>CP136060.1:640312979-645443417 GCA_032464435.1 Aegilops umbellulata | reverse complement strand
CTTCTTCTTCTTCTTCTTCTTCTTCTTCTTCTTCTTCTTCTTCTTCTTCTTCTTCTTCTTCTTCTTCTTCTTCTTCTTCTTCTTCTTCTTCTTCTTCTTCTTCTTCTTCTTCTTCTTCTTCTTCTTCTTCTTCTTCTTCTTCTTCTTCTTCTCTTCTTCTTCTTCTTCTTCTTTCTTCTTCTTCTCTTTGTCCGCCACTGATGGAGGGGATGCTGCCGCTCGGACCTTCGAATTGATAGTCAATTTCTTTCCATCAAAGGCAAAATTAGTTGATGGTAGCATACAGATCATTGAGAGAGACACTATTGTTAAATGGGAGGTTGAGTTTACAGAGATTGATCCACAAGTTCTACAGAACATGGGAGAGACGGCAGTGAAGAAATGGGTGGAAAAAATTGGCGAGAATATTGTTTGGGGTCCAGAGCAAGAAGTATCACTGTTGCGGTTTGATGATTGGAAAGGAGAGTATGTGAGAATAGAAGATGGTGAACAGATTGTTGAAGAAATCGACCGGCAAAACGGCTAGACAAGCAAACGGGCTAATTTTTTTGCTGAGCCTCGTTGATCTGAACATTTTTTTCGAAGGTTGGATATGTGCCATCACAATTGGCTGCGCAGATGGTAGATGATGATTGGGCTACACAGAGGCCATTGATTCCCATGTGTACTGAACTTACAGTAATACCCGAGGGACAGTCGACTGGGACTGAAACTGAAACTGAACTGCAGCAACTATTGATTGGAATGTAGTTGAATTAGATGAGCCTACTGATTTGGTCATTGCACCAATGCCTGACATTGAGATGGCCAAACTTTTGGCATTCCAGTCGATGACAGAGATAAGCAGGAGAGGGGTGAATCTAGTTTGCCTGCTAATGCTGATGAAGAAGTAGATGGAAAGTTAATACAACAAGTTGCAGATGAGGTAGATGATGCACATGATGATGAGCTGGTGCATGTGTATGACAAAGAAAACCATGTCATTGAAGTAGGCAAGTTGTCCCCAAGCATGAATGAGTTTAGGATGTGTTTCAAGACTTATGCAGTGAAACATGAGTTTGATGCCAAGACTGTTTGGACTGATAGAAAGAAGTTTTATGCGAGGTGCAGAGGATTTGATGGTAGTGTGAAGCCTTGCAAGTGGTACATATCTGCTGGACTGCAACCTGATGGAAGTACTGTCAGGGTTAACCAAATCCCCAATCAACATACTTGTATTACAAGTTCACAGAGAGTATCAACCATGACATCACAACTTTGGGTTGCAGAAAAGATCACCCCAATTTTAGCCAAAACACCAAACACTACTGCGAAGAAACTCAAAGTAGACTTGGAAAAGATGTACCCCATTAAACTGAAATATACCACAGTGTGGAAGGCAAAACAAAGGGCAATGAAAAATTTATATGGTGATTGGGCAAATACATTTAGGATGCTTTACAACTTCAAAGCAGAGGTGGAAAAGAGGTCACCTGGCAGTGTTGTGGAGATAGATACAGAGGTATCAGCCAAAGGTGAAGTCAAGTTCTCCAAGTTTTTTATGGCTTTGAAGCCTTGCATTGATGTTTTCAAAGCAGGGTGCCGTCCATATTTGAGCATAGACTCATCATTTTTGACAGGCAAGTGGAATGGTCAGTTGGCAGCATGCAATGCTCTAGATGGACACAACTGGATGTTTCATATTGCTGTTGGCTTGTTTCAGTCAGAAACAGGCTTCATGGACATGGTTCATGATCCAGTTGAAAAGATGCCTAGGGCCAGTGTCACCTTCGGCTATACACACAGATGCATGCAAGGGGCTTGAAAATTCTGTGAAAAATGTTTTCCCACATGCTGAGCAGAGGGAGTGCTTCGGTCATTTGTGGATGAATTTGATCAAAAAATTTAGAGGAGAAGAATTTGGGTGCATGTGGCCAGCAGCAAGATCTTACACTAGACAGACACACAAATATCATCTTGATAAGATAATAGCAGCATGTGATGAGTTTGGTCCATGGCTGAACACCTACCATTCTTTGTTATGGTACAGGTCAGCATTCAACACTGCCATCAAGTGTGACCACATCAACAACAATTTGGCAGAGAGTTTCAACAACAAGGTGAAGGATTTAAAAGATTTGCCTGTGCATGACATGGTTGACCAAATCAGGATCATGCTCATGCGGTTGTGGGAATTGAGAAGAAGGATAGGTGATTGTCTGCGAGGTGATAAGCTTCCAGAAGTGGTACAACAGGTGGTCAATAGGAGCAGATGCCTTTCACATTTGTTTGTTGAAAAATCTTCACCTTGGGGTGCTGAAGTTAGAGATAACAAAACTGGAAGGAGACATGTTGTTAACACTGAATTGCATGATTGCACTTGCCTCGAGTGGCAACACACTGGTAAACCATGTGAGCATGCCATTCTCTTCTTAGCATCCCAACCGAAGATAAACGTGCACCCATATTTGCATGAATATTATTCGGTAGCAAAATTCAAAGCTGCATATGCTACTCCAATTCCAGCACTAACAGATCAGTCTCAGTGGCCTGAAGTGGACATTGAATTTTCCATGTGTCCTCCCTTGACGAAAAGAAAGGCGGGCAGGCCTAAACAGAGTAGATTCAAGGCATGGTTTGAGAAAGGTGGGAGTAGTAAGAAGGGAAATACAGATGGAAAGCCAAAAAGGGCCCAAAAAGGTAACAAAAACAGATGCAAGTTGTGCCAGGAACTTGGGCACAGAGTGGGATCTGTCAAATGTCGTTACACTCCTGATAAGCCAAAGTATGTTCTTGTTTATTTGTCTGTGTTTTGATTTGGTGCTTTTTTCCAATTACTATATATATATATATATATATATATATATATATATATATATATATATATATAACATTTTCGCAATGGCCAGTAGGAAGCGAGCAAGTCAGCCCCTTGTTGTTGAACAGTGTTGGCCGACAAAAAAAGCAAGAGTCAATGGCGGTAGAAAGAAGAGAAGTGTGCCTCAGCCTGAGCAGAGTGAAGAAAATCCTGCTGCAGTCAACATTCAGACTGAAGAAACTGCTCTCGAGGTTGAAACTGAACCTGAGCGTGTCGAGGTTCAGACTGAAGAAACCCATGTTGAGGTACACACCGAAGAAACTGAAACTGCTGTCAACATTGAGACTGAAGACACTGATCACGAGGGTGTTGGCGAGGTGTTGAAAAGACCAGTGAAAAAAACCAAGATGATCAGTGAACTTGTGTGTGTAGTTGAACCAAAAACAAGAAGTGCTAAGGCGAAGAAGGGCACGCGACGTGGTAGGAAGAGGTAGAACAGAGAACAGTTTTGAAATTTGGGGCATGTAATAATATTTGTAACTTGGTGCGTACTGGTAGTCACTATGTATCCCGTATTTCTATTCGAACTTGTTTGTTGGTACCTTGTCTAAACCAGCCAAATAAAATTCAAATTTAAATTCAAATTTGGGCTCAAATTTGAATTAGGGATGGGGTATTGATGTTTTAATGCTATCTAAAGTACCTCAACTGAAATATTTTTGTTTGCTGATCATTCCCAGCCCTTTTGGTAAGTTGAACTCATAGTCATGAAAAGTGTGTCTCAAATGACCTTCAAAGGTAGGGTAAACGGCCTCATATTTAAGCAAGTTTTTTTGCACCTTGTCTAAACCAGACAAATAATTTTTCTACACATCTATTCTACCTATATAGTGTAAATCTAAAGTATCACTATTTATTGAATTAATTTTCTATTATTTACTTTTTTTTGGAAAAACAAAGTTTAATAGAAAATTATATATAAAACAAGTTTAAAAACATGAAAATGAGAAAAGTAAGTTAAGATCTTTCTTAGTCAATCCAAAATGAAGTTTTGGTGAGGTTTTCACACTTTTCATTTTCAAAACCCCACCTATACTCTCGGGTGCCCACTACTCTCTCCCTTGAACTCCATACTACATTGTTCGAGGAATGACAATTTTGTGAAGGATTTTTCGTAAAAATGTATGTAAATCATATTTATATTTTTTTCTCGTTACTATACGACATAATAAGACTATGTGCGCAAGTTTTATATTTTTTTGATTTTTTTTGAATTAGTTATGCTCAACCCTAATCAGCCAAAACCCCTCAAAACCCCTCAAAGCCCCTCTCAAAACCCCTCAAAACCCCGCACACTACTCGGTCGTCGATCGTTATGCGTGGACGGTTGAGATCAGGCGCTAGGGTTAGCTACAGTGTATATCGATCCGCATGAGACGCCCTGATTGGTTGAATTGGTGGGGTTTGGATCAGCCTCTCTCGTTGGGGCATCAGGACCGTTCATTTGAATCCAACGACAAGAGTTGACGCGGTGCATGGACCAAGCCTACGCAGTGCCCATTCCCATCGTTGCATGCGTGCCCGTGCCCACCCGCAGCATGCATGCTCACCCGCAGAACTGCGCCCGTGCTTGCATGCGGGCCCGCTTGCATGCATGGCCTCGACGTAGCCCTGCTCCGCCACCCCTACGCAGTAAGCTGTTGCATGCCTACCATTACAACCGATGCATCGTCGCATCAAAGCATGCGCCCGGCCACAATGCAGCAGCCCGATGAAGACAACCAAAAAGCCAACGCTGCATAGCGTGTTGTACATGGCGTGCTCCTCTTTGAGGACACAAAACTGGCATGGGGTATCGATGTGGGTATCGATGCAGTTCAAATGGCGTGCTGCCCGTTACAAGATGGGCAAATGAAGGCGTCCATTATTGTCACGTCTCCCTCTAGCCAGGCACTAGCAAGATGTGCAAATTAATGGGCTACGGCATGAATGCACGGGGGGCACACACAAAGAACCCGGGGCAGGCGTGTCCCCTTGACCCACGACGGCACAGACGCATGCGTGAACCCGTCCCCCTTGACCCGCGACCAGTGGCACAGAAGGATCGCAGCCCGTTTCCCACGCTCGTGTACACACTTTCATGGGGCGCCACCAAACGCCGCCCGCCCATTAATTCTAGGGCGCCACCAAACGCCGCCCGCCCATCTTCACCGGTGAAATCACGACGCACTTGGGCTATTTAAGCCAGGCAGTATCGTCTTCCTCTCCCTCCTCATCCACACCCCATCCTCTGCCTCCTCTGCCCTCCTTCTTCCTTCTTATCCATCAAATCCGATCGAGCCCTCGAGCCACCCCGCGACCATGCAGTACACTGGCCCCACCTACCGCTTCCCCCCAACCACGCCGGAAAGGCTCTACCCGGCCGGAGTGTATGTCGAGAGAACCCTTAGGGTTTGGGCGATCTCGAGGTGGAGGGGCGCAAGGGAGTTAACAGAGTTCTTCCTTGTGGCCGGCTTCCGCCACCTCCCCCGCGGCTCTCCTCGGATGTACCATGTTGAGGAGGTCAACCACAACGGCGTTGTGGTTGGGCTCCTCGCCACTTTCACTAACCCTTTCGATGCTTTACATCTCCTCGGGCGAGCGTTTTGGGTAGGTTGTGAGTTCATAGCTTTCACAACCTACAATATCTTCACCGACTCCAACGGCATCTTCCCCAACAACGGCATCATGCACACGCTCCCGTACCCCATCAACAACAGGGAGGGGGAGGAGTGAAGGGCGGCGCGCGGAGGAGCGAGGGCGCCCGAGGAGCGAGGTGGCCCCGGAGGAGGAGGAGAAGAAGAACCCCAAGAACCCGCGTTTTGTGCCCCCCTATCTATCTAGTTTAGATCTATCGTATTAGTTTTTTTTAAGTTGTAATAGTTATGCTACTATTATTAAGTTTTATTAGTACTTTAAGTTGTAAGGCTATCATGCCCCGTGGAACTATGAGTATGCTACTATGTAATCGTTGGGTATGCTTCTATATAATCGTTATGCTTCTATATAATCATTGGGTATGCTACTATATATATTGTGTTTTGTGCTATTATTTGTGGATTGGGTTGTTTTTGCTTATTATTCATGTATTGCTATGGGTTGCTACGGGCCCGGATTTCTACACCCCAATCACCACACACAACATCTTCAAAATATTGGCCAAACCATGGACATGCAACTAGGAGCCCCATGCAAACCCACTATGGACATGGGTGCAACTAGAAAATGCAAACTAATTTACTTCGGGCACTTCATGCAAGCATGCAACTCATTTAGTTCATGGAACAGTAGACATGCATAAAAACAATTAACATTTAGCTTTAGTGCATCAAAAAATTATCCATCACAAAATTTAGTGCAAGAAAAAGGCAAAATAAAAGGACAAGTAACATTTTATTGGGCCCCATTTTATTTGCCAAAGTTAGAGGTGGGCTGGTGCCCCTACGCGGGTGGGCTGGTCTTGGGCATGGTTATTTTCTCAAGGCCCATTTTCTCACGGCCCAACATCTATTCGGCAGCCCAGTTTTGTTTTTTTACTAGAAACTGAATTTGGGCGTGTACTCTGTTAACTGAAGAACAAAAACAGAGGAAACAGAGCATGAACACTGAATAGGGCCCCTGAGAATATCATTACAATAATTCATGCAAGTTTTGCTTCACACTAATTCAAATTCATCTAACAAATCCCCTGAAACTAGTTGACACACTAACTGAAACGGGCCCAACTGAAACTCTAACAAATTCTAGCGATTGATGAACATCAAGTAAAATAAACCC
Source organism: Aegilops umbellulata (assembly GCA_032464435.1). Taxonomy (NCBI): domain Eukaryota; kingdom Viridiplantae; phylum Streptophyta; class Magnoliopsida; order Poales; family Poaceae; genus Aegilops; species Aegilops umbellulata. The sequence goes on along the minus strand of CP136060.1, from coordinate 645,436,804 downwards.
ATAGCAATGACACAACCATAAAATGCTCCAACCATCATATTTGCTTGTTGCTTCAAATCGATCAGATGCTTTAGTTGCTTGCCAATTTTCTTCAGTTCACACTTCAGTTCTACACTGTGCATCATCAGATCGGCTCTGTCCGCCAAATTGGGGGCTTGTTCCACGGCAAGCCGCCCCCCAAAATTGAGCTCTTGGGTTCTGGTTGATCCCTCCAATTTCAACCTTTCAACATAGTCATCGAGCCACTCAAAATGCCCAAATTTCTTCAGAACCTGAAAAACAGTGCGCCGGAGGCGCATGAATCCTAGATCCATCACCCAGATCCACCGCCCTAATTCGAGGAAAAAAGAAAGAAATCGGGAGAAAGGAGACCATAGGATTGGTCAAGAACACAGATCTAACCTGCCCCGGCTGTGGCTTGCTCAAGCATTTCACAAACTCGCGCCCACGGTTGCCATTTTCTTCCCTCACAGAAGTCAAACGCTTCAGAGGCTCCATGCGCGGGCAATCGGGGCATCTTGTCAACGGCAGTGGACCATACTGCGTCCATGATTGGCGGGAGGCCGAAGTCGAGCTAGACATCACTCGCCGGCGGCGCGCTTCATTGCCGGAGCAGAGGAAGAAGAAGGTGGGAAGGAAAGGGGCAGGGCAAGCAATGGAGGGCGGGGGGTGGGGTGGGCTAGCTCGGGCTCGTGGCTGGCTCGGGTCGGGGCATGCTTGCGTGGATAAGTTGTGGGTCCCACCCGCATGCGAGCACGGGCATGCTTGCGTGGATAAGTTGTGGGTCCCACCCGCATGCGAGTAACTTCTAGGTCCCACGTGTCATAACTCGAATCGCCAACCCCTCGTGTTTTTCATTTCATGGTTAAACAGAGCCATGTCGCATTGGAGCTATTGTTTGCCTCTAAAACATCGCATCGCAGCCATTCATTCCAACAATGTCGCACTCCTTCCAATTCGCATGAAAAACATCGCACAGGAGCTATTGGTCCTTCATTTTGAGCATATCAGTTAATCGCATACGCAAAAAGATAGGTCTAATCATTTCAGCAAAGCGCTCAAAATCCTCATCATCCTTTTTCTTGGATGGTTTGGGAGGAAAGGGCATGGGTTTCTGAACCCATGGTTCTCTTTCTTTACCATGTTTCCTAGCAACAAAGTCTCTCTTATCATAACGTTGATTCTTTGATTGTGGGTTATCAAGATCAACAGCAGGTTCAACTTCTACATCATTATCATCACCAGGTTGAGCATCATCATGAACATCATCATTAACATTTTCACTAGGTTCATGTTCATTACCAGATTGTGTTTCAGCATCAGACATAGAGATATCATTTGGATTCTCAGGTGGTTCAGCAATAGGTTCACTAGAAGTTTGCAAAGTCCTATCATTTTTCTTTTTCTTCCTTTTAGAAGAACTAGGTACATCAATATTATTTCTCTGAGAATCTTGCTCAATTCTCTTAGGGTGGCCTTCAGGATACAAAGGTTCCTGAGTCATTCTACCAGTTCTAGTAGCCACTCTAACAGCATAATCATTTTTCTTACTTTTCATTTCATTAAGCAATTCATTTTGAGCTTTAAGTACTTGTTCTACTTGAGTGGTAACCATAGAAGCATGTTTTCTAACAAGTTTAAGTTCACCTCTAATATTAGCCATATAGTCACCCAAGTGTTTAATCATATAAGCATTTTGTTTTAATTGTCTACCGAAATAAGCATTGAAATCTTCTTGCTTAAACATAAAGTTATCAAATTCATCCAAGCATTGGCTAGCAATTTTAGTAGGAAGGATTTCAGCTCTATCATATCTATAAAGAGAATTTACCTTTACTACCTGTGTCGGGTTATCAAGATCAGGAGGTTCTTCAATAGGTCGAGGATTACAATCATATGTTTCTTCAATAGGCCGTAGATTAAGACCATGTATTTCTTCAATAGGAGGTAAATTCTTAACATCTTCAGCTTTAATACCTTTTTCTTTCATAGATTTCTTTGCCTCTTGCATATCTTCAGGACTGAGAAATAGAACACCTCTCTTCTTCGGAGTTGGTTTAGGAATAGGCTCATTAATTGGAGCAGGAGCTGGCTCGGGGGCTGGCTCAGGAAGTGCCCAATTATTTTCATTTGTCAACATATTATTTAATAGAATTTCAGCTTCATCCGGTGTTCTTTCCCTAAAAAGAGAACCAGCACAACTATCCAGCTAATCTCTGGAGGCATCAGTTAGTCCATTATAAAAGATATCAAGTATTTCATTTTTCTTAAGAGGATGATCAGGCAAAGCATTAAGTAACTTGAGAAGCCTTCCCCAAGCTTGTGGGAGACTCTCTTCTTCAATTTGCACATAGTTGTATATTTCCTTTAAAGCAGCTTGTTTCTTATGAGCAGGGAAATATTTAGCAGAGAGTAATAAATCATATCATGGGGACTACGCACACAACCAGGATCAAGAGAATTAAACCATATCTTAGCATCACCCTTTAATGAGAACGGAAATATTTTAAGGATATAAAAGTAGCGAGATCTCTCATCATTAGTAAACAGGGTGGCTATATCATTTAATTTAGTAAGATGTGCCACAACAGTTTCAGATTCATAGCCACGAAATGGATCAGATTCAACCAAAGTAATTATATCAGGATCAACAGAGAATTCATAATCCTTATCGGCAACACAGATAGGTGAAGTAGCAAAAGCAGGGTCAGGTTTCATTCTATCTCTAAGAGATTCCTTGTTCCACTTAATTAATAGCCTCTTGAGTTCATGACTATCTGCAAGCTAAAATAGTTGCAGAAGCTTCTTTATCAAAAACATAACCCTCAGGAATAACAGGCCTATCTTCATCATCACTTTCATCAACATAATCAGTTTCAATAATTTCTTTCTCTCTAGCCCTAGCAATTTGTTCATCAAGAAATTCACTAAGGGGCACAGTAGTATCAAGCATAGAAGTAGTTTCATCATAAGTATCATGCATAGCAGAAGTGGCATCATCAATAACATGCGACATATCAGAACGAATAGCAGAAGCAGGTCTAGGTGTCGCAAGCTTACTCATAACAGAAGCTGAATCAAGTGCAGAGCTAGATGGCAGTTCCTTACCTCCTCTCGTAGTTGAGGGATAAATTGTTGTCTTAGCGTCTTTCAAGTTCTTCATAGTGTCTAGCAGATATAAATCCAAAGTGACTCAAAGAATAGAGCTATGCTCCGCGGCAACGGCGCCAGAAAATAGTCTTGATAACCCACAAGTGTAGGGGATCGCAATAGTTATCGAGGGTAGAGTATTCAACCCAAATTTATTGATTCGACACAAGGGGAGCCAAAGAATATTCTCAAGTATTAGCAGTTGAGCTGTCAATTCAACCACACCTGGATAACTTAGTATCTCAGCAAAGTGTTTAGTAGCAAAGTAATATGATAGTAGTGGTAACGGTAACAAAAGTAACAGAAGCAAAAGTTATATTTTTGGTGTTTTGTAGTGATTGTAACAGTAGCAAAGGAAAACTAAATAAGCGAGAACCAGTATATGGAAAACTCGTAGGCATTGGATCAGTGATGGATAATTATGCCGGATGCGGTTCATCATGTAACAGTCATAACATAGGGTGACACAGAACTAGCTCCAATTCATCAAGGTAATGTAGGCATGTATTCTGAATATAGTCATACGTGCTTATGGAAAAGAACTTGCATGACATCTTTTGTCCTACCCTCCCGTGGCAGCGGGGTCCTAACAGAAACTAAGGGATATTAAGGCCTCCTTTAAATAGAGAACCGGAACAAAGCATTAGCACATAGTGAATACATGAAGTCCTCAAACTATAGTCATCATCGGGAGTAGTCCCGGTTATTTTCACTTCGGGGTTGCCGGATCATAACAAGATAGGATCAAGAACTCACATATATTCATGAAAACATAATAGGTTCAGATCTGAAATCATGGCACTCGGGCCCTAGTGACAAGCATTAAGCATAGCAAAGTCATAACAACATCAATCTCAGAACATAGTGGATACTAGGGATCAAACCCTAACAAAACTAACTCGATTACATGATAGATCTCATCCAACCCATCACTGTCCAGCAAGCCTACGATGGAATTACTCACGCACGGCGGTGAGCATCATGAAATTGGTGATGGAGGATGGTTGATGATGACAACGGCGATGAATCCCCCTCTCCGGAGCCCCGAACGGACTCCAGATCAGCCCTCCCGAGAGGTAATAGGGCTTGGCGGCGGCTTCGTATCGTAAAACGCGATGATTTCTTCTCCTTGATTTTTTTCTCCCCGAAAGCAAATATATAGAGTTGGAGTTGGCGTCGGAGGAGCTCCAGGGGGCCCACGAGGTAGGGGGCGCGCCCTCGGGGGGGCGCCCTCCACCCTTGTGGACAGGTGGTGGGCCCCCTGTCCTTCATCTTTTGCAATGATTTTTTATTATTTCCGAAAAGATGTTCCGTGAAGTTTCAGGTCATTCCAAGAAGTTTTGTTTGTGCACATAAATAACACTATGGCAATTCTGCTGAAAACAGCGTCAGTCCGGGGTTAGTTCCATTCAAATCATACAAGTTAGAGTCCAAAACAAGGGCAAAAGTGTTTGGAAAAGTAGATACGACGGAGACGTATCAGCGCGTTGGCGCACCCGCGGGCTGTAGTCCCCGAGATTCGGGCCGACTGCTGAGCAGTCGGGCCGGATCTCCCCGGCAACTGTTCTTCTTTCTATCAATTTTGACGACTCCTTTCTCCGCGGGGGCGCGCTGGCGCACCCGTGGGCTGTAGTCCCCAAGGTTTGGGCCGACTGCTGAGGAGTCGGGCCGGATCTCCCCGGCCATTGTGCTTCTTCTTTGCTGGTTGCTGACGCCTTTCCCTTTTTCTTTTCTTGTGCAGAGGCCAACGCCGCCTTGCAGCAGCAGCTGGGCGAAGCCAACACCGCGCTGCGTGCTAAGGAGGAGGAGTGCGGCAAGCTGGCTGAAGAGCGTGACCGGCTGGTCGCGGTACTGGCGGAACAGGCGGAGCTTCTCAAGAAGGCCCAGAATGAGGCGGAGGATAAGGAGACAAGGAGGCGATGCTGACTTCCGGCTTTCACGAGATCGAGGACATAGTCGAAGGTGAGCTTCCCCCTTTTTCCTTCTTTGAGGTGCCGGCTGCTGGCCGAGCCGACCTCTTGTCTCTAACTTTGGCTCTTTGCTTTCTGTCTTGGCAAACTTCTTCCCTGGTCACTCGGACGCTGCCAAACAGGCCATTGAAGCTGATCATGAAGGACGGAGGGCGGACGGCGCACAGATCGCTGCCGACGCGCCCCGAACCCTTAGCGAGTAGATCCTGAGTATCGAGGCTCGTCTTCGGCTGGCTCACCGGATGCTGCGCCGTCTTCAGTGTCCGGCGCCCAGGCAGTCGCCGCCCTGTGGCCGGACATGCCGGCACCGCGCACTCCCAGTCGGACTGCCGACTGGCTGGAGGTGGTGGCCGGCCGTCTTGAGACCTGGAAGGTCTCCTCGGCCCGGGCTGGAGTGCGCCGGGCCTTTGAATTCGTGAAGGCGTGGTACCCTGGGCTGAGTCTAGCCTAGCTGGCCACGTTCCGGCTGGAGGCTCAGGAAGAGTTGGCGGTCGTGGAAGATGACCTTGTCAAGCGCGCGGCGGCAATCGTCGAGTACACCGACACCAGTGTCTTCGTCCCGGAGCGGGTTGAGAACGGCGCCGAGGCACCACAAGAATGGTTCGGTTTGAACCCGGAGGACGGTGAGGACTCGGCCGAGGTGATCGGTTCCAGCACCGAGGAAGAAGGCGAGGAGGAGGAAGGCGAAGAGGAGGCGCCAAAGGTCAGAGCGGACGGTCGGCCTCAGCTCGACCGTGCCTCCAGCAACGAGCCATGCCCAAGCGAGCCGGCTACCACTAGAGGCGACCAAGCGGAGACTGACCAGCCGGTTGCTCCACCAACCGGCGCCACCGACTCCTCCGATCCACCGAACCCGTCTGCCGCCCCCTAGGCCGCTAGTTTATCTTTTGCTTTACCTGCCTAACATTCTCGATGAACTTGTTAATTTTGCACAATTCCACCCGCGGGGTGTATCTCAAACTTCCGCTGAATATTGGCCAAGGGCCTTTTGCTATGTAAAATATTTTTTCGAGTTCTATATTTCCTTGCTTTCTGCTCTTTTGGATTTTTCCTTTGCTGCCCTCCCTTGTTTGCCGTCTTGCCAGCCAAACAGCTGCTCTGCGGACTATGGCCGGGTCAAGTACTTAGCTACTTTTGGGAAGGCAAGTACTTAGCCGTTTTAGAGTTCTTTAGCAAGTTAAGTAGAAGCCGGCTGGCCGGCTGCTCAACAGCCGGTCGTAGAGGCGGGAAGCCGGCTTGAACTATGCACATGCTTTGGGTCCTTAGCCATTTTTCATGTGGGCACCCTTTCTGCCTTACTCCTGCCCACCAGACAGTCGCTCTGCGAGCTGCGGCTTCTGGCAGGAGACGGCTTAAGTGCCAACACATTAATTGTCCAGCTGCAGGAAGCATTTCATAGTACAATGCGGCGAGTCCCCGGGACGACTAGTCAGACCCGGTGCCCAGCGGCGTAAAGAAGATGACACATTCATAGGCATAATTCTTATCATATAGATAAAAGAGGGCAGACCCCAAGCTCTTCTCGGGGGACCCGGAGTCTTCGTACTTTAATACAAAAGGTAGCATGGTACATACTGCATCAACTGTAAAATCTTACGAGGAGGTTTGCATTCCATGGCCGCTCCGTCTCCTTGTCGGAGTCTTCCCTCTTGCGCGCTCGGGGCTTCTGAGCGTCGATCAGGTAGTAGGAGTCGTTTCCCAACACTTTGCTGATGATGAAGGGGCCTTCCCAAGGCGCTGAGAGCTTGTGCTGGCCGGTTGTTCGCTAGATCAGCCGGAGCACAAGGTCTCCCTCTTGGAAAGATCTCGGCTTGACCTTCCGGTTGTAGTATCGGTGCAGGCTCTTCTGGTAGATGTTGGACCGGCTGAGTGCCAACAGCCGGCCCTCTTCCAGCAGATCGACTCCGTCTTGTCGTGCTTCTTCTGCCTCCTCTTCGGTGTACATGGTGACTCAAGGACAGTCGAATTCTATGTCCGTCGGGATGACGACTTCGGCACCGTAGACGAGGAAGAAAGGCATGAAGCCGGTTGACTTGTTCGGATTTGTGCGCAGGCTCCAGAGGACGGCCCACAGCTCATCGAGTCAACAGCCGGCCGAACGCTCCAGAGGCTCGACCAGTCGGGGCTTGATGCGAGAAAAAATGAGGCCGTTTGCTCGCTCCACCTGGCCGTTTGACTGCGGATGGGCAACGGACGCTAAGTCCAGTCGGGTGCCCTGCGTCGCGCAGAAACGGGCCAAGGCGCCTTTGGCAAAGTTCGTGCCATTGTCGGTGATGATGCTGTGTGGTATGCCATACCGAATGGTGATGTCGGAGATGAAAGTCACATCAGTCGGACCATTCAGCTTCTTGCTTGGTTTTGCTTCTATCCACTTGGTGAACTTGTCCACCGCGACAAGCAGGTGAGTCATGCCACCTCTCGCTGTTTTGAATGGTCCCACCATGCCCAGGCCCCAGAAAGCAAAGGGCCAGGCAATGGGAATAGTCTTGAGTGCAGAAGCCAGCTGATGTGGCTTGGAGCGGAATTTCTGGCACCCTTTGCATTTCTGGACCAAGTCTTTGGCGTCTTCTAGAGCAGTTGGCCAGAAAAAACCATGGTGAAAGCTTTGGCGACAAGTGCTCTTGAAGAAGCGTCGTGACCACACTCGCCTTGATGGATGTCTTTGAGGATTGCTTGGCCTTGCTCCAGCTCCACGCAGCGCTGGTAGACACTAGTGACACTGCGCCTTACAAGCTCTCTGTTGACTATGGTGTATGCAGCTGCCCTGCGTTGCACTTGCCGGGCCGAGATCTCATCGGTCGGCAGCTCTTTGTTTACCAGGAAGTTGAGGATGGGCTGGGCCCATGAAGGTGCTGCAATTTCTTCGACTGCTAGGACTGCAACTTGAAGGGCGGTTGGGCCGGGAGGCGGCGGGTTGGAGTCGGTTGCCGCTTGTTGGGTTCATGAAGTCCCCGGGCCGACTGCTGCAGTCCCCGGGCCGGGCTCTGAAGTCCCCGGGCTGGCCATTGCAGTCCCCGGGCTGGGTGCGACTGCTGCGTCCCCCGGGCCGCCTGCCGGAGTTCCCGTGCCGGCAGTTGGAGCTCTCAAGTCGGATCCGACTGCTTCAGGAGGGGCCGGCACGAAGATGGAATCCGACTCTGGCGATGGCTTGACAGACTGCTTGAGGAGGCGTTGTAGGGCGACGCCGGTTGGTATTGCTTGATGGGTGGGGCCAATTCGTGCCAAGGCATCTGCTTGCTAATTGTCATTCCTTGGCACATGGAGAAACTCCACCCCTCAAAGTGTCCACTAAATTGTTGTACGAGGAAGCGGTAGCTCGCCATGTTTGCGTCTTTGGCGTCCCAGTCGCCCGACGACTGCTGGACCACCAAGTCAGAGTTCCCATAGCACAGGATCCGGTGAATGCCGAGTTCCTTGGCAAGCCGGAGCCCGTGAATGAGTGCCTCATATTCAGCGGCGTTTTTGGAGGCGGCAAAGTGAATTTGCAGCACATATCTGAGCTTGCCGCCTTTGGGAGAGGTGAGGACGATGCCGGCTCCTAAACCGGTGCGCATCTTGGAACCATCAAAGTGCATCCGCCAATGGGTGGAGTCCGGCGCTGGTGGCAGGTACTGGGTCTCGGCCCAGTCGACGAGGAAGTCGGCCAGTGCTTGTGACTTGATGGCGGTGCGAGGCTGGTAGTAGATGGTGTAGGGGGCCAAATCTATGGCCCAGTTGGCCACTCGGCCTGAAGCATCTCGGCTTCCAATGATCTCGGCTAGTGGAGCTGTGCAGACCACAGTGATTGGGTGCTCTTAAAAATATGGCTTCAATTTCTTGGTGGCAAAGTGCACGCCGTAGCACATCTTCTGGTAGTGGGGGTAGTTTTGCTTGGAGGCTAACAGCACTTCACTCATGTAATACACCGGTCTCTGGACTAGTAGTGCCTTGCCTTCCTCCTTGCGTTCTACCACTATGACTATGTTGACCACTCGGCTGGTGGCGGCGATGTAGAGGAGCATGGGCTCCTTAGAAGTCGGAGCCGCCAGGACTGGTGGAGTAGTCAACATCTTCTTGAGCTGGAGAAAAGCATCATCCGCCTTGTCGTTCCACTCGAAAAAAGTGGTCTTCTTCATGAGCTGGTACAGGGGAAGAGCCTTCTCTCCCAGCCGACTGATGAAGCGGCTGATGGACGCCAAGCAGCCAGTGAACTTTTGCACGTCAAGTAGTCGGGTGGGCACTTCCATCCCCTTAATGGCCTTGATCTTCACAAGGTTGCACTCTATGCCGCGCTCTGAGACTAGGAAGCCAAGAAGTTGGCCGGCTGGTACTCCGAAGACGCATTTCTCCGGGTTGAGCTTGATTTGAAATCGGCGCAAGTTCTCAAAGGTCTCCTTGAGGTCTTCTAGCAGTGTTCCATGCTTCTTCGTCTTCACCACAACATCGTCCACATAAACATGGGCATTCCTGCCGAGTTGCTTGAGGAGGCACTTCTGCATGCAATGTTGAAACGTGGCGCCGGCATTCCTCAAGCCGAACGTCATGGTCAAGTAGCAGAAGGCTCCAAATTGTGTGATGAAGGCGGTCTTCAGCCTATCGGCCGGGTTTAGCTTGATCTGGTGATACCCTGAGTATGCGTCCAAAAAACTCAACAACTCGCATCCGGCTGTGGAGTCTATCACTTGGTCAGTTCTCAGCAAAGCAAATGGGTCTTTGGGGTAGGCTTTGTTGAGGCTGGTGTAATCAATACAATGCGCCACTGCTTGTTTTTCTTCAGCACAAGGACTGGGTTGGCCAGCCACTCTGGAAAGAACACTTCCATGATGAAGCCGGCTGCCAGCAGTCGGGCTATCTCTTCTCCAACGACTCTTCTCTTCTCTTCTGACAAGCGGCGCAAGGGCTGCCTGACTGGCTTGGCATCAGACCGGACATGTAACTTGTGCTCGGCGAAATCCGTCGGAATACCCGGCATGTCTTTAGGTGACCATGCAAAGATGTACCGGTTCTCACAGAGGAAATCGACGAGCTCGCCTTCCTATTTGCTATCAAGGTTTGCACCTATGACAACGTACCTCCCCGGGTGCTCCGGGTCCAAGGGTATTGAGGGAGTCCTGGATTAGGGGGTGTCCGGATAGCCGGACTATACTTTCGGCCGGATTCCTGAACTATGAAGATACAAGATTGAAGACTTCGTCCCATGTCCAGAAGGGACTTTCCTTGGTGTGGAAGGCAAGCTTGGCGATACGGATATGTAGATCTCCTACCATTGTAACCGACTTTGTGTAACCCTACCCCTCTCCGGTGTCTATATAAACCGGAGGGTTTAGTCCGTAGGACGGATAACAATCATACCATAGGCTAGCTTCTAGGGTTTAGCCTCCTTGACCTCGTGGTAGATCTACTCTTGTACTGCCCATATCATCAATATTAATCAAGCAGGAGTAGGGTTTTACCTCCATCGAGAGGGCCCGAACCTGGCTAAAAACATCGTGTCCCTTGTCTCCTGTTACGTACCATCTGCCTAGACGCACAGTTCGGGACCCCCTACCCGAGATCGGCCGGTTTTGACACCGACATTGGTGCTTTCATTGGGAGTTCCTCTGTGTCGTCGCCATCAGGAAGGATGCCCCATCCCGTCTTTAAAGACGGCACCGTCGCTAAGGGAGCTTTGGCTATCGGCCAAACTCTCCGGCTAGGTGGTTTTCTTATGACCGCCTGTTCGGCTGCAGCGCCGACGAAGACCTCTCGGGTCATCAAAAGCGATCTTCATGTCAGCTCGAACTTGCCGAGCAGTTAGATACAATGGAGCTCTCTTCCATAACGAGCTCTTGGATCGCATCGCCGCCCTGGGAGTCACTACAGATTACGACCAGATCATGCCTAAACCCGATCTGAGAGAGATCAACTCCCCCTAGGTCACCCATCATGTTACCGTGGTAGAGGGACAGTGCGGAGACCCTTCATCTATCTTAAGGACCAGCTACATCCGGGTTCCCGATCCCTCCAAGCCGGATACCCGCGGAGGGGAGGACATCACTCAAGACCTGAACTTAGAGTCGGGTAATGGGCTAGATTCATTGGACAACATCCAAGAATCCAAACTTTCGAGTTTGGAAACTCCTTGGCCTCTAAGTCTCAGATTGGGTGAGGTTTCGGATTTAATTCCACCCACCCACCCGAACATATGCGATCTATCCCAAATTAGGCAAAGGCCAGAAGAAACAGTACATCATTACTGGGCCAGATTCCTCCTGGTTATGAACAGGATCAAGGACTGCCGCGAGGAAGATGCAATCTCATTCTTCTACAATAATGGCACGGACAAGGGAATCATCAACGCCATAAGTCGCCGTGATATTACATGCTTCGCTGACTTGGCGTCCATAGTACGAAAGTATTGTGTGATGGAAAGCGCCTGGAAAAACCGAAGTAAAATTTTGGGATAATCCGGCCCAGAACATAAACCCAGTCCGAAATAAAAGGGTGCATCATCGCCGGACACCCGAGTTAAACACCAAAAAGAAAAAACCCTCTATAGGGCATGGAACCGTACTGGAAGGAAGGCTTAATGGACCCTGTAAAATTCACAGTACAGAGGGCACCACACCAACTCACAGCCTTAGAGCATCTTGGATACTCCGGCAGGTGGCCAAAATTGGCGAAGATCTTCTAATTCCGGAGGCCACAGAAAGCCACCCCAGAGACACCGGTACGGTAATAACAGTCTTTGGGACTTTCGCATCAAATAATATGCGAAAAATAACACTCCGCGGCCTTGCCGAAGTCTACCAAGTAGCAACAATAAACCCATGGAGTGACACGGCTATTACTTTCAATGCCAGTGATGAACCTAAATTTCGAACAGCCCGAGCATCAGCCGCATTGGTCCTCAGTCCAATAGTGGACGGCTTTCGCCTTACCAAGGTACTCATGGATGGAGGCAGCGGATAGAACCTCATTTACGAGGAAACCCTTCAAAAAATGGAAATAGACTGGAACCGCATTAAGCGAAGCAGCACAACCTTTACAGGAATAATCCCCAGTCGGGAAGCGCGTTGTACAGGAAAAATCACACTAGATGTGGTGTTTGGCACGCCGCATAATTACAGGTCCGAAGAGGTCACGTTCCAAGTGGCCCCGTTCAATAGCAGATACCACGCTCTGCTATGGCGGGAAGCGTTTACAATCTTCCAAGCAATACCCCATTATGGGTACATGAAGCTCAAGATGCCCGGGCCGAACGGAATTATCACTATCGATAGTGATCCGGACATAGCACTCCACGCCGAAAATAAGACAGCCGCACTGGCCCTTGAGGCACTCTCCGAAGCCCTAGCGGCTGAGGAGCTGACTGCGCTGCGCTCCATGGTGAATAGGGACGATGTGATACTCGACAAAAGATCCAAGTCCACCTCCTTTAAACCAGCGGACGAAATAGTCAAATTCCAGGTCCATCCAACGGACCCCAATAAAACAGCTTCCATCGGGGCACAATTAAACCCTGGTGTAGATGCCACACTGCGAGAGTTCCTACGTGAGAACTGGGACATGTTCGCCTGGCGCCCTTCAGACATGCCAGGAATCCCACGCAGGCTGGCCGAACACAGCTTAAATATCCTAAAAGGATTCAAACCCGTCAAACAGGCTCTCCGGCGTTTTTCCAAACCTAAGAGACAGGCCATGGGAGAGGAGCTAGCCAAGCTATTGGAGGCCGGATTCATCAGAGATATAAAACATCTGGACTGGCTAGCAAACCTGGTGATGGTACCAAAGAAGGACAAATCCTGGCGCCTGTGCGTTGATTTTGAAGAACTTAAAAAGGCTTGCCCAAAGGATCCCTTCCCTCTACCCCGCATCGATCAAATTATCGACGCTACCACCGGACACGATTCGTTGTGTTTCCTCGACGCATATTCCGGTTACCATCAAATCAAGATGGCAGAGTCCGACCAAGCTGCAACGGCATTCATCACACCATACGGCCCATTCTGCTTCAACACAATGCCCTTCGGGCTCAAAAACGTCGGCGCAACATATCAACGCATGATTCAGACATGTCTGGCAAACCAGATCGGCAAAACAGTGGAGGCATACGTGAATGACGTGGTCATTAAAACAATACATGTCGAGTCTCTAGTAGATGACTTGAGGCTCATATTTGATAACCTCCGAACATACGATATCAAGCTCAATCCGGAAAAATGCATTTTCGGCGTTCCAACTGGAAAGCTCTTGGGCTTCATTGTATCCGGTAGAGGAATTGAAGCAAATTTGGCCAAGATCCAAGCTCTGGCACAATTGGATATCCCAAAGGACCTCAAACAAATACAAAAATTAACCGGATGCGTGGCGGCTCTAAGCCGCTTTATCTCCCGCTTGGGAGAAAAGGCACTACCCCTCTACCGCCTCCTTCGGCGCACCGAACACTTCGAGTGGACGGACACCGCCACGGCCGGACTCGACGAAATAAAAGCCGTATTGGCAACAAACCCAGTCCTGGCCGCGCCAAACGTTGGCGAACCAATGCTATTGTACATTGCAGCAACCCATCAGGTTGTAAGCGCAGTGCTCGTCGTCGAACGAGAAACGGACGGACACAAATTCCCACTTCAAAAGCCGGTCTATTATGTGTCCACTGTCCTCACTCCGTGCAAATCACGGTACCCGCATTATCAAAAGATTGCGTACGCGGTATTCATGGCATCCCGGAAGCTGCGACACTACTTTCAAGAGTGTTCAATAATAGTAGCCTCGGAAGTACCACTTAACGATATTATAAACAACCGCGATGCGATGGGCCGGATTGCAAAATGGGCCATTGAGCTCCTCCCGTTTGACATAACTTATAAGCCACGGCGAGCTATCAAGTCGCATGTTTTAGCCGACTTCGTCGCAGAATGGACGGAGGCCGAACTCCCTAAAGAGTACGGCACATATTCAAACTGGATCATGCATTTCGACGGCTCCAAAATGTTGGCCGGTCTAGGGGCTGGCGTCGTTTTGACGTCCCCCACAGGAGACACAGTTCAATACGTACTCCAAATTATGTACACAGACTCCAACAATGCAGCCGAATATGAGGCCCTTTTACATGGTCTCCGGATGGCAGTATCCATGGGCATTCAACGCCTAGAGGTGCGCGGGGATTCGAATCTCGCGATATCCCAAATAAATGGAGACTTCGATGCCAAGTATCCAAAAATGGCAGCTTACCGCAACGCCGTCTTAAAAATGTCAGCTCGGTTCGAAGGGCTCGAATTTCACCATATAGCCCGGGAAAATAATCAGGCGGCAGATGTCCTGGCACGCATCGGCGCAAAACACGATGTAGTCCCCCCCCCCAACATCTTCTTGGAAAGGCTGTTCAAGCCATCCGTAGCATGGGACGCGGAACCCGGCAATAACAGCCCAGACCCAACCGCACTGCCCGATACCGAACAATCTGACATAATTGGAGGCTCTGCCAATGAAATCACACCTTCAGCCCACGTAATAATGGTCATCATCGCCCCGTGGACAGAACCTTTCCTAGCCTACCTTACTAGGCAGGAACTCCCCGAGGACCAAAACGAGGCACGCTGCATAGTGCGGCGATCTAAAGCCTACAAAGTCCATGAGGGAGAGCATTATAAAAAAAGCACTACCGGAGTCCTTCAAAGGTGCATCTTCAAAGAGGAAGGGCGGAACCTTCTAGCTGAAATTCATGCCGGACTCGGTGGTCATCACGCCGCAGCTCGGTCCCTTGTAAGCAAGGCCTTTCGTACAGGCTTTTATTGGCCGACGGCCTGGGCAGACGCCCAGGACTTAGTCCAACGATGCGCCGGTTGCCAGCGTTTTGCAAACCAAAGCCACATGCCACCCACCGCCCTCCAAACTATCCCCATAACTTGGCCCTTCACGGTCCGGGGGCTTGACATGGTTGGACCCATTAAAGGCGGAACCCACAAGAAAAAATACTTACTGGTCATGGTGGATAAGTTCACCAAATGGATAGAAGCCAAGCCTGTTAAGACGGCCGAATCCGGACCGGTGATAGACTTTATATCCGGGGTTGTACACCATTACGGCGTCCCCCACAGCATCATCATTGATAACGACACGAATATTATGCCGACGAGGTAAAACTCTGGTGCAAAAACATGGGCATCAAGCTCGATTATGCTTCCGTCTATCACCCACAAACTAACGGCCAGGTCGAACGTGCAAATGGTCTTATCATGAGCGGCATCAAACCCAGATTAGTGCGGTCCCTCAAGGAATCTAACACGCACTGGGTAGAGGATCTCGACTCCGTACTCTAGGGGCTGCGGACCACGCCGAATCGCACCACCGGATACACTCCATTCTTCATGGTGTACGGCGCAGAGGCAGTTTTGCCTTGCGACATAATTCATGACTCACCTCGAGTGCGCATGTACGAAGAAAGAGAAGCCGAGCTCGATCGGCAGGACAGTTTGGACGCCTTGGAGGAGGAGCGTGACGTGGCAAAAGCCCGTTCCGCATTCTATCAACAGCAGGCTCGAAGATACCAAAGCAGAGAAGTACGGGCCAAAAATTACAACGTTGGCGAATTAGTTCTACGCCTGCCGGACAAGAAAAAGGACAAACTCAAGCCCAAGTGGGAAGGTCCCTTCATAATTGACCAAGTCCTGACTGGTGGAGCGTACCGCCTGCGACATGCATCGGATAACTGACTCGAGCCGAACCCATGGAACGCAGCCCGTCTTCGAAGATTCTATGCCTAGCGCCGGACTCTGTGTTCGTCTCCTTCCTCTGTCCATTTTTTATATACTGTCTGTCTTACATTTCTCTCCTTCTCCCCTCCCTTTCTCGTATAGCCTTTAAAGTCTCATTAAATGACGTGCTATTCGCACTCATTAAACCTGGGGGCTTCTTTTAAACAGAAGCTTATTTATACGAGCTTTATGCCCAACACATGTGTCACACTTCCGCATGTACCTTTTATTTCACCATTATATGCATCGATATGACTTAAGTTTTGGCCAAGCTGGGTTGCCTGGCTCCTGTGCTTACCCCTACGTTCCCGATTGTTCGGCTAGGTGGTAAAGGGAGCACCTCTGCGATTGTTACTGCCGGGTCAGCCGGATGTGTACCTCAGACTGGGTGAAGCCGAAAGCTAGCGTTCTTAAGGGAATATTCGGTCGGTGACCTAAAATATGATATTTTCACTTATTTATTTATGCGCCCCCAGATGCTTTTTCCTGCGTCTTTTTCGCAGAATGGACATGCCCTTTAGGGCATGCCTCCCAGGGAAAGTAATCCTTAACGGAACTATTCTCCCTGGAAGATGTTTCTTACTAACCATGTAATATAACATAACTAGTTGCGCACTTGTCTGTTCAAGCACTAATGACCCCTACGCCTGGTCTCCATGCATACCCCGGTTCTTATATAGCTGCGAGGGTATTCGGACACACTCCGGACCGTCAGGTCCCAAGGTTGAAGCAAAAAGGTCGGCCATGACAAACGATCTACAATCCGGCTAGAAGGCATTACAAATGTCAATTAAAATTACATAGTCATTCTGACTAATTGTATTCCTCTTCAATACCATCTAACAGGCTGTGTAGTTTACAGTCCTGCTCGGAATACTTTGCGGCCAATTCTACTTGACCGTATACTAAGCTTACAGGGATCTTCTTCCCATCGGGCCCCACAGGTCCGACCTCAGCCATGTGGTTGGGGTCAGCCTTCGTGTACCGCGTATTCACCATGGCCCAGGCCTCCCTAGCACCTTGACAGCAGGCCGATATCTTCCACAATCGGAAGCACCGTCGCGCTCCCTTTAGCTTCTCTGCAAGCTCTCCAAGGCCTTCGGGAATGGAGATGGATGGCCACAAGGCCTGGGCGACGCCTTGCATCACCTGCCGAACACGCTCGTGCAGTTGCGAGAGCTCGGGAAGAAGGTCACCCGTAGAACCGGGCATCTCCTCTGCAGGACGACCTGTTAGCACACCTACAGACATTACTCTGTTAGTCGACTTCCTCGCCGAACTCTGTTTTTTTTTCAAAGGTTCGTTTAAGCACTTACAAAATATGCCGCGCCGAAGCCGCTGAGTCTCCTTAGTGGAGTCCAACAGCTGGGCACGAACATCTTTCAGTTCAACGCCCAGCTTGGTGTTGGCATCTTGGCGATCATTCTTCTCCCGCCTCACCTTTGTCAGCACGCTCTCACCAGCCTTTAACTGGCGTAGGAGTTGTTGCTTTTCCGGATCTAATCCGGCGCCATCTGCAATTTTATCTGTCAGATTTGCACACACGCTGCACTTCACAAAATACTTATCTTTTGGAAGTATATATTACCAACGGGGGTCTCCTTGGGCTCCCCTGTCGCGGCTAGTGCGGCCTCAAGTTGGGCTTTGCACTCCTCTAGCTCCTGGGACAGTTGGGTATTCTTTTCCGCAAGACCCTGCATTATTAAATGATCCTTAAATCAGTTCTTCTAAATGTTTCAAGTCTCGGGGGCTACTGATACAATAACCATTAAATTTTCTCACCCGTATGTTTTTTACATATTGCTCCGTGGCTCTGGCTAGACCATTTTGAGCGGCACGGAGGTACGCATCTCCCAAATTGAAGGCATCCAACGCCTCTTGGGAGAAACAAGCGTCGCGAAGAACTGTCCGGCGACGCCTGTGGTTCATGGCACTCTCCACCTCGGAATTGGTGGCAGACAGCCTGTCTGCATCCTCTGTTGGAGGAGCGTCCGGTGTGTGCCTCGTGTTCGCCTCCGCCTTCGGACCAGGCTTTGGAGCCTGGCTGGTGGAGGCGCGATTGGCAGCCTCTCCGGATATAGTCCGGCAAGGTCTCTTCGTCCTGAAGAGAGCATGAGTGTTAATATTCCTTGAAGGAATAACACCTGGAATAAAAGGGCGCGCTATACCTTTGCACCGGCGCCTCGGTCCGGACTGCACTTCTTTTCTGCCCACGGGGCCCTGCAGCCCCTCGTTGGCTTGTCGCCGTAGGCTCGGCCTCCCGTCTCAAAAACCTCCCCTGCAAAACAGGGTTGTAATCAGGAAACTAAAAACACGCGAGGGTGGACCCCTTTTCGAGGTACTAGGACTTCGGTCTCAGTTACCTGGGAGGCCGGGATTAGCCCTGGGTAATCGGCTGTAATGGCCACCAAGGAGTTGTCCTTGCTCAATTGATGGAACACTCCATCAATCAGCTCCACAGATAAGTCCGGATCCTCTTGGGAGGCTGGGTCGAGGGATCGTCCCGGATCCTCGGGCTGTGGAGGAGGGTTGTTTATTTCTTTAACAGCCTGGCGCAGTTCCTGCATTGGAGTCGTTAGACTATATACTTAAATGATGGGAATATAAAACGGATGGGCAAGTAAAAGTGTCCACTTACCCAACTCGGAGGATTGTACATAGTAAATCCACCCTGTGGGTTGACGCGGAGAAATTCCTCCTCTTCTCCCTTGTACAAAGCGGACAAGATCTTTATCAAAGCGGCAGCCGAGTCCGGCTCCTTACGGCCGTGACGGGTGGCGTCATCCTCCCCGTTGAAGTCCCACATGGCGTGGCCTCTATACTGAAGCGGCTGCACCCCCCGCATGATGCATGCGGCCATGACTCCTATCATGGTTAGTCCGGAATGAGCTAATAATCTTATCCGGCCCATCAGGTAAAGGACGTCCTTGTCACTTTCCCTCTGAGGGCTCCGTGGACGCCAGCTTAGGCGCTTCTTCAGGGGAGCAGTGTCGAACTCAGGGAGGCCGATCCGAACAGGATCCGGCAACGGGACGTCCTCTATATAAAACCATTCCGAAGGCCAATTCTCGGACGCCTTCTTTGGGGTTCCGGATAGATATCCGGTCCCGGCGATGCACCACACTTCGGCTCCGCCCACTTGATATATCGACCCCTCCTGAGAACGGGGCACCAGGCAAAATAGCCTCTTCCACAGCGCGAAATGAGCCTCAACACCCAAAAACAGCTCGCAGAGGGCTACGAAGCCCGCGATATGTAATATGGAGGCAGGCGTGAGGTTGTGCAGCTGGAGGCCATAGAACTCCAGGAGCCCCCGGAGAAACGGATGGATTGGAAATCCGAGCCCTCTTATTAAATAAGGGGCAAGGCATACCCGCTCTCCTTTGGAGGGATTGGGGGTACTCTCCGCTTGCTCTCCGCCATTATAGGTGGCAAGTCCGGCTCGAACCGCGACTATATAGGCCGGGGGGAGAAATCCCTTGGTCTGGAGCGTCACTAGCTCGCTGTGCGGGATGGAGCATCTCTCCCAATCTCCAGGCTGAGGGCTGGAAGGGCGAGAGGAGGAGTCGCGACGGCTGGCCATGGTGGGATGGACCTTTGTCGGATGCGCTCTGATGAATACTCGTGGAGTGGAGAAGGTGTGGTTTGGATCTAAATCCTCGTCCCTTTAAATAGGCGGCTCATTTACACGGCTAGGGGTGTGAATGTAAAAACACCCAAACTTTTCGTATTCATTTGACACGTGGAAGACAGCCATTATTGGGCGTAGAAGCCAAGGAGCGCAACATTTACAAGAAACCGGACATTATTCAACAGGTACACGAAATTTGGAGGAGAACCGGCCTTGCAATGCCGAAGACAATTTGCGCGCCGGACTCGTCGTCATTGAAGCCTGGTTCGGGGGCTACTGAGGGAGTCCTGGATTAGGGAGTGTCCGGATAGCCGGACTATACTTTCGGCTGGACTCCTGGTATATGAAGATACAAGATTGAAGACTTCGTTCCGTGTCCGGAAGGGACTTTCCTTGGCGTGGAAGGCAAGCTTGGTGATACGGATATGTAGATCTCCTACCATTGTAACCGACTTTGTGTAATCCTAGCCCTCTCCGGTGTCTATATAAACCGGAGGGTTTAGTCCGTAGGACGGATAACAATCATACCATAGGCTAGCTTCTAGGGTTTAGCCTCCTTGATCTCGTTGTAGATCTACTCTTGTACTACCCATATCATTAATATTAATCAAGCAGGAGTAGGGTTTTACCTCCATCGAGAGGGCCCGAACCTGGGTAAAAACATCGTGTCCCTTGTCTCCTGTTACTATCCGCCTAGACGCATAGTTCGGGACCCCCTACCCGAGATCCGCCGGTTTTGACACCGACAGGTATCTTCTTTGTCTCTTTGGCCGGCTTGAATGAGCCCTCGGCTTCTGACTCCTTGGGGTCGGGTGACATTTCTGGCTGCTTGCCTGCCATCGCCACAACTTGGTCAAGGAGCCACTTCTCGTCCGCGATCACAAGGGGCTCGGCCAGTCGGCTGCTATCTGCAGCGCAAGCGGACGACTTCTTGTAATCCCCTGCTATGGTCAGAATTCCCTTGGAACTCGGCATATTCATCTTGAGGTAAGCATAGTGGGGGACCACAATGAACTTGGCCAGGGCAGGTCGGCCAAGCAGTGCATGGTATGGGCTCTCAAGGTCCACCTCCTCAAACCAGACTGGCTCTCGGCGGAAGTGATCTTTGTCTCCAAAGAGGACGTCTATCTGGATCTTGCCGATTGGTGAGCAGGAAAGGCCAGGAACTATGCCATGGAATACGGTCCGGCTGGACTGAAGCTGCCTTTGTTTGATTCCTAACTTCTCCATGGTATCCTTGTACAGGATGTTGATGCTGCTGCCGCCATCTATCAGAACTTGGGAAAAGGGAGCAGCTCGCCTATCTGTGGCAAAAGTGGCATCCAGAACCAGGGCGTAGGAGCCGGGATTGGGCATTACTTCCGGGTGGTCGGCTCTGCTCCAGCTAATGGGCTTCTCGGACCAATGCATGAACTCGGGGGTCTCTGATGCCACTGCATTTACTTCTTGTTGTCGTTGTCGTCCGCTGTGCTTGTCATCGGCCACGCTGGTGAAAATTACATAAGCTCTGTGCTCTTCAGGGTACTCGCCTTGTATGGCTCCGACTGGTCGAGAAGCCGGCTGTTGGGGGAAGGAGGAGGCGGCTGCTCAGCAGGCGGAGGAGGCAAAAGGCCGTCACACTTCGTGATCCTGGTGAGCCAATGGCAGTTATGAGTGGTGTGGTTGGACGGCTCCGCACCACTGTGGAACTTGCAGGGTGCGTCAAGAGTCTGCTCATGCGAGAAAGCAGGCAGCCAATTGGGCTTGCCGCCCTTCTGGCGCTTCGATGGAGGCTGCCCTTCTGGCTACTGGTCTTCGACTGTCGCCACCTGCCGGCTTGTGGAAGCCGGCTGCATGGCCTTGCGCTTGTTGTCGCTTGGTGGCTGGCGCCGACTGGTGTCGCCAGCTAGGATCCAAGGAGCTTGAGGGGCCACTTTGCCAGATGCATCAACTTGGATCTCTGCCTTCATGGAGGAGTCGGTCGTGGCATATTTATCTGCTATGATCAGCAGCTCGTCGAGGGTTGCCGGCTCGTCGCAGAGAAGCCGGTGTTTGAGGAGGGTTCCCTCTCGGCACCTAGCGGTGAAGTACTCGATGGCCTGCACCTCGTGCACACCTTTGCAAGAGTTGCGGAGCTCGGCCCAGCATGTGAGGTAATCACGAGTTGACTCGTTGGGGCCTTGCACGCACAAGGAGAGCTGGCGGGGCTTGGGCGGCCGCTTGTAAGTGTTGGTGAAGTTGCGGATGAAGGCTTCGGTGAAGTCAACACAATTGTTGATGCTGCGGGACTTCAGGCTGTTCAGCCATGTACGGACTGTGCCCTGGAGCATGAGCGGGACGTACTTCACGGCAACGCGCTTGTTGCCGTTCGCTATGCTGACGGCTGTGGAGTAGTCGACCAGCCAGTCCTCCAGCTTCACGCAGCCGGTGTACTTGGGCGTATCTCTTGGGAGCGTGAACCCTTTGGGGAAGGGCTCGTCTCGAATGAGGGTGCCAAAAAAAGGCGGACCAGCTCATCTTCTTCTTCTAGCGCCAGGGATCGGTGGAGACGGTCGATCCGGTGGGGGGCATCATTATCTCCGACTCCTTCTCGGTGGCCAAGGCGATTGCCGAGTGTCGGGTGTTCAATAGGCGGCGGGGAGACGCGCCTCTCCCTGCAAGGGGGAGGAGGCGGACAGTCATCCCGTCGTTCCACTGCTCTTGGGCGGCCATCTTGGTCGCGCTCGATGGTGAAGCGAGTCCAGCTGCGGCTGGCAGCCGGCTCCTTGTCTCTTCTTCCACGGACGCCACCAGTCGGTGTCCGGGATGTCGCGCCTTGATCTCGGCGGGGAGGCAGATCATCATTTTGCCGATGGGGCGCCTCAGTGCGGCAGCCGGCCTCGTGCTGCTCAGCAGCCGCGTCGAGGAGTCACTGGACGCGCTCCACCATCTGGCGACGCTCTTCGCCCTCGAACTTGCCCAGCTCTTCTGCTGCCGCCTGGGCAGCTCGTATATTTTCCGCGGGCGTGGCATAAACGGGGCGATCTGCCCCGAACAGGCTGGCGATGGCCACGCCGCGTTGCCGGACCGTGCCTATGCTGCTAGGCCCACTAGGAGCCGGCGTGCCACCCACAGCGCGGTCCATCTCGCGCTGGTAGGCCTCCGATAGGCGTCTCATGTTGGCCAGCTTCTTGGCGCTCTCGACGAGCTGGACGCGGCGTGCTTCCAGCATCTCGGCGTTGGCGTCTTCTGGGAGGGCGCCGTCAAGTCTTGCAGTGCCGCATCGAGTGAGTCATGAGCACCTCCGCCGGAGTGCTTGCCGTGGCCGATGACAAGCACCTCCGCGACGGTGCTTCCACCGCTCTCCGCGCGAGGAAGAGACTCGTCATAGACCACCACGTTGGTGGTGGACGCGTCAAGCGACGCAGTGTCGGAATCGACAAGCATCAGGTCGGTGGAGCCAACAGACTCCAAGTCTACAGCAGGCTCGTTGGCGATGTGGAGCTGATCGAGGAGGCTGGCGAGGCGGCTCTCGGGACCATCGGTGCCTGCATCAGACGCGGGCTCGTCAGAGAGGTGAAGGAGGCAGCTCGCCACGCAGGCGACCTCCACGCCATGCAGCGCGTCAGCGCAGACTCCGTCTGCTGTGCGGGGCTAGCTGCGGTCGCCAGGGAGGAAAAGGGTTCCCGCCCAGAAGAGGTCTCTGGACGACGGTGCACCTAGACCCACGGTGGGCGCCAAATGTCGGGGGTTGGGTGCAACATATACCAATGGATGGCTTATCATGGTGGGAGCGAGTAGAACGTCGTCGGTGCCTGGAAGTGGGATGAGGCGTAGACACGAACGCCGGCGCACTTTACCCAGGTTCGGGGCTCTCCTAGGAGATAACACCCCTAGTCCTGCTTTGCGGGGTCTCCGCATGATCACTAAGGCACAAGAGGTACAATGGTGCTCCTTGAGTTGTTTGCTAGAGGTGGAAGAGAGCAAGGCTAGCTCTCTCCTTTCTCTATGGGTCGGTCTAGTTCTAACCGGTTGGGAACCCTATGCATGGGTGCCCTGGGGGTTTATATAGGCCTGCCCCCTAAGGGTACAATAGTAATCCGGTCGGGTGTAGGACCCGGATGTCAATCTCTCTGGTTGCCGGCTTCTCCGCCGACTGTTGGGGCCCGCCGCCTGGTGGGCCCCGCCGACTGGTCTGGTACGGGGCCGACAAGCCGCCTCCGCCGCTCACGGGTCTTGTCGGCTGCTGATCACTGTAGCCGTGATGCTAATGACGCAGGCTCGGTCAGGGGGGCCTGGCTACAGCTCCGCCGTCGGGCGGGCGATTACTGTAGCCACTTTGTGTCTCATTTGGTTAATGGCGAGTAGGCCCCGAGGAAGGGGCGGGCCAACTGCTGGGGGCCGACCTCCCTTGGGTCCGATTGATGGGGCTCTGGCCGTCTTCCAGGCTCTTGCTGATCGGTGGGGCACATCGTCCCTGGGCCGTACCGACAAGCCGTCGTGGGAGCAGGGCTCCACTTGCTTGTGGTGACGTTAGGGGTGGAGTGGCAACAGTGCCGCGCCAGGCGGAGATCTCCGCCGGTACGGTGCACTGTGGCCACGCCCATCCCGGGATTTTGGGAGGGATGGGCTATACTGTAGCCACTCCCTGTCTTGTCTTCCTTGATGAGGGCGCAGGCTTCGTTGACGCCTCGGGCCGACTGCTAGGGGCCGGCTTCTCTGGAAGCCGCCCACTAAGAGTCGGCTTGTCTTGATGCCGTCCTCTAGAACTCGGCCGTTTATGGGTAGCCGGCCATTCCTCCATCTGGCCACCAGAAGGCAGCACTTCGTCTTGGCGCCTTGAGGGGCGCAGCCAGCCCCGATGTCTTGAGAGGTTCTGGGTCTCGGGTTAGCCTACCCATGGCCCATTACTCCGACACTAGCCCATGTTTGCATTTTAGAGATGATGACGATAATAATATGTGGATTTAGACATTGTTGATTCGTGTGTGATCTCATTATAGTAACATGCTACTATCTTGTTAGTCTGCCTTGGCCTAAATATATGAGCTAGCATGAATGTTTTAATATACGGGAAATCATGTAACTGAATCAGATTTTCTATGTGCGGGTGAGAAGTAATTTACCTATAGTTGGCAATAAATGCATATGGAACTAACATAGTTTGTCAAGTTAAGTAGTTGGCCATATAGGATGTGTTAGCATGCTTTACTAAGCATATCCTTGTGTGATCCATGTCATTTAATATGGTCTTATTCAGAACGGAGAGATAAAGCTGATTGTTTATGATTTCAATATTAATATCTACTAAGAATATTAGGTTGAGGTGTAATTAAGCCCTAGAAGTATGTGTGTGTTCTAATATGACAACAATGTTAGACCAATGCGTAAATGGGTTATGGGCATGTGCCTCTACATGGAATCTGAAATTTCGCTCATTTTCAATCAAATAGACATACCGGCATTATTACTATATAACTTGATATTAAATATGGAGCTAGCATATAAGTGCAACCAAGCATTAAATTCATTAATGATTGTGATAGTCTCACGGTCACCGAATATAGGTGTGATTTGTTTCAGCCATTCACATGTATAACTATGCAAGCCAAGACATGTATACACATTCTGAGGATTCAGGTCAGTCAGAGTTTTATAAGACAACACTATAGCATATGGAGAGGGGGGGCTCAGGAACCTTGAGGCTTGAGAGGTATGCGGACAACTATTGATGTAATGCAATGGTAGAGAGGAGGTAGTGGATCAATAACTTTAGCAAGTTTCTATGAAGCTACTTGGGCATTACAAGTCAAATGACGAATCATACATGTCTGTGGGCCTATGACCCTCTGGTACACTGTTTTTGTACTGCCTTGAAGATGTGATTAAAGAAGTGGGGTCTATGCCATGTCAGTGATAGGTGGCATTGTTCTATCATTGTTTCCCCTAGCAGCCTATTTTGTCGTTTCATAGGTTAGTGCGCTTTAGCAAATAATCTAGTCTGTGATGGTATGGTACAGGACTGTACTCGCCGTGTAATCTGACAATTTACCAAATCAGAAGAGTTTTCACCTGATTGACGGCCGTGTAAATTGACCTATGAGGTATTAAAATATTTCCCCTCTGCTACCTTTCTTGTTGATCAGCTCAGTGGAATAAACACACCATGAAGCTTGAACTGTGCTTCCTGGTGTTTCAACTGTGGCAATCGTCTTAGTGGGAACTCTGAGAATTGATGGAGAAACTGACAATGACCGTGTCAGAAATGTGTTGCGGAGTGTGAAACGTGCTAGATATCTCTCATCTTGTGCTTGAGTTTCATGAAATTGAATATCCCATTTGCGTGAATCCGAGAACGCTTCAATTTTATGACGAATTGTGTTGTGCCCGAATTCCTGATATAAAATTCCCACGGGACTCAACTTGGATTATGTAATTTGTTTTCTAATTTTCCTTGGTCAAAAGAAGGTGATTAATAATTCAATGTCTCGGCCTGAAGAACGTGTATTAACACATTGTCCAATTCAAATTCTTGTTCACAAAAATCACCATGCGTCTTTTTTAAGAACAAGTCAGTCTTGTTGCATATATCTTCCAAAGCATCATCAAGCCTTTAGTGCTTGCTTATTATTCTTTAACTTAACCATATCTTAATTAAATTAATTATAGCAACAAGTTGGATGAATTGGATTCAGGCTGCCCCAAGAGTACATAATAAAGCGTAGGATGGTCTTTATCAAAAGGACATCGCCTGCGCCAAGAGCGATATGCGGCCTGTACATACCACCCTGAGGCAGCCCATTTTACATTTTTTTCCTGTTCTGTAAAACCTTCGAAAGGGTGGACCAGCCCATTTTACACTTTTTCATGTTCTGTAAAACCTTCGAATAATGAGGGCCCCATTAGATTCAAACCGAGCACATGTACGCTTGCTACAAGGGCAATAATCAATTGGACTACTTCTTGTGTATAGTTACCTTCTTTTTTCTCCCTCAAATATAACACTAACCAATGTGTGAACATTTTAGAAAATATAATAATTTTTGGTTAACTGATATGAACTATTTTAAATTATGTGAAAGTACCACTTCATAATAAAGGGTAGGATGGTCTTTTTAAAATTATGTCGACTGCACGAAGCGAAATACACGGCTTGTGTATGTATCGCCCTGGGTCGGCCCATTTTAAATTTTCCCCTTGTAAGGGCATATTTCTCCCTAAGTGGTTTTGGCGATTGATGACAATGCATTTGTGGACTAATCGTGTACATTGAGCATTTCAGATATCTCATGTCTAGGCACAAGACGATTCGGTGCCACTCGGAGCCTATCGAAGACGGATGTTCTCTACGTTTCTTTTCGGTGGATTTGAGTCGTAGGAAAGCCGTACTATTAAGAGGGGGTCCGCTTCGGAAAGGTTAGGGTGGAATCAACACGTTCACATCTGTTCATTTGCACCACCTTTCCTTCGCTTCGATGGAGCACCGTTCGTTTATCCATGTCTCTGCGATATGAAGGCAACCAAGTGCTAAAGCCTCTGTGGCGTGCGGTAGTACTGCTCAAGGGAGCGGTAGTACCGCAGGGGTCAGTGGTAGTACCACTCCTTGTGAGCGGTAGTACCGCTGCCTCCAGTCCTGACGCTGATGCATGCGGAAGAAGGTGCGGATGTAATTTTTTACATCCGCCCTTATGTGGTAGTACCGCGACGTCTGTCCAGTACTACCGTGCCGAACTTTTGCACAGTTCCAACCTCAGCGGAAGTTGTTATGGAAGTAATTTATTACTTCCATGCATTTCCAGTGCCAGTTGATACATGCCTTACAGTAGTACCGTAGGGGCGCGTGGTAGTACCGGTCCGTCGGTTCTACCGCTCGTTGCCCTATGCAACAGGCCCTCATCTGGTCTCTATCGCACAAGCGGTAGTACCACACCCTGCAGCGGTAGTACCGCAACCCAGTGCAGTAGTACCGCGGCCGTGTGCGGTAGTACCGCGTCGCGCGGGCTGAGAGAGGGGATAATGGTTGGATCTTTTCCCCCACTATATAAATGGGGTCTTCTTACCTAAGAAGACCACCTCTTCCCTCCCCAAGCTCCATTGTTGCTCAAACCTCCATTTTCGCCCGATCTCTCTCCCTAGCCAATCAAACTTTTTGATTTTCTAGGGATTGGTTGAGAAGGCCCCGATCTACACTTCCACCAAGAGAAATTTGATTCCCCCACTAATCCCTTGCGGATCTTGTTACTCTTGGGTGTTTGAGCACCCTAGACGGTCGAGGTCACCTCGGAGCCATATTCCATTGTGGTGAAGCTTCGTGGTGTCGTTGGGAGCCTCCAATTAAGTTGTGGAGATAGCCCCAACCTTGTTTGTAAAGGTTCGGTCGCCGCCTTCAAGGACAACAATAGTGGAATCACGGCATCTCGCATTGTGTGAGGGCGTGAGGAGAATACGGTGGCCCTAGTGGCTTCTTGGGGAGCATTGTGCCTCCACACCGTTCCAACGGAGACGTACTTCCTCTCAAAGGGAAGGAACTCCGGTAACACATCCTCGTCTCCACCGGCTCCACTCTTGGTTATCTCTTACCTTTACTCGTGCAAGCTTTTATTGTGTTGTATCCCTTGCTTGCTTCTGTGCTTGTTGTTGTTGCATCATATAGGTTGCTCACCTAGTTGCACATCTAGACAACCTATTTTGATGCTAAGTTTAAGTTGGTCAAGAAAAGCTAAAAATTGTTAGTTGCCTATTCACCCCCCCCCCCCTCTAGTCAACCATATCGATCCTTTCAATTGGTATCAGAGCCTCGTCTCTTTATTAAGGACTTTACCATCAGAAGAGTATGGTTGGCACCAGAGACGAGGGGGAGGAGCACTCCGGTGTGAATCTGTCCTTGTCTGCGGCCGATGGGGGATCCTCGGTCTCTCGTGAGGAGTTCAATGCGGCTTTGGACACATTGAAAACCTCCATGATGACCGGGGTTAAAGGCATGTTTAATGAGTTTCTTGAAGGCCTTAACTTATCCATTGCACCGTTGGAAGTGGTTGATCCCGCTAACAAGGTGGCGGATGCTAACTCCAATAAGGGGGAAGCTATTAGTGACCAAGTTCCTTTGCCTAGTGGCAAGAGTGGGAGTGGCATCTTTGCCCATGTTGAACCTCCTCTTACCTATGGAGGACTGGTTCCCTCCACGCATATGAATCGTGTTGGTCCTCCTCCTAAGCTTGTGAGAAACGAGGATTTTGCCGCTTGGGTGTATCACTTTAAACGTCATTTAAATCATAGTCCTACTAATCTTTGGAGAATTATTGAGCAAGGTTTCTACCCGCACGATCCAAGCAACTTCACTCCTAGAGAAGCCGCGGATCATCAATTCAACGAGTCCGCTCTATTCGTTCTCCAAGAAGCTATTCCTATGAAGATATTGCGCATCTCCGACCTTTCACCGTAGCCAAGGAAGCATGGGAGCATGTTGTTTCCTTGTACAAGGGAAGCGCAAGCATTCAACTCTCGAACTTTGAAGTGGTGCAAGATGAAGCCGATGAGTTTGCCATGATTGAAGATGAAGAACCTCGAGAGCTTTATCAAAGATTAACTACTCTCGCGGTCTCACTCCAAGATCATGGGAGCAAGGATACGGATGACAATTGGATCAAGCGCAAGTTTCTCAAGGCCATGATGCCTTACCATAAGGCCATGTCCTTCGTTATCTGTCAAAGGCCGGACTTCCATGCCTTGTCTCAAGTGATGTGTTGGATGAGTTTGTTGCAATGAGGATCTTGGACAAGACCACCGACAATGCGGTGTTGCGTGCTCAACGATCAAAGAAGCCCAACCTTTATTTGAAGGCCAAGGCTTGTGCGGAAGAATAGGATGAAGAGGAAGAAGAGGAGAGTTGCCCCGAAGACACCAAATATGCCTATCATGAGCACATGGCTCTTGCTTCATGGCAATTTTGGGGCAAGAAGAAGAACACAAGGCCCAACTTCAACAAGAACAACTCAAGTGTTGCCAAGGACAAGCAACGTGTGAAGACATTCTATAATTGTGGCAATGTGAGTCACTTTGTTGTGGATTTCCCTTACGAGAAGAGGGAAGACAATGGTGGCAAGCTTATCCGAAAAGACAAGGCCAAGTCTTTCCCCAACAAGAACAACTTCACCAAGAAGACTCCTCCCAAGGCGTTGGTGGCACAAGAAGAGTACAATGAGGATGATGATGATAATGAAGATGGTGAGACAGTTGCCATGTCCTCCGTTGCCATTGCAACAACTCCACGGATGTCCCTCTTCGATTCACCCAATGAGAACTTCACCGCCAAGTGCCTCATGGCTAAAGCCACCAACAAGGTAACCCCCAACATCAAGTCTACCATCACCACTAATCCTTCCTTGACAGATTGCATTAATGAAAGTGAGGGGGCGAAGGAGGAGGAGAATGAATTTGAGTCTTTCATGAGTAAGCTCAAAGGTAAAACCAAGAAGCACTTCGTTGCTCTCTTGGAACAACTTGGTGAAGCCAATGACATGATCGAGGCTCACGAAGATACCATCTCTAAGATGGAAGGGCATAGTCGTGACTATGCCGATGAGATATCACGATCGAGAAAGACATGCTTGTTGAGTCCCTTGCATACAACTTACTTTCCGTTCATCAACTTGCACTCATGGGCTTTGCCACTTTCTTTGATATTGATTCCGTGGCCCTCTTGTGGATCAAGACTCTTAAAGTAGACTTTGTTGGGCATGTCGAGAACGGTCTTTATGTGATTAACTTCTCGGAGCGACCCACTAAGACCGTGACGTGCCTAATGGCTAAAGTTTACGTGGGATGGCTTTGGCATCGCCGTTTAGCCCATGTTAATATGAGATATTTGCAAATTCTTCTCAAGGGGGACTAGTATATCACTTGGTATTAAACATGGAGCAACATACAAGGCCAACCAAACATTGAATTCATTAACTATCATGATTGGTTGGCACTACGATTTGCTCCAGTCATTCACATGTATAAATATAGAAGCCAAGAAATGTATACACACACTGAGAATTCAGGCCAGGTGACCGTGAGTGCATAGAGCATGGGGATTGCGTGGAATAAACAAGAACCTTGAGGCTTGAGAGGTGCCAGGACAAACATTTGCTTTATTGCAGTGGCAGAGAAGTGGCAGTGGGTCAACAAATTAAGCTAAAGAGCCACACAGATTTAATAGTACGTGGAGAACAGGATCAACGATGTCTAGTTACCTGCTAGCATCTTCTGAATGTGTAATATGCATGGGAAATTAAGCAATCTAATCATTTTATTATATGTGATTGACAATTGATTTACTTATATATAGTTGGATAATGGCAAATGCATGTCGGATTGACGCGTACTGTTGAGGTAAGCAACTGCGGTCTGTGATGTATTGGCATGTTTGATTAAGTAAATCCTTGTGTTATCCATGACATTTATGTAGTTTTATTCAGAATGGAGATAAGGCTGATTGTTCATGATTTCAATATGAATATCTAATAACAGTCTTAGATCGGTGTGTAAATAAGTCTTGGATATATATGCATGTGTCTTAATCTGACAACAATGTTAAATAAGTGTATGTAGGTTCTGAGTATTTCTCAAAAACATAAGTTTTGGGTATCTGCATGTGTTCTATGTCCGGAGTCTGAAATTTCTCTGCTTTTTCCGCCAAATGGACATACTAGTATATCACTTGGCATTATATTTGGAGTAGCATGTAAGGCCAACAAAGCATTGAATTCATTAATTATCATGGTCGTTCCGCCGGACATTGAATATAGGTACGATTTGCTCCAGTCATTCACATGTATAAATATACAATCCAGACGTGTATATATATTTGATAATTCAGGCCAAGTGAGTTTAGTAAGACGCCAATACAACATGGAACATAGGCTTGAGAGGTATCACGACAAATGTTGCTTTATTGTAATGGCATAGAGGAGCACTACACGTCAAATAACGAATGCTGCAAGTTTGTAGGCCCACAGCTGCCCTCTTACCCTCTTTTGCACGGTCTTGAAGATGTGACTAGAGGGAGTAGGGCTTCCGCCGCACCTGTGATACATGCATTTTTTTCTCCGCGGCAGTAGCCTGTTTTTCCGTTTCATAGGTCATTGGGCTTTACCAAACGAACCGATTTGTAATGACATGGCACGAGATCGTACTCTTGGCCGAATCATGAACACAAGTTTTTACCCAATTGACGACTAGGTAGTTAGTTTTGCGGGGTATTAAAATAGTTCAGTATTTCCCCCTTCTTTTCATAAGTTTGACGGAAATTTGTTTTTTTGTTTGTGTTTATTTTTTCATCTTGAATACAATAACTAGGCGTTGCTGGTGGCCTCACCAAAATTGTAAAACAAAGCAGAGTAGATAAATCTAATGGAGGCGTAATCCCATGTAGGCATGCCAGTATTCTCAGGCTCTCGATAACACCTTCCCTCCCGGCTTTTGACAACACATAAGAGCACGTTAAATAACCCACACAATGAAGAAAACATGAGGAGTCATAGCCGACAATTCTTTCATACCAGTAACATCCACTACCTTTCTTGCTCATGAGCTCCTGGCTGATTCAAGTTTGGCAACAAATGTTAGTAGAAGCACCCAGAATTTGGGGAGAAACTGACACAGTGTCATCATGATTGTGTCACAAATATAAATGTGTTTTGCAGTGTGAAATGCACTAGAAATCACTCATCTGATCCTTTGGTGTACTAGATTAAATTGCATGATGAATTGTATCAGAAGTTCCAACATGCTTGCAAGCTCCCACAGGACTGAAATGAAGCATGTAATCTTTTTCTACTTTATTCCTTGGTCCAAAGATCATAATTAATAATTTCAAAGTCTTAGTCTGAAGCATGCAGATTAAACATGATCCAATACAAATTCTTGGTTTATCAAAATCACGATGTGCCTTCTTTCCTTGCTTCCACAAGAATAAAGAACTTCTTGCGTGTTGCCTTAAGCATCATGTTAAGGTAAGCAGTTGCTAGTAGTATGCATGGTTAGATAAATCCTTGTGTGGTCCATTTCATTTGTATCTCCAACGTTGGAGACCCATCACCACATCTTGTCCTTCATGTCAACAACAATAACCCATGACTCCAATCCAGGGAGCAATTCTCAATGCATGTGAATGATTTGTGGTTGAGAAGGCAGAGACACGCGGTTAAAACGGCTTTGTTTATTGGGGGCTCGGTATGAAATCAATACTACTTTCAAGACCAGCTTGGATAAAAGATTGGCTGTAGCAAAGCTTCTCGCCTACTTTGGCAATAGTTTAACTAAATATTTTTATTTGGCGATTGAATTGCCCCTTGATTGGAATTAATTACTGAATAGTAGCTGATTGATTAATTGATTTTTCTCCCTGGCTGATTTCATGTGTTCGAGTTACTAGAGCTGCTTCGGGTGATCTGATCCTGAGCTTAATTTGTAAATAAGTTCAACTTCTTTGGATCTTAATTTGTGATCCTGGTTATATGTATCCCAGATATAGAATTATCCGTAACCATGTATGTGTATCGGACATATTAACAATAATAATACATGGATCAAGGCTTCGCTGATCCTTGTGTGACTAGAATACAGTAACATGCTACTATCCTCTGAATCTGCCTTGGCCTGAATATATATATGAACTAGCATGAATGTTTGATATGCATGGGAAATTAAGTAATCGGATCTGATTATCTATTTGTGGGTAACAATTGATTACCAAGAGTTGGTAATGGCAAATGCATATGGGACTGCCACAAACTATTGGTCAGCAGTTGCTCCTGCATGGAATTGGCATGCTTGATTAAGTACATATCTTACTTTATCCATGTCATATCTTACTTCAGTTGGACGAATCTGTTACTCATGACATTACTCAAGTAACAGAAGCGGAAAATGATTTCCTAACCTCTCCGTTTTCTGAGGAGGAAATTCGAGCTGCTGTGTTTCAGATGGAACACAACAAGGCACCGGGACCGGATGGCTTTCCCGCAGAGTTCTATCAATGCTTTTGGGATGTGATTAAGGCAGACTTGGTTCAGTTGTTTAACCAACTGCATTCTGAGGACCTTGATATTTCTCGTTTAAACTTTGGGGAAATTATCCTATTGCCTAAGATTAAGGAGGCTAGTCGTATTCAACAATATCGACCAATTTGTCTCCTGAATGAAAGTTTTAAAATTTTTACAAAGGTAGCGACTAATCAGTTGAATGGTGTAGCTGATCATGTCGTAAAACCCACTCAAACAGCATTTATGCAAGGACGAAACATATTAGATGGAGTGGTCGTCCTGCACGAAACTATACATGAACTGCACCGGAAAAAGTTGAACGGTGTCATTCTTAAAATTGATTTTGAGAAAGCCTACGACAAAGTTAAGTGGCCCTTCCTGTTGCAAACCTTGCGCATGAAGGGGTTTTCACAAAAATGGTGTCGCTGGGTAGAGAGCTTTGTCTCTGGAGGTAGTGTGGCCATAAAAGTTAACGACGACGTTGGCAACTACTTTCAGACACGTAAGGGGCTTCGTCAAGGTGACCCCGCATCTCCCATTCTATTTAGCATAGTCGCTGACATGCTAACTACCCTTGTTGAGCGGGCTAAGCTGGATGGTCAAATTAGTGGAGTCATTCCACACTTGGTAGAAGATGGTCTATCCATTCTACAATATGCGGACGACACGATACTATTCTTGGATCATGATTTAGATAAGGCACAAAATCTAAAGCTGCTCTTATGTGCTTTTGAGGAACTTTCAGGCCTCAAAATTAATTTTCATAAAAGCGAACTTTTTTGCTTTGGCAATGCCGCAAAATCAGCACCCGAATATGCCGAGATTTTTGGATGCCAGCTTGGGCAGTTTCCGATTCGGTATCTGGGTATTCCTATACACTATCGGCGGTTAACTATCGCTGAGTGGAGGCATGTGGAAGAGAGACTTGAGAAACGATTAGCCAGTTGGAAGGCCAAACTCTTGTCTTATGGGGGCCGACTGATCTTGATCAATTCCGTCCTAAGCAACATGGTTTTATATATGTTGTCATTCTTCCACCTGCCGAAAGGGGTTCTACAGCGGCTAGATTACTTTAGATCAAGATTTTTTTGGCAGTGTGATAACGAAACAAAGAAATATCGACTTGCTAGGTGGAGCGTATTATGCAGACCTAAAAGTCAGGGGGGCCTGGGAATCCAAGACCTTGAGATTAAAAATATCTCTCTTCTCAGCAAGTGGGTTTATAAACTACTCACTGAGAATGGAGTATGGCAGGAAATCATTCGCAATAAGTATGTCGGATCCAATGCCATTTCTCAACTACATTGGAAACCTGGGGATTCACATTTTTGGAGTGGTGTCATGAAGGCGAAGGAATTCTTCTTTCAATTTGGGACCTTCTCGGTTAGGGACGGTTCCCAGGTTCGTTTCTGGGAAGATACCTGGCTAGGGAACAACTCACTAATGGTGCAATATCCGAGCTTGTACCGGATTGTTAGACATAAATTCGTCACGATCAAACAAGTCTTAGGACAAGAAAACCCCGATATTTCTTTTCGTAGGGATCTTTTGGGCACTCGCCTGACAGCATGGAATGAATTACTCACTCGTCTGGAGGACATTCAATTGTCAGATGAGCCGGACACTTTTCGATGGAACTTGCATCAGAATGGCAAATTTTCGGTCAAATCCATGTATGATGCAATGGTCCATTGTGATGTTCCAGTTGATAATAGAAAATTGTGGAAGCTAAAAATCCCTCTAAGAGTGAAGATATTCCTTTGGTTTCTACACAAAGGAGTCATTCTAACTAGAGATAATCTCACACGATGAAACTGGCACGGGTCCAAGACATGTGTCTTTTGCCAACATGACGAGACTATCAAACACTTATTTTTTGAGTGCAAGTTCGCTCGGGCAGTTTGGGCCATGGTCCAAGTAGCTTCCAATTTATACCCACCACGTAGTGCACGAAATATGTTCGGCAACTGGTTGCGGGGTATTGATAAACAATTTTCTGCACATATTCTTGCGGGAGCGGCGGCCTTATGCTGGGCAATGTGGCTTACCAGGAATGATGTGGTTTTTAACAATAAATGTGTCTCATCTCCTATGCAGGTTATCCATGTTTGTACACGATGGCTCCGTACGTGGTCTATCCTGCAGAAGCCGGAGGACAGGGACCTTTTTACGATGGCGTCTACACGGCTGGAGCGTACGGCCAGGGAGGTTTTCTACCCACATGGATGGCGGTGTGATTTACGGATAGGATCTACCTTTTCTTAGGATGGACACGTTTTATTGCTTGGCATTGTATCGAATTATTTTAGTTTTAGGGTGCTCTGAATTTTTTGGCTGTGTGCATCTAGCTATGCAGAGGCCGGGCTTTCTTTCAATACGATTGTATCACCTCGATATATCTATTCAATGAAAAGTCATTTATCGAAGAAAAAAAATATATAGTCTTATTGAGAACAGAGAGATAAAGCTAACTGTTCATTCTTTGACTAGAAAATATTATAACAATGTTAGATCGAGGTATTTTGTAGTCCGGTAAATATGCATGTGTTCTGATCTGACAATCATGTTAGATCGATGTGTAAATAAGTTCTGGATATATTGCATGTGTCTATGTCCGTGTCCGAAATTTATCCCATTTTTCCGTCTCTTGATATTACTAGTATAAGTGTGCACGTGCAATGCACGTATCATCTATTTTGAATCGTATTTCTCTTCTAGCAAGTTTCTTTATCAAGCCATTCAAATGTGTCTCATGCCCAATGATGTGAGCGCATGTCTAACACACGATCTAGAGGCGTGTCTTCACATAAAATTCACAATCACGATGTGTGGTCGTGACCCCGGCGAGGTCTCTTCCTCTTTCGCAGTCCCATCCGGTGCTTCAGCTGCCAAAGATAGAGGTGGCCAATGACACGACTCGTCTTCTCTGAGTGAGGCAAGTTGCGGCAACCTCCTTCTTCCCTTGCAAGTCCCTCCCCCGACGTAGCTGCCAACAGCGACGGTGGTGCATGGGTCCATGCTTCCACCGGCGGTGGCTCCTAATATCCGGTTGCTCCCAGCCAGGGCACAAGTGGCGCGGCGGTGCCCTCCACTGCGTCCTTGCCTGCGCTCGTGGATGCAGCGGGTGGCTCTCCGACGAAGAGTCATGGCGGCTTCCATGGCTGCCCGTGACCACGACTCACGGGTGCATATCCACCATGGCCGACGCGTGACAGAGACATCCAAACCAATCCTTCGATTGGTAACCGCACACAAGCGAACCTTATAACATGTGTTTTTTGGGAGGAGATAAATATTGTAATTTTTTTCTTTGTCAGATGGACACTGATTTTTTTTTATTTTCTTTTCTTTTTTTTGAGGGGATTTTTTTTTGTTTGTATGGGGGGAAACAAATGTTGTATTTTTTTCTTTGTAACGTGAGATGTTATTATGGGAGGAGTTGGACGGTGTTTTGAATTGTGTTTAGTTGTGCTCAACATTGGAATAATATTGGTTGTTGGTCAAAGGCAGTTGAAAGCGTGACAATAAATGTATCCCAACATGGTTGCGCTTTTATAAGTAGTGGAGAAATATGGAGTAGAGTATTGTGCGAACCAAGCAAATGCATGCATGTAGAATAGGATGAGTTTCTCTGGCCATTCACATGTACAAGACAACAAATGTATACACGCATTTTGAGAACTCGGGCCAGCTGAGTTTAGTAAGACACGCCACTGATGCATGGAGCAGGGAAGAACCAAGAACCAACTTAGGCTTGAGAGGTAACAGGACAAGGCAGTGTATCAACAAACTGAGCAAACTTTAGCAGTCCTGTTTGACCATTACTAATATGCTGCTGAATGCTACAGTAGGTATCTGTAGGCCTCCAACCGTGCAATCGCCTCCTTGTGTATTCAGATATGGTCTGAGTAGCAGGCGACAACGCTGTAATGGTGATAATTTGATTTTAATTTCTGATGACATGATACGGCCTCTGCCCAAATCATAAAAAAAAACAAGTTTTTACACAATTGATAACGGGGTAAATTGTCCTGTGGGGTACTAAATTTTTTTCCTCTCATCCATCAGCTCGAGCTAAAACTTGTTTCTCTGTTTCTATTTCCTTTTTTTTTCATCTCGAAGAATGACGATGGGATATGTAGCCTCTCCAAAATTGTTAAATAGTCCAGAATAAGAAATTATAAATGGATGCTCAATTATCTGTAGGTTTTTTTGGTCTTCTCTAGGATTTCAACAACACCTTACATGGTTTTCTACAACACCATGTTAAAAATAGCACACACGACGGGAGGGGCGTTTGGGCTCCTGGGAGTCTGGGACACATGCTCCCGGGTGAACAATAACGTGAAAACTAGTAAATGTTTTAAAAAAAACCTGATTTTTTGTATGTGGATATTAGTGTTAGTATCGCAAGCGTACTTGACAATTTTCATGCGAAACGGAGCAGCAGTGTTTCGTCACTGGAAAAAACAAATTTGGGTGACATTTGTGGGTAACATTTGGTGTTCATTCTTTTTTTTGTACAGGCCAAAATGCTTAACGTTTTCGCCTCAAAATTTGCAGATAGCATTTGGATGTGACTAACGACACATAAAAGTTTTGTCTTGATTTTTTTCATTTCAAAAATAATTTTTGGGCCCTGTACCACGTGCTCCCAGGAGCCGAATTGAATTTCCACACACATGAGCCATGCTTCGGTACACCCACTTTACAAAGTTTATGATTTTTCAGGCAGATCAACGGTTGAGATTAGAACTTACCCCCTTCATCATTTAAAAGCACAAGGAGGGCAGGGAGCAGGCTGCTAGTCTTCAATTCTCAAATAAACTGTACCAGAATCATCGTCCCGTAAACTTTCCGAAATTCCCCAATTGCAAAATCAGATCTGAACTCCTCTTGATATTCTCTTCCCCGGCGAACTCCATGGAGGCTACTTTCCTTCCCTCGTGTGGTGACTGCCCAACGTGGCTACTTCGAGGCCGTCGCCGTCCTGCGTCCGCATCCTCCTGAGAAGCTCCATCCGTCGCGTGCAGTGCCAGCGGTGGTTGCCAACTAGCCACACACCACCACATCTTTGCGTGTGTGCGTGTGCCTTCTTCGAGTGTTCATGCGTGGCTGTGTGTTCAGAACTTCAGATCTGTTTGTCCTCACGATGTGTGTGTTTGTGTGTGTGCGCGTGCGCGAAGTCCTCACGATTGCGTTGATGTATTTGATTAATTAGTTCACATTGTGCAGATCTTGTTTTTTATACATCAATTTCTGGGATTTGTGTACATACATGTGGATGCTTTACATGAGAACACATCTATTGTTTGTATTGTTTGATTTGTGAAACGGGCAGCTTAAAAAATATGCTAATTTATGGAACACTTGTATAGTTTGATGTGTGGAAGCTTAAAAAGTGGGCAGTAATAGGCGCCGGTTGGCCGGCCCAACTCCCGGCCGGTCACCTTGCCAAACCCTCTGATGCAGCGCCCCGCCACTGTTGGATTTCCTCAAGGCTTTCTTCATTTTCAGCTCCTCATGTTTCTTCCAGATTGCCGCATCCCAATCTTGCTGCCCACAAAACTAGTAAGACAACTCATTGGCCACATCCCTGCATGTCGGAGCTATGGCTGGCGCATCACTGCTTGCTCTCTCTCGTAAGAGTGGTGGGTAACCCTCAAGTATAAGGGTGAAGTAACATAGGAATAAGTATTTTTCTCGATAGAGAACCAATGTCTATTGAACTAGTAGCTAGAGTTTCTGCAGCAAACAAAATCTTAGGTACCTGCACACAAAACACAAGACACTCTTGCCCCCAGCGTTTCAAGAAGGTTGTCAAGCTTATTGTTCTGCTAGTTACAAGGGGAAATTGTATGATATGGTAGGAATTGATAGATAGACAAAATAAATAAAATGCTACATCAAGGTAAAGTATTTTTGTGATGTTTTCAGTAAATTAAAATAGACCATTGAGGTCATAGGTTCACTAGTAGCATCTCTCCAAGCAGTTAAATATGTTGTGGTGAACAAATTACAGTTGGGGAGCGATTAAATTGCAATATTTATGTTTATGACTATGATCAATCATGGCATAATCTTGCATAGGCATTACATCCATGATATGTAGCTCGTTATCCAACTTCATCTACAACTAATACTCCACCCCAAGACGCTATCCAGCATGCATCTTAAAGTATTAAATTCATGACAAAAGGAGCATTGCGCTAAGCATGATGGCATAATATAGACAATAAAACTATCATTTGGTGTGATAAAGACATGATCATTTTATCCTTATTAGCAATAATACAATACGTGCCCGTTCCCCTTCTACCCACTGGGATAGATCACCACAAGATTACACCCACTATTGTGATCTGCAATAGAGCTGAAGCATCACAAGGGAGGAATACTTGTTCGTAATTCAGAGCTTCATGTAGCATTTGGCCAATCAAGTATATCAGAGACACGCTGAGGTGGATCTGCCACTAACGAGACAATGGGTCTCATATTTTCTTTTCCCGAATCCAGTTTGTATTCCATATTTCAATGGATAATCTATTACCAATGCTCTTCATTAGACCTTGCTTCAAAGTATCTTGGCCTTCGACTAGAGACCGCCAGATTTGAGACAGATGGTTTCCAAGTTGGGCCTCCAAAAAACACGTTTTAGAGTAATATGTTGCCTTGAAAAACCTGTATCATGATCATAAAATAATAGTATGATTTGGTCCATTCATTCACTTATTCACGCATATGAATATACAAGTCAGCAAATGTATACACACTTCGAGAATAGTGGCCAGAGCAAGAGTACTTTAGTAAGACACCACTATAGCATAGGGGTGGAGTGGGGAAGAATCAAGAACCTTGAGGCTTGAAGTATCAAATAAGAATAT
The DNA here is from genome assembly GCA_032464435.1 of Aegilops umbellulata. Taxonomy (NCBI): domain Eukaryota; kingdom Viridiplantae; phylum Streptophyta; class Magnoliopsida; order Poales; family Poaceae; genus Aegilops; species Aegilops umbellulata. Next base: position 645,396,466 of record CP136060.1, on the reverse strand, counting down.
AGCTTTGGTACAATCACATTGAGGGCTTTGTGCTGACAGAATGGAGGTTGGGAGCCTTGAGTTATGTGAAGGCACCAACTAGGAGGCCAGATGTATTAACATGTTGGTAACACTAGAATTTGAGTGTTCTCTTCTAGTTGAAGAGGTGACTACATGTTCCCACCAGCCATCAAGGTGGGCTTATCTGTTCGCGGTGATTAAGGCAGCGATGGAGCATATCCGGGAAATGTGTGCTCGGGCGATGAAGAAATGTTTTAATAGAGTTGCTCATGAATTAGCTTGAATGGAACGAGGACCGTTGTGGGTTGTGGAGGCTTCAACCACCAACAAGGTTTTGAATCTTCCTCATCAAGAATGTAATCCCCAATATGATATTTAATAAAGCTCTCTCTTTACCCTAGAAACACATTCACACGGAGAAGGGAGTGGATAAACAAACTGTGCAAACATTAGCAATGGTATACGGTCACCTTACAAGTCTTTTGATGATCGTGGATGTGATATCCCTAGTCTTTTTTATGACATGCTATGATGCCCAAGCCAACATATATTATGTGGGGTTTTTTGTAGAAGAGAATTTGGCTCATTGACGAAACTTATCAGGTCATACATGCTAGGCAAAGACTAGAGAACCACATAAAAAGTTTAGCTGCAAGTTCCTAGACCCGGAAATGCTTCAAGCAATCTCACATCCGTCTCACCTTACTAGGGGGCTTGGGATCAAAATAGCTAAAATTATGGACCAATATGGATCGATGCCTACAAACATGTCCTCTCTCCACATGAATCCCCCGAGTTTCAATGTGTCCCTGCTTACCAATTAGATGATGTCACATCAGTTCATAAGGCCCACCTTGTAAAAAATAGTAGGCTTAGGAATAGCAAAATCACAATGAAAAACACCCTGAAAAATGCTAGCACTGTGATGCATGCCATGAAGAAGACGCCGAATGGCATGGCAAAAAAAGGATGTTGCCACTATCCTAAGAACCCAAGATGAATCGATGACGAAGCCATGCAGGCACCATCAAAATGACATGTTTTTTAGCTTTGTTTAGACGGAACGAGTCGGGAATACAAACATACATTGTGTTTTTATTTTAGAGATGTCAAACGACATTGTGTGAACCTAGTGAAAGTAGCATCTCCACAACCACAATTTTGAGTTCCAATCAGATTCCATTGAGTTTTTTTTAGCGAAGAGACCGTTCTACTACCAATTTGCCAATTTGACCGAATGGACCGGATTAATAACAATCAAGTGAAGGAACATTTTTGTCCAGGCCGATTTGACATTGAAAAGCCAGTTTCCTGGCCCACGAGAGCAAGACTGACCCGCCCGCAGACGCCCAATCAACCATTCCAGCAGAGCCCGCCCAAACTCCACCTCGCCGCCGACGCCGGACGCGGCTGCCGCCATGGGTGAACGCCTCCTTCTGTCAGCCAGCTCCTCTCCCTATCTCCCACCATCTTGCCGGTTAGCATTCTTGCGTAGACTCTTATGCGCCCGTTTTTGACGGATTCCTGGTTCGCAGGAGCTTACATGTTCGTGTCGGAGCTATGGAGGAGGAAGCAGCCGGACCTGACGAGGCTCCTGCAGCGGGCAGCGGCCGGCGACCGGGCGCCGTCTTGGCTCCGAGGCAAACCAGGTTTGGATTACCTCTTTTGGATCCCACCCTCGTGTTCTTGATGCGACTATCATTATTCGTCTGTATTTTTTTTCTGTGTGCAGCTGCGTCGCCGTACTCTTGCGTGTGAAATGGGACAAATGGATGGTAGTTTGTTTTGGTGAAGACCTGCACTTGTGTGCCTCATGATGCTACACACACATGCTTATATTTAGTCATTTTTATAAGGACAGGTCTAGCGACCGGTCGGCTGCTCGCTAGCCGTCCCGTGCGGCCGGACTAAACTGAATTTTTTTTATCCCCTAATCCATAAAAGATAATAATTTGTCTCCTTCAATTGATATAGTAAGAAAAAAATTGATCCATACACTAGAAACGTATCATATAAACACAAAATTATTACAAAGGTATCTATGTGAACAAATATGAACGCATTTAATTTGGGTTTTTAAATTTTTAGAAAGTCATAACTTTTAAACCGTGCGTAAGAATTAAGATTCGTTTTCACCGTTGGAACACTCGTGAGATGTTCTTCAAAATTAGATCTCGCATGGATATGTTTCGACGAATTTTTATGTGTGTAATTTACTCCCCGTTTAGTGCAACTTTACCCCTACCCTGGACATGTAATTTTCACATATGCGAATAGTGTGGACACATTTAATATGGATTTTATTTTTCCAAAAATACCATAACTTTTGAACCAAAGATCGAAATGAAGATCCGCTTTCACCATTGAAATCCTCAGGACGTGCTCTTTAAAACTAGATCTCGTATGGATACGTTTCGATGAACTTTTTTGGATGCAATTTACTCACTGTTTAGTGCAACTACTAAGTAGTCGATGTGCAACTACCTGACAGTCAATGTGCAACTTTTCTCCTACTCGTGGACATGCATTATTCACTCATGCAAACCAGCGTGAATGCATTAAATTCAGATTTTCATTTTTCCAAAAAAAATTATAACTTTTGACTCGAAGACAAAATTAAGATCACCTTGCACCATCAAAATTCTTGGGGTGTGCTCCTCAAAACTAGATCATACATGGATATGTTTTGACAATCTTTCTTGTGTGTATTTTAGCCTTGTTAGGTGCAACTACCCGACAGTCGATGTGCAAGTTTTCTTCGTACTCGTGGACATGCATTTTTCTCTACTAGTGAGATGTGCAACTTCGTCTGCTACCCTGGCCAACAACAATTTACGCGTCACTTTCCCTCTGCCCGTGGATGTGAAGTTTTCACTGTTCACTGCCTTGGCCAACTTCCTACCAATGAATGTGCAACTTCGGTTGTTGCCTCGGCCAACTATGCCAACGGGAGCATGCAACTCTGCAGCTGTGTGTGTGCGACTATGAGACCGCGCGTGTGCAACTCTAGCGGTCGGGCATGGGCTACTATACCAATGAGACTGTGCAACTGTGCATGAGAAACTATCGGACATGAATGTGCAAGTCTGCGGTCCGTGGGTGAGCAACAATACCGACAAGGGTGTGCTCCGCAAATCGCGCGTGAGCAACTACTCCACCACGTTTGTGCAACTCCCGCAAACAACGGGAGTGGACACCTATGCCGCCACGCATGTGCGACTGCACGGTCATGCTTGTGCGACTATGCAGACGAGAGTGTGAAACTCCACTGCCAGGCGTGTGCGACTATGCAGTCACGCGTGTGCAAGTTTGTGGTCACCTATGTGCAACTATGCCATCGCGTGTGTGCAACTCCACGACCGTGTGTGTGTGTGTGCAATTATGCGGACAAGAGTGTGCAATTCCGCTGCCACGCATGTGCAACTATGCAACAGGAGTGTGCAACTCCGTGGTCATGCGTGTGCGACTAGCTAACTATACCGTCGCACGTGTGCAACTCCCACAGTCATTACTATGCCAACGAGAGTGTGCAGCTCCGTGGTCATGCGTGTGCGACTAGCCGACTATACCGTCGCACGTGTGCAACTCCCACAATCATTACTATGCCGACGAGAGTGTGTAGCTCCGTGGTTATGCGTGTGCGACTAGCCGACTATACCGTCGCACGTGTGCAACTCCCACAATCATTACTATGCGGATGAGAGTGTGCACCTCCCCAGTGCGACTATGTCCTCGAGAGAGCCAACTCCATGCCCGTGCGTGTATGACTAAGCGACAAAAGTGTGCAACTCTGGCCTCGCATGTGCAACTATGTCGACGAGAATATACAAATCAGCAGTCGTGTGTGAGCTACTACGATGACGACAGCTCCGTGGTCGGCCTGTGTGTGCGGCTATGCCGTCGTGTGTGTGCAACTCTCGCATTCGTCCCTCCGTCCGAAAAGAAAAGTAGATACCTCATTTGATACTTCCTTTCTTGTACTCCCTCCATCCGAAAAAGTTTGTCCCTCAAATGGATGTATCTAGCACTAACTTGTGCTAGATACATCCATTTGAGGTACAAGCTTTGGACAAAATTTTTTGGACGGAAGAAGTAATTAATAATATCAAGTTTGCTCATAGTTGTAGCTTCACAAGCCTATTGACGTTACCAAGGAAGCCAAGGAGGATGCACTCCCAGAACTTGCCTGCCAAGATATGCATGGTGATGAAATCTTTCAGTAACTAAAAAAAACAATCTGAAGGTGCTTGAGCCTTACACACACACAAGATTGGGTTGCCTGAATCACGAGCCTTATACACTGTGTTACGATCACCGCATATTGATAAAAAAATCCAGGGAGCAGTTCTCAACACATGTGAAGAAGGTATTTGTGGTTAAAAAGGCAGAGACACGTGAATTGGCCAGGAAGTTCTTTTGGTTGAAACGGCTTCGTGTATCGGGGGTTCAATATGAAATCAATATTAGTTTGAAAACCCGCTTGGATAAAATGATTGGCTGCAGCATAGGTGGTGACCTTCTTCGACAAGTTCTAAACCAAAACAGGAGGCAAGCATAGGAAAAAGGAGGTAATAACAAGATAACGAAATGTTTCTCTTGGGCAATTGAATTATCTCTTAATTGAAATAAATCATAGGTTGGTTAACCGATGGATTAATTGGTTTTTGCTTGTGGGCTGCTTTCTTGTGACCTGAGCCTGAGGTTACCAACTATCTAACTTTTGTGGATCTTAATTTCTGATCCCGGTTATATCTATCGTGGATGCAACCATGTATGTATTTTGGAGATGATGCCGATCATAATGTGGATTCAATACATCATTGATTCTTGTGTAATCTGATTATAATAACATGCTACTATCCTCTTAATCTTGTTTGGCCAGAATATATGAGCTAGCATGAATGCATGGGAAATTAAGTAACAGAATCTGACTACTATATGTGGGTAAGAATTGATTCACCCATAGTTGGCTAATGGCAGTTGCATATGGGATTGACGGTCTGCTATGGTAAGTAGTCGATGTATTGTTTGCTTGAGCACTTCTTTGCATTGTCCATGTCATTTATGTAGTCTTGTTCATAGTGGAGAGATAAGGTTGATAACAATGTTAGATACTGGATGTATCTAAACATTTGAGCGACATTTAATATGTGACCGATAGAGTACATCTGCAGTTAACTTATGGAAATATGTGTGTGTTGTAATCTGACAACAATGTTTGATCGATGTGTAAATAAATTCTGGATATATGCACATGTCTATGTTTCGAGTCTGAAATTTCTCTCATTTTTTCGTCAAATGGACATACTAGTATATCACTTGGTATTCAATATGGAGCAACATACAAAGCCAACCACTCATTGAATTTGTTAATTATCATGATTGTTTGATGGTGCGATTTGCTCTAGTCATTCACATGTATAAATATACAAGCCAAGAAATGTCTCTGCACACTAGAATTCATGCCACGTGAGTGCATCGAGCATGCGGATGTGGGGGGGAGCAAGAACCTTAAGGCTTGAGAGGTATCAGGACAAACACTGCTTTATCGAGCAAAATTTAGTTAGGCTATTTGCATATTACAAGTAAAATGATGAATGCTACAAATCTGTCGCCCTCTAAGTGTTCAGCTAGGTGATAGCAGGCAATTTTGTCATAGCTTAGTGAAGCGGTTCTCAGCTATCTCCTCTGCTCTTCGACTCCGCTTCGGAGTTCAGTCCTAACACAGTGTGAACAAAACAGCTGGCAACTATAGAAGCTAGTCACCACATTGAATTAGCCTTTCACTACTTGAGTCAGTCTTTCTACCTAGAAATCTGACACACGGAGCAAGGGGAACTAGAGGTGCATCGGCAATTGTACATTGTCTATCACTATCACATTCTAATGTGATGTAGAAAAGTTCACTGTATGTGCAGATTCAATTGGATACAAAATCAACCGCTTACAAGAAACAACTCTAGACATTGCGTTCAGTAAGAGGCCAGTGCCACATATCAAATCTTTTGCATGGTAGTACATGAAAGATGCATAACATTCGGCCAAGATACTGAGTTCCTCACTTTTTGAAGCCACTAGAAACTGATCCTCGGTCAAATAAGGCACACAAATCAACACTACAAGCTAAGTATGCAAACGTTATCATCAATTTGTGAGAACCAGAACTTTTAGAGTTGCTAAAATAATCTCAATTTAACAGGCTTACAACACATCTATGCAATGAACTTCCCAACTCAATTTCATCCTTCTGAAGCATCAAGACCCGGCCTTATGATTCTCTTTGTTGAGAACTTCAGTCCGAATCATGCCTGCTGAGTTTCGAGAAATCAACCATTTTCCACAAAGACATGACATGTCAAATGTCAGACCTCAAAACTAGAGGACATCATGAACAGAAGATGCAACATTTGTTCTTTCTAGCCACTGAAGGGAAGCAACAGAATTTACGAGAGATTCAGATTTCCTGAACCTATGTACCTTTGTCCAAACGGCAGTGTGACTAAAAAAACTTTGTGGACGCAGAGAGGACGGGTTTTCCATGCTCGCGGCTGGCCCATGTCAGCACCGATCTGAGTCTTCCTCGTATGTCATGTGTGAATGGTCACACAACTACATCGTCAAAGATGTTGGTTCTTATCGCGACCCACACAACGCCACACCGGTAACAACGACTCCTCCAAGAGCTCCAGCGGCTGACACATCATGCACGTGAATGTTGTAGCATTATCCTTAACCATCTTTGTATTACAGAGAACTAATGATATTAGAGAAAGGGATAAACAGTGTCTAGTTACCTGCTACTATCTTTTGAATCTCGCCTGGCGAATATATGAGCTAGCATGAACGTGTGATATTCATGAGAAATTAAACAACCTAATCTGGTTATCTGTATGTGGGTGAAAATTGATTTACATATAATTGGCTAATGGAAAATACATATGGGATTGACACAGACTGCTAAGGTAAGCGATATTGACATAAGCTTGATTAAGTAGAGATAAGGAATCTTGGAGAGAAAGTAAGTAGAGATAAGCCTAATTGACACAAGCTTCATTAAGTACGTCCTTGCGTGATCCATGGCATTCATATAGTCTTATTCATAATAGGGGGAGAAGGCCGATTGACATGATTTTGTTGAACACGTTGTAACGTGACATATTGTAATTGTAACGTACATAATATAGTACATATGTGTTCACATCTAGACTAGGTAGTTAGGTGCAGGATCTTATCTCTATCTCATGTAACCATGTCTAGCCTTATCTCTACTTTCTTTCTCTCCAAGATTGTAATCTCAACATCCTCAACTGTGTGCGCTATCCTGCGTCCCCTCACATCGAGGTTAAGACGCTTAAGCCAATCTTCACAGGTTTCAGTATGAGTATCTGATAACAATGTTAGAGCGATGTATAATTAAGTCCTGGAAACATGTGTGTGTTGTAATCTGACCATAATGTTAGACCAGTGTGCAAATAAGTTTTGGATGTAGGCATATGTCTCTGTCTGAAGTCCGAAATTTCTCTCATTTTCCCATCAAATGGACGTACTAGTATATCACTGGGTACTCCCTCTGTTCCATAATTTGAACTAAAACCACGGCAATAATTATGGAATGGATGGAGTATTAAATACGGAGTAGCATATGAAACACAAGCATATAACTAGTTCTCTCGTTTTTTTTCATGTTAAATAGACACACTAGTATATCACTTGGTATAAAACACAAGACCAACCAAACATTGAAATGCATGCATGTACACAGATCATGATGTTCATCAATTATCATGATCGTATCATGAACATTGAGTATAGGTGCGATCTGATCCATTCACTCACATTTATAAATATACAAGCCAACAAATGTATACACAATTTGAGAATAAGTCCTAGGGCAGTTCAATAAGGCACCACTATATCAGTTCAAGGACCTTGAGGCTTGGGAGGTATCATGAGAAATATTGCTTTATTACAACTGAATAGAGGGTGTCAAAGATACACAAATCAAGCGAAGCCGGTCTCTTCAAAATGTGATACCTCGAGCTTTGTCAATAATTACTTAATGTCATGTTAACTCCTTTTGTATGTAAACCATTTTTTCAAATAAGTGTATATTACCACCATTAACTACAGTGTGAGTTGCCACTAAAACAAGTATCACATGAGTTTAATTTTGACCGTGAACTCAATTATATACCACTTAGAGGACACCCCTAAATTCTAAGAATAGTTTGCTTTATCTGTCTATTCACATTGAGGTGGTTTTGCCTGACGTGATGATTAGATGTTAATTATTCCATACACGCAAAAGTGGAGAGTGTACTCATCGATACTTCCTAGAAAAACTCTTTCTTGAAAGATTGAGCGAGGCACTTTTTTCATTGAGAGGAAACGAGATTTCAGCTAACCGAACAAATAACAAGACCATAATGGAACTACATCTTTCTCCGCGGTTGAAGCAAAGACTCTTATAAAACAAGCCTTGAAGAGCGAACCAAGAAGTAGATTATGCATGTATTAGAACATCTCTATGTGGAACAAAACATATGCCACTCTTGAGAAAAAATTGTGCATCTTTTTTTAGGTTCTAAGACTAATATAGCCACTAATACTATATCATCTTAAAACAATTTAAGTTTAAAAATCGTTATCCAGGCATCCTGGATAACCTTGGCTACTACACACAACTTGGTAAATATAAGATGCAGGTTAAATAAGTTGAGCCATCATTAGAAAAAAAATTCCATGTTAAACAGTTAACTATTTTGATCCAGTTCATGGTACTCTCCATGTAGCCTATTGCTATACCATTCCAGCAGCGGCATCCTTGGCCATCTAATGACCCACTGTGCCAGGGACCATAAGGTTTGAGCTGCCCAAAGATGGTAATGTGCATTTACGCTTCAGTCGTGAGGCGGTTTTTTGTTGGGCCGCCAAAGTTGGAGACTCGTCACACATCTTATTCTTCGTGTCAATTGCAGTAGCCCATGCCTAAGATCCAGGGAACAATTCTCAACACATGTGAAGAAACTATTTGTGGTTAAAAAGGCAGAGACACATGACTGGGCAAGAAGTTCTTTTGGTTAAAACGGCTTCGTGTATTGGGGGCTGAGATGAAACCAATATTAATTTCGAGACCTACTTGGTTAAAATGATTGGCTACGGAAAAGGTTGTTGCCTGCTTTGGCAGTAGTTCAAAGCCAAAACAGGAGGCTGATTGTTTATGATTTCAATATTAATATCTAATAACTATATTAGTTTGAGGTGTAATTAAGTCCTAGAAGTATGCGTGTGTTGTAATATGACAACAACGTTAGACCAATATGTAAATGAGTTATGGGCATGTGCCTCTACACGGAATCTGAAATTTTGCTCATTTTCAATCAAGTGGACATACCGGTATTATTACTATATAACTTGACATTAAATATGGAGCTAGCATATAAGTGCAACCAAGCATTGAATTCATTAATGATTGTGATAGTCTCACGATTACCGAATATAGGTGTGATTTGTTTCGGCCATTCACATGTATAACTATACAAGCCAAGACATGTATACACATTTTGAGCATTCAGGTCAGTCAAAGTTATACAAGACACCACTATAGCATATGGAGATGGGGAGGGGGGCTCAGGAACCTTGAGGCTTGAGAGGTATGCGGACAACTATTGATGTAATGCAATGGCAGATAGGAGGTAGTGGATCAATGACTTTAGCAAGTTTCTATGAAGCTACTTGGGCATTACAAGTCAAATGACGAATCATACATGTTTGTGGGCCAATGACCCTCTAGTACACTATTTTTGTACTGCCTTGAAGATGTGATTAGAGAAGTGGGGTCTATGCCATGTTAGTGATAGGTGGCATTGTTCTATCATTGTTTCCCCTAGCAGCCTATTTTGTCGTTTCATAGGTTAGTGCGCTTTAGCAAATAATCTAGTCTGTGATGGCATAGTATAGGACTGTACTCGCCGTGTAATCTGACAATTTACCAAATTAGAAGAGTTTTCACCCAATTGACGGCCGTGTAAATTGACCTATGAGGTATTGAAATATTTCCCCTTTGCTACTTTTCTTGTTGATCAGCTCAGTGGGATTAACACACCATGAAGCATGCACTGTGCTTCCTGGTGTTTCAACTGTGGCAATTGTGTTAGTAGGAACTCTGAGAATTGATGGAGAAACTGACCATGATTGTGTCAAAAATGTGTTGCGGAGTGTGAAACGTGCTAGAGATCTCTCATCTCGTGCTTGAGTTGCATGAAATTGAATATCCCGTTTGCGTGAATCTGAAACGCTTCAATTTTATGATGAATTATGTTGTGCCAGAATTCCTGACATAAAATTCCCACGGGACTCACCTTGGATTATGTAATTTGTTTTCTAATTTTCCTTGGTCAAAAGAAGGTGATTAATAATTCAATGTCTCGGCCTGAAGAACGTGTATTAACACATTGTCCAATTCAAATTCTTCTTCACAAAAGTCACCATGCGTCTTCTTTAAGTACAAGTCAGTCTTGTTGCATATATCTTCCAAAGCATCATCAAGCCTTTAGTGCTTGCTTATTATTCTTTAACTTAACCATATCTTAATTAAATTAATTATAGCAACAAGTTGGATGAATTCAGTGCCAGCTGCAAGATTTGCTTATGTCATGCATATATTTCCATGAAAGGACAACTGCCAAACAATGAATCTGTTGGAAGCAGACCCAAGTATGAACAACCAATGATCGCCCGCACCCCCCCCCCCACACACACACACGCACGTAAACACATCAACGACGGGGATCTCTATACCCCTTCATAATAAAGCGTAGGATGGTCTTTATCAAAAATACATCGTCTGCGCCAAGCGCGATATGCGGCCTGTACATACCACCCTAGTCCAGCCCATTTTACATTTTTTTACCCTGTTCTGTAAAACCTTCAAAAGGGTGGGGCAGCCCATTTTACACTTTTTTTCATGTTTTGTAAAACCTTCAAATAATGAGCGCCCCATTAGATTCAAACCGAGCACATGTACGCTTACTACGAGGGCAATAACCAACTGGACTACTTCTTGTGTCTAGTTACCTTCTTTTTTCTCCCTCAAATATAACACTAACCAATGTGTGATCATTTTCGAGAATATAATAATTTTTTGGTTAACTGATATGAACTATTTTAAATTATGTGAAAGTATCACTTCATAATAAAGGGTAGGATGGTCTTTTCTAAAATTACGTCGACTGCGCGAAGCGCAATACGGGCGTGTGTATGTATCGCCCTGGGCCGGCCCATTTTAAATATTCCCCTCTTCTGTAAAAGCTTTTAAAAATGAGTGTCCGACGGGATTCGAACCCAGCACGTATACACTTAGTACAAGCGAGGTAAGCAACTAGAGTACTTTCTGTTGTCTATTTATCATTCTTTTTGTCTTTTTCAAATATAACACTAACCAATACGAGCATGTTTTGTATTTTTTTCTTTTTTCTTTTTTTAGAATTTTATCTTTCTTCTTATTTTTCATTCTTTTCTATTTTCAATTTGCAAAAAAAAATTTAAAATCGTGAACTTTTTCTGAAGTCTATGAACTTTTCAAATTCTTGAACATTTTCTTAAATTCATGAACTTTATTTTAAAATCCGTAAAAAAAATCAAATCCACGAACTCTTTTCAGTTTTAACGAATTTACTTTTAAAGCCCACGATTTTTTATCATTTTTTTCCATATTGATGAACTTTTCTCAAATCCACGGACACTTGGGTCGGCCCAACAGTCGCCTGATGGGAATGATGCGGTCACCTAGTTGGGCCAAGGCCTAAGCTTTTGTTTCTCTTTTCTATTTTTAGGTTTTTCTTTACTTTTTTACTTAATTCATTATTCTCATTTTTGAAAAAAAAATAGACCTGTTCCATAAATTGAAATATTGTTCAGAATAACATAAAACAAATCTTGTTTTCAAATGTTGTTTCCAGTTTTAAAAAAATGTGCTTGTTTTTCTATTCTTTGTTCACAAATTTAAGAAATGTTTGTGTTTCAAAAAATTGGATAATTTTTTATAAAAGTGTGTGGTTTGCAATATGTGTTCATCATATATTGTTGGTAATTTGTTAACACTTTTGGAAAAGTGTTGAAGCTTGTAAAATTTTCATACACAATTTGGAATGAAAAAATTATTGACAAATTTCCAGAAATGGTTAGGATATAAGAAAATGTTCATGTTGGCTGATAATGACGGAAATTGCAAATAACAAAGGTATTCAGATTAGGAAAAACTACATACTCACGAATGCACCTGTTGGGCCTTGTCTAGCACTCTTTTCTGAACTGGTGGTTTTTTGGACTATGGATAAATGGCCTCAACTTCCTGCAGCGGCTTGACACGGACATACGAGGCGTTTGAACGAATTCCGACATCGTATGCAAGTTGCGGCACGTCCGGTCATTTATAGGTCATTTATCACCGAGAAAACTCCAGAAACTACAAGAATTGTCAAAAAATTTAAAATTTTGGCATGATGCCTTGAATTGGTCACATAAGCTGGTGGTAAAAATTAGGGTCATTTGACATATGTCAAAACAATGTGCTTTCAAAAGGGCTTCTGGCCTATTTGAGCACCATGTGTCGAACATGATCTAGTTTTAAACATTCTTGAAACAACCCCAACTTTTGCAATCATGTGGGCATGCCCATGGTAGGCATCATGACAGGTTTGAACGAGTTTCGACACCGTATACAAGTTGCGACACGTCAGGCCATTTATCGGCTTTTTTCTTGAGAAAACTCCATAAAAATGCAAAATTTGTCAAAAACCAAAACAACTTGGCATGATGCCTTTAATTGTTCATACAAGGCCATCGAAAAAATTGAGGCCATTTCAAGGATGTCGGATAAAACAATGTGCTCTCAGACGGAGCTTTCTGGTATACCCAAACACACTTTTGTTGAACAAGGTCTATGTTTGTACATCCTTCAAATGGGGAAAGTATCTGGTGCACCGGTGGTTGTGGTGCTACCGGTGCACCGGACGACCATAGCACGTTCAAAAATGTTCAAAAAAAATGAAAAAATAGCACATTGGCACAACGTCGGTTCATGTTGTCTAAAAATTTCTGCTCGAGGTACAAAAATCATAAAATTGGCACTGAATAGTACACAATGTTAGTTGGGCTTAAGATTTGGCTCATTAACACATTGATGCCAATTTTTTTTATTTTTTTATCTTGTGCAATGTTTTGAATTTTGATTTTAAGTTTTGCGACAACATAGACCGCCGTTGTGCAAATGTGCTACATTTTTTAGATTTTTAAAAGTATTTTTAAACGCCAACTTTTGCAAGAAGGTGGACATGCCCATAGTAGGCATTCATGTCAGGTTTGAACTATTTTCGACACCGTATGTAAGTTGTGACAGATCCTACCATTATCAGACCTTTTTGACCGAGAAAATTCCAGATTTTCTGAAAACCAAAACAACTTGGCATGATGCCTTTAATTGGTCATATAAGATCCTGTAAAAAATTGGGGTCATTTGATGGATCCCAAAAAAAACTTGCACTCAAAGGGAGCCTTCTGGGCTACTCGAACACCCTCCATCGAACATTCTCCATTCAACATGGCCTTCTGGCTTACTCAAACTTGTAGGAAGCACACTGCCGTTCATGGTTTTAGTCCCATCTCGTCTGGTTACACGGAAGGAGGCAGAAATCTTGACTATATAATAGGGCAGCCTGGTTACACGGCTGACGGTCAACCCGGCAATCCGACCCATGGGTGGCCGAGCTCATGGGCACCTGCCCCGAATGGGTAGGGTATGGGTCGCCATCTTCATTCTAAATAACTTAGCAACAATGCAACATTTTCAGCCTAGTGAACCTCCAAAAGCCGAAGGCATGCAACACACAGTCTAAAAAAAGTGCATGCTACCCTAGAAAAAATCTATTGCGTGCATGTCAGTGAATTGATCATAGGAGCAGGTTGTTTAGTACCACCTCGCTTGCTCTAGCTGGTAGGTGGGGTTTTACTATATAAAGGAGACTAGGAGGTGTCAAGAGGAAATACATCAACCATGGCATGCATTGAACGAGTAAAAAGAAAACATAATAAAATGGCAGACCCGATGGGTGCTTGAGTTGGTCGGGTTACTCAATGAGTTCGGGCATGGGTCACCCATGGGTACGGTCCTAGGCGGGCGACAGACCCGGCAAGGGATTCGGGCATGAGTCTGGGAGAGGTCGACCCGACCAAACCTGACCCAATTGCCAGCCTGAGTTGCCGACTTTTAAATGTTTTTAAAATGTTCATAGATAAAAGAAAAGTTCACAAGTTTAAAAATGTTCAGAGATTTGAACAAAGTACACGAACGTGACAAAATAGTTCCCTAAATTGAAAACAGTTCACGAATTTGACAAAAAAAGTTCATGATTTTAACACAAAAGTTCATGAATTTGACAAAAAGGTTCATGAATTTAAAAAAAGATCGTGAAATTGAAAAAAGTTCATTGATTTGAAAAAACTTCACGAATTTGACAAAAAAAAGTTCACGAAATTGATAAATGTTTACAAAAATTAAAATTTTCATTCATTTGAAAAAATTAATGAATTCAGAAAAAGTTCATAAATTTTTAAAAAGTTAAGGAATTGAAGAAAATGTTCACGAATTTAAGCAAATGAAAAAGAAAAGAGTGTATGTAGTTTTTTATTTGAATTATTATTAAAAGAAAAGAGCTTAGTAGCTAGTCATTGAAACGACACACGGATCCCTCGCTCCATCCCTCAGCACGGACCATTCGTGTACGTTTCAGTCGCTCATTCAAACGTGACTCATTTTTTGTTTGCGTTTAGTTTAGTTTTTTAAGGACCAACATGGTGACTCATGTGACGAGAACCTATACGCCATGCATATAGACAACTTGGAATGAATCATCGATCCATCTTGTGCATGCGGACATTTCCTTCATCATTTACTAAAACACGGCTCACCTCTTGTGTTTAATTTTTTTTTGTTTGCGTTAACTGTATGTGTTTGACGCCACGCACATGACTCATTTTGTTTACGCGGGAACAAGAATGTGTTTTACGAAGAAAAATAAAAAAAGGAATAAAATCGAAGAATAAAAGGGCCAAACAAAAAAAGAATAAAAGAAGTAACTAGACACCGCAAGATAGTTGTCCCAGTTGGTTATAGCGTGTGGAAGTAAACTAAGAGGTTGGGAGTTTGAATCCTACCTCACACAACTATTTTTTGAAGGTTAAAGAAAGAAAAATGAAAATGGGCCAGGCCCAAGGCGGAGGGTGTGTTTGTCAGTTTGTGTGACGGGTCGGCAGATCGGTTGTGTATACAGCTCATAGGTGCCACATACATAAGATGGGTATATCTTGTAATCATATGGCCATATTATCCTTATATGGTTTGTGAGGGGGTTGTACCGAAGCAAGACTCAAAATTTAAATAAGAATCGCTCATTTCTTTCTTTCAAACTAAAGAGCTCTCCTCTCCGATTTCAAATAAGAAACCGATAAAACGCCACACCACGCACCCAGGCAAAACCGGCAGGCACGATACTGGAATCCTGCTCCTGCAACCAATCATCCAAAACGAACTTAAGTTCAACACTACAGGACTGAAACCAAAACGAACTATTGACATACACAACCTTACATCCAACCATGGCAGCTCCAAAACAACGTTTAGGACTATAAAAGGAGGCACTTTTTCCAGGAGCCTCAACCCAAGTGAATACGCCTGACGGCCTGATCGTCGGCCTCCAGCCTCTACCACCACCGAGAATAATGAAGCAGCCTCCTATCGAGAAATATATCCAGGTGTGGCGTCTTGCCCCCTGGTGATTCCTCAAACGAAAAAATGGGTATTGTTTCTTGCCTTGGAGTTACTAGAGCTGATTCAGGTGACCTGAGCCAGGGGTTAAGTCATACAAAGCTATCCAACTTCTTTGGTTACATCTATCGCAGATGTGGCATTACCTATGACCATGTATGTATTTTCAAAGGTGATGACGATAATAGGATGTGGATGAAGACATCGTTGATTCTTGTGTGCTTTTATTATAAAACAGACATGCTAGCATGCCCTGAGTCTGCCTTAGGCTAAATATATGAGCTAGCATAGATGTTTGATATGCGCGGGAAACTAAGTAACCAAATATGATTATCTATATGTGGGTGACAATTGATTATTATTATTTTGGTATGAAGGTGACAATTGATTTACATATAGTTGGCTATAGGCAAATGCATATGTGATTGACATAGACTGTTAAGGTAAGCAGTTGCTCCTCTAGGATGTACTGGCATCCTTCATTAAGTAAATTAATGTGTGCTCCATGTCATTTATATAGTTTTATTCAGAAAGGGGAGATAAGGCCGATTGCTCAGGATTTCAATACAAATATCTTACAATAATGTCAGATAGATGTGTAATTAAGTCCTTAAATATGCATTTGTTGTAACCTGACAACAATGTCAGATGATGTGTAAATAGGCTATGGATGTATGCATGAGTACTAGTGTAGCACTTGATATTCAATATGCAGTAGCATATAAGACCAACCGAGCATTGAATTCATTAGTTATCATGACCGTCTCGGGATAATTGAATATAGGTGCGATTTGCTCCAACCATCTACATGTATAAATGTACAAGCCAAGAAATGCATACACATTTTCAGATTCGAGCCCGATGAGTTTCGTAAGACAACACCGTAGCATAGGTCATGGGGGAAGAAACAAGTACGTTGGGGCTTGTTGGGGCTTGAGAGGTATCAGGATGAATATTGCTTCGGTTCAGTCGTGTAGAGGAGGCACAGGAATGATAATTGGAGCAAACTTTGGCAAAGCAATCCGAGAATTAAAACTCGCTTGATGAATGCTACGATTGGGTGGGCCTACAGTTCTCTGACAGACCGCTTGTGTACTGTCTTGAAGATGTGGCTAGAGCAATAGGAGCCCGCGTCGCATCGGCGTTGGGTGGAACTGCTTCGCCTAGCAGCCAGTTTTATCCTTCGTGAGTCGTTGGGATGCAACGTTTTGTACAAGTTCATGCTTCAATTTATGCCCAAATCAGAAGAGCTTTCACCCGATCCACGACTAGGTAAATTGTCTTGTGCAACCTTTCGTGCTACGCAGCCAATCATCCAAAATGAACTTATGTTCAACACGAGAAGAGTGAAACCAAAACAAACTCCAACAAACGCAGCATTACATCCAACCATGACAGCCCCAAAACCGCGCTCAGAACTACAGAAGAAGGCTCTTAATCCAGCAGCGTCAACCCAAAGCCAATACGCCTGATCATCGGGCTCCAGCCTCTACTACCATTGAACTCAGAAGCAACATTACACAGCCAATAAGACCTAACTCATTGAACAGAAGAAACGGAATTCCAAGCCATAGTCAGCATTATGACGCCACATTTCCTAGACATGACACCAACACAGGTACTGGCATAAGAGAGTACGAGTCAGCTGACCACCAACAACCATAAACAGACAAGATGACAGCCAGCGACAACAGCAGCTCGTCGCCATGACTCATACTCATCCATCAGTTCCACGTCGAATCAGCCTTTTGCTACTCCAGTCAGTCTTTCTACCCAGCAGCAACCTGTCAATCAAAGCAAACAGAACCGGGAGTACGTCAGCAATGGAACATCAGATGTTGCTGTGACATGCAAATACACACTTATCTCAACAGAAATACAATTCTAGTACAGGAAGGGTGCACACAAATCAAACAAAGCATGGATGCACATGCTCATCTGAGAACATCATTTGCAAAAAACACAACTGCATATTTACTATTAACCAACCGCTTACAAGAAACAGCTCTAGTCACTTCGTTCAATACTAGCTTTTGCATGATGATGCAGGAAAGGGGCATAACATTCGGCCAAAGATACCGAGTTCCGCACTTTTTGAAGCTGCTACAAATTGATCCACGATCCAATAAGGCACAAAGAAATCAAAACTAAAAACTAGGGACCCTGTCAATTTGTGTGAACGGCAACTTCCAGACTTAAACAACATCTCTGCAATGAACCTCCCAACACAATTTCAGCCTTTCAGGTATTAAGACACCATACTTTAGCATTCTCTGTAGTCCGAACTTCCAACTGAATTTGCATGTCTGCTGACTTCCAGGAAATCAGCCCTTTTTCCGCAAGACACGACATGTCAAATGTCAGATCTAAGAACTAACATGAACAAAAATGCAACAGTTGTACTTTCTAGGATGCTGAAGGGGAAGCAACAAAAAATGATCTCGAAGAGAGATTACAGTTTCCTGAAACCTCAAATGCACCGATACTTCAGGCAACCAGCGAATCGGTATCGGATACCGTATCCGATACCGATACTCCTCCGATACGTCCCCGATACGTATCCAAGGAGTATTCGTGAATAAATGATTTGAAACAATTTAGATACTTCAAGGATACTTTTCAGTTCATTTTGGATACGGCCCAGCCCATCTAAGAGACCACTCACCCTAGTTAAAAGGCAGATAGCAACCCTAGTACCCCAATGCCCCCATCCTTAACCTCCCAGTTTTCTTTCCTCCCTCCCGAGCTCACACCAGGCGGCGGCTGGTGGCTGCGTACCTAGCAGCTACTCACCCAGGGCCGGCGGCAGCGGCGGCTAGCCGGCAACGAGCTGCTACTCCTCACCAACTCCTCCTGTCACGCAGCAAGCAGGTATGTACACTTCTCTTCTCCTTTTCTCCTGCCCAGCCATGCTCATCCCCTCTTCTTTCTCCTCTTATCTGTGAAGATCTCATTTTTTCATCTCCTACAGATGGCTCCTCCTGCTAAACCTCCTACTGTACCTACAAATCTAAGGGCACCATTGTGGAGCCATGTTCAAATCATAGAGAAATCACCTGGAGGGGGCAACACTAAATGGAAATGCAACTACTGTGGTCATGAAGCTTTGAGTAGCTACTCTAGAGTTTCTGCTCTTTTGCTAAAGAAGACAGGGAACCATGGAATCCATGCATGTAATAAGGTCACAGTTGACATTCTGAATCCCTTTTTTTGAAAAATAAATAAATAGTAAAACGTATCCTTATTGGCACTTTTTCAAAATGACGAATTTATGTATCCGTATTGGCCCGATACTGATACCCGTATCCGTATCGGTGCATTCGAGCCTGAAACTATGTACTGCTGTCCAAAACACAGTGTTACCCCAAAAAAAAACGTTGTCAACACGATATTAAATTCACTTAACTAATCGACCATTGTCTTATATAACTTTATAAGTTGCTTGAAAATTGAGACATAAAGTTAAATGTAAGTAACTGAAATGACTAGAAAGTCTAAGTAACAATCAAAGACACCAGCAGTTTGATCCTGAACAATATTTTGACAGCCGCAACACAATGACAGTAACCGACACAATAATTGCAGGAAGATTTACAAGTCAGTACTGCAAAAGAAACTGTGTATCTAAATATGATGCAGCCATATTTGAACAGAACTATAGAAGCATAAGATATGAGATGCATAATCCATCTCGTGTCCCTTGGCCCTTGTTTCAGACTTTCAGTAGCCACAAATTCACAGGGCCTCACTGCCTGCACAAAATTACACCGGGATATATGTCCAACCAAACGTCCAACTCACCTGCATCCGCCTAATCTTTCTAACCTTTTAGGGTGGGTGGAATTTGGATTGCAGATATATAAAGCTAGACTTACTTAAAGTAAACTAGATAAGTAGGATGCTTCACATTGAGTTATATAAAAAATCTTCGATATATCATCATGATAAGACATAATAGCACAGGCGTAAGTAGAATGATATACCGCATAAATGGGTTGACAGCAACAGAAGGGTTTAGTCCAGCAGTCCTATGAATATGTTGGTCACCTCCTTATTTGTGTCAGCTCGGCGCATCCCTATCCTCAACTCAGCTACCCTTTGCTTCTTGATCTTGGATTCTAAAGCACATGCCTTCTCGTCGTCCATGAACTCAAATGCTCTCTTCAGTGTCTCCCCACATGGATGTTGGGCCTGGATGTCCTCCACATAAGAGGTAAGGTTGGGGTACAATTTCTGCAATTCATCAAACCCTTTGTGCATGCCTCTCACATTAGCATCAGTGTCCATTTCCTCTTCATGAGTTTCCCCTTCCTTCTTCAACAGAGCAAGGGTGCCACCATTTTGAGTGTCAGCCATATCCTCCTTTGGCATGTGGCTCTCTACATCTCCATCCGCTTTCTCTTTGTCAGACTTTCCACCCTTGCTCCTCACCGAAGTGCCGCCATTTTGAGTGGTAGTATCAACGGTCTCCTTTGTAGTGCCAGTTTTTGCATCGCCTTCCAATTCCTCCTTGTGGTTTCCCTGCTTTCTACTCTTAGCAGGAGTATCAGCAGTGCTAGCCTTCTTTGATGACCTGCCCTTGCTATCTTCGTCTACCTTCTCTTCGGTGGCCTCCTTTGCTGCACCACCCTTTGAATAGCCCTCCGTTTCATCGGCGCTAGTTGTGGCCTCCTTTGCTGTACCACCCTTTGAATAGCCCTCTGTTTTCTCCTTGCTAGTCCGCCCCTTCTTCTTGCTCTTTAAGGAAGCAGCCTCATTTTGAGCCATGGTGGCTGCAGCCACCTGCTTTGCATTCTCTCCCCAGACTTGCTCCGAGAGCTTGAACTTGCGCAGGTCATCACCTTTCTCTGGCAGAGCGCCTGTGCTGACCGCTTTCTCATATCGCTGCCGAATATTCCGCACCTTCTCATACATCTCCGTCTTGGTGACGTTCTTCCTTTCGAGGGTGCCACCAACCGCAGCAATAAGCTCACGAGCGCCCGGCTGGGTGCCATTGGCCTTGACGTGGCGAACCAGAGCCTCCAGGATCTTGATCTCGTCCTCCGTTGTCCAGCGCCTGGGCTGCCCAGGTTTCTCAATCTTGTTCCACGGCGCAGTCTTCTCCGGCTGGGCCTTGTGCTTCTTCTTACCCTCGCTGGAAGGAGTGAGCTCGGAGAGTGCCTTCTTCTTGGCCTTGCCGGACGGAGAGGGCTCCGCCACAGACTTACCCTTCTTCTTGTCCTTGGCCGGCGGAGTGGGCTCACCGGCGTCGGATTCGAGCTTGGAAGCCGCAGCCGGCGGCGGGTTGGAAGAGGCGATCTGGCGCAGCTCGAAGGCCTCGGCGTCGATCTTGCCCGACTCGGAGGACTCCTCGTCGCTTCCGTCCGACGAATCGGCGTCGGCCTCGGCGTCGTCGGCCGCCGCGGCGGAAGGGGGCTTGGGGGAATTTTGGGTCGCGGGGGTGGCCTCCGCCGCCGCCTCCTCCTCCTCCTCCTCCTCCTCAGCGGAGCTGGACTCCTCGGCGGAAGACTCCTCCTCAGGAGGCGGGGGCGGCGGCGGCGACGGCTGGCGGCGCTTGCGGCCCATCCTCGCCGCTAGGGTTTCGGGAGCGGGAGCGGCGGAGAGGGCGGCGTTGGGTGGGAGTGGAAAAGAGGAGACGGCAGCGACGCGGTGGCTGCGCTGTGAATTCGTGGGAGCATTGAGGGCATGAACGGAATTTCGCCGAGGCCTACGCCAGTACGCCACGTTGTTTTCTTTAGGAAATGCTGCCGATTGCTTTTTTTTAGCTTTTGTTTTTTGAGATGGGCTTCTTCGATCGTAGTTTTATTTAGCCTTTTTTTTTCCGGTGGTTTATAAAACGTCATGATTTTTCTAAATGTGTGTGAATTTAAGAATTACCTGTGAATTTCAAATATGTTCTGAACTTAAAGAAAACCCGATTTGGGAAGCTTCCAAACCGGTTTTTTCTGGTCCGCGGTTTAGTTCACAGATGGTTTTATTTGCTTTTCATTTTTTCTTTTTCTTTTGTTTTAAATGCGTGTTTTTTAAGAATTTCATATTTTCTAAAACTGATGAACTTTTTTTAAAATTATGAACTTCTTTCAGATTCGATGAATTTTTTCAAAATTGATTAAATTTTTTTAGATTACATGAAATTTTTTAAAATTCAAAAAAAATCAAAAACAATGAACTTTTTTCAGATTACATGAAATTTTTTCAAATTTGATGAACTTTTCTTCAAGATCGATGAACTTTTTCCAATTTCATGATCTTTTTAAAATGGATGGTTTTTTTAATTCGGTGAAATTTTACAAAATGAATGAACTTTTTTTAACTTTTGTGAACTTTTTTACAAATTCAAAGTTTTTTTAAAAAATGAATGAAGTTTTTCAAAATTTGTGAGCTTTTCTGGAATCATGAGTTTTTTTTCTTTTTTGTGATTTCTTGTTTTAATTTTTTCCTCTCTTCAATGGTTGGACCTTACAAAGAGCCCACGAGGCTCGAGCGAGCGAGGACCAGGCGGGGCGAGTCAAGCAAGCGACCAGCCATGGCTTGCCACATGGGTCGGCCCACGATTTGGCAGGTGTGAGCGCCAACTAGGAGCACCTAACAGAGCAGGCTCGAGCGTCGCCTTCTTCACCCCCAACCTTGGGCTTCTTCTTAGCCCTGCTTAACGGAGTGGGCTCAAGGTCCGCTTTCTCCTTGCCCGTGGCCGATACGGGAATAAATACTTTGTTCATTGTACAATCATGGGCAATGTAGTAGCACTGTAGCAAGCCCGGACCCTGGGGCTTGGCCCAATCCTGGCTCCGCCCCTGCTCCTTGCAACCTTACCTTCTTTTTGGACAAAAAGTAGTCAAGTAAGCTCTTTGAAACTTCAAAGTTAAACTTAAGCACATAAAATATAAGGCCCACCTAATCCGATAATAAAATTTTCTTACTATGTTGCTTGGTTCTACTAAATATGAAGTAGCATATGATGTCAATCAAGCATTGAAACACCACACGTACATGCGTTGTGATGTCATTGATTATCGGGATCATATCCCGATCATTGAATATATATTTGGTCCATTCGTTTCACATGTATAAATATACATGCTGAGAGCTGGATATGCATTTTGTGAACCTAGGCCATGCACGACACAGCTATAGCTAGAGAAAGGGGGACAAATAGTATCCTTGTGGCTTGAGAGGTATCGGAAGAAATATTGCTTTACTACACTTGCATAACGGGGGCAATGCACTAACCATTCGAGCAAATGTCATGTATCATGGTTGAGAATCACAGGTCATGTGTACGGGGGTTGATTCAGCAGCTCGCTACTGAAGAGATCACAGAGTTAGTCTGTTTGACGACTCTTGATGTCCCCAATCTGTACTATTAAAGGGAGTTCGGGCATCGTCGTTTTGTACCCACAACCTCCTTCGATCGATGGCCCTACCACTGCCGCTTTTTTTTCGTTTGTCGATCATTCTGTCTCATGTTGGTCTTTTCCGTGAGAAAACGGTTCTAATTGCCCCAAGCGACACATCACACGTCTTCCCTTCCCCATTTGTCTTGCCATCGGTGTATGTCCCCATTTGCCATCTCCCTCCCGCCCCGCAGAGGCACCCACAATCGGTGGTGACCAGAGACCAACGAGACGACATCCCTTAACTCTCTACCCTCCCTCTACCAATGATAGTGGGGCATTGTCCACCCGACCTCCAGGCGACACCGGCGACGATAGAGTCCAAGGAGCTGGAATCCTTGGAGGAAGACTCCTCCTCCAGAGGCGGAGGCAGTGGCGGGGACAGCTCGCAGTGCTTGCGGGCCATCCTCCCCGCTAGGGTTTCGGGAGCAGGAGCGACGGAGAGGGTGGCGAGCAGAGGGTGTTGGGTAGAAGTGGAAAAGAGGAGGTGGTAGCGACGCGGTGGCTGCGCTGTGAATTTGTCAGAGCATTGAGGGCATGAACAAAATTTCGTGTAGGCCGACGCCACGTTTTTTTTCCTTTTATTAGGAAAGGAAAAAGGTCCAAAACCTTGAACTTGTAGACGAAAAATAAATCGAGCCCTGAACTTACAATTCCTGAGATCAGCACACTATTTTGTTATCCTGTTCTATTTAAAACTCTGAGAGTTTTTAGCTGTTATTCGCTGATCTGGCAAGTCAAATCAGGCCGGCCCATTAGCGCAGTCACTCGTTGTGCTCTGCTTTTCTATTTTTTAGTTTTCCTTTTTTCCTTTGGGTTTTCTTTCTTTTTTCAACAGTTTTGTTTCACTTTTTTTCTTTATAGTATTTTTTTATTTTTCTTATTTTTTGTTTCACTGTTTTAATGCACACGAAATATTTTCTGATACACATTCGATATTTTTCAAGTAGATTATGTACATTTTAAAAATACCTGTTTTCAACACTTTTTTTATACGCGGTAACATTTTGCTAAATACACATTTTATCTTTTCGAAATGACAATAAACATTTTATGAAACAATATAAATTTTTCACATTGTTTAAAGTTTTAAAGCTGTATATATTTTTTTCAAATAAATGGCACATATATTGTTTTATTGGTATGGTACATTTTTTTAAAATCATGCAAAGATTGTTTTAATATTGTATACCTTTTTTTAAAATGTCACGAACACATTTTTTGAAACTTGTGAACATTTTTTAAATGTTATACTTTTATATGAAAAAAATTTCTAATCACACGAATATGTTTTGACATTGCATAAACTCGTAATTTTTAGATGTCAGAAACATTTTCCTTACACATTTTTCTGGTTTCAAAATTTGTTCCCATTTAAAAAAATTCAGAAAGTTGTTCAGGTTTCAAAATGTATTCCCATTTCTTTAATGTTGATGTTATGTTCGCTTTTTCAAAATGTGTTTTAAAAAATTTGCTCATTTTTCTTAAAAGTATTCAGTTCAAAAGGTGTTTGTACTTTAATTATTTTTCCGGGATTACAAATATTGTTTACGTTTTCAATATTTGTTTGCCTTTAATAAATGTTTCAAATCTCCACGCTGCTTTATGAGGTTAACTTGGCCGGGCCTCTAAAGCACCCATTTGATCTAGTGGCTAGGTCAGCGTCGCAAGCTTTTCTCGGTATATTTTTACGTCGCATGTTAGGAGAAACAAAGAAAACTCACTTAATGCCTGGTGGGCCGGCCCGGTTGCATCTGCAGTCAACAATCGTAGATTTTACCTGCCGCGTCGACAATCCCTATTTGGGAACGCTCTCAAGATTCAAAATAGGCCGGGATCAGAGAGTTTGGTGTGCTGATTTCAGGGATTGAAAGTTCATGGTTTGTTTTAGTTTTGGTCTACGAGTTCAAGGTTTATTTTGGACTTTTTCCATTAGGAAATGTTGCCGATTGTTTTTTTGTACCTGCGCCGATTTGCTTCTCCGACCGGCCTAATAACGCTTGCTCGCTCGCTTGCTTGCTCAACCATATGATCAAAAACAAAATTGTTTTTTTAGATTTGAAAGAAATCATGAAATTGGAAAAGATTCACCAATTAAAAATCGTTGCGATATTTCAAAAAAGTGTTTGTAATTTTTTTAAACACCAATATAAAAAAATGTTCGGTTATTTATAAAACATCATGATTTTTAGAAATGTCTGTTAATTTAGGAATTGTCTATGAATTTTAAATATGTTGTAAATTTAAAGAAAACTTAATAAATTTATAAAATGGTTGCAAATTTGAAAACATGTTTGCGGTATTAAAATGCTCATGAGATGCCTTCTTTGCCTCGCCCAATAATGCGGGTTCAAGCGTTGACCCAGGCCAAGGGAGGGGGGGCTTGGCCTGGGACATGAAGAATAAATACTTTGTTCACTGCAGCATCATGGACACTGTAGTAAAGTTGTAGCTAACATGGGGCCAGGGGCTTGGCCCAATCCTGGCTCCGCCCCTGCTCCTCACAACCTTAGCCTTCTTCATGGACAAAAAGCAGCCAAGTAAGCTTTTCAAAACTTCAAAGTAAAACTTAATCACCTAAAATATAAGGCCCCACTTGATCCGTTAATAAATTTTTCTTACTATGTCGCTTAGTACTACTAAATATGATGTAGCATATGGTGTCAATCAAGCATTGAAGCGCACACACGTCATGGGTTGTGATGTCATTTATTATCAGGATCATATCCCGATCATTGAATATATATTTGATCCATTTGTTTCACATGTATAAATATACATGCTCAGAGCTGGATATGTATTTTGTGAACCCAGGCCATGCGAGACACTGCTATAGCGAGAGAGAGAGAGAGAGGGGGGGGGGGGGACAAACAATATCATTGTGGCTTGAGAGGTATCGGGAGAAATATTGCTGTATTAAACTTGCATAAGGGGGGCAATGCATTAAGCGTTTGAGCAAATATCATGTATCATAGTTGAGAATCACAGGTCACTTCATGATTGCTAGGAGTCCGTAGGCCATTGTATGTCTAAAACTCTTGGTGAAGTCACGACATTAGGTCTAGTTCATTGTTATCAATTCCATGGCCAGCCGAGCAGTAGGTACAATGAATCCCTTGTGCTGGATAGGCGCACGGGGCACGCACTCACAATTGAGTCATATGTGCTGGCGTCAATTCTTGAGCTCGCTATTGAAGAAACTGCAGAGTTAATCTCTCGTACGTTGCCGTTTAGTACCCACAGCCTCCTCCGGCCGATGCTCCACATCTGCAGCTTTTTTTCGTCTTTTTCGTCCCACATCGGTCTTTTCAGTGACAAAACGGTTCGACGCACCCCGAGCGATGCATCACAGTGTTGTTACATCTCGTGGACAAATTTGATAAGGGCCCGAAGAAAAACGCCACGGATCCACGGTTGGCCGGTTATGCATTCCCTGCAACTGAGCTCTCGGCGACAAGATGCTTATGAAGGACTACTTCGCTAAGGTACCAACATATCCGGCTCACCTATTTCGTAGGCGATGCCCAATGCGTAGGTCTCTTTTCGTGTGCATCGTTGAAGCTTGCAAGCAGAATTACCGTTTTTTTTTTCACTCGGCATAGGAATGCCACCGGTTTGCTTGCCTTTAGTGCATATCAAAATATATTGTCGACGATGAGAGTGATTGCATATGGTGTTCCCGCCGACTACACGGATGAATATCTTCGCATCGGAGAAGATACCATCATCAAATGCGTCCGTGTCTTTGCGATGACAATGATCCAGGGTTTTGGCCCGGAGTACCTTCGAGCTCCAAACAAGGAAGACACAAAGAAGCTTATGGCAATGAACGAAAAGAGGGGATGGACGGGCATTGCTATGTAGTATTGATTGCATGCATTGAAGGTGGAAAAGCTGCCCGGTGGCTTGAGAAGGGCAATACCCCGGTCACAAAAGTAAACCCAGCATTGTGCTTGAAACCATGGCCTCACATGATTTATGGATTTGGCATTGTTTCATTGGTTTGTCGGGGTCTCTCAGTGATACCAATGTTTGCATCAATCTCATCTATTTGCTCAACTAGATATAGTGGCAA
This sequence comes from Aegilops umbellulata, assembly GCA_032464435.1. NCBI lineage: Eukaryota > Viridiplantae > Streptophyta > Magnoliopsida > Poales > Poaceae > Aegilops > Aegilops umbellulata. The sequence continues at coordinate 645,369,174 of CP136060.1, read as the reverse complement.
AGCTCCGGCTTGCAATTAGTGGCCATGACTATACCATGGGGTACTATCTTGCCGACGGTGTTTACACTCCATGGTCAACATTTGTGGAGACCGTTAGTGACCCCAAAACCAAGAAACACAAAAAGTATGCCGAAGCACAAGAAGCTTGCCGAAAGGATATTGAGAGGGCATTTGGTGTGTTGCAAGCTCGGTTTGTCATTGTTCGAGGTCCGATGGCTTCTGGGATAAAAAAGTCCATCAGAAACATCATGACTGCTCGTGTAATTTTACACAACATGATCGTCGAGGATGAGAGGGATTTAGATTTGGTTTTTATTTTGACAATGTTGGTAGCTACGTGAAGCCTACCAGGGATGCAGATGAGATCATTGCATTTCTTGATACCTACCGAAAGATCGAGAACCGTGATTCACACAACCAACTCTAGCATGTTCTTATTAAGCATCATTGGCAACTCTATGGGGGATAGATCCACATTTTTATTCATATGTATTTGTGTGTGATTTGAACAATTTGACGTTGTAATAATGATTCGAAATGAACATTTCTTGTAATGAAAACGATTGTTGTATTGTGAATTGCTTTTCATTCAATTTATACTCATATGTTCAATTTATATTATGATTTCATTCGGTTCAAAATGTTGAAAATATAGAATTTACAAAGCTATGCAAAAATTTGCGATACCGTGAGCCCTCCGGCGCGGAACAGATCCCGTAAACGCGTTCTGCAAAACATTTGCGGGGCGGGTTTACGGGATCTGTTCTGCCAGAGGGCTCGCGGTACCGTAATTTTTTTATGGGCGGGCGTAAACAACTTTTGCGGAATAGGCGTATACCAGATCTGCTAGAGATGCTCTTAGCCCCACATGCCCTCTCACTAACTCGCTAAAAAGAAGCACCAACATACAACATTGTTGCACTAATATAGTGCACATGGCTAGCAAAGCAAAAGACTCCCCACATACGCACAGATTGATCAACAGATAACACAAAATCACATCGCCATGAAGGGACCACCAAGATACCATATTATAAAAATAAAAAACACTCAATCATCTCCTCCACGTGCCAAACTGAATAAAATTCTTTTTCTACAATTCCAACAACACCAACGGCGTAGCGAAGCGCCCAACCCTTCTAGCTGGGACATTATATTGAGTACTCTGGTCTAGATTGAAAATAGTAATTGACAATCTCGTAGAGTACCGTACTATTGAGTGACATGGCAAAAAAAATAGTTGGTATCCTTTAAAACACACCCCTTTAACCTAAGCCTATTTTTCCTCTCAGAAGATTAAGATTCAGTAGAAAAGAGCTCCTCTCTAGCCCCGCTTTCATGGTCCAGCCACCGTGCGCCACTCGCTTGGCCGCCCCGGCTGCCCCCAAACCCTACCCCGCCACAGTCATGCCCCATTTATCCCCTAATCCAGGTCAATTTACCCCGGCCCAACGCCTGCAAAGCTCATTGTCGTCCTCGCCATGCCACATTGTCAGATCACCTACTACATGATGTTGTTAGCCGAGCATCACATCGAACCTGCCACCAAGGAGTGCACACGGCCACCTACACGGATCCGAGCTCGGACGACGAGTCAATCTTGGAGGAGGACAACTAGGAGAAGGACGAGGAGGAGGAGATGGAGGAGGAGGCGACCACTGGCGTTGCAGAGGAGCTCATTGCCGTTGTCTTCAAGGTCACTGCTGCGGGAGAGGAGGTCGTCACCGCTGTGGAGGAGTCCACACCGTGCTTGCCTACAAGGCCGAGTACCACGCAGCGGATGTGCAGCTTGAAGCTGAACGCATCACCACACCACTGCCATGGTCGAGCTTCTCGCCAACCATGATGTCGTCGTCGTGCACAACGTCATCTAGGAGTTTATCAAGGATGAGTGTGTGGTGGATCGCAACAGCCACAATAAGCTCATCGTTGATGCCGAGCGCAAGCAAATGTTTGCCAAACTCGAAGGCGACATGTCATGGATTTGCCCCGCTGGCAATGACCATGAGGTAGGCGGCTCCAGCAATGCTCAAAACATTGGAGTCCAATGATAGAAGTCTCCTTCGACAAGGAGTAAATCACCTCATTTTAGCTCGACCTAGCTAGTAGCAATGTAGTGCAATCGCAATGTTTAGTTAACCTATTTTTTGTTTAATGTGATGTTTATTGTATAATTATGCAATGAATCTATTCTAAATGTGTGTTTGTGATGATTTTTTGTGCTAAGTTGAGTTATTGATGATACGACTTCTAAGGAAAGGGCTAGGTGTAAAAAGAAAATCACTCAAATTTGAGGTGATTAATGGATAGGGAGAATTTTAGGAGATTAAAGGATAAAGGAAGGGCTTGATATGCTCTTAGCTTATAGTTGGTGTCTTAAAGGAGCATCACTCCCACACAGCCACACCATAAAAACTTGCGCACAATGTCTACACGGTTTGATACTGTGTCTTAATTGTTCATAGCAAATCAATATTCTTAATATGCACTTGTGTATCACTTTAGAGTGGGTGGCGAACCAACCTCTGTTTTGTGGTTAGGAGGACAGTGGTATCCCCTTCCCACCGGAGTTCAACTCTCATACTTGACATTGGTGCTCGCATTTTCCTAGATTTATTTTAGACCTTCGGGCGGTGTGCGTTTCAGTGGTGACTATGAAAGCGTCCATGATGACTTCGTCAATCTCAAGATGATGTGTCGGTTCAGTCTCTCGAAGGTGCTCATAGGGGTAGGGTGTGTGCGCGCACACGCGTTTATAGGGATGAGTGTATGTATGAGTGCTTGTGTCTGTACTATGTTAAAAAACACTCCAGTGCGTAGATGTATATGTTAGTGTCTAGCTTCGGTTCCTTGCTTTGGTCACAGGTGATGTACAATATGTCTAAGTGGGATCTAATTTTGAAGCACTCGTCGAGATAAAACCAATGAAAAATGTATCATCATTTGGATTAGTGATTTGAGGTATCGATATTTTGAAACTACTAGCTAGGTAACTTGTGTCCCAATTAGAATTTCACATTAGTTATTAGTAAGTATCTTTCGAAACTCTCTCTCTCTCTCTCTCTCTCTCTCTCTCTCTATATATATATATATATATATATATATATATATATATATATATATATATATATATATATATATATATAAGACCAATTTTGATTAACTTTAAACAAAACTTTGACTAACAATTATTGTATTAGTATGTGATTTATGTGAGGCAAAATCACAATGCCATGCAAACATCTTTTTAAATATGATGAACCTACTTTGATCCTTTTGATCTATACTTTTCTTCGTCAGCAACAATTGTTATTCTGGTGCGCTTTTCCTATGAGGCCTTAGCACGATGACTTCCTGGTTGTCTACTACAACAAGTATGTCCTGACTCCGGTGAGGGAGGGGTGATGACGGTGGCGCGCCTTCGGCTCGCTCCAGTGCTTGTAGTCATCTCTATGTGGTCTACGGATATGGATGTAGTTTTTATTCTTTATGTGTTTTTTATACTGCCATGGCATGATGAATAGACTAAAGTTTTTCTCGCAAAAAAAGAGGAACCTACCGATAAAATGGATTTTGTGTCATGCAAATTACATATTAAGTGTAGTAATCATTTGTTTAAAATCTTGTATTAACCAATCAAGAATCGTCTTGTATTTCAATTGAGAAAATAATATATGAAAGCATGATATATCTATCTCCCTTAACTACAAACAGTAATTCTTAGTTCGATCGACAACTCACAACTGCATGTCTGACAAGATTCAAGTATTGTGTTAATTGATTATGAGGATCATATCAGGGCCATTGAATATAGTTCCGATTTGGTCCATCCATTCACATGTATAAATATACATGCTAAGAACTGTATACACACTTATAAAATCGAGGCGATGCGCGACCCCGCTATAGCTAGATAGAGCAGGGGTAGAAAATAGTAACCTTGAGGATTGAGAGGTGACAGGAGAAACAATGCTTTCCTATAATTGCACAGGGTGGCTAACACATCAACCATGATGGCTGGAGTTCATAGGCGATCACCTCTGTGAAATTGTCGAGCCAGCCTATGGTGTAATTCACTGGAATTGACTCCATGACCAGCCAAGCGTCATGCAAGATTATCCTCTTCCCCTGGAGAGGCAACGGGTCATGCTCTAAGCATCTTCTTTGCTGCTGCCCTGCCTGACGAGCCGACGCGGCAACAGGGCGCGACAATGGCTTTTGTTTCTACAACATCGGGCCGTTGGGCCTTAAGTAGAGTAGACATCGGCGCATATATATAAGCTCGTTTTTTTTGCGGGGTATATACGTAGATCGGAAGTTTGAGGTGTTGCGTATGACTCGGGTGAAATCGGATGGACTTCAGGAAATTGAATGCAAAATTTGGAGAGCAAGTCTTGCGGCTGGGTCGCTCGCGTGCTGAAGCAGTCCTGCAGTGTGAAGGACGCTGCTCTGGATTGACTTGACTAGCACAAAGCGAGATCGGACAACTGTGAAAACTCTGGTAGTGAATCCCCCTCGCCCACTTAACGTCGAGTTAACGAACAGAGCAGTAAACACCCCTGGATGCCTAAAATGGAGTTACCGAGATTTGAGGGTGAATGCGTTCGGATTTGGATAGACAACTGTGAGGCTGTTACTTTCAGCTTTATCAGTCTTTTAAATTTATGTATGCATCTCTGCACTTACATGGGAACGTTGCACACTTATTTCAGTCATATAAACTGACTGAACAATACAGTAGTTGTGGCGATCTTGACTATTTATTGGGTGATGGTTGATGCTTTTTTTGAAAAGAAGGCTGGCCTATGGCCTCTGCATCATTGTAATGCACACAATCAATTTTATTGAAGTTGTTGCAAGGTAATGAGGCTAAGGACATCAACAAACATAATATAAAATGTAGAGAACAGTAATAGAACCAGTACAAGATATAAATGTGATACCTACGACTAAGTTGACTTCCTCCGAAACAACGCCTTCAAGAAGGAATAAATGTCCTACCGCCGTCGTCGCCATGTTGGGTTGGAGATGACTTGAAAAAGGATTTACATCCTTATTGCTGAGACCAATCATTGAAGTCCATCATACCATCAACGAGGCAATACGTTCAATAAGGTAACGACACCAGTTTCTTGTTGTTGGTTTCAACCAATAAAGATCGGAACAAGAGTTTTTCATCGCCTATGCGAAGGAGTGTTTCAATCATCATATCAATGCCGACTCTTTGTGACAGACAGCTGGGCGGATTGGCACTAGCTAGTTGATTGGTGGGATTTCTTCCCATCTTACACCATGGGCCACCCATGTCCATACTGGCGTGGATCAGCATATTGCATCCACCATGTCCCGAGGCCGTTGCCCTCCATGTGAACTAGGACTACAAAGAACAACCCCACAAAACCTGCACAGACCTGGTGTTCAACATGGGTAGCCCCGCTCACCGCCGCCCTAGCGCTTTGTCAAGGAGGAGCGCCGCTCGCCGGCCTCCTTTCCAAAGGCGCGCCGGCGCATTTTGCACTACCTCCGCAGCGGCGCCTCCTCATCATCGTCCCGGAGCACCATGATGGTGCAGGAGTATGCCGACCGGGAGCAGCGCCGGCGCGACAGCCGCAACGCAGCGCACCGATCCAAGTTCGTGGACTCGGTCGTCCCGCTGCCACACATCAGATGGACACGAACATGGTGTACGCCTGGGCCGTGGACCACTCCATGACGACATTGAAGATAGCCAAGCGCCGTCTCCGCCGCCTCCATGGGGAAATGGCCAGATAGGGCGAGAACTGGTCCTTCGCCGAGATCGCCACCGCCGCCAACGATGACGCCTCCAACGACCGTCGCCCTCTCCGCCAGCCCACATCCTCGGTGGCTACGACCGCATTGCACACGACACGGGAGGAGGCGGAGAGGATCATCCGCGAGCGTTAGGCAGCCGCCGGGAAGCCCTGCCGCGACGCCGCCACCTTCCGCCACCCCAAGCCTGATGAGGACGACTCCAACGTCGGGTCAGGCAATGATGACGAAGGAGGAGCCACCGGCCAGCCCAGCATGACCTACGAGGTCACCGTGAAGTATAGGATAGTTTTGGGTTTTTAGTTCACCGGACGAAAAATCGTCCGGTTTTATATACAAATTATCCTACTTTCAATGAAATACGCCGTGTTTATATCAAAATTCGCCTGGTTGGTTCGAGTCGCTGTGAAAATGTATGTAGCTACGGTTCGATGGTGTCATTTCCCATCCGTGTTCATGAACTGATTCCCTGTCCACAGACAGATGCGGGAGAAAATTTGGGGTTGCTGCTGGAGATGCCCCAACTAAGACAATGGAGGCACTGAAGGGACTCTGCCCAGGACGGATTACATGCTAGTGTTGTTAATGGGCACGTGGACTTAATGGTGCAGGACTGGCCTGATTCCTGTGGGTTGGATTGGTTGCTCCAAATTAGGGCCATGTAAAATTTGGTGGTCGTTTCGGCGCACGAGGTACACGCCCATGGGCCAGGCGCAAAATATATGTGTATATTACCCTTGTTAACTATAGTTTGAATTTGTGAATATAAAGTTATTGCCCGAGTTTAATTGCCAATCATGAACTTACATACGAATTTGAAGACACCTTAGACACGCCTCAATTCCGAAGACCATTCACTTTATGTCTTGCCTCTATGTCTATTCAAATGGAGTTGGTTTTGGCTGAGAATGTTCTTAGCTTGAATTATGCCGTGTGGACAACAACTGCCGAGTAAGAGCATCTACAGCCGGGTGTACCAAACCCGCCTCAAACGCCCAGGCGGGCCCGGGCACTGACCGGTCACCAAATTTCCATCTAGACGGCGGACGCCTCAAACGCTCGGGCTGACTGACACCCTTCATATCCAGCCCAAATTTAAGGTAGACATGGAGCGTCCGGGTGCGCCCAGGCGCGTCTGCCACGTCGGACTGGCATCGGGGTCCGACGCGGAATCGCCCGGAAACCCGGCGGTCCAAAACTCGTCTCCTCCGTCAGACCGATGTCGCCGCGTGGCGCCCCACGGCAGGCCGCGTAGTGCCTCGCCCGACTATTTAAGCCGGTCGCCGGCACCGAAACCCAACCCTTCCACATTTCCATCCACTCGTCCGCCACCACCACTTTCCACTCCCCGTCCGCCACCACTAGTAGTCATGCCCCCACGCAGCCAGATAAGGGGCTACCCATTTCTGATGCCGGAGCGCCGGCTGCAGCTCCTTGAGCAGATCCAGGCAAGACGCAAAGCCCGGATCGCCGCGGGGCTACCTCCGGATGCAGTGGATCCGGAGGAGGACTTGGAGGAAGAGCAGGAGGTTGAGGAGGAGGAGGAGGAGGAGGAGTCGAAGGAGTATGTGGGGACGCTAGGGACGCGGATCTGCAAGCGGAGCAGCAGGGCATCCTCGATTCCCTCCGTTCGGAGTCGGATGCGAAGGCCAGACGCTGTCGCGGCAGGAGGTGGAGGCGCAACACGTTGCGGAGGAGGAGGAGATGCTCGCGTACATGGATGAGGTCGAGCAGGACGAGGATGGGCCGGAGCCCTCCTACGCGCCCATCCACCCGGTACCCGGCACCGATGTCGTGGACATCTGGACGACAAATCTTAGCTAGGGTAGTACGTAGAATTTATTTTGCGTGCTTTGTATGGATTTAGGGGTTGAAATATGAGAGACTCGGATATAGAGTAGCTAATTTGAGATGTGGCCGGTCACTGTCTGCGAACACGCCCGGTCGCGTTTCAAGGATCGGATATGTCATATCTGGCTGTAGATGTTCTAAGCTCACCAAAGCTTTAGAGTAGAACTTACACACGCCACATATAAGGCTCAAAAAAGCCAAACGGAGACCGAGCTCCATGGAGGCCTTAATTTGAAAAGTTCAAAATTCAAACTTTGTTGTTTCAAAAAATTCTGAAAAAAAACTATGCACATACCTAGATACGTAATGAACATGTGTGCAAATTTTCAGGTTGGAATACACTAAAATGAGAGCTACACAAAAAAGACAAATATAAGGCTTTTTAGCATATGTACTGTTCATTCTTAAAGTCTATGATTTTGTTATTTTTGTGCAGCTCGCAATTCAATGTATTTCATCCTGAAAATTTTCACACATACTCCCTCCGTCCTTTGAAGAGTGTACTTCCAACTTTGTTCGAAAGTCAAACTTTTTTATATTTGACCGTATTTGTACAATAATGCACCAACATTTATGCCATCAAATTAGTAGCATTAGATTCATGATGAAATATATTTTCATCGTATACCTATTTGATTTCACAAACACTGAAATATTTTTGCACAAACTCGGTCAACCTTTGAGATAGTTTGACCCTCCAACAAAGTTGGAAGTACACTTTTTAAAGGACGGAGGGAGTACACATTACATCCTTGCATACATGTGTATTTATTTTTAGAATTTTTGAAATTAAAAAAAATTAAATTTTGAATTTTTTAAAATAAAGGCCTCCATGGAGCTCGGTCTCCAAAATGCCCTACTCCTGTTTAATGCATTAACAAAAACTTCTGTAGTACATTGCTTGGTATTAAATATGGAGTAGCGTACCATGCCAACGAAGCACTGAAATGTATGCATGTAAATATGTTCCGATGTTCATCGATTATTAGGACTGCAATTCATTACTATAGTTTTGATTTGGTCCATCCCTTCACACGTATAAATATAGTACTCCCTCTGTCCGAAAATAAGTGTTTCAAGTTTAATACAACTTTACACTAAACTTAGTACAAAGTTGAGACACTTATTTTGAAACAAAGGGAGTACATGATAAGAACTATGTAAGCAGTTGTAGAATCAAGGTCATGGCCCATGCGAGACACCACTGTGGATAGAGAAGGGGAGAAATAATAACTTTGAGGCTTGAGAGGTATCATGAGAAATACTGACTTATTACAATTGCATTGAGTGGGCAACGCACCTACCGATTGAGCAAATGCTATGGAGAGAATTACAAGTCACTTCATGTTTGCTAGTAGTCTGCACATTATTGTCACTTTGAATGTCTCATGCAATTCAGGGCATTTGGTCTAGTTTTAACACGAACAACTCTATGGCCACGCCCAGGCAAGCGCGTTACACACAGTGGTGGATCAACTACATGTGCTGGATAGAGTGGCTTAGACGGCGACTTTAGTCTAACTGTTGTATTACTTTGTAAGGTCTTATGAGAATAATTAATAAAGTGGTTGTATGCATCGTCCAGATGCAGAGGCCGGGGGTCATCCTCCTTTTCTAAAAAAAACTACACGTGCTGAAGAGGCTCACGAGCGTCGCGCTCTAAGGTTCTGTACTGGGATCGGTGCCACAGCTCGCTGAAGAAGTTGCAGAGTCACGCTCTAATTTGCTTGTTGATTCTTCTCTTGGCTCAGATCTAGCTTACGCATCAATGAGATTTTCATCTACATGTGAGCATGGTGGATTAAACGTGCACCGAAAACAGAGATGGCAAACTCTAGTCCAGATCATGGCAGAGCCTAAATTGAGATCTTGGTGGAGAGATGTCATATTGGGATAGGGTCCGTCTATATCACATCTAGATGTGAGATATCTCACATCTAAGTATGATGTCAGCGTTATCTTATTTTTTTAATTGTTGATAAAATGTAAGTTCAAATGTGTGCAGTCCTTGTTCCCGTGCGGCGGCTCGTGCATGCGGATTCTTGCTTACGTCGCTATCGTGTGCTACAGTGATCATGTATTAACATGTCGGTGGTGCATTATAAGAGTATGCAACACATGCACGTATGGTGTTCTACACTATGATGCTGCAGTACATCTTGCTTTTGCATGCGACGAAGATAATATTGCTAGTACATTAATTTTCTTTCCAATTAAGCATGCTCGACATAATTAAAATGACAACTAGCGTGCAATTTTTTTTGGCAAGCTATACCAAATAAAAATCGAAACTCACGCACATTAAAACCTGACAACAAGTTTTCATTCCAGCAAGCTATATGAAATAAAAGTGACAGCTCGGCAAAGTTAAATGACAACTAGTGTGCAATTTTTGTTGGCAATCTATACAGAATTAAAAAAAGGCAACTCAAGTAAGTTAGTTTAATGTAGTCACTAAGTGGCTCATAATTTGACAAATAAGTGATAGTAAATCTAGATGAAAAATAATACATTGAACTAAAAGCAAACAGTAAAAAACAGAAAAAAAGAGAAAACCAAATAGAGAAAATAGATAAATAAGAAAAAAAATAAGAAATGAACACATTTTGATTTTTGTAAATGATAAACATGAACAAATTTAGAAAAAATAAAAAACTATGAATTTTTGAATATTTATTGAAACTTGTGAATTTCTGAAAAAAGAAAAAAGAATCATAAAAACAAAAAAATGAGATCAACTTTTGAAAAACAGGAACATTAAAAAGAGAGGAAAACCAACGAAGAAAAAATGAGAAAACAAAAAAAACGAAAAAACATGAAGAAAAAGGTCGGACCCCTAGTGGCAAGTCAAGGGGGTGGACTACCACTGGGACTAAAAAAGGTCAGGCCGAAGTTGCGAGTCGAGTTTGGACTTGCAATTGGGTAAAAAAATGTTCGGCCCAAGTTACGAATCATGGGAGGACTTGCAACTGGGACAAGAAAATGTGGAGCCCCAGTTGCGAGTCGATGGTGGACTTGCAACTGGGAGAAAGAAAGGTCGGGCCCAGTTGCGAATCGAGAGTGGACATGCAATTGGAACAAAAAACTCAGGCTACAGTTGCGAGTCGAGTGTGGACTTGCAACTCGGACAAAAAAGGTTGGGCCCTAGTTGCGAGTCGAGGGTGGACTTGCAACTCGGACAAAAAAAGTGGGCCCCAATTGCGAGTCGAGGATGGACTTGCAACTCGGAGAGAAAAAAGGTTGGGCCCTAGTTGCGAGTCGAGGGTGGACTTGCAACTCGAACAAAAAAAAGTCTGGCCTCATTTCTGAGCCGAGACTAGACTTACAACTAGGACAAAAAAAGCTTAGGCCTTAGTTACGAATTGAGGGTGGACTTCCAACTAGGAAAAAAAATGGACCCCCATTGCAAGTCGAGGGTGGACTTGAAATTAGGACCCCCAAAAATGTCGGGGCACAATTGCGAGTCGAGAGTGAAATTGCAACCAGAAAAAAAGGTCGGGCTCCAATTGCGACACGAGGATGAACTTGTAACTGGGACAAAGAAAAAGGTCAGACCTCCAGTTGCGAGTTGAGAGTGGACTTGCAAGTGGGACAAAAAAAATCAGGTCCCAGTTACAAGTTGAGGGAGGGGTTGCAACTGAGACAAAAACGATCGGACCCCAGTTACGAGTTGAGGGAAAACTTGCAACTAGAAAAAAATGGCTGGACCTCAGTTGCGAGTCGACGGTGGACTTGCAACTGGGACAAAAAAAGTCAGGTCCCAGTTGTGAGTCAAGGGCGGACTTGCAACTGGAAAAAAATATCAGACCCAGTTGCTTGTCGAGGATGGACTTGCAACTAGGATAAAAAAACATCGGGTCCTAGTTACGAGTCGAGGGTGGACTTGCAACTGAGACAAACAAATTTTAAGCCCGAGTTGTGAGTCGAGGCCGACAAAAGCGAAACCAAACATGCCTAGACAAACAACGGGACACGCAATAAACAAACAATGACATGCGAAGCAAAAGATAGAGTGTTTGCATGAAAATTTGGAGAACTAAATCAAAGGTGAATGGAAAATAGACTTATAAATTTTTAAAAATCAAGGATTTTAAAAAGACGAAAAAAGGAGAAGCCCTAATAATGCACCCCAAAATGATTAAGCAAGCTAGCAGCGAGCGAGGGCTCTCGACTTTGAACGAGACATAAAAAGCAGGAGAAGCCAACCACAACACACGACCTGACGAACGGCCCAAAAAAACACAAAAGAAAAACGGCCCGCCCCACTGGCCTGACAGCCGTGACAACGCGGTGCCAACAATCACACGGCATGCACATCACATATGCACGAATTTTAAAGACAAATAAAGATCAACAGTTCTGGACATAGATGTGAGATAGTATATTACATCTAGATGTGAAATAGCAATCCTGATTGGGATATTATATACTCTAGTCCAGATCAGCAATATATTAACGGCACTCATGTAGATTACGATACTATGTCGAGTGACATGGCGATTAATTACGGATTGATGTGGCGACCACTAATGTCATTATACCCTCAGCAATTTAATTCTTGATGGAACAATATCCATGAGCACTCTCGACTTCCCTATATGCAAGTCAGTCAAGAAAATGACAACACCAAGATTCTCCTTTACTCTCTTTGGAGTACTAAATCATTTGTCGTTCAGACAACACCAAGGACTTTGCTTTATATATAAAGCAGACGAAAGTCTTTTTCGGTAATATTTGAAGGACTGCAGATTAGTTTTCATCACAGGTTTAGCTGTACAAAACTTTCAAAACTTGATCCACATTGATATATTTTGATCACTATTTTTTTTTTCAATTATTAGGTTGTAGTTGATGTGTTAGAGGAACAACGCTTGCCACCTTTAAAACTTGCACACAGTATCTCCTATGGTCTGATACCATTGCTAACTTCTTTAAAGAAATCAAATACTCCTAGTATGCACTTGCATACCACTCAAATGCATAATGACAGATTTGTTAGTGTCTGGCAAACGCTCGCTACTAAGATAGTGGTTGTTAACTACAAGCCTTTTGTTGCAGGCCTAATAATTAATTAGCATACTATAATTTGGTAGCTGTTGACATCAAATATGTTCAAGTAGGATCTAATTTTGAAGGACTCATGAAGGTAGACCCAATGAAAAATGTACCATAATTCAGATTAATGATTTGAGAGGTCGATAATTTTGATACATTTACATAACATGTGCCTCAGTTAGAAATTTTGATTTATTATTAGTAAATCTCCTTCGAATATCTGTTTTTCTTTTAAGGAGTTTTCTTGTTGAAGGGTTTAGAGAATCTCTAGGAGATTCCTCAAACGTCCTCCAGATATTTGGACACTGTCCAGACAAAAAACATTGACCTAATGGGACTCCTCAAACCATCTCCATCTGTCCAGATGGTCCGAACCTCCCTGTAACCGGTCCATATGTGGGACGAAAATGAGGTTGTCCAAACATGTCAACATGTCGGACCGGACAATCCGACCCCACACAAACCCAATCCAGTCCTTGCTGAGAAACACAACTCTCAGCCTCCCCCACATTCATGGCGTACCCTACCGCCCGATGCACCTCCCCCGGCGACAAAAGCAAGCCGATAACCACCAAACCCTAGCCCACTCACGTCGCCACCCACCCCCTTCCCCACCGATTACATTATCGCTGTCGGGTAAGGAGCTCGCCGCCCCAACCTGTGGTCCCCGCCACCCAAGCTCTACTTGATGCAATGATAAAGTTTTATTGGTATTTGATACAGACTAGCATACAGTGCTAACCAAGCATTGAAGTACGTGAACACATATAGGTTGTGATGTTCATTGGGTATTATGATCATATCACAATCATTAAATATAGCTATGATTTGGTCTACCCATTTCTCGTGTATAAATATACGTGCTAAGAACTGTATATGTATTTTTGAGAACCGAGGCCATGTGAGACACCATTATAGATAGGGCGTGGGAAAAGGAAACAATAACCTTGAGGATTGAGAGATATCGGGAGAAACATTGCTTCAATATAATTGCATAGGGGGAGCAAAGCATCAGTAAGCGGACAAGAACAAGATGCTATGAAATCTGGCTGAGAATTAGAAGTCGCTCCATGACCAACATGAGTTCATAGGACAATCTTAGCCTAACCATCTCGGGCCAGCCATGGCATATGGTATATGTAATTACAACCGGTTACATGGCCAGGCAATCGTCACATGAGGTGAGTTTATTCTGCTGGAGAGGTGCACGCATCACGCTCTAAGCATACAGGAATCGGTGCCGCAACTCGGTGTTGAAGAAATTCCAGAGTTAATCTAATTGTTGGTTCTTGTTATCCTCAGTAATACTACGTTGGTCACTTGCTCTGTTCAGATCTATAGGGGTCGATCTGGCATGTTCGGTGTTCCTCCACATGTGAGGACAGTGAACCTAGCGTGCACTGAAAATGAACTGGCGAAGCTTAGATTTTTTTGAGACGCCAACCGTAGAACAATTGTTCTACGGTAATTTTCTATTAATTAACAAAACAAGGAGCTACAATATGTACAGAAAGAAAAGGACAAAAGGAGGTAGGCTCTGGGCTCTAACCAATGCCAGTGTTTTCAAACATGATTCAACTAAAAGAAGGTTGTGTCTTTGAGAGGCGTCATTCTAGATGATCCTTAATCCATCTTTCAAGGGTGTTCCGGTGCTTTGCTTTAATTCTGTGAGCCAGTAAATTCAAATCCTCCTTTAGCCTGAATTTCCAACAGTTGACACTAGGTACTTCTTTCCTACATGGCGGAGCTTAGATTGAGTCCATCTTGTGATGCCGTGTTCGGATATTATATTGTGAGTTTCTTGATCAGAAATACACCCGCGTGTCATGGAGCACCATAGTGTTAGAGTTACATGGTAATTAATTAGGAACCGATGCGGTGACCATTAGTGACAACTACCCCCAATCAATTAATTCTCTGGCAATCCATGCGCATTCTCGTCTCTCACCACGAGTAAATCAATCCAGAAAATAACAACACACTGAGATGCGTATCCATCCTTATCCAGTTCCATGTCCACATTGACCCGAAACTCAACTCATCTAGTTGCATGTTCATCCTCAACACGCAAATCGCCACGACTTTGTTGCATCTCCACCCTTGACCCTTCACCCGAATCTAACAGATCCATTTTTATGTCCACCCTTGACGTTCAACTTGTCCTAACCTAGTTGGATGTGCGTCCTTGAACTCGAAACTCAACCGGCCCAGATGCATGTCCACCCCTCGACATGCAAATCTAGTTATTTTATTTTATTTCCTTTTTTAATTTTTCCCCTCCATCTGGTTTTTTGTATTTTCAGAAATGTGCTTCGCATTTAAAAATATTGTTCACCACGTATTTATAAAATGTTCATCATCTTTTAAAAAAAAATCATCTCATCCAAAAAAAATGTTCACCATGCGTTTTTAAAAGGTTTATTGTGTATTTTATAAAATGGTTTCCGTGTATCCGGAAAATGTATTTTTTAAGTCATGATTGTTTTCTGAATTTGTGGATAAATTTTAAATTCATTTAAATATTCTAAAATCAATTAAATTTGTTTGATTTCATGAAAATCGATGCAAAAATATTTTTTAAATTCGTGCATATTTTCACTTTTCAAAATCGTGAACATTTTTTATATCGTGATATATTTTAAAATTTGTGACCATTTTTAGATTTTATCAACAATTTGAAAATTCAAAAATACTTTTAGAAATTGATGAACTTTTTTAAAATTCACATTTGTTTTTCCAATTTCTTGAAATTTGTTTAAAAAAACCAGCAATTTTTTCATGTTCACGAATAATTTTGAAATTCATTAACACATTCCAGAACTCATGAACATTTGTAAAAAAACAACTTTTTTTTACCTCAAATACACCAATTTGTTTGAAAAGGAAACAGATCATTTTATGTGCCTATGTAAATGCTGCCTTTTTTAACAATGCATACACACTGCCTTTTAAAAGGACAGCATGTATAGCTAGGTCTAGCGTGAAGAAAACTGTGGAGAAGAAGGAACAAAAGCCGTCAGGAAGAAAGAAAAAAAAGATAAAGAAGAAAAAAGACCCGTACATAATAAATCTACTTCATCGTCCGCCAATAACGGGCTGCTGTCGGGCCTAGCAAACGCAGGTGAACAAGCGACACCAACACATATTGCGGGTGTTTCCTATTTGGCGCTGCAGGCGCCCGTTATAGGCAATTTTACAAACGGGCGCCTGCAGCGTCCCGCGCTGGGCCGGCCCATTACAGTGTAACTTATAATAAGCAAATAAACAAGCGCGCTCGATGAGAGTCGAACAAGCGACCTCACCTAGGGGGTTCGTTAGTTCAACAATCGCGTCTCGAAGCAGTATATGCTAAGGTTCAACTCTTTGCTCTTTTATTCCTCCCTTCTCTTAATTCTTTTTTTCGTTTTCCTTTTTCCCATTTTCATTTTCTATCTTTTTTTCTTTATTCCTGGTTTCTTGCCTCATCGATTTTTTCTTCTTCTCAAATGCGTGAATTCCAAGTTTATCAAATTTGAAGAAAGTTTATCGAATTTGAAAAATAAATCATCAATTGTTAAAAATAGTTCACTAAAAATCATCAATTCGATGAACTTTTAAAAACTCCGATGAACTTTTTTTGCAAATTTGATGAACTTGTTTCCAAATTTGTGAACTTTTTGAAAATAATTGATGAACTTTTTCCAAATTTGATGATCTTCTTTCAAATACATTGAACTTTTTTCATATTGATTAATTTTTTTGTCAAAGTCAATAAAGTGTTTTCAAATTCAATGATTTTTTTTCAAATGCGATGAACTTTTTTCAAATCCAATGAACGTTTTTCAATTTTGATGAACTTTTTTCAAATTCGATGAACTTTTTCAAATCCGATGAACTATTTTCAATTTTGATGAACTTTTTCAAATCCAATAAACTTTTTTCAATTTCGATGAACTTTTTCAAATCCAATGAACTTTATTCAATTTTGATGAACCTTTTTCAAATTCGATGAACTTTTTCAAATCTGATGAACTTTTTTCAAATCTGATGAACTTTTTTCAACCCGATGAACATTTTTTTCAAATTCAATAAAGTCTTCAAGATGAACTTTCTCCAAATTCATGAACCTTTTCCATTTTTGCGAACTTTTTTCAATTGGTACAAACCTTTTGAAAATTCTGATTTCTTTTCAATTCATCGTTTTGGTGAATGCGTTTTCCAATTTATGTTTTTCTTTATTCAAATAATTTATAGTGGGTATATAGTACTACTAATATTTAATGTTTGTACTGAAAGAAGGATCAAATGGCGTTTGTTTCCTGTAGTCATCAACTAATTGGGACTTGGGTTAGTGGTTAAAGCGCTTGGGCAGTAACCTTGGCGACTGAAGTTCGATTCCCACTTCCCGTGAAATAAAGGCTTGAGTTTAGGACCTCCCCATATTGCGCGCTATGAGCGACATCTAGCAGCACACTATTGTCTTTGTACAAAGGCCCAGGCAGTAAAAACAATAACCACAAATCAAAAGGCCCTGACCCTGGCAGTAAAAACAATAACCACAAATCAAAAGGCCCTGGCCCTGGCAGTAAAAACAATAACCACAAATCAAAAGGCCCTGACCCAATAGATGGGTGTTGGTTAAGGGTTTTGTGGCGGGCTGGAGGCGAAGCGACAAGAATACACAACAATGACGACAACTACACACAAGGGCCACAATCTAGCACTGATGTCACGTAGATGTGATATTACAACGTCACATCTAGATGAGCCTAAGATAGACCCACTTTCTTTGTACTATATCATTTATCAGTAAGTTGTTGTGCCGGCCCGCCGCGCGCCGGGTGCGAACGCCAGCAGCACAAACCGGCGCTGAGTAGGACCTCCCCATATTGCGCGCTATGAGCGACACCTAGCAGCACACTATTGTCTTTGTACAAAGGCGCAGGCAGTAAAAACAATAACCACAAATCAAAAGGCCCTGACCCAATAAATGGGTGTTGGTAAAGGGTTTTGTGACGGGCTGGAGGGGAAGCGACAAGAATACACAACAATGACGACAACTACACAGAAGGGCCACAATCTAGCACTGATATCACTTAGATGTGATATTACAACGTCACATCTAGATGAGCCTAAGATAGACCCACTTTCTTTGTACTATATCATTTATCTTTCAAGTCGTTGAAGGACCTAAGATTAGCTTACAAAATATGGTTCAGTCCATGAAACCTTTCAAAGTTGAACCATGTTGATATATTTTGACAACATTTTTTATGACAAATATCGAGTTATAGTTTATATGTCAGCAAGGATATTGAACATGAACATTGCTGCCACACCTTGAAGACTTGCACGTGGTACCTTGATGTTGTGGTACCATCATTACTTGTCGATAACAAATTGATACTCCTACATGCACTTGCATAAC
The DNA here is from genome assembly GCA_032464435.1 of Aegilops umbellulata. Taxonomy (NCBI): domain Eukaryota; kingdom Viridiplantae; phylum Streptophyta; class Magnoliopsida; order Poales; family Poaceae; genus Aegilops; species Aegilops umbellulata. Next base: position 645,351,071 of record CP136060.1, on the reverse strand, counting down.
ACTACTATAGTGCCAACCGAGCATTGACATGCATGCACATAGATAGGTCGTGATGGTGTTCATTGAGTATCATGATCATATTACGATCATTGAATATAGTTGCAATTCGTTTTATCCATTTCACATGTATAAATATACATGCTAAGAAGGGTATACACATTTTTGAGAACCAAGGCCATGTGAGACATCACTATAGAGAGAGCAGGGGAGAAAGAAACAGAAATCTTGAGGAATGAGAGGCATCAGAAGAAACTTTGCTTCAGTGCAATTGCATAGGGGGAGCATCTCGTCGACAAGCAGACCAATTGCGATGGAGTCTGGCTGAGAATTACAAGTCACTCCATGACCGCCCAGAATTCGTAGGCCATCCCCACTATGAAACTCTCAGGCCGGGGCATATAGTGTACTTCAGTACAACCGACTCCATGGCCATGCAAGCGCACTACGTACGTTGAACTTCTGTTGTCGTGGTGATGCATGTGTTGCATCACGTCCTGCTCTAAGCATCTGTACAGGGATCACGGCGGCCGCAGCTTGCTAGAGAAACTACAGAGTTATTTTGCTTGTCGATTCTTGTTGTCCTGTGTGTGATACCGTTGGTCAGTTGGCTTGGCTCAGATCCGACATGTTCCTCTACATGTGAGCAGAATGGACCTAACATGCACCGAAAACAAGCAAGCTCTCATGGTGGAGATGCCATATCGGGATATTATATTGGGGACCCTAGTCTAGATTAAAAATTATGTTCGAGTGACATAGTAGCAGGTATTACCGATCGACGTGGCAACCACTAATGAGATCTAGCCCAAAAACTTAAGTCTCGATGGAACAATCCATAAGGTTCGCTGCACAAACTTTCAAAGTAGCTCCCTATTGATATATTTCGATCACTTTTTTTACAAGTATCAGGATATAATTGGTGTAATCCAGAAATATCACTCTCACACCCTTAAAACTTGCAAACGGTATCTCGATGGTAGGATGTCATCGCTTACTTCTGTAGGACTAACTAATAACTAATGGACTCCCACATGTAATGACCAATATGCTTAACCGTTGTGCTTCGGTACACCCCCTTAGAAAAGCTAGGAATTGTTTTTTTTGTGGGTACTACCTGGTAATTGTTCACTACTAACCTAATGGCTCTTAAGTACAAACCTGATAACTACTCCCTCTGTAAAGAAATATAACATCGTTTAGATCACTAATAGTAATCTATAGCATATTCTAGTTTGGTAGCCGGTGACGATAAAACATGTCGTAGTAATCTAATTTCAAAGCACTCATCGAGACATATTCGATGGTAAAAACATCTCATAATTCAGACTAAAACTTTAAGAGATCAACTATTTTTGACACTTTTAAGCTACACGTGCCCTAGTTTAGATTTTTTTTATCAATTATTAGTATGCCCAATTCTTTTTCTCTTTTTAAGGCATATTTTGATGACTTAAGACAAAATTTTTGACTCACTATTTTTTTTATTTGCGGAATTTAACTCACAGTTACCATATTAGTATGTGTATTTTTTAATCCCACAAAAAATGTCCTAAAAATATGAATCTACTTGTAACATGGATTTATGCCATGCAAATTACCTACTAATTTACTAATCATTTATTAAAATCCCGTCATAACAAAAATACATTGTATATTTCAACTGGAAAATAACGCACTAAGGCATAAAAAAAGCGTCCTTTAAAAAGAAAACTAACTCTTTCCTTTTTTATGAAAAAAGTGAATTCAGCACCCCAGATCCTAGAACTTGCACAAAATGTGATGGGGCCAAAATTTGCAAAACTGAACTCAGCGCTCCCTCAACTTGCACCCAATGTGATGTTTTGGTCCAAACCCAATCCCAACGGGACAAGTGGCACACCCGGGCTCGGATCGGTTAGCACCTGGCACTTTTTCACAAAACCCTCTTCCATTCCATGCAATCAACCCGCACTACACTATGGCCACCACTTAATTGAGATCGTCTGGATCTCTATGGAGCGCAAGAACTCGCTCGACGTATCGGGGCGGACCCTACGGCAGCGGGCCGGTGGCGCCGGCGGGAAGAAGCAGGGCGGCATAAGCCGCAGCGTGGAGAAGATCAAGGCGGCCGCGGCCACGGGGCTGAAGAAGGTGAAGGAGGGCACCGCGCATGGGTTCCAGTGGATCTCTAGGGCAAGGTGCAGAAGAAGAAGCAGGGCGCCGCTGGCAACGACGTGGCTGTCGGGTATTCGGCATCCAAGCTCGGTTGATTCATGGCAGATGGAATGAATGGTCGATCGATCAAGCCATCTTTTTGTCAGGGACCCAACTCCAGATGCGCCCCCAGTTGACAAAAACCTTGCCAAGTCAGCGAGGGAGAGCAGCGTGGCAGTAGAAGGTCACCTTTCCACCAATCAGGTACAAGGGCGCGTCATCTCCAGGTCACCTCAGATCAAGCAGCCAAACGGCAGGTTCGTGGGCCCGGAGTGGTCGAATGCTACATAAGCTGCGAGGAGAGGCTGGTTCGGTATCCAGAAGGATCAGGCAACGGCCACACTTGCATAAGAAATCAATACACCTAATATGCACTTGCATACCACAGCATAATGGCGGATATGTTAGTGCCGAGCAAACGTTCTCTACGAAGTTGGTGGTTGTTGACTACAATCCTTATTGATCACTTCCATAGTGTAGGATCGAAGGTATGTCTAGAGGGAGGGAGGTGATTAGACTACTTGACAAAATAAAAATTTCTCATTTTCCCAATTTTAGTTGTGGGCAGATTTTAGCAATTATGATAAGTCAAGTTACACCCTACATATGTAAATCTAAGAGTATAGCAGTGGAGTGTAAAGTATTGCACATGTAAGTAAAGGAAAGAGTTTGGAGAAGGCAAACGCAATGGGAAACATGAAGATTTTTGGCGTGGTTCAATAGGTGGTTCTATCGTACATCCATGTTGGTGGAGACTTCAACTCACGAAGGGTAACGACTGCGCGAGTCCACGGAGGGCTCCACCCACGAACGGTCCACGAAGAAGAAACCTTATCTATCCCACCATGGCCATTGCCCACGAAGGACTTGCCTCACTCGGGTATATCTTCATGAAGTAGGCGATCTCCTTGCCCTTACAAACTTCTTGATTCAACTTCACATCATGTCGGTGGCTCCCAAACGACACCTAACCAATCTAGGAGACACCACTCTCCAAAAGGTAATAGACGGTGTGTTGATGATGAACTCCTTACTCTTGTGCTTTAAATGATAGTCTCCCCACTCAACTCTCTCTCAAGGATTTGACTATGGTGGAAGAAGGATTTGAGTAGAAAGCAACTTGGGGAAGACTAGAAATCAAGGTTCAAATGATAGGGATGGAAACTCTTGATCTCAACATATGAGTAGGTAGTTCTCTCTCAAAAAATGAGTAGTGGAAGTGTAGGCACGTTCTGATGGCTCTCCTCTATGAGGAAGGAGGGGTGGAGGGGTATATATAGCCTCCACACAAAATCCAACCGTTACACACTTTTTGACCCATCTCGGTGGCACCGATCAGAAAAAAACTTGGTAGCACCAATCTGTGTAAAAATATGAACGTTAGGAATCTTGGTGGGACCAACGGGAACAACTCGGTGGGATCATTAAGCAACACCTCATCCCCTTTTTTAATAGTATTGGCTTTCCTATGGACTCAATGTGATTTTGGATCACTTAAAAATGTAGAGTCTTGAGTTTTTTCCAATCCTTGTCCTTAGAATTTCGAAGGAGTCCACATCTCTAGTACATGCCATGCCAGTCATTGAACATCTTGAAATATTTATCTTGAATGGACATTAGTTCAATGAGGTAAATGTTGTTATGAATTATCAAAACCACCCGGAGATTAGTTGCACTATCACACAGTTTTCTGACCCGTCACTGCCTTCCTTCTCCTCTTTCGGGGGCAGTGCAGCCATGGCCCAGACCGCCCGGTTCCTTTGCCACTTATCGAGCATGCGGCAGACGACTTCCTCGCCCAAGGCAGCTTGCTTTCCGCCTATGCATGCTCGGCTGCGAGTAAGGGTGGACATGGTCCGAGCCATTGTTTGGACCGCACGCCGGCGCTCCGGTCCGTGCGGGACCAAGCAGCATCGCGATCCTGTTTTTAGGGACCGAACCGGCGGTGGTGAAGCTCGGGTCGGACTGAGAGGACCGGCCAAGAGACAAGGGCAGAACATGCACTGGAGCTCCGGCGGTGGCTGCTCATCGGGGATGCAACGCTAGAGGTAGCGCAACTCATCGGCGAGAAGTCTGGAAGCTTCAGAAGAACCAAAGGGAGCTAGAGGAACAAAGAGGATCACCAGAGGGAGCTCATCGGCGAATAATTTGCCACGACGGCCAGTGGCGGGACATGAAAGGGACGATGGCCGATGCGACAATGTAGAACCTTGCACATTGATTTCTTTGGCGGAGACGACGAATTCAAGTGGGTCGCGTCCAGTGGACATGGTTTCCTGGGCCAGAGAGTCCAATGGCCGCGCGAACGACAGCCCCGCGGCGGTGGTCGTAGATGACAACAATTTCTTGCGCCTCTGCCATGCCGCCGGCCGCCTAGGGACAAGCTCGAGATCATCAAAACAAAAAAGGGTTGTTCTTTGGTCTGCTCGGTTGGACCGAGCTTTAACCGGACGGGACCGAACTTTTTTCGGTCCATATTTTAGGGACCGGACCGTCATTTTTTTAGCAGGCCTGGACCGAGCCTTCCTAGGCCGAGCGGGCCAGGATCCAGACCGACAGACTGGACTGTTTCACCCTCCCTTAGCTTCGAGGGTTGCCGCGCGCCCCCATGCCCCTGCCTCGCACGGTGGCACGTCGCACCTCCACAACGGACGAGCCGTGAGTCATGTCGGCGTTGAACTCCAATTAGGAGCCTGACACTGTAGGGACGAGGCATCAATGGAGGGGTTGTGCCGCCTCCCAATCGTTGTGGCGCCAGGCAGCAGTCATCGCGTCCCGCGAGGCCGCGCTCACTTGCCGCAAGCCCCTAGCCCCCGTGGATCCAAGCACCATTTGCGCGGACACAATGGATTCCCAATGGATCGAGTCAGATCATGGTTGGGCGCACTCCTCCCGTGAGCGGTGGAGAGTCACGCGGACGACCATATCCCCCTCATTCCCACATGGTACGAGGTCCCAGCGACGGATCTGGAGACCTCAGAGTCAGATCTGCTGCCCGCCATGCCGAATAATGTCGGGGATTGCCATAACGGAGGTTGGGGGCGGAGTGGAGTCAACTGGCCGGGGTTTCGTCTGAGATGCGGATAGGAACAATTATATGTGGGATCGAGGTAGGCCAGCGTTGGCCTGATCCGACGTGGCGGATGCACCTGGGCATGTGTGGGATTCCCCATATTCACCCTAGATATGGGTTGTATATGAGGGATGCCAGTCAGCCCGAATGTATAGTGCCGATATGAGGGGTCTGGCTGACTCGGGATTTTATGACCGGTCAGTGACCGGGCCATCTACCCGGACGTATAGGAAGTGTTTGAGGAGTCCGTGTGAAGATCCTCTTAGATAATTTTTCAAGGAGACTCCTCAAAGCTCCTCCATATGTTTCGACACTGTCTAGACAAAAAACATCGACCCAATGGGCTTCCCCATACCATATGTCTAGACAGTCCTAACTGCCCTAAGCCCGTCCCATATGTGGGGTGGAAATGAGGTTGTCCAAATTTGTCTACCATGTCGGACAAGAAAATCCGACCCCACCCAAACCTATTCCACTCCTTGTTGAGAAACACAACTCTCAGTCTCCCCCACATTCCTGGTGTACCGTCCAATGTGGCTCCTCCCATCGACAAAAGCCAACCGTTGGACCCCAAACATTAGCCCACTCATTCTCAAAAAAAAAAAAAAAAACTTAGCCCACTCGCACCGGCACATAGCCCCTTCCACACCAATTTGCGTTGTCGGCGCCGGTAAGGAGCTCGCCTCCCCAAATTGCGGTCACCGCCACCCACGCTCCACTCGATGCAATAATAAAATTTCCTTGGTATGCCGCTCTATTATACTATACAGAGTAGCATACAGTGGTAACCAAGCATTGAAGTGCGTGCACACAAATAGATTGTGATGTTCATTGAGTACCGTTATCATATCACAATCGCTGAATATAGTTGCGATCCGGTCCATCCGTTTCGCATGTATAAATATAGATGCTAAGAACCATATACGCATTTGTGAGAACCGAGGTCATGTGGGAAGCCACTATAGATAGAGCAGGGGGGAGAAAGAAACAGTAACCTTGAGGATTGAGACGTATTGGGAGAAACATTGCTTCAGCACAATTGCATAGGGGAATCAAAGCATCAACAAGTGGACGAGATGCTATCGAGTGTGGCTGAGTAGTACAAGTCACCCCATGACGATCAGGACTGCGTTGGCCTTTGTTTTTCTGAAGCTCTCAGGCTAGTCAGGGCATATGGTAAATTTCGTTACATTCTGCTCCAGGCCCACGCAAGCGATACGCGCGGTGCGTCTGTTTCGCTGGAGAGGTGCACGCGTCACACTCTAGGCATCAGCATTGTACGGGTATTGGTCACGCAGCTCGCTGCTGAAAAAATTGCAGAGTTAATCTGTTTTCGATTGGTGGCGTAAATTTCCTGCCCTGTCCAGGTCTGTCCACGGGAAGAAGCAAAACCACTACTGCTGCTTACACTGCTTGGAACCTCTAGACAGAGAGGAACCGCAGAACGTTTCAGGACAGTACTGTTAATGTTGAGGCTGTTGTGAGCCGCATCAGAGATGAGCTTGCCCAATTATGGAGTGCTAATAGACCTGATGTATAGACAGCCCTTACATGTGAGCACAATGAAGCTAATTAACGTGCACTGAAAACAAACCATCCCTCATGGTGGAGCCTAAATCGAGTCCACCTTGAGATGCCATTTTGGGATATTATATTGCGAGCCTAACAAACCAACTCATACTACTCGTGTGGAGTATCATACTGTTAGAGTTACATGGCAATTAATCAGTGACCGATGTGGCGAACAGTAATGACATGTACTCACACAGTTTAGTTCTGTGTTGAACAATGCATGAACGCTCTCGTCTCACACTATACGCAAGTCAATCCAGAAGATGGCGACGCTGAGACTGTCTCATTTTAAAATTTCTAATAAACACGTTTCTCTCAATCCGTTTACTGACTGAAGATTGGTTTTCATAGTAGGATTTACTGCATTAAACTTACGAAACTAGATCCAATTTTGATATATTTTTCGTGTGTGTTGCATGAATGTCTGAACATCCTCCCACACATCGTTGGTCTCGTACCATCTCTAAGTTCTTTATAACTAATCGATATATACAATACAATGCGTAACGAGGGATATACCTAGTGATCGTTTGCTACTAACCTGATGGCTGTTAAGTATAAACTTGATAACTAGCATGTTATAATCTGGTAGTTGACTAGTTGGCGATGATATAACATGTTGAAGTAAGATATAATTTCGAAGCAGTCGCAGAGACAGACACGTTGGTGAAAACATATTAATACTTTGAGAACTTTTGGATTACACATGCCCCTGTTAGAATGTTTGATTAATTATTTATAAAACTAACAATCACCATATAGTATGTGATTTATGTGAGACAAAATCCCAATACCGAAAAATGCTTTTGCCCCGCTTTATATGTAAAGCAACATGCCCGAACCGATACAAAATGATGAGAAAAATTCTCTTACCAACCATATCAAAGATAAAACAACACAAGATTACAAGAATGCCCACACCCTAACACGAAGCACCTTCCCTCACAAAAAAAAAACACGAAGCACCTTAAGCTACTGACAAGAAGAGTACCTCGCACCTCCAAGAGAGACCACTGGACTTAAACCATTTTGCACCGGGGCCCCGAATTTCTGGAGACGGCCCTACTTAAATGGAACACACACACCAAGTTATCGCTGGAGAGGACCCCCTGTCCTCTCGCTCCGGACCATGGAGCGCTGATCCTGCCTACAGACACCCCGAATTTCTGGAGACGGCCCTGCTTAAATGGAACACACACACCAAGTTATCGCTGGAGAGGACCCCCTGTCCTCTCGCTCCGGACCATGGAACGCTGATCCTGCCTACAGACACAAAGGATCGAGAGAGATGCCGACGATGTCACATGTAAATGAAAAGAAGCTGCCAGGGACCCCTCTTGGCAGAGCCGAGGGGGCATTGAGAAAAGATCCGAGTTCGCCTGCCGATGCCAAAGAGACGTAACCAAAGGATACCTGAGCTCCACAGTGACGCCCCCAAGGAGGTTCACTCTTAACACCGTGATTCACTCTTAGTCTCTTTGTAGTACCAACTCATTTGTCTTTCAAATGGTTTAAGGACTGCAGATTTGTTCTCATCATAGTGTTGTCTCAAGAAGATTTTCAAAACTAGATCCATGTTGATATATTTTCACCACTATTTTTCTTGCAGTGTCCAAAATTACAGAGTTACTTCTCGTTCAAATGGATGTATCTAGCACTAAATACGTCTATATACATCCGTTTGAGCGACAAGTAATTCCGGACGGAGGAAGTCTTAGGTTATAGTTGGTGAGTTACAGGAAATTCAGTTGCACGCCTTTGAAACATGCACACAATATCTCGTACTAGTGGTTGGGGCCCACCTTTGCGGGCCTCTTGAGAGAAAGTTGTGCATGTTCTTCCTCTCAAAGAAAAATCCTCAACTTCATCCCAAAATTAAAAAGAAAACTTTCTCACAATGCGTGAACATCACATCCATCTCAAAAAGAAAAAGGAAAAGCCTACAAAACATCTTAAAATGAAAAAGAAACAAAAGTCTCACTTCCATCTTCAAAAAATAATCTCGAAAAAAACACTTTCCTCAAAAGAAAAAAAAGGTCTCAATTTCGCCTTCCAAAAAAACTCAAATTTTTTCTCAATTTCATCTTCCAAAAGAAATCAAAAAGTTTCTTGGCACGGCCAACCAGCATGCGCCACGTGGCCATGCTGGTTGGCCGCCATTCTCCCATAGGTTAATGTGTTTGATGGTCTCATACCATGCTTACTTCTTTATAAGAAATCAATACTCCTAATATGCACTTGTATACCACTCGAATGCATAATGGCGGATATGTTTGTGTCTAGAAAACTTTCGCTACTCCCTCCGTTTCTAAATATAAATCTTTTTAGAGATTTCACTACATACTACATATGGAGTAAAATGGATCTACACTCTAAAACATGTCTATATACATTGTATGTAGTCCATATTGGAATCTCTAGAAAGACTTATATTTAGGAACGGAGGGAGTACTATGCTGGTGGTTGTTAACTACAAGCCCTTATTACAATCCTGATAAATAGCATACTATAATTTGGTAGTTAATGACATAAAATATGTTCAATTAGGATATACTTTTCTAGCAATTGTCGAAGTAGACACAATGAAAAATGTATCATAATTCAGATTAATGATTTGATACTTCCATAGAAAATGTGCCCCAATTAGAATGTTTGGTTAATTATTAGTAAATGTCCTTCTTATCTCTCTATCTCTTTGTAAGGCAATTTTTTGAAGGGTTTAAAGCATCTTCAAGGAGACTCCTCAAACCTCCTCTATATTTTTGGATACTATCTGAACACGAAACATCGATCCAATTGGCCTGCTCAAACTATCGCCATTTGTTCGGACGGCTCAAACCACCCTAAACCCGGCCCATATGTGGGGCGGAAATGAGGTTGTCCAAACATGCCAACCATGCCGGACCTAACAATCCGACCCCACCCAAACCCAATCCACTCATTGCTGAGAAACACAACTCACTGCCTCCCCTACATTCATGGCATACCCGCCCGATAGGCCTCCCCTAGCGACAAAAGCCAGTTGGCGACCGCCTCAAACCCAACCTCTATCACGCCACCACCCATCCCCTTCCTCATCAATTTGAGTTGTCGCTGCTGCTAAGGAGCTGCACTGTGGTCGCTGACCCCACGCTCCACTTGATGCAATAACAAAATTTCCTTGGTATACATGCACCTTGTGGGTGTGGATTTTTTGCACTACAATACGGCCGTACCCTCTATCTAGACCATTCAATTTGTGTCAAGATTCGTGCCATCCGTATGTATAAATTTCTCTTTTTTGTTTCCAAGAGAACATTTGATTATGAAACTTTGCAGGTCAACTATACACAAGTGCCACTCATTGTAAAAAAAAGTTTTTGATTTTTTTTGATGAAACATAAATTTTCAAATTTTGAATTTTGAATAAGTTGTATCATTTCAAAAAAATATTGCGCCAAATATCCAAAAAATGTCTGCACGTGGTAGTACTTGTGTGATGTTGATCAACAAAGATTCGAGTTCAATTTTTTTAATTTGAGAATCAAAATGGAGAAGTTTGCTTGCATGAACTTTGAAGCAAGAATGAACGATGAGGAAAGAGGTCACGATAGTTGGCAGTACAGAACTTTCACCGCACCTTGGTATTAAATAGAGTAGCATAGAGTGCTAATCAAGCATTGAAGTGCGTGCCACACATATAGGTTGTGATGTTCATTGAGTATCATGATCATATCACATTCATTGAATATAGTTGTGATTGGGTCCACCCACTTCACATGTATAAATATACATGCTAAGAACCGTATACACATTTTTGAGAACTAAAAGGCCATGTGAAACGTCACTATAGAGAGAGCAGGGGAGAAAGAAACAGAAACCTTGAGGAATGAGAGGCATCAGAAGAAACTTTGCTTCAGTGCAATTGCATAGGGGGAGCATCTCGTCGACAAGCAGACCAGTTGCGATGGAGTCTGGCTGAGAATTACGAGTCAATACATGACCTCCCTGAGTTCATAGGCCATAGCGTCTCTGAAACTCTCAGGCCGGGGCATATGGTATACCTCAGTACATCCCACTCCATGGCCATGCAAGCGCGTTGCGAACGTTGAATCTGTGCTGCCGTGGTGGTGCACGTGTTGCGTCACGTCCTGCTCTTGGCATCTGTACAGAGAGGGGAAAATGCAGAGTTAATTTGCTTGTCGATTCTTGTGATACGTTGGTCAGTTGGCTTGGCTTAGATATAGCTTAGGCATCGACCCGACATGTTCCTCTACATGTGATAACGGTGGACTAACGTGCACTGAAAACAAACCATCTCTCATGGTGGAGATGCCATATCAGGATATTATATTGGGTACTCTAGTGTAGATTAGAAATTCTGCTTGAGTGACATGGTAATTAATTACCGCTAATGAGATCTAGCCCAACAACTTAATTCTCGATGGAACAATCCATGAGCACTGTTGTCTCTCACTAGTTTTCTTCATAGGGTTCGCTGCACGAACTTTCAAGTCGATCCATATTGATATATTTCGACAACTTTTTATGGTGCATTACAGGAATATCACTCTCACACCTTTAAAACTTGCACACAATATGTTGATGGTTGGATACCATTGCTTACTTCTTTATAACTAATCCATAATTTGGTATGGACTTGAATAACACCCCCATGTGTGATGATGGATATGTTACTACCTAGTAATTGTTCACTACCAACCTGATGTCCCTTTAGTGCAAACCTGATAGCTAGCAATCTAGCTGGTGACGATAAAACACGTCGTAGTAGGACCGAGTTTCAAAGCACTCACCAAGACATACTTGATGGTGAAAACGTCTCATAATTCAGATTAATAATTTGAGAGATCAACAATTTTTGTCACTCTTTAAATTACATGCGGCCCAGTTTAGAACTTTTGATTAATTATTAGTAAGCCCGAAACTCGTTTTCTCTTTTACGGCGTATTTTGATTACTTAAGACAAAAATTTGACTCACAGTTTTATTTTTCTGTGAAATTTTAACCCACAGTTACCATATTAGTATGTGATATTTTTACTCCCACAAAAATGCATTAAAAAATGAATTTACTTGTAACATGGATTTATGTCACGCAAATTACCCTTTTTTTAAGAAGGATTGCCCTCAGTCTCTGCATCAAGCGATCTACACAGCTTTATTAAAGCGGTGCAAATACAAAAAAAATAAAAATTACAGGATGAAATGAAACAACCGATAAAAATAGGACATCATGTCATGTCTACACACATATCCTATTATAGAACCACCATCCTTACCGGTTCACGCAAACTACCTACTAAGTGTATTAATCATCTGTTAAAATCCCATCTTAACCAATACATTGTTATACTTCAACGGAAAACTATACAGCAAAGCATAATATATCTAGCCGCCGCAGTGTCGCCCCCCTCCCCCCCCCCCCCGCATCGCCCACCTCTGGTGACCCGGGGGGAACCCTAGCCACCGCCGCCAGCTCCCCCACGCCGCGCTCCTCCGCATCGCCGCCGCTGGAGGGCTGGCCGGCGAAGCCGCGCCGGACCCCGGAATGGCAGCGGCGGGGCGGATCTGACCCCCTCCCCTCGCGCGCTCCGCCACCACCACCACCTTCCTCCCGATCCGCGGCTTGGGCCACCCTCCACCCTGGCGGCCGCCGCCTCCTGCTGGGCCAGCAAGGGCTGCGGCGTGCCCTGGCCCTGGCGCTGCTACGAGCTCCCTGCGCGCGACTCCGGCCCCCTCCTCATGCGCTCCTCCTCTTGGCGCACTTGGCGGAAGCTCCCGCGGTGCCTGCTCCTGCCGGCTGTCATCGGCCGTGGGGCCCTCGGCCTCCGCCCCGCCCCGCTCCGGGACACCACGCGCGACTCCGGCTGACTCCTCGTGCGCCCCTCTTCTGGTCGCACTTGGCGGCGTCTCCCGTGTTGGCTGCTCTTGCCGGCTTCCCGCGGCTGCCCTTGGGCCGCGTTGCCCTCCGCCTCCGCCCCCCACCCCCTCCCCCCAGGCAAGATGCAGTGATGGCAGTGGCGTGGCATCCGTGGAGGTTCTCCGGTGGTACCCCTATGGCGTGGGCGCGCTAGTTTTCCATGGTGGCCTTTTCCCCCGCGATTCTGCTCCGGCTACAACCCTGCTGGCCATGGACCTGCGTCCCCCTCCTGCGTTCATGGTCGGCCGGGTTCCACGCTGGCGCGCTCTGGACCCGACATGCTCCAGGAGTGGCGTCCCTATTCCAGCTTCTTCAGCTTGACGACGTCCCCGCGGGCTTGGCTCCGGCAGGCCCGGATCTGCGCTTCTCTCCAGATCTTGGCCTGTCCGCGTTGTCAGCCACCTTGCCTCGCCGTCGCATTCCCCTCCGCCCCGCCGCCCAACCCCGTTCACCTCTGCGCCTCGCTCCCTCTACTGCCAGATATGTGGCTTGCTCTCCCGGTGACGTCCGGTGTTGGCTTCGGCGGCGGACGTTGCTCCCCTCCCTGCGATTGGCAGCCTCGACATGTGTCTCCGAAGTCTACCCTGGGGCATGGGATTGCTCAGATTATGGCCAAGGCGAAATCCTTGCTCGGCTTGCCGGTGCTGGCAGCGGCGACACCCATGGGTGTCGTTCCCTTCTTGGAGGCGTTGCCATGGTCTGCATCTTTGCCCCTCCTCGAGCATCAGGGGAAACCCTAGGTCCGGGCTCTTGGACCGGACGACGACGGCGTCCTTAACGTCGTTCCCTTCATGAAGGCGTTGTCTTGATCACTCGTGGCGTCCCCGATGGTGGAGTAGGATTTGTTGGTTGTCTTCATTAGGTTCGAGTTGCTTCTTAGGGATGTGACAGTTATGCCGTGGTGTTTTTCTTTGTTTGGGTTGAGCACCCCATGTCCCCCTTAAAGAAGAAACCTTCACTTTGTAACAGAAGCAAAAATATCATCGAGTTCAACATAATTATCACCAACATCGAAGTTCAGGACAATACGAACATGAGAGAGGACAAGTACTAATTAAGAGCATTAACTAGCTACTCCTGCTGCTCCCTCTCAGGTAGAATAGCATAGAACATGTATAGCTCTCCTGGTTCATCATACTGGAGCATGCAGATGAATCTGTCTCCTAATCTTGGGTTGCGCTTCAGCTTGCTGCCCCCTAGTACTTCTCTGCGATCGTTAACAATTTTGCTCCAATCTTTCACTATTAAGCATTCTTCGCTTTCAGAAATCCTGAATACACTCATGTGCAATGTAGGAAATCTTGGTCGTAAGCTAACCATTGACATGTGACCTTTTGTCTCGACCCACTGAGGCACAACTGTCATCGGAAGTCCCTGTTGAAGAACATCGTATAGTAATTAATATAATAAGCAATGAAAGTTTAGCTTCAAAAATAATGTATGCAAAAGATGCACTAATTAAGGACAAATAGTTAAAATCTTACCATCTTTCGATTATAGATGTGACCGTAGTTCAATACGATCACCATTAGTCGCACGTTTTGAGTACTAACATTTCTAAGTTCAGGGAAATTTTTTGTCTTGACAGTATTAAGATCCTCAAGCCATGAAACATAATGACTTATCTCCTCGCAGTTTAGTTGAGCCCCGAGGCAGTAGTAGGTCCTGTCTACCAAGCGCCGGACATGTTTGCTTGAACCGAAATAAGCTGACAATACAAATTATTTGTCAACTATTTTTTAATAAACTGTATCAAAGACATAAACATATGCATGCATGATTGAGAAAAACTCACATAATGGTAGAACTGGAGGCGTTTGCACATCGACCCAGATGTCTATATTACCTTCAATATCATCTTTCAGACGAATATCAAAGGTGATAACCATATCAGGCTCAAATGCATAAGCCTTGCGTAGTGCTTGCCAAGTTTTGCATTCAAAATGGATGTATGTGTCTCCATTATATAATTTGACGTTGAAAGTATACCCATGCTCCGTCTTCAAGTAACTCTCTTTACCTCCATATCATCTATAGCACTAAAATCTATCTTATCCAAGATAAAAATTCTTGCATGGCAGGGGATGCGCTAGTAGAATAGTGAAAATTTAAAATTATAAGTTGAAGCAAATGAAGCATAAGTCATGCTTTAAAATTATAAGTTGAAGCAAATGAAGCATAAGTTTTGCATTCAAATAATAATTGCCGTTGTGACTTACTGTATCCACTTCGAATGTCTCATTCAGCTTGATGCTGAAGCGCCTACCATCAACAAGGAAATTTCTGTCGCACAGGCCGCGCTGGTCTTTACAGTGTTCGCACATAATGAAATCTTTTTCGTCGTCAGATGACATTTCCTATATGTTCATATAGGTGAAACATTAAACAGTTATTACTATCTAACATTAATTAATATCTAGCCAATTCAAATATATATCATATACCTAAATAAACTAGTTATATTAATTATTCTACTAGTTCAAATCTCATATACCTAAATAAACTAGTTCGACAATTTTCTTACTAAAAATAAACTAGTTCTATTAATTATTCAACTAGTTCACATCTCACATGCATACCTAGCTAATTAATATCTAATTAAATTTTCTAATAAACATAAAACAAAAAACAAAAAATAAGTAAAAAAATGTGTGTGTGTATGTGTGTGTACGTGTGTGTGTGTGTGTGTGTGTATGTGTGTGTGTGTATGTGTGTGTGTATGTGTGTGTATGTGTGTGTGTATGTGTGTGTGTGTATGTGTGTGTGTATGTGTGTGTATGTGTGTGTGTGTGTATGTGTGTATGTGTGTGTGTATACGTACGTACGGGCCGGACCGCGGCGCGACGACGACGGACGGCGGGCGACGACGGGCGGCAGGCGACGGGCGGCGGGCGACGGGCGGACGACGGGCGCGGCGGGCAACGACGACGGGCGCGTCGCGAGAGGTTGGAGACGAAAGAAGTGGGGAGATCTAACTGAATTTTCGTAAGTGTTGTATATATAGGAGAGACCTTTAGTACCGGTTAGAGCCATCAACCGGTACTAAAGGCCAACTTTGGCCAGGCCAAGAGGCGGGAAGAGTAGACCTTTAGTACCGGTTGGTGGCTCCAACCGATACTAAAGACCACCCTTTAGTACCGGTTGGAGCCACCAACCGATACTAAAGACCTTGCGCTGCCACCCCAAAGTTTAGTCCCACCTCGCCGGGCGAAGGGCAGCCGCACTGGTTTATAAACCCAGCCACGGCTATCTGTTTGAACTCCTCTATATAGCAGGCTTGTGGGTCTAAATTCTGCGCGCTGCCCTGTGAGTCTGTTGGGCCTTTAAGGCCTGTAATTGCACGCCCGTGGCCTAGCAGACCCACAGGGCAACGCCCCAATTTTTTTATATAGTTTTTTTTCTTTTCTGCTATATTTTCTTCTATTTATTTCTGCGTAGTTTTTTGTATAGTTTTTTCTTTTCTGTTATATTTATTTTCTTCTATTTATTTGTGAGTAGTTTTTCATCTAGTTTGCCAAAATTCAACATTTTCAGAGTTCATTTTGTAGTGATTTTCAATTCACGGTCATTTTGTAAACGATTGAAAAATAGGAAATATAATTTTTTTTCTTTTCTGCTTTATTTTTTCTTCTATTTATTTCTGAGTAGTTTTTTCTTTTCTGCTATATTTATTTTCTTCTATTTATTCCTGAGTAGTTTTTTTATATAGTTTTTTTTTCTTTTCAGCTATAGTTTTTTTCTTTTCTGCTATTTTTTCTTTTCTACTATTTTTTTCTTTTCTGCAAAACTTGATGGTCAAAGTCTGGAGTTATAACCAAAGTTTAAAAAAAAATGCCGACGTGCAATTAGTTTTTGCCATAACAGAAGAAGTCCGGAGTTGTAATAAGTTAATTAAAAATAAAAAAGAGGTGCAATGCTCGTTAATTTGCTTCAAGCCTTTCGGAATAGTGTAAACTGCACTGCGCATAGCTCCGTGCAGTCTACCATATTCCTGAAGGCTTGAAGCTAAGCAACGTGAGCATTGAGCCTCTTCTTCATCGTCTCTGCACTCAGGGCTTATAAACCGCTCCTAGTCCCTCTCTCTTCGCGAGATGGAACTAAAAAACAGCTTACTAAGAAACTGTAGTACTGGTTCATCCATGAACCGGTACTAAAGGTGCTCGTGGGGCCCCAGCCTTACCTGACACAACCTCATTAGTACCAGTTCGTGGCATGAACCGGTGCTAAAGGTTCGCCACGAACCGGTACTAAAGAGCTCCTCCCGCCTAGCAGTTGGAACCGGTACTAAAGTGCTCCTCCCGCCTAGCAGTTGGAACCGGTACTTAAGAGCTCCTCCCGCCTAGCAGTTGAATGGTGCATACTGAATGCACAAAAAGTCTGGAGTTGTAATAAGTATAAAAAAATCAAATGCCTTTGTAACAGATGAGTTTAATTTCGTCATAAACCTGAATACTTCGAAAGAGATTGTCCAGTTTGTAAACGAAGTGCATCCAGTTTTTGCCGTAACCCTCTCTACATTTTTGAACATGATATGTGGGTGAAATAATGATACCATGCCAAGTTTTAACTTTTTCAGAGTTCATTTGTAGTGCTTTTCAATTTCCAGGTCATTTAGTTCTCAAAACAAATCATTAAATGCATGAAAAATTGTCAATATGATCTCTTATACATCAAAAATACTTTGATCATCAATGATCTTTGTGTGTACAATCTGAATTGTCAATATGAGTCATCAACGATTTATAAACCGATGAAGACTCATATTGCGGCCACAAATTCTACACATAGAGTTCAATGAAGACCAAGTGCTTGTGATAGTTTGAGAAATAACATATTTAAGGTGGTAAAAGGCTTGTTAGGGGAGCGAGGTGGGACTATAAAAACAGCTTGCCATAACCTCATTAGTACCGGTTCGTGGTACGAACCGGCACTAAATGGTGATGGTGGGGCCATAGCCTGACCGCAGGCTGACACAACCTCTTTAGTACCGGTTTGTGGCATGAACCGGTACTAAAGGTTCGCCACAAACCGGTACTATTGATCGCCGCCACGAACCGGCACTAATGTAAACATTAGTGTCGGCTCTAATTCAAACCGGCACTAATGTGCTTCACGTTTTACCCTTTTTCTACTAGTGTATAGGCACTGTGGAAAGTGAACCCCTCTTCCACAATCCTAGCCGTCATTTACTGTTGCTTCCAGCGATCCCATCCTGACAACCGCGTGCATAGTTGGTCGGGAGAGCGGGTGCCTCAGGAAGTTGTCGTTCGAGATCCTGCTTGGAAGAAGGACAATAAGGTTTTTTGGGGAGCATCTCGACGCGACTGCACCCGATCCGTCCCCGTCTCTGTCCTCCTCTACTTCCACTACTTCCCCTGCGTCGACATCATGGTGCTTAGATGTCAGTTATGCCCTATGGACAAAAATAGCCGAGTAAGCTCATCAATTTCGAGTAAAACTTAAGCACGCCAATATAAGGCTTTTCTTGATGCATTAATAAAATTTCATCGTTAGGCCGCTTGGTAGCTGATGAAATAAAATACTCCTACTAACCATACCATCTCTTACTTCTTCACAAGAAATCAATACTCCTAGTACACACTTGCATAAGGCATAATGAAGGATTTGTTAGTGTCTAGCAAACGTTCGCTACTAAGCTAGTGGTTGTTAAGTACAAGCCTTTTGTTACAAGCCTAATAATTAAGTAGCATACTATAATTTGGTAGCTGATGAAATAAAATATGTTCAAGAAGGATCTAATTCTGAAGCACTCGTCGAGGCAGACCCAATGAAAACGGTATCCTAATCCAGATTAATGATTTGAGAGGTCGGTTATTTTGTTACTTTTACATAACATGTAACTTAGTTAGAATTTTGGGTTAATTATTAGTAAATCTCCTTCGAATCTTGGTTTCTCTATGTAAGGCGTTTTAAAAGGGTTTAGAGAATCTCCAAGGATATTCCTCAAACCTTCTTCAGATGTCCGGACGTTGACCAGACAAAAAACATCGACCCAACGGGCCTCCTCAAACCATCTCCATCTGTCTGGAGGGTCCAAACCTCTCTAAACCCAGCCCATTTGTGGGGAGGAAATGAGGTTGTCCAAACATGTTTACCATATCGGAGCGGACAATCCCCCCCCCCCCCCCCCCGCGGGTCCCCAAACCCAATCCACTCATTGTCGAGAAACACAACTCTCACCCCCCCCCCCCCCCCCCGCCCACACACACATTCATGGCGTACCATCCGGCGGTGCGCCTTCCCCGACGACAAAAGCAGGCCGATGACCGCCCAAACCCTAGCCAAATCGCGCTGCCACCCACCCCCCTTCCCCACCGATTGTGTTGTCGCTGCCAGTAGGGAGGTCACCGTCCCAACCCTGGCCCCCGCCACCCAAGCTCCACTTGATGCAATAATGAAATTTCCTTGCTATGCCGCTTGGTATCAAATGCAAAGTAGCATACAGTGCTAACCAAGCATTGAAGTGTGTGCACACATATAGGTTGTGATGCCAAGATCATATCACAATCATTAAATATAGTTATGATTTGGTCCATCCATTTCTCGTGTATAAATATACGCGCTAAGAATTCTATATGTATTTTGGAGAACCAAGCCCAATCAGACACTATTATAGACAGAGCAGGGGAAGAAAGAAACAGTAACCCCCACTATGGCCAGCCTTAGAGTTACATAGCAATTAATTAAGAACAGATGCGGTGACCATTAGTGACAACTACCCCAACAATTAATTCTCGAAAATCCATGAGCATTCTCGTCTGACACCATGTGCAAATCAGTCCAGAAAATAACAACACACCGAGGTGCGTATCCATCCTTATCTAGTTTCATGTCCACACTTGATCCGAAACTCAACTGACCTAGTTGCATGTTCATCCACACGCAAATCGTCCGGACTCAGTTGCATGTTCACTCTTGACCCTTCACCCGAAACTATCAGACCCAGTTGTATGTCCACCCTCGATGCACAACTTGTCCTGGCCTAGTTGGATGTTCGCCCTTGACCCGAAACTCAACCCACCCACATACATGTCCACCCCTCAACATGCAAATCTGATTATTTTATTTTATTTCCTTTTTGAACTTTTTTCTTCCACATCTGACTTTTTGTATTTTCAAATATGTGCATCACGTTTAAAAAAGATGTTCATCGCGTATTTATAAAATGTTCATCATAATTTCAAAATAACGAAATCATCTCATCCTAAAAAATGTTCGCCATGCATTTTTAAATGGTTTATTGTGTATTTTAGAAAATGTTTCCCGTGTATCTGGAAAAGGTACTTTTAAACAATCATGAATGTTTTTGGAATTTGTTGACAATTTTTAAATTCATGAACATATTTTAAAGTAAATTATTTTTAATAGGTCATGTAAATATTTTAAAAATTCACAAATATTTTAAAATTCGTGGGTATTTTTTATTTCTGAAAATCATGAACATTCGTTTTATCGTGGTATACTTTACAACTTCTGACCACTTTTAGATTTCATCAACATTTTTTAAAATGAAAATACTTTTCCAAATTGATGAACATTTTTTAATTCACTTTTGTTTTTCCATTTTTTTATTTTTTTGTAAAAAAACACAAAATTTTCATGGTTACAAACAATTTTGAAATTCCATAATTCATGAACATTGGTAAAAAATATACTTTTTTACCTCAAATACACTAATTTGTTTGAAAAGGAAACAAATCCTTTTATGTGCGCATGTACATGCTGCCTTTTTTTAAATATACATACACACTCTCTTTTAAAGGACCGCATCAAGAAAACCATGGAGAAGAAGGAACAAAAGCCGTGAGGAAGAAAGAAAAAATGACAGAAGAAAAAAGACCCGTACGTAATAAATCCTGATTCGTCGTCCGCCAATGATGGGCTGCTGCCGGGCCTAGCAAACGAAGCTGAACAAGCGACACCAGCACATATTGTTCACTACGAGCGACACCTAGCAGCACACTAATTTTGTCTTTGTAGAAAGCCCCAGGCAGTAAAAACAACAACCACACATCAAAAGGCCCCGGCCCAATAGGTGGGTGTTGGTAAAAGGTTTTGTGGCGGGCTGGAGGGAAGGGGGCAAGAATACACAACGGCGGTGATGACTACACACAAGGGCCACAATCTAGCACTGATATCACTTAGATGTGATATTACAATGTCACTTCTAGTGAGTCTAAGATAGACCCACTTTCTTTCTACTAAATCATTCATCTTTCAAATAGTTGAAGGACTGAAGATTTGTTTACATCATAGGGTCCACTCCATGAAACCTTCCAAAGCTGAACCATGTTGATATATATTTCAACAATATTTTCTATGGCAAGTATCGAGTTATAGTTTATATGTCAGGAAGGATATCGAACATGAGCATTGCTGCCACACCTTCAAGACTTGCACGTGGTACCTCGATGTTGTGGTACCATCATTACTTCTCGATAACAAATCGATACTCCTACATGCACTTGCATAACACTACTATACTGCCAACCAAGCATTGAAATGCATGCACGTAGATAGGTTGTGACGATGTTCATTGAGTATCCTGATCATATGATGGTCATTGAATATAGTTGTGATTCGGTCCATCCATTTCACATGTATAAATATACATGTTAAGAATCGTATACACATTTTTGAGTACTAAGGCCATTTGAAACGTCACTATAGAGAGAGCGGGGGGAGAAAGAAACAGAAACCTTGAGGAATGAGAGGCATCAGAAGAAACTCTGCTTCAGTGCAATTGCATAGGGGGAGCATCTCGTTGACAAGCAGACCAGTTGCGATGGACTCTGGCTGAGAATTACAAGTCCCTCCATGACCGCCCAGAGTTCGTAGGCCATCCCCTCTATGAAACTCTCAGGCCGGGGCATATGGTGTACTTCAGTACAACCGACTCCATGGCCATGCATGCCCAGTGATAAGCTAAATAAATATACTGCCCTTCCCAGTGCTCCAAGGTGTACCGGTGCTAAGGGTGCCACATAGGCAAAAAGTGATGTGGCAGAGCAATTAGGAGGAAATAGTGCTAAGCGCGTGGACCTATGCAAAATGAGTATTAACCAATGCATGAAGGTGTTTTGATGTTAAAACATTAAATGAGGAAGACTTGGCTACAAATGTTAAGAACCAATGCATTGGAGAGAGTGGTAGCTTAGTTCTTTAATGCCTTTAGCACCCCACCTTAGCACCAATAAATTGGAAGAGGCCTACTAGTCTAGGATCAGTCATGAGAGTAGAACGGTTAGCATGTGAATAAAAACTCTTATATAGCTCTAATGTATGGTTAGTACTAGTTCGAATCCCCGCGGCCCCTTGTTATTCATCCAAGCGTTCCGAACGCACAACTACTGTTTGTTTTTCCTTTATTTTTAATCCCTCTATATTGTACTTGCACGACTTCCCTATTCCTGCACTTCTATACTTTCCTTCGCTTAAAACTCCTTCGAAGCAAACGGGCCCTTATATAGTTTATATGTCTGAAGGGATATCGAACATGAACATTGCTGTCACACCTTGAAGACTTGCATGTGGTTCCTCGATGTTGTGGTACCATCATTACTTCTTGATAACAAATTGATACTCCTACATGCACTTGCATAACACTACTATAGTGCCCACCAAGCATTGAAATGCATGCACGTAGATATGTCGTGATGATGTTTCATTGAATATCATGATCATATCACGATCATTGAATATAGTTGTGATTCGGTCCATCCATTTCACTTGTATAAATATAAATACTAAGAGCTGTATACACATTTTTGAGAACCAAGGCCATGTGAGACATCACTATAGAGAGAGCAGGGGAGAAAGAAACAGAAACCTTGAGGAATGAGAGGCATTAGAAGAAACTCTGCTTCAGTGCAATTGCATAGGGGGAGCATCTCGTCGACAAGCAAACCAGTTGCGATGGAGCCTGGCTGAGAATTACAAGTCACTTCATGACCGCCCAGAGTTCGTAGGCCATCCTTTCTATGAAACTCTCAGGCCGGGGCATATGGTGTACTTCAGTACAGCCGACTCCATGGCCATGCAAGCGCACTACATACGTTGAATTTCTGCTGTCGTGGTGATGCACGAGTTGCGACACGTCCTGCTCGGAGCATCTGTACAGGGATCATGGCGGCCGCAGCTTGCTGGAGAAACTACGGAGTTATTTTGCTTGTCGATTCTTGTTGTCATGTGTGTGATACCGTTGGTCAGTTGGCTTGGCTCAGATCCGACATGTTCCTCTACATGTGAGCACAATGGACCGAACGTGCACCGAAAACAAGCCAACTCTCACGGTGAAGATGCCATATAGGGATATTATATTGAGCCAACTCCCAGTCTTGATAAAAAATTCGGTTTGAGTGGCATAGTATATAGCAGGTATTACGGATGGACGCGGCAACCACTAATGAGATCTAGCCTAAAAACTTAAGTCTCGATGGAACAATACATAAGGTTCGCTGCACAAACTTTCAAAGTAGCTCCCTATTGATATATCTCGATGACTTTTTTTACAAGTATCAGGATATAATTGGTGTAATCCAGAGATATCACTCTCACGCCCTTAAAACTTGCACACGGTATCTCGATGGTAGGATATCATCGCTTACTTCTTTATGACTAACTAATAACTAATGGACCCCCACATGCAATGACCAATATGTTTGATCGTTGTGCTTCCGTACACCCCCTTAGAAAAGCTAGTAATTGTTTTCTTTGCGGGTACTACCTAGTAATTATTCACTACTAACCTAATGGCTCTTAAGTACAAACCTGATAACTACTCCTCTGTAAAGAAATATAAGATCGTTTAGATCACTAATAGCAATCTATAGCATACTCTAGTTTGGTAGCCGGTGACGATAAAACATGTCGTAGTAATCTAATTTCAAAGCAATCATCGATACATATTTGATGGTAAAAAGATCTCATAATTCAGACTAAAACTTTAAGAGATCAACTATTTTTGACCCTTTTAAGCTACACGTGCCCTATTTTAGATTTTCTTATAAATTATTAGTATGCCCAATACTTTTTCTCTTTTTAAGGCATATTTTGATGACTTAAGACAAAAAATTTGACTCCCTGTCTTTTTTGCGAAATTTAACCCACAGTTACCATATTAGTATGTGAATTTTTTAATCCCACAAAAATTGTCCTAAAAATATGAATCTACTTGTAACATGGATTTATGCCATGCAAATTACCTACTAAATTTATTAATCATTTGTTAAAATCCCGTCTTAACCAAAATACATTGTATATTTCAACTGGAAAATAATGCACTAAAGCATAAAAAAAGTGCCCTGCTAAAAGAAAACCAACTCTTTTCTTTTTGATGAAAAAATGCGAATTCTTTGTTCGATCGACAGCTCACAGTTGCATGCCCGGCAAGATTGAAGAATCTCTGGCGAGGAACAGACGCACGATCAGACAATCCCATGTTCACAACAGAGAACCGAAGCAGTGGCACCAGAATTATTCAGAACCTATCTTGAACCTTTTACTTCATGCATGGCACAATATAATTACCATGAACCTAGTAACCATTCAGAATCACTATGAGAACAAGGATGGATCATGAACCTGCACAAATGGAGAGAGTATTGCGCGCACAATCTGATGAGCCGGCATGTCAAACCTCAAAACAGAGCTTTTTGCTGTACTGTGGTCTCTACCTAGCTAGCAATATCGATCCTACCTGTTGTGGAGGGCGTCGGGGCAGCTCGGGACGGGCCGCTTGTTGTCGGCGAGCCCCACGGCGGAAGGCGTGGACGACGGCGACAGTGAGCTCGCCACAGCTTCAGGGATCGGCCGTGTACCGACAACATCGTACGCCACGTATGCCGCCGGTCCGAGACGGCGGGCCGGCGCGGCAGCAGCGGCTAGAAGAAAAACGTCGCTGCCGCCCACCAGGTAGACGATGACGACGAGCACGAACAGCCGGTGGTGGTTACATCGTGGGAGTGGCGCCCGCCGTACTGCTAGGGCGCTTCTCCCTCTCCGGTTGCCACATGGGGGCTGCGCCGATTGCATCGATCGACGCCGGCTGGTGCCTGGAGGCTGGAGAGAGAGTGGTCAGCCTGAGAGACACGGACACGCAGAGAGCGGGGGCCTTCTTGTCTTGGGAGCGAGGGATTGGACGACAATTGACTCAGCGGTTTAAGCTAGCGCCCCGTGTTTCCGCGCCGCGCCGGAACAAATAATGGCGCGTGGCGTGGGAGTGGGAAGCGAGCGGGAATCAAGGGGCTCTGCCTCTTTGAAAGTTCAACAGGCCTTGATCGCGTCTGAACTACTCCACCCAACAGGACGGTTAGAAGAACAGTGATATACCATGCAATTAGAGTTTTAGTTTCGGACTTAATATTAATGCTTGCATTTTTTAGATTTATTCAATGCCTTTTGGTGATGTGCGTCCAATAGAAAGATGTTCCGACGACTACAATGATACCACTAGTAGAAAACCGGCCTTTTGTCCCGGTTCATAAGGGCCTTTAGTCCCGGATCCTGAACCGGGACTAAAGGGTCGTTACTAATACCCTCACCCTTTAGTCCCGGTTCAAACCAGAACCGGGACAGATGGGCCTCCACGTGGCCGCTGCCGGCAGCCCAGGCAGGGGGGCCTTTGGTCCCGGTTGATGACATAAACCGGGACCAAAAGGCTTCCACGCGTCAGCAGCTGGCTGGAGTTGAGTTTTTTTTTAAAGTGGCTCTTTTAGGGGTTTAGGGGGTTATTTTTAGGTTGTTATTAGCTAGCTAATAGAGAGAAGTATCCTCTCTTATATGTAGTCCTTGCAAGGACTACATATGTTCATTTCACCTGCAGATACATACATATATATATATATATATATATATATATATATATATATATATATATATATATATATATATATAATAACTCATGCATGCTCGCATCATACATCATCATATATAATAACAAGTCCTACTAATTAATCAAGCATCATCATACAAATTCTACTCGTTATTAATAATAAGTCATACGATCACCATTCTCATAGTCATCGAACCCAACCCTACATAATTGTTGTTAGCACATGATCATCAGTATCAAGTAGGAACGGACCTAAACACACTTAAGGTAAAATAGCATAAAACAATATAGACCCTGACTCTCCATTATGAAGAATGGAGATCATCCTGTCTCCAATTCTTGCACCTCGCTTCCTTTTGCTTCCAAGAAGCTCATTACGACTCTCCATACATTTTTTCCATCCTTTGATTGTCATGTCTCCACTTCTTTTTGAAATCCGGTATGGACAGTTGAGATTCGTAGGATGACCTGGATATATGTTCAAAACACGAAGGCTGCCGCCATTCTGATACATCAAATGAGGCACACAATCCTCTGGGATTCTCTGTTGAAAAACATAGTAATAATTTCGTAGTTAGCAATGATGTACTAGTTTTAGAAGTATGCAAAAAGATGCACGGATGTCGTAATAGTAATAAATCTTACCAGGGTATCTCCATGGTAGTTACTGTAGTTCAACACGTGCACTAGTGGCACGTATTGACCATAATGTTCAGGAGTTCGATTGTAGATATTGTAATTCTCAAGATAATTACAAAATCCAACCAGATGAGTTTTCTCCTTGTAAGTTAACTCAGAGCCATCGGTGTACTAAGTTCTATCGACCATCTTATGCACATTCTTTGATACTTCAAAATAAGCTGTCAATGGAAATAAGCTGTCAACTATTTTGAAATGAACAATATAAGTTCTATTAATAATTAACTATGTTTGAGAAACTCACATAGCGGTAGAACTGGAGGAGTATCAACAAGGACCCAAATGTCCATATTGTCTTGCTCGATTTCAGGATCACCAAGATCCATGGTGACAAGCATACCCTCATCAAAACCATACAATTTGCAAAATGCTTTCCAATTTTTGCAACCAAAGTGGGTTACGCTCTCAGCATTATACAACTTTACTTCAAAGTCCACATCATGATGGGTCCTTAGGTGAATTTTCTTCGTTTCAAAATTTTCATGGTCTTCAAAATCCATCCTCTCCAAGACATAGCGTCTTGCATGGCATGGGATCAACTATACTCGAATTGTAAAAGATGAAAATTACACGTTAAAATAGTTGAGGTCATGCTTAATTATGAAAAAAAAACACTTGTCATCGTTGCGTACCGTTTCAACTTCGGAGGTCTCCTCGAGCTTAATGTTGAAGCGCCGACCATCGTCCAGGTGAGGCCTGTCGCACTCACCTCGATCGTCGTGGCACCAGTCGCACTCCCCCGGGAGACTTTCGTCGTCCGATGATGACATTTCCTATACGTTTATAATTCAAAGACTAAATTAGATCATTATTATTCAACTAATCATATGCATATGCCTTGCATAGTGCTCTCCAATTTGAGCATTCAATAAGAAAAATCAAATCGCAAAATTAAGTAGTATTCAAATTAGGATGCCTTCAATTATAAAAAAAAACTACATCATCTCCATTTGTCCGTACATCGAATATTATCACTAATACACGTCGAATACTATATATCATACATATCGCCAGTACAGCTAGAACAGTAGCGCCCGACGGGTATCGGTGCGGGCGGTGGACACCCAAAGGGAAGGAACCATCACAGGATCATAGCTCCAGTGAGATCCCTGAAGAACCTGCCAGGTATTCTCGGACCTGCCCTCCAACGCAACCATGTACCGACGGACGTGCTGGTCCTCCTCGCTGACACAGTGACGTACCACCTCCGCGGTGTCCGGAAGTCTCGGCACCGTCACTGGCCCACGTGACCGCCACCAAACAAGGATCGGGTCAACGACGGGCTGGCTCCTCACCAAGCTACGCCCCCCGGAAGGTAGCGCCTCCCAGTACCACCCCGACGGAGCCCAGTCCCGGACATGGCCCATCTGGTCAAGCAGGTGTCGTCCGCCCCCGACTCGACGACGAGGATGCGGGATAGGCATCGTCCACGTCGATGCAGGAATAATTGCTTTAACTAAAAAAATAAACTAGTTCTATTAATTTTCTTGCTAAAAATAAACTACTTCTATAGTAAAATAAACCAGTTTTATTAAATCAACTAGTTCAACTACTAAGCACTTACTATAAATAGAATAATGTAGTACTTACTAAAAATAAACAAGTTTACCTAGTTCTAACTAATTCCATTAAACACTTTCTAAGTAGTACTAAAAGTTATCGGGGAGGGGGGTATATCGACGACGACAGACCCGATAAAACATAAGAAAACAAAGAAGAAATAAAAAGAAGAGAAGATCGAAGAAAAAAAAAGGAGAATAAGAAAGGAATAAAGGAGAAGAAGAAGAAATAGAATAATTCTATTCCTTTCTTCTTCTCCTTTTCTTTTTCTTCTTTTTTTCCTTTTCTTATTTATTTCTCCTCTTCTTCTTTCTTCCTCTTCTTATTTTATTCTTTCCCTATCCTTCTTTTTCTTCTAAATTTTAGCATATTCTAAATTTTTTTCTAACTTTCTATATATGAACAAAAATCTTTCTATATATATATATGAAAAAAAATTCTATGAACAAAAAAATAAACTAACATACACATATACATACACATATACATTATACATTGTATATGAACATTAATAGATACACATACACATATACATTATACAAATTTTTCTATGAACATATATATACACATAGCCACATACGTACATACACATATACATTATATATATAAACAAAAAAAATTAAACTTAAAAAAATGAAGGGCAGGGGCGGCGGCACGGCAGGGCAGGGGTGGCGCGCGGCGTGGCGGCGTGCAGCGGCAGCGAAGGGAGGGGCGGCGCGCAGCGGGGGCGCATGGCAGGAGCGGCGCGCGGCGGGGCGGCCTGCAGCGGCAGCGAAGGGCAGGGGCGCGCGGCGGCAGCGAAGGGCAGGGGGAGGAGCAGGGGAACGGGGCGGAGCTCACCGCGAGGTGGCGTCGGCGACGAGGAAGAAGCTAGGCTCGGGGACGGCGGAGGCCCGCTCGGGGGCGAGGGTAGGGGCGCGCGGGCTCGACGACGGCGACGGAGACGCGATGGCGAAGCACGGGCGACGGCAGGGGCGGCGGACGGCGTCGGGGCAGCCTGGCGGCGTCGATGAGCTCGGCGTCGTCGGGGCAACTGGCGAGGGAAATGGTGAAAATTTCCTAAGTGCTGCTTATATAGCTAAGGCAATGGTCCCGGTTCGTGACTGAAACCGGGACGAATGCCCAATTTAGTCCCGGTTGGTGCCACCAACCGGGACCAAAGGCCAATTTTCGGCAGCCCAAAGGGCGGGAAGCGGCGGCCTTTGGTCCCGGTCCCGGTTGGTGGCACCAACCGGGACTAAAAGGTGGCATTAGTCCCGGTTTCTGTCACGAACCGGGACCAATTCCCCCTTTTAGTCCTGGTTGGTGCCACCAACCGGGACCAATGGCCTTATGCTGGCGCAGTGATGGGAGTTTAGTCCCACCTCGCTAGTTGAGAGCGACCGGCACCTGTTTATAAGCTCCGCTGCCTCTTCCCTCTCGAACTCCTCTGAAATGCAGGCTTATGGGCCTAATTGGACACTGCAATGACTGTGGGCCTACTGGGCCTACCGCGGGCCTGAATCTGGCCCATGGTTGGGTTTCTAGTCGTATTCAGGCCGTGCCGGCCCAGCAGGTGGCATTTTTTTCTTTTTTCTATTTATTTTTTCGTTTCTACTTAGAACTAAATACTTATAGTTTTTTAGTGATTTCTTTTTTATTTTAGGTCACAAAAATTATAAACTTTCTGTTAGTACCATTAGTTTTCAAATTAGAATAGTTAAAATTTGAATTCTTTGAAATTTGTGTGAATCTCAAGTTTGTGATTAACTTTACTAGTGACACTATTTTTTCATTTCTACTTAGAACTAAATACTTATAGTTTTTTAGTGATTTCTTTTTTCTTTTAGGTCACAAAAATTATAAACTTTCTGTTTGTGCCATTAGCTTGAAAATTTGAATAGTTTAAATTTGAATTTTTTAAAATTTCTGTGAATCACTAGTTTATGAATCACTAGTTTGCTAAATTTCTGTGAAAACACTTTGTAGAATAGTTAAAATTGATTTTTAAGTCAAATTTTTCCTGCTATTTAATAGTAGGTGTCACTTTTTTTTGTTTTGTAGTGATTTCTTTTTTATTTTAGGTCACAAAAATTATAAATTTTCTGTTAGTGCCATTAGTTTTAAAATTTGAATAGTTTAAATTTTAATTTTTTAAAATTTGTGTGAATCACTAGTTTATGAATAACTTTACTATAAACTTTCTGTTAGTGCCATTATACTTAATTTGGTAATTTTAGTTAGTCATAACAAATATTATAGGCATTTTTTTTTCTTTTTTGCTATTTATTTTTTCATTTCTACTTTGAACTAAATACTAATAGTTTTTTAGTGATTTCTTTTTTTCTTTTAGGTCAAAAAAAATAAAAACTTCTCTGTTAGTGAACATAGATGCACTTATAGAGAAAATTAAACATAAATTCATAATCAGTTTCTATTTATGAATTTATGTCCAATTTTCCTTTATAGGTGCATCTATTTTCACTTTGAGGGGAGCTCAACAATGCAGAGAGGGACGGGCTTATAAACAGGTGTCGGCGCCCTTCGATTGGCGAGGTGGGACTAAACTGTGGGTGCAGCGAGGGCCGACCCTTTAGTCCCGGTTCGTGGCACGAACTGGGACTAAAGGGGAGCCTGTGGTCCCGGTTCATGCCACGAACCGGGACCAATGGTGGTGGGCCAGGAGCCAGGCCCATTAGTCCCGGTTCGTCCCACCAACCGGAACCAAAAGGTCTAAACAAACCGGGACCAATGGCCCACGTGGCTCGGCCGGCCCCCTGGGCTCACGAACCGGGACCAATGCCCCCATTAGTCCCGGTTCTAGGCTGAACCGGGACTAATGGGCTGCCCCTGCCTGGACCATAGCCCCCTTTTCTACTAGTGTACACCTGGCGACTTCGTCAATCTGAAAATAGTGTGTCATCCCAGTCTTTCAAAGATGCTTATAAAGGTAGCTTGTGCATATGTGCATTCGTCGGATGAGTGTATATACGTTTATATGAATGTCTACGTCAGTACAACGATAAAGAAAGAAAAAACAGGCCGCGCGTCAAATGGAAAACTACACTGCACTAATGTTACTACATCTAGTCCGTTTCTGCTGGATCGAGGTAGAAGAATCTATCCACAAGAGGCGAGGCAGGATCACTTGTTAATTGTTCTCTGACAGTAGCAAGAGTACCACGTACGACTAGTCAAGTGCAGTTAAGTAATCTCGGCGGTGATACGGGATCTAGAATCTAGTAGTACAGTAGCAGGAGCGCCCAAGCGTGGGTGCATGAATGGCGCGGTGCACCGTGCCGCGTCCGGGGCTGACGCTCGCGTACGGCCTCCGCCCAAGCCGGGGATCTGCCCTTGCTTCGTGCGCTCCCCGCCGGCGAGCTGGCTGTCGTGTACCGTCCCAACTCTCAAGATGCATGCGCTGCCCAACACACGAGACGGGTTTCCATTGGCGCCAAGGTTGCTTCTTCAGCAGCTAGCTGCTCTTGACCCAAGGGTGCGCTGTGTAACCAGTGATCTGTCGTTGCGTTTCTTGGCTCTTCCCCTGGCTGCACATCCATAATATATAGACTAGGTCCAATGCTTGGATCCTAGTGAATGTTTTTTTTTTCTTTTTGTGTCCTGTCTCTGCACCCACATAACACCCAGTTGCGCAGCACGCCCAACACGTCGCCACAACTTGTGCCACATGCACACACATACCATTGCTTGGGTAGGGACGGGATCTATATTTACATGGAATGGATTTTGTGTGTCTCGGCTGGGTTACGGGTATGCCATGTCACTCAAAACAACCAGCAATGTCGTTATGATAGTGGTGAGATCGATAGACAGGCGACATGACCTCTCACATCAGAATTGCTGTTCAACTGCCTACCACTACTATTATAGGTACCAGCTAGTTTTTCCAGCAAGGGTTGGAAGTGGAAAGTGTTAAAATTGCATTGAATATGTGTATGGGGCAACAATTATACTTGAAATATGCGGAAGGTAGATGTTTAATTAAGTTGAAACGTGTAACTTCAGCCTATTACACAAAGGTTAGATGTTTAAGTTGGAAAGTCACTGCCTAGACAAGACCGTGCCCAACAAGTTGTCTCTGAAATATCATATCAGTTATTCGGGGTGAGGATGCATGGGGCAAACCCTATTGAGCACATCAATGTCTTCAAGAAGGTGATCACAAATGTAGGTCGGCTAGATGCCAAAGTGATGGGCGAAGGTATGGAATTACTTCTACTCACTTTGTTGTCATAGTCTGCAAACTTGATCCTTACTCTGACATATGGCATGACTATAGTTAACTCTCACATATGGCAAGACTACAGTCACTACAAGCGACATTACTAGAAAATATGATCAATGCGAGAAGAAAAATGTTTCCAATGGTGCTGGAAGCAGTGAAAGTGTGGGCGTGGCGATGGAATACATCAAGGTGGCATGAAGTCGAGGGGCCGTAGTACTACCATTGTAAGGACTAGAGTCACATAAGGAGTGCCCAGTGTTGGAAATATGGGCAAATTACTACGAGATTTAATCTGAATGAACAAAAGATAAATCATGACAACACTAGCAGAGATTAAACTAATCATGCGAACTAGCATAACAGATCAACAGATCATATCTAGGGCACATAGTAGAAACATGAATTCTACCACGATCTCGAACAGAAAGGATAGAATCACATACGGTGCAGCGGGAGCAGCACCGCCGGCGTTGACATTGTCGCCCATGTCGTCGAGGATAAAGTTGCCGAGGTCGGGGAAGAAGTCATCGTTGCCAGCTGTCGCGCTCCCCAAAAACCTGATCACCCCTCTCCCGTATAGGATCACGAGAGGCGGGGTTCCGGAGGCCTGCTGTCCCTTCTGCCGGTGCACGCCGAAAGGAGGGATGGAGAAGACTTGCTTGACGGCGCAATGATCTGGAACGGTGGTGAGAAACCCGTGCAGCAAAAATATAGACAACGTGCATAGCTCTGTCCTCGGCTCGGCTCAATCCCGCAACCCGCGGCGCGGCGCGGCGCGGCGCGTCGTGACGAGGCGAGCGAGGAGGAGGAGCGCGCGTGTAGGTCTCCTCTTCTAATGCTCATACAAGTGGTAGAAGAGCTCACCTTATAAACAGGTGCAACTCTCTCTCAACTTATGAGGTGGGACTAAACTATAGCCTCACTCACTCCACTCACATGTGTGCATGAATGGGCCAAGAGAATTTCAGAATTTTAGTTGGGCTTTGGGCCAAAGGCCTACTAGCAAAATTCCAACAATCCCCCACAAAGTCTCATTGGCACATCTCATCATTTAGTTCCAAAACATTATTTATATACCGGTGCTTAGTGGAGACTGTGAAGTTGAACTTCCACTTAGAGATTTATGCTACACCAGATCACAACTTGAATAGTGGACTATGCCTTGAACTACAAGTTTTCTGCGAGACTAGTTTCACACAAATTCTAGACCGATACTGGGCTGCCGCAAGGCTTCCCCGTGGGTGGAGCGTATACGTCGTACTTCGGGGCATTTTCATGAATTTATTAGAGAACACCCAATTCTCACAGACTGCGACGTTAACAGTCAAATTCATATAGGTGTGTTCCTCAGAAGATGTTCTGCAGGACAACATCTCTGCTTACCCGAATAAGCCACTTGGAACACATTAAGATAAGTATCAACCTGCCATGCAGATCAGGAGAGTATTGCATCTTCACGGAGTGGGATAATTAATATAGGGATACTCTCCTCCCAGCTGACTAACAACTTGTCTCCCACTTCTACTTCACGGGATCTCCGATCATGTAGAGTGGGTTACCACTAAGGACAACTCATGCGGTGGGTCTCAGACCCATCTCCATCGATGCATTATCTATCACATTACGTGATAGACCCTTTGCGAAGGGATCTGCCAAATTTTTCGACATTTGGATATAATCCAACGTAATAACTCTGGAGTTCCTCAATTTTCTGGCAGATTTCAGTCTCCTCTTCTCATGCCTTGAGGACTTCATATTGTCCTTAGAACTATTTATCTTGACGATCACAGTTCATCAGGATAAGGGGTATTGGTTTTTCAACCATAGGTAAGTCCATCAAGAGCTCACGAAGCCACTCTGCTTCAACAGTGGCAGTGTCTAATGCTGTGAGTTCTGCTTCCATAGTTGACCTCGTTAAGATGGTCTGCTTGCAACACTTCCAGGAAACAACGCCACCACCAAGTGTAAAAACATAACCAATTGTGGCCTTAATCTCATCAACATCAGATATCCAGTTTGAGTCACTATAACCCTCCAGTACCCTTGGATACCCGGTGTAGTGAATCCCATAGCTCGCAGTGCGTTTCAAATAGCGCATAACTCTCTCAAGCGCGTGCCAATGATCATCTCCCGGTTTTGACACAAACCGACTCAGCTTGCTCACAGCAAAAGAGATGTCAGGCCTCGTGGCATTCGCCAAATACATAAGCGAGCCAATAATCTGAGAATGGCTCAGTTGATCTCTAGCAATTCGTCGATTCTTTCGAAGAAACACACTAGCATCAGATGGAGTTAGAGAAGGCGTGCAGTCGCTATACCCAAAACGACTCAAGACCTTTTCCACATAGTGAGACTGAAGCAGTATGATCCCACCATTCTCATCTCTCAACAGCTTGATGTTTAAGATAACATCAGCTACTCCTAGATCCTTCATCTCAAAACAGCGAGATAAGAAATCCTTAACCTCCTTGATTAAATCAAGTCTGGTTCCAAAGATCAATATGTCGTCGACATACAGACAAAGAATAACTCCTTCGCCCCCACCATAGCGATAGTACACGCACTTGCCACCATCGTTTACTACAAAGTCGGCAGCAGTTAATGTTCTTTCGAACTTCTCATGCCACTCCTTAGGAGCTTGTTTAAGGCCATATAAAGACTTTAATAACTTGCACACCTTTCATTTCCTGACCAGGTACTACAAAACCATCTGGCTGATCCATGTAAATTTCCTCCTTCAACTCTCCATTGTGGAAAGTCGTCTTGGCGTCCATTTGATGAACGAGAAGACCATGTGAGGCAGCCAGTGATAGTAGCACCCGAATTGTGGTCAGTCTAGCCACGGGTGAGTAAGTATCAAAGAAGTCTTCACCTTCTATCTGGGTATAACCCTTAGCCACAAGCCGTGCCTTGTACTTTTCAATCGTACCATCAGGTCTAAGCTTCTTCTTGAACACCCACTTACATCCTACAAGTTTGCACCCATAAGGGCGGTCAGTGATCTCCCAGGTTCCGTTAGCTAAGATGGAATCCATCTCGCTACGTACAGCTTCCTTCCAGTAGTCAGCATCAGGAGATGCATTGGCTTCTGAAATAGTACTGGGTGTGTCATCCATGAGGTACACAATGAAATCATCACCAAAGGATTTTGCAGTCCTCTGTCTCTTACTCCTCACAGGAGTTCCATTGTCACCCTCAACAGGACTGTCAACGTGTTCCATCGCAATGGTGGGTTCAGGAATTATAGCGAATTCCTCACTAGATGGAGTAGGTATCTCCTGATTTGATGAACTCGACATATCCTTCATAGGAAATATGTCCTCAAAGAAAGTTGCATCGTTCCACTCCATAATCGTACCAACATGCATGTCGGATACCTCAGAATTTATTATCAAAAATCTATAGCCAATTCTATGAAAAGCATAGCCCAGAAGAACACAATCCACGGTTTTTGGTCCAAGCTTGCGCTTCTTGGGAATTGGTATATTGACTTTCGCCAAACAACCCCAAGTACGTAGGTAAGAGAGTTTCAACCTTTTCCTTTCCCATTCCTCAAATGGAGTCATGGTCTTATGCTTTGTGGGAACTCGATTTAGGACATGACACGCAGTCATCAGTGCCTCCCCCCACCATTCCTTGGATAGACCCTAAGTGTCTAACATGGTGTTAAGCATATCAGTTAGAATTCGGTTCTTTCTTTCGGCTACCCCATCTGACTGGGGTGAGTAGGGAGGCGTCCTCTCATGGATTATACCATGTTCCGCACAAAACAAATCAAATTCATTGGAAAAATACTCTCCACCATGATCAGACCTAAGCCGTTTAATTTTTCGATCAAGTTGGTTCTCTGCCTCAGCTTTATAGTTTTTGAAGAAAGTTAAAGCCTCATCTTTTGACTTCAGAAGATACACATAACAATATCTAGCGGAGTCATCAATCAACGTCATGAAGTATCTCTTTCCAACTTTTGTCAACACGCCATTCATCTCACAAAGATCAGAATGTATAAGCTCTAGTGGCGCCAAGTCTTTTGCCTCTGCAGTCTTATGGGACTTGCGAGGTTGCTTAGCTTGCACACATACTTGGCACTTAGAGCCTTTGACAGTAGAGACTTTCGGAATTAAATTTATATTGGCTAGCCACATCATGCAACCAAAGTTAATGTGACAAAGTCGTGAATGCCAAATATCAGACTCATTGTTGTGGCAAACATTAGTAATAACTTTAGTGCAAAAATCTGACAAAGACAGGCGGAACAAGCCTCCGCTCCCATAGCCTTTTCTAACAAATTGCCCATACTTAGAAATCACAACTTTATTGGATTCGAAAACTAACTTAAAACCATCTCGACATGAACGGGAACCACTGACGAGATTTTTATTTATGGACGGCACATGATGAACGTTCTTCAGACGCACGGTCTTCCCCGAAGTAAACTTCAGACCGACCATACCAACACCTCGAACGATGGCATGTGACCCGTTCCCCATCAGCACGGGTGAAGTCCCTGTTGCCTGGTAAGAAGAAAACATGGAGGCATCAGCACAAACATGTACATTGGCACCGGTATCAATTAACCAATCAGGAGATTGTAATACTGAAAGGAGGGTAGGAAAAATACCATACCCTGATTCCTTCATATCAATATCACCGATGACAACATTAGCGGACTTACCGCTCTTCTCATGTTCGCGCTCCTCAAAGCGGTTAGGACACTTCGGAGCCCAGTGATTAGGATCACCGCAGACATGGCAAAGTCCCTTCCCCTTCTTATGAGAATTCTTCTTGAAGTTGGTAGAATGTGATGGCTTGTTCTTTGTATCAAGCTTGCCTTTGCCCTGAGTTTTGTTCTTGTTATTTTTGAACTTCTTAGGCTGGAAGTTCTTCTTCTGTACCATGTGGGCACTAGAACCTCCCTCAGCAACTCGAGCACGTGTGTCTTTTGCTCTCGCCTTCTCTTCAACATCAAGAGTACCAATGAGATCCGCAACGGAAAACTCCTGTGTCTTGTGTTTCAGGGAAGTAGCAAAATTGTTCCATGAAGGTGGAAGCTTGGAAATAATGCCTCCGGCAACAAATTTGTCTGGCAACACACACACTTGAAGTACTCATGTTCTTTGCGAGCGACTGTATCTCATGAGCCTGCTGTACAACAGGGCGCTCATCAGTCATCTTGTAGTCATAGAATTACTCCAAGACGTATTAGGGAGTCCTGGATTAGGGGGTGTCCGGATAGCCGGACTGTACCTTCAGCCGAACTCCTGGACTATGAAGATACAAGATTGAAGACTTCGTCCCGTGTCCGGAAGGGACTTTCCTTGGCGTGGAAGGAAAGCTTGGCGATAAGGATATTTAGATGTCCTACCATTGTAACCGACTTTGTGTAACCCTAACCCTCTCCAGTGTCTATATAAACCGGAGGGCTTTAGTCCATAGGACTGAAGGAAATATGCCCTAGAGGCAATAATAAAGTTATCATTTATTTCCTTATATCATGATAAATATTTATTATTCATGCTAGAATTGTATTAACCGGAAACATAATACTTGTGTGAATACATAGACAAACTTAACGTCACTAGTATGCCTCTACTTGACTAGCTCATTAATCAAAGATGGTTATGTTTCCTAACCATAGACATGTGTTGTCATTTGATTAACGGGATCACATCATTAGGAGAATGATGTGATTGACATGACCCATTCCATTAGCTTAGCACCCGATCGTTTAGTATGTTGCTATTGCTTTCTTCATGACTTATACATGTTCCTATGAATATGAGATTATGCAACTCCCGTTTACCGGAGGAACACTTTGTGTGCTACCAAACGTCACAACGTAATTGGGTGATTATAAAGGAGCTCTACAGGTGTCTCCGAAGGTACATATTGGGTTGGCGTATTTCGAGATTAGGATTTGTCACTCCGATTGTCGGAGAGGTATCTCTGGGCCCTCTCGGTAATGCACATCACATAAGCCTTGCAAGCATTGCAACTAATGAGTTAGTTGCGAGATGTATTACGAAACGAGTTAAGAGACTTGCCGGTAACGAGATTGAACTAGGTATTAAGATACTGACGATCGAATCTCGGGCAAGTAACATATCGATGACAAAGGGAACAACGTATGTTGTTATGCGGTCTGACCGATAAAGATCTTCGCAGAATATGTAGGAACCAATATGAGCATCCAGGTTCTGCTATTGGTTATTGTCCGGAGACGTGTCTCGGTCATGTCTACATTGTTCTCGAACCCGTAGGGTCCGCACGCTTAACGTTACGATGACAGTTTCATTATGAGTTTATATATTTTGATGTACTGAAGGTTGTTCGGAGTCCCAGATGTGATCACGGACATGACGAGGAGTCTCGAAATGGTCGAGACATAAAGATTGATATATTGGAAGCCTATGTTTGGACATCGGAAGTGTTCCAGGTGAAATCGGCATTTTACCGGAGTACCGAGAGGTTATCGGAACCCCCCGGTAAGCTAATGGGCCTTAATGGGCCTAGTGGAGGAAGAGGAGAGGAGGCCTAGGGGCTGCCGCGCGCCCCTCCCCCCCCAAGTCCAAATTGGACAAGGAGGGGGGGGGGGCGGCGCCCCCCTTTCCTTTCCCCCTCTCTTCCTTCCCCCCAAGTCCTAATCCAACTAGGGAAAATGGGGGGAGTCCTACTCCCGGTAGGAGTAGGACTCCTCCAGCATGCCTCCTCCTAGGGCCGGCCGCACCCCCCCTTGCTCCTTTATATACGGGGGCAGGGGGGCACCTCTAGACACACAAGTTGATCTTCGTGATCGTTCTCTTAGCCGTGTGCGGTGCCCCCTTCCACCATAATCCTTGATAATATTGTAGCGGTGCTTAGGCGAAGCCCTGCGACGGTGGAACATCAAGATCGTCACCACGCCGTCGTGCTGACGGAACTCATCCCCGACACTTTGCTGGATCGGAGTCCGGGGATCGTCATCGAGCTGAACGTGCGCTAGAACTCGGAGGTGCCGTAATTTCGGTGCTTGATCGGTCGGGCCTTGAAGACGTACGACTACATCAACCGCGTTGTCATAACGCTTCCGCTGTCGGTCTACGAGGGTACGTAGACAACACTCTTCCCTCTCGTTACTATGCATCACCATGATCTTGCGTGTGCGTAGGAATTTTTTTGAAATTACTACGTTCCCCAACAGTGGCATCCGAGCCTGGTTTTATGCGTTGACGTAATTTGCACGAGTAGAACACAAGTGAGTTGTGGGCGATATAAGTCATACTGCTTACCAGCGTGTCATACTTTTATTCGGCGGTATTGTTGGATGAAGCGGCCCGGACCGACATTACGCGTACGCTTACGCGAGACTGGTTCTACCGACGTGCTTTGCACACAGGTGGCTGGCGGGTGTCAGTTTCTCCAACTTTAGTTGAACCGAGTGTGGCTACGCCCGGTCCTTGCGAAGGTTAAAACAACACCAACTTGACAAACTATCGTTGTGGTTTTGATGCGTAGGGAAGAACGGTTCTTGCTAAGCCCTAGCAGCCACGTAAAACTTGCAACAACAAAGTAGAGGACGTCTAACTTGTTTTTGCAGGGCATGTTGTGATGTGATATGGTCAAGACATGATGCTAAATTTTATTGTATGAGATGATCATGTTTTGTAACCGAGTTATCGGCAACTGGCAGGAGCCATATGGTTGTCGCTTTATTGTATGCAATGCAATCGCCCTGTAATGCTTAACTTTATCACTAAGCGGTAGCGATAGTCGTAGTAGCAAAAGATTGGCGAGACGACAACGATGCTACGATGGAGATCAAGGTGTCGCGCCGGTGACGATGGTGATCATGACGTTGCTTCGGAGATGGAGATCACAAGCATAAGATGATGATGGCCATATCATATCACTTATATTGATTGCATGTGATGTTTATCTTTTATGCATCTTATCTTGCTTTTATTGACGGTAGCATTATAAGATGATCCCTCACTAAATTATCATAGTAAAAGTGTTCTCCCTGAGTATGCACCGTTGCGAAAGTTCTTCGTGCTGAGACGCCACATGATGATCGGGTGTGATAGGCTCTACGTTCAAATACAACAGGTGCAAAACAGTTGCACACGCAAAATACTCAGGTTTAACTTGACGAGCCTAGCATATAACAGATATGGCCTCGGAACACGGAGACCGAAAGGTCGAGCGTGAATCATATAGTAGATATGAAACATAGTGATGTTCACCATTGAAACTACTCCATCTCACATGATGATCGGACATGGTTTAGTTGATTTGGATCACGTGATCACTTAGAGGATTAGAGGGATGTCTATCTAAGTGGGAGTTCTTTAGTAATATGATTAATGAACTTAAATTTATCATGAACTTAGTACCTGATAGTATCTTGCTTGTTTATGTTTGATAATAGACAGATGGCCCGTGCTGTTGTTCCGTTGAATTTTAATGCGTTCCTTGAGAAAGCAAAGTTGAAAGATGATGGTAGCAATTACACGGACTGGGTCCGTAACTTGAGGATTATCCTCATTGCTGCACAGAAAAGTTACGTCCTGGAAGCACCGCTAGGTGCTAGGCCTGCTGCTGATGCAACTGACAACGTTAAAAACGTCTGGCAGAGCAAAGCTGATGACTACTCGATAGTTCAATGTGCCATGCTTTACGGCTTATAATCGGGTCTTCAATAATGTTTTGAACGTCATGGAGCATATGAGATGTTCCAGGAGTTGAAGTTAATATTTCAAGCAAATGCCCAGATTGAGAGATATGAAGTCTCCAGTAAGTTCTATAGCTGCAAGATGGCGGAGAACAGTTCTGTCAGTGAGCATATACTCAAAATGT
Organism: Aegilops umbellulata; assembly: GCA_032464435.1. Lineage (NCBI taxonomy): Eukaryota > Viridiplantae > Streptophyta > Magnoliopsida > Poales > Poaceae > Aegilops > Aegilops umbellulata. The sequence continues at coordinate 645,310,142 of CP136060.1, read as the reverse complement.
CTGGGTATAATAATCACTTGATTCAATTGGGAGTTAATCTTCCAGATGATTGCGTCATTGACAGAATTCTCCAATCACTTCCACCCAGCTACAAGAGATTCGTGATGAACTATAATATGCAAGGGATGGATAAGACAATTCCTGAGCTCTTCACAATGCTGAAAGCTGCGGAGCTAGAAATCAAGAAGGATCATCAAGTGTTGATGGTCAACAAGACCAGTAGTTTCAAGAAAAAGGGCAAAGGGAAGAAGAAGGGGAACTTCAAGAAGAACAGCAAGCAAGTTGCTGCTCAGGAGAAGAAACCCAAATCTGAACCTAAGCCTGAAACTGAGTGCTTCTACTGCAAGCAGACTGGTCACTGGAGGCGGAACTGCCCCAAGTATTTGGCAGATAAGAAGGATGGCAAGGTGAACAAAGGTATATGTGATATACATGTTATTGATGTGTACCTTACTAATGCTCGCAGTAGCACCTGGGTATTTGATACTGGTTCTGTTGCTAATATTTGCAACTCGAAACAGGGACTACGGATTAAGCGAAGATTGGCTAAGGACGAGGTGACGATGCGCGTGGGAAATGGTTCCAAAGTCGATGTGATCGCGGTCGGCACGCTAGCTCTACATCTACCTTCGGGATTAGTATTAGACCTAAATAATTGTTATTTGGTGCCAACGTTGAGCATGAACATTATATCTGGATCTTGTTTGATGCGAGACGGTTATTCATTTAAATCAGAGAATAATGTGTTTCTATTTATATGAGTAATATCTTTTATGGTCATGCACCCTTAAAGAGTGGTCTATTCTTATTAAATCTCGATAGTAGTGACACACATATTCATAATGTTGAAGCCAAAAGATGCACAGTTGATAATGATAGTGCAACTTATTTGTGGCACTGCCGTTTGGGTCATATCGGTGTAAAGCGCATGAAGAAACTCCATACTGATGGACTTTTGGAACCACTTGATTATGAATCACTTGGTACTTGCGAACCGTGCCTTATGGGCAAGATGACAAAAACACCGTTCTCCGATACTATGGAGAGAGCAACAGATTTGTTGGAAATCATACATACAGATGTATGTGGTCCGATGAATGTTGAGGCTCGTGGCGGATATCGTTATTTTCTCACCTTCACAGATGACTTCAGCAGATATGGGTATATCTACTTAATGAAACATAAGTCTGAAACATTTGAAAAGTTCAAAGAATTTCAGAGTGAAGTTGAAAATCATCGTAACAAGAAAATAAAGTTTCTACGATCTGATCGTGGAGGAGAATATTTGAGTTACAAGTTTGGTGTACATTTGAAACAATTCGGAATAGTTTCGCAACTCACACCACCCGGAACACCACAGCGTAATGGTGTGTCCGAACGTCGTAATCGTACTTTACTAGATATGGTGCGATCTATGATGTCTCTTACTGATTTACCGCTATCGTTTTGGGGTTATGCTTTAGAGACGGCCGCATTCACGTTAAATAGGGCACCATCAAAATCCGTTGAGACGAAGCCTTATGAACTATGGTTTGGCAAGAAACCAAAGTTGTCGTTTCTTAAAGTTTGGGGCTGCGATGCTTATGTGAAAAACCTTCAACCTGATATGCTCGAACCCAAATCGGAGAAATGTGTCTTCATAGGATATCCAAAGGAAACTGTTGAATACACCTTCTATCACAGATCCGAAGGCAAGACTTTTGTTGCTAAATTCGGAAACTTTCTAGAGAAGGAGTTTCTCTCGAAAGAAGTGAGTGGGAGGAAAGTAGAACTTGTTGAGGTAACGGTACCTACTCCCCTATTGGAAAGTAGTACATCACAGAAACCGGTTTCTGGGACACCTACACCAATTAGTGAGGAAGCTAATGACGATGATCATGAAACTTCAGAACAAGTTACTACTGAACCTCGTAGATCAACCAGAGTAAGATCCGCACCAGAGTGGTACGGTAATCCTATTCTAGAAGTCATTCTACTAGATCATGATGAACCTACGAACTATGAAGAAGCGATGGTGAGCCCAAATTCTGCAAAATGGCTTGAAGCCATGAAATCTGAGATGGGATCCATGTATGGGAACAAAGTGTGGACTTTGGTTGACTTGCCCAATGATCGGCAAGCAATTGAGAATAAATGGATCTTCAAGAAGAAGACTGACGCTGATGGTAATGTTACTATCTACAAAAGGTTTTCGACAAGTTCAAGGGATTGACTACGATGAGACCTTCTCACCCGTAGCGATGCTTAAGTCTGTCCGAATCATGTTAGCAATTGCCGCATTTTATGATTATGAAATTTGGCAGATGGATGTCAAAACTGCATTCCTGAATGGATTTCTGGAAGAAGAGCTCCAGCGATCCATTTATGGACTGGTGCAAGCCTCTCGGAGTTAGAATAAACGCTTTGATAGTGTAATCAAAGCATTTGGGTTTGTACAGACTTTTGAAGAAGCCTGTATTTACAAGAAAGTGAGTGGGAGCTCTGTAGCATTTTTGATATTATATGTAGATGACATATTACTAATCGAAAATGATATAGAATTTCTGGATAGCATAAAGGGATACTTGAATAAGAGTTTTTCAATGAAAGACCTCGGTGAAGCTGCTTAAATATTGGGCATTAAGATCTATAGAGATGGATCAAGACGCTTAATTGGACTTTCACAAAGCACATACCTTGATAAAATATTCAAGAAGTTCAAAATGGATCAAGCAAAGAAAGGATTCTTGCCTGTGTTACAAGGTATGAAATTGAGTAAGACTCAATGCCCGACCATTGCTGAAGATAGAGAGAAAATGAAAGATGTTCCCTATGCTTCAGCCATAGGCTCTATCATGTATGCAATGCTGTTTACCAGTCCTGATGTGTGTCTTGCTATAAGTCTCGCAGGGAGGTACCAAAGTAATCCAGGAGTGGATCACTGGACAGCGGTCAAGAACATCCTGAAATACCTGAAAAGGACTAAGGATATGTTTCTCGTATATGGAGGTGACAAAGAGCTCATCGTAAATGGTTACGTTGATGCAAGCTTTGACACTGATCCGGACGATTCTAAATCGCAAACCGGATATGTGTTTACATTAAACGGTGGAGCTGTCAGTTGGTGCAGTTCTAAACAAAGCGTCGTGGCGGGATCTACATGTGAAGCGGAGTACATAGCTGCTTAGGAATGAGCAAACGTAGGAGTCTGGATGAAGGAGTTCATATCCGATCTAGGTGTCATACCTAGTGCATCGGGTCCAATGAAAATCTTTTGTGATACTGGTGCAATTGCCTTGGCAAAGGAATCCAGATTTCACAAGAGAACCAAGCACATCAAGAGACGCTTCAATTCCATTTGGGATCTAGTGCAGGTGGGAGACATAGAGATTTGCAAGATACATACGGATCTGAATGTAGCAGACCTGTTGACTAAGCCTCTTCCACGAGAAAAACATGATCAACACCAAAGCTCCATGGGTGTTAGAATCATTACTGTGTAATCTAGATTATTGACTGTAGTGCAAGTGGGAGACTGAAGGAAATATTCCCTAGAGGCAATAATAAAGTTATTATTTATTTCCTTATATCATGATAAATGTTTATTATTCATGCTAGAATTGTATTAACCGGAAACATAATACTTGTGTGAATACATAGACATACTTAAGGTCACTAGTATGCCTCTACTTGACTAGCTCATTAATCAAAGATGGTTATGTTTCCTAACCATAGACATGTGTTGTCATTTGATTAACGGGATCACATCATTAGGAGAATGATGTGTTTGACATGACCCATTCCATTAGCTTAGCACCTGATCGTTTAGTATGTTGCTATTGCTTTCTTCATGACTTATACATGTTCCTATGACTATGAGATTATGCAACTCCCGTTTACCGGGGGACCACTTTGTGTGCTACCAAACGTCACAACGTAACTGGGTGATTATAAAGGAGCTCTACAGGTGTCTCTGAAGGTACATGTTGGGTTGGCGTATTTCGAGATTAGGATTTGTCACTCCGATTGTCGGAGAGGTATCTCTAGGCCCTCTCAGTAATGCACATCACATAAGCCTTGCAAGCATTGCAACTAATGAGTTAGTTGAGAGATGATGTATTACGAAACGAGTAAAGAGACTTGCTGGTAACAAGATTGAACTAGGTATTAAGATACTGACGATCGAATCTCGGGAAAGTAACATACCGATGACAGAGGGAACAACGTATGTTGTTATGCGGTCTGACCGATAAAGATCTTCGCAGAATATGTAGGAGTCTCGAAATGGTCGAGACATAAAGATTGATATATTGGAAGCCTATGTTTGGACATCGGAAGTGTTCCAGGTGAAATCAGCATTTTACCGGAGTACCGAGATGTTATCGGAACCCCCCGGTAACCTAATGGGCCTTAATTGGCCTAGTGGAGGAAGAGGAGAGGAGGCCTAGGGGCTGCCGCGCGCCCTTCCCCCCTAAGTCCGAATTGGACAAGGAGGGGGGGCGCCGCCCCCCTTTCCTTTCCCCCTCTCTTCCTTCCCCCCCAAGTCCTAATCCAACTAGGGAAAAGGGGGGGGGGGTCCTACTCCCGGTAGGAGTAGGACTCCTCCGGCGCGCCTCCTCCTAGGCCGGCCGCACCCCCCTTGCTCCTTTATATACGGGGGCAGGGGGCACCTCTAGACACACAAGTTGATCTTCGTGATCGTTCTCTTAGCCGTGTGCGGTGCCCCCTTCCACCATAATCCTCGATAATATTGTAGCGGTGCTTAGGCGAAGCCCTGCGACGGTAGAACATCAAGATCGTCACCACGCCGTTGTGCTAACGGAACTCATCCCCGACACATTGCTGGATCGGAGTCCGGGGATCGTCATCGAGCTGAACGTGTGCTAGAGCTCGGAGGTGCCGTAGTTTTGGTGCTTGATCGGTTGGGCCGTGAAGACGTACGACTACATCAACCGCGTTGTCATAACGCTTCCACTGTCGGTCTACGAGGGTACGTAGACAACACTCTCCCCTCTTGTTGCTATGGATCACCATGATCTTGCGTGTGCGTAGGATTTTTTTTGAAATTATTACGTTCCCCAACAAGGACAACATACAACAATCATACCATAGGCTAGCTTCTAGGGTTTAGCCTCCTTGATCTCGTGGTAGATCTACTCTTGTACTACCCATATCATCAATACTATTCAAGCAGGACATAGGGTTTTACCTCCATCGAGAGGGCCCGAACCTGGGTAAAACTTCGTGTCCCTTGTCTCCTGTTACCATCCGCCTAGACGCACAGTTTGGGACCCCCTACCCGAGATCCGCCGGTTTTGACACCGACATTGGTGCTTTCATTGAGAGTTCCTCTGTGTCGTCGCTTTTAGGCTCGATGGCACCTCCGCTCATTAGTAATGATGCAGTCCAGGGTGAGACTTTTCTCCCCGGACAGATCTTCGTCTTTGGCGGCTTCGCACTGCGGGCCAATTCGCTTGGCCATCTGGAGCAGATCGAAAGCTACGCCCCTGGCCATCAGGTCAGATTTGGAAGTTTAAACTATACGGCTGACGTCCGGGGAGACTTGATCTTTGACAGATTCGAGCCACAGCCGAGCGCGCCGTACTGTCGCGATGGGCATGATCTAGCTCTGCCGCCAAACAGTGCCCTGGAGGCCACGCACGCATCGGTTCCGACCCTGGATTCGGAACCAATTGCGCTGATCGAGGACGAGTGGTTGGACGCCGCCTCGGGGGCTGCGATCCCAACGGCGATCGAGCCGAACACCAGCCCCGCACTCCGCAAGGCCCGTGACTCCATGGGGTCGGACTCCTCTCCGGACTCTGAGCCCCCCGCGCCCCTACCGATCGAATCAGATTGGGCGCCGATCATGGAGTTCACCGCCGCGGACATCTTTCAGCACTCGCCCTTTGGCGATATTCTGAAGTCATTAAAGTCTCTCTCTTTATCAGGAGAGCCCTGGCTGAACTGCGGTCAGCAAGGTTGGGATACGGACGACGAAGAAATTCAAAGCCCACCCACCACCCACTTTGTAGCCACTGTCGATGATTTAACCGACATGCTCGACTTCGACTCCGAAGACATCGACGGTATGGACGCCGATGTAGGAGACGACCAAGAACCAGCACCTATAGGGCACTGGAAAGCCAGCTCGTCATATGACATATACATGGTGGATACCCCAAAAGAAGGAGATGGCGATGGAACAGCGGGGGATGACCCCTCCAAGAAACAGCCTAAGCGCCGGCGTCAGCGTCGCCGCTCTAAATCCCGCCAAAGCAAAAACGGTGATTCCGGCATAGGAGATAATAATACTCCGGATAGCGCCGGAGAACACCCCCTCCAGCAAGATTCAGCGCAGGAGGATGGAGAAGCTAGCCCTCACGAGAGAGCGGCAGACAGAGAGGTCGAGGATGACAATTATATGCCTCCCTCCGAAGACGAGGCAAGCCTCGACGACGATGAATTCGTCGTGCCAGAGGATCCCGTCGAACAAGAGCGTTTCAAATGCAGGGTTATGGCCACGGCAAGCAGCCTCAAGAAAAAACAGAAACAACTTAGAGCTGATCAAGATTTGCTAGCCGACAGATGGACTGAAGTCCTTGCGGCCGAAGAGTATGAACTCGAACGCCCCTCCAAGAGCAACCCAAAGCGCAGGCTGCTACCCCGATTAGAGGAGGAAGCACCTAAACCTACATCACCAGCGCATGACACGGCCGACCGGCCACCTCGTGGCCGCGACAGAGAGGCCTCTCGGCCCTCCACTCAAGCCGCACCCCGGCGCCGTTCAAAACATTTGAAGGCACGGGAAAATGCGCCAGACCTGCGAGACATATTGGAGGACAAGGCAAAGCAAACAAGATTGATCTATGGATCGCACGGACGCCCCACGGCACGTGACGGTGATCTTCACTTCGGATATAATAAATCCGGCCGGTCCGGACATAATAGACAAAGCTCAGTTGAGCTGCGTCGTGATATAGCCCAATACAGAGGCGCCGCACACCCCCTATGCTTCACAGATGAAGTAATGGATCATCAAATCCCTGAGGGTTTCAAACCCGTGAACATCGAATCATACGATGGCACAACAGATCCCGCGGTATGGATCGAGGATTATCTCCTTCATATCCACATGGCCCGCGGCGACGATCTACACGCCATCAAATACCTCCCGCTCACTACTAGAAAAAGGCCTACTAATGGCGCACCGGTTTTTCCTACTAATGGCGCACTACCGGTGCGCCATTAGCATCACGCCACTAGAATTTTTTTCTAATAGCGCACCTGTGGTGCGCCATTAGAATACTAGATTCGCCAGCAACGCCATTAGTATACCAGATTCTAATGGCGCACCACTGGTGCGCCATTAGTATGGCCCATGGTGCGCCGTTAGTATCTGGTATACTAATGGCGCACCACATAGAAGTGCGCCATTAGTAACAATGTTTTTTCAAAAAAAAATCAGAATTTTTTTTAATTTTTTCTTAATCTCAGGTCACTATGGCTTAATCTCGGGTCAAATCACACTCCATGGTCAAACTTCCGGAAAGGTCACCCATCCTCACACTACTCCAGCCCAAGCACGCTTAACTTCAGAGTTCTATTCAACCCCAACAACAGCTCACTTCACAGGCACTTGTTGATATATCTAGGACTTTGTTCATGTTCATGACTATGATGAAATTTTGAAAAATATTTCAAACTTCCCGGTCATACTACGTATCATTTTTTGAAAAAAATTCAATTTTTTTTTCAAAACCTTTTTTTTGAATTTTTTTGCCTCTAGATCTTGAAAGCCCCGTAACTTTTTTTGTGTTAGGTTTTTGGGGATTTTGAAAATGTTTAACGGGGGTCCCCCTGTTAAATTCGGATGTAACTTTTCAAGTAGATGATTTTTCATATATAAAACTTTTTAATCCGAGTTCGTATGCAAAAGTTATGCCCATTTTACAAATTTCCAGAGAGATTTTGCAAATAAAGTCGAAATTTATATTTGTAATTTTTCCCAACAACTAGACCACATATGACATGGGAAACTTATTTTCTTTTATTTTTTTGACATTTTTATCATTTTTTTATTTTTTTTAACTGAAAAGGTGGTCCAGGGGGGTGCATTCGGTGGAAGCCGGGCAAACTAGTAATGGCGCACCGTGGGGTGGTGCGCCATTAGTAGTTAAACTAGTAATGGCGCACCACACCCAGGGTGCGCCATTACTAGTTTTGAAAAAAAAATATAAAAAATTTTGAAATTTTTTCTGAATTTTTTTTTGAAAAAACTTAGTAATGGCGCACGAGTGGACAGTGCGCCATTACTAGTTAAAACTAGTAATGGCGCACTGTCCACTGGTGCGCCATTACTAACAAGTTTTTTGCGCACTGTCCACTGGTGCGCCATTACTAACAAGTTTTTTTTATTTTTTTACCTTTTTTTTCAAAACTTCTAATAGCGCACCGTGGGTGTGGTGCGCCATTACTATGTCAACTAGTAATGGCGCACCACACCCACGATGCGCCATTACTAACAATTTTTTTTATTTTTTTACTTTTTTTTCGAAACTTCTAATGGCGCACCGTGGGAGGGGTGCGCCATTACTATGTCAACTAGTAATGGCGCACCACACCCACAGTGCGCCATTAGTAACAATTTTTTTTTCAAAACTTCTATTGGTGCACCGCACACCAGGTGCGCCATTAGTAATATATTACTAATGGCGTACCTGTATGTCGTGCGCCATTGCTATATACTAATGGCGCATCACACATGTGGTGCGCTATTAGTGTCCATTTTATCTATAGCCGTTTTCCTAGTAGTGACTCAAACTCAAGGGACCAGCTCGGCATTGGCTCAACAGCTTGCCAGCAGAATCTATCGGGTGTTGGGAGGACCTGGAAGCCGCATTCCTCGACAATTTTCAGGGCACCTATGTGCGGCCACCAGACGCCGATGACCTAAGCCACATAATTCAGCAGCCAGAGGAATCGGCCAGGCAATTCTGGACACGGTTCCTAACAAAGAAAAACCAAATAGTTGACTGTCCGGACGTTGAGGCCCTAGCAGCCTTCAAGCATAATATCCGCGATGAGTGGCTTGCCCGGCACCTTGGACAGGAAAAGCCGAAATCCATGGCAGCACTCACGACGCTCATGACCCGCTTTTGCGCGGGAGAAGAAAACTGGCTAGCTCGTAGCAATAACTTGACCAAGAGTCTTGGTAATTCGGACACCAAGGACAACAGTGGCAGGTCGCGTCGGAACAAGCAAAAACGCCGCGTTAACAACGACAGCAACGAGGATACGGCAGTCAACGCCGGATTCAGAGGCTAAAGATCCGGTCAGCGGAAAAAGCCATTCACAAGAAATACTCAGGGCCCATCCAGTTTGGACCGAATACTCGATCGCTTGTGCCAAATACATGGCACCCCCGAAAAGCCAGCCAATCACACCAATAGAGATTGTTGGGTGTTCAAATAGGCAGGCAAGCTAAATGCCGAAAATAGAGGCAAGGGGCTGCGTAGCGATGACGAGGAAGATCCCCGGCCACCGAACAACAGTGGACAGAAGGGTTTTCCCCCACAAGTGCGGACAGTGAACATGATATACGCAACCCACATCCCCAAGAGGGAGCGAAAGCGTGCGTTAAGGGACGTATATGCGATGGAGCCAGTCGCCCCAAATTTCAACCCATGGTCCTCCTGCCCGATCACCTTCGATCGAAGGGACCACCTCACTTGCACCCGTCATGGCGGATTCGCCGCATTGGTTCTAGACCCAATTACTGACGGATTTCATCTCACAAGAGTCCTTATGGACGGCGGCAGCAGCCTGAACCTGCTTTACCAGGATACAGTGCGAAAAATGGGCATATATCCCTCGAGGATTAAGCCCACCAAAACGTCCTTTAAAGGCGTCATGCCAGGTGTAGAGGCCAACTGTACAGGCTCAGTCACACTTGAAGTGGTCTTCGGATCTCCGGACAATTTCCGAAGCGAGGAGTTAATCTTCGACATAGTCCAGTTCCGCAGTGGCTATCACGCACTGCTCGGGCGAACCGCATTCGCAAAGTTCAATGCGGTGCCGCACTACGCATACCTTAAGCTCAAGATGCCAGGCCTTCGAGGAGTAATCACGGTCAATGGAAACACCGAACGCTCCCTCCGAACGGAGGAACACACGGCGGCCCTCGCAGTGGAAGTACAAAGCAGCCTCTCAAGGCAGCTCAACAGTCCGGCCGTTAAACGTCCGGACATCATCAAGCGCGCCCGGAGTAACCTACAACAAGACCGCCTGGCACATTCTGAGCAGGCGTAGCAACGCGGCCCCAACCCCAGCCCTCGCGAACTAGCGAAACCAGTGCCTCGCGTACATAGCTATGCTCTCGAAATACCATGGGCACATGGGGAGGGGCACCATCACGGCGCGCATGAAACACGGCTTAAACCGCACTAGGGGCTGCCGATTTCTTTACTTTCTCTTACTTTCAGGACTCCACACTTCGGAAGACCTGTTCGGCAATCCAACTGCCGCTCAAACGATGCAAGAACCAGGGAAGCAGAAAAGCTACGCCGCATTATATAACTCCCAGGTGGTCTCTATCACGAGCAGTATACCTGTTTTGCATACTATTCCGCAGCTTGCCCCTGGAAAGGACATGTTAAACAGTCCCGCTTTTGCTTATCGCACTATTTGTATCGTTCTGCTTTGATCGCAGCCTTTTTATAAACAATGCATAGCTTTTTGTCTACTTTCGCATTACTGTTTTTTACAAATATATGTTCATTAACGACATGTTGCACCCGTACACTTTGGTACGGTCAATACGCCAGGGGCTTCAGTACCCCCCTTATATGGTGTGAGAAGTCCGAACACTTTAACAAGTGCGGCACCCCGAACTTATAGCATTATATGCATCGGCTCCGAATCATGTCTTGGGTCAATAGTTGGGTTTGCCCGGCTCCTATGTTTTGGTGCCTTACGTTCCGTTATATCGGCTAAGGTAGCACTAGGAGAACTACTGCGATTGTGCCCCAGTTGAGCTGGGCGGAGCACCTCAGTAGAGAGAGCTAAAACTGACTGTCATGATGAAGCGAGAGACTGGTCGCTGTTCGAGAGGTTTTTCGAGTCCCTAAAGACTTATGCCGCTTAGAGCGAGGAGTCGGCTTTGTCCAGCCAAAGGCGTGGATAGCTCCCCGAAATCGGTCTTCCGAACACTAGGGGCTTCGCTGAAATTTAAAATTATAGAATTCTATGGCTAAGTGAGAGTGTTCAAGCACTATAGTCCGATTGCCTTGTTCGTTGTGCTGAGCGCCTCCCTCGAAGGACCCATACATGGGAAAAAGAGCGCTCAGGTTTCTCCCGAACACCCTAGCACTAGTGGCATGGGGGCAGAAGCCGACGACTCGCCATCTCTCAAATTTGAGAAACGGCCGCACAGATGGTATATTTTAAATTCAAAACGCATTGCTTAAGCGCACATGAATAAGTTTTCAGCACACAGGATAACACGAGCAAGTTTACTCCAAAATTACATCCATGGAACATTCATCCGCCACAAGGCGGGCACCCTTCAGAACATCCTTATAATAGTTCTCGGGCTTGCGATGCTCCTTCCCCGGCGGTGGCCCGTCCTTCACAAGCTTCTCACCATCCAGCTTGCCCCAGTGCACCTTAGTACGGCCAAGGACCCTACGGGCACCTTCAATGCAAACGGAGCGCTTGATGACCTCGAGCCTTGGACAGGCCTCCAGCAGCCGCCGCACCAGCCCGAAGTAACTTCCAGGCAGAGCCTCTCCAGGCCACAGCCGAACTATGAGGCCCTTCATGACCTGTTCGGCCACCTTGTGGAGCATACTGAGACCAAAACACCTTCTCCGTCGAGTTGCCCTCCTCGGCTCGGTAGAATGTGGCGGCATCGGACACGCTACGGGGAAGATATGAGAATGGTCCTGGAGAGCTCCGGATTCGGGTAAGTAACAAGAAGCTCACTTTTACATGTTTGCTTTGCATAAAGAATGCCTTACCCGCCACTATCTTCTTCGCCGCATCCAACTCCTGGAGGGCCTTCTGGGATTCAGCCTTGGCAGACTTGGCATTTTCAATAGCTGCCGCGAGCTCGGACGCTCGCGTCTTTGAGTCAAGCTCCAAACTCTCATGTTTTTTCATGAGAGCCTGGAGCTCTTGCTGCACCTCGCCAACCTGGGCTTCATACCTCTCCCGCTCGGAGCGCTCCGTGGCCGCTCTCTTATCGGCCTCGGCCAACGCTTGCTTGAGGGTCGCCACCTCAGTTGTGGCCCCTACAATAACCACGTTAATCCTGTCATATTTTCACAATTGCACTTTTATATTTTCTTTTTTTTTCTATATGGTATTTCTTACCTTCTTTCTCCTCGAGCTGCCGTTTGGCAAGGCCGAGCTCTTGCTCGGTCCGCTCGAGGCCCTACTTCAGTGTGCCCACCTCCGCAGTCAGTGCGGCGGTCGCCAGCAGCGAAGCCTGCAAACGCATATTGACTCTTTTTCTGTTAGACTCTTGCGAAATTTATTAGATCCTATATTTGGCTTTTATTTCCGAACGCCAAACAGAGCATCAGGGGCTACTGTCTATGCGGTAATATTTTTTATATATCCTGCACTTACCTCGAAGCCTATTAGAAGGCTGGCACAAGCTTCAGTCAGTCCGCTCTTGGCGGACTGAACCTTCTGGATCACCGCACTCATAATAGTCCGGTGCTCCTCGTCGATGGAGGCGCCGTTAAGCACCTCCAGCAGATTGTCCAGCGCCTCCGGTTAGACGGGGGCCGCCGGCTCAGTAGGCTTGCTCCTCTTAGAAGGAGTTCGCCTACCACAGTCCAGAACCGTTGACGATTCTGGAGCGGTGTCCGGCTCAAAGCCGGACTCAGAGCCCTGGGGTCCCCTTTACTCCTGGAGTCCGGGAGGTCGCCTTGCGGCGCCTCCAGGACCACCTCCTCTTGGCTTGGAGCCTGTTGGGACGCCACCTCGGCATCACCTATAGGGCGGGGGAGGTGGCGGGCGGAAGTGAATTCACGTCCGATTCATCCAGGGAGCCGCTCGACGACTCGTCGAGCCCGGCCTTGGGCGGACTGCATAATCATATTCGACATAAGGAAAGGCTGTGCAATAAAGGAATGCTATGAATTACTCGGGTGCCCGGATGCTTACGATTCGCTGGACACTTGGCCCTGCGCGGCCACTCCTCTCCGTCATCATCGGCGTCGGCGGGGTAGTCCGGAGGAAGGGTTTTCCCCTTCTTGGACCCTTCGGCCTCCCCTGTCGGGGCGGCCTTCCTTTTCTTTCCTCCCCCCGCTGGAGGGGGAGAGGTTTCTTCTTCCTCCTTCTCGTTTTCACGGGAGGAGCACGTCTCGGATTCGTCGGATGAAGTATCCGACACCTCCTGGCGCTAGGAACTCTTTCAAGTCCGTGTGGCCCTCTTCTTGGCCTTCTTCTCCGGCACCACGTAAGGTGCCGGAGCCAAGAGCTTCGCTAAGCGAGCATCGGCTCGGTCTTCGGGCAAAGGAGCCGGACAGTCGATCTGTCCGGACTTCGCCAGCCAATCCTGTCAAAGGAAAGGGAGTTTAGATCCCGCATAGAGTCAAACTATGGAAAACCAACATCCTGTAAAAGGTAAAAATAGCTTACCGCACTAGCGGGAAGCTGCGTGCTGAATCCGCGGTCCTCGGAAGCAGATGCGGGAGCCTCGACGCCTTTGAATAGCACCTTCCAGGCGTCTTCGTACGTTGTGTCGAAGAGCCTGCTCAGTGTTGGGTGCTGCGCCGGGGCGAACTCCCACAAATTGAAGCCCCGTTGCTGACACGGGAGGATCCGGCGGACGAGCATAACCTGGACTACGTTGACAAGCTTGAGCTGCTTGTTCACCAAGGTTTGGATGCATTTTTGCAGTCCGGTTACCTCTCCTTTATTGCTCCACGACAGGCCCGTCTCTATCCAAGACGTGAGCCGCGTAGGGGGTCCGGACCGGAACTCGGGGGCTGCGACCCATTTGGGATCGCGCGGCTCGGTTATGTAAAACCACCCCGATTGCCACCCCTTCAGGGTCTCCACAAAGGAGCCCTCGAGCCATAGGACTTTGGCTATCTTTCCCGCCATGGCGCCTCCGCACTCCGCCTGGTTGCCACACACCACCTTGGGCTTGACGTTGAAATTCTTGAGCCATAGGCCGAAATGGGGGCGGACGCAGAGGAAAGCCTCACACACGACGATAAACGCCGAGATGTTGAGAATGAAGTTCGGGGCCAGATCGTGGAAATATAGGCCATAGTAGAACATGAGCCCCCGGACAAACAGGTGGAGAGGAAAGCCCAGTCCGCGGAGGAAATGGGGAAGGAATACTGCCCTCTCATGGGGCCTTGGGGTGGGGAGGAGCTGCCCCTCTTCGGGAAGCCGGTGCGCGATGTCGTTAGACAAGTATCCGGCTTTCCTCAGTTTTTTGACGTGTCCCTCCGTAACGGAGGAGACCATCCACTTGCCTCCCGCTCCGGACATGGCTAGAGAAGGTTGAGGTGGGAAGTGCGGGCTTGGGCGTTGGAGCTCGAGTGCGCGGAAGATGGATGGGCAAAGGAGGAAGAAGGCGTAGGTAAAAAGGTGGATCCTTATCCCCTTATATGGGTGGATGCGGTTAAGCGTCCCCACCAGCCTGGTAAAACTCGCTTATCTCCCAAGAGTCGTGATAAATGGCGCGGTTGGGTTACCCAGGTCCGTATTGATGAGAATCCCGTAAATAAGGGGACACGATCTCTACTTTGACAAGACGTGCCAAGGAAACCGCCTCGCGATATGCGCTGAGGTGGGGGAGTAAAAACGATTCGGATAAAGACTTGGCCGTGGTGTGATGTCACACTACGGAATACGTCAGCAGATTAGATTTGTGTAAATATTATTCTCTCTATGGAAATATGTGGAAACTTATTTTGCAGAGTCGGACACTGTCTTTTGTGTTCAAAATCTTCTATGAAGTACTTGGAGGAGGAACCCGCCTTGCAATGCCGAAGACAATCTGCGCGCCGGACTCGTCGTCATTGAAGCCTAGTTCAGGGGCTATTGAGGGAGTCCTGGATTAGGGGGTGTCCGGATAGCCGGACTGTACCTTCAGCCGGACTCCTGGACTATGAAGATACAAGATTGAAGACTTCGTCCCTGTCCGGAAGGGACTTTCCTTGGCGTGGAAGGCAAGCTTGGCTATGCGGATATTTAGATCTCCTACCATTGTAACCAACTTTGTGTAACCCTAACCCTCTCCGGTGTCTATATAAAATGGAGGGCTTTAGTCCGTAGGACAACATACAACAATCATACCATAGGCTAGCTTCCAGGGTTTAGCCTCCTTGATCTCGTGGTAGATCTACTCTGATACTACCCATATCATCAATATTAATCAAGCAGGACGTAGGGTTTTACCTCCATCGAGAGGGCCCGAACCTGGGTAAAACTTCGTGTCCCTTGTCTCCTATTACCATCCGCCTAGACGCATAGTTCGGGACCCCCTACCCGAGATCCGCCGGTTTTGACACCGACAACGTACAACACGCTGCCGGCATCCGAGGCACCAAACTTGGCCTCGAGCGCAGCCCACATGTCCTTGCCGTTGTCAAACAACATATACGAATCCACAATGGAGTCATAAAGAACACGCAGAAGAGCGCCTTTAAAGAGGGTATCGATCTTCTCAAAAGCTTCCAGCTGTGCTGGATTAAGATCGCCCTTAGGCTTGCCCTTGGTGGCGTCATAGCAGCCCATGGTCTGGAACCTGTAGACTGCTCTCGTGCGCCACCTCTTATATTGTGCCCCCTTAAAGGCAAGCAGCTTCATATGCGCAGCAAAACCACTCGGAGTAAATTGCCTATAATCAGGTTTTGGATTGTTGGAAATATGAGCAAATTACTACGAGATTTAATCTGAATGTACAAAAGATAAATCACGACAGCACTAGAAGAGATTAAACTAATCATGCGAACTAGCATAACAGATGAACAGATCATATCTAGGGCACATACTAGAAACATGAATTCTACCAAGATCTCGAACAGGAAGGATAGAATCACATAAGGTGCAGCGGGAGCAGCACCGCCGGCGTTGACATTGTCGCCCATGTCGCCGAGGATGAGATTGCCGAGGTCGGGGAAGAAGTCGTCGTTGCCAGCTGTCGCGCTCCCCAAAAACCTGATCACCCCTCTCCTGTACAGGATCACGAGAGGCGGGGTTCCGGAGGCCTGATGTCCCTTCTGCCGGTGCACTCCGAAAGGAGGGATGGAGAAGACTTTCTTGGCGGCGCAATGATCTGGAACGGTGGTGAGAAACCCGTGCAGCAAAAATATAGACAACATGCATAGCCCTGTCCTCGGCTCTGCTCAATCCCGCAACCCGCGGCGCGTCGTGACGAGGCGAGCGAGGAGGAGGAGCGCGCGTGTAGGTCTCCTCTTCTCGTGCTCATACAAGTGGTAGAAGAGCACACCTTATAAAGAGGTGCAACCCTCTCTCAACTTATGAGGTGGGACAAAACATTAGCCTCACTCACTCCACTCACATGTGTTCATGAATGGGCCAAGAGAATTTCATAATTTTAGTTGGGCTTTGGGCCAAAGGCCTACTAGCAAAATTCCAACAATCCCCCACAAAGTCTCATTGGCACATCTCATCATCACATTGTTTATATACCGGTGCTTAGTGGAGACTGTGAAGTTGAACTTCCACTTAGAGATTTATGCTACACTAGATCACAACTTGAATAGTGGACTATGACTTGAACTACAAGTTTTCTGCGAGACTAGTTTCACACAAATTTTGACCGATACTGGGCTGCCGCAAGGCTTCCCCGTGGGTGGAGCGTATACGTCGTACTCCGGGGCCTTTTCATGAATTTAATAGAGAACACCCAATTCTCACAGACTGCGACGTTAACAGTCAAATTCATATAGGTGTGTTCCTCAGAAGATGTTCTGCAGGACAACATCTCTGCTTACCCGAATAAGCCACTTGGAACACATTAAGATAAGTATCAACCTGCGATGCAGATCAGGAGAGTATTGCATCTTCACGGAGTGGGATAATTAATATAGGGATACTCTCCTCCCAGCTGACCAACAGCTTGTCTCCCACTTCTACTTCACAGGATCTCCGATCACATAGAGTGGGTTAGCACTATGGACAACTCATGCGGTGGGTCTCAGACCCATCTCCATCGATGTATTATCTATCACATTACATGGTAGACCTTTGTGAAGGGATCTGCCAAGTTTTCGATGTTTGGATATAATCCAACGTAATAACTCTGGAGTTCCTCAATTTTCTGGCAGATTTCAGTCTCCTCTTCACATGCCTTGAGGACTTCATATTGTCCTTAGAACTGTTTATCTTGACGATCACAGTTTGATAATCATAGTTCATCAGGATAGGGGATATTGGGTATTCAACCATAGGTATGTCCATCAAGAGCTCACGAAGCCACTCTGCTTCAACAGTGGCAGTGTCTAATGCTGTGAGTTCTGCTTCCATAGTTGACCTCGTTAAGATGGTCAGCTTGCAAGACTTACAGGAAATAGCGCCACCACCAAGTGTAAAAATATAACCACTTCTGGCCTTAATCTCATCAGCATCAGATATCCAGTTTGAGTCACTATAACCCTCCAGTACCCTTGGATACCCAGTGTAGTGAATCCCATAGCCCGCGGTGCCTTTCAAATAGCGCATAACTCTCTCAAGCGCATGCCAATGATCATCTCCCTGTTTTGACACAAACCGACTCAACTTGCTCGCAGCAAAAGAGATGTCAGGCCTCGTGTCACTCGCCAAATACATAAGCGAGCCAATAATCTGAGAATACCACAGTTGATCTCTAGCAATCCGTCGATTCTTTCGAAGCAACACACTAGCATCATATGGAGTTGGAGAAGGCATGCAGTTGCTATACCGAAAACGACTCAAGACCTTTTCCACATAGTGAGACTGAAGCAGTGTGATCCCACCATTCTCATCTCTCAACAGCTTGATGTTTAAGATAACATCAGCTACTCCTAGATCCTTCATCTCAAAACAGCGAGATAAGAAATCCTTATCCTCCTTGATTAAATCAAGTCTGGTTCCAAAGACCAATATGTCGTCGACATATAGACAAAGAATAACTCCTTCGCCCCCACCATAGCGATAGTACACGCACTTGTCACCATCGTTTACTACAAAGTCGGCAGCAGTTAATGTTCTCTCGAACTTCTCATGCCACTCCTTAGGAGCTTGTTTAAGGACATATAAAGACTTTAATAACTTGCACACCTTTCCTTCCTGACCAGGTACTACAAAACAATCTGGCTGATCCATGTAAATTTCCTCCTTCAACTCTCCATTGAGGAAAGCCATCTTGACGTCCATTTGATGAACGAGAAGACCATGTGAGGCAGCCAGTGATAGTCGCACCCGAATTGTGGTCAATCTAGCCACGGGTGAGTAAGTATCAAAGAAGACTTCACCTTCTTTCTGGGTATAACCCTTAGCCACAAGTTGTGCCTTGTACTTTTCAATCATACCATCAGGTCTAAGCTTCTTCTTGAACACCCACTTACATCCTACAGGATTGCATCCATAAGGACGGTCAGTGATCTCCCAGGTTCCGTTAGCTAAGATGGAATCGATCTTGCTACGTACAGCTTCCTTCCAGTAGTCAGCATCATGAGATGCATAGGCTTCTGAAATAGTCCTAGGTGTGTCATCCACGAGGTACACAATGAAATCATCACCAAAGGACTTTGCAGTCCTCTGTCTCTTACTCCTCACAGGAGTTCCATTGTCATCCTCAACAGGATTCTCAACGTGTTCCATCGCAATGGTGGGTTCAGGAATTACAGCGAATTCCTCACTAGATGGAGTAGGTATATCCTGATTTGATGAACTCGACATATCCTTCATAGGAAATATGTCCTCAAAGAAAGTTGCATCGGTCGACCCCATAATCGTACCAACATGCATGTCGGTACCTCAGAATTTATTATCAAAAATCTACAGCCGGTGCTATGAAAAGCATAGCCCAGAAGAACACAATCCACGGTTTTTGGTCCAAGCTTGCGCTTCTTGGGAATTGGTATATTGACTTTCACCAAACAACCCCAAGTACGTAGGTAAGAGAGTTTCAACCTTTTCCTTTCCCATTCCTCAAATGGAGTCACGGTCTTATGCTTTGTGGGAACTCGGTTTAGGGCATGACATGCAGTCATCAGCGCCTCCCCCCCACCATTCCTTGGATAGACCCGAAGTGTCTAACATGGTGTTAACCATATCAATTAGAGCTCGGTTCTTTATTTCGGTTACCCCATTTGATTGGGGTGAGTAGGGAGGCGTCCTCTCATGTATTATACCATGTTCCGCACAAAACAAATCAAATTCATTGGAAAAATACTCTCCACCATGATCAGACTTAAGCTGTTTAATTTTTCGATCAAGTTGGTTCTCTGCTTCAGCTTTATAGTTTTTGAAGAAAGTTAAAGTCTCATCTTTTGACTTCAGAAGATACACATAACAATATCTAGTGGAGTCATCAATCAACGTCATGAAGTATCTCTGTCCACCTTTTGTCAACACGCCATTCATCTCACAAAGATCAGAATGTATAAGCTCTAGTGGCGCCAAGTCTCTTGCCTCTGCAGTCTTATGGGACTTGCGAGGTTGCTTAGCTTGCACACATACTTGGCACTTAGAGCCTTTGGTAGTAGAGATTTTCGGAATTAAATTCATATTGGCTAGCCGCGTCATGCAACCAAAATTAATGTGACAAAGTCGTGAATACCAAATATCAGACTCATTGTTGTGGCAAACATTATTAATAACTTTAGTGCAAAAATCTGACAAAGACAGGCGGAACAAGCCTCCGCTCTCATAGCATTTTCCAACAAATTGTCCATACTTAGAAAGTACAACTTTATTGGATTCAAAAACCAACTTAAAACCATCTTGGCATAAACGGGAACCGCTGACGAGATTTTTATTTATGGACGGCACATGATGAACGTTCTTCAGACGCACGGTCTTCCCCGAAGTAAACTTCAGATCGACTATACCAACACCTCGAACAATGGCATGTGACCCGTTCCCATCAGCACGGGTGAAGTCCCTGTTGCCAGGTAAGAAGAAAACATGGAGGCATCAGCACAAACATGTACATTGGCACCGGTATCAATTAACCAATCAGGAGATTGGAATACTGAAAGGATGGTAGGAAAAATACCGTACCCTGATTCCTTCATATCAGTATCACCGATGACAACATTAGCGGACTTACCGCTCTTCTCATGTTCGCGCTCCTCAAAGCGGTTAGGACACTTCGGAGCCCAGTGATTAGGATCACCGCAGACATGGCAAAGTCCCTTCCCCTTCTTATGAGAATTATTCTTGAAGTTGGTAGAATGTGATGGCTTGTTCTTTGTATCAAACTTGCCTTTGCCCTGAGTTTTGTTCTTGTTATTTTTGAACTTCTTGGGCTGGAAGTTCTTCTTCTGTACCATGTGGGCACTAGAACCTCCCTCAACAACTCGAGCACATGTTTCTTTTGCTCTCGCCTTCTCTTCAACATCAAGAGTACCAATGAGATCCGCAACGGAAAACTCCTGTCTCTTGTGTTTCAGGGAAGTAGCAAAATTGTTCCACGAAGGTGGAAGCTTGGCTATGATGCCTCCGGCAACAAATTTGTCCGGCAACACACACTTGAAGTACTCAAGCTCTTTTGCGAGCGACTGTATCTCATGAGCCTGCTGTACAACAGGGCGCTCATCAATCATCTTGTAGTCATAGAATTGCTCCATGACGTACAACTCGTTGCCGGCGTCCGAGTCACCAAACTTGGCCTCGAGCGCAGCCCACATGTCCTTGCCGTTGTCAAACGACATATACGAATCCACAATGGAGTCATAAAGAACACTCAGAAGAGCGCCTTTAAAGAGGGTATCGATCTTCTCAAAAGCTTCTAGCTGTGTTGGATTAAGATCGCCCTCAGGCTTGCCCTTGGTGGCGTCATAGCAGCCCATGGTCTGGAACCAGTAGACTGCTCTTGTGCGCCACCTCTTATATTGCGCCCCCTTAAAGGCAAGCGGCTTCATATGCGCAGCAAAACCACTCGGAGTAAATTGCCTATAATCAGGTTTTTGGATTGTTGGAAATATGAGCAAATTACTACGAGATTTAATCTGAATGAACAAAAGATAAATCATGACAACACTAGCAGAGATTAAACTAATCATGGGAACTAGCATAACAGATGAACAAATCATATCTAGGGCACATACTAGAAACATGAATTCTACCACGATCTCGAACAGGAAGGATAGAATCACATACGGTGCAGCACCGCCGACATTGACATTGTCGCCCATGTCTTCGAGGATGAGGTTGCCGAGGTCGGGGAAGAAGTCGTCGTTCGTGAAATCGTCGTTGTCAGCAGTCGCGCGAGTGCGCTCCCCAAAAACCTAATCGCCCCTCTCCTGTACAGGATCACGAGAGGCGGGGTTAAACCTGATCGCCCCCCCTCCCGTACAGGATCATGAGAGGCGGGGTTTCGAAGGCTTGCTGTCCCTTCTGCCGGTGCATGCCGAAAGGAGGGGTGGAGAAGACTTGCTTAGCGGCGCAATGATCTGGAACGGTGGTGAGAAACCATACGAAACGGCGGCGGCTAGGGTGCATAGCTCTGTCCTCGGCTCGGCTCAATCCCGCAACCCGCGGCGCGGCGCATCATGACGAGGCGAGGCGAGGCGTGGCGTGGCGAGGCAAGCGAGGAGGAGGAGCGTGCATGTAGGTCTCCTCTTCTCGTGCTCATACAAGTGATAGAAGAGCTCACCTTATAAAGAGGTGCAACCCTCTCTCAACTTATGAGGTGGGACTAAACTTTATCCTCACTCACTCCACTCACATGTGTGCATGAATGGGCCAAGAGAATTTCAGAATTTTAGTTGGGCTTTGGGCCAAAGGCCTACTAGCAAAATTCCAACACCCAGTGTGGAAAAAGACTGAAGGAACTGATAGTGTGGCACCATGTGAAGACAAGGATTATGATGCTATAGTAGTTGCCTTATCAAGCGAGTAGTCCAATGAGGCATGGGCACTAAATACGACGAGCTCTTATCATGTGTCACCTAACAAATAGTAGTTTGCTTCCTATAAATCTGGTGATGTTGGAGCTGTCTATCAAGGCAACGATATGCCTCGGTGCATTATGGGCATTGGAGATGTCAAAATCAAGACTTGTATTTGCCATGTTTAAGTTGTTTCCCCAACAGACTTATATTCATTTTTAATTTCGTGTCCACCACGTACCAACTCGCTAGAGAGGCGACCGGGAGGCGATGGCCAGGCGATTTTCTTCCAGCGCTAGGTTTAGGGTTTCGCCGGCGGGGGTAGTGTGTCTACGGTGGTGACGGGAGTGGCGACGGCGCTCCTCTCAGCACAGACCGGTTTTGTCCTCCTCGCCACGGTGCGGAGCTATGGCGGAGAAGACGAAGGAGAAAGCGGCAGGGATTCCGGCGGCAAAGGCAACCCCGGCGGCGGCTGCGACCCCGGGGAAGATGGTGAGTGGGGGATCTTCCAAGTCCCCTATGGTGTGCCAGACGCCGGATCCAACTGCGAGCCTCTCAGCGAGACTGGGAGGGATGGTACTTCTGGACAAAGAAGTGGAAGGTTTTGTCTTTGAGGAATCAGATCAGATCTTGCCTCAGAACATGAAGTGGTCGGCGGTGGGGAAGGCGTTCTCACCATGTCCGTTCAACAAGACGGTGCTGGAAAAAACTATGCAGAGGGCATGGGGCCTTCATCACGAAGCAAGATTCCGAGATATGGGGGATAACATATTCGCAGTCCACTTTGGTAGCGAGGGAGACTGGAAGCATGCGATGACGAACGAACCGTGGCAGTTTGATTTCAACGTCCTGGTGCTAAAAGAGTATAAGAACAATATTAGACCCTCGGAGATGGTGTTCGACAAAGTAGATGTCTGGGTTAGACTTACAGATTTACCACCGGGGAAGAGGACGGAGAGTTTTGGCAGAGCCCTCGGCAATTGGCTGGGGGAGGTAATCAAGGTGGATGTGGACAAAGATGGGATGGCAAGAGGAAACCAGTTACGTGTTAGGGCAAGAATCTCCATCTTTGGTCCTTTGGTACGGGGCTTCTTCCTCAAGGCCACACCGGAGGATAAGAATAAGACGTGGTTTGATTTCCACTATGAGAAGATACCTCATTTTTGTTTTGAGTGTGGAAGGCTAGTACACGAGGAGGGGAGGTGTAACCCTCCGGTTGACAAATTTTGACAATGGGGTGGTTGGCTCAGAGCATCACCGGGGAGGAGCACTGGCTCCAAAACCGATGTGAAGGCAGGGAAACTCAACACCAGCAACAACTTTGCCAGCTCATATTCAGAAGGAAATTCTAAGGAGTTTGGTAGCTCGGCTAGGGAGAAAGATATTCCGACCGAACGCAACTTAAAAGCTGATTTTGATAAACCAGAAAGCTCCCGCACTGGTGGGCAGCAAAAAATGGATAAGGGGGAGGTGAACAGCCCAAAGAAGGACCGGTTTAGAGGAGCATGGCCGGAGGAGAGGGATCTCAGACATGAAATAGAATGCAAGAAAGAAAGAGATCTAAGAGAACAGCTGAAGGAGCAGCAAAGGAAGAGGGACGTGGAGCGAGAGCAGCATGAGATGCGAATGCATAGGGACTGGGATGATGCAAACAGACAAGTTCATGAGGGTTATGCCTACAAACCCCACTACCCCGTTCACAGAAGAAGAGGATATTATGTTAAGAAGCCTCGGGGTGATCAAGGGGATCATGGGAGAAGAGGAAACAGCCCCAGCGCTACACCAACTACAAGGAAGAGGAGGCCCCGACAGATGTGGGTACCAAAGGAGGCTGGAGATAAGTATGATGAAGTTGGCAATTTTGTAAGAGATACTCGACGGAAGACAACTTCTGTTTTTGATCGTATGGCTATGGATGATGCATCGGGGGACCCTGCTAGGGCGCGGGGCCGCTGAGAACAATGATTTTCTTAGCCTGGAACTGCCGAGGGACCTGGTTAGGTCATACAACCCAGAGGTGGTGTTTCTTTCGAAAACGAAGAAACGTGCAGGGGCAATGGAGAGATTAAAATGGAAGTTGGGTTTCAATCAAGGTGTGGCGGTGGACTGTAAGGGCAAGAGTGGTGGTTTGGCGCTGTGTTGGAGAGATCATGTTGATGTTACGGTGCGACCTTGGTGTCAGTATTACATCGATGCAAAGATTGTGGTTGATGGGTTTCCCTTTAGATTCACTGGAATCTATGGAGAACCATGTGTGGACAAGAGAATGAAAACGTGGGAGGTTCTTCGATATCTCAGGGCACAAGATGATCTAACTTGGTTATGCGCAGGAGATTTTAATGAAGCTATGCGGCAAAGTGAGCAACATGGGGGAAACCCAAGAAACATGAGTCAGATGGCATTGTTCGAGGATTGCCTGTCCGACTGCGGACTTGCGGACCTTGGTTTCTCTGGCTACCCCTTCACTTGGGATAATAAGCGAGATATGGAGGAGAACATTCAAGTTCGGTTGGACCGGGCGACTTGTAATGCGAATTTTGCCTAGATGTTCCCGGCAACAGAAGTGCAGCATGTGATGACGGAAGAACCTGATCACCAAGCATTGATCATTAAGGCAGCGGCGGCACTGGCTCACTCGCGTGCCAAAGGACAGCGGCCTTTTATTTATGAGGCCGCATGGGCTCGTCATGATGGGTACGACGGGATGGTGGCCGCTGCATGGGGTGCAGCCCGCACAGCCAATCAGCAAGGTGAGCGGCTGGGGGCGTCATGCAGCAGACTAAAGGAAACAACCAGGGCCATGCAAGACTGGAGTCGAAAGGTTTTTGGGTCGATTAAAAAACAGATATGCCACCTAAAAGGGCAGCTAGTGGATGCGAAGGAACGAGCTGTTAGGACGGGTTATCGTCAGGAAGTTAAGGAAATTGAAGATCAGCTACATGAGCTCTATGAGAGAGAAGAGGTGTACCACAAGCAACGGTTGAGAGTGGACTGGCCGACGGAAGGAGATCAGAACACAAAATATTTTCAAAACCGTGCTTCGCACCGCAAACGAAGGAACACAGTCAAGGCATTGAGGAGGGACGATGGGACAAAGTGCACTGACGATGAAGGGATGCGAACGATGGCGGCACAGTTTTATGAGCATCTCTTCGCTTCTGAAGGATCACACAACAAAGAAAACGTTCTGCAGCACATACTGGGACTTGTCACGGAGGAGATGAATGCAAAACTAGTAACACCGTTCTCTGACGAGGAGATACGCATGGCTCTTTTCCAAATGGGGCCAACTAAGGCACCTGGACCGGATGGCCTTCCGGCCATGTTTTACCAACGCCACTAGGAGTTGGTAAAGGACGATGTGTGCGCAGCGGTCAGAGAATTCTTGGATGGGAAAGCGGCCCCCAATAGTTTTCATGACACGGTCATTGTTATGATTCTGAAGGTGAAATCACCGGAGTTACTTTCTCAGTTCCGACCAATTAGCCTTTGTAATGTGTTGTATAAGATAGCGGCGAAGGCACTGGCCAACCTCCTGAAAATGGTCCTGCCCTTCATGATCTCAGAGGAGCAGAGTGCATTTGTGCCGGGCAGACTAATAACAGACAACGTGCTTGTAGCATATGAGTGTGTTCATGCAATCAGGAAAAGGAAGCGAAAGAGGCCCGTGTGTGCGGTCAAGTTAGATATGATGAAGGCTTACGATAGAGTTGAATGGGATTTTTTGGAGCAAATGCTTCTGAAGATTGGCTTCTCCTGTCACTAGACGGAGATGGTTATGCGCTGTGTTAAATCCCCTTCATTTTCAGTAAAGCTCAATGGGGGTTTATCCCATAGATTTAACCCATCCAGAGGACTGAGGCAGGGGGACCCCCTCTCCCCGCACCTCTTTCTTTTCTGCATCGAGGGCTTCCCGGCTCTGCTAAAGAAGGCGCAGGAGGAGGCCGATATCAAAGGGGTGTCGTTCGGTTCAAACGGGCCAATAGTAACTCATTTACTGTTTGCTGACGACAGCGTGGTTTTTGTGGAAGGTTCTAGGGATAATTTTGAAGCACTCCGGACTATCGTGCAGCAGTATGAAGGTGCGTCCGGTCAGAAGGTGAACTTGCACAAGTCAGCAATTTTCTTCGGGAAAGGAACGTATGATACTACAAAAGAAGAGCTAAAGCAAGTACTGGGCATCAAGGAGGAGGCATTGAGGGAGCGGTACTTGGGGCTACCTACGGTGGTAGGGAGCTCGAAGGACGAAACTTTCAAATATGTAAAGGAGAGAGCAAGAGGGAAAGTCTCAGGATGGAAAGGACAAGGACTTTCAAAAATGGCTAGAGAGGTGCTTGTTAAATCCGGCCTTCAATCAACACCAACCTTTACCATGACCTGCTTCCAACTCACAAAGAAAATGTGCGGGAATCTATCATCTATTTCGTCAAATTTCTGGTGGGGTGAAGCAAATGGGAAGAAGAAAGTACATTGGATCGCTTGGGATAAAATGTGCACGAGAAAGCATGAGGGAGGCCTAGGGTTCCGCGACCCGGAGGCTTTCAACCAAGCCTTGCTTGCAAAGCAAGCTTGGCGTCTCTTCCAGGTGCTGACCTCTTTGTGTGCGAGGGTTCTGAAAGCACGTTACTTTCCAGACGGATCAATACTAAATGCAACCTGCCCGAGTGGGGGCTCTTACACATATAGGAGCATCTTACATGGGCGGAACTTGCTGCTGGATGGTCTCATATGGAGAATTGGAGACGGCTCAAACATTAAAATCCATCACGACAACTGGATCCCTAGGAAAGGTAGTTTAAAGCCACTGGGCCAAAGCTACATTCCGGGGATAGTGCGAGTTAGTGATCTGTTGGAGGCGGATGGGGTATCTTGGAATGTGAATATGGTGCAGACTATGTTTGCTGCAGATGAAGCTCAGGAGATCTTGCAGATTCCTGTGGGTGGCGTCGGGATGGAAGATTACCAGGCGTGGAACTTCACCAAGAATGGGGAGTTTTCGGTGCGATCGGCCTATCATCTTCGTATGAGTCAGAATCGATCGCGAACTGGGAGGCCAGAATCCTCCTCGACGGTGGCGGACCACAAATCGTGGCTATGTTTGTGGGACACAGTGGCACCTGGGAAAGTTAAAACGCACATGTGGCGAGTCATAAGGAACGGCATTGCTGTTGGATCAGAGCTACAGAGGAGAAAAATTAAACCGGGAGTCTTTTGCGTTGCTTGTGGAAGAGAGGAGACAATATATCACAGATTTTGGGGCTGCCACCACTTGGTTAAGTTCTGGCAGATAATGCACTCGGAAATGGGGGTGCCGGTGGCGATCCTGCCGGAGTCTTTTAGCCCTCAGGGTGCGTTTTCCAGATGGCTCATGTCATGGTTTGCTGAACCTTCGGATGACGAACGAGCAGTCATGGTACAGGGAGTTTACGCTCTCTGGCTAGCAAGGAATAATGCCCGAGATGGACAGCGGGTGGAGGAAGCGGACGCGATAGCGAGGCGAGTTCTTAACCTAATGGTGGAATGGCAGTCGATACACGGGCGCAGGAGCAAAGCCGGACAAACGAGGACGATGGAGAGGTGGAAACCGCCGGAAGAAGGATGGGTCAAGGCCAACGTTGATGGTGCTACGACGAAGACGGGAGATGGAGGAGCTGGTGTGGTCCTCAGAAACCACGACGGTGCGTATATCACAAGTGCTAGCTATTCTCTCCCGAGGTGCAATGATCCAGTGAAAGCTGAACTACATGCTTGTCGTCGAGCTGCCATCTTAGCGGAAGCTCGCAATAGTCCACGAGTGTTCATTGAGTCGGACTGCAAAGAGATTGTAGGCAAACTGGGAAGCAAAGAGAAGGATCTGTCACCTCTAGGGCCGATCGTGGAGGAGGTCAAGAGGATAATGGAGGCAAGGGAGGAGTGGAAAATTGCATGGGTAAGAAGAGAAGCTAATCGGGCTGCTCACATTTTAGCTAGGGAAGCTGTTTCTAATAATCGTTGCTTGGAATGGCCGGTTATGCCCCCAGACTTTATTTTGCATGTAATTTCGGACGAGATCCCCAATGGGGAGCGTTGAATAATAAAAGTTTGAACTTAAAAAAAACAGACTTATATTTATGTTTCTTGTATTTGAACTTAGTGTACGGATTTGGTGGTTGCTTCCGAGTGAGTGTGATACCAGCCGGTTATTGAACCTCAGAATTATGATGGGTGCATTTAACCAGAAATTCAACAATAGCAAGGATCCATAGACGCCCCACTCTACAATCTTTATTTTTTTTGTTGAAGACAAGCAGGTACACTCTAGAAACTTTTCATCAAGATATTTTCTAGATATGTATAATGAGATATTATTCATCAAATTATGCAATTTTTTTATTGTACATACATCTAACGCGGAGGGGGGGGGCTCAATTGACCGACAGATCTTCTTAAGCATCACAATCTCAAACTAAATTGTGGGGAACACCAAGATAAAACTGAAGGAAATATGCCCTAGAGGCAATAATAAAGTTATTATTTATTTACTTATATCATGATAAATGTTTATTATTCATGCTAGAATTGTATTAACCGGAAACATAATACTTGTGTGAATACATAGACAAACTAAACGTCACTAGTATGCCTCTACTTGACTAGCTCGTTAATCGAAGATGGTTAAGTTTCCTAACCAGAGACATGTGTTGTCATTTGATTAACGGGATCACATCATTAGCAGAATGATGTGATTGACATGACCCATTCCATTAGCTTAGCACTCGATCGTTTAGTATGTTGCTAGTGCTTTCTTCATGACTTATACATGTTCCTATGACTATAAGATTATGCAACTCCCGTTTGCCGGAGGAACACTTTGTGTGCTACCAAACGTCAAAACGTAACTGGGTGATTATAAAGGTGCTCTACAGGTGTCTCCAAAGGTACATGTTGGGTTGGCGTATTTCGAGATTAGGATTTGTCACTCCGATTGTCGGAGAGGTATCTCTGGGCCCTCTCGATAATGCACTTCACTTAAGCCTTGCAAGCAATGCAACTAATGAGTTAGTTGCGAGATGATGTATTACGGAACGAGTAAAGAGACTTGCCGGTAACGAGATTGAAATAGGTATTGAGATACCGACGATCGAATCACGGGCAAGTAACATACCGATGACAAAGGGAACAACGCATGTTGTTATGCGGTCTGACCGATAAAGATCTTCGTAGAATATGTGGGAGCCAATATGAGCATCTAGGTTCCGCTATTGGTTATTGACCGGAGACGTGTCTCGGTCATGTCTACATAGTTCTCAAACCCATAGGGTCCGCACGCTTAACGTTACGATGACAGTTTCATTATGAGTTTATATGTTTTGATGTATCGAAGGTTGTTCGGAGTCCCAGATGTGATCACGGACATGACGAGGAGTCTCGAAATGGTCGAGACATAAAGATTGAT
Organism: Aegilops umbellulata; assembly: GCA_032464435.1. Lineage (NCBI taxonomy): Eukaryota > Viridiplantae > Streptophyta > Magnoliopsida > Poales > Poaceae > Aegilops > Aegilops umbellulata. The sequence continues at coordinate 645,280,652 of CP136060.1, read as the reverse complement.
ATATTGGACGACTATATTCGGACACCAGAAGTGTTCTGAGTGATTTCGGAGAAAATCGGAGTGCCGGAGGGTTACCGGAACCCCCCCCCCCCCCGGGGAGAAGTACGGGCCTAATGGGCCTTAGTGGAGAGAGAGAGGGGCGGCCAGGGTGGGCCGCGCGCCCCCTCCCCCTCTGGTCTGAACTGGACTAGGAGAGGGGGGGCGGCGCCCCCCTTTCCTTCTCCCTCTCCCCCTTCCTTTCCCCCTCCAAGTAGGAGTAGAAAAGAGGGGAGTCCTACTCCTACTAGGAGGAGGACTCCTCCTCCTGGCGCGCCCTGCTAGGGCCGGCCGGCCTCCCCCTTGCTCCTTTATATACGGGGGCAGGGGGCACCTCTAGACACACAAGTTGATCTTCGCGATCGTTCTCTTAGCCGTGTGCGGTGCCCCCATCCACCATAATCCTCGATAATATTGTAGCGGTGCTTATGCGAAGGCCTGCGATGGTAGAACATCAAGATCGTCACCACGCCATCGTGCTGACAGAACTCATCCCCGACACTTTGCTGGATCGTAGTCCGGGGATCGTCATCGAGCTGAACGTGTGCTAGAACTCGGAGGTGCCGTAGTTTCGGTGCTTGATCGGTCGGGCCGTGAAGACGTACGACTACATCAACTGCGTTGTCATAACGCTTTCGCTATCGGTCTACGACGGTACGTAGACAACACTCTCCCCTCTCGTTGCTATGCATCACCATGATCTTGCGTGTGCGTAGGAATTTTTTTGAAATTACTATGTTCCCCAACAGTGGCATCCGAGCCTGGTTTTATGTGTTGATGTTATATGCACGAGTAGAACACAAGTGAGTTGTGGGTGGTATAAGTCATATTGCTTACCAGCATGTCATACTTTGGTTCGGCGGTATTGTTGGATGAAGCGGCCCGGACCGAAATTACGCGTACGCTTACGCGAGACTGGTTCTACCGACGTGCTTTGCACACAGGTGGCTGGCGGGTGTCAGTTTCTCCAACTTTAGTTGAATCGAGTGTGGCTACGCCCGGTCCTTGCGAAGGTTGAAATAGCACCAACTTGACAAACTATCATTGTGGTTTTGATGCGTAGGTAAGATTGGTTCTTGCTCAGCCCGTAGCAGCCACGTAAAAATTGCAACAAACAAAGTAGAGGACGTCTAACTTGTTTTTGCAGGGCATGTTGTGATGTGATATGGTCAAGGCATGATGCTAAATTTTATTGTATGAAATGATCATGTTTTATAACCGAGTTATCGGCAACTGGCAGGAGCCATATGGTTGTCGCTTTATTGTATGCAATGCAATCGCCCTGTAATGTGTAATGCTTTACTTTATCACTAAGCGGTAGCGATAGTCGTAGAAGCATAAGTTAGGCGAGACGACAACGATGCTACGATGGAGATCAAGGTGTCGCACCGGTGACGATGGTGATCATGACGATGCTTCGGAGATGGAGATCACAAGCACAAGATGATGATGGCCATATCATATCACTTATATTGATTGCATGTCATGTTTATCTTTTATGCATCTTATCTTGCTTTGATTGACGGTAGCATTATAAGATGATCTCTCACTAAATTTCAAGATAAAAGTGTTCTCCCTGAGTACGCACCGTTGCCAAAGTTCGTTGTGCCCAGACACCACGTGATGATCGGGTGTGATAAGCTCTACGTCCATCTACAACGGGTGCAAGCCAGTTTTGCACACGCAGAATACTCAGGTTAAACTTGACGAGCCTAGCATATGCTGATATGGCCTCGGAACACTGAGACCGAAAGGTCGAGCGTGAATCATATAGTAGATATGATCAACATAGTGATGTTCACCATTAAAAACTACTCCATTTCACGTGATGATCGGTTATGGTTTAGTTAATTTGGATCACGTGATCACTTAGAAGATTAGAGGGATGTCTTTCTAAGTGGGAGTTCTTAAGTAATATGATTAATTGAACTTAAATTTATCATGAACTTAGTACCTGATAGTATCTTGCTTGTTTATGTTTGACTGTAGATATATGGCCCGTGTTGTTGTTCCATTGAATTTTAATGCGTTCCTTGAGAAAGCAAAGTTGAAAGATGATGGTAGCAATTACACGGACTGGGTCCGTAACTTGAGGATTATCCTCATTGCTGCACAGAAGAATTACGTCCTGGTAGCACCGCTGGGTGCCAGGCCTGCTTCTAATGTAACTGACAACGTTAAGAATGTCTGGCAGAGCAAAGCTGGTGACTACTCGATAGTTCAATGCGCCATGCTTTACGGCTTAGAATCGGGACTTCAACGACGTTTTGAACGTCATGGAGCATATGAGATGTTCCAGGAGTTGAAGTTAATATTTCAAGCAAATGCCCGGATTGAGAGATATGAAGTCTCCAATAAGTTCTATAGCTGCAAGATGGAGGAGAACAGTTATGTCAGTGAGCATATACTCAAAATGTCTGGGTATAATAATCACTTGATTCAACTGGGAGTTAATCTTCCGGATGATTGCGTCATTGACAGAATTCTCCAATCACTTCCACCGAGCTACAAGAGCTTCGTGATGAACTATAATATGCAAGGGATGGATAAGACAATTCCCGAGCTCTTCGCAATGCTGAAAGCTGCGGAGGTAGAAATCAAGAAGGAGCATCAATTGTTGATGGTCAACAAGACCACTAGTTTCAAGAAAAAGGGCAAAGGGAAGAAGAAGGGGAACTTCAAGAAGAACAGCAAGCAAGTTGCTGCTCAGGAGAAGAAACCCAAATCTGGACCTAAGCCTGAAACTGAGTGCTTCTATTGCAAGCAGACTGGTCACTGGAAGCGGAACTGCCCCAAGTATTTGGCGGATAAGAAGGATGGCAAGGTGAACAAAGGTATATGTGATATACATGTTATTGATGTGTACCTTACTAGAGCTCGCAGTAGCACCTAGGTATTTGATACTGGTTCTGTTGCTAATATTTGCAACTCGAAACAGGGACTACGGATTAAGCGAACACTGGCCAAGGACGAGGTGACGATGCGCGTGGGAAATGGTTCCAAAGTCGATGTGATCGCGGTCGGCACGCTACCTCTACATCTACCTTCGGGATTAGTATTAGACCTAAATAATTGTTATTTGGTGCGAGCGTTGAGCATGCACATTATATCTGGATCTTGTTTGATGCGAAACGGTTATTCATTTAAATCAGAGAATAATGGTTGTTCTATTTATATGAGTAATATCTTTTATGGTCATGCACCCTTAAAGAGTGATCTATTTTTGATGAATCTCGATAGTAGTGATACACATATTCATAATGTTGAAGCCAAAAGATGCAGAGTTGATAATGATAGTGCAACTTATTTGTGGCACTTCCGTTTAGGTCATATCGGTGTAAAGCGCATGAAGAAACTCCATACTGATGGACTTTTGGAACCACTTGATTATGAATCACTTGGTACTTGCGAACCGTGCCTCATGGGCAAGATGACTAAAACGCCGTTCTCCGGTACTATGGAGAGATCAACAGATTTGTTGAAAATCATACATACAGATGTATGTGGTCCAATGAATGTTGAGGCTCGTGGCGGATATCGTTATTTTCTCACCTTCACAGATGATTTAAGTAGATATGGGTATATCTACTTAATGAAACATAAGTCTGAAACATTTGAAAAGTTCAAAGAATTTCAGAGTGAAGTTGAAAATCATCGTAATAAGAAAATAAAGTTTCTACGATCTGATCGTGGAGGAGAATATTTGACCTACGAGTTAGGTCTACATTTGAAACAATGCGGAATAGTTTCACAACTCACGCCACCCGGAACACCACAGCGTAATGGTGTGTCCGAACGTCGTAATCGCACTTTACTTGATATGGTGTGATCTATGATGTCTCTTACAGATTTACCGCTATCGTTTTGGGGTTATGCTTTAGAGACGGCCGCATTCACGTTAAATAGGGCACCACCAAAATCCGTTGAGACGACGCCTTATGAACTGTGGTTTGGCAAGAAACCAAAGTTGTCGTTTCTGAAAGTTTGGGGCTGCGATGCTTATGTTAAAAAACTTCAACCTGATAAGCTCGAACCCAAATCGGAGAAATGTGTCTTCATAGGATACCCAAAGGAGACTGTTGGGTACACCTTCTATCACAGATCCGAAGGCAAGACATTTGTTGCTAAGAATGGATCCTTTCTAGAGAAGGAGTTTCTCTCGAAAGAAGTGAGTGGGAGGAAAGTAGAACTTGATGAGGTAACTGTACCTGCTCCCTTATTGGAAAGTAGTACATCGCAGAAACCAGTTTCTGTGACACCTACACCAATTAGTGAGGAAGCTAATGATAATGATCATGAAACTTCAGAACAAGTCACTACTGAACCTCGTAGATCAACCAGACTAAGATCCACACCAGAGTGGTACCGTAATCCTGTTCTAGAAGTCATGCTACTAGATCATGGCGAACCTACGAACTATGAAGAAGTGATGGTGAGCCCAGATTCCGCAAAATGGCTTGAAGCCATGAAATCTGAGATGGGATCCATGTATGAAAACAAAGTATGGACTTTGGTTGACTTGCCCGATGATCGGCAAGCCATTGAGAATAAATGGATCTTCAAGAAGAAGACTGACGCTGATGGTAATATTACTGTCTACAAAGCTCGACTTGTTGCAAAAGGTTTTCGACAAGTTCAAGGGATTGACTACGATGAGACCTTCTCACCCGTAGCGATGCTTAAGTCTGTCCGAATCATGTTAGCGATTGCCGCATTTTATGGTTATGAAATTTGGCAGACGGATGTCAAAACTGCATTCCTGAATGGATTTCTGGAAGAAGAGTTGTATATGATGCAGCCAGAAGGTTTTGTCGATCCAAAGGGAGCTAACAAAGTGTGCAAGCTCCAGCGATCCATTTATGGACTGGTGCAAGCCTCTCGGAGTTGGAATAAATGCTTTGATAGTGTAATCAAAGCATTTTGTTTTATACAGACTTTTGAAGAAGCATATATTTACAAGAAAGTGAGTGGGAGCTCTGTAGCATTTCTGATATTATATGTAGATGACATATTACTAATCGGAAATGATATAGAATTTCTGGATAGCATAAAGGGATACTTGAATAAGAGTTTTTCAATGAAAGACCTCGGTGAAGCTGCTTAAATATTGGGCATTAAGATCTATAGAGATGGATCAAGACGCTTAATTGGACTTTCACAAAGCACATACCTTGATAAAATATTCAAGAAGTTCAAAATGGATCAAGCAAAGAAAGGATTCTTGCCTGTGTTACAAGGTATGAAATTGAGTAAGACTCAATGCCCGACCATTGCTGAAGATAGAGAGAAAATGAAAGATGTTCCCTATGCTTCAGCCATAGGCTCTATCATGTATGCAATGCTGTTTACCAGTCCTGATGTGTGTCTTGCTATAAGTCTCGCAGGGAGGTACCAAAGTAATCCAGGAGTGGATCACTGGACAGCGGTCAAGAACATCCTGAAATACCTGAAAAGGACTAAGGATATGTTTCTCATATATGGAGGTGACAAAGAGCTCATCGTAAATGGTTACGTTGATGCAAGCTTTGACACTGATCCGGACGATTCTAAATCGCAAACCGGATATGTGTTTACATTAAACGGTGGAGCTGTCAGTTGGTGCAGTTCTAAACAAAGCGTCGTGGCGGGATCTACATGTGAAGCGGAGTACATAGCTGCTTCGGAATGAGCAAACGTAGGAGTCTGGATGAAGGAGTTCATATCCGATCTAGGTGTCATACCTAGTGCATCGGGTTCAATGAAAATCTTTTGTGACAATACTGGTGCAATTACCTTGGCAAAGGAATCCAGATTTCACAAGAGAACCAAGCACATCAAGAGACGCTTCAATTCCATCCGGGATCTAGTCCAGGTGGGAGACATAGAGATTTGCAAGATACATACGGATCTGAATATAGCAGACCCGTTGGCTAAGCCTCTTCCACGAGCAAAACATGATCAGCACCAAAGCTCCATGGGTGTTAGAATCATTACTGTGTAATCTAGATTATTGACTCTAGTGCAAGTGGGAGACTGAAGGAAATATGCCCTAGAGGCAATAATAAAGTTATTATTTATTTCCTTATATCATGATAAATGTTTATTATTCATGCTAGAATTGTATTAACCAGAAACATAATACTTGTGTGAATACATAGACAAACTAAACGTCACTAGTATGCCTCTACTTGACTAGCTCGTTAATCGAAGATGGTTATGTTTCCTAACCATAGACATGTGTTGTCATTTGATTAACGGGATCACATCATTAGGAGAATAATGTGATTGACATGACCCATTCCATTAGCTTAGCACCCGATCATTTAGTATGTTGCTATTGCTTTCTTCATGACTTATACATGTTCCTATGACTAGAGATTATGCAACTCCCGTTTGCCGGAGGAACACTTTGTGTGCTACCAAACGTCACAACGTAACTGGGTGATTATAAAGGTGCTTTACAGGTGTCTCCAAAGGTACATGTTGGGTTGGCGTATTTCGAGATTAGGATTTGTCACTCCGATTGTCGGAGAGGTATCTCTGGGCCCTCTTGGTAATGCACTTCACTTAAGCCTTGCAAGCAATGCAACTAATGAGTTAGTTGTGAGATGATGTATTACGGAATGAGTAAAGAGACTTGCTGGTAACGAGATTGAACTAGGTATTGAGATACCGACGATCGAATCACGGGCAAGTGACATACCGATGACAAAGGGAACAACGTATGTTGTTATGCGGTCTGACTGATAAAGATCTTCGTAGAATATGTGGGAGCCCATATGAGCATCCAGGTTCCGCTATTGGTTATTGACCGGAGACGTGTCTCGTTAATGTCTACGTTGTTCTCGAACCCGTAGGGTCCGCACGCTTAACGTTACGATGACAGTTTCATTATGAGTTTATGTGTTTTGATATACCGAAGGTTGTTCAGAGTCCCAGATGTGATCACGGACATGACGAGGAGTCTCGAAATGGTCGAGACATAAAGATTGATATATTGGACGACTATATTCGGACACCGGAAGTGTTCTGAGTGATTTCGGAGAAAACCGGAGTGCCGGAGGGTTACCGGAACCCCCCCCCCCCCGAGAGAAGTATGGGCCTAATGGGCCTTAGTGGAAAGAGAGAGGGGCGACCAGGGTGGGCCGCGCGCCCCCTCCCCCTCTGGTCCGAATTGGACTAGGAGAGGGGGGGGGCGGCGCCCCCCTTTCCTTCTCCCTCTCCCCCTTCTTCCTTTCCCCCTCCTAGTAGGAGTAGGAAAGAGGGGAGTCCTACTCCTACTAGGAGGAGGACTCCTCCTGGCGCGCACTGCTAGGGCTGGCCGGCCTCCCCCTTGCTCCTTTATATACGGGGGCAGGGGGCACCTCTAGACACACAAGTTGATCTTCGTGATCGTTCTCTTAGCCGTGTGCGGTGCCCCCCTCCACCATAATCCTCGATAATATTGTAGCGGTGCTTAGGCAAAGCCCTGCGACAGTAGAACATCAAGATCGTCACCACGCCTTCGTGCTGACAGAACTCATCCCCGACACTTTGCTGGATCGGAGTCCGGGGATCATCATCGAGCTGAACGTGTGTTAGAACTCGGAGGTGCCGTAGTTTCGGTGCTTGATCGGTCGGGCCATGAAGACGTACGACTACATCAACCGCGTTGTCATAATGCTTCCGCTATCGGTCTACGAGGGTACGTAGACAACACTCTCCCCTCTCGTTGCTATGCATCACCATGATCTTGCGTGTGCGTAGGATTTTTTTTTGAAATTACTACGTTCCCCAACAAAAACTTATGATGCAAATAAAGTTAAGTTCCCAGAGAAATGTATTTCTAATGAAAGATATTGTAAAAATAAACTACTTAAAATTTAGCAATATTGATATAAAATATGATGGGTAAGAAATTATATAATTTTAATTTTTAAAATTTAAAATGAAAATATACTACATAACAAATTATTTTCATCCAACAAATAAAACATAAGTAAAAATGTTAAGTATAAATCAGTAAATTTTTGCGTCGTCTTGGTAGAGTTCTTGAAGCATTTTTGAGTTTTGTCGTTGTCAAGTTAAAATATCCAAATGACATGAGAGAATTTATCTATAATGGAAAAATTAAAAGCATAAATCACAGTTTTTGTAGTTATATAAAGACCGAATATATTCATATATTTAGGGCCATACTTATTAGATTGCGGATCAGATGCAAAAGCTCAGGTTAGGAACAGAATTAATGAAAAATATGGAATTACATTGATTCTTATTGGTTTAATTTTTGCTCAGATTTTTTGTTAAATGTTTCACATTTCTTGTCAATCTAATTACTAGCTCTTCAATTTTATATATTTATTGAAATGTTTTCTAAGATATCATGTATCATTTCTGTTTACTATCGTAGTCAGTTCACAAATTTCTACAACAATATCTATATTTTGAGCATTTTAATTTTCTGCATAGTTCTAATGATTACATGAACTAGTTTCTATGCACCCCGAAGAAAAAACTCCAGCAACCCTGCACTTTTGCAATAGTAACATGATTTTATTTATCATTTCTTTAGACCAGTTGATCTAATCATCTTATTGTACGGATATTCTTGCTAACCGGTCCCTCTATAAATAATGGTCCTAACTGAATAGTACTATTGCAACTAAGCAATCAAAATAGCCAAGTTTATTTTTTGTAAATGAATGTAAAGTGAACTCAGGTCGTGTTTAAAGCTTCGCAGCTTTAACGCAATAAATATGGAGTTTATTTTTAATGGAAAACTTGTCTTGCGTCCGATCCAAAATAAGTTTCGTGGTCTTAGTTCAAATTTGTACTAAAACCATGACACTTATTTTTTATCAGAGAGAGTAGTAGTTATGTGAACAGTGTTTGGTTTATTTGGGGCATGTGACTAAATGAAGTTTAGTGGGAAAGAGGGAGGAAGAGAGACGAAGTAAAATGACTAAATAAATTCGTTGTTTGATACTATTCACACAAAATTAGTATTAGTGCTATCTTTTTTGGGAGAATTACTAGTTACTTAGTTTATTTTGAGATTTTCGATGATGCGCGTTCAGGGAGGAGACGTTCCATCGACTAAGAGGTGCCTACGGTGACTTTGTAAAATTTCAAGATGACATGTTGGCTCAGTCTTTCGAGGGTGCTTAGAGATAGGGTGTGTGTGTGTTTGCGTCCATAAGGGTGAGTTTATTCTTGTATATATGAGCGCTTGCGTCTATATTGTTTTAGAAAAAGCTGCATACCCGGCAAAATCATCTAAAATATTTCCAAGATAATGGTTAGTTCGATGGACAGCTAACCGCTGCATGCCCGCTAAGATTGAAGAATCTCTGGCGAGGAACAGACACACAATCAGACAATCCCATGTTCACAACTGACGCAGTGGCAGTATAAATGTTCAGAACAACCATCTCGAACTTCTTACTTCGAGGCATGAGAATGTAATTACCGTGAAACGAGTAACCGTTCACTCATTCAGAATTACTATAAGAACAAGTGAACAAGGATGAATCATGAACCTGTACAAATGGAGACAGTATTGAGCCCGACGGTACTCAATCTGGTAAGCCGCCTACTCAACATTGGCTCTTGCTGTATACTGTGCTCTCTAGCTATCCTACCTGTTGTGTAGGGCGTCGGGGCAGCTCGGGACCGGCCGCTTGTCGTCGGTGAGCCCCACGGCAGCAGGCGTGGACGACGGCGAGCTCGCCGCAGCAACCACTTCGGGTACCGGCCGTGAGCCGACGTCGTACGCCACGGATTCCGCAACTCCCAGACGGCGGGCCGGCGCCGCAGCAGCGGCTAGAAGAAGAACGTCGCTGCCGCCTACCAGGTACGCGATGACGACGAGCACGAGCAGCCGGTGGTGGTTGCGGCGTGGGAGTGACGCCACCCGCGACGGGGCTCCTCTCCCTCCTCTCCGGCTGCCACACGTAGGCTGCGCCGGTTGCATCGACGTGTGCTCGACGCACGCCGGCGGGTTGCAGGCCGAGGCGCGCCACATTGTTTGTGTGCTTGATTGACGAAGCAGAGCAGGTTAATTAGCCGTTCCGTGTTTCAGCGCCGGTGCTAATAATGCGAGTGGGAGCGGGAATAATGGGGGCGCTGCCTCTCTGAAAGTTCAAAGACAGTCGAGTCCCCAGTGACTCAACCGCGCGTCAAACGGAAAACTCACTACGTGCATGATAGTGAGTGGAAAACAGCGTGTTGTTTCTACTTGATCGAGGTAGAGGAATCTAGGAGAAGAAACACAAACACATCCCTACCGTGGACTGCCCTACTTACACTTGTTAATTAGTCTCTGACAGTCCGAGCACTACGTATGACTAGTCAATCGCAGTTAAGTAATCACCGCCGTGATACGGATCTAGCGTGTACGTGCATGCATGGCGGACGGCACGGTACACGGCGCCGCGTCCGGGGCTGACGCTCGCGTACGGCCTCCGCCCAAGCTGGGGAGCTGTCGTGTACCGTCTCAAGACGCGCCGCCCAACACGCTAGCCGAGACGATGGGTTTCCACTGACGCCAAGGTGTTTCTTCAGTGATCTGCTTTACAGGTCGATTTTCTTGGCTCTTCCCCTGGCTGCACATCCATGACAGGTTGCGTTTCTTGGCTCTTCCCCTGGCTGGCTGCACGGCCATTTTATATAAGTCCAACGCTTTTACGCTTGGGTAACGTCCTTTCTTTTGCCTGTCGTGTCGTGTCACTGCTCCCACATAACACCCAGTGCGCATGCGTCGCAACAACTTGTACCACATGCACCCACACACCTTTGCTTGGGTAGGGCCAGTGAGGCGGTAATGTGTGCATATATGGAGTTGAGGTGTCTCTCGGCTGGGATAATGGCATGAAGGCATCTTCAACGGAAAGTCATAACGGGCATTTCATGTCTGTCCGCGGATACTTGTCGACGTGTCCGCAGATACCCATCGGCTTTTTGGTTACGGGAGGAATTTTTAAGGGCATCTTGAATGCTATCTTTCAAACGAATGTCCCCATTTGTCCGTGGACATATTTGGGCGTGTCCGCGGACAGTCGGATGGGCTTTGCTCATCTAAGACTTTCATCTAAAAAAATTTAATTGTCCACGCTGTTTCGCTTTTCCCTTGTTCATTTTCTCTTTGAACATTGAAATACTTGAAGATAAAGATTACCATGCAACAACAATGCCAACATACTCCCTTCTTCCTGGTTTAAAGGGCTCATCTAAAAAAATTCATATTTTCATTATGTTAGGCTCATTTTGAGTCCAACTGAGTAAAAGTGCTTCGAGTCCCATGCCACATTTAATTCATAGAGATAAGAGAGAGGAAATTAGTAATCATGCATGCATCTTATTATACATGCACTATGCAAGTCCAATGAGAGGGAGGGTGCTACACTTTATTACTTTGGGAATTGAATATGTGAGAAATATTTCATTGAGCAGTTTTGTATACATAAAACTCATGTCATCCACTCATAATCTACCTTGGTTGATGAGATTCCCGATTTGAGCCCTCTAAACCGGAGAGGTGGGAGCAAATATTACAATCAGAACATATAATTATTAAATAATATAGCCCAAATTTAAATTTAATTTATTCGACCATGTGTTCTAATTGTTTACATATAATATTAAAAAATTCTCCTCTAAATCATCTGGAGCTTGTACCAGTTTCTCGTTTGTGAATCTGATGATGCATCTCGAGAAATTTTTCAAACGTTGCCACCTCTTGTTCTGGAAGCTGGACAGGTTTACCCATCCATTCATAATCATAAACATTCTGAATTTTCTCACACTCGTCCTTCACAATCACTTTATGCGTGATCACAGAATATCTCTAGATCCCATTGTTTAGCAGCTGCAAAGAATGCAAAACATTCTTGAAACGCTTCAATGCCCCCTCAACATGATTTCTAGCACCTTCTTGTCTTTTAGAAAAGTGAGGTTTTTTTATTACCTATAGGATTGGAGATGGTTTTGGCCAACACCGCCCACAATGTATAGATATTTATGAGCTATGTATAAGATATAGATTTCTTTTGAGATAATGAAGATAATAAAAGTGGGGCGAACACATGACATGCAAATATTAATAAACTTAGTGCCATAAATTAGTTTGTCAAAGCGTGGAAATTCCAGGTTAATTGACAAAAAGATTTTTCATATAAACTAAATTGTAGGGGGAAAACTAAGATGGAACTTCTGATGCAAACTACAAGTTAAATTTCTACATAAATGTATTTTAAATAATAGAATCTTGTAACAAAAATGATATTCTGTAATGTTTCACAACATTCAATTTTTTAAGTTTAATATCAAAATTTATTAGTTGATTTCTATTATGGTTATACAATGAGCTAAATAGAAGTAAAATAGTTTAGTACACATAAGTGAAATTTTTTGCCCCCTTGGCAGATCCTTAAAAGCGTTATTGAGTTTTGCCCTTGTCAGCGAAGAAAAATAGTAAATGCAATCTGAAATATAAACATGGACAAAACGAAAAAAATCATGATGTTTTTGTGGAATGAGCAGATCCAACTTACTTTCTACCTTGACATGCACCACATGCTTGCTTAAGTCTGTCATCCTTGACACTCTAAATGTGTCTTTTTGTTAATTTTGTTAAGATTCTTCATGTCTACACAACTAACTCTCTGATCCCAAAGTCAAACTAAAGATTTTGATTGTCTTTATAGTATTTGAAAAGATGATGTCTCTTTTAGGTGTAGCATGAGGATAAAAAGGAAAATAAGGAATATAGTTTCTCTCCAAATCTTAGGAGATGGTAGTCTTAATTCCAAGATGAATCTTCTCCACAAGATGAGGTCTTCATACTCCAATAGATTCTTATTCACAAGAGGGGGGTTTGACCGCACCTGAGAGATCCACATTGGGAAGTAGATCGAGGAAGATCTCTTTTGGTTTAGGATCTTTGGTAACACGAGTACAATTTACGTAGGTCTACTTGAAGAGTTGAGGAAATGATGAACATACATGGGCCGAGCCCGTAACTCCTGCTCCGGGGAAATTACAAAAATTGATGCCAAGCACGGGCTTAAAATTTGGGTTTCGAGAAGAGAAAAATTATATCCAAATGTAAGTTAATAATTCTAGACTCAAGATCTAGGGCATCCAGAAAGTGTGGGGTTGCTGCATTTGCCCTGGAGACTCCACCCTCATGCACTTATTATTCATTGTACATTTTTCCTTTGCTTTCATTTTTCCATCTTGGATGTTGTAACAGTTGTCTCACTTATGACCCCGTCCTTCGCAAGTACATCGTTCAACTCAAAACTAAATGTGCACAAGGTGGGAGTGTCAAGAGGTATACCATCCTCATAGGTATCAACTCGACAAGATGTTTTTGTTTTTACTTCGATTGAGCATACTCCTACGACAAGGCACTAGTTGATTGTGTTGAAGTTCTTGTCAATATCGTGCTCAAAGAAACAACTGAGTTGCCTTGTAAAAAAGAGAGAATAAACAAGCTAGGAAATGCCCAAGCTAGGTGTATTGCATGGCCACGCCAAAACGTACGATGCGTAACACTTTACTAACTCATTTGCTCTGTTCTTGTATATGCAACTATATTCTGAACTCATTTTTTCTTCCTGCGGATTACGCAAGCTGATGGTAACACCCTGTTGTACTCTAAGGTACTATGATAACTCATATTTGGTGGTTTGTGCTTATCTACAAAATTTAACCATGTGTAACTATATAGGATTTTTATTTTTACCCAATTGTGTAGGTGTCTAGTGTTTGTATTCAAATGTCATTCAACAACGGCGAGAATGTAGATCCCAACAAAACAACAACAGGCACTCAAGTGACCAAGCATCAGATTGGTTGCAGTACTTTAGACGGTGCACTAAGGAATACAATGAAGACAAAGAGAGTTTCTGAGACAACAAGCATGAGAAAAGATACTAAGGAAATCTCTGGTACAACTGGAAACAATGTGCTTAGGAATTCGGGCAGGGAAACTTGAAAGATGGTCATAGTTGAGTTGTACATGCCTTTTTCTGTAGCTAATTAGAGTAGGAGGTTTCTCCTGCTTAGATCTGGCATGCCTGGTGAAGATTCACTAAATAGGATCTTTCCTAGTCCTTTTTTCTTGCATGCATGTCTCTGTAACCTGTAACAGTGCTGAGAACATTCTTTGCTCTTCTAGAAGCCTAAAATTGCTGGTACACCACTGAAGGTTGAAGTTGAAGGTGACAGGCCGCTGATTGGTTTGCTCTTGTGTTTGATCGGTTGAGTACTTATTACAAGATGAACCTACTTGTATTTCACTTACCTTAGTCTCAACCGATCAAATTACCTTGTAATTTCAACTAAGAACATAATTCATCAAAGTATGTCATATCTAGCCCCCCCCCCCCCCCTCAATAAAATATATTACTCTTAATTCGATCAAAAGCTCAAAGATGCATACCCGGCGAGATTCAAGAATCTCTTGGCTAAAAACAGAGACATGCTCACACAATCCCATGTTCACAACCGAGAACCTATAATTGTTGAGAACCTATCTCGAACTTTTTACTTGAAGGCACAATATATAATTACCACGAATCCAGTAACTACTCAGAATCATAGTATATAGTCCTATAAGAACGAGAACAAGATGAATCTGTACAAATCGAGACATTATTGTGCGCCAGCAAGTCGAAACATAGCTCTTTGCCGTACCGTGGTCTCTGGGTTCTGTCTAGCTATTTTGAACTATCGTATCGATCCTACCTGTTGTGGAGGGCGTCGGGGCAGCTGGGGACCGGCCGCTTGTCGTCGGCGAACCCCACGGCTGAAGGCGTCGACGAGGGCGAGCCCGCCGCAGCGACCACTTCCGGTACCGGCCGTGAGCCGACGTCGTACGCCACGGATGCCTCTGCTCCCAGACGGCGGGCCGGCGCCGCAGCGGCTAGAAGAAGAACGTCGCTGCCGCCCACCAGGTACACGATGACGACGAGCACGAGCAGCCGGTGGTGGTTACAGCGCGGGAGCGGCGCCGCCCGTGCAGCCGGGGCTCCTCTCCCTCCTCTCCGGCTGCCACACGGAGGCTGCGCCGGTTGCATCGACGGATGGTTGGAGCGGGGTGGGCGTGGGAGAAGCGGACGCGGAGAGAGCGGGGGACTTCTTGGTTTGGTTGTGTGGTTGATTGACGAAGCAGAGCAGGTTAAGTTAGCCGTCCCCGTCCCGTGTTCCCGCGCCGGAACAAATAGTGGGCGTGGGAGCGGGAAGCCATAGCGGGAATCAAGGAGCCCTGCCTCACTGAAAGTTCAACAAGCCTCGGTCGAGTCTCCACGCAGTCGTCAAACAGAAAATACTCGTAATAGTACGTAGCACTGAACATGAGTGGTAGTGACTAGTGACTAGTGAGTGAGTGGACCTAACACCTAGCCATGGTAGTGAGTGGAAAACAGCGACTGTGTTTCTACTGGATCGAGGTAGAAGAATCTATCTACAAGAGGCGATGAAGAAACACATCGCTACAGCTTGTTAATTACTCTCTGACAGTGGTATAGTGCATTAGTGCGTAGTATCACCTATGACTAGTCAAGCGCAGTTAAGTAATCACCATGGTGGCATGGATTCTACTACCTGTTCTTAAATATTTATCTTTCTAGACATTTTAACAAGTGACTACACACGAAATAAAATAAATGAATCTACATTTTAAAATATGTCTACATACATCCATATATTATAGTTCATTTAAAACGTCTAAAAAGACAAATAGTACTATTTGAGAACGGAGGGAGTAGCGTACATGTGCATGCATGGCGCGGTACACGGCGCCGCGTCCGGGGCCGACGCTCGCGTACGGCCTCCGCCCAAGCCGGGGGTCTGCCCTTGCTTCGCACACGCCTCCGTGATTTGCTGCGATCACCCACCGGCGAGCTGGCTGTCGCGTACCGTCTCAAGAAGCGCCGCCCAACACGCTAGCAGGTTGAAGTGGTAGATAGCACCACTGCTGTCTGCTGACCGACCAATGATCTGCGTTACAGGTCGCGTTTCTTGGCTCTTCCCCTGGCAGCACATCCATTACAGGTTGCGTGTCTTGGCTCTTCCCGTGGCTGCACACCCATTTTATATAGCTCCGTCGATCGCTTGGATCCTAGCGTAACGTCCTTTCTTTTCCTTTGTGTCTTGTCTCTGCCACCACATAACACCCAGTTGCTTTGCTTGCAGCATGCCCAACACGTCGCAACAACTTGCCCCACATGCACACATACAACTTGTTTTTTTTACGAGGTACATACAACTTGATTGGGTAGGGCCGAGGGTGTGGCGTGCGTACATCAGTACATCAATGGAGTTGATGTGTCTGGGTGGGTAGGACATGACGTCAACACAACGAGCAATGTCGTTACAGCATCTATAACCGGAGACATCATATCCACCCCTAATTGTGATCTTCGTAACTTCCTTTGAAGCATTTGACATAAGACATTTATTTATTTATTTTTTTGGAAATGGCCATTTCTGGCTTTGATTTCATAAGCAGGAGAGAGCAGAAAAACTGACTCTGATCAAGCGATCAATGGATTGTAAGAGAATAGTACACTGCAAGCTTAGCGGGCTCCTAAGCTAGCGAATCATCATGATCGCGATATTTCATGGCACGTCCCCGAAGGGGTGCTCGATGCATTTGGCTCCGGCGATCCTCCATTGCTCCATGTCCCGGCGGCAAGCTTCAGTCGTGCTTTTCACGCTTGGGATCTTCCCCCTGAAGGTGCACGTGTTGCGCTCTAGCCAAATATGCCGGACCACCAAGGAGAGTATCGAACGGATTTCCTTCCTTGTACCTGGGACTACACCATCGAGGATCATGCGGGCGCGCTCGGTGGTAGTTTTAACTGTGCTCCAGTTGATGTGTGCCAGTACGTTGCAGCCCACCCAGGTTGCCACTTTGTTCCAAACCTGAATGGCGAATGTGCACTCCAAAAAGAGGTGCGACGAGGTCTCGAGGTTCCATGCACACAACTGGCAGAAGTAGTTCTTGTCCCAGCCGCGTCTCTGGATCCTTTCATTACACCAGAGCCTATCCAAGTGCAGTAGCCATAGGAGCATTTTCATCTTGCTCGGAGCCCTGACCTTCCAGATGGATGTCTTGAAATTGAGCGTCGGGCGGTCTTCAAACTGAGGTCGTAGGCGGAGCACGCAGTATACTTGCCGGAGCTGCATAGGTTCCATTTGATTGTATCTGCCCTCCCTTCTTCAAGCATGATTCCGGTGCTTCTGATCTCCCTAGCAAGTTGCAGCACCAGGTGCATGATGTTTCCATGGTCACCATGATGGAGATCCGGGATCCATCTGTCCTGGTGCAGAGCTTCCCGGACTGATCTGTTTTTGCGGATGCATTGGGCCAACAACGTTGGGTATGCCAGACATAGCTGCCTGCTGCCAAGCTAGGAGTAGGACCAAAAGAATGTCGTTGCGCCGTCGTCGATGGTGACCCTCGTGCAAGCAACGAACAGAGCACAATCGGTGGCGTCGCAGGGGGTGCCCGTGCCGACCCAAGGAAGGATTGGCTGAGTCCAGGCATGCCAGAGCCAACGAATACACAAGGCTCGAGCGAACATTGGCAGGTCATGGTAACCGCTTGCCAGCCGACCTTGCACTTTCCACTGGTGGACTCCTCGTCTTGCGCCCAGAGGAGCCGCCTCCTGGCCTTGTCAACTTCCTTGAAGAACTTCTTTGGTACCCGCAGAACTGTGATGGAAAAAGTGGGCATGGATGAGAGCACACATCAAACTAGCACGTGCTTGCCCGCGATGGGCATCAGCCTCCCTTTCCAGCCAGCAAGTCGTGCCTGGATCCTGTCCAGGATGAATTGGAGGTGTAGTAATCTGATCTTGCCGGTGGTGATCCGGAGGCTGATACGTCTCCAACGTATCTATAATTTTTTATTGCTCCATGCTATATTATCTACTACTTTGGGCAATATTGGGCTTTATTATCCACTTTATATTATTTTTGGGACTAACCTATTAACCGAAGGCCCAGCCCAGATTTGTTGTTTTATGCCTAATTCAGTGTTTCGAAGAAAAGGAATATCAGACGGAGTCGAAACGGAACGAAATCAAGTGGAGAAGTTATTTTTGGAAGGAAAGCTACAGGATAGACTTGGACCCCACGTCAGGAGCTAAGGGAGCTGGCCACGAGGGTGGGGGGCGCGCCCACCCCCCTAAGGCGCACCCCCTGCCTCGTGGGGCCCCCGAAGCTCCACCGACGTATTTCCTGCACCCATATATACCTACATACCCTAAAACTTCCAAAACGGAGATTAGATCGGGAGTTCCGCCGCTGCAAGCCTCTGTAGCCACCAAAAGTCAATCGGGACCCTGTTCCGGCACCCTGCCGGAGGGGGGAACCCTCACCGGTGGCCATCTTCATCATCCCGGCGCTCTCCATGACGAGGGGGGAGTAGTTCACCCTCGGGGCTGAGGGTATGTACCAGTAGCTATGTGTTTGACCTCTCTCTCTCGTGTTCTTGATTTGGCACGATCTTGATGTATCGCGAGCTTTGCTATTATAGTTGGATCTTATGTTGCTTCTCCCCCTCTTCTCTCTTGTAATGGATTGAGTTTTCCCCTTGAAGTAATCTTGTCGGATTGAGTCTTTAAAGATTTGAGAACACTTGATGTATGTCTTGCCGTGCGTATCTGTGGTGACAATGGGATATCACGTGCCACTTGATGTATGTTTTGGTGATCAACTTGCGGGTTCCGCCCATAAACCTATGCATAGGGGTTGGCACACGTTTTCGTCGTGATTCTCCGGTAGAAACTTTGGGCACTCTTTGAAGTACTTTGTGTTGGTTGAATAGATCAATCTAAGATTGTGTGACGCATATCGTATAATCATACCCATGGATACTTGAGGTGACATTGGAGTATCTAGGTGAGATTAGGGTTTTGGTTGATTTGTGTCTTAAGGTGTTATTCTAGTACGAACTGTAGGGTTGTTTGTGACACTTATAGGAATAGCCCAACGGATTGATTGGAAAGAATAACTTTGAGGTGGTTTCATACCCTACCATAATCTCTTTGTTTGTTCTCCGCTATTAGTGTCTTTGGAGTGACTCTTTGTTCCATGTTGAGGGATAGTTATATGATCCAACTATGTTATTATTGTTGAGAGGACTTACACTAGTGAAAGTATGAACCCTAGGCCTTGTTTCCTATCATTGCAATACCGTTTACGCTCACTTTTACCACTTGTTACCTTGCTGTTTTTATATTTTCAGTTTACAAAAACCTATATCTACCGTTCATATTGCACTTGTATCACCATCTCTTCACCGAACTAGTGCACCTATACAATTTACCATTGTATTGGGTGTGTTGGGGACACAAGAGACTCTTTGTTATTTGGTTGCAGGGTTGCTTGAGAGAGACCATCTTCTTCCTACGCCTCCTACGGATTGATAAACCTTATGTCATCCACTTGAGGGAAATTTGCTACTGTCCTACAAACCTCTGCACTTGGAGGCCCAACAACGTATACAAGAAGAAGGTTGTGTAGTAGACATCAAGCTCTTTTCTGGCGCCGTTGCCGGGGAGGCTAGGTAAGTGAAGGTATATCTTTAGATCTTACAATCGAATCTTTTTGTTTCTTGTTTTAGCACTAGTCTAGTTTATAAAGAAAACTACAAAAAAATGGAATTGACCTTGCCTCATACGCTTCATCTTTTTAATATCTTTCGTGAGTATGATGGGAAGGAAAATTGTGCCAAAGTGTTAGAAGAAGAATGCATTAGAATGTTTGGCACTAAATATTTGAATGATGAGCATGATTGCAATGTTGTTAGTATGAATTCCTCGAATATCCATGATGCTAATGATATGCAAGGCCACAAGCTTGGGGAATCTATGTTTGATGAAGATGATATTTTTTGTCCCCCAAGTTTTGATGAGCAAATTTACTATGATGAAAGCATGCCTCCTATCTATGATGATTATTGTGATGACACGTATGCTATTAAGAATAATGATAACCATGAAACTTGTCATCTTGATCTTAATTTTCAATCACATGATAGTTATTTTGTTGAGTTTGCTCCCACTATTATTCATGGGAAGAATTTTGCTTATGTGGAGAGTAGTAAAAATTCTATGCTTGTAGATCATGAAAAGAATGCTTTAGGTGTTGGTTATATTGTTGAATTCATTCATGATGCTACTGAAAATTATTATGAGGGAGGAACATATGCTTGTCGGAATTGCAATAATATCAAGTTTCCTCTCTCTGTGTTGAAAATTTTGAAGTTATGCTTGTTTTGCCTTCCTATGCAAGTTGATTATTGTTCCCATAAGTTGTTTGATCACAAAATCCCTATGCATAGGAAGTGGGTTAGACTTAAATTTGCTAGTCATATTCTTCATGATGCTCTCTTTATGTTTCAATTCTTATCTTTTATGTGAGCATCATTGAAATCATCATGCCTAGCTAGAGGCGTTAAACGATAGCGCTTGTTGGGAGGCAACCCAATTTTATTTTAGTTTCTTGCTTTTTAGTTCTGTTTAGAAATAAAAAATCCATCAAGCTTCTGTTTAGATGTGGTTTTATGTTTTAATTAGTGTTTGTGCCAAGTAGAACCTTTGGGAAGACTTGGGTGAAGTCTTTATGATCATGCTGTAAAAAACTGAAATTTTAGCGCTCACGAGATTAGCTAGAACTTTTTACTGGAGAGTGATATTTAGTTGATTCTTTTTGAAGATCATTACTAGACAAATTCCTCAGGTTCAAAAATTTATTTTAGAATTTTTGGAGTTCCAGAAGTTTGCGTTAGTTACAGATTACTACAGACTGTTCTGTTTTTGACAGATTCTGTTTTCATTGTGTTGTTTGCTTATTTTGATGACTCTATGGCTAGTAAAACAGTTTATAAACCATAGAGAAGTTGGAATGCAGTAGGTTTAACAACAATATAAATTAATAATGAGTTCATTACAGTACCTTGAAGTGGTGTTTTGTTTTCTTTCGCTAACGGAGCTTACGAGTTTTCTGTTAAGTTTTGTGTTGTGAAGTTTGCAAGTTTTGGGTAAAGATTTGATGGACTATGGAATAAGGAGTGGCAAGAGCCCAAGCTTGGGGATGCCCAAGGCACCCCAAGGTAATAATCAAGGATAACCACGCGTCTAAGCTTGGGGATGCCCCTGAAGGCATCCCCTCTTTCGTCTTTGTTCATCGGTAACTTTACTTGGAGCTATATTTTTATTCACCATATGATATGTGTTTTGTTTGGAGCGTCATTTCATTTTCTTTTAGCTTTGCTTGCTGTTTGAATAAAGTATCAAGATCTGAAATTATTAAATGGGAGAGTCTTCACATAGTTGCATAATTATTCTACTACTCATTGATCTTCACTCATACCTTTTGGAGTAGTTTGTCGTTTGCTCTAGTGCTTCACTTATATCTTTTAGGGCATGGTGGTAGTTTTATTTTGAAGAAATATATGAACTCTCATGCTTCACTTATATTATTTTGAGAGTCTTAAATAGCATGGTAATTTGCTTAAATAATCCTAATATGCTAAGCAATATGAGCAAAGGATTAACGATCCACTTCACAGGAAAGAAAAACAGTAGCATGTGATTTTAACTAAATTGGCACCTACATTTTGCCAAAAAATAACTTATTATAAAGGCAACTAGCCTACTAAATAAACTAAATCAAAATGTGCATATTAAATCAACTAGCCTACTAAATCAACTAAATCAACTAGCCTACTAAATCAACTAAATCAAAATGTTCTAAATCAACTAAATCAACTAGCCTACTAAATCTACTAAATCAAAATGTTCTAAATCAACTAAATCAACTAGCCTACTAAATCAACTAAATCAAAATGTTTTAAATCAACTAAATCAACTAGCCTACTAAATCAACTAAATCAAAATGTTGCATATGAACTAGCCTACTAAATCAAAATGTAGCAGGGAGGAGGGAGAAGGAGGGGCGACTCGAGGAGGGAGAAGAGAGTAGGACGGAGGAGGAAGGCGGAGCGAGGAGGGACCGGCCGGCGGCAAGTCGAGGGAGGACGGAGGAGGAGGGCGGTACCGAGTCCAGCAAGGAGGAGGAGTTGATGGCGGCACAGAGGGAAGATGGGTAGGCGACGGTGGCTGGCCGGAGCGACGGCGGCCGGTGGGGGAGGACCGGCGCGCGGGGGGGTTGAGGGGGAGTGAGTCTGAGTGTGTGAGTGTGGATCGCGGATGGAGGAGGAGCGTACGTGGGGGGTGGAGATAGCTAGTTTTAGCAGTAGCGCTCTAAAGGCAAAGGCACTACTTCTAAACTACCTAGAAGTAGCGCGGTCCGAATAAACGCGCTGCTGCTAGAACTAGCTTCGCAGCGGGGTCGTGGGAATTATAGCAGTAGCGCGGCTTAGAGAAGGCGCGCTGCTGATACGTCTATTTCAGCAGCGAGTACTGCCGGAGCGTGCTATTGCTACATTGCAGCAGCGCCTTATTTTAAAACTCGTTGCTGGTAAGATCCTGTGTATAAGCTTTTCCCTAGTAGTGCGATAGTCCGGAATGTATCCGAATACCTGCTCAGTTATATAAAACCGGGGAATGCGTGGAAACCAGGCATAGGGGTCATTAGTGCTTGAACAGACAAGTTCTAGTTATGTTATATTACATGGGTAGTAAGAAACATCTTCCAGGGAGAATAGTTCCGTTAAGCGTTCCTTTCCCTGGGCATGCATGCCCTAAAGTGCATGTTTGGACTGCGAAAAAGAAATGCAGAAAAAGAAACATCTGGGGCACATATTGAAAATAAATAAAAATCATCTTTTGTTCACCGACCGAATATTCTCTTAAGAACGCTAGCTTTCGGCATCACCCAGTCTGAGGTACACATCCGGCTGATCCGGCAGTAACAATCGCAGAGGTGCTCCCCTTATGCCCTAGCCGAATTAACGGGAACGTAGGGCATAAATACAAGAGCCAGGCAACCCAGCTTGGCCAAAACTTAAGTCATATCGATGCATATAATGGCGAAGAAAAGGTACATGCGGAAGAGTAACGCATGTGCGGGGCATAAAGCCCGTATAAGTAATTAAGCTTCTGTGTAAGAAGCCCCCAGGTATAATGAGCGCGGATAGCGCGTTAGTAGTGTGCAGGCAAGGCACAAATTGGCCCTTAAAGGCCTTGAGAAAGGAGAAATCGAAGAAAGAAAGAAAAAACAGATAATGTGTATATAAAAAATGGACAGGGGAAGGAGACGAACATAGAGTCCGGCGCTAGGCATAGAATTTTCGGAGCCTGGCTGCGTTCCATGGGTTCAGCTCAAGTCGGTTATCTGATGCATCTCGCAGACGGTATGCCCCGCCGGTCAGAACTTGGTCGATAATAAAGGGACCTTCCCATTTGGGCTCGAGCTTGTTCTTTTTCTTCTCCGGCAGGCGTAGAACTAGTTCGCCAACGTTATAAGTTTTGGCCCGTACTTCTCTACTTTGATATCTTCGAGCCTGTTGCTGATAGAATACGGAACGGAATTTGGCCACGTCGCGCTCCTCCTCCAGGGTGTCCAGACTGTCCTGCCGATCGAGCTCGGCTTCTCTTTCTTCGTACATACGCACTCGAGGTGAGTCATGGATTATGTCGCATGGCAGAACCGCCTCAGCGCCGTACACCATAAAGAAGGGTGTGTATCCGGTAGTGCGATTCGGCGTGGTCCGCAGCCCCCAGAGTACGGAGTCGAGCTCCTCTACCCAGTGCATGTTAGATTCCTCAAGGGATCGCACTAGTCTGGGTTTGATGCCGCTCATGATAAGACCGTTTGCTCGCTCAACTTGACCGTTAGTTTGTGGGTGATATACAGAAGCATAATCAAGCTTGATGCCCATGTTGCTACACCAGAGTTTTACCTCGTCGGCCGTGAAGTTCGTGCCGTTGTCAGTGATGATGCTGTGGGGGATGCCATAACGGTGTACAACCCCGGATATGAAGTCTATCACCGGTCCGGATTCAGCCGTTTTAACAGGTTTGGCTTCTATCCATTTGGTGAATTTATCCACCATGACCAGTAAGTATTTTTTCTTGTGGGTCCCCCCTTTGAGGGGTCCAACCATGTCAAGCCCCCAGACCGCGAAGGGCCAAGTAATGGGGATTGTTTGGAGGGTGGTAGGTGGCATGTGGCTTTGGTTTGCAAAAAGCTGGCATCCGACGCAGCGTTGGACCAAGTCCTGTGCATCTGCCCGGGCCGTCGGCCAATAAAAACCAGTACGGAAGGCCTTGCTTACAAGGGCCCAGGCTGCGGTGTGATGTCCGCCGAGTCCGGCATGAATTTCTGCCAGAAGCTTCCGCCCTTCCTCTTCGGAGATGCACCTTTGAAGGACTCCGGTAGTGCTTTTCTTGTAAAGCTCTCCCTCATGGACCTTGTAGGATTTAGATCGCCGCACTATGCAGCGTGCCTCATTTTGGTCTTCGGGAAGTTCCTGCCTAGTTAGGTAGGCCAGGAATGGTTCAGTCCACGGGGCGATGATGGCCATTATTACGTGGGCTGAGGGTGTTATTTCGGTGGCATTGCCTTCGATTACGTCAGAGTTTTCGGTATCGGGCTTTTTGGCTGGGTCCGGATTACTGTTGCCGGCGTCCCCTTCCCATACCACGGAGGGCTTAAACAGTTTCTGCAAGAAGATGTTGGGTGGGACCGCGTCACGTTTTGCGCCGATGCGGGTGAGGATATCCGTCGCCTGATTGTTTTACCGAGCTACATGGTGGAATTCGAGCCCCTCGAAACGAGCTGACATCTTGAGTACGGCGTTGCAATAGGCCGCCATTTTCGGATCCTTAGCATCGAAGTCTCCATTTATTTGGGATATAGCGAGGTTTGAATCCCCACGCACCTCCAGGCGTTGAATGCCCATGGAAACTGCCATCCGAAGACCATGTAGCAGGGCCTCGTATTCGGCTGCGTTGTTGGAGTCTGTATACATTATCTGGAGTACGTATTGAACTGTATCTCCGGTTGGGAAAGTCAGGACGACACCAGCCCCTAGACCAGCCAGCATTTTGGAGTCGTCGAAGGGCATGATCCAATTGGAGTATGCGTCGTACTCTTTAGGGAGTTCGGCTTCTGTCCATTCGGCGACAAAGTCGTCCAATACTTGCGACTTAATGACTCGCCGAGGTCTGTATATTATGTCGAACGGGAGGAGCTCAATGGCCCATTTGGCAATCCAGCCCGTGGCGTCGCGGTTGTTTACATTATCGTTAAGTGGCACTTCTGAGGCGACTATAATTGAACACTCTTGAAAGTAGTGTCGCAGCTTCCGAGATGCCATGAATACCGCGTAGGCTATCTTTTGATAATGTGGGTACCGTGATTTGCATGGAGTGAGGACAGTGGATACATAATATACCGGCTTTTGAAGGGGGTATTTGTGTCCGTCCGTTTCTCGAACCTGATGAGTTGTCACGATGTACAATAGCATTGGTTCGCCGATGTTTGGTGCGACCAGGATTGGGTTGGTTGCCAGTATGGCTTTTATTTATTCCAATCCGGCTGTGGCAGCATCCGTCCATTCGAAGTGTTCGGTGCGCCGAAGGAGGCGGTAAAGGGGTAATGCATTTTCTCCTAAGAGGGAGATAAAGCGGCTTAGGGCCGCCACACATCCAGTTAATTCTGGATTTGTTTGAGGTTTGTTGGGATAGCCAACTGTGACAGAGCTCGGATTTTGGCCGGATTTGCTTCAATGCCTCTACTGGAGACAATGAAGCCCAGTAGCTTTCCGGCCGGTACGCCGAAAACACATTTGTCCGGAATGAGCTTGATGTCGTATGTTCAAAGGTTGTCGAACGTGAGCCTCAATTCATCTATTAGTGAGTCAACCTGTTTGGTTTTAACGACCACATCATCTACGTATGCCTCCACAGTTTTGCCGATCTGTTTTTTCAGACATGTCTGAATCATGCGCTGATATGTCGCGTCGGCGTTTTTTAGCCCAAAAGGCATTGTGTTGAAACAGAAGGGGTCGTATGGTGTGATGAATGCCGTTGCGTCTTGGTCGGAGTCCGCCATCTTGATTTGGTGGTAGCCGGAGTATGCGCCGAGGAAACACAATGAATCGTGTCCTGCGGTAGCATCGATAATTTGGTCGATGCGGGGGAGGGGGAAGGGATCCTTTGGGCAAGCCTTGTTGAGGTCTTTGAAATCGACACATAGGCGCCAGGATTTGTCCTTCTTTGGTACCATCAGCAGGTTTGCTAACCAGTCCGGGTGTTTTATTTCTCTAATGAATCCGGCCTTCAATAACTTGGCTAGCTCCTCTCCCATAGCTTGTCTCTTGGGTTCGGAGAAACGCCGAAGAGCCTGCTTGACCGGCTTAAATCCTTTTAGGATATTAAGGTTGTGTTCGGCCAGTCTGCGTGGGATTCCTGGCATATATGAGGGATGCCAGGCGAATATGTCCCAATTCTCGTGCAGGAACGCTCGTAGTGCGGCGTCCACGGTGGGGTTTAACTCTGCCCCGATGGAGGCTGTTTTTGTAGGGTCCGTTTGGTGGACCTAGAATTTGACTATTTCATCTGTTGGTTTGAAAGAGGTGGACTTGGATCTTTTATCAAGTATCACGTCGTCCCTGTCCACTGTGGAGCGTAGCGCGGTTAATTCCTCAGCCGCAAGGGCTTCGGATAATGCCTCGAGGGCCAGTGCGGCTGTTTTGTTTTCGGCGCGGAGTGTTGTGTCCGGATCACTAGCGAGAGTGATGATTCCGTTGGGTCCGGGCATCTTGAGCTTCATGTATCCATAATGGGGTATAGCTTGGAAAATCGTGAATGCCTCCCACCCTAAAAGGGCGTGGTATCCGCTACTGAACGGGGCCACTTGGAATGTAATTTCTTCGGACCTATAGTTCTCCGGCGTGCCAAATACCACATCTAGTGTGATTTTTCCAGCGCAGCGTGCTTCCCGACTGGGTATGATTCCTCTAAAGGTTGTGCTGCTTTGCTTAATGCAGTTCCAGTCTATTTCCATTTTTTGAAGGGTTTCCTCATAGATGAGGTTTGATCCACTGCTGCCGTCCATGAGTACTTTGGTGAGTCGAAAGCCGTCCACAATTGGAATGAGGACCAGTGCAGCTGGTGCCCGGGCTGTTCGAAATTTAGATTCATCACTGGCGTTGAAGGTAATAGCTGTGTCACTCCATGGATTCATAGTTGCCACATGGCATATTTCGGCAAGGCTGCGGAGTGTTCGCTTGTGCCTATTATTTGATGCAAAGGTCTCAAACACTGTTAATACTGTATTGTTATCCCTGGAATAGTGCTCTGTGGCATCTATCATGAGAAGATCCTCGCCACTTTTGGCCACCTGCCGGAGGATCCAACATGCTCTAAGGCTATGTGTTGGGATGGTATCCATTGTACTATGAATTTTGCAGGGTCCGTTGAGCCATCCCTCCAATACGGTTCCGCGCCCTATAGAGGGTTTTTGCTTCTTGGTAGTTGACTCGGGTGTCTTATGATAGTGCACCCTTTTGCTTCGGACCGGGTGTATATTTGGAGCCGGATTGTCCCAAAATTTCGTTTTGGTTTTCCAGGTGCTTTCCATCGCACAGTATTTTCGCACTATGGACGCCAAGTCAGCAAAGCGTGATATATCACGGCGACTTATGGCGTTAAGGATTCCCTTGTCCGTGCAATTATTGCGGAAAAATAGGATTGTGTCTTCCTCCCGACAGTCCTTAACCTTATTCATCATAAGGAGGAATCTGGCCCAATAATGATGTACTGTTTCCTGGGGCTCTTGCCTGATGTTGGAAAGATCGCTTATGCTTGGGTGGGTGGGTGGAATTGAGTCCGAACCCTTACCCGATCAGAGACCCAGGGGCCAAGGAGTTTCCAATCTTGGAAGTTCGGGTTCCGGGATGTTGTCCGATAATTCTAGCCCGCTGCCTGACTCTAGGTTCAGGGCTTGGGTGGTGTCTTCCCGTAAACGGGTGTCCGGCTCGGAGAGCTCAGGAATCCGGATGTAGTTAGTCCTCAAGACGGAGGAGGAATCGCCGCATTGTTCCTCCACCATCGCAACGTGGTGAGTGACCGGCGGAGAGTTAATCTCCCTTTGATCGGGTTTAAGCCCAATCCGATCATAGTCCGTGGCCACTCCTAAGGCGGCGATGCGATCCAAAAGCTCGTTCAGGGAGGAGAGCTCCATTGGATCCATCTGCTCGGCAAGTTCTGAGTTGACGTGAAGGATGTTTTTGATGACCCGAGAAGTCATCGTCGGCGTAGCAGCCGAACAGGCGGTTATGACGAAACCGCCTAGACGGTGGATTTGGCCGACAGCCAAGGATCCCCCGGCGGCGATGTTGTCTTTAAGGACGAGACGGGACATCATTTCTTGCGGTGACAGCACAGTGGAACTCTCAATGAAAGCACCAATGTCGGTGTCAAAACCGGTGGATCTCGGGTAGGGGGTCCCGAACTGTGCGTCTAGGCGGATGGTAACAGGAGACAAGGGACATGATGTTTTTACCCAGGTTCGGGCCCTCTCGATGGAGGTAAAACCCTACTCCTGCTTGATTGATATTGATGATATGGGTATTACAAGAGTTGATCTACCATGCGATCGAAGAGGCTAAACCCTATAAGCTAGCCTATGCTATGATTGTCCTTGTCCTATGGACTAAACCCTCCGGTTTATATAGACACCGGAGGGGGCTAGGGTTGCACAGAGTCGGTTACAAAGAAGGAGATCTACATATCCGTATTGCCAAGCTTGCCTTCCACGCCAAGGAGAGTCCCATCCGGACACGGGACGAAGTCTTCAATCTTGTATCTTCATAGTCCCACAGTCTGGCCAAAGGATATAGTCCGGCTGTCCGGATACCCCCTAATCCAGGACTCCCTCAGTACCCCCCGAACCAGGCTTCAATGTCGTTGAGTCCGGCGCGCAGATTGTCTTTGGCATTGCAAGGCGGGTTCTCCTCCAAACTCCGAGTACCTGTTAAATAGTGTCTGGCTTCTCGTAAATGTTGGGCTTCTCGGCTTCTGCGCCCAATAATGGCCATCTTCCACCTGTCAAGCGAATGCGAGGAGCCAGGGCGTTTTTACATTTACCACCCTAGCTATGCGAATGAACTGCCTATTAAATAGGCAAGGATTCTCAGATCCAAACCACACCATTCTCCCTCAGCGAGCATTCATCAGAGCGCGCCCGAAAAAAATCCATCCCAACATGGCCGGCCAGCGCAGCTCCTCTTCTCGCCCCGGTAGCCCTAAGCCCAGAGATTGGGAGAAGTGTTTCGTCCCGCACAGCCAATTAGTAAAGTTGCAAACCCAGGGATTTCTCCCTCCAGCATATATGGTCCCGGTTCGAGCCGGGCTCGCCACCTACAATGGCGGGGAGCAAGCAGAGAGCTTTCCCAACCCCTCTAAGGGAGAGCGGGTATGCCTTGTCCCTTATTTGTTAAGGGGACTCGGATTTCCAATCCATCCGTTTCTCCGAGGGCTCCTGGAGTTCTACGGCCTCCAGTTGCACAACCTCACCCCTGCCTCCATACTGCATATCGCCGGCTATGTAGCCCTTTGCGAACTATTCTTGGGCTGCGAAGCTCACTTCGCACTGTGGAAGAAGTTGTTCTACCTAGTGCCCCGTACACAGAGGGGATTAATATATCAAGTGGGCGGAGCCGAGGTATGGCGCATCGCCGGGACCGGATATCTGTCCGGTACCCCGAAGAAGATGTCCGAAGACTGGCCTTCAGAATGGTTTTATATAGAGGATGTTCCCCTTCCAGATCCTATTCGGATCAGCCTTCCTGAGTTTAATGATGCTCCCCTGAAGAAGCGCTTGAGTTGGCGGCCACGGAGCCCTCAGGAGGAAGATGATCGAGACGTTCACTACCTGATGGGCCAGATAAAGGTGTTGGCCCAATCAGGACTGACCATAACCGAGGTTATGTCAGCATGCCTTATGCGGGGGGTGCAGCCGCTTCAATATCGGGTCCACCCTATGTGGGATTTCAACGGGGAAGATGATGCCACCCGCTGCGGCCGCAAAGGGCCGGACTCGCCTGCTGCCCTAGCAAAAATCTTGTCCGGTCTGTACAAGGGGGAGGAAGAGGAGTTCCTCCGTATCAAACCGCGGGATGGATTCTCCATGTACAACCCTCCGAGCTGGGTAGGCTGCCACTTTCTATGCCCACTAATTCCGCATTTCTACAGTCAAATATTTTACCTTGCAATTTCATCGCAGGAGCTGCGTAAGGCTGTAAGAGAGATAAGCAACCCTCCTCCACAACCAGAGGACCCTGAACGGGCCCTCGATCCCGGCCTTAGGGAGGATCCGGACATATTCGTGGAGCTGATCGATAGGATTTTTTATCAGTTAAGCTGTGATGACGCCATGGTGGCGATTACAGCCGACTACCCTGGGTTACTCCCAGCCTCGCAGGTAAATGAGACCAAAGTCCCAACCTTTGAAAAGGATTTTCTTTTACGCACTTCACCTACCGTATACAAACGGTGTTTTATAGGGAAGGCACGCGGGATGCCATGCTGAGCCCGCGGCAATTCGCCAACAAGGGGCTCCAAAGCCAGATAGGCAAAAAAGGAAGGCAGTCCGGATGGAGAAGCCAGCGCAGAGGTATGATGCAACACCTTCCTCCGTGGCTTGTCGTTTTCTTTTAAAAACATAATAACACCCGCTTTTCCTAGAAGGAAGAACGCTCGCCGGATAATATCCGGAGATGTTGTCGATCACGCTTCTACCAGTCGGGCTCCAGGGCCGGACACCGAAGCAGAGGCTAACACGAGGCGCATGCCAGATGCTCCGCTGACAGAGGATGCGGATAGAATGTCCGCCACAAATTCCGAAGTGGAGAGCGCCATGAATCACAGGCGTCGCCAGGCCGTGCTCCGCGATGCTTGTTTCTCCCAAGAGGCTTTTGGTGCCTTCAACTCAGGAGACGCGTACCTCCGTGCGGCTCAAAATGGTCTAGCCAGAGCCACGGAGCAGTATGTAAAGGATATACGGGTAAGAAAATTTGATGATTATATATATCAGTAGCCCCTGAGACTTGAAGCAGTTAGAATAACTGATTTAAGGATCATGACTTGGGCAGCTATTGTCAGAAAAGAATACCCAATTATCTCAGGAGCTGGAAGAGTACAGGGCCCGGCTTTAGGCCGCACTTGCCGTAGAAGAGGAGTCCAAGAAGACCCCCTTTGGTAGCCCTTGTTTCAAAGAATGATAGGTACCATATAGAGTGCGGTATGTCTTTTAAATCTGACAATAAATATTGCAGATGACGCCGGAGTGAATCCGGATGAGCAACATGTCGAGCGCGTGCTTGCAAAAGTTAGGCAGGAGAAAAATAATCTCCAGGATGCCAATACCCAGCTGAGCGTGGAACTAAAGGATGTTCGCGCTCAGCTATCGGACTCCGTGAAGGAGAATAAGCGGCTTCGACGCGGCATTTTCAGTAAGTGCTTGAGCGAACTTGGTAAAAAGAGTTCGGCGAAGAAGCCCGCTAACAGAGTTATGTCTGTAGGTATGCTGACTGGTCGTCCTGCGGATGAGATGCCCGGATCTGCGGGTGATCTTCTACCAGAGCTTTCACAACTGCACGAACAAGTTCGGCAAGTGATGTGAGGCGTCTCCCAGGCCTTGTGGCCATCCGTCTCCCCGCCCGAAGGCCTTGGAGAGCTTGCAGAGAAGCTCAAGGGAGCACGACGGCGCTTTCGGTTATGGAAGATATCGGCATGCCGTCAAGATGCCAGGGAGGCCTGGGCCATGGTGAAGACGCGGTACACCAAGGCTGACCCAAACCACATGGCCGAGGTCGGACCTATGGGGCCTGATGGGAAAGAGATCCCTGTTAGCTTGGTGTATGGGCAAGTAGAATTAGCAGCAAAATATTCTCAACAGGATTGCAGGTTAGACAGCCTGTTGGATGGTATAGAAAAGGAATTCAGTCAGTCTAAATGACTATGTAATGAAAGTGACATGTATAATGCCTTCTAGCCGGATTGTAGATCATTTGTCGTGGCGGACCTTTTCGCTTCAACCTCTGAACCCGATACTACTAGGGAAAACCCTAGTAGTAGCGCAGGTTTTGAGGCTATCAGCAGCGCGGGCGGCCGAGCTACCAATAAGGCGCTACAGCCAACTCTTAGTAGTAGCGCTGTCTGTACCCGCGCTACTACTATTGACTATAGCAGCAGCGCTTTTACAGAACGCGCTACTATTAGTTAGGTATAGCAATTTCCTAGCCCCGCGCTACTGCTATATCTTTCATCATTTCCACCCCGTTTCAGCTTCAATAAACTACAATTTCGAGATACTAGGTACTACTAGATATCAATTTCATAAAGCCATAAAGCATTATAGGTACTAGGTAGTATTCCCTCAGTTCCAAATTACTCGTCGTGGTTTTAGTTCAAATTTGAACTAAAACCACGACGAGTAATTTGAAATGGAGGGAGTACTAGATAACAATTTCATATATACTCAACATGCATCCTCAAGCAGTACTAGGTGATATCGACGACGATCATCATATGTAGTTTTAGATGATATCGAAGACGATCATCATATGTAGTTCTACATGATATCGACGACAATCATCATATGTAGTTCTAGATGATATAGCCACACACACACATATGTAGTTCTAGATGATATCGACGACGATCATCATCCTCAAGCCTGGGCGGCGGGTGTTCCTGATAGTAATTAGGATGGCCTATCCAACACGAAGATTCTTGCCAACGAGGAATCTCTTCCACCCAACCGAGTTTAAGTGTGTGCGACCATCGTCTGTGTCCATGTGGTAAGTACAGGTGGTGACGGAGCCCCTTGCAGTAAGGCGTAGTCCAGCTGAGCCTTCTTCATCAGGCTCAATACCACAACTCACAGATAGGTTCTTTGGCAATTTCTGAATAAGATAAACATATCAATTATAAATAGCTTCGCACATACTCTTGCAAATATATTTCTATTAAGTCTATATTTCTACACTATCAAAAGACACAGTACTACGCATTTGTACTAATTAATCATGAATTCTACTAATAAGTATATATGGATTATCTACACTATTAATAGTTCCTTGGATTCTACACTAATAAGCATGTGATCAGACTCTACACTAAAGCATATCATCGACTAGATTCCACATAGCATATCATTGGACTCTACACTAAGCATATCATCGGATTCACTAAGCATATCATCAGATAATTTGCATTTGTAAGTATAACAATAAAGCATATATATATATATATATATATATATATATATATATATATATATATATATATATATATATATGTATGTATATATATATGTATGTATGTATGTGTGTGTGTGTATATATATATATATATATATATATATATCATCAAATTACTACCGTCAGTATAACTACCATTTCATGCCGATCGACCATGGTACTTGTCAGGCAGGTCACGAATGGCAACCCGACAAAGTCATCACGTGGCGGAATTATGTACCATAGGTTGCGCACCTCCTCCTCGCTCAGCCTCATTCTTTGAGCTACGATGGCTTCATGAAGTGGGTTCTCATCATATTCATCGAGTGGGTCCTCATTATCTTCATCATCTTCGTCATCTTCATCATCTTCCACCAGGTTGAGATAAATGACAGCCAGTTTGGGTCTTTCTGCTCTGAAGGAGAACCTGATCAACTCACCACCAGTAAGACGCATGTGGGCGACGAAACGGGCCCATCCATCTCCTCCAATCTGTGACATATTGCTTCCTTTCTCGACCTCCATAGTGTACGGCCCCCCAGGAGCCTCAAATGTCACAGTGTCTCCTGTCAGCTTGTTGAATTTCAACCTCACATTGCATGGGATGATCTGTGTGAAAAAAGCAAAATGACACAATGCAGTAATGCCAACAC
The DNA here is from genome assembly GCA_032464435.1 of Aegilops umbellulata. NCBI lineage: Eukaryota > Viridiplantae > Streptophyta > Magnoliopsida > Poales > Poaceae > Aegilops > Aegilops umbellulata. The sequence continues at coordinate 645,246,767 of CP136060.1, read as the reverse complement.
TAAAAATAAAATAGTTGTTACATTTCATCTAATTTCTTACCGCCGCATGACGAAAACTCGGCTGGAAGTAGATGCCGAACAGCTTGCTAGTTGCAAGGCTGCTGGCGCACCTTGACTTGCACAGTCGACATAGTGGTGGTGGCGGCGGCGCCATTTTCCTAAAGCAATATGAGCAAAGGATTAACGATCCACTTCACAGGAAAGAAAAACAGTAGCATGTGATTTTAACTAAATTGGCACCTACATTTTGCCAAAAAATAACTTATTACAAAGGCAACTAGCCTACTAAATCAACTAAATCAAAATGTGCATACTAAATCAACTACCCTACTAATTCAACTAAATCAACTAGCCTACTAAATCAACTAAATCAAAATGTTCTAAATCAACTAAATCAACTAGCCTACTAAATCTACTAAATCAACTAGCCTACTAAATCAACTCAATCAAAATGTTCTAAATCAACTAAATCAACTAGCCTACTAAATCAACTAAATCAAAATGTTCTAAATCAACTAGCCTACTAAATCAACTAAATCAAAATGTGGCATATGAACTAGCCTACTAAATCAAAATGTAGCAGGGAGGAGGGAGAAGGAGGGGCGACTGGAGGAGGGAGAAGAGAGTAGGACGGAGGAGGAAGGCGGAGCGAGGAGGGGCCGGCCGGCGGCGAGTCGAGGGAGGACGGAGGAGGAGGGCGGTACCGAGTCCAGCGAGGAGGAGCAGTTGACGGCGGCACAGAGGGAAGAGGGGTAGGCGACGGCGGCTGGCCGGGGCGACAGCGGCCGGCGGGGGAGGACTGGCGCGTGGGGGGGTTGAGGGGGAGTGAGTCTGAGTGTGTGAGTGTGGATCGCGGATGGAGGAGGAGCGTACGTGGGGGAGGGGAGGGTGGAGATAGCTAGTTTTAGCAGTAGCGCTCTAAAGGCAAAGGCGCTACTGCTAAACTGCCTAGCAGTAGCGCGGTCCGAATAAACGCGTTGCTGCTAGAACTAGCTTCGTGGCGGGGTCGTGGGAATTATAGCAGTAGCATGGCCTAGAGAAGGCACGCTGCTGATACGTCTATTTCAGCAGCGAGTACTGCCGGAGCGCGCTATTGCTACATTGCAGCAGCGCCTTATTTTAAAACTCGCTGTTGGTAAGATCATGTGTATAAGTTTTTCCTTAGTAGTGCGATAGTCCGGAATGTATCCGAATACCTGCTCAGTTATATAAGAACCGGGGTATGCGTGGAAACATGGCGTAGGGGTCATTAGTGCTTGAACAGACAAGTGCCCAACTAGTTATGTTATATTACATGGGTAGTAAGAAACATCTTCGAGGGAGAATAGTTCCGTTAAGGGTTCCTTTCCCTGGGCATGCATGACCTAAAGTGCATGTCCGGGCTGCCAAAAAGAAACGCAGAAAAAGAAAGATCTAGGGGAACATATTGAAAATAAATAAAAATCATCATTTGTTCACCGACCGAATGTTCTCTTAAGAACGCTAGCTTTCGGCTTCACCCAGTCTGAGGTACACATCCAGCTGATCCGGTAGTAACAATCGCAGAGGTGCTCCCTTTATGCCCTAGCCGAATTAACGGGAACGTACGGCATAAATACAAGAGCCAGGCAACCCAGCTTGGCCAAAACATAAGTCATATCGATGCATATAATGGCGAAGAAAAGGTACATGCGGAAGAGTAACGCATGTGCGGGGCATAAAGCCCGTATAAGTAATTAAGCTTCTGTGTAAGAAGCCCCCAAGTATAATGAGCGCGAATAGCGCGTCAGTAGCTTGCAGGCAAGGCACAAATTGGCCCTTGAAGGCCTTGAGAAAGGAGAAATCGAAGAAAGAAATTAAAAACAGATAATGTGTATATAAAAATGGACAGAGGAAGGATACGAACATAGAGTCCGGCGCTAGGCGTAGAATCTTCGGAGCCTGGCTGCGTTCCATGGGTTCGGCTCAAGTCGGTTATCCGATGCATCCCGGAGACGGTATGCCCCGCCGGTCAGAACTTGGTCGATAATAAAGGGACCTTCCCATTTGGGCTCGAGCTTGTTCTTTTTCTTCTCCGGCAGGCGTAGAACTAGTTCGCCAACATTATAAGTTTTGGCCCGTACTTCTCTGCTTTGATATCTTCGAGCCTGTTGCTGATAGAATGCAGAACGGGCTTTGGCCACGTCGCGCTCCTCCTCCAGGGTGTCCAGACTGTCCTGCCGATCGAGCTCGGCTTATCTTTCTTCGTACATACGCACTCGAGGTGAGTCATGGATTATGTCGCATGGCAGAACCGCCTCAGCGCCGTACACCATAAAGAAGGGTGTGTATCCGGTAGTGCGATTCGGCGTGGTCTGCAGCCCCCAGAGTACGGAGTCGAGCTCCTCTACCCAGTGCATGTTAGATTCCTCTAGAGATCGCACTAGTCTGGGTTTGATGCCGCTCATGATAAGACCGTTTGCTCGCTCAACTTGACCGTTAGTTTGTGGGTGATATACAGAAGAATAATCGAGCTTGATGCCCATGTTGCTGCACCAGAGTTTTACCTCGTCGGCCGTGAAGTTCGTGCCGTTGTCAGTGATGATGCTATGGGGGACGCCATAACGGTGTACAACCCCGGATATGAAGTCTATCACCGGTCTGGATTCAGTCGTTTTAACAGGTTTGGCTTCTATCCATTTGGTGAACCTATCCACCATGACTAGTAAGTATTTTTTCTTGTGGGTTCCCCCTTTGAGGGGTCCAACAATGTCAAGCCCCCAGACCGCGAAGGGCCGGGTAATGGGGATTGTTTGGAGGGCGGTAGGTGGCATGTGGCTTTGGTTTGCAAAAAGCTGGCATCCGACACAGCGTTGGACCAAGTCCTGTGCATCTGCCCGGGCCGTCGGCCAATAAAAACCAGTACGGAAGGCCTTGCTTACAAGGGTCCGGGCTGCGGCGTGATGTCCGCTGAGTCCGGCATGAATTTCTGCCAGAAGCTTCCGCCCTTCCTCTTCGGAGATGCACCTTTGAAGGACTCCGGTAGTGCTTTTCTTGTAAAGCTCTCCCTCATGGACCTTGTAGGATTTAGATCGCCGCACTATGCAGCGTTCCTCATTTCGGTCTTCGGGAAGTTCCTGCCTAGTTAGGTAGGCCAGGAATGGTTCAGTCCACGGGGCGATGATGGCGTGGGCTAAGGGTGTTATTTCGATGGCATTGCCTCCAATTACGTCAGAGTTTTCGGTATCGGGCTTTTTGGCTGGGTCCGGATTACTGTTACCGGCGTCCCCTTCCCATACCACGGAGGGCTTAAACAGCTTCTCCAAGAAGATGTTGAGTGGGACCGCGTCGCGTTTTGCGCCGATGCGGGCGAGGATATCCGTCGCCTGATTGTTTTCCCAAGCTACATGGTGGAATTTGAGCCCCTCGAAACGAGCTGACATCTTGAGTACGGCGTTGCAATAGGCCGCCATTTTCGGATCCTTAGCGTCGAAGTCTCCATTTTTTTGGGATATAGCGAGGTTTGAATCCCCACGCACCTCCAGGCATTGAATGCCCATGGAAACTGCCATCCGAAGACCATGTAGCAGGGCCTCGTATTCGGCTGCGTTGTTGGAGTCTGTATACATTATCTGGAGTAAGTATTGAACTATATCTCCGGTTGGGGATGTCAGGACGACACCAGCCCCGAGACCAGCCAGCATTTTGGAGCCGTCGAAGTGCATGATTCAATTGGAGTATGCGCCGTACTCTTTAGGGAGTTCGGCTTCTGTCCATTCGGCAACAAAGTCGGCTAATACTTGCGACTTAATGGCTCGCCGAGGTCTTTATGTTATGTCGAACGGGAGGAGCTCAATGGCCCATTTGGCAATCCGGCGCGTGGCGTCGCGGTTGTTTATAATATCGTTAAGTGGCACTTCTGAGGCGACTGTAATTGAACACTCTTGAAAGTAGTGTCGCAGCTTCCGAGATGCCATGAATACTGCGTAGGCTATCTTTTGATAATGTGGGTACCGTCATTTTCATGGAGTGAGGACAGTGGGTATCGTGATTTGCATGGAGTGAGGACAGTGGATACATAATATACCGGCTTTTGAAGGGGGTATTTGTGTTCGTCTGTTTCTCGTTCGACAACGAGCACTGCACTTACAACCTGATGAGTTGCCGCGATGTACAATAGCATTGGTTCGCCGATGTTTGGTGCGGCCAGGATAGGGTTGGTTGCCAGTATGGCTTTTATTTCTTCCAATCCGGCTGTGGCAGCATCCGTCCATTCGAAGTGTTCGGTGCGCCGAAGGAGGCGTTACAGGGGTAATGCCTTTTCTCCTAAGAGGGAGATAAAGCGGCTTAGGGCCGCCAAACATCTAGTTAATTTCTGGATTTGCTTGAGGTATGTTGGGATAGCCAACTGTGACAGAGCTCGGATTTTGGCCGGATTTGCTTCAATGCCTCTACTGGAGACAATGAAGCCCAGTAGCTTTCCGGCCGGTACGCCGAAAACACATTTGTCCGGATTGAGCTTGATGTCGTATGTTCGAAGGTTGTCGAACGTGAGCCTCAAGTCGTCTATTAGAGAGTCGACGTGTTTGCTTTTAATGACCACACCATCTACGTATGCCTCCACAATTTTGCCGATCTGTTTTTCCAGACATGTCTGAATCATGCGCTGATATGTCGCGCCGACGTTTTTTAGCCCAAAAGGCATTGTGTTGAAACAGAAGGGGTCGTATGGTGTGATGAATGCCGTTGCGGCTTGGTCGGACTCCGCCATCTTGATTTGGTCGTAGCCGTAGTATGCATCGAGGAAACACAATGAATCGTGTCCTACGGTAGCATCGATAATTTGGTCGATGCGGGGGAGGGGGAAGGGATCCTTTAGGCAAGCCTTGTTGAGGACTTTGAAATCGACACATAGGCGCCAGGATTTGTCCTTCTTTGGTACCATCACCAGGTTTGCTAGCCAGTCCGGGTGTTTTATTTCTCTAATGAATCCGGCCTTCAATAACTTGGCTAGCTCCTCTCCCATAGCTTGTCTCTTGGGTTCGGAGAAATTCCGAAGAGCCTGCTTGACCGGCTTAAATACTTTTAGGATATTAAGGTTGTGTTCGGCTAGTCTGCGTGGGATTCCTGGCATATCTGAGGGATGCCAGACGAATATGTCCCAATTCTCGCGCAGGAACGCTCGTAGTGTGGCGGCCATGGTGGGTTTTAACTCTGCCCCCATGGAGGTTGTTTTTGTAGGGTCCGTTGGGTGGACCTGGAATTTGACTATTTCATCTGTTGGTTTGAAAGAGGTGGACTTGGATCTTTTGTCAAGTATCACGTCGTCCCTATCCACTGTGGAGCATAGCGCGGTTAATTCCTCGTCCGCAAGGGCTTCGGATAATGCCTCGAGGGCCAGTGCGGCTGGTTTTTTTTCGGCGCGGAGTGTTGTGTCCGGATCACTAGCGAGAGTGATGATTCCGTCGGGTCCGGGCATCTTGAGCTTCATGTATCCATAATCGGGTGTAGCTTGGAAAATCGTGAATGGCTCCCGCCCTAAAAGGGTGTGGTATCCACTACTGAACGGGGCCACTTGGAATGTAATTTCTTCGGACCTATAGTTCTCCGGCGTGCCGAATACCACATCTAGTGTGATTTTTCCAGCGCAGCGTGCTTCCCGACTGGGTATGATTCCTCTAAAGGTTGTGCTGCTTTGCTTAATGCGGTTCCATTCTATTTCCATTTTTGAAGGGTTTCCTCATAGATGAGGTTTGATCCACTGCCGCCGTCCATGAGTACTTTGGTGAGTCGAAAGTCGTCCACAATTGGACTAAGGACCAGTGCAGCTGGTGCCCGGGCTGTTCGGAATTTAGGTTCGTCACTGGCGTTGAAGGTAATAGCCGTGTCACTCCATGGATTTATAGTTGCCACATGGCATATTTCGGCAAGGCTGCGGAGTGTTCACGTGCACCTATTATTTGATGCGAAGGTCTCAAACACTGTTAATACCGTATTGTTATCCCTGGAATAGTGCTCTGTGGCATCTGTCATGAGAAGATCCTCGCCACTTTTGGCCACCTACCGGAGGATCCAACATGCTCTAAGGCTATGTGTTGGGATGGTATCCACTATACTATGAATTTTGCAGGGTCCGTTGAGCCATCCCTCCAATACGGTTCCGCGCCCTATAGAGGGTTTTTGCTTCTTTGTAGTTGACTCGGGTGTCTTATGATAGTGCACCCTTTTGCTTCAGACCGGGTGTATATTTGGAGCCGATTGTCCCAAAATTTCGTTTTGGTTTTCCAGGTGCTTTCCATCGCACAGTATTTTCGCACTATGGACGCCAAGTCAGCAAAGCGTGATATATCACGGCGACTTATGGCGTTAAGAATTCCCTTGTCCGTGCAATTATTGCGGAAAAATAGGATTGCGTCTTCCTCACGACAGTCATTAACCTTATTCATCATAAGGAGGAATCTGGCCCAATAATGATGTATTGTTTCCTGGGGCTTTGCCTAATGTTGGAAAGATCGCTTATGCTTGGGTGGGTGGGTGGAATTGAGTCCGAACCTTTACCCGATCTGAGACCCAGGGGCCAAGGAGTTTCCAATCTTGGAAGTTTGGGTTCCGGGATGTTGTCCGATAAGTCTGGCCCGCTGCCTGACTCTAGGTTCAGGCTTGGGTGGTGTCTTCCCGTAAACGGGTGTCCGACTCGGAGAGCTCAGGAATCCGGACATAGTTAGTCCTCAAGATGGAGGAGGAATCTCCGCATTGTTCCTCCACCACCGCAACGTGGTGAGTGACCGGCGGAGAGTTAATCTCCCTTTGATCGGGTTTAAGCCCAATCCGATCATAGTCCGTGGCGACTCCTAAGGCGGCGATGCGATCCAAAAGCTCGTTCAGGGAGGAGAGCTCCATTGGATCCATCTGCTCGGCAAGTTCTGAGTTGACGTGAAGGATGTTTTTCATGACCCGAAAAGTCATCGTCGGTGTAGCAGCCGAACAGGCGGTTATGACGAAACCGCCTAGCCGGAGGGTTTGGCCGACAGCCAAGGCTCCCTCGGCGGTGATGTTGTCTTTAAGGACGAGACGAGACATCCTTTCTTGCGGTGACGGCATAGTGGAACTCTCAATGAAAGCACCAATGTCGGTGTCAAAACCGGCGGATCTCGGGTAGGGGGTCCCGAACTGTGCGTCTAGGCGGATGGTAACAGGAGACAAGGGACACGATGTTTTTACCCAGGTTCGGGCCCTCTCGATGGAGGTAAAACCCTACTCCTGCTTGATTTATATTGATGATATGGGTATTACAAGAGTTGATCTACCACGAGATCGAAGAGGCTAAACCCTAGAAGCTAGCCTATGGTATGATTGTCCTTGTCCTACGGACTAAACCCTCCGGTTTATATAGACACCGGAGGGGGCTAGGGTTACACAGAGTCAGTTACAAAGAAAGAGATCTACATATCCGTATTGCCAAGCTTGCCTTCCACGCCAAGGAGAGTCCCATCCGGACACGGGATGAAGTCTTCAATCGTGTATCTTCATAGTCCCAGAGTTCGGCCAAAGGATATAGTCCGGCTGTCCGGATACCCCCTAATCCAGGACTCCCTCAGGGCCCCTCGAGGCCCATCTCAGCGTGAGACCGACGCCAAAAAATCATATAAATACATAAACCCCCAAAAAATAATCCTAGATCAGAAGTTCCTCCGCCACAAGCCTTTCTAGCCACGAAAAACTAATGTAGACCCTATTCCGGCACCCCGTCGGAGGGGGAAATCATCACCGGAGGCCATCTTCATCATCCCGGCGGCCACCATGATGATGAGGGAGTAGTCCACCCTCAGGGTTGAAGGTTTGTATTAGTAGCTATGTGTTTGATCTCTGTCTCTCGCGTTCTTGATTTGGCATGATCTTGATGTGTCGCGAGCTTTGTTAATATAGTTGGATCATATGGTGTTTTCCCTCTCTATCGTGTTGTGATGAATTGAGTTTCACCTTTGAGATTTCATTATTATCGGATTGAATATTTTTATGGATTCAGAGCACTTGATGTATGTCTTGGCACTCAACTCGCGGATTCCTGAAGTGACATTGGGGTAATCTATGCATAGGGGTTGATGCACATTTTTGTCCTTGTTTCTCCGGTAGAAATCTTGGGGCACTTTTGGAAGTTCTTTGTGTTGGATTGAGTATTATGAATCTAAAATTATTTGACGCATATCGTATAATCAACTCACAGATACTCGTGGTGACATTAGAGTTGGTTGACGTGTATCTTATGGTGTTATTTTAGTACGAACTCTTGGGCTATTTGTGACACTTATAGGAATAGCTCTATAGATCGATCGAAAAGGATAACTTTGAGGTGGTTTCGTACCCTACAAACAATTTCTTCTTATGTTCTCCGCTAGATAAGAACTTTGGAGTGATTCTTCGTTGCATGTTGAGGGATGGTTATATGATCCAATTATATTAGCATTGTTGAGGGATTGCACTAGCAAAAGTTTGAGCCCTAGGCCTCATTTTCGAGCATTCCAATACCATTTGTGCTCACTTTTGTTACTCGTTACCTTGCTGTTTTTTATTGTTAGTATTACAAAACTCAATATCTATTATCATTACTACACATGTATCACGGTCTATTCGCTGAACTAGTGCACCTATACAATTTACCATTTTATTTGGTGTGTTGGGGACAGAAGAGACTTTTTAATATTTGGTTGTAGGGTTGTTTGAGAGAGACCATCTTCATCCTACGCCTCCCACAGATTGATAAACCTTAGGTCATTCCCTTGAGGGAAAATTGCTACTGTCCTACAAAACTCTGCGCTTGGAGGCCCAACACGAGTCTACAAGAACAAGTTGTGTAGTAGACATCAGTGGCTGGCATTGCCTTCACTTTCCACAATATATTCTCCTCGCAGCAGCGTGCACTTTTAGGTGCCTGCCACTGGTTAGCTCTCAAACCAAAAAGTAGTGATCGTGGCCGTGTCTTTTGCTACCATGACAACCGCACATTTTATCATATTAGTAGTTGCATATGCATTGCAAAAATATGTATGCATCACATTACAATTCACATGGCAACGTCACAAGTACATGTTGCATAGCCGTTTCACAGAAGCCCGCGTCATGTTGCATGTTACGTACGATCTTATGGTAATAGAAACACCACAATGATGATGAACTCGATGAAGATTACCAAGTTCATCAGTCCACTCAACCCGATCTGACCTACAACCTTGTGTACTTCATCCTTGCTCTTTTTTATAGCACAAACTTAGTGATCATCCTCTGCTTCTTCCCTAGTCTTAAACCATTTATAGCAGCAGTTCTTGTAACTCTCCACTTGTTCATGGCATGTCTGCCATGAATCATAGACTCCTGGATATCTCCGTGAGTACACCACATACCACTTCATCTACCAAGATAAAAACAAACTAGCAACAAGTCAACTATCATAGCTACCAATCACATATAGTCACATGAAGGAAGTTCACAAGCATGTTCAAGATCAGAGCAGTAATATAGATGTTTAACAATCTGAACATACGATCTTCCATGAATTAAACCAACTAGCGTCAACTACAAGATATAGTCAACGCTACTAGCAACCCACATGTATCAAATTGAGGTTTTGAGACAAATAATGAATACAAGAGATGAACTAGGGTATAAGATAAGATGGTGTTGGTGAAGATGTTGATGAACTGGTCCTCCCATAGGGAAGTATCCTCGGTGGAATCGCTCTGCGGAGAGCAAAAGTGCTCCTGCCCAGGTTTCGCCTCGAGATGGCGGCGCTTCGTCCCGAGAGTCCTCTCTTTTTTTTTCTACGGCAAATGGCCTCATATAGCAAAAGAGCACCGAAGATGTCATGGTCCGCTCATGGCTCCTAGCCATCGATGTGTCGGAAGAAGTTTTGTTTGGGTAGTACAAACTTGACCAAAAATAGATATTTCTGATGCCTTCTTTTTTTCGAGCAAAGATTGCACCCACTCAAGTTTATCCAGAGAGGGGCTATGTATCGCTTGCTGCGATACAGAGCGAGGCGTCGCCTGCAATAGCCCATTAATGGGTCGGGCCAGCATGCGGTAGGAGCACTAGCTCCCAAACGCACATTTTTTTGTAATATTACTTTTATTTTTATTTCTAAAATTGGAAAAAAATAGTTCAAATGTTAAAACGTCTCCAAAAATGTTAATACAGTGGTAAAAAATGATCCGGAAACTTAAAAAATGTTGATAGCATTTCAAATAAATTTGTTTTGTGACAATTAAAAAATGGTTGACCATTTAAAGAAAATTTAAGCAAACACCTTTAATATATGTGTATACGATGAAAAAAAATGTGTCACGGAATTTTTTTCATACCATTAAATAATATATTTGACATTTCAAAAAAATGTTCACGTATTTCAAAATATAAGTACATGATCTTTTTTAAACTGCTTATACATGCCATTCGAAATTGTGTCAAAAATGGTTCACGTATTTCACGGAATTGTGTCAAAATTGTTTCATGCCATTCGAAAAAATGAATGTGATAGTTTAACGAAATATTATGCATTACGAAAAAATGTTCTTGACATTTAAAAAATTCTTACGCAATGTGACAAACTGTTTGCCAAGGTCAATAAAATGTTTATTCCCATTAAAAATGTACGTTGCATTTTAAAGAAATCCACATCTTTTAACATGTGAAAAAAATTATACAATGTGAAAAAATGTTTGCGTCGTTTAACTTTTTATTGCCATTAAAAATCCAATGTGTATTTCAAAATTGTCGAGCATGTATTCAAAAAAGTGTTCAAAAAATATATTCTAGAAATGTACATCATGTATTTAAAATATGTTCATCATGTATAATAAAAATGTTCCATGCTTACAATAAAAATGCACACTGTGTACTAAAAAGTAGACATGTGTTTAGAAAAGAGAGAAAAAGTTGAAAACCGAAGAAAATCAATGAGAAGAAGCCAAAAACAAATAAAACGTTTAGAAACAAAGAAAATTTTAGGAAACCTCGGTGAAGAAACGATGAAAGCAAAGAGAAAAGGAAATGAAAAAAGAAACCAAAGAAAACCCATTGAATAAACAAGGAACAAACCAAAACATCGAAGGAAAACCAAAGATAAACAAAGAAACAAAGAAAAACCGATGAAGAAACAAAGAAAAAGACAAAAAACCAAAGAAAACATGTGAAAAACTAATACTACCAGCACAAATGAAAATAATAAGCCGAAACCAGCCCAAAAAGGCTACAATGTTGGGCCCGGCCCATTACCGAGCGTCAGAGGCGAGACCTTCTTAGGAATCAACATGGGCGATCTATTGTCGTGGCGGCTTAATTGGACCGTTCGGATGTTGTGTACTCGTGCTAGAACAAATATTTCCATAATCTATACTACTCACTGAAGTCCGGTCTGGATCCCGGAATGTGTGGACTGGCGGCTTCTTACGCTACACGCATGGGGCTGGCCTCGGTGACAGAGCTAAATCTGGTAGATCTCGGGTAGGGGGTCCCAAGCTGGTGATCTTGGCTAAATGGTAACATGACAAAGAAGAGACACAATATTAATCCAGGTTCGGGCTCTCTCAAAGAGGTAAAATTCTATGCCCTGCTTGTATTATATTGATTGTGGATGTGGTACAAGTTACATGTTGATCTACCTCGAGATCATATGTGTGAATCAATCTATCTCAAAATGAGATTGTAATGAACTATCGACTAATCTAGTCTCGGTTTATATAGCGTACCGGAGGCCTAAGATTTTAGAAGAGTCCTCGTCATGTGTGCAGGTCTTGTGAAATCATCCTTGCATACATCATAGGCTACCCAAAAAGGCCCAGTAATTAACGGCCACTGGGTCCTCGGCCTGGCCCTCCTGACCGGGAGACAACATGGTGAGTACCCCCTAGTCCAGGACTCCGTCAGTAGCCCGTGAACCAGTCTTCAAGTTAGAGACGTTCCTCAGTTCTTATGAACTGTTCTCCGTCTTCGGTCGTCGGTCTTGAAAGCTGCTTCAACAAATCTTCTCATCTTCGATCTCGAGGATCGCCGAGGTGTATCCGAAGAGTTCACATGTCAGGCATCCGAGGAGCACCTTTAAGTTCTTGGCCTTTATTAGACATTTTGTTATTTTCACACCACATCTCGGGTTAATTTGTTTTCCTGTGCGATGGCATCTTCTTGCAATCGAGCTCCAACGCCAGACTGCATCCGAGGTGTCATGGATCACCTCGGTCTTGAAAATAGTTGAAGGAGTTTCGCCGAGCTTAACGCTGGAAAATTCTCATGTGTAGCCAGCCACTCGCGGTCGACCTCTATGCCAGACTGCTTCTAAGTTGGTGCACCACCTCGGTCTTGGGTTGATTTTTTGCGAATTTTTTTCTGATTGGTGCAATTTATTCTCCGCCGAGATGTATATCTAATATCCCTCAAGGTGTAAGCCGACCTAAAGTCCGGGATGCACTGGAAGGTTAAAGTAAAACTGTTCATCCTAGTAGCCCCTGAGACTCAGGTCGATTCGCAAAATCAGCATGAGTCTCGATTCCTTGCTTGGCAGCACATATTTAGGGAAAAACAGTGTGCAATAGCCCCAAGACTCAGGTCAGGTGTGGCCGACCGACCTAAGGATCGTAATCTCCTCATAAACCATATTGCTCTTTAAATTTTCTGCATTGAATCATCAATGCAGTAGCCCCCAAGACTTCGATCGGGTGACATGGCCGACTCTAGAATCGTATCTCCTCAGGAATTCTCCTCAAGAACTTGTTCAGCCAAGTACCGGAGTGTGTGTTTTGCTATTATCAAGGTGCAACTCGGCATAAAAGATGCCAAACTCCGGGTCGGACAAGATCTTTTTTGAGCAAAACTATAACTCAGTACAATCCAGGCCAGTTATGTGGGACTCGTCGGTCAACCTGCGAAACTTAATTGATACTTGAGAAATAAAACTCAAGAAAAGTTATTCAACTTAGTATATTGAATCATGTCTTTTGAAGTTTTTACTTTAATTTTTTTTATTTCTCTGCGCTATGATAAGACTTTTAGAAAGGATTTGAGATGGCGCCCCATGTTTAGCAAGTTAGAAACTTTGTTGCCCAATGAATTGTATCTGACTACAAACTTCAGTGTAGTTCATTTTCTTCAACACTCGCCAATTCTAACAAATCTTAACCTTCAACTTTCATATAGCAAGAAATATGTTTTTTCATATATGATAGCTTTGTCCCTGAAGATACCATGTACAACTTCATAGGGTTGAGGAACAAGCGTATGTCCAATGACAACAAAAACCATAGGATGTTAAGATCTCGTTATAGAAAAAACTGTATGATTCATTTTTGTAAAATGTTTTGTATGTGACCACATTCTAAATTGAATCAAGTGAAACGTACAACCCAAGGCAATATTTCTTGGTGTTGAAGCATCTCATGGTAGATAAAATCTATTTTCGCATGGAGGAAAGGATGTTCAATACATTGAAGATCCTTGGTTATAATGGAGCAACTCCCGCGCAAATTAATATCAAACATGATTGTAGGTCTTCTTCTACTCTCCGATTCATAATAAGTGTTATAGTTTTGAACTAAAGCTGAACTAACCTTAATTTAAAACTGCGACACTTATTTTGGATTGGAGGGAGTAGTATAACTATTGTTGCAATTCTCCAATGTTCATGTAGTGTACATGTGTTGGTACACCAAAATAGTACAAAAATAAAATTATTCTAGATAAATGAACATTAAAATATATTTAAAATTTGAAAATTAGAGAACTGAACTACATTGGTGATTTTGGAAATGAAGAAATTTCTATTAGAATGTTACATCATATTCAGTTTACATTTTTTCATTAAAAATGTGATTAGTTGAGATGCATGCACAGATGTGAAATTTTGTACACATACAATGTTGTATGCATAACTCGGATATTTTTTGAACGGTCACCGGGGGTGGGGGAGAGAATTTCCCTACCTGAATATATTACCACTCAAATTGCCATAATGCCAAGGGAATGATACAATTTATAAGGAAAATCGGATCGAAAACCTGAACAAGTTGGCCCAGTTTTGATGGAAATATGCCCTAGAGGCAATAATAAAATGGTTATTATTATATTTTCTTAATCATGATAAAGGTTTATTATTCATGCTAGAATTTTATTGACCCGGAACTTAAATACATGTGTGAATACATAAACAAACGTTGTGTCCCCAGTGAGCCTCTACTAGACTAGCTCGTTGATCAAAGATGGTTAAGGTTTACTAACCATAGACATGTGTTGTCATTTGATAATGGGATCACATCATTAGGAGAATGATGTGATGGAAAAGACTCGTCCGTTAGCTTAGCATATTGATCGTTTAGTTTATTGCTATTGCTTTCTTGATGACAAATACATATTCCTTCGACTATGAGATTAAGTAACTCCCGGATATCGGAGAAATACCTTGTGTGCTATCAAACGTCACAACTTAACTAGGTGGTCATAAATATGTTGTACAGGTATCTCCGAAAGTATTTGTTCTGTTGGCATAGATCGAGATTAGGATTTGTCACTCCGAGTATCGGAGAGGTATCTCTAGGCCCTCTCGATAATACACATCATAAGCTTGCAAGCAAAGTGACTAAGGAGTTAGTTGCAAGATTATATATTACGGAACGAGTAAAGATACTTGCCGGTAACGAGATTGAACTAGGTATGAAGGTACCGACGATCAATCTGGGGCAAGTAACATACCGATGGACCAAGGGAATTACGTATGTTGTCATATGGTTCGACCTATAAAGATCTTCGTAAAATATGTAAGAGCCAATATGGGCATCCAGGTTCCGCTATTGGTTATTGACTGGAGAGGTGTCTCGGTCATATCTACATAGTTCTCGAACCCATAGGGTCCGCACACTTAACGTTCGTTGACGATATAGTGTTATACGAGTTATATGATTTGGTGACCGAATGTTATTCGGAGTCCCGGATGAGATCACGGACATGATGAAGAGTCTCGAAATGGTCGAGAGGTAAAGATTGATATATAGGAAGATGGTATTCGGACACCGAAAGAGTTCCGGAGTGCACCGGGTAGTCATCGGGTCACTGGAAGCGGTTCTGGACACCCCCGATAAGTGTATGGGCCTAGTGGGCCAAAGGAGGGGATACCAGCACACTAGGGGGCTGGCGTGCCCCTCTCCTTGGCAGTCCGGCCCTAGGGGAAGGAAAGAGGAGGGGTGGCCCCTCCTGCCTTCCTCCCGCACTCAAGGGGGCGCGGCTTGGGGAAGTCCCCAAGTAGGATTCGGCCCTACTTGGGGCGCCTCTTGGCCTCTCCCCTCTTCCCCCACCTATATATATGTGGGAGGGGGTGCCACACATAACCACGGCAATGTTTTAGCCGTGTGCGGCGCTCCCCTCCACCGTTTACACCCTCGTTCATATTTTCGTAGTGCTTAGGTGAAGCCCTGCGGAGATAGCATCACCATCACCATTACCACGCCGTCGTGATGCCGGAACTCATCCACTACCTCTCCGTCTTACTGGATCAGGAAGGCATGTACGTCACCGAGCTGCCGTATGTTCGGTACTCGATCGGTTAGATCGTGAAGAAGTTCGACTACATCAACAGCGTTATTAAATGTTTTTTCTTACGATCTTTGAGGGTACGTAGACACACTCTCCCCCTCTCGTTGATATGCATCTGCATGGATAGATCTTATGTGTGTGTAGAATTTTTTTTGTTTTCCATGCAACGTTTCCCAACAGTGGCATCCGAGCCAGGTCTATGCATAGATGATATGCACGAGTAGAACACAAAGAGTTGTGACCGGTGATAGTCATACTACTTACCACCAACTTCTTATTTTGATTCAGCAGTATTGTGGGATGAAGCGGCCCGGACCAACCTTACATGTCCACGCACATGAGACCGGTTCCACCGACTGACATGCAACTAGTTTTGCATAAAGGTGGCTGGCGGGTGTCTGTTTCTCCTACTTTAGTTGAATCAAATTAGACTACGGCCGGTCCTTGAAGAAGGTTAAAACAACAACCTTGATGAATCACCGTTGTGGTTTTTGCGTAGGTAAGAACGGTTCTTGCTAGAAGCCCGTAGCAGCCATGTAAAACTTGCAACAACAAAGTAGAGGGCGTCTAACTTGTTTTTGCAGGCATGTTGTGATGTGATATGGTCAAGACGTGATGTGATATATGTTGATGTATGAGATGATCATGTTTTGTAATATCGACAACCGGCTGGACCCTTAGGGTTTTGTCTTTATTGTATGAAGTGCAGACGCCATGTAATTGATTTACTTTATCGTTGCTTTAGCAACAGTTGTAGAAGCAATAGTTGGCAAGACGACCCCGACGCAACGATGGAGATCAAGGTGTCGAGCCGGTGACGATGGAGATCATGACGATGCTTTGGAGATGGAGATCAAAAGCACAAGATGATGATGGCCATATCATATCACATATTTTGATTGCATGTGATGTTTATCATTTATACATCTTATTTTTCTTAGAACGGTGGTACCATTATAAGATTATCCCTTAAGTAAATTTCAAGATAAAGGTGTTCTCCCCGAGTATGCACCGTTGCCAAAGTTTGTCGTTTCGAAGCACCTCGTGATGATCGGGTGTGATAGACTCTATGTTCACATATGACGCGTGTAAGACAGTTTTGCATAGGCAGAATACTTGGGTTAAACTTGACGAGCCTAGGATGTACAGACATTGTCTCGGAACACTGGAGGCCAAAAGGTCGAACATGAGTCATATAGTAGATATGATCAACATAGAGATGTTCACCGTTGATGACTACCCCATCTCACGTGATGATCGGACTTGGTTCAGTTGATATGGATCATGTATCACTTAGACAACTTGAGGGATGTTGCTTTAAGTGGGAGTTCATTAGTAATTTTGATTAATTGAACATAATTTATCATAAACTTAGTCTTAATAGTTTTGCATATCTATGTTGTAGATCAATAGCTCGCGATATAGCTTCCCTATATTTTTATATGTTCCTATAGAAAAATAAGTTGAAAGTCCATGATCTGAGGATTATCCTTATTGTTGCGCAGAAGAATTACGTCCTTGATGCACCGCTAGGTAACAGACCTATGGCAGGAGCAGATGCAGACGTTATGAACGTTTGGCAAGCTCGATTTGATGACTACTCAATAGTTCAGTGTGACATGCTTTACAGCTTAGAACCAGGACTTCAAAGACGTTTTGAACGTCATGGAGCATATGAGATGTTCCAAGAGCTGAAATTAATATTTCAGTATCATGTCCGTGTTGAGAGGTATGAGACCTCTCACAAGTCCTTTGCCTGCAAGATGGAGGAGAATAGCTCAGTCAGTGAGCATGTGCTCAGAATGTCGCTAGGTACTACAATCTCTTGAATCAAGTGGGAGTTAATCTTCGAGATAAGATAGTGATTGACAGAGTTCTCTAATCACTATCACTGAGCTACTAGAGCTTTGTGATGAACTATAATATGCAAGGGATGACGAAAATGATTCCCGAGATCTTCGCAATGCTGAAATCAGCGAAGGTAGAAATCGAGAAAGAGCATCAAGTGTTTATGATTAACAAGACCACTAGTTTCAAGAAAAAGGGCAAGGGAAAGAAAGGGAACTTCAAGAAGAATGGCAGGCAAGTTGCCACTCCCGTGAAGAAGCCCAAAGCTGGACCCAAGCCTGAAACTGAGTGCTTCTACTTCAAGGGAAATGGTCACTCGAAGCGCAACTGCCCCAAATACTTGGCGGATAAGAAGGATGGCAAAGTGAACAAAGGTATGTTTGATATACATGTTATTGATGTGTACCTTACTAGTATTCATAGTATCCCTTGGATATTTGATATTGGTTCATTTTTTAAGATTAGTAATTCGAAACAGGAGTTGTGGAATAAACAAAGACTAGTTAAGGGTAAGGTGACGATGTGTGTTGGAAGTGATTCCAAGATTGATACGATTACCATGGCACACTCCCTCTACCTTCGGGATTAGTGTTGAGCCTAAATAAATGTTCTTTGGTGTTTGCGTTGAGCATGAACAAGATTAGATCGTGTTTATTGCAATACGGATGTTCATTTAAGTCAGAATAATTATTGTTCTGTTTACATGAATAAAACCTTATATGGTCATGCACTCAATGCAAATGGTTTAGTGAATCTCGACCGTAGTGATACACATATTCATAATATTGATGCCAAAATATGCAAAGTTGATAATGATAGTGCAACATACTTGTGGCACTGTCGTTTAGGTCATATTGGTGTAAAGCGTATGAAGGAAGGCCATGTGGATGGACTTTTGGAATCGCTTAATTATGAATCATTTGATACTTGCGAACCATGCCTCATGGGCAAGATGACTAAAACTCCGTTCTCCAGAACTATGGAGCGAGCTAATAACTTATAGGAACCGATGTATGCGGTCCGATGAATGTTGAAGCACGCGGTGGATATCGTTATTTTCTCACCTTTACCGATGATTTGAGTAGGTATGGGTATATCTACTTGATAAACACAAGTCTGAAACATTTCAAAAGTTTAAAGAATTTTGGAGTGAAGTGGAGAACCATCGTAACAAGAAAATAAAATTTCTATGATCTGATCACAGAGGCGAATATTTGAGTTACGAGTTTGGCCTTCATTTAAAACAATGTGGAATTGTTTCACGACTCATGCCACCTGGAACACCACAGTGTAATGGTGTGTCCGAACTCGTAACCGTACTTTATTGGATATGGTGCGTTCTATGATGTCTCTTACCGATTTACCACTATAATTTTGGGGTTATGCATTAGAGACAAACACATTCACGTTAAATAGGGTACCGTCCAAATCCGTTGAGACGACACCGTATGAACTATGGTTTGGCAAGAAACCTAAGTTGTCGTTTCTTAAAGTTTGGGGATGTGACGCTTATGTCAAGAGGCTTTAGCCTGATAAGCTCGAACCTAAATCGAAGAAGTGTGTCTTCGTAGGATACCGTAAAGAAACTATTGGGTACACCTTCTACCACAGATCCGAAGGCAAGATCTTTGTTGCTAAGAATGGGTCCTTTCTAGAGAAGGAGTTTCTCTTGAAAGAAGTGAGTGCGACGAAAGTACAACTTGATGAGGTAACTGTACCTTCTCTCGAATTGGAGAGTACCACATCACAGTAAACCGTTCCTGTGATGCCTACACCAACTAGAGAGGAAGCTAATGATGATGATCATGAAACTTCATATCAAGTTACTACTGAACTTCGTAGGTCGACAGAGCATGATCCTCACTAGTGTGGTACGGTACTCCTATCCTGGATGTCATGTTACTAGACCAGGGAAAACCTACGAACTATGAAGAAGCTATGATGAGCCCAGATTCTGACAGATGGCTTGAGGCCATGAAATCTGATATAGGATCCATGTATGAGAACAAAGTATGGACTTTGGTGGACTTGCCCGATGATCGGCAAGCCATAGAGAATAAATGGATATTCAAGAAGAATACTAACGCTGATGATAATGTTACTATCTACAAAGCTCGACTTGTCGCAAAAGGTTTTCGACAAGTTCAAGGGGTTGACTATGATGAGACTTTCTCACCCGTAGCGATGCTTAAGTCTGTCCGAACCATGTTAGCAATTGCCGCATTTTATGATTATGAAATCTGGCAAATGGACGTCAAAACTACATTCCTTAATGGATTTCTTAAAGAAGAATTGTATATGATGCAACTAGAAGGTTTTGTCGATCCTAACGGTGCTGACAAAGTGTGCAAACTCTAGCGATCCATCTATGGACTGGTGCAAGCATCTCAGAGTTAGAATATACACTTTAATGAGGTGATCAAAGCATATGGTTTTATACAGACTTACGGTGAAGTCTGTATTTACAAGAAAGTGAGTGGGAGCTCTGTAGCATTTCTGATATTATATGTGGATGGCATATTGTTGATTGGAAATGATATAGAATTTCTGGATAGCACAAAAGGATACTTGAATAAGAATTTTCCAACGAAAGACCTCAGTGAAGATACTTATGTATTGGGCATCTAGATCTATATGGATAGATCGAGACGCTTAATAGGACTTTCACAAAGCACATACCTTGGCAAAAAAATTGAAGAAGTTCAAAATAGATCAGACAAATAAAGGGTTCTTGCCTGTCTTGCAAGGTGTGAAGTTGAGTAAGACTCAAAACCCGACCACGGCAGAAGATAGAGAGAGAATGAAAGTCATTCCCTATGACTCGGCCGTAGATTCTATAAAGTATGACATGTTGTGTACCAAACCTGTTGTGTACCTTGCCATGACTTTGGCAAGGGGTTACAATAGTGATCCAGGAGTAGATCACTGGATAGCGGTCAATATCCTTAGTTACCTAAGAGGACTAAGGAGATATTTATTGGTTATGGAGGTAATAAAGAGTTTGGCATAAAGGGTTACGTTGATGCAAGCTTTAACGCCGATTTGGATGACTCTGAATCTCAATCTAGATACATGTTGAAAGTGGGAGCAATTAGCTAGAGTAGCTTCATACAAAGCTTTATAAACATAGAAATTTGCAAAATATATACGGATCTGAATGTGACAGACCCATTGACTAAACTTCTCTCACAAGCAAAACATGATCACACCTTAGTACTCTTTGGGTGTTAATCACATGATGATGTGAACTAGATTATTGACTTTAGTAAACTCTTTGGGTGTTTGTCACATGGCGATGTGAACTATGGGTGTTAAATCACATGGTGATGTGAACTAGATTATTGACTCTAGTGCAAGTGGGAGACTGACGGAAATATGCCCTAGAGGCAATACTGAAATGGTTATTATTGTATTTCCTTAATCATGATAAAGGTTTATTATTCATGCTAGAATTTTATTGACCCAAAACTTAAATACATGTGTGAATACATAAACAAACATCGTGTCCCTAGTGAGCCTCTACTAGACTAGCTCATTGATCAAGGATGGTTAAGGTTTCCTAACCATAGACATGTGTTGTCATTTGATAACGGGATGACATCATTAGGAGAATGATGTGATGGACAAGACCCATCTGTTAGCTTAGCATATTGATCCTTCAGTTTATTGCTATTGCTTTCTTGATGACAAATACATATTGCTTCGACTATGAGATTATGCGCAACTCTCGGATACCGGAGGAATACCTTGTGTGCTATAAAACGTCACAACGTAACTAGGTGATCGTAAAGATGCTCTACAAGTATCTCCAAAGGTGTTTGTTGAGTTGGCATAGATCGAGATTAGGATTTGTCACTCCGAGTATCGGAGAGGTATCTCTGGGCCCTCTTGGAAATACACATCATAAGCTTGCAAGAAAAGTGACTAAGGAGTTAGTTGGAAGATCATGTATTATGGACCAAGTAAAGAGACTTGCCAATAACGAGATTGAACTAGATATGAAGATACCGACGATCGAACCTCGGGCAAGTAACATACCTATGGACAAAGGGAATTACGTATGTTGTCATAGGGTTCAACCGATAAAGATCTTCGTAGAATATGTAGGAGCCAATATGATCATTCAGGTTCCGCTATTGGTTATTGACCGGAGAGGTTTCTCGGTCATGTCTACATAGTTCTCAAACCCGTAGGGTCCGCATGCTTAACGTTCGTTGACGATATAGTGTTATATGAGTTATACGATTTGGTGACCGAATGTTGTTTGGAGTCCCGGATGAGATCACGGACATGACGAGGAGTCTCGAAATGGTCGAGAGGTAAAGATTGATATATAGGACAATGGTATTCGGACACCAGAAGAGTTTCGGAGTGCACCGGGTAGTCATCAGTTCACTGGAAGGGGTTCCCGACACCCTCGCTAAGTGTATGGGCCTAGTGGGCAAAAGGAGGGGACAAACCAGCCTACTAGGGGGCTGGTGCGCCCCTCTCCTTGGCAGGACGTCCATAGAGGAAGGAAGGAGGTGGGATGGCCCCTCCTGCCTTTCCCTCCTCATGAGAGAAAGGAAAGGGGGCGCCTCCTCCTCCTGCCTTCCTCCCGCACTCATATATGGAAGGGGACGCGGCTTGGGGAAGTCCCAAAGTAGGATTCGGACCTACTTGGGGTGCCTCTTGGCCTCTCCCCTCTCCCCCACCTATATATATGTGGGAGGGGAGCCACACATAACCACGACAATGTTTTAGCCTTGTGCGGCGCTCCCCTCCACCGTTTACACACCCTCGGTCATATTTTCGTAGTGCTTAGGCGAAGCCCTACGGAGATAGCATCACCGTCACTGTCACCACGTCGTCGTGCTGCCGGAACTCATCCACTACCTCGTTGTCTTACTGGATCAAGAAGGCGTGGACGTCACCTAGCTGAACGTGTGCTGAACGCGGAGGTGACGTACGTTTGGTACTCGATCGGTAGGATCGTGAAGAAGCTCGACTACATCAACCGTGTTACTAAACGCTTTCGCTTACGGTCTACGATGGTACATAGACACACTCTCCCCCTCTCATTGCTATGCATCTCCATGGATAGATCTTGCGTGTGCGTAGAATTTTTTTTGTTTTCCATGCAACGTTTCCCAACACATTTATTAGGGAAACCGGGCCAGAAACCATACTAGTAACATAGGTAAAAATAAGATGAGAAAAAGATGCCCAGGACATGTCAAGTAGACCAAAGGACCACCACCACGAGATACAAGTAGATGTGGGGTGCCATCAATGGATCATAATACCAAGACTTTGCAAGCAACCTAACGCACCGCACCGGCGTACGTACCAAACCCCCCGGCACAACACAGGAGCATCCACAATCAAAGAGTGCCACAACGGAACACGAACCTTGACCGAGAGCTCTGCCACAGGAATTCAAAATGATTAGCAGTTGGGGAGGCATCTTGCAGCATCTTTGACCAAAGATGAACCAAGGGAGCACCAAGAGCACAACGCTCACTGCAACACAACGATAACCATGGGAGGGTCTTGAGCATGCACAACAACAGGGAAGACACAAAGGCGGCGCCACCGAACCCCTAAGATCATCGCCAAGGATGGACCATGGAAGTAAAGATGGCAGCTCCATAGCCGAGCGGTGTTGTTTCCATACCCTAAGACACACCACCGTCAACCCCAATCCAGTCGCTCCACCACCACGAACATTCCCATAGTGAGCCGCTACCCAACAAAACAACCAGCTAACTTTAGACGATGCCTTCAATAAGGGATGTGATGCATATTGCGCCGCCAATCGCCATCATCCATTTCGGGCGGACCTGGAACTAGGGTTTCCCTGAAGTCGCGACTAGGATGGCGATCTCAACACTATAACGAGGCCTTTAAGAAGGTTTCGCAGTTCCCACGAGCGTCACTGTCAGTGGCTTTGATGAGAGCTCGACTATCGCCGTGTTGAGCACACACATCCAGCGCGCCATTTAATCAAAGTAGACTGCTCACCTGCAGCACCAGAAGCATTGGGCCTAGCAGCCCCGACACCACTCTGACCTGAGTCGAACCACCGCCACCAACCCTGCTATCGTACCCAACCGAGCTCCCAGGACGAGCCGCCACCCCGTCACTACAGATCTGCACCACCAATAGGGATGGCAATTTTGCCCATGGGTATGGGTACCCGCGGGTACCCTACCCGAAAACAATGGGCATGGGCATGACTTGGAAAGATTTTGTACCCACGGGTAGTGGGAATCAGTAGCCGCAAAATCTATGGGTAGGGCATGGGTATTCAATTGCACCCATGGGTAACCCAATGGATACCCAAAACAAATTAATAAATCAAAATTATTCCTATGACATGTGGGGTAAGCATCTAACTCCTATGGCCCAACCCTAAATCTTGTATTCTCTAAACTAGCCATATGTCATAGGCCTGCAATCGCCTGCTCGACACTCCTCTGACGTCCTATGTAACTTATTGAACCAATGAAATCTTGACTCATCGCCATCGGACTCTAAACTCTCGATCCAGTGACCCCCAATTCCAGCTGCTCATTCCCACTACGTCGGGCTTCCATCAACCACTGCTCATACTCCCTTGATGCCTCCAAGAAGCCACACATCGGAGGACACTATGTTGGTGCCATAATGCCTGTCCATATCACTTGAATTTCAGACTCATTTCTCCAAAAAAGATTCAAAATTTAAATGTTATATATGGTACCCAATGGATACCCATTGGGTACAGGATACCCGATGGGTATGGGCATGGGTATCAATTTATGCCCATGGGTATTGAAGTGGGTGGGTATAGAAAGTTTCTATGGGTATGAGTTTGGGTAGAAGGAGGTTGTACCCGCCCATACCCTACCCATTGCCATCCCACCACCGACCAAAGCCGAAGGCTCCAGGCCGTGGCAGCACCACGGACAGCATAAGCTCACGTGGTTGTAGATGCCAACCAGGATAAACTGCAGCCCAGCCATCATTCCTCGCGCGGACTCCACCGGAAGCAGTCAGCCACAACACCGCACCATCCCTAACTCTTGTGCACCGCCGCCAGTCATACCACAGCACGCCATCAAGCCCGACGCAGATCTGAGCGCGAGGATGATGGATCCGAGCAGGGGATGCCCAAGATCCAACAGCAGCGCGCGCCACATGGTGACCTCCGCCGTTAGACACGGCCACCGACGCTCGTCGCCCCCAGGCCAGCAACCGCGACGAGAGGCCGCCACCCGGAGTGGCACACACTCGCACCACCGGGAGGCCACAAAACCCGGGCGGGGAAGCCAGGAGACCGAGAGAGCCCCACCGCCGCCACCCTGGGGTGAGCACGGCTTCGCTTGCGTCCCCTCAAGCGGCAGCGAAGGAGGGCAGGGGGTGAAGAGGTGCAGGCGGCGACGCGCCTAGGGTTGCCCCCGAGTCGCCAGATGAGGCGACCGCGGGGGGCTGCTCAGATAAAGATGTATTTTCCTCAACTGGGATATTTTGATGAAATATGGTTGTTGTACTATGAGAAAATTGTGCTATGTGTATATTTGTTGGGCTTCGGGTCGAGTTCTAGGTTTTTTCCTCAGGGCGGGCTTGGGCTTGATGTTAGTTAAAATTTTGGGCTCTGGGTGTTTTGCTCAGGCCAGGCTTGGGCCTGGTGTTATTTAAAATTTCAGTCTTCGGGCCATGCTTAGGCTAACTTTTCTGTGGTCGGGATTTTACAAGCCCGGCCCAAAGCCTGACCGACCAATGAGTGCACAAGTTTACCTACAACAAGGATGTGGATCGCAAACACCACCAATGCCAAGTGCAAACAACGAAGGCCAGACCTAGGGTTTTCACCTAAAGCTCGAGATGTTGTGCGTTGCCACCACCACTTGCCGAAGAAGACGATGTTACATGGAGGGATATGCCCAATCCATGATCACGAGAATTTAAAATCCAGACCATTCTATGAAATATTGAAATGGGTGCTTGGAGATAGTTGTTTGCATGCATTACCCTCACAAGGACAACACGAATGCACCCAAAGCCATATTTACATTTCCTTTTCTCCGGTTTCCTTTTTCATTTCCTTTTCTCTTCGCTTTCATCATTTCTTCACCGGGTTTTCCTCAATTCTTCTTTGTTTCTTCCTGGTTTTATTTGTTTTTGCTTGTTCTCATTGGTTTACTTTGGTTTCCAACTTTTTCTTTCCTTCTTTTAAACATAGATCTACTTTTTCAGTACACAATATACATTTTTATTGTAAGAATGGAGAATTTTTTTATACATGATGAACATTTTTTTAAATACATGATGTACATTTTTTGAATATATGTTTTGAAAAAAAAATTGAATACAACCTCAACAATTTTGAAATACATTAGATTTTTTATTGGAAATAAAAAATTAAACGACGCAAAAAAATTCTAAACATTCTATAAACATTTATATACGGGCATTTTTTTCTTCTGAAAGACGTGTTCTTTAAAACGCAACTCACATCTATAATGGCAACAAACATTTCACTAACCTTCGCAGATGTTTTTTACATTGTGCACGATTTTTTTCAAAGTTAAGAACATTTTTTAAAATGCATAATATTTCATTAAACTGTCACATTCATTTTTTCGGATGGCACGAAACATTTTTCACACTGTATAAAGTGTTTTGATAAATTTCACGTACATATATTTTGAAATATGTGAACAGTTTAATGAAATGTCAACTATATTAGTTAATGTTATGAAAAAACATGCGTGACACAATTTGTTTTACATTGTATAGACATTTTTTAAAAACTTTACTCACGTTTTCTTTAAATGGTCGACCATTTTATAATTGTCACAAAATTTATTTTTCTGACATGCTATCAGCATTTATCGAGAAACATTGCTGGAACATTGTTAGCACTGTATTAACATTTTTTGAGACGTTTTTAACATCTTAAAAATTGCTTATCTCGATTTATAAATACAAATAAAAGTAATAATACACAAACAAAAAACCGAGGGTTAGCGAGCCAGTGCTCCTCCCGCACGCTGGCCCGGCCCCATTAATGGGCTAGTGCAGGCGATGCTATTTCTCGCTTTCTTCAAGAGCGAGGGAATGCTTGCTGAAAGGGAGGACGAATTGGGCCGGCCCAGGCGCGATAGAGGCCACAACCTCGTTTGCCTCCTGGTTTTTACGTTTTACGCTATCGTTTTTATTTTTTTGCTTTATTTTTGTACTTTTGTTTATACTTGAAAATATTTTAAATGTATATATCTTACAGAAACACTCTACAAAAATATTTTAAACATGTTGAACAAGTATTGGAAAATGTTGAGCAAGTATTTAAAAAATGTTGAACAACTATTTTTAAAAATTGAACAAGTATATAAAAACATTAATCAAAAATTGCAAATAAAAATGGTGAACAAGTATTTTAAAAAATTGAAACACTATTTTACAAATTTTTAATAAGTGTTTGAATTTTTTTTCAAGTATTTCAGAAAATGTTGATCATGTATATAAAAATATTAATCAAGCATTTGAGAAAAAATGATGAACAGGTATTTGAAAAAAATGTTAATAAAGCATTTGAAAAATGTTAAATTTGTATATCAAAAATGTTGACCATATATGAAAGAATTTTATTGATCATGTATGTAAAAATGTTACCCAAGAATTTAAAAAATGTTAAGTGTGTACATAAAAGACGTTGACCATGTATTAAGAAATTAATGAAGTTTATTGATCATGTATATAAGAATGATAATCAATTATTGGAAAAACAATGTTGAACAAGCATTTCAAAATGTTACTCAACCATTTCAAAAATATTAAATGTGTATAAATATAGTGTTGAACATGTATTAAGAAATGATGATTTATTTGATAATGTATATAAAATTTTTAATAAAGCATTTGAAAAAAATGTTGAACAAGTATTTGAAAATATTAATCAAGCATTTGGAAATGTTAAATGTGTATAGCAAAATGTTGATCATGTATTTAAAAATCAAGATTTTTTTGCCATGCATATAAAAATATTAATCAAGCATTTGAAAAAATATTAAACAAGTATTTCAAAAATGCTAATCAAGAAATTGGAAAATGTTAAATGCGTATAGAAAAATGTTGACCATGTATTAAAAATGTGAAATTTGTATTGTGAGAACGCTTTAATGTTAATTAGAAAAATGTTGTTGACATGTACAAAAATATAGAATGAAACGAAAATAAAGAAGATAACCAAAAAATAAAACCCAAAAAGAAACAAAATA
This sequence comes from Aegilops umbellulata, assembly GCA_032464435.1. Lineage (NCBI taxonomy): Eukaryota > Viridiplantae > Streptophyta > Magnoliopsida > Poales > Poaceae > Aegilops > Aegilops umbellulata. The sequence continues at coordinate 645,219,150 of CP136060.1, read as the reverse complement.
ACTCTAAAAAAGGAAAAGAATCAAATGCAATAAAGATTGAAAAAAGGAGAAGAAAAAAGAAAAGAAAACCTAAGAAAAACAACAAAAAGAGAAAGAAAATAACATTGAAAAGAGGGAAAGAGCGGAGAAGAAACAAAATGAAAAACTGAAAGAAACGGGGAAGAATCAATGGAAAAACCAGATTTGTACAACGAACACAAACGGGAGCCTAGCCTAGTGGCTAATAGCAGTTCCCCTCAACCTGGAGGGCAGGGTTTGAATCCTGCGCGCCCCCATTTCTCCTATCCTTTTTCCTATATTGATTGCGCGTGAGTGGGCCGGCCCAATAACTGACTGTATGTTTTTCATCTCGCTTAATGCGATAAATAGCCCCTCCAAGGATGTTCTCAGGAAAAAAAAACTCCCAGGATAAACTTGAGTGGCTCCAATCTTCGCCTCGGGAAAAAATGCCATCAGAAATATGTATTTTTGGTCGAGTCTAAACTACCCAAACGAAACTTCTCCCGACACATGGATGGCCAGGAGCCGTGAGCGGACCCTGACATGTTTGGTGCTGTTGCTCCCCATCGTTTTCCTGTGGCTGTATGTTTTCAATCCATTAAATCACGTCGGTCTCATACTCTCATGCCAGATCTCTTGTACAGCGAACCTTCCATTAATCCACAATTACTAGCACGTTGGCTCGATTTTTCTGGGGCCACGAACATTCTGGTCTGGATGCTGTGCGCGTAGGGCGACGGTGCACCGCACATGCACGCACGGAGTGTGAAATCCCAGGACGGGAACGGCGTCATTTTCTTCTGAGACGACGACGACGACGACGACGACGGCACACAGAGAAATCACTGTTACCATCGCGGAAACATCGCGCGCAAAGGAGATGAGCTGTCGAGGCAGGGAGAGACAGGGCCAACATCAAGCACTGTAGTTTTGTGGAAGGGCCCATATATATATACGCCGACAATACTTGCAAATATCTTGATCTGAGACATTGTTTTTTTTTTTTTGGTGAACAGGACCGACCTCAATTCAAAGAGACATGTAGCACGCGAGGTGTAGGCCTCTGCAGGTCACTCTTGTTGGATATATTAACAATATTCTGATTAATTTAATTCATAAATAGATCATGGACATGACATTAACAATATTAAAAGTATATTGATATTTAAGCATGTGAACACGTAGTACGAAGGGAACATTGTACATATCTACTAGATCGTCGCCGGCGCGCGTTGCTGCGCCCGTCAATTATATCTAAATGTACTAATTTAATCATCATATAATCACACATTATATTTAGCATGCTCACGCCTATGAATCGTGTTGTTTGACCCGAAATTTAACTGACGGTGTGTGCGTTTGTGCCTGTTTATTTTTTCACGAGCATGTTAGTTATTGGTGGTACAAATATTTTAAGTTGATTATTATGCTCCTAGGAATGTGTTAGATGTTAAGAAGGTTGGCAATAGTATGATTTTGTATAAGAATACTCCCTTCTTTTGGGTTTATTGGGCGCTCTTTACTTCATTGACAATATATTTGTATACTTTCAACCATTCCTGCATTAAGCGTTTTCTAAAGATCAGACGTTACACTTATACTATTGTACAACACATCAAGATTCAGGTCATAACATAATGAACCTACACTGATTTTAATTGAATAGAAAATGAGGAATACGAGCATCCATATTGTGCAAATTACAGGTCGCTAACATTTTAATTTTATCCAAACTGATTCAACTTACTGGAATCCAATAAGGAATAGAACAATGGCACTAACATTTCATTTTATATATAGAAACAATTCAACTTACTGGCACTAACCTTAGTAAAATTGACCGATCCATTCATACAATCAGTTTCCCCACGAAGGCAAAGTAATAATGTGTGCAACCCAAGAGGGGACTTAACACTTTTTATCAAACAAAGCTTAGTGGAGTCAAACTCATCTCATAGCTCTAGCAGCATGCGTCATGCACAACCAAACTGCATCTTGCAGTCAAGTAGCTGCGGTTGCTTCTGATTTACTTGCTCGGACTTTAGCATCCACGCCACGAAAATATACTTAACAGGTAACCAATTTCTGGGGTATACATCATGTTCATCCTACGCGGATGCGGTCATAGTACTGCTCATTTGTTAGACTCAAGTCTGGTCAGCAACTGCCATATGTATTCCATTGTGTTCGCTGCAAAAATAGAAATAGCATGAATTCTTAAAAGGCAAAATTGCAAGCTTTGCATTACCTGTAAAGTCGACTATCAAATAGAACAAGGACTAAGTACAAAGACAGAGATGATGTACAGGTCCAGCTTCTCAATCGAATTCACTCCATACAGAGATGTGCTCCTGTAGCTAACATTCATTCTCCATAAGGCCCCATTTACTATATCTGATCAAATGGCCAGAGCTAATGAACGCGACACCTACTCAAATTCTGCTCCACCACCTACTCAAATTTCACTCCACCTACTCCCATTTATTCCTCTCCTCTGTCCATAATTACAATCTTCTCTCTATGTTCCTGACATGAACAATATACTAAATAAATATTTGGTGTATCATAAAATGGACTACATCTGCTTATAGTCTCACATGTTTCAAATTTTTTACAATATGCCAATGCAGCCCTACACGATAAATTGCATTCTTGTACTACTTCTCTATCCCCAGCTTCTAACTCGTCTTTGTTATGTTCAGATAAATGATTTCTTGACGACATCCTAATCAATTGATCAAGAATTCTATTGACAAATAAAGTGTTCATTGTACCCTCATGTACAAGGTTTTACCTGATTGGTGGGTATTTTAGATGTCCCAATCTGACTGAGGGGTGGATTTTGGTCACCTAAGCTTTGTGCATTATCTCCTCACAAGCGTGAAACAACAGTCACCACCTGCGCGGAATAGGAATGGAAAGATATTAACATGGGTGGAACCGTGGAAGAAGGGATAGTACAGGAAAGGGGCAAAACAAAGACAGAGGCCGACCTAGCCGAGAACTGTGCTGCCAGGGTAAGAGACAGTGATTCAGTAGAAAAGGAGCAAGTACGGTCATAGAGAGGGACAAGCGAGGGAGCTTATATTATACAATACCAACATAGGTTGGAAAATAGAAAGAGACACACCTTCATTAATCGCCGTCAACGACCGGCATGAACGACTCTAGAAACTGAAGATTAATTGCCTTCTTCAAATCCTAAAGGATCACACGCGTCAGATGGATCCCCGCGTAGAAAGATCGCGTGCGTCCGTTGTATCCAAGGATCCGCGCGTCGCCTGCATCGCGCTCGGCTGGATCGAGCTAGTCAACCCCGTCGACCTTCCATCTGGCAGCGATCGAACGCATTTTCTTCGGGAGGTTACCTATCCAAAAGCCATTTCAGATGATGAAATGTTGAGAAAAAAACTTGACATTACGAAGCTCCAGAATCTACTCAAATCAATCGACCAAGATCACCTGTACGACATGAGAGGATATGAGGATATTTTCTTTCAGAGGATATGAGGACAATGTAATTTTCTCACGCAATTCACAGGAAAGATACCTGATGCTAAATAAGAGGGTGCTTGGATCCAAGGGACTATTTTTAGTCTGACTAAAAATAGTCTCTTTTAGAGGCTAAAGTTTCAAGCACCCCTGACTAAAAAAAGGCTAGGACTAGTCTTGAGGCTAAAACTTTTTAGTCATAGAAAACCTACTAAAATGTGTATTAGCCCTCTTTCTCCTCATTTAATTTCTCTACTTTAACACATGCGAGTTTCGGATTGGATGGTTTGGAGGATAATAAATGCTCAATAACTTGATTTTAGTCTCTTTAGTATTTGGATTCAAGCATGGGTGAGGCTAGCAAGTTTTAGTCCCACTACTTTTAGTCATGGGACTAAAACGTATCCAAGCACCCTCTAAAATGTTGATGCCGAGTGTATAGGGTGTGGAAAGACTCGCAGGGGTGAAGCATTATATAGTATAGTAGCACTGACCATAGGAAACGATTGTAACATTACCAGGCATGAATAGGCCATGATTGCGAGATTCAAGAGAGAGCAAAGCCGTTTCATGCAGACGAGGCATCTGCCATTATCGCCCTTGCCGCCAACTTTCTTTAGCCGCATCATGCGCCTCGGCGCTTGAGCTCTCAACTGCATCGGCAGGACTCGGACCGCATCGTTCGCCTCTTCGCTTCAGCTCTGGACTGCATCGTCTGGACCCGGATCCTGCTCCTCCAGTTGATCCCAGCGCACACGGATGTACTTGCCTGTCCATCACGCACCTCAGGTGGACCGAATCGACCGAAGCGGCGGCTCGTCTATGCAGCTCAAATCCGGACCGGATGAATTGGATCCTTTGAGCGCCTGGAATCCGGACTCGATGGATTCGACCGCGTCTCCACTCGGGACAGACCGGATGAATTGCCTTCTCTCTGCTCCTACCACCCGAGGTGGATGGATTCGGTGCCGTCGCTCCCGCTGCGCCTGGAATCGAGACTTTTTTACACGCAACCGAATCGGGAGTGGAGGACGCGCTCGCAAGCCCAGTACTGGGGTCCTTTTGCGCTGGAATGGGCCTGGCGGCTGTCCGAAGGCCCAGTGCAGAGGCCTTTGTTTCGGCCTCTGGAGCAGCAACCCACAGGACAACTGGGCCAGATTAAACAAAGTGTGGGTTAGATTGTGTTACCACGAGATCTGACGGCCAGAATCTCTCAGATCGCGAAATTGGACGGCCTAAGACTCAAATCGCTGTGAGGGCTGGGTTTAGGCTCAGTTTTACTCTCCTTAATGCAAACAACTAGTACGGCTAACACAGAAACAAACAGAAGGGATAAATAGATTATACCCTCCAGTCGGCAGGTCACAGCCGCGGCAGCGATAGCAGCATCCTCGATAGCCTTCTTCTTGGCGGCTTCGGAGTTCTCACCCATGTCGAAGTCTGAGAGGTCGAGGGCGTAGTAAATGTAGACGAAGAAGATAAATAGCAGCGAGCAGTCACGTTGGAGATGATCCTTATAAACCTAATTGCAGTTCTCCTGGTGCAGGATCGCAAAGGAAGGGGTTTCGAAGGCCTACTCTCCGATACAACCGTGCACATGGTTGACGTGATGACATTGTCAGAAGCAGCAGTAGCAACAGCGAGCGGGGCGGGAGTGGGTTGCGAGCAAGGAGGCAGAGTAGTTGCGATCTGATCTGGGCGAGGGCTAGTGTTGTCGACGCCTTCAATATACTGGCGGTCGTGGAGGAAGACATGTGGCTAGACCCATGCCCAAGTCGTCCCACGGTCTGACATCTAGTGCGTCCGTTAATGACTCAATTATTCGTTCTTGACTGGCAAAAATTAAGCGTACCCATGACATAGGTCTGAGCTCAATTCGGTTCGGCAACGCTTATTCATGAAACACAGCGCACGCGCAACGCGGGTAGCGGAGGAGGAGCGCGCGGGAATCACTTTTTTTTAAACTCCAATAGCATGTAGAAGAGAATCTCTTATGAAGGGGTCTCCACTCTCAAGCTTCAATAACTTTTGTACTATTTTAATGTTACCGTATCATGTGAACTTGTAAAACTTTGGTACTATGGCTACCGCAATGAAAGATATGTTGTCTTTGTACTTTTTTATTATAGTGTTTCATCTGATTATCATTAGCATGGTAGGTATTTAATAGGAAAGAAAATTTTAACATGCTCCCTATTACCCCCTCTTTTTACATGTGAGGTAAGAAGGTAAGAGTTAATCATACCACTAATTGATGAGATCAACAGCTCAGATCTATTATATACTCTTGCCTCTCAAATGGAGATGGTTAATCGTACGAAACCACATGTGGCATGTGAAGCATTGGAACCTGGCGTTCGAAACTGCCTACGATGTCCACGACACTAGATGCGGTTTCTACAACCACCGCCGCCGTGGGGAATATTTGTGTCGTAGTCTTTGAAGTAGATTTGGAAACTGCTGCTCGTCCATGTAACAAAACTATCTCCAAAGCCCCATTTTGTACCAGTGCCCGAGGATGCTGAGTACGCGGATTAACTACCCATGTCGTTTAGATCCTATGTTGTGAAAAGCATAAGGCGCAACGCAAGACCGAGGCCAACGATGAGCTCTATGTGGCAAAGGTAGGTCAGCCCGAAGCTCCTCAGCGAGAACATTGCATTCTTAGAGAAGGAAGCTGTTACGTAAGAAATTGCAGCAGGAGGAGGATGAGTTATTCGACCAGCTCGAGATGGAGCTCTCCAACGAGAAAGAGGAGAAGGAGGTGAAGCCGCGGAGTAGGTATACTGTCAATGACCATGTGGCATGCCCCTCCGGTTGAGGGGTGATGGATATCGATGAGGACGAAGATGACTTCAATGTGTACCTCTAGTGTAATGCTCCACCGAAGAGCTTGGTCTATCGTAGTAGTGTTTAAAAGTTATGAAGTTTCATGTTTAATGTGCAACATTTCATACTAAATTCCCAAATGGGCAATTAATATATGTGTTCTTAGTTCATGTTTAAATTATGAGGCACCAATTTTAGGGCTGCTCGAAAAACAAAACAAAATTCATACCATAAAACCTTTCCTTTACTCATCTAAACCATTTTTAGGGAACAAATTTCTAGGCAACTATTAGAGATGCTCTAACGTGTCCTCATTGGGGTCATATGCAATATATTTGGAGATGCCTTCAAGAAGGGAAACAATGTCTGAGGAAGTTGCCATCACTGGCATGGAGTCATGTTGATCAAGAAGCTTGGGCCCAGAACTACACACAACTGCCCCACCGAACTTGGGATAGGTCCGGCCTAGCCAATAACCTCCAACGTTGCTTCCCATCTAACCGGTCACGGCCTAGTAAGAAGTACTCTGCGACTATGCCTCCATGGAGCATCACTAGAGATGGGCCCCATCGAGGAACAAAGCTTTTGCCCAAAGCCTTATGCCTCGCCACTAAACCCTGTGGAGGAGCCAAGCCGTTGCGAACCGAATTCATCACCGGCGAACAAGACCAAAACAATAAGAATGATATCATGACCAACACATCGTCATGGTGGACCCAACTTTCGGCAATATTTTCCCTTTTGTTCTCCTACTCATCTTCTCAAGTCTGGAAGGTCATTGTTAACGCAAAAAATGTGTCCCCTGCGAGGTATTTACCCAAGACCACCACAGTTGGGGCTAGGGTAACAATTTGGTACCACATTTGTGTTGGAAATATGACCTAGAGGCAATAATAAAGTGGTTATTATTATATTACCTTTTTCATGATAATAGTTTATTATCCATGCTATAATTGTATTGATTGGAAACTCAAATACATGTGGGAATGCATAGACAACAACATGTCCCTAGCTCGTTGATCAAAGATGGCTATGGTTTCCTAGTCATATACGTGAGTTGTCATTTGATAACGAGATCACATCAATAGGAGAATGATGTGATGGACAAGACCCAAACTATCAATGTAGCATATGATCGTATCAAGTTTATTGCTATCGTTTTCTGCATGTCAAGTATCTGTTCCTATGACCATGAGATCATGCAACTCACTGACATCGGAGGAGTACCTTCTGTGTATCAAACGTCGCAACGTAACTGGGTGACTATAAAGATGCTCTACAGATATCTCCGAGGGTGTCTGTTGAGTTGGCATGGATCAAGACTAGGATTTGTCACTCCGTATGACGGAGAGGTATCTCGGGGCCCTCTCGGTAATACAACATCACAAGAAGCTTGCAAGCATGTGACTAATAAGTTTGGTCACGGTATCTTGTGTTACAGAACAAGTAAAGAGACTTGACGGTAACAAGATTGAACTAGGTATGGAGATACCGACGATCGAATCTCGGGCAAGTAACATATCGCCGGACAAAGGGAATTGTATATGGGATTAACTGAATCCTTGACATCGAGGTTCAACCGATAAGATCTTCATGGAATATGTAGGAATCAGTATGGGCATCCAGGTCCCGCTATTGGTTATTGACCAGAGAGGAGTCTCGGTCATGTCTACATGATTCTCGAACCTGTAGGGTCGCACGATTAACGTTCGGTAGCGCTAGGGTAGTATTGAGATATTAATAGTGGAAAATCCGAAGGTTGTTCCTAGTCCCGAATGGGATCCGGGACATCACGAGGAGCTCCAGAATAGTCCGTAGGTAAATATTCATATATGGAAAATTGTTATTGGGGTTCCGGAAAAAGTTCGAGTTTTTTTTGTATTGTACCAAGAAGGTTCTAGAAGGTTCCGAAGTGGGGCCCACCTGCATGGGGGACCCACATGAACATGGGTAGTGGGGAAAGTCCCCACAACCCTAGTATAGGTGCACAAAGATCCTCACTTAAAAGGAATAGTATCATATCCAAGGGGATAAGATCAGGATCCCTAAAAAGGGGGGAATAGCGATCGGTGGGGAAGGAAAGGTGGGATTTCCTTCCGCCCCCTTTGCCAAACGACCCTAGGGCCTTGGAGGGCAAGCCACCAGCCCCCTCCATGCCTATATAAAGGTGGGGAGGCATTGGGGGCAGCCAACCTTCAACCTTTGCTCGTTACCTCTCCCAACACCTCCCACATTTCACCAGTACGCGCTTGGCGAAGCCTTGCCGGAATTATGCTACCACCGCCACCATACCGTCCTGTTGGTCCCGATCTCATCTACCCCCTCTCTCTCGCTTGCTGGATCAAAAAGCAGAGGACGCCGCCGAGCCGCACGTGTGCTAAAATTGGAAGTGTCATCCGTTCGGCACTTGATTGGTAGTTCGTGGATGAATCGTGATTGGATCGCGAAGACGTTTGACTAAAACAACCGCGTTTATTAACACTTTCACTTGGCGATCTACAAGGGTATGTACATCCAATCTCTCCTCTCGTAGATGTGCATCTCCTAGATTGATCTTGGTGAGCATAGACAATTTTTTTCCCATGCAACATCCCCCAATAATTTGAGCCACGGCACAAGAAACCACCAACTTTGCAAGTAACGAATACCACATAATACTAATCAGCTGATAAGGTCGCAAAAACAGTGGATCTGACCAGTTGGTTCTGATGACCCACAAGTATAGGGGATCTATCGTAGTCCTTTCGATAAGTAAGAGTGTCAAACCCAACGAGGAGCAGAAGGAAACGACAAGCGGTTTTCAGTAAGGTATTCTCTGAAAGCACTGAAATTATCGGTAACAGATAGTTTTGTGATAAGGTAATTTGTAACGGGTAACAAGTAACAAAAGTAAACAAGGTGCAGCAAGGTGGCCCAATCCTTTTTGTAGCAAAGGACAAGCCTGGACAAACTCTTATATAAAGGAAAGCGCTCCCGAGGACACATGGTAATTATCGTCAAGCTAGTTTTCATCATGCTCATATGATTCGCGTTCGTTACTTTGATAATTTGATATGTGGGTGGACCGGTGCTTGGGTACCGCCCTTCCTTGGACAAGCATCCCACTTATGATTAACCCTCTTGCAAGCATGTGCAACTACAAAAGAAGTATTAAGATAAACCTAACCATAGCATGAAACATGTGGATCCAAATCAGCCCCTTACGAAGAACCGCATAAACTAGGGTTTAAGTTTCTGTCACTCTAGCAACCCATCATCTACTTATTACTTCCCAATGCCTTCCCCTAGGCCCAAACAATGGTGAAGTGTCATGTAGTCGACGTTCACATAACACCACTAGAGGAAAGACAACATACATCTCATCAAAATATCGAACGAATACCAAATTCACATGACTACTTATAGCAAGACTTCTCCCATGTCCTCAGGAACAAACATAACTGCTCACAAATCATGTTCATGTTCATAATTAGAGGGGTATTAATATGCATAAAGGATCTGAACATATGATCTTCCACCAAATAAACCAACTAGCATCAACTACAAGGAGTAATCAATACTACTAGCAACCCACAGGTACCAATCTGAGGTTTTGAGACAAAGATCGGATACAAGAGATGAACTAGGGTTTGAGAGGAGATGGTGCTGGTGAATATGTTGATGGAGATTGAACCCCTCCCGATGAGAGGATCGATGGTGATGACGATGGTGATGATTTCCCCCTCCCGGAGGGATGTTTTCCCGGCAGAACAGCTTCGCCAGAGTCCTAGATTGGATTCGCCATGTTCTGCCTCGAGACGGCGGCGCTTCGTCCTAAAAGCTTCCTTTTGATTTTTTTTCCAGGGCGAAAGACTTCATATAGGAAAATATGGGCACCGAAGGCCTGCCAGGGGGCCCACGAGGCAGGGGGCACTCCCCCACCCTGTGCTTGATATATATCTGGATCTTTCCAACACAATGTGCTTGCCAAAGGATAAAGTGTACAAAGGAAAGGTGAAGATCACCGCGACTCTTGCATAAGACATAAGACAAAAATAAAAGATAGGCCCTTCGCAGAGGGAAGCAGAGGTTGTTCATGTGCTTTTATGGTTGGATGTACGAAATCTTAATGCAAAAGAACGTCACTTTATATTGCCACTTGTGATAGGGACCTTTATTATGCAGTCCGTCGCTTTTATTCCTTCCATATCACAATATCGTATAAAGCTTATTTTCTCCACGCTAATAGATCATACATATTTAGAGAGCAATTTTTATTGCATGCAACAATGACAACTTACTTGAAGGATCTTACTCAATCCATATAGGTAGATATGGTGGACACTCATGGCAAAACTGGGTTTAAGGATATTCAGAAGCACAAGTAGTATCTCTACTTGCTGCAAGGAATTTGGCTAGCATGAGGAGGAAAGGCAAGCCCAACATGTTGGATGATCCATGACAATATACTTTATTTCGGATATAAGAAAACATAACCCATTACATTGTCTTCCTTGTCCAACATCAACCTTTTAGCATGTCATATTTTAATGAGTAATCACAATCATAAAAGATGTCCAAGATAGTATATTTATATGTGAGAACCTCTCTTTCTTTATTACTTCCTATTAATTGCAACGACGACCAAAACTATGTTTGTCAACTCTCAACAACTTTTATTCATCATACTCTTTATATGTGAAGTCATTACTCTCCATAAGATCAATATGATCTATTTATTTCTTTTTGTTCTTTGTTTTTACTATTATTCCCTCAAGATCATAGCAAGATAACCAAGCCCTCGACTCAGGACTAATCTTTATTATATATATAGCTCACGGACTCGATTACATAGAAGGATCATAAAGCAAAACTCAAAACTAGATCATACTAAAACTTTATTCTACTAGATCAAGATATTACCAAAAGGATCGAACTAAGAAAAACGGTATAGATAGAAGTGTGATGGTGATACGATACCGGGACACCTCCCCCAAGCTTGGCAGTTGCCATGGGGAGTGCCCATACCCATGTACTTATGTCTCTTTCTTCGAAGGTGGTGATGTGATAATTTTGGCGATGATGCCCCTCAGGATACGATTCTCTTCCTCGAGCTTATTGACTTGTTGCTTGAGGTCCATTATTTCCTTATGGAGCTTACCCGTGACGGCTAAAGCTCCTTTCACCCATGGATGTTGCATAGCTGCGGGAGAACAAGTAACACTCTTTTTCATATTTTCATAAGAAAGAAATCTAACATTGGAAGGGATGACCGAGTTTGGAGTAGCTGAGCTCTGTAGTTTCCCCATCGTGAATCCGGCTCAGAAACAAGAAGTAACTTCTTGATCCTCCTCCATGGCATCTATCCTTTTCAAGTCGGCCTCCATCTCTTCCTCCGTTGATGGCCCAAAGTGGTCAGCATCACTGTTTGCTCCTGGTCTCGGTGTCGGATGAGACACCCTACTCTCCCCGACTGACTCTTGAGAAGACATCTTGCTCTAATCTGCGGTAGAAACAACTCAAAACAAAAACAGAGGATATTTGCATGGTACGGTGGTCAAAACCTTCGGGAGATTATATAATGAATTTTTACCGACCAAAAGAAGTATCGTGCAAGAAAACGGAGTCCGAACGGCACACGAGGCAGGGGGTGCGCCCTCCACCCTCGTGTATGCCTCGTGTCCGGACTACTTCTTATTTTCCTATTTTCTTAAATATTCCAAAACGGAGAAAAATTGCTATTAGAACTGTTTTGGAGTCGGTTTACTTACCGTACCACATACCTATTCCTTTTCGGAGTCTAAAACGTTCTGGAAAGTGTCCCTTATGTATTCCTCTGGGGTTACGATTTCAATAACATTAGTTCAACATTTATTGGGTTACCTGAGATATAATGTTTGATTCTTTGACCGTTCACCACCTTCGGATTTGTGCCTTCGAAGTTGTTGATTTTTATGGCACCGAAATGATCGACCTCCTCGATAACGTAAGGACCTTCCCATTTAGAGAGGAGTTTTCCTGCAAAAAATCTTAAACGGGAGTTGTATAGCAAAACATAGTCACCTACATTAAACTCACGCTTTTGTATCCTTTTGTCATGCCATCTTTTAACTTTTTCTTTAAACAGTTTGGCATTCTCATAGGCCTGGGTTCTCCACTCATCAAGTGAGCTAATGTCAAATATTCTCTTCTCACCGGCGAGTTTTAAATCATAACTGAGCTCTTTAATGGCCCAATATGACTTATGTTCTAATTCGAGAGGTAAATGACATGCTTTTCCATAAACCATTTTATACGGAGACATACCCATAGGATTTTTATATGCAGTTCTATAGGCTCATAATGCATCATCAAGTTTCTTGGACCAATTCTTTCTAGATCTATTAACAGTCTTTTGCAAAATTAATTTAATCTCCCTATTACTCAATTCTAGTTGACCACTGGATTGTCGATGGTATGGAGATGTAATTCTATGATTAACATCATACTTAGCAAGCATTTTACGAAAGGCACCATGAATAAAATGTGAACCACCATCAGTCATTAGGTATCTAGGGACTCCAAACCTCAAAAAATAACTTCTTTAAGCATCTTAATAGAGGTGTTATGATCAGCACTACTAGTTGGAATAGCTTCTACCCACTTAGTAACGTAATCGACAGCAACTAAAATATGTGTATACCCATTAGAGGGAAACGGTCCCATATAATCAAAGCCCCAAACATCAAAAGGTTCAATAACAAGTGAATAGTTCATAGGCATTTCTTGACGTCTACTATTATTACCAATTCTTTGACATTCATCACAAGATGAGACAAACTTACGGGCGTCCTTGAAAAGAGTAGGCCAATAAAAACCGGATTGCAATACCTTATGTGCAGTTCTATCTCCAGCGTGGTGTCCTCCATAAGCCTCGGAGTGACACTTGCATAGGATATGTTCCTGTTCATGATCAGGTACACAATGTCTAATAACACCATCTACTCCTTCTTTATAAAGGTGTGGGTCATCCCAGAAGTAATGTCTTAAATGATAGAAAAACTTTTTCTTTTGCTGGTATGTGAAACTAGGTGGTATAAATTTAGCAACAATGTAATTGACATAATCAGCATACCATGGAGCAGTACGAGAAGCATTCATGAAAGCTAATTGTTCATCGGGAAAGCTATCATCAATTGGTAGTGGGTCATCAAGAACATTCTATAACCTAGACAAGTTGTCTAAAACGGGGTTCTCAGCTCCCTTTCTATCAATAATATGCAAATCAAATTCTTGTAGCAAGAGAACCCATCTAGTAAGTCTAGGTTTAGTATCTTTCTTTTCCATAAGATATTTAATAGCAGTATGATCAGTGTGAACAGTTACTTTAGAATCAACAATATAAGGTCTGAACTTATCACAAGCAAATACAACTACTAAAAATTATTTTTCGGTAGTAGCATAATTTCTCTGGGCACTGTCTAGAGTTTTACTAGCATATTGGATACCATTTAATTTCTTATCAACTCTTTGTCCTACAACAACACCTACGGCATAATCACTAGCATCGCACATAATTTCAAAGGGTAAATTACAATCAGGTGGTTGAACAATAGGTGCAGAAATCAAGCCTTTCTTAAGTATTTCAAATGCTTCTACGCAATCATCATCAAAGACAAAAGGAACATATTTTTGTAAAAGATTAGTCAGAGGCCTTAAATACTTCTCCACCAAGGACAAGAAAATTAGTAGGATATTTAATTTTCCCACACAAGACTTCAACATCTCTAACAATCCCAACTGGTTAAATAGTATCTCTATTGGCAAGCTTAATTGTAACATCAATATCTTCTATCTCAGCAGGTGCAACATCATGCATAATTTCTTTATATAAGGAATGAGGTATTGCACTCGCACTAGCACCCATATCACATAAGCCATGATAACAATGATCTCCTATTTTAACAGAAACAACAGGCATGCCAACAACAGGTCTATGTTTATTTTTAGTATCGGGTCTAGCAATTCTAGCAGCTCATCACAGAAGTATAACATGCCCATCAATATTATTGGCCAAGATATCTTTAACCATAGCACTACTAGGTTAAACTTTAATTTGCTCAGGGGGTGTAGGTGTTCTAGCATTACTCTTACGAACCACGGTTGAACCTTTAGCGTGATCCTTTATTCTAGCAGGGAAAGGTGGTTTCTCAATATAAGCGGTAGGAATAATAGGATCAAGATTATAAGTGATAGTCTTTTCTTCAACTTTAATAGGTTCAACTACTTTTACTTCAATGGGAGGATGATATTTAAACCACTTCTCCTTAGGAAGATCAATTTGAGTAGCAAAGGGTTCACAGAAAGAAGCTACTATCTCAGAGTCAAGTCCATATTTAGTGCCAAATTCACGAAAAGCATCGGTATCCATAAAAGATTTAACACAATCAAACTTAGGTGTTATACCTGACTCCTTACCTTCGTCGAGTTCCCAATCTTCAGAGTTGCGTTTAATTATTTCCAATAAATCCCACTGAATTCAATAGTCTTCATCATAAAAGAACCAGTACAAGAAGTATCGAGCATGGAGCGATTATTGCGAGAAAGTCGAGCATAAAAAATTTGAATAATAATTTCTCTTGAGAGCTCATGATTGGGGATGAATAAAACATTGACTTAAGCCTCCCCCAAGCTTGAGCGATGCTTTCTCCTTCACGAGGCCAAAAATTATATATATAATTACGATCATGATGAACCAGATGCATAGGATAAAACTTCTGATGAAATTCCAATTTCAATCGGTTGTAGTTCCATGATCCAATATCATTGCATAGCCTCCATGTCAATACCTTTCCCTTCAAAGATAAAGGGAAGACCTTCTTCTTGATAACATCCTCGGGCATGCCTGCAAGCCTAAATAATCCACAAACTTCATCCACATAGATTAGGTGCAAATCGGGATGTAATGTTCCATCTCCTGTAAAAGGATTAGCTAGCAGTTTCTCTATCATACCCGAAGGAATTTCAAAGTAAAAATTTTCAGTAGGTTCAGTAGGTTGAGGAGCAACTGTTTGCTCTACTGGTTGGGGTGAAGATACCCCGAACAAGCCCCTCAAAGGATTACTTTCCATAGTAACAAGTGACAGTAAATTTCAGCACACTATATAAAATTTTCCTTACGAAATTCCACTTACCAAAGGCACTTCACTCCCCGGCAACGGCGCCAGTAAAGAGTCTTGATGACCCACAAGTATAGGGGATCTATCGTAGTCCTTTCGATAAGTAAGAGTGTTGAACCCAACGAGGAGCAGAAGGAAATGACAAGCGGTTTTCAGTAAGGTATTCTCTGCAAGCAATGAAATTATCGGTAACAGATAGTTTTGTGATAAGGTAATTTGTAACGGGTAACAAGTAACAAAAGTAAACAAGGTGCAGCAAGGTGGCCCAATCCTTTTTGTAGCAAAGGACAAGCCTGGACAAACTCTTATATAAAGGAAAGCGCTCCCGAGGACACATGGTAATTATCGTCAAGCTAGTTTTCATCATGCTCATATGATTCGCGTTCGTTACTTTGATAATTTGATATGTGGGTAGACCGGTGCTTGGGTACTGCCCTTCCTTGGACAAGCATCCCACTTATGATTAACCCCTCTTGCAAGCATCCGCAACTACAAAAGAAATATTAATGTAAACCTAACCATAGCATGAAACATGTGGATCCAAATCAGCCCCTTACGAAGCAACTCATAAACTAGGGTTTTAGCTTCTGTCACTCCACTACTAGGGAAATGCTTATACATAGGATCTTACCAGCAGCGAGTTTTAAATTAAGGCGCTGCTGCAATGTAGCAGTAGCGTGCTCCGGCAATACTCGCTGTTGAAATAAACGTAGCAGTACCGCGCTCCGGCAGTACTCGCTGCTGAAATAAACGTAGCAGTAGCGTGCCTCCTCTAAGCCGCACTACTGCTATAATTCCCACGACCCCACCGTGAATCTAATTCTAGCAGCAGCGCGTTAATTCAGAGCGCGCTACTGCTAGGTAGTTTAGTAGTAGCGCCTTTGCCTTTAGAGCGCTACTGCTAAAACTAGCTATCTCCCACCCCCCACGCTCTCCTCTGTCTGATCCACACTCACACTCACACTCACTCCCCCTCAACCCCCCCCCCCCCCCCGCTCGCCGGCCGCCGTCGCCCCCGCCAGCCGTTGTCGCCTACCTCTCTTCCCTCTGTGCCGCCGTCAACTCCTCCTCACTGGACTCGGTAGCGCCCTCCTCCTCCGTCCTCCCTCGACTCGCCACCAGCCAGCCCCTCCTCGCCGCGCCTTCCTCCTCTGTCCTACTCTCTTCTCCCTCCTCGAGTCGCCCCTCCTTCTCCCTCTTCCCTGCTACATTTTGATTTAGTAGGATAGTTCATACGCAACATTTTGATTTAGTTGATTTAGTAGGCTAGTTGATTCAGTTGATTTAGAACATTTTGATTTAGTTGATTTAGTTGATTTAGTAGGCTAGTTGATTTAGTTGATTTAGAACATTTTGATTTAGAGTATTTCGGATGCTAGGGGATTTAGTAAGCTAGTTGATTTAGTATGAACCATTTTATTGTTATTTTTTCTGTACATGGATAGGTAGATGCTTTTGTTTTTTTGTAATAAGTTATTTTTTGGCAAAATGTAGGTGCCAATTTAGTTAAATTTGCCACTTGTTCTTTTAATCAATTATCTTAGGCAATAGGGGCCAAATTAGATGAAATGTCTTGGTAGGTGGTACCCTTATTTGGTAGATATTTGTGAAAAGTTTTTTCGGCAATAGGTGCCATCGAAATGGTTTATTAGGTGGTACCTTGTCATATAATATGTTACTAGATCTTAGGACTATAATTGTCCATAAAATTGCTTCTCGCGGAAGAACCAAAAATATCGCATGCTACTGTTTTTCTTTCCTGTGAAGTGGATCGTTAATCCTTTGCTCATATTGCTTTAGGAAAATGGCGCCACCACCACCACCACTATGTCGACTATGCAAGTCAAGGTGCGCTAGCAGCCTTGCAACTGGAAAGCTATTCCACATCTACTTCCAGCCGAGTTTTCATCATGCGGCGATAAGAAATTAGATGAAATGTAACAACTATTTTATTTTTAGTGTTGGCATTACTGCATTGTGTCATTTTGCTTGTTTTACACAGATTGTCCCATGCAATGTGAGGTTGAAATTCAACAAGCTGACAGGAGACACTGTGACATTTGAGGCTCCTGGGGGGCCGTACACTATGGATGTTGAGAAAGGACGCAATATGTCGTAGATTGGAGGAGATGGATGGGCCCATTTCCTCCCCCACATGCGTCTTACTGGTGGTGAGTTGATCAGCTTCTCCTTCAGAGCAGAAAGACCCAAGCTTGCTGTCATTTATCTCAACCTAGTGGAAGATGATGAAGATGACGAAGATGATGAAGATGACGAAGATGATGAAGATAATGAGGACCCACTCGATGAAGATGATGAGAACCCACTTCATGAAGCCATCGTTGCTCAAAGAATGAGGCTGAGCGAGGACGAGGTGTGCAACCTATGGGACATAATTCCGCCACGTGATGACTTTGTCGGGGTGCCATTCCTGACCCGCCTGACAAGTACCATGGGCAATCGGCATGAAATGGTATGTTATACTGACTGTAGTAATTTGATGATATATATATATATATATGCTTTATTGTTATACTTACAAATGCAAATTATCCGATGATATGCTTAGTGAATCCGATGACACTACAAGAAACTTGTTAATCCATGACGGATTTCTGGTGACGTTCTGGAAATCCGTCACAGTCGATGACGATTTTCTCTCATCCGTCACGGAAACTGTCATCGACAGGCAAGGCGCAAATGTGCGCAGAAACTTCACGAAGCCCTATGGCCTTTTTTTTCTAGACACTATAGATTTAATTTCTAATCAAAGAGAAATTCATGACAACTATGCTACCAACCTGAGTAAAGGTTCATTCAGACATTTCCTTTTGGAAATACATGTACAATATACTCCCTCCATTCGATTATACAAGGCCACATCATATTTTTATGTCTATCTTGGACCATTAATTTTACCAATAAAAAGTGAGTTATATGCCACAAAAAGTATTTCATTGGATGCACATTTGAACGAAATTCCCGATGATATATCTTTGATGACATATAATCCATATTTTGTTGAACAAAATTATAAGTCAAAGTAACGAAATGGCCTTATATAAGGGAATGGAGGGACTAAGTTTTATCTAAAAAAAGAGTGCGCCATGGATCAGATGATGCACCTTTCACCTACTTGAACAGTTCAATACTAGTTGGTTAAGCAATGTGGTGTGATAGATTGCAGACATAAAGCTTTGCACTCGTACACGAAAACTATATGAATAATTTTTTTTGAATATTATATGAATATAATTTGTTAGTTTCATCTAGATGGAATCAACATATAGTCTAATAACTTCTCTGAACCGTCATGGTCCGCGAGGACAAGCTGAGAGAACGAGTTGTCGGGCTTAGCTTTGTTTTTTTACATTGTCCAAAACCGTCATGGCATGGTGTTGCTCTTCTTTTTCAAGGAAACGGACTACTTTGTCTCAAAAAAAAAGGGAACGGACTGCTGCTGTTGATGTGGCAATCCAGTGTGAGGGCAAACTCGCGTTGTGATTGGCTGACCAAGCCATCCCACGGATCGTAGATCCAAACCGTCTGCTCCTTTGAGATCTGACGGTTAGCCAAGCTCCCCCTCCTTCTGGTGTATTCTTCTGCTCACCCACGCGCCGCTGCGTTTCTCTTCCAAAGAGCAGCCTACTGACCCCCCCCCCCCCAAATCTCCGCCGCCGCACGAGCGCCCCCACACCTCCCGAACCGGAACAGCTCCACCCTCCCCTCCCGACGCCTCCCCGCCTTGCCCAGCTACTCCTCAACGGCCCCCCTGCACCGCCATCGTGCCGCCGCCGCGTATCCCACGGTCGGATCCCGTCGAGATCCGCGATTCCACGGCAACAGCGGATCACGGCGCGACCTCGGGCTTCCTCCTTCCTACACACCGGCTACGTGTCCTCCAACTGCCCCATCTCCTTCCCTCAGATCCAGTCTCCAGCGATTGGATGGGAGCACCGTGAGTGTGCGCTCAGGGGAGATTGACCTTCTCGCACTATCGGCTTACGGCAAGCACCACCACCCCTTCCCTCACCTCTTGCCTTCCCTGCCTATTTCTCTCCCCATCGGCCTGATCCAGTCCATGAACGCTGACCTAGTGTGCGGCGTCGGTTCCTTGATGCAGGTCGTGCTTGTGTTGCTGCATCCAGCAAGTGGCTTGTTTGTGGGGTGCCGAACCGCGCTTAGGACGACGAGATCGACAATGGGTACAGGTACTTGACATCCGAGCGCAATGGTACGGGTGCCGCCACCTGCTCGTGCTCCCCATCCAACGCCGCCATCCAATGTATAGAAGCAGCACCGAATCGAGCTAAAACCGCGAGGAGCACCACCAACCGAAGTCGCGTCGTCCACCATGAAGAGATGGTTCTGGTGGGTTGTGGCCTTCGTTGCAAATGTCCTTGTAATTTTAGTTTCTAATTTGGGTTTGTTTTGCATTAGTTCTTGGCTGTATATTTTTTGAGAATCTGCTGTAATTTGCTTTTATTCAATCATATAGGAGCAGAAATCTATTAAAACTTATGGGCTCAGAATATGAGTAATGTATGAGCTCAAAATATTAATAGACCTGAAACTAGTTGGTATCTGACTTGGACAAAAATAGTGAGCCAAACAGAATTAGTGGGTCAAAATCCTATTTGGGCTAATTACAACATGGGCCAAAATTCTATTTGGGCCATTTACCATGCGGGTCATAATAAAACTAGTGGGCCATAATTCTACTTGGGCTGACAAACATATGGGCTGCCATGTCAGGTCCATGTTGGCTGCCATGTCAGATGATGACATGGAATACATGGTTAACGCCGTTATCTAATAGTAATATGTGACGGTCAAGAACCGTCATGGATCCATGGCGGTTTTGGCGATCCGTCAAGGAATGCATGGTGGTCAAATTATGACGCAATATACATGACGGGTTCTCAATCCGTCAAGGATGTCCTGTCATGACGATTATAGGCGCATATGTGACAGTTTGAATTCGTCATGGATTAACACATTTCTTGTAGTGTGATATGCTTAGTGTAGAGTCCAATGATATGCTTTGTGGAATCTAGTTGATGATATGCTTTAGTGTAGAGTCTGATCACATGCTTATTAGTGTAGAATCCAAGGAACTATTAATAGTGTAGATAATCCATATATACTTATTAGTAGAATTCATGATTAATTAGTACAAATACATAGTACCGTGTCTTTTGATAGTGTAGAAATCTAGACTTAATAGAAATATATTCGCAAGAGTTCGTGCGAGGCTATTTATTAATTGATATGTTTTTCTTATTCAGAAATTGCCAAAGAACCTATCTGTGAGTTGTGGTATCGAGCCTGATGAAGAAGGCTCAGCTGGACTACGCCTTACCGCAAGGGGCTCCGTCACCACCTGTACTTACCGCATGGACACAGACGGTAGCACACACGTAAACTCGGTTGGGTGGAAGAGATTCCTCGTTGGCAAGAATCTTCGTGTTGGACAGGCCATCCTAATTACTATCACGAACACCCACCGCCCAGGCTTGAGGATGATGATCGTCGCTGATATCATTTAGAACTACATATGTGTGTGTGGCTATATCATCTAGAACTACATATGATGATCGTTGTCGATATCATGTAGAACTACATATGATGATCGTCGTCGATATCATCTAGAATTACATATGATGATCATCGTCGATATCACCTAGTAATGCTTGAGGATGCATGTTGAGTATATATAAAATTGTTATCTAGTACTCCCTCCGTTCCAAATTACTCGTCGTGGTTTTAGTTCAAATTTGAACTAGAACCACGACGAGTAATTTGGAACCGAGGGAGTACTACCTAGTACCTATAATGCTTTATGAAATAGATATCTAGTAGTACCTAGTATCTGGAAATTGCAGTTTATTGAAGCTGAAATGGGGTAGGAAGCCGGGGGGAAATGATGAAAGATATAGCAGTAGCGCGGGGCCAGAAAATCGCTAGAGCTAATTAATAGTAGCGCGTTCCGGAAAAGCGCTGCTAATATAGTCAATAGTAGTAGCGCGGGTACAGACCGCGCTACTACTAACAGTTAGTTGTAGCGCCTTATCGGTAGCGCGGCTGCCCGCGCTACTGATAGCCTCAAAACCCGCGCTACTACTAGGGTTTTGCCTAGTAGTGCTCTAGCAACTCATCATCTACTTATTACTTCTCAATGCCTTCCCCTAGGCCCAAACAATGGTGAAGTGTCATGTAGTCGACGTTTACATAACACCACTAGAGGAAAGACAACATGCATCTCATCAAAACATCGAACGAATACCAAATTCACATGACTACTTATAGCAAGACTTCTCCCATGTCCTCAGGAACAAACGTAACTACTCACAAATCATATTCATGTTCATAATCAGAGGGGTATTAATATGCATAAAGGATCTGAACATATGATCTTCCACCAAATAAACCAACTAGCATCAACTACAAGGAGTAATCGACACTACTAGCAACCCACGGGTACCAATCTGAGGTTTTGAGACAAAGATCGGATACAAGAGATGAACTAGGGTTTGAGAGGAGATGGTGTTGGTGAATATGTTGATGGAGATTGACCCCCTCCCGATGAGAGGATCGATGGTGATGACGATGGTGATGATTTCCCCCTCCCGGAGGGATGTTTCCCCGGCAGAACAGCTCCGCCAGAGCCCTAGATTGGTTTCGCCAGGTTCCGCCTCGAGACGGCGGCGCTTCGTCCTAAAAGCTTGCTTCTGATTTTTTCGAGGGCGAAAGACTTCATATAGCAAAAGATGTGCACCAGAGGCCTGCCAGGGGGCCCATGAGGCAGGGGCGTGCCCCCACCCTTGTGGAAGGTGGGTGGCCCCCCTCTGGTGCTTTCTTCGCTCAATATTTTTTATATATTCCAAAACTGACTTTCGTGGACTTTCAGGATTTTTGCAGTTGTGCAAACTAGGTCTCTAATATTTGCTCCTTTCCCAGCCCAGAATTCCAGCTACCGGCATTCTCCCTCTTCGTGTAAACCTTGTAAAATAAGACAGAATAGGCATAAGTATTGTGACAT
This sequence comes from Aegilops umbellulata, assembly GCA_032464435.1. Classification (NCBI taxonomy): domain Eukaryota; kingdom Viridiplantae; phylum Streptophyta; class Magnoliopsida; order Poales; family Poaceae; genus Aegilops; species Aegilops umbellulata. Next base: position 645,196,650 of record CP136060.1, on the reverse strand, counting down.
AATGTGTAATAACAGCCCATAATGCAATAAATGTCAATATTAAAGCATGATGCAAAATGGACGTATCAGGTTCCACCTGTCAGGCTGACGTAGCATGTCTATGTGTACAAAATGCTGAGGTGGACAAGTGACCCATTTTTCAATGACTAGAGTGGTTCTTTTTTCTCTTTAATTCTTCCTCTATTTTTCCAAGGCATTTCAACAAGCAAGCTGTGGGCAGCATGCCACCAAGGTTGGACGGCACCAAGAATGGTGCACCACCGCACCACTACGTTTGCTTGTGAGCCTAGGTCTCCGCACACCGCGTGCCACCGTGCCGATCGCTGCCCTCACTAGTCGTCGGTCATCTGCGCGGCCTTCCTGGGTCACCTTGCATCTCCACGTGCTCTGAGCGCCCTTGAGCCATTCGCACACGTTGCATGCCCACCACGGGCCCGCGACCTCCCTACCGTAGATGGACGAGGTTGGACATGCCCTCCACCGCACGTGTCAGAACGAGGCCGGCATGGCCTCCATGAGCACTGTCGCGACGCCACCGGCCACCGTGCACAACAGCTCTAGCACGTGCTCCGCCGTGGCGCCCAGGGCCCGAGGCCGCCACTACCTCCACTAGCCCAAGCAGGAGGCAAGCACGCGCAGAAGATCTCGCGCCGGCCCAATGCTTCTCCGCTTTGCCCAAGTCTCGAGTCCACCTGCTGCAGGCTGTGTGGGAGGAGCGGCGCACCGTTCGCTGCCATGTGGCCTGGTGCTGCGATTGTTTTTATCTTGAATATGCACGAGTGTGCGTATTATATTATAAAGAAGAAAGGGATAAAGAGCCCCTCCACAAGAGAGTTACAATTGCATTTACAACACACTCTCAAGAAAAGAGAGTCCACTCCACACTAAGGCACCCTAACCAGAATTTAACTACTCGATCTAGCCCACCCTTCTACCTCATGCCAGTAGGCCTCAAGCTCCCTCTTGAAGAAGCCTGTCGTACTCCACGTGTGGCCCTCCTTTACAATCTTAAGTATAACATGATTCTTGGAAGGAGCAGCATTATCAAAAACAACAGCATTCCTATGCTTCCAAAGATCCCACAAGACGAGGAGATGAGAGCCCTAACATCTTTCTTGCATTGCCCACTGCCCGCATTCCTGGTGTTGCGGTTGTTATCTAGCGGTGCGGCGGAGCTACAAGCCCATATAGGGTGGCTGGTGTCGGAGGAGCAGTGTGTCGTCCACGCGGGAGCAGGAGCATGGCGGCGGTCCCGCAGAAGGCAGCATGGCTGGGGAGCTAGAGGTTCTGCCGGAGGACTAGGTCGCGGCACCTGCGTCGGACAGAGGAGGTTGTCGCCTTCACGAGCTGGAGGCGCAACTCCCATGGCGTGGCAGGTCGACGGCGGACGCTCACCTCCGGATGGGCCGCCGCTAGAAGAGACGAGGAGGAAGAATAAAAAGGGAAAAGAAGATGAGTGGCTGACATGTAGGTCCGTTCGTACATATCAGCAGGTTAAATATTGACTTGGATTAGTCTTTGCCGCATCGGCCTGACAGGTGGACCCAACCAGTTAGATCCGCTGTTTTCATGTGTTTATCATCCAATCAGTAGTGTGTGGTTTTCATTAGGCGCAAAGTTGATGATTTCTTGTGCATGGCTCAAATGTGGTATCAAATTATTACCTTAACCTGAACTGAGGTGATCTTGGGTAAATATCTCTTGCCATGCAACAAGGGCTTATAACCTAGAGTTACAAATACTCCAATAAAAAATGGTTCCCGCCGGGAAAAAAAAAACTGGTTAGAGAAAGTAGCGTGTGATTTTTCTCGTGGGGAAAAAAGTTGTGCAGAACTGTATTCAGGTCTCCAATTGTTAATGACTGCAAGTAGGCCTTCAAAATACAATTGCCGAACCACCAATATACGTTGCAGTGTGCTGATGGCAACTCTCACTACTATCTTCATGCATCGATAGCCGTCCGTGAGTTTGGAGCTAGCGCCACAATTCTATTGCATTGCTCAGCTTAAGTTGAGCAAAAGTGATTACGACCATGGAAACCATCGAAGCATGCAACTTGTGTCCTCCGGTTTGTCATGGAATGACTTTAGTTGGCACAAAGGGAAAGTAGTTTTGTTCTTCTCATTGTACTAGACGAAGATGCTCGTCATGCCATGTCAACAGATCACTATGAGTCCCACGTCAGCAGTCCTTAATTTGCTGATTGATCCAAAGCTAGAAATTCTGCTCCTTTTTATGCTAGTTGATAGAGCAATAGTTACTTGTTTATTTTCAAAATAAAATACATAGACACGTATACATGTGTCGTCACACGGTCATACATCGCCTACTGATGAATGGAGTCGTTGATCAATTATTACTAGCTATTGCGTCACGGAACACATCTCCAATAATGTGACGTTTGTTAGTTGTCAACTTTGCCATGTCGTAGTCATGCAAGAAGGAGAAAGAAGAGTGAAAAGTTAAGACCCACAAATAATCCATTTATTATCAAACGTAAGTGAGACTTTGATATTTTCCCTTATTTATGGTAATTGTCATCGCAGAGGCGGAGCGGGCTGCCCTAGGCCACATACAACGCGGAGGTAAACGGTAAGAAAACCCACAGTGGGAAGTAACTTAGACTAGTAACATGCATATATTACTACTCTATGTTACTATCTTCATAGTTGGTGGTAACATATGTAGGGTGTCATGCCTCTTTTTCATCATTAATTACTTGTCATGTCATATAGTTTGTCTAGTAAGTATGATGTTACCATCTATGTTACTTTCACTGTGCAGAGTCTAAGGACGGACACTAGAGATCACAATCATGGTCGTTTTGCTCGTCGGGAGAAAAATATCCTAGCAGTCTAGTCGATGAGTTTCTGGTTGCACATGAGAGATTTAGCGCCCCACAGCGTCTCGGCGTTAGGGAGCGAGGCTATTACGCAAAACCTAGGCATTATCTTCAAATTTTCAGTCCTTAAGCTTGTAGACAATCGCATATGCAATAGACGTGGCCTTAGTTGGGTCTGCACCGGTAACATCGTAGCAACAAGATCGTACTTCCTCCGTTCCCATATACGGAGCAAAATGAGTGAATCTACACTCTAAAATATGTTTATATACATCCGTACGTGGCAGTCCATTTAAAATCTTCACAAAGACAAATATTTAGGAACGGAGGAAGTAGTAAACTCAGGAAAAGAAATAAAATATATCACAAGCCTTGTAAACAAGAAAGGAAAACACTAGAACATTTTCTCGCTAATGTTTAGTCAAGAAGTTGTCTCTTAACACATGGTCTTCCACTTAGCGGTCGACAGCGCAAGGCAAGAAACAACAACCAAAACATAGAGGTCAGTACAGGACGGCCCATCAAGATAAACTATCGTGTCCACTGCTCAAGATGCCCGAATCGCTGCACAGCTACAGTGTCATCCATCAAATTGGTAACCCATGCCGGATGCTGCAGAAAGAAAGATGCTGCCAGTGTTATTATGCTCAGTACATTGAACAATGCTCCAAATCGGTCGATTGCTAATGCCGTGTCGTTAGTTAGGCCACGGACCCATGGTTGTTAAAAAAATGCGTTTTTTAGCTGTCAAAGGAGACCGACCTTCTTGACCTGGCTAACGAGTCAAGGTCACATGTTCATGCGCCAGCCGTGGGCCCGCCATTCCAGTGATGCCAGCGATGACTTGGGGCACGAAAGCGGGGTGACATCACCGTATGGAGAGCGCGTGATGTCATACATGGCGAGCCTGGCTCTTGATTTTTGAACGTCTGACCCGTTCTCCTATTCGACTTGTGTGGGCTGGCCTGGTCCTTGCTCTAGGTCTCACTCTTCCTGTCACCCGCCTTTTGTAATCTCATGTTCAGAACGAGAGGCTCCGATGCAACCCCTCTTCTTTTGAAATATGTTTTCACCTCCCTTTATAAAAAAAGAGTTACACGGTGATATAAAACAAGATAGTTTCACAACAAAAAAAAGGATTAAAACAAGGTAGTGTCAATGAAGAACGTTTTTTATCGACAGTGCACCTCATGTTGGTGCAAGAGCGTTGCGGAGGTCGACTTGCATGGATACAAGGTGCTTTCGACGGTCTTGGGATTTGGCGCCCTTGTATCCGGCTTGGTCGACGTGGCTTGATTGATAGATGTGTGTAGTTTTCGCCTGTTTTCCTTAACTAATTGTTCCATGTATGGTTATTGGGCCAGGCTTCGCTCATTAATGGGCGCAACTCTTTTCTTCTTTAATCATCCTTGGTCGGTGGCGTGACATGTTCTCATAGCAACTCACCCCACCTTCACTTGGCTATGACATTGATCCAACCATCTACATGGAATCGGCATATGATGTGTCCTCGTAGCAACTCACCCCACCTTCATTTGGCTATGACATTGATCCAACCATCTACATGGAATCGGCATATGATGTGTCCTCGTAGCAACTCACCCCACCTTCAATTGGCTATGACATTGATCCAACCACTATATGGAATCGGCATAATCGTGAAACTTTGAATGATCGCGCACACCTCACCTCTTACTCTCTTTCGACTCCATCCTTCCAAGCGAGCACAGATAAAGAGGCAAAACGAGGAGAGAGTGAAACTTTGCATGGGGCCGTTCAAGAACATGTGGGGCCATAACCGGTTCACTATGTTTTGGCGTAGTAACAAAATTCAGCTAATTTTGTTGAAGCCGGGTATATGGAATATGCGCACAACAAGTTTGAAAAAGCACCGAGCATATCTGTACATAAAATACACCATCTCAATCTGACCCATCAAATTTGGCGAGGCTTCTGCGTCACCTCTATCGCCCTTGCCTAGCAGCATGTTGTGTCTCTGTTGTAAATTTCCTAACATTCATTGGGCGTAACATCGATCCACCAACAGTTGAAACCCTTTGCCACAAACGTAGGAGCTTATATTACATGTCGCACTGTAAGCTCTGAAACGCCTCACCTCCTAAAATGTTGGCACTCCCTCCCTGCAAGCTACCACTGAGAGAAGATGGCAGGGAGGGGAGTCATTCAAGGATGGATGGGGTCATAATCCATGTCAATGCAACTGTGGAGCAGATTTTTAAAATTCATTTTCTTGACACGAAACATATGGAATATACGCACAAATAAGTCAATAAAGCGCTAAGAAAATGTGTAGAAACATGATTTAACATGTATGCACCATGGACAGGACATGTAGTCGTCAAGTCGTGTAAAAAGAGAGCCTGATTTTGACACTTACCAAACTATAATGTTCACTGAAAGAACTAACCACATTGACTTTAACCAATCTAGTGTGTCTAACCTTTTGCGGCAAATATGCCTTTAAGCATTCTAGTTTTCCAACAATTTGCATGTTGGTGCTTTACGAAAATATATACAAGGAAGCTTTATTGAAACATATTGCCATTCCAACAAAACATAAAAATGAAAATGATAGTAATCATGTAAGCAGATCCATCATCGTGAAAGATATCCCCTAAAAATTCATCGTGAAAGATAAAAGCAAGGGTTTGAAGGGGAAAGGATTTGTGGCACGCATGTGCAGGGGCACCTAGTGCTTCGCATGTGCTCTTTTCTGTTGGCTTCCGATTTCAATCTTTCACATCTTTTGAAGTAAAAGTCCAAATTAAATTATGTTTCATATTCGTGTTTCTCGTGATGAGAGCTTTCAAATAAGATCCATTTTGAATACATTTTGAGGACTTTTAAAAGAATTGTTAAGTTTCAACCATTGAAACTTTGTACAAGCGACAGACAGAAAAAGTCGCTTAAAGTTTCAATTTGAAATTTGGTCCAAGCGACCAAGAAAATCGTAAGTTTCAGTTGCAAAATCATAAGCTTCAAAGATTAAAACTTAAAACTTTTTGTTCCCTCGTGCGGGATCCAACTATTTTGTAGATCGCGAGGCAATCGTGTGGCCAGGAAGGGCTTGACAGCTGCATGCCCTATGAATTCCAAGGTATGAAGTATACAGTTTATCTAATGCGTCATTTGGTGAACATATTTTACTTTTGGTTGTTTGGTCATTTACAGTTTACGAGATGATCTCAATGTAACTCTTGGTCTTATAGAAAAAATCATTTCGCCGGTGTTTGCCTCAGTTTCTTCTTATAGCCAGTTGTTGGCTATATGATCTTGCCACATCATCTATAGCCAAGTTTATACTAGCCGGCAAGTACAATAGTTGCATGTAAATATGTACTACTTTTCTAGAAGCACGTGCATCCCTCTGTCACAAAGTGCCTAGAAGCACGTGTTGCAGCCGGCTGTTAATCAGTAGTCCGCTTCCCTTCTCTCTCCTCCTCTCTCTCCTTCAACTCATCCAAAATATAATATTTAATGGCTTACAGCCTGCCTACGTATACGTGCTCTTATGTTGCGTTGTGATGAGTGATGACTTTATTTCTTTCAATAAAGGTCGTCGACAACTAGACAAAAATGGAAATCACCCCCTAAAAAAAGGAAATCGCGAGAAGGCCGTTTCATTTTCACAAGTGCAAGGCTAGTTGGGAATCATCCGCCAGATTTTTCTAATCTTTCCACATCACCCATGATGAGATATAGCCAGAAGGAAGATGGTGGGATTCCCGCAAACCAAGTGCCCAACTTGAGCATCGTTTTTATCCTACCAAACGACCAACTTGTACATTGTTTAGTTGCTTCATGGGTTATCACACTATCACGAGTGCGATCCATAAGAAAGTGGACGATGACCACCGTCTAAATTAACTAAGACGACCGTTGTTGTGGGTCTCGGTTTTATAGGGCCCGGCTAATGGAGAGTGTCCACCAGCTTAAGTTAGTCCGTGATTTCCATGGCACCATACATCATCTTCATGACGTGAGCCCCTAATCAGGGATTAAACGGTAAAATGAATATATAATGACATAGTACATGAAGGTGACAATTTTCTGCCCTTTTTCTCCGAGTGGATGGGTGGATGTGCATTTTGCAGTGTCCTTAGTAGTGCCGGCCCTAACTACTGTCCTCTAAGTGTTATTTACTTTGGAAGGACTACTCGTGTAACACGCAGTTGGTGGTGAGGTGAGCTTGTGTCGGTGGCTTGCTTCCCGTGATGTCTTGTCGTAGAAAACTCGCAAATTGCAGACGACCGTGTGTGCGAGGGTTTAGCCAAGCTTGTGCGTGAATCTAGCATGTAACTGTCGTCCTACATAGCGTGTTGATCAGATGCCGAAACGGATATCGATCGGGTTACGTTTCCATGACGTTTGCTTCGAGATATTTTTCCTTCTGGATTTGTTCTAGGTCTGGGAAAAATCTGTTGACACACACATATCTTTTCCTGCCAAAAAACGCACGCACATATCTTGACGTACCACTCCACTAGATGATGACTAGATTGGCAGTCCTCTGTGCCCTCGAATCGGTCGAATCAGAACCCGAGTCAGGCTACCATCGGGGCATCTCCAACAACGCCCGTAAACGTCAGACGGTCGCGTCCGGACCATTTTTATCATCCATCGCAGTGTTGCATATATCCATGGACACATCTACAAACCGAAAGCAAAAATTGTGCGAGGTCCGGAGAAAGAAGTGGGAGGAGAAGAAGGAGAAACGAGAAGGGTGGCGGCAAAGATGACGGCAGATTCGATGGCATCATGGTGAAGAATAAAGAGGCATGCGTCAAGCGCAATCGCATCAAGGAGGAAAAGAATACGGGAAAGTTTGACATCTTCATGACGGCGACAGAGAAGAAAATCAACCTCGGAGAGAAGAAGACCGAACTCGAAGAGAACAAGACCAAGTTTGAAGAGAGGAGGGTTGAGCTCGTGGCCACTGCGAAGAAAACCAAAATGTGGAGTATGAAAATGGAGAAGTTGGATCCCAGTGCGCTGAAGATTGTTCCAGCTATTCGTGAAAAAATGTTGAAGCGGTTGGCGACAAAGACGAAGGACGCGGACGTTGTAGAGGAGCCGGCGGCAGAGTGATGAGGGAGGAGGCAAAGACAACCCGTCTGGACGGCAAAATTGACGTTATTCTACGCGTACTACCGGATTGAAATGTTTATAATTAGACCCATATAAAGACTTATGAAAGTGCAACTCAAGTTTTGGTTGTAAAAAGATTGCATTTTTATGCACTTTTATTTGCCCATCAAATTATTATCAATCAACGTTTGTACTTCAAATGCATTCGAATGAGGTTGAACCTGAACAGACGTTTTAAATATGTAGTTGAATGACCAGCTCCTACATTTATGTCTGCGTGTGTGTCCGCGTTCGAATGTGTCCGAATGTGCCCACAGACGAATGGCCGTTGGAGACGCCCTCAGACCCATCACGACGCATGTTGCCTTGCACTGTTTCGGCATCTTTGAACATTCAACATCTAGCAAAGGAACAGCAGTGAGCAGCGAGCAGAGCCCCCGCTGGCCCGACCCTTTCCCCGTTGTAGGCAGACCAACACGAGCCGATGATCAACCGCCGTACAAAGTACGTACCAATCGCCACGCAATTTCATTTGGTCGCGGTGGTTTACACCTATAGGCTTTAGTGCACGTACACGGTACACCAGTACAAATTAAAGGTACTATACCTACTCTTGTGAGCAGACGGGTGGTGGAGCTGGTCACCGACACGTCATCTTACATCTTACAGAAAAGAAGTCTCTTTCCATCTCTCCCGACCGACGACATCTTTGTCGGCAGTGTTCGTTTCACATCTTCGGTCTCTTCTCCATGGTGCCCTGATTTTATTAGTCACCGAGAAGGGGGGCCATCTCACCCGCAAAAGAAAAGAGAGGACGTCTCATTTTCATAAGTGCATGATAGCTGGAATCCTTCGTTAGATTTTTCCTTTTCTTTTTCGAGGTATTCGTTAGATTTTTCTAAATCTTTCCATGTCATCCATGATGATGAAGATTCACGCGTCAAGGACATGTTGCTGGACTTTAAACATGTCGCAAAGGTGAAAGGTTCGGCCCGTTTATTTTTTTAAACACAATACAAATGTAGATACTCACACATGCACATTACATTGATGCAGAGGACGGAGATGATCCTCTTTTTCAACCAAAAAAAAGTCACAGACGCACAGATGTTCACCTGAACGCTTGTGCGCACACACATTCTATCCCTATGATCAACTTTGAATGACTGAGCTGTTATATCTTAAGGTTGGCAAAGTCATCATGGTCGTCTCATAGTTGACCGGAACGCCACCTCCAATTGAACGATTATAATAGGAAATACTAAAATAAATAGAAGAAAATGTGAGCATCGGGGTAAAATCTAGAACTTGAAGCCGGATGGGCTGACTCCATCACAAGGAACCTAACCATCCAAACTACACTTATTCACACCTTGTTCCTAATCTAATAGGGTAAAGAGTAACCCTAGCTTCTTCTTTTTTTTACAGAGAATAGACTGGCGTCAACACGTTATCAAGACGGAGCAAGATGAACACCTCCCAGTCCGCCAGAGTTGTGACGACGTGCGTGGGTGGTAGCTGGGATGTTGCGGCGGCGTCTAAAATGACACGGGCATGACGAGCAATACATCGGGGTTGACATGAAGCAGGCAACATGATGTTCGATAAATAGATCAAAGTGTTTCCCGCAATTTTTTATATCAATTAGTTGCATTGTCAATCATCATACTGCCATGAGTGCATTACATAAGAAACTTGGAGATGACCTAAGTGTCAATAAAAACAAATTAAGATGATCATCGTTGGGCCTCAGTGTTATATGGCCCGGTAATGGGACACAGTGACAGAGTTAAATCCGGCAAATTTTGGGTAGGGGGTCCCGAACTAAGGGCTTTGAGACGATGATAACAAGGACACGAGTTTTTATCCAGGTTCGAGCTCTCTGGAGAGATAAAATGCTACATTATGACTGTATTATTGTTTTTAGTGGAGTACAAAATAAAGTCGATCTACCCCTGAGATTGTTGTGCATCCTCTATGAGCCCTGCCTCTCGGTTTATATAGATACGGGAGGAGGGCGGGGGGAGGGGGGGGGAGGGGGCTAAGGTTACTTCCTAGTCAGCTACGTACAAAGGGAACAAGCTGTAGACGGTTTCAAACATCTTGGAGTATACAACAAGTCTTCGGAACCGACGTGGCCCACTGGTGAACCAACATGGGATCCTTAGCCCGGCCTACCAGACCGAGAGACGACGTGTTGAGAGATCCCCAGCCGGGACATTGTCATACAGAGTTTCTACACGTGAGCTCAAATGCTCCCCTATGAACAGTAAAAATCAAACAAAAGGTGAAAATAAATAAATAAATGTTTTTTAAAAATAAACATTGACAAATTGACTATATACACACATTTTTTTATGAAGAGAAAACATCTCTCAAAATGCTCTGTGAAAGGAACAAAATCGGTACTCCAAAAATACTAGTTTGAAGGTATGTTGGAGGCTTGGAGCATTATTATTTTCAGAACATTAGTTAGGTTTTTTTCACATAAATTTGACATATGTAAAAAAAATATCGATATTTGTCGCCAATAAAATTCAGTGTTTTTACTATTTCATTCTACTGTTCATTTAACAAAATTACAAGTGTAAATGAGCTGGCGAGCAGAACAGTTTTCTCTCCCATTTTTCGGAGTGGATGGATGGTACGCCATTTTACGGTGTCTGAAGAGTGCGGGGTACTCCTATCTTTTCTATTTTCATTCGAACGACTGCTCGTGTGTGATTAAGGAGATGCAGCAACCAGCTGGTGCGAATGCCTGGCTTGCTTTGCTTCCCATGTCAAAACTGCAGACGATTGTGCAGACGTAGGCGCCATGACGAAGTTGGAGAGCTATTCGTTCGTCGTGCCCACCATGAAGTTCTGCCAAACCCCAGCTAGTATTCCGTTGGCGTACCACCCCACTACACGATGACAACACTGACAATTCCCGGTGCACCCGAATCGACCGTGTGATGTTTCGGGCATCTTTGAAAGTTCAACACCTACAAAACAAACGAGCAGCGGTGGCAATGAGCAGTGCCAGCGCCACGCAATTCTCGTTGGGTCGCGGTGCTTCACACCTGCAGTACGTAGTCAGTGCGCGTACGTACGTACAACGGTACAAAGGTACAGTTCTCGTGAAGTCGGTCGCCGTCCCGTCTTAAAAAAAAGGCAGCGCCTTTTCTTAGCTCTCTCAATTGTTTTCCAACCGGTGGCCATTCTTTTGGGGATCATATAAGCGTGGGCTTCTGGAGGTTCTTTTCTTCCGAGACACTCGTCCAGACCACCCGCGACAGCACCCACCGCTCACCCACCAAGCGAAGAAACGAACGCGCAACGACTGCCTGCCCCCGCGCTCGCGGTGGTGACCATGGACGCGCCGAGCGCCACCGCCAAGCGCAAGCGCTCCTCCCCCGCCGCCGCCGCCGCCCCGGCCCCCGTCGGCGTCGACGACGTGTCGGACGCCGAGGTCGAGGAGTTCTACGCCATCCTGCGCCGCATGCGCGACGCCTCGCGCCGGCTCGTCTCCGGCGGGGTCGCCGTGGCCACGGCCCGCGCCGCCCCGGCCCCGCGCGCGCCGGCCTGGTGCCCCAGCTTCTCCTGGGAGGACTTCGCGCCGCCCGCCCCGACGCCGCCTCCTCCCTCTCAGCAGCAGCAGGTGCTGCCCGCCGACGAGCGGGTCGCCGAGAACGCGTCCCCGCCGCGGCGGCCCGTCCCCCGCGGCCTCGACCTCAACGCCGAGCCGGAGCCCGAGGTGCAAGCCTAGAGTAGAGCCGCTACCCGCACGGACGACGAGGACCCCTGGCCCGGGCGCGCCCCCGCACGCACGGACGGACGCTCGCGCGCGCGCTGGCCGGCGGCGACACTCTCTCCGCTGTACCGCCGCCCACCGCCCGGCCGGCGCTTAGCGAACTGATCACCGTCATCATTTGTTAGTTACCTTACCAGTGGTAACTCGGTATGTTTAAACCAACACTGCTACTACTAGTACTGTAGTACGACTACTTACTTTAATTTCTTCATCAGAAACGTGCGTGCACATGGAAGGGTTACTGCTGTACCGTTGCTTCATTATTGATGCCTGCTTAACTCGAATGGTTTTCTAGCTTAATCACACCCCTATTATTGCTAATGCTGAGAAGTTTTTTGGGGGTGCATTCCTGAGTTCTGAATTTCCCTTCTCTTTTGAGACGAGTTATTGGTAGGAGTTTTTTTAACGTAAAATACAATATATAATAATAAATTAGACTAGTTTTTACCCAAAGATTCAATGCTTTATGTGCAAGTTAATTTGTGGTCCAATCTTTCTGAATAGTCGACAGCGACCTAAAACAATATCCAGCAGACTTTCTTTCTGTTCTACCTTTAAAAAAATACAGAACGCGAAAATACATTGACGAAGACAAGCTTGGTGGTCATATCTTTATTTATTGATATGTCCCTCCATTTCTATATAATTTGTGCTTGCTTCAGTTGGACGGCTTTAACCACAGCCCTGCAGCTGCTAGGTCTGGCATCGGTGTCTTCGTCCTCAAGGAGTTATTTACGCGTTCTCCTTCTCTTTCCACAAGAAGAAGAAGAAGATTGTAGCACGATCTTTCAAGTTTGGTCTGCTGACCGTGGAGTCACATTCTGAGTACGTCACACGCACCATGACAGCGTGACATAACCACTCGGGCCGTGGCACTATTCTACCCGGTCAGGAGAACTGCTCGCTTTATTCGTTCGGTGACGAACTGACGACTACGTACAGTCCAGCAATAGTAAAAATAAAGATACAGACACAAGGCATCAATCGTCCGGACGAACTGGTGGCCGGACGGACGCTAGTGCTGCAACTTTCATCCTTGGCCGCCCGTCCGTCGAGCGGCCAGCATCTCCCCGTCGTGGTACAAAACGAGGTGAGAATGTATTCCACTTGTCCCACTGTGAGGAGAAACCAGTTTCGTCAAAAGATTAAAAAGGGTTAAAGGTTAAAGGACCTATAGCTAGCTTGCCCCTTGGGCTTGAGTGAAGGTTGCAAGCAACTTAATTAGGCCATAGTCTGGTAGATATCGTACCATTAGGTGCTATAGGTTGGCCGAGAAATCAACTTTATACAGTACTAAAAGGAAATCAGTAGGGGGGAAGCTATCAAGTTAAGCACATTTCCATGGTAGAAGTATCTTATTGTAGGCAAGACCTAGTACTAGCATACACTCCCTTGGATAGGAGTACAAGTCATTTTAAAGATTTCAATATAGACTACATACAGAGTAAAATGAATGAATCTACAATCTGCAGTCTAAAATATGTCTATATACATCCATATACTGCAGTTCTATTGAAATATCTACTAGAAATATTTTATATTTAGCAATCGGAGAGAGAAGTAGGGTATAGACCAAGACTTTGCATGGTGCCAAACCCTCTACAGTCAAGTCAAACTACTTAAATCTCCTTTAAACAAAAGGGTAGCTGGCTAATTTTCTACCACTAGCGCCTAAATTTTCCTTTGTTTGGAAAGCATTGGATTCCACGCAAAAGTTAGGGCCGTATTCGTACGAGGACTGGCTCTACATGTGACCCCGGCGGCCACAGTGTTCTACTCCCTCTGTCCGGGTTTATTAGGCCTCTTAGCAACACAAACATGTCCCTTTTTATAAGGTCTCGCTTTGGAAAGATGCATGCATGCAATCATTTTATTGGTTGCATTGAAAGTCATTGTTGTTGGTGCCATGCCTAAACAATTAATACACTTCATGCGTGTTTTTTCATTAGCTGCATGCATGTGAGAGAGTGCATTGGGAGTGGAATGAAAGAGTTAATATAAGCAAATTACTATGTGTCTTGATCTAAGAAAAGTTGTCTTTAGCCCTAATAAACCCGGACGGAGGGAGTACATGAAACTTGGTCGGCAATTTCACATGGTCCGCCTCAATAAATAAAAAGTCCACACTAAAATAACAACTTTCCTTGCTTTATTAAACCAGCTAGCATTGCGCGGCAGTCAGACAGACACGTCCTCACTGCAATCAATAATAATAGAATAACTTCTACACTCAAATAAGATGGGTGCGTTGAGATGCCATCGGAAAAGAAAAGGAAAAACGAGAGGCGCCGCGGTTAAAACGGCTCCCCTTGTTGACCGCGGCGAAACGTACGAGGTCAATGGCGGAGGGCCGAGCCGAGCCCGGCGTGGAGGCGCGCGCAGAGCTGACGCCTTCCTTCCCGCTGCCCGGTCGCCGCCGGTGCATGCATCCACCGCACGCGGTGCACGAGAGAGACGCGCACGCTAGCATATCGTAGAGAAAAAGACGCGCACGGCGGTACGGTGGTGGCAGCTTGACTTGAACGCCGACGGTCGCCGGAGGAACAGTCGGGTCCTCGCCGCGCACACGGTGGTGGGGCGCGCGCGTCGGTGGGTGCGGTGCGCGCCCACGCCAGCAGATGTACGTCGTCACGCCACGCCCGGGCGGTGACGCCGACGGACCACGGCCGGATGTGGTGCGAACGCGATCCCCAATTGCGGCCGCCACCGGGTCTCATTTACTGTATCTTTTCAGCTCAGCGACCTCCCAACCAACTTAATAGGGAATTATTGCGGTGCACGCAACGCAACGCAACGCATCGCCCACCGGCCAGCCACCGGCCCGTAGTACCGCCTGCTTCATCATTTCGGCGTGTCCGGTGGTCCTCCTCCCCGGTGTGGTACGAGCGGCGCATGTGGCGCCTGGCCTGGGCTGGCCGGACGGATGTGTACCGGCCGGACTGGCCACGGAGCAGGCGAGATACACGCCCGACGGGTCCCCGTCGGTCGGTCGCGGACGCGGAAAATGGCGTTTCCGGTGCGGGGCTGGCGTTTCTGGCGTTGCGGATTTCGGGTTTTGGATTTTGGATTTTGGAGCATCCGCGTCAGCTGTGACCCCGTGAGCGTCGTCACGCCACCGTCAGGGCCGCGACTGGCCTTCAGAGAAGGCGGACGATTTCCTCTGGGCGGCCGGCCGCGTCTTGCGTCGGTCGCGTGCGAGCCGCGTGATCTGACGCAATCCAGCGTCCTGTTCCACGTCGCCAACGTTGCGCTTTCCTATTATCCTCTTTTCCCTCTCTCATTCACTAGAGCAACAAATCCGGCTACTCAAATGCCTGCGAACGTGTTTGGGCGCGTCCGCAAACAGTGAGCGATCAGGTCTTAAATTTACTCATCTACATCCGGATACCTCATACTAGAAACCTTAAGTCGATACAAAAGCATGCAAAAAATGAAATCCATGTTCTATGCAGATCAAATAACCTATACCACCCTAATCCTCGTCGAAGATGTTCACTATCTCCATGTCTGGCTCCGGGTACACGGGTGGCGGCCACAGCTTCAGCTCCTCCGCATCGACCTCGTCGAAGAGCGCGTCGGTCGTCGCCCTTTCCTGCCGGATGAACTGACGGTTGGCCTTCATATAGGTCTTTTCCTGTATGGACTCCAAGATGGCCTGCTGCTTCGCCATCTTGGCCAATTGGGCGATCACGAACTCTGCCTCCACGTCCTCCATGTTGAAACCCGGAGCCGACGCCAGATCCTCCTCCCGCTGCTCCGCCTCGTCCATCGTCGGCTATTGCTACGGAACGGGGATTTGCTACAACCATTTTATGAGGAAGTTGCGACCTTGACGAAAGTAATGACAATTTGTGTAACCGTCGTCGGCTTTTGCTATGACCGGCGACGAATTTCGCTAAAACTATTTCACGACGATGACTGGTGGCATTCGTTCACGGAAATTTTGGGAAAGATGCAACAACGAGGCAAGCTTTGACAACAACAACAACGATGATCAACAGGACTAGCGGGGTGCTACGACGGCCCGGCGCGCAAAGCACGAGCGCCGGCCCCTGTGATGCATTCGACGATGGCAAGCGAGAGGGAACGCTACGCGCTGGTGCCGACGACGCCGACAAACACGACCTCAGCGTGTCGCGAAGGAGCATTTGATGGAGGCGACGTGCTGCGCATGGTGACTCATCTTCCTGGGCTCAGAGCATCTCCAATAGCCGCCGAACGAGCCGCACGCTAAAAACTACTTTGCCGCGCGCCCATAGCCTGATTTGGCGCGGCAGGCAGCGCTGGCTCCAGCAGCCGCGCTAAAATGCAGCGCGCGCGCAGCTCCAACAGTGCACAAAAATGCAGCGCGCGCGACTCTCACACAAACAACATATGCATTCCAAAACAGAAACAAAAGATCAAACACAAACAAAAATAAATCAAAATAAATAGTTCAATTTCGTTATTACAACTCAAACAAACAGTTTATCGTTCAATGCAACAAATAGTGCAATAACAGAACAAATAGGTCAACAATACAATATCGAACGCACAAATCATGATGCTCTTTGTCGTCCATTCCATGCCCACCACTCCCCAATGAGATCTTTCTTAAGATCATTATGCGCTGCGGGACGTCGAATGGCATGATAGGAGGCAACAAGACGGGTCACCCTTTCAGCCCTCCGTTGCACTCGCACGGGATGTCCCAAGAGCTCATACTGAGAGTAGTCTATATCTTGGCCACGCTCATTCTCGATGATCATGTTATGCATGATCACACAAGCGTGCATGATATACCAAAGCATTTTCTGATCCCAAAATTTAGCCGGTCCTCTCACAATAGCAAATTGGACTTGCAAAATCCCAAAAGCTCTCTCGGCACTTTTCTAGCCGGCGCCTAAGCATTGTGGAAATCAAGATTTTTCTTACCTTCCGGCTTTTTCAACGGCTTCACAAAGGTTTGCCACTTTGGATAGATGACATCCGCTAGATAATGGCCGTAGTTGTAAGTACGACCATTTGCTACAAACTGCACCGGTGACAAATCATCATTTGCAATTTTATTCATCAGTGGTGACCGGTTGACAACATTGATGTCATTCAAAGATCCAGACATTCCAAAGAATGCATGCCAAATCCAAGTCACTTGATCGGCCACCACTTCAAGGATTATAGTGGAACCCCTTTTTTGGTCGTGGAATTGCCCATGCCATGCCTTGGGACAATTCTTTCAACTCCAATACATGCAATCTATTGAGCCAAGAATACCAGGAAAGCCGCGAGCTTTGTTCATCTCCAATAGCCTTGCGGCGTCTTCAGCATTGGGAGATCTCAAATACTTTTGGCCAAACACTTGCACAATTCCGACTGCGAAGCGCTTGACACACATGATGGCTTGGCTCTCACCCACAACCAAGTGATCATCAACTAAATCAGCCAGGATACCGTATGCCAACATACGCAAAGCGGCTATCACCTTCTGAAAGGTGCTATGCCCGAGCTCTCCGGCTGCATTCCTCCTTTGCTGAAAAAACCGGCCATGGCTCGCTAATTTCTCTGCAATGCGCCTGAACAACTCGGTGCTCATCCTAAACCGACGACGAAAGTACGACTCCGAGTATGTGGGATTCTCCACGAAATAGTGCCTCATCAATCTGTTATGTGCATCAATCCTATCCCTTCAAATTTTCTGCCGACCCATACACTACAAGAAATACACTCAATTATGACTCCACATTTTGGTCGTTGATTCGTCATATTTATCGTTTATTGACCTTTTTTGACCAAATTCAGAAGGTCAACAGTTGGCCATCAAGAACGGACAAACTTGACCTTTTTGGAATTTTGGTCATAGCTAGACTGATGACAAAAATTTCAGAAAGGTCACTACCCACTTGCCTGGGCCACGTAGGATCTGACATGGCTGAGCTGACGTGGCATTGTTAGTGACCAAATGGAATCATCATAAATTTCACAGCCCAGTCCACCAATCTAGCCTACATGGGCCTGGCCCAATACCTATCTTTTTTATTGAAATGGTCTGATTTATTTGGGCTGATGCATTATTTTCAGAAGCATGCATATCTCATGTATGAAAACAAGTACAACAGAATACAATATTGCAGATAAATTGTATATTTCATTTCAGTAACACATCACATGAAGTACAATACATCATCCATTAACTCCTCAACACAAAAAGGTCCAAGGTCCAACAAGTGCACAAGTGCACATCAAAACAATGCTTCAAGTGCAAGTGCACAGCAAAAAGACCCAACAAGTGCACAGGCGCACAACAATATATTTCTACAAAGATAGGACGAGATGGGCAAATTTTAGTTGATCACACATAACATCAATGAGAAACGAAGCTTCTTCTGCCCTTCGCTTCTTTCGAGTGCTTCAGATCATCCTGAATGCATAACAGGATATGTAGAGAGAGAGATCGCCTTGGCAACAACAGATGGTGCGCATCCTCGCCGGACCGGAGCAGCTTGTCCCTGGCCCTCCCCACAGGATGGTACCAAACTGCACACACACCAAGCAAGAGAGCACGCATCAGATCATATGAGAAAATGAACAAAAAATAGAGAGCACGCAAATTTTAAGCTCCGTTTACTGCAGAAATCAAGCATAGGCAGTAGTGCTGCTAGTGTTTCTTTCTGTTGGTTGTGTTGGACATGCAACTCATTTTCTGTTTGTTTCAGACTAGCAGACCAACATGGTATCCATCTAAAGTCTATAGATTGATGGAACCACATAACGTAAGCAGGAAAGCAGCAAAGTAGATCTGCCCACTATCCGCCTAAGCAAACACAGAAGTACTAATAAGCTACTGTACTAGTAAAAGAGGGAACACAAAAGGCAAAATTGGAATAGCAGAGCAGAAGCATGGAAGAGGGACAGTTGATCTCTTGGCTAACAGCTAACAGCTAAAATCCTCTGGGCTATGACTTCAACCAGGACAGTTGATCTCTTGGCTAACAGCTAACAACAAAGAAGTGCCCATACAGCCAATTTACTGCCCTATAATGATTATAAGAACTAGAAGTAAAAGATATATCGTAGTACTGAACAGTTGAGCAGTTGCAGATCCATCTAAGCATGTGGAAAGTCAGTGAGCAGTTGCAGATCCACCATTGCCACCATCTAGTCACGAGGATTGAAGTCCTCCTCAGTCTTGACACTGAGCTTTTGCTTCCCCATGACCTGCAGATAGGTCACCAACATAAACCATTTGAAATGATTAAACAAGTGCACTGGAAGCTATCTAGATCAGCATACAAACATCCATCTTCGGCAACACTTGAAGCGTAACTACTAAAACAATTATGAACCTGAGATAAGTCAAAGAATCTTACAAGGATAAAATAAGTTACATAAATTCATCAAAATAAAACACTACATCTCTGTTTCTAAACCAGAGAGCCAAGAGAAGAACTATAACAGATGTAGTTCTCTGCCTCAACATGCTGTAATAATATTATCTCTGTTGATCCATGTCCATCTGGGTTAATATGAAATGTAAAAAAATTGAATGAGCCAACTTGGTACATCATTACAAATGATTACTTGCTAAGAGAAACAAGTCAGAAAACAAAGCTGCATATAACCATCTAAATATTATGGTCAAGTACTAATTATCAAACTGGCATATCCACTTGTCTGCTACTCCCTATGTAATCAAATGCAAGACATTTTAGGTCACTTCACAGATTTAGTAGTTTGTAAGTAGAAGAATAGAAATTTGAAGAAAAAAAATGGTGGATACGCACTAAGATCACGACACATAACAGGTGTTCAAATCAAAGGAAAGCAAATGTATTTTGGAGATGGTACCATCCCTCTCTCAGAATAATCAGAGCCCAAAATTCCACATGCTGATCGATTGATATGCCAAACAGGGGGATCGGCTGAGGGGCTCACCGCGGTGCGGATGACGAGCTCGGGGAGGCCGGAGACGTCGGAGCAGCGAGGGCGACGCAGATCGATGGGGGAAGGCGCGCGGCGGCCGATAGGGAAGAAGCTCGGATCCGGCGATGTGGGGGTGCGAAGCTTGAACTGGTGGTCGTAGTCGATGCAGAGGGGAGCTGCGGAGCTCGTGGACACCTTCCTATGTCGCGGATCGGCGATGTGGTGGGTGAGGAGGTGCGGATCAACGAGATCCACCCATCATCATCACCATTCTCGAGGTTCTTGACGCTTGGGTGATGCGGATGCAGTGCTGCGCCTCCTGCGGGTGACGCGGATGCGGTCAGCCTCCTGCGGGCCCTTGAAGCCGGCCTTGCCGGCCTTCATCAATGGCGGGCCCTTGGAGGGGAGGGGACCTCTAGCCAGGGAGGGGAGGGGAGGGAAGGTGGCACCGGCGGCGGAGTGGATGCGGTCGCCAGCGGGAGGAGGTGGCCGTGGAGGAGGTGGTCGCTGCGGTCGAATGGATCTGGGATGTAGGGAGAGGGGAGAACGAGAGGGTAGGGGCGCCGGCTGTGGAGTAGAGGGCGGCGGGGGCGGTGGGGGCGGCGGGTCATCGATGGTGGCGGTGGGGGCGGCGGCAGATCGAGATCGGGGAGGGGGCGGCGGCAGATCGAGATCGGGGAGGGGGCGGCGGCGAGGAGATGGGGACGAGGGAGGAAGGGGGCGACGGGGGGATCTGAGCTAGGGTTTGGCCTGCGGGTGGGGGTATCTCCTTTTCTTTTCTTTTCTTTTTTGCTTTTTTCTGTAGATAGATGGATGGATGGATGTGGGATGGAGATATTTATGGATGGATGGATGGACGCCATGTCATCGATCCGTGGACAGAGTTACGATTGGTTCAGAAAATCAGTGATGTAAAATAGTTTTTAAATACTAAAAATAGAGGGATTTTATGAAGTAGCTATCAAAAATATTTTGCAAAAGGGCACCACACAAACTTTCACTAGAGTTAGACCACATTTTATGGATTAGGACCAATTTGTATGCATTTTTCATATTTCGAGCTATTTTTAATCATTTTTTGAGTGGCAAAAATGTTTTTTTGTGAAGAACCAACCAAATAATTGTTGCAAAATTGGACCTAATCAATTTTATACAATATTAGGCCATATTAAATGCACAATTGACCAAATGGTTGGGTGTAAAAAGTTTTGATCCACCTCTCGTGAAAAAGACAAATTCCCGCCGGTTCAGTTGGAAGCGGGTCAAGTTTGAACTGCAGCTGCCTCATAGTTTGCTCTTTATTTTTTCCAAAACTCATTTCTAGGTACATAAGTATCTATTTAATAAGAGAAACACCAAAAAAATTCCAAGATTCAACCACTAGCTAGGAACGGTCAAGCCCGCCGTTTTGACCGCATTTTGAAACAGGCATAAAAAATTCAAAAAAAATCAAAAAATTGGAAAACCTTCGCATTGTGTCATTATATGTAACCAAGTTTCCAGGAAAAATAATAAACTTGTAATACGGAAATTATTTTACAAAATTGTTCTCAGAAATGAGTTGTCATGAGTGAAGATTCATGGCTTTCAAGCCAAATGATCAATCTTATGGCCATATTCAAATGATCTCATATTGTGCACAAGGGTGAATATTGGAGTTCCAAACAATGTTTCCTAAGGGAGTTTTCACTTTCTTTGCACGGAAAATTAATTTTCCATTTTCCAAGTGCCCAAAAGGAGGTTTTTTTGTGAAGGACCTCCAAAATAATTGTTGCAAAATTGGACCAAATCATTTTTCTAAAATACTAGGACATGTTTAATGCACAATTAACAAAATGGTTGGGTGTAAAAAGTTTTGATCCACCTCTCATGAAAAAGGCAAATTTCCGTCGATTCAGCTAGAAGCGGGTCAAATTTGAACTGCAGGTGCCTTATAGTTTGCTATTTATTTTTTCCAAAAATGATTTCTAGGTACATAAGTATCTATTTAATAAGAGTAAAACCAAAAAAATTCCAAGATTCAACCACTAGCTAGGAACGGTCATTCCCGCCGTTTCGACCGTATTTTGAAACGGGCATACAAAATTCATAAAAAATCAAAAAAATTGGAAACCTTCGCATTGTGTCATCATATGTGGCCAAGTTCCTAGGAAAAATAACAAACTTATAATACGGCAATTATTATAAAAAAGTGTTCTCAGAAATGAGCTATCATGTGTGGAGATCAATGGCTTTCAAGCCAAATGATCAATCTTATGGCCACATTCATGGCATAGTTTGTTCAAATGATCTCATATTGTGCACAAGAGTGCATATTGGAATGGCAAACAATGTTGTCTAAGGAAGTTTTCATTTTTGTTGGACGAAAAAACCATTTTCTATTTTTTCGAGTGCCCGAAAGGAGGTTTTTTTGTGAAGGAACTACCAAATAATTGTTGCAAAATTGGACCAAATCATTTTTATAAAATACTAGGCCATATTTAATGCATAATTGACAAAATGGTTGGGTGTAAAAATTTTTGATCCACCTCTCGTGAAAAAGACAAATTTCCGCCGATTCAGTTGGAAGCGGGTCAAATTTGAACTGCAGCTGCCTCATAGTTTGCTATTTATTTTTTCCAAAAATCATATCTAGTTACATAAGGACCTATTTAATCATAAATACATGGTTTGATGGCGATACGTCGAGGTTTGGGCGGCGGCCGAGGGCCCCAACTCTAGAGCGCGTAAACTCGCATGCCCGCCGCGTGGTCACCGCGCGACCGTGATGTTGCCATGTGTTCTGCGCGGCCTAGGAATGTCTAGTGGGTTATTCCCCAGGTTGGTGCTAGGAAGAAAATTACAACATAAGATTCTCACGAGGAGACCGATCGATGCTCAAACATGAATTAGCAGCCAAGTGTTTGATTAGCGGTACGGGAAATGTACATGGCTAATGGGCGTGAGTTTTTGCTGAGGATGATCAGTTACTAAGAAGACCGTGTTCACAAATTTTCAGCTCAAAAGGAGGAGCCTAGGTGGTACTTGCTTTGCAAACTACCACACTGGACATAACTACGAATGTTGAAGCTCGGCTCAAAATAATGAATGTATTGAGCTAGCATTTGGTGGAGGATGGTTATTTGGGTATAGGAAAGCACTGTCGAAAATGGATACTATTTGGACATGCCAAAGTGGTACTTCCTTCACAAACTGTTGTTCTGAACAGAATAGGAAAATGAATATTTTTTTATTATTTTTGAACTAGGAAAGGAAGGTTTTTATATATTTGACGAAGATATGACCCAAAGAATTTATGAGATTATTTTGGAAATTTTGGGAATGACAGAAATATAGGTTGCTTCACAACCTAGGGCAAAAACTACCACATGGACATGACACATAGGCAAAACTGATGAGATGGCGCCTACTCATCGCAACCCACCACAATTTACAAGGCTATGACCATCTATATTGGTCGTTAACAACTAGAAATAATGCAGTGGACTAGCGCTGTTTGCTTTATGACCATTTCGTGTAAGGAAATTATGACCTTTCTGACCAAAATAGTCGCAATGGTTTAGGGTTTGGAGCCCCCCAGACAGCTTTTGACCAATTGGTCTAAAATGGTCATAAATTTATGACCAATTCTTCAAGGGTCACTGACAGAAGGTGATAATTTGACATATTTCTTGTAGTGATAACCGAACCACCGTGCTTCGGTTTTTTATTGATGTGCATAGCTAGGATCATTGCAAGATCCTCCTCCTCTTCCATATCAAATTCTTCTTCGGAAGAATCATACGACGAACTCATCTACAATGTTCATGCTATAAAAACTACAATCAACATGCACCAAATTCATGAAGTTTGAGCAATACATACCTTGCAAGCGTTCTGTCGAACACCTTGCGGCGCTGAGCGGCAGTGAGCGTCAAGGCGCTGTTTGTCGGAGGACGGACGCGCGCGAGGGGCGGCGGTGACTAGAGGGGGGCGGAGGAAGCCGCCGCGGCGCGCGGATAGGCCGGGAAGCGCCGGAACCGTCGCCGGATGGCGCGGGCGGCGGCAGCGCCGCGGCTGGGGGGGGATGAGTTGCGAGCGAGCGCGCGGGAGCGGGCATAGCAAATAAGTGGCGCGCGATGGAGTTTCGTCCCGGGCGCTGAACTACATATTGCCGCGCGCGGTTTTTGCGCACCCGCTGAAGCAATAATACCGGTTGCGCGTGCGTTAAAAAGAGTAATTTTACGGTGCAGCGTTAGTTTGACGTAGCTGTTGGAGATGCTCTCATTGCTGTGAATTGGGGCAAAAGGAAAGGATGCGGGGCTGGGAAGTTGGGTAAAAAGAGGGAGTCAGATTCGATGACACGCACACCGACCGAAAGTAGGGCTGTTTGACCAACGCATGTTACCGCCCTTTACAGTCGACCCATGTATTGCTGCACTTCTTCGAGTGAATTGTGAGTTGTTCAACAGAAAAGAAGGGTACAATTACGGCTCGATTTAATAGTCTCGTGCACATACATACACACACACTCACTCTGAATGTACACATGTGCTTCCTACCTCTATCACTTTTAGGAGACTGGGCCGAGAAAATCTTGAGCTTGATAAAATCGTTATAAATGTTTCATAATGGACGGGAACGCCATACTTCTTAAAGAATAGCGCCGACAAACCCAAAATAAATCTCCGAAACATGTGAGTACCCATGCCATGTTTAGGACTTGAACCCGGATGAGTTGGTTCGACCAAAGGAATCTAACAATTTAAGCTATGCTTAGTTCGATAGCGGGCGCTGTAGTTTTGCCGCCTAGAACGAGCAACATGCTTGCGTCGCACATGCGCCTGTGCAACATGGGTCTGGCCCAACAAGCGCATGCAGAGATAGCGATAGAAGCGCACACTATTTTATTTCTCGTTTTTCCCATTTGGGTAAGTTTAATTTCAATTTGTAAAATCATAAAATCAAGGCTGCGAATATAAAAGGTTCACAACTTTCAAAAAATATTCATGATTTTTTAAAAACATTCTTAATTTTTAGAAACATTTATGAATTCAAAAAATTATTTAAATTTTACAAATATTCTTTGCGAATCATTCACTATGGCTTTCGTCGAGCAAAGTCGTGTGGGCTGCTTTGTCTCATTTAGAGCGACAAAGAGTGTTCCCCTCGCCTAAGCATGATCCAAATGGACCAGCCCATAACCACGTGGCGAGCTGTACACCAATTATTGTTATTTTCTTTTATTTCTGTTTATATTTCTTCAAAATATTATAACACGTATAACATTAACCATGAATTAGAATTTTTTTAACACAGCATAAAACTTTTTTATTTTAATTTTTTAAACTTGATGGCATTCAAAAAAAAGTTTGTGGCAAGAAAAAAAATGTTTTGTACCATTCAAAATGAATGTATGATAGATTTTAAAAAAAGTTCATGCGTTTAAAAACATGCCAATGAGATTCTGAAATGGTGACTATACAATGTAAATAAAAATGTGTCCACAGTTATATAAAATATTTTTGTCACTGAAAAAATGTTTCAATGAGTATTTGGAAAATGTTTAACACATATTAAAAAAATGTTAATCATGTGTTTGAAAAATGCCAAACATGTATATTTTATTTTTATATATGAAAATGTATAACTTGTTTGAAAATAATAGACATTTTCAAATACGTTGTCAAAAAGTAATAATGTATTTCATAAATATTAAATGTGTACAGAAAATATCCCGGATCTATACATAACATGTGCGAGATGTATGGAAAAACTAGTCATGTATTGAAAAAGAGAATTTTTTTAAGGAAATCGGTGAAATTAGAAGATACTAGAAACAAAAACAATAAAAGAAAATTGAATAAAAAATAAAAAACCAAAGGATAACCCAGAGAAAACATATGCAACCAAAGAAAACCAAAAAAAGAAAACACACAGAGAAAGTCTCGAGCATATAAGCAGCTACAGTACTTGGCCGGCCCAGTAGCTTCAGAAGAAAGGCAAGTCGAAGCTACATCTCGCACCAGGGAAGATATAGCTCCCGCGCAATATCGCGCCCGCTATGAGATACACAACCGGGACGGGAACACTTAATTCAGACCCACAGAGCTTAAGGAATTCTACATAAGGCGCACTCATCAGAATCCTTCAACACATGCACAATGTTCCTTTTTTCTCTTATTAAATTTAAAAACTACTCCCTCTGTTCCCAAATATTTGTCTTTCTAGAGATTTCAACAATTGACTACATACGGAGCAAATTGAGTGAATCTACACTCTAAAATATGTCTATATACATCTGTATGTTGTGTCCATTTGAAATGCCTAGAAAGATAAATATTTGGGAACGGAGGGAGTATATTTGTTTGAATATCTTTTAGAAACGCTAATTATATGAAATATCAATATTTTATTAAGTGATTGTTCATATGTATAAAAATATTTGCATTTAAAAATAAAGTGTTTGTGTATGTCAAAAGTGTTACTATATATATTTTTATAGATTTAAAACAAATATTCGTATCTTGTTCAAAAAATATTAAGTGTACAAATATGTTTACAGTATTTTAAAAGAAATATCATGTATTTTACAGAAGTTCTTCATACATGTTATGATGTATGTTAATGTAAAGTTTTGCAAATCTTGCTACAATTTAAATAAAAGCTTTCATGTTTTTCCTTAATGTAAAAATAAAGAGAGAGGGCGGGAAAGTACAAGGAAAACAAGAAATATCAAGAAAAAAATAAACATAGAATGAGAAGAGGGAAAAAGTAAATAAAAAACAAGAACACAAGAAATGTGTCATGCCTTATTATGCCTGGCCCACCAACGGATGCTCTCCGTATTTGTCGCAACAAGTGGTAAATAGTGTTTTTAACCAATATCTCTTATAGACATGTTTCCGCCTCAAGGACGCTACGTGGGTCGGTTAGAATAAGTAATCATGGAGAAAATCATGTATCCCAAAAACAAATGTGCATATCCTTGAGGCTATAAAAAACCCTCCAAAGACGGGGGCGACGACACGATCTTCTCTTTGGAAGATAGAGTTGGATTCCATCCTCATCCAGAGTGTCGAAGTTTAATGTGGAGGGTGCTGTTGCTGGGAATGGGGAGGTGGTGCAGCCGGGGCTTTCTGCCGAGATCATAATGAGTTGAACCCCGACGCATTGCCGATCCTACAACTTTGGGCCTGTGTCTAGTCATGAGGCCCTAGTTGTACCTGAAGATTTATCGTTGTGTTGCCTACACATAGCCTGAGACCGCAAGTCTATTTTGAATGATATTCAAGAAGCGGCTGGTGGTTGTCATGATAATACCGTCAATTAGATCATTACACACTTGACTGTATATTGACTGTTGATTCATGAAGGAAGGAGATCCAACTATGAGGCTCACAATCTTGTTAAGTTCGCTTAATCTCTAGCTTAGGGTCGATAGGTACGGCTTGGGAGCCTTACGACCCCATCTGCATTTATGTAAACATTGTGCTTGATCGATAAAGCTTATTAGTTTGTCCTAAAAAAACTCTATATGTTTGTTTCAAAATAAAATATGAAATAAAAACGAAAAACAAAATACTTAATCAGCAATAAAAAAAGAGACGAAGAAAACCAAAAAACAAAAGCACAACAAAAAGGAAACCAAAACACAAAAGAGTAGCCAAAATTCATCCATGGAAATTATCTGGTCATGACCAATAAATTGGTCTACGTTTGGTTGGTTGTCAATTTTTTGCATGCCAATGACTCAATGAAAGTTCCAGGTATTTTCCTTGCTAATCTTGGCCAACTCATGGGCAAGCAAAATAGCTAACCAAATATTTAGTGTGACAAGTTTGGGCGAAAACCAAACTTACTCTAAATAATGCAATGGATTCTAGTATTCATTTGTTCAAACTAAATGGCCCTCGTCTTGTTCCACCTTCAAGCTGTTTTTTTAAAGGATGATTTGAACCTACTCCCTTTTTTCAGGGGAGTTTTGGAGCTCCTAGCTCCTCTAGAACGGCTCTTGCGACCCAGTTGCGCGTGTGTGTGATGACGAGGCCCAACAACAGACGCCCATTTGGCAGTGAAGGTCCACGACCGGCAGAATCCAAGTTTTCTTTTTATGCGGATACGGTACAATCCAAGTTGAAGATCAATGTACATAAACCTCGCCGTTGCTCAACTGGTCATTTCTCGAGTCTTTCTATCTGAGAGAGATTCTCTAGTCTATATTTCTTTTTTGCGGGGTCTCTAGTCTATCTAGATTAATAAACCAGCACACATGTACAAGCAGCAAAATGCATATTACGTAATGTACATGCACACAGGTCAGTAAATACGACCGCGACAGTGAATGATCCCGACCTCACATCACCACATCATATTTACCACCTTCTTGTACGTGTTCTCCAACAATGTCGCGCTTGTTTCCTAGCGCGTTTATTTATTTGCCACACATTACTATCTACGCAGTGACGTCCTATGCAACAAATATTTTGCGATTGGCGCGCTCGAGGAACATGTTGAGGCATAGTTTATTAATCTGTGGCGCACGCCGGTGCCTTGTTATAGTTGGCTCTTAATTAACGTAGATCGTCCGGGCATATACTAATCCTGCTGTGGAACTTCGTGTGTGGTGGGCACACGAGGAATCGACAAAACTGATGGGGAATCGACAAAACTGAAGTGGGGTTTGGTGCCAAAACTGCGTGTACCCTGCAAATTAACGGATTTGCCAATGCCAAATTAGATACTCCACGAGGCACAGTAGGTGGAGTGCTAGCTTTTTACGTTTGCAGACTCTTGTTTAATTAGTAACACAGCACCCACTCCACGACTACTGACTACTGCTTAGTTTATGGGACATATAATTAAGCAAGCACCAAGGACAGCGGGTACTTTCCAACATGCCTCATGCCCAAGAAAAGCTTAGGGTTCCTCTGTCTCTGGCCGGCGCCGTTGCCGGTCCGCCTAGTCTCCGGTGGCCTTAGGGCCATGGCGGCGCGGTGGATCTCGGCCCTTGCCGGCGGCGAGAGGGTGCGGATTATATATATATATTTAAGTTTTGTTAGGGTTTGTGTCCTGCTCACGAAGACGAGACGACGGGGGCTCTCTGAAGATGGAATAAGATTCTTCTCACCTAGCCCCCGTTTTGGTGGTGTGTCTAGCATCGTCGGTGGGCATATGAAGGTGTGTCTCCGGCTGATTTGTCCTTGGTGGATTTGCAAGGATATGGTCTTAGTTCGTCCATGTTTGTGTTTCTTCAAGCTGAATCCTTCCGAACTACACTACTCTTCATCGGCGGCGGTTGTTGTTCTGCTGCGCTGGTGATATGGGGCCTTAGCACGACGACTTCCCGACTATCTACTACAAAAAGTTTTGCCCGGATCCGACAAGGTAGGGGCGATGACGGCGGCGCGCGTTCGGCCTGCTACAGTACTTGTAGTTGTTGCTAGGTGGTCTATGGACCTGGATGTAATTTTTATTACTCCTGATGTTCGTTGTATTGTCATGATTGAAGATGAATAGATTGGAAGTTTTCACGCAAAAAAAAAACACCAAAGACGGGTGCAATAGTTTTTTTTAATGCAGGTGCAATAGTTAATCTGCAGGAAATGGTATGTGGTACAATTTTTGGCCAGCAGGTATGATATGATTAATGAAATTTACCGTGATTTTCATTACGCTTTGAAAAATGTTGGGTTGGGAGGGAGGGCCTTGGCCTTCCCTTGTCCTCACTTCTCAGTGAGCACCAGAGACAAAGAGAGTGGATTTCAGAGCCCGGATGCATTGAAGGATCTTATTTTAAACAGTTTAAAAATTACATTTACATTTTAAAAATTTCCAAAAATAATTCTACAGGACTATGTGAATGTGTATTACACATGCCAGTAAATACACTCGCGACAGTGAATTATCCCAAGGAAGAATAAGGCAAAAGGAAGACGAAGGCGTAAAATTCTGCCCTAGGTGCCTCACTCCTTTTATGAGCAAGGGAAATGCAGAACGGCGGTGGAGTAAACCCGCCACATGGCGGGAAATCCCCCACTTCCCCATGTTTGTGAGTTTATTGCGCGCAAGGAAGGGAAGGGGGGGGGGGGGACGGGAACTTGGCGCTCTCGTGTACCCGCGCACCTTATATGCACACAAAAAATTAGTAATTCAAAAAAAGTTCAAAAATTTTCAAATCTTGTTTGGAACCAAAGATGATCAGGTATTGTACTCGTATAAAAAGTTTGGACAAGAAATGATTTCTATTGACTTCAGGGCAAAAAAGACAAGTTTATGACGATAGTATATCGTGTATAGTACTTGTATATACTCCCTCCGTCCTTTAAAGAGTGTACTTCCAACTTTGTTGGAGGGTCAAACTATCTCAAAGTTTGACCGAGTTTGTGCAAAAATATATTAATGTTTGTGAAATCAAATAGGTATATGATGAAAGTATATTTTATCATGAATCTAATGCTACTAATTTGACGGCATAAATGTTGACGTATTATTATATAAACACGGTCAAATATAAAAAAGTTTGACTTTCCAAGAAAGTTGGAAGTACACTCTTTAAAGGACGGAGGGAGTAGTGTTTTTTGCCAAATCTTCGACCCAGGATGCAACGGAAGTTATTCTCTGACAAATCTTTTTAAACAACTACAATACTTGATCATGTTTGATACCAAAAAAGATTTGGATTTTTTTTGAATTTATTTTGAATTACAGTTAGTTTTAATACTCGCGATCCCTCTTGGTAGAACGTGACCCTGGCGGGCCCCACGCCCACGTTCAGACATCATGAGCCATTAGATCAAGGATAACCGTCACGCCAAGGTGCGAGAAAATTTCGCGCCCACATGCCCTCAACATGGGAATATCACCGACAAGAAGCTTAGACCAGATTCTCGCGACATTCATTGGAACCGAGGTGGCTTCAAGCACCTTAGAGGTAGCTCACCGCTAGACCGGGGATATGGAAGAAGATACTTTCGATGAACCAGTTTCAAGGCCGGCGTTTAAAGTTGAAGAGCAGTATATTTTGGATGAACCGAGCTACGACCAGACTTGAAGACAGGTTCAGAGGCTACTGATGGTGTCCCGACTAGTATGCCTCTCACCATGCCGACTCCCGGATTGGTGGGCTGTGCTGAGGACCCCCATGTCGGTTCCATACTTGACCACTTTGGGCAGCCCATGACGATTACAAGAAAGATCCAGAATGCCTGACGTGTACTCCAAGGCGCTGGATTCATGAAGAACCATGTTTCCTCAAACATAGATGACCAAGATCATATAACCCTAGGACCCCCGGTACCTACATAAACGGAGGAGCCGGGCTCGTAGAAACACATTACAATCTCATGGTATATCATATGTATACACCCCCCCAATGCAATAACATAATAAGAATCCGGAAGTAGTGTATTATCTCCTTGGAGAGCCCGAACTTGGGTAAAACTTTGTGTCGTTGCTACCATCACTGCTAGATGCCTAGCTTCGGATGCCCTACCATGAGATTTGTTGGATTTAGCTCCGCCAGTAACATAAATTACATCCAAGTTCACAGACCACCTAGCAACGACTATAAGCACTGCAACAGCGAGTCGAAAGCGTGCCACCGTCATCGCCTCTTCCTCACTAGAGACGGGAAAACCTTGTTGCAGCAGGCAGTTGAAAAGTCGTCGTGCTGGGTTTTTCTTATTCGTACTTTGGGGCATTAGATATGTTAGCAATTTTTTTGAGAGGAAATTTTTGCATCAGCTCAAACCTCTTTGAAGGTATCCATTGCTTTTAATGCTATGGAGCCAAAGAATAAATAAAATCCCTTATCCATTCGAATGGGCATGACATTACAACACTGGCTTTTAAAAACCTTTTTATCATCAATTCTTAGATGTTAAGAAAACGTCTTGCGCGGCGCGGCGGGGCGGCATGCATGCACGCGTGCCTGCCTGCAGGCGAGCAGCCCAAAACAAAGCGACAAGCGCCACTCCTATCTCCGCGCATGCAAAGTGACAAGTGCCAAAGCTTTGTGTCAAAACCAAGTGACAAGTTCCAACCCCAACCCAACCGCGCGCGTTGTCATCTCCCACTGGGACGCCCGGGTTCCGTGCACCGGCCCAACGGCGCTGCATCCGATCACGATCACGGTCATTCATCCACGGAGGGAGACAGACGACAGACAGGTGCAAGAGCCGAACCAACATCAGGCTCACGCTCGTCACACTCGGGTCATCACGAGGAGTCTTTACAAGCAAGTCGCAACCGCTCCGCACTTTCTCCTCTGCCTCTCTCGGCCCGTCCCTGCCCTGGCTCCTTGTGGCCTCTGCGGGCTCTCATAAGTCACAACCAACACGATCGGAAAATCCCCCCACCACCACCATCCCGCGGGTCGTGCGCGGTTGCATTGCACGGCCGCTAGCAAGAAGCAAGATCAGTCGATCTCCCTCCCTCGACCACGGCCGGTCTCCTTCTGTGGTTCAATTTGGTCCGGCGCCTGGCATGGGGAAGGAGCAGGCGGCGCCGTGGCGGCTCAACGTCAGCGACTTGCAGTTCCAGATGCCGGAGCGGGCCAAGGAGCGGCCGCCCTTCGCCAGCCGCGTCTTCATGCGTGGCCACGGTACGATTCATGCCTCCTCTTCTTTCCATTGCAGCGTTTGCTCCTCTGTTGCGTTACCATTCCGCTCATGATCCATGTATGCGTGCTGCTTCTGCCGTTGATTGGAAATACAGATTGTTCGTCGTGCGCTGCTGCATGCTGTTCCGTTCTCATTTCGTCTTGGTTGCACGCCGGCCGCTGTATCCCGTCTCATTCTTCACGTTAGTGCTGCCTGATGCTGCTGCTGCTGCCGCCATTTCGTCCCACCGACCGTGCACCGAGCGACGCCCAGTGGCGTCCACGCTCATTGCCACCGCCGCCCGGACGCTCTGCTCGTCCTTCGCTTCCGGCCGGTTCCAAACTTGCAATCATTGTCACGCAGGTCCAGCAGAAAGCTGCACACGAAGCTTCCCGGCCTTATTTTCTAGTACTACCTCCGTTTCAGTTTACAAGTCCTACGCGTATGTCTAGGTTGCCAATTTCATCATCCTAATATAAACTATATAGCACAAAAATTATACCTTTTAAAAGTAGAAACTCCGAAGTTTATGTTGGTATATTTTTTGTAATATATGACTTGTATTAGGTTGGTCAAATTGACGACCTAGGGGTACGTGCACGCCCTGTAAACCGAGAGAGAGAGGTAGTATTGCTCTTCTGAAAACAATAATGAAACAGCCCTCCAAAAGCAATTGTAGAATATTTTCCTTGTTCTCCTCAAGCCGTCTCAACTGATGAATTCAGGTCTTGTCGTGTCGTACGAGAGTGAACTACTCCTACAATATTTTCTTTTTTATAAATGATGACATGAACAAGGGGAATATCTTGTGGCCCGTGGAATGAATTCTTTTTCCCTGCTTAATTAATTGCTTGGCGATCACAAGGAGGATATACTATATCTATATGTGTATGTGCGCGCTCATTTATTTATAGAAGAAATCCTGAACGCGTGACCCGATGGAAAGCAACACATCCATGGAGCGGCTGTCCGACCTGTCATGCCGTCTACGTGTGGCGCATGCAGAGTCATTGGCTCACAACTGGAAGCCATGCATGCATGCCGGAGCCTGGTCTAAATAATTAATTAAACTGCATATTTTCCTTGTTCTCCTGATGATGCACTGTCGTTTTTTTGCTAAATGACATGAACAAGGGTTGTGGTCCGTGGAACCCTTTTTCCGTGCTTAATTGCTTGATGATCACAAGGACGGATATGCGTGTGTGGCTAATAAAACTTTAAGAAAACCTGAATGCCTAGCTAGCCTGATGGAAAGCAACACATCGATCGAGCGGGCGGGCGCCCGACCGTTCACGGCTTCACGCCGTCCCGTCCACGTGTGGTGCATGTAGAGTCGCTTGCTCATTTTTTTTTAGCGTGAACGGCAGGTGCTCTGCCTTTGCATTATAGAAGAGGAAAAGTGGTCCAGTTAATAGGGAAACCGGACCCGAAAACCATACAACGCGCCGTTAATATGGGAAACCGGCAAAGTCACAACGGGACGCCATGCGTCTCCAACCATGGCGTCAAAGTTCTGCCCGTGACGTTCGGATGCATTGTCAATGGCGTTGGTACCTTGTAGTACTACTGTCATAGTTCGCGCAGCACCATTACACTTGTCTGCTGCTACAGGCTTCTTCTGCATTCTCTTGAGTTTTTCTTTTTTGAGAACTCGAACGGGCCTACTAATCGTCCAACCATGTCTGTCCGGAAATCCCTTTTCATGAAGGGCACTGCTAGGTGCAGGCGCGTCGACCAAATTAAGCTTGTGGTGCTACCGGTGCACCGAACACTTATTGTGCCATTAAAATGTTTCAAATTTTTTGAGAGCATCAACGTAGGCTGTCATATAATTTCAAGTCAAAATTTAAAACATAATAACTTGAAAACAAAAATAATGACAAATTTAACACTGAGTAGTACATAACATAATTTGGGCTTTAGATTTGACCCATTATGTCAAAGTTGTCATTTTTTATCTCGAAACATATTTCAAAGAGCGTGTGCGTGGTAGAAGGCCGACGTGGCAGAAAACAGGAACGCCAGATCGATTGGGATCCAGCGACGGTCGCGAGACAGCTTCGGCCGGTCTGTCATAACCAAACGTTTTCCTTTGAAAGTCTATAGAACGGCAAGGCTCGTGGACCCGCATGGTGGCCGGCAACTTGCCATCGTCGACCTCATCGATCGTCACGGCAGCCAGCAGTAGCCAGGAGGGAAAAGAGAGCGGAGTCGGCAACTTGGCATCGTCGTCATCGCCGACCTGACCGCGGTACGTGTCGCCGTCCACCACGTACGTACGTCGGGCTGCCGAAAGCCTCTTTAACCCGGGACCGATTCGATAGATTTGCTTTGCTTTGCTTGCCCGGAAGCCGGTGTGGGCGTGTCGTCAGGTCTGGCTAGCGCGTCACCGGAGTAGGCCTCTTTTCCGTTTCTGTGCGGCGTTGGGCTGGAAAGTAGCACTGTTACTACGTACTGCTAGCGCGTCAAGATTCTGTTTACCAGCTAGCCCCCAAATGGCCAAAAGCAAGTGGTTGCGACGCTACATATACAGAGTGGTTAATACTACTTAATAGCGAGGAGGGAGAAGGCAGGCAGAGTGGTTGTTGATAGATACCTAGTCGTCAATTTGGCGTCGCCGACTTGATCGACACCAGAACGTACGCACGCCGAAAGTCTCTTTAATTCCAACAAGTACCGGAAGAAGATGGATTCGATGGATTTGCTTTTGCGTACGCGAAAGGTGTTGGTAGTATGGCCGTGTCGCCATGTTTAGCGCGCGACAGGAGTAGGAATGTAGGATGCCTCTTTCTGCTTTTGTTGTCACCGTCCACTGCCAGCCGGCAGCAGGTACGAGCACGACACGACACGACCCGGACGCGCGCGGACCCACGGCTCGGCACTTAAGTAGGGTAATAGACGCTGTTACGTGCCACATGTAGTAACAACGGGCACGAAAGATATAGTCACCCAGTCCCGTACGTGATCTCTCGAGGAAGCTGTCTGCGCGCCAGAGGAGGGGGAGCATGGCGACGGCGGGCGGGCGCGAGGAGGGGGAGCCGGCGGCGGCGGCGACGTGGAGGCTGAGCATGGGCAGCAGCGACGCCATGCGCGTCCCGGAGCGGCTGCACCGGCGGCCGCCCTTCTTCTCCAGGCTCTTCGGCGCCGCCTACCCGTCCCACGGTGCGCTGTCCCGCTTCTCTCTCGCCTTGTTCCTCTTGGTAGCTCGCTAGCTGCGTGCGTACTCTGCTTCGTGCGTTCGCCGTCATGTGTGACTGACGACGATCCAGCATCTCTACTGGCTGATATGATCCCCGATACCTTTGCACGCACCATGCGCTCGATCGATTCGACATCATCCTTCATTTCTCTAATGCCACCGATGCTTTTCCCACGGACGGGTCGCGAGATTCTACAACCGCCTCTTGGTTACCTACTACTGTAGCTCGCTAGCACAAGTAGCAAACATGCCCTCTCAAATGGATTGGCTGTCACAGGCTCACAGCACAACGAAGAAGAGACTGAACCATCTTACAGAGTTATCGGTGCAGATTTTATGACTATTTGCAAATTAGTGCTCCCTCTGATCCACAGTAAGTGTCGCAGCTCTAGTACAACTTTGTAGGAGATCTTACATATTTGAAGATCTTATTCTTATTACTTTTACTGGGAAGTAGAACAAGAGATCGTGCTTGTGTGTGCTTTTCTTTAGAACCCCGGTCATTAGAGCATTGTTTGTTTAGGCAGCATTTCCAGATTAGTAAGAGTCCTTGCAGCTGTTGGAGCGCATCTTATTCCCTTCTTTCCATACCTGGCCTTGCATTGCCCATTGTCCGTTTCAAGAAACGAAAACGAAATAGGAGCGGCAAATGTAGGCAGGCAAGTTCGATGCAACATCCCAAAAGTAAAAATGTGCGAAAACCGTGACGGCACCAGCTTGTTTTCTAATGTTTCCACGACTGTCCTGATCTATCATCACATTATTAGGTGAGTAAGATTGTTTAATTTGTCAGTTGGGTCTAACTCTGTTCCACTACTATGTGAGTGGTAGAGCCACCATTAGCAACAAATTGTCAGTGCAAATGACTCGACACTAGAATAACATAACCCTTTTATGATGATGATGGACCAATATTAAGCAACCCATTGCATTATTAACTGGATATGAGGAAATAAGCAATGGAGGGAGAACGAGGTGGGCCGAAGGGAAGGGGAAAAGCTAGAGGAAGAGAGTTGATCCTAGGACAATTTGTCATGGGATGGAAACCACGAGTACTCCTATTCTCTCATTTCGCCAAAGAATAACAACCAAATTATATGGATGAATACAGAGCGGAAACGGACAATACTGAGCGCTGCCATATATGTTCTCATATTTTTCTTTTCCAGAAGTAGAAATGAGTACAAAAAACCTGGAAACAGATACAAACTCAGATATTAGTACCCGAAATTGGTGTGAGCTAAATCAGATACAAAATTGGATGTTCGCAGGAACTAAAAGACCTCTTGGATAACCGAGAAAAGCACAAGCAAACCAACAAACTATTTCAATTTCTATTTTTTGATGATCTCCTATACCAGCGACACCACGTGGAGGTGCCTGCGGTGTTTGGTCTGGCATGTTTGGTATAGTGAAGCGTAGAAGGTGATTAACGTTCTGGTTGTTGGGCCACACCATGGGTTTTATTGACTGGTCTGGGCCACATGAGTCATGAAATAGCGGAAGGTTCCGTATTTATGGAAACAAAATGTTGTTTCACTAGAAAAAATCCGTTTCGTTTCTGTTTTTGTTTCCGCACAAAAAAAATCTGTTTCTTTTTCTGTTCTGCTACCTTCATATTTACTCTCCGTTTTTGTGTCTCTTGGAAAGTCGAGAAAATTTCCACTCCTTTTTCATCCCTAAGCTAAATCACTTCAAGCCCTCTTATATGTGCCCATTGCTTTTGAAGAACCTTTCATGATGTCTTTGTGTCGTCAAGAGATATTTGGTGCGGATATGGCCGCTACTGTAGTCTGTCGATAACTGTTTTGATCGCCTTGGTTTTTTTTCTCTCGCATAGATATAGCTTTGGTCTTTTATGACTTTGCTCCTCATTTATAGAAAAAGAATGTTGTTTCACTAGAAATAATCCGTTCCATTTCTGTTTTTGTTTCCACGTAAAAAGATCAGTTTCTGTTTTCGTTCCGGAACCTTCATATTTCCTTTCCGTTTTTGTGTTTCTCGAAAAATCAAGAAAATTTCCGCTCCTTTTTCAACCCTAAGCCGAATCACTTCAAGCCCTCTTATATGGGCCAGTTGCTTTTGAAGAACCTTTCATGATGTCTTTGTGCCGTCAAGAGATATTTGGTGCGGATATGGTTGCTACTGTAGTTTGTCGGAAACTGTTTTGATCACCTCGGGGTTTTTTCCTTGCATAAGCATAGCTTTGGTCTTTTATGACTTTGCTCTTTACCGGTGTATTTTTTTTACGTGTATTGGTGTTGGTTGTATGCATCCTAGTTATACAGAGGCCGGGTGTGTACTCGTTGTGTTTGTGTCCCCATGCTTCATTATGAGTCAATAAAATTCACTCTTTGTCAAAAATATGGGCCAGTTACTGTACAACCCATTATCTTTTCTTTACTGATAAAAAATATATATTTATTTAATAAAGTTGACAATTTTGTCAAAAAATAATAATAATGGAAACATATGTATATTATTGAATCTATAATTGCCGAAAAATTGTTCCCATGTTTCAAAAATGTTCACGTATTTATAAAAAATTATAAACATATTTTAAGAAATTATTCGTGTATTTATGTGACTGCGTGTTACTGCGATTTGGGTTCTATTGTCACTTGAACGTAGAGAATAACTAGTACGTAGCACTGAATTCAGTTGCACCGGTGGAGGCTAAAACCACCTTTAGCATTTGATCAATGTTCCTTGTGACAACAAAGTTATTCATCTCAGGGAAACAGAGAAAAATCGCAAAGTACTACGAGAAGCAGGAGAGTCTCCTCAAGGATTTCAGCGAGATGGAGAGCATGAATGTGCTCGGCTGCTTGGATCAGAACAGTGCTCCTACCGAGGTAGTACAAATCCAGAATCCAATATTGCATATGCTTAACAGTTTTCTAGCAAATACTTCGAGCTAGGAGTAGCAGTAGTACTCAACTGATAGTTTCTACGCGTCCTCACTGTTCTCTTAACCAGGAAGAGCTGCGGCAATTGGCCAAGGGCGAAAAGCTGGCGATCAACCTGTCGAACATCATCAACCTGGTCCTGTTCGTCGGGAAAGTCGTCGCTTCCGTCGAGACCAGGTCGATGGCGGTGATCGCGTCGACGCTGGACTCGCTGCTGGACCTCCTCTCAGGGTTCATCCTCTGGTTCACGGCGCACGCCATGAAGAAGCCCAACAAGTATAGCTACCCGATCGGCAAGAGGCGCATGCAGCCAGTGGTATGCTTATGATTCTTCATAGTGTCTCACCAAGTTTTGCATTGTGAACGTACTGACATTCCAAGATAATGGTGTTACTGGCATTGGCATTGGCAGGGCATCGTGGTGTTTGCGTCGGTGATGGGGTGCCTGGGGTTCCAGGTGCTGATCGAGTCGGGGCGGGAGCTGGTGACGCAGGAGCACACCACGTTCGACACCTGGAAGGAGATGTGGATGGTGGGCAGCATGTCGTCGGTGGCCGTCGTCAAGTTCTTCCTCATGCTCTACTGCCGGACCTTCAAGAACGAGATCGTCCGGGCCTACGCGCAGGACCACTTCTTCGACGTCATCACCAACTCCGTCGGCCTCGTCAGCGCCCTCCTCGCCGTCAAGTTCAAGTGGTGGATGGACCCCGTCGGAGCCATACTGGTAAATACTTATCATCTACTACTTGCTACGACATATTTACTAGTCCTACAATGGAAATGAAATTAGAAATGTATGAATGAAGTGTTGGTGATGATCGGTCGACGGCATTGCATGCATGCAGATCGCGCTGTACACGATCACGACGTGGGCGCGGACGGTGCTGGAGAACGTGGGCACGCTCATCGGGAGGTCGGCGCCGGCCGAGTACCTGACCAAGCTCACGTACCTCATCTGGAACCACCACGAGGAGATCCGGCACATCGACACGGTGAGGGCATACACCTTCGGGACGCACTACTTCGTGGAGGTGGACGTGGTGCTCCCCGGCGACATGCCGCTCAGCCAGGCGCACGACATCGGGGAGGCGCTGCAGGAGAAGCTGGAGCAGCTGCCGGAGGTGGAGCGCGCCTTCGTCCACGTCGACTTCGAGTTCACCCACCGCCCAGAGCACAAGGCCGACGTCTGATCTCTTCGTGCATGGTCTTCTCCTGAAATATGCATTGTATTGAGAATGTATGTGTGTGCATGCCCTGTTTTTTGCCATGCCTTTCACTTGAATCTCCTGGTAGGCAGTTGTATAACGGCTGTGACCTTAAAGGTCATGTCGCGTCTTAATTTATCACTCGCAAGCCGAGGTATAGGTATTGCCCAAAGTGTACTCTTTGGTTATCGCTTCATAGGGTTTCGAACATAATCGTCGGTATCTCTCCTCGCATACTTTCTCTTCTCTCGACTAAATAGAAAGACAACATGTGATCTCTTTTGAGTTCTCAAGATTGTTTGTCTCGTGGTATTTAGAGCATCTACACCCGGATATGTCAAATATGGCCCCTCAAACGCCCGCCGGTGGATAATGCACTCCTCAACAATGACGCCTAGACTGAAACGTCAATCAGTTTGGAAAGAGGGATGTTTCAGGTTTGATTTTCGCCTTGACGGCTTGGGTGTAAGATTCAACAGGTCACGAGTTGAATTCTCTAGTTGTACATCAATGTTCGCAAAGAGATAAAGCTATATATGATTCACCTTTGTTAGTCTATAGACATCTCTTCGAAGGGTTAAAGTTCTAAAGATATCTCGAGTCTCTCAATGAAGAATGTGAAAATCCACATGGTTCCTTTTGGTCAAAACAGTTATAATAATTCCTGCAAGTTTAAAATTGTATCATTATGGTTAAGACAATGCAAATGTGAGAACCACTAATTGATACAAAACCGACTTCAGTTCTTCTAAAGAATTGTGTCTTGTTTTACTTACAAAGAAGAGAATGAGGAGTTTTGGAGTTGAAATACAATTTACTAAGCACAACAAACACAAATACAATCTACATAGCTGACACTACAATTTGTTGTATTTTGTCAAGCGACATATCAAAACTATTCATATCAAGTCCATCTGTACTGGGGTTTTAGTCTCGATATTGGTAGGCATCTCCAAATTAGAAAATACAAAATATTCTTGGCATAAATTTGGCAAAGTTGCACAAATATGATTCAAAATGGCACTTCTTCCACCTCTAAAAATAAAGCCTATATATTCCGTTTGAAGTCAAACGGTGCAAAGTTTGACAACG
The DNA here is from genome assembly GCA_032464435.1 of Aegilops umbellulata. NCBI lineage: Eukaryota > Viridiplantae > Streptophyta > Magnoliopsida > Poales > Poaceae > Aegilops > Aegilops umbellulata. Next base: position 645,156,021 of record CP136060.1, on the reverse strand, counting down.
TTTATAGAAAAAGTATGAAGACCTACAGTATCAAAATAATATCATTAGATACACAATGAATGTATCTTTGTAATATATTTATTTAGTATTGTAAATTTTGATGATTTTGTGCTAGAAATACTATGCATTGTTTGACTTAAGACAAATTACATAGGGCATGCGCTATGCATGGGCCAGCTGATGTTTGTAAAAGATCGGTCGAGTCATGAGCCATTCGATCGGCGTCACGTCGTGAGGCCCTTGCAACACCAACAACATTGCAAAGGCCTTTGCAACATGAACGACATTGTGAAGGCCCTTTGCAACACAGACGTCATTTTGAAGCTTTTGCAACACAAACGACATTGCTGAAGTGGAAAGTAGCAACAATGACTGTTGCTTGAATCAGGGTGCCACCATGGTAACACAGATGACGTTGTGAAGACCCTTTGCAACACAGACGACATTTTGAAGCCTTTGCAACACGAATGATATTGCATAAGCACGGGGCAGCAATGATGACCGCTGCTCGGATTAGGTTTCCACCATGGTGGCACGGACGTCGTTACGAAGGCCCTTTCTAACACGGACGGCGCTGTGAAGCGTTTGCAACACGTGTGGCCCGGTGTTGCAGCAGCAGAACGATGTGGCCGTAGGCCTCGCCGTATGTGTCGCCAGGAGAATGGAGAGGAGATGGATGAGACAGAGATGGTGGGTCCCACCAGGACTAGATAGGCCTTGTTTTGGATTAGCCTTCTGACACCTCGATCGTATTGAGGTCCGGTATTTGTGCGTTGTCAACGGAACCATGTTCACGCTAGTTTTTTTCTAAGACTTTTGGCGAATTTTGTATAGGCAAAATGGCGGCTAAGCCCCTTGCATTCTCAACGTTTCTTCTCAGTTAATTCCACCACTTGGATTGGTGTCGGTGCCCTTATTAGTATAAATCGAAAATACCTTGACCAATAATCCGAAGCAAGAGGTTGCCATAGTTAAGTACGTGTCGATCGGCCTCTAATCTGCATCAAGAGAGAGAGACCGACCAATAATCCACGATCGAGCAGGATGATGAACTTCCCTGTGACCCAGTCCTCGCAGCCGGTGCTCGTCGGCCCGTCGGAGCCCACGCCGGCCGGCCATCTGCCTCTCACTTCCACTGACAAGGGCTGCCTCTACCTGCCAGTCACGTCGCTCCACGTCTTCGACCGCCCGATCCACCAGCCGGCCGAGACCATACGGCGTGCGCTGTCCCGTGCACTGGTCCACTACCACCCCCTCGCCGGTCGCCTCGACGTCAGCGGCCCGGACGTCCACCTCGCATGCACCGGTGATGGCGTCGAGTACGTGGCCGCGACGGCGAGCTGCACTCTGGAGGATGTCAGGTTCCTTGACTCGCCGCTGGTGACCCCTCTGGACGCCCTTGCCGTCCGGTCCGGCGATCGCGTCCGCATGCCGGACTGCCCGCTGCTGATGATGCAGGTCACCGAGTTCGCCTGCGGCGGGTACGTCGTCGGGGCGACGTGGAACCATGCCGTGGCTGACGCCTTCGGGATGGCCCAGTTCCTAGGGGCCGTCGGCGAGCTTGCGCGCGGGCTGTCCATGCCGTCCGTCGTTCCGGTCAGGCACGACGCGGCGCTCCCGGAGATCCCGCACCTGTTCGGCGCCGTCGGGCCGTGCCTGGACTTCACGCACGCCGAGTACGCCTACACGGACGCGACCATCCCTTGGAGCTTCATCAACCGCGTCAAGGCAGAGCACGCCGGCGTGGACCACCAGCCGTGCTCGACGTTCGACGTCGTGGCCGCCGCGGTATGGCGGTGCCGGACCCGCGCGATCAACGGCGACCCGGCCTCCCCCGCGCTGCTGGTCTTCACGGCCAACGTGCGGAAGCACATTGGGGCCAAGGACGGCTACTACGGCAACTGCATCGCGTTGCAGATGGCCGTGTCGACGTGTGGCGCGGTGGCAAACGGCGGCACCGCTGAGACGGCGAAGCTGATCAAGCACGGCAAGGAGCGGATACCGGACATGCTCGGGAACTACAAGCCTGTGCTCTTCAGCGAGGAGGTCGTTGGCGCGCTGTGCGGGTACGCGCCGCTTTTCATGTCCAGCTGGGGCGGCATCGGGCTGGACGAGGTGGACTTCGGCGGCGGGAGGCCGGCGAGGGTGATGGCCGACATGGAGGTGACGTGGGCACCATGCTGCATCCCGTGCCTACCGTGTTCGAGGAAGGACGGCGACGGCGTGAATGTGCTGGCGTTCTGCGTCAGGGAGGAGCACATCGAGAGATTCCATGCCGAGCTGGCGACCCTCCACTGAACCATGCAAGCAACCTGTTCGAGTGCCCTGCCATTCCTTCTCCTCGATTCCTTGTTTTTGTGATTCAGATCCCGCCAACGGCAGATGATTGAGTTTCATCGCTGCAGCGGGCAGATTCATCTTTTTTAATTAATATTTTTTATCGTGTAGATTCTTTTTTTTGCGAGGTTTGTCGCGTAGATTCTTGACGTCGGAATTAATTTTGGACACCGATAACTGCCACATGTGTGGCATCTAGTGGGGTTGTGCCGCACGCCCTGTGTGGCACGGAGACGACCCCGCCCGCACGACCACATCCGGGCGCAGACAGCCACAGCCCGCACGTCCGGTGTGTGGCACAATCAGCCACACGTCCGGACGATCAACCGCACTGCCCGCACGACCTAACGCGCCCCTCGTCCCGGCCTGCCTTCCAACCCCAGTCCGACCTGCCGCCGTTGTCTCCTACCTCTCGATCCCCTACCTCCACCGTCTTCCTTCTCTAGTTGCCATGGCAACCAGAGCAGATCCTTAGCGCCTCCCCACCCCCACCGCTACCCCCCCCCCCCCCCGCGACGACGAGCTAACAGGTCGATCTCCGATCTCCTTCTGTTTCTCGTCCTTCTTCTGTCCAGAAAATTAAAATTGCAGATTGCCCACGAAGATGGCGACTAGATCCACGCTGTCATGGCAAACACATCACGGATTTGTGTGTATTCACATTTGCCTACCAACATACGGCAGATCTGCCATATTCTATCCTAGAGTTGAGCTAAGCTTCTGGGTTGGCTTGGTGCGAGTAGTTGCTACAGAAGGATGCGTAGGAATTACTAAAAATAGGGGAAGAAACGAGGAATTTAGCATAGGGAGGGAGGAAAATAATTGCCACCTGTATCTGACGTTAGTTGCCACCTATCTTTGCCATCAGCTGCCACAATATTTTGTTGTTACTTGCCATCATATTATGTTGGCTGTTACCATTAGTTCAAAATGATAGCTGGAATCCAGATTTTAGAAAAGAGAATGAATGTGCATGTCCTACTTGCCATGATGTGTTGGTTGTCTATGCAAGAAATGTGATAAGATTGTCGTGTTATCTTGTATGTGCAAACAACAAGAATGCATTTTGCGGATATTGATGCGATCTTGTTCATGCAGTGACTGAAAACACAGTGGAAAAAAAGCGGAAGAATGAATCATGAAGACGACATTGATCCTTGGTTTTCTCAAAGGCCGGAAACACCCCCTTGGGATGCAGCACAACTCATTTCTGCAGGGCCGTTGCTGCCACTACTAGAGCAGTACGCGAGCATTGGTATGATGCATGATCAAAAAAGGGACAGTTGCCATGTTTGTGACGAGGAAGATGGCATTCTACTTATGTCGTACAATGTCATTTTTCGTAGGTTCTTATGACCCAACCACACACACGGGGATACCATGGCAAGTTCAGACACCCGGCGCTAACGCTGACAGATGTATGGGCGCCCACTTCAAGTAGCCAATGTGGCAAATCAAGGTAACACATACGAAAAAGAAACATACTGGTGTGGCCATGAAATTAAACTTGCAAGGATGGCAAAGACTTACGAGTTATATGAAAAAATGCAGGAACTTCATGCAGCACGTGGCAACAGGCGGCAAACATGTACCTGCCATCAACATCATACACAGGTGAGTCGTATAAAGTGAATTTGTGGACAGTGAATCAGGAGAAGGAACATAGGTGACATTGGGGTTTTCGTGGTGCCTGGACAGAGCAGTCGCCATGCCTGGACAGCTGCAGTTGCCATGTCAAATCTAATGTGATTGCAATGTTTAAACAACCATGGATGACAAGTGTGAACAAATCTATGTGGCATGGTTGAACCACTACATGTGCCATGTTGTACAAACTATAGTTGCCATGCATTGACCAACTGCTAAATGATCACTGATACGTCTCCATCGTATCTACTTTTCCAAACACTTTTGCCCATGTTTTGGACTCTAACTTGCATGATTTGAATGGAACTAACCCGGACTGACGCTGTTTTTAGCAGAATTGCCATGGTGTTATTTTTGTGCAAAAATAAGAGTTCTCGGAATGACCTGAAACTTCACGAAGAATATTATTGGAATTAATAAAAAATACTGGCGAAAAATCAAGGCCAGGGGCCCCACACCCTGTCCACGAGGGTGAGGGGCGCGCCTACCCCCCTGGGCACACCCCTCTGCCTCGTGGGCCCGCTGGTGCTCCACCGACCTCAACATCAACTCTATATATTCACGTTCGGGGAGAAAAAAATCAGAGAGAAGGATTCATCGCGTTTTACGATACGGAGTCGCTGCCAAGCCCTAATATCTCTTGGGAGGGCAGATCTGGAGTCCGTTCGGGGCTCCGGAGAGGGGAATCCGTCGCCGTCGTCATCAACAACCTTCCTGCTGTTGGAAATATGCCCTAGAGGCAATAATAAATTAGTTATCATCATATTTCCTTGTTCATGATAATCGTTTGTTATCCATGCTAGAATTGTATTGATAGGAAACTCAGATACATGTGTGGATACATAGACAACACCATGTCCCTAGTAAGCCTCTAGTTGACTAGCTCGTTGATCAATAGATGGTTACGGTTTCCTGACCATGGACATTGGATGTCATTGATAACGGGATCACATCATTAGAAGAATGATGTGATGGACAAGACCCAATCTTAAGCCTAGCACAAGATCGTGTAGTTCGTATGCTAAAGCTTTTCTAATGTCAAGTATCATTTCCTTAGACCATGAGATTGTGCAACTCCCGGATACCGTAGGAATGCTTTGGGTGTACCAAACGTCACAACGTAACTGGGTGGCTATAAAGGTACACTACAGGTATCTCCGAAAGTGTCTGTTGGGTTGGCATGAATCGAGACTGGGATTTGTCACTCCGTGTGACGGAGAGGTATCTCTGGGCCCACTCGGTAGGACATCATCATAATGTGCACAATGTGATCAAGGAGTTGATCACGGGATGATGTGTTGCGGAACGAGTAAAAGAGACTTGCCGGTAACGAGATTGAACAAGGTATCGTGATACCGACGATCGAATCTCGGGCAAGTATCGTACCGATAGACAAAGGGAATTGTATACGGGATTGATCGAATCCTCGACATCGTGGTTCATCCGATGAGATCATCGTGGAAAATGTGGGAACCAACATGGGTATCCAGATCCTGCTGTTGGTTATTGACTGGAGAACATCTCGGTCATGTCTGCATGGTTCCCGAACCCGTAGGGTCTACACACTTAAGGTTCGATGACGCTAGGGTTATAAAGAAAGTTTGTATGTGGTTATCGAATGTTGTTCGGAGTCCCGGATGAGATCCCGGACGTCACGAGGAGTTCCGAAATGGTCCGGAGGTAAAGATTTATATATAGGAAGTATGGTTTAGGCCACCGGAAGAGTTCTGGGCATCACCGGTAGTGTACCGGGACCACCGGAGGTGTCCGGGGGTCCACCAAGTGGGGCCACCAGCCCCAGAAGGTTGCGTGGGCCAAGTGTGGGAGGGGACCAGCCCCAGGTGGGCTGGTGCGCCCCCCCCACCAAGGCCCAAGGCGCCTCCTAGAGGGGAAGGGGGCAAACCCTAGGGCAGATGGGCCATAAGGCCCACCCCTGGTGCGCCTCCCCCTCTCCCCCCTTGGCCGCAACCCTAGATGGGTTTTGGGGCTGCCTCCACCCCTAGGGAGGGAACCCTAGATGGGGGCGCAGCCCCTCCCCTTCCCCTATATATACTTGAGGTTTTGGGGCTGCCCAACACACGATTTGATCTCCCTCTTGGCGCAGCCCTACCTCTCCCCCTCCTCCTCTCTTGCGGTGCTTGGCGAAGCCCTGCAGGATTGCCACGCTCCTCCACCACCACCACGCCGTTGTGCTGCTGCTGGATGGAGTCTTCCTCAACCTCTCCCTCTCTCCTTGCTGGATCAAGGCATGGGAGACGTCACCGGGCTGTACGTGTGTTGAACACGGAGGTGTCGTCCGTTCGGCACTTGGTCATCGGTGATTTGGATCACGACGAGTATGACTCCATCAACCCCGTTCACTTGAACGCTTCCGCTTAGCGATCTACAAGGGTATGTAGATGCACTCTCCTTCCCCTCGTTGCTGGTTTCTCCATAGATAGATCTTGGTGACACGTAGGAAAATTTTGAATTTCTGCTACGTTCCCCAACAGTGGCATCATGAGCTAGGTCTATTGCCTAGATTCTTTGCACGAGTAGAACACAAAGTAGTTGTGGGCGTTGATTTTGTTCAATATGCTTACCGTTACTAGTCAATCTTGATTCGGCGGCATTGTGGGATGAAGCGGCCCGAACCGACCTTACACATACACTTACGTGAGACAGGTTCCACCGACTGACATGCACTAGTTGCATAAGGTGGCTAGCGGGTGCAAGTCTCTCCCACTTTAGTCGGATCGGATTCGATGAAAAGGGTCCTTATGAAGGGTAAATAGCAATTGGCATATCACGTTGTGGTTTTGCGTAGGTAAGAAACGTTCTTGTTAGAAACCCATAGCAGCCACGTAAAACATGCAAACAACAAGTAGAGGACGTCTAACTTGTTTTTGCAGGGTATGCTATGTGATGTAATATGGCCAAGAAGAATGTGATGAATGATATGTGATGTATGAGATTGATCATGTTCTTGTAATAGGAATCACGACTTGCATGTCGATGAGTATGACAACCGGCAGGAGCCATAGGAGTTGTCTTTATTTATTGTATGACCTGCGTGTCATTGAACAACGCCATGTAATTACTTTACTTTATTGCTAACCGTTAGCTGTATTAGTAGAAGTAATTGTTGGCGAGACAACTTCATGAAGACACGATGATGGAGATCATGATGATGGAGATCATGGTGTCATGCCGGTGAAGATGATGATCATGGAGCCCCGAAGATGGAGATCAAAAGGAGCAATATGATATTGGCCATATCATGTCACTATTTGATTGCATGTGATGTTTATCATGTTTATACATCTTATTTGCTTAGAACGACGGTAGTAAATAAGATGATCCCTCATTAAAATTTCAAGAAAGTGTTCCCCCTAACTGTGCACCCTTGCGAAAGTTCGTCGTTTCGAAGCACCACGTGATGATCGGGTGTGATAGATTCTTACGTTCACATACAACGGGTGTAAGCCAGATTTACACACGCGAAACACTTAGGTTGACTTGACGAGCCTAGCATGTACAGACATGGCCTCGGAACACAAGAGACCGAAAGGTCGAGCATGAGTCGTATGGTAGATACGATCAACATGAAGATGTTCACCGATGATGACTAGTCCGTCTCACGTGATGATCGGACACGGCCTAGTTGACTCGGATCATGTAATCACTTGGATGACTAGAGGGATGTCTATGTGAGTGGGAGTTCATAAGATGAACTTAATTATCCTGAACATAGTCAAAAGGACTTTGCAAATTATGTCGTAAGCTCGCGCTTTAGTTCTACTGTTTTAGATATGTTCCTAGAGAAAATATAGTTGAAAGTTGATAGTAGAAATTATGCGGACAGTAGAAGGCTTGTGTCCTTAATGCACCGCTCGGTGTACTGGACCTCGAACGTGGTCTGTGGATGTTGCGAACATCTGACATACACGTTTTGATGACTACATGATAGTTCGGTAATGATAAATGGTTTAGAATTGGGGCACCGAAGACATTTTTTGAAATGTCGCGGAACATATGAGATGTTTCGAGGGCTAAAATTGGGATTTCAGGCTCGTGCCCACGTCAAGAGGTATAAGACCTCCGACGATTTTCTTGGCCTGCAAACTAAGGGAGAAAAGCTCAATCGTTGAGCTTGTGCTCAGATTGTCTGAGTACAACAATCACTTGAATCGAGTGGGAGTTGATCTTCCAGATAAGATAGTGATGTTTCTCCAAAGTCATTGGCACCAAGCTGCTAGAGCTTCGTAATGAACTATAACATATCAGGGATAGATATGATGATCCTTGAAATATTCGCGATGTTTGACACCGCGAAAGTAGAAATCAAAAAGGAGCATCAATTGTTGATGGTTAGTGAAACCACTAGTTTCAAGAGGGGCAAGGGCAAGAAGGGATACTTCATGAAACGCCAAATCAGCTGCTGCTCTAGTGGAGAAACCCAAGGTTGAACCCAAACCCGAGACTGAGTGCTTCTGTAATAAGGGGAACAGCCACTGGAGCAGAATTACCCTAGATATTTGGTAGATGAGAAGGCTGTCGATAGAAGTATATTGGATATACATTATGTGAATGTGTACTTTACTAGTACTCCTAGTAGCATCAGGGTATTAGATACCGGTTCGGTTGCTAAGTGTTAGTAACTCGAAATAAGAGCTACGGAATAAACGGAGACTAGCTAAAGGTGAGCTGACGAGATGTGTTGGAAGTGCTTCCAAGGTTGATATGATCAAGCATCGCACGCTCCCTCTACCATCAAGATTGGTGTTAAACCTAAATAATTGTTGTTTGGTGTTTGCGTTGAGCATAGACATGATTGGATTATGTCTATCGCAATACGGTTATTCATTTAAGGAGAATAATGGTTACTCTATTTATTTGAATGGTCTTGCACCTAAAATGAATGGTTTATTGAATCTCGATCATGGTGATACACATGTTCATGCCAAAAGATATAAGATAGTAATGATAGTACCACCTACTTGTGGCACTGCCATGTAAGTCATATTGGTATAAAACGCATGAAGAAGCTACATGTTGATGGATCTTTGGACTCACTCATTTTTTGAAAAAGGATTGAGACATGTGAACCATGTCTATTGGTATATACGCATGAAGAAACTCCATGCAGATGGACCGTTTGGACTCACTTGATTTTGAATCGCTTGAGACATGCAAATCATACCACATGGGCAAAGATGACTGAAAGCTTCGGTTTCAGTAAAATGGAACAAGAAAGCAACTTGTTGGAAGTAACACATTTTGATGTGTGCAGTCCAATGAGTGCTGAGGCACGCAGTGGATATCGTTATGCTCTTACTTCACAGATGATTTGAGTAGATACTGAGCATATTTACTTGATGAAACACAAGTCTGAATTATTGAATGGTTCAAGTAATTTCAGAATGAAGTTGAATATCGTCGTGACAAGAGGATAAAATATCCATGATATGATCATAGAGATGAATATCTGAGTTGCGAGTTTGGTACACAATTGAGACATTGTGGAAGTTGTTTCACGACTAGTACCGCCTGGAACACCATAGAGTGATGGTGTGTCCGAACATCATAACTGCACCCTATCGGATATGATGCATACCATGATGTCTCTTATCGAATTACCACTATCGTTCATGGGTTAGGCATTAGAGACAACCGCACTCACTTTAAATAGGGCACCACGCAAATCCATCGAGACAACACCGCATGAGCTATGGTTTAGAGAAACCTAAGCTGTTGTTTCTTAAAAGTTTGGGGTCACGACGCTTATGTGAAAATTTTTCAGGCTGATAAGCTCGAACCCAAAGCGGATAAATGCATCTTCATAGGACACCCAAAACAGTTGGGTATACCTCCTGTCTCAGATCCGAAAGCAATAGGGATTGTTTCTAGAATCGGATCCTTTCTCGAGGAAAAGTTTCTCTCGAAAGAATTGAGTGGGAGGATGGTGGAGACTTGATGAGGTTATTGAACCGTCACTTCAACTAGAGTGTAGCAGGGCACATGAGTTGTTCCTATGGCACCTACACCAATTGAAGTGGAAGCTTATGATAGTGATCATGAGACTTCGGATCAAGTCACTCCCAAACCTCATAGGATGACAAGGATGCGTACTACTTCAGAGTGGTACGTAATCCTGTCTTGGACGTCATGTTGCTAGACAACGATGAACCTACGAGCTATGGAGAAGCGATGGTGGGCCCGGATTCCGATGAATGGCTCGAGGCCATAAAATCCGAGAGAGGATCCATGTATGAAAACAAAGTGTAGACTTTGGCAGAACGGCTCGATGGTCGTGAGGCTGTTGAGTACAGATGGATTTTAAAAAGGAAGACGGATAATGATGGTAAATGTCACCATTAAGAAAGCTCGACTTGTCTTTAAGATGTTTCCCGATAAGTTCAAGGAGTTGACTACGATGAGACTTTCTCACTCGTAGCGATGCTAAGGGTCTGTTGGAATTAGCAGGTATTGCATTATTTATGAAATCTTGCATATAGGATGTCAAAATATTGTTTCCTTGTTCTTGAGGAAAGGTTGTATGTGATACAACCAGAAGATTTTGTCGATCCTGAAAGATGCTAACAAGTATGCAAAGCCCCAGCAATCCTTCTAAGGACTGGAGTAAACATCTCGGAGTTGGAATGTACACTTTGATGAGATGATCAAATATTTTTGGGTTCATACAAAGTTTATGAGAACCTTGTATTTCCAAAGAAGTGGGTGGGAGCACTATAGAATTTCTGATGAGTATATGTTGTTGACATATTGTTGATCAGAAATGATGTAGAATTTCTGGAAAGCATATAGGGTTATTTGAAAAGTGTTTTTCAATGGAAAACCTGGATTAAGCTACTTGAACATTGAGCATCAAGATCTATAAGGATAGATCAAAATCGCTTAATAGTACTTTCAAACGAACACATACCATGACAAGATTTTGAAGGAGTTCAAAATAGATCAGCAAAGAAGGAGTTCTCGGCTGTGTTACAAGGTGTGAGTATTGAGCAAGACTCAAGACATGACCACGGCAGAATAGAGAGAAAGGACGAAGGTCGTCCCCTATGATTTAGTCGTAGGCTCTAAAGTATGCTATGTTGTGTACCGCACCTGAAGTGTGCCAAACCATGAGTCAATCAAGGGGTACAAGAGTGATCCAGGAATGGATCACAGGACAGCGGTCAAAGTTATCCTTGGTAACTAGTGGACTGAGGAATTTTCTCGATTATGGAGGTGGTAAAAGAGTTCGTCGTAAAGGGTTACGCCGATGCAAGCTTTGACACTAATCCAGATTATTCTAAGTAGTAAACTGGATTCGTATAGTAGAACAGTTATTTGGAATAGCTCCAAATAGAGCGTGGTAGCTGCATCTAGGAGATGACATAGATATTTGTAAAGCACACACGGATCTGAAAGATTCAGACCCGTTGACTAGTAACCTCTCTCACAAGCGAGATATGATCAAACCCCATGGGTGTTGGAATCATTGCAATCACATAACGATGCGAACTGGATTATTGACTCTAGTGCAAGTGGGAGACTGTTGGAAATATGCCCTAGAGGCAATAATAAATTAGTTATTAGCATATTTCCTTGTTCATGATAATCGTTTATTATCCATGCTAGAATTGTATTGATAGGAAACTCAGATACATGTGTGGATACATAGACAACACCATGTCCCTAGTAAGCCTCTAGTTGACTAGCTCGTTGATCAATAGATGGTTACGGTTTCCTGACCATGGACATTGGATGTCATTGATAACGGGATCACATCATTAGAAGAATGATGTGATGGACAAGACCCAATCTTAAGCCTAGCACAAGATCGTGTAGTTCGTATGCTAAAGCTTTCCTAATGTCAAGTATCATTTCCTTAGACCATGAGATTGTGCAACTCCCGGATACCATAGGAATGCTTTGGGTGTACCAAACGTCACAACGTAACTGGGAGGCTATAAAGGTACACTACAGGTATCTCCGAAAGTGTCTGTTGGGTTGGCATGAATCGAGACTGGGATTTGTCACTCCGTGTGACGGAGAGGTATCTCTGGGCCCACTCGGTAGGACATCATCATAATGTGCACAATGTGATCAAGGAGTTGATCACGGGATGATGTGTTGCGGAACGAGTAAAAGAGACTTGCCGGTAACGAGATTGAACAAGGTATCGTGATACCGACGATCGAATCTCGGGCAAGTATCGTACCGATAGACAAAGGGAATTGTATACGGGATTGATCGAATCCTCGACATCGTGGTTCATCCGATGAGATCATCGTGGAACATGTGGGAACCAACATGAGTATCCAGATCCCGCTGTTGGTTATTGACTGGAGAACATCTCGGTCATGTCTGCATGGTTCCCGAACCCGTAGGGTCTACACACTTAAGGTTCGATGACGCTAGGGTTATAAAGGAAGTTTGTATGTGGTTACCGAATGTTATTCGGAGTCCCGGATGAGATCCCGGATGCCACGAGGAGTTCCGGAATGGTCCGGAGGTAAAGATTTATATATAGGAAGTGTGGTTTAGGCCACCGGAAGAGTTCTGGGCATCACCGGTAGTGTACCGGGACCACCGGAGGTGTCCGGGGGTCCACCAAGTGGGGCCACCAGCCCCAGAAGGTTGCGTGGGCCAAGTGTGGGAGGGGACCAGCCCCAGGTGGGCTGGTGCGCCCCCCCACCAAGGCCCAAGGCGCCTCCTAGAGGGGAAGGGGGCAAACCCTAGGGCAGATGGGCCATAAGGCCCACCCCTGGTGCGCCTCCCCCTCTCCCCCCCTTGGCCGCAACCCTAGATGGGTTTTGGGGCTACTGCCACCCCTAGGGAGGGAACCCTAGATGGGGGCGCAGCCCCTCCCCTTCCCCTATATATACTTGAGGTTTTGGGGCTGCCCAACACACGATTTGATCTCCCTCTTGGCGCAGCCCTACCTCTCTCCCTCCTCCTCTCTTGCGGTGCTTGGCGAAGCCCTGCAGGATTGCCATGCTCCTCCACCACCACCACGCCGTTGTGCTGCTGCTGGATGGAGTCTTCCTCAACCTCTCCCTCTCTCCTTGCTGGATCAAGGCATGGGAGACGTCACCGGGCTGTACGTGTGTTGAACGCGGAGGTGCCGTCCGTTCGGCACTTGGTCATCGGTGATTTGGATCACGACGAGTATGACTCCATCAACCCCGTTCACTTGAACGCTTCCGCTTAGCGATCTACAAGGGTATCTAGATGCACTCTCCTTCCCCTCGTTGCTGGTTTCTCCATAGATAGATCTTGGTGACACGTAGGAAAATTTTGAATTTCTACTACGTTCCCCAACACCTGCATCACCAATTTCATGATGCTCATCGCCGTGCGTGAGTAATTCCATCATAGGCTTGCTGGAAGGTGATGGGTTGGATGAGATTTACCATGTAATCGAGTTAGTTTTGTTAGGGTTTGATCCCTAGTATCCACTATGTTCTGAGATTTATGTTGCTATGACTTTGCTATGCTTAATGCTTGTCACTAAGGCCCGAGTGCCATGATTTCAGATCTGAACCTATTATGTTTTCATGAATATATGTGAGTTCTTGATCCTCTCTTGCAAGTCTATATTCACCTATTATGTGTTATGATCCTTTAACCCCGAAGTGACGATAATTGGGATACTTACCGGCGATGACCGTAGTTTGAGGAGTTCATGTATTCACTATGTGTTAATGATTTGGTCTGGTACTCTATTAAAAGGAGGCCTTAATATCCCTTAGTTTCCAATAGGACCGCGCTGAAGGAAATATGCCCTAGAGGCAATAATAAAGTTATTATTTATTTCCTTATTTCATGATAAATGTTTATTATTCATGCTAGAATTGTATTAACCGGAAACATAATACATGTGTGAATACATAGACAAACAGAGTGTCACTAGTATGCCTCTACTTGACTAGCTCGTTAATCAAAGATGGTTATGTTTCCTAACCATGAACAAAGAGTTGTTATTTGATTAACGAAGTCACATCATTAGTTGAATGATCTGATTGACATGACCCATTCCATTAGCTTAGCACCCGATCGTTTAGTATGTTGCTATTGCTTTCTTCATGACTTATACATGTTCCTATGACTATGAGATTATGCAACTCCCGTTTACCGGAGGAACACTTTGTGTTCTACCAAACGTCACAACGTAACTGGGTGATTATAAAGGTGCTCTACAGGTGTCTCCAAAGGTACTTGTTGGGTTGGCGTATTTCGAGATTAGGATTTGTCACTCCGAATGTCGGAGAGGTATCTCTGGGACCTCTCGGTAATGCACATCACTTAAGCCTTGCAAGCATTGCAACTAATGAGTTAGTTGCGAGATGATGTATTACGGAACGAGTAAAGAGACTTGCCGCTAACGAGATTGAACTAGGTATTGGATACCGACGATCGAATCTCGGGCAAGTAACATACCGATGACAAAGGGAACAACGAATGTTGTTATGCGGTCTGACCAATAAAGATCTTCGTAGAATATGTAGGAGCCAATATGGGCATCTAGGTCCCGCTATTGTTTATTGATCGGAGACATGTCTCGGTCATGTCTACATTGTTCTCGAACCGTAGGGTCTGCACGCTTAAGGTTTCGATGACAGTTATATTATGAGTTTATGAGTTTTGATGTACCGAAGGAGTTCGGAGTCCCGGATGAGATCGGGGACATGACGAGGAGTCTCGAAATGGTCGAGACGTAAAGATCGATATATTGGACGACTATATTCGGACATCGGAAAGGTTCTGAGTGATTCGGGTATTTTTGGGAGTACCGGGGAGTTACGGGAATACGGGGGAAGAAGTATATGGGCCTTATTGGGCTTTAGGGGAGAGGGAGAGGCAGGCCGCGCGCACCCCCATTGGCTAGTCCGAATTGGACTAGGGGGAGGGGCGGCGCCCCCTCCTTCCTTCTCTTCCCTCTTCCCCTTCCTTGTCTCCTACTCCTAATACATGGAAGGACTCCTAGTTGGACTAGGAAAGGGGGAATCCTACTCCCGGTGGGAGTAGGACTCCCCTAGGGCGCGCCATAGAGAGGGCCGACCCTCCCCTCCTCCACTCCTTTATATACGGGGGCAGGGGGCACCCCATAGAAACACAAGTTGATCTTCATGATCGCTCCTTAGCCGTGTGCGGTGCCCCCCTCCACGATATTACACCTCGGTCATATTGTAGCGGTGCTTAGGCGAAGCCCTGCGACGGTCGAACATCAAGATCGTCACCACGCCGTCGTGCTGACGAAACTCCTCCCCGAAGCTTTGCTGGATCGGAGCCCGGGGTGCGTCATCGAGCTGAACGTGTGCCAAGAACTCGGAGGTGCCGGAGTAACGGTGCTTGGATCGGTTGGACCGGGAAGACGTACGACTACTTCCTCTATGTTGCGTCAAAGCTTCCGCTTCGGTCTACGAGGGTACGTAGACAACACTCTCCCCTCTCGTTGCTATGCATCACCATGATCTTGCGTGTGCATAGGATTTTTTTTGAAATTACTAGGTTCCCCAACAGTGGCATCCGAGCCTAGGTTTTTATGGTTTGATGTTATATGCACGAGTAGAACACAAGTGAGTTGTGGGCTATATAAGTCATACTGCCTACCAGCATGTCATACTTTGGTTCGGCGGTATTGTTGGATGAAGCGGCCCGGACCGACATTACGCGTACGCTTACACGAGACTGGTTCTACCGCCGTGCTTTGCACACAGGTGGCTGGCGGGTGTCAGTTTCTCCAACTTTAGTTGAACCGAGTGTGGCTACGCCCGGTCCTTGCGAAGGTTAAAACGGAGTCTATTTGACAAACTATCGTTGTGGTTTTGATGCGTAGGTGAGATTGGTTCTTGCTTAAGCCCGTAGCAGCCACGTAAAACTTGCAACAAACAAAGTAGAGGACGTCTAACTTGTTTTTGCAGGGCATGTTGTGATGTGATATGGTCAAGACATGATGCTAAATTTTATTGTATGAGATGATCATGTTTTGTAACCGAGTTATCGGCAACTGACAGGAGCCATATGGTTGTCGCTTTATTGTATGCAATGCAATCGCCCTGTAATGCTTTACTTTATCACTAAGCGGTAGCGATAGTCGTAGTAGCATAAGATTGGCGAGACGACAACGATGCTACGATGGAGATCAAGGTGTCGCGCCGGTGACGATGGTGATCATGACGGTGCTTCGGAGATGGAGATCACAAGCACAAGATGATGATGGCCATATCATATCACTTATATTGATTGCATGTGATGTTTATCTTTTTTATGCATCTTATCTTGCTTTGATTGACGGTAGCATTATAAGATGATCTCTCACTAAATTATCAAGAAGTGTTCTCCCTGAGTATGCACCGTTGCGAAAGTTCGTCGTGCCCAGACACCACGTGATGATCGGGTGTGATAAGCTCTACGTCCATCTACAACGGGTGCAAGCCAGTTTTGCACACGTAGAATACTTGGGTTATACTTGACGAGCCTAGCATATGCAGATATGGCCTCGGAACACGGAGACCGAAAGGTCGAGCGTGAATCATATAGTAGATATGATCAACATAAAGATGTTCACCATTGAAAACTAATCCATTTCACGTGATGATCGGTTATGGTTTAGTTGATTTGGATCATGTGATCACTTAGAAGATTAGAGGGATGTCTTTCTAAGTGGGAGTTCTTAAGTAATATGATTAATTGAACTTTAATTTATCATGAACTTAGTCCTGGTAGTATAAGCATATCTATGTTGTAGATCAATAGCTCGCATTGTTGCTTTCATGTGTTTATTTTGATATGTTCCTAGAGAAAATTGTGTTGAAAGATGTTAGTAGAAATGATGTGGATTGGATCCGTGATCTGAGGTTTATCCTCATTGCTGCACCGAAGAATTATGTCCTTGATGCACCGCTAGGTGACAGACCTATTGCAAGAGCAGATGCAGACGTTATGAACGTTCGGCTAGCTCAATATGATGACTACTTGATAGTTTAAGTGCACCATGCTTAACGGCTTAGAATCAGGACTTCAAAGACGTTTTGAACGTCATGGACCATATGAGATGTTCCAGGAGTTAAAGTTAATATTTCAAGCAAATACCCGAGTTGAGAGATATGAAGTCTCCAACAAGTTCTATAGCTAAAAGATGGAGGAGAATCACTCAACTAGTGAGCATGTGCTCAGATTGTCTGGGTACTACAATCGCTTGAATCAAGTGGGAGTTAATCTTCCAGATAAGATAGTGATTGACAGAATTCTCTAGTCACCATCACCAAGTTAGTAGAACTTTGCGATGAACTATAGTATGCAAGGGATGACGAAAACGACTCCTGAGCTTTTCATGATGATGAAATCGATGAAGGTAGAAATCAAGAAAGAGCATCAAGTGTTGATGGTTGACAAGATCACTAGTTTCAAGAAAAGGGCAAAGGGAAAAAGGGGAACTTACAGAAGAACAGCAAGCAAGTTGCTGCTCAAGTGAAGAAGCCCAAATCTGGACCTAAGCCTGAGACTGAGTGCTTCTACTGCAAAGGGACTGGTCACTGGAAGCGGAACTGCCCCAAGTATTTGGCGGATAAGAAGGATGGCAAAGTGAACAAAGGTATATTTGATATACAGATTATTGATGTGTATTTTACTAGTGTTCATAGCAACCCCTCGGTATTTGATACTGGTTCAGTTGCTAAGAGTAGTAACTCGAAACGGAAGTTGCAGAATGAACAAAGACTAGTTAAGAGTGAAGTGATGATGTGTGTTGGAAGTGGTTCCAAGATTGATATGATCATCATCGCACACTCACTATACTTTCGGGATTAGTGTTGAACCTAAATAATTGTTATTTAGTATTTGCGTTGACCATAAATATGATTTGATCATGTTTATTGCAATACGGTTATTCATTTAAGTTA
This sequence comes from Aegilops umbellulata, assembly GCA_032464435.1. Lineage (NCBI taxonomy): Eukaryota > Viridiplantae > Streptophyta > Magnoliopsida > Poales > Poaceae > Aegilops > Aegilops umbellulata. Next base: position 645,138,145 of record CP136060.1, on the reverse strand, counting down.
GAGAACAATTGTTGTTCTGCTTACGTGAATGAAACCTTCGATGGTCATACACCCAATGAAAATACTTCATTGGATCTCGATCATAGTGATACACATATTCATAATATTGAAGCCAAAAGATGCAAAGTTAATAATGATAGTGCAACTTATTTGTGGCACTGCCGTTTAGGTCATATTGGTGTAAAGCGCATGAAGAAACTCCATGCTGATGGGATTTTGGAATCACTTGATTATGAATCACTTGATGCTTGCGTACCATGCCTTATGGGCAAGATGACTAAAACTCCGTTCTCCGGAACAATGGAGCGAGAAACTGACTTGTTGGAAATAATACATACTGATGTATGCGATCCGATGAGTGTTAAGGCTCGCGGCGGGTATCATTATTTTCTGACCTTCACAGATGATTTGAGCAGATATGGGTATATCTACTTGATAAACACTAGTCTGAAACATTTGAAAAATTCAAAGAATTTCAGAGTGAAGTGGAGAATCATCGTAACAAAAATAAAAGTTTCTACGATATGATCGCAGAGGTAAAATATTTGACTTACGAGTTTGGCCTTCAATTAAAAAAATGTGGAATAGTTTCACAAATTCATGCCACCTGGAACACCACAGCATAATGGTGTGTCCGAATGTCATAACCGTACTTTATTGGATATAGTGCAATCTATGATGTTTCTTACCGATTTACCACTATCGTTTTTGGGGTTATGCATTAGAGACAGCTGCATTCACATTAAATAGGGCACCATCTAAATCCGTTGAGATGACACTATATGAACTGTGGTTTAGCAAGAAACCAAAGTTGCCGTTTCTTAAAGTTTGGGGTTGTGATGCTTATGTGAAAAAGTTTCATCCTGATAAGCTCAAACCCAAATCGGAGAAATGTGTCTTCATAGGATACCCAAAGTAGACAGTTGGGTACACCTTCTATCACAGATCCGAAGGCAAGACATTCGTTGCTGAGAATGGATACTTTCTAGAGAAGGAGTTTCTCTCAAAAGAAGTGAGTGGGAGGAAAGTAGAAAGACTTGATAAGGTAATTGTACCATCTCCCTTATTGGAAAGTAGTTCATCACAGAAATCTGTTCTTGTGACTTCTACACCAATTAGTGAGGAAGCTAATGATGATGATCATGTAACTTCAGATCATGTTACTACCGAATCTCGTAGGTAAACCAGAGTGAGATCCGCACCATAGTAGTACGGTAATCCTGTTCTGGAAGTCATGTTACTAGACCATGACGAACTTGCGAACTATGAGGAAGCGATGATGAGCCCAGAGTCCGCGAAATGGTTTGAGGCCATGAAATCTGAGATATGATCCATGTATGAGAACAAAGTATGGACTTTGATGGATTTGCCCGATGATCGGCAAGCCATAGAAAATAAATGGATCGTCAAGAGGAAGACAGACGCTGATAGTAGTATTACTATCTACAAAGCTAGAATTGTCGCAAAAGGTTTTCGACAAGTTCAAGGTGTTGACTACGATGAGAGTTTCTCACTTGTATTTATACTTAAGTCTGTCCGAATCATGTTAGCAATTACCGCATTTAATGAAATCCGGCAAATGGATAAACAAAACTGCATTCCTTAATGGATTTATTAAAGAAGAGTTATATACGATGCAACTAGAAGGTTTTGTCGATCCTAAAGGTGTTAACAAAATATGCAAGCTCCAGCGATCCATCTATGGACTGGTGCAAGCATCTCGGAGTTGGAATACACGCTTTGTTAAATTGATCAAAGCATATAGTTTTATACAGACTTACGGTGAAGCCTGAAAGTGAGTGGGAGCACTACAGCATTTCTGATAAGTATATGTAAATGACATATTGTTGATCGGAAATAATGCAGAATTATTCTGCAAAGCATAAAGGAGTATTTGAAAGGAGTTTTTCGAAGAAGGACCTCAGTGAAGCTGCTTACATATTAAGCATCAAGATCTATAGAGATAGATCAAGACGCTTGATAAATTTTCAATGAATACATACCTTGACAAGATTTTGAAGTAGTTCAATATAGAACAGTCAAAGAAAGAAGTTCTTGCCTGTGTTACGAGGTGTGAAATTGAGTAAGACTCAAAACCCGACCACGGCAGAAGATAGAAAGAGAATGAAAGTCATTCCCTATGCCTTGGCCATAGGTTCTATAAAGTATGACATGCTATGTACCAGATCTATTGCATATCCTACACTGTGTTTAGCAAGGGAGTACAATAGTGATCTAGATGTAGATCACTGGACAACGGTCAAACTTATCCTTAGTGAAATAAGGATATGTTTCTCGATTATGGACGTGACAAAAAGGTTCGTCGTAAAAGGTTACGTCGATACAAGTTTTGACACTAATCTAGATGACTCTAAGTCTCAATCTAAATACATATTAAAGGTGGGAGCAATTAGCTAAAGTAGCTCCGTGCAGAGCATTGTAGACATAGAAAGTTGCAAAATACATACGGATCTGAATTTTGGCAGACCCGTTGACTAAGCTTCTCTCACAAGCAAAACATGATCACACCTTAGTACTCTTTGGGTGTTAATCACATAGCAATGTGAACTAGATTACTGACTCTAGTAAACCCTTTGGGTGTTGATCACATATCGATGTGAACTATGGGTGTTAATCACATGGTGATGTGAACTATTGCTGGTAAATCACATGGCGATGTGAACTAGATTATTGACTCTAGTGCAAGTGGGAGACTGAAGGAAATATGCCCTAGAGGCAATAATAAAGTTATTATTTATTTCCTTATTTCATGATAAATGTTTATTATTCATGCTAGAATTGTATTAACCGGAAACATAATACATGTGCGAATACATAGACAAACAGAGTGTCACTAGTATGCCTCTACTTGACTAGCTCGTTAATCAAAGATGGTTATGTTTCCTAACCATGAACAAAGAGTTGTTATTTGATTAACGAGGTCACATCATTAGTTGAATGATCTGATTGACATGACCCATTCCATTAGCTTAGCACCCGATCGTTTAGTATGTTGCTATTGCTTTCTTCATGACTTATACATGTTCCTATGACTATGAGATTATGCAACTCCCGTTTACCGGAGGAACACTTTGTGTGCTACCAAACGTCACAACGTAACTGGGTGATTATAAAGGTGCTCTACAGGTGTCTCCAAAGGTACTTGTTGGGTTGGCGTATTTCGAGATTAGGATTTGTCACTCCGAATGTCGGAGAGGTATCTCTGGGACCTCTCGGTAATGCACATCACTTAAGCCTTGCAAGCATTGCAACTAATGAGTTAGTTGCGAGATGATGTATTACGGAACGAGTAAAGAGACTTGCCGGTAACGAGATTGAACTAGGTATTGGATACCGACGATCGAATCTCGGGCAAGTAACATACCGATGACAAAGGGAACAACGTATGTTGTTATGCGGTCTGACCGATAAAGATCTTCGTAGAATATGTAGGAGCCAATATGGGCATCCAGGTCCCGCTATTGGTTATTGATCGGAGACATGTCTCGGTCATGTCTACATTGTTCTCGAACCGTAGGGTCTGCACGCTTAAGGTTTCGATGACAGTTATATTATGAGTTTATGAGTTTTGATGTACCGAAGGAGTTCGGAGTCCCGGATGAGATCGGGGACATGACGAGGAGTCTCGAAATGGTCGAGACGTAAAGATCGATATATTGGACGACTATATTCGGACATCGGAAAGGTTCTGAGTGATTCGGGTATTTTCGGGAGTACCGGGGAGTTACGGGAATACGGGGGAAGAAGTATATGGGCCTTATTGGGCTTTAGGGGAGAGGGAGAGGCAGGCCGCGCGCCCCCCATTGGCTAGTCCGAATTGGACTAGGGGGAGGGGCGGCGCCCCCTCCTTCCTTCTCTTCCCTCTTCCCATTCCTTGTCTCCTACTCCTAATACATGGAAGGACTCCTAGTTGGACTAGGAAAGGGGGAATCCTACTCCCGGTGGGAGTAGGACTCCCCTAGGGCGCGCCATAGAGAGGGTCGGCCCTCCCCTCCTCCACTCCTTTATATACGGGGGCAGGGGGCAGCCCATAGAAACACAAGTTGATCTTCATGATCGCTCCTTAGCCGTGTGCGGTGCCCCCCTCCACGATATTACACCTCGGTCATATTGTAGCGGTGCTTAGGCGAAGCCCTGCGACGGTTGAACATCAAGATCGTCACCACGCCATCGTGCTGACGAAACTCCTCCCCGAAGCTTTGCTGGATCGGAGCCCGGGGTGCGTCATCGAGCTGAACGTGTGCCAAGAACTCGGAGGTGCCGGAGTAACGGTGCTTGGATCGGTTGGACCGGGAAGACGTACGACTACTTCCTCTACGTTGCGTCAACGCTTCCGCTTTGGTCTACGAGGGTACGTAGACAACACTCTCCCCTCTCGTTGCTATGCATCACCATGATCCTGCGTGTGCGTAGGAATTTTTTTGAAATTACTACGTTCCCCAACACCCGCTGCCACGGGAGGGTAGCACAAAAGATGTCATGCAAGTTCTTTTCCATAAGCACGTATGACTATATTCGGAATACATGCCTACATTACATTGATGAACTGGAGCTAGTTCTGTGTCACCCTATGTTATAACTATTGCATGAGGAATCGCATCCGACATAATTCTCCATCACCGATCCAATGCCTACAAGCTTTTCACATATTGCTCTTTGCTTCGTTACTTTATCGTTGCCACTGTTACAATTACTACAAAACTGCTACTGTTACTTTTGCATCCGTTACCGTTACTTCCATATTACTTTGCTACTAAATACTTTCCTGCAGATATTAAGGAATCTAGGTGTGGTTGAATTGACAACTCAACTGCTAATACTTGAGAATATTCTTTGGCTCCCCTTGCATCGAATCAATAAATTTGGGTTGAATACTCTACCCTCGAAAACTGTTGCGATCCCCAATACTTGTGGGTTATCAAGACTATTTTCTGATACCGTTCCGGGGAGCATAGCTCCATTCTTTGAGTCACTTGGGATTTATATCTGCTGGTCACTATGAGGAACTTGAAAGATGAAAGAACTAAGATCTTTCCCTCAACTACGAGGGGAGGTAAGGAACTGCCATCTAGCTCTGCACTTGATTCACCTTTTGTTTTGAGTAAGCTTGCGACACCTAAACCTACTTCTGCTATTAATTCTGATATGTCGCATGTTATTGATGATGCCACTTCTGCTATGCATGATACTTATGATGAAACTACTTCTATGCTTGATACTATTGTGCCACTAGGTGAATTTCTTGATGAACAACTTGCTAGGGCTAGAGAGAATGAAATTATTGAAACTGATAATATTGATGAAAGTGATGATGAACATTCTCCCCCTAGATATGAATTGCCTGTTGTGCCTGAGGGTTATGTTATGGATGAAGAAACTGCTAGAGATTTTCTTGCTTGCAATGATAGATATGATCTTAAGAAATTATTAGCTAAGCTGAAAGAAAAATCTCTGAATGCTAGAATGAAATATGACCCTGCTTTTGCTACTTCACCTATCTGTATTTCCGATAAGGATTATGATTTCTCTGTAGATCCTGAGATAATTACTTTGGTTGAATCTGATCCTTTTTATGGCTATGAATCTAAAACTGTTGTGCCACATCTTACTAAATTGAATGATATAGCCACCCTATTCACTAATGATGAGAAAACTCGCTACTACTATATCCTTAAATTATTTCCATTCTCATTAAAGGGTGCTGCTAAAATATGGTTTAATTCTCTTGATCCTGGTTGTGTGCGTAGTCCCCAGGATATGATTTATTACTTCTCTGCTAAATATTTCCCTGCTCATAAGAAACAAGTTGCTTTAAGGGAAATATATAATTTTGTGCAAATTGAAGAAGAGAGTCTCCCACAAGCTTGGGGGAGGCTTCTCCAATTACTTAATGCTTTGCCTGATCATCCTCTCAGGAAAAATGAAATATTTGATATCTTTTATAGTGGACTAACCGATGCTTCGAGAGACCACCTGGATAGTTGTGTTGGTTGTGTTTTCAGAGAAAGAATATTGATCAAGCTGAATTGCTATTGAATAATATGTTGACTAATGAAACTAATTGGACACTTCCTGAACTAACTCCTAAGACAACTCCGAAGAAAAGGGGTATTCTATTTCTCAGTCCTGAAGATATGCAAGAGGCAAAGAAATCTATGAAAGAAAAGGGTATTAAAGCTGAAGATGTTAAGAATTTACCACCTATTGAAGAAATACATGGTCTTGATAACCCGACACATGTAGTAAAGGTAAATTCTCTCTATAGATTTGATGAAGGTGATATTCCTCGCTATAAGTCTGCTAGCCAATGCTTAGATGAGTTTGATACCTTTATTGTTAAACAAGAAAAACTTCAATGCTTATGTTGGTAGACAATTGAAACGAAATGCTTCTATAATTGAACACTTGAGTGATTATATGTCTAGAGTTAAAGGTGAACTCATTAGTAAACATGCTTCTATGGTTACCACTCAAGTAGAACAAGTGCTTAAAGCTCAGAATGATTTGCTCAATGAATTAGATAATAAGAAGAATGATAATGCTATTAGAGTTGTGACTAGAGGGGGTAGAATGAGTCGGGAACCTTTGTATCCTGAGGGCCACCCTAAGAGAATTGAGCAAGATTCTTAGAGAACTAATGTTGATGTACCTAGTCCTTCTAAAAAGAAGAAAGAGAAAAATGATAGGACTTTGCATGCTTCTAGTGAACCTGTTGTTGACACACCTGAGAATCCCAATGATATTTCTATTTCTGATGCTGAAACACAATATGGTAATGAACATGAACCTAGTGATAATGTTAATGATGATGTTCATGTTGATGCTCAACCTAGCAATAATAATGATGTAGAGATTGAACCTGCCGTTGATCTTGATAACCCCCAATCAAAGAATTAACGTTATGATAAGAGAGACTTTGTTGCTAGGAAGCACGGTAAAGAAAGAGAACCATGGGTTCAGAAACCCATGCCTTTTCCTCCCAAACCATCCAAGAAAAAGGATGATGAGGATTTTGAGCGATTTGCTGAAATGATTAGACCTATCTTTTTGCGTATGCGTTTGACTGATATGCTTAAAATGAATCCTTATACTAAGTATATGAAGGAAATTGTTACAAATAAGAGAAAGATACCGGAAGCTGGAATTTCCACCATGCTTGCTAATTATAATTTTAAGGGTGGAATACCTAAGAAACTTGGAGATCCAGGAGTACCAACTATACCATGCTCCATTAAAAGAAACTATGTTAGAACTGCTTTATGTGATCTTGGAGCCGGTGTTAGTGTTATGCCTCTCTCTTTATATCGTAGACTTGATTTGAATAAGTTGACACCTACTGAAATATCTTTGCAAATGGCCGATAAATCAACCGTTACACCTGTTGGTATTTGTGAGGATGTGCCTGTTGTGGTTGCAAATGTTACTATTTTAATGGACTTTGTTACTTGATATTCCCGAGGACGATAGTATGTTGATTATCCTTGGTAGACCCTTTTTGAATACTGCAGGGGTTGTTATTGATTGCAACAAAGGCAATGTCACTTTTCATGTTAATGGTAATGAGCATACGGTACACTTTCCGAGGAAACAACCTCAAGTCCACAGTATCAATTCTATTGGAAAAATTCCAACTATTACTATTGGGGGTTTTGAATTTCCTCTTCCTACTATCAAGAAGAAATATGATATTCTTATTGTTGGGGATGTGCATATCCCCGTTGAGGTAACCTAGTGCTATTCAAAAATTCTCCGGTTACATGCAATGCGGAATGAGTTTGTTAACAAGACTTGATCAACCTTGTTAGTGGATTCCTTTTGAGGAGCATGAGATGGATGAATTTAGAAAGCACAACCTTCTGTACCCTCCTTTTACTTTTTGTTATTTATATTAAGTAAAGCAAAAATAGTATTTTCTGTCTCTTTTCTGAATTATCCTTGCATTAAAAATACCCCGAAAATAAAATTCTCCGAATGCCCCGAAAATGAAATATGATTTTTTTCTAGAATATTTAAGAATATCTGGCACGGAGAACACATCAGGGGGAGCCAGCACCTGGCCACGAGGGTCTAGGGCGCGCCCCCTGGCTCATGGGCCCCACGTGGCCCCCCTCCACTTATTCCAGCACCCACACACTCCTTCTTCCTCCCAAAAAAATCACCAACCAGCTCAAGCACGATTTCTAGCTCATCTTGCTGCCATTTTCGATCTCCTTGCTCAAAGCTCCACTCACAAAACTGCTTGGGGGATTGTTCTTCGGTATGTGACTCCTCCAATGGTCCAATTAGTTTTTGTTCTAGTGCTTTATTCATTGCAAATTTTTGCTACTTAGGTGACCCTGTTCTTGAGCTTGCATGTCAAATTTATTTGGTCCCAAGTAGTTCTAATGTACTATATAGTCTCTAGGCACTTGTGGGAGTAGTTGCTATCAATTTTGTTGAGTTTGGTTCACTTTTATTTTGAGTTGCTAAAAATTTCAGAAATTTTCAAAAAATGATGAAGAGATTATTGAGGGGCTCTTCGAGCTGAAGCTCGAAGGATAAGCAAAGTGAAGAGGATAAGAAGCCCAAATATAATCTCCCTCGCACCATGGAGGCCTCACCGACTTCCTTGACAACCAGCTCGATCAGTATCTCCTACTCACTAATAATTTTGTGCAAAATTTTCATTTCCATGCTAGGAGATCACCACCTTCGGTGGATTTTTATTTATATGATGAGTATAGGGAGATGTCACTTTATGAATTTTCTGGGGTTTGCAATTTTCCCTTTGAGAGCAGCATAGAGGAACCACATCGTAACGATGTGGAAGGGTTTATTGATATGATAGCTGTAGGGGAGACGAGGAAGGTTTCCGATGCAAGAATTACTAGCATACACTTTCCTGTTCTACGTTACTTTGCAATATTTGCTAGTAGATGCTTAATTGGTCGCGGGAACTGTGGAAACCTTAGTGCCCCTGATATTGTTATTTTGTGCCATGCTTTGTTTCGCGATAACACTTTTAGTTTAGGCACTATTGTTGCCAAGCGGTTAAATCTGAACCGTACGAAGGGTCCCATCGTTGGAGGTATCTTTGCTTCACGGCTTGCTAAATATTTTGAGATACCTATTAGACACTATGAGAAAGAGGAAAAGTTGCTGCCTCCTATTTTTCTAGACTATAAGAGTATGGTAGCACATGATTTTCTTGTTAAGAATAAGAAAAAGATGCTTAACTATAGACTCATATTTGATAAAAATTACTTTGAGACTATCACCTTGCCTGCTCCTTCTTTGTTCAACTTATCTTCAGGCATGTACCTTGTCCTGCCGGAGGCCATTCATGCCTACCGGGGCCTAACACCAGCTCCAGAGCCCGAGCCAAAGCCAGCACTTGATCCTCACCGTCAGTCTGTTTATCAGTGGGATCCGGAGGAGATCACCAACCGGTGGCACCCCGAGCATCCTCCTCAGTACATCGGAGAGAGTAGCTTTGATCCTTGGGCATAAACCAACTTAGGCCCAAAGCCTAAGCTTGGGGGAGTACGTATTTCTCACCGACATTACATTCATGTCCACACACTTATGCCAGTTGTCGGTGCTCATACTTTTCATTGTAATTTCCATGCTAGTTTATTTTTTTTCTCGCTTTCTTCTTGTGTGTTTGAATAACCTTCAGAAAAAACAAAAAAATAGTTGTAGCTTCTAGTTAGTTTACTTTCCATGCTTGTAGTAGTAATAATTAAAAAAACCCAAAAAGATTTCTCGCTCTTCTTTTGCTTGTTGGGAGCTTTCCCGTGTAAATAGTTTTTTTCTTCCTTTTCTTTGGGGGTCGATAGGAGAAGACCATGATGAAAATGTTGAGTGGCTCTTATATGCATTATTGTTGATTTAACAAAGAGCCCATGTTACCTTGTCTTCTCCTTTGTATTAAATGCTCGCAGATTCCAGCTTAGTCCAATGCATGTGCACTGTTATTATTATACACACCGTTCGGTGGTGCAAGTGAAAGGCAATAATGACGATATATGATGGACTGATTGAGATGAGAGAAGCTGGTATGAACTCGACCTCTCTTGTTTTTGTAAATATGATTAGTTCATCGTTCCTGATTCAGCCTATTATGAATGAAACATGTTTGCAATGACAATTAGAGATTATAGTTGCTCATGCCATGCTTAATTAGCTAGGAGTTTATAATGGTTTACCTTGCGTGCCAACATGCTATTAAAATTGTTGTGATGTGGTATAATAGGGTGGTATCCTCCTTTGAACGATTTGAGTGACTTGACATGGCACATGTTCACGCATGTAGTTGAAAAAAAATCAACATAGCCTTTACGATATTTATGTTCATGGTGGATTATATCCTACTCATGCTTGCACTCAATGTTTATTAATTTTAATGCATGTTCATGACTGTTGTCACTCTCTAGTTGATCGCTTCCCAGAATTTTTCTAGCCTTCACTTGTACTAAGCGGGAATTCCGCTTGTGCATCCACTTCCATAAACCCAAAAGTTATTCCATATGAGTCCACCATACCTTCCTATATGCGGTATCTACCTGCCGTTCCAAGTAAATTTGTATGTGCCAAACTCTAAACCTTCAAATGAAATTCTGTTTTGTATGCTCGAATAGCTCATGTATCAACTAGGGTTGTCTGTATCTTCCATGCTAGGCGGGTTATTCTCAAGAGGAGTGGACTCCGCTCCTCACTCACGAGAAAATGACTGGTCACCGGGATGCCCAATCCCATGCTCTAAGCAAATCAAATCGAAATAATTGCAAACAAAACTCCCCCAGGGCTGTTGCCAGTTGGAGGCACTCGTTGTTTCGAGCAAGCCATGGATTGATGCTTGTTGGTGGTGGGGGAGTATAAACTTTACCATTCTGCTTGGGAACCGCCTATAATGTGTGTAGCATGGAAGATATCAAGATCTCTCGGTTGTTATGTTGACAATGAAAGTATTCCGCTCAAAATATTATTTATCTCTATTTCAAAATCGAGCTCTGGCACCTCTACAAATCCCTGCTTCCTTCTGCGAAGGGCCTATCTATTTACTTTTATGTTGAGTCTTCACCCTCTTATTTAAAAACACCAGCTGGAGAGCACCGCTGTCATTTGCATCCATTACTATTAATTTATATTGGAGTATGACTATGACTGGATCTCTTTTACCATGCATTACAATGTTTAGTCAGTCCTTGATCTTTAGAGGTGCTCTGCATTTTATTTCTTGTCGTCTCAGAAAGGGCTAGTGAGACACCATCTTGTTATATCATATTATGATTGTTTTGAGGAAGTGTTGTCATCCGAGATTTGTTATTATTGCTCGCTAGTTGATTATGCCATTGATATGAGTAAACATGAGACCTAAGTGTTATTGTGAATATGGTTAGTTCATAATGTTTGCTAAAAACTTGAATGTTAGCTTTACATATTTACAACAACAAGAGCAAACAGAGTTTGTAAAAGTTTTTCTTTATCACTTTCAGTTTGCCAACTAAATTGCTTGAGGACAAGCAAATGTTTAAGCTTCGGGGAGTTGATACGTCTCCATCATATCTACTTTTCCAAACACTTTTGCCCTTGTTTTGGGCTCTAACTTGCATGATTTGAATGGAACTAACCCGGACTGACGTTGTTTTCAGCAGAATTGCCATGGTGTTATTTTTGTGCAGAAATAAAAGTTCTCAGAATGACCTGAAACTTCATGGAGAATATTTTTGGAATTAATAAAAATATCGGCGAAAGAATCAAGGCCATGGGGCCCACACCCTGTCCACAAGAGTGGGGGCGCGCCTACCCCCCTGGGCGTGCCCCCTGCCTCGTGGGCCCCCTGGTGCTCCACCGACCTCAACTCCAACTCTATATATTCACGTTCGGGGAGAAAAAAATCAGAGAGAAGGATTCATCGCGTTTTACGATACGGAGCTGCCGCCAAGCCCTAATCTCTCTTGGAAGGGCTGATCTGGAGTTCGTTCGGGGCTCCGGAGAGGGGAATCCGTAGCTGTCGTCATCATCAACCTTCCTCCATCACCAATTTCATGATTCTCACCGCCGTGCGTGAGTAATTCCATCGTAGGCTTGCTAGACGGTGATGGATTGGATGAGATTTACCATTTAATCGAGTTAGTTTTGTTAGGGTTTGATCCCTAGTATCCACTATGTTCTGAGATTGATGTTGCTATGACTTTGCTATGCTTAATGCTTGTCACTAGGGCCCGAGTGCCATGATTTCAGATCTAAACCTATTATGTTTTCATGAATATATGTGAGTTCTTGATCCTATCTTGCAAGTCTATAGTCACCTATTATGTGTTACGATCCGTTAACCCCGAAGTGACAATAATCGGGATACTTACCGGTGATGATCGTAGTTTGAGGAGTTCATGTATTCACTATGTGTTAATGCTTTGGTACGGTACTCTATTAAAAGGAGGCCTTAGTATCCCTTAGTTTCCAATAGGACCCCGCTGCCACGGGTGGGTAGGACAAAATATGTCATGCAAGTTCTTTTCCATAAGCACGTATGACTATATTCGGAATACATGCCTACATTACATTGATGAACTGGAGCTAGTTCCGTGTCACCCTATGTTATAACTATTGCATGAGGAATCGCATCCGACATAATTCTCCATCACCGATCCAATGCCTACGAGCTTTTCACATATTGCTCTTTGTTTCGTTACTTTACCGTTGCCACTATTACAACTACTACAAAACTGCTACTGTACTTTTGCCACCGTTACCGTTACTTCCATACTACTTTGCTACTAAATACTTTGCTGCAGATATTAAGCTATCCAGGTGTGGTTGAATTGACAACTCAACTGCTAATACTTGGGAATATTCTTTGGCTCCCCTTGTGTCGAATCAATAAACTTGGGTTGAATAGTCTACCCTCGAAAACTGTTGCGATCCCCTATACTTGTAGGTTATCAATCACATGTTGTTATGGTGGAACCACATCGGCAAACGTCTCATGGCAAGCTTCACAGTTGCAGGCCAGCGCTATTGCAGATAGAGCACATCAAATTGGAATGACAAACCAGGTACGATTAGCACATGCGGCACAACAAGGTAAAAAATATGAACCAGAAAAATAGTAGTGCATTTGCTTTTGTGGAAAAAGCATGGGGGGGAGTGGATTTGTCATGGTGGTGGCGGAAAAACAACAAAAATGCTACCAAGTAGACGCGTGCAAATAGTCATCTATTTTCTTTAGGATTTGTCAATTGTTGTATGCATGTGTGCAACATTCGTGATTGATACCATTTGCCTAGTGAGCTCATACCTAGAATCCAAGTTTTGATGCTAAAGTTGCTGGTTGCTATGCCTTGGCAATAGTAACTACCATGTTTGTTGGACTGTAGCTGCCATGACTGAAAAACTGCAGTTGCCATGCATGGCCACATGCAGATGCCATGACTTGCTATATGAATGATGTCAACACAAATCAGATGCAGTTGCTATATTCCGTTGCGATAAACCTACCAATCAAGCAATGCTTACACACGCACCTGTGTTTTTTTGCAGGACCTTCAACTACAATCAACAGCGTCACGGGGGCATCTACTATGGGAACCTCTGAGCACACGGAAGAAGTGTTCCACTAGCCAGTCAACGGTCCTGCCACAAACAATGCAGAATCAGTGTCGGAAATGGCAATCATTCCAGCAATGCCGGCAAGCACACCTTTGCACACCAGCACAAGCAACACTCAAGCAGATGAAACAACCGCCGATACTGAAGTGAATGATGGAACTGATGACGAAGCACAAGGGGATGAAGAAGATGGGCAATCGGAAATCATGGTACCTCAGCCACCATATGTTGGGCAGGGATTTGATTCATTTGAAGATGCCAAGGAATTCTACCAAAGATATGCAATGTTCCATGGTTTTGCGGTCAACACCGAATACCATAGGAAAGTTAAAAAAACTAGCGAGTACAGCAAGGATTGTCCAACATGAAATGTGGCAACTAACACATTGGCTTCATAAAAAATGTACAGATTATAAAACAATTTAAAAAAGTTCAAGTTGCCATGTTAGCACAAGGCACTCCAAAAAAGGGCAGACATCTTCCACTGCACAAACATATAATGTGGCAACTCATACCCTGGCCTCATATAAAAATGAGTTACCATGTATTCACAAGCAATGTACTATGTTCAAGTTGCCATGTTAATACAAGACACTTCAAAAAAGGGCAGACAACTTCCACTGCACAACATGTAATGTGGCAACTCACACCCTGGCCTCATATAATAAATGAGTTGCCATGTAATACAGTCAAATATGTTCAGATATCACAAGTCAGCATGGCAAACGCAAACTGAGTCTATTGTACAGTCAATTTGCCATTATCCTGCATATGGCATGACATGCATAGTGTGTTCACAAAAATAGTTCCCACATGGAAAGCATAGTCATGGAAACTGACATGGTTGATTAGGAAATTACTTGCCATCAGTGATGATAGTTGTTGAAAATGCCATGGCTGCCATTATCCTATACTTTGAAATGCACCTAACTAGATCTAGGATTCATTCGCAATTATCATACCCTGAAATTCAACAAAAAAAACTCCCTACACTAATGGACATAGCTTTTCGAGGCAAATCATAACTAACATGTAGAAAATCGCCCGCTCAATCGCAAGGCAAAAACCGGATGTGGCTGCGGACAGGCCGAGCCACACCAGCATGACTGCCACCACGACGGCGACGAAACTGCGCAATGCCACCCTAAATGGCAAGCACACGACTGCACCGCCGACGGGGACGCCGGAGCACCGCGAATCGACCGAAATCTCGAGGAAACTAGAGCGGAAATTGACCACAGAGGGAGGGGAGCGGAAATTGCAGGTAGGAATACGAGCACGGGAGGGAGCCTTACCTTCTATTTGCGGCTCTCCGGCGACGACGCTCCGGTCCGGCGAGCCCCACCAACAGCTGCGAATGCGGTCGACTCTTCCGCCGCCGCCATCGCCTTCTCCTCTTGGTTTCTCCTCAATCGAATGCAACTGGTCTGGATAGTGGGTTTGGGGAGTAATGAATGGGGAGGGGAGTAAGTGAACCATGAGGGGAGAGCGAAGTGGCGAGACGTGGGAGATGGCAACCGCAGTCGGGCGTGGCGTGCGGGCGCGACGGCAGTTCAACCGCACGCCCTGACTGGCAACCGCTGACCTCAGAGAGAAAATCGGCGTGCGGACGAAATCCCTTACAGGCCACACACATGACTTGTCCTACGTGACACACAAAATCAACTTTTCGTGCCAAAATTCGTGCAAAAGGCACTAGACGACGATCGAGACGTGTGGGCAAGTTGGGTAACGCCCACACGTGTGGGCGTTAGTGTTTCCGTTAATTTTTTTTGGTGTTGTTGTAGACCTTATTTTGGCCATCTTATATCGAAGAAATGTAACGCGGAAGTTGGTTTTGTGAACTTTACTCGTAAGTGTAAGACGTTTGAGTTTGAGGTGCCTGCATATTCACGTTTAGTTTTATAATTTTGTTGCATACATCCTTGACATTTTTATGTCGTGTTGTTGCATAAGCCAGATGAATTCTCGTTTGACGAACTATTATATGAGAGTTTGTAGGGCTCATGAATATGTGACATAATTTCGAAGTATGACATAAACGTCACCTCATCTGAGAACAAGCTCACTCTCCTCATGTTCATTTCTTTTCCTTTTTTTTTACACCCAACACAAACACGCATCACTGAGCATGCCCACGTCCACGTCTTCATGTACACAGTTATCACTATGGTTTACATGCATGCACACTTACACGATCACTCATTCTATCTACTAGCCCGTGTGCATCATTCGCCTCTGCATGCATCTATCACAATTACTTGATATGAATTCAAAAAAGTTAGCTAATGTAAAAGAGTTTGTGAATTTCAAATGCCTAGGAGTTCTGAAAAAGAACCTGAGTTTTTTTTTCAAAATAATAATAAAAAAATAAAACACTAATTTGAAAAAAAAATCATGATTTTCAGAAAAGTTCATAATTGCAAATGTTCATAAATTTTTACAGAGAATATGAAAATGTAAAAAAATATTGAATATTTTTTTAAATGTGGAGATACAACCGGCCGACAACCCTCCTCCCGCCCTTATTTGTAGTCTCGTGTGGGTATGTGGTTGTGCATCGAGGGTGGAGTTGCAACTGAAAAAAATGAATCAGACCCCAGTTGTGTGTCAAGGATGGTCTTGTAACTCGGACAAAAATGGGTCAGGCCCGGTTTTGTGTCGGGGGTGAAATCAAGAAGAATTTCTTGAAAATGCAAAATGTTTTCTGTAGAACAGGAACAAAAAACAGAAAGCGGGAACAAAACATTTTAAAAACTTAAGAACAAAATTTTCAAGACGTGAACATTTTTTGAATTCCCCAGAACATTTTTGGAATTCTGGGTCAAATTTTGAAAAACATGCAATTTTGATGATGTCAAAAATATGGAAAGCGGGAGAATTTTTTGGAAATTGCTATTTTTTTGCATTGGTGAACAAAAGTTGATAAATGTGAACATATTTCGAAATTACCCAAAAAGTTTCCTAATTTGCGAATAATATTTAAAAGCAGGACATTTCTTGAATTTGTGAACAAATTTTGGAACCGGAACAATTTTTTAAAAATCGATATTTTTTAGTTGGTGAACAAAAATAAAAACAGGAATAATTCTTGAAAATTTGGAACTAAATTTTGAAACAAAGAACAATTTGAATAACCCGGAAAATTTTGTAAATGCTATTTTTTTAGTATACATGAACATAGATATTGAAAATGAAGGCATTTTATATAGGTTCGAACATTTTTGTGAAACACGAACTTTTTTTCTGAAACGCAAAGAATTTTTGAAACTTCGTACAATTTGTAATACGCGATCATTTTTTCAAATTGTGAACATATTTTGAAAACGAGATCATTTCCTGAAAATCCAAAAATTATTTGAAATTTCCGAAATCCCTGAACATTTTTCATTTGATGAACTTAATTTTGAAAACAAGATTTTTTTTAAATATGAATATTTTAGAAAATTGTGCACAAATTTTGGAAGCAAGAACATATTTTGAAAGTCCTGAACATTTTAAACATGAACAAATTTTTGGAAATTATGTACAAAATTTTGAACACGCTAACAATTTTTTAAAGTCATAACATTTTTTTTTGAAAACTTCAATAAAAAAGAAACAGGTAAAAGACAAACAAAATACAAAAAGGAAAAGAAAAACTAAAACTAAAAACAGGAAAGGAAAAGGAAAATGGAAAATAGAATAAACGGTCTAGAAACCTTCCAGAAGGTTCCAAAAACCGATAAAACGTTGGGAAACCTCTTGAAGATTCCTAAAACCGAAACCTTGTGCGTACTACAGATGGGCCGGCCCAATTCCTTGCTCGCTCGCCTTGTCTGTGCGTTTGCTCGACAGTTTGACGCGGTATGCGTCAAATAGGGAACTCCCAGAGACCTCCAAAATCACTAATTAAGGAGTACTCGTTGCAAAGAACACCCCATCTTCC
Source organism: Aegilops umbellulata (assembly GCA_032464435.1). NCBI lineage: Eukaryota > Viridiplantae > Streptophyta > Magnoliopsida > Poales > Poaceae > Aegilops > Aegilops umbellulata. The sequence continues at coordinate 645,120,603 of CP136060.1, read as the reverse complement.
TAGGTCTCGACAAGTGCTGCAGATGCAGCGCGCCATTTGTCGCAACCTGGGAGTTTTCCCTTTTTCGTAGATCCGTTTATCCAAAACGTTTTGTCTCTTAAAATGTGCGTCCAAATCTCGAACCGTTTTCACCGTTGGATTCCTCGCGTCGAGATCTTCAAAACTAGAACCCATGTTGATAGGTTTTGACGAACTTTCTTTTCACGAAAAAACCGGACAAAAAAACCCAGATGAAAAAACCACACCGGGAGCACGGGTTTTTTCCCTTTCCGAAAGAGGCACGCCCGTGCCTCTCGCGAAATCACAACCGTGGCTCTCGTGGAAGCAAAACCATGACTCTCGTGGAAGGAGAAAAAACAGATAACACATTTTTTTTATTTCCGAGAGGCACGGCCGTGACTCCAGCGAAAGCACAACCGTGCGTCTCGCGGAAGCAAAATCGTGACTCTCGCGAAAGAAAAAAAATAGAAAACGCATATTTTTTCCCTTTCCGAGAGGCACGGCCGTGACTCTCGTGAAAGCACAACTGTGCCTCTCGCGGAAGCAAAACCGTGACTCTGGCGAAAGAAAAAAATTGAAATCGCGTTTTGTTTTTCTCTTTCCAAGAGGCACGGCCCTGACTCTCGCGAAAGCACAACCATGCATCTCGCGGAAGCAAAACCGTGACTCTCGTGAAAAAAAAATAGAAAACGCGTTTTTTCCATTTCCGAAAAACACGGCCATGACTCTCGCTAAAGCACAACCGTGCCTCTCGCGAAAAAAAACCGTCACTCTCGCGAAACAAAAAAAAAAGAAAGAAAACGCGTCTTTTCACGCAAAAAAAATTTCCCAATTTTTTTTTTTGAAAAGTTAAGGAAGACTGGGGGAAAACTAAAACCTCGAAAAAAACTGTTTAAAAAGCCAAAAACGTGTGCGGAAAAATAAAAAAACAAAATCCGGAGGAAGCGTCCAGAGCGCGACATGTGACGAATGGCTGAGAGCGCGCCAAGTGGTGCTGATCATTGCGGGGCTCCCGAAGGAGCGCTCGTTAACTAGTAGCTCTCGAAGACCTCCTATATGCCGCATTTTGCGGCCAATAGGTGGCGCGACGCACAGGGGTCGTGCAACTGGGCCGGCCCATTCGGTGTCCGTCAAGGAATGAAAAATTCCCCAAAATAGAGAGTGCCCTAGCGAGGATTCAAACCCACAACCTTCCATAGTTGCACGCGATTCTATAGACACCACGCCAAGCTCGCCAATGTGAAAGGATAGCAGCGTGACTTTAAATAAACTTCAACAGCGGCGAAAAATAAAATGCAATTCAGCCAATTACAAATTTCCAAAACTGAAGTATTTTTTGGAATATGTGAACAATTTTTTGAATTAGTGAAAAAAATGAACATGGGGACAATTTTTGAATTTGTGAACATGTTTTGAATATGTGAACAAATTTTATGAAAACAAACAAAATTTGATTTTCCCAAATATATTTTCGAAAACATTATCATTTTGGAATTTATGAACAATTTTTTAAAGCATGTACAAATTTTGAATCCTGAGAACAAATTTGGAAGCACGGACGTTTTTTAAAGCATGTACATTTTTTGAATCTTGAGAACAAATTTTGAATTGCAGAACAATTTTGAAATGTCCTGAACAAATTTGGAAGCACGAACATTTTTGGAATCTTGAGAATAATTTTTGAATTGGAGAACAATTTTGAAAAATCCTGAACAATTTGAAAGCACGAATAATTTTTCAAAGCACGAACATTCTTTTAATCTAGAAACAGAGAACATTTTTGAAAAATCCCTAATAAATTTGGAAGCGCGAACATTTTTTGAATATGTGAATAAATATTTGAAATCCGGTGCATTTTCTGAATTGCAACATTTTTGAACCTTTTCCTTTAACAAGAACAAATTTTTAATTTTAATAACATTTTTTTGGAAACACGAACAAAGTTTCAATTTTGTTTGTTTTTTATGAGAAAAAGAAAAGGAAATAAAAAATAAAATCCTAAACATTTTGTAAAACTGCGAACATGTTCTGAAAAAGAAAAATAACCTTGAAAAAGAAAAGGAAACAAAAAACGAAAAATGAAAAAATGAAAAAGAAAAGGAAAAGAAACGGAAGTGAAAAAAAGTGGAATACTAGTAAAAGTACAAAACCGGTTCATGAAACCTTCTAGAAGGTTCACAAAACCGCAGTAGGGCAGTCCGTAAGGCTAGTCATAGTGGGAGTAACTTAGGTAGTAACATAGCGCATCTCGAGAATTTTTTGTTTATGTGGCAAGTAATAAAGGAGAAGTAGTAACATAATATGTTACTGTAACATAGCGTTTTCCAAGACAACATGAGTCTACAAGCTATTAAATGAGACTACATATAACACTAGTATTATGTTACTTTGCACTATGAAGGTAGTAACTTAGACTAGTGTCATGCATATGACACTAGTCTAAGTTACTCCCCACTATGACCAGCCTAAGTTATGTACCTAAGTGGGCCGGCCAAAAGCATCGCTCCGTCGCTTGCCCCTATGCGCGAAGTGCCGGTTGTTTGCCGCAATGAGCGGCCAATAGGATTTTCCGAATTCCCGAGCCAACAGCGAGCTCTCTCGCTGAATGGAAACGCCCGATTGGGCCGGTCCACTTGGCGTCCCGCGCGCCAGTGAAGAATTCAAAAATTCTGGCGCACGCTTCCTTCTCCTCCTTTCTTTCTTTTTCTGTTTTCTGTTATTCTTTTTTTGCTTTATTTTTGTATCTTTCTTTATAATTTAAAATATTCTACACACACGCGCGCGGGCACACACATATAGGCTAGTAGATATTCAAAAATGTTGAAGGAGTATTTGAAAAATATTGAAAAACTATTTAAAAATGTTCAACAAGTATTTGAAAAAATATTGAACAACTATTTTAAAAATGTTGAACGAGTGTTTGAAGAAATGTTGAACAAGTATTTAAAAATAATGTTGAACAAGTATTTGGAAAAATATTGATAATGTATATAAAATGTAGAATGAAAAACAATGTTGAACAAGTATTTAAAAAATGTTGATCATGTATAAAAAATGTTGACCAAGTATTTTAAAAATGTTAACCAAGTATTTGAAGAAATATTGAACATGTATCTAAAAATGTAGAATGGAAAACAAAAAGAAACAAAGAAAATGTAACACAAATTAAAGACAAAAAGAAAAGAATGAAAAAATCAGAGAAATAAGACCAGAAAACAAAGAAAAACCGTAGAAGGCCGGCTCCGGTCGCCTCTGTTAGGTCGCACTACTAACCAGTAACTCCATGCGGGCGGAGTGGTTAGTCGCGCCGGTGATCACCCTGGAGACCAGGGTTCAAGTGAGAAACTATTTGGTGAGCGCTCCTTCGGGAGCCTCCCAACGATCACTTGGGGGTGGTTTGGCGCGCTCTCAGCCGTCACCACGTGTCGCGCTCTGGGTTCGCCCTTCAGATTTCTTTTTATTTTTTCGCACACGTTTTCGGCTTTCCAAACGGTGTTTTTTTCCTTTTTTTTGACATTTTGGTTTTTGAGCTGCCTTCCTTAAATTTTGGGCCCAATTTTTTAAAAAAAATTGCGTGAAAAAACATATTTTTTTCCTTTCCGCTGGAGGCATGGTTTTGCTTTCTCGAGAGGCATGGCCATGGCTCTAAAAAAAACATGTTTTTTTGTTTTTTTTCTTCCAAGAGAGGTACGGTTTTGCTTCTGTGAGAGGCGTGCCTCTCGGCTGTGTCATGTCGCGTGATGACACATACAAACAAATGTGAACTTGCGCAACCTGTGGAAGGCCGTGCAAGTCATGCGTTTTCGTCCTTCTTCCAAGTTCGGCAGTGTTGAGAACTTCAACAATTTTGTTAATAAGGTGCTTCAGTGCCGTGATCGAACCTCGCCTCTTCATGAATGTCATATCTATTCATATTCGGATGGCGAACAAGAGAAGGCACACCATGAAGTTGAATCATGGGTCTCGTATGTTGTCTCATGCCAAGTGTCGGTGCTTCGAGTTTTGGTGTGGGGTGACCATCATTGTAATTTGAAGCTACCCAACAACGGTGTCATCTCCAAGCACTTGACAAGTTTAATGGTTTATCATTTGGAATTTTGGACTATGATGAAATCCCTCTATATCTTCTGAGTTGTCACGCACTAGAGGTGTTAGATATAAATCATCGTTCTATCAACCTTGGGGATATCTTACCCCAATCTTTACGACATATGAAAATCACATGCTCAACCCTTTTCTGCATGCATACGGCACGGAATTGTGTTTTTTCTCCAAGTCTAGGTACCTTTGAAATAGAAGAATTTTTAGAGTGGACTCTGTTACTTGAGAGACTGTCATCATTGGTAACATCATTTATTAGTATTGGCTCTAAATGCAAAGATAGTTACAATAATAAGTACCATGGGAACTGTGGTGATGAGTCATGTGAAGGATGATATGGTGAAGATGATCGTTGTGTGCTTTTTGAAGGTTTGTCGTGTGCGACGAATTTATAACTGATAAGTCGTATGTCTTGGTATGTTTGCTCTTTTGCTACTCCTTATATTGATTGCCATCCAACATCATCCTTGTATCAAAGTATGCATGTCAAACTTGTTCCTAATGTCCAGTTAAATGTTCATTAATCCACTCTTTCTTGTCATCATTTTTCTATGCATACATCTCCTACAATCGGGTTTAAGAAGATGAAAATTCATTATAATTTATTGAGATATACTTCTGACCTCATATTATACAGAAGCATCTGATTAATTTAATTTTGCAAGCCATTTAAGTTTATGCAACACTTTTGATGGTATATGGCTTAATATATGTATTCCTTGTTTGAGTAAACCAAAGACTTGTAAAATCTAGTTTGTGTATCTCTTTATATGCTCATAATTGATTAGTTGAAATAAAAGCCCAAGAAATCTTATTCGACTCAGCATTATTGACTCGTGTCTCTAGAGTTATAACTTGAATTATTTTTTAGTTCTCAACACTTTGTTAAGATTTTCAGGAAGGACTTGAAATGGTGCACTAGGTTCAACAAGCCAAAAACGGTGTTACTCAATGAATGGTGTTTGACTGCAAACTTCATTGGACTACTTCACTTTCTTCAGCACTCACCAAATCTAGAAAATCTCACCTTCAACTTCCATATCGCAAGGTATATGTTTTTTCATATATGATAGCTTTGTATTTGAAGGTACCATATACAACCGATTCATTTGTGTAAAAATGTCATGTTTGTGACAACATTTTGACATCGACTCAAGTGAAAGCTACAACCCAACGGAATATTTCTTGGTCTCGAAGCATCTCAAGATAGTTGAAATCCATTGTCACAAGGAAGAGGAAAGGATTGTCATGTTTTGAAGATCCTGGGTACTCATAGAGTAACTCCTGCGCAAATTAACATCAAACATGATTTTAGGCCTTCTACCTGTAAGTAAATATTACTAGAATTGGCCAATGTTTATGTGGTTTGCATGTAAACTCTTAGTAAAAGAATGAAATTATTCTCGACAAATAAACCTTAAAATATATTTAAATTTCAAAATTAGACATTGAACGATTTGGTATTTTTAGAAATGAAAAATGTCTATTAAGATGTTACATCATATCCGGCTTACATTTTTCCGCTGAAAATGTGATTAGGCCAAATGAAGTGAAAAATGTAAATTGGGCAAATAAACAAGGGGAGGTATTTTTTTCACAAATTAGTTCCCTTGAGGGGCTGGGGGAATGGTTTGTCTTCATTTAATACCTCATCCTTCAAGTATGAGCCTAGCAATATCAAGTTGTATGTTTGTCTAATCTTCGAAAACAATTTCTTATGCAACATTTGCCACACTTTAGCTGTGCCCGCTATTCAATGCTACCTTCTCATGTTTTAAACTTTTAATCTGTAGTTGCATGTGCTCACTGTGTCTTCTATGATTTACGCAGGGTTCAGTTTCCAATACCTGATCATATGGTCTACCCTTCCTGGTTATTCAAGCTTCCATTTCCCTGAATTAATCTTTGCAGCATGACGTTGTTGTGTTTTGCCCTGTCTCTATTCCATTCAAATGAAGTATGAACTCATGTTGAGATGCAATGTTGCACCAATGCCTATTTGCTGAACTCATTGTTAGGCCTCAATTGTTTAACATTTTGGAGGCCTATGTTCTATTTATATGTGTTCAACAACATGTGTATCTAGTTGAGATACCCGTTCTGTTATATCACTAGCTATATAAGTAGTTCAACACTTCCTTTTTTACCATTATAATGCCAAGGTCACGATTAGTCTACTCCATTTTGGCATTTCCTTGCTAAAAATGATTAATTCATGCTATGCACTGGTCGTGGCTTACCAGTGCAGTGCATGCGTCACGCGGTCCTGCCTCTCTTGTCGAACCACGCCACGCGTTAGTCATCGCCAACCCTACGTAGGGGAGTAATAATTATTCTTTTTTTGCGAGAAGGAGTAGTAATTCCCTTATTTAAAAGAAAAAAAATCTCAAAAACCCTACCTTTTTTAGTAGTAATTATTTGAAAGAAAATTAAATCATTCTTGTGGAAAGTGAAGGAAAATGCATAAATAATCATGACTCCAAATCTCAGGCTTAGGCCCTGGTTGGAATCCAGGAAATCAAAATCGTAGCAATAGAAAACCGTAGAGACTAAGGTGCCATGTATCCTGCATTCCTACATGAACTAAAGCCATAGAAAAACAGCAAAAATGTCGTCTGAATGGCACAGAAGAAAATCACAGGAATTCTAGGGACAAAGGGAAGAAAACATGAGGTCTACATGAGGTAGGACCTTATGTTTGGTTTCCTCCAAAATTCTATGGAATAGCCCATTCCATAGGAATTTCAAAATAATATAGGATAGCGATTCCTTTGTTCCAAATTTCACCAAAGGAAAAATTCCCTACAGGAATCCTATCCTCAAAAATTTCTATGTTTTTTACTTTGTTCCACAGGGAGCCTTGGCAGTAGTAGAGCTGGGGTTAAAGCTGTACTCTTCTTACAGGTAAGTTAAGCAGGCACTAATAATGAAGCAATGTTAATTAGTAGAGTACAGTAGTCTCAGTGGACTCTTGTTACAGGTCTCCCTTGTTCACACGAGCATGACAGCGAGAGGCAACGCATACAAACGTACGCTCTCAAGAAAGTAAGTACTCGTACAACTACTGTACGTAGTATAGTAAAGTTCGTTTAAACATACCGAGTTACCACTGGTAAGGCAAATTAACAGATGATGATGATCAGTTTGCTAAAAAAGCACCGGCCGGCCGGCCGGTTGGTGGTACAGAGGAGAGGAGAGTATCGTCGCCGGCCAGCTCGCCCACGTCCGTCCGTCCCAGGGGTCGTCGATGTCCTCGCGCCTCTACGAGGGGGTGACCTCCGGCTCCGGCTCGGCGTTGAGGTCGAGGCCGCGCGGGACGGGCCGCCGCGGCGGCGTGGCGTTCTCGGCGACGCGCTCGTCGGCGGGCTGCTGCGATGGAGGCGGAGGTGTAGGGGCGGGCGGCGCGAAGTCCTCCCAGGAGAAGCTGGGGCACCACGCGGGCGCGCGCGGGGTTGGAGCCGGGGCGCGGGCCCTGGCGACGGCGACCCCGCCCGAGACGAGCCGGCGGGAGGCGTCCCGCATGCGGCGGAGTATGGCGTAGAACTCCTCGACCTCGGTGTCGGACACGTCGTCGACGCCGACGGGGGCCCGGGCGGCGGCGGTGGCAGACGAGCGCTTGCGCTTGGCGGTGCCGCTCGGCGCGTCCATGGTCACCACTCACCTGCGCGCGCGAGCAGTCGTTTCTTAGTTTGGTGGGTACGTAACGGGTGGGTGCTTTCGCCGGTGGTCTGGACGAGTGAGTGTCTCAGAAGCAAAGAACCCCCGAAAGCCTACGCTTATTATATGATCCCAAAAAGAATGGCCGCCAGTTGAAAAACAATGAGAGATGAAAAAAGGTTATTATTTTTTTGTTTAAGACGGGACGACGACTAACTCCACCGGTGCTCACGAGAACGCCGTGTACGTGCACTAGTAACTAGTGCAGGTGTAAGTGTAAAGCACCGGGACCAAATGAAATTGCGTGGCGATGGGCACAAGGTACAATTGCACCTCGACCAATGACTGGGCTCCCGTGCGATCACGGCGATCATCATCGCTGGTGTTGGTCTGGCCTGCAACGGGAAAAGGTCGGCCTAGCTACACCCAACGGGGGCTCTGCTCAGGCCAACTCCACCGCACGACCTCAAACGGACGTCCAGATTGGCCGGATTTTGTCCCTTTGGGGCGTCGATAGGTTCGCCCGTGTCCGCTTTTGTCAGATGGGTTGTGCGTGCGCGCACCGCGCGGCCGCACCCCAAATCGTGTCTGGGCTGGACGTGAATAAAAGAAATATTAAAATTAAAACGAAATAACTAAAAAACTAAATAAACACATTTTAAAAAACATAAAATTATATATAGGGGGCGATCACAAAACGGCCCAATTTCCACGGCAACTTAAAAGGCCCATTTTTCATAATTAACATATAAAAAAATAAAAAAAAAACGCCTCCGCCTCCCGCGCGCTCCTGCCGCACCCGTCGGTGCCGTGGCCGTCGCCGTCTTCACTGGCCGCCGGTGTCGTCGTCGTCGCTGACGAGGTCGACGTAGTCCGGCGGCGTCCAGAGGTGGGCCGGAGGTGCGTGGTGGACGGGGGCGGGCTGGACAGCCGTAGGTGCCTGCACCACCTCCTCCCGTGGCGAGGCCTCCCGCTCCGGTAACCGCGGCGGAGTGGGACACCAGTTCACGCGCACGCCGGCGGCCATCTCCGGAGCAGTGCAGGACCAGCCCCACCCCTGGCCGAGCAGCTGCTGGAACGCGACCGGCGGGTCCTCCCTCCTCTCCTCCTCGACGGCCACCATCTGTAGCTCGGGGAAGGCGACGTCCCCGGCGGCAGAGAGGGCCATGGCCTCCTCCAGGCCGTCCCACTGTCGCTCGTCGTGCGTGTACATGGAGTCATCCATAACACGCTGCAGGAGACGGGCCTCCTCCTCGTCTGTCATGCGAGGAGGTGGAGGGGGCGACGGAGACGGCGACGGCGTGGGCGTGACACCGCGGACCCGCCTACGTCCGCGCTCCTGGGCGTGCTCCCGTGGCCGCCGCGGCCCCGTCGAGGTGCAGGCAAAGAAGGAGGTGCGCCTGGTGTCGTGCTCGTCACGAAACCAGGTGTCCCACAGCGGGGAGTCGGGGGCGTACCTGGGGTCGTAGAATAGGTCGTCGGGGAGGAGGCGGCGGCGGCGCTCGATCTCCTCGTCATGCACACGACCGCTCGTCGGGACCGGCGGGATGGGGACCCGGTCGGCGGAGAGGTGCCAGTTATTGGGGAGATGGGCGTCGCTCCAGGGGAGCGGCGTCCTCGTCTCCCAATAACGGTGGCACACCGACGCTCGGACGTAATGCCGGTCGCGCTCGCCGACGGACGTGGGCGCGATGGAGAAGGCGGGCGGCGCGGGGGCCCGGCGTGGTGGCGATGGCGAGGCGGGCTCCTTCTTCTTCACCGAGCCGCGGCGGCGTCCCGACGAGGAGCCGGCCTCGCGGTCGTGCCTGCCTTTGCGGCAGTAGTTTCAGAGGCTCATGGCTGCGGGCGGCCGGCCGGCAAGGTCTAGGCTAGGGTTTGGGACGTGGTCGCCGCTGTCGGGTTTCGAGGAGGCCGCGGGGTGACGTGGGGCAGTGTGGACGACGACCCGTCCACACTTCCCAGTTAAAGAAGGACGGCGACCGCTCGATGTGCGTATGACAGGTGGGGCCGCCCGCTCATGCGCATTGATGTGGGCGGGTGGGAGGTAGGTGGCCACCTGCCATGCGGCCCCGACGCGGACGAGCGCGCGTCCGTTTGGTGTCCGCGGCGACCCAAACCCGGCGCAAGTTTGCGCTCGAAATGGGTCGGCCCGGACACAAAAAGGACAAGACGGGTCCGGGCCGTCGCGCGCTGGGCCGCCTCCTTTATCCGTTTTACCCCAAACAGACGAAGCCGGACAGGATAGGGTCGCGCGGTGGAGTTGCCCTCACTGTCGTTGCCGTTCGTTTGTTGGAAGTAGTAGATGTTGAACTTTCAAAGATGCCCCAGCCCAGCAGTGCAAAACAACGTCCAGACTGATGCCATCTTGCCGGTGCACACCAATGATTCATCCCATAAAACTCTCCAATTTGGTCATGCTGCCTACGTCTGCGCGGTCGTCTGCAGTTTGCGGAGTTTGCACGGCAGGACGGCAAATTTGACTATTTTGACCTGTGGACGGAATCAATTCACAAAATGAACTGCTCGTGAAACTATTTCACAGCCATAACCTTTTTATGTGGCGCCCGCCACGACGGCGCCACACCCTACTGTGCAGCGCCTAGAACGGGGGCGTTGCACCTCAGTCCACCGTGGCAGCCCCTGGGCCCGCACCCAGCAGTGCAGCGCCCCCGAGCTAGGCGCCACACATGTAATGTGCAACGCCCCCGAGCTAGGCGCCACACATGTATAATGTGCAGCGCCCGGCTCATAGGCGCTGCACTGTGACTTAGATCCCAGGCGCCCGCTCCCCCTCCCCCCACCCCACCCATTCGTTCCAGCAGTTACAGGGCGCGCCGGCGGCTTCCTCCTCTCCCCTTCTCAATCCCCTCTCCCATCCTTCAGATCCAACGATTTGGTCCGTGCATTTCTTCTCCAATTCATCCTAGAAGGTACTCTCTTCCGATCCCCTTCTTTCTATCCATAGAAAATATGGTATTTTGAAGATTTGAGGAACCATTTTTGAATCTTGCATGTATTAGATTTGGGGAACTTTTGTTTAAATCTTGCATGTATTAGATTTGGTGAACCTTTGTTAGATTAGGATGTGGTTAGGATACATAGGTTGACATGTTATTTATATAGTTTGGATACATAGGTTGACATTTTATTTATATGGAAAATATATTTGTATTGAATCTTGCATGAGGTAGGCTTAGTTTAGTTTATTGAAATTACATTTCTATTGGCAAGAATGTTTTGGATACATATGCTTTGTATTTTGCATCTAGTTTTAGTACTTTACTTTTTCTGTATTCAAAAGATAATCGTGTTGACAAGAAAGCTTTCTTTCAAATTGTTAGGATGGTTTGGCTAATCAATGATCACTGGGACAAACAACACCGGTCGTACGCTATGTCGGTGGAGCAGCGGGTAATAATGAAAGTTGCCGGTGTTATGAATTTCGTGTTTTTTTTCAAACACATACCCCCCATATGTAATGATTTGTTTGTTTGTTTGTAGGGGCTTGCACCTCTGAAGCTTTGGGCTCACGGGGTCAACCTGGGGGGGGGGGATGCGCTATGACGAGCGGTACACACCGTATGTTAGGGAGAAAGGACTTCTCCCTTTCATTCAGTTGGTCAGCCGGTCGACGCCACCCAACAATGCTCCAGCACTCATCGCGCTTATTGATCATTGGAGGCCGGAGACACACACTTTCCATCTTCGGACCGGGGAGATGACCGTGACGCTCCAGGATATAGCTATGATCACCTGTCTTCCTATTGACGGGAATCCTCTATGTATGAGCACCGATTCTGATGGGTGGCGCGAGCAGATGTTTGCTCTTATTGGTAATGTTCCTCCGGAGCCTCACCAACCAGAAGAAGAAGGCAAGAAGAAGGTTAGAGTCCCCGCCGGTGCTACTTTCACGTGGATTGTATCGAACTTCAGTATTTGCCCTGAGGATGCTGATGAGGACACGGTGAAGACATATGCTCGTGTGTACATGTGGTACGTGATATCCAGGACTATGTTTGCTAATGGCTCAGGCAATAATGCTCCATGGATGTGGCTCAAGGCGTTGACCGTCTTCGATAGCAAATGGAGTTGGGGTTCGGCGACACTGGCTTACTTGTATAGACAGGTATGAAGTTGTTTATGTTTCACTTCATTGGTACATTATGAATCCAATCTTGCTGTTAATTCAAACAAGTTCTTTTGTATGTGCAGTTGGACGAAGCCTCTTGTAGGCTATCTGGAGGTATTGGTGGTTGTTTGCTCGCACTCTCCGTATGGAGCTGGGAGCGTTTGCCGGTTGGACGACCCAAGATCATGAAGTTCGAGGATTGGGACGACAAAGGCGACTCACTACGGCTCCCCACTTGGGCTTACAAGTGGGATGTGTTAAATGAGATGACGGATGATCCCTTGGAAATGACAGTCTTAATGGCCAAAAAACACTAAGTGTTAGTGCAGCGCCTAGCCTGAAGGCGCCACACTCCACAGTGCAACGCCCACGCGCCAGGCGCTGCACTATGGAGTGTGGTGCCTCCAGGCTAGGCGCCACACTGGTCTGTAGCCTGTCCAAACTTCTGTTGCTCTCTGGATAGGTACAGACCAGTGTGGCACCTAGCCTGGAGGCGCCACACCCCATAGTGCAGCGCCTGGCCATTGGGCGTTGCACTATGGGGTGTGGCGCCTCCCAGCTAGGCGCCACACTGGTCTGTAGCTATCCAGAGAGCAACAGAAGTTTGGACAGGCTACAGACCAGTGTGGCGCCTAGCCTGGAGGCGCCACACTCCATAGTGCAGCGCCTAGTGCAGCGCCTAGCCTCTGGGCGTTGCAATGTGGAGTGTGGCGCCTCCAGGCTGGGCGCCACACTGGTCTGTAGCCTGTCCAAACTTCTGTTGCTCTCTGGATAGCTACAGACCAGTGTGGCGCCTAGCCTGGAGGCGCCACACTCCATAGTGCAGCGCCTGGCCCTTGGGCGTTGCACTATGGGGTGTGGCGCCTCCAGGCTAGGCGCCACACTTGTATGTACCTATCCAGAGAGCAACAGAAGTTTGGACAGGCTACAGACCAGTGTGGCGCCTAGCCTGGAGGCTAGGCGCTGCACTATGGGGTGTGGCGCCTCCAGGCTAGGCGCCACACTGGTCTGTAGCCTGTCCAAATTTCTGTTGCTCTCTGGATAGGTATATACAAGTGTGGCGCCTAGCCTGGAGGCGCCACACTCCATAGTGCAGCGCCTGGCCCTTGGGCGTTGCACTATGGGATGTGGCGCCTCCAGGCTGGGCGCCACACTGGTCTGTAGCTATCCAGAGGGCAACAGAAGTTTGGACAGGCTACAGACCAGTGTGGCTCCTAGCTTGGAGGCGCCACACTCCATAGTGCAGCGTCTGGCGCGTGGGCATTGCACTTGTACTTAGTGATTTTTTTTGCATATGCAAACATAGTAAGATGTTGTGAGGTAGGATTGATACATAGCTAAGATGATGTGAGGTAGGATTGATACATAGCAAGTTCTTCACGACACATAGTACTTCACGACACATAGTACTTCACGACACATAGTTCTTCACGACACATAGTACTTCACGACACATAGTACTTCATGACACATAGTTCTTCACGACACATAATAGTTCTTACAACCTAATCGACGAGGAGGAGACATAGTAGTTCGCGACACATAGTAGTTCTTACAACCAAATCGATGAGGAGGAGACATAATGGTTCACGACACATTGAGAAGGAGACATAGTTCATGATACATAGTAGCTCTATTGCGTAGAGCAAGGCCCCTTTCCCTTCTTCTTCTTCCTCTCTTCTTCCTCTTCCTCCTCCCTTTTCCTTATGAGGCGAGCCTCCTTAACCACCCTCTCCATGAATATCTGATTCTCCCTCTCTTCTTTTTCAGCTGCAATTGCCCAAAGCTTCATCGTTTTATCTTGAAAATCCTTTAAACGCTTCTTCTGTGCCTCCTCACATTTCCTCACCAACGCTTGCTCCCTAGCGAACATCGCTTGTCTTCCTCTCTCTCTTCTCTTCCTCTCCATCTCAAGCTCCTCTTCCTTCTTCTTCTTTAGCTTGGCTGCATCCTCCTCTCTAAGCTTCTTGGCAGCCTTCTCCCACCATCCCGCCATCTCATCTTCGCCATCCTCCTTCATCGTTGGTCTGTTGGGTTGGGAAGCCGCCATACCTACAATGAGTGAAACATAATGGTTAGTAGGGACAATAAGAACAAATGGAAGCACATATGAAAAAGAAGAACATATGAAAAAACAAGAACATATGAAAAAACAAAAGCATATGATACATTATAGTTAGTGAGGAACATACGGAAACGGTCCATCTAGGTATCCAACCATTCCTCTATAACGACCTTGCCCTTGTCCATCACCGCGGCCAAGTCCACCACCAAGGCCAAGACCATCACCAAGGCCTAGACCATCACCACGACCATTACCACCTCCACGAGCTCTTCCACCACCACGGCCTAGACCACCATCACGAGCTCTACCACCACCACGGCCTCTTGTAAGTCCTAGTTGTCGACCTCTTTGTTGCCTAGATCCTCTTTGGCTAACGCTTGGTTGGCTACCACTTGGTTGCCTTGGCACTTGTTGGCTACCACTAGGTTGGCTACCACTTGGTTGGCTTGGTACTTGTTGGCTACCACTAGGTTGGCTACCACTTGGTTGCCTTGGCACTTGTTGGCTACCGCGTGGTTGCCTTGGCACTTGATGGCTACCGCGTGGTTGCCTTTGCACTTGTTGGCTACCTCTTGGTTGGCTTGGCACTTGTTGACTACCACTTGGTTGACTCCCTTGTGTACCCCCTTGTTGGCTTGTGCTTGCATCATTTGTCTTGGACCTTTTCCTTGGTTTCGTACATTTCCTTTTGTTGTGGCCTTGACCTTTGCACTCCCCACAACGGGACCTCTCACGAGGCTCTTGGAATTGGTCATTGCCCGCTTCGCGGCGGCCACCATGGCCCCATCCATCCATGTCGCCTCTAAGACGCTTTGTCTTACGTCTACCCCGTTTAACAACCTTCAACTCCAGATCCGGCCATAGTTGAACTCCATGATACTCCAGCCATTGTGATTGGTCAAAGTACGGGTGAAAGCGGGGAGCCCATGTTTTCTTGACCGTCATAATTGAGAACTCCGACTCCCTCACGGTGCGTGGGTGATTGATGTCCACATTCCTAACGCGACCGGCCGTATACAAGTGTGAGCACGGGAGATGAAGCAACAATGGCCTCCCGCAAGTGCAATCACACTGTGTTAACGACACCTTGAAAGCCTTCCCTCCATGTTGCCGGCCATCATTTGTGGTTCTTCCTGGCTCTTTCACTTCGTACTTCCACTCTTCGTTGTCATACAATATAGCTTCTTCTGAGTCCGCCTTCCGCGATTGAAATACCCACCATTCATCTACTTTGGGTGGGAACTTATACTTGTACTTCCGTGGGTTCTCACCCGCTATCTGCGCATCGGTTTCCATCGAGTACTTTACAAAGTACGCATTCATCTTGTCAAATGTGTATTGAACTGTTGCCGTCACGGGTAATCCACGTGCACCTTTGAGCACCCTATTGAAGCATTCGGCCATATTGCTTGTCATTTGACTATATCTCCGGCCATCTTCATCAAAAGCACGTGACCACTTGTCCCGGTATTGAAGGTGCCTATTGAGAAAGTCTTGACCCCCGGCATCAAGCTTTTTGTGTGCGAGCAATTTCTTGTACAAAGTGGCGAAGCGCCTTTCGGAGAAAGCGAGACAACAATCTTGAAGATCGTCGGCCAACTCCTTAACGCCACATGCCCTATAGAAGTTCGAACAAAAGTGCCTCATGCACCATCGATGATGCAACGGAGCATGCCCGGGAATGTCAATCTCCACCGCGTTAAGAATTCCTTGATTCCGATCCGATATGACACAAATTTCCCTTTGAGGGGGTAACACCTTCGTCCTCAAAAGATAAAGAAACCACTCCCAGGTGTCATTGTTTTCCACCTCAACCAAAGCAAATGCCAATGGCAACACACGGTTATTGGCATCACTTGCTATCGCAACCAACAAGGTGCCCTTGTATTGTCCGGTCAAGAACGTGCCATCAATTGCGATGACCGGTCTACAATGTTCGAAAGCCCTCACACATTGCTCGAACGCCCAAAAAGCACGGCCAAATACTCTGACTCTTCTTCCTTCGTGAACCGTTGTTTGGTGCCCATGAGGCTCGACCACATGAACCATGCATGCCCGGGTTTGTCGCAGCCATGGCTAGCAACAACCTAGGGATTCGGTTGTATGCTTCCTCCCATGTACCATACAACATCTTAAATGCGGCTTGCTTCGCTTTCCATGCCTTTCCTTACTTCACCTTGTAATGAAAGATGGCTTTCACAAGGTCAATGACATGTTGGACGCTCATTGTTGGAAGTGTGGATATTGAGTTGGAGAGCCTGTAAGCGATGAACTCGGACGTGAGTTGTTTGTGGTTTTGAGACACGATCTTGCCATCCACCCTCTTGCCTTGGCACATGTGAGTTGGCACACAACTCACTACATGCCAACTTGGACCTCCTTTCCATGGTCTTGCACGCACAATCCACGGACATATTTCATCTTCTTCACATGCACATGCAACCGTGTAGCGCACATTGACGTCCGAGTGCACCACCTTGTGTGGACGATAATGCGTAACCGAGTAGTTGTCGAGCCACATTTTCAATTCCAACAAGGTGTCGAACTTAGAACCTTTAGCAATCCGGTCTTTTCGTCTCCCAAATCACGGTGAGAGCTTGGCCTAACCCCAAGAGGTGCACATTGGCCACCATCTACCACGGCTTCATCCGCGAGACTAACATCCTTGAACAATGTAGTCCGATGATCCCGACGAAATACCTTCTCAAAAGCTTCGGCCTCCTTCACCATGAACCCATCCTCATCAACTTGTTCATCGGGACCATCGTCATCCGAGTCCGATGCATATGCACGGGAAAAAGGGATGGATTGGTCCATTGTCTCTTGCAAATGATATTTGTCGAGATCGCCCACATTGTTGTCATGGAGATCAACTTCATTGTCATCGTCCGCATACTCATCATTGTCCTCTTGCAAAACTTCATCTTGGTTGTTTGTAAACGGGCTCAATGTTGGCCTCACTTCTTGGGTCAAAAGAGGTTCAACAATTTCATCTCGCTTCAAGGGTGGGGGCCTACTAGCAACCAAAGGGGAGGGGTTCCGGTTCAAGTCCAAATGCAATCTTGAATCAACCTTCTTCGTTGCAAATAACTCAAGAGCCTTGTCTAGTGATTCGGCCACCGTCTCCTTGTATGCAACCCAACGTTGCTCCGAGTTGACACACATTGTCTTTCAACGGACGTGCATTCCAAGACCAACATTATGCCTTCCCTCCAACTCAATGATATCATTAGGGTCCATCCAATTCAAATCTTTCCTAACTTGTTGCAAAAGCTCCGCATAGCTAGGACTACTATCAAACACCATGTCAATCTTATCCGGGTCCAGTTTTATATTGCCTCTCAAAAAGGCGTCTTTGTCCCCATGATGAACTAACACACATGTTCTTCCCATCCCTATAAGCATTCCAAGAAACACAAGGTAACATTGCTTCCATGAGTACTAATCCAAGGATTAACACGGAATAGAAACCCTAATATATATATCAAACAACAACTCTAACCCTAATCATAACCCTAACCCTAACCATAACCATAACCATAACCCTAGCCCTAAACCTAACCCTAGCACCAACATAAGAACACCCATAAGAATAACCCTAGCATACTAACAAAGCCTAATCATAGAAATTGGCAAACAAACATCTCACATCTCCATGCAAATCTTTAGATCCAAACAAAACTAGGGTTCCCCCAAACTAGCAAGAAATGAGCAATGGGACAACTTTACTTGGATCAAAACAAGGGGATCGGAGAAGATTACCTTGAGGGAGGGTTTGACTTCGAAATCGACGGACAAATTCTTCGAATATGCAAGATTTGGGAGAGGATTTGAGAGGGGGAGAGAGTGGGAGAGGGGGGAAAGCTCGGGTTGGGTGTGTGGTGTGGGGGGGTGGGGGAGGGGGGCCAGCCGAGTGGGTGAATAAGTCACAGTGCAGCGCCCCCGAGCTGGGCGTTGCACTTTAAATGTGTGGCGCCTACCTCAGAGGCGCTGCACATTACAAGTGGGGCGCTTAGCTCAGAGGCGCTGCACTGCTGGGTGCGGGCCCAGAGGCTGCCACGGTGGACTGAAGTGCAACGCCTCCGGGCTGGGCGCTGCACCGTAGGGTGTGGCGCCGTCGTGGCGGGCGCCACACAAAAAGGTTAGCGCTGTGAAATAGTTTCACGAGCAGTTTATTTTATGAATTGATTTCGTCCACAGGTCAGAATAGTCAAATTTGCCCGGCAGGACAGCATGGGAAGCAAGGGAACACGCGCTCACCTCACCAACTGGGTGCTGTATCATACGAGATGAGCAGTCGTTCCACAAAAAAAAAGAGTTGGTTTCTGATAAATGAAATCGGATGGGCAGAACCTAGGTTTATGCTTTACCCTATTAATTATTAGACGAGGCACGAGCCACCCATGCACTTGTTGAAATCTTGCGACATGTTTATAGGTGCAACAACATGTCGGGACCACGTGAATCTTGATCGGCATGGATGCCGTGGAAAGATAAGGAAAATCCAGCGGATGATCCCATCTATCTCGCACTTACGAAAATGAGATGTCCTCTCTCATTTACAAGAAGCGTCTACACGTTTTTCTCATGTTCTTTTGCGGCAAACCGGCTTTATCACTAAAACAATAATAACAATGAAGACACCATGGACAAGAGACTGAGACGGTGAAACGATCAAATGAACACTGCCGATGAGAAGACATTGTTGGTCAAACGAGAGAGGCAATTTGGTGAGGATTTGTGGCACGCATGTCTCAGCCTCTCGGAGCACCGAGTCCCGCTTTCATTTTTAGCTTTCAATTTTCATTTTTTTATATGTTTTGAACGAAAAATCCAAATTAAGTTTTATTTTCGTATTCGTGTTTCTCGTGACGAGTGCTTTCAAATAAGACTCGTTTTTTAATATGTTTGAAAAAATTGGAAAATAAATATTAAGGTTCAACTCTTGAAACTTAGTACGACCGTCCGATAAAATCATGATTTTTGAGCCTGCGACTGACAAGAAAAATGTTTTCATATTTTAACTATGAAACTTGGTAAGAGTGAGCGAAAAAATTCGAAATTTTCAGTTGAAAAAACCTACGTGCCCCTGTGAATTTCCTGACAAATTGCGTGGCCATGTGTACCATGTACGGGGATCATAGGCTGGTGTTGGTCTGGCTCCAACGAGAAAAGGGTCGGGGGGCTCTGCTCACTGCTCACTGCAACAGTGCTAAACAAGATGCATCCATCTAATGGGTGATGGTTCTGAAGCTAGCTCTGATTCGATAGATTGGAGTGCATCGAGGACTGTCAATCTAGCCATCACTCTGTCGTGGATATGTGTTCAACAAAACCACAAGAAAAAAAATCTCGAAGCAAACGTCAGGAAAACACGACCCGATCGATATTCGTTTCACGACAAGACGTCATGAGAAGCAAGCCACCGACGCTCGCTCACACCTCACCCACTGGGCGTTGCATCTTGTCATAGCCACACGAGTATAGTCTTTCGAAAGCAATAATTTTTTAGCACAGTAGTTACTGCCGGCACTATCCAGGACATTGTAAAATGCACTTGCACCCATCGACTCGCACAAAGGGAGAGAAAGGCATTGCAAAATGCACATACGCCCATCTACCCGCAGAAAGGCAGAGAAAAAATGTCACCGTCATGGCTGTCCCTTCTTGTACTATATATTCATTTTACTTTTGATCCTGATTAGGAATTATCGTCATGGACCTGACGTCTGATGCCACCGAATTCACTACTGGTGGAGACTCTCTCTCTGCATTACCAGCCACTACGAAACCGAGATCTAGAGACGGTAGTCTTAGTTTAGTGTGGGTCATATATTGATCCCTCGGTCATCGCCCAACTTTTTTGTGGGGTATCTACCGCCCAATTTTCTTATAGAATCCACTTGTGATGGTATGATAATCAATAACATGTGCGTGCATTTATAGAAATAAGTGTAGATGCGTATTTTTAAGAGTCTACGTTTGTGCTGTGTTCAAACAAGAACTAATCAATGGACAAGTTGTTCGTTTGGTACGATAAAAACGATTCTCAAGTTGGCCACTTGGTTCGCGGGAATCCCACCAGCTTCCTTCTGGCAATACCTCATCATGGGTGGCATGGAATGATTAGAAAAATCTATCGAATGATTCGTAGCAAGACTGCACTTATGAAAGTGAAATGCTCTCCCTGTGATATCTCTTTTTACTCATTAACTTGTTTATTAATCTAATAAAGTTATGACAATTGATAACACATGAAAATAAACTGAAACACGCACTGGCGACAAAGCTTCGTGATAGACACCAAAAGTTATATGATAACGTCTCTTAATTTCTGTTTGTGACTCGCTAAATAAATTGCAGATCTCATACCCATGATTTTAATCTTTGGCAATGATGGACCAGCTTAAAAGAATTATTTTTATTTTGTTATCTTCTGGATGCAAAGATGTTTTTTTAAAAACTTCTATGTATAGTGTATATAGGGCCAATTTGGTTCATGACTAATTTTGCCACAACTAAACTTAGGCAAAGTGTAGCTGCTACAAATAGTGTGGCTAACAAAAAGGCCACCACATGTGTGGCAAGATTTAGCAAAAAATTGAGTCTATAACATGTCATCATGTATCTAGAAAAGTGTGGCGAGCCACAAGTGTGGAAATGACCAAACACATGCCTAAGATGTTATGGCAGGACTAAGAGCACCTCTAGCAGAACCCACAACCAAGCAAGCCGCAAAATTGGTTTACGGGTTCCCAGAAACGAAATATATGGGACGACATGTGCGCGGACAGAACAGATCCCGCTTCAGGATCGGAATTCAACACGATTTTGAAAGCTAGCAGTTCGCGCCATAATTAAACATAGTCATACATAGCCGGAGTTCGCCCGAGTTCCATACATAGTTCATACAACTTAATTAAACATAGTACAACCAAAAATAAAAGTAGTTCATACGCGGGGGTCTACTTCTAATTAAACATCACCGAGGTTCTACGCGTCGGAGTTGCCGTTGTCGCCGGAGCCTTCCTCGTGTGGCGGCGGCTCGTTGCAGTGTAGGGTGTGGTAGATATGGGTGGAGGAGAGCGTCTCCTGGAGTTGGTACTCCTCCCAGAACTCCTGCACGTGCCCTGCCGCAGCTACATCGCCGGCCGCCGCTGCCTCCCTCGCCAACCACCACGTCGTCTCCGCCGCCACAGGGCTAGGTCGAAGATCCTCCCGAAGCGCTCGAAGCTCGCCCACGCGCGCGACCCGGCGCTGCGGGACTTTGCGTTGCGGATGCGCTTCGCCTCCCTTTGCGCATCCGTCATGGGAGGGCGGAGGGAGGAGCTGCTGGCCTCGGCATCGTTGCAACGCTTGTGGCCGACGAACCCGCCGCACCCAAGCCCGCCACGCGGATCGAAGCCGTCGCCGCCATGCCCAGCACCCCAGTCGCCATCGCCGGAGAGATCTAGTGGCCGGAGGCGCCGGAAATGGCTACCGGAGGGGAGATGATTTCTCACCGAAGGGAGGAGGTTCGCGACAGAGGAGGGTTGGGGATTTGTGGGATGGCTACCCTAAAAAGCGTCGGAGCCCGAATATATAGCGGAAGCGGGGGCGGTTTACGGGCCTCCTCCAAAAAATTTACGGGTCGGGCCCTTTTTCGCGGATCTGATCGGGCCGGTATTTTGGCCCACCCTGTAAACCGTCCCGTATAATACAGTTCGCCGGAGTTTTAAGGTATGTGCTAGAGATGCTCTAAGGTTAGGCGTTGCAACCTTAGGTTGCAAAACCAAACAGGCCCATAGTATTGTAAGCATCCACATGCAAATATTTAGACACACTAGATTGCTTAAATGAATCAACCCTTCCTGAGGACGTGGAAACAATACAAAAATATGTCAAATGATCCCCACCAAGATTTCAATTATGAAAATAAAATGCCCCTCCTGTGATTTCTTATCTTGCTCGTTAATTGGATTTATTTATCAAATAAAGTCAAGACAACATAAAAGTTGAAACCGAAACAAACACCAGCAGCAAAGCCTCATGATAAAACCAAAAGTTATATCATAATCGTCTCTTAATTTTTGCACAAGTTAGATAGCATGCAGATTTCATACTGACGTTTTCATCATTGATGATGATAGACGTGGTTACATTTTTTATTTCTTTTATTTTATTGTTTTTGTGATAATGCAAGTATGTTTTGACAAAACTTCCCTGTATATATTGGCATAAGCATTAAATGCAAATATATTAACACACTAGATTGATTAAAGGCATGAACCACAAAAGTCTAGACACACTAGATTGCTTAAAGTGAATGTCGCTAGTTGTTTCAGTAAACAATTATAGTTTGGTAAGCGTCGAAATCATGCTCTCTTTCTACATGACTTGACTATTACATGTCCTGTCCATGGCACATGTGTGTTAAATCATGTTTCTACGCATTTTCTCAATGCTTTGTTGACTTTATTTGGGTATATTCCATATGGTTTTTGTCAAGAAAATATATTTTAAAAACTACTACATCATTGCATTGACAGGGATTATGATCCCACCCATCCTCGAATGCCTCCCCTCCCTGCCCTGTCCTCTTAACGATAGCTTGGAGGGAGGAATTGGCAACTTGCAGGAGGCGAGGCATTTAAGAGCTTACGAGATGACATGAAATCTAAGATCCGAGATGTGTGGCAAAGGGTTTCGAGTGTTGATGGTTGATCAATGTTACACCAACAAATGTTAGAAGATTGACAACAGAGACACAATGTGCCGCTAGCCATGGGAGATAGGGGTGACAAAGAAGCCTCACCAAATTTGATCGGTCGATTAAGATGGTGTCTTTTATGTACAAATATCATCGATGCTTTTCCAAACTTATTGTGCGCATATTCTATATACCTAGTTTCACACTAGTAGAAAACAGGGCCTTCGTCCACTCTCAATGTACACATTAGTCCCGGTTGCATTACAAACCGGGACTAATGTGAACATTAATGCCGGTTCGAGCGGCTAGGGCGTCGGAAAGGCATTAGTCCCGGTTCAAATGAGACCTTCAGTCCCAGTTTCAGACACGAACCGGGACTAAAGGGTGCGATGCCCTTTAGTCGCGGTTCATGACTCAGACCGGGACTAAAGGGGTTTTGATATTTCAAACTCTACCCCCCCCCCCCCTTGTATCGCCATTTTAGTTAAAAAACAAAAGAAAATGATAAAAACTTCAAAAATTAAAATCCTTCGAGATGTAGTTATGTTACTACATCTACTAGTTAGGAAAATTTAAAAAATATAAATTTGGACATGTTTTGCAAAAAAGTGTGATGAAAAAGTAAAACGACTATATGTTTTGCATACGATGTCGAAAAAAAACATATAATATATCAAAATGTTCAGCACGCAAATCCGCATCCACGGCCGTAAGCTGTTTTAGCAAAATTTTAGAATCCTCAAATGCTAAAAGGAAAAAAAAAAGTTATGCTTAAATTTCATTTTTTTGAATTTTGGTTAAATCTGGTCAAACTGTGGTCAAACTACTTATTCAAGAAATATTAGTGTTGCTAAATAATTATTCAAGAATATTAGTGTTACTAAATAATTATTTTAGTTTTTTTGAATTTTGGTCAAGTCTGGTCAAACTACTTATTCAAGAAATATTAGTGTTACTAAATAATTATTGGTTTTAAGAATAATAGTTTTGAACTCAAACGGTGTAACGTGTGACTTCATGCTCAATTTCAACCCCTAAGGGTTAATAGGATTGACAGCTTACTATTGTAAGGAAAATAACAAGTGCAGACTTGGAAATAAGGGGGAATAGAACTCGGAAGTTAAGCGTGCTCAGGCTGGAGTAGTGAGAGGATGGGAGACCGGGAAAGAAGTTAGACGATTTGGAATGATGAGGGGTGATTAGAGATTAGATATTAAATTAATCAATGATTAGGGGTGATTAGAGATTAAATACAAATAATTCAGAAATTTGAAAAATGCGAAAAAAAATCAATTTTTTCCAAAAAAGCAAAAAAAACTTTAGTCCTAGTTGGTGTTACCAACCGGGAATAAAGGTCGAGCTCCAGACAGCGGCCAGGTGAAGGGCCTTTAGTCCCGGTTCGTAACACAACCGGGACTAAATGGGGTTCCAGAATCGGGACTAAAGGCCCTCTGGAACCGGGACTAAAGGCCCGTTTTCTACTAGTGTCAAGACAATTAGCTTAATTATTTTACTCTGACATAACATTGATGATTAAGGTCCCACAAATTCTTGAATGGCACAATGCAAAGTTACACTCTCTCCTCCATCGATCTCTTTCGGTATGCTCGCTTGAAAGGATGGAGTGGAAAGAGTGTAAGATGTGAGGTGCGCGAGGGCATACAAAGTTTCACGATTATGCCGCTCATGGCAGTTGTTGTGTTGCGGCGAGCTTCGTGCTCTTGGTGTTGTCTCGGTTCATCTTTGATCAATGATGCCGCAAGATGCCTTCCCAACTTCCTAATCATCCCGATTTCCCGTCACGGAGCTCCCAACCAAGGTTCGTGTTCATGGCGCTCTTTCGGCGAACATTGCTCCAATTCTTACCCTCTCTTTTTTCATTTATTGCCTATGTTACTCATATTACTAGTAACTAGCTATGTTACTACTTTTTTCACTTTCTTCATTTATTGCTTGCCACATCATCTATTTTATGTAGATATGTGTGATGTTACTACCTATATTACTTCCGCTGTGGATAGTCTAAGAACCACGGTAATGGTAGCCATGTGTGACATCACGCGCTCCCTTCACCGATGATGTCAGCCCGCTTTGTGCCCCAGGTCATCGCTGGCATCAATGGAATGGTTGGCGCACGAACATGTGACCTTGACTCATTAGCCAGGTCAAGAAGGCCTCCCTTAACAACCGTGGGTCCGTGGCCTAACTAACGACACGCCATTTGCAATCGATCAATTTGGAACATTATTCATAGTACAGAGCATCACTCTTACTGGCAGCATCTTTCTTTCTGCAGCATCCGGCATATATGTACCGATTTGATATATAACACTGTGGCTACGGTAATCAGGGCATCTTGAACAATGGACAGAATAGTTACCCTGATGGATCGTTCAGTACTGACCTCTATGTTTTGTTTTGTTTTTTGGTGCTGTGCTGTCGATCGCTGGGTGGAAGACCATGTGTAGAGGCGCAACTTCTCTCCTTTGCCATCGCACGCAGATACATACAATTGACCAGACATCAGATGTACTGTATACATTTTTTTTTTTTGAAATGGCAGGTTTCTGCATTCTTGATGAAGTAAAGAGTTTCTCAATTAATTAGAGAAAATCAAGCAAATTCCTGATTGCCCAGTTAATTAAGAAAACCGGGCAAAAATTATCACAACCGCTGAGTGAGACACATCTGATATATACATAGCAATTATGAAAAACACTCTACTTTTTAACAAGGTTCTATATTTCAACCAAAAAGGCAGTTCTGCCTCCGCCCATGAGAGTTACCAACTTACAACATTTAGAGAAACTCTCCTGCAAATTTTTTTTTTAGAGAAACTTGTAACAGTTGTTTTTCATGAGTGCAATAGGTTTTTGCTGCGATGACGTTTTACCTATGTCAGCCATTTCCGCTTCCGCCCATGACAGTTATCAGCTTTCCATAAATATGGTCAAATATCAAAGTCTCGTTTTTCTCCGATAGTAAATGGATTGTTTGTGTGGACGTGTGGTCTATCTATTCTACTCTTCTTTCACCTTCATGCATGAATACGACGTCGCAAAGTTGACAACTAGCAAACGTCACATTATTGGAGATGTGATCCGTGACGCTATCACTAGCGATAATTGCTCAACGAATCCATTCATCGGTAGGCGACGTATAAGTGTGTGGTGGCACATGTATGCGTGTCTGTGTTTTATTTTGAAAATAAACAGGTAATAATTGCTCTATCAACAAGCATGAAAAAACATGCAATGTTTCTAGCTTTGCATCAATCAGCGAATTAGCAAAGGTATGCTGACTCATAGTGATCTTTTGACATGGCATGACGAACATCTCGAGCATCTTCGGCTAGTACAATGAGAAAAACAATACTGCTTTCCCTTTGTGCCAACTAAAGTCATTAAGTGACAAATCCAAGGTCACAAGTTGTACTCCATCGCTGGTTTGCATGCATCGCTGGTTTGGAACTTTTGCTTGTCTCAGAGTGAACAATGAAATAGAATTTAGCACTAGCTCCAACTCACGGACGGCTATATTGATACATAGACATAGTAGTGCGAAATGTTACTATATATCAGCACAATGTAAAGCATAATGGTGGTTTTGCAGTTGTATCATAAAGACCTACTTGCCGTCATTAACAAATTGAGACTTGCATATGATTATGCATTATTTTTTGATAGAAAAACACACGTTTCTCTTTTTAAAAATATAAACTATAGATCCTTTCTACAGAGTGTCCATTTATGTGGGCGAGGTGTTAGAAAAAAGAATACTCCCTCCGGTCCTTTTTAGTTCGCATATAAGATTTGTCTGAAGTCAAGCCTCGTAAACTTTGACCAACTTTATAGAAACAAATACCAACATGCACAATGTAAAATCAATATCAGTAGATGCGTAGTGGCTTAAATTTTGATAGTGTATAACTTTAGCATGGTAGATGTTGATATTTTATCATATAAACATGGTCAAACTTTATAAAATTTGACTTCAGATAATTCTTATATGCAGAGTAAAAAGGACCGGAGGGGGTATAAAAGAAGGGGGGAAATTGTAGACAATTGGGTCAAGCAACCCATCTCTTTTTTCAGTAGTGTCAAGCAACCCATCTAAAAGATCTCCAACAGCTAGCCTATTTTTTGGTTACCTAAAACAGTTTTAGGTGAGGGGAAAGAAGGTTTTGGGTAGCCAAAATAATTGTTTGCTTTTAGAACAACCTAACCTAAAATTGGATACTTAAATTTCAGCTTCTATTTTCTACCACACATCTGACAACTGACAGTACATAGGTCAGGATGCAGATCCGACTACCATCGGGGCACCAGGTTTGATTGTGGCAGCGGAGCTTGTCAGGCCTGAGATGGTGGATGGATGCCTAGGAAAAGCATATACAGGAACCGGGGAGGGGGGGGGGGAGGAGTTTAACACGGTATGTAGTTCCACAGTTGTCGTAGGACCCCTAATCGACCTAGGTGGGCGGCGACAATATCGGGCAACAACGGGCTAGGGGACATCCGGAATAGGCGAGCCGTTGCGGAGGTCATGGCAAAAATTCCCGAGCGACGGGAATCGACGGGGTTTGCCTCTGGAGTGGCGATGATAGCGCCAGCACTGAGGCGGGGTGGGGTGGGGTGCGGTGGTTAGCGGCCTCATTTCGATTCTTGTTTTAGGCTTTGGTCTGATGGAGACTGTATGCAAAATATCGGTATTAGCCTACAAAATTTAGCAACCCATTCAGTTTTAGATTAGCTGGTGGAGCTGTCGTTTGGAAGCGAAAAGGTAAATATTTCAATTTTTACGTATCCGCCTCGATGAAGAGTAAAAGGGTGCCGCCGTGGACCAAGACGCACCACAGGCACGAAGTAAAGTTTTGAGTGTTTTTTTCCTGAGATGGACCCATGGAACAAACTTGTTGTAAGTAGCGTAGAAAGGCTCTCCGGCAACTAGGCACGAAAACGGGTGGCGCTCAAAGAACATGTTGTTGCCGAGGCATTGAGCAACATGAAAATCTACCTGGTGCGCTACACACCTCTCTTTGAACTGAGGCCGGCCTCTATCCTGGTTAATCGTCAGTGCATGATTTTTTGCAAGTACACCGATGCCGGCGCACATGTTTTTCCACGATGTTACAAATCCTTGATAGTAGCCATGTCTCTCCCTGCCTCGACAGCTCGTCACCTCAGCTCAGCCCTGACGCGGACCTCCTCTGACAGGAGATGTTTCCGTGACTGGTAACAGTGATGCTCCTGTGCTGTGCGTGTCGACCTCTCAAAGAAAGAAAAGAAGAAGAAAATGACCCCATCCCGTCCGTCCTGGGATTTCACACTCGGTGCATGTGCTGTGTACCATCGCCATATATGTAATGCAACATCCAGTCGTGCAATTGTGCCGCAGAAAATTCATGCAACGCGTAATTATTAATGCAAACAGAGGCTCGCTGTAGAGGAGATCTGGCATGAGGCGGACATGATTAAATGGATTGAAAACCCACGCGAAAATGATGGGGGAGCAAGAGCACGAAAGATGTCACGGTCCACTCATAGCTCCTGGCCATTGATGTGTCGAGAGAAGTTCTGTTTCTGCGACATTACCGAAAAAGGGTTTCCCCGCTTTGTATACAAAGCAAGCAACCGATACATCTAACGATAGATGGTGGGGCGGAAGCAGCACAGTCACGCCCAAAAAAAAAAGAGAAAATACAAGAGAAACTAATGCCAACAACGGTGGATCGACAGAAAAACGAAGAAGCCTCGTGGCCGCTGCACCCACCGAAGATCGCCCACCAAGCTCCGAGCCTCCGAAGCGCCTGTACCAATCAGCACCTCCATGAAGGGACACGGCGATGGCGACGCTGCTGCCAAGGAAAATTTTGTTTCATTTAATAATAATAATTATTATTAAAATCATGGCACTACAACTAACATAAAAATAATAATAATAATTACATTTAAATTGATAGACCATTTAATGACGACTATAAGTACTGAAGAGAACCAAAGACACTTACAGACTCGACCAAAAGTACATGGTAGTTCGTAGTATTTGAAAACATTTTTTCAGGCAAAGATTGCACATCATTTCTCCTGGCCATTGATGTGTCGAAAAAGGTTTTGTGTTACCTTCTGAAGGGTTCTTTTTCCCCCGAGGCAAAGATTGCAGCACATCAGTTCTCTGCGCTAGCGAGGAGCCAAGTGTTTTTTTTTAGAATCGCCAGGAACAAAGATTTCCACGCCCTATACTACTCACTCACATCCGGCCCGGATCCAGAAATCCGTGGGCTCTCACCTATCTTACGTGGGCTGTCATGCTAAAAAAACTTACGTGGGCTGCGGCAGGACGTGTCGCGGACCGCAATTTTCAGTAGACTGGTGGGTGATGGAGGAGGGGAAAAAAGGGGTGTGATCTTACTGATTGAAGTTGAACGCACTCGCCTTCCTTCCTTTGCTCGTCGTCTTGTCTTTACGTGGGCTGCTCGATCGAGGCGGAGCGCTAATGGAGGTACTCATAAGCTGCCTCTCCGTAGCTTGCCTTCCTTTCCCCTCCAGCTGATAACAGTAGGGGGAGGGCTCCCTTCTCTTCGTGCTCGGCTGCAAGTGTTGGAGCACTCACTTACTACCTTCCGAGCGGCGACTGGAGGTACGTGACTACATGAGTTTACGCGTGCGGTGTGAATCTTGGGAGGCCTCCATTTATTTTCCGCCTGGTTGGTTGATGCTGATCTTGCTCGTTCGGTGACGTGTCCATCGCCTCCGCAGCTGCGAGTCACCTGTTCGACGAAATGGCTGCCACTGTCGACGCAGGTGAAGTGGTTGTGGCTGTGCAGGTCGTGAGACGCGAGATCACAGTGTCGTGTGCAGGTCGGCCCTGAAAGGTCGTCTGCAAAGACATTCCGCTTTAAAAATACAAGTTCACAAATCTCCGTTGCGTGAGGCGACGCGTTAATGGTGGAATGCGTGCGTGGAGATTGGGGAGGCGATGCAGTATAATAACTGACTCTCTCCGGTGCGTTCCAACTGAGAACAGAGATGGCTTAGGGGAAGCTCCTTCCTGTTCGTCCTCGGACAGGCGTTGGAGTTGTTGGAGCCAACGAACTGACCTGCCTTGTGCTGCGCGGCGAGTATAGGTACCATTTAAGCTTACGATGGCGAACGAATCTTTGGTTCTTGTCCATCTCTTCCGCCTGGTTGGTTGATGACGATGATCTTACCCATTCCCTGTCCATCGCCTCCTCGGCAGCTGCTGCGCCCGCCACCTGTTCGACGGAATGGCCGGCAGCAAGGACCGCTTCGAGGACCTCCCGGACGTCCGTGCTCGCTCGCCGCTGGCGCAACCTCTGGAAGTCCGTGCCATCCTTGTACTTGCCTCCTTCGTTCGAGTGTCCGCATGCCATCAACAATTTCGTTAACAAGCTGCTCAACTACCGTGACCCAACCGCACCTCTTCGTGAATGTGATATCACTTGCTTTCTGGATGGTGATTATGATGTGGTACTCCGTTATGTTGAATCTTGGGTCCAGTATGCTGTTTCGCACAAAGTGTCAGTGCTTCAAGTTGCAATCACGGGTCCTGATCGTCAACCTTTAAAGCTATCCAACAACAGTGTCATCTCCAAGCACTTGACAAGGGTAGAGCTTTCTCATGTGGCATTTGACGAAAGCCCTCTAGATTTCTTGAGCTGTCAGGCACTGGAGGTGTTAGTGATAGAGCAGTCGTACGTTAACCTTGCTGGTGTCTTTCCCAAATCTTTACGACATCTGAAACTAAGAAGTTCAGACCTGTATTCCATACACACACACAACGGAATTGTCTTTCTGCTCCAGGTCTGGTTACTTTTGAACTGGCTGACTGTTGCCAATGGAGTCCGTTGCTTGAGAGCCTGCCGTCATTGGTAACATCATTTATCAGGATTGACCTCTGTTGTGAAGATGCTTGTGATTATCCTAAGTACCTCGGTGATTGTGGTAATGAGTCATGTGATGGATGCTATGGTGAAGATGATTGCTGTGTGCTTTTTGAAGGTTTGGCGGGCGCTTCGAATTTAGAGCTGATAAGTGATTGGTCTTTGGTATGTTTGTTCTTTTGCTATCTTCTTGTGTTAATTGCCATCCAACATTTGTATCCTTGTATCAGATATAAATGAATCAAAGCATACTTGTTAAACTTGTTACTAATGTCCAATTGTATGTTTTTCATGGATCCGCTCTTTTTAGTCCTCAGGCCTCAATGCAGACATCTCCTACAATCGGGTTGTGAAGATGACAGTACATTATAAACCCTCGCACTATATAGAAGCATATGATTAAGTTATTTTGCAAGCCATTTTAGTTTATTCAATTGTGGTGGCTACTCCAACAACTCACACGGCGGCGGACGCTCTGGTAACTCCAAAGGGCGTCGTGGTGGCGGCAGTGTTGGTTCCAACAGGTCCCGTCCGGACTTGCCTCGCTGCCAAATCTGTGGCAAGCATGGCCATATGGCAAAGGACTGTTGGTACCGCTACGAAGAAGATGACGGTGACTCCTCGCAAGATGAAGAGAAAGTTGCTGCCGCGGCCGATGGCTCCTATGGAGTAGACACAAACTGGTACGTTGACAGCGGTGCCACCAACCACATCACCAACGAACTCGAGAAGGTCACCATAAAGGAGAAATATCGTGGCAAAGATCAAATTCATACGGCCATTGGTGAAGGTATGGGCATACGTCACATTGGCCACTCAATTTTTAATACCCCTAGTCATAAAATTCATCTCAAAAGAATCCTGCATGTTCCTAGTGCTCATAAGAATCTTCTCTCCGTCCATAGAATTGCTATTGACAATCATGTTTTTCTCGAGTTTCCTCATTTCATCTTTTTGATCAAGGATCAGGCCACGAAGAAAGTTCTCTATCGAGGTAGATGTGTTCGAGGGCTCTACCCGTTGATTCCGGAGTTTAGAAGATTCAATAAACAAGGTTGTGGTGCTATCAAGCTGTCGTCCACACGATGGCATGATCGTTTAGGACATGCCTCTTTTTCTTTGGTTGAAAAATTACTTAGGAAAAATAAGCTCTCGTTTGTTGGTGAGCGCAATATTGAAACTATTTGTGATTCATGTCAGTGTGCTAAAAGTCATCAGTTACTGTATCCCATCTCTACTAGTGTCTCCACCAAACCTTTGCAATTGATCTTTTCTGATGTGTGGGGGCCTGCCCCCTTCTCTGTTGGTAGACACACGTACTATGTGAGTTTTATCGATGACTATAGCAAATTTTCATGGATCTATCTTCTCAAAAAAAAAGATCCGATGTGTTTCAAGTTTTTCACAACTTTCAAGCTCTCGTTGAAAGAAAGTTCAACATCAAGATCATTGCTGTCCAATCAGATTGGAGAGGGGAATACGAGAAACTCAATTCCTTCTTCCAAAACATAGGCATATCTCACCATGTATCATGCCCACACGCTCACCAACAAAACGGGTCAGCCGAACGCAAGCATAGGCACATTGTTGAGGTTGGTTTGGCCCTCCTAGCAGGAGCCTCCATGCCTCTTAAGTTTTGGAATGAGGCCTTTCTTACAGCCGTCCACATCATCAACATGCTACCTAGCCGTGTCATCAACAATGAAACACCTATGTAACGTCTCCTACATACAAAACCCGACTACACCTCTCTTCGTGTCTTTGGCTGTGCGTGTTGGCCAAATCTTCGGCCTTACAATAACCGCAAGCTCATGTTTCGGTCAAAACGGTGTGCTTTTCTTGGATATAGCGCCCAACACAAAGGCGTCAAGTGCCTTGACATCTCTACTGGTAGGGTATACATCTCACGTGATGTTGTTTTTGATGAGACAAAATTCCCCTTTGCGGATCTTCATCCTAACGCCGGTGCACTACTCCGCAAGGAAATCTTGCTTCTACCCTCTCATCTTTCCGGCTATGATCAAGGGGGTATTACAAATTGTGATGATCATATGTTGACTAACCCTACTAATAGCCTCCATGAGTCTTATGATGATGCAGGAAATAGTGCAAAAATCGCAGCAGAAAACAATGAAGAAAATGGAGCAACAGGCCCTTATTTTATGTGTCATGGCTCGGGGGACATATCTGCCTCGGGATCGCCCCAGGTGCTGCAGCCATGCAGCAGATCTTCCTCGGGATCCGCGTCTGGCAGCGATCCTGCCGGGCTAACCACGACAGGCGCAGACGGGCGCGCGGCCGAGTCCGCATCAGCCACGCGGCAGAGGCTGGCGGGCTGCGGCGCTTCTCCTCGCGTGCACGACTCCGCGCTCGACAAACGGCAGGCCGGCACTGGCTCGGGCCGTGTCCAGCGGGAGGCCCAACTGCGTGTGTACACGCGGCGCGCCGCCGCTGCTCGTCAGGCGGGCGCGGGGACAGATTCGATCAGCACAGGGCCCAGGCAATCATTGGGCCATGATGATGCGTCCAGGCCCAGATCTTCTGCGGCGAAATCGTTCCCCGCACCACGATCCACGACCACAGAAGATCCAACCTCGACATCGCCTGGTGACGCTGCTGGCTCTGGAGGCCCGCGCGGATCCTCCTCAGGATCAGGCGAGGATCAGCTTGACCCAGACCCGGGATCTTCTACGCCGGATCTCTCTACAGAAGCTCCTACTGCTACTCCTCCACGTCGAACACGACTGCAACACGGGGTAATTAAACCTATTGATTATAAACATGTTACAAAATACGGGCTGGTATGTTCTACAGGTGAACCAGGGGAACCCAATACTATTGAAGAAGCTTTGGGTGATGCAAACTGGAGAAAAGCAATGCATGATGAAATCATAGCACTTAAGAAAAATAGAACATGGCATCTGGTTACTCCACAATGAGGTAAAAATCTTATTGGCTGCAAATGGGTCTTTAGGATAAAAAGGAAAGCTGGTCGAACCATTGACTGTTACAAAGCTAGACTCGTTGCAAAGGGTTTTAAACAACGGTATAGTATTGACTATGAGGACACGTTTAGTCCAGTTGTAAAAGCTGCTACTATTTGTCTTGTTTTGTCCATTGCTGTGTTCAGGGGATGGAGTCTACGTCAGCTAGATGTTCAGAACGCGTTTCTCCATGGTGTTCTGGAAGAAGAGGTTTACATGAAACAACCACCTAGGTTTGAAAATACACGTGCACCACTTCATGTGTGCAAGCTTGACAAGGCATTCTATGGACTGAAGCAGGCCCCAAGAGCATGGTATTCTCGCCTCAGTAAGAAGATGCAAGCACTTGGTTTTGTTCTTCAAAGTCTGACACTTCATTCTTTATTTATAACAAATCAAGTATATCCATATTTGTTCTCATATATGTTGATGATATAATTGTGACAAGCTCATCTGATGAAACAATAACTGCACTGTTGAAGGATTTGAGTGCAGAGTTTGCTCTCGAGGATCTAGGAGATCTACATTATTTTCTTGGCATAAAGCAACACAAGGATGGCCTTCAACTCTCTCAAGAAAAATATGCAACAGACTTGGTAAAAAAGGCTGGTTTACAAAGTTGTAAGCCTGCACCCACTCCCTTATCTAGCACAGAAAAATTATCCCTTGTTGAAGGAGAGCCTCTGAGTTCAGAAAATGGTACAAAATACAGAAGCCTGGTAGGTGCACTTCAGTACTTAACACTGACTAGACCAGACATCTCCTTTGCTGTTAACAAAGTATGTCAGTTTCTCCATGCACCTACCACTGTTCATATGACTGCTGCAAAACGTATAGTAAGATATGTGAAAAATACGTTGAATGTTGGCCTAAATTTCAGCAAGTCATCCTCTACACTTATCAGTGCCTTCTCTGACTCTGATTGGGATGGATGTCTAGATGACAGACGTTCAACTGGTGGCTTTGCAGTTTTCTTCAGACCTAATTTAATATCTTGGAGTGCAAGGAAGCAAGCCACAGTTTCAAGATCCAGTACAGAGGCAGAATACAAGGCATTGGCAAATGCAATAGCAAAAATCATATGGGTGCAGTGAATTCTAAAGGAACTAGGTATGAAAAGCACTAGAGCTCCATGTTTATGGTGTGATAATTTAAGTGCTACCTACTTTTCAGCAAATCCAGTTTTTCATGCCAGAACTAAACACATTGAGATAGATTTTCACTTTGTTCGAGAAAGAGTTGCAAACAAACTTTTGGATATTCGGTTTCTTCACTCTCAAGACCAAGTTGCTGATGGCTTTACCAAAGCTCTACCCACAAGAAATTTTGAGGACTTCAAGCATAATCTCAACTTGATGAAGTTGTGATTAAGGGAGGGTGTTAAACGTGATATATGTTGCACGTGTATACCTGCGTACGAGGAGAGGAGACCCTGGCTAACCGCATGAGGAGTAGTTAGAAAAGATACTCATGTAATCTTTATCTTCTTTTATCTCTTGTATTTATTCTCCTCCAAGATATATCTTCACAACAACTTGTACGCATATCCGGGCTTGCAACCCATCTATATAACATGGAACACGTCGGCCAGGATAGGTAAGACGTTTACCGCAAGTCGCACAGTTTCTTCGCTTAACATGTTTGGCAATCCGTACACTTTTCTAAGCATGCTTGTTTCTCATTGTGTTTGATCCGTTCTACGAGACCTGACTGAGACCAATGTGCAGGCCATTAGCTATATATAAGTAGTTCAACACTTTCATTTGTGACCATTAGTTATATTGGTCTACTCCATTTTCTGTTAACAATGGTGGATACATGCTATGTTGCCAGTCGCGGATTACTTTTGGAGTAACAACTGCTATGTCGCAACTCTCCTGACATGCTGGGTGGGCCGAGCATGTCATGGAACAGAACTATTGCTTCTCCTAGGGAAGATATCAATGTGGCAAAAAGATGAGTTAATAAGTAATTGAATGGTAAAATAATTTGATTTCTTGAAAAGGCAGAAATGTGATCGAAACAACAAATTTGAAGATGATGTATTCTTCTGCGAACTGATGGAAGGGGGCTCTGCATGTTATTCGCACAAGGTCGTGTTTGAATGGTTCAATTCGGATCGTTGGTACATGTGGTAAAATAGCATCATTTGTGAGAGGAGGCTTGAAAATGGCATTCTCATTCGCGTTAGCAACCTACTTCACTAATCACTGAATGACACTGGATTACAAGGATTTGGTAGCTAATTGGGGGATACATTAGGAAGACCGAGGGGATTGAGAGGAGAGCTGGAGGTAGGGGAAGGAACCGCCGTTTCAGCCGTGATCCCACCGGATAACTTACTGGGTTTTTTTTGAGGCATTGTGAGTACTAGTTGCTTCTCCCTCTGTATTTTCTTTTTCTCTTTCTTTAAAGAACTGTATTTTCTTTTTTGAGGGGCCTCCCTGCCGCTGGCTGAGACATGGGCCAAGCCCATGTAGGTAGAGCTACCACGCAGGCATAGGCGAGTGTCCTAACATCTCGCTCGTGCGCCGCTGCCCCTGGAAAACCCTATACACCGCTCACTGCGTCGTATGAAATCACTAATTCAAGAGTACTCCATGCAATGATTACTCTCAGCTCCTCAGGTTGCGACTACTGGTGTTGGGAGTTTTCCTTTTTTTTAGATCTGTTTATTCAAAACGTTTTATCTCTTAAACTGTGCATCCAAATCTCAAACCGTTTCTACCGTGGAAGCAAAACCGTGCCTCTCATGGAAGCAAAACCGTGTCTCTTATGGAAAAAAACGTATTTTCTCGCGAAAGCAAAACCTTG
The DNA here is from genome assembly GCA_032464435.1 of Aegilops umbellulata. Classification (NCBI taxonomy): domain Eukaryota; kingdom Viridiplantae; phylum Streptophyta; class Magnoliopsida; order Poales; family Poaceae; genus Aegilops; species Aegilops umbellulata. The sequence goes on along the minus strand of CP136060.1, from coordinate 645,084,261 downwards.
CCTTTCTCGGAGGCAAACAAGATTTTTTTTTTGCGCAAAAAAAAATCTAGAATTTTTTTCGTCCCAAAGCTAAGGAAGACCGGTGAAAAATCAAAAACAAAAACCGCTTAAAAAGCCGAATATGCGTGCGAAAAAATAAAATAAACAAAATTCAGAGGGAGTGCCCTGAGTGCGAGACGTGACGGCGGCTGAGAGCGCGCAACATGGCACGCTCTCAGCCCACCCGCAAGTGATCGTTTCGAGGCTCCCGAGGGAGCACTCGTTAACTAGTTGCTCCCTCGTAATGTCGACGCTTCGCACAAGGTTGCGTGAGCGAAGCTTTTTTTCAGTACTGATTTCTACCGATTTTGGGAACCTTCTAGAATGTTCCTGCACCGGATTTTTTTCTGCTTCTGGGTTTTATTTTTTTCATGCTTCTTTTATTATTTTTGTTTCATTTTTTGTTTTTTCGTAATTTCAAATAATTCATAAAAAAGTTATGATTTTCAAATTTTGATCAAAATTTCAAATTTGTTTCTGGAAAAAATGACTGGATTCCAAAATTTTGTTCACGATTTATCAAAATATCTTCGAATTTTAATATTTTATTCATGTTTTTTAAAGTTTGTTCACTTGTTCCCAAAAATTGTTCACATTTCATTTCTTTCCAGAATTTCCAACAATATTATTTTTAAAAATCCAAAAAGTAAAAAATCGGAAATTTTCAAAAAAAATTCTCTGTTTTCCAAATCTTTCGTGTTTTGAAAAAATTGTTCATTTTTCCAATAATGTTTAATTTATAAAAAAATACATGTTTAAAAACTATTCGGGATTTGTTTCATATTTTCTATTTCTTCTTGTGTTTTCCAAAAATTGTTAAGTATAAAAAATTTGCTCAAGAATTAAATTTTTTTTGCATTTTCGAAAACTGTTCAAGAATTTCAGAAAAGAATTTTCTATTTTGAAAAATTGTTCAGAATTTAAAGAAATGTACCTGTTACCAAATTTTGTTCTCAAAAGTCAAAAGGTGTTCGGTTTTTTCAAACAAAATTCTGTTACCAAATCATGCTTTTTTTCAAAAAGTTTGAATTTTAAATTTGTTCGAGGTTCAAACAGATATCTGATTTTCAAATATAACTTGCTTTTCAAAAAATGCCAGGAAAAGATAAAGAAACCAAAAATACACCCTGATTCTGCGTTTAACTTTGTGCTTAAACTTACAAACTCCTCTTTATACACTAATGCTTGTTAAGTGGACTAGTTTAGCTACTCTCCTTGCGATCTATAGGTCTATGGTTCAAATCCTAGCTAGGTTGTGCTGTTGTTTTCTCTTTTTTGACAATCAAATTGTTGTGCTACAGTATGAACGCGATCGCTACACCGTGGACCAGGTCAGTCGGGTGTCTCTGCGTGCGTTGGGTTGCTATTTGACGCAAAAGTGCGTCAAATGGGAGCTCCCGCTGCCCCTAGCTTCTCGACAGCTAATGCAAGTATGCACACCATGGATAAGGAAGCTTGGTTCGCGGCTGTACATACACCCTATATGAAAAAAAAATGTAATTACAAAGAACATTAAAAAAACTCTGAAAATATTTTTTGAATAAAGTTGACCTTCTATTATACTCGTAAAAAATCGCACATAGGAAAAAAAACCTGTTAAGTTCAGGGCAAACAAAAACAAAAAAAAAGGTCAAATAGGTGTGAATAGTAATTTGTACTCCTTCCGTTCCAAAATAAGTGTCTCAACTTTGTACTAACATTAGTACAAAGTTGTACTAGAGTTAAACACTTATTTTGGGACGGAGGGAGTATATGACAATGAAATTTGTTTTGTTTTTTTCCTGTAGTCAACTGGGATTTTTCTTTGCAAAAAATTATATACTAGTGCAAAATTAATTCAAGTTTATTCCAAAAAACAGTTCTGGAATTTTATAACTTTTTTGTAATTATAAAAAAATCTCATATATGGTGTATATACGCGAGAACCAAAGGGCATTTTCCAGCACACTACTGGCTTTACTGAAATATTCTGTAGCTCAAATATTTGAGCTTTTGTGATGATTTCAGAGATGGTGCAAAGATACTAGTGACCTCACAATGGACTGCCCCAAAGATCAAGTTGAATGTGGTGTACAACAAGTATTCTAGCAAGAAGCTGGCGGAAGTCGCACTGCGCCGACCTGCATTTGAATGTGAACTTCTATAATTTGTTGCATTTGCTTTAAAGAGTGCAACAGAAGGCGTGTCTGACATTTGCTGTGTTGGTCCGTTCTTGCTTTTACAGTGAAGAAGGGTTTGAAAACTTGTGACAGTTGCTAATAAGCATGAAGGATGACTTGGATACTGTTATGATCTGTCCTTCTGAATTTTCTCATAAAACATATTACGTGAGGATATGCCACTGTAGTTCAAAATCTGAACTATGCTTACACTGTTGTTCGTAATTTGAACCCACTTATTTAGAACATTGTGCACTAGAAGTCTGTAGGATACAAGTTGTTGATGTGTATGTCCGATGTGATAATTTTTTATCAATTATCTTCTGGATGAGGTTTGCAGATTATCGGAATATTGCTCTGGCGGTCTATAAAGTAAATCGTCTTATCATAGCTTGCAGATTAGAATTTCTCAGTCTTAGCATAAATGATGCATTGGAGATTTGCAGAGCACTCTGAGTAAATTTACTGGAATTTATTGTAGCTTTAATTTATGAGTCTTTTTTGCAGTAAAATCTGACCTTTTCTTGGTATCTGACCACATTCAGAGCAAGTTTTGTTTTGTTTTTGCAGCGACGTTCTCATAGCAAGCTGATCCACAAGTTGGGAATATCGGTAGTCTAGATGCATCCATTTGGGCGACAACTAATTTGGATCGGAGGAAGTAGTATTGTGTAACGGATATCCACGTAGTAAAAACAGATACGTCGGGTTTGATAACAAAGGTATTCAAATATCTTCTCAAATTGTTGCGAGTACAGAAATTACCGGTCTTTGTACTAATAGCAGAAAACATCATGTTAGCAAGCTAGGATTAAATTACTGTGGCGTTTCTGCGAATTCCAAAATGTTGTATGAGACACAACGATAGCTTAACAGAAACTGGCACAGTAGCAAAAACGATAGTACGAGCAACAGGGAATGTATCATCACGCGAGTAGATATCAGGTGATACCGTGATACGGGCTCCTGGGAGCCACGTAATCTCAGATCCGACGGCTCTTAGTAGCTCTTGAACGTTTTGCAAAAAAAAAAAAAAACATCCAAGAGTGTCACAATTTTGCATAGGTACAATAGCTTTTGAGGAGCCGTTGGTTCTAAAATCGAACGGTCCGTACCATCTGACCTGATATTTTTCCATCATCACGCCATGGCCACGAGGCCATGACCCCGCACAGGATGCATGGCCCCGTCGTCCCTTTCTTCCTATCATGTGTATGCGTTCAGATCCCGACCGTTGGACCCGGGATAGCAGTAGCAGCACGCAGATCGGTCATCGTCCCCATGGCCAGGTGCCCGGCTGCACACTCGTTGCCTCAAGAAGATCCCATATGGCCATATCCATACGGTGGCAGCGTCTCGCATGTGACGCTGGGCACCACCCTCCACGGCTCCACGTACGGGACGTGCAGACGCGACCAAGCCTCGCTCGCTCACGGTCCACACCACGTACGTAGTACCCGATCTCATGTCTTTTCGTCGCAGTTGCGCGCGGAAACCACGTACCCGCGTCCTGTCGCTCTCGCACACAACCCATGCTGTGTCTCCTACGCCAACGCCATGGCAGCGTGCGATGGCTTGGTTTCCGGCCGGAGAACCGCATCTTTGAACGTACCCGCCCGGCGCAATCAACCCCTTGCTCGTGACTGCTTGCGTGTCCAGTGACACTCGAATGAGTCGATCGCAGGACATCCAAGCTAAGTAAAATAAAATAAAAAACAAGCTAAGCAAACTAGCAAAGCAAAGATCATTCGGACCTTGTTTAGGAGAACACGGTGGATCGATCGGTCGACGTGTGTTGTACGATCGCGGTGGTGATTAACGAGTGGTGTAGCGTGCAGTAAGATGTTAGTGAGGCTCTTCGATCGGGCCCTGCACGCACATCGCAGTCGCACATGGGGTGATGGGATCAGAGTTTTGGCCGTGCGTACCGACTCGTGTCGTGTGGAGATTTTATGGAGGCTCAAGGCTCCCGTTGTTGTTTAGTCTGGGGGTGCCCGGGAGGCGCCAGCGTCGTTGCTGATTTGTCGCGCCTTTACCGGACATGGATGCACCGTGGAGGCATGTCGTTAGTTATTTGGCAGCTGGTTGCACCAAGGACATGGGCTAACGGTCAGAGGTGCAGACAGATGCGTGTCGAGAGCGAGAGAGGCTTTGTTATTGGTGTGCACCACTGGCCTCATGTAAAATCATGGATTGGATTTCCACCGCAACCCTCGATAGTAGTACTGGTATGCAATCTGCTGCACCAGTCACAGGCAAACCCATAGCCTAATTAACTAGGCTGCTACGTGGTGAGGTGGTTGCGTACAAAACGGAGTTTTTTTTTTCCTTCAATTGGTCACTTCCATCTATGCAACCGTGAGAAGAAAGAGCAAGCAAGCCATCTGCCGTAGTAGTAGGACGTTCCCTGCATGTGCATGGGTCGAATTTCTTGCATGATCTGACTTAGAGCAACTCTAGCGGACCCTGCATCCGGCCCCCGAGCCGTAAAATAACTGTCAAAATGCGGGTACGGGCCGAAAAGCCTGCCCGACCAGACCCCGCATTCCGCCCTGGCACGCAAAAATTTTTAGGGGGCGCGGCAAATTCCCGACCCCAATCCGGGAAAACTCGGGTCTTCCCCTCGCGGCTGCGGTGCCCTGCATCACAGAGAAGCAGTTGGCGGGAGGGACATTTCAGCCCCGCGCTCTTTTCCGCCTCCTTCCGCCGCCGCCAGTCCTTGCTTCCGCCCGCCCGCCGTCGGCGATTCCAGCCATATCTGTGGGCGGAATCGCACCGCGGGGCCGCCCCACACCCTCCCGCGCCGAGCCGCTGCACCGCCCCTCCGGATCCGGCGAGAAGAACCGCCCCCCAGTCGCCGCCGCCGCTGGGATCAACCACCGCCGAGCGCACCACCCTCGTCGCCGCTCGGGATCACTCGCCACCGGTTAGTCCCTTTTTTGTGATTTTTGCGAGCTGTGTAGTAGATTGACGTGCCGGTGTGCGTGTAGATGGAGTTGATCCCGTGCGAGAAGTTCTTGCTATCCGATTCGTCCGATTCGGACGACTCAGATGTGGAGACCATGCTTGCGACCTTTCGGCAGCAAACATTGGTCATGGCGCTTGCCGTGAAGGAGCATGAAGACGAGTACCGGAAGAGGAGGCGAGGATCTACTGTCGGGCGTCTGTGCATTCCGCGGAATCGCCATCTTGGGAACGAGATGTTGATGCAAGATTATTTTTCGGAGAATCCGACATATCCTGCACACCTCTTCCGCAGAAGGTACCGAATGCGCCGATCCCTTTTTGTGAAAATTGTTGAAGCTTGCGAGGCAAATTGCCGGTATTTTACTCAAAGAAGGAATGCCGCGGGCTTAAAGGGATTTAGCGCATATCAAAAAATCTCCGCAGCTATGCGGGTGATTGCATATGGCGTTCTGGCTGACTATGCCGATGAGTATCTTCGCATTGGTGAAGATAGCACAATTGAGTCTGTGCATAGATTTGCGAAAGTGATCGTCCGTGTCTTTGGTCCCGAGTATTTTCGGGCACCAAATGAAGATGACACAAAGAAATTGATGGCAGCTAATGAGAGGAGAGGTTGTCCTGGCATGCTAGGTAGCATTGATTGTATGCATTAGAATTGGAAAAATTGCCCCAAGGCTTGGCAAGGAGTGTATTGTGGCAAGTCTCGTGATGCAACAATTGTGTTAGAGGCCGTAGCATCCGAGGATTTATGGATTTGGCATTGCTTTTTTGGTATGCCCGGCACACTCAATGATATCAATGTGTTACAACGCTCTCATTTGTTTGCTAGGCTTGCTAGTGGTGATGCTCCTGCTTGCAACTACACTATCAATATGCATGAATACACAAAGGGGTACTATCTTGCAGATGGTATATATCCTCCTTGGTGCACATTTGTCAAGAGCATCAAAAGAACCCAAAACAAAAAAACAATATGAATTTGCAAGGGTGCAAGAGGCAGCCCGAAAAGACATTAAAAGAGCATTCAGTGTTTTGCAGTCTAGGTTTGCCATTGTCCGTGGTCCTGCTCGTTCTTTGGATAAGAAAACCATGAAGAACATCATGACTTGTTGTGTTATCCTGCACAATATGATTCTTGAAGATGAGAGAGAAATGAACTTAGAATTCTTTTACGACAATGTGGGTAGCCGTGTCAAACCAGCTAGAGACCCAAACCGCATTTGACCTTTTCTTCAGACATAAAAGGAGATTGAAAATGCAGACACACACTTTCAACTTCAAGAAGATCTCATTGAGCACCATTGGCAAAGGGCTGGACAGTGACTAATTTTTGTATTCATTTGTATTTGTATTCATGACAAGTTTTATATTGCATTATTTTAAGTTTGCTATGGTGATTTGAATAATTATTTGTAATGCGGATGATTATTGTTTTATGTTTGATTTGAATAATTCAGTTTGTTTTCGATTGTTGAATTATATTGGATTTGATATTTGCGGGCTGATGATATGCGGGGATGCAGTGGCGCAAAGAGCAGAACCCGCATAGCCGACCCGTAAAAAAGCATATTCTGCGAATATACTTTTTACAGATCCGTTTGGGGGGTCTGCATCTGTGCCAGCCCGCGTCGGCCCGCAAAAGCTGTTTTACGCGAACTGCAAACGCGTTTTGCGGGCCGGCGTTTTGCAGGGTCTGCTAGAGTTGCTCTTAGAGCATCTCCAGCCGTTCGGCCCCCAGGGCGCCAAAAAAGTGTTGGGGAACGTAGTAATTTCAAAAAAATTCCTACGCACACGCAAGATCATGGTGATGCATAGCAACGAGAGGGGAGAGTGTTGTCTACGTACCCTCGTAGACCGAAGCGGAAGCGTTGACGCAACATAGTGGAAGTAGTCGTACGTCTTCCTGATCCGACTGATCCAAGCACCGTTACTCCGGCACCTCCGAGTTCTTAGCACACGTTCAGCTCGATGACGCTCCCCGGGCTCCGATCCAGCAAAGCTTCGGGGATGAGTTCCGTCAGCACGACGGCGTGATGCGATGATGATGTTCTACCGACGCAGGGCTTCGCCTAAGCACTGCAACGATATGACCGAGGTGGAATATGGTGGAGGGGGGCACAGCACACGGCTAAGGAACGATCACGAAGATCAACTTGTGTGTTCTAGGGTGCCCCCTGCCCCCGTATATAAAGGAGGGGAGGGGAGGGCGCGGCCGGCCCCCAAGGGGTGCGCCAGGTGGAGTCCTACTCCCACCGGGAGTAGGACTCCTCTCCCTTGCCTTGTAGGAGAAGGAAGGAGACAGGGGGAAAGGAAAAAGGGGGGCGCCGCCCCCCCCCCCTTCCTTGTCCTGTTCGTACTAGGGGGGAGGGGGCGCGCGGCCTGCCTGGCCTCCCCTCCTCTTTTCCCTTAAGGCCCATATGGGCCCATTAACCCCCCGGTACTCTAGTAAAATGCCGATTTCACTCGGAACCATTCCGATGTCCAAATATAGGCTTCCAATATATCGATCTTTATGTCTCGACCATTTCGAGACTCCTCGTCATGTCCGTGATCACATCCGGGACTCCGAACTAACTTCGGTACATCAAAATGCATAAACTCATAATAACTGTCATCGTAACTTTAAGCGCGCGGACCCTACGGTTCGAGAACAATGTAGACATGACCGAGACACGTCTCCGGTCAATAACCAATAGCGGGACCTGGATGCCCATATTGGCTCCTACATATTCTACGAAGATCTTTATCGGTCAGACCGCATAACAATATACGTTGTTCCCTTTGTCATCGGTATGTTACTTGCCCGAGATTCGATCGTCGGTATCCAATACCTAGTTCAATCTCGTTGCCGGCAAGTCTCTTTACTCGTTCCGTAATACATCATCTCACAACTAACATATTAGTTGTAATGTTTGCAAGGCTTATGTGATGTGCATTACCGAGAGGGCCCAGAGATACCTCTCCGACTATCGGAGTGACAAATCCTAATCTCGAAATACGCCAACCCAACAAGTACCTTTGGAGACACCTGTAGAGCACCTTTATAATCACCCAGTTACGTTGTGACGTTTGGTAGCACACAAAGTGTTCCTCCGATAAACGGGAGTTGCATAATCTTATAGTCATAGGAACATGTATATGTCATGAAGAAAGCAACAGCAACATACTAAACGATCGGGTGCTAAGCTAATGGAATGGGTTAGGTCAATCAGATCATTCATCTAATGATGTGACCTCGTTAATCAAATAACAACTCTTTGTTCATGGTTAGGAAACATAACCATCTTTGATTAACGGGCTAGTCAAGTAGAGGCATACTAGTGACATTCTATTTGTTTATATATTCACACATGTATTATGTTTCCAGCTAATACAATTCTAGCATGAATAATAAACATTTATCATGATATATGCGGAAATAAATAATAACTTTATTATTGCCTCTAGGGCATATTTCCTTCAGTCTTCCACTTGCACTAGAGTCAATAATCTAGATTACACAATAATGATTCTAACACCTATGGAGTTTTGGTGCTGATCATGTTTTGCTCGTGGAAGAGGCTTAGTCAACGGGTCTGCTACATTCAGATCCGTATGTATCTTGCAAATCTCTATGTCTCCCACCTGGACTAGATCCCGGATGGAGTTGAAGCGTCTCTTGATGTGCTTGGTTCTCTTGTGAAATCTGGATTCCTTTGCCAAGGCAATTGCACCAGTATTGTCACAAAAGATTTTCATTGGACCCAATGCACTAGGTATGACACCTAGATCGGATATGAACTCCTTCATCCAGACTCCTTCATTTTCTGCTTCCGAAGCAGCTATGTACTCCGCTTCACATGTAGATCCCGCCACGACGCTTTGTTTAGAACTGCACCAACTGACAGCTCCACCGTTTAATGTAAACACGTATCCGGTTTGCGATTCGTCCGGATCAGTGTCAAAGCTTGCATCAACGTAACCGTTTACGATGAGCTCTTTGTCACCTCCATATATGAGAAACATATCCTTAGTTCTTTTCAGGTACTTCAGGATGTTCTTGACCGCTGTCCAGTTATCCACTCCTGGATTACTTTGGTACCTCCCTGCTAAACTTATAGCAAGACACACATCAGGTCTGGTACACAGCATTGCATACATGATAGAGCCTATGGCTGAAGCATAGGGAACATCTTTCATTTTCTCTCTATCTTCTGCAGTGGTCGGGTATTGAGTCTTACTCAACTTCACACCTTGTAGTACAGGCAAGAATCCTTTCTTTGCTTGATCCATTTTGAACTTCTTCAAAACTTTGTCAAGGTATGTGCTTTGTGAAAGTCCAATTAAGCGTCTTGATCTATCTCTATAGATCTTGATGCCCAATATGTAAGCAGCTTCACCGAGGTCTTTCATTGAAAAATTCTTATTCAAGTATCCCTTTATGCTATCCAGAAATTCTATATCATTTCTGATTAGTAATATGTCATCGACATATAATAACAGAAATGCTACAGAGCTCCCACTCACTTTCTTGTAAATACAGGCTTCTCCAAAAGTCTATACAAACCCAAATGCTTTGATCACACTATCAAAGCGTTTATTCCAACTCCGAGAGGCTTGCACCAGTCCATAAATGGATCGCTGGAGCTTGCACACTTTGTTAGCTCCCTTTGGATCGATAAAACCTTCTGGTTGCATCATATACAACTCTTCTTCCAGAAATCCATTCAGGAATGCAGTTTTTACATCCATCTGCCAAATTTCATAAACATAAAATGCGGCAATTGCTAACATGATTCGGACAGACTTAAGCATCGCTACGGGTGAGAAGGTCTCATCGTAGTCAATCCCTTGAACTTGTCGAAAACCTTTTGCGACAAGTCGAGCTTTGTAGACAGTAACATTACCGTCAGCGTCAGTCTTCTTCTTGAAGATCCATTTATTCTCAATTGCTTGCCGACCATCGGGCAAGTCAACCAAAGTCCACACTTTGTTCTCATACATGGATCCCATCTCAGATTTCATGTCTTCAAGCCATTTTGCGGAATCTGGGCTCACCATCGCTTCTTCATAGGTCGTAGGTTCACCATGATCTAGTAGCATGATTTTCAGAATAGGATTGCCGTACCACTCTGGTGCGGATCTTACTCTGGTTGATCTACGAGGTTCTGTAGGAACTTGATCTGAGTTTGTATGATCATCATCATTAACTTCCTCACCAATTGGTTTAGACGTCACAGAAACTGGTTCCTGTGATGTGCTATTTCCCAATAAGGGAGCAGGTATTGTTACCTCATCAAGTTCTACTTTCCTCCCACTCACTTCTTTCGAGAGAAACTCCTTCTCTAGAAAGGATCCATTTTTAGCAACGAATGTCTTGCCTTCGGATCTGTGATAGAAGGTGTACCCAACAGTTTCTTTTGGGTATCCTATGAAGACACATTTCTCCGATTTGGGTTCGAGCTTATCATGTTGAAGTTTTTTCACATAAGCATCGCAGCCCCAAACTTTAAGAAACGACAACTTTGGTTTCTTGCCAAACCATAGTTCATAAGGCGTCGTCTCAACGGATTTTGATGGTGCTCTATTTAACGTGAATGCGGCCGTCTCTAAAGCATAACCCCAAAATAATAGCGGTAAATCTGTAAGAGACATCATAGATCGCACCATATCAAGTAAAGTACGATTACGACGTTCGGACACACCATTACGTTGTGGTGTTCCGGGTGGCGTGAGTTGCGAAACTATTCCGCATTGTTTCAAATGTAGACCAAACTCGTAACTCAAATATTCTCCTCCACGATCAGATCGTAGAAACTTTATTTTCTTGTTACGATGATTTTCAACTTCACTCTGAAATTCTTCGAACTTTTCAAATGTTTCAGACTTGTGTTTCATTAAGTAGATATACCCATATCTGCTTAAATCATCTGTGAAGGTGAGAAAATAACGATATTCGGCACGAGCTTCAATATTCATCGGACCACATACATCTGTATGTATGATTTCTAATAAATCTGTTGCTCTCTCCATAGTACCGGAGAACGGTGTTTTAGTCATCTTGCCCATGAGGCACGGTTCGCAAGTACCAAGTGATTCATAATCAAGTGGTTCCAAAAGTCCATCAGTATGGAGTTTCTTCATGCGCTTTACACCGATATGACCTAAACGGCAGTGCCACAAATAAGTTGCACTATCATTATCAACTCTGCATCTTTTGGCTTCAACATTATGAATATGTGTATCCCTACTATCGAGATTCATCAAAAATAGACCACTCTTCAAGGGTGCATGACCATAAAAGATATTACTCATATAAATAGAACAACCATTATTCTCTGACTTAAATGAATAACCGTCTCGCATCAAACAAGATCCAGATATAATGTTCATGCTCAATGCTGGCACCAAATAACAATTATTTAGGTCTAATATTAATCCCGAAGGTAGATGTAGAGGTAGCGTGCCGACCGCGATTACATCGACTTTGGAACCATTTCCCACGCGCATCGTCACCTCGTCCTTTGCCAGTGTTCGCTTAATCCGTAGTCCCTGTTTCGAGTTGCAAATATTAGCAACAGAACCAGTATCAAATACCCAGGTGCTACTGCGAGCTCTAGTAAGGTACACATCAATAACATGTATATCACATATACCTTTGTTCACCTTGCCATCCTTCTTATCCGCCAAATACTTGGGGCAGTTCCGCTTCCAGTGACCAGTCTGCTTGCAGTAGAAGCACTCAGTTTCAGGCTTAGGTCCAGACTTGGGTTTCTTCTCTTGAGCAGCAACTTGCTTGCTGTTCTTCTTGAAGTTCCCCTTCTTTTTCCATTTGCCCTTTTTCTTGAAACTAGTGGTCTTGTTGACCATCAACACTTGATGCTCCTTCTTGATTTCTACCTCCGCAGCCTTTAGCATTGCGAAGAGCTCGGGAATCGTCTTATCCATCCCTTGCATATTATAGTTCATCACGAAGCCTTTGTAGCTTGGTGGAAGTGATTGGAGAATTCTGTCAATGACGCAATCATCCGGAAGATTAACTCCCAGTTGAATCAAGTGATTACAATACCCCAGACATTTTGAGTATATGCTCACTGACAGAACTATTCTCCTCCATCTTGCAGCTATAGAACTTATTGGAGACTTCATATCTCTCAATCCGGGCATTCTGTTGGAATATTAACTTCAACTCTTGGAACATCTCATATGCCCCATGACGTTCAAAACGTCGTTGAAGTCCCGGTTCTAAGCCGTAAAGCATGGCACATTGAACTATCGAGTAGTCATCAGCTTTGCTCTGCCAGACGTTGTTAACGTCGTCAGTTGCATCAGCAGCAGGCCTGGCACCCAGCGGTGCTTCCAGGACATAACTCTTCTGTGCAGCAATGAGGATAATCCTCAAGTTACGGACCCAGTCCGTGTAATTGCTACCATCATCTTTCAACTTTGCTTTCTCAAGAAACACATTAAAATTCAACGGAACAACAGCACGGGCCATCTATCTACAGTCAACATAAACATGCAAGATACGATCAGGGACTAAGTTCATGATAAATTTAAGTTCAATTAATCATATTACTTAAGAACTCCCACTTAGATAGACATCCCTCTAATCCTCTAAGTGATCACGTGATCCAAATCAACTAAACCATAACCGATCATCACGTGAAATGGATTAGTCTTCAATGGTGAACATCATTATGTTGATCATATCTACTATATGATTCACGCTCGACCTTTCGGTCTCCGTGTTCCGAGGCCGTATCTGCATATGCTAGGCTCGTCAAGTATAACCCGAGTATTCTGCGTGTGCAAAACTGGCTTGCACCCGTTGTAGATGAACGTAGAGCTTATCACACCCGATCATCACGTGGTGTCTGGGCACGACGAACTTTGGCAACGGTGCATACTCAGGGAGAACACTTCTTGATAATTTAGTGAGAGATCATCTTATAATGCTACCGTCAATCAAAGCAAGATAAGATGCATAAAAAAGATAAACATCACATGCAATCAATATAAGTGATATGATATGGCCATCATCATCTTGTGCTTGTGATCTCCATCTCTGAAGCACCGTCATGATCACCATCGTCACCGGCGCGACACCTTGATCTCCATCGTAGCATCGTTGTCGTCTCGCCTATCTTATGCTTCTACGACTATCGCTACCGCTTAATGATAAATTAAAGCATTACAGGGCGATTGCATTGCATACAATAAAGCGACAACCATATGGCTCCTGCCAGTTAACTCGGTTACAAAACATGATCATCTCATACAATAAAATTTAGCATCATGTCTTGACCATATCACATCACAACATGCCCTGCAAAAACAAGTTAGACGTCCTCTACTTTGTTTATTGCAAGTTTTACGTGGCTGCTACGGGCTTAAGCAAGAACCAATCTTACCTACGCATCAAAACCACAACGATAGTTTGTCAAATAGACTCCGTTTTAACCTTCACAAGGACCGGGCGTAGCCATACTCGGTTCAACTAAAGTTGGAGAAACTGACACCCGCCAGCCACCTGTGTGCAAAGCACGTCGGTAGAACCAGTCTCGCATAAGCGTACGCGTAATGTCGGTCCGGGCCGCTTCATCCAACAATACCGCCGAACCAAAGTATGACATGCTGGTAGGCAGTATGACTTATATCGTCCACAACTCACTTGTGTTCTGCTCGTGCATATAACATCAAACCATAAAAACCTAGGCTCGGATGCCACTGTTGGGGAACGTAGTAATTTCAAAAAAATTCCTACGCACACGCAAGATCATGGTGATGCATAGCAACGAGAGGGGAGAGTGTTGTCTACGTACCCTCGTAGACCGAAGCGGAAGCGTTGACGCAACGTAGTGGAAGTAGTCGTACGTCTTCCCGATCCGACCGATCCAAGCACCGTTACTCCGGCACCTCCGAGTTCTTAGCACACGTTCAGCTCGATGACGCTCCCCGGGCTCCGATCCAGCAAAGCTTCGGGGATGAGTTCCGTCAGCACGACAGCGTGATGACGATGATGATGTTCTACCGACGTAGGGCTTCGCCTAAGCACTGCAACGATATGACCGAGGTGGAATATGGTGGAGGGGGCACCGCACACGGCTAAGGACCGATCACGAAGATCAACTTGTGTGTTCTAGGGTGCCCCCCTGCCCCCGTATATAAAGGAGGGGAGGGGAGGGCGCGGCCGGCCCCCAAGGGGTGCGCCAGGTGGAGTCCTACTCCCACCGGGAGTAGGACTCCTCTCCCTTGCCATGTAGGAGAAGGAAGGAAAGAGGGGGAAAGGAAAAAGGGGGGCGCCACCCCCCCTTCCTTGTCCTATTCGGACTAGGGGGGAAGGGAGCGCGTGGCCTGCCTGGCCGCCCCTCCTCTTTTCCCTTAAGGCCCATATGGGCCCATTAACCCCCCGGTACTCCAGTAAAATGCCGATTTCACTCGGAACCATTCCGATGTCCAAATATAGGCTTCCAATATATCTATCTTTATGTCTCGACCATTTCGAGACTCCTCGTCATGTCCGTGATCACATCCGGGACTCTGAACTAACTTCGGTACATCAAAATGCATAAACTCATAATAACTGTCATCGTAACTTTAAGCGTGCGGACCCTACGGTTCGAGAACAATGTAGACATGACCGAGACACGTCTCCGGTCAATAACCAATAGCGGGACCTGGATGCCCATATTGGCTCCTACATATTCTACGAAGATCTTTATCGGTCAGACCGCATAACAATATACGTTGTTCCCTTTGTCATCGGTATGTTACTTGCCCGAGATTCGATCGTCGGTATCCAATACCTAGTTCAATCTCGTTGCCGGCAAGTCTCTTTACTCGTTCCGTAATACATCATCTCACAACTAACATATTAGTTGTAATGTTTGCAAGGCTTATGTGATGTGCATTACCGAGAGGGCCCAGAGATACCTCTCCGACTATCAGAGTGACAAATCCTAATCTCGAAATACGCCAACCCAACAAGTACCTTTGGAGACACCTGTAGAGCACCTTTATAATCACCCAGTTACGTTGTGACGTTTGGTAGCACACAAAGTGTTCCTCCGATAAACGGGAGTTGCATAATCTCATAGTCATAGGAACATGTATATGTCATGAAGAAAGCAACAGCAACATACTAAACGATCGGGTGCTAAGCTAATGGAATGGGTCAGGTCAATCAGATCATTCATCTAATGATGTGACCTCGTTAATCAAATAACAACTCTTTGTTCATGGTTAGGAAACATAACCATCTTTGATTAACGAGCTAGTCAAGTAGAGGCATACTAGTGACATTCTATTTGTTTATATATTCACACATGTATTATGTTTCGAGCTAATACAATTCTAGCATGAATAATAAACATTTATCATGATATATGAGGAAATAAATAATAACTTTATTATTGCCTCTAGGGCATATTTCCTTCAAAAAGAGCACCCTGGGGGCGAGCCGGCGATAGATTGGTGCGTGGGGGCGACCTAGCTCCCAGTCGTCGGCACACCGGTCGCCCCGGGTGCGGCGATGTTGTGTACTAAATATATGCAAACTCAGCGACATTTGCACGAACTCGACGTAACTTCATTCAAATTTGTACATAAAACATGAAAACATGCAAACTACGACTGAACTATGCCTAAACTACGCCTAGCCGCCACCGTCCGCCGCCGTCATCGCCGTCTACATGCCGAGAAGCCTGTAGAAGCGGGTGTAGTCGCCGCCGTCGTCGTCAACGTCGTGCGGCTGGCTTGGGCCGGCGACGTCGCTACTGCAGCCCTGGCCAGGGTCGGCGAGGAGCGGTGGCGCGCTGGACGCTCGGCCTTGTCCTCCTCGTCGCTGTCGAGGACGATGACACTGCCCTCCTCGCGCCCGCGGCACCGGGCCTGGAGCTCCGCGTACGCCAGGCGCTAGCGGCGGACCTGCTCACGGACGTAGTCCTTCTTCACCCACTTGAGAGCGGACTCGTCCTCGGGGGTTGCCATCTCGACGTGCTCCGACTTCACCAGGAGCAGCCCCGGCTCGGGCTTCGGCCGGACCAGGCAAAGGGAGCGCCTTCCCGGAGCCGGACCAGGAGGGGAGGGCCGGGCACCCTCGTTGATGACGAGGGCACCGCTGCGGGTGCGGTGCCCGAGCGGCGTCTCCTCCGGCTCGGGCTTGACGGGGCGGAGCGCGGCCGGTGAGCCGGAACCAGACGACGAGGACGACCCCGGCTCCATCTGCTGCGGTGTCCAAGAGCTACCACGACGGCGAGAGAAGGACGGCCGCTGCGGGTACTCGAGGCTCGGCACGTTGACGGTCTCGATGTGGTCGAGGACGGCCTCGAGGGTGCGGCCTGGCACGCCCCACCACTCGCGTCGACCGTCGGTGTTGAAGCGGCCGCGGGGGATGACGCCGTTGGTGGCGGCGATCTGCTCCTTGCGGCGGCGCTGAAAGTACATGGTCCAGAGGGTGTGGCTGTCGGCGGTGTAGTGCGGCTCGTCCCTCTGCGCCTGCGTCAGGGAAGAGCGGATGCGGGCGATCTCGGCACGTCGTGCCGCTCCTTCGGGCACCGGTGGCACCGGTACACTGCCGGCGCTCAGCCGCCACGTCCCTGGCACCCGCATGTCCGGGGGCGCCGGGTACTCGGTCTCGTAGAGCAGGCGCTCCTCCTGCTCTTGGAGGTGCCGGCGGCCGAAGCCGTTCGCCGCCGCGTCGTCGCCTGGATACCTGTCGGCCATGTTTCTCGTCGGCGGAAAGATAGGAGTGTTGTTATCTACGCCGGAGAGGGAGGAAATGAGAGCTATGGCATCCACGGGCGGGGAGGTCGCCTTTTATAGCCGTAGCAGGGCGGTGACGGGCTGCATGCCGGGCGACGCGTGGTTGGACGCGCGTCACGGCGCATTCACTGCGCCACCCGTGAGAGGCATCAATGGAGGCTGACCGGCGCGGCAATGCGGCAGCCTTCGCATTGATTTCCGCGGGAACCAAGGTGATGAGGGTGACGAAGCGGCGTCTCGCTGACTCGACGGGCCCATCCGCTTTCACGCCAAAACCACTCGCCCCGACGCCCCTGGACGCCCCCAGCGCGCCGGGTTCGGTCTGGGTCCGTCGACGCCAGTTTCACCCAAACCGACGAAAAACGGGCTCCAGGGGGCGCGACTGAGCCGATTTTTCAGCGTCGGTGCGACAAAAACGCCTACTGGGTCTGCTGGGGCGCGGCTGGAGATGCTCTTAGAGCAACTCTAGGAGACCCCGCATCCCGCCGACCCGCAAAAAGCGTTTGCAATTCGCGCAAAACAGCTTTTGCGGGCCGGCTCGAGCTGGCACAGATGCAGACCCCCCAAACGGATCCGTAAAAAGGCATATTCGCGGAATATGCTATTTTACGGGTCAGCTATGCAGGGTCTGCTCTTTGCGCCGCTGCATCCCGCATATCGTCAGCCCGCAAAAATCAAATCCAACATAATTTAACAATCAAAAACAAACTGAATTATTCAAATCGAACATAAAAGAATAATCATCCGCATTACAATTAATTATTCAAATCACAGTAGCAAACTTGAATAATGCAAATACAAAACTTAGTCACTTATCATGAATACAAATACAAATGAATACAAAAATTAGTCATTGTCTAGCCATTTGCCAATGGTGCTCAATGAGATCTTCCTGAAGTTGAAAGTGTGTGTCTGTATTTTCAATCTCCTTGTATCTTTGAAGAAAAGCTCTAATGCGGTTTGGGTCTCTAGCTGGTTTGACACGGCTACCCACATTGTCGTAAAAGAATTATAAGTTCATTCCTCTCTCATTTTCAAGAATCATATTGTGCAGAATAACATAGCATGTCATGATGTTCTTCAAGGTTTTCTTATCCAAAACGAGCAGGACCACGGACAATTGCAAACCTAGATTGCAAAACACCGAATGCTCTTTCAATGTCCTTTCGGGCTGCCTCTTGCACCCTTGCAAATTCACATTATTTTTTTGTTTTGGGTTCTTTGATACTCTTGACAAATGTGCACCAAGCATGGTATATACCATCTGCAAGATAGTACCCCTTTGTGTATTCATGCCCATTAATAGTTTAGTTGCAAGCAGGAGCATCACCACTAGCAAGCCTAGAAAATAAATGAGAGCGTTGCAAAACATTGATATCATTAAGAGTGCCCGGCATACCAAAAAAAGCAATGCCAAATCCATAAATCCTCGGATGCAACGGCCTCTAGCACAATTGTTGCATCACGAGACTTGCCACAATACATTCCTTGCCAAGCCTTGGGGCAATTTTTCCAACTCCAATGCATACAATCAATGCTACCTAGCATGCCAGGCCAACCTCTCCTCTCATTAGCTGCCATCAATTACTTTGTGTCGCCTTAATTGGGTGCCCGAAAATACTCGGGACCAAAGACATGGACGATCACTTTCGCAAATCTACGCACAGACTCAATTGTGCTATCTTCACCAATGCGAAGATACTCATCAGCATAGTCAGCCGGAATGCCATATGCAATCACCCGCATCGCTGTGGAGATTTTTTGATATGCGCTAAATCCCTTTATGCCCGTGGCATTTCTTCTTTGAGTAAAATACCGGCAATTTGCCTCGCAAGCTTCAACAAGTTTCACAAAAAGGGATCGGCGCATTCGGTACCTTCTGCGGAAGAGGTGTGCAGGATAGGTAGGATTCTCCGCAAAATAATCTTGCATCAACATCTCGTTCCCAAGATGGCGATTCCGAGGAATGCACAGACGCCCGACAGTAGATCCTCGCCTCCTCTTCCGATACTCGTCTTCATGCTCCTTCACAGCAAGCACCATGACTAATGTTTGCTGCCGAAAGGTCGCAAGCATGGTCTCCACATCCGAGTCGTCCGAATCGGACGAATCGGATAGCAAGAACTTCTTGCACGGGGTCAACTCCATCTCCACGCACACCGGCGCGTCAATCTACTACACAACTCGCAAAAATCACAAAAAAGAGACTAACCGGTGGCGGGTGATCCCGGGCGGTGACGAGGGGGGTGCGCTCGACGGTCGTCGATCCCTAGCGGTGGCGGTGACGGGGGAGGCTCTTCTCGCCGGATCCGGAGGGGCGGTGTAGCGGACCGACGCGAGAGGGTGTGGGCGGCCCCGCGGAGCGATTCCGCCCGCAGATATGGCCGGAATCGCCGGCGGCAGGCGGGCAGAAGCAAAGGCGAGCGGCGGCGGAAGGAGGGAGAAAAAAGCGCGGGGCTGAAATGTCCCTCCCGCTAACTGCTTCTCTGTGATGCAGGGCACCGCAGCCGCGGGAGCAAAACCCGCGTTTTTCCCGTGTTAAGGTCGGGAATTTGCCGCGTTCCCTAAAAAAATTTGCGGCCCGGGTCGGGATGCGAGGTCTGGTCGAACAGGCTTTCCGACCCGTACCCGCATTTTGACGATTATTTTACGAGGGAGGGCGGATGCGGGTCTGCTAGAGTTGCTCTTAGCACGCTTGCGAGCAATCGGCGCCACTTCGATCCGTCAAAGATTCCTCCAGCCACCTTTATCGAGTCCACCTCCACCGTACGCTTATACTCTCGGGAAATGATGAGTGCGTGCGTGCGTGAGGTGCCAGAGCTCGGCGGCAATGCTACACGTACAAACGATTTACAGGCTTTTACAGGATGATTAACCTTGATTGGTCAATAGATGAGCGGAGTGGCCCACCCCCTTGAAAATCAGGGGGGAGAGGTTTATGATTGGTTGTTAAATGGAAGGAGCGTATAAAAGCGTGTAAGTCTTTGTATGTCTAGCATTTTTGCCGTGATCGAGGTGTCCCGCTTGTCTGATTCCTCCCATCCGCTCGATTCACGCAACACAACACGTAGCTGGACGTCGGCCGGTGGCATCCGAAAAATGCTTGTTGCCATGCATGCGCGCCACTACACCGCGCCCATGCATGAGCACGGTCGCTGTTGAGTGACGAAAAAGAGAAGGGACTCGCACGCACCGTGCTCCGCCAATTCGGCCAGAATCCCTGGCCGGGATATACAGTACGTACAAAGACAGTGTCCACGTGTGTCTTGTACTGTACATGCTCATCGGTTTGCTTACAAATTTCTCTACGTCTGCTGACTGCTGGCTGCTTTGCAGTTACAGGTGCCAGAACCATGCATGCGCGTACAGTACGTAGTAATGTTGTCAATGTACCAACCTCAAGTTAAAGCAACATTCAAGACTCAAGAAAAAGAGTTAAAGCAACAGGATCTGACCCCCGCGTCGCTCTCCCGAGCGGCACGGGCGGTGATTGTGATCCTCCGCCGCCGGCCTGTTCAACCCTTCCTTCCTCCTCGCCGTCACCGGAGGAGGCCACCAGCCGAAGGCTGCGCGGCGGACGGTGGCGGCGGGGCTTCTCCCGGTGATGGCTGCTGCTCGCGCGGTGCCGTAGGCGCTTTGCAAAGGATCTTCCGGTGGCGCGTGCTTGCCAGTCCCGAGCAGCAGCGGCGGCACCCGGCGCGTCTGCGTGTGCGACTTGTCGTCCCATGCTCCGTGGTTACTGCTGGGCGGCGCGGGTGGTGGTTCCAGGCTACACCATGGTCGGACTCAGTCCAGATACCACTGCAGTTTGGCCGGGTTGAGGTCTGGGAGGGATGGATCCAGCCCGGGATCTCACCGACAGAGCATGCTGTTCGTTTGCAATTACGAATCGGCGGCATGTCTTCGTTGGCAGCTCTCCCAGGAGGACCCGAGCGGCTCCAGCTATTCCCGATCTCACCTTAGATACGGGCAAGCTGGATGGTGTGAACAGGGGGACGGACCCTAATCTTGCCCTATGGGGCTGGGATCCTCCAGTCGTTTGCGCGCGATGGCTTGAGGCGTTTATGCAACAACTTCAGGCAGTGACGAAGGCCGTAAAGCAACAACATCGTCAAGTCTGGCCGGTGAGGGTATGGTCTGGGCATACCGGGATTCTACCTTGGTATGGTCGGGCCGATGATCTGTTGCAACAAGCAAGTATGGTGGAGCAAGAGGTTGCATGTGGTGATGTTGTCTGATACAGATTTGTCACCGACTGCCGCCTGACGTATGGTATGGGCCAGGACTGCCAAAGCGTCCCAAATCGGGGATTTTGGCTGTACCGGTGGTCTTCCTCCCACGTCTACTGCCGGCTTGTGCGGTTGTTGGGATAGCGGAAAGTGGTGGGCGACAATGCATGATGACTTTGATTTGGTGGTGCTTCTTGAGTACCCAGTGGCAAGCTCCGGGGTGAAAACCTTAGGGCCGACCCTTGTTGGTTCTGCTTGGCAATGGCGATGTGTGTCGTTACCTTGTTGAAGGCTTTGCTTGGAGTTTGCTCAGACTGATCTTCAGGGTGAAAACCCTTGATCCAGCCATTGGTGGATGGATCCGGCAATGGCGGCGATTGCGCGTCGTTCCCTTCTTGAAGGCATTGCTGTTGAAGAACCTATCTAGTATTCTTTGTGTTGTCATGAAGTGGTTGGTGCCGATGATTCTTGTTGTATTTCGTCGATCGCTATTTTGATCTTTTTCGGGTTTTTTTTTTCTTCGCCAGGACAAAGCTTTGGTCTCCCAAGACTTTGATCTTTGTCGGCGTGATCTTTTGTGTGTGTGCGTTGGTGTTGGCTGTGTGCATCCTAGATATGCAGAGGCTGGGTGTCTACTTATTATGTTTGTATCCACTTGATGCTACATTATAAGTCAATAAAAAGCGCCCTTTATCGAAAAAAGTAGGATCTTTTGGCCCTCTCACACTGACGACTCATGCAAGGCTTTTGTAGGGTCTCGAGAACGAACATGCCTCGTGGACATGGGTGCCCTCTGGGGCCTGCCTATCATGGCATTTCGGTTTATTATCCTCTTGTGGAATAGTGTGCGATTTTCTGTCTGTCCCCCTCTATGACTGTAATCTCGTCTAAACAAATGCGGTGGGCTTTTCGATGTTTTTTCTTTGCCGGCAATTCTTGATGAGATACACGAAAGGAAAAAGACACACGATGTTGCAGATTACACGAGAGAAGAAGAACCCGCTCGTCTGATAGAAGCGTGATTTCTTTAGAAACTAGACAGTTTTCGTTTATTTAATCTTAATTGAAATTATAATCATCATAACATGGCAAATAACAAAACATCTAGCATATACTCACTTACACATGCCAACAGACAAAAGAACAATTCACACGAGTTCATTATTAGCCATGGTAATGAAGATGGGATAGTCATACACCATAAAGAAAGTAGTCGAAGTAGGCGGACATACCGTCATTGCACGAAGTAGGCGGACATACCGTCATTGCGCCTTGTGTATGTTTGTCAGGTTAATGCTTTGTGAGTTTCATCGTGTAGTCTCAGGGTTTCATGCTTTGTGAGTTGTTCGCGTGTGATCTGATTATATTCATTTTCGGTCGATTTTTCATTAACTAACTGAGAAATTCTCTTCCGCTTGGGAAAAATAAAAAAACTACAAGGGAAAACATGACATGCGGGGGAAAAGCTAAACAGACGTAATGCAGTTTTATTCCCTCAGAGTTCACAAAATGGTTACAAGTTACAGAAGCGACCCAAGAACGATGAGATGAACTACTAGGCTCTAAATTAGACACACACACACACACACACACACACACACACACACACACACACACACACACACACACACACACACACACACACACACACACACGACGAATCCAACGACGAACGCGCATGCAGATGTAGCGCAAATTTCCTATGCTTCGATGCGCATGTTCCATGTCATGGTGAAATCAAGAAATTATTGGCTTGTCTCAATTACTGCAAATCCGTAAGTTATAGTCTCAAATCATGTATGTCTGGTGACACATCTTAAAAACTGTAACAAATACTCCCTCCGTCTGAAAATACTTGTCACTCAAACGGATATATTTAGCACTGAAATGCAGAGTCGAACCAAAATTGTATGAGAGACGTAGCAACTCTCTTAATACAATTCGATTTCTTGAAAAGGCACAACTGTGATCGAAGCAACAGACTTAGAACTTTCACAAAAAAAAAACAGAATTAGAACATGTTATTCTTCTGTAAACAAATGAAAGATGGGGGGTTCTGCATGTTATTCACAGAAGGTCATACTGGAACGGTTCAATTATCATCCGTTGTACATGTGATAAAAAAGCATTCTTGGTTGAAAAGAAAGCTTGAAAATGGCATTATCTCGTGCGCCGCGGCCACTCGCTTCGACAGCTCAATTAAGCATGCAGACCACTGGATTTACTGAAATCTTCTGTAGCTCAAATCTTTGTGTTTCTGCGATGATTATCAGGAGTACTGGCGTGAGGATATGCAACTGCCGTTCAAAATCTGAACCGAGTATATTTACATTGTTCCTCATGATTTGTACCAGCTTACTTAGAACATTGTGCAGTAGCAGTATGTAGAATACACGTGTTCTGAGTGAGGTTTGCAGACTATTGCACTAGCAAGTCTGTAAAACAAGTCAGCTTGCCGTATGGGTTGCAGGTTGGAATTTTGTAGTAGTAGCATGAATGGTACGTTGGAAATTTGCAGATGAATTTTCAAATCAGTAACTAAACAGGAACCTGAAAAAAAAAAGTTGACATCGGTCAGATATCCCGGCTGTTGGATACAGAATGGGTGGCTAGGTTGTCGTCTCAAACTTTCAACGTATGCATGCTGGTGCCCACGAGGCCATGCCTCCGCACAGGGTACATGGTTCCGTCCCTTTCTTCTTATCCTGTGTGCATTGAGATCCCGACCGTTGGACCCGGGATAGCAGCAAAGCGTGGCTGGTCCAATGGCCAGGTGCCCGGCTGCACACTCAGGCCAACTTTAATGCACGACGTCGGTTTTGTCCGAATTTTATCCGTTTACATAGGACAATCGGGAGGCGTCCGGCCGATGCATCGGCTGTTCACCCAACACGCAAGCGCATCTCGTTCGATCGCGTGGAATTTTTTGCAATTAAAATTTTGTCACCACGGCCGCCGGCCAGAGCTGCAGCGAGCGGTATACATATATCAGAGCCTACAGAATGATCAACCCTCGAGTTTTTACACCGGGAACAAAGTCAGCGACCGACACGCTTGCGAGCCTATAAAATGATCAACCTCCAAGTTCTCTACAACAAATCAAGCGGCATGCACACTTGCCAGCCTTGAAAAAGAATGGCCATAGTCCACGATCGAGGCCTCCTAGTTCATGTCGTCTCGGTCGAACACCTCCTTTTCCGATACGCGAACCAACTTCTTCTCTTCGAGAACATGTTTGCCAAGTCCACGCTCATGATTGCTAGCGCCACCTCTTTTGCTTTGGTGTCGGCATTGGTGGCCTCGATGTCGAGCTTCCTCCTCTTGGCGGCCTCCTTCATGTGAAACTTCTTTGTTTGGAGCTTCAAGTATATCTTCATTTGCTCCTCCTTTCCTTGGCACTTCCTCTCATCCCTCACTTCCTTTTGAGTTATCGTGCCGTGCAAATTTTTTTGCAAGGCGGAAGATGCGGCATCGCGCTTCTTGTCAATCTTCGAGTTGGTCTTGCCCCTCGGCCTCTTCACCGCATCTCCATCCCCAGCCACGGCCGCCGTCCCTCCTCTGTTCTTTAGAGGGCATATTGATTTTTGAACTTGGGGTAATCTTTGATGAGCGTCCAACAATGTGTGAGAGTGAATGACTTGTTCTTATGCCGGGCCTTGAAGGCTTCCAAAGATTGGAATGCCTACATAATCAAAGAGAAGGCCACACCCTGTAATAATGATCAATGAAGGATACAAGATGCAACAAACATGAACATGGCATAGCAGCGAAAGAGGAAGAGGTCATACCAAGTCGCTCACGCCTAGGCCACTCACAAGACGGGCTTCAACGCTCTCAAGCCTGGCATAAAACTTGTTGCATTCTTGTTGAATGAATCACCATCTCTTTTGGATTGAGTTGATGCCACGGTTGGCCGCCTCCATTCAAGAAAGGTTTTATGAACTCTCGTCCAAAAAACGGATCCTTTTTGCTTGGCATGGTCTTGGGATCTGGGCCTATCTCCTTCCAACTCTCGCAAATCAACATGTCCTCGTCTTTGGTGTACGATCATGTGTGAATGCTTTGCCTTCACCTTTGTGCTTTGGCTCTTTGGATGAGTTCATCTATATGGCTCCTCATCAATGTCGACGCCCTCTTCTTCCTCATCTACGCAATAGATATCCTCATCTTCATGCCATGAGTTCCCATGGTCGTCGGCCTGTCCTTCGTCGGCACCATGTTGGTCGTGGTCATCTTGGTTTTAGGTCTCGCCGGGATCGTAGTCGTGGCTTTGGCCCTTAGCGTGGAAGGTCTGCCGTCCGGTGACGTGGAAAAGCGGGTCGGAGCATGCTGCCACGCCGAATGAAAACCGGTTGTCTCCTGTGATAAGGAGGAGCTCGGCAACTGTGCTGCGGAGGGCGAACGACTAATGAGCCTGTGCTCGACGCGACCATGGCGGCGGCGGAGAGAATGGCCAACATAGTTCGGCACACCCCTAGCATGAGGAGGGCGTGCGTCGTTCCTACCTGTGTGGCCTCGGCAACGATGGCTTTGTTGTCCTCTACGATGGCCTTGTGCTATGCGGCCGCGGCCTTGGCGGCGAAGTCGGCAGCGGCTTTCTTCTCAGCCTGAACAGTCCGCCCGACCCTCCTCTTGGCTGATTCATGGTCGAGTCGCGCGATCTTCGCCGTGAGAGCTCCGACCATGGTTTCTTTCATTAGGCCGATGTTCTTCGTCGTCGCGGGGTGGGCGGTTGTGGCAGCCGGATCGGCGGGTTTCTTCGAGACGCCGGCCACGGAGTCGGGATGGGAGGAGGAGCGTGGGAAGATTTTTGGGAATGAATGGGAAAGTGGGAAGGATGTGTACCCAACAGGCGGGCAAGGGGAGGACATGGGCACGCGTCCCGTCCATCCGTGTGTTGTTTGTTTCGACGCAAATGCAGCCCAAGTTTAGACCGGGAGTGAGTCGGCGGCGGATAAAAACGGACTTTTGTCCATTTGCTCCCTCACATTGGACCGTTATATTTGCCGTTTCTCATCAAGAACTGCTGGTTTGAGGTCACGCGTTGGAGTTAGCCTCGCTGCCCCAAGAAGACTTTATGCTGATTCTACCAGATCGAGCGGGTTCTTCTTCTCAACGTCGTGTATCTTTGTCCTTTGGCGAATCTCATCAAGAATCGCCGGCAAGAAAAACATGCGTCTCCTTTCTCATCAAGAACTGGCGGCAAGAAACATATGCGCCTCCTTTCTCTGGACATCAAAAAGGCGCGCGCACTTGTTTAGACGTGATTACGGTCATAGAAAAGAGACAGACAGAAAAAATGCACACTATTCCACGAAAGTAATAAACGGAAATGCCGAGATAGGCAGGCCCCAGAGGGCGCCCATGTCCACGAGGCATGTTCGTTCTCGAAACCCAAAATCTTTGCATCAGTCGTCAGTGAGAGCGCCAAAAGATCCTACCAACACCGAGACATGGGTGCTGCTTTCATGCGGCGTTTTATGCAGGATCTCTGTTTGTTGTGCCTCATCTGCCATTTTGTCGCTACAGGACTTCGTCGCGCTCGCCGACACCACCCAAAAACACCTTAGATAAACATACGTGGCTTCAACTCTTCCTTTTCTTTTCTTCTGAAAAGATGTGGCATTCACTTGAGGTTTGTACATGGGCAACATTACTATACGTAGTACGTACCACTGTACCTTACGCGCATGGTTCTGACACCCGTAATTGCAAAGCAAGCAGCAAATTCACAATTCAGGCAGAGACAAGTTTGCACAGAAACTGCGCAGGCACGTATATCCCGGCCCGGCCACGGACTCTGGCTGAATCGGCGGAGCACTTTTTGGTCACTCAACATCGACTGTACGCATCAGCTCATGCGTGGCGACCGTCATGGGTGTTGTGGCGTGCATGGCAACAGGCATTTTTCGTACGCCACCACTCCAGTCCAGCTACGCGTTGCGTAAATCGAGCGGATGGGAGGAATCAGACAAGCGGGGCACCTCGATCATGGGCTCAAAACTCGGGCACTGTGTTCTGCTCTCTTGTGATTTGTTCTGACGCCTCACGCGCGCACGCATGATTTGATACCGCACTCGTCGTTTCCCGAGAGTATGCGTCCGGTGGACTCGATAAAGCTGGCGGGCGGAATCTTTGACGGATGGAAATGGCGCCAATTGCTCGCAAGCAGAGCATGAAGGCCAAATCATGGAAGGAATTCGATCCCATGCGTGCAGGGATACTCCTACGTCCCTCTCATATTTTAGGTAATCTTTTGGCCAATTAAAGCATCTCCAATAGATGACGTAGAGTCCAATACCCAAAAATCAATTTACCTACAGAAGATGTACATGAAAAAAATTAGATCACCAGTCTCAAGTGATGTGTATGAAAAAAAAATGACCAACTAAGCGTGTCTGATCGCTCGCCAACCGCTAACCGCACTTCAATGTCCCCTCCACCCGCATCTTTTTCCTCAGTCCGTCCACCGCCGCACGGACCCACCGTCAGGCGCCAGGTCTGGCCGCCAACCAGCCCCCGCCGCCCGACTAGAATCGTGCCTGATTCTCCACCTACGTCGCCGCCCGATTCGAAACTTCTGCCGCATGATTCTCCACCCCCAAACCCTCGCCCACCCCCACCCCACCGCCGCCCGCCTTGAATCCGCCCCGATTTGGCCGCCACGCACCCGCCGCCGCCATGGCGCCGAAGAAGATTCCAAAGAGCAAGACGGGGTTCTTCGGCGAGCGTGCAGTGCCGTCTGGGAACTTCGGCGTGGAGTTCTATGACGAGGGCCGCCGCTTTTGGCTCTGCACATACTATACCATCGATATGGCCACCCGTGCATACGACGTGGTAGCATGGCGTGCCGGGAGGCCGAGGACGGATCTCAACTTCCAAGAGATTGAGTCTGGGCGGATGTGGACTTCCTCGTGGCGGAGGGTATCCAGAAGAAGAAGAAGGAGGAGAAGGAGAAGAAGGAGAAGGAGAAGAAGAAGAAGAAGAAGAAGAAGAAGAAGAAGAAGAATGAGGAGGACAAGGCCGGCCCCTCGATAGTGATCCCTGTCGAGTCTGAGTCGGGGGACTGGGATGACTCGGAGGGGCAGGATGAGGGGTGCGACGATCCGGACAAGAACGAGTTCTGGGAGCAGCTCAAGAGCTCCGATGAGGACTAATTTCATCTTCGTGCAGTACAAGTAGTTGTTTCAACTAGTAGTAGTTCTTGGAGTAGTAGTAATTCGGTGGACGTAGTAGTTTGAATTAGTAGTAGTTGTTTAATTTATGTTTCAATTTGAACTATGTTTGACTTATGTTTCAATTGAAGTAGTAGTTGAACTTGCTAGTTTTACATCAAAAATATGGGGCGTGCTACGCGTCCGCCTGCTGATCTTTTTAAAAGATCAGCCGGGTCGCGAGCCGTCGGATTACCGCATCACACGGCCGAACATGCCTCCATACTGCAACACAGGTCTTGTTGCGGAATTATTTCTGCAACACAGGTCTTGTTGCGGAATTTATTTCTGCAACACAAGTCTTGTTGCGTAATTATTTCTGCAACATAGGTCTTGTTGCGGAATTTTTTTTGCAACATCAGTTTTTTTTTTTGCAACTGAGGTCTTGTTGCAGGAAAATTCGCAAGAGAAGTTTTGTTGTAAAACATAGACCCGTCATAAAGTATTGCAACACTACATATGTTTCGGAAGCATAGCTCATGTTGCAAAAGCGAGTTTATTGAAGGATGGTCTGCGGGACGTGTGTCATGCAAAGAAGGTGACGGACGCGGCCCTGTTATCCGTCGGTTGATGGTAAGTATTTCCCCACAAATATACATCAATTATTGGTGTTGAAGTTTTACATCACAAATATATATTATATGTTGGAGTTGGCTTTTTTCTAAGATGTAAAATGCATTTTCCCCTGATGTAAATTATACAACACACAGTATTATATTTTCAAATTTGCATCATTTATTGGAGTTGCCTGGTGCAGCAAATTGCATACCAGTATTAGTCAGGGATGCGGTGGATGGTGGAAATCGAATCCAAGATTTTACATGAGGCCAACGGTGCACACCAAGAACAGGAGTCTCTCTATCGGTACACATCAGTCTGCACCTCTGACCGTTGGCCCATGTCCTCGTTGCAACCAGCTGCCAAACATGCCTTGACGGTGCATGCATGTCTGATAAAGGCACGACAAACCAGCGACGATGCCAGCCACCAGTAGTGCACCACACAGGCTAACAACGCGAGTTGGTTAGATGGACAGTGGTATCCCCAACCCATCAGGGTTCAAATCCTGGTGCTCGCATTATTCCTGGATTTATTTCAGAATTTCCGGCGATGTGCTAGGCGCCTACGGTGACTTCGTAAATCTCAAGATGATATGTCGGCTCAGTCTTTCGGAGGTGCTCATAGGGGTAGGGTGTGCATGTGTGCGTTCATAGGGGTAAGTGTATGCGCGTGTATATGAGCGCTTGTGTCTGTACTGATGCTAAAAAAAAACAACGCGAGGCTTGAGCCTCCACAATCCAGATGTCACGAGTCGGTACGCACGGCCAAAACTCTGATCCCATCACCCCATGTGCGATGCATGCGCAGGCCCCGAAGAACAGTTCACGTGAAGATCTTACTGCACGCCAGTACGCCATTCGTTCATGATTACCACAGCAATAACCATACGTCGACCGATCGACCGTTGTTGATTGCGCTGGACACGTCCAAAGATGCGCTTCTCCAAAAACCAAGCCATCGCAAGTTGACACGAAACCACCGCGACTCGCACGGGTAACGGGTTATGTGCAAGAGCGGCAGGTTTCCGCGCGCACCTGCGGCGAAAAGACAGGCTAGGCGCGTGATCAATTGAGGATTGTCGCTTCTCGTACTACGTGGACCGGTGGTGGTGCCCAGCCTCACATGCGAAATCGATCGGCATCTCGAAGGCACACCATCAAACCTCCCGAAACCGTTCGGACAGTGAAAGTCATTCAACGTCGACATGTATCGGTCTGTAGAACGGTTCAAGCGTGATTTCTTTCGTAAATTAGAGACAAAAGTGTGAAACTTTGCTTTTCGACACCTCCGTCCCACCCAATCCTCCTCCTGATCTCATTTTCTTCCATTTTGTCCCTTGTCCTCCGTCTTTGCATCCGCACCCTCCACCTCCGCCGCTGCTACTATTCGTCTCTGGCCGCCACAGAGCCATTGTCGGACGTCCGCAACCAGCGCAGACACGCCCGTTCACCATTCCGACGGAGCTTTCCGTCCTGGAGCCGTTTGTACAAGGTACACTCCGCCCCCTGTCGACGACCACCATGCCGGGTAGGTGTTCGGTAAATGCCATTAAGCTTAAAGTACGAAGGATGGTAAGCTACTCAACCATGGAGGTGTTAGAGAACGTAGCAATAATTCAAAAATTTTCTACGTGTCACCAAGATCAATCTAGGAGATGCTAGCAACGAGAGAAAGGGATTGCATCTTCATACCCTTGAAGATCGCTAAGCGGAAGCGTTACACGAACGCGGTTAATGGAGTCGTACTCGCGGCGATTCAGATCGCGGAAGATCCGATCTAGCGCCAAACGGACGGCGCCTCCGCGTTCAACACACGTACAACCCGGGGACGTCTCCTCCTTCTTGATCCAGCAAGGGGAGAGGAGAAGTTGAGGGAGAGCTCCGACAGCACGACGGCGTGGTGGTCGAGCTTGCAGTTCTCCGGCAGGGCTTCGCCAAGCACTACAACTACGGAGGAGGTGTTGGGGAGGGAGAGGGCTGCGCCAGGGGAAGGGGTGCGGCTCCCATGTGCATCCCCACTATATATAAGGGTGGAGGGGCTGGTTTCTTGCCCTCCAAGTCCATTGGGGCGTTGGCAAAGGTGGGGGAAAGAAATCTCATCATTTCCCTTCCCCACCGATTGTTATCCCCCTTTTTAGGGATCTTGATCTTATCCCTTCGGGATATGATCTTATTCCTTCTAAGGGGGGATCTTGGTGCGCCTTGACCATGGGTGTGGGGCCTTGCCCCCACTACCCACGTTCACGTGGGTCCCCCATGCAGGTAGGCCCCACTCCGGAACCTTCTAGAACCTTCCCGGTACAATACCGAAAAATCCTGAACATTTTTCGGTGGCCAAAATAGGACTTCCCATATATAAATCTTTACCTCCGGACCATTCCAGAACTCCTCATGACATCCGGGATCTCATCCAGGACTCCGAACAACATTCGGTAACTGCACACTAATTCCCGTAACAACTCTAGCGTCACTGAACCTTAAGTGTGTAGACCCTACGGGTTCGGGAATCATGCAGACATGACCGAGACAACTCTCTGTCCAATAACCAACAGCGGGATCTGGATACCCATGTTGGCTCCCACATGTTCCACGATGATCTCATCAGATGAACCACGATGTCGGGGATTCAATCAATCCTGTATACAATTCCCTTTGTCAATCGGTACTTTACTTGCCCGAGATTCGATCGTCGGTATCCCAATACCTTGTTCAATCTCGTTACCGGCAAGTCACTTTACTCGTACCGCAATGCATGATCCCGTGATCAACCACTTGGTCACATTGAGCTCATTATGATGATGCATTACCGAGTGGGCCCAGAGATACCTCTTCGTCATACGGAGTGACAAATCCCAGTCTCGATTCGTGCCAACCCAACAGACACTTTCGGAGATACCTGTAGTGCACCTTTATAGCCACCCAGTTACGTTGTGACGTTTGGTGCACCCAAAGCATTCCTACGGTATCCGGGAGTTGCACAATCTCATGGTCTAAGGAAATGATACTTGACATTAGAAAAGCTTTAGCAAATGAACTACACGATCTTGTGCTACGCTTAAGATTGGGTCTTGTCCATCACATCATTCTCCTAATGATGTGATCCCGTTATCAATGACATCCAATGTCCATGGTCAGGAAACCATGACCATCTATTGATCAACGAGCTAGTCAACTAGAGGCTTACTAGGGACATGTTGTGGTCTATGTATTCACACATGTATTACGGTTTCCGGTTACAATTATCATGAACAAGAAATACAATAATAACCATTTTATTATTGCCTCTAGGGCATATTTCCAACAGTCTCCCACTTGCACTAGAGTCAATAATCTAGTTCACATCAGTATGTGATTGTAATAAATCCAACACCCATAGGGTTTGTTCATATCTTGCTTGTGAGAGAGGTTTATTAGTCAATGGGTCTGAACCTTTCAGATCCATGTGTGCTTTGCAAATCTCTATGTCATCTTGTAGATGCAACTACCACGCGCTACTTTGAGCTATTCCAAATAACTGCTCTACTATACGAATCCGGTTTACTACTCAGAGTCGTCCGGATTAGTGTCAAAGTTTGCATCGACGTAACCCTTTACGACGAACTCTTTTACCACCTCCATAATCGAGAAAATTCCTTAGTCCATTAGTTACTAAGGATAAGTTCGACCGCTGTCATGTGATCCATTCCTGGACCACTCTTGTACCCCTTGACTGACTCATGGCAAGGCACACTTCAGGTGCGGTACATAGCATAGCAGACTGTAGAGCCTACGTCTAAAGCATAGGGGACGATCTTCGTCCTTTCTCTCTCTTCTGCCGTGGTTAGGTCTTGAGTCTTACTCAATACTCACACCTTGTAACACAGCCAAGAACTCCTTTTTTTGAGAAACTTGACAGTAGGGGGTAAACCCCTATTGTTTTTTCATATATCTATATAAATGGGGTGTTTACATAGACATATCAGCGAGCCATGTTACAAGGTGCACCTTTTGCACCTAGTGTGTAGCTAAGTAGTTGTAAACAATGTGAGTTATTGGCTATACAATGTAGTACAAAAGGTGACAAAGGCAGCTCTACGTGCTGCTTTAACTCTATGCTGAAGGAGCAGGAGGTCCTCCTTGAATCTTGTCAGCCAGGTCTCCACCGTAGGGGCCACTCCTCTGAAATGTTTGTTGTTTCTCTCTTTCTTTGCTGATCTATTTTGAACTCCTTCAAAATCTTGTCACGATATGTATTCATTTGAAAGTACTATTAAGCGGTTTTTGATCTATCCTTATAGATCTTGATGCTCAATGTTCAAGTAGGTTAATCCAGGTTCTCCATTGAAAAACACTTTTTCAAATAACCCTGCATGCTTTCCAGAAATTCGACATCATTTCTGATCAACAATATGTTAACAACATATACTCATAAAAAATTCTATGGTGTTCCCACTCACTTTTTGGAAATACAAGTTTCTCATAAACTTTGTATAAACCCAAAATCTTTGATCATCTCATCAAAGCGTACATTCCAACTCTGAGATGCATACTCCAGTCCTTAGAAGGATTGCTGGAGCTTTGCATACTTGTTAGCATCTTTCAGGATTGACAAAACCTTCTGGTTGTATACAACCTTTCCTCAAGAAAATCGTCGAGGAAACAATGTTTTGACATCCTATCTACAAGATTTCATAAATAACGCAGTAACTGCTAATATAGTTCTAACAGACTCTTAGCATCGCTACGAGTGAGAAAGTCTCATCGTAGTCAACTCCTTGAACTTGTCGGAACACATCTTAACGACAAGTCGAGCTTTCTTAATGGTGACACTTACCATCATTGTCCGTCTTCCTTTTAAAATCCATCTGCACCCAACAGCCTTACGACCATCAAGTAGTTCTTCCAAAGTCTATACTTTGTTTTTATACATGGATCCTCTCTCGGATTTTATGGCCTCGAGCCATTCGTCGGAATCCGGGCCCACCATTGCTTCTCCATAGCTCGTAGGTTCATTGTTGTCTAGCAACATGACTTCCAAGACAGGATTACGCACCGCTCTGAAGTAGTACGCATCCTTGTCGACCTACGAGGTTTGGTAGTGACTTGATCCGAAGTTTCATGATCACTATCATAAGCTTCCACTTCAATTGGTGTAGGTGCCACATGAACAACTTCCTGTGCCCTGATACACACTGGTTGAAGTGACGGTTCAATAACCTCATCAAGTCTCCACCATCCTCCCACTCAATTCTTTCGAGAGAAACTTTTCCTCGAGAAAGGACCCGATTCTAGAAACAATCCCTTTTGCTTCCGGATCTGAGACAGGAGGTATACCCAACTGTTTTGGGTATTCTATGAAGATGCATTTATCCGCTTTGGGTTCGAGCTTATCAGCCTGAAACTTTTTCGCATAAGCGTCGCAACCCCAAAATTTAAGAAGCAACAGCTTAGGTTTCTCTAAACCATAGTTCATACAGTGTCATCTCAATGGAATTACGTGATTCCCTATTTAAAGTGAATGCGGTTGTCTCTAATGCCTAACCCATAAACGATAGTGGTAATTCGATAAGAGACATCATGGTTTGCACCACATCCAATAGGGTGCAGCTATGATGTTCGGACACACCATCACACTAGGGTGCAGCTATGATGTTCGGACACACCATCACACTATGAAGTTACTTGAACCTTTCAATAATTCAGACTTGTGTTTCATCAAGTAAATATTCTCAGCATCTACTCAAATCATCTGTGAAGTAAGAGCATAACGATATCCACTGCGTGCCTCAACACTCATTGGATTGCACACATCAAATGTTTTACTTCCAACAAGTTGCTTTCTTGTTCCATCTTACTGAAAACGAGGCCTTTCAGTCATCTTGCCCATGTGGTATGATTTGCATGTCTCAAGTGATTCAAAATCAAGTGAGTCCAAACGATGGAGTTTCTTCATGCGTATAAACCAATAGACATGGTTCGCATGTCTCAAACTTTTCAAAAACGAGTGAGTCCAAAGATCCATCAACATGGAGCTTCTTCATGCGTTTTATACCAACATGACTCAAATGGCAGTGCCACAAGTATGTGGTGCTATCATCACTATCTTATATCTTTTGGCATGAACATGTGTATCACTACGATCGAGATTCAATAAACCATTCATTTTAGGCGCAACACCATTCATTGGTATTATTCAAATAAACAGAGTAACCATTATTCTCCTTAAATGAATAACTGTATTGCGATAAACATAATCCAATCATGTCTATGCAAACACCAAATAACAATTATTTAGATTTAACACCAATATTGATGGTAGAGGGAGCATGCCATGCTTGATCACATCAACCTTGGAAACACTTCCAACACATATCGTCATCTCACCTTCACCTAGTTTCCGTTTATTCTGTAGCCTTTTATTTCAAGTTACTAACACTTAGCAACCGAACGGTATTTTAATACCCTGGTGCTACTAGGAGTACTAGTAAAGTACACATCATAATGTATATCCAATATACTTCTGTCGACCTTGCCAGCCTTCTCATCTACCAAGTATCTAGGGTACTTCTGCTTCAGTGACCGTTTCCCTCATTTTAGAAGCACCTAGTCTCGGGTTTGGGTTCAACCTTGGGTTTCTTCACTAGAGCAGCAACTGATTTGCCGTTTCATGAAGTATCCCTTCTTTCCCTTGCCCTTCTTGAAAACTAGTGGTTTTACTAACCATCAACAATTGATGCTCCTACTTGATTTCTACTTTCGCGGTGTCAAACATCGCGAGTTGCTCAAGGATCATCATATCTATCCTTGATATGTTTTAGTTCATCACGAAGCTCTAATAGCTTGGTGGTAGTGACTATGGAGAACCATCACTATCTCATATGGAAGATTAACTCCCACTCGATTCAACCGATTGTAGTACTCATACAATCTGAGCACATGCTCAACGATTGAGCTTTTCTCCTTAGTTTGTAGGCTTAAGAAACTTGTCATAGGTCTCATACCTCTTGACGTGGGCACTAGCCTGAAATCCCTATTTCAGTCCTTGGAACATCTCATATGTTCTGCGATGTTTCAAAAAAGTCTTTGGTGCCTCAATTCTAAACCATTTAGCATTACGCACTGAACTATCATGTAGTCATCAAAATGTGTATGTCAGATGTTCGCAACATCCACAACCGACGCTCGAGGTTCAACATACTGAACGGTGCATTAAGGACATAATCCTTCTGCGCAACAATGAGGACAATCCTCAGTTTACGGACCCAGTCCGCATAATTGCTACTATCAACTTTCATCTAAATTTTCTCTAGGAATATATCTAAAACAGTAGAACTAAAGCGTAAGCTATGACATAATTTGCAAATACCTTTTGACTATGTTCATGATAATTAAGTTCATCTAATCAAATTATTTAATGAACTCCCACTTAGATAGACATCCCTCTAGTCATCTAAGTGATACATGATCCGAGTCAACTAGGCCGTGTCCGATCATCACGTGAGACGGACTAGTCATCATCGGTGAACATCTTCATGTTGATCGCATCTACCATACGACTCATGTTCGACCTTTCGGTCTCTCGTGTTCCGAGGCCATGTCTGTACATGCTAGGCTCGTCAAGTCAACCTAAGTGTTTCGCATGTGTAAATCTGGCTTACACCCGTTGTATGCGAACGTTAGAATCTATCACACCCGATCATCACATGGTGCTTCGAAACAACGAACCTTCGCAACGGTGCACAGTTAGGGGGAACACTTTCTTGAAATTATTGCGAGGGATCATCTTATTTATGCTACCGTCGTTCTAAGAAAATAAGATGTAAACATGACAAACATCACATGCAAATCATAAAGTGACATGATATGGCCAATATCATCTTGCGCCTTTTGATCTCCATCTTCGAGGCACGACATGATCACCTTCGTCACCGGCATGACACCATGATCTCCATCATCGTGTCTTCATGAAGTTGTCTCGCCAACTATTACTTCTACTACTATGGCTAATGGTTAGCAATAAAGTAAAGTAATTACATGGCGTTTTTCATTGACACACAGGTCATACTCCCCTCGTCCCGAAAAACATGTCGCGACGGCATTTTTACAAAAAACCCCTCTAGCTTCTCCCGACCAAACCCGCGCTCCTCGTCATCCTCCTCCGACAGAAGCAGCAGCTGCGCTGCTCTCCGCCGCCGCAGCTGCCCTACTCCCTGCCACCGCAGCCCTCCTACTCCCTCGCTCTCCCGCCGCAACTGCCTCATGCTCCGCTGCCGCAGCTGTCGCCCGCCTGCCTCCCCAAGCTCCCCCCTTAAAAAGATCTTCGATTTCCCCAGCTACCGC
Source organism: Aegilops umbellulata (assembly GCA_032464435.1). NCBI lineage: Eukaryota > Viridiplantae > Streptophyta > Magnoliopsida > Poales > Poaceae > Aegilops > Aegilops umbellulata. Next base: position 645,047,029 of record CP136060.1, on the reverse strand, counting down.
CGCGCTCTGCTCCGGCTGCGCCGGAACTGCCGTCGAAGAGCCCGGAGGCACCGGATCCGGACCACCAACAACAACCTAAAGGCCGACGAGCAGCCAGGTGTCGTCCTCGCCATCGACAACGACGGTGCCGTCGACGCCGCGGAGCAAGGGCGAGATCCTCCAGTCGGCCAACGTCAAGAGTTTCGCCTTCACGGAGCTGATTTTCAGCTGCTTCTGCTGCCCCTGATAGCGCCGGCACCGTGCGACTGTACGAGGGCCGCGTTCGGCACTCGCGCCGGCGGCCGGCGGGGCACGCCTTCGAGTACACCGTGCGCTACGCCCTCGTGGACCTCGATCACCTCATTCACCGCCCAGGGGCCCGGGTGAGTCACTTCCCCGGCCAATCCCTTATCCTCTCCCCGCATTTCTTTCCCCTCGTGCAGCTCCGGTGTTGATTGGGTCATGCGCGGTGCTTGAACTCTTCTGTTCAGATGGCTCGCGCCCGTCGCGGCGAGGCTGGCCAAGGTCGGCCCGCCGGGGGAGCTCGCGGTCGGGCTGCTCACCAAGGTAGCGGGCGGCGAGCGCAGGGGGCCGGAGCTGCCGCAGGCGGTCGGGTCACTGGCGTCCGTCGCCGGGGAGGCCTTCTTCCTGCCGCTCTATGACCTCTTCCTCACCTACGGCGGCGTCTTCCGCCTCAACTTCGGGCCCAAGGTGAGCTCGCCATTAACCCAATTGCCCCCAAAATTTCAGTCTTCTGAAAGTTGCCATGTTACTAATGCTCTGCACCTTCTTTTTCATCTGCTTCCTCCAGTCTTTCCTTATCGTCTCTGATCCGGATGTAGCTAAGCATATCCTGAGGGACAACTCCAAGGCTTATTCCAAGGTTTGGTTCTAGTCATTTCCGAACAGTAGAGAAATGTTTCAGAAGGCTTCAGAAATCAGCAGGATGCCTGTTTGATTCAGTACTTGTTTGATCATGGTGGGTGCAGGGTATCCTTGCGGAGATACTGGAGTTTGTGATGGGCACCGGCCTGATCCCGGCTGATGGGGAGGTCTGGCGTGTTCGACGGCGTGCCATTGTACCAGCATTACATCAGAAGGTTCAGCTATCATATCTACAGTACCTAGCTACTGTCAGAATAGGACACTGTATATCTATAGCTTCATTTTAGAAATTTAATTAGTGCATTTCTAAAATGGCAAAGATTATGGCGCAAAGATTAGTTACATCACATCAAGCATGCCATGCCATCATTGATTCTATTTTTGATGGCACTGAATCTTGAAAATACTAGCAGAAGTGATATTGTGAACCACTGGGCCCCAAGGAGATATCATCATCAGTAGATATCTACAGTTTTATTACTGGAGCCACCATACAAACCATGCAAACCTCATATTCTTTTGTTAGCTGAGAAGATCTGCTCTAGCATTTAGCAGAAGGATTACCACCACTACTATCTTATGATGTGTAGGTACTTAGAAGTTAATTAGGATCTTAGCTTAGAAGACCTGCTCTAGCACTAAGCAGAAGTTAATTTGGAGTACTATGACTTTTTGACAGTCTGTAAAACAGGGCACTTGCTTCGCAGGAAAATTGAAACTGAAAAATTGCAAGAGTTTTGCTTCATTTGGAGTACAAGTCCAAACCTGTATTGACAATACATGTTCTATTTTTCTATTGTTGATCAGATCCATATTGTCCTAAATTGCAAAGTAAGTTAGCACAAATTCAGTTTTAATCCAAATTATTCAAATAAATCCAAATGCTTTAAATTAATTCAAATAACTAAAATTAATCCAAATCAATTCAAATAATTCAAATTCCAAATAACCCAAATTCCAATAAATTCCAATAAGGAGTTTATATACAAGGATTAGACAAGGCATACACAAGGGCATGACATAAGGGCATCTTTGTCCCCTCTTGACACAAGACATACACAAGGAGCACCTGACTACATGACATAAGGGCCTCTTTGTCCCCTCTTGACTACATTCTTTTCCTTTCTCTGGCCACTTCTTCCCTTCCCTTCCCTTTACTTTTCTTTCTTTTCCCTTCTCTAGCTAATTCTTTCCTTTCATTTTCTTTTCCCATTGCAATTTCCATTTCTTCTATAATGGCCCTAGTATCAACAACGACCCGACTGTCGCAATATACACCGGTTATTTCCATTCCAGCATTCTGAACGCGATCCTTGTGCAAGTGGGGCAACTTATATTGATTTCCTCCTTTGTCTTTCATAACTTCAAACATAACTGCTTCTAATGTGATAAAGCTTCTGTGCAACTTGTCGGCATCGTAGTTCTCGAATTCCTCTTCCACACCTTGTACCAGTTCCTGGATGTTCGTAGGTGACCTCCAGTCGGTTAGAGACTGGAGAGAGTTATGGAAGCAGAGGTCCAAACAATTTAACTTAGGGCTATTTGGGGGCTGTTGTAGCAATCGGATGTCAAGATCAGTTTGTTCCACAGCTTCTCGAAAAGCTACATCATTGGGAAGGACATGAGGCTTTGCGTTATCCTGTTGGATGAATATTGTTGCTCCCTCATCATCATCAGGCCACTTATCCTGAATTGCCGGGATAACCTTATTGATTAGATAATCTCTGCACACAGGCCTGGTTACTTTCACTGATGTCAACACTTTTGTTCCCTTTGTTCTGTTTTGACTTGTTCGCTTCGCCTCAGTCTCTTCGACGAATGCCCACATGCCGATCTTCCCATCGAATGTTAGCTCCCCCTCATTGTTATATCGAGGCTTGGCAACAGCTGTTAGGAACATCACCTTCCCAATGCTGTGAGTGTTTGACACGGTGCGCTTCGGTTCAGGTTCTCCTGGAAGTACATAGTAACTATTCTTCACTCTCGTCATGTCAAACCACTTCTCATCGATGTGAACCATATTCGTCATTGGTTTTAACATAGCCCGAGAAGTTGAGATCGAACTGTCATCGACCATGGACATACAAAATTTCAATCTCGCAAGCTTGTTCTCTAGCTTGAGGTGAGGCTTCACGGTACTTGTGATGCGGTTGAGCTCATTCAACTGGAACCTCTTATGTAGGGTCGATCGGGCCACACCTAGAGACCGTGCCAGAGATTGAATTGTTCTTCTTTTATTCAGTGGGATTGTTGAGGTCCTCTCTAGATCTAGCTCCTTTCTCTTTCGGCCGGATCTTCCTGGCTTCTTACTTGAGACATCTACTTCTTTGCCATCGGCAATTTGCTTTTTAGCCTGTTCCCAGATTCTTTCAACAGATCATACACTTATGTCCAACAGGTTTGAGACTAGCAGCTTGTCGTCTGGTTGAACAGACCCATCTCTGAGCTCGATTACCAGCAGGGCAAAGTAAACACCATGCCTCTCCTTATCTGGCAATTCTCTTCTCTTCTCCTGAAGTATCCAATTCATAACTTCATCCTCTTCCTCTTGAACTTCATCCTCTTTCCCTTCATCTTCTTGAGGCATCCAGTTCATAGCTTCATCGTCTTCCTCTTGAGGCATCAAGTTCAAATCCATAGTACCATTCTCTGCCACTTGAGGTTCCTCCTGTTCAGGGATCCAATTCAAATTAATACCTTCATCGTCTTCCTCTTGAGGCATCAAGTTCAAATCCATAGTTTCATGTTCTTCCTTTTGAGGCATCAAGTTCAAATCCATAGTTATGTTTCCTGCCATCAATGACAAAAGATGAGTACACCATGGTACCATAACAAGAATATACACACACAAAATGAGTATGCAAGTCAAACAAGAAATGCATTTGCACTAGTCAAACAAGAATACACACACAAAGTTATTACTGGAGCCACCATAAAAACCATGTCCAGATTAAACAAAAAGTATCATGTTCAAGCCAAATTTTCAAGATTGCAAATGACCATGACCATGTCAGCAGCAATTTTGAAAGCAAATTCAGTAAACAAAATTTTGTCAGTCCTGTCATTTAAATTCCAATAATTTTAATAAATCAAATAATTTTGAGTTGAATATATAGTGCATCTAATGTACTGTATGTGTGTGTGCTGTCTAGATGCCAGCCAAAATGACAAGATGTTAAAAAGTCCTCATGACATTAACAAAATATAGGTAGCATTCAGCAAAAATGTTCACTTGTTTTAAAACTGTTCATGGTTTTGATATGTTCCTAATATGTAAAGAATTCTTGGCCGTGCCTCTGGAGGATCTGAATTTTAACTGAGCCTGGCATACAGCTTGTGATACAGCAGTCCGAGATAATTTTGTGTCCACTATGTTTGTAAGTTAATGAGCTTTATCTTTTGCTCACTGCCTGATGCTTCTTTTTTCCTGCATTTCGATAGCTCAAAAATCTCTCTGCAATGGTGGTGAATATTGCCACAGCAGCAACAGTATAATTATACATATCTCCACAGCAGCAGTATTTATCATCTCCACAGCAGCAGTTCTATTAGAGTTTTGCTTCGGTTCACGCTATTCAACTTACGTTCCTTTTTTTAAAGAAAAGCTTACATTCCTTGATATAGCTTGATAAGCCAGCTTCTTAAAATAGATCTGACATTCAGACATGTCGGGGAAAATTCTACTAGCACTTGATGAAATGGCATAGTAAATGGCAGTTAAGCATGTACTCCAAACATAGTGAAAAATGTATGTGAAATATTCAGGACAGATCATTCATTCAGATTTAACAAGAAGCTAGTAAGAGTACTCCAAAATGTATGTGAAATATGTAGCCAGTCTGCACTTGCACAAGTAGCCAGTCTGCACTTGCAAATAATAGGCTTACTCAGCTCTAACAAGTAAGCAAATAACTCCATGGAGAAGTCAGCAAGAAGATTTCAGGTTCTGAAACTGAAACAGAGCATTGCACAAGTAGCCAGTCTGCACTTGCAAATTCACAATTTCATTTGGATCGAGCGGCCGATCCCCACATGGTGAACCAGCTGATGTAGCACTTGCAAACCCACAATAAAAATGATGTCTAGCGGCTGATCCACACAAGCATAATTCAGTAGCCCCCACATTGACTTATAACCTGAAATCTTCAGGCTACTTTCATTTTGTTCTTTGTTCTTCAGTTAACATTGGAGAGTACAGTATTCAGTTAACAATGTTCTTTGTGACAAACAGGAACGGAGGAGCACAAGGAGCAGAGGAGCAACTCCTTACAGTACCTTCTTCTTCTTGACGAACAGGAGCTGTGGCGGCAGCTGGGCAGAAGGGCAGCAGCAGTATGGGCAGAGGAGCTCCACCGGCGGGGGAGAAGCAGCAGCAGTATGGGCAGAGGAGCTCCACCGGCGGGCGCGCAGGCAGGGAAGAAGGAGCAGCACGGGCTCGCGCGGGAGATTGAGGAGGACGAGCTGGAGATCAAGGAGGAAGCGCGCGAACTCCTGGTCCACCGGATCGTGGAGGCAGTTTTTCGGCGAAGCCCGTAGGGGATCGCGGCCAGGAGCGATTGCGGCGGCGCACGCGCGAAGGATCGCGGCCAGGAGGAATTGCGGCGGCGCACGCGCGGAGTTCAAGGAGTACGCGCTGGAGCTTGAGGAGGATGCGCCGGAGCTCGAGGAGGACGTGCGCGAGCTCGAGGAGGACGTGTCGGGAGGTTTCGGCGACGCCCGCAGGTAATTGCGGCAGCACAGGTCTGGGCGACGGCGGCGGAGCAGTATCTGGCGACGAAGGCGGCGGAGCAGGTACTTGGCGAAGGTGGCGGAGCACTTCCTGGTGGGCGGCGAATCACGCAGCTGGGCGACGCCGGCCGCTGGCGACGGCGGAGGAGGAAGACGGGGGCGGGGACTTGTTTGATACGATTTTGAAACTACGAGGGTGTTTCTGTAAAATTGCGAATGAACTGTGCTCGCGACATGTTTTTCGGGACGGAGGGAGTACAATAAATTAAGAAAACTCCTATGGCTCCTGCCAGTTGTCATACTCATTGACATACAAGTCGTGATTCCTATTACAAGAACATGATCAATCTCATACATCACATATATATAATTCATCACATCCTTTTGGCCATATCACGTCACATAGCATACCCTGCGAAAACAAGTTAGACGTCCTCTAATTGTTGTTGCATGTTTTACGTGGCTGCTATGGGTTTCTAGCAAGAATGTTTCTTACCTACGCAAAAGCCACAACGGTGATATGCCAATTGCTATTTACCCTTCATAAGACCCTCTTCATCGAATCCGATCCGACTAAAGTGGGAGAGACAGACACCCGCTAGCCACCTTATGAATCAAGTGCATGTCAGTCGCTGGAACCTGTCTCACGTAAGTGTACGTGTAAGGTCGGTCCGGGCCGCTTCATCCCACAATGCCGCCGAATCAAGATAAGACTAGTAACGGCAAGCTAATTTAACAAATCATCGCCCACAACTACTTTGTATTCTACTCGTGCATAGAATCTATGCATAGACCTAGCTCATGATGCCACTGTTGGGGAACGTAGCAATAATTCAAAATTTTCCTACGTGTCACCAAGATCAATCTAGGAGATGCTAGCAACGATAGAGAGGGATTGCATCTTCATACCCTTGAAGATCGCTAAGCGGAAGCGTTACACGAACGCGGTTGATGGAGTCGTACTCGCGGCGATTCAAATCGCGAAAGATCCGATATAGCGCCGAACGGACGACGCCTCCGCGTTCAACACACGTACAGCCCGGGAAAGTCTCCTCCTTCTTGATCCAGCAAGGGGAGAGGAGAAGTTGAGGGAGAGCTCCGGCAGCACGACGGCGTGGTGGTGGAGCTTGCAGTTCTCCGGCAGGGCTTCGCCAAGCACTACTACTACTACGGAGGTGTTGGGGAGGGAGAGGGCTGCGCCAGGGGAAGGGGTGCGGCTCCCATGTGCCTCCCCACTATATATAGGGGTGGAGGGGGCTGGTTTCTTGCCCTCCAAGTCCATTGGGGCGTTGGCAAAGGTGGGGGAAAGAAATCCCATCATTTCCCTTCCCCACCGATTGTTATCCCCCCTTTTTAGGGATCTTGATCTTATCCTTTCGGGATATGATCTTATTCCTTCTAAGGGGGATCTTGGTGCGCCTTGACCAGGGGTGTGGGCCTTGCCCCCACTATCCACGTTCACGTGGGTCCCCCATGCAGGTAGGCCCCACTCCGGAACCTTCGCGATACAATACCGAAAAATCCTAAACATTTTCCGGTGGCCAAAATAGGACTTCCCATATGTAAATCTTTACCTCCGGACCATTCCAGAACTCCTCGTGACTTCCGGGATCTCATCCAGGACTCCGAACAACATTCGGTAACTGCACACTAATTCCCGTAACAACTCTAGCGTCACCGAACCTTAAGTGTGTAGACCCTACGGGTTCGGGAATCATGCAGACATGACCGAGACAGCTCTCTGGCCAATAACCAACAGCGGGATCTGGATACCCATGTTGGCTCCCACATGTTCCACGATGATCTCATCGGATAAACCACGATGTCAGGGATTCGATCAATCCTGTATACAATTCCCTTTGTCAATCAGTACGTTACTTGCCCGAGATTCGATCGTCGGTATCCCAATACCTTGTTCAATCTCGTTACCGGCAAGTCACTTTACTCGTACCGTAATGCATGATCCTGTGATCAACCACTTGGTCACATTGAGCTCATTATGATGATGCATTACCGAGTGGGCCCAGAGATACCTCTCCGTCATACGGAGTGACAAATCACAGTCTCGATTCGTGCCAACCCTACAGACACTTTCGGAGATACCTGTAGTGCACCTTTATAGCCACCCAGTTACGTTGTGACGTTTGGTGCACCCAAAGCATTCCTACGGTATCCGGGAGTTGCACAATCTCATGGTCTAAGGAAATGATACTTGACATTAGAAAAGCTTTAGCAAACAAACTACACGATCTTGTGCTACGCTTAAGATTGGGTCTTGTCCATCACATCATTCTCCTAATGATGTGATCCCGTTATCAATGACATCTAATGTCCATGGTCAGGAAACCATGACCATCTATTGATCAACGAGCTAGTCAACTACAGGCTTACTAGGGACATGTTGTGGTCTATGTATTCACACATGTATTACGGTTTCCGGTTAATACAATTATAGCATGAACAATAGACAATTATCATGAACAAGAAATACAATAATAACCATATTATTATTGCCTCTAGGGCATATTTCAAACAGGAGGATGCGTTGTTGTGCGATGTGTGGTTGGCCGTATCCGCAGAGGGGCCGCCCTTCTGGGAGTATACCTGACCATGGGCAGCCCGGCCCGAACCGACCCGGCTCGAAAATCCCGGGCTGGGCTAAGTGCGAGTGTGCCATCCGGTCGGGCTTGGGCCTGGAAATTAAGCCCGGCGGGCAGATCAGGTCGGGCTCGGGCTAGATATAGTAGGCACGATGGTCAGGTCCGGCCGGATTCGGGCCTGGGTTTTTAGCATCGGGCTTTTCTGGGCCGGGTTGAGATATGCCCTGGTATATGTGGGTGCAAGCGCATGAAAAGTTCCACGCATTAAATGACATTGCGCCCTAAGACATGTACATCATTCAACCATGCAACATGAGGTCGTTGTCGTAGTTGGCATGCTATCCAGGTCAGCGTCATCAAGTTTTGCAACTTGGTTAGTTAGATCGAGGCAAGGTGGCCATTTCACGCGGACACGGAGGAGATGGTAAGTTTTACTTCCTCTTGCTCAACTTGTTGATTGATTCGTTCATCAATGTTGGTTTAGACATTATATGTAGCCCGCACGCGTTGCCATGGTGTAGCACAGGCAAGAGGGGCAGCCATTTACGTGCACACACTATTGGATGGAGCTGAAGAGAAGTATGTGTGGGACAACATGATCCGTTCATGAAAAACTTGTTGGATAATCGGGATCTAGTCGAATTCGAGACCTTGTTGTACTAGATTTAATTTGCATGTTATGTGTGGATGATTTGTGCTATTTTTTATCCGAACTTTGATGAATATCGGCCGGTTTGTATGAATTTCGTCCGGTTGTTCGAGTTATTGTTAAAATGTATGTGGCTAGAGTTGGATGCCGCCTACCGCATCCGTGTCCGTGGACTGCCCTCCTATGTCCGCGGACGGATGCGAGAGGATTTTTGCGGGTTGTCGTTGGAGATGTCCTCACATGGCAAATAACGAAGCATCTAGCATATACTAATGTACACATACCAACAGAGAAGAACAATTCACACGAGTTCATTGTTGGCCATGGTGACAAAGACAAGATAATCGTCCATAGTAGTGATAGTAGTCGAAGCAGACGGACTGACCTCGACAATGTAGTCTAACTTAAGCAAGCAGTTATCCCAAGACGCATTCCAAAACCCTAATTGATCCTCAGCCGATGCGGGTTCTCAAAAGACACGGTTCTGGTGGCCCGCTCCTTAGGACAATTATGCATGTAGTCATCGGGGATGGGGCCGTCATAGAAGCACCTTGATAATAGGAACTCGGTATGACTGTCTGTTTTGTCTACTGATGTCTTTGTTATGTGTACCTTCTCTCCTCTGTGTCCCTACCCATAGAGAGGATGTCGGGAGAGTGAAGTGGTGCAACCGGCACGTGGTGGAAGAACTCTTCGGAAGTACAAAATATGTCTACAATGTGCTCGAGTATTGACACAAACAATCAAAGCTAGGAAATCCATTGCTAAGAAAAAATATGTAACCCCCTGGTCAAGATCTAAGTCAGGGCGGGGAGACCCGCAACCATAGCAGCATCGAGTAACAACGTCCCCAAGAAGCAGGCATCGAGAAACCCGCAGGCTATCGAGATGACAACACTACTGTCGGGCCCTAGGAAGACATGAAGATATGGGAGCCTGCCCGAGGTCTCGCAACCTTCACTACGACCTCTGCCACGCTCGGGGGGTACTAATGGGGTCCTGTACCGGGGGTAGCTAATGCCAACGAGCCCAGCCTCGTTATCCATGCTACTTGTGAGCTGTGTTGGAATTTCCTCAAAGAGGAGGGGATGATGCAGTACAGTAGAGATAAGCATTTCCCTCAGTTAAGAACCAAGGTTATCAATCCAATAGAAGAACCACGAATACCTCATGAACAGTACCTACACACTAAAGAACAAATACTTGCACCCAACGCAAACAAGGAGTTGTTAATCCCTTGGCGGTTAACTGCAAGGATAAAATCTTGTAGTGATAGATAGATAAACAAAAACACACACAAAAATAAAGGTACAAAAATTGCAGCAAAGTATTTTTGTATTTTAGTATATGATAAAGATAGACCCAGGGGCCTGCTACTTGTGAGCTGCGTTAGGATTTTCTCGAAGAGGAGAGGATGATGCAGTACGATAAGTATTTCTGCAGGGCTTCACCTAAGCTCTACAAAAATATGACCGGGGGTGTAAACGGTGGAGGGAGGCGCTGCACACGGCTAGGCAATTGTCTAGTGTGTGCTATGCGCCCCCTCCCACACATATATATATATATATATATATATATATATATATATATATATATATATATAGAGAGAGAGAGAGAGAGAGAGAGAGAGAGAGGGAGAGAGGAGCAGCCAAAGTAGGCACCCAAGTAGGAGGGATCCTACTTGGTGTCCCTCCCAAGCCACACCCCCTTCTTTCCTTATCTGTAGTGCAAGGAAAGGCAAGGGACGGTGGTGCCCCTTCCTTTACTTTCTCCCATGAGAGGAAAGACAGGAGGGGCTAGCCCTCCCCCTTTTCCTTACCTAGGGATGTCCAAACAAGTGCAGGGGCGCACCAGCCCCCTAGTGGGCTGGTATGTCCCTCCCTTTGGCCCATTAAGCCCATAACTTGCCGGGGGGTGCCCGGAACCCCTTCTGGTGACCCGATTCTTTCCCGGTATGTCCCGAAACACTTTCGTGCCCAAATACCATCGTCCTATATATCGAACTTTACCTCTCAACCATTTTGAGACTCCTCATCATGTCCGTGATCTCATCCGGGGCTCTGAACAACATTCGGTCACCAAATCATATAACTCATATAACACTATATCATCAACGAACATTAAGCGTGTGGAGCCTATGGGTTTGATAACTGTGTAGACATGACCGAGACACCTGCGCGGTCAATAACCAATAGCGAAACCTGGATGCCCATATTGGCTCCTACATATTCTACGAAGATCTTTATCGGTCGAACCGTTATGACAACATACGTAATTCCCTTTGCCTATCGGTATGTTACTTGCCCGAGATTCGATCGTCGGTATCTTCATACCTAGTTCAATCTCGTTACCGGCAAGTCTCTTTACTCGTTCCGTAATACATCACCTCACGACTAACTCCTTAGTCATTTTCTTGCAGGCTTATGATGTGTACTACCGAGAGGGCCCAGAGCTACCTCTCCGATACTCGGAGTGACAAATCCTAATCTCGATCTATGCCAACTCAACAAACACCTTCGTAGATACCTGTAGAGCATATTTATGATCACCCAGTTATGTTGTGACGTTTGATAGCACACAAGGTATTCCTACGGTATTCCGGAGTTGCATAATCTCATAGTCGAAGGAATATGTATTTGACATGAAGGAAGCAATAGCAACAAACTGAATGATCATTATGCTAAGCTAACGGATGGGTCTTGTCCATCACATCATTCTCCTAATGATCATTCTCCTAATGATGTGACCCCGTTATCAAATGACAACTCATGTCCATGATTAGGAAACCTTAACCATCTTTGATTAACGAGCTAGTCTAGTAGAGGCTCACTGGGGACACCGTGTTTGTTTATGTATTCACACATGTATTTAAGTTTCCGATCAATAAAATTCTAGCATGAATAATAAACCTTTATCATGATTTAGGAAATATAATAATAACCATTTTATTATTGCCTCTAGGGCATATTTCCATCACCTCATGGCTCGTCGGATCTTCTCCCAAAGCTTCTAGGGTCCCTTTTGGTCAGAAAAACTAATCCAAAGTTTTTTCTTCGTTTGGACTCTGTTTGATATTGATTTTCTAAAAAGCCAAAAACAACACAAAAACTGCAACTGACACCGAGCACTAGGTTAATAGGTTACTCCAAAAAAATGATATATAAGTGCATATAATTGTTGGAAATATGCCCTAGAGGCAATGATAAATTGATTATTATTATATTTCCTTGTTCATGATAATCGTTTATTATCCATGCTAGAATTGTATTGATAGGAAACTCAGATACATGTGTGGATACATAGACAACACCATGTCCCTAGTAAGCCTCTAGTTGACTAGCTCGTTGATCAATAGATGGTTACGGTTTCCTAACCATGGACATTGGATGTCATTGATAACGGGATCACATCATTAGAGGAATGATGTGATGGACAAGACCCAATCCTAAGCCTAGCACAAGATCATGTAGTTCGTATGCTAAAGCTTTTATAATGTCAAGTATCATTTCCTTAGACCATGAGATTGTGCAACTCCCGGATACCGTAGGAATGCTTTGGGTGTGCCAAACGCCACAACGTAACTGGGTGGCTATAAAGGTGCACTACGGGTATCTCCGAAAGTGTCTGTTGGGTTGGCACGAATCGAGACTGGGATTTGTCATCCGTGCAAACGGAGAGGTATCTCTGGGCCCACTCGGTAGGACATCATCATAATGTGCACAATGTGATCAAGGAGTTGATCACGGGATGATGTGTTACGGAATGAGTAAAAGAGACTTGCCGGTAACGAGATTGAACAAGGTATCGGTATACCGACGATCGAATCTCGGGCAAGTATCGTACCGATAGACAAAGGGAATTGTATACGGGATTGATTAAGTCCTTGACATCGTGGTTCATCCGATGAGATCATCGTGGAACATGTGGGAGCCAACATGGGTATCCAGATCCCGCTGTTGGTTATTGACCGGAGAACATCTCGGTCATGTCTGCATGTCTCCCGAACCCGTAGGGTCTACACACTTAAGGTTCGATGACGCTAGGGTTATAAAGGAAGCTTGTATGTGGTTACCGAATGTTGTTCGGAGTCCCGGATGAGATCCCGGACGTCACGAGGAGTTCCGGAATGGTCCGGAGGTAAAGATTTATATATAGGAAGTATGGTTTTGGCCACCGGAAGTGTTCTGGGCATCACCGGTAGTGTACCGGGACCACCGGAGGTGTCTGGGGGTCCACCAAGTGGGGCCACCATCCCCGGAGGCTTGCGTGGGCCAAGTGTGGGAGGGGACCAGCCCCAGGTGGGCTGGTGCGCCCCCCCACAAGTGCCCAAGGCGCAAGGGAGAGGAGAAGGGGGAAAACCCTAGGGCAGATGGGCCCTAAGGCCCATGCTCCCTGCGCCTCCCTCTCCTCCCCTCTTGGCCGCCTTCCCCTTCCCCATCTAGGGCTGCCGCCCCCCTAGGGGTGGAACCCTAGAGGGGGCGCACCCTCCTCCCTCTCCCCTATATATAGTGAGGCCTAGGGCTGCCCATAACACACGTGATTCGATCTCTCTCTCGTTGGTGCAGCCCTGCGTCTCTTCTTCCTCCTCTCTTGCGGTGCTTGGCGAAGCCCTGCTGGATTGCCACGCTTCTCCATCATCACCACGCCGTTGTGCTGCTGCTGGATGGAGTCTTCCTCAACCTCTCCCTCTCTCCTTGCTGGATCAAGGCATGGGAGACGTCACCGGGCTGTACGTGTGTTGAACGCGGAGGTGCCGTCCGTTCGGCACTCGGTCATCGGTGATTTGAATCACGACGAGTACGACTCCATCAACCCCGTTCACTTGAACGCTTCCACTTAGCGATCTACAAGGGTATGTAGATGCACTCTCCTTCCCCTCGTTGCTGGTTTCTCCATAGATAGATCTTGGTGACACGTAGAAATATTTTGAATTTCTGCTACGTTCCCCAACAGTGGCATCATGAGCTAGGTCTATTGCGTAGATTCTTTGCGCGAGTAGAACAGAAAGTAGTTGTGGGCGTTGATTTTGTTCAATATGCTTACCGTTACTAGTCAATCTTGATTTGGCGGCATTGTGGGATGAAGCGGCCCGGACCGACCTTACACGTACACTTACGTGAGACAGGTTCCACCGACTGACATGCACTAGTTGCATAAGGTGGCTAGCGGGTGCCAGTCTCTCCCACTTTAGTCGGATCGGATTCGATGAAAAGGATCCTTATGAAGGGTAAATAGCAATTGACATATCATGTTGTGGTTTTGCGTAGGTAAGAAACGTTCTTGCTAGAAACCCATAGCAGCCACGTAAAACATGCAAACAACAATTAGAGGACGTCTAACTTGTTTTTGCAGGGTATGCCATGTGATGTGATATGGCCAAAGGATGTGATGTATGATATATGTGATGTATGAGATGATCATGTTCTTGTAGTAGGAATCACGACTTGCATGTCGATGAGTATGACAACCGGCAGGAGCCATAGGAGATGTCTTTAATTTATTTATGACCTGCGTGTCAACATAAACATCATGTAATTACTTTACTTTATTGCTAAAACGTTAGCCATAGTAGTAGAAGTAATAGTTGACGTGACAACTTCATGAAGACACGATGATGGAGATCATGATGATGAAGATCATGGTGTCATGCCGGTGACGACGATGATCATGGAGCCCCGAAGATGGAGATCGAAAGGAGCAAAGTGATGATGGCCATATCATGTCACTATTTGATTGCATGTGATGTTTATCATGTTTTTGCATCTTATTTGCTTAGAACGACGGTAGTAAATAAGATGATCCCTCATTAAAATTTCAAGAAAGTGTTCCCCCTAACTGTGCACCGTTGCGAAAGTTCGTCGTTTCGAAGCACCACGTGATGATCGGGTGTGATAGATTCTTACATTCACATACAACGGGTGTAAGCCAGATTTACACACGCGAAACACTTAGGTTGACTTGACGAGCCTAGCATGTACAGACATGGCCTCGGAACACAAGAGACCGAAAGGTCGAGCATGAGTCGTATGGTAGATACGATCAACATGAAGATGTTCACCGATAATGACTAGTCCGTCTCACGTGATGATCGGACACGGCCTAGTTGACTCGGATCATGTAATCACTTGGATGACTAGAGGGATGTCTATCTGAGTGGGAGTTCATAAGATGAACTTAATTATCCTGAACATAGTCAAAAGATCTTTGCAAATTATGTCGTAGCTCGCGCTTTAGTTCTATTGTTTTAGATATGTTCCTAGAGAAAATATAGTTGAAAGTTGATAGTAGCAATTATGCGGACAATAGAAGGCTTATGTCCTTAATGCAACGCTCGGTGTGCTGGACCTCGAACGTGGTCTGTGGATGTTGCGAACATCTGACATACACGTTTTGATGACTACATGATAGTTCGGTAATGTTAAATGGTTTAGAATTGAGGCACCGAAGACATTTTAAAATGTCGCGGAACATATGAGATGTTTCGAGGGCTGAAATTGGGATTTCAGGCTCGTGCCCACGTCAAGAGGTATAAGACCTCCGACGATTTTCTTGGCCTGCAAACTAAGGGAGAAAAGCCCAATCGTTGAGCTTGTGCTCAGATTGTCTGAGTACAACAATCAATTGAATCGAGTGGGAGTTGATCTTCCAGATAAGATAGTGATGCTTCTCCAAAGTCATTGCCACCAAGCTGCTAGAGCTTCGTAATGAACTATAACATATCAGGGATAGATATGATGATCCTTGAAATATTCGCGATGTTTGACACCGCGAAAGTAGAAATCAAGCAGGAGCATCAATTGTTGATGGTTAGTGAAACCACTAATTTCAAGAAGGGCAAGGGCAAGAAGGGATACTTCATGAAACGGCAAATCAACTGCTGCTCTAGTGGAGAAACCCAAGGTTGAACCCAAACCCGAGACTGAGTGCTTCTGTAATAAGGGAAACAGCCACTAGAGCAGAATTACCCTAGATACTTGGTAGATGAGAAGGCTGTCGATAGAAGTATATTGGATATACATTATGTGAATGTGTACTTTACTAGTACTCCTAGTAGCATCAGCGTATTAGATACCGGTTCGATTGCTAAGTGTTAGTAACTCGAAATAAAAGCTACGGAATAAACAGAGACTAGCTAAAGGTGAGCTGACGAGATGTGTTGGAAGTGCTTCCAAGGTTGATATGATCAAGCATCACACGCTCCCTCTACCATCGAGATTGGTGTTAAACCTAAATAATTGTTATTTGGTGTTTGCGTTGAGCATAGACATGATTGGATTATGTCTATCGCAATACGGTTATTCATTTAAGGAGAATAATGGTTACTCTATTTATTTGAATAATACCTTCAATGGTCTTGCACCTAAAATGAATGGTTTATTGAATCTCGACCATAGTGATACACATGTTCATGCCAAAAGATATAAGATAGTAATGATAGTACCACCTACTTGTGGCACTGCCATGTAAGTCATATTGGTATAAAACGCATGAAGAAGCTCCATGTTGATGGATCTTTGGACTCACTCATTTCTGAAAAGATTGAGACATGTGAACCGTGTCTGTTGGTATGTACGCATGAAGAAACTCCATGCAGATGGACCGTTTGGACTCACTTGATTTTGAATCGCTTGAGACATGCAAATCATACCACATGGGCAAGATGACTGAAAGCTTCGGTTTCAGTAAAATAGAACAAGAAAGCAACTTGTTGGAAGTAACACATTTTGATGTGTGCAGTCCCATGAGTGCTGAGGCACGCAGTGGATATCGTTATGCTCTTACTTCACAGATGATTTGAGTGGATACTGAGCATATTTACTTGATGAAAGACAAGTCTGAATTATTGAATGGTTCAAGTAATTTCAGAATGAAGTTGAATATCATCGTAACAAGAGGATAAAATATCTATGATATGATCACAGAGATGAATATCTGAGTTGCGAGTTTGGTACACAATTGAGACATTGTGGAAATTATTTCACGACTAGTACCGCCTGGAACACCATAGTGTGATGGTGTGTCCTAACATCATGACTGCGCCCTATTGGATATGATGCATACCATGATGTCTCTTATCGAATTACCACTATCGTTCATGGGTTAGGCATTAGAGACAACCGCACTCACTTTAAATAGGGCACCACGTAATTCCGATGAGATGACACCGTATGAACTATGGTTTAGAGAAACCTAAGCTGTCATTTCTTAAAAGTTTGGGGCTGCGACGCTTATATGAAAAAAGTTTTAGGCTGATAAGCTCGAACCCAAAGCGGATAACTGCATCTTCATAGGACACCCAAAACAGTTGGGTATACCTCCTATCTCGGATCCGAAGCAATAGGGATTGTTTCTCGAATCGGGTCCTTTCTCGAGGAAAAGTTTCTCTCGAAAGAATTGAGTGGGAGGATGGTGGAGACTTGATGAGGTTGTTGAACCGTCACTTCAACTAGTGTGTAGCAGGGCACAGGAGTTGTTCCTATGGCACCTACACCAATTGAAGTGGAAGCTTATGATAGTGATCATGAGACTTCGAATCAAGTCACTCCCAAACCTCGTAGGATGACAAGGATGCGTACTACTACAGAGTGGTACGTAATCCTGTCTTGGAAGTCATGTTGCTAGACAACAACGAACCTACGAGCTATGGAGAAGCGATGGTGGGCCCGGATTCCGATGAATGGCTCGAGGCCATATAATCCGAGAGAGGATCCATATATGAAAAACAAAGTGTAGACTTTGGAAGAACTACTTGATGGTCGTAAGGCTGTTAGGTACATATGGATTTTAAAAGGAAGACGGACAATGATGGTAAATGTCACCATTAAGAAAGCTCGACTTGTCATTAAGATGTTTTCCGACAAGTTCAAGGAGTTGACTGCGATGAGGCTTTCTCACTCGTAGCGATGCTAAGAGTCTGTTGGAATTATGTTAGCGATTACTGCATTATTTATGAAATTGTGCAGATAGGACGTCAAAACATTGTTTCCTCGACGATTTTCTTGAGGAAAGGTTGTATATGATATAGCCAGAAAGTTTTGTCAATCCTGAAAGATGCTAATAAGTATGCAAAGCACCAGCAATCCTTCTGAGGACTGGAGTAAGCATCTCGGAGTTGGAATTTACACTTTGATGAGTTGATCAAAGATTTTAGGTTTATACAAAGTTTATGAGAAACTTGTATTTCCAAAGAAGTGAGTGGGAGCACTATAGAATTTCTGATGAGTATATGTTGTTGATCAGAAATGATGTAGAATTTCTGGAAAGCATATAGGGTTATTTGGAAAGTGTTTTTCAATGGAAAACCTGGATTAAGCTACTTGAACATTGAGCATCAAGATCTATAAGGATAGATCAAAATCGCTTAATAGTACTTTCAAATGAATACATACCGTGACAAGATTTTGAAGGAATTCAAAATAGATCAGCAAAGAAGGAGTTCTTGGCTGTATTACACGTGTGAGTATTGAGTAAGACTCAAGACCTGACCACGGCAGAAGAGAGAGAAAGGACGAAGGTCGTCCCCTATGCTTAGACATAGGCTCTACAGTATGCTATGCTATGTACCGCATCTGAAGTGTGCCTTGCCATGAGTCAGTCAAGGGGTACAAGAGTGATCCAGGAATGGATCACAAGACAGCGGTCAAGGTTATCCTTAGTAACTAGTGAACTAAGGAATTTTCTCGACTATGGAGGTGGAAAAGGAGTTCGTCGTAAAGGGTTACGCCGATGCAAACTTTGACACTAATCCAGATTATTCTAAGTAGTAAATTGGATTCGTATAGTAGAACAGTTATTTGGAATAGTCCCAAATAGAGCGTGGTAACTGCATCTAGGAGATGACATAGAGATTTGTAAAGCACACATGGATCTGAAAGGTTCAGACCCGTTGACTATAACATCTCTCACAAGCATAACATGATCAAACCCAGAACTCTTTGGGTGTTAGTCACATAGGGATGTGACCTTGAGTGTTAATCACATATCGATGTGAACTAGATTATTGACTCTAGTGCAAGTGGGAGACTGTTGGAAATATACCCTAGAGGCAATGATAAATTGATTATTATTATATTTCCTTGTTCATGATAATCGTTTATTATCCATGCTAGAATTGTATTGATAGGAAACTCAGATACATGTGTGGATACATAGACAACACCATGTCCCTAGTAAGCCTCTAGTTGACTAGCTCGTTGATCAACAGATGGTTACGGTTTCCTAACCATGGACATTGGATGTCATTGATAACGGGATCACATCATTAGAGGAATGATGTGATGGACAAGACCCAATCCTAAGCCTAGCACAAGATCATGTAGTTCGTATGCTAAAGCTTTTATAATGTCAAGTATCATTTCCTTAGACCATGAGATTGTGCAACTCCCGGATACCGTAGGAATGCTTTGGGTGTGCCAAACGCCACAACGTAACTGGGTGGCTATAAAGGTGCACTACGGGTATCTCCGAAAGTGTCTGTTGGGTTGGCACGAATCGAGACTGGGATTTGTCACTCCGTGCAAACGGAGAGGTATCTCTGGGCCCACTCGGTAGGACATCATCATAATGTGCACAATGTGATCAGGGAGTTGATCACAGGATGATGTGTTACGGAACGAGTAAAAGAGACTTGCCGGTAACGAGATTGAACAAGGTATCGGTATACCGACGATCGAATCTCGGGCAAGTATCGTACCGATAGACAAAGGGAATTGTATACGGGATTGATTAAGTCCTTGACATCGTGGTTCATCCGATGAGATCATTGTGGAACATGTGGGAGCCAACATGGGTATCCAGATCCCGCTGTTGGTTATTGACCGGAGAACATCTCGGTCATGTCTGCATGTCTCCCGAACCCGTAGGGTCTACACACTTAAGGTTCGATGACGCTAGGGTTATAAAGGAAGCTTGTATGTGGTTACCGAATGTTGTTCGGAGTCCCGGATGAGATCCCGGACGTCACGAGGAGTTCCGGAATGGTTCGGAGGTAAAGATTTATATATAGGAAGTATGGTTTTGGCCACCGGAAGTGTTCTGGGCATCACCGGTAGTGTACCGGGACCACCGGAGGTGTCTGGGGGTCCACCAAGTGGGGCCACCATCCCCGGAGGCTTGCGTGGGCCAAGTGTGGGAGGGTACCAGCCCCAGGTGGGCTGGTGCGCCCCCCCACAAGTGCCCAAGGCGCAAGGGAGAGGAGAAGGGGGAAAACCCTAGGGCAGATGGGCCCTAAGGCCCATGCTCCCTGTGCCTCCCTCTCCTCCCCTCTTGGCCGCCTTCCCCTTCCCCATCTATGGCTACCGCCCCCCTAGGGGTGGAACCCTAGAGGGGGCGCACCCTCCTCCCTCTCCCCTATATATAGTGAGGCCTAGGGCTGCCCATAACACACGTGATTCGATCTCTCTCTCGTTGGTGCAGCCCTGCGTCTCTTCTTCCTCCTCTCTTGCGGTGCTTGGCGAAGCCCTGCTGGATTGCCACGCTCCTCCATCATCACCACGCCGTTGTGCTGCTGCTGGATGGAGTCTTCCTCAACCTCTCCCTCTCTCCTTGCTGGATCAAGGCATGGGAGACGTCACCGGGCTGTACGTGTGTTGAACGCGGAGGTGACGTCCGTTCGGCACTCGGTCATCGGTGATTTGAATCACGACGAGTACGACTCCATCAACCCCGTTCACTTGAACGCTTCCGCTTAGCGATCTACAAGGGTATGTAGATGCACTCTCTTTCCCCTCGTTGCTGGTTTCTCCATAGATAGATCTTGGTGACACGTAGGAAAATTTTGAATTTCTGCTACGTTCCCCAACAATAATTGCGTATAAAACATCTAAGATTGATACTATAATAGCATGGAACAATCAAAAATTATATATACGTTGGAGACGTATCAAGCTACAAGGGGGCCCAGCAGGCCCAAGACGTGGTGCAAAACCTAGGAGGCCAGACGACCTTCTTGACGCCCAAGACTAGAGGACGACAGCGCCCCAGATCGCATCTAAGATGTAAAGCCTAGGCCTCTCCTGTCTATATAAAGGGAGGTTTAGGGTTCCCTCGAGAAATCTATGCTCGGATAGGAGAACTCTCGGTAGAAACCTCATAGACCATTGTAACCCCTAGCACAAGGTATCCTTCCATTATGAATCATCAAAATCAGCAGGATGTAGGGTATTACTCTCCGGAAGCCTGAATATGCATAGTCCCCTCGTGTGACCTCCGATCCATGACTTCCAACTATGCTTGGACTCCTACGAGGGATCTGCCAGGAATTTTCTCCATCAGGAGCAACCCCTACTAGAACCAGCTGTCTATGAGCCTTTGGAAAGCCTTTAATCCATCTACCAAAATGATTAGTCTGGTTTACACAAGTGTAATTAAGGGGACAAACATATTTGACAAGTCTCCAAATTTACCTTGCAAGGTAGCATTCAAAGAACATATAGTGAACAGATTCATATTGTCCATAGTGGACACAACATTTGCTAGATTTCCAACCTCTCCCCAAAATATTACCTTTCCCACAAAACTATCTCTGTGAGAACTACCACTACTCACCAACATCTCCCACAAAGTTGTTCATATTCCCAAGACTATTGCCAACCTCATTATCAATAGAACGTTTTCCCTTGTCAGGATCACTCATATACTCTAGGATCCAACCTCCAACGTTAAAAGAATTGGGCTTTAGAGTTGGGGATAATTTCTGACTACTCTAAGCAAGTTGAGCAAACAGAGCCCTCAACAACTGTTCATGTTGTGTCAGATCTAGAGCCACCCTATTCTGAAATAGTTCTAAAGCAGTAGAGGTCACACCCTATCATTATGTTGAGAATTAGCCAACATCTATATTACCTTTCAGCTCTTTTAAACCTTGACCACTGGACTACAAACCACCATTATTCAACACTTGTCACCTATGCTTCTGATGACCTTGATTTTTACTCGATCTCCATCCCCCGCATTATTCTTCATACCCCATCTCTAGAATTGTTCTTCCCTAGCATATCAGCATCTAGATCTCTCCTCCCATATCCGTACTTTCCTCTTCCTGCTTTGTTGGATCTCCCTATCCCCCTAGCACGTCCATACTTTCTGGACAAGTTATCCTCTTCCACCCCTGATGGTGTAACATCGAGCCCTAATATCGGCTCAGAAAGTTCACTGTCAAGCCCCTGTAGGGGGAAGGGAATTCTGTTTAAGTAACTGAAAGCGCTAGAAAGTATATTTATAGAATCTGTATTTGTCACACCCTCCCAAATCCCATATGGGGAATCCAAGTGTCCCATGAGCATCATCAGGCAACATGGGAGCCATAGGCCTAGCCTAGTAGAACAAAATATGCTTCCTCATGGCATAGAATTTTCACATTACAATTATCCAAAGCTAAGTATCCAAAAATTCAAGCATATCCTCATACAAATAGGTTGGGATAGCCGGATAATTTCCATCTTGCAAATGATTTCTGACCTCCACACAACTAGCAACTAATTTGACACAAGAATCCCCAATTTAACTTGAATTATTATATAGATGAACACCATGACAGAAAGCATGAGGTTCAAGATTACCCACTTTACGGCCCACATCTTGTGTTCTTTGGTACTAACACGGTTTCTGCTTGTTTGGATTGCCTCGTGCTGGTATCAAAGAAAGACAGCTCTCAAATGGATTTGCTGGTCTATGATGACCAAGTAGAAGTATCCGTTCCACATAGGTGATTTTTATAGAAGCATAGGTGCAAACTCTTCTCGACAGAATTTCACTGATTAGTGAGCCAAGGAATAAGAATACCGCCCCTGATCTGTATTTCAAAAGCGGGTTCAGCGCTGTAAGAAATAGAATTATGCATAGGTTGACTTGTAAAGCCTCCCTGGTAAAAGCAGAAGAAGTTGCTACCAGATACAAGCAAACGGACACTAGTAGAAAAAGGGCCATTTGTCTCGGTTCATAAGGGCCTTTAGTCCCGGTTCTTGAACCGGGACTAAAGGGTCGTTACTAAAGCCTCCCCCCTTTAGTCTCGGTTCTTACACCAACCGAGACTAAAGGCCCTCCACGTGGCCGTTGCCTGGAGGTCCACCTTTAGTTCCGTTTGGTAACACCAACCGGGACTAAAGGAAATTTTATGATTTTTTTTAAAAAAAATCTGAATTTGTTTTTGAATTTATTTCCCAATTTTCAAATTTATGAATTATTTTAACCTCTAATCTCTAATCACCCCTCATCACTGCTCAATTTAACCTCTAATCTCTAATCACCCCTCATCATTCCAAATCATCTAACTTCCCGGACGGTCACCCATCCTCTCACTACTCCAGCCTGAGCACGCTTGACTTCCGGGTTCTATTCCCCCTCGTTTCCAAGTCTGCACTTGTTGTTTTCCTGACAATAGTAAGATGTCAATCGTATTAACCCTCAGGAGTTTAGCTTGAGCATGAAGTCACACGTTTCACTATTTGAGTTTGAAACTATTATTCTAAAAATCAATAATTATTTAGTAACACTAATATTTCTTGAATAAGTAGTTTGACCATAGTTTGACCCTAGATTTGACCAGATTTGACCAAAATTCAAAAAAATTGAAATAATTATTTAGTAACACTAATATTCTTGAATAATTATTTAGTAACACTAATACTTCTTGAATAAGTAGTTTGACCGTAGTTTGACACCACTATGACCACAGTTTGACCAGATTTGACCAAAATTCAAAAAAATTGAAATAATTATTTAGTAACACTAATATTCTTGAATAATTATTTAGTAACACTAATACTTATTGAATAAGTAGTTTGACCATAGTTTGACCAGATTTAAACAAAATTCAAAAAAACTGAAATTTGAGCATATGTTTTTTTCCTTTTGGAATTTGAGGATTCTAAAATTGGCAAACAGGCCGTAGGCAGTCAAAATCGGATGCGGATTTTATTCTGAACATTTTGATATATTATACGTTTTTTCCGACATCGTATGCAAAAGTTACAACCGTTTTACATTTTCCCTACACTTTTTGCAAAACATGTCCAAATTTAAGTTTTTAAACTTTCCTAACTAGTAGATGTAGTAACATAACTACATCTCGAAGGATTTTAATTTTTGAAGTTTTTATCATTTTATTTTGCTTTTTAGAAAACTGAAAAGGCGATCCACCGGGGTAGAGTTTGAAAATGGTACCTTTAGTACCAGTTTGAGACACGAACCGTGACTAAAGGGCATTGCACCCTTTAGTACCGGTTCATGTCTCAAACCGGGACTAAAGGTCTAATCTTCAATCCCAGTTTGAGATACGAACCGGGACTAAAGGGCATCGCACCCTTTAGTCTCGGTTCGTGTCTCAAACCGGGACTAAAGGGCTCATTTGAACCGGGACTAATGCCTTTAGCGCACAAACCGGGACCAATGCTTACATTAGTCCCGGTTCGTGCAAGAACCGGGACTAATGGGCTTACCTGGTCCGAATGAAAGCCCTGTTTTCTACTAGTGGGAAGCGGTTTGATCCCGGTAGCCAACTTGAAAGGGGTAGGGATGACTTTAGTAGTGAGAGTGTGTGTGCCAGTGACACAAGAAGTGTGAGATGATCTGAGAACCGAGGGATGCCCTTCCTAGGTATCACGAGCGATGAGGCGGGTACCGTTGGAGGAAATGCACTGAATATCCTCACTTGTATTAACTTCATGAGTGAAGAGATAGAGAAACGCTTAATACCGACATTGCTCCTCTCAAAATTGAATAATTTGATTTGTTTCCCCACTTCCTACACGGGATTCGTACATCGGATGAGGATTCCTACTCCTCTCACAAATCAGAATTTTCCACTACAATACCCAACAATAAAGGATTTGAGTTTGTTCTAACTCGGATTTTCATTATCCTTGATCTAGAAATGATGTTCACAATTCTGACTCAACTAGAACGTGAAGGTGAATGCAAATATTTTGTTGGGGTGCAAAACTTACTTGCAGAAACCCACGAGATCTTAGCATCCTTGTGTGAATCGTCCCCGACAAGTAACCACGAGCAGTTACGGGCAAGGGAGACCCCTACTCTGCGGTCGCATAGCAAGCAAGGCTGACTTGGCAAGCAGAACGACGAGGGAAGTACGGCGACCGTCTTGGCATGTAAACCACCTCCATGGCCTTCTTCTTCCACTTCATCGCCCCATCGTCGTTGATCAGAATCAGCATATCCCGAGTCCCCGTCGTCGGCAGCGCCATCACCACTGCCACCATATCCTCCTCCGGGCCAGGAGGAGCTCATATGCGGGGTCAAAACACCACAATCTTCCACCGAAGCACTTGATCTGCACATTCCGTCTCCTCCATGGCCCAAAGCACGATCTCGATTGGATGCTTCGCTTTTGCCATCAGTGAACAGCCTCTCATCCTCATCTGCACTCGATCCTTGCACACCGCCATCGCCACCTTGGCCGCCTCTGTTGTGCTCACAAACCAGGAACTGGTCTCGCCAGCCTGAACGTCCCACCCCCTGCCCGCGATCTGTGCCATGCGCGCCTCCCACTTTGCCATCCAGATCTGGATGGAAAGGACAACAGCGGCCAAGCACAACCGGAGATGAGAAAGCAAAGTGCGAGGAGCCTCGTGACGAAGGTGGAGAGGACGAGGAAATTGAGTTGGTGGTGTTCATGTGTGAGATTGACATGTATCGGTTTGTTGCTCGAATTTCTGCGGCAAACGGGAATAATCATTTGGTAGCGGGATTTCGACGTCAAAATTATTGTCGCCGTGGTAAAAACAACCTTTATCACTCAATACGTGAGAAAAACCCTTTATTACTCACTACTCCCTCTGTCCCATAATATAAGAATGTTTTTATAAGAGAGTAATTGTGAAATCCTCTTCAAGGTTATGCAAGAGAGAATCAGGATAGAATCATTGGACTCATTGAGGCATGTTTGGGTTGATGAATCCATGGCCTTGATCTAGGCGTCAAAACCTCTCTATTAGGGTGAGATGGGAATGGCTAAAAAGGACGGATCCTACGAGGGGCCTGGAGCTCCAAGGCCTTGCTCTTAGGGTGAGATGGGAATGGCTAAAAAGGACGGATCCTACGAGGCCATGGCAGGGGATAGCTATGATGGAGGACAAAGGCGCCAGAGAGGTTCTCGGTGGCTTGGGGGTGAGGGGCCTGGAGCTCCAAGGCCTTGCTTTTAGGGTGAGATGGGAATGGCTAAAAAGGACGGATCCTACGAGGCCATGGCAGGGGCTAGCTATGATGGAGGACAAAGACGCTAGAGAGGTTTTTGATAGCCTTGTCAAGATTGAGGTGAGTAATGGCATTAAGGTTTTGTTCAGGAGAGACAGGTGGATATATGGATTTGCGGTGGCGGACATTGCTCCCTTGCTGCACAAACTTGTGGACACCCGCACTAGGAACCGACGGACGGTGCGAGATGCATTAGAGCATGGCAGATGGTTGCAGGATATGGATGGAGAGCTCGCCTTTGTGGGCCATATGCAGCTCGTTCGCCTCAACTTGGCTATAAGCACTGTACCTCGGGATCCAGACAGGGCTATTTGTTTCTCTTGGCCAGCGGACCCGTCCGGGACGTACACCGCTAGATCCACATATTATCGTCTGTGCCAGGGGATTCAGCGGGTTGCGTATGCTTCTTGCATTTGGAAGAGTTGGGCACTACTCAAGTGCAAAATATTTGTCTGGCTGGCGATTCAGCACCACATTTGGACCTCGGACAAGAGAGCGAAGCACGGGCTGCAGGAGCGTTCATCAAACTGCTTCACCTGTCTGCAGGAGGAAGACAATGCAGAGCACATCTTGATCCAATGTGTGTACGCTAGGGAAGTGTGGCATGAATGCCTACAAGAGCTCAACTTGAACGTGGAGCAGCCGGCGATGGAGGATACTTTGCTGGAATGGTGGTTGGAGGCCAGGAGGGGATTCCGGAAAGAGCTCAAGCGTGGGTTCGACACTCTCGTGATTGCGGTGACTTGGGCTTTGTGAAAACAACGTAATGCGCGGGTCTTCAATAGAACGGCCCAACAGAAATCACCACACCAGGCGGTGGACGCGATCCCGCGGCAGATCCAAGAGTGGAGAGAGGCGGGTCTAGGAGTAGTCGGGTTGTCACGATTTGTGAGAGAGTAGGCTTTTGTTAGTGTGTGGGGTGTAATCCGGTGTGGCCGAGGTGTGATGTCCGCATCCTCCTCATAGCGTCTCTTGTAAACTTGTTGCTCTTCTTCTATAAAATTAAGGTACGCCATTGGCGTACTCTCCCAAAAAAAAAACCTCTCTGCTGCGTGCAGCGAGTGACAACCATGCCGCGGCTTACCCGACCCCACCGGTCAGGCTGCGATGCAGGGTACCCCGAGATGATACGGCGGCTATAAAGGAGGACGGTGCTGCGCACCCGTTGAACATGCCCCTCATCACTCGACGCATGCAGTGTACCGCCGCACACTGACATCGCTCGCTCGCTCTCTCTCCCCTCATTACTCGCATCATTACAGCTCCCTATCCGCCTCTGCTCCATCTGACTCTCTCCCACGAGTCACTCCTCTCCCACAATCCACACCTGCGAGGATAGCAGTGGAGCCTGCGACGGACACATCTCTGTGCGTGCGCAGCGTGCTCGGCCAGTGAGCGGGGAGAGGAAGGAGAAGCCGGCCGGCGGGACAAGCACGGACGGCAAGCAATGCTCCCTCGCCCGCCTCCCCACCTCCTTCCATGGCGGTACCTTGTGCTCCTCTTCCTGACCTTGGCGGTCAGCAGCAATGGCGTCTCCGCGACTGCCAAGGCAAAGGCCACGGCGCCCAAGCCGGCCGGGTTCGGGTACAAGCTGGTGTCCCTCGTCCAGCGCCCCAACGGCGGCGGCCTCGTCGGCTGCCTCCAGGTGAAGCGCCGCTCCTCCACCTACGGCCCTGACATCCCCCGCCTCAGGCTCTTCGTCAAGTAAAGCTTCTTTCTTTTCTCCGCAGTTTTCTTTTTCTTTTTAGTAAATCCCAGTGCTCTATGTTGATTCCACCGGCTGTGCTACTACTTATCTTTGTTTGAGGGGAATGTTTGTTCGTGCTTGCAATGATTCCCTGTTCGATCTGCTCTCAAGAAAAGGTGAAAACAGCATCCCAAATTCGAGGGAATTGGTCTGTGAATGGAACCAAAAGCATAAACATGCTCAAGAAAAACCAAGAGATTAGATTAGAGGCATAGCAATGCCCAGTTTATAATTTGCTTCCCATATTTTAGTACCGGTACATTGCGTGTTCATTGCCTCCATGATTAATCCGTCCAGGCCGGCCGGATTAGTGGAGTATTATACTATATGCATTCCAATCATGAGTGCTCCTAATTTATTACTGCACTAGTAGTATTCTAGTGAAATGCAAGCTGGTGCATTTTGTTAATGGCGGAATGCGTTCGCTGCCTGTGCTACTTGTGCAGGCACGAGACCAAGGACAGGGTGCGGGTGCAGATAACGGACGCGGAGAAGCAGAGGTGGGAGGTCCCCTACGACCTGCTCCCGCGGGAGCCGGCCCCGCCGCTCGGCGCCACCGCCACCGGCGGCGGCGCCCCCTTCACCGCCGGCGAGTACCCGGGGCAGGACCTCGTCTTCACCTACGGCCGCGACCCGTTCTGGTTCGCCGTGCACCGCAAATCCACCCGTCAAACCCTCTTCAACACCAGCCGCGCCCCGCTGGTGTTCAAGGACCAGTACCTGGAGGTGTCCACGCGGCTCCCCGGCGACGCCGCGCTCTACGGCCTCGGCGAGAACACGCAGCCCGGCGGCATCAGGCTCCGGCCCAACGACCCCTACACGCTCTACACCACCGACGCCTCCGCCATCAACCTCAACACCGACCTCTACGGCTCCCACCCGGTGTACGTGGACCTGCGGAACATCGCCGGCCGCGGCGTCGCGCACGCCGTGCTGCTGCTCAACAGCAACGGCATGGACGTGTTCTACACCGGCACCTCGCTGACGTACAAGGTCATCGGCGGCCTCCTCGACTTCTACTTCTTCGCCGGGCCGACGCCGCTGGCCGTGGTCGACCAGTACACCGCCATGATCGGCCGCCCGGCGCCCATGCCGTATTGGGCATTTGGTAACCGCCCATCAACTCTGCCTGCCTTGATATGTCTTGTTCATCTTTAGTTTCTTTAGCCAATGCTACTACTCATATATACTCGTAGAATGAGCCAAATTCCACCAAGAATAGTAAGCACAATTATATCTAGCTCCCCTTAATTAGTACTCCCTCTGTCCCATAATGTAAGACGTTTTTCGATTCTAGTGTAGTGTCAAAAAAATGTCTCACATTATGGGACGGAGGAAGTACAGTAGTAACCTTTGTTCAAAGTAGCACTAGTCATTCATATATGCCAGCCAGGCATTATCTGAAAGACCATCCTGAAAAATTGCCTCCGTGTTTGCAAATAGTTGCATACTGGAAGACTTTACTTGCATCCTCTACTGATATTCCCAGCTCGTGGACCAGCTTTGCTCTGAGAATGTTGCTGCAAAAACAAAAAACAAAACTTGCTCTGAATATGGTCAAGAGACCTGAGAGACAAAACCAAACAGCAATAAATCACACCAGTTGTCTTGCATTGCATTTCTTGCAGTAGATGTGGTCCATTTGCTATCACCAAATACCTGCATCTTACACTTCTGTAAACGTAGAGTTTTTTACTTCCGCAATGACCATTCCACATTCAGCATTTGAATTTCAACATTGCAACCTGCGAACCTCTTATGTAAACTTCTATGTAGATGTGGTCCAGTTGCTATCACCAATACCTCCAGCTTACACTTCTGTAAATGTAGATTTTTTTTTTACTCTGCAGCAATTCCTCCACATCCAGCACAGAGCATTTGAAAAGGAAAATGGCATTAGCATTTGAAAAAGAAAAATTACATTAGCATCTGCAAATGTCTTACTGATTTTTGCTCTTGTTTACAGGGTTCCACCAATGCAGGTGGGGATACCATAACCTTTCGGTGGTGGAGGATGTCGTGGAGAACTACCGGAGCGCGCAGATCCCCCTCGACGTGATCTGGAACGACGACGACCATATGGACGCCAGGAAGGACTTCACGCTCAGCCCCGTGAACTACCCGCGCCCCAAGCTGCTGGCGTTCCTCGACAAGATCCACGCGCGCGGGATGAAGTACATTGTCCTCATCGACCCGGGGATCAACGTGAACCACACCTACGGCGTGTACCAGCGCGGCATGGACCGCGACATCTTCATCAAGCTCGACGGGCAGCCATACCTCGCCCAGGTCTGGCCCGGCCCGGTCTACTTCCCGGACTTCATCAACCCGAACGGCGCGTCGTGGTGGATCGACGAGGTGCGCCGGTTCCACGAGCTCGTCCCGGTGGACGGGCTGTGGATCGACATGAACGAGGCCTCCAACTTCTGCACCGGCAAGTGCACCATCCCGACCACGCACCGGTGCCCGGACCCGACGTCGAAGGAGCCATGGCTGTGCTGCCTGGACTGCAAGAACCTCACCAACACCAGGTGGGACGAGCCGCCGTACAAGATCAACGCCTCCGGGAAGTCGGCTCGTCTCGGCTACAACACCATCGCCACCAGCGCCGTGCACTACAATGGCATCCTTGAGTACAACGCGCACAGCCTGTACGGCTTCTCGCAGGCCATCGCCACGCACAAGGGGCTGCAGAGCATCCAGGGCAAGAGGCCGTTCATCCTCACGCGCTCCACGTTCGTCGGCTCCGGCGCCTACGCCGCGCACTGGACCGGCGACAACAAGGGCACCTGGGAGGACCTCCGCTACTCCATCTCCACCATGCTCAACTTCGGCATCTTCGGCATGCCCATGGTCGGCGCCGACATCTGCGGCTTCTACCCGGCCAGCCCGCCGCCGCTGGAGGAGCTCTGCAGCCGGTGGATCGAGCTCGGCGCCTTCTACCCCTTCTCCAGGGACCACGCCAACTTCGCCTCGCCGAGGCAGGAGCTCTACCAGTGGCAGTCCGTGGCGAGGTCGGCCCGGAACGCGCTCGGCATGCGCTACAGGATGCTCCCCTACCTCTACACGCTCAACTACCAGGCGCACCTCACCGGCGCTCCCGTGGCGCGCCCGCTCTTCTTCTCCTTCCCGGACTTCGCGCCGTGCTACGGCGTGAGCAGCCAGTTCCTGCTAGGCGCCGGCGTCATGGTGTCCCCCGTCCTCGAGCAGGGCGCCAGCTCCGTGGACGCCGTGTTCCCGCCGGGCACGTGGTACAACCTGTTCGACACGAGCAAGGCGGTGGTGTCCACGGGCTCCGGCGCCGCCGTTTTCAGGCTGCCGGCGCCGCTGAACGAGGTGAACGTGCACGTGCACCAGGGCTCGGTCCTGCCGCTGCAGCGCGGCGGCACCATCTCCCGCGACGCGCGCGCGACGCCGTTCACGCTGGTGGTGGCGTTCCCGCTGGGCGCGGCGGACGCGGACGCGGAGGGCGCAGTGTACGTGGACGACGACGAGCGGCCGGCCATGGTGCTCGCGGAGGGGCAGGCGACGTACGCGCGGTTCCACGCGGCCGTGCGCGGCGGCAGGGAGGTGACGGTGCGCTCGGACGTGGCCATGGGGAGCTACAGCATGCACAAGGGGCTCGTCATCGAGAAGATCACCGTGCTGGGCCTGCACGGCGCCGGCAGCGACCTCGCCGTCCAGGTCGACGGCGCGGACGACGCCACCGCCGTCGCCACGTCGAGCCCCTACTTCGCGGCCGCGGACGCCGCGCAGGTGCTGCGCCAAGGAGAAGAAGAGGACGGCGTGGAGGGCGAGAAGAGGGGCGTGACGATGGAGGTGGGCGGGCTGGCGTTGCCGCTGGGGAAGAGCTTCACCATGACGTGGAACATGCACATCGAAGCATAGGAAAATTGTGCTTCCATCTGCATGGGCGTTCGTCGTTCGATTCGTCGTGTGTGCCTAATTTAGAGCCTAAAGTAGTTCATCGTGACCCTCGAACACCATTTGTGAACTCTGATTCGCCCATTGAAGCTCAGTCTTGCAGGGAAAACAAATTTCGGGGAATAAAACTGCATTTCGACCTTTTTCGCTTCGTCCCTGCATATCATGTTTTCCCTTGCAGTTTTTTTTTAAACGGTGGCAAACCTGTCCTCATCATTTAATTTAGCATGATAGATTTGCTCAGATAATTAACAAAAACTCAAGCGAAAATAGGTATAAACAAATCACGTGTGGACAACTCACAAAGCATGAAACCATCGGACCGCATGATCAACCTGAAAAACACACACAAGGCGCAAAGACCACAACGCCCACACTTTGTCATCACAAAGAAATGTCGAACAAAAACACATTGGCTGATGACAACCGACACCGCCAAAGCTACGGCGGAGACAAACCAAGCCATGAGGACGACCCAAGGGACCGATGATCATCTATTAAGCGGTTGCGGACGTCTTTCCTATGTATCAACCTTCTTGTCTTTGCTCCTTTGCTCATGATAGCCTTCTCCCGCCGGGAGGCAAGCAATCATCTTGTTAGATCCAAGATAGCCGCCTCCAAGCATGCAAGCAAGGGCCTGTTCGGCAACGCTCCAGCTCTCAGCTTCGTTAACTCCACGCATGAAGCTGAGCCGAACGCTCTAACTCCAAGAAGCTGGAATCGAGAAGCTGGCGACCCATTTTAGTGCAAAAAGGAAGGAGTCCTCGAAGCTGCCCTTTTCCAGATCCGTAGAAACCAAGAAGTTGGAGTTGAGGCTAATTACGACGGATTGCCACCGCCAAGTGAGTTTCACGTACCGGTTCGATTTTCTTTCCCAAACTCTCTCTCTTTCTCACGTTGCCCATTTGCTTTGGGCCCCAACTAGGCCGCAGCCCCGTGCCTAATCCTGCCAAATGGGCTGGCAGCCCTGTGCCTAACGACAGAAGCCGAAGGTGTGTTCCGAACGCTTTCCAAATCGCCGCCTGAAGTGAGAAGCGGTACGAGAAGCTGAATCTAGGAAGTTTTGGTGAAGCTGGGCAGTTTTAGAACAGGCCCTAAGTCGCAAAGCTCTTTCGCAAAGAGAGCCTTGAAATCAGGTGGCAGCACACCTTCCTCACCAACCCGGTGAACCATAGACAGAGCTTGTCCGATGGTCACGGCGAGTGTGTGACGGTAGCATCGAGTTTTCCTAGGTCCACGAAGGCGAGCGGCTGGCTGAGCTTTAATGGCGGTCGTGGGAGCGTCGTGGACACGGCCAAGGATCCCAGTGAGCACATCTTCTTCCCTACATATCAAGTTTCCCTTTGCAGTTTTTTTTTTGAAAATGCACAGGATTTCTGGCAAGTGAGAAAATTGTAAATTTCAAATGAGAAGTTATAAGCTTCATCGACTAAAACTTAAAACTTGCTGTACTTTAGTGTGGGACTCAATTACTTTGTGAATCGCGATGCAATCGAGTGACCCGTCAGGGTTCGCACGGTGATTCATGCTCTCTGTTGCTGTGCTTCACCTGCCTCTTGTCGCTACAGGAAATGGCGCCAATGCCCTTTTATTTTTTGCGATGGGATGGCGCCACCTTTAAGTCGAGTATAATCACGTAACTGTACATGCTTCTGACACCCCGAAATGCAAGGCAACCAGCGCAGAAACTTGTATAGAGGTTAAAGGAGCCCAGCGTACACTTACTGATATCGGAAGTACACACTCCACATGGACACGATCATATATACGTATTCCGGCCACGGATTCTGGCCGAATTGGCGGAGCGCGATGCGTGCGTGTCCGTGTCACTCCACATCGAGATCATGCATGCTCGTGCATGGTCGATGCCGTGTGTGAGTGCGCGGCGTGGTGGCGTGCATGGCGCCAAGCATTTTTCGTATGCCACCGGTCCGGTCCAGAACAGTCCAGCTACATTTTTTTTGAGAACTCTCGCCAAACTTTATTGAAGAACAAGTGACATAGGTACAAGATTTGGGTCATGTGGATTGCCCAACCAGACATGTCTACCTAGTCCTAGGCTACAAGCATATCTGGCGAGATTGTGAGCTTCATAATTATGGTTTCTACGCTCATGACGAAAAGAGTAGGAAGTAAAACTATTACAACGAAGCATTATTTCATGTACAAGTGCGGCGTTGGGACCTCCTGTCCCCCTGTTGATGTCATTGATCACTTCTTGGCAGTCAGAGGCCACACATATATTGGTTGTCGCAAGATCTTCTGCTAATGCCAAAGCTTCTCTGCATGCATAAGTCTCTAGCATCGCTGGATCCGTAACTCCTTGAAAAACAACCGCCGAAGAACCCAAGTAAAGGCCGTCATGATCCCGGCATATCGCTGCAGCAGCCCCTCCACGCCGAGACCTGGCCACCGCTCCATCCACATTAAACTTGGCGTTGCCATTCGGAGGTGGCAGCCAACTCTTCTGCTGGGCAGATGGTGCTGTTTGTGTTATCTGATGCTCCGTCCTGGCATTCAACTGGCCCAGCTCATCAATGTATTTGTTCACAAAAGATGTGATCTGTTGCGGGCTTTGAAATATTGATTCATATATAGCCTTTCTCCTTGCATACCATATAGACCATAGTGTGATTACCAACCGTGTGAAGCTTGCATGGTCCAGGGATTCATTCAGCTGAAACAACCAAATCCGAGCATTAGCTTCCAGGTTCTCCGACATTTTGGAAACAAGTATCTCATCTAATAAAGCCCACACGCAGCGAGACATCGTGCACGACACCAGTGCATGCCTCCATGAATCAACACAGCCGCACAAAGGACATGTAGACTGTACCGCCATATTACGCCTATGTAAAGTGTCCGTCGTTGGTAACGAGTGATGAGCAAGCCTCCAGAGAAATATCCTGACCTTCGACGGCACTTTTAGCTTCCAAAGCGAACACCAAGATCTTTCATCCTGTACAACATTAGAGGATCCACCCCTTCCTTCGAGCCACTCTTCCCTCTGTAGCTTAGTTTTTTGGAGGAATTTATAAGCCAAACTAACAATGAATTTTCCTTTCTTCTCTGGATGCCATGCCCAGAAGTCTGGTATGTTGCGGGTGCAAACAGGGATTTTTAATGTAGCATTTGCATCAATAGGAAGAAAAATATTACGAATCAGGGCCTCATTCCATGATGTTGTCGCCGGGATTAGGAGCTCCGACACGTACCTTGGAGGGTTGGCCACTAGCGACGTGATCGGCCGTGGTGTCATCTCCTTCGGTATCCAATTGTCAGCCCAAATATCTGTCGTTTACTCATTACCAATCCGCCGTATAATGCCTTGCTGTAATAAATCTCTCCCTTCTAAGATAGCACGCCAAATTTGGGAGGGTCTAGCGCCCAATTCCGCATTAAGAATAGACTTATCCGGATAGTAAACAGCTTTCAAAATTCTTGCACTCAAGCTTGCTGGTTCCTCCAGGAGCCTCCATGCTTGTCTAGCAAGTAGGGCCAAATTAAAAATCTCGAGATCCCTAAAGCCAAGGCCTCCCAAATGTTTTGGCCGAGTCATCACGTCCCAAGATACCCAAGCCGGCTTTCGCTCGCCTTGCTTGCATCCCCACCAGAATTTCCTGATAATAGATTTGATGTGATCACACAATCCCCTATGGAGCTTAAAACATGACATAGAGTAAACCGGGATGGCTTGGGCTACTGACTTAATGAGAACATCTTTGCCGCCAGCTGAAAGGCACTTGCTCATCCAACCCTTAACCTTGTCCCAAACCCTGTCACTCAAATATTTGAAAGTCCCCTTCTTTGAGTGACCAACATCAGTTGGCATACCCAAATATCTGTCGCTTAAGGACTCGTTATGAACCTGCAGAAATCCCTTGACAGCACCTCGTACTATCTCAGGACAGCCCTTGCTAAAGAAAATAGATGATTTCTCTTTATTTATTCGTTGTCCCGATGCCATGCAATAAGTATTCAATAGGTTTGAAACTTCCTCTGCTCCATTAACACTTGCCCTGAAAAACAGCAGGCTATCATCCGCGAATAAAAGATGATTCACCGCCAGTGCCGACGGTGCCACCTTAATGCCGCTGAGCTGGGATGATTCATTCTTAGAATTTAACAGGCACGAGAGGCCCTCCGCTGCTATCAAGAAAAGGTAAGGAGAGATTGGATCTCCCTGTCGAATACCCCTTGTGGGTTTAAACTCTTCTGACTTCACACCATTAAACATGACAGAAAACGATACTGAGCTCACCATGTCCATCACTACATTCACCCAAGGTGCAGCAAAGCCCAGCTTCTCCATGATTGATTTCAAGTAAGACCACTCCACGCGGTCATATGCCTTCATCATGTCAAGTTTTAGTGCCGCAAAAACATTGTTCTTTGATCTCTTTCGCTTCATAAAGTGCAAACACTCATACGCCGAGATTATGTTGTCGGTAATCAGCCTACCAGGAACGAAAGCCGACTGCTCATCTGATATTATCTCCGGAAGGATCAACTTTAGTCGGTTTGCCAGCACCTTCGAGGCTATCTTATAAAACACGTTACATAAGCTTATAGGACGGAATTGAGTTAGTAACGTTGGATTTGATACCTTAGGAATTAGTACCAACAATGTATCATTTACGGAAGCAGGGCTTTCCTCTCCCTTCACAATCGCTAGCACTGCCCTTGTTACCGCATCTCCATAGACATCCCAATGTTTCTGAAAGAAGTGAGCAGGGAAACCGTCCGGGCCTGGAGCTTTTGTTGGGAACATTTGGAACAACACAGTCTTGACCTCCTTAGCTTCGTAAGGGGCCAGCAGCATTTCATTCATCGCCGGAGTAACTTTCACCGGAACATGCTGGAGAACCTCGTCTACCCCTTGAACTCCTTCCGAGGTGTAGAGCTGTTTATAAAACTCAAGTGCCATTTGCTGCATTTCCGTTAGGTCATCAGTTACTTGCCCACTTGGACGCTCCAGCGCCTTGATCAGATTCTTCCTTCGGCGCATCGAAGCTCTCATATGGAAAAAATGTGAATTTCGGTCTCCAGCCGATAGCCACTCCACGCGAGATCGTTGTCTCCACATCAACTCTTCCCTCAGGTAAAGCTCGACCAATCGATCATTAATCTTCACTTCCGCTACATGTTGCGCGAATCGAGCGGGTCGGAGGAATCAAACAAGCGAGACAGCCCCGATCATGGGCTCAAAGCTCGGGCCCCGTGTTGTGTTCTGACGCCTCGCACGCACGCACGCATGATACCGCACTCATCGCCTCGTGCTCCATCATTTCCTGGACGCGAGCGTACGAACGGAGGACTAGATAAAACTGGCCGGCGGAATCTTTGACGGATCGAAGTGGCGCCGATTGCGCGCAAGCAGAGCATGCATGCCAGATCATGGAAGGAATTCGATCCCGTTCGGCAGATGGCTTGCTGGCTCTCGTCTACGGCAGGTTGCTTGGCTTTTCTGACTGTTGCCACTGACAAATCAAGTAAAACAAACGTCTGCATTTTCTGTGCAAGTGCCTAACTACGCAGTATACCAGCCTAGGCTATGCTTGGTGGCGCAAACTGCACACATATTAGAGCATCTACAGCCGGATACCTCAAACATCTGAGTGGACGGCTCGGTTGCTGACCGATCGTCATAAACTGACCTAGACGGGCGCTTTAAACCGTCCTCAAATGACCGGACTGTCCTGCACCCCGCATATCCAGCCTAAATATAGGGCGGATAAAAGCGGCCTGGGTGCGTCCGCCATGTCGGCATGGCCCAGTCTGGCCTGTAGAAGGACAGGAGGTGGGCCCTACACACAAATATACACGTACACAATATACTCAACATGGCCCACACAGACCCCACAAATATCTCCATCCGAAAAATCATAGACACCGGTCAATCCGAACTCCACTTCACTACCCTCTCCATTCACTTCACTTTCAATCCCATCCCTTCGACGTCGCTGGTCCGTCCCGCCTGACGCGTAGCTCCGGCCGCTCCGCTCCTGTCCTTTAGGTACGCCGACAACCACCACCCTCTATTCCAAAAGTGGTACCCGGCCACCGTTCGGTCCTCGTGCCCACACAAGCACCGGTGCGGATGAGGACGCCCGAGTCCGAGGCACAAGCAGCCTTCCGCAAGCGGCAACGGGCAAGGGAGAGGGTGGGGGGAGGGGGATGCGGTGGGGGGAGGGGGATGCGCTGACAGCACGCCGGTCACGCGCGGCCGGGCCGATCGATCCCGATGCCGCGCTCCTCGCGTCGGTCCTCCGCCGCTCTCTCACGACGGCGGAGGCGGATGCTCGGCGCCTTCGCCGCAAGA
This sequence comes from Aegilops umbellulata, assembly GCA_032464435.1. Lineage (NCBI taxonomy): Eukaryota > Viridiplantae > Streptophyta > Magnoliopsida > Poales > Poaceae > Aegilops > Aegilops umbellulata. Next base: position 645,008,984 of record CP136060.1, on the reverse strand, counting down.
ATGTCAAGGCGCTACGACTCGCCATCGAGTTATCGAAGCGTGAGGCAAGTAAGCAGGCGGCGACGAAGGCGAAGGTGGACCGCCATGCCAAGGAGCAGGACCGCCTCCTCCGTAGGCTGTCAGGCTGAAGCTGCAGCTCGGACTCCGACTTGACGGGCGGCTCCACCTCCGGCTCCGACGGCGACGCACTACCGCACACCGACGCCTACACGGAGGAGGGGCACAACCGCATCGACGACCGGGAGGGGAAGGGGAAGGGAACAACGAGGAAGGGGACAACCACATACCTCAAATCCAGACTCTTAAATACATGCAAATTCATGCACGGCCATCATACACGTCATTCTCGCACGTAAATAATAAATGTTGATAGCGAAAATACATAGTTCTTACATAAAATTTATATTAAGTGCACAACTCAAACATTAGCTCTTTGGTTTTAATTTTGGATCCACATATGCACCACTCCCTCCACAACGCAAAAACAATGGTTTGCGCATAAAAACGACAATGAAACCATGGATCATCCGGAAAGGTGGGTCCTTGAACAACAGCCGTGCTCCAGAGACCCTATCCCGATTAATAACTCTCTTCCCTTTAATTGAGCCCTTGAAGTTGAGAATATGGTCCACCCGCCGGTCCATTTTCTCTTGCCTGCTCATGAGCATGATTATATCAACTTTTTTGTCTGAATTTGACAAATTGAAGAACTCATTTTCAATCATTTTATCAAGCACCGTTGGTCCATACGCCTCGTCCAAAGAAGGATCGGAATTCATAGTTTTCCTTACAAATAAATCAAAAAATACCTGATCGGACAATGTGTGGAACACATAGTGGGTAAAGTGCATCCCTAAAGTTGCCAGATATACCGGCCGCCGACGACGTCCTCGGTGGCGAGCACGGATGGAGAGGGACTGCAGTGCCAGTGCTGGCGGCGCTAAAGCTCAGAATGATGGCGAAATAAGGGTGGCGGCGGAGGTATGAGACGTGTAGCACGGAGGAGGAAGAAGAGAGAATAGAGCACATGCAATCGTTAGGTTGGGGTGAGTTAATTGCACAAAACCACCACATTTGGGGCATCGTTTACAGAAAACCACGAGGTCGCTAATTTTTTGCAAAAATCACCGCACATTTAGTAATCTTTTTGCAAAAAGTACTGATCAAGTGATTTATGTCGTTTAATCGCTTTCTGACAAGTGGAGCCGGATTGTCAGGAGCTGACTTGGCAAAACATTTACATACAACCCCTTAGATTAAAAAAATAAAAGCAATCGAGGACAGGAGCTCCTATCGACCCCCACGCAGGCAGACCTCTCGACCTGGAGTTTGTCCCCGACCTCGACCAGGACAGGAGCTCGGTCCCTCGTCACCCATCTCGTCCCCAACCTCGACCAGGAGCTCGGAGGTGAGGTGAGCGCGCGGCGGCAATCAGGAGCTCGACGGCGAGGTGTGCGCGCTGGACTGGCCAGCCAAGGCCGACCCCTGCGCCACCTGGGGCAAAGTCTCCTAGGCGTGCGCACGGGGGACTAGCAGGCTACGGCCCCCTTTGCTCGCCGTCTAGGTCACGCGGCCAGCGCCGGCATGGGGAGGCGACCTGGAGCGGGCGATGGCGACGCGTGCTGGGGGCTCGGGCCTACACTAGGAGTTCGTCCCTGACTTCCCCCTCCTCGGCTAGGATCCATGGAGTAGAGGAGACAGCGGTGGTGCGCGTATGCGTGCCTGTGTGTGGCGGGAAGACTGTTGGAGAGCGGCGGGGGCCGCGGGCCGCGGCGGAATCCGGCGCCGTCGACATGGCCATGGTTGCAAGCGGCTGGGCCAGGCGGATGCGAGGTGCGTGTCGTCCTGGAGGAGAAGGAAAAAAGGGAGGAGGAAGGAGATGGTACACGGGGCAGCAGTGGTCGCCGACATATTGTCAGCGGCGGCGAGGTCGCCGGAGTGGCACAGGGGTTGGCAACTCGGCAAGGTCGCCACAGCGAGCATCGAGTCTGCTCCTGATAGTTGTGCACGAGGGGGTCGATTGCTTTTATTTTTTAGATCTAAGGGGGTGTATGTAAATATTTTGCCAAGTCAGCTCCTGACAATCCGGCCCCACTTGTCAGAAAGTGATTAAACGTCCTAAATCACTCGATCAGTGCGTTTTGCAAAAGGATTACTGAATGTGCGATGATTTTTGCAAAAAATTAGCGACATCGTGGTTTTCTGCAACCGATGCCCCAAATATGGTGGTTTTGTGCAATTAACTCGGTTGGGGTGGATTTGGTGCAATTGTGGTGGGGTCGGGCTGTCGGGTCCGATATGATGGACGCGTTCGGGCCTCCCTATTTTCGCCTTATATTTGAACTGGATATGAAGGATGTCGGTCAGCCTGAGCATTTGAGAACCATTTGAATCGCCGTCCAGATAATATTTTTATGACCTGTCACTTACTGAAATGTCCGTCCGCGCATTTGAGTGGGGTTTAAAGCGTCCGACTATAGACGCTCTGATGTGTAGCAAATCCGCAAGATTTTTACATGAGACCAATGGTGTACAACAAGAAATATCGGATGCCTGCACCTCTGAGCGTTAGTCCATGTCCTGGAGCAACGGCCTAACACGCCTCGACGGTGAATCCGTGCATGCATGTTCGGGAAAGGCGCGACAAACCAGTCACGATGTACAGCACACACGCTACACAACAAGGCGCTTCAGCCTCCTCAATCCACATGTCACGAGTCTGTACGCACGGCCAAGACTCTGATCCCCTCACCCCATGTGCAATGTGTGTGGAGGCCCCATGAACAGATCACGTGCCTCCTCGTCGCGTAAGATCTTACTGCACGCTATTACAGTACATGTTAATCACCAAAGTCCAAAGCAGACGTACGTACGTGACCGATCGACTGTAAGCATATGCATATATTTCTAGATGATTACTGCAAACATATATTCTCCTGGCGGTCTTTGCTACACCCTCCGTTCCGAATTATTTGTCTTAAATTTGTCTAGATATGGATGTATCTAGCACTAAAATAAATCTAGATATATCCGTATGTAGACAAATCCAAGACAAGTAATTCGGAACGGAGGGAGTAGCTTGGATGGACGCCTAGTGATGGATTCAAGTGTTACGTGACCAATGGACTGTAAATATTCTTTGTAAGCAAGAGACTGACTAGAGCCACTGGACTAGAGTACCCCGGATACGTCAAAAGACGTGGTTCCGTAACAAGCTCTTGTAACGACTCTGCAAGTACTCGATCGGTAGACCACAAATTGAGGTATCGCAGCTCGGTACGAGACCACCGGCGGTGGTTGCTACCAACGCGACGGTGGCTTGAGTTACGCTCTGAGTGTGACGCGACCATGTACGCAAGCGCGCGGCAGAAATCACATATTCGACCTGTGGGCCAAATCAAATCATAAATTGACCTTGTTCCAAAAAAATTTCACTCTGCCGACCCTTTCGTGTGGCGTTCGACAGCTGGGCGCCACACACTACTATGCAGCGCCTCTGCTTTAGGCGTCGCTTCTCTTGTCAGCGTGGCGGCCCTGATACAGTTGCGGCCCCACAGACAGCAGTGCAGCGCCCAAGCGATAGGCGCCACACTGTGTAAAGTGCAGCGCCTATGGCTTGGGCGCTGCACAGGCTGTGTTCCACTTAGGCTGGCCCCACCCTCTCTCCCATCCCACCCCCACCCCACACACCCCCACCCCACACAAACCCTTGCGCCCCTCCTCTCTTCCCCTCTCCCCCCCTCTCCCCCTCTCTCAAATCCATCTCAAATCTTTCAAATCCGAAGTATTTGACCGTGGATTTCAAAGCCAACCCCTCCCTTAAGGTAATCTCCTTCAATCCCCTCGTTTTCATCCATAGGAATTGTCACATTTGCTCAAATCTTGCTACTTTGGGGAAACCCTAGTTTTGGCTTGGATTTGCAAATTTGTATTGAATCATGTTATATTTCTTTGCTAATTTGGGTTGGTTAGGCTTTCATAGTATGCTAGGGTTAGGGTTATGTGTGTTTGATGTTGGTGTTAGGGTTATGCTATGGTTAGGGTTGTGGTTATTGTTAAGTGGGGGTTAGGGTTATTAATTCATATATATGTTATGGCATATGTATTTTGTGCAAATATTTTTGTTAAGTACTTCCTTGATATATGTGTGTTTTTTATTATTGTAGGGATGGGGAGAACATGTGTCTATGTTCATCATGTGGATAAAGAGGCCTTTTTGAAAGGCAATGCGGAGCCGGACCCGGATGAGCTTGACATGGTGTTTGAGAGTAGTCCAAGCTATGCGGAGCTCTTGGACCAAGTGAGGAAGGATTTGAATTGGATGGACCCAAGTAGGAGAGGATGGAGCGGAAGAAACGAGAGGAGGAGAGGGCACGCCAAGCGAAACTTGCTCGTGAGGAGGAGAGGGCAAGAAAGCTTGCAAAGGCTCGCGAGGCGCAAGAGGAGGACTCGGCCCGTGACAAGAAAGGGAAATGGCCTGTCTCTACTCAGTAGGGACTTCGCTTCAGTGCACTCGGCGTGAACTATCTTTTAATGAATGTGTCGTGAACTTGTGAGGGCATGTGAGATGTTGGTGAACTATCTTATAGGGCAAGCTGCCATTTGTCATTTGTAATGAATGTGTCGTGAACCATGTCGTAGTAACGTTTGAATTGTCTTAAGTTATGAACTCGTCGGCATAAAAATTTTGTTTGTTCAAATTGCTGTGATGATGAAGTCATTGTACGTATTATGATGTTCCGGTGAAATGAATGTGCTATCAATTCTGTTTTTGCAGTAAACAGCAGTGCAGCGCCCAGAGCAAAGGCGCTGCACTGTTCTATGCAGCGCCGAATGGACGGGCCTCACACCGTAAAGTGCAGCGCCTTGCTCTGTGGCGCTGCACTATGACTTGTAATTTTCGTGGATCGTCAGTGCTCAAAGCCTTCTGTGGTCCTATGGGTAGCCATGGCTAGTTAAGCAGCGCCCATGAGAAGGGCGCTGCACCGTGAGGTGCAGCGCCTAGGCGTGGGGCACTGCACGATATAGTGCAGCGCCTGACTGTCAGGCGCTGCAGTGCTGTTACCTGCCAAACTGCGGAAACATATTCCATTTTGGCAAATACAAATACTTAACAATTCAACTAAACAAAGACAACATCATTTAGGACAAATACTGAACAAAGACAAGTAATAACTTGAACATCACATCATTTAGGACAATTCAACGTTACTACTAGGTCGCAAACACAAATACCACAATAGTAAGAGTTCACCAACATATAACATAACCCAACAAGTTCATCAACCTAACGAAACGGCTACAAAGAGAGCACTTCCATAGTAGCAAACACTAATGCCTTCCGCGCGTGTTCCTGGTGCCACCCTTGCAGGCAAGCTTCTTCTTCCTGGGTGGACGAGGCTCCTCTTCCTGCACTTCCTCCTCCGCCTCCGCCTCATCATCGAAGCTAGCCATCCGCGAGGTCCCTACGACCACCTTTGGGTTGCCTCTGTTGTCAAAGTCATTGGGCGTGTACCGGCGTCTGGGCTGCCTAGGCTTGAACACATATGGGGACCGAAGTTGAGCGTCCGCCAAATTCATGTCATCATCAAGCTCATTGTTGGTGTCAAAACCGGCGGATCTCGGGTAGGGGGTCCCGAACTGTGCGTCAAGGCCGGATGGTACCAGGAGACAAGGGACACGATGTTTTTACCCAGGTTCGGGCCCTCTCGATGGAGGTAATACCCTACTCCTGCTTGATTAATATTGATGATATGGGTAGTACAAGAGTAGATCTACCATGAGATCAAGGAGGCTAAACCCTAGAAGCTAGCCTATGGTATGATTGTGTATGAAGATGATTGTCCTACGGACTACAACCCTCCGGTTTATATAGACACCGGATAGGGTTAGGGTTACACAGAGTCGGTTACAATGGTAGGAGATCTTGAATATCCGCATCGCCAAGCTTGCCTTCCACGTCAAGGAAAGCCCCTCCCGGACACGGGACGAAGTCTTCAATCTTGTATCTTCATAGTCCTGGAGTCCGGCTGAAGGTATAGTCCGGCTATCCGAACACCCCCTAATCCAGGACTCCCTCAGTAGCCCCCGAACCAGGCTTCAATGACGACGAGTCCGGTGCGCAGATTGTTCGGCGTTGCAAGGCGGGTTCTTCTCCAAATCCTGTGTACCTGTAGGAATAATGTCTGATTTTTGTAATGCAGCGCTTCTCGGCTCCCACGCCCAATAATGGCTATCCTCCACGTGTCAAACGAATGCGTAAAGCCGGGGTGTTTTTACATCCACACCCCTAGCCGCATAAACGAGCCGCCTATTTAACGGGATAGGGCAGATCCAAAACACATCTTCTCCTCTCCGCGAGTTATCATCAGAGCGCTTCCAGCAAAGGTCCATTCCAACATGGCCAGCCGTCGCAGCTCCTCCCCTCACTCCTTCGGCCCTAAACCCGGGGACTGGGAGAGTTGCACCACCCCACATAGTGAGTTAGTGTCGCTTCAGGCCAAGGGATTTCTCCCTCAGGCATACATGGTCCCGGTCCGAGCCGGTCTCGCCACCTACAATGGCGGAAAACAAGCGGAGAGCACCCCCAATCCTTCTAAAGGAGAACGGGTGTGCCTTGTTCCCTATCTAATAAGGGGACTGGGATTTCCAATTCATCCATTTCTCCGCGGGCTTCTGGAGTTCTACGGCCTCCAGCTGCACAATCTCATGCCCGGCTCCGTGTTACATATTGCAGGCTTCGTCGCCCTTTGCGAGCTATTTTTAGGCGTCGAGGCTCATTTCGCACTGTGGAAGAGGTTGTTCTGCTTGGTACCCCGTTCTCAAGAGGGGCACATATATCAAGTGGGCGGAGCCGAAGTATGGCGCATCGCCGGGACCAGATACCTATCCGGAACCCCAAAAAAGGCGTCCGAGGACTGGCCCTCGAAATGGTTTTACATAGATGACGTCCCGCTGCCGGACCCTATCCGGGTTGGTCTCCCTGAGTTCAACAGTGCTCCATTGAAGAAACGCTTGAGCTGGCGCCCGCGGAGCTCTCAGAGAGAAAGCGACAGGGACGTCCTTTACCTGATGGGCCGGATAAGACTGTTGGCTCATTCCGGACTAACCATGATTGGAGTCATGGCCGCATGCATTATGCGGGGGGTGCAGCCGCTTCAATATAGAGGCCACCCCATGTGGGATTTTAACAGGGAGGATAACGCCACGCGTTATGGTCGTAAGGGGCCGGCCTCCGCTGCCGCTCTAGTGAAGATTTTATCTTCTTTGTACAAGGGCGAAAAGGAGGAATTCCTCCGCGTCAACCCGCGGGCCGGATTCACTATGTACGAACCTCCAAGTTGGGTAAGTGAACAATTGTACTTGCCCGTTTTTATACTCCCACAGTTAGATATGCAGTCTAAGGATTTTAATGCAGGAACTGCGACAAGAAGTAAAGGATATAAACAGTCGCCCTCCCCAGCCCGAGGACCCAGGACGGTCCCTTGATCCGGACTCCGAAGAGGATTCAGACATATCGGTGGAGCTTATTGACGGGGTGTTCTATCAGTTAAGCAAGGACAATACCTTGGTAGCCATTACGGCTGATTACCCCGGGTTAATCCCGGCCTCCCAGGTGACAGAAACCGGAGTGTTTATTCCTCAAGAGAGATTCCATTCTCACGTATTCCGGCGTTTCCAACGACAACCGTGTCTTGCAGGGGAGATTTCCGAGGCGGGAGGCCGAACCTGCGGCGGCTAGCCAGCGAGAGGCCGCAGGGCCCTGTGGGGCAAAAAGAAATGTAGTCCGGACTGAGATGCCGGCTCAAAGGTATAGCGCACCCTCTGTTTCCCTGGTGTTATTCTGTCAGGGCATATTAACGTTCGTGCTGTCTTCGGGACAAAGAGACCTCGCCGGACTATATCCGGAGAGGTTGCCAATCGCGCCTCCACCAGCCAGGCTCCAACGTCTGGCCAGGAAGCGGATGCGAGCACCGGGCGCGCACCGTACGCTCCTCCGATAGAGGATGCGGACAGGCTGTCTGCCACAAATTCAGAAGTGGAGAGTGCCATGAACCACAGGCGTCGCCGGACAGTTCTACGCGACGCTTGTTTCTCCCAAGAGGCTTTAGATGCCTTTAATTCGGGAGACGCGTACCTCCGTGCCGCTCAAAATGGTTTTGCCAGAGCCACGGAGCAGTATGTGAAAGACATACGGGTAAGAAAATTTTGGTTAAATATATATATACCAGTGGCCCCCGAGACTTGAAACAGTTAAAGTAACTGATTTAAGGATCATATAATATGCAGGTTCTTACAGAGAAGAACACCGTGCTGTCCCAGGAGATGGAAAAGTGCAAGGCCCAACTAGAGGCCGCACTAACCGCAGCAGGGGAGCCCAAAGGGACCCCCTTAGGTAAGATACACTTCGAAAGATTAGTATTGTGTGGTTTGGGTGCAAATCTGACAATTCATGTTGCAGATGGCGCGGGACTTGATCCAGAAAAGCAACAACTCTTACGCCGGTTAAAGTCCGGTGAGAGTATGTTGACAAAGGTGAGGCGAGAGAAGAACGATCTTCAGGATGCCAACACCAAGCTGGACGTTGAACTTAAAGACGTTCGTGGCCAGCTGACGGACTCCACGAAGGAGAATCAGCGGCTTCGACGCAGCATATTTAGTAAGTGCTTGAACGAACTTTGAAAAATGAGTTCGGCGAGGAAGTCGACTAACAGAGTATTGTCTGTAGGTATGCTCATAGGTCGTCCTGCAGAGGAGATGCCCGGTTCTACGGGTGACCTTCTTTCCGAACTCCTGCAACTGCACGAGCGGATTTAGCAGGCGATGCAAGGCGTTGCCCAAGCCTTATGGCCCGCCCACTCCATGCCCGAGGGCCTTGGAGAGGTTGCGGAGAAGCTGAAGGGAGCTCGGCGGCGCTTCCAATTGTGGAAGATTTCAGCCTGCCGACAAGGCGCTAGGGAGGCCTGGGCCATGGTGAAGACCCGTTTTATGAAGTCTGACCCAAACCACATGGCCGAGGTCGGACCGGTGGGGCCTGATGGGAAGGAGATCCCTATAAGCTTAGTGTACGGTCAAGTAGAATTGGCCGCAAAGTATTCCCAGCAGGACTGTAAATTAGACAGCCTGTTAGATGGTATAGAGGAGGAATACAATCAGTCAAAATGACTATGTAATTTTAAATTGACATATGTAATGCCTTCTAGCCGGATTGTAGATCGTTTGTCGTTGCCGACCTTTTCGCTTCAACCTCGGGACCTGACAGTCCGGAGTGTGTCCGAATACCATAGCGGTTATACAAGAACCGTGATATGCGTGGAGACCAGGCGTAGGGGTCATTAGTACTTTATCAGACAAGTGCAGAACTAGTTATGTCATATTACATGGTTAGTAAGAAACATCTTCCAGAGAGAATAGTTCCGTTAAGGGTTCCTTTCACTGGGGAGGCATGCCCTAAAGTGCATGTACGAACTGCGTGAAAAAGACGCAGAAAGAGCATCTGGGGGCGCATGAAAATTAATAAAAAGATCATCTTTTATTTCACCGACCGAATATTCCCTTAAGAACGCTAGCTTTCGGCTTCACCCAGTCTGAGGTACACATCCGGCTGACCCGGCAGTAACAATCGCAGAGGTGCTCCCTTTACCGCCTAGCCGAACAATCGGGAACGTAGGGGTAAGCACAGGAGCCAGGCAACCCAGTTTGGCCAAAACTTAAGTCATATCGATGCATATAATGGTGAAGAAAAAAGGTACATGCGGAAGTTTGACACATGTGTTGGGCATGAGGCCCGTATAAATAAGCTTCTGTTAAAGAAGCCCCCAGGTTAAATGAGCGCGAGTGGCGCGTCACGTAGTGAGCCTTTTAAGGGCTATAAAGGAAAAAGAGGGGAAGGAGAGAAATATAAGACAGAAAAATGTAAAAAATGGACAGGGGAAGGAGACGAACACGGAGTCCGGCGCTAGGCGTAGAATCTTCGGAGGCGGGTGGCGTTCCACGGGTTCGGCTCGAGTCGGTTATCCAACGCATCTCGCAGGCGATACGCCCCACCAGTCAGGCCTTGGTCGATTATAAATGGACCTTCCCACTTGGGCTTGAGTTTGTCCTTTTTCTTATCCGGCAGGTGTAGAACTAGTTCGCCAACGTTGTAATTTTTGGCCCGTACTTCTCTGCTTTGGTATCTTCGGGCCTGTTGTTGATAAAATGCGGAACGGGCTTTCGCCATGTCGCGCTCCTCCTCCGGGGCGTCCAAGCTGTCCTGCCGATCGAGCTCGGCTTCTCTTTCTTCGTACATGCGCACTCTAGGTGAGTCATGAATTATATCGCAGGGTAGAACTACCTTTGCGCCGTACACCATAAAGAATGGTGTGTATCCGGTGGTGCGATTAGGCGTGGTCCGCAGCCCCCAGAGTACGGAGTCGAGCTCCTCTACCCAGTGCGTGTTAGATTCCTTGAGGGACCGCACTAGTCTGGGTTTGATGCCGCTCATGATAAGACCGTTTGCACGTTCAACCTGGCCGATGGTTTGTGGGTGATAGAGTGAAGCATAATCGAGCTTGTTGCCCATGTTTTTGCACCAGAGTTTTACCTCGTCGGCTGTAAAGTTTGTACCGTTATCGGTTATGATGCTGTGGGGGACGCCATAACGGTGTACAACCCCGGATATGAAGTCTATCACAGGTCCGGATTCAGCCGTTTTAACAGGCTTGGCTTCTATCCATTTGGTGAACTTATCCACCATGACCAGTAATTATTTTTTCTTATGGGTTCCACCTTTAAGGGGTCCGACCATGTGAAGCCCCCAGACCGCAAAAGGCCAGGTGATGGGTATAGTTTGGAGTGCGGTGGGTGGCATATGGCTTTGGTTGGCAAAAAGTTGGTGTCGGTGTCAAAACCGGCGGATCTCGGGTAGGGGGTCCCGAACTGGGCGTCAAGGTCGGATGGTAACAGGAGACAAGGGACACTTTATTTTACCCAGATTCGGGCCCTCTCGATGGAGGTAAAACCCTACTCCTGCTAGATTAATATTGATGATATGGGTAGTACAAGAGTGGATCTACCACGAGATCAAGGAGGCTAAACCCTAGAAGCTAGCCTATGGTATGATTGTGTATGATGATGGTTGTCCTACGGACTACAACCCTCCAGTTTATATAGACACCGGATAGGTTTAGGGTTTATACAGAGTCGGTTACAATGGTAGGAGATCTCGAATATCCGCACGCCTAGCTTGCCTTCCACGCCAAGAAAAGATCCTTCCGGACACGGGACGAAGTCTTCAATCTTGTATCTTCATAGTCCTGGAGTCCGGCTGAAGGTATAGTTCGGATATCCGAACACCCCCTAATCCAGGACTCCCTCAGTAGCCCCTGAACCAGGCTTCAATGACGACGAGTCCGGCACGCAGATTGTCTTCGTCATTGCAAGGCGGGTTCCTCCTCCAAGTTCTTCAAGAAGATTAAACACCACAAAATAGCGTCCGACTCTGCAAAATAAGTTTCCACATATTGCCATATAGAGAATAATATTAACACAAATCAAATCTGCTGACGTATTCCATGGTGCGCCGTAACACTGCGGCCAAGCCCTTTACATAAATTGTTTTCATTGTTCCACCTCAGCTCGTTTAGCGAGGCGGTTTCCTTGTCATGTCTTGTCGAAGCAGAGATCATGTGCCCCCTTTAACAGGATTCTCATTAATACGGACGTGGGTAACCCAACCACGCCATTTACCACGACGTTTGGGAGGCAAGTGAGTTTTATTCGGTAGGTGAGGACGCCTAACCGTACCTGCTTATATAAAGGGATAAGGATTCACCTTTTTAACCTACGCCTTCTTCCTCCTTTGCCAATCCATCTCTCGCGCACTCAAGCTCCAGCGCCCAAGTCCGCTCTTCCTTCCTCAACCTTCTCCAGCAATGTCCGGAGCGGGAGGCAAGTGGATGGTCTCCTTCGTTTCGGAGGCTCAAGTAAAAAGGTTAAGGAAAGCCGGATACTTGTCCAAGGACATCCCGCATCGGCTTCCTGATAAGGGGAAGCTTCTTCCTACCCCAAGGCCCCATGAGAGGGTAGTTTTTCTTCCCCACTTCCTCCGCGGACTGGGCTTTCCACTTCACCCATTTGTCCGGGGGCTCATGTTCTACTACGGCCTGGATTTCCACGATCTGGCCCCGAACTTCATTCTCAACATCTCGGCGTTTATCATCGTGTGCGAGGCCTTTCTCCGCGTCCGCCCCCACTTCGGTCTCTGGCTCAAGACCTTCAACGTCAAGCCCAAGGTGGTATCCGGCACCCAGGCGGAGTGCGGAGGCGCTATGGTTGGCAAGATAGCCAACGTCCTCTGGTTCGATGGCTCCCTCGTGGAGTCCCTAAAGGGGTGGCAGGCTGGGTGGTTTTACATCACCGAGCCCCGCGATCCGAAATGGGTCGCGGCCCCCGAGTTCGGATCCGGACCCCCCACGCGGCTCATGTCCTGGAAAGAGACAGGCCTGTCGTGGGGCAACGAGGAAGAAGTGACTGGGTTGCAAGCATGCATCCAGTCCCTGGTGAACAAGCCAATCCGGCTTGCCAACATAGTCCAGGTCATGCTCGTTCGCCTGATCCTCCCGTGCCAAGAACGGGATTTTACTTTGTGGGAATTCGACCCGGCGCAGCACCAGACCCTCAGTAGGCTCTTCGACACGACGTATGAAGACGTCTGGAAGGTGCTGCCCAAAGGCGCCGAGTCCCCCACATCCGCCTCCGAGGATCGCGGATATAGCTCGCAGCGTAACGATGGCGAGGTAAGCTATCTATACCTTTGACAGGTTTGTTAAGCTTTTCTTCATAGATTAACTCTATGCGGGATCTAAACTTCCTTTTATCTTTGACAGGCTTGGCAGGAAATATCCGGACCAATCAACTGTCCGGCTCCTCTGCCCGAAGACCCGGCCCCGGCTCTCTTGGTGAAGCTAATGGCTCTGGCACCTTACGTGGTGCCGGAGAGGAAGGCCAAGAAGAAGAAAACCACCGGGACTCGAAAAAGTTCCCGCAATATGGTGGTGTCGGACTCGTCATCTGATGAGTCCGCAACGCCCTCCTCTCGTGAAAACGAGGAGGAGGAACAAGGAAGCTCTCCCCCTCCAGCGAGGGGAGCAAAGAAGAAGAAGGCCACCCCAACGGGGGAGGCCGAGGGGTCGAGGAAAAGGAAGACCCCTCCGCCGGACTACTCCCACGACGCCGAAGAGGGCAGAGAGGAGTGGCCGGACAGAACCAAGCGTCCGGCAACATCGTAAGTGTTTACATACCAGAGTGACTCATGATATTCTTTTAATACGCTGCTTTCCCTAATATCGAGCGTAATTTATGCAGCCCACCCCGGGCCGAACTCGACGATTCGTCGAGCGGCTCCCTGGACTCGTCGGACGTGAACTCTGTTCCGCCCGCGGTCTCCCCCCGCGGGGCGGACAACGCTGAAGTGGCGCCCCGCCAAGCTTCGGGGCAGGAGGAGATGGTCCTGGAGGAGCCACAAGGCAATCCTCCGGACCCCAGGAGTAAAGGGGATGAAACCCCCCAGGGCTCCAAGTCCGGCCTTGTGCCGGACACCGTGCCGGACTCGTCAGTCCCGGTCCGCGGTGGGCGAACTCCTTCCAAGAGGAGTAAGCCACCTGAGCCGGCGGCCTCCGTCCAACCGGAGGCGCCGGACAATCTGCTGGAGGTGCTTAAGGGCGCCGCCATCGATGAGGAGCACCGTACTGTTATGAGTACGGTGATCCAAAGGATTCAGTCCGCCAAGAGCGGACTGAATGAAGCTTGCGCTAGCCTTCTAACAGGCTTCGAGGTAAGCAAAAATATGTCAATTTATTTACCGCATAGACAGTAGCCCCTGATGCTCTGTTCGGTGTTCGGAAAGAAAAGCCGGATAGAGGATCTAGTAGTTTTAGCAGGAGTCTAACAAAAAAGGTCAAATATGCGTATGCAGGCTTCGCTGCTGTCCACCGCCGCACTGACTGCGCAGGTGGATGTCCTTGAAAAGGACCTCGGGCGGACCGAGCAAGAGCTCGGCTTTGCCAAACGGCAGCTCGAGGAGAAAGAAGGTAAGAGATACCTAAAAAAAGAAAAAAGGCGCCTATAGAGAGGCTTGATTGCAGAAAGAAATAACAGGATTGTACTGCTTATTGTCGGGGCCACAACCGAGGTGACAACCCTGAAGCAGGCGTTGGCTGAGGCCGAAAAGAAAACGACCGAGGAGCGCGCCGAGCGAGAAAGGCTTGGGGTTCAGGTCGGCGAGGTGTAGCAAGAGCTGCAAACTCTCATGAAAAAAGATCAGGGTTTGGAGCTTGAGGCGAAGGCGCAAGCATCCGAGCTCGCGTCGGCCATCGAGACCGCCAAGAGTGCCAAGGCCGAAGCCCAAAAGGCCCTCCAAGAATTGGAGGAGGTGAAAAAGATAGCAACGGGTAAGGCATTCTCAATGCAGAGTAGAAATATAAAAGTAAACTACCTATTACTTACCCGAATCCGGAGTTCTCCAGGGGCGTTCGCCGATCTTCCCCGCAGCGTCACTATAAGGACACCCCTTATAAAGCAACACAAATTCTACAACAATTTGACTATGTTACAAAATTCAGAGTAGATACGTATATAAGGGTTGGAGCATATGCGTTGTACAGTTGCAGCCCATGACCCTTTCATGGTACATATACGAAAAGAAAAAACAGAGAAAAGGAGAGAGAGACGCACGAGAAACAGAGTCCTGGATTCCCCTCATCTCACCCAAATCGCCGCTATCCATCGCCTCGTATCCCTCCTCCGACCCACCTCGCCGCCGGCCCTCCCCCTCCGCTCCTCCCACCTCGCAGCTCCAGTGGCTGCCGGATCCACCCAATCCCAACCCACTCATCCCTCTCGCGTCCTATCTCCCTCTCTTCACGCGGCTCCTTCTGCACCACCTGCGGCGGTTGACTCAGGCGACGTCCGGCGAACCCCTCCACCGTGAAGCACAGCCTGAGGCCCCCTCGCACCGCAGCGCCCTCCCATCCGGTTAGATCCGGCGCTCGCGGTCACCAAAGCCCACCCGCGACCCTCCCCCCATGGCTATTAGGGTTTCAGGCGTCGGCTCCGGTGGCCGTCGTCCACCTCCCGTCCGGTGAGTGCATCCCCTCCCCTGGCTTCATCCTCTCTCTCTCCCCCTTTCTCTAACCTGCTCTTCTCTTATTCTATACATGTGCAGTGAGGAACCGCCAGTGGACGTCCTTGCAGCTGCTTGGGACAAAGCAACCATGGAGCTTCCTCCTGCTCCTCGGGCTTCGGGTGAGTTGGTCCACTCCTCCCCTCTGCTCTGGTTCGTAGCACATCAGGACCAGTAGTGGCTTCAAATTAACCCCGAGTTGCATATTATTTCTAGGGCAACAACATTGTAGGGAACGACTGTCTTTCTAGTAAGCTATTCTGAAGCCCATCTACGTCTTGGAGCAGCAACCAGTGTGTTTGAGGTAATTTGTACAGAAAGCACCAGGTATATGGTTAGGAATCAAGTCGGAGTCTAATTACAGTATCTCCCCAAGGCCCCAATCCTTTTCTTTTCCAATCTTTAATATTCTACTGTTCAGGTTATTACAGTGCAAAAATCCAACATATGTTCTTTTAGGCTAATTACTAAATAAATCTAACGATAGTCCATGTGGAGGCGGAGGTGTAGCGATGGTAGTTTGAAGCAGATTAGGCGGCCGCAAGCGTCTTTGGCGCCAAGGCTGTTGAGTGAAGGAACTGGCTGTGTGGCGATTCGTTTTCTATTCTCCATCCTTTAAGGTCATAACAGAAGAAAGAACTATACAATTGACTTGATAACTATTGTTTTATCTAGAAAAAAAATATGTTTTGTACGCGTGTATTGATGAGTACTCCTCTTGACTCGATTGTGTTGCAGGGAGTGAAAGCTCCAGTTGGGGTGGTCTGCAGCTCTGATCACCTGCAGCAGCACCACATAATCAAAGTTCCAAACAGTAGTGCTGCACTGCTGCCTCCAGCCAGCATTTCACTTTGATGTTTATAGGTGGCTTAACATGATCATTTGATGTGTATCTTATGTAGAAGATTTGAACGATGTACGTGTTTATTTCAGAAAACATTTCTTAATGACGCCTTGCATATATACAAGACAGATATTCATGTACATTAGCTTTAGTTTTGTTTGTTAACTAGAAACTGTGGTTTCCTTTTTTTAACCGAAATCAATAAAGCATGGGATGCATTTGGGGTTTCCAGATAGCTAATATTAGGAGCACAAAAGATTTAGACTCCTGCTTTGTAATTGAAGGAAATCAGAACATTCACCCATATCCTCTGTATGTTTTCTAGCCTTGGATTCCTGACTTTTTCATACCAATTATAATTTGGAAACTTTATTTATAGGAATGATAAATAGTATGTACAAATGCCTTTAATAAAATTAAATTTACTTTAGCCACATGGAAGCCAACACAATATCACATGTAATATTTCTTAGTTAGTCAAAAGTATGCTTCTTTTAAAATTTATGGTTTTAATATTTTTTCTCACATAAATATGTTCCAGTTATATATGGTAAACTAAAATTGTCTAGCCTATGCAGACGCACGGGTTAATGACTAGTCTAACTAACCCGGGGATAAATTCATTGAGCCAGATGTAAAGTTACCAAGGTAGTAACTAGTACAGATAGAACAGGAGGAATATAGCCATATATGTTGCTCTTCTTTTATTAGGTACGGATGGATCTTGATGAAGCTTTACTTCTTTTGCATTGTTCTAGAGATGCATGAGACACCTGTAACCTTTTTCCCTTGGTTTTGAAGGTACATGCACCAACTCGATGTACGGCGACTCCATGGAGCAAGTCGAGTTCGTGGAGCAAGTCATGGACGATGCCATGGAAGGCATACTCTCTCCCTCTCCCTACCGTGGTACTGCTCATTGTGTCCACGACCATTGAGCCGTGCTAGGTTCTATGCTGCTGTACATGCAAATTTATAGCATTTGGGGCTGTAGGTTTCAGTGGATTTATTTAGCAATAAATAATTCTGTTGGTTCACACAAAACAGTTTGACTGTAGGTGTACAGAATTAGCAATGGATCTCTAGGCTGGTGATGACTATGTAAATTCGTTTCAGTGGATTTGGGGCTGTAGTTTTGTTCCAAAGCGTGGTGAGCACCTTTAGGTTTGTTTGTTTCCTGTTGGATGACTGAAACCAACTAGAGCTAAATGTTTTGGTTCAGTTTCAGATGACTAAAACCGTTTTGGTTCAGTTTGCTAACTAAATGGAGAAGAGAAGAGAAGTGGTACTGTCACTCACATTGCCCTTGAATGCACATCAGCACTTAGGCTACTCTTCATATAATTTTATTAAGCCATGTTTTTCTGCTGGCTGTGTCATATATTGTGGCGTCTTGATTAGTCATCAATGACAACTAACACTCATGCCGGTATCTTTTCACAATCATAATAGGGACGTAGCTCTTGCTATAGTTGTAAGTTGTGATCCTAAATTTAAACTTGAGGATGCTAAAATTACAAATGAATTCTTGGTAGTGCATGTCGATATGGCACTTGTGAAAACTGAAGATTTGGTATGGAGTCACAAAAGCTGCAATACTCTCGATAATGCAGAAAAAAAAGATTGCGTGGCCTTCAACCTTTGTACGTGCCTAATATCCTGCTGCCTCTATCACTACATTCATCATGTCAATGCATTGTGTATTGACATTTCATTTTGTTATTTTCTTTGTAGATTCAAAAGATATATGGATGATTATAATGGTGCGTGCCAAGTATATTGCAGTGATGATGATGTTCCGGTTCATGATGATGATGATGATGGATTCTATCAGTTTTAGTTAAGTTGTAGGGATGAAGTTCATGTCGGATGATGTTCCCCGGTTAAGTTTAGTTAAGTTGTAGGGAGGTTGAAGGATGCTTTCTATTTAAGTTTCACTGTCAAGAAAATATTTAGGTTATGCATCAAATTTCGATGGTGTTTCCCCTGTAATATCAACCATCGTAATCCAACAACTTTATCCAATATATGATTTCTTTCTCTAATGAGTATATTCTTTTATTTTTTTCCACACTTCATATACATAATTACCATTGTTATGTTGAGCATTAATATAATTATTGGCAATATTATTTACATTATATATGTAACAACACATGTAGCGTTGAAAATTCCTAGTTGCCAGAAATGAGATTTGGATTCTTGTACATTAAGCACCAACATATAAAAGGTTTTTGTAAACGTCAGCTTTATGTGTTGCGCTCTTGCAACGGACCCTTTTACCAACGGCGGTATAAGCGTTAAATTATGCGCTAGCAACACTGGATAAGTCTACGCATCCCAAACCGTTGGTAAAGACAGTTACAACGCATATATGGACTTATAGATACGAAAAAATGCGTTGCTATAGGTGGGGTATTGTTGTAGTGCGTATCCGACGCCGCCGCGTTCTACCGAGCTGAAGAGGGCAGCTCGACGGAGAGTGTGTTCTGGTCTCAGTATTCTGAGGCCGGACACCCTGTTGCCTTAAGCGATCAGCTGAAACAGCTGGTCGAGCTCCACAAGGCGGCGGAACAGGCCATGAAGGGCTTACTAGTTTGGCTGTGGCCTGGAGAGGCCCTGCCTGGGAGCTATTTCGGGCTGGTGCGGCGGCTGGTGGAGGCCTGTCCACGGCTTGAGGTCATCAAGCGCTCCGTCTGCATTGAAGGTGCCCGGAGGGCCCTTGCCCGTGTAAAGGTACACTGGGATAAGCTGGACGGAGAGAAGCTGGTGAAGGACGGGCCGTATGGTGTGATGAATGCTGTTGCAGCTTGGTCTGATTCTGCCATCTTGATTTGATGGTAACCGGAGTATGCGTCGAGGAAATACAACGAATCGTGTCCTGCGGTGGCATCAATAATTTGATCGATACGGGGGAGGGGGAAGGGATCCTTTGGGCAGGCTTTGTTAAGGTCTCTAAAATCGACACACATGCGCTAGGATTTCTCCTTCTTTGGTACCATCACCAGGTTTGCTAGTCAGTCCGGATGTTTTATGTCTCTAATGAATCCGGCCTCCAATAACTTGGCTAGCTCCTCTCCCATAGCCTGTCTCTTCGGTTCGGAAAAACGCCGAAGGGCTTGTTTGACAGGTTTGAATCCTTTCTGGATATTTAAGCTATGTTCGGCCAGCCTGCGTGGGATTCCTGGCATGTCTGAAGGGTGCCAGGCGAAAAATATCCCAGTTCTCTTGTAGGAACTCTCGCAGTGCGGCGTCTACATCAGGGTTCAGTCGTGCCCCGATGGAAGCTGTTTTATTGGGGTCCGTTGGATGGACCTGGAATTTTACTATTTCGTCCGCTGGCTTGAAGGATGTGGATTTGGATCTCTTATCGAGTATCACATCATCCCTATTAACCGTGGAGCGCAGCGCAGTCAGTTCCTCAGCCGCCAAGGCTTCGGATAGTGCCTCAAGGGCCAATGCGGCCGTCTTGTTTTCGGCGCGGAGTGCTATGTCTGGATCACTAGCGAGGGTGATAATTCTGTTCGGCCCGGGCATCTTTAGCTTCATGTACCCGTAATGGGGTATTGCTTGGAAGATTGTGAATGCCTCCCGCCCTAGTATAGCGTGGTATCCGCTATTGAACGGGGCCACCTGGAACGTGACCTCTTCGGACCTGTAATTATCCGGCGTGCTGAATACCACATCTAGTGTGATTTTTCCTGTGCAGCGCGCTTCCCGACCGGGGATTATTCCTCTAAAGGTTGTGCTGCTTCGCTCGATGCGGCTCCAGTCTATATCCATTTTTTGGAGGGTTTCCTCGTAAATGAGGTTCAATCCGCTGCCTCCATCCATGAGTACCTTGGTGAGGCGAAAGCCGTCCACTATTGGACTGAGGACCAATGCGGCTGGTGCTCGGGCTGTTCGGAATTTAGGTTCGTCACTTGCGTCGAAGGTGATAGCAGTGTCGCTCCATGGGTTTATTGTTGCTACTTGATAGACTTCGGCGAGGCTGCGGAGTGTTCTTTTTCGCATATTATTTGATGCGAAAGTCTCGAAGACTGTGAGAACGGTACTGGTGTCCTCGGGCTGGCTTTCTGCGGCCTCCGAAACTAGGAGATCCTCGCCAATTTTGGCCACCTGTCGGAGTATCCAACATGCTCTAAGGCTGTGAGTTGGTGTGGCGTCCTCTGTACTGTGAATTCTACAGGGTCCATCAAGCCACCTTTCCAGTACGGTTCCATGCCCTGTAGAGGGTTTTAGCTTTTTGATACTTAGCCCGGGTGTCTTATTGTGCTGAACCCTCTTAGTTCGGACGGGATTGCTATTCAAGGCCGGATTATCCCAAAATTTCATTTCGGTTTTCCAAGCACTTTCCATCGCACAGTACTTTTGTACTATGGACGCCAAGTCAGCGAAGCGTGTAATGTCACGACGACTTATGGCGTTGAGTATTCCCTCATCCGTGCAATTACTGTAAAAGATTGAAATTGCGTCTCCCTCGCGGCAGTCCTTTGTCCTGTTCATAACAAGGAGGAATCTGGCCCAGTAGTGATGTACTGTTTCCTCGGGCTTTTGCCTGATTCGGGAAAGATCGCTTATGTTCGGGCGGGCGGGTGGCACTGAATCTGAGACCTCACCCAATTTAAGATTCGGAGGCCGAAGAGCTTCCGAACTCTGAAGTCCGGAGTCTTGGATGTTGTCCAGTGAATCTAGCCCATTGCCTGATTCTAAGCTCAGGCCTTAAGTTATATCCTCCCCTCCGTGGGTATCCGGCTTGGAGGGTTCGGGAATTCGGACGTAGCTAGTCCTTAGAATAGATGAAGGGTCGTCACACTGCACCTCTACCACGGCAACGTGGTGGGTGACTTGGGGAGAGTTAATTTCTCTTAGATCGGGTTTAAGCCCAACCTGGTCGTAATTTGTAGCGACCCCCAGTGCGGCGATGCGATCCAAGAGCTCGTTTACGGAAGAGAGCTCCATCAGATCCAGCTGCTCGGCAAGTTCTGAGCTGACGTGAAGGTTGCTTTCGATGACCCGAGAGGTCACCGTCGACGCAATGGCCGAACAGGCGGTCGTGAGAAAACCACCTAGCCGGAGGGTTTGGCCGACGGCCAAGGCTCCCTTAGTAACGGCGCCGTCTTTAAAGACGGGAAGAGGCATCCTTCCTGATTGCGACGGCACAGAGGAACTCTCAATGAAAGCACCAATGTCGGTGTCAAAATCGGCGGATCTCGGGTAGGGGGTCCCGAACTGTGCGTCAAGGCCGGATGGTAACAGGAGACAAGGGACACGATGTTTTTACCCAGGTTCGGGCCCTCTCGATGGAGGTAATACCCTACTCCTGCTTGATTAATATTGATGATATGGGTAGTACAAGAGTAGATCTACCACGAGATCAAGGAGGCTAAACCTTAGAAGCTAGCCTATGGTATGATTGTGTATGAAGATGATTGTCCTACGGACTACAACCCTCCGGTTTATATAGACACCGGATAGGGTTAGGGTTACACAGAGTCGGTTACAATGGTAGGAGATCTTGAATATCCGCATCGCCAAGCTTGCCTTCCACATCAAGGAAAGCCCCTCCCGGACACGGGACGAAGTCTTCAATCTTGTATCTTCATAGTCCTGGAGTCCGGCTGAAGGTATAGTCCGGCTATCCGAACACCCCCTAATCCAGGACTCCCTCACTCATCGCCCTATCAAACAATCAAACAATATGGTGAAGACCGGCATCGTAATCAAGTGAGAATCACATCTAAAGGATTAATCATACCTCTTGGGTGACCGCACCCTCATCATCCAGATAAGCATATGAGGAACTCACATCGTCCCACTGATGGTGAGATGAGGGGTCTGATGGTGTACCAGACCTAGAGGCAGATGGTTCGTCATATTCGGGATCACAGCAATCGAGAAGATTCGATAACCGCCTTAACTTCCTGGCCTGACGCTATAACATGAACAAGTGTGGAAGATATCAAACTCCGCAACATAGACTACCTCTCATAGTGAATGTGATTTGTACCTTGAGGAATGCTCGTAGTGAACCATCATCATTGCCTTTTGCAACCGGTGTGTTCTCCAAAATAGACTGGCTCTCATCAGCAGGTTTCTTCATCTCGGTGCGCTGCGGATGAGAAATAATGAACACGTTAGCCATTCAAACATGTGTAATACGGCCAGCGGGAAAGTAAAGAAGGAACACTTTACCACATAGTTAATCACCGGAACAGTAGGGACTCCTTGCCCTAACTTGACATCTCTGTTGTACTTCCCCTTTGATAGATCCTCAAAGTTTATGTGTTCTTCAAGAATATCCTCATTATATGCCGATGGGCATATCTCGACTCGAGTATTTTGAAGAAGCCATCGTATGTAGTTATCAAAGGCAACTGGGTTATGCTCACGAAGCTAGGCACGTGCAGTGCTACGAGCTTGCTCCACGCAAAGCTGGAAGCGGGTGACATACGAAGCATGATGCTTGTCCCAGTCCTTTATCTTGCGCTGCTTTCTCCTGTCCCACCTGCATGGTACAATACCAAACATTAGCAAAATCAAGGAGGAGTGATGATGCTTAGTCAATACGCTCTCTTACCTATGAAGTGTTTTGTCCGTATCCACCCATTCCGGCAGGTGAGGCTGGAACAGACCGAACTGACGAAACACGCGATGTGGCAAATGAAACTCAACAGCCCAGTTGCATATCAGTGGGCACCGCATAAGCCAGAGATCCCTATCCCACAAGCACATCGGGTTGATGGTAAACTCCGGGGTGTACCCAAGTCTATCATCGGCGCCATATGGCTGCCATTCCACCTATGAAATAGGGCAACAATGCAAAATTGGTGACTTGTTTTCAGGCAAACATGAGAAATGACTGAAGTAATGACCTCGTTACCTACTCAGGCGTAATCGTGTCCAACTCGGCAACGTACTTCTGGTACATGAGATTGACATCGTTCGTCATCTCGGAAACCACATCCCACTTGTAAGCCCAAGTGGGGTGCCGTAATTCGTCATCTTCATCTTGATACCAAGGATTAAACCTGACGCTCTTCACGCGTCCAACAGGCAGACGCTCCCAGCTCCATACAGAAAGTAGAAGCATATTACCACCAATGCCTGCACTATCTGTGATACGCAGACACGCATCGTCCAACTGCATATGAAAGAAAAACAATGTTAACTTAACAGTAAGCTTGCATTGCTAATGAAGAATGAGTTGATCACAAAACAGACCAGCTACCTGTCTGTACAAGTAGGCAAGAGTAGTGAACCCCAGCTCCATTTGCTATCGAAGACGGTCAACGCCTTCAGCCACATCCATGGAGCGTTCTTGCCAGTGGAGTCAGGAAACAAAGTCCTCGACACAACATACCACATGTAGACACGAGCATGTGTCTGGATCACATCATCAGTGGCATCCAGAGGGCACGTCGCAAAGTGATTTTGAATCCACGTAAAAGCAGCTCTGGCTGCTTTCCTTTCCGTCTTCTTATTCTCTTCTCCCTCCTCTACATCAGCCTCAGCCTCGGTAGGAGCCATACCGATAAGAGCAATCATCTGCTCGCGCCACCCATCAGAATCGGTGCTCATACAGAGAGGCCTCCCGTCGATAGCAAGACCGGTGATCAACCAGACATCGTCGAGCGTCACGGTCATCTCCCCAGTCCGAAGATGGAAACTATGCGTCTCCGACCTCCACCGATCAGCAAGAGCGGACACCAGTGGAGCGTTCAGATTCGGCGTGGACCAGCTGACCAACTGAGTCCACGGGAGTAGTCCTGCCTGCTTGATGTACGGTGTGTACCGCTCATCATAAGGCATGGCAGGACCAGAGACCCCGTGATACCGAATCTTCAAAGGTTCAAGCTTCTGCAAAAAAAAGTAATGACAAATCTTAGGGCATGTAAATTTCAACTTAAGGCAAATTTGCAAAATATTTAGATTACTCGTTATTACCATCTCCTTCTCGCGCATCATGTAGGCCCGGTGTTTCGTGTCGTAGACATTGTCGAGAAGCCAAACCATCTTACATAGTTCAAACAATAAACATATATGAGTTCATCTTCATGTCAAATATCGGTATACACTAAACATCTAATATGTGTTCAATTACAAGAATCTCAACATCTCCTTCTCACACAATGAATATGTCATATGTGTTAAAATAAAATCAACATCTAATATTTCAAATAAAATCAACATCTAATATATATCTAAAAAAAGAGATCATATATCTCTACAAAACTCAACATCTCATTGTTATCTATATAAATAGGCATCTCATATATATGAAAAAACAAAACAATCTAGGGTTTCACTAACAAGAACTATATATTGTGAACTAAGCAACAACACTACGGTACTACCACTATGACTACCCATCCTAAATCAAGCAAATCAAGGGTTCCATCAAATCTTGGACAAATATCTAAAATGGCAACAATTTTACGGAGGAAAAGAAAGGGAACGGAGGAGTTTACCTAGTAGGATGGATTAGAGATCGAATCCACGGATCAAATCTTCAGATCTCAGAGGGATGGGGGGGATTCGATGGGGGCGCCGCCGCTGCTCTCTGTCCAGAGAGCGGAGAGGGGGAAGAGCTGCCTGGCTGGGCTGGGCCGATGCGCTTTACCTCACTGTGCAACGCCCAAGAGCTAGGCGCTGCACATTACAGGTGTGGCGCCTAAGCCTTAGGCGTTGCACTGCTGTCTGTGGGGCCGCAACTGGACCAAGGCTGCCACGCTGGCAGGAGGTGCGACGCCTAAGGCAGAGGCGCTGCATAGCAGTGTGTGGCGCCCAGCTGTCGGGCGCCACACGAAAGGGTCAGCAGAGTGAAATTTTTTCGGAACGAGGTCAGTTTGTGATTTGATTTCGTCATCAGGTCAAATATGTGATTTCTGCCCAAGCGCGCGACCGAGACACGCGCGCACGTAAGCACGTTGCCATGCGTATCATAGGGAACACAACATGGTTTACGTGCAGTGGTGACTGACAATCTGCATGAAATCACCGTGTCAAGTCGTGAAATGGTTCGGTCATTTTCGTTTAAACTCGTCATTAATAATGGTATAAAGACTATCCATGAGATGAGGATGGGCTCGCAGAATCGTATACAACTCACCACATACTAAGTAGCAGCAATGGCGAATCAGGAACCCAGGAAGGACAAGGCGGCGATGGGGCAGGACGAAGAAGTGGCGTCGAATGGCAAGACCGGCCTGGGCGTGCGACCGCTGGTGGGCGGCGGCTCATGCCGGGACAGTGGCGACCTGTACCGCACTCCCGCGGCGCAGGGCATGGTGGCGGCCCAAAGAGCAAGGTATGGTGATGCTGGGGGTGTGGTTGCCCCAGTGCTCCCAGTGTGTGTGGCACCACAGAGCATAAATGTGGTTGCCATGGATCTGACAAGGGAGAGGGCTGCCATGAGATCACGTTGGATTGCCATTGGACTGTTCTTCTCTATGCAGTTGTTCAGCGTCAGCGGGCTCTTCCAGGAACTGAAGAACAAATGGGGGCTGAGGGGTCGCCTCAACTACTCGCCGCTCAAGAATAACAGGTTCCTCCTGGAATTCGAGCGTGAGGGGGATCTTCGCTTCATTCTCAACAACGGGCCATGGACTCACCGTGGTGACCCATTCTTGATGGCTCGGGTGGACGGCAGCGCCAGGCCTGGCGATGTGGTGGTCGCACATATGCCAATCTGGGCACGCATCTTTGACGCCCCACCGATCATGTTCTTTGAGGCGGTGACCCGCAAACTGGGAGAGCAGTTAGGAAAGGTGATTGAGGTTGATGCAGATAGTGAAGGCCAGATTTGGGGTGAATCAATCAGAATTAGGATAAAGCATGATGTTGATGAGCCTCTCCGTAGCAGAATAGAGTTCCACGACTATGCCGTAGATGAAGTGTACCGCCTCAATGTGAAATATGAGAGGCTTCCCCGTTTCTGTAGTTACTGTGGCTACCTAGGGCATGGCCAACGCGAATGTAAGCCGCCTGCAGAGCTCCAAAAGAAGAGTTTCTCAGCGGCATTGCGAGCCTCCCCTTTCAAGAGAAGTACCATGAGAGGGGGTTTTGTAGTTCCTGAGGCGGCTAGCGCGCGGCGCTTCCTTCACTTCGAGTCAGAGGCCAAAGAAGAAGCAAGATCAGCACCTCCGAAACTCGCAGCGGAAAAATATAGAGAGATGCCAGAGGTTATCCTGGCAAACCCATTGGTGCAAGCAGCGATTGAGGCTGTTGGTGCCATCAAGCTAGGACCAGAGGAAGATGAGGAGGCAGGAAAAAACCAAGCAACCAAGATGGCGATGGACAGTGTGATAGCTGAAGTCAAGAAGGGGGAGGAGGACAGCAGGAACACACCAGAATATCCCCCGGGTTTTGAACTTGAACTGCGGCAGAGTACTGTTGGTGAGATCCAAAAGCCATATGGTACGAACCAAGAGGTGGCGCCAAAAGAAAATGGAGGTGATGTTAAGGGGGCACAAATGGCCCAAGCTGTAGAGGGAAAGGATGACATGATGGTACATGGTGTGACCCAGCCTACAGCAGCAGAGGGTAAGGCCGTTGTATGGGATGTAGACAACCAGAAGGAGCAGGAGGCAGGTGCAGCGCAAGGTCTGAAGTATGCAGGCGGAAGCAGTATCACAGGTACAGTGAGGAAACAATAGGGGAAGAAAAAGCATGGAAAAATAACCAAAGCAATCGCTTCGGTGCTGGGAAAAAGAGGCGAGCGCCTTATCCCTAGTAGTCCAGACCAGGGTGTTGGCCTTGGAGAGGAGGATGAAGAGATACACCGGAGGAAAAGAGGTGTAGGAACTAAAAAGGAACAGGTGGACAACGGGAATGGGGATGTTCTGGAAGCAACTGGACCTGGGGCGCCCGGTGAACTGATGGACGCGAAGGACAACGTCCGTCAGGAGCCATGAAAATTCTCAGCTGGAACTGCCGGGGTTTGGGGCAACCCCGGACAGTTCAAGAGTTGGTGCGCCTGGTGAGCACACACCTTCCATCTATCTTTTTTTATCAGAGACTAGGCAGAATAAGGAGAAAGTGAGCAACCTCAGGTGGCGATTGGGGCTTAAGAACTGTATGCTGCACGATGGCATAGCAAAGGGAGCAGGAATCGCTTTGTACTGGGATGAATCTGTTGAAATAAAAAAGCTATCTATTGGCTCTCGGTATATTGATGTGTTGATTCGTAATAATCCCAATGATCAGTGGTGGAGAGGCACTTTCGTATACGGTGAACCAAAAGCTCACGAGAGGATCCACATGTGGAACCTACTAAAGAGAATCAAACACAACTCAAATGCGCCATGGCTTGCGATCGGTGACTTTAATGAAACAAAGTGGCAAAGCGAACACTTTTCAGCGTCAAGGAGGTCTGAAAAACAAATGGCAGATTTTAGGGAAATGCTGGACTGGTGTGATTTGTATGATCTAGGCTACAGAGGACCCGATTGGACCTATGATAATAAACAGGTGGGCAGGACGAATGTAAAGGCGAGGTTGGACAGGGGTGTGGCCAACCCAAGCTGGAACAGTAGGTTCCAAAATGCTAGGCTTGACCATATCTGCTCCACGAGATCGGACCATCTGCCACTGTTGCTAAAATTTGGAGGGAAGTTGGAATACAGGAGGAAAAAGGAATTTAGATATGAAGCACTATGGGAGAGGGATGAAACGCTGCAACGCATAGTGGAAGATAGTTGGAAGAGTAATGGTCCAGCCACAAGCCTACAAGAAATTCGGGTGAAGCTGCTGAATATGCAACAAAATCTGAGCAAATGGAGCGCGGAGAAGATTGGATCGGTCAGACAGAAAATTTGCAAGCATAGGGAAAAGCTGCAGGTTCTAATGAACAAACCAATAAGCCTCGCAAATGACAGTGAGATCAGTCGGCTTACAAAGGAGTTGGATGAGCTGCTACTCCGGGAGGAGATCCTTTGGCGCCAACGGTCCAGAGCAACTTATCTCCGTGAAGGAGATAGAAATACAGAGTGGTTCTACCGCCAAGCAACGTGGAGAAGGAAACAAAATACCATTACCAAATTAATGAATGAGAACAGCCAATGGGTAGAACAAAAAGAGGACCTTCATAAATTGTCAACGAATTTCTTTAAAGGACTGTTTACGGCAGACAGGAAGGTTGACCCTCATGAACTCCTGGGGCTGTTTGATGGTTTGGTTACAAATGGGATGAACGAGAATCTTGTTAAGGAATTCACGGAGGAAGAAATAGGTGATGCGCTGTTCCAGATAGGACCCCTAAAAGCACCAGGGCCGGATGGCTTTCATGCACGCTTTTACCAAAGAAATGGGGGGATCTTGAAGGGAGAAGTGGTGACGGCTGTTAAGAAATTCTTCCTGGATGGTGTAATGCCGGAGGGGCTGAATGATATTGTCATCGTTCTAATTCCAAAAGGCAATGATCCGAAAAGTCTGAAAGACTTCCGTCCCATCAGCTTGTGCAATGTTATATATAAGGTGATTTCGAAGTGCTTGGTAAACCGTCTGCGCCCTATCCTGGATGAACTCATTTCGGAGTCGCAGAGTGCATTCATCCCGGGACGGATGATTATAGATAATGCCCTCATCGCCTTCGAGTGTTTCCATAAAATCCAGCATAGCAAGCACCCACAGAACACGTTCTGTGCATACAAGCTTGACCTCGCAAAGGCATATGACAGAGTGGATTGGGCTTTCCTGGAAGGGGTACTAATTAAGTATGGCTTCAGTAAAAAATGGATAACTTGGGTGATGGTGTGCGTCAAATCTGTGCGGTATGCAGTGAAATTCAACGGTGAATTGTTGGACAAGTTTGAACCATCAGGAGGCTTAAGACAAGGGGACCCGCTGAGTCCTTATTTGTTCCTGTTTGTGACAGAAGGGCTGAACCGTATCCTGCAGAAAAAGGTCGCAAATGGAAATATTACGCCGATCAAGGTTGCTCAAGGAAGCCCAGGTATCTCAAACTTGATGTTTGCTGACGATAGCTTACTATTTTTTAAAGCCTCGACAGAACAAGCGAAGGAGGTAAAGCAAACAATTAATGTCTTCCAGGAAGGTACATGACAACTCTTAAGCACACACAAATGCTCGATACTTTTTTCAGAGAAATGCTCGCAGACGACACAAGAGGAAATTAAAAGGGTTCTTGAGGTGGAGACATCTACTTTTGAAAGCAAGTATTTGGGCCTACCAACACCGGATGGCAGAATGAAAGATGAGAAGTTCCAACCCATAATGGATAGGTTCATGAAGAGATGCAACAATGGATCAGGCAGACATATGTCCTATGCGGCGAGGGAAGTGTATGTAAAATCGATCGTCCAAGCCCTGCCAACCTTTACCATGGGCGTATTCAAGATGTCCATTGGTTTCTGTGAGAAGTACGAAAAACTAATAAGAGAATTCTGGTGGGGAGAGGATGAGGGGCACCGAAAGGTCCATTGGATGGCTTGGGATAAGATGACTAAACCAAAAAGGGGCGGGGGAATTGGTTTTAGAGACATGCACATGTTTAACCAAGCCCTGCTTGCTAGACAAGGATGGAGATTGATCCAGAAACCCGAAAGCCTTTGCGCCAAAGTGCTCAAATCCAAATACTACCCTAAGGGTGATCTACTGGACACGGTCTTTGCATCAGACGCATCGCAGACTTGGAGAGGCATTGAATTTGGACTTGAACTCCTCAAGAAAGGCCTCATTTGGCGTGTTGGAAACGGGAAGAGCTTTCAGGTTCAGAGAGACCAATGGATACCAAGAAATGAAGGACTTAAAGTGGCGGATCTCATTGGCAGATCGAGGATCAGATGGGTAAATCAACTCATAAATCCCATCTCTAGGAGCTGGAACCAGGATCTCATCCATCGGATCTTCAGCCCTTTTGACGCCACTGAAATCCTCAAAATTAAAATTCCACAACGGGAGGTAGAAGACTGTGTGGCCCGGCATTACGAAAAAAATGGGATCTTCACTGTACGGAGTGCTTACAAACTTGCCATGATGGACAGAGGAACAGGCCCCCAAACATCTAGCTCATCGGCAAGCGTGGACAATCGGAGCATATGGGACGCCATTTGGAAAGCACGAGTTCCGAAGAGGATAAATTTTTTCGCATGGAGAGTAGCAACAAAAACCCTGGCTACCAAAGCAAATAAGTGCAAACGCACTCTGGCCACAGACAGTGTATGTGACATCTGCGGCGTAACAGAGGAGAGCGAATACCATGCGGTGGTGTCATGTACTAAGAGCAGAGCACTCCGTCAAGAGATGCGAACACATTGGAAGTTACCAAAGGAGAAAGCATTTTGGTATACTGGTCAGGATTGGCTTCAAAGTCTTCTGAATGCTTGTGAAGTAGACGAACGAAACAAAATTTTACTGCTACTATGGCGTGCTTGGTTCCTCCGAGATAATATAATTCATGAGAATGGAAAGGAATCGATTTCGAGATCAGCAGCTTTCTTGGTTAAGTATGAACAGGAAGTGAAAGCTTCTCAAGACAAAACATGTACTGACGTTAGTATCTGCTGTCAGAATCTATTTGAAGAACAGACCCAAGCAGTGTCAGTAGCGATCTCAGATAAATGGGCTCCCCCGCCGCCCGGGGTGGTTAAACTAAATACAGACGCGACATATGAGGTTTTGTCAGGTCTGAGCGCGGGAGGGGCCATTGCCAGGAATAATCAGGGACTGATATACCTGACGATGGGTTGCAACCTGGGACAGTGCGAAACAGTGGAGGAAGCTGAAAGCCTTGCGCTACTGCATGGCCTCCCGGAGTTGGCCAAATACTTCAACGGTGCGCTCCAGGTTGAGGTGGACTGTCAAACACTAGCAAGATCGCTGGCCCCGGGTTCTACGAACAAGTCTCGCTTATTCCCAATCATGGCAGATATCATCGCAGTACTGAACGGATTCAGATCATACAGTATTGGATGGGTCAAGAGAAGCCAGAACAAGGCCGCCGACTGGCTGGCTGTCCAAGCTAGGAAAGCGGGTGACTTTCTCCAGCTGGGTTCAGGCCCTGAGGACCTCAAGGAGATCCTTCTTAATGACTGTAACTAGCTGGTTTTGACCTAGTTGGGTTATCCTAAAAAAAGGTTAAAACAGCGATTTTGGCCGACAACCACAGCCTCACTCACATGATCTCTACTCCTATAAAAAAGTAAGTTGGTGGTGATGGTGTGTCTGCCTTCGGGCCATATGTACCGTCTGATCTTGAATCTAAGGCTGCAATTGAGACGAGAGTGTTGGGTGAAGTTAGGATAGTCTGGAGGTTTTCCCTTCTCTCGTGAGACAGATTATTCTAGAACCGCCCCAAATTTCCTCGCCGCTGGCCGCCTCCCTTTACCTGTGACCGCTGGAGTTGAGTGGGTAAGGGTGACGTCCGTCGTATAGCGGTAGTTGTCGATAGGATCTCGTAAATCGGATTTGGCTTTGAGATCTCCCCTGCGTCATCACTCCTTCTGGATCTGGTCGTGCAGGCTATCAGAGAAGGAGAACTGCACACAATGACCGGCATCGACGGATAGAGTCGAACGAGACGGCATAATTTGGCCAGCACTATCGATGGGAGGGGGTGCTTCTGGCGGGGACGCATTTCTTGCATTATCGCGGACCCGAGGCCGACCGGAATCGACGCCGAAAGGGGGCGACCGGGAGCAGCGGAGGCAGAGCAGGCAGCGGTCAGGAGCAGCTGGGTCCTGGGAGACATTGGCCGGGAGTAGCGGAGGAGCCGGCAGCCGGCAACCGGGAGTAGCGGAGGAATCGGCGGTGGGCGACCGGGAGTAGCGATTGGGGAGAAATGAGAGAAAATGGATTGGGGGCATTCGGGTCCTTCGGGCCTTGGAACAGCCAGCCTTGAACAGCTAGCGTCCGCCATGCATAAGCCAGCCTTGAACAGCCCGCGCACAGCCTTGAACGTCCCAATGGGCAGTGCAGACAGGCACTAGGCTACGCGCGCGACCTCTACATGCGGAGCCTCATCAGTACGCGACGGCCGGCTACTACAGCTTCTTCACGTACAAATGGCGACGGCGACATGATGGAGCCTACACGCGTCGCTTCAGAGAAATGCAAGTCGCTCTCGCCGGCGCCGAGTGTAGCGTTTGGCAGTTCAAGTAGCATTTCCGTCTCTGCATCTCCTAATTGTCTCCTTTTTCTCGAGGGGTTACTCATTGTCTCCTAATGGCCTGAATTGGGGTATGCCATGGCATATTTCAAAGTATAAACTTTTCTTTTGCGGGGAAAGCATATCATTTAATCAACCAGGGCCTTACAATCGTTTGAAATGATAATACTAATCTTCTTTCGGAAGTTTGCTAACCAACAAGCCCTAGAGCTGCCATACCAAGAGCAGCATTATTTTGTGATCTACAAATTTTCCGGAAATGTACAGGTCGTTCCTTCGCCATCTCAGCTATCTCAGTCACCCGATACATGTTACTAGAGCGATCTGTAGGACTAGAGTTAAGCAACTTGAAAATATGAAAATAGTGATGGCATTTTTCAAAGCTTGAATTTTTTTAGTTACATATAGTAATCTTTTGATTCAAATTAATTTAATATGGCATCTATATTATAAACTTTGCTATCTTCAAGATACTATGATGATATTTTTTTAATCTTTAAACCTTGCAGAGTAGACAGTTTGGATTCAGAGATAAAACTAGTCCATGTTGGCACAGTTACCATGTGTGTGGATGAATTTGCCTATTTACTGCCGAAATTGGATAGAGCGAGCAATAGAGCTGAGTAGGGACAACAATACATCTTCCTACTATGACTTAAGTCCATCTAATCTTTTTTGTTCCCGTAGCGTAGCACGGGCACGTGGCGGTGGACTGGTGGTTTTTCGCGTGATTGGCTGAGGCTTTGTCGCGTCAAGTACGTGGACCGGTGGTGGCGGCCAGCGTCACATGCATGCATGAGATCTTCTTGGGGCAGTGCGTGTGCGGCCACGGGACCAGCCTGCTTGCTGCTATCTCGGGTCCAACTCCAACGGTCGGACGTGAGGATAAGATGAAAGGGACGGACCATGTATCCTGTGCCGACTAGACATGGGCACGAGCACGCGTGCTGGTGTAACACATTGTTCTGTAGCCCGGCCCTCACACTATCGTGTTGGCGGATATAAGGCCAACTCCACCGCGCGATCTAAAAGAACGTCCGGTTTGACCGAATTTTGTCTCTTTGGGTAGGGCGACGGGGTCATGTGTTTGGGCGTGTACCGGGATGCGATGGCCGTGCGCCCTGCGTGCGGCCGCATTCTTTGACCCCATCTTGTCCGTCTTCATATTAAAAATAGAACAACGTTTCAAATACCAGCATCCCTAGTTTAGGCTAGCGGCCTAGTTCACGCCAGCGGCCCTAGTCACGCCGGCGGCAGAGCCAGCGGCCTACACGTCCTCGCCGGCAACACAGCCGGCCTTCAAAATGAATAGTTTTGTTTGCCGTCAACACAGTCAGCCTAAAAAATGAATGTGTTTCTCGCCGGCACACAGCCAGCGGCCCAGCGGGCGGGCTACTTCCATGCGAGCCTCCAAAAAGAACGGCCACGGCCGATCGGACGACCTAGTTCAGGCCGTCGGCGTCGAACATCTCCTTCTGCCTGGCCTCGAACCAACTCCTTGTCTTCTCGCTCATCTTGATCAAGTCCATGCTCATGATCGCAAGGGCCACCTCCTTTGCTTTGGTTGCGGCATTGGTGGCCTCGATGTCGAGCTGCCGCTGCCTGGCCGAGACATTGGCGGCCTCGATGTCGAGCTGCCTTTGCCGGGACGCCTCCTCCATGTCGATCTTCCTCCTCTTAGCCGCCTCCTCCATCTCAAGCTTCTTCCTTTGAAGCTCTAGGTTTTGCTTCATTTGCTCGTCCTTGCTTTGCCGCTTCTTCTCGTCCCTCACATTCTTTTGAGACATCATGGATGAGGCATCACGTAGGTCGTCCACCTTGGAGTTGGTCTTGCCCCTCGGCCTCTTCAATGCCTCGCCATCTCCACATCCGGCGAACTTGTCCGTCTTCTTGCCTCTCTTCCTTTGAAGTTCACGGTATTGATCCTTGAACTTAGGGCAATTGTTAATGATCGTCCAACAATGCGTAAGAGTGAATGGCTTATCATTGTACCGGGCCTTGAATGCTTCCAAATATTGAAATGCCTACACCACATGATCAACAACAATTGAACATGCAAACATATACAAGGCCGAAGTCTCATGGCCGTAGCAAGGAAAGGACTAGGATAAGGAGATCATACCATGTCCCCAATGCCGAGACCACTCACGGGCCGTGCTTCAACGCTCTCAAATGCGGCGCAATATTTGTTACACTCTTGTTGGATGAACAACCACCTCTTTTGAATCGAGGTGATTCCACGGTTTCCTGTCATTTGGTAGGGCTCAAACATCTTCCTTTAATGGAATATTTTGGGGACTCTCGTCCAAAAAACAAGGCCCTTTTGTTGCGGGCCGGTCTTCGGATCTTGGCTAATCTCCATCCAACATTGGCAAATCAACTTGTCCTCATCTTGTGTATATGAACCCGTGCGAATGCTCTTCCTCCTCTTTTGTGCTTCCGCTCTTTGGGTGAGCTCGTCGATGAACAATGGCTCGCCACCAATATCAATGTCATTTCCTTCTTCTTCATCACCATCACCTTCACAATAGATGTCATCGTCTTCATGCCACGAGTCACCATGGTGGTAGTCAGCACGATCGTTGACCTCTTCATTGGCAACGTACTGGGCGCGGCCATCCTGACTTTGGGTCTCGTCGGGGTCGTAGGCACGACCCTGCCCACCCTTGTAGATCACATCCTCCATGAACTGGTTGTAGAAGGGGTCGTCGACCGGTGGCGTCGGTGTTGGCATTCCGTTGAACAAGACCCCAGGGGACGGCAAGGTGCCCGTAAACGGTGCCCGTGCATGCTTTCTTTGCATCTCGACGGACGGCGGCCGGCCGCCGCTGCTGGACCCAGGCGTGACGTTGAGGTCGATGACGGCCGAGGGGCGCGGGGTGGACGGCGCGATGACGCCAACGTCCGGCGACACCGGTGTCGTGGAATTGTCACGACAGATGTCCTCTTGCAAGGACTTAGTCGTGGAGCCATCGCAACTAGGAAGCTTAAAGGGGTTAATCGGGACAAAGGGCATGAGAGAGTTATACTAGTTCGGCCCAATACGGTGAAGGTAAGGCCTACGTCTTGTTGGGTTGGTATTGCTTGAGGTTTCGATGACCATGGAGCGAGATACGCTATGCCCGGTTCTCGATGAATTGTTTCTTGCCCTAAGCCACCAGCGGGTCGCCCCCTTATATACACGGTTGACGCCCTGCGGCCTACAGAGTCCCGGCCGGCTCATAAACAATGTCCGGCTGAGTGATTAGTTAATTCTGCCTTATGATACAAGTCATGCCATCATGGCGGTTTACCACTATGGGCCTTAAGTCGCCTGCGGGCCTTAGTCCCTTTATTGAACCGCCATCCTCAGGCTTGGTCTGGGGATTCTTCTGATGAGTCCTTCTTTGCGTAACCCGGCCCCTCCTGGGCGGCTTACACAAATAGTTATATCCCCTACACCCGAGAAACGGGTCTGGGCATCGTGCCTTGGAGGGTGAAAGACGGGCGACATAGGCGTGGTCCACGACTGGCAGTGCGGAGGCCGGGTGACCAACGAGCCTGTGCTCGCCGGGCCGACGACCGCTGCAGGGAAACCGGCCGGACGGCACACGCCAAGCATGAGGAGGGTGTGCGCTTTGTAGACGATGTCCTCCTTCTCGTCGACCACGGCCTTGCGCCGCGCAACCTCCATCGCATCGCGCTCGGCGGCGAACTTGGCCGCGGCGGCATTGACCTTGACGACCGCCCTCCGGTTCCTCCTCTTCGACGATTCCGCGTCCAACTTGGCGATCTCCTCCGGCGTGCACTCTGCCCGCGGCTTCCTTGCCGCCTTCTTTTTCACCTTTCCGGGCGGGTCAACGGCCAGGCCACCGGAATTAGGCTGGGCGTCGGCCATGGACGGAGGAGGGAGGGACGTGGGAGGGTTTGGGGGGAATGGCGCCAAATGGGGCGCGGGTTTTTTTTTTGCTTTGTGCCATCGACAGGCAGGCTAGGGGAGGACAAGCGCGCGTCCCGCCCGTCCGCGCGCTGTCCGTTTCACCTCAAAATCGGCGCAAACTTGGGCCGGGGATGAGTCGAAAGCGGACAGAAAACGGACAAAAGTCCGTTTGCTCTCGCGCGCTGGGACGTCTGGTTTGTCCCTTTTATCCCAAACGGACGGGACCGGACAGGATGGGGTCGCGCAGTGGAGTTGGCCTAAGCATAGGAGATGGAGATGCTAAGTGCAAATCTAGTTGAGTCGTCATATTCACAGTGTATAAAGTTTCAAAAAAATCTCAAAAAAATCATACATGTTTATATGGATGTGTTTTACATGTGTATAAAGTTTTGACATTGAAATACATTATGGTCAGAGCTACACAAAGAAGACAATAATGAAAATAAAAAGACGAAACATGAAAGCATGGTTGTCCTTTTTATTTTTCGGGGAAACACACTTGTGCTTCTCATGGAACTACAATGTGCGTTTTTATCTTTTTGAGGAGCATAGGTTGTGCTTCTCCTTTTCCGTGAGAACACAGTTGTGCTTCTAGTTGAAGCATAATCATGCTTCTCTCATAAAAGCACAAGTCATGCTTCTCACAAAAGCACAACGGTGCTTCTCTTGAAAGGACAGGTTTATACTGTGCTTTTCCCTTTCTATGAAGCACATGTTGTGCTTCTCACCAAAATGTGCTGGTTCCTAGTTGTTGTGGGTTTTTTTTCTTTTTTTGCCAAAATCAAGAAAAAAACCTGTCAAAACCCCCTGAAAACTACAAAAAAACTCCTGAAAACTACAAAAAACTCAAAAACACGTGCAGAAATAAAAAAAAATCTTGAGGCTGCGCCCGAGTGCGACATGTGGTGGTGTTTTGAGTGCACCACCTGGTGCGCTCGAGGGGCTATGAAAGTTACCGCTGCGGGTGCCTCCGAAGGGTAAGCCGCCAACTAGACGCTCGTGAGTCTAGTAGCCATGTTGGCTGATCCTATTCGGTGCGTAGTGCTGACACCAACATACCACATGCCTCATGCTCTCTACAGGCCGACCCATACCAGTTTTTTGTCCCCACCGGTTTGGGAAGGTTCTAGGTCATTCCAAGAACCTTTTTTTTTCTTCTGTCTTCTTCCTTTTCTTGTTTTTTTTTTCATTTTACTTTTCCCAGATCCGTGAAAGTTGTTTCAAACATGTGAACTTTTTCGCATCCGTAATTCGTTTTCCAAATTTTTTATATTTTGTCAAGTTCATGACTTTTTGTGAAATAGCGCCCAATTTTTCAAGTTTATGAACAATTTTTAAAATCGTGATTTTCCAAATCCATGAACAATTTTTCAAAATACAAGAATAACTTTCAAAATCATCATAATTTTTTGAAATCTGAGAACATTTTCCAAACTCGGGAACGTTATTAGAAATTCAAGAATAGTTTTTAATTTTATGAACATTTTTAGAATTTGGAACATTTTCTGAATCTAATGTTTTTGAAATTTTCCAATATTTTTAAAATCACGGACATGTTATGAATTTTGTGAACATTGTTTGAATTCTCAAAGATTTTACAAATTCAACTATTTCATAAAATTTGAATATTTTACTAAATTTGGAAGCATTATTTGAAATACAGAATGTATTTTCCATTTTGAATATTTGTTAGAAGTTTCGAACATTTTTCGAAGTCATGAATATTTTTGAAGGAAGCCAAAAAAGAAAAAAGAAAAAATAGCCCTGCCTCGCCCCACACAAGGCAGTGTGCGGGGGTTGCGCGTTCAGGCATTTAGCACCGGGACCTCCTATTCAGCGCTTCAGGCGCTGGTAGTGGTCACTGTGGTCACTTGATTACTTCATTGGCCGCGGCCGAGTATTGCCAGCTCTCCCCCTCTCACTCCTGCTCACTGGCTGATGTCGTTGGTTTTTTCTTCCTCGATCACTACTCCGTATTTCCTACTTTACTGACATGGGCATCAGTTTTATATACAGTTTAAAAATAATTAGTACATTATTTTTTTAGAAATCATGAATTCGAGAAAAATGTTGTGAATTGCATTTTTTTCATGAATTTGAAAAAATGTCACAAATTTGGAAATATTTCACAGGTTTAAAAAAGTTCATGAATTTGAAAAAGTTTGCTGTTTCAAAAAATGTCAATTTGGAATTTATAATGAATTTTAAAAAGTATATGGTTTTGAAAAAACTTCACATACTTAAAAAAGTTCATGAATTTGGAAAAGGTTAGTGGGTTTCAAGAAAGTTCACAATTTTGATTTTTTTGTTGTTTCTGTGGATTCAATTTTTTTTGCAAATTTTTAAAAAAGTTCATGGATTTCAAAAAACTTTATGAATTGAAATATTCTCTGCGGATTTCAAAAGAATTCACGGATTTCCAAAAAGTGAGTGAAGTTTAAGAATTTTTATAAGTTCATGATTTTTTTCAAAAAAAAAGGAAAAAACAAGATGAAAAAGAAAACAAAGAAGGGAAAAACAAGCGACACCCGTCCTAAGAAAAACCGCTAAAAACACTAGTGGAATCTTCTAGAAGGTTCTCAAAATTGGTGAGGGGAAAAAAGCTAACGATATAAATGTGTATAATGCGATGCAAACGAGAATGTATGATCCCTTACAACAAACTCGCTTTTGGGGGGCAGGGGGGTGTGCCTTTTACCGGAAGCACTATAACCAGCGCTTAAGGCGCCAAACTGGAACCAGCACTGGCGTCGCACTATGTGCGAAATAGGAGGTCGCGCGCAGTCGCCCTCGCTACTAGTGGGCTACTTAATCTGTGAGTACTTCTTCTGCAAATCTCCAATGTATCATTCCCTCAGATGAGAGCAGCGGTGCCTACGAATCAAGAATGGCTACCATCTCCTGTTGGTATGTCAAAGTTTAACGCATATGCAGCCGTCTCAAGAAACGCTGATTTTGGGGCTGTTGAGGTGGTGTTTACAGATCAATTGGGCACAGTTTTGGGAGCTTGATCGGCTGTATTTCGTGGGGTCCGGTCAATGATGCTTCAGTGTTGAAAGCACTCGCCTTGGCTGAGGATTTGTTGCTATGGAAATTGTACATCACTGCCGACTGTCTTCGGGTGGTCTAAGAAATCCATATGAGACTAGGTGGGCGTCATGGCAATCACCAGAGACCAACCGAGCGCGGAATCCCTTGAAGCATGCCTATGTCCATGAAGGAAGGAATTCAAACTTTGAAGCTCACCTCTGATTTTCTTTGTCTGTAGGTGCTGGTAGGCATATTTGGCTCGGCGTGCCACATGATACTGTAATGATACCTGTAAACATTCCCATTATCCACCAAAAGTCGCGGAGTTTTTCCCTAGAAAAGCTAATACAGTTCTAAAAATTAACAAAGATTGAAAATCCATTATAAAAAGCTAAGACTGAAATTTTCTAATCTGTAAGCCATGATAACTGATGTACTTTGCGGACTGCCAGTGCTATATTCCAATAATCTGCAAACTTCATTCAGAACATAGTATTTGTAAGATTATGAAGCGTTCCTACTCCCACGAGGGGAGCCGCGTGTGTATATATATTGATAGGGCCGAAGGACTTGCCTTGGAGCACAAGGATGAGTACAAGAGTTTGAATACAATAGGAGATAGAGGAAGAGGTTGAGATTACAACGATAACATGATTTGTTCTAACACGCTCCCTTAATCTCAACTATCCTAAATTAAGATTGCTCTTGAACTCATCAAATGATCGTGTTGGTAGTGCCTTGGTGAAACCATCCGCCACTTGATCCTTGGAGGGAATAAACCGTATCTCAAGTTTCTTTGCTGCAACCCTCTCTCGCACAAAGTGAAAATCAATTTCTATGTGCTTTGTCCTTGCATGGAACACCGGGTTTGCAGACAAGTATGTTGCACCTAAATTATCACACCATAAGCATGAGATACGATTATTTTTGACTCCCAACTCTTCAAGAAGTGATTCAACCCAAATAACTTCAGCAGTTGCATTAGCCAAGGATTTATACGCAGCCTCTGTGCTTGAACGTGACACGGTGGCTTGTTTTCTGGCACTCCAAGAAATAAGATTGGAACCAAAGAATATTGCAAAACCTCCAGTTGATCTTCTGTCATCACTACATCCTGCCCAGTCAGCATCAGAGAATGCGCTCACAAGAGTGGAATTAGAACTTTTGAAATGAAGTCCTATTCCCATAGTATGCTTTACATATCTTACAATCCTCTTGACAGTTGTCCAATGTGCAGAAGTAGGTGCATGTAGATATTGACAAACCTTGTTGACAGCAAATGAGATATCCGGACGTGTGAGAGTTAAATATTGCAATGCTCCCACGATACTCCTATACCTTGTACTTTCTTCCTCTTTAAGTGGCTCTCCTTCATATGCTGAAAGTTTTTCTGAGGAAGACAAGGGTGTAGGTACTGACTTACAATTTTTCATTCCCATACGAGACAGAAGTTCAGTGATGTATTTCTCCTGTTTCAACATAATGCCATCTTGAGTTTTCTTGACTTCAATACCTAGGAAGAAGTGCAAATCACCTAGGTCCTTTAAGGCAAACTCTGAACTTAAGTCATGCAGAAGAGCATTAGTGGCATTTTGTGAAGAACTTGCAACTATGATATCATCAACATATATAAGCAAGAAAATAACCACTCCTGCCTTGTTATAAATAAACAAGGATGTATCAGCCTTTGAAGCAATGAAGCCAAGAAATTTCAATTGTAAGCTCAGTCTGGAATACCATGCTCTAGGTGCTTGCTTCAAGCCATAGAGTGCTTTATCAAGCTTGCAAACAAAATGTGGAAATTTCTTACTTTCATACCCAGGTGGCTGTCTCATGAACACTTCCTCTTCCAAAACACCATGCAAAAACGCGTTCTGTACATCTAGCTGTCTTAGGCTCCATCCTCTGGAAACAGCAATGGCTAGCACAAGTCTGATAGTTGCAGCTTTCACAACGGGACTAAAGGTGTCCTCATAATCAATGCCATAACGTTGCTTGAAGCCCTTTGCAACCAAACGTGCCTTATACCTGTCAATGGAGCCATCTGCCTTCTTTTTTATTCTGTATACCCATTTGCAATCAATTATATTTTTACCTTTCTGGTTTGGTACAAGATGCCAAGTTTTGTTTCTCATCAGTGCAGAATATTCCTCATCACCATTGCCTTCTTCCACTTGGGATCATCAAGTGCACTACTAACAGTTGTTGGCTCTCCTGAAATACACAACATGCCATATGGTATAGTTCCATCCGTTCTTATCTTTGGATTTCGTATACCTTTTTTTAGTCTAGTCTTGACTCTTGGAGAAGCCACAGATTGGACCGCAGGTGCACTCGCCACAGCTGATCCGGGAGAATCAGGCGCTGACGCAGAAGATTCTGGCGCAGTCAGCACAGGAGATCCTGTGGCCACCGGTGTGGCCGCCGCTCCTGTAGGCACGTGGGAGGTAACCGCGCGGCGCGGCACAGTAGATCCGCAGCCCGACCGCGGCTACATGCGCACGCGGGGCGAGGAAGATGTGGTCCCGCTGCTGTCCCCACCTGTCCACGATGCGGTGCCACGTGATTGGCTGGACCGGGAGTCGAAGCCGCTGCTGGTGGGAGCGTGATCCAAGGGGGATTCGATCGTGCGATCCGAGGACTGCGCGCGTGCAGGCGTGCCAGGCGCCGCCAGATCGTCCTCGTTGTCCGTGCCCGGCTCGTCTCCTTCTTCAGCATGAAATATAAGATCATTTTGGGCTGGATTTTCAAGATTTTGATCATTTTGAGCTCCGTTTTCTCCAGGGACCTCTCCAGGGACCTGCACAGGCATAAGAGTAGGAGCAGTACCAGTAGAAATATCATCACATTGGTTAGTACAATCATCGCCCCCATGATCAAAAGTCCGAAGATGTAGAGGGAGAAGGAGAATTTCTTTGCGAAGGAGGGCACCGGCATTGGGATGAAGTGATGCAAAAGGGAACACGGACTCATCAAAAACGACATCTCTAGATATGTAGACCCTACCAGTAGGAACATCAAGACATTTAACCCCTTTGTGCATAGGGCTATAGCCTAAGAATACACATCTTTTAGAGCGGAAAGCGAGTTTTCGTGT
Source organism: Aegilops umbellulata (assembly GCA_032464435.1). Lineage (NCBI taxonomy): Eukaryota > Viridiplantae > Streptophyta > Magnoliopsida > Poales > Poaceae > Aegilops > Aegilops umbellulata. The sequence goes on along the minus strand of CP136060.1, from coordinate 644,966,802 downwards.
GTTGTAGGGTCTGAGATTTGGCCAACATGCGCACCCAAAAACACGGAGTGATGTGTAGTTGGGTGTAACACCGAGGAGACGTGTAATAGGTGTGTCAAGTTTGATAACTTTGCTTGGAAGCAAGTTGATGAGGTATGTGGCAGTTAAAAAGGCTTCATGCCAGAACTTAAGTGGCATGGATGCATTAGCTAGCAGTGCTAGTCCCATATCAACAATGTGACGATGTTTTCTCTCAGCAGAGCCATTCTGTTGGTGAGCATGAGGACAAGAGACATGATGTGAGATGCCAAGTTTTTGGAAAAAAGAGTTCAACTTCTCATACTCACCACCCCAATCGGTTTGCATGGCAATGATTTTGGAGTTCAGTTTGCGTTCAACAAGGTTTTGAAAATTGATAAAGACTTGGAATACATCAGATCTTTTTTTCAACAAATAAATCCATGTAAATTTACTATAATCATCAATGAAGCTTACATAGTAGGAAAATCTCCCAACTGAAGTAGGGGCTGGTCCCCATACATCTGAGAAGATGAGTTGTAATGGAGAAGTAGATACACTAATAGAAATAGGGTAAGGCAATTGATGACTTTTAGCTTGTTGACACGGATCACAAACTGACTCAACACTAGGCTCATAAGAGAGTTTATTTTTGCTAAGAATATATTTGACTATGACTGAAGATGGATGACCCAAACGATTGTGCCACCTTGATGAAGAAGGCTTGGTGACAATATTTGCTTGTTTATCTGACCATGAAGATGATGATGATATGAGTGGGTAGAGACCTCCCACGCACCGTCCTCTAAGAATTATTCTCCTTGTTGCCAAGTCCTTAACCAAGAAAAAATAAGGATAGAATTCTATGAGAACATTGTTATCAAGAGTGAAACGATGAACGGAAACAAGATTTTTGGAAGTCTCTGGAACATGCAAGACATCTTTCAAGTGCAAATTTTTTTTGGGGTTTTTAACGATTGAACTACCAATATGTGTAATATTCATACCAGAACCGCTTGCCGTGCGAATTTGGTCACCTCCGTTGTACTTCTCCCGCATGGTCAACTTGTCAAGTTCACCCGTGATGTGATTTGTTGCTGCACTGTCGGCATACCAATTTGTGTCAACTCCATAGGAGACTGCATGCGCCTCCTTTTCTTCTTGATCATTCTCTTCGTAGCGCCACCAGCAGACGCGTGCACCCCCTGGATGATGCTTGAGACATATCTGGCACTCTGGGAAGTCGTGCTGCTCACGCACCTGCTGTTGTTGTTGCTGCCGAGGGCGTCCTCTGAAGCCGCCGCTGCCATTGGAGGGAGAAGGCTGGCGGTCACCACGGTCACCGCGGTCACCACTACGGCCGCGCCCCCTTCCTCCTCGCCCGCGATAGGATCTGTTGCGGGACGATCCACGGCCTCTGTAGACTGCATTAGCGGACGTATGAAACCCGCCTGAAGACGAGTCGCCCAACATCTCCATCCTTTGATCGAAGGCAGAGATCTGAGCAAAGAGATCATCGGCGGTGATGCTGTTCTTGACAGCGCCGATCGCCGCCACCACGGAGTCGTAGTCGCGGTCCAATCCTGCAAGTATGTAGTCCACCATCTCCGGATCAGAGATGGGGCGGCCAGCAGCGGCTAGTTCATCCCCGAGGCTCTTCATCTTCGCCATGTATGCTGAACTAGACATAGTGCCTTTCTTGGTGTTGGTGATCGCAATCCTTAGGTTGGTGATCCGAGACTGCGATTGTGAGGCGAAGAGGTTGTTGATTGTAGTCCAGAGCTCGAAGGTGGAGTCCCTCCCGATGACCTGCGCAAGGATCTCAGGAGACATGGAGTTGAGTAGATATGACAGAACCTGTTGATCTTTGGCGATCCAAGTTCCATACAGAGGATTCGGCTCTTGGGCCATGGTTTTGTCCGCCTTTGTGACCTCCACCGTCTTGGGCGGAGCGGCGTCAGAGTTGTCCAGAAGCCCAGTAACCTGCGCTCCTCGCAGGGCTGGGAGAACTTGCGTCTTCCAGAGGATGAAATTCCCCCTCGCAAGCTTTTCTGATGGAGGTGAACCAAGGTTCAGGGCAACGCCGGATGAGGAAGACATGACGGCGATCGTGAATATGATCTAGGGTTTTGTTTTCTGGTTTGTGGCTAGATGTATGAAAGAGGGGCTCTGATGACCATGTAAGATTATGAAGCGTTCCTACTCCCACGAGGGGAGCCGCGTGTGTATATATATTGATAGGGCCGAAGGACTTGCCTTGGCGCACAAGGATGAGTACAAGAGTTTGAATACAATAGGAGACAGAGGAAGAGGTTGAGATTACAACGATAACATGATTTGTTCTAACAGTATTAATAACATAACATCGGACAGACATATCAAACACTTCTATTCCTTGAGTTCTATAGACTGCTAGTGCACACTATTCTAAATAAGCTGGTTCAAATTATGAATAACAGTGTAAGTATAGCTTATATTTGAACCGCCACAGATAAAATTCAGAAGACGCATATGTACACCAAGATCAAGGTGTATCACAGTTGGCACAGTAAATTGCAAAAACCACCACAATTGAGTCGAAGTTTTCAATGCTTCAGAAAAAAACCACCAGAAAACATGCATTTTGGTGGGTGCTTGATGACATTTGCGCAATTGTGGTGGTTTTTTGCAATTTACTCCAATTGGCAGGGACTGCCAATTAAGTCCTAATAATATTTATCAAAGTCAGGTAATATTCTTGACGTGTGAACAAACAGCGTAGCAGCTGTCTCAAGTTTTCAAACCCTTCTTCACTATAGAAGCAAGAAATAACCAACACATAGAATGTCAGACACACCTTCCATCGCACCCCATAAAGAAAATGCGAAAAAAATCTAGAAATACCCCGCACCGAATAGTAGAGCACGAAAAAATACGAATGAAACCAGATTCTTGCCTGTCAGTTCCCACAATTTCTAAACACATCATAATTTCCAGCCTTCAATACTCCACAAAAATATAAGGACGCGTGCTCTGCTGCCTATGAACAAAGACACCCAATGCCAGATCGCTGCCAAGAAAAAAAGGACGAACAGAGAAGGGGGCTGGGGTCAGAGGAGCTCAAGGGCGACCAAACCTGATATAGCAGAACGGGTACCACATTGATCATTTTTAGCAGAAAATGGAGTAGACTAATTGAACCTTTGTTATCATAATGGTCACAAATGGAAGTGTTGAACTTCTTATATAGCTAATGGCATTCACATCAATCTCACTCAGAACTCATGCAGCCGACCAAACCTGATATAGCAGAACGGGGAACACATTGCATTGCATAAGTTAAGCTAGATACAAGGTTGCTGAAATGGATAAAGAGATCATAGGTCTTCAAAAGGTAAACCACTTGAGGCCACAAGTTCAGCAAATGGGCAAAAGTGCAACATTGCATCTCGACAGGAGTCCAAACTTCTTATGAATGGAACAGAGCAAGGCACACGATCCAGGCAGACAAAACGCAGCAACCTCGGAAGGAAGCTGAACCCTGCGACTAATTAAGGGATATGGAAGTCTGAACAACCAGGAATGGTAGACCATCTGATCTACTTCCGCTGCTCAAAACTGAAACCTGAGTAAACCATAGAAGGCACAGTGAGCAGATGCAAGTAGAGACTAAAAATTGTGAGAAGGTACGATTGAATAGCGAGTGGCAAATACAGCAAAAGAAATTGTTTTGAAGACTCGACAAACATACAGCTTGATCTCGCTATGCAGACACAGGAAGGATGAGCCTGTTAAATGATCCATTTCAACTAAATAGTGAAAATGCCTCACATTGTTTATTTGCTTATTTTACCTTTTCCACTTGCTTTGACCAAATCACATTTTCAGTATAACATGTAAAGTGGATTGATAACATTCTAGTTGAACTTTCCCACTCCTATATTTACAAATAGTTCAATGTCTACTTTTCAAAATTTAAATATATTTAAGGTTTACTTTTTGATTTCACTCACACATGTGGACTACATAAGCATTGGTTAATTGTAGTAACAGATACTTACTGGAAGAATGCCAAGAATCATGTTGGATGCTAATTTGGGCAGGAGTTACTCCATGAATACCAAGCATCTTCACAATTAGACAAATCCTTTCATCCTCCTTGCTACAATGGATTTCAACTACCTTGAGATGCTTCCACACCAAGAAAGATTCCATTGAGTTGTAGCTTTCACTTGATCCACTGTCAAAATCCTATCGTGAACAAGATTTTACTAATCAGTTGTACATGGCACCTTCAATGACAAACGCTATCATATATGAAAAAACATATACCTTGTCATAGTGAAGTTAAAGGGTAAGATTTTCTAGAATTGATGAGTGCTCAAGAAAGTAAACTAGTCCAGTGAAGTTAGCAGTCAAGCACCATTCATTGAGCAACACAACTTTTAGCTTGCCAAAAATAGGGCACCATTTCAACGACGCGGATTTTTGGGACATGGTGCCACGCGAGGATGTTATCCTGACCAACGATTATTGCTATGCGATTCACACTTAATATAGTGATTAATTGAATACTTCGGCAATGCGTAGGAATAGGCAAGGAATACACAGTCTATACATAATACCAGTATGTCAGAACTACTGATACATAAATGCAAGAGGGGGGTATCTAATAAATGTCGCCGATAAAGTATGCAGCTGGGGTGGGGTGTAACATCTTAATGGTTCACTTAATGCGCCTGTGGACTCGTGTGATTATGGTCATATTTGATTTTTGTTTGCTTAGCTCCACCATTGTTAGTGCATGTTTAGCTAGACTAGGTTTCATATCAGCAAAAATAAAGTAATCATGTACGTCAAGATTGTGGGCACCCAATTGTATGCTCACGTGAGTGCTACTTAAACATTAACACATGTTGGTCTAACGCAATAACAAAAACCAGCATTAGATTTATTTTTTCTATGGGTAGTATTTTGAACCTAAACACACATGTTTGCGTTAGCTACTTAAACACACATGGTCAATTGAGAGGGTGCTTGGAGTCAAGAGACTTATTTTAGTCTGACTAAAATTAGTCTTTTTAAGAGGCTAAAGTCCCAAGCTCCCCTGACTAAAGAGGGGCTAAAACTAGTCTTGAGACTAAAAAATTTTAGTCAGGGGTTCCCTACTAAAATATGGATTAGTCATCTCTCTCCTCATTTAACTCCTCTCCTCTAACACAGGCAAGTTTGGATTGGAGGGTTTGGAGGATAATAAATGCTCATTAACTTGATTTTAGTCTCTTTAGTATTTGGATCCAAGTATGGATGAGGCTAGCAAGTTTTAGTTCCACTACTTTTAGTCATGGGACTAAAACGTATCCAAGCACCCTCTGAATCCGCTAGATGCAGCTAATGCAGTAAAATAATGCTCCCTCCGTTCCAAAATAGATGACCCAACTTTGTACTAACTTTAGTACAAAGTTGAGTCATCTATTTTGAAACGGAGGAAGTATCAGCTAGCAACAATTTATAATGTACTACCATCTTCAGAACCAAATTTTAGGAGATGTCTCGATAGAAACATGCTGGCTAAAAAGAGTGGATCCGTGAAAAACAAGCAATTGGACATTAGGAGCAAGTTTAACATTTATAGCTGGATTTATTTATATCTGATACAAAGATGCAACGTTGGATGGCTATCAACACAAGAAGACTGCAAAAGAGCAAACATACCAAAGACCAATCACTTATTAGCTCCAAATTCGTCGCGCCGGACAATCCTTCAAGAAGCACAGAGCGATCATCTTCCCCATAGCATCCGTTACATGACTCCTTACCACAATCCCCAAGGTACTTTTCACAATAACAAGCATCTTCGCAACAGAAGGTCATGCCTGATAAATGATGTTACCAATCATGGCAAACTCTCAAGCAACGGAGTCCACTCATAACAGTCAGTCAGTTCAAAGGTAACAAGAGCTGGAGCCGAACGGCGATTCCATGGTGCATGTGCATGTCTCGATGTTCTTAGTTTCAGATGACGTAAAGAATTGGGAAAGAAATCGCCAAGGTTGACATACGACTTTTCTATCTCCAACACCTCTAGCGCCTGACAGCTCAAGAGATCTAGAGGGTTTGCGCCAAAGTCCACACGGCAAAGCTCTGCCCTTGTCAAATGCAGGGATACGACACTGTTGTTGGATAGCTTCAAAGGCATACGACCAGGAGCCATGATTGCCACTCGAAGGACCGACACTCGGCACGAGACAGCATACTGGGCCCAAGATTCAACACAGCAAAGTATCCCATCAGGCCATCATAGCAGAGTATCCCAACATAATCATCATCATACGTAAAGCAAGTGATATCACATTCACGAAGAGGTGAGCTCCGATCACGGCACTCAAGCAGCTTGCTAACAAAACTGTTGAGGGCCTTGGCACTTTCGAGCAAATGAGGCAAGATCATGGACTTCCAGAGGTTGCGCCAGCAGCGCGCGAACACGGACGTTCTCACGGCATCCTGCGATGGCATGAACGAACAGCAGCAGCTCGAGCACATCTTCCGGGAGATCCTCGAAGCAGTCCTTGCCGCCAGCCACAGACACGTTCTTGCTGTCAGCCATTCCGCCCAACAGGTGGCTCGCGCGGCAGCTGCCGAGGCGACCTTTATAAGTCGCCGCGCAGAATGCCTGAGTGCTCCCTCTCCTCGACGGCGCAGGGCGCACCGTGGCCAGTGGGTTCGCTCTGAAGCACTGGATCACCTGTCCGAGCACGGAGAGAAGCGGGATCCAGTCTATATCATCACAGACGCCGCATGCCCCCACGGAACGATCCACGTGCACGCGCTGTCCTCCATGAACGCGGGGCCTCGAGCAACGGGGAGGAGCGGATCGGAACCTCGGAAGAGGAGGCGAGCAAGGGAATTTTCCTCCACCAGTCTGCTGCCGAAACAGCAAGCAGTCTGAAAACTGCCGCGTCACACCACCGCGGAAGCCCACGTAAGGAACAGAACCCAGCCCATCACCGGGAACAGCGAGACCCCGTCAGAATTCCAACCTACCGACCACGGTCCATCTTTCTTCATTTTTCTTTTCCTTCAAACAATACCTTTGCATATTTTTTTTTTTTGCGAATGAAACTTCTATTACTCAACCCCCACGGGTACACTCAGCGAGACACAAGTTCTCGACGTTCTCCGGGCCAGAACAAAGCCAAACTGCAGTACGATTGCTACGCCTAGCATAACTAGCTAAGAAGTGACTAATATAATTCTGGTCTCGCTTTACATGAGTAATACAAGTCTCACGTGTGCTCAAGAGAGCTTTGATCTCCTCCACTATAGTCATGTGTCCAGAAAGATCTTGTTTCCTCTTCTTTAACATATTCACCATCTCTAAACAATCCACTTCTAGATGAATGGGGCCATGGCACCAATTCAGGGACAACGCCAAACCTTCCCTGGCTGCCATCAGTTCTGCTTCTAGGGCAGTTGAGCATCCGTCCAGACATCGGCAAGAGGTGAAGATGATTTTCCCTTGTTGGTCTCGTAAAATCATGCCTGTACTAGCAACCCTGTCAGTAGTAAAAGAGCCATCCGTGTTTAGCTTAAACCAACCTGGATCAGGGGGATTCCATCGCCTACTGGGTGCCTCAAGAGATACTGAAGATGGTTGCAGTTTTGTATTTCTGTCTAGACTGAACTTCCCTTTCACATAGTTCTCATTCGGAAAGTATTTGATCTGAACCAAAGAGCTCAGGTAGCTGATTAAGAATCGGCAAGACACATCCAGTGGTGGAGGGATTTTATCATGGACAATCTCATTACGAACGAACCATATCCGCCAAAGAAGCATCAGAATCATGTCAATAGTGTCCTTATCCAGACCACCCACAAGAATTAGCAGCCAATCCCTTCCCGTATTTGTAATTGCATCAAGTTGTGGAAGCTTCCAAAATTCAGACATATAATTCCAGAGCAGCCGTGCCATACGACATCGAACAAATGGATGGAAATTATCTTCAGGTTCAATGCCACAAACGGGGCACTGGTCCGTCACTTCTAGCTTCCTTTTCATCTTATTTCTCCAGGTCGGCAGTGAATCATCACACAAACGCCATGCAAAGGTCTGAACACTAGGAGGTACATTGCTTTTCCAAATTAAACTCCAAAGATCCCTTCTGCCATCAGGGGCAGAGCTTGTAGACGAAGAGTTCTCCATCCAGTATTCTTCCATAGCAAGCATATAAGCACTACGAACCGAGAACTCGCCACTTTTTTCAGGAGCCCATGCCAGGTGATCAGCCATCAGGCGTGTAGCAGGCCGAATCTTCAGTATCTCTACTATATCCATATGAAGGAAGTACTGACGTAGAATGTTCATATCCCATCTACCAAATTGGTCAATCATCTCTGAAACAAACCGAAGTCGGCACCGCCTCTTAGGCGAAACAAGCTTATATGAAGTTGGCCTTGGAATCCAGGAGTCCCTCCAAATTCTAATACTCTGCCCATTCGCCACACGCCAGATCAGGCCTTTTTTCAATAAATCCAGACCATATGAAATCGCCTGCCAAGACGACGAGGCATTGCCCGTAAAGACTGTGTCCTCGAGTCGATCATTCGGATAGTACCTTGCTTTTAGAAGTTGAGCACATAGGCTATTAGGTCTCGTAATAAGCCTCCATGCTTGCCGAGCAAGAAGAGCTTGGTTAAAAACCCGAAAATCTCGAAAGCCCAAACCACCTCTCGATTTTCGTTTTTGAAGCTTCTCCCATGATCTCCAATGTGTCTTTCGTTTACCCTTGGTCGAACCCCAATAGTAGTTCTTAACCATCCTAGTCAGATCATCACATAAAGAAAACGGCAATTTGAAGACACCCATAATATAAGTGGGCAGCGCTTGTGCAATTGACTTTATTAACACTTCCCTCGCTGGCTGGGAAAGCAACCCATCATCCCAAACTAACATACGCTTTGCTAACCGAGCTTGCAAATTTTGAAATTTCCCATGAGACATACGGCCATCCGGAGTTGGTAACCCAAGATACTTTTCTTCAAAATAAAGTGAGGTAACGCCAAGGATTGACCTGACCTCCTCTTGAATTTGTTGCGGGCAACAGCTACCAAAGAACAAGGAGCACTTCGAGGGATTTATAAATTGACCAGTAGCTTCAGCATACGAGTTGAGGACACTCTTCACTAGTTGAGCCTGGTCACTGGTAGCTTTAAAAAATAATAATGTGTCATCAGCAAACAATGGATGTGAAATGCCAGGAGCCCTTCGACACACCTTAATAGGGGATAGAACCCCCACATCAGCACTTCTGGACAACAAAGTAGACAGGCCATCAGCTACAAATAAGAACAAAAAAGGAGATAATGGGTCACCTTGCCGTAGCCCTCGCGGCGGTGCAGATGAATCCAAGAGAGTTCCATTGAATTTAACCGCATATCTCACCGACGTGACACAAGACATTATCCAGTCAATCCATCGATGAGAGAACCCTAACTTTTGCATCACTTGCCTCAAGAAGACCCAATCCACTCTATCATACGCCTTGGAAAGATCCAATTTATAAGCACAATAGCTTTTTGTGGGTTCTTTTTCCTGTTTAATGTGATGAATACACTCAAAGGCCACCAAAGCATTGTCCGTGATCATCCTCCCAGGAACAAAGGCACTCTGATTGGGAGAAATAATATCATCTAATAGAGGCCGAAGTCTGTTCACCAAGCATTTAGACACAACCTTATAAACCACATTACAAAGACTTATTGGTCTAAAATCAGAGAGTTTGCTTGGGTTGTCTATTTTTGGGATGAGTACAATAGAAGTTGTATTAGCACCAGCTGGCATGATACCTGATCTGAAAAACTCTTTAACAGCGGGAATAATTTTCTCTTTAAGAATGCCCCAGTGACGCTGAAAAATTCTTGCAGGAAACCCATCCGGCCCCGGAGCTTTAAGAGGGCCAATCTGAAAGAGAGCATCGGAGATTTCCTTCTCTGAAAATTCTTTACATAAACTTTCATTCATATCACTTGAGATACATGGCTCAAAAAGGTCCACCACCGGGGCTGCATCTATAGTTTCATCAGATGTGAACATTTTCTTAAAATATTCTGTAGCCATAGATTGCATGGTTTCCTCATCTTGCACTGTGTTACCATCCTCATCTGTTAACTTGCGAATTTTATTCTTCCTAGCCCTCCATACCGATTTCCTCTGGAAGTACTTCGTGTTTCGGTCCCCTTCTTTCAACCAAGTAATCCTAGATCGCTGAAGCCATAACATTTCTTCTTTATAAATCAGTTCGTTCATTCTATCTTCCACTCGCCTTATTTCCTGCCTATCTGCATTCATATGCATCAGCTCATCAAGCTGATTCCGACATTTCTGCAGCTCTCGTTTAATATTGCCAAATTTCTTATTACTCCACTTATGCAGCGAGTTCATAGTGCTTCCCAACGCTTCACCAATGTCCCCCAGGTCACAAGTTAGACCAGCTGCATCCCATGCTCTCTGAATAATTTCAGGAAGTGTTGGGTCTCTTTCCCACATAATCTCGAACTGCTTACATTTCTTGCGTGGTTGCAGCTGTTCGACTTCACTGTTCAACACCAATACAACATGGTCAGAGCAAGGGGAAACTATGTGCAATACTGAATTATAAGGGTACAGATCACGCCATGAATTTGTCGCGACAGCCCTGTCCAAACGGACCTTCACATTAGCTCCTCCCCCCCGTTTATTATCGAAGGTATAGGGGACTCCTGAAAATCCCAAGTCATTCAGCAAACACAACTCGAGGGTATCCCGAAAGGCTTCCATTTGGGACTCAGCCCTTGCATTATAGTACTCCATACAAAACACGGTGAATGTATAGGCAATTTTCAAATACGTGCTCACTTTTCATTTGGGAACATAATGTGTCCATTTTTTAGAAAATGGCAGGAAGGCTTTCTAAATTACATGAATATCATTTTTTTTAATTATACAAGGATTGTTTGAAGGACAGGATCACTTTTAAGAATTATGATTACACATAAAAAATTTAAAGTTCATAAATATTTTGAACCTGGGTATTATTAAAATAAATGAACACTTTTATGAAATAGATGAATATTTTTAAATAAAAATTTGCTGAAAATACGGATATATTTTAATGAGTAAACCCTTTTTAAAAGTACATGAACTTTTTTAAAGGTGTAAGTACATTTTTTTAATTGCATAAAAAATAACTAATATACATTTTTTACATTTATTTTTTTAAAAATATTGAAATGTATATGTTGTGTTTTTAGAAAGTATATTTTGTTTTTTAGATGTAAAAAACAGTGTGCCTGTAAAGTGGTAAGCCCATTAAGAGGTCGCTCACTCGAGGTGCATGCTCTGGGCCACTACCAATGACACATAAGCAAAAACTTTTTCCCTCACGTTAGGGTTTTGGGTTTCTCCGAGGCGATCCGCCGCCTCCTGGAGTTCTGGTCGTCCCTGTCGCTGCCGATCAACCTCCCCCGTTGCTTTCGTCGATCCTTCCACGTTCATCGTTGGGGGACGGGCTGGCTTCGGGGAGCGGGGCGCTCTTAGGGTTCCCCTGTTCCAACCCGATACGATCTCAATCGGGTGAGATTGCAACATGGCTTCTGCCGAAAACCCTAGCGCTGCGGGGGTCAGCGAGGTAGAGAAGATGATGCAAGAGCTTGGGCTGAAGGAAGAGGACTTGGACGATGTAGTTCTCGATGAGGCCGATATTCCTGAAGATGCTACTAGATGGGTTGCTATTGCGCGGGTGAACTCGGTCAAAACCTATAGTCAGGCGTGGTTCTTTCGCAATATGCGATCTGCTTGGGACCTTGCTCAAGAGGTGAAATTCAGGCCATTGGAAGATAATCTATACACCATCCAGTTTTCGTGCCTAGGGGACTGGGAGAGGGTGATGCAAGAAGGGCCATGGCACTTCAGGGGAGATGCTGTAATCATCAAGCCATACGATGGGGTGACGAAACCGACCACCATCAAGCTGGATACAATAGATATTTGGGTCCAGATCCATGATGTCCCCGACCTGTTTGCTCATCTCGTCAAACAACTTGCTGGCAGAGTAGGAGAAGTCTTGTATGCTGAACCTCCTTCGCAGGATTTTGCTGGAAATTTCCATCGTGCTTGGGTAAGAATTGATGTGTCGAAGCCGTTGAAGAATGTTGTGTCTTTGCTAAGGGGAGGAAAGCGTCAGATTTATCGGGTCAAATACGAGAAGTTGCCCGATTGGTGCGCGGTATGTGGTATGTTGGGTCACCTCTTCAAAGAACATGGGACCGGTGTGCATCCACCTTCTGCGTTGGTTTTCAAGGACTTGAGGGCAGGCTGGTTTATGAGAACTGGAAGAGGGCCTGGGGGTGGCCATGGCCGCCGCCGTGGCCGCAGAGTAGGACGTACAGGAGGAAGAGGACAGAATACAGGCGTTCACAGTTTTGAAGAGGATGTTCGGGAGAAGCATAAGCCTCATGATGATCACCCAGAAACGACTCATGATATGGACATGGGGGAGGCCTCTCGTAAGAGATTGAGCGGTACAGAACATGTTATCAACGCTTCATCTTCGATGGGAGGTTCAGGTTTAGTCTCGGATCAGCTGGCCATAGTGCCTGTTTAGTCTCGGATCAGCTGGCCATAGTGCCTGTGGGGATTGCCCTGTGATTAGTCCACCTCCAAAGAGAGAACCCAAGCGAACGAGATTGGTGACCACTGATCAGGAAGGTATCAACAACACTGTGAAGAATCTGGCGGCCTCCCTAGAGGAGAGCCGCCGAGCCCAATGAGTGCTTTTTGTTGGAACTGTCGCGGAGTGGGTAAACCTGCGACAGTTCGAGAGATTCGCGAGTTCGCGATGAAGTTTACCCCTACCATGCTTTGTATTGTCGAAACACAGATTAGTGGAGCACGTGTAGAAGCTTTAGCTGGAACACTAGGGTTTGATAATTCATATGCAATAAGCAGCCAAGGAAGAAGCGGAGGACCTGGTATGTTTTGGAACAACAACTGCAAGGTTGATATTTTGGGAGATTCTGTTTATCACATTGATGCTAGGGTCACAGAAACGGGCTAGGATCCGTGGCACATCACATGCGTTTATGGGGAGTCCCAGACACATCTAAGGCACCAAACTTGGGATGTCCTCAAAGGAATTAGTACGATGAGCGATTTACCTTGGCTTTGTTTTGGCGACTTTAATGAAGTGCTACGCCCGGAGGAGCATGATGGAGTAGCGGACAGAAGTAATGCACAAATACAAGCTTTCTGTGATGCAGTTGATGTGTGCATGCTCATGGTTCTTGGCTACCAGGGACGGCCCTGGACTTTGGAAAAGAGGGTCGCAGGAGGGAGCTTCTGCAGGGTCCGTCTTGACAGGGCTTTGGCCTCGGCTATTTGGACAGCTCGCTTTCCTTTGGCCACTTTACATCACTTAGACGGAGCTACTTCGGATCACGGGCCGATTCTGCTGACATTTGAAGGTACACAACATGACCCGAGGAAGGAGAAGATATTCAGATACGAAACTATGTGGGAATCACACGAGTCCTGGCGGGAGAAGATAACTGATAGCTGGAGCACTCTCGCACCGAGATATGGAGTAGGAGATTTTCGGGACAAGCTTCTGAGAATTGGCAAGGATCTATCAACATGGAGTAGAGATACATTTGGGAGTGTCCGAAAGGAGATGAAGCAGACCAAGGCGCAGTTGGAACAGCTGCGGGGTGACCCAATCCGCACCGGCCCCACGCATGTCGAGCTAAAGCTCAGTGAGAGGCTTGTGGAGCTCCTACACAGGGAAGAACTCATGTGGCACCAGAGATCTCGGATAGAATGGCTGTCGGCGGGCGATAGGAACACTAGATTTTTTCATATGCGTGCGAGCTTGAGGCGCAAGAAGAATATGATACGTGCTTTATCAAATTCCCTCGGCATCATTACAGAGGATCCGACAGAGTTGAGGACAATGGTCCAAGATTTTTACAAGTCTTTGTATGCTTCTGAGGGAGTGAGCGGTATGGAGGAAGTCTTACAGCAAGTACCCCGTAAGGTAACGCAGGAGATGAACGACACATTATGTGCTCCATACACTAATAAGGAGGTGAAAACGGCACTTTTTCAGATGTCCCCGACTAAAGCTCCGGGGCCCGATGGATTTCCGGCTCATTTTTACCAAAGACATTGGGATCTATGTGGGGAAGAAGTGACGAAAGTGGTTTTGCGCATCATTAGAGGAGAAGAGAGCCCTGAGGGGATTAATGACACGGTCTTAGTGTTGATCCTAAAGGTAGCTAGTCCGACTCTCTTATCTCAATTCAGGCCAATAAGTCTTTGCAATGTTTTATATAAAATTGCTTCGAAGGTTGTTGCTAACAGGTTGAAGGTAATTCTGCCTGACATTATTTCTGAAGAACAGTCTCCCTTTGTGCCTGGGAGACTAATCACACACAATATTTTTTGTGCTTACGAATGCTTGCATTTTATGAAGAGGAATAAGTCTAATAATAATGGACTTTGTGCCCTCAAGCTTGATATGATGAAAGCATACGATAGGGTTGAGTGGGCATACCTACATGCGATCATGCTGAAGTTGGGTTTCTCCCCAGCTTGGACTGACATTGTGATGGGCATGGTTAAAACAATATATTTCTCAGTATTGTTCAATGGAGAAAAGTTGGATCAATTTAAACCCTCAAGAGGTATACGGCAGGGAGATCCCATTTCCCCTTACCTATTCTTATTGGCAGCGGAGGGCCTTTCGTGCCTTTTAAAATCTAGTTCTCAGTCATCGGTACTTGGCGGTGTGAAGGTGGCACCCACAGCTCCTGTGGTGAATCACCTTCTCTTTGCGGATGACAGCCTGTTGCTTTTTAAGTCTAGCGTGGAGGGAGCAAATGCGGTGTCAAACCTGCTTCGTACTTATTGTGATGCATCCGGCCAAAGAATTAACACTGAAAAGTCTTCAATTTTCTTCAGTAAAGGATGCCCTGAGGTTCTGAGGAACCAGGTCAAAAACATCCTACAAATTCAGAATGAATCTCTGAGTGAGAAATATTTGGGGATGCCCACAGCAGTTGGTCAGTCAAAGAATGGCACATTCCGCTATCTTCGGGATAGAGTGTGGGAAAAGGTGAAGGGTTGGATGCAGAAACTATTGTCAGCAGCGGGCAAGGAGGTGCTGATAAAGTCAGTTGCTCAAGCCATACCGGTTTTTCTATGTCTTGGTTCCGACTACCGAGGGGCCTATGTGACAGTGTAACTTCAATCATACGACAATTTTGGTGGGGATCTAAACGTGGAAAGAGGAAACCTGCTTGGGTTTCTTGGGACGTCATGACAAATCCCAAAAACTTGGGCGGCCTCGGCGTTAAGGATATAGAAGTTTTTAATCTTGCTCTACTGTGTAGACAGGCGTGGAGGTGCCTGACAGAGCCGCTTTCCTTGAGCTCTCGCATCCTAAAAGTAGC
The DNA here is from genome assembly GCA_032464435.1 of Aegilops umbellulata. Lineage (NCBI taxonomy): Eukaryota > Viridiplantae > Streptophyta > Magnoliopsida > Poales > Poaceae > Aegilops > Aegilops umbellulata. The sequence goes on along the minus strand of CP136060.1, from coordinate 644,951,340 downwards.
TTACTATCCAACTTTGTCCATCTTCGAGGCAGAGTTGGGTTCAAACCCATCCCAGATATGGAGATCTATTGTAGATGGGAGAGACATGTTGAAACTTGGAGCGATCATGCGGATAGGGGACGGGCGCTCGACCAATATCTGGCAACACAATTGGATACCCCGATCGGGTATGATGAGGCCGATCACATCTTCAATTGATGCATCGACCGCTTCTTGGAGGGAAGAACTGATTAGACAAGTGTTTGTTCCAGTGGATGCCGAGGCCATTCTGAGGATTCCCCTATGCACTCGTCAGGTCGACGACTTTTGGGCGTGGTCCGAGGATCCGAGAGGCCGGTTCTCTGTCAGGACTACATATAATATGATATACCGTATAAAGAGTGGAAGAGAAGCATGGCTTGAGGAAGGAGAGCATACTTCTAATCTCCAGGGGCTGACGAAGAGCTGGACTGCCTTATGGAAGCTAAAAGTGTCGTCGAAGCTGAAGGTTTTTACATGGAGATTGGCCCAACACTCGCTACCAACGGGAGATCTACTGCAGCATCGATACATGGCCACCACGGATGTGTGTGGAGTGTGCGGGGCGCATGATAGTTGGCGTCACTCACTACTGGATTGCGCCCTGTCCAGGAGCACTTAGGCTCTGTCGAAGGAAGAGATGGTGCAACATATGGCGATGAACCGAAGTGCTGATGCAAAGGAGTGGCTATTCTCCATGTTCGATTCGATGCCCAACGACGAGCTTGTAACAATGATTGTCACTCTTTGGGCGATCTGGTCTTCACGGAGGAAGTTAATACATGAGGGAATTTTTCAAACACCGTCTTCCACCCACGGTTTCATATCGAATTACCTGTCGGAGATTCAGTTCATGGAGAAGCCAGCGAAGGACAAGCAAGCATCAGCTCCTAGAACGGCGGAGTGGATCCCTCCTCCAGAATATCACATGAAAGTCAATGTTGATGCGGCGGTTGCCAGACATGGGGGCTTCAGGACAGTAGCAGCAATTCGTCGAGATGGCAGTGGGGAGTTTCAAGGAGCGTCAGTGATCCGTTTCAATAACTTCGATGATCCAGAAACGTTGGAGACTTTGGCAATACGTGAAGCTCTGGCCCTCGCGGATGACTCGCTCTTCCACAGGATTTCAGTGGCGTCGGATTGTAAGATGGTCGTTGATGCAATCAAGCAAGGCACTTGTGCACAATATGGGGCCGTGGTACATGAAATCATAGACCGCTCTAGAGTTTTTTCTTCGTGTTTAATTAACCATGAATTTAGAACCTCGAATGTTGAGGCTCACAAACTAGCAAAACATGCATTATCCCTGGGTTTTGGCCGCCATGTCTGGTTAGGACACCCAGGAAATTTGGATTTCGTCCCTGTAAACATTGTGACGGGTGAATAAAAGCTTTGCGAGTTTGTCTCAAAAAAAACCAATGACACATAAGCGCATCCATCAACTGTTATAGACTTTCCCAAGCACATGCACATTTATTCTTAAAAGCCTATGTGTGCAGGTGAGAAAAAAAATCTGCTTATGTGGTTTTAGGATTTCCATTACATATGTGTTGGGAGGGGAGAGGGGCAAGACAACAAAAAAATTACAACGACATTAAGAAACTGTACAATAAGTTTCAAGGATGGATTTGGACATTGATTGGCAGCAACGTTTGCATCCTAGGAGCTTTTTCTAGGGGTGCCATTGAATCAACTTTACGGTGATGTCCTAGCAATAACATCTGGCTACAAACGTTTGGGGGCGATGTTCCTAGGAAATGGAGTAGATTGCTGGTATTGGTAGAGTTTTGGTACTATACCAGCTATCACTCAGCTTTGAGCATGTCTCCGTTCAGGGCCGTGTATGAGCATGAGCCACAATGCTTCGGAATTGACAGTTCTGATGTGTGCTTTGTTCCAGAGTTCCAAGAGTGGCTTCAAGAATGTAACAAGATGTTAGAACTCCCCCAGTTGCAGTTACAACATGCTCGGTGTTGCATGAAATTTCAAGCTGACAAACATCATACTGAGCGCTCCTTTTCAGTAGGGGACATGGTCCTCTTTAGGATACAACCATATGTTCAACTGCCGTTGGTGAAGCGCCGCAATCATAAACTTTCACTCCACTACTTCGGCCATGATAAAGTGGTCTAGTGCAGTGGCGGATCCAGGAATTGAACTTAGCCGGGGCGAAACATTTAAGGTCTAAATTTTTTGATGGATAAATGCAAGTCCGCTGAACCAACAATAGTCACAAAGTTCAAATATGAAGCTAGATGCACTCGAAAATTAACATAACTAATGATTTAAAACTCTTCAAGATTCTTGGCAAGTAGATGTAACCACCAAAAATCACAAAATACAACATAAACGTCACAAGAAAACATGAACTCCCGCTGCTTAAATCATTCATTCCTTGGAGGGAGTATACTAGTACTGATGCTTTGCCTCTATGACCATCAGTTCAATAATTTGCTAGAAATTGAAGCAGTACTGATTACTAAATTGAAGGTCATATTCAGAAGAAAATGGACTTGCACCTGTTGGCTGCGTTTGCTTTTGCACTAGCTCGATGCCGTGCTGGTGCTGGTTCGCCCATTGGCCCCGGCGGCCGGCGGACGGCAGCCGGTGAGGAGGACTGGCGTCTGGCGGAGCTCTGTGGGCTGTGGCGGCGAATCGGCGACGGCTAGGTTATGCAGTTACACTCGCTTCCTCGCCCGATTGGCCGATTGAGGATTTCCTTCCTAGGACTAGTTTGGGGCGTAGGTGAATGGGTGTGGCCTTGCAAGCGTTGGGGCTTTGTGCTGCAACTGGGCTGGTGCGGCCGTTCTGTCATATCTATGTTAGCCCATGTATAACGAATCGTATTTTCCTGTATACGTTTTCCAGTCTACCCGGGGCGGCTGACCATACTGGCCCCTACCGTGGCGCCGCCACTGGTCTAGGGCATCGCATAGAAACCGCAACCTCCTAAGACATCATTTGTTGACTATGTCTTTCACGTGTCATTGGTTCTCAAGTGTGCTTCCCACTCTTAATGACATTTGGCTTTCCCGCGAAGGTTCTTGACCGCAACTGGCATAGCACCAATAACATAACGCATTGCTCAAGCCCTTAATCATTGGTTGGTGATTTTGGCACATGTTGATTCATGGGAAGGAGAAGATGACATCCACCGGCGCTTTTCGACGGCGGCGGCTTGGGAACAAGTCGGCTTTCGCCTTTCAAGGTAGGAGGGGTGTTAGGACCTCTACTACTTCCACTACCACATCGGTTGCGTCCATCTCGTCAGGCCGAGCTGCATCCACGACAAAACCAAGGCACAAGAGAGCAAGCCAACCCAACACAAGGATTACAAGGGACGATTAGGTCAGCTGAGGTGTCATAGTGTACAGGAATATTAGCCGTGCCATATCCCCCATGTGGTTCAACCTATGGATCACGATATTGGCTTTTCTCTGACCTTTCGTATCGTTCGTCTCTCTCTAAACATTCTTTGTATACTGAAATCTGTATAACAAATTAGGATTTGTATAAATGAGAGTTGGATTGCTAGTGGGTTTTAAGAGAGTCAATTGCATAAAACTACCACATTTGCGGCTAGGTTTGCAGAAAACCACCAACTCGTTAATCCGTTACAGAGAACACCATAAAATCTGTTAACTCGCTGCAAAAAGCATTGATCAGATAATTTGGCCAGTTTAATCATTTTTTGACAAGTAGGACCGGGTTGTAAGAAGCTGACTTGGCAAACAAATGTCATACACACCCCTAAATACAAAATAAAAAAGCAATCAGACCCCCACCCATCCCTCCCCCTTCCTTGCGCTCGTAATCGATCCCGACCCATCCCCCTGCGCGAGACCTTCCTCCGGCGTCGGCTCCGGCTCCGGCCACCTCACCTAAACCGGCGGCGCCGCCCTGACCCGCCGGATCCAGGCACCCAGCGCCCGGATCCACCTCGTAAGGCGCCGTGGCGCGCTGCCCCGTTCCCGGCGAGCCTACTCCCCTCTTCCCCATCCAAGGCCCCTCGACCGGCATGGCAGCGCCCTCATCACTTTCTTGCAGGTCGCCGGCTCGGGCTAGGAGGGCAACGCCGTCGTGCAACCCCCTTCCAAGAGAGCCACGCCCAACCCCTGGTGGTGGCGCACCGCACGGCGTCCCCGGCTGCGCTGAGCTGTTGCTTTGGGCACGGCGTCGAGCTACTGTTGTTGCTTGCACGGCGCCGTGTTGGAAATATGCCCTAGAGGCAATAATAAATTAGTTATTATTATATTTCCTTGTTCATGATAATCGTTTATTATCCATGCTAGAATTGTATTGATAGGAAACTCAGATACATGTGTGGATACATAGACAGCACCATGTCCCTAGTAAGCCTCCAGTGACTAGCTCGTTGAGCAATAGATGGTTACGGTTTCCTTGAACAAGGTATCGGGATACCGACGATCGAATCTCGGGCAAGTACAATACCGCTAGACAAAGGGAATTGTATACGGGATTGATCGAATCCTCGACATCGTGGTTCATCCGATGAGATCATCGTGGAACATGTGAGAACCAACATGGGTATCCAGATCCCGCTGTTGGTTATTGACTGGAGAACGTCTCGGTCATGTCTGCATGGTTCCTGAACCCGTAGGGTCTACACACTTAAGGTTCGATGACGCTACGGTTATAAAGGAAGTTCATATGTGGTTACCGAATGTTGTTCGGAGTCCCGGATGAGATCCCAGACGTCACGAGGAGTTCCGGAATGGTCCGGAGGTAAAGATTTATGTTGGGGATCGTAGCAGAAATTAAAATTTTCCTACACATCACCAAGATCTATGCATGGAGTATTCTAACAACGAGGGGATAGGAGAGCATCTACATACCACTTGTAGATCGCAACGGAAGCGTTCAAGAAGAACGTGGATGATGGAGTCGTACTCGTCGTGATCCAAATCACCGATGACCAGCGCCGAACGGACGGCACCTCCGCGTTCAACACACGTACGGTCGGGATGACGTCTCCTCCTTCTTGATCCAGCAAGGGGGGAGGAGAGGTTGATGAAGATCCAGCAGCACGGCGGCATGGTGGTGGATGCAGCAGAATTCCAGCAGGGCTTCGCCAAGCGTCTACGGAGAGAGGGAGAGGTGTAACAGGGGAGAGGGAGGCGCCAAGGCTGCAGGGGTACGGCTGCCCTCCCTCCCCCCTTATATAGGCCCCCTAGGGGGTGGCGCCGGCCCTGGAGATCCATCTCCAGGGGGCGGCGGCCAGGGGGGAGGCTTGCCCCCCAAGGCATGTGGGGCGCCCCCTGCCCTAGGGTTTCCAACCCTAGGCGCAGGGGGAGGCCCATGGGGGGGCGCACCTGCCCACTATGGGCTGGTTCCCTCCCCACTTCAGCCCACGGGGCCCTCCGGGATGGGTGGCCCCACCCGGTGGACCCCCGGGACCTATCTGGTGGTCCCGGTACAATACCGGTGACCCCCAGATCACTCCCGATGGCTGAAACGACACTTCCTATATATAATTCTTTACCTCCGGACCATTCCGGAACCTCTCATGACGCCCAGGATCTCATCCGGGACTCCGAACAACCTTAGGTTTGCTGCATACTAATATCTTTACAACCCTAGCGTCACCGAACCTTAAGTGTGTAGACCCTACGGGTTCGGGAGACATGCAGACATGACCGAGACGATCTCCGGTCAATAACCAACAGCGGGATCTGGATACCCATGTTGGCTCCCACATGCTCCTCGATGATCTCATCGGATGAACCACGATGTCGAGGACTTAATCAATCCCGTACTCAATTCCCTTTGTCTATCGGTACGATACTTGCCCGAGATTCGATCGTCGGTATTCCGATACCTTGTTCAATCTCGTTACCGGCAAGTCTCTTTACTCGTTCCTGTAACACATCATCCCGTGAACAACACCTTGATCACATTGAGCTCATTATGATGATGTCTTATCGAGTGGGCCCAGAGATACCTCTCCGTCATACGGAGTGACAAATCCCAGTCTCGATTCATGCCAACCCAACAAACACTTTCGGAGATACCTGTAGTGCACCTTTATAGTCACCCAGTTACGTTGTGACGTTTGATACACCCAAAGCACTCCTACGGCATCCGGGAGTTGCATAATCTCATGGTCTAAGGAATGATACTTGACATTCAGAAAAGCTCTAGCAAACGAACTATACGATCTTTTGTGCTATGCTTAGGTTTGGGTCTTGTCCATCACATCATTCTCCTAATGATGTGATCCCGTTATCAATGGCATCCCCATGTCCATAGTCAGGAAACCATGACTATCTATTGATCAATGAGCTAGTCAACTAGAGGCTTACTTGGGACACATTGTGGTCTATGTATTCACACATGTATTATGATTTCCGGACAATACAATTATAGCATGAACAGTAGACGATTATCATGAACAAGGAAATATAATAATCCTTTTATTATTGCCTCTAGGGCATATTTCCAACAGTCTCCCACTTGCACTAGAGACAATAGTCTAGTTACATTGTGATGAATCGCACACCCATGGAATTTTGGTGTTGATCATGTTTTGCTCTAGGGAGGGGTTTAGTCAACGGATCTGCCACATTCAGGTCCGTATGTACTTTACAAATCTCTATGTCTCCATTTTGAACACTTTCACGAATGGAGTTGAAGCGACGCGTGATATGCCTGGTCTTCCTGTGAAACCTGGGCTCCTTCGCAAGGGCAATCGCTCCAGTGTTGTCACAGAAGAGAGTCATCGGGTCCGACGCATTGGGTATGACTCCTAGGTCGGTAATGAACTCCTTCACTCAGACTGCTTCTTGTGCTGCCTCCGAGGCTGCCATATACTCTGCTTCACATGTAGATCCCGCCACGACGCTTTGCTTGCAACTGCACCAGCTTGCTGCCCCTCCATTCAAAATATACACGTATCCGGTTTGTGACTTGGAGTCATCCAGATCTGTGTCAAAGCTGGCGTCGACGTAACCCTTTACGACGAGCTCTTCGGCACCTCCATAAACGAGAAACATATCCTTAGTCCTTTTCAGGTACTTCAGGATGTTTTTGACCGCTGTCCAGTGTTCCTTGCCGGGATTACTTTGGTACCTACCTATCAAACTTACGGCAAGGTTTAAATCGGGTCTGGTACACAGCATGGCATACATAATAGACCCTATGGCTGAGGCATAGGGGATGACACTCATCTCTTCTATATCTTTTGCCGTGGTCGGGCATTGAGCCGTGCTCAATCACACACCTTGCAATACAGGCAAGAACCCCTTCTTGGACTGATCCATTTTGAACGTCTTCAAGATCTTGTCAAGGTACGTACTTTGTGAAAGACCGATGAGGCGTCTCGATCTATCTCTATAGATCTTGATGCCTAATATATATGCAGCTTCTTCAAGGTCCTTCATTGAAAAACACTTGTTCAAATAGGCCTTTATGCCCTCCAAGAATTCTATATCATTTCCCATCAATAGTATGTCATCCACATATAATATGAGAAATGCTACGGAGCTCCCACTCACTTTCTTGTAAACGCAGGCTTCTCCATAAGTCTGCATAAACCCAAACGCTTTGATCATCTCATCAAAGCAAATGTTCCAACTTCGAGATGCTTGCACCAGCCCATAGATAGAGCGCTGGAGCTTGCATACTTTGTTAGCATTCTTAGGATCGACAAAACCTTCCGGCTGCATCATATACAATTCTTCCTTAAGAAAGCCGTTAAGGAATGCCGTTTTGACGTCCATTTGCCATATCTCATAATCATACTATGCGGCAATTGCTAACATGATTCGGACGGACTTCAGCTTCGCTATGGGAGAGAAAGTCTCATCATAGTCAACCCCTTGAACTTGCCGATAACCCTTAGCGACAAGTCGAGCTTTATAGATGGTCACATTACCATCCGCGTCTGTCTTCTTCTTAAAGATCCATTTATTTTCTATGGCTCGCCGATCATCGGGCAAGTCATTCAAAGTCCATACTTTGTTTTCATACATGGATTCTATCTCAGATTTCATGGCTTCTAGCCATTTGTCGGAATCTGGGCCCGCCATTGCTTCTTCATAGTTCGAAGGTTCACCGTTGTCCAACAACATGATTTCCAGGACAGGGTTGCCGTACCACTCTGGTGCGCAACGTGTCCTTGTGGACCTACAAAGTTCAGTAGGAGCTTGATCAGAAGTATCTTGATCATCATCATTAACCTCCTCTCTAATCGATGAAGGCACCACAGGAACATTTTCCTGAGCTGCGCTACTCTGATTTTCAAGAGGTAGTACTTCATCAAGCTCTACTTTCCTCCCACTTACTTCTTTCGCGAGAAACTCTTTCTCTAGAAAGGACCCGTTCTTGGCAACAAAGATCTTGCCTTCGGATCTGAGGTAGAAGGTATACCCAACAGTTTCTTTGGGATATCCTATGAAGACGCATTTTTCCGATTTGGGTTCGAGTTTTTCAGGTTGAAGTTTCTTGACATAAGCATCGCAACCCCAAACTTTCAGAAACGACAGCTTAGGTTTCTTTCCAAACCATAATTCATACGGTGTCGTCTCAACGGATTTAGACGGTGCCCTATTTAAAGTGAATGCAGCTGTCTCTAGAGCATAGCCCCAAAATGAGAGTGGTAGATCGGTAAGAGATATCATAGATCGCACCATATCCAATAGAGTGCGATTACGACGTTCGGTCACACCGTTACGCTGAGGTGTTCCAGGCGGCGTGAGTTGTGAAACGATTCCACATTTTCTTAAGTGTGTGCCAAATTCGTGACTTAAATATTCTCCCCCATGATCTGATCGTAAGAACTTTATTTTTCTGTCACGTTGATTCTCAACCTCACTCTGAAACTCCTTGAACTTTTCAAAGGTCTGAGACTTGTGTTTCATTAAGTAGACATACCCATATCTACTCAAATCATCAGTGAGAGTGAGAACATAACGATAGCCTCCACGAGCCTCAACGCTCATTGGACCACACACATCTGTATGTATGATTTCCAATCAAGTTGGTTGCTCGCTCCATTGTCCCTGAGAATGGAGTCTTGGTCATTTTGCCCATGAAGCATGGTTCGCACGTGTCAAATGATTCATAATCGAGAGACTCTAAAAGTCCATCAACATGGAGCTTCTTCATGCGCTTGACACCAATGTGACCAAGGCGGCAGTGCCACAAGTATGTGGGACTATCGTTATCAACTTTACACCTTTTGGTATTCACACTATGAGTATGTGTATTATCACGCACGATATTCATTAAGAATAAACCATTGACCATCGGAGCATGACCATAAAACATATTACTCATATAAATAGAGCAACCATTATTCTCGGATTTAAATGAGTAGCCATCTCGCATTAAACGAGATCCAGATACAATGTTCATGCTCAAACTTGGTACTAAATAACAATTATTGAGGTTCAAAACTAATCCCGTAGGTAAATGTAGAGGTAGCGTGCCGACGGCGATCACATCGACCCTGGAACCATTCCCGATGCGCATCGTCACCTCGTCCTTCGCCAGTCTCCGTTTATTCCGCAGCTCCTATTTTGAGTTACAAATATGAGCAACGGCACCGGTATCAAATACCCAGGAGCTACTAAGAGCACTGGTAAGGTACACATCAATTACATGTATATCACATATACCTTTAGTGTTGCCGGCCTTCTTATCCGCTAAGTACTTGGGGCAATTCCGCTTCCAGTGACCAGTTCCCTTGCAATAAAAGCACTTAGTTTCAGGTTTGGGTCCATTCTTTGACTTCTTCCTGGCAACTGATTTACCAGGCGCGGCAACCTCCTTGCCGTCCTTCTTGAAGTTCTTCTTACCCTTGCCTTTCTTGAACTTAGTGGTTTTATTCACCATCAACACTTGATGTTCCTTTTTGATCTCCGCCTCCGCAGATTTCAGCATTGAATACAACTCGGTAATGGTCTTTTCCATCCCCTGCATATTGTGGTTCAACACGAAGCTCTTGTAGCTAGGTGGGAGCGACTGAAGGATTCTGTCAATGACCGCCTCATCCGGGAGATTAACTTCCAGCTGAGTCAAGCGGTTGTGCAACCCAGACATCTTGAGTATGTGTTCACTGACAGAGCTATTTTCCTCCATATTGCAGCTAAAGAACTTGTCGGAGACATCATATCTCTCGACCCGGGCATGAGCTTGGAAAATCAATTTCAGCTCCTCGAACATCTCATATGCTCCGTGTTGCTCAAAACACTTTTGGAGCCCCGGTTCTAAGCTGTAAAGCATGCCGCACTGAACGAGGGAGTAATCATCAGTACGTGACTGATGGGCGTTCATAACGTCCTGGTTTTCTGGGAATGGTGGTTCACCTAGCGGTGCTTCTAGGACATATTTTTTCTTGGCTGCTATGAGGATGATCCTCAGGTTCCGGATCTAGGCCGAATAGTTGCTGCCATCATCTTTCAGCTTGGTTTTCTCTAGGAACGCGTTGAAGTTGAGGGTGACATTAGCGTGGGCCATTTGATCTACAAGACATATTGTAAAGATTTTGACTAAGTTTATGATAATTAAGTTCATCTAATCAAATTAATGAATGAACTCCCACTCAGATTTGACATCCCTCTAGTCATCTAAGTGATACATGATCCGAGTCAACTAGGCCGTGTCCGATCATCACGTGAGACGGACTAGTTATCATCGGTGAACATCTCCATGTTGATCGTATCTTCTATACGACTCATGTTCGACCTTTCGGTCCTCCGTGTTCCGAGGCCATGTCTGTACATGCTAGGCTGTGATGATCCCTAACTGTGCACCGTTGCGAAGGTTCGTCGTTTCGAAGCACCACGTGATGATCGGGTGTGATAAATTCTTTCGTTCGAATACAACGGGTGTTGACGAGCCTAGCATGTACAGACATGGCCTCGGAACACATGCGAAATACTTAGGTTAACTTGACGAGCCTAGCATGTACAGACATGGCCTCGGAACACGGAGGACCGAAAGGTCGAACATGAGTCGTATAGAAGATGCGATCAACATGAGATGTTCACCGATGATGACTAGTCCGTCTCACGTGATGATCGGACACGGCCTAGTTGACTCGGATCATGTAATCACTTAGATGACGAGAGGGATGTCTATCTGAGTGGGAGTTCATAAGATGAACTTAATTATCCTGAACATAGGCAAAAGATCTTTGCAAATTATGTCGTAAGCTCGCGCTTTAGTTCCACTGTTTTAGATATGTTCCTAGAGAAAATATAGTTGAAAGTTGATAGTAGCAATTATGCGGACAATAGAAGGCTTATGTCCTTAATGCAACGCTTGGTGTGCTGGACCTCGAACGTGGTGTGTGGATGTTGCGAACATCTGACATACACGTTTTGATGACTAAATGATAGTTCGGTAATGTTAAATGGTTTAGAATTGAGGCACCGAAGACATTTTTGAAATATCGTGGAACATATGAGATGTTTCGAGGGCTGAAATTGGGATTTCAGGCTCGTGCCCACGTCAAGAGGTATAAGACCTCCGACAAATTTTCTTAGCCTGCAAACTAAGGGAGAAAAGCTCAATCGTTGAGCTTGTGCTCAGATTGTCTGAGTACAACAATCACTTGAATCGAGTGGGAGTTGATCTTCCAGATAAGATAGTGATGTTTCTCCAAAGTCACTGCCACCAAGCTACTAGAGCTTCCTGATGAACTATAACATATCAGGGATAGATATGATCCTTGAGCTATTCGCGACACCGTGAAAGTAGAAATCAAAAGGGAGCATCAATTGTTGATGGTTAGTAAAACCACTAGTTTCAAGAAGGGCAAGGGCAAGAAGGGATACTTCATGAAACGGCAAATCAGCTGCTGCTCTAGTGGAGAAACCCAAGGTTGAACCCAAACCCGAGACCGAGTGCTTCTGTAATAAGGGGAACAGCCACTGGAGCAGAATTACCCTAGATACTTGGTAGATGAGAAGGTTGTCGATAGAAGTATATTGGATATACATTATGTGAATGTGTACTTTACTAGTACTCCTAGTAGCATCAGGGTATTAGATACCGGTTCGGTTGCTAAGTGTTAGTAACTCGAAATAAAAGCTACGGAATAAACGGAGACTAGCTAAAGGTGAGCTGACGAGATGTGTTGGAAGTGTTTCCAAGGTTGATATGATCAAGCATCGCACGCTCCCTCTACCATCGAGATTGGTGTTAAACCTAAATAATTGTTATTTGGTGTTTGCGTTGAGCATGGACATGATTGGATTACGTCTATCGCAATACGGTTATTCATTTAAGGAGAATAATGGTTACTCTATTTATTTGAATAATACCTCCAATGGTCTTGCACCTAAAATGAATGGTTTATTGAATCTCGATCATAGTGATACACATGTTCATGCCAAAAGATATAAGATAGTAATGATAGCACCACCTACTTGTGGCACTGCCATGTAAGTCATATTGGTATAAAACACATGAAGAAGCTCCATGTTGATGGATCTTTGGACTCACTCATTTTTGAAAAGGATTGAGACATGTGAACCATGTCTGTTGGTATATACACATGAAGAAACTCCATGCAGATGGACCGTTTGAACTCACTTGATTTTGAATCGCTTGAGACAGGCAAATCATACCACATGGGCAAGATGACTGAAAGCTTTGGTTTCAGTAAAATGGAACACAAAAGCAACTTGTTGGAAGTAACACATTTTGATGTGTGCAGTCCAATGAGTGCTGAGGCACGCAGTGGATATCGTTATGCTCTTACTTCACACATGATTTGAGTAGATACTGAGCATATTTACTTGATGAAACACAAGTTTGAATTATTGAATGGTTCAAGTAATTTCAGAATGAAGTTGAAGATCGTCGTGACAAGAGGATAAAATATCTATGATATGATCATAGAGATGAATATATGACTTGCGAGTTTGGTACACAATTGAGACATTGTGGAAATTGTTTCACGACTAGTACCGCCTGGAACACCATAGTGTGATGGTGTGTCCGAACATCATAACTGCACCCTATTGGATATGATGCATACCATGATGTCTCTTATCGAATTACCACTATCGTTCATGGTTTAGGCATTAGAGACAACCGCACTCACTTTAAATAGGGCACCACGTCATTCCGATAAGATGACACCGTATGAACTATGGTTTAGAGAAACGTAAGCTGTCATTTCTTAAAAGTTTGGGGCTGCGACGCTTATGTGAAAAGTTTAAGGCTGATGAGCTCGAACCCAAAGAGGATAAATGCATCTTCATAGGACACCCAAAATAGTTGGGTATACCTCATGTCTCAGATCCGAAAGCAATAGGGATTGTTTCTCAAATCGGGTCCTTTCTCGAGGAAAAGTTTCTCTCGAAAGAATTGAGTGGGAGGATGGTGGAGACTTGATGAGGTTATTGAACCGTCACTTCAACTAGTGTGTAGCAGGGCACAGGAGTTGTTCCTATGGCACCTACACCAATTGAAGTGGAAGCTTATGATAGTGATCATGAGACTTTGGATCAAGTCACTCCCAAACCTCGTAGGACGACAAGGATGCGTACTACTTCAGAGTGGTACGTAATCCTGTCTTGGAAGTCATGTTGCTAGACAACAATGAACCTACGAGCTATGGAGAAGCGATGGTGGGCCCGGATTCCGATGAATGGCTCGAGGCCATAAAATCCGAGAGAGAATCCATGTATGAAAACAAAGTGTAGACTTTGGGAGAACGGCTCGATGGTCGTGAGGCTGTTGAGTACAGATAGATTTTAAAAGGAAGACGGACAATGATGGTAAATGTCACCATTAAGAAAGCTCGACTTGTCGTTGAGATGTTTCCCGACAAGTTCAAGGAGTTGACTACGATGGGACTTTGTCACTCGTAGCGATGCTAAGAGTCTGTTGGAATTAGCAGGTACTGCATTATTTATGAAATCTTGCAGATAGGATGTCAAAATATTGTTTCCTTGTTCTTGAGGAAAGGTTGTATGTGATACAACCAGAAGATTTTGTCGATCCTGAAAGATGCTAACAAGTATGCAAAGCCCCAGCAATCCTTCTAAGGACTGGAGTAAGCATCTCAGAGTTGGAATGTACACTTTGATGAGATGATCAAAGATTTTGGGTTTATACAAAGTTTATGAGAAACTTGTATTTCCAAAGAAGTGAGTGGGAGCACTATAGAATTTCTGATGAGTATATGTTGTTGACATATTGTTGATCAGAAATGATGTAGAATTTCTGGAAAGCATATAGGGTTATTTGAAAAGTGGTTTTCAATGGAAAACCTGGATTAAGCTACTTGAACATTGAGCATCAAGATCTATAGGGATAGATCAAAACGCTTAATGGTACTTTTCAAATGAGCACATACCTTAACATGATCTTGAAGGTGTTCAAGATGGATCAGTCAAAGAAGGAGTTCTTGCCTGAATTATAAGGTATGAAGTTAAGACTTAAAGCTCGACCACGGCAGAAGAAAGAGGAAGGATGAAGGACGTCCCCTATGCTTTTGTCATAGACTCTATACAGTATGCCATGCTGAGTACCACACCTGATGTGTGCCTTGCTACATGTGTGGCAAGAGGGTACAAAGGTGATCTAGGAGTAGGTCACCAGATAGCGGTCAAAATTATCCTTAGAGGAATAAGGATATGTTTCTCGGTTATGGAGGTGACAAAGAGTTCGACGTAAAGAGTTACACCGATGCAAGCTTAACACCTATCCGGATAGCTCTGAGTAGAGTAAACCGGATTCGTATAGTAGAACAGTTGTTTGAAATATAGCGTAGTAGCGACATCTACAAGATGACATAGATATTTGCAAAGTACATACGGATCTGAATGTTGCAGACCCGTTGACTAAAACCTCTCTCACAGACATAACATGATTAAACCAAGAACTCATTGAGTGTTAATCACATAGTGATGTGAACTAGATTATTGACTCTAGTAAACTCTTTGGTTGTCGGTGTTGGGAAACGTAGTAATTTCAAAAAAATTCCTACGCACACGCAAGATCATGGTGATGCATAGCAACGAGAGGGGAGAGTGTTGTCTACGTACCCTCGTAGACCGAAGCGGAAGCGTTGACACAACGTAGAGGAAGTAGTCGTACGTCTTCCCAATCCGACCGATCCAAGCACCGTTACTCCGGCACCTCCGAGTTCTTGGCACACGTACAGCTTGATGACGTTCTCCGGGCTCCGATCCAGCAAAGCTCTCGGGGACGAGTTTCGTCAGCACGACGGCGTGGTGACGATCTTGATGAACTACCGACGCAGGGCTTCGCCTAAGCACCGCGACAATATGACCGAGGTGGAATATGGTGGAGGGGGGCACCGCACACGGCTGAGGAACGATCACGAAGATCAACTTGTGTGTCTTGGGGTGCCCCCTGCCCCCGTATATAAAGGAGCAAGGGGGAGGCCGGCCGGCCCTATTGGGGCGCGCCAAAGGGAGGGGGGAGTCCTCCTCCTAGTGGGAGTAGGACTCCCCTTTCCTAGTCCAACTAGGAAGAGAGGGGGGAAGGGAAGAGAGGGAGAGGGAGAGGGAAAGGGGGGCCGCGCCCCCCCCCCCTCCTTGTCCAATTCGGACTCCCATGAGGGGGGGCGCGCGCCACCTCCTGGCTGCTGCCCTCTCTCTCCCCTTGGGCCCAATAAGGCCCATTACTTCCCCGGGGGGTTCCGGTAACCCCTCCGGGACTCCGGTTTTATCCGAAACCACTCGGAACCATTCCGATGTCCGAATATAGTCGTCCAATATATCAATCTTTACGTCTCGACCATTCCGAGACTCCTCGTCATGTCCGTGATCTCATCCGGGACTCCGAACTAACTTCGGTACATCAAAATGCATAAACTCATAATAACTGTCATCGTAACCTTAAGCGTGCGAACCCTACGGTTCGAGAACAGTGTAGACATGACTGAGACAAATCTCTGGTCAATAACCAATAGCGGGACCTAGATGCCCATATTGGCTCCTACACACTCTACGAAGATCTTCATCGGTCAGACCGCATAACAACATACGTTGTTCCCTTTGTCATCGGTATGTTACTTGCCCTAGATTCGATCGTCGGTATCCAATACCTAGTTCAATATCGTTACCGGAAAGTCTCTTTACTCGTTTCGTAATACATCATATTGCAACTATCTTATTGGTTGCAATGCTTGCAAGGCTTATGTGATGTGCATTACCGAGAGGGCCCAGAGATACCTCTCCGACAATCAGAGTGACAAATCCTAATCTCGAAATACGCCAACCCAACATCTACCCTTGGAGACACCTGTAGAGCTCCTTTATAATCACCCAGTTACGTTGTGACGTTTGGTAGCACACAAAGTGTTCCTCCGGTAAACGGGAGTTGCATAATCTCATAGTCATAGGAACATGTATAAGTCATGAAGAAAGCAATAGCAACATACTAAACGATCGGGTGCTAAGCTAATGGAATGGGTCATGTCAATCAGATCATTCAACTAATGATGTGACCTCGTTAATCAAATAACAACTCTTTGTTCATGGTTAGGAAACATAACCATCTTTGATTAACGAGCTAGTCAAGTAGAGGCATACTAGTGACACTCTTTTTGTCTATATATTCACACATGTATTATGTTTCCGGTTAATACAATTCTAGCATGAATAATAAACATTTATCATGAAATAAGGAAATAAACAATAACTTTATTATTGCCTCTAGGGCATATTTCCTTCAGTCTCCCACTTGCACTAGAGTCAATAATCTAGTTCACATCGGCATGTGATTTAACAGCGATAGTTCACATCACCATGTAATTAATACCCATAGTTCACATCATCATGTGACCAACACCCAAAGGGTTTACTAGAGTCAATAATCTAGTTCACATCGCTATGTGATTAACACCCAAAGAGTACTAAGGTGTGATCATGTTTTGCTTGTGAGAGAATCTTAGTCAACGGGTCTGCTACATTCAGATCCGTATGTATTTTGCAAATTTCTATGTCAACAATACTCTGCTTGGAGCTACTCTAGCTAATTGCTCCCACTTTCAATATGTATCTAGATTGAGACTTAGAGTCATCTAGATTGGTGTCAAAACTTGCATCGACATAACCCTTTACGACGATCCTTTTTGTCACCTCCATAATCGAGAAACATATCCTTATTTCACTAAGGATAATTTTGACCGTTGTCCAGTGATCTACTCCTAGATCACTATTGTACTCCCTTGCCAAAATCAGTGTAGGGTATACAATAGATCTGGTACACAGCATGGCATACTTTATAGAACCTATGGCCAAGGCATAGGGAATGACTTTCATTCTCTTTCTATCTTCTGCCGTGGTCGGGTTTTGAGTCTTACTCAATTTCACACCTTGTAACACAGGCAAGAACTCTTTCTTTGACTGTTCCATTTTGAATTACTTCAAAATCTTGTCAAGGTATGTACTTATTGAAAAACTTATCAAGCGTCTTGATCTATCTCTATAGATCTTGATGCTCAATATGTAAGCAGCTTCACCGAGGTCCTTCTTCGAAAAACTCCTTTCAAATACTCCTTTATGATTCGCAGAATAATTCTACATTATTTCCGATCAACAATATGTCATTTACATATATTTATCAGAAATGTTGTAGTGCTCCCACTCACTTTCTTGTAAATACAGGCTTCACCGCAAGTCTGTATAAAACCATATGCTTTGATCTATTTATCAAAGCGTATATTCCAACTCCGAGATGCTTGCACCAGTCCACAGATGGATCGCTGGAGCTTGCATATTTTGTTAACACCTTCAGGATTGACAAAACCTTCTAGTTGCATCGTATACAACTCTTCTTTAATAAATCCATTAAGGAATGCAGTTTTGTTTATCCATTTGCCGAATTTCATAAAATGCGGCAATTGCTAACATGATTCGGACAGACTTAAGCATAGATACGAGTGAGAAACTCTCATCATAGTCAACACCTTGAACTTGTCGAAAACCTTTTGCGACAATTCTAGCTTTGTAGATAGTAACACTACTATCAGTGTCTGTCTTCCTCTTGAAGATCCATTTATTTTCTATGGCTTGCCGATCATCGGGCAAATCCATCAAAGTCCATGCTTTGTTCTCATACATGGATCATATCTCAGATTTCATGGCCTCAAACCATTTCGCGGAATCCGGGCTCATCATCGCTTCCTCATAGTTCGTAGGTTCGTCATGGTCAAGTAACATGACCTCCAGAACAGGATTACCGTACCACTCTGGTGTGGATCTCACTCTGGTTTACCTACGAGGTTCGGTAGTAACTTGTTCTGAAGTTACATGATCATCATCATTAGCTTCCTCACTAATTGGTGTAGTAGTCACAGGAACAGATTTATGCGATGAACTACTTTCCAATAAGGAGAAGGTACAATTACCTTGTCAAGTTCTACTTTCCTCTCACTCACTTCTTTCGAGAGAAACTCCTTCCCTAGAAAGGATCCATTATAAGCAACGAATGTCTTGCCTTAAGATCTGTGATAGAAGGTGTACCCAACAGTCTCCTTTGGGTATCCTATGAAGACATATTTCTCCGATTTGGGTTTGAGCTTATCAGGATGGAACTTTCTCATATAAGCATCACAATCCCAAACTTTAAGAAACGACAACTTTGGTTTCTTGCCAAACCACAGTTCAGATTGTGTCGTCTCAACGGACTTAGATGGTGCCCTTTTTAACGTGAATGCAGCTGTCTTTAATGCATAACCCCAAAACTATAGTGGTAAATCGGTAAGAAACATCATAGATTGCACTATATCCAATAGAGTACGGTTATGACGTTCGGACACACCATTATGTTGTGGTTTTCCAGGTGGCATGACTTTGTGAAACTATTCCACATTGTTTTAATTGAAGACCAAACTCGTAACTCAAATATTCTCCTCCACGATCATATCGTAGAAACTTTTATTTTCTTGTTACGATGATTCTCCACTTCACTCTGAAATTCTTTGAACTTTTCAAATGTTTCAGACTTATGTTTCATCAAGTAGATATACCCATATCTGCTCAAATCATCTGTGAAGGTCAGAAAATAATGATACTTGTCGCGAGCCTTAATTCATCGGACCACATACATCAGTATGTATGATTTCCAACAAATCTGTTGCTCGCTCCATTGTTCTGGAGAACGGATTTTTAGTCATCTTGCCCATAAGGCATGGTACGCAAGCATCAAGTGATTTATAATCAAGTGATTCCAAAATCCCATCAGCATGGAGTTTCTTCATGCGCTTTACACCAATATGACCTAAACGGCAGTGCCACAAATAAGTTGCACTATCATTATTAACTTTGCATCTTTTGGCTTCAATATTATGAATATTTGTATCACTACGATCGAGATCCAACGAACTATTTTCATTGGGTGTATGACCATCGAAGGTTCCATTCACGTAAGCAGAACAACAATTGTTCTCTAACTTAAATGAATAACCGTATTGCAATAAACATGATCAAATCATATTTATGCTCAACGCAAATACCAAATAACACTTATTTAGGTTCAACACTAATCCCGAAAGCATAGTGAGTGTGCGATGATGATCATATCAATCTTGGAACCACTTCCAACACACATCGTCACTTCACTCTTAACTAGTCTTTGTTCATTCTGCAACTCCCGTTTCGAGTTACTACTCTTAGCAACTGAACCAATATCAAATACCGAGGGGTTGTTATGAACACTAGTAAAATACACATCAATAATCTGTATATCAAATATACCTTTGTTCACTTTGCCATCCTTCTTATCCGCCAAATACTTGGGGTAGTTCCGCTTCCAGTGACCAATCCCTTTGCAGTAGAAGCACTTAGTCTCAGCCTTAGGTCCAGACTTGGGCTTCTTCACTTGAGCAGCAACATGCTTGCCGTTCTTCTTGAAGTTCCCCTTCTTCCGTTTGCCCTTTTCTAGAAACTAGTGGTCTTGTTAACCATCAACACTTGATGTTTTTCTTGATTTCTACCTTCGTCGATTTCAGCATCACGAAGAGCTTGGGAATTGTTTCCGTTATCCCTTGCATATTATAGTTCATCACGAAGTTCTACTAACTTGGTGATGGTGACTAGAGAATTCTGTTAATCACTATTTTATCTGGAAAATTAACTCCCACTTGATTCAAGCGATTGTAGTACCCAGACAATCTGAGCACATGCTCACTAGTTGAGCGATTCTCCTCCATCTTTTAGCTATAGAACTTGTTGGAGACTTCATATCTCTCAACTCGGGTATTTTCTTGAAATATTAACTTCAACTCCTGGAACATCTCATATGGTCCATGACGTTCAAAACGTCTTTGAAGTCCCGATTCTAAGCTGTTAAGCATGGTGCACTAAACTATTAAGTAGTCATCATATTGAGCTAGCAAAACGTTCATAACGTCTGCATCTGCTCCTGCAATAGGTCCGTCACCTAGCGGTGCATCAAGGACATAATTCTTCTGTGCAGCAATGAGGATAAACCTCATAACACGGATCCAATCCGCATCATTGCTACTAACATTTTTCAACACAATTTTCTCTAGGAACATATCAAAATAAACATATGAAAGCAACAACGCGAGCTATTGATCTACAACATAGATATGCTAATACTACCAGGACTAAGTTCATGATAAATTAAAGTTCAATTAATCATATTACTTAAGAACTCCCACTTAGAAAGACATCCCTCTAATCCTCTAAGTGATCACGTGATCCATATCAACTAAACCATGTCCGATCATCACGTGAGATGGAGTAGTTTCAATGGTGAACATCACTATGTTGATCATATCTACTATATGATTCACGCTCGACCTTTCGGTCTCCGTGTTCCGAGGCCATATCTGTTATATGCTAGGCTCGTCAAGTTAAACCTGATTATTCCGCGTGTGCAACTGTTTTGCACCCGTTGTATTTGAACGTAGAGCCTATCACACCCGATCATCACGTGGTGTCTCAGCACGAAGAACTTTCGCAACGGTGCATACTCAGGGAGAACACTATTACTATGATAATTTAGTGAGAGATCATCTTATAATGCTACCGTCAATCAAAGCAAGATAAGATGCATAAAAAGATAAACATCACATGCAAACAATATAAGTGATATGATATGGCCATCATCATCTTGTGCTTGTGATCTCCATCTCCGCAGCACCATCATGATCACCATCGTCACCGGCGCGACACCTTGATCTCCATCGTAGCATCGTTGTCGTCTCGCTAATCTTATGCTTCTACGACTATCGCTACCGCTTAGTGATAAAGTAAAGCATTACAGGGCGATTGCATTGCATACAATAAAGCGACAACCATACGGCTCCTGCCGGTTGCCGATAACTCGGTTACAAAACATGATCATCTCATACAATAAAATTTAGCATCATGTCTTGACCATATCACATCACAACATGCCCTGCAAAAACAAGTTAGACGTCCTCTACTTTGTTTGTTGCAAATTTTACGTGGCTGCTACGGGCTTAAGCAAGAACCAATCTCACCTACGCATCAAAACCACAATGATAGTTTGTCAAATAGACTCCGTTTTAACCTTCTCAAGGACCGGGCGTAACCATACTCGGTTCAACTAAAGTTGGAGAAACTGACACCCGCCAGCCACCTGTGTGCAAAGCACGGCGGTAGAACCAGTCTCGCGTAAGCGTACGCGTAATGTCGGTCCGGGCCGCTTCATCCAACAATACCGCCGAACCAAAGTATGACATGCTGGTAGGCAGTATGACTTATATCGTCCACAACTCACTTGTGTTCTACTCGTGCATAACATCAAACCATAAAAACCTAGGCTCGGATGCCACTGTTGGGGAACGTAGTAATTTCAAAAAAATTCCTACGCACACGCAAGATCATGGTGATGCATAGCAACGAGAGGGGAGAGTGTTGTCTACGTACCCTCGTAGACCGAAGTGGAAGCGTTGACACAACGTAGAGGAAGTAGTCGTACGTCTTCCCGATCCGACCGATCCAAGCACCGTTACTCCGGCACCTCCGAGTTCTTGGCACACGTACAGCTCGATGACGTTCTCCGGGCTCCGATCCAGCAAAGCTCTCGGGGACGAGTTTCGTCAGCACGACGGCGTGGTGACGATCTTGATGAACTACCGACGCAGGGCTTCGCCTAAGCACCGCGACAATATGACCGAGGTGGAATATGGTGGAGGGGGGCACCGCACACGGCTGAGGAACGATCACGAAGATCAACTTGTGTGTCTTGGGGTGCCCCCTGCCCCCGTATATAAAGGAGCAAGGGGGAGGCCGGCCGGGCCTATTGGGCGCGCCAAAGGGAGGGGGGAGTCCTCCTCCTAGTGGGAGTAGGACTCCCCTTTCCTAGTCCAACTAGGAAGAGAGGGGGGAAGGGAAGAGAGGGAGAGGGAGAGGGAAAGGGGGGCCGCGCCCCCCCCCCCTCCTTGTCCAATTCGGACTCCCATGAGGGGGGGGCGCGCGCCACCTCCTGGCTGCTGCCCTCTCTCTCCCCTTGGGCCCAATAAGGCTCATTACTTCCCCGGGGGGTTCCGGTAACCCCTCCGGGACTCCGGTTTTATCCGAAACCACTCGGAACCATTCCGATGTCCGAATATAGTCGTCCAATGTATCAATCTTTACGTCTCGACCATTCCGAGACTCCTCGTCATGTCCGTGATCTCATCCGGGACTCCGAACTAACTTCGGTACATCAAAATGCATAAACTCATAATAACTGTCATCGTAACCTTAAGCGTGCGGACCCTACGGTTCGAGAACAGTGTAGACATGACTGAGACAAATCTCTGGTCAATAACCAATAGCGGGACCTAGATGCCCATATTGGCTCCTACACACTCTACGAAGATCTTCATCGGTCAGACCGCATAACAACATACGTTGTTCCCTTTGTCATCGGTATGTTACTTGCCCTAGATTCGATCGTCGGTATCCAATACCTAGTTCAATATCGTTACCGGCAAGTCTCTTTACTCGTTTCGTAATACATCATCTTGCAACTATCTTATTGGTTGCAATGCTTGCAAGGCTTATGTGATGTGCATTACCGAGAGGGCCCAGAGATACCTCTCCGACAATCAGAGTGACAAATCCTAATCTCGAAATACGCCAACCCAACATCTACCCTTGGAGACACCTGTAGAGCTCCTTTATAATCACCCAGTTACGTTGTGACGTTTGGTAGCACACAAAGTGTTCCTCCGGTAAACGGGAGTTGCATAATCTCATAGTCATAGGAACATGTATAAGTCATGAAGAAAGCAATAGCAACATACTAAACGATCGGGTGCTAAGCTAATGGAATGGGTCATGTCAATCAGATCATTCAACTAATGATGTGACCTCGTTAATCAAATAACAACTCTTTGTTCATGGTTAGGAAACATAACCATCTTTGATTAACGAGCTAGTCAAGTAGAGGCATACTAGTGACACTCTTTTTGTCTATATATTCACACATGTATTATGTTTCCGGTTAATACAATTCTAGCATGAATAATAAACATTTATCATGAAATAAGGAAATAAATAATAACTTTATTATTGCCTCTAGGGCATATTTCCTTCAGTTGGTCACATGGCGATGTGACCTGTGAGTGTTAATCACATGGCGATGTGAACTAGATTATTGACTCTAGTGCAAGTGGGAGACTGTTGGAAATATGCCCTAGAGGCAATAATAAATTAGTTATTATTATATTTCCTTGTTCATGATAATCGTTTATTATCCATGCTAGAATTGTATTGATAGGAAACTCAGATACATGTGTGGATACATAGACAACACCATGTCCCTAGTAAGCCTCCAGTGACTAGCTCGTTGATCAATAGATGGTTACGGTTTCCTGACCATGGACATTGGATGTCATTGATAACGGGATCACATCATTAGAAGAATGATGTGATGGACAAGACCCAATCCTAAGCATAGCACAAGATCGTGTAGTTCGTATGCTAAAGCTTTTCTAATGTCAAGTATCATTTCCTTAGACCATGAGATTGTGCAACTCCCGGATACCGTAGGAATACTTTGGGTGTGCCAAACGTCACAACGTAACTGGGTGGCTATAAAGGTGCACTACGGGTATCTCCGAAAGTGTCTGTTGGGTTGGCACGAATCGAGACTGGGATTTGTCACTCCGTGTGACGGAGAGGTATCTCTGGGCCCACTCGGTATGACATCATCATAATGTGCACAATGTGATCAAGGAGTTGATCACGGGATGATGTGTTACGGAACGAGTAAAGAGACTTGCCGGTAACGAGATTGAACAAGGTATCGGGATACCAACGATCGAATCTCGGGCAAGTACAATACCGCTAGACAAAGGGAATTGTATACGGGATTGATCGAATCTTCGACATCGTGGTTCATCCGATGAGATCATCGTGGAACATGTGGGAATCAACATGGGTATCCAGATCCCGCTGTTGGTTATTGACTAGAGAACGTCTCGGTCATCTCTGCATGATTCCCGAACCCGTAGGGTCTACACACTTAAGGTTCGATGACGCTAGGGTTATAAAGGAAGTTCGTATGTGGTTATCGAATATTGTTCGGAGTCCCGGATGAGATCCCGGACGTCACGAGGAGTTCCGGAATGGTCCGGAGGTAAAGATTTATATATGGGAAGTCCTGTTTTGGTCACCGAAAGAGTTTCGGGTTTTATCGGTAACGTACCGGGACCACCAGGAGGGTCCCGGGGGTCCACCAAGTGGGACCACCGGCCCCGGAGGGCTGCATGGGCCAAGTATGGGAGGGGACCAGGCCCAGGTGGGCTGGTGCACCCCCCCCCAAGGGCCCAAGGCGCCTAAGGGGAGGAGGGGGCAAACCCTAAGGGCAGATGGGCCTTAGGGCCCATGTCTGGTGCGCCCCCCCCCCCCTCCCCTCCACCTGGCCGCCACCCAGATGGGATCTGGGGCTGCCGCACCCCTTGGGTGGGAACCCTAGAGGGGGCGCAGCCCCCTCCCTCTCTCCTATATATAGTTGAGGTAGTTGGGGCTGCCAACACAAGAGTTTTGACCTCTCCATGGCGCAGCCCTGCTTCTCTCCCTCCTCCTCTCCCGCGGTGCTTGGCGAAGCCCTGCAGGATTGCCACGCTCCTCCACCACCACCACGCCGTTGTGCTGCTGCTGGACGGAGTCTTCCTCAACCTCTCCCTCTCTCCTTGCTGGATCAAGGCATGGGAGACGTCACCGGGCTGTACGTGTGTTGAACGCGGAGGTGCCGTCCGTTCGGCACTTGGTCATCGATGATTTGGATCACGGCGAGTACGACTCCATCAACCCCGTTCACTTGAACGCTTTCGCTTAGCGATCTACAAGGGTATGTAGATGCACTCTCTTTCCCCTCGTTGCTGGTTTCTCCATAGATAGATCTTGGTGACACATAGAAAAATTTTGAATTTCTGCTACGTTCCCCAACACGCCGAGCCAGGGAGGAGCGGCGTCGAGCTGCTGTGGCTGATTGCACGGCGCTGAGCCAGGGAGGAGCGGCATCGAGCTGCTGTGGCTGCTTGCACGCGTCGAGGAGCTGTTGTCGAGCAGGGCCGAGCACTCCCGTCGCCACTCAGCTGAGGGTGCCGATGTTGTCCTTCTCCAGCGAGCATGTCGTCGGGCTGTCCCGTGCTCGCGGCGATAGGGGTGCACGTCTCAAGCACGTCGCGGTGGGGATGGACATCGTGGTGGCCGCGTTGGCTGCTGGCACACGTACCGATGGTGGCACGCTGTCGTCGAGACCGGGAGTTGTCCAGGGAGGGGGTGATTGCTTTTTTATTTTGGATTTAGGGGTGTGTATGACATTTGTTTGCCAAGTAAGCTCCTTACAACCCGGTCCTACTTGTCAAAAAGTGATTAAACTGGCCCATTCATCTGATCCAGTGCTTTTTGCAACGAGTTAACAGATTTTACGGTGTTTTCTGCAACAGTTTAACGAGTCGGTGGTTTTCTGCAAACCTAGTCGCAAATGTTATAGTTTTATGCAATTGACTCGTTTTAAGAGCATCTCCCACAACACTCGTTGCAACGCACCTCTCCCCAACCACCGCCTGTGCGATTTCGCACTGAATGTTCCTATTTTATAGCAGTTGTTGGAGTAGTGGTGCCCTATTTTAGGGTTACTATTGGAGGTGAACATTTTCTGATTGCCCTAAAAACACTTTGTTATTCCTTCAATTTTACTCAAAGTTTTTCTTTTGCGCTATTATATGGCTGTTGTTGCCGATGCTCGAACACAACGCTTGTGTGACTTTTTTTTTTTTTTGTAACTATGATAGTCCAAGTACCCGAACACTTCTAGCTTGGGGGCATTGCCAATCTTGATTCCGGTCCACAGAACACTGGCAGGGTTGAGATATCCCCGGACATTGTACAAGATGAATTGTTCGAGACAATGTTCTCCATCACGGAATCACAGATCTGCACGCACCGGAGGCTCTGGCTGATGAGATGGAGCCCCAATTGATAGGCGTACAGTTTGCAGGAACACACCCGGTAGCACACGACGAACACCAATGCACCAAATATCTCGCCACCAATTCTCAAAAAGAAAATATCTCGCCACCGCCAGGTAAGATAAGGTAGCACTCATCGCCGGCGGTGATAGATATTCCTTATTCCAACCGGAGACGGCGAGAGATACTCGGCCAACCCACAATGTAGGTCGCAAAAGCAGAAAGGTTGGGCACGCGTTGGGCCAGGAAGCAAGATATCTCGAGCCAGGTCATTCACGCCGGGGACGGGACGACGATGATATCCCGTTGATTCTTCCGTGCACCGCTCGCTACACTAGGCAGCGCTCGTCGCCGGAGACGGCGAGAGATACGTACTTGGCTACAATCATAGGTTGCAAAAAGGCGGCACGCGTTGGGTCGGGAACGGGGCGGGCGATGGTGATATCCGTCTCGGTGATTCTTCCGTGCCGTGCATCGCTCGCTCACCCGGCGGACAGCTCCGGGCCGACCGATGGCGCGAGCGGCCGAGCGCACGCGACGCAGACGCATGCCCACCACCCCAGCGCAGCAGGCAAGGCACATCGGGGCCGACCAGGCCAGCGGCGTCCGGGACCGCCCAAGTTGCGCGCCATGCCAGAGCATAGCAGGAGGAGGAGGATGGAAGCGACGACAAAATCCCGGCCTCGGCTGTCGTCCCGGATCTTCTTGGGACAGAGTGGCGTCGTCGTCGACGATGGACCGATCACCACCACCCCAACTTGTTGCAGTCAAGTTGCTGTATTCTCGGACTTGCCGACATACGGGCAGCGCCATGTCGGCCCCTTAAAGAAAAGTAGAGTACTAGACTACTAGTCCTAGCCCCTCATCGATCGCTTTAACGCCGAGATACGACCGGTGGTACGTACCGCTACCACACCACCGGCTCAGTACACGTTGTACGAACCAGTATTGTTATCGAGTTATTAGATGCATTTAATTAATTATGATGAGCCGATGATAGAAAACCGGTGGAACTTGGGCACTTGGAGGTTCTAGTAGCATGCATGCGTTGTTGGACGTTACATACACGAACGAATCTCTTAATTATGCTACTGCTTCACGGTGTCGGCATGCGGTCTGCACATGCGCATGCACGCCGCCCTCCCGAGCCTCCACGTGAGCCGCGGCGGGATCAGCGCGACGCACATGTCGTGCAACACGGGCGCGATCTCCGTCTGTACGTACGTGCAATAATTAGGAGTAGTACACGAGCAAAAGGGTGAATTTGTCACGAAACGCACGGACCGCGATTTACCGTTGCCATCGCTGCGTCGCCCTGTCGACCGGAGGCTCAGAAGAACAGCGACGTGGCCAGGTCCAGTTGCGTTGCATGCACATCCACAAGAGTCGCCGTCACGGGGTCAGGTCGACGGACGGACCCGGTGCAGCGTACGCACGGAAGGCGGCTGGCGGCAGCCGCATGGGGTTTCGGCTGCGACGGCGTGCAAGCTGCGACCAGGCCAGCGCTGAACCGAGCCGGTGTCGACCAAGTGGCTCGCCGCACCGCCAGAAAGGCGACCCGGACCCGACCCCGACCCCGCCCGGCGAGTACAAAAGGGCCGCAAAGCCCAAGCACCATCGTATCACCCTAGCCCCCACCCCCACCACACACCCCAGCACTGCTCTCACTCTCCCCTCCGCCAAGCAGAGCTAGCAGAGGGCTCTCCGGACTCTTCCAGCCCGGCGGCATGAAGCGGACCAGGGCGCAGAACCCCAAGGCCCAGGACCCGGAGCCGCAGGACCCCGCCGCCGCAGCCGCCGGGAGCAACCCCACTCCGAAGCCGCAGCGCCGCGCGAAGCAGCCCCGGCAGCCCAAGACGGCGACGGGGGCGGGCAAGAAGGCCGCCGCGGCGGCCGCGACTGCTGCCGCTGCTGCCTCAGCCGCCGTCATCTCCCCCTCAGTGGCAGTGGAGATGGCGCCGGTCGTCCCCGACGTGTGCGTCGGCGCGGGAGGAGGAGGGGAGGTGGCGTGCGGCCTGCCGGCGGAGTGGGACGAGATGGACGGGTCGCCGTGGTGGACGTTCGGGGTGGAGGAGGAGAAGCTGCTGGGGTGGTTCCCGTTCGTGGAGGAGGACTTCCTGTCCGTCGGCGGCGGCGCCGGCCCCGCCGCCGCCGAGCCCTTGGTCTTCGACGACGACATCTGGCGGATCCACCAGATCTACGAGATCCCCAGCTACGCCGCCAAGTGAAGGCAGAACTACAAATGCGGGCGAGAAGAAACTAGATAGGAGCCGCTACCACTACTAGTGCTTTTGCGGTACAGGAACGAACTAATCGAGGAGGTTACCATCTACTACTAATGTCAATTTAGGCGACGGCGAGTGAGCGAAGCTAGTTTTAACGCCTTGTTATGCAAGCAAAGAACAAAGAAAATTGCGACGGCGATGCAGTTTCACGTGCCTTTCTCGTATCCTGCATCTTGATTTTCTGGCCGTGTTGTTGCGCGATTGACTACCGCTCTCATTTGCGTTCATCGGCAATGCGGCTCGTCGCCGGAGTGGTTGCTGGGATTAACTAGGTATCCTCAGGGTGGCAAACTGTACAGTACGGTGCAGTTGGTTTCATCGTTCGAATGGAGCGGGACGATGAGCCTGCCTCTGCCTGTTGCCTCCAGAAGGAGACCAGAATTTGGGGTTGGGCGGGCTGGAGCGCCGGGTTTTCGCGCGCAAACGAAGCAAGAACGGCCCGGGGAAAGGCAGCGGCGCTCCTGAATTTCTGGAGCTGGAGGTGGAGTGCGTTCCCATGTCAGCAAATGCCAGAATCGCGTCGTTTCTGTAACTCTGTTTCCGTGAACCGCGGTGCGCTCCCATGTCAGCAAAATGTGGCTGAATCCCCTTGCTTTTCTCTGTTAACGTGAACCAGAATTTCTAACAAAAAAATCTATTTAGCCCTTTGATTTGTATGATGGATTCATGTCTTCCATCATATGTCAAAGAGCAAAACATTAGCCCGGACCTAATGCAAAAGAAAATCCAATAAAGGGAGCGACGTCTCTTTCCTACAACACGGGATATACATGTCTGTCTCACTGCCAATGAATTTTCTATCCTACGAACCAAAGATGATGAAAAACTTGGTAATGGAAAAAGCATTTCTAGGGTAGGGGAGAGATGGGTTTTGGGCATCCGGCTCTTGCTGCTTTAACACATGATGTAAAAGTGGTGCCAAAAAAATATAAAACTCAAGCATGATTCATTCCATACATCTAAATTTCAAACTCAAATACGGAACATTTACCATTAAACATCAAAACGACATTACAATAGATAATTGAACATTACCATAATACATCATCAAACTACCACTCCTCATTTTTTGCAATAGACCATCATAGGGAAGACGTCTTTGCGTGCGCACGGTATCCCATCAAATCCGCCGGAGGAGCTTGCCACGTGGCCATTGCTGGTAGACGACTTCACCTCCTCCTCATCGCACCAACTGCCCCGCCCTTGATCTTTGTGACGGTGCTCCTCATCCAGTCATCCTCCTCCTTGTGCTTCTTGTCCTTCTCGGGGAGGAATCCACCCTCCGCCGCCACGAGGTCTGGATTGGCCTCGATAAACTTCTGCATGTACATTGCATCGTCGCCTCGGCGGTGCGCAGCACAACGGCCAGGCGGTTCACCTATTATTACTCTTGAAAAACGGTCCTTATAGGAGGGGTGATGAACCGAGCCTCATCGACCGATTCCAACTTGGGAAAGTTCAGCTCGGTCCGGCTCCGGTCGTATCTCCAAGATACCGCGTAGCCATCGTGGCAACATCTCCTCGACGCAGCGTAGCAAGAGCATATCGGCGCACAAACCTTAGCGAAGGACCGCCGGAATTGATAGACCAGGGAAGGGGGAAATGGATCCGAAGGTGGGCGATGGGGTTGGTTGGATTTGGGAAGCGACTGTCGCGGGCAACTAACCGTTCTGTTTAGATATTTTTGGGTTAGTTGAGTACAAACTAACCCAAACTAACTCTAACCATGGATTCAAACAGGGCCAATCATAACATGTATAAGCAATCTAAACAATCAAAGAAAAACTTCATCCAATGTATAGATTTTGGTGTTCCCGTACGAGTAGGTCTCCCGCGCAAAATACAATGCCTTGTTGCTGCAGGCTGTGGGTAGCAGTGGCGGTGCACGGCCGACGGGTCATGTGCGCGCGCACGTACAGAGCAAGCAAGCAAGCAAGCACCCCTACTCGCTGTACAATCAATTGGAGCGCTACATCGGATCCTTCGCCGATTGACGCATCGCTGTGCCCGCGCTGTTCCCGTCCGAGCAGACGCAAGGTCGCTGGAGTAGGATCATCGGTCGACCCACCTCCCCTCACCGAAAAGTCAGCTAGTAGTAATCTTCTCCGGAACCGAAACAGACGTGCCCCGCTTTTGCTTAAACAAACAGCAAGGTCGGAGTACACATCGCCTTTTTCGTGAACCCCGCCCCGGGACACGGGAGGGCGGCGGCACGTTGCAAGGGCGCGCCGACATGGGGCGCGAGAGGGACGTGTCATGTGCGCGCGCTGGCGACCGTCTAGGTGACCGGTCGGCGTCCGCCGCTAATGATTCGGTCGACCCGTGTGCTCCGCTTTCGCTTTGCTGCCGCCGGGGGCGGGGCGCCACCACGCCGCGCCGTCCTACTCATGGGCAGTTCCGCTCCGCTCGCACGCTGGTTGCCGCCGGCACGCACGCGAGGTCGCGATCACCGCCAAATCTCTCCCCCCGCTTTGCCCTTACCTCTGCAACTACTCTAGGTAGTGCCAGCTGATACCTTGACCTTCGTCATTATTGTTAAACTGAAAACCAGACTGGCGCCCGCGGTTCGGTTCCCGCATGAGCTGTCTGGCAATGATCATCATTAGCCGGACGTAATTTCGGCGCCACTTTTCGTCGCTCGCGGCGGCGATTGATAAACTAATCTCGGTCCGGTCGGTCCGGTCGGGCGCCCGCAATGCACAAACGAGCCATTGTTAATTCGGCACAACCGCTGCCGTGCACGCCATAACCGTGGTGATCGTAACGGGGCTGGCATAGGTCGCGGTAACGCCACCGCGGGATTGCGATTGCGACCATCCATGCTCCGGCGCCGGCATCGATCGCATCACATCGTGTCGCGCTCTTGATGATAGAGCGCGCGCCGTACGCACAGGGAGAAACGCAACTTCGTTTTCCCGGGGCGAGAGTTAAAGCGGTCGGTGTCCTGAGCGCGACGTGTGCCCGCGCCGGACCACGACGTCGACGGGAGTAGTAGTCGTCGTACCGTATTCATTTTCGCGCGGGATCTCGGTGTCGGCAGGGACGTATCACGTACTACGTACCACGTACGCCCGCCGGAGGCCACATACGGCCCGGCGCCCGTGCCGGAACAGGGGCTGCAGTGATGGCCCCGTCGTCCCCTTTGCGCGGAGCCGTCGGCGTCAGAAAAGGAAACGGCCCGTTGGTACATGCATGCCGACGGCAACCGGCGCGAGAATGGGACGGCGGTGGTGGTCCGCGCACGGCCCGCCGACGGCGACCGGCACGAGAATGGGACGGTGGTGGACCACGGCCCCCCGACGGCGACGGCGCCCGCGCCGGAACAAGAAGCTGCAGTAATGGCCCCGCCGTCCTCTTGCGCGGAGCCGTCGGCGTCGGAAAAAGGAAACAGCCTGTTGGTATATGCATACCGGCTGCAAGCGGGTGGTGGCCCGCCGACGGCGACGGAGGGATTTGGTCTTGTCGTCGTGCCGCACGGTGGTGGCTGGCGCGCAACTGTCCGGCGTGGACGGGCTAGGGCGGCGACAAGGCCTAGTTGGGGGCGCATGTCGTGCCCGGCAAAGGTTCGGCTGGTACGGGAGGCGGACCACTGTTCGAGAGGATCGCGCGGGAGGGTTCACGTGATGCACGGCACGGACGGACGGGCGCGTCGTGTCGTGTCCACCGTGCGTGCCAATGGCGGCAGGCAACTCGTCGGCAGGATGGGAGGGCTCGGCCCGTCCGGTCTGGTCGCCACCTGCGCTGCTGGGCTGGGTCGCCTGGTTGATGTCGACGGGACGTGGGACGGGTCGTCCAACTGGCGGTGCTGTGCCGTGCCAGACAGCACAGCCCATGCTGCGGCCGGCCTGTCCGGCTAGTGGGCGCGTCCGTCCGTGCGCCGCGATCGGCGGAACATGCAGATGCAGTGCGGTACCAGTAGTGCTACAGTGGCGCGCACCGATCAGTTGGGATCCTGGCTGACAGAGGCAGAGGCCTGCGCCGCGCACCGTCGGCACGTCTGGCGGAGGCGACAGATCACGCCCAGAGCAAATGCGGCAGGTGCACATGCACTGTAAAAAGCCTACTGCTGCTCCTACCCAACAGCATCGTCGGACAGAGCTGTGCCCCGAGCAATCTGGTCAAAACTGCGGCGTACTGCACCGCCTTGAAAACGCCGCACCATACCGTACACCCTGACTTTTATTACAGCACTGTACTGTACTACCTCCGTCCTAGTTTATTAGTCCCTTTGTAATTTGTGCCAAATTGTGATTAAATATTTAACTTAAAAAATTTTAGTGCATCTCAACAAAAATTATATCACTGGATTCGTTTTTGAACATTGTTTTCAATGATATAGTTTTTAATAATATGCATAAACATTTTATTACTTAAATTTATGATTAAAATTTGACACAAATTACAATGGAGATCAATAAACCAGAACGGTAGTGGTAATATACCGACTGAGAGGCGCTTTATTTCTGCAGAAAGGTTTGAAGGCTCGTCGCCGACAGGGGCACCGCCTGCTTTCCGGCCTCGATCATCGAGCCCGGCATGGCATGGCAGGGCATGGGTAGTGGTGCTCTGACAGGCAGGGGAGGCAGGCATGCGACGTGGTGTGCATGCGCGGCCGGCGGCCAGTGCGCTTTCTTTGCCGGACCGAGTTGACGGGCCTTTCCGGTGTCGGCCTTGTGCGTCCTGCGTCGTGCTGGTACAAGCACGGCTGGGATCGGGCCCGTGTTTCTGCGTCTCTGCTGCTGCCGGTGCCGATGCTTCATCGGATCCGGAAGGACCAACTAAAAGGGACCCACGATCTTGGCTTCAAGAAACGGAGGGGAAAAGAAAGAAACGCTTTCGCGCCACAAGCAGTCGTCCGATCAACCTGCGTGCTGCTCTGCTCTGACGCTCGCTCTCGGCCATGGCCCATGGGCTTGGAGTCACGGCGCAAACGACTCGAGAACTCTTGCCGAGGCTCTGCGACGGGGAAAAGGAAACAAAAGGTCCGGTGGACTCATCAGAGAACCAGAGACGGACGGGCGCGAACACTTTCGTCCCGATGACCAGCGGATTCCGGTCCGCGGCGGGCTCGCCCCGTCGACGTCGACCGGCTGGCCGGGCGCCTCGTGGGAGTAGTCGGCGCCTCGGGCGCCGGGAAAGGTGGTAACGACGGGCGGACGACGGCGGGATCGAATAGGGTGGGTGGCGCGGTGTTCCACGTTTCTCTTGTCTGCCCGCCGGTAACTCGGGGGATGCGATGTGACGTGGCCGTAGGATTTTTTTGACAAAATTACTGTTCTCACCCATATGGCTAACCAAATCCCGATTTGACCTCGTTTCGAAAAAAAATTCGTTTCTGATCTTTTTTGGTGACGCCAAGGTCCCTGGCGTCTGGGTTACGAAGCAGACGCCAGAGGCCCTGGCGTCTGGCCCCTGGCCCGCACTGCCCGCCTGCCCGTTGACCTGCTGACGTGGCAAAGGGGCCAGACGCCGTCCCTGGCGTCTGGCCCTGGTAACAGAATAACCCTTGGGAAAAATGTGTGGGACCCACCCCACACATTTTCCCCAATCCACAACCCGAGCTTGAAGAAGACTTGGAGCTCCCACACTCTCTCCTACCCCTCAAGCTCCCCCTTAAATCCTCTCCAAAAGGTACATCTCTTAGGTGGATCTTTCCATCACTTTGTTGCTCTTGTTAATCTTCCCCAAATCATCCAATTATTTTTTGGTTAACTTTGTTAATATAGTGCTATGCATGGTGTGTAGTAGGAATATATGCTTGTTGAGTAGAAAGATTGGGGGTTAGGGTTAGTTAGTGATTAGGGTTAACTTTACTTAGTGTGTGTTAATTAGTGATATTTTTGTGGACATCATCAATAATTTAGACTTGATATGATTTGGATATAATTAGATGTATTTGGTTAAACACATCAATTCTCATTGAAGTCTTAAATGCATTCATGTTATTTTTAGATGGAGAGACTTGTTAATGTTCATTACATGGACAAGGAGGCATTCTTGAGTAACAATGCCGACACGGGTGAGGAACCATTGGTTTTTGATACAAGCCCCAGCTATGAGGATGTTGTTGCAAAAGCGAGACAAGTCTTAGAGTGGATGGACACCAATGTTGATGTTAAGTTAATAGGAAGGTATGATGTTGGAGTTGGAGCCAAATCTCGCTTGAAAAGTATGCCTATCACCTCGGATTTGCATTGGGATGTATACAAGGAAAAAGTATCCCAATCGGAAGACAAGTCACTTGAATTGTTTGCCACCAAGGTTGAATCTCCTCGGTTTACCTTTGATTTGAACCCGCATGTCTCTTCCCCATTGAATGACATGAGCGAGAGGACAATGGTGCCACTTGTTGAGCATAGGGTTGTGGTTGATGCCCCCAATGTTTATCCCCCGCCACGTCCCCGTGTACCATCTATCAAAGCAAATGAGGTTGAGTTGTATGCCCCCAATGCTTCTAGCCAACCACCAACTAGCCAAGCAAATGAAGTTGAGGTGATTGCTAGTGACGAAGTAATTCAAGAGGATGAAGATGCTTATGATGACGACGAAGAGCAAGAGGAAGGGTTTCATGGTAATGATGTTGGTGACTTGGATGCGTACATAGCGCAAAAGGACATGGATTGTGACTTGCCTTTTAGGCGTCAATATGCGTATGACTCGGATGACGAGGGTCCAGTTGAACAGTTGGACGAGGATGGATTCACAAAGGAGGAGAAACAAATCCACTTTGAGCCGACGGGCTTACAAAAAAGAACTCACTTGTTTAAAGATCTCAGCCTTGCCCATAAAGCTGTTGTTGACGGTGGAATGAGAATGACGACGATTGAGCCAACACCATGCCCGGATCCAGGAGAACCAAGGGTGGAGAATGAGGACGAGAATGCTTATTTAAAGAAAGGATTGAAGTTTCTGAGCTTGCCTATGCTGAAGTTTTGGTTGGCTGACTATGCCATTCGAAACCATAGGCCAATTTATGTTGAGCACTCCGACATGAAGTTGCGTTACACCGTGGTGTGTGAGCAAAAGGAATGCACATGGAAGGTTCGTGCAAGAAAGCTTAAAGAAACCGAAGAATGGGTGTTAAAAAGTCGTGATACCACTCATAGATGCAAACCGCCATCGAATCGACTTAGAAAGACACACCGTCAACTCACATCTGAGTATCTTGGATACAAATGGATGAAAGACATAGCCTTTGATCCCACTGTGAAAGTGAGGTTTCTCATGCGGACGGTGAAAAAACAATTTGAATATGAAGTCAAGTATGGGAAGGCATGGAAGGCAAAGGCAAATGCTATTAGGATGTTGTACGGTGGATATGAAGAAGCATACAACCAGCTCCCAAGGTTGTTGGCCGCGATTGCACATAGGAACCCGGGCATGTTTCATGTGGTCGAGGATCACGAGGGAGTGTTCCACCGTGCCTTCTGGAGTTATGGACAATGTGTGGAGGCGTTTCAGCATTGTCGTCCGGTCTTGTCTATAGATGGCACGTTCTTGACCGGTAGATATAAGGGCACACTAATGGTAGCAATGGCGCACTCATCAAACGACAACGTGTTGCCGTGTGCATTTGCTTTGGTGCCTTCCGAGCACCAAGACAACTGGGAGTGGTTCATGGGTCATGTTAGGCACAATGTGATTGCGTCTCGGGAGGTATGCATCATATCGGACCGGCATCATGGCATACTCAAGGCAATGGACATTGTTATTCCAGGATTTCCAAAGCTTCACCACAGATGGTGCATGAGGCATTTCGTGGCCAACTTTTACCGGGCATGTAAGAGCAAGGAGCTCAGCAAAGACCTTACGCATGTATGTGTGGCCTTCACCACCCAAGGTTTCGATGCTCGGTACAACAAACTCTTTGCAGCGGTGAACGAAGGGGGGAAAGAGTTCTTAACTAGGAATTTAAGCGAGAAGCACAAGTGGGCACGCGCTCATGACGATGGTGGTTGGCGATATGGCGACATGACGAGCAATCTGGTAGAATGTTTCAACAATGTGTTGAAGGGTGCTCGTGCATTGCCGGTGACTGCAATAGTGGAGTACACCTTCTTCAAGCTTAATGAGTACTTTCAGAAGTATTCTGAAGAGACTACAAAATGGATAGGTGAAAAAAAGGATTATCCGGAAAAGGTTGATGAATGGTTGCAGTTACAAGCAAGCAAGTCTTCACGGCAACAAGTTATCATATTCGATAGACTTGAAATGATCTATCAAATTGATGAGCCAGGTGGCACAACACGAGACGGTAGACAATACGGTGGTGCTGCATTTGAGGTGAAACTGAAGACTCGGTGGTGCCAGTGCGAGAGGCCTAGTAAGTATCATTGGCCATGCTCGCATTTGATAACGGCGGCGAAGGCGAGAAACATACATGTTAATGATGGAAAAACCGTGAGGATGCAAGAGTTCCATGTGGAAGCTACTAGGTTGACATGGGCGCCAAGATTTCACACTTTCTTGGACCAATCACAGTGGCCTGAGTACCATGTCCCTCATATTAGGCCAAACCCTCTTCTGAAGGTGGAGACGAAGGGTAAAGAGGTTCAGGGGTGATATGGATGACCTGGCTGGATACACTGGCATGAAACAATTTGGTAGCGGTCATTTCATGGAGGCTCCTGACATCATCAACTGTGGGGTGTGCGGTGAAGGGGGACACAATGAGCGGACATGCAAGAATAAGAAAACCAAAAAAAGAAAAACAAGTCGTGGAGGCGGTGGTCGAGCAGGCACAAGTGCAAGAGGTGGTGGTGGTCGGAGAGGAAGCACAAGTGGTAGAGGTGGTGGTGGTCGTAGAGCAATGGTTGATAATGGATCGGCCTTCGGTTATTTGGTTAATCCAGATGGTTGATCTAATAATAATGGTATATTATTTGTTCATACAATTCGTAGCATTTATTCATTTACTGTATTTACGCATTTACTCTCTTTATGTCTTGTGCTAACAATTGTTCTTTTTGTAGGCATGGCTTCATCCGGTTCCAGGACGAGGCCGGCGTGCGCGGACCAAGAGGACATGCCGAAGACGTGGATTGAGGCCAGTTTGGACAAGGAGAAGGAGAAGGATGTGCCCACACCACCATGTTGGTGTGGTGATGTTTGCAAGCTGAAGGTGTCCACTGACCGCAACAAGTCATGGACAGAAGGTCGAAGGTTTTTCGTGTGTCCCAACTATGCACATGATCGTCGAAGGCCAACTAACACATATGACATACCACCGGTATGTTAGGTGTACATACAAAAAACATCAACAAGTTGTAACTCACATGTCTAACAAAATCATGGTTTATATGTAGTCCCCTCCTCCACTTTGCAAGTACTTCACTTGGATAGATCACGAGGTACCAAAAGATGTCCAAGAGGACCAACGTCGAGATTGGTTACGGAGGCAGTGCCTATTCGAGGAGTCCTATGCACGGGGATTGGAGCGGGAGCGTCGTGAGAAGGAGGCTCGTGAGCGCAAGAAGCGTGAACAAGAGAGGGCACGCAAAGAGAAGGAGGCTCGTCAAGAAGAGAGGGCAAGAAAACTTGCAAGGGCTCGCGATGCACGAGAGGAGGACGAGGCACGTGACAAGAAGGGAAAGTGGCCCCGTACTACTCATTAGACAAATGGAAAGGCACCGGCGTCGATGATGAACTATCGAGACTTTGTTTAATGTATGAACTTGTTATTTGAGACCTTGTGTGGTCATGAACTACTTATGTCATTCGAGACATCATGTGTGAACTTGTTATTTGAGACCTTGTGTGGTCATGAACTACTTATGTGCAACCTATTTCAAATTATGTGCAAACTATGCTTTGTTCATATTTTTGTTTGATTTTCAGTGTTTAAAAGTTTGTGCAACAAGTTTAAAAGAGAGCACTTTGCCTAGTTGGAAATGTGCACACCCAGACGCCAGGGACCCTGGCGTCTGGTTCCCTAACCAGAGAGCACTTTCAAAATGCTCTCTGGATAGAGACCCAGACGCCAGGGACCCTGGCGTCTGGTTCCCTAACCAGAGAGCATTTCGAAATGCTCTCTGGATAGAGACCCAGACGCCAGGGTCCCTGGCGTCTGGTTCCCTAACGAGAGAGCATTTCGAAATGCTCTCTGGATAGAGACCCAGACGCCAGGGTCCCTGGCGTCTGGTTCCCTAACCAGAGAGCATTTCGAAATGCTGATAGGATAGGAACCCAGACGCCAGGGACCCTGGCGTCTGGTTCCCTATCCAGAGAGCATTTTCAAAGTGCTCTCTGGATAGAGACCCAGACGCCAGGGACCCTGGCGTCTGGTTCCCTAACCAGTGAGCATTTCGAAATGCTCTCTGGATAGAGACCCAGACGCCAGGGTCCCTGGCGTCTGGTTCCCTAACCAGAGAGCATTTCGAAATGCTGATAGGATAGGAACCCAGACGCCAGGGTCCCTGGCGTCTGGGTTCCTATCCTATCCGGAGTGCAAATATTGTGTGGATAAGATTCTTTGGGCCCACCTCGAGCCCTCTCATCCATTCATCTCCACCTCTATCCCTGCCATTCCTTTCGTTCATCTCCACTCACTCTCACCTCTAGCCCTCTCGTTCACTCACTCTCATCCAGTACCATAAACCCCCTCAAATCTCTCACGAATCGGTCCGGTTTCACCGTTGGATCTTCAGGGTTTCGAAACTAGAAGGTAAATCAACTCCACCCCCACTTATTGGTTGGTTAAATGCATCATAGTTTTGTGTAGACCCTAGTTTGTTTGTTTTCCTCGTGGTTTAATGTATCATAGGTTAGGTACTAAGAGATTTGTGTGTCGTAGATGGCTAATGGTACTCAGTGGGTGCTTAGCCCTGTTGTTCATGTCCAAGGCTTGTCTCCATGTGTTGTGCAAGTTAGTGAAGTGGACCTCACTTTTGATTGGTTGAAGACTAAATTCATGTTGAAGCAAGGGTTGAAGGAAGAGGATTTTGTGTACTACGTCAGCAGGAGGCAGGCAGATGGCCCCGGGGAAAGAAAATTGGTTGACATAACTGATGATGACAAGATTCAAGAAATGCTGCAAGAATGGAAATGGAAAAGGGTTGTTGACTTGCATTGCTACAGGAAACCGAGTTATATGTGATGTTCATGTCGTTTCAACTATCGTGGACCATCGTGGTCATGAACTACTTATGTTATTCGAGACTATTTGTGTAATTTGAGATTATGTGATGAACTTTTCATTCGAGACTATTTGTGTAGTTCGAGATTATGTGATAACTATGCTTGTCATTTGCTATTATGTGAACACTAATGTTTGTCATTCGATACTATAGGTGTTTGCTAGAACAAAATATCTATGTCATTCCATACTATAGGTGTTTTCTAGAACAACATATCTACTTCATTCGATACTACACTGTGACAAAATATGAAGAAAATGAAAAAAGTACTACACCAGGGCCAGACGCCAAGGACCCTGGCGTCTGGGTGCCCTGTTTCTGCTGTCCAGGACTCTGCTTTTGCTTCTAGTCGACCTCCAGACGCCAGAGACTGTGGCGTCTGGTCCCCTGTCTTGAAACCAGACGCCAGGGACCCTGGCGTCTGGGACCCTGTAAATTCTTTTGAACTTGCTGTTTGACACAAGAAGATAGCACAAACTTCCTTTATAACCCTAGCGTCATCGAATCTTAAGTGTGTAGACCCTACGGGTTCGGGAAGCATGCAGACATGACCGAGACGTTCTCCGGTCAATAACCAACAGCGGGATCTGGATACCCATGTTGGTTCCCACATGTTCCACGATGATTTCATCGGTTGAACCACGATGTCGAGGATTCGATCAATCCCGTATACAATTCCCTTTGTCTAGCGGTATTGTACTTGCCCGAGATTCGATCGTCGGTATCCCGATACCTTGTTCAATCTCGTTACCGGCAAGTCTCTTTACTCGTTCCGCAACACATCATCCAGTGATCAACTCCTTGATCACATTGTGCACATTATGATGATGTCCTACCGAGTGGGCCCAGAGATACCTCTCCGTCACACAGAGTGACAAATCGCGGTCTCGATTCGTGCCAACCCAACAGACACTTTCGGAGATACCTGTAGTGTACCTTTATAGCCACCCAGTTACGTTGTGACGTTTGGTACACCCAAAGCATTCCTACGGTATCCGGGAGTTGCACAATCTCATGGTCTAAGGAAATGATACTTGACATTAGAAAAGCTTTAGCATACGAACTACACGATCTTGTGCTAGGCTTAGGATTGGGTCTTGTCCATCACATCATTCTCCTAATGATGTGATCCCGTTATCAATGACATCCAATGTCCATGGTCAGGAAACCGTAACCATCTATTGATCAACGAGCTAGTCAACTAGAGGCTTACTAGGGACATGGTGTTGTCTATGTATCCACACATGTATCTGAGTTTCCTATCAATACAATTCTAGCATGGATAATAAACGATTATCATGAACAAGGAAATATAATAATAACCTATTTATTATTGCCTCTAGGGCATATTTCCAACAGTCTCCCACTTGCACTAGAGTCAATAATCTAGTTCACATCGCCATGTGATTAACACTCACAGAGTTCTGGGTTTGATCATGTTATGCTTGTGAGAAATGTTATAGTCAACGGGTCTGAACCTTTCAGATCCGTGTGTGCTTTACAAATATCTATGTCATCTCCTAGATGCAGTTACCACGCTCTATTTGGAGCTATTCCAAATAACTGTTCTACTATACGAATCCAATTTACTACTCAGAATAATCTGGATTAGTGCATCGGCGTAACCCTTTACGACGAACTCTTTTTTCACCTCCATAATCGAGAAAATTCCTTAGTCCACTAGTTACTAAGGATAACCTTGACCGTTGTCCTGTGATCCATTTCTAGATCACACTTGTACCCCTTGACTGACTCATGGTTTGGCACACTTCAGGTGCGGTACACAACATAGCATACTTTAGAGCCTACGACTAAAGCATAGGGGACGACCTTCGTCCTTTCTCTCTATTCTGCCGTGGTCATGTCTTGAGTCTTGCTCAATACTCACACCTTGTAACACAGCCGAGAACTCCTTCTTTGCTGATCTATTTTGAACTCCTTCAAAATCTTGTCATGGTATGTGTTCGTTTGAAAGTACTATTAAGCGATTTTGATCTATCCTTATAGATCTTGATGCTCAATGTTCAAGTAGCTTAATCCAGGTTTTCCATTGAAAAACACTTTTCGGATAACCCTATATGCTTTCCAGAAATTCTACATCATTTCTGATCAACAATATGTCAACAACATATACTCATCAAAAATTCTATAGTGCTCCCACTCACTTCTTTGGAAATACAAGTTTCTCATAAACTTTGTATAAACCTAAAAATATTTGATCATCTCATCAAAGTGTACATTCCAACTCCGAGATGCTTACTCCAGTCCTTAGAAGGATTGCTGGGGCTTTGCATACTTGTTAGCATATTTCAGGATCGACAAAACTTCTGGTTGTATCACATACAACCTTTCCTCAAGAACAAGGAAACAATATTTTGATATCCTATCTGCAAGATTTCATAAATAATGCAGTACCTGCTAATTCCAACAGACTCTTAGCATCGCTACGAGTGAGAAAGTCTCATCGTAGTCAACTCCTTCAACTTGTCGGGAAACATCTTAACGACAAGTCGAGCTTTCTTAATGGTGACATTTACCATCATTGTCCGTCTTCCTTTTAAAATCCATCTGTACTCAACAGCCTCACGACCATCGAGCCGTTCTGCCAAAGTCTACACTTTGTTTTCATACATGGATCCTCTCTCGGATTTTATGGCCTCGAGCCATTCATCGGAATCCGGGCCCACCATCGCTTCTCCATAGCTCGTAGGTTCATTGTTGTCTAGCAACATGACGTCCAAGACAGGATTACGTACCACTCTGAAGTAGTACGCATCCTTGTCATCCTACGAGGTTTGGGAGTGACTTGATCCGAAGTCTCATGATCACTATCATAAGCTTCCACTTCAATTGGTGTAGGTGCCATAGGAACAACTCCTGTGCCCTGCTACACACTAGTTGAAGTGACGGTTCAATAACCTCATCAAGTCTCCACCATCCTCCCACTCAATTCTTTCGAGAGAAACTTTTCCTCGAGAAAGGACCCGATTTGAGAAACAATCCCTATTGCTTTCGGATCTGAGACAGGAGGTATACCCAACTGTTTTGGGTGTCCTATGAAGATGT
Source organism: Aegilops umbellulata (assembly GCA_032464435.1). Lineage (NCBI taxonomy): Eukaryota > Viridiplantae > Streptophyta > Magnoliopsida > Poales > Poaceae > Aegilops > Aegilops umbellulata. Next base: position 644,908,420 of record CP136060.1, on the reverse strand, counting down.
AGTTATCCGCTTTGGGTTCGAGCTTATCAGCCTGAAACTTTTTCATATAAGCGTCGCAGCCCCAAACTTTTAAGAAATGACAGCTTAGGTTTCTCTAAACCATAGTTCGTACGGTGTCATCTCATCGGAATTACGTGGTGCCCTATTTAAAGTGAGTGCGGTTGTCTCTAATGCCTAACCCATGAACGATAGTGGTAATTCGATGAGAGACATCATGGTATGCATCATATCCAATAGGGTGCAGTTATGATGTTCGGACACACCATCACACTATGGTGTTCCAGGCGGTACTAGTCGTGAAACAATTTCCACAATGTCTCAATTGTGTACCAAACTCGTAACTCAGATATTCATTTCTATGATCATATCATAGATATTTTATCCTCTTGTCACGACGATATTCAACTTCATTCTGAAATTACTTGAACCATTCAATAATTCAGACTTGTGTTTCATCAAGTAAATATACTCAGTATTTACTCAAATCATCTGTGAAGTAAGAGCATAACGATATCCACTGCGTGCCTCAGCACTCATTGGACTGCACACATCAAAATGTGTTACTTCCAACAAGTTGCTTTCTTGTTCCATTTTACTGAAACCGAAGCTTTCAGTCATCTTGCCCATGTGGTAAGATTTGCATATCTCAAGTGATTCAAAATCAAGTGAGTCCAAACAGTCCATCTGCATGGAGTTTCTTCATGCGTATATACCAATAGACATGGTTCACATCACTCAATCCTTTTTCAAAAATGAGTGAGTCCAAAGATCCATCAACATGGAGCTTCTTCATGCGTTTTATACCAATATGACTTACATGGCAGTGCCACAAGTAGGTGGTACTATCATTACTATCCTATATCCTTTGGCATGAACATGTGTATCACTATGATCGAGATTCAATAAACCATTCATTTTAGGTGCAAGACCATTGAAGGTATTATTCAAATAAATAGAGTAACCATTATTCTCCTTAAATGAATAACCGTATTTGCGATAGACATAATCCAATCATGTCTATGCTCAACGCAAACACCAAATAACAATTAATTAGGTTTAACACCAATCTCGATGGTAGAGGGAGCGTGCGATGCTTGATCACATCAACCTTGGAAACACTTCCAACACATCTCGTCAGCTCACCTTTAGCTAGTCTCCGTTTATTCCGTACCTTTTATTTCGAGTTACTAACACTTAGCAACCGAACCGGTATCTAATACCCTGATGCTACTAGGAGTACTAGTAAAGTACACATTCACATAATGTATATCCAATATACTTCTATCGACAGCCTTCTCATCTACCAAGTATCCAAGGTAATTCTGCTCCAGTGGTTGTTCCCCTTATTACAGAAGCACTCAGTCTCGGGTTTGGGTTCAACCTTGGGTTTCTCCACTAGAGCAGCAGTTGATTTGCCGTTTCATGAAGTATCCCTTCCTGCCCTTGCCCTTCTTGAAACTAGTGGTTTCACTAACCATCAACAATTGATGCTCCTTCTTGATTTCTACTTTTGCGGTGTCAAACATCGCGAATATTTCAAGGATCATCATATCTATCCCTGATATGTTATAGTTCATTACGAAGCTCTAGCAGCTTGGTGGCAATGACTTTGGAGAAACATCAGTATCTTATCTGGAAGATCAACTCCCACTCGATTCAAGTGATTGTTGTACTCAGACAATCGAGCACAAGCTCAACGATTGAGCTTTTCTCCCTTAGTTTGCAGGCCAAGAAAATCGTCGGAGGTCTTATACCTCTTGACGTGGGCACGAACCTGAAATCCCAATTTCAGCCCTCGAAACATCTCATATGTTCCGCGACATTTCAAAAATGTCTTCGGTGCCTCAATTCTAAACCATTCAACATTACCGAACTATCATGTAGTCATCAAAACGTGTATGTCAGATGTTCGCAACATCCACAGACCACGTTCGAGGTCCAGCACACCGAGCGGTGCATTAAGGACATAAGCCTTCTATTGTCCGCATAATTGCTACTATCAACTTTCAACTATATTTTCTCTAGGAACATATCTAAAACAGTAGAACTAAAGCGCGAGCTTACGACATAATTTGCAAAGATCTTTTGACTATGTTCAGGATAATTAAGTTCATCTTATGAACTCCCACTCAGATAGACATCCCTCTAGTCATCCAAGTGATTACATGATCCGAGTCAACTAGGCCGTGTCCGATCATCACGTGAGACGGACTAGTCATCATCGGTGAACATCTTCATGTTGATCGTATCTACCATACGACTCATGCTCGACCTTTCGGTCTCTTGTGTTCCGAGGCCATGTCTGTACATGCTAGGCTCGTCAAGTCAACCTAAGTGTTTCGCATGTGTAAATCTGTCTTACACCCGTTGTATGTGAACGTAAGAATCTATCACACCCGATCATCACGTGGTGCTTCGAAACGACGAACTTTCGCAACGGTGCACAGTTAGGGGGAACACTTTCTTGAAATTTTAATGAGGGATCATCTTATTTACTACCGTCGTTCTAAGAAAATGAGATGTATAAACATGATAAAAATCACATGCAATCAAATAGTGACATGATATGGCCAATATCGTATTGCTCCTTTTGATCTCCATCTTCGGGGCTCCATGATCATCGTCGTCACCGGCATGACACCATGATCTCCATCATCATGATCTCCATCATCGTGTCTTCATGAAGTTGTCACGTCAACTATTACTTCTACTACTATGGCTAACGCTTTAGCAATAAAGTAAAGTCATTACATGACGTTTATGTTGACACGCAGGTCATAAATAAATTAAAGACAACTCCTATGGCTCCTGCCGGTTGTCATACTCATCGACATGCAAGTCGTGATTCCTATTACAAGAACATGATCATCTCATACATCACATATATCATACATCACATCCTTTGGCCATATCACATCACATGGCATACCCTGCAAAAACAAGTTAGACGTCCTCTAATTGTTGTTTGCATGTTTTACATGGCTGCTATGGGTTTCTAGCAAGAACGTTTCTTACCTACGCAAAACCACAATGTGATATGTCAATTGCTATTTACCCTTCATAAGGACCCTTTTCATCGAATCCGATCCGACTAAAGTGGGAGAGACTGGCACCCGCTAGCCACCTTATGCAACTAGTGCATGTCAGTCGGTGGAACCTGTCTCACGTAAGTGTACGTGGAAGGTCGGTCCGGGCCGCTTCATCCCACAATGCCGCCGAATCAAGATTGACTAGTAACGGTAAGCATATTGAACAAAATCAATGCCCGCAACTACTTTGTGTTCTACTCGTGCAAAGAATCTACGCAATAGACCTAGCTCTGATACCACTGTTGGGTAACGTAGCAGAAATTCAAAATTTTCCTACGTGTCACCAAGATCTATCTATGGAGAAACCAGCAACGAGGGGAAGGAGAGTGCATCTACATACCCTTGTAGATCGCTAAGCGGAAGCGTTCAAGTGAACGGGGTTGATGGAGTCGTACTCGCCGTGATCCAAATCACCGATGACCAAGTGCCGAACGGACGGCACCTCCGCGTTCAACACACGTACAACCCGGTGACGTCTCCCATGCCTTGATCCAGCAAGGAGAGAGGGAGAGGTTGAGGAAGACTCCATCCAGCAGCAGCACAACGGCGTGGTGGTGGTGCAGGAGCGTGGCAATCCTGCAGGGCTTCGCTAAGCACCGCGGGAGAGGAGGAAGGAGAGATGCAGGGCTGCACCATAGAGAGGTCCAAAACTCATATGTTGGCTGCCCCAAACCCTCAAGTATATATAGGGGGAGAAGGGAGGCTGCGCCCCCACCTAGGGTTCCACCCTAGGGGCGGCGGCCAACCCCAAAACCCATCTAGGGTGCGGCCAAGGGGGGAAGAGGGGAGACTTGCCCCCCAAGTTAGGTGGGTGCGCCCCCTTCCCCAAACCCTAGGCGCCTTGGGCCCTTGTGGGGGGGGGGGCGCACCAGCCCACCTGGGGCTGGTACCCTCCCACATGTGGCCCATGCAGCCCTCCGGGGCCGGTGGTCCCACTTGGTGGACCCCCGGGACCCTCCTGGTGGTCCCGGTACGTTACCGATAAAACCCGAAACTCTTTCGGTGACCAAAACAGGACTTCCCATATATAAATCTTTACCTCCGGACCATTCCGGAACTCCTCGTGACGTCCGGGATCTCATCCAGGACTCTGAACAACATTCGGTAACCACATACAAACTTCCTTTATAACCCTAGCGTCATCGAACCTTAAGTGTGTAGACCCTACGGGTTCGGGAAGCATGCAGACATGACCGAGACGTTCTCCGGTCAATAACCAACAGCGGGATCTGGATACCCATGTTGGTTCCCACATGTTCCACGATGATTTCATCGGTTGAACCACGATGTCGAGGATTCGATCAATCCCGTATACAATTCCCTTTGTCTAGCGGTACTGTACTTGCCCGAGATTCGATCGTCGGTATCCCGATACCTTGTTCAATCTCGTTACCGGCAAGTCTCTTTACTCGTTCCGCAACACATCATCCAGTGATCAACTCCTTGATCACATTGTGCACATTATGATGATGTCCTACCGTGTGGGCCCAGAGATACCTCTCCGTCACACGGAGTGACAAATCCCGGTCTCGATTCGTGCCAACCCAACAGACACTTTCGGAGATACCTGTAGTGTACCTTTATAGCCACCCAGTTACGTTGTGACGTTTGGTACACCCAAAGCATTCCTACGGTATCCGGGAGTTGCACAATCTCATGGTCTAAGGAAATGATACTTGACATTAGAAAAGCTTTAGCATACGAACTACACGATCTTGTGCTAGGCTTAGGATTGGGTCTTGTCCATCACATCATTCTCCTAATGATGTGATCCCGTTATCAATGACATCCAATGTCCATGGTCAGGAAACCGTAACCATCTATTGATCAATGAGCTAGTCAACTAGAGGCTTACTAGGGACATGGTGTTGTCTATGTATCCACACATGTATCTGAGTTTCCTATCAATACAATTCTAGCATGGATAATAAACGATTATCATGGACAAGGAAATATAATAATAACCTATTTATTATTGCCTCTAGGGCATATTTCCAACACAAACGCCACCTAGTTTCTCCTTCCTTTATTCACAATGGTTGCAAGTGTAGGCTCCTCCTCTTCGCTAGCCTCCTCCTCCTCTTTGTTGTATGCCTCCTCCTCCGCCTCAATGTTGGCCTTATATCTTTGCATTCCTGTTGGGATAAGCTTAAAAGGATACTCCGGACTATGGAATTGTGTGTTCCATGTCTTCTTTCTACCTTTCTTGGCTACTGTCTTAGCTATGGCTTTGCCTTTCCTAGAGCGAGCATTGCCTTGTGTCAGTTGTGATGGTTGTGGAGCATCAACATCATACTAATGATCCTCTTGCTGTGTTGCATCATACTCATGCTCCTCTTGATGTGTTGGATCCTCTTGATGTGCTGTCTCCTCCTCCATGTCATCATTGTTCTGGAGTAAACGCCGTCTATGAGCTCTGGCGGCGCGGGTACCAGGTGCGTACACGTCACTGGACTTAGCACCATGGCAAGAAAGCATTGCTGCCATCTTATGGAACCGCTTCTTGAACTTCTGCAACAACACAAAATATGCTATGATATGAGATGGAAATATATAATCCGCGAAAAGAAACTTTTCTAATATATTGGTCACACCTCCATCGTGCTCCTAAGATTTCTCTCAGATAATCCACCACCAAGTGGATGACTCAGTGCAACATTGGCATCGTTGACGCACAGAAGCAACTCTCGGCCCTGCAATTCATGAACACACCAAACTTATGTATTTGAAAGAAGACAACATGATGCAAGTATGTTAGAATAGGTCAAACAGGCTACCATTTCGTCATGCATCGGTGCGTAGTCAACATGAGCCCCTCTGGTGTCTCACACAGCCGTGTTGAAGGTATGATAACCTTCTGCAGTCTCCGGGTCTTCAGACACCAACTCCAACCACTCGTCGTGAGTCCAACCTGGCTTCAGCTTTAACCGGTAACGATCCGCATACCACACTTGATACTTCTGATATGCGGGCTGATTGTGAGGTCTATTCTCTGATTGCACTAGCGTGTCTCTTTGATTCCAAATTTCTATCCATGCACGGTGTTTGTTTGCCCAATCCGATATATCCTGATTGTTCCTTCGATCGAACCTACAAATGATGCACGGGACAAAGCATTAGCAAACATTGACTTATTCAATGCTCTACTACATACTCAAGGCATGCTTTCTTACCGATGCAGAGATTGCATTTCCTCCTTGCTCTCCTCAATTGGAATACCTTGTCTTTTTCCAAATTTTCTTGCCACACGGTCTACAAAGTGCCACTCGACGGCGAAGAAGCATATCATTGGGCACCTCGCCCGCCAAAGATGGCTATCACGCGTGCACATCTCATTAAGATCAAAGTCATGATCTTCCACATAAGGCAACCAATATACCTGCAAAACAAAGAGATACATTGTTAGCTACATAGGTTTTATTCTTGACTAAATTTTATCTCATCGAACTTCTCAAAACCTGCTCAGCAGTCAAGGTGTCCAGCTCGTTCATATAGCACTTGTATCGCACATGCGAGCTTCCTATGTAGACTGTCACTTGTTCCCAATAGTAAGCAAGCGTAGGGCGCCGATATGGATCATCAGCATGCACCCCGTCATGATTACCCTGTGGTTTGCCATGAGGGGGTTCTTGAAATCGGGCCGCCCAACCGGGATCCGCTCCCACATCCACACGGATAGGCTCCAAACAAACCCAGACAATGAGGATGTATCTCCCTTTCTCCGACACGCCAAGTCAAGCTGCAATCAAACAAACATGTTAGATATGGAGGCGCATGACAAATGCAAGATAAATGGTTGCAAATATCTCTTACCTGACGATACAAATATGCTAGTGCGGCCGAACCCCAACTATACTGGGTATCCCAGTTATTGAGTAGCTCCAAGAACATCCAGAGGGCTGAGTTCCCGGTTGCATCGGAGAAGACTACCTTGGTTTGTACATACCAAAGATAGGCCCGCGCGTACTGCTGCACAACAGTGTCATTGGCATCCTGAGGGCACAGATTGGTGTTTCCTCTGACCATTTTTAGCCAAGAATGCCTCACTTTCGCGGTATCGGCCTTGCCTTCCCGACGGCCCTCGGGCTGAACACCAATTAAATCGGCAGTCCGTTCTCGCCAATTACCCACGCTGACACGACCGGTAACAGCTTATCCGTTGATAGGAAGGCCGCTTATCATAGCCATGTCCTGTAGGGTCATCGTCATCTCCCCAAATGGAAGGTGGAACGAGTGAGTCTCCGGCCTCCAACGATCCACAAGTGCGGTCAGCGCCGCGTGGTTCACCGGCGGAGCGCGTCGCTTAAACCGCAACACGAATGGGAGAAGACCCAATCTCCGAATGTAAGGCTCATACTGCGGGTCGTAATCAAAGTCATCAGCGGAATGACGCCTCATGCGCATAGCAACTACTTGCTGCAAATAAAGTGATATTTTAATAATCAATACAAGAACACAAATGAGAAACAACGAAAATTGACCCAGTCTTGCTTCTTACCTGTCCATTCTCAATGGCACGAGCACGATGCTCCTTATCCCACTCATCGATTAATCCGTCATACCAAGGTCCATCACCATCCGCCATCCTACAAAACAAATCACAAACATCTATGAATACATGAACAATATCAAACAATTTCCTTCTCCAAGTTTATGCCATATGAAAACACCATTCTTCTCAAAAATAACCACATCATTTCTTTCTTCTACATATGCACACATTTCATCTAAGGAACCAAATTTCACCATCAAATAAATTTCATAATCATCATCCGCCATTCTATTGAACAAATCATGTCACACACAATAATCAAATTTCATCATCTCTTTTGCAAATTTTTTTTGCCATCTATATATTCAACTATATTGTCATACCACTTCACACATATAATATTTTTACTAAATATATTTGCTTGCCAAAGTTGTCTTCTCAGATTCAAACAAAGATTATGCCCTCTATATATTCAACATATAGCTAATTTACTAGCATATGCATACATCATCTATAATTCAAAAAAAATCACAAACTATGTCTATTGGTGGACAACTACAAACATCTAGCAACTACACTACCTACCAAATCATCTATCAACTACAAACTATTTCCTAAAACAAAGAAACCATCTACTAATCTAACATCACCTAATGTGAAATAATGCATCCAACAAAAGAGGGGAAAAGCAAAACAAATTGGAGGGAATGGGGGAGAATACCTCAAAGAAGCTTGGGGGCCTCAGATCCACAACTTTGGGTGGAGGATGAGGTAGATCAAGGGGGGGATTGGTGTGAGGGAGAAGAGGGGCGAAGGAGATAACCTCCTCTGTTCGTGCGCCGCAAGGAGAAGAAGAGATGGGTGGGTGGTCTCGGCCCGCGGGGGTTATTCTGTTACCAGGGCCTGACGCCAGGGTCCCTGGCGTCTGGCCCCTTTGCCACGTCAGCAGGTCAACGGGCAGGCGGGCAGTGCGGGCCAGGGGCAAGACGCCAGGGCCCCTGGCGTCTGCTTCGTAACCCAGACGCCAGGGACCTTGGCATCACCAAAAAAGGTCAGAGACGAATTTTTTTTCGAAACGAGGTCAGATCGGGATTTAGTTAGCCATATGGGTCAGAACAGTAATTTTGTCTGATTTTCTTCGATGCCATCGTCTACTAGTAGCGCGGGATACCACGTCCTCTACTTCTCGCACGCGTACCGTGGATGGACAGTTTAACACGATGTAAGTTGCGCGAAAATCGAATTCGTGTTAGCTGATTTTGTTTGTGAAGGAAAGAAGTACTGACGGCGGTGAGCATCGCGATGTTGGGAAACATAGGCATGGCCTCGATCACAAACGAGCCGTCGGCGGCGGCGAGCCGGCAGAGGTGAGTTCGACGGTCCGGAGTGTGGCGATGCAGGTTTGTCCAGGGGAGAGCGGGGCGGCAAGGCTAGTCTGGTTCTTAGGGCATCTCCAGCCGCACCCCCAACAGGCCCCCCACGCCACTTTTTTGGCGCCGACGCCGAAAAAACGGCCCAGTCGCGCCCCCAGGACGGTGAAAATTGCCGGTTCGGACCTTTTTTCCGTCCGGCGGTCACAGGACGAACCCGACGCGCTGGGGAGCCGTTGGGGGCTCCGGCGTCAGGGAAAAGCACGCCTGGCCCACACCGACAGGGGAAAAGTCAAGGTTTTCTTCCCCCGACTCGCCTCGCACCCCCCGCGCCCTCGGCCACCACTAGCTATATCTCGGCGACGGCCGCCGCCCTACTCCTCTAGATAGCCATTCCCCGCCGGAAAATAGTAGCGCTTCACCGCGGCAGCCCCTCCCACAGCAGCTGGGCGTTTCCGGCCGCGGAGGCGCGGTTTAACGGCGGGTTCACGCCCACCGAGTGCAAGGTGTTCGGCGTTTTGCCTGTCTCGGCGATGGACTCGGATGAGGAGGAAGAGCTCGCCGCGCTGCTGGAGAAGGAAGCCGCGGCCGACGTCCAGGAAGAAGAGCATCTGATGGTGCTCGCCGCCCTCGCCCAGCTGCTGGCGAGCAATGAAAAGACGCGGCGAGGTGGCTCGGCGCCGGGGCGGGTGAAAGCAAAGAACCGGCATCGTCTGCAAGGCTACTGCATGCTCTACTCCGACTACTTCGCCGATGCTCCACTTCATGGCGAGAGAACATTTCGGCGCCGTTATCGGATGAGCCGAAAGCTCCTCCTCAGGATTGTGAATTTCATTCGGGAGTTCGACAACTACTTCAAGTGCAAGATGGATTGCACTGGCGCTCTTGGATTCACCTCCATCCAGAAATGCACGACAGCGATGAGGATGCTTGCATATGGAGCTCCCAGTGATTCACTCGATGACTATGGGCGCATGGCCGAGTGTTGGCAGTGGTGGCAGTGTTTGGGCCACAATACTTGAGAACACCCAATGCGGAAGACACTGCTCGGATCCCAGCCCAGAATGCAGCAAGAGGATTTCCTGGGATGCTTGGAAGCATCGACTGCATGCATTGGAAATGGAAGAACTGCCCATTTGGTTGGCAGGGGATGTACAAAGGCGCCAAAGGCGGTTGCAGTGTGGTGCTTGAGGCGGTAGCCACACAGGACCTCTGGATTTGGCACTCCTTCCTTGGTATGCCAGGAACTCACAATGACATCAACGTGCTGCAGTGCTCTCCTGTTTTTGCCAAGCTCGTTGAGGTCCATTCTCCTCCGGTGAACTTCGAGATCATTGGCCACCAATACAACAAGGGGTACTATCTAGCTGACGGCATCTATCCGAGATGGTCGATATTTGTGAAGACGATCTCAAGCCCTGTGGCAGGAGGCAAGAACGCCTGGTTTGCGAAGCTTCAGGAGGCTTGCAGGAAGGATGTCGAGCGGGCATTTGGTGTGCTCCAATCTCGATTCGCTGTTGTTCGGTACCCCGCTCAGACCTGGTCGAAAGATCAAATGTGGGAGATCATGACTTGCTGTGTCATCTTGCACAACATGATCATCGAGAGCGAGCAAGAAGACCCAGTGTTTGACACTGAACCATACTACAGGCAGGGTCCTCTAGCCGAAGTTGATCACCAACTACCGACAACTTGGACTGCCTATCTCAGTATGCGTCAGGAGATCCGAGACCCACAGGTGCATCATCAACTGCAAAAAGATCTGATTGAGCACCTATGGAGGCTCAAGGGGGACGCCGCGTGATGAAATACGAGTTTTTATTTGTTGAACTATATAATTTGTATTGAACTATTTGTTGTTGTAGTATTTTGTTGAAGTATTTGATTTTTCTGTGATGAAATATGTGATAAGAAATAATTGTGTTGATAATTGAACGCCGAGACACGACAAAACCACGCCGAATATGGGCCTATTCTCGCTCATATGGGCCGTTTATTCGCCGAAATTGGGCTGAAAAGTGGGCCAATTTCGGCGCCTGGGGGCGAGCTGGGGGCGATGACTGGGCGCAAAACCGCCCCCAGCGCCGAGTGTATCGCCGGCTTGCCCCCAGGGGCGATTTTTATGCGTCCTGGGGGGGCCAACGGCTGGAGATGCCCTTAGGCTCGTCATAGTGGGGAGTAACATATACTACTAATCTATGATACTACATCCATAATGCATTGTACTCCCTCCGTCTAGGTGTGTAAGTCATCTTACGTTGCGCACCGTGACCAAGGTGGAGGAGAAAACGAGAGAACTTAATGTGTTTTTGCTAATTAATAACAATGCATGCAATGAACTAACCAATGCATGTCGTGTTTGGTAGTCTCAAATCATTTAAAGCATGCATGGCACACATCTTTTATTGGTTGATATGTCACGAAACAAGAAACGAGATAAGAGTTAATGTACCGCGCCTAAGTGTTTTGGAATTATTTGGTTTTCGTAAGATGACTTACACACCTAGACGGAAGGAATATCATAAAGTAGTATCATAGGTGGTCTTATTTATTGTCATGCATGACACATAGTAACATAACATTTATTATGTTATGGTATCTACCTATGTTACTATGACCCTCTCTCTTCTTTAATTTTCTGCCACGTAAGCATGTTTGCGAGTCTCAAGTAAATGATACTAGTTATGTTACCCCACTATGGCCAGCCTTAGGAATGAGTTGTAGGTCTACCTGAAATTAAACTCCGCTCGGACTAAACAAAAAGAGAGCCCTAAAAAAAACTAAACAAAAAGACAAGCAAGTGTGCATTGTCTCTATCCACCAGCGAATGAACCAAGATATATTTCAATGATTTTATAACTAATCTAACATGTTTAAAAAAATGTGTGAAAACGAAAGCTCATGTGTTAGAAATCGAATATTGAAACAAGTATTTATAATAAGAATGTGTTATAGGATAAAACTTATATCTCTCGGTAGGTTTTTAATTTCTTAGAAATAGTTCACATATACTAGAATATGTTCGCATTCCTGAAAAAGCTGAAAATAAAATCGAATAAACTAGAAAACCACAGTACAAGAAAACAAAAAAAAGTAAAAGTAGACCTAAAACAAAACACAAAATACACTAGAAACAAAAAGATAATGAAATAAACAAAAAAGTTAAGGAAGAAAATAGTGGGCAGGCCATTGCAGGTGATGTTGTTACCGGTCTATACATATTATTTGCAGAATGCTCTGAGAAGCACCCCCCCGGCCCCCCCGAGTTTTGACGGCTTTAAAAACGAATAGTCTAGCAAGCACCGAGTGCATCCAATAATATTAGAATTTTAACATTTCATGATTAACCCTAAAACACATTAACTTAAAAGTGTTACTAAACATATTGAGAATTTGGAAAATAAATTGAAGAATACATTTTTGTGCTTGATAAATGGTCTTCTTGTATTTAAAAATGTTCGTCATGTATCAGAAGAAATCCATCTTTTTATGTCAAACATAATCAATGTGAGAAAAATAAGAGCGGTAGTGTTTCGAAAATTAGGGGATTTGATAGTATTTCCACTAGTTTAGTCAAATGTTGTGAACATGTATTTTCGATCCACTATTAGTGACTCGTGGAGAATGCTGACAGGTGAGAAAAAAACACTTCTAAAAATAGGCGGCAAAACTGAATGAAAACTTAAAATAATTATCATGTCTTTGAAAAAGTGTTGATGTACTTTGTTTATGTCCAAGATAGATAAGAAAATTGTACAACCGAGTTTGATGGTGCATATCCTTTAGCTAGTGCTTTGCCTATGGTAGGCAATGATTACAGACCAGTTGTTTGGGACTCCGGGTCTGCTCAAACTCCTAGAAGCCACTCCTTCCGTCCCATAATATAAGAGGGATCATATTTTTAAATTAGAAAAGTGATGGTTGACCCAAGCAAACTTTAAATAATTAGTTTGTAAAGCTTAGTCTAGACAATGTAGAAATTGTGACCATGTTAATATCTAACAACATAAGGTCACGTGCTTCAGAAGATTAGCTAGTGGGTGGAGTAGGAATATTGAAGCTTTCCTGGGAAAATATGAAAAGTTTGATTGCTAGATATGATGTGTTAGATATTAAATATGAGACTCGATATCTTACTATTGAAGAGAAAGCAGAGATGGATAGCATCCAAAATGTATTGAATGAGATTCGGAAAGTGTAGGAGATCAAGGCTAGAAAAATTTCTAGGGATGGAGACATACTAGAGGGTAACACAAAAACTGCATATTTTAACGCAGTGGCTAATTAGAGGAGAGAAAAAAAGGTGGTCATGTTTTTAGATTGGCCCAAGGGGTTGTTACTAATGGTGCATTAATGAGAAAATAGTTCTAGATTACCATAGGAAACTTTTTTGCTGGGAAACTAGACATGTTATTGGTTTGATGGATGATTTATTTCCTCGGAAGAGAAAGTCGCACACGAGGAAAACACAGTCCTAGAATATATTTTTACTTAAGTGGAAATTAACATAATTGTCTTGAGCTCTTATGCTGATGGATCTCTAGGACCAAATGGGTTTTCTTCCTTTTTTCCCAAGCTATTTGGGAAATTATAAAGGTGGACCATATTAGAATGTTTGACAAGTAGTTTTAAGAGGTTATATATATTTAGACTAACATTTGCCATGATGACTTTAATCCCCAATGAGAATGATGCTAGAACCAGAATAAGTTTAGACCTATAAGTTTGTTCAGCTGTTGCTTTAAGATCGTTACTAGGGTCCTCAGCAACATATGATGGTAGACTGTTTTCTGTTTATTAGTCTGCTTTCGTTAGGGGTAAATTTATTCTTTAAAGTGTGTTTACTGCACATGATATTGTGTGTTTTGTTGCTACTTGGTTAGAAAGGGCTAGTTTTCAAAATTAACTATGAGAAGGCATATTATAGGGTAGATTTAGACTTCTTATATAATGTGTTAGCTCTTAGGAGTTTTGGTAAGAAGTGAATAGGTTGGATCAAAAGCATTACCGAGCGGGGATCTCTAGGGGTAAAGCTCAATAGTTGTAGAGAGTGGTTTCTTTATGACAAGTAGGGCCCTGAGGCATGGGGCTCTCCCCACTCCTTTATAATATAACAATTGATGTCTTTGCTATAATGTTGGTCAAAGGTGGTCAAGCTAGTTTGATAATTGGTCAATGTGGTAATTTTCTTCCTAGGGGTGTCATGTGTTTGCAATATGCATATGACACCATTTTATTTTTGGAAATGATCAGAAAGTTGATGTTAATATGAAGTGGATCTTAACCTATTTTGAGTTAGTATCTGGGATGTGTATCAACTATCATAAGAGTGAGCTAGTTTCAATTGATTTAGATGAAGGAGAGCTAGAGTTGTTCCTTGCAAAATTTCAATGTATTACTGGTAGTTTCCCCATCATGTATCTAGGTCCACCTCTTCACTTTAATAAACTTAGTAGAGAGAATTTACAAACTCTTTTAGATAAGATGCTTGCTAGGATTGCTGAGTGGAGAGGCATGTTACTCTCATACCTTTTGGGGGAGATTTAGAGAGCTTCCAAGTTCTTCTGAAACTAGTACTAAGAGCCCGAGTGTAACTGGAACCACACTGATTAGATGCCATAATATGTGTGAGCTTGCTTCATGAGTGAGATCGAATGGAGGGTCTGAGCATAGAGGAAGGAGCTCACTGGAGTACTCGAAGATGCATCTTCAGTGCGATGGTTCCATCCATGTTATCTTTTCTTGTTGATCAGTGTCTTAGTGGTTGTGGTTTAATTGTTTCTCTTGTCTCTAGTTGTAGTGCCCGCATGTGGCTAGAGTATTTGTATTTGGAGTCTTGGTGTTGCTGCCTTGTCGGTTAAGTTTCGTTTCTCGGACATGAACTGCATAAAGATACCATTGTATTGATATAGGTTTCTCATGCATAGCTATATTCTGCTTACTACAACACATAGCAGGCGGGTCATGCACTTTGGGGGTGCAGAGGGCTGAGGGCCAGTAAGAAGGCGTGGGCATATTGCATGCTTCTCTTTGTTCTTTAGTTTCATCTCAAGTTGACCGAAAAATATATCTTTTCCTCACCGTCAGATCGTTCTTCAGGTTTGCCTATGGTTTTTCTTTCTATCTGTTTTTTAAATTTTTTTTGGTTTTATTTCCTTTTTAAGCTTTTAGGATTCTTTTTCTCGTATGCAATTTGTTGTTATCCCATTTTATATAGTTGCTGTTTTTCCTTTTATAGTAATGGATTTTCCTATTTTGTTCCTATGTATTAAAAATATATTTTTTCAAAAATATGGTAGCATCTTTTACAACCTCAAACATTTTATATGCGATGAATAATTTTATAGAAAACGAACCCATTTTCATTTACACGAATTTTATTTGATACTAAATATTTATTATATATAAACACATGAATAATTTTAAAATAGTGTGAAGTTTGAAATCAATATTATTATAAAATTAAGCTATGAAGAGTTTTCAAAAAATACATTAGCCTCTCAAAATTATTAGAAGTTTTTAGAAGATTCACATATATTTTAAAATTACTAAAATAATTCTTAAATTACGTATACATATTTATTTATTCATATTGACCAATTAATTTTATAATTTTTTTAATTACATGAACCAAGTTTCACAACAACATATGTTTGAAATATGTAAGAAGTAAATAAAAAATTATAGTTGAGAAACTATAGCAAAATTAAACAAAATAATAAAGAAAAATGTTAAAAAATCCAATTTGGCTAGGTGTGTGTACCGGCCCGATCTAATCTATGCGAGTTGTGCAATATGGCTAGGTGTGTGTCTTCGACGGCACAAGTTTGCACCGACTGGTACAATTTAATGCATTTTGCCTCAAATAGAGAGCACCAACGCGCAGGGAAGCCCCACCTGGTCTGGCCAATTACCACACGCGTAGTGCACAGTACTATACGGCGATTTTGCTGCCTTGTACGAGCGGTTTACTGTAGCACGGATTGCTTGCCGGGTTTACTATAACACGGTTATGGTAGCACACACTTCAAAAAGTTATGAGTTCCTTTTTTTCTCTAATTTTTTTACGAAAATCCAAACATTTTTCAAGTTTGTAAACATTTTTAAATAAGTAGATTATATTTTGAAAATTCGAACATATTTATTTGGAAGCAAAGATTTTCTTTGAAATTCTGAAGATTTTTTTGAAACATTGTGAACAAAGTTAAAAATATGAACAGTTTTTAACTTATGAAAATAGTGAACAGTTTTTGAAAATCCACTTTTTTGGAAATGAACAGATTTGGAAAACAAGAATATTTTTTGAAATTCCGAGCGGTTTTTGATGTTGGAGCAATTTATAAATTTATGGATTTTCCAAGAAGGAAAAAAGAGAAAAAAATAAAAAATGAAAAGGAGCGATAAAGAAGAAACGGAAAGAGAAGATGAAAAATCAATTAAAAACTGTTAAAAAAAATCTGGTTTAGGAAAGAGCAATGTGTTTGTTAGGGATCTAAATGGGCCGGCTCAGTTCGATGGTACGCTCGGTTGCTTTGTGCGAAACGATGTCAATGTGACACAACGAGGGTTACACAGGGAATTCAGTGTGCACCCACTCACTAGTAAAAGGAAGGCGATGCAAGGGTGGACAACCCATGACACTAGGCATCTCTGATTGACTGATTCCACTGAGTAACGACACATGTTCGTCTGAACGAGTTAGTGGTGTATGATGCGCACCACTGTCAGGAACTTGTCAATCACATTCAATATATTCATCACGTCCTGTCGTTGCAATGCTACACCTACGGGATGCATAATACGAGACTAATGTAGGGGCTGAGGTGGGATTTGTTGGTTGGATGAAATCACGCGAAGTGGGTGCACCTACGGAAATTCAGGGGGGATGGAGAGATTACTAAGGAATTTTTCATAGTGAGTTTGTAGATCACCCGTAGGCGTAGCATTTTTTGCGTCTGGTCGTGCGCTCTTGCCATGTCCCAGAAGAGCACGAGTCAAGCCGATATGACAGTGCGTACCCACGGTGGTCGACGCAGAGCACACACAAGAAAGTGAAAGGCGGAGATTCGGCTGATTAGAAGAAAAAAAGATGAAAAGAAGGGTTAAGAAGCAGAGGAAATAAAGGGTGTCATGTCTGTCCCTAGGACGGATTGGATCGGGCTGGCACACCCCGCACGTTTCGGTGCGTGTATTGCGTTGCATTGCGCTGCATCACGGCGACTTGAGTCACGTCCCTTTCTTTTCTCCTCTTGGTGATGAGATTTGGGACCAGAAAGCATTCCCTGTCGTGTCGCACGCACAGCTTTGTTCCCAACATTCTCCTTCCGTCTCTTTCTTGGCTTCACAAACATGATTGACAAGTGCTGGGAAGGATTTTTTTTTTCTCACAAGCGACTGAAGCGAGCACCCATCATGTTGCTGTCCACGAGTACGGGTGTGCGATTACACATGGTGCATGTGTTGATGCTTTCGTGGCTGATCAAAAGAATAACTGAAACCTCACAAGTCACAAGGTCTTGTTTATTTCAGATACTACTGGTTGTGTGTTGCTACAGCTACCTCCATAGCCCTGATCAGCGCCGGATTCGGTCGCGTGCAAAGCTGTTGCTAACTCTCCTTGACTGTACCTGACGGGGGTGGCGAAATTCAGATATTAAATTTGTGCGCCGACGTCGTCGCGTTCTTCAGAATGTTCCTAGAGTTGAGAGCTTCTCTATGTAGTTTGGGTTCCTTTTGGACGTCAGGGTGGGTAGGCACCGACCGGGATGGTGCAGTAGGTCGGAGAAGAGAGAAGGAGGTCTCAAGTGTCAACTTTATCTAGGCTCGTAGGTAGCTAACCCAGAAATGAAGGAGAAATTGCCGGATCACGCACAAGGATTCAGGAGCAACGAAAGGAGCCAGTAGATGCCAAGTGTCAGAGTTAAATCAAACTGTCATTGACTAGTATGTGAGTGGTCTGGGCCCAAACTATTTCATCATGGGATCAGGAGTCGCCCATGATCTCTCGTCGGGCTTCTCTCACGCTCACAAGTACGCAAATATACTGTTCTCCATGTACGTACGTGCTCGAGCACAGCACACAGCAGGCCAACACTAGCTCCTCGTCCAACCCGTCCCCACTTTCCGTGCTTTTGCATTTTTACAAATTGAGAGGAAGGGATTTCATCTACTGGACATCTGCCCCCTCCATTTGTCCGCCTCGACAGCCCGGATATCCTCCGAATAAAAACCCAGCTACAACCGCACCCTCCATGGCAAGTCCTTTTCTCGCATCCAACATCGTCGCCCTCCTCCGTCCTTGCTCTGCCGCCATTCACTTTGGCTCATTGTTGGGTAGAGTTGAATGTGACACACAAGTGAGCAACCCTCTATGAAGATATCAAGAATCCCACCAAGATGAAGAAGAACAATGATGGCACAAGTTCCCACCAATCTATTTTACCATTTTTCATTTGCTGTGAATCATTTTGGCTTGTGTTGAACTATTGAATTGGTTTTGTGCTATATTTATCAATGAAATTGCTAAAAAGCCTACTCAGATTTTTAGCCATGGCAAATCTGACGTTTTTTATGACAGTTTATATTGACGCGATGATGGCAAAATTAGTTTGCGAGCACGATCATTTTCTGAGAAACAAAGTAACCGAGGCAGATTTGCCGTACTCGCTAACTAAACCTGCCATCCTCGGCGAACATAATTTGCCATGAAAGACCTTTCGATTTGTCATGCCTAAAATCCCGACGTCAAATTTGTAGTGAAGTCCAAAACTTAATCTACTTAGTTTTCTGTTAGCGCAATGTGAATTTTTTAATTGTATTCTTTTAAATGTTAACATAGTGTGAAATTTTTGTTAGTGTAATTTAAAAAAATGTTGATAACATTTCAAATGTTTGCGAACTTAAAATCTGTTCATTTTTTTCTCCAAAAAATGTATTTCCAAAAATAAAGAAGTATAAAATATGTCCGGATGTATACGAAAAATATATAATTTGTATGAAAATCTAGACATGTGTTAAAAAATATATAATAAAACAAATCCAAATAAAACCGAAGAAAGAAACAAAGAAAAACTGAAGTAAAAAAAGAGAAAAAAAAGAAAAACCAAAGAAAACCAATTGAAACAGTGAAAGCTGATAAAGAAAAACACAAAAAAAAACTCACTCAGAGGCTGATAAATTCATGTACAGCTCACTAGCCTTGCACAAAAGGTGCGAGTTATGTCTCGCTTCGTGGTAAAACTAGTAAAGAAACAACAACAACAAAGAAAAACTAGTCAGCAACCTGCTTTTTTTTAACATTAGTACACACACAAGCGCTCATATACACGCGCATACACTCACCCCTATGAACGCACACCCATATCCTATGAGCACTTCCGAAAGACTGAGCCGACATATCATATTGAGATTTCCGAAGTCACCGTAGACGCCTCGTCGAAAATTCTAAAATAAATCCAGAAATAAATGCGAGCACCAGGATTTGGACCCTGATGGGCTGGGGATACCACAGTCCCTCTAACCATCCAAGCACAGGTTGGATTGCTTACCACCACTAGTAGAAAACCGGCCTTTTGTCCCGGTTCGTAAAGGCCTTTAGTCCCGGTTCCCGAACCGGGACTAAAGGGTCGTTACTAATGCGCTCACCCTTTAGTCCCGGTTCAAACCAGAACCGGGACAGATGGGCCTTCACGTGGCCTGCGCGCCGAGCCCAGGCAGGAGGGCCTTTGGTCCCGGTTGGTGGCACCAACCGGGACCAAGAGACCTCCATGCGTCAGCATTTCTGTGGCTGGGGTTTTTGGTTTTTTTTGAAGAGGGGGGGGGCGGTTTGGGGGTTTTGGGGGGTTAATTTAGGTATTTCATATATTGTGTTAGATAGCTAATTAATAGAGAGAAGTGTCCTCTCTTATGTCCGTGCTTGGTCGACGCTACGTACTATACATACGTATAGAGATGACTAGGCACACTAACTAGCTAGTAAGCAAATGAAGGAAACAGAAAATCGTCATGAACATATATGCATACAGAGAGAAGTGATATCGACCACCTCTCCTTCTCCGAGAGATTGGTCGAACAACAAGTTCTCGTATATCTATCGTCCGACACTACCGGCTGCATATATACAATAATTATCTTTTACAAATATAATCTCTTAAATTATGGACGCATGGTCCACATAGTATTCTCCGTCTTCAACGATCACGTGGTCAAGAAAGAATGCCGCCAATTCCTCTTGAATTGCTCGCATGCGATCTGGTTCTAGGAGTTCATCCCGCTGCCGAAACATCTAATTTGAAGAAGGGGGTCAATACATACATACATACATACATACATACATACATATATATATATATATATATATATATATATATATATATATATATATATATATATATGTATGAATGAATGAAACTCAACACAAATGATGGTAATAAACAAAAATTGTGAATATTATTTCTTACGCACTTCATATTGTTTCTCAGAGTACCCGCCCCGCTCACAGGTCGTGTGGCGGATGGACTCGCAGACGTAGTATCCATAAAAATCATTCCCTTTGTTCCTGCCACAACCACTTTACAAGAAATAGAGGTCAATCAAACAGATAAGCAAGAATGCCAAATGGTATTGATGAAACTAGCGCTTGAATCAATAGCTAGGCGACGCGCGGAACATGGTACTATAGTACTTAATTTCGAGTATCTAAATTCCAGCTCCTTCGGGAGTCCCGGGGATTTTGTGCCGAATTTTCTCCAAACACTGCCAGACAAAAGAAAACAATTACTTGATATCAGGAAATGAAAAAAATTTGCTGATATGGTGGATAATGATCGATTTAACTTAATTCTTGAGGATTTCAGTCATGTCCGCATACTCCTGGGGATCTTTTCGTCTCGAGTCCAAGACAGTTACTAGTCCCTTCTCAAGCCTAATCTCCAGGAAAATATAGTGGAAACTGCGCACGCATGCATAACTCATCAATTACATTACTATAACCTGGACTAATATATAAGGGAAACCGAATATGCACAAGACAACACTCACTTGAAGTTGTAAGAAAAGAGTATTATATCTTTGTGTTCATTTATTTTGAATGATCGTAGCAAGTTGGCCTCGGTTTCTGCGGCATGATCTTTAACCTGAACTGCATCTATGAGATTTGTGTTAATGAACCCAATACCACCGATTTGTCTTTTCTTCAATTCGGCGATCTTCAATCTGCATAATATAGTGAGGATAATTATAAATACATGCAATGAAAGAGCTGAGCTATATAGACAGACTTAATGACAGAAGTAGTAGTACTTACAGACAGTAGCAGGTGACCGTTACTTTATCGAGGGCCAATTGATTGAAAAACTGATAGAACTCCTCAAATGGAACATGCAACAGTTCAATTCCAACGAGGTCATGCTCCGGTTTAACTCTCATATACAAAGTATTCCTCCCCCCAGACTCTCTGCAGGTTTTCATGTACCAATCATGCAATCTTCGCATCATCGTTGTTAGAGATCTTTCATCTTTGACGAGAGGCTTCCCGTACTCGTATCTGTGTATCTGCACGTCCAGGAAATCATAATCTACATCGTCGGGCAGGTAATCATCAAGATTGGTATAACCGGGCGCCATCCTTGGATCGACGCTAGGCACCTTGAGAGGGGGGCACGATTGCTTTGCTTGTTCGCCGAGCTGGGCAATTTGTTTCCCAGCTACTCGTCGTTCTTTCAGCCTTTGATCACTGGCTGTTCTTCCCGACCGCGACGCTTCGGCCCATGTCTTTGCAATAATGCGCTCATAGTTGCCTTTCGGCGGAGACTTGGGTGGTTTTGCCAGGGCAGCCAGAGTGCGCTTCACTTTCACCGAATCTACCTTCTCCTTCGGAGGTGGATGTCTCCGTGCTTTCAACCCTTGAAACCAGTCATCCTTCTCGGTTCGCGCGATCCTCGCGTTCTCCTCCGGGCTCATCTCGTATGGTAACTTCTCTGGAGTCTTCAGAGAAGGACCGAATTTGTATTTTCTCCCGCCTCTGGCTGTACTGCTAGACGCCGGCAGAGCAGACGGAGCGGCAGTCTTCTTGACTTGCTTACGAGGCGGAGGAGAAGGACTACGACGTGCCGGAGTAGCTGCCGGAGCGGCGGCGGGTCTCTTCCGCCCTTGCTGACGAGGCGGAGAAGGAGTAGGCTGGCTGCTCGGGCGCGCCGGCGCAGGCGAAGAAGGAGGCGGAGTGCGGCCACGCGCCGGAGAAGGAGCCGGCCGAGGGCCCTGATCGTCACTCGCTGGAGGAGGAGGCGGAGTGCCCTGACTCGCCGGAGGAGAAGGAGGAGGAGGCGGAGGCGTCCAGTTTGGAAGGTTGATGAGCTCCTTCCGCCATAGGCATGGAGTCTTCAGAGCAGAATCCAGCCGAGTCTTCCCTTCTCCGGTAGGGTGGTCAAGCGGGAGGTCCTCAAATCCCTCCGTTATTTCATCCACCATCACCTTAGCATATCCTTTGGGAATCGGCTGGCAGTGAAAAGTTGCGTCGGGTTCATTAGGAAAAACAGAGCCAACAGCCGCCTTGACCTTCATATTCATCCATTGCGTCATAAGGTGGCAAATTTGAGCCTTCGTGATAGCATCCACAAGATAGCTGGCAGGAGCCGTCAAGACAAGCTCCGACTGAAGCAGCTCGGTGGAAGCCACGCTGCTTCTCCGCTGAGATGGCGGGGTAGCTTCAGGGGAAGCTTCGGCAGTTCTTTAAGCGCCTGCAGTTCGGACTGCTGCACTTTCTTCCTCCTCTCCTGGCTTTTGTAACCGCCTGCGTCCGGAAACCCAGCCTTCCACGGAATGGAGCCTGGCGTGCCTCGTGTCCGTCCAGGGTGCTCAGGATTTCCGAGGGCCTTTGTGAGCTCGTCGTTCTCTCTATCTAGAAGGAACGTCCCTTTCTGCGCTGCAGCGATATAGTACCGAAGCTTCTTCAAGGGTATGTCAAGTTGCTCATCCGTCCAAATGCACTTCCCTGTTACAGGGTCCAAGGTTCCGCCAGCCCCGAAGAACCAAGTCCGGCAACGGTCTGGCCAGCTCATTGTCTCTGGTTCGATCCCTTTTGCAAGCAGATCATTCTCAGCCTTGGCCCACTTAGGCCGGGCTACGAGGTAGCCACCTGACCCCGTGCGATGGTGAAGCTTCTTCTTTGCAGCATTTTTCTTGTTTGTCGCTGACATCTTCTTACTCTTTTCCGATGTCTTGTAGGCCACAAATGCAGGCCAGTCATCTCTGATCTTCTCATATATGCCCTTGAATTCTGGTGTCTCTTTTTTCTCGACAAACCTATTCAGGTCATTCTTCCACCTCCTGAATAGGTCTGCCATCCTCTTAAGAGGAAAAGACTTGATTAATTGCTCAACTGGCTTCTCCGGATCATCCTCTGGCGGTAGGGTGAAATTTGTCTTCAGCTCAGTCCAAAGATCATTTTTCTGCATATCATTGACGTAAGACACCTCAGGGTCTTCTGTAGCCGGCTTGAACCAGTACTGGATGCTGATCGGGATCTTGTCCCTAACCAGAACCCCGCACTGAGCAACAAATGCCTTCTTTGTTCGGATGGGTTCAATAGGTTGGCCGTCGGGCGCGATTGCTATGATATCAAACCTTTCATCCGAGCTCAACTTTTTCTTCGGGTCTCGTCTCTTTACCTCAGTTGTGCTCGATCCGGAGGTCTAGAAAAAAGAGCAAAGACTTAATTAATATGTGTACATACCAAAACAATGAATGCATCAATTAGCTAGTCAGCACAGGCTTAACTAATATATATACCTGGCCGGACTCGGTTCGGTCACCGGAGCCGTCATCACGGTCTCCTTCTTGCACCAGCATTGGGTCACCGGAGCCGTCCTCATGTTCTTCTTCTTGCACCGGCATTAGGTCACCAGAGCCAGTTTCTTCACCCTCTCCTTCCAGAGTACCATCGGTGTCGTTGAGATACAACGAGACGACATCACTTCCTTCTGCGATTATGTCCCTCAACATCGCTTCGTTTGCTTCGTCTTGGGTGGTGTCCATAGTTTCTACAAATATTTACAACATGGCAATTATTATTCAAACATGACAAATGGATATATTAGTGGCAAACGTAGAACTAGCTAGCTAATCATAGTAAGGAATCATATATATTAATTAGTGGCCTCGACGCTGCTTCTCTAGGGTTTGGGGTGGCCTCGACAACGCTTCAAGGGTTTGGGGTGGCCTCGAGAGAGTTTCTCGGGTAGGGGCGCGGCGGGAGGGGTAGGAGACCGACATCGTTTTTTTCTAGGTTTTGGGTGTCCTCGAGAGTTTTGGTCAAGCGAGAGGGTCGGGGGGTGCTCGCGCGGTATAAGTTATTATCACAGTCGAGAGGGGGTATATATATCGACCGCCCCTCATGTCGAAGTTATCCGAGGGGTATATCGACCCCCCCTCGTGTTGAAGTTATCGGGAGAGGGAATAGAGAGGAGAAGAAGAAAGGAATAGAGGAGAAGATCGAAGAAAAAAAAAGAAGAAAAAAAGAGGAGAAAAAGAAAGGAATAGAGGAGAAGATCGAAGAAAAAAAAGAAGAAAAAAAAGAGGAGAAGAAGAAAGGAATAGAGGAGAAGAAGAAAAAATAGAAATTTCTATTTTTTCTTCTTCTCCTCTATTCCTTTCTTCTTCTCCTCTTCTTTTTCTTCTTTTTTCCTCTTCTTATTTATTTCTCCTCTTCTTCTCCTTTCTTCCTCTTCTTATTTTTGTTTTTCCTCTCCTTCTTCTTTCTTTTTCCTTTCCTAGCTAGATATATAAAACTTTTCTAAAAATGTAACTTTTGCATATATAAAACTTTTCCATGGATCATCATTTCTCATATATATCCATCTATAGCCACATACATATATAAATGGAAAAAATGCTATGAACAAAAATACATATATACTTGGTAAATATTCTATGAAACATCCATAGTCATATATAAAAACTTTCTGCCTATGAAAAAAAAACTTTCTATGAACAAAAAACTTTGTATGAACAAAAAAACATTTTTGACATATTTAGCACATTCTAAATTTTCCTAACTCTTTTACAACCACAAAAATTACTCCAACTTCATGACAGTACCCACACTTCATTTGTCTTGCATCAGTACCTCACCACAAAAAATATCATAAATCCTAAAAATGCCCAAAGCCATCTAGCATTTGATCAAACACCCTCTATGAGCAGGGGCAGAGAGCAAGGGCCGCACTCGATCGGGATCATGCATGCATGGGAAAGGGGGGGGGCTCACTTCGAGAGGGGCGGCGATGGCAGGAGTCCGGCGGGCTCGGGGCGGCACGCGGTGACGGGGACGGCGGTCTCGGGATGGCGCGCGGCCGGCGACAGGGACGAGGAGGGGTGGGCTCGGGGAGGCATGCAGCGACGGGGACGACGAGGACGGCGGGCTCGGGGATGCCGGCGATGAGGACGGCGTGGGCTCGGGGAGGCGACGACGTTGGCGGCGGCGGCGTAGACGACGAGGAGGAGCAGCCTCACGACGTCATCGGCGGGGGAGGGGGGAACTGGCGATGCAAACTGAAAATTTTCACAAGTGTTTGTTATATAGTCTAAGCTTTAGTCCCGGTTGGTGGCGTAAACCGGGACTAATGCCCCCCTTTAGTCCTGGTTGGTGCCACCAACCGGGACCAAAGGCCGCCGCTTCCCGCCCTTTGGGCTGCTGAAAAGAGGCCTTTGGTCCTGGTTGGTGGCACCAAGCGGGACTAAAGAGGGGCATTGGTCCCGGTTGGTGTCACGAACCGGTACCAATGCACCCCTTTGGTCCCG
Source organism: Aegilops umbellulata (assembly GCA_032464435.1). NCBI lineage: Eukaryota > Viridiplantae > Streptophyta > Magnoliopsida > Poales > Poaceae > Aegilops > Aegilops umbellulata. Next base: position 644,882,672 of record CP136060.1, on the reverse strand, counting down.
GTTCATCCCCCCAACCGGGACCAATGGCCTTTTGCTGCCCCGCGCCCAAAAGTTTAGTCCCACCTCGCTAGTTGAGAGGGCTCGGGAGTGGTTTATAAGCGCTGCTACGCCCACCCTCTCGAGCTCCTCTCAACTGTAGGCTTTCGGGCCTAATCTGTCACTGCAATGCCTGTGGGCCTACTGGGCCTGTTGCGGGCCTTAATCCTGGCCCATGGTTGGGTTTCTAGTCGTATTCAGGCCATGGTGGCCCAGTTGGTGGCATTTTTTTTTGCTATTTTTTTCATTTCTACTTAGAACTAAATGCTTATAGTTTTGTATTGATTTCTTTTTTATTTTATGTCACTAGTTTATGAATAACTTTACAATAAAAATTGATTTTTGAGTCATTGTTTTTCTTGCTATTTAATATTACTGTGTTTTTATCATTATACTCAATTTGGTAATTTTAGTTAGTCATAACAAATATTATAGACATTTTTCTTTTGTTTTTTGCTTTATTTTTTTATTCTTTTTGCTTTTAGGTCAGCAAAATTATAAACTTTCTGTTAGTGCCATTAGTTTTAGAAAAATTATAAACTAAAATTTGAATAGTTAAAATTTTAATTCTTTGAAATTTGTGTGAATCACAAGTTTGTGATTAACTTTACTAAAAAAGATGAACATAGATGCACATATAGAGAAAATTCGACCTACATTCATAGTTTTCAAATGAACTCTGAAAAAGTTGGCATAGCATGGTCGTCTCTTACAAATTTGGCATGGTATCATCATAATAGTTGTGGGAGAAAGTCTTCACTTTTTCTTCGCTTTTGTTATTTGCTTATTGCGCCGTAACCATGGATAATCTTCATCGTTTATCAGGATGCTTGGGTCAACCTTGACATTGAAGGGAGGAATTTCATGAAACCTTTCATAATCTTCAGATATGTCTGTCTTGCCCTCCACTCCCAGGATATCCTTTTTTTCCTGAAAGAACTATGTGGCGCTTTGGCTCATCGTATGATGTATTCGTTTCCTTATCTTTTCTTTTTCTTGGTCTGGTAGACATGTCCTTCACATAGATAACCTGTGCCACATCATTGGCTAGGACGAACGGTTCGTCAGTGTACCCAAGATTTTTCAGATCCACTATTGTCATTCCGTACTGTGGGTCTACATGTATCCCGCCTCCTGACAGATTGACCCATTTGCACTTAAACAAAGGGACCTTAAAATCTTGTCCGTAGTCAAGTTCCCATATGTCCACTGTGTAACCATAATATGTGTCCTTTCCGTTCTCGGTTGTTGCATCAAAGCGGACACCACTGTTTTGGTTGGTGCTCTTTTGATCTTGGTCAATCGTGTAAAATGTATTCCCATTTATCTCGTATCCTTTGTAAATCAATACAGTCAAAGATGGTCCCATGGACAACAAGTACAACTCATCACAAACAGTGTTGTCACCTTTGAGACATGCTTCCAACCAACTGCTGAAAGTCCTAATGTGTTCACATGTAATCCAGTCGTCGCACTGCTCCGGGTGTTTGGAGCGCAGACTGTTCTTGTGTTCATCGACATACGGGGTCACCAAGATATAGTTCTGTAGAACTGTGTAGTGTGCTTGAGACCAAGAATGCCCGTCCCTGCATATTATTGAGTCCGCTCCTAGCGTGCATTTTCCAGTCAGTCACCCCTCATACCGTGATTTAGGGAGACCTATCTTCTTAAGGCCAGGAATGAAGTCAACACAAAACCCGATGATATCCTCTGTTTGATGGCCCATGGAGATGCTTCCTTCTGGCCTAGCGCGGTTACGGACATATTTCTTTAGGACTCCCGTGAACCTCTCAAAGGGGAACATATTGTGTAGAAATACGGGCCCCAGAATGACAATCTCGTCGACTAGATGAACTAGGACATGCGTCATGATATTGAAGAAGGATGGTGGGAACACCAGCTCGAAACTGACAAGACATTGCGCCACATCACACCTTAGCCTTGGTACCATTTCTGGATCGATCACCTTCTGAGAGATTGCATTGAGAAATGCACATAGCTTCACAATGGCTAATCGGACGTTTTCCGGTAGAAGCCCCCTCAATGCAACCGGAAGCAGTTGCGTCATAATCACGTGGCAGCCCCCTTGCGTGTCCCTCAGCATCATTAGGAACAGCTACTGCGCCGGGACCCTTTCCAAATATTATGTGTAAATCATTGACCATAGCAAGTACGTGATCACCGGTACGCATGGCGGGCTTCTTCCGGTGATCTGCCTCGCCTTTGAAATGCTTGCCTTTCTTTCGACATTCATGGTTGGTCGGAAGAAATCGACGATGGCCTAGGTACACATTCTTCCTGCATTTGTCCAGGTATATACTTTCAGTGTCATCTAAACAGTGTGTGCATGCGTGGTATCCTTTGTTTGTCTGTCCTGAAAGGTTACTGAGAGCGGGCCAATCGTTGATGGTCACGAACAGCAACGCCTTTAGGTTAAATTCTTTCTGTCCGTGCTCATCCCACGTACGTACATCGTTTCCATTCCACAGTTATAAAAGTTCTTCAACTAATGGCCTTAGGTACACATCAATGTCGTTGCCGGGTTGCTTAGGGCCTTGGATGAGAATTGGCATCATAATAAACTTCCGCTTCATGCACATCCAAGGAGGAAGGTTATACATACATAGAGTGACCGGCCAGGTGCTGAGATTGTTGCTCTGCTCCCCGAAAGGATTAATGCCATCCGCGCTTAAAGCAAACCGTATGTTCCTTGGGTCCTTTGCAAACTCATCCCAGTACTTTCTCACGATTTTTCTCCACTGCGACCCGTCAGTGGGTGCTCTCAACTTCCCGTCTTTCTTACGATCCTCACTGTGCCATCGCATCGACTTGGCATGCTTTCCGTTTCTGAACAGACGTTTCAACCGTGGTATTATAGGAGCATACCACATCACCTTCGCAGGAACCCTCTTCCTGCGGGGCTCGCCGTGAACATCACCAGGGTCATCTCGTCTGATCTTATACCGCAATGCACCGCATACCGGGCATGCGTTCAGATCCTTGTATGCACCATGGTATAGGATGCAGTCATTAGGGCATGCATGTATCTTCTCCACCTCCAATCCTAGAGGACATACGACCTTCTTTGCTGCGTATGTACTGTCGGGCAATTCGTTATCCTTTGGAAGCTTCTTCTTCAATATTTTCAGTAGCTTCTCAAATCCTTTGTCAGGCACAACATTCTCTGCCTTCCACTGCAGCAATTCCAGTACGGTACTGAGCTTTGTGTTGCCATCTTCGCAATTGGGGTACAACCCTTTTTTGTGATCCTCTAACATGCGATCGAACTTCAGCTTCTCCTTTTGACTTTCGCATTGCGTCCTTGCATCGACAATGACCCGGCGGAGATCATCATCATCGGGCACATCGTCTGGTTCCTCTTGATCTTCAGCACCTTCACCCGTTGCAGCATCATTGGGCACATCGTCTGGCCTCTTGATCTTCACCAGCTCCCCCCGTTGCAGCATCACGGTATTCAGGGGGCACGTAGTTGTCATCGTACTCTTCTTCTTCGTCGTCTTCCATCATAACCCCTATTTCTCCGTGCCTCGTCCAAATATTATAGTGTGGCATGAAACCCTTGTAAAGCAGGTGGGTGTGAAGGATTTTCCGGTCAGAGTAACACTTCGTATTCCCACAATCAGGGCATGGACAACACATAAAACCATTCTGCTTGTTTGCCTCAGCCGCATCGAGAAACTCATGCACGCCCTTAATGTACTCGGAGGTGTGTCTGTCACCGTACATCCATTGCCGGTTCATCTGCGTGCATTATATATAATTAAGTGTCTAAATTAATAGAAGTTCATCATCACATGCATTAAAAGCAAAGTACATACATAGTTCTCATCTAACAACATATAGCTCTCCAGAGCATCTAATTAATTAAACCATACATTGAAACTATGTAAAACATTTTAATGCGAAAACAAAGGCAATCATAATCGCAACCAAGGTAACAATTGATCCAACGGCATAATGATACCAAGCCTCGGTATGAATGTCATATTTTTTAATCTTTTTAATCTTCAAGCGCATTGCATCCATCTTGATCTTGTGATCATCGACGACATCCGCAACATGCAACTCCAATATCATCTTCTCCTCCTCAATTTTTTTTATTTTTTTCTTCAAGAAATTGTTTTCTTCTTCAACTAAATTTAACCTATCGACAATAGGGTCGGTTGGAATTTCCGGTTCACATACATCCTAGACAAATAAAATCTATGTCACGTTGGTCCGCATAATTTTCATAAACAATAAATGAACCAATAGTTATAAAGATTAATGTATATACCACATCCGAATCATAGACAGGACGAGGGCCGACGGGGGCGGATACTAAAACCATCGCACTATATAAGATGCAATAATAAAAGTAAGAAAATGATACAAGTATCTATCTAAACATACAAGTAACAATATTTTTCCTTTCAGAAAGAAGATAAGAACAAGAGGCTCACCACGGTGGTGTCGGTGATGAGATCGGCGCAGGTGATCGATGACGGTGAAGACGGTGATGGGGCGTAAGGAAAATGGAGCTTTGAGGAAAATGGAGCTTTGAGGTCGAGCTTCGAGAGGAGAAAGCTTAACTAGTGTGGCTCGGGCATTTCATCGAACACCTCATGTGCATAGGAGGTGAGCTAGAGCACCACAAACACCTCCCCTCGCCGGCCCAGAAAAACAGAGCACCGGAGTGCTCTGCTCGCAGGCGAGGGTATATATAGGCAGCACTATTGGTCCCGGTTCGTGGCATGAATCGGGACTAAAGGGGATCCTTTGGTCCCGGTTCAGGCCACCAACCGGGACCAATGGTGGTGGGCCAGGAGCCAGGCCCATTGGTCCCGGTTCGTCCCACCAATCGGGACCAAAAGGTCCAAACTAACCAGGACCAATGGCCCACGTGGCCCGGCCAGCCCCTTGGGCTCACGAACCGGGACCAATGCCCCCATTGGTCCTGGTTTTTGTCTGAACCGAGACTAATGGGCTGCCCCGGCCTGAACCGTTGCCGCCTTTTCTACTAATGCACATGTGTCACGTGGTGGTCAGCAACCTGCTAGAAGGTGCCCAAACCGGGTAGTAGTCACCTGTGCTAGCTAAAATGGGTCGACCCCACTACTCTTCGCTTCCCACTCTCCAGCGCATTTGAACGACAATCTGACGCAGTGAGCATCATATATGACTCGCGAAGGATCTCATGGACCCTAATAATTCTGTAAAATGGGCTTGGGTGTGGCCTTGAACGACAAAAATTCTCAGATTCCACCAAGGAACGACACATGCTATTCTGATTCAGAATGATTTATACAGTGACAGCACAGTTTGAAAGACAGAAACTGGCCATCGTATTCCATATTTCAATCACATCTGCTTTTTTCTTGTGACAAAAGAGCACAAGTCAGACCGATAGAATATTAGTACATCCATGACAAAGTGAAAAGGAAAGGTAAAAAGCAGACAGAGAAACTAAAGAATGCGTCATGTGTCCAGCAGCCACAGCTTGCACCACTCTCACGGAATTGGATCGGATCGGATCTGCACGTTTCGGTGTCCGTGCTGCGCTGCACCGACGTCGCGTCGCTTTGTTTCTCCTCCGCTGATTTGGGACATGAAAACCATTCCCCGTCGACGCTGTCCACACCTCGCTCGCTTTTCCTCCATCGCAACATTCAGCAGCCAACCAAAGCTACCTCGCTTGCAACTACTCCCTCCGTTTCTAAATATTTGTCTTTCTAGAGGTTTCAAATGATGACTACATACGAAGTAAAATGAGTGAATCTACACTCTAAAATATGTCTATATACACCCCGCTCGCTTTTCCTCCATTGCAACATTCAGCAGCCACCCAAAAGCTACCTCGCTTGCAACTACAAGTGACATAAGGACTTTGTTTATCTTCAAGCGCCAGCCAAGAAGCAGTATCATATAGCCGCTGCCGTATTACGAGTGGCGACGTAAACCAAGTGGTAAACTTGGCCTGCAACGTAGTTGGAATTGTTCTTTCATTGCTAAGCAGACAGAGACAGATGGTATACCCGAGAGTATGAGTCTGAATAAACTCTGTTTTGCTGTCTAGCACGACAAATGTTTCTTTCTTTAGTTCCTTGTTGCAAGAACGTACGTCCAAGGTTGCGTCCTCTTGAAAATTAAATCCAGCAGGTCCATCGACCCCATCGGCGCAGTGCGACCGCTCGCCTGCCCTTGGAGACGACATCGCTTTGCTATGTTAGCCACAAGTTAGCGACATCGCTTTGCTACATATTGTCACGCTGATCCTGACAAATCGCTACTCCCTCCGTTCGAAAAAACTTGTCCGAAACTTGTCTCTCAAATGGTCTCTCAAATGGATGTATCTAGTACTAACTTGGTGCTAGATACATCCATCTGAGGGACAAGCTTTTTCGGACAAAGGGAGTACTTTGCAGCTGAGGCTCAAGCTGTAAAGCTAAGGATTATAAGATCTCTTATAATAGTGCTACATGGAGAGAAGAGATATCATAAACGTATAAGGTCAGAAGCCATGTCATGGGTGATAACTGATAAGTACGTGCTGCTACTGCCATCTGCGTAACATAAGTATATAGAGGAGGTAGAGATAGAGATATGTTATACATAGCAGGATCGGTCAGCAGATCGCTGCAGATCTCGGTCTGACTTCTCAAAATGATGATTGGCAGAGTACAAGAGTCAGCATGATTTTCGACAGGCGAGCGCATAACATGTATTCCCTCAGTTCCCAAATACAAGTCTTTTTAGAGATTCCAACAAGTGACTACATACGGAGCAAAATGAGTGAATCTACACTCTAAAATATGTTTACATACGGACATCCGTATGTTGTAGTTCATTTAAAATGTCTACAAAATACTTATATTTAGGAACGGAGGGAGTACTCGCCAAGGATCTCAAGTAATTCTGTAACATGGGCTTGGGTGTGGCCTTGCCACGGCGCAACTCAGCGCCCACCAGTAGTGTACGGCCTGTTAAAGCAAAGCAGCCCAAGTGTGCCCACGAGAAGCCAGGCATCTCAGATTCCGCAATTCTCTGTAAACAAAATTCTCAGGTTCCACCAAGGAACGACACATGTTACCCTGAATCAGAATGATTTGTACAGTGACCGCACAGTCAGAAAGACAGGAACCGGCCATCGAATCCCATATTTCAATCACATCTGCTTTTTTGCCGTGCCTAAATAGCACAAGTCAAACCTATAGGATAGTTGATATACTCCACGGTCCATGTAAATGAAAAACACCAATGACAAAGCGAAAACCCCGCAATAAAATGACAACGTGAAAAGGAAAGCTAAAAAGTAGGGAAAAGAAAGAGGCGTCTATGTGTCCAGCAGCCACAGCTTGCCACTACTCTCACAGATTGGATCGAACCGGATCGGCACGTTTCGGTGTCCGCGCTGTGCTGCACCGACTTGACGTCGCTTTCTTTCTCCTCCTCTGATTTGGGACATGAAAACCATTCCCTGTCGACGCTGTCCACACCAAGCTTTTCCTCCATCGCAGCATTGAGCAGCCAACCAAAAGCTACCTCGCTTGGAAGTTGCAACTAATTAAGAGCATGTACAATGCATAGCCTCAGGGTGATGCCTCACATGTCATATAGGATCGGATAGCAGGTAAAGTATGTTCGGATAGGAAAACGAGGTCCTCTGCAGGAGGCGGGTGTTTGGAGAGAAAAAATGTGGTCCCGTGTCAAAAGCTGAAAAGATTCGAGTGAAAAGTAGAGATGCATGTGTACTATATCTTTATTTTTCTATTTCTTAATGAGGCTCACTAGTGATAGTTTGCATTGGGGAGAAATAAATAAATTTAGATGCCACAAACTACTTTTTGTCATGGAGCATCTGTATCAATATGCCACCATTATACATGCCTAAGAGTCACAGAAAAACGTTACCGTATCCTCGGAATAAACTCATTTTGCTGTCTGCCAGGACAATTGTTGCTTTCTTAGTTCCATCTTGCAAGAACGTCTAAGCTTGCGTCCTCTTGAAAAAATAATTCAGCAGGTCGATCGACCGCATCGGCGATGGGCGACGGCTGGCCTGCCCTAGGAGGGACCTATGGTGATGCTATGTTAGCCACGAGTTAGCGGCATCACTTTGGTACATATTCACGCTAATCGCTGCTTACAGCTGAGGTTCAAGTTGGCAAGCTAAGTATTATAGTACAGCTACATGGAGACAAGAAAGACCATATAAACGTATAAGGTTAGAAGGCGTGTCCTGGGCGATAATTAAGTACGCGCTGCCATCTGCATAACATATGCATAAAGAGGAGATATGCATATACAAAAACGACGATTGAGATACAAGCTGTTGGAATGATTTTTCTACGCCATGTCGTTTGTCTATTCAGACATGAGAAATATCCTTGCGCACGTTGGGTTCCTTCCTTTGATGTCCCAGTTCGGTTGGCCAACGATCAACACGTATGCCGCGAGCCCTAGAAAATTTAAAGGAGTCCGGAGGCGGGTGCCCTAGAAAGCAAAACTGCTAGCATCAAAGAAAGGAAAGATTCAAAGCTATAGAGGTCCGAGAACGACCTTGGCGATGGCATCAATCTTTCCTTTGCGATGGCAGCATCCATCGATGATCTCTCTGATGCGACCGCAAGGTATATGCACCTCCTCCCGGAGCTTTAGTTAAACGGAAGCTGCAGAAGGTTTCCAAACCAGCTATGCTTCTGGAACTTGAGTTGAAGGCTTTCCTGCCTAGTTTAGGCTGGGGTTGGATAGGATGGGTGGGTAGGCACTTAATCACTGGGATTGAACTTGAGAGGAAGTTCAAAGCCAACTCGCTAAGCTACAGGTCGTTGTGTTTTGTACTTCTTGCTGAAAGACCAGTAGATGAGCTAACAAGGCTCGTGGCTAGCCGCACTGAATCCAGCACTCCGGCAGCTCTGCTTTGGGCAGCACAAATCAAGGGGAAATGGTCGGATAAATAATGCGTCATCAGCAACATGGATGACAAGTGACACTAGAAAGGAAAACCGAGAAAATATCCACTTAAGAGAAAATATTCAAGTCTTGCTCTCCCTCCCCTCCCGCTTCTGCGACGCGCCCCGCGAGCGTGTCACGGGGGCTCCAGATCCGCCGCCGGCGCTAGCCTCCCCCATCGTCCTCTCCTCCTCCTCGCTGCTGCCACCTCCCCTGCTCGGGATCTCGGCGGCGTGGGCTGCCGCTCGTGGGGGTGCTGGGTCCGGCGGGCCCCGGCGGCGGGGACGCATGGATCCGGTGGCGGCTGCGCTGGGAGGCGGCGGTGCAGCTCCGTGGCGGCGCGGCAGGGGTCTGGCCCGGTGCGGCTGGTTTGGATCATAGGGTTCACGGAGGCTGTGGGTGGCGGCTGCCACTGATGGAGATGGCGCCTCCCCTTCCTCGACGGGGGTGGCGTTGGCGCTGCGGTGCGCTGTCTTGGCTGTGCTAGGCGGCAAGGCAGCGGCGGGCGTGGTTCTGATCTGGAGATGGCGGCTGCAGAGGCGCATGTTCCCCTCTGCCTGCCAGTCGTGGGCTTCCCCCAGGCATCTTGCTTGGATGATTGGCGATGCAGTGGAGGTCCGAGCTCGGGGTCGGGGGAAACCCTTGACCGGCGGTGCTGGTCACGATGTTGGCGACGCTCTCGGCGCCGTTTCTCCCTCTGGTGGACGACATCGAGACCTCCTCCCCGCTCTCCGCCCCCTGGTCCTCGGCGAAAGCCTAAAATCTCTTGATTGGGTGGTGACGGCGCTTCGGCGTCGATTACTTCTTGAAGGCGCCACCTTGGGAGCCCAGGGGGTCAGGGGCTCGGCGCGGTGGTGCTCTGCCTATTCTTCGGTGGTGTTCCTGCTCGGCAGTGGTGTGGGCTTCTTGGCCGGTGACGGTGGCGATGTATGGGTTCCTTTGAGAGGTGAGGTGGCCAGGGCTGCCGTCCTCTCCCTGGCCTCTTGTTGGCCCGTCCATCCGAGCTTAGGGGTGAGCGATTCTGCCTCCTGACAGGGACGGCGTCCTTCGATCCAGGACAAGAGCGCAGGGGTGCCCTCTTCGGAGGCAGCGGCGGAAGGTGGGACAACAGGCGCCCTTGGGAGTTGATGGAGCGTGGCTCTCCTCCGGTGATGATTTGCTCCCTTGTCGCGCTCGCGTTCTTGGCTTGATCTGAGGCCGGCGTTCGCTGTTCTGTAGTGTTTGTATCTTGTCGATTTCCTTTTTTATTTTATTTTCTTTTCCTTTCTTGTTGCTGGTTGTAATGTGTGTTGGTGTTTTATATATAAAGCGGGGCGAAAGCCTTTTTCGATAAAGGAAAACCGGTTAAACACATGCATGCTGCGGATGACGAGTCCCCTATTTGCCGCCCTAAGCATCAAATAATTGGGCAAACGGCCACGGCCCCCTCATATGGGCCGCCTCACAGGCGGCCCGATGGTTTTTCATAAAAAAACAGTTTTATGAATTATCTATATATTTTTTGTGAAAAAATATTTATAAATATTGCTAAAAAAATAAAGTTCAGGTATTATGATATAAAATATTCATTTACAAACAATAGATTTGATATACAGGTTGTATCCTTGTGTTTTACAAATTTCATGTATATAATAAAATTGGCCATCTCGCTCTTTTGGAAAAAATAAATCATGGATTTTGTTTTAAAGTAAACGTATACTTGAAATAAAATGTTCATTGCATATTTGAAAAAAAATCACACATACACACAGATAATATTTAATAAAATGTGAAGGCAAAAACAAAAAAAGGGAAAAGAAAAAGAAAAACGACTAACCTCAAGTATACATTTATTGAAGTGCAGACTAGATTTATTTGTGCAGACTAGAAAAATCACAACATTTATTGAAGTGCAGACTAGATTTATTGTGTGTGTGCAAAGTTTAGATTATAGATGTTTTAAACATACAACTATAAGGAAGGATGCTATGAGATGAGACCCATTATATTACATCATGATAAAGGCATCTAATCACAAAATTTTACAAGATGAGCCAATACACTTCCTTGGCTAAATTTCTCAAAGTTGTCAATCACCAGAGAGTTATGGTGGAGCAACGACGACGAAGTTCGACTGGCATTAGCTAGAATTTTGTGGTTTAAGCTCTTGGCTGTAATTTCCGCTTTGTTTAGAGCCTTTTTGGTGTATCTACATTTAGTAACCCCATTAGCTAGTTGTAACGACGTCCTCTTAATTTAATTTCTGCTAGTGTTAATTTTAAGAATGATCAAATTGATCTTCAAATTTCACGATTTAAATTAAGAAACCTAGTTAATTCTGTGTAAGCACACCATCTTGCTAATTTTCACGAACATCATGCAAACTTTAGATTTTCACCAATGAGCGACACATGGTACTCAGAAAATGAAAGATATGATGCCCAAAATAAGTCAGAACCTACTACCCATTCAATCTCATCTGCTTTTATTTTTCCTTTGCCAAAAGATCACAAGTCAAATCGATATACTCTTCGGTCCATGTAAAACACGCATGACAAAGTGAAAAGGAAAGGTAAGAAAGTAGAGAAAAGAAACAGTGTTTGCGCTGCACCGGAGCGACGCCACATCCCTTTCTTTCTTCTCCTCTGATTCGGACATGAGAACTATTCCTTGTCGACGTTGTCCACTCTTTTGCTCCATCGCAACATTCTGCGGCCAAGAGATGGTACTCCTTATGAATGGAAGACTCGGTTCATCTTCAAGCGTAAACAAACATGTTTCATGGCTAAGCAGAGAGAGAGAGAGAGGGCTGGTATTCCTGGGAGTATGAGTTTGTCTGCCTGCTCCTCTGAAGGAACTCTGTGTTATTACTTAAAAGGTTTAAGCATTACACCCGGCCTCTGCATAACTAAGATGCACACAGCCAACAAAGTCCACACGACAAGCCAAATAAAAGAAGAAGGCAAAATACAAAGATGAATATCTGTATGACACCTAAACGGTAGGAGGCCCAATCCTAAGATCATGCTGCCACCCATGTTGGGTAAAAGTATCCCTCGCCGCAGCCTCCAATCATGTACACACCTTCGTAAACAGGTCTCGATTCTCCACTCGCTGTAGAGAGGACCATAAACGAAGCGTCCCGGTACATCTGTAGATAACCTGCATAAGGGAAGTACTTTTATCATTAAAAACCTTATCATTTCTACATAGCCAAAACGACCAAATCACGGCAAGCGCTCCCACCCGAAGAAGAATTCTAAACTTGTGATCAATCCCATGTAACCAGTTGCCAAATATATTAGCAACACTACAAGGAGAATACAAGCCATAATCTATCTGGATGACTGACCATATAGAACGAGCCAATCTACAATGAAAAAATAAAATGTTTTTGTCTTAACAGGACAATTCTTTCTTTAATTCCTTCTTGGAAGAACCTTGAACTTGCGTCTCTCTGAAAATAAAAGTCAGTGCTGCATGGATAGGAGAAAATTCATAAACATCCTAAATTAGAAGACATATAAGTGGATACATGTAGGAGATGCATGCGGTCAGCAGATTGATGCAGATCTGTCTGGCTTCACAGCGGAATGATTTGATTTTCTTGCAGGCGAGCACATAACATGTCATTGTCGACAAGTACAAATGTGCAATTACATATGGAACATGTGTGATGATGCGGTCGTGTATGATGAGGGTCAGACGGCATAAACAAACAACAAGGAATCAGGTAAGACTCCATAAGGAATCAACCCATACGTTTGTTCGCACAAGCCTCTGGTCTAGAGTCTAGACCATTCAAACACGAGAAATATCCTTCTCTATGCTTCACACATCCACGTTGGCGACCGATCAACACGTACCGACGTACGCTGTAAACGGAGAACAAACTAAAGCAAAAATATGCAAGTAGCAAAGAAAGGAAAGATTCAATTATGGCTTCGGCAGAGCACCATTTGTATGATGTGTCACGCGCACCCGCCGCGGCATGGCATCTCGATCTTTCCGATGCGACCGCCACACCGCACAGCGTGCCAAGGTAACTCCGTTTTCTTTAGTTCCTATATACACTTGCGTGATCAGCACCGGATTCGCTCGAGCAAATGGAGCTGGTGTTCAGAGCATATGTTGCTATCTGTACCTACAACGGAAGCATCAGAAGAAAGTTGCCTGGCAGCGTTCGGATGAATCCACCAATGCAGACGCGCTGCTTTTGGTAGCAGAAATGAAGAGGAAATTTAATCGTCGTCATCATCATCAACAGATCAAGACATGGATGTCAAGCTTGTCTGTTAGAGTTTGATAAAGCAGAATGTCTCTGAGGATGAGTGGGCTGGCCCAAATAATTTCATCATGGGATCAAGAGAGTCGCCCATGATCTCTGGTCGGGCTTACTCTCACGCTCACACGAACTCAAAACAGACTGCTCTCCCGTCACCCCGCACAGCACGCAGCATGCCAGCACTACCTGGCTAGTTTAGTGGTCATCTTATCTTGGGTATAGATCGAATCAACATGGTAGACTTTAGTTTGTCGACGGATGTAAGGGTTTAGTCTGGAACAAGCTCTCTTTATTCGACATGATTGTTTGGGCGACCAAAAAGTAGAGGTCCGACCGACGTACGTCGTGGAAAAAGAATGGTGGAATTGTTGCAGCAAATCCCACGATGTCTAGAGACTTGATCAGCTCAAACAGGTGTACATATTCCTCTGGTTGGATGAAAAGTTCGATGTCTAATTAACAATGACGTCTGGTTCAACTTGTGTTTTCATTAGCATAAACCTCATGGCATCTCTAGGGTACTAAGTACTACTAGCAGTAATATACTAGCAGCGGTAGGTTACGTACGCCAAGTAGGTATCCATCCTATTCGACTGTTCGTAAAACCGGATGATCCCTTTCGATCGAAGCACATACTACCGCTTTAATCCTAGTGAAGTACAGATATGTAATAAGCTAGTAAGATCTTTTCAGGTCCCATGATAATTTTATGCTGCAAGTGTCATCGATGCATATCTTAACAACACTTTCTGTTCATCACCAGAAAACAGGCCAAATGCCCCATCCACTGAAACAACACACTGTTTAATACTTTGATTTGTCGAGAGGAGTTAAAAATTCAATTTCCATAGCTGGGACAACATCTATCAACTGAGACCGTACCTTTAATTTGTGCCGCTCCTTTTCTACTCTGGGTGTTTTGGTGCTCGATCTCGTTTTGTCACCAGATAGATAGATATATAGGTAGATGCTTTCTCCAGAGCACTGGCTAGCACTTTTCTTTTTGCGAATTGCATTTTTCTCCTCCTCATGTTGGGCTTATTTTCAAATGCGCTTGCATGATTGGACGAGCTCTTTTGCTTTTGCTGGATCAATTCACATCAGTTCCGGTCCGAAAAATCCACCTGCTACCTATCTTTGTCTCTCTTCCACAAGTGCCAACGCGGGCTTTCATTTGCCTGATCGATCTAGAGCACTAGTTGCTGATAAAGCCAGAGCCAGTCCATGTCAGTAGCTACAATTATTGGAAGCAGAAAAACGCAGCAGCATTGGAGTAGATACCGGCACTTGGCATGTCTCAAGCTTCAAAAAGGGGTAAGAATGGTCAATTCCAAGGCTAATTCATGTATTCTCGATCGATCGTGCCAAGCGATGATAGAAGGCAAAAAATAAATGTGGGAACATTATGTCTAGGAGCTACCGCTCGTAGTGGTCTCCATCGATCATATATATCAACTTGCAAATGTGACCCCCATGACCTCATATCCACAACTAATAGGAGTGACTCTCTTTCTCAAGGTGGCGTTTATTTTACGGAGGATTAGTGGTTGGTTCATGGGCAAGTTTCCAGAGGAAACGAATCCGTCTACATGGAATTTGCATGGCCAGGATAGACTGAAAGCTACAACTTGTTAGATTTCTTTGGTGGACTACCTCACGTTGATGGGTTAGTATGTGGACGTACGTACGACTTGATATAAGTGTTGCTTAGGCGTGCACGGCTGATGGATATATGGACCGAGCGGAACATGTTTAGTCACGTGTGCAGTGCAAGATCACGGTGGTTCGGACTTCGAAGGAACACCGCGATTTCAATATGTGAAAAAGATGGCACATCAAATTGCATATTTTCCCCAGCTCCGGGCGTCACCTTGAACTTACGGTGATGAATAAGAGTTTTGAACATGTGTGTCCAGCCTTGCTGGTGGACATCATCAGTTTTGATGGAGCAACTTGTTTGATTTATTTATTTCATTGTTGTTGTATTGTTGGTTCCGACTCGAGAGTTGGTCGTATGGTGTGCAATGCGTTGATCTTTCACACCCCTTGTTTGCTGACAGATGCTTGCTGACGGCTAAGTAATGCTTGTTTGATCTGGACAAACATGTTTTCTTGAAGGAAGCAGTCGGAGCATGTTACCGTCGAGGTTTGAACCGCTCTTCAAGCAACATGCATTAGTGCATTACTCCCTCTAGTGATCTAAAAGGTTTTATATTTCTTCTCTTGAAATAGGCTTTCGCCCCGCTTTATAAATAAAGCGACGGTCCATACAACCAACATACGAACCGAGGAGTACTTTGCGTGTGGCCCCAGAGGGAGTACTTTGCATGTGGTTATTTATTCTCTGCCCATATTTTGAATGAAAGATCATGAGACCTCGCTAGTTCTTTTTCGAACAAAAAAACTGAAGTTACAAGATGAGACTGGTAACCGAGAAAATTAACAGTACGCTCAAGAGTTCAAATAAGAGAAGCGAAGGAAAAACCTACTCCCCTCATTTAGGTTTATAAGTAGGGTACGGGGTTTTAGGTCATCAATTTTACTAGAGAAACACATATTATATTAGTAAAAAAATATAGATTATGACAGTCATACGAGGTTTCTAATTTCTGTGGCATATTATGCATGTTCTATTAGTCAAATCGAAGATCTAAAAATCCATGCCCGACTTATAAACCCAACCAGAGGGAGTGGTCGCCAATGAATATTTTCGCTGGCTCCTTTTCTCTTGGTACTAGGCGACCCGGGTGTGTGTGTGTGGGGGGGGGGGGGGGGGGATGGGCGACGAGATCGGTCTGACTTCACAAACAGGATTGGCGTACAATCTTGCAGGCGAGCACATAACATGTCCTTGTCAACAAGTACAAGCGTGCAATTACGTATGGAACATGTGTTGATGTGTTCGTCTCTCATCTCGATCAGACGGCATAATAAACATACAATACACGCGCATGCAGGAGCACGTCAATGAGGAAGCAACGCATGCATAATGGGCAATGGAGCCAGGCGCATACAGTCAGGCTTCTGGTCTACTAGATCGTAGGCCATTCAGACATGAGAAATGTCCTTGGCTAGGCCTAGGCTGCACGCCGGTGAGCGATCAACCCGTACACCGTGGACCCAAGAACAAACTAAAGCAAAATTTCAAGCTGCAAAGAATGGAAAGATTCAAAGCCAGGCAGCTACGGATCCGATACCGACTTTGGCGGAGGACCATTTTTCTCGATGTGTCACGCGTACCTGCCGCGACATCGGGTATCTGTGTCTCTTTCTGGCCTTTAGTTCCTACACCCGGCGCGATCAGCACCAGATTCTCTGGCCTGGAGTTCAGATCATATATCACCCCACAGCAGCTATCTGTACCTAACTTTCAAAAAAAAAAAGCAGCTATCTGTACCTAAAACGGAAGCATCGGAAGAAAGTTGCGTGTAAATTGCCTAGTTGCGTGTAAATTGCCTGTCAACGTTCGAGTGAAGCTGCAGCAACATCCAAGGTATGGAGGAAGAAAAGAGATACTGGCACGTTGGCTGAGTGAGAGACGAACGAAAGCAGCTACGCTTGTGGAACTTGAAGTTGATGGCTTTCCTGCCTATTTTGGCTCGTGTTGGATGGGGTGGCTAGGCACTAAGCGCATCTCCAGCCGTTCAGCCCACCAAGGGCGCTTTTAGGCGAAAAATAGCGTCTCTTAAGGGCTTGCTGGTAATAATTTCGGGGGACCGATGCTCAGCTGCGACCGCAACGGCATTGGTAAAAAAATTAAAAAACAGAAAGTCAACAAAATTCGTTTAAATTTGGACGAAATATAGGCGATTTCATTGATATTTAGGCGAATTTACATAAATAAAAACATAAAAAACTATTCCTAGTTGTTCATGCCGAGGAGGTTGTAAAAGACGGTGTAGTCGTCGTCGTCGTTGTCGTTGTCGCCGTCGCTCGGTGGCCCGTCCTTAGGGGCGGCCTAGCTGCTGCAGCCCTGCCCTGGATCGCCGTTGCGGACCGGATGGCTCGGCACAGTGACCTCCTCGCTGCTGTCGGAGAGCACGATGACGCCACCCTCGTCGCGGCCGCGGCGCCGCGCCGCGATTTCTTGCAGAGCGTGACGCCGGCGCTCCATCTCCTGCGTCATGTAGTCCTGCCGCGACCAGGCGAGGCTGCTCTTGAGGTCGGTGGCCATGGCCTCGTGCTCCTGCTTCACCACAACGTTTGCCACCAGCTCCTTCTTCGGCTTGACCAGGCGCTAGTGGCTGGCAGGGGAAGGGACGCTGCCGCTCTCCTACGGCCCGAGCTTGACGGGGACGAGTGCCGCCTGCGCCCATCCGGAGGAGCGGGAGCCCGAGGACGACGAGGATGGCGTGTCCATGCGCCTCGGCATCCGGGAGCTTCCGCGGCGGCGAGAGAAGGATGGTGTCGGATACTCCAGCCGCGGCTCGTTGCCGCCCTTGATGTGTGCGAGCATGGCGGAGAGAGTCGGCCCGGGCTAAGATCGGAAGACTGAACCAACAATCATAATATCACCCACAGATGCCAGGTATTAGAAGAGGTCAAATCTGGTAGCGCTCCCACCTTTTGGTAGTAAACTTTGGCATCCATGTGCTTCAAAAGTTAATACCACCTACACAAACTTTTGTATATTATTCTAACTCAATGAAGCAACTTCAACTTATACTTCTATACTACTGGATACTGAACTTGGAACACACACTCCCTCCAGCCTCAAACAAGTGACATTTTAGAAATCAACAGTATTCAGACATATATTTGATTCATATTTTTTGTTTTTTTGAAACGAAGGTAAAACTTTGCCTTTTTCATTAATAATGAAGAAGATAGTTGCCCAGTTAATTATGAAAAACGGGTGAAAAGTGATACAAACAAGGCCAAGCCACCTCGAAAGCACGATGCACCCAGAGCCACGTCCACTCTCGCCAACATGGCACGCCCAATAGAAGATGCCCAACATCACGCACCACAACAGCCATCCCACAACCTCAAGCGGACTACTCACGAAATAAGAAACACCGGAGCAAGAAACACATCCTTGAAACTAACATCTTGCAACTTTCCTCTCATTGACTAGGAAAATCAAACCTTGGGTGATATAAGGAACGACAAGGAGACCTTTGATTAGCTCGGTCAAGTCATGAAAATCGTCATCGCATCCAGTCACCAAAGTGCAACCCTTACCAACAGCTCAAGCATCATCAGAGCCAGTATTAGCAAGGTTGATCTTATCGGCCACCTTGCCAATGGAGACTATCTTGTGGAGACCTGCAAGCGCCAAAGCACAAGGCTCCACGGGATCAACTAACTCCGATGGCTACAACCGAACACGGTCGATGTTATCCACAACATATCATGGTATCCATCGTGTGCCACCAGTGGCACCTGCTTCGTCGGCAACAAGCCATCGACAATGGTATCCGAGGAGCATGCCCCGGGAGAGCCATCAACCCCTGCGTGCCATCGAACACCTCTGCCCTCTCCAACAAGATGATGGCACGTGCCAGCCACAAGCACATGGAGTCCTCCAACATGCGCAGCGGACAGAGCGCCATCTCCACCATGCCATGCAACTCAACACCAAGCGAAGAAGGCAGAGCATCAAGAGACCTTGATGCAGAGTCATGTCCAGTGCAACCATTGTTAGTAGCTTCATCAACCGCCCTCGCAGCATTAGGAGCTTGGGCGCGCAACCTTTATTTTTTGTTGTATGCTTATAAGATCTAGTAAATTACAATCTTTGATTGCACATATGAACATCATTTATTCATTTGACGAAGAATCGAAGAAGGGGAAATGTGTAAACTAACTAGGCTGGGAAGGGAGAGGAGGTAGCAATGACTGGCGGATGGTGGTGTTCTATTTCTGGCAGGGAGGGAGCAACCATGAGAACATAGGCAGTCAACAGCATCAACGGTTCCCGGACCTCTGCTCTAGGGAGGCGACACTCAGAAAAGGAGATGGAGCAGCTGTCGTCCGCTGGACTTCCTCGCCTGTGTAGAGAGGGAACCTCTCATGCATTAAGAAGGTCACCAGGAGCTGGTGGAGGCAGGCTACGAGAGAGAGCATAGAGCAGGCAGAGGAGACAAGGAGATAGGCCTGAGTTGGTACATGAGGCGACATAGGTACAAGAAGGCAATGTGAGGCATCGTCGACGGTGATGACATGGAGATCGGGTTGCAACCCATCGTCGCCACACACTGTTCCAGTGGTAGGACCATTAGGGGCTGGCTCAAGGGGGAGAGAAGGGCATCGCTACCTGATTCGCCACCGTTGCCGAGGTGCCGACAACCACTGTTCAGGAGAGCATCGAGAAGACTCGAAGACAGTGGAGGTAAAGATTTTCTTGGGTGTTTTTTATTTCTTGTGCGACCGGGATGACCCACACGCCAGTGGCCCACAACATTGATGCACCACATGCAAGCATTCCCTGGGAGCTATAAAGGATACAACTGGGCCCACCATGCATCCCATAACCTCGATCAACCAGGAGATGTCCCTCCCAGGGAGCTTAGAGTTTTAGGAGATGTCTATCTGGGATGGTCGTTGAGTTGCCTCCAAACTCTCATGGTTGTACATCTCAGAACGAGGAAGGGAAGTAAGAACGCCTTGGCACTGGGTGCGGCTTGCCAGCCGGGTGGGACAAGGGACAACACCGATACTGACATGGGCTGGGAAGGGGCTTATGGTTGCTGCATTCAGCAAGGCGGCGGTGCTGGCCAAGCGGTGCCATGAACATAGAATAGGGCCGCTACACTATGGAGGTCAAGGCGTGACATGGCAAGAGAAGGATGCGGATAGGCGGCATCACAACTTTAGGTATGGCCTTGGCTTAGCAGCAACTCCAGCAGATCAAGGTTAGGCTAGGTCGACACATCGCTCACACTCCTTTTCTGCCCCATCGCCCCCCTGCCTCCCATCTTCCTCGGGTTGCTCTGCTACCCACCTCGACGGATTGTCAAGAAGCTGGAGCAATGGCCGGTGCTTATGATTCTGTGAGTGTCGGTTGTCTCTGTTAGCAACAATGTAGCCAAAAGCAATTATCTTGGTTCAGTGTCATT
Source organism: Aegilops umbellulata (assembly GCA_032464435.1). Lineage (NCBI taxonomy): Eukaryota > Viridiplantae > Streptophyta > Magnoliopsida > Poales > Poaceae > Aegilops > Aegilops umbellulata. Next base: position 644,862,359 of record CP136060.1, on the reverse strand, counting down.
TGTTGCTGAATACCTGAAGTTGAGCGCAACCTGCTTGTGTTGGCCAGTTCCTTTACCCTATCATCATGTATGAGCAGTGGCGGAGCTTCATAGTGGCCAAAGGGGGCCATTGCCCCCTCTACTCTAGGGAAATTACCCTACTTATTAGGTTTCAATATAAATTATTTCTCAGAATGCATAACTTATCTTCTCTGCCCTACCAAGATTAGCTCAAGCTACACCACTATGTACGAGGCTTGGTTTAATTATCACATGCACTATTTGTATTTGGATTTAAGTGTCTGCTTAATTCATTTTGTGAACCGCCCTTGTTATCAATACCAGAGTGACAAGATTGGAGGCTCAGGCACAATTCCAAGCGAAGATGATATGTCGTCTCAATCTCTCGGAGGTGCTCATATGGTAGGGTGTGCGTGTGTGTATTCATAGGGATGAGTATATGTGCGTAGATATGAGCGTCTGCGTCTGTATTGTATTAGGAAAAAGAGTGAAGATTAGAGGTTCAGGACCAATTCGAAGCTCATTATTCTTTCCATTCCTTTATCATGCAGAACAAATGTGTCTTGTGAGAGTGTCCTCTGCTTTTATTTCTGTCAATTGTCCATTTTTTTCTTCGGAAAAGCTTGCCCTCTGAGACCATGAGTAGACCTATGGTTGAAGAAATTAATAGAAACATGTTATTTCTTGGAATAAGCTAATGCAGAGTAGTAAGAACATCAATTTTCAGACACGCCTTGCATGTCTTTTGTTAATCTTCGATGTGTTGTTCTTCTCACTACCACGTATACAATTGCAGCTTTATTCAAGACTGTGTCATGAAAGCTTTGATGTTTGAGCTTTTATTTTGCATATTTTTACTGAACGTATAACTAATTCATATTTCCTCTTCTTGAGCAGGACAACAATCATGTTGTTCATAACTTCGGGAATAACATGATTGTTGTCCTGCTCAAGAAGAGGAAATATGAATTAGTTATACGTTCAGTAAAAATATGCAAAACAACAATTCTTACAGGTTTTGTTTGTGCAAAACAACAATACCAATGATAACGGCGCAACAAAGTGCACATTTTCCTTCTAGTTAATTAGACCAATCGCAGCCGAACCTGCTTCATGCCTTCGTTCCCAATGTCAGCCATCTATCGCTAGCAATAGTCAGCGTGCAGGTCACTGCCCGATATTCTCGGCCATCCCGACGCTGCCTGCAGGCTGGTGCCCTCAGGAACTCTGCCATCCTAACACCGTGTCTACACTCTTCAGCGCACCATCATCTCAATGCTGCCAAAAATTGCAGCCTACAATGCCTGAATGCCGCTAGCGGCGCCTGATACGTCTCCAACGTATCTATAATTTTTTATTGCTCCATGCTATATTATCTACTGTTTTGGACTATATTGGGATTTATTTTCTACTTTTATATTATTTTTGGGACTAGCCTATTAACCGGAGGCCCAGCCCAGAATTGCTATTTTTTTGCCTATTTCAGAGTTTCAGAGAAACAGAATATCAAACTGAGTCCAAACGGAATAAAATCTTCGGGAACGTGATTTTCTCACTACACGTGATCCAGGAGACTTGGACCCTACTCCAAGAAGTACCGGAGGCGGTTACGAGGGTTGGGGACGCGCCCCCCCTACAGGGCGCGCCCCCTGCCTCGTGGGCTCCTCGGTGCTCCACCGACGTACTCCTTCCTCCTATATATACCTACGTACCCCCAAACGGTCAGAACAGGAGCCAAAAACCTAATTCCACCGCCGCAACTTTCTGTATCCACGAGATCCCTTCTTGGGGCCTGTTCCGGAGCTCCGCCGGAGAGGGCCGTCATCACGGAGGGCTTCTACATCTTCATAGCCCTTCCGATGAAGTGTGAGTAGTTTACCTCAGACCTTCGGGTCCATAGTTATTAGGTAGATGGCTTCTTCTCTCTTTTTGGATCTCAATACAATGTTCTCCCCCTCTCTTGTGGAGATCTATTCGATGTAATCTTCTTTTTGCGGTGTGTTTGTTGAGACCGATGAATTGTGGGTTTATGATCAATTCTATCTATGAATAATATTTGAATCTTCTCTGAATTCTTTTATGTATGATTGGTTATCTTTGCAAGTCTCTTCGAATTATCAGTTTGGTTTGACCTACTAGATTGGTTTTTCTTGCCATGGGAGAAGTGCTTAGCTTTGGGTTCGATCTTGCGGTGTCCTTTCCCAGTGGCAGAAGGGGCAGCAAGACACGTATTGTATCGTTGCCATCGAGGATAACAAGATGGTTTTTTTATCATATTGCATGAAACTATCCCTCTACATCATGTCATCTTGCTTAAGGCATTACTCTGATTTAACTTAATACTCTAGATGCGTGCTGGATAGCGGTCGATGAGTGGAGTAATAGTAGTAGATGTAGGCAGGAGTCGGTCTACTTGTCTCGGACGTGATGCCTATATACATTATCATACTTTAGATATTCTCATAACTATGCTCAGTTCTTTCAATTGCTCAACAGTAATTTGTTCACCCACCATAGAATACTTATGCTCTTGAGAGAAGCCACTAGTGAAACCTATGGCCCCCGGGTCTATTCTCATCATATCAATCTCCATCACTTTAATCTTGCTTTGCTTTTTTACTTTGCCTTTTACTTTTTTCTTTGCATCTCTATACCAAAAATACAAAAAATATTATCTATCATCTCTATCAGATCTCACTCTCGTAAGTGACCGTGAAGGGATTGACAACCCCTAATCGTGTTGGTTGCGAGTAGCTATCGTTTTGTGCAGGTACGAGGGACTTGCGCGTGGCCTCCAACTGGATTGATACCTTGGTTCTCAAAAACTGAGGGAAATACTTACGCTACTTTATTGCATCATTCTCTCCTCTTCGAGAAAAACCCAACGTAGTGCTCAAGAGGTAGCAGCGGCAAGAACTATGAATTGTAGCATGTAGAAACTTAGGGCATTTCTAAACGATCCCTTATAACCGGTTAGAGAAGTAAAAATGCGATTTTATTCCTTCAACCGGGACCTAGCCGATCCCCAATCCGCCGTAAGGGAGTATATTTTTACTCCGGGCCTAACTTTCTCCCTATAATTACTCCACCGCTGGCGGCTATGTAAAAGCCACGCCTCTCCTCCACTACCTTCCACCTCCCCTCCTGTGCCACATCTGCGCTACCGCCACCCTCTCACCCCCGCCTCCGCGGACACTCCGTACGCTCTATGCCTCCTCGTCCCGCCGCCGGCGAAGAACCGGTGGATCTGCGGCTACTGCCACCGCCGTCGGATTTGGCGATTCTGGCTGCCGGCGACTGCGTCTTGCCGGCGAAGAACCGGTGGATCTGCCGCTGCTGCCACCACCGCCGGAATTGGCGTTTCCGGCCGCCGATGACTGCATCTTGCCATGGATTGGCCGGGAAGCGGACCGCACAACCCTGACAATGCCTCCGCGCTGCATGCAGGCTCCGGCTCCTTCCCTAGCCACTCGTATCTCTCCCGTCGGCGCGTCTCCGGCAAAATACATGCCCGACCGTCGCCCGGGCTCGGCGCTGGCCCAACGTCTCACCATTGCTGGTCATACAGTGCGATGACTACACATGGCAGGTGGTGTGCCTAGTTTCTACCAAGCCGCAACACCCCGGATGGGTGTTCTTCAAGTGCACAAATGATGGAGCATGTGTTTGTTTTGATTCGGTTGTTCACCGAATTTGGCGCAATTTCGGTAGCTCATTGTTTGCTCATCTCTGTGTGTAGGATGGATGCTAGTTTTGGTATTGGGAAAAAGAATACATCGATCTATTGATAGCACTAAAATTGATAGATGTTCGTACACTTGTTGCTAGAATAGAAGTTAGAGATGAGACTAGAGATGAGATTAGATGCGAAACAACGTCGACTTCTTTAGAATCAAAGAAGAAAGAAGTGTTCAAGATCGAGAAGCTCAGATCAACGATGAAGAAGTAGAGAAGATATTAATCCAACTAGTGGGAGCAGTTAGGGAAATTAGATATCTTTTAAAATGTGTATTTGTGGTTCTTGTTTCCTTTAGTCTTGATCTCGTGGCGAAGAATTGATGAATTACGTACTCCAATGTCATTGCATGAAATAAAGAAGTAAAGAAATGTGTTTCGATGGCCGATGAAATGCAAATGATTTTTTTACTCCGTTAAGTATATAGGAAGAGCAAGAGTCTTTCCTTGCAATTTTTCAATGTATTGTTGGTAGTTTCCCCATCAAGTATCTAAGTCTAGCCCATCGCTTTAATATACTTAGTAGAAAGAATTTACAACCTATTTCAGATAAGATGCTTGCTAGGATTGCTGGGTAGAGAGACAAATTACTCTCATACCTCCAGGGGGAGATCCGGAGAGCTTCCAGGTTCTTCTAAAACTACATGATCAGATGCCATAATGTGTGTGAGCTTGCTTCATGAGTGAGAATCGACTGATGTGGCTGAGCATGTGGGAAGGAGCTCGCTGGTTCCATCCATGTTGTCTTCTCTGGTTGATAAGTGTTTCAGTGGTTGTAGTGTAGTTGTTTCCCTTGTCTCTAGTTATAGTGCCGGCATGTGGCTAGTGTATTTGTGTTTGGAGTCTGGTGTTGTTGGTTAAGTTTCGTTTCTCGGATATGCACTCCATGAAGATACGATCGTATTGATATAGGTTTCGCTTTCAATGGAAAATGGAGCCAGGGTGGAGCCCCCGTTCATTGAAAAAAGTGTCTATCCATATAAAAAATACATTCATGAAATAGAATATATGTATATATACAATGGACTATAAAGGAAAAATAATTTTAAAATAAAACTAATTTAAAAAGACCGGGGAGACAACACAAACTGCAGTTACTGCAAATAGGCCTGTCCACGCATGCACGTCTCTTGTTTTCATTTTTCTTCCTAGTTTTTAGGTTTATTTCACTTGCATGCAATTTATTGTTACCCCTCCCATTTTATATAGTTGCTTTTGTTTTTGTTTTCCCTCAGTTTTGTATGTTTTCCTTTTTTTAATAATCAAGCGTTTTCCTATTTTGTTCCTAATATGGTAGCATTTTTTAAAAGCTTCAAACACTTTAGGAAATTAGATGAACAACTTTCTAGAAAAGGAACATATTTTCATTTACACAGATTTTATGTAGAATTAAATGTTTATTTTATGTAAATACATGAATAATTTTAAAATAGTTTGATTTTTAAATCAATATCAATTTAACAATAAGCTATGAAGTGTTTTAAAAATACATCAGCTTTTAATATTTTCTACAAGTTTTTAGAAAATTCATAAACATTTTGGAATTACATAAACATTTCCTAAATTACAAATACATATTTATTCATATTGACCAGTTCTGAACACATGATAACTTTTTTAATTACATGTTCCAAGTTTCAGAACAACATGTGGTTGAAATATGTAAAAATAAATAAAAGATGTTAGTAAAAAACACTAATAATGGAATAAAATAATAAAGAAAAATGTGAAAAAATCAATGGAAAATAGTACCATACTTATTGTACTTGCCCGATCCGATGTATGCGAGTTGTGCAATATGAGCTAGGTGTGCGCCTTCGATGGCACAAGTGTGCATCGAGTGCTCCAATTTAACGCATGCCGGGCATTTTGCACTACCACGCACGTAGTGCGCGGTACTGCAGGGTATACTAGTACTCATTTGTGCTAGCTAAAATGGGCCGATCGCACTACTCTTCGCCTCCCTCTCTTCTATGCCTTTTAACGGCAATCTTACGCCCCCGCTAAAGTGAGCAACCCTCTATGAAGATATCAAGAACCCCACCAAGATGAAGAAGAACAATGATGGCACAAGTTCCCACCAATCTATTTTACCAATTTTTATTTGCTGTGAATCATTTTGGCTTGTGTTGAACTATTGAATTGGCTTTGTGCTATATTGATCAATGAAATTGCTAAAAAGCCGATGTCAGACTTTTAGGCATGGTAAATCTGACGTTTTTTATGACAGTTTATATTGACGCGATGACGGAAAATTTAGTTTGCAAGCACGATCATTTTCTGAGAAACAAAGTAACCGAGGCAAATTTGCCATGCACGCTAACTAAACCTGCCATCCTCGGCGAACATAATTTGCCATGCCTAAAAATCTGACGTAAGATTTGTAGTGGAGTTCAAAACTTAATCTACTTAGTTTTCTGTTAGCGCAATGTGATTTTTTTGTTATTTTAATATTTAGTAAATATGAACATAGTGTGAAATTTTTGTTAGTGTAATTTAATTTTTTTAATAACATTTCAAAAATGTTGATAACATTTAAAAAATGTTCACGAACTTAAAGTCTGTTCATGTATTTCCAAAAATAAAGAAGCATAAAATATGTCCTGATGTATACGAAAAATGTATAGTATGTATGAAAAATGTAGACATGTGTTGAAAAAATATATAATAAAATAAATCCAAATAAAACCGAAGGAATAAACAAAGAAAACCTGAAGTAAAAAAAGTGAAGGAAAAAAATCCGGGTAGTAGTCACCTGTGCTAGCTAAAATGGGCCGACCGCACTACTCTTCGCCTCCCTCTCTCCTGTGCCTTTTAACGGCAATCTTACGCAATGAGCGTCATCTTTTTTTTAGGGGTAGGATCCCATGGACCCGAATTCCGTTTGGGTGTGGCCTTGCCACGGCACAGTACCCCCACTGGTAGTGTACAGCCTGTTAAAGGAAAGCAGCCCAAGTGTGGCCACGACGCCAGTCATCTCAGATTCCACAATTCTGTAAAAACAATACTCTCAGAATCACGTCTGCTTTTTTCTTGTGCCAAAAGAGCACAAGTCAAACCGATAGGATAGTAGATATACTCGTGTAAATGAAGAACACACATGACAAAGTGAAAAGGAAAGGTAAAAAGCAGAGAGAGAAAAGAAAGAATGCGGCATGTGTCCAGCAGCCACAGCTTGCACCACTCTCACGGAATTGGATCGGATCGGATCGGCACGTTTCGGTGTCCGCGCTGTGCTGAACCGACGTGCCGTCGCTTTCTTTCTCCTCCTCTGATTTTGGACATGAAAACCATTCCCTGTCGATGCTGTCTACACCACACCATACTTTATGTCCATCGCAACATTCAGCAGCCACCCAAAAGCTATCTCGCTTGCAACTACTCCCTCCGTTTTAAAATAGATGACTCAATTTTATATTAACTTTAGTATAAAGTTAGTACAAATTTGAGTCATCTATTTTGGAACGGAGGGAGTACCAGTGACATAAAGACATGGTTTATCTTCAAGGGCCAGCCAAGAAGCAGTATCATATAGCTGCTGCCGTATTACGAGTGGCGACGTAAACCAAGTGATAAACTTGGCCTGCAATCACTCAGTTTGAACTGGCAACGTAGTTGGAATTGTTCTTTCATTGCTAAGCAGACAGAGATAGATGGTATACCCGAGAGTATGAGTATCAGTTGGTGTACCTGCTCCTCGGAACAAACTCTCTTTTGCTGTCTAGCAGGACAATTCTTTCTTTCTTTAGATCCTTGTTGCAAGAACGTCCAAGGTTGCGGCCTCTTGAAAATAAAATTCAGCAGGTCCATCGACCCCATCGGCGATGGGCGACGGCTGGCCTGCCCTAGGAGGACCGTATGGTGATGCTATGTTAGCCACGAGTTAGCAGCATCACTTTGGTACATATTCACGCTAATCGCTCTCTACATGGAGACAAGAAACATCATATAAACGTATAAGATTAGAAGGCATGTCCTGGGCGACCGATAAGTACACGCTGCCATCTGCATAACATATGCATAAAGAGGAGATATGCATATATAGCAGGATGGATCAGAAGATCGCTGCAGATCGGTCTAACTTCACATAAACGATGATTGAGATACAAGCGGTCGGAATGATTTTTCTACACCATGTCCTTTTCGACAAGTATTAGTGTGCAATTACATATGGAACATGTGTTGATGCGTTCTGTGTATGATGAGGGTCAGATGGCATATAAACAAACCTACGCGTGCAGGAGCACCTAGTAGATAATTAAGGAATCAACGCACACATAATGAGAGCCAGTCGCATACAGTTAGGTCCTCACAATCCTCTGGTCTAGAGTCTAAACTATTCAGACATGAGCAATATCCTTGCGCACGTTGGGTTCCTTCCTTTGATGTCCCACTTCGGTTAGCCAACGATCAACACGTACGCCGCGAACCCTGGAAAAAAATTTAAAGGAGTTCGGAGGCGGGTGCCCTAGAAAGCAAAACTGCGAGCATCAAAGAAAGGAAAGATTCAAAGCTATAGAGGTCTGAGAACGACCTTGGCGGAGGACCATTTCATTTCTTCGATGTGTCGCGCCTACCTGCCGCAACATGGCATCAATCTTTCCTTTATTGTTTTGCGATGGCAGCATCGTGCATCGATCGATCTCTCTGATGTGATCGCAAGGTATCCGCGTCTCTTCCAGGAGCTTTAGTTCCTACATACACTTGTGTGGTCGGGCACCAGATTCTTTCGCTCGAGCAAATGGACCAAAAGGGAAGCATCAGAGGGAAGTTGCCTGTAAATTGCCCGGCAGCAACGTTTGGCTGAAGCTGCAGCAAGTTCCAAGCAAGCTTAATTAGTTCTATGCTTCTGGAACTAGAGTTGGATAGGGTGGGTAGGCGCTAACCGGGATGGCCGGCTTTCCAAGCAAGCTTAATTAGCTCTAGCTATTAGTAATTGAATTTGTGAGGAAATTAAAAGCCTGCTCGCTAAGCTACAGATCGCGGTGTTTTGTACTTCTTGCTAAAAGACCCTATTAAGTACATGACCAGTCCTATATGCTATTTCACACTACTTGAACTTTATTATACTTTCATAATGTGTATTTAACTATGATTTAACAACATCAATTATACAACATATTGAGCTAAGTAGGTGAAATATAACTCAAGCATTCACGACAATATCGGATCAAATTTCCATAAAGTTTGATTATGGAATCATCACCAACAACATAATTTATAGCTCTATTAATATTTTTAATGAATACCTATCACTCGAGTTGAAACACCAGAACTTGTCTGAATAATTTACAAATAATACGGAGGCTTATTTTTCTGACATGGTGAACCTAAGAAAAATACGAGGGTGAGGGTTTGATGATAATTTTCTTCACAACTGAGTGCAAACCAATACTCCCTCTGTTGAAGCCGAGACTAGTTTTTTTTGTGTGTGTAGCGTTTAGATTATAGATGTTTCAAACATTCAACTATAAGAAAGAATGCTATGAGATGAGACAAATTATATTGCATCATGATAAAAGGCATCTAATCACAAAATTTTACAAGATGAGCCATTAGGCTTCAGTGGCTAAATTTCTCAATGTTGTCAATCACTGGTGAGAGCTATGGTGGAGCAATGACGACGAAGTTCGACCGCGGCGTTAGCCAGAATTTTGTGGTTTAAGCTCTTGGCTGTAAATTCCGCTTTGTTTCCTCTTTATTTTTCGCAAAAAAACCCCAATGGCCTCTTTATTTAACTTCATGATTTAAAGTAAGAAACCTGGTTAATTCTGTGTAAGCACGCCATCTTGCTAATTTTCACGAACATCATGCATAACTTTAGATTTTTCACCAATGAGCGACACATGTTACTCAGAAAATGAAAGACATGGTACCCAACATAAGTCAGAACCTACTACCCATTGAATCTCATCTGCTTTTATTTTTCCTTTGCCAAAAGATCACAAGTCAAATCGATAGGATAGTCGGTATACTCTTTGGTCCATGTAAAACACGCACTACAAAGTGAAAAGGAAAGGTAAGAAAGTAGAGAAAAGAAACGGTGTCTGCGCTGCACCGGAGGGACCCTTTCTTTCTCCTCTGATTTCGGACATGAAAACCTTTCCCTGTCTACGTCATCCACTCTTTTGCTCCATCGCAACATTCTGCAGCCAAGAGAGGTTTCATGGCTAAGCAGTGAGGGAGGAGATAGAGCGCAGGAGGGCTGGTATCCCTGGGAGTATGAGTTGGCCTGCCGGCTCCTCTGAACGTCTTTGTTTTGCTGTCTTAACAGGACAATTATTCTATCTTCAATTTTTCTTGGAAGAACGTTCAACTTGTGAATTTAAAAAAATAAAAGTCTGTGTTGCATGGCGAGAAGAAAACTCATTAACATCTTAAATTAGAAGTCAAAGTGGATACATGTAGGAGATGCGGTCAGCAGGTCGATGCAGATCTGTCTGACTTCACAAAAGAATGATTTTCTTGCAGGCAAGCACATAACATGTCGTTGTCGACAAGTAGAAATGTGCAATTACATATGGAACATGTGTGATGATGCGGTCGTGTATGATCAAGGTCAGACGGCATAAACAAACAATAAGGAATCAGGTGGGACTCCATAAGGAATCAACCCATACATTTGTTCTCACAAGCCTCTGGTCTAGAGTCTAGACCATTCAAACACGAGAAATATCCTTCGCTATGCTTAACACATGACACATCCACGTTTGCGAGCGATCAACACGTACACCACAAACCAAGAACAAACCAACGCAAAAGTATGCAAGTGGCAAAGAAAGGAAAGATTCAAAGATGGCTTTTTGTGCGGGAGATTCAAAGATGGCTTTCACAGAGCATCATTTTTTATGATGTGTCGCGCACACCCGCCGCGGCATGGCATCCCGATCTTTCTGATGCGACTACCACACCGCACAGCGCGCAAAGGTATCTCCGTTTCTTTAGTTCCTATATACACTTGCGTGATCAGCACCGGATTCGCTTGAGCAAATGAAGTTGGTGTTCAGAGCATATTTTGCTATTTGTACCTAAAACGGAAGCATGGGAAGAAAGTTATTTGTATGTTGCCTGGCAGCGTTCGGAGGAATCCACCGTTGTGGATGCGCTGCTTTTGGTTGCAGAAATGAAGAGGAAATTTAATCATCTGATAACGCGTCATCATCATCAACAGATCACACGAACTCAAAACAGACTGCTCTCCCGTCACTCAAGATGGCAATGGGGCCCCGAAACCCTAGTCCCCGTCGGTTTTTACCCTATTAGGGGACGGGGATGGGCGACTTTCTATACCCGTGGGGCTGCACGTGGCCTGCACGTGGGTATTTAAACCCATTTGAGTACTACCCAAACCCGAAACCCGACAAAACCCGTCAAAATACGTTATTTAGCATGCACCAATCCATCTTGACTCAAGTGACCCAAAGCCACAGTCCCCGAGTAGCCAAGCTCCACAGCGTCGAGGCCCTGAAGTACAAACCAACCCCTCGCCCGATCGCTGCAGTGTCGCTCGCTCTTCAGGCCTCTCTCTCCTGCACAACACAAGACCTAAACCTAAACCTAGGTCCCCCAGCCTTTGCCTGCTGGTGTAATATGCTCCTGTTCTTCTTTCAAATGTTGTTGTTTTCACTGACTGCTCATGGGGACGGGTGCCCCGTGGGTTTTGAAAATCCGACGGGTTTAGGGGACGGGCAAAAATTTAACCCGGCGCACGTTGGTGGGGACGGGGATGGGTTTGCGATTTTCTCGTGGGGATGGGTTTGGGCAAGCAAAACCTGGTGAGTTTCGTCCCCGTTGCCATCTTGACCCGTCACCCCACATAGCACGCAGCATGCCAGCACTACCTAGCTAGTTTAGTGATCATCTTATCTTGGGTATAGATCGAATCAACATGGCCAACTTTAATCTGTCGACGGATGTAAGGGTTTTGTCCGGAACAAGCTCTCTTTTTTCGACACGATTGGTTGGGCGACCAGAAAGTAGAGGTCCCGTACGTCGCCGAAAAAGAATGGTGGATTTGTTGCAGCAAACCCCACGATGCCTAGAGACTTGATCAACTCAAACAGGTGTACATATTCCTCTGGTTGGATGAAAAGTTCGATGTCTAATTAACAATGACGTCTGGTTCAACTTGTGCTTTCATTAGCATAAACTTCATGGCATCTCTAGGGTACTAAGTACTACTAGCAGTAATATACTAGCAGCGGTAGGTTACGTACGCCAAGTAGGTATCCATCCTATTCGACTATTCGTAAAACCGGATGATCCATTTCGATCGAAGCACATACTACCGCGTTAATCCTAGTGAAGTACAGATATGTAATAAGCTACTCTTTAGTAAGATCTTTTCAGGTCCCATGATAATTTATTATGCTGCATGTGTCGTCGATGCATATCTTAACAACACTTTATCAATAACCTTTCTGTTCATCACCAGAAAACAGGCCGAGTGCCCCATCCACTGAAACAACACACTGTTTAATACTTTGATTTCTCCAGAGGATTAGGTTAAGAATTCAATTTCCATAGCTGGGACAGCATCTATCAACTGAGACCGTACCTTTAATTTGTGCCGCTCCTTTTCAACTCTGGGTGTTTTGGTGCTCCAGAGCACTGGCTAGCACTTTTCTCTTTGCGATATCTTTTTTTGCAAATTGTACTTTTCTCCTCCTCATGTTCGGCTTATCTTCAAACGTGCATGCATGATTTGACGCGCTCTTTTGCTTTTGCTGGATCAATCCAGATCAGTCCCGGTCTGAAAAATCTACCTCCTACCTATCTTTGTCTCTCTTTCACAAGTGCCAAGGCCGTGCTATCATTTGCCTGATCGATCTAGAGCACTAGCAGCTACAGTAGCTGATAAAGCCAGAGCCCGTCCACGTCCGTAGCTACAATTACTGGAGGCAGAAAAACACAGATCTAGAGCACTTAGCATGTCTCAAGCTTCAAAAAAGGGTAAGAATAGTCAATTGCAAGGCTAATTTGTGTATTGTCGATCGGTCGTACCAAGTAACGATGGAAGGAAATGAAAAATGGGGGAATATTATGTCTCCATCGATCATATATATCAACTTGCAAACGTGACCCCCTATGACCTTATATCCACTACTAATAGGAGTGCCTCTCTTTCTCAAGGTGGCGTTTATTTTACGGAGGATTAGTGGTCGGTTCATGGGCAAGTTTCCAGAGGAGACGAAGCCGTCTACGTGGAATTCGCATTGCCAGGATAGACTGAAAGCTACAACTTGTTAAATTTCTTCTGTGGACTACCTCATGTTGATGGATTAGTATGTGGACGTTCGTATGGCTAGGTACTGGTTGCTTAGGCGTAAGCGACCGATGGATATATGGACAGAGCGGAACATGTTTAGCCGCGTGTGCAGTGCAAGATCACGTCGGTTCGGACTTGGAAGAAACACTGCGACTTCTATACGCGAAAGAGATGTCCAAATGGCCGATTACTTTGCATTCTTTTTTTCCAAGCTCTGTGCGTCACCTTGAACTGACGGTCATAAGGAGATTTTTTATGGTACCGACTTATAAACATGCGTTGTGTGTAGCCATGTTGATGGAAATGATCGGTTTTGACTGAGCAACTCGTTCGATTTTCTTATTTCATTGTTGTTGTGGTTGTTGGTTCAGACTCAAGAGCTGGTCCTCAGGGAAGCAGTCGGAGCATGTCATCGTTGAGGTTTGAACTGCTCTTGAAGCAACATGCATTAGTGCATTACTTTACATGTGGTTATTTATTCTCTGCTCATCTTCTTTTACATGTGGTTATTTATTCTCTGCTCATCTTCTGAATGAAAGATCATAAGAACTCGATAGTTCTTTTTCGGGGAAAAAACCGCTGAAGTTACAAGATGAGAATTTGTAACCGGGAAAATGAACACTAGGCTCAGGAGTTCCATTAAGAGAAGCGAAAGAAAAACCTACTCCCTTCGGCTAGGTTTATAAATCGGGCATGTGTTTTAAGGTCTTCAACTAGGGAAGCATATATATATTTGATAGAAAATATATCTTTAGATTCGTTGTCAACTGAAGTTTCTAACGATATATTTTTTGTGTCATATTATACATGTTTTGTTAGTCAAATCAAGGACCTAAAAGTCCATGCCGACTTTATTTTGATAGGGTTAAAAGGGATTCCATTGCTTGACAAATGAAGAGTTTGTTCCTACAAAGCAAAGGAACATCAACCCAACCAGAGGAGTAGTCACCAATGAGTATTTCCATTGGCTCCTTTCTACCCCGGTGGCCTATTTGGCACTATGCGGCAAGGGTGGGTAGGGTTGGGGAGGGGGGGCTTGGATCATGATAGGAGTATTGTCATATAGATGTAACACTAACAGGATGGGTCATCAGATCGATCTGACTTCACTAACAAGATTGGCATACAAGGGGTCGGAATGATTTTCTTACAGCCGTGCAATTACATATGGAACATGTGTTGATGTGTTCGTCTCTCATCTCGGTCGAGCACCTCAATGAGGAAGCAACGCATGTATAATGGGCAATGGAGCCAGGCTCATACAGTTTTAGGTTTTCAAGCATCTGGTCTAGATCATAGGCCATTCAACATTCAGACATGAGAAATATCCTTGTCTAGGCTGCACGACGGTGAGCGATCAACACGTACACCGCGAACCCAAGAACAAAGTAAAGAAAATTTGCAAGCAGCAAAGAAAGGAAAGATTCAAAGCCAGACAGCTATGGATCCGACACCGACTTTGGCGAGAACCATTTTTCTCGATGTGTCGCGCGTACCTGCTGCGGCATTGATCTTTCTGATGCGACAACCATGGTATATGTGCCTCTTTCTGGCCTTTAGTTCCTACACCTAGTGCGATCAGCACCAGATTCATTGGCCTGGAGTTCAGAGCATATATCGCCCCACAAAAGCTATCTGTACCTAAAACGGAAGATAGTTGCGTGTAAATTGCCCGGCAACATTCCGGTGAAGCTGCAACAACATCCAAGATATGGAGGAACAAAAGAGATACTGGCATGCTGGCTGAGTGATAAACGGACCAAAGCAGCTATGCTTGTGGAACTAGAAGTACTTGATGGCTTTCCTGTCTATTTTGGCTCGTGTTGGAATTTTTTTTCCGATAAAGGTGGATTTTATTGACTCAAAATGAAGCATCAAGAACATACATGGCACATGAGCACACAACCGGCCTTCGCATAGTTAGGATACACACAGCCAACACCAACTCACACCTACCCGAAAACTCGCGGGCAACAAGCAAAGTCATATAAGACCAAAGCTATGTGTAGGCGAGGAAAAGAGAAAAAAAACCAAAGCGATCGGATCAATGATCGGCAAACTAGAACAAACGACCATATTCGCACCAACCATCTCATGCCACCACATTGACGACGAAATTATTCAACAGCAACTTCTTTTAGGAAGGGAGCGACACTTAAGCACCGCCGTCGCCGGAACCAACCACATGCTCGTGTTGGATGGGGTGGGTAGGCACTAACCAGGATCATCAACAGCTTTTCAAAGAAGCTTAATTTGTATTATAGGGACCCAACTTGAGAGGAAAGCCAACTGGCTAAGCCAAACAAATCATTGTGTTCTATACATCTTATTATTAAAAGACTAGGTGAGCTGTGCCAACTTGTAGCACTGAATCCACAATTGCGAACGCTCTGCTTTTGGCAGAAGGAATTAAGGGAAATTTAATGGTCCGATAACACGGCATCATCATGAACAGCAGCAGCAACAAGACATGGATGTCAAGTGCGTTAGTCAGAGTTTGATCAAGAAGAATATTTGCAATGATGAGTGGACGGGCACTAGTGATTCTTTCACGCTCACACATTGATGGAGCTATTGCTAAGGCTGAAAACAAAGGGGCTGGGGCTGTCGTTTGCCACGATGAACAAGGCGTGTTCTTGGGCTCCTCCACAATTGTTTATGACGGTGTTACAGATCAATCGATGCTGGAAACCTATGCATGCAAAGAGGCTCTAGCGCTCAGGGGAAGATCTTCTTGTAAGGGTATTTCTAACCGATCTCTTATAATCGGTTAGAGGAATAAAATTTCTGTTTTACTCCTCAAACTGGCACCTAGCTGATCCCTTATCCGCCGTAAGGGAGTAAATTTTTTACTCCTTTCCCAAATTTCTTCCTAAATTTACTCCACCGTGCGGTGGTTGAGTAAAAGCCGAGCCTCTCCCTCGTGTCGCTCCCCCTGCCCCTGCAAATTCACCGGTGCGACTCCCGGCGACCGCCCGCTAGCCCCGCCGTTTTCTCGTTGCCTCCCCTGCCCTTCGCCACCCTTCTACCTGACCTCAAGTCTGTTCGGCGGCCGTCGCCGGAATCAAGGTGAAACGCCGCTGCTGTCACCATTGTTGATTCGTCTGCTTCTTTGCTTCTTCTTTCTCTGTGGGCCGCCGCTTCTCTAGTGTTCCACGAAATGCCTATGTGAGTTTTTTATCGTTTCTTTGTGAACCAAGCCGTCTGGATTGAACCTAGCCGTTTGAATTGTAAATGAAGAGGTTGAGGAAGATGGCTTTGGAGGACTCATCGTCATCCGAAGAGGAAGAAGTCGACGATGACTTTGACACCGTTTTAGGCATGACTTTCAATGACGGTGTTTAGCGGCCGAGGTGAGGATCACAATTTGTCCGCATACACATCAATCATGATAGAGCGGAGGGTCATGCGAAGATCATGAGAGACTACTTTGACCCAAAGCCAACCTATCCGGAGAAGTACTTTCACCGGCGCTTTCCTATGCACAAAGGTATTTTTCTGACCATTGCAAAAGCCGTTGAGAGATATGATGATTGGTTCAAGCTTCGGAGAAATGCATGTGGAGACATAAGTGGAAGCCCTCTGATGAAATGCATTGCGGCTGTTTGAGTCTTTGCATATGGGCGTTCGACCGATGCAATCAATGACTATGTCCGCGTTGGTGAAGATACAATCTTGGAGGCTGGTCGAAGGTTCACTAAAGCAGTGATCGTTGTATTTGGCCCGGATTACTTGAGAGCACCAATCGAGGAAAACACCCAGAGACTGATGACTGGGGGTGAATAAAGAGGATGGCCAAGGATACTTGGATCACTTGACTGTATGCACTAGACATGGAAGAATTGTCTTGCAGGGTGGAAGGGTCAGTACAAAAGCCACTGAAACGATCCAACGATCATTCTTGAGGCAGTTGCATCGAAGGATATTTGGATATGACATTGATTCTTTGGTTTACCTCACTCTCACAATGACTTGAATGTGCTGTTGAGATCATCAATGTTTTCTAGGCTTATTAAATTTTGAATTCAGTTTGTAAACTATATTCATGATTTGCTTGAACATTCAAATTTGTGTTTAGTTTCTATATGTGTGCTAACACGCAGTTGCAATTTATACTAGAATTGCAAAGTTTAGAATTTTTTTACTCCGTTAAATATAGGGGATTGGCTAGGACCGGCCAAAACTTAGTGAAGTAAATATACTCCACTAAGGGTTTACTCCATCGGATACTCCATTATTTTAGGGGATCGGTTAGACATGCCCTAAACAAGGTGAAGGTGGCGTATGACTGTCCAAGAGTCATAAAAGAACTTCATTCTCCAAAACACCTGGGTGATAATTGCATGATCTTGAAGTAAGTTATGTCTCGCTCTACTCAATGCTTGGCCTGTGAATTTGCCTACGAATGGCCCTCTTGTAATGAGGAGGAGCATAGATTAGCCCATATGGCTACGACCATAGATTTTGGACGCCATCTCTGGCTGTCCAACCCTCTGAACAACTTATGTATCTCTTTGGGGATTAATTCGTCAGTGACTGACGTGAAACTAGGTGGTAAACAATGGAGTTCACTCATTTATATATCATGGCAGGGCATCCTTCAAGCTCCTGGCATAAACTTCCAACCTTTTCAACCCTTCTTCTGGGGAAGCCGCCTCACCCAGCTGCTTCACCATTGCACTCCCGATGATCACTCCATCTGCACCCCACTCTGCAATCTGTTCTCATGTACAATCAGGACACATCCACAACATAATTAATTAGCTTGCTAAATTTTGATATACAAACATCATAGTATTAATTTATGGTGAATGCTCCAATGTAGTAGTAAAACAAGTTATCTACCTGCTTAACATGGTCAGGGGTCGAAATTCCAAAGCCTACAGCCACTGCCTTGTCAGTGACCTGCAAGCAATCAGAATCACATTAGCATGCAAGCCATAATTTAATTATCATTAAACTGAAAAAGTATTTATATCGGGTAAACCTGCTTAATCTCCTTAAGAAGACTCTCAACGCGCGGGTTCACGGTTGCACGGGCACCTGTAACTCCGTCGACACTTACCTGCATATAATGTGATTATCATTGGCTCTGTACACCCAAAGATGCAGAGGCCCCAAGGCTTTGCCTTCCTTTTCCCAAAAAAGTGCAATAATTATAATTAAATTTTAATCATCATGCCCTTTTTTTGCGGAATTATCATGCCTAGTTAACAAACAGTTATGATTCTTATGTGCATCCGCAGAAATGTACAAGGTAAACGAAGCCTCCTGAAGCTTCAGTGATCTCCTTCATCCTCTCTGCCGGTGTAGATGGTGTTGTAAGTAAAACCTGCAAACATATTTACTCAGTAATAGTTGTTGCTGCTAATAAACTTGATTTGTTTCAACTAGCTGTTTTATTTCAGTCATACGAGATACTAATTGTTAACGGTTGCATCAAGTTACTAATAGTTACCAGCTCTAGCTCGTTTTTGATGGCTTCATCCCTGAAAGCACTAGTCTCGGCGTAAGGAAGATCGGGTACTATAAGACCTGAAACACATACGGATGCATATGAGGCTGTGTACATCCGTCGATGATGCAGACTTGCAGATGCAGGAAGATAAAGATGCTGGCAACAAATATTCTTCCAGTATAAAAAAGATGGGTATCTTGGTTTCAGTTTAGCATTTAAATTTTACAGTAACATATCATGATCACTGAGAGCATTTTTAAGAGTCCGCGTAATGTCATTAACTAGAGATTAAAATGTGTATAGGTTTGAGATTAGCACTGATACGTAGTATGCCGGTTTAATTACCTTTCACGCCGGATTCCTTGACCGCGGCGGCGAAGCTCGCCGTCCCTCGCTGTGCAATGGGGCTGAAGTAGGAGAAGATCACCACGGGGCAGGAAAGCTCCGGCGTCACCTCCTTCAGCATCGCCATGATGGCGTCAGCCGTCGTGCCAGCGGCCAGCGCGCGCGCCGCGGAGGCCTTGATGACGGCCCCGTCGGCGGAGGCATCCGAGAAGGGCATGCCGAGCTCGACGACGTCCGCGCCCAGGGCGTCGAGGAGCCTCAGAGCTGCCGCGGTCGTCGCCAGGTCGGGGTCGCCGGCGGTGATGTACGGGATGAAGGCCGTCTGCATGCGTGCATGCGCGCAGCGGTGAAACCTCAACATCCATACACCAATCCATCGATACCTACGCATATGTATGCATGCACATGCTGCATGTTACTGTAGTTACGTACTTACTTACGTACCTTGCCCTTCTCCATGACTTTGGACATGGCCTGCGACACGGACAGGCCACGCTCGCCGGCGGCGAGAGACACGGGCACAGGCGCCGGGGCCTCGGCGAGCGACCCCGCCGGGGCCGTGGCTGTGGCTGCTGGATTTCCAGACATTGAATCCGTTCTGTGGAGAGAAACGATGGAGGGCTTATCCTCGAATATATGCCTCGACATTTTCTGATCACAAGAATTGGGAATGCGATCTTTATATCCATCTGCGCCCCACCATTTTTAACCGTGATGTGTTTTAAACCAATATGATTATTTTAAATTTGATTGCCCGGACAACAACCTTGTTTTTTTTAAGAAAAGACACCTGAAGGGCTTCATATATATTTGATCAGGAACACCTTGTATTCCAGGAATTACGAGGGACCAGCCGAGTCCGCGGTCACAGCACGGGATACATCATCAGGGAGGTTGCTATGCCACACCTGTAAACTACCAGGTTCGGCAGTAACACCAGCCGCCGCCAGCACATGCGCTGGGCGGGTACACACACGGGGACAGTACAGAATCTTATGCTCAATGAAATTTAGTACCTGAAGGGCATCTGATATATTTATAGGGAAAGTAGTGACTGATACTTTATTTATGTAAGGAAAGAAGTAGATAATACATGGCAGAGTATTATGGCAGGTTTGAAAACCCTCAAACGGGGAGCTATCTCCTATCTGGTGCCCAGGAGACAGTGCTACAATTAACATTTGGGAGGACCAATGGATCGGAAGGAGTAATGATCTCAAGATAACAACAACCGGAGGACCACCTGACTTTGTTGTTCTCTTACCTTGTTTTTATCACTTCGATGAAAACATTGTATGACCGCTGAGTCCTTCGAGTAATATAACAATCGGTAGGGATCCCCCCCCCCTCCGCCTGCGTTTGTTGCAGACTGTTCAGGATCTAATTGACCCAACCTCAGGGAATTGGGATGAACAGTTGATTAAGGAAAAAAAATCGGCCTATTGACAACCTCGCGAGGACCGCCCGCCATAACACACCCCATCACCCACATGGCCAAGCATGCCGCCAACACCTGCAGCGATGTGCCGCTCGCCGGAGAGCCAACCAGTGGATCCTCACCATCCGGATCCGCTGCCCACACTTCCATGACAGACACTCCACCACCGAGAGGGCATCAGGCCGCGGAGGCATAGGCATCGACACGAACATAACATGGATGGTACCGGCGTAGAACAACCACGACCAGGACCGACCAACACCGAAGCCGGTTCGTGTGTTGTCCTAGGGCCTATGTGCAGATCATTGGGGCCAACCAGCATCATCGTTGGGGCAGCCCTGGAAGACATGCCGATGATGTTGCAACCTCCACAAGCCAAATCCAGTCTAGCCCTCGAAGTCCGCCGCAACCCAAACTTAGATCTACCACCACTGGACGCTGGAGACTCGTACACCACCATCGTCTACCACCGGCCATGGCCTGGCCTGAACCCACCCCCGCTCCGCACCGGTGGGGAGGTCTCTTCACGTCACCCAAAGAAACCGTCCCGTCATAGCACCGAAGCACCGTTACCAGGCGCGGGTGACGCGGGGCGAGGTTGAAGCCTTTTTTTTGGCTGTTACTACCTTTTTTTTCGCCAACTACACACACCTGGCTTATGATGAGCTCATCTCTATGACACCCGTTTAGCCACCACC
This sequence comes from Aegilops umbellulata, assembly GCA_032464435.1. NCBI lineage: Eukaryota > Viridiplantae > Streptophyta > Magnoliopsida > Poales > Poaceae > Aegilops > Aegilops umbellulata. The sequence continues at coordinate 644,841,417 of CP136060.1, read as the reverse complement.
TCCAGGATAGGTAACATAAAGGAGGGTATGCTGCTCAGAACATGCATTAATCAGGATTGCCCTATCCTCATGTGCTCCCGGTCCCGGCTGCACACATCCAAGTTGGCGAGCGTTCAACACGTTCGCCGAGAACCGAGAACAAAACTAAAGCAAAACTGCAAGTAGCAAAGAAAGGAAAGATTCAAAGCCGATTTTTGTAGAGGAACATTTTTATGATGTGTCGCGCGTACCTGCCACGGCATCTATCTTTCTGTTGTAACCACTGCACCGCGCTCCAATGTATCTAGATTCGCTCCAACAAATAGAGCTATCTGTACCTAAAACGGAAGCATCGGAAGAAAGTTGCCTGTAAATTGTCCGGCAACGTTCTGTTGAAGCCGCAGCAAGTTCCGAAGAAAAGAGACGCCGTGGGTGGAACTGGAGCTTGATGGCATTCCTGTCTAGTTTAGGCTCGGTTTGGTAGGCACTAACCGGGATGGAATTCTTTTGAAGGATACTTAATTAGCACAGACTAGTACTACCAACTCAACTTGAGAGGAAAGCCAACTCGCTAAGCTTAACATCGTTTGTAAACAAATATACTAGACGAGCTAAGCCAACTTGTAGTAGTGAGCCCACCAATGAAATCAAGGGGAGATCTACTGGTCGGATAACACATCATCATCTTGAACAACAGCGGGAGTTTAATCAAGCAGAGTGTCTGTGACGTTGAGTGTGATAGGCCCAAATGATACCATCATGGGATCTTACGAGAGTCACCCATGATCTCTGGTCGAGTTTCTCTCACGCTACGTACTCGAGCACAGCATGCAGCACGCCAGCACTACCTAGCTAGTTTAGTGGTCATCTTATCTTAGGCTATAGATCGAACCAACATGGCCAACTTTAGTCTGTCGACCGATGGTTTTGTTGTCTGGAACAACTTCTCTTTGTTCGGCATGATTGCCCGGGCGACCAGAAAGTAGAGGTCCAACGTACATCGTCGAAAAAGAACGGTCCATTGCTGGAACAAATCCTACAATGTTGAGAGACAATATCAGCTCAACTAGGTGTACATATTCCTTTGGTTAGATATAAAGGAGGAAAAAATCAAGGGTTAATTAACTACATATGACTTCGAGCTCACTCTCATTAGCATAAACATGGCATCTCGGCGGCACCCAGTACTACTAGTGAAAGTGTACGACACGCTTAGCGGTAGGTTATGTAGGTCAAGTAGGTACCCATCCTATTCGGTAAACCGGATGCTCTTTCGATCGAAGCACGTACTACTCCTTTACTATACATACTCCCTCCGTTCGGAATTAGTTGTCTCGGAAATGGATGTATGTAGAACTAAAATATGTCTAGATACATCTATTTCTGCGACAAGTAATTTCGAACGGAGGGAGTATATATGTAGGATAATTTATGCCGCCAGTGTCGATGCATATCTTAACAACACTTTACCGAGAAGTTTTTCGTTTATGACTGATCCACACAAGCAAGCCATTGCTTAATTTGTCCAGATGATCAAACCAAAAATCAATTTGGAGAGGTGGGACAGCATCTATCACCTGAGACCATGCCTTTAATTTGTGCGGCTCCCTTTCTACTCTGGGTGTTTCGGTGCTCGATCCCGTTTTGTCACCAGCAAAACGGATAATTTCTCCAGAGCATCAGCATGAGCTTTTCTCCTCCTCATGCTCGGCTTATCTACAGACGCGGACGAATGATTGGACAGGCTATTTTTGCTTTTGCTGGATCAATTCAGATCAGTTCCGGTCCCAAAAATCCACCTGCTATCTATCTTTGTCTCTCTTCCACAAGGGCCAACGTCAGTGAGTTCAATTATTGAGGGTGAGAAAAACGCAGCAGCACTGGAGTAGGTACCGGCACTTGGCATGTCTCCAGCACAAAAAAGGTGAGAATAGTCAATTCCAAGGCTAATTCGTGCATTGTCAACCGATTGTATCAAGGAAAGGAAAAGAGAAATGGAGAAATGGAGTATATATCAACTTGCAAAGGTCACCTACCTTGACCTAATATCCACAGTAAATAGGAGCACCTCTCTTTCTCAAGGTGTCGTTTATTTACGGATGATTAACAAGTTTGTTGAGGAAACCAGGCAGTCGACGTGGAAGTTGCATTGTGAAGACGGAACAAAAGCTACTACAACTTGTTAAATTTCTTGTGCCAACTTCCTAACATTGATGCATTAGTATGTGGACGTACGCACGACTTAGTGGTTGCTTAATTAGGCGCACGTGGTCATGGATTCAGAAGCCATGGGAGCATGTTGCTTTGAGCTTTGAACCTTAGACCGCAATTGAAGCAACTTGCACAACTTTCATGTGGATATTTATTCTTTCTCCATTTTGTTACTACAAGATCATGAGACTTCAATAGTTCTTTTCTCCAAAAAAATTGATTCTTACTATTGACAAAATTACTGGTACGATCGACGGTTCAGATAAGAGAAGCAAAGAAAAACCTAGTTGTCGGTGAGTGTTTTCATTGGTACCCCTCTCCTCGAGTGGTCTATTTGGCACTAGTCGGCAGGGTGAACAAAATATCAGCGTTGGAGTATTGTTGAAGTTTCTTTTATGTCAGATTTTCATGTTCTTTGTGGGGGTGTCTTGATGGTGGAGGCAACATCACACTTAATAAAAGTCTCACAACTCTATCCCCATTATGTTGTGGTTGTTGTGGCCAAGGCAATTAGTATAGGACAAGCCGTGGTGTTTTGATTTAACTTATCGATGGCTTCTAGTCGGTGAATTGTTCTCTTTGACCCACCTTGATGGTGTCCGTGGCAAACATTCATGTCAAGTTTATTCTGGTATGTGGTTCTACATTTTAATCTTGCATGCCCCTGGTCTTCTTCCCTCTAGTATACTGAGGATGTGGTGACCCAATGACCTTCCTTGCGAGGTTTGTGTCACCGGACAAAGTACAATCAACGACCTTAAGTTCCCACGGTTGAGGAGTGGTCACACAACTCTTTAAAACTTTTGAGATTGGTCCATCTGATACATATTATGTCCTCTGAAGTTTTCTCCAGAAATATTGAAAAAGTTCGGACATAAATTTAAAATTAGTGACAACGTGTGACATATTAACTTGATACTAGTAATAGTACTACGCATACTAACTAAATGCATCTTGTTTTTTTGGAAGCTCGTCTCCTAAGTACCATATGGTTAAGTTTGCTTGGCTTGGAGTAATTTAAGAATAGATGATTGATAACTCACAAGTGTAGGGGATCACAACAGGCTTCGATGGAAACTATCACAACCTAAATTTATTGATTCGACACAAGAAAAACTAAAGAATACTTGCTCGAGAGAATTTCTCAGAAGCAAATGTGATGAAGGGTTGTCTAATTGCAACAAAGTAACAAAAGCAGTAATACCCAACAGTTGTCAAGTACAATGTATCTTTACAAAGAGCAACGGTTATGGAAAACGTCGGCATAGGGATGGATAATGGAGCGTTGCATAGATAGAACCAATCATGTACTAGCATAAACATACATCATAATCAGCTAGCTCATATTCTTCAACTTACGTAGGCATATGATCCATATGTAGTTGCACATGCTTGCGCATTATTTGTTGTCCTACCCACACATTTCATCAGGGCCTAATGAAATTTAAGGATAACTAAGATACTCCTTTTGTAAAAAATCAGAGCAAAGCACTAACGCTCAATGAATGCGTGTAATTGTCACGTTACAATCATTCCCGTTGATAGCTCGATTATTGTCACTTAGTAGTCTTCGGTGCAACACTATAACATATGCATACAACTTGCAGTTAAGATCCAAACACATAGATATTCATGAAAATAGAATACGGTTCGGATTTGAAATCATATCACTCGGGCTCTAATTGTCAAGCATTAAGCATAGCAAAATTATTGTGACATCAATCTAAGAACATAGACGACACAAGGCATCTAACCCTAACTTATCTGATAACTATTACGTAATACATCGCCAATGTGCGGTGTCACTGATGGGTGGGATGGCGGCGTGCGAAGCAGCCATAGCGGTGCCACCCCATCGTCGTGCACCCCTCGTTCTAGGTGGGGCGACCAACGAGCTTTAGCTAGAGCTGCCGCCACCCTCCTCCCTCCCTGTTCGCCATTGCCGTGGATAGAATTGGAGAGCGTGCATCCCACCCTCGTGACACATCCTCGTGTTCTCATACTAGCACGCCGATGAAAAATCGAGTGAAAATCCTTTGAGGAGAAGACATATACCTTGGGTGATTGTGGGCAATGGCAACACCAGCTCCACACTTTCAAAATTAAAGCTTATGTTGATCTGATCTTTCGGCATCTATACAAACCAGATCCTGCGGATAGGCGCGAGAGCATTGCTTCAAGCACTATTTGGTCTCCGCCACCACCAGGTTATCTTTTATTCATGTCTGATGCTGCGATCTTCTCCGAACTAGGGAAGGTTGGTACAGGAGTGGTCGCTCTAAATTCTGATGGTCAATATGTTGTTGCCTACCGAGAAACGACCAATGGAAGGCATGTTCCTGAGTTGGCCGAGGCCTTGGCTCTCTGACTAGCCGTTTATCTTGGACGACAGGAAGGCTGCGACTCGGTGATCTTCGCCTCAGATTGCCTTTCCCTGGTGCAGCGGGTCAATTCTCCTGTCCGCGACCGTTCACTTGTGGGCTCAGTGGTGTCGGACATCCAACATGGCGCGTTGAGCATCTCTTCCGTGCTGTTCAAGCATATTCATCGGCAGTCTAATGTTCAAGCTCATGATTTAGCTAAGTCTTGTGTGAACTATGATTGTCTTTGTGTTTTTCATTCTACTCCGGTTTGTATCCGGGAGACTCTATGTAACTATGTTGCTTGATTAATAAAGAGCCGACGTTTAATTTTCTCAAAAAAAAAAAGGCCATTCGCGAGCAACACAAGCAATTTTGCTTTAGAACAAAACATCAAGAGCAGGGGCGGAGACGAGAGGCGGGAGAAAATGCAACATTGGAGAGAGAGGCATGGTTCCAAAAAACCGTGTGAAGACAACCGCCCATCCCCCATGTTGCGTCATATCACGCCCGTCCATTTTCGAACGAACGATTCGTTCTCAGCTGTGTAGTACGCACCCGCGAGTGAACGATTGGCAGTGGACGTGGCAGACGGCGCCCAGCATCTGCATCTGACACTGGTAGAAAAAGAGGCTTCCGTCCAGCCCCATTAGTCGCGGAACTATAGGAACCGCGACTAATGAAGTCTTTAGTCCCGGTTCGGCAGACGAACCGCGACCAAAGGCCTGCGCCCAGGGCGCTCGGTGGCCAGCTGGTGCACGTGAGGGGCTTTAGTCGCGGTTGGCCAGGCCAACCGCGACTAAAGGTGCCCAAAGGCCTTTAGTCGCGGTTGGTCAGGCCAACCGCGACTAAAGCTCCTCCCCTATATATACCAGTTCAGCGCACTCACTTAGCCATTTGGTGCCACTTCTCTTCACAAGCTTCACAAGGGGGTGTAGGTTTGCTTTTGGTTCCTCTTATTCACACAAGGTGTTTGATGAAATGCCCCAAGAGCCACACTTGAGGTTCCTCATTCATTTTTTTCCTCCTCGATCGCGGTTAGCAACTTGAACCTTTCATGCATGTGTGTCATTGATAAAATATGCATGTGTGTTGTTCATTGTTTAATTTCTATTGTTTATAGCTAGTTAGTTTAACAAATGCATGATGGTTAATTATATATTTTATATTATAATAATGCAGATGAATCGGCAATGGATGTACGGTAACCGACTCTCCCGCGAGTTCACTACGGGTTTGAAAGATTTCCTCGTAGTGGCTAATGCGAACAAGCAGAAGGGTTTTGTTATCTGTCCATGTGTTGACTGTAAGAATCAGAAGGGTTACTCTTCCTCAAGAGAAGTTCACCTGCACCTGCTTCGGCACGGTTTCATGCCAAGCTATAATTGTTGGACCAAGCATGGAGAAAGAGGGGTTATAATGGAAGAAGATGAAGAAGGGGATGATTTCATCGATGAAAGCTATCTTGCTGATTTCGGTGATACTTTCATGGAGGATGCTGAAGGTGAAGGGGAAGGTGAAGGGGAAGGTGAAGGGGAAGGTGAAGGTGAAGAAGAGGCACGTGATGAGACCGTTGATGATCTTGGTCGGACCATTGCTGATGCACGGAGACGCTGCGAAACTGAAAAGGAGAGGGAGAATTTGGATCGCATGTTAGAGGATCACAGAAAGTCGTTGTACCCCGGATGCGATGATGGTTTGAAAAAGCTGGGCTGCACACTGGATTTGCTGAAATGGAAGGCACAGGCAGGTGTAGCTGACTCGGCATTTGAAAACTTGCTGAAAATGTTGAAGAATATGTTTCCAAAGAATAACGAGTTGCCCGCCAGTACGTACGAAGCAAAGAAGGTTGTCTGCCCTCTAGGTTTAGAGGTTCTGAAGATACATGCATGCATCAACGACTGCATCCTCTACCGCGGTGAATACGAGAATTTGAATGAATGCCCGGTATGCATTGCATTGCGTTATAAGATCAGAGGCGATGACCCTGGTGACGATGTTGAGGGCGAGAAACCCAGGAAGAGGGTTCCCGCCAAGGTGATGTGGTATGCTCCTATAATACCACGGTTGAAACGTCTGTTCAGGAACAAAGAGCATGCCAAGTTGTTGCGATGGCACAAAGAGGACCGTAAGTCGGACGGGGAGTTGAGACACACCGCAGATGGAACGCAATGGAGAAAGATCGACAGAGAGTTCAAAGATTTTGCAGCTGACGCAAGGAACATAAGATTTGGTCTAAATACAGATGGCATGAATCCTTTTGGCGAGCAGAGCTCCAGCCATAGCACCTGGCCCGTGACTCTATGCATCTACAACCTTCCTTCTTGGTTGTGCATGAAGCGGAAGTTCATTATGATGCCAGTGCTCATCCAAGGTCCTAAGCAACCCGGCAACGACATCGATGTGTACCTAAGGCCATTAGTTGATGAACTTTTACAGCTGTGGGGCAGACCTGGTGTCCGTGTGTGGGATGAGCACAAACAAGAGGAATTTGACCTACGAGCGTTGCTTTTCGTAACCATCAACGATTGGCCTGCTCTTAGTAACCTTTCGGGACTGTCAAATAAAGGATACAATGCATGCACGCACTGCTTACATGAGACTGAAAGTGTACATTTGCCAAATTGTAAGAAGAACGTGTACCTTGGGCATCGTCGATTTCTTCCGAAAATTCATCCAGTAAGAAAGAAAGGCAAGCATTACAACGGCAAGGCAGATCACCGGCCGAAGCCTGCAGAACGCACTGGTGCTGAGGTATTTGATATGGTCAAGGATTTGAAAGTCATCTTTGGAAAGGGTCCTGGCGGACAATCAGTTCCGAAGGGAGCTGACGGGCACGCAGCCATGTGGAAGAAGAAATCTATATTCTGGGAGCTAGAATATTGGAAAGTCCTAGAAGTCCGCTCTGCAATCGACGTGATGCACGTTACGAAGAATATTTGCGTGAACCTCCTAAGCTTCTTGGGCGTGTATGGGAAGACAAATGATACAAAGGAAGCACGGCAGGACCAGCAACGTTTGAAACACCCTGATGACCGGCATCCGGAATGGTTTCAAGGTCGTGCCAGCTATGCTCTGACCAAAGAAGAGAAGGTCATCTTTTTTGAATGCCTGAGCAGTATGAAGGTCCCGTCTGGATTCTCGTCCAATATAAAGGGAATAATAAACATGGCGGAGAAAAAGTTCCAAAACCTGAAGTCTCACGACTGCCACGTGATTATGACGCAATTGCTTCTGATTGCTTTGAGGGGGCTCCTGCCGGAAAATGTTCGAGTAGCCATTGTGAAGCTATGTGCATTCCTCAATGCAATCTCTCAGAAGGTAATCAATCCAGAAGTTCTACCACGGTTACAGAACGATGTGATCCAATGTCTTGTCAGTTTCGAGTTGGTGTTCCCGCCATCCTTCTTCAATATTATGACGCACCTCCTGGTTCACCTAGTCGAAGAGATTTTCATTCTCGGTCCTGTATTTCTACACAATATGTTCCCCTTCGAGAGGTTCATGGGAGTATTAAAGAAATATGTTCGTAACCGTGCTAGGCCAGAAGGAAGCATCGCCAAGGGCTATGGAAATGAGGAGGTAATTGAGTTTTGTGTTGACTTTGTTCCTGACCTTAAGCCGATTGGCCTTCCTCGATCGCGGCACGAGGGGAGACTAAGTGGAAAAGGCACGATCGGAAGGAAATCAACGATATGTATGGACGGCCATTCTCTGACTGAAGCACACCACACTGTACTGACCAATTCCAGCTTGGTGGCTCCGTACTTTGAGAAACACAAGAATATTTTACGCTCGGACAACCCGGGGAAGCCTGAATCCTGGATTAGGAAGGCCCACATGGAGACTTTCGGCAGTTGGTTGAGAAAACATTTAATGAATGACAATGATGTTGTAGATCAGCTGTACATGTTGGCCAAGACACCATCTTCGACTATAACGACTTTCCAAGGGTACGAGATAAATGGGAATACATTTTACACGATCGCCCAAGATAAAAAGAGCACCAACCAAGACAGTGGTGTCCTTGATGCAGCAACCGAGAATGGGCAAAAAGTCACATATTATGGTTACATAGAGGAGATATGGGAACTTGACTATGGACCCTCCTTTAAGGTCCCTTTGTTCCGGTGCAAATGGTTCAAGCTAACAGGAGGTGGGGTAAAGGTGGACCAGCAATACGGAATGACAATGGTGGATTTCAACAATCTTGGTTACCTTGACGAACCATTCGTCCTAGCGAAAGATGTCGCTCAGGTTTTCTATGTGAAGGACATGAGTAGCAAACCGAGGAAACGGAAAGATAAGAAAACGATCAGTACATCATGCGATGATCCAAAGCGCCACATTGTTCTTTCAGGGAAAAGAAACATCGTGGGAGTGGAGGACAAGACAGACATGTCAGAAGATTATAATATGTTTGCTAAAATTCCGCCCTTCAAAGTGAACACCGACCCAAGCATTAAGTTAAATGATGAGGATGCTCCATGGATACGGCACAAACGTAAGCAAGCAGGGACACAAGGGAAGAATTGATGTGTAATCATTTATTGTACCAAACTTTGTATTTGGTCGATGAACTGAATGATGTATCAAACCTTTTGTCAAACCTTCAAGGGATTAGTTTTATTTTTCTGATTTTTTTGATATATAATTGTATTTTTAAGATTTTAAAATGAATTAGTTTTATTTTTCTGATTTTAAAAGGAAAAAGGAAGAAGAAGAAAGAAGGAAAAAGGAAAAAAACAGAAGAAAAAAACAAACAGAAGAAAAAAGGAAAAACAAAAGAAAAACATAAGAAAAAAACAAACAGAAGAAAAACAGAAGAAAAAAGGAAAAAGGAAGAAAGGAAGAAAAAAAAGAAGAAAAACAAGAAAAAGGAAGAAAAAAACAGAAGAAAAAAATAGAAGAAAAAAGGAAGAAAAAAACAGAAGAAAAACAAGAATTTAAAATGAATTAGTTTTATTTTCTGATTTTTTTGATATATAATTGTATTTTTAAGATTTTAATAACATAAATAAATAAGTAATTAGAAACTTTAATAGCAAAAATAATTATCATAAAGTAAAATAAATAAGTAATTAGAAACAAAATAAAATAAAATAAATAAGTTTTTTGTTGTAAGTAGAAACAAAACAAAATAAATAAAGCAAAAATGAAAACAAAAAACAGGCAAAAAATAAAAAATATGCCACCTACTGGGCCACCACGGCCTGAATACGACTAGAAACCCATTATTGGGCCAGGATTCAGGCCCGCAGGAAGGCCCAGTAGGCCCACAGGCTAACAGTAACAGAATAGGCCCGTAAGCCTGCATTTGAGAGGAGCTCGAAGTGGTGAGCGCAGCCGCGCTTATAAACCACTGTCGAAGCCTCTCGGCTAGCGAGGTGGGACTAAACATCCCACCGCACCACGCCAGTGCCAGCACAGACCTTTAGTCGCGGCCCGCCACACCAACCGCGACTAAAGGGTAGCTTTAGTCGCGGTCCGCCTCCCAAACCGCGACTAAAGGCTCTTCCTGCACGGGAACGAAAGCGGCGCCAAAACCCTTTAGTCGCGGTTGGTGTGGCGAACCGCGAATAAAGCTACCCTTTAGTCGCGGTTGGTGTGGCGGGCCGCGACTAAAGCTACCCTTTAGTCGCGGTCCGCCACACCAACCGCGACTAAAGGTCTGCCTATATATACTGCACTTAGCAGTTTTGCCACTTCCCATTCTCCTCTCTCTCGACGCCGAAGCGCTGCCCCGACGCCGATCGACGCCGACGCCGAAGCCCTGCCCCGACGCCGAAGCCCTGCCCCGACGCCGAAGCCCTGCGCGCCGCCGCCCCCGTCCCCAGTGAGCGCCGCCTTCGCCCGTGCCTGCCCTTGCCCGCCGCCCGCCGCCCGCCACCCGACGCCCTGCCGCCCGCCGCCCGCTGGCCCTGCCTGCCGTCCTCCGCGCGCCGGCAGAAGAAGAAGAAAGAAGAAGAAAAAGGAAGAAGAAGAAGAAAGAAAAAGGAAAAAGGAAGAAGAAGAAAGAAGGAAGAAGAAAACAAAAGAAAAACAGATGAAAAACAAAAAAAAGGAAGAAAAAAGGCCACCGGAATTTTTTCTTTTTTTCTTTTTTTTTTGTTCTTTTTAATTTTAACTAGTTAATTAGTTTAACAAAAACGGTAAAATAACTTAAAACTTGATAATTAACAAAAAAACCGTAAAATTTGATAATTAACCAAAAAAACGTATATAAAACTTGATAATTAACAACAAAAAAAGTAAAACTCCGCGGTGTTTTTGTTTGGGATCGAGAGGGGGCGGCGAGGGTTATACATGTGTGTTGTCCTCGCCTCCCTCTCCGTGACGCCGTCGTCTGCCGCCCCGTCTCGCGCTCTACCGCGACACCCTCTCCCACCCCTTCCTCGCCCCCTCCTTTTGCCACCGCCCTTTCGCCACCGCCACCGCCACCGCCACCCTTCTTCACTTAATTAATTTGTTTTTACTACATGTTTTCAGGACTGACATAATGGCGGACGATAGAGCTGACCCGATTATGGACAACTATGATCCGGACAGTGAAGCACATATGTTCGGCATCATAAACGGCGATATTCTATATGTGCCGACCGGACAAGAAGAAGATGATGTCTCTTCTTATCTGAACCTTGGCGGTGAAGATGAAGGGCGCCGTCAGCAAGATGATGCCGAACAAACGTCGATAAACGACGATCTTCAAATGGAAGTAGCAACCACCTCCGGCGCCGAGGTATATATATACATTGAGCCTCTGGTGATACAAACTAACTGATTTGAATAAATATGTGTGTACTAACGCGCGCGACTCTCTTTCTTATTTTAGCCCTCGGCCGGATCGTCGAAACAATCGAGTACGTCGTGAAAGCGTGGCGCAACCAAGACGATGAAACAAGGAGAAACATGCACCATCGAGGTTGTCGACAGTGCAACCGGCAGGCCGCTGGAGCCCCGCAAGAAAGCCATCAAGTTTGTCAGCCAATGCGGAGCCGTTGTTAGAGACAACGTCTCGATCACCGTCCAGGAGTGGAATGAGCCAAAGAAGGCACGAATTGCTGGTTTCACTTTTGTCGATAAGAGAACAAAAAAAGATTGCTTCAAGAAGCTAATGGAACATTTCGTTCTACCTCCGGAATACAACAAATTCGATGAGGAGGGTAACAAGATTGAGGAAAACAAGGAGAGGAGGAGGCTAGTCAAACAGTTCGCTCTTCATAAGATGGCCGACGCATTCCGGAAATTCAAGCAAAATCTAAACCATGACTTTGTCAAGCAGAACAAGACTCCGGATTTCAAAGGACAATATGAGAAACTAAAACATGATTGGCCAGAATTTGTGAAGCAAAAGAAATCGGAGCAGTTCATTCAAATATCGAAAAAAATAAGGAAAATGCGGCTAAGAAGGAGTACAATCATATTATGGGGCCAGGAGGGTATCGCCTTTGGCAGCCTAGGTTGGAGAAGATGGAGAACGAGCTGAGGGCGCGAGGAATCCGTCCAGGTACGGAGGGATGGGATCCAAGGGCCAAAAGCTGGTGGTACGGGCATGGGGGAACGCTGAACCCGGAGACAGGGGAGTGTGTTTACCAGGGCAAAATAATTAAACCCACCCAAGCCCTTATTGACGCAATGAGGGATGCTCAAGAGGGGAAGATCAAGTTCAACAGAGAGAACGACGCACTGACAAAAGCCCTCGGGAATCCTGAACACGGAGGACGTGTACGAGGCATGGGGCACATTTCGTGGAAAATAGGGTTCCCCCAGAATGATGACCCGTACGGTTACAAAAGCCGTAAGAGAAAGATGGATCGGGAAGCAGATGTTGTGGCGCGGTTGGCATCGGAAATGGATGTGATGAAGAAAACCGTGAGTGTACTAGTAGCCGAAAGAGATGCAGCTTGGGCGCAGCATGAAGATCATCCAGCGGATCTCGAAAGCCAGCAGCGGAGAAGCAGCGTGGCTTCCACGGAGGTCCCACCGGCAGCTGGTGCAGATGCACCGACGGTCGAAATTACTGCACCGGAGCCTCTGGTGGTCGAAATTACTGCACCGGAGCCTCCTCGCTACCCCGTGGACGATATAAAGGAGAGGAAAGAATGTCATCTGTATTATCCTATCGGGAACATGTCCATGAAGGTAGCCATCGGCAGTGCTTTACCATGTTTACCTGGAGCACTCCACCACAACAACCCCATTCAAGATGGCTATGCTCGTGTCACGGTGGAGGACATAGTCCAAGGGTTTGAGGACCTGGAGATTGACATTGCTACACCTGAAGGGGAGAAAAGACTTGGAGATGTCAAGCGCCATTTCATTTTATGGCAAAAGAAGTTTATCAAGTTTCCAGGCGAGGCGCCAAGGACAACAAGTCCACCCCCCTACGGTGGTGGTGGTGGCGGTGGCGGTGGTGGTGGTGGTGGTGGTGGTGGCGGTTCACCTACACCTCCGTCACGTCAGCCGACGCCTCCCAGTCCACAACGTCCGGCGGGTGATCAGACGCCGCCCCCCAGTCCTCGTCCGGCGGGTGATCAGACGCCGCCCCCCAATCCACCTCCGGCAAAGAAGCAGAAGCAGTCCTGGATTATTAACCCGGACCCTTATGTACCTAAGACCACAAAGGTACCGGAGCCATCACTGAAACCTCTCCCCACAAGGCCTTGGGAACGTAGTGCCGAGGAAACTGCCGCGGCCGCGGCTGCTGATCTTGAGAAATGGAAGGCGGACTGCAAGAAGAAAAGAGAGCCCGAGCCCAAGCCAGTATTTTCTAATGAGCAAAAGAAGTGGGCTAAGTCATTTTTGAGCACACCGGCCCAAGCCGCGAAGAATCTGCCTGAGGACTATGCACGTGAACTTCGTAGGCAGGCACTCATGTTGAAGGAGAAGAAAGAGCGGGCGGATGACCCCGATCCGGAACAAAGTAAACGAGTTGCCCAGCTCGGGGAACAAAGTAAACAATCGATTGCCCCGCTTATAGTGAAAGCCGCCGGTCCGGATGACCCCGATATCATAGCAGCTGCGGCAGCACTTGGATTGACTGTAACGAGTGCCAGAGAACAAGTGGCCAACTTAGGTATTACTCTTCGTGAACTGTTAGGCCTTGATGAGGCGCCAGTGAAGGAGGTAGTAATTACATATGTGAAGAATGGGCCTCTCGTCGAGCCTGCGCAGGAACAGGATCTACCTCCACAAATGAAAGGTCTGCTGAAATGGTACAAGGGTTACATAAAAAATAAAAACGCCAACGAATATATTTATGCGGAAGTTAGATATGAGCATCACTTCAAACATTACTATGTACAAATTCATCTGAGTGAATTGTTCCAGCTTTTCAATCTGCGCGAGCTCGACAAATCTATCATCAGTTGCTACGTTCTGTAAGTGATTTATTTCTACCCCAACTCGTTCATATTGCCTGCACTATATATATGTCCTAACTATATTGTTGTGTCCGCTATTATACATGCAGAATGAAGATTAAGGAATGCAGAGTAAGGAACATCCATGATGTTGGGTTCATTGATCCACACATCGTTAATGGATATGTGTTGCGGCATCACCCCGCCGACATGGAGGCAGACCTGTGGCAGTTTCTTACAAAGCAGGAACTCAAAAGTGATATTCTATTTCCTTACCATTTTGGGTGAGTGTTTCTGTCTTGAGCACATTCTCTTTTGTTTACTCCATGCATGGTATGTGGCCGGCTAATCGATGAGTTATGCATGACGTACTGTGCATGTATCGTGTCCGCAGGTTCCACTGGATTCTGCTAGTAATTAAAGTTGACACCTCAGAATGTCTCGTCCACGACTCTCTGAATATGGATCCAAAACTTTGGGGCGACATGAGAAGAATGCTGCAGAAGTAATTATTTTCATTCATTTGCGCTCTATATCGATCGGCCTATTTCGTTCATTTCCTAATATCAAGTAACTAATAACTCTCTTGTTCATTTAATTTTCTTTGCCTCGTAGGGTTTGGAGACGGTTCGTAGATACAAAGGTCGGTGAATTCAAAAAAGAGCTAGAATTCAAAAAGTCAAAGGCTAAGAATGCTGGGGATATTCAGCCAGCGGGGACCAATCTATGTGGATACTATGTCTGTGAGATGATCCGGAGATACACCTCTGAGCGGGTTCCGAGTGATACCAATGCTCAGAGGAATAACCTCCGGATGATGCTTAGTCCAGAAGCTCGCTTCCGACCACTTCAAGAGGAACTAGCTGGATGGTTCAGGAGGGAAGTCCTCCATCCTAAAGGAGAACACCATTACGAGGACGTAGAACTTTATATGCCTTAAATTATGTATGGAAACTTGTTCAAAATTGTATATGGTCATCCGATGATATTTAATATATACTGTATATTCCTCTTGAATTATTTTTGGTTCTAATTTCAAATTTTTTTGAAATTGTACACTCATATGCATGTATGTAGTAGCGTAGAATATGTGAAACTCCTTCAAAATTAAAATAAAGCATAAAAGAAATAAAACAATACAAATTAAACAGAAAACAGGTTTAGGGGGGCAGGTTTAGGGGGGGGCTAAAACCCTAAACCTGCGGCGGCCTTTAGTCGCGGTTGGCCAGAAGAACCGCGACTAAAGGTCCTCCGCCCCGACGGCCACCTGGCGCCCACGTGGACGGGCCTTTAGTCGCGGTTCTTAAGCAATCGCGACTAAAGGGGGGAGCCTTTAGTCCCGCCTGTTTGGTCGCGGTTGCGCAACCGCGACTAATGGCAGTTGCGAACCGCGACCAAAGGCCCTTTTTCCACCAGTGTGACGAAGAACGGTCTGCTCAACGGTGCAGCTATGTACAAGTGTGAGGGGGCCGTGCCCCCACCCCCACCCCCCAGCCAAAAATGAGATTTATTTTTTATCAGGTAGTAATGGCCCCTGTTAGATAATAATGAGATAAAAGAGACACGAGAGACACGGATTTTTACGTGGAAACCCTTGCGGGAGAAAACCACGGACGCACGAAGGCGCAATCACTATAAGGAGGAGTATTACAAGCACGAGACGACAGGCCGTCTGAGGTGCGACTACATGGGGTATATATGAGGGGCAACACATAGGAGTCCTTCTAGGACAAGTAAACGAGTTGTACTCGTACGCGTCGGTACCAACGCAAAAGGCCCACACCGTATGTACTATGTCTAGTCCAATACGGTACTAGAATTTGGATCACAATTTAACAATCTCCACCTTGAGCCAAATTCCCTCCAGTAGTCGAAGAAAGTGAATAACTCCATCCAAATCAGCTTAAACACCTTGTGCGTCAAAATCCATAGGACTAGTGAGAAATACCAACTAAGCCTGAGAAAAGCTCAAACTTATTGGTCGGAACTGGCTTTGTCATCATATCAGCAGGATTATTACGAGTACTTATCTTGCATACCTTCAAATCACCTTCAGCAACAACATCTCGAATATAGTGATATCTGACATCAATGTGCTTTGTTCTCTCCTGATATATTGGATTCTTTGTAAGATATATAGCACTTTGACTGTCACTAAATACGGTAGGGCAAGATGAGTCTCCACAAAGCTCAGTGTACAAACCTCTCAACCAGATAGCTTCTTTGCATGCCTCAGAAATAGCCATATACTTGGCATCAGTAGTGGAACAAGCCACAATAGACTGCAAAGTTGCTCTCCAACTCACAGCACAACCATCAATGGTGAAAACATAACCTGTGAGTGATCTTCTCTTGTCCAAATCACCAGCAAAATCAGAATCAACAAAACCAACAAGTCCATCTCCAGTTTTCCCAAACTGTAAATAAGCATTAGAAGTACCTCGCAGATATCTGAAAATCCACTGAACTGCTCTCCAATGCTCTTTTCCAGGATTAGCCATGTATCTACGGACAACACTCAATGCATATGATAAATCCGGACGAGAACAAACCATGGCATACATAAGTGAACCAACTGCACTCGAATAGGGAACTCTAGACATGTACTCAATATCTGCATCTGACTTAGGACATAAAGCTGATGATAATTTGAAGTGTGTAGCTAACGGAGTACTCACCGGCTTGGCATTATGCATATTAAAATGACGAAGAACTTTATCAATATATCCCTTCTGACTGAGATACACCTTTCCAGATGGTCTATCTCTGGATATTTCCATGCCAAGTATTTTCTTTGCTGCACCCAAATCCTTCATCTCAAATTCATTACTCAATTGCTTCTTTAGTTCATTAATCTCTGACATACTCTTTGCAGCAATTAGTATATCATCAACATAAAGGAGCAAATAAATAGTTGAATCTTTGACGGTTTTCAAATAAACACAACTATCATAGTTAGACCTTTTGAAACCTTGAGAGGGCATAAAGGTGTCAAATCTCTTGTACCACTGTCTCGGGGATTTCATCAATCCATAAAAAGATTTCTTTAACTTACAGACAAGCTTCTCTTTTCCAGGAATAACAAAACCTTCAGGTTGTTCCATATAAATATCCTCTTCTAATTCTCCATGTAAGAATTTAGTTTTAACATCCAATTGTTCAAGCTCAAGATCATGCATGGCAACAATACTGAGTAAAGTGCGAATAGAGCTATGCTTCACAACAGGAGAAAAGACTTCGTTATAGTCAATACCTGGAATCTGACTATAACCTTTAGCAACTAACCTTGCTTTATATCTTGTCTCATCATTAGGAGAAGCACCTTATTTCCTCTTGAAAAGCCACTTGCAACGAATAGGTTTCTTCTCTCTAGGTAATCTTACTAAATCCCAAGTGCCATTCTTTTCAAGTGATTCCATCTCATCATGCATAGCGGTCATCCACTTATTACTATCACTAGAATAATAGCCTCGGAATATGAAGAAGGCTCAGCATTACCTTCAATTTCTTCTGCAACAGATAAAGCAAAAGAAACAATATTGCACTCTTCAATTAACCTGTCAGGTTTATTAGTACCTCGTCTAACTCTGTCACGTGCGAGATTCCAACTGGGCGGAACAATAGGCTCATTTGGAGTGGGAGTGACATGATCATCATTAACGACGGGTTCATCATGTGCATCAACAATTTCATTACAAGATGTATCACCTAAATCAATAACATGCTCCACCTGAACAGTAGGCTGCTGAATAGGAGGCAGCTGTTCACTCTCAACAGGAACATTAGTAGATGAAACATCATGTAACATAGCAGATTCATTAAAGATAACATTTCTGCTAATAACAACCTTCTGGGTTTCAGGATTCCATGATTTAAAACCTTTAACACCAGACTTATAACCAAGAAAGATGCACTTAACAGCCCTAGGCTCCAACTTTCCGTTATCAACATGAGCATAAGCAGTGCAACCAAAAACTCTCAACTGTGAATAATCAGCAGGTGAACCAGACCATACCTCAATTGGAGTTTTCTTATTAAGAGCAATAGATGGTGAACGATTAATGAGATAACAAGCAGTTGAAGCGGCCTCTGCCCAAAAATGCCTATGCAAACCTGCATTGGACAACATGCAACGGGCTCTGAAAATAATGATTATGTTCATACGCTCAGCAACACCGTTTTGTTGAGGAGTATAAGGAACGGTGTAATGTCTGACAATGCCTTCAGACTTGCAATAATTCTTAAATTGCTTAGAACAGAATTCCATACCATTATCAGTGCGAAGTATTTTTACCTTCTTTTCAGTTTGTCTTTCAATCATAATCTTCCACTCCTTAAATGCTGAGAATGCTTCATATTTATGCTTCAAGAAATAAGGCCAAATTTTTCTTAAATAATCATCAATAATAGTCAGCATGTAACTAGCACCACCTAGTGACTTCTTGCGAGATGGTCCCCATAAATCAGAATGCACATAATCAAGAATATCTTCAGTTGTATGAGTCGAAGTGTTTAACTTCACCCTCTTGTGCTTGCCGAAGATACAATGCTCACAAAATTTTAATTTACCAGGTTCATATCCATCAAGAAGACCTCTCTTATTTAACTCTGCCAAACCAAGTTCACTCATATGTCCAAGACGCATATGCCAAAGGTAGCAGCATCACAATCAGAATTCTTTGAAATAGCTGGAGTAGCGTTACCTGAAACGGTAGAACCTCGAAGGTAATAAAGACCATTGGTCGAACTTAAGTCACTTTTCATCACAACAAGGGAGCCTTTGGTGACCTTCAAAACACTATCTCCACCTGAATACTTGTACCCCTTTGCATCAAGGGCACTAACAGAGATAAGATTTCTCTTCATCTTCGGAATATACCAAACATCTATCAAAGTTCTGATTATGCCATCAAACATCTTGATTCGAATAGAACCTATGCCTTCAATCTTGCATGGTGAATTATCAAAACCCAAAACGGAACCAGCAGAAGTAGTGGAATCAAAAGTATTAAACCAATCTCTATGTGGACACATATGAAAAGTGCATGCAGTGTCAAGTACCCACTCATCATTGGTCTCAGCACATCCAGCAATAACGACAAGAGCATCATCGGAACTATCATCACGAGCAACGTTAGCAGAATTTTCACCTTGTTTGTTACCTTTCCTCTTTTCTTTATTCTGCAACTTGAAACACTCTGAGATGTCATGAACGTCCTGCAATATTTCTTGTCTCTGGATTGTGACCGGCCCCTGTAGCCATCTTTACTTTTGCCTCTATTTCCATTATTGGAGTTCTTCTCCTTTGTCCTGCCACGAACAGATAATCCCTCTGCTTGGGATGAACTTGAACCATCATGAGGCACCATTAATTTCATCTTCTCCTTAGAGTTCAAAACTTCATAAACTTCATTAAGTGTGAGAGTATCACGACTGTATAATATGGTGTCTCTAAAATTTGTATAAGAACTTGACAGTGAACAAAGTAACATTAAAGCAGTAT
Source organism: Aegilops umbellulata (assembly GCA_032464435.1). Taxonomy (NCBI): domain Eukaryota; kingdom Viridiplantae; phylum Streptophyta; class Magnoliopsida; order Poales; family Poaceae; genus Aegilops; species Aegilops umbellulata. The sequence goes on along the minus strand of CP136060.1, from coordinate 644,822,002 downwards.
CTTCCTCTTCATACTTAACCTCCATTGCAGCTAGATCAGATATGATCTCTTTAAATTCAGAAATATGATTCAAAACATTACCTCCCTCGGGTAACCTGTGCAGGAATAATTTTTGCTTCAGATGCATCTTGCTGGTGAGATCTTTAGTCATGCAAATCCCTTCCAGCTTTAACCATAGAGCGGCGGCAGTTTTCTCGCTCAAAACTTCCTGCAAAATATTATTATGCAAATGGAGTTGAATTTGTGACAAAGCCTTACAATCAATTCTTTTCTCCTCAGCAGTCCAGTCCTCAATTCGGTTCTTCCCAAAACTATCCAGTGCTACATCATAGTCGGCCTGTGCCAACAACGCCCGCATCTTAACTTGCCATAGGATAAACCTTGTGTCACGATCCAGCAGCGGAAAGTCGTACTTCATGAATGCCATGAGTAGATAAATCTGGTAGCTCGGGTAATCGAAGACCAAAAGCTTGATTTGTAGCTTGACGTGACGAATAGTACTAGTAGTCAAATCAGGTAGTGGATCAGATGTGAATTAAACTACTGCTTTGCTTCTGGCCGGCGAGCAGTAATACTACTAGCTTTTGCTTCGGTTGATGACGTGCGAAGTCGATCGAATCTGGAGCAGCGTCAACTCGCCGGATGACTCGGTACTTGTAGCCTGTACGGAGAGCAGCGGCCTCGGGTGCTAGCGACGACCAGGCAAATCGACTTCGTGTCAATCTCAGTTACGGCCGCGCGCATGAGGAAAATCCTGTCGGTCTCGGTCGTGGAAATCGATCCGACGGATCGAGGAATCGTCAGACACGTGTGCGGCGGCGCAAACGATGTAACCCTAATCTCTCGTCTCAAATCTCGTATCTGAAACCTCAGCTCTGTATACCACTTGTTAGATAATAACGAGATAAAAGAGACACGAGAGACATGGATTTTTACGTGAAAACCCTTGCGGGAGAAAACCACGGACGCACGAAGGCGCAATCACTATAAGGAGGAGTATTACAAGCATGAGACGACAGGCCGTCTGAGGTGCAACTACATGGGGTATATATGAGGGGCAACACATAGGAGTCCTTGTAAAACAAGTAAACGGGTTGTACTCGTATGCGTCGATACCAACAGCGGCTGCACAGTGTTTTTAGCCTTTGTTTCACAAATATTTGTGGGGTCAGTGGGATTTTTTTACTATTTTCTTCACGATGAACAGTAGCTGCACAGTGTTTTTAGCCTTTGTTTCACAAAATCTGTGGGGTCAGTTGACCCCACAGCTTATGCCTGGCGTCGCCACTGGATACCAACGCAAAAGGCTCACACCGTATGTATTACGTCTAGTCCAATACGGTATTAGAATTTGGATCACAATTTAACAGCCCCTGCAGCTTTGTGAAAAGTCCATCCTGACATGCAGATGCACACACAATCGCATCATCACGCTTCATCCACACTGCTGGTTCGGTTGCTTCATCTCTATTTCCGACCATGCTTAGCAAGGCTGGTAGCATCCATCGACGAACTAGGCAACCAGCCACCCTGCCGCGGCATAGCCTCGACGGCTCAATGCCGACTAGAAGCTCGCACTGATCTACATGCGCCGTGGACGAACATCCCGGCAACGAGGGAGGGGGGACAAGGCCGCGCTTGAGACTGTCGTCTTCGGCTCCCACTGGCCAATCGGGTGGTCGTCCATGTCGGCCGGCCGACCGGCGACACCGGCCGCTCCGCCCCATACGAATTTTGCTACTGGATTTTGTAGGTGCCACGTGCCCAGCTCAATTGCAACGTTGAAATATTGGAAATTGGGTCCCCGTGTGCAGTGTTGCATACACGACGAAATTAGGGAAACCGAGGGCAACACTAAAATTTTGAAGCTGAAATTTGTTGTAATTTGGATCCCTGTGTGCAGTGTTGAAATATTGGAATATTGGAATTTGGATCCCCGTGTGCAGTGTGCATGCATGACGAAATTTCTTCTGCTGATCCGTCCTCTTATAGTTGTTAGTTGGCTCACAAAATGTCATTGACGTTTGAACTTGAGCTGTATAAGTACACAAGTTGTATATTTTGGTGTAGTTAGTTCTCTAAAGGAGTATATTTACTGCTAATCATACGTGTATTTTGTGACCAATATGAGTAATAATAAGTATAAATTTGCCTCAAGGCTACAAGTTCTGCTCCTTATGATTTTCGTTTGTGATAAATGCCTGCGGTGCCGTGGTACTGTACCTTACTAGAGCTCGGAAGAAGATGGGCATGGCATCTCGCATGGTGATGACACTGACACTGACGCTGACGCTGTTGGGGAGATAGCCCCCGCGCGCCATCGGTTTCAAAGCAACAAGGGCATGAATGATGATGGTGTGATCACGCCTTGCAACTAATCAAACTCACATCAGGCGTGCATGTGCACGGAGGCCGTGACACGTCTAACTTGGAAATAGTGTCGACGGGGCGCGGCTGAGAGCAGTCGCTTCGGATGAAAGCGTGGGCTCGGCCGGAACAGCGGCTCTATGATTTTCTTCTTTCATTTTGAACCGGACAGCGGCTTTAAGATCCTGACTGTGCAGCCAATAATGTGGCGAGATATTGTATGACCGCTGGCTGGTGGATGCGATGGGAGGCATGTTTGCGGTCCCCCATCCTCCAATTTGATACAATGATACGTGGAAACTGAAAGCCACGACATGAATGATCGAGTGTTTATAGTAGTACTTGTTCTTTAACTCGGATGAATTCTCGTGTGTTACTGCATCAGCTGTTGGAACGTAGAAGATGAGCCATACGGGCCGCGTGTCCTAGCTAACCAGTGGTGACCGTTGGCGCATTCCAGCACGCGTGGTACCGCCTAGCGTGCATGCTCTGGACCGGTGGCGCAAGCAAGCGCACGGCGCCTCCCGTTTCTACGACCGACACAAGGCAGGCACCTCTGAGAGAAGAGCTCGGCGTTGCAGTCCGTTCGTACCAGGACGCACGTACGTAGTAGAGTCTCAGGTCTCAACCAGCTCACGCTTCACGGCTTTTGGTTACGACGAGCCGGAGGGAGCCGGTGAGGAGTCGTTTTGCCGGCGCGCGGGGCTGTGCCTGTACACGCCTGGTCATGGTGGATGGGGCTCGGGTAGCTGCTCGTGCCGTCCGCTCCGGCTTTCGAACGGCCGCGGTTGGCAGGCGCCCTGCAACTTGCCGTCGGCGCGGGGCATGCGGACGTGCGACACAGTGGGCCGCGATGGGCATCTCTCTAGCTACTTGCGCGCCGCATCGGATGCCAAAGGGGGGGCCCCAGCCAGCCAGTACCGCATCGTACCGGCGAGAGAGTAAAGAACTGATCGAGTAGAGGTAGTGGCGATCCTGAAACACGGTCCTCTAGGCCTGGATATGTACCTACCGTGTGTACTAACCGGAGCAGTAACATCGAGTCCATCTCAGCAAATTTCCTTACGTGGCAATGAGTTAATGAGGAGAGAGGTAGTAGTACTAACTTAGCTATTAATGTAACATCACATGTCCCAATGCAATACGAGTCTATAACATAATAAATGAAGTTCTGCATGTTACTACCCACGTATGTTACTATCCACTATGAAGGTAGTAACATGGTCTAGGGATATGTGTATGTTACTAGTGTATGTTAGGCTGGTCATAGTGGGGAGTAACTTAGACTAGTAACATGCATATGTTACTAGTCTATGTTACTACCTCTATAGTGGATAGTAACATATGTGTAGTGTTATGCATCACCTCATTTATTGCTTTATAGACTCATTTTGCATTGGAAACCGCTATGTGATGGTAACATATTATGTTACTCTATTTACCTCTCTCTTCATTAATTACCTGACACATCATCTTTTTTGCTTATGTGACATGTATGTTACTACCTATGTTACTCCCACTATGACCAGCCTTAGGCTGACCATAGTGGGGGTAACATAACTAGTATCATATACTTGGGACTCGCAAACATGCTTACATGGCAGGAAATTAAAGAAGAGAGAAATGGTCATAGTAACATAGGTAGATACCGTAACATAATAAATGTTATACTACTATGTGTCATGCATGACAATAAATGAGGCCATCTATGATACTACTTTGTGATACTATGCACTATGGATGTAGTATCATACACTAGTATCACTAGTATAATGCCCGTGTGTTGCCACGGGCCTTCTAATATTTTTGTTGGTTGCATATTGAAACATGATGCCCTTCAAATTTGACATGTGTAGAAAAGATTTCCCGTAACAGTCGACTTATATACTTGATGCAATGTATTTCCATTTTCCCACTTCACTTGCATCTCCATTATTTCTTTTTAGTTGCAATGTATTAAAAATGTAATTTGGCAACATATACATGAAGAGCATAAAATCATATACTTCCTCCGTTCTTAAATATAAGTTTTTTTAGAGATTCCAATACAGACTATTTGCGGAGCATAATGAGTGAATCTACACTCCAAAATATGTCTATATACATCCGTATAGAGTTCATATAGAAATATCTATATAGACTTATATTTAGAAACGGCGGCAGTACAAAATAACCCAACACACTCTTGTAACGAATAAATTATTATTATCTAGAATATAAATATAATGATGATAAAATAATTGCATGTATCTTGATTATGAAAATAAAATAGATAAATATACTTGTCTGTGCTTGTTGGAATATCAGCCAACAGAGAATATAGGTTGTGAAATGCTATTTCAAGTGCGTTATTGAAGTCCCTTGAAAACCTCAGTAATTTCAATATCTCATAGCTTTATTCTCTACCAAATGTGATGTAGAGTGAGTCCAAAATATATACATGGTATGCATGTGTGGAGTGAGTCACATCCTGCTTTGTAGCAACATAGGACATTCTCTAGATCACTTGTTTGGCTATTATCTTTAGAACAATTTTCGCTATTTCTAGAATATCTGACACTTCTCTCGTGGCATAATAACCACTCCTCTCAGTTCACAAGGGAGAAAGGAAAAGAAGCTAATATGTTCTAGACAAATAAACAGTCTCCCTCAAAAAGGAAAAGCTACTCCACGCCTCTCACTACACATGCACAACACACATCCCTTATCCCCACCTCACAAGGCACAACTTCAGCAACGCACATGGCATAGTCCCGCTTTCTCTCCCCGTCACTGCTCCTCTTGTCCCGCCATAGCGTCATCTGCCGGCTCCTCTCCCAGCCTTGGTGTCAGCCATCGCTTCCTCTCCCTGCCACTACGTAGACCACCATACCCTCTCCTAGTCTGGTTGATTTGTACCCTTGATCCGTGATAGTTGCTGGCCTAATGCTATTGCCTACAGGTAGTGGCTGGTGGACCACGCCCGACCGAGGGAAGCAACAACGGCGCCGCAGGTAACAGGCATACACACAGTAGGTGGGCGCCTGAAACAATGCCATCAAACATGCATGAGCAACGACCTCGATCATGCCTCCCTGTAGGTTAATTCTTCCCCTTTCTTATCGTGTTTTGTTAGAGGGATCTCAAATGAACTATTCATATTCGGCAAAAGTAATAATCAAAAAATACTCACATGTATCTCTGAAATAAAAACTGCGCAGCAGATTTGCAGTGAACTTCATGGCCAATAATGAATTTAATTGTTTATAGGACAAATTAAGAAAGAATTTCTCAGAGATAGTAATAACTGACCCAGTAGTCAATTGTTGATTGGAAATGTATGCTAATATGGCTCGGAGATGCAATAGAACAACTGAAGGATTGCACTTGAAGATCAAATATGATAACTCTGAGCAGTCTATGGTCACAAGTTGTTTAGGCTCTGAATCTCAAGTAGCAGCTCTAACAGGAAGGGAAAAAAGTGAACTACACTTCACAAGAAACAACAATATTGGATTTCTTGTTATCTTGAATACTACCAATTGGAAAGCAAAGAAGAGAATATTTTCAATTATTCCTACTGTCTAGCAATCGCAAAGGTTTAAATGTAACATCAATAGCAACTAATAGTTCACTTTATTCCCTTCCTGTTAGAGTTGCTACTTGGGATCTAGGGCCTAAACAATTTGTAACATCAACCAGTACAACCCCGTGTGTTGCTATGGGCCTTTTAAATTTTTTATTGCGTACATGTACTAAACTTGGTGAATTTTTGCCTTCTTCCAACAGCATCGCCTTGGACCCTTGTCGTTGGATTTCTTTTTAAACACTGACATAATTCATCTTCATCTTTCTCATGTAATCTACAAAAATAAAATATATAGAAATGCACCTTTTGAATTATCATGAAGAACAATTCTCTAAAATTCGATGAGTTTTTAGTTCGGTCCAAAATAGTTATGGTAGTGACTTTGTCAATCAACATTTCCAAAGTATCAGATATACAAAGGTGAATATATAAACATATATTTAAAAAATCTGATATACAATGTATATTCATTGGTCAGCTCTTAGATGCAAGTAGGTGACCGTTTTTAGTCAAAATGAGCGACATCGTGCTTTTTAGTGGAGTGAGTCGCATCCCAATTTGAATAATAACATGTAGGCTCACCTGCAAATCATTTGTTGATAATTATTTTTTAGAAATGACTGGTTAGGGTATGTGATATCTTTCACTATATAAAAAATTATATGACATTTCTATCATATCAAACAACCGGTTTTCTGTTAAAAACAAACAACTCCTCCTTCTCTTCTAATCCTGAAAAAGCAATTCACCCTCTCCACTCATCGCATGACGCGGCGGTCAGGCTCACATTTCATTACCCCTGCCTGCCCTGCCCACCATGGCTTCTCACTGTCACCTCCCATCGATGCCACATCATTTAGCTTGCATCATGCTCTCAACGCCACATCCCCTCCTCTCCACGATGTCGCCCGCCCCCTCCTCTCCACTCGATGGCATCCCAGGCCGATTCCCAGTGCCAAGGAGTGCACACCATCGTAGCCGAGGGTGACCACCACGACGACACAACCTGCTGCGAGAAGTCAAACATTAAGGACCAATCCGTATAGGAACATGCATAAGAAAATAAGAGTAATCTGAAAATGTAAGGATTATATTATTTTGTCTTCCTGAGTTCGCTTCCCAGTGAAATATCTATCATTTCTTTTTATTGCAATATCAGAGCCCCTCCACTTACCATCTTGTTTTTAGTTACAGTTACAAGTCCTTCCTTCAGCATATGATTATTTCTGCATGACTAATATGCTTCTGCATCTGCATATGATTATTCTTTTTTGATAAGTTGTCAAGAGTTTAGGCCATTAACTAATGATAACACTGAGAGGCAAAGCGCAATTGAGCAAAGTTTTTTTTAGCAAAGAACAACTCCGTACAATAAATTGGTAGGAGTCCTAGATCCTCTGTGCAAGATACTATTAAGTGCTTCAAAATATATAGTTCAATGCACATAAAAATAATTAAGCCACTAATACCATGATGCAATTATTTATTTTCTTGATATAGAATAGTAAAGTACAAAATTGGCAGTTTACCATTCACATGTAGAGATCAGAAGCTCTTCGGTTAAACTATCTTTGGATTGTCAGTCAACGCCGCACTTGTGGCCATTCATTTTCTTGACTTGAAGCCATACCCTACAAAACTACTTCACAAAGAGGCTCAAATTGTCGCTGATAGTCTACATGCTACACATAAATCATGGAAGGGGCAAACACTGATAACATTACCATTTGAGCCTCTTCTATATCTAGTCATAGTATTCCAACTATCCCAAAGAAAGAAGTATCTGAAAGCTGCACTCTAACCTGCAACAATTAGGGGAGAAAATTAGAAACACATAGGCTAGATAAAATGATTGCCATGATCTTAAATAAGCAAGCAATAGAGCAGTGTCTTTCCCACAAAAGAAAATGACAGAGTACAGCAAAACTTGAAGTACCAAAACCATCATATCTTGAAATGTGTCATTTTCTTCATCGACGGATCTAACAAAAATGAATAGAAACCTGATCAGGTGAATGCTTGCAGTATGGAACAATAGATCAACCATGGGTACAAGAAAGGAATTAAATCCAATATTGAATAATCTCCTCACTCATCTCTAGTGCTTTTGCAAGAAAGGAATTAAATTCCATATTGAACAGTAGATCTCTTGCTTTCAGCTTCACTTGATTCTATCACTACTAGGGAAAACCTTATACACAGAACTTTAGCAGTAGCGAGGGCCATAAAAGAACGCTGGTGCTAAGTAGCAGTAGCGCGCCTGCGCAAACCGCGCTGCAGATAAAGTTCTAACAGTAGCGCGTCTTCTTCTAAACACGTTACTACTAAAATTCCCACGGCTTAGCCGATAGGCTACACATAGTAGTAGCGACCTATAACGAACCGCGCTACCGCTACTTTCTTTGTAGCAGCGCGTTTTAGTCTAAACTCGCTACTGATAGAGGATATATAATTAAATGGAAAGCAAATAGAAAGGTAATTTAAAATGAAGGAAATAGAACAAGGTGAAAGGGAAAAAAATGCGAAGAAAACTAAATGAAAAAGGGAAAAAAAACAGAATGGTGTACGAGTAGCGTGTATTCCAGAACGCGCTGTAGCTAACATAGCAGTAGCGCGCCGTCTGGAACGCGCTACTGGTACTTCTGACTTAACCGCACGCGGTTCGTCCTCCCCCACTGCCACTTCATCCCCAAAATCCAACTCCACTCTCGCCGCCACCGTCACCCCTCGGTTGCCGCGCGCTCTCCGCGCACCCGCTACGCCGCCCCCGACCCCAGATTCAACGCCGCCCCCGCCCCCGACCTCAACGCCGCCCCCGACCCCGACCTCGACGCCGCCCCGGACGCCCCCCCCCCCCCCGACCTCAACGCCGCCCCGGAGCCCCGACCACGACCTCGACGCCGCCTGCCCCTCCCTCGTCGCAGGCACCCGAGGTGAGCACGCCTGCTCCTCCCTCTCCCCTACCTCTGCCTAGGGTTTCTACCTCCATCAAATTAGTTAGGGTGGAATCAAATTAGTTAGTAAGAACTTGTTAGGGTTCTTAGGTACTAATTAGTTAGTAAGAACTTGTTAGGGTTCTTAGGTACTAATTAGTTAGTAAGAACTAGGTACTAATTAGGTACTAGAATATTTTTATTTATAGTAAGTTTATTTTTAGTAAAAACTAGTTGAATTAATAGAACTAGTTAGTACGAACTTGTTGCTATTTTTTAGTTGAAGCAATTTTCCGGCATCGACGTGGACGATGCCTATCCCGCATCCTCGTCGTCGAGTCGGCGGAGGACGACACCTGCTTGACCAGATGGGCCATGTCCAGGACTGGGCTCCGCCAGGGTGGTACTGGGAGGCGCTACCTACCGGGGGCCGCAGGTTGGTGAGGAGCCAGCCTGTCGTTGACCCGAACCTTCTTTGGTGGCGGTCGCGTGGGCCAGTGACGGTCCAGAGGCTCGAGGACTCCGCGGAGGTGGTGCGTCACCGTGTCAGTGAGGAGGACGCGCACGTCCGTCGCTACTTGTTTGCGTTGGAGCACAGGTTCTCCAATACCAGGCAGGTTCTCCAGGGATCTCACTGGAGCTATGATCCCGTGATGGTTCCTTCTCTGTGGGTGTCCACCGCCCGCGCCGATACCCGTCGTGTGCTAGGGTTTTAGTTTTACTAGTGATGATATATGTATGACACTATTCGGGATGTATTAGTGATAATATTCGACGATGTACGGACGCATGAGATGATTTACTTTTGCTTATTGAATACATGCTAATTTGAGTCTTATAAGATATTTTGAAATGTATATCTTGTGTTGCTCAATATCCAAGTGGCCGAGTGGCCTATGTTTTGCCGGAGTGTTAATTCATTTCCGTTCCGGCAAATTTTAGGCGCTCGATATATCCTATTTTAGCAAAGGTCATGCCGGATTTTTCCGTGAATTTTGGCATGACTTTTGCCAGAATATGTAGGAAATATCGAGTGCCCCGGATTTGTGTGTTGAGTATCCTGGGAGTTGTCTTCTATCAATTTTCAATTATTGTTTTAACTATGAACATAGGAAATGTCTGACGACAAAAAGGATTTTGGTATTTGCAAATACTGCGAAGACGGGCGCGGCCTGTGCGACGGAATCTTCCTAGATGATGATAGGCGCTTCAGCATCAAGATGGACGAGAACTTCAAAGTGGATACAAGAAGTCACAACGACAAGTCTTTTTTCGTAATTAAGCATGACATCTGCTTCATTTGCTTCAACTTATATTTTTTTTACTATTCTACTAGCGTATCGCCTGCCATGCAAAAAAAATTGTATTGGATAAGATAGGTTTCAGTCATACTATGGAGGTAAAGAAAGTTTATTTGAAGACCGAGCATGGTTATATTTTCCACGCAAAATTATACAATTCAGACGACTACACCTATTTTGGATGCAGAACATGGCGAGCACTATGCAAGACTTATGCATTTAAGCCTGATATGGTTATCACCTTTGATATTCGTCCGGAAGATGATATTGAAGGTAATACCGACATCTGGGTCGATGTGCAGACGCCTCCAGTTACACCAAAATGTAAGTTTCTCGACCATATTTATGTCTTTGATATTGTTTATTCAAAAATAGTTGACAACTAATTTGTATTGTCAGCTTATTTCGGTGCAAGTAAACATGTCCAACGCTTGGTAGACAGGACCTACTACTATCCCGGGGCTGAACTAAATTGCGAGGAGCTAAGTCATTATGTTTCATGGCTTGAGGATCTTGATAATGTCAAGACAAATTTTCTTCCTGGAGTTAGAAATCTTAGTACTGAAAACGTGCGACCAATAGTGTTCGTGATGAACTACGGTCACATCTATTTAGGAAGGATGGTAAGATTTTTACTATTTGTCCTCAGTGCATCTTTTCCATACATTATTTGTGAAGCTAAACTTCATTGCTAAGTATGTGACCATACGATGTTCTTCAAGAGGGACTCCCGATGAATGTTGTGCCTTATGGGATCGAGACTAAAGGTATCATGAGTATTATTAGCTTACGGTCAAGATATCCTACATGTTACTTTAGTGCATTCAAGATCAAGGATGAATGCTTAATAGTGGAAGACTGGACTAGATATGTAATGGGGGAGCACAGAGAAGTACTAGGGGGCAGCAAACAGATGTGCTACCCAAAATTAGGAGACAAGTTTATCTGCATGCTCCAACATGATCAAGGAGGAGAGCTACACATGTTTTATGTTGTTTTACCTAAGAGAGAGCACCAGGAGTGATTAGTTAGAAATGAGTTTGAGGATGATGATGTGCTAAACTATTACTATGATGATAAAATAGCTAGTGTTGGTGGTAATGACTGATGATTATTATTAGCTGGTGTTAGTGGTGATTAAATAAATATTGTTGGTGCTAATGATTATGATGATGATTAAATAGCTTGTGCTGGTGGATTAGATTCAAGTGGAGGCAACATGTGGTGCACATCGAAAGTACTACTAGTCCAAACTAGATCAAGTTTGTATTAGTAGTATACTTTTGACATACACCACATATTGCCTCCACTTGAACCTAATCCACCTTCATTTGACACACTGTTATGGACATAATGATGTAAACCTCATAACTGGTATTGTACCAATATTTGTACGATGGCGCATAAATACACTAAAAATAAAAAAAATAAAAAAACAATACTAGTAGCGATGGAAAGAAAACATGCTGCCAGTAGTTACATTAGCAGCAGCGTGGGAGTGAACAAGCGCTGCAGCTATTTGTCCTAGCAGTAGTGCGTGCGGCACGCGTTACTGCTAAGCAATAGCTGTAGCGCCTTATTAGTAGCGCGCCAACCCGCGCTACTAGTGAGCACAAAACCCGCGCTGCTGCTAGGGTTTTCCCTAGTAGTGTATTGTTAACTGCATTCCCAAAACATAATGCTCGCGTTCAAAAATTTGAGTCATCTAGCAAAACGTAGTTTAATTTATAAAGTTGTTGGTGCAGGCATCCACTCTGCCTCTGAACCTCCATTTATCTTGTTGTCATGGTCATATTTTTGCAGAATTTTTTTAGAACCATCAAGTGAGCTTAAGTTAACTCAGAAGCTTATATGCATCTAGAACTTTAAGTTATACTCAAAACTCTACAGAAAGGTGAAAAAACATGTTGGAACTAAGAACAGATCATGAACTTCTAACAAAAACTGGCACATGAGGGGACTTATCTTAATATTAAACGTAAGTCGGCATGAAGATGTCCCCAAGATACAAACTTCCTATATCATTAAAATTGTCCCTGATACAGTCTAAAGTCCAAATTTTCATCAATCTTTATTATATCAAAAAATTATGTTTTCTTTGGTTAAATATGCATACCAGACCTCTCCAATAAGAGGCACCCCTCCAAATTGATTTATGAAGCTGACAGATATAGAAAGCATGTAGCCATACCTATTCTTGAATGTGCATGTCTTCAGAGCTTGAAAAAACAAGGTACCAACATCTTTCCAGTAGTTTGCTGAGTGCTAATCACCTTGAAGGCTGAACAAACACGATGGTCAAAGTTCTAATTAATTCAAACACAAACAACATAAAAACCAGATTGAGATAGAAGCTACTGAACACGTACTATTCTAAATCTAACAATCAATTGAATTGGCGCCTTTTTATTTGTAACCCACTCGAAACTCTCAACTTGCTCATACCTCATAAAAAGTCCAGCTAATATAATGCTCTCGAAATGATTGTTCACTTCTATAAGAAGGTCGAACGGCATGTCCTACATATTGGTTCGTTATGAACCAATTGTTGTCATTTGCGTGCAACAACCTGATCAGCAACCGTCACTGACATATGCAAGACCGCCGGTTCTCTGCCTCTAGCTTCCCCTGCATTAACAAATTGGGACACCATTAGGTCCATAGTCTATGATGTACTTACAAATGGTGACATTATTCAGCAATAAAGTACGCAAGACTCAGTGAACACCGCAAAACAATCTCCTGCATGGATTCACTCTCCTCTACGTTTAGTCTGCTCTTCCCATAACGTATACCAAACTGTTCCGGCCTAATAACATTCTTTGGTTCCTCGGCATATTTCCTGATTGACTGCTCATATTCACTCTTTTACGAAGCTTGCCAACTTCTGTCTGGAGGTGCACTACCAAGGCGAAGCCTGAAACAATATCTTCAGTTAACAAACCAAGCGTAAATGAGGAGTACGCAAACCATGAAATATGCCAGTATATTTAGTGGCTGCACCCCAAACAAGACAATATGCTCCTTTGCCGGAACACATTCAAACAGAGCCTGCAATTCTATGCAGCACACACTGTACAGAATCGATGGTTCAGAGATAACTAAGAAGAGCAGCAAGTTTTCTTCATCTACAAACAGAATTCGAGTAGTTGAATGAAAGATTAGAGACAGGAATGAGGAGGCAGCCTCGATTGTGAAGACCTATGGCAGGAATGGGGGCTGAGCGTGCTCATCAGTCGTCACGGCCAGGCTGGCGGCGTGTGAAGATCCGAGCCGACGGCGGCGACCTGATGATCTGCGACGGCGGCATCCTGGTGATCCGAGGCGATAGCGGCGGCGGCGTCCCGCCGATTTGCGACGGCGGCGTCCTGCCGATCCGCGACGGCGGCGACGTCCCTTGGATTCAGCGGCGTCCCACGTTTCCGCGGCGGCGGCAGATGGGAGCGGAGGGGGACCAGATGGCGGCGGAGGAGGAAGACTGCGCCCTGCCCCGCCCTTCCCCGAGGTTCTATGGCAGCGACGGCGGCCCACAAGTGGGGGGGCTCGAATCTTGGCGGAGGCGGCATATGGCAGCGGAGGAGTGGGATGCCCAAAAACCAAGGCAGGCAGGCAGGGTGAAGGGCGGCGGCGACGGAGGAAGGCAGGAGGCGGCGGAGGAAGGCGGCGGCGGCGGAGTGGGATAGGAGGGAAAGAGAAAACACAGCGAAAGGGGTGGATCGAGAGGAGGGGCGAGAGGACGTGCGTCGAGGGGATCGAGACGAGCGTAGGTTTCTTTAGTGCGTGGGGGAGGGCGAAAAAAACCAGCAAAAAAAAACTGGACGAAAATGGTGGAACGAAAATAAAACCCTTAACGCGACCTACCAACTGAGACATTAGGAGTAGAGATATGCATGATACTAGTATATGTTACTCCCCACTATGACCAGCCTTACTCTCCATTATGTCTAGTCTCAAGATTGTCTTGTGAGTTCACGCTACTCCAAATTCCACCTGGGTAAATTTGACCACATCCCTTAGTTTCTTTTTGCGATCTATGCATCTTCAGTTCTTGTAGTACAACGAACATTGAAAAAGCTTGTGAGGCCCCCGTGTCGCTCCCGTGCGAGCGGCTCGGGTGGAGAAAAGCAACCCTAGCTCCCCGCCGCAAAATCCTCCCTCTCCTCTCCGCCACCGTCGGAAGAAGCTGCAGGGCGAAGCCTCTGCGGCCGGCGGCGGCGGAGGAGACCTTGCTCGCGTCGTGGGAAGGCCTCGGGCACGGCAGAGCTCTCCCTTGGTGACCGCGGCGGCGTTCTCGTGTGGGTCTCGGATCTGGCATAGCCGGCTCCGACGACCTGCATCTCGTCTGTGCCGTGGCTTGGCCGCTAGAGCGCGGCGTTGGGGGGGTGGAGCGGCGCAGCAGATGACCCGGGTTCGATCTGGGACTGCCTTGTTGCAGGCTCGGTCTGCGTGGCGACGGCGGCTGCTACGGCCGCTAGGGCGAGGTAGTGGTCGGTGTTGGGGAACGTAGTAATTTCAAAAAAATTCCTACGCACACGCAAGATCATGGTGATGCATAGCAACGAGAGGGGAGAGTGTTGTCCACGTACCCTCGTAGACCGAAAGCGGAAGCGTTAGCACAACGCGGTTGATGTAGTCATACGTCTTCATGATCCGACCGATCAAGTGCCGAACATACGACACCTCCGAGTTCAGCACACGTTCAGCCCAATGACGTCCCTCGAACTCTGATCTAGCCGAGTGTTGAGGGAGAGTTTTGTCAGCACGACGGCGTGGTGACGATGTTGCTGTTCTACCGACGCACGGCTTCGCCTAAGCACCGCTACAATATTATCGAGGTGGACTATGGTGGAGGGGGGCACCGCACACGGCTAAGAGATCAATGATCAATTGTTGTGTTTCTAGGGTGCCCCCTGCCCCGTATATAAAGGAGCAAGGGGGTGCGGCCGGCCAAGGGGAGAGGCACGCCAGGAGGAGTCCTACTCCCGCCGGGAGTAGGACTCCCCCCCCCCTTTCCTAGTTGGAATAGGATTCGGGAGGGGGAAAGAGGAGAGAGAGAGAAGGAAGGGGGCGCCGCCCCCCTCTCCTTGTCCTATTCGGACTAGGGGGGAGGGGCGCGCGGTCCAGCCCTAGTCGCCTCTCCTCTCTTCCACCAAGGCCCATTAAGTCCCCTGGGGGTTCCCGTAACCCCTCCAGTACTCCGGTAAAATCACAATTTCACCCGGACCACTTCCGATATCCAAACATAGGCTTCCAATATATCAATCTTCATGTCTCGGCCATTTCGAGAATCCTCTTCATGTCCATGACCACATCCGGGACTCTGAACAACCTTCGGTACATCAAAACATATAAACTCATAATATAACTGTCATCGAAATGTTAAGCATGCGGACCCTACGGGTTCGAGAACTATGTAGACATGACCGAGATACGTCTCCGGTCAATAACCAATAGCGGAACCTGGATGCTCATATTGGCTCCCACATATTCTACGAAGATCTTGTATCGGTCACACCGCATAATAACATAGGTTGTTCCCTTTGTCATCGGTATGTTACTTTCCCGAGATTCGATCGTCGGTATCTGAATACCTAGTTCAATCTCGTTACCAGCAAGTCTATTTACTCGTTCCGTAATACATCATCCCGCAACTAACTCATTAGTTGCAATGCTTGCAAGGCTTAAGTGATGTGCATTACCGAGAGGGCCCAGAGATACCTCTCCGACAGTCGGAGTGACAAATCCTAATCTCGAAATACGCCAACCCAACAAGTACCTTCGGAGACACCTGTAGAGCACCTTTATAATCACCCAGTTACGCTGTGATGTTTGGTAGCACACAAAGTGTTCCTCCGGTAAACGGGAGTTGCATAATCTCATAGACATAGGAACATGTATAAGTCATGAAGAAATCAATAGCAACATACTATACGATCGTGTGCTAAGCTAACAGAATGGGTCATGTCAATCACATCATTCTCCGAATGATGTTATCTTGTTAATCAAATGACAACTCATGTCTATGGTTAGAAAACATAACCATCTTTGATTAATGAGCTAGTCAAGTAGAGGCATACTAGTGACACTCTGTTTGTCTATGTATTCACACATGTATTATGTTTCCGGTTAATACAATTCTAGCATGAATAATAAACATTTATCATGATATAAGGAAATAAATAATAACTTTATTATTGCCTCTAGGGCATATTTCCTTCAGTCTCCCACTTGCACTAGAGTCAATAATCTAGATTACATTGTAATGATTCTAACACCCATGGAGCCTTGGTGCTGACCATGTTTTGCTCGTGGAAGAGGCTTAGTCAACGGATCTGCAACATTCAGATCCGTATGTATCTTGAAAATTTCTATGTCTCCCACCTGGACTAGATCCTGGATGGAATTGAAGCATCTCTTGATGTGCTTGGTTCTCTTGTGAAATCTGGATTCCTTCATTTGCAGCTTCTGAAGCAGCTATGTACTCCGCTTCACACGTAGATCCCGGCACGACGCTTTGTTTAGAACTGCACCAAATGACAGCTCCTCCGTTCAATGTAAACACGTATCCGGTTTGCGATTTAGAACCGTACGGATCAGTGTCAAAGCTTGCATCAATGTAACCATTTACGATGAGCTTTTTGTCACCTCCATAAACGAGAAACATATCCTTCGTCCTTTTCAGGTACTTCAGGATGTTCTTGACCGCTGTCCAGTGATCCACTCATGGATTACTTTGGTACCTCCCTGCTAGACTTATAACAAGGCACACATCAGGTGTGGTACACAGCATTGCATACATGATAGAGCCTATGGCTGAAGCATAGGGAACATCTTTCATTTTCTCTCTATCTTCTGCAGTGGTCGGGCATTGAGTCTTACTCAACTTCACACCTTGTAACACAGGCAAGAACCCTTTCTTTGCTTGATCCATTTTGAACTTCTTCAAAACTTAGTCAAGGTATGTGCTTTGTGTGAGTCCAATTAAGCGTCTTGATCTATCTCTATAGATCTTGATGCCCAATATGTAAGCAGCTTCACCGAGGTATTTCATTGAAAAACTCTTATTCAAGTATCTCTTTATACTATCCAGAAATTCTATATCATTTCTAATCAGTAAAATGTCATCCACATATAATATCAGAAATGCTACAGAGCTCCCACTAACTTTCTTGTAAATACAGGCTTCTCCAAAAGTCTGTACAAAACCAAATGCTTTGATCCCACTATCAAAGCGTTTATTCCAACTCCGAGAGGCTTCCACCAGTCCATAAATGGATCGCTGGAGCTTGCACACTTTGTTAGCTCCCTTTGGATCGACAAAACCTTCCGGTTGCATCATATACAACTCTTCTTCTAGAAATCCATTGAGGAATGCAGTTTCAACATCCATCTGCCATATTTCATAATCATAAAATGCGGCAATCGCTAACATGATTCAGACAGACTTAAGCATCGCTATGGGTGAGAAGGTCTCATCGTAGTCAATCCCTTGAACTTGTCGAAAACCTTTCGCAACAAGTCGAGCTTTATAGATAGTAACATTACCGTCAGCGTCAGTCTTCTTCTTGAAGATCCATTTATTCTCAATTGCTTGCCGATCATCGGGCAAGTCAACCAAAGTCCACACTTCGTTCTCATACATGGATCCCATCTCAGATTTCATGGCTTCAAGCCATTTTGCGGAATCTGGGCTCACCATCGCTTCTTCATAGTTCGTAGGTTCATCATGATCTAGTAGCATGACTTCCAGAACAGGATTACCGTACCACTCTAGTGCGGATCTTACTCTGGTTGATCTACGAGGTTCAGTAACAACTTGATCTGAAGTTCCATGATCATCATCATTAACTTCCTCACTAAATGGTGTAGGTGTCATAGAAACCGTTTTCTGTGATGAACTACTTTCCAATAAGGGAGCACGTACAGTTACCTCATCAAGTTCTACTTTCCTCCCACTCACTTCTTTCGAGAGAAACTCCTTCTCTAGAAAGGATCCATTCTTAGCAACGAATGTCTGGCCTTCGGATCTGTGATAGAAGGTGTACCCAACAGCTTCCTTTGGGTATCCTATGAAGACACATTTCTCCGATTTGGGTTCGAGCTTATCAGGTTGAAGCTTTTTCACATAAGCATCGCTGCCCTAAACTTTAAGAAACGGTAACTTTGGTTTCTTGCCAAACCACAGTTCATAAGGCGTCGTCTCAACGAATTTCGATGGTGCCCTATTTAACGTGAATTCGGCCGTCTCTAAAGCATAACCCCAAAACGATAGCGGTAAATCAGTAAGAAACATCATAGATTGCACCATACCTAGTAAAGTACGATTATGACATTCGGACACACCATTACACTGTGGTGTTCCGGGTGGTGTGAGTTGCAAAACTATTCTGTATTGTTTCAAATGTAGACCAAACTCGTAACTCAAATATTCTCCTCCACGATCAGATCGTAGAAACTTTATTTTCTTGTTACGATGATTTTCAACTTCACTCTGAAATTCTTTGAACTTTTCAAATGTTTCAGACTTATGCTTCATTAAGTAGATATACCCATATCTGCTCAAATCATCTATGAAGGTTAGAAAATAATGATACCCGCTGCGAGCCTCAATATTCATCGGACCACATACATCAGTATGTATGATTTCCAACAAATCTGTTGCTTGCTCCATTGTTCCGGAGAACGGCGTTTTAGTTATCTTGCCCAAGAGGCATGGTTAGCAAGCATCAAGTGATTCATAATCAAGTGATTCCAAAATCCCATCAGCATGGAGTTTCTTCATGCGCTTTACACCAATATGACCTAAACGGCAGTGCCACAAATAAGTTGCACTATCATTATTAACTTTGCATCTTTTGGCTTCAATTTTATGAATATGTGTATCACTACGATCGAGATCCAACGAACCATTTCCATTGGGTGTATGACCATAGAAGGTTTTATTCATGTAAGCAGAACAACAATTATTCTCTAATTTAAATGAATAACTGTATTGCAACAAACATGATCAAATCATATTCATGCTCAACGCAAACACCAAATAACACTTATTTAGTTTCAACACTAATCCCGAAAGTATAGGGAGTGTGCGATGATGATCATATCAATCTTGGAACTACTTCCAACACACATCGTCACCTCGCCTTTTACTAGTTTCTGTTTATTCTGCAACTCTCGTTTCGAATTACTACTCTTAGCAACTGAACCAGTATCAAATGCCGAGGGGTTGCAATAAACACTAGTAAAATACACATCAATAACATGTATATCCAATATACCTTTATTCACTTTGCCATCCTTCTTATCCGCTAAATACTTGGGGCAGTTCCGCTTCCAGTGACCAGTCCCTTTGTAGTACAAGCACTTAGTCTCAGGCTTAGGGCCAGACTTGGGCTTCTTCACTTGAGCAGCAACTTGCTTGCCGTTCTTCTTGAAGTTCCCCTTCTTCCCTTTGCCCTTTTCTTGAAACTAGTGGTCTCGTCAACCATCAACACTTGATGTTTTTCTTGATTTCTACCTTCGTCGATTTCAGCATCACGAAGAGCTTGGGAATTGTTTCTGTTATCCCTTGCATATTATAGTTCATCACGAAGTTCTACTAACTTGGTGATGGTGACTAGAGAATTCTGGCAATCACTATTTTATCTGGAAGATCAACTCCCACTTGATTCAAGCGATTGTAGTACCCAGACAATCTGAGCACATGCTCACTGCTTGAGCTATTCTCCTCCATCTTACAGCTATAGAACTTGTTGGAGACTTCATCTCTCTCAACTCGGGTATTTTCTTGAAATATTAACTTCAACTCCTGGAACATCTCATATGGTCCATGACGCTCAAAACGTCTATGAAGTCCCGATTCTAAGCCGTTAAGCATGGTGCACTAAACTATCAAGTAGTCATCATATTGAGCTAGCCAAATGTTCATAGCGTCTGCATCTGCTCCTGCAACAGGTCTGTCACCTAGCGGTGCATCAACGACATAATTCTTCTGTGCAGCAAGGAAGATAAACCTCAAGTTACGGACCCAGTCCGTGTAATTGCTACCATCATCTTTCAACATAGGGAACACATATAAAACATAGGGAAGCAACAACGCGAGCTATTGATCTATAACATTATTTGCAAAATACTATCAGGACTAAGTTCATGATAAATTAAAGTTCAATTAATCATATTACTTAAGAACTCCTACTTAGAAAGACATCCCTCTAATCCTCTAAGTGATCACGTGATCCAAATCAACTAAACCATAAACGATCATCACGTGAAATGGAGTAGTTTTCAATGGTGAACATCACTATGTTGATCATATCTACTATATGATTCTTGCTCAACCTTTCGTCTCAGTGTTCCGAGGCCATATCTGCATATGCTAGGCTCGTCAAGTTTAACCTGAGTATTCTGCGTGTGTAAAACTGGCTTGCACCCGTTGTAGATGGACGTAGAGCTTATCACACCCGATCATCACGTGGTGTCTGGGCACGACGAACTTTGGCAACGGTGCATACTCAGGGAGAACACTTTTATCTTGAAATTTAGTGAGAGATCATCTTATAAAGCTACCATCGAACTAAGCAAGATAAGATGTATAAAAGATAAACATCACATGCAATCAAAATATGTGACATGATATGGCCATGATCATCTTGCACCTTTGATCTCCATCTCCAAAGTACCGTCATGATCTCTATCGTCACCGGCATGACACCATGATCTCCATCATCTTGATCTATATCAATGTGTCGTCACATGGTCATCTTGCCAACTATTGCTCTTGCAACTATTGCTATCGTATAGCGATAAAGTAAAGCAATTATTTGGCGCTTGCATCTTATGCAATAAAGAGACAACCATAAGGCTTCTGCCAGTTGCCGATAACTTCAACAAAACATGATCATCTCATACAACAACTTATATCTCATCACGTCTTGACCATATCACATCACAACATGCCCTACAAAAACAAGTTAGACATCCTCTACTTTGTTGTTGCAAGTTTTATGTGGCTGCTAGGGGCTGAGCAAGAACCGTTCTTACCTACACATCTAAACCAGAGCGATAGTTCATCAAGTTAGTGTTGTATTAACTTTCGCAAGGACCAGGCGTAGCCACACTTGATTCAACTAAAATTGGAGAAACTGACACCCGCCAGCCACCTGTGTGCAAAGCACGTCGGTAGAACCAGTCTCGCGTAAGCGTACGCATAATGTCGGTCCGGGCCGCTTCATCCAACAATACCGCCCAACCAAAGTATGACATGCTGGTAAGCAGTATGACTTATATCGCCCACAACTCACTTGTGTTCTACTCGTGCATATAATATCAACGCATAAAACCTGGCTCGGATGCCACTGTTGGGGAACGTGGTAATTTAAATAAAAATCCTACGCACACGCAAGATCATGGTGATGCATAGCAACGAGAGGGGAGAGTGTTGTCCACGTACCCTCGTAGACCGAAAGCGGAAGCGTTAGCACAACGTGGTTGATGTAGTCGTACGTCTTCACTATCCGACCGATCAAGTACCGAACGTACGGCACCTCCGAGTTCAGCACACGTTCAGCCCGATGACGTCCCTCGAACTCCGATCCAGCCGAGTGTTGAGGGAGAGTTTTGTCAGCACGATGGCGTGGTGATGATGTTGATGTTCTACCGACGCAGGGCTTCACCTAAGCACCGCTACAGTATTATCGAGGTGGACTATGATGGAGGGGGGCACCGCACACGGCTAAGAGATCAATGATCAATTGTTGTGTCTCTAGGGTGCCCCCCCCCCCGCCCCCGTATATAAAGGAGCAAGGGGGGTGCGGCCGGCCAAGGGGAGAGGCGCGCCAGGAGGAGTCCTACTCCCACCGGGAGTAGGACTCCCCCCCTTTCCTAGTTGGAGTAGGATTCGGGAGGGGGAAGAGGAGAGAGAGAAGCAAGGGGGCGCCGCCCCCTCTCCTTGTCCTATTCGGACTAGGGGGAGTGGCGTGCGGCCCAGCCCTAGCCGCCTCTCCTCTCTTCCACCAAGGCCCACTAAGGCCCATTAAGTCCCCGGGGGGTTCCGGTAACCCCTTCGGTACTCCGGTAAAATCACAATTTCTCTCGGACCACTTCCGATATCCAAACATAAACTTCCAATATATCAATTTTTATGTCTCGACCATTTCGAGACTCCTCGTCATGTCTGTGATCACATCCGGGACTCTGAACAACCTTCGGTATATCAAAACATATAAACTCATAATATAACTGTCATCGAAACATTAAGCGTGCGAACCCTACGGGTTCGAGAACTATGTAGACATGACCGAGATACGTCTCCGGTCAATAACCAATAGCGGAACCTGGATGCTCATATTGGCTCCCACATATTCTACAAAGATCTTTTATCGGTCAGACCGCATAAGAACATACGTTGTTCCCTTTGTCATCGGTATGTTACTTGCCCGAGATTCGATCGTCGGTATCTCAATAACTAGTTCAATCTCGTTACCGGCAAGTCTCTTTACTCGTTCCGTAATACATCATCCTGCAACTAACTCATTAGTTGCAATGCTTGCAAGGCTTAAGTGATGTGCATTACCGAGAGGGCCCAGAGATGCCTCTCCGACAATCGGAGTGACAAATCCTAATCTCGAAATACGCCAACCCAACAAGTACCTTCGGAGACACTTGTAGAGCACCTTTATAATCACCCAGTTACGTTGTGATATTTGGTAGCACACAAAGTGTTCCTCCGATAAACGGGAGTTGCATAATCTCATAGTCATAGGAACATGTATAAGTCATGAAGAAAGCAATAGCAACATACTATACGATCGTGTGCTAAGCTAACGGAATGGGTCATGTCAATCACATCATTCTCCTAATGATGTGATCCCGTTAGTCAAATGACAACTCATGTCTATGGTTAGGAAACATAACCATCTTTGATTAATGAGCTAGTCAAGTAGAGGCATACTAGTGACACTCTGTTTGTCTATGTATTCACACATGTATTATGTTTCCGGTTAATACAATTCTAGCATGAATAATAAACATTTATCATGATATAAGGAAATAAATAATAACTTTATTATTGCCTCTAGGGCATATTTTCTTCAGTCGGGCCTGGGCGTGGTGCTGCTGCCGCGCCGGGTGCTCACGGAGGAGGAAGGGGTTGGCTCTTCTTCGGTCTGCTCGGCGGCCGGCGGCGTCGTCCCGGTGTCCAGGGGAGCAGGTCCGGTGGGTGACTCCTCCGGCAGCGTCTCCTGGCCTAGCGTGGAGCGGATCCGGCGGTCAGGGACCGACTAGTGTGGCGGCACGCGGGGCCCCTGGCTCGGCCCTCAGATCTGGCAGACCTCGATGGTGCAGGGTGGCCCCCCGTCCTCTGCTCGCAGGCTTACGGCTGCGGTGCGGTGGTGCTGCTCGACTTCATCGGTGGCAAGGTGCGGTGATCCTAAGGCGGTGGTGCTGCTCAATAGCGGCTGAGCAGGATCTGGTCTGCAGTGGTCTGGATTTGGTCAGGTGCGGCGGCGGGCTGCAGTGACCCTTGCTCTGTGGTGGTGCAGGGAGCAGCGATTCGCAGTCTACCAGTGCTCCTCAGAGGTGGTATGCTCACTTGAGCGAAAGCCACAACTCCTGCCGGAGCCGGCGATGGGCGATGGTGACGCCCGCGGGTGCCGCTTACCTCCTTGGAGGCATCACTGTCATAGTGACTTCCCCTTCGAGGCTCCTGGGGAAACCCTGTTGGGGAACGTTGCAGAAAACAAAAATTTTCCTACGGTTTCACCAAGATCCATCTATGAGTTCATCTAGCAACGAGTCATGGGAGAGAGATTGCATCTACATACCACTTTGTAGATCGCGAGCGGAAGCGTTCAATGAACGGGGATGAGGTAGTCGTACACGACGTGATCCAAATCACCGGAGATCCTAGCACCGAAAGGACGGCACCTCCGCGTTCAACACACGTACGATCAGCGTAACGTCTCCTTCTTCTTGATCCAGCAAGGCAAAGGAGAGGTTGGGGAAGATGGCTCCAGCAGCAGTACGACGGCGTGGTGATGGTGGAGTTGCAGTACTCCGGCAGGGCTTCGCCGAGCTCTACGGAGGAGGAGGAGATGTTGGAGAGGGAGAGGGAGGCGCCAGGAGCAAGGGGTGCGCTGCCCCCCTCCCCTCCCCCCTTTTATATAGCCCCCTGGGGGGGCGCCGGCCCTAGGAGATGCAATCTCCTAGGGGGGCGGCGGCCAAGGGTGGGGCTTGCCCCCCAAGCAAGGGGGCGCCCCCCTCTTTAGGGTTCCCCCCCCTCTAGGCGCATGGGCCTCTAGGGGCTGGTTCCCCTTGGCCCATGTAGGCCAAGGCGCACCCCTAGAGCCCATGTGGCCACCCAAGGCAGGTGGCCCCACCCGGTGGACCCCTCGGGACCCTCCGGTGGTCCAGGTACAATACCGATAACCCCGAAACTTGTCCCGATGGCCAAAACAACACTTTCTATATATAATTCTTTACCTCCGGACCATTCCAAAACTCCTCGTGACGTCCGGGATCTATTCCGGGACTCCGAACAGCATTCGGGTTACTGCATATACATATCTTCACAACCCTAGCGTCACCGAACCTTAAGTTTGTAGACCCTACGGGTTCGGGAGACATGCAGACATGACCGAGACGGCTCTCGGGCAATAACCAACAGCGGGATCTGGATACCCATGTTGGCTCCCACATGCTCCATGATGATCTCATCGGATGAACCACGATGTCGAGGATTCAATTAATCCCGTATACGATTCCCTTTGTCAATCGGTATTTTACTTGCCCGAGATTCGATCGTCGGTATCCCAATACCTCGTTCAATCTCGTTACCGGCAAGTCACTTTTCTCGTACCGTAATGCATGATCCCGTGATCAAACACTTTGATCACATTGAGCTCATTATGATGATGCATTACCGAGAGGGCCCGGTGATACCTCTCCGTCAAGCGGAGTGACAAATCCCAGTCTCGATCCGTGTCAACCCAACAGACACTTTCAGAGATACCCGTAGTATACCTTTATAGTCACCCAGTTACGTTGTGACGTTTGGCACACCCAAAGCACTCCTACGGTATCCGGGAGTTACACGATCTCATGGTCTAAGGAAAAGATACTTGACATTGGAAAACTCTAGCAAACGAACTATGCGATCTTATGCTATGTTTAGGATTGGGTCTCGTCCATCACATCATTCCCCTAATGATGTGATCTCGTTATCATTGACATCCAATGCCCATAGTCAGGAAACCATGACTATCTATTGATCAACGGGCTAGTCAACTAGAGGCTTACTAGGGACACGTTGTTGTCTGTTATTCACACATGTATTACGATTTCCGGATAACACAATTATAGCACGAATAAAGACAATTATCATGAATAAGGAAATATAATAATAATGCTTTTATTATTGCCTCTAGGGCATATTTCCAATAGTCTCCCACTTGCACTAGAGTCAATAATCTAGTTACATTGTGATGAATCGAACACCCATAGAGTTCTGGTGTTGATCATGTTTTGCCTTAGGGAGAGGTTTAGTCAACGGATCTGCGACATTCAGATCCGTGTGCACTTTACAAATTTCTATGTCTCCATCTTGAACATTTTCACGAATGGAGTTGAAGCGACGCTTCATGTGCCTGGTCTTCTTGTGAAACCTGGGCTCCTTGGCAAGTGCAATAGCTCCAGTGTTGTCACAGAAGAGTTTGATTGGCCCCGACACATTGGGTATGACTCCGAGGTCGGTGATGAACTCCTTCACCCAAATTGCTTCATGTGCTGCCTCCGAGGCTGCCATGTACTCCGCTTCACATGTAGATCCCGCCACAACGCTCTGCTTGCAACTGCACCAGCTTACTGCCCCACCATTCAAAATATACACGTATCCGGTTTGTGACTTAGAGTCATCCAGATCTGTGTCGAAGCTAGCGTCGACGTAACCCTTTACGACGAGTTCTTCGTTACCTCCATAAAAGAGAAACATTTCCTTAGTCCTTTTCAGGTACTTCAGGATATTCTTGACCGCTGTCCAGTCTTCCTTGCCGGGATTACTTTGGTACCTTCCTACCAAACTTACGGCAAGGTTTACATTAGGTCTGGTACACAGCATGGCATACATAATAGAACCTATGGCTGAGGCATAGGGGATGACACTCATCTCTTCTATATCTTCTGCCTTGGTCGGACATTGAGCTGAGCTCAATTTCACACCTTGTAACACAGGTAAGAACCCTTTCTTAGATTGATCCATATTGAACTTCTTCAATATCTTATCAAGGTATGTGCTTTGTGAAAGACCTATGAGGCGTCTTGATCTATCTCTATAGATCTTGATGCCTAATATATAAGCAGCTTCTCCAAGGTCCTTCGTTGAAAAACTTTTATTCAAGTAGGCCTTAATGCTGTCCAAGAGTTCTATATCATTTCCCATCAAAAGTATGTCGTCTACATATAATATGAGAAATGCTACAGAGCTCCCACTCACTTTCTTGTAAACACAGGCTTCTCCATAAGTCTGTGTAAACCCAAACGCTTTGATCATCTCATCAAAGCGAATGTTCCAACTCCGAGATGCTTGCACCAGCCCATAAATCGAGCGTTGGAGCTTGCACACCTTGTCGGCATTCTTAGGATCGACAAAACCTTCCGGCTGCATCATATACAATTCTTCCTTAAGGAAACCATTAAGGAATGCCGTTTTGACGTCCATTTGCCATATTTCATAATCGTAGAATGCGGCAATTGCTAACATGATTCGGACGGACTTCAGCTTCGCTACCGGTGAGAAAGTCTCATCGTAGTCAATTCCTTGAACTTGTAGATAACCCTTAGCGACAAGCCGAGCTTTATAGATGGTCACATTACCATCCGCGTCTGTCTTCTTCTTAAAGATCCATTTATTTTCTATGGCTCGCCGCTCAACGGGCAAGTCAGTCAAAGTCCATACTTCGTTTTCATACATGGATCCTATCTCGGATTTCATGGCTTCTAGCCATTTGTCGGAATTCGGGCCCGCCATTGCTTCCTCATAGTTCGAAGGTTCACCGTTGTCTAACAACATGATTTCCAAGACAGGGTTGCCGTACCACTCTGGTGCGGAACGTGTCCTTGTGGACATTCGAATTTCAGTAGGAGCTTGATTGGAAGTATCTTGATCATCATCATTAATTTCCTCTCTAGTCGGTGCAGGCACCTCAGGAACGTTTTCTTGAGTTTCGCCATTTTCCGGTTCAAGAGGTAACACTTCATCAAGTTCTACTTTCCTCCCACTTACTTCTTTCGAGAGAAACTCTTTCTCTAGAAAGGATCCATTATTGGCAACAAAGATCTTGCCTTCGGATCTGAGGTAGAAGGTATACCCAATAGTTTCTTTAGGGTATCCTATGAAGACGCATTTTTCCGACTTGGGTTCGAGCTTTTCAGGTTGAAGTTTCTTGACATAAGCATCGCATCCCCAAACTTTTAGAAACGACAGCTTAGGTTTCTTCCCAAACCATAATTCATACGGTGTCGTCTCAACGGATTTCGACGGAGCCCTATTTAAAGTGAATGCGGCAGTCTCTAAAGCATAGCCCCAAAAAGATAGCGGTAAATCGGTAAGAGACATCATAGATCGCACCATATCTAATAGAGTGCGATTACGACGTTCGGACACACCATTACGCTGAGGTGTTCCAGGAGGCGTGAGTTGTGAAACTATTCCACATTTTCTTAAGTGTGTGCCAAATTCGTGACTCAAGTATTCTCCTCCATGATCTGATCGTAGAAACTTGATCTTTCTATCACGTTGATTTTCAACCTCACTCTGAAATTCCTTGAACTTTTCAAAGGTCTCAGACTTGTGTTTCATTAAGTAGATATACCCATATCTACTCAAGTCATCAGTGAGGGTGAGAACATAACGATAGCCACCGCGAGCCTCAACACTCATTGGACCGCACACATCGGTATGTATGATTTCCAATAAGTTGGTAGCTCGCTCCATTGTTCCTGAGAACGGAGTCTTGGTCATTCTACCCATGAGGCATGGTTCGCATGTGTCAAATGATTCATAATCAAGAGACTCTAAAAGTCCATCTGCATGGAGCTTCTTCATGCGTTTGACACCTATGTGACCAAGGCGGCAGTGCCACAAATATGTGGGACTATTGTTTTCAACTTTAACTCTTTTGGTATTCACACTATGAATATGTGTATCATCACGTACGAGATTCATTAAGAATAAACCATTAACCATCGGAGCATGACCGTAAAACATATCTCTCATATAAATAGAACAACCATTATTCTCGGATTTAAATGAGTAGCCATCTCGAATTAAACGAGATCCAGACACAATGTTCATGCTCAAACTTGGCACTAAATAACAATTATTGAGGTTTAAAACTAATCCCGTAGGTAAATGTAGAGGTAGCGTGCCGACGGCGATCACATCGACCTTGGAACCATTCCCGACGCGCATCGTCACCTCGTCCTTCGCCAGTCTCCGTTTATTCCGCAGCTCCTGCTTTGAGTTACAAATGTGAGCAACTGCACCGGTATCAAATACCCAAGAGCTACTACGAGTACTGGTAAGGTACACATCAATTACATGTATATCACATATACCATTTGTTTTGCCGGCCTTCTTGTCCGCTAAGTATTTGGGGTAGTTCCGCTTCCAGTGACCACTTCCCTTGCAATAAAAACACCCAGTCTCGGGCTTCGGTCCATTCTTTGGCTTCTTCCCGGCAACTTGCTTACCGGGTGCGGCAACTTCCTTGCCGTCCTTCTTGAAGTTCTTTTTACCCTTGCCCTTCTTGAACTTAGTGGTTTTATTCACCATCAACACTTGATGCTCCTTCTTGATTTCTACCTCTGCTAATTTCAGCATAGCATATACCTCAGGAATGGTCTTTACCATCCCCTGCATATTGTAGTTCATCACAAAGCTCTTGTAGCTAGGTGGAAGCGACTGGAGGATTCTGTCAATGGCCGCTTCATCCGGGAGATTAACTTCCAGTTGAGTCAAGCGGTTGTGCAACCCAGACATTTTGAGTATGTGTTCACTGACAGAGCTATTTTCCTCCATCTTACAGCTAAAGAATTTGTCGGAGACTTCATATCTCTCGACCCGGGCATGAGCTTGGAAAACCATTTTCAGCTCTTCGAACATCTCATATGCTCCATGTCTCTCAAAACGCTTTTGGAGCTCCGGCTCTAAGCTGTAAAGCATGCCGCACTGAACGAGGGAGTAATCATCGCAGCGTGACTGCCAAGCGTTCATAACGTCTTGTTCTGTAGGGAGAATAGGTGCGTCACCCAGCGGTGCTCGTAGGACATAATCTTTCTTGGCAGCTATGAGGATGATCCTCCGGTTCCGGACCCAGTCCGTATAGTTGCTGCCATCGTCTTTCAGCTTGGTTTTCTCTAGGAACGCGTTGAAGTTGAGGACTACGTTGGCCGTTTGATCTACAAGACATATTGTAAATATTTTTAGACTAAGTTCATGATAATAAAGTTCATCTAATCAAATTATTTAATGAACTCCCACTTAGATAAACATCCCTCTTCTAGTCATCTAAGTACTACATGATCCAAGTCAACTAGGCCGTGTCCGATCATCACGTGAGACGGACTAGTCAACATTGGTGAACATTTTCATGTTGATCGTATCTTCTATACGACTCATGCTCGACCTTTCGGTCTTCTGTGTTCCGAGGCCATGTCTGTACATGCTAGGCTCGTCAAGTCAACCTAAGTGTTTGCATGTGTAAATCTGTCTTACACCCGTTGTATGTGAACGTTAGAATCTATCACACCCGATCATCACGTGGTGCTTCGAAACAACGAACTGTCGCAACGGTGCACAGTTAGGGGGAACACTTCTTGAAATTATTATGAGGGATCATCTTATTTACTACCGTCATTCTAAGTAAACAAGATGCAAAACATGATAAACATCACATGCAATCAAATAATAAACGTGACATGATATGGCCAATATCACATAGCTCCTTTGATCTCCATCTTGGGGCTCCATGATCATCTTGTCACCGGCTTGACACCATGATCTCCATCATCATGATCTCCATCATCGTGTCTCCATGAAGTTGCTCGCCAACTATTACTTTTACTACTATGGCTAACTCGTTTAGCAATAAAGTAAAGTAATTTACATGGCGTTCTCAATGACACGCAGGTCATACAAAAAATAAAGACAACTCCTATGGCTCCTGCCGGTTGTCATACTCATCGACATGCAAGTCGTGATTCCTATTACAATAGCATGAACATCTCATACATCACATATAGATCATTCATCATTCATCACAACTTTGGCCATATCATATCACAAAGCACTTGCTGCAAAAACAAGTTAGACGTCCTCTAATTGTTGTTGCAAGTTTTACGTGGCTGAATTAGGGTTCTAGCAAGAACGTTTTCTTACCTACGTGAAAGCCACAACGTGATTTGTCAACTTCTATTTACCCTTCATAAGGACCCTTTTCATCGAATCCGCTCCAACTAAAATGGGAGAGACAGACACCCGCCAGCCACCTTAGGCAACTAGTGCATGTTAGTCGGTGGAACCGGTCTCACGTAAGAGTACGTGTAATGTTGGTCCGGGCCGCTTCATCCCACAATACCGCTGAAGCAAGATAAGACTAGTAGCGGCAAGAAAAGTTGACAAATCTACGCCCACAACAAATTGTGTTCTACTCGCGCAAGAAGAACTACGCATAGACCTAGCTCATGATGCCACTGTTGGGGTACGTTGCAGAAAACAAAAATTTTCCTACGATTTCACCAAGATCCATCTATGAGTTCATCTAGCAACGAGTCATGGGAGAGAGATTTCATCTACATACCACTTTGTAGTTCGCGAGCGGAAGCGTTCAATGAACGGGGATGAGGTAGTCGTACACGACGTGATCCAAATCACCGGAGATCCTAGCACCGAAAGGACGGCACCTCCGCGTTCAACACACGTACGGTTAGCGTAACGTATCCTTCTTGTTGATCCAGCAAGGCAAAGGAGAGGTTGGGGAAGATGGCTCCAGCAGCAGCACGACGGCGTGGTGATGGTGGAGTTGCAGTACTCCAGCAGGGCTTCGCCGAGCTCTACGGAGGAGGAGGAGATGTTGGAGAGGGAGAGGGAGGCGCCAGGAGCTAGGGGTGCGCTGCCCCCCTCCCCTCCCCCCTTTTATATAGCCCCCTAGGGGGCGCCGGCCCTAGGAGATGCAATCTCCTAGGGGGGCGGCGGCCAAGGGTGGGGCTTGCCCCCCAAGCAAGGGGGCGCCCCCCCTCTTTAGGGTTTCCCCCCTCTAGGCGCATGGGCCTCTAGGGGCTGGTTCCCCTTGGCCCATGTAGGCCAAGGCACACCCCTAGAGCCCATGTGGCCCCCCGAGGCAGGTGGCCCCACCCGGTGGACCCCCCGGTGGTCCCGGTACAATACCGATAACCCTGAAACTTGTCCCGATGGCCAAAACAGCACTTTCTATATATAATTCTTTACCTCCGTACCATTCCGAAACTCCTCGTGACGTCCGAGATCTCATCCGGGACTCCGAACAACATTCGGGTTACTGCATATACGTATCTTCACAACCCTAGCATCACCGAACCTTAAGTGTGTAGACCCTACGGGTTCGGGAGACATGCAGACATGACCGAGACGGCTCTTGGGTAATAACCAACAGCGGGATCTGGATACCCATGTTGGCTCCCACATGCTCCACGATGATCTCATCGGATGAACCATGATGTCGAGGATTCAATTAATCCCGTATATGATTCCCTTTGTCAATCGGTATTTTACTTGCCCGAGATTCGATCGTCGGTATCCCAATACCTCGTTCAATCTCGTTACCGGCAAGTCACTTTTCTCGTACCGTAATGCATGATCCCGTGATCAAACACTTTGATCACATTGAGCTCATTATGATGATGCATTACCGAGAGGGCCCGGTGATACCTCTCCGTCAAGCGGAGTGACAAATCCCAGTCTCGATCCATGTCAACCCAACAGACACTTTCAGAGATACCCGTAGTATACCTTTATAGTCACCCAGTTACGTTGTGACGTTTGGCACACCCAAAGCACTCCTACGGTATTCGGGAGTTACACGATCTCATGGTCTAAGGAAAAGATACTTGACATTGGAAAACTCTAGCAAACGAACTATGCGATCTTATGCTATGTTTAGGATTGGGTCTCGTCCATCACATCATTCCCCTAATGATGTGATCTCGTTATCATTGACATCCAATGCCCATAGTCAGGAAACCATGACTAGCTATTGATCAACAAGCTAGTCAACTAGAGGCTTACTAGGGACACGTTGTTGTCTGTTATTCACACATGTATTACGATTTCCGGATAACACAATTATAGCACGAATAAAGACAATTATCATGAATAAGGAAATATAATAATAATGCTTTTATTATTGCCTCTAGGGCATATTTCCAACAAACCCATGTTCCTGGTTCGTCCAGAACGGCCGATGGCGGCGCTATTCGCGTCGCACTCCTCCCTGAAGGCAACATCTTGGTGGATTGTGTGGTGGCTGCTCACTGCGGGTTGGTCGGTGGTGGTGGCGTGGCCGGCTTTTGCTGGTGTGCTCGGAGAAGCGATCCGGGTGTAGACTCGGCTCCTTGATACCATTCGGCTTCACCAGCGGTGCCGCTGTTGTGATGTAGACTCGGCAGCGTGTGACTCTTCGTCCGGTGTGGACTCGGTCGCTCGTTGCCCTTCGGCTGCACCAATAGCCTTGAGGCATCATGGATGGTCTCGATTGATTGGAGCTCTTCGTCTAGGGTGGTGGTGTTCTCATGCGGCTCTGGTAATGGTTGCTCAAGACCCTCTCATGGTTACCGTTGTGTTGCAGCGAGCTTGGTGCTCTTGGTGTTGTCTCGACTCATCTTTGCTCAAGGATGGCGCAAGATGCCTCTCAAACTGCTATTCGTTCCGTTCTTTCTACGGCGGAGCCCCAATCAAGGTTCGTGTCTGGAATGACACTCGTTGGCTGCGGATGCTCCTGAATTGTGATGGGGCCGGTTTGCCCGCCGATGCGTTTGGTTGTGTGCAAAGTCCTCGCATTGTGATCTCTCGATGACACCCCACATCTACTTGTGTCCCTCATGGTGTTGCTCTTATGTCTGCTAGCTTGGTCGTGCTTTGTTTGGTTTTCGGCCCGGTTTCCCTTATAAACGGGGTCAACTTGTTTAAGGTTTTCGATCCGGTTTTCCTTATAAACTGGATCACCACTCTGGCATTTTGGCTAATTTGAGTAATATATTCAGGTGGGGAAACTCCCCCCGGTGATTCAAAAAAACGAACATTGAAAATAATAAAAAATATATCCAGATATGTAGACCACCTAGCGACGACTAGAAGCACTCAAGCAAGCCAAAGTTGTCGCGGTAATTGCCCTTCCCTCGTCGGAGTCGGGCAACCCCTTTCACACTCCTTTCACTTTTTTGAGGGAGTCGCGGTGATCACATGCATAGAGGTGTGCATGATCTCTGGGATCGGCATCATTCATTCATTCAACACCGCTCCCCCCCCTCATGTGCGTGAATAGTCAAACATGGACAATAAATTTAACCCCTATTTATGATGTAACGAGGGGTCAAGCAAGGGTAGTACCATGGAAGACGACGATCTTTGGTGGGGGACATCAGAGCCTTTAAACAAGTTTCCTCCTATCGGTAACAAGGCAGGTATCATTGGGGCGATACAGTATGATTCGGTATTGGCGTGGTTATTCTTCCGACTATCTACTCGTCCACAATTGGGTGTGGGGCCCGAAGGGGCTTAGACACAATTTTTAGACTCAACATGTCCACGCGCCGCAGGGTATACCTCTTCGCTAATGTATCATTTCTCACTGGCAGCTTTATCTTCCTAATGCAACCTTCATGTTATGTTTTTGTGACACAAATAAAAACTGTAACAGGGAAGGGGTATATTTTTGTGACAAAGATAGTGATCAAAATTTCCACACACTGGTGTGTTAGCAAAAATCATATAGTCAGTTTGCCAAATATGAAATTGACTCAGTCATTTCTTCTTTCATCCTGATTATGTCTATGTTGATTCTTTGCCTATAGGTTGGCATATGTTCACTCTTTATGCTGCAAAACTATCCTGGATCTCAGTCATGGTGATCTTTGTTTTTTTTCTTTTAAAGATCCTTGCTACATCGAGACTCATTTTGTGTTCATGTATTTTCATCACTATGTCATGTGGTGTCTACAAAAAGTTTTTGTGTCCACAATGGTTAACGTGTTTATAAATTTTTAGTTAGACATGTGATCCATATATTCATAAAAAGCAATTTTAATGATCACACTTTCGCACTTTGATTGTAACCAACTGTTTATTTTACTTGATAAATAAGTGCGAAAATTAAAATAAGAGCTGACATAGTCCAGAGGTGTGGCAGAGCGGGCCTACCCCTCTAGATCATATTCACGACTGTATGAGCGTGAAACATTGCTAATATGAATTTGTTTAGTACACTTAGACATACCAATAACGAGCATTCCGAGTAGGTCCTCAGCCTGGGTGTTTGCCGGAAGAAGCAGGGGTTGTAATAGCTGCCAAATCTTCTACTAGTACATGGACAACTGAATATTGTAGTTGTAGGCGTAGTCATGACACAAAAGCATGTATCCTCTAAGGATCGTTATAACAAGAAATGCAACATTGTTGTGATGGTCGTGGATCTTTTTTGTAAAACATCTAGCTTCCACGTTGATCTACATTAAGAAAACATCAACCAGTTTATAGAGAACATAGAAAAACAAAAGGGGGGCAAACAGCTAAACTAGCTTTACTAGGCCATATCAGGCAAGAAAGACACTATCTACAGTTGCACCCATGTTATCACAAAGTATTAGAAGTGAAAGGAAACACAACAAAGTTTTGAAAAAACATCCATGCAACGACACACCCAAAGCAGCAAATCAAAGCCACGGATGGAAAGCACTAGATCAACAACTCCCACTATAACAAAAAAACCTCTTGAGCTTCATCCAGCACCAATCCTTCTTCTCAAGGGGTTCCATCCAAAGGCTCTATAAATAAACTTCTTCTATAACTTGCTTGATCAACATCACTCCTTGCTCAATTCTTCCTCTATCTTGGTTTTCTGCAATACACTCCAAGCATTAAGATAGTAGCAAAGTCTATAAACCCATGAAGCAAGATCGTCATGAAATATTTTATCATAACAGGCTCTACTACTAGTCTTCCATATTTTCTAGCAGAAAATGATTCCCCCAGACAACACAACTTTCCTTTTATCCTTAGGGAAGGATTTAATCCAATTCCCCATCAGATCAGAAAGGCTAGGTTGAATATTTGGAAGACCAAAAGCACAAGTCACAACATGCCAAATCAGCTTAGGCACAACACAATCAAAAAATTATCAACCTATCCTTTGCCCCACAGAAGTGACATTCTCATTTCATGTCTGTCATGTTCGCACCAACTTATCTTTGGTTAAAATGTTGTTCTTAAGCATAAGCCGAACAATTTTCTTTTACTTTGTTGGGGATCTTAAATTTCAAATTGATCTATATCCAACCAGTCTTCCAGCTTTCAACCATAAATATAAATCTCTCACTACAAACTTGTTCTTACCATTGAGTGACCAAGTCACTTTATCTTGGCAATCACTAAATTCATGCTCACGAACCAAATGTCTTAGATTCTCCCACTCCACAAGAGTCTCACCATAAAGGGTTCTTCTGCAAGCAATCACATCGAAACTACTTTTCATTACAAACTTCACAATACCATTCTTGGTGAAGGTCGGGTTATAAAGCTTGGGAAAGCTCTCAACTAGAGATTTATCTCCTAGTCATTCGTCTTCCCAAAATAGAGTTTTGGCCCATTACCAATTACCCTCTTTGTCATTGCTTGGAAGAAATGGTTAACATTAACTATACTTTCCTAGAAATGCGAACCTCCATGCCGAAGCTTCCAACATGACAAAGATTTCTTGGTGAGGTATTTCTTGATAGGCATCTCCTGCTACAAAACTTTAGTGTTCTCCAATTTCCAAAGCTAGTTAGTTAGGAGGCATTGATTCATGACCTCCAAGTTAATAAATCTCGGACCACCACGGCTTTTAGGCACCCATACAACAGCCCAATTCACTAGGTGATACTTCCTCACATCCTTAGATTCTTGCAACACCAGCCTAGCTCTACTAGAATCCATGTTCTTCAGGAGCCGTCTCACTACAAAAAAAAAGACACATCCGTGACATTTTGGCCCGAACGGATTTTTTTTCTGGCATGGTTATGACACTTCTATGATGATAATCGTGACAAAATCACATATTATCATAGATGTGGTGGGCCCCTACTTCTATGACAAAAAGTCATGACACGAAATGGGCTTTTCATCTTGGCTGGGCCGGGGAAGTGAGGGCGAGGAAATTTTCGCGGAATTCCCGGTTACGGTGGGTGGTCGGGGCCGAGCAATGCACTGTGGTTTGCGCGTTTCTCTCGTACGTAGGCGTGTGTACGTGTGCGAGGCGTTGGCTCCAACTGAACCCGAGTGATTGCATTAGCTACGCTACTGAACCGTAGCGATTGATCCGTTGGTTGTTTACTGAACCCGAGCGATTCCTTCGCTGCTGACTGAACTCAGGCGATTCATTCGCTACTTCTGCTAACTGAAGCCGATCGAACCTGCCTCTTGATGAACAGTAACCGTTGTTATGGGTTCGTTGAACGAGTCGAGACGTGATGAGTCTAGCCGGTTGGTTGGGGTTGGATGAACAGTTCCCGGTGGGGGTTGGATGAACAGGACCCCCATGGTAGTAGGCCGTTGCCGCTAGTGACCTCGTGGTGGGGGTTGGATGTTGGTCTTTCTTCATCATCGAAGCAAGCCCATCAGCAACGATGTTAAAAAAATTAAAGGAGAAAATATATCTCCATGTATAATCCCCTTAAAAGTGGGGAAGTATGAACCCATCTGATCATTTACTTTGATGGCTACTCTCCCACCTTTGACCAGTTTCATGATCCAGTCGCACCAAACATCACTAAAACTATTAATTTGCATCATCTGGTACCGAAAGGCACACTTCACATGTCATAAGTTTTCTCAAAATCTCTTATGTAAGACACCAGGCAATTACTTCAACCACAATTCATGCATAGTCTCATGAAGCAGCACCACTCCCTCCATGATGTATCTATCTTTGATAAAAAAAAAGCAGTTTGATTCTTAGCACTTACCACCAATCACCAAACATAGCCTAAATACTAAAAAAAATTGCTTGTGTCTTATAACTAGCATTTAGCAAGCAAATTGGCATGTATTGTTGAATTAAGTCAACATTTTGCACTGTAGGTATCAAGGCAATCACTCCATGGTTCGGCATCTCCATATCCAGTTCCCCTCTATGAAAGTCATACAATTATTTTAAATCATAATTGATATCTTCCTAGGATTTTTGATAAAAATTTCAATAGGCAATCCATTAGGACAACAAGTTTATTATGTTTCATCCCAAAAACAGCCTCCTTTAGCTCCTCAAAACTAAATTATTTGGTAAGGAGAGCTATTTCATCTTCAATCAATGGTTTGCACTCCAAATCCTCAGCTTAATAGAGGTAACTTCACGAGCCTCAGACGAATCTTTGAAGAACTAAGTAATGTGCCGAACTAACTTATCATCTCCCTTAATTTCTACTCCATCTTTGAGCAGAACGGCAATATAATTTTTGTTCATGTCACTACCTTTGATCTTCAAGCAAAAAGAATTTCCATCACCTTCAACAAAATCCTTTCACTAGCTCTCTACATCCGCTTTAACTACTCGTCTCTCAACAACTTCTCAATTTGTTATCTAAAACCAACTTTTGTTCATTCTCAGTGTGAGACAAAAGGTGAAGCTCACTCTTCTTATCCAACTTATTCGAAAGTGCTCTTTTGATCCCGAGCTCATATGCTCTCGCATGAGCAGTAAAATCGAAAAAAATTCAAAAAAAACTGATTTTTTTTTTATGATGAACATTGATGAATGTTCTAACTGCGTGCAAGATTTCAGATTGAAATGACATTTGTGGAGGTCTGGGCAAAAATAATAAAATCGATGCTCGAAAATGCTTTCAACAAAAGTCTTTTTGGAGCATCGATTTTATTCTTTTTGTCCAGACCTCCACGAATGTCATCTCAGCCTGAAATTTTGCACGTAGTTAGAAATTTTATCATATTTTTTAATTTTGTTGTTCAAGCGGGAGCATATGAGCTCGGGATCAAATACTCCATGTCCCAACTTATCAAGCTTACATAGAATCACTCTTTTAAGGTTTATGTACTCCCCTACCACATTAATGTGCCATTCTTTCAAATGTCTCCGTAATCTCCTGGCTTTATCTCGCAACTAATCAAGATCATGGATGCAGTAGTCAGAAAAATTCTAGTTTTTTCTATGAATTTGATCAAAATTTAAAAGATTGACTTTTGTGATATCGATACACCTTATAAAAAGGAATGAAGGTAGTGCACAAACCTTTTCTCTGGCTAACCCGGGCAGAGATATGAAATAACCGCAGAAGGGAAACAAAGTTTGAAACCGGCAAAAATACATGTCCATGTTTCGTAAGTTCTATATATTCCTTTTTTTAAAATCATATATTATGCAATATTGGTCTTTTATTTGCGAATGGCAAAATTGGTCTTTCATCATAATGAATTTCTTTTGGCTTATGCAACTACTTAATGTTAATCGTGGTCGTGATTTTCGCAACAACAGACAATCCTGATTTTTCTCGTTCTTGTTTTATTTAGAGGCATCATCGAAGGCTAAGTAGATATACATTTTTTTTCATTTAAATTTAAAGATCTGGCGTAACGGGCTATCAAGATCGTAATTCGACATATGGCCTTGTTCTAATGTGCACCAAGAGATGTTTGTCTGTCCGTTCCACCTATGAACACGGCGTAGTAAATGATACATTCAGACTGGTTTTTTTTTTTTTGGACACAGCGCAACAATGAAAGCGGAGCAGAGCGGGGTTGGCCCCACGTCCCGGCATCCGGCCGACCTGAAGGAAAGGAACGTGGCGCAGGAGCAGGAAGTTGCGGTGCGCCGATCGATCGATCCGTCGGTGGTTCAATTCGGATCCAACCACCACCGCATCGCACACACACCCCATGTGCCACGGCCACGCCCGGCGTCGGCCGGTGGCTGCGGCTGCGCCGTGCATGCGCCACGCGTGGAGCGGCACAGTTGAGAGCAACGAACCACCGCCACCACCTGCCCGCCCGTAGCTCTCGAGGCGAGATCTCGCGCGCCAACAGATGCAGATTCAGATCTTCTTCCTCCCCTGGCCTTCCCCTAGGTCTAGGTGGCCATTATTATTGGCTCCCCGATGTTACTGGCGATTGCAAACTCCGGCCGGTCGGCCGGCCGGCCGCACGGGACGCACGGCATGTGGTGGCCTGGCCTGATGGCCTCGAGCGATCCGATCCAACCACCTCCCCAACAGACCCTGCCTGCCGTCACGGGCAGCGCATGTACCACCGCCTCGTAGCAACCGAGAACGTACTATACCACGTTGCCCTGCCCGGCCTTCCGAACGGAACCGACAGTCGGGACATGACGGGTGACTAATCAGAGCTCGCCGAGTCCTCGTACATGGCCAGATGATTATGGCATCATGCGTGGGCGTGATCACCACCGGCATCGCCACCGCAAGTTGGATGGCAGCCACCACTTGACAAAGAAAACTTGGCGCAGCCAGCCGAACGAACGTACGAAGCTTTTCTTTCTTCTCCTATGTGTAATAATAAAGAAAAGAAAAAGGATCCGTGACCGTCCGGTGTGTAGAGTACGGCCGAGGGAGAGAGAGAGGGGCAAGGCGGGCGGGCGCGGCCATTGATGAGTGTGGGTTCACGGCCCGGTTGGCGCCGCGGGTCCGGCCTTTGGTGAGTTGCGGGGGGGCACGGCGACGTAGTGGACCGGATCGGCATCGCCGGCACGCTGCGGCGGCCGTTGCGTGCGTACAACCAGCGAAGCGAAGACCGTCCACATGCGCCGCGTCACGAGTCCCGTGGCAGAATCATGCTGCTGCCGCTTTGGCCATCCCCACGTCGCCGCCCGCCTGCCTTTCCCTTCTTTAACCGTAAACGAAATCGTGGCTCACAGACAAAAGCTCGCCGGCCTAATTTATTCCCGTAGCCAGCAGAGCTAGATCTGGCTTTCGTTTCATTTCTCACAGGGAATTTTGCCCATCCATCAGACGCTGCTGCCCTGAAGCATTTTTCGTGGCGTGGATGCTTTGATTGCAGCCTTTGTACTTTACCCCGCAGTGGTGTCGAGCCCTCGACGGCAAAATCCCATCCCAACCGGCAAACTCCCCTGCTCCGGGAACACCACACTATCAACTCGTATGAGACCTCCACCGCCCGAATACTTCAGTATACTCCCAGTTGTGGGAGCAAATATCGTCGACATTATTGCACGATTAGACAGTGACCTGTCATCGGGAAGGACAGGCCCGAAAGGGATCCGAGCGAGGGAGAGGACAGCCACCACGTCATGCCCGGTGAGAGGAGAAATTATATGAACGGTCAATCTCGCCTCGCGCTGTCGTGCAAACTCATTTTTCAAGTGCCATTGACAAAATTAGCCGTCGGGCAACAGCTAGCTTCGGCGAGAAATACCATCCATAGTTTCATGTCTGGCTGTCCAAATATGTTTCAAAAGCACTAGCTTCAATCAACTTTGTCTATTAAACAAAATTGAGACGGACAGAGTGGGTGTGCCCAGAGTCCAGACACTTTTGACACGATATGTTTCCACGAGAGTTCCGTGACAAAATCGATGTGTTCTCATTATTTTACAAAGACGGTAAATCCAAATATAATGACATGGCTCTATGTTTTTTCCTAGTTAATTAATTAATATGTCGGAGGGACTTTCAAAAAATATATATAATGAAAGGAATTTTTTTCTTTGGATGCCTACACGTAGACAGCTAACCTTGAAGATTCTCTGTATACATACTTGTAGAGAAAACCACTATAGAGTTCCAAAAATAAAACCGCATATAGGAGAATACTTCTAAAATCAAAACACAACGTATCTTGGCAGATGCACTTGTTTTACAGGTCAACCGTTCCGGCC
The DNA here is from genome assembly GCA_032464435.1 of Aegilops umbellulata. Lineage (NCBI taxonomy): Eukaryota > Viridiplantae > Streptophyta > Magnoliopsida > Poales > Poaceae > Aegilops > Aegilops umbellulata. The sequence goes on along the minus strand of CP136060.1, from coordinate 644,780,688 downwards.
AGAATTATCCACCCCATCGAAGAATAAACGCTGGAGAATTGTCAGCCAATCTTTCTTCTTTTCAAAAGTAAAAGAAACATGAGGAACACTAGAAGCTTCTGATTTTGCAATCCATCTGGGTGGGCAGTTGAATCACATAATATGCTTTTTTTTCTCACTAATAATATTTAAGTTTGTCATGTCATTAGGTTAGGTCAACGTCCAACGTGCAGGCGCCGTATCATTTGAAACATTTTCATCAACGGCCACAAATCCGCATCTGCTTTTGACTCGTACACTCATTCACATTATTCAAACATATTTTTCTTGGCCGAAATAAAAGATACTTTGGCGCATTTATTTATTGTTTCTTTTCTTGCGTCACATAAAAAAGAAATTATTCCAAGTAGAACATAAACATTTGAAGCGATTTCTTCTGGAATCCCTGAGAGATGATTTTTTCTTCTTAAGATGACTTTTTGTTCTCTCTACATGATTCATTCGAAGCAACACATTTTCCAGGTTTCTTGCCCACAGTTTTTCCATCTTCCTTGCTTGATCTAGAAACTTTACATCCCCAAAGGTTAAAAAAAGGGTAACGCTAAGGTTAGCCAAAGGTAAAAAAGAAAAGGCTAATCCATCCATCCGTCCACTGGCGACGACTGATCAGACGGCCGGCATGGTCTCCTGGCGGAGCACGGCGAGATCGGACGGCCCGAAGGACTCGTCGCCGAAGCCGAAGAGGCCGGCGTCGAAGCCGTCGTCGCCCCACTCGGCCGCGGCCGCGGCGGCAGCCGCCGCCGCCTCCGGCGAGGAGGCGACGCCGCCGAAGGCGTAGGCGCCGTCGATCTCGTCCTCGAAGCCCCAGATCTGCTCCCCGAAGACGCCGGCCGGCTCCTCCGGCTCCCAGCCCCCGGCGTCGTCCGACGAGGAGGACGCCGCGCCCGCCGCCGGCGGCAGGCCGAGCTCGTCGTCCGAGGCCTCGAGCAGGAAGCCCAGCTCCGGCTGCGGCGGGGCCAGGTCGCCGGCGCAAATCTCCTCCTCCAGGCTGCGCATGACGGAGGCCAGGTCGCCGGCCGCCGCCGCGTCGGCGTCGTCGTCGAGCAGGTCCAGCAGGTCCTCGGGCCGCATCCTCTTGGCGGCCTCCGCCTCGGCGGACGAGGCCGCGTCGAGGTCGGCCTCCCTGGCCCTCTTGTTGCCGCCGGTATACGAGCTCAGCAGCAGAGACGAGGAGGAGGAGCTCTCCATGTCCGGCAGACGAGCTCTTCTCCTTCCTTCTCTTTTTTTTTTCCGTCGAGGGGTGGGTGGGTGCAAGGCAACGGACGTGAACGTGAACGTGAACAAAGAGCGCGAAACGCGAAGGGCGCAAAGGACGGGAGAGAAAAGAGTGTAGAAAAAGCGGTGCGTGTTGTGCAGCGACGCCGCGTTGGGCTCGGGCTTATATAGCGCTGGCCCGGCTCGGGGGCGAGTCGCGCGGGGCGGGATCTCCCAGGGGGTTATCTGTAAAACAACTGGCGGTGCGGAACGGCCTGGTGGGAGGAGTGCTGCTACTCGAGCGGCTAGGGGGGGCGGGCCCGGGTGCGGCCGTGTCCATGTGGGTGTGCGTTGCTTTTTAAAGTTTTTTCATCACGTTCTCTCTCCTCTCTCTCTCCTGTGACTGTGTGTGTGTCTGACCTACTCTATCTATCTATCTATTAGAGGCGAGATGCCATCTGGAAGGAGGACCGGGACCGGGCGGGGGAGGTGGTTTCGTCGCGTCGTGGGGGCGTGTGGTGCGGAGCGGAGCGGCGTGGGCGAGATTTGTCGCCGTTCGTTCGTTCGTTGGCACCCACCACTCGACGGATGGACGGACGGATGGTGGTGGCGTTTGAACGGCGACGGCTACTAAACTTGACCTGATATTTTCCTGCCATCAGATTATATTTTCCATGCAAGCTAAAAAGGCGGTCTATCTGGGTGGAACGGGGCGGATCGGATGGGTCGTGGCCTCACGGGTGAGTGGTGGCCTTTGAACGTGGCTTAGATTAGTTTTGGCGATCTGGCTCGTGCGATAATTAGCCGGTGCTCAACTTTTATTAGTTCATTCATTCATGCCATGATGCAATATACTTTTTTTTGGAGTAGAATATTTCAGGAGGGCACGATCGCTTTTTCGTGCATACGTCGCGGAAAAAAAACTTCTGATTTATTTAAGGTTAAACAAGTGTAAGGCGACCAAACACAGACGTGATGCCATGCCATCAGGAGGCACTTTATCCCGAATAAACTCGTCTAAAACCAACTTGACGCCTTTGCTTGCGCTATAAATCCGGTCGTGCGCGAGGGTGCTTCGCCTAGTTGTTGTTAGGTGGAAATGTTGGATGCCCGCAAGTGTCAAGTGTCAGCACCATACAGTGGACATCTACTCGACACCTACCTAAAAACAACCCTCACCGCCTTAATTAACCCCATTTTGGTGAGGAACCATGAATAAATTACTGTCAACGGCGATGCTTCAATTGAATTGTGCCGTACGTAGTACAAGAAATACGGATGGGCCACGTCCGGTTGGCACGAACTTGGACGGGAGAAAGAGCGCCAGCCCAACCACCTTTGTTTGGGACGGACAACCACGCTCCCACGCAAGCACCAAGCATGTGACCCCAACCGTCCAACCCATCCTCAAACCCAACAATCCCAGGGCCGGCTCAAAAAAAAACAATCCCAGGGCCCTCCATGCAAACTTGTTTGTGGGTGGGCCACGCACGAATAGGCCTGTGCAGGGCTGCTTTCGCGAATACGTTTATGCAGAGGTGGTTCAAAGGAAGAGTGGCTGCTAGGGGCGTGGGTGTAAAAGCGCTTGGAGCGTGTGGATCGATGGATCAGGCGTCACGGGCGCGTCGCCTTTTCCAGCTCCCCATTTATTTTCCCCGATTAAATTCGCTTCTCGAGTCCGCTATCCGCTGCGCTTCACGCCCGCGAACGCCAGAGTTTGGAGTCCGCGAGCCGAGCCGATAGCGATGAACGATTCCCTCTCCAGTCCGTGTGCCGTCGGTGCGGCTGCGCCCGCCTGGGTTGGCTGGCTAAGCCAGCAGCCGGCTCCGGTTTCCGGTGAGATGGATCAGGAATGGTTGGTGGGTTGGGTTGGGCCTGGTTCTCACTCCAACTTGTAATTTTCTGATGACAAGTTGCACCGTGCGTGCATGGTTTGCCTTCCAGATGGGCTGCGCCATGCAAACGGCGTGCCACAGCAAGTCTAAAAACTACTGCTTGGTTTCTCGTTTGATGGCGACCACAGCCATCATCTACCCAATTTCCAGTAGCTTTGGACCTCTTCTTGCAGGCTGCAAACAATTGAAAAATGCTGTCTTGCATGGCGTAAAGTCTTCGAGAAGAAACATGCGGAAGACCTTGTTTTCCACGTCGATCCGTGTGCGCGTTCCGCGATGACCTCCCGGGACCGATAACCAAACATGGACTAGCTAGGTCTTGCAGCCACCGATCGAGTCCCTGCCGGCCACCATGTCAAAACACATTTTTCACTTCTTTATTTTTCCGTCCTTGTTTTCTTTCCTTTTGTCCGGAGAAAGCAGGACTGGAGGCGGACAGCTCTTGCTAGTGACTTGCTAATGGCGACATGAAACCAGCTGATCCAAGTAACCTTGTTTGCAATTAATTTGGCCCAGCACCCTCCTTGATGGCTCCAACTACAACGGAAGGCTGGACTAAATCAAATGTATTCAACCGTAAGCAAGGACGTACTCCATGACGGCTAAGAAAGAAATAAACTCTTTCTGTGTATTGTGAGCTTCTGACTATCTAAATGACAGATAGTTATCCCAAACATCTGTAGGTTAATATGAGAAAAAAAATCAGAATCATACTTTGAATTTTTCTTCTTCTTCTAGCTACACTATTGTGACCATTGAAAAAGAAAGAATTATACACTCATAATTCAAAACAAAACAACAACAAATATGGCTTACATTTTAAAAAAGGGGTACGTGTGAAAATAGATTAAAGTAAATAAGTAACGGCTTTTTTTCATGACTGTACAGCCGGATAAAAAAGGGGAACCCAGTTTGCATTCACCTCTCTTGGATTTCCACATCAATCGTGCTACATACACGGGATAAATCCTACGGTAGGTTCATTTGTAAACAGTGGAACAAGAGAGTCTCTAAGGATAACTATTCCATACTTAATGGCTTCAGTGGCGAAGCCAATGTATAGGCTGTGTAGTCAAATGACTACACAGCTTTCTGGAAAATGTATCATATATAAGCACAAATCATGCAAAAATTAATACAAAATTTCTAGAAATACATATATCTTGACAACACAAGATTGAGTTGACTACACATGATTAAAATCCTGGCACCGCCACTGAATGGCTTGCTTGATCTTATCAAACGCACACAGCTTTAGATTGGTTCAGGGTTGGTGCCAAGTACCTTGAATCACTACCTATCTAGGGCTTTTTTGTTTGGTCGTCTGAAACCTTGTATTATTCTATGGAAGAAGCCTATGTTTTTGCATGGAAATTACCCAGATTTTGGCTGAAATGGGGCATGATGTTAGTCTGTAGACTTTCGTAGGCATTTATGTTAGTAAGTGTCGCATTATAATGTTATTCGACATGCTATGAAGTTGTGTCTCTAGGCATTTGCCCAAGCACCTTTTACTTGTTCTAGTTGTTTTTCAGGAAATAGAAACTCTATCATCCCCATCATATGCACAAACTAAAGATACACACAACCATCTTTTAATAAAAAAATGTGAAATGTCGCACGGAAGACAGCAAGTTACATGCGTTCTAGATAATGGCTTATAACAGCTGGTTTTAACACATCAAGAAGCACCCACCACTAATGTTCTAAACATTAAGCAATCTTTGATGACATATCTAGGAAGCCCACGTGTGAAGCTGCCACCACTGTCACTCTATCCGACATATCAGCCTTGGTTTCCACTCAAGAGTAGAAGTGGGAAGAAGAATGAACGGCATCAGTTGAACCTCCAAGGAAAGACACAATGCCCACATACGTCATCATCGTGGAAATTGGCATCGTGTAGTGATTACCTGCTGCACGTCTCCATCATTGCAAGCAAAACAACTTAGAATTCACCATGGACAAAATCACAACACAAACCTCTCAGGAAGAACATGAGTTGGCACAGCTTGGGTGACCTATCCCGCCTTGGTGCTTGCAAGCATAAGTAACTCTGACAGGGAGCATCAAGATGATAAGAGAAAGCGATACGTCACAAGCCCCCCCCCCCCCACCCCACCCCACTAGAAAGCAAACCTAAGGGGATTCGCTGCCACTGGCATACCCACATACCCTTCAAACCTTAGCCCCACCCTCCAGAACGAATAAGAGGAAGTTACGTCCGGAAACTATCAACCCCCACAGCGGGCCGGGGTTCCAGACAACACTAATGACATAGGAAGACCCACAGAGAACTATTCACCCTGCAGAGGCCTTCACCGTAATAAACGATGCACCATGGAGGGTATAACTTTAATGTACGCTGCCTCTACCTAAAAACCTTAAAACATGGAAACTATGTCTGCATCCAATAGATCGGGGCCTTCCCACTCTCGTACGAGTAGAGTTGTGTGTGTGTGTGTGGGGGGGGGGGGGGGGGGAGGGGGGGAGGGGGGAGGATACCGCTCAAGAAGAAGTGGTGGCCCTATGTTCTCTGAGATCGCCTCTCGCTACCGTTTCCAATGACAGATGTTCGGGAGAAACAATACAAAGAAAGCACTTAGTATTGTAGTTACTTGCAACTAATAAGCAGAATTGTCGACAATCAAATTGCGTTGTACTCGAAGAGGAACTTTACTTTCTAAAATGTAAAAAAAGAGTACCCGTGGAAATGTTCCAATCCCAAATAAAATAATTTGAAATAATTAAAGTAAAGGGCGAATTTTACTCTGAAACGAATATCTTTGTTTCTTTTTTTCTTATCTTTATTTATAACTCATATTTATGAGATAATAAAAATATGACAAAGCTATACCAAAAGTTGGTTCATGTCTGGATTGATCACAAACCGAAACGTGGTTAGAGCTCCAATATGTCTCAAACTTACACTGAATTAAGTTTTTTTAGAAAAGGAGGATGACCCCCGGCCTCTGCATCTGAGAGATGCATACGACCACTTTATTGATTATTCTCAGGACCTTACAAAGTATTATAAGAATGAGCCTGAATCCATCATCTTGGCAATACATGCCGCTCCTCCTATCCAAAATGATGAAGGGATGCTAGCTGGGCCACTACCCAAACCACTCACCTAAGCCTAACATCAAAAGCCGAAAACCGAAACATATTCAGAAGCCCCAGCCGAGCCATATACCGGGTCTGGAGCACAATCCGGTCAGACGCACTCGTGTGTCGTTGCCACCATCTTCCACAGGTCCGCCTTCAGATCATATTGAGGCTTCTACCTTGTCTGGCCACTCTACCATCGACGTCACCATGACGCCAGACAGCAACCTCCTCCTGCGCGAGTCCATCTCCGCGCATCGGGCGGCGAGCCTCCACAACGCCATGCCGCCAATCTTCGCAGCCATCAATGAGTGAGATGAAGTACCGCTCCACCACAGCATATACAAGGTGAGGAAGGGTGAGGTCCCCATCGGAGACACGGCCGGAAGAGAAGCACCGCAGCCCCGAGACACTGCCCGGAGCTGCGACGCAGTAGCAGGCGGGCCGCCACCAGGAACCGGACAAGCTCGCCATGCACAACCAGCATCCCCATGCCCAAGTCGACGCCTTCAAGAAGGTGACGACACTGTGGCGCCGCCGCCGCTTAGCCACCGGGGCTAGGGTTTTCACCCGGGCGCAGGGGAAGGGGAGAGGCAGGGGAGGTTTAGCCTCGGCGCCGCCACCAAGGAGGGAATAGCGTCCGGGACGCCATCGACGCTGTGACCGCCACCGGCGGCCAAGGGTTTCCCTCGGCCAAGCACCCTGCGGCCACCTCCGAACCAGCCACATCATCAGCAGGCGCGTGTACACCAGAGATCCAGGCCGGCCGGAGGTCATGCATCACGAGCGGACCAGGATCGCCTCCGATCTGACGAGGGGAGCCCGGGGCCTCCCCGCGCCATGACCTGCGTCCATCGGGACCTCGCTGCCCGCGCAGCCGAGGGGAACCGGCGTACCTCACCGACGAGCACTCCCCAGCCGCCGGAGGACCCTCACCACCGAAAGGGAGCGGTCAGATTGGGTGGGAGTGCTGGATCCAGCCAAGTCGCCCCGCGGCCACCATCCCGCGAGCCGGCGCCGGCTTCGCCAGCCGTTCCTCCGGTGGCGGCGAGGTGGGGAGGGAAGTGGGAAGGTAGTAAGGCCGCCGGATCTGGGTTCCCCCGTCGCCGCCAGGGAGGGCGACGCGGGGGACGGGGGATGGGGCTTTTCTTGCGAGCTAGAGTGGGAGGCTGAGTTAATCTAAAAATACTTTGGAGTTGAAGAGAAGTATCCAAATTACATGTATTATTTTACAATAACCCATACTTGTAGCATACCCGAAAAAAAGCCATGATTGTAGCAATGATATATGAGAAATAGTCGACTGCTAAAACGTTTTCCATTAACGTACAAAAATCATGTGCTTAGAACACAATCAAACGCCATATACAGATACACTCCTATCCGTGGTTTGCCTACGAGGCTCGCTAGCAAAGTCAACCAACTTACGCGTAGATATCACTTACAGTGGCGGTCGCTTTCCCGCGTAATGCAGCGTAAACGCATAGTCACTTTGTCAGTCAAGTCTACACCCCGAGGATTATTCTCTGCTTGGAAGTTGGAATGATGATGGCGCCAAAGTAAGCTACACTACACGCCCAGTCCATGTCCATGGATCGACCCGACCCGAGCAGCCAGTCACGTACACACGCACGCAACCACACGGTGTATCCTTCCTTCCGTCCACTCGCCGGCCATTCCTGTCGTATCACCTCATCCAAGCCATACGCGCGTGGACTTGCCCGACCCGTCCCGGCACGTACGTGTAGCGTGCACCGTGGAACCGGGTCGTATCACGCCTGCTTTTCACGTTGCCTCCTGCCTGCCTGCCCGCTCCCGGGTCGATCCGCGTGATATCACCGACAGGCGACGGTTGAAAGCAAGAGCCAAACCAAGAGGAAGAGTCCTCGTCGTGCACTTCTTCCTTCCCGGCACGTCGACGTACGGCTGCGGCGTCGCCGTAGCCCGCCAGCTCGGCCGCTGTATCGTCCACGCAACCGGTCGCTGTCGGCCGTGTTATCCCCGGCTGCTGCCTAAGCTATCCCAGCGCTACACATGCCTGTTGCGTTCCCGGCAACTTGCTAGGCTTGTCCCCCATGTGAGTAGCTCCGAAGAGGAACCATTCGTTGTGTGTGACGGCATGCATGCACTGATAATAATAATTAAGTTCCGTGCAGTGGTTACCTGGAGAAGCGGGCGACTTGACGTGTTCTAGCCGAGCAGGACCGGAAGGGAGGGGAGTGGGTCTGAAGGTTGGCGCAGACTCCTTTCCGTTGGTACGAAGCCAGCTCGGTGTCAACCGTGGTGCGGTGCTGTTCAAACGGCAGGGGTTGGACCCAGCTTTTTGAACCCGTCGCACGTGAGAGGGGGCAGATCGATGCGGGTGCATGGCGTGGCGTGTGGCACGGGCCGATCGGATCGGATCGGGTCCAGATCCGGCGCGGCGCCAGGTTAGGTATCCATACTTATCTCTCCGTCCCTCTCCACGTGAACCCGGCTCGGATGCCACGAGCCGGAGCCAAGCCGATGAGATCGATAGCCTTTGTCCCCACGTGTCGCCCCACACGCCAGCGGCATCTCTCTCTGGTCGACCCATCTTGAGCAGCGCGACGTGGCCCACCCACCCCACCCTGCGTGGAGCCCGGCCACAGCTGCCGTGTGGCCCATCCCCCTCGTACGCCGTGCAGTAGTGTACAGAGGCATCGACCTTTCGCGGCCGGGCCCACGCCCGTAGCACTCCTGCCGCGGCGGTGAGCAGGTGCGGCCCCCCACCGCCGTACTAAATTCCGGCCCGGGTCTCCCTTGTCGCGGAGGGGAGGGCGAGATGACGCCCTTGCCCCCGCGCGCACGTCTGTGTCGGAGGCAGGCCGCCCACCCGAGGGCAGCTCCGTCATTTTCATCCCCAACCGCGCAAGGCGACGGACGAGACGAGCGCATCGATCGCGTGGATCCGGGCCCGCACGCAGGCAGGTGTATCGCGCTGCCTCGCCGCGGTCGGGTCGCTGCCCGTGCAGTTGTTAAGCTGTTCCGCAACATGGCGTTGTCGGGCAGGATTTGTATATTGATCATGATGATGACGGTGCATGGGCTGCATCGCACGGTTTATTATTCGGCTCGCCGGTGCTGGTGCACGCACCCATGGTATGAATGATATGATGGCCGTGACGTGGCCTGGCATTAACTATGGGCGCGAAGTGCTCGCGAGATCACCGGAGAACAGTGATGGCAGCAGTTGAATAATGGCGAGATTAGTACGGGCAGTCGGTGGAGCGGAGGAGCAGCGGGCGAGGCGAGGTCCACGTGAGCCGGGCGTACCGAGGTGGTGATCTTGGACCCCTTTTGGATGGTGTTGCCGCACCGCATTAAACAACGGTCGTACTCGAGGTACGCGTCGTGGGGCGGACGGGGACAGGCGGCCGGGGGCGCCCTCGTCATTTCCGTCCACGCACGGCTGCCCGTAGCGGACGGACGCGGGCCACATGGAGCCGTGTCATCGGTGCCCGCCGCGCGCTGCCGCGTAGTGCACGCCGGGGACCAGACTCCCACGCAACGGGCGTGGGCCCGGGTGTCAGTTTGCGGAGGGTGGCGGGTGTGGGGGTGGTTCTGGTTGGGTTGGGCGGGTGGTGGAGGGGGTACGGCGTCGTGCCGCATCCACGTCAGTCCGTGTGGACGGACGGGACGGGGAGGAAGATGGTGGGCACCATGAGATCTTTCGTGTTTCTTTATGCAATTGGGCTTGCCATGTGGGCCCGTCTCTCTTGTGTGGATGGACAGGTTTTCCAAGTAGGGAACGATGTTGTAGTAGTTTCCTCGTGCATCATCCATCTAATCTAATCTACAATCTGAAGCGAAGAATTTCTTTTCAGTTGTGGACAAGAGATTGTTGAGTGGAGGCTACTCGCTTGCTTGTTCCCTGCTGCTCGTCTAAAGTGCTCGCTTTCTATTTCCTTCGTTTCAAATCTCTTGTGGTTATTGCGGTGCGGATACAACGACTAGGCTCTTGTGTAGTGTGTGCAAGTTTTCTCCACATTGACAGCCTCCCGCAAGGAAATTAGGCAAAGCCTTCTTTCCTTCGAGCTTCGCCGGCAAGACCGTGGATTCGCCTCCCCTCCGCTTGCCACTCCGGCAGCTGGTGGCGGGAAGGGTATTCCTGATGCCTCGGCTTAGATAGGTAGGGTTTTGATTCTCGCAACGGCGGTGCTCGGACGGATGGTGACGCTTCTTCTTCGAGTCATTTTTCCGGGCTTCAATCCTTCTTAAGTTCTTTCGTCAGGACAGATTAGACGGAGCTTCGACGTTGATTCCAGACAGCTCCTCGGAGCGGCAAGGTTAGGGTTTCTCGTAGTGCGTACGCAACAGCGAGATGTGAAGCCAAGTGCTTCAGATCGATTCAAGGATTCAATGGCGACGACTGCAGCTCCCGAACGCTGGTCCTTACGTGCACGTGCACGTAATAGCCTTGACACGACGCCTTTCAGCTAGTACTCAAGAAAGGTACGTGGCTGCACGGGGACGACTGCCGCTCCTCCTTCACGGTTGTCAGGCACCCCTATTGTGCCGGGATGGCGACTTGAGGGGCGTTGTGGCTCCAGCTTGATGGAGGTCGGGCACCACTAGGTGCTGAACAGGTGACGTGGTGGGGATGGCGACAACTGGACGCATCGAAGAGGGATGCAACGAGCCCGGCTAGCAGGTGATACTTTTCCTCCACGGTGTAAGGCAACTAGGTTGGTGACGCCGGTGACCTTCCATGAATACGGAGATGGTTCTTCACAATAAACTCCCCTAGATTGCCCCCCCTCCCCCCCGATTTGGCGTTGAACTAAGGAATTTTGAATAGTTAGAACGGTCTGACCATCGTGCTGAAGGCCTATAAGTGTGTGAACTGTGTGGTCCAGAGAAATGGAGGAGGCTCAGGCATTTGTGTCAGTGATGCCCTAACAGTGACTCATGGCGCCCGCATTCCTCCCTACTCTCCCATCTCGTCTCTACTTTTTTCCTATGGCAGACCAGTGCCATCGCCCATGCCCCCTATGTTTTGCTTGCTTTCTTACCTCCTCATATGTGCATTGAAGATGAAGGCGGTCAATGTTGGTATGTAGGCTAAGATCAATTCAATGTTGTACTTATACTCGGAGCACATATCAAGTGTTCACGTGGGTCGTTGGTTATGGGAGGAGTTTCTGGACTTGCGTGTAAACTCTTGCGGGGAGTGATGTGTTGTGTGTGCGTGCGTGCGTGCGTGTGTGTGTAGGGGGGGGGGGCTGCAAATTTGGACGAGCTACTTTGGTGACCATTAGATCTCTTGTTCAACGTCCGAGCTTGCGCGGGAGCACCTGAGCTTGGGTGGCCCCGTAGCACATGCTTTTTTTTGCTTCTGCTTGAGTTGTAAGATTTTATCGACTAATTTCTCGTTGATATGATATTTGTTACTTTTATCCAATGATTCATGTTCTGGATTTCATACCATATTTTTTTGCGAGACATACCACGAGATTAAGGGGAGATTGACTGCACGCATGGGCAACGTTGCAAGAAAGGTTTCATGTAGACATTTTCATGGGCAGCTCGGTACGAAATAGCAGCATTCAGGCCAGGATCGGGCGCGACTTTTTCGCCCAAAGCCCGGCCCAAAAGCCCGAACAAAGCTCAAAAATAGTTAATTTGAACGGAGAAATGTAATGTTCACACTTCTCGGGCCTGGCTGGGTTCGGGCTTTAGGATGTTCACTTCGGTCTTTGTCAAGCCTAGCCCAAAACACGGCCGGCAAGGGTATGTTTCATGGACATGACGGTTGTTGTTGCCACTGTGTAGCTTACCCCCTCCCCCTCTTGTCACTGCGACACTCTCGAGAAAGTCAATATAAACAAGGGGAAAATAATGTATCATTTAACTTATTTTTCCTACTTGCAATCTATACATAGTTACATGTCCTTTCTTTTCATGAAGAAAAGGTTACCCCGCCCCCAAAATTTCACTTAGGAAATCTGCATTACATACAGGGTTGTCTAGGACACATCCAGATGTGACATAGTTATTTCAATGTTGGTCCTAATTTTTTCACTCTATTTGTGATTTATTTTTTTTGGTCCTAATTTTTTTTTCTTGTTGCTCCATCATATATTTGTGGGAGGTTAGATGTGACATCTTTAAAAAACATCTAGATGTGAATTAGACAAACTGTTACATAATTACACATGGTTTCACCTTGGGCAGTGGAGTATTTCTCACGTTCTCCGACAGCTCCAGCCAGTACACACAGTAGACAGTACCTACCCAAGCCTAGAGGACCGTGTTTCACGATCGCTATTACCGCTGCTCTATCAGTTCTTTACTCTTTGGCCTGTGCGATACGATACGACGCCGGCAGTCTTCCCTTTGGCATCCGATGCAGCGCGCAAGCGGCAAGCAGACCGATGCCGCCGCGCGCGGCCCACTGGCGCGCAGACGCACGCGTGCGTGCAGCGCTAACGCCACCCCGGGCTCCGCGCCGACGGCAAGTTGCACGGCGCCAACCGCGGCCGGGGGCCGAATTCACTGTTTTGACCCTTTTTAAAAACTTTAGCACGATTTGACCCTAGTTTGAAAAAAATTCATGATCTGACTCTTTTCCTACCGCCATCGTCTTTGGCGGTAGGGTAACACAGCCTCTCGCCGAGGGCTATGGTGGTAGGATTTGACGGTGCCGTCACGGTTATTCGACGGTGAAAATACCCACTATGGCGGTAGGGTAGCGAAGGTATATATAGAGCGTGACTTCTAGTGCTACTGAATCTATCAGATGAAAAGTTGGCTAGTGTGTGCGTGCTAGGTATGGTCAGTCGTGGGTTCGAGCCTTCATATTGCCATATCTTTTGTTTATTTTTATTTTGCCCAATAAAAAGTAAACAATTTGTCCAATTAATTGTAGGATAAGGATTATTGATAAAATTTTTTACTTATTTGTGAAAGTAAATTCAGTCCAGTTTGTTCTGAACTATGTTCATCCTTCCATTGAGAATGTTAAATGGAAAACAAAACACATGTGAGATGCCTGAGAATTCTGTTCAATGGCCTGGACAAACCTGTCGGTGTGCCATCTAAACTGAATTGGAAAATGACTCCAGCCTACATTATATTCTCCGTGCAACCCGGCAAGAAGCACCAGGTGCAGTTTCACCAAATCAAAAGAGACCAAAGTCAATTTGCACATGAGGTTGCAGATTATGCGCTTGCCTCTGGAAGAGAAGATAACTGGAATGTGCAACTTCCCAAAAGAATTATTAGCTCATGTAGTTGTTGTTGATTATAACTTTGTACTCTCAGTTAAATGAATTTGTGCGGTTGTAACTCCGATCTTATCAATAAAATCCAGGCTGTCTAATAAAGTTTTGGAAAAGCTTGAAAGATTGTAAAGCATGCGACTTGTATGTTGTAATCATCCCTTTTCCAACTAGGATCATGAGAAAGAAACATGTCCGCTAGAAACATCCTTATGTATTACACACTCTGCCTACTAGGATAATAGGACGTTTTGGCAGGCAGTTTAAATCAAATTGCCAAAAGGAACGGAGGCAGTACTATTCTGCAATTGATTGCCAAGAATGACAAACAAATACTCCCTCCATCCGAAAATAGTTGTCATCAAAATGGATAAAAAAGAATGTATTTAGAACTAAAATACGTCTAGATACATCCTCTTTTGTTTATTTTGATGACAAGTATTTCCGGACGGAGGGAGTATCATCAAGCTGGGGATAGTAGCATGGTGATGCTAATGCTTTACACAAGCTTGACATGGAAGAGCCATCTTAGATCACACTACATATTCCTAAAGCACATGAAAAAGACGGGCATGTACAACCTGCTTGTACGATGCACAACTATAACTTGAAACAAACAGTTGAAATAGACAGCTCCAAGTCATATGCACATATGGCATATCCATGGCAAATTGCAAATGTCTGAGACAAGACTGTTTGAACGGGAAGCTCTTAATCACGGGGGTTAACTAGCGGCAATGTGCACACACGCATATCCGGAAATATACAAATGTATACTAATTTTGTAATCAGCTATAGTACTTTAGGGAGAGACCAGAAGATAAAACATATTGGAGAGATCATGGATTATCCTCAAATTAACTGGACAAATTGCTTATTTTTATTGGGCAAAAGAAAAATAAACATAAAATATGACCTTCTGAAGGCTCGAACTCAAGACCTATATCAAAGCAAAACAAACGCGCTAGCCAACTTTTCAGTAAAGAGGATCAATACTAGTAGGCGTCACACGTAATATATACCTTCGCTACCCTACCGCCATAGACTATGGCGGTAGGATATTTTCATCTTTCAATGACCGTGACGGCACAGTCAAGTCCTACCGCCGTAGCCCTTGGCGGTAGGTTGTGTTACCCTACCGCCAAAGACGATGGCGGTAGGAAAAAGGTCAGATCACGAAATTTTTTCAAACTACGGTCAAATCGTGCTAAAGTTCTCAAAAAAGGTCAAAACAGTGAAATCGGCCGCGGCCGGGTGCATGCGCGCGCGCGCCGCCCGCTGGCACGAAAGCCGCACCGGACGGCACGAGCAGCCCAGCCGAGACCCGTCCACCATCATCACCATGTGGTAGTACGACTCTACGAGTACAACCGCACGGGCAGGCCTAGCAGGAGAAAACGACTCCTCACCGGCCCCGAGCCCCCGACTCGTCGTGCTCAAAAGCCACGAAGCGCGAGCTGTTCCAGTACATGGTCGTGGTACGAACGAGCCGCAGCGCCGAGCTTTTCTCCCAGCGGCGCAGCGCACGAGTCTGTCCTGTGTGTAGTAGGTCGGAGAGACGAGAGACGCCGTGGCCTTGTCTCGTGCCGGCCGCAGAGACGAGACACGCCGTGCGCTTGAGCCACCGGCGAGCTCTCTCTCGCCCGGAGCATGCACGCCAGCACGCGCGCTGGGCTGCGCCAACGGCCGTTGCTGGTAGCTAGGCCATGCGGCTCGTATGGCTCGTCTTCTTCTCGGCTGTTACGTTCGAACAGGAACAGTTCACGCTTGAAGAGTGAGTTCAAGCTTGAGTTTTTGAACAGTTCAAGGTTTGTCCGAAAGTTAAAAAAAAACTCGAGAACAATCGACTGTTCATGTTTTGGCTGTCGGTTCCACGTATCAATTGGCGGATGGGGCCGCCCAGATGCCTACCGTCCCATCCACCGGCTACATGTCATACGATATCTCGCCGCATTATTAGGTGCACGTTGGAAGCGGGACCAGGTTTTTAATTTAAAGGGAATCAGACAAAGGTTTCAGACGTACTCCTACTCACAATCAGGATCTTAAAGCCGCTGTCCAGATCAAAATCAAAGATGAAAAATTAAAGAAGCTGTTCCGGTCGAGCCCACGCTTAATTCTATCCGAAGCGAGTGCTCTCAGCCGCGCCCCGTCGACCCTGTTTCTTAGCTAGACGCGTCACAGCTCCTGTCCATGGGCGCCTTATCGATGTGCGTTTGATTAGTTGCAAGCCGTGATCACAACATTATTAACCATGCCATTGCTGCTTTGAAACCGCTGGCGGCTGCGGGTTATTTCCCGCGCAACAGCTTCAGCATCAGCGTATGTGAGAATGTTAGGGATCTAAACGTTCTTATATTTCTTTAGGGAGTGCCAAGCAAGTGGTCTCGCACTGCACAGCCAACTCTCGAGTATGAATTAACAATGACAACAAAGAAATAAACAGATCAAACGACTTGCTCAATCAAAACTGCCCATGCTCACGGCCTTCAACACATGTACAAAAGTCTTGTTCGTTCTTCGTAAATTCAAGGTGACACACAGGACTGGGAGAAAAAACAATGCACCGTCATGTGTAAAAAAAAGAAGAAGCTTTTTCCCCTATACAAGTTGCGGTCTGCCTTCCAAGGTCGAACCAACGTGGTATTGCACATCTCACTCGGCTAAACATGTGCCGCCCGGTCTATATTCATCCCACTCTGATTGATTAACGTAGTCTTACACTAATGTCTCATGATCTTGCACAACGGCGGAGCTATGTGGAGACCTGAGGGGGCCGTGGCCCCCCCCAGCCGAGATGGAAATTTTTTACTAGGTATTGGTAATCTAACTAATGGGCTAATGGCCCATCAAACCATCACGCCTGCACGCAAACTTCAGGTTCGGTCGCTCGCTCGGAGCGTAAGTGCGTAACCTGCTCACCTCGATTCCCCTTCTCCAACCATGCTCGCCTCCATCCCCCAGTAAACCGACCACCATGCCGCCGCACTCGCTCGACGCGCTGGCGCCGACGCCGACTCGAAGCTCCCCCGATCCGCGCGCGCCGCCGGCGAACATCCCAGGGCCGAGGTGGGAGGAACAAGGGCATCATCGTCGCCTGCTATTCAATTGGCCTCAGGGGTCCGGTGGTCGTCCACTTCGACTGCCCGGCCGGGCCGGCCACTCGTCGTCACCGGCCGCTCCTCCCCGGCTCCCCATCTGCAAGTGTTCTGTGCGGTTGCGCCCACTACTTAAACTGTTGGAAACTTGGAGTTTGGATCCCTCATCTGGCCGCCCGTGTGTAGTGTTGCATAGGAATCCAGTATGAGTTTATTAGTAATTTACCAATTAGTATGCCTATTCATCTGATCTAGTTGGGGATTTTTTGTGTTTTGCATCATAGATCGTATTTGTTCTCTTGAGTAGTTGTTATCGTTTGTTCTCAAAAGGAGATTAGACTGATCAAGTGACCATGGTTAAGGGCAGCAGCGGCAACATTCAGTCATAATTCAAAATACAAAAGATAGAAGTAGTAGCAGCAGCAGAATATCCTCCACCAGCACAATCTTTACCCCTGCTTCTTGAGTTGGAACAACAACTTGAAAATCAAGATGACGAGCCTCAAACAAATAATTTAGTTCCTCTTCCTGTCGTATTCCGAGGTATGGAAATCTTCGAGCGAGACCCTGCATTGCGACCACAAAATTGGCAATACCCACCAAATCAAAGAGATAACATGAGAGATCATATTTGTTGCTAGGTCCTATGCAAACAAAACTGAAACACTATAAAGCTTCTGGTAAAAAGGGTCATCAACGTCGCTTCCAATATGGATAGAGCGGTATATCCATATAGACAGGTCGTATATTTTGGTGTAGTTAGTTCTCTTATGAAATATATATTTGCTAATCATACATGTATTTTACAACCAATATGGATAATATAAGTATAAATTTGCCTAGAGGCTACAAGTTCTGTTTTGTTGCAGTTGGTTAATTTATTTTTGTGTCTTTGGCCCCCCCATAGATTCTTGTCAAGCTCCGCCACCTGATCTTGCACCGACAAGATGAAGAGAAAAGACTAATCACATGGAAATAAAATGCATGTTGCTTCAACTCTGGTCTATGGTTCAAACCACAAAGTAACACGCTCCGACTGCTTCCTTCAAAAGAACATGTTTGTCTAAATCAAACATGCATTTGTTAGCGGTCAACAAGCATCTGTGACCAAACAAGGGGTGTGAAAGATCATCGCACCCTACGACCTACTCTCGAGTCTGAACCAACAACAATGAAATAAAAAATCAAACGAGTTGCTCAATCAAAACTGATCATCTCCATCAACAAGGCTGCGCAAACACGTACACGGGTCCTTATTTATCACGGTCGGTTCAAGGTGACGCCCCGGCTTGGAGAAAAAGAATGCAAAGTAATTGGTCATTCGGCCATCTCTTTCGCGTATAGATGTCGTGGTGTTCCTTCCATGTCCGAATCGACGTAATCATGCACGTCACACGCAGCAAAACATGTGCCGCTCGGTCCATATATCCATCGGCCGCGTGCGCCCCGCCAAATTAAGCAGCCATCACGTTGTACCTGCGTCCACATACTAAGCCATCAACGTTAGGAACTTGCAACTTCCACGTCGACAGTTTACGTCTCCTCTACAAACATGTTAATCATACGTAGAATAAACGGCACCTTGAGAAAGATGGGAACTCCTATTTGCAGTGGATGTGAGGTCAAAAAGTTTCACATTGCAAGTTGATATATATGATTCATGGATGACCACTACGTGCAGCGACACCTAGAAATAATGGTCCCTCATTTCTCTTTTCATTTACATGGTATGATCAGTCGATCACAGGAATTAGCCTTGGAACTGACTGTTATTACTATCCATTTGTGAAGCTGGAGATACGCCAAGTGCCAGTATATACTCCGGTGCTGCTGAGTTTTTCTGCCCCCAATAATTGTAGCCATTGACATAGACGTGTTTTGGCTTTAGCTCGCTAGCTAGTGTTGTAGATCGATGAGGCAAATGAAAGCATGGCTTTGACACTTGTGGAAGAGAGACAAAGATACATACATAGTTATAGGAGAATTTATTTTTCAGGCCAGAACTGATCTGAATTGATCCGAGCAAAAGCAAAAAAGCGCGTCCAGTCATGCGTGCACGTCTGTAGATAAGCTGGAGAAATGTGTTAGGGCATCTCCAAGGTGGACCACTAAAACGGACACAATATTCGTTGGTAGACACGTCTGCAGATAGTGATATGGGAGCCAACCATCGAACCGTGCCCGGATACATTTCAAAGCGAGTTTCATCAAACTGAAGGCTTTTCATACAACCGGATGATTTTCATTTAAACTGGATCACATCATTACATTTTTGACATATTTCTTTAAACAAAAGCAAAAAGCACATCCAATCATTCTTTCCGTATGTAGATAAGCCGGAGAGGAGGTGGCGAAAAGTGCTTCACTAAGGGAGCATCCAGTTTACCGAATAGGATGGATACCTACTTGACGTACGTAACTAACTGCTGTTAACGTGTCATACACTTGCACTACTAGTACTGGGTGCCCTCTAGATGCCATGTTTATGCTAATGTCAGTGACCTCGAGGTCATACGTACTTAATTAACCCTTGAATTTTCCACATTCAGATCCTACCGAAGGAATTGGTACACCTATTTGAGCTGATCTAGTCTTTCAACATTGTGGGATTGTTGCAGCAAATGGGCCATTCTTTTCTGACCGACGAACGTTGGACCTCTGCTTTTTGGTCGCCCGAGCAATCATGTCGCAAAAAGAGAGCTTGTTCTAGACAAAAACCATCGATCGATCGACAGATTAAATTTAGATTTGTCGATTTGAGATGATCACTAGCTAGGAGTTAACCTAGTTGAGAGTCGCGCTGATCAAATAGCCGCCACCTCCTCCTATCCATTCCTACAGTCGCCGCTTCCTACCTCCATGTCCTCCTTTTTCCTTGCCGCTGCTAGACACCAATGGCCAGGCTAAGTCCAACACTGGTCGATGAAGGTAGTGTGGGAAGATCTCTGCTCTGTTAGTGTATTAGATGTCAGATGAGATCTACGTTCGGACGACTTGAGGTAGAAGGTATGGTTGTGCAACGATGATGGTTGTGTTTCCAAGCAGTCCGGCTTGGCAAGGTGCCGGTGGCCGTGATCCATCGGTATGTAGGCGGGTGGCAGCGGCAATCTTCTATACCCAACGAGATGATCCTTCGCTCGGGGGCGCGTATGGCATCATGGTCCTACGCTGCTAGGCGGTCGTCACAACATGTCAAAGGGTCTTGGACCTACAAATCCGACGACAATGATGAATTTGTTCAGCCGGCCAATTTATCGTCACGGACGAGGACGACAAAGCATGTGGATGGTGCGGGACTGGCGGTGTGTCCCCAATTGGGATTTTGGCGCTTCTCGAGTATCTGGTCTTGAGCTCCAGATGAATACCCTAGGTCCGACCCAAATAGGTTATACCCAGCAATGCGGTGTTTCTACGTCGTTAACTTTTTGAAGGCAATTCTCGGATTTGCCGGACTTTATGTTTAGAGTGAAAGCATAGGATTTGAACTTTAATGGTTGGATCCGGAGATAACGGCATTTGCATCATCCCCTTCATGGAAGTGTTGCTGTTGAAGAATCTTTCTCGTTATCTTTGCGATGTCAAAAGGCGAATGGTACGGATGGTCGTTATTTTAGTTGGTCGATTGTTGTTTTGATCGTTTCAGTTTATTTTGTTTTGTCCTCCACTAAGATAGTCTGATTTCGTATGAATTTGCTCTTTGCTAGTTGTGATTTTTTGTGTCTATGCATCGGATTTGTGACTGTGTGCTTAGTGTGTTTGTTTCCCTAATGATGTACATTGACTCAACAAAAAATCGCCTCTTTTCTTAGAAGAAAAGGCTAGGTAGTGCTGGCGTGCTGCGTGTGCTTGAGTACGTATGTTTGAGGGAGAGCAGCTTGTTTGCCTACATGGTGAGCGTGAGAGAAGCACTAGTGCCCGACAAGAGATTATGGGCGACCGTTGATCCCATGATTTTGGGCCCAGCCTACTCATCATCGCTGACTGCCACACTTGACATATTCCTAAAAAAATGTCTTGATCCACGGCTATTTGCCGCTGCTGTTTATGATGATGACGCGTTATCCGACCATTAATTCTCCCCTTGATTTCTGCTGCGAAAAGCAGAGCATCCGCAATGGTGGATTCAGTGATACAAGTTGGCTTTAGCTCATCCAGTCTTTTAATAAGATGTATTCAACACAATGATTTTCTTAGCTTAGCCATTTGGCCTTCCTCTATAGCTCAATCAGTACAACTGCACAAGCTAATGCTAATTAAGCTTCCGTAGAAAGCCATCCCTCCCGAATACTGCCTACCCATCCCATCCATCACGAGCCAAAACTAGGCAGGAAAGCCATCTAACTCAGCCAGCGTGGCCGTATATATTTTCTCCATTCATATTTTGGAACTTGGTGCAGCTTTATCCGGAAGCTGCCGGGCAATTTACACGCAACTTTCTTCGGGTGTGATTCCGTTTTAGGTACACATAGCTGTTGCGCGGCCATGTGCCCATGTATGCTCTGAACTCCAGCCCAATTTGCTCAAGCGAAGCCGGTGCTAATCGTGCCGGGCGTAGGAATTAAAGGCCAGAAAAAGACCCAGATACCTTGGTTGCCGCATCAGAAAGATCGACGCCGCAGCAGGTACGCGCAACACATCAAGAGAAATGGTCCTCCGCCAAAGTCGTTATCGGATTCATAGCTGCCTGGCTTTGAATCTTTTCGTTCTTTGCTGCGTGCAGGTTTTCGTTAGTTTGTTCTTCGGTTCTAGATGGCCTAGACTCTAGGCCAGAGCCCTGGTGAAAATGGACAGATCTGACCCTCTTTTGAAACTTTAGCAAGAATGTCCTGGATATAAACAAAATCATAAAATGGCCCATTAGCATGGCGCCCCTGGCTGGGTTCCGAGGGGTGCCATGCTAAACGGCGCGATAGCTACCTCTGTCGAGGGTGTCGTGCAATGTAGCATGGCGCGCTAGCCCCGCTTCATGCAAAGTGATACATTTCGTGTATTGTTTTTATTCGGTTCATTGTCTGCTAAAGGTTTAAACAAGGCCCAGATTTGTTAATTTTCACATAGGTTTGACAATCTAAGACCATGTACAGTGACTGGCCACACTTTAAGTTTGGTCCGCTGCATCCAAGTACCTAAAAGTAGATACCACAAATCCATATAAACCAAGCAAAATAAAAAACAATGCACTATGTAGATATCCTATATACTCTACACTACTCATCAGAGATCAACGGAGATGTCCACGATCTCTGCGGCAGGCTCCGGGTAGATGGCCGCCTGCAGCAACTTTGGCTCGTCGTCGGACTCACCAGATGCGAAGATTTCATCGATCTCCGCCCTCTGCTAGCGGAGGAAGCGCCAGTTGGCCTCCATCGCGGCCTCCGGCTTGATGGACTCCAGGATGGCTGCCTGTCGTGCCACCTCCTCCGCTTTGGCGACCTTGAACTCTGCCATGGCTTCCTCTATAGTGAAGCCCGCAGACGGCTCCGCCTCCTCCTTCGACTCTGCCTCCTTTATGGCCTCCTCGTCCTCCGGATCCGCCTCCTCCTTGGGCTGGGGTCCTGCTCCACCTCCGGCTGCTGCTTCGCCTCCTCCTCCGGCTCCGAGGAGTCCGGAGGCACGCCGGCTACGATCCGTTCTTTTTACCTAACCAAAATCTCCTCAAGCAGCTGGAGGCGCCGCTCCGGCGTTAGCATAGCGTAGGTGGTCTCCCTCTATCATGCCATGGACGTCGACGAACGACGAGCGAAGACGGAGGGAAGTGGATCCGGCTCGGGCTTGTGACGGGGAAGGAAGGGAAGTAGATGTGGCTAGGGCTGGAGGAGGTCGACCATCTTAAATAGCCGGAATCTGGCCCTCAAACGGCGAGCTGGAGCAGCGCCATGCGGCGTTCACCCCCCCGAAGGAGACGCCCGTCAGACAGTTGGTTTTCCGGGACCCCAACGTCAGTTTGACGTGGCGGACGCGACCGGGTGCGGCCGGGACTTCTCCATATCTGTCCCAGATTTGGACTAGAAAAATAGGGGGGCTAGCCAGCCCAAGCGTTTGCGGCCGGTTTCAGACGTTTGGGTATACCATTTTATTTACCAGTCAGCGACCGGTCCATCCGCCCCCGACGTTTGGACCCGGTTTGAGCCGCTTGACTGTAGATTCTCTAACAATATTTGTAAAAAAAGAAAATCTAACCATATATGTATGTGCCTGGCTCCATTGGTCCATTGATTCCTCATCGAGGTTCCCCTGCATGCGCGTGTATCGTTTGTTTAACGTGAATAGACGAACGCATCAGAACGTCTTCAATAGATGGTCCAAAATTTGGCAGTCCAAAACCGGAGATATAAAATTTGGACCGCCAAAAAGTGGGCTTTGGAGCTCCGGAAAAGCTCAACTCCAACATATGGTCCAAATTGATGGTCCAAAAGAGCAACTCCAATAGATGGTCCAAAATGAAGATGTAAATTCCTGAAATTCCTGAAATTTTGCCAAGTCTTGAGAATTCGCCAGTTTTAACATCACTTAGCTGTTTTTAAAATGCTACAACTATTGTTCTGTACCTCCTATGATTTTGTGCCTTATATCAATTTTGAGCATTTTTCTGTGATCTACATGGTAGTACCAATTACATCCATATTAGAGCTCATTTGCTTGATCATCAACAGCTCTAAAGTAGCTATGAAAATAAAGCTGTTTTTCGGTTTTTCTTTTAGCAGAACATACCACTTTGCGATTTTCATAGGATTTAATCCATGCATCGAAAGGATTTGGTCCAGTGGGATAAAATGGAGTTTGTCATGTATACTTTCTACTCATATTATTTTCTCTCATGTTAACAAATGTTTAGACACTGTTTTGGGGGCTGTTTAGAGGGCTAGTCAGTGTAATATCAGTAAAGATAACTAGTAGCTACAGTACCTAGCAGTACAAGCAGAGCAACGATAGAAATAGCCGAGCGTGGGCGGTCGGCCGTAGCAACCAGTAGCGCGGCCGTAGCAACGGGCAGGCAAGGGGGAATAGCACCGGGCGCGGCAGCGCGGGCGGAGCAGCGGCGACGAGAGGGAGGTAGCGGGGGCGGCGAGCGTCAGCAGCAAGCAGCGGTAGTACACAACAACTGCAACCATGCGAGGCAGGGGAGGCGGGGCTGCGGTGGCTGGGCAGGAGGCGAGCGGGACGGGCGGCCGCAGTGAGCGAGCGCGAGGCGGCGCCGGATCTGATGCGGGCGGCGTGCGGCGGTGGGGCGGCGGCGAACGGGTGGGGGTCGCGGGCGGGCGCGCGGGAAAAGAATTGAAGTGGCGGTTGGGCGTTCGTGGGCGGCGGCTGGTTTTGGACCAGATGCACCTCATGATGTAAATGTGCACCGCAAGGTGTTGTATTTTACATCACGAGGAGGCCGCGTATCATTTTTTTTTACATATGGACCGTTAGTTAGAGCTGCGTTTTTGGCCTTCAAAAGTTAGTTACTTTTACATTTGGACTATCTATTGGAGATGGTCACATGTTCCATAGGTAATTGCACGCTTGTACTCCTCGACAAGGACCTGTTATGCGCTCGCATGTAAAGAAAATCATTCCGGCCGCTCGTATCTCAATTATGTTTGTGAAGTCAGACCGATCTGCTCACTATTTATATGCCTGCCCGCTTCACGACCGTTGCACCCGAAGCAAAGAAGCGAAGGCAAAGAGAAGCAAGAATAGTGTGTGCATCGGCCATGGAGAGCTCCTCGTCGTCTCTGTTGCTGAGTTCGTATGCCGGCAACAACAAGAGGGCCAGGGATGCCGACCTCGAAGTGGGTTGGTCCGCGGAGGCGGAGGCCGCCAAGAGGATGAGGCCCGAGGACCTGCTGGACCTCCTCGACGACGACGCCGACACCGCGGCGGCCGGCGACCTGGCCTCCGTCATGCAGACCCTCGAGGAGGAGATATGCGCCGACGAGCTGACGCCGCCGCAGCCGGAGCTGGGGTTCCTGCTCGAGGCCTCGGACGACGAGCTCGGCCTGCCGCCGGCCGCCGGGGCGTCCTCCTCGTCGGACGAAGCCGGGGGCTGGGAGCCGGAGGAGCCCGCCGGCTTGTTTGGGGAGCAGATATGGGGCTTCGAGGATGAGATTGACGGCGCATACGCCTTCGGCGGCGTCGCCTACTCGCCGGAGGCCGCCGTTGCGGCTGCTGCGGCCGCAGCCGAGTGGGGCGACGACGGCTTCGACGTCGGCCTGTTCAGCTTCGGCGACGAGTCCTTTGGGCTGTCCGATCTCGACGTGCTTCGCCAGGAGACCATGCCCGCCGTTTGATCAGACATCAGTGGATGGATGGATTAGCCTTTTCTTTTTTACCTTTGGCTAACTTTAGCTTTACCCTTTTTTAACCTTTGGGGATGTAAAGTTTCTAGATGCAAGATGAAAAACTGTGGAGAAGAAACCTGGAAAATGTGTTTGCTTCGAATGAATCATGTAGAGAGAAAAAAAATCATCCGAAGAAAGAAAAAGATTCTCTCTCGGGGATTCTAGAAGAAATTGCTTCATAGTAGTATATATTTTTTCTTCTTGGAATAATTTCTTTTATAAGATGAAAGAAAAAAAATAAATACATCCACTAAAGTATCTTTTATTTTGGCCAAGAAAAATATGCAAAGTATATAATGTGAATGAGTGTAAGAGTCAAAAGCAGATGCGGATTTGTGGCCTTTGATGGAAATGTTCAAAATGATACGGTGGCGGCACGTTGGACGTTGACCTAACCTAATGAAGAACCTAAGTAGTGATTTTTTTTAAAGCATGTGTGATTCAACTGCCCACTCGAACGAATTGGAAAATCAGAAGCTTCTAGTGTTCCTCATGTTTCTTTACTTTTATATAGTACTCCGTCCGCCTCAAAATTTAAGAGCATTTCTGACACTACACTAGTGTCAAAAACATTCTTATATTATGAGACCGAGGAAATAAAAGATAGGCTGACAAATCTCCAGCGTTTATTTCTTGAAATAAATGAGGATAGGGCGTCGACTCGTTGGCTGGGCAGCTGAGGTTGCTGCCAGGCCATACGAGTTCGAGTCCCGACACGGATGCGCGGTGCTCACGGAGTTTCTCCTATAAAGAAAAACCAACGAGGGTCAGCCCTTGGGTTGGTCTCATTTTTTTATTCTTGAAATAAATAATAAATAAAAGATACTTGGATATGAGTTGGATGGACCGGATTATTTTGACGGGAACGGTTGCCCGGTGAAACAAGAGCTGCGTGTGATTTTTTATGCTCGTATCCATACAGCCTGTATAATAAAAGCGATATGCAAGATGTAACAACTATCATCTCATCTCATTCAGCTAAAAGAGAAACTATCAACCCATTCATATTCAGATTTGCGGTCTCAATAAAGTACTGAAGACACATCGAATTTGTCACGAAACTCTCGTGGAAACATGTCGTGTCTGGCACACAGCCTCTCTGTCCCACATAAAAAACATATAAGACCGATTGAACTACTTCTGCTTCTGAAAAATATTGGGACAAGGAGACGAGAAATCAGGGGTTGTATTTCTCGCCGAAGCTAGCTGTTGCTCGATGGCTAATTTCGTCAATGGCATTTGAAAAATGAGTTTGCACGACAGCGCGAAATTGACCCGCAGATAAATTTCCCCTCTTTTTCTTTTTCTAAATATTGGAGCACTGGGTATGACGTGGTGGCTGTCCT
This sequence comes from Aegilops umbellulata, assembly GCA_032464435.1. Lineage (NCBI taxonomy): Eukaryota > Viridiplantae > Streptophyta > Magnoliopsida > Poales > Poaceae > Aegilops > Aegilops umbellulata. Next base: position 644,754,440 of record CP136060.1, on the reverse strand, counting down.
CTCCCTCGCTCGGATCTCTTTCGGACCTGTCCTTTCCCATGACAGGTCACCGTCTAATCGTGCAATAATGTCTGACGATATTTGTTGCTACAACTGGGAGTATACTTAAGATCTCATTTGGGCTGGAAAAATATTATATTCGGGCAGTGGAGATGTCATACGAGTTGAAAGTATGGTGTTCCCGGAGCAGGGAAGTTGCCGGCTGGGATGAGATTTTGCCGTCGAGGGTTCGACCACGGCGGGGTAAAGTACAAAGGCTGCAATCAAAGCATCCAGGCCACGGTGGCGGTGGGGGAAGAAAAAAAGCTTCAGGGCAGTCCAGCAGCGTCTGATGGATGGGCAAAATTCCCCGTGAGAAATGAAAGCCAGATCTAGCTCTGCTGGCTAGGGAATAGATTAGGCCGGCGAGCTTTGCCTGTAATCCACGATTTTGTTTCTGGGTAAAAAAGGGAAAGGCAGGCGGCCGGCGACGTGCGAATGACAAAAGCAGCGGCAGCACGGGACTGACTCGGTGACGCGGCGCATGTGGACGGTCTTGGCTTAGCTGGTTCTACGCACACTACGGCCGCCGCAGCGTGCCGCCGATGCCGATCCGGTCCACCGTGTTGCCCTTTGCCCCCCTTCGACGCACCAAAGGGCGGCTCCCGCGGCGGCAACCGGGCCGTGAACTCACACCCATCAATGGCCGCCCCGCCCGCCTTGCGTCTCTCTCCCTCGGCCGTACTCTACACACGGGACAGTCACAGATCCTTTTCTTTTCTTTTCTTTATTACAGAGGAGAAGAAGAAAGAAAGCCTTCGTACGTTGGTTCGGCGGGCTGCGCCCAGTTTTCTTTGTCAAGTGGTTCCCATTCGTTCATTCAACTTGCGGGTGACGATGCCGGTGGTGATCACGCCCACGCATGATGCCATGATCATCTGGCCATGTACGAGGGCTCGGCGAGCTCTAATTAGTCACCCGTCATGTCCCGACTGCCGGTTCCGTTCGGAAGGTCGGGCAGGGCACGTACTCGGCTGCTAGTCGGTGGTGGTGCAGGTGCAGCTGACTGGTAGTGCTGCTCGCGCCGGCACGGCCTGTTGGGAAAGGTGGTTGGATCGGATCGCTGGAGAGGAGGAGCCCGTGACATGCCGTGCGTCCGGCCGACCGTGCCGGAGTCTGCACACGCAAGTAACATCGGGGAGCCAATAATGGCCACCTAGGGCGAGGGGAAGTAGAAGAAGATCTGAATCTGCATCTGTTCGCGCGCGAGATCTCGTCTCGAGAACAACTGGCGGTTCGTTCATCAGTGGTTAGTTAATCCAAACTGCTTGCCCCACGCGTGGCGCATGCAACCAGCAGCCAGCGGCCGATCGGCGCAGGCCGTGGCACATGGGGTGTGCCTGCTCTGCGGTGGTTGGATCCGAATTGAACCACCGATCAGTTGATCCATGCCAACGTAGTTTTCTTTCAGGTTGGGTGGGGCAGGTCGGCAGCCCAGAGGTGGGCCAAGCTTTGAGGGCATGTATAATGGTTCTATCTAAGCAATGCCATGTAGGATAAATAATGAGATGAAGGAGAGAGAAATCATAAGAAAAGACCTGTCTTCCCTTATTTAAAAGAAAGACAAGAGATGATCTCTTAACACAATTTGTCTCATCATAATTTTAGAAATAATTAGTTATTGAAGATAAAGCTAAGAGATGATTCATTTTAGATATGTTTTTTTATCATCTCTAAACTACATGCAATACTTAAGATAAGACTATCTTATCAACCATTGTACATGACTTGATGCGCTTCGTTTTATTGTTGGATTCTGTCCGCTGTCTTAACACATCGGAATATCCTGACGAGCTCGTGGGTGGAACCAGTTGACACTCACGAAAACGCCAAGTTTGAACATGGTTTCACGCGCGTCCACGTGAATTGAATAGTAGTGAATCAGAAAAAAAGATCTACCACAAAAAATCAAAATAAAGCAAATAAGTTTCGCTGTGTCAAACTTGGTAGGGTGATCTAATTTTTTAAAAACAATACAATCAAAGTAGCTCACATACACAAGCATACACTCACCCTTATAAACGCGCACATACACACATGTTATCCCTATAAGCTCCACTGAAAGACTGAGATGGCATATCATATTGAGATTTTACGGAGTCACAGTCGCCTTGCAGATGACGGGAACGTCTCCTCCCACTAAACGAAATGCCGGATGGGCTGAGGATACGAGTGTCCTCCTAACCATTCAACCACAGGTTGGTTTGCGGTCGGCTGATCTAATAACATGTGTATTTTTAGAAAGAAATGACGTACATGATATTTTTAGCGAAGAAAATAAAATCAGATCTTACTATTACTCCAAACTTTTTTATGTAGCTTCGATTTTTTCCTTTTATTACCTCAAATAATATCATATATGTCATTTCTTTGTGAAAAATGACACCCATGATATTATGTAGCAAATGTTTCACCAAAATGATATGAAAACTGGTTAGTGAATGCCTCCAGTGATTGCATGGTAACTGAAGATACAGCCAGACCCGCTCTCATAAAGGCGTATCAATGTATATGCAGGAAAACCGAAGTGTTGTTAGTATACCGAGATGGTAGAGAACCGGATCTCCTAAAACATGATTGCTGGTGTAATTACCTAAAACTTGTTTGAATTTTTCACCCAAACTGTGAACATGTATACTAATTTTCACAAAAGCCCAAAACCCAGCTTTCAAAATTATTTCCATGCTGGACCCGCAAACTGAGGTTGTTGGGTTGTCGACATGTCCCTCAGCCGCTACACAATCACCTTCGGCATCTCGCCTTTCAGCTCCCCCATGTTTATCCCAATGCAGCCTATCATGCGCATTATCTTCCATTTTTCCAGGCGAATCAATCCAGCAGAGAGCTAGCTTGCCACTTCCTTCGTCCGGTGAAGAGTATACATTTGGCTTTGTCCCTAAAAGAGTATACTTCTATCTTCTAAATGCACTTTAAAGTAGAAAAAAATTGTTTTTCTCTCATCACACGGTAATCAAAACCAATAACATTCTATATATGGTCTTCTTAATTCCTACAGGCACCTAGCTCATTGGGGGATGTGTAATCAGAGAGGAGAGATGATGGTTTGCCGGCTGCACCTTTCCAATGCTTTTTTCAGTACACTTCATAATTTGTCCTAATTTTTTTATCTGTACACTTTTAACAGAGGGAGTACGTGTTCAGTAGTAATGCCTAGGGTTTTGAATTAACTCTGCGATCTGGAAGGCATGGCAGCACTTTCTAAACAAAAGTTGGCTAACAATGCGGTACTAAGCAAGCCGATAATTTGTATCATGTGTTTGTTATTGTGCATCCTTTTATGCCCCGTCCACGAAAAGAGAAAGGGGACTGGTTGTTAAACATCTCAAACCCACGAGCGATTTTTCCATGAAACTATAATTTCATCCTAAAAAAGATCACTAGGTTTAGTGTCTGATCTGCTCAGTAGGTTCCCTAGATACGTTTCGTTTCATGGAAATCCAACTAAGGAGAGTGGCTCCATTTACTAGGGTACTGACACGATAAATCGCGAGTGGACATGCCATCACGCGAGGTCGTTATCCGCACCACCCGTCCCCACGCGATTCGTGCTAATTCAATACAACGTTAGCGTATAATCTCTCATGGGCAGCGTACTTCAGCTCTTATAGCGCTCGTATTTGACTCTGCAGCCACAGTAAAGGCCCACATGGCAACCTGTAGCGCCAATGGCTAGCTGCATCAGGCGGGAGCGAGCCTCGCAGAGGTATTTATTGCGCGGCAGTGACAACAGCTAGCTGCACCAGGCGGCGGCGAGACAACATGAATGGATTAGTTCGTGAGCTCCTTCAACACACCTACTCCCTCCGTTTCAAAATAGATGACCCAACTTTGTAAAGTTAGTGTAAAGTTGAGTCATCTATTTTGAAACGGAGGGAATACTAATGATCTAATCCACCATGTGTCATTCCGTGCTCTTATCAACTCTAGGTATGCAACTTGTTCAGAATCAGTTGGTGGACATTTCAAGCTCCTTTTTTTGCAAGGGACAATGCAAGCTCCTGCACTAGGTTCCCAACGAGCCTAGAAAATCAATAACAAAACCTCGCCTAAGCACATATTGTGAGCATAGCAACGGTATTCCTATAGTAGGAACATTAACGAACGGCTACCCTTCCGCTGTCACTTGAGCTTGATACAATGGTCACCTTATCATTTTGTCTTCTCCCAACTGGCAGGTTGAAGAAGGTTGCACAGTGTAGGAGTATTACTGTTACCTTCCCATCAAATTTGTTATTAACGTAACACATATATATTATTTACATTCATTCTTATGGGGATATCCCATCATCCACGAGGTAATACTGCAGCATTAACATGAACAGTGGGAGTGCTTTGATGAACTGATACAACAGTACCCTCAATAATACACACGGAAAATGAAGTTGGGCAAGACAAACCAAAACAAAACCGGCAGCTCCAGACTCGTTAAATGCCATTCAAGGTATACAGGTTTGAGACAGCCACATTTAAACCTTTGGTATCTTGTTCTTTAGCTCCCCAATTTTTGTCCCGACGCTACCCTACCATCAAAGGGGCCGAACTAGTATAAACTCTCTGCGTCCCTGTGTCCGCTTTAACCCCTTCAAGCTAACCCGTTGCGATGGCTCCACGACTAAGTCTTTTCTCTAGGACATTTGCCGTGACAAAACCACGATAGTTGGCGCCCACTGTGGGGCTATCGCACGATGGTTTCAAGTTCTTGGAGGGCCGCTTTGAAGGACTCGAGGGCTATGCCGTGGGTCGGATGACTAAGAGTCGTCGCGGCAAGCTCTACATCGACGATGCAGGCTGGGGCCCCGATGCCGGCTCAATTGAGTACGGGTACCGGGTCCCCTTTGGTGGCATACACGTTTTCATCGGCAAGATCGGTGAACTGAGCCCTGAGCCGGATATCTGCACTGACCTCGTCGAGACGGCTCAGCGTGCGCGATCTGCCTAGGTTAAACCGGCCGTGAAACGTGCCTTTGTGGGAGTCATCCATGGAGGAAGCTATGAGGATGGATCGGAATCTTGTGGTGAGACCGTCGTTTACTCTAGCGACGAGTCATCAACCGGAGAAACCGAATCTCTGTATCAGCTACAAGATGACCGGATTGGAGGCTGTTCCGATGGCGACAGTATTCCGGACCCCTCTGATTTGCCCAACCGGGTTGGAATATTCATGGCCGGTACACAAGCTGCACTTTATTCTTCGACCGCTGCGGCAATGACCTCCGGTTCAGTAGCGGCGACGGCTGCCGGGGCAGGAGGCTCTGTGCGCCCGCCGGCGCAAGTTTTATCGGATCTGTTTGATGCGTTGGCCGCGCTTATGGCGGAGGCTAAGCCGGCGGATCAGGACGCCCACAACACGGAGATCGCAAAGGTGAGGGAGCAGATTACTCAGGCCAAAGCAGACCTGGTGGCTGATAAATACCAGTATGGCTGCGGAACGGGCCGCTTTAGATGCGCAAGCTTACAGGCTCATGTTGGACCAGAACGCGTAGCATGAAGTCATGAAGAGGAAGTACCGATCCCGTTTACCTTCGGTTTTCGAGGCCAGAGACCTTTTCAACACCCCAGGAGCAGGAGCCAGTAACCCGCCGGCGGTAAACCGGGCGGAAGCTCCTGGGACCGGCATGCCGGTTCAACCCCGTTTGATGGATCTGCCTCGTCATAACATTGTTGTGCCTCAGGCTGCTCCAACACCTCCGGGTCACTACTCCAATCCGATGGACAATCTTGTTGCAGCTGCTGCACAACTGGAGGCCATCCCAATTGAAGGTGACTCTCCACAGGCGGTGGAAACGCGCCGGGTCAAGGAGCTTCTTAGGACAGCTTTGGTCCAACAGGAAGCATATTCGTACAGCCGCGACCGGATCGACTCCACCCCTCGTCCAAGCCGGAGCTATAGCAGACACCTGGATGAACCAGCTGTATCAAGTAATGAACGACACGGAGCCCCCCGCGGCAACAACCCGGCGGATGGTGCTGATAATGCACAGGAAGTGGTGGATCGGGCCCGAGCGCGCAGGGAGGCCGAGTTAGCAACGCAGTATCAGGCTCGTCAGCTCACGCCGGTTCGTCCAACAATCTCGGTCGAACCTGGGGTTGCCTCTAGTGCTTTGGGAGTGCCTTGCCTTGTCCCCGCTTTACGCAACGTGAGCTTGCCCAAGGATTTCAAGGGTCCACGCAAGGTACCAAATTACACGGCAGATCAACCCCCAGAGACTTGGGTGGAAAGCTACGAGATGGCCATGGAGATGCTTGATGTAGGTGATGCGGCATGTGCAAAGTACTTCACCATGATGCTCGAAGGAACGGCCCGTACTTGGTTAAAAAGCTTACCGCCCAATTCTATCAGTTCATGGGCCCAGTTACGAGCCCGGTTTATCAGTAATTTCAAGGATACATGTAAGCAGCCTATGTCGATAGTAGACTTGGCTGCCTGTGTCTAGGAAGAAGGAGAATCAACGAATCATTGGGTGCGACGGGTCTCACAAGTGCTGCATTCGTCAGACCACATCAACGCTGACACTGCGGTCATAACCCTAGAAGGCAACTGCCGGTTTGGGCCCCTAAAGCTGAAGTTGGGACGGATGAAGCGCCATTGCACTGACATGGGGACCCTCATGGCCGCTTTGGTGAAGTATGTTGATTCTGATAGTACCAAGGATCCTGAGTCTAATGATGACAAGGCAGGGAAGGGAAAGAAGAACATCAGCTCCAAAGGTCAGCAGCATCACATGGCAGGCAATGGTAGCGGTGGCAAGCGTAAAGCGGATGGCAACATGGACTTTGTGGCTAATACCAACGTGCAGGACAAAGGCCAGCGGCGCAAGGGTAAACCGCCAAATCACAGTGGAGCACCGAACCCTAACCCGGACCGCCTAAATTATCTGTTGAATCAGCCCTGTCCAAAGCACGGGACAAAGGAGGTGCCAACAAACCACCTTTGGAAGGATTGCTACATTATGCAGGAGTTCAAGAATTCTAATGCTTTCCGATACGATCACGGCTCCGGGGTGGCTCTGGATCCGGCCCGGGTTACGGTGGAGGAAATTCCGGCTCAGGATTTAATGGTAATCCGGGCGGACATAGCAATCAAAATAATCAGAATAACCAGGGCGGTTACAACCAGCAGCAGCAACAATCGGGTTACCAGAGCAACCCAAAGCAGTTGAATAGTGGGCAGTACCATGTCTTCACCACTAGCTTGGACAAGCGGGACAGGAAGGTTCAGAAGCGGGCAGTCAACTCTGTTGAACCGGCTGTGCCCCGTTATCTACGTTGGTCTGAACAGCCAATCATATGGAGCAGAGAGGATCATCCTCCCCGGGTTGACAATCCGGGTCAATTGGCTTTAGTAGTGGCTCCTCAGGTGGGAGGTTACAAGTTCACCAAGGTGCTCATGGATGGAGGGAGCAGCATCAATATCTTGTACTATGAGACCTTCCGTCGTATGGGACTAACAGATAAAAATCTCAAACCGTCCAATACGGTGTTCCATGGTGTGGTACATGGCAAGTCAGCATATCATGTTGGCAAGATAGCTCTGGAAGTGGCTTTTGGAGATGATCATGATTCCAGGTCGGAGACACTGACGTTCGAAGTGGTGAAAATACAAAGTCCATATCACGCCCTGTTTGGGTGACCGGCCTACGCCAAGTTCATGGCACGACCCTGTTATGTGTATTTGCAGCTCAAGATGCCGGGTCACAAGGGGACGATAACGGTTCATGGAAGCCGTAGAGTCGCTTTAGAGTGCGAGGAAGGAGATGCGGCCTACGCAGAGTCGGTTTGTGCCACCGAGGAGTTGAAATTTTATAAGGACAATGTTGATCCGGCAGATATGACTCCGTTGAAGAAGCCAACTACAGAGCATGATCCGGCCCTGAAATTCAAATCAGCAGCTGAAACCAAACTTGTTGACTTCATACCTGGCGATTCGTCCAAGCAGTTCAGCATCAGCACCAACTTGGATCCGAAATAGGAAAGCGCGCTCATCGAGTTCATCCGTGTGAATCGGGACATTTTTGCATGGAAGCCCTCTGACATGCCAGGTGTACCGAGGCAACTCGCTGAGCACACTCTTAATGTGGATCCTAAATACAAACCGGTGAAACAGTTCCTCCGCCGGTTTAACGAGGAAATACGCAAGGCTATTGGAGAAGAGGTAGCCAGGCTCTTAGCAGCTGGTTTTATCATTGAAGTTTTCCATCCTGAGTGGCTTGCTAATCCGGTGCTGGTCCTTAAGGAAAATGGCACCTGGCGCATGTGTTTGGATTACACAGATCTTAATAAGGCTTGTCCAGCGGATCCTTTTGCCCTCCCCCGCATTGATCAAATTATTGATGCTACGGCGGGTTGTGAGCGTTTGAGTTTTTTGGATGCATATTCTGGCTATCATCAGATCAAAATGGCAGTTAAGGACCAGGAGAAGACGACGTTCATAACTCCCTTTGGAGCCTTCTGCTATGTATTTATGCCCTTTGGGCTCAAGAGTGTTCAGGCAACTTATCAACGGTGTGTACAGAATTGCCTTCACAAGCAGATTGGCCGTAATGTACATGCTTATGTGGATGATATCGTGGTTAAGTCAAAGAAGAAGGAGACTCTGGATAACGATTTGAAGGAAACCTTTGATAACCTGAGGACGTACAAGATGATGCTCAATCCGGCCAAGTGTGTCTTTGGTGTACCGGCAGGCAAGTCATTAGGTTTTCTGGTGTCCAACAGGGGAATCGAAGCTAATCCGGAGAAGATCACAGCCATCACCTCCCTGGCTAAACCGAAGTGTATCAATAATGTTCAACGCTTGGCAGGCCGGATTGCCGCGTTGAGCCGGTTCATCAGCCGCCTTGGTGAGAAGGCAATCCCTTTGTATCAGATGTTGAAGAAAATGGATCAATTCGTCTGGAGTTCTGCTGCTGATGAGGCATTTGAGGACTTAAAGCAGCAATTGGCCAATCCGCCTGTGCTCGCTGCTCCCGTTGACAAGGAGCCATTGCTGTTATATGTTGCTGCTAACGCTCGGGCGGTCAGTGTGGCTATTGTAGTGGAGCGAAAAGAGCAAGGAGCATCCAGTTCAACGTCCGGTTTATTATATCAGCGAGGTACTTATTGAGTCCAAACAAAGGTACCTGCATTGGCAGAAGCTGGTATATGGAGTTTTTATGGCAAGCCGGAAGCTCAAGCAGTACTTTCAAGGGCACCCTATTACGATGGTCAGTTCTGCTCCCTTGGGCGACATCATCCAGAACCGGGAAGCGACTGGCCGGATTGCCAAATGGGCTATAGAGCTCGGGCCGCACGGGTTGAAGTACGTGCCTCGGACGGCGGTGAAATCTCAAGCACTTGTTGATTTCATCAATGATTGGACGAAACTGCAAGCACCTGAAGAAAAGCCGGATCACACATATTGGAACATCCATTTTGATGGATCCAGGCAATTGGAAGGCTCGGTGGCTGGAGTCGTATTAACTTCCCCACGAGGTGATAAGTTTTGTTACGTTCTCCGCTTAATGTTCCCTTGTACTAATAATGCAGCTGAGTATGAAGCCTTGCTCCATGGTCTTCGGATGGCTAAGGAGATGAATCTAAGTCGAGTTAAGTGCTTCGGTGACTCGGACCTCGTGGCTCAGCAAGTGTCTGGCACTTGGGATTCCAAGGACCCACTCATGGCAGCATATCGTCGTGCGGTGGATATCGTGGCAGGTCACTTTAAAGGCTATCAGGTGGACCACGTGGACCGACAGAAGAATGAAGCGGCGGACGCTTTAAGCCGGCTAGGCTCTCAGCACAAACCGGTCCCACCCAATGTTTTCCTCGATGTGCTGCACAACCCGTCGGTCAAACTCCCTGGTGAAGCGGATTTGGGTATTCCTGATCCGGAGGCTCAGTTGGTGGCAGCCCTTCATGTCATTTCGGATGGGACGCTCCCTTATCTTGCGTACATGAACCGGGGCGAGTTACCAGAGGATGAGACTCTGGCTCGACAGATAATCCGGCGATCCAAGTCCATGACTATTGTCAATGGCGAGTTGCATCATTGCAGTGTATCTAGGGCTGCAAGAAAAGCTCGAGGCTCGTGAGCCGCTCGAGATCGATTCGTTTTTTGACTCGACTCGAGATCGACTCGAAAAGAAACGAGCTGAGTTTGAACACTTTATGTAGCTCGACCGAGAAATGAGCCGATCTTGAGCCAATGTTGGCTCGCTCGACTTTAGCTCGATAGCTCGGTAGAATATCATTATGTTAAATGATCATGCCATATATTAATTGGAAATAAGATAAGTTATGACCATATATGTTGTCCATAATTTTTCTTCATTTTATTTACCAACGAACATGAAAACTTAATTAAGTGCAGGGATGATTTAGGCCTAATTATGGCACATGGTCGACTATGTGTTAAATATCCTATATTTTTGGCAAAGGTTCCCAGCATATTCACCTCATCCATAGATTTATACTCCCTCTGTCCCAAAATATAAGAACGTTTTTGACACTAGTGTAGTGTTAAAACGTTCTTATATTGTGGGACGGAGGGAGTAATTTTTATCATCTCATTTAGCTCGAAACTAGCTCGAGATCGACTCGAGATCGTTACAAGCTGAGCGCGAGTCATGTTCTACAACTCGATCATGAGCTTCACTTAGTTTGAGCTCGCTCGAATTTTCATATGAGTTGAGCTGAGCCAACTCCAACTCGCTCGAGCTCGACTCGTTTGCAGCCCTAAGTGTATCAGGGGCGTTTCAACGCTGTGTGTCCCCTGAAGAAGGCTGTGAAATTTTGCGTGAGATCCACGAAGGAGATTGTGGTCACCACGCTGGTTCAAAATCATTGGTGGCTAAAGCGTTCCGCCATGGCTTCTATTGGTTAACTGCTCATGCTGATGCAGAGGATTTGGTCAGGCGATGTGACGGTTGCCAAAAGTTTTCAAGACGTGCTCATGTGCCGGCTCAAGAATTAAGAATGATTCCAATCACTTGGCCGTTTGCCACTTGGGGTCTTGATATGGTTGGGCCTTTCAAAAGGTCCAAGGACAAGAAGACCCATCTCCTGGTGGCGGTTGACAAGTTTACAAAGTGGGTAGAGGCAAAACCTGTTAGCAAGTGTGATGCGGCCACGGCGGTTCAGTTCATCAAAAAAGTGATTTTCCGGTTTGGCTTTCCACACAGTATCATCACAGATAATGGTTCCAATTTGTCCAAGGGTGCCATGAAGGAGTTCTGCGAACGTGAGCACATCCGACTTGACGTTTCATCAGTGGCGCACCCACAGTCCAATGGTCAAGCAGAAAGAGCTAAGCAAGAGATCTTGAGAGGCATCAAGCCCCGGCTTATGGTTCCTTTGCAGAGAACGCCGGATTGTTGGGTAGAAGAGTTACCATCTGTGCTATGGAGCATCAATACCACACCCAACAGATCAACAGGATACACACCGTTCTTCATGGTCTATGGAGCGGAGGCGGTTCTCCCCAGTGATATCCGTCACGATTCACCTCGTGTGGCGGCTTATGTTGAAGCGGACAACGAGACAGCACGACAAGACGCTTTGTACCGGTTGGATGAAGAACGTGACATAACAGCTGCCCGCTCGGCGATTTACCAACAGGATCTTCGTCCTTATCACAGTCGCCGAGTCAGAACCAGAGCTTTTCAAGAAGGAGATTTGGTGCTTCGGCTCATCCAAGATCAGACTGATATGCACAAGTTATCCCCACCTTGGGAAGGACCTTTCGTGGTCAGCAAGAATCTGCACAACGGGTCATACTATCTGATCGATATTCGAGAGCATAAAGACTCACGTACATCAGAAGAGGAGACCAACAGGCCGTGGAACATAGCTCATCTTCGGCCTTACTATACCTGAGCCATTGGCTCCACTTATGTACATATTATAGCTATGTATATACTATGATCAATATAATACACCGGAACCTCAGCTGAAGCGGGGTATCTGTTTCTTTCACATCATGCGTGGTTACATGGAGTTGTTCTGTATTAAAGCGGCCTCCGGTTTACCCCTTGAATTTTCTTTTTAAATATCACTTGAGGGCTTGGTCGTGTCCGAACCAATGCAACACCTTTTTGATAGGCGAAAGCCATCAAATCACTTGGGGACATGGTCAAGTCTGAACCGGTCACGCCTCTTGATCGGCCTAAGGCCACAGAATCACTTGGGGGCTTGGTCGAACCCGAACCATTGCCACGCCTCTTGATCGGCATAAATGCCACGGTTTCATTTGGGGACCTGGCTGACTTGAACCGTAGCTACACCTATCGGGAGCTTGGTCGTGTCCGACCATGGTAACGCCATCTGATCGGCTCAACTAAGCCTCTTTTTGCAAATAGGTTTATCATTGCCTTTGCTTCAACATTTTCTTTCACACATATTTCTTTACAATTATGGCGTTTTTTAAATCGACAAAGTTTTAAACCGGTTCAAGCTGTCAATGGACAGAACACGGTCTATTTTTTAAACCGGAGTTTTTTGCCCGGTTTGATTTTTCTTTGATAAAACATCCTATTAAGGAGTAGCACGGTGTTTATTATAAAGACAGACACGGTTTACAAGGTAAACCGACATTATATATACAGGAGCTGTTATCTCCTCTGATGGTGCAGGGTTTATAAAACCTCTACTTCAAGATTGGCTAAGCCAGCTTCATGATGGCAGGTATTATGTATCTCAAAGATTAGATCATATACTTCAAATTTCAAACATTTTTGATTTCATAACAATCCGCCAGATGGTACAACCGCGGCGGTATTTTAAGATTTTCTGATTGCAGAAAATACTTTGCAAATTTTATCACCCAAAGGAAGCACAGGTTGCAGTATTTATGCACGATGGCATAACAAAATCAAGAGTATTGGATAGCCTATTACAAGGCAACACGGTGCCCAAATAAGATCATTGTTTTTCAAAGGTGGAGCAGTATTAAATCGATTTCCGGTTCAAGATTGGTCACCAGCATGGCTTGATGGTTGTGGGTCATCCTGCGCCGCTTCCGCTTCTGCTTCTCTACCCAGCGGCTGGAAGTCAACAGTTGTCCAGTCGATGTCCATTAACGCTTGAAAGACAACTTCATCATGAATCAGTAGTGACGGATCAATATCAGGAGCATAAGTGTGCTTACGGATTGGAGGGATAAGATTTTCCGCTTCAGAAATCGGTGCAGCCACTCGCTTGTTTTGATCATTATACTGTGCCTGATAATGCGACAAGTTTGCTTCTTCAACCAACTAGCAAGCTAGAGGACGCACTGTTGGAAATATGCCCTAGAGGCAATAATAAAAGCATTATTATTATATTTCCTTATTCATGATAATTGTCTTTATTCGTGCTATAATTGTGTTAACCGGAAATCGTAATACATGTGTGAATAACAGACAACAACATGTCCCTAGTGAGCCTCTAGTTGACTAGCTTGTTGATCGACAGATAGTCATGGTTTCCTGACTATGGACATTGGATGTCATCGATAACGGGATCACATCATTAGGAGAATGATGTGATGGACAAGGCCCAATCCTAACATAGCATAAGATCGCATAGTTCGTTTGCTAGAGTTTTCCAATGTCAAGTATCCTTTCCTTAGACCATGAGATCATGTAACTCCCGGATACCGTAGGAGTGCTTTGGGTGTGCCAAACGTCACAACGTAACTGGGTGACTATAAAGGTATGCTACGGGTATCACTGAAAGTGTCTGTTGGGTTGACATGGATGGAGACTGGGATTTGTCACTCCGCTTGACGGAGAGGTATCACCGGGCCCTCTCGGTAATGCATCATCACAATGAGCTCAATGTGACCAAAGTGTTTGATCACGGGATCATGCATTACGGAACGAGAAAAGTGACTTGCCGGTAACGAGATTGAACGAGGTATTGGTATACCGACGATCGAATCTCGGGCAAGTAAAATACCGATTGACAAAGGGAATCGTATACGGGATTAATTGAATCCTTGACATCGTGGTTCATCCGATGAGATCATCGTGGAGCATGTGGGAGCCAACATGGGTATCCAGATCCCGCTGTTGGTTATTGCCCGAGAGCCGTCTCGGTCATGTCTGCATGTCTCCCGAACCCGTAGGGTCTACACACTTAAGGTTCGGTGACGCTAGGGTTATAGGGATATGTATGTGCGGTAACCCGAATGTTGTTCGGAGTCCCGGATGAGATCCCGGACGTCACGAGGAGTTTCGGAATGGTCCGGAGGTAAAGATTTATATATGGAAAGTCATCATACGGACATCGGGACAAGTTTCGGGGTTATCGGTATTGTACCGGGACCACCGGAAGGTCCCGGGGGGTCCACCGGGTGGGTCCACCTATCCCGGAGGGCCCCATGGGCTGTATGAGGGAGGGAACCAGCCCATAGTGGGCTGGTGCGCCTCCCCCCCATGGGCCCCATGCGCCTAGGGTTTTGGGGGAGGGAAACCCTAAAGGGGGCGCCCCCCTTGCTTGGGGGGCAAGCCCCCTTGCCCTGGCCGCCGCCCCCCCTAGGAGATCTCATCTCCTAGGGCAGGCGCCCCCCCTAGGGGTTATATAAAGGGGGGGGGGAGAGGGGGCTGGTCAACCATTGCCCTGGCGCCTCCCTCTCCCTCTCCAACACCTCCTCCTCCTCCATTGAGCACGGCGAAGCCCTGCCGGAGTACTGCAGTTCCACCATCACCACGCCGTCGTGCTGTTGCTGGAGCCTTCATCCCCAACCTCTCCTTTGCCTTGCTGGATCAAGAAGGAGGAGACGTCACGCTTTCCGTACGTGTGTTGAACGCGGAGGTGCCGTCCGTTCGGCACTAGATCATCGGTGAATTGGATCACGGGAAGTACGACTACCTCATCCACGTTCACTCGAACGCTTCCGTTGCGATCTACAAAGTGGTATGTAGATGATATCTAATCTGAATACTCGTTGCTTGATGAACTCCTAGATGGATCTTGGTGAAACCGTAGGAAAAATTTTAATTTTCTGCAACGTTCCCCAACAGTGGCATCATGAGCTAGGTCTATGAGTAGTTCTTCTTGCGCGAGTAGAACACAATTTGTTGTGGGCGTAGATGTTGTCAACTCTTCTTGCCGCTACTAGTCTTATCTTGCTTCAACGGTATTGTGGGATGAAGCGGCCCGGACCAACCTTACACGTACGCTTACGTGAGACCGGTTCCACCGACGAACATGCACTAGTTGCATAAGGTGGCTGGCGGGTGTCTGTCTCTCCTACTTTAGTTGGAGCGGATTCGATGAAAAGGGTCCTTATGAAGGGTAAATAGAAGTTGACAAATCACGTTGTGGTGGTTTTAACGTAGGTAAGAAAACGTTCCTGCTAGAACCCTAATTCAGCCACGTAAAACTTGCAACAACAATTAGAGGACGTCTAACTTGTTTTTGCAGCAAGTGCTATGTGATATGATATGGCCAAAGTTGTGATGTATGATGAATGATCTATATGTGATGTATGAGATGTTCATGCTATTGTAATAGGAATCACGACTTGCATGTCGATGAGTATGACAACCGGCAGGAGCCATAGGAGTTGTCTTTATTTTTGTATGACCTGCGTGTCATTGAGAATCGCCATGTAAATTACTTTACTTTATTGCTAAACACGTTAGCCATAGTAGTAGAAGTAATAGTTGGCGAGCAACTTCATGGAGACACGATGATGAAGATCATGATGATGAAGATCATGGTGTCAAGCCGGTGACAAGATGATCATGGAGCCCCAAGATGGAGATCAAAGGAGCTATGTGATATTGGCCATATCATGTCACGTTTATTATTTGATTGCATGTGATGTTTATCATGTTTTGCATCTTGTTTACTTAGAACGACGGTAGTAAATAAGATGATCCCTCATAATAATTTCAAGAAAGTGTTCACCCTAACTGTGCACCGTTGCTACAGTTCGTTGTTTCGAAGCACCACGTGATGATCGGGTGTGATAGATTCTAACGTTCACATACAACGGGTGTAAGACAGATTTACACACGCAAAACACTTAGGTTGACTTGACGAGCCTAGCATGTACAGACATGGCCTCGGAACACGGAAGACCGAAAGGTCGAGCATGAGTCGTATAGAAGATACGATCAACATGAAGATGTTCACCGATGTTGACTAGTCCGTCTCACGTGATGATCGGACACGGCCTAGTTGACTCGGATCATGTAATACTTAGATGACCTGAAGAGGGATATCTATCTAAGTGGGAGTTCATTAAATAATTTGATTGAATGAGCTTTATTATCATGAACTTAGTCTAAATATTTACAATATGTCTTGTAGATCAAATGGCCAATGTAGTCCTCAACTTCAACGCGTTCCTAGAGAAAACCAAGCTGAAAGACGATGGTAGCAACTATACGGACTGGGTCCGGAACCTGAGGATCATCCTCATAGCTGCCAAGAAAGATTATGTCCTAAGAGCACCGCTGGGTGACTCACCTGTTCTCCCTGCACAACAAGACGTTATGAACGCTTGGCAGTCGCGATGCGATGATTACTCCCTCGTTCAGTGCGGCATGCTTTACAGCCTAGAGCCGGGGCTCCAAAAGCGTTTTGAGAGACATGGAGCATATGAGATGTTCGAAGAGCTGAAAATGGTCTTCCAAGCTCATGCCCGGGTTGAGAGATATGAGATCTCCAACAAATTCTTTAGCTGTAAGATGGAGGAAAATAGCTCTGTCAGTGAGCACATACTCAGAATGTCTGGATTGCACAACCGCTTGACTCAACTGGAAGTTAATCTTCCGGAAGAAGTGGTCATTGACAGAATCCTCCAGTCGCTTCCACCAAGCTACAAGAGCTTTGTGATGAACTACAATATGCAGGGGATGGTTAAGACCATTCCTGAGGTGTATGCTATGCTGAAATCAGCAGAGGTAGAAATCAAGAAAGAGCATCAAGTGTTGATGGTGAATAAAACCACTAAGTTCAAAAGGAGCAAGGGTAAAAAGAACTTCAAGAAGGACGGCAAGGAAGTTGCCGCGCCCGGTAAGCAAGTTGCCGGGAAGAAGCCAAAGAATGGACCCAAGCCCGAAACTGAGTGCTTTTATTGCAAGGGAAGTGGTCACTGGAAGCGGAACTGCCCCAAATACTTAGCGGACAAGAAGGCCGGCAAAACCAAAGGTATATGTGATATACATGTAATTGATGTGTACCTTACCAGTACTCGTAGTAGCTCTTGGGTATTTGATACCGGTGCAGTTGCTCACATTTGTAACTCAAAGCAGGAGCTGCGGAATAAACGGAGACTGGCGAAGGACGAGGTGACGATGCGCGTCGGGAATGGTTCCAAGGTCGATGTGATCGCCGTCGGCACGCTGCCTCTACATTTACCTACGGGATTAGTTTTAAACCTCAATAATTGTTATTTAGTACCAAGTTTGAGCATGAACATTGTATCCGGATCTCGCTTAATTCGAGATGGCTACTCATTTAAATCCGAGAATAATGGTTGTTCTATTTATATGAGAGATATGTTTTATGGTCATGCTCCGATGGTTAATGGTTTATTCTTGATGAATCTCGTACGTGATGATACACATATTCATAGTGTGAGTACCAAAAGAGTTAAAGTTGATAACAATAGTCCCACATATTTGTGGCACTGCCGCCTTGGTCACATAGGTGTCAAACGCATGAAGAAGCTCCATGCAGATGGACTTTTAGAGTCTCTTGATTATGAATCATTTGACACGTGCGAACCATGCCTCATGGGTAAAATGACCAAGACTCCATTCTCAGGAACAATGGAGCGAGCAACCAACTTGTTGGAAATCATACATACCGATGTGTGTGGTCCAATGAGTGTTGAGGCTCGCGGTGGCTATCGTTATGTTCTCACCCTCACTGATGACTTGAGTAGATATGGGTATATCTACTTAATGAAACACAAGTCTGAAACTTTTGAAAAGTTCAAGGAATTTCAGAATGAGGTTGAGAATCAACGTGATAGAAAGATCAAGTTTCTACGATCAGATCGTGGAGGAGAATACTTGAGTCACGAATTTGGCACACACTTAAGAAAATGTGGAATAGTTTCACAACTCACGCCGCCTGGAACACCTCAGCGTAATGGTGTGTCCGAACGTCGTAATCGCACTCTATTAGATATGGTGCGATCTATGATGTCTCTTACCGATTTACCGCTATCTTTTTGGGGCTATGCTTTAGAGACTGCCGCATTCACTTTAAATAGGGCTCCGTCGAAATCCGTTGAGACGACACCGTATGAATTATGGTTTGGGAAGAAACCTAAGCTGTCGTTTCTAAAAGTTTGGGGATGCGATGCTTATGTGAAGAAACTTCAACCTGAGAAGCTCGAACCCAAGTCGGAAAAATGCGTCTTCATAGGATACCCGAAGGAAACTATTGGGTATACCTTCTACCTCAGATCCGAAGGCAAGATCTTTGTTGCCAAGAATGGATCCTTTCTAGAGAAAGAGTTTCTCTCGAAAGAAGTAAGTGGGAGGAAAGTAGAACTTGATGAAGTGTTACCTCTTGAACCGGAAAATGGCGAAACTCAAGAAATCGTTCTTGAGGTGCCTGCACCGAATAGAGAGGAAATTAATGATTATGATCAAGATACTTCTGATCAAGCTCCTACTGAAATTCGAAGGTCCACAAGGACACGTTCCGCACCAGAGTGGTACGGCAACCCTGTCTTGGAAATCATGTTGTTAGACAACGGTGAACCTTCGAACTATGAGGAAGCAATGGCGGGCCCGGATTCCGACAAATGGCTGGAAGCCATGAAATCCGAGATAGGATCCATGTATGAAAACGAAGTATGGACTTTGACTGACTTGCCCGTTGAACGGCGAGCCATAGAAAATAAATGGATCTTTAAGAAGAAGACAGACGCGGATGGTAATGTGACCATCTATAAAGCTCGGCTTGTCGCTAAGGGTTATCGACAAGTTCAAGGAATTGACTACGATGAGACTTTCTCACCGGTAGCGAAGCTGAAGTCCGTCCGAATCATGTTAGCAATTGCCGCATACTATGATTATGAGATATGGCAAATGGACGTCAAAACGGCATTCCTTAATGGTTTCCTTAAGGAAGAATTGTATATGATGCAGCCGGAAGGTTTTGTCGATCCTAAGAATGCTGACAAAGTATGCAAGCTCCAACGCTCGATTTATGGGCTGGTGCAAGCATCTCGGAGTTGGAACATTCGCTTTGATGAGATGATCAAAGCGTTTGGGTTTACACAGACTTATGGAGAAGCCTGTGTTTACAAGAAAGTGAGTGGGAGCTCTGTAGCATTTCTCATATTATATGTAGACGACATACTTTTGATGGGAAATAATATAGAACTCTTGGACAGCATTAAGGCCTATTTGAATAAGAGTTTTTCAATGAAGGACCTTGGAGAAGCTGCTTATATATTAGGCATCAAGATCTATAGAGATAGATCGAGACGCCTCATAGGTCTTTCACAAAGCACATACCTTGATAAGATATTGAAGAAATTCAATATGGATCAATCTAAGAAAGGGTTCTTACCTGTGTTACAAGGTGTGAAATTGAGCTCAGCTCAATGTCCGACCACGGCAGAAGATATAGAAGAGATGAGCGTCATCCCCTATGCATCAGCCATAGGTTCTATTATGTATGCCATGCTGTGTACCAGACCTGATGTAAACCTTGCCGTGAGTTTGGTAGGTAGGTACCAAAGTAATCCCGGAAAGGAACACTGGACAGCGGTCAAGAATATCCTGAAGTACCTGAAAAGGACTAAGGAAATGTTTCTCGTTTATGGAGGTGACGAAGAGCTCGTCGTAAAAGGTTACGTCGACGCTAGCTTCGACACAGATCTGGATGACTCTAAGTCACAAACCGGATACGTGTATATTTTGAATGGTGGGGCAGTAAGCTGGTGCAGTTGCAAGCAAAGCGTCGTGGCGGGATCTACATGTGAAGCGGAGTACATGGCAGCCTCGGAGGCAGCACATGAAGCAATTTGGGTGAAGGAGTTCATCACCGACCTCGGAGTCATACCCAATGCGTCGGGGCCAATCAAGCTCTTCTGTGACAACACTGGAGCTATTGCACTTGCAAAGGAGCCCAGGTTTCACAAGAAGACCAGGCACATCAAGCGTCGCTTCAACTCCATTCGTGAAAATGTTCAAGATGGAGACATAGAGATTTGTAAAGTGCACACGGATCTGAATGTTGCAGATCCGTTGACTAAACCTCTCCCTAAGGCAAAACATGATCAGCACCAGAACTCTATGGGTGTTCGATTCATCACAATGTAACTAGATTATTGACTCTAGTGCAAGTGGGAGACTGTTGGAAATATGCCCTAGAGGCAATAATAAAAGCATTATTATTATATTTCCTTATTCATGATAATTGTCTTTATTCGTGCTATAATTGTGTTAACCGGAAATCGTAATACATGTGTGAATAACAGACAACAACATGTCCCTAGTGAGCCTCTAGTTGACTAGCTTGTTGATCGACAGATAGTCATGGTTTCCTGACTATGGACATTGGATGTCATCGATAACGGGATCACATCATTAGGAGAATGATGTGATGGACAAGGCCCAATCCTAACATAGCATAAGATCGCATAGTTCGTTTGCTAGAGTTTTCCAATGTCAAGTATCCTTTCCTTAGACCATGAGATCATGTAACTCCCGGATACCGTAGGAGTGCTTTGGGTGTGCCAAACGTCACAACGTAACTGGGTGACTATAAAGGTATGCTACGGGTATCACTGAAAGTGTCTGTTGGGTTGACATGGATCGAGACTGGGATTTGTCACTCCGCTTGACGGAGAGGTATCACCGGGCCCTCTCGGTAATGCATCATCACAATGAGCTCAATGTGACCAAAGTGTTTGATCACGGGATCATGCATTACGGAACGAGAAAAGTGACTTGCCGGTAACGAGATTGAACGAGGTATTGGTATACCGACGATCGAATCTCGGGCAAGTAAAATACCGATTGACAAAGGGAATCGTATACGGGATTAATTGAATCCTTGACATCGTGGTTCATCCGATGAGATCATCGTGGAGCATGTGGGAGCCAACATGGGTATCCAGATCCCGCTGTTGGTTATTGCCCGAGAGCCGTCTCGGTCATGTCTGCATGTCTCCCGAACCCGTAGGGTCTACACACTTAAGGTTCGGTGACGCTAGGGTTATAGGGATATGTATGTGCGGTAACCCGAATGTTGTTCGGAGTCCCGGATGAGATCCCGGACGTCACGAGGAGTTTCGGAATGGTCCGGAGGTAAAGATTTATATATGGAAAGTCATCATACGGACATCGGGACAAGTTTCGGGGTTATCGGTATTGTACCGGGACCACCGGAAGGTCCCGGGGGGTCCACCGGGTGGGTCCACCTATCCTGGAGGGCCCCATGGGCTGTATGAGGGAGGGAACCAGCCCATAGTGGGCTGGTGCGCCTCCCCCCCATGGGCCCCATGCGCCTAGGGTTTTGGGGGAGGGAAACCCTAAAGGGGGCGCCCCCCTTGCTTGGGGGGCAAGCCCCCTTGCCCTGGCCGCCGCCCCCCCTAGGAGATCTCATCTCCTAGGGCAGGCGCCCCCCCTAGGGGTTATATAAAGGGGGGGGGAGAGGGGGCTGGTCACCCATTGCCCTGGCGCCTCCCTCTCCCTCTCCAACACCTCCTCCTCCTCCATTGAGCACGGCGAAGCCCTGCCGGAGTACTGCAGTTCCACCATCACCACGCCGTCGTGCTGTTGCTGGAGCCTTCATCCCCAACCTCTCCTTTGCCTTGCTGGATCAAGAAGGAGGAGACGTCACGCTTTCCGTACATGTGTTGAACGCGGAGGTGCCGTCCGTTCGGCACTAGATCATCGGTGAATTGGATCACGGCAAGTACGACTACCTCATCCACGTTCACTCGAACGCTTCCGTTGCGATCTACAAAGTGGTATGTAGATGATATCTAATCTGAATACTCGTTGCTTGATGAACTCCTAGATGGATCTTGGTGAAACCGTAGGAAAAATTTTAATTTTCTGCAACGTTCCCCAACACGCACCTCCCGGTTTATCGCTCGCAGATCCGCTTCACCAAAAACAGTTTCGTCTTCCTTCAAACTAGGATAGCCCTGAGCTGCCTCAACAGGGTCAAAATCTGGCACCCAGGCCTTTGCCCGGATTAAGGCAGTGATGGCACCGGTTCGAGTGGCAGATCTCTTTAGCTCTTCAACCCGGGCAGGAAGCATCGACAGCCTCTTCAAAGTATCTTGAATTAAAGTTGGCGCCGGATTATTTTGTGATGCGGTAGAGATAATCCGCTGTGCTCCACTGTACAACTGCTCGATCAAGGTGTAGGCGGCTTTCAATTTCATCCGTACATCTGACCCCAAGTGACTAATGCGTGTTCCTAAAGGGTTCCAAAGAGTCAGCACATTGAAAGTTACTTAAGGAGATTGGGTAATTCCAGATGTTAAATCGGCTTACCAAAGATAGCAGTAGCCATAGAGTGCACTTGCTGCTTTAGTCCGGTCAGTTCATCCACCACCGGTTTAAGCGCAGCCTCGGCATCTTCTGCTCGCTTGGTTAAAGCGGATTTCTCGGTGGACCAGTCCGCCCGCTCCTTTTTGAAATCCTCTTTAAGCTGTTCCATGACGCTTAAAGTGTTGGTCAACTCCTCTTTTGCTTTTGAGGTTTCAGCTTGTTGCGACTTCACATTTTCTTGAAGGTCAGTGACTTGGTTTTCTTTTGTCTTCAGCTCAGCCTGCATACAGACAATTATATGATTCAGAAAACAGTGCCAACATTGAAGTGCCAACCACATAACAAGTTATGCACTCGGCACTTGGGGGCTAATGTACATTTGATCTTCATCTTTCAATTGATTATAAAAGTCCCAAGATCAATACAAGTATTCAACTTGGCACTTGGGGGCTAATGGCTATTTGATCAACTAAATTCTGAAGCTATGATGTCAATTACCTAAAGTCCCGGTTTAAATATACTAAGTTGACCCGGCCCTTGGGGGCTAAATCGGCAAAATTCAGGCATATTGAAGTCTAAATAACAAAGTCTCGGTTTAAAATGATATCTTAAACCGGCACTTGGGGGCTATTGGAGTTGATGAATTACAAGCAGGAGCATATGGCAATTACCTCATATTTATCCTTCATCATATTAACCAGGCCAGCTTCATAGTCACAACTGGTATATAACCGGTTTAGAAAGCCGGAGTGAAGGTCTTGAGGAGATAAAGCAGCATAAGTGGACAGGTCATTATTCCATTTACCCTTGCCAATTGCAGCAAATTCTTCCTTGGCAGTGTGTTTAGACAAAGCGACAGGATTACTGGGCTCTGTATGGCCAATTCCAGTAATGACAACTTCATCATCGGTTTGCATTGGGGCTGTCGGTTTCTCAGTAGATTTGGCCGGACTGGTGGATTTTTCAATCCGAATAGGACTTCTGGGCTGATCAACAGGATTGGAGGCATCAACATATCTTTCTTCAGCAATACAGTCATCATCTTGCGGTGGCGGATCATTTGGCGCATCTTCATGAACTGCCGCTTCAGGATCTGGCATTTTATCCGGTTCAGGGATGACGTCCTCCTCAGCCGCTTTATCCAGGCGGGCCTTCTTGCTCGGTCTAGGCTTGGCCCTGAAAGGAGTAATAAAAGTCAAAAAACAGCATATGTTACAAAGTACTACACCAGAAATACTATGATAAGTATAGCTTACCTAGGCACGGTTTTGAGCGGTGGCAGCTGAGTAGCAGAAGATTCGCCAGATGATGAATGTGAAGTAACCTGATAATCGGAGTCAGAAGGATTAAGAGGTTGACGAAAACGGCCCGCTTTAGGACAGGCACTGACAAGCAAATTAGAGACCTCTGAACGGCGCTTCCGAACCGGACTGTTCGGTAAACCGGTGGAGGTAACTACCTGGCCGCTATGGCGGGTTGTGCGGCGAGCTTCATGCTGAAATTTGGGATCCAAGTAAGCAAGAGGATGAGAAAATTTAATTTTCCGGTTTGCCTGACGGATTTTTGGCAAAGGCAAAGGGTCTGAATCAGAAGAGAGAATAATTACCTCTACAGCATCAGCGTGGCTGGCTTCAGCATCATCCTGACAAATATCATCATCAATAAAGCGTGTGAAAATTAAGCCTAGTGAATCAAGCTCTACTTCGAGGTCCGGATTACCCACATCATTGTCAGCTGCTAGATCTGAAGATGCAGTGGTTTTCTTCCTATGGGTGGTTTTCTTCACAACTCTAGTCTTTGGCCGGATTGGTCTTTCCAGTTTGTCTGGTTTTTCTGGTTTCTCCTGCGGAAGCTTCTTGCTCCAAAACGGATCATTGCCCTGTTTTCAATAGATTCTGGTGTTAATTAATGGGCAGATATAGCAATGACAAGATCAGTGAAAGGTAAAGTTAAAAGCTTACGGCTGGCGGTTTGTTGGTGGCGCAGAAGGGAAGTAGGCCGGTTCGGGCACAAATGTGTTCCGGTTCGTTCAACATTTTCTTCACAGCTTCTGTGACTTCTTCGTCGGTGAGCTGGATGTTCATGTGGCGCAGTGTGTCATCAACACTGCCCGTATACTCGCACATCAAATCGAAACGCTGACTAAGGGGCAGTAGGCTCCATGATATCCAACAGCGAGCGAGGTCAACTCCTGTTAAACCATTGGCCATGAAGGCTCTGAGCTTGGACAGTTGAGGAGCATATTTACTTCTTTCCTTGGTAGTCAGTCTTTGTGGAAAAGGGTGTGTATTGCTAAGCCGCTCCGGACGAAAGCCAGGCAAGTGATTTTCATCAGCAGGGGAGGTGTCTTTGCAATAGAACCATGATTGATTCTATTCTTGGGGATGGCTGTGCAGTTTTGCGTGAGGGTAAGTGACCTCTTTCCTTTTCTGAATCACCACACCACCCAATTCCATATTTGAACCGTCAGGAAACTCTGTGCGGCGGTTTAGATGAAAGCAATCTCTGAACAACTCGACTGTGGGTTCCTCTTGAAAGAACACCTCACAGAGCACTTGGAAGTGACATATGTTGGTAACAGAGTTAGGGCCAGTGTCTTGCGGGCGGAGTTGAAAATTGGCTAAAACGTCCCGGTAAAATTTAGAACCGGGCGGATTAAAACCCCGGGCTAAGTGATGTGCGAAAACGACGACCTCTCCTTCTTGAGGTGTGGGAGGGCATTCTTTGCCAGGGACCCTCCAATGGATAGTGTTTTTGCTGCTTAAAGCGTCGGTCAGGACTAAATTGTTCAGTTGAGTTTCTGTGACGCGAGAAGGAGCCCAGTTGCATTCATATACTTGTTTGGCCATGGTGAAATCTAGAAAATAAGTGGTTCCGGTTCAAGAATGTATTGGTTAAAGGTACACTGGTATGTACGAATGTCAAACCGGAGACAACTATATCTAAACCGGAATTTCATGACGTGACAGCATCTGGCGGTTCAACAAGGGGACTAATGGCGTATACCGGTTTGTTAATTTTTGCTACACCAGGTTAAACCGCCTAGTCTAGGCATTGAAAACAGTTGAGATTGCAGATGATAAGTATATAGAAACAGATTTCACAAGATTTCTCTACAGCGTGGGATCTAAAGCAAGTTCAGAAAAGGAGGAAAATATTCAAAGCTCAAAACAGAAACGGTGTTGAGTAAATGGACAGAAATATATGTGAGATCTAGGGTTTTGGGCATGAAACTAAAGGTGGATATTAAAAAGTTACCACTACGCGGAGCAGGGATTCACAGATGGATCCAGGAGATAGTATATGAATATGAGCAAAGGATGAACACAACAAGAACACGAAACCCTAGAACAGATCTATGTCGAAGAAGAGCCGAAGATTTACCAGAGCTGAGGAAGATGCGGAAGGGCGCCGCGGTTTTCTGGTGCGCTCAAGTTGATGCAGCGGCCAAGGTCGATGCAAAAGAAGGCGGCGGCGGCGGAGCTCTGACTGGCGACGCGAGGAAGACGAAGAGGAAGGGCACGAAGGGGAGAAAAGAAATGACCCTTCGGTCCTATTTATAAGGCAAAAAAGACATGTGGAAGGTGCGTGAATCAAGGCACCGCAAATTTCGGAAGCGGAGCTGTCGCCTCGGTTGTTGTGGATGTTTCCTGTAGGATGGATGACGTCACTCCGGTTTACAGCGATTGTAGAAGATGACATCACGGCGGTTCAACAACTACAAGAAGATGTTGAAGATGGAGATTTCTGCTAAGGATTGACATGAACACGTTCAAATCAATCTGGGGCCTAATGCTGGGGATATTACTACTGGGCGTAAACCGGCCTATTTGGGCCGGATTAACTTCATCAGTAGTTCTAGAGTGTTAAAGCCCAAGAAGATAGATGAGGGCCTGAGGCCCGTAGTCGGTTTAGGACTTGTAGCCATAAACCGGCATCTGTATGTAAACTTGTACGGTAAGATAGGAATAAGGAAGAGACCAACCCGGATACGAATATGAACCGGCGTTGGGACTCTGTGAACCGATGGGCGTCACCCGTGTATATAAGGGGACGACCCGGCAACGGTTCAGGAAAAGAAACACAACTCGAGGCTTAGGCGAAGCTTGTTTGCTCCTTAGTCATCGAAACCCCATCAATTCCATCACAACTAGACGTAGGCTTTTACCTTCATCGAAGGGGCCGAACTAGTATAAACTTTCAGCGTCCCTGTGTCCGCTTTAACCCCTTCAAGCTAACCCGTTGCGATGGCTCCACGACTAAGTCCTTTCTCTAGGACATCTGCCGTGACAAAACCACTACACGCATTGTCTTCCATCATTCCAGGCGAATCAATTCAACTGATACCTACCATGCTACATGTTTAGTAATAACGTCTGGGCTTTTGAATTAACTCTGTAATTTGGAAGACATGGCCGCACTTTATAAACAAAAGTTGGCTAACAATGCGGTACTAAGCAGGCCGATAAATATAAATTGTATCATGCGGTCTTTATTGTCCATTTTTTATGCCATGTTCCCAAAAAGAGAAAGGGGACTGATCGTAAAATATCTCAAACCCACGAGCGATTTTCCATAAAACTGTACTTGCACTCAAGAGAAAGATCACTAAGTTCAGTCTCTGATCTGTTCAATAGGTTCCCTAATACATTTCGTTTCATGGAAATCTAACTAGGGAAAGTGGCTCCATTTCTTATGGTAATGACAACTCTATTTCATACAGTGTTTTCCAAGGGTATTTTTGTTTGATTTGACCCTGGGTTTTTACCGATTTTCTCCTCTTCAGGAGCACATATTCATCGAGAATTGAGAAACCTCATATTCTTTTGTTATTTGTCAGTTCACGGTGGCAGGGAAGCGGATTGGATTGTGACTATAGTGAACGGCGGGGGTAAGACATTCTTATATTCTTTGAAGAAATTGTTTGGACCGATTTTGCACATGCTTTCGCTTTTGGCATTTCTCACGTCCTCCGACAACTCCAGCCAGCACACACAGTGCCATCCTTTTTCAGATTAACTGACACAGTGCGGCACTCCTACCTACCCACGCCTAGAGGACCGTGCGTGTTCCACGATCGCTATTACCGCTACACAGTTGTTTACTCTTGGCCTTTACGATACCTACGGCACTGGTTGTGGCTGGTGTCGTCCCTTTGGCATCCGATGCAGCCTGCAAGTGGAGCCATGGCTGCCTCCGCACCGCGCCGACGGCAAGGCCGGAAGCCCGCAAGGGGCACCGGAGCAGCCAGCCGAGCTCCGTCCTCCATCATCTTGTAGAGGACGACTGAGAACGTCCCCCACCCGGCTCGTGGTAGCCCCGATCTTTTTGAGACTGTACGTGCTGGGCTCTACTCTACACCATGGTGGTTCCAACTGTATTTTCCGGACGTGCATGCAGCAAGACTGTACAAAGACTACAGGCACTGCACGTACTGGAGACCCCGCGGGCCGGTGACACCGGTGGGCACCCGTGTCGAGATCATGCCTGCCCGCACGCGCGCGGGCTCTCTCGATTGTTGCTGCAGGCCTACGGTGCGCTCGCGCCAACTGACGGAGGTAGCTAGGACACGCAGCTCGTATGCGCGCGTGTGTGGAGTGCTACACTTATGAACAGTTAACGCAGAATCACCCGAGCGGGAATTTTACTTACTGCTCCAAAGTTAAAAACACAAAAACGCTCGCTCGATTGCTCCTGTCTTGGCTTTCAGTTTACAGGATGCTTCCCCTCGCGCCCACCAGCAAGCGGTCAGATGATTGGCTACATTTTAGAAACGGGACCAGATTTTTAAGAGGAAACAGACAAAGGTCTCAAACAAAAAGAAAGATACTCACAATCAGATCAGGATCTTCATTAAAGCCGCTGTCCAATTTGAAATAAGCCGCTGTTTTGGTCGAGCCCACGCCTGACTTCATCCGTCCACGCCGTTTCGTACCTAGACGTGTCATGCATGGCCTCCGTGCGTGCGCGCCCGATCGATGTGGGTTTGATTAGTTGGAAGGCGTGATCACAAGATTATGATGATTCATGTCACTGTTGCTTCGATGCTGATGGCACGGCGCGCAGGCCATGTTCTCAACAGCATCAGCGCTGGTGTCATGGTCATGCCAGATGCCATGCCCATCTTCTTTTTGAGCTCTAGTAACGTGTAAAGCACCACGGCAGGGCTGGCATTGATCACAAGTAGCTAACGTTCGTTCAGAACGTTCTTTGAGCGAGGCTATAGCCGCATGGATCTTGACTCAGGGCACCGTTTGTGCGGGCCCAATCCGAGCCAACCGTTCGCTCACGTCCACATGGCGCCATCCGAGCCGTTCATTCGAAAATGTACAGATAGATCTGACGCGACTTGGGGTGGACGGTTGTCTTACTAGGGGTTCTGGGGTAACGCGCCTCTCTCTAGTCTCGCAATCCCCCTCCCCCCTCCCGGGTCACTCTCCTTGTCTCTGCCCTGCTCCTGTTGGTGTGTTCTTTGTTGAAATTGCTCTTCATCAACTGTTAGTGGGCCGATAAGAGGAGCTAGTGGCACCATTATTGCTGCATTCTCCCAAGGTATATGTATCCCCCCCACCAGACCACCCCCCCCCCCCCCGCGGCGCAAGCATTTTCGCTCAATTTGGCGCAGGCTTGCTGGTATGGGTTTGTCGAGGTTCTCCCCGCTTCAGTCCCAAATAGACCGCTAAAGGAGCGGGAAACCAATGGAAACACTCACTGCAGACTAGGCTTTTCTTTGTCTTTCTTATTCGAATTGTCGATCGTACCATTAATTTTCTCAATTACTCCCTCCACTCACTTTTATAAATCCTTAAAAACATTTCAGACAACATGTAAAACAACCTGTTTTTAGTTGTCTGAAATGACTTATAACAATGAACAGAGGGAGTCCTAAAGATCAACTTTTAACTTGTTTTTTTTTATAGAAACGTACTACAAAGTCTCATGATTTTCAACGGACAAGATGGAGAAAGAATAAATAACAACTTGAAAAGTAATGCATGTTGCTTCAACTACGGTCTTTGGTTCAGACCCTGAAGTAACGTTGCTCCGACTGCTTCCTTAAAAAAAACATGTTTGCTTAAATCAAACCTGCATTATTTAGCTGCCAACAAGCACCTGTGACCAACTCTAGAGTCTGAACTAACAACAGCAACAATGAAATAAATAGATCAAATTAGTTGCTCAATCGCAACTAATTCATGTAGTCCATCAACGAAGCCTCCATACACATGTACAGATGTTTTATTTATCACGGTCAGTTCAAGGTGACGCCTAGAGTTTGGAAAAAAAAAGAATGCAAAGTAATTGGCCATGCGGCCATCTCTTTCGCGTATAGAAGTACTAGCAGTGTTCCTTCCAAGTCCGCAGTGGCGGAGCTAGATGCAGATTACGCCTGGGGCTGTGCTATGTTGAATGATAAACTTTTATGATTTTCTATGCTTTGCATGAATAAATTACAAAGGAAGTT
The DNA here is from genome assembly GCA_032464435.1 of Aegilops umbellulata. Lineage (NCBI taxonomy): Eukaryota > Viridiplantae > Streptophyta > Magnoliopsida > Poales > Poaceae > Aegilops > Aegilops umbellulata. The sequence continues at coordinate 644,724,467 of CP136060.1, read as the reverse complement.
GTTTCTAGGCCTGGGGCTATAGCCCTAGCCGCCCCAGGCCTGTCTCCACCACTGCAAGTCCGAATCGACGTGATCGTGCACGTCACACGCTGCTAAACATGTGCCGCTCGGTCCACGTATCCATCGGCCGCGTGCGCCTAATTAAGCAGCCACCAAGTCGTACGTACCTCCACATACTAACCCATCAACGTTAGGAAGTTGACCAAAGAAATTTAACAAGTTGTAGTAGGAAGCTTTTGTTCATCTTGACAATGGAACTTCCACGTCGACGGCTTCGTCTCCTCTACATTGTTATTCATCCGTAGAATAAACGCGACCTTAGGAAAGAGAGCTACTCCTACTAGTTGTGGATATGAGGTCAAGGGCGGTCACATTTGAATGAAGCAAGCAAATTGACATATTTGATCGACGGATGAATTGACATCTACTTTTCTCTTGGACATAATATTCCCCCATTTCTCTTTTCCTTCCCTTTGGTACCATCGATCGACGACACAAATTAGCCTTGGAATTGACTATTCTCATCCTTTTGTGAAGCTGGAGACATGCCAAGTGCCCAGTGGCGAATCTTGGAGGAAAATCAAGGGCAGACTCAAAGTCAATGGCGTGAAGAAAAAGCCAACAAGTCTCAATTCTTTTGTTCAAAGAAGGCTAGAATTTGCCATAATACTACTAAATACATGTACAATTAACTACTAATTTCCTTTTTTCATTGTTGGAGGGCAGGCTCAAGCCTATTAAAGCCTGCCCAGTTCATTCGCTGCTGCAAGTGCCGGCATCTACTCCAGTGCCGCTGCGTTCCTTTCCCCTCAATAATTGGAGCCAATGACATGGACGTGCTCTGGCTTTATTAGCTACTCTCTCAATCCCAACGCTCTTATATTATGGGACGGAGGGAGTAGCTAGCACCTAGCAATATTGCTCTAGATTGATCAGGCAAATGAAAGCACCGTGTTGTCACTTGTGGAAGAGAGACAAAGATAGTAGATAGCATGTGGATTTTTCGGACCGGAACTGATCTGAATTGATCCAAGCAAAAGTAAAAAATCCCATCCAATCATTCGTCCGCGTCTGTAAATAAGTTGAAGAAAAAAGTGCTAGTGCTCCTGAGAAAGTTCTATCCCGTGACAAAACGGGATGGAGCACCAAAATACCCAGAGTAGAAAAGGAGGTGCACAAATTAAAGGTCCTGTCTCAGATGATAGATGTTGTCCCAGCTTTGAGAATAATTTATTTTTAATCTAATCCTCTGAACAAATCAAAGTATTAAACTGTGTGTTGCTTTGGTGGATCAGTCATTTAGCCTGTTTTCTGGTCATGAACGGAAAGCTTTTCTTGATAAAGTGTTGTTAAGATATGCTGCGACACTTGCAGCATAATAAATTACCCTGGATATTCGCAAAAAAAGGAATAATAATAAATTACCCTGGGACCTGAAAAGATCTTACTAGCTAACATATCAGTACTTCACTAGGACTAAAGCAGTAGCATGTGCTTCGATCAAAAGGAATAATCGAGTTTAGCGAATAGGGATGGATAATACCTACTTGAATTACGTAACCTACTGCTGCTAGTGGATGGCGAAACAAGTCCAGATCGTGCGGTCCGAACGGTTTAAGGGTCGATGTCGGAGATGCCCGGCCCTTAGCTCATTTAGTCTTCTTTTTTATAAAGAAGTACTCCCTTTGTCTCAAAATAAGTGTTGTGATTTTTGTTCTAATAAAACGTATTGATGTTATGCTTAGCGAGTTGGCTTTACTCTCCAGTTGAGTTAGTAGCGTGAGCTAGTGCTAATTAAGCATCCTTGAAAAGCAGTGCATCAGCTCTAGTTCCAGAAGCCTATAGGTGCGTTGGTCCGTGTCTTACTCCGGCAGTGTGCACTATCCCTTTTTCCTCCTCCACATGGATCTCCTTTGGCTTTGGAACTTGCTGCAACAGCTTCATCCCAATGCTGCTGGGCAATTTACACGCAACTTTCTCCCGATGCTTCTGTTTTGGGTACGGATAGTAATATATGCTCTGAAATAACTCCAGGTCCATTTGCTCGAGCGAATCCAGCGCTGATCACACAAGCATATATAGGCATTGAAGATACGTAGATACCTTGGTGCGCGTTGCAGAGGTTACATCAGAAAGATAGATGCCAAGGCAGGTACGCGTCAGACATCATAAAAATGGTCCTCTGCAAAAGTCGGCTTTGAATCTTTCCTTTCTTTGCTACTTGCAGTTTTGCTTTAGGTTTGTTCTCGGTTCGCGGCATACGTGTTGATACTCACCAATGTGGATGTGTGCAGCAGGGAGCGCACAAGTATAACACCATACTGATTAATGCATAGCTGAGCAGCATACCTCTTTTTATGTTAACTTTCCCCGAGGTGCCTAAAGGGGTGACAAAGCGATGGGATCATCATAGAACCAGGATGCTTTGGCAATAAAAGAAAGATAGGAAGATATACCCATTTAGTGAATTGGCCTATAGTTTGTCTACCTAAAGACTGGTGGCCTGGAAATTCGTTTCTTCGGTGGCTGTTGTGGTGGTGCGGGAAGCAGGTGAATAGAGTTGGTGTTAAGCTTAGAGATGTTCTGCTATCTTTTTAGTTTTGTCCTATCGGTCCTTACATGACTTGTGCTTTGATCTTTATAATATGAATGAGACATGTATTACCATGCAAAAAAAAAAACCGTGAACCAAATCCTACTACGCAATTGGCTTTGGATGTCAGAAAAAATATTGGAATGTAACAAAAAAATAACTTTGTGAATTCTTCCCATGGCATGGTATCCATGCACACGGGCTAAGCACTGTCCATTTACGAATTACTAGTTTTTTACATGAAGATTCTGGAATTAATATATTGATATCCTTGATGACAAATGCCAAGGAAATGTAGAGATAACATATTTGTAAACAATATCCAACGATAATGCTATGCACTATATATTTTGATAGTTGCCGCCTTATTCTAATCCAACAGTATATGGCTACTAGTGAAATAGGAAGATACATAATACCATCATGAAAGTTTCATGTAAACTAATATTTACTTGTCCGATGTTTGTTTTTACAACCAAATTTTCTATCCCTAGTTTTTTTTGGCTAATATCAAACTAGTATTGATGGATTCAAGTCCAATAATGGTTGTAATGTTTTTGCGATGATGTTCACAGTTGCAAAATATTGTGAGCAAATTAATTTTAAAACTATTATTCATATTTCATCATTTATAAAAGATAATAAATAAAGGCAAAACATGATTCATATATGACGTTTCTATATATAAATAATCTTAATGAAATAGAAATTTATGTATCTCAAGTGTTTAGTCACTAATAAAATCGAGTATAAGATCTAATTTTGGCTAATTTAAATTTGTAATGTACATATTTATGATGTTTTATTTGTTTATAACCAATGTGATATACGCTATAAGCTTCAGTTGAATCTTTGATATGATAAAAATTCATAAACATCCTTATTTATTTGTGTCTAGTCGTCAAGTCATGCATATAATTCTAATAAAATGAGTGTTGTTTATGCGAATATAATTTACACCTTAATTTTATGATTAATTTATCATTTTTATCGTTTAGTGCATAAATTAATTAATTAAAGAAAATATATATCAAACAAAACAAGTCAAAACAATAATGAAAAACGTAAATATTCAATCTAAATTACACAATTTGAATATATTGTCTAAAGCATCATTTTTGTATCTTAACATTCTTAATATTTCAGAAGAAAAAATTTCAATGGACACTACATGCACCAGATGGACTAACGTGAAATTTATTTAAGAACCGTGCGATCATTGACCGTACTAAAACGGAGAGCACACCCCTTACAAGTTGCCTGCCATGCTATAGGATGAAAATTAGGAGCATAAAAGAATGAGACAATAAAATCATGTATCAATTATTTTTTGACATCACTGTGCCACTGTCACCACCAAGTTGGGTCGAAGTGCCAGATGACAGTTCGCCAGCCTAATACTCGTTAATAAATAAAGCTAAAACAAAACATTTTTTTCTGGCAATAGTCGCCTTGGCCATTACGACCGCAAGACCATGGAAATATAGTCGTGAGACTTTTATTAAGTTTGACGTTGCCTTCACTATTGAGACACCATCACCAAGGACATGAAAAATCTAAAATAATAAGAAGTTTTTTTGCTGGTGGTAAAATAATAGGAAGTTGGCCAGTACTCTGGCATTGGTCTGTGGTTCCTCCCGCTCCATGTGCCGAATAGACCACTAGAGAAGAGGGGGGGGGGGGGGGGGGGCGACGATGGAAGCACTTAGCGGCAGGTAGGTACTCTTGAGCCTAGCATCAGTTCTAATTACCAAAACACATATTTTTAATTTAGTTTTTTTACTTAAAAAAACTAGTGATGTCCCTTGATCTTTCATTCACAAGATGGAGAAAGAGAATGTGTTTTGCTTGAAATGTGTTTCAAACCTCAACATAGCATGTTCCGAGTACTTCTTTGTCTAAAGCGTGCATGCATTATTTTACTATTTTTTAAGAAAAACTTCCGATCTATTCATCAAACATCATGGTAGTATAAAGAACATGAGATGAGAAGTAACAAAAAATACATAGAGAGCCGAAGACGCCCAGCTGTCATCGTCCCTTTCTATTTTGAACCGGGCAAACCTTGTCGTAGTAGACAGCCGGAAAGTCTCCGTCAGGGTCCGCCTGGTTGGTGGTGGTGGTTGGGGGGGGGGGGGGGCAGAGGAGGCGGCCGCCTCGGGCCCCCAAGATGCAGGGGCCCCCACCCACGGTACGTACCCAACTACGGTAAAAAAAAGAACAAAAAAAGTGCTTGGGCTGGACATCCATAGACGTAGGCAACGACTATGCAAGACGCACTGCCGGGACGAGGGCTAGGCAAGCGGAACCTTATTCCATTTTCAAGGAGACACCGCCGCCTCAGCTTCTTGAGTAGAACACAAACCCTAAACAGACACAGAAAAACACCTAATAACAAAGCATGATCCCTTGCAACGGTGGATCCACGACGCCTAAATGTCCATAATGATGCAGGAGACGACGCAGATCAGCGGTCGTGCCGGCTGGAGGAGCGGAAACCCTAAATCCCTAGGAGTCATAATTACAACACATGATCAAGTATCGAGTCCGAGCCAACAACAACAATGAAACAAACAAATCAAACGAGTTGCTCAATCAAAACAGATCATGTCCACAACGAAGCCTCCACACACACGTACAAGTTCTTTATCGAGTGACGTCCGGAGCTGAGATGGGAAAATAATGCAAAGTAATGTGTCATCTCTTTCGCGTATAGAAGTGCGGTATTCCTTCCAAGTTAGGTCGACGTGATCCTGCAAGTCACACGCGGCTATACGTGTCTCGCTCTGTCAATATATCCATCAGCCACCAATGCAATTCGTACGTATGTCCACATGCTAATATGTTAATGTTTGGAAGTTGACACAAGAAATTTAACAAGCTGTAGCTTTTCTGAGAACGAATTTTCCACATCAAAGGTTTTATCTCCTGTAGAAAATTATGCCAATTACCCGACCAGCACTAGCCACCTTGAGAAAGAGAGGCACGCTTATTATCTGTTGATATGAGGTCAAGGGCGATCACATTTGCAAAGCCAGCAAGCAAGTTGATATGATCGATGGATGACCGCTACATGCAGCAGCTCCTAGACATAATATTCCCCCACTTCTCTTTTCCTTTCTTCACTTGGTACGATCGGTCGATCACACGAATTAGCCTTGGAATTGACTACTCTTATCATCTTCTAAAGCTGGAGATGCGCCAAGTGCCCGCATCTACTCCGGTGCTGCTGCTGGAGCCATTGACGTGGACGGGCTTTGGCCTTAGCTGCTAGTAGTGCTCCTGACCGATTAGGCAAATGAAAGCACGGCGTTGGCACTTGTGGGAGAGAGGCAAAGATACATAGCTATAGCTAAAGCAAAAGAGCATCCAATCATGCTTCAGCGTCTGAAGATAAGCCGAACATTAGGAGGAGAAAAGTGCTAGCCAGTGCTCTGGAGAAAGTATCTATCTATCTGGTGACAAAACGGGATCGAGCACTGAAACACCTAGAGCAGAAAAAGAGCGGCAGAGATTAAAGCTACTGTCTCAGATGATAGATGCTGTCCCAACTGTGCAAATTGATTTTTAGTTTAACCCTCTGGACAAATTAAGCAATGCATTTCTTAAGTGGATCAATCATAAACGAAAAAGCTTCTCAACAAAGAGTTGTTAAGATACGCATCGACACTTGCAGCATAATAAATTAATTATCCTGGGACCTGAAAAGATCTTACTAGCATACATATTGGTACTTCACTAGGATTAAAGCAGTAGTATGAAGAAAAAAGCATGTGATTCGGTCGAAACGGATCATCGGGTTTCCCGAATAAGGGATGGATACCTAACTTGAATTACGTAGCGTACCACTGCTAGTGGGTGACTACTACTTTTACTGATTGCGGCCACCGAATTTTCTGCAATAAAAACATGAGGTGAACTCAACGTCATAGTTCAGTAGCCACCGAATTTTCTGCCTTTAGATCCAACCAAAGGAATATCTACACCTATTTGAGCTGATCTAGTATCTCAACATTGTGGGATTGTTGCAGCAAATGGACCCTTCTTTTTTGGCGACGTATGTTGGACCTCAACTTTTTGGTCGCCCGGGCAATCATGCCGAACAAATTAAAAGGAAGATGTTCCAGACAACAAAACCATTGATCCATCGGTCGACAGATTAAAGTTGGCCATGTTGATTCCATCTATGCCTAAGATAAGATGATATTCAGCCTTTTTCGAGAGAGAGGGAGAGAGAGAGAGAGAGAGAGAGAGAGAGAGAGAGAGAGAGAGAGAGAGAGAAGATGATCACTAGCTAGGAGTTAGCTTGGTAGTACTGGCGTGCAGCATGCTGTGCTCAAGTACGTATGTGTGACCGTGAGAGAAGCTCGACCAGAGATCATGGGCGATTCCTCATCCCATGATGAGATTATTTGGGCCCATCCCACTCACCGTCACTGACATTCTGCTTGATCAAACTGTGACTGACACGCTTGACATCCATGTATTGAACCGTCGCAGCTGCTGCTCATGATGATTTCTGCTGCCAAAAGCAGAGTCTCCAAAATGGTGGATTCAGTACTGCAAGTTGGCTTAGCTCATCTAGTCTTTCAATAGTAAGATGTGTAAATTAACACACTATGATCTTAAGCGACCGAGTTGGCTTTCCTCTCAAGTTGTAAGCTAGTGCTTATTAAACTTCTGTGAAAAGCCGTCCATCCCAGTTAGTGCGTACCGACCCCATCTAACTCGAACCTAAACTAAACTAGACAGGAAATGCATCCGCTCTAGCTCTACAAGCGTAGCAGCTTTGGTCCTTCTATCAACCAGCGTTGTGGCATCTCCTTTCTCGAACTCTATGCCGCTTCATCCGGAAGCTGCTGGCAATTTACAGCAACTTTCCTCCGATACTGCCGTTTTACGTACAGATAGCTTTTGTGTGTGCGGCAATAATATATGCTCCGAACTAACTCCAGCTCAATCACGCTCGAGCGAATCCGGTGCGATCACGCAAGTGTATATAGGAATTAAAGTGCCGGGAAAAGGTACAGGTACCTTGGCACGCGGTGCGCTGCCGCGGTCGCATCAGACAGATCGATGCCATGGTTGTGGAAAAAGAAAAAATCGATGCAATTAAGCGGCAGGTAGGCACGACACATCGAAAATATGGTCCTCCACCAAGTTGTTTTCGGATCTCCATAGTTGCCTGGCTTTGAATCTTTCCTTTCTTTGATACTTGCATTTTGCTTTCTAGGGCACTTGCCCCCTTTAGTTTGTTCCTGGCTTGCGGCGTACATGTTGATTAGTCGCCCGGAGACGTGGATGTGTGCAGCCTAGACAAGGATATTTCTCATGTCTGAATCTGAATGGACCTAGATGTAATTTTTATTACGTCTGTTTTTTTTTGTACTGCCATAAATATTGATGAATAGATCAGAGGTTTTCCTAAAAAAAACTTTAGACCAGAGGCTTGTGAGAACTTAACTGCATCCGTTATTCAATTTGTTATACCATCCGACTGAGAGATAAACGATGAACACATCAACACATGTTGCATATGTAATTGCACACTTGTGCTTGTGGACAATGACATGTTATGCGCTCACCTGTAGGAAAATCATGCCAGACCGCGGCGTAGGTGTTGATTGATCGCTCGCCGACGTTGATGGGTGCAGCCTAGGGAAGGATATTTCTCATGTCTGAATGGTCTAGACTCTAGACCAGAGGCTTGTGATGGCCTAACTGTATGCGTTGTTTATGTCATCCGAATCAGATGAAAGATGGCCGCATGAACACATGTTGGATATGTAATTGCACACCTGTGCTTATCGACAACGATATGTTATATGCTCGCTTGTAGGAAAATCATGCCAACCGCTTCTATGTCAACCATCGCTTATGTGAAGTCAGACCATACTACTTGTCTTATGCCGATGGCAGCACCCTGGACATGACTTCTATGTAAGTACACTATTTTTGAAACGGATATGCCTTCTAATTTGAGACACTTATGTGTTTTCTTCCAGTCTATGTATATAACTACAAATACTCGCGGGTTGTCAGGCTCAACGCAACAGTAGCATAGTCCATGTCGCCAACTCCTGGCTAATATAAATAGGGTCCCTCTATGTCACATCTAGATGTGAGATAATATCTCACATCTAATCTCACATCTAAGTATAATGTTAGCGTCATCTTATTTTTTTATTGTTTGTTTGATTTTAATTTGTCAAAGCCCCAAACCCAAAACTGAAAACCAGGTCGATCCATGTCCGCCTCGTTTGCCGACCTGTATGTACATCTGGACGGTAGCTACCCGTACAAATTATTATTTTTGATTGCTAGCTTTTTCTGGGAAAAAAAATTGATCGCTAGTGCTAACATCAATTTGTTACTTTTGCGTCCGATTGTTATACATTTACATGTACGTCTCTCATCGCTAGCTTCTAAGCTACCTACAATTTTTTTTTATTTTTGCCTTTCAGTTTTTGTGTTTTTCACTCTTATATTTATAATTAATTTTCAGTAAGGAATAAAGTTTGATAAAAACATATCTCAAAAAACATGTTGACGAATTTACTTAAAAATTTCAAATTATAAAAAATGTTGTAATATACGGTGAACAATGCTTTATTATATGAAGATCATTTTCTGACTATACACTATTTTTTTGCAATATACATTGAATATTGTTTAAACACGAACAATTGTAGATCAGCTTTGAAACATTTAATGAAACTTGTGAATTTGTGAAAAAAAGAATCAGAAAAACAAAATGAGATCAGCTTTTGAAAAATAAAAAAAATTGAAAGGAGAGAAAAACCAATGAAGAAAGAATGAAAAAAAATCATGAAGAAAATAAAACAAAAAAGAGAATCCTAGCTATTTGGGCCGGCTCATCTGCAGTTTGTTTGCTGTCAGGGGTGGACTTGCAACTGTGACAAAAAGGTTGGAACCCCAGCGACGAGTCGAGGATGGACTCGCAATTGGACTAAAAAAGGTCCGGCCCTACTTGTGTGTTGAGTTTGAACTTGCAACTGGGACAAAAAGGTTGGGCCCCAGTTGCGAGTCGAGGGTGAACTTGCAACCGAGACAAGAAAAGGTCGATCCCTAGTTGCAAGTCGACGGTGAACAAGCAATTGGGACAAAAAAAGATCGGTCCCAATTGCGAATCGATGGTGGATATGCAGTTGGGTCTAAAAATCTCGGACCCCAGTTGCAAGTAGAGGGTGGGCTTGCTACTCAGAAAAAAGGTTGGACCCTAATTGCGAGTCGAGGATGGACTTGCAACTCGAACAAAAAATGTTGGGCCCCAGTTGTGAGTCTAGGATAGACTTGTAACTCGGACAAAAAGATTGGGTCTGAGTTGCGAGTCGAGGATGGACTTACAACTCGGACAAAAAAGGTTGAGCCCTAGTTGCGCCTTGAGGGTGGACTTACAACTTCGACCAAAAAAATGGCTGACCCCATTTGTGAGTTGAGAGTGGACTTGCAACTCGGACAAAAAAAATTGGGCCCTTGTTACGAATCGAGGGTGGACTTCCAACTGGGATAAAGACGGCCGGACCCCAGTTGCGAGTCAAGGGTGGACCTGTAATTAGGACAAAAAATTTGGGGCCCAGTTGCAAGTCGAGAATGTAATTGCAACCAGGAAAAAAAGGTCGTGCCCCAGTTGCGACTCGAGGATGGACTTGCATCTAGGACAAAAAATATGTCGGATCCCCAATTGTAAGTTGGAGGTGGACTAGCCACTTGGACAAAAAAGGTCAGGTACTAGTTACGAGTCATGGGTGGGATTGCAACTAGGACAAAAAAAAGTTGGACTCCAGTTGCGAGTCGAGGGTGGACTTGCAACTAGGAAAAAAAATGAGCCTCAGTTGCGAGCCGACGTGGACTTGCAACTGGAGGAAAAAAGTCAGGTATCAGTTGCGAGTCGAGGGTAGACTTGCAACTGGGACAAAAAAGGTCGGGCCCTAGTTGTGAGTTGAGGGCGGACTTGCAACTGGAAAAAAAGATCATGCCCAGGTGCGAGTCAAGGGTGGACCCCTAGTGGCAAGTCGAGGGTGGACTTTCAATAGGACTAAAAAAGGTCAGGCCCAAGTTGCGAGTCGAGTGTTGGACTTGCAAAGGTTGGGCCCAAGTTGCGAGTCATGGGTGGACTTGCAACTGGGACAAGAAAAAGTCGAGCCCCAGTTGCGAGTCAATGGTGGACTTGCAACTGGGAGAAAGAAAGGTCGGGCCCGAGTTGCGAATCCATGATGGACTTGCAATTGGAACAAAAAGTTTGGGCCACAGTTGCGAGCCGGGTGTGGACTTGCAACTCAGACAAAAAAGATTGGGCCCTAGTTGCGAGTCGAGGGTAGACTTGTAACTCGGACAAAAAAGGTGAGCCCCAGTTGCGAGTCGAGGATGGACTTGCAACTCGTACAAAAAAAGGTTGGGCCCCAGTTGCGAGTCGAGGATGGACTTGCAACTCGTACAAAAAAAAGTCCGGCCCATTTGTGAGTCGAGAGTGGACTTACAACTAGGACAAAAAAAGTTAGTCCTCAGTTACATATTGGGGGTGGACTTCCAACTAGGACAGAAAAAGTCGGACACCCATTGCGAGTCGAGGGTGGACTTGAAATTAGGACAAAAAAATGTCGGGGCACAATTGCGAGTCGAGAGTGAAATTGCAACCGGGGGGGGGGGGGGGGGAGGGCGGACTCCAATTTCGACACGAGGGTGGATTTGTAACTAGGACAAAAAAGGTTGGACCTCTAGTGGCGAGTTGAGGGTGGACTTGCAAGTGGGACAAAAAAATCAGGTCCCAGTAACGAGTCAAGTGGGGGTTGCAACTGGGACAATAAAGGTTGGACCCCAGTTGCGAGTCGAGGATGGACTTGCAACTAGGAAATAAGGTTGGGCCTCAGTTGCGAGTCGACGGTGGACTTGTAACTAGGACAAAAAGTTCAGGTCTAGTTGCGAGTCGAGGGCAGACTTGCAACTGGTTAAAAATGATCGGGCCCCCGTTGCGAGTCGAGGGTGGACTTGCAACTAGGATAAGAAAAGATCGGGTCATAGTTACGAGTCAAGAGTGGACTTGCAACTGGGACAAACAAGGTTCAAGTCCTAATTACGAGTCGAGGCCAACAAAAACGGCAAACATGCCTAGGAAAATAACAGGATACACAATAAACAAACAGCGACAAGCGAGACAAAAGATAGACCGTTTGCACGAAAATGTCAAGGGTGGACCCCTAGTGGCAAGTCGAGGGTGGACTCGCAATGGGACTTAAAAAGGTCGGGCCCAAGTTGCGAGTCGAGTGTGGACTTACAAAGGTTGGGCCCAAGTTGCGAGTCATAGGTGGACTTGCAACAGGGACAAGAAAAGGTCGAGCCCCAGTTGCGAGTCGATGGTGGACTTGCAACTGGGAGAAAAAAAGGTCGGGCCCGAGTTGCGAATCTAGGGTAGACTTGCAATTGGAACAAAAAGTTTGGGCCACAGTTGCGAGTCGGGTGTGGACTTGCAACTCAGGCAAAAAAGATTGGGCCCTAGTTGCGAGTCGAGGATGGACTTGCAACTCAGAGAAAAAAGGTGAGCCCCAATTGCGAGTCAAGGATGGACTTGCAACTCGGACAAAAAAGGTTGGCCCCAGTTGCGAGTCGAGGGTGGACTTGCAACTCGTATAAAAAAAGTCTGGTCCATTTGTGAGTCGAGAGTGGACTTACAATTAGGACAAAAAAGTTAGTCTTCAGTTACATATCAGGGGTGGACTTCCAACTAGGACAGAAAAAGTCGGACACCCATTGCGAGTCGAGGGTGGACATGAAATTAGGACAAAAAAATGTCGGGGCACAATTGCGAGTCAAGAGTGAAATTGCAACAAAAAGGGCGGACTCCAATTGCGACACGAGGGTGGATTTGTAACTGGGACAAAGAAAAGGTCGGACCTCCAGTTGCGAGTTGAGGGTGGACTTGCAAGTGGGACAAAAAAATAGGTCCCGGTAACGAGTCGAGGGGGGATTATAACTGGGTCAAAAAAGGTTGGACCCCAGTTGCGAGTCGAGGGTGGACTTGCAACTAGAAAAAAAAAGGTTGAACCTCAGTTGTGAGTCGACTTGTAATTGGGACAAAAAGGTCAGGTCCATTTGCGAGTCGAGGGCAGATTTGCAACTAGTTAAAAAAGATCGGACCTCAGTTGCGAGTCGAGGGTGGACTTGTAACTCGGATAAGAAAAGGCCGAATCATAATTACAAGTCGAGAGTGGACTTGCAACTGGAACAAACAAGGTTCAAGTCCTAGTTACGAGTTGAGGCCGACAAAAGCGGCAAACATGCCTTGGCAAACAACATGATACACAATAAACAAACAACAACAAGCGAGACAAAAGATAGAGAGTTTGCACGAAAATTTCAAGAACTAAATCAAAGGTGAATATAAAATAGACTTATAAACTTTTAAAAATCATGGATTTTAAAAAGACAAACAAACAAAAAAAAACAAAAGAAGAGGAGAAGCCCTAATAATGCAACCCAAAATGATTAAGCAAGCAAGCAGCGAGCGAGAGCTCTCGACTTTGAACGAGATATAGCAGGCAGCGTGCACATGAGAAGCCTTAAAAATGCAACCACAACACACGACTTGACGAACGGCCCAAACAAAAACAGAAAAGAAAAACGGCCAGCCACGCTGGCCTGACAGCCGTGACAACACGGTTCGAACAATCACGCCGCAGGCACATCACATATGCACCAATTTTAAAGACAAACAAAGATCAACAGCTCTAGACATAGATGTGAGATAGTATATTACATCTAGATGTGAAATAGCAATCCCGATATAAATAACATCGTCGTACGAGTGGTTCCCAAGGGCCAGTCGGCGTCCATTGCCTATGTGATCGACCTGCTGAATTTTATTTTCAACAAGATAAAAACTTGGACGTTCTTCCAAAATGATACTCTCTCAACTAAAACCACAACATTTAGTTTGAAACGGAGGGAGTATTAAACTCGAAGGAGCCGGTGTGACAATTCATACCCCCACCCCTCTCCAAAGGCTCGAACCTCTCTGTTAACACGCTACCAAGTCCTTCACTAACCTGTAATTGCAAGCAAAGTAGCCTTGGTTAGCTGCAGAATGGTGCGATGGAGAAAATGCGTGCTCAGAGAGAGATGGACAACGTCGACAGGCAATGGTTTTCATGTCTCAAATCAGAGGATTAGAAAGAAAGCGACGCGACGTTGGTGCAGCGCAGCGCGGACACCGGAATTTGTAGGGTGTGCCCATCTGATTCAATCAGTGCGGTATGTAAAATACACATTTTTCTTAGAAAAGGAGGATGTACCCCCGGCCTTTGCATCTGGACGATGCATGCAGCCATATTATTAATTATTCACAAAAACCATACAAAGTGATATATCAATAAGCCTGAAGCCATCATCTTGGCAACACCGTTGCTACTCCTATCCCCTTGATGAAGGCGTGCCAAATGTCCGGGGCCTAATACCAAACAGACATCGCACCAAAGCCTAACATCTAAACCCGGCCGGGTGTCCCATCCAAGCCACTATCTGGATTGGATCCCACACCGATCTGGCCCACTCCCAGTGAGCACCGCACGCTGCAAGGGCCGTCACCTCCATCATCCCTCGGTCCATCCTCAGAGCAGAACTGAAGCACCAACTGAAGGAAATATGCCCTAGAGGCAATAATAAAGTTATTATTTATTTCCTTATTTCATGATAAATGTTTATTATTCATGCTAGAATTGTATTAACCGGAAACATAATACATGTGTGAATACATAGACAAACAGAGTGTCACTAGTATGCCTCTACTTGACTAGCTCGTTGATCAAAGATGGTTAAGTTTCCTAGCCATAGACATGAGTTGTCATTTGATTAACGGGATCACATCATTAGGAGAATGATGTGATTGACATGACCCATTCGTTAGCTTAGCACCCGATCGTTTAGTATGTTGCTATTGCTTTCTTCATGACTTATACATGTTTCTATGACTATGAGATTATGCAACTCCCGTTTGCCGGAGGAACACTTTGTGTGCTACCAAACGTCACAACGTAACTGGGTGATTATAAAGGAGCTCTACAGGTGTCTCCAAAGGTAGATGTTGGGTTGGCGTATTTCGAGATTAGGATTTATCACTCCGATTGTCGGAGAGGTATCTCTGGGCCCTCTCGGTAATGCACATCACATAAGCCTTGCAAGCATTGCAACTAATGAGTTAGTTGCGAGATGATGTATTACGGAACGAGTAAAGAGACTTGCCGGTAACGAGATTGAACTAGGTATCGAGATACCGACGATCGAATCTCAGGCAAGTAACATACCGATGACAAAGGGAACAACGTATGTTGTTATGCGGTCTGACCGATAAAGATCTTCGTAGAATATGTAGGAGCCAATATGAGCATCCAGGTTCCTCTATTGGTTATTGACCGGAGGCGTGTCTCGGTCATGTCTACATTGTTCTCGAACTGTAGGGTCCGCATGCTTAAGGTTTCGATGACAGTTATATTATGAGTTTTGATGTACCGAAGGAGTTCGGAGTCCCGAATGAGATCGGGGACATGACGAGGAGTCTCGAAATGGTCGAGACGTAAAGATCGATATATTGGACGACTATATTCGGACATCGGGAAGGTTCTGAGTGGTTCGGGTATTTTTTGGGGTACCGGGGAGTTACGGGAATATGGGGAAAAAGTATTAGGCCTTATTGGGCCATATGGGAAAGAGAGAGGGGCTGCCTAGAGCAGGCCGCGCCCCCCCCAAGGCCTAGTCCGAATTGGACTAGGGGGAGGGGCTGTGCCCCCTCCTTCCTTCCCTTCTCCTTTCCCCTTCCTTGTCTCCTACTCCTACTACATGGAAGGACTCCTAGTTGGACTAGGAAAGGGGGAATCCTACTCCCGGTGGGAGTAGGACTCCCTAGGGCGCGCCATAGAGAGGGCCTGCCCTCCCCTCCTCCACTCCTTTATATACGGGGGCAGGGGGCACACCATAGATACACAAGTTGATCTTCGTGATCGTTCCTTAGCCGTGTGCGGTGCCCCCCTCCATGATATTACACCTCGATCATATTGTAGCGGTGCTTAGGCGAAGCCCTGCGACGGTTGAACATCAAGATCGTCACCACGCCGTCGTGCTGACGGAACTCCTGCCCGAACCTTTGCTGGATCGGAGCCCGGGGAGCGTCATCGAGCTGAACGTGTGCCAAGAACTCAGAGGTGCCGGAGTAACGGTGCTTGGATCGGTTGGACCGGGAAGACGTACGACTACATCGTCTACGTTGTGTCAACGCTTCCGCTTCGGTCTATGAGGGTACGTAGACAACACTCTCCCCTCTCGTTGCTATGCATCACCATGATCTTGCGTGTGCGTAGGAATTTTTTTGAAATTACTACGTTCCCCAACAGTGGCATCCGAGACTAGGTTTTATGTGTTGATGTTATATGCACGAGTAGAACACAAGTGAGTTGTGGGCGATATAAGTCATACTGCTTACCAGCATGTCATACTTTGGTTCGGCGGTATTGTTGGATGAAGCGGCCCGGACCGACATTACGCATACGCTTACGCGAGACTGGTTCTACCGACGTGCTTTGCACACAGGTGGCTGGCGGGTGTCAGTTTCTCCAACTTTAGTTGAACCGAGTGTGGCTACGCCCGGTCCTTGCGAAGGTTAAAACAACACCAACTTGACAAACTATCGTTGTGGTTTTGATGCGTAGGTAAGATTGGTTATTGCTCAGCCCGTAGCAGCCACGTAAAACTTGCAACAACAAAGTAGAGGACGTCTAACTTGTTCTTGCAGGGCATGTTGTGATGTGATATGGTCAAGGCATGATGCTAAATTTTATTGTATGAGATGATCATGTTTTGTAACCGAGTTATTGGCAACTGGCAGGAGCGATATGGTTGTCGCTTTATTGTATGCAATGCAATCGCCCTGTAATGCTTTACTTTATCATTAAGCGGTAGCGATAGTCGTAGAAGCATAAGATTGGCGAAACGACAACGATGCTATGATGGAGATCAAGGTGTCGCGCCGGTGACGATGGCAATCATGGAGGTGCTTCGGAGATGGAGATCACAAGCACAATATGATGATGGCCATATCATATCACTTATATTGATTGCATGTGATGTTTATCTTTTATGCATCTTATCTTGCTTTGATTGACGGTTGCATTATAAGATGATCTCTCATTAAATTTGAAGATAAAAGTGTTCTCCGTGAGTATGCACCGTTGCCAAAGTTCGTCGTGCCCAGACACCAGGTGATGATCGGGTGTGATAAGCTCTACGTCCATCTACAACGGGTGCAAGCCAGTTTTGCACACGCAGAATACTCAGGTTAAACTTGACGAGCCTAGCATATGCAGATATGGCCTCGGAACACGGAGACCGAAAGGTCGAGCGTGAATCATATAGTAGATATGATCAACATAGTGATGTTCACCATTGAAAGCTACTCCATTTCACGTGATGATCGGTTATGGTTTAGTTGATTTGGATCACGTGATCACTTAGAGGATTAGAGGGATGTCTATCTAAGTGGGAGTTCTTAAGTAATATGATTAATTGAACTTTAATTTATCATGAACTTAGTCCTGGTAGTATTAGCATATCTATGTTGTAGATCAAGAGCTCGCGTTGTTGCTTCCCTGTGTTTATTTTGATATGTTCCTAGAGAAAATTGTGTTGAAAAGATGTTAGTAGAAATGATGCGGATTGGATCCGTGATCTGAGGATTATCCTCATTGCTGCACAGAAGAATTATGTCCTTGATGCACCGCTAGGTGACAGACCTATTGCAGGAGCAGATGCAGACGTTATGAACGTTTGGCTAGCTCAATATGATGACTACTTAATAGTTTAGTGCACCATGCTTAACAGCTTAGAATCGGGACTTCAAAGACGTTTTGAACGTCATGGACCATATGAGATGTTTCAGGAGTTGAAGTTAATGTTTCAAGCAAATACCCGAGTTGAGAGATATGAAGTCTCCAACAAGTTCTATATGCTAAAAGATGGAGGAGAATCGCTCAACTAGTGAGCATGTGCTCAGATTGTCTGGGTACTATAATCGCTTGAATCAAGTGGGAGTTAATCTTCCAGATAAGATAGTGATTGACAAAATTCTCTAGTCACCATCACCAAGTTAGTAGAACTTCGTGATGAACTATAGTATGCAAGGGATGACGAAAATGACTCCCGAGCTTTTCATGACGATGAAATCGATGAAGGTAGAAATCAAGAAAGAGCATCAAGTGTTGATGGTTGACAAGATCACTAGTTTCAAGAAAGGGGCAAAGGGAAAAGGGGAACTTCAATAAGAACAGCAAGCAAGTTGCTGCTTAAGTGAAGAAGCCCAAGTCTGGTCCTAAGCCTGAGACTAAGTGCTTCTACTACAAAGGGACTGGTCACTGGAAGCGGAACTACCCCAAGTGATTGGCGGATAAGAAGGATGGCAAAGTGAACATAAGTATATTTGATATACATGTTATTGATGTGTACTTTACTAGTGTTTATAGCAACCCCTCAGTATTTAGTACTAGTTCAGTTGCTAAGATTAGTAACTCGAAACGGGAGTTGCAGAATAAACAGAGACTAGTTAAGGGTGAAGTGACGATGTGTGTTGGAAGTGGTTCCAAGATTGATACGATCATCATCGCACACTCCCTATACTTTCGAGATTAGTGTTGAACCTAAATAAGTGTTATTTGGTGTTTTCATTGAGCATGAATATGATTTGATCATGTTTATTGTAATACGGTTATTCATTTAAGTAAGAGAATAAATTGTTGTTCTGTTTACATGAATAAAACCTTATATGGTTACACACCCAATGAAAATAGTTCATTGGATCTCGATCGTACTGATACACATATTCATAATATTGAAACCAAAAGATGCAAAGTTAATAATGATAGTGCAACTTATTTGTGGCACTGCCGTTTAGGTCATATTGGTGTAAAGCGCATGAAGAAACTCCATGCTGATGGGCTTTTGGAATCACTTGATTGTGAATCACTTGATGCTTGCGAACCATGCCTCATGGGCAAGATGACTAAGTCTCCGTTCTCCGGAACAATAGAGCGAGCAACTAACTTATTGGAAATAATACATACTGATGTATGCGATCCGATGAGTGTTGAGGCTCGACAAGTATCATTATTTTCTGACCTTCACAGATGATTTGAGCAGATATGGGTATATCTACTTGAGGAAACACAAGTCTGAAACATTTGAAAAGTTCAAATAATTTCAGAGTGAAGTGGAGAATCATCGTAACAAGAAAATAGAAGTTTCTACGATATGATCGCAGAGGTAAAATATTTGAGTTACGAGTTTGGCCTTCAGTTAAAACAATGTGAAATAGTTTCACTACTCACGCCACCTGGAACACCACAGTGTAATGGTGTGTCCGAACATCGTAACCGTACTTTATTAGATATGGTGCAATCTATGATGTCTCTTGCCGATTTACCACTATCATTTTGGGGTTATGCATTAGATACAACTGCATTCACGTTAAATAGGGCACCATCTAAATCCGTTGAGATGACACTATATGAACTATGGTTTAGCAAGAAACCAAAGTTGTCGTTTCTTAAAGTTTGGGGTTGTGATGCTTATGTGAAAAAAATTCGTCCTGATAAGCTCAAACCCAAATCGGAGAAATGTGTCTTCATAGGATACCCAAAGGAGACTATTGGGTACACCTTCTATCACAGATCCGAAGGCAAGACATTCGTTGCTAAGAATGAATCCTTCCTAGAGAAGGAGTTTCTCTCGAAAGAAGTGAGTGGGAGGAAAGTAGAACTTGATGAGGTAATTGTACCTGCTCCCTTATTGGAAAGTAGTTCATCACAGAAAACGGTTTCTGTGACACCTACACCAATTAGTGAGGAAGTTAATGATGATGATCATGAAACTTCAGATCAAGTTATTACTGAACCTCGTAGATCAACCAGAGTAAGATCCGCACCAGAGTGCTACGATAATCCTGTTCTGGAAATCATGCTGCTAGATCATGATGAACCTACGAACTATGAAGAAGCGATGGTGAGCCCATATTCCGCAAAATGGCTTGAAGCCATGAAATCTGAGATGGGATCCATGTATGAGAACAAAGTATGGACTTTGGTTGAGTTGCCCGATGATTGGCAAGCAATTGAGAATAAATGGATCTTCAAGAAGAAGACTGACGCTGACAGTAATGTTACTCTCTACAAAGCTAGACTTGTCGAAAAAGGTTTTTGACAAAGTTCAAGGTGTTGACTACGATGAGATTTTCTCAGTTGTATCGATGCTTAAAGTCTGTCTGAATCATGTTAGCAATTGCCGCATTTTATGAAATCCGGCAAATGGATAAACAAAATTGCATTCCTTAATGGATTTATTAAAGAGTTGTATACGATGCAACTAGAAGGTTTTGTCGATCCTAAAGGTGTTAACAAAATATGCAAGCTCCAGCGATCCATCTATGGACTGGTGCAAGCATCTCGGAGTTGGAATATACGCTTTGATAAGTTGATCAAAGCATATAGTTTTATACAGACTTGCGGTGAAGCCTGTATTTACAAGAAAGTGAGTGGGAGCACTACAACATTTCTGATAAGTATATGTAAATGACATATTGTTGATCGGAAATAATGTAGAATTATTCCGCGAAGCATAAAGGAGTATTTGAAAGGAGTTTTTCGAAGAAGAACCTCGGTGAAGCTGCTTACATATTAAGCATCAAGATCTATAGAGATAGATCAAGACGCTTGATAAGTTTTCAATGAGTACATACCTTGACAAGATTTTGAAGTAGTTCAAAATGGAACAGTCAAAGAAAGAATTCTTGCCTGTGTTACAAGGTGTGAAATTGAGTAAGACTCAAAACCCGACCACGGTAGAAGATAGAAAGAGAATGAAAGTCATTCCCTATGCCTTGGCCATAGGTTCTATAAAGTATGCCATACTGTGTACCGGATCTATTGTATACCCTACACTGTGTTTAGCAAGGGAGTACAATAGTGATCTAGGAGTAGATCACTGGAAAACGGTCAAAATTATCCTTAGTGGAATAAGGATATGTTTCTCTATTATGGAGGTGAAAAAAGGTTCGTCGTAGAGGGTTATGTCGATGCAAGTTTTGACACTAATCTAGATGACTCTAAGTCTCGGTCTAGATACATATTGAAAGTGGGAGCAATTAGCTAGAGTAGCTCCGTGTAGAGTATTGTTGACATAGAAATTTGCAAAATACTTACGGATCTGAATATGACAGACCAGTTGACTGAAATTATCTCACAAGCAAACATGATCACACCTTAGTACTCTTTGGGTGTTAATCACATAGCGATGTGAACTAGATTACTGACTCTAGTAAACCCTTTTGCTGTTGGTCACATATCGATGTGAACTACGGGTGTTAATCACATGGTGATGTGAACTATTGCTGTTAAATCACATGGCGATGTGAACTAGATTATTGACTCTAGTGCAAGTGGGAGACTGAAGGAAATATGCCCTAGAGGCAATAATAAAGTTATTATTTATTTCCTTATTTCATGATAAATGTTTATTATTCATCCTAGAATTGTATTAACCGGAAACATAATACATGTGTGAGTACATAGACAAATAGAGTGTCACTAGTATGCCTCTACTTGACTAGCTCGTTGATCAAAGATGGTTAAGTTTCATAGCCATAGACATGAGTTGTCATTTGATTAATGGGATCACATCATTAGGAGAATGATGTGATTGACATGACCCATTCGTTAGCTTAGCACCCGATCATTTAGTATGTTGCTATTGCTTTCTTCATGACTTATACATGTTCCTATGACTATGAGATTATGCAACTCCCGTTTGCCGGAGGAACACTTTGTGTGCTACCAAACGTCACAACGTAACTGGGTGATTATAAAGGAGCTCTACAGGTGTCTCCAAAGGTAGATGTTGGGTTGGCGTATTTCGAGATTAGGATTTGTCACTCCGATTGTCGGAGAGGTATCTCTGGGCCCTCTCGGTAATGCACATCACATAAGCCTTGCAAGCATTGCAACTAATGAGTTAGTTGCGAGATGATGTATTACGGAACGAGTAAAGAGACTTGCCGGTAACGAGATTGAACTAAGTATTGAGATACCGACGATCGAATCTCAGGCAAGTAACATACCGATGACAAAGGGAACAACGTATGTTGTTATGCGGTCTGACCGATAAAGATCTTCGTAGAATATGTAGGAGCCAATATGAGCATCCAGGTTCCGCTATTGGTTATTGACCGGAGACGTGTCTCGGTCATGTCCACATTGTTCTCGAACCGTAGGGTCCGCACGCTTAAGGTTTCGATGATAGTTATATTATGAGTTTATGAGTTTTGATGTACCGAAGGAGTTCGGAGTCCCGAATGAGATCGGGGACATGACGAGGGGTCTCGAAATGGTTGAGACGTAAAGATCGATATATTGGATGACTATATTCAGACATCGGAAAGGTTCTGAGTGGTTCGAGTATTTTTCGGGGTACCGGGGAGTTACGGGAAGACGGGGGAAAAGTATTGGGCCTTATTGGGCCATACGGGAAAGAGAGAGGGGCTGCCTAGAGCAGGCCGCGCCCCCCCCAAGGCCTAGTGCGAATTGGACTAGGGGGAGGGGGTGCGCTCCCTCCTTCCTTCCCTTCTTCTTTCCCCTTCCTTGTATCCTACTCCTACTACATGGAAGGACTCCTAGTTGGACTAGGAAAGGGGGAATCCTACTCCCGGTGGGAGTAGGACTCCCTAGGACGCGCCATAGAGAGGCCCGGCCCTCCCCTCCTCCACTCCTTTATATACGGGGGCAGGGGGCACCGCATAAACACACAAGTTGATCTTCGTGATCGTTCCTTAGCCGTGTGCGGTGCCCCCTTCCATGATATTACACCTCGATCATATTGTAGCGGTGCTTAGGCGAAGCCCTGCGACGGTTGAACATCAAGATCGTCACCACGCCGTCATGCTGACGGAACTCCTCCCCGAAGCTTTGCTGGATCGGAGCCCTGGGAGCGTCATCGAGCTGAACGTGTGCCAAGAACTCGGAGGTGCCGGAGTAACGGTGCTTGGATCGGTTGGACCGGGAAGACGTACGACTACTTCGTCTACGTTGTGTCAACTTTTCCGCTTCGGTCTACGAGGGTACGTAGACAACACTCTCCCCTCTCGTTGCTATGCATCACCATGATCTTGCGTGTGCGTAGGAATTTTTTTGAAATTACTACGTTCCCCAACACCAACCTTGCCAGGCCTCTCTGCCATCAACGCGACCATGACGCCAGACAACTTCCTCCCCCATGCGCGAGTCCATCTCCGCGCATCAGATGCCGAATCTCCATAGCGCCACGCCGCCGAGATCCGCCACCATCGATGTGTAAGATGAAGCACCGCTCCACCAAAGACGTCGTCCTATGGTCCCTGGAACCCGTGTGCACCTCCAAGAATGACGCCCCCAAGGGGGGAAACGACACCAGAGAGCCGCCGTCATCCGGTCTACTGATCTAGGGTTTCCCCCGGAGGTAGCAGAGAGTGGCCTTGAACTTCTCCTCGGCGATGCCTTCAGGAAGGGAACTACGCGGATAGCATCGCCATCGTCGGCCTTGGCAATAGCCAATAGCAGGTTTTCACCCAGATCTGATCGTAGACCTCCATCTCTCGTGCACGGGCCGCCGCCATCCTTGCCGGGATCTGGATGAACCAGGCCGCCGCTGCTAGATCTCGGCAAGGAGAAGAGCCCCCACCGAGACCCGCCCGCCGATCAGGGGAGGCCGAGACCGCGCCCGCAGGACCAGATCCACGTTGGATCCGTGCCCGCGCCGCCGCCCCGAAGCCAACCCCTTGCGCAGCCGCCACGGCCTGGCCACCCTCTCGCGCCGCCGTCTGGCCGCCGCGCCCTCGCCGCATCAGCCAAGACTCCGTCGCGCCGCCGCATCTCGCGCTACAGCCGCACGCCGGGAGGAGAAGAAGTGCCCCGCCGCCGCCGACGCGCACCGGGCTTTGCCCAACGGCGCCTTCTGGCGGCGGCGAGGGGAAAGGATGGTGTAGGAGGCGGACGCGAGGTGGGGGCTAGGGTTCCCCCGCCGCCGCCCGCGAGAGCGACACGAGGGACCGTAGGATAGTTGAGCAGGGCACACATAGAGGAAAAAAGAAAAAAGTCAGCGTATTCGGCCTGTGAAAGGAAAAAAGAACGGCGCAAGTGTGGCCCATGACGCAAGGCTTCTCAGTTTTCACAACAACAAAAAAACCACACATGTCACTTTAAACGTATGATGCTCAACACAACAAGTCCAACCGATAGGATGGTAGATATTTACTCCTCCATCGGTCGATGTAAGAGCATCTACAGCTGGACCTCTCAAACCCGTCTCAAACGCCCGGGCAAGCCGCCCGGTAGCTACTCGATCATGAAATTTGGACCCAGACGAGCCCCTCAAACGCCCGGGCTGACCGACATCCCCCATATCCAGCTTAAATATGGGGGCGCCCGGGCACGCCCGCCACATCGGACCCGAGCCATGCTAGCCCACCTGACCCCACTTATATTCGTCTTCATCCTCTCGCCGGACCAAACCCTAGCCACTCAAATCCCCTCCCCTCCACTCGCATCCGCCACCCGAGCTCACCTCCGGCGGTTTGTGACCTTCTCCGCCATGGCAGGAATCCGACCAGTTCGGATCCGTCGACTGGGGTGTCGTCCCGTGTGGGTTGGAGGAGGCAATGGCGGTCCACGTTGCACTTCGCCGCTCGCGGGAGGACAGTGCCCGGCAGACGGATGCATCCGTCCGCCGCGATGCCATAGCGTCGGCTCACCGGGCGCTCGGGTCCTCTGGTGCTGGATCCTCACGGTCCCGGCCGGAACACCTCTCCTTCCCCATCAGCGGTCGGGCAGAGTACGAGTCCCCTCAGGAACGGGCGGCCCGCCGTGGGAAGGAGAGGATAAGGGCCGCCGAGGGCCATCTCGCGGCGGAAATGTTGGCGGCGGAGATGGCCGAAGCGGCAGCGCGGGGGGCCGCAGAGGAGGAAGTCATCCGTGCCCGCATTGTGAAGAAATTGCAGCGGAGGAACACGCATGCCTCGCCCGTGAGCAGAATCGGGCGGTCCGTTCCATGGCCGGACTACCACCGAAGGAGGACAACAACGACGAAGACAGCGACGGCGATGAGCAGATCCGACTCGATCCGTACTGCGTCTTCGACCAGTACTTTCGGAAGAAGGACGGCAAGGGCGCCGAAAAGGGCAAGCGCAGCCGTGGATGAACTCCACCATAGCCAACCATGCCAAATTTTGGTAGTCCGATGGCATATTTGGTGTAGTGTGATGGAGTAGGCGGACGATGCATGTGCGTTGACGTAGCTGCATGAGTTTGTATGGATTTGAGATGTGGTAATTAAGGTGTTCGGATGTGGATTGCATTTTTGGGTGGCCGATCAGTGCCCGCGGACGCGTCCGTGGGCGTTTGAGGGGCCGGATTTGCCAAGTCCGGCTATAGATGCTCTAACATAAGTGAGAAACACACACGCCAAAGTGAAAAGGAAAGGTAAAAAAGGAGAGGAAAGAAAGAAGGGCCATGTGTCCGGGCAGACGTTGCACTACCCAGATTGCGTCCGTGAGAAGCATGACAAGAGAGAAAGCAATGTCGAAGCCCACCACCTTGGTCGCTACATCGTGAAGCTGAGAAAATTGCACAAACCACCTATTTTTGTGCTAGTGTTGCAGCTAGGTCTAATTCATCATTTGTGTGTGTTGACATGATTCCTGATAAGTGGGTCTAGTTTGTAAGTGCATCGGTGACATAAAAACCGGCCACATCAACGGCCAACTAGAACTTTCAATATCTCACAATCCTTTGCTCGAATTGAGCTAAAATTTCCCCAAAATATTAGTGAGTGCGTGTATGATTTATTGGGGGTTATTTTTGCATTTAAAAAAAATGTTAATTTGAGCAAAAATTGAACGAGCCAACTAACGTTGCAAATATCTGACAAACTGAAATGAGCTACGTTTTTTCTAGAATAGTATTGGATACATGTGTGATTTACTGAAATTGTTTCGCATTTGTTTTCAATTTTTTTGAGTTTGGAGTAAAAAATATACGAGCCAATATAAACTACCAATATCTCATTATATTGTGATCCAAATCAGCTAAAACTTTCCAGATTCATTACTCGTTACATCTATCTAGTACCACACCACAAACTTTCGTGTGGCAAAACATAAGATTGCTAGACAAATCTAAAAAGATTCATAAATAGCCACAATATTCATATAATAAGATTGGTAGCACCAAAACATGGAAGATATTGTTGCCATCAGGCTTTAGCATCCAAGTAGTCGCCATATGGCCATTACAGACATCATCAAGTCTCACCCACCAAAATATTACCGCCATTAGGTTTTATTATGAGTGAAGTGCATCATAGGTCCTCAAACTATTTCAGAGGTGTCACGTAGGTCCTCGAACTATGAAAATCATCATCCAGGTCCTCAAAGTGCAATATGTGTGTCATTCTGGTCCTCAAAATATTTCAAAGGTGTCATGTAGGTCCTTAAACTATTTCGGAGGTGTCACATATATACATACTCATTACACTTCAAGGATTTTGAGGACCTAGATGACACTTTTCATAGTTTGAGGACCTACATGACACCTTCAAAATAGTTCAAGGACCTAGGATGCACTTCACTCTTTTATTATCCAAATACATCCCAAGTTGCAGTATACGCATTATATACTAATATACCGTATTCATTCTTGTCGAGTTTGGACTTGAAGTGAAGTAGCAATACGTTCTGTTGCTTTCTTATCCCCGCTGCCATTTTTTGACACCGGTGCACTTACAAATTGGACCCATTTGTTAGAAATTATGTCAACACATCCAAATGGTGGATTAGACCTAGCTGTAATGAACTATGCCAATATATGGTGTTTTGTGCAACAAACCTTAAAGTAGGTGTTATGTGCAACACTATCACCAAAAGTAGGTGGTTTGTGTAATTTTCTCTGGCGACGCTATCTACTTAGAAGCAAAAAAAATCTACTTAGAGGAAGACATTGATATGTTGGACCCAAACATGAAGAGGTTTGAGAGACCTGAGAACGCGTTGAGCAACATGCATGTATCAATTGATTATTGAATCCATTGTAATATGTGAGCCACATTTTACCCAAAAAATAATGATAAAGAGCAACATGTTTATGATTTGTTGACAAGCTCGCATTTTATGAACTTTAAACTTTTTTCTTTGTGTAGACATAATTATAAACTAGAAACCACAGTGAGGATATTTGTGAGACTATATACGCTTTAGAGATTTTTACGAAAATATTTGAAAATACACATGCACCTATATATATTTTAGTTTAACACACACACACACACACACACACACACACACACACACACACACACACACACACACACACACACACACACACACAATTTGTTCATGACAGTACTACAAATTAATCCATGAAATCATGCCTTTTTTTGTCTCATACATATGCGGATTGGGATTAAATATCTCTCCAAGATGCAATGTAGCAAAAAGGAAAAAATAATTTAATTGTCACTACATACACGATTCGGAATTAGCATAGTGCAAGCACACATTTAAATGACAGATACTACCATTGTATAGAAAAAACACTATTATTAATATATTAGCATTATCTTATCGTTTATTATCACAACTAAGTTATCAAAAAATACTATCTGCAATTCTGGTTTGGTAAAAGTGAGTTATAAATAAATATAAAATTTAACATAAATATATAGTTATTTTATTTTTACTCACACTAGCGTCCAAGTATGAAAATGAGAAGCAATGTATCCTGTCTACTTTATTTTTCAACAATTATAGAATTTTAACATCCAATCAATTTTAATAATTAGGTATACTTCCTTGTATATCAACTGTAAAAAAATCAATCGGTTACAAACAAATTATAAAGTTGTATAAACTAGAGTTGAATATACCTAGATCAGTTTGGAGGATAAGCATAGTGGAGCTTATCGGCTGCTACTGATTGCTAGAGAACGAATTGCGCAGCTGCTGGCCCACTCCATGCCGCCGGCGATTGGTAAGAATGAAATTTGGTTGCCGGGAGCCCGGGACTGCGCCGAGGGGTGCCACAGGCCTCACTGCTATGCCGGTGGGGACTAGGAGCACCGAGCGCCTGTGAGGAGAAGAGCTGCAGTGGCAGGGCCTGTCACTAGGAGTGGCCGAGGGGCACCGCCGGCCTCCTTGTTGTGATGCTTGAGTAATCCTCAGTTCTCACAACCCTCAGCCGCCCGCGTGTTCTGGTCCGTCGAGGAATGTGCTCGCAAGAGAGAAAGGAGAGGTCACTACTGGAGTAGGAATGAAGGAAATATGCCCTGGTGGCAGTAATAAAGTTGTTATTTTATATCTCCTGATTCATGATAAATGTTTATTATCCATGCTAGAATTGTATTAACTGGAAACTTGATACATGTGTGGGTACATAGACAAAACACCATGTCCCTAGTAAGCTTCTACTAGACTAGCTTGTTAATCAAAGATGGTTAAGTTTCCTAGCCATAGACATGTGTTGTCATTTGATGAACGGGATCACATCCGTTAGCTTAGCATAATGATTGTTAAGTTTTATTGCTATTGCTTTCTTCATGGCATATACATATTCCATTAACTATGAGATTATGCAACTCCCGGATAACGTAGGAATACCTTGTGTGCTATCAAACGTCACCCTTTGGTGATTATAAAGATGCTCTACAGGTATCTCCGAAGGTGTTTTTTGGGTTGGCATAGATCGAGATTAGGATTTGTCACTCCGAGTATCGGAGAGGTATCTCTGGGCCCTCTCGATAATGCACATCATAATAAGCCTTGCAAACAATGTGACTAATGATTTAGTTGCGGGATGATGTATTACGAAACGAGTAAAGAGACTTGCCGGTAACGAGATTGAACTAGGTATGAAGATACCGATGATCGAATCTCGGGCAAGTAACATACCGATGACAAAGGGAATAACGTATGATGTCATTACAGTTTGACCGATAAAGATCTTTGTAGAATATGTGGGAGCCAATATGAGCATCCAGGTTCGCTATTGGTTATTGACCGGAGAGGTGTCTCAGTCATGTCTACATAGTTCTCGAATCCGTAGGGTCCGCACACTTAACGTTCGATAACGATTTTGTATTATATGAGTTGTATGATTTTGTGACAGAATGTTGTTCGGAGTCCCGGATTAGATGACGGACATGACGAGGAGTCTTGAAATGTCCGAGAGGTAAAACTTCATATATAGGACGATAATATTGGGACACCGGAAGTGTTCCGGGGGTACCAAGTATGTATCGGGTCATTTAAAGGGGTTCTGGGCAACCCCCAGCAAGCTATATGAGCCTAATGGGCCAAGAGAGGGACAAACCAGCCCCTAAGGGGCTGGTGCGCCCCCCGGCCGAAATAGGAGCGAACGGAAAGGAGGGAAGGGAGAAGTGATCACCCACAAGTATAGGTGATCAATTGTAGGTCTTTTCGATAAGTAAGAGTGTCGAACCCAACGGGGAGCAGAAGGAAATGACAAGTGGTTTTCAGCAAGGTAATGTCTACAAGTGCTGAAATTGTAGGTAATAGAGTAGTTTGATAGAAAGATAATTTGTAACGAGCTAGTAATGATAATAGTAACAAAAGTGCAACAAGGTAGCCCAATCCTTTTGAGGCAAAGGACAAGTCAAAATGGTCTCTTATAGTAAGCAAAGTGTTCTTGAGGGTACAGGGGAATTTCATCTAGTCACTTTCATCATGTTGATTCGATTTGTGTTCGCTACTTTGATAATTTGATATGTGGGTCGACCGGTGCTTAGGTGCTTCCTCCATGGCAAAGTCCGCAGCTGGCTCCGCCTCCTCCTTCGACCCCACCTGCTTTATGGCCTCCTCCTCCTTCGGGTCCTCCTCCTCCATGGGTTGGGGGTCCTACTCCGCCTTCAGCTCCGGCTCCGCCTCCTCCTTCGACCCCACCTCCTTGTCCTCCGGCTCCGAGGAGTCTGGAGGCGGGCCGGTGATACGTCCATTTTGCATCATGCTTTTATATCGATATTTATTGCATTATGGGCTGTTATTTCACGATATGTCACAATACTTATGGCTATTCTCTCTTATTTTACAAGATTTACATGAAGAGGGAGAATCCCGGCAGATGGAATTCTGGGCTGGAAAAGGAGCAAATATTAGAGACCTATTCTGTGCAACTCCAAAAGTCCTGAAACTCCACGGAATATCCTAAAAGAAATAAAGAAAAATCTGCTACCTCTTGATCTTGCGTTGGTTTTCCCCGAAGAGGAGAGGATGATGCAGCAGAGTAGCGTAAGTATTTCCCTTAGTTTTTGAGAACAAAGGTATCAATCCAGTAGGAGGCCACGCTCAAGTCCCTCGTACCAGCACAAATCGATAGCAACTCGCAACCAACGCGATTAGGGGTTGTCAATCCCTTCACGGTCACTTACGAGAGTGAGATCTGATAGAGATAATATTTTTGGTATTTTTGGTATAAAGATGCAAACTGAAAAGTAAAAGGCAAAGTAAAAAAGCAAAACAAGATTAAAGTGATGGAGATTGATATGATGAGAATAGACCTGGGGGCCATAGGTTTCACTAGTGGCTTCTCTTAAGAGCATAAGTTTTCTACAGTGGGTGAACAAATTACTGTTGAGCAATTGACAGAAATGAGCATAATTATGAGAATATCTAGGCATGATCATGTATATAGGCATCACGTCCGTGACAAGTAGATCGAAACAATTCTGCATCTACTACTATTACTCCACTCATCGACCACTATCCAGCATGCATCTAGAGTATTAAGTTAAAAACAGAGTAACGCTTTAAGCAAGATGACATGATGTAGAGAGATAAATTCATGCAATATGAAATAAACCCCTCTTGTTATCCTTGATGGCAACAATACAATACGTGCCTTGTTGCCCCTTCTGTCACTGGGATAGGACACCGCAAGATCGAACCCAAAGCTAAGCACTTCTCCCATGGCAAGAACTACCAATCTAGTTGGCCAAACCAAACGGATAATTCGAAGAGACTTGCAAAGATAACCAATCATACATAAAAGAATTCAGAGAAGATTCAAATATTGTTCATAGATAGACTTGATCATAAACCCACAATTCATCGGTGTCAACAAACACACCGCAAAAAGAAGAAGATTACATCGAATAGATCTCCACAAGAGAGGGGGAGAACATTGTATTGAGATCCAAAAAGAGAGAAGAAGCCATCTAGCTAATAACTATGGACCCGAAGGTCTGAGGTAAACTACTCACACTTCATCGGAGAGGCTATGATGATGTAGAAGCCCCCCATGATGACGGCCCTCTCCGGCGGATCTCCGGAACAGGCCCCAAGATGGGATCTCATGGATACAGAAAGTTGCAGCGGTGGAATTAGGTTTTTGGCTCCTGTTCTGATCGTTTGGGGGTACGTGGGTATATATAGGAGGAAGAAGTACGTCGGTGGAGCCTCGGTGGGACCACGAGGGTGGGGGCGCGCCTGGGGGTGTAGGGCGCGCCCCCTACCTCGTGCCCACCTTGAAGCTTCCTTGGCGTAGGGTCCAAGTCTCCTGGGTCATATTCGGGAAGAAAATCACGTTCCAGAAAGGATTATTCTGTTTGGACTCCGTTTGATATTCCGTTTCTTCGAAACATTGAAATAGGCAAAAAACAACAATTCTGGGCTGGGCCTCCGGTTAATAGGTTAGTCCCAAAAATAATATAAAAGTGGAAAATAAAGCCCAATATAGTCCAAAACAGTAGATAATATAGCATGGAGCAATGAAAAATTATAGATACGTTGGAGACGTATCAGGCATCCCCAAGCTTAATTCCTGCTCGTCCTCGAGGAGGTAAATGATAAAAAGAGAATTTTTGATGCGGAGTGCTACTTGGCATAATTTCAATGCAAAATTTCTTAATTGTGGTATGAATATTCAGATTCGAAAGATTGAAGCCAAAAGTTCATATTGACATAAAAATAATAATACTTCAAGCATACTAATAAAGCAATTATGTCTTCTCAAAATAACATGGCCAAAGAAAGTTATCCCTACAAATTCATATAGTCTGGCTATGCTCCATCTTCACCACACAAAGTATTTAAACCATGCACAACCCCGATGACAAGCCAAGCAATTGTTTCATACTTTAACATTTTCAAAATTTTTTCAACCTTCACGCAATACATGAGCGTGAGCCATGGATATAGCATTATATGTGGAATAGAACGGTGGTTGTGGAGAAGACAAAAAGAGGGGAAGATAGTCTCACATCAACTAGGCGTATCAACGGGCTATGGAGATGCCCATTAATAGATATCAATGTGAGTGAGTAGGGATTGCCATGCAACGGATGCACTAGAGCTATGAGTATATGAAAGCTCAACAAAAGAAACTAAGTGGGTGTGCATCCAACTCGCTTGCTCACGAAGACCTAGGGCATTTTGAGGAAGCCCATCATTGGAATATACACGCCAAGTTCTATAACGAAAATTCCCACTAGTATATGAAAGTGACAACATAGGAGACTCTCTATCATGAAGATCTTGGTGCTACTTTGAAGCACAAGTGTGGTAAAAGGATAGTAGCATTGTCCCTTCTCTCCTTTTCTCTCATTTTTTGGGCCTTTTCTCTTTTTTTATGGCCTTTTTTTTTAATTTTTCGTCCGGAGTCTCATCCCGACTTGTGGGGGAATCATAGTCTCCATCATTCTTTCCTCACTTGGGACAATGCTCTAAAAAATGATGATCATCACACTTTTATTTTTCTTGCAACTCAACAATTACAACTCGATACTTAGAACAAGTTATGACTCTATATGAATGTCTCCGGCTGGGTACCGGGATATGCAATGAATCAAGAGTGACATGTATGAAAGAATTATGAATGGTGGCTTTGCCACAAATACGATGTCAACTACATGATCATGCTAGCAATATGACAATGATGGAGCGTGTCATAATGAACGGAACGGTGGAAAGTTGCATGGCAATATATCTCGGAATGGTTATGGAAATGCCATGATAGGTAGGTATGGTGGCTGTTTTGAGGAATATATATGGTGGGTGTATGATACCGGCGAAAAGTGCGCGGTATTAGAGAGGCTAGAAATGGTGGAAGGATGGGAAAAAGTGCGTATAATCCATGGACTCAACATTAATCATAAAGAACTGATATGCTTATTGCAAAAATCTAGAAGTTATCAAAGCAAAGTATTACGTGAATGCTCCTAGGGGGATAGATTGGTAGGAAAAGACCATCGCTTGTCCCCGACCGCCACTCATAAGGAGGACAATCAATAAACACTTCATGCTCCAACTTCGTTACATAACGGTTCACCATACGTTCATGCTACGGGAATCACAAACTTCAACGCAAGTATTCTTTGAATTCACAACTACTTCCACTAGCATGACTCTAATATTATCACCTCCATATCTCAAAACAATTATCATTCTTCAATATTTTCTTAGTATTCAACGCACTCAAAAGAAAATTCCACAAATCATGAATACCAAGCATATTAATATTAAGCAATTTACCATGCTATTACGACACTCAAAATAATTTAAGTGAAGCATGAGAGATCAATAGTTTATGTAAAACAAACCACCACCGTGCTCTAAAAGATCTAAGTGAAGCACATAGAGCAAAATTATAACGCTCAAAAGATATAAGTGAAGCACATAGAGCAAAACTACATAGCTCAAAAGATATAAGTGAAGCACATAGAGTATTCTATCAAATTCCAATTTATAGATGTCTCTCTTAAAGGTGTGTACAGCAAGGATGATTGTGGCACACTAACAAACAAATACACAAATAATACAAGACGCTCCAAGCAAAACACATATCATGTTGATGAATAAAAATATAGCTCCAAGTAGATTACCGATGGAAGTGGACGAAAGAGGGGATGCCTTCCGGGGCATCCCCAAGCTTTGACTTTTTGGTGTCGTTGGATTATCTTGGGGGTGCCATGGGCGTCCCCAATCTTAGGCTCTTGCCACTCCTTGTTCCATAATCCATCAAAAGAATTCACCCAAAACTTGACAACTTCACAACACAAAACTCAATAGAAATCTCGTGAGCTCCGTTAGAGAAAGAAAACAAAAGACTACTTGAAGGTACTGTAATGAACTCATTCTTTATTTATATTGGTGTTAAACCTACTGTATTCCAACTTCTCTATGGATCATACCCTCCAATACTAGCCATAGATTCATCAAAATAAGCAAACAACACATGAAAAACAGAATCTGTCAAAAATAGAATAGCTGTAGTAATCTGTAACTAACGCAAACTTCTGGAACTCCAAAAGATCTACCAAAATTAGAAGACCTAGACAATTTTTTTATTGATCAGCAGCAATTGGAATCAGTATTTTATCATGTTCTGATGATTTTTAGTAATTCGGGCACTGAACGCAAAGTTTCTGGAAATTACAGCAAGATCAAATAACTATCATCCAAGAAGATCCAATAGGTCTAGCTTGGCACAAACACTAATTAAAACACAAAACCACATACAAACAGAAGGTAGATGGGTTATTTATTCCCTAACAGAAGAAAAACACAAAAAAACTAAAAATAAAATTGGGTTGCCTCCCAATAAGCGCTATCTTTTAACACCCCTAGCTAGGCATAAAAGCGAGGATAGATCTAAGTATTGCCATCTTTGGAAGGCAATCCATAAGTGGCTCTCATGATGGTTTCATATGGCAATTTTATTTTCTTTTTTGGAAAGTGTTCCATGCCCTTTTTTAATGAAAATTGGAATCTAATATTCCCTTCCTTCATATCTATAATCGCACCAACTGTTCTAAGGAAAGGTCTACCAAGAATAATAGGGCAAGAAGGATTGCAATCTATATCAAGAACAATGAAATCTACATGCACATAATTCCTATTTGCAACAATAAGAACATCATTAATCCATCCCATAGGTTTCTTAATAGTATAATCCGCGAGATGTAAGTTTAAAGAGCAATCATCAAGATCGCGGAAATCTAGCAAATCACACAAAGTTTTGGGGATAGTGGAGACACTAGCACCCAAATCACACAAAGCATAAAACTCATGACCTTTAATTTTAATTTTAATATTTGGTTCCCACTCATCATAGAGTTTTCTAGGGATAGAGATTTTTAACTCAAGTTTTTCTTCATAAGATTGCATCAAGGCATCAACAATATGTTCGGTGAAGGCTTTCTTTTGACTATAAGCATGCGGAGAATTTAACATGGATTGCAACAAGGAAATACAATCAATCAAAGAGCAACTTTCATAATTAAATTCCTTGAAATCCAATATAGTGGGTTTAGCAACATCTAAATTTTTATTTCTTTCAATCCCACGTTCATCAATTTCATCATAAAGATCTAAATACTCCGAATTTTTGGAACGCCTTCTAGGTAAAGGAAGATCATATTCAGTTTCATCAAGATTCATATTGCAAAACAAAGATTTGATAGGGGACACATCAATAACTTTTAGATCTTCATCTTGACTTTCATAAGGGTTCGGTTTTGCGGCCATCTTATTGACTAAGGTAGCTTGCATATCCGAAATTTCAGCAGTCATCTTTTCAAGACGAGCAATTTGGGATCTTATACCATCAAATTCTTTAGACATATCATCGAGCTCTTTATTCATATAACTCATAAAACTTTTTTTGTTTCTTAAGCTCGTTTCTAAAGAAATTATTATGCTCAAATTGCAAAACCATAAACTTCCTGACATTGTTTTCGATCTCCTCTAACCTTTTAAGGTGAAGATCACCAAAATTTGGTAGAGCCATCGCGACAAGCAAGCAATCCAACACACGAGCAAACAAAAGGCAAGCGAGAAAAAGGCAAAGGGGGAAGGAGAAGGAGAAGGAGAAGGAGAGGGCAAATAAAATGGCAAGGGTGAAGTGGGGGAGAGGAAAACGAGAGGCAAATGGCAACTAATGTAATGCGAGAGATAGGGATTGTGATGGGTACTTGGTATGTTGACTTTTTGCGTAGACTCCCCGGCAACGGCGCTAGAAATTCTTCTTGCTACCTCTTGAGATTGCGTTGGTTTTCCCCGAAGAGGAGAGGATGATGCAGCAGAGTAGCGTAAGTATTTCCCTCAGTTTTTGAGAACCAAGGTATCAATCCAGTAGGAGGCCACGCTCAAGTCCCTCGTACCTGCACAAATTGATAGCAACTCTCAACCAACGCGATTAGGGGTTGTCAATCCCTTCACGGTCACTTACAAGAGTGAGATCTGATAGAGATAATATTTTTGGTATAAAGATGGAAAGTTAAAAGTAAAAGGCAAAGTAAAAAAGCAAAACAAGATTAAAGTGATGGAGATTGATATGATGAGAATAGACCCGGGGGCCATAGGTTTCACTAGTGGCTTCTCTCAAGAGCATAAGTTTTCTACGGTGGGTGAACAAATTACTATTGAGCAATTGACAAAATTGAGCATAATTATGAGAATATCTAGGCATGATCATGTATATAGGCATCACATCCGTGACAAGTAGATCGAAATGATTCTGCATCTACTACTATTACTCCACTCATCGACCGCTATCCAGCATGCACCTAGAGTATTAAGTTAAAAATAGAGTAACGCTTTAAGCAAGATGACATGATGTAGAGAGATAAATTCATGCAATATGAAATAAACCCCTCTTGTTATCCTCGATGGCAACAATACAATACGTGCCTTGCTGCCCCTTCTGTCACTGGGATAGGACACCGCAAGATCGAACCCAAAGCTAAGCACTTCTCCCATAGCAAGAACTACCAATCTAGTTGGCCAAATCAAACGGATAATTCGAAGAGACTCGCAAAGATAACCAATCATACATAAAAGAATTCAGAGAAGATTCAAATATTGTTCATAGATAGACTTGATCATAAACCCACAATTCATCGGTCTCAACAAACACACCACAAAAAGCAGAAGATTATATGGAATTGATCTCCACAAGAGAGGGGGAGAACATTGTATTGAGATCCAAAAAGAGAGAAGAAGCCATCTAGCTAATAACTATGGACCTGAAGGTCTGAGGTAAACTACTCACACTTCATCAGAGAGGCTATGTTGATGTAGAAGCCCTCCGAGATGACGGCCCTCTCTGGCGGAGCTCCAGAACAGGCCCCAAGATGGGATCTCGTGGATACAGAAAGATGCGGCGGTGGAATTAGGTTTTTGGCTCCTGTTCTGATCGTTTGGGGGTACGTGGGTATATATAGGAGGAAGAAGTACGTCGGTGGAGCCTCGGTGGGCCCACAATGGTGGGGGGCGCGCCTGGGGGTGTAGGGCGCGCCCCCTACCTCGTGCCCACCTCGAAGCTTCCTTGGCGTAGGGTCCAAGTCTCCTGGGTCATATTCGGGAAGAAAATCACGTTCTAGAAAGGATTATTCTGTTTGGACTCCGTCTGATATTCCGTTTCTTCGAAACACTGAAATAGACAAAAAACAACAATTCTGGGCTGGGCCTCCGGTTAATAGGTTAGTCCCAAAAATAATATAAAAGTGGAAAATAAAGCCCAATATAGTCCAAAACAGTAGATATTATAGCATGGAGCAATCAAAAATTATAGATACGTTGGAGACGTATCAAAATCCTCGCCAAAGATGAAGGCCAGGGGGCCCACTCCCTGCTCACGAGGGTAGGGGGCGCGCCCCCCTCCTAGGGCGCGCCCCCTACCTCGTGGGCCCCCTGGTGGGTCTCCGACGTCCATCTTCTCCTATATGAAGTCTTTCGCCAAAAAAAAGAGAAAGCAACCTTTCGGGACGAAACTCCGCCGCCACGAGGCGGAACCTTGGCGGAACCAATCTAGGGCTCAAGTAGAGCTGTTCTGCCGGGGACTCTTCCCTCCGGGAGGGGGAAATCATCGCCATCGTCATCACCAATGCTCCTCTCATCGGGAGAGCGCAGTCTCCATCAACATCTTCACCAGCACCATCTCATCTCCAAACCCTAGTTCATCTCTTGTATCCAATTCTTTTCTCCAAGTCCGGGATTGGTGCTAGTAGGTTGCTACTAGTGTTGATTACTCCTTGTAGTTGATGCTAGTTGGTTTATTTGGTGGAATATCATATGTTCAGATCCTATATGCATATTATTACCCCTCTGATTATGAACATGAATATGCTTTGTGAGTAGTTACGTTTGTTCCTGAGGACAAGGGAGAAGTCTTGCTATTAGTAGTCATGTGAATTTGGTATTCGTTCGGTATTTTGATAAGATGTATGTTGTCTAGCCTCAAGTGGTGTTATGTGAGAGTCGACTACATAACACTTCACCATTATTTGGGCCTAGAGGAAGGCATTGGGAAGTAATAAGTAGATGATGGGTTGCTAGAGTGACAGAAGCTTAAACCCTAGTTTATGCGTTGCTTCGTAAGGGGCTGATTTGGATCCACATGTTTCATGCTATGGTTAGGTTTACCTTAATACTTTTGTTGTAGTTGCGGATGCTTGCAATAGAGGTTAATCATAAGTGGGATGCTTGTTCAATAAGAACAGCACCCAAGCACCGGTCCACCCACATATCAAATTATCAAAGTATTGAACGCGAATCATATGCACGTGATGAAAACTAGCTTGACGATATTCCCATGTGTCCTCGGGAGCGCTTTTCCTTATATAAGAGTTTGTTCCGGCTTGTCCTTTGCTACAAAAAGGATTGTGCCACCTTGCTGCACTTTATTTACTTTTGTTGCTCGTTGCTCGTTACAATTTATCTTGTCACAAAACTATCTGTTACCACTTATTTCAGTACTTGCAGAGAATACCTTGCTGAAAACTGCTTATCATTTCCTTCTGCTCCTCGTTGGGTTCGACACTCTTAATTATCGAAAGGACTACGATAGATCCCCTATACTTATCATCAAGACTCTTTTCTGGCGCCGTTGCCGGGGAGTGTAGTGCTTCTGGTAGGTGGAATTTGGTAATGAAAAATTTATATAGTGTGCTGAAATTTACTGTCGCTTGTTACTATGGAAAGTAATTCTCTGATGGCTTGTTCGGGGTATCTTCACCCCGTCCATTAGAGCAAAGAGTTGCTCCTCAGCCTACTGAATCTATTGAAAATGAAACTCCTTTTGAATTTCCTTCGGGTATGATGGAAAAACTGCTAGCTAACCCTTTTACAGGAGATGGAACAAAGCATCCTGATGATCACTTAATATATGTGGATTAAGTTTGTGGATTATTTAAGCTTACAGGTATACCCGATGATGTTACTAAGAAGAAGGTCTTCCCTTTATGAGATCATGGAATTATAAAATATTGAAATTGGAATTTCATCAAAAGTATTACCCTGTGCATCTTGTTCATCGTGATCGCAATTATATATATAATTTCTGGCCTCGCGAGGGAGAAAGCATCGCTCAAGCTTGGGGGAGGCTTAAATCAATGTTGTATTCATGCCCAATCATGAGATCTCGAGAGAAATAATTATTCAAAGTTTTTATGCTCGGCTTTCTGAAAACAATCGCACCATGCTCGATACTTCTTGTGCGGGCTCTTTTATGATGAAGACTATTGAATTTAAATGGGACTTATTGAAAAGAATTAAACGCAACTCTGAAGATTGGGACCTCAGCGAAGGTAAGGAGTCAGCTGTGACACCTAAGTTTGATTGTGTTAAATCTTTTATGGATACCGATATTTTCCGTAAGTTTAGCACTAAATATGGACTTGACTCTGAGATAGTAGCTTCCTTCTGTGAATCGTTCGCTACTTATGTTGATCTCCCTGAGGAGAAGTGGTTTAAATATCATCCTCCCATAGAAGTAAAAGTAGTTGCACCTATTAAAGTTGAAGAAAAGACTGTCACTTATAATGATCCTATTGTTCCTACTGCTTATGTTGAGAAACCACCTTTTCCTGTTAGAATAAAGGATCATGCTAAAGCTTCAATTGTTGTTCGTAAAAGCAATATTAGAACTTTTGAACCTCCTGAGCAAGTTAAAGTAGAACCTAATATTGCTATTGTTAAAGATCTCTTGTCTGATAATATTGATGGGCACGTTATTCAATTTTGCGGTGAAGCTGCTAGAGTTGCTAAACCTTGTGCTAAATATAAACATAGACCTGTGGTGGTTGTGCCTGTTATTTCTGTTAAATTAGGAGATCATTGTTATCATGGCTTATGTGATATGGGTGCTAGTGTTAGTGCCATACCTATTGACTTATACAAAGAAATTATGCATGACATTGCACCTGTTGAGTTAGAAGAAATTGATGTCACTATTAAACTTGCTATTAGGAATACTATATCACCAGTGGGAATTGTTAGAGATGTCGAAGTCTTGTGTGGGAAAACTAAATATCCTGCCGATTTTCTTGTTCTTGGTTCCCCACAAGATAGCTTTTGTCCCATTATATTTGGTAGACCCTTCTTGAACACTGTTAATGCTAGGATAGACTGCGAAAAGAATGTTGTTACTATTGGCTTGGATGATATGGTTCATGAGTTTAATTTCTCTAAATTTAGTAAATGACATCGTGAGGAAGAATTGCCTAGTAAGGATGAAATTATTGGTCTTGCTTCTATTGCCGTACCTCCTAGTGATCCTTTAGAACATCATTTGCTAGACCATGAGAATGCTATGTTCATGAATGAAAGAAGGGAAATAGATGAAGTATTCTTTAAACAGGAACCTGTTTTTCAACAAAATTTTCCTGTCGAAATCCTAGGGGATCCTCCTCCACCCAAGGGTGATCCCGTGTTTGAGCTTAAACCGTTGCCTGATAATCTTAAATATGATTATCTTGATGAAAAGAAGATATATCATGTTATTATTAGTGCTAACCTTTCAGAACATGAAGAAGAAAGATTGTTGAAAACTCTGAAGAAGCACCGTGCTGCCATTGGATATACTCTTGATGATCTTAAGGACATTAGTCCCACTCTATGTCAACATAAAATAAATTTGGAAGCAGATGCCAAACCAGTTCGTGATCCTCAACGACGTTTGAATCCTAAAATGAAAGAAGTGGCAAGAAAAGAAATACTCAAGCTTCTGGAGGCAGGTATAATTTATCCCGTTACTGATAGTCAATGGGTAAGTCCTGTCCATTGTGTCCCTAAGAAGGGAGGTATTACTGTTGTTCCTAATGATAAAGATGAATTGATTCCACAAAGAATTATCATAGGATATAGGATGGTAATTGATTTCCGCAAATTGAATAAGGCTACTAAGAAAGATCATTACCCCTTACCTTTTAATTATCAAATGCTAGAAAGATTATCCAAACATACACATTACTGCTTTCTAGATGGTTATTCTGGTTTCTCTCAAATACCTGTGTCGGCTAAAGATCAATCAAAGACTACTTTTACATGCCCTTTTGGTACTTTTGCTTATATATGTATGCCTTTTGGTCTATGTAATGCACCTGCTACCTTTCAAAGATGCATGATGGCTATATTCTCTGACTTTTGTGAAAAGATTTGCGAGGTTTTCATGGACGATTTTTCCGTCTATGGTTCCTCTTTTGATGATTGCTTGAGCAATCTTGATCGAGTTTTGCAGAGATGTGAAGAAACTAATCTTGTCTTGAATTGGGAAAAGTGCCACTTTATGGTTAATGAAGGTATTGTCTCGGGGCACAAAGTCTCTGAAAGAGGTATTGAAGTTGATAAAGCCAAGGTTGATGCTATTGAAAAGATGCCATGTCCCAAGGACATCAAAGGTGTAAGAAGTTTCCATGGTCACGCTGGATTTTATAGGAGGTTCATTAAGGACTTCTCAAAAATTTCTCGACCTCTGACTAATTTATTGCAAAAAGATGTACCATTTTTATTTGATGATGATTGTGTAGAAGCATTTGAAATACTTAAGGAAGCATTAGTCTCTGCACCTATTGTCCAGCCACCTGATTGGAATTTACCCTTTGAAATTATGTGTGATGCTAGTGATTATGCTGTAGGTGCTGTTCTAGGGCAAAGAGTCGATAAGAAATTAAATGTTATCCATTATGCTAGTAAGACTCTAGACAATGCTCAAAGAAATTATGCAACTACTGAAAAAGAACTTTTAGCAGTTGTATTTTCTTGTGATAAGTTCAGACCTTATATTGTTGATTCTAAAGTAACTATTCACACTGATCATGCCGCTATTAAATATCTTATGGAAAAGAAAGATGCTAAACCTAGAATTATTAGATGGGTTCTCTTGCTACAAGAATTTGATTTGCATATCGTTGATAGAAAAGGAGCTGAGAACCCCGTTGCAGACAACTTATCTAGGTTAGAGAATGTTCTTGATGACCCACTACCTATTAGTGATAGCTTTCCTGATGAGAAATTAAATGTTATAAGTACTTCTCGTAGTACTCCTTGGTATGCTGATTATGCTAATTATATTGTTGCTAAGTTTATACCACCTAGCTTCACATACCAACAAAAGAAAAAATTCTTCTATGATTTGAGACATTACTTTTGGGATGACCCACATCTTTATAAAGAAGGAGTAGATGGTGTTATTAGACGTTGTGTACCTGAGTATGAACAGGAACAGATCCTACGCAAGTGTCACTCCGAAGCTTATGGAGGACACCACGCTGGAGATAGAACTGCACATAAGGTATTGCAATCCGGTTTTTATTGGCCTACTCTCTTCAAGGATGCCCGTAAGTTTGTCTTGTCTTGTGATCAATGTCAAAGAATTGGTAATATTAGTGGACGTCAAGAAATGCCTATGAATTATTCACTTGTTATTGAACCATTTGATGTTTGGGGCTTTGATTATATGGGACCTTTTCCTGCCTCTAATGGATACACTCATATTTTGGTTGCTGTTGATTACGTTACTAAGTGGGTAGAAGCTATTCCAACTAGTAGTGCTGATCATAACACCTCTATTAAAATGCTTAAGGAAATTATTTTTCCGAGGTTTGGAGTCCCTAGATATTTAATGACTGATGGTGGTTCACATTTTATTCATGGTGCTTTCCATAAAATGCCTTCTAAATATGATGTTAATCATAGAATTGCATCTCCTTATCACCCGCAGTCTATTGGGCAAGTAGAATTGAGCAACAGAGAGATCAAATTAATTTTGCAAAAGACTGTCAATAGGTCTAGAGAGAATTGGTCCAAGAAACTCGATGATGCATTATGGGCATATAGAACTGCATATCAGAATCCTATGGGTATGTCTCCGTATAAAATGGTTTATGGAAAAGCATGTCACTTACCTCTCAAACTAGAACATAAGGCATACTGGGCTATTAAGGAGCTCAACTATGATTTCAAACTTGCCGGTGAGAAGAGGTTATTTGATATTAGCTCACTTGATGAATGGAGAACCCAAGCATATGAAAATGCCAAGTTGTTTAAAGAAAAAGTTAAAAGATGGCATGACAAAAGGATACAAAAGCGTGAGTTTAATGTAGGTGATTATGTATTGCTATACAACTCTCGTTTAAGATTTTTTGCAGGAAATCTTCTCTCTAAATGGGAAGGCCCCTATGTTATCGAGGAGGTCTATCGCTCCGGTGCCATAAAAATCAACAACTTCGAAAGCACAAATCCGAAGGTGGTAAACGGTCAAAGAATTAAACATTATATCTCAGGTAATCCCATAAATGTTGAAACCAATATTATTGAAACCGTAACCCCGGAGGAATACATAAGGGACACTTTCCAGAATGTTCCAAACTCCGAAAAGGAATAGGCATGTGGCACGGTAAGTAAACCGACTCCAAAACAATTTTAAGGCAATATTTCTCCGTTTTGGAATATTTAGAAAAATAGAAAAGTAAGTGGCAGTCCGGGAAGGACACGAGGGCCCCACGAGGGTGGTGGGCACTTTCCCCTGCCTGGGCGCGCCCCCTACCTCGTGAGCACCTCGTGTGCCTTCCGGACTCCGTTTTCTTGCACGATACGTATTTTGGTCAGTAAAAATTTACTATATATTCTCCCGAAGGTTTTGACTCCTGTATCACGCAAATATCCTCTGTTTTCGTTTCGATCTGTTGCTGTTGCAGATTAAGTGCAAGATGTCTTCACAAGAGTCAGTCAGGGAGAGCCGGGTATAAAATCCGGCACCAGAACCAAGGGCAAACAGCGACGCTGACCACTTTGGTCCAGCAACG
Organism: Aegilops umbellulata; assembly: GCA_032464435.1. NCBI lineage: Eukaryota > Viridiplantae > Streptophyta > Magnoliopsida > Poales > Poaceae > Aegilops > Aegilops umbellulata. Next base: position 644,680,708 of record CP136060.1, on the reverse strand, counting down.
GAGGAAGAGATGGAGGCTGACTTGTTGAGGGTAGATGCCATGGAGGATCAAGAAGTCACCTCTCGCTTCCGAGTTGGATTCACGATGGGGGAACTACAGAGCTCAGCTATTCCAAACTCGGTTATCCCTTCCAATGTTAGATTTCTTTCTTATGAAAATATGAAGAGGAGTGTCACTTGTTCTCTCGCAGCTATGCAACACCCTTTTGTGCAAGGAGCTTTAGCTGTCACAGGAAAGCTTCGTAAGGAAATAATGGACCTCACGCAGCAAGTCAATAAGCTCGAGGAGGAGAACCGCATCCCGAGGGCAATCATCGCCAAGAATATTACACCAACAACAAAGAAGGAGACATAATCACATGGGTATCGGCACTCCCCTTGGCAACTGCCAAGCTTGGGGGAGGTGCCCCGGTATCGTATCACCATCACAACTCCAATCTTACTGTTTTTCTTAGTTCGATCCTATTAGTAGTATCTTGATCTAGTAGAATAATGTTGATGGCATGATCTAGTTTTGAGTTTTGCTTTGTGATCTCTCTATGTAATCGAGTCCGTGAGCTATATATATAATAAAGATTTGTGTTGAGTCAAGGGCTTGCTTATTTTGCCATGATCTTGGGTGAACTAAAGAAAAGAATAAAAAAGAAACAAAGAGTTCATATTGATCTTATTGAGAGTAATGACTTCACATAAGAAGAGTATGATGATTAAAGTTGTTGGGAGTTAGCAGACATAGCTTCGGTCATCGTTGCAATTAATAGGAAGTAATAAGGAAGGAGAGGTTTCACATATAGATATATTATCATTGACATCTTTTATGATTGTGAGCACTCATTAAAATATGACATGCTAAAGAGTTGATGTTGGACAAGGAAGATAACATAATGAGTTATGTTTTCTTATGTCTGAGATAAAGTATGTTGTCATGGATCCTCTAACATGTTGAGCCTGCCTTTCCCCCTCATGCTAGCCAAATTCTCAGCACCAAGTAGAGATACTACTTGTGCTTCCAAAAACCCTTAAACCAGTTTTGCCATGAGAGTCCACCATATCTACCTTATGGATTGAGTAAGATCCTTCAAGTAAGTTGTCATCGGTGCAAAGCAATAAAAATTGCTCTAAATATGTATGATTGATTGGTGTGGGAGAAATAAGCTTTATACGATCTTGTGATGTGAAAGCAATAAAAGCGATGGACTGCATAATAAAGGTTCATATCACAAGGGGCAACATAAAGTGACGTTCTTTCGCATTGAGATTTTGTGCATCCAACCATAAAAGTGCATGGCAACTCTGCTTCCCTCTGCGAAGGGCCTATCTTTTATTATTATCCTCTACCTTATGCAAGAGTCGTGGTGATCTTCACCTTTCCTTTTTCATTTTATCCTTTGGCAAGCCCAGCATGTTGGAAAGAACATTATATATATACCTAATTGGATGTAGGGGAGCATGAATTATTATTGTTGACATTATCCTTGAGGTAAAAGGTTGTTGGGCAAAACTATAAGTCCCTATCTTTCTCTATGTCCGATTAAAACTTCATGACCACAAGTATTGCGTGAGTGTTAGCAATTATGAAGGACTAAGTGATAGTTGAGTATGTGGACTTGCTTTTCAGCTCTGACATAGACTCTCTCCGATGTTATGATAAATTGCAATTGCTTCAATGACTAAGGTTATAGTTTGTTGGTGCCCAATAAGGTTTCTGATTCATACTTTTGCATTGTGAATAGATCATCACTTGAACATAAGTAATCATATGACAAAATCTATATATGTTGCGATTATGAGAATAATCATGATGCCTTCATGTCCGTATTTTATTTTTATCGATGCCTCTACCTCTAAACATGAGGACATATTTATTGTTATCGGCTTTTCGCTTGAGGACAAGCGAGGTCTAAGCTTGGGGGAGTTGATACGTCCATTTTGCATCATGCTTTAATATCGATATTTATTGCATTATGGGCTATTATTTCATGATATGTCACAATACTTATGGCTATTCTCTCTTATTTTACAAGATTTACATGAAGAGGGAGAATGCCGGCAGCTGGAATTCTGGGCTGGAAAAGGAGCAAATATTAGAGACCTATTCTGTGCAACTCCAAAAGTCACGAAACTCCACGGAATATCATAAAAGAAATAAAGAAAAATCCTCGCCAAAGATGAAGGCCAGGGGGCCCACACCCTGCTCACGAGGGTGGGGGGCGCGCCCCCCCTCCTAGGGCGCGCCCTCCTACCTCGTGGGCCCCCTGGTGGGTCTCCGACGTCCATCTTCTCCTATATGAAGTCTTTCGTCAAGAAAAAAAAGAGAAAGCAACCTTTCGGGACGAAAATCCGCCGCCACGAGGCGGAACCTTGGCGGAACCAATCTAGCGCTCAGGCAGAGCTGTTCTACCGGGGACACGTCCCTCCGGGAGGGGGAAATCATCGCCATCGTCATCACCAATGCTCCTCTCATCGGGAGAGCGCAGTCTCCATCAACATCTTCACCAGCACCATCTCATCTCCAAACCCTAGTTCATCTCTTGTATCCAATTCTTGTCTCCAAGTCCGGGATTGGTGCTAGTAGGTTGCTAGTAGTGTTGATTACTTCTTGTAGTTGATGCTAGTTGGTTTATTTGGTGGAAGATCATATGTTCAGATCCTATATGCATATTACTACCCCTCTGATTATGAACATGAATATGCTTTGTGAGTAGTTACGTTTGTTCCTGAGGACAAGGGAGAAGTCTTGCTATTAGTAGTCATGTGAATTTGGTATTCGTTCGATATTTTGATAAGATGTATGTTGTCTAGCCTCTAGTGGTGTTATATGAACGTTGACTACATAACACTTCGCCATTATTTGGGCCTAGAGGAAGGCATTGGGAAGTAATAAGTAGATGATGGGTTGCTAGAGTGACAGAAGCTTAAACCCTAGTTTATGCGTTGCTTCGTAAGGGGCTGATTTGGGTCAACATGTTTCATGCTATGGTTAGGTTTACCTTAATACTTTTGTTGTAATTGCGGATGCTTGCAATAGAGGTTAATCATAAGTGGGATGCTTGTTCAAGTAAGAACAACACCCAAGCACCGGTCCACCCACATATCAAATTATCAAAGTTCCGAACGCGAATCATATGAACGTGATGAAAACTAGCTTGACGATATTCCCATGTGTCCTCGGGAGCGCTTTTCCTTGTATAAGAGTTTGTTCCGGCTTGTCCTTCGCTACAAAACGGATTGGGCCACCTTGCTGCACTTTATTTACTTTTGTTGCTCGTTGCTCGTTACAATTTATCTTGTCACAAAACTATCTGTTACCACTTATTTCAGTACTTGCCGAGAATACCTTGCTGAAAACCGCTTATCATTTCCTTCTGCTCCTCGTTGGGTTCGACACTCTTACTTATCGGAAGGACTACGATAGATCCCCTATACTTGTGGGTCATCAGCCGGCTACGATCTGGGCTTCGCGCCTAGCCCGAATCTCCTCGAGCAGCTGGAGGCGTCGCTCCGGTTTTAGCATACCATAGGTGGTAAACCTCTGTACGACCATGGTAGTCGACGGACGGCGAGCGGAGAGGGAGGGAAGTGGATCCGGCTCGGGCTTGCGATGAGGAGAGGAAGGGAAGTGGATGTGGCTAGGGCCGAAGGTCGTCGTCCGACTTAAATAGCCACGCTTAGGCCCTCGTGCGGCGAGCTGGAGCAGCGCCATGTTCAACCCCCCCCCCCCCCAAGGAGACGGCCGTCGAATAGTTGGTTTCCCGAGTAATTTCGTATGGGTCCCCAAAGACAATCCGACGTGGCGCACTACAAGAAATATGTCAACTTGTGACCCTCACTACTGGCCGCTGAAAGGTCATAGTTTTTCATTTTCGACCTTTTTGTGACCAAAAACAGAAGGTCAAAAGCTGGCGGTCGTAAACTGAAATTAGCGACCTTTAACAGAAGGTCGTTGAACCCATGACCTTTTGTTTTGGTCACTGGCAGTCTGCCCAGGCCACGTTGGATCCGACGTGGCAATCTGACGTGGAAAAATTGCGACCAATTGAAAAGGTCAAAAATTATAATTGGCCTGGTCCAATTGGGTTTTTATATGGGCCGAGCCCATTAATTCAGCCTATTTGTTGTTTTTTTCTTTCAATTTGGTAAGGTACACGGGCCAGGCCCTATAATTCGGCCTTGTCATTTTTTGGGTTGTGGCCCTTCTTTTTCCTTTTTCGAACGGGTCCCAATTGTCAGATTCTGATAAGCGGGTCCCAAATGTCCGTTTCTAGTTTGTGTGTGCTTGTTGTCATGGTCATGTTCCTCAGATTTCAATATGCCAATAATTAAACAACCAATATTAAAATCAAAATTGACAGAAAACAGGTGTAATACTTCAAATAACAAGAAGCAACAATCTGTTACATCAACACATACAAATGCGATCACAGTATAACAAGCTCTACAGGTGTACAATATGTCACATGAGCCGATGAGCATCAAGCTCTATAGTATAACAAGCTCTATATGCCACAGTTCATGCTTCAATTTGTTCCAATACGAATCAGCATCAAGGGCTTCATTACTCCTTGAACTAGCTCTGATGAGCTTGAACTATGCTTCTTCCGACTTCTTCGTCTTGATGCTCGCGACGAAACATGAAACACCAGCATCTGCACGTTATAGAACAAAATGGTTAGGTACAAAATGAGAGCAAATCTAACAGCATATATCTAACAGTAGATACAAAATAACGTAGGCCAATCCCTGTGCATATATACTAGCGTGCATATATACCAGCAGAACACATAAACCCATCCATCAAAAATCTTGTTTCTAAACATTGGCATCAAATCAACACAAACGATGAATTAACGTGCACAAAGGGAAAGAGCTAATACAGGTCAGGTATATGGGTATCAAAACAAACAAGAAAGAAACTACAATCTATTTTAAGTAAACTCTTACAAGAAAGATGCCCAGTAAGTAAGATGAATGGGTGACAAACTGAATAGTGAAACAAGTTGATAGTTGTACACTATAGTGTTTACGCATAGTGGAACTGAATGAATTTCAGATTATGTTGCATGCAAGAAGAGGAGCAGCAATGCACTCTAGCTAGTGTCCTTGTCAGCTTGTGCAAAACAAGCAGCATTCATCAGGATTAATTAATGGAGTAAAGAAGAAATACAGAGACAACATCATCATCTGATGATGCGCTAACCAATCAACGACTTCGTTCGTCTAGATCGTAGGCAGTGTGACAGAAGAAGAGACTACCTGGACATCCTCGACGGCGGCACGGAGGTCGGGCGAGTCCTTGACGGCCTTGATGTGGTCAACGACGTTCAGCCTGTCGACGATGCGCTTGAGCAGGTGGACCAAGCTTTCCCATGCAGGCTCCACGCCCTTCTCAAGCTCCTCTAACTCGCCCTCCTGTATACAGAGAAACTTCAGATGAGCAAGACTGAAACTCTTGTCAGTTGCCACCCACATAAAATAGTCAAGACTAGAGTCTAACTCAAATCAGGTATGCATTCTTCAGACATTAAATGGAAGCTTTATATATACTAGTCGTCAACCCGTGCACCTGCACGGGCTAGCTATTTTGAGAAACATGTGGATATTAAGAATATGAATTAGTTTCACAACTTAGTTTGAAACTATTTCTCAAAAAGTTGAATGAAATCTTTATAAATACGTTTTTGAATATTAATATAACATCTAGTAGTGTATGTAGACGCACTTAAAATTTCTTATGGTTTTAAGTAGACTTCGTTAAATCTAACAACTTGTTTTATCAGAAGACTTCACAAATTTGATTGGAAAAAAATAGTATTCTTATGGAAAGCTTGTCCCTTTAACATCTTAACTACAATGATTAGTAGGACTGAAATGTTTGAATAATCATATTAGAATTCACTTCAATGTCAAATGAGTAAGAAGCAGGAGCATAATGGTTGCTTAATAATAAGCGTGGCCATGTGGAGGCTACGTTTGCTACTTTTCATAGATTCCATGGAGGACATCCGTAGACCATAAGTACACTCTATGTAGGTAACTGGGAGTTCTGCTCCAAGGACAGATGCAAAGTTAAATGTGCATAAGTACAAATGAATTCCCGCCACTCTATAGGGCATAGCGATGAATTAAATCATATAAAAAGTAACAAAATACAGAAAAGTTCATGTTTGAGAAATTACGACCTGAAAATATCCTACTTTCAAATGACATTATTCATGAATTCTCATATACTACAATGAGGAATAAATTTGATCAGCAAGGATAACCTACCATGAAAATAACACGGAGAGAGCCAGTAAAATAGCATAAATTATATATTGTATTTGCAATAATATAAATGCAATTATCAGTATTTCACATCTTATAGCAATAGAAATCCCAGCTACACATTAGCAAAGCTGGAACAAAGTCATGATCAGTCCAGTTTTCAGCCAAAGACATCAGGTAATACTTGGCTATCAAGACATGAGGAGGATTAGTTATAAATAACAGAAATTTCAACAGATGAGAATCATCAATTAAAAGAAGACGGACTAATAAATCATGTGCGACACTGGCCCCTTTCTCCATGCCAAGGGAGACGCGCCACTGGCCATTGGACTCCTTGTTGGCCATTGGACTCCTTGTTGTCGTAATACCTAGTGTTGTGCTAGTGCCAGGAGTCTAAGAGCATGTATGGTAGAAATTTCTAGTGTATCTCCGAGACCAAACCTACATCTCTCTTTTATTCATATGACATGCCAAGATAAAATATTATTATTTGTAAACTCATTAAACATATAAATATTGACATATAATATGCTGAAAATCATAGATAAAATATTTGTATTAAAAATATTAGACCTTTGCTTACCATATAGAATGTCTAAAATCTCGGTAGAGCATTTTTGTAGATTTTTCTTATTCACGGAAGTAGATAAGAAAATCCATGACTAAATTCATGAAAGAAATGTGACTTGTGACCAATTCTAAGTCACATATTGACATGTCATGCACAAAAAATAGACATGTACACACAAAGATATCATAGGGAAAATGCATTCACATCTTTTGTTGCAAAGTGTTATAAATATATTGACAAAGGATTTCACTATCACGGCTTTTATGTGAAATCTTGCACAGTTTCCAATGTATTGCAAGTGCCTTAAGTTAGTTGTTCATTTAATTATTTAAACTAATTAGGTAGTAAAAAAATGAAGTTTGTTGATAATGTAAATAGTAGGGAGTTGTAAAATGGTATGCAAAGCAGACCAAACATAATGTATTTGCAGCCAGCGTATCATAATAAGAAGTTGACGAAGCATTTCACTTGTCATAAGCTAGCAGTGCATCCAATTTTATTTTATTTTATTTCGGAAAAGCAGTGCATCTATCCAAATTATGAACCATCTTCTAAGAAAAGGGTACACCATACCTAGATAGGAATAGGCAATGAATTACAAAATTACCTGAAGTACATGTGGTCGCATCAATTGATAAAACAATGTCCATATAATCTTTCAGTACACTCAAGCCTGAATTTTTTATACTTCAAGGCAGCCGTTTTAATTAGGAGCAGAGAGCTGGACCTGAATGCAGTTTCATAATCCAAAAAGGGAAATTTTTATTAAAATGGCAACAAAATAATATGATAAATGTAGGAAAATAAAAAATACTAAAGTTAAGGACACACCACATAATAACCTGAGCAAACATGACATGCTAGACATAGCATCAGATATCATAGCTCCCGAGTGAGTCCATTACTCTTAAACACAAAATAACGTCGTGCATGTACCTATTTATATAGAGCTCCTCAACATGAGAATTTTGTGCGACGATTGCCTTTCCTGTTAGGATAGGGCAATGGTATCATAAGAGAACTGGATACGTGTTTATTTGAACAACTTAGAGAGGAGATAATACATGCAACGACTACAAATACAAAATTAATTATATCTCGAGTTAAATGATTTGCGCCAAAATTGTGAACGTGTGCATGTACTTGTATGTTTGCATCAGACCAAAACCCATTGGAAGGATAAAAAAAATCATTGTTCCAATAAACTGGTAAGGGCACATTTTCAGATGTGGAGGGCTACTGTTCAATGCTCAGCACCATATAGAAATTCAATGCTCCGCGCCATATAGAAATTTAATGCTCGGTGCAATGGTATTCCAATAGTGGGCATCATATATCAACATAAGTTGTGCAGTCCTTGCTTTATCTCATTATATGAAAAGTTGTATCTATTTCTTTATATACTTGGGTCTAAATTTATTGGATAAGCTGTGTGGGCCAGTCAGACCATCTGGAAACAATGCCAAAGTAGAGCCGTAATCAGTAGATACTAACTGGAACGAACACTCAGGGTTGTCGAACAATGTGATTTTCCTAGAGCAATCTCAATGCTACAACTATCAATGCAGTAGGACAAAAGTAAACCAATGCATTTTTTGTGTGTGCGCCAAAATTATGTTGCCCATTGTAAGTAATAATGCATCTAAATTAAAAAGAAGAAAGTAAACTCACGTGTGAATTATTCTATTTATATAGATAAAGGCAAAGCTAAACTGCTCAAAATAAATCCTTTATAACCTAAAGTGTGCACATAATGGACCAAAATTTGAATTCGGCATTATATTATTTCAAGTTATGATCTAAATCTCTGATAATTGGACAGATCAGGACACTGAATCGAATGGAGATATTAAAAAAAGATAAGTAGTTTCCAGGCTTTCATTTATACACTGGATCGAATTTGCACTGCACATACTTTTAGCTTTCGGGGACAGAACAAAATAATCACAAAAATAGAAGACACCGGAGAAGTTACAGAAGCAACATAGTGAACACTACTTTTCATGTCCACCTTACGCATTTGCTGCCAGCCGAGGCTTTTTCTTAGCACTTCATGGTCACTTCCTTGGATGGATCTGACTCGTTGCAGACTTGCAGGCTAAGCTTCAAGTCTGCTCCAAACTGCTTCCATTAGGGACTCGCTGACTGAGGGAGGTGCAACATGGTGCAGCAATGGCGAATATGTGTTATAGAGCCTTGACTGATGGATGAATCTGGGTGTGTACGTATGGCTGTTTGTAAAACCTATTAGTAATCTTGCTTTGAGAAGAGCCTGATGGCTAGTATGGCGCATGAGCATAGGTAGAGAAAATATGATGAAAATTGAGTGGACTGTATAACATACCTTAATTCTTGTAAGACTAAAAATTAATCATATTGATAATATTGCACGTAATTCTTTCGTATCATACTGTTGTGTAGATATCGATCCTATACATGAAGATAGCAATTTATACATGCCAATGGAGGAAACACAAAGGAATAGAAGGTGAGAAAAGAGACCATACAGTGAATTTGCACAACCACTTACAGTGCACCGCGAGCAATTCCGAGGCCGAGGCCGCCGTGCAGCCCGGCGTCTAATCATCCGGTACGTTCGCATTGGCTGATCTGACCAAGGAAATCGATTAGTCAAGGTTGTAAAGCTGTAGTCTGCACTATGTACATGTTTTCCGGCCGATCGAAATCAAGCTTTCCTTTGACTGAATCGATCCATCGGACTTCTTCCAAAGCCTACTTGCATAATCCCGTGTCAGCAGAATTAAGACCCATGTGCAGTCCTAAACGGAGGTCCTCCAACCTGATTCCACATCATGCAGTCCCACATGCTCACAATAGGAGAGGCCCGCATCATGCAGTCCCGCTAGCTCACAATAGGAGAGGCCGGCATGCACTGCCGTGATGGAGGCCTTATTTCAATCCAGGCTCCACGTCCACTACATAGCCGTCCAATATGAAACTTCAAAGTTTGAGGATGCATCGCATGGAGAAGAGCGGCGCTAGGGTTTCTTCCCGTGGAGCTGAGAATATGGAAAGAGTTTAACGAAGGAGACAACGTGATATTTGCATCAGGACTCTTTTTTTTTCTAAAAAAAGAAGATAGATTGTTCAAGACTCCCGATCAAAGCAATTAGACATCTAACGGCTTATATTTGCTTTTTAACAACATCTAATGGCTCACTACAGATTAGATGTTTCAGGGATTAAACGATGGCTCACTACTGATTAGATATTTCAGGGATTAAACGTGGAGCCTCTTGCGGGCCCAAAAGATCTTGGTCCTATTTTTTCGAAAAGATCAGTTTTGGTCCAATTTTTTTTCTCTAGATTAAAGATTAGATCTACACCGTAATTATTCGGTCCCACTTGATTAACGGTTCATAATTACTGATTGACGTGGGAATTTTTAGGGAGTCACAAATTAGTATAGGTATAGATATGGCTATAAGGTATGATGCAAACCAAACAAAGTTTTATCTCCATTTTGAACAAATTAGACTGCAATGGAGTTGCTTAATACTTATAGCATGATTGGTTTTCCGTTCTGAAACTGTAGACATGCTGTGCTTGGCTCATGCTTCAGATATGATCGGTCTACAAAGATTCAGACTGCGCCACAAAGGTCGTTGAACCCATGACCTTTTGTTTTGGTCACTGGCAGTCTGCCCAGGCCACGTTGGATCCGACGTGCCAATCTGACGTGGAAAAATTGTGACCAATTGAAAAGGTCAAAAATTATAATTGGCCTGGTCCAATTGGGTGTTTATATGGGCCGAGCCCATTAATTCAGCCTATTTGTTGTTTTTTCCTTTCAATTTGGGTAAGCTACACGGGCCAGGCCCTATAATTCGGCCTTTTCATTTTTTGGGTTGTGGCCCTTCTTTTTCCTTTTTCGAATGGGTCCCAATTGTCAGATTCTGATAAACGGGTCCCAAATGTCCGTTTCTGGTTTGTGTGTCCTTGTTGTCATGGTCATGTTCCTCAGATTTCAATATGCCAATAATTAAACAACCAATATTTAAATCAAAATAGACAAAAAATAGGTGTAATACTTCAAATAACAAGCAGCAACAATCTGTTACATCAACACATACAAATGCGATCACAGTATAACAAGCTCTACAGGTGTACAATATGTCACATGAGCCGATGAGCATCAAGCTCTATAGTATAACAAGCTCTATATGTCACAGTTCGTGCTTCAATTTGTTCCAATACGGATCAGCATCAAGGGCTTCATTACTCCTTGAACTAGCTTTGATGAGCTTGAACTATGCTTCTTCAGACTTCTTCGTCTTGATGCTCGCGACGAAACATGAAACGCCAGCATCTGCACGTTATAGAACAAAATGCTTAGGTACAAAATGAGAGCAAATCTAACAGCATATATCTAACAGTAGATACAAAATAACGTAGGCCAATCCCTGTGCATATATACTAGCGTGCATATATACCAGCAGAACACATAAACCCATCCATAAAAAATCTTATTTCTGAACTTTGGCATCAAATCAACACAAACGATGAATTAACATGCACAAAAGGAAAGAGCTAATACAGGGCAGGTATATGGGTATCAAAACAAACAAGAAAGAAACTAAAATCTATTTTAAGTAAACTCTTACAAGAAAGATGCCCAGTAAGTAAGCTGAATGGGTGACAAACTGAATAGTGAAACAAGTTGATAGTTGTACACTATAGTGTTTCACTAGTAGAAAAGGGGGCAATGGTTCAGGCCGGGGCAGCCCATTAGTCCCGGTTCAGACCAGAACCGGGACCAATGGGGGCATTGGTCCCGGTTCGTGAGCAAAGGGGGCCGGCCGGGCCACATGGGCCATTGGTCCCGGTTCGTCTGGACCTTTTGGTCCCGGTTGGTGGGACGAACCGGGACCAATGGGCCTGGCTCCTGGCCCACCACCATTGGTCCCGATTGGTGGCCAGAACCGGGACCAAAGGATCCCATTTAGTCCCGGTTCATGCCACGAACCGGGACCAATAGTGCTGCCTATATATACCCTCGCCCGCGAGCAGAGCACTCCAGTGCTCTGTTTTTCTAGGCCGGCGAGGGGAGGTGTTTGTGTTGCTCTAGCTCACCTCCTATGCAGATGAGGTGTTCGATGAAATGCCCGAGCCACACTAGTTAAGCTTTCTCCTCTCGAAGCTCGACCTCAAAGCTCCATTTTCCTCAAAGCTCCATTTTCCTCACGCCCAACCCCCGTCTTCACCGCCGTCGATCACCCGCGCCGATCTCATCACCGACACCACCATGGTGAGCCTCTTGTTCTTATCTTCTTTCTGAAAGGAAAAATATTGTTACTTGTATGTTTAGATAGATACTTGTATCCTTTTCTTACTTTTAATATTGCATCTTATATAGTGCGATGGTTTTGGTATCCGCCCCCGTCGGCCCTCGTCCTGTCTATGATTCGGATGTGGTATATACAGTAATCTTTATAACTATTGGTTCATTTATTGTTTATGAAAATTATGCGGACCAACGTGACATAGATTTTATTTGTCTAGGATGTACGTGAACCGGAAATTCCAACCGACCCTATTGTCGAGAGGTTAAATTTAGTTGAAGAAGAAAACAATTTCTTGAAGAAAAAATAAAACAAATTGAGGAGGAGAAGATGATATTGGAGTTGCATGTTGCGGATGTCATCGATGATCACAAGATCAAGATGGATGCAATGCGCTTGAAGATTAGAAAGATTAGAAAATATGCCATTCATACCGAGGCTTGGTATCATTATGCCGTTGGATCAATTGTTACCTTGGTTACGATTATGATCGCCTTTGTTTTCGCATTAAAATGTTTTACATAGTTTCAATGTATGGTTTAATTAATTAGATGCTCTGGAGAGCTATATATTGTTAGATGAGAACTATGTATGTACTTTGCTTTTAATGCATGTGATGATGAACTTCTATTAATTTGGACACTTAATTATATATAATGCACACAGATGAACCGGCAATGGATGTACGGTGACAGACACACCTGCGAGTACATTAAGGGCGTGCATGAGTTTCTCGATGCGGCTGAGGCAAACAAGCAGAATGGTTTTATGTGTTGTCCATGCCCTAATTGTAGGAATATGAAGTCTTACTTTGACCGGAAAATCCTTCACACCCACCTGCTTTACAAGGGTTTCATGCCACACTATAATGTTTGGACGAGGCACGGAGAAATAGGGGTTATGATGGAAGACGATGAAGAAGAAGAGTACGATGACAACTACGTGCCCCCTGAATACCGAGATGCTGCAACGGGGGGAGCTGGTGAAGATCAAGAGGAACCAGACGATGTGCCCAATGATGCTGCAACGGGTGAAGGTGCTGAAGATCAAGAGGAACCAGACGATGTGCCCGATGATGATGATCTCCGCCGGATCATTGTCGATGCAAGGACGCAATGCGAAAGTCAAAAGGAGAAGCTGAAGTTCGATCGCATGTTAGAGGATCACAAAAAAGGGTTGTACCCCAATTGCAAAGATGGCAACACAAAGCTCGGTACCGTACTGGAATTGCTGCAGTGGAAGGCAGAGAATGCTGTGCCTGACAAAGGATTTGAGAAGCTACTGAAAATATTGAAGAAGAAGCTTCCAAAGGATAACGAATTGCCCGACAGTACAAACGCAGCAAAGAAGGTCATATGCCCTCTAGGATTGGAGGTGGAGAAGATACATGCATGCCCTAATGACTGCATCCTATACCGCGGTGCATACAAGGATCTGAATGCATGCCCGGTATGCGGTGCATTGCGTTATAAGATCAGACGAGATGACCCTGGTGATGTTCACGGCGAGCCCCGCAGGAAGAGGGTTCCTGCGAAGGTGATGTGGTATGCTCCTATAATACCACGGTTGAAACGTCTGTTCAGAAACGGAAAGCATGCCAAGTCGATGCGATGGCACAGTGAGGACCGTAAGAAAGACGGGAAGTTGAGAGCACTCGCTGACGGGTCGCAGTGGAGAAAAATCGTGAGAAAGTACTGGGATGAGTTTGCAAAGGACCCAAGGAACGTATGGTTTGCTTTAAGCGCGAATGGCATTAATCCTTTCGAGGAGTAGAGCAGCAATCATAGCACCTGGACGGTCACTCTATGTATGTATAACCTTCCTCCTTGGATGTGCATGAAGCGGAAGTTCATTATAATGCCAATTCTCATCCAAGGCCCTAAGCAACCCGGCAACGACATTGATGTGTACCTAAGGCCATTAGTTGAAGAAATTTTACAGCTGCGGAATGGAAACGGTGTACGTACGTGGGATGAGCACAGACAGGAGGAATTTAACCTAAAGGCGTTGCTGTTCGTGACCATCAACGATTGGCCCGCTCTCAGTAACCTTTCAGGATAGACAAACAGAGGATACCATGCATGCACACACTGTTTAGATGACACTGAAAGTATATACCTGGACAAATGCAGGAAGAATGTGTACCTGGGCCATCGTCGATTTCTTCCGACCAACCATCAATGTCGAAAAAAAGGCAAGCATTTCAATGGCGAGGCAGATCACCGGAAGAAGCCCGCCATGCGTACCGGTGATCACGTACTTGCTATGGTCAATGATTTACACGTAATCTTTGGAAAGGGTCCCGACGCAGTAGCTGTTCCTAATGACGCTGAGGGACACGCACCCATGTGGAAGAAGAAATCTATATTTTGGGACCTACCCTACTAGAAAGACCTAGAGGTCCGCTCTTCAATCGACGTGATGCACGTGACGAAGAACCTTTGCGTGAACCTGCTAGGCTTCTTGGGCGTGTATGGAAAGATAAAAGATACACCTGAGGCACGGGAGGACCTGGAACGTTTGCACGAAAAAGACGGCATGCCTCAGAAGCAGTATGAAGGTCCTGCCAGCTACGCTCTTACGAAAGATGAGAAAGAAATCTTCTTTGAATGCCTGCTCAGTATGAAGGTCCCGACTGGCTTCTCGTCGAATATAAAGGGAATAATAAATATCCCAGAGAAAAAGTTCAAGAACCTAAAGTCTCATGACTGCCACGTGATTATGACGCAACTGCTTCCGGTTGCATTGAGGGGGCTTCTACCGGAAAACGTCCGATTAGCCATTGTGAACCTATGTGCATTTCTCAATGCAATCTCTCAGAAGGTGATCGATCCAGAAATGGTACCAAGGCTAAGGTGTGATGTGGCGCAATGTCTTGTCAGTTTCGAGCTGGTGTTCCCACCATCCTTCTTCAATATCATGATGCATGTCCTAGTTCATCTAGTCGATGAGATTGTCGTTTTGGGGCCCGTATTTCTACACAATATGTTCCCCTTTGAGAGGTTCATGGGAGTCCTAAAGAAATATGTCCGTAGTCGTGCTAGGCCAGAAGGAAGCATCTCCATGGGCCATCAAACAGAGGATGTCATCGGGTTTTGTGTTGACTTCATTCCTGGCCTTAAGAAGATAGGTCTCCCTAAATCGCGGTATGAGGGAAGACTGACTGGAAAAGGCACGCTAGGAGCGGACTCAATAATATGCAGGGACGGGCATTCTACAGAACTCTACCTTGGTGACCCCGTATGTCGATGAACAGAAGAACAATCTGCGCTCCAAACACCCGGAGCAGTGCGACGACTGGATTACATGTGAACACATTAGGACTTTTAGCAGTTGGTTGGAAGCACGTCTCAGAGGTGACAACACTGTTTGTGATGAGTTGTACTTGTTGTCCAGGGGACCATCTTTGACTGTATTGATTTACAAAGGATACGAGATAATTGGGAATACATTTTACACGATTGACCAAGATCAAAAGAGCACCAACCAAAACAGCGGTGTCCGCTTAGATGCAACAATCGAGAAGGGAAATGACACATATTATGGTTACATAGTGGACATATGGGAACTTGACTACGGACAAGAGTTTAAGGTCCCTTTGTTTAAGTGCAAATGGGTCAATCTGTCAGGAGGCGGGGTATATGTAGACCCACAGTACGGAATGACAACAGTGGAGCTGAAAAATCTTGGGTACACTGATGAACCGTTCGTCTTAGCCAATAATGTGGCACAGGTTATCTATGTGAAGGACATGTCTACCAGACCGAGAAAAAGAAAAGATAAGGAAACGAATACATCATATGATGAGCCAAAGCGCCACATAGTTCTTTCAGGAAAAAGGGATATCCTGGGAGTGGAGGGCAAGACAGACATGTCTGAAGATTATGAAAGGTTTCATGAAATTCCTCCCTTCAATGTCAAGGCTGACCCAAGCATCCTGATAAACGATGAAGATTATCCATGGTTACGGCGCAATAAGCAAATGACAAAAGCGAAGAAAAAGTGAAGACTTTCTCCCACAACTATTATGATGATACCATGCCAAATTTGTAACAGACGAGCATGCTATGCCAACTTTTTCAGAGTTCATTTGAAAACTATGAATTTAGGTCGAATTTCCTCTATAGGTGCATCTATGTTCATTTTTTTAGTAAAGTTAATTACAAACTTGTGATTCACACAAATTTCAAAGAATTGAAATTTTAACTATTCAAATTTGAGTTTATAATTTTTCTAAAGCTAATGGCACTAACAGAAAGTTTATAATTTTGCTGACCTAAAAGCAAAAAGAATAAAAAAATAAAGCAAAAAACAAAAGAAAAATGCCTATAATATTTGTTATGACTAACTAAAATTACCAAATTTAGTATAATGATAAAACACAGTAATATTAAATAGCAGGAAAAACAATGACTCAAAAATCAATTTTTATTGTAAAGTTATTCATAAACTAGTGACATAAAATAAAAAAGAAATCACTACAAAACTATAAGTATTTAGTTCTAAGTAGAAATGAAAAAATAGCAAATTTTTTTTGCCACCAACTGGGCCACCACGGCCTGAATACGACTAGAAACCCAACCATGGGCCAGGATTCAGGCCCGCAGCAGGCCCAGTAGGCCCACAGGCATTGCAGTGACAGATTAGGCCCGAAAGCCCGCAGTTGAGAGGAGCTCGAGAGGGTGGGCGCAGCAGCGCTTATAAACCACTCCCGAGCCCTCTCAACTAGCGAGGTGGGACTAAACTTTTGGGCGCGGGGCAGCACAAGGCCATTGGTCCCGGTTGGTGGGACGAACCGGGACCAAAGGGGTGCATTGGTACCGGTTCGTGACACCAACCGGGACCAATGCCCCTCTTTAGTCCCGGTTGGTGCCACCAACCGGGACCAAAGGCCGCCGCTTCCCGCCCTTTGGGCTACTGAAAAGAGGCCTTTGGTCCCAGTTGGTGGCACCAACCGGGACTAAAGGGGGGCATTAGTCCCGGTTTACGCCACCAACCGGGACTAAAGCTTAGACTATATAACAAACACTTGTGAAAATTTTCAGTTTGCATCGCCAGTTCCCCCCTCCCCCGCCGACGACGCCGTGAGGCTGCTCCACCTCGCCGTCTACGCCGCCGCCGCCAACGACGTCGCCTCCCCGAGCCCGCGCCGTCCTCATCGCCGGCATCACCGAGCCCGCCGTCCTTGTCGTCCCCGTCGCTGCGTGCCTCCCTGAGCCCACCCCTCCTCGTCCCTGTCGCCGGCCGCGCGCCATCCCGAGACCGCCGTCCCCATCACTGCGTGCCGCCCCGAGCCCGTCGTCCTCATCGCCGGACTCCTGCCATCGCCTCCTCCCTCGAAGTGAGCCCCCCTTTCCCATGCATGCATGGTCCCGATCGAGTGCGGCCCTTGCTCTCTGCCCCTGCTCCATGGTCGTCGCCGGCCCTGACGCATTGAAGAGCAGAAGGAGAGGAGAAGGAGAGGAGAGGAGAAGGATCGAGTGGAGCAGCAGCAAACTTTTCTGAAATTTCTGAATTTTTTTACAGATATGAACAGTGCATATAGAGGGTGTTTGATCAAATGCTAGATGGCTTTGGGCATTTTGAGGATTTACGATATTTTTTCTAGTGAGGTACTGATGCAAGACAAATGAAGTGTGGGTACTGTCATGAAGTTGGAGTAATTTTTGTGGTTGTAAAAGAGTTAGGAAAATTGAGAATGTGCTAAATATGTCAAAAAAAATTTTGTTCATACAAAGTTTTTTGTTCATAGAAAGTTTTTTGTTCATAGGCAGAAAGTTTTTATATATGACTATGGATATATGAGCAATGATGATCCATGGATGTATGCATTGATATATATGAGAAACGATGTTTCATAGAATATTTACCAAGTATATATGTATTTTTGTTCATAGCATTTTTTCCATTTATATATGTATGTGGCTATAGATGGATATATATGAGAAATGATGATCCATGGAAAAGTTTTATATATGCAAAAGTTACATTTTTAGAAAAGATTTATATATCTAGCTAGGAAAGGAAGAAGAAAGAAAAAGGAGAGGAAAAACAAAAATGAGAAGAGGAAGAAAGGAGAAGAAGAGGAGAGGAAGAAGAGGAGAAATAAATAAGAAGAGGAAAAAAGAAGAAAAAGAAGAGGAGAAGAAGAAAGAAATAGAGGAGAAGAAGAAAAAATAGAAATTTCTATTTTTTCTTCTTCTCCTCTATTCCTTTCTTCTTCTCCTCTTTTTTTTCTTCTTTTTTCCCTTCGATCTTCTCCTCTATTCCTTTCTTCTTCTCCTCTCTATTCCCTCTCCCGATAACTTCAACACGAGGGGGGTCTATATACCACTCGGATAACTTCGACATGAGGGGCGGTCGATATATATACTCCCTATCGACTGTGATAATAACTTATACCGCGGGAGCACCCCCCGACCCTCTCGCTCGACCAAAACTCTCGAGGACACCCAAACCCTAGAAAAAAACGATGTCGGTCTCCTACCCCCTCCCGCCGCGCCCCTACCCGACAAACTCTCTCGAGGCCACCCCAAACCCTTGAAGCGTTGTCGAGGCCACCCCAAATCCTAGAGAAGAAGCGTCGAGGCCACTAATTAATATATATGATTCCTTACTATGATTAGCTAGCTAGTTCTACGTTTGCCACTAATATATCCATTTGTCATGTTTCAATAATAATTGCCATGTTGTAAATATTTGTAGAAACTATGGACACCACCCGAGACGAAGCAGACGAAGCGATGTTGAGGGACATAATCGCAGAAGGAAGTGATACCGTCTCGTTGTATCTCAACGACACATATGGTACTCTGGAAGGAGAGGGTGAAGACACTGGCTCTGCTGACCTAATGCCGGTGCAAGAAGAAGAACATGAGGACGGCTCCGGTGACCCAATGCTGGTGCAAGAAGGAGACCGTGATGACGGCTCCGGTGACCGAACCGAGTCTGGCCAGGTATATATATTAGTTAAGCCTGTGCTGACTAGCTAATTGATGCATTCATTGTTTTGGTATGTACACATATTAATTAAGTCTTTGCTCTTTTTTCTAGCCCTCCGGATCGAGCACAAATGAGGTAAAGAGACGAGGCCCGAAGAAAAAGTTGAGCTTGGATGAAAGGTTTGAGATCATAGCAATCGCGCCCGACGGCCAACCTATTGAACCCATCCGAACAAAGAAGGCATTTGTTGCACAGTGCGGGGGTCTGGTTAGGGACAAGATCCCGATCAACATCCAGCAATGGTTCAAGCCGGCTACAGAAGACCCTGAGGTGTCTTACGTCAATGATATGCAGAAAAATGATCTTTGGACTGAGCTGAAGACAAATTTCACCCTACCGCCAGAGGATGATCCGGAGAAACCAGTTTAGCAATTAATCAAGTCTTTTGCTCTTAAGAGGATGGCAGACCTATTTAGGAGGTGGAAGAATGACCTGAATAGGTTTGTCGAGAAAAAAGAGACACCAGAATTCAAGGGCATATATTTGAAGATCAGAGATGACTGGCGTGCATTTGGGGCCTACAAGACATCGGAAAAGAGTAAGAAGATGTCGGCGACAAACAAGAAAAATGCTGCGAAGAAGAAGCTTCACCATCGCACGGGGCCAGGTGGTTACCTCGTAGCCCGGCCTAAGTGGGCCAAGGCTGAGAATGATCTGCTTGCAAAAGGGATCGAACTAGAGACAATGAGCTGGCCAGACCGTTGCCGGACTTGGTTCTTCGGGGCTGGCGGAACCTTGGACCCTGTAACAGGGAAGTGCATTTGGACGGATGAGCAACTTGACATACCCTTGAAGACGCTTCGGTACTATATCGCTGCAACGCAGAAAGGGACGTTCCTTCCAGATAGAGAGAACGACGAGCTCACAAAGGCCCTCGGAAATCCTGAGCACCCTGGACGGACACGAGGCACGCCAGGCTCCATTCCGTGGAAGGCTGGGTTTTCGTACGCAGGCGGTTAGAAAAGCAAGGAGAGGAGGAAGAAAGTGCAACAGTCCGAACTGTAGGCGCTTAAAGAAAGGGTACTCGGGATAGAGGAACGAGAAGCAAATCGCAGCAAACAAACTGCCGAAGCTTCCCCTGAAGCTACCCCGCCATCTCAGCGGAGAAGCAGCGTGGCTTCCACCGAGCTGCTTCAGCCGGAGCTTGTCTTGACGGCTCCAGCCTGCTATCCCATGGATGCTATCACGGAGGCTCAAATTTGCCACCTTATGATGCAATGGATGAATATGAAGGTCAAGGCGGCTGTTGGCTCTGTTTTTCCTAATGAACCCGACGCAACTTTTCACTGCCAGCCGATTCCCGAAGGATATGCTAAGGTGATGGTGGATGAAATAACAGAGGGATTTGAGGACCTCCCGCTTGACCACCCTACCGGAGAAGGGGAGACTCGGCTGGGTTCTTCTCTGAAGACTCCATGCCTAAAGCGGAAGGAGCTCATCAACCTTCCAAACTGGACGCCTCCGCCTCCTCCTCCTCCGGCGAGTCAGGGCACTCCGCCTCCTCCACCGCCTCCTCCTCCGGCGAGTGACGATCAGGGCCCTCGGCCGGCTCCTTCTCCGGCGCGTGGCGGCACTCCGCCTCCTTCTCCGCCCGCGCCGGTGCGCCCGAGCAGCCAGCCTACTCCTTCTCCGCCTCGTCAGCAAGGGCGGAAGAGACTCGCTGCCGCTCCAGCAGCTGCTCCGGCGCTTCGTAGTCCTTCTCCTCCGCCTCGTAAGCAAGTCAAGAAGACTGCCGCTCCGTCTGCTCTGCCGGCGTCTAGCAGTACAGCCAGAGGTGGGAGAAAATACAAATTCGGTCCTTCTCTGAAGACTCCAGAGAAGCTACCATACGAGATGAGCCCGGAGGAGAACGCGAGGATCGCGCGAACCGAGAAGGATGACTGGTTTAAAGGGTTGAAAGCACGAAGACATCCACCTCCGAAGGAGAAGGTAGATTCGGTGAAAGTGAAGCGCACTCTGGCTGCCCTGGCAAAACCACCCAAGTCTCCGCCGAAAGGCAACTATGAGCTCATTATTGCAAAGACATGGGACGAAGCGTCGCGGTCGGTAAGTACAGTTAGTGATCAAAGGCTGAAAGAACGACGAGTATCTGGGAAACAAATTGCCCAGCTCGGCGAACAAGCAAAGCAATCATGCCCCCCGCTCAAGGTGCCTAGCGTCGATCCGATGATGGCGCCCGGTTACACCAATCTTGACGATTACCTTCCCGACGATGTAGATTATGATTTCCTGGACGTGCAGATACACAGATACGAGTACGGGAAGCCTCTCGTCAAAGATGAAAGATCTCTAACAACGATGATGCGAAGATTGCATGATTGGTACATGAAAGCCTGCAGAGAGTCTCGGGGGAGGAATACTTTGTATATGAGAGTTAAACCGGAGCATGACCTTGTTGGAATTGAACTGTTGCATGTTCCATTTGAGGAGTTCTATCAGTTTTTCAATCAATTGGCCCTCGATATAGCAACGGTCACCTCCTACTGTCTGTAAGTACTACTACTTCTGTCATTAAGTCTCTCTATATAGCTCAGCTCTTTCATTGCATGTATTTATAATTATCCTCACTATATTATGCAGATTGAAGATCGCCGAATTGAAGAAAAGACAAATCGGTGATATTGGGTTCATTAACACAAATCTCATAGATGCAGTTCAGGTTAAAGATCATGCCGCAGAAACCGAGGCCAACTTCCTACGATCATTCAAAATAAATGAACACAAAGAAATAATACTCTTTCCTTACAACTTCAAGTGAGTGTTGTCTTGTGCATATTCGGTTTCCCTTATATATTAGTCCAGGTTATAGTAATGTAATTGATGAGTTATGCATGCGTGCGCAGTTTCCACTATATTCTCCTGGAGATTAGGCTTGAGAAGGGAGTACTAACTGTCTTGGACTCGAGACGAAAAGATCCCCAGGAGTATGCGGACCTGACTGAAATCCTCAAGAAGTAAGTTAAATCGATCATTATCCACCATATCAGCAAATTTGTTCATTTCCTGATATCAAGTAATTGTTTTCTTTTGTCTGGCAGTGTTTGGAGAAAATTCAGCACAAAATCCCCGGGACTCCCGAAGGAGCTGGAATTTAGATACCCGAAAGTAAGTACTATAGTACCAAGTTCCGCGCGTCTCCTAGCTATTGATTCAAGCGCTAGTTTCATCAGTACCATTTGGCATTCTTGCTTATCTGTTTGATTGACCTCTATTTCTTGTAAAGTGGTTGTGGCAGGAACAAGGGAATGATTTCTGTGGATACTACGTCTACGAGTCCATCCGCCACACGACCTGTGAGCGGGGCGGGTACTCTGAGAAACAATATGAAGTGCCACTACTAGAAAAAGGGCTATAGATGAAATTGACACTAATGGCGCACCAGACATGTGGTGCGCCATTACTATATACTAATGGCGCACCATGTGTTGGTACGCCATTAGTGTCCAAATACTAATGGCGCACCACATCCACGGTGCGCCATTAGTAAAAAAAAAATTTTTATTTTTTTTTCAAAACTACTAATGGCGCACCGTGGGAGTGGTGCGCCATTACTAGTTGAACTAGTAATGGCGAACCACATCCACGGTGCGCTATTAGTAAAAATAAATTTTGTTTGAAAATTTTTAAATTTTTTTCAAAACTACTAATGGCGCACCGTGGGAGTGGTGCGCCATTACTAGTTGAACTAGTAATGGCGCACCATGCCACGGTGCGCCATTAGTAACTTGGCCACCACTTCCACCGAATGCACCCCCCGGTGGATCGCCTTTTCAGTTTAGAAAAAATAAAAGAAAATGATGAAAATGTCAAAAAAATAAAAGAAAATAAGTTTCCCATGTGATATGTGGTCTAGTTGTTGGGAAAATTTGCAAATATGAATTTCGACTTCATTTGCAAAATCTCTCGAGAATTTGTAAAAATGGGCATAACTTTTGCATACTAACTCGGATGAAAAAGTTTTTTATATGAAAAATCATCTACTCGAAAAGTTACATCCAAATTTAACCGGGGGAACCCCGTTAAACATTTGCAAAATCCTCAAAAACCTAACAGAAAAAAAGATACGGGGCTTTTAAGATCTGGAGAGGCAAAAAAATTCAAAAAAATTCAAGCTTACTAATGGCGCACCTGCCCATGATGCGCCATTAGTATCTTCCCGCCTTCAAAATTCAAAATAAGTCAAAAAAATAAAAAAAAATTACTAATGGCGCACCTGCCCATGGTGCGCCATTAGTATCTTCCCGCCTTCAAAATTCAAAATAAGTCAAAAAAATAATAAAATAGTTACTAATGGCGCACCTGCCCACGGTGCGTCATTAGTATCTTCCCGCCTTCAAAATTCAAAATAAATAAAAAAAAGTTAGTAATGGCGCACCTGCCAGCGGTGCGCCATTAGTATGTCGTATATATGGCTGGGCGCACCTCCTCCACTCCACCTCTCCTCCACTCCATCTCCTCCCCTCCACTCCTTCTCCTCCTCTCCTCCACTCCATCTTCCCTTCTCTCCTCCACCATACTACCGTCCTCCTCTCCGGCGACCTCCTCCTCCTCCTCTCCGGCGACCTCCTTCTCCTCTCTGGCGACCTCCTCCTCCTCTCCAGCGACCTCCTCCTCCTCTCCGGCGACCTCCTCCTCTCCGGGAACCTCCTCCTCCCTCCTCTCCTCCCCTCCCCTATCCTCACGGTTTCTCCTCCCTCCTCTCCGGTGACCTCCTCCTCCCTCCTTTCCTCCCATTCCCTCATGGTTTCTCCTTCCTCCTCTACGATGCTTCGGTGAACTCCTCTCCGGCGACCTCCTCCTCCTCTCCGGCGATGTAGGCGAGCGCCTCTCCAGTGACCTCCTCCTCCTCCTCTCCGGCGAACTCCTCTCCGGCAAAAGAACACGACAAAAGAACGTACAAGATCCAAAAACAGGAACAAAATTTGAAATAATATCGTGCCAAAAAGAGCAAAAAAAAAACTAGAAAAAAAATCACGATCCAGATCCAAATTCAAAATTTAAAAATAGCAATGGCGCACGGTGGGGGTTAGACGGTGCGCCACTACTATTTCCCCGCCTTCAAAATTCAAAAATACTAATGGCGCACCGGTGGCCTATACTAATGGCGCATCTCGTTGTCGTGCGCCATTAGTATGCCAAAGCACCTGGGTATACATGGCCCTGGGAGGCATACTAATGGCGCACCGTGGCCTATACTAATGGCGCACCAGTGGTGCGCCATTAGTATACCAGATACTAATGGCGCACCAGTGATGCGCCATTAGTAAAAATTACTAATGGGGTGCTAGTAATGGCGCACCGGTGATGCGCCATTAATGGCCAAATTAGGTGCGCCATTAGTAGCGGTTTTTCTAGTAGTGTGCGTAAGAAATAATATTCACAATTTTTGTTTATTACCATCATTTGTGTTGAGTTTCTTTCATTCATATATATATATATATATATATATATATATATATATATATATATATATATATATATATATATGTATTGACCCCCTTCTTGAAATTAGATGTTTCGGCAGCGGGATGAACTCCTAGAACCAGATCGCATGCGAGCAATTCAAGAGGAATTGGCGGCATTCTTTCTTGACCACGTGATCGCTGAAGATGGAGAATACTATGTGGACCGTGCGTCCATAATTTAAGAGATTATATTTGTAAAAGATAATTATTGTATATATGTAGCCGGTAGTGTCGGACGATAGATATACGAGAACTTGTTGTTCGACCAATCTCTCGGAGAAGGAGAGGTGGTCGATATCACTTCTCTCTGTATGCATATATGTTCATGACGATCTTCTGTTTCCTTCATTTGCTTACTAGCTAGTTAGCGTGCCTAGTCCTCTCTATACGTATGTATAGTACGTAGCGTCATAACAGTTAACTGAAACACGGAACGCTCCCTCTGCACCGAGGAGCACACCGCTGCCTTAGCAGCAGAAGTACAGAGCGGCCTTTCCAAGCAGAACCTTAATTCGGCGGCCGAGCTCCCGGACACTGTCAAGAGAGTCTGGACTATTCTGCAGCAGGACAGCTCGGCTCGTCAAGAGTTTGACTAGCAATTTGGCCTCCGGCCCAGTCCCGATCAAGTGGCGGAGTTCGTACCGCGCGTACATAAATACGCACTCAAAATACCATGGGCAAATATGGGGGCATAACTAGCTTGTGATCCACAATACGGCTCGACCGCCCCTGGACACACATACTTTCACTGTTTCCTTTTTCTCCTTTTCAGGTTTCTTTTCCACAGGCCTTCCCTGATGGCCTGATCACAGGTCCTTTCGAAGGATAAATACACCAAGATGGTAGTAAGCATAGAAGCATAGGGGAATTTCTAGGTGGTCTCTTTAAACGACCACTCTACCTATTTTCAGGACCCACGTGCAGCTCTCCCTTGGTTGTGGCATATTAAATAGCCTGTTGCTTATTGCACTACTTGTACGAATGTGCTTTGATGCATTAACCAAATTATAATGCAAATAGTTTGCGGCCCAAATTCTACGGCTCTATCTTACTACCCTTTCTTCTTTCCTTTTTTGATAACTTTAACAAATAGCACCCGTACACTTTGGTACGTTTCAATTTGCCAGGGCTTCATAGCGCCCCGCAATACAGCAACAAAGTCCGAACACTTTTTACAGTATAGTTCGGCACCCCGAATTTAGCACTATATGCATTGGGTCTGAATCATGTCTTTGGTCAATAGTTGGGTTGCCCGGCTCCTGTGCTTGCTACCTTACGTTCCGTTACATCAGCTAGGGTAGTAAAGGGAGAACTACTGTGATTGTGCCCTGGTTTACCCGAACGAGCACCTCAGTAGAGAAAGCCGAAAACTGACTGTCATGATGCGGCGAGAAACGGTCATCTCTTCGGAGGTCCCAAATCTTTAGAGATTTGTTCTGCATTACGCGAGGGATCGGTACTTACCCGATCAGGTGTTTACAACACCCTAGTTCGGATACTAGGGGCTGCACCTATATTTTTATTGTCAAACTCCTATGGCTAAGTGAGGGTGCTAAATCCTCATAATCCGATTGCCTTGTTCGTTGCGCTAAACACCTCCTTCAAGGACCAAATAATTGGATCAAGAGTGTTTAGATTACATCCCGAACACCCCCGTACTACCTACATGGGGGCAGAAGCCAGCGACTGGCCAACTCTCAGATTTCACACAACACGGCTGCACAAGAGGTGAATTTTTTAAAAAAACAAACATTATATTACATAACGACTTTGTTTCATCATACAAGGCAGAGACAACATGAATGTATTCATTCGAAAATAATGTCTTGCGCACATTGCGTCGCCACGATACGAGACCCCTCCAGGACGTCTTCAAAATACCGCTCGGGCGTGCGGTGCTCCTTGCCCTCAAGCGGTCCCTCGGTCACAAGCTTGACGGCGTCCATCTTCGCCCACCACTCCTTGACGCGGGCGAAGGCCATGCGCGCGCCTGATACGTCTCCAGCGTATCTATAATTTTTTATTGCTCCATGCTATCTTATCTACTGTTTTGGACTATATTGGGCTTTCTTTTCCACCTTTATATTATTTTTGGGACTAACCTATTAACCGGAGGCCCAGCCCAGAATTGTTGTTTTTTGCCTATTTCAGAGTTTCGGAGAAACAGAATATCAAACGGAGTCCAAACGGAATGAAACCTTCGGGAACGTGATTTTCTCATCATATAAGACCCAGGAGACTTGGACCCTCCGTGAAGAAAGCCACGAGGCGGTCATGAGGGTGGGGGCGCATCCACCCCCTTAGGGCACGCCCCCTGCCTCGTGGCCCCCTCGGAGCTCCACCGACGTACTTCTTCCTCCTATATATACCTACGTACCCCCAAACAATCAGATACAGAGCCAAAAACCTAATTCCACCGCCGCAACCTTCTGTACCCACGAGATCCCATCTTGGGGCCTGTACCGGAGCTCCGCCGGAGAGGGCCATCATTACGGAGGGCTTCTACATCATCCTAGCCCCTTCGATGAAGTGTCAGTAGTTCACCTCAGACCTACGGGTCCGTAGTTATTAGCTAGATGGCTTCTTCTCTCTTTTTGGATCTCAATACAATGTTCTCCCCCTCTCTCGTGGAGATCTATTCGATGTAATCTTCTGTTTGCGGTGCGTTTGTTGAGATCGATGAATTGTGGGTTTATGATCAAGTCTATCTATGAATAATATTTGAATCTTCTCTGAATTCTTTTATGTATGATTGGTTATCTTTGCAAGTCTCTTCCAATTATCAGTTTGGTTTGGCCTACTAGATTGGTTTTTCTTGCCATGGGAGAAGTGCTTAGCTTTGGGTTCAATCTTGCGGTGTCCTTTCCCAGTGACAGAAGGGGCAGCAAGGCACGTATTGTATTGTTGACATCGAGGATAACAAGATGGGGTTTTTATCATATTGCATGAAACTATCCCTCTACATCACGTCATCTTGCTTAAGGCGTTACTCTGTTTTTAACTTAATACTCTAGATGCATGCTGGATAGCGGTCGATGAGTGGAGTAATAGTAGTAGATGCAGGCAGGAGTCGGTCTACTTGTCTCGGACGTGATGCCTATATACATGATCATACCTAGATATTCTCATAACTATGCTCAATTTTGTCAATTGCTCAACAGTAATTTGTTCACCCACCATAGAATACTTATGCTCTTGAGAGAAGCCACTAGTGAAACCTATGGCCCCCGGGTCTATTCTCATCATATCAATCTCCATCACTTTAATCTTTCTTGCTTTTTACTTTTCCTTTTACTTTACACTTTGCATCTCCATACCAAAAATACCAAAAAAATTATCTCTATCACATCTCACTCCCGTAAGTGACCGTGAAGGGATTGACAACCCCTAATCGCGTTGGTTGCATTGAGCTATTGTTTTGTGCAGGTACGAGGGACTTGCGTGTAGACTCCTACTGGATTGATACCTTGGTTCTCAAAAACTGAGGGAAATACTTACGCTACTTTGCTGCATCATCCTCTCCTCTTCGGGGAAATCCAACACAGTGCTCAAGAGGTAGCAAGAAGAATTTCTGGCGCCGTTGCTGGGGAGTCTATGCAAAAGTCAACATACCAAGTACCCATCACAATCCCTATCTCTCGCATTACATTAGTTGCCATTTGCCTCTCGTTTTCCTCTCCCCCACTTCACCCTTGCCGTTTTATTCGCCTTCTTCCCGTATGCCTTTTTGTTTGTGTTTCCATGTGCCTTCTATTTGCTTGCATCTTTGCTTGCTAAAAATCTATTGATATGGATCCACTTAAAGTGTTCTACTTGGATCATCTTCGATCCTTATGCACTCGTGCTGAAACCCCAACTAGCCTAGTTGATGGGAAATCTTTAGATGAGCATGCTCATTTTGTTCGTCATCATTTGTCTGAAAAAGGGAGACTCTTACGGTATTATATAAATAGTTTGCTATGCTATGCTTGGAATCTTTGTGAAATGTGTGATTTTACTTGTTGCTCTAAGAACCCTAAAGCACCTTCCCTACCTATGTGAGTTCAATGATAATGAAATCTTATCTTCTTATGCAAGGGGTGTTTATAGTTACTATGATATCGAACAAATTGAAGAATTTGTCATTTTTAAGGGTGCTCATGAAGTTGCTTCTTTGATTGAAAAGTATGATTTTACTCTCAACAAATCTGAAAATTCCATCATACTTAAATATTGCAGTGAAAACCTTGCTTATAATGTCTATGTCCAAGAATTTATTGAAAGAATGACCGTTGCTTTGGAAGAAAATAATGATATGCATGAATCTATAGATAATGATGATTCCGTTGATTTGGTTGAAATATCCCTTGATGAACATGATGCTTGCTATTCTTGTGGCCATGATGCAAATATTTATGAAGACGAATTTGCTATAGTTCCATATGTTAAAAATGAGATCGTTGCTATTGCGCCCATGCTTGATAGCTCCCTCAATGAAAAGCATGATTTCAGTGATTTTACTATAATTTCTCTTGATGTCAATTCTGCTAATAATATGCAAAACCCTAAGCTTGGGGATGCTTGTTTTGCTATGTCTACTACTTGTTGCAATGATCATGATTGGGGTGATTCTTCTTATGATTCTGAAAATTTATTTAATCCCCATGATGAATATGAGATTGATAATATTGTTTGCAATAATATTGAAAGTGGGTTTGGAAGAGTGTCAACTTTAGATCCCACATATTTGGAGAATATTCAATCTTATGAAATTTTTGATAAAAGTGGGTTTGGAGAGGTCATGACTTTAGTTAATGTTAATCCCCCTATCTTGGAAGAGTGTCAACTTTGCATGCATGTGGATCATGTTAAGAATATATTTTGTGATAGCTATATTTTTGAATTTTTTTATGATCCTACATGTAATTATTATGAGAGAGGAAAATATGATTGTAGAAATTTTCATGTTACTAAATTACCTCTCGTTATGTTGAGATTACTATTGTTTCTTTCCGCTTCCTTGCATATGCTAGTTTTTGCTTGCTATGATAATTTGTTTGCCTATAAGATGCCTATGCATAGGAAGTATGTTAGACTTAGATGTGTTTTTCACTTGCTTTATTATGCTCGTTTTGTGCTTCAATTCTTGTCTTTCATGTGAGCATCATTAAAATTGTCAATGCCTAGCTAGGGGTGTTAAACAATAGCGCTTGTTGGGAGGCAACCCAATTTTATTTTAGTTTTTTTGTTTTTGCTTCTGTTTAGGAATAAATAATCCATCTACCTTCTGTTTAGATGAGGTTTTGTGTTTTAATTAGTGTTTGTGCCAAGTTAGACCTATAGGATCTTCTTGGATGATAGTTATTTGATCTTGCTGTAATTTCCAGAATCTTTCTGTTCACGAAAACAATTGTTAAAAATCACCAGAACGTTATAAAATACTGATTCCAATTGATGCTGCTCATTAAAAAAATTGTCTAGGTCGTCCTATTTTGGTAGATGTTTTGGAGTTCCAGAAGTTTGCATTAGTTATAGATTACTACAGACTGTTCTGTTTTTGACAGATTCTATTTTTCGTGTGTTTTTGCTTATTTTGATGAATCTATGGCTAGTAAAATAGTTTATAATCCATAGAGAAGTTGGAATACAGTAGGTTTAACACCAATATAAATAAATAATGAGTTCATTACAGTAGCTTGAAGTGGTCTTTAGTTTTCTTTCGCTAATGGAGCTCACGAGATTTCTATTGAGTTTTGTGTTGTGAAGTTTTCAAGTTTTGGGTGAAATCTTTTGATGGATTATGGAACAAGGAGTGGCAAGAGCCTAAGCTTGGGGATTCCCATGGCACCCCCAAGATAATCCAAGGACACCAAAAAGTCAAAGCTTGGGGATGCCCCGGAAGGCACCCCCTCTTTCGTCTACTTCCATCGGTAATTTTACTTGGAGCTATATTTTTATTCACCACATGATATGTGTTTTGCTTGGAGCGTCTTGTATTATTTGTGTCTTTGTTTGTTAGTGTGCCACAATCATCCTTTCTGTACACACCTTTTGAGAGAGCCATACATGAATCGGAATTTGATAGAATACTCTATGTGCTTCACTTATATCTTTTGAGCTTTATAGTTTTGCTCTATGTGCTTCACTTATATCTTTTGAGCTTTATAGTTTTGCTCTAGTGCTTCACTTATATCTTCTAGAGCATGGTGGTGGATTTGTTTTAAAGAAACTATTGATTTCTCATGCTTCACTTAGATTATTTTGAGAGTCTTTAATAGCATGGTAATTTGCTTAATAATAATAAGCTTGGTATTCAAGATTTGTGAAACTTTCTTTTGAGTGCGTTGAATACTAAGAAAAGATTGATGCTTGATAATTGTTTTGAGATGTGAAGATGGTGATATTAGAGTCATGCTAGTTGACCCCGCAAAAAAAAAAGAGTCATGCTAGTTGAGTAGTTATGAATTTGAAGAATACTTGCATTAAAGTTTGTGATTCGCGTAGCATGCACGTATGGTGAACCGTTATGTGATGAAGTCGGAGCATGATTTATTTATTGATTGTCTTCCTTATGAGTGGCGGTCGGGGACGAGCGATGGTCTTTTCCTACCAATCTATCCCCCTAGGAGCATGCGCGTAGTACTTTGCTTTGATAACTTCTAGATTTTTGCAATAAGTATATGAGGTCTTTATGACTAATGTTGAGTCCATGGATTATACGCACTTTTCCCTTCCTTTCACCATTGCTAGCCTCTCTAATACCGCGCACTTTTCGCCGGTATTATACACCCACCATATATCTTCCTCAAAACAGCCACCATACCTACCTATCATGGCATTTCCATAGCCATTCCGAGATATATTGCCATGCAACTTTCCACCGTTCTGTTTATTATGACACGCTCCATCATTGTCATATTGCTAGCATGAGCATGTAGTTGACATCGCATTCGTGGCAAAGCCACCGTTCATAATTCTTTCATACATGTCACTCTTGAATCATTGCATATCCCGGTATACCGCCGGAGGCATTCACATAGTCATATTTTGTTCTAAGTATCGAGTTGTAATTGTTGAGTTGTAAGAAAAATAAAAGTGTGATGATTATCATTTTTAGAGCATTGTCCCAAGTGAGGAAAGGATGATGGAGACTATGATTCCCCCACAAGTCGGGATGAGACTCCGGACGAAAAAAAAGAGGCCATAAAAAAAGGAAAAGGCCCAAATAAGAAAATGAGAGAAAAAAGAGAGAAGGGACAATGTTACTATCCTTTTACCACACTTGTGCTTCAAAGTAGCACCATGATCTTCATGATAGAGAGTCTCCTATGTTGTCACTTTCATATACTAGTGGGAATTTTTAATTATAGAACTTGGCTTGTATATTCCAATGATGGGCTTCCTCAAATGCCCTAGGTCTTCGTGAGCAAGCGAGTTGGATGCACACCCACTTAGTTTCTTTTGTTGAGCTTTCACATACTTATAGCTCTAGTGCATCCGTTGCATGGCAATCCCTGCTCACTCACATTGATATCTATTGATGGGCATCTCCATAGCCCATTGATACGCCTAGTTGATGTGAGACTATCTTCCCCTCTTTTTGTCTTCTCCACAACCACCATTCTATTCCATATATAGTGTTATATCCATGCCTCATGCTCATGTATTGCGTGAAGATTGAAAAGGTTTTGAAAATGTTAAAGTATGAAACAATTGCTTGGCTTGTCATTGAGGTTGTGCATGATTTAAATACTTTGTGTGGTGAAGATGGAGCATAGCCAGACTATATGATTTTGTAGGGATAACTTTCTTTGGCCATGTTATTTTGAGAAGACATAATTGCTTTGTTAGTATGCTTGAAGTATTATTGTTTTTTTATGTCAATATGAACTTTTGTCTTGAATCTTTTGGATCTGAATATTCATACACAATTAAGAAGATTTGCATTGAAATTATGCCAAGTAGCACTCCGCATCAAAAATTCTCTTTTTATCATTTACCTACTCGAGGACGAGCAGGAATTAAGCTTGGGGATGCCTGATACGTCTCCAACGTATCTATAATTTTTGATTGCTAAATGCTATATTATCTACTCTTTTGGACTATATTGGGCTTTATTTTCCACTTTTATATTATTTTTGGGACTAATCTATTAACCGGAGGCCCATCCCAGAATTGTTGTTTTTTTTGCCTATTTCAGAGTTTTAGAGAAACAGAATATCAAACGGAGTGCAAACGGAATGAAACCTTCGGGAACGTGATTTTCTCATCAGATAAGACCCAGGAGACTTGGACCCTCCGTCAAGAAAGCCACGAGGCGGTCACGAGGGTGGCGGGCGCGCCCCTTGCCTCATGGGCCCCTCCGATCTCCACCGACGTACTTCTTCCTCCTATATATACCTACGTACCCCCAAACGATCAGATACGGAGCCAAAAACCTAATTCCACCGCCGCAACCTTCTGTACCCACGAGAACCCAACTTGGGGCCTGTAGCGGAGCTCCGCCAGAGAGGGCCATCATCACGAAGGGCTTCTACATCATCCTAGCTCCTCCGATGAAGTGTGAGTAGTTCACCTCAGACCTACGGGTCCATAGTTATTATCTAGATGGCTTCTTCTCTCTTTTTGGATCTCAATACAATGTTCTCCCCCTCTCTCGTGGATATCTATTCGATGTCATCTTCTTTTTGCGGTGTGTTTGTTGAGACCGATGAATTGTGGGTTTATGATCAAGTATATCTATGAATAATATTTGAATCTTCTCTGAATTCTTTTATGTATGATTGGTTATCTTTGCAAGTCTCTTTGAATTATCAGTTTGGTTTGGCCTACTAGATTGGTTTTTCTTGCCATGGGAGAAGTGCTTAGCTTTGGGTTCAATCTTGTGGTGTCCTTTCCCAGTGACAGAAGGGGCAGCAAGGCACGTATTGTATTGTTGTCATCGAGGATAACAAGATGGGGTTTTTATCATATTGCATGAAACTATCCCTCTACATCATGTCATCTTGCTTAAGGCGTTACTCTGTTTTTAACTTAATACTCTAGATGCATGCTAGATAGCGGTCGATGAGTGGAGTAATAGTAGTAGATGCAGGCAGGAGTCGGTCTACTTGTCTCGGACGTGATGCCTATATACATGATCATACCTAGATATTCTCATAACTATGCTCAATTCTGTCAATTGCTCAAAAGTAATTTGTTCACCCATCGTAGAATACTTATGCTCTTGAGAGAAGCCACTAGTGAAACCTATGGCCCCCGGGTCTATTCTCATCATATCAATCTCCATCACTTTAATCTTGCTTGCTTTTTACTTTGCCTTTTACTTTTCACTTTGCATCTCTATACCAAAAATACCAAAAACATTATCTCTATCAGATCTCACTCCCTTAAGTGACCGTGAAGGGATTGACAACCCCTAATCGCGTTGGTTGCGTTGAGCTATTGTTTTGTGTAGGTACGAGGGACTTGTGTGTAGCCTCCTACTGGATTGATACCTTAGTTCTCAAAAACTGAGGGAAATACTTACGCTACTTTGCTGCATCATCCTCTCTTCTTCGGGGAAATCCAACGCAATGCTCAAGAGGTAGCAGCGCCCTCGATGCAGACCGACCGCTTGACGACGTCCAGCCGAGGGCAGGCATTCACGAGCCGCTTCACGAGCCCGAAGTAGCTGTTGGGTATAGCTTCGGTAGGCCACATCCGGATTATTAAATCCTTCATGGCCAGTTCGGCCACCCTATGCAGCTCGACCAGCTGTTTTAGCTGATTGCTAAAGGGCACCGGATGTTCTGGCGCAAGGTATTGCGACCAGAACAACTTCTCCATTGAGCTCCCTTCTTTGGCTCGGAAGAATTCCGCAGCGTCAGAAACATTGCGCGGCAGATCCATAAACGCCCCCGAAGAACTCCAAATCCGGGTTAGTAAGAGATACTTCTTCTCCACATACTTGCTTTGCATACTGAACGCCTTACCCGCCGCGATCTTCTTGGCCTCCTGGATTTCCTGGAGGGTGCCCTGGGCTTCAACCTGGGTCGCTTCCGCGCTTTGGCGAGGCTTGGCGAGTTCGGTCTCTGAGCCGAAACATCGCGCTCCAAGATCTCGCATTTCTTCACGGCATCCTAGAGCTCTTGCTGGACCTCATCAAGCCTGGCGTCGTGCTTCTTACGGGCGGCTTGTTCCTTGGCAGCTCTCTCCTCGGCCTCGGCCAGGGCCTTTTTAAGGACCTCGACCTCGGTTGCCGCTCCTACAAATATTATGGCACTACGGTCAATACACATCATTCATTCTTCCTGAATATATATACAGCAAGTCGCAACATACCTTATTGTCCTCCAACTCCCTTTTTACAAGGCCGAGCTCTTCTTCGACCCACTCCAGACTCTGCTTTAGTCCAGAGACCTCCGCAGCATGAGAGGTTGCGACCAGCAACGACGCCTGCTTATGCATATAAGACATCTTCAGTTAGTTTCCTATGAAAATAAATCCATCCTCTATCCGGCTTTTCTTTCCGAACACCAGACAGTGTCTTAGGGGCTACTGTCTATACTAGGACATTTTCTTTGGCGTCGCTTTACCTCAAAGCCTGTTAGCAGGCTGCCGCAGGCTTCGGTCAGTCCGCTCTTGACGAACTGAACCCTCTCAATCACCATACCCATAAGGATACGGTGTTCATCCACAATGGAAGCGCCTCGTAGCGCTTCCAGTAGATTATCCGATGCCTCTGGTTGGACAGACGTCATCGGCGGGACAGGCAATCCTCCTTCTCTGGAAGGAGGCTGCTCGCCGGATTTCGGAGCCGTATAGGTCTCCGGAACCATATGCGGCTGGGGTCCGAACTAAACACGGCCCCCATTGCCAGTATCCATGGGGACCTGCTCCCCAGGTGTTCGGCGACCGAGGTTTCGCCCTCCGGCGCCACCCTGACGGCCTCCTGAACCTCTCCCTGGCCTGGGAAGATCCTTTGGGACAGCACCTCGTCGTCGCCCTTGCCCTTGGGAGAGTGAGCGGCCGGCGGTGACTCGCTGGCCATCGCCTTGGAATCCAGCAAACCTCCTGATGAGGATCGCACGGAGCTGTCATGGGCCGGACTACAATAGCATAATTAAACATGTTAATACCATGAAGAGGAGAGGCCGGATACAAGGACGTATACGCGTTTTGAGTACTTACGATGCGGCCAGGGGCTTGCTTCTGGGGCATCATTCTGGGCTGCTTTCAAAGTCCCACACGGAGTTATCCGCGAGGGAGCCCTTCCCCCTCTTGGGCGCCTCCGCCTCCAGATTTGTGGAGGCCGCCCTCTTCTTTCTTCCCCCATTAGGGGGAGAGTTGGTTTCTTCCTCCTCCTCCTTGTCGTCTTCGGCCGCAGAGGAGTGAGTTTTGTCTTCGGACGACACGTCCGAAACTCTTTTGCGGCGAGGGCCACTTTTGGCCCCCTTGGCCTTCTTCTCCGGCGCCTTGTAGGGTGCCGGAACCAGCATCTTCGCTAGGTGCAGGATGACTGGTTCCTCGGTCAGCGGAGCCGGGCACCGAATCCACTCCGCTTTCTCTATCCATACCTGAAAAAATGAACAATGAAGTTTTATATATCTTCCTTGAATAAGCAAGTAGAGGATGCACCTTGATGTCACTAGTAGAAAAGGGGCCATTTGTCCTGGTTCATACGGGCCTTTTGTCCCGGTTGTTGAACCGAGACTAAAGGGTCGTTACTAATGCCCTGGCCCTTTAGTCCCGGTTCTTACACGAACCGGGACAGCTGGGCCTCCACGTGGCCGGTGCGGCGAGCCCAGGCAGGAGGGCCTTTGGTCCTAGTTGGTGGCACCAACCGGGACCAATAGACGTGACGGGCCGCTAAACCTAGACAAATCTCGAGGAAAATGGAGCTTTGAGGTCGAGCTTCGAGAGGAGAAAGCTTAACTAGTGTGGCTCGGGCATTTCATCGAACACCTCATGTGCATAGGAGGTGAGCTAGAGCACCACAAAGCCCTCCCCTCGCCGGCCAAAGAAAAACAGAGCACTCTGGAATGCTCTGCTCGCGGGCGAGGGGTATATATAGGCACCTCATTGGTCCCGGTTCGTGGCATGAACCGGGACTAAAGGGCAGCCTGTGGTCCCGGTTCAAACCACCAACCGGGACCTATAGTGGTGGGCCAGGAGCTAGGCCCATTGGTCCCGGTTTGTCCCACCAACCGGGACCAAAAGGTCCAGACAAACCGGTACCAATGGCCCACGTGACCCGGCCGGTCCCCTGGGCTCACGAACCGGGACCAATGCCCCCACGTGTCCCGGTTCTGGACTGAACTGGGACTAATGGGCCGACCCGGCCTGAACCAAAGCCCCTTTTCTACTAGTGTGTGAAGGAATTATCGTGCTGGCAGGATGGGCAAGATTGTGCCCGCGGTCCGAGTCTATGTCCGGCGGCGTCTTGTTGCCCTTAAAGAGCAACTTCCGGACATCTTCGTGAGTGGTTCCGAAGAGCCTTTCTAAGGTCTGGTGCTTCTCCAAATCGAATTCCCATAAAGGGAAGGCTCGGCTCTGGCATGCAAGGTTCCGACGAACTAGCATCACCTGGATCACGTTGACGAGCTTGATGTTTTTGTCCACCATGCATTGGATGCGCGTTTGCAGCGCTGTCATTTCGTCCGACGAAGACCAATTTGGGCCCTTCTCTATCCAGGAGGTGAGCCGCATTGGAGCTCTGGACTTGAATTAGGGAGCCGCGGCCCAAGTGGCGTCGTGGGGCTCTATGATATAGAAGCACAGTTTCTGCCACTCCTTGACGGTCTCCACAAACGTACCTTTGGTTCATGTGACGTAGGGCATCTTGCTCACCATGGCACCTTCGCAGTCCGCTTGTTGGCCATCCACCACCTTCGCCTTCACGTTGAAGATTTTGAGCCACAGTCCGAAGTGGGGAGGAATGCGGAGGAAGGCCTCGCACACGACAATAAGTGTCGAGATGTTGAGGAAGGAGTTTGGGGCTAGGTCATGAAAATCTAGCCCATAATAGAACATAAGTCCGCGGACGAAAGGGTGGAGAGGAAACCCTAACCCGCGGACGAAATGAGGGATGAACACCACCCTCTCATTAGGCCTCGGGGTGGGGACCACTTGCCCCTTGGCCGGAAGCCGGCGAGCGATTTCTTTCGCCAGATACCCGGCCTCCCGAAGCTCGGTGATGTCCTTCTCCTTAACGGAGGAGGCCATCCACTTGCCTTGCCCTCCAGATCCGGACATGGTTGAGTGCTTTCTTGAGGCGGAAAAGATGAAGACTTGGGCGCTGGAGCTCAAGAATGGAAGGGCAGAGAAAGAGAGAAGGGGTGGGTGAAATAAGGGAATCCTTATCCCCTTATAAAGGCAGTGAATATAAAACGCCTCCCCATTCGCCTCAAAACTCGCTTGTTCCCAAGGGTTGTGTAAACGGTACAGTTGGATTACCCACGCCCGTATTGATGAGAATCCCTCAATAAGGGGACACGATCTCTGCTTCGACAAGACGTGCCAATAAAAACCGCGTCTCGAAATGTGGGACGGCAGACAAAAACGGTTCGAAATAATGACCGGGTAGACGTGATGTCACATTGAAAAAAGTTGTCAGCGGATTGGACTCGTGAAATATTATACTCTCTGCGGTTGTGTATGTGGTACTTGTGTTACACATCCGGACACGTTTGTTGCGTCCGAAGACTATCTTGGAGTATTCGGAAAGGGGAACCCGCCTTGCAATACCGAAGACAATCTGCGCGCCGGACACCTCGTCATTGAAGCCTGGTTCAGGGGCTACTGAGGGAGTCCTGGACTAACGAGTCCTCTGGCGTCCGGCCTGTTGAACATGGGTCGGACTAGTGGGCTGTGAAGATACAAGACCGAAGACTCTCTGCCGTGTCCGTATGGGACTCTCCTTGGCGTGGAAGGCAAGCTAGGCATCCAAATATGAAGATTCCTTTCTCTGTAACCGACTTTGCACAACCCTAGTCCCCTCCAGTATCTATATAAACCGGAGGGCTTAGTACGAAGGACAGATATAGTCATACAGGCTAGACTTCTAGGGTTTTAGCCGTTACAATCTCGTGGTAGATCAACCCTTGTAATACTCATATTCATCAAGATCAATCAAGCAGGAAGTAGGGTATTACCTCCATAGAGAGGGCCCGAACGTGGGTAAACATTGTGTCCCCTGTCTCCTGTTACCATCGACCTTAGATGCACAGTTCGGGACCCCCTACCCGAGATCCGCCGGTTTTGACATCGACAGCATGACACCCCTTGGAGACACCCAATTGTTCCAAGCCATGTGCGGCATCTCCCTCCATGTTTTACTCCTCCGGTCATATTCACGTAGTGCTTAGGCGAAGCCCTGCGCAGATCACATCACCATCACTGCCGCCACGCCATCGTGCTGATGAAACTCTCCCACAACACTTTGCTGGATCAAGAGTTTGAGGGACATCATCGAGCTGAACGTGTGTTGAACTCGGAGGTGCCTTACGTTCGGTACTTGATCTGTTGGATCACGAAGATGTTCGACTACATCAACCGCATTAAACTAACGCTTCCGCTTTCGGTCTACGAGGGTACGTGGACACACTGTCCCCATCTCGTTGCTATTCATCTTCTAGATAGATCTTGCGTGAGCGTAGGAAATTTTTGAAATTGCATGCTACGTTCCCGTTCAGGTGGGAGGGGAGGGGAGGCAGCCAGAGCCAGGGCGCCCTAGGTCTTGGTCGCCGCCCCCTAGGGGCCCTGCCTTGCCCTGCGCCCCCCTTTCCTTGTATACGGAAGGGGAAGGAAAGAGGGGAGAGGGCGAAGGAAGGGGGAATCCTATTCCCTCTCTTTCCTTTCCTCCTCCCGTTTTCCTTCTCCACTTAGGCCAGCCCATATGGGGGCACACCAGCCCTTTGTGGCTGGTGTGTTTCCCCTCTTGGCCCGTAAGGCCCATATCTTTTGCCGGGGGTGCCTGGAACCCCTTCCGGTGACCCGATATGTACCCGGTACCCTTTGGAACACTTCCGGTGTCCGAATACTATCGTCCCATATATCAATCTTTACCTTTCGACCATTTCGAGACTCCTTGTCATGTTCGTGATCTCATTCGGGACTCCAAACAACATTCGATCACCAAATCACATAACTCATATAATACTATATCGTCATCGAACCTTAAGCGTGCGGAGGTTCGAGAACTATGTAGACATGACTGAGACACCTCTCCGATCAATAACCAATAGCAAAACCTGGATGCCCATATTGGCTCCTACATATTCTACGAAGATCTTTACCGGTCGAACCGTTATGACAACTTACGTTATTCCTTTTGTCTATCGGCATGTTACTTGCTTGAGATTTTATCGTCGGTATCTTCATACCTAGTTGAATCTTTTTACCGGCAAGTCCCTTTTCTCTTTCAGTAATACATCACCTCATGATTAACTCCTTAGTCGTTTGCTTGCAGGCTTATGATGTGTATTACCGAGAGGGCCCAGAGGTACCTCTCCGATACTCGGATTGACAAATCCTAATCTCGATCTATGCCAACTCAACAAACACCTCTATAGAGCATCTTTATAATCACGCAGTTACGTTGTGATGTTTGATAGCACACAAGGCATTCCTCCGGTATGCGGGAGTTGCATAATCTCATAGTCGAAGGAATATGTATTTGACATGAAGAAAACAATAGCAATAAAACAAAACTATCATAATGCTAAGCTAACAGATGGTTTTTGTCCATCACATAATTCTCCTAATGATGTGATCCCGTTATCAAATGACAACTCATGTCCATGGTTAGGAAACCTTAACCATCTTTGATCGACGAGCTAGTCAAGTAGAGTCTCGCTAGGGACACGGTGTTTGTTTATATATTCACACGTGTATTTAGGTTTCCGATCAATACAATTCTAGCATGAATAATAAACCTTTATCATGAATAAGGAAATATAAAATAACAACTTTATTATTGCCTCTAGGGCATATTTCCTTCAGTTAGATCGTGAGTTGTTCTATGCATCCTCAAGCATCACCATCGGCAACGGTGCACTGGCGCCATTTTGGGACTCCCCTTGGGTAAATGGAGAAAAGTCGTCCGACATCGCCCCTCTCATCTTCCAGGCTTCCAAGCAGAAGAAGTGGAAAGTCATGGATGCCATGCACGAGGGAAATTGGTTAACAAAAACAAGCTCCCTGACAACTGGACGATGGAGTACATTTGTCAAATTGTAACCCTTTGGGCTCGCGTTAGGGCCATACCGATGGTGGCGGACATCGAGGACACCATTATTTGGAAGCACACGACCGACGGGTCATACTTCGCCACTTCCGGGTACCACGCCCAACTTCTTGGGTCGGTGTGCTCACCCATGGGCGCCGCGGTCTGGAATACTTGGGCCTCCCCAAGATGAAATTCTTCGCCTAGTGGCGATCCAAAACCGTGTCTGGATGGCGGACCGGTTGGAAAAAAGGGGTGGCCTAACTGCCGGCTCTGTCCGCTTTGCATGCAGATAACGGAGACGGTCGTGCACATCTTCTATAAGTGTCGTTTCTCCATCAGGCTGTGGGGAATGATCAAGGGTTGGCTCAATCTCGACTTCATCTACTTCTCAACTTGGGGGACTCAACGCTCTATCAAGGACTGGTGGATCACCATGTCGGGCTACAGCATGCCGAATCGAAAGGCGATAGCCTCCCTCACCATGCTAACATGCTGGACCATTTGGTGCGAAGGGATTGCTAGGGTCTTCCCGCACAAGTCTACTCTTCCGTCCATCCTATTGCCAAACATCCAAGCTGAGGCAAGGCTTTGGGTTACCGCGGGTGCAAAACATTCGGGCCACATCATGTCGGGAGAGTAGTGGCCTTGTAATTCTAGTTTAGCTTTTCCTTGTAAAATCAACTCTAAACTTCTTCTTAATTAATGAATGAGGCAATTTTTTTGCCTACGTTTAAAAAATAAAATACAAAGCCTGCAATCAAAGCCACGCAACGATGCGGAAGGAGAACTCGAGTGCAGTAGAGTCTGATGGATGGGCAAAAATCCCTGTGAGCAACGAAAGCCAGATCTAGCACTGTTGGCTGGCT
The DNA here is from genome assembly GCA_032464435.1 of Aegilops umbellulata. NCBI lineage: Eukaryota > Viridiplantae > Streptophyta > Magnoliopsida > Poales > Poaceae > Aegilops > Aegilops umbellulata. The sequence continues at coordinate 644,639,046 of CP136060.1, read as the reverse complement.
GCGGAATAAATTGGGCCGGCGAACTTTGTCTGTGAGCATGATGTCATAATCATTTCGTTTGTTACCACAACTCGAGAGGAGGAGGCCGCCACATGCCGGGTGTATCATGTTTTTCTTTGGCCGGTCCGTCCGCCCCGACGTTTGGACTCAGCCACAGACAAATCTAACAATATCTGTATGCGCCTGGCTCCATTGGTCCATTGACTCCTCGTTGAGGTGCCCGTGCATGCGCGTGTATTGTACTAGTCGACAAGGACACGTTATGCGCTCGCCGTGTAAGAAAATCATTCTGGCCGCTCGTATGTCAATTATGTACGTGAAGTCAGACCGATCAGCTCAATATTTATATGCCTGTGCGTTTCACGACCGTGGCACCCGAAGCAAAGAAGCGAAGGGAAGAGAAGGAAGAATAGTGTGTGCATCGGCCATGGAGAGCTCCTCGTCGTCTCTGTTGCTGAGTTCGTATGCCGGCAACAACAAGAGGGCCAGGGATGCCGACCTCGAAGTGGGTTGGTCCGCGGAGGCGGAGGCGGCCAAGAGGATGAGGCCCGAGGACCTGCTGGACCTCCTCGACGACGACGCCGACACCGCGGCGGCCGGCGACCTGGCCTCCGTCATGCAGACCCTCGAGGAGGAGATATGCGCCGACGAGCTGACGCCGCCGCAGCCGGAGCTGGGGTTCCTGCTCGAGGCCTCGGACGACGAGCTCGGCCTGCCGCCGGCCGCCGGGGCGTCCTCCTCGTCGGACGACGCCGGGGGCTGGGAGCCGGAGGAGCCCGCCGGCGTGTTTGGGGAGCAGATATGGGGCTTTGAGGACGAGATTGACGGCGCCTACGCCTTCGGCGGCGTCGCCTACTCGCCGGAGGCCGCGGCCGCAGCCGAGTGGGGCGACGACGGCTTCGACGCCGGCCTGTTCGGCTTCGGCGATGAGTCCTTCGGGCCGTCCGATCTCGCCGTGCTCCGCCAGGAGACCATGCCCGCCGTTTGATCGATCATCAGTGAATGGATTAGCCTTTTCTTTTTTACGTTTGGCTAACATTAGCTTTACCCTTTTTTAACCTTTGGGGATGTAAAGTTTCTAGATGCAAGTTTCCCTAAAAAAAATGTTCTAGATGCAGGATGAAAAACTGTGGAGAAGAAAGCTGGAAAATGTGTTGCTTCGAATGAATGATCTAGAGAGAGAACAAAAATCATCTGAAGAAAAAAAATCTCCCTTGATTCCGGAAGAAATTGTTTCATATTTTATGAATGAAATAGTAAATAAAACCGCTAAAGTATCTTTTATTTTGGCCAAGAAAAATATGCTAGTACTAATACAATGTGAATGAGTGTAAGAGCCAAAAGCAGATGCGGATTTGTGGCCGTCGATGGAAATGTTCAAAATGGTACGGTGCCTGCACGCTGGACGTTGACATAACCTAATGACATGACAGGCCTAAATATTAATACTGAGAAAAAAAACATATGTGATTCAACTGCCCACCCAGATGGATTGGAAAATCAGAAGCTTCTAGTGTTCCTCATATTTTCTTTACTTTTTGTAAAAAGATAAGCTGACAAACCTTCAACGTTTATTCTTGAATGAAAATAAATAAATAAAAGATACTTGGATGTGAGTTGGATGGACCGGATAATTCTGGCGGGAACAGTTGACCTGTAAAACAAGAACATCTGCAAAGATGCGTGGGATTTTTTCTGCGCGTATCTATGCAGTCCTTATAATACGATCGCTCTGCAAGGTGTTACAACTATCATCTCATTCAGATAAAAGAAAATCTGTCAACTTACTCATATTCTGATTTGCCGTCTCAATAGAGTAATGTTGACACATCGAATTTGTCACGAAACTCTGGTGGAAACATGTCGTGTCTGGCATAAAAAACATATAAGACAGATTGAAGTACTTCTGCTTCTGAAATATATTGGGACAAGGAGACGAGAAATCAGGGGTCGTATTTCTCGGCGAAGCTAGCTGTTGCTCGACGGCTAATTTCGTCAATGGCACTTGAAAAATGAGTTTGCACGACAGCGCGAAATTGACCGCTCATAAATTTCTCCTCTATTTTTCTATATTCGAGCACTGGTCACCGAGCATGACGTGGTGGCTGTCCTCACCCGCGCTCGGATCTCTTTCGGGCCAGTCCTCCCCCATGACAGGTCACCGTCTAATTGTGCAATAATGTCGACGATATTTGGTTGCTACAACCTGGTGCATATACTAGCACTCAAGATCTCAGAGCAACTTCAAGCGTGGCCACCCATTTCAACCGCGCGTCCGTTTGGATCGACGTGGACATAAAAATTAGCCAAACGCGCCGATTGAGATAGACCCGCGTCCGCTTTTTGTCCGTCTGCCGACCCATTCCCGGCCTATTTTTTAGCCGAATTTGCGTCCGCACGGGTACAAGACGGACGAGTGCGCGCGCGCCTACTCCTCCCCTCTAGCCTGCTGGTCGGGGGCACATGGTCATCTCACCCATGCCAACAGCAAAACTCTCGCCCGCTTCGTCACCGCCGCTACCGCCCATTACTCCGGTGACTCTGCCAGCTGTCGGCGCCGCCGTAACAGCCCCTCTGCAACGCCGCCACCTCCCATCGTTGCCCCGCCACCTCCGTCTTGCCGCCATGGAACCGAGAGCTTCCCACCCCCGACACAGCCGCGACCGCGACCAAGAAGCCGGCTCGCTGCCTCAGCCAGCTCTTTATCGGCACGGTCGTCAGACGCCGACACGCTCGTCGGACGCCGCCAGGGCAGCTAGCTGGTCCGAGGGCAGCGCGACCCCCTTCGCCGGCGTCTCCTTCGTCGACGCCCGCAAGCTGTTCGACAATTTGCCAAGGTACAAAATGTACTCCGCCGACGATTCCTTTTTCACAATTTCCTTTGCGACTCCGACGATTCCTCGTCCGATGATGAGGAGATCTTGGCTGACGTGTAGGCACATCACCACCTCAATAGCCAGCGCCCGTCGTTTCGTGGCTCCATTCCGAGGCACCTTCCGGCGTTGAATCGCAACCGAGAGCGCGGACATTTCCTTCTTTGGAAAGACTACTTTGACACAGCAAACCCGTTGATCTAACATCAGAAATTCCGCCGCCGTTTCTGTATGAGTAGGCATCTTTTCAACCGTATTAGAGAGGGGGTGGTCGGCTACGATGACTATTTCGAGTGCAAAGAGGATGCCGATTGAAAGATTGGCTTCTCCTCTTATAAAAAATGCACTGCAACCATTCGAATGCTTGCATACGGAGGCCCGGTGATCTCATTGACGAGTACGTCTGTATGAGCGAGTCTACATGCCTAGACACCCTTTACAAGTCTTGTCGGGCTGTTATTGCTGTGTTCGGCCCTGAGTACTTGAGAGAGCCGACTCCTAAAGATAAAACCCGTTGGTTGGCGATCAATGCGAGTAGGGGATTCTCAGTGATGCTTGGCAGTATAGATTGCTTGCACTGGGAGTGGAAGAACTGCCCTTCTGCTTGGCAAGGGTAGTATAAGGGCCATGTCAGGGCTTGCACAGTCATACTTGAGGCAGTGGCGTCTCAAGATCTCTGGATCTGGCACTCTTTCTTTGGCATGGCCAGATCACACAATGACATCAACGTGCCTCAGCGCTCGCTGGTGTTTGCTAGGCTTGCCGATGGCAACTGCCCACCGATGAACTTTACTATCAACGGCCACAACTACGACAAAGGATACTACTTGGGTGACGGTATCTATCCTCAGTGGACCACTATTGTGAAGACAATTCCCAACCCTGTCGGAGAGAAGACGAAAAGATTTACCCAAGAGCAAGATAGTGCTAGGAAGGACGTCGAGCGTGCCTTTGGTGTTCTGCAATCTCGATGGGGCATCGTTCGGTATTCTGCTAATACTTGAAGCACACAGAAACTATGGGAGGTGATGTCTGCTTGTGTGATCATGCACAATATGATCATAGAAGATGAGCGCCCGGAACGTCTCTACGATCAAGGGTTGTAGTTTCAGGATGAGAATGTTGTGCTTGAGCATGGAGGAGCGGCAACATTTGAATAGTTCATCCAATTTCATCATGACACGCGTGATTGGGAAACTCACATGCAACTGCAAAATGATTTGGTTGAGTATATGTGGGCTCATGTTGACAACCAATAGATGTATCTTTTTTATTTGGCTTGCAAAATTATGTGAGACAATTTTTGTTTTATTCGGCTTGTAATACTATGCTATTCTATTTGGTTGAAACTATGCTATTTTTTTGATTGAAATAAATGCAGAAGTTGTATGTGAAATAACGCAAAATTTGTGCTATTGGTTAAAAAATGCGCTCAGCCAAATCTTAAACAGGGGCGGACATCCGTTTGGATCGACGCGTTCAAGTTGTTCTCATATGAGCTAAAAATATGGTATTTTGAGAATGGGTGGTCGAGATGAGAGTTTGCCCTGAAGGGCTCGACCAGTGCGGGCGAGTACAAAAGCTGCAATCAAAGCAGCCACGCCACGATGAAGAAGGAAAAATTTTCAGTGCAGCAGCGTGTGATGGGCGGGCAAATTCCCCTGTGACTCTGAGAAACGAAACGAAAGCCAGATCTAGCTCTACCCGTCTACCGTCTACGGGAATAAATTTATGCAGGCGAACTTGCCTACGAGCCATGATTTCGTTTCCGGGGAAAGAAGGGAAAGGCAGGCAGGCGGCGACGTGCGAATGGCTAAAGCAGCAGCAACATGATTCTGCCACGGGACTCGTGACGCCGCGCATGTGGCCGGTCTCTGCCTGCCGCCGCTGCCGATCTCGTCCACTCCGTTGCCTTTGCCCCCCTGCCACTCACCAAAGGTCGGGCGGCCCCCGGGGCGGCAACCGGGGCTGAGAACCCCGTGAATGGCCGCCCCGCCCGCCTTTTTCTCGGGCATAAATCCTTTCTTCTTCTTCTTTTTTATTATTTATTTACAGAAGGAACCCTCGTAGGTTCGGCTGGATGCGCCTCTGTTTTCTTCGTCATACATTCCACTTGCCGCTGGTGGTGATCACGCCTACACATGATGATGCCATAATCATTCGGCTTCGAACTGTACCAGATAGGCCCCGGCGAGGTCTGATCAGTCACCGGCCGGGGCTGTCGGTTCCGTTCGGAACGGCCGAACGGGCACGTACGATGTCGGCTGCTATGAGCTAGCGGGGCTGTCGGTTCCGTTCGGAACGGCCGAACGGGCACGTACGATGTTGGCTGCTATGAGCTGGCGGTGGTACATGCGCCTTTAGGGCATCTCCAGCCGTTGCCCCCCCGGACGCATAAAAATCGCCCCCTGGAGGCGAGCCGGTGATACACTCGACGCTGGGGGTGGTTTTGCGCCCAGTTGTCGCCCCCAGTTCGCCCCTAGGCGCCGAAATTGGTCCACTTTGCAACCCAATTTCGGCGAATAAACGGTCCGCGAGAATAGACCCATATTCGGCGTGGTTTTACCGTGTCTCGGCGTTCAATTATCAACACAATTATTTCTTATCACATATTTCATCATAGAAAAATCAAATACTTGAACAAAATACTACAACAACAAATAGTTCAATACAAATTATATTGTTCAACAAATAAAAACTCGTATTTCATCACGAGGCGTCCCCCTTGAGACTCCATAGGTGCTCAATCAGATCTTTCTGCAGTTGATGATGCACCTGTGGGTCTCGGATCTCATGACGCATACTGAGATAGGCAGTCCAAGTTGCCGGTAGCTGGTGATCAACTTCGGCTAGAGGACCCTGCCTGTAGTATGGTTCAGTGTCAAACACTGGGTCTTCTTGCTCGCTCTCGATGATCATGTTGTGCAAGATGACACAGCAAGTCATGATCTCCCATATTTGATCTTTCGACCAGGTCTGAGCTGCGTTTTGATTTTCGGTTTGTGTTTTTTTTCGTCCTTGGCTGAAATGGCCGAATTTCGGGAATTTTAAAATTTTCGGAAAAATCTCGGACGAAATTGCAGAATCAAAATTTGAAAATTTGACCGAAATTTAGCCGAAATTCGGCCGAAATTTGAACAAAATTTGAAACAAAACAAAGCATAAACATAGCAGCGCAACAACCATCAGGATTGATCATTTAAACTTCAGCGAATAAGCTCAAGGGATTAATAAAACTGCATCTGTCCAACATAACAGGCACACATTAGTTATAAAGTTGCCTCCTACATAACCCTTAATAGTCCAACATCAGTTCAACCATCACAACGTAGTTCAGAGTTCAAATAGTCCGGTACAACCAACAGACTTAAAGGATTACACATAGAAACAACAGCTCCAAAAGACAACCATCAAAGCATGACATTGAAACAACAGCTCCAAGCTTGCCTACATCCAAAAGCTTCTTGATATCCCCGGCTATTCTTCACATGCCATTTCTGGTTTAGAGAAAACAGAGGAAGGGTCAGGATGGAGGTAGTTCTGCATCGGAATTATCTTCTGCCACTTTGTGCAACAAAAAAATAAAATGGATTATCAGGACAAGTAGCTAGTAGAACAATACTCAAATGTTATGCATGCTCATGAATCAAATAACGAATCTACTGCAGCAATATAGTTTTTATTCACCAAAAAGCTTCAGGAGAAAAGGTTAAATGCCTCCATACAATAGAATGATGAATTCTAGTTTATAGTTTGCACTCCAGCACAACAAAACTCTAAGGATACAGAGCAAGCAACATAGACACAAACAACCCACTGTTGGCTTGGACAAGTCGTTTGTCAATTGTCATACAGAAGGAAAAATCCACCGTGAAAAATGTGAATAAAAAATCATGCATAAGCTCAAACATATTGCAGGATAAATATAGTGGTTAACATACCTATAAAACAGCAGCTCCAAGTTTGCATACATCCAAAAGCTTCTTGATATCCTTAGTTCTTCATGTGGCATTTCTGGTTTAGAGAAAACAGAGAGAGGATCGGGATGGATGTAGTTCAACATCAGAATTTTCTTCATCCACTTTGTGAATAATGAAATGAAATGGACTAACAGGGAAGTGTCTAGTGCAACAATAGTCAAGTGGTAACATTTCAGGATAATATAAATACATTGCTTAACATGATAACGAGGCTAGGCATGGATAGAAAGTGCATGCATCTAAGTAACTAGCAGCTCCAAGTAACTAAAATTTTCTAAGCAATTATCATGAATGATAAAACACTAAAAAGAAGAGACTTACCAGATTTCTAAGCAACAGGGTATAGGCTGTTGACGTCCTTGGTCTTCTTCTTGACAAGCCATACAGATCAAGATATATGCCTTACTATATAGAAATATGAAAGAGAGATCCAAATACTCTGAATTGTGATCATCCTCATTTCACTACATGGACAGCGCAGTGTACTGTTATTATGTCCACTTACACCAAAAAACTTCAACCAATTTACGAACAAATACCAAATAGTTTCATGGAACTACTGAATTAAGTGAGAGCTCTATGCCAAATTTTTTTATTTGAACTAAGTTAGAGCTCTACAAAATCCCCATGCAATCTCACAGCTCATATCATGTTAGTATGTTACCTTTCCAAGATCTTTGGGAATCACTTGCACTTGCATCATGGTTGCCGCTGCCACTCCTATTTGCAGTTCCATTACCTGAAAATCGAATGAGAAAAGAACACCGGTCAATTATGAAGTGTAGGTAACTAAGAAAGCAACTTTGCTTACTAGGGTGTCCTCATATTAATAATAAACAAAAAACAGTACAGCCCGATGCTCTAATTTAGATAGTAAGGAGTAAGTTATTTATATATAACTCGATGCTCTAGTTTAGATACTAAGGAGTAAGTAATTTATATACAACTCAATGCTCTAGTTTGCCAAACAGACAAGTCACAAAATGTAATATGTTCTTGAGAATGATACAATGATGCTTAGTTCTAGAACCACCACTTAGTGGTACCGCTGAACAATGAAATTAATCATCGGTCAACATGTACTTTTCTGTTGAAATTAATCTGTTCTTGAGAAAAAACTTTAATGTTGCGCACAAGCACCATCTCAACAGCTCAAAAACAAGCACACAACCCATATATATGGAACAATTATATATTTTAGGACGTTCATAACAAGGTTTGTAACCCACTTTTCTGTTGAACCAAAATAAATATTACCAGATCTAGAGCATCCTTGGTGACTACAAGACGCATGCATATTTCAGATTAATAATGTCACTACTATGTTCAACTCATCAAGACTCAATTTTTCTTACCCCCGTATGATATATGCATTTGCCAAGCCATTTACCAGGGGCCTCTCCTTGATCTAAAGCAACACAAGTACATAGCAGTACATATTATAACTAAGAAACAAAGAAACATCAATCTGAAATCACTGAAGAACTGAAACTGCATGCATGTACCATGGACGAGACAAATTGTTGCTTCAAGTAGGAGGATATAAAGGCATCAAGAACATTCGTACCTTGCCAATCAACTGGACGCCCTCTAGGATGTTGTCGCTGCCCCGTGCTACTGCCTCCGTTCAACTGGTCGGCTGGCGCACCATCAGCTCCATTGCCTCAGCCACCGAGCACCATGCTGCAGTCTTGGAGAGGCAACAGACAGGAAGTGGATGGGGTGGAGGCGAGGAGATGCGGAGGAGGGCCGGATATGTGGAGGAGGGAGAGGAGATGGGGTGGAAGCGCTCGCCTGAGATGTGCGCAGCGGCGGCGCCGCACATAGGAGGAGGAGGGATAGGGAAAGAGCGATTTAGGGTTAGGCTGCGTGAGTTCGTGGGTTTTGTCTTAGCGGAATCCTAACTGGAAGGCTCTCGAAGCTGGGCCGGGCAAACAAAATTTAAAACTGGGCCAATTATTCGGCCGATAGGCCCATTTATCGGGCCCTAGCGAGACGGCCGAAATTCAGCCGAAATTCATTTTTTTCGGCCGAAAATCAAAACGCAGGGTCTGAGCGGGGTACCGAACAACAGCGAATCGAGATTGGAGCACACCAAATGCCCGCTCGACATCCTTCCTGCAAGACTCCTGAAGCTTCGCAAACCAGGCGTTCTTGCCTCCTGCCACAGGGTTTGAGATCGTCTTCACAAATGTCGACCATCTCGGATAAATGCCGTCAGCTAGATAGTACCCCTTGTTGTATTGGTGCCCATTGATCTCGAAGTTCACCGGAGGAGAATGGCCCTCAACGAGCTTGGCACAAACAGGAGAGCACTGCAGCATGTTGATGTCATTGTGAGTTCCTGGCATACCAAAGAAGGAGTGCCAAATCCAGAGGTCCTGTGTGGCTACCGCCTCAAGCACCACACTGCAACCGCCTTTGGCGCCTTTGTACATCCCCTGCCAACCAAATGGGCAGTTCTTCCGTTTCCAATGCATGCAGTCGATGCTTCCAAGCATCCCAGGAAATCCTCTTGCTGCATTCTGGGCTAGGATCCGAGCAGTGTCTTCCGCATTGGGTGTTCTCAAGTATTGTGGCCCAAACACTGTCACAACTGCCCGAAAGAACTTGTAGAAACACTCTATGCTGGTGGACTCAGCCATGCACCCATAGTCGTCGAGTGAATCACTGGGAGCTCCATATGCAAGCATCCTCGTCGCTGTCGTGCACTTCTGGATGGAGGTGAATCCAAGAGCGCCAGTGCAATCCATCTTGCACTTGAAGTATTTGTCGAACTCCCGGATGAAATTCACAATCCCGAGGAAGAGCTTTTGGCTCATCCGATAACGGCGCCGAAATGTTCTCTCGCCATGAAGTGGAGCATCGGCGAAGTAGTCGGAGTAGAGCATGCAGTAGCCTTGCAGACGATGCCGGTTCTTTGCTTTCACCCGCCCCGGCGCCGAGCCACCTCGCCGCGGCTTTTCACTGCTCACCAGCAGCTGGGCGAGGGCGGCGAGCACCATCAGATGCTCTTCTTCCTGGACGTCGGCTGCGGCTTCCACCTCCAGAAGCGCGGCGAGCTCTTCCTCCTCATCCGAGTCCATCGCCGAGACGGGCAAAACGCCGAACACCTTGCACTCGGTGGCCGTGAACCCGCCGTTAAACCGCGCCTCCGCGGCCGGAAACTGCGACCGGAAACGCCCATCTGTTGCGGGAGGGGCTGCCGCGGCGAAGCGCTTCTATTTTCCGGCAGGGAATGGCTATCTAGCGGAGTCGGGCGGCGGCCGTCGCCGGGATACAACTAGTGGTGGCCGAGGGGCGGGGGGTGCGAGGCGAGTCGGGGAAGAAAACCTTGACTTTTCCCCTGTTGGTGTGGGCCAGGCGTGCTTTTCCCTAGCGCCGGAGCCCCCAACGGCTACCCAGCGCGCCGGGTTCGGCTTGTGACCGCCGGGCGGAAAAAAGGTCCGAACCGGCGATTTTCGACGTCCTGGGGGCGCGACTGGGCCGTTTTTTTGGCGCCGGCGCCGAAAAAGTGGCCTGGGGGGGGGCCTGTTGGGGGCGCGACTGGAGATGCCCTTAGTGCCGGTTCGTAAGAGCCTTTAGTGCCGGTTGCAGAGTGTAGACTAAAGGCCCCCCTCTTTACTACCGGTTCGGCACGAACCGGCGCTAAAGTGCCACCACGTGGCACGAGCTAGATCCGGGTGCTGGTAGACCATTAGTATCGGTTGGTAACACCAACCGGTACTAAATGTTTGGGTGGGTTTTGGTTTTTTTCCATTAATTTTGTGTTTTTCATTTAATTCTTTTTTGTTTGCTCGTATTTTACGATACTACATATTGTACACATTATGCATATATATAAATAGATTTTCTTGTACAACAGCATATATATAAATATATATCAGGGAATGTTATATATATATATATATATATATATATATATATATATATATATATATATATATATATATATACAATTTCTCCAACATGTTGCCTTGGTGCCTTCGGAGCACGATGACAAGTGGTTCATGGGGGCGGTAGTGGGTAATAGTATTCTACTTTGGGATCTATGACCTGGTCGAGCAAAAATCCTGCTATCTCCTCTTGAAGTGCTCGTATGCGCTCCGTTGTTAGGAGCTTCTCCCGCACGTCATGGAATTATTAAGATCTGCTCTTTCGGACGCCATCATGCGAATGTTCTCGCAAACGTAGTATGCACACAGATCATTCCCCGGCGCCTGCTTCAGGGCCTTTACAGAATGGAATTGAATCAGATAATGATTAATCAAGCATGATAATTAATTAATGGTACTGAAACAAGAATTAAAGAGATGGTAGCTAACTAGCTAGTACTAGCTACTTAATTACTTACCTTGGGTCGATACCAAAATAGCTTTTGTCGCCATTTTCCTGGAGTCACCTTGATGTACTTTGCCCAAGCCCTGCCTGCCGGCAAAGAAAATTAATATAGGGGTTATTAAAAATAGTTCATATCAGGAAATGACGAACTAAATAGGACGAGATATAGTTAATAATGATTGAAATTACCTGTCGACTATCCCCTTCACGATGTTGTAGTCACTATCTTTTTTAAGTAGTGAGTCTAGTACTTCAACTTTTTCTTCATCAACTTTAATGTCTAACAAGATCCAGTGGAACCTGCATGCGCATACGTTTGCATGTATAAATTAAGCGGGCATGTGCATAACACTAATCAACTATAACCCTAAACCCTATACACTTATTAACATCTAGCTAGTAGGCAAAAACAGAATTTGTAGTACAAGACAGTGTGACTCACTCGAAGTTGTAAGGAAGTAGTATATCTTCATTGCTATTGAGGCGCTTCAAAAACTCTAGCATGCTTTTCTCTACATCTTGTTTACAGTATTCCAATTTCCATATGTATTCATTAACGGTATTTGGGTCAATGAACCCAATGCCATAGCGTCCATCTTTTTTCATTTCATACATCTTCATCCTGCATAATACCACAGAAAAGAATATATAGTGAGGATATATAATTACAGGTAATTAATGATCAATCAATGAGCACTAGAGCTAGCTTGAGGCTTAAATTATAGAAAGAAATCACTTACAGACAATAGCAACTGACGATAGATTTGTCGAGTGCATCTTTATTGAATAACTGAAATAGTTCTGAATACTCAACGGCCAGAGCTTTCTTACGGAAGTAATGATCTTCCTCGACTTTCACCATGAGGGACTCTCGATTGGAAATCTTGGTAATGTTCATATACCATTGATGCAATTCATACATTCTCGTTGGGAGGTTCTTGACCTCGTCTGGCTCGACCAAAGGTTGGCTCCGGACATATTTCCGTTTTATTTCCTCCTCTCTAAGAGGAGACATGGGCTCGATATCGAGGAGTTGTCCAACAGTGGTCTTAAGAATTTCAGCCTGCATTATATGCTCCTCAGTTATTACCACATTGCCCACCTCGGGAACGTAAACTGTTTGCCCACAATAATATTGGGCGCGCGTACTCTCACGTGTGGTTGGCACAACAAGCGGGGGGATCGATTGCGCCGCCTGTTCTCCCAGCTGGGGAACGGTTTTCCCGCATTTTTTGACAGCTGCTTGTTGGCTTGAGCTGGAGTTCGCTTCTTTCTGTAGTCGTGCTCGATGTGCCTTCCTGATTTGGCGCTCATAGTCTGAGTCAATAGGCTTGGGAGCTGGTGGTCTAGCCATACGAATGAAGTGGTCAATCTTTTCCTCAGGCACTTTCTCCCTTGGCGGCGTTGTCGGTTTCGGTCCAAAATGGGCGTCCACTTCGGCCCGCACTATGGCATTGTTTTGCTCCTCGGTCATGTCGTAAGGAAGAGGAGCGAGGCTGCTTGGACCATATTTATATCGCTTCTTGTCTCCGCCTGTACTTCTTGTACTACCTCGACTCGTACCGCTACGCACCATAGCTGCGGCGTGTCTCTTCTGCGATTGCTGAGGTGGCGGAGACGGCTGACGTGGCTGAGTAGGAGCAGGAGGAGTGGCCTGACGCTGTGCCGGACTTGAAGCAGGAGGTGTGGCCTGACACGGTGTCGGACTTGAAACGGGAGGAGTGGCCTGAGGCTGTGTCGGACTTGAAGCAGGAGTCTGCTCACGCATTCGTGGACTTGGAGGAGCGGTAGTCGACTGCTGACACGGTGGCGGACTTGAAGCAGGAGTCTGCTCACGCGTTCGTGGACTTGGAGAGGCGGGACTCTGCTGACTCGGTGGCGGACTTCGAGAAGGAGTCGGCAGACGCGGTGTCGGTGGACTTCGAAAGATGATGCAATCCTTTCTCCATAGGATGATACGATGTATGGCCTCTCCCAATGTGTGCTCGTCGTCACCTCCAGGAATGTCAAGCTGTAGCCCCGAATATGGGTCAACCACCTCAACAACCAAGACACGAGCATAGCCCGCTGGATCGGGGCGCAATGGAAGGTTGCTTCGGGGTAATTGTAAAAGCAACTACGTCTGCCACCTTCATGGATATGTTCTTCATTTTGATGTGTAGATCACCGTTAGTGTTCTCTATGATGTCATCCACAGGGTATGTATCGAGCAGTGCGTCGCCCGGGGCGGAACCAACGCTGCTTCTCGGCATGGATGGGACGGTGCTATCCAATGCTGGATGATCACGCGCTTGCTGCTGCCGCTGCTGAGACCCCTTTTCCTAGCTAAGTGAGTCGATCCGCTGACGGGGCCGGCTCCCTCTGCACCGAATGTGGCCCACGCGAACGCCACCAAAGGAGATCAGGGTCGACGACAGGACCCGAGGTTGGGTTCCTCACCAAGAGGCGCGCCCCTCCAGGTACCACCTCCCAGTGCCAGCCCGGCGGAGCCCAGTCCCGGACATGGGTCAGCCGGACGATTTGGCGAACGGGTCGACGGCGAGGATGCAGGCCGGGCATCGTCGAGAACAAATACTATATGCCCGCAAAAATTAACATTTTTTAAATGTGATTGGATTGTGATAACTAAAATTCTATATGTAAATTCTAACAATTTGACATTAATCTAATTCATCTAGTTAAAACTAACTCTAAAATTTATAACATTTCTATATATATAACTAAAAAACAGAAAAATTTATAACATTTCTATATAACTAACATTTCAAATATTTCTATAACTAAAAAACAGAAAAATCGCTAACATTTCTATAACTAAAAAACAGAAAAATTTATAACATTTCTATATAACTAACATTCTAATATTTCTATAAATAAAAAATTTATATAACTAACATTTCTATAAATATTTCTATAACTAAATATCAGTATGTGTGTGTGTGTGGACATGGCGGCTGCGGGGCACAGGAGCTCACCGGCAAGGCGCGGCGACGGCGACGGGTCAGGGCGCGGCGACGGGGACGACGGGGACGGGCCGGGCGGGGACGACGGGAGGCCAAGGCGGGGCACGGCGACGGGGCGGGCGCAGCGACGAGGACGACGGGGATGGGACGAGGACGGCGACAGCGAGGCGATGGGACGGCGACGGGGGCGGCGGCGACGGCGACGGACGGCGACGGGGGCGGCGACGAGGGACGGCGGCGACGGGGCAGAGGAGAAGAAGCAGAGGGAGAACGAAACTGTCGAAATTTTTTGAAGGGTTTTCTTATATAAAACACAACTTTAGTACCGTTTGGGGCCACCAACCGGTACTAAAGGTCTGTTTTGGCCAGGCAAATTGTCGGGAAGCGCCCACCTTTAGTACCGGGTGGTAGCACCAACCGGTACTACAGACACCCCTTTAGTACCGGTTGGAGCCACAACCCGGTACTAAAGGTTGTGCGCTGCCAGGCGAGGGGCGCAGAAGTTTAGTCCCACCTCGCTAGTTGAGCAGCGACAAGACCTGTTTATAAGCCCCGGCGCGGGTACTGCATTGAGCTCCTCTCAATAGAAGGCCTTCAGGGCCTACCTCTCCCACTCTGCCTGTGGGCCTACTGGGCTTGCGGGCCTGCATCCTGGCCCAACTACAGGTTGGGTTTCTAGTCGTATGCAGGCCACTGGGTGCAGTAGGCGGCCTTTTTTATTTTCTTATTTTTTTGCTTTATTTATTTTTGAGTTGTTTTTTGCTGTGTTTAGAGTTTATTTGTGAATATTTTTTGCTTTAGGTACAAAAAATTACAAACTCTCTATTAATGCGGGTAGTTTACAAATTTGAATAGTTTACATTTTGAATTATTTGAAATTTATGTGAATCACTAATTTGTGAATAACTTAACTTTGAAAATAGATTTTTCAGTGATTCTTTTTTCCTATGTTTAATATTAGTGTGTTTTATCATTATATTCAATTTGGTAATGCTTAGGTTGTTTAAAAAATGAAATGCCTTCGTCCGAAGCCCTGATACTTCGAAAGAGATTGTTCATTTTGTACACGAAGTGCATCCAGTTTTTGCGGTAACCCTCTCTACTTTTTTGCACATGCTATGTGGGTGAAATTATGATATGATGCGAACTTTCAACCCTTTTTGAGTTCATTTGAAATGCTTTTCAATTTTAGGTCATTTAGCTGAAGAAACTAGTAAATGCATGAAATAATTTGTTTGCACATAAAATTTCTTCGCGTTTCAAATGCCAAAACACATAACTACCTTAACTATTACATAGATTCCCTCCTGGGTGTGAAAACACAGAAGAAAGTGATGATAGTGAAGCCGATCACATCCCAGATCTTTGGGTGTGAAACTTTTTCTTCGCGTGTGTCCCTTTGCGTCGTAGCCATGGAAAATATTCATCATTTAACTGGATGCTCGGGTCAATATTCACTCTGAATGGAGCAATTTCATCAAACTTTTCATAATCTTCTGACATGTCTATCTTGTCATCCACTCCCATGATGTTTCTCTTCCCAGAAAGAACTATGTGGCACTTTCGCTCATCGTATGATGCATTCCCTTTCTTATCTTTTCTTCTTCTCGGCTTGGTAGACATGTCCTTCACATAGAAAACCTGTGCCACATCATTAGCTAGGACGAATGGTTCGTCTGCATACGCAGGATTTTTGAGATCCACTGTTGTCATTCCACTTCCGTTACCCCGCCTCGTGTCATATTGACCCATTTGCACCGAAACAAAGGGACCTTCAAACCACGTCCATAGTCAAGTTCCCATATCTTCTCTATGTAACCATGTTTCCTTTCCCGTCCTGGTTGATGCATCAAAGCGGACACCACTGTTTTGGTTTGTGCTCTTCTTATCTTGGGCAATCGTGTAAAATGTATTACCATTTATCTCGTACCCTTTGAAAGTCATTATATTCGAAGATGGTAACTGGGATAGCGAGTACAGGTCATCTTCAATAGAGGCATCATGCATGGTACATGTTTGCAACCAGCCGGCAAAACTCCTGGTTTGTTCACGTGTAATCCAAGCATCAGACCACTCCGGGTGTTTGGGGCGTAAAAATTCTTGTGTTCGTCCATATACGGAGCCACCAAGGCGGAATTCTGTAGAACTGTGTAGTGTGCTTCTGTGAGAGAATGTCCGTCCATACATATTATTTGATCCCCTCCTAGCGTGCCTTTTCCATCCATTCTACCCTTATGCCGCGATTCAGGAACACCAATCGGCTTAAAGTCAGGAATAAAGTCAATACAAAACTCAAGCACCTCCTCATTTTCATGGCCCTTGGAGATGCTTCCTTCTGGCCTAGCACGGTTATGAACATATTTCTTTAAGACTCCCATGAACCTCTCAAAGGGGAACATATTGTGCAGAAATACAGGACCCAAAACGTTAATCTCTTCGCATAGGTGAACTAGGACGTGCATCATGATGTTGAAGAAGGATGGTGGGAACACCAACTTGAAACTGACAAGACAGTGCACCAAATCATTCTCTAACCTTGGTATGATTTCTGGATCGGTTACCTTCTGAGAGATTGCATTGAGAAATGCACATAGCTTCACAATGGCTAATCGAACGTTATCCGATAGAAGCCCCCTCAATGCAACCGGAAGCAGTTGCGTCATAATCACGTGGCAGTCAATGCAACTTTAGGTTCTGGAACTTTTTCTCTGCCATGTTTATTATTCCCTTTATATTCGACGAGAAGCCAGACGGAACCTGAATACTGAGCAGGCATTCAAAGAAGATTTCCTTCTCTTCTTTGGTAAGAGCGTAGGCACTGGAGGACCAGCAACGTATGCATGGAAAAGACGGCATACATCAGGGGTCACGCAAAGATTCTTCGTCACGTGCATCACGTTGATTGCAGAGCGGACCTCTAGGTCTTTCCAATAGGGCAGGTCCCAAAATATAGATTTCTTCTTCCACATAGGTGCGCGTCCGTCAGCGTCATTCGGAACAGGTTGTCCGCCAGGACCCTTTCCAAAGACTACCTTCAAATCCTTGACCATATCATGTACATTAGCACCAGTAAGGTGGCGAGGCTTCGTCCGGTGATCCGCCCCACCTTTGAAATGCTTGCCTTTCTTTCTTACAGGATGCCTGCTCGGAAGAAATCGACGATGTCCCAGGTACACATTCTTCCTACAATTGTCCAAATATATACTGTCGGTATCATCCAAACAGTGTATGCATGCGCGGTATCCCTCGTTTGTCTGTCCTGAAAGGCTACTGAGAGCAGGCCAATCATTGATGGTCACAAACAGCAAGGCCTTTAGGTCAAATTCTTCCCCCATGTGCTCATCCCACACACGTACACCTGTTCCATTCCACAGCTGTAAGAGTTCTTCGTCTAATGGCCTTAGGTACCCATCAATGTTGTTGCCGGGTTGCTTAGGGCCTTGGGTGAGCACTGGCATCATAATGAACTTCCGCTTCATGCACAACCAAGGAGGAAGGTTATAGAAACATAGAGTCACAGGCCAGGTGCTATGGTTGCTGCTCTGCTCCCCAAAAGGAATAATGCCATCTGCGCTTAGACCAAACCATACATTCCTTGCGTCATCTGCAAACTCCTTCCCGTACTTTCTCTCGATTTTTCTCCACTGCGACCCATCAATGGGTACTCTCAACTTTCCGTCTTTCTTACGGTCTTCTCTGTGCCATCGCATCGCCTTGGCATGCTCTTTGTTTTGGAACAAACGTTTCCACCGTGGTATTATAGGAGCATACCACATCACCTTGGCAGGAATCTTCTTCCAGGGGCACTCGCCCTCGACATCACCAGTGTCATCGCGCCTGATCTTATAGCGCAATGCACCGCATACCGGGCAAGCGTTCAGATCCTCGTACTCACCGTGGTAGAGGATGCAGTCATTAGGGCATGCATGTAGCTTCTTCACCTCTAACCCTAGAGGGCAGACAACCTTCTTTGCTTTGTACGTACTCTCAGGCAATTCATTGTCCTTTGGAAGCATATTCTTTATCATTACCAACAACTTTCCAAATCCCTTGTCAGATACACCATTCTCTGCTTTCCATTGCAACAATTCCAGTGTGGTGCCCAACTTTTTCTTGTTAGCTTCGCAATTCGGGTACAACAATTTCTTGTGATCCTCTAACATGCGCTGTAACTTCTTCTTCTCCAAATCACCTGCGCAGTTTCTCTTTACATCGGCAATGGCCCGACCTAGATCATCAGCGGGCTCATCCGATGCCTCTTCTTCAGCTTCTTCCCGCATTGCCGGCTCAGCTTCTTCCCCCATTGTTGTATCATCGTATTCAGGGAACCTGTCGTGGAATTGTCACGACAGATGTCCTCTTGCAAGGACTTAGTCGTGGAGCCATCACAACTAGGAAGCTTAAAGGGGTTAATCGGGACAGAGGACACGAGAGAGTTATACTAGTTCAGCCCCTTACGGTGAAGGAAGGCCTACGTCTAGTTGGGTTGGTATTGATGAGGTTTCGATGACCAGGGAGCGAGATACACTATGCCCGATTCTCGATCAGTTTTTTCTTGCCCTAAGCCGCCGGCAGGTCATCCCCTTATATACACGGGTTGACGCCCTGCGGCCTACAGAGTCCCGGCCGGCTCATAGACAGTGTCCGGCTCGGTGACTAGTTAATTCTACCTTATGTTACAAGTCATGCCATCATGGCGGTTTACCACTATGGGCCTTAAGCCGCCTGTGGGCCTTAGACCTTTTATTTAACCGCCATCTTCATGCTTGGTCTTGGGCTTCTCTCTGATGAGTCTTCTTTGCATAACCCGGCCCCTCCTGGGCGGCTTACACAAATAGTTATATCCCCAACATTAGGCCCCAGATTGATTTGAACCGGTTCATGTCAATCTTAAAATACCTTAAGAAATAAACCTTCAGCCTTCTGCCTGTGCAAAGGTTTTTAATCCGCCATGATGTCATCTTCTGGATCCGTGTTAACCCGCCGTGATGTCATCTTTACTTAAATTCATATTTTACTCCTCCATATCCTCCAACGGATCTTTGCTTTTACTGACCGTTCCAAAAACCGAGGCGTCGGGGCTGCTGGATAATGATGTTTGGTCTCCTCGTTTCTCGCGCTGTCTCAGTCGGTCTCCCTTATAAATAGGCACGACCTAGGTCTTCCATTCTCCCCCTTTCGGTCATCCTCTTCCTCTCGCTGTCTCTCTGCCACTTGAGCTCCGCCGCCGCCGCCGTCGAGCTCCTCGTCTTCACCGACTCGGGCCGCTGCATCAACCCGAATCCGACCAGAACTCAACGTCGAATCTCCGCAGCCCATCCACATCAGTAAGTTCCCTTCTTTCCCTTTCCTAGACCTGCATTAGAGCTTCTTTGAGTTCGTCGGTGTTCGTCGCCGCCCGCGACGAACCCTTGATGTTCTTCACCTTCGATGCCCTGTTCAGATCGTTGAATAGAATAAAACTGCTGCGGTGACTGTTTTACGTTTATCTCGAACATAGACAGATCTCTTTTCCTTTGTTCAGAGGCTTCCTTTGAGTGGATGAACTTCTCTGCACTAATTTTAGGTCTAGAAATTTTTCTTTTTAGAACGACCATTTGATCCAAAACAATAATTGCAGCTTGTGAAATCTATTTGTTCCACACTTAGTCAAAAACTGCCTCTGTTGAATTTGTTTAACATGGTAATCTATGTAGCCGGCTTATGACAATACCGATTGTCAGTCTTGCTTGCTTTCAGCGACTTAAGAAAATTTAACTGCCCTTGATACCTGTAGCGGCTTAAATATCATTGCATAGTTACCTATATGTCATTAGGCCCCTTCTTAAGCCGCCACCTTGAATAAATTAATAATGCTCTCCTCCGGGTTATGAGTTAAAACGGAAATTTTTATTTTGTCATAGGCTTCCACTTACGCCATGGCACCTAAGGCTCCCAAGGCTCCTGTGACCTGTAATTGGGTCCCGTCCATCGTCACAGAAAGCAAGTTGTCTGAATTTGTGAAGTCTGGCCATCTACCCCAGAAGGAAGTCACGTCTTATCGCGCTCCTGGCCCGTCCGAGGAGAAACCTCAACCCAAAGAAGGGGAGGTGATTGTTTTTACGGATCATATGAGCCGGGGACTTGCTCCACTCATTTCAAAATTCTTCAGGGATGTTCTGCATTTCTTTGACCTCAGACCTCAAGACATTGGACCAAACTCCGTGTCAAATATTTGCAACTTCCAAGTTTTCTGCGATGTGTACCTTGGAGAAGAGCCCAATCTATTTTTATTCAGAGAGTTGTTCTATTTAAACCGGCATAACGAACGTGCCAACGGGCCCAGTCTGGAACTCGGCGGCATCTCAATTTAGAGGCGGAGAGACTGCCTCTTTCCTTATGTCGAACTGCCCAGCCACCCAAAGGACTGGAACCAGACATGGTTTTATTGCCCGGACACTTCTCCGGCTGACGGGAACCCTCTGCCCGACTTCCGCGCTCTGCGCCTCGAATCTAATCACCCGCTGCCAGATAAATTAACCGTTGTTGAATGTTTATGACTTGCCCCTACCATCAAGAAGATCAAACCCTCTTAGGCAATGGCTTGAGTGGCATTGACTTGGTGCGAGTCTGGATCTCCTGGCGGGTGATCCCGTTAAGCCGCCGCCCTGCTTAATGTGCTCTTACTCTGGTGAGAGGGATGACCCGCTGCGCCATAGCTCAGATGACTTACCAGATGACATGGTTGAAGTTATGACCCAGACCCTGCTGAAAGAGGGCATAGTGACTAGTAATGCTTTTGGCTTACTTCCCTTCTGCAAGAAGAACCCGGCCCCTGCAGTGAGTCACCAACCTCAGTAAATAGTATTTATTTATGTTAAACCTTGCTTTTACTCATAACCCTTTATCATTTTCCACAGGCCAATGACGACTTCTAGAAGGTCAAGTATGACCATGAGGCGGCCAAACAAGCCAGAGCAGCCAAGAGAGCCGAAAGAAAGGCCATCAAGACTGGAACTTCAAAGAAGAGGAAGCCAAGCGCTTCAGATATGTTTAAACTTGACGATACCGATGACGATGAAGAAGAGGTAACTTTAACTCCCTTGACTCTTTATCATCACCTTACTGACTTTTAAGTCTTTTCAGGAAGACACGGGGAACATCCAAGCCATCGAGGAAGAGGTAACTATAATCTCCTCCGACTCCGAGCCTCTGCCGCATCAGAAAATTCAAAGAGTGACCCGAAAAGTAAGATTTTCACATCCTTTGGCTTACCAAGATCCTCAATTTCTTTTGAAGCAACAGCAATATGAAAGCCGGAGGCAGACCCAGACCAGCAAGGATGCAGAACTCTCCTCCGGCTTACCTGACATAACCAGGAAGCGTCGGAATGAGGTTTCCCCCGACTTACGTTCTGTTTTACCTTCGGCGGGTTTAATTCGTCAACCTCTCAATTCCTCTGACTCCAATTATCAGGATACCTCTCCTTCCTCCGGCGAGTCTATGCAATCAAACATGTCGACTTTCAAAACCGCCCCCGGGTAATGTAAATTTGTTTACTTTATGCTTTACCTTACTCATGCTTTTGTACTTACTCTTCTATCTCATCCACAACGTGCAAGTAAAGCCCAGGAAGAAAGTGAAGAATAAGCCGGCCCAAGACCCTGTCATGACTGAACCGGAGCTTGGCACAGCTGCCCCTGACACTTCCACTCCTCAGCCACCGCCGGAACCGGTCTATGACATTCCAGCACTAACCTCTGATCCGCCCGCTGAAGAAGCTCTCGGTGGTTCTGATAAGCCGAAAATTCCTAGCCCGGCCAAGACGATTGATCCGGAAGTTGAGATTCTCAAGACTCAATTCGTTGAGCCGGGTCAGCCCACTGTCCTTGCCAAGTGCTCTGCTAAGGAGGAGCTTTTGGAGCACCGAAAGGCCAAGTTAGACATTGCTGACTATACTCACTTGAGTATTGGGGAGATCGTTTCTGGCTACATCAGTCAAGTGCATAACAGCCGTGACCTGGAAATTGACATGGTGAAACAAATACAGACAAAATCTGAGGTATGACTTTTCTTTAACCATACTTACTGCACCAGCCCCCAAGTCTATTGCTTAGAAAAAACTGCCTAGCACTGCCTGTCCGGTTTAGAAAGAAGATATATAACCCCGCTGTAGCAGGATACTTTGAATTTGCGATACACATTAGCCCCCAAGTGCCAAGCATCTTTGCTTGCAAAGTGCTTGGGACTTAATTTTCATGAGCCGGCGTAGTAATTTAGAGTTCTTCAGCATACATTAGCCCCCAAGTGCCAAGTACCTTTGCTTGTAAAGTGCTTGGGACTTCATGTTATTTCACAATGAACCTGGCCATAACCCGGCATCAATGAAGGCCACCATAAGTCAATTTGAATCGGAGATTGCCGACCTGAAGAGCTGCCTGGCAGCCCAAGAACTTGAAATTCAAAAGGCCAACTCCAAGTTTGAATTTAGCGTCTCTGAACAAGAGAAGTTGAAGAAAAACTTTGAAACCGATAAGAAAAACTGGGCTGATGAAAAGGCTTCAGTGGCGACCCGGGCCGAGACAGCAGAGGCATCGCTCGCCGAAGCAACAGCCGAACTATCCGGCTTAAAACGCCAGATATCTCAGATGGTCTCAGCAATCTTTGGTAAGTTATCCAGACAATCTTTAAATATTGCAAATCTTCTTTCAATGATTACCTCAATTGTCACCTCCGGCTCACCTTATGCTTAATAATGCAGGCCCCAGGAGCACAAACCTCAAGCAGAACATGTTGATCAAGCTGAAGGCTGTTTACACTTTGGTGGAACAGCTCTATACCGGGTCACAACGTGCTTTGGCCGTTGTAGCTTTATCGAATGACGTTCCTCACCTCCTGCAACACGTGCTGAATTGGCTTGCGGTGTTACCTCAGCATGTCAAAGAACTAAGGCTGGCGTCCGCAAGAGCCGTGGCCATAGTCGCGCTGAGCCGGGCTAAAGCATGGATTCCCGAAGTAGACCCGGCCGACCTCGCTCTTGGATACCCAAGTCTGAAGGAGGATGGGACCTTATTTGATGAACATGATTCACCGCATGTGTCAAAGATATACGTCATGTGGATACTCTCATTGGGAACGATACTGACCTTACCAAGTATCAGCCAGGCTATGACAGTGAGAACCAGAGAATTCCAACACCTCACTATGATGAAGTCAACCTGATCCCTCCAACTCGTAAGCATACCTTTGCCCCTGAAGTCGACCTAGCCGGTTTAATACATGATGAAGCTGAGTTTGAAGCCTTGAGTGGCATTGACTGGGCCTCGTCAACCTTCCAGGACAGGGCAGCCGATGGAGAGGCGGAGAAGGATAACCCAGAGTCTTCAAGCCAACCAAAGGAGTGAACCGCCACGCGTTTATAACTTGTGAAAACAATGCTTCATTATTCCGACTCGGTGAGTATTGTAATAGGGTAGAAAAACCTCTCGATTTTTTCCAAGCCTTCGCGCATGTTTATGGCGCTTAATACTTTCGTAAGCCGCCATCGCTATATACTTCCAGCTTATGTTTGATCTTTTATTTCCTTGATGTTAAAAATTTGCTTGCCTTATCCTGCATATAAAACAAGAAGAATTCCCTTGGCGACTTATCGCATCGGGGGTCACATAAGGTTTTGATAACCCGGAGTGTGAACCGAAACATCATATAAAGGTCGGTTTACGATTACCTCTGCTAACATAATCATAACAACATACCTGCGATCCTTTTGGTAATTTCGCCGGCTTACATGACCCGACCCATGAGGGTAAATTTAATTCCTGAAACTTGGCACATATGATGTTCACCTGGCACTTAATAACCTGGGGTAACCAATATTAAGTCGGAAGAACAAAGAACATCTTCCAGTGCTTTCAAGAGGGTCTTAAGATAGTCAAATACTTACCCTTAGAAAGTATGATGAATAACAAACAAAATTTAAAGGCCTCTGATTCGAATACGATCAGTGAACTGTTCCAAAGGGGTTAAGCTAAGATTCGGATACGATCATATAGCCCCCAGTGGCTTTGGCGATGCCGATCAAGTGGGTATCGACAACTATGTTCTCTTTGGTTCGAATACGACCTATGTTTGAACAGGAAGCCCCCATGTGACCATAAGAGTTGTTTAATGACGCTGATTCGAATACGATCCACGTCAGACCCAAAGAGGTTAAGCTATGATTCAAATATGACCAAGAAGCCCCCAAGTGGGTTTGGCAGTATGCCGATCAAGTGGGTATCGACAGCTATGTTCTATTTGGTTCGAATACGACCTATGTTTGAACAGGAAGCCCCCAAGTGATCATGGCTAGATTCAGATATGATCATAAGACGGACCAAAGGGAAAGCCGGATTCAGATATGATCCGCTCCCTATTGGTTGTTTCCACCACCTGATAAAGAAGACATGTAAACTTTTGAGGGTGAAAAGGACAGAGGTCCTGCTTTATTGCTTCATATAATATATACATGGTCAAAAAAATATATACATCTTGAGAGCCGGTGGCTCAAGTATAGTAAGGCCGAAGATGGGCGATATTCCACGGCCGGCGGGTCTCCTCCTCCGACTTACGTGAGTCTTTGTGCTCTCGAACATCGATAAGGTAGTATGCCCCGTTGTTCAGATTCTTGCTGACCACAAAGGGTCCTTCCCAAGGAGGGGATAACTTGTGCATATCAGATTGATCCTGTATGAGCCGGAGCACTAAGTCGCCTTCCTGAAAGGTTTTGCTTCTAACCCGACTGCTGTGATAGCGGCGCAGGTCTTGCTGATAAATCGCCGAGCGGGCTATTGCCAAGTCTCGCTCCTCATCCAACAAGTCAAGTGCATCCTGACGAGATTTTTTGTTATCAGCCTCAACGTAAGCCGCCACACGGGGTGAGTCGTGCCGGATGTCACTTGGCAGGACTGCCTCTGCTCCGTACACCATGAAGAAAGGTGTGTAACCTGTAGATCTATTAGGCGTAGTGTTGATGCTCCACAGTACAGAGGGTAGCTCCTCCACCCAACAACCCGGGGTCCGCTGTAAGGGGACCAAGAGCCGGGGTTTGATACCCTTCAGGATCTCCTGATTAACTCTTTCTGCTTGACCATTGGATTGAGGATGAGCGACAACCGAAACATCAAGCCGGATATGTTCTCGTTGACAGAACTCTTCCATAACACCCTTGGAGAGATTAGTGCCATTATCAGTTATGATGCTGTGTGGAAAACCAAAACGAAAGATCACCTTTTTCATGAATTGGACCGCCGTGGCTGCATCACACTTACTGACCGGCTCTGCCTCAACCCACTTTGTAAACTTATCCACCGCCACCAGGAGGTGTGTCTTTTTATCCTTAGACCTCTTGAAAGGTCCAACCATGTCAAGCCCCCAGACTGCGAACGGCTAAGTAATTGGAATCATCCTCAACTCTTGAGCCGGCACATGAGCTCATCGTGAGAATTTTTGACATCCATCACATTTGCTGACCAGATCCTCCGCATCAGCATGAGCCGTTAGCCAATAGAAACCATGACGGAAAGCCTTGGCCACAAGAGATTTTGAGCCGGCATGATGACCAGAATCCCCTTCATGGATCTCACGAAGTATCTCCTAACCCTCCGAAGGCGACACACAACGTTGAAACGCCCCAGTTACACTACGGTGATGTAACTCGCCATGAACAATCGTCATAGATTTGGACTGCCTGATGATTTGTCTCACCAAGGTCTCATCCTCAGGCAACTCTCCCCGGGTCATATAGGCCAAATATGGCACTGTCCAATCCGGGATGACGTGAAGAGCTGCCACTAGTTGTGCCTCCGGGTCTGGCACTGCTAGTTCTTCCTCTGTAGGCACCTTGACAGAAGGATTATGCAAAACATCGAGAAAGGTGTTAGGCGGTATCGGCTTACGCTGAGATCCCAGCTGGCTTAAAGCATCAGCCGCCTCATTCTTCCTTCGATCAATGTGCTCCACTTGATAACCTTTGAAGTGCCCAGCCACAACATCAACTTCACGACGGTAAGCCGCCATAAGGGGATCCTTGGAGTCCCACTTGCCTGACACCTGTTGAGCCACGAGATCTAAGTCGCCCAAGCACCTTACCCGGCTCAAATTCATCTCTTTGTCCATCCGGAGACCATGGAGTAAGGCCTCATACTCAGCTGCATTGTTAGTACAAGGAAACATAAGCCGAAGCACATAACAAAATTTGTCACCTCGAGGGGAAGCTAAAACAACTCCAGCCCCTGAGCCTTCTAATTGCCTGGACCCATCAAAGTAAATAGTCCAATATATGTTATCTGGCTTCTCCTCAGGTGCCTGCAACTCTGTCCAATCATTGATAAAATCCACCAGGGCTTGAGACTTGATAGCAGCCCGAGGCATGTATTTCAAACCATGAGGCCCAAGCTCAATGGCCCACTTGGCGACTCGTCCCGTAGCCTCTCTATTCCGTATGATGTCTCCCAAGGGGGCAGAGCTTACCACGGTGATAGGATGACCTTGGAAGTACTGCTTCAGCTTCCGGCTTGCCATGAACACTCCGTAAACAAGTTTTTGCCAATGTGGATACCTTTGTTTGGACTCAATGAGCACCTCACTGATGTAGTAAACCGGTCGTTGAACCGGATGCTCCTTGCTAGCCTCCTTGCGCTCCACCCCGATGGCAACACTGACTGCTCGTGCGTTAGCAGCCACATATAACAATAATGGCTCTCTATCAATGGGAGCCGCAAGGACCGGCAGATCAGACAACTGTCTCTTTAAATCTCCAAAGGCAGTATTAGCAGCATCACTCCAGACAAAAGTGTCCATTTTCTTCATCATCTGATACAGCGGTAGCGCCTTCTCACCTAACCGGCTTACGAACCGGCTTAAAGCAGCAACACAACCCGCCAGTCGCTGAACATCATTGATGCACGCCGGTTTAGCCAAAGAGGTGATTGCCTTGATCTTCTCCGGGTTAGCTTCAATGCCTCTGTTTGAGACCAGAAAACCCAGAAGCATGCCTGCAGGTACACGAAATACACACTTGGCCGGGTTAAGCATCATCTTATAAACCCGGAGATTATCAAAGGTCTCCTTTAAATCAGATATCAAGGTTTCCCTCTCCCTGGATTTCACCATGATGTCATCCACATAAGCATGAACATTGCGCCCAATTTGATCGTGGAGTGTACAAATCGCTAATAAGTCGCCTGGGCACTCTTGAGCCCAAATGGCATAGATACATAGCAGAAGGCTCCAAACGGAATGATGAAAGCCATCTTCTCCTGGTCCTTAACTACCATTTTGATCTGATGATAGCCAGAGTAAGCATCCAAAAATCTCAAACGCTCGCAACCCGTCGTAGCATCAATGATTTGATCAATACGGGGGAGGGCAAACGGATCAGTCGGACAAGCCTTATTTAAGTCTCTGTAATCCACACACATCCGCCAGGTGCCGTTCTTCTTGAGCACGAGCACCGGGTTAGCTAACCACTCCGGGTGAAAAACTTCAATAATGAACCCAGCCGCTAAGAGCCGGGCGACCTCCTCTCCAATGGCTTTCCGTCTTTCCTCGTTGAACCGTCGAAGAAACTGCCTGACCGGCTTATACTTCGGATCAATATTAAGAGTGTGCTCAGCGAGTTCTCTCGGGACGCCCGGCATGTCAGAAGGTTTCCATGCAAAGATGTCCCGGTTCTCACGGATGAACTCGATGAGCGCACTTTCCTATTTAGGATCCAAGTTGGCACTAATGCTGAACTGCTTAGATGAGTCGCCTGAAGTAAAGTCAACAAGCTTCGTTTCAGCAGCCGATTTAAACTTCTACGCTAGGTCATGCTCTGTAGTTGGCTTCTTCAAAGAGGTCATATCCGTTGGGTCAACATTATCTTGATAAAACTTTAGCTCCTCTGCTACACAAACAGACTCAGCATAAGCCGCATCGCCTTCCTCACATTCCAGGGCTACCTTTCGACTTCCATGCACGGTGATGGTGCCCTTGTGACCCGGCATCTTAAGCTGTAGATAAACATAACACGACCGTGCCATGAATTTGGCATAAGCCGGCCGCCCAAACAGAGCATGATATGGACTCTTGATTTTAACCACCTCAAACGTCAATTTCTCAACCCTGGAATCATATTCATCTCCAAAGGCCACCTCCAGTTTAATCTTGCCGATTGGGTAAGCCGACTTACCAGGCACCACTCCATGGAAAACAGTGTTGGACGTCTTCAAATTCTTATCAGTCAACCCCATGCGTCGAAAGGTCTCATAATAGAGGATATTGATGCTGCTACCTCCGTCCATGAGTACCTTAGTGAATTTATATCCACCAACCTGAGATGCTACCACCAGGGCTAACTGACCCAGATTATCAACCTGGAGGGGGTGATCCTCCCTGCTCCACACAAAGGGCTGTTCTGACCACCTCAAATAACGGGGAACCGCTGGCTCAACAGAATTCACGGCCCTCTTATGAACCTTCTGGTCGCGTTTGCATAAGCTAGTGGTGAACACATGATACTGCCCACTGTTCAGCTGCTTCGGATGGCTTTGATAACCAGACTACTGTTGCTGTTGTCCCCCTTGACCAGACTGCTGTTGATTATAGCTGCCTTGATTTCCCTGAAAGCCGAAACTTGAACCGCCGCCCGGGCCATGAAAGCCGCCGGCGCCTGAGCTGCCGCCCGACCCATGATTGCCGTCAAACGTGTTGGAATTCTTGAAAGCCTTCATGATCGCGCAATCTTTCCGTAAGTGGGTGGCGGGTCGTTCCCGGGTGCCGTGTCTCGGGCAAAGCTCATTGAGTAACTGCTCAAGAGATGGGTCTGACCCGCCAGATTGAGGGGACGGTTTTCCCTTACGTCTCTGATTGTTACCCTGTGCATTGGCATTGACCACAAACTCCGGGTTACCCTCCGCCTTACGCTTATTGCCTCCTTGATTGATCGGGTTATGCTGCTAACCCTTTCCATTGTCGTTCTTCTTTCCCTTCCCTGTCTTTTCCTCATTAGACGCGGGATCGTTGGTACTATCAGAGTCGGCGTATTTGACTAAAGCCGCCATCAGCGTACCCATATCATTGCAATCACGCTTAAGGCGCCCCAGTTTCTGTCTCAGCGGCTCAAACCGGCAGTTCTTCTCCAACATGAGGACTGCAGAGCCGGCATCCATCTTGTCAGATGAATGTATTATCTCCTTGACCCGACGCACCCAATGAGTTGTGGATTCACCCTCCTCCTGCTTACAATTTGTCAAGTCCACAATCGACATAGATTGCTTGCAAGTGTCTTTGAAGTTCTGGATGAATCGGGCTTTTAGCTCTGCCCATGAACTAATGGAATTGGGTGGCAAACCCTTTAACCAAGACCGGGCCGTTCCATCCAACATCATGGTGAAGTACTTAGCCATTGCCGCGTCGCTGACTTCCAACAGCTCCATGGCCATGTCGTAACTTTCGATCCACGCTCTGGGTTGTAAGTCAGCCGTGTAATTCGGCACCTTCCGAGGTCCCTTGAAGTCCTTGGGTAAACGTACATTACGCAGAGCTGGCACCAAACAAGGAACACCGTCTGTTCTGGTAGCCACTCCCGCCTCAACGGAAGTCGTCGGATACTCTTGAAAATCTTGATGAGCCGTCTGTTGAGCCGCTAGCTAAGCCACCCGCTTGTCCTCCTGACGTATTCGGTCTTGTACCGGGTTATAGCCACCGGGCTGGTTACGGCGCTGGGCGTTGCTTGACAAAGCTTATGACTCCATGTGCCTGTTGTAACTCGGACTCCGGTTTTGACTAGGCGGTGCTAACCAAGGCGGACGAGTCGAATGAATCATGTCCCGGCTATAAGAATAAGTCTCTTGCTGAGCCAGGGCCGTCTGGACAAGTTCTCTGATCCTCCAGGTCTCCACCGCTGTCGGACCATTGCTGTCCACTGTTAGAGCCACCAAACGCGCCGATGCTGCGATTAAGTTCTCCATGGGGTTGGAAAAGTGACCCGATGGTATTGGTACATAGCGGGGCGGGGCCATACTCCCATGAGGAGGTGCTCTCTCTCGAGGCTGAGCCGGTCCTCCCGCTCCGACTGTCATGAACTGATTTGCTTCGGGCGGGTTGCTAGGGCCGGCACTGGGTGTAGCAAAAAGGTTCCGAGGGTCGTAAATCGGAGGCAAACGGGATTGAGTTTTCTGGTGCCTCCTTCTCATAACCTCATTAGATGCGTTCAGGCTCATCGTAAGCTGGAAAGCCTCCGACTGTAGCTGTTGCGCCCGTGCGTCCAAAGCCGCCCGTTCAGTGGCTAACCTGGTGTCCTCAGCTGCCAAGGCCTCCTTGGCCCGAGCTATCTCCTCACGTACCTGTGCCACCTCCATGTTATGCTCATCTTGATTCGCAGGGATGACTGTGGCGGTTAACAGGGCCGTCAATTTATCCATGAGATCCATCAGCACCTGAGCTGGCGGGCGCACAGGGCCTCCTGCCCCGGCTGCTCCTGACCCGGACGTTATTGTCGCCGCCGCCGTTGAGTTTTGACCGGGTTGAGTACCAGCCATGAAGACTCCTGCCCAGCTCGGCGTCTCATAGGGGTCCGGAATACTGCTGCCATCGGAACAACCCCCAAGCCCGCCGTCTTGTAATGGATACAGCGAATCTGTTGAACCGGCGGACGAATCACCGTCAGAGAAGACGACCGTCTCACCACCATCTTTCGATCCTTCAGAAAGTTCCTCTCCATGGATGCAACCCACGAAGGCATGCTTCACGACGGGTTGAGCTCGAGCAGGTCTCGCACGCTGAGCCATCTCGACGAGGTCGGTGCAGTAGTCCGGCTCAGGGCCCGGCTCACCAATCCGGCCGATGAAGACGTGGATTCCGCTGAAGGGGACCCGGTACCCGTACTCAATTGAGTCGGCGTCGGGGCCCCAGCCTTCGTCGTCAATGTAGATCTTTCCGCGACGACTCTTAGTCATCCGGCCGACCGCGTATTCCTTGAGCCCGTTGAAGCTGCCCTTCAAGAACTCAAATCCACCGTGCGCTGGCCCCACGGTGGGCGCCAACTGTTGTGGAATTGTCACGGCAGATGTCCTCTTGCAAGGACTTAGTCGTGGAGCCATCGCAACTAGGAAGCTTAAAGGGGTTAATCGAGACAAAGGACACGAGAGAGTTATACTAGTTCAGCCCCTTACGGTGAAGGAAGGCCTACGTCTAGTTGAGTTGGTATTGATGAGGTTTCGATGACCAGGGAGCGAGATACGCTATGCCCGGTTCTCGATCAGTTGTTTCTTGCCCTAAGCCGCCGGTAGGTCGTCCCCTTATATACACGGGTTGACGCCCTGCGGCCTACAGAGTCCCGGCCGGCTCATAGACAGTGTCCGGCTCGGTGACTAGTTAATTCTACCTTATGTTACAAGTCATGCCATCATGGCGGTTTACCACTATGGGCCTTAAGCCGCCTGTGGGCCTTAGACCCTTTATTGAACCGCCATCTTCATGCTTGGTCTTGGGTTTCTCTCTGATGAGTCTTCTTTGCGTAACCCGGCCCCTCCTGGGCGGCTTACACAAATAGTAATATCCCCAACAGAACCCATGGCCAGGATAGCTGTCATCGTCCTCTTCTTCTTCATTGTCTTCCATCATAACCCCTCTTTCTCTGTGCTTGGTCCAAACATTATAGTGGGGCATGAAACCGGACTTAAACAGGTGGACGTGAATGGTTCTTAACGTAGAGTAATTGTGATCATTCTTACAAACAAAACATGGACAAGGCATAAAACCATCCGCCCGCTTGTTTGCCTCAGCCGCAAGCAGAAAAGTTTGCACGCCATTAATGAACTCGGGAGAGCATTGGTCATCGTACATCCATCGTCGGCTCATCTTCATTACACAACACCGAAAAGACCAAATTAATACAAGTTCATACATAAAGTTCATACAAGACTTAAATGCAACAAACAAATAACTCTCTAGCTAAAGCATTTAAATGCAACAACAAATGCGATCAAGATCGCAACTAAGGTAACAATTGATCCAACAACATAATGATACCAAGCCTCACTATCAATGGCATATTTTCTAATCTTTCTAATCTTCAAGCGCATTTTCTCCATCTTGATCTTGTGATCATCGACGACATCGGCCACATGCAACTCCAATTCCATCTTCTCCCCCTCAATTCTTTTCAATTTTTCTTTCAAATACTCATTTTCTCTTTCAACTAAATTTAACCTCTCGACAATAGGGTCGGTTGGAATTTCTGGTTCACAAACCTCCTAGACAAAAATATCTATGTCAACTTGATGGGCATAATTTGTCATAAACACGAAATTCAACAACTAGTTTTAAAATAGAATATACCACATCCGAATCATAACAAGGACGAGGGCCTACGGGGACGGATATCAAAAGCATGGCACTATGTATAACAAACAACGTACGGATAAGATAATTATACGAGTAACTATATATCCAAATCACACAAACATCAATTTGGTAATGTAAAACATTCATGAACAAGAGGCTCACCACAAGGTGGTGCCGGCGACGGAACGGTGCAGGCGATCGACTGTGGTTACGACGGAGATTTAGAAGGCACTAAGTAAACCACACCTGCATATGCAAACTAAGTGTTATTTTCGACCTCAAATTACATATAAATCAAATACTAGCACATTTATTTCCTTTCAAATTACTAAACTCATAAATTAATCACTATACAAAGCATTGCAAGAGCTAATCTAGCAATGAGAGATGAAAGGGCAAATTTGCTAACCTTTGTGATCATTTGAATGGATGGGGGCCTTCAAATCTTGATAAAATTTGGGCAAAATGTGTGATGAGTTCGAGAGGAAGAGGGGAAGAACGGAAAGGAGAGGGGAAAGGGGAAGAACAGAGTGAGCTCGGGTGGACGAAAGGTTTATGTAGGTCGACCTTTAGCACCGGTTCGTGCCACGAACCGGTACTAAAGGTGCTGGAAGGGCCCCGGACTGACAACATCCTGCCACCTTTCACTTTAGTACCGGTTCGTGGCTTGATCCGGTGCTAAAGGTCGGCCACGAATCGGTACTAATGAAAGCGGCGGGCTAGCCGTTGGAACCGGCACTAATGCACACATTAGTGCCGGCTCAAAAGCAAACCGGCACTAATGTGCTTGACATTTGACCCTTTTTTCTACCAGTGTTCGTCCCAATTGAACCACCCACGCAGCCCTGCCAACGTAGAGTACCTTTCATTCAGGTTGAGGCAGGTCGGCAGCCCAGACGTGGGCCAAGCTTTGATGTGCTTCAATTTTTTTTTTTGGCAGGGCCTTGATGCGCTTCATTTTTCATTGTTGGGTTCCGTCCGCTGTTTCAGCAGTCTGAATATCATTCGCTCCGACGAGCTCGTGGGTGGAACGAGTGGACAGTCACGAAAACGTCTAAGTTGAACATGGTTTCACGTGCATCCATGTGAATAGTATGGAAATAAAAGAAAAATATACTGTACTAGATAAAAACCAAAAGAAAAAAGAATAACTTTTATTGTGACAAACTTGATCGGCTGATCTAATAGCAATGTGTATTTTCAGAAAGAAATAACACCCATGACCAAATCAGATCTTGCTATAACTACAAACAGTTTTTTTTACGCAGCTTCATTTTTCCCCCTTTTTTTTTACCTAGAATAATATCACATACGAAATTTATTTGTGAAAAATGACGCCCATGATATTATGTACCAAATGTTCCGCCAAAATGAAAATGGTTAGTTTTTTTTAGGGGCAAGGCTAGATTTTTTTTGCGAGGGTAAAGGGAGTTTTATTGCAAATTCATAGAGTTACAGTCGAGAGGCCATACATCCTAATACAAGGAGGAATTGAGCCTAGCCACACAGCGGTAGCACGCTCCGTACGGCCATAGTTTGCCAAACGATCGACCACTCTATTTTGAACACGACTAAGTTTCTGAGAAATAAACTCCCTACTACCAGATAAATACTTGATCTCTGACACCAAGTGGCCATAAGCTGAACGTCGGAGAGCCCCCGTAGCCAGGCAAGGCAACGCTTCAGAAGAGTCCGATTGAAGAATCACCGGTGCAGTGGAATGCTCAATAGCCAGTGCCATACCTCGCATCATCGCATGTAACTCCGCCTCCAGAGAGTCATTGCAGTGAAACACATATCTGTATGCTGCAAAAGGAATGGCCCCCTCATGGTTTCTTAGGACCATTCCCACAGCCGCAGAGCCGTCCTCGGGGTGGAAGGAGCCATCGACGGACAGGGCCACGGACCCCCGCGGTGGAGCCGGCCATGGCAAGACAATCACTCCAGGTTTTTGGCGCGGTAACATAGGGGCTGCCGAGGGCATCTTGCCTTTGACGATCTCCACAGTAAACTTGCCCGCCAGACTGGTAGACTTATAGTAGCTATCCAAGAACTCGACCGAGGCCAACACCGGGGGGGCTTCCTTGCCATGATATATGTCATTGCGGATTTGCCATATCCTTCAAATCAACAAGATTACCATATCTGCAACTGCCTCCGAGCATAAACTGAGAAGAGACATTAGCCATTCCTTCCCATTATCGATAAGAGCAACATCATCCGGCAGAGGCCATCTTCGACGCATGTTAATCCACAATAAACTCGCATGTGTGCAAGCAACCAGCGCATGAAATGTAGACTCCTCGTCTACCCCACAGATAGGGCATAAGGAACACGTCGCCAAGTGAATGCCTCTAGCGATCGCGTGGATACAAAAGTGGTTAGCTTTTTTTGAGGCAAACAAAAATGGTTAGTGAATGCCTCTAGCGATCGCGTGGTAAGCGAAGATAACGCTGCCCTATCATGCACATTGTTTTCCATTTTTTCAGGCGAATCAATCCAACAGATAGCTTCCTTGTTACGTGTTTAGTAATAACATCAAGGCTTTTGAAATAACTCTGTTATTTGGAAGACATGGCCGCACTTTCTAAACAAAAGTTGGCTAACAATATATGCGGTCGTTATTGTCCATCGTTTTATACCCTGTTCGGCTGTTCCCGGAAAGAGAAAGTGGACTGGTTGTAAAATATCTCGAACCCACGAGCGATTTCCCATAAAACTATAATTTCACCCAAGAGAAAGATCACTAGGTTCAGTCTCTGATATGTGCAATAGGTTCCCTAGGTACATTTCGTTTCACGGAAATCCAACTAAGGAGAGTGGCTTCATTTACTAGGGTACTGACAACTCTATTTCATAGTGTTTTTCTTTCAAGGGTATCTTTGTTTGATTTGACCCTGGGTTTTTGCCGATTTTCTCCACTTCACTAGCACATATTCATTGAGAATTGAGAAACCTCATATTCTTTTGTTATTTGTCAGTTAAGGGTGGCAGGGAAGCGGATTGTATTGTGAGTATAGTGAACCGCAGGGGTAAAACATTCTTATGTTCTTTGAAGAAATTGTTAGGACCGATTTTGCACATGTTTCGCTTTTGGCATTTCTTACGTTCTCCGACAACTCCAGCCAGCACACACAGTGCCATCCTTTTTCAGATCAACTGACGCAGTACTCCTACCTACCCAGACCTAGAGGACCGTGCGTGTTCCACGATCGCTATTACCGCTACACAGTTTTTTACTCTTTGGTCTGTACGATACGGCGCTGGCTGTGGGCTGTGGCTGGTGTCGTCCCTTTGGCATCCGATGCAGCCTGCAAGTGGAGCCGCGGCCCACCGGTGCAGGCGCATGCACGCGTGCCATGGCTGCCTCCGCACCGCACCGACGGCAAGGGGCACTGGAGCAGCCAGCCGGGCTCCGTCCTCCATCATCATATAGAGAACGACGGGGAACGTCCTCCGGCCGGCTCGTCGTGGCCCCGATCTTTTTGAGACTGTACGTGCTGGGCTCTACACCATGGTGGTTCGAGCAACTTAAAAGGGCCGACCCATTTCATCCGCCTGCGTCTGTTTGGATCGGCACGGACAAAAGTGGCGGCCCAACGCGCCGACCCAAACCCAAATCACGTCCGCGTCGCGTCCGCGCCAACGCATTTGCGGCCCAAATTTACGCTCCAAATGCGTCGGCACAGACGCCGAACGGACACTTCGCGCGCCTTCTCGCTATCCGCCGTGTCCCCACATGGCGGCCGTTCAACTAACCGCTGCCCACGCGGTCAGCTTAATTTATGACGACGGGACCACGCGTCAGCGACGGCGCTCGTCCTTTTTTAAGCTGACCATGCGGCTGGGCCGTCCTCATCCAAACTCGCCGTCCACATCTGCCAACCTTTGCTCCCTCGTTGTCGGCAAATCCTAGCCACCACAACCACAGCGAGATGGGCCTCTTCTCCGGCGCCAGCGGCAGCAAGGCCAAGGGCAAGTCCCCTGCCACCTCTTTCCCCTCATAGTTTCTCCCGCCTCCGCCGGCGCCGGCGCCTCGCCAGCAGAGGCAGCGCGTGAACATGCCAATGCACCTGGCGGAGTGGAACTGGCAGCACGGCCAGCCTCTGCCGTATCCCGACGTGACGCTGCCGCACGACTGGCATCTGGATCCAGATAGGATCCCAGTGCCGGCGGCGCCGCGGACAGCTCGTGCTCACGCGAAGGAGGTGCGGCGCCGGCGGGTGCTGTTGACGCCGGAGCAGCGCCGCGCCCCGCCTACGCAACCGACTCGCCCAACTGGGCGAGGTGGTTCGCCTTCGAGCACGAGGAGGCAAGGCGACGGGGCGTGCGCGAGGTCGACCGGAGGTCGCCGCCACCGGCGCTCGTTGTCCGCGAGGAGGACCAGGCGGCAGAGGACGCCTACCAGGCGGCCCTTGCGACCGTCTACCGGGAGAGCGAGGAGGACGAGCGGCGCAAGGCGGAGGCGGAAGAGGAGGCTCGGTACGAGGCGGCAACGGCGCAGGCCCTTGCCCTCTTCGCGGCGGGCGACAGCGTGGTGCCGCCGGTGGCCCCGCCGTCCCCCATCAAGCCGGAGCCGAAGCGGGAGCCGTCCCTCATCAAGCGCTAGTCCTGGACGGGAGTAGTGCGCGAGTGGGTACGCGCCACACCGGTCTGGATGGGAGCGATGCCGGCGCAGGAGCAGGCGTACCTCGAGCACTGGCGCAAGATCGGGGTGGCCGAGGAGCGTCGCGACTTACCTCGAGATGCTCGAGCGTGACCTCAAGGAGGAGGCGCGCCAGGCCGCGGCTGCACAGGCAACCGCACACCCCGCCGCGTCGGCACTGTTGGGAACATAGTAATTTCAAAAAAATTCCTACGCACACGCAAGATCATGGTGATGCATAGTAACGAGAGGGGAGAGTGTTGTCCACATACCCTCGTAGACCAAAAGCGGAAGTGTTATAACAACGCGGTTGATGTAGTCGTACGTCTTTGAAGGAAATATGCCCTAGAGGCAATAATAAAGTTATTATTTATTTCCTCATATATCATGATAAATGTTTATTATTCATGCTAGAATTGTATTAGCCGGAAACATAATACATGTGTGAATATATAAACAAACAGAGTGTCACTAGTATGCCTCTACTTGACTAGCTCGTTAATCAAAGATGGTTATGTTTCCTAACCATGAACAAAGAGTTGTTATTTGATTAACGAGGACACATCATTAGTTGAATGATCTGATTGACATGACCCATTCCATTAGCTTAGCACCCGATCGTTTAGTATGTTGCTATTGCTTTCTTCATGACTTATACATGTTCCTATGACTATGAGATTATGCAACTCCCGTTTACCGGAGGAACACTTTGTGTGCTACCAAACGTCACAACGTAACTGAGTGATTATAAAGGTGCTCTACAGGTGTCTCCAAAGGTACTTGTTGGGTTGGCGTATTTCGAGATTAGGATTTGTCACTCCGATAGTCGGAGAGGTATCTCTGGGCCCTCTCGGTAATGCACATCACATAAGCCTTGCAAGCATTACAACTAATATGTTAGTTGTGAGATGATGTATTACGGAACGAGTAAAGAGACTTGCCGGCAACGATATTGAACTAGGTATTGGATACCGACGATCGAATCTCGGGCAAGTAACATACCGATGACAAAGGGAACAACGTATGTTGTTATGCGGTCTGACCGATAAAGATCTTTGTAGAATATGTAGGAGCCAATATGGGCATCCAGGTCCCGCTATTGGTTATTGACCGGAGACGTGTCTCGGTCATGTCTACATTGTTCTCGAGCCGTAGGGTCCGCACGCTTAACGTTACAATGATAGTTATTATGAGTTTATACATTTTGATGTACCGAAGGTAGTTCGGAGTCCCGGATGTGATCACGGACATGACGAGGAGTCTCGAAATGGTCGAGACATAAAGATCGATATATTGGAAGCCTATATTTGGACATCGGAATCGTTCCGGTTGAAATCGGCAATTTATCGGAGTACCGAGGGGTTACCGGAACCCCCTGGGGGGGTTAATGGGCCTTCATGGGCCATAAGGGAGAAGAGAGGGGCCGGCCAGGGCAGGCCGCGCCCCCCTCCCCCCCTAGTCCGAATAGGACAAGGAGGGGGGGGGGGGCGGCGCCCCCCTTTCCTCTTCTCCCTCCCTCTTTCCTTCTCCAACAAGGCAAGAGAGGGGGAGTCCTACTCCCGGTGGAAGTAGGACTCCTCCAGGCGCACCCCATGGGGGCCGGCCGCACCTCCCCCTCCCTCCTTTATATACGGGGGCAGGGGGCACCCTAGAACACACAAGTTGATCTTCGTGATCGTTCCTTAGCCGTGTGCGGTGCCCCCCTCCACCATATTCCACCTCGGTCATATCGTTGCGGTGCTTAGGCGAAGCCCTGTGTCGGTAGAACATCATCATCGTCATCACGCCGTCGTGATGACGAAACTCATCGCCGAAGCTTTGCTGGATCGGAGCCCGGGGAGTGTCATCGAGCTGAACGTGTGCTAAGAACTCGGAGGTGCCGGAGTAACGGTGCTTGGATCGGTTGGACCGGGAAGACGTACGACTACTTCCTCTACGTTGCGTCAACGCTTCCGCTTCGGTCTACAAGGGTACGTAGACAACACTCTCCCCTCTCGTTACTATGCATCACCATGATCTTGCGTGTGCGTAGGAAAATTTTGAAATTACCACGTTCCCAAACAGTGGCATCCGAGCCTAGGTTTTTATGGTTTGCTGTTATTTGCACGAGTAGAACACAAGTGAGTTGTGGGCGATATAAGTCATACTGCCTACCAGCATGTCATACTTTGGTTCGGCGGTATTGTTGGATGAAGCGGCCCGGACCGACATTACGCGTACGTTTACGCGAGACTGGTTCTACCGCCGTGCTTTGCACACAGGTGGCTGGCGGGTGTCAGTTTCTCCAACTTTAGTTGAACCGAGTGTGGCTACGCCCGGTCCTTGCGAAGGTTAAAACGGCATCAACTTGATAAACTATCGTTGTGGTTTTGATGCGTAGGTGAGATTGGTTCTTGCTTAAGCCCGTAGCAGCCACGTAAAACTTGCAACAAACAAAGTAGAGGACGTCTAACTTGTTTTTGTAGGGCATGTTGTGATGTGATATGGTCAAGGCATGATGCTAAATTTTATTGTATGAGATGATCATGTTTTGTAACTAGTTATCGGCAACTGGCAGGAGCCATATGGTTGTCGCTTTATTGTATGCAATGCAATGGCCCTGTAATGCTTTACTTTATCACTAAGCGGTAGCAATAGTCGTAGAAGCATAAGATTGGCGGGACGACAACGATGCTACGATGGAGATCAAGGTGTCGCGCCGGTGACAATGGTGATCATGACGGTGCTTCGGAGATGGAGATCACAAGCACAAGATGATGATGGCCATATCATATCACTTATATTGATTGCATGTGATGTTTATCTTTTTTATGCATATTATCTTGCTTTGATTGACGGTAGCATTATAAGATGATCTCTCACTAAATTATCAAGAAGTGTTCTCCCTGAGTATGCACCATTGCCAAAGTTCGTCGTGCCCAGACACCACGTGATGATCGGGTGTGATAAGCTCTACGTCCATCTACAACGGGTGCAAGCCAGTTTTGCACACGCAGAATACTCGGGTTATACTTGACGAGCCTAACATATGCAGATATGGCCTCGGAACACGGAGACCGAAAGGTCGAGCATGAATCATATAGTAGATATGATCAACATAATTATGTTCACCATTGAAGACCAATCCATTTCACGTGATGATCGGTTATGGTTTAGTTGATTTGGATCACGTGATCACTTAGAAGATTATAGGGATGTCTATCTAAGTGGGAGTTCTTAAGTAATATGATTAATTGAACTTAAATTTATCATGAACTTAGTCCCTGATAGTATCTTGCTTGTTTATGTTGATTGTAGATAGATGGCCCGTGGTGTTGTTCCGTTGAATTTTAATGTGTTCCATGAGAAAGCAAAGTTGAAAGATGATGGTAGCAATTACACGGACTGGGTCCATAACTTGAGGATTATCCTCATTTCTGCACAGAAGATTTACGTCCTGGAAGCACCGCTGGGTGCCAGGCCTACTGCTGATGCAACTGACGACGTTAAGAACGTCTGGCAGAGCAAAGCTGATGACTACTCGATAGTTCAATGTGCCATGCTTTACGGCTTAGAACCGGGACTTCAACGACGTTTTGAACGTCATGGGGCATATGAGATGTTCCAAGAGTTGAAGTTAATATTCCAACAGAATGCCCGGATTGAGAGACATGAAGTCTCCAATAAGTTCTATAGCTGCAAGATGGAGGAGAATAGTTCTGTCAGTGAGCATATACTGAAAATGTCTGGGTATTGTAATCACTTGATTCAACTGGGAGTTAATCTTCCAGATGATTGCGTCATTGACAGAATTCTCCAATCACTGCCACCAAGCTATAAGAGCTTCGTGATGAACTATAATATGCAAGGGATGGACAAGACAATTCCTGAGCTCTTCGCAATGCTAAAGGCTGCGGAGGTAGAAATCAAGAAGGAGGATCAAGTGTTGATGGTAAACAAGACCACTACTTTCAAGAAAAAGGGCAAAGGGAAGAAGAAGGGGAACCTCAAGAAGAACAGCAAGCAAGTTGCTGCTCAGGAGAAGAAACCCAAATCTGGACCTAAGCCTGAAACTGAGTGCTTCTACTGAAAGTAGACTGTTCACTGGAAGCGGAACTGCCCCAAGTATTTGGCGGATAAGAAGGATGACAAGGTGAACAAAGGTATATGTGATATACATGTTATTGATGTGTACCTTACTAGAGCTCGCAGTAGCACCTGGGTATTTGATACTGGTTCTGTTGCTAATATTTGCAACTCGAAACATGGACTACGGATTAAGCGAACACTGACAAAGGACGAGGTGA
The DNA here is from genome assembly GCA_032464435.1 of Aegilops umbellulata. NCBI lineage: Eukaryota > Viridiplantae > Streptophyta > Magnoliopsida > Poales > Poaceae > Aegilops > Aegilops umbellulata. The sequence goes on along the minus strand of CP136060.1, from coordinate 644,597,610 downwards.
CGATGCGCGTGGGAAATGGTTCCAAAGTCGATGTGATCGCGGTCGGCACGCTACCTCTACATCTATCTTCCGGATTAGTATTAGACCTAAATAATTGTTATTTGGTGCCAGCGTTGAGCATGAACATTATATCTGGATCTTGTTTAATGCGAGACGGTTATTCATTTAAATCAGAGAATAATGGTTGTTATATTTATATGAGTAATATCTTTTATGGTCATGCACCCTTGAAGAGTGGTCTATTTTTGATGAATCTCGATAGTAGTGATACACATATTCATAATGTTGAAGCCAAAAGATGCAGAGTTGATAATGACAGTGCAACTTATTTGTGGCACTGCCGTTTAGGTCATATCGGTGTAAAGCGCATGAAGAAACTCCATACTGATGGACTTTTGGAACCACTTGATTATGAATCACTTGGTACTTGCGAACCGTGCCTCATGGGCAAGATGACTAAAACATCGTTCTCCGGTACTATGGAGAGAGCAACAGATTTGTTGGAAATCATACATACAGATGTATGTGGTCCGATGAATATTGAAGCTCGTGGCGGATATCGTTGTTTTCTCACCTTCACAGATGATTTAAGCAGATATGGGTATATCTACTTAATGAAACACAAGTCTGAGACATTTGAAAAGTTCAAAGAATTTCAGAGTGAATTTGAAAATCATCATAACAAGAAAATAAAGTTTCTACGATCTGATCGTGGAGGAGAATATTTGAGTTACGAGTTTGGTCTACATTTGAAACAATGCGGAATAGTTTCGCAACTCACGCCACCCAGAACACCACAACGTAATGGTGTGCCCGAACGTCGTAATCGTACTTTACTTGATATGGTGCGATCTATGATGTCTCTTAGAGATTTACCGCTATCGTTTTGGGGTTATGCTTTAGAGACGGCCGCATTCACGTTAAATAGAGCACCATAAAAATCCGTTGAGACGACGCCTTATGAACTATGGTTTGGCAAGAAACCAAAGTTGTCGTTTCTTAAAGTTTGGGGCTGCGATGCTTATGTGAAAAAGCTTCAACCTGATAAGCTCGAACCCAAATCGGAGAAATGTGTCTTCATAGGAAACCCAAAGGAAACTGTTGGGTACACCTTCTATCACAGATCCGAAGGCAAGACATTCGTTGCTAAAAATGGATCCTTTCTAGAGAAGGAGTTTCTCTCGAAAGAAGTGAGTGGGAGGAAAGTAGAACTTGATGAGGTAACTATACCTGCTCCCTTATTGGGAAATAGCACATCACAGGAACCAGTTTCTGTGACGTCTAAACCAATTAGTGAGGAAGTTAATGATGATGATCATGCAACTTCAGATCAAGTTACTACAGAACCTCGTAGATCAACCAGAGTAAGATCCACACCAGAGTGGTACGGCAATCCTGTTCTGGTAATCATGCTACTAGATCATGGTGAACCTACAAACTATGAAGAAGCGATGGTAAGCCCAGATTCCGCAAAATGGCTTGAAGCCATGAAATCTGAGATGGGATCCATGTATGAGAACAAAGTATGGACTTTGGTTGACTTGCCCGATGGTCGGCAAGCAATTGAGAATAAATGGATCTTCAAGAAGAAGACTGACGCTGACGGTAATGTTACTGTCTACAAAGCTCGACTTGTCGCAAAAGGTTTTCGACAATTTCAAGGGATTGACTACGATGAGACCTTCTCACCCGTAGCGATGCTTAAGTCATGTTAGCAATTGCCGCATTTTATGATTATGAAATTTGGCAGATGGATGTAAAAACTGCATTCCTGAATGGATTTCTGGAAGAAGAGTTGTATATGATGCAACCAGAAGGTTTTATCGATCCAAAGGGAGCTAACAAAGTGTGCAAGCTCCAGCGATCCATTTATGGACTGGTGCAAGCCTCTCGGAGTTGGAATAAACGCTTTGATAGTGTGATCAAAGCATTTGGGTTTGTACAGACTTTTGGAGAAGCCTGTATTTACAAGAAAGTGAGTGGGAGCTCTGTAGCATTTCTGATATTATATGTGGATGACATATTTCTAATCGGAAATGATATAGAATTTCTGGATAGCATAAAGGGATACTTGAATAAGAATTTTTCAATGAAAGACCTCGGTGAAGCTGCTTACATATTGGGCATCAAGATCTATAGAGATAGATCAAGACGCTTAATTGGACTTTCACAAAGCACATACCTTGACAAAGTTTTGAAAAAGTTCAAAATGGATCAAGCAAAGAAAGGATTCTTGCCTGTACTACAAGGTGTGAAGTTGAGTAAGACTCAATGCCCGACCACTGCAGAAGATAGAAAGAAAATGAAAGATGTTCCCTATGCTTCAGCCATAGGCTCTATCATGTATGCAATGCTGTGTACCAGACCTGATGTGTGTCTTGCTATAAGTGTAGCAGGGAGGTACCAAAGTAATCCAGGAGTGGATCACTGGACAGCGGTCAAGAACATCCTGAAGTACCTGAAAAGAACTAAGGATATGTTTCTCGTATATGGAGGTGACAAAGAGCTCATCGTAAACGGTTACATTGATGCAAGCTTTGACACTGATCCGGACGATTCTAAATCGCAAACCGGATACGTGTTTACATTAAACGGTGGAGCTGTCAGTTGGTACAGTTCTAAACAAAGCGTCATGGCGGGATCTACATGTGAAGCGGAGTACATAGCTGCTTCGGAAGCAGCAAATGAAGGAGTCTGGATGAAGGAGTTCATATCCGATCTAGGTGTCATACCTAGTGCATCGGGTCCAATGAAAATCTTTTGTGGCAATACTGGTGCAATTGCCTTGGCAAAGGAATCCAGATTTCACAAGAGAACCAAGCACATCAAGAGACGCTTCAATTCCATCCGGGATCTAGTCCAGGTGGGAGACATAGAGATTTGCAAGATACATACGGATCTGAATGTAGCAGACCCATTGACTAAGCCTCTTCCACGAGCAAAACATGATCAGCACCAAAACTCCATGGGTGTTAGAATCATTACTGTGTAATCTAGATTATTGACTCTAGTGCAAGTGGGAGACTGAAGGAAATATGCCCTAGAGGCAATAATAAAGTTATTATTTATTTCCTCATATATCATGATAAATGTTTATTATTCATGCTAGAATTGAATTAGCCGGAAACATAATACATGTGTGAATATATAAACAAACAGAGTGTCACTAGTATGCCTCTACTTGACTAGCTCGTTAATCAAAGATGGTTATGTTTCCTAACCATGAACAAAGAGTTGTTATTTGATTAACGAGGTCACATCATTAGTTGAATGATCTGATTGACATGACCCATTCCATTAGCTTAGCACCCGATCGTTTAGTATGTTGCTATTGCTTTCTTCATGACTTATACATGTTCCTATGACTATGAGATTATGCAACTCCCGTTTACCGGAGGAACACTTTGTGTGCTACCAAACGTGACAACATAACTGGGTGATTATAAAGGTGCTCTACAGGTGTCTCCAAAGGTACTTGTTGGGTTGGCGTATTTCGAGATTAGGATTTGTCACTCCGATAGTCGGAGAGGTATCTCTGGGCCCTCTCGGTAATGCACATCACATAAGCCTTGCAAGCATTACAACTAATATGTTAGTTGTGAGATGATGTATTACGGAACGAGTAAAGAGACTTGCCGGCAACGAGATTGAACTAGGTATTGGATACCGACGATCGAATCTCGGGCAAGTAACATACCGATGACAAAGGGAACAACGTATGTTCTTATGCGGTCTGACCGATAAAGATCTTTGTAGAATATGTAGGAGCCAATATAGGCATCCAGGTCCCACTATTAGTTATTGACCGGAGACGTGTCTCGTTCATGTCTACTTTGTTCTCGAACCGTAGGGTCCGCACGCTTAACGTTACGATGACAGTTATTATGATTTTATACATTTTGATGTACCGAAGGTAGTTCGGAGTCCCGGATGTGATCACGGACATGACGAGGAGTCTCGAAATGGTCGAGACATAAAGATCGATATATTGGAAGCCTATATTTGGACATCGGAATCGTTCCGGGTGAAATCGGCAATTTATCGGAGTACCGAAGGGTTACCGGAACCCCCCGGGGGGTTAATGGGCCTTCATGGGCCATAAGGGAGAAGAGAGGGGCCGGCCAGGGCAGGCCGCGCGCCCCCTCCCCCCTAGTCCGAATAGGACAAGGAAGGGGGGGGGGGCGGCGCCCCCCTTTCCTCTTCTCCCTCCCCCTTTCCTTCTCCAACAAGGCAAGAGAGGGGGGAGTCCTACTCCCGGTGGGAGTAGGACTTCTCCAGGCGCACCCCATGGGGGCCGGCCGCACCTCCCCCTCCCTCCTTTATATACGGGGGCAGGGAGGCACCCTAGAACACACAAGTTGATCTTCGTGATCGTTCCTTAGCCGTGTGCGGTGCCCCCCTCCACCATATTCCACCTCGGTCATATCGTTGGCTTGCTTAGGCGAAGCCCTGCGTCGGTAGAACATCATCATCGTCATCACGCCGTCGTGCTGACGAAACTCATCCCCGAAGCTTTGCTGGATCGGAGCCCGGGGAGTGTCATTGAGCTGCACGTGTGCTAAGAACTCGGAGGTACCGGAGTAACGGTGCTCGGATCGGTTGGACCGGGAAGACGTACGACTACTTCCTCTACGTTCCGTCAACGCTTCCGCTTCGGTCTACGAGGGTACATAGACAACAATCTCCCCTCTCATTGCTATGCATCACCATGATCTTGCGTGTGCGTAGGAAAATTTTGAAATTACTACGTTCCCCAACAGTCTTCATGGCCCGACCGATCAAGCACCGAAACTACAGCACCTCCGAGTTCTAGCACACGTTCAGCTCGATGACGATCCCCGGACTCCGATCCAACAAAGTGTCGGGGAAGAGTTCTGTCAGCACGACGGCGTGGTGACGATCTTGATGTTCTACCGTCGCTGGGCTTCGCCTAAGCACCGCTACGATATTAACGAGGTGGAATATGGTGGAAGGGGGCACCGCACACGGCTAAGGAACGATCACGAAGATCAACTTGTGTGTCTTGGGGTGCCCCCTTGCCCCTGTATATAAAGGAGGGAGGGGGGAGGTGCGGCCGGCCCCTAGGGGTGCGCCTGGAGGAGTCCTACTCCCACCGGGAGTAGGACTCCCCCTTCTTGCCTTGTTGGAGAAGGAAAGGGGAAGAGGGAAAGAGGAAGGGGGGCGCCGCCCCCCCTCCTTGTCCTATTCGGACTAGGGGGGAGGGGGTACGCGGCCTTCCCTGGCCGGCCCGCCTCTTTTCCCTTAGGGCCCATGTAGGCCCATTAACCCCCCGGGGGGGTTCCTGTAACCCCCGGTACTCCGGTGATATCCCGATTTCACGCGGAACGATTCCGATATCAAAATATAGGCTTCCAATATATCAATCTTTATGTCTCGACCATTTCGAGACTCCTCGTCATGTCCGTGATCTCATCTGGGACTCCGAACAACCTTCGGTACATCAAGACATATAAACTTATAATGAAACTGTAATCGTAACGTTAAGCGTGCGGACCCTATGGGTTCAAGAACATTGTAGACACGACCGAGACACGTCTCCGGTCAATAACCAATAGCGGAACCTGGATGCTCATATTCGCTCCCACATATTCTACGAAGATCTTTATCGGTCAGACCGCATAACAAAATACGTTGTTCCCTTTGCCATCGGTATGTTACTTGCCCGAGATTTGATCGTCGGTATCTCAATACCTAGTGCAATCTCGTTACCGGAAAGTCTCTTTACTCATTCCATAATACATCATCTCACAACTAACTCATTAGTTGCAATGCTTGCAAGGCTTATGTGATGTGCATTACCGAGAGGTCCCAGAGATACCTATACGACAATCGGAGTGACAAATCCTAATCTCGAAATAAGCCAACCCAACATGTACCTTCAGAGACACCTGTAGAGCTCCTTTATAATCACCCAGTTACGTTGTGACGTTTGGTAGCACACAAAGTGTTCCTCCGGCAAACGGGAGATGCATAATAGCATAGTCATAGGAACATGTATAAGTCATGAAGAAAGCAATAGCAACATATTTAATGATCGGGTGCTAAGCTAATGGAATGGGTCATCTCAATCACATCATTCTCCTAATGATGTGATCCCGTTAATCAAATGACATGTAACGCCCTCGATGCGGCTATATCTCCCACGTGTCGAAGCACGACTTAGAGGCATAACCGCATTGAAAGCAATGTCGCAAGTGAGGTAATCTTCACACAACCCATGTAATACATAAGGGAAAGAGATACATAGTTGGCTTACAGGCGCCACTTCACACAATACATAAATAAACATCCATCATCCAGATTACACTCAAGGTCCGACTACGGAACCAAAATGAAAGAAGACTACCCCAAATGCTACACAGATCCCCGATCGTCCCAACTGGGCTCCACTACTGATCATCAGGAAAAGACACATAGTAACGACCACGTTCCTCGTCGAACTTCCACTTGAGCTCGGATGCGTCATCTGCACTGGCATCGTTGGCACCTGCAACTGTTTTGGTAGAATCTGTGAGTTACGGAGACTCAGCAATCTCACACCCGCAAGATCAAGACTATTTAATCTTAAAGGTAGGATAGGGTTGTGAGGTGGAGCTGCAGCAAGCGAATAGCATAAATGGTGGCTAACGACGCAAAAGAGAGCGAGAAGAGAAGCAAAGCACGGTCGTGAAGCTAGAAGTGATCAAGAAGTGATCCTAGAACAACCTACGTCAAACATAACTCCAACACCGTGTTCACTTCCCGGACTCCGCCGAGAAGAGACCATCACGGTTACACACGCGGTTGATGTGTTTTAATTAAGGTCAACTTCGGGTTTTCTACAACCGGACATCAACAAATTCCCATCTGCCTCATAACCGCGGGCACGGCTTTCGAAAGATAATACCCTGCAGGGGTGTCCCAACTTAGCCCATTATAAGCTCTCACGGTCAACGAAGGATATTCCTTCTACCGGGAAGACCCGATCAGTCTCGGAATCCCGGACTACAAGACATTTCGATAGTAATAAGACAAGTCCAGCAAAGCCGCCCGAACGTGCCGACAAATCCTGATAGGAGCTGCACATATCTCGGTCTCAGGGCACATCCGGATGAGCAGTCCGTACAACTAAAACCAGACCTCAAGTTGCCCCAAGGTGGCGCTGCAAAGGGCTCTAGTTTGGACCAGCAATCGAAGGAGAACTGGCTCGGGGGGGGGGGGGGGGGGGTTAAAATAAAGATGACCCTCGGGCTCGCGAAAACCCGGGGGAAAAGGCTTAGGTGGCAAATGGTAAAACCAAAGTTGGGCCTTGCTGGAGGAGTCTTATTCAAAGCGAACTGTCAAGGGGGTCCCATAAATCACCCAACCGTGTAAGGAATGCAAAATCAAGGAACATAACACCAGTATGACGGAAACTAGGGTGGCAAGAGTGGAACAAAACACCGGGCATAAGGCTGAGCCTTCCACCCTTCACCAAGTATATAGATGCATTAATTAAAATAAGAGATATTGTGATATCCCAAAATAATCATGTTCCAACATGGAACAAACTTCAACTTCACCTGCAACTAGCAACGCTATAAGAGGGGCTGAGCAAAGCGGTAACATAGCCAATCAACGGTTTGCTAGGACAGGATGTTTAGAGTTTGACATGGCAATATGGGTGGCATGATATAGCAAGTGGTAGGTATCGCAGCATAGGCATAGCAAAAGAGCGAGCATCTAGCAAGCAAAGATAGAAGTGATTTCGAGGGTATGATCATCTTGCCTGCAAGGTTCTCAGGGTTGTCGAAAGCTTGATCCTCGTAAGCGTTCTCAACAGGTTCCTCAGTCACGTACTCGTCTCCCGGCTCTACCCAAAAAAAGAACACAAGCAAAGGAACAACTATCAACCACGATGCAATGCGCAAGCAACATGATGCAAAACATGGCATGATATGCGAGATGTGATATCCAATGCATATGCGTGCCCCGAAAGGACAAGGATGAACAAAGCAAAATCTTGGCAAACCAAATATGCCACTGGATAGGAGAGGTGATTTCGGTTGAAATCGATATAAAGATCACCGGAATCGGATGCACGGTTTGCAAATGACAAGTAAAACAAGAATGACATATTTCTGCGTTTAACAGCATGATGCCACATAGCATGCAACAAGAAATTAAGCTACTTCACCCAAACATATCAGCAAAGCATATGGCAGTGATCTACTCAAGATGCTCGACAAAAGATGAACACTGAGCTATGGATAAATCACACCACAACAGGTTCAAACCAGCATGGCAAAAGAGCAAAAGATAACAGCCAGAAATTAACATCAGGATGACATGTTTAGAGCAAGGAAACAACCTGCTACAGGAACACAATATAGCAAAGCAAGGCATGGCATGAATCTACTCAAAGCATTGAACAAAAGTCCCTTACTGACCATGAGCCAAAAAGGACCAGAAAATATAATAGCACCCATGTCAATTAAGCAAGTTTCATTACAGTTTTCAGACTTAGCAGAAAACTGGATATGTCAAAACCAGATAACAAGTAGGCATGTTTACGAGCTCGATGCACTCACTAAAGAGCATTTAATGATAAACTAAGAATACACCCATCACGAAGACATGGCATAGAAGCTATACATGGCAAGAACAACATCATAGTATGTAAGGATCAACTACAACAAGCTTGGCAAAATCGAATAACATGTAGACAATCTGCCAGGAAACATTTTATAGCAAAAGTAGAGCTCGATTGACTCGAGCTATGTCACTCTATAATTAAAAACAAAGGCACGGATGGATAGAGCAAAATCCATATGTTCAAAACACCCTTACTGATCATGCTCAAAATGGGCATAGATCTCTCTGTAACAACATGAACACATGGCATAAAAATAACAGTAGGGAATAACTTAGTGAAATTACTAAGTCCCTGAAATCAGCAACATTAAGATCCCTAGTTTGCATGCTTGTGCTAGTCACCACAAAGATCACAAAAATACATGGCATACACCCCTGTAAAGATGGCATGGCATATTACAAAACACATGTACAGCTCAATATCATAGGATGCACACATCAATCATGGCAAAAAATGACAAAAAGTGCATCTACTGAAACAGATCCGAAACTAACATCACATAGCCCTCTTCTAACAGCATTTCGGGCATCAAGATGAGCTCAAATGAAAATGATGCAATGGGATGAAGTAATGAACTCACCGGGGCGAACAATTTGACATGCTATACGCCCAAAACGGAGCCACGGGTGCAAAGTTATGATGCAATGAACATGGCATGATTATGCAACAAGTTACGGGACTTGGACGAAAATCAACCTCCGAAAATACCCAGATCTAGGGTTCCTCCGCGGCACGCGAACCGAGGCGGCCAGGATCTCGCCGGAGATGGCCGGGGGACGCCGGAGATGGCCGGATCCGGGCGCTCCTCGCCGGATCCGGAGGAGGAGGGCGCGGGGCGCCGGGACGGAGGAGGAGCTGCGGCTGGCGGGCGTCGGCGCGGGGCGCACGGGCAGCGGAGCCGCGGCGCGGGCGGCACAGTGGCGGCGGAGCGCGGCGGCTGGCGCCGGTGCGGGACGCGGCGGGCGCGGGCGCGGGCGGCAGACGGACGCGGGAGAGGCGGCAGCGCGGGGGCGGAGCGGTGGGGAGGCGCGGGCGGCGGCGACAGGGCCTCGCGGGCCCGCTGCGGGCTCGCGGGCCGGCGGCGGTGGGCGGCGGCGGTCGCCACGTGGCGCACTGCCACTGGCTGCGGGCGGCGGCCCGGGCGTGTCCGGTCTGGACGGACACGTCCGGTGACGGCGGGAGGAGTTTTAGGGTTTCGGGACCCGGAATTGGAGGGGGAGATGCATATTTATAGGTAGGAGGAGCTAGGGGGCTCCAAATTGAGCACGGTTTTCGGCCACGCGATCGTGATCGAACGGCGATGGGCATGGGAGTGACTTAGATGGGTTATTGGGCTGTTTTGGAGGGGTTTTGGGCTGCAACCCAAAAGAGGCTTTCACGGTTACCCGGTTAACTGTTGGAGTATCAAACGACCTCCGAATGACCCGAAACTTGATAGGCGGTCTACCGGTGCTATACCAAGGCCGCTTGACAAACCTTGGTCCATTCTGAGAAAGTTTAATACCCGCTCATGGAAAAAGGTAAAAAGGGACGCCGGGGAACATAGGAGTGCCGGATTGCAAAACGGACAACGGGGAAAATGCTCGGATTCATGAAACGAACACGTATGCGAATGCGATGCACATGATGACATGATATGAAATGCATGACAAAGACAAAATGCAAAATGAAGGGAAACCCAACCACGGAGGGAATATTATATCACATTGCCGAAAATGGCAAGAGTTGGAGTTACAAATATGGCAAATTACATCTGGGGTGTTACATGACAACACATGTCTATGGTTAGGAAACATAACCATCTATGATCAATGAGCTAGTCAAGTAGAGGCATACTAGTGACACTCTGTCTGTCTATGTATTCACACAAGTATTATGTTTCCGGTTAATACAATTCTAGCATGAATAATAAACATTTATCATCATATAAGGAAATAAATAATAACTTTATTATTGCCTCTAGGGCATATTTCCTTCAGTCTCCCATTTGCACTAGAGTCAATAATCTAGATTACACAGTAATGATTCTAACACCCATGGAGCCTTGGTGCAGATCATGTTTTGCTCGTAGAAGAGGCTTAGTCAACGGGTCTGCAACATTCAGATCTGTATGTATCTTGCAAATCTCTATGTCTCCCACCTGGACTAGATCCCGGATGGAATTGAAGTGTCTCTTGATGTGCTTGGTTCTCCTATGAAATCTGGATTCCTTTGCCAAGGCAATTGTACCAGTATTGTCACAAAAGATTTTCATTGGACCCGATGCACTAGGTATGACACCTAGATCGGATATGAACTCCTTCATCCAGACTCCTTCGTTTGCTGCTTCCGAAGCAGCTATGTACTCCGCTTCACATGTAAATCCCGCCACGACGCTTTGTTTAGAACTGCACCAACTGACAGCTCCACCGTTTAATGTATACACGTATCCGGTTTGCGATTTAGAATCGTCTGGATCAGTGTCAAAGCTTGCATCAACGTAACCATTTACGATGAGCTCTTTGTCACCTCCATATACGAGAAACATATCCTTAGTCCTTTTCAGGTACTTCAGGATGTTCTTGACCGTTGTCCAGTGATCCACTCCTGGATTACTTTTGTACCTCCCTGCTAGACTTATAGCAAGGCACACATCAGGTCTGGTACACAGCATTGCATACATGATAGAACCTATGGCTGAAGCATAGGGAACATCTTTCATTTTCTCTCTATCTTCTGCAGTGGTCGGGCATTGAGTCTTACTCTACTTCACACCTTGTAACACAGGCAAGAATCCTTTCTTCGCCTGATCCATTTTGAACTTCTTCAAAACTTTGTCAAGGTATGTGCTTTGTGAAAGTCCAATTAAGCGTCTTGATCTATCTCTATAGATCTTAATGCCCAATATATAAGTAGCTTCACCGAGGTCTTTCATTGAAAAACTCTTATTCAAGTATCCATTTATGCTATCCAGAAATTCTATATCATTTCTGATCAGTAATATGTCATCCACATATAATATCAGAAATGCTACAGAGCTCCCACTCACTTTCTTGTAAATACAGGCTTCTCCAAAAGTCTGTATAAAACCAATTGCTTTGATCACACTATCAAAGTGTTTATTCCAACTCCGAGAAACTTGCACCAGTCCATAAATGGATCACTGGAGCTTGCACACTTTGCTAGTTCCCTTTGGATCGACAAAACCTTCCGGTTGCATCATATACAACTCTTATTCCAGAAATCCATTCAGGAATGCAGTTTTGACATCCATCTGTCAAATTTCATAATCATAAAATGCGGCAATTGCTAACATGATACAGACAGACTTAAGCATCGCTACGGGTGAGAAGGTCTCATCGTAGTCAATCCCTTGAACTTGTCGAAAACCTTTCGCAGCAAGTCGAGCTTTGTAGACAGTAACATTACAGTCAGCGTCAGTCTTCTTGTTGAAGATCCATTTATTCTCAATTGCTTGCTGATCATCGGGCAAGTCAACCAAAGTCCACACTTTGTTCTCATACATGGATCCCATCTTAGATTTCATGGCTTCTAGCCATTTTGCGGAATCTGGGCTCACCATCGCTTCTTCATAGTTCGTAGGTTTACCATGATCTAGTAGCATGACTTCCAGAACAGGATTACCGTACCACTCTGGTGCGGATCTTACTCTGGTTGATCTACGAGGTTCGGTAGTAACTTGATCTGAAGTTTCATGTTCATCATCATTAGCTTCCTCACTAATTGGTGTAGGTGTCACAGAAAACGGTTTCTGTGATGTACTACTTTCCAATAAGGGAGCAGGTATAGTTACCTCATCAAGTTCCACTTTCCTCCCACTCACTTCTTTCGAGAGAAACTCCTTCTCTAGAAAGGATCCATTCTTAGCAACGAATGTTTTGCCTTCGGATCTGTGATAGAAGGTGTACCCAACAGTCTCCTTTGGGTATCCTATGAAGACACATTTCTCCGATTTGGGTTCGAGCTTATCAGGTTGAAGTTTTTTCACATAAGCATCGCAGCCCTAAACTTTTAGAAACGACAACTTTGGTTTCTTGCCAAACCATAGTTCATAAGGCGTCGTCTCAACGGATTTCGATGGTGCCCTATTTAACGTGAATGCGGCCATCTCTAAAGCTTAACCCCAAGATGATAGCGGTAAATCAGTAAGAGACATCATAGATCGCACCATATCTAGTAAAGTATGATTACGACGTTCGGACACACCGTTACGCTGTGGTGTTCCGGGTGGCGTGAGTTGCGAAACTATTCCACATTGTTTCAAATGTACACCAAACTCGTAACTCAAATATTCTCCTCCATGATCAGATTGTAGAAACTTTATTTTCTTGTTACGATGATTTTCAACTTCACTCTGAAATTCTTTGAACTTTTAAAATGTTTTAGACTTATGTTTCATTAGTAGATATACGCATATGTGCTTAAGTCATCTGTGAAGGTGAGAAAATAACGATATCCGCCACGAGCCTCAACATTCATCGGACCACATACATCTGTATGTATGATTTCGAGCAAATCCGTTGCTCTCTCGATAGTACCGGAGAACGGTGTTTTTGTCATCTTGCCCATAAGGCACGGTTCGCAAGTACCAAGTGATTCATAATCAAGTGGTTCCAAAAGCCCATCAGTATGGAGTTTCTTCATGCGCTTTACACCGATATGACCCAAACGGCAGTGCCACAAATAAGTTGCACTATCATTATCAACTCTGCATCTTTTGGCTTCAACATTATGAATATGTGTGTCACTACTATCAAGATTTAATAAGAATAGACCACTCTTTAAGGGTGCATGACCATAAAAGATATTACTCATATAAATAGAACAACCATTATTCTCTGATTTACATGAATAACCGTCTCGCATCAAACAAGATCCAGATATAATGTTCATGCTCAACGCTGGCACCAAATAACAATATTTAGGTATAATACTAATCCCGAAGGTAGATGTAGAGGTAGCGTGCCGACCGCGATCACATCGACTTTGGAACCATTTCCCACACGCATCGTCTCCTCGTCCTTTGCTAGTGTTCGCTTAATCCATAGTCCCTGTTTTGAGTTGCAAATATTAGCAACAGAACCAGTATCAAATACCCAGGTGCTACTGCGAGCTCTAGTAAGGTACACATCAATAACATGTGTATCACATATACCTTTGTTCACCTTGTCATCCTTCTTATCCGCCAAATACTTGGGGCAGTTCCGCTTCCAGTGACCAGTCTACTTTCAGTAGAAGCACTCAGTTTCAGGCTTAGGTCCAGATTTGGGTTTCTTCTCCTGAGCAGCAACTTGCTTGCTGTTCTTCTTGAGGTTCCCCTTCTTCTTCCCTTTGCCCTTTTTCTTGAAACTAGTGGTCTTGTTTACCATCAACACTTGATCCTCCTTCTTGATTTCTACCTCCGCAGCCTTTAGCATTGCGAAGAGCTCAGGAATTGTCTTGTCCATCCCTTGCATATTATAGTTCATCACGAAGCTCTTGTAGCTTGGTGGCAGTGATTGGAGAATTCTGTCAATGACGCAATCATCCGGAAGATTAACTCCCAGTCGAATCAAGTGATTATTATACCCAGACATTTTGAGTATATGCTCACTGACAGAACTGTTCTCCTCCATCTTGCAGCTATAGAACTTATTGGAAACTTCATATCTCTCAATCCGGGCATTTGCTTGAAATATTAACTTCAACTCCTGGAACATCTCATATGCTCCATGACGTTCAAAACGTCATTGAAGACCCGGTTCTAAGCCGTAAAGCATGGCACATTGAACTATCGAGTAGTCATCAGCTTTGCTCTGCCAGACGTTCTTAACGTCGTCAGTTGCATCAGCAGCAGGCCTGGCACCCAGCGGTGCTTTCAGGACGCAATTCTTCTGTGCAGCAATGAGGATAATCCTCAAGTTACGGACCCAGTCCGTGTAATTGCTACCATCATCTTTCAACTTTGCTTTCTCAAGGAACACATTAAAATTCAACGGAACAACAGCACGGGCCATCTATCTACAATCAAACAAAAACAAGCAAGATACTATCAGGTACTAAGTTCATGATACATTTAAGTTCAATTAATCATATTACTTAAGAACTCCCACTTAGAAAGACATCTTTCTAATCTTTTAAGTGACCATGTGATCCAAATCAACTAAACCATAACCGATCATCACGTGAAATGGAGTAGTTTTCAATGGTGAACATCACTATGTTGATCATATCTACTATATGATTCACGCTCGACCTTTCGGTCTCAGTGTTCCGAGGCCATATCTCCATATGCTAGGCTCGTCAAGTTTAACCTGAGTATTATGCGTGTGCAAAAACTGGCTTGCACCCATTGTAGATGGACGTAGAGCTTATCACACCTGATCATGACGTGGTGTCTGGGTACGGCGAACTTTGGCAACGGTACATACTCAGGGAGAACACTTTTATCTTGAAATTTAGTGAGAGATCATCTTATAATGCTACCGCCAAACAAAGCAAGATAAGATACATAAAAGATAAACATCACATGCAATCAATATAAGTGATATGATATGGCCATCATCATCTTGTGCTTGTGATCTCCATCTCCGAAGCAACGTCATGATCACCATCGTCACCGGCGCGACACCTTGATCACCATCGTAGCATCGTTGTCGTCTCGCCAATCTTATGCCTCTACGACTATCGCTACCGCTTAGTGATAATGTAAAGTATTACAGGGCGATTGCATTGCATACAATAAAGCGACAACCATATGGCTCCTGCCAGTTGCCGACAACTCGGTTACAAAACATGATCATCTCATACAATAAAATTTAGCATCATGTCTTGACCATATCACATCACAACATGCCCTGCAAAAACAAGTTAGACGTCCTCTACTTTGTTGTTGCAAGTTTTACGTGGCTGCTACTGGGCTTAGCAAGAACCGTTCTTACCTACGCATCAAAACCACAATAATAGTTTGTCAAGTTGGTGCTGTTTTAACCTTCGCAAGGACCGGGCGTAGCCATACTCGGTTCAACTAAAGTTGGAAAAACTGACACCCGCCAGCCACATGTGTGCAAAGCACGTCGGTAGAACCAGTCTCGCGTAAGCGTACGCATAATGTCGGTCCGGGCCGCTTCATCCAACAATACCGCCGAACCAAAGTATGACATGCTAGTAAGCAGTATGAATTGTATCGCCCACAACTCACTTGTGTTCTACTCGTGCATATAACATCAACGCATAAAACCAGGCTAGGATGCCATTGTTGGGGAACGTAGTAATTTCAAAAAAAATCCTACGCACACGCATGATCATGGTGATGCATAGGAACGAGAGGGGAGAGTGTTGTCCACATACCCTCGTAGACAGAAAGCAGAAGCGTTATAACAACGCGGTTGATGTAGTCGTACGTCTTCACGGCCCGACCAATAAAGCACCGAAACTACGGCACCTCCGAGTTCTAGCACACGTTCAACTCGATGACGATCCCCCGACTCCGATCCAGCAAAGTGTCGGGGAAGAGTTTCGTCAGCACGACGGCGTGGTGACAATCTTGATGTTCTACCGTCGCAGGGCTTCGCCTAAGCACCGCTACGATATGACCGAGGTGGAATATGGTGGATGGGGGCACCGCACACGGCTAAGGACGATCAGGAAGATTAACTTGGCTGTCTTGGGGTGCCCCCTTGCCCCCGTATATAAAGGAGGGAGGGGGAGGTGCGGCTGGCCCCTAGGGGTGCGCCTGGAGGAGTCCTACTCCCAGCGGGAGTAGGACTCCCCCTTCTTGCCTTGTTGGAGAAGGAAAGGGGAAGGGGGAAAGAGGAAAGGGGGGCGCCGCCCCCCTTCCTTGTCCTATTCGGACTAGGGGGGAGGGGGCGCGCGGCCTTCCCTGGCCGGCCCTCCTCTTTTCCCTTAGGGCCCATGTAGGCCCATTAACCCCCGGGGCGGGGTGGGTCCGTTAACCCCCGGTACTCCGGTGATATCCCGATTTCACCCGGAACGATTCCGATATCCAAATATAGGCTTCCAATATATCAATCTTTATGTCTCGACCATTTTGAGACTCCTCGTCATGTCCGTGATCTCATTTGGGACTCCCAACAACCTTCGGTACATCAAAACATATAAACTTATAATGAAACTGTCATCGTAACGTTAAGCGTGCAGACCCTACGGGTTCGAGAACAATGTAGACATGACCGATACACGTCTCCGGTCAATAACCAATAGCGGAACCTGGATGCTCATATTGGCTCCCACATATTCTACGAAGATCTTTATCGGTCAGACCGCATAACAAAATACGTTGTTCCCTTTGTCATCGGTATGTTACTTGCCCGAGATTCAATTGTCGGTATCTCAATACCTAGTTCAATCTCGTTACCGGCAAGTCTCTTTACTCATTCCGTAATACATCATCTCACAACTAACTCATTAGTTGCAATGCTTGCAAGGCTTATGTGATGTGCATTACCGAGAGGGCCCAGAGATACCTCTCCGACAATCAGAGTCATAAATCCTAATGTCGAAATACGCCAACCCAACATGTACCTTTGGAGACACCTGTAGAGCTCCTTTATAATCACCCAGTTACGCTGTGACGTTTGGTAGCACACAAAGTGTTCCTCCGGCAAACGGAAGTTGCATAATCTCATAGTCATAGGAACGTGTATAAGTCATGAAGAAAGCAATAGCAACATACTAAACGATCGGGTGCTAAGCTAATGGAATGGGTCATGTCAATCACATCATTCTCCTAATGATGTGATCCCGTTAATCAAATGACAACACATGTCTATGGTTAGGAAACATAACCATCTTTGATCAACGAGCTAGTCAAGTAGAGGCATACTATTGACACTCTGTTTGTCTATGTATTCACACAAGTATTATGTTTCCGGTTAATACAATTCTAGCATGAATAATAAATATTTATCATGATATAAGAAAATAAATAATAACTTTATAGGGCATATTTCCTTCAGGCACAGCCCGACATGAGGGCGCTCTGGAACACGACGTTCACCTGGACGGGCCGCGCTGACGCTCATCGACCTCACAGACCCCGAGGACGACGACGACGACGCCTAGGCCAGTGTGCTGCCTCGTAGTTTATGTTATTTTTATTTTTTTTAAATGCAAATGTGGACATGTGGACTCTCGCCGGCCTTCGTGGCTGGCTTTAATGTTTAATTAATGTTGTTTTTCTTTTTTAATATGCATGCGTTCATTTTTTTTCGCCATCAAAATAGGTTCAGGCCAGCGTTGAGCGCACGCGCTGACCCAAATATGGAAGCGGACATCTGTGTCCGTCTGGCCGACCCAAACGGACAAAAAGCGAACGAAATCGCCGTCCGTTTGAGTCGGCCCGTTGGAGTTGCTCTTCCAACTATAGTTTCCGGACGTGCATGCAGCAAGACAGTATAAAGACTACAGGCACATACCGGAAATGACGCGGGCGCAAACCAACCCGTGGTTGGATGGTTACTTGGTTAGAGAGACTGCGGTATCCCCGGTCCACCAGAGTTCAAATCCCGGTGCTCGCATTTATTCCTGAATTTATTTTAGAATTTTCGGCGATGCGAACTCAGTGGGAGGAGACGTTCCCGTCGACGACGAGGTGCCTATGGTGACTTCGTTAATTTCAAGATAATATGCCGGCTCAGTCTTTCGGACGTGCTCATAGGGGTAGGGTGTGCGTTTGTGGATTCATAAGGATGAGTGTATGCGCGTGTATATGAGCACTTGTGTCTATTTAAGAAAAAAGGAGACGCCGCGGGCCGGTGATACCAGTGGATACCCGTGTCGAGATCATGCCTGCCCGCACGCGCGCGGGCTCTCGATTGTTGCTGCAAGCCAACGGTGCGCTCGCGCCAACGGACGGAGGTAGCTAGGACACGCAGCTCGTATGCGTGTGTGTGTGGAGTGCTACACTTATGAACGGTTAACGCAGAATCACCCGAGCTGGAATTACTTACTGCTCCAAAGTTAAAAACACAAAAACGCTCGCTCGGTTGTTCCTGTCTCGCATCGGCCCCATGCTTCAGAGGGCGCTTGGATACGTTTTAGTCCCATGACTAAAAGTAGTGGGACTAAAACTTACTAGCCTCACCCATGCTTGGATCTAAATACTAAAAAGACTAAAATCAAGTTATTGAGCATTTATTATCCTCCAAACCATCCAATCCTGAACTTGCATGTGTTAAAGTAGAGGAATTAAATGAGGGGAGAGAGACCTAATCCATATTTTAGTAGGGTTCCCTTGACTAAAACTTTTTAGCCTCAAGACTAGTTCTAGTCTCCTTTTAGTCAGGGGTGCTTCGAACTTTAGCCTCTAAAAGAGACTATTTTTATTCAGACTAAACATAGTCTCTTGGATCCAAGCACCCCCTGAAGCATGTGGCCGATGCTTCCCGTCGCATCCAGCACCTAGCGGTCAGATGATTGGCTATATTTTGGAAACGGGACCAGATTTTAAGAGGAAACAGACAAAGGTCTAAAAAAAAAAAGATACTCACAATCAGATCAGGATCTTCATTAAAGCCGCTGTCCGATTTGAAATAAGCTGTTGTTCTGGTCGAGCCCACGCTTAACTTCATCCGAAGCGAGTGCTCTCAGCCGCGCCCCGTCGACGCTGTTTCGTAGGTAGACGTGTCATGCATGGCCTCCGTGCGCGCGCGCCTGATCCATGCGAGTTTGATTAGTTGGTAGGCGTCATCACAAGATTATTATGATCCATGTCACTGTTGCTTCGATGCTGATGGCGCAGCGCACGGGCCATGTTCTCAACAGCATCAACTCGTTGGCGTCATGCCAGATGCCATGCCCATCTTCTTTCGAGCTCTAGTAAGGTGTAGAGCACCACGGCACGGCCGGCATTGATCACAAACGGGAAATCATAAGTTGCTAACGTTCGTTCAGATCTTCGTGCAAGGTGACAGCATCCGTCGAATGCAACCGCATGGATCTTGGCGCTAGGTACCGTTTGCCACGTCCACAACCAATCACGTCCACATGGCTGAATCCAAGCCGTTCATTCCAAAATGCATGGGCAAGATCTGAGGCGACATGGGGTGGGTGGTTGTCTTACAATGTTTTTTGGGGAACCACGTCTCTCTCCGGCCTCGCCACCCCCCTCCCCCTCCCCCACGATTCCTTCTCTCCGCTCCGCTCCTGATGGTATGTTCTCTGGTGAAATTGCTCGTCGTCACTTGCGGGAGGGTCAATTCGAGAAGCTAGTGATGCAACTGATGCAATCGCCCAAGGTACGTGTTCTCTCCCAAAGCATTTTCACTCCATTTGGCGTCGACATGCTGGTATGAGAGCTCGTGGGTTTGTCGAGGTTCTCCCGACCGTTCAGTCCCAAATAGACCACCGGAGGAGAGGGATACCAATGGAGACACTCACCAGCGACTAGGCTTTTCTTTGCCTTTCTTATTCGAACTGTCGATCTTACCATTAATTTGCTCAACTACTAAAGATCATCTTTTAACTGGAAATTTGTTAGATAAACGAACTACAAAGTCTCATGATTTTCCAGAGACAAAATGGAGAACGAATAAAATAACCATATGAAAAGTAATGCATGTTGCTTCAACTACGGTCTTTGGTTCAAACCTCAAAGTAACGTTGCTCCGGCTGCTTCCTTCTCAAAAACATGTTTGTCTAAATCAAACATGCATTATTTAGTTGCCAACAAGCATCTGTGACCAAACCAGGGGTGTGAAAGATGATCCCATCGGACAACCAACTCTGGACTTGGAACCAACAACAACAATGAAATAAACACATCAAGTGAGTTGCTCAATCAAAACTGATCATCTCCATCAACGAAGCCTCCACACAAATGCATAGAAGTTTTATTTATCACGGTCAGTTCAAGGTGACGCCTAGAGCTTGGGGAAAAAAGAATTCAAAGTAATTGGCCATGCGGCCATCTCTTTCGCGTATGGAAGTAGAAGTGTTCCTTCCAAGACCGAATAGACGTGATCGTGCACGTCACAGATGGCTAAACATGTGTTGCTCGGTCCATGTATCCCTCGGCCGCGTGCGCCTAATTAAGCAGCCACCAAGTAGCACCCATCAACGTTAGGAAGTTGGCACAAGAAATTTAACAAGTTGTAGTAGCTTTTGTTCCATCTTGACAGTGCAACTTCCACGCCGACGGCTTCGTCTCCTCTACTTCTCTTTTCCTTCCCTTGGTACAATCGATCGACAATACAAACTAGCCTTGGATTTGACTATACTCATCCTTTTGTGAAGCTGGAGACGTGCCAAGTGCCGGTATATACTCCAATGCTGGTGCGTTTTTTGCCCTCAATAATTGGAGCCAATGACGTGGACGTGCTCTGGCTTTGTCAGCTAGCTTAGCACCTAGCACTGGTGCTCTAGATTGACCAGGCAAATGAAAGCACCGCGTTGTCACTTGTGGAAGAGAGACAAAGATAGATAGCAGGTGGATTTTTCTGACCGGAACTGATCTGAGTTGATTCGACCGAAAGCAAAAAAAGCGCGTCCAATCATTCGTCCGCGTCTGTAGATAAGTCAAAGAAAAAAGTGGCAGTGCTCCTGAGAAAGTTCTATCTGGTGACAAAACGGGATGGAGCACCAAAACAATAGGAGTAGAAAAGGAGCGGCACAAATTAATGGTCCTGTCTCAGATGATAGATGCTGTCCCAGCTTTGAGAATAACTGATTTTTTTTATCTAATCATCTGGACATATCAAAGTATTAAACTGTGTGTTGCTTCGGTGGATCGGTCATTCAGCGTGTTTTCTGGTTATGAACGGAAAGGTTCTTGATAAAGTGTTGTTAAGATATGCATCGACACTTGCAGCATAAGTTATTATCCTGGGACCTGAAAAGATCTTACTACTAGCTTACGTATCTATACTTCACTAGGATTAAAGCGGTAGCATGTGTGCTTCGATCGAAATGAGTCATCCAGTTTACCGAACAGGGATGGATAACACCTACTTGAATTACGTAGCCTACTGCTGCTAGTGGGTTACTACTACTTGTACTAATACGTCATAGTTCACTAAACACCGAATATTCCGCCTTCAGAACTAACCAAAGCGTACACCTAATTGAGCTGATCTAGTCTCTCAACATTGTGGGATTGTTGCAGCGATTCTTTTTAGACGATGTACATTAGACCTCCATTTTCTGGTCGCCCGGGCAATGATGCCGGACATAAGAGAACTTGTTCCAGCCAACAAAACCATCGACCCATCGGTCGACAGATTAAAGTTGGCCGTGTTGATTTGATCTATACCTAAGATAACATGATCACTAAACTAGCTAGGGGTTAGCTAGGTATTGTGCTGTGCGCGAGTACGTCTGTACGTGTGATCGTGAGAGAAGCTCGATCAGAGATCATGGGCGATTCTGGCTTGATCCCCTGATGATATCATTTGGGCCCAGCCCATTCCACTTGTCTTCACAGACATTCTGCTTGATCAAACTCTTACATATTACAAAAAAAATATGCAATAAAACATAATGATGTTACGCTTAGCGAGTTGGCTTTGCTCTCAAGTTGAGTTAGTAGCGCTAGCTAGTGCTAATTAAGCATCCTTGAAAAGCAGTCCATCCCGGTTTGTGCCGACCCACTGCATCTCACCCTAAACTAGACAGGAAAACCATCAGCTCTAGTTCCGGAAGCCTGCCTATAGCTGCTTTGGTCCGTGTCTCACTCCGGCAGCGTGGCACCATCCCCTTTTCTTCCTCCATATGGGTCTCCTTTGGCTTTGGAACTTGCTGCAACAGCTTCATCCGAACGCTGCTGGGCAATTTACACGCAACTTTCTTCCGGTGCTTCCGTTTTAGGTAGAGATGGCAATATATGCTCCGAAATAACTCCAGGTCGATTTGCTCGAGCAAATCCGGCGGTGATCACACAAGCATATAGAGGAACTAAAGAGATGGAGATACCTTGGCGTGCAGTGCAGTGGCTACATCAGAAATATAGATGTTGTGGTGGGTGTGCGAGACACATCGTAAAATGGTTCTCTACAAAAGTTAGCTTTGAATCTTTCCTTTATTTTCTGCTTTCAGTTTCGCTTTAGTTTTGTTGTCAGTTCACGGCATACGTGTTGATCGCTCGCCAACGTGGATGTGTGCAGCAGGGAGCTCACAAGTATTATAAGGCAATCCTGAATAATGGATGTCTGAGCAGCATACCCCATTTTATGTTAACTTTCCTATATGTTCCTAAAGGGGTGATAAAGAGATGGGGTCGTCATAGAGCCAGTACGATTTGGGAAGAAAAGAAGGAATTCCATTTAGTGAATTGGCCCACAGTTTGTCTGCCTAAAGACAGGCGGGCTGGGAATCCTCGATGTGCAAACCATAAACCGAAGCCTACTATGCAAGTGGCTTAGGATGCTGGAAACAATACTGGAATGTAAGAAAAAATAACTTTGCGGATTCTTCCCATGGCATGGGACTCATGCGCCCGGGCTAAGTACTGTCCATTTACAAATTACTACTCCCTCTGTCACATAATGTAAGACCTTTTTTGACTCTAGTGTAGTGTCAAAAAACGTCTTATATTATGGAACGGAGGGAGTAGATTTTTTACATTAAGGTTCTAGAATTAATATATAGACATCCCTGATGAGAAATGCTACGGAAATGTAGAAGTAAGATATTTGTAAAGAGTATTCAATGATAAAGATGCTTTGCACTATATATTTTGATGGTTGCCACCTTATTCTAATCCAGGAGTATATGGCTACTAGTGAAATAGGAAGATACATGGTACCATCTATAAAGTTTAATGTAAACTATTTACTTATGCGATGTCAGTTTTGCAACCCAATTTTCTAACCCTAGTTTATTTTGGTTAATCCCAAACTTTAATTGATGGATCCAAGTCTCGTAATGTTTTACATAATGGTTGTAATGGTTTTATGATGAGGTTCTCAGTTTTAAATTTATTCGGAGGAAGCGCGGAAACTATTATGCATATTTCATCATTCATAAAAGAAAAATGAATAAGAAGAAAACATAAATCATATATGACAATTGCAATACGAATGATCATAATGAAATAAAAAATTATGCATCATGAATATTTAGACACTAATAAAAGTGAATATCAGATATGATTTAGCATAATTTAAGTTTGTAATAGACATATTTAGGATTTTTTTAGTTGTTTACAACCCACGTGATGTACACCATCGGCTATACTTGGTTTCATTCATCAATTCTTGCATATAGTTCTAACAAAATTTGTGTTGTGTATGTGACTATAATTTACAACTTAATTTTATGATTAGTTTGTCATTTTTATCTTTTAATGCACAAATTGGTTAATATAATATAATATATATATCAAAATAAAAAAACCAAAACAATCATTTAAAAATAATGATACAAGCTAAAGTTACATATTTTGAATCTATTGTCTCGAGCTTCATTTTGACATCTTAACATTCTTAATATTTTTGAAGAAAAACTTCAGTGCACACGACATGCACGAGATGGACTGACATGAAATTATTTAAGAACCGTGTAATCATTGAACTTGCTACAACCGAGGGACACCCATTACAAGCCATGCTATTCGATGAAGATTATGAGTATAAAATAATGACACGATAAAATCATATGCCAATTTCTTTTGACATCACCGTGGCACTGCCCCACCAAGTTGGGTCGAAGCTGCATTCCAGCAGCCGTTAATAAGCAAAGCTAGAACATCATGGGTTTTCGAGGTAATAGTCGTGTTGGCCATTACTACCACAAGATCACAGACTTCTCTTAAGTTTGACGTTGCCTCCACCATTGAGACACCATCACCATCGACATGAAAAATCTAAAATAATAGTAAATATTTATTTTGAAGGTGGTATAGATAATACTAGAAATTTAGGCAGTACTCTCTGGCATTGATCCGTGATTCCTCCCGCCCCATGTGCTGAGTAGACCACTACAAAAGAGAGGGGAACCGATGCAAACACTCACGACGACTAGGTACTCTTAAACCTAGCATTAATTTTTATTACCAAAACACATATATCTCAAATGGAATTTTATTTTGTTGAAAGGACTAGTGATGTACCTTGATCTTTCAGTGACCACATGGAGAAAAAAGAATAAATGACCACATGTAAAAATTGCATGTTGCTTCAAATGTGGTTCAAACCTCAACATAACATGTTCGAACTACTTCCTTGTCTAAATCGTATACGCATTATTTTATTTTATTTGCACAAAAACTTCTGATCTATTCATTGAACATCATGGCAGTATAGAGAACACGTGAAGTAACAAAAATCACATCCATGTCCGTATACCACCTACCGACGACTACGCGAACTGGAGCAAATCAAAGGCACACTGCCGCCATTTCCCTCCCTGACCGGAGCCGGGCAAACCTTATTGTAGTAGATAGTCGGGAAGTCGTCATGCTAAGGCCATAAAGGACCGGTACACCAGAACAACAAACCGCTGCCGATGAAGAGAAGCTTGGATCAGACGGATCCAACCTGTCGAAACATGGACGCATGCGAACAAAGACTGGATCCACGCAAATCCACCGAAAACAAAACACGACGGAATCTCACGAGATCCGTTGGAGACACACCTCCACACATACCCTCCGACGACGCGAGACGCGCCGCTAGGATGGGGGCTAGGACGGGAAACCATATTTCATCTTCGGAGAGTCGTCGCCAACTCGTCTTCTTGAGCAATACACAAACCCTAAGTCGAGTAAAAGAACCCTAAAACCAATGTATGAGCTCTTCCACCTGCAAGGGCCAGAAAACTCCGCGCCTCCATGTCCCTAAGGCCACAGGAGGTGACAAAATTCGACGACGGCATTTGCCGGGGGTGTGGAAACCCTAAACCCCCTGGTGACATCATTGCAACGCACGATCAACTGAATCAACAACAACAATTAAACAAAAAAATGAAATGAGTTGCTCAATCAAACTGAGCATGTCCATCAACGAAGCCTCCACACACACACACACACACACACACACACACACACACACACACACACACACACACACACTCACACACACTGGTAGAATAGATCTGAGGCATACCGTCGATCATCCGAGGACCAAGCAATCACATGAGCATGACGTCGAGATTTGTTAACGAGGTTCACCGATATGGCTACATCCTCGGGGCTTGACTATGAGCGCTCCTCCCCATGACACCGCTACAATACCGCACCCGGTCGCCCTGGACACCGGCACATGCCGCCGGCTTCCCCTGCGTTCCCGTGCTATTATGTTGGCATAGGTTACATCGTGTGTCTACCCCCGCTATATATGAGAGGCCTAGGATACAAGTATCCTACTAGGACACGACTACATATCCTATGTAAACACAATACAACTACAAGTCCAACTGTAACCTACCTTATACACAATATTCGACACAACTCCAATACACACACGTACAAAATTCTTATTGATCACGGTAAGTTCAAGGTGACGTCCGGAGTTGGGATGGAAATATAATGTGAAGTTTGTCATCTCTTTCGCGCATAGAAATATAAATTTTTAGTTTATATTTTTATTTCTAAAAATATAAATTTAATTTAAATTCAAATTGAGGTTTGAACTATATGTGGGTTTATTTTTCCAAAATTTACAAAATGTACACATATACTCTGCATATATAGGGGAAGATATGTTAAATATTTCATGATTTTTTAGGACTTTGCACTAATGCATTAAATTTCTTAGGCATTTCAAAGCATTACTGTGAGGTTTTGAATTATCCTCATTTCCAAAATTAACCAAATGGTGAAATGCAATGATAATGATGCACAATGAACTGGGGTATTTGCTAAACTGAGGGAGTATTTGCTAAACTGGGGTTGTGATATCTTCCAAGTCCGCTACTCTCCTCATCCTGTGCTCTCTGTTGCTCCTCATCACTATCATCACATTCATGATCTTTGATATCATGAGTATCATCATCATCATTTTTCCAGAAACACGGTACAGATGCAGACGCTCACATACACGCACCGACCCTCACCCCTATGAATGCACGGGCTCACTCCCTACACCTATGAGCACCTCTGGGGGACTAAGCCGACAGATGTTGAGATTGATGAAATCGTCATAAACGCTCATATTTGACTGGGACACCATACAGCTGAAAGATTTTTTACATGAAGATTCTACAATTAATATATAGATCTCCTTGATGACATACACTAATAAAACGAAGAGATAATATATTTTGTAAAGAGTATTCCATGATAAAAATGTTAAGTGCTATATATTTTTATGGTAGCCACCTTATTTTAATCCAACGGTATAGGGCTACTAGTGAAATAGAGAGATACATGGTACCATCATGCAGGTTTCATGTAAACTATTTACTTATGTGATGTTTGTTTTGCAACCCAGTTTTCTTAACCTCGTTTGTTTTGGTAAATCTCAAACTAGTATTGATGAATTCAAGTCCAATAATGTTCTAAATAATGGATGTAACGGTTTTGTGATGAACTTCTCAGTTCTAAAGTATTGTGAGCAAACGTGGAAACTATTATTGATATTTCATCATTCATATAGGAAATTGAATAAGAGCAAAACATGATTCATATATGACGAATGTCGATACAAATGATCATAATGAAATAAAAATATGTATCCAAAATCAATAGTCACTAATAAAATTGAGTATCATATGTGATTTAACATAATTTAAGTTTGTAATAGACATATTTAGCCTTTTTAGTTGTTTATAATCCATGTGATGCACACCACCGGGCTCCCTTGTATTTTTAAAGTCATGCATATAATTCTAATAATATGTATGTTGTTTATGTGAGTATACTTTTACAACTTAATTTTATGATTATTTTTCATTTTATTGTTTTAATGCGTAAATTGACTAACTAAATAAAATATATATCAAACGAAGAAACCGAATAATCACGAAAAAAGTAACGATAAAACCTAAGATTATATATTTTGAAGCTGTTTCTCAAGTTTCATTTTTGTATCTTAACATTCTCAATATTTCAAAGGAAAAAACTTCAGTGGACACAACAAGCACCAGATGGACTAACATGAAAGTTATTTAAGATCTGTGTGATCATTGATCATACCACAACCATGGGTACACCCTTACAAGGCAGGCGATTGAGTCACTGCTTCCTCGTCATGCTATAGTATGAAGATTAGGAGCATAAAAGAATGACATGGTAAAACCACATACCAGTTTTTTTACACCACCGTGCCACTGCAACGACCTAGTTGAGTCGTAGCATCAGACTGTGATCCGCCATCCTGGTAGTCGTTCATAAGCAAACCGATAACACCATGGATTTTCTGGTAATAGTCACTTTGGCCATTATGACGACAAGATCACGAAAATATAGAGATGAGACTTTTATTAAGATTGAGATTGCCTCGACCACTGAGATACCATCACCGGGGACATGAAAAAAAACTAAACTAATAGGAAGTATTTTTTGCGAGTGGTAAAATAATAGAAAGTTAGCCAGTACTCTGGAATTGATCTTGGTTCCTTCAGCCACATGTGCTGAATAGCCACTAGAGGAGAGGGGAACTGATGGAAACACTCATCGACAGCTAGGTACTCTTGAGCCTAGCATTAGTTTTATTTATGAAAACACATATTTTATATTCATTTTTATTTATTTGAAATAATTGTTGATGTCTCTCCATCTTTATGTGACAGGATGGAGAAAAAAAAGAATAAATGACCACATGTAAAGAATTGCATGTTGCTTTAATTGTGGTTCAAACCTAAACACAACATTTTCTGACTGCTTATAAATTGTGCAAGCATTCTTTTATTTTTTGATGAAAAACTTCTGAACCATATATCGAACATCATGGCAGTAAATGAACATGACGAGTAACAAAAAAAATACATCCATCTCCGTAAACCACCTAGCGATGACTACGAGCACTCGAGCGAGCCGAAGACGCGTCGCCGTCAACGCCCCTCCCTCACCGGAGCCGGGCAAATATTTTTGTAGTAGACAATCAAGAAGTCTTCGTGCTAAGACCATAAAGGGACATCACACCAGAAGAACAACCGCCGCCGGTGAAGAGAAGCGTAGGTCAGAAGAATCCAACTTGTAGACACATGGACGTAGACAAAGGAAGAACAGATCCATCGAAAACGAACACCGACCAAATCATTTGGATCCACCGGAGACGCACCTCCATACACCCTCCGACAACACGAGATGCACTGCTAAGACGGGGGGGGGGGAGGCGAGAGAACCTTATTCCATCTTCAGGGAGCCACCACCGCCTTGCCTTTCTGAGCAGGACACAAACCCTTAACAGACTCAGAAAACACCTAAAACCAAAGCATGAGCCCTTCCACCGGCAAGGGTTAGGATCCTCCGCGCCTCTATGGCCCTAAGTGAAGGAAATATGCCCTAGAGGCAATAATAAAGTTATTATTTATTTCCTTATTTCATGATAAATGTTTATTATTCGTGCTAGAATTGTATTAACCGGAAACATTATACTTGTGTGAATACATAGACAAACAGAGTGTCACTAGTATGCCTCTACTTGACTAGCTCGTTGATGAAAGATGGTTATGTTTCCTAACCATAGACAAAGAGTTGTCATTTGATTAACGGGATCACGTCATTAGAGAATGATGTGATTGACATGACCCATTCCGTTAGCTTAGCACACATCGTTTAGTATGTTGCTATTGCTTTCTTCATGACTTATACATGTTCCTATGACTATGAGATTATGCAACTCCCGTTTACTGGAGGAACACTTTGTGTGCTACCAAACGTCACAACGTAACTGGGTGATTATAAAGGTGCTCTACAGGTGTCTCCAAAGGTATTGTTGGGTTGGCGTATTTCGAGATTAGGATTTGTCACTCTGATTGTCGGAGAGGTATCTCTGGGCCCTCTCGGTAATGCACATCACTTAAGCCTTGCAAGCATTGCAACTAATGAGATAGTTGCAGGATGATGTATTATGGAACAAGTAAAGAGACTTGCCGGTAACGAGATTGAACTAGGTATTGAGATACCAATGATCGAATCTCGGGCAAGTAACATACCGATGACAAAGGGAACACCGTATGTTGTTATGCGGTTTGAGCGATAAAGATCTTCGTAGAATATGTGGGAGCCAATATGAGCATCCAGGTTCAGCTATTGGTTATTGACCGGAGACGTGTCTCGGTCATGTCTACATAGTTCTCGAACCCGTAGGGTCTGCACGCTTAACGTTACGATGACAGTTATTATGAGTTTATTTGTTTTGATGTACCGAAGGTTGTTCGTAGTCCCGGATGTGATCACAGACATGACGAGGAGTCTAGAAATGGTCGAGACATGAAGATTCATATATTGGAAGCCTATGTTTGGATATCGGAAGTGGTCCGGGTGAAAATGTGATTTTACCGGAGTACCGGAGGGGTTACCGGAACCCCCCGGGGACTTAATGGGCCTTGGTGGGCTTTAGTAGAAGATAGGAGATGCGGTTAGGGCTGGGCCGCGTGCCCCTCCCCCTAGTCTAAATAGGACAAGGAGAGGGGGCCGGCACCCCCTTCCTTCTCTCTCTCCTCTTTCTCCCTCCCGAATCCTATTCCAACTAGGAAAGGGGGAAGTCCTACTCCCGATGGGAGTAGGACTCCTCTCGGCGCGCCTCTCCCCTTGGCCGGCCGCACCCCCCCTTGCTCCTTTATATACGGGGCATGGGGGCACCCTAGAGACACAACAATTGATCTGTTTGATATTTTAGCCGTGTGCGGTGCCCCCCTCCACCATAGTCCACCTCAATAATACTGTAGCGGTGCTTAGGCGAAGCCCTGCGTCGGTAGAACATCAACATTGTCACCACACCGTCGTGCTGACGAAACTCTCCCTCAACACTTGGCTGGATCGGAGTTCCAGGGACGTCATCGGGCTGAACGTGTGCTGAACTCGGAGGTGCCGTGCGTTCGGTACTTGATCGGTCGGATCGTGAAGACGTACGACTACATCAACCGTGTTGTGCTAACGCTTCCGCTTTCGGTCTACGAGGGTACGTAGACAACACTCTCCCCTCTCGTTGCTATGCATCACCATGATCTTGCGTGTGCATAGGAATTTTTTTGAAATTACTACGTTCCCCAACAGTGGCATCCGAGCCTGGTTTTATGCGTAGATGTCATATGCACGAGTAGAACACAAGTGAGTTGTGGGCGATATAAGTCATACTGCTTGCCAGCATGTCATACTTTTGTTCGACTGTATTGTTGGATGAAGCGGCCGGACCGACATTACGTGTACGCTTACGCTAGACTGGTTCTGCCGACGTGGTTTGCACAAAGGTGGCTGGCGGGTGTCAGTTTCTCCAATTTTAGTTGAATCGAGTGTGGCTACGTCTAGTCCTTGCGAAGGTTAAAACAACACCAACTTGACAAACTATCGTTGTGGTTTTGATGCGTAGGTAAGAACGGTTCTTGCTCAGCCCGTAGCAGCCACGTAAAACTTGCAACGACAAAGTAGAGGATGTCTAACTTGTTTTTGCAGGGCATGTTGTGATGTGATATGGTCAAGACGTGATGAGATATAAGTTGTTGTATGAGATGATCATGTTTTGTTGAAGTTATCGGCAACTGGCAGAAGCCTTATGGTTGTTTCTTTATTGCATAAGATGCAAGCGCTAAATAATTGCTTTACTTTATCACTATGCGATAGCAATAGTTGCAAGAGCAATAGTTGGCGAGACAACCATGTGACGACACATTGATATAGATCAATATGATGGAGATCATGGTGCCATGCCGGTGACGATGGAAATCATGACGATGCTTTGGAGATGGAGATCAAAGGCACAAGATGATGATGGCCATATCATGTCACATATTTTGATTGCATATGATGTTTATCTTTTATGCATCTTATCTTGCTTTGATTGACGGTAGCATTATAAGATGATCTCTCACTAAATTATCAAGGTATAACTGTTCTCCCTGAGTATGCGCCATTGCAAAAGTTATTCGTGCTGAGACACCACGTGATGATCGGGTGTGATAGACTCTACGTTCAAATACAATGGGTGCAAAACAGTTGCACACGCGGAATACTCGGGTTAAACTTGACGAGCCTAGCATATAACAGATATGGCCTCGGAACACTGAGAACGAAAGGTCGAGCATGAATCATATAGTAGATATGATCAACATAGCGATGTTCACCATCGAAACTACTCCATCTCACGTGATGATCGGACATGGTTTAGTTGATATGGATCAGGTGATCACTTAGAAGATTAGAGGGATGTCTATCTAAGTGGGAGTTCTTATGGAATATGATTAATTGAACTTAAATTTATCGTGAACTTAGTCCTGGTAGTATTAGCATATCTATGTTGTAGATCAATAGCTCGCGTTTAGCTCCCCTGTTTTATTTTTTGATATGTTCCTAGAGAAAACTAAGTTGAAAAATGTTAGTAGCAATGATGCGGATTGGATCCGTGATTTGAGGTTTATCCTCATTGCTACACAGAAGAATTATGTCCTTGATGCACCGCTAGGTGACAGACCTATTGCAGGAGCAGATGCAGACGTTATGAACGTTTGGCTAGCTTAATATGATGACTACTTGATAGTTTAGTGCACCATGTTAACTGCTTAGAATCGGGACTTCAAAGACGTTTTGAACGTCATGGACCATATGAGATGTTCCAGGAGTTGAAGTTAATATTTCAAGCAGATACCCAAGTTGAGAGATATGAAGTCTCCAACAAGTTCTATAGCTAAAAGATGGAGGAGAATAGCTCAAGCAGTGAGCATATGCTCAGATTGTCTGGGTACTACAATCGCTTGAATCA
Organism: Aegilops umbellulata; assembly: GCA_032464435.1. Classification (NCBI taxonomy): domain Eukaryota; kingdom Viridiplantae; phylum Streptophyta; class Magnoliopsida; order Poales; family Poaceae; genus Aegilops; species Aegilops umbellulata. Next base: position 644,565,180 of record CP136060.1, on the reverse strand, counting down.
AGTGGGAGTTAATCTTCCAGATAAGATAGTGATTGTCAGAATTCTATAGTCACCATCACCAAGTTAGTAGAACTTCGTGATGAACTATAATATGCAAGGGATAACGGAAACGATTCCCAAGCTCTTCGTGATGCTGAAATCGACGAAGGTAGAAATCAAGAAAAACATCAAGTGTTGATGGTTAACAAGACCACTAGTTTCAAGAAAAGGGCAAAGGGAAGAAGGGGAACTTCAATAAGAACGGCAAGCAAGTTGCTGCTCAAGTGAAGAAGCCCAAGTCTGGACCTAAGCCCGAGACTAAGTGCTTCTACTGCAAAGGGACTAGTCACTCGAAGCGGTACTGCCCCAAGTATTTGGCGGATAAGAAGGATGTCAAAGTGAACAAGCTATATTTGATATACATGTTATTAATGTGTACTTTACTAGTGTTTATAGCAACCCCTCGGTATTTGATACTGGTTCAGTTGCTAAGAGTAGTAACTCGAAACGGGAGTTGCAAAACAAACAGAGACTAGTTATGGGTGAAGTGACGATGTGTGTTGCAAGTGGTTCCAAGATTGATATGATCATCATCGCACACTCCCTATACTTTCGGGATTAGTGTTAAACCTAAATAAGTGTTATTTGGTGTTTGCGTTGAGCATGTATATGATTTGATCATGTTTATTGAAATAGGATTATTCATTTAAGTTAGAGAATAATTGTTGTTCTGTTTACATGAATAAAACCTTATATGGTTACACACCCAATCAAACTAGTTCATTGGATCTCGATCGTAGTGATACACATATTCATAATATTGAAACCAAAAATGCAAAGTTAATAATGATAGTGCAACTTATTTGTGGCACTGTCGTTTAGGTCATATTGGTGTAAAGCGCAATAAGACAATCCATGCTGATGGGCTTTTGGAATCACTTGATTATAAATCACTTGATGCTTGCGAACCATGCCTTATGGGCAAGATGACTAAGACTCCATTCTCCGAAACAATGGAGCGAGCAACTGACTTATTGGAAATAATACATACTGATGTACGCGATCCGATGAGTGTTGAGGCTCACGGCGGGTATCGTTATTTTCTGACCTTCACAGATGATTTGAGCAGATATGTGTATATCTATTTGATGAAACATAAGTCTGAAACATTTGAAAAGTTCAAATAATTTCAGAGTGAAGTGGAAATCATCATTACAAGAAAATAAAGTTTCTACGATTTGATCGTGGAGTAAAATATTTGAGTTACGAGTTTGGTCTTCAATTAAAATAATGTGGAACAGTTTTCACAAATTTGTGCCACTTGGAACACCACAGCATAATGGTGTGTCCGAACATCATAACCGTACTTTATTGGATATAGTGCAATCTATGATGTTTCTTACCGATTTATCACTATTGTTTTGGGGTTATGCATTAGAGACATCTACATTCACGTTAAAAAGGGCACCATCTAAATCTGTTGAGACGACACCGTATGAACTGTGGTTTGGCAAGAAACCAAAGTTGTCGTTTCTTACAGTTTGGGGTTGCGATGCTTATAAGAAAAAGTTTCGTCCTGATAAGCTCAAACCCAAATCGAAGAAATGTGTCTTCATAGGATACCCAATGGAGACAGTTGGGTACACCTTCTATCACAGATCCGAAGGCAAGATCTTTGTTGCTTAAAATGGATCCTTTCTACAGAAGAAGTGAGAGGGAGGAAAGTAGAACTTTATGAGATAATTGTACCTGCTCCCTTATTGGAAAGTAGTTCATCACAGAAATCTGTTCCTGTGACTACTACACCAATTAGTGAGGAAGCTAATGATGATGATCATGTAACTTCAGATCAAGTTACTACCGAACCTCGTAGGTCAACCAGAGTGAGATCCGCACCTGAGTGGTACGGTAATCCTGTTTTGGAGGTCATGTTACTTGACCATGACGAACCTGCGAACTATGAGGAAGCAGTGATGAGCCCAGATTCCGCGAAATGTCTTGAGGCCATGAAATCTGAGATGGGATCCATGTATAAGAACAAAGTATGGACTTTGATTGACTTGCCCGATGATCGGCGAGCCATTGAGATTAAATGGATCTTCAAGAGGAAGACGGACGCTGATAGTAGTGTTACTATTTACAAAGCTAGAATTGTCGCAAAAGGTTTCGACAAGTTCAAGGAGTTTACTATGATGAGACCTTCTCACTCGTAGCGATGCTTAAGTCTGTCCGAATCATGTTAGCAAATTGCCACATTTTATGAAATCTGGCAAATGGATGTAAAGACTGCATTCCTGAATGGATTTCTGGAAGAAGAGTTGTATATGATGCAACCTGAAGGTTTTATCGATCCAAAGGATGCTAACAAAATATGCAAGCTACATCGATCCATCTATGGATTGGTGCAAGCATCTCGGAGCTGGAATATACGCTTTGATAAGTTGATCAAAGCATATATTTTTATACAGACTTGCGGTGAAGCCTGTATTTACAAGAAAGTGAGTGGGAGCACTATGATATTTCTGATAAGTATATGTGAATGACATATTGTTGATCAGAAATAATGTAGAATTATTCTGCAAAGCATAAAGGAGTGTTTGAAAGGAGTTTTTCAAAGAAAGACCTCGATGAAGCTGCTTATATATTGAGCATAAAGATCTATAGAGGTAGATCAACACGCTTGGTAAGTTTTTTCACTAAGTACATACCTTGACAAGATTTTGAAGTAGTTCAAAATGGAACAGTCAAAGAAAGAGTTCTTGCGTGTGTTACAAGGTGTGAAGTTGAGTGAAGACTCAAAATCCGACCACGACAGAAAATAGAAAGAGAATGAAAAGTCATTCCCTATGCATCAGTCATAGGTTCTATAAAGTATGCTATGCTGTGTACCAGACCTATTGTGCCCCTCACCAAGAGTTTGGCAAGAAGGTACAATGGTGATCTAGGAGTAGAACACTGGACAACGGTCAAAATTATCCTTAGTGGAATAAGGTTATGTTTCTCGATTATGGAAGTGACAAATGGTTCGTCGTAAAGGGTTACGTCGATGCAAGTTTTGACACTGATCCAGATGACTCTAAGTCTCAAACTTGATACATATTGGAAGTGGGAGCTATTAGCTAGAGTAGCCCCGTGCAGAGCATTGTAGACATAGAAATTTGCAAAATACATACGGATCTGAATATGGCAGACCCGTTGACTAAACTTCTCTCACAAGCAAAACATGATCACACCTTAGTACTCCTTGGGTGTTAATCACATAGCGATGTGAACTAGATTATTGACTCTAGTAAACCCTTTGGGTGTTGGTCACATGGCGATGTCAACTATGGGTGTTCATCACATGATGATGTGAACTATCGATGTTAATCACATGGTGATGTGATCTAGATTATTGACTCTAGTGCAAGTGGGAGACTGAAGGAAATATGCCCTAGAGGCAATAATAAAGTTATTATTTATTTCCTTATTTCATGATAAATATTTATTATTCATGCTAGAATTGTATTAACCGGAAACATAATACTTGTGTGAATACATAGACAAACATAGTGTCAGTAGTATGCCTCTACTTGACTAGCTCGTCGATCAAAGATGGTTATGTTTCCTAACCATAGACAAAGAGTTGTCATTTGATTAACGGGATCACATCATTAGAGAATGATGTGATTGACATGACCCATTCCATTAGCTTAGCACACGATCGTTTAGTATGTTGCTATTGCTTTCTTCATGACTTATACATGTTCCTATGACTATGAGATTATGCAACTCCCGTTTACCGAAGGAACACTTTGTGTGCTACCAAACGTCACAACATAACTGGGTGATTATAAAGGTGCTCTACAGGTGTCTCCGAAGGTACTTGTTGGGTTGGGGTATTTCGAGATTAGGATTTGTCACTCCGATTGTCGGAGAGGTATCTCTGGGCCCTCTCGGTAATGCACATCACTTAAGCCTTGCAAGCATTGCAACTGATGAGATAGTTGCAGGATGATGTATTACGGAACGAGTAAAGAGACTTGCCGGTAACGAGATTGAACTAGGTATTGAGATACCGACGATCGAATCTCGGGCAAGTAACATACCGATGACAAAGGGAACAACGTATGTTGTTATGCGGTTTGACCGATAAATATCTTCGTAGTATATGTGGGAGCCAATATGAGCATCCAGGTTTCGCTATTGGTTATTGACCGGAGACGTGTCTCGGTCCTGTCTACATAGTTCTCGAACCCATAGGGTCCGCACGCTTAACGTTACGATGACAGTTATTATGATTTTATATGTTTTGATGTACCGAAGGTTGTTCGGAGTCCCAGATGTGATCACGGACATGACGAGGAGTCTCGAAATTGTCGAGACATGAAGATTGATAGATTGGAAGCCTATGTTTGAATATCGGAAGTGGCCCGGGTGAAAATGTGATTTTACCGGAGTACCGGAGGGGTTACCGGAACCCCCCGGGGACTTAATGGGCCTTGGTGGGCTTTAGTAGAAGAGAGGAGAGGCGTCTAGTGCTGGGCCGCGCGCCCCCCCTAGTCCGAATAGGACAAGGAGAGGGGGGTGGCGCGCCCCTTCCTTCTCTCTCTCCTCTTTCCCCCTCCCGAATCCTATTCCAACTAGGAAAGGGGGGAAGTCCTACTCCCGATGGGAGTAGGACTCCTCCCGGCGCGCCTCTCCCCTTGGCCGGCCGCACCCCCCTTTCTCCTTTATATACGGGGGCAGGGGGGCACCCTAGAGACACAACAATTGATCTGTTTTAATCTTTTAGCCATGTGCGGTGCCCCCTCCACCATAGTCCACCTCAATAATACTGTAGCGGTGCTTAGGGGAAGTCTTGCGTTGGTAGAACATCAACATCGTCACCACGCCGTCGTGCTGACGAAACTCTCCCTCAACACTCGGCTAGATCGGAGTTCGAGGGACGTCATCGGGCTGAACGTGTGCTGAACTCAGAGGTGTCGTGCGTTCGGTACTTGATCGGTCGGATCGTGAAGACGTACGACTACATCAACCATGTTGTGCTAACTCTTCCGCTTTCGGTCTACGAGGGTATGTAGACAACACTCTCCCCTCTCGTTGCTATGCATCACCATGATCTTGCATGTGCGTAGGAATTTTTTTTAAAATTACTACGTTCCCCAACACTAAGACCATAGGAGACGGCGCAGATCAATGGCGGGGAAACCCTAAACCCCGGGGAGGCGTCTGCTACGGACGACCAACTCTGGAGTCTTTGTCAACAACAACAATGAAATAAACAAACCAAACAAGTTGCTCAATCAAGAATGATCATGTTCGTCAATGAAGCCTCTGCACAAACGTACAAAAGTTCTTATTTGTGAGGTAAGTTCAAGGTGATGTTCGGAGCTGAGATGGAAAAATAATGTGAAGTAATGTATCATCTCTTTTGTATATAGAAGTGGCGGTGTTCCTTCCCAAGTTCGGATCGACATGATCTTCCACATCACACGCGACTATATATGCCTCAGCCAATGCAAGTCGTATGTCCATCCACATACTAATCCATCAAGGTTAAGAAGTTGCCACAAGAAATTTAACAAGTTGTAGCTTTTTTTAGACCAAAATTTCCACGTCGATGGCTTCGTCTCTACAAAATTATGCCCACTAACCACTACTAGTCCTCTGTAAAATTATGCACCCCTATTATCTCTTGATATATATGTGGTCAAGGGTGGTCACATTTGCAAAGCCAGCAAGCAAGTTGATATGATCGATGGATCCACTACGTGCGTAGCTCCTAGACATATATTCCGCCATTTCTCTCTTCCTTGATTCACTGCGATTGGTCGATCGCACGAATTAGGCATGGAATTGACTAGTCTGATCCTTTTCTAAAGCTGGAGATGTGCCAAGTGCCGGCATCTACTCCAGTGCCGCTGTTGGAGCCACTGATATGGATGGGCTTTGGGGCAGTTCCGCTTCCAGTATTTGGGGCGGTTCCGCTTTCAGTGACCATTTCCTTCGCAGTAGAAGCACTCAGTTTCAGGCTTGGGCTAGCTTTGGGCTTATTCATGAGAGTGGAAACTTACTTGCCATTCTTCTTGAAGTTCCCTTTCTTTCCCTTGTCCTTTTTACTTAAAACTAGTGGTCTTGTCAACCATCAAAATTTGATGCTTTTCTTGATTTCTACCTTCGTCGATTTCAGCATCACGAAGATCTCGGGAATCGTTTTCGTCATCCCTTGCATATTATAGTTCATCACGAAGTTTTAGTAACTTGGTGATAGTGACTAGAAACTCCGTCAATCACTATTTTATCTGGAAGATTAACTCCCACTTGATTCAAGCGATAGTAGTACTCTGACAATCTGAGCACATGCTCACTGGTTGAGCTATTCTCCTTCATGTTGTAGGCAAAGTACTTGTCAGAGGTAACATGCCTCTCGACACGGGCATGAGTCCGAAATACCAATTTCAGCTCTTGGAACATCTTATATGCTCTGTGGCGTTCAAACATTCTTGAAGTCTCGGTTCTAAGCCGTAAAACATGGTGCACTAAACTATCAAGTAGTTATCATATCGAGCTTGCCAAACGTTCATATCGTCTGCATTTGCTCATGCAACAGGTTTGTCACCTAGTGGTGCATCAAGGACATAATATTTCTATGCAGCAATGAGGATAATCCTTGGATCACGGACCTAGTCCGCATCATTGCTACTATCATCTTTCAACTTACTTTTTCTTTAGGAACATATCAAAAATAAAAGGGGAGCTACATCGCGAGCTATTGATCTACAACATAGTCATGCAAACACTATCAGGACTAAGTTCATGATAGATTAAAGTTCAATTAATCATAGTACTTAAGAACTCCCACTTAGATAGACATCCCTCTAATCATCTAAGTGATCACACTAGTAGAAAACCGGCCTTTTGTCCCGGTTCGTAAGGGCCTTTAGTCCCGGTTCCCGAACCGGGACTAAAGGGTCGTTACTAATACCCTCACCCTTTAGTCCCGGTTCAAACCAGAACCGGGACAGATGGGCCTCCACGTGGCCTGCGCGCCGAGCCCAGGCAGGAGGGCCTTTGGTCCCGGTTGGTGGCACCAACCGGGACCAATAGACCTCCACGCGTCAGCATTTCTGTGACTGGGGTTTTTGGTTTTTTGAAGGGGGGGGGGGGTTGGGTGTTTTGGGGGTTAATTTAGGTATTTCATATATTGTGTTAGATAGCTAATTAATAGAGAGAAGTGTCCTCTCTTATGTCTATGCTTGGTCGACGCTACGTACTATACATACGTATAGAGAGGACTAGGCACGCTAACTAGCTAGTAAGCAAAAGAAGGAAACAGAAGATCGTCATGAACATATATGCATACAGAGAGAAGTGATATCGACCACCTCTCCTTCTCCGAGAGATTGGTCGAACAACAAGTTCTCGTATATCTATCGTCCGACACTACCGGCTACATATATACAATAATTATCTTTTACAAATATAATCTCTTAAATTATGGACGCATGGTCCACATAGTATTCTCCGTCTTCAGCGATCACGTGGTCAAGAAAGAATGCCGCCAATTCCTCTTGACTTGCTCGCATGCGATCTGGTTCTAGGAGTTCATCCCGCTGCCGAAACATCTAATTTGAAGGGGGTCAATACATACATACATACATACATACATACATATATATATATATATATATATATATATATATATATATATGTACATATATATATATACATATATATATATGAATGAATGAATGAATGAAACTCAACACAAATGATGGTAATAAACAAAAATTGTGAATATTATTTCTTACGCACTTCATATTGTTTCTCAGAGTACCCACCCCGCTCACAGGTCGTGTGGTGGATGGACTCGCAGACGTAATATCCACAGAAATCATTCCCTTGTTCCTGCCACAACCACTTTACAAGAAATAGAGGTCAATCAAACAGATAAGCAAGAATGCCAAATGGTATTGATGAAACTAGCGCTTGAATCAATAGCTAGGAGACGCGCGGAACATGATACTATAGTACTTACTTTCGGGTATCTAAATTCCAGCTCCTTCGGGAGTCCCGGGGATTTTGTGCTGAATTTTCACCAAACACTGCCAGACAAAAGAAAACAATTACTTGATATCAGGAAATGAACAAATTTGCTGATATGGTGGATAATGATCGATTTAACTTACTTCTTGAGGATTTCAGTCATGTCCGCATACTCTTGGGGATCTTTTCGTCTCGAGTCCAAGATAGTTACTACTCCCTTCTCAAGCCTAATCTCCAGGAGAATATAGTGGAAACTGCGCACGCATGCATAACTCATCAATTACATTACTATAACCTGGACTAATATATAAGGGAAACCGAATATGCACAAGACAACACTCACTTGAAGTTGTAAGGAAAGAGTACTATATCTTTGTGTTCCTTTATTTTGAATGATCGTAGCAAGTTGGCCTCGGTTTCTGCGGCATGATCTTTAACCTGAACTGCATCTATGAGATTTGTGTTAATGAACCCAATATCACCGATTTGTCTTTTCTTCAATTCGGCGATCTTCAATCTGCATAATATAGTGAGGATAATTATAAATACATGCAATGAAATAGCTGAGCTATATAGAGAGACTTAATGACAGAAGTAGTGGTACTTATAGACAGTAGAAGGTGACCGTTGCTTTATCGAGGGCCAATTGATTGAAAAACTGATAGAACTCCTCAAATGGAACATGCAACAGTTCAATTTCAACGAGGTCATGCTCCGGTTTAACTCTCATATACAAAGTATTCCTCCCCCCAGACTCTCTGCAGGTTTTCATGTACCAATCATGCAATCTTCGCAGCATCGTTGTTAGAGATCTTTCATCTTTGACGAGAGGCTTCCCGTACTCGTATCTTTGTATCTGCACGTCCAGGAAATCATAATCTACATCGTCGGGCAGGTAATCGTCAAGATTGGTATAACCGGGCGCCATCCTCGGATCGACTCTAGGCACCTTGAGCGGGGGCACGATTGCTTGGCTTGTTCGTCGAGCTGGGCAATTTGTTTCCCAGCTACTCATCGTTCTTTCAGCCTTTGATCACTGAGTGTACTTCCCGACCGCGACGCTTCGGCCCATATCTTTGCAATAATGCGCTCATAGTTGCCTTTCGGCGGAGACTTGGGTGGTTTTGCCAGGGCAGCCAGAGTGCGCTTCACTTTCACCGAATCTACCTTCTCCTTAGGAGGTGGATGTATCTGTGCTTTCAACCCTTGAAACCAGTCATCCTTCTCGGTTCGTGCGATCCTCGCGTTCTCCTCCGGGCTCATCTCGTATGGTAACTTCTCTAGAGTCCTCAGAGAAGGGCCGAATTTGTATTTTCTCCCGCCTCTGGCTGTACTGCTAGACGCCGGCAGAGCAGACGGAGCGGCAGTCTTCTTGACTTGCTTACGAGGCAGAGGAGAAGGACTACGACGCGCCGGAGCAGCTGCCGGAGCGGCGGCGGGTCTCTTCCGCCCTTGCTGACGAGGCGGAGAAGGAGTAGGCTGGCTGCTCGGGCGCGCCGGCGCAGGCGGAGAAGGAGGCGGAGTGCCGCCACGCGCCGGAGATGGAGCCGGACGAGGGCCCTGATCGTCACTCGCCGGAGGAGGAGGCGGTGGAGGAGGCGGAGTGCCCTGACTACCCGGAGGAGGAGGAGGAGGCGGAGGCATCCAGTTTGGAAGGTTGATGAGCTCCTTCCGCCATAGGCATGGAGTCTTCAGAGCAGAACCCAGCCGAGTGTCCCCTTCTCCGGTAGGGTGGTCAAGCGGGAGGTCCTCAAATCCCTCCGTTATTTCATCCACCATCACCTTAGCATATCCTTCGGGAATCGGCTGGCAGTGAAAAGTTGTGTCGGGTTCATTAGGAAAAACAGAGGCAACATCCGCCTTGACCTTCATATTCATCCATTGCGTCATAAGGTGGCAAATTTTAGCCTCCGTGATAGCATCCACGGGATAGCTGCCAGGAGCCGTCAAGACAAGCTCCGGTTGAAGCAGCTCGGTGGAAGCCACGCTGCTTCTCCGCTGAGATGGCGGGGTAGCTTCAGGGTAAGCTTCGGCAGTTCGTTTGCTGCGATTTGCTTCTCGTTCCTCTATCCCGAGTACCCTTTCTTTAAGCGCCTGCAGTTCGGACTGCTGCACTTTCTTCCTCCTCTCCTGGCTTTTGTAACCGCCTGCGTCCGGAAAGCCGGCCTTCCACGGAATGGAGCCTGGCGTGCCTCGTGTCCGTCTAGGGTGCTCAGTATTTCCGAGGGCCTTTGTGAGCTCGTCGTTCTCTCTATCTGGAAGGAACGTCCCTTTCTGCGTTGCAGCGATATAGTACCGAAGCTTCTTCAAGGGTATGTCAAGTTGCTCATCCGTCCAAATGCACTTCCCTGTTACAGGGTCCAAGGTTCCGCCAGCCCCAAAGACCCAAGTCCGGCAACGGTCTGCCAGCTCATTGTCTCTGGTTCGATCCCTTTTGCAAGCAGATCATTCTCAGCCTTGGCCCACTTAGGCCGGGCTACGAGGTAGCCACCTGACCCCGTGCGATGGTGAAGCTTCTTCTTCGCAGTATTTTTCTTGTTTGTCGCCGACATCTTCTTACTCTTTTCAGATGTCTTGTAGACCACAAATGCAGGCTAGTCATCTCTGATCTTCTCATATATGCCCTTGAATTCTGGTGTCTCTTTTTTCTCGAGAAACCTATTCAGGTCATTCTTCCACCTCCTGAATAGGTCTACCATCCTCTTAAGAGCAAAAGACTTGATTAATTGCTCAACTGGCTTCTCGGGATCATCCTCTGGCGGTAGGGTGAAATTTGTCTTCAGCTCAGTCCAAAGATCATTTTTCTGCATATCATTGACGTAAGACACCTCAGGGTCTTCTGTAGCCGGCTTGAACCATTGCTGGATGCTGATCGGGATCTTGTCCCTAACCAGAACCCCGCACTGGGCAACAAATGCCTTCTTTGTTCGGATGGGTTCAATAGGTTGGCCGTCGGGCGCGATTGCTATGATCTCAAACCTTTCATCCGAGCTCAACTTTTTCTTCGGGCCTCGTCTCTTTACCTCAGTTGTGCTCGATCCGGAGGGCTAGAAAAAAGAGCAAAGACTTAATTATTATGTGTACATACCAAAACAATGAATGCATCAATTAGCTAGTTAGCACAGGCTTAACTAATATATATACCTGGCCGGACTCGGTTCGGTCACCGGAGCCGTCATCACGGTCTCCTTCTTGCACCAGCATTGGGTCACCGGAGCCGTCCTCGTGTTCTTCTTCTTGCACCGGCATTAGGTCACCAGAGCCAGTTTCTTCACCCTCTCCTTCCAGAGTACCATCGGTGTCGTTGAGATACAACGAGACGGCATGACTTCCTTCTGCGATTATGTCCCTCAACATCGCTTCGTTTGCTTCGTCTCGGGTGGTGTCCATAGTTTCTACAAATATTTACAACATGGCAATTATTATTCAAACATGACAAATGGGTATATTAGTGGCAAACGTAGAACTAGCTAGCTAATCATAGTAAGGAATCATATATATTAATTAGTGGCCTCGACGCTGCTTCTCTAGGGTTTGGGGTGGCCTCGACAACGCTTCAAGGGTTTGGGTTGGCCTCGAGAGAGTTTGTCGGGTAGGGGCGCGGCGGGAGGGGGTAGGAGACCGACATCGTTTTTTTCTAGGGTTTGGGTGTCCTTGAGAGTTTTGGTCGAGCGAGACGGTCGGGGGGTGCTCCCGCGGTATAAGTTATTATCACAGTCGAGAGGGGGTATATATATCGACCGCCCCTCATGTCGAAGTTATCCGAGGGGTATATCGACCCCCCCCTCGTGTTGAAGTTATCGGGAGAGGGAATAGAGAGGAGAAGAAGAAAGGAATAGAGGAGAAGATCGAGGGAAAAAAAGAAGAAAAAGAAGAGGAGAAGAAGAAAGGAATAGAGGAGAAGAAGAAAAAAATAGAAAATTTCTATTTTTTCTTTTTCTCCTCTATTCCTTTCTTCTTCACCTCTTTTTTTTCTTCTTTTTTCCTCTTCTTATTTATTTCTCCTCTTCTTCCTCTCCTCTTCTTCTTTCTTCCCCTTCTTATTTTCTTCTTTCCTATCCTTCTTTTTCTTCTAAATTTTAGCATATTCCAAATTTTCTTCTAACTTTCTATATATGAAAAAAAACTTTCTATGAACAAAAAACTTTTTTTATATATATATATATGAACAAAATTTCTATGAACAAAAAACATTAAACTAACCACATACACAAATACATTATGCATAGACATATACATACACATACACATATACATTATACATACACATATACAATATACATACACATATGAAAAAATATTAAACTGAAAAAATTAAGGGCGCGCAGGGGCGGCGGTAGCGAAGGGCAGGGGCGCGCGGCGGCGCGATGGCAGCGCGCGGCGGCGTCGGCGGCCAGTACAGGGGGAGGAGCAGGGGAACGGGGCGGCGCTCACCGCGAGGTGGCGTCGGCGACGAGGAAGGTTCGGGGACGGCGGAGGCGCGCGCGCTCGGGGGCGAGGGCAGGGGTGTGCGGGCTCGGGGACGACGTCGGCGACGGCGACGGCGAGGCACGGGCGACGGCGACGGCGCGGTCGGGGGCGACGGGGCGGCGGACGGCGTCGGGGCAGCCTGGCGGCGTCGATGTGCTCGGCGTCGTCGGGTGGGTCGGGGAGCAACTGGCGATGAGTTCGTGAAATTTTCCTAAGTGCTACTTATATACCCAGGCCTTTGGTCCCGGTTCGTGACACCAACCGGGACCAATGCCCCTCTTTAGTCCCGGTTGGTGCCACCAACCGGGACTAAAGAGGGGCATTGGTCCCGGTTGGTGTCACGAACCGGTACCAATGCACCCCTTTGGTCCCGGTTCGTCCCACCAACCGGGACCAATGGCCTTGTGCTGCCCCGCGCCCAAAAGTTTAGTTCCACCTCGCTAGTTGAGAGGGCTCGGGAGTGGTTTATAAGCGCTGCTGCGCCCACCCTCTCGAGCTCCTCTCAACTGCAGACTTTCGGGCCTAATCTGTCACTGCAATGCCTGTGGGCCTACTAGGCCTGCTGCGGGCCTGAATCCTGGCCCATGGTTGGGTTTCTAGTCGTATTCTGGCCGTGGTGGCCCAGTTGGTGGCATTTTTTTTGCTATTTTTTTCATTTCTACTTAGAACTAAATACTTATAGTTTTGTAGTGATTTCTTTATTATTTTATGTCACTAGTTTATGAATAACTTTACAATAAAAATTGATTTTTGAGTCATTGTTTTTCCTGCTATTTAATATTACTGTGTTTTATCATTATACTCAATTTGGTAATTTTAGTTAGTCATAACAAATATTATAGGCATTTTTCTTTTGTTTTTTTCTTTATTTTTTTATTATTTTTGCTTTTAGGTCAGCAAAATTATAAACTTTCTGTTAGTGCCATTAGTTTTAGAAAAATTATAAAATGAAATTTGAATAGTTAAAATTTGAATTCTTTGGAATTTGTGTGAATCACAAGTTTGTGATTAACTTTACTAAAAAAATGAACTTAGATGCACCTATAGAGAAAATTCGACCTAAATTCATAGTTTTCAAATGAACTCTGAAAAAGTTGGCATAGCATGCTCGTCTGTTACAAATTTGGCATGGTATCATCATAATAGTTGTGGGAGAAAGTCTTCACTTTTTCTTCGCTTTTGTCATTTGCTTATTGCGCCGTAACCATGGATAATCTTCATCGTTTATCAGGATGCTTGGGTCAGCCTTGACATTGAAGGGAGAAATTTCATGAAACCTTTCATAATCGTCAGACATGTCTCTCTTGCCCTCCACTCCCAGGATATCCCTTTTTCCTAAAAGAACTATGTGGCGCTTTGGCTCATCGTATGATGTATTCGTTTCCTTATCTTTTCTTTTTCTCGGTCTGGTAGACATGTCCTTCACATGCATAACCTGTGCCACATCATTGGCTAGGACGAACGGTTCGTCAGTGTACCCATTTTTCAGATCCACTGTTGTCATTCCGTACTGTGGGTCTACATGTACCCCGCCTCCTGACAGATTGACCCATTTGCACTTAAACAAAGGGACCTTAAAATCTTGTCCGTAGTCAAGTTCCCATATGTCCACTATGTAACCATAATATGTGTCCTTTCCGTTCTCGGTTGTTGCATCAAAGCGGACACCGCTGTTTTGGTTGGTGCTCTTTTGATCTTGGTCAATCGTGTAAAATGTATTCCCATTTATCTCGTATTCTTTGTACATCAATACAGTCAAAGATGGTCCCCTGGACAACAAGTACAACTCATCACAAACAGTGCTGTCACCTCTGAGACGTGCTTCCAACCAACTGCTGAAAGTCCTAATGTGTTCACATGTAATCCATTCGTCGCACTGCTCCAGGTGTTTGGAGCGCAGACTATTCTTGTGTTCATCGACATACGGGGTCACCAAGGTAGAGTTCTATAGAACTGTGTAGTGTGCTTGAGACCAAGAATGCCCGTCCCTGCATATTATTGAGTCCACTCCTAGCGTGCCTTTTCCAGTCAGTCTCCCCTCATACCGCGATTTAGGGAGACCTATCTTCTTAAGGCCAGGAATGAAGTCAACACAAAACCCGATGACATCCTCTGTTTGATGGCCCATGGAGATGCTTCCTTCTGGCCTAGCACGGTTACGGACATATTTCTTTAGGACTCCCATGAACCTCTCAAAGGGGAACATATTGTGTAGAAATACAGGCCCCAGAACGACAATCTCGTCGACTAGATGAACTAGGACATGCGTCATGATATTGAAGAAGGATGGTGGGAACACCAGCTCGAAACTGACAAGACATTGCGCCACATCATACCTTAGCCTTGGTACCATTTCTGGATCGATCACCTTCTGAGAGATTGCATTGAGAAATGCACATAGCTTCACAATGGCTAATCGGACGTTTTTCGGTAGAAGCCCCTTCAATGCAACCGGAAGCAATTGCGTCATAATCATGTGGCAGTCATGAGACTTTAGGTTCTGGAACTTTTTCTCTGGGATATTTATTATTCCCTTTATATTCGACGCGAAGCCAGTCTGGACCTTCATACTGAGCAGGCATTCAAAGAAGATTTCTTTCTCATCTTTCGTAAGAGCGTAGATGGCAGGACATTCATACTGCTTCTGAGGCATGCCGTCTTTTTCGTGCAAACGTTGCAGGTCCTCCCGTGCCTCAGGTGTATCTCTTTTGTCTTTCCATACACGCCCAAGAAGCCTAGCAGGTTCACGTAAAGGTTCTTCGTCACGTGCATCACGTCGATTGAAGAACGGACCTCTAGGTCTTTCCAGTAGGGTAGGTCCCAAAATATAGATTTCTCCTTCCACATGGGTGCGTGTCCCTCAGCGTCATTACGAACAGCTACTGCGCCGGGACCCTTTCCAAAGATTACGTGTAAATCATTGACCATAGCAAGTACGTGATCACCGGTACGCATGGCGGGCTTCTTCCGGTGATCTGCCTCGCCTTTGAAATGCTTGCCTTTCTTTCGACATTGATGGTTGGTCGGAAGAAATTCACGATGGCCCAGGTACACATTCTTCCTGTATTTGTCCAGGTATATACTTTCAGTGTCATCTAAACAGTGTGTGCATGCGTGGTATCCTTTGTTTGTCTGTCCTGAAAGGTTACTGAGAGCGGGCCAATCGTTGATGGTCACGAACAGCAACGCCTTTAGGTTAAATTCCTCATGTCCGTGCTCATCCCACGTACGTACATTGTTTCCATTCCACAAATGTAAAAGTTCTTCAACTAATGGCCTTAGGTACACATCAATGTCGTTGCCGGGTTGCTTAGGGCCTTGGATGAGAATTGGCATCATAATGAACTTCCGCTTCATGCACATCCAAGGAGGAAGGTTATACATACATAGAGTGACCGGCCAGGTGCTGTGATTGCTGCTCTGCTCCCCGAAAGGATTAATGCCATCCGCGCTTAAAGCAAACCATACGTTCCTTGGGTCCTTTGCAAACTCATCCCAGTACTTTCTCACGATTTTTCTCCACTGTGACCCGTCAGCGGGTGCTCTCAACTTCCCGTCTTTCTTACGGTCCTCACTGTGCCATCACATCGACTTGGCATGCTTTCCGTTTCTGAACAGACGTTTCAACCATGGTATTATAGGAGCATACCACATCACCTTCGCAGGAACCCTCTTCCTGCGGGGCTCGCCGTGAACATCACCAGGGTCATCTCGTCTGATCTTATACCGCAATGCACCGCATATCGGGCATGCGTTCAGATCCTTGTATGCACCGCGGTATAGGATGAAGTCATTAGGGCATGCATGTATCTCCTCCACCTCCAATCCTAGAGGGCATACGACCTTCTTTGTTGCGTATGTACTGTCGGGCAATTCGTTATCCTTTGGAAGCTTCTTCTTCAATATTTTCAGTAGCTTCTCAAATCCTTTGTCAGGCACAGCATTCTCTGCCTTCCACTGCAGCAATTCCAGTACGGTACCGAGCTTTGTGTTGCCATCTTCGCAATTGGGGTACAACCCTTTTTTGTGGTCCTCTAACATGCGATCGAACTTTAGCTTCTCCTTTTGACTTTTGCATTGCGTCCTTGCATCGACAATGACCAGGCGGAGATCATCATCATCGAGCACATTGTCTGGTTCCTCTTGATCTTCAGCACCTTCACCCGTTGCAGCATCATTGGGCACATCGTCTGGTTCCTCTTGATCTTCACCAGCTCCCCCCGTTGCAGCATCACGGTATTCAGGGGGCACGTAGTTGTCATCGTACTCTTCTTCTTCGTCATCTTCCATCATAACCCCTATTTCTCCGTGCCTCGTCCAAACATTATAGTGTGGCATGAAACCCTTGTAAAGCAGGTGGGTGTGAAGGATTTTCCGATAAGAGTAAGACTTTGTATTCCCACAATCAGGGCATGGACAACACATAAAACCATTCTGCTTGTTTGCCTCAGCCGCATCGAGAAACTCATGCACGCCCTTAATGTACTCGGAGGTGTGTCTGTCACCGTACATCCATTGCCGGTTCATCTGCGTGCATTATATATAATTAAGTGTCCAAATTAATAGAAGTTCATCATCACATGCATTAAAAGCAAAGTACATACATAGTTCTCATCTAACAACATATAGCTCTCCAGAGCATCTAATTAATTAAACCATACATTGAAACTATGTAAAACATTTTAATGCGAAAACAAAGGCGATCATAATCGCAACTAAGGTAACAATTGATCCAAAGGCATAATGATACCAAGCCTCGGTATGAATGGCATATTTTCTAATCTTTCTAATCTTCAAGCGGATTGCATCCATCTTGATCTTGTGATCATCGACGACATCCGCAACATGCAACTCCAATATCATCTTCTCCTCCTCAATTTTTTTTATTTTTTTCTTCAAGAAATTGTTTTCTTCTTCAACTAAATTTAACCTCTCGACAATAGGGTCGGTTGAAATTTCTGGTTCACATACATCCTAGACAAATAAAATCTATGTCACGTTGGTCCGCATAATTTTCATAAACAATAAATGAACCAATAGTTATAAAGATTAATGTATATACCACATCCGAATCATAGACAGGACGAGGGCGGACGGGGGCGGATACCAAAACCATCGCACTATATAAGATGCAATAATAAAAGTAAGAAAATGATACAAGTATCTATCTAAACATACAAGTAACAATATTTTTCCTTTCAGAAAGAAGATAAGAACAAGAGGCTCACCACGGTGGTGTCGGTGATGAGATCGGCGCGGGTGATCGACGGCGGTGAAGACGGGGGTGGGGCATGAGGAAAATGGAGCTTTGAGGTCGAGCTTCGAGAGGAGAAATCTTAACTAGTGTGGCTCGGGCATTTCATCGAACACCTCATGTGCATAGGAGGTGAGCTAGAGCACCACAAACACCTCCCCTCGCCGGCCCAGAAAAACAGAGCACTAGAGTGCTCTGCTCGCGGGCGAGGGTATATATAGGCAACACTACTGGTCCTGGTTCGTGGCATGAACACAGACTAAAGGGGATCCTTTGGTCCCGGTTCAGGCCACCAACCGGGACCAATGGTGGTGGGCCAGGAGCCAGGCCCATTGGTCCCGGTTCGTCCCACCAACCGGGACCAAAAGGTCCAGACGAACCGGGACCAATGGCTCACGTTGCCCGGCCGGCCCCCTGGGCTCACGAACTGGGACCAATGCCCCCATTGGTCCCGGTTCTTGTCTGAACCGGGACTAATGGGCTGCCCCGGCCTGAACCGTTGCCCCCTTTTCTACTAGTGTCACGTGATCCATATCAGCTAAACCATATCCGATCATCACGTGAGATGGAGTAGTTTTCAATGATGAACATCATTATGTTGATCATATCTACTATATGATTCACGCTCAACCTTTCGGTCTTGTTGTTCCGAGGCCATATCTGCATATGCTAGGCTCGTCAAGTTTAACCCGAGTACTCTGTGTGTGCAAAACTGGCTTGCACGCGTTGTATGTGAACGTAGAGCTTATCACACCCGATCATCACGTGGTGTTTCGGCACGACGAACTGTAGCAATGGTGCATACTCAGGGAGAACACTTATACCTTGAAATTTAGTGAGAGATCATCTTATAATACTAACGCCGAACTAAGAAAAATAAGATGCATAAAAGATAAACATCACATGCAATCAAAATAAGTGATATGATATGGCCATCATCATCTTGTGCCTTTGATCTCCATCTCCAAAGCACCATCATGATCACCATTGTCACCAGCTTGACACCTTGATCTCCATCGAAACATCGTTGTCGTCTCGCCAACTATTGCTTCTACGACTATCGCTACCGCTTAGTGATAAAGCAAAGCAATTACATGGCGATTGCATTTCATACAATAAAGCGACAACCATATGGCTCCTGCCAGTTGCCGATAACTGTTACAAAACATGATCATCTCATACAATAATTTATATATCATCACGTCTCGGTCGTATCACATCACAACAAGCCCTGCAAAAACAAGTTAGACGTCCTCTACTTTGTTTTTGTAAGTTTTACGTGACTGCTATGGGCTTCTAGTAAGAACCGTTCTTTCCTACGCATCGAAACCACAACGATTTTTCATCAAATGTGCTGTTTTAACCTTCAACAAGGACCGAGTGTAGTCAAACTCGATTCAACTAAAGCTGGAGAAACAGACACCCACTAGCCAACTGTGTGCGAAGCACGGCGGTCGAACCAGTCTCATGAACGCGGGCATGTAATGTCGGTCTGGGCCGCTTCATCCAACAATACCACCGAATCAAAGTATGACATGCTGGTAAGCAGTATGACTATTATCGCCGACAACTCTTTGCGTTCTAATCGTGCATATAACATCTACGCATAAACCTGGCTCTGATGCCACTGTTGGGGAATGCAATATTTCAAATTTTCCCTATGGTGACGCAAGATCTATCTAGGAGATGCATAGCAACGAGTGGGGAGAGTATGTCCACGTACCCTCGTAGACCGAAAGCGGAAGCATTAGCAACGCGGTTGATGTAGTCAAACGTCTTCGCGACCCAACCGATCCAAGTACCGAACGCACGGCACCTCCGCGATCTGCACACGTTTAGCTCGGTGACGTCCCATGAACTCTAGATCCAGCTGAGGTCGAGGGAGAGTTTCGTCAGCACGACGGCGTGGTGACGGTGATGATGAAGTTACAGACGCACGGCTTCGCCTAAGCACAACGACAATATTATCGAGGTGGAAATATGTGGAGGTGGGCACCACACACGGCTAAGAATCAACTTGTGTGTCTATGGGCTGCCCCCTCCCCCGTATACAAAGGAGGGGAGGAGGGGGCCGGCCGGCCCTCATGGTGCGCCCCAAGGGGGGATTCCAACTCCTACTAGGAGTAGGTTTCCCCCTTTCCTAGTCCTAATAGGAGGGGAAGGAAGGGGAAGAGGAGAGGAAGGAAAGGGGGCCGACCCCCCTCCCAATTCGGATTGGTCTTGGGGGGACGCACCCCCACCTCTTGTCTGCCTCCTCTCTCTCCCACTAAAGCCCCCCGGTACTCCGGTATATGCCTGAACTCATCAGAAACCTTTCCGATGTCCAAACATAACCTTCCAATATATCAATCTTCATGCCTCGACCATTTCGAGACTCCTCGTCATGTCTGTGATCAACTCGGGACTCCGAACTACCTTCTGTACATCAAAACACATAAACTCATAATACCGATCATCATCGAACATTAAGCGTGCGGACTCTACGGGTTCGAGAACTATGTAGAAATTACCGAGACTCACTTCCAATCAATAACCAATAGCAGAACCTGGATGCTCATGTTGGTTCCTACATATTCTACGAAGATCTTTATTGGTCAAACCGCATAACAACATACGTTGTTCCCTTTGTCATCGGTATGTTACTTGCCCTAGATTCGATCGTCGGTATCATCATACCTAGTTCAATCTCGTTACCGGCAAGGCTCTTTACTCGTTCCGTAATGCATCACCCTGTAACTAACTCATTAGTCACATTGCTTGCAAGGCTTATAGTGATGTGCATTGCCGAGAGGGCCCAGAGATACCTCTCCGACAATCGGAGTGACAAATCCTAATCTTGATCTATGCCAACTCAATAAACACCATCAGAGACACCTGTAGAGCATCTTTATAATCACCCAGTTACGTTGTGACGTTTGATAGCACACGAAGTGTTCCTCGGGTATTCCGGAGTTGCATAATCTCACAGTCAGAGGAACATGTATAAGTTATAAAGAAAGCATTAGCAATAAACTAAACGATCATAGTGCTAAGCTAACGGATGGTTCAAGTCAATTGCATCATTCTCTAATGATGTGATCCCGTTTATCAAATGCCAACTCTTGTCCATGGCTAGGAAACTTAACCATATTTGATTAACAAGCTAGTCAAGTAGAGGCATACTAGTGACACTCTGTTTGTCTATGTATTCACACATGTACTAAGTTTCCGGTTAATACAATTCTAGCATCAATAATAAACATTTATCATGATATAAGGAAGTATAAATAAAAACTTTATTATTGCCTCTAGGGCATATTTCCATCATGAAGATACGTAGATACCTTGGCGCGCGGTGCATAGGTTACATCAGAAAGATAGATGCCAAGGCAGGTACGCGTGAGACAACATAAAAATGGTCCTCTGCAAAAGTCGACTTTGAATCTTTCCTTGCTTTGCTACTTGCAGTTTTGCTTTAGGTTTGTTCTCGGTTCGCGGCATACATGTTGATACTCACCAATGTGGATGTGTGCAGCAGGGAGCGCGCAAGTATAACGCGATACTGATTAATGCATGGCTGAGCATCATGCCTCTTTTTATGTTAACTTTCCCCGTGGTGCCTAAAGGGGTGACAAAGCGATGGGATCATCATAGAACCAGGATGCTTTGGCAATAAAAGAAAGATCGGAAGATATACCCATTTAGTGAATTGGCCTACAGTTTGTCTACCTAAATACTGGTGGCCTAGTAATTCTTTTCTTCGATGGCTGTTGTGGTGGTGTGGGAGGTGGGTGACGAGCATTGGTGTCAAGCTTAGAGATGTTCTGCTATCTTTTTAGTTTTGTCCTATCGGTCCTAACATGACTTGTACTTTGATCTTTATAATATGAATGAGACACGTATTACCATGCAAAAACAAAAAAAAACCAAATCCTACTACGCAAGTGGCTTTGGATGTCGGAAACAATATTGGAATGTAACAAAAAATAACTTTGTGAATTCTTCCCATGGCATGGGATCCATGCACACGGGCTAAGCACTGTCCATTTATGAATTACTAGTTTTTACTTGAAGATTCTAGAATTAGTATATTGATATCCTTGATGACAAATGCCAAGGAAATGTAGAGATAACATATTTGTAAACAATATCCAACGATAATGCTATGCACTATATATTTTGATGGTTGCCACCTTATTCTAATCCAACAGTATATGGCTACTAGTGAAATAGGAAGATACATAATACTATCAGGAAAGTTTCATGTAAACTAATATTTACTTGCTCGATGTTTGTTTTGCAACCAAATTTTCTATCCCTAGATTGTTTTGGTTAATCCCAAACTAGTATTGATGGATTCAAGTCCAATTATGTTTTAAATAATGGTTGTAATGTTTATCTGCGATGAGGTTCACAGTTGCAAAAATATTGTGAGCAAATTTGAAAACTATTATTCATATTTCATCATTTATAAAAGATAATAAATAAAAACAAAACATGATTCATATATAACGTTTTTATATAAATAATCTTAATGAAATAGAAATTTATGTATCTGAAGTGTTTAGTCAGTAATAAAATTGAGTATAAGATCTGATTTTGCCTAATTTAAATTTGTAATGTACATATTTATGATGTTTTGTTTGTTTATAACCAATGTGATATACACTATAAGCTTCAGTTTAATCTTTGATATGATAAAAATTCATAAACGCTCTTATTTATTTGTGTCTAGTTGTCAAGTCATGCATATAATTCTAATAAAATGGGTGTTGTTTATGCGAATATAATTTACACCTTAATTTTATGATAATTTATTATTTTTATCATTTAGTGCATAAATTAATTAATTAAAGAAAATATATATTAAACAAAACAAGTCAAAACAATAATGAAAAAGGTAAAGATTCAATCTAAAATTACACAATTTGAATATATTGCCTAAAGCTTCATTTTTGCATCTTAACATTCTCAATATTTCAGAAGAAAAACTTCCAGTGGACACTACATGCACCAGATGGATTAACATGAAATTCGTTTAAGAACCGTGTGATCATTGACCGTACTAAAATGGAGAGCACACCCCTTACAAGTTGCCTGCCATGCTATAGGATGAAAATTAGGAGCATAAAAGAATGAGACAATAAAATCATGTATCAATTATTATTATTATTTTGCGGGTGATGTATCAATTATTTTTTGACATCACTGTGCCACTGTCACCACCAAGTTGGGTCGAAGTGCCAGACGACAATTCTCCAGCCTAGTAGTCGTTAATAAATAAAGCTAAAACAAAACATTTTTCTGGTAATAGTCGCCTTGGCCATTACGATCGCAAGATCATGGAAATATGGTCGTGAGGCTTTTATTAAGTTTGACATTGCCTTCACTATTGAGACACCATCACCAAGGACATGAAAAACCTAAAATAATAGGAAGTTTTTTTGTTGGTGGTAAAATAATAGGAAGTTGGCCAGTACTCTGGCATTGGTCTGTGGTTCGTCCCACTCCATGTGCCGAATAGGCCACTACAGAAGAGGGGGAACGATGGAAGCACTTAGCGGCGGGTAGGTACTCTTGAGCCTAACATCAGTTCTAATTACGGAAACACATATTTTAAATTCAGTTTTATTTACTTGAAAAAACTAGTGATGTCCCATGATCTTTCATTCACAAGATGGAGAAAGAGAATAAATGACCACATGTAAAGAATTGTGTGTTGCTTCAAATGTGTTTCAAACCTCAACATAGCATGTTCGGAGTACTTCCTTGTCTAAAGCGTGCATGCATTATTTTACTATTTTTGTAGAAAAACTTCCGATCTATTCATCAATCATCATGGTAGTATAAAGAACATGAGATAAGAAGTAACAAAAAATACATCAATGTTCGTAGACCACTTAATGACGAGTAAGAGCACTATAGCAAGCCGAAGACGCACCGCTGTCATCGTCCCTTTCTCATTCGAACCGGGCAAACCTTGTTGTACTAGACAGCCGGAAAGTCTTCGTCTGGGTCCGCCCGGGTGGTGGTGGTGGTTGGGGAGGGGGGGTGGGGCAGAGGAGGCGGCCGCCCCGGGCCCCCCAAGATGCATGGCCCCCACCCACGGCACGTACCCAACTAGGCTCAAAAAAGAAAAAAGGTGCATGGGCTGGACATCCATATACGCAGGCAGCGACTATGCAAGACGCACTGCCGGGACGAGGGCTAGGCAGGCGGAACCTTATAGCCTCAGCTTATTGAGTAGAACACAAACCCTAAACAGACACAGAAAAATACCTAATAACAAAGCATGATCCCTTGTACTGGCGGATCCACCACGCCTAAATGTCCATAATGACACAGGAGACGACGCAGATCAGCGGTCGTGCCGGCTGGAGGAGCGGAAATCCTAAATCCCTAGGAGTCATAATTGCAACACCTGATCACGTATCGAGTCCGAGCCAACAACAACAATGAAACAAACAAATCAAATGAGTTGCTCAACCAAAACAGATCATGTCCATAACGAAGCCTCCACACACGCGTACAAGTTCTTTATCGAGTGACGTCCGGAGTTGGGATGGGAAAGTAATGCAAAGTAATGTGTAATCTCTTTCGCGTATAGAAGTGCGGTATTCCTTCCAAGTTCGGTCGACGTGATCCTTGATAGCATTAATCTTGACAGGCATAGGTTAGTTAGTGGCATAGCCGGCGGCGTCGTGTAGATCGTGAAGTCAGTATGTGGTTAGTTGGTGTGTATGTGCATGCGCTCAGTGGTTGTTAGCTAGCGTGGTGCGTCTGTGCATGTTGGCCTAGTCTTGTGCGTGAGTGGCATAGGAGCCGGGCAGGCTGTTGCCCTGGTAGCGTGTGTGCGCGTGTGCTACTTAAATAGATGTAGGTGGTAGAGCCAGAGGAGCTAGACAGAGATGATGTAGCCTCTGGGAGTGTGTGTGCGCTCACAGTGGGGTGGTGTGTGTGTGGCAGAGTTCGAGCTCGCCGGAAATAAAAGGGGTTGTTCGTGCGGCCGGAGGCGTTTGTGCGCCGGGAAACCTCGTGTCCTCTTTCTCTCTTGTTTCTTCCTTGTCTCCGGTGATCGCCGTGGTTCAGTGAGTAGGCTAGACAACAACAATCCTGCACGTCACACGCGGCTATACATGTCTCGCTCTGTCAATATATCCATCAGCCACCAATGCAATTCGTACGTACGTCCACATACTAATATGTTAACGTTTGGAAGTTGACACAAGAAATTTAACAAGTTGTAGCTTTTCTGAAAACGAATTTTCCACATCAAAGGTTTTATCTCCTCTAGAAAATTATGCCCATTACCCGACCAGCACTAGCCACCTTGAGAAAGAGAGGCACCCTTATTATCTGTTGAGAGGTAAAGGGCGATCACATTTGCAAAGCCAGGAAGCAAGTTGATATGATCGATGGATGACCGCTACATGCAGCAGCTCCTAGACATAATATTCCCCCACTTCTCTTTTCCTTTCTTCACTTGGTACGATCGGTCGATCACAAGAATTAGCCTTGGAATTGACTACTCTTATCATCTTCTAAAGCTGGAGATGCGCCAAGTGCCCGCATCTACTCCGGTGCTGCTGCTGGAGCCATTGACGTGGACGGGCTTTGGCCTTAGCTGCTAGTAGTGCTCCTGACCGATTAGGCAAATGAAAGCACGGCGTTGGCACTTGTGGGAGAGAGGCAAAGATACATAGCTATAGCTAAAGCAAAAGAGCATCCAATCATGCTTCAGCGTCTGAAGATAAGCCGAACATGAGGAGGAGAAAAGTGCTAGCCAGTTCTCTGGAGAAAGTATCTATCTATCTGGTGACAAAACGGGATCGAGCACTGAAACACCTAGAGCAGAAAAAGAGCGGCAGAGATTAAAGCTACTGTCTCAGATGATAGATGCTGTCCCAACTGTGCAAATTGATTTTTAGTTTAACCCTCTGGACAAATTAAGCAATGCATTTCTTGAGTGGATCAATCATAAACGAAAAAGCTTCTCAACAAAGAGTTGTTAAGATACGCATCGACACTTGCAGCATAATAAATTAATTATCCTGGGACCTGAAAAGATCTTACTAGCATACAAATTGGTACTTCACTAGGATTAAAGCAGTAGTATGAAGAAAAAAGCATGTGATTCGGTCGAAACGGATTATCGGGTTTCCCGAATAAGGGATGGATACCTAACTTGAATTATGTAGCGTACCACTGCTAGTGGGTGACTACTACTTTTACTGATTGCGGCCACCGAATTTTCTGTAATAAAAACATGAGGTGAACTCAACGTCATAGTTCAATAGCCACCGAATTTTCTGCCTTTAGATCCAACCAAAGGAATATGTACACCTATTTGAGCTGATCTAGTATCTCAACATTGTGGGATTGTTGCAGCAAATGGACCCTTCTTTTTTGGCGACGTATGTTGGACCTCAGCTTTTTGGTCGCCCGGGCAATCATGCCGAAGAAATTAAAAGGAAGATGTTCCAGACAACAAAACCATTGATCCATCGGTCGACAGATTAAAGTTGGCCATGTTGATTCCATCTATGCCTAAGATAAGATGATATTCAGCCTTTTTCGAGAGAGAGGGAGAGAGAGGGAGGGGGAGAGAGAGAGAGAGAGAGAGAGAGAGAGAGAGAGAGAGAGAGAGAGAGAGAGAGAGAGAGAAAAGATGATCACTAGCTAGGAGTTAGCTTGGTAGTACTGGCGTGCAGCATGCTGTGCTCAAGTACGTATGTGTGACCGTGAGAGAAGCTCGACCAGAGATCATGGGCGATTCCTCATCCCATGATGAGATTATTTGGGCCCATCCCACTCACCGTCACAGACATTCTGCTTGATCAAACTGTGACTGACACGCTTGACATCCATGTATTGAACCGTCGCCGCTGCTGCTCATCATGATTTCTGCTGCCAAAAGCAGAGTCTCCAAAATGGTGGATTCAGTACTGCAAGTTGGCTTAGCTCATCTAGTCTTTCATTAATAAGATGTGTAAAACACTATGATCTTAAGCGACCGAGTTGGCTTTCCTCTCAAGTTGTAAGCTAGTGTTTATTAAACTTCCGTGAAAAGCCGTCCATCCCAGTTAGTGCGTACCGACCCCATCTAACTCGAACCTAAACTAAACTAGACAGGAAATGCATCAGCTCTAGTTCTACAAGCGTAGCTGCTTTGGTCCTTCTATCAACCAGCGTTGTGGCATCTCCTTTCTCGAACTCTTTGCCGCTTCATCCGGAAGCTGCAGCGCAATTTACAGCAATTTTCCTCCGATACTGCCGTTTTATGTACAGATAACTTTTGTGCGTGCGGCAATAATATATGCTCCCAACTAACTCCAACGTCGGTGTATATAGGAATTAAAGTGCCGGGAAAAGGTACGGGTACCTTGGCACGCGGTGCGCTGCCGCGGTCGCATCAGACAGATCGATGCCATGGTTGTGGAAAAAGAAAAAATCGATGCAATTAAGCGGCAGGTAGGCGCGGCAGATCGAAAATATGGTCCTCCACCAAGTTGTTTTCGGATCTCCATAGTTGCCTGGCTTTGAATCTTTCCTTTCTTTGATACTTGCATTTTGCTTTCTAGGGCACTTGCCCCCTTTAGTTTGTTCCTGGCTTGTGGCGTACATGTTGATTAGTCGCTCGGAGACGTGGATGTGTGCAGCCTAGACAAGGATATTTCTCATGTCTGAATCTGAATGGACCTAGATGTAATTTGTATTACGTCTGGTATTCTTTGTACTGCCATAAATATTGATGAATAGATCAGAAGTCACTGGTGGAAAAAGGGCCTTTGGTCGCGGTTCGCAACTGCCATTAGTCGCGGTTGCGCAACCGCGACCAAACAGGCGGGACTAAAGGCCCCCACCCCCTTTAGTCGCGGTTGCTTAAGAACCGCGACTAAAGGTCCGTCCACGTGGGCGCCAGGTGGCCGTCGGGGCGGAGGACCTTTAGTCGCGGTTCTTCTGGCCAACCGCGACTAAAGGCCGCCGCAGGTTTAGGGTTTTAGCCCCCCCCCCTAAACCTGCCCCCCCTAAACATGTTTTCTGTTTAATTTGTATTGTTTTATTTCTTTTATGCTTTATTTTAATTTTGAAAGAGTTTCACATATTCTACGCTACTACATACATGCATATGAATGTACAATTTCAAACAAATTTGAAATTAGAACCAAAAAGAATTCAAGAGGAATATACAGTATATATTAAATATCATCGGATGACCATATACAATTTTGAACAAGTTTCCATACATAATTTAATGCATATAAAGTTCTACGTCCTCGTAATGGTGTTCTCCTTTAGGATGGAGGACTTCCCTCCTGAACCATCCAGCTAGTTCCTCTTGAAGTGGTCGGAAGCGAGCTTCTGGACTAAGCATCATCCGGAGGTTATTCCTCTGAGCATTGGTATCACTCGGAACCCGCTCAGAGGTGTATCTCCGGATCATCTCACAGACATAGTATCCACATAGATTGGTCCCCGCTGGCTGAATATCCCCACCATTCTTAGCCTTTGACTTTTTGAATTCTAGCTCTTTTTTGAATTCGCCGACCTTTGTATCTACGAACCGTCTCCAAACCCTACGAGGCAAAGAAAATTAAATGAACAAGAGAGTTATCAGTTACTTGATATTAGGAAATGAACGAAATAGGCCGATCGATATAGAGCGCAAATGAATGAAAATAATTACTTCTGCAGCATTCTTCTCATGTCGCCCCAAAGCTTTGGATCCATATTCAGAGAGTCGTGGACGAGACATTCTGAGGTGTCAACTTTAATTACTAGCAGAATCCAGTGAAACCTGCGGACACGATACATGCACAGTACGTCATGCATAACTCATCGATTAGCCGGCCACATACCATGCATGGAGTAAACAAAAGAGAATGTGCTCAAGACAGAAACACTCACCCAAAATGGTAAGGAAATAGAATATAACTTTTGAGTTCCTGCTTTGTAAGAAACTGCCACAGGTCTGCCTCCATGTCGGCGGGGTGATGCCGCAACACATATCCATTAACGATGTGTGGGTCAATGAACCCAACATCATGGATGTTCCTTACTCTGCATTCCTTATTCTTCATTCTGCATGTATAATAGCGGACACAACAATATAGTTAGGACATATATATAGTGCAGGCAATATGAACGAGATGGGGTAGAAATAAATCACTTACAGAACATAGCAACTGATGATAGATTTGTCGAGCTCGCGCAGATTGAAAAGCTGGAACAATTCACTCAGATGAATTTGTACATAGTAATGTTTGAAGTGATGCTCATATCTAACTTCCGCATAAATATATTCTTTGGCGTTTTTATTTTTTATGTAACCCTTGTACCATTTCAGCAGACCTTTCATTTGTGGAGGTAGATCCTCTTCCTGCGCAGGCTCGACGAAAGGCCCATTCTTCACATATGTAATTACTACCTCCTTCACTGGCGCCTCATCAAGGTCTAACAGTTCACGAAGAGTAATACCTAAGTTGGCCGCTTGTTCTCTGGCACTTGTTACAGTCAATCCAAGTGCTGCCGCAGCTGCTATGACATCGGGGTCATCCGGACCGGCGGCTTTCACTATAAGCGGGGCAATCGATTGTTTACTTTGTTCCCCGAGCTGGGCAACTCGTTTACTTTGTTCTGGATCGGGGTCATCCGCCCGCTCTTTCTTCTCCTTCAACATGAGTGCCTGCCTACGAAGTTCACGTGCATAGTCCTCAGGCAGATTCTTCGCGGCTTGGGACAGTGTGCTCAAAAATGACTTAGCCCACTTCTTTTGCTCATCAGAAAATACTGGCTTGGGCTCGGGCTCTCTTTTCTTCTTGCAGTCCGCCTTCCATTTCTCAAGATCAGCAGCCGCGGCCGCGGCAGTTTCCTCGGCACTACGTTCCCAAGGCCTTGTGGGGAGAGGCTTCAGTGATGGCTCCGATACCTTTGTGGTCTTAGGTACATAAGGGTCCGGGTTAATAATCCAGGACTGCTTCTGCTTCTTTGCCGGAGGTGGATTGGGGGGCGGCGTCTGATCACCCGCCGGACGAGGACTGGGGGGAGGCGTCTGATCACCCGCCGGACGTTGTGGACTGGGAGGCGTCGGCTGACGTGACGGAGGTGTAGGTGAACCGCCACCACCACCACCACCACCACCGCCGCCACCGCCACCACCACCACCGTAGGGGGGTGGACTTGTTGTCCTTGGCGCCTCGCCTGGAAACTTGATAAACTTCTTTTGCCATAGAATGAAATGGCGCTTGACATCTCCAAGTCTTTTCTCCCCTTCAGGTGTAGCAATGTCAATCTCCAGGTCCTCAAACCCTTGGACTATGTCCTCCACCGTGACACGAGCATAGCCATCTTGAATGGGGTTGTTCTGGTGGAGTGCTCCAGGTAAACATGGTAAAGCACTGCCGATGGCTACCTTCATGGACATGTTCCCGATAGGATAATACAGATGACATTCTTTCCTCTCCTTTATATCGTCCACGGGGTAGCGAGGAGGCTCCGGTGCAGTAATTTCGACCACCAGAGGCTCCGGTGCAGTAATTTCAATCATCGGTGCATCTGCACCAGCTGCCGGTGGGGCCTCCGTGGAAGCCACGCTGCTTCTCCGCTGCTGGCTTTCGAGATCCGCTGGATGATCTTCATGCTGCGCCCAAGCTGCATCTCTTTCGGCTACTAGTACACTCACGGTTTTCTTCATCACATCCATTTCCGATGCCAACCGCGCCACAACATCTGCTTCCCGATCCATCTTTCTCTTACGGCTTCTGTAACCGTACGGGTCATCGTTCTGGGGGAACCCTATTTTCCACGGAATGTGCCCCATGCCTCGTACACGTCCTCCGTGTTCAGGATTCCCGAGGGCTTTTGTCAGTGCGTCGTTCTCTCTGTTGAACTTGATCTTCCCCTCTTGAGCATCCCTCATTGCGTCAATAAGGGCTTGGGTGGGTTTAATTATTTTTCCCTGGTAAACACACTCCCCTGTCTCCGGGTTCAGCGTTCCCCCATGCCCGTACCACCAGCTTTTGGCCCTTGGGTCCCATCCCTCCGTACCTGGACGGATTCCTCGCGCCCTCAGCTCGTTCTCCATCTTCTCCAACCTAGGCTGCCAAAGGCGATACCCTCCTGGCCCCATAATATGATTGTACTCCTTCTTAGCCGCATTTTCCTTATTTTTTTCGATATTTGAATGAACTGCTCCGATTTCTTTTGCTTCACAAATTCTGGCCAATCATGTTTCAGTTTCTCATATTGTCCTTTGAAATCCGGAGTCTTGTTCTGCTTGACAAAGTCATGGGCTAGATTTTGCTTGAATTTCCGGAATGCGTCGGCCATCTTACGAAGAGCGAACTGTTTGACTAGCCTCCTCCTCTCCTTGTTTTCCTCAATCTTGTTACCCTCCTCATCGAATTTGTTGTATTCCGGAGGTAGAACGAAATGTTCCATAAGCTTCTTGAAGCAATCTTTTTTTGTTCTCTTATCGACAAAAGCGAAACCAGCAATTCGTGCCTTCTTTGGCTCATTCCACTCCTGGACGGTGATCGAGACGTTGTCTCTAACAACGGCTCCGCATTGGCTGACAAACTTGGTGGCGTTCTTGCGGGGCTCCAGTGGCCTGCCGGTTGCACTGTCGACAACCTCGATGGTGCATGTTTCTCCTTGTTTCATCGTCTTGGTTGCGCCACGCTTTGACGACGTACTCGATTGTTTCGACGATCCGGCCGAGGGCTAAAATAAGAAAGAGAGTCGCGCATGTTAGTACACACATATTTATTCAAATCAGTTAGTTTGTATCACCAGAGGCTCAATGTATATATATACCTCGGCGCCGGAGGTGGTTGCTACTTCCATTTGAAGATCGTCGTTTATCGACTTTTGTTCGGCATCATCTTGGTGACGGCGCCCTTCATCTTCACCGTCAAGGTTCAGATAAGAAGAGACATCATCTTCTTCTTGTCCGGTCGGCACATATAGAATATCGCCGTTTATGATGCCGAACATATGTGCTTCACCGTCCGGATCATAGTTGTCCATAATCGGGTCAGCTCTATCGTCCGCCATTATGTCAGTCCTGAAAACATGTAGTAAAAACAAATTAATTAAGTGAAGAAGGGGGGCGGTGGCGGTGGCGGTGGCGAAAGGGCGGTGGCAAAAGGAGGGGGCGAGGAAGGGGTGGGAGAGGGTGTCGCGGTAGAGCGCGAGACGGGGCGGCAGACAACGGCGTCACGGAGAGGGAGGCGAGGACAACACACATGTATAACCCTCGCCATTTGGTTAATTATCAAATTTTACGGTTTTTTGTTAATTATCAAGTTTTAAGTTACTTTTTTTCTTCTTCCTTTTTCTTTCTTCTTTCTTTTGGTTTTCATTTGGTTTTCATTTTTTTCTTCTTCCTTTTTCTTTCTTGTTTTTTCTTCTTCCTTTTTCTTTCTTCTTTCTTTCTTCTTTCTTTCTTCTTTCTTTTTTTCTTCTTCCTTTTTCTTCTTTCTTTTTTTCTTCTTCCTTTTTCTTTCTTCTTTCTTTCTTCTTTCTTTTTTTCTTCTTCCTTTTTTCTTCTTCCTTTTTTTTCTTCTTCCTTTTTTTTCTTCTTTCTTTTGGTTTTGTTTTGTTTTCATTATTTTTCTTCTTCCTTTTTCTTTCTTCTTTTTTTCTTCTTCCTTTTTCTTTCTTCTTTCTTTCTTCTTTCTTTTTTTCTTCTTCCTTTTTTTCTTCTTCCTTTTATCTTCTTCCTTTTTTTCTTCTTCCTTTTTTTTTTCTTGTTTCTTTTGGTTTTGTTTTGTTTTCTTTTTTTTTCTTCTTCCTTTTTCTTTCTTCTTGTTTTTTTTCTTGTTTCCTTTTTGGCAGGGGCGGCGGGCAGGGGCGGGCAGCGGGCGGCGCGCGGGCGGCGGCGGCGGCCAGGGGCAGGGCCAGGGGCGGCGGCCAGGGGCAGGGCCAGGGGCGGCGGGCGGCGGGCAGGGGGGCGGCGGGCGGCGGGCGGCGGGCAAGGGCAGGGCAGGGCAGGGGCGGCGGCGGCGGCGCGCTAGGGCAGGGCACGGGCGGCGGCGGCGCTCACTCGGGGCGGAGGCGGCGGCGCTCACTGGGGGCAGGGCGTCGGCATCGGGGCAGGGCGTCGGCGTCGGCGTCGATCGGCGTCGGGGCAGGGCTTCGGCGTTGATCGGCGTCGGGGCAGGGGGCTTCGGCGTCGAGAGAAGAATGGGAAGTGGCGGAAACTGCTAAGTGCAGTATATATAGGCAGACCTTTAGTCGCGGTTGGTGTGGCGGACCGCGACTAAAGGGTAGCTTTAGTCGCGGTCCGCCACACCAACCGCGACTAGCCACACCAACCGCGACTAAAGGCCAAAACCCTTTAGTCGCGGTTGGTGTGGCGGACCGCGACTAAAGCTATCCTTTAGTCGCGGTTGGTGTGGCGGACCGCGACTAAAGGTATGTGCTGGCACTGGCGCGGTGCGGTGGGATGTTTAGTCCCACCTCGCTAGCCGAGAGGCTTCGACAGTGGTTTATAAGCGCGGCTGCGCTCACCACTTCGAGCTCCTCTCAAATGCAGGCTTACAGGCCTATTCTGTTACTATGAGCCTGTGGGCCTATTGGGCCTTTCTGCGGGCCTGAATCCTGGCCCAATAATGGGTTTCCAGTCGTATTCAGGCCGTGGTGGCCCAGTAGGTGGCATATTTTTTATTTTTTGCCTGTTTTTTGTTTTCATTTTTGCTTTATTTATTTTGTTTTGTTTCTACTTACAACAAAAAACTTATTTATTTTATTTTATTTTGTTTCTAATTACTTATTTATTTTACTTTATGATAATTATTTTTGCTATTAAAGTTTCTAATTACTTATTTATTTATGTTATTAAAATCTTAAAAATACAATTATATATCAAAAAAATCAGAAAATAAAACTAATTCATTTTAAATTCTTGTTTTTCTTCTATTTTTTTCTTCCTTTTTTCTTCTATTTTTTTCTTCTGTTTGTTTCTTCCTTTTTCTTGTTTTTCTTCTTTTTTTTCTTCCTTTCTTCCTTTTTCCTTTTTTCTTCTGTTTTTCTTCTGTTTGTTTTTTTCTTATGTTTTTCTTCTGTTTGTTTTTTCTTCTGTTTTTCCTTTTTTCTTCTGTTTGTTTTTTTCTTCTGTTTTTCCTTTTTTCTTCTGTTTTTTCTTCTGTTTTTTTCCTTTTTCCTTCTTTCTTCTTCTTCCTTTTTCCTTTTAAAATCAGAAAAATAAAACTAATTCATTTTAAAATCTTAAAAATACAATTATATATCAAAAAAATCAGAAAAATAAAACTAATCCCTTGAAGGTTTGACAAAAGGTTTGATACATCATTCAGTTCATCGACCAAATACAAAGTTTGGTACAATAAATTATTACACATCAATTCTTCCCTTGTGTCCCTGCTTGCTTACGATTGTGCCGTATCCATGGAGCATCCTCATCATTTAACTTAATGCTTGGGTCGGTGTTCACTTTGAAGGGCGGAATTTCAGCAAACATATTATAATCTTCTGACATGTCTGTCTTGTCCTCCACTCCCACGATGTTTCTTTTCCCTGAAAGAACAATGTGGCGCTTTGGATCATCGCATGATGTACTGATCGTTTTCTTATCTTTCCGTTTCCTCGGTTTGCTACTCATGTCCTTCACATAGAAAACCTGAGCGACATCTTTCGCTAGGACGAATGGTTCGTCAAGGTAACCAAGATTGTTGAAATCCACCATTGTCATTCCGTATTGCCGGTCCACCTTTACCCCACCTCCTGTTAGCTTGAACCATTTGCACCGGAACAAAGGGACCTTAAAGGAGGGTCCATAGTCAAGTTCCCATATCTCTCTCCCACTAAAGCCCCCCGGTACTCCGGTATATGCCTGAACTCATCAGAAACCTTTCCGATGTCCAAACATAACCTTCCAATATATCAATCTTCATGCCTCGACCATTTCGAGACTCCTCGTCATGTCTGTGATCAACTCGGGACTCCGAACTACCTTCTGTACATCAAAACACATAAACTCATAATACCGATCATCATCGAACATTAAGCGTGCGGACTCTACGGGTTCGAGAACTATGTAGAAATTACCGAGACTCACTTCCAATCAATAACCAATAGCAGAACCTGGATGCTCATGTTGGTTCCTACATATTCTACGAAGATCTTTATTGGTCAAACCGCATAACAACATACGTTGTTCCCTTTGTCATCGGTATGTTACTTGCCCTAGATTCGATCGTCGGTATCATCATACCTAGTTCAATCTCGTTACCGGCAAGGCTCTTTACTCGTTCCGTAATGCATCACCCTGTAACTAACTCATTAGTCACATTGCTTGCAAGGCTTATAGTGATGTGCATTGCCGAGAGGGCCCAGAGATACCTCTCCGACAATCGGAGTGACAAATCCTAATCTTGATCTATGCCAACTCAATAAACACCATCAGAGACACCTGTAGAGCATCTTTATAATCACCCAGTTACGTTGTGACGTTTGATAGCACACGAAGTGTTCCTCGGGTATTCCGGAGTTGCATAATCTCACAGTCAGAGGAACATGTATAAGTTATAAAGAAAGCATTAGCAATAAACTAAACGATCATAGTGCTAAGCTAACGGATGGTTCAAGTCAATTGCATCATTCTCTAATGATGTGATCCCGTTTATCAAATGCCAACTCTTGTCCATGGCTAGGAAACTTAACCATATTTGATTAACAAGCTAGTCAAGTAGAGGCATACTAGTGACACTCTGTTTGTCTATGTATTCACACATGTACTAAGTTTCCGGTTAATACAATTCTAGCATCAATAATAAACATTTATCATGATATAAGGAAGTATAAATAAAAACTTTATTATTGCCTCTAGGGCATATTTCCATCATGAAGATACGTAGATACCTTGGCGCGCGGTGCATAGGTTACATCAGAAAGATAGATGCCAAGGCAGGTACGCGTGAGACAACATAAAAATGGTCCTCTGCAAAAGTCGACTTTGAATCTTTCCTTGCTTTGCTACTTGCAGTTTTGCTTTAGGTTTGTTCTCGGTTCGCGGCATACATGTTGATACTCACCAATGTGGATGTGTGCAGCAGGGAGCGCGCAAGTATAACGCGATACTGATTAATGCATGGCTGAGCATCATGCCTCTTTTTATGTTAACTTTCCCCGTGGTGCCTAAAGGGGTGACAAAGCGATGGGATCATCATAGAACCAGGATGCTTTGGCAATAAAAGAAAGATCGGAAGATATACCCATTTAGTGAATTGGCCTACAGTTTGTCTACCTAAATACTGGTGGCCTAGTAATTCTTTTCTTCGATGGCTGTTGTGGTGGTGTGGGAGGTGGGTGACGAGCATTGGTGTCAAGCTTAGAGATGTTCTGCTATCTTTTTAGTTTTGTCCTATCGGTCCTAACATGACTTGTACTTTGATCTTTATAATATGAATGAGACACGTATTACCATGCAAAAACAAAAAAAAACCAAATCCTACTACGCAAGTGGCTTTGGATGTCGGAAACAATATTGGAATGTAACAAAAAATAACTTTGTGAATTCTTCCCATGGCATGGGATCCATGCACACGGGCTAAGCACTGTCCATTTATGAATTACTAGTTTTTACTTGAAGATTCTAGAATTAGTATATTGATATCCTTGATGACAAATGCCAAGGAAATGTAGAGATAACATATTTGTAAACAATATCCAACGATAATGCTATGCACTATATATTTTGATGGTTGCCACCTTATTCTAATCCAACAGTATATGGCTACTAGTGAAATAGGAAGATACATAATACTATCAGGAAAGTTTCATGTAAACTAATATTTACTTGCTCGATGTTTGTTTTGCAACCAAATTTTCTATCCCTAGATTGTTTTGGTTAATCCCAAACTAGTATTGATGGATTCAAGTCCAATTATGTTTTAAATAATGGTTGTAATGTTTATCTGCGATGAGGTTCACAGTTGCAAAAATATTGTGAGCAAATTTGAAAACTATTATTCATATTTCATCATTTATAAAAGATAATAAATAAAAACAAAACATGATTCATATATAACGTTTTTATATAAATAATCTTAATGAAATAGAAATTTATGTATCTGAAGTGTTTAGTCAGTAATAAAATTGAGTATAAGATCTGATTTTGCCTAATTTAAATTTGTAATGTACATATTTATGATGTTTTGTTTGTTTATAACCAATGTGATATACACTATAAGCTTCAGTTTAATCTTTGATATGATAAAAATTCATAAACGCTCTTATTTATTTGTGTCTAGTTGTCAAGTCATGCATATAATTCTAATAAAATGGGTGTTGTTTATGCGAATATAATTTACACCTTAATTTTATGATAATTTATTATTTTTATCATTTAGTGCATAAATTAATTAATTAAAGAAAATATATATTAAACAAAACAAGTCAAAACAATAATGAAAAAGGTAAAGATTCAATCTAAAATTACACAATTTGAATATATTGCCTAAAGCTTCATTTTTGCATCTTAACATTCTCAATATTTCAGAAGAAAAACTTCCAGTGGACACTACATGCACCAGATGGATTAACATGAAATTCGTTTAAGAACCGTGTGATCATTGACCGTACTAAAATGGAGAGCACACCCCTTACAAGTTGCCTGCCATGCTATAGGATGAAAATTAGGAGCATAAAAGAATGAGACAATAAAATCATGTATCAATTATTATTATTATTTTGCGGGTGATGTATCAATTATTTTTTGACATCACTGTGCCACTGTCACCACCAAGTTGGGTCGAAGTGCCAGACGACAATTCTCCAGCCTAGTAGTCGTTAATAAATAAAGCTAAAACAAAACATTTTTCTGGTAATAGTCGCCTTGGCCATTACGATCGCAAGATCATGGAAATATGGTCGTGAGGCTTTTATTAAGTTTGACATTGCCTTCACTATTGAGACACCATCACCAAGGACATGAAAAACCTAAAATAATAGGAAGTTTTTTTGTTGGTGGTAAAATAATAGGAAGTTGGCCAGTACTCTGGCATTGGTCTGTGGTTCGTCCCACTCCATGTGCCGAATAGGCCACTACAGAAGAGGGGGAACGATGGAAGCACTTAGCGGCGGGTAGGTACTCTTGAGCCTAACATCAGTTCTAATTACGGAAACACATATTTTAAATTCAGTTTTATTTACTTGAAAAAACTAGTGATGTCCCATGATCTTTCATTCACAAGATGGAGAAAGAGAATAAATGACCACATGTAAAGAATTGTGTGTTGCTTCAAATGTGTTTCAAACCTCAACATAGCATGTTCCGAGTACTTCCTTGTCTAAAGCGTGCATGCATTATTTTACTATTTTTGTAGAAAAACTTCCGATCTATTCATCAATCATCATGGTAGTATAAAGAACATGAGATAAGAAGTAACAAAAAATACATCAATGTTCGTAGACCACTTAATGACGAGTAAGAGCACTATAGCAAGCCGAAGACGCACCGCTGTCATCGTCCCTTTCTCATTCGAACCGGGCAAACCTTGTTGTACTAGACAGCCGGAAAGTCTTCGTCTGGGTCCGCCCGGGTGGTGGTGGTGGTTGGGGAGGGGGGTGGGGCAGAGGAGGCGGCCGCCCCGGGCCCCCCAAGATGCATGGCCCCCACCCACGGCACGTACCCAACTAGGCTCAAAAAAGAAAAAAGGTGCATGGGCTGGACATCCATATACGCAGGCAGCGACTATGCAAGACGCACTGCCGGGACGAGGGCTAGGCAGGCGGAACCTTATAGCCTCAGCTTATTGAGTAGAACACAAACCCTAAACAGACACAGAAAAACACCTAATAACAAAGCATGATCCCTTGCACTGGCGGATCCACCACGCCTAAATGTCCATAATGACACAGGAGACGACGCAGATCAGCGGTCGTGCCGGCTGGAGGAGCGGATCCTAAATCCCTAGGAGTCATAATTGCAACACCTGATCACGTATCGAGTCCGAGCCAACAACAACAATGAAACAAACAAATCAAATGAGTTGCTCAACCAAAACAGATCATGTCCATAACGAAGCCTCCACACACGCGTACAAGTTCTTTATCGAGTGACGTCCGGAGTTGGGATGGGAAAGTAATGCAAAGTAATGTGTAATCTCTTTCGCGTATAGAAGTGCGGTATTCCTTCCAAGTTCGGTCGACGTGATCCTTGATAGCATTAATCTTGACAGGCATAGGTTAGTTAGTGGCATAGCCGGCGGCGTCGTGTAGATCGTGAAGTCAGTATGTGGTTAGTTGGTGTGTATGTGCATGCGCTCAGTGGTTGTTAGCTAGCGTGGTGCGTCTGTGCATGTTGGCCTAGTCTTGTGCGTGAGTGGCATAGGAGCCGGGCAGGCTGTTGCCCTGGTAGCGTGTGTGCGCGTGTGCTACTTAAATAGATGTAGGTGGTAGAGCCAGAGGAGCTAGACAGAGATGATGTAGCCTCTGGGAGTGTGTGTGCGCTCACAGTGGGGTGGTGTGTGTGTGGCAGAGTTCGAGCTCGCCGGAAATAAAAGGGGTTGTTCGTGCGGCCGGAGGCGTTTGTGCGCGGGGAAACCTCGTGTCCTCTTTCTCTCTTGTTTCTTCCTTGTCTCCGGTGATCGCCGTGGTTCAGTGAGTAGGCTAGACAACAACAATCCTGCACGTCACACGCGGCTATACATGTCTCGCTCTGTCAATATATCCATCAGCCACCAATGCAATTCGTACGTACGTCCACATACTAATATGTTAACGTTTGGAAGTTGACACAAGAAATTTAACAAGTTGTAGCTTTTCTGAAAACGAATTTTCCACATCAAAGGTTTTATCTCCTCTAGAAAATTATGCCCATTACCCGACCAGCACTAGCCACCTTGAGAAAGAGAGGCACCCTTATTATCTGTTGAGAGGTAAAGGGCGATCACATTTGCAAAGCCAGGAAGCAAGTTGATATGATCGATGGATGACCGCTACATGCAGCAGCTCCTAGACATAATATTCCCCCACTTCTCTTTTCCTTTCTTCACTTGGTACGATCGGTCGATCACACGAATTAGCCTTGGAATTGACTACTCTTATCATCTTCTAAAGCTGGAGATGCGCCAAGTGCCCGCATCTACTCCGGTGCTGCTGCTGGAGCCATTGACGTGGACGGGCTTTGGCCTTAGCTGCTAGTAGTGCTCCTGACCGATTAGGCAAATGAAAGCACGGCGTTGGCACTTGTGGGAGAGAGGCAAAGATACATAGCTATAGCTAAAGCAAAAGAGCATCCAATCATGCTTCAGCGTCTGAAGATAAGCCGAACATGAGGAGGAGAAAAGTGCTAGCCAGTTCTCTGGAGAAAGTATCTATCTATCTGGTGACAAAACGGGATCGAGCACTGAAACACCTAGAGCAGAAAAAGAGCGGCAGAGATTAAAGCTACTGTCTCAGATGATAGATGCTGTCCCAACTGTGCAAATTGATTTTTAGTTTAACCCTCTGGACAAATTAAGCAATGCATTTCTTGAGTGGATCAATCATAAACGAAAAAGCTTCTCAACAAAGAGTTGTTAAGATACGCATCGACACTTGCAGCATAATAAATTAATTATCCTGGGACCTGAAAAGATCTTACTAGCATACAAATTGGTACTTCACTAGGATTAAAGCAGTAGTATGAAGAAAAAAGCATGTGATTCGGTCGAAACGGATTATCGGGTTTCCCGAATAAGGGATGGATACCTAACTTGAATTATGTAGCGTACCACTGCTAGTGGGTGACTACTACTTTTACTGATTGCGGCCACCGAATTTTCTGTAATAAAAACATGAGGTGAACTCAACGTCATAGTTCAATAGCCACCGAATTTTCTGCCTTTAGATCCAACCAAAGGAATATGTACACCTATTTGAGCTGATCTAGTATCTCAACATTGTGGGATTGTTGCAGCAAATGGACCCTTCTTTTTTGGCGACGTATGTTGGACCTCAGCTTTTTGGTCGCCCGGGCAATCATGCCGAAGAAATTAAAAGGAAGATGTTCCAGACAACAAAACCATTGATCCATCGGTCGACAGATTAAAGTTGGCCATGTTGATTCCATCTATGCCTAAGATAAGATGATATTCAGCCTTTTTCGAGAGAGAGGGAGAGAGAGGGAGGGAGAGAGAGAGAGAGAGAGAGAGAGAGAGAGAGAGAGAGAGAGAGAGAGAGAGAGAGAGAGAAAAGATGATCACTAGCTAGGAGTTAGCTTGGTAGTACTGGCGTGCAGCATGCTGTGCTCAAGTACGTATGTGTGACCGTGAGAGAAGCTCGACCAGAGATCATGGGCGATTCCTCATCCCATGATGAGATTATTTGGGCCCATCCCACTCACCGTCACAGACATTCTGCTTGATCAAACTGTGACTGACACGCTTGACATCCATGTATTGAACCGTCGCCGCTGCTGCTCATCATGATTTCTGCTGCCAAAAGCAGAGTCTCCAAAATGGTGGATTCAGTACTGCAAGTTGGCTTAGCTCATCTAGTCTTTCATTAATAAGATGTGTAAAACACTATGATCTTAAGCGACCGAGTTGGCTTTCCTCTCAAGTTGTAAGCTAGTGTTTATTAAACTTCCGTGAAAAGCCGTCCATCCCAGTTAGTGCGTACCGACCCCATCTAACTCGAACCTAAACTAAACTAGACAGGAAATGCATCAGCTCTAGTTCTACAAGCGTAGCTGCTTTGGTCCTTCTATCAACCAGCGCTGTGGCATCTCCTTTCTCGAACTCTTTGCCGCTTCATCCGGAAGCTGCAGCGCAATTTACAGCAATTTTCCTCCGATACTGCCGTTTTATGTACAGATAACTTTTGTGCGTGCGGCAATAATATATGCTCCCAACTAACTCCAACGTCGGTGTATATAGGAATTAAAGTGCCGGGAAAAGGTACGGGTACCTTGGCACGCGGTGCGCTGCCGCGGTCGCATCAGACAGATCGATGCCATGGTTGTGGAAAAAGAAAAAATCGATGCAATTAAGCGGCAGGTAGGCGCGGCAGATCGAAAATATGGTCCTCCACCAAGTTGTTTTCGGATCTCCATAGTTGCCTGGCTTTGAATCTTTCCTTTCTTTGATACTTGCATTTTGCTTTCTAGGGCACTTGCCCCCTTTAGTTTGTTCCTGGCTTGTGGCGTACATGTTGATTAGTCGCTCGGAGACGTGGATGTGTGCAGCCTAGACAAGGATATTTCTCATGTCTGAATCTGAATGGACCTAGATGTAATTTGTATTACGTCTGGTATTCTTTGTACTGCCATAAATATTGATGAATAGATCAGAAGTCACTGGTGGAAAAAGGGCCTTTGGTCGCGGTTCGCAACTGCCATTAGTCGCGGTTGCGCAACCGCGACCAAACAGGCGGGACTAAAGGCCCCCACCCCCTTTAGTCGCGGTTGCTTAAGAACCGCGACTAAAGGCCCGTCCACGTGGGCGCCAGGTGGCCGTCGGGGGACCTTTAGTCGCGGTTCTTCTGGCCAACCGCGACTAAAGGCCGCCGCAGGTTTAGGGTTTTAGCCCCCCCCCTAAACCTGCCCCCCCTAAACCTGTTTTCTGTTTAATTTGTATTGTTTTATTTCTTTTATGCTTTATTTTAATTTTGAAAGAGTTTCACATATTCTACGCTACTACATACATGCATATGAATGTACAATTTCAAACAAATTTGAAATTAGAACCAAAAAGAATTCAAGAGGAATATACAGTATATATTAAATATCATCGGATGACCATATACAATTTTGAACAAGTTTCCATACATAATTTAATGCATATAAAGTTCTACGTCCTCGTAATGGTGTTCTCCTTTAGGATGGAGGACTTCCCTCCTGAACCATCCAGCTAGTTCCTCTTGAAGTGGTCGGAAGCGAGCTTCTGGACTAAGCATCATCCGGAGGTTATTCCTCTGAGCATTGGTATCACTCGGAACCCGCTCAGAGGTGTATCTCCGGATCATCTCACAGACATAGTATCCACATAGATTGGTCCCCGCTGGCTGAATATCCCCACCATTCTTAGCCTTTGACTTTTTGAATTCTAGCTCTTTTTTGAATTCGCCGACCTTTGTATCTACGAACCGTCTCCAAACCCTATGAGGCAAAGAAAATTAAATGAACAAGAGAGTTATTAGTTACTTGATATTAGGAAATGAACGAAATAGGCCAATCGATATAGAGCGCAAATGAATGAAAATAATTACTTCTGCAGCATTCTTCTCATGTCGCCCCAAAGCTTTGGATCCATATTCAGAGAGTCGTGGACGAGACATTCTGAGGTGTCAACTTTAATTACTAGCAGAATCCAGTGAAACCTGCGGACACGATACATGCACAGTACGTCATGCATAACTCATCGATTAGCCGGCCACATACCATGCATGGAGTAAACAAAAGAGAATGTGCTCAAGACAGAAACACTCACCCAAAATGGTAAGGAAATAGAATATCACTTTTGAGTTCCTGCTTTGTAAGAAACTGCCACAGGTCTGCCTCCATGTCGGCGGGGTGATGTCGCAACACATATCCATTAACGATGTGTGGGTCAATGAACCCAACATCATGGATGTTCCTTACTCTGCATTCCTTAATCTTCATTCTGCATGTATAATAGCGGACACAA
This sequence comes from Aegilops umbellulata, assembly GCA_032464435.1. NCBI lineage: Eukaryota > Viridiplantae > Streptophyta > Magnoliopsida > Poales > Poaceae > Aegilops > Aegilops umbellulata. The sequence continues at coordinate 644,521,839 of CP136060.1, read as the reverse complement.
CAATATAGTTAGGACATATATATAGTGCAGGCAATATGAACGAGATGGGGTAGAAATAAATCACTTACAGAACGTAGCAACTGATGATAGATTTGTCGAGCTCGCGCAGATTGAAAAGCTGGAACAATTCACTCAGATGAATTTGTACATAGTAATGTTTGAAGTGATGCTCATATCTAACTTCCGCATAAATATATTCTTTGGCGTTTTTATTTTTTATGTAACCCTTGTACCATTTCAGCAGACCTTTCATTTGTGGAGGTAGATCCTCTTCCTGCGCAGGCTCGACGAAAGACCCATTCTTCACATATGTAATTACTACCTCCTTCACTGGCGCCTCATCAAGGCCTAACAGTTCACGAAGAGTAATACCTAAGTTGGCCGCTTGTTCTCTGGCACTCGTTACAGTCAATCCAAGTGCTGCCGCAGCTGCTATGACATCGGGGTCATCCGGACCGGCGGCTTTCACTATAAGCGGGGCAATCGATTGTTTACTTTGTTCCCCGAGCTGGGCAACTCGTTTACTTTGTTCTGGATCGGGGTCATCCGCCCGCTCTTTCTTCTCCTTCAACATGAGTGCCTGCCTACGAAGTTCACGTGCATAGTCCTCAGGCAGATTCTTCGCGGCTTGGGACGGTGTGCTCAAAAATGACTTAGCCCACTTCTTTTGCTCATCAGAAAATACTGGCTTGGGCTCGGGCTCTCTTTTCTTCTTGCAGTCCGCCTTCCATTTCTCAAGATCAGCAGCCGCGGCCGCGGCAGTTTCCTCGGCACTACGTTCCCAAGGCCTTGTGGGGAGAGGCTTCAGTGATGGCTCCGATACCTTTGTGGTCTTAGGTACATAAGGGTCCGGGTTAATAATCCAGGATTGCTTCTGCTTCTTTGCCGGAGGTGGATTGGGGGGCGGCGTCTGATCACCCGCCGGACGAGGACTGGGGGGCGGCGTCTGATCACCCGCCGGACGTTGTGGACTGGGAGGCGTCGGCTGACGTGACGGAGGTGTAGGTGAACCGCCACCACCACCACCACCACCGCCGCCGCCACCGCCACCACCACCACCGTAGGGGGGTGGACTTGTTGTCCTTGGCGCCTCGCCTGGAAACTTGATAAACTTCTTTTGCCATAGAATGAAATGGCGCTTGACATCTCCAAGTCTTTTCTCCCCTTCAGGTGTAGCAATGTCAATCTCCAGGTCCTCAAACCCTTGGACTATGTCCTCCACCGTGACACGAGCATAGCCATCTTGAATGGGGTTGTTGTGGTGGAGTGCTCCAGGTAAACATGGTAAAGCACTGCCGATGGCTACCTTCATGGACATGTTCCCGATAGGATAATACAGATGACATTCTTTCCTCTCCTTTATATCGTCCACGGGGTAGCGAGGAGGCTCCGGTGCAGTAATTTCGACCACCAGAGGCTCCGGTGCAGTAATTTCAATCGTCGGTGCATCTGCACCAGCTGCCGGTGGGGCCTCCGTGGAAGCCACGCTGCTTCTCCGCTGCTGGCTTTCGAGATCCGCTGGATGATCTTCATGCTGCGCCCAAGCTGCATCTCTTTCGGCTACTAGTACACTCACGGTTTTCTTCATCACATCCATTTCCGATGCCAACCGCGCCACAACATCTGCTTCCCGATCCATCTTTCTCTTACGGCTTCTGTAACCGTACGGGTCATCGTTCTGGGGGAACCCTATTTTCCACGGAATGTGCCCCATGCCTCGTACACGTCCTCCGTGTTCAGGATTCCCGAGGGCTTTTGTCAGTGCGTCGTTCTCTCTGTTGAACTTGATCTTCCCCTCTTGAGCATCCCTCATTGCGTCAATAAGGGCTTGGGTGGGTTTAATTATTTTTCCCTGGTAAACACACTCCCCTGTCTCCGGGTTCAGCGTTCCCCCATGCCCGTACCACCAGCTTTTGGCCCTTGGGTCCCATCCCTCCGTACCTGGACGGATTCCTCGCGCCCTCAGCTCGTTCTCCATCTTCTCCAACCTAGACTGCCAAAGGCGATACCCTCCTGGCCCCATAATATGATTGTACTCCTTCTTAGCCGCATTTTTCTTATTTTTTTCGATATTTGAATGAACTGCTCCGATTTCTTTTGCTTCACAAATTCTGGCCAATCATGTTTCAGTTTCTCATATTGTCCTTTGAAATCCGGAGTCTTGTTCTGCTTGACAAAGTCATGGGCTAGATTTTGCTTGAATTTCCGGAATGCGTCGGCCATCTTACGAAGAGCGAACTGTTTGACTAGCCTCCTCCTCTCCTTGTTTTCCTCAATCTTGTTACCCTCCTCATCGAATTTGTTGTATTCCGGAGGTAGAACGAAATGTTCCATAAGCTTCTTGAAGCAATCTTTTTTTGTTCTCTTATCGACAAAAGTGAAACCAGCAATTCGTGCCTTCTTTGGCTCATTCCACTCCTGGACGGTGATCGAGACGTTGTCTCTAACAACGGCTCCGCATTGGCTGACAAACTTGGTGGCGTTCTTGCGGGGCTCCAGTGGCCTGCCGGTTGCACTGTCGACAACCTCGATGGTGCATGTTTCTCCTTGTTTCATCGTCTTGGTTGCGCCACGCTTTGACGACGTACTCGATTGTTTCGACGATCCGGCCGAGGGCTAAAATAAGAAAGAGAGTCGCGCACGTTAGTACACACATATTTATTCAAATCAGTTAGTTTGTATCACCAGAGGCTCAATGTATATATATACCTCGGCGCCGGAGGTGGTTGCTACTTCCATTTGAAGATCGTCGTTTATCGACTTTTGTTCGGCATCATCTTGGTGACGGCGCCCTTCATCTTCACCGTCAAGGTTCAGATAAGAAGAGACATCATCTTCTTCTTGTCCGGTCGGCACATATAGAATATCGCCGTTTATGATGCCGAACATATGTGCTTCACCGTCCGGATCATAGTTGTCCATAATCGGGTCAGCTCTATCGTCCGCCATTATGTCAGTCCTGAAAACATGTAGTAAAAACAAATTAATTAAGTGAAGAAGGGGGGCGGTGGCGGTGGCGGTGGCGAAAGGGCGGTGGCAAAAGGAGGGGGCGAGGAAGGGGTGGGAGAGGGTGTCGCGGTAGAGCGCGAGACGGGGCGGCAGACAACGGCGTCACGGAGAGGGAGGCGAGGACAACACACATGTATAACCCTCGCCATTTGGTTAATTATCAAATTTTACGGTTTTTTGTTAATTATCAAGTTTTAAGTTACTTTTTTTCTTCTTCCTTTTTCTTTCTTCTTTCTTTTGGTTTTCATTTGGTTTTCATTTTTTTCTTCTTCCTTTTTCTTTCTTGTTTTTTCTTCTTCCTTTTTCTTTCTTCTTTCTTTCTTCTTTCTTTCTTCTTTATTTTTTTCTTCTTCCTTTTTCTTCTTTCTTTTTTTCTTCTTCCTTTTTCTTTCTTCTTTCTTTCTTCTTTCTTTTTTTCTTCTTCCTTTTTTCTTCTTCCTTTTTTTTCTTCTTCCTTTTTTTTCTTCTTTCTTTTGGTTTTGTTTTGTTTTCATTTTTTTTCTTCTTCCTTTTTCTTTCTTCTTTTTTTCTTCTTCCTTTTTCTTTCTTCTTTCTTTCTTCTTTCTTTTTTTCTTCTTCCTTTTTTTCTTCTTCCTTTTATCTTCTTCCTTTTTTTCTTCTTCCTTTTTTTTTCTTGTTTCTTTTGGTTTTGTTTTGTTTTCTTTTTTTTTCTTCTTCCTTTTTCTTTCTTCTTGTTTTTTTTCTTGTTTCCTTTTTGGCAGGGGCGGCGGGCAGGGGCGGGCAGCGGGCGGCGCGCGGGCGGCGGCGGCGGCCAGGGGCAGGGCCAGGGGCGGCGGCCAGGGGCAGGGCCAGGGGCGGCGGCCAGGGGCAGGGCCAGGGGCGGCGGGCGGCGGGCAGGGGGGCGGCGGGCGGCGGGCGGCGGGCAAGGGCAGGGCAGGGCAGGGGCGGCGGCGGCGGCGCGCTAGGGCAGGGCACGGGCGGCGGCGGCGCTCACTCGGGGCGGAGGCGGCGGCGCTCACTGGGGGCAGGGCGTCGGCATCGGGGCAGGGCGTCGGCGTCGGCGTCGATCGGCGTCGGGGCAGGGCTTCGGCGTTGATCGGCGTCTGGGCAGGGGGCTTCGGCGTCGAGAGAAGAATGGGAAGTGGCGGAAACTGCTAAGTGCAGTATATATAGGCAGACCTTTAGTCGCGGTTGGTGTGACGGACCGCGACTAAAGGGTAGCTTTAGTCGCGGTCCGCCACACCAACCGCGACTAAAGGATAGCTTTAGTCGCGGTCCGCCACACCAACCGCGACTAAAGGCCAAAACCCTTTAGTCGCGGTTGGTGTGGCGGACCGCGACTAAAGCTATCCTTTAGTCGCGGTTGGTGTGGCGGACCGCGACTAAAGGTATGTGCTGGCACTGGCGCGGTGCGGTGGGATGTTTAGTCCCACCTCGCTAGCCGAGAGGCTTCGACAGTGGTTTATAAGCGCGGCTGCGCTCACCACTTCGAGCTCCTCTCAAATGCAGGCTTACGGGCCTATTCTGTTACTATGAGCCTGTGGGCCTACTGGGCCTTTCTGCGGGCCTGAATCCTGGCCCAATAATGGGTTTCTAGTCGTATTCAGGCCGTGGTGGCCCAGTAGGTGGCATATTTTTTATTTTTTGCCTGTTTTTTGTTTTCATTTTTGCTTTATTTATTTTGTTTTGTTTCTACTTACAACAAAAAACTTATTTATTTTATTTTATTTTGTTTCTAATTACTTATTTATTTTACTTTATGATAATTATTTTTGCTATTAAAGTTTCTAATTACTTATTTATTTATGTTATTAAAATCTTAAAAATACAATTATATATCAAAAAAATCAGAAAATAAAACTAATTCATTTTAAATTCTTGTTTTTCTTCTATTTTTTTCTTCCTTTTTTCTTCTATTTTTTTCTTCTGTTTGTTTCTTCCTTTTTCTTGTTTTTCTTCTTTTTTTTCTTCCTTTCTTCCTTTTTCCTTTTTTCTTCTGTTTTTCTTCTGTTTGTTTTTTTCTTATGTTTTTCTTCTGTTTGTTTTTTCTTCTGTTTTTCCTTTTTTTCTTCTGTTTGTTTTTTTCTTCTGTTTTTCCTTTTTTCTTCTGTTTTTTCTTCTGTTTTTTTCCTTTTTCCTTCTTTCTTCTTCTTCCTTTTTCCTTTTAAAATCAGAAAAATAAAACTAATTCATTTTAAAATCTTAAAAATACAATTATATATCAAAAAAATCAGAAAAATAAAACTAATCCCTTGAAGGTTTGACAAAAGGTTTGATACATCATTCAGTTCATCGACCAAATACAAAGTTTGGTACAATAAATTATTACACATCAATTCTTCCCTTGTGTCCCTGCTTGCTTACGATTGTGCCGTATCCATGGAGCATCCTCATCATTTAACTTAATGCTTGGGTCGGTGTTCACTTTGAAGGGCGGAATTTCAGCAAACATATTATAATCTTCTGACATGTCTGTCTTGTCCTCCACTCCCACGATGTTTCTTTTCCCTGAAAGAACAATGTGGCGCTTTGGATCATCGCATGATGTACTGATCGTTTTCTTATCTTTCCGTTTCCTCGGTTTGCTACTCATGTCCTTCACATAGAAAACCTGAGCGACATCTTTCGCTAGGACGAATGGTTCGTCAAGGTAACCAAGATTGTTGAAATCCACCATTGTCATTCCGTATTGCTGGTCCACCTATACCCCACCTCCTGTTAGCTTGAACCATTTGCACCGGAACAAAGGGACCTTAAAGGAGGGTCCATAGTCAAGTTCCCATATCTCCTCTATGTAACCATAATATGTGACCTTTTGCCCATTCTCGGTTGCTGCATCAAAGCGGACACCACTGTTTTGGTTGGTGCTCTTTTTATCTTGGGCGATCGTGTAAAATGTATTCCCATTTATCTCGTACCCTTGGAAAGTCGTTATAGTCGAAGATGGTGTCTTGGCCAACATGTACAGCTGATCTACAACATCATTGTCATTCATTAAATGTTTTCTCAACCAACTGCCGAAAGTCTCCATGCGGGCCTTCCTAATCCAGGATTCAGGCTTCCCCGGGTTGTCCGAGCGTAAAATATTCTTGTGTTTCTCAAAGTACGGAGCCACCAAGCTGGAATTGGTCAGTACAGTGTGGTGTGCTTCAGTCAGAGAATGGCCGTCCATACATATCGTTGATTTCCTTCCGATCGTGCCTTTTCCACTTAGTCTCCCCTCGTGCCGCGATCGAGGAAGGCCAATCGGCTTAAGGTCAGGAACAAAGTCAACACAAAACTCAATTACCTCCTCATTTCCATAGCCCTTGGCGATGCTTCCTTCTGGCCTAGCACGGTTACGAACATATTTCTTTAATACTCTCATGAACCTCTCGAAGGGGAACATATTGTGTAGAAATACAGGACCGAGAATGAAAATCTCTTCGACTAGGTGAACCAGGAGGTGCGTCATAATATTGAAGAAGGATGGCGGGAACACCAACTCGAAACTGACAAGACACATCGTTCTGTAACCGTGGTAGAACTTCTGGATTGATTACCTTCTGAGAGATTGCATTGAGGAATGCACATAGCTTCACAATGGCTACTCGAACATTTTCCGGCAGGAGCCCCCTCAAAGCAATCGGAAGCAATTGCGTCATAATCACGCGGCAGTCGTGAGACTTTAGGTTTTGGAACTTTTTCTCCGCCATGTTTATTATTCCCTTTATATTGGACGAGAATCCAGACGGGACCTTCATACTGCTCAGGCATTCAAAAAAGATGACCTTCTCTTCTTTGGTCAGAGCGTAGCTGGCACGACCTTGAAACCATTCCGGATGCCGGTCATCAGGGTCTTTCAAACGTTGCTGGTCCTGCCGTGCTTCCTTTGTATCATTTGTCTTCTCATACACGCCCAAGAAGGTTAGGAGGTTCACGCAAATATTCTTCGTAACGTGCATCACGTCGATTGCAGAGCGGACTTCTAGGACTTTCCAATATTCTAGCTCCCAGAATATAGATTTCTTCTTCCACATGGCTGCGTGCCCGTCAGCTCCCTTCGGAACTGATTGTCCGCCAAGACCCTTTCCAAAGATGACTTTCAAATCCTTGACCATATCAAATACCTCAGCACCAGTGCGTTCTGCAGGCTTCGGCCGGTGATCTGCCTTGCCGTTGTAATGCTTGCCTTTCTTTCTTACTGGATGAATTTTTGAAAGAAATCGACGATGCCCAAGGTACACGTTCTTCTTACAATTTGGCAAATGTACACTTTCAGTCTCATGTAAGCAGTGCGTGCATGCATTGTATCCTTTATTTGACAGTCCCGAAAGGTTACTAAGAGCAGGCCAATCGTTGATGGTTACGAAAAGCAACGCTCGTAGGTCAAATTCCTCTTGTTTGTGCTCATCCCACACACGGACACCAGGTCTGCCCCACAGCTGTAAAAGTTCATCAACTAATGGCCTTAGGTACACATCGATGTCGTTGCCGGGTTGCTTAGGACCTTGGATGAGCACTGGCATCATAATGAACTTCCGCTTCATGCACAACCAAGGAGGAAGGTTGTAGATGCATAGAGTCACGGGCCAGGTGCTATGGCTGGAGCTCTGCTCGCCAAAAGGATTCATGCCATCTGTACTTAGACCAAATCTTATGTTCCTTGCGTCAGCTGCAAAATCTTTGAACTCTCTGTCGATCTTTCTCCATTGCGTTCCATCTGCGGTGTGTCTCAACTCCCCGTCTGACTTACGGTCCTCTTTGTGCCATCGCAACAACTTGGCATGCTCTTTGTTCCTGAACAGACGTTTCAACCGTGGTATTATAGGAGCATACCACATCACCTTGGCGGGAACCCTCTTCCTGGGTTTCTCGCCCTCAACATCGTCACCAGGGTCATCGCCTCTGATCTTATAACGCAATGCAGTGCATACCGGGCATTCATTCAAATTCTCGTATTCACCGCGGTAGAGGATGCAGTCGTTGATGCATGCATGTATCTTTAGAACCTCTAAACCTAGAGGGCAGACAACCTTCTTTGCTTCGTACGTACTGGCGGGCAACTCGTTATTCTTTGGAAACATATTCTTCAACATTTTCAGCAAGTTTTCAAATGCCGAGTCAGCTACACCTGCCTGTGCCTTCCATTTCAGCAAATCCAGTGTGCAGCCCAGCTTTTTCAGACCATCATCGCATCCGGGGTACAACGACTTTCTGTGATCCTCTAACATGCGATCCAAATTCTCCCTCTCCTTTTCAGTTTCGCAGCATCTTCGTGCATCAGCAATGGTCCGACCAAGATCATCAATGGTCTCATCACGTGCCTCTTCTTCACCTTCACCTTCCCCTTCACCTTCCCCTTCACCTTCCCCTTCACCTTCCCCTTCACCTTCAGCATCCTCCATGAAAGTATCACCGAAATCAGCAAGATAGCTTTCATCGATGAAATCATCCCCTTCTTCATCTTCTTCCATTATAACCCCTCTTTCTCCATGCTTGGTCCAACAATTATAGCTTGGCATGAAACCGTGCCGAAGCAGGTGCAGGTGAACTTCTCTTGAGGAAGAGTAACCCTTCTGATTCTTACAGTCAACACATGGACAGATAACAAAACCCTTCTGCTTGTTCGCATTAGCCACTACGAGGAAATCTTTCAAACCCGTAGTGAACTCGCGGGAGAGTCGGTTACCGTACATCCATTGCCGATTCATCTGCATTATTATAATATAAAATATATAATTGACCATCATGCATTTGTTAAACTAACTAGCTATAAACAATAGAAATTAAACAATGAACAACACACATGCATATTTTATCAATGACACACATGCATGAAAGGTTCAAGTTGCTAACCGCGATCGAGGAGGAAAAAAATAAATGAGGAACCTCAAGTGTGGCTCTTGGGGCATTTCATCAAACACCTTGTGTGCATAAGAGGAACCAAAAGCAAACCTACACCCCCTTGTGAAGCTTGTGAAGAGAAGTGGCACCAAATGGCTAAGTGAGTGCGCTGAACTGGTATATATAGGGAGGAGCTTTAGTCGTGGTTGGCCTGGCCAACCGCGACTAAAGGCCTTTGGGCACCTTTAGTCGCGGTTGGCCCGGCCAACCGCGACTAAAGCCCCTCACGTGCACCAGCTGGCCACCGAGCGCCCTGGGCCCAGGCCTTTGGTCGCGGTTCGTCTGCCGAACCGGGACTAAAGACTTCATTAGTCGCGGTTCCTACAGTTCCGCGACTAATGGGGCTGGACGGAAGCCTCTTTTTCTACCAGTGAGTTTTCCCAAAAAACTCTAGACCAGAGGCTTGTGAGAATTTAAGTGCATGCTTTGTTCAATTTGTTTATGCGGTCCAACTCAGATGAAAGATGAACGCATCAACACATGTTGTAGTTGCTCACTTGTGCTTATGGACGATGACATGTTATGCGCTCACCTGTAGGAAAATCATGCCAGACCTCGGCGTAGGTGTTGATTGATCGCTCGCTGCGTTGATGTGTGCAACTTAGAGAAGGATATTTCTCATGTCTGAATGGTCTAGACTCTAGACCAGAGACTTGAGACGGCCTAACTGCATGCGTTGTTTATGTTGTCCGAATCAGATGAAAGATGAACGCATGAACACATGTTGCATATGTAATTGCACACCTGTGCTTATCGACAACGATATGTTATATGCTTGCCTGTAGGAAAATCACGCCGACCGCTTCTATGTCAATCATCGCTTATGTGAAGTCAGACCATACTACTTGTCTTATGCAGATGGCAGCACCCTGGATATGCCTTCTATGTAAGTACATCATTCTGGAAACGGATATGCCTTCTAATTTGAGACGCTTATGTGTTTTCTGCTAGTCTATGTGTAACTATAAATACTCGCGGTCTGTCAGGCTCAACGCGACAGTAGCATAGTCCATGTCGCCAACTCGTGGCTAATTAATACAAATAGCATCGCCGTACGAGTGGTTTCCAAGGGCCGGCCGGCCGTCGCCCATTGCCTATGTGATCGACCTGCTGAATTTTATTTTCAACAAGATGAAAACTTGGACGTCCTTCCATAATGATGCTCCCTCAACTAAAACTACGATACTTAATTTGAAACGGAGGAAGTAGTAAACTCGGAGGAGCCGGTGTACCAATTCGTACCCCCACCCGTCACCTTTCTGCTTGGCCATACATATTGAACTACTCATCAAAGGCTACATCAAATGCTTGAACCTCTCTGTTTACACGCTACCAGGTCCTTCACTCACCTGTAATTGCAAGCAAAGTAGCCTTGGTTAGCTGCAGAATGGTGCGATGGAGAAAAAGTGTGCTCAGAGAGAGATGGACAACGTTGACAGGGAATGGTTTTCATGTCTCAAATCAGAGTGGTAGAAAGAAAGCGACGCGGCGTTGGTGCAGCGCAGCGCGGACACCGGAACGTGTAGGGTGTGGCCATCTGATCCAATCAGTGCGAGTAGTGCAATATGTGCCCGGACACATGACCCTTCTTTCTTTCCTCTGCTTTTACCTTTTCTTTTCACTTTGTCTAGGCCTCTAGGGTGTTTCTCACTTATATTACATCGACCAATCGAGTAGTATATATCTACCATCTTACCGGTTTGACTTGTGCTATTTTGGCACAAGACAAAAACAGACGTGACGGAATATGGAATATGATGGCCGGTTTCTCACTCTGTTGAGCATCGTACGTTCAGAGTGACATGTGCGGTTTTTTGGTGAAAACTGAGATACCTTGTGTAATGGGCCACACTTGCGCTGCTCTTTTTTTCCTTTCACAGGCCGAATACGCTGAATTGTGACGTGGTAGGCCCACATCCAGCCCATGTGGCAGATTGCGTCCATGAGAAGCATGACAAGAGAGAAAGCAATGTCGAAGCCCACCACCTTCATCGCGCGACATGGCATTGATATGTTGGACCCAAGCATGAAGAGGTTTGAGAGACCTGAGAAGGCGTTGAGCAACATGCATGTATCAATTGATTATTGAAGCCATTATAATATGCGAGCCACATTTTACCCAAAAAACAATGATAAAGAGCAGCATGTTTATGATTTGGTGACAAGCTCGCATTTTATGAACTTTAAACTTTTTTTTCTTTATGTAGACATAATTATAAACTAGAAACCGTGGTGAGGATATTTGTGAGACTATACGCTTTAGAGATTTCTATGAAGATATTTGAAAATACACATGCACCTATATATTTCAGTTTAACATATACACACACACACACACACTTTGTTCATGGCAGTAATACAAATTAATCCATGAAAGCATGCCATTTTTCTCTCTCATATGTATCCGGATTAGGTTTAAATATCTCTCCAAGATGCAATGTAGCAAAAAGGAAAAATAATGTAATTATCACTACATACACGATTCGGAATTAGCACAGTGCAAGCACATATTTAAATGCTAGATATAACCATTGTATAGTAAAACACTATTATTAATGTATCAACATTATCTTATTGTTTATTATCACAACTAAGTTATGAAAAAATAGGATCTGCAATTGTGGTTTGGTAAAAATGAGTTACAAATAAATATAAAGTTTAGCATAAATATATTATTTATTTATTTTTAGTCAGACTAGCGTCTAGATTTATGAAAAATATGAAAATAAGAAGTAATGTATGAAATAAAAAGCATTAATTGTACCCGCTCTTATTTATTCTTCAACAATTATAGAATATAAACGTTCGATCAATTTTAAATGTGCTAGGTACAGCTCCTTGATTATCAATTATAAAAAATCAATCAGTCACAAACCAGTTGTAAAGTTGTATATACTAGAGTTGAATGTGCTAGGTAAGCTTGCAGAATATGCGTAATGAAGCATATCGACTCCTACTGATTGCTAAATAACGAATTGGGATGTTGCTGGCTCGCTCCACGCCGCCGGCCACTGGCAGGAATGGACTCCGGTCGCCGGGAGCCCGGGACTGGGCCGAGGGCGCCGCCGGCCTACCTGCTAGGCAGCTGGGGACTGGGAGCGCCGAGGAGGGGAAGAGCGGCAGTTGTGGGGCCAGTCGTTGGGAGTGGCCGAGCGCGCCGCCGGCCTCCCTGCTATGAAGTGTGGAGTTGTCCTTAGTTCTCACAACCCTCAGCCGCTTGCGTGTTCTAGTCCATTCAAGAATCTGATCGCGCGAGAGGGAGGAGATGTCGCTACTAGAGTAGCAAAGATCGGTACACTTTGTTTTAGAAAAATCGGTTCTTAGATTGGCTTCATAGTGAGCTTTTGCCCCAATTAATCACGATGGTGAATTAAATAAAATTCTAAAATTATTTAATTCCACATAAATAGAGAAATAAATTTATTACATAAATATAGTTTACTAAAAATTAAGGAACTATATAAAAGAAATAAATGTATAATAATTATAAGTAAATTATAAAATTAAATAGAATTATCATTCTAAGTTGGAAATAAAATCCAATATTTTAGTAATAAATATATTAAATCATAAATAACCCTTAAAAGGGTTAGAAAAATATAAAAATAAGGAACTACGATTTTTATAATCGACTCCTCCTTATTTAAAATATTAAATCCAAAAATAAAAAAGGAATTGTTTTCAGCGAGAGGCGCATGATGGCGGGGCTGATCGCTGCTAGGAAGGGGAAGCCAAAGGTGGTGCCAGTAAGGAAGGTGGCCGAGCGCTACGTAGCGGAAGGTAGGGATACAAAATTCGTGGGACAAAAAGAGTTTGGGCCTAGTTATGGGTCGATGATCGACTCACAATTGGGACCAAAAAGGCCATTTCATCATTCCAAAAGTTGATCCATCTGGCCATGTTGTATCTGGATCCAACAAGCGCAAGAAGTACACAACTACAGAACAGAATGTCACGCATCACAACTACAGAGAAGCTTATTAAGGAATGGACTGCGGTAATGCTTGCTTCGGGTCGCGTGGATGGCGAAGGTGTTGGCGCTGCATGCTCTAGGTGCATGGTGAGAGAGGGTGTAAGAGGAAGGGCTCGAGATTAAGTCAGGTGGGAATCGGGAGAGAGATAAATGAGCGGATTTTTTCAATGCTTGCATATGGCTTGAGGCGCCTAGGTGGAATTAAGAAGTGGTCACATTCAATGTCAAGCTCGTTTCACACCAACTTCTGATTACATCATATCACTACAGGAATCAGCTACTTTGCCGTCAGCCATGGCGGACGGCAAAGGCATGGATGGCTGACGGCAAAGGTCTTTGCCGTCCGCCGCGGACGGCAAAATGTGACGGCAAAGTAAGGTTCGGCAAAGAGGCAATTTGCCGTCTGCTTCGGGCGGCTGACGGCAAATGAGCCTTTGCCATCAGCTGCGGACGGCAAAGAGTGCAGACGGCAATAAGTGCGCTGTTACTCCGTTAGGTGGCTAATGGCAGGACTTTGCCGTCCGCCGCTGACGGCAAACTTCGGAAGGCCTTTGCCGTCCGCCGTGTGATGTCAGCCCACGTCACTACACGGCAGGCTCTTTGCCGTCCGCCGCGGACGGCAAAGCCTTTGCCGCCAGCCACTGTAGGCAAACTGACCAAATTGGTCAGCCTCCCAGGAAGCACAGCTGCCTGCCACGTGGCCTCTTTGCCGTCCGCTACTGATGGCAAAGAGCTCTTTGCCGTCGGTGGCGGACGGCAAAGAGCCTGCATATTGGCTCTTTTTTTCTGTTTTTTTTAATCCAACAATTTTCAGAGCAATATATATGACATATATAGATATATTTCCATATCAGATATCCAGCACATAAGTTTCATATCACATATCACATATCACATAAATTTCATCCATACACATTGTTCATACATAAGCAAGTTCCATCCATATACATATTACAATGCAAAGTTTCATCAAGATAGGAAGTTCCATCATAGCAAGCTAGATACAATGCAAAGTTTCATCAAAGGAAAAGCAAACACTCCATCATAGGAAGCTAGGTTCCATGAAGTGAATGAAATCTGCAAAATGGTAAATAAGAAAGTTAGAAATAGGTGACTAGAACAAGAAGAAGACTAGAACAAGAAGAAGACTAGAACAAGAAGTGTATGTCATTTATGAGCTAACTTAGTTGAAATGGATCATATATGAGCTAACTAAGTTGAAATGGGTTGTTTGTGAGCTAACTAAATTGAAATGGGTTGTTTATGAGCTAACTTAGTTGAAATGGATCATTTATGAGCTAACTTACTTGAAATGGGTCATTTATGAGCTAACTAAGGTGAAGGGCATCGTTTTTGAGCTAACTAAGGTGAAATGAATAGTTTTTGAGCTAACTTAGGTGAAATGGATCATTTATGAGCTAACTTAGGTGAAATGGATCATTTATGAGCTAACTTACTTGAAATGGGTCGTTTATGAGCTAACTAAGATGAAATGGATCTTTTTGAGCTAACTAAGGTGAAGTGGATTGTTTTTGAGCTAACTTAGGTGAAATGGATCATTTATGAGCTAAGTTACTTGAAATGGGTCGTTTATGAGCTAACTAAGGTGAAATGGATCTTTTTGAGCTAACTAAGGTGAAATGGATCGTTTTTGAGCTAACTTACGTGAAATGGATCATTTATGAGCTAACTTAGTTGAAATGGATCATTTATGAGCTAACTAAGGTGAAATGGATCGTTTTTGAGCTAACTAAGGTGAAATTGATCGTTTTTGAGCTAACTTAGGTGAAATGGATCATTTATGAGCTAACTTAGGTGAAATGGATCATTTATGAGCTAACTTAGGTGTTTTTGAGATAACTAAGGTGAAATGGATCGTTTTTAGCAAACTTAGGTGAAATGGATCATTTAAGAGCTAATTTAGGTAAAATGGATCGTTTTTAGCTAACTTAGGTGAAATGGATCGTTTAGGAGCTACTCTAGGTAAATTGGGTCATTTTAGAGCTAACTTGGATAAACTGGATCATTTATAAGCTAACCTAGGTAAGATGGGTCATTTTGGAGCTAACCTAGGTGAAATGGGTCATTTTGGAGCTAACCTAGGTGAAATGGGTCATTTTAAAGCTAATGTAGGTAAAATGGATCATTTAGGAGCTAATCTACGTAAAATGGGTCATTTTAGAGCTAACTTGGATAAATTGGATCACTTATAAGCTAACTAAGGTAAAATGAGTCATTTTAGAGCTAACTTAGGTAAAATGGACCGTTTATGAGCTAACTAAGTTAATTATGCAATTTTTGACATAAGTAAGCTAAGTACATATCGTTTTAGAGCTAACTTAGGTAGAATGGATGGTTTATGAGGTCAGTAAGCTTATTAAGTCATTTTGGAGGAAAAGAAGCTAACTCTAGGTCATTATGGTAAGCATATTGGAGGAAATAAAGGTAAGCCTAGGTCTCTATGCATTTCTTAAGCAAAACACTAGAGAAACTTACCGTGATCACGGAGGTGTAGGACCGGGCTGGCTCGCGCCGGTAGCTGGAGAAGGAGCGGGCTGGCTCGTGCCGGTAGCTGGAGAAGGATCGTGCGATGCGTTTCTGGAGTTAAGCTGCACCAAAGATCATTTCCAATGTCTCGTTAGCATTTTGACACTCAAATGTTAAGACTAGCAAGTAATGTCCATTCAAATTAAACTCACCGTGCTCCCAGGAGCAATCACTGGCATCGGCGGAGCGGTTTGACCGGACATCTCGCACATAGACTGCACATTTGGTTTTCACAACAGAGTCATACTAGTTAGTAATGAGACTCAAATGTTAAGACTAGCAAGTAATCTGCAGAAGAAACTTACCACAAGGAGCTCGTACATGGCCCTTGCTTGCATGTCATTCCGTGCCCTCTCCTCCTCCAACATCTTTGTCGTCTTCTCCTCCAACTCCCGCTGCCTCTCCGCCGCCTCCGCCAGAAGTTTCTCCATTCTATCTCTCTCACTCTGTATAGCAGCCTGCAACACCACTCACATGACCATTTGTAATCATTGATGAAAGCGCACACAATGTAATGGAGAAAGATAGCTGACTACGTATAACTAACCTTGAAGGCGAGTTGGACTGACCGTTCACGAGGCCTTATCTCAGGAGCGAAGCTCGACTGGCGCGCCTTGATCTCCGGGAGAGTGCTAGGACAACGGATAAGTCCATCTCCCATGGCTATGGAGCCATGGGACCTCCCGCCACCAGATATCATCAGCAGCTCTGTATCAATGGGACCCTGGCTCGGGTTAAAGTCCTCCCCTTTCCTCGCCTTCCCCTGATCTCTATATTGCACGAGCTTGTCGTGGGCGGAGATGTTGGTGAAGTTCTTTGGATCATCAAGGTCAGACGCAGAGAATGCCTTGACTTTCTTCTAAGGGCCAGTGTGGGCCATGGCATACAGGTCGTACACCTCTGGCACCTTATCCGCCTTATTGTAGCGTGCCTGAAAGAGAGAAACAAAGTAAATTAGTAATTAAAAGGCTAAAGCTAGCATGATGAATGAATTGCATGAATCATGAAGCAAACCACATACCCAGTTCCGCCCGTACTGAAATAAGTTGGAGCTGCCTTGGTGGTGTGGCACACCTTCCATTTGGGCATGTTTGTCCTTGGCCTCTTTGTGGGTGACCAGCCATTCTTCTGAGCACCACGCATTGACCAACACCTCCCAACAATCCATCCGATCCGCACACCATCTCGGAGGGGCCTAAGTTAGCAAATAGAAACTTGAGCGCTAAGGCTATGAATTACTAAATGAAGGAAGTAAGTACAAGGCCTTAAGAATTACCTTCATGTACTGCTCCTTACTCAAGAACTTATTGTGGCACTCCTGCTTGGGCTTCTTGATACCACGCCCGGCGTAGTAGTCTCGAACAGCCTGCACCCGAACCTCATGTCGTAAGTTCTGAAGTAGGCGCTTGCACTCCTTGTGGATAACATGATCCGCCTCCTCCTCGTATCCCTCCTCACACCTATAGAATGTCTGCAATCAAATGAGACAATATTAATTAGTACAATTAATAACTAGCTAGTTGAAGATTTTTAATTGTGTAAAGGAGCAATTACCCAGAACTTTCTGATCACGATGTCTGCCCTCGTCTTGCACAAGACACCGTCGATAATCTCACCCGGCGGGGCCGGGGCAGCCAAGTAGTGCTCCCAAGTCAATCCAACCTCTGGAAGCCGACCCTCACCAGGCAACGTGACAAACCCCGGGAAGTTTTGCCGAATCAGAACTCCAAGGACGGAGTTGGGCCGGCGGACACTTTCATGGTGGTCCCAACCCATGTAGCATGACAAGGCCAACACATCAGTTATTTGAAGAAACGTGAATGCAGAAGGTACAAAAAGATTAAATGCACTTACCTCTCCCCATCAGGGAAAATCAACCACCTCTGCTCGCCGGTCGCTGGCACGGACGGGAGCCGTGTAGCACCACGCTGGTAGACGTTGCCCCCCTCCTCCCCCTCCTCATCAGTCGGCTCCCCGCCAACATCAGCATGGCTACTCGGCTCCCCGCCATCCTCAGGATGACCCGACCAGGTACCCCATCCAGACGTGTGCTCCTCTGGGGTCTCGTGGGCCGAAAGCCCGTCGACCCGAGGCTCGTGGGCCGAAGACTCGTGGACCGGAGGCTCGTGGACCGGAGTCCGTGCAGCCTCCTCATCAGACGAGTCCACCATAGCAGTCACGTGCTCGGGTGAAACAGCTGGGGGCGGTGGCGAGGAAGGCGCCGTAAGAGTCACCCTACCTCCTCCTCTCCCGCGACCACGTGCTCCACCTCCTCTCTTCTTCTTACCTCGTCCCCTGTTGGGCACCGCGGTCGACGAAGAAGGGCCCGGCGGTGTCACCATACTGTCCAGCAACGCTCGGCGGAGAGGTGCGTGTGGAATGGAAGACCTCACACCACGCGCCGACGAAGAAGGGGCCTCGGCGCGTTCCCTACCAGCGCCCACCATCTTTCAACACCTGCCATGACAAAGAATAAACAAAATTAGTACAACATAAAAAAAGTACCGACATGAATAATAATATGTATATCACTTAAGTGTATCATCATCAAGTACAACATAAAAAAATTGAATACCTGACACTACTAATAATCTCGATCAGTATCATCAATAAATGCATAATCATCATCATCACTATAATCAATGATGGGCTCATAGGGTTCATTGGCATCAACATGTGCAAGGCCACCTTGACGTAATCAGTCAAGCATTGACAGGTCATCCGCAGCAGTAACCTCTTCTTGTTCCGGCTCTTCTTGTTCCTCCTCTGGGGTGATGTTGGATTCATTGTCGCTGTCTACTTCAATGTTTTGGGGTGAAGTATAGCGGTTCTTGAAACGCTTTTTGGAAAGACGTGTCTCTTGGAAGAATTCTCCTTCATATGTGTCTGGGTTAATGTGAGGTTCATAATCCTCTTCCTTTGGGGGAGAAAGTCTAGCACGTGGCGGCACTTCATAAACGACATCCCAACCTTTCAGATTTGGATTAGTTTGGCAGGCCCACGGTAGATAGAATACTTGGGTCGCCTGTTGAGCCATAATATAGACATCAGGAACATCTAAATGAGTGCTTTGGTTGATTTCAACTAGCCCTATATGTTCATGAGTCCTTCTAGTCTCCTTCGGCTGAAACCAATAACATTTGAAGACTACGACATTTGATGGGTTTTCACCATAGAACAGAAGTTCATAAATTGCTTCAACTCTCCCATAATACTCGATATCTCCTTCGCCGATAGCAGATACACAACAATTTGTAGACTTTCGGTCGGCCATAGATAGCTCTTTGCCATAGGTATGAAAGCGATACCCGTTGATGTCGTACTTGTCAAATGAACGGACCTTATAGTCAAAACCATTAGCGACTTGTCTCAATTCGGCGTCCATAGACTCTGAATTAGCCTACAAGTTTAATATGAAAGGATTGTTGCATTATGCACAAATTAGCGAATGAAATGAAATTGTCTAATAGAAATTACCATTTTTTTGAACCAATAGATGAAACCGGGATAGCCACCTCCTTGCTTTGCGAGAAGCTCATACTCTTCGACGGAATCCTTTTGGATCTCCGCTCCATACGAGAATATGGCGACGTATCGACTGTATGACATATCCAGGAATAAGAGTAGTTCAAAGGAAATAGAAGTTGCGAAACAATGTACCGAGAACTTACTCGATGTACGGCCGCACTTCTATCAGGTTTTTGAAGATATACAACGAAATGGTCCGCCATTCTTCGTTATCCAAAGATACTGGATGTGAAACACTAGCTGGTGCGAGATTCCCTTTGAATAGGCTCATGTTGGATCCACCCTTTTTAGGCTCGTCAGCATTGTACCGAGGCTTCGGATTATGCAAATGACGATTTTTGGCTTCATAGTGCGCTGTTATGAAGTTTGCCGCCTCCTCTGTGATGAATGCCTCAGCCATCGATGCTTCAATTCTACGTTTATTTTTACATTTTTCTCGAAGCGTCTTCTGCATCCTCTCAGTTGGGTAGCACCAACGATTTTGCACGGGCCCCCCCAATCTTGCCTCGGTCGGGAGATGCAAAATCAAATGCTGCATTGGATTGAAGAAGCCCGGTGGAAAGATCTTCTCTAACTTGCAGATCAACTCCAGCGCCAACTCTTCCATTTCTTCTAGCACGCCAGGCGATAGTTCTTTCGCACAAAGAACACGGAAGAAATAGCTGAGTTCTGCCAGTACTAGCCATTCATCCTCAGGGATGAAGCCACGCAACATCACCGGCATTACCCGCTCAATCCATATGTGCCAATCATGACTCTTGAGACCAAATATCTTCAGTTTATCAAGATTCGCTCCCCTCTTTAGATTCGTTGCATACCCATCGGGGAACATCAACTGCTGTTGCACCCACAAGAGAATTTCCCTCATAGCTGGCCTTCCAAGATTGAACCATGCCTTTGGCTTCGTCCAGTTCTGCTTTCCTTTCGGTTCTTTCATGTTTTGTAACAGCCTATCACATAGCGCCTCTAGATCGACTCTAGCCTTAGTATTATCCTTTGACTTCCCATCTATGCCGAACAATGTACCAAAAAGTGCCTCGGCGATATTCTTCTCAGTGTGCATCACGTCGATGTTGTGTGGGCAAAGGAGGTCTTTGAAGTAAGGCAGATCCCATAAGCATGTTTTGTGAGTCCACGCGTGCTTAGTATTATACCCCTTGAAGTACCCTGGACATTGTGGATCTGGCTCGAGAGCGTTTAACTGATCCAGGGTCTGTTGGCCTGTCAATGCAGGTGGTGCAGAGTTTTTGACAATTCTACCCCTGATGAAGTTCTTCTTGTCTTTCCTGAACTTATGGCGAGGATCCAGGAACTGTCTATGCATGTCGAAGCAAGAAAACTTGCGACCGGCCTGAAGCCAATGAAACTCAAGAGCTCCCTTGCATGTGGGGCACGGGAACCTTCCATGCACACACCAGCCAACGAATAGCGCATACGCCGGCAAGTCATGCGTCGAGTACATGTACCAGACACGCATTATAAAGTTCCGTTTGCTAAAGGCGTCGTATGTCTTGAACCCATTATCCCGAATCCCGAGCATCATCATAGTCTTGCACCATGTTTTCCATCCCGGTACCATGCTCGTCGGTGCAACGACGATCCACCTCAGCTCGGTCACGTTGGGCAGACTCACCATGAAATGTCCACACCGTATAATCAGGCGTAAAACCACTCTTCTGTAGGTGTTTGCCCATTTCAGCCTCTGTCTTCTTTTCCCAATTGCCGCACCGGAAACAGGGGCACCAGGTTTTCTTTTGGCCATTTGCAAATGCGGCTTTCACAAACCCCTTGGTTTTTGTGAACCATTCAGCGCTCCATTTGTTCTGACCAGTGTGACCAGTATACATCCACGCACGGTCACTCATCTTGACTTTCAGAGCTACTGGACACACAACAATTATATATGTAATTCACCATGTATATATTCATCGGTTGATCTACTTTGTCAATTTTATTACGTCCATGCAACCTACACTCTAATAGGTAATGATAGGTCCTAATCCCACCCATGTATGTGTAAATTGGGTTCATTTTCCCATGCTATACTCCGGATCCGACGCAAAATTTCGGCAGCACCTCCCCGTTGTTCTCCTGATACACGTCTCTGCAATAAATAGAGAGGATGTGTACCCGGAGAACAACAAGGGAGGCACTGACGAAATTTATGCGTCGGATCCAGAGCAAAGCATATGGGAAAACGAACCCAATCTACACATACTCGGGCTGTCCATGGATAGCGTTGGACAATTCGGAAGAATCAAGGTTATAAATATGCAAATGGATGCATATTTATAACTATGACGCTTTCGAACGGGAGACACATATTGGTTACGCATACTGATGATTCAAGACACATATATAGCTAGCTATCAAGTTTCATCGGAATAGATCAAATAATTAATGGGGGAGGAGGACTTGTCATTTGTGCTCACCCACGAACGAAGGGGCAGAGCTCGTCAAACGCACGGCGAGGTCGTCGAACACCAAACCTCGCAGCGATGAAACAACTGCACATTTAAAACTACACGATCAACACAATTATATATGATGTTTTTCATAACAAAATCGAAAAATATATGACCTAACTAATAATTCACAAATATATGACCCCGTCGGCCTCTAGAAGGCCAAAGAACACCTTTTCGGGAGGTGTCGGTGGTCGGGGTGCCCTGTCGGGGTCGGGGTCAGGGGGTCGGTTGTCGGGGTGTGGTGTCGGGATCGGGGTGTCGGGGTCGGGGTGTCGTGTCGGGGTCGGGGTGTCGTGTCGGGGTCGGGTGTCGGGTATCGGGGTGTCGTGTCGGGGTCGGGGTGTGGTGTCAGGGTGTCGGGGGTCGGGGGTCGGGGTCGGGGTGTCGGGCCGGGGTGTCGGGGTGGCGTGTCGGGGTCGGGGTCAGGGTGTCGGGGGTCGGGGTCGGGGTGTCGGGGGTCGGGGTCGGGGTCGGGGTGTCGGGCCGGGGTGTCGGGGTGTCGGGGGTCGGGGTCGGGGTGTCGGGGGTCTGGGGTCGGGGTCGGGGTGTCGGGGTGGCGCGTCGGGGTCTTCTTCTTCTTATTCTTTCTTCTTCTTTTCTTTCTTCTTCTCCCTCCTCCTCTTCCTCCTCCTCCTCCTCCTCCTCCTCTTCTTTCTTCTTCTTCTTTCTTTCTTCTTCTCCCTCCTCCTCTTCCTCCTCCTCCTCCTCTTCCTCCTCCTCCTCCTCCTCCTCCTCCTCCTCTTCTTCTTCTTCTTCTTCTTCTTCTTCTTCTTCTTCTTCTTCTTCTTCTTCTTCTTCTTCTTCTTCTTCTTCTTCTTCTTCTTCTTCTTCTTCTTCTTCTTCTTCTTCTTCTTCTTCTTCTTCTTCTTCTTCTTCTTCTTCTTCTTCTTCTTCTTCTTCTTCTTCTTCTTCTTCTTCTTCTTCTTCTTCTTCTTCTTCTTCTTCTTCTTCTTCTTCTTCTTCTTCTTCTTCTTCTTCTTCTTCTTCTTCTTCTTCTTCTTCTTCTTCTTCTTCTTCTTCTTCTTCTTCTTCTTCTTCTTCTTCTTCTTCTTCTTCTTCTTCTTCTTCTTCTTCTTCTTCTTCTTCTTCTTCTTCTTCTTCTTCTTCTTCTCTTCTTCTTCTTCTTCTTCTTCTTCTTCTTCTTCTTCTTCTTCTTCTTCTTTCTTCTTCTTCTTCTTCTTCTTCTTCTTCTTCTTCTTCTTCTTCTTCTTCTTCTTCTTCTTCTTCTTCTTCTTCTTCTTCTTCTTCTTCTTCTTCTTCTTCTTCTTCTTCTTCTTCTTCTCTTCTTCTTCTTCTTCTTCTTCTTCTTCTTCTTCTTTCTTCTTCTTCTTCTTCTTCTTCTTCTTCTTCTTCTTCTTCTTCTTCTTCTTTCTTCTTCTCCTTTTTCCTCTTCTATATTGTTCTGTTTTTCAACTCTCTTCTTATTCTTCTTCCTTTTTTCCTTTTTCCTCTTCTTCTACTTCTTCTTCTTTTTTTCAACTTTCTTCTTCTTCTAATAATCTAAACCTATATCTAGCACTAACCTAAACCAACCACTAACCTAAACCTATCAATAACCTAATTAAACCTAAACAACAAAGAAAAACAGTAGAAAAAAACAAAAAAAATGCTCACCTTGGCTCCTCTCGATGAAGGATGGAGGGGGCGGCGCGGGTGCAGGGGCGGCGGCGAGCCTGGCTCCGGGGCGGCGGCGAGCCTGGCTCCGGGGCGGGTGGCGCGAGGCGGACGCAGGGGCGGGGGGGGGGGCGAGGCAGACGCAGGCCTAGGGGCGAGCCTGCCTCCGGGCGCAGGGGCGGCGGCGATCCTAGCTCCGGGACGGGGGGCGCGAGGCGGACGCAGGGGGCCCGCGGCGAGCCTGGCTCCGGCGCGGGCGACGGGACGCCGGGGCGGTGGCGGGTGGTGAGGGCGACGGGGCGAGGGGCGGTGGGGCCAGGGGGCGGTGGCGGGTGGCGGCGGCGGCGATTGCTTGGGACGGTGGGGCGACGGGGCGAGGGAAGGTGGGGCAAGGGGGCGGTGGTGGGTGGCGGGGGCGGCGGCGGGTGGCGGTGGTCGTCGGGGAGGAGAGGAGGACAGATCGAACAGAGAGAGATGGGCGGGGTGGGGCGCCGTTAGTAACCTAAAGTTTGCCGTCCATGCCCCTTTGTCGTCCGCTTACTTGTTGTTTGTCGTCCGCTAGCAGACGGCAAAGAGGGGGGGCCGTTAAGTTTTTTGAAACCAGCTCGTCAGTGGGGCCCCCACCCCTCTTTGCCGTCCGCTAGCCGACGGCAAAGCTTCTTTGCCGTCTGCTAGCGGACGACAAAGAACTGGCTGATGGCAAAGAAGTACTTTGCCATCAGCCAGTTCTTTGCCGTCTGCTTTTGGGTAGCTAATGGCAAAGAGCTTCTTTGCCGTCCGCTAGCAGACGGCAAAGAGCTGGCAGATGGCAAAGTAGCTGATTCCAGTAGTGTATACAACTCTTCTTTAATAAATCCATAAAAAATGCAGTTTTGTTTATCCATTTGCCAGATTTCATAAAATGCGGCAATTGCAAACATGATTCGGACAGACTTTAAGCATCGCTACGAGTGAGAAAATCTCATCGTAGTCAACACCTTGAACTTTGTCAAAAACCCTTTTCGACAAGTCTAGCTTTGTAGATAGTAACACTACTATCAGCGTCCGTCTTCCTCTTGAAGATCCATTTAATTTCTATGGCTTGCCGATCATCGGGCAAGTCAACCAAAGTCCACATTTTGTTCTCCTACATGGATCCCATCTCAGATTTCATGGCCTCAAGCCATTTTGCGGAATCTGGGCTAATCATCGCTTCCTCATAGTTTGTAGGTTTGTCATGGTCAAGTAACATGACCTCCAGAACAGGATTACCGTGCCACTCTGGTGCGAATCTCACTCTGGTTGACCTACGAGGTTCGGCAGTAACTTGATCTAAAGTTACATGATCATCATCATTAGCTTCCTCACTAATTGGTGTAGGAGTCACAGGAACAAATTTCTGCGATGACCAACTTTCCAATAAGGGAGAAGGTACAATTACCTCATCAAGTTCTACTTTCCTCCCACTCACTTCTTTCGAGAGAAAGTCCTTCTCTAGAAAGGATCCATTCTTAGCAACGAATGTCTTGCCTTCGGATCTGTGATAGAAGGTGTACCCAACTTTCTCCTATGGGTATCCTATGAAGACACATTTCTCTGATTTGGATTTGAGCTTATTGATACGTCTCCAACGTATCTATAATTTTTGATTGCTCCATGCTACTTTATCTACTGTTTTAGGCAATATTGGGCTTTATTATCCATTTTTATATTATTTTTGGGACTAACCTATTAACCGGAGGCCCAGCCCAGATTTGCTGTTTTATGCCTATTTCAGTATTTCGAGGAAAAGGAATATCAGACGGAGTCAAAACGGAACGAAATCAACTGGAGAAGTTATTTTTGGAAGGAAACCCACCTGATGGACTTGGACCCCACGTCAGAAGAGCCACGAGGTGGTCACGAGGGTGGAGGGCGCGCCCTCCCCCCTGGGCGCGCCCCTGCCTCGTGGGGCCCTCGTAGCTCCACCGACGTTCCCCCTTCACCCATATATATCGTCGTACCCTAAAACTTCCAGAACAGAAGATAGATCGGGAGTTCCGCCGCCGCAAGCCTCCAGAACCACCAAAAACCAATCGGGACCCCTTTCCGGTACCCTGCCAGAGGGGGGATCCATCTCCGGTGGCCATCTTCATCATCCCGGCGCTCTCCATGACGAGGAGGGAGTAGTTCACCCTCAGGGCTGATGGTATGTACCAGTAGCTATGTGTTTGATCTCTCTCTCTCTCTCTCTCTCTCTCTCTCTCTCTCTCTCTTTCTCTCTCTCTCTCTCTCTCGTGTTCTCTCTCGTGTTCCTCTATGGCACGATCTTGATGTATCCCGAGCTTTGCTATTGTAGTTGGATCTTATGATGTTTCTTCCCCTCTACTCCTTTGTGATGAATTGAGTTTCCCCTTTTGAAGTAATCTTATCGGAATGAGTCTTTATGAGAACACTTGATGTATGTCTTGGTGATCAACTTGCGGGTTTCGTGACATTGGGAACCTATGCATAGGGGTTGGCACACGTTCTTGATTCTCCGGTAGAAACTTTGGGGCGCTCTTTGAAGTACTTTTATGTTGGTTGGATAAATCTGAGATTGTGTGATGCATATCGTATAATCATGCCAACGGATACTTGAGGTGACAATGGAGTATCTAGGTGACATTAGGGTTTTGGTTGATTTGTATCTTAAGGTGTTATTCTAGTAAAAACTCCAGGGTTGTTTGTGACACTTATAGGAATAGCCCAACGGATTGATTTGAAAGAATAACTTTGTGGTGGTTTTGTACCCGACCATAATCTCTATGTTTGTTCTCCACTATTAGTGGCTTTGGAGTGACTCTTTGTTGCATGTTGAGGGTTTGTCATATGTTCTATCTATGTTATTATTATTGAGAGAACTTGCACTAGCGAAAGTATGAACCCTAGGCCTTGTTTCCTATCATTGCAATACCATTTACGCTCACTTTTACCACTTGTTACCTTGCTGTTCTTATATTTTCAGTTTACAAAAACCTATATCTTCTATCCATATTGCACTTGTATCACCATCTCTTCGCCGAACTAGTGCACCTATACAATTTACCATTGTATTGGGTGTGTTGGGGACACAAGAGACTCTTTGTTATTTGGTTGCAGGGTTGCTTGAGAGACACCATCTTCATACTCATGCCTCCTACGGATTGATAAACCTTAGGTCATCCTCTTGAGGGAAATTTGCTACTGTCCTACAAACCTGTGCACTTGCAGGCCCAACAACGTCTACAAGAAGAAGGTTGTGTAGTAGACATCAAGCTCTTTTATGGCGCCGTTGCCGGGGAGGCTAGGTAAGTGAAGGTATATCTTTAGATCTTGCAATCGAATCTTTTTGTTTCTTGTTTTATCACTAGTTAGTATTATGAAATAAAACTAAAAAAATGGAATTGAGTTTGTCTCATACGATTCATCTTTTTAATATCTTTCGTGAGTATGATGGAAAGGAAAATTGTGCTCAAGTGCTAGAAGAAGAAATCTATAAAATGTTTGGCACTAAATATGTGAATGATGAGCATGATTGCAATGTTGTTAGTATGAATTCCTTGAATATCCATGATGCTAATGATATGCAAAGCCACAAGCTTGGGGAAGCTATGTTTGATGAAGATGATATTTTTTGTCCCCCAAGCTTGGATGAGCAAATTTACTATGATGAAAGCATGCATCCTATCTATGATGACTATTGTGATGACACGTATGCTTTAAAGAATAATGATAACCATGAAACTTGTCATCTTGATCTTAATTCTCAATCATATGATAGTTATTTTGTTGAGTTTGCTCCCACTACTATTCCGAATGAGAAGAATTTTGCTTATGTGGAGAGTAATAAAATTTCTATGCAAGTAGATCATGAAAAGAATGCTTTAGGTGCTGGTTATATTGTTTAATTCATTCATGATGCTACTGAAAATTATTATTAGGGAGGAACATATGCTTGTAGGAATTGTAATAATATCAAGTTTCCTCTCTATGTGCTTAAATTTGTGAAGTTATGCATGTTTTACCTTCCTATGCAAGTTGATTATTGTTCCCATAAGTTGTTTGTTCACAAACTCCCTATGCATAGGAAGTGGGTTAGACTTAAATGTTCTAGTCATATTCTTCATGATGCTCTCTTTATGTTTCAATTCTTATCTTTTATGTGAGCATCATTGAAATCATCATGCCTAGCTAGGGGCGTTAAACGATAGCGCTTGTTGGGAGACAACCCAATTTTATTTTAGTTTCTTTCTTTTTGGTTCTCTTTAGGAATAGATAATCCATCTAGCCTCTGTTTAGATGTGGTTTTATGTTTTAATTAGTGTTTGTGCCAAGTAGAACCTTTGGGAAGACTTGGGTGAAGTCTTTATGATCATGTTGTAAAAAACATAAACTTTAGCACTCACGAGATTAGCTAGAACTCTTTACTGCAGAGTGCTATTTAGTTGATTCTTTTTGCAGATGATTAATAGACAAATTCCTCAGGTCCACCAATTTATTTTAGAATTTTTGGAGTTCCAGAAGTTTGCGTTAGTTACAGATTACTACAGACTGTTCTGTTTTTGACAGATTCTGTTTTGATTGTGTTGTTTGCGTATTTTGGTGAATCTATGGCTAGTAAAATAGTTTGTAAACCATAGAGAAGTTGGAATACAGTAGGTTTAACACCAATATAAATAAAGAATGATTTCATTACAGTACCTTGAAGTGGTGTTTTGTTTTCTTTCGCTAACGGAGCTCACGAGTTTTCTGTTAAGTTTTGTGTTGTGAAGTTTTCAAGTTTTGGGTAAGGCTTCGATGGACTATGGAAAAAGGAGTGGAAAGAGCCTAAGCTTGGGGATGCCCAAGGCACCCCAAGGTAATATTCAAGGACAACCAAGAGCCTAAGCTTGGGGATGCCCCGGATGGCATCCCCTCTTTCGTCTTCGTTCATCGGTAACTTTACTTGGAGCTATATTTTTATTCACCACATGATATGTGTTTTGCTTGGAGCATCATTTTATTTTCTTTAGCTTTGCTTGCTGTTTGAATAAAATACCAAGATCTGAAATTTTTAAATGAGAGAGAGTCTTCACATAGTTGCATAATAATTATTTAGCTACTCATTGATATTCACTTATATCTTGTTGGAGTAGTTTGTCATTTGCTCTAGTGCTTCACTTATATCTTTTAGAGCACAATGGTGGTTTTATTTTGAAGAAATAGATGAACTCTCATGTTTCACTTATATTATTTTGAGAGTCGTTAATAGCATGGTAATTTGCTTAATGTTAATATACTTAGTGTTCAAGATATGTGAAACTTTCTTTTGAGTGAATTGAATACTAAGATAAATTTAATGCTTGATAATTGTTTTGAGATATGGAGGTAATAATATCAAAGTCGTGCTAGTTTATAATTGTGAACTTGAGAAATACTTGTGTTGAAGTTTGCAAGTCCCGTAGCATGCACGTATGGGTAAAGTTGTGTAACAAATTTGAAACATGAAGTGTACCTGGCTTGTGCATCCTTATGAGTGGCGGTCGGGGACGAGCGATGATCTTTTCCTACCAATCTATCCCCCTAGGAGCATGTGTAGTAGTACTTTTCTTCGAGGGCTAATAAACTTTTGCAATAAGTATATGAGTTCTTTATGACTAATGTGAGTCCATGGATTATACGCACTTTTACCTTTCCGCATTTGCTAGCCTCTTCGGTACCGTGCATTGCCCTTTCTCACCTTGAGAGTTGGTGCAAACTTCGCTGGTGCATCCAAACCCCGTGATACGATACGCTCTATCACACATAAACCTCCTTATATCTTCCTCAAAACAGCCACCATACCTACCTATTATGGCATTTCCATAGCCATTCCGAGATATATTGCCATGCAACTTTCCACCGTTCCGTTTATCATGACATACTTTACTTTTGTCATATTGCCATTGCATGATCATGTAGTTGAAATCGTATTTGTGGCAAAGCCACCACACATTATTTTTCATACATGTCACTCTTGATTCATTGCACCATCCCGGTACACCGCCGGAGGCATTCATATAAAGTCATATTTTGTTCTAAGTTTCGAGTTGTAATTGTTGAGTTGTAAGAAAAATAAAAGTGTGATGGTCATCATTATCAGAGCATTGTCCCAAGTGAGGAAAGGATGATGAAGACTATGATTCCCCCATAAGTCGGGATGAGACTCCGGACGAAAAAAATAAAAAAAATAAAAAAAAGAGAAAGGCAAAAAAATGGGCCAAAAAATGAGAGAAAAAGAGAGAAGGGACAATGCTACTATCCTTTTACCACACTTGTGCTTCAAAGTAGCACCTTGTTCTTCATGTAGTGAGTCTCATATATTGTGCTTCAAAGTAGCACTAAGATCTTCATGATAGAGAGTCTCTCATTTTGTCACTTTCATATACTAGTGGGAATTTTTCATTATAGAACTTGGCTTGTATATTCCTACGATGGGCTTCCTCAAATGCCATAGGTCTTCATGAGCAAGCAAGTTGGATGCACACCCACTAGTTTTCTTTTGTAGAGCTTTCATATACTTATAGCTCTAGTGCATCCGTTGCATGGCAATCCCTACTCCTCGCATTGACATCAATTGATGGGCATCTCCATAGCCCGTTGATTAGCCTCGTCAATGTGAGACTTTCTCCTTTTTTTGTCTCCTCCACACAATCCCCATCATCATATTCTATTTCACCCATAGTGTTATATCCATGGCTTGCGCTCATGTATTGCGTGAGGGTTGAAAAAGCTGAAGCGCGTCAAAAAGTATGAAACAATTGCTTGGCTTGTCATCGGGGGTATAGAAGTTGGGAACATCTTTGTGTGACGAAAATGAAGCATAGCTTAACCATATGATTTTGTAGGGATGAACTTTCTTTGGCCATGCTATTTTGAGATGACATAATTGCTTAGTTAGCGTGCTTGAAGTATTATTATTTTTGTGTCAATATGAACTTTTGTCTTAAATCTTTTGGATCTGAATATTCATATCACAAGTAAGAAGAATTAGATTGAAATTATGCCAAAGTATCACTCCGCATCAAAAGTTCTTCCTTTTATCATTTACCTACTCGAGGACGAGTAGGAATTAAGCTTGGGGATGCTTGATACGTCTCCAACGTATATATAGTTTTTGATTGCTCCATGCTACTTTATCTACTATTTTAGGCAATATTGGGCTTTATTATCCACTTTTATATTATTTTTGGGACTAACCTATTAACCGAAGGCCCAGCCCAGATTTGTTGTTTTATGCCTATTTCAGTATTTCGAGGAAAAGGAATATCAGACGGAGTCAAAACGGAACGAAATCAACTGGAGAAGTTATTTTTGGAAGGAAACCCACCTGATGAACTTGGACCCCACGTCAGAAGAGTCACGAGGTGGTCACGAGGGTGGAGGGCGCGCCCTCCCCCTGGGCGCGCCCCCTGCCTCGTGGGGCCCCCGTAGCTCCACCGACGTTCCCCCTTCACCCATATATACCGTCGTACCCTAAAACTTCCAGAACAGAAGATAGATCGGGAGTTCTGCCGCCGCAAGCCTCCAGAACCACCAAAAACCAATCGAGACCCCTTTCTGGTACCCTGCCGGAGGGGGATCCATCTCCGGTGGCCATCTTCATCATCCCAGCGCTCTCCATGACGAGGAGGGAGTAGTTCACCCTCGGGGCTGAGGGTATGTACCAGTAGCTATGTTTTTGATCTCTCTCTCTCTCTCGTGTTCTCTCTCGTGTTCCTCTATGGCACGATCTTGATGTATCCCGAGCTTTGCTATTGTAGTTGGATCTTATGATGTTTCTCCCCCTCTACTCCTTTGTGATGAATTGAGTTTCCCCTTTTGAAGTAATCTTATCGGATTGAGTCTTTATGAGAACACTTGATGTATGTCTTGGTGATCAACTTGCGGGTTTCATGACATTGGGAACCTATGCATAGGGGTTGGCACACGTTCTTGATTCTCCGGTAGAAACTTTGGGGCGCTCTTTGAAGTACTTTTATGTTGGCTGGATAAATCTGAGATTGTGTGATGCATATCGTATAATCATGCCCACAGATACTTGAGGTGACAATGGAGTATCTAGGTGACATTAGGGTTTTGGTTGATTTGTATCTTAAGGTGTTATTCTAGTAAAAACTCCAGGGTTGTTTGTGACACTTATAGGAATAGCCCAACGGATTGATTAGAAAGAATAACTTTGTGGTGGTTTCGTACCCGACCATAATCTCTACGTTTGTTCTCCGCTATTAGTGGCTTTGGAGTGACTCTTTGTTGCATGTTGAGGGCTTGTCATATGTTCTATCTATGTTATTATTGTTGAGGGAACTCGCACTAGCGAAAGTATGAACCCTAGGCCTTGTTTCCTATCATTGCAATACCGTTTACGCTCACTTTTACCACTTGTTACCTTGCTGTTTTTATATTTTCAGTTTACAAAAACCTATATCTTCTATCCATATTTCACTTGTATCACCATCTCTGCGCCGAACTAGTGCACCTATACAATTTACCATTGTATTGGGTGTGTTGGGGACACAAGAGACTCTTTGTTATTTGGTTGCAGGGTTGTTTGAGAGAGACCATCTTCATCCTCACGCCTCCTACGGATTGATAAACCTTAGGTCATCCACTTGAGGGAAATATGCTACTGTCACTACTAGAAAAAGGGCTACTAATGGCGCACCTAATTTGGCCATTAATGGCGCATTAGTGGTGCGCCATTACTAGCACGCCATTAGTAATATTTACTAATGGCGCACCACTGGTGCGCCATTAGTATAGGGCACGGTGCGCCATTAGTATGCCTCCCAGGGGCCATGTATAGCCAGGTGCTTTGGCATACTAATGGCGCACGACAACAGGATGCGGCATTAGTAACCTCGGCATACTAATGGCGCACTGCTTAAAGATGCGCCATTAGTATCCTCTGGCATACTAATGGCGCACTGTGATGTGATGCGCCATTAGTATGAATATTAGGTTTTTTTTAATTTTTTAATTTTCTATTTTTTTGCACAGGTTACAAAATGTATAATTGGACAAAATATAGACAGCACACATCAACAACAGATTCATCGAATACAATAGAAGATTAGTCTCTGAATACAATTCATCATATTAGTCTCCGAATACAATTCATCATATTAGTCTCCGAATTGAAAAGACCGAACAAAGATAGAACATTATATTACAAGTCTCGAGACCGCGAGTAGCGAGTTTGTCTTCAGATTACAAGTCGATATCGATCATCTAAACTACCATCACATAGAAGAGAGCTGCGGTCATCACGATGAGCATCATCACGATGAAACTCGTCTTCATCCGGTTCCTCCAACGCTCCCTCCCCTCTCCCGCTAGATAGCGGGCGTATCTAGATTCGGCCTCGTCCCTAGTGGTGTACCCTTTGTAACTGTTACCGCTGAATCGGTGAACCTGTCTCTGACACTCCTCCCAGTCGTCGTAGACTCCGGGAACCTTACCCTTGTACACGACATACGACGGCATCGCTATGCACTAGCCAAACAAAACGTTAGTACCAATTCACAGACAATACATAAGCAATATATAAGTATGCAACAGAACGACCGGAAGAGAAAAGCAAGACATTAATAGCATCAATTACATCTAAATTGAACGACTCTCGAAACCAAAGAGACATACTACAAGTTCATTAAAGTTTAATTACAACATGAGCCAATCGATGTTTCAGAACTAGACACAACATCACTGCTTTCGACTCGACTCAAGGGACCGGAGCGTGGATGAAGCCGCCGTCTATCGTGGGAGTCATGAAATTACGGGCATTGTCAGCCTGCATTTGTAGCATTGTGTCGATGTCACTGTTGGACGGTTGATTTCTGAGGTTGAACTGCCCCGAGGTACGAAGGACATCTTGATGGATGATTTCCGCAAGCTCCGACTGGATGCGAAAGAATTCTTGTCTGATGTCCGCGTCCTGGATTGCCGACACGCTCACGGCCCAATCTTTGAGTTTACTCGGTAGCAGAAGTTGATGATGGTCCCGTACGATCGCCCGCATGTGATGGATGGCGTAGTAGGCACCCTTCTGACCGCCAGGCGGCTGCTTGACGCAGCAGAACGTCGTATTGTGGGAGAACACGTGCTTGCCGTACTTACGAATAGGCCTGTTGAAGGTGCCTCCAGATTGGGCGTAGCCGGGGAGAACATCATCAAGAACCTTCTTGACATTTGTGTAGTCTACGTTCGACTGACGATCCGGGTCGAAATACGTGGCCATGGAATATTTGGGGCTTAGGAGGATGAGCGTGCAATGTGTGTCACTGCAGAAAACACGAAATGTTAAAAGAAAAACGATCGAAATTTAAGAATTCGTATGTTACGGGGCGGTTGAGGGGAGGACTTACTCAGGAAAGTAAGGCACGAGGAAGTTATCCTTATCTGGGTTTGCCAGAATGACGCCTTCGAGGTAAGAACTCGCGACTTGCCGGTCCCCAGCGCTGCCCAAGATCTTGGCACGCATGTAGAAGGGGTCGACTATCACGATGTCTGGGGTCTTGTCGCGAATGATCCGCATCTCCATACTCAGCGAAAATAGCCAAACGAAGGTGTAGTGCAGCGGATGAAGGTTCAACATAGCGTGGATGTCATCAAATCGTAGGACGATCGTACCCCCGATGGAGTTATCCACAAAGCCCTTGCCCTCTGGCACCTTGGCCACGAAAACCGGGTATGCCACATCCTTCTCTCTGAGACGCCGCTTTTCCAAAGAAAGAACACTGTCATGCAGACTCCGCATAGCACCGGCTGCAACATCGAGCATATTTCTCGGTAGCATCGGCCTACCCGCCACATGCACCCTCCTCATTAAATCCTCAGGTGAAGGTGGCCCGTCCTGAGCACGGATCGTACTCGGTGCCGGCTGGCCCGCACCCTTGTTAGTCTTTCTTTTGCGTGCCTTCTTCTTCTCCTGTAATGGAACCGAGTTCTGCTCACAGACCGCCTTCTTGAGTGTGTTGGGGCTGAGAATATTTCGCACCTCGCCTATCTGAGGCTCGGTGAAGTCGGCAGCTGGAGGCGTCTCCTCAGAGCTGAACGGCAGACGACGCCTGTTGCAACTTGGCTTCTCCACGGTACCAGCTAGATCGCGCACGTCTTTTGTTGGGTTGGGTTCTTTAGAAGGAGGCCCCATGAAGTCGCCATCGTACCCATGATCGGCAAAGTACCGATCGACGTTGCCAAATGTATCGTCGTCGTCGTCGTTCTGATCCTGTGCCATATGCATGTTTGGATCCAGTGGCATAGGGATGTCCGGCACCATTGCGGCGGTCATGCCATGGGGTCGACTTGGCACCGACACGACTGGCGGTGTTGTCTTTGGGGTGGTGTCCCCCGCCCCCAAACGAATATGGCTCTTCGGCCAAAGCAGGGGCCAGCTCAGGTAGGCGCTGAGGGTCATCACGTCATCATCGTCGGCCCCGACGGGTCGAATCGGAGGTAACAACTCGTCGCAGCCTGGCAGCACCCGAACCAGTTGAACCCTAAACAAGTTGGGTGGCATCTGGGTACCGTGGAACAAGGGGTTGCCTGGTTGAACGATTTTGCCCTTGGCGACATCGACCAACTCATTGTTCACGAAGTGCAGGAGAGTGCACGGAACGTCGGCGGCGCCCTGCGAAAACATGTAGGGCGTCAGGGATTCCCAGTCAAAGGCAAGGAGATGAAGTCCTCGGCCGAGAGAGGCTTAATTAGTTACCGTGATGATGGCGTCGAGCTCGGCTAATGTCGAGGCACCGCCAACGGCGGGCGTGCAGTTGACGGAGGGGCCGCTTGCTGCAGAGGTGCCGGCCGGTGTACACCCGGGTGCATTAAGCTCCCGTGCCGGCGTCGGAGACACCAATGTTGCCTCCGTCGGAGACACCAATGGCCCCGCCATCGCGTTCTGCGAGTTGCTGGCCGTGAAGCTAGGAATCGGGGGCGGCCCCTGTTGGCCGCCCGCAATCCACGCACTCAACCCCTGGATCAAGGTAGGCACAATGGCGGTGATCGTCGCTCCGAGTTGTTGTTGCACTTGCTCTTGGACAATCTCCGGAATTCGCGCCACTTGTGCCTTGAGTTCTTGAACCTCGCGCGCCTGGCTTTCCGAGCTGGTCTTTTTCTCCTTTCGTCCACTAGTGTTATAGTATGACCCCCATTTTGTCGACAAGCCTTTGCCGGCCACACGACCAGCTGACGTCGGCTTACTGAGCTTATCCTTGTTCTTCATTACATTCAACGCCCTATTTAGAGTGGTGTCCCAAGGGTTGCTCTTAGTCGACCCCGCGCTACTGCTTTCTGTCACCTGCGGAAGGAATGTGAACCATTTAGAAATTTGGCTTCATTAATTAGAATGCAACCATATGGAGCTAATTACGCGGGGGTGTATTCCTTACCAGAACAAGCTCAAGCGCCCTGGTCTTCGGATCCGTGGTAAGCTCCTTTGTTTTCGGGTCCTTCTTGTACCGGGCCCTGACATAGTTCCTGGTCTGCTTGTCACCGTATTTATCGAAGAGGGGCGGTAGGCCTTGCTCGGCACGGTCCGCCTCCTCCTTGTCCCATATAGGATCCGCCACTCTATAACCGCCAGGACCGAGTGTGTGTTCCCCTAAGTTCAGCTCCCGCATTTCTTTCCCCCACTTACTTGATTCGGAGTGTGCGGTGCTCGAGCAATTGATCTTGAAGTCGTTGTAGTCATCTTCGGTGATCGAAGGATTTTTCTCCTTGATCTTCTCATAACTCTCTCCTTTCTCGATCATTCTCTTCACGTTGCTTTTCCAAGTAGATAGGGCCTTGCTCATCTTCGTGAGGGCAGCATTGTTCACTTTATTCCCTTTGAGGCTTGTGTTTTCAAATTCAGCGGGGAACTTGTATCGTTCGTGCAGCTTCGTGAAGAGGAGGTTGCGCAAATTCCCTCGGTCAGGATGCCTCAGGTTCTCGGTGTTGATCGAGACGGTGCTCCGGAGAATGCACCCGAGATGAAGCGAGTACCCCTTGACTATTCGTTCGGGCGCCGTTGGATTCCCGTCGGAGTCCACTTCAGTAACTTCCTCCTTGAGGGTTCGGAGCACGGTCGGGCGCCGGTCCTTCCGTTGCCTCTTCTGGCTGCCATCTGTGCGTGCGCCGCCATCATCAGTGGTGGCATCCTCGGCGGCACCATCAGTGGTGGCATCAGTGGGGTCATCCTCGGCGGCACCATCAGTGGTCTCAGGATCGGTGGGGAAGGCGGCGTCCTCATACAAGTGAGGTTGTTCCTCCATCTCCTTGGACAGCTCCCAGAATGCCTTGCCGCCCGAACCCCCGGCCTCATCGTTGTTGGCCATGTTTCTCTCTAAATAGAAACAAAGTTTGGTCAAAAAGTTGGTTATTGTCAAGGAACAAGATCATGGTCTCATCATTTAGGGTTTGTCGACACCGAGGCATCCTAAAATCTAAGCTTTTATCATTGACGGTTTTTCGACGCCGAGGCACCCTAAAAGCCTAAGCTTTCATCATTTTGGTTTTTATCGACACCGAGGCACCCTAAAAGCCATGCATTAGTCACAAGTACGCCGGGGCACTTGATCCTACTTAATTAACTACTAAGATACCCCGACCCATGCATTAGTCACAAGTACCCCATATGTCCTATTTTTAGCAAAGTCATGCTAATATTCACGGTAAATTTCAGCATGACCTTTGCTGAAAATAGGACATATGGAGTACCCGAATTTGCCGGAACGGAAGTTAATCGACATTCCGGCAAACTCAAGGGCCTCTTGGGGTACCTGCAAAATAATTATCCAATGAAGGAATTGTGCCGCACACTGCTGCCTCACACTGCTGCCAAAATCATTATCAATATGCTGAACTTGCATTTCACTCTGCATAGCTGAACAGTCTAACAACCAGAAATATATCTGCACTGCAGGGCTTGTACACAAAGTCTGGTTTGTGCATTACACAAATATAGCTAAACAGTGTTATGTTGAACAGAAGCATGGATTTTGTGCATTACACAAAGTCTGGTTTTGCCAAAGTCTGGTTTCGAAACACTTATGTAGCATGCACTATTCTCTGGCAAGGAATGTACTTTAGGGATTGGTATTAATAATGATGACATGTTTCTCTTTTTACAGATTGAAATAAGTCCACCGTTCATATATTAATTAAAGAACAGAAAAGATGCCTCGTAATGGATCGGATCAGCCCTCCCTCATAAATTGTATGGCATTATAAGCTAATAAAGCGGATGAGTAGGGATGTCAAGTGAACAGAAAATTCGGTTACTGCTTGAGTGATTTGACACCAAAAATTACTCCCAAAAATTACAATGACTGTATATTGACTGCATATATTCACTATACAGGACTAAATTCAGTCAAGAAAACCTCTCAATTTCTGTTCACTGCATATATTCACTATTTCAGCTCAAGTTTCATTACAACACAAACACTGTAATTCATCTGATCACAAAAAAATTAATAATCAAAATCAAATTACAATAGGGGTCCCAGGTTTGACCCCATGATACGTGCTATCCTGGGATTATTCCTCTTCTGAACAAACCATCATGCATCATTTTCTAACCAAGGCATAGCTCAGGAAAACCACTTGCTTTGACCAGAACTAGCTGATTACCCCAAATCTCATGGTAAAATTAGCAAGGCAGAGCATTTCCCTTACATGACCATAGCAAGAATGACACACTCAACTTCATTGCTTCAACCACATGGACAACAGAGCAAATGTTGGAAGTTGACAATATACTTTAGATTCACACATGCTCCCCTAATTATTTTGTCTATATCTTTAGATTATCTACTTTAGGCACAATCATACACAATTCTGACTAATTCATCACTGTAGGCCAGCATGAAACACACTCCTCCAAAAAAAGCCTAAAATTCCACTATTATTGCCTGTAAAAAGGCCTAATATCCACTAGTATTGCCTCTAAAAAAGCCTTAAAATCCACTACTATTGACAATCAAAATATGATCTGAACTGTAAGGAGTTAACTGAAAAATGAGTGCTTGTTGGCATGAGGGAGTAAACTGATTGTTGGCACAAAAATATTGGTTCTGCAAACATGAAAACAGTCACAAAAATAATGCACTTGGTTTGTGTTGAGTTGTTAACCTAAAGGTTCGGCAGTTTGAATCTCCTTTAGCTAGTTTGAATCCATGGACTACCCTGTTAGATTGGGACTGAAGATAGGTACCTGCTTATCTTTCTATTCCGTCACCAGCAGTGGCTTTTCCAAGAATAATATACCTGCATGAACATAGGTGAGAGGTTAACTAACTGCCTCAAAGGTATAATCAATGGTTATACATGGAAAAAAAATTTCTCTCACTTATATCAGCTCCACTAAACCAATCATCTAGTAAAAAGATAATTACAGTAAAAGTCATATAATTACTGTACATAATATGGTCAAATTGTACTTTGAAAATAAACTGTTGAGAATTGGCCATGTCATTCATGTGATGTGATGATGGCAGGAACAATCTTCCAATGTGTGTCTACAGTGGATTAATTCATAAGATAAGCCTAACAATCTTCTAACTGATCTTGTCATGTGGCTGGTCAAATTGTACTTGGAAGAAAAAAACACAAAATTCTCTCTTGCCATCATTAATCTAGTTTAGATTAGGAAGCAACAAATGAGAATAAGTCAGTATCTACTACTAGCAAAGCACAGGGCATCTTTGGTGCTTACAAGTTATAACTTACAAGTAATGTCATGCCAACATAACTAAATTACATGATGCTACGTCTTCTCCTGATCGATGTGACTAGTAGGTGGTATATACTATATACAGGATAGATTAACGAGCACCCCAGACACATTAGTTGCAGCTCCATGGAAGATCATTCTATTAGGCACTTCAACGACGTCATTATCCTCAGCTCGTCAAACAGCTCTATTCATAGTTCTTGGCACATAAACAACAGGCTTATAACTGTGAAACTACATTATGCAATTAGGGGTAGAGTAACAGTAGTACGCACACATTATTTGCGGTTCAACAGTGTCATTGTTCCCGGATAAATCAAGCAGTTCTTTTCAGAGTTGCCGGTGCAGAGCATGTCAACCACTTGTCATAGCTGAAGGAGAAAGAGTTCGCAAGGAAATCACTGAAGCAGTAAAAACATTAAACACCAGGCTTATAATTGTCAGACTACTTTAGGCTACTCATCCGTGTGCAATGCCATGACAAGTGCAAGCAATTTCTACTTCAGACTACATAAGTAACCTCATTGCATCAACCAGTGATCTGATCTCACAAGCCCCACCCAGGTGGTAGGAATAATTAAAGCACACATCATTCATCATGCATCATGCATGCCAGAGCCAAGCTCACTTTCACCAGTCTCATCACTCCTAAAGTTTCACCCAAGCACATCTAGAAAAATAAAGTTTCAGCTAAGTAGAGCAGTACTAGGTGTAACCAATCGTTGTACCATTAGAAATTCACTAAAAATAAAATCTAAGACAACACTTTAACCGGAGGCGCTGTGTTCTGTTCTAACATGGAGGGAGGGAGGGAATGGGGAATGGTAGAGAGAGGGAGGAAGGAGGAAGGAGGAGAGGTACCTGGTCGCCGGAGGGGTCGGGGTCGGGGTCGGCGAAGGGGTCGGGTCGGGGTCCGAGCTCGTCCGGGTCCTCGCTCGCCGCGGTCGAAGGAGAGCAGGGGCCGGTGGCGGAGGACGACAGGGGCAGGCGGGGTGGGTGTGTCGGGGCCGCACTCGCCGGCTACTGCAGGGGCCGGAGGAGGCCGTCGCTCGTCGGAGGGAGGAGGAGAGGAGAGGAGCGGGCGGCGCGCGCGCGCTCGGCCGATCATGTTCGGAGGGCGCGGGGGTGGCTGGGGTGGAGTCCCGCGGGGAGAGCGGCGCCGACGTCGGGGCCTCAGGCGGCGGTGGGCGCAGGGGCAAGGCGGCGGGGCAGCGGCATCGGGAGAGGAGAGGGGAAGGGGATCGAGGGCGAGGGCGAGGGAGAGAGAGGGGATAGGTGTGGGCCCGGGAGGAAGTATGGGTGGGGCAGCACAATACTAATGGCGCACCACCCCTCGGTGCGCCATAAGTACATCCATACTAATGGCGCACCTCACCCTGGTGCGCCATTAGTATTTTTTTCTGCTCGAGCCAACAGGTTTATCTCCCACCTAACCTGATCCACATCAAGTTCCTCTACTAGCTTGACTGGTCAGTAGCCAGTTCTCACACCAGGAGGTCCTGGGTTCGATTCCCAGGCTCCACAATTTTTTTATGCATTTAAAATGCTGTTTGATACTTACTTGTGTTTAAATATGTTCAAACTTGTTTAAATCATAACAGTAATATTTTTTTATAAGAAAGTAATAATTTTTTTAAAAATATCATCAAACAGTAATGCCGGTGGAGCGGGAGAGGGTGCGGGGGGTGCGGGGGGTCGGCGGCGGCGGTTGAGTAGGGGAGGGGTGCGGGGGGTCGGCGGCGGCGGTTGAGTAGGGGAATCGAGGGTGCGGGGGGTCGGCGGCGGCGGCCGGTGGACCGGGGGGTGCTCGGCGGTGAGTGGGACCGGATCTGGCGAGGTGGGATAGCGATCGAGACGGAGGGGGATCGAGATCGAGTGTCCATGAAATTTAAAAATATTCATGATAGTTCAAAAAGTGCCCATGAAATACAATCGAGAAATGAAGGCTACAATTTAATTAAATACAATCTTCTTGCCCTTCTTTTTCGCAAATGGAGTTCTTCTGTGGAACTGACATCCTTTAGGTAGGGTGGTCCTGCTTCTTCTTGTGGTGTATGCTGCTACTTCATCATCGTCGTCATGTTCGATCCT
Source organism: Aegilops umbellulata (assembly GCA_032464435.1). Taxonomy (NCBI): domain Eukaryota; kingdom Viridiplantae; phylum Streptophyta; class Magnoliopsida; order Poales; family Poaceae; genus Aegilops; species Aegilops umbellulata. Next base: position 644,481,047 of record CP136060.1, on the reverse strand, counting down.
CGGGTCGCCGTACTTGTCGAAGTCTTGCTCAGTGGCTACTCCATCTATTCCGATGATCTTCCTTTTGCCTCTCCTCACGACAACACGACTGGGCTTTGGCGGGTCGGTAATGAAGAAGCATTGGTCCACTTGGGAAGCCAGTACCCATGGCTCATTTTTCGCGGTGACGTTTGCGCCCGCGGTCTTGGATTTGGCTTCGGGTATAACCATGGTGGTGAAATACCGGTCTTCTTTTATGATGTTCTTGGCCCATCTAACACGGAACATCGGGACCTTCTCTCCAGCGTAGCTCAGCTCCCAGATCTCCTCGATCCTTCCGTAGTATCTGTCCTTGTCGTTACCGGTGTAGGATTCCATCGCTACCCCGGAGTTCTGATAACCATCGCTCTTCATGTCCTTGGCCTCGGTGTAGAATGTGTAGCCGTTGATATCGTACGCCTCATAGGTCATCAGGTTGTCCTCGGCGCCCTGTGAAAAGGCGAATATGAGTTGTTCTTCCGCGGAAGAATCCTCATGTAAAGGGTACGATAGAAGCTTCTGCTTGAACCAACGCGTGAAACATGATTTGTGCTCTTTGAGTATATCTCCGTCCATCCTCTGTTGGCCTCGGTCATTGTACGTCTTCTTAATAAAGGTTTTGTGCTCTACCACCCAAGGATCGACCACGTCTATGTGTTGTAGCGCGACTAGGTTTGCTCTTTCAAAGTCGGCGAGTCGACCCTCGAAGTCGACATGCATTTCGCGGCGACCCTCACGGTGACCCCATCCAGCGAGCCTGCCGAGGTGCCTTCTCGATGCCTAGATAATTCGTGCAATAGGAGATGCACTCTTCGGTCAGAAAGCCCCTGGCTATGCTTCCCTCTGGACGTGACATGTTGCGAACGTATCCTTTGATGACACCATTCATCCTTTCGAACGGCATCATGCTGTGCAGGAACGTCGGCCCGAGTTGGATAATATCCTCCACTATATGGACCAGCAGATGCACCATAACGTCGAAGAATGCGAGCGGGAAGTACATCTCAAGCTCGCATAGTATCACCACGATCTCTTCCTGTAGCCTTCTGAGTTGCCTCATGCCAATCGACTTCCGAGAGATGATGTCGAAGAAGTTGCATAGGCCAAATAGCGTTTCACGGACGTGCGCGTCCATGATCCCACGGATTGCAACTGAAGTATCTGCGTCATCAGCACGTGACAGTCATGAGACTTGATCCCGCTGAACTTCTGCTTCGCTGGGTCTAGGTATCTGCTTATCTTCCCTGCTAACCGTAAGAAAGTTTTACTCCTAGGAGGCAGGTGAAAAACTGCTCGATCTCCTCCTGACTTAGAGTGAAGCACGCGGGAGGGTAGTCATTTCCAGTCTCCTTGGCCTTTTTGCCTTTGCGACGACTTTCTGTGTCCTGCTTCGCCTCATCATCATCATCATCAACATCATCATCATCATCATCATCATCATCATATATAGCGTGAAGCTCCTGCCTGATGCCCATTGATTTCAAGTCTGCCCTTGCTTTCGGCCCATCTTTGGTCCTCTCTGGCATGTTGAGCAGGGTACCAAGCAGACTCTCACACACGTTCTTCGTGATATGCATGACATCAAGGCTGTGAGGCACACGGTGGATCTTGCAGTACGACAAGTCCCAGAAAACAGACCTCGTTTTCCATACCTTCAGCAGCGGCTCTGGCGCCTTTCGCTTCTTTCCCGGCTCTGGTGCCTTTTGCTTCTTTCCCGGCAGTGGGCAGTCTTTCCAATTTTTCAACAGCTTGTCTATTTCCTCACCGCTCCTCGTACACGGGCGCTTTCGGGGTTCGGTTTCACCATCGAACAGATCCTTGCGTTTCCTCGACGGGTCATCGTCGCGAAGCCACCTTCGATGTCCCATGAACACGGTTTTCGAAGACCCGAGATCTCTATCTAGCTGGCGATACGTTGTGTCATCCATGCACCTTATGCATCCAGAAAATCCGTGGACTACCTGCCCCGCGAGATATCCGTAACCGAGATAGTCGTGCACCGTCGTGAGCAGTGCGGCTCTCATAGGGAAATATTCTTTCTCTGCGGCGTCCCACGTATTGGCTGGCGTTTTCCACAGCGTGTCTAGCTCCTCCTTCAGCAGCCCCAGATATAGATTGATGTCGTTCCCTGGTTGTTTCGGCCCTTCAATTAGCATACTCATGTGAATGTACTTCCTCCTCATGCACAACCAGGGGGGAAGGTTGTACATCCACACAAACACAGGCCAGGTGCTATGTGTGCTTCTCTGGCTGCCAAACGGATTTACTCCATCGGTGCTCGCGCCCAGCACGATGTTCCTTGGATCCTTCCCAAATTCTGGGTATTCAAAATTCAACGCTTGCCACTGGCTCGCATCCTTAGGGTGACGCAGCATCTTGTCTTTTTTATCTATCTCCAGATCATTTGCGTCATCTTCTCGCTTCTTCTCCTCCCTATCCGCGTGCCAACGCAGGAGCTTTGCTACCTTAGGATCCGCGAAATACCGCTGCAGACGAGGAGTGATCGGAAAGTACCGCACCACTTTTCGAGGAGCTTTCTTCCTCTTCTTGTATCGAGTGACGCTGCACACCGGACATATGGTAGACTCCGCGTGCTCGTCCCGATAAATGATGCAATTGTTCATGCACACATGGTATTTCACGTGCGATAAATCCAGAGGACACACGATTTTCTTCGCCTCCTCCAAACTGGTCGGGCACTTGTTCCCCTTTGGAAGACGTTCGTGCCAGAATGACATGTTCTCGTCGAAGCATGCGTCGGTCATTTTGTGTTTTACCTTCATCTCCAGAGCCATGAGCGTTACTTTCAGGCGGGTATCCTCGGGCCTGCATCCTTCATACAATGGAGTAACCGCGTCTAACTCAAGTTGATCCACCTTGGCTTTCTCTCGGGCGGCAACTCTTGTGTTATCCGTCTGCTTGAGAAGCAGCTCTTGAATATAAGGGTCCTGCACCCAGCCCATCGATGGTCCACCGTCGTCTGCTCCGCCGGCATCATCATCTTCATGATCATGCCCGTCGTCTGCTCCGGCATCTTCCTCATCATCATGTCCTACATCTTCTACATGATGACTATTTACAGCATCACCATCGTGATCATCTCCTGGGGATTCTTCGTCTTCTCGCCCGCCCGAGCCGCGGTAGTTGTCTAGCCGGTACAAAATATATGCCCGAGCCGCGGCAAAATATTGGCAACTATCGCATTTCAAATACCGGTACACCACCAAACGCAAACACATATGCAACACCACAAACATATGCAACACCACGAACATACATAAATCTAGCTAGGCCATAAAAAGTGCATGTGCACATTGTTGTAGGGAGAACAACATAAATATAGCTTCCCCCCTTACGTACCTATCAAAACAAGGTAATTTAACCACTTAATTTGAATGAATCTATGGTGGAAATGAGGTGAAAAAGAGGAGGCACCCGAGACAAGGAGGAGGTGGAGAGAATGAAGTGGGGAGAAAGTAAGTGTGGGTAGGAGAGGCTACCCAAAATATCTTGTTGCTGCCCACTTACTAATGGCGCACCAACTATAAATGCGCCATTAGTAATCCAGGTTACTAATGGCACACCTACATCTAATGCGCCATTAGTAGTTTTGCAAAAAAAACATACTAATGGCGCACTGTTTCACAGTGCGCCATTACTAGTTTGAACTAGTAATGGCGCACGGTGGAAGAATGCGCCATTAGTAGTTTTGCAACAAAAGGAATAAAAATATAATTAAAAAAACAACATTAGTGGCGCACTCTGGGACTAGTGCGCCATTACTAGTTACAACTAGTAATGGCGCACTGTGTTTGGATGCGCCATTAGTATGTTTGGACAGGCGCGCTAGTTCAAAAAAAAATTATACTAATGGCGCATCCTAGGCGTGGTGCGCCATTAGTAGTTTCAACACTAATGGCGTATCAGAAGGTGGTGCGCCATTAGTATATACTAATGGCGCACCTCTTATCTGGTGCGCCATTAGTGTCAATCCCATCTATAGCCCTTTTTCTAGTAGTGTGTCCTACAAACCTGTGCACTTGCAGGCCCAACAACGTCTACAAGAAGAAGGTTTTGTAGTAGACATCACTTATCAGTATGAAACTTTTTCACATAAACATCGCAACCCCAAATTTTAAGAAACGACAGCTTTGGTTTCTTGCCAAACCATAGTTCATACGGTGTCGTCTCAAAGGATTTAGATGGTGCCCTATTTAACGTGAATGCAGTTGTCTCTAATGCATAACCCCAAAACGATAATGGTAAATCGGTAAGAGACATCATAGATCGCACCATATCTAATAAAGTACGATTACGATGTTCGGACACACCATTACGCTGTGGTGTTCCAGGTGGCGTGAGTTGTGAAACTATTCCGCAATGTTTCAAATGAAGACCAAACTCGTAACTCAAATATTCTCCTCTACGATTAGATCGTAGAAACTTTATTTTCTTGTTATGATGATTTTCCACTTCACTCTGAAATTCTTTAAACTTTTCAAATGTTTCAGTCTTATGTTTCATCAAGTAGATATACCCATATCTGCTCAAATCATCTATGAAGGTCATAAAACAATGATACCTGCCGTGATCCTCAATACTTATTGAACCGCATACATCGGTATGTATTATTTCTAACAAGTCAGTGGCTCACTCCATTGTTCCGGAGAACGGAGTCTTAGTCATCTTGCTCATGAGGCATGGTTCGCAAGCATCAAGTGATTCATAATCAAGTGATTCCAAAAAGCTCTTCAGCATGGAGTTTCTTCATGCGCTTTACACCAATATGACCTAAACGGCAGTGCCACAAATAAGTTGCACTATCATTATTAACTTTGCATCTTTTGGCTTCAATATTATGAATATGTGTATCACTACAATCGAGATCCAACAAACCATTTTCATTGGGTGTATGACCATAGAAGGTTTTATTCATGTAAACAGAACAACAATTATTCTTTAATTTAAATGAATAACCGTATTGCAATAAACATGATCAAATCATATTCATGTTCAACGCAAACACCAAATTACATTTATTTAGGTTCAACACTAATCCGGAAAGTATAGGGAGTGTGCGATGATGATCATATCAATCTTGGAACTGCTTCCAACACACATCGTCACTTCACCTTTAACTAGTTTCTACAACTCCCGTTTCGAGTTACTACTCTTAGCAACTGAACTAGTATCAAATACCACATGATTGTTGTAAACACTAGTAAAGTACACATCAATAACATGTATATCAAATATACCTTTGTTCACTTTGACATCGTTCTTATCCGCCAAATACTTGGGGCAGATCCGCTTTCAGTGACCAGTCCCTTTGCAGTAGAAGCACTTAGTCTCAGGCTTAGGTCCAGACTTGGGCTTCTTCACTTGATCAGCAACTTACTTGCCGTTCTTCTTGAAGTTCCCCTTCTTCCCTTTGCCCTTTTCTTGAAACTAGTGGTCTTGCTAACCATCAACACTTGATGCTTTTCTTGATTTCTACCTTCGTCGATTTCAGCATCACGAAGAGCTTGGGAATCGTTTCCGTTATCCCTTACATATTATAGTTCATCACGAAGTTCTAGAAACTTGGTGGTAGTGACTAGAGAACACTGTCAATCACTATCTTATCTAGAAGATTAACTCCCACTTGATTCAAGTGATTGTAGTACTCAGACAATCTGAGCACATGCTTACTGGTTGAGCTATTCTCCTCCATCTTGTAGGCAAAGTAATGTCAGAGGTCTCATACCTCTCGACACGGGCATGAGTATGAAATACCAATTTCAACTCTTGGAACATCTTATAAGCTCTGTGGCGTTCAAAACATTTTTGAAGTCCCGGTTCTAAGCCGTAAAGCATGGTGCACTAAACTATCAAGTAGTCATCATACCGAGCTTTTGTCAAAACGTTCAAAACGTCTGCATCTGCTCCTGCAATAGTTCTGTCACCTAGCGGTGCATCAAGGACATAATACTTCTGTGCAGCAATGAGGATAATCCTCAGATCACAGAGCTAGTCCGCATCTTTGCTACTAACATCTTTCAACTTATTTTTCTCTAGGAACATATCAAAAAACAGAGGAGCTAAACACGAGCTATTGATCTACGACATAGATATGCTAATACTACCAGGACTAAGTTCATGATAAATTAAAGTTCAATTGATCATATTACTTAAGAACTCCCACTTAGATAGACATCCATCTAATCATCTAAGTGATCCCGTGATCCATATCAACTAAACCATGTCCGATCATCACGTGAGATGGAGTAGTTTTCAATGGTGAACATCACTATGTTGATCATATCTTCTATATGATTCACGCTCGACCTTTCGGTCTCAGTGTTCCGAGGCCATATCTGCATATCCTAGGCTCGTCAAGTTTAACCTGAGTATTCCGCGTGTGCAAAACTGTCTTGCACCCGTTGTATTTGAACGTAGAGCTTATCACACCCGACCATCATGTGGTGTCTCAGCACGAAGAACTTTTGCAACGGTGCATACTCAGGGAGAACACTTATACCTTGAAATTTAGTGAGATATCATCTTATAATGCTACCGTCGAACTAAGCAAAGTAAGATGTATAAAGATAAACATCACATGCAATCAAAAATATGTGACATGATATGGCCATCATCATCTTGTGCCTTTGATCTCCATCTCTAAAGCATCGTCATGATCTCCATCGTCACCGGCATGACACCATGATCTCCATCATCTTGATCTATACCAATGTGTCGTCACATGGTCGTCTCGCCAACTATTGTTCTTGCAACTATTGCTATTGCACAGCGGTAAAGTAAAGCAGTTATTTGGCACTTGCATCTTATGCAATAAAGAGACAACCATAAGGCTTCTGCCAGTTGCCGATAACTTTAAAAAAACATGATCAACTCATACAACAAAATATAGCATCATGTCTTGACCATATCACATCACAACATGCCCTGCAAAAAGAAGTTAGACGTCCTCTACTTTGTTGTTGCAAGTTTTTACGTGGCTGCTTTGGGCTTGAGCAAGAACCGTTCTTACCTACGCATCAAAACCACAATGATAGTTCGTCAAGTTAGTGCTGTTTTAACCTTCTCAAGGATCGGGCGTAGCCACACTCGGTTCAACTAAAGTTGGAGAAACTCACACCCGCCAACCACATGTGTGCAAAGTACGTCGGTAGAACCAGTCTCGCGTAAGCGTACGCGTAATGTCGGTCCGGGCCGCTTCATCCAACAATACCGCCGAACCAAAATGTGGCATGCTGGTAAGCAGTATGACTTGTATCGCCCACAACTCACTTGTGTTCTACTCGTGCATATAACATCTACGCATAAAACCTGGCTCTGATACCACTGTTGGGGAACGTAGTAATTTCAAAAAAATCCTACGCACACACAGGATCATGGTGATGCATAGCAACGAGAGGGGAGAGTGTGTCCACGTACCCACGTAGACCGAAAGTGGAAGCGTTATGACAACGCATTGATGTAGTCGTACGTCTTCACGATCCGACTGATCCAAGTACCGAACACACGGGACCTCCGAGTTCTGCACGCGTTCAACTCGATGACGTCCCACAAACTCTGATCCAGCAGAGCTTTGCAGGAGAGTTCCGTCAGCACGACGGCGTGATGACGGGGTTGATGATGCTACCGACGCAGAGCTTCGCCTAAGCACCGCTATGATATTACCGAGGTGGAATATGGTGGAGGGGGGCACCACACACGGCTAAGAGATCAATGATCAATTGTTGTGTCTATGAGGTGCCCCTGGCCACGTATATAAAGGAGTGGAGGAGGAGGGAGAGGGCTGGCCCGTATGGCGCGCCCTGGAGGAGTCCTACTCCCACCGGGAGTAGGATAGTAGGAGTAGGAGTCAAGGAAAGGGAAAAGAGAAGAGAAGGAAGGAGGGGGCGCAGCCCCTCCCCCTAGTCCAATTCGGACTAGGCCTTGGGGGGCGCGCAACTTCTCCTCTCTCTTTCCCCTAAAGCCCAATAAGGCCATACTCCCAAGTGAATTCCCGTAACTCTCTGGTACTCCGAAAAATACCCGAATCACTCGGAACCTTTCCGATGTCCGAATATAGTCGTCCAATATATCAATCTTTATGTCTCGACCATTTCAAGACTCCTCGTCATATCCCCGACCTCATCCGGGACTCCGAACTACCTTCGGTACATCAAAACACATAAACTCATAATACAAATCGTCACCAAATGTTAAGCGTGCGGACCCTACGGGTTCGAGAACTATGTAGACATGACCGAGACACGTCTCCGGTCACTAAACAATAGTGGAACCTGGATGCTCATATTGGCTCCTACATATTCTACGAACATCTTTATTGGTCAAACCGCACAACAACATACGTTGTTCCCTTTGTCATCGGTCACTACAAGAAACTTGTTAATTCATGACGGATTCCCTGTGACAATTTCGAAATCTGTCATGGACGACCCAGTACAGCCTGCTGAGCCCGCTAAAGCCCGCCTAAGCATTCCCCGTATATAATGCAAACCCTAAAACTTGCTCCCCAGCCCCCTCCCTCACCCCTCCTCCGCAGCCTTTCCTCTCGCAAGCCCTTTCTCTCCCACACATGACTCCTCGCGCCACCGCTCGATTCCTTCGACTTCCCGCGGGAATGGCCGGTGCGCAGCACACCCCCATCTTCCTCTCGCTCCGCTCCTTCCTTCCCTCTAGCTAGATTCACAGCCCCCGGCCACCAGCGCTCGCCAGCAGGCCCTCCCCATGGCTAGGGTTTCGGCGCCGGGGCAGCTCCAATGGATCCTCTCCGTCGCCTGCTGCCGGTGCTGCTAGAACGGGGTGGCGCGGATGCCCTCCTCCCGCAGGATGTGCTGAGGCGACGCAACCTGCAGCGGTATACTCGGGAGTCGGGACGAGCGCGGGCGCCACGGCCTTGTCTCGCTCGACGATGGTGGCCGCGAACGCCGGTGGTCCTTCTCGTCCTCTACCTCCAAGGACGTGCTTCGGTACAACTCAGGCACCCCTGCCCCTGAAGCCTGTCCTCTCATCCGGTGATGTACAGATCGTCCTCGCGTGCGTCGATTTGCCTCCTCCTCGACGTGGCACTTGCAACCTAGATGTGGACGTGGTGAGCTCCCTCTCTCTCCCTTCCTGTACCCAAAATCTGGATGGCAGCTGTATCTGTAGTCACTTGCATCTGTACATACATACGCATGAATAAGTTTCTCATTAATTTTTGAGTACATTCTATTGAACCTAATTGTACTTGCTGCCTTGTAAGCTATGAGAAGGAATTGTTTCATTGAAAGGGCCAAACACAATGATAACGACTCTTGCATTAGTTGAAGGGGTCAAAGAAATAGCATCAAAATATATTGAATTGAAATGTACTAATATATTGAAGTGAAAGTTACTATGCACATAATTTTGCAGAGCTAAATATATTGTGGCTATCCTACCCTGATTGCAATATATTGAAGTGCAAAAGGATTTGGATGTGAGATGTAGGCACGTTCATTCTGTTAACTGGTAGTTTTTACCGTGTGGCAATATATTTTGGGTCTGTTTGGATGGATACCAACGCTGGCCTTACCAATTTATTGGCTGTGCCCGTGACTTTTGGATACTGCTTGGATTGAAGCCATTTTTGGCTCGCCCAACTCAGGTCGGCCGTGCCCCTAAAGGATTTTCGCCAATTAGCGGGCGAAACGAAGGCGTGGAAAACGTCTGCCAATAATTTGGCAGCCAAATCGTGCGCACGTCTTATTATCCTGGCCGACCGCACGACATCATCGGCAGTGGCCGAATCCGCCACCATTCTTGACGCCTTGCACTGTACGCCAGGCTAATTAAGATACAAATTAAACCATGACATCGTTAAGCTCCAACTAAGCCTGGTTGTGATTATATTCAATTCAGTCTTGCTAATATGATAGTAGTGTTTTATCGGTTCATTATGCATGCTGTAAATTCTTGAAACCAAACTATACACTACCTGGTACAATCCAAACAAATATTGGCAAGTCTGCTGGCTTTAAACATTTTGGAAGAATTTAGTTAGTGAAGTAAGACATTATGGAAGGCATAATTCTTTTAAGATTTTGGTTCAGTTTAGACAACATTTACATGTTAGTCTTATTGTAACCAGTGAGTACTCAGCCATATCAGTATCACACACGTTGGGAATTCGTCTTTGGGAGCTTGCAGATTTTATTAGTTGTCAGTTTAACTCGTCCAGAGAAGAAATTCAGTTTAAAGACATGTATTAAATGCAAGAAAATGTAACTGGGCAACCCCTAGCCCTTATCATATATAATCGTTATGCACAGTAGTACTTGAATAATTATATCAATTTAGGTTTCTAATTTTTTCGGCGGATTTATATGGCCTCAAATTTTGCTGCTATAGAACTTGAGTTCTGTGATGTATAATTTGTTATGTTGTTACTTATAGGTCATCTCTAGAAATGTCTAATGTTTGTTCTAATTTTGTGCAGATCATGTTATTCCTACCTGGTGCAGCCTATCACATATGCCATGACATGGTACTGTAGTTGCGATCAAGTGGGGGCCAACGACAAGAAGTTGAATAAGAATCTTTTGTATATGTTTTTGATGTAAATTGGATTGTGTTGGTTCTAACCTTGCTATGTGTTGTATTTCGTCAATTGATGTTGTAAATTGTCTATTCACGGAGGATTTTGTAGATTGCTATGTTGTATATACACGTGGATGGCTTCACAAATACTCTTTGTCTTGGGCCAAAGTTGGCATTATGATATGTGTAAATGCTAAAATAATGTACTTGCTCAAAATTTCATGGAGGGAAATGGGTTAATTTGCCGGACAAAATTTAAATTTTGCATAAATCCATGACAGTTTCTATGACAAAAACAGTATCCATGTAGGCAGCCACGTCATTCCAATAGGTCTATCCAAAATGCTATGTGGCGCTTGTCTGTGACGGCCCATTCCGTCACAAACGCTCGGGCCTAGTTTGGGCTGGGCGGGCAGGGGCTAGACCTGTGACGGTCAAGATCCCTCATGGAAGGTGAGGTGTCAAATTATGACGCGATATACATGACGGATTTGAAATCCGTCATGCCCGGCCATCCTTGACGGATTTTCACTGCCCCATGACGGATTGGAACCGTCATGTATTAACAGATTTCTTGTAGTGGGTGTGTTACTTGTCCGAGATTCGATCGTCGGTATCTCAATACCTAGTACAATCTCGTTATCGGCAAGTCTCTTTACTCGTTCCGTAATACATCATACCGCAACTAACTCATTAGTTACAATGCTTGCAAGGCTTATAGTGATGTGCATTACCGAGTGGGCCTAGAGATACCTCTCCGACAATAGGAGTGACAAATCCTAATCTCGAAATACGCCAACCCAACAAGTACCTTCGGAGACACCTGTAGAGCACCTTTATAATCACCCAGTTACGTTGTGACGTTTGGTAGCACACAAAGTGTTCCTCCGGTAAACGGCAGTTGCATAATCTCATAGTCATAGGAACATGTATAAGTCATGAAGAAAGCAATAGCAACATACTTAAACGATCAAGTGCTAAGCTAACGGAATGGGTCAAATCAATCACATCATTCTCCTAATGATGCGATCCCTTTTATTAAATGACAACCCATGTCTATGGTTTAGGAAACTTAACCATCTTTGATCAACGAGCTAGTCAAGTAGAGGCATACTAGTGACACTCTGTTTGTCTATGTATTCACACATGTATTATATTTCCGGTTAATACAATTCTAGCATGAATAATAAACATTTATCATGAAATAAGGAAATAAATAATAACTTTATTATTGCCTATATGGCATATTTCCTTCAATTTGAACTGTATTATTCCAAGTCAAGAAATGTTATTTTAACGATTTTGAAGTTTTTATTCTTATTTCTAAATATAAATTTAATTTAAATTCAAATGGAGGTTTGAACTACATGTGGGTTTGTTTTTCCAAAATTTATAAAAATGTACACATATACTCCGCATCTATAGGGGAAGATATGCTAAATATTTCTTGATTTTTTTAGGACTTTGCACTAATGCATTGAATTTCTTAGGCATTTCAAAGCATTACTGTGAGGTCTTGAATTATCCTCATTTTCAAAATTAACCAAATAAACTTCTAATTACTATTTGCCAAACTGGGGTTGCGATATCTACCAAGTCCGCTGCTCTACTCATCCTGCCATGTCTCTTGCCCTGTCTCTTGGTATCATCAGTATCATCATCATCAGTTTTTTGGAAACACGGTACAGATGCAGACGCTCACATACACGCACCAACACTCATTCCTAAGAATGCCCGGGCTCACTCCCTACCCCTACGAGCACCTCTAAGGGACTAAGCCAACAAATGTTGAGATTGAAATGGTTGTGCTCGAAAGGCAGTTATGAATAAATTGAGTATCATGTATGATTTAGCATAATTTAAGTTTGTAATAGACATATTTAGCCTTTTTTTTAGTTGTTTATGACCCATGTGATGCACACCACCGGCCTCCCTTGCATCTTTGAAAAGATAATTTTTTTGTACACGTCCTTAGTTATTTGTGTCTATTTCGTTAAGTCATGCATATAGTTCTAATAAAGTGTATGTTGTTTATGCGAGTATAATTTTACAACTTAATTTTATGATTATTTTTTAATTTTATAGTTTTAATGCATAAATTGACTAAGTAAATAAAATATATATCAAACGAACAAACTGAAATAATCACGAAAAAAGTAATAATAAAACATAAAATTACATATTTTGAAGTTGTTGTCTCAAGTTTCATTTTTGCATCTTAACATTCTCAATATTTCCGAAGAAAAGCTTCAATGGACACATGAAACACCAGATGGACTAACGTGAAAGGTATTTAAGATCCATGTGATCACTGATCGTACTACATCCGAGGGCACACCCTTACAATGCACGCGGTTCAGTCACTGCTTCCTCATCATGCCATAGTATGAAGATTAGGAGCATAAAAGAATGACACAGTAAAATCACATACTAGTTTTTTGACACCACCGTGCCACTGCCACAACCCAGTTGGGTCGTAGTGTCAAACTATAATCCGCCATCTCGATAGTCATTAATAAGCAAAGCTATAACACCACGGGTTTTCTGGTGATTGTCACCTTGGCCATTACGATAACAAGATCACAAAAATATAGTCATGAGACTTCTATTAAGTTTGACGTTGCCTTGAGCACTGAGACAACATTACCGGGGTCATGAAAATAAAATGAAATAATAGGAAGTATTTTATGCGGGTGGCAAAGTAATCGGAAGTTAGGCGGTACTCTGGCACTGATCTTGGTTCCTCCCGCCCCATGTGCCGAATAGCCAATAGATGGTGAGAGGGGAACAGGGACGAAGCTAGAAAAAATGGGCACTGGTGTCAAGCTTTGTTCACTCTAGCACAAATTATAGCGGTGCAGCACACATAATGTTAGAGAACGGTACGAAGAGCAAAAACATGCAATGATCCAACAATATTATTATTACATAAAAAATTTGTCATACCAAGCACGTGCTGAGCGAAGTCGTATAGCCACTTCTTGACATAGTCAGAAAATAATAAGCAAAAGGATGACTTCAAGAATTTTAGTTGTTTCTTCCTAAAAAGAATGAACAAAAGAACATACTATATTTACAACAACGCTACATAACAAGTAATGCAGAAAATAAATATCATTAAGCAAACTATAAAGTGACACGGGGCTCACATTTTATAACTTTCCTTCTCGATCTTTCATCTTCTTAAATAGATACATCACAACATCATTCATAATTCTAGAAAATATATCCTTCTTCACATAGTAAATCAGGCAATCACTCATGAACTCGTCACCCACATGAGTATCTAGTCTACTTTTCTTATTCCAATTAGAGAAACCATTCACAACAAATGCATCATTACCACCTTGGTCGTTGATCCAATCTATAGAATTATGAATAGATAGCAACACAAACAAAATTCCTTATGCACATTACCACTCGAGGCAATGGTAGCCTTTAAACCATTCTAGATTATTATTTTGTTCAAGTCCTACTATGGTCTTTTGCGGATATTTAAAGACTTCTTGTGGCATGTGAAGTCCTCTAGTTAAATATCTCCATCCAATCTTGTCTTGCTTCCTATGATTCTTAGCGTACTATGATATTCTTTTTCGATTAGCTGGATCAGGAGGAAGATCATCTAAATTTATTTCGGCTGGAGTAATAATTAATACAAACACTTGATATATGACCATTATCTTGCCTAAGTCTAAGTGGCCTTGAAGTCCCTGCTGCATCTGATGGTCGTGGCCGTTTTAACAAAAATCTGTCCATAATGTGATAGCCTGGCTTATTAGGGATGATAGACTACTCATATCAATAAGGAATTCCTTCTTTTCCGGGAGCCCATTCGGACAGAACTCCAAAGTTAAGCGTGCTCAGCTTGGAGTAGTGTCAGGATGGGTGACCGACCGGGAAGTTGCTCCCGGGTGCGCACGAGTGAGGACAAAGTGCGCAGAAAAGACAAGTATTGATCTGTGGGGCCAGTCTATATCCCGCCAGGAGTAACGACCACCGGCGGGTGTGTCCGGGGCGTTACAAGTTGGTATCAGAGCCGACCCTCGCGGTTACACGGATGGTTGCGGACAGGTGCGTGGTCATGTTGTTCATGACGTTTGTGACCCGTCGTGGCACCCGGCATGGCACATGTACCGGACTGGAAGCACAGACGTTTGTGCCAAGAGGGAACGTTCCTGTGGCCCGACGAGGACGTCGGTTCCTCTGAGTGGGGGTGTATGTGATAGCCTGGCTTATTAGGGATGATAGACTACTCATATCAATAAGGAATTCCTTCTTTTCCGGGAGCCCATTCGGACAGAACTCCAAAGTTAACCGTGCTCAGCTTGGAGTAGTGTCAGGATGGGTGACCGACCGGGAAGTTGCTCCCGAGTGCGCACGAGTGAGGACAAAGTGCGCAGAAAAGACAAGTATAGATCTGTGGGGCCAGTCTATATCCCGCCAGGAGTAACGACCACCGGCGGGTGTGTCCGGGGCGTTACACATAACCTCCTAGTTGTACATGAATCAAGGGAGAGAACTAAACTGTTCTCTTCCTTGATTCATGTACAACTAGGAGGGGTTTTTTTACAGCAAAATTTTCAAATTAGTTCGGTAGCAAAATTTAGTCTGAAGACTAAATCTAATACACATGTGCGTCACGAGGCATACCTGAGAAGAATCGATCTAGGCTTGGTGGATTGGCACCAGATTATGCCGCACAATCGGGCAACAGATTAGACCAAGATCCCGCTGATTCGGCGGCTCGTCTCTCTGTAATTCCACCAGACACTAGCATGGAATTATCACATGGATACGGTGGATTGGGGAATTAGGGATTGAGAGGAGGCGATAAGACGAAGAGATGTAGACTCACGCATACATCGGCGTATAGGAAATTAGGATTTAGGAACGAATGCTTTTGGGCCGTGTGCAAGTATTACATAATGGGTATTCGGGCTCATGGGTATTTACGGCTGTGCGTGCAGCCGCGTGTGGAATTTGGTGGATCGACCACATATTTTTTTAGTGACATTGGGCTTCTATGGCTGGGCTGGAACTGGGCTGAGCCTTTTCGATTAGCTGGATCACGAGGAAGATCATCTAAATTTATTTTGGCTGGAGTAATAATTAATACAAACACTTGATATATGACCATTATCTTGCCTAAGTCTAAGTGGCCTTGAAGTCCATGCTGCATCTGATGGTCGTGGCCGTTTTAACAAAAATCTGTCCATAACCTCCTAGTTGTACATGAATCAAGGGAGAGAACTAAACTGTTCTCTTCCTTGATTCATGTACAACTAGGAGGGGTTTTTTTACAGCAAAATTTTCAAATTAGTTCGGTAGCAAAATTTAGTCTGAAGACTAAATCTAATACACATGTGCGTCACGAGGCATACCTGAGAAGAATCGATCTAGGCTTGGTGGATTGGCACCAGATTATGCCGCACAATCGGGCAACAGATTAGACCAAGATCCCGCTGATTCGGCGGCTCGTCTCTCTGTAATTCCACCAGACACTAGCATGGAATTATCACATGGATACGGTGGATTGGGGAATTAGGGACTGAGAGGAGGCGATAAGACGAAGAGATGTAGACTCACGCATACATCGGCGTATAGGAAATTAGGATTTAGGAACGAATGCTTTTGGGCCGTGTGCAAGTATTACATAATGGGTATTCGGGCTCATCGGTATTTATGGCTGTGCGTGCAGCCGCGTGTGGAATTTGGTGGATCGACCACATATTTTTTTAGTGACATTGGGCTTCTATGGCTGGGCTGGAACTGGGCTGAGCCTTTTCGATTAGCTGGATCAGGAGGAAGATCATCTAAATTTATTTCGGCTGGAGTAATAATTAGTACAAACACTTGATATAAGACCATTATCTTGCCTAAGTCTAAGTGGCCTTGAAGTCCCTACTGCATCTGATGGTCGTGGCCGTTTTAACAAAAATCTGTCCATAACCTCCTAGTTGGACATGAATCAAGGGAGAGAACTAAACTGTTCTCTTCCTTGATTCATGTACAACTAGGAGGGGTTTTTTTACAGCAAAATTTTCAAATTAGTTCGGTAGCAAAATTTAGTCTGAAGACTAAATCTAATACACATGTACGTCACGAGGCATACCTGAGAAGAATCGATCTAGGCTTGGTGGATTGGCACCAGATTATGCCGCACAATCGGGCAACAGATTAGACCAAGATCCCGCTGATTCGGCGGCTCGTCTCTCTGTAATTCCACCAGACACTAGCATGGAATTATCACATGGATACGGTGGATTGGGGAATTAGGGACTGAGAGGAGGCGATAAGACGAAGAGATGTAGACTCACGCATACATCGGCGTATAGGAAATTAGGATTTAGGAACGAATGCTTTTGGGCCGTGTGCAAGTATTACATAATGGGTATTCGGGCTCATCGGTATTTATGGCTGTGCGTGCAGCCGCGTGTGGAATTTGGTGGATCGACCACATATTTTTTTAGTGACATTGGGCTTCTATGGCTGGGCTGGAACTGGGCTGAGCCTTTTCGATTAGCTGGATCAGGAGGAAGATCATCTAAATTTATTTCGGCTGGAGTAATAATTAGTACAAACACTTGATATAAGACCATTATCTTGCCTAAGTCTAAGTGGCCTTGAAGTCCCTGCTGCATCTGATGGTCGTGGCCGTTTTAACAAAAATCTGTCCATAACCTCCTAGTTGTACATGAATCAAGGGAGAGAACTAAACTGTTCTCTTCCTTGATTCATGTACAACTAGGAGGGGTTTTTTTACAGCAAAATTTTCAAATTAGTTCGGTAGCAAAATTTAGTCTGAAGACTAAATCTAATACACATGTACGTCACGAGGCATACCTGAGAAGAATCGATCTAGGCTTGGTGGATTGGCACCAGATTATGCCGCACAATCGGGCAACAGATTAGACCAAGATCCCGCTGATTCGGCGGCTCGTCTCTCTGTAATTCCACCAGACACTAGCATGGAATTATCACATGGATACGGTGGATTGGGGAATTAGGGACTGAGAGGAGGCGATAAGACAAAGAGATGTAGACTCACGCATACATCGGCGTATAGGAAATTAGGATTTAGGAACGAATGCTTTTGGGCCGTGTGCAAGTATTACATAATGGGTATTCGGGCTCATGGGTATTTACGGCTGTGCGTGCAGCCGCGTGTGGAATTTGGTGGATCGAACACATATTTTTTTTTAGTGACATTGGGCTTCTATGGCTGGGCTGGAACTGGGCTGAGCCTTTTTGCTTCTATACGGTGGCTGGGCTGGGGTCAATCGTGTTTTTTGGCTGGAGTCAAAGACAGATCTTTTTAACAAGATTAGTTTGAGGTTACGATCGGCTAGCTACTATTGAGCCTAGCATTAGTTTTATTAACAAAACACATATTTTATAATAAAATTTGTTTACTTGAAAGAATTGGTGATGTCTCTCGATCCTTCAGTGACAGCATGTAAAAATGAATAAATGACGACATGTAAATAATTGCATGTTGGTTTAATTGTGGTTCAAACCTCAACACAACACTTTCCGACTCCTTATAAATCATGCATGCATTATTATTATTTTGCGGGAAAACTTTCGACCTATACATCAAACATCATGGCAGTAAAAGAACATGACAAGTAACAAACAATACATCCATTTTTGTAGACCACCTAGCGATGACTACGAGCACTCGAGCGAGCCAAAGGCGCGCCGCTGTCATCGCCCCTTCCTCACCGGAGCCGGACAAATCTTTTTGTAGTAGACAGCCAGGAAATCTTCGTGCTAAGGCCACCAAGGACCAGCGCACCGGAACAACATCCGCCGCCGGTGAAGAGAAGCATAGGTCGGAAGGATCCAACCTATAGACATATGGACGCAGACGAACGAAGACCAGATCAACACAGATCCATCGATAAAAAACACCTACTAAATCCTGTGGGTCCACCGGAGAACACCTCCATACACGCTCCGACGACACGAGACACACTACTGGGATGGGGGGCTAGGCGAAGAGAACCTTATTTCATCTTTAAGGAGCCGCCACCGCCCCATCTTTCCGAGTAGGATACAAACCCTAAACAGGCTCAAAAAACACCTAAAACCAAAGCATGAGCCGTTCCACCGGCAAGGATCGGGATCCTCCGCGCCTCCATGGCACTAAGACCATCGAAAACGACGCAGATCAGCGGCGGCGCCGGCTGGTGGCGGGGAAACCTTAAACCCCCAGGATACATCACTGCAATGCACGGCCAACTCTGGAGTCTTTAACCAACAACAAGAATGAAATAAACAAACCAGCCAAGTTGCGCAATCAAGAACGATCATGTCCATCAACGAAGCCTCCCCACACACGTACAGAAGTTCTTATTTGTGACGGTAAGTTTAATGTGATGTCTGGAGGTGGGTTGGAAAAATAACGTGAAGTAATGTATCATCTCTTTTGTGTATAGAAGTGGCGGTGTTCCTTCCCAAGTTCGGATCGACGTGATCTTCCACGTCACACGCGGCTATACATTTCCCGCTTTGTCGACATTTGCCTCGGCCAGTGCAAGTCGTACGTCCATCTACATACTAATCCATCGAAGTTAGGAAGTTGCCACAAGAAATTTAGCAAAGTTGTAGCTTTTCTGAGAACAAAATTTCCCTCCGTAAAACAAACGCAAATTTCTTGATATGTGGTAGAACGTATACGGTGTATGGCTCAGCCCGTTTAGCTTTTTTTTGGTTTTAAGCTTCAAAATATTAGTTGTCATACGTGTGATTCGAACTGCCGGCCTCATGCACTATGAGTGAGTGCGCTAACCAGCTGGGATAGGTAATGTGATGTGCTTACTAACCTTGTTTTAAAATTCTTATCCGAGACAGATAACGCTAAGGAAAATATGCACCAACTCTTTGGTTTTACTTTGTTTTATTTGTTTTCTTCACGGTTTTTTAGTTTTCTTTTTTGTTCATAAAATACAAATATTCGAATTTTATAAAATTACACAGAAATTTTGAAAATATATTCATGTCTTTCAAACTTTCTCAGAATTTCAAAAAACAAACATTTTTTAAAATGAGCGAACAAAATTTGAAACACGTATTTAAAAAACAGCAACAAGTTTGGAATTAAAAAATCAGAAAACACGAACAAAATTTGAATTCTGGAAATTTCGAATTTATAAGAAATAGAAATAACAAAAATATGAAAAGTCAAAGAAAACGAAAATGGAAAAAAAGAAACAGAAATAACGTGGTTCACGACCTCCGAGAAGGTTCCCAAAACCAGAAAAAAAAAATGGCTGGGAAGCAGAGGTTCCCAAAACCGAGAACATACTGTTTTCAGTTTTATCCCTTTGTATTTATTTTATGTTTACAATTCAAAATAACAATTTTAAGTACCTATTCAAATTATTATTTTAAATACTTTTTTCCTTCAAACATACCATGGATGTATATGATGGGCAATGCCCACCGGCTGGCAAAAGTTGGAATAATGTCCAAAAAATATCATGTTGAGTGTACGATGTCTGGGTAGGCTAGAAAGTTCAGTTTGAGAGCATGTTGTTTCTTGAAATCCCTCAAAAAAGGGTGATAAATGGTCGAACGTGTGACAACTTACATACACTGTAGACAATGGCTCAAGCTTAGCATGAATACCTAGCATGGGCATGCCCATCTGCATGCAAAAGTTTGGGTCATTTCAAGGATGTCCGCAAAAATTCATGTTCAACAAAGATTGTTCGAGTAAGGTGAGAAGGTTCGTCTCAGGGCATATTGTTTTTCAACATCCTTGAAATGATCTCAATTTTTTCCATGGCCTTTAATGACCAATTCGAGACACCATGCCAAGTTGATTTGGTTTTCAACAATTTTTGCATTTTCTAGATTTTTCTCAATAAAAGAAGACCAATAAAATGCCCGGATGTGTCGCAACTTGCATATGGTGTCGGAAATCGTTAAACCCTGGCATGGATCCTTATCATGGGCGTGCCCACCTGCCTGCAAAAGTTGTGGTCATTTTTAAATGTTCAAAACTAGACCATGTTCAACGGAGTGCACCCGTATGGGCATGCCCGTGGTAGGTAACCATGCCAGGCTTGAACAATTTCCAACACCATATGCAAGCTGCGACACGTCCGGCCATTTATCTGCCTTTTATAACTAAGAAAATTCCAGAAAATACCATATTTGTCAAAAACCAGCACAACTTGGCATGGTGCCTTTAATTGGTCATATAAGATCATGGAAAAAAATTGTGGTCAATTGATGGATGCCGAAAAACCATGCTCTCAGGCAGATCCTTCTCGCCTACCCAAACACTCTCTGTTGAACATGTTCTGTTTTTTGACATGCATGAAATGACCCAACTTTTTTCCGGTAGGTGGGCATTCCCCTGGTAGACACCCATGCCAAGTTTGAACGAATTTCCCACACCGTATGCAAGTTGTGTCACGTCCGGCCATTTATCGATCAATTTTCACCGAGAAACTCCAGAAAATGCCAGAATTATCGAAAACTCAAACAACTTGGCTTGGTGCCTTGATTTGATCATAGAATGAGGTGAAATTTTTTAGGCCATTTGGAGGATGTCGATAAACGACGTACCCACAGGCAGAGCTTTTTGGCCAACCCGGACACGCTTCACTAAACATGGTCTAGTTTTGGATATTTTTAAAATGACCCTAACTTTTTCAAGCAAGCGGGCATGACCATGATAGTCATCCATGCCAAATTTGAACGATTCTTAACACCGTGTGCAAGTGGTGACACGTCCGCCCATTTGTCGGTCGTTTTTTACCGAGAAAACTCCAAAAAATGCAAAACTTGTCGAAAACAAAAACAACTTGGCACGATGCCTTGACTTGGTCGTACAAGGCATGAAAAAAAATTGAGGCCATTTCAAGCATGTTTAGAAACGTCGTGCTCTCAGACGGAGCCTTCTCGCCCACTAGAACACCCTCCGTTGATCATGGTCTAAGTTTTTCTTTTTCCATCTTTTGTAGTGCGTCAGATATAACGTTAAAAAGAAAGACTCTGGTTTTCGTTTTCAATCGGGCTGGTTTTTTCTTTGGTTTTTACGCGGGTTTTTCTCAAGTGCAAGCTAGTGCTCTTGAGAAATTATCTATCTGGTGACAAAACGGGATCGAACACTGAAACACCTGGAGTAGAAAAGGGCGGCACAAATTAAAGGTACTGTTTCATATAATAGATGTTGTCCAAGCTTTGAGAATAACTGATTTTTAATCTAATCCTTTGGACAAATCAAAGTATTAAACTGAGTGTTGTTTCGGTGGATCGGCCATTTGGTCTGTATTCTGCCGTGAACCAAAAGCTTCTCAACAAAGTGTTGTTCTGCCTCGACACTTGCAGCATAATAAATTATCCTGGGACCTGAAAAGATCAATTGTACTTCACTAAGATTAAAGGTTAAATTAGTGGCATGTGCTTTGGTCCAAAGAATCATCCGGTTTACCAAATAGGATGAAACCTAATTTTATTTAGAAAAGGATGGGCACCTACTTGAATTACGTAACCTACTACTGCTAGTGGGTACTACTAACTATTATTTGTACTGATTGCCCTAGAGATGCCATGCTTGCAATTGGATCATTACAATTACGGGTTGGTTGTCTAATTGTCCAGGCAATAATGATAGTATGTTGTACCTGAACCAGTGGCTCACTTTTTCTAAGTAATAAGGAAGAGGACTGAACATGACTCTGAAAGACTACTGAGACAAAAAGACGGTCTGTCAAAAGATAGAGGAGGCAGGATGGGCAGTTGGTCAGATCTAGTATGGTTCACGAATAACTTTGGGCTAATGAAAACCCGAGGTGAACTCAATGTCATAGTTCATTGGGCACTGAATTTTCTGCCTTTAGATCCAACCAAAAGAGAATGTACACCTATATATTTTAGCATATCTAGTCTCTCGAAATTGCGGGATTATTTCAGCAAATGGACCCTTCTTTTTAGACGACGTACGTTGGACCTCTACTTTCTGTTTCTGGTCGCCCGGGCACTCATGGCGAACAAATTAAAGAGAAATTGTTGCAGACAACAAAATCATCGGACGACAAATTAAAGTTGGCCATGTTGATTTTATCTATACCCTTTGATAAGATGATCACTAAACTAGCTAGGACAAGTAGCTAGGTAGTGCTGGTGTGCTGCATGCTGTGCTCGAGTACGTACGTACTAGGTGTGGGCGTGAGAGAAGGTCGACCACAGATCATGGGCGACTCCTGTCCTGATCCCATGATGAAATTATTTGGGGCCAGCCCACTCATCGTCGCAGACATTCTGCTTGATCAAACTCTGAGTGACACGCTTGGCATCCATGTATTGATGCATTGCTGCTGCTTTTCACGATGATGAAGCGTTGGTGTTATCCAACCATTAAACTTCCCCTTGATTTCTGCTGCCAAAAGCGTTGTGTCCTAGATAAGATTCAGTACTACAAGTTGGTTTAGCTCATCTAGTCTAGTCCTTTTATATGATGCACATCAGCACAATGATCTTAAGCTACCAAGTTGCACTACCGGAAACCGGCCCTACCCCGACGGCCAAATCAATGCCGACAGCTGCCGTCGGCCTACTTTGAGCTATGCCGACAGCTACGTCTTGGCCGTCGGCGTATCTTGGCCGTCGGGCTACCACGAGCTAAGCCGACGGCACCCGTCGGCATACATCAGTCGTCGGCCCAGCTGCGAATACGGCGATAGCAGCCGTCGGCATACCCAGGCCGTCGGCATACCCGTGGGCCCGGCAACCCCGCCCGTGACCAGCGGCTAACGTCGTCAAATCTATGTCGACGGCCTGGACGGGCGGCCGTCGGCATATAGCGTCATGCCACGTCACTGATCCGCGGCGCACTGTCCACGAGCTAAGCCGACGGCTGCCGTCGGCATACCCGCCACGTCAGCGATCCGCGGCACGCCGCCCGCCGCCTAAAACCTGGCCGTCTCTATGCCGACGGCATAGCCGTCGGCATAGGTAGACTTTTTTTTCATATATATTTTTTAAGCTTTTTTATGTATTATTATATAAACTAACATGTAGCATGTTGAATATAAACATACATATGAATATATATGTAGTTTGTATTTTTCTTTCATATATTATGAATATATATATATATATATATATATATATAGTTTGTATTTTTTCGAGCAAGTTAATAATGTGCGGTCATGTTCTTTTGAATATAGATCATTATATTTTATTAAAATCAAAAACAGCTATGCCGACAAAAGTTTTGTGGCGGTTGCAAACGCCCGACACCCGTCTCGAGAGTGTGACCCCCCTCACGTCCGCGGTGTGCCCCCCTCATGGACGGCGCCGGCACTTGGAGGGGGAAACGGACGCGTCGGGTCTACACGGTGGATGTAGCTGTGGTTTTGGCCCGGATGTTGCTCCCGGGTGTCCCTACAGGCGACCTGACACAACCGGGTGCAGAGGTCCACTGGTCAAAGCCCGTCCGTGGGAAGTCAAAAGGCTAGATCTCGTGGTCAACCGCTCCACGGTTAGACGGGACGGGGGCCCTAGGGGGGTAGCAATGCCACCGGAGCATCGTACCGGACCCTCATACATGTGAGTTGGTGTTGTGGCATGTTCAAAGAGGCGACACGCATCTCAAGGGCGTGGCCCCCCTAACGGACGGCGCCGCCGCCGGCACCTGGAGGGGGAAAACGGACGCATCGGGTCTACACAGAGGGGATGTAGCTGTCGGTTTGGCCCGGATGTTGCTCCCAGGTGTCCCTCTGAGCTGACCTGACACAACCGGGTGGAGAGGTCCACTGTTCAAAGCCTGTCCGTGGAAAGTCAAAGGGCAAGATCTCGTGGTCAACCGCTCTAGGGTTAGGCAGGACAGGGGCCCTGGGGGGGTAGCAATGCCACCGGAGCGTCGCACCGGGCCCTCATACATGCGGGGTGGTGTGGTGGCATGTCCGAAGAGGCAGCACGCGTCTCTGGGGTTTGGCCCCCCTCACGGAGGGGATCTTGCTATGGGTCTGGCCCGGATGTTGCTCCAAAGTGTTCCTATGGGCTAACCTAACACAACCGGGTGGAGAGGTCCACTGGTCAAATCCCGTCCGTGCAAAGTCAAAGGGCTAGATCTCGTGGTCAAACGCTACAGGGTTAGGCGGGACGGGGGCCCTGGGGGGGTAGCAATGCCATTGGAGCGTCGCACCGGGCCCTCATACATGCGGGGTGGTGTGGTGGCATGTCCGAAGAGGCGACACGCATCTCCGGGGCGTGGCCCCCCCTAACGGACGACGATGACACGGTAGTAGCCATTCTGCGGTAACAATGCGGCGTGAATATTATTAAATACTCGAAGCGCGATAAAATCATGAGTTTTTTGGCACGACGTGGGCACATGTGCTATAGGAACGATAGTATTTTTTCATAATTTTTGGTGAGGGAGAAGTATCCGAAAAATTCCCTCTACGCGGATTGCCCTTCGCACGTCTACGGCCGTGGCCGGCGGCCTCCGGGGCTAGCATGCTGCCAAATCTTGCGTAGGCGGCCTCTCACAAGTCTGGAAGTGTTGTGGCGGTTGCAAACGCCCGGCACGCGTTTCCGGGGTGTGCCCCCCCTCACGGACGGCGCCGCCGCCGGCACCTGGAGGGGGGAAACGGGCGCGTTGGGTCTACACGGAGGGGATCTTGCTGTGGGCCTGGCCCGGTTGTTGCTCCAAAGTGTTTCTATGGGCTGACCTAACACAACCGGGTGGGGAGGTCCGCTGGTCAAAACCCGTCCATGCAAAGTCAAAGGGCTAGATCCCATGGTCAAACGCTGGCATGTCCAAAGAGGCGGCACGCGTCTCCGGGGCGTGGCCCCCCCTCACGGACGGCGATGAAACGGCAGTAGACGGATCAGGCACTCGCATAGTTACCGGATCAGGCACTCGGTAACGGTACTCCTCAGTCAGTTGCTCTCCTATGTATCACCTTTCGCGAGACCATAGAAAATATTTATATCATAAAGAAATGTTGCTGACCATAGTAAAAATTATGTTCAGAAAAAAATATACGTGATATTTTAGAAAATTGTTGTACAATATAAAAAGAAGATCATGTCATTAAAAATAATGTTTCAAACCATTAAAGAAAATGTATGGTACATTTTAAATAATGTTCGTGCATGTAAAAAATATGTATACCATGTATCATTTTTAATATAACTAGTACAAATGCCCGTGCGTTGCACCGGGCGAATATAAAATATAAGTTGCTCCACGTACCATTATTCACCACTTTTTTAATTCAATTTTTACAAACGTCAGAAATAAGGTTACACTAAGTATTTCTTTTTGGACCATGAAATTTGAACGTACCCTAAAAATGTTCGTCATGACCTATTTCACCTCTCCGATGAAACAGTAGTTGTGCATGGAATAGTCTTTCAATCAATTTTATTTATTGTTGTACAGAAAAACATGAATATTTAATAATTTGGGAATGTGTTTTTAAAAGAAATTGATACTGTTTTTTAGAATGGAATCATTATTATGGTGACAAACATTTTTTGGAATATTATATTTAATTTGTAATTTATTTTGCACTGTTTTTTGGGCTTGGCCAATTGAAATACTTTTATTCACACACACGCACGCACACACAACACGCACGGACTCAATCTTTCTTCCCGTTCCCCATTCTCCTTCCCCACTGCTGGACAGCGCCGCCGCCGCCGCCTCCCTTGTCCCTGTCGTTCTCGGAGGACAAGGGTAGGAAAAATAGCGCTTCCGGTGGCCGCACCGTCATGTCTTCTGTCTGCGCCGCCTTATGAATGGGACCTTGGGCGGCTCCTGCTTCCTCCCCGTTCCTTCCCACCCCTCCTCCCGCAGGCTCCAACCAAGGCGCGCGGTTGGTGGACGAGCAGCCACCGTCTGGAAGCTTGTCCTTCACGTTCAACTTGGCAACCCCTCCTTTCTTATGCTCCAACCTTGGTTATTTGTGGCAGTAGTAGTATAGTTAGCAGATTCAGATTTGCTTTGGTAGCTAGCTTTTGACACTTTTTGATTAGTTACTTAACAATGTGTATGGCCCATGTAGTCAGCATGAGAAAGATCTCTATTGCTCGATAGTGTACTGCTTACATGTTCAAGCATCTTAATCCTAACAAAACGGAGCATCACAATTGCTTTAGGAATATGCAACGCTATACTCCGAGGCCACCTTGAGAGAACAAATCATAAGATCCTGCAGCATGTCGAGTCAACTCACGTACAACATTAATAGGTATTCTATATCCACTATATGAATTACTCTCTCGTGTGTGTGTGTGTGTTTCTTCTCTAGATACCAAGAACCATTTTTCATGATTTACATTTACAAACAAACATCCAATGTTACTGACACACATGTCACTCGCATGCCTAGCTGCCTGACATGTTTTTGTGACAGATTGCTTGCGGTTGCTAGTAGTACCCTATAAATATTGCTAATAGCTACTTCATGCTGCCACTTGTTGCAGTTGGTGGCATCGAAATTTCGTTGATTCCAGTCAATCAAGTTTTTCTGCTAAAGCTTAGCATGTAACTTAAGTCTCTGGCTGAGGGATCTTTACTTTAAAAAGGTTTGATCTGAATCTATCTTGAAAGAATAACTTGAGCTCTCGCTTATTAAGAAAAGGCTTTTTATGTTCTACATTTATTAAAGAAAGTATTGTAGAAAAAGTGAGCACACTTTATTCAACTTGCAGTTTACATAGGCTAAGATGTGCACTGAAAACACAAAAGTTGGTGATGCCAAATAGACCATACATGTGTTTTTTTCTTTGCATTCCTCTCGATAAACTTGCATATCTTACATTGTGTTGTTCCTGTATTTGATGCAAAGATCTAATAATTTCACATCTATCAGTCCTAAAGAGTGCAAGCTGTCCATATACAGGCAAGGTAATGATGATGGAACCTATGGTTGCAGACACAAAGGAAAGTTCATGCCTTTTTCAAAATGACAGAACCATATTTTGCTTGGCATGAGATCGGACGTACCTCAAGTGGAGCACGGTCTGTACGGTGAGATTGTAAGACAACATAGAAAGGCGACTTGTAGCGCAAAGCCGACGTACAAAGCTAGCCAAGCCAGCGGAAGTCGTGTGCTTGTATTTGTAGCAGCACGGCGTGTGTAGCTAATTAGAATTCAAAATCTTGCTAAATAAAGCAAGGGGAAGCCGTGTCTTTGTCTCGGGCTCTTATACATACCAAATTAGGATTCTGATTGCTATTTTTGTAACAAAAGCGTGTATTGTTAAGTACGTTTCTTATTCCTATTTTGTAACAAACTTGTGCACTTTTGTGGTTTGGATACTGAGATTGATAAAACTGAGAATACATATAGATGTGTAATTTGTTTTTGGTTGATCTTTAAGAAATAAAAGCTTTTTTTGAAGGTCGGTTATCAAAATCCTCTACAATGTTCAGTTCAATGATTTCATCTATTTTCTGCAGTCACACAAAAATAAAAGGTAAACCCTCCAACTGTTAGAAGCACTATTGCTGAAATCTGTTGAAACAGAAGTAGTACATCATCGTCAATTTACAGTTGGGATGTTACTGCATAAATTGCCACTTCACCTCACCAGTGACCACCACCTCTAGTCTAGCATATATGATAATGATAATATGGAGGCCAGTGTCTCTTTCCTAGCAATATATCATGTAAATGCAGAGTAAATTGATACAAGGTCAGAGAACCATGATATGCATCATGACCCCATCGACCTTTAGCGAATTAGCATCACTCTTTTTCAGCTTTGACGGCAAAATAACAGGAAGAAAGGCCCGAATCTGAATATATGAAACTTACAGTCCGCACGTCGGTATCATCCAGCGTTATTGTGCAATGTCCGAGAGCCGAACCTCCTTGGCCTCCACCTGAGTTGGATCGGACGCCTTTAGCACCTGCACGCACACACACAGCAGAGACATCAAAACCAGGCCAAATCAAACTGAGCTCACACCAACATATAATTCTACAAGGGGGGCAATCAATGGTGATGCTGCTACTAATTCCCCCTTCTTCATCCATCTTTTCACTGGTGTGAATGCACAAGACAATCAGCTACGAACAAACAAATCTACTAAATCACGCGATACTGTCCCCTCTTAAATTTAGAGATCCTTAATGAACTAATTTTGCTTCATGGAACAGGGTTGATGTGGTATATTCTGTTGACTTATCTTCTGATTGTTAGATCAAGGAGATGAATCAAGTTGATGTGGTAACAATATGAGCAGTGTCACAATCAGTCCAGTACATACTATACAGCTTCA
Source organism: Aegilops umbellulata (assembly GCA_032464435.1). Lineage (NCBI taxonomy): Eukaryota > Viridiplantae > Streptophyta > Magnoliopsida > Poales > Poaceae > Aegilops > Aegilops umbellulata. The sequence continues at coordinate 644,452,195 of CP136060.1, read as the reverse complement.
CTGATTTCATAATATTTCCCTGAGATAAATATCTTGACTTTCCTTTGCCCATATTAACATACCTGAATCCATGGCTGGCAGAGAATATATTTTACATCGGAATCTACAATGGTAATATATTTTCAGAAATATAAACAAGTGTACTTGCCAACCTATATTAAGAAGTCGACTATTAGATATTCACTTTACGCTTGCAAAGAGCCTTCCCAATAACCTATATATTGCTGGACATATTTTCAGAATAACCGAATCCTTTTCTTCATTTGGTTATAATGGCATCGTTTTATACATTAGAACATCTGGAAGAAAACATGAACGATTGTCCTATTCATAAATTTTCATAAATGCAGGATCAATAAAATCAAGTTTGCAGGAACCTTTTCAAAATGCAGTTTTTGATGTTCCATGTTATTTTCCAGGGTAGAAAACACCAGAGATGAACGACATACCAGATCAAAGAGGAGTATTGCTGGCAAGTTCCTTTGACCTGCTAAATCTAGATCATCGGCTCAATCCTGCTGATAATCCATGATGTGCTCTTGGGAAAGAGAAAACAAGAAGAGGGCTGCTGCACCTTGCCAAGTGGGAGGCTAGATGATCCACGAGCCATCTGCTTTTTTCCTTCTCAACATCGAACTTGGACTTCCATGTATTCTCCAGGATAGAGGTGGCTACCTTCTAATCATCGGCAAAAAGAATATTGTCATAAAGGATGCCATCATGCATTGTCCAGATCTCAATTCCAATAGCAGCAATTGAATCAAAGTCAGGCTTGTCAAGCTCAAAGTACTCAGGGTTGGGGATATCTTGGGGCTTCCAGATTCCCTTGTAGCTGGGGTTGTCAATCAGGGGCGCATGCCACTTGCCTTTGTAGGAAGGGTTCTGCTTCAATGGCCTCTTCCATTCACCACAACCAGGTGCCTCTTCACAATTGGGGAGTTGGGGTTGTCAATCTTCGGTGCTTCCCATTCGCAATCCTCCTCCTCATCCCACGACATAGGCAACCTCGGTGGCCTATAGCTCCACCTCGGCCACTGAGCGCAGGCAGAGGGAAGGTCGAACACGTCAAGGAGCAGCACGAAATCAAAATCGAAGCGGGCCAAATTGGCTGAGGAAGGCGGGCGGGCGCAGATCTCGCGGCCCGGCGGCTCACCTTGTCTTGTGCGCTAGCCTTTGCCTCGTCCTCAGTCGCTACCGCCTCGTCGTCCTAGGGCAAGGCGAGCGGGGTGTCCGGGCTGGCGATGCCCTCGCTACTATCGTCATCGGCCGCGGGCTTCTCATTCGGCGGCGCCGCCAGGGCCTTCCTCGGCCGGCGCCGGCCCCACAAGGGGAAATCCGCCCGCGCCTCCTGCTGCTGGCGGCGACAGCGGTTGCTGGCCCGCACGATGGACAGCAGGTCCACAAGAGCTCGCCGAACTCCTCCTCCCGTGCGCGTCCTCTCCCAGCCGCCGCGAACACCATGGATCTCGGCGAGCGAACGAGGGCTTGGGTGGGGTTCTGCGGGCGATGGGAGAGCAGGGGAGGAGGCGGAGGTTTTTTTTTTTTTTTGACCCGGAACAATTCATTCCATTACTAAACTGGCTCAGCAATGTCGCTGGCGACCAGAACAGAAACAAAGTCTGGGGCATACTCGATCCACGACAGATCAGCAGCTCCCGATCTGAAGCCAAAAGCAGCTAACTCATGTGCTACCTTATTACAATTTCGGTTACAGAAACTGAAACTAAATGATTCAAAGTTCGCATGGCAGATACTTCGCGTCTCCCGTAGAAGGACACCGATCAACGCTCGTTCATATTCACCAGAATTGAGTGCATGGACAAGCACTTGGGAATCAGACTCAAGAATCACCCTGTGGATGCCCAGTTCCGCACTTGCTTCAGTAGTTAACACACATGCCAAAGCTTCTGCATGTAGAGGCCCTGTAAGATGCTCAAGTGTGCCGGCCTTTGCTGCCAGAAATTCACCTTGGTCAGTACGAGCAACACACCCCCATGCTCCTCTCCCTGTGTCCGCATGATAGGATGCATCAAAGTTGACTTTAACGACATCAGGTGGGGGTCGCTTCCACGTAACCTTGTCCTGGGGAGGCACTTGTACAGGCTTCATACCGCTTTTACTGAATTCATGAAGATACTGTCGGATAGTATAGCAGATACTGTCAGTGCACCTCATCGTCTCTCCTGCATTTACCTTGTTTCTCACTGACCACCATTCCCACAGCAGGATAAGGGAAGTATCTCGCTTACTGTTATCCAAGCTCCATATGTGATCAAACACCTCTCCTGGCCCAGTGCACTCCAACAAAGCACTTCTTGTATCCTCTAGCTCCAATCCTCTCCAAACTTGCTTGACAGCTTTGCATTTTATGAACAGATGACCACCATCCTCATCCAGCCGGCCACACACTGGGCATCTTGTATCCAAGTCCACCCTTTTTCGTTTAATATTCATACGGAGGGGCAAGCTATTATGCGCAAACCTCCACAGAAAAATACGCACCTTCCCTGGCATCTCCAGGTTCCACAATCTTTGCCATTTATCCTCGCCCCTTCCCTGACTCAGTGATGGGCCTGCATCATTGCCATTTCTTGCATCTCTTATCCGGATACCGACATGATACGCCCCTTTTACAGAGAATTTTCCTTTGGGGTCATAGTGCCATGCTACAAAATCATCCATATCCGGTCGCACCGGGATAGCGAGGATATGCGACACATCATCTTCATTGAAAAGGTCCCTTACTAACTGCTCATCCCAGGTTTCCCTAACCGGGTCCATTAGTTCAGAAACACGTGTGATAACTGTGTTCCCTCTTACTGATGTTGGTTTTCGAGTATCTCCTCGAGGAATCCACGGATCCTCCCACACTTTGATGTTGTCACCCGACCCCACCCGCCAAACAATTCCTTCCTTGAGCAGATTAACCCCCTTCAGTATGCTTCTCCAGGTATAAGAAATACCCTCTCTTTCTGTCGCCTCAAGAAGAGAACAGTTTGGGTAGTAGCGAGCCTTCAGTACTTGCGCACATAGTGTATCCGGAGCCTCGAGTAATCGCCACCCCTGCCTAGACAACATGGCCAGATTAAAAATATGCAGATCTCTGAACCCAAGTCCTCCATCCTTCTTCGATTTCGTCATTCGTTCCCAGCTTATCCAATGACATCGGCTTTTATCTTGTTGGCTCCACCAGTACCGGGCAATAAGTGCGCTGATCTCTTCGCAAAGTTGCTTTGTGAGATCAAAACACGACATTGCGTACGTGGGTATCGCCTGAGCTACAGCCTTGATCAAGACCTCTTTCCCCGCCTTCGATAGCAGCTTTTCCTTCCACCCTTGAATCCTCTTCCAAATCTTCTGTTTCAAATATTCAAATTCCTTGCTCCTGGATGCTCCAACGTGAACTGGCAGTCCCAGATATCGTTGATTAAAGGACTCTACTACTATGCCAAGGCCAGCCAGGACAGCCCCCCGTGTATTTACACTGGTTCCTTTACTGAACATGGCATTAGACTTCTCCTTATTAATCATTTGGCCAGATTGATCCTCATCGAGTATTTTTACTAAGTTTGTGAATATAGATGAATTAGATGTTGGGCAAATTTGTGATAGATGGATGGATATTGGTCAAGTTAGTGTTATGGTCATGTTGATTCATATATAAGAAGCAAATCGAGGCACTTGGTTTCTAAAATACTTAATAAAGATTTTTTTTTGCAATTTGACATTTTGTTTCATGTCGATTCGTAATGTTGTGCCAAATGGTTAATGTGAGGTGAAGACCTAATTTTTTTCACTTGATGGAATTAACAGGATTTGTGGTGTTCCCATCTTCGCGGAGTGACCGTCGACGTTGGAGGTGTTGGTCCAGGATCGTCCCTCCTTTGATCGACTACATCCTCTACATCGGAGGGTGAGCAGCAATTCCATGACCTCGTCCACTTTTTTTCCATGTCACTAGATTAAATTTTCACATCAAGTCGCGTAACCTAGGTCTCCCGTCCGAAAGGGTTGCATCGATAAATATGCATTCAATTGCATATTTATCACCGCAGCTCTTTCGGATTGTCCAGCACTTTCCACGGACAGCCGGAGGATGTTTAGATTGGGTACGTTGTTCATGCTCTACCCCATTCCGAGACAAGATTTCGGCGGCGCCTCCCTATTGTTCTCCGGATGCACATTCTCTCGGCATTTTTCCGAGACGTGTATTTGGAGAACAACGGGGAGGTGCTGCCGAAATTTTGTCTCGGAATGGGGTAGAGCATGGACCGTACTCAATCTACACATTCTCGGGTGGGATTAGGACCCATCTTTACCTATTAGATATGTAGGTGTATTAAATGTCGTTTCTCGTCAACCTTGTAAAAAATAAAATATTGATGTGGGTAATTTAAATGAATCCTTAATTTTGTTGTGTGGCTTCCAATAAAGCAGATATGGCAGATAATCAGTGGATGTATAGTGGGTTTTTTCGTCGGAATCAAGTAACAACAGAGTGGGTCAAGAAAACTGATGTGTTTTTGAAAGAGATATTCCGTAGTCCAATGAGGATGGTGCCAGAATGCCCGTGTGCCAGATGTAAGAGGCGTATCCGCAGAGATAAGAGTGAGATGACTAAGCACCTTCGCACGCATGGATTTATGCCCAACTTTAATATGACGATAAACTTTGCCCAGCAGGACCGTGGTAGAGAGGATGTGATACGACAACACGTCGCTGGTTATGAGGACGATGGGGTTAGAGACATGCTAGATGATGTCTTTGCTGCACAGCCGACACCTCCGTCACATTCAGCGAATGAACCGGAGGAGCCGGAGGAAACCGCAAAGGCCTTCCTGGAAATCTTGGCCTCGTCAAAGAAACCTCTCTATGAGGGTGTCAAGCTGTCTGTGCTGGATGCCATCTCGCAACTGATGGCAGTCAAGGCTGAGTACAGCTGTAGCCGAGGTTGCTTCGAAGCATTTCTAGGAGTATGGGCTAACAGCCTGCCTGAGGGCCATGAACTGCCGAAAACCATGTACGGTACGAAGAAAATCATGAAGGCGCTCTCGATGGACTATGAGAAAATACATGTTTATCCAAAGAATTGCCTTTTGTTTAGGCATGAGTATCCGGATGAGAAGTACTGTAGGAAGTGTGGTTCCTCTCGGTATATTGAGGTGGTCGATAAGCATGGTCAGAAGCAGCAGCTAAAAATCCCTGTGAAGGTTCTTCGGTATCTTGATTTTATAAAAAGACTGCAGCGCCTTTTCATCACCGAGGAGTCTGCCCAAATGATGAAGTGGCACAAGGAAGGGAAAAGGTGCAATCCAAAAAAAATTGTACATCCATCAGGAGGTGAAGCATGGAAGTCATTCGATATAGAGTACCCGGAGGAAGCAGCCGAGGCTGGGAATGTCAGAATTGCTATAACAGGTGATGGGTTCAATCCATATGGTATGTCGTCTAATCCATACAGCTGTTGGCCCGTATTTGTTATTCCGCTGAATCTCCCTCCGGGCGCCATAATGCAACGCGAGACCATGTTCCTGTCGCTTATAATTCCGGGGCCTGAATATCCGGGGAAGAATTTGAGTGTGTTTATGCAGCCGTTGGTGGATGATTTGCACCATTCTTGGTACTTCCCGAGGTTGACATACGACCGACATCTGCAGAAAAATTTCTTGATGAAAGTTTGGCTACAATATTGCATGCATGACTTTCCCGGTTATGCCTTGTTCTGCGGATGGTGTACAAGTGGAAAGATGCCTTGCCCAGTGTGCATGCAGGCCTTGACTTTCATTTGGCTGAAGAAGGGTGGCAAGTATGTTGCATTTGACCTGCATCGACAGTTCCTCCCTCCAGACCATCCTGATAGGGAAGACAAGAAGAACTTCACAAAAGGCAAAGTTGTCCATGAAGTAAACGAGATTCCAACGTTTTCTGGTGCGGATGTGCTTGCTCAGCTGAAAGCTCTTAAGCCTGTCGGTGAGGGGAAAGGCAAAAGCAAAGCCACAGGCGAAGACGAGGGCGAGGGCAAAGGAAAAAGTAAAGGGAATTTTTTTTGAAGGATATGGTGAGACGCACAACTGGACTCACATTACCCCCTTCACGCAGCTTCCCTATTTTAAGGACCTCAAATTCCATACAACATAGACGTGATGCACACCGAAAAGAATGTCGCAGAGTCCCTTTTTCACACGATCCTCAACATTCCTGATAAGACAAAGGATAATGTTAATGCTAGAGTTGATCAACAGAATATTTGTGATAGACCACGTCTACACATGCAGCCTCCCACAGGCAGTCGAAAATCTTGGTTCAAGCCAGATGTTGACTTCGTACTTAAAAAGGATCATAAGATGGAGACATTCAAGTGGCTGAAACATGTCGTGAAGTTCACTGATGGTCATGCGTCGAATATAAGTAAGGGGGTCAATCTTTCAACGGGCAGAGTGACCGGGCTCAAGAGTCATGACTATCATGTATGGATTGAGCGGATTATGCCGGTGATGGTTCGGGGCTATGTTTCCGAGCATGTCTGGCGTGTGCTTGCGGAGTTAAGCCATTTCTTCCGCACGCTTTGTGCTAAAGAAGTATGTCCTGAGAAGATAAAAGAAATGCATAAGAAGGCACCGGAGTTGATATGCAAGCTAGAGAAGATCTTCCCGCCAGGCTTCTTTACTCCGATGACACATCTCCTTTTGCACCTCCCGAACGAGGTATTGTTGGGGGGCCCTGTGCAGAATCGTTGGCAGTACGGCCCTGAGAGACAGAACAAGCATCTGAGACAGAAATGTGGAAACAAAGCTAAGATTGAAGCTTCCATAGCTGAGGCAGTTATCCTAGAGGAGGTGGCAGACCTCAGGACAGCCTACTATCCGGACCATGTTCCCACATTGCACAATAAGGTGTCTCGATACAATACAGAAGAACCCAAGTATAAACCCAAGTTGCCTCTATTCATCGGGCAAGGTGGTAGGGCTGGATGCTCGAAATCTTATCTCATGCCACGAGATGAGTGGGAGGATGTCATGTTCTATATCTTGCACAACATCAAGGAAGTTGAGGATGAGTGGATGAGGTAATACCTTTGCACCATTCTTTTAGTCAATTCGTTATGTTCACTTTGCCTAGTTCTTATACCGCTTTTCTTATTGTAGTCGATTCGTTGAAGAAGAATGGACGGGAATGCTGCCTCCTTCTGAAGCGGAGGCACTTGCTCTTCTCCGAAAGGGTGCTGATGGAAGGAAAAATTTTGTTGCGTGGTTCATGGAGAAAGTAATTTTTCACACTTTCAATTAAACTCATGCACCCTATAATTTCAATTAAACTCATGCACCCTATAATTTCAATTAAACTTGTAGGGAAATGATCCGACTGAATCAATGGATGAAGAATTGAGATGGGTTTCCATGGGTTTTGATCCTGTCGTCATGACATGCGAAAAGTATGATGTGAATGGGTATCGCTTCCATACAGAGGAGCACCAGAACAGTCGGCCTGATCCCAAAACCATAAATACCGGAGTCTTCACTGAAGGAGATAATAAAGTAGATTACTATGGAAGGGTAGGAAAAATATACGAGCTTACATTCAAACGTGGCCGCGAACACCTAAGTCTCACTGTGTTCAAATGCCGATGGTTCGACCCCAAAAAGGGTCTGAGACATACGCCTTTTGTTGGTTTAGTTGAAGTTAAACCATCAACCGTCTATGCCGGAGCTGATCTCTTTATCGCCGCTACCCAGGCCACACAAGTATATTATCTGCCTTACCCATGCCAGAAAGAGTACCTAAAGGGTTGAGAAGTTGTGTTCAAGGTGTCGCCGCATGGTAAGCTACCGGACCCGAACGATGATGATTACTACAACATAAACCCCATGACATACGAGGGAGTGTTCTATCAAGAGGAACATGATGACGTGGTCCGAAACAACGAGGATGATGACTTGGGTTATGTTGACCTGGACCCAAACGACGACGACGCACAGATTGATGGTGAGGCAGTTGTGAATCAAAGAGACATAATTATGCTTGAAAAGTTAAATGAAGACGCTGATGATGAGGAAGAACCTCCACCTCCGTCAGACAACGAAGAAGATATGCGTGATAGTGATGATGAGACCGGTCCACAAAAGATTACAATAGTGATGATTCATATGGGTTCTAGAAAATGTAAGTTCTTTTAATGATCATTACAATAGTATGCTTAATGTGCTCTTCTGGTATTAATGTTTTTCCTGTATGCTTGTTTAATTGATATCCTTACTAATTGTTTATTCTCTTCTCAATGCAGGTTTGCTAATCATGGGCAAGTCCAGTGGCGCTAGTTTCCTCGGTAAATTTAAAGGACTTACTCGGAGTGGACGAGCCCACAAGGTTCCCTCCCGACTACGCGAGGATGACACCTCTTAGGGAGGTGGAGGGGTCGGGGGAGGAGACCCTAGAGGAGGAGGCGGTGGGGGGAGGGCCCCTAGAGGAGGAGGAGGTGGGGGAGAGGCAACCGGGGCAAAAAACTCCGGGCCGTGTATCTTCTTCGATGCCCTCCTATACAGAGGCATCTTCTGAGTCTGAGGAGGAGGAGTATGTTCCTGATGGCGAGGAGGAGGAGGCCGAGGAGGAGGGTGAGGAGGAGGAGGACGAGGAGGAGGGTGAGGAGGAGGAGGCCGAGGAGGAGGGTGAGGAGGAGGGCGAGGAGGGCGGAGGGGAGGTTGATCCCGCGTTGTGGGGTGACTTGCCACCGGGTGCTCTGCAGGGGTGGCTGCGTGGTAATGCCGTACTACCTACACCACCTTCTATCGTGGAGCACAAGTGGCTCATTGAACCTGTGGGGACAGAGTAAGTGCCTCTCAATCATATTTTCAACACATGACAACATTTTCTTATTGTACACATGGCAATCATTTGATTCTTTTATAGAAACTGGATCCTTCGCGGAAAGGGCCGTAAACCGAACAGCCTTATCACTGTCCTGTTGAAGGAGTTTTGGCCTGGCCTATTCTGCCCGCGGCCAGACAGGGACCCGCAGCAGCGGGTTTTGGCCACGAGCTGGGCCCACTACGAGGCTTGCAGCAACGCGGAGTACGGGACGACCGCTAAGGCCGTGATCACCAAATTTTGGGTAAGTTCTCTTCTGAATCACTTGTCTTCAGTTTCGTTCATAGTTTATCATTGAATCACTCAACTCATGCCTTGTTTGCTTCTGGTTTATGCATGATTGCAGCAACTCTATAGAGTTCTTGACGAGCACAAGGCCAGAGCCGACGTGGTCTTGCTTGCGGCTGCAAAGAAGAAAGCTCGTCAGTTGCAGTACGAGGTGCACTGGGTTGCCATCTCGCAGTACTACCACTACTACCTGCACCAAAAGATGACCAAAACTCAAGCGCAGAAGCTACGACTTACCTTGAGCAAGGAGCAGTTCATGATGGTAACTATTACTAACTTTTCATTGTTTCAAGCAGTCAACTATATGTTTCGTGCTCACATGTCATGCTTCCAAAATTTGCATAGGTTGTTGCTCTTTGGTGCTATGGAAGGCATGACTGATGGGCGAGTTTGGTGGATAGGTGGCTCGGCGCCGATGCAGAGTTTGCTGCCAAGAGCATCAAGGCCCGGGCTAACCGTGGAGACGACGGGACACACGGCCAAGGAAACAGGAACCACTGGGGCTTCAAGGCCATGAAGGTATATCTATGTGCATGATGCATTTTTGTTCTTCTTTACCGTCATGTTCTTATGTATGGCTGACTTCTATTTGACGTTCTAGGAGGACAAGTTGAAGAGGCCGCTCTCAGACATGGAGTCGTGGAAGCTGGCCCGCGAGCGGAGTCATCGCAAGGAGGGCGAGACCCAGTACTACGGCAAGACCGAGGAGCACCTGGGGTCTTACATTCATCACTATCAGGAGTTGCATCCGGATGTTCCTGTTGCTGAGGTCGCCCAGTCTAAGATCGACGACACGGCGGTGGTGGCCATCCAGGGGAAGAAGAATGGCCGGTATCCGTGTTTCGACGGCTTGATCACTCCTTCGATCTCGTACACACAGCTTCGGCATACCAACCCGAGCCTGTTAGAGAGTACGGGGCATTCACAGACTCCCTTAGCCCGCCAGCATGCTGTAAGTACTTCCTCTTTATCTTTTTCTATCTAGCATTCTCAGTTTATTTTCAGCATTGCTCACTTAGAAACAACCTAAATTATGTAGGCATATAAGGATTTTGTCGAGCATAGGAATCTCGAGGTGCGGGAGTACTTGAAACGAGTGAAGGCAAACGATGATGACGGTTAGTTTTGCCCTCTTAAAACCAAGCTAAATTTTTGCACTTTCATTCCTTCTGATCTTCTAGTTTGCTTGTTTAACTAACATTCAGGCTATGTTGGCGTCATGGACTAACCGCACGGATCCACCACAAATGGGACCCCCACCACCACCTGCGGGAGAACCCCCACACGTGCCCATGTTCGATGAATGGGTGGCACTAGGCAGTGATGGTCCGGTTAGTACATTTGCCTAACTACTAGCAAACTAGTTCTCGTTCAATGAAACACTATCATATCATATTTACCGTTAGAATCTTTTCTGAAACATGTCGGGGACCGGTGGCTCAACTCCTGCTCCGTCGACCCCAGTCACTCTGATCTGGCAGAGTGGTGGTGGTCGCGATGGCGGTTTTGGCAGAGGTGGTGGTGGTTTTGGCGGAGGAGGTGCTGGTTTTGGCGGAGGTGGGGGTTTTGGCGGAGGTGGTGGTGGTTATGGCGGAGGTGGTGGTTTTGGCGGAGGTGGTCTTGCTTGATGATTCCGTGCATGTGGCCATCGTGCCATGCCTTTCGTATTCCTACTTTTATCATGTTTCATGTCTAGATAATGTGATGAACTTGAGTATGTTTAAATGATGATGGTGAACTTGAGTATGTTTAGATGAACTTGAGTATGTTTACATGATGAATTGCCATATTTCTGCATAATTTCATATTGTTCTGTTTTGAAATGCTGTCAAATGAATTGAAAAAGAGAAAACAGGGGAAAAAAACTATGCCTACGGCAAAGCCGTCGGCATATATATGCCAAGGAGTTACCAGGGCTTGCCACGTGGCACATCTATGCCTACAGCAAAGCCGTAGGCATATTTGAAAATCTATGCCGATGGCTTTGCCGTAGGCATAGCCCTGCTGCCAGGAGAAACCAGGAGCTGCCACGTGGCAGAGATATGCCTACGGCTTTGCTGTACGCATAGCCCTGCCACCAGGAACACCATGGGTCGCCACGTGGCAGAGGCATTTGCCGTCGGCATAGCTCTGCGACGTGGCATTGCGTGATTCGTCAGCGCTTTTGACGGCGCCGTCCGTTGCCGTCAGACGAAAAACACTGCTGACGGCCTATGCCGACGGCTATACTATGCCGACGGTCTGACAAGACTACGCTGACGACATCTACGCCGACGGGGCTATGCCGACGGCCTAGGGGCCTATGCCGACGGCCCGTGGCCGTAGGCATAGCCCGCGAGTCCGGTAGTGTTGTCTTTCCTCTCAAGTTCAAGTTGTAGTGTTAGCTAGTGCTACTTAAACTTCCGTGAAAAGCCGTTCTTCCCAGTTAGTGCGTACTTCTTTTTACGGGGACCAGTTAGTGCGTACCGACCCCATCTAACTCGAACCTAGCTACTCCTTCCGTCAAAAAACGTCTTACATTATGAGACAGAGTAGTAAACTAAACTAGACACGAAATGCCATCAGCTCTAGTTCTACATGCGTAGTTGCTTTGGTCTGTCTATCAGCCAGCCAGTGTGGCTGTGGCATCTCCTTTCTCAAACTCTATGCCGCTTCATCGGTGCGGCGGTTGCATCGGAGAGTTCGATGCCATGGTCGTAGAAAAAGGAAAGATCGATTCCATTAAGCGGCAGGTATGCACAACAAATCGAAAAGTGGTCCTCCGCCATGGTTGCTCTCGGATCTTTGTGGCTGCCTGGCTATGAATCTTCCTTTCTTTGATACTTGCGTTTTTGGCTTTCTAGGGTGCCGGTGCCCTTTAGTTTGTTCCCGGTTCGCAGCGTACGTGTTGATCCATCGCTCGCCAATGGTGATGTGTGCTGCAGCCAGACATCGATTTATATTTTTTTCTCATGTCTGAATGGTATAGACTCTAGACCAGAGGTTTGTGAGACCTAACTGCATAGGTTGTTTATGCCATCCGACTCAGATGAAAGATGAACTCATCAACACATGTTGCATATGTAGTTGTACACTTGTGCTTTTCGACAACGACATGTTATGCGCTCGTCTGTCTGAAAATCATTCCGAACACTTGCATGTCAATCATCGTTTATGTGAAGTCAGACCGATCTGCAGCGATCTGCTGACTGCATCCTAGACATATACACTGTATATATAATATTAGTATAGTTTTGTTCTTGTTATGCAGATGGCAGCACATACTTATGGCCCCAGATTTTTTTTTTTTGAATTTGAGGAGGACCCCGACCTCTGCATCTGGACGATGCATGCAGCCACTTTATTAATTATTCACACAAGACCTTACAAAGTCATACAACAGTAAGACTGAAGCCACCGACTAGGCAACAAAAGTGTCATTACTTCTATCCAACTGATGAAGAGGTGCTGATAGTCTGGGCCTAGTACCAAACAGACCTCGCAGCCAAGCCTAACATCTAAGACATGAGGTCCCATCCAGGACGCCTGCCGGGTATGGTCACCTACCAGTCCGCCACACTCCTCAACCAGGACGCCTGCCGGGTCTGAGGCCGCCGCAGCCACCTGCCACCAATCCATCTTTAGAGTTGTACTGATGCATCTACCTTGCCCGGTCTAGCTGCCGTCAACGCCACCACGACGCCAGACCGCGTCATCCTCCCGCGCGAGTCCATCTCCGCGCATCGGACGCAGAGTCACCACAGCGCCATGCCGCCGAGACCCGCCGGCATCAATGAGCGAGATGCCGCACCGCTCCACCAAAGAATCCGTCCTCTGGTCCTGCATCCAGCCGCTGCTCGAAAAACGATGCCCCCATGAGGGAAAACGACGCCCCAAAAGCACCGCCATCGTCCGATTCGGAAACTCCGGATCAAGGTTTTCACCCAGAGCAGCGCAAGCAAGTCGACTGAAGCTGCAAAGGCGATGTCTTCAACAAGATAACGACGCGAAAACGCTGCCATCGCCCGCCATGACCCGAGTCATAGCACGGTTTTCACCGGCAGCCCCGTCTCCCCACTGTACGCCGGGACTGGATGCGAGAATCCACAACCATCTAGCCCAAGTGTATGTGTTTTCTTCTGGCCCAAGTGTAACACTAAAATACTCTGCGGTAATAGCGAAGTCCTTGTCACTAAGTCGTGGCTAATATAGCATAGCCATACGTCCAAGGCCGGCCAGCCGTCGCCCATCGCCGATGTGGTCGACCTGCTGAATTTTATTTTAAGAAGACGCAAACTTTGACGTTCTTGCAAGAAGGAACTAAATAAAGAAAGAATTGTCATGCTAGACAGCGAAACAGAGTTTATTCAGACTCATACTGTCGGGTATACCGTCTCTACCTCTGCTTAGCAATGAAAGAACAATCCCAACTACGTTGCCATTTCAAAATTCAAATTGAGTGATTGCTAGCCAAGTTTACCACTTTGTTTACGTCGCCTGGTCACTGCGCTTGCAATACGGCAGCCCTTATATATGATACGACGATAAACCATGTTTTTTCTATCACTTGTACTCCCTCTGTTCTTAAATATAAGTCTATGTAGAGATTACACTATGGACTACATAGTGGAATATCTACATAGACTTATATTTAGTAACTGAGGGAGTAGTTGCACGCGAGGTAGCTTTGGTTGGCTGCTGATTGTTGCGATCACTACTGGAATTTTCGTATACACCGGGTGTCGGCGTCTTCGTCGAGAGCCAAAACACGGGCACTCGACAAAGTAAAGAACGCGAGAGTCGCACTCGGCAAAGGAAGTAGGCCGGCAAACACACGACAATGCCGACAGTATTGCTCGGCAAACAGGCTATACTCCACTAGTAGAAACACGACTTTTAGTACCGGTTCGTAAGGACCTTTAGTACCGGTTCTGGAACCGGTACTAAAGGGTGGGCACTAAAGCCCCCCCCCCCCCTTTAGTCCCGGTTCAGCACGAACCGGGACCAAAGGCCCACCACGTGGCACGAGGCGTGCCATGGTCTTGGGGACCTTTAGTCCCGGTTGGTGGATTTTTTTTATATTTTTTTTGAAATAAAGAAAAAACAGCTCGCCTACCGGGCCGGCACGGCCTGCATACGACTAGAAATCCAACCTCTAGTTGGGCCAGGATGCAGGCCCGTACGGCCCAGTAGGCTCCACAGGGGCAGAAGACTTGCAATAGGCCCACAAAGGCCTGCTTAGAGAGGAGCTCGACACAGTAGCCGCGGCGGGGCTTATAAACCGATGCGAGCTCCTCTCAACTAGCGAGGTGGGACTAAACATTGTGCATTGCAGGTGACAGCGCACCACCTTTAGTACCGGTTGGTGGCTTCAACTGGTACTAAAGGGGGGTCTTAGTACCGGTTGGAGCCACCAACCCGTACTAAAGGCCACCACCTTTAGTACCGTTTGGAGCCACCAACCCGTACTAAAGGGGGGGTCTTTAGTACCGGTTGGAGCCACCAACCCGTACTAAAGGCCACCACCTCTTTAGTACCGGTTCGTGCCACGAACCGGTACTAAAGGTTCGCCACGAACCGGTACTAATGAGCGTCGCCCGCCTAGTCGTTAGAACCGGCACTATTGGTCACATTAGTGCCGGCTCAAATACAAACCGGGACTAATGAGCTGAACATTTGACCCTTTTTCTACTAGTGCTCGGTAAAGTTTGCCGAGGGCCATCCAGCCACACATGGCAAAGTTTTGCCACGTGGCACATTCGGCGTCGACTAACGACTTACGATTGTAACTCTTTGCCGGCAGTGGTGCTCGACAAAGATTTAGTCCCACCTTGCCTGCCGACTAGCAAAATGACATGTTTAAATAGTTCAATAGTCCAACCGCATTAAGCTTCGGTCTTCTCTCATTACTAAGAGTCCATACAATCACTATGAATCTTCTAGTGGCTGTTACCCGAGAATGGCTCTCGTTAAACGAGCAGTTGCCGAGAGTGGCTCTCGGTAAAGATAAGGCCACCATCAAAGTTTTGTCCCACCTAGCCTATAGACAAGCAACAAGACCTGTTTAAATATAAATAGTGGGATAGTCAAGATGCAGTAAGTTTCGGTATTCATAACACCCTTGTTAAGGAGATGTACTATTTGGGATGTCGATGGTAGGATTGCTCGGGATCTGGCATGGTGTCATCACAAGGCCTCTGTAGGGTGTGGTAAAAGTTTGGACGCGTTTCGAGTAAGCCTCCCCTGAGGCCGCTTGTAAACCGCAGCGTCTCCGAGCTAGTATATGGGTATCGAGAGGGAACGTGTCCGGTTTGTGCAGGAAGTGATGGTCCTGTTGCTCAGTTGGCCTCGAAACTTCTCGTGCTCTAAGACGGGGCAACCGCATGGCACGTGCCACAACCTCGCATTTTTCGGGGACGTGCGCAATATTCGAGAAATTTATTGCTCTACTAGGGTTTCATCACCGGGAATTGCAGATCAACAAGGTGGCACATGAAATCATGCCGGCTAGCGGCATGGGGTATCATTTGTGATGTCCTTGTGGCATGCCTACGCCTTGCAAAGACGAGGGAGGGGCATGCCCTGCCACCGGGTTACCAAAAGTACCTTGGCGTCATTCCTGATGCAACCGTTGAAATCCTCGGAAAATTGTAAGATGGTAGGATTGCTCAGGATCTGCCATGGTGTCATCACAGGGCCTTTGTAGGGTGTACTAAAATTTTGGACGTGTTTCGAGTGAGCCTCCCCTGAGGCCGCTTGTAAACCGCAGCATCTCCGAGCTAGTATCTGGGTATCGAGAGGGAACGTGTCTGGTTTGTGCAGGAAGTGCTGGTCATGTTGCCCTGTTGGCCTCGAAACTTCTCGTGCTCTAAGAGGGGACAACCGCATGGCACGTGTCATGGCCTCAGTTTTTTCAGGGACGTGCGCAATATTCGAGAAATTTATTGCTCTGCTAGGGTTTCATCGCCGGGAATTACAAATTAGCAAGACGACACATGAAATCATGTCGGGTAGTGGCACGGGGAATCATTTGTGATGTCCTTGTGGCATGCCTACGCCTTGATTGGATGAGGGAGGAGTGTCATTTCCGAGTGCCTCTCTCGGTATGGTTGCCATTTACGAGTGTGCTTTATCCTTTGTCGAGTGTTTCTCTCGAAAAATGTGCAAAACCTACATCTAGGTCTCGTACCTTTACCGAGAGCCGCACTGACAGACGTTCGGTAAAGGTCGTGAAACACTTAACCCCCCGCGCGGTCTCTTCTCTCTCTCTCACTTCTCTCTCTTTCTCACCGGTGCCCCCACCACACCACACCAGCGCACCCCCTGCCCCGGCCGGCACACTCCGCATCGGCGCCCCCGACCCCACTGGCGCCCTCCCCACCGGGGGCCCCCGCCACACCGGCGCCCCCTGACCCCGCCGGTGCTCCCCCCCCCCCCCCGGCCCCAACCCCGCCGACGACCCACCAACCCCGCCGGCACCACCTCCCCCTCTCGGTGAGCTTCATCCCCCCTCCCCGATCTTGTATTTATGCATGAGTGTATGTATGGATGCATGTATTTTTATATGGATGCAAGGATTGATGGATGCATGGATTTTTATATGGATGCAAGGATTGACGGATGCATGGATGTATGAATGTGTATATGTATGTATTAATGCCTGAACTTTTTTTGTAGTAAATTTGTTGGTAATTTTTGGTATGTATCAATATATAGATGGATGTATGTATGTATGCATGAATGCATAGATGGATGCAAAGAAGTATGGATGAATGTAGGTTATTGTTAAATTTTTTGTACAGATAATTAATTGTTGATGCATCTAATAGTCCTTGTTGTTTGTATGGATGCTATATGGAGGAATAAAATCGAGTTTTGACGATGGCGGTCAATCTGGGCGAATTCTTCTTGTGATATACATTTGTCATGCACGATGGATTCGCCCAGCTTGACCATCACCGAAAGTTGAAATATCTGTGAGATAATGTCCACCATATATATCACCAGCAGAGAGAGTTCCACCATATATACGTGAGAGAGATGAGAGTTGTTAATTGGAGGAAGAAAATCGACTTTTAACGATGGCGGTCGATGGCGGTCGATCTGGGCGAGTTCTTCTTGCGCTATACATTTGTCAGGCACGATGGACTCGCCCAGCTCGACCATCACCGAAAGTCGAAATATTCGTGAGATAGTGTCCACCATATAATACCACCAGCAGAAAGAGTTCCATCATATATACGTGAGAGAGATGAGAGTTGTTATTGGAGGAAGAAAATCGTCCTTTGCCGATGGCGGTCGACCTGGGCGAGTTCGTCCTGTGATATACATTTGTCACGCACGATGGACTCGCCCAGCTCGGCCATCACCGAAAGTAGAAATATCTGTTGATAGTGTCCATCATGATTAATTTTCTTAGAAGTAATCTTTGATGTTTGATTCCTATGCTATTTTTCATTGTGTGATGAAAGGTGTTAGCACCGATCGATTTTGTGGCTATGGCTTCCTCCGACGACGCATCTTCCTTTAGGGTTGACTCTGCGGTACGGGAGAAGCTCGCCGAGGACCGCTTGGCGGCGCTCATTGAGAAGAAACTGCAACTGATCCTAATAAAGTATTTTGAGGATCTGGCCAAGGAGAATCCCCCAGCCAAGGAGAAGAAGGCCCCACCGCATAAGGAGTGTGATGACCTGACGCCATTGAGTCCACCAACATACATTACCGATGACGCTTGGTCCTCCACCGTGGGGGATGCCCCGACGTGCTCTGACTCCACGATCACCGGTTTCACGGACTACACCTCTAAGTAGTCCACCTAGATAGTTTGGCGTTGATTTAGTGATGTAGTCATGTAGGTGCTGATATGGACTTCTTAGATTGCCACTTGCGATGCTTTTGATTGTAGTATGAGTGATGAACGCTTGCGTGGATTATGTATGATGTGCTATTTTTAACCCTGCATTATTTCTCTATCATTGTAGATGAAGTGGTATGTGGTGTACAGAGGTAGATGTCCAGGAGTCCACGATTCATGGTCTGAATGCAATGAACAAATGATTTACTATGAGGGCAGCTCCCACGACTAGTTCAATAGCAGAGAGAAGGTAGAGTATCATTACAATCAGTATGTGCTTAAGTAGAAGAGAAAATCTGAATTAGTGGGTTAAGTGGATGGGTTGACTAGATGTGCTAGTCAGAAACGGCTTATCGGGTTTAGTGGATGGAAGAACTTGATAATTCTTCTTCAGTTTGTGATAATTTTGGTGTTGCTTTTATCTTGTGGTTGCATGTATAAATGCATTGACCACTTTATTGTTTAGTAAGTAGGCATTTGTACTAAATAGCTACCAGCTTGTTGTTGGAAAAAGTAGCATGCAATTTCAAAATTTTCCTACGCTCACACAAGATCTATCTAGGAGATGCATAGCAATGAGAGGGGGAGAGTGTGTCCACGTACCCTTGTAGACCGAAAGCGGAAGCGTTTGATAACGCGGTTGATGTAGTCGAACTTCTTCTTGTTCCGACCGATCAAGCACCGGACATACGCCACCTCCGAGTTCTGCACACGTTCATCTCGATGATGTCCCTCGAACTCTTGATCCAGCAAAGTGTCGAGGGAGAGTTCCGTCAGCACGACGGCGTGGTGACGGTGATGGTGAAGTAATCAACGCAGGACTTCGCCTAACACTACGTGAATATGACCGGAGGCGTAAACTGTGGAGGGGGCGTCGCACGCGGCTAACAATTGTTGGTGTGTGTTCTAGGCGTCCCCTCCCCGTGTATATATAGGTGGGAAGGGGAGGAGGTCAGCCAAGGGGCGCCCCAAGTAGGAGGAATCCTACTTGGGGGCACTGTCCAATTCGCCCCCCTCCCTTACCATGTTTTCCGGAGGGACAAGGAAGGAGGAGCGAGAGAGAAGGAAGGGGGAGGCCAAATCCATCCCCTTCCTTTCTCTCTTCCCCCTTTCCTTCCTCTTCCTATTCGTCCTACATTGGGGCCGCAGCAGCCCATATTGGCTGCTGTGTTTCCCCTTTTGGCCCAATAGGCCCATATCTTTGTCGGGGGGGGTGCCCGGAACCACTTCTTGTGACCCAATATGTATCCGGTACCCCTGGAACACTTCTAGTGTCCGAACATCAACATCCTATATACGAATCTTTACCTCTCGACCATTTCGAGACTCCTCGTCATATTCGTGATCTAATCCAGGACTCCTAACAACATTCGGTCACCAAATCACATAACTCATATAATACAAAATCGTCATCGAACGTTAAGCGTGCGGACCCTACGGGTTCGAGAACTATGTAGACATGACCGAGACACCTCTCCGGTCAATAACCAACAGCAGAACTTGGATGCTCATATTGGTTCCCACATATTCTACGAAGATCTTTATCAGTCGTACCGTAATGAGAACATACGTTATTCCCTTTGTCATCGGTATGTTACTTGCCCGAAATTCGATTGTCGGTATCTTCATACCTAGTTCAATCTCGTTACCGGCAAGTCTCCTTACTCGTTCCATAATACATCATCCCGCAACTAACTCATTATTCACATTGCTTGCAAGGCTTATTATGATGCGCATTACCGAGTGGGCCCAAAGATACCTCTCCGATACTTGGAGTGACAAATCCTAACCTCGATCTATGTCAACCCAACAAATACCTTCGGAGATACCTGTAGAGCATATTTATAATCACCCAGTTACGTTGTGACGTTTGATAACACACAAGGTATTCTTCCGGTATCCGGGAGTTGCATAATCTCATAGTCGAAGGAATATGTATTTGACATGAAGAAAGCAATAGCAATAAAACTGAACGATCAACATGCTAAGCTAACGGATGGGTCTTGTCCATCACATCATTCTTCTAATGATGTGATCCCGTTCATCAAATGACAACACATGTCTATCATTAGGAAACTCAACCATCTTTGATTAACGAGCTAGTCTAGTAGAGGCTTACTAGGGACACGGTGTTTTGTCTATGTATCCACACATGTATCAAGTTTCCGGTTAATACAATTCTAGCATGTATAATAAACATTTATCATGATATAAGAAAATATAAAATAACAACTTTATTATTGCCTCTAGGGCATATTTCCTTCACTTGTGATCTCAAAAGAAGTCCGTGTGAACTATTTTATGTAATGGTTATGTGAGTTTGTTGTTAGGCATTGAGACTTGAAATGCTTGTTTGTGTATTGTATATAAATTTTTGCAATAGGGATCAGGGGAAAGCAGTTAAAAGTTGTCTGGGAACAAATCTTTACCGAGAGCTGCTCTCGTCAAAGTGGCACGCTGGCAGTTGGTTGTGGCGGCTTTGCCGAGAGCAACTCTCGGCAAAGTGGCATGCGCCACCTGTTGGCTATGGCATCTTTGCCGGGAGCCACACTCGGCATACAGCTGACGGAACCAGCCGACGTGAAAGTCACTTTATTTTACCGAGTTATACTTTTTAGCTCTCGGCAAAGTCTTTGTTGAGTGCCCGTGCCCTGGCTCACGGCAAATTCCTGTTTGCCGGAGAGATGTACGCCGGATGGCTTTTGCCGAGTGTAGCACTCGACAAAAGCTTTGCCGGTGGTTATAGGCCCTTTGTCGAGTGTCTGTGGCACTCTGCGTATAACTAGATTCCAGTAGTGGATAGATATAAAGCATGTCGAGCGGTGTGGACATCGTCGATGGGGAATGGTTTTCATGTTCCAATCCGTGCGAGTAGTGTAAACTGTGGCTGCACACTTGACGCCTTCTTTCTTTTCTCTGCTTTCTTACCTTTCCTTTTCGCTTTTGTCATGGGTGCTCTCTTATTTACTCCCTCTGTAAACTAATATAAGAGCGTTTAGATCGAAAACTCTCATGTGATCTTGAGCTCGACTGATCTCGGATGAACAGTAAAATCCAGAAAAATAGTAAAAAAATTCAGAAAAATCTGATTTTTTTTTGTCAAGAAACTTTGATGTTTTTCCTACGTGCATGCCAATTTTCATGATGAAATGACATTTCTGGAGGTCTCGGCAAAAAAAACAAAATCATGCTCTAAAAAAACTATTTTTGGAAGCATTTTGGAGCATCGATTTTATTTATTTTGCCGAGACCTGCATGAATGTCATTTCGTCATGATTTTTTGCACGCATGTAGGAAAAACATCAAAGTTTCTCGCCAAAAAAATTTAGATTTTTTAAAATTGTGTACTGTTTTTTCGGATTTTACTGTTCATCCGGGATCACTGGAGCTCGGGATCACATACTACGCGTCCCGTTTAGATCACTATTTTAGTTATCTAAACGCTTTTATATTAGTTTATGAAGGAAGTACAATATATGGACCGATTGAGGAGTATATACCATCCTATCAGTTTGACTTGTGCTCTTTTGGCGCACCAAAAGAAGCAGATGTGACGGAAACATGGAATACGATGGCAGATTTCTGACAATGTCCTCCCTTGGTGAAAACTGAGATGTGAGGAGTATATACAAGTTTCTTTTTTTTGAGGGAAAGTATATACAAGTCTTCAGAGTGAAATGTGTCTTTCCTTGGTGAAAACTGAGATGCCTTGCGTCATGGGCCCGCCCCTCTTTTTTCCTTTGACAAGCAGACGCGCCTTCGCTGAAAGCGAAGCTACCGAGCGATGCGCACGGGCCGGCCCACTTCAAGCCAGCAGCCGGAGGGTTCCCTGAACCGGTTTTCTTTCTGTTTTTGTTTTTTTCATTGGTTTTTTGGGTTTTCTTCAGGATTTTTCGTTTTCGTTTTCGTTTTCTTTTTCCTTTTTCGTTCTTCCTGCTTTTTTCCCTTTTCTTGTTTTTCGTGTTTTTCATAAATTCAAATTTTCAAAAAATGTTTAGAATTTCAAATTTTGTTAATTTTTCAAAAACAATTCGAAATTCGAAATTTTGTCAATGATTTTTTTAACTTTTTCAAATTTTGTTCACCTTTCAGAAAAAAAATCATTGCATTGATAACAAATGTTCACCGTACACTGAAAAAATGTTCACTATGTATAAACAAATATTCATCATGTATAGAGATTTTGTTCAGCTTGCATTTGAAAAGAGGCTCACTGTATTGTTTAAAAAATGTTCGATGTGTATTTGAATAATGTTCGGTGTGTAGTTTGGAACATGTTCACCATATATTATTAACTTAGTACGTAAAACTATATAAAAATAAAGGGTAATAAAACAAAAGAAAAACCAGTTTCAGAAGGGGATTTTCGTTTACAAAATCGTTTGCCACGGTGAACTGACCACTACAGTAGTAGGTCTGCTACAGTGCATCGGGCTGTGTACTACCGCTTACTGGACCGGCCCATTTTGCGCTTGCCCTGTGCGTCCGCGCGTCTCTTTGACACATGTGGGCGTAGAACAGGGACTCTCAAGAAAGAACTCCTCAAAAAAATTAGGAGAGAGAAAGCAATGTCCTTGCTGGGTGCACGGCGGCGCTATCTACGTAGGCCTTATACAATAGGGTGGTGCTTAGAAAAATGAACTGGGTTTTTTGAACCACCAGTGATTATTTCTACAGGAGAGATGCCTAACTAAGCGTCTACCCTATACAAATAAGCATCGGTGCTTAAGAAGAATCTGATTTATTTCTCTAAGCACCTTCCGTTGCACAGGCTTTAGAGGAAGACAATGATATATTGAAAATTGTCAATCTCGCTGAGGGATTTGGCATGGGTCATGTGGTGTTTATGACGGATTGCCTAATGCTGAAGCAAGCCATCGACGCCAACAGTTCGGACCTTGCATTGGGTCTTCTCTTTTGTGAAATCAAGCATCAACTACAGATGGGCTTCATTGAGTTTAAGTTAGTCCATAAACCTCGTGATCGTAATATATACCTACTCATTTATTAGCTAGTCTTCGTAGTAGGATGGCGAGAGGTAATGAGCGTGTATGGATTGATGAACTGCCTCATGATGTACTTGGTGCTGTGAAGGGGCGAATCTAGACCCCTGGCACCCAGGGCCCAGGTCCGGGGCATGGCCTTTTTCTAGTTACTAGTAAATGAGCACCTGCAATGCACGTTGATATTAGGGAGAAAATTAACTACACGTTGGTATTAGGTAGGATATCAATTACGTGTTCATTATGAGATTAATATAGATATTGATATTTGGTATGTTATCAATTGCACGCTCAACATATTGAAGGCTCACCATTGGAGCAATCTAGGTCATTGGATTGACATGGTTTGATGGCCGAGATTAATTGAATCTGCCTCTTTGAGTCTTTTTATATTGGTATAGATTACCTAGCCATGTTTTCGGAATGGGCCCGGGGCTTAGCCCAATACACAACCAGAGCTCAAGCATGGCTCTCCATCTTCACACTCGCGCAGCCCAGCTCGCCCCGACGCCCAACCCTAGCCATGCAGTCACGCACGCTAGTTCCAGTGCGGCGAGGCAGCCACCGCCGCCCGCTTTGGCACTCGCCCGCACCCTCCGCCGCTTGTCTGCCTACTCGGCTGCTTGCCCCATCGCCCGTCCCCTGCTCGCCTGCTCCGAGAGCCCAGCTCGCCTCCTCACCCGCTCAGCTGGCGTGTGCTCTCTGCCGCTCGTCTGCCTGCTCAGCTACTCGTAGGGATGAAAACTGAGTAAAAACAGACAGAACTGAGTGCTACCACATTTGTTTTCATATATATTTGTAAAAGTGGAAACAAATACAGAAACCCCTTAAATGAATATGGAAACAAATACTATTGAAAACGGACACAAAGCGAATACAAAGCAGACACAGAAACAGAAGCGGGTATTGATCGGAACTTAAAAACCCACCGAATCATAGAGGAATACACACAAAAAAAATTTAAAGAATTGTTAACATGGCCATAAAATAATATCATTATGTTAGCAACTTAGCGTATTATTGTAGTAGTACTGGATAATTGCGTATGGGTCAAGCTCAGTACATGTGGGGTAGTATAAGTTTGGCCCCAAATGATCCATTCTACTCATTGTGTCATTGTGCTTGGTGGTTGGGCTACAATGCAGCCATAGGTTGATAATCCACAAGTATAGGGGGATCGCAACTGGTTTCGAGGGTAGAGTATTCAACCCAAATTTATAGATGCGACACAAGAGGGGCCAAAGAATATTTGCAAGTATTAGCAGTTGAGTTGTCAATCCAACCACACCTGTAGATTAAATATCTGTAGCAAGATAATCAGTAGCACAATATATGATAGTTTTGATAGCAGTGGTAATAGTAACAGTAATGGTAACAGTGATAGCAATGATTTTGTAACAAGTGTAACAATAATAGCAGCAGTAGTAATAACTTAGCAACATAAGTATATGGAAAACTCGTAGGCATTGGATCGGTGGATTCGTTGGATGATATTCATCATATAATAGTCATAACCTAGGGTGATACAGAACTAGCTCCAGTTCATAAATATAATGTAGGCATATATTCCGTAAATAGTCATACGTACTTATGGAAACGAACTTGCATGACATCTTTTGTCCTACCCTCCCGTGGCAACGGGGTCCATAAGGAAACTAAGGGATATTAAGGCCTCCTTTTAATAGAGAACCGGAACAAAGCATTAACACATAGTGAATACATGAAATCCTCAAACTACGGTCATCACCGGAAAGTAACCCGGTTATTGTCACCCCGGGGTTTACGGATCATAACACGTAGCAGGTGCATATGACTAGCAAGATCGGATTCAGAACATAGATATAATGGTGAAAACATAAACAGTTCAGATCTGAAATCATGGCACTCGGACCCTAGTAACAAGCATTAAGCATGGCATAGTCATAGCAACATCAATCCAGAACATAGTGGATACTAGGGATCAAGCCATAACAAAACTAACCCGATTACATGATGAATCTCATCCAACTCCTCACCGACCAGTGAGCCTATGGAGGAATTACTCACTCCCGGTGGGGAGTATCATGGAATTGGCGATGAAGGAGGTTGGTGATGACGAAGACCAAAGATTCCCCTCTCCGGAGCCCCGAACGGGCTCCAGATTTGGCCTCCCGATAGGTGGCGGTGGCTCCGTCTTGTGAAACGCTATAATTCTTCCTCTCATATTTTTTCTCCGTAGGATTTTACAGCATCAGGAATAGGGTCTGCGGGGCCACCAAGTGGGCACAACCCACCTGCGCGCGCCAGCACGGGGGGCGCACCCTGGTGTGTTGTGTTCTACTAGCCCCCCTCCCGTGGTTCTTGGCTCCAGTATTTTTCCTTTATTATAAAATAATTCTACAAAAAGTTTCGTTCCATTTCAAGAACTTTCGTTTCTGCACAAAAACAACACCATGGTAGTTCGGTTGAAAACTACGCCAGTCCGGGTTCGTTTCATTCAAATCATGCAAATTAGAGTGCAAAACAAGAGCAAAAGTGTTAGGAGAAGTAGATATGACAGAGACGTATCAACTCCCCCAAGATTAAACCTTTGCTTGTCCTTAAGCAATTTAGTTGATAAATTGAAAGTGATAAAGAAAAACTTTTACGAACTCTTTTGTTCTTGTTTACATAAATAAGCTTAGGTAGCACCCAAGTTTTCAGGAAAGATCATGACTAACCACGTCAACAATAACTCTTAGAAATTATATTAACTCATATCAATGACAAGCAACTAGCGAGATATAATAAAATATTTCAAATGCCAACACTTTGTCAAAACAATCATAATATAATATGAAAATAATGGTATCTTGCTAGTCCTTTCTGGGTCCGCAAAACATAAATAAAGAGCACCTCCAAAGTTCAAGCTGCGTC
Source organism: Aegilops umbellulata (assembly GCA_032464435.1). Lineage (NCBI taxonomy): Eukaryota > Viridiplantae > Streptophyta > Magnoliopsida > Poales > Poaceae > Aegilops > Aegilops umbellulata. Next base: position 644,426,314 of record CP136060.1, on the reverse strand, counting down.
TAAACATTGTAATTCATGGTAGAAAAGATCCAATCAGGATGCATTCAACATTAAATGTACATAATGCATGAGGATGACAATATTGCTCTCAGATCTGGCGCTTGTTTTAGAAGGTGATGACTCAACATAAAAGTAGATAGATAGTCCCTTCGCGGAGGGAAGTAGGGATTTGCAGAGGTGCCAGAGCCCGAAGCTTGAATCAGAGATAAATGAAGTTTTGGGAACACCCTTCTTGTTTACGTCACTACCAAGAGTTATCGATATCTTCCATGCTAAACACATTAGTGGTGGTTCCCAAGCGATAAAAGTAAAGATTTACACCCCCTCCACCAGCAGACACACTCCACGACTAGCCGAATCCATGGGTGCCATCCATACCAACAACAATCCTGGGAGAGTTTTGTTTAATTATTTGATATTTTGTATTTCCGGACTAGGAATCCCTATTACCGCCACTCGCGTGCAAGGACAAGTGAATAAACACTCGTCATAAGAATATCCTGCTTAGCATGGAAGATACTAACCACCCTTGTCGCTCTATGGACAATCCAGGCACACAAAAACAGATGTTCATTTGAAATTTTAGAGGTGGCACATGCAAATTTACTTGGAACGGCAGGGTAATACCGCATATAAGTAGATATGGTGGACTCATCTTGAATAACTTTGGGTTTGAGGATTTGGATGCACAAGCAGTAATTCCACTTAGTACATGCGAAGGCTAGCAAATAGGTTGAGAAGCGGCCAGCTAGAGAGTGAAAACGGTCATGAACATGCATTATGCATAATGAACATTGAATACTAGCATATGTCGGATGAACATTGAATACTAGCATATGTTGGCTTTGATTCAACTACATCCGTGAGCATGTGCCAAGTCAAGCCACTTGAAACATTTAGAGGAGGATACCATATCATCATACTACATCACAATCATTTTAATGCATGTTGACATCCAAAACAAATCATTATCCACTCCTAGATACTTAAGCATGGCATGAGAAACTGTATTCTCTAATTGTCACTCCAAACATGTTTTATCATAATATGCTGAATCATGGATGCTAGGTTAAACATATTTACAAAAACAGAACATGTCAAGTTCATACCCGCTTTTCTCTTCCATGGTCACTTCATCAAGTATTGTTAGTATTGCCTTTCACTTGCACGACCGAATGATATGAAAATAATAATACTGCAAGAGTGCTATGGACTAAGCTGGAATCTGCAGACATTTTATTCAAAAGGAGAAAACAAGGTAATACGTGCTCTTGTTAGTTAAACAATTGCATATGAGAGCCAGTCAACATTTTCATCGTGGTCTTCTCCTTGGTATGACTCAACGAAACAAATGAAATTCAGATAAACACACTGAAATATTTTTAGAGTTTTTTGTTTTTTCTTGAAGAAAGAAAAATGAAAAAGCAAAACAAAAACGAGAAAAACTATTTACACGGGAGAGCCCCCAACAAGCAAGAGAAGAATAGATAAATACTTTGGGGTTTTCTTTTAATACTATAACTAATTGAACTAGAAAGAAAACCCAAAATAAAGCAAGAAATATTTTTGGATTTTCTCAAAGTTTTTTCAAACGCACGAGAAGAAAACGAGGAAATAAATCTAGCATGAATAATACAATGAAAAAGTGTGAACACCGACAACTGAAATGAAATGTGCGAACATGAATATAATGTCGGTGGAAATACGTACTCCCCCAAGCTTAGGCTTTTGGCCTAGCTTGGTAATCACCACCCGTAGCCTGGATAATAATCTGAGTGATATCCCACGGAGGCTCGGGGTGCGGTCTCCTCAGCCCGCCGAGCTGCCTCGACTTCCGCCTTGTACGCGCGGGCCTCATTCTCGAGAACATTATATCTTCTTTTGTTGTGGAAATCAAAGAGAGCAGGTGCAGGCAAAACAATAGGTACAATGGGTTCTTTACTGAACCTCAAGTTATAAGTGTGATGAGTGGTTGTGCCCTTAAGGAACTTAGGAGGCTTCATGGCCTCAAAGTCTAAGTACTGGGTAGGTAAAATGGGATCGTTAGACCAAGGTGATACACCCAGCTCCTTTGCTAAACGGGAAGCATAAATCCTAACATAAAAGTGACCACTACCAGCATTATGTTGCAACCTTCGTGCAACAATTTCTCCAAGGTTATAACGTTTAATTCCTATCAGAGCAGTGTGTATGAGGCTCAAGTCAGGGGCACAAGGTGTGCTACAATCTTGCTTTCCCACGATGCATTTTCCATTAAAGAGTGCAAAGTAATCAATTGATGGAAAGTGAATTATTTTTAATGATTCTATGAATTTATGGATGTGATGCTCATATGTTGATTACGCCATGAAAGTCATACTTATATATATTGCAGTTTAATTTGTTTACCACGCCGTTGCTTATCTTATTGAAAGAGACCACTGGTGAACCTATCTTCCATAAAGTTGCAACCACGATGAACGTTCTTGTAATTATTTGTCTTTAATTTCTCCTTTATTTTTTCATCAACTATTTCCACACTTGCATTTTAATTTCTTTTGTAACTAGCAAAGCTGGTGAGATTGACAACCTCACTAGTCCTGTTGGGGGCACAAGGAAGTTTGTTCTATGTGTGCGGGTATGGATCATTGCGTGTAATCGTGTAGCTCTGGTGGATTCACTAAACCTTGAGGTCACTTGAGGGAAACTGATGCTTGTTGCAAACCCTTGCACTTGGGGGCCCTACACCTTTCTAGTAGACAAGAGGCGGATGCAGACACCGTTGTTCAATTTCACACCGCTCAAACATGTTAGATGTCTTTTTTGCCTCTTAATTCTCTTCACGACCCTAGACCCACCAAAACATTCTTCAATCTTCCCATATGATGCACACACACTATCACTCATGATGGGATAGATAACTGAAGTGAGATGCATTGAGTTGTGGACAATGAAGACCGAAGTTGACAATGATAGGTAAAACAAGACAATATCAATGAGGACTTTGTAGGATAGCATCAATTATGATTGAAATGGGATTGGTATGATATTCTGGAACACCACATACAATGAGTCTGACATTTTTTCTTTCGGCAAAGGGTGGATTTTATTGACTCAAAGTGAAGCATGAAGTGGATACAAACACAATGAACTCACACCACGTCTCTTTATAGCTAGGATGCACACAACCAACACCAACACATAAATACAAAAAGGGCGAAAATAGCAAAGTCATATAAGACCAAAGCTATGCCTAAGCAAGAAAAAATAAAAAAAGGTGAAGCATTCAAATCCGTGATAGACAAGCTACGGTAGTGATTGTATCCACACCAACCATCTCATGACACCACAAGAACAACAAGGTTCTACCGCAGCAATTCCTTCAAGAAGGGAGTGACGTTCAAGCATCGTCATCCCCGGATACAACCACCAAAGGCTATAATCTAGGTTTTCACCCTGAAGAACTAGTCCGAGCATATCCGAACAATGCCTTCAACAAGGTAATGACACGAAAACATCGCCATTTCTAGGTATAACCAACTCGGGTCAGGCCAAGGTTTTCACCTCAGAGCTCTAGATCAGGTATTCGAGAAGCACCATCATCGAAGTCAATCATGTTTTGTCGTTACCACTTTTCCGTGATCCTAGCAGCTGCATGCACTGGGTTAGAAAACTGATCGGACTGTTGCATAACCATATCGTCTCTGTCAAGATGGCGTCCATGATTGCATCACATCATCGGGGCCACCATCGAATCTGGAGAGAGGAACTCTCATGAAGACATTTCAGTGGCACCACAATCCGCAGTGAGGCCGCCGCCGCAGGCCGGAGTGGTCACCACATGGACCAACACCAATGACGAAGCACATCACCGATTACAAATCTCACAGGAAAATAGCATTGTCTGTAAGGCAAGGGGGCGACATGTCTGCATGTACAGCAAGGGAGGTTAGTTTGTGGCACCACTGTCCCAAAGGTGGCTGATGGTTGATAGCGGTGGGTAGTAAACACAGATGGTCCATAGGCCATGCAGACATGGCGAGCTCCTGCTCACATACTAATCATGTGTAGTAACTGTTATATTATTGGTCAATATTTATTACTACTAAAAGCCTAGTATATACTCCACAATAGATCCAATTTTCCTTAGGCTGGCCTTAGTGGGGGTAACATAACCGGTATCATGTACTTGGGACTATCAAACATGCTTATGTGGCAAATAATTAAAGAAGAGAGAGGGTTAGAGTAACATAAGTAGATATCGTATCATGTTAAATGCTATGCTACTTTGTGTCATGCATGGCAATAAATATGATCATCTATGATACTACTCTATGATACTATGCACCATGGAGGTAGTAGCATACACTAGTATCATATGCATGATACTACTATATGATACTCCCCACTATGAGTAGCCTTAATACTCCTGTATCACAAACGAATAACATGCAGCACAGTGAAAGAAATCAAATTGATATATGTAGGTTAGTCCAGTTAGGTTGATAGCCTCTCCAGATGGATGCTCTACAATGTTGTGAATGTCTGTATATTGTACTAAAGGCGATCTTAGCTAAAGTGATTATATTTTAGTAGAAAATATAGAGCACATGCATGTATCAATTAGTTATTGAACCTGTTATAATATGTGAGATACATTTGACCAAAAAATAATGATATTGAGCAGCATGTTTATGATTTGGCAACAAGCTCCTATTTTGTAAAATCTAAACTTTGAATTCGTGTACATCTAGTTATAAACTAGAAACCGTTGTGAGGATATTTATAAGATTATACAACTTATAGGTTTCTACAAAGATATTTGAAAATACACATAAACATATTATTATTTTTGTTTAATATATATACATACATATACATATACACACACTATGTTAGTGAGAGTAGTACAAATTAATCCATGAAAGCATGCCATTTTTTATCTCACATTTATGGGGATTGGTTTGGAATATCTCTCAAAGGTACAATGTACCGAAAAGGAAAAAATTATGTAATTGTCACTACAAACACGATTCAAAATTGAGTGTGGATCTGATGACCACGCACTAGTAGAAAACGGGCCTTTAGTCCCGGTTCTAGAGGGCCTTTAGTCCCAGTTCTGGAACCGGGACAAAAGGGTCGGGACTAATGCCCAAAACCTTTAGTCTCGGTTGGCTTACGAACCGGGACTAAAGGATCTCCACGTGGCCGCCGTACGGAGATCCACCTTTAGTCCCGGTTGATAACCGGGACTAAAGGAATTTTTTGAAATTTTGGTTTTCTGGATTTAAAAAAAAGACAATTTTGAATATATTTTTGAATTTTTTTCCGATTTTCAAATTTCTTAATTATTTGACAATTTGATATCTAATCACCCCTCGTCACTGCTCAAGTGTGGACCACTCATTCCAAATCGTCTAACTTTCCGGCTGGTCATCGATCCTCTCACTACCCCAGCCTAAGCACGCTAAACTTCCAAGTTCTATTCCCCCTAGTTTCCAAGTCTGCACTTGTTGTTTTCCTGACAACAGTATGTTGTCATTCCTATTAACCCTTAGGAGTTGAACTTGAGCATGAAGTCACATATTTCACCTTTGAGTTTGAAACTATTATTCAGAAAAACAATAATTATTTAGACACACTAATATTTCTTGAACAAGTAGTTTGACCATAGTTTGACCACAATTTGACAAAAAATTCAAAAAAAAACTTAAATTTGAGGATAACTTTTTTCCTTTCAGAATTTGAGGAATCTAAAAATTTGCAAAACGGCCTACGGCCATCGAAATCAGAATCGGGTTTTCGTGCTGAACTTTTTGATATATTATGCGTTGTTTTTACATCATATGCAAAAGTTATAGCCATTTTACTTTTTCATAACACTTTTTTGCAAGACATGTCGAAATTTATGTTTTTAATTTTCCTAACTAGTAGATGTAGTAACATAACTACATCTCGAAGGATTTAATATTTGAAGTTTTTATCATTTTCTTTTGTTATTTTTTCAAAACTGAAATGGCGATACATGGGGGGGGGGTAGAGTTTGAAAATTACAGAACCTCCGGGATGGTGTCCATCCAATCCTACCGTCGACTACATCTGCTAGCACCATCCTTGCCAGAGTCACAACTAAGGTTAACCAAGCCAGAGTCACTTTCTATTAAAGTGGCGAAAAGAATTACTTTTTAATATGGCAAAACTAATTCTATCAACTAATATTAATAGCTAAACAACTATGAATACAAAACAGTAGCAAAATTAATATTAACTAATTATAAAAATTCATCTATTGTTGTCTAACAGAAGCATACTACAACATGTTAAAATCTACATAAATAACTAACTAAAAATAATTAAAAACAATAATTAAAGGACTAAAACAACTATATAAGCAAAACAGTACTGTTTCAATTAAAATCCTAATTTAAGTTATTCTAAAAATAAACAAATAAATGTTACTCTGATAACAATCTAACATTGTGACTAGGATAAAAATAATTAAGTTAAAAACTATTTTTAAACTCAAATTATTCACAATCTAGGATTTGAAGAAAATTTGAACAAATTCATATTTAAATCATTCAAATTTTAAAACTAATGGCGGCACAAACAGAACCTAGACCAAGTTTTGAATCTAATGCAAAAAGAATCACTCAAAAACATCAAATATCCTAAAAGATATAAGCAATTTAAAACAAAAAACAAATGAAAAAGAAAAAAAACAAATTTCAGAACACCTTTAGTCCTTGTTCGTGGATCGAACCAACCTTTAGTCCCGGCTCAAGCCACCAGCTGGGACTAAAGTCTCAACGCTTTTAGTCCCGGTTGGTGGCTCGAATCAGGACTAAAGGTCGAACCGACCTTTAGTCCCGGTTTGTGGCTCCAACCGGGACTAGAGGTCCCATTTGAACCGGGACTAATGCCTGCCTGGCGCGCTAACCTCTTGAACCGGGACTAATGCTCACATTAGTCCCGGTTCGTAATGCAACCGGGACTAATGTGTAGATTGAGCTTGGACCAAACCCCTGTTTTCTACTAGTGACAGGGTTCGGTGCCCCACTTTTGTGGTTTGTTGGATGCCAATCCGATGTCGGTGATGCCCTAAGTAAGTGTACCAATTCATAATAGCATGAAATTAGGTAAATAAGCTTCGTTGTAGTACATATGTTGCAGGAGCTAGTACACTGCATGTATGTTAGCCCGCAAGTTAGATGAAAGATGGTTGCTGCATGTAGTGGCAATCTGACTTGCATATCTCTCATCTATCGGCCACTGTAAATTTTTGCAAGCAAAACTGCATTTTGCAAGATCTTTTTGTAAGTAAATTCATGCAACAAAAAGTTGCAAGAGGATATGTATTTTGCAAGTAAACTGTGTAAGAATATTCTGCAAGAAAAATTGTCAAAAAAATTGCAAGCGAATCTTCTGCTTTTGCAAGAAAAATATGTTTGGAAAATTTTATGAGAAAATCGATATATATTATCGGGAAAACCATACCATACCATATTATCCCACCAAAAGACTTCCCGTTGAAGCTACTCCATATAGCCATGCACATATGCAAGGCTCCTAGCCAAAGCATTGCTCATTACTCTTGCTGCAAATATCTATTGCATGCACCTGTCTAGCTACAGGGTTGCTACCATGACTCTGCTGTTTGTACTTCTACTTCAAATGCAGGTAACAATATAAATGACGGTTTAAGGGGTCACATTTGGATGGTGTGGGGAGAGTGAACCCATGGACACTGGATGATTTCTGTTCAAAATTAGCATAGTGCAAGCACATTTTTTTCAATCATAGTTATTACGATTCCATAGTCAAAACACTATTATTAATATATCAACATTATCATATGGTTTATTATCACAACTAAGTTATCACAAAAATAGGTTCTGCAATTGTATTTTGGTAAAAAAATAGTTATAAATAAATATAAAGGTTTAGCATAAATATATAGTTACTTTACTTTTACTCACACAATCACCCAAATTTTGATTGAAACTAGTCTAATAGTTAACAAAGTGGTTTGGGTCACGTGGATGACGATGGTGTCGGATATGCATGCTCTGGGTGCACGTGTGAGAGGGTGTAAGAGTAATGGGTCGAGTTTGAGTCAAGGGTGAATTGAGAGGGGGAAATGAGACGATTTTTCTGACGCGAGGATAGGGCTTGGGAGTGCCTACGTGGAAGCATGAGGTGGCCATCGGCAATGACGCGCTTGTCACGCACCTGCTTCGCCTATTAGCAGAAGGAAGGAGTCGGCGCCAGTGGCATGTGGCTCCTACTAGGGGCCTGTTTGGTTCCAAATAAGTCACCAATTTATAAGTCGAAAAGTGAAAAAAGTGACTTATTTGCCAAACAGACCCAACTTATAAGTCATAAGTTGCTCCACCCCAACTTAAAACTTATAAGTCACCCCCTTTTGCGTGGATCCCACCACCTTTACATAAAAAACAAGGTGGGAAGGTGTGGTCAGGTGACTTATAAGTCAGGTGACAAACAAACACGTGTGACTTATAAGTCACTAGTTTTAAGTCACCTGACTTATAAGTCAGGTGACTTATTGGAACCAAACAGGCCCTAGGTTGGGCAAGACGAGGGAGATGTTTGCATTTTTATTTTATTGTTTATATCTTTATTTGAAATTTAAAAAACTATTTGAAGGCACGAACATTACATAAATCATATTTAAATTTTATGTGGCGTCACTAGATAATTCCAAGTCCACATAAATTACCTCAAGGATTTTAAGATTATATTTCTTTTTCTAAACATTTAAATTTAAATGGAGGTTTGAACTAAAGTTGGGTTATTTGTTGTTCCAAATTATTGAAATGTCCACATATAGTCCACATATATGGGGAAGGTATGATAAATATTTCAGGATTTTTGGGCAACTTACAATTGGCATTTAAAAGCATTACTATGAGGTTTTGAATTATCCTTGGTTTTAAAATAAAACAAATGGTGAAATGCACTGGTCATGATGCACAATAAACTTCTAACTACTAATTTCTATACTGGGGTTGTGACATCTTCCAAATCCACTGCTTCTCATCCGACCCTCTCTCTTCCTCCTCCTCGCCACCATCATCAAATTCAGAATCTTTACTATCATCAGTATCATTGTCATCATTTTTTAGAAACATAGTACAAATGCAGACACTCACATACACACACACACTCCTATGAATGCACGTGCGCACTCCCTAGCATCTCCGAGAGAATGAGCTGACAGATGTCGTGGTTGATGAAATCGTCACAGATGCCTCATAGTTGTCGGGCATGCCATACCGCTGAAAGAATAGTGTTGGGGAACTTGATATAACTCCTAGAAATATACCAGCATCCGTGTGAAGTCTAGGATTTGAATCCAGGTAGGTTGGTTACACCATGAGGAACCAAACCATCTAAATTGTCCTTAGTTTGCATTATTGATACGTATCCAATGTATCTATAATTTTTTATTGTCCCATGCTATTATATTATCTGTTTTGGATGTTTTATATGCATTAATATGGCATTTTATATTATTTTTGGGACTAACCTATTAACCTAGATCCCAGTGCTAGTTTCTGATTTTTCCTTTTGAGTTTCGCAGAAAAGGAATACCAAACGGAGTCCAAACAGAATGAAACCTACGCGATGATTTTTCTTGGACCAGAAGACAACCAGGAGACTTGGAGATGAAGTCGGAGGAGCCACGAGGCGGCCACAAGGACGGAGGGCGCGCCCCCACCCTTGTGGGGCCCCCATAACCCTGCTGGCCTAATTCTTTCGCCTATATATTCCCAAATATCCCCAAATCACCAGGGGCATCCACGAAAACACTTTTTCACCACCGCAACCTTCTGTATACGTGAGATCCCATCTAGGGACCTTTTCTGGCACCCTGCTGGAGGAGGATTCGATCACAGAGGGTGTTGGGGATATTGCTATTTGGGGTAAACCGGCCTACAGGGCCCGGGTTAGCTCCGTCAATGGACCCAAGATGTTAAAGTCCAAGGAGAAATAGAAGGGCCCAAGGCCTATAATCGGTTTAAAGGTTTGTGGCCGTAATACGGCCTGAGGTAAACTTGCATTGTAAGTTAGGAATAGAGAGACCAACCCGGGCACGTTTTATGAACCGGAGGTTGGGATTTTGTAGACCGACGGGCGTCACCCGTGTATATAAGGGGACGACCCGACGACGGTTTAGAGACAGAGAACAACAATTCGAGGTTTAGGCGAAGCTTATCGCTCCCTAGCCCTCGAAACACATCCATCCCATCACAACTAGACGTAGGCTTTTACCTTCATCGAAGGGGCCGAACTAGTATAACACTGTGTCCTTGCGTCCGTTTTAACCCCTTCAAGTTAACCCATTGCGATGGCTCCACGACTAAGTCCTTTCGCTAGGACATCTGCCGTGACAAATCCACGACAGTTGGCGCCCACCGTGGGGCTATCGCGAGATGGTTTCAAGTTCTTGGAGGGCCGCTTTGAAGGACTCGAGGGCTACGCTGTGGGCCGGATGACCAAAAGTCGTCGCGGAAAACTCTACATCGACAGCACAGGCTGGGGCCCCGACGCCGGCTCGATCGAGTACGGGTACCGGGTCCCCTTTGGCGGCATCCATGTTTTCATCGGCAAGATTGGTGAACCGGGCCCCGAGCTGGGCGTTTGCACCGAGATCGACCCTGGCTAAACCGACCAGGAAGCGCGCCTTCGTGGGAGTCATCCACGGAGGAAGCTACGAGGAAGGATCCGAATCCGGTGGCGGAACCGCCATCTACTCCGGTGATGAAACGTCAACCGGGGAAACCGAGTCTCTATACCAGCTGCAGGATGATCGGATTGGGGGCAGCTCCGATGGCGACAGTATTCCGGACCCCTCTGGTCTACCCAATCGAGTTGGGATCTTCATGGCTGGAACACAGGCGGCGCCACATTCATCAACTGCGGCAGCAGTGATCTCCGGATCGGCAGCGGCAACAGCTGCGCGGGCAGGGGGCCCTGCGGACTCACCAGCCCAAGTGTTGTCAGATCTGTTTGACGCACTGGCAGCGCTCATGGCGGAAGCCAACCCGGTAGATCAGGAGGTTCACAATGCCGAGATTGCCAAAGTGAGAGAACAGATCACTCAAGCTAAAGCGGGGCTGGCAGTAGAAGAGGCCAGGATGACAGCAGAGCGTGCCGCTTTAGATGCACAGGCTTACAGGCTCATGATGGACCAGAATGCATCTCAGGAAGTCCTGAAGAGGAAATTCCGATCTCGATTGCCCGCAACCCTCGACGCCAGAAATCTCTTCAACACCCCGGGAGTAAACCGTGCGGAAGCGACAGTTGGCACCCCGGTTCAGCACCGTATAATAAACCTGCCTCGTCACAACACTGGTACACCACAGGCCGTGCCGACACCATCGGGCCATTATTCCAACCCGATGGATAACCTCGTTGCGGCGGCAGCTCGGTTGGAAGCCATTCCGATCGAAGGCGATTCACCGCAGGATGTAGAGACACGCCGAGTCAAGGAGCTCCTTAGGACCGCTTTGGCCCAACAAGAAGCATATTCGCAAAGCCGTGATCGGATTCACTCCACCCCTCGCCCCAGCAGGAGCTATAATAGGCGCATGGAGGAGCCGGCTGTTTCAAGTAATGCCAGGCGTGAAGCGCTCCACGGCAACAATCCGGCGGGCGTCGACAATGCTCAGGAGAATGTGGATCGCGCCCGTGCGTGGGAGGCCGGATTAGCAGTGCAGCATCAGGCTCATCAGCTTACACCTATCCTCCCAACTGCTACGATTGAACCGGGGGTGGTTTCTAGTTCTTTGGGAGTACCGTGCCTTGTTCCCGCTTTGCGCAACGTACGCCTGCCTAAAGACTTCAAAGGCCCCCGCAAGGTACCAAACTACACGGCAGATCAGCCTCCAGAGACATGGGTGGAGAGCTATGAGATGGCTATGGAGATGCTGGATGTGGATGACACGGCGTGTGCGAAGTATTTTACCATGATGTTAGAAGGGACGGCCCGGACTTGGCTAAAGAGCCTACCGCCTAATTCCATCAACTCGTGGGCCCAGTTGCGAGCCCGGTTTATCAAGAATTTCAAGGACACGTGCAAACAGCCAATGTCGATAGTCGACCTAGCAGCTTGCGTTCAGCAAGAAGGGGAGTCAACTACCCATTGGGTACGCCGGGTATCAGAAGTTTTGCACTCGTCAGATCGCATCAACGCAGACACCGCCGTAGTGCTGTTGGAAGGCAACTGTCGGTTTGGCCCTTTGAAGCTAAAGTTAGGCCGGATGAAGCGTGATTGCACGGATATGGGAACGCTCATGACCGCTTTAGTGAAGTATGCGGATTCTGACAGTACCAAGGATCCTGACTCTGGTGACGACAAAGCAGGGAAGGGAAGGAAGAATAGCAACACCAAAGGCCAGCAGCATCAACCAACAGGCAATGGAGGCGGAGGTAAGCGTAAACCGGATGGGAGCACGGATTTTGTGGCCAACACCAGTGCACAGAACAAGGGCCAGCGACGTAAGGGGAAACAGTCAGGTTTTCGCGGAAATCCCGGTCCTAATCCGGAGCGTTTGAACTTTTTCTTAAACCAGCCCTGTCCGAAGCACGGAACAAAAGAGGAGCCAGCAACCCATCTTTGGAAGGATTGTTACATCATGAGGGAATTCAAAGGCTCAAACATTTTCCAATATGATCACGGCTCTGGCGGCGGTTCAGGTTCCGGATCAGGGTACGGTGGCGGAAATTCTGGTCCAGGGTTCCATGGTAATCCGGGCGGACAGAACAGCCAAAATAATCCGGGCGATCAAAGTGGTCACAGCCAGCAGCAACAGCAGCAATCAGGTTATCAGAGCAACCCGAAACAGTTGAGTGGTGGACAGTACCATGTTTTTACTACAAGCTTGGATAAACGGGATAGAAAGCTTCAGAGGCGGGCAGTTAGTGCTGTTGAACCGGCCACGCCTCACTATCTGCGCTGGTCGGAACAACCAATCATATGGAGCCGAGAAGATCATCCTCCCAGGGTTTATAATCCGGGTCAGTTAGCATTGGTGGTGGCGCCTCAGGTGGGAGGTTATAAGCTCACCAAGGTACTCATGGACGGAGGGAGCAGCATTAACATCTTGTATTATGAGACCTTCCGTCGCATGGGACTGGTGGATAAGGATCTCAAACCGACCAATACAGTGTTCCACGGGGTGGTGCCTGGCAAGTCTGCGTACCCTGTTGGTAAGATAGCCCTTGAAGTGGTCTTCGGTGATAGTCATGATTCCAGATCAGAGACGCTGACGTTTGAAGTGGTTAAAATCCAAAGTCCATACCACGCTTTGTTCGGACGGCCAGCCTATGCAAAATTTATGGCACGGCCCTGCTATGTATATCTGCAACTCAAGATGCCGGGTTACAAGGGCACTATAACGGTTCATGGGAGCCGTCGAATCGCTTTGGAATGCGAGGAAGGAGATGCGACTTATGCGGAATCGGTTTGTGCTACGGAGGAGCTAAAGCAGTACAAAGACAGTGTTGATCCGGAGGACATGACTTCATTAAAGAAGCCAACTACGGACCACGATCCGGCCTTGAAGTTCAAATCAGCTGCCGAAACTAAGCTTGTTGACTTCGTACCTGGCGATTCGTCCAAGCAGTTCAGCATCAGTGCAAACTTGGATCCAAAATAGGAAAGCGCGCTCATCGAGTTCATCCGTGAGAATCGGGACATCTTTGCATGGAAGCCGTCTGACATGCCTGGTGTACCGAGGCGACTCGCTGAGCACACCCTTAATGTGGATCCTAAGTATAAACCGGTAAAACAGTTCCTACGCCGGTTTAACGAAGAAAGACGTAAAGCGATTGGTGAGGAAGTAGCCAGGCTCCTGGCAGCTGGTTTTATTATCGAGGTTTTTCATCCCGAGTGGCTTGCTAATCCGGTGCTGGTTCTTAAGAAAAACGGCACCTGGCGCATGTGTGTGGATTACACAGACTTGAATAAAGCTTGTCCAGCGGATCCTTTTGCTCTCCCCCGTATTGATCAAATCATTGATGCTACGGCAGGTTGCGAGCGCTTGAGTTTTTTGGATGCCTATTCGGGTTATCATCAGATCAAGATGGCAGTTAAGGACCAGGAGAAGACGGCGTTCATTACTCCCTTTGGAGCCTTCTGCTATGTTTCTATGCCCTTCGGGCTTAAGAGTGCGCAGGCTACTTATCAACGGTGTGTGCAAAATTGCCTCCACGAACAGATTGGTCGTAATGTACATGCCTATGTGGATGACATTGTGGTCAAATCACGAAAGAAGGAGACCCTGGTGGACGATTTGAAGGAAACCTTCGATAACTTGAGAGTGTACCAAATGATGCTCAACCTAGCTAAATGTGTTTTCGGTGTACCTGCAGGCAAGTTGTTGGGATTCTTAGTGTCCCATAGAGGAATTGAGGCCAATCCGGAAAAGATCACAGCCATCACCTCCCTGGCCAAACCGAAATGCGTCAATGATGTTCAGCGCGTAGCCGGGCGGATTGCTGCATTAAGCCGGTTTATCAGCCGCCTCGGTGAAAAGGCGATCCCCTTGTATCAAATGCTCAAGAAGACAGATCAATTTGTCTGGAGTCCGGAGGCTGATAAAGCGTTTGAGGACTTGAAGCGACAGTTAGTCAATCCGCCAGTGTTGGCAGCCCCCGTAGATAAAGAGCCACTCCTGTTATATGTTGCTGCGAACGCCAGAGCGGTCAGTGTGGCGATTGTGGTAGAACGCAAGGAGGCTGGGAAGGAGCATCCGGTTCAGCGTCCGGTTTACTATATCAGCGAAGTGCTTATCGAGTCCAAGCAAAGGTATCCGCATTGGCAGAAGCTGGTATATGGTGTTTTTATGGCAAGCCGGAAGCTAAAGCAATATTTTCAAGGGCACCCCATCACGGTGGTCAGTTCTGCTCCTTTGGGTGACATCATATAGAACCGGGAGGCGACCGGTCGGATTGCCAAGTGGGCTATCGAGCTTGGGCCGCACGGTTTAAGATACGTACCCCGGACGGCCATAAAGTCACAAGCACTTGTCGACTTCATAAATGATTGGACAGAGTTACAAGCACCTGAGGAGAAGCCAGATAACACATATTGGACTATTCATTTTGACGGATCAAGACAATTGGAAGGCTCGGGGGCTGGAGTCGTTTTAACTTCCCCACGAGGAGACAAGTTTTGTTACGTCCTCCGTTTAATGTTCCCCTGTACAAACAATGCGGCTGAGTATGAAGCTTTGCTTCATGGTCTTCGGATGGCTAAAGAGATGAATCTGAGCCGAGTTAGGTGCTTTGGTGATTCGGATCTAGTGGCTCAGCAAGTATCCGGCACCTGGGATTCTAAGGACCCGCTCATGGCTGCATACCGTCGTGAAGTAGATATGGTGGCTGGGCATTTCAAAGGCTATCAAGTGGACCATGTGGACCGCAGAAAGAACGAGGCAGCGGACGCTTTAAGCCGCTTGGGCTCTCAGCGTAAACCGGTCCCACCCAACGTTTTCTTGGATGTATTGTATCACCCATCGGTACAGCTACCCGGTGAGCTGGAGTTGGCTATTCCTGATCCGGAGGCTCAATTAGTGGCGGCTCTTCACGTCACCCCGGATTGGACGCTTCCTTATCTGGCATATATGAACCGGGGTGAGTTGCCAGAAGACGAAAGCTTGGCTCGGCAGATAGTACGGCGGTCCAAGTCTATGACCATTTTCAAAGGGGAGCTACATCATCGCAGCGTGTCAGGAGCGCTGCAACGGTGCGTATCCCCTGAGGAAGGGTGCGAAATATTACGTGAAATACATGAAGGGGATTGCGGCCACCACGCCGGTTCAAAATCATTGGTGGCTAAAGCGTTCCGCCACGGTTTCTACTGGTTAACTGCTCATGCTGATGCAGAAGACCTGGTCCGGCTATGTGATGGTTGCCAGAAATTTTCTAGACGAGCGCACATACCGGCTCAAGAATTGAGGATGATTCCAATTACTTGGCCGTTTGCGACTTGGGGGCTCGATATGGTTGGGCCTTTTAAACGTTCCAAAGATAAGAAGACCCACCTATTGGTGGCGGTTGACAAATTTACAAAGTGGGTGGAGGCAGAACCTGTCAGCAAGTGTGATGCGGCCACGGCGGTTCGGTTTATAAAGAAGGTGATCTTCCGGTTTGGTTTTCCACACAGCATCATCACAGATAATGGTACCAATCTATCCAAAGGTGCCATGAAAGAGTTCTGCGCACGTGAGCATATACGGCTTGATGTTTCTTCGGTAGCTCACCCACAATCTAATGGTCAAGCAGAGCGAGCGAATCAAGAGATCTTGAGAGGTATTAAACCCCGGCTTCTGGTCCCTTTGCAGAGGACGCCGGGTTGTTGGGTTGAGGAGCTACCGTCTGTATTATGGAGCACCAACACCACGCCTAATAGATCCACGGGGTTTACGCCGTTTTTTATGGTCTATGGAGCAGAGGCGGTTCTCCCAAGTGATATACGACATGATTCACCTCGTGTGGCAGCTTATGTTGAAGCGGACAACGAGCAGGCACGGCAGAACGCTCTTGACTTGTTGGATGAGGAACGTGACTTAGCAGCTGCCCGTTCAGCGATTTACCAGCAAGATCTTCGCCATTACCACAGCCGTCGGGTTAGAACCAGAACCTTTCAGGAGGGGGATTTGGTGCTCCGGCTCATCCAGGATCAGTCTGATATGCATAAATTATCCCCGCCTTGGGAAGGACCTTTTGTGGTCAGCAAGAATCTGAATAACGGGTCATACTACCTGATTGATATTCGAGAGCGCAAAGATTCACGCACATCAGAGGAGGAGACCAACAGGCCGTGGAACATAGCTCATCTTCGACCTTATTATACATGAGCCTTAGGCTCTGTTTATGTACATATCATGACCATGTATATATTATGATCAATATAATAAACCGGAGCCTCGAGTAAAGCGGGGTCTCTGCTGTTCTTCACATCATGCGTGGTTACATGGAGTTGATTCGCTTTAGTGCAACCTCCGGTTTTACCCCTTGAGGTCGCTTCACAGAAGATCAACAAAGTCAGTTGGGGACCTAGTCGACCTGAACCGTAGCTACACCTCCGGGGAGCTTGGTCATGTCTTGACGACGGTAATGCCTTCTGGCTGGCACATTTGCCACTAAGTCAGTTGGGGACCTAATCGACTTGAACCGTAGTTACACCTTATGGGAGCTCGGTCATGTCTTGATGATGGTAATGCCTTCTGATCGGCTTTTAAACAGCCAATAAGTCATTTGGGAGCTTGGTCGTGTCCGAACCAATGCAATGCCACTTGATCGGCCCTAGGCCACTGAGTCACTTGGGAGCTTGGTCGAATCCGAACCAATGCAATGCCATTTGACCGGCATATTTTCCACGATTCAATTAGGAACCTAGTCGACTTAAACCGTAGCTACACCCCTTGGGGGCTTGGTTTTTTGTCTTGACGATGGTAACGCCTTCTGAACGGTTCATAGCAACCACCCTTTGCATGCGTTTTACTATCGCGTTTTTTCTCTCGTATTTGGTTGTTTGTTATCTTCCTTCTTGCGGTGTTTTTTGTTCTTTGGAACGACAAGTACTTTTAAACCGATTCAGCTGACACAGCCTGGTCCATTTTTTAACCCGGAGGCAAGTTGCCCGGTTTGGCAAAGGCGCAGCACGGTTCGTATGGTCGAAAGACCGTCCTTTGTACCCAGTAAAGACAGGAAACACAAGTTGGAAAAAGTCATGGCAAGGGCATCAGTACCCGTGCACAAAGGCGCATTCAAAGGCAGAGGTATTAACTATCTTATTACAAGGCAGCGTAGGGCCTGAATATATTGTTTTTTGACAGATTAACGTCACCAATTAAGGTGAACCGGAGCATCGATTACGCCTGTTCGCCGCCTCGGTTCGAAGGTTGTGGATCATCTTGCGCTGCTTCAGCCTTCTCATGGCTACCCATTGGCTGGAAATCAGCAGTGGTCCAGTCGATTCCCATTAACGCTTGAAAGACAGTTTCTTCATGAATCAGCAAAGACGGTTCAATGTCAGGGGCGTAGGTATGCTTACGGATTGGAGGAATAAGGTTTTCCGCTTCAGGGATCGGGGCAGCTACTCGCTTGTTCTGGTTATCATATTGGGCCTGATAATGTGTCAGATCTGCTTCTTCAGCCAATTGACAAGCTAGGGGGCGCACCGCCCGGTTTATCGCCCTCAAGTCATTTTCGCCGAAATCTGAACCGTCTTCTTTCAAGCTGGGATATCCTTGGGCCGCTTCGATAGGATCAAAGTCTGGTACCCACGCTTTGGCTCGGATCAAGGCGGTGATGGCTCCGGTTCGGGCAGCTGATCTTTTTAACTCTTCAATCCGGGCAGGAAGCATGGATAACCTTTTTAACGTGTCTTGAATCAGAGACGGTGCGGGGTTGTTATGCGATGCAGTGGTGATAGCTCTCTGTGCTCCGGTATACAACTGTTCAATCAAAGTATAAGCGGCTTTGAGTTTCATCCGCACATTAGAACCCAAGTGTCCAATACGTGTGCCTGCAGTGTTTCAAGATGGATTACAAACCGGACATAGGATATAGCAGACAAGGTGCAAATTGGAGGAAGGGCATCGAAAGAAATTTACCAAAGACGACAGAGGTCATGGAGTGTATTTGTCGCTTTACGGTGGATAATTCATCAACCACCGGTTTGAGAGCAGCTTCGGCGTTTTCAGCCCTTTTAATCAAAAGAGCCTTCTCAGTAGCCCAATCAGCTTGTTCCTTGTTGCGGTTTCCCTTCAGCTGTTCCATAACGTTTAAGGCATTGGTCAATTCTTCCTTCGCTTTTGCAGTTTCAGCCTGCTGGGTTTTTAGGATTTCCTGAAGGTCCGAGACTTGTTTCTCTTTGGTCGTCAGATCCCCCTGCAGCAGGTCATCAGCAGTGTTCAGAAAATATTGCACGGTTTGGAAGTATCAACCACACAAGCAAGTTATGTGCTCGATACTTGGGGGCTAATGCGTACTTGATCTTAACACAGGTTTTACATTACAAAAGTCCCAAGAGTAATACAAGTATTTAAACTTGGCACTTGGGGGCTAATGGTTATTTGATGATGTTTTCTGGTTACGAGCTATGTTGACAACCCTGTTTTTTGTCAAACCGGACCTTGGTTGTCAAGGCAGCATGATTCGGATTACCATCTCGGATTGGAAGAGATTGAGAAGCTAAGTTGCAATAGAATGAAGCACAAGAGAGTTACCTCAATTTTTTCTTTCATCATCCTGATCATGCCAGCTTCATAATCGCGACTGGTGTACAGTCGGTTCAGGTACCCAGAATAAAGATCTGGGGCGCTTAAAGCGGCATACGTTGAGGAATCAATGTCCCATTTGCCCTTTATGGCCGAGATTTCTTCCTTAGCAGTATGCTTGGCTAAGGTAGCAGAGTTCCCCGGTTCAGAGCGACCAATGCCGGTAATCACAACATCATCATCTTTGGAATCGCTGCTCTGCATTGGCACTGTCGGTTTAGCAACAGTTCCAGAAGGGTGGATGGATTCCTCAACCCGAACAGGACTGGCAGGCTGATCGATATGGCTGGCAGGATTGGTAGGCCTTTCTTCAGCATAGGCATCATCTTGTGGAGGTAGATAATTCTGAATGTCTTCACGAACTAGAGCATCAACACCAGGAGTTTTCTCCGGTTCAGGAGTGGCAGTTCCTTCGGCCGGATTATCCAGACGAGCCTTCTTGCTCGGTCTAGGTTTAGCCCTGGGAGAGACCCAAAGATTGAAAGAACGATATAAGATGGATTAAGAAACCCATATGGAAATATGTTGTGATCGGTCAAACTTACCCAATAACTGTCTTTAGCGGTGGCAGTTGAGTGGCTGAAGATTCACCAGAAGATGAATGGGAAGTGACCTGATAATCGGAGTCAGATGGATTAAGAGGCTGACGAATTAAACCTGCTTTAGGAGGAAAGCTAGCGCATAAATCGGAGACCTCTGAGCGGCGTT
Organism: Aegilops umbellulata; assembly: GCA_032464435.1. Classification (NCBI taxonomy): domain Eukaryota; kingdom Viridiplantae; phylum Streptophyta; class Magnoliopsida; order Poales; family Poaceae; genus Aegilops; species Aegilops umbellulata. The sequence continues at coordinate 644,406,311 of CP136060.1, read as the reverse complement.
TCCGAACCGGGCTGTTCGGTAAACCGGCGGAGGTAACTACCTGGCCACTATGCCGGGTGGTGCGACGAGCTTCATGTTGCTGGGTCTTCACAAGAAATTTGGGATCCAGGTAAGCAAGAGGATGAGAAAAGTTAACTTTCCGGTTTGCTTGGCGAGGTTTTTTCAAAGGCAAAGGAACTGTATCAGAAGAAAGAATAGTTACCTCTGGGCCTTCAGCATTACTCGCTTCAGCGTCGTCCTGACAAATATCATCATCAATAAGACGTATAAAAAGTAAGCCAACAGAATCGAGGTCTACCTCAAGGTCCGGGTTACCCACATCATCCTCATCGAATTCCGGGGTAGAGGAAGCGGTGTTCCTTTTCTTCTGAGCAGGCTTCTTCACCCTTGTTTTGGGTCGGGTTACCTTCTCTGTTGGCTCTTGAAGCTTCTTGCTCCAAAACGGATCATCTCCCTGTTTCAGAAAGGACTGGAGTTAACAGTATATATATAAGGAGATCATAAATTCTATAACAAACAGAGGTGAGATGCTTACAGCAGGTGGTTTATTCGTAGCGCAAAAGGGAAGCAGGCCGGTTCGGACGCAAACATATTCCGGTTCATTCAGCATCTTTTTCACAGCCTCAGTAACTTCGTCTTCCGTCAGCTGAATGTTGCAGTGCCTCAAAGGATCATTAACCCGGCCCGTGTATTTGCACATTAAACCGGAGCGGATACTGAGGGGCAGGATGCTCCATGAAATCCAGCAACCGGCAAGATCTACTCCTGTTAAACCGTTAGCCATGAAGGCTCTGAGCTTGGACAGTTGAGGGGCATACTTACTCCTCTCTTTGGCGGTTAGCCTTGGGGGGAAGGGGTGTGTATTGCTAAGTCTCTCTGGACGAAAGCCAGGCAGAGGATTTTCTTCAGCAGGGGAAGTATCCTTGCAATAGAACCAAGTGTGATTCCATTCTTGCGGATGACTATGTAGCTTGGCGTGAGGATAAGTCACTTCTTTCCTCTTTTGAATCGCCATACCACCCAGTTCCATATTAGGGCCGTCGGTGAATTCAGTGCGTCGGTTCAAATGAAAACAGTCTCGGAACAACTCTACAGTAGGTTCCTCCTGGAAGTACACCTCACAAAGCACTTGAAAATGGCAGATATTCGTGACTGAGTTTGGACCAACATCTTGTGGGCGCAACTTAAAATTAGCCAGGACGTCCCGGTAAAATTTTGAACCGGGTGGGTTAAAGCCCCGGGCCAGGTGATCCGCAAACACAACAACTTCTCCTTCCTGTGGGGTAGGAGGACATTCATTCCCTGGAACCCTCCAATGGATGGCATTTTTGCTACTCAAGGCGCCAGTCAGGACTAAGTTGTTTAATTGGGTCTCGGTGATACGAGAGGGAACCCAGTTGCATTCGTATACCTGTTTTGCCATGAGGAAATCTACAAGACAAAGGTATTCCGGTTTGAGAACAGGTGTGATTGAAAACCGAAGATGCTCTTATATAGACCGGAGTTATCCAGAATGATATCATCTGGCGGTTCATCAAGGGGACTAATGGATATATAGTTTGGGTTGTTCGCTCTGCTAAAAGTTAAACCGACCAGATCTAACAGGTATGAATATGAAAGCAGAAACAGATCCCGTACGGATTCTTTCAAAACAATGGATCTACAGCTAGGGCAAAAAAGAAGTAAAAAATATGAGGTTTGGCTCGCAGCAGAACAGCACAAGTTCGACAAGCAGGGAAATGAGTGGGATCTAAGGAGATGAGTACAGATTTATGGCGAATACTGAGAGTGACTACAAATCACAATATAAATATCATAATCTGTTCACAAAAAACCTGCTATGGAGATGAACAACGAACAGTGGCAGGATAAGGATGCCGAACCCTAGAACGGATCTAAAGCAAGAAGGGCAGGAGCCTTACCGGGATCCAAACGGATGCGGAGGGTCGCCGCGGTGCTCTGGTCCGGTCAGGTTGATGCAGCGGCCGGAGTTGATGCAGTAGCTGACGGCGGCGGCGGAGCTCCGAAGTCTGGGTCGCGAGGAAGACGAAGAAGGGGACGAAAGGGAGGAAAGGAAGATGGCCTTCAAGTCCTATTTATAAGGCGCGGCGCACGTGCCAGGCGCGCGAATCCAGGAGCCGGTGATTTCGGGAGCCCAGCCGTCGCCTTGATTATTGCGGATTTGTGCTGATGTCATATCGGTTTACAGCAGCAAGAGGAGACGATGAAACGGCGGTTCAACAGTTACTGGAAGACATTTGAAGACAGAAATTCTTATTAAGGATTGACATGAACCTGTTCAAATCAATCTGGGGCCTAATGTTGGGGATATTGCTATTTGGGGTAAACCGGCCTACAGGGCCCGGGTTAGCTCTGTCAATGGACCCAAGATGTTAAAGTCCAAGGAGAAATAGAAGGGCCCAAGGCCTATAATCGGTTTAAAGGTTTATGGCCGTAATCCGGCCTGAGGTAAACTTGCATTGTAAGTTAGGAATAGAGAGACCAACCCGGGCACGTTTTATGAACCGGAGGTTGGGATTTTTTAGACCGACGGGCGTCACCCGTGTATATAAGGGGACGACCCGACGACGGTTTAGAGACAGAGAACAACAATTCGAGGTTTAGGCGAAGCTTATCGCTCCCTAGCCCTCGAAACACATCAATCCCATCACAACTAGACGTAGGCTTTTACCTTCATCGAAGGGGCCGAACTAGTATAACACTGTGTCCTTGCGTCCGTTTTAACCCCTTCAAGTTAACCCATTGCGATGGCTCCACGACTAAGTCCTTTCGCTAGGACATCTGCCGTGACAAATCCACGACAGAGGGCTTCTACATCAACACTTTTGCCCTTCCGATGAAGCGTGAGTAGTTTACCACAGACCTACGGGTCCATAGCGAGTAGCTAGATGGCTTCTTCTCTCTTTGATTCTCAATACCATGTTCTCCTCGATGTTCTTGGAGATCTATTCGATGTAATACTTTTTTGCGGTGTGTTTTCCGAGATCTGATGAATTGTGGATTTATGATCACCTTATCTATGAACATTATTTGAATCTTCTCTGAATTATTTTATGCACAATTTTATATCTTTGTAATTCTCTTCGAACTATCGGTTTGGTTTGGCCAACTAGATTGGTTTTTCTTGCAATGGGAGAAGTGCTTAGCTTTGGGTTCAATCTTGCGGTGTCCTTTCCCAGCGACAGTACGGGCAGCAAGGCACGTATTGTATTGTTGCCATTGAGGATAAAAATATGGGGTTTTTCATCATATTGCTTGAGTTAATTCCTCTACATAATGCCATCTTACTTAATGCGTTACTCCGTTCTTTATGAACTTAATACTCTAGATGCATGCTGGATAGCGGTCGATGTGTGGAGTAATAGTAGTAGATGCAGAATCGTTTCGGTCTACTTAACACGGACGTGATGCCTATATTCATGATCGTTGCCTTAAATATCGTCATAACTTTGCGCTTTTCTATCAATTGCTCGGCTGTAATTTGTTCACCCACCGTATTATTTGCTATCTTGAGAAAAGCCTCTAGTGAAACCTATGCCCCCCGAGTCTATTTTCCATCATATAAGTTTCCGACCTATAATGTTAGTTTCTGATATATTATTTTTCAATCTTTTATTTTCCGATCTATAAACCAAAAATACCAAAAATATTTACTTTATTATTTATCTATGTCTATCAGATCTCACTTTTGCAAATAACCATGAAGGGATTGACAACCCCTTTATCGTGTTGGGTGCAAGTTGTTTGATTGTTTGTGCAGGTATTCGGTGATTTGTGCGTTGCCACCTACTGGATTGATACCTTGGTTCTCAAACAGAGGGAAATACTTATCTCTACTTTGCTGCATCACCCTTTTCTCTTCAAGGGAAAAACCAACGCAAGCTCAAGAAGTAGGAATTATCATCACCATTTTCAGCTACATCGGCATTAATTTAGACTAAATGTCACAATATGGTTGACACAACATGATTGATCATTAGAAATCAGAATTAGTATTTTTCTCAAATTGTGTACAAGGTGAATGGTCAAACAAGACAGTGGGGAGGATGAAATTATTCTACTTATTCAGGCACATGGAACTTCTTACATTCTTACATTCTTAAATGTCACATGGAACTTCTTACATTCTTAAATGACTGTTTCTCCTTTTGCTCTTATTTGCTATGCCGTGAGGGAACCTCCGGGTAATGTGAAGCTCCCCTTTCTATTTTTGCCTTCTTTTCTTCATCGTTCTTCTCAGCTCTGCTTAATACAGTTGAACAACATGACTTCATTTTCAATGTATTTCATAATTGCAAGAACTACAAAATGTTTTATTTTACTTTCAGCAGAGAATTCATGGATATCATGTAGCACTTCCAGTATGTTCAAAAGTACAAAAACAACATGCAATCCACAAAAACACATGAACATCTTTATTTATTATTTCAATGGATAAATCTTGCAAGGATTACATCAAGCTCAAAATAGGCAAGAAAAGTTGTTTACATAGCCCAAAGTAGTCAAGCAAAAAACCTGAGGCTAGGGTTAACCTTATTTTATTTTGACATCAGGCTAAGGTTCACCTTGTTTTGCAGCAAAGAACGAGAAAGGTAACCCATCTCAAAAATAAGGGGGGACAAGGCCACACCATGACTTGAGGATAAGAATCAGCAAACAGATGGATATGAACCAACAAGAAAAAGAAATGTCACTACTATTAGTATGCTCAAAAGTGCACAGGTGGCCTGCAATCCTCAACAACACATCACACATCTTGATTTATACTTTTGTCGAAAACATCTAACCAGGATTACATTATGTACAAAAATCGTAGCAGGAAGCTAATAACTTAGACAAAGAAGTATACAAAGAAAAATCACGGTTCTAGCTTTTGACCTACCTTTTTGGTTTTTTTGTTGAGAAAATGCAAAAGCTTTGAAGTGATAGGCAATGAAAAGTTATTTACATGTCCCGAGAGTAGGGCAAGCAAAGAAAACGGAGGCAAGGGTTCACCTTGTTTTTTTAGGTATAGGTACAAGAGTTCACCTTGTTGTGCAACAAAGAACAAGGCCACCCATCTGAAAGTACAAAAAGCCATTGGTAATGCCTAGTTTTCACTTCAACATTCATTGAACACTAGGCGACCTCAACGATCTCCTGCAATGCAAATGTCTTCTCCAGCATACACCGCTATAGGTTTATTTTTGGTTCGCATCTATCTGAAACAATCTCCTGCAATCCAAATGTCTTGTCCAACATACACCATTATACATTCTACTTAGGTTGCATGTACATCAAATTTGCATTCGCTCTGTTTCACATAGAAATAAGCGTAAAAATTCCATGCATACGTACTAGCCACGTGGTGAGAAAGACCGACGACAACAGGAAATTCAGATCGTTTATTCACAAATTGTTATACTGTTTCAATACATGAATGGTGTGATCGTTTAGTGTTTCATTCCCGCGATTGATAGACATTCGCTCCGCACCTTAAGGCCCTACGGAAGTTCTGACAGGACATTGAAAGTTCTAACTGCAGATAGTTATTCTTCGTGTGAACCGACAGTTCTAGCAAACTTGCCACCCCGCTTCCTTGGTAGTCCTAATCAAGATCCCTAGTTTCAATAAGCAATTTCGCCAGTACAAAAGGCACCAATGTTTCTTCTTATGCACCTTTTCCTTGAGGAGTCCAATGACGGAGCTTAATGAGCACACACCACTTCAATTCAAGAACACAAAAGAGAATTTTGTGTCTTTAAATGGATAAGCTAGTTTGTTGTAAAAAGAAGATATCAATTCGATCAGCCCATGTTCGATAAGATGGTTTTGCAAAACGAGAAAAAATACTAGCATGACGTTGACTTTTACCTTCTTTTGGCTGCTAAATCAGCAAAAAAAATAATCAAAGGGGTTTCCCCCCATCCAAACTTTTTATTGAAAAGGCCAAGGCACAACAGTCCAACAACATAAAATGTTAAGCAGCTCTCAACCACAACAAGAAAGTAGCTGCAGCAAGAATTTATTACAAGCAATCACTTAGCCGAAATAGTGTTCTGAACGATACAAAGAACCTAATCAATACCAAGCTATCCTAAGGAGACAATCAAGTAGCCGAAGACACTTGAGGAGTAACATTGCTTGAGTACCGACGCATATCACCTTCCATGAACGAACCAGAGCCCCCATGATGGCCAGGACGCACTTCATAGTTCGCCATCTTCGCCACTGGACAAAGTCATCTCACGAAAGCCATAATCCCCATAAGGTGGTGGTGGAGAAAATATTAATCACTTCAGCATTTTTTCACTACTTAAAAGAAAGCAAGCTCAGGAGAGGAACATGGTACATGGAGAGCTACTATCTCAGCTATGATATTCCAAGTGTTCTTAGCAACAATGCAATCGAAAAACAAGTGTTGAATGGTTTATGTATCATTACAAAAGACAAAAGTCAGATCATCTTCATGTCTACATATGGCAAATTAACTCGTGTAACGCTATTATTATTGACAATAAGCCAAAGGAACACATGCAGGTTAGGAGGAACATTAATTTTCTAGATGCAACCTTTCAAATCAGATGGAATCCCACCAAAGTTAACTAGATTATAATAAGACCTAAAATAATATATCCTAGAAGTTTCAAGCATCCACACGAGAGAATCACTATGATTAGTAAGCGTCACAGCTTTTAAAGTATTCAAAAGATCAAACCATTTGGTCATATGGGAGGTGTCAATACATCTTCCCAAGGTCAATTTCAAAATGGAGCCATCCCAAACCTGAGCAACCGAAACATCTTGTTGTTGACATATAGAAAATAAATCCCAGTATCGGGTTTTGAGAGAACAATCCCCCAGCCATGAGTCATGGCAAAATGAAATGCACTACCCATTTCCTACTTTCCATTTATAAAATGGTTTCGCGGCAGCAAAAGCCCAGGAAATGCTTTTCCAAAAAGGAGATCCATTTTCAGGTTTTTCCCAAAGAATGTTAGGCTTGTCAGTGTTTTATTTGAAGCTTAAAAGTTCCGTCCAATCTATAGATCTATCATCCAAAAACCTTTTACTCCAAGAGGCTCACATAGCCAAGTTATTAAGGACAGTAAAACTGAGCCTAAAGGAAGCCTTCTCACGACTTGAGTGTTTATGGCCGTCCATTCGCGTGATCTGGTCGATCTGAGCCGTTAGATCTGCTGCCAATGTCGAGCTCTACCGCAGTTTCTTTTTCCTGGCCCAGCTGTCCTAAAGGGCCTCTACTCCAGAAGAAAAAACGGAGATATGTGGTGCACTGGGCTTTTGTGCCGGCCCATTTGGCTAACCCGCACGCTATAGGGCCAGATCGTCGACCTGAGCGCCGAATCCCTACTTCCTAGCCTCCCGAAGAAAAATCGTTCGGTCCCTGCCAGAGGGAAGGTCAATAGGACAGATGCGTGATGTGGGTGACCCGGGTGATCGATCTCCGAGGGGATCCGTCCCTTGCGCGTGATGCGGGGGACGCGGGGGCGGCTCGGTCCAGAGGACAGGCCGACGCTTCATCTGATCGAAACTGCTCCACTGAAACTTGAAAGAGGCAATAATACTTCAGTTTCTATTCACACATTCATGGTGGCTGATGTGCCGATCTTTTCCACTGCCGAAGGGTGCAGGTACGTGTATATATGCCTCCTCCCCTATCACTTTTTACTCACCCTTTCCGTCGCTACACCTCCCAAAGAAGCTTCGATCTGATCTAGCGTTGTACCAGAGACGACTGGGAGCGAGGAAATTCAGAGCGGCGCAGTGTGAGGCTAGGTGACGTGGGGAGATGCAGTGGCAAGCGGCCGACATAGGTGACATGGGGCCTTGCCAATCGATGCGAAGAAGGTCTCACCGACTGATGCAGGGAAGTTCATCCGCCGTTTTTCAAAAGAGGAGTCAAGCAAGCAGACGTCTGTATGTTTCGTATAGCAATTAATGGCAGTCGAGGGAACGGTGCCGGCGGATGGTCGAGGTGCGATACAATTTTGCACTCCTATGATATGAGTACGTCCCGTCCCTTTATACCTTTTCCCCTTCTTCCTCCGGAAATACCATGTCCACCGGCCATGCCTCTCCTGTTCTCCACCAAGGCTGCTGTATCTGCATATTTTTCCTCCCTGTCACCCTTCTCCATTTGGTCAATTCAAGTCGTCCTAAATCTGTTTTTTCTTTTTCTGCTGCAGGTTAGTTAGCATGGAATGCTAAGTGAAGACTATTGAAGTGTGGTTCTGGAAATTTTTCGAAAAAATATTCACGAGTTGATTATTTGCAATGGCAATCAGGTTAGTTAGCATGGAATGCTAGGTGAAGATGGGTTTCTTGTCCACTGTATATTGTAGTCTGTACTCTGTGCTATGTAGGAGAGTGGCAAGGAAGATACATACTTTAAGCTATTATAGGCCGGAGCTACATCTCCATCCTATAAAGACTTTTTTCTTTTCTTTGGGAAGGTCTTTTACCAGGCCAAAAAGTGCGGGAGCTCACCACGTGCTGTAACTCTGGTCCTGAGCATGTACACTGACCTTACTATACATCTCACCGACTAGATCGTATCACACGACAAGTTTCATCTATCCTTCGCATACATTCAGACAGCAAAGGTACATAAGATCCTATATCATTTTTCTCTAATCTAATTCATTTAATCTAAACAGTTTAGAAGGTCACTGATGGAGAATATTTCCCATTTCATACTGAATCATAACCATTCAGATTTATATTTATTGATTTGTGCTACCGCTGTTCAATTTTTGCACCTTTTAAATTTATGCAGACAAGTTGTTTGATGTATGCCCAACTAAGCTGCAGATCATTGTTACTGAATTAATACATGAATTACTTTCTTTTCATATTTTGTAATTTTGTAGTTGAAGCAATTCGTCAAGAACAGACTAATTCGTATTTGTCTCATTCATAGATCTAGCATAGTTCTTTCTATCATTGGCATGCATAGAACATTTTGTGTTTGCAACGCCATATAAGATAACAAGGGTTTATTATTTTGCGGATCAAGAAAATTCTTTAGAGATAACGTCATAGGAAGGAGTATCATTGGAATATTTTTGTTCTCCCTCTGAAAGTTTTCACAAACTATTAAATAGCCCATTGAAATGAATCTCACCTATTCAAATTTCATAGGTGAAGCATTATTATTACTATTATGCTTGAAACTCTATAACATTTGACCGATATCCTAACTTTGTCTTTAAACATTGGCTGGGCTTAAATTCCTATTTTGCTTTCTTAGGGCAATGAAGTCAGTTTGAGACATGACCTCTCATAATGTTTCTGCCATTCACTTAAAGTGCCTTGATATTGTGAGCATATGCAGTCTTACTATTGCACCCAGTATTGATATCTAGCTTCAAAGCTTTTGCGCTTTTGCTTCAAACATTGGAAATGATTTATAAAGCTCATATCAAGCTCCATTATGGTTTCACTACTGTAATTTTTTGAGCCAACACATAGAAATAGATGGACGCAGCAACGCGCGTTATCGATGATCTAGTATTCCCTAAGATTGGGGACCCCCATACCTAAGACCCCAATTACCAAGATGGTATTTGTGCTCATCACCTATATTGCCCTAGGAAAAATGTGCCATTTGAGAAGTGATAGCATCGGTTGCCCACTTTGGAAATTTCATGGTAGACATCAAATATGAAGGAATGCTAGAGATACAAGTGGTGTGTAAAATAACCTTGATTCTATAGTATAAATTCCTACCCAACCAGCCAGCAATGTTTTTGATAATCCTATCAACTATAGGTTGAATGTCCTCGCTCCTCAACTTTTTATAGTGAAGGGTGACACCTAAATACTTGAAAATAAAAGAACCAATCTAACAACCAAAACCCTGGGCAAAACAATTTGCCAACTCACCCTCAACATTAATAATATGAAGATCACTCTTTGGAAATTAATATTGATCCCAGATAAGTTATCAAAACAAGAAAAAATCCATTACAAATTCCTAGACATATCAACAGAGGCCTCTAAGAAAAGTCAAGTATCATCTGCATATTGCAGACTTACCACACCTCCTGGAATGACATGTGGAAGAAGACCAGAGATCAAGTTGTGGTTTACAACCTTGGATAACATCTTAGTAAATACATTAGCAACTAAGTTCAAAGGAGGGAAAGGGGATCCCCTAGGTGAATGGTCAAAGAAGACAGTGGGGAGGATGGAGTTATTCTACTTATTCGGGCACATGGAACTTCCTACATTCTTAAATGACTGTTTCTCCTTTTAATCTTATTGGCTATGCCTCGAGGGAACCTCCGGGTAATGTGAAGCTCCCCTTTCTATTTTCGCCTTCTTTTCTTCATCATTCTTCTCAGCTTTGCTTAATATAGTTGAACAACATGACTTCATTTTAAATGTATTTCATTATTGCCAGAACTAAAAAATGTTTTGTTTTACTTTCAGCAGAGAATTCATGGATATCATGTAGCACTTCCAGTATGTTCAAAAGTACACAAGCGACGTGCAATCCACAAAAACACATGAAAATCTTGATTTATTATTTAGATGGATAAATCTTGCAAGGATTACATCAATACTAAAACCATCACAATACATCTGCTAATAAGTAGGATAAAAAAGTATAAGAGAAAATTCCCAATTCTAGTTTTTGTAGGGTTCCAGTTCAAAAAATAGTTCCTCTAGCTAGCTGTTTTCGAGCAAATGCTAAACTTTTTAATAGGTAGGTAAGAAATGTTGTTTACATAGCCTAAAATAGTCAAGAAAAAAACCCGAGGCTAGGGTTAACCTTATTTAATTTTGACATCAGGCTAAGGTTAAAGGTCACCCATCTCAAAAATAAGGGGGGACGTGGCCACACCATGACGTGGGGATAAGAATCAGCAAACAGATGGATATGAGCCAACAAGAAAAGAAATGTCACTACTATTAGTATGCTCAAAAGAGAACAGATGGCCTGCAATCCTCAACAACACATCACACATCTTGATTTATACTTTTGATGAATAAATCTAACCAGGAGTACATTATATACTAGAATTGTAGCAGGAAGCTAATAACTAAGACAAAGAAGTATACAAAGAAAATTCAAAGTTCTAGTTTTTAACCTACCTTACTATATTTTTTGTTGAGAAAATGCAAAAGCTTTGAACCGATAGGCAATGAAAAGTTATTTACATGTCCCGAGAGTAGGGCAAGCAAAGAAAACGGAGGCAAGGGTTCACCTTGTTTGTTTAGGTATAGGTACAAGAGTTCACCTTGTTGTGCAACAAAGAACAAAGCCACCCATCTAAAAGTACACAAAGCCATAGGTAATTCCTAGTTTTTCCTTCAACATTCATTGAACACTGAGCGACCTCAACGATCTCCTGCAATGCAAATGTCTTGTCCAACATACACCACTATAGGTTTATCTTTGGTGCGCATCTATCTGAAACAATATCCTACAATCCAAATGTCTTGTCCAACATACACCATTATACATTCTACTTAGGTTGCATGTACATCAAATTTGCATTCGCTTTGTTTCACATAGAAATAAGCGTAAAAATTCCACGCATACGTACTAGCCACGTGGTGAGAAAGACTGACAACAACAGGAAATTCGGATCGTTTCTTCACTAATTGTTCTACTGTTTCAATACATGAATGGTGTGATCGGTTAGTGTTTCATTCCCTCGATTGATAGACATTCTGTCCGCACCTTAAGGCCCTATGGAAGTTCTGACAGGACATTGAAAGTTCTAACTGCAGATACTTATTCTCGTGTGAACTGACAATTCTAGCAAACTTGCCGCCCCACTTCCTTGGTAGTCCTAATCAAGATCCCTAGTTTCAATAAGCAATTTCACCAGTACAAAAGGCACCAATGTTTCTTCTTATGCTCCTTTGCCTTGAGGAGTCCAATGATGGAGTTTAATGAGCAGACACCACTTCAATTCAAGAACACAAAAGAGAATTTTGTGTCTTTAACTGGATAAGCTAGTTTGTTTTAAAAGAAGATATCGATTCGATCAGCCCATGTTGGATAAGATGGTTTTGCAAAACGAGAAAAAAATTCTAGCATGACATTGACTTTTAATTTCTTTTGGCTGCTAAATCAGCAAAAAAAAAAAAATCAAACACAACCAGAAAGCCAAGGCACAACAGTCCAACAACATAAAATGTTAAGCAGCTCTCAAACACAACCAGAAAGTAGCTGCAGCAAGAATTTATTACAAAAAACTTAGCCGAAATAGTGTTCTGAACGATACAAAGAACCTAATCAATACCAAGCTATCCTAAGGATACACTCAAGTAGCCAAAGACACTTGAGGAGTAACATTGCTTGAGTACAGACGCATATCACCTTCCATGAACGAACCAGAGCCCCCACTACGGCGATGACGCACTTCACAATTAGCCATCTTCGCCCCTGGACAAAGTCATTTCACAAAAGCCATAAGCACCACAAGGTGGCGGTGGAGAAAATATTAATCACTTTAGCAGTTTTTAACTGCTTCTAAAAGAAAGCAAGCTCAGGAAAGGAACATGGTACATGGAGAGCTACTATCTCAGCTATGATAATCCAAGTGTTCTTAGCAACAATACAATCAAAAAACAAGTGTTGAATGGTTTATGTATCATTACAAAAGACAAAAGTCAGATGATCTACATGTCTACGTATGGCCAAATTATCTCGTGTATCGCTCTTATTATTGACAATAAGCCAAACGAACACATGCAGGTTAGGAGGAACATTAATTTTCTAGATGCAATCTTTCAAATCAGATGGAATCCCACCAAACTTAACTAGATTATAATAAGATCTAACATAATATATCCTAGAAGTTTCAAGCATCCACACGGGAGAATCACTATGATTAGTAAGTGTCACAGCTTTAAAAGTATTCAAAAGATCAAACCATTTGGTCATATGGGAGGTGTCAATACATTTTCTCAAGGTCGATTTCAAAATGGTTTTGCAGCAACAAAAGCCCAGGAAATGCTTTTCCAAAACGGAGATCCATTTTCAGGTTTTTCCCAAAGAATGCTAGGCTTGTCAATGTTATATTAGAAGCTTAAAAGTTTCTTCCAATCTATAGATTTGTCATCCAAAAACCTTTTACTCCAAGAGGCTAACATAGCCAAGTTAGATTCCCTAAGATTGGGGACCCCCATACCTCCAAAATCTTTCTTTTTAGAGATAAGACCCCAATTACCAAGATGGTATTTGTGCTCATCACCTATATTGCCCTAGGAAAAATGTGCCATTTGAGAAGTGATAGCATCAATTGCCCACTTTGGAAATTTCATGGTAGATATCAAATATGAAGGAATGCTAGCAATACAAGTGGTGCGTAAAATAACCATGCTTCTATAGTATAAATTCCTACCCAACCAGCCAGCAATGTTTTTGATAATCCTATCAACTATAGGTTGAATGTCCTCGCTCCTCAACTTTTTATAGTGAAGGGGGACAGCTAAATACTTGAAAAGGAAAGAACCAATCTAACAACCAAAACCCTAGGCAAAACAATTTGCCAACTCATCCTCAACATTAATTATATGAAGATCACTCTTTTGGAAATTAATATTGATCCCAGATAAGTTATCAAAACAAGAAAGAATCCATTTCAAATTCCTAGCCTTATCAATAGAGGCCTCTAAGAAAAGTCAGGTATCATCTGCATATTGCAGACTAACCACACCTCCTGGAATGACATGTGGAAGAAGACCAGAGATCAAGTTGTGGTTTACAACCTTAGATAACATCTTAGTAAATACATCAGCAACTAAGTTGAAAAGGCCCAATAGTATCATTGATTTTAACACAAAAGGAACTCTGAGTTAAGGAGCTACAAGCACAACATATGCATTTACTACCAAAACCTATAGAAGCGAGCATTTCCACAAGGAAACTCCAGCTCACCTTGTCATAGGCTTTTTCATAGTCTAACTTTAGGACCAACCCACTTACACCAGATCTATGAAGTTCATGGATGGCCTCATGAGCCATAACAACACTCTGCAAAATGAATCTCCCTTTGACGAAAGCAATTTGATTGGGGAAATAAGTTTGTCACAAATAGAGGAAACCCTAGTGGTAGCAGCTTTTCTAAAATCTTAATAGCACAATTGCTAAGGCTAATGGGGCGATTCTTTTTTCATTTCCTTGGATTTTGGCTCTTTAGGGATTAATGTAATAATAGCAAAGTTCAGTCGATGAATATCTAGATTACCGGCCTCAAAATCTCTGACCATCCACATAAAGTCGTGCTTAATAAGATCCCAGAAAGTTTGATCAAAAAGAGAAGACATGCCATCAGGACCTGGGGCACCTAGTTTCTCACATTGCCTGCTAAATCTGGAATCGCTCTAGGTTGCTAAGGCTATCATATCAAGATATATGACAAGGCCATAAAATAAAAATATAGTTGCAGATACTTGTGTGGGAGGGTAGCTACATCTTCATTTGTAGAACATTGAATTCAGTAAATCTTTGAAGCTTGGTATGAGTGGCAGAGCAATGATTTTACTCTCAGAGTTTATAAGATAGTAGTACCAACTATAGCTAAGAAAAGTATAGGTAATATACCTCAAAATCTATTTATGATATGTTCTCAGCCTCACTAAATTGTTTCCTTACCAAATGGAATGTATGTGGAGGTTGTCTTATCTAAAAAGAAGAATGTAGCAGGAGATGAGATTGTAACTTTTAAGATGTTGAAGAAATAACTGACCGCCTTTCCTAATTTCTAGATATATTTGTGAAATGATGCAATCAAGAAAAGTATAAAGATAACATATACTCCCAATAGCCTAGTTGCATCACAAAGATGTTTTCCTAACAAGGCACACAAACTTGAGATAAGTAACGCCAAGAAAAACCAAGCTAATCTCATCTAGTGCAATTGTCTACTAGTACAAAGAACATTAGTGATAGATATTGCTAGGACCAATATGCCTCTTAACAATCACACTACGAACCTTTCTATTAAAACAAATGACGTGCACCTGCAAAAAGGTTACACTACATACCATTTTCTACATAGGACAGCCAAGTATTTGATGTCTCATATTTTATTTATGTATGAACATGATGAACAACAGAACTTATGTAACCTTGCTAAGGCCATCTCCAATAGTGTCTGGCAAATTTCCTCCCGCATTTGTTCGCGGACAGGGGGTCCAGTGCAAGAGGCCTCCATCCAATCATAACCGCATACATTTCAACAACTATTGGAACAAAACAGACAAAATTTGTTCAAAACGGGAGGATTTCAAAAAAGTTCGGATATAATTTACATAAACAGGCGATATTTTGACCGTTTTACTAAAAACTATAAAAAACTAAACCCTATAACGGACGACCTCCTCGTAAGTGTGGTCGGCCTGTCCTATCGCACTGTTTTCGCAACCCGTGCCATTGTCATTGTCGCCGACATCGTCCTTGTCCCTCCAGCGGCGCAAGGATGCCAGAGGGTCGCGGCAGCCTTGTCCGGTGGCAGCTTGACGCTCGTGGAAGAGCCGCTCAGCCTCCTGTTGTGTAGTGCTAAGGACCGCATTGGCCACTGCCGAAGGCGCCTTGACGGCGCCCCTTCCCCTGCCAGCATTGGCATAGCAGTCGCTAAGCGATCACTCCTCGCCGATCTTGGCGAGCTCGCCGTCGAGGCGGCGGCGGATGGAAGTTGTCTCCGCGGTGGCAAACACTAAGCGGCGACCAGCATTGCGCTGGTCGTACCTCGCCTACTGTCATGCCACACGTTCCATCTTAGATACCACTGCCCGAGAGCCGGAGGCACCGCCGTAACCACCTCCTCTGAGGTAGTGGAGGATGCGGCCACGTGCCTTGGCGATCGTGGGTGACAGCTCTTCATATATCGGGTGGCGGTGGCGTCGTGGTAGCGAGGTTGGCCCGTCGATGTGTGCGTAGCGGCTGTGTCGCAGGGGCGACGCTGACTCGTCCTTCACGCGCGAATGCACTGTGGGCACACCGGCTCCTGCTTCATGCAGCCGCTGATGTGGAGGCCACGATTGCGCAACATCCCCGTCGGCTCGTCCTTCACCTGTCGGGGTGGGGATGCTGGCTCCGCTTAACGCGGACGCACGACAGGGACGGTGGCTCCTCCTTCACGTGCGCCAGGTCCATTTGACAGAGTGAATGCTGTGATCTCCATCTAATGGGCGTATTCTTCCTCCATCAGAGCCGCCTCCAAGACGAGACGAGGCCATTGCTATGGTTGGTCCTCCTCGTCGTCAGAGATGACTATATCCCCCTTGCGGGAGGAGCCCGACGCCATGGATGCAGATGGTCCCATTGAGCGAGGGCGATGGCGCCATGATCCGCCTAAAGAGGAACTTCCACTGGCACCGACTACCAGCATGGAGAACCAAGACATCTACATCGCCGCTGGGCTTGGAGAGGAGGAAGGGCTTCACGAGGTGACAACGAGGGGGAGAAGGACGGTGCGGTTCTTGAGGAGGGGGATGCGGATCTATGTGATCTAGGCGCAGAGCTTAATAGCCGCATCCAGGCCAGCCAGAGGGGCAGTCAATCCACTTTAGTGCGACTCAGTGGCTAGAGTTGGTTTCTTCGGATGCAGTATCCGCATTGAAGCGGCGACGCCCAAGAGGTCAAAAGTACGTCTATGTCGTCTGCTCGTCCAGTCAAATCACGGGCATCAATGCCAGCAATTACATGCTTCGGGCCAGCATGAATGCGGTGCGACAAGCGGCTTGGCGCATGGGATGGAAAGTGCGGGAGGGAAGGTGGGGGTTTGGGTGGGCCAGGGTGGTCCAGAAGTTCGCAAAGCCCCCCCCCCCCCCCCCCCCCATGTTTGTCTCTGGTTTGCGGGAGAAAGTGCATCCGGACCGCCCTGCAAATTGCCTTTGTCGATTGGGCTAAGCAGGAAGCAAAGTCGGGGGTCATGCAGCACAACATGAGATGGGAGTGTCTCACAGGGCTGATGCCCACCAGGGTCCCGTTAGAGCCAGAAGAGGTGGATCCAAGGTCTTTTCTGTCGCCGACACTAGCAACAGATTGAGTTTTGGGTTAGGTTTGCTTGTGATTGCTAGTGAATCCCATACGGAGGTGCTCGATGTTGAAGACAGGGGTCAATTTCCTAGTCCTGACCAGAGATTGACGAGGCAGAAGGGGATGAAAATTGCGATGAGGCAAATCCCAACATCTCCACGTCCGCACTATCACGATAGGGAATGGGTCACGCTTCAAAAGCATCAGATGATTAGCAGGGTGATGGAGAATGGAGACAGCAGCACTGGACAAAATTTCTATCAACATGTGACTCAAAAGCGACTAAGGCTATTGTGTGCATCTGTTGACGGCATATATTCAACAGAGGGTGAATGGGGGAGTACCCCCAATGATCTCAATACGCATGATTCCAGGCTACTCCACCTACCATCGCCACCATGAATGTGAGCACGGAGCTGCGAAATCCGGATCGAATCATAGAGGACGAGCTGATCGAGGATCAAATTCGAAGGATGATGGTGAGCATGAGACTACAAAGTGGAGGTTCAGGCTCAGCGCAGAAATTGGAGACTTGGATTTTGGTCTAGGCATCAGAGATGGAAACAATATTGATGGCCCTGGGCAAATATAATGCAAAGGTCCTTGCCTGGGCGCTGACGCCACGAGAATCACTGAGGCGGAGCAGAAGAGTGAAATGGGAAGCGTTCTGGAGACTGCAGCCGCTAGAGACCTGTGCTTTAGCGACAGACATATCCTCTTCCCTTCCGTGATTGATCTCAATTCCACCCTCGCGAGGATGGAGGGGAACCCAGAATCTACTGAAAAATTCCAGCAATTGGCGCATCTTAATGGACATAGCAACGACATCCTGCTGGTCAGGGAGTCGTTTGGAGGGTTTGGGTTTTTGCAGAGGAACAACCCCGCCAAGATTCAAACAAAGAAAGTTGCTGACGTTGACGCCATGTCGCCCGTCTCTAGTCCGACGACCATGGTGACGAGGCGGAAGCTTTGTACAGTCAGTTGTGAACGGGTATAAAAATGTGCCTGGTGTGTGATCAACCTAGGGTTTCCCCTTCCTACACACCCCCAACAAACCCGTCGTCGCCACCAGCGACCAGGAGAAGATGGCGGATGGAGGCCGGGGCAGTGGTCATGGAAGGAACAAAGGAGGGAAGGCGAGAGCTCTAGTGGTTGATAGCAAGAGCAACAACAGATGCATCAAGGTATGGGGTTGCCGCCGCAATCATTCTATGGGTGTGATTTCCAAGGCCCTCCACTTCCATGGGCTTTCCCTTGCCAATTCCCCGGCCCCTTCCCTCAGCAACAATGGGGAGGAGCTCAAGAGTAGTGGTATGGTCCTACCCCACGGATGCAAGGGCACTTGGCAAGCAACCAGGTAACCGGGGAGGGCAGAGTGGAAATCAGTCGAAAGGTCAGCAAAAAAGAAGCAAGAAGCAGGTCAGAAGGATCTCCAAGAAAATCCAGGGTTGATGTTATATGCTTCTATGGCGTGCTTCAATTGTGGGGAGTCAGGGCATCACAAAGATAAGTGTGATAAGCCCAAATGTTACTTTATCTACAAAATGGTCACCCACAAGGTTGATGACTGTCCTATGAGTAAGAAACCTCACTCTTCAGCAAGATTTGTAGGGAGTGTTGCACGAGACTTAGGTTTCTATCATCTGGATGCCCGAGATGTGAATGCACAACATCTTGGCTGTTTGAAGAAAGTCGGAATTGTCTTTGTGGAGGCTGGTGAGATCACCAAACAAGAGTTTCCAAAGAATTTGTAGGAATCTAAAAGACCAACTCACCATGGCCCATCAACACCCTAGATGAATGGACTTTCCTGGTTAAATTCCCTCCTGAGATAAATGTTGAACAAGTAGTTGGATACCCATGTTTTGGTTTGACAAAAGAGAATACCATTATCAAATTTGAGGTCTAGTTAGGTAATGTAGCTGCAGAGGATGAGCTTCAAGTGGTGTGGCTCAAGCTCAGGAAGCTTAACCCAAAGTGGTGTGAGTGGTCTCTCTTGGATCAAATCACTTTCACCTTTGGGGTGCTAATGGATGTGGACTGGCGGCAGAATTTCCAAAGCTTCTATGAGACAGTTAAAGTCAAGATTTCCTGGAAGGATTATAACAAGATTCCTGGAGAGAGAGAGCGTGTTTGGGATCAATGGGAAGCTATATAATATGTTATTTGAAGTAGAGCCACCAAATGTTGATGATAATGTAGCTGCCAAGACCCTCCAACTGCTAGCACCCAAGTCTCTATGGAAACTGAGAAACGAGATGATCTATCTGTCGAGGAGGTTGGATCTCACAAAAGTTTCAAAAATAGCTCAGAAACTAGCTCTGTCACAACTGCTACATCAAGGAATTCCTCTCACAACCTTTGCCAGAATGCTATAGAGCCCCCTACCCCAACTTCACTTCTCAAGTCTCAAGTTCTAGAAAGTCTACGGAATAACAGAGCAAGGGCACTGGACCTCCTCCTAGGCAAAGATGGTGAGATACCTGATGGTTCTAGGTGTCTGGGGGAAATGGAAGCCTTGGATGATGATGAGCTAAATTATGAGGAGGATTGGGATAAACCTTAGGGGGAGCAGCAGGATGAATTGCCTCGAGACATTAGGGGAGGAAATGCTAAAATGTCTCAAGGGCAGTATGAGGCTGAATTCCGAACTCTTTCAACCAAAACTACTGACAAAGCAAAGAGGTGGGGCCCAATACAAGCTCCTTGGATGAGTGCCAGGAATGCTGGAGACACCAGGACTATTCTTCAAAAAGCCCAACAATTCAAAGATGTTCAGAACATGGAGGTCCAGAAAGATCCTGGTAAGAATCCCATGCATTTTTTCCTTTTTAACAACCCTTCATTTATTTCTGCAACTTCCAAAATTGGTGTGGATGTACAGATGGCTACAATTATAATGTTGCAAACCATGAGGGCATTATTGCCTCTAAATCTTTGACTTCTGATAGAACTATTGGTTCTTATGCAGATTTCACAACACCCACTAGAACTGCTAATAGTCATTATGCCAATGCAGTAGATGATAGTAGCTCGGGTATTAATTCTAATAGGAGTTGTGGTATTTTGTTTGTAAAAACAAACTAGGCAAGCACCCTAAGACTAAGTTGTTATCATGAATGTCGTGTTCTGGAATGTTGAAGGGATTGCTGCCCCGTGTAGGAAATCTTTGATAATTGATACTATCAACAAAAAACATGCTTCCATTTTAAGTTTTTAGGAGATAAAAAGGGTAGAAACTTTTCATGGCACCACCTTCCATCTAAAGGCTTCGCAGCTGGCATCCTGATGGGAGTGGATGGGGATGCCTTTGATGTAGTCTCCTGGTCATGTCTAGATTTTCCAGTTAGCTATGCGAAAACTAAGTAGTGATGTTCCTTTTAGAGTCACTACTATATATGGCTCACCCTATGAACATGGGAAAGAGGCTTTTATCTCTGAACTACATTCCTTGTTCATTGAAACCCATTTGCCTACTATAATAGGGGGACTTCAATCTTGTTAGGTGTGTTAAAGAGAAAAGTAATGGAGGTATCAATCATAAGTGGAGTGATAAATTCAATGCATTGAGATCTGGAGCCTACTAGACATCAAACTCTCTAGTAGAAAATCCATTACTAGCCTACTTATCAAAGGTTTTTTCATAATTTAGCTGAAGGACCAACTAAGGTACTCACTAATATATTAGAGACTGTGGTTACTGCTCATGAAGTGCTACATTTTATTCATTCTAGCAAGAGACAATGGTTGGTCCTCCAGCTAAATTATGAAAAAACCTTTGATAAGGTCAATCCTGAATTACTTAATGAGCTTCTTAGGGTTAGAGGTTTGGGGAGGAGGATGGCTCCACTAGATCCATCAAATCACCCATGGGGGTCTATAGGGGTCAAACTTAACAACATTTAAAGCAACTTCTTTATAACTGGCAAAGGACTTAGACAAGGGGACCCTCTGTCCTCTCTCCTTTTTAATCTTGTAATTGATGTTCTTACTAAGATGTTGACTAAAGCTGCAGACCACCAATTGATTGAAGGGCTCTCACCTGAGGTCTTCCCTGGAGGCATCATCTGCCTCTAGTATGCTGATGATACCATTTTCTTCCTAGATAAAGATATTAATCATGCTACGAATCTGAAGATAGTTTTAAATTGTTTTGAACAAGTATCTGAGATGAGAATCAACTATAGTAAGAGTGAGTTGATCCCCATTAATATAGATAATGGAGAATTCAAGGGTTTTTTATGTGTTGGGATGCAGTAGGGGTGCTTTCCCAATTAAATACCTACAAATTCCCCTCCACCATGACAAACTAAGGAGGGAGGACATTCAACCTCTTATTGATAAGATAATGAAAAGATTGCTGGGTGGAGAGGGAAGTTACTCTCTTACAAAGGCAGACTTGTTCTCATACAAGTCTGTCTGGCTAGCATCCCTGTCTACTTGCTCTCCTTCTTCAAATTTCAAAAATGGGCAATTGACTTGATCAATTCTCAAATGGCCAACTATTTGTGGAATAATTTTGAGGGCCATAGGAAGCTACATTTAGCAAACTGGAGGCTTGTGTGCGTGAGAAAAAAGTTTGGTGGCCTAGGGATACCAAACCTTCAGGATGTGAACCTTTGCCTACTAGGGTGTTAGATCAAAAGATAGTATGAGGGGAAAGGGAAACCTTGGAGATAAATAGTAGATCAAAAGTACATCTCTGGTAAGTCCAACTTATTAGTCCATAACTCTAATCTAAACACTTCCACATTTTGGAAAGGGGTCAGATCCATCATTGAGGCCCTCAAGTTTGGACATAGATGGAAAACGGGGAAGGGGGATAATATTAGGTTTTGGGAAGACACCTGGTTTGGTACTTCCCCACTAGCTATGCAATTCTGGCCTATTTATGCAATTTGCAATGAACAAAAAAATGCATCTGTGAAGCGTGAGATGGTACAACCCTCAAGCTTTCCTTTAGGAGGAATTTTAGCAATAAGCACATGGAGCAGTGGTATCAGCTGGTAGAAATTGCTAGCAACGTGGTTTTTAATGATGACCCTGACTCCCTTGTATGGCAATTAGAAAACAAAGGGGTATACTCTTCCAGCTCATTGTACCATGTGATTAACTTTAGAGGAGTGCATCCAGTGTTTGTTCCTGCTGTGTGGAACCTTAATGTACACCCCCCCCCCCCGCCCCATTCATGTTTTTCTCGGGTTGCTTTCTCATAATAAGTTGATGACCAGAGACAATTTAAGGAAAAGGCACATTATCAAGCCCCTTGACTATGTTTTCTGTGTAGAAGTGGAAACAATCTCTCACTTGTTCTTTGATTGTGTAGTGGTTACAAGTATGTGGTCTTTTATTAGTGATTTGTTCAATACCCCTATTGGGACTAATTTCGAATCCGTAGCTAGGTATTTTATTTCTAATAAGAAGAATTCTACTTTGGATACCATTAGTTCAGCTATCCTCTGGTGTACGTGGAAATATAGGAACTCTATGATTTTTAACAACATTGTTTCAATATCTGTTACTCATGTGTGGAGACTAATACTCAAAACTATCAAATTCTGGGCGGTCCTATCTCCAAAGAAAAGCAGAACGAGGTTGGAGGACTTCTTGAGCTCCCTCACAAACTTCACTCAGTAGCCATTGAGGATCTTGAGTGGCTGATGTTGAGGGAGATCACAAAGGGGGTCATCTCTGACCACTGGAGTAAGTTTAGGATCTCGAGTGAGAGTGACAACTTCAAATCTCCAATCAAGAAGCGAGGCCCAGGGAACAAGAGTGCAACAAATAGCCTGGTGTCAACCCTTTCTGCCTGCTGATCTCCACGAGCTACTATGGCGTCGTCGTTGAAGTTTCGGAAGGCTGGCGAGGTGGTCATGATGTGATGCGGTCGTAGTGTGTTGCCCCACTTTCCGGCCTGCGTGCCAAACTATCATAGAACTATATTGTTTTCTTTCAGTCTTCATTTGCTGAACTGCTCCTCTCAGTGAGCTGATTTGTATACGACTATGTTGGTTTCATTCTGGTAATGAAGCCGGGGAGAAGCCTCCCTGTTCATCTAAAAAAAACTAACATGGCAAGGCAACAGTTCATAACTTAATGATAAATAAAGCTTAGTACGTAATTAAATGTGATCCTAGTCAACCAACCTTGATCCGAGGGCTTACCGGCTTAGCCACCTTGTTGTGTACCATCCAAAGAACGGGGCCACGGCATGATGTAGGGATAGGAAACACCACGAAAGATGCGACCAAGCTTGTTCAGCGCCGCCGTTTCCACGCAGAAGGATAGGAGCGAGAGATCCGAATGATCATGGCGCAACACCCCACAATATGCAGAGAAGTACACGAAGCCACCAATAATCGCCCTAACACTCACTTGAAATTGAACATTATCCTGCCTGAATCCACATCGAACGATTCCAGCTATCTCCTGCAACGGGAGTGACTTGTCCAACATCCACCTCTCAACACCATCATCATCGGCTCTCCGGATCCAAACGGCAAGCACGGATTCGAATGTCATTGGCCCCAAAGGTGCGCAAACCACACAGAGTCTTCCATCCTTGGTCTCACCAGCCGTCAATGCCTCATGCCCTCTCATGCGCGGCGGCTTATCCATCCGAGAGAATTGCATTGTAGCAGTGTTAAGCACGCGCGCATCCGTCATCCCATTGGTCCAATAGATGCAGCCATTAACCAACTTACCATTGCCAGGCCAGAACCCGTCGATGTCCGCCCATGGGAAAATCTGCCACTTGCTGGTGTCCGATGATAAGACCATGGCGCGCGCCCCATATTCGCTGTGCCAGACGCACACGACGCGGTACGGCAAGGAGTCTTCTTCTTTTTCGGCGAGGATGTAGTAATCAGAATACTGGCGCTCACAGTCCTTGCAGTGCTCCTGAGGAGGAGGCAGGGGGAAGAGATCCAGTGTCCGTGCGAGCGGGTTGTAGACGGCGATCTGCTGAGTGCTCCAGTTGTCGAGAACAACGAATCCGTCACGGCAATCATCGACCGACCACTCGGGGACGGGATCCTCGGGGACGGGATCCTCGTCGTCGTCTTCGAAGCCGAAGATGGCATCCTCGTCGTCGTCTTCGGGTGCGGGGGCGGGGATAGGAACGGACACGACATCCCCGTTGTCTTCGGGGGCGGAGATGGGTGCCGGAACGGGCACGGCGCCGTCTTCGGGGACTGGGAGGCGGGTGAGGAAGAAATCGCCGCCGCGTACCGCCGCCGCGATGTCCGGCTCGGAGCGGCTGCGGAGAGGCACGAAAGTAGGGATGGTGGTGTCTTGGGTGGTGAGGAAGTGGCCTAGCAGCGGGGGTGGGTGGAGCGCACGGAACCGGCGGCGGAAAGCGGGCGACGAACGGACGGCGTCGAGGAAGGTGCGGCAGCTGAGGGCGGCGCGGACGAGGCTCGGGAGAGAGGGGAGGCAGAGGAAGATCTCGCGGAGGGTGTCTAGGTCGAGGGCGCTTATGGTCGTCGGGGGGAGTGGTGTGGGTTTCTTCGCCGGCGGCGGCTGCTGCGGCGAGGCCATGGCGCACCCGCACACAGGAATGAGGGTTTCGTTTCAGCTAAAGGAGGCAGTGACTATTGTGTGGGCTCTGACGGCCCAACAAGGCCTAGCAAACATCGGGCACCAGGCCGACATGCAAGAAAACGTGCACTGTCCCTAAAAAAACGTGACATTATATGACCTAAAGTCCGAAACCAATGTTTTTTTCTTTTTCTTTTGCGGATAGACTGAAACCAATGTTTTTTTTAAGATCATCATGACTAGCTTTATTAGGACCAAATAAGGCGTACATCATTCACAAGCTCACTGACAATGGGGCTCATTCAACCTATTAAAGTTGACCTTCCCAACCATCGAAGAAACATCCATGCGTTCTGCGAAAATCGCCGAAGCCGCATCCCACCATCTTGATTGCCCGGAGGAGAATTCAATAACAATTTGAGAATCAGATTCCGCCTCTACCCGTTTGAATGCCACAGAATTTGCCAATATAAATCCATCGCACATTGTGATCGCCTCTGTTGTGATCACACCAGCTACATTATTAAGGGATGAGAAGGGAGTTTTTATTGAGACTGAAATGAATGTCACGGAGGTGATTACGAACATAAGCATAGGTAGTCGCGGTCACTACCGTGTCTTTACAACACTTAACTACGTACAAGAGCATCCTCAACAAGTCTCATTTCCCCTATAGATCCCTTATAGAAAAACTGGTATGACTGGAGTTGGGCTAAAAAAATTGTTCCAACAGATCATGTAGAAAAAAAAAGGGCCTCCATATAGTCAACTCAACCTCAAGTGTGGTGATTCGTGCCATGAACAGTAAAATTAAATAAAATTGAAAATTAATTCAACTTTCTTTTTTTCCTATCTAAGATGCTCGAATGTGCGATGTGGCTGCAAAAATTTGTGGTGCTTGTACAATCAATGAGGCCGTGACAAAAAAACAAAAATTGGTAGTGAAACTAACTCCGAAAAACAACACTATTTGAACGCGTTTTTTTTAAAGAGCTCACCCCGACCCGACTCGGCTGGCCACCGCTTCGTCTTGTTCGCATCGCCTTCGGACGTCCACAAGGTGTTCAAGGAATTTCTTCACCAAATTTTTGCGATGTCTGAAGAATTGCCGTTGGAATTGTATGTGCATATTTTGCAGGATGAACTCTCTTGTTGAGTTACTCATCATCAATGAGGATGCGAACTTGATATGGCGATTTTTTATGTTTATTTTGAATGGTTGGATCACTTGTTATGTTCAGTCTAGATTTGGATTTCAAACCAAATTTCATAAATTGTGGTTTTCAAATGATGTTCAATTATGTGTCCATCAGGGAAGACCCTAGAGGTTGTGTCATTGTGTAGATCATGTGGAGGAGAACGCCCGCGTCGTCCTCCCCCTGGGGCGACTCGGGCGGCTAGAAACCTAGCCGCCGCCGCAAACTCCCTCCTCCCCTCCCTCCGCCGCCGTCGGAAGACGCCGCCGGGCTAAGCCCGGGGGCCGACGGCGGTGGCGGGGGATCTCCTCTCTCGCTCGTCTCCGGGGTGGGGAGGACCCCAACGCGTGTGGTGGCGCGACCGATCTGGGATTTGCGGCACGGCGAATGGCGGCAGGCGGCGGGAGGCCGGCCCGTCCTCGGACGGCGACGGCTTGGCGCGGCGGAGGCCAGGGCTACGGGCGTTGCGGATGGCCCTTCGGGCGGCGGCGGCGGCTGCGATCGACGGCGGCCGGCTTGGCTGCGGCGGCGTGCATGCTGCCTTCAGATCGGCGACGGCGGCGTGGAGGGCCTGGTGGTCTAGTTGGCGGCACCTCCGATCAGATCTGTTCTGACCAGTGCAGCCGGCGGTGGTGGTCATCTCTTCCGTCAGAGATGGTCGGCCTGAGGCTGGGTGTTCGGATCTCGGGATCCGTCATCTGGCACCAGCTGCGAGTCGGGGAGACGTAGTTGCTGGTGAAAACCGAGCCGACGGCGGGCGATGGCGGCGTTCCACATCGTTACCTTGATGAAGGCATCGTCATGTGACTACGTCGACCCACTCGTATTGCTCCGGGGGAAACCCTAGGATCTGGTGTTCCAGACCGGACGATGGCGGCACTGCGGTGTCGTTTCTCTCTTGGGAGCGTCGTTTTGTGGAGCAGCGCTAGAAGTAAGAGGCAGGAGGTGGAGCGGCTTCCTCTTGCACGGAGCTTTGCTGGAGATGTCAAGTCATGCCTGACCGACAGGTGCTACGCTTCGTCATGCCTGGTCGGCAGGTGCTAAGCACGACAGATCCTCCAAGGGCTTCAAGTTGTGTCGGCTGGTGGTACGTGGCAGCATGGCGCTGAGGTGTATCAGTGGCGACCGCGACGTGTACAGTTGTTTACCCGCAGGGAGGAGGTGCCGTTGGGCGCCGTGGTGGCGTCGACGATAGCTGGACCGAGCAATGTTGATGCATCAGTACAGTTCTGAAGATGGAGCAGTGGCAGTTGGCGGCGGCGGCCTCTGAGAGCACGCCGGACCAGTGTGTGCCCCAGACCCGGCAAGTGGCTAGGTTGGGGTCTCAGGTCTTAGATGTTAGGCTTGGCTGCGATGTCTGTTTGGTATTAGGCTCAGGCTATCTGCGCCCCTTCATCAACTGGATAGATGTAGCGACAGTTTGTTGCTTAGACGGCGGCTTTAGTCTTACTGTTGTATGACTTTGTAAGGTCTTGTGAGAATAAGTAATAAAGTGGTCGTATGCATCGCCCAGATACAGAGGCCGGGGGTCATCCTCCTTTTCTAAAAAGAAAATGTGTCCATCAATAGGCGGTGGAGGGCAATGCGGAGCGCGAGCTCCTCGTCGCCCGACGTGGATGAGCTGGAGTCCTCCTTGATGAGCTCTGCCCAGCCGATGGAGTCGAATTCACTGTCGGATTCGTCATCAGCCATGGTGGAGAGGAGGGAAGAGGAAGGGGAGGATACGGGCAGTGGAGCAGTGTGATCATGAGGAGTTAGGGTTTGACTAAGGTTTGTTCGTCTAGGTGGCGTCCGGGCGCGTCCTATCTGCCCCATATCCGTCCCATATATTGGTTAGGTATGGTGGTGCCAGCAAGCCCGGACATTTGGGTTGGCCATGCGCGGTTCACTTGGGTGGCAATTTGTTGTTCAGGTAATGATCGTGCATGCCGCTCAAACATTTAGGGAGGATATGGGGCTCTGGTTGTAGATGCTCTGAGGGCATGCCCAATGCCGTCCTCAAATCAGAGTCACTATCCATACGCGGATGCATCTGGACATGTCGGCAGACACAAACAGGAGAGCCGGCCATCCAACACGGTGACCTAAACATCTGAGACGCATTTCAAATGTGACTTGAATAAACATGACAAATTTAATGCAAACCGAACAATTTTCATTTAAACTGGACCAAAGTGAGAAATAGTCCAACATATTTCATTAAACAAAGTGGACATGACATTTTTTGCATAGCTAAAGTCATTAGTCCAAATCTTCGCTGGCATGGAGACGTCTATATTCCACGTGCCCACGTATGTGTCTCACATCCTGTTCTTCCTCATCGGAGTCCACCGCTTGGCCATGGATGTCGCATGTCAACACAAGGTCCATGATGGATGGGGACGGGCCAGCCACATGGTCATTGCCGCCCTACACGAATGGGGTGGGCGATGCAAGCGACACGGAGTTGTCGGCGTAGGTAGTAGCGTCCCCGTCCGCGATCGCCTGCGCTGCCTTAGCGTCCGCCTCCGTCTCAATCTCCCTAAAAAGGGCGTCACTCCACAGCCACCATCGCTCGCGGCGGATGTCGCGGGCACTGCCATGGACCGTTACAGTCCTCGTCGCTCGCCCAAGAAGGTCGGATTCTCCATGACCATAGCTGTGATGACATCATCGTTCTCCTACTCGCTATTGATTTGCCTGTCCGTGAACTAGTGCTACTCGAGGAGCCGCAGGTTGTGCCCATGCTCCTCCTGCAACATCTCGTGTGTGGCGCCTCTTTCCAAAAGGATAACTAGGCAATCACGCGCGCGAGAGAGAAACATGTGCGGGAGTGGTTTTGAGTGGGACCACTTGCCGGACGTGTACATGGCAGAGGTCCGGACTCCCGCAGAGTGCCCCTAATTTACGTCCAATTTACGAGAAAACGAACGCATGAACGCGTCCACGGACAAATATGGATATGCGTTGGATGATAAGTATTACTTATTAGAATGAATTTGTTATTTCGTATAGAAATAACTGAACAAAGTCGAATAAAAAATCATGGTTGGGAAGGTTATTATAGTAAAAGCCATTGGAATTAATATTTATACATCGGAATAATTAATTTTGTTAATAATGAGTAAAAGGGTGGCCAAAAGAAGAGAAATCATTAGTTATTCATTAAGATTAATTTGATTCAATGACCAGAGTTCCGCAGGGATATACAACCCCGGAGACAATGAACAAAATGCGTTCATTTGCCGGAAACTTCAGAGGGGCTTGTTTTTAAGACTTAATCGGATGATTATCAAACAGGTAATTGAGGTCCGTATATGGTAACCATTTGAAATCTCTAGAAAGACAAATATTTAGGAACGGAGGGAGTATAAAAGGGAGGAGCTGATGATTCCGGCCGCCACGGGACTCGGTGACGCGGCGCATGTGGATGTGGGTGTGGGTCGTCTTGGCTTTGCTGGCCGGAGGTAACACGACGGCCGCCGCCGATGCTGACCCGTGCCCCATGCGATGCACGAAGGGTTGTCGAGGGCCCGATAAAACCCATCCATGGACGCCCGCCTTCACAGAAACCCTCGTTTGTCAAGTGGTTTCAGTGCATTCAACTTGCGGGTGATGATGCTGGTGCGCGCATGACACCATAATCATTTACGATGTCATCTCAGCTGCTACCATGCATGCCAGCTGGTGGTGGTAAAAGCAGAGTGGCAGCTGCTCGTGCCGGCACGGTCTGTTGCTTGCAGTGGTGGTTGGATCGGATCGGATCGGTCGAGGAGGCCACCGGCCACCGCATGCCGTGCGTCCGGCCGACCGTGCCGGTGTTTGCACACGCGAGTAACATCCGGGAGCCAATAATGGCCACTTACAGGGAAGAAGAAGATCTGAATCAGCAACTGGTTGCCTCGAGAGCTAGTTGCTGGTGGGTAGCCACTCTCAAGTGGCCGGCTCCACCTCCAGGCGCGGCGCATGCATGCAGGCAGCAGGCGTCGCAGGTCGTGGCTCATGGGGTGCCCCTGCGGTGGTGGTTGGATCCAGTGTGTCAACTGCAGACGCACTGAACTCTTCAGTTTTTTTTTTAGGGAAAACTGAACTCTTCAGCTTGGTTGTTGTATTCCAGGATAACCCCACAACCCAACTGGACCGGAGCCCAGTCTACACCGAGGCCCAACAACCAAAACCCAACAGCTCCATTTCTTCTGCTTTTAGCCCAGGCCAGAGTAACAGAGCCCAGCCCACATCCTTCCGGCCTTACCCGCAGCTCGCCCGCAACCACCGCTCGCCGGCTCGCCGCCAGCACCGCACCGCACGCCGCCGCCACGACCGCCCCCCCCGCCGCTCGCTACCAGGCAGCCATTGCCGTCTGTCTCACCTCCTACTCCCAAGTTCCTGCGCCGTCCTCCTCCCCGTCGCTGTCTCGAGGCGTCCGTCGTCCGCCGACCACGACAACGGTGGAGGTGCGCCACCGACGCGACGACTCCAATCAGTGAATCCGAGCACGCACCTCACACTATTCTCCCCCGTTCTTGACCCTTTCCTTGCCATAAGCAAAACCCACCTCCCCCTCCTCGCCGGTATGGCCTGCTCCCACCTCGCCGTGGCCTCTTCACCGGCGGCCACCGGCACTGCGTTGCGCTCTGGGGCGACATCCCCCGCCGCCGGTTTCGCGCGCCTTCCCGCGACTCACCGTACGAATCGCTCCATGTTTCATGCCTCCGTTTCGACGCGGGTCTACCGTATCTTGCATTGATTGAATCTCGTCCCTCACCCTCCGCAGGTCCTGAGAAAGGCTTGTTGGCCCTCAGTGGTAGGAGGGCCGTGAAGCCGGTGGTCGCTGCCGCCGGGTCCGCCGCGCCGGCACCGGCACCGGCGTCCGTCCCGTCAACGGTGAAGAAGCCCATCATCGTTATCGACAACTACGATAGCTTTACCTACAACCTGTGCCAGGTATATGGTTTCACAGGTAGTGGTTAAAGTCATGAATTCTGTTACAATTTAGTTTTGTTTCGCCTGTCTTGTTTGCACTAAGATCAAATGATTTTATAGGTGATTGTTTGAACATCTTACATAAATGTATTTCTACGTTTGAAAAGTAGCATGAATCTACCACACATTCTGTTAATGTCCACGTACTTGTCCTAAAAATTGTTGAAAACAGATGATAACTGATTGGTAACCAATGCCGCACGGGAAATTTAGTTACAAGTACAAAGTTGGTTCCTTGGAACTATTAAAAGAATTTTCCATTTCTCAATGTGCCCTTTCGGTGTACCACTCCTTGTCTGGAATGTCCAAATTAGAATCAAGAATGCATGGTTTGGTTCGGTTCCATGTTTCTTTCAGTGGAATATCTTCAAGTGGTGACTTCTTTTTCAAGTATTTGTCATTTAGAATGGTACAGAAAATCTTCTACCAAAACAAACTTACACAATGGTATACCGAAAATCACTACTTTAGTGATCTAAACACTCTTATATTTGTTTACAGAGGGAGTATCATTTAAACTGGTTCGCTAAATTAGACAAAATTGACTTGTTAAAGGTTATTTTAATATGTAACAGGAACCACAAAAGTATATTATTGGGAAATATTATCTGTGTATATCTTGATTAGGTCACCCAAGTTAGCATGATAGGTATACAGTTATGAGTGGTAGTGATATGTATTTAGTTTTTGTTGTGAAAAAACATTCCTGGAAATAATGTGTTTGCTATAGTAAAAAAATTGTGTTTGCATGTCTTGAGCATGTTCTCTCTTACAATTGCTGAAGAAAATATGTAGCAAGGACTAAGGAGCGATACAACATATAAAGGAACAATTGTTTTTGATGAGGGACATATAAAGGAACAATTTGTTTAGATGTTAAAATAATATGGGCCATGGGAAAAAAATCTTCAGAAGCACATGCTTATGAGATGGTTAAGTTTATTTTTGTACATTAATATGGCATGAACACATGCTATGAGAATACAAGTCTTGCTGAAATTGAGTGTTTGATACAGTATATGGGGGAGCTTGGAGTACATTTTGAGGTGTACCGTAATGATGAACTTACCATAGAGGATGTAAAGAGGTATAGTTCTCTGGGCACATGTTCAATTACGATTTATTTTCTGTCTGATCCATCTAAAGGGATTATACATATTACAACTTTGCTGCTGATGTTCCTTTTTTAAAATCTCTTATAGGATGAAGCCACGAGGAATACTTATTTCTCCAGGGCCTGGTAAGTTTCTCTTCTTGAATCTCATAACAGTTTTAAGTTTCTGAGCTTAACAGTTACATTCATATTTCTTTAGGCGAACCACAAGATTCAGGTATATCATTGCAGACTGTTCTGGAACTCGGGCCAACCATCCCAATATTCGGAGTTTGCATGGGTCTGCAATGCATTGGAGAGGCTTTTGGAGGTTAGATTTATCTCTATGGAAACAAGGTTTTTTAAGACCTGTTCTTCTGTCTTGCTGATGTTTTTTGTTACAGGGAAGATTATTCGCGTTCCTTCTGGTGTGATGCATGGAAAAAGCTCCCCAGTTCACTATGACGAAGTTTTAGGAAAGGCCATATTTGAGGGCTTGTCAAAGTATGATTTCTCAACAGTTCAGTAAATCCCATGGATATTTCGGTTCTAGCTTACATTACATAACAGTCAACTGACATCGGTATTGCAAACATTAAATTACACACATCTCATGATTGCTTCTGTTTTTTTTATGATAACTAGGATTTACGAATGTTGTTGGGCTCTGTTTACCTGTTTAGAGCACTTGTTTTCGTCTTGAGAAATTCTGTAGCATGTGCCATGAAATGGCAAGTGAAAATTATTCAACATATTCAGTTAGTATTGATGATAGAATTTTAGTCTGGGGTAGCTTTTTTTTATCAGGGAATAAGTTTCTGTTTGTTTCCTTGTTCAGTCTGGCACTTGTCCAAAGTGAGCCTTTTGATTTGACATGATCCTTGATCACTTGCATGGACAGCCCTTTTACCGCTGCAAGATATCATAGCTTGGTCATTGAGAAGGAAAGCTTCCCACACGACGAACTGGAAATCACGGCATGGACTGAAGATGGACTTATCATGGCCGCCCGCCACAAGAAGTACAAGCATATACAGGTATTTCTCAACTCCATGCTTCAGGCCGCATTATGTGTCCCCTAGGCACAACCACACGAGTCATACATGAGGTGTTCTTTTTTTTATTCTCGAAAAGCGGAATAACACCCCTGGCCTTTGCATCGAGCGATGCATACAGCCCTCTGAGGTGTTGTTCCATAGTTGTCCTGAGTGCTAATTGATATCGTGTAACTCTTTCAGGGGGTCCAGTTCCACCCAGAGAGTATCATCACCCCTGAAGGCAAGGGAATCATCCTCAACTTTGCGAGATACGTCGAGGAGTTCGAGAAGCAGACCTTGGAGGCGAACTAGAGGATCGGGGAAGCTGAGCATTTAGGGGAACTAGATAGGGGCTATTGCCGGGAAGGGGCCTAAGCCGGTTCAGAGAAAAGGAATAAGGGAAAAGAGCTTTCCGTTGTCATTCGTTTGGTTCATTGAATCATTGTAATATATCATAGGTAGATCGAGAGCTCTTCGAAACCTGATCAACTTTGTGCATCGTCGTGGTGGTTCTTTGTCAGCGATAAATCAGTGCAACAAGCTGAGGCTGTACAACGCCTTGGCTGGTTCCGGTTGGGCCAAGCTCTGCTATGCTCCATTTCATTGTTGGGCCCTGTTGTTTTGGCAGCCTGAATACATTTACTACGTCGTGTTCACAGGTGGAACCAGCGTACAAACATGTCTATCTGATCATACAACATTTTTGCCCCGAGTCTATACTGAATGTTGCCCAAAAATGCTCTGAAAATGGTTACCGAATGCCTGCATCTCCATGTGTTGTTTTTCTCGTACACTGTCCGGACGGCTTTCATAAAAGGCCCTTCAATGCATTTGCAGGTACACTCAAGTTTTTCTTGTACCATCTGCATGGCCCATAGGTTTAAATTAAACGGATAAAATGTAAAGCTATCTGCTAAAAAGTACTTTTGACATCCTCCCTCCAAATTTATGTATTTAACTGCACTAAAAAAGGGTATGCTTTGAGGTGACAAAATAAATGCAGCCTAAAGCAGTCTTTGGTCACGTGACACATTTGAACTGGTTGTCAGCACCTGATCTGCCCATCATCGTCTGTGTGGCGAGTGCAAGTCACACCCTTTCCTCAAAACTTCTCAAAAAAAAAAAATCATCTATGTGGCAAAAGAGTTGTTATTTGTACTCCCGGATAGAACCCTCGTGTCATTTGAATACATCACTGTGAGTAACCCATACAATAATCTACTCCCTCCGTCCCATAATGTTAGATGGTGTTTTGACACTACACTGTAAGTACTTATCATGTATCAACACCATTGCCGTATTTGTAATAGGCTTGCCTCAACACCTTATATCGATGGGCCATACAAACTTTTATGTAAGAAAAGCAGGTCGATAATGGCCGTCGCCATCGGTTAAATCTGGAGATCCATGCGCCACCGAGTTGACATCGACACCACAAAGCAGCCGCCAGAACACAAGGATAACTTAACTACCCCTGTCTGTCATGCAGCATTAGTGTTGATCTTCTCCCATAAGCACCGCCTGCATATGCATCTCGCCACTGTACTGGACTTGGACCGGGGTCTGGAGTGGATGCAAAGCAAAACCACCTAAGTCACCTACTACTACCCTGGCCTCCTTGACAAACCCGAGTCAAACAAAGAGCAAAGGCACATGATGGGAAGTGAGGTGACATTGTGCTCCACAAACCGACCGGAAACACAAATGGGTTGGCCTTTTGGAGAGCAACTCCAAAAGGCCGACCCATTTCGTCTGCCTGCGTCTATTTGGATCGGCACGGATAAAAGTGACGGCCCAACGCGCTGACTTAAACCCAAATAACGTCTGCGTCGCGTCCGCGCTGACGCATTTGCGGCCTAAATTTGCGCCCCAAATGCGTCGGCGCGGACGCCGAACGGACGCTTCGCGCGCCTTCTCGCTATCCGCCGCGTCCTCACATGGCAGCCGTCCAACTACCCACTGCCCACACGGTTAGCTTAATTTATGATGACGGGTCCATGCGTCAGTGACGACGCTCGTCCTTTTTAAGCCGACCATGCGGTGGGGCCCTCCTCATCCATACTCGCCGTCCACATCTGCCCACCTTTGCTCCCTCGTCGCCGGCAAACCCTAGCCACCACAACCACAACGAGATGGGTGTCTTCTCCGGCGCCAGCGGCAGCAAGGCCAAGGGCAAGTCCCCCGCCACCCATTTCCCCTCCGAGTTCCTCCCACCTCCGCCAGCGCCTCATCGGCAGAGGCAGCGCGTCAACGTGCCAGTGCACCAGGCGGAATGTCACTGGCAGAACCGTCAGCCTCTGCCGTATCCGGACGTGACGCTGCCGCACGACTGGCATCTGGATCCAGATAGGATCCCAGTGTCGGCGGCGCCGCGGACGGCTCGTGCTCATGCGGAGGAGGTGCGGCGCCGGCGGGCGCTGCTGACGGCGGAGCAGCGCCTCGACAAGGCCTACGCAACCGACCCGCTCAACTGGGCGAGGTGGTTCGCCTTCGAGCATGAGGAGGCGAGGCGACGGGGCGTGCGCGAGGTCGACCGGAGGCCAACGCCGCTCGTCGTCCGCGAGGAGGACCAGGCAACGGAGGACGCCTACCAGGCGGCCCTTGCGACCGTCTACCGGGAGAGCGAGGAGGACGAGCGGCGAAGAGCGGAGGCGGCGGAGGCGGAAGAGGAGGCGCGCTACGAGGCGACAATGGCGCAGGCCCTTACCCTCTCCGCGGCGGGTGATAGCGTGGTGCCGCCGGTGGCCCCGCCGTCCCCCATCAAACCGGAGTCGGAGCCGCAGCCGCAGCCGCAGCCAGAGCCCATCGCGCGCTTCTCCTGGAATGGAGTGGTGCGCGAGTGGGTGTCCGCGCCACCGGTTTGGCTGGGGGCGACGCCGGCGCAGGAGTAGGCGTACCTCGAGATGTGGCGCCAGCGCCGGCTAGCAGACGAGCGCTGTCAAGGCGAGTACGAGGAGATGCTGGAGCGCGACCTCGAGGTGAGGCCGAGGAGGAGGCGCGCCAGGCCGCGGCTGCACAGGCGGCCGCACACCCCCCTCCCCCCCCGCCCCGGCACTGCCTGCGCCGGCGCAGCCCGACATGGCGGCGCTCTGGAACACGGTGTTCGCCTGGGCCGGACCGGCGCCGACGCTCATCGACCTCACGGACCCCGAGGACGACGACGACGCCTAGGACAGTGCGCCGCCTCGTAGTTTAGGCTATTTTTTTAATGCAAATGTGTGGACGCGTGGACTCTCGCCGGCTTTCGTGACCGCCTTTAATGTTAAATTAATGTTGTTTCTCTTTCAAGCGTTCATTTTTTTGCCGCCGTCAAAATGGGTATCGACTAGCGTTGGACGCAGGCGCCGACCCAAATGCCGAGAGTGCTATAAGAGTTGCTCTAAAAGACCGCAATAATACTACGGTGCTCCAACTTGGCTGGCTATCCCATCGCCTAGTTTTGACTGAGCACAGGACCCCAGCTCACCAGTGAGCGTCACGCGCCACGGGCTCGTGTAACCACGTGACCGACGGGCGACGGCGACCTCCACTCCGCCGGACGCTGCGCTGCAGACACACACAGCCTGCCGCTGCCGGTGGCCAGGAAGAAAACGTCGAGGAAACGGGCGGAGCTCACCACGCACACGCAAGTGGACCCAGCGCTCGTGCCGTGGCACAAGAGAAAAATCTTGGTGCCAAGTGCAACTCCATCGATCGAGGAGCTGTTGCTAGTCTTCGATGTACGTACCTGGCGTCCTGGCCTGGATCTGCTCTTGCACAGCTTTCGTTTCACTGCAGCCTCTTCTGCGCGAGCACGTGTCATTAAACAAAGATGTGGTAGCGATCGGTCGACTTTGACAACATGTGGTACTGTACGCAGCGATTCACTGCGGATTTTGACCCTTCTTCTGGCTCATCGGTTGCTGTTGGCCATAGGGGAAATATACTGGTAATATACTACTTTCTTCGTTCCTAAATATTTGTCTCTCTAGAAATTTCAACAAGTGACTACATACGGAGCAAAATGAGTGAATCTACACTCTAAAATATGTCTATATACATCCGTATGTAGTAGTTCATTTGAAATCTCTAAAAGACAAATATTTAGGAACGGAGGAAGTAGTAACATGTCGTGGATAATTATGTTGGGAACTTGGACTATCTCGTGACTTTTTGTGGCGCGAGATTTGAGTTGGATGTCGCCGCCTACTAGCCGGGAGCACCAGCACGAGCCACGCGAGTAGTAGTACGTACGTGTACGTGCATATGGCGTCCAACTGGCTTGGATCCCATTCCCGACATGACGAGCATGAAATCGTGGATGAGCGACCCCATCGGCGGCATGGCGAGCGACACCGGTGAATTAGTTGCGGTGCTCGCGCAAAGACATTCGATAGAAGAGGAGAATGCAGTACTCGCGCCATGATATCGTCAGTGCAGTGGACAAGAGAGGAGGCCGAGATGATCGACCCGGAAACGACTCCAGTGTAGTAGGGCGAGAGAGAGGAGGCCAAGATGATCGACCCCATCGGCGGCGCGGCGAACTGCAGTGTGCACGAAGGCAGAAGACACAAGAAATCAATGTGCGCGCCATTGCAGCGTCGGTGCAGTAGGAGGACGACAGAGAGTATGCCAAGATGAGCAACGTCGGAAACGACTCTAGTGTAGTAGGACGTGGGTAAGGAGATCAATGGGAAGAGCTTCGGCGTCGAGAGGAATGAATAGGAGAGCTCTGAGTAGAGGACAGAGGAGCTCGACATGGCAGCGTCAGTGCAGTAGACTGCTGTTGAAAGAAAGATGAAGCTACGATCGTCGAAACCAAAAACTTACAACACGGATGTTGTGAGGGACTGCGAGATTAGGCTCCTGGTCAAAGGAAATTTCAAATGATCGATCGTGCGCGACGAATCTGACAAAATTCGTCCAGAATAGCTCCAAACGGGAACACGAGATTAAGAACTTCCGACCGACGAAACTACGAACCGGTCGCCTGAATGGAACCGTAGCATCGAGGAGCATCTTTTTCGTGTAGAGCTTACCTCGAATCGAAGCACCGTTGTGTAGATCAAAGAGAGGAGATTAGATAGAAGCTTACTGGAGGTTGAAGAAGACCTCAAGTAATCACCTCGCATCTCTCCGGTCTCCACTCGTGCATGGGCCTGCTCGCTAGCGCTCGCCTGAGCCTGGCTCGCGAGAAACTGCCGATTTGAGTGTTTCCAGCGAGTCAGGCTCTGGGCTCCTTTAAGAAGCGATGCACACCCAACAGTGAAAACAGGCCACCAAACAAGTTTCTTTCTTCCCGTGCGGGCCTGGTTGGGCCCAATGCGGGCAACCAAACACGCCCCAAACGTGCGAGCTACGGACAGACGAGCCACACCGTCCGTCCACATATCCATCGACACTGCATCTCATCCATTGCGAACCTTATCGCGGCGCCACGCCACACATGACGCCTCTCAGCGCAGACCAAAAGGAACCCACGGAGACACGAGGCGCCTGAGAGCATCTCCATCCGTGCCCCCAGAACGGCTTCCCCAGGCGTTTTTTTCGCCGGCGATGAAAAAACGGCCCTGCCGCGGCCCCAGGAGCCCGTTTTTCGCCGGCTTGGGCCGAAATCAGCGCCGGCGAACCCAGGCCGAACCCGACGCGCCGGGTGGTGCTCGGGGGCGCCGGGGTGAGCGTTTTGGCGCGAAGCAGCCGCGGGCCCGCCGAGTCAGTGAGACGGCTGCTTTGTCGACCTCATCGCGTCGGTTCCTGCGGGAATCAATGCGAAGGCTACCGCGCTGCCGCTCCGGTCAGCCTCCATTGATGCCTCATGGACGGCGCAGTGAAGATGCCGCCGACGCGCGTCCGCTCGCATGCGCAACGCTTCGGCTATAAAAGGCACCCCTCCCCGCCGGTGAGCACCAGACCCTCCCCCTCTCCCTCCCGCGAAAAGCCTTCTTCCCACCGAGGAGCTCTCCCTCAACTGCCTTCCACCGCCGACGAGCGAAATGGCCGAGAGATACCCAGGCGACGGCGCAGCGGCGAACGGCTTCGGCCGCCGACACCTGCAGGAGCCGGAGGCGCGCCTTTTGTACGAGGCCGAGTACCCGACGCCGCCCGACATGCGCGTGCCGGGGGCGTGGAGGCTGAGCGCCGGTGGTGTCCCGGTGCCGCCCGTCCCCAAAGGAGCCGCACGGCGGGCGAAGATCACCCGCATCCGCTCGACACTGACGGAGGAGCAACGTAACGAGCCAAGGTACGTGCCCGACAGCGAAACGCTGTGGACGATGTACTTTGAGCGCCGCCGCAAGGAGCAGATCGCCTCTGTCAACGGCGTCGTTCCCCGCGGTTGCCACAACTCCGAAGGACGGCGTGAGTGGTGGGGCGTCCCCGGCCGCACACTCGACGCCGTCCTCGACCACATCGAGACCGGCAATATTCCGCGGCTGGAGTACCCGTCGCGCCCCTCCTTCTCTCGCCACCGCGGTAGTTCCTGGATACCGCGGCGAATGGAGCCGGGGTCGTCCTCCTCGTCGGGCTCCGGCTCGTCGGCCATCCGGCCCGTCAAGCCCGAGCCGAAGGAGACACCGCTCGGGCGTCACGCGCGGAGCGGTGCCCTCATCATCAACGAGTTGTCGCCTGCGACGGCACCAACGAGGCGCTCCCTTCGCCTTGTCCGGCCGAAGCCCGAGCCGGACACGCCCACCGTGAAGCCGGAGCACATCGGCATGGTGGTACCCGACGACGAGTCCGCCCTCAAATGGGCAAGGGAGGACTACATCCGCGAGCAGGTGCGCCGCCAGCGTCGGGCTTACCTAGAGACCCAGGCCCGCAGCCGCGCCGAGGCCCGTCGCCGCGTCGAGGAGCGTCGCCGTGCCGAGGAGGTTGGCGCTCCAGCTCAGTCCGCGTCCACTTCAGGGCCGCCACGTCGTTGAGCTCCTGCTCCGTCTTCACGGGGGCGAGCGTCGACTCCGTCTTCTGCTTGACGAAGTGGGAAAGAGCCGAGGAGGAGGCACGCCCGCCGCCCTCGTTGATGATGATGCAGGCGCTGCGAGTGCGCCGGCCGAGCGGCGTCTCCACTGCGGGCTCGGCCTTGACGCCGAGTACCGCCGGCGAGCCGGAGGAGTGGGAGAAGGAGTGGGCGAAGGAGCAGCAGGAGGAAGACGAGGAAGAGCCGAACCTCCTGGGCATCCATTGGCCGGCGCGGGGAGCCAGCGCGGCGGCCGTGGTAGGTATGCCATCGGCGGGTTGTTGCCGCCCTCGAGGTGCTGGAGGACGTCTTGGAGTGTGCGGCCAGGGGCGCCCCACCACAGGCGCCGCCCCTCGCTATTCTTGGAGCCCCGCACCACCGCACTCCGTTGGTGGGGGCCAGCCGCCGCGCCTACCGGTGCCGAAAGTACGCCGCCCACGCCTCGTGGTTGCCGGCGGCGTACTGCGGGAGGGCCCGCTGCTCCGGCGTTAGCGAGGCCCGCACGAGGTCCACCTCCTCGGCGAAGTAGTCGGCGCGGACGGTGACTTCGGGCAGCGGGGGAATGGGGACGCCGGCGGCGCTGAGCCTCCACCCCCCGGCCCGGCGCGCATGTTGGACGACGCCGGGATGTTGGCCTGGAATAGGAGGTACGCCTCCCATTCCTGCAGCGTGCGGCGGTCGAAGCCATTCGCCGCCGCCCCATCGCCGGGGAACCGCTCCGCCTTCGAGGGGGAGGAGAGTACAGGGGGAGAGAGAGAGTGTTCGGCGGACAGAAAGCTCGGCGGCGCAACACTTCCCGCCACGCGTACACACGGCGCGGTGAGTTCGCGCCAAAATCACTCGCCCCGGCGCTCCCAGTCGCCACCCAGCGCACCGGGTTCGGTCTGGGTCCACCGGCCCAAATTTTGACCCAACTGGCGAAAAACGATTTCCAAGGAACACGACTGAGCCGATTTTCATCTGCCGGCGCTTAAAAAAATGTTTGGAAAAAGAAAGGGCGTGTTGGGGGCGCGCGTGAAGATGCTCTTAGCGTCAAGGCGGCAGACAAGACAAGCCCTGTGCCTGGCCGATGTCCGGCGCGACGAGGAAGAGACAAGCGCGCTGGAGGCATCACATTCACAACGGTACTGTGACCCGGCCAGGGATACGATTGTCATTGCCAAGTCATCAGCCATCCATCCCGCAAGATACACTCGGCCAGTTGGTCACCACAAGATCGATGCACTGCCGTATGCCGTGAAAGGGGGAAAATATCCAGTGCTAGTGCCCCTTAGATGCTACCGTGATACGGGCTTCTGAGCCGTCAGATTTTGAGATTGGACGACTCGTAGTAACTTTACAACATTTGCAGAAAAGCCTACTAAAAGTCCAAAAATTACGCATAGATCCAGCAGATCCAACAACTCCTAGATGCCGTCCGATCTATGAATCCAACGGCCAAGAAGCCCGTATCATGGTAGCACCTAAGGTTTGGTAGCACCAGATACTCTCCCCATGAAAGGGAAGTAGACAATACGACTACTAGTAGGAGTACTAGAGTAGACTGTTCCACCCTGCATAAACAAACCTCTACCACATCAAACGGCTAAATTTGGTGTTTTGACCCTTTTCTGATACTTAATCGAAATTTGATCCTAGTCTGAAAAAATTTCGGGACCTGATCCTTTTGCTACCGCCAGGGTACATGGCGGTAGGGTATAACAGCCTACCGCCAAGGTACCTGACGGTAGGGTTGCATGCCCTACCGCAAATTTCTGCTAAGTGTTAACACAGTGCGTGCTTGTCTCTGCCACCGAGCACCTTGACGGTAGGGTTATACAGCCTACCGCCAGCCTGTTTGGTGGTAGGGTTGTTTCCTACCGCCAAGGTCTCTGGCGGTAGGCTGTTACACCCTACCGCCATGGACACTGGTGGTAGCAAAAGATTCAGATCTTGATTTTTTTTCAAACTAGGGTCAAATCTCGAAGTCAGAACACGAAATTTTGCCACATCGAACTAACACGAAGCCAACTAGTGTATTGGATCTAGCTACATCTAACAGTTTTTAACTCTTCCACGTACTGCCCACACCGGCGTGCAAGGTTACTAGATTACCACCATGGCCCTAGCATTAGTATCTATCTTCACCAATGGTCAAACTATGTCAAAATTGGCTGCACATCGTCATCATTTTTGGAAGTAATCTCATTAATTAATTGGCGTTCCTAACATCTAAGCATCAATCGGGAGTTCAGCAAGTACAAGGGTAGAAACAAATGAGAGAGACCCCTAGTGTATGTACTCCTTCCGTCCGCGAATAAGTGTACATCTAGCTTTTATCCTAAGTCAAAGTTTTAAAATTTTAACCAACTTTATAGAAAAAAGTAGCAGCATTTATGTCACTAAATTAGTATTACTAGATTTGTTTTGAAATGTATTTTCATAATATACCAATTTGATGTCATATATACTACTACTCTTTTCTAAAAAGTTGGTCAAACTTATAAAACTTTGACTTAGGACAAATGGTAGAAGTACACTTATTCACGGACGGAGGGAGTATATATAAAACATTGTGGTTCACCCTCTCATTAGGTTTTCCTCCTCTCGCCGACCCTGTCACCGTTGCGACGATTTCCCCTCCGCCAATCTCCTCATTCCCGCTCCTCCGTTCGGGCTGATTCGGGGGGCAACCCTAGTGTTGCCGCCCGGTC
The DNA here is from genome assembly GCA_032464435.1 of Aegilops umbellulata. Classification (NCBI taxonomy): domain Eukaryota; kingdom Viridiplantae; phylum Streptophyta; class Magnoliopsida; order Poales; family Poaceae; genus Aegilops; species Aegilops umbellulata. Next base: position 644,363,831 of record CP136060.1, on the reverse strand, counting down.
TTGGCGGGGCTGAGTCTAGGGTTTTGGCACAGGGGCCCTCTCGCGATTCATGAAACTTAGGGCAACAATGCGGCAAATGCATCAGTGTCTTCCTCTCAAGAGGACAAGGATCTTGAAGAGATGATGGAGCACTTGGGATTAGAGATGAGGATCAGGATCATTTGATCTATGAGGTTTAGCTGCCAAACTCAACGACGATATCCCGGGTACTCGTGAGTTTGGTGATTTTTGGTTCTATAAAACAATGAAAAACGCATGGGATCTGGCGTAACGAGTGAAGTTTCGATCTTTGAGGGATAATTTATATAAAATGCAATTCTATTATCTCGATAATTGGGATAAAGTCGTGGAGGGAGGACCGTAGACCTTCCGTGGTCATCCGTTGTTGTTTGCCTGACTATGATGGTTTCACTTGTTAAGCTTAATGCATTAGCCGACACAAGCAAAAGTATGAATAGATGGAAAAGACATCCTCTATTGATTAGAACACCTTTAAAATATGGATACAATTCCATGACCTTCCAGATGGCTTTGGTCCTCTCGTGAAGCCCTTGGCGGCAAAAGTTGGGCAATTCTATGCAAAGGAAAAAGGGTTGGGTAACTTTACCAGAAGTTTTTATAAAGTCTAGGTGACTTTGGATGTCAGGAAACCCCTCAAGAATTACATGTCTATTGTTATGAAAAAGAAGAAGCAGATTTAAAAAGTTAAATACGAAAGTCTCTCGGGTTTGTTCGTGGGATGATTGGTCACTTGTTTACAGAACATGGTGATGGTGTTCACCTTCCCTCAGCTTTGATCTTCAAGGACCTCCGGGCCTCGTGGGGGTAGGGGTATCTTTATCATGATGGAAATAACTATGGGATGGAACAACCTCCTTTGGATGGATTGGTGGACAATGGGGATATAGATGTTGACAAAAATAGTGACAAGGTTAGAGTCGATGTTGATACTGTTGGAGAACGTTGCATGGAAAACAAAAACAAAAATTCTACGCACAAGCAAGATCTATTCATGGAGATGCATATCTACGAGGAGGGGGGACATCTACATACCGTTGCAGATCGCTAAGTGGAAGCGTTTATTGACGTGGTTGATGTAGTCGTACACCTTTACGATCCGTTCCGATCAAGCACCGAACATACGACACCTCCGCGTTCAGCACACGTTCAGCTCGATGACGTCCTCGCCTTCTTGATGCAGCAAGAGGAGCAAAGTAGTAGATGAGTTCCGGCAGCACGATGGTATGGTGACGGTGGTGGTGAAACTATTTCTACAGGGCTTTGCCAAGCACAACGAATTTAGACCGGAGGATGAACTAGAGGGAGGAGATTAGAACCACATTGGGCTTCTAATTATGAGGATTATAGGTAGCTAGGGCTAGCTCTAATTAGTCAACTAGGACCAACTAGAGAAGGCACAATAACTTGTGTTCTAGGGGCTAGCCCGGCTCCCCTGTTTATATGTTGAGCCAGCCATGGGGTCGTTACTTGGGGAGAGGACCTCCCCAAAATCGGTTTGGAACGTAAGGAAGAGTCCTTCTCGGATTCCAACACCAGATGCCACACTCCTCAACGTCTGGCACAAATGCCATAGTCCTCGGCGTCCGGCCCAGGGCCAGACACCAGGGTCCCTAGCGTCTGGTCCCCTATCTACGCAAAACTTCCTTTTGCACCAATCTAAAGCCCTGTGGGCCTTACCCTTTGGCCCAACCAAAGTGTCCTCGCACCACAACATTTCTGGAAACATCCGAAACCCTTCCGGTGAATTATGGAATCCTTTTGATTATCATCCGATATATTAGTCTTTACCCCCAGACCATTCCGGAGCTCCTCGTCATGTTCGTGATCTCATCCAGGACTCTGAACAACATTTGGTCACCGACATACATAACTCATATAGTACTATATCGTCAATGAACATTAAGCGTGTGGACCCTACGGGTTCGAGAATGATGTAGACAAGACCAAGACGCTTCTCCGTTCAATAACCAATAGCGGCACCTGGATGCCCATACTGGTTCCTACATATTCTACGAAGATCTTTATCTGTCGAACCTTTATGACAACATACATAGTGCCCTTTGTCCGTAGGTATGTTACTTGCCCGAGATTCGCTCGTCGGTATCTCCATACCTAGTTCAATCTCGTTACCGGCAAGTCCCTTTACTCGTTTCGTAATACATCATCTTGTAACTAACTACTTAGTCACTTTGCTTGCAAGCTTCTTGTGATGCTGTATTACCGAGAGGGCCCAGAGATACCTCTCCGCCATACCGAGTGATAAATCCCAATCTCAATTCGCGCCAACTAAACAGACACCTTCCTATAGAGAACCTTTATGATCACCCAGTTACGAAGTGACGTTTGATAGAACACAAGGAATTCCTCCGGTGTTGGGGATATAACTATTTGTGTAAGCCGCCCAGGAGGGTCCGGGTTACACAAAGAAGACTCATCAGAAAGAAGCCCAAGACCAAGCACGAAGATGGCGGTTCAACAAAGGGTCTAAGGCCCGCAGGCGGCTTAAGGCCCATAGTGGTAAACCGCCATGATGGCATGACTTGTAATATAAGGTAGAATTAACTAGTCACCGAGCCGGACACTGTCTATGAGCCGGCCGAGACTCTGTAGGCCGCAGGGCGTCAACCCGTGTATATAAGGGGACGACCCGCCAGCGGCTTAGGGTAAGAAACAACTGATCGAGAGCCGGGCATAGCATATCTCGCTCCCTGGTCATCGAAACCTCATCAATACCAACCCAACTAGACATATGCCTTCCTTCACCGTAAGGGGCTGAACTAGTATAACCCTCTCGTGTCCTTTGTCCCGATAACCCCTTTAAGCTTCCTAGTAGCGATGGCTCCACGACTAAGTCCTTGCAAGAGGACATCTGCCGTGACAATTCCACGACAGTTGGCGCCCACCGTGGGGCCAGCGCACGGTGGATTTGAGTTCTTGAAGGGTAGCTTCGAAGGGATCAAGGGATACACAGTCGGCCGGATGACCAAGAGTCGGCGCGGCAAGATCTACATCGATGACGAAGGCTGGGGCCCCGATGCCGACTCAATTGAGTACGGGTACCGGGTCCCCTTCGGCGGAATCCACGTCTTCATCGGCCGGATTGGCGAGCCGGGCTCTGAGCCGGACAACTGCACCGACCTCGTCGAGACGACTCAGCGCGCGAGACCCGCCTGGGCTCAACTCGTCATGAAGCGTGCCTTCATGGGCTGCATCCACGGAGAGGAACTTTCTAAAGGATCTGAAGATGGTGGTGAGACGGCCGTTCTTTCTGACGGTGATTCATTCGCCGGTTCAACAGACTCACTGTATCAGGTGCAAGATGGCGTGCTTGAGGGCTATTCCGATGGCTCCAGTATTCCGGACCCCGATGAGCCGCCAAGCTGGGTAGGAGTCTTCATGGCTGGGACTCAACCCGGCCAAAACTCTATAGCCGCAGCGGCGATAACGTCCGGGTCAGGAGCGGCCGAGGCAGGAGGCCCTGCGCGCCCGCCGGCTCAGGTGCTAATGGATCTCATGGATAAACTAACGTCCCTGTTAGCCGCTACAATCATCCATGCGAATCAAGATGAGCATAACGCGGAGGTGGCACAGGTGCGTGAGGAGATAGCTCGGGCCAAGGAAGCCTTAGCGGCTAAGGACACTAGATTGGCCACTGAACGGGCGGCTTTGGAGGCACGGGCGCAACATCTCCAGTCAGAGGCTTTCCAGCTTACGATGAGCTTGAACGCGTCTAACGAGGTGATGAGGAGGAGACACCAGAAAACTCAATCTCGTTTGCCTCCGGTTTACGATCCACGAAACCTCTTCGCTACACCCGGAGCCGGCCCAAGTAACCCGCCAGAGGTGAATCAGTTCATGACAGCCGGAGCGGGAGGACCGGCTCAGCCTCGGGAGATGGCATCCCCTCATGGGAGTATGGCCCCGCCCCGCTATGTACCAATACCACCAGGTCACTTTTCCAACCCCATGGAGAACTTAATCGCAGCATCGGCACGTTTGGCGGCTCTCCCAGTGGATGGGGATGATCCGACAGCGGTGGAGACCCGGAGGATCAGAGAACTTGTCCAGACGGCCCTGGCACAGCAAGAGACTTATTCTTATAGCCAGGACCGGATTCATCCGACTCCTCTGCCTTGGTTAGCACCGCCTCGTCAAAACTGGAGTCCAAGTTACAGCAGGCACGTGGAGTCAGAAGCTTTGTCAAGCAATGCCCAGCGCCGTAACCAGCCCAGTGGCTATAACCCGGTACAAGACCGAATACGTCAGGAGGACGAGCGGGCAGCTCAGCTAGCGGCTCAACAGACGGCTCATCAAGATTTCCCAGAGTATCCGACAACTTTCGCTGAGGCGGGAGTGGCTACTAGAACCGGCGGTGTTCCTTGTTTGGTGCCTGATGACCCACAAGTATAGGGGATCTATCGTAGTCCTTTCGATAAGTAAGAGTGTCGAACCCAACGAGGAGCAGAAGGAAATGATAAGCGGTTTTCAGCAAGGTATTTTCTGCAGGTACTGAAATAAGTGGTAACAGATAGTTTTGTGACAAGATAAATTGTAACGAGCAACAAGTAACAAAAGTAAATAAAGTGTAGCAAAGTGGCCCAATACTTTTTGTAGCAAAGGACAAGCCGGAACAAACTCTTATAATAGGAAAAGCGCTCCCGAGGACACATGGGAATATCATCAAGCTAGTTTTCATCACGTTCATATGATTCACGTTCGGTACTTTGATAATCTGATATGTGGGTGGACCGGTGCTTGGGTGCTGTTCTTACTTGAACAAGCATCCCACTTATGATTAACCTCTATTGCAAGCATCCGCAACTACAACAAAAGTATTAAGGTAAACCTAACCATAGCATGAAACATATGGATCCAAATCAGCCCCTTACGAAGCAACGCATAAACTAGGGTCTAAGCTTCTGTCACTCTAGCAACCCATCATCTACTTATTACTTCCCAATTCCTTCCTCTAGGCCCAAATAATGGTGAAGTGTTATGTAGTCGACGTTCACATAACACCACTAGAGGCTAGACAACATACATCTTATCAAAATATCAAACGAATACCAAATACACATGACTACTAATAGCAAGACTTCTCCTTTGTCCTCAGGAACAAACGTAACTGTTGGGGAACGTTGCAGAAAATTAAAATTTTTCCTACGGTTTCACCAAGATCCATCTATGAGTTCATCTAAGCAACGAGTCATGGGAGAGAGATTGCATCTACATACCACTTTGTAGATCGCGAGCGGAAGCGTTCAACGAACGGGGATGAAGTAGTCGTACACACCGTGATCCAAATCACCGGAGATCCTAGCACCGAACGGAAGGCACCTCTGCGTTCAACACACGTACGGTCAGCGTAACGTCTCCTTCTTCTTGATCCAGCAAGGCAAAGGAGAGGTTGGGGAAGATAGCTCTAGCAGCAGCACGATGGCGTGGTGATGGTGGAGCTGCAGTACTCCGGCAGGGCTTCGCCGAGCTCTACGGAGGAGGAGGAGGTGTTGGAGAGGGAGAGGGAGGCGCCAAGGATCAGGGTGCGGCTGCCCCCCTCCCCTCCCCCCTTTATATAGCCCCCTAGGGGGGCGCTGGCCCTAGGAGATGCAATCTCCTAGGGGGGCGGCGGCCAAGGGGTGGGGCTTGCCCCCCAAGCAAGGGGTCGCCCCCCTTTTAGGGTTTCCCCCACCCTAGGCGCATGGGCCTCTAGGGGCTGGTTCCCCTTGGCCCATGTAGGACAAGGCACACCCCCTAGAGCCCATGTGGCCCCCCGAGGCAGGTGGCCCCACCCGGTGGACCCCCGGGACCCTCCGGTGGTCCCGGTACAATACCGATAACCCCGAAACTTGTCCCGATGGCCAAAATAGCACTTTCTATATATAATTCTTTACCTCCGGACCATTCCAAAACTCCTCGTGACGTCCGGGATCTCATCCGGGACTCCGAACAACATTCGGGTTACTGCATATACATATCTTCACAACCCTAGCGTCACCGAACCTTAAGTGTGTAGACCCTACGGGTTCGGGAGACATGCAGACATGACCGAGACGACTCTCGGGCAATAACCAACAGCGGGATCTGGATACCCATGTTGGCTCCCACATGCTCCACGATGATCTCATCGGATGAACCACGATGTCGAGGATTCAATTTATCCCTTATACGATTCCCTTTGTCAATCGGTATTTTACTTGCCCGAGATTCGATCGTCGGTATCCCAATACCTCGTTCAATCTCGTTACCGGCAAGTCACTTTTCTCGTACCGTAATGCATGATCCCGTGATCAAACACTTTGATCACATTGAGCTCATTATGATGATGCATTACCGAGAGGGCCCGGTGATACCTCTCCGTCAAGCGGAGTGACAAATCCCAGTCTCGATCCGTGTCAACCCAACAGATACTTTCGGAACTATACCTTTATAGTCACCCAGTTACGTTGTGACGTTTGGTACACCCAAAGCACTCCTACGGTGTCCGGGAGTTACACGATCTCATGGTCTTAGGAAAGGATACTTGACATTGGAAAACTCTAGCAAACGAACTATGCGATCTTATGCTATGTTTAGGATTGGGTCTCGTCCATCACATCATTCTCCTAATGATGTGATCTCGTTATCAATGACATCCAATGTCCATAGTCAGGAAACCATGACTATCTATCGATCAACGAGCTAGTCAACTAGAGGCTTACTAGGGACATGTTGTTGTCTGTTATTCACACATGTATTACGATTTCCGGATAACACAATTATAGCACGAATAAAGACAATTATCATGAACAAGGAAATATAATAATAATGCTTTTATTATTGCCTCTAGGGCATATTTCCAACAGTCTCCCACTTGCACTAGAGTCAATAATCTAGTTACATTGTGATGAATCGAACACCCATAGAGTTCTGGTGCTGATCATGTTTTGCCTTAGGGAGAGGTTTAGTCAACGGATCTGCGACATTCAGATCCGTGTGCACTTTACAAATTTCTATGTCTCCATCTTGAACATTTTCACGAATGGAGTTGAAGCGACGCTTGATGTGCCTGGTCTTCTTGTGAAACCTGGGCTCCTTGGCAAGTGCAATAGCTCCAGTGTTGTCACAGAAGAGTTTGATTGGCCCCGACGCATTGGGTATGACTCCGAGGTCGGTTATGAACTCCTTCACCCATATTGCTTCATGTGCTGCCTCCGAGGCTGCCATGTACTCCGCTTCACATGTAGATCCCGCCACGACGCTCTGCTTGCAACTGCACCAGCTTACTGCCCCACCATTCAAAATATACACGTATCCGGTTTGTGACTTAGAGTCATCCAGATCTGTGTTGAAGCTAGCGTCGACGTAACCCTTTACGACGAGCTATTCGTCACCTCCATAAACGAGAAACATTTCCTTAGTCCTTTTCAGGTACTTCAGGATATTCTTGACCGCTGTCCAGTGTTCCTTGCCGGGATTACTTTGGTACCTTCCTACCAAACTTACGGCAAGGTTTACATCAGGTCTGGTACACAACATGGCATACATAATAGAACCTATGGCTGAGGCATAGGGGATGACACTCATCTCTTCTATATCTTCTGCCGTGGTCGGACATTGAGCTGAGCTCAATTTCACACCTTGTAACACAGGTAAGAACCCCTTCTTAGATTGATCCATATTGAACTTCTTCAATATCTTATCAAGGTATGTGCTTTGTGAAAGACCTATGAGGCGTCTCGATCTATCCCTATAGATCTTGATGCCTAATATATAAGCAGCTTCTCCAAGGTCCTTCATTGAAAAACTTTTATTCAAGTAGGCCTTAATGCTGTCCAAGAGTTCTATATCATTTCCCATCAAAAGTATGTCGTCTACATATAATATGAGAAATGCTACAGAGCTCCCACTCACTTTCTTGTAAACGCAGGCTTCTGCATAAGTCTGCGTAAACCCAAACGCTTTGATCATCTCATCAAAGCGAATGTTCCAACTCCGAGATGCTTGCACCAGCCCATAAATCGAGCGTTGGAGCTTGCACACCTTGTCAGCATTCTTAGGATCGACAAAACCTTCCGGCTGCATCATATACAATTCTTCCTTAAGGAAACCATTAAGGAATGCCGTTTTGACGTCCATTTGCCATATTTCATAATCGTAGAATGCGGCAATTGCTAACATGATTCGGACGGACTTCAGCTTCGCTACCGGTGAGAAAGTCTCATCGTAGTCAATTCCTTGAACTTGTCGATAACCCTTAGCGACAAGCCGAGCTTTATAGATGGTCACATTACCATCCGCGTCTGTCTTCTTCTTAAAGATCCATTTATTTTCTATGGCTCGCCGCTCAACGGGCAAGTCAGTCAAAGTCCATACTTCGTTTTCATACATGGATCCTATCTCGGATTTCATGGCTTCTAGCCATCTGTCGGAATCCGGGCCCGCCATTGCTTCCTCATAGTTCGAAGGTTCACCGTTGTCTAACAACATGATTTCTAAGACAGGGTTGCCGTACCACTCTGGTGCGGAACGTGTCCTTGTGGACCTTCGAATTTCAGTAGGAGCTTGATTAGAAGTATCTTGATCATCATCATTAATTTCCTCTCTAGTCGGTGCAGGCACCTCAGGAACGTTTTCTTGAGTTTCGCCATTTTCTGTTTCAAGAGGTAACACTTCATCAAGTTCTACTTTCCTCCCACTTACTTCTTTCGAGAGAAACTCCTTCTCTAGAAAGGATCCATTCTTGGCAACAAAGATCTTGCCTTCGGATCTGAGGTAGAAGGTATACCCAATAGTTTCTTTAGGGTATCCTATGAAGACGCATTTTTCCGACTTGGGTTCGAGCTTTTCAGGTTGAAGTTTCTTCACATAAGCATCGCATCCCCAAACTTTTAGAAACGACAGCTTAGGTTTCTTCCCAAACCATAATTTATACGGTGTCGTCTCAACGGATTTCGACGGAGCCCTATTTAAAGTGAATGCGGCAATCTCTAAAGCATAGCCCCAAAAAGATAGCGGTAAATCGGTAAGGGACATCATAGATCGTACCATATCTAATAGAGTGCGATTACGACGTTCGGACACACCATTACGCTGAGGTGTTCCAGGCGGCGTGAGTTGTGGAACTATTCCACATTTTCTTAAGTGTGTGCCAAATTCGTGACTCAAGTATTCTCCTCCATGATCTTATCGTAGAAACTTGATCTTTCTATCACGTTGTTTTTCAACCTCACTCTGAAATTCCTTGAACTTTTCAAAGGTCTCAGACTTATGTTTCATTAAGTAGATATACCCATATCTACTCAAGTCATCAGTGAGGGTGAGAACATAACGATAGCCACCGCGAGCCTCAACACTCATTGGACCGCACACATCGGTATGTATGATTTCCAATAAGTTGGTTGCTCGCTCCATTGTTCCTGAGAACGGAGTCTTGGTCATTTTACCCATGAGGCATGGTTCGCACATGTCAAATGATTCATAATCAAAAGACTCTAAAAGTCCATCTACATGGAGCTTCTTCATGCGTTTGACACCTATGTGACCAAGGCGGCAGTGCCACAAATATGTGGGACTATTGTTATCAACTTTAACTCTTTTGGTATTCACACTATGAATATGTGTATCATCACGTACGAGATTATTAAGAATAAACCATTAACCATCGGAGCATGACCATAAAACATATCTCTCATATAAATAGAACAACCGTTATTCTCAGATTTAAATGAGTAGCCATCTCGAATTAAACGAGATCCGGACACAATGTTCATGCTCAAACTTGGCACTAAATAACAATTATTGAGGTTTAAAACTAATCCCGTAGGTAAATGTAGAGGTAGCGTGCCGACGGCGATCACATCGACCTTGGAACCATTCCCGACGCGCATCGTCACCTCGTCCTTCGCCAGTCTCCGTTTATTCCGCAGCTCCTGCTTTGAGTTACAAATGTGAGCAACTGCACCGGTATCAAATACCCAAGAGCTACTACGAGTATTGGTAAGGTACACATCAATTACATGTATATCACATATACCTTTTGTTTTGCCGGCCTTCTTGTCCGCTAAGTATTTGGGGCAGTTCCGCTTCCAGTGACCACTTCCCTTGCAATAAAAACACTTAGTCTCGGGCTTGGGTCCATTCTTTGGCTTCTTCCCGGCAACTTGCTTACCGGGCGCGGCAACTTCCTTGTCGTCCTTCTTGAAGTTCTTTTTACCCTTGCCCTTCTTAAACTTAGTGGTTTTATTCACCATCAACACTTGATGTTCCTTCTTGATTTCTACCTCTGCTGATTTCAGCATAGCATATACCTCAGGAATGGTTTTTACCATCCCCTGCATGTTGTAGTTCATCACAAAGCTCTTGTAGCTAGGTGGAAGCGACTGGAGGATTCTGTCAATGACCGCTTCATCCGGGAGATTAACTTCCAGTTGAGTCAAGCGGTTGTGCAACCCAGACATCTTGAGTATGTGTTCACTGACAGAGCTATTTTCCTCCATCTTACAGCTAAATAATTTGCCGGAGACTTCATATCTCTCGACCCGGGCATGAGCTTGGAAAACCATTTTCAGCTCTTCGAACATCTCATATGCTCCATGTCTCTCAAAGCGCTTTTGGAGCCCCGGCTCTAAGCTGTAAAGCATGCCGCACTAAACGAGGGAGTAATCATCGGAACGTGATTGCCAAGCGTTCATAACGTCTTGTTCTGCAGGGAGAATAGGTGCGTCACGCAGCGGTGCTCGTAGGACATAATCTTTCTTGGCAGCTATGAGGATGATCCTCAGGTTCCGGACCCAGTCCGTATAGTTGCTGCCATCGTCTTTCAGCTTGGTTTTCTCTAGGAACGCGTTGAAGTTGAGGACTACGTTGGCCATTTGATCTACAAGACATATTGTAAATATTTTAGACTAAGTTCATGATAATAAAGTTCATCTAATCAAATTATTTAATGAACTCCCACTTAGATAGACATCCCTCTTCTAGTCATCTAAGTATTACATGATCCGAGTCAACTAGGCCGTGTCCGATCATCACGTGAGACGAACTAGTCAACATCGGTGAACATCTTCATGTTGATCGTATCTTCTATACGACTCATGCTCGACCTTTCGGTCTTCTGTGTTCCGAGGCCATGTCTGTACATGCTAGGCTCGTCAAGTCAACCTAAGTGTTTGCTTGTGTAAATCTGTCTTACACCCGTTGTATGTGAACGTTAGAATCTATCACACCCGATCATCACGTGGTGCTTCGAAACAACGAACTGTCGCAACGGTGCACAGTTAGGGGAAACACTTCTTGAAATTATTATGAGGGATCATCTTATTTACTACCGTCGTTCTAAGTAAACAAGATGCAAAACATGATAAAATCACATGCAATCAAATAATAAACGTGACATGATATGGCCAATATCACATAGCTCCTTTGATCTCCATCTTGGGGCTCCATGATCATCTTGTCACCGGCTTGACACCATGATCTCCATCATCATGATCTCCATCATCGTGTCTCCATGAAGTTGCTCGCCAACTATTACTTCTACTACTATGGCTAACGCGTTTAGCAATAAAGTAAAGTAATTTACATGGCGTTTCTCAATGACACGCAGGTCATACAAAAATAAAGACAACTCCTATGGCTCCTGCCGGTTGTCATACTCATCGACATGCAAGTCGTGATTCCTATTACAATAGCATGAACATCTCATACATCACATATAGATCATTCATCATTCATCACAACTTTGGCCATATCATATCACAAAGCACTTGCTGCAAAAACAAGTTAGACGTCCTCTAATTGTTGTTGCAAGTTTTACGTGGCTGAATTAGGGTTCTAGCAAGAACGTTTTCTTACCTACGTGAAAGCCACAACGTGATTTGTCAACTTATATTTACCCTTCATAAGGACCCTTTTCATCAAATCCGCTCCAACTAAAGTGGGAGAGACAGACACCCGCCAGCCACCTTATGCAACTAGTGCATGTTAGTCGGTGGAACCGGTCTCACGTAAGCGTACGTGTAAGGTTGGTCCGGGCCGCTTCATCCCACAATACCGCTGAAGCAAGATAAGACTAGTAGCGGCAAGAAAGTTGACAACATCTACGCCCACAACAAATTGTGTTCTACTCGTGCAATAGAGAACTACGCATAGACCTAGCTCTGATACCACTGTTGGGGAACGTTGCAGAAAATTAAAATTTTTCCTACGGTTTCACCAAGTTCCATCTATGAGTTCATCTAAGCAACGAGTCATGGGAGAGAGATTGCATCTACATACCACTTTGTAGATCGCGAGCGGAAATGTTCAACGAATGGGGATGAAGTAGTCGTACACACCATGATCCAAATCACCGGAGATCCTAGCACCGAACGGACGGCACCTCCGCGTTCAACACACGTACGGTCAGCGTAACGTCTCCTTCTTCTTGATCCAGCAAGGCAAAGGAGAGGTTGGGGAAGATAGCTCTAGCAGCAGCACGACGACGTGGTGATGGTGGAGCTGCAGTACTCCGGCAGGGCTTCGCCGAGCTCTACGGAGGAGGAGGAGGTGTTGGAGAGGGAGAGGGAGGCGCCAAGGATCAGGGTGCGGCTGCCCCCTCCCCTCCCCCCTTTATATAGCCCCCTAGGGGGGGGGGGCGCCGACCCTAGGAGATGCAATCTCCTAGGAGGGCGGCGGCCAAGGGGTGGGGCTTGCCCGCTAAGCAAGGGGGCGCCCCCCTTTTAGGGTTTCCCCCATCCTAGGCGCATGGGCCTCTAGGGGCTGGTTCCCCTTGGCCCATGTAGGCCAAGGCGCACCCCTAGAGCCCATGTGGCCCCCCGAGGCAGGTGGCCCCACCCGGTGGACCCCTGGGACCCTCTGGTGGTCCCGATACAATACCGATAACCCCGAAACTTGTCCCGATGGCCAAAATAGCACTTTCTATATATAATTCTTTACCTCCGAACCATTCCGAAACTCCTCGTGACGTCCGGGATCTCATCCGGGACTCCGAACAACATTCGGGTTACTGCATATACATACCTTCACAACCCTAGCGTCACCGAACCTTAAGTGTGTAGACCCTACGGGTTCGGGAGACATGCAGACATGACCGAGACGACTCTCGGGCAATAACCAACAGTGGGATCTGGATACCCATGTTGGCTCCCACATGCTCCACGATGATCTCATCGGATGAACCACGATGTCGAGGATTCAATTAATCCCTTATACGATTCCCTTTGTCAATCGGTATTTTACTTGCCCGAGATTCGATCGTCGGTATCCCAATACCTCGTTGAATCTCGTTACTGGCAAGTCACTTTTCTCGTACCGTAATGCATGATCCCGTGATCAAACACTTTGATCACATTGAGCTCATTATGATGATGCATTACCGAGAGGGCCCGGTGATACCTCTCCGTCAAGCGGAGTGACAAATCCCAATCTCGATCCGTGTCAACCCAACAGATACTTTCGGAGATACCCGTAGTATACCTTTATAGTCACCCAGTTACGTTGTTACGTTTGGTACACCCAAAGCACTCCTACGGTGCCCGGGAGTTACACAATATCATGGTCTAAGGAAAGGATACTTGACATTGGAAAACTCTAGCAAACGAACTATGCGATCTTATGCTATGTTTAGGATTGGGTCTCGTCCATCACATCATTCTCCTAATGATGTGATCTCGTTATCAATGACATCCAATGTCCATAGTCAGGAAACCATGACTATCTATCGATCAACGAGCTAGTCAACTAGAGGCTTACTAGGGACATGTTGTTGTCTGTTATTCACACATGTATTACGATTTCCGGATAACACAATTATAGCACGAATAAAGACAATTATCATGAACAAGGAAATATAATAATAATGCTTTTATTATTGCCTCTAGGGCATATTTCCAACAGTCTCCCACTTGCACTAGAGTCAATAATCTAGTTACATTGTGATGAATCGAACACCCATAGAGTTCTGGTGCTGATCATGTTTTGCCTTAGGGAGAGGTTTAGTCAACGGATCTGCGACATTCAGATCCGTGTGCACTTTACAAATTTCTATGTCTCCATCTTGAACATTTTCACGAATGGAGTTGAAGCGACGCTTGATGTGCCTGGTCTTCTTGTGAAACCTGGGCTCCTTGGCAAGTGCAATAGCTCCAGTGTTGTCACAGAAGAGTTTGATTGGCCCCGACGCATTGGGTATGACTCCGAGGTCGGTTATGAACTCCTTCACCCATATTGCTTCATGTGCTGCCTCCGAGGCTGCCATGTACTCCGCTTCACATGTAGATCCCGCCACGACGCTCTGCTTGCAACTGCACCAGCTTACTGCCCCACCATTCAAAATATACACGTATCCGGTTTGTGACTTAGAGTCATCCAGATCTGTGTTGAAGCTAGCGTCGACGTAACCCTTTACGACGAGCTATTCGTCACCTCCATAAACGAGAAACATTTCCTTAGTCCTTTTCAGGTACTTCAGGATATTCTTGACCGCTGTCCAGTGTTCCTTGCCGGGATTACTTTGGTACCTTCCTACCAAACTTACGGCAAGGTTTACATCAGGTCTGGTACACAACATGGCATACATAATAGAACCTATGGCTGAGGCATAGGGGATGACACTCATCTCTTCTATATCTTCTGCCGTGGTCGGACATTGAGCTGAGCTCAATTTCACACCTTGTAACACAGGTAAGAACCCCTTCTTAGATTGATCCATATTGAACTTCTTCAATATCTTATCAAGGTATGTGCTTTGTGAAAGACCTATGAGGCGTCTCGATCTATCCCTATAGATCTTGATGCCTAATATATAAGCAGCTTCTCCAAGGTCCTTCATTGAAAAACTTTTATTCAAGTAGGCCTTAATGCTGTCCAAGAGTTCTATATCATTTCCCATCAAAAGTATGTCGTCTACATATAATATGAGAAATGCTACAGAGCTCCCACTCACTTTCTTGTAAACGCAGGCTTCTGCATAAGTCTGCGTAAACCCAAACGCTTTGATCATCTCATCAAAGCGAATGTTCCAACTCCGAGATGCTTGCACCAGCCCATAAATCGAGCGTTGGAGCTTGCACACCTTGTCAGCATTCTTAGGATCGACAAAACCTTCCGGCTGCATCATATACAATTCTTCCTTAAGGAAACCATTAAGGAATGCCGTTTTGACGTCCATTTGCCATATTTCATAATCGTAGAATGCGGCAATTGCTAACATGATTCGGACGGACTTCAGCTTCGCTACCGGTGAGAAAGTCTCATCGTAGTCAATTCCTTGAACTTGTCGATAACCCTTAGCGACAAGCCGAGCTTTATAGATGGTCACATTACCATCCGCGTCTGTCTTCTTCTTAAAGATCCATTTATTTTCTATGGCTCGCCGCTCAACGGGCAAGTCAGTCAAAGTCCATACTTCGTTTTCATACATGGATCCTACCTCGGACTTCATGGCTTCTAGCCATCTGTCGGAATCCGGGCCCGCCATTGCTTCCTCATAGTTCGAAGGTTCACCGCTATCTAACAACATGATTTCTAAGACAGGGTTGCCGTACCACTCTGGTGCGGAACGTGTCCTTGTGGACCTTCGAATTTCAGTAGGAGCTTGATTAGAAGTATCTTTATCATCATCATTAATTTCCTCTCTAGTCGGTGCAGGCACCTCAGGAACGTTTTCTTGAGTTTCGCCATTTTCCGTTTCAAGAGGTAACACTTCATAAAGTTCTACTTTCCTCCCACTTACTTCTTTCGAGAGAAACTCCTTCTCTAGAAAGGATCCATTCTTGGCAACAAAGATCTTGCCTTCGGATCTGAGGTAGAAGGTATACCCAATAGTTTCTTTAGGGTATCCTATGAAGACGCATTTTTCCGACTTGGGTTCGAGCTTTTCAGGTTGAAGTTTCTTGACATAAGCATCGCATCCCCAAACTTTTAGAAACGACAGCTTAGGTTTCTTCCCAAACCATAATTCATACGGTGTCGTCTCAACGGATTTCGACGGAGCCCTATTTAAAGTGAATGCGGCAGTCTCTAAAGCATAGCCCCAAAAAGATAGCGGTAAATCGGTAAGGGACATCATAGATCGTACCATATCTAATAGAGTGTGATTACGACGTTCGGACACACCATTACGCAGAGGTGTTCCAGGCGGCGTGAGTTGTGAAACTATTCCACATTTTCTTAAGTGTGTGCCAAATTCGTGATTCAAGTATTCTCCTCCACGATCTGATCGTAGAAACTTGATCTTTCTATCACGTTGATTTTCAACCTCACTCTGAAATTCCTTGAACTTTTCAAAGGTCTCAGACTTGTGTTTCATTAAGTAGATGTACCCATATCTACTCAAGTCATCAGTGAGGGTGAGAACATAACGATAGCCACCGCGAGCCTCAACACTCATTGGACCACACACATCGGTATGTATGATTTCCAATATGTTGGTTGCTCGCTCCATTGTTCCTGAGAACGGAGTCTTGGTCATTTTACCCATGAGGCATGGTTCGCACGTGTCAAATGATTCATAATCAAGAGACTCTAAAAGTCCATCTACATGGAGCTTCTTCATGCGTTTGACACCTATGTGACCAAGGCGGCAGTGCCACAAATATGTGGGACTATTGTTATCAACTTTAACTCTTTTGGTATTCACACTATGAATATGTGTATCATCACGTACGAGATTCATTAAGAATAAACCATTAACCATCGGAGCATGACCATAAAACATATCTCTCATATAAATAGAGCAACCATTATTCTCAGATTTAAATGAGTAGCCATCTCGAATTAAACGAGATCCGGACACAATGTTCATGCTCAAACTTGGCACTAAATAACAATTATTGAGGTTTAAAACTAATCCCGTAGGTAAATGTAGAGGTAGCGTGCCGACGGCGATCACATCGACCTTGGAACCATTCCCGACGCGCATCGTCACCTCGTCCTTCGCCAGTCTCCGTTTATTCCGCAGCTCCTGCTTTGAGTTACAAATGTGAGCAACTGCACCGGTATCAAATACCAAAGAGCTACTACGAGTACTGGTAAGGTACACATCAATTACATGTATATCACATATACCTTTTGTTTTGCCGGCCTTCTTGTCCGCTAAGTATTTGGGGCAGTTCCGCTTCCAGTGACCACTTCCCTTGCAATAAAAACACTCAGTCTCGGGCTTGGGTCCATTCTTTGGCTTCTTCCCGGCAACTTGCTTACCGGGCGCGGCAACTTCCTTGCCGTCCTTCTTGAAGTTCTTTTTACCCTTTCCCTTCTTAAACTTAGTGGTTTTATTCACCATCAACACTTGATGTTCCTTCTTGATTTCTACCTCTGCTGATTTCAGCATAGCATATACCTCAGGAATGGTCTTTACCATCCCCTGCATGTTGTAGTTCATCACAAAGCTCTTGTAGCTAGGTGGAAGCGACTGGAGGATTCTGTCAATGACCGCTACATCCGGGAGATTAACTTCCAGTTGAGTCAAGCGGTTGTGCAACCCAGTTGAGTCAAGTGGAGTTTCAGGACTTTTGGAGTTGCGCAGAATAGGTCTCTAATATTTGCTCCTTTTCCAGCCCAGAATTCCAGCCGTCGGCATTCTCCCTCCTTATGTAAACCTTGTAAAATAAGAGAGAATAGCCATAAGTATTGTGACATATTGTGAAATAACAGCATGATACAAAATGGACGTATCAACTCCCCCAAGCTTAGACCTCGCTTGTCCTCAAGCGAAAAGCCGATAACAATAAATATGTCCTCATGTTTAGAGGTAGAGGCGTCGATAAAAATAAAATACGGACATGAAGGCGTCATGATTATGTTGGGGAACGTAGTAATTTCAAAAATTTCCTACGCACACGCAAGATCATGGTGATGCATAGCAACGAGAGGGGAGAGTGGTGTCCATGTACCCTCGTAGACCGTTAGCGGAAGCGTTATATCAACGCGGTTGATGTAGTCGTACGTCTTCACGATCCGAACGATCCAAGCACCGTTACTCCGGCACCTCCGAGTTCTTGGCACACATTCAGCTCGATGACGATCCCCGGGCTCCGATCCAGCAAAGCGTCGGGGAGGAGTTCCGTCAGCACGACGGCGTGGTGACGATCTTGATGTTCTACTGTCGCAGGGCTTCGCCTAAGCACCGCTACAATATGACCGAGGTGGAATATGGTGGAGGGGGGCACCGCACACGGCTAAGGAACGATCACGAAGATCAACTTCTGTGTCTATGGGGTGCCCCCTGCCCCCGTATATAAAGGAGTGGAGGAGGGGAGGGCCGGCCCTCTCTATGGCGCGCCCTAGGGGAGTCCTACTCCCACCGGGAGTAGGATTCCCCCTTTCCTAGTCCAACTAGGAGTCCTTCCATGTATTAGGAGTAGGAGACAAGGAAGGGGAAGAGGGAAGAGAAGGAAGGAGGGGGCGCCGCCCCTCCGCCTAGTCCAATTCGGACTAGCCAATGGGGGGGCGCGCGGCCTGCCTCTCCCTCTCCCCTAAAGCCCAATAAGGCCCATATACTTGTTCCCCCGTATTCCCGTAACTCCCCGGTACTCCCAAAAATACCCGAATCACTCAGAACCTTTCCGATGTCCGAATATAGTCGTCCAATATATCGATCTTTATGTCTCCACCATTTCCAGACTCCTCGTTATATCCCCGATCTCATTCGGGACTCCGAACTCCTTCGGTACATCAAAACTCATAAACTCATAATATAACTGTCATCGAAACCTTAAGCGTGCGGACCCTACGGTTCGAGGACAATGTAGACATGACCGAGACACGTCTCCGGTCAATAACCAATAGCGGGACCTGGATGCCCATATTGGTTCCTACATATTCTACGAAGATCTTTATCGGTCAGACCGCATAACAACATACGTTGTTCCCTTTGTCATCGGTATGTTACTTGCCCGAGATTCGATCGTCGGTATCCAATACCTAGTTCAATCTCGTTACCGGCAAGTCTCTTTACTCGTTCCGTAATACATCATCCCGCAACTAACTCATTAGTTGCAATGCTTGCAAGGCTTAAGTGATGTGCATTACCGAGAGGGCCCAGAGATACCTCTCCGACAATCGGAGTGACAAATCCTAATCTCGAAATACGCCAACCCAACATCTACCTTTGGAGACACCTGTAGAGCTCCTTTATAATCACCCAGTTACGTTGTGACGTTTGGTAGCACACAAAGTGTTCCTCCGGTAAACGGGAGTTGCATAATCTCATAGTAATAGGAACATGTATAAGTCATGAAAAAAGCAATAGCAACACACTAAATGATCAAGTGCTAAGCTAACGAAATGGGTCATGTCAATCGCATCATTCTCCTAATGATGTGATCCCGTTAATCAAATGACAACTCATGTCTATGGCTAGGAAACTTAACCATCTTTGATTAACGAGCTAGTCAAGTAGAGGCATACTAGTGACACTCTGTTTGTCTATGTATTCACACATGTATTATGTTTCCGTTTAATACAATTCTAGCATGAATAATAAACATTTATCATGATATAAGGAAATAAATAATAACTTTATTATTGCCTCTAGGGCATATTTCCTTCAGTCTCCCACTTGCACTAGAGTCAATAATCTAGTTCATATCACCATGTGATTTACCAGCAATAGTTCACATCACCATGTGATTAACACCCATAGTTCACATCGATATGTGATCAACACCCAAAGGGTTTACTAGAGTCAGTAATCTAGTTCACATCGCTATGTGATTAACACCCAAAGAGTACTAAGGTGTGATCATGTTTTGCTTGTGAGAGAAGCTTAGTCAACGGGTCTGTCAAAATTCAGATCCGTATGTATTTTGCAAATTTCTATGTCTACAATGCTCTGCACGGAGCTACTTTAGCTAATTGCTCCCACTTTCAATATGTATCTAGATTGAGACTTAGAGTCATCTAGATTAGTGTCAAAACTTGCATCGACGTAACCCTTTACGACGAACGTTTTGTCACCTCCATAATCGAGAAACATATCCTTATTCCACTAAGGATAATTTTGACCGCTGTCCAATGATCTACTCCTAGATCACTATTGTTCTCCCTTGCCAAAATCAGTGTAGGGTATGCAATAGTTCTGGTACACAGCATGACATACTTTATAGAACCTATGACTGAGGCATAGGGAATGACTTTCATTCTCTTTCTATCTTCTGCCGTGGTCGGGCTTTGAGTCTTTACTCAACTTCACACCTTGTAACACAGGCAAGAACTCTTTTCTTTGACTGTTCCATTTTGAACTACTTCAAAATCTTGTCAAGGTATGTACTCATTGAAAACTTATCAAGCGTCTTGATCTATCTCTATAGATCTTGATGCTTAATATGTAAGCAGCTTTACCGAGGTCCTTCTTCGAAAAACTTCTTTCAAATACTCCTTTATGCTTCGCAGAATAATTCTACATTATTTCCGATCAACAATATATACTTATCAGAAATGCTGTAGTGCTCCCACTCACTTTCTTGTAAATACAGGCTTCACCGCAAGTCTGTATAAAACTATATGCTTTGATCAACTTATCAAAGCGTATATTCCACTTCCGAGATGCTTGCACCAGTCCATAAATGAATCGCTGGAGCTTGCATATTTTGTTAACACCTTTAGGATCGACAAAACCTTCTAGTTGCATCGTATACAACTCTTCTTTAATAAATCTATTAAGGAATGCAGTTTTGTTTATCCATTTGCCGGATTTTATAAAATGTGGCAATTGCTAACATGATTCGGACAGACTTAAGCATAGATACGAGTGAGAAACTCTCATCGTAGTCAACACCTTGAACTTGTCGAAAACCTTTTGCGACAATTCTAGCTTTGTAGATAGTAACACTACTATCAGTGTCTGTCTTCCTCTTGAAGATCCATTTATTTTCTATGGCTTGCCGATCATCGGGCAAATCCATCAAAGTCCATACTTTGTTCTCATACATGGATCCCATCTCAGATTTCATGGCCTCAAACCATTTTGTGGAATCTGGGCTCATCATCGCTTCCTCATAGTTCGTAGGTTCGTCATGGTTAAGTAACATGACCTCCAGAACAGGATTACCGTACCACTCTGGTGCGGATCTCACTCTGGTTGATCTACGAGGTTTGGTAGTAACTTGATCCGAAGTTACATGATCATCATCATTATCTTCCTCACTAATTGGTGTAGTAGTCAGAGGAACAGATTTCTGTGATGAACTACTTTCCAATAAGGGAGCAGGTACAGTTACCTTATCAAGTTCTACTTTCCTCCCACTCACTTCTTTCAAGAGAAACTCCTTCTCCGGAAAGGATCCATTCTTAGCAACGAATGTCTTGCCTTCGGATCTGTGATAGAAGGTGTACCCAACTGTCTCCTATGGGTATCCTATGAAGACATATTTCTCCGATTTGGGTTTGAGCTTATCAGGATGAAACTTATTCATATAAGCATCACAATCCCAAACTTTAAGAAACGACAACTTTGGTTTCTTGCCAAACCACAGTTCATATTGTGTCGTCTCAACGGACTTAGATGGTGCCCCTTTTTAACGTGAATGCAGCTGTCTTTAATGCATAACCCCAAAACGATGTTGGTAAATCTGTAAGGAACATCATAGATTGCACTATATCCAATAAAGTACGGTTATGACGTTCGGACACACCATTATGTTGTGGTGTTCCAGGTGGCGTGAGTAGTGAAACTATTTCACATTGTTTTAACTGAAGACCAAACTCGTAACTCAAATACTCTTCTCCACGATCAGATCGTAGAAACTTTATTTTCTTGTTACGATGATTTTCCACTTCACTCTGAAATTATATGAACTTTTCAAATGTTTCAGACTTCTTATTTCATTAAGTATATATACTCATATCTGCTTAAATCATCTGTGAAGGTTAGAAAATAATGATACTTGTCGCGAGCTTTAATATTCATCGGACCACATACATCAGTATGTATGATTTCCAACAAATCTGTTGCTTGCTCCATTGTTCCGGAGAACGGCGTTTTAGTCATCTTGCCCAAGAGACATGGTTCGCAAGCATCAAGTGATTCATCATCAAGTGATTCCAAAATCCCATCAGCATGGAGTTTCTTCATGCACTTTACACCAATATGACTTAAACGGCAGTGCCACAAATAAGTTGCACTATCATTATTAACTTTGCATCTTTTGGCTTCAATATTATGAATATGTGTATCACTACGATCGAGATCCAATGAACCATTTTCATTGGGTGTGTAACCATATAAGGTTTTATTCATGTAAACAGAACAACAATTTATTCTCTTACTTAAATGAATAACCGTATTGCAATAAACATGATCAAATCATATTCATGCTCAACGCAAACACCAAATAACACTTATTTAGGTTCAACACTAATCTCGAAAGTATAGGGAGTGTACGATGATGATTATATCAATCTTGGAACCACTTCCAACTCTCATCGTCACTTCACCCTTAACTAGTCTCTGTTTATTCTGCAACTCCTGTTTCGAGTTACTACTCTTAGCAACTGAACCAGTATCAAATACCGAGGGGTTGCTATAAACACTAGTAAAGTACACATCAATAACATGTATATCCATTATACCTTTGTTCACTTTGCCATCCTTCTTATCCACCAATTACTTGGGGTAGTTCCGCTTCTAGTGACCAGTCCCTTTGCAGTAGAAGCACTCAGTCTCAGGCTTAGGTCCAGACTTGGGCTTCTTCACTTGAGCAGCAACTTGCTTGCCGTTCTTCTTGAAGTTCCCCTTCTTCCCTTTGCCCTTTTCTTGAAACTAGTGGTCTTGTTAACCATCAACACTTGATGTTTTTCTTGATTTCTACCTTCGTCGGTTTCAGCATGACGAAGAGCTTGGGAATTACTTTCGTCATCCCTTGCATATTATAGTTCATCACGAAGTTCTACTAACTTGGTGATGGTGACTAGAGAATTCTGTCAATCACTATTTTATCTGGAAGATTAACTCCCACTTGATTCAAGTGATTGTAGTACCTAGACAATCTGAGCACATGCTCACTAATTGAGCGATTCTCCTCCATCTTTTAGCTATAGAACTTGTTAGAGACTTCATATCTCTCAACTCGGGTATTTGCTTGAAATATTAACTTCAACTCCTGGAACATCTCATATGGTCCATGACGTTCAAAACGTCTTTGAAGTCCCGATTCTAAGCCGTTAAGCATGGTGCACTAAACTATCAAGTAGTCATCATATTGAGCTAGCCAAACGTTCATAACGTCTGTATCTGCTCCTGCAATAGGTCTGTCACCTAGCGGTGCATCAAGGACATAATTCTTCTGTGCAGCAATGAGGATAATCCTCAAGTTACGGACCCAGTCCGTGTAATTGCTACCATCATCTTTCAACTTTGCTTTCTCAAGAAACACATTAAAATTCAACGGAACAACAGCACGGGCCATCTATCTACAATCAACATAAACATGCAAGATACTATCAGGGACTAAGTTCATGATAAATTTAAGTTCAATTAATCATATTACTTAAGAACTCCCACTTAGATAGACATCCCTCTAATCCTCTAAGTGATCACGTGATCCAAATCAACTAAGCCATAACCGATCATCACGTGAAATGGATTAGTCTTCAATGGTGAACATCATTATGTTGATCATATCTACTATATGATTCACGCTCGACCTTTCGGTCTCCGTGTTCCGAGGCCATATCTGCATATGCTAGGCTCGTCAAGTATAACCCGAGTATTCTGCGTGTGCAAAACTGGCTTGCACCCGTTGTAGATGGACGTAGAGCTTATCACACCCGATCATCACGTGGTGTCTGGGCACGACGAACTTTGGCAACGGTGCATACTCAGGGAGAACACTTCTTGATAATTTAGTGAGAGATCATCTTATAATGCTACCGTCAATCAAAGCAAGATAAGATGCATAAAAAAAGATAAACATCACATGCAATCAATATAAGTGATATGATATGGCCATCATCATCTTGTGCTTGTGATCTCCATCTCCGAAGCACCGTCATGATCACCATCGTCACCGGCGCGACACCTTGATCTCCATCGTAGCATCGTTGTCGTCTCGCATATCTTATGCTTCTACGACTATCGCTACCGCTTGGTGATAAAGAAAAGCATTACAGGGCAATTGCATTGCATACAATAAAGCGACAACCATATGGCTCCTGCCAGTTGCCGATAACTCGGTTACAAAACATGATCATCTCATACAATAAAATTTAGCATCATGTCTTGACCATATCACATCACAACATGCCCTGCAAAAACAAGTTAGACGTCCTCTACTTTGTTTATTGCAAGTTTTACGTGGCTGCTACGGGCTTAAGCAAGAACCAATCTTACCTACGCATCAAAACCACAACGATAGTTTGTCAAATAGACTCCGTTTTAACCTTCGCAAGGACCGGGCGTAGCCATACTCGGTTCAACTAAAGTTGGAGAAACTGACACCCGCCAGCCACCTGTGTGCAAAGCACGTCGGTAGAACCAGTCTCGCGTAAGCGTACGCGTAATGTCGGTCCGGCCCGCTTCATCCAACAATACCGCCGAACCAAAGTATGACATGCTGGTAGGCAGTATGACTTATATCGTCCACAACTCACTTGTGTTCTACTCGTGCATATAACATCAAACCATAAAAAACAAGGCTCGGATGCCACTGTTGGGGAACGTAGTAATTTCAAAAATTTCCTACGCACACGCAAGATCATGGTGATGCATAGCAACGAGAGGGGAGAGTATTGTCCACGTACCCTCGTAGACCGAAAGCGGAAGCGTTATATCAACGCGGTTGATGTAGTCGTACGTCTTCACGATCCGACCGATCCAAGCACCGTTACTCCGGCACCTCCGAGTTCTTGGCACACATTCAGCTCGATGACGATCCCCGGGCTCCGATCCAGCAAAGCGTCGGGGAGGAGTTCCGTCAGCACGACGGCGTGGTGACGATCTTGATGTTCTACTGTCGCAGGGCTTCGCCTAAGCACCGCTACAATATGACCGAGGTGGAATATGGTGGAGGGGGGCACCGCACATGGCTAAGGAACGATCACGAAGATCAACTTCTGTGTCTATGGGGTGCCCCTGCCCCCGTATATAAAGGAGTGGAGGAGGGGAGGGCCGGCCCTCTCTATGGCGCGCCCTAGGGGAGTCCTACTCCCACCGGGAGTAGGATTCCCCCTTTCCTAGTCCAAATAGGAGTCCTTCCATGTATTAGGAGTAGGAGACAAGGAAGGGGAAGAGGGAAGAGAAGGAAGGAGGGGGCGCCGCCCCTCCCCCTAGTCCAATTCGGACAAGCCAATGGGGGGTCGCGCGGCCTGCCTCTCCCTCTCCCCTAAAGCCCAATAAGGCCCATATACGTCTTCCCCCGTATTCCCGTAACTCCCCGGTACTCCCGAAAATAGCCGAATCACTCAGAACCTTTCCGATGTCCGAATATAGTCGTCCAATATATCGATCTTTACGTCTCGACCATTTTAAGACTCCTCGTCATATCCCCGATCTCATTCGGGACTCCGAACTCCTTCGGTACATCAAAACTCATAAACTCATAATATAACTGTCATCGAAACCTTAAGCGTGCGGACCCTACGGTTCGAGAACAATGTAGACATGACCGAGACACGTCTCCGGTCAATAACCAATAGCGGGACCTGGATGCCCATATTGGTTCCTACATATTCTACGAAGATCTTTATCGGTCAGACCACATAACAACATACGTTGTTCCCTTTGTCATCGGTATGTTACTTGCCCGAGATTCGATCGTCGGTATCCAATACCTAGTTCAATCTCGTTACCGGCAAGTCTCTTTACTCGTTCCGTAATACATCATCCCGCAACTAACTCATTAGTTGCAATGCTTGCAAGGCTTAAGTGATGTGCATTACCAAGAGGGCCCAGAGATACCTCTCCGACAATCGGAGTGACAAACCCTAATCTCGAAATACGCCAACCCAACATCTACCTTTGGAGACACCTGTAGAGCTCCTTTATAATCACCCAGTTACGTTGTGACGTTTGGTAGCACACAAAGTGTTCCTCCGGTAAACGGGAGTTGCATAATCTCATAGTAATAGGAACATGTATAAGTCATGAAGAAAGCAATAGCAACACACTAAATGATCAAGTGCTAAGCTAACGAAATGGGTCATGTCAATCACATCATTTTCCTAATGATGTGATCCCGTTAATCAAATGACAACTCATGTCTATGGCTAGGAAACTTAACCATCTTTGATTAACGAGCTAGTCAAGTAGAGGCATACTAGTGACACTCTGTTTGTCTATGTATTCACACATGTATTATGTTTCCGGTTAATACAATTCTAGCATGAATAATAAACATTTATCATGATATAAGGAAATAAATAATAACTTTATTATTGCCTCTAGGGCATATTTCCTTCATATTATTCTCATAACAGCAACATATATACATTTTGTCATATGATTACTCATGTTCAAGCGATGATCTATTCACAATACAAAAGTATGAATCATAAACCTTATTGGGCTCCAACAAACTATAATCTCAGTCATTGAAGCAATTGCAATTTATCATAACATCGGAAAGAGTCTATGTCAGAGCTTAAAAGCAAGTCCACATACTCAACTATCATCTAGTCCTTCATAATTACTAACACTCACGCGATACTTGTGGTTACGGAGTTTTAATCGGACACATAGAAAGATAGGGGCTTATAGTTTTGCCCCACAACCTTGCATAGGGTAGAAGATAATAATAAAAGATAGGCCCTTCGCAGAGGGAAGCAGAGGTTGCCATGCGCTTTTATGGTTGGATGCATAAAAATCTCAATGCGAAAGGACGTCACTTTATATTGCCCCTTGTGATGTGAACCTTTATTATGCAGTCCGTCGCTTTTATTACTTCCACATCACAAGATCGTATAAAGCTTATTCCTCCCACACCAATCAATCATACATATTTAGAGCATTTTTTATTGCTTTGCACCGATGACAACTTACTTGAAGGATCTTACTCAATCCATAGGTAGATATGGTGGACTCTCATGGCAAAACTGGTTTAAGGGTGTTTGGAAGCACAAGTAGTATCTCTACTTAGTGCTGAGAATTTGGCTAGCATGAGGGGGGAAAGGTAAGCTCAACAAGTTAGAGGATCCATGACAACATACTTTATCTCAGATATAAGAGAGACATAACTCATTACGTTGTCTTCCTTGTCCAACATCAACTCTTTAGCATGTCATATTTTAATGAGTGCTCCCAATCATAAAAAGATGTCAATGATAATATATCTATATGTGAAACCTCTCTTTCCTTATTACTTCCTACTAATTGCAACGATGACCAAAGTTATGTCTGCCAACTCCCAACAACTTTTAATCATCATACTCTTTCTATGTGAAGTCATTACTCTCAATAAGATCAATATAAACTTTTTGTTTCCCCTTTTTTTATTCTTTTTCTTCTTTTCTCTTATTCACCCAAGGTCATGGCAAAATAACCAGGCCCTTGACTCAACACTAATCTTTATTATATATAGCTCACGGACTTGATTACAAAGAGAGATCATAAAGCAAAACTCAAAACTAGATCATGCCATAAACTTTATTCTACTAGATCAAGATACTACTAATAGGATCAAACTAAGAAAAACGGTAAAGATAGGAGTTGTGATTGTGATACGATACCGATGCACCTCCCCCAAGCTTGGCAGTTGCCAAGGGGAGTGCCCATACCCAAGTGATTATGTCTCCTTTGTCGGTGAAGAAGGTGGAGGTGACAGATAATCGCACATCGAGCGTAAGAGGTCCTCCAGCTTGCGAATAATGCCCTTGAGTGCGACAATATGCTCCTTCAACTAAATATTTTCTTGTGTGAGATACTTGTTTTGTATACGAGCTAACTCAATCATCTTGAAAGCTTCGATCTCAGTTGGGGTAAGAAGGTTATGATCAAGTTGAAGGATGTCCTTTGCTGCCGGAGCTTGATCTTCCGTGGCCTTCTTGATCCTTTCATCCTTGTTGACCCTCGTGGGTTCTTCCCTCTTCAGATCTATCTTCATCAGCCAAGCATCGTTGTCACCATTGTTGGAGGAGGGAGAAGACATGATGCCCAGCCTGGAAAACCCTTGTTGGGGAACGTTGCAGAAAATTAAAAATTTTCCTACGGTTTCACCAAGATCCATCTATGAGTTCATCTAGCAACGAGTATTCAGATTATATAGCATCTACATACCACTTTGTAGATCGCAACGGAAGCGTTCGAGTGAACGTGGATGAGGTAGTCGTACTTGCCGTGATCCAATTCACCGATGATCTAGTACCGAACGGACGGCACCTCCGCGTTCAACACACGTACGGGACGGGAGACGTCTCCTCCTTCTTGATCCAGCAAGGGGAAAGGAGAGGTTGAGGAAGATCCAGCACGACGGTGTGGTGGTGGATGCAGCAGAACTCCGGCAGGGCTTCGCTAAGCAACTACGGGAGGAGGAGGAGGTGTTGCAGGGAGGAGGGAGGAGCCAGGGCATAGGGTGCGGCCACCCCTCCCTCCCCTCCCTTTATATAGGCGCATGAGAGGGGGGGAGGGCGCAGCCTTGCCCCTTCCTCCAAGGAAGGGGTGCGGCCAAAGGGGGGGAGGAGTCCATCCTCCCCAAGGCACCTCGGAGGTGCCTTCCCCTCTTTGGACTCTTCCCTCTCCAAGTCTCCTTGGCGCATGGGCCCTTGGGGCTGGTGCCCTTGGCCCATATAGGCCAGGGCGCACCCCCTATAGCCCATGTGGCCCCCCGGGGCAGGTGGACCCCCCCGGTGGACCCCCGGGACCCCTCCGGTGGTCCCGGTACAATACCGATAACACCGAAACTTGTCCCGATGGCCAAAATAGCACTTCCTATATATAATTCTTTACCTCCGGACCATTCCGGAACTCCTCGTGACGTCCGAGATCTCATCCGGGACTCCGAACAACATTCGGGTTACTGCACATACATATCTTCACAACCCTAGCGTCACCGAACCGTAAGTGTGTAGACCCTACGGGTTCGGGAGACATGCAGACATGACCGAGACGGCTCTCGGGCAATAACCAATAGCGGGATCTGGATACCCATGTTGGCTCCCACATGCTCCACGATGATCTCATCGGATGAACCACGATGTCAAGGATTCAATTAATCCCGTATACGATTCCCTTTGTCAATCGGTATTTTACTTGCCCGAGATTCGATCGCCGGTATCCCAGTACCTCGTTCAATCTCGTTACCGGCAAGTCACTTTTCTCGTACCGTAATGCATAATCCCGTGATCAAACACTTTGATCACATTGAGCTCATTGTGATGATGCATTACCGAGAGGGCCCGGTGATACCTCTCCGTCAAGCGGAGTGACAAATCCCAGTCTCGATCCATGTCAACCCAACAGACACTTTCAGAGATACCCGTAGTATACCTTTATAGTCACCCAGTTACGTTGTGACGTTTGGCATACCCAAAGCACCCCTACGGTATCCGGGAGTTACACGATCTCATGGTCTAAGGAAAGGATACTTGACATTGGAAAACTCTAGCAAACGAACTATGCGATCTTATGCTATGTTTAGGATTGGGTCTTGTCCATCACATCATTCTCCTAATGATGTGATCCCGTTATCGATGACATCCAATGTCCATAGTCAGGAAACCATGACTATCTGTCGATCAACGAGCTAGTCAACTAGAGGCTCACTAGGGACATGTTTGTTGTCTGTTATTCACACATGTATTACGATTTCCGGTTAACACAATTATAGCACGAATAAAGACAATTATCATGAATAAGGAAATATAATAATAATGCTTTTATTATTGCCTCTAGGGCATATTTCCAACAGTCTCCCACTTGCACTAGAGTCAATAATCTAGTTACATTGTGATGAATCGAACACCCATAGAGTTCTGGTGCTGATCATGTTTTGCCTTAGGGAGAGGTTTAGTCAACGGATCTGCGACATTCAGATCCGTGTGCACTTTACAAATCTCTATGTCTCCATCTTGAACATTTTCACGAATGGAGTTGAAGCGACGCTTGATGTGCCTGGTCTTCTTGTGAAGCCTGGGCTCCTTTGCAAGTGCAATAGCTCCAGTATTGTCACAGAAGAGCTTGATTGGCCCCGACGCATTGGGTATGACTCCGAGGTCGGTGATGAACTCCTTCACCCAAATTGCTTCATGTGCTGCCTCCGAGGCTGCCATGTACTCCGCTTCACATGTAGATCCCGCCACGACGCTTTGCTTGCAACTGCACCAGCTTACTGCCCCACCATTCAAAATATACACGTATCCGGTTTGTGACTTAGAGTCATCCAGATCTGTGTCGAAGCTAGCGTCGACGTAACCTTTTACGACGAGCTCTTCGTCACCTCCATAAACGAGAAACATTTCCTTAGTCCTTTTCAGGTACTTCAGGATATTCTTGACCGCTGTCCAGTGTTCCTTGCCGGGATTACTTTGGTACCTACCTACCAAACTTACGGCAAGGTTTACATCAGGTCTGGTACACAGCATGGCATACATAATAGAACCTATGGCTGAGGCATAGGGGATGACGCTCATCTCTTCTATTTCTTCTGCCGTGGTCGGACATTGAGCTGAGCTCAATTTCACACCTTGTAATACAGGTAAGAACCCTTTCTTAGATTGATCCATATTGAACTTCTTCAATATTTTATCAAGGTATGTGCTTTGTGAAAGACCTATGAGGCGTCTCGATCTATCTCTATAGATCTTGATGCCTAATATATAAGCAGCTTCTCCAAGGTCCTTCATTGAATTTTTTTTATTCAAGTAGGCCTTAATGCTGTCCAAGAGTTCTATATCATTTCCCATCAAAAGTATGTCGTCTACATATAATATGAGAAATGCTACAGAGCTCCCACTCACTTTCTTGTAAACACAGGCTTCTCCATAAGTTTGTGTAAACCCAAACGCTTTGATCATCTCATCAAAGCGAATGTTCCAACTCCGAGATGCTTGCACCAGCCCATAAATCGAGCGTTGGAGCTTGCATACATTGTCAGCATTCTTAGGATCGACAAAACCTTCCGGCTGCATCATATACAATTCTTCCTTAAGGAAACCATTAAGGAATGCCGTTTTGACGTCCATTTGCCATATCTCATAATCCTAGTATGCGGCAATTGCTAACATGATTCGGACGGACTTCAGCTTCGCTACCGGTGAGAAAGTCTCATCGTAGTCAATTCCTTGAACTTGTCGATAACCCTTAGCGACAAGCCGAGCTTTATAGATGGTCACATTACCATCCGCGTCTGTCTTCTTCTTAAAGATCCATTTATTTTCTATGGCTCGCCGTTCAACGGGCAAGTCAGTCAAAGTCCATACTTCGTTTTCATACATGGATCCTATCTCGGATTTCATGGCTTCTAGCCATTTGTCGGAATCCGGGCCCGCCATTGCTTCCTCATAGTTCGAAGGTTCACCGTTGTCTAACAACATGATTTCCAAGACAGGGTTCCCGTACCACTCTGGTGCGGATCGTGTCCTTGTGGACCTTCGAATTTCAGTAGGAGCTTGATCAAAAGCATCTTGATCATCATCATTAATTTCCTCTCTAGTCGGTGCAGGCACCTCAGAAACGTTTTCTTGAGTTTCACCATTTTCCGGTTCAAGAGGTAACACTTCATCAAGTTCTACTTTCCTCCCACTTACTTCTTTCGAGAGAAACTCTTTCTCCAGAAAGGATCCATTCTTGGCAACAAAGATCTTGCCTTCGGATCTGAGGTAGAAGGTATACCCAACAGTTTCTTTAGGGTATCCTATGAAGACGCATTTTTCCGACTTGGGTTCGAGCTTTTCAGGTTGAAGTTTCTTGACATAAGCATCGCATCCCCAAACTTTTAGAAATGACAGCTTAGGTTTCTTCCCAAACCATAATTCATACGGTGTCGTCTCAACGGATTTCGACGGAGCCCTATTTAAAGTGAATGCGGCAGTCTCTAAAGCATAGCCCCAAAAAGATAGCGGTAAGTCGGTAAGAGACATCATAGATCGCACCATATCTAATAGAGTGCGATTACGACGTTCGGACACACCATTACGCTGAGGTGTTCCAGGCGGCGTGAGTTGTGAAACTATTCCACATTTTCTTAAGTGTGTGCCAAATTCGTGACTCAAGTATTCTCCTCCACGATCTGATCGTAGAAACTTGATTTTTCTATCACGTTGCTTTTCAACCTCACTCTGAAATTCCTTGAACTTTTCAAAGGTCTCAGACTTGTGTTTCATTAAGTAGATATACCCATATCTACTCAAGTCATCAGTGAGGGTGAGAACATAACGATAGCCACTGCGAGCCTCAACACTCATTGGACCACACACATCGGTATGTATGATTTCCAATAAGTTGGTTGCTTGCTCCATTGTTCCTGAGAACGGAGTCTTGGTCATTTTACCCATGAGGCATGGTTCGCACATGTCAAATGATTCATAATCAAGAGACTCTAAAAGTCCATCTGCATGGAGCTTCTTCATGCGTTTGACACCTATGTGACCAAGGCGGCAGTGCCACAAATATGTGAGACTATTGTTATCAACTTTCACTCTTTTGGTATTCACACTATGAATATGTGTATCATCACGTACGAGATTCATTAAGAATAAACCATCAACCATCGGAGCATGACCATAAAACATATCTCTCATATAAATAGAACAACCATTATTCTCGGATTTAAATGAGTAGCCATCTCGAATTAAGCGAGATCCAGATACAATGTTCATGCTCAAACTTGGCACTAAATAACAATTATTGAGGTTTAAAACTAATCCCGTAGGTAAATGTAGAGGCAGCGTGCCGACGGCGATCACATCGACCTTGGAACCATTCCCGACGCGCATCGTCACCTCGTCCTTCGCCAGTCTCCGTTTATTCCGCAGCTCCTGCTTTGAGTTACAAATGTGAGCAACTGCACCGGTATCAAATACCCAAGAGCTACTACGAGTAATGGTAAGGTACACATCAATTACATGTATATCACATATACCTTTGGTTTTGCCGGCCTTCTTGTCCGCTAAGTATTTGGGGCAGTTCCGCTTCTAGTGACCACTTCCCTTGCAGTAAAAACACTCAGTCTCGGGCTTGGGTCCATTCTTTGGCTTCTTCCCGGCAACTTGCTTAACGGGCGCGGCAACTTCCTTGCCGTCCTTCTTGAAGTTCTTTTTACCCTTGCCCTTCTTGAACTTAGTGGTTTTATTCACCATCAACACTTGATGCTCCTTCTTGATTTCTACCTCTGCTGATTTTAGCATAGCATATACTTCAGGAATGGTCTTTACCATCCCCTGCATATTGTAGTTCATCACAAAGCTCTTGTAGCTAGGTGGAAGCGACTGGAGGATTCTGTCAATGACCGCTTCATCCGGGAGATTAACTTCCAGTTGAGTCAAGCGGTTGTGCAACCCAGACATTTTGAGTATGTGTTCACTGACAGAACCATTTTCCTCCATCTTAAACGAGAGTTGTATAGCAATACATAATCACCTACGTTAAACTCACGCTTTTGTATCCTTTTGTCATGCCATCTTTTAACTTTCTCTTTAAACAACTTGGCATTTTCATATGCTTGGGTTCTCCATTCATCAAGTGAGCTAATATCAAATAACCTCTTCTCACCGGCAAGTTTGAAATCATAGTTGAGATCTTTAATAGCCCAATATGCCTTATGTTCTAGTTCGAGAGGTAGGTGACATGCTTTTCCATAAACCATTTTATACGGAGACATACCCATAGGATTTTTAAATGCAGTCCTATATGCCCATAATGCATCATCAAGTTTCTTGGACCAATTCTTTCTAGAGCTATTAACAGTCTTCTGCAAAATTAATTTGAGCTCTCTATTACTCAATTCTACTTGACCACTAGACTGCGGGTGATAAGGAGATGCAATTCTATGATTAACATCATATTTAGCAAGCATTTTACGGAAAGCACCATGAATAAAATGTGAACCACCATCAGTCATTAAATATCTAGAGACTCCACACCTAGGAAAAATAACTTCCTTAAGCATTTTAATAGAGGTGTTATGATCAGCACTACTAGTTGGAATAGCTTCTACCCACTTAGTAACGTAATCAACAGCAACCAAAATATGAGTGTATCCATTGGAGGCAGGAAAAGGTCCCATATAATCAAAGCCCCAAACATCAAATGGTTCAATAACAAGTGAATAATTCATAGGTATTTCTTGACGTCTACTAATATTACCAATTCTTTGACATTCATCACAAGACAAGACAAACTTACGAGCATCCTTGAAGAGAGTAGGCCAATAAAAACCGGATTGCAATACCTTATGTGCAGTTCTATCTCCAGCGTGGTGTCCTCCATAAGCTTTGGAGTGACACTTGCGTAGGATCTGTTCCTGTTCATGCTCAGGTACACAACGTCTAATAACACTATCTACTCCTTCTTTATAAAGATGTGGGTCATCCCAAAAGTAATGTCTCAAATCATAGAAGAATTTTTTCTTTTGTTGGTATGTGAAGCTAGGTGGTATAAACTTAGCAACAATATAATTAGCATAATCAGCATACCATGGAGTACTACGAGAAGTACTTATAACATTTAATTGTTCATCAGGAAAGCTATCATTAATAGGTAGTGGGTCATCAAGAACATTCTCTAACCTAGATAAGTTGTCTGCAACGGGGTTCTCAGCTCCCTTTCTATCAACAATATGCAAGTCAAATTCTTGTAGCAAGAGAACCCATCTAATAAGTCTAGGTTTAGCATCTTTCTTTTCCATAAGATATTTAATAGCAGCATGATCAGTGTGAATAGTTACTTTAGAATCAACAATATAAGGTCTGAACTTATCACAAGCAAATACAACTGCTAAAAGTTCTTTTTCAGTACTAGCATAATTTCTTTGAGCATTGTCTAGGGTCTTACTAGCATAATGGATAACATTTAATTTCTTATCAACTCTTTGCCCTAAAACAACACCTACAGCATAATCACTAGCATCACACATAATTTCAAAGGGTAAATTCCAATTAGGTGGCTGAACAACAGGTGCAGAGACTAATGCTTTCTTAAGTATTTCAAATGCTTCTACACAATCATCATCAAAGACAAACGGTATATCTTTTTGCAATAAATTAGTCAGAGGCCGAGAAATCTTTGAGAAGTCCTTAATGAACCTCCTATAAAATCCAGCATGACCAAGGAAACTTCTTATACCTTTGACGTCCTTGGGACATGGCACCTTTTCAATAGCATCAACTTTGGCTTTATCAACTTCAATCCTCTTTCGGAAACTTTGTGCCCCAAAATAATACCTTCATTAACCATAAAGTGGCACTTTTCCCAATTCAAGACAAGATTAGTTTCTTCACATCTCTGCAAAACTCGATCAAGATTGCTCAAGCAATCATCAAAAGAGGAACCATAGACGGAAAAATCGTCCATGAAAACCTCACAAATCTTTTCACAAAAGTCAGAGAATATAGCCATCATGCATCTTTGAAAGGTAGCAGGTGCATTACATAAACCAAAAGGCATACGTCTATAAGCAAAAGTACCAAAAGGGCATGTAAAACTAGTCTTTGATTGATCTCTAGCTGACACAGGTATTTGAGAGAAACCAGAATAACCATCTAGAAAGCAGTAATGTGTGTGTTTGCATAATCTTTCTAGCATTTGATCAATAAAAGGTAAGGGGTAATGATCTTTCTTAGTAGCTTTATTTAATTTGCGGAAATCAATTACCATCCTATAACCTGTAATAATTCTTTGTGGATCCAATTCATCTTTATCATTAGGAACAACAGTAATACCTCCCTTCTTAGGGACACAATGGACATGACTTACCCATTGACTGTCAGCAACGGGATAAATTATACCTGCCTCCAGAAGCTTGAGTATTTCTTTTCTTACCACTTCCTTCATTTTAGGATTCAGACATCGTTGAGGTATACGAACGGGTTTAGCATCTGCTTCCAAATTTATTTTATGTTTACATAGAGTGGGACTAATACCCTTAAGATCACCAAGAGTATATCCAATAGCAGCACGGTGCTTCTTCAGAGTTTTCAATAATCTTTCTTCTTCATGCTCTGAAAGGTTAGCACTAATAATAACAGGATATATCTTCTTTTCATCAAGATAAGCATATTTGAGATTATCAGGTAATGGTTTAAGCTCAAACACGGGATCACCCTTGGGTGGAGGAGGATCCCCTAAAATTTCAACAGGCAAGTTGTGTTGCAGAATAGGTTCCTGTTTAAAGAATACTTCATCTACTTCCCTTCTTTCATTCATGAACATATCATTTTCATGGTCTAGCAAATAGTGTTCTAAAGGATCACTAGGAGGTACGGCAATAGAAGCAAGACCAATAATTTCATCCTTACTAGGTAATTCTTCCTCACGATGTTGTTTGCTAAATTTAGACAAATTAAACTCATGAACCATATCATCCAAGCCAATAGTAACAACATTCTTTTCGCAATCTATCCTAGCATTAACAGTGTTCAAGAAGGGTCTACCAAATATAATGGGGAAAAAGCTATCTTGCGGAGAAGTAAGAACACGGAAATCGGCAGGATATTTTGTTTTCCCACACAAGACTTCAACATCTCTAACAATTCCCATCGCTGAAATAGTATCTCTATTGGCAAGTTTAATTGTGACATCAATATCTTCTAACTCAACAGGTGCAATTTCATGCTTGATTTATTTATACAAGTCATAAGGGATAACACTAGCACTAGCACCCATATCACATAAGCCATGATAACAATGATCTCCTATTTTAATAGAAATAACAGGCACGCCTACCACAGGTCTATGTTTATCTTTATCACAAGGCTTAGCAATTCTAGCAGTTTCACCATTGAACTGAATAACATGCTCATCAATATTATCAGACAAGAGATCTTTAACAATAGCAATATTAGGTTCTACTTTAACTTCCTCGGGAGGTGTATAAGTTCTAATATTGCTTTTACGAACAACAGTTGAAGCTTTAGCATGATCCTTTACTCTAA
This sequence comes from Aegilops umbellulata, assembly GCA_032464435.1. Classification (NCBI taxonomy): domain Eukaryota; kingdom Viridiplantae; phylum Streptophyta; class Magnoliopsida; order Poales; family Poaceae; genus Aegilops; species Aegilops umbellulata. Next base: position 644,326,811 of record CP136060.1, on the reverse strand, counting down.
CAGGGAAAGGTGGTTTCTCAACATAAGCAGTAGGAACAATAGGATCATTATAAGTGACAGTATTTTCTTCAACTTTAATAGGTGCAGATACTTTTACTTCTATGGGAGGATGATATTTAAACCACTTCTCCTTAGGGAGATCAACATAAGTAGCAAAAGATTCACAGAAAGAAGCTACTATCTCAGAGTCAAGTCCATATTTAGTGCTAAACTTACGGAAAATATCGGTATCCATAAAAGATTTAACACAATTAAACTTAGGTTTCATACCTGACTCCTTACCTTCGTCGAGGTCCCAATCTTCAGAGTTGCATTTAACTCTATCCAATAAGTTCCATCTAAATTCAATAGTCTTCATCATAAAAGAGCCAGCACAAGAAGTATCGAGCATGGTGCGATTGTTTTCAGAAAGCCGAGCATAAAAAGTTTGCATAATTATTTCTCTCGGGAGCTCATGATTGGGGCATGAATATAACATTGATTTAAGCCTCCCCCAAGCTTGAGCGATGCTTTCTCCTTCGCGAGGCCAGAAATTATATATATAATTGCGATCACGATGAACAAGATGCATACGGTAATACTTTTGATGAAATTCCAATTTCAATCTTTTATAGTCCCACGATCTCGTATCACATAGCCTATACCATATCAATGCGTCTTCCTTCAAAGATAAAGGGAAGACCTTCTTCTTAGCAACATCATCAGGTACACCTGCAAGCTTAAATAATCCACAAACTTCATCCACATATAATAAGTGCTCATCAGGATGCTTTGTTCCATCTCGTGTAAAAGAGTTAGCTAGCAGTCTTTCCATCATACCCGAAGGAAATTCAAAAGGAGTTTCATTTTCAATAGGTTCAGTAGGTTGAGGAGCAACTCTTTGCTCTACTGGACGGGGCGAAGATACCCCGAACAAGCCCCTCACAGAATTAATTTCCATAGTAACAAGTGACAATAAATTTCAGCACACTATATAAATTTTTCCTTACCAAATTCCACCTACCAAAGGAACTACACTCCCCGACAACGGTGCCAGAAAAGAGTCTTGATGACCCACAAGTATAGGGGATCTATCGTAGTCCTTTCGATAAGTAAGAGTGTTGAACCCAACAAGGAGCAGAAGGAAATGATAAGCGGTTTTCAGCAAGGTATTTTCTGCAAGTACTGAAATAAGTGGTAACAGATAGTTTTGTGACAAGATAAATTGTAACGAGCAACAAGTAACAAAAGTAAATAAAGTGCAGCAAAGTGGCCCAATCCTTTTTGTAGCAAAGGACAAGCCAGAACAAACTCTTATAATAGGAAAAGCGCTCCCGAGGACACATGGGAATATCGTCAAGCTAGTCTTCATCACGTTCATATGATTCGCGTTCGGTACTTTGATAATTTGATATGTGGGTGGACCGGTGCTTGGGTGCTGTTCTTACTTGAACAAGCATCCCACTTATGATTAACCTCTATTGCAAGCATCCGCAACTACAACAAAAGTATTAAGGTAAACCTAACCATAGCATGAAACATATGGATCCAAATCAGCCCCTTACGAAGCAACGCATAAACTAGGGTTTAAGCTTCTGTCACTCTAGAAACCCATCATCTACTTATTACTTCCCAATGCCTTACTCTATGCCCAAATAATGGTGAAGTGTTATGTAGTCGATGTTCACATAACACCACTAGAGGCTAGACAACATACATCTTATCAAAATATCAAACGAATACCAAATTCACATGACTACTAATAGCAAGACTTCTCCCTTGTCCTCAGGAACAAACGTAACTACTCACAAAGCATATTCATGTTCATAATCAGAGGGGTAATAATATGCATATAGGATCTGAACATATGATCTTCCACCAAATAAACCAACTAGCATCAACTACAAGGAGTAATCAACACTACTAGCGACCTACTAGCACCAATCCCGGACTTTGAGACAAGAATTGGATACAAGAGATGAACTAGGGTTTGGAGATGAGATGGTGCTGGTGAAGATGTTGATGGAGATTGCCCTCTCCCGATGAGAGGAGCGGTGGTGATGACGATGGTGATGATTTCCCCCTCCCGGAGGGAAGTATCCCCGACAGAACAGCTCTGCCGGAGCTCTAGATTGGTTCCGCCTCGGTTCCGCGTCATGGCGGCGGAGTCTCGTCCCAAAAGGTTGCTACTGATTTTTTTTCTCATCGAAAGACTTCATATAGCAGAAGATGGACGTCAGAGACCCACCAGGAGGCCCACGAGGTAGGGGCGCGCCCTAGGGGGGGGCACGCCCCCCACCCTCGTGAGCAGGGTGTGGGCCCCCTGGACTTCATCTTTGGCGAGGATTTTTATTTATTTATTTTAAGATATTCCATGGAGTTTCAGGACTTTTGGAGTTGCGCAGAATAGGTCTCTAATATTTGCTCCTTTTCCAGCCCAGAATTCCAACTGTCGGCATTCTCCCTCCTTATGTAAACCTTGTAAAATAAGAGAGAATAGCCATAAGTATTGTGACATATTGTGAAATAACAGCCCATAATGCAATAAATATCGATATAAAAGCATGATGCAAAATGGACGTATCAGTGCCGGCCCTGCATAATGTACGTCCACCCAAGGACTTCAAGGGACCTCGAAAGGGGCCGAACTACACGGCCGACTTACAGCTCGGAGCGTGGATCGAAAGTTATGAGATGGCCATGGAGCTGTTGGAGGACAGCGACGCCGCAATGGCTAAGTACTTCACCATGATGTTGGTTGGAACGGGCCGGTCTTGATTAAAGGGTTTGCCACCCAACTCCATTAGTTCATGGGCAGAGCTAAAGGCCCGATTCATCCAGAATTTCAAAGACACTTGCAAGCAATCTATGTCGATTGTGGACTTGACAAATTGTAAGCAGGAGGAGGGTGAATCCACAACTCATTGGGTGCGCCGGGTCAAGGAGATAATACATTCGTCCGATAAGATGGACGCCGGCTCTGCAGTCCTCATGTTGGAGAAGAATTGTCGCTTTGAGCCGCTAAGACAGAAACTGGGGCGCCTTAAGCGTGATTGCAATGATATGGGTATGCTGATGGCAGCTTTAGTCAAATACGCCAACTCTGATAGTACCAAGGATCCCGCGTCTGATGAGGAAAAGACTGGGAAGGGAAAGAAGAACAGCAATGGAAAGGGTCAGCAGCATAACACGATGAATCAAGGAGGCAACAAGCGTAAGGCTGAGGGTAACCCGGAGTTTGTGGCTAATGCCAATACGCAGGGTAACAATCAGAGACGTAAGGGAAAACCGCCCCCTCGATCTGGAGGGTCAGGCCCATCTCTTGAGCAGCTGCTCAATGATCCTTGCCCGAGACACGGCACCCGGGAACGACCCGCCACCCACTTATGGAAAGATTGCGCGATCATGAAGGCTTTCAAGAATTCCAACACGTTTGATGGCAATCATGGATCGGGCGGCGGCTCAGGAGCCGACGGCTTTCATGGCCCGAGCGGCGGTTCAAGTTCCGGCTTTCAGGGAAATCAAGGCGGACATAATCAACAGCAGTCTGGTCAAGGGGGACAACAGCAGCAGCAGTCGGGTTATCAAAGCCATCCGAAGCAGCTGAATAGTGGGCAGTATCATGTGTTCACCACTAGCTTATGCAAACGCGACCAGAAGGTTCATAAGAGGGCCGTGAATTCTGTTGAGCCGGCGGTTCCTCGTTATTTGAGGTGGTCAGAACAGCCCTTTGTGTGGAGCAGGGAGGATCACCCCCTCCGGGTTGATAATCTGGGTCAGTTAGCCCTGGTGGTAGCATCTCAGGTTGGTGGATATAAATTCACTAAGGTACTCATGGACGGAGGTAGCAGCATCAATATCCTCTATTATGAGACCTTTCGACGCATGGGGTTGACTGATAAGAATTTGAAGACGTCCAATGCTGTTTTCCATGGAGTGGTGCCTGGTAAATCGGCTTACCCAGTCGGCAAGATTGAACTGGAAGTGGCCTTTGGAGATGAGTATGATTCTAGGGATGAGAAATTAACTTTTGAGGTGGTCAAAATCAAGAGTCCATATCATGCTCTGTTTGGACGGCCGGCTTATGCCAAGTTCATGGCACGGCCATGTTATGTTTATCTGCAACTCAAGATGCCGGGTCACAAGGGCACCATCAGTGTGCATGGGAGTCGAAAGGTGGCCTTGGAGTGTGAAGAAGGCGACGCGGCTTACGCTGAGTCCGTTTGCGCAGCAGAAGAGCTAAAGTTTTATCAAGATAATGTTGACCCGGCAGATATGACCTCTCTGAAAAAGCCAACTACAGAGCATGACCCGACAATGAAGTTTAAATCGGCTGCTGAAACTAAACTTGTTGATTTCACTCCAGGCGACTCATATAAACAGATTAGCATCAACACTAACTTGGATCCTAAATAGGAAAGCACGCTCATCGAGTTCATCCATGAGAACCGGGACATCTTTTCATGGAAACCTTTTGACATGCCGGGTGTGCCGAGAGGACTCGCTGAGCACACTCTTAACATCGATCCGAAGTATAAGCCGGTCAGGCAGTTTCTTCGACAGTTCAATGAGGAAAGACGGAAAGCTATTGGAGAGGAGGTCGCCCGACTCTTAGTGGTCGGGTTTATTGTTGAAGTTTTTCATCCGGAGTGGTTGGCTAACCCGGTGCTCGTGCTCTAAAAGAACGACACCTGGCGGATGTATTTGGATTACAAGGACTTAAATAAGGCTTGTCCGGCTGATCCCTTTGCTCTCCCCCGTATTGATCAAATCATTGATGCCACGGCGGGTTGCGAACGTTTGAGTTTTTTGGATGCTTATTCTGGTTATCATCAGATCAAGATGGCAGTTAAGGACCAGGAGAAGACGGCTTTCATCACTCCATTTGGAGCCTTCTGCTATGTATCTATGCCATTTGGACTCAAGAGTGCTCAGGCGACTTATCAGCGATGTGTACAGAACTGTCTAAATGATCAAATTGGGCGTAATGTTCATGCTTATGTAGATGACATCGTGGTGAAATCCAGGGAAAAGGAAACCTTAATATCTGATTTAAAGGAGACCTTTGATAATCTCCGGGTTTATAAGATGATGCTTAACCCGGCCAAGTGTGTGTTTGGTGTACCTGCAGGCAAGCTTTTGGGTTTTCTGGTCTCAAACAGAGGCATTGAAGCTAACCCGGAGAAGATCAAGGCAATCACCTCTTTAGCTAAACCGGCGTGCACCAATGATGTTTAGCGACTAGCGGGTCATGTTGCCGCTTTAAGACGGTTCGTAAGCCGGTTTGGTGAGAAGGCCTTACCGTTGTATCAGATGATGAAGAAAACAGACACCTTTGTCTGGAGTGATGCTGCTAATATAGCTGCCTTTGAAGATTTAAAGAGGCAGTTGTCTGAGCCGCCGGTCCTTGCCGCTCCCATTGATAGAGAGCCATTGTTGTTATGCGTGGCTACTAACGCACGAGCCGTCAGTGTTGCCATCGTGGTGGAGCGCAAGGAGGCTGACAAGGAGCATCCGGTTCAACGGCCGATTTACTATATCAGCGAGGTGCTCATTGAGTCTAAACAAAGGTATCCACATTGGCATAAGCTTGTTTATGGAGTATTCATGGCAAGCCGGAAGCTGAAGCAGTACTTCCAAGGTCATCCTATCACTGTGATAAGTTCTGCCCCCTTGGGAGACATCATACAGAATAGGGAGGCCACAGGACGAGTCGCCAAGTGGGCCATCGAGTTTGGGCCTCATGGTCTAAAATACATGCCTCGAACTGCTATCAAGTCTCAAGCCTTGGTGGACTTTATCAATGATTGGACAGAATTGCAGGCACCTGAGGAGAAGCTGGGTAACACATATTGGACTATTCACTTTGATGGGTCCAGACAGTTGGAAGGCTCGGGGGCTAGAGTCGTTTTAACTTCCCCCCGAGGTGACAAATTTTGTTATGTGCTCCGGCTTATGTTTCCTTGTACTAACAATGCAGCTGAGTATGAAGCCTTACTCCATGGCCTCAGGATGGCCAAAGAGATGAATTTGAGCCGGGTAAGGTGTTTGGGCGACTCAGATCTCGTGGCTCAACATGTGTCAGGTAAGTGGGAATCCAAGGATCCCCTTATGGCGGCTTACCACCGAGAAGTTGATGCGGTGGCGGGACACTTCAAAGGTTATCAAGTGGAGAACATTGATCGAAGGAAGAATGAGGCGGCTGATGCCTTAAGCCGGCTAGGATCTCAGCATAAGCCGGTGCCGCATAACACCTTTCTCGATGTCTTGCATAACCCTTCTGTCAAGTTGCCCACAGAAGAAGACTTAGCAGTGCCAGACCCGGAGGCACAACTGGTAGCGGCTCTCCACGTCATCCCAGATTGGACAGTGCCTTATTTGGCTTACATGACCCGGGGAGAGTTACCCGAGGATGAGACCTTGGCGAGGCAAATCATCAGGCGGTCCAAGTCTATGACGACTGTTCATGGTGAGTTACATCATCGCAGTGTCACTGGGGCGTTTCAATGTTGTGTGTCGCCTGCGGAGGGTCAGGAGATACTTCGTGAGATCCATGAAGGAGATTGTGGTCATCATGCCGGCTCAAAATCTCTTCTGGCCAAGGCTTTCCGTCACGGTTTTTATTGGCTGACGGCTCATGCTGATGCAGAGGATCTAGTCAGAAAATGTGACGGATATCAAAAATTCTCACGACGAGCTCATGTGCCGGCTCAAGAGTTGAGGATGATCCCAATTACTTGGCCGTTTGCAGTCTGGGGGCTTGATATGGTTGGACCTTTCAAAAGGTCTAAAGACAAAAAGACACACCTCCTGGTGGAAGTGGATAAGTTGACAAAGTGGGTTGAGGTAGAGCCGGTCAGTAAGTGTGATGCAGCCACGCCAGTTCAGTTCATGAAGAAGGTGATCTTTCGTTTTGGTTTTCCACACAGCATCATAACTGATAATGGTACCAATCTCTTCAAAGGCACCATGGAAGAATTATGTCAACGAGAACATATCCGGCTTGATATTTCGGCTGTTGCTCACCCTCAATCCAACGGTCAAGCAGAAAGAGAAAATCAGGAGATCTTGAAGGGCATTAAACCCCGGCTTTTGGTCCCTTTACAGCGGACGCCGGGTTGTTGGGTGGAGGAGTTACCCTCTGTGCTTTGGAGCATCAACATTACACCTAACAGATCTACGGGTTACACACCTTTCTTCATGGTGTACGGAGCAGAGGCGGTCCTGCCAAGTGACATCCGTCATGACTCGCCCCGCGTGGCGGCTTACGTTGAGGCTAACAATGAAAACGCTCGTCAAGATGCACTTGACTTGTTGGACGAAGAGCGAGACTTGGACATAGCCCATTCAGCAATTTATCAGCAAGACCTACGCCGCTACGACAGCCGCCGGGTTAGGTCCAGAACCTTTCAAGAAGGCGACTTAGTGCTCCGGCTCATCCAGGATCAATCTGATATGCACAAGTTATCCCCTCCTTGGGAAGGACCCTTCGTGGTCAGCAAGAACCTGAACAATGGGTCATATTACCTCATCGATGTTCGAGAGCACAAAGATTCACGTAAGTCGGAGGAGGAGACCCGCCGGCCATGGAATATCGCTCATCTTCGGCCTTACTATACTTGAGCCACCGGCTCTCAAGATGTATATATTATATATTATATAAAGTAATAAAGCAGGACCTCTGTCCTTTTTACCCTGAAAGGTTTACATATCTTGTTTATCATGTGGTGGAAAAAACCAACAGGGAGTGGATCATATCTGAATCCGGCTTTCCCTTTGGTCCGGCTCCTGATCATATCTGAATCTAGCCATGATCACTTGGGGCCTTCCTGTTCAAACATAGGTCATATTCGAACCAAAGAGAACATAGCTGTCGTTACCCACTTGATCGACATACTGCCAAACCCACTTGGGGGCTTGTCGTGGAATTGTCACGGCAGATGTCCTCTTGCAAGGACTTAATCGCGGAGCCATCGCAACTAGGAAGCTTAAAGGGGTTAATCGGGACAAAGGACACGCGAGGTTTATACTAGTTCAGCCCCTTGCGGTGAAGGAAGGCCTACGTCTAGTTGGGTTTGGTATTGCTTGAGGTTTCAATGACTAGGGAGCGAGATATGCTATGCGCAGTTCTCGATTGGTTGTTTCTTGTCCCTAAGCCGCCGGCGGGTCGTCCCCTTATATACATGGGTTGATGCCCTGCGGCCTACAGAGTCCCGGCCGGCTCATAAACAGTGTCCAGCTCGGTGACTAGTTACTTCTACCTTATGTTACAAGTCATGCCATCATGGCGGTTTTATCACCATGGGCCTTAAGCCGCCCGTGGGCTTTAAACCCTATGAATTGCCATCCTCATGCTGGGTCTTGGGCTTCTTTAACAATGAGTCTTCTTTGGTAACCCGGCCCCTCCTGGGCGGCTTACACAAATAGTTATATCCCCGACATTAGGTCCCAGATTGATTTGGACCGGTTCATGTCAATCTTAAAATACCTTAAGAATCAATCCTTCTGTCTTCTGTCCATGAAAAGGTCATAACCCGTTGTGACATCATCTTCTGGATCCGGGTTAACCCACCATGACATCATCTTTTAATTAAATCCTTATTTTATTCCATTATATCTTCAACGAATCTTTGCCTTTACTGACCATCCCGAAAACCGAGGCGTCGGGGCCGCTGGATAATGATGTTTGGCCTCCTCGTTTCTCGCGCTGTCTCAGTCGGCCTTCCCTTAAAAATAGGTACGACCTAGGTCTTCCATTTTCCCCCCTTTCAGTCATCTTCCTCCTCTTGCTGCCTCTCGAGCTCCGCCGTCGCCGTCGTCGAACTCCTCAACTTCACCAACTCAGGCTACTGCATCAACCTGAATACGACCAGAGATCCACGGCGAACCTCCACAGCTCGTCCACACCCGTGAGTTCTTCTTCTTCCCTTCCCCAGATCTGCATCAGAACTTTCTTGAGTTCATCGGCGTTCATCACCGCCCGATGCCAACCCTTGCTAGTTTTCACCTCCAATGCACTGTTTAGATCGCAAAAACAACATAGAACTGCTGCGGCAATTGTCTGGGCTTATCTTGCATAAAAATAGATCGCATTTCCCTTGTTTGGAAGCCATTAACGAGTGCATGAACTTCTCTGCCCTGTTTTAGGTCTAGAAGTTTTTCTTTCTAGAGCGACCGTTTGAGCCAAAATAACAATTGCAACTTGTGAAACCTGTTTGTCCCATACATAGCCGAAAATTACATCTGTTGAATCTGTTTTAGCCATAGTAGTCCATGTGACCGGTTTAAGACAACACCGGCTGTCAGCACCGCTTGCTTCTAGCGACTTAAGAAAATTTTAATTAGCTTTGATACCTGCAGCGGTTTAAACATCCTTGCATAGTCACCTATATGTCATTAGGCCCCTTCTTAAGCCGCCACCTTGAAAAAATTAAAAATGCCCTCCTCCGGGTTATGGTTAACCCGGAATTTTTACTTTGTCATAGGCTCCCACTTACACCATGGCACCTAAAGCTCCCAAGGCCCCTGTGACCTGCAACTGGGTCCCGTCTACTGTCACAGAGAGCAAGCTGTCTGAATTTGTGAAGTCTGGCCATTTGCCTAAGAAGGAGGTCATGTCTTATTGTGCTCCTGATTCGTCCGAGGAGAAACCTCATCCCAAAGAAGGGGAGGTAGTAGTTTTTACGGATCATATGAGCCGGGGAGTTGCTCCACCCGGTTCAAAATTCTTTAGAGATGTTTTGCACTTTTTTGACTTAAGACCTCAAGACATCGGCCAATTCCGTGTCCAATATCTGCAACTTCCAAGTCTTCTGTGAGGTCTATCTTGGAGAGGACCCCAGCCTACTTTTGTTTAGAGAATTTTTCTATTTAAATCAGCAGAATGAACGTGCCAACGGGCCCAGTCTGGAACTTGGCGGCATATCCATTCAAAGGCGGAGAGACTGCCTGTTCCCTTACGCTGAACTACCGAGTCATCTGAAGGACTGGAACCAGACATGGTTCTACTGCCAGGACACTTCTCCGGCTGGTGAAAACCCACTGCCCGGCTTTCGCGCATTGCGCCTTGAGTCTACTCACCCGCTGCCAGACAAGTTGACTGCTATTGAACGTCTGCCACTCACCCCCATTATCAAGAAAATCAAAGCTCTTCTGGGGAAAGGCTTAGATGGCATCGACCTGGTCCGAGTCTGGGTTGCTTGGAGAATGATTACGTTAAGCCGCCGCCCCGGCTTAATGTGTGACTACTCAGGCGAGAAAGATGATCCTCAACGTCATAGTCCTGACGACTTACCCGATGACGTGGTATAGGCTACCACTCAGTCTTTGTTGAAGGAGGGTACTGTAACCAGTAACGCCTTCGGCTTACTGCCCTTATACAAGAAGAACCCGGCCCTGCAGTAAGTCTCAGTGATTACTTTTTATTATGTTATACTTTATTCTTACTCATAACCCTCTATAATCCTTCATAGGCCAATGACAACTTCTGGAAAGTCCAGTATGATCATGAGGCGGCCAAGCAAGCCAGGGCGGCCAAGAGAGCCGAAAGAAAAACCACCAAGCCTACCACTTCAAGGAAAAGTAAGCCAAGCGCTTCTGAGATGTTCCAACTAGATGACTCTGATGACAATGAGGAAGAGGTAACTTTTCAACTTTTCTTACTCCTTTATCATTATCTTACTAACATTATCCTCCTTTCAAGAAGACACGGGCAACAGTCAACCCGTCGAGGAAGAGGTAACTATAATCTCCTCCGACTCCGAGCCTCGGCCGCGTCAGAAAATTCGAAGAGTAACCCGGAAAGTAAGATTTTCACACCCTTTGGCTTACCAAGATCCTGACTTTCTTTTGAAGCAACAGCAATTTGAGAACCGGAGGCAGACCCGGACTAGCAAGGACGTTGAGCTTTCCTCCGGCTTGCCTGACATAACCCAGAAACGTCAGTTTGAGGTTATCTCCGACTTATACCCTTTTTCACCTTTAGCGGGTCTAATGCGTCAACCTCTCAACTTATCTGACTCCGATTACCAGGATACTTCTCCTTCATCCGGCGAGTTCATGCAGTCAAACATGCCGGCTTTTAAAACTGCCCCTGGGTAATATCAATTTATTTACCTTATGTTTTCCCTTCTTCATGTTTTCTGTACTCATTCCTCTGTTTTGCCCATAGCGTGCAAGTTAAACCCAGGAACAAAACAAAGAAAGACACGCCGGCCCAAGACCCTATTATGACTGAACCAGAGCAGACAGACGCCGCTGCCCCCAGCTCTTTGACACATCAGCCGCCGCCCGAACTGGCTCAAGATATTCCAGCACCAACTTCAGATCCGCCTGCTGAAGACATTCTTGGTAGTTCCATTGACCTGGAAGCGCCTAACCCGGCCAAGACGACCAACTCAGAAGTAGAAATACTCAAGACCCAGTTTGTTGAACCGGCCCGGCCCACAGTCCTTGCCAAATGTTCTGCTAAAGAAGAGTTGCTAGAATGCCGTAAGGCCAAAATGGATATCACCAACTATACTCATTTGAGTATTGGAGAGATCGTCTCGGGCTATATCAACCAGGTGCAGAGCAGTTGTGACCTGGAAATTGACATGGTGAAGCAAATACAGAAAAAATCTGAGGTATGACTTATGCTTCCTTACTTTCAAGCACACTTACTGTACCAGCCCCCAAGTCTATTGCTTATGAGTAAATAAGTTGTAGACTTAGAAATATTGTTAGAGCTACTTGCCCGGCTGAAAGAGAAAATATTTAAGCCGGCTGTAGTACAATACCTTTGACCTATGATACACATTAGCCCTCAAGTGCTAAGTATCTTTGCTTGCAAAGTGCTTGGGACTTAATATCCAGGCCCGGCTTATGTTTTTAGAAAGCTTCGGTATACATTAGCCCCCAAGTGCCAAGTACCTTTGCTTGCAAAGTGCTTGGGACTTAATTCTATTTATCATGATCTTGACTATTATTCGGTATCAATGCAGGCCACCATAAGTCAATTTGAGTCGGAGATTGCTGACCTGAAGAGCCGCCTGACAGCCCAGGAGCTTGAAATTCAAAACGCCAACTCCAAGTTTAAAATCAGCGTCTCTGAACAAGAGAAGTTGAAGAAGAATTTGAAGCGGAAACAAAAGCCTGGGCTGATGAAAAGGCCTTACTGGTGACCCGGGCCGAGACAGCAGAAGCATCCCTTGTGGAAGTAAACACCGAGCTGTCCGGCTTAAAGCGCCAGATATCTCGGATGGTCTCAGCCATCTTTGGTAAGTAAGGATACATGTGAAAACTTAAATACTGCAAACCTTTCTTTGATGAACACCTTAATTCTTACCTCTGGCTCACTTTATGTTTTTAACAATATAGGCCCCAGGAGCACCAACCTCAAGCAGAATATGTCAATCAAGCTGAAGGTAGTGTATACTCTGGTGGAGCAGCTTTACGCCGGGTCACAACGCGCTCTGGACGTTGTGGCTTTATCTAATGACGTTCCTTATCTCCTTCAAGATGTGCTGAAATGGCTTGCTGTGCTCCCTCAGTGGGTTCAAGAGCTAAGACGGGCATCCGCAAGAGCCGGGGCCATAGCCGCGTTGAGCCGAGCTAAAGCATGGATTCCAGAACTAGAGCCGGCCGACATTGCTCTTGGATACCCGAGCCTGAAGGAAGATGGCACCTTATTTAATGAGGCAGACTTTACCACCTGTGTGAAAGACATACGCCCTATGGCTACTCTTATTGGGAATGACACTGATCTGACCAAGTATCAACCGGGTTACGATAGTGAGAGCCGAAGGATTCCAACTCCTCATTACCATGAAGTCAGCCTGATTCCTCCAACTCGTAAGCACACTTTCGCCCCTGACGTCGACCCAACTGGTTTAATTGATGATGAAGCTGAGTTTGAAGCCTTGAATGGCATTGATTGGACCTCATCAACCTCTCAGGACAGGGCAACCAATGGAGAGGCGAAAAAGGATAACCCGGAATCATCAAGCCCACCAGAAGAGTGAAGACGTTGGGTGTCATATGTTTATGTTCTTACCAAAACAACGCCTCACTATTTAGACTCGGGGAGTCTTGTAATAGAGTAGAAAAACTCGATTTTTGTCATGCCTTCGCGCATGCTTATGGCACTTGATACTTGCATGAGCCGCTATTACTATGCATTCGCAGTTTATATTAATCTGTTACGCCTTTATGGAGATTTACTTGAATCGCCCTGCATATAAGACAAACAGAAATCCCTTGGCGACTTATCGCTTTAGGGGTCATATAATGCTTTGATAACCTAGAGTATATACCAAACAATTTCAGGAAAGACAACTTATGATTAGACTTAGTAGGCATAATCATAATGACATACCTATGATGCTTGCGGTTATCTCTCCGGTTCATATAACCCAACCCCTGAGGGTAAATTGAACTTCGGAAAATTGATATATAAAGGTTCACCTGGTACTTAGTAACCCGAGGTAACTAATATTAACCCGAAGGATTATGATCCAAACTATTGTACTTTGAAGAGGATCTCAATATAACCAAATATTGATACTTATAAAACATGAAGAATAATAAACAAAATTAAAAGGCTTCTGATTCGAATACGATCAGTGAACCGTTCCAAAGGGGTTAAGCTAAGATTCGGATACGATCATATAGCCCCCAGTGGCTGTGGCGATGCCGATCAAGTGGGTATCGACAGCTATGTTCTCTTTGGTTCGAATACGACCTATGTTTGAACAGGAAGCCCCCAAGTGACCATAAGAGTTGTTTAATGACGCTGATTCGAATACGATCCACGTCAGACCCAAAGGGGTTAAGCTATGATTCAAATATGATCAAGAAGCCCCCAAGTGGGTCTGGCAGTATGCCGATCAAGTGGGTATCGACAGTTATGTTCTCTTTGGTTCGAATACGACCTATGTTTGAACAGGAAGCCCCCAAGTGACCATGGCTAGATTCAGATATGATCATAAGCCGGACCAAAGGAAAAGCCAGATTCAGATGTGACCCACTCCCTCTTGGTCATCTCCACCACATAACAAAGAAGACACTTAAACCTTTTTGGGGTGAAAAAACGGATAGAGGTCCTGCTTTATTGCTTTATTTAATATATATATACATAGTATAAATATATACATATTAGAACCGGTGGCTCAGGTATAGTAAGGCCGAAGATGAGCGATATTCCAGGGCCGACGGGTCTCCTCCTCCGACTTATGTGAATCTTTGTGCTCTCGAACATCAGTAAGGTAGTATGACCCGTTGTTCAGATTCTTACTGACCACAAAGGGTCCTTCCCAAGGAGGGGATAAGTTGTGCATGTCAGATTGATCCTGGATGAGTCGGAGCACTAAGTCGCCGTCTTGAAAGGTCCTGGACCTAACCCGGCGGCTGTGGTAGCGGCGCAGGTCTTGCTGATAAATCGTCGAGCGGGCTATTGCCAAGTCTCGCTCTTCGTCCAACAGGTCAAGTGCATCCTGACGAGCTTTTTCGTTGTCCGCCTCAACATAAGCCGCCACACGGGGTGAGTCATGAAGGATGTCACTTGGCAGGACCGCCTCTGCTCCATCCACCATAAAGAAAGGTGTGTAACCCATAGATCTGTTAGGTGTAGTATTGATACTCCAAAGTACCGAAGGTAACTCCTCCACCCAGCAACCCGGCGTCCGCTGCAAGGGGACCAAGAGCCAGGGCTTGATACCCTTCAAGATTTCTTGATTAGATCTTTCTGCTTGACCCTTGGATTGAGGATGAGCCATAGCCGAAACGTCAAGCCGGATATGCTCTCGTTTACAGAACTCTTCCATAGCTCCTTTGGAGAGGTTAGTGCCATTATCAGTTATGATGTTGTGTGGAAAACCAAAGCGAAAAATCACCTTATTCATGAACTGGACCGCCGTGGCTGTATCACACTTACTGACTGGCTCTGCCTCAACCCACTTTGTAAACTTGTCAACCGCCACCAAAAGGTGCGTCTTTTTATCTTTAGACCTTTTGAAAGGCCCAACCATATCAAGCCCCCAGACTGCGAACGGCCAAGTAATTGGAATCATCCTCAATTCTTGAGCCGACACATGGGCCCGTCGTGAGAACTTCTGACACCCGTCACATTTGCTGACCAGATCTTCTGCATCAGCGTGAGCCGTCATCCAATAAAACCCATGATGGAAAGCCTTGGCCACAAGAGATTTTGAGTCGGCATGATGACCACAATCGCCCTCACGAATCTCGCGGAGTATCTCCTGACCCTCCGCAGGTGACACGCAACGTTGAAACGCCCCAGTGACGCTGCAGTGATGTAACTCGCCATTAACGATTGTCATGGATTTGGACCGCCGGACGATTTGTCTTGCCAAGGTCTCATCTTCAGGTAGCTCTCCCCAGGTCATATAAGCCAAATAGGGCACTGTCCAATCCGGGATAACGTGAAGAGCCGCTACCAGCTGTGCCTCCGGGTCTGGCACTGCTATATCTTCTTCTGTAGGTAACTTAACAGAAGGATTATGCAAAACGTCAAGAAAGGTGTTAGGCGATACTGGTTTACGCTGAGATCCCAGTCGGCTTAATGCATCAGCCGCCTCATTCTTTCTTCGATCAATGTGTTCCGCCACATAACCCTTGAAGTACCCAGCCACAGCATCAACTTCATGACGATAACCGCCATAAGGGGATCTTTGGAGTCCCACTTGCCTCACACCTGTTGAACCACAAGATCTAAGTCTCCTAAGCACCTTACCCGGCTTAAGTTCATCTCCTTGGCCATCTGGAGACCATGGAGTAAGGCCTCGTACTCAGCTGCATTGTTAGTACAAGGAAACATAAGCCGGAGCACATAACAGAATTTGTCACCTCGAGGGGAAGTTAACACGACTCCAGCCCCCGAGCCTTCCAACTGCCTGGACCCATCAAAATGAATAGTCCAATATGTGTTATCAGGCTTCTCCTCGGGTGCTTGTAGCTCTGTCCAGTCATTGATAAAATCCACCAAGGCTTGAGATTTAATGGCCGTGTGTGGCACGTACTTCAGACCATGAGGCCTGAGCTCAATGGCCCACTTGGCGACTCGTCCTGTGGCCTCTCTGTTCTGGATGATGTCTCCCAAGGGAGCAGAACTTACCGCAGTGATGGGGTGACCTTGGAAGTATTGCTTCAGCTTCTGGCTTGCCATGAACACCCCGTAAACAAGCTTCTGCCACTGAGGGTACCTTTGCTTCGACTCGATGAGCACCTCACTGACGTAATAAACCGGCCGTTGAACCGGATACTCCTTGCCAGCCTCCCTGCGCTCCACCACGATTGCAACGCTGACGGCTCGTGAATTAGCAGCCACATATAACAGTAAAGGCTCTTTATCAATGGGAGCTGCAAGGACCGGCGGCTCAGACAACTGTCTCTTCAAATCCTCAAAAGCAGTATTAGCAGCATCACTCCAGATAAAGGTGTCTGCCTTCTTCATCAGCTGATACAGCGGTAGGGCCTTCTCACCTAACCGGCTTATGAACCGGCTTAAAGCAGCAACACGAGCCGCCAGTCTCTGGATTAGCTTCAATGCCCCTGTTCGAGACCAGGAATCCCAAAAGCTTACCTGCAGGTACACCAAATACACACTTCTCTGGGTTGAGCATCATTTTATAAACCCGAAGATTATCAAAGGTTTCCCTTAAGTCAGATATCAAGGTTTCCTTCTCTCTGGACTTCACCACTATGTCATCCACATAAGCATGAACATTGCGCCCAATCTGATTGTGGAGACAGTTTTGTATACACCGCTGATAAGTCGCCTGGGCACTCTTGATCCCAAAAGGCATAGACACATAGCAGAAAGCTCCAAACGGAGTGATGAAGGCGGTCTTCTCCTGGTACTTAACTGCCATCTTGATCTGATGATAACCAGAGTAAGCATCCAAAAAACTCAAACGTGCACAACCCGCCGTAGCATCAATGATTTGATCAATATGGGGGAGAGCGAAAGGATCAGCCAGACAAGCCTTATTTAAGTCCGTGTAATCCACACACATCCGCCAGGTGCCATTCTCCTTGAGTACGAGCACCGGGTTGGCCAACCACTCCGGGTGAAAAACTTCAATGATGAATCCAGCCGCCAAGAGCCGTGCGACCTCCTCTCCAACAGCTTTTCATCTTTCTTCATTGAATCGCCGAAGAAACTGTCTGACCAGCTTATACTTTGGATCAATGTTAAGAGTGTGCTCAGTGAGTCCTCTCGGTACACCCGGCATGTCAGAAGGTTTCCATGCAAAGATGTCCCGGTTCTCACGGATGAACTCGATGAGCGCGCTTTCCTATTTAGAATCCAAATTGGCACTCATGCTGAACTGCTTAGATGAATCACCTGGAGTGAAATCAACAAGCTTGGTCTCAGCAGCCGACTTAAACTTCGTTGCCGAGTCATGTTCTGTGGTTGGCTTCTTGAGGGAAGTCATGTCCGCCGGGTCAACGTTATCTTGATAAAATTTGAGTTCCTCCGCTGCGCAGACAGACTCGGCATAAGCCGCGTCACCTTCTTCGCACTCCAGGGCCACCTTTTGACTTCCATGCACAGTGATGGTGCCCTTGTAACCCGGCATCTTGAGCTGTAAATAAACATAACACGGCCGCGCCATGAACTTGGCATAAGCCGGCCGCCCGAACAAAGCGTGATATGGACTCTTGATTTTGACCACCTCAAAGGTTAATTTCTCAGCCCTAGAATCGTGCTCGTCTCCAAAGGCCACCTCCAGCTCAATCTTACCGACGGGATATGCCGACTTACAAGGCACCACTCCATGGAAAATGGTGTTGGATGTCCTTAAATTTTTGTTAGTTAAACCCATGCGCCGAAAGGTCTCATAATAGAGGATGTTGATGCTGCTTCCTCCGTCCATGAGCACCTTAGTGAATTTATATCCACTGACCTGCGGAGCCACCACCAAGGCTAGTTGACCCGGATTGTCAACCCGGGGAGGGTGATCCTCCCTACTCTAGACAACGGGCTGTTCTGACCACCTCAAGTAACGAGGGACTGCCGGCTCAACAGAATTCACAGCCCTCTTATGAACTTTCTGATCACGTTTACGCAAGCTAGTGGTGAACACGGGATACTACCCACTATTTAGCTATTTCGGATGGCTCTGATAACCCGACTGTTGTTGTTGCTGTCCTCCTTGACCAGACTGCTGTTGACTATAGCCGCCTTGATTTCCCTAAAAGCCGGAATTCGAGCCGCCACCCGGGCCATGAAAACCACCGGCTCCTATGCCGCCACCCGGACCATGATTGCCGTCAAACATATTGGAGTTTTTTAAAGCTTTCATAATCGCACAATCTTTCCACAAGTGAGTAGCGGGTCGTTCCCGGGTGCCGTGTTTTGGGCAGGGCTCATTGAGTAGCTGCTCAAGGGATGGACCTGATCCGCCAGATCGAGGGGGCGGTTTTCCATTACGTCTCTGATTGTTACCCTGCGCATTGGCGTTGGCTACTAACTCCGGGTTACCCTCCGCCTTACGCTTATTGCCTCCTTGATTCATCGGGTTATGCTACTGACCCTTTCCATTGCCGTTCTTTTATCCCTTCCATGTCTTTTCCTTGTCAGACGCGGGATCCTTGGTACTATCAGAATCAGCATACATGACCAAAGCCGCCATTAGCGTGCCCATATCATCGCAATCATGCTTGAGGCGCCCCAGCTTCTGTCTCAGCGGCTCAAAGCGGCAATTCTTTTCCAACATGAGGACTGCAGAGCCGGCATCCATCTTGTCAGATGAATGTATAATCTCCTTGACCCGGTGCACCGAATGTGTTGTGGATTCACCCTCCTCTTGCTTACAATTTGTCAAGTCCACAATCGACATAGATTGCTTGCAGGTGTCCTTGAAATTCTGGATGAACCGGGCTTTTAGCTCTGCCCATGAACTAATGGAGTTGGGAGGTAAACCCTTTAACCAAGACCGGGTTGTTCCATCCAACATCATGGTGAAATACTTAGCCATTGCGGCGTCACTGACTTCTAACAACTCCATGGCCATCTCGTAACTTTCAATCCATGCCCCGGGCTGTAAGTCGGCTGTATAATTTGGCACCTTTCGAGGTCCCTTGAAGTCCTTGGGCAGACGTACATTACGCAGAGCCGGTACCAGACAAGGAACACCACCGGTTCTAGTTTCTACTCCCACCTCAACGGAAGTCGTCGGGTAAGCCGGCAAGTCTTGTTGGCCGGCCAGCTGAGCCTCTAGCTGAGCTGCCCGTTCGTCCTCTTGATGTATCCGATCTTGCACCGGGTTATACCCGCCAGGATGGTTTCGACGTTGGGCGTTGCTTGACAAGGCCTCTGACTCCATGTGTCGGCTGTAACTCGGGCTCCGGTTTGGACGAGGTGGAGCTAACCAGGGCGAAGGAGTTGAATGGATCCTGTCGCGGCTGTAAGAATAAGTTTCTTGCTGGGCCAAAGCTGTCTGGACAAGTTCTCTGATCCTCCAGGTCTCCACCGCTGTCGGATCATCACCGTCCACTGGGAGAGCCGCCAAACGTGCTGATGCTGCGATTAAGTTCTCCATAGGGTTGGAGAAGTGACATGGCGGTATTTGCACATAACGGGGCGGTGGCATATTCCCATGAAGCAGCGCCGTCACCTGAGGCTGAACCGGGCCCCCCGCTCCGGACATCATAAACTGATTTGCACCTGGCGGGTTACTTGGGCCGACCCCGGGTGTAGCAAAGAGATTCTGAGGGTCATAAGTCGGAGGCAAACGGGACTGAGTTTTCTGATGTCTCCTCCTCATTACCTCGTTAGATGCATTTAAACTCATTGTGAGCTGGAAAGCCTCTGCCTGAAGTTGTTGTGCCCATGCATCCAAAGCCGCCCGCTCCGTGGCCAATCTAGTATCCTCAGCTGTTAAGGCCTCCTTGGCCCGAGCGACCTCTTCATGAACCCGTGCCACCTCAGCCTCATGCTCATCTTGATTTGCAGGGATGACTGTAGCGGTCAACAGGGCCGTAAGCTTATCCATAAGATCCATCAGTATCTGAGCCAGTGGGCGCACAGGACCACCTGTCCCGGCTGCTCCTAGCCCGGATGTTATCGCTGCTGAAGCCATAGAGTTTTGGCCGGGTTGGGTACCGGCCATGAAGACTCCTGCCCAGTTTGGCGACTCAGAGGGGTCCGGAATAGTGCTGCCATCAGAACAGCCCCCAAGCACACCATCTTGAACTTGATACAGCGAATCTGTTGAGCCAGCGGACGACTCACCGTCAGAGAAGACGGTCGTCTCACCATCATCTTTAGATCCTTCAGAGAGTTCACCTTCGTGGATGCAACCCACGAAGGCACACTTCACAACGGGTTGAGCGCGGGCGGGTTTCGCACGCTGAGCCATCTCGACGAGGTCGGTGCAGTTGTTTGGCTCAGGGCCCGGCTCACCAATCCATCTAATGAAGACGTGGATTCCGCCGAAGGGGACCCGGTACCCGTACTCAATTGAGCCAGCATCGGGGCCCCAGCCTTCGTCGTTGATGTAGATCTTACCGCGACGACTCTTGGTCATCAGGCCGACTGCGTATCCTTTGAGCCCTTTGAAGCTGCCCTTCAAGAACTCAAATCCACCGTGCGCTGGCCCCACGGTGGGCGCCAACGGTCGTGGAATTGTCACGGCAGATGTCCTCTTGCAAGGACTTAATTGCGGAGCCATCGCAACTAGGAAGCTTAAAGGGGTTAATCGGGACAAAGGACACGCGAGGTTTATACTAGTTCAGCCCCTTGCGATGAAGGAAGGCCTACGTCTAGTTGGGTTTGGTATTGCTTGAGGTTTCGATGACTAGGGAGCGAGATACGCTATGCCCAGTTCTCGATTGGTTGTTTCTTGTCCCTAAGCCGCCGGCGGGTCGTCCCCTTATATACACGGGTTGACGCCCTGCGGCCTACAGAGTCCCGGACGGCTCATAAACAGTGTCCAGCTCGGTGACTAGTTACTTCTACCTTATGTTACAAGTCATGCCATCATGGCGGTTTTATCACCATGGGCCTTAAGCCGCCCGTGGGCTTTAAACCCTATGAATCGCCATCCTCATGCTGGGTCTTGGGCTTCTTTAACAATAAGTTTTTTTGCATAACCCGGCCCCTCCTGGGCGGCTTACACAAATAGTTATATCCCCGACAGGGCTTCTTGATCATATTTGAATCATAGCTTAACCCCTTTGGGTTTAACGTGGATCGTATTCGAATCAGCGTCATTAAACAACTCTTATGGTCACTTGGGGGCTTCCTGTTCAAACATAGGTCGTATTCGGACCAAAGAGAACATAGCTGTCGATACCCATTTGATTGGCATCGCCAAAGCCACTGGGGGCTATATGATCGTATCAGAATCTTAGCTTAACCCCTTTGGAGCGGTTCACTGATCGTATTCGAATCAGAGGCCTTAAAATTTTATTTATTATTCATCATACTTTGAAAATGTTTTATTATCTCGCGACCCTCTTCGAAGTATTATGGAGTGGATGTCGTTCCACCAGTTTAATATTGGTTGTCTCGGGTTGTTACGTGCCAGGTAAACCTTTATATGCCAACTTTCAGGAGTTAAACTTACCCTCATGGTTTGGGTCATACAAGCCGGTGAAATAGCCGCAAGAATCACAGGTATGTTGTCATGATTATGTCTAATAGGTCTAATTGTAAGTCGGCTTTCCTAAAGATTGTTTGATATACACTCCGGGTTATCAATGCCTTATGTGACCCCTGATGCGATGAGTCGCCAAGGGATTTCTATTTGTCGCATATGCAGGATAAGGCAAGCAACTTTTTGTTTAACATCAAGGAACTAGAAGATCAATAAAAGCTGGAAGTATATAGTGATGGCGGCTTAAGGAAGTATTAAGCACCATAAACATGCACGAAGGCAATACAAAAATCGAGAGGTTTTATACCCTATTACAAGATCCCCGAGTCTGAATAGTGAGGCATTGTTTTCACAAAGAAATAAGCATATGACGCCTGGCGCCTTTACTCCTTTGGTTGGCTTGAAGATTCCGGGTTATCCT
The DNA here is from genome assembly GCA_032464435.1 of Aegilops umbellulata. Taxonomy (NCBI): domain Eukaryota; kingdom Viridiplantae; phylum Streptophyta; class Magnoliopsida; order Poales; family Poaceae; genus Aegilops; species Aegilops umbellulata. The sequence goes on along the minus strand of CP136060.1, from coordinate 644,304,809 downwards.
TCTCCGCCTCTCCGTCGGCTGCCATGTCCTAGAAGGTTGATGAGGCCCAGTCAATGCCACTCAAGGCTTCAAACTCAGCTTCATCATCTATTAAACCGGTTGGTTCGACCTCAGGGGCAAGGTATGCTTACGAGTTGGAGGGATCAAGCTGACTTCATTATAATGAGGTGTTGGGATCCTCCGGTTCTCGCTGTCATAACCCGGCTGATACTTGGTAAGGTCAGTGTCGTTCCCAATGAGGGTAGCTATAGGGCGTATGTCTTTTACACAGGCAGTGAAGTCTGCTTCATCAAACAAGGTTCCATCCTCCTTTATACTCGGGTATCCAAGAATGAGGTAGGCCGGGTCTAGTTCTGGAATCCATGCTTTAGCTCGGCTCAATCCAGCTATAGCTCCGGCTCTTGCAGATGCTCGCCTTAGTTCTTGAACCCGTTGAGGGAGCACATCAAGCCGTGTCAACACATCTTGTAGGAGATAAGGAATGTCATTTGATAAAGCCACAACGGCCAGAGCACGTTGTGACCCAGTGTAGAGCTGTTCCACCAGAGTATACACTACCTTCAGCTTGATCAATGTGTTCTGCTTGAGGTTTGTGCTCCTGGGGCCTACATTATTAAACACAAGGTGAGCTGGAGGTAATAATTAAAGAGGTCATGAAAGGAAGGCTTGCAGTACTTAACGTTTACATATCATCACTTACCGAAGATGGCTGAGACCATTTGAGATATCTGGCGCTTTAAGCCGGACAGCTCGGTTTTTACTTCCGCAAGTGATGCTTATGCTGTCTCGGCCCGGGTCACCAGTGAGGCCTTTTCATCAGCCCAGGTTTTCTTCTCCGACACAAAGTTCTTCTTCAACTTCTCTTGTTCAGAGACGCTGAATTCAAACTTGGAGTTGGCTTTTTGAATTTCAAGTTCCTGGGCTGCTAGGCGGCTCTTCAGGTCAGCCATCTCCGACTCAAATTGACTTATGGTGGCCTGCATTAATGCCGGGTTATCGTCAGGATCATGGTAAAATAACATTAAGTCCCAAGCACTTTGCAAGCAAAGATACTTGACACTTGGGGGCTAATGTATGCTGAAGAACTTTACATTGCTACCCCGGTTCATGAAAAATTAATTCCCAAGCACTTTGCAAGCAAAGATACTTGACACTTGGGGGCTAATGTGTATCGCAAATTCAAGACATTATGCTACATCCGGGTTAAATATTTTCTTTCTAAAGCCGGACAAGCAGTGGTAGGCAGTTTTTTAAGTCTACAGCTTATTTATTCATAAGCAATAGACTTGGGGGCTGGTACAGTAAGTGTGATTAAGAAAAAGTAGCATAAGTCATACCTCAGATTTTTGCTGTATTTGCTTCACCATGTCAATTTCTAGGTGACGGCTGCTATGTACTTGATTGATATAGCCGGAAACAATCTCTCCAATACTCAAATGAGTATAGTCAGCAACGTCCAGCTTGGCCTTTCGGCATTCTAATAATTCCTCCTTAGCAGAACACTTGGCGAGTACAGTGGGCTATGCCGGCTCAACGAATTGAGTCTTGAGAATTTCAACTTCCGGATCGTCTGCCTTGGCGGGGCTACGAGCCTCCGGGTTATCAGAATCATTGACGGCTTGCTCAGCAGGCAGGTCAGAAGAGATTACAGGAACATCATGAGACGGTTGAGGCGGCGGTTCGTGAGTAGAGGCATCAGGAGCAGCCACTCCAAGCGTCGGCTCTGTTACAAAAGGGTCCTGGGCCGGCTTATCCTTCTTTGTTTTCTTCCTGGGTTTCACTTGCACGCTGTGAACAAGATAGAAGAGTAAATACAAAAGCATGAGTAAAGTAAAATATGAGACACATAAATTATGTTACCCAGGGGCGGTCTTAAAAGCCGGCATGTTGGATTGCATAGACTTGCCAAAGGAAGGAGAGGTATCCTGATAATTGGAGTCAGATGAATTGAGAGGTTGGCGAATTAAACCCGCCAAAGGTGAAACAGAACATAAGTCGGAGATAACCTCATTCCGACGCTTCGTGGTTACATCAGGTAAGCCGGAGGAGAGCTCTGTATCCTTGCTGGTCCGGGTCTGCCTCTGGCTTTCAATTTGCTGTCGCTTCAAAAGAAAGTCAGGATCTTGGTAAGCCAAAGGATGTGAAAATCTTACTTTCTGGGTTACTCTTCGAATTTTCTGACGCGGCAGGGGCTCGGAGTCGGAGGAGATTATAGTTACCTCTTCCTCGACGGGTTGGCTGTTTCCCGTGTCTTCCTGAAAGGGAAGTAATGTCAGTGAGGTGATGATAAAAGAGTCAGGAAAATTAAAAGTTACCTCTTATTCATCGTCATCAGAATCATCAAGTTTGAACATCTCTGAGGCGCTTGGTTTCCTCTTCTTTGAGGTTGCAGGCTTGGCGGCTTTTCTTTCGGCTCTCTTAGCCGCTCTGGCTTGTTTGGCCGCCTCATGGTCATACTTAACCTTCCAGAAGTTGTCATTGGCCTGTGAAAAATGATAAGGGGTTATGAGTAAACGCAGGGTATAACATAGTAAAGACCATTTATTTAGGCTGATGAACTCACAGCAGGGGTCGGGTTCTTCTTGCAAAAGGGAAGTAAGCCAAAGGCACTATTGGTCACCGTGCCCTCCTTCAACAAAGTTTGGGTCATAGCCTCCACTTCATCATCTAGTAAGTCATCAGGACTATGACGCAGGGGGTCATCCTTCTCGCCTGAGTAAGTACACATTAAGCCGGGGCGGCGGCTTAACGGAATCACCCGCCAAGCAACCTAGACTCGGACCAGATCGATACCGCCAAAGCCATTCCCCAAAAGAGCTTTGATTTTCTTAATAGTGCGAGTGAGTGGCAGACGTTCAACAGCAGTCAATTTATCCGGCAGTGGGTGGTTGGATTCAAGGCGCAAGGCGTGGAAGCCGGGCAGCGGATTTTCAGCAGCTGGAGAAGTGTCTTGACAGTAAAACCATGTCTGATTCCAGTCTTTTGGGTGGCTTGGCAGTTCAGCATAAGGAAAGAGGCAGTCTCTTCGCCGCTGAATGGAGATGCCACCAAGTTCTAGACTGGGCCCGTTGGCGCGTACATTCTGCCGGTTTAAATAAAAGAATTCTCTGAATAAGAGCAAGCTGGGCTCTTCCCCAAGGTACACCTCGCAGAAGACTTGGAAGTTGCAAATATTTGACACGGAATTGGGCCCGATGTCTTGACGTCTGAGATCGAAGAAATGCAAAACATCCCTAAAGAATTTTGAACCGGGTGGAGCGAATCCCCGGCTCATATGATACGTGAAAACGATTACCTCCCCCTCTTTAGGTTGAGGTTTCTCTTCAGACGGATCAGGGGCACGATAAGACATGACCTCCTTCTTGGGCAGGTAACCAGACTTCACAAATTCGGACAGTTTGCTTTCTGTCACAATGGATTGGACCCAATTACAGGTCACGGGAGCCTTGGGAGCCTTAGGTGCCATGGCGTAAATAGAGGCCTATGACAAAATAAGAAGCTCCGGTTCAATTTTAATCCGGAAGGAAATTATTTTTTTAAATCTATTCGAATTAGCGGCTTAAGATGGGGCCTAATGACATATAGGTAACTATGTAATGATATTTAAGCCGCTACAGGTATCAAGGGCAGTTAAATTTTATTTATAATCGTCAGAAGCAAGCAGGACTGATAGTCGGGTTGTCTTCAGCCGGCCATATGGAGTACAGTGGTTAAACAGATTCAACAGAGGCAGTTTTTTGACTAAGTGTGACACAAAAAGGTTTCACAAGGTGCAGATATTATTTTGAATCAAATGGTCATTCTAAATAGAAAAATTTCTAGACCTAAAAACAAGGCAGAGAAGTTCATGCATTCCAAGGAGGCTTCTAAATAGGGGAAAAATATATGTTTGCATTCGAGATAAGCGCAAAACCATTTCTGCAGTAGTTCTAAACTATTTGGTGATCTGAACAAAGCATTGGAGGTGAAAACGGTCAAGGTTTGGCTCAGACGGTGACGAACACCAATGAACACCATGATGCGGATCTAGGAAAGGGAAAGAAGGGAACTTACAGATGTGGACGAGCTGCGGAAGTTTGCCATGGATCTCTGGTCAGATTCAGGTTGATGCAGCGGCCTGAGTCGGTGAAGACGAGGGGTACGACGGCGGTGGCGGCGGAGCTTGAGTGACAGAGAGACAGCGCGAGGAGGAAGACGACTGAAGAAGGAGAATGGGAAAAGACCTAGGCCGCGCCTATTTATAAGGAAGGGCTGACTAAGATGGCGCGAGAAACGAGGAGATTGAACTTTATTATCCAGCGGCTCCGACGCCTCGATTTTCGGCATGGTTAGTAAAGGCAAAGATTCGTTTAGGATATGGTGGAATAAAATATGAACTCAGTGGAAGACGATGTCACGGCAGGTTATCACGAATCCAGAAGATGACGTCACAGTGGGTTATGACCTTTACACCGACAGAAGACAGGAAGATGTATTTTTAAGGTATTTTAAGATTGACATGAACCGGTTCAAATCAATCTGGGGCCTAATGTTGGGGATATAACTATTTGTGTAAGCCGCCCAGGAGGGGCCGGGTTACACAAAGAAGACTCATTAGAAAGAAGCCCAAGACCAAGCACGATGATGGCGGTTCAACAAAGGGTCTAAGGCCCGCAGGCGGCTTAAGGCCCATAGTGGTAAACCGCCATGATGGCATGACTTGTAACATAAGGTAGAATTAACTAGTAACCGAGCCCACTACAAGAAATAAGTCAACTTATGACCTTCTGTCAGTGACCCTCGAAGAATTGGTCATAAATTTATGACCATTTCAGACCAATTGGTCAAAAGCTGTTCGGGGGGCTCCAAACCCTAAACCATTGCGACCATTTTGGTCAGAAAGGTCGTAATTTCCTCACACGAAAAGGTCATAAAGCAAATAGCGCTAGTCCGCTGCCTTATTTCTAGTTGTTAACGACCAATATAGATGGTCATAGCCTTGTAAACTGTGGTGGGTTGTTATGACTAGGCGCCACCTCATCAGTTTTGCCTATGTGGCATGTCCATGTGGCAGTTTTTGCCCTAGGTTGTGAAGCAACCTATATTTCTATCATTCCCAAAATTCCCAAAAAAATCTCATAAATTCTTTGGGTCATGTCTTCGTCAAATATGTAAAAACCTTCCTTGCCTAGTACAAAAATAATTCAAAAATATTCATTTTCCTATTCTGTTCAGAGTAACAGTTTGTGAAGGAAGTACCACTTTGGCATGTCCAAATAGTATCCATTTTCTACAGTGCTTTACTATGCCCAAATAACCATCCTCCACCAAATGCCAGCTCAATCCATTCATTATTTTGAGCTGAGCTTCAACATTCGTATTTATGTCCAGTGTGGTGGTTTGCAAAGCAAGTACCACCTAGGCTCCTCCATTTGAGCTGAAAATTTGTGAAGACGGTCTTCTTAGTAACTGATCATCCTCAGCCAAAACTTACGCCCGTTAGCCATGTACATTTCCCGTACCGCTAATCAAACACTTGGCTGCTTATTCATGTTTGAGCATCGATCGGTCTCCTCGTGAAAATCTTATGTTGTGATTTTCTTCCTAGAACCTACCTGAGGAGTGCCCAACCCACTAGACATGCCTAGGCCGCCCAGAACACATGGCAACGCCACAGTCACGCGGTGACCACGCGGCGGGCATGCGAGCTTACGCGCTCTAGAGTTGGGGCCCTCGGCCACCGTCCAAACCTCGATGTCTCTCCATCAAACCATGTATTTCTGATTAAATAAATACTTATTTACCTAGAAATGATTTTTGAAAAAATAAAGAGCAAACTATGACGCAGCTGCAGTTCAAATTTGACCTGCTTCGAGCTCAATCGACGAGAATTTGTCTTTTTCACCAGAGGTGGATCAAAAATTTTGACACCCAACCATTTTGTCAATTATGCATTAAATATGGCCTAGTATTTTAGAAAATTGATTTGGTCCAATTTTGCAACAAATATATGGTAGGTCCTTCACAAAAAAACTCATTTCACGCACTCGGAAAATGGAAAATGGTTTTTTCGTCCAAAGAAAATGAAAACTTCCTTAGGCAACATTGTTTGCCATTCCAATATGCACCCTTGTGCACAATATGAGATCATTTGAACAAACTATGCCATGAATGTGGCCATAACATTGATCGTTTGACTTGAAAGCCAAGAATCTTCACACTTGATAGCTCATTTCTGAGAACACTTTTTTAAAATAATTGTCATATTACAAGTTTGTTATTTTTCCTAGGAACTTGGCCACATATAATGACACAATGAGAAGGTTTTCCAATTTTTTGATTTTTTTTGAATTTCTTATGCCCGTTCCAAAATGCGGTCAAAACGGCGGGCTTGACCGCTCCTAGCTAGTGGTTGAATCTTGGAATTTTTTAGGTGTTTCTATGATTAAATAGATACTTATGTACCTAGAAATGATTTTTGGAAAAAATAAAGAGCAAACTAGGAGGCAGCTACAGTTCAAATTTGACCCGTTTCCAACTGAATCGACGGCAATTTGTCTTTTTCACCAGAGGTAGATCAAAACTTTTTTCACCCAACAATTTTGTCAATTGTGCATTAAATATGGCCTAGTATTTTAGAAAAAGGATTCGGTCCAATTTTGCAACAATTATTTTGGAGGTCCTTCACAAATAAACCTCCTTTTGGGCACTCGAAAAATGGAAAATGGTTTTTTCGTCCAAATAAAATGAAAACTTCCTTATGCAACAATGTTGCCATTCCAATATGCACCCTTGTGCACAATATGAGATCATTTAAGCAAACTATGCCATGAATGTGGCCATAAGATTGATCATTTGGCTTGAAAGCCATTGATGTCCACACGTGATAGCTCGTTTGTGAGAACACTTTTTTAAAATAATTGCCGTATTACAAGTTTGTTATTTTTCCTGGGAACTTGGCCACATATAATGACACAATGCGAAGGTTTTCCAATTTTCTGATTTTTTTTTAATTTTTTATGCCCGTTTCAAAATGCGGTCAAAACGGCGGGAATGACCGTTCCTAGCTAGTGGTTGAATCTTGGAATTTTTTTGGTGTTTCTCTGATAAAATAGATACTTATATACCTAGAAATGATTTTTGGAAAAAATAAAGAGCAAACTAGGAGGCAGCTACAGTTCAAATTTGACCCGTTTCCAACTGAATCGACGGCAATTTGTCTTTTTCACCAGAGGTAGATCAAAACTTTTTTCACCCAACAATTTTGTCAATTGTGCATTAAATATGGTCTAGTATTTTAGAAAAATGATTCGGTCCAATTTTGGAACAATTATTTTGGAGGTCCTTCACAAATAAACCTCCTTTTGGGCACTCGAAAAATGGAAAATGGTTTTTTCGTCCAAATAAAATGAAACATCCTTAGGCAACATTGTTTGCCATTCCAATATGCACCCTTGTGCACAATATGAGATCATTTAAGCAAACTATGCCATGAATGTGGCCATAAGATTGATCATTTGGCTTGAAAGCCATTGATGTCCACACGTGATAGCTCGTTTGTGAGAACACTTTTTTAAAATAATTTCCGTATTACAAGTTTGTTATTTTTTCTGGGAACTTGGCCACATATAATGACACAATGCAAAGGTTTCCCAATTTTATGATTTTTTTTGAATTTTTTATGCCCGTTTCAAAATGCGGTCAAAACGACGGGAATGACCGTTCCTAGCTAGTGGTTGAATCTTGGAATTTTTTTGGTGTTTCTCTAATAAAATAGATACTTATGTACCTATAAATGATTTTTGGAAAAAATAAAGAGCAAACTAGGAGGCAGCTACAGTTCAAATTTGACCCGTTTCCAACTGAATCGACGGCAATTTGTCTTTTTCACCAGAGGTAGATCAAAACTTTTTTCACCCAACAATTTTGTCAATTGTGCATTAAATATGGACTAGTATTTTATAAAATGATTCGGTCCAATTTTGCAACAATTATTTTAGAGGTCCTTCACAAATAAACCTCCTTCTAGGCACTCGAAAAATGGAAAATGGTTTTTTTGTCCAAATAAAATGAAAACTTCCTTAGGCAACATTGTTTGCCATTCCAGTATGCACCCTTGTGCACAATATGAGATCATTTAAGCAAACTATGCCATGAATGTGGCCATAAGATTGATCATTTGGTTTGAAAGCCATTGATGTCCACACGTGATAGCTCGTTTGTGAGAACACTTTTTTAAAATAATTGCCGTATTACAAGTTTGTTATTTTTCCTGGGAACTTGGCCACATATAATGACACAATGCGAAGGTTTCCCAATTTTCTGATTTTTTTTTGAATTTTTTATGCCCGTTTCAAAATGCGGTCAAAACGGCGGGAATGACTGTTCCTAGCTAGTGGTTGAATCTTGGAATTTTTTTGGTGTTTCTCTGATAAAATAGATACTTATGTACCTAGAAATGATTTTTGGAAAAAATAAAGAGCAAACTAGGAGGCAGCTACAGTTCAAATTTGACCCGTTTTCAACTGAATCGACGACAATTTGTCTTTTTCACCAGAGGTAGATCAAAACTTTTTTCACCCAACAATTTTGTCAATTGTGCATTAAATATGTCCTAGTATTTTAGAAAAATGATTCGGTCCAATTTTGCAACAATTATTTTGGAGGTCCTTCACAAATAAACCTCCTTTTGGGCACTCGAAAAATAGAAAATGGTTTTTTTGTCCAAATAAAATGAAAACTTCCTTAGGCAACATTGTTTGCCATTCCAATATGCACCCTTGTGCACAATATGAGATCATTTAAGCAAACTATGCCATGAATGTGGCCATAAGATTGATCATTTGGCTTGAAAGCCATTGATGTCCACACGTGATAGCTCGTTTGTGAGAACACTTTTTTAAAATAATTGCCGTATTACAAGTTTGTTATTTTTTCTGGGAACTTGGCCACATATAATGACACAATGCAAAGGTTTCCCAATTTTATGATTTTTTTTTTGAATTTTTTATGCCCGTTTCAAAATGCGGTCAAAACGACGGGAATGACCATTCCTAGCTAGTGGTTGAATCTTGGAATTTTTTTGGTGTTTCTCTGATAAAATAGATACTTATGTACCTACAAATGATATTTGGAAAAAATAAAGAGCAAACTAGGAGGCAGCTACAGTTCAAATTTGACCCGTTTCCAGCTGAATCGACGGCAATTTGTCTTTTTCACCAGAGGTAGATCAAAACTTTTTTCACCCAACAATTTTGTCAATTGTGCATTAAATATGGCCTAGTATTTTAGAAAATGATTCGGTCCAATTTTGCAACAATTATTTTAGAGGTCCTTCACAAATAAACCTCCTTTTGGGCACTCGAAAAATGGAAAATGGTTTTTTCGTCCAAATAAAATGAAAACTTCCTTAGGCAACATTGTTTGCCATTCCAATATGCACCCTTGTGCACAATATGAGATCATTTAAGCAAACTATGCCATGAATGTGGCCATAAGATTGATCATTTGGCTTGAAAGCCATTGATGTCCACACGTGATAGCTCGCTTGTGAGAACACTTTTTTAAAATAATTGCCGTATTACAAGTTTGTTATTTTTTCTGGGAACTTGGCCACATATAATGACACAATGCAAAGGTTTCCCAATTTTATGATTTTTTTTTTGAATTTTTTATGCCCGTTTCAAAATGCGGTCAAAACGACGGGAATGACCATTCCTAGCTAGTGGTTGAATCTTGGAATTTTTTTGGTGTTTCTCTGATAAAATAGATACTTATGTACCTACAAATGATTTTTGGAAAAAATAAAGAGCAAACTAGGAGGCAGCTACAGTTCAAATTTGACCCGTTTCCAACTGAATCGACGGCAATTTGTCTTTTTCACCAGAGGTAGATCAAAACTTTTTTCACCCAACAATTTTGTCAATTGTGCATTAAATATGGCCTAGTATTTTAGAAAATGATTCGGTCCAATTTTGCAACAATTATTTTAGAGGTCCTTCACAAATAAACCTCCTTCTAGGCACTCGAAAAATGGAAAATGGTTTTTTTGTCCAAATAAAATGAAAACTTCCTTAGGCAACATTGTTTGCCATTCCAGTATGCACCCTTGTGCACAATATGAGATCATTTAAGCAAACTATGCCATGAATGTGGCCATAAGATTGATCATTTGGCTTGAAAGCCATTAATGTCCACACGTGATAGCTCGTTTGTGAGAACACTTTTTTAAAATAATTGTAGTATTACAAGTTTGTTATTTTTCCTGGAAACTTGGCCACATATAATGACACAATGCGAAGGTTTCCCAATTTTCTGATTTTTTTTGAATTTTTTATGCCCGTTTCAAAATGCGGTCAAAACGGCGGGAATGACCGTTCCTAGCTAGTGGTTGAATCTTGGAATTTTTTTGGTGTTTCTCTGATAAAATAGATACTTATGTACCTAGAAATGATTTTTGGAAAAAATAAAGAGCAAACTAGGAGGCAGCTACAGTTCAAATTTGACCCGTTTCCAACTAAATCGACGGCAATTTGTCTTTTTCACCAGAGGTAGATCAAAACTTTTTTCACCCAACAATTTTGTCAATTGTGCATTAAATATGGTCTAGTATTTTATAAAAATGATTCGGTCCAATTTTGGAACAATTATTTCGGAGGTCCTTCACAAATAAACCTCCTTTTGGGCACTCGAAAAATGGAAAATGGATTTTTCGTCCAAATAAAATGAAACATCCTTAGGCAACATTGTTTGCCATTCCAATATGCACCCTTGTGCACAATATGAGATCATTTAAGCAAACTATGCCATGAATGTGGCCATAAGATTGATCATTTGGCTTGAAAGCCATTGATGTCCACACGTGATAGCTCGTTTGTGAGAACACTTTTTTAAAATAGTTGCCGTATTACAAGTTTGTTATTTTTTCTGGGAACTTGGCCACATATAATGACACAATGCAAAGGTTTCCCAATTTTATGATTTTTTTTTGAATTTTTTATGCCCGTTTCAAAATGCGGTCAAAACGACGGGAATGACCGTTCCTAGCTAGTGGTTGAATCTTGGAATTTTTTTGGTGTTTCTCTGATAAAATAGATACTTATGTACCTACAAATGATTTTTGGAAAAAATAAAGAGCAAACTAGGAGGCAGCTACAGTTCAAATTTGACCCGTTTCCAGCTGAATCGACGGCAATTTGTCTTTTTCACCAGAGGTAGATCAAAACTTTTTTCACCCAACAATTTTGTCAATTGTGCATTAAATATGGCCTAGTATTTTATAAAATGATTCGGTCCAATTTTGCAACAATTATTTTAGAGGTCCTTCACAAATAAACCTCCTTCTAGGCACTCGAAAAATGGAAAATGGTTTTTTCATCCAAATAAAATGAAAACTTCCTTAGGCAACATTGTTTGCCATTCCAGTATGCACCCTTGTGCATAATATGAGATCATTTAAGCAAACTATGCCATGAATGTGGCCATAAGATTGATCATTTGGCTTGAAAGCCATTGATGTCCACACGTGATAGCTCGTTTGTGAGAACACTTTTTTAAAATAATTGTCGTATTACAAGTTTGTTATTTTTCCTGGGAACTTGGCCACATATAATGACACAATGCGAAGGTTTCCCAATTTTCTGATTTTTTTTTTGAATTTTTTATGCCCGTTTCAAAATGCGGTCAAAACGGCGGGAATGACTGTTCCTAGCTAGTGGTTGAATCTTGGAATTTTTTTGGTGTTTCTCTGATAAAATAGATACTTATGTACCTAGAAATGATATTTGGAAAAAATAAAGAGCAAACTAGGAGGCAGCTACAGTTCAAATTTGACCCGTTTCCAACTGAATCGACGACAATTTGTCTTTTTCACCAGAGGTAGATCAAAACTTTTTTCACCCAACAATTTTGTCAATTGTGCATTAAATATGGCCTAGTATTTTAGAAAAAGGATTCGGTCCAATTTTGCAACAATTATTTTGGAGGTCCTTCACAAATAAACCTCCTTTTGGGCACTCGAAAAATGGAAAATGGTTTTTTCGTCCAAATAAAATGAAAACTTCCTTAGGCAACATTGTTTGCCATTCCAATATGCACCCTTGTGCACAATATGAGATCATTTAAGCAAACTATGCCATGAATGTGGCCATAAGATTGATCATTTGGCTTGAAAGCCATTGATGTCCACACGTGATAGCTCGTTTGTGAGAACACTTTTTTAAAATAATTGTCGTATTATAAGTTTGTTATTTTTCCTGGGAACTTGGCCACATATAATGACACAATGCGAAGGTTTCCCAATTTTTTGATTTTTTTTGAATTTTTTATGCCCGTTTGAAAATGCGGTCAAAACGGCGGGAATGACCGTTCCTAGCTAGTGGTTGAATCTTGGAATTTTTTTGGTGTTTCTCTGATAAAATAGTAACTTATGTACCTAGAAATGATTTTTGGGAAAAATAAAGAGCAAACTAGGAGGCAGCTACAGTTCAATATGAGAACATTGTTTTTCCATTCTACTATGCACCCTTGTGCACAATATGAGAACATTGGTTTTTGAATTTCTTTCAAAATGTTGTCAAAACGGCGGGTATGACTACGTGTCTTCGGTCACCGCGAAGGTGACGACGACGAACTCCTCGCTCGCGACCACCACCTCGATGCCCTGCTCTTCTACGTGCCGAGGTCCTTGCTGGCGGCCTTGCCGGATAGAAATCCAGAGCTTCTTCATTCAGTATTGCCGCCTCCGCCCCTGAAGTTGAGACATTGAATGATCCAAAAACCTAAGCTACTAGGACCCTAAAACCTAAAGCTAAAATGATCCACCCGCGCGGGATCCGACGACCCTCCTCACCGCCGACGACCAAGAAGTCACCGGCGGAGGGGAACCGCCGAAAGACGGCGCAAAAAGAGTTAGTTCTCTTAGCCAAAGAGATGTGCACTTTATTTTCAGCCGGTTACGACCTACTTAAATGGTCATGGACGTCGCGCACATGTACTCTGTTTTGATTGGTTCAGAGGCATGTCACGCGGATCATGGATCGAGCACCGTCCGATCCACCCGGATCCAACGGCAGCGCTCCCTCCTCTCGTTTCTCACGCCACCTAGCCCAACAACCCACATGCCACAGCCTGCACTCCTCCCCCGCGAACCCTAGCGCTCCCCGATCCCTCCCACCTCCCCTCCCCTCGCCGCCACCCACCCCTCCCCTCGCTCTCCTCCCTCCCTCCCTCCCCTTCGGCAAGATCCAGCGCGCTCCAAGATCCCCATGCTCTGCTCCTCCCTCCCTCCCCTCCGGCAAGATCCAGCGCGTGGCCTCCCTCTCCTCGATCCAGATCGAGGCACCCCGCCGCCCCGCCTTCGTCTCCCTTCGCCTCCCACCCGATGGAGGCCGTGGTGGGGGAAGCGAGGGGTCTCGGCTTCCCCTCCCACGCAGGCGGATTCAGATGAAGGCAGCCGTCACCGGTCACGACGAGTTCGGCTTCTCCAACCAGGGCGTGCTGGAGGTCAACGTCACCGGCATCACCTTCGACCCCCGGACCTCGACCTCTCCCAGTTTTGCTTCTTCCGCTCCACCCTCGACGCATGGGTACATGTTCTCCGCCAGCACTCAGCGCCAACCTCCCACCCGCCGCCAAGCTCGCGCCCAAGGTCCGATCCGCCCTCCCTTCCCCTTTCTCTCCTCGGCCCCGATCCTCTCCGTCCTTCCTTGGTTGTTTGATCCCCTTTTTGTGTTGGATTTGAACCAGCGGGCGACCTCCATGGATGACCAGGACATGCGCGACCCCACCCCGATCCCGACGAGCTCGACGACGACGTTGTCAAGTCCGACCTCGACCTAGATGAGGACGGCATCGTCCACCCCGACCACGACGACGCTCCTCAGAAGGTCATTCCCCTGCTCCCTCTCCGCCCCTGTTCACCCCCATCTTTGTATCCTATATGTCGGCAAGTTCCTCTGGGTCAATTGTTTCAGTTGCTAGCAAGACTTCCCAAGTTTGTACCCTGTATATGATCCAAATATTTGGTTGTCGTTTGTCCAGATCCGCGCTGAGCTACTGTGATTTGTTGTTTGATGGTCACCAGTAGAGTGAGCAGCTGCCAGCCATGATAATCTAGTTGTGTATTACCAGTTCAAGTTGTTTAGTATATATCATCTCATGTTTTGCTACTGAACATCTCCAACTTAAATGCTGAATTGCCTTGTACACATGATTGTTTGTAATCTAAGGGAAAGCCCTTAATAGTCAGCTGACTATAAATATATCAACATCTCGGTGCGTCCTCCTCCTCGGTGGTGCTGACGCATTTTTTGTTTTTAGGATTAAGAGGGTTTGGCTGAGACTGTGACGCGGGGGATTGACGTTGTTTTTGGTGCTTTGTTGGTGCAGATTGTGTACTACCTTCACTCACGCTACAAGGAGGGGGCATCCTCCAGCACCTGCGAGAAGAATGGTTGGCGTATGGAAACTTCTCTCACCACCATGCTAGTGATTGTGCTTTACAGTAGTTGACATGCTCTATTCCTGTCTGTTTTGCTTGTTGTCAAAGATGGTGTGTATTGTACACACCCCTCTGTGATGTATGCACTTCACATGCATTTTCCCCATCACCCACAAACCGTAACATGCTAGTTGTCTGTGCTGTAGCAATTCTTGCACTTGATTTCAAATCATTCTCTGCTCTATGTGTGCACGTGTGTTAATGGTGGATTGGCTGGTCAGATGATGCTACAACAACATATTCCTGAGATTCTCTTTGAGGAATAAAAATCGAGGTTTTTAAGACTGATGGCCAGCCTGTCTAGTGTTTGTTTTCTTCTATACACTTGCTCCTTCCAGTAGGCATTGCAAGTGATATGTTCAAGTGTAGTCCTCTGGTCACATTTTTTAACCAGTACCATATGATTGTAGCATACTACTAGTTTTAGTCGTTTAACATCTTAATTTACCTAGAATGATGAAGTAGTTGCACTTGGTAGATGGGATGAGCAAATGTTGATTCATATTATTATTCTGATACATTTGCTATTTCAAAATCGAGCTTTTTAAACCTGATACTCAGCCCATCACAAATCAATCATCTGCTACTCTTGCTGTGCTGTAGTTTCTTATGATGATTTGAAAGTAAACAGAGTGTAACTATGTTATCCTGTTTTGGTAAAATAGGTACCAACACCTGGGATCGGTTTGAGATGCGAGTGCACAAGAGGGCGTTCGACCTTGTCAACCAGAAGGTACCTGCCTCCCTCTCTGCTTGATCCCGTTTTTTCCCCTAGTTGATGTGTATGGATCGTATCGGGTCCTGCTCGTCGGTGATCTGATGATGGTGTGCTGAACATTTAGACCGCTAAGGCTTTCTGGTTGTTGATGATCTAAAATCAAGCTTTTTAAAACTGACGCCTAGCATGTCATCAACGTACCGCTTTGTTCTTGTGCCTAGAGATGTAGTTCTGTTAGTGTGGTACTGTATAATGTAGAGGAGTTACATATGCATCGTTTGTCAGCTGAGCATATGATGTTAGCTTCACATTTTGATATGTTGAACTATCCCAGATTATGTCAATTTGTTACCAACCAGTTAGAGTTAAAGCAACTCATTTGCTTTATGCTCACTATTCTTACTGTCATGTGCTTCTCTTACTGTATGTAGAGCCTGTTACTGAACCGAAGATGCTATTTGCATCACATTTTTGTTTGTTGAACCATCCCAGATTATTTGAATTTAATATGAACCTAAGAGTTAAATAAATTGTATGGGCGGCATTAACATAGGTGCTCTATACCTGCTCTGCTCCTGTTCAGAGGCATCTTGTATTCTTTTTTGTATAATCTCGTATCGTAAGCGAAAAGGCTTCAGGCATTGAGCCATTGTATTGTGATCTTTAAATACATTTTCTGTTTTGTCCCTTGCATAGCTAATTTGCCTTTTGCTGTGAGATGGCAACTGATATATCCACCTTTTTCTATGAGATGACAACTGATTTATCCACCTTTTGCTGTGAGCAACTAATTTGCTTTTTACTAGCTGTTTTATTTGCTTGCTTGGTTGATCACTAGCATGAGCTTGGTTGCCCTGAACTTCAGTGTTTTATTTGCTTGCTTCTCAGTCTCTCTCCCTCCCTGCAGGTGCCACCGGACGCAAGGGTGGAGCCTATGCCTCCTTGCTAAAGCTTCTGGCTCTACACCAGTTTATGGCGTTGCGGATGTGGTTAAGATGGCGTTATACACTAGCTTCTTATGTTGCATGTGAATGGGGGTGAGCAGATAGAACTAGAGTGTTCTTATAGGAAGGCAAGTTGTTGCATCTGGAGCACATGAGATGTGCTAATACGAGTTGGAACAATGTGATGTAGTAGTAAGTTAAGGCAAATTGTGTAGATGATGTATTCCTGTGTAATTAAATGTTGTATTCTCTGTGTACATGCTGCTTTAAATGACATGAAGATTATGAAGATTATGAAAATTGTGTACATGCTACTTCATATGGAAAATAGTACTGGGCCTGAATTGGCCATGGCCCAAACAAAGTTGGACTGGAACTATTTATTTAATGGAAAAAATACGCTAGAGAAGGGCGAAAATAATAAGAAATTGAATATAAAAAGGCCACGACCTAGAATATAAAAGGCTGAATTGTGAATATAAAAAGGCTGCGATGTTGGGCTTGGCCCATGAAGCTAACAAAAATTGACAGAAAAAATACACTAAATTGGATGAATTAATGGGCTTGGCCCATATAAACACCCAATTGGACCGAGCCGATTCTAATTTTTGACCTTTTCAATTCGTCGCAATTTTGCCACGTCAGATTGCCACGTCGGATCCGACGTGGCCTGGGCAGACAGCCAGTGACCAAAACAAAAGGTCATGGGTTCCACGACCTTTTGTTTTGGTCGTAAACGTCTACGACCTTATCCCGAAGAAGGTCGCTATAGTCAGTTTACGACCGCCAGCTTTTGACCTTCTGTTTTTGGTCACAAAAAGGTCGTAAATGAAAAACTATGACCTTTCAGTGACCAATAGTGGAGGTCACAAGTTGACATATTTCTTGTAGTGGCCGGACACTGTCTGTGAGCCGGCCCGGACTCTGTAGGCCGCAGGGCGTCAACCCGTGTATATAAGGGGACGACCCGCCGGCGGCTTAGGGTAAGAAACAACTGATCGAGAGCCGGGCATAGCGTATCTCGCTCCCTGGTCATCGAAACCTCATCAATACCAACCCAACTAGACGTAGGCCTTCCTTCACCGTAAGGGGCTGAACTAGTATAACTCTCTCGTGTCCTTTGTCCCGATAACCCCTTTAAGCTTCCTAGTAGCGATGGCTCCACGACTAAGTCCTTGCAAGAGGACATCTGTCGTGACAATTCCACGACATCCGGTATCCGGGAGTTGCATGATCTCATGGTCAAAGGAACATGTATTTGACAATAAGAAAGTAGTAGCAAAAACTAAATGATCATATGCTATGTTAACGGATGGTTCTTGTCCATCACATGATTCTCCTAATGATGTGATCCCGTAATCAAGCGACAACTCATGTCTATGACCAGGAAACCTTATCCATTTTTTTATCAACGAGCTAGTCTAGTAGAGGCTTACTAGGGACTTAGTATTTGTTTATGTATTCACACATATATTTAAGTTTTCAATCAATAAAATTATAGCATTAATAATAAACTTTATCATGATTTAAGAAAACATAACAATAACCATTTTATTATTGCCTCTAGGGCATATTTCCAACAGATATTGGCCCAAATAGGAAAACTGGAATGGATGGGATGGGCGCTCGCCCAAAGGATGCGCCTCTAGTTGCACTTGGTGGTAGTCTCTTGTTAATCAACTCATGTGCAATTATTCCACCTAGTACACACCCTAAACACGATCCTTATTGAGAAGTACGATGGCTACACCAGGTATGAGGAGGTAGTCCTGGATAAACTGGCTGTTTGGATCCAAATTGTCGATCTCCCTCCACTTTTCAGGAAGGATCATGTGGTTAGATCGCTAGCTAAGAAAGTGAGGGTTGTGGAGAAAGTAATGTTAAACCCTAGATGGGGTGAGGGAAGGATTGTGAGGATCAGAGTCAAGCTGGATATTCATGAGCCACTAATGAGATATGTCTCCATCACTAAGGATGGGAAGAAGGTGTACTACTCGGTGCTTTACAAGAAGATGCCGGTTTTTTGCTATGTGCGCGGCCATATGGGTCATACATACCTCGAACATGGCAATGGAAAACACGATCCGCTGTCCATGGAGTGAGGAGAGTTCATACTTGCGCCGCGCCCAGGAGAGAGGAGGCAGCCAAGACAAAGTTCGATGGGGAGACAGAGGGATAGGGCTACAGCTGATGGTCCCAGGAGGAAGGACCCGGAGGATGATGAGCTGAAGGACACGGGCACCAGTCATGTTAAACCTACTGGAGGGTTGATCAGGGACAAGCCTTCTGGGCGGAAAAGACTAACGTTTGATGGAGTGACTGCGGATCTAGCGGCCCATGCAAGTGTGCTGCCAGGCCAGGCACACGAGACCCCGATCGTTACCTCGTCTGCGTTAGTGGTGCATGCACAAGGTGTGCAGACAACAGAGAAGGGAGATGATGATGGAGATACTTCGTCGCATGACTCGAAGAGGTCGAAGACGGACAACACGGCTGTGATGGATGCCAGCCACACTTTATCGGCGAGCTCCGAGAAGGGGCTCGACCGGTCGCAATGAAAATCCTAGTGTGGAACTGTCGCGGGATGCGTAAGCCCGCGGCAGTTCGTGCGCTCTTGGGGATCCAAGAGCGAATAAAACCAGATGTGTTGTTCCTGTCTGAAACACACCTAGACTTGGCTAAGGCAGGGAAACTGAGAAGGAGACTAGGGTTTGATGAGATGGAAGTCTCGGAGAGCGACGGTAGAAGTGGTGGACTGATCATGCTATGGCAAACCACCCTGGGAGTTACATCTAGGCCTGTTCATTCAAATTATATTGATATACGGATCAAGGAGACAACAGCAGCAGGATGGCGCTTCACAGGCTTCTATGGCGAGCCGAGCAGTGACCGAAAACATCTCTCGTGGGAATATTTGCATGGATTGCATGCAATGTCAAATTTGCCATGGTTAGTGGCAGGTGACTTCAATGAAATCCTACAAGCCTGTGAGAAGGAGGGGGGCTGCACGCCCTCAGAGATGCATGCAGGCATTCAGCAATGCTTTGGACGAGTGTGAGCTTGATGACCTTGGCTACTCGGGGGACATTTTCAGCTGACATAGAGGTCGGATACGAGAGTGACTCGACAGAGCAGTCTCAAACAGTTCTTGGGCTAATCTTTTTCCAGCATACGGTGTGGCGAACGAGCCGTTTAACAAATCGGATCACCGACCGGTTCTAGTTGACACTGATTTTCAACATGGATTACAGCCTAGGGGGCCGCCGGGACCGAGGAAATTCGAAGCCCGGTGGCTCGTGGAGGAGGACGTGGAAGTAATAGTTCAAGCAGCTTGGGATCGGGCCAAGGCCTGTGGGACCGAGGCCTACTCTCAGGTGACAGAAGACATACATGCAGCTTAGCATGTTTGGGATAAAGAAACTCTAAAGGGTCCCAGGACCCGGTTAAGGAAACTTCAGAAAGAGCTAAACGATGTGATGCCGGGACCTTTGACGGACGAGGCAGTGGCTCGCCAACACGAATTACACATGCAAATTGAAATCTACTGGAGCAAGAGGAGATATACTGGATGCAGAGGGGGCGGGCAGACTGGCTCTGTCGGGGTGACCAAAACACGGATTTCTTCCATCGGGCAGCGACTGGGAGATGCAAGAAAAAATTTATCAAGAAATTGAAAGGGGAGAACGGGGACTGGATTGAGGAGGAGAATCAACTGAAGGGCCATGTGGCGCACTATTTTGAGGGACTGTTTTCCTCGGATGTACAAGAACCGGACCAAGCAGTTTTGGACAAGGTTAAACTGAGGGTTTCTGATGCAATGAATGATGAACTTACAAAACCCTATTCCAGGGATGAAGTGAAGAGAGCAATGTTTAACATTGGAGATCTTAAAGCTCCGGGTCCTGATGGTTTGCATGCGGTGTTTTATAAACGGTTTTGGCACATAATTGGTGAGGATCTGATTGACGAAGTGTTGTTGGCAGTTAACAATAGGAAGATCCCGGATGGATGGAACAACACCACAATCGTCCTCATCCCAAAGGTGGAAAACCCGGAGGTCATTACACAGTTCCGTCCTATTAGTCTATGCAATGTAGTCTATAAGGTGATTTCGAAACTGCTAGCTAACAGACTCAAAAATCTGTTGTCGGAGCTTATCTCCCCTAATCAAAGCGCCTTTGTCCCCGGGCGCTTGATTACGGATAACTTTTTAGTTGCTTATGAGACCTATCATGCTATCAAGAGGAAGAGAACGGGGAAGTTTGGAATCTGTGCGGTTAAACTTGATATGCACAAGGCCTATGACAGGGTCGAGTGGGTGTTTCTCGAGAGAATCATGCTTCGGATGGGGTTCACAGCTGATTGGGTGGCGCTCATTATGGAGTGTGTATGGTCAGTTAAATATCAAGTTCGTTTTAATAACTCTCTTATAGATTTCTTTGTTCCTATTCGAGGCCTCCGTCAGGGAGACCCACTATCTCCTTACCTATTTTTACTTTGTGCGGAGGGCCTCTCTAGCTTACTCAACCATGAAGGAGAGATGGAAATCTGATCGGAGTGAGAGTATGCCGGGAGGCGCTGGCTGCCTCTCACCTCCTCTTTGCGGACGATTCAATCATCATGATGCGAGCAGATGCAAACAATGTAGTAAGCCTTCGTCGAGCTCTTGATGACTATTGCGCGGCCTCGGGGCAATTAGTGAGTGAGGCTAAGTCAAGCATTTTCTTCAGCCCCTGTACGACCGTGGAGGTGCGGGTTGAGGTTTGCACAATGTTGAACATTATGGCCGAGGCAATTAATGATAAGTATTTGGGGTTGCCCCCGATTGTTGGGGTGGAGAGAACCGACTGCTTCCAACATATTGTTGATAGAATTCTAATTAGGATCAGAGGCTGGAAGGAGAAGAAACTCTCCTTTGGAGGAAGAGAAGTGTTGTTGAAAGTTGTCATTCAAGCTATTCCTTCATATGCTATGCAAGTCTTTAAGCTACCAAAACAGATTTGTAATGCAATAACAACTGCTATGTCACAGTACTGGTGGGGAGATGAGGATGACAAGAAGCATATGCACTGGTTTGCATGGTGGAAAATGTGTGTGCCAAAGAGCAATGGAGGTATGGGTTTTAGAGATGTACACTGCTTCAATCTGGCGCTCCTAGCAAAGCAGTGCTGGAGACTGTTAGCAGAACCTGATTCTTTCTATGCAAGAGTGTTAAGGGCAAAGTATTTCCCGGACGGTGATTTGCTGAACAGCCCTCTCAAGAAAGGCCGCTCTTACACATGGCAAAGTTTGTGGAGTGGTATTCAGACTTTCAAAAAAGGTTATATATGGAGAGTGGGAGATGGCACTCAAATAAGTATTTGGAGTGATCCTTGGATACCCAGCAGCCCAAATAGAAAGGTAATGACTCCACGAGGTAATATCCTACCTACAAAAGTTTCTAAACTTATGGATGAGGAGAATGGGTGCTGGGATGAGCAACTTATTAGATATATATTCTGGCCAATTGATGCTAATCGTATTTTGAATATACCACTGGCTACGGGGATGATGGAGGACTTTGTTTCATGGCACTACAACAAATCAGGAATTTTCTCGGTCAGGACGGCTTATCACATGGAGTGGGATCATCAACATGGACGAAAGTTGAGACAAACGAATTCGGTATTGTCTTCAAGTACTAGTCCTGTGTGGCGCATTCTATAGAAGCTTCGAGTACCGGCAAAAGTTAAAGTGCATGTTTGGCGAGCGTTGTATGGTGCAATTCCGTGTCGGGGTGTGCTAGGAAACCGACATATGATCACAACGTCTGACTGTCCAATTTGTGAAGTTGATTGTGAAAGCGTATGCCATTCTTTCTTCAGATGCAACAGGGTCCAGGAAATCTGGACTAAGCTGGGTTTGCTTCCCACTATTAATGAACTTTGTGAAGCGGAGTTGGAGGGCTCGTCGATCCTAGGTGATCTATTGCTCATGCCCAATGTCACTGTACCATCGCTCCCCGGGGTGACCAGGAAGGAGCTTGCGGCGGTGGCGGTGTGGTACATCTGGTGGGAGCGCAGGGGTTTTACCCATGGCGAGGCCATGCGAGAACCGGCTCGGTCGGCCCAGGCTATCGTCACCTTGACAAAGAACTTCATGAGATCAAGGAAGCAAGGGGCGCGGTGGATCAAAAGGCATGGTTGGACTAGACCAGCGGAAGGTTTCGTTTGTCTCAATGTCGATGCCTCTTTCGACTCTGATAGCGGAACTGGAGGCACGGGAGCTATCATTCGATACTCCATGGGAGGCTTTATCGCGGCGTCGGCATGCAATATTCCTTTCGTGGAGGATGCAGAAACAGCAGAAGCTAGAGGACTCAAGGATGGTTTGATCTTGGCGAATAACGCTGGATGCAATAAGGTGGAGATCCAAGATGATTGCATGGACGTGATCCAAACCATGCAGCAGGGAGGAAATTCTTTGGGACCAGCGGCGGCCACTCTACGAAGAGTGTGATTTTTTATGTCGTAATTTTATTTCAGTTAAATTCTGTCATTGCCCTAGGGAGGCCAATATGGCGGCTGATTTGTTGGCTACAAAGTCGGAGCCCTCGAGAACTATTGTGTGGCAGACCGAGGCTCCGGATTTCCTTCTTGATGTACTCTCAAATGATGTAGCCCTGTTTGCGCATGAAATATAAACCGCCATGATTGCATTTCCCTAAAAAACACGATCCTAAAAGGTCAATCACCGACAGAGCATGCGAGTGCGCGCACACACAACGCATCAAGAGATAAGAGAAGAATGTGACCACAAGCCTCCACAAAGCTCAGTGATTCTTGGCCGTCGGATCACGATTCTTGATGGGTTTTGGGCCGTCCAATCGAGCAGATGGAAGATATGGGCCGTCGGATCCTGGTCTGGCACTGTAGAAATGAATAGTAATGTCATCAAAATGTAAATATCATGCCCCCACCGGGGTATTTTGATCATTTCACTCGCCGGGGGTATAAAAGGGCCGGCTCTAGTGGAAGCAACCCTAGACGGCTCCCCCCTGCCGCGCGCCTCCTCTCCCCCTCTCTCTCATTCCCCTCCCTCCCGCGCGCCTCCTCTCCTCCCGCCTCGCCGCCACCTCCTCTCCCCTCCCGCGCCCGCCTCCCTGCCCTGCCGCCGGCGCCGCCGCCGCTCGCCCGGGCACCCATCCCCGGCCTCACGCCGCCCATCTAGAGAGATGGGGGCCGCGCGCGACGAGGCCGGCCTAGCCGCCGCCTCCTTCTCCCGCGACCGTGCCGCCCTCTCCTCCTTCCTCCGGCCTCCCTGCCGTGCCGCCGCGGCGGCTGCACGTCCAGCCCCACGCCGTCGTCGTCTTCTTCGCCCAGCCGGCTGCCGCCACACCGCACGCTCGTGCGCAGGGGCGAGAAGGGGAGCCGCCGCCCGCTCCCGGAGCGCGAGGAGGACAAGGGGAGGCAGCGCCCAGATCCACGGCGGCATCGACGCGCCGTCGTCGACCTGAGCCACCACCGTCCTCGAGGTCGGCCATGGAGGGGGGTCCAACCCAGCTGTAGCCGTCGTCCAGACCAAGATGCCCAAACGTGAGTCGAAAAAAGATATTTCTATCACGTTGACCATTTTTGGATTGCATCTGCTCGTTCACTGATTCGGGTCTCGTGATTTGGATGCAGAGTACGCAAATGGCCTCGCTCGCCACGGCGCTCACGGCCACCAGCGTCGTCTTCAGCAACGACCTCACCTACGTGCCCGACATGGCGCCCTAGTCCGCCAACCAATCCACCCTCGTGGCAGGAGGGATGCAGGTCAGACATTTCCTCCAATTCGACCACCCGATCTCCATTAAATTATGTGTCACGACGCCATTTCAGTTTTGCTGAAGCTTGGGTGCCATCTCATTTCAGGTGCTGCCAAGGGAGGATGCAGAGACATTGAGCCTATGCAAGAGGATGGTGGAGCAAGGGGCCTCTCCTCGTCGTCTTCAATCCGGTGGAATGGTTAGTACTATCTGCACAATTCGCTGCTCATTTCTGATCTTGTATGTAGGTGTAGGAGGAGTTATGGGGAGCAGATCCAGGACATGGGATGCTAACCATCTACTTGGGAAGGGTTTCTTTCAAATTAGTGAATGGTAACTAACTAACCACGTGTCCACGTTAGAGTTTGATGTTAAGTGCCGATGGAATTTTGAGAGTGGTGATCTGCTCTTTCTTCCTCTTTAGTGTCGACATTTTAATTACTCGGGATATTCTAATGTCATTTGAATTGAGATCATTTTTTCACTCATGTTCTTGGGGACAAAATCTTTGTTTGTTTCTTATATGCGGTAAGCTGACTTGAACCTTTTTCACCTTGGTCTATGTAGGATTGGAGCCCTTGAAGCATTTGAATGGAGCATATGTATGCACGTTGCACTTCATCTTAGGCGAGTGCGACTGTTACATGTTAGTTAAGACTTAGTTTTTGTGATGCATACCAGAGATAATGTTTTCTTTGATGATTTAGAGTTATAGTTGTCGTCAATATTTATCAAAAAGTTAGGTCAGAAAAGCAGTCAATCTCAAGCTTTCTAATGAAGTCAGTGGCAAGTAACAAGTTTTGCCTGTTTGAATTTTCTGTACTTACACCTGCTTTTCGATCTTTTTATACACTGTGAGAGTTGATGTGGAGGTGAAAGCGTGTAATTCTGTAGAGGTTGCCAGCACTAAAGTTTTTGACTTTTTTTTCCTCTGCGTAGTTGATTTAGTTGAATCCAAAACAATTATCACCAACTGCAGATTTGACCTGGTGATTCAGTTATGCTTCTCAAGGATTAAAACTGTAGTTGTTTCCTGTCTAATATTATCTGTCAGCAAATTTCTTTATTGAAATCTTGAATAAGGGAACTATAATAATGCAGATAAATAATGGTTTTTCTTATTTTGCCAACAGGTGCATGTTATGATTATTGTGTTGAAGTGCTGATTGCTGACCTATGCCTTTGATGTCCATTTTAGTTTGCATTTTAGGTTCTGTTTTAGTTTACTTAATTAATTTTTCTTGAACTGAACTGTTTCTGTGCGGCCAGTCGGCGCCCCTCTATTTTGTGTGATTGATAAATCCTTCCTCACCTTATTTTGTGTGATTGATAAATACTTGTTTCAGTGGTGCAATGCTTTTTTCTGCTTAAGCATGGTTCTAAGTCTCTGAATCTCGTTGTTACATGAGAATTGTTTTTCCTATGATGGTGGTTGTTGCTTAAGTGTCTTCAGCCTACACCTCAATATATTTATGATAATTCCTTTTAATAGCATGTTTTTTCAATGATCTTTTGTTGCTTATTTAAGAAACAAATTAGATTCTCGTGTCCTTTAATAGTTATTTATGTACCTGCCTAAGAAGATCATGCCAATTTATTAAGCAGTGGGTAGTGGTAACGAGTTTCCTAAGCTGACTTTGAGTTTTAATTACAACATAGGCCCATCTGTTACTTTCTAACGTTTGGTGTTTCCGCAGATATGTAATGATGTTGCAATTGCTAAGATAATGGAAGCAACACTTATTTTGCCAGTTCTGAAGCAGGACCAAATATGGAAAGACCAGGCGTAAGTGCTACTTTCTGTTGTACTAGGTGTCCCTCTTTTCTGAATAATCACATTTCCTTCGCTTAATCTACTAATTTGAGACGTTTGTGGTTCCTTCCTAGGCTCCTAACTAACTGCATAGATACTAATTATTAGTATATTGTGCTACACCATAATTAGTGCTCAGTGAGCTGTGTCTATTGTTTACACTGTCATCCGCGAAGCCGGCACTGTCATCTTCTCGCGTGGCTGCCTCCAGCCCATCCAACCCTCTGTTCCCCTCCACCAGGTGAAAGCAGCACCACCGCACACGCCCTACCGTCGTGACTGTTGATGACCTACGGGCCCGTCTCTCTCTCAATCTCGATCTCCTTGTGGACTGAAAGTTGGTGCCATGTGATAATTTTATGTGATTTGATGCCTCTGGTTCTTCCATGATAATTATGTTTGTTGTCTTGAAGGATGGCGTGGTTGATGCAATCCGTGTATCCCTCATAGATCCACTTGGAACTCAGGCTGCAAACCATCAAATAGGTGCAGTAATGAACTTTTCCTTTCCCGAGCATTTCATTTTCCTCTTGTTTTTGGTTGCTATATTGTAATGTTTTTTTTCAGTAGTGCTTTGCCTTATCTATTCCTATATATTTATCCTTTCGAAATCATATTTTATTTGTACTGTGTGACCTGTCAATTTAGACATTGTCAGTACACCTATTACTTTTCAGCTTATATCTATATTAGTTAAGATGGTTCGTGCAGTTTGATGGCATTTTTATTCTTCTTCTCGGGGTCTGTTGTACTTTATAGCTGAAATTTCATTATGTACGAATGAAAAAGAAATGGAATGAGCAAACCATGTGTATAAATATTACTCCCTCCGTCCCAAAGTAAGTGTCTCAACTTTGTACTAACCTTGAGATATTTATTTTGGGACGGAGGGAGTACTAACTACTGATGCTTTGCATTAGTGATTTAGAAGTAATTCATGTTGTACCCTTAGGATCAAAGTATAAGTTGTTTTCATCCAAAGAAATGGATTATAGATTTACCAATTATTACGTACAATCTGAAATAGGCTAACTAGCAGAAAAATTGGTTCGATTATGATAATCTTGTGTGGCTACCTATACATTTATTGTGTTTACCTTCTTGCATACATCTTTTTAGGGGTCATCCTGGTTTTTATTCCAATTGTTTACAGGTCACCTATTTTGTTGATTATTGTTGGGTGTCGGCTGCCTTGAAGGGAGCCACAAGGAAGAGAGAGATCAGTGTACATGACATGAAGATGATAAGGCGCCACTTCCACGATGACATCAACATCGCCGTGGTCTGTCTTCAATGGCACCTGGGGCGACATCAGATCATGGTTGTGGAGCAGCAACTGCACCATTGACCCTGCCTTGGCGGCGATATGGATGGCATCACCATAACCACATTAGTGGTCCAAGCACGAGGTGAAAATACTCTCTTCATCTCTCATTTCTGTTAAATGAATAGTTACTTGACTTGATGCTGGCTAGGATCTATGTGGGGCTAGAAATGTTTTGTCTGACTATCACCATGAATATGCAATGTCCATTATTTTCTAAATTTTGTTAGTTCCACTCTGGAAGCACACCTTGCACAATAAGATAAATGTTGCATGGGGCGCCATGGCTTGGTTAACTCACTAATGTGCTATTTCTTTTGTGTTTTAGAAACTGATTCATATGAAGAGCCTTTTTGCTCGGTCAAGTCTGAGTTATGGTGGTAGCTGTAGCTGAAAGGTTAACTCAATAATTTCTGAAATGCATAATTAATACTTGCATTACATGGCTGAAAGGTTCTCGCCTAATCTATGCCCGCGGGTCTCCGTCGGACGCCCCCCCCCCCTCCCCCGCGCGCGTCCAGGTCGTTGTTGCTTTTGGTGTTCTGCGTTCAAAGGGATCAAGATGGTGCCTTTCTTTGGGTCTGCATTTCGTCCACTACTTCTCCCACCCAGCAGGTAGCAACATGTGTTGAGCAATGACATAGACAACATTTTCCCTTTTTAGTAGTGATTTGATGCACCAATAAATAGATGTTTCTACTATCTCAGAAAGTTTTAGCTGATGGACATCTACTGGAGAAATATTAGTCATTTTGTTGAGCATGGCTAGAGTCTTATTGACCCATTCATGTGAGAGGGGATCGAAACTTTGCTTTATGCATGTTACCTCTTTTGCAATTTACATGTCTATTGTCCTTCAGTAAAGTTTTCTAGCTCAATGGAAGTGTTTGTCCTTGGTGATGCCAACCTTGGTGGGATATTTTTGTCATGTAAACACCTAATATTTGTACATGGTTATGTCCACCTTCAATGGAAGGCACACATATCCCCATTTGTGGTTTCAGCTTTACGGGAAGTTTTTAGTCATATAAGACTAATGCTTATAGTTTATTTTCAAGTATTTCAATTGTTGGGCTTATTTTTAAACTATAGTTTGGTTGATGAACTATTTCTACTGAAAAGCTTATTTTGAAAATACAGTTTGGTTGGTGAAGTTGCCTACTATATCACTTATCTCGTAGAAAGGTTTCTGTTTCTTTCTTCATCTCAATATTAGCCATTTCAGTATATGTCCATTATTCATTATATTTCTGAAACGGCATTTTTTATTAGGAGTCGTCATTATGTGTCTCTGTTTATATTATATATGTAAAGGCAAGAATCAAACAATTTTATTTATGTGCCTATGTTTGTAGATTGGTAAATCATACTTCAGTTGTTTTGACCTGCAACGATAGTTCTATGATTAGAGCTTATAGTTTATTGTCAACTACTTTACTGATGACACTTTTTATTTTCTTGGCCTGGTTATTGTACCCTTATATTGAGATTCCTATTAGTGTCTTGGCCTGGTCTGGCTCTACTTTTTTAGATTGAGACTCATATTGGTGTGTGGCGGAAAATTAGGTTGCAGCTTTATATTTGACGCATGGTTTGCACTGCAGGTTATTTGTCGTGCTCGATCTTTCCTTCCACGGACGATTCTGTCATTCGCCTCTACTGCCGGTGGTCGTGCCAGTCATGCTCCTACTGGGTAAGCTGTTTCCTTGTTTAATTCATGTACTATTTGGCAGGACTGGCTACGTTGCTGTAAAAATGTCTTTGGTTTCTTCTTGCGTGGAGCAGATTCTTTTTAGAGGCCTTGCCTTGGACTTCCTGGATCCTGATTGTTGTTCCGCGTATCTGCTTTGGGCCATTGCTTTTCTTCTACCACTCATACATATATTATTTGACCATTTGCTTTGCTAAGATTCAAGTATGATGTAATTTAGATTTGTTCTCTTCAAACTTACACCAATCAATATTTCTAGCTCTTAGCATTGTCTAATATACAATTTTATTGTATGCAGGACATGCATCCTTTAGGTAAACTAGATGACCTGGTTGCGCCAATGGCGCAAGAAGCTAGTTAGAAGCAATGTTAGTAGTGAGTAGGAGATGTAGCTGTAAATATAATGCAACATGGATTGTATTAAATATAGTAGAATGACTTATATCGAAACAATTATATATATGCAGCCTCACAGCTTATTTAGGCATCTTGTTAGTCTGACTGGTCTTCAGAGGGTGTGAATGTACGAATAAAAAGAGTGTCATTATCGGATAATGCTTGCATAGTAAACTTTCACAGGCACTTGAAGGCCTGTAAAACAGATTGTTAAACATGAATCGTTGAGATAGCAAAATTATCAGAACGAAAACACTAAGAGCAACAAAAACATGCACCGATTGCATAATTATTTGATTCACATCTTTAATGCAAACCTTCCTTTGAACTACACATATGTGCCACATACGACTGAAACAAAAACAAAACAAAAAATAGAGAAATAAGAGGACCAGTATTGTACTCCCTCCGTCCCATGGCAATAAGAGGACATATTAGATGATCCATTACGCTTATGGTGCAAAAAGCGAGAGCGAACAAAGCATTCAAACCATGCAAGTGAAAGTGGTTTAGAGATTGATAATAAAATCCTTGAGGCATAAGGAAATACTCCAAATACTTGGTTATGATAATCATACATAGCGATATATATTACATTCTATGGTAGCATGATAGCTCAAAACAAAGTTATGAGGTCAGTTTCATATCTTATTTACATTGGTTTTAGAAAGGAAGCTATACAAGCGGACATACATCATATAGATAGCCCCGGTCTTTCAGCCTGTGGTTGAGTTTTCTATCTTGCAAATAGCTGAAGCAAACCAAGAATTGGTAGCTTATTTGGTTACTGTAGGCTTCAATGGTCATGTTTCTAACAAATGTAAACAAAACAAAGTTGAATCAATAAGCAATATATTGTCCCTTCTTAACATAAGAGGGCTGTTACAAATCTACAATCTTCCTAGATGTATACACATTAGCACATATGAAATTTCATTTCTGTTCTCGTAGACCCAATCAGCAATTCTTCATCTATGTGTTATCCTTTTGAAGTCACTAAATCCAATGGCTATGTATTTTCCTCCTTAGCTCCACACACAAGCCTCTGCATTGCATTATTAGTGTAGAGTGGCAGCTCTTAGAAGCATCATATTGTTTAGTAAAACTTCACAGGAAAATTGTGCAAAAACATGACTTAATAGACATTGAAGGTATCATGTTCATGAGCAAGCGCATGAACAAATGTCAGATATGAAGTTCTTCAAGATTTGTTTTATTGGTAAAACTCCATGTTCACAGGACCCCTAACTACACAACAAAGCATGGAGAGTATCTTTGGCATACAACATATAACAACAGCAAAGTACCACCTGTACATTTAAGGGCATTTCTCATTACCGTGTATCTTTGGAATATGACATATAACAGCAGCGAACTACTAATGGTACATTTAAGGGCATTTCTCTTTACTGTGTACCATTGACAAAAAAGTCTAAAACTCATGCATCTTAATATTTCAAATGTACAAATCTATGCACTGATTTTACTATCCTCTTTATACTTTCACCATCAATCACGCAAATCAATATGTATATCTCTTTTCAATAACCTGACAATTGTTCAAAAAGAACAGAAAAGCAAGTGTGTATCTATTATTTCCCTCGTAGAGCATGGTAAGCACAAGCAGATGCATCGCCAAGTATGCACTCTAAAATACACTGTAATTGACAAGTAAGTAAAATAACAGTCGTGATGTGCACCTGCACATACTTCTGCGCTCTGAACAACAAAGCGGTGCTCTGAACAACAAAGCGAGCATCACCTACATAAGAAATCTTCACACCACTTAAATCAGTGGGGAAGAGAGAGTGTGAGCGCCTAGGCTCTAGGCCAGAACAGAACGTCTTGTGGCTAGGCATGCGCTTAGGCAAGATAGGCGCTACTCAGATGGAAAACACACAGTTAACAATTAAGTATTTTTCCCTGGTCCTAAATAAAAGGACTTGAAAGCCATGTAAATTGTGTAAAGCTGGCAAAAAAGTAGAAATTAGAAAAGTACTCTAAGAGATGGTTTATGAAGTTGCACACACACACACACACACACACACACACACACACACACACACACACACACAAGAGGGAGACTGCTGACATTCAAACTACTACACCGAGCCCTTCAAATCGTTTATGCCAATTCCCACCACACAAGTTCCCTACATGGCACATTGTAGAGAAGCAGTATTTCATTAACTGTGGCTTCATGAAACTATGAAGAACTAACCCAATCTTAAACTTGCTGCAAAATGCTAGTCCTCTTTTTATATCTAAAAAGAACCTAGAAGATACGAGGGTGGTGGGTTTGATTACATATTCCAAGACTAAAAGGTACTACCATGAAAAAAGGACACTACCATGAAAACTACTAATATCACAGCAGTCTGACCCCTACACTTCCAACATCAACAGTCGTCAAGGCATTATTGTATTATGCAGACCAACCAAGCTATTATGAATGAAATTTAATGTAAACATGTGATAGAACGAAGACGATATGGAAAAATCAGGAAGATTAATAAATGTATGAAATTGATGTTTCATCATAACAAGAAATAAGGTGTAGAATTAAAACACAACATAGGAAATAAATGTACAGAGGTCATTCCTATTCTGCAACAGAGAAACATATAACCAGCCACAGTGATAAATTAGTCTCTATGTGTAAAAGTTGGAGGCAATATTTTGGTAAGTGAGGATCCATCGATGCAAAACAAATCCAACATTGTCATTCTGAAAAATGTAGATGAAATAATTCTTCACATTCAATATGCTATTCTTATTTATTTCCGTAGAATTAACAAGGAAAATCACATAAATAAAAAAATCATTTCAAACATATTTTTTACCTGTAGCTTGTCAACGAAGTCCATTTGTGTCGTCGTCTCTTCCTGAGCTAACCCCGGGCACTTGTCTCATCAAGGACCTACGCCATCTGACATCATCAAACACCTCCATCCATGGCAGATGATATATTGTGCACCACTGCGAGTGTAAAGAAGTTAAATGAGCATGTAAAGATAATAAGAAAAATGACATAATTATTATAGAGAAAAATCATGAACTGCAGCTCTTTCCAAAATACATAACCAGATGTACCATGACAAAGACACTCACCAAGCATGAATTCCCCATTTTCTGCAGCCTCCTACTTCCATCTACTCCACTGCCCCCCTTCTGTAGGTATCAACGGTCCTGTCGGTGAACCATAAGAAGAAGAAAAATATTGAATTATGATTTCAGTTTAGCCTAGCTTAAACACCTCCTAGTTGACTCATGTAATATTCAGCATGGGTGATCCAAAAGGACTAAACTAAATAAAACTCTACATTGGAAACATAAACATAAACATTCATGTAACTACCCTGTTAAGTACTATTCCCAGTCAGCAGCTATCCCATAGATAGAAAAGTGAACAACAAGGAGCACATGTACAAAAATGAACAGTGTCATATACTCTTATGTGGGCACATCAATAAACTACACAACATCCCTAGAGAAAAAAGAGGATGCAAGAAAATACATACAAATGTATCAAAAATGCATTCACTCAATAATCAACCTATATAATATACTTCTTATCATTTTTTTCTTGTAATAACAAAAAAAACAATTGCTCTTTCAAATGTAACTGATGCAAGTCTTTTACAAATCAGACAAGAGCACGTGCCATCAAGAGCATCCTGGAAAGAAAATATAGTGAAGCAAGAAACAACAGTGGCGCTAAACACGCACTTTACTTTCATGAGTACGAGCTTCCACTTCCATCCGGCAACCATTTATGCGACTACCTTCTGCAAGAATTTGAAGAAAAAAGTTACCCCAAATGTACACCTCTTCATATGAGAAACCGCAACAACAATCTGCTTGTCCTCTTATACAAATTCCTCTACATATGAACTATCATATTTCCATGTGCAAAAAAGAAATACAAATACTGGTTATTCTGCCCATACAATACCAGCTGAAGAATGATAACCTACCTAACCTTTCATGAGTCACCATAAAAATTCTATTGTAGAAACTAAGTTGGGCAATTAATTTCTGTGAGGTAAAAATGCATGATAGCCGATGTGAGATGCCGCATGGAACTACCGCCTAGTTAGTTGGGTCAAAATATTGTACCACTCGATCAGCTCCGTCTAATAGTTGTAGCCACCCACAAGAAACATGAATATTTCACCCTAAAGAGGCATATACATCAGAACTGAGAGGGGAATTACCTGATGTAGTGTGATATGAAGCTGCTGAACTTGGTCCTCATGTTGTCTCTGGGCTGGAAACCCCGCTGAAGAGATTCAAGCAGAAGCACCTACTTTACACAGAGACCGAGAGGCAGGGTAGATGATGAGATAGATCAGGATGGAGTACAGGAGGGGGAAAGAGAGATGGGGAGGGGGATGAGCATACCTCAGTTGTTATGGACTCTGCGAACAGAAACGCTGGCTGATGTTGCAAAACAAAATTTAATTTAGGGAACCACTGTTCACTCCATAATATGTCCATCCCTACAAAATTGTATCAAAATAGGCAAAGTTAACATTTATACCTCCTTGGATAATCTTCAGATTTGCACCTCACCTTTTGCATCAGTATGAAAGAAGAGGAGAGAGAGGGAGTTAGCGTACCTTCAGAAGGGCCCATGACGTTGCAGCGCCACAACAAGGAAGTGGGGGACCTTGCGCCATCGTCAAATCTCCCCTAAAGCTGAAGCGGCCCACGTCCGATGCATAGGCCAGCATTTGTTGTTTTCCTCGTCCAGCCGACAACAATGCAGAGGCGTCCCGGTGGCCTGTGGCGGCGTCTGTCCCCCGCTCCAGATCGAGAATCTGGGAGGATATGAGGAGAGATGGTGGCCTCCTCGTCGCTCACCGGCGCTGGCTGCCGGCCACATCAATCACATATTCCCCACAACACCGTCCACCTCACCCCCCTGCTCCTCGCACCCGAGTTGAAGACCTCGCCGCCACTGCTCTCCAATGGCGGCAGCTTGCGCCCAATCCAGAACCACAGCACGTGGCGGCGTAGATCGGGAATGCGGGACGATATGAGGAGGATTGAGGAGAGGTGATGGCAACCATTAGAGGAGGAGGATGGAAGCAAATGGAGGAGCAGAGGGGTCGGTGGTGACGGAGAGCATGGGAGGAGGCGAGGTGAGGCGGCGGCGACGACGACCACAAAAAGGGGGGAGCGGAGGGGATGCGGGGCTCGGGAGGGATTGGAGGCTAGGTTTTTTACTGCTCACCTAGATGCTCCATATTTCACGTACTCACATTCATATCTGAAACCACGCTATTTTCTGGATCCATGCTTAACAAGGCCCACTTGTCATTCACCTGAGAAACAGCTCCGAGGTGTAACAAGGACCAACGGTGGACTGGAGGCCAGCGAGGTAAAAACGGGAGCAGTAAAACAATCGTGCGACCCTGGTTGATTTCGCGACGCAGAGGCACCAGATGAGCGGGTTGGCTAGCAGGGTTTATATGTTCAATTGATCTCTGTTTGATGTAGTTCTTTGTGATCTGAAAGCAACTGACTACTCAATACCAATCAGTGCATGGAGGGAACTCATGTCCACCACGCCGGCGACAGGAACATGGAATACGCAGTCCACGGTGCCAGCAATGAACAAGGTAAACACGAGCTGTCGGTTGCTTATAAATTATGTACTTCAGTAGTATCGATCTAGGGTTCACGTGAGTGATCTTACTGTTATTCGGGCTATGTATAAAAATGTTGCCCTTTTCAGAGAGAATACTCCAAATCTATTGATTATAATTTAGTTGTGGTATTGATTTTTAGTTAGTATGTATACTCACATAATGAATCTATTAAACGATCTAAAGGCCACCTATTCACATATTAACCTGTGCCACCGTTGTTTTCTTACTTATCGTGTCATTCTTGTTTTTGAGCCTGGCCTGACACATTCTATTTCCAAATATATTATACCTATAGAATCGTTTGGTGTCTCATTAACTGAAAAGAGATGGTTAGCCCAAACTCTATCGTTAATGCCATTCTTGGTAACATTGGTCTGCCTGATGCAAAACAAACAAGGACTACAAGAACTACAATGGACGTGTGGGTGCAATCGTCTTTTTCTGGCCGTTCCTGGCGCATTGTTGAATTAGTCACCTTGCCTCTCTTGCACTTAACATTGTCTAATTAGACTTTTCAAAATGATTATCCAGGACTACTTGGCCTCTCGTTTCGATTAGCCTATCATTAAAGTTGGAAACACCAGAATTGATGCTTGCGTATGAGTGTGTACAGGTTGTCCTTAGGATTTTCTTTGTAGCAAACTCGCTGGATTGTGGATTAGTTTCCTAGGCCATTGTTCTTTGTACAATACTTGAAGCGATCTGCTCGTGTGTGTGACTTTGTCCGATGATTAGGCTTTAGATTTTCTGCTGGTTTATCTTATGATTCATGGTAGCATTTGATTTTTTTTTAATTACTATGTCTCAATTGTCGACCAGGACAGTAAGAATCTAATAAAACTCTTGCACAACAAAGATTGTTGTCCTTTAGTTATCCAGACCTTTGTTTTCATGGTATAAAACCAACTGCTGTCAACTTTAGTACTCTGGAAAATTATATAACCATTCTAAAATTTCCTATGACACATGCCGAGACAAGCATTGTAAGGATCCCAGTTAGAATGATGCTTGATCTCCTGTTAGAGCATCTTGGGCTTCACAAGGCCATCTGAGACTCGGGCTCAATGAGAACACAATGAGTGTCATCGTTCTCTCTGACACTGCTGTTCAAGACGAACGGACCTGTCCACCGTGCATGCCCATTACCGGTGTTCAGTCCTCCAACGACAATATCTGCCGTGTATGAACATTGCATCCTTTAATTTACCCTGTATATGAGCATTCCATTCTTCAAATGTGTTGTACTATCGTTCTGGTGGCTATGGAGATGTGTTGTACTGTAGTTTTGGTATCCATTGATGTTGTCTTGCTCCGATTACACTTGAATGTTTCTTTTTTATTATTATTTTATCCTGATTGAATACATATGATAAGCCTGGCTTTCTACTAACTTCACCATTACATGCATGGGAAGACAACGCCCGAAGTGAAACAGGGAGAGCACGGAGCCGACAATCGGGACCTCGGCATCCGATGCGAAAAAGGGAACCTTGCTTGTGGCGGCCGGAGCTTGGCCGTGCGGTGGCGGCGGCCACAGGAGCAACCCCTAGAACAAGACATTCCGATGGGAAATGGGGATTGTGTGCGGAGGAACTTGGGAGGGGGGAAACGTAGCCTAACTGGCAATGGCAATTCGACTACAATAAGCGATTTTGCGGGAAGCTACACTTCTCTTTTGTCATTTTGGAGTTAGTGGGAGGAGCGCGAACTCGAAATAGATGTTGCGTCTTCTGAGCATCTTTTTATGGAGCACTCCGAGGAAGAATTGCATGGAACCGATGTAGAAATACACTTTTTGGTGCGGTTCTGGCTTCTAGAGAACTGGGAGCCATAGAAGCTGCTCCTTGGAGCCGAAAGAAACACACCCTAGGTCTCATCTTGAGTGATGAGTGTGCTTGCCCAAAACTAACTCGGCGGCCTGCGTGCCGGTTTAATAGTGTGCTTGCTGTTCCCTTTGTGTCCATATCATCAGTTCAGTATATTGTTGCTCTTTTGATTCAAACCTTTTTTTTTTTGAGGATAACTCTTGCCGCTTTATTTAACTAATGAAAGTCTGGGATCTCCTCGGAGACCACATCTAACACAAAGTCTGGTGGCATCATAAGCCAAATCTTACAGAGTTCCTCTCCTACTCCTACCTTAGCTAGTTTATGAGCGGCGGAGTTTGCCGACCGTCGTACCCATGAAACCTTCCACTCACTGAATCCACGCAGCATCTGCTTGATCTCCTCGACACATGGACCTGAGGCCGAGAGGTTCTTGTTCGGGTCTGCAAGCATGCTTGCCACCCCCATGTTGTCCGTCTCGAGGTGTAATTTCTGAACATTAATCTCACCTGCTAGTTGGACCGCCCTTCTGCATGCCATGAGCTCCGCCGTCTCGGCGTCCACGCGACCATCGATGAAAGTACATGCCGCCGCACGGAAGTCGCCTTGGTCGCCTCTGAGGATGACCCCGCCACCGCCCTTTCCTCCAAGTCTAGACACGGCTCCATCAGCATTAGCTTTTACCCAACCTGGCTCCGGGGCCGCCCATCGCTGCATCTCCCTCATACTCGCCGTGGTGGTCTTCTGCTCGTAAGTGGCTGTCCACTCTGCCATGTAGGACGCAGTCGATGCCACAACCTCATGTGCTGCAGCGATCCTCTTCCCGTCCTTTGCCTCATTGCGTGCTAACCACAACCCATAAGTGGCCTGTACCATAGCTTCTCGTTCATCATCCGAGGCTGCCGCAAACCATCCTATTAGCCAAGATGCAAGAGCACTAGAGGAGCTAACAGAACACGGCGGGATCGCCACCGCAACTCCTCTCTCCGACCGCAGAATTTTCCAGAACAGCTCAGAGTGTGGACACGCCCAGAAGCGATGATAGAGTGTTTCTTCTCGTCCACACGCCGCACAGAAAACGCCGTCCTTTATTTTCCTTCGGTATAGCTCAGCACCCACCGCTAGTCCGTTCCTCATGATTCGCCACATATGAATTTTTGCCTTGTTTGGCGCATTTGTATTCCATAAGGCCATCCATCCCTGGTGATCCATAACTGAGGACGAGGGGCCCGGCCGTCCGGTTGCCCCCTTGCTAAGCCTCATCCTCAAGTGATAAGCGGATCTCACTGAAAATTGTCCTGACTTCGTATAGTTCCAAGCTTGGTAGTCATCCATCCCTGGTCCACCCACTTGATTTGCTTGATATCCTCAATATCACTTTGGGTAAACATACTCTGTAACTTCATGTTGTCCCACTGCCTACCACATGGAGCTAGCAAATCAGCGACCCGAGTAATCCCATGCATGTACGTCTGACCCAGTGGTCTCATACTTCCTTCCCTAGGAATCCAATTGGCATGGTGGATATTAATTTTCTGTCCATCCCCTATGCGCCATATGGTGCCTTCCCGCAGCAAGTCACGCCCATATAGTATGCTCCTAAATGTGTAGGAAGCCCCGGACGGACACGACGCAGACATGATGTTTGCATCTTTATAATATCTAGCTTTGAGCACCCGAGCACATAAAGAAGTCGGAACCTGTAAGAGCCTCCATGCTTGTTTAGCTAGCAAGGCTTGATTAAAGGCCTCCGGATCTCTGAACCCGAGGCCCCCATCCCGCTTGGCCATACACATCTTATCCCATGCTATCCAGTGCACTTTCCTTTCACCGTTCACTGCACCCCACCAGAATTTTGAAGAGATCGAAGTCAGTTTCCGGCACATCTTCTTTGTGAGTTGAAAACAGCTCATGGTGTAAGTTGGAGTGGCCTGAAGCACAGATTTTACAAGAACCTCTCTTGCTGCCTTTGATAAACCCTGTCCTTTCCATCCTGAGACCTTGCCCTTAGATGATTCGGTAAGATGCTTGAAAGTCCCATCCTTAGAGCGCCCCACCACTGTTGGGAGCCCTAGGTACCTCTCACCAAGAGCCTCGGTCTCTATGCCAATCGCTTGCCTAAACACCTCCTTTCTTCCTTCTGGACACCCCTTCCCAAAAAATATTGAAGACTTCTGAAGATTCACCTTTTGGCCAGATGCCGCTTCATATTTCCTCAATATTTCCTTTAGGGCAAGCAGACTGTCCTGGGACCCTTCCAAAAAGACAATACTATCATCTGCAAAGAGGAGGTGTGTGACATGGGGGCCAGTGCTCCCAAAATGAACACCCTTGATTCTGTTGTCCGCTTGAGCCTGTCTCAACAACGCAGAAAACCCCTCCACACAAAATAAAAATAAATATGGCGAAATAGGGTCACCCTGCCGTAGGCCTCTTGATGGCACAAAGCTCCTAGAGATACCACCGTTTAGCTTTACAGAAAAACTCACTGATGTTACACATCTCATTACCATAGCAATCCAGTTCGACGCGAAACCAAACCGGGCCAGCATTTGCTCCAGAAAAATCCATTCCACCCTGTCATACGCTTTCATCATGTCCAGTTTGACCCTATTGATATACATTATGTAGACGCGTGTCATGTTGTAACTTTGGCTCCATTGTTGTGAACGAAACTGATGTATTTATTATAGCTCCTTTTGTGTCTTCAAGGCAGAATAATACTCTCTCTGTTTTTATTTACTCCTTATATTAGGTTTGTCTAAAGTCAAACTTTGTATACTTTCAACAAGTTTGTAGAAAAACAGTATATTAACTACCAAAGCAATACCATCGGATTCATCATTGTTGCATATATTTTCACATCATACAAATCCGTTATTGTAAATATTCATATTGTTTTCTACAAACCTTATAAAGTTTGACTTCAATCAAAGCTAACATGGGGAGTAAATAAAAAACGGAGGGAGTATTTGACTACAGCCAGCAAAATGGTGTGATGGAGCTGCGTTGCCATTTGGTGATGATGCAGGCAGAATGATAGCAGCATACATATGCTTTCTTCTATAAGAGTTTTTCAGTAAAACAAAATTTTCATCATCCATCATAAAAGAAGTAGAAATGCTTTACAGCATGTCAACCTGGGGATGTATGTACCATACTCCGTCTGCTATTTTAAGTTAAATTTGCACCATGTTAAAACATTTTCAAAAGTACAACATGGATACCAAGTTCAACATCAAAGTTTCACATAATCAAGATGTCATCTCCTGTGCGCTACAGCATTTACGTTAGGAGGGAAAATGATGGTCCAGCTATCTTTTACAGCCTTCAAGTGCTACACGCTCTCGTTCAATGGCCTCCACCTGCTAGGTTTAACTAGCCTCGCTGACACTCCAGCTGCTTCGTGTTCTCCAATAGCACCTGCTTCAGCATCACAGCACAACCAATCGGCATTCAGGTTCCATACAATGGGAAATCATTGGTGTACACAACAATAAGGTTTCAGTGTGTCCAATGGTAGGACGACAAGTTTGGAGATGTAATTGAGCAAGGGCGGACGAGAACAAGGAACGGTTCTTAACCTCTCGGATGTAGGTTGCGATCGCTTTGCACCCTTCACTTGCAAGGTCCATCACAGTCTCAAATGTGTCCATTGGTAGTTTCGCGTCCATCTGAAAATCGCCATTTGAGCATTAGTGTTGCTGTGAATGAATGATGTCATGCAGCAAACTAAGCACATAAGAAATGTGTTGCATCAGAAAGTTTGTGTTGCAGATGAGGCGTGGGCTAGGGAGATCCTGAAATTTGGAGCAATCAAAGTTTATGATCGTTCTGTAACCTGCAGAAGAGTCACTTTGTCCATCTTTGCAAGAATGCCAACGGTGACATCCGCGCCTCCAGCGCTGTCTTCTATATAATTCAGATCTGAAATAACATATTAGAATGGTTGAGGCCTCTTTGTCAGAGATGATTCTTAGCTCTGTCATAGATGTGAGAACAGAAAATAGGCCCATACCAAGCAAAGGAGTAGAACACAGATACCCAGCACTGCAAGAAGTGACTATGTCTCGCATTGGAATCCCAGCATCTGCAAGTGCTAGCGTTGCAGCATTGATGCATGCAGACCTGGTTCCTGTTATATACAGTCATGATCAAGATAGGAATTGGAGTCATTTTAAGCACCACTCATTCTACAATCGTTTCAAAATAGGTAAAACTAATAGTAGAACATAGCAGGACTGGGTAATGGAAACAAGAAAATGCATGTGTACTAAGTAAAATATTTAAACAGCCTCTGGACAAAAAGAATCTTGTGTTGTGTGCCTTTGGTTTGGAAAGGAAATAAAGTTGGTTCTATTTATGCATGTAGATTAGAGATAGATCTGAAATATTCAAATATAGTGCACTTACCACCATCAGCTTGAAGAACTTGGACAAATATGTCAATCTACAAAACAATCACAGTAAGAATTCAAAGTGGGTCCTGTTTATAATTCGGGATAGAGGTTTCTTGCAGCGCAACTGATTAGATGACTCACCTGTGAGTGTGGCATTAAATGTGTTAATATGCTTGCCTCCATTGTTTGACGAATAACAAGCGAAATTTCTGTTGATCGCCTGTCACAAAGTTGTAGATTCACCTTATTACCATATAGCTGTGCAGGAAGTGAAATAAGTACACTATAACTGAAGCATCGTGCCATTCCCTTTGTATGCTGTGTGTTCAGTTGTTCATCACAAGCAAACTGACATTAATCAACTAAGCTATACATTAGCACTGTCTGTTTTATTTCACATGATGAGGAAATTCCTGATCTTCTACTTTAATTGCATCGCAATAGTTGATCATGTTACCAGCCCAAAAAGCTCTCCAGATGATTCCCTTTAAGAACAAATCAGACATAATTCAAAAATAACAGTCCCCAATACAGAAAACTATAATGATATCAGAAATATTTGCAAAAACATAGCATGGAGAAAAAGACGCCTGGAAATAACGATATGAAAACCTGTCATGTCGAAAGCATGCACTGATAATAAATGAATCCACTATAGTCGGCGATTAAGTTATTTTCATCAGTTTTTCCTCCTTAAGCTGGAACATACCTGTCACCTTTTGGCTTTCTCCTTCGATCCCCAGTGCTAAATTCGGCCATTCTATACTCACAACGCACCTGCAGACACATTTCTCAGGAGCACATCCTAACAAGAGAGCCTTTAAAACTTGATGCGCTTAGACTAATAAACTTACCAAAGCCTCTTTACTGTTTTGTTGCTGACTCCTGTTTTGGATCTGAATGAGTAAAACAAGCAAACATAACATTAGGTTTAAGCTGGGATTTGATAGCCTTTCATATAGAGAAATACTAACTGGTATGAAAAAGCAATATCATAGCTACACAAGAGCCGCCATAGGCCCTGTGAGAAAACACCCCATGTTCTACTGGCACTCAAGCAGATCAGTCAAGCAACCGCTCTGGTGAGCCCTGTCTCCACCATTGATGCTGCCTGCTGGTCGCCGATGGCTCCAACGGCAGGGGCTTGACTGATCTGGTGCTTTACTGGAAATGTGGTGTGGCTTGCCCTTTGCATGTAATACTTAGAACATGGCTGTGCGTTGCACAGAAACTTGGAGATGGCTGAACCTTTTTAGTTCATTTCAGTAGTTTGCTTTTACTGCTTTCTGAACTTGGCATGGATGCTTTGTGCCGAACCTGTTATGCGGTCTTTTTTTCAATGAAATGGAGCCGGAGAGCTCCTCACTGTTTGTTGATCTAAAAATGTTCTACTGGCATCATTGACCCTACAGGTTTCCTAGAACATGTTATTAGCAGTACCAAAACAGCAGAAACATGTTATTGGCAGTACCAAAACACTAGTCACAAAAGCGATAATAAATTTTTTTGAGGATGGGACTAT
Organism: Aegilops umbellulata; assembly: GCA_032464435.1. Taxonomy (NCBI): domain Eukaryota; kingdom Viridiplantae; phylum Streptophyta; class Magnoliopsida; order Poales; family Poaceae; genus Aegilops; species Aegilops umbellulata. The sequence goes on along the minus strand of CP136060.1, from coordinate 644,262,230 downwards.
CCCTGACGGGGTTAACAAGACCGTGATTGTGCTAATTCCAAAAGAAATAACCCAGAAAGCATTAAGGACTACCGGCCGATCAGCCTATGCAACGTGATTTATAAGGTCATTTCTAAGATCCTAGACTCCTAGTTAACCACCCCGCCAAAAAAAATAGATCCTAGTTAACCGCCTCAGGCCGTTCCTTGATGACCTTATTTCAGAAACCCAAAGCGCCTTCATCCCAGGGCGGCTCATCACGGACAATGCCATCATAGCTTTTGAGTGCTTCGACAAAATTCAACATAGTAAGAATCAAAGAGATAACCATTGTGCGTATAAGCTGGATTTGGCTACAGCGTATGACTGTGTGGATTGGAGGTTTCTGGAAGGAGCAATGCAGAGAATGGTCTTTGAGATGAAATGGAGTCTTTCCAACCCTCGAGATGTAATGGTGAGCTGTTGGACCATCGAGAGGCTTGCGCCAGGGAGACCCACTTAGCCCGTACCTGTTTCTCCTAGTGGCTGAAGGTCTTTGTACACTGTTGAACAAGGAGGTTGCTGTTGGGGTCTTACACCGATAAAGGTAGCCAGGGGGAGCCCAGGTATTTCAAATCTGTTATTTACGGATGACAGCCTTTTATTCTTCAAAGCCACCGTGGAACCGAACAAGCGCAAAAGACCAATGAGATCCTTGTCACGTTCCGAAAATGCTCCTGCCAACTTCTTGGTCAAAGCAAATGCTCTTTGTTGTTCAGGGAAGCCTGCCCGAGCAATGTGAGGGAGGAGATTACCAAGGTCCTGGGGGTGGAATCCACAGTCTTCGAGAGCAAATACCTTCCTTTACCAACTCCTGACGGCAGAACGAAGAATGAAAAATTCCAACCCATCATGGATAGATTTGGGAAAAGGTGTAGTGACTAGAACGAAAAGTTTATGTCTCAGGCTGCAAAGGTGGTCCATATCAAATCGGTTATACAAGCCCTCCCTATGCATGTCAATTGGGGGGTGGTGGTTAAACTAAATTTGAGCTTCTGTAAAAAATATGAGAGGATGATCAGAGATTTCTGGTGGGGAGATAATGAGGGACACCGGAAGGTGCACTGGATGTCGTGGGAAAATTTGTCTAAAGCAAAAAGGAACGGCGGAATGGGTTTCCGTGATATGCATCTCTTCAACCAAGCCCTGCTAGCGAGGCGAGGATGGAGACTACTACAAAAGCCTGATAGCCTTTGTGCCAGAGTGGTAAAATCCAAGTACTATCCTCATGGAAACTTACTGGATAAGGTCTTCTCCTCGGATGCCTCCCCAGGCTGGAGAGGGATTGAGTTCGGTCTAGAACTTAAAAAGGGCATCATCTGGAATTCTGGAGAGTGGGACATGGAAGAAAAATTCAAATTCAGAGAGATCAGTGGATACCTAGGAAGGAGGGTTTGCACACGGCTGCGTTCATAAGAAGATCGAGACTGCGATTGGTTAACCAGCTCATGGTTTCTGGAGCTAAAGAGTGGGACGTGGAACGGATAAAACAGATTTTCTATCCTTTTGATGCGGATGAGATTTGTAAAATCTGGCTACCCTCTCAGGCAGTTGATGATGTTGTTGCTTGGCACCACGAAACATCGGGCGTTTTAACTGTTAGAAGCGCCTATAAGCTTGCAGAACAGCTAAAGAGACAGACTGACTTATCTGCATCAAACTCCACCAGCGTGTCGGGAGACCAAAGCCTATGGGATTTAATCTGGAAAGCCAAGGTCCCTTAAAAAGTAAAAGTCTTCGGATGGCGAGTTTGCCACAAAATCTCTTGCAACCAAACATAATGCCTTCAGGAGAACAATAGCTAAAGAGGACAACTGTGATATCTGTGGAAATGGCAGGGAAGATGAGCACCACACTGTTATCACTTGGACTAGAAGCAAAGCACTCAGAAACGAATTAAGAGCTGCCGGGGACCTCCCCAAAGTGGAATGCCTAAGTTAAACAGGCGAGGATTGGCTGCAGCTACTTCTTGACCCGCTGCCTCAAACAGTCAGAATAAGAATCCTTTTATTTTGCTGGCAGGCTTGGGAATTGAGGAACAATCTAATCCATGGAAACGGAAAGGATGCAGTCCCAGGATCTGTAGCCTTCCTGTGCAGATACGAAAATGAAGTAAGCAATGCCCAGCATATGTCTGCGGCAGTCGGAGGTAAAAGCTCTGCCTTTCTGTTTGAGGACAGACCATGCGAGCCCTCGGCCATAAAGACCAATCAGTGCTCGAAACCGATGGAAGGGATGGTTAAATTAAACACTGACGCAGCGTTCCATCAGGATACAGGAGAAAGTTGGGCGGGAGCTGTGACGCGAGACTCCAATGGGCGAGAGCTCTTAATTCGGTCTGCAGAAGAATGGAATCATGCGCCTCTGTCCAGGAGGCAGAAACCTATGCGATGCTGATTGGCCTTCAGGAGCTAGCAAAATTCTACAGAGATCCGACAGTAATTGAGACAGACTGCGCCGCTGTGGGAAATGAGCTCCAGTCTTCAACACTGAACCGGTCTCCCTGCTACCCTCTCGTATCTGATATTAAAAAGACTTCTCCAGTACTTGCCATCGTACCAGATCAACATTGTTGGAAGGGAGTGCAACAAGCTCGCTCACGAGCTGGCTGCTGTGGCTAGAAGATCCGGAGACCAGGGGTTAACAGCTAGAGTCCCGAAAAACCTACAGCAGCTTTGTCTGCGTGATTGTAATCCCCGACCTTGAGTTTTTAGCTCATTGGTTCTAAAAAGAAAACACCAGAAAGACCCCATTATGCGGTAGCATCCGCAAGATGATAGGACTAGTGTGCCGTTTCAGTGCTCTATGGCAGAGCATCTAGTTCCAAAAATAAACCACAAAGCTCACAACCAATCCTTTCACAGAAACCACATGAAACGTGCCGTATGAAGTTAAAAAAAGATCCCCAAACAATATACTCCACAGTAACCGTTGATAAACATTCCATCAAACATTTCGTGTGCCCTTTGAAGAATATCGTCCTCAATCCAGAACATAACAACAAACCTGACATTAATCCCCGCAGGCATTCTATCATACATGCCATGTGCGATTGAAAAACCTCCCCAAATCACCTCAATACCGATCATTGGCTACAGAACTCACGCCAATCCCTAACAGACAATGCGTCGAACAGTTGGCGTGCACGAGCCCTGTGCTCAGACAAAGGAAGAAGCATCAAGTACCTCTCGGGGCCCGTAGACGGCGGCGATGACCCTGGTGTTGCCCATCTCGAAGAGCGCCGAGCCGTCGGCCCTGGAGATGACGCCGACCTCGCCCTTGAGCTGCCGCATCTGCGAGACACCGGCCGCGAAGAAGCAGAGTCAGCCGAGCGTGAAGCAGAGGAAGGCGAGACAGGGAGGAGAGGGGCGTGACCTCGTTGGGGCGACGGCCGTCGACGCGGAAGCCGGTGAGAGGGTTGACGTACTCCATCGCGGGACTGTTTTGCCCTCTCCACTCCTTCTTCTAGCTCCGCCCCGGCGGCGGCGGCGGCGAGTACGCGGGTTAAGGTCCGAGACCGAGACGAGGGTTTCTTTTAGTTTCTTTTTGAGCTGGTTGAGCTGTGCCTTAAGCAGAACCTTCTTCTTGTTTGTGAGACTTGGATGCGTGTGAACTAATCCTTGTATGTGTGCTCTGTGGCAGTTTGCTTTATTTATAAAACGGGGCAAAACCTTTTTTGATAGACCGAGACGAGGGTTGACATATGTGTACTTACGTCAAGGCCCATTTCTTTTTTTTTAAACTGGTGAAGGCCCAATTGACAGTACCAATAGAGGCTGATCTTTTTAAAAGATCGGCCGGGTCGGGAGCCGTTCGATGTTGCAACAGAAGTTTTGTCTCCGAAGTTTTGTTTAAGAAACATCAATACCGCAACATAATTATGTTTCAGTAACACAAACGATGTTGTAATCCAGTGAGCTCGGAGGTCCGATGATGTTTCAGGATGTTACAAACCGGCAAGCTCGCAGCTCCCGCACCTCCACAACACTGGCAATGTTTCAGAAACGTCGCAGATGTAGCAATCTGGTGAGCTTGCAGACCCGCGCCTCTATAGCATCAATGATGTTTCAGGAAAAAAAATGCAACATCGGGATGGTCGCAGCGGCGTAGGTGGGCAGTGATGGTCGAGGCCGGTGTGGAGGAGATTGGCGATGACCGTGCCGAGCATGGGAGCTCCGCATCGGCGCCATGGTTGCGGAGGTGGCCGGTGATGGTTGGGGCTGGCATGGAGGAGATCGACGGTGGCCATGCCGAGCTTGGGAGCTCCGCAACGGCGCCATGGTGGCGAAGGTGACAAACGACCGAGGAGAGAAAGGAAGGGAGAGGGGCGGGGCCGACGACTAAGGGGAAGAAGGAGGAGGAGAGAGACGAATGCCGATGACCAAGGAAAGGGGCCTGGACAGCGTGCTCACTGGCAGCGGCACCGATGCATCTGGTGACATGTGTCTCTCAGTCACCGCTGCGGGGATCCTAGATCTTGCAACAAACTAATTGTTGCGGTGGGAGAAGATTTCAACAACACCTCAGTTGTAAATCTGGGCTATGGAATGAAGCGTCTGGTTAAAGACAGATCGACGGCCACGAAGGTGATCGCGGGCGTGAAAAGATATGCTGGTTGAACAAAAGCTTTTCCCTTTCATATTTAAATACATGATAATTCTTGAACATTTAGGAAATCAATAATATTTTGGATAATCCATAAATATTTCAAATTCATGAATAAAATTGTGAATATTTTAAAATTGCAAGACATTTACAAGTCAATGAACATTTTCAATTTTATGAACCTTTTTCAAATTTCCAAACACTTTTGAAATCCATTAAAATATAAATATATTTTTAAAATTCGTAGTTTAATTAATTTTAAGCATTTTCGAAAATCCAGTTCAAAAATAGTGGATATCTTCTAAATTCGCAAAGTTTTTCACATAAGAAAATGATAGTCGATTTTTCTTGAGCTAGGAACGAGTAGAACAAGAAAGTTAAGCGAGCGAGAGGAACAGGGAGCCGAACTACGCGAGCGAGAGCTTCATGGGCCGACCCATGTAAGTATTATAGGATGAATTCCACGATTTTAACAAGGAATATGTGCTCACAAGGGGGGCAGGCAATCACTACCAGATGACAGCGAGGTCGAAACATGTAAAGACACCACATCCACTGATGAAACAACTCCACTCTCATCTCTGAACTAATATGGTCTTCAATAGCAGCCCAAGACGGTATACAAACAGAAAAAAAAAACATCGCTAGGACATGATTAAAACCCAAGCCAACACAAATAGAATCAAAGTGAAAGAATTGACAACAATAAATTTTTTGCGATAAAACTTCTAATCTATTCATCATCAATCATGATAGTACAAAAAATGACAGAAACAACAAAAATTACATCCAGATCCGTAGACCACCTAGCAACGACTACAAGCACTGAAGCGAGCCGAAGGCGCGCCGCCGTCATCACCCCTCCTTTCTGAAACCGGGTAAAACTTATTGTAGTAGACAGTCGGGAAGTCGTCGTGTTAAGGCCCTATAGGACTAGCGTAACAGAGCAGCAACCACTGTCGTTGAAGAGAAGTTTAGACCAGAAGGATCCAGCATGTAGACACAAGAACACAGACGAATAAAGACCGGATCCACGTGGATCCACCAAACGCCTGCCGAATCCCGCGAGATCCGCCGGAGACAAACCTCCACATGCCCTTCGATGATGCTAGAAGCACCATCAGATGGGGACTAGGCGGGAAGAATCTTATTCCATCTTCAGAGAGTCGTCGCCGCCTCATCTCCCGGAGTAGGACACAAACCCTAAGAAAGCTAAAGAAAACATCCATAAACGAAGCCTTCCCGCCGGTAAGGGCCGAGATTCACCACACCACCATGGCTCCAAGGCCACAGAAGACAAGGTAGAGCGGCGCCGGCGCCGGTAGGAGGCATGAGGAACCCTAGCCGTGGCTGCGTACGAGGGTTCTTTCCCTGGCTGCTAGTTGTGTATTCGGGTATTTACTTGCCGACCAACTGACAACAATAACTTTCTAGAGAAAAATAAGTAAATCCCTCGAGTGTAGAACCGCACGGCGAAGCATGCACAGAGACAGAGAGAGAAGAAGAAGCTCCTACTATGTTAAAAACGACCCACACTCCACTTTTTCCTCTCCCATCATTAGGTCGGTGTTTTTTATTTATTTCTCCAAACATATATAAATACCATCATATATGTTGAACCGTACATTTGAATTTGTTTTTTTTTCGACCACCATTTTTGTTTTGACAAGATGTTCGAAACAAGATCAATGTTGAATAAATATATTCTTTAATTTTGTTTTTTTCTCAAACGTAACTGTAACATTTATATGTTTTGTGTTGAAACTTAGATTTACTTTATATGTTCTCGAACTCTGCCTCTCCCTCCACACGTCGGTCCCACGTGCACATGCTTAAATTAAATTTCAAGTTTAGTTTTTCAAAAATTACGAAAACAAAAATTGAATAATGCATTCAACATTGATCTTGTTTTGAACATCTTGTCAAAGCAAAATTGGTGGTCAAAGAAAAACCAAATTCGGATGTACGGTTCAATATATATGACGGTATTTATGTTTGGAGAAAGAAATAAATAACACTGACTTTATGAATTTTTTTTTTGCAAATGCTCCGTCAATCCATGTCTCAGCCTGCTCCCATCCCACCGTTATGTATCCAACGGCTCAAGTGTGACTAGTGCATCCGTTTCACCTGGTGCACATGATCCATACATTCTCAATCCATCCACCCAGGCCTTGGTTTCTGGACTGAACTTGTCTCGTTGAGAAACGTAGCGCATAAAGACAGACAGCGAGTCCACCAGAGATTTGCCGGCGCTTGGATGATCAGAGGATAGAATCACCCACTGTATGTACTAGTACTCCTGTACTTACTACTGTCTTCTGCATGGTGCCACTACACCCAAACTCGTGAGAAAACTCACATTCGCACCAAGTTTGCATTGCGTTTCAGATGAACAACACGTTGGTGGTTCGGAATTCTTGCAGTTTCTTGTTTGTTTGTTTGTTTGTTTTACGTGGAAAGATGGCGATTTCTTGTTTTGGAAAAAGTTCAAAGCCGGATTGCATGGGCACATGCAGGGGACGAGGAGAGGACCCGGATTGCAGGGCGATTGCACCAATTTTCTGCTGCTGATGCACCGCGGCCGTACATTAATTGCTGCCAACAATGGCCAGCAGTCGCTACGTTTTCCGCGGGCATTTGACATTCTTCGCGCTGCGCGGCCGGCTACCCAACTCCCCTGTGCAACCGAGAAAATGCCAACAAACAGCCAAAGTGCTTTTCTGCTCCCGAGCTCAGTAAAATTGAAAAAATTCAAAAAGTTCCAATTTTTTGGGGGGAGAAACATTGACAAAAGTTCTAAGAGCGTGCAAAAAATCGTCATGAAATCATATTCCTGTAAGGCGTGGCAAAAAAAAATCAGTGCTCCAAAATGCTTTTCAAAGTAAAAATTTTAAGAGTACTGATTTTTTTTGCCACGCCTTATAGGAATGTGATTTCATAACAAATTTTTGCAAGCACTTAAAACTTTTTTCAATGTTTCTCCCGTAAAAAAATATTTTTTTTCTATTTTGTTTTGATTTTACTGTTCACCCGAGCTCATTTGAGCTCAGGTGTAGAAACTCTGCGTCCAATAAACAGTGCCTGTTTTGGCTGATGGATGCTCCGAACCACCACTGGTACTACTCTAGTCTGTGGGAGAATATTAGGTGTTCATTATGAGAAAACCGTACTATCTCCATCCTAGTTTATTGGTCTTTTTAGTATTTTGTGTCAAACTTTTATCATAAATTTAACTAAGAAAATAATAAAATGCATGTCACCAAAAAATACATTGATTGACTCCTATTAGAACGTACTTTCCAATGATTTTTCTGTTACATGTATTAATATTTTATTAGCTAAATCTAAGATCAAAATTTAGCACAAAACAAGAAGGGAACCAATAAATCAGGACGAATGTAGTACATTGCAGACGTTGACCTTATAGAGCAAGGTCAGCAGTTTCCGTAGAGTTTCTCTGGTATATCTCAAAACAGGGGACTCCCTTTTGCGGCCCAATTTGGGTGTAAATTATCGCTTGCAAAAAATGTCGATGTTTTCTGGTCAATGTCTTAATTTGCCAGTTTTTTTATCTAAGGCTAATCTACGGGTTGCCCTCCGGTCGATGCTAACGGATTATCTGGACACCTTATTTTGGAGTCTCTCACCTTTGGGTGTTTTCTCAGTTGGCTCGACATACCATGCCCTGTGCCATAGACCGACTATTCCTTTGACTTCTTCTCTTTGGAAAGCGCCCTACCCTTGAAGAGATTTTTGTGTGGCAATTATTGAGGAACCTGCTCCCATCTAGGACATAGGTGCTCAAGAGACACAACCCTGGTAATGGCTTGTGTCTCCTCTGTGATGTCCCGGAGACGGGTACCCATATCCTTTTTTCTTGCACGAGGCGAGAATTCTCTGCAGTTTTTGTCCATGAGGCTCTAGGGCCTGACCGGGAGGCCTAGGACGTGGCAAGGTTCCTTGAACCAGAGCCAACTAGACCGAGCGGCAGTGGCGCCTATTCTGGCTTATGTTTGCGGTGTTAGCTTGGACGTTGTGGACGAGACGGACTGAAATGGTAATTTACACTAGTAGAAAAAGGGTCAATTGTGAAGCACATTAGTCCCGGTTTGTAACAGAACCGGCACTAATATGATCAATAGTACCGGTTCGTGGCGTCGTTTAATAGTATCGGTTCATGGCGAACCTTTAGTACTGGTTCATGCCACGAACCGGTATTAAAGAGGTTGTGGCAGCCTGCGGTCAGGCTATGGTCCCACCATCACTATTTAGTGCCGGTTCGTACCATGAACCGGTACTAATGAGGTTATGGTAAGCTATTTTTAGTCCCACCGCGCTCCCCTAACAAAGTTTTTACCACCTTAAATATGTTACTTCTCAAACTATCACAAGCACTTGTTCTTCATTGAACTCTATGTGTAGAATTTGTGGCCGCAATATGAGTCTTCACCGGTTTACAAATCGTTGAGGACTCATATTGACAATTCAGATTGTACACAAAAAGATCATTGATGATCAAAGTATTTTTGATGTATAAGATCATATTGACAATTCAGACTGTAAAGAAATATAAGATCATCATCTAAATGCTCTTATATTTTTTGTGTTCCGTATGCACCATTCAAAGCGATGTCATCAATTTTCAACCCTTTCTGACATCATTTGCTATTTTCAGTCATTTACCGATTTGTTTAGAGAGCTAAATGACCCTGAAATTGAAAAGCACTGTATGGTATCATCATTTCACCCACATAGCATGTGCAGAAAAGTACAGAGGGTTACGGAAAAAACTGGATGCACTTCGTTTACAAACTGAACAATCTCTTTCGAAGTATCCGGGTTTCTGACGAAAACTCATCTATTACAAAGGCATTTCATTTTTTTAAACTTATTACAACTCCAGACTTTTTGTGTATTCAGTATGCACCATTCAAAGCGACGCCATCAACTTTCAACCATTTCTGCCTTCATTTGCTATTTTTTATGCATTTAATGATTTGTTTTGAGAGCTAAATGACCTTGAAATTGAAAAAGCACTACAAATGAACACTGAAAAAAATTGAAACTTGGCATGGTATCATCATTTCACCCACGCAGCATGTGCAGAAAAGTAGAGAGGATTACGGAAAAAACTGGATGCACTTCGTTTACAAACTGGACAATCTCTTTCGAAGTATTCGGGTCTCTCACGAAAACTCATCTGTTACAAAGGCATTTCATTTTTTAAACTTATTACAACTCCAGACTTTTTGTACATTCAATATGCACCATTCAAAGCGACGCCATCAACTTTTAACCATTTCTACCTTCATTTGCTATTTTTCATGCATTTAATGATTTGTTTTGAGCTAATGAGCTTTCGAAGTATTCGGGTCTCTCACGAAAACTCATCTGTTACAAAGGCATTTCATTTTTTAAACTTATTACAACTCCAGACTTTTTGTACATTCAATATGCACCATTCAAAGCGACGCCATCAACTTTTAACCATTTCTACCTTCATTTGCTATTTTTCATGCATTTAATGATTTGTTTTGAGCTAATGACCCTGAAATTGAAAAGCACTACAAAATGAGACACATTAGTCCCGTTTTGAATTTTGTGTCCATTAGTGCCGGTTCCAACGGCTAGGCGGGAGGAGCTCTTTAGTACCGGTTCGTGCCACGAACTGGTACTAATGAGTTTGTTTCAGGTCAGGCTAGGGCCCCACGAGCACCTTTAGTGCCGGTTCATGGCATAAACCAGTACTAGAGTTTCTTAGTAATCTGTTTTTAGTCCCACATCGCGAAGAGAGAGGCACTAGGAGCGGTTTATAAACCCTGAGTGCAGAGACGATAAAGAAGAGGCTCAATGCTCACCTACACGTTGCTTAGCTTCAAGCCTTGAGAATAGGATAGACTGCACAGAGCTATGTGCAGTGCAGTTTACACTATTCCGAAAGGCTTGAAGCTAATTAACGAGCCTTGCACCTCTTTTTTATTTTTAATAACTTATTACAACTCCGGACTTCTTCGTTACGGCAAAAACTAGATGCACTTCGTATACAAACTGGACAATCTCTTTCAAAATATCAGGGTCGATTTCGGACGAAAACTCATCTGTTACACCGACACTTCATTTTTTTAAACTTATTATAACTCCAGAATTTTTGTGCATTCAGTATGCACCATTCAAAGCCACGCCATCAACTGTCAACCATTTCTGCCTTCATTTGTTATTTTTCATGCATTTAATGATTTATTTTAAGAGCTAAATGACCTTGAAATTGAAAAGCACTACAAATGAACTCTGAAAAGGTCAAAACTTGGCATGGTATATAAAAAATAAATGAATAGAAGAATATAAATAAAGCAGAAAATAAAAAAAGCAGAAAAGAAAAAATCAAAACTCTGCAAAAAAAGCTACTCGGAAATAAATAGAAGAAACTAAATAAAGCAGAAAAGAAAAAATATATAAAAAACTACTCAGAAATAAATAGAAGAAAATAAATAAAGCAGAAAAGAAAAAAAACTATATAAAAAACTACTCAGAAATAAATAGAATAAAATAAATATAGCAGAAAACAAAAACACTATATAAGTGGGCCTGCTAGACCAGGGCGTGCAATTTCAGGCCCACAAGGCCCAGCAGGCTCACAGGGCAGCGTGCCGTAGTTAGGCCCAGAAGCCTGCTTTATAGAGGAGTTCAAAAGGGCAGCCGCGGCTGGGTTTATAAACCAGTACGGCTGCCCTTCGCCCGACGAGGTGGGACTAAACTTTGTGCACCGCGGGTGGCAGCGCACCACCTTTAATACCGGTTGGTGCCCCCAACCGATACTAAAGGGTGGTCTTTAGTACTGGTTGGATCCATCAACCGGTACTAATGGCCTGCTCTTCCCGCCTCTTGGCCTGGCCAAAGTTGGACTTTAGTATCGGTCGGTGGCTCCAACCGGTAGTAAATACCTCTCCTATATATACAACACTTACGAAAATTTTCAGTTAGTTCATGTTCGTCTTCGTCGCGCTTAGCCCCCGTCGCCGCCCCCGCCCCCGCCCCCGCCCCGTCCCCGTCGCCGTCGTCGCGCCCCGGCCGTCCCCGTCCCCGTCGTCGCGCCCGCCCCGGCTGTCCCCGTCCCCATCGTCGCGTGCGCCCCGGCCGTCCCCGTCCCCGTCGTCGCGCGCGCCCCGGCCGTCCCCATCGTCGCGCGCCCCGGCCGTCCCCGTCGTCGACGTCGCCGCCCCCGTCGCGCCGTCCCCGTCATCGCCGTCTCGCGCCGCCGCCCGTACGCCGCCGCCCCCGCTCGTACGTACACACACGCACACATTTTTTTTACTTATTTTCTGTTTTCTATTTTTTAGATTAATGCATGTCAAATTGTTAATTAGATGAATTACCTAGATAAGAATGTTAGATTAATGTCGAATGTTAGATATGAATTAGATAGAAAAGTTAAATACTAATGTCAATTGTTAGATGAATTAGGTAGATATTAATTAGGTATATGAGATTTGAACTAGTTGAATTAATATAACTAGTTTATTTTTAGTAAATGCTTAGTTGAATTAGCTGAATTAATAGAACTAGTTGAATTAGTTGAAATAATAGAACTACTAATGTTTCACCTATATATAGAACTTAACTAGCTAAATGTTAATGTTAATGATTTTTTTCTGTTATTTGTTAATGATTTTTTTCTGTTTTTTTAATTATATATATATATATGTATATATATTTAGTTTATATAAATGTTAGATTAATATCAAATGTTAGATGAATTAAATAGAAATATATGTTACATATTAATGTCAAATGTTAGATGAATATTAGAATTAGCTAGATATTAATTAATGTTAGATAGTAAGTCCTTAATGTTTCACCTATATGAACATAGAAAATGTCGTCTGACGATGAAAAAGATTTCATTATGTGCGAACACTGTGAAGACCAATGCGGTCTGTGCGACAGAAATTTCCTTGTTGATAATAGGCGCTTCAGCATCAAGCTGGATGAGACATTCAAAGTGGATACAGTAAGTCACAATGGCAAATATTTTTTCGTAATAAAGCATGACTTATGCTTCATTTGCTTCAACTTATAATTTTAAATTTTCACAACTCTACTAGCGCATCCCCTGCCATGCAAGATTTTTTGTCTTGGATAAGATAGGTTTCAGTGTTATGAATGATATGGAGGTAAAGAGAATTTACTTGAAGACCGAGCATGGGTACACTTTCAACGTCAAATTATACAATGCAGACACATGCACCCATTTTGAATGCAAAACTACAAGCACTATGCAAGGCTTATGCATTTGAGCCTGATATGGTTATCACCTTTGATATTCGTCCGAAAGATGATATTGAAGGTAATAGAGACATCTGGGTCGATGTGCAGACGCCTCCAGTTCTGCCATTATGTGAGTTTTTCTCGATCATGTTTATGTCTTTGATATTGTTTATTCAAAAATAATTGACAACTAATTTCTATTGTCAGCTTATTTTGGTTCAAGCAAACATGTCCGGCGCTGGGTAGACAGGACCTACTACTGTCCCGGGGCTGAACTAAACTGCGAGGAGATAAGTCATTATGTTTCATGGCTTGAGGATCTTCATACTGTCAAGATAAATTTTCTTCCTGCACTTAGAAATGTTAGTACTCAAAAACGTGCGACCAATATTGATCGTATTGAACTACGGTCACATCTATAATGGAAAGATGGTAAGATTTTTACTATTTATCCTTAGTGCATCTTTTGCATACATTATTTTTGAAGCTAAACTTTCATTGCTAAGTATATTAATTACTATACAATGTTCTTCAACAGGGACTCCCGATGACAGTTGTGCCTCAGTGGATCGAGACAAAAGGTCGCATGTTAATGATTACCTTACGGCCAAGATATCCTACATTGCACATGAGTGCATTCAGGATTTCTGAAAGCGCTGAATGCTTAATAGTGAAAGATTGGAGCAAAATTATTAATGATCTGAGAGAAGTACTAGGGGGCAGCAAGGAGAAGCGCATCCCACGATTAGGAGACAGATTCATCTGCATGCTCCAATATGAAGAATCAGGAGAGCTATACATGTTGTATGCTATTTTACCTGAGAGGGAGCAGCAGGAGTGATTTAGCTAGTTCATGCTCTTAGTACTTGTCCTCTCATGTCCGTATTCTTCGTCCTGAACTTAATCTCAAAGAGTGGTTTGCTTGTTATGAACGCTTATAATATCATGACCATGTTGAACTCGATGATATCTTTGCTTCTGGTACAAGTGAATGTTTCTTCTTTAAGCTAGTGTTGGTGGTGATTAGATAGCGGTAATGACTATGATGATTAAATAGTGGTAATGACGAGTACGATGATTTTCAGCTAGCTAGTATATTTGCTGGTGATGATATGATGCAAGAGTTTATATATTAATATGTGATGATGATGATGATGAGTTATTATATATATCATTTATGAAAGAAACCGCAAATTAGTTTGAACTCGATGGATCCTAGCTAAGTGATCAAGTATATGCCATATATCCATATTACTTGATCACCTAGTGATCAAGTAATATGGATATATGGCATATACTTGATCACTCAGCTAGCTAGGATCCACATGCATCTAGTCGAAACTAATCTGCGGTACTTTCACCTAATGATTTAACAACTCATTATAACGTAAAACAATCCTAAATTAAATTGATAACACAAATTTAAAGGAAAAATAAAAAATAAAACCAAAACCCACAAACATTTAGTACCAGTTGGTGTTACCAACCGGTACAAATGATCTACCGCACCCGTGGCCTGGTTCGTGCCACGTGGTGGCACTTTAGCGCCGGTTCGTGCTGAACTGGTATTAAAGGGGGGGCCTTTAGTGCCCACCCTTTAGTGTCGGTTATGGAACCGACACTAAAGGCCTTTACGAACCGGGACTAAAGCCCGGTTCTGCACTAGTGTTAGATGGTCTTTCCTCGATGTGCCTCTGATTCACTCTTCAAATTCCTTGATTTCTTGCATCTGGCCCTGTTATCTAGGTAGCGTGGCCGCGAGCGTCTAGGACTCGTGATGGACACGCTGCATGCTACCACTCACCGTCTATCCTCGTAGCAGGATCCATGAGTCTGCAGCCACCTGGTGGCATTTTTATGTTGAGTCAATTTCGTCTTTGTTTCCTTAGGCACTATCTAATGACCGTGGAGACAACTCTTAGCTTTCTATGCATCCATCTTATTAGTAATTTGTTTGGTAAAGCAAAAGTGTGATGATTATCTTCAAGAAGGTGTACCTAGTCATCATCATTACTTTTATTGATGTCTATGTATTGTATGTTTGGAGTGTGGTCTTGTAGGATTTGCGAGATGCTTCATTACCACATTATGTTATGTTGAAATTCATAAAGTGATGCTTCTTGTTATTTGAACTATCATTCTTTATGTCATCAAAGTTTTGTTGTTAGAGGCGACGGTCCCGATCTTTCGGTGTGATGAGAACTATCGACTTGGTGGAGTCCACTTTGATGATTCGACTACAAACTTGCATGAAGTTGCGCCTTAGCAATCGGTAGACCAATCTTAGAGATGTTACTGACGTTGCTGGAAGCATAATCAGCTTGACCACGAAGGTCTATTCCTGCATGCAATCGAAGAACAAGCAATAATATGATAGTGCAATCTGAATACTGCGAATATATATATGAACTGTTGATAAAGTGGGGATCCGAAAGCGGTCTTGGCCTGGTCGTTGGACACAAACAAAATACACGAAGTTGCAATAGCTAACTTCAACTAAACAAATCCCGAAGAAAATGCTACTAGATTGATCTACTTATATAGGACCAAGGGGTACCGGCCAAGGGGGTGGAAGTATGTCCTAAGATAGCCAAAACCTAACCCTAGGTCAAACAAGGCCCATGGGCCCAAGTTCTTATCTACCTTGCAAGTTATTCCCTTTATATTCACAAAAAAGTTTTATTTCTTGTTTCTAGGTAAAAGCGAACATTTGATGCGCGTATGGTTGTATCAGTGGTAGATAAGGCATGAGAGAATATGAATCCTACCTTTAGCTCCTTTTGGGTTTGACATTACATACTTACTACCCCCGCTTTGGAAAGTGCTACAATACTGTCTGCACTTGGGGATTATCACATACCTTAGTGAAGATCCACTGAAGAACATTGATCACATTGATTGTCCTAAAATGGCAAATATCTATGCCCCCACTAACTTGAGGATCAAGGTAATTACACCAAAATTCAAGCGAAAATTGTCACGAGTCTCAACATAGAATTCCTCAAACATTGGCATATTCATCGTCTTGATATGATCCTAGAACTTCTGGAAGGTGGTGACCCACTGGCTATCTGTTACGGAGCCGAGTTAGACCTCCTCGAGCAAAAATGAGAGGGTGAGTTCCACATCCTCGTTGGCTACTCAAGCGTGTTGTCAGCACTTTGCTTTTCATGCAAGGGGGGATCAACTCTATGAAGATCAAGTTTTGCAACCAAATGCACAAGTGACACTCAGTTTGTCACCCTGTTGATAATGTGCCAGAAGGTGAAAGTTAAGACTCCTCTACCAACCCAACTCAAGGTAATGACAATGATAAATACAAACATTTTAGTGTCTTTAATTCCAAAGGGGGAGGGATGAGGATAGAGTTTCTTTGCTTTCGAGAAGGGGGGGGGGCGGGGGCTTGTTAGGGTATGTGTTTATTGAGAGTTACAATACTTTTTTATTTTTTGCAAGATCATGTGCAATCTTTTCATACGTCCTATAAACTCCATTCTTGTCCTTCGCTTGTTCGATCCCATGGCGATGAAATTGTTGCACATGTTATGTTGCTTGATGCTAGCTTACTGCATGTTATATGCTAGTTATTGCTTCTACTGTTGTCATGTGGCTACTTGTCGCCTCTTTTTGGAGCATGTTTTGAGCGTCCAAATTCATCAATTTTTGGTATGGCTGTCTTTTTTGTTGAAGATGATGCAAACCCGCTCTATACACTCAATAGGTATATGCTCGTAAGGTGTTGGAATGTACATAATGTGACATAGGGTCTCATGGTGTGTTGTTAGTTCCCCGAATGAGCGGCAAAATAGGAATCACAATCACTCATTAGTGAATTATATTGACGAAGAATATCAACCATTTTGCCCGAAGCACACGTGGATCTTTATGTTCTCTTGTTTTAACCTTTTCCTTTTTATTATTCTTGCTTTTCACTTTTTCTCACATATTTTACTTTTACTTGTTACCTTTTCTTTTTTTTTATACTTTGCTTCTTTAACTTTCCTTTTCTTTTTGGTAAATACACACTTTTTTCCAACATATATAAACATATAGGCATACATGCATGAGCATAGTCTTCAAATGCATGAACTCTTCTTTAAAACACATGAATATGTTTTCTTGAGGAAATGAGCCATTTGTTTCATCCACTTGGACATTTTATATTCAGGTGTATGGATATTTTTTGTAACATATGATTATTACATTATCTAAATTAATTTTATAATATATTTTAGATTATATTAAATATATAGATACAATTACAATGTTTAAAATAATAAATTATAGGCCATTCCAATGGCCGGTCCATACAGGATCTCTTGGGGCAATTTGTTGATAATTCATATTCTACACCCTAACCAAGAAATTGCCCCTGTAACGCGCTCAACACCTGCTAAATGGGTTGGCCTGCATACCGATTATTGGGTTTGTTTTACCCATTTTCTTTTTATTACTATTTTTTGGTGTGGTCAAATACTGCACCATGCAATATCAGAACAAATACTGCACCATGCAATATCAGAACAAATACTGCACCATGCAATATCACAACAACAGACTAGATGATGTCTTATTAGAATTTCTATCGCGAGGAATGAAAAATTAAGGAGTAAATAGTTGGATGAGTAAGTTTGAGTAAGAAATTGATGGACCTAAGGATCAATTTGGCATAATGATCTTTTTTTGTCTTGTTAAATATAGTCAAAAGCGATGATTTATTTATTTTTGAAAATTTTGACTAGTAGATGAATTCTACGGACCTCCACTGGTAAACTTGGCACGCCGGAAATTTCAAAATTTCAACTAAGAATTTTTTCATAAACTGTGACCCCGTCTCCCGCCACCACGTGCTGCTACCCCCACTCCCGGCCTCCGCGTTCGGGTCGACGGCCGCTTACCAAACATTTCAACTAAGAAATATTTCAACATTTTCAACTAAGAAATATTTCCACTAAATAAGAATTTGTAATGTTTGTGAATTGTGTGAATTTTATTATTAAGTTTAGATTTAATATGTGTGCAATTATGTAGTTGAAATATTGTACGTAAACAAAACTTAAAAGAATTGGCTATTTTCTTAAAGGTGTTAAGTTTTAGGAACTCGGTTCAGAACCATTTTTATTTAATTGCTTAAATATAAGAAGTTAAGGTATAAGGGACGTTTAAATGGATAAATTATAAGGGATCAGCTAAACATACTCTAAGGCCTTGTACAATGCTAAGTGCTTATGAAGGTGGTTAGAAAAATAAATCAGATTTTTTTAAAGCGTCAGTGTATATTTCTATAGAAGAGACTCCTAATTAAACGCCAATCATGTATAAGTAAGCAAGGGTGTTTAAGAAAATGTTGGTTTATTTCATCAAGCACCTCTCCTAAGCGGGGGCAGACCTACATGGCTACATTCACGCAGCCGGTGTCACAGGACACCAGGTAGAAACTGCGCTTACGTGTATACTAGTTCGTATTTGAGGCTTGGACACCAGTAAAAAATAAATCTAGACATTGGACGATTGTTGAAGCGAGCTCAGGTGCAGCCCAGTTGAAGGCCCATCCGGCTGTTACCCGTCTCGAGGGAGCAAAGAAAACAAGATAGCGTCAAACGAGCGTCAAAAAAAGATCAAAGGCTCATGACAGGAGGTGAGGTGACAGTAAGCTCCACAAGCCGGAAGCACGAGCCAGGAATGATCGAGGAATCGGGCGGAGTTTACCATGCGAGAAGGAAGGAAAAAATCTCCATGCCAAGTAGTGCAACTCCATCGAGGAGCTGTTGCTAGTCCTTGGATGTAGGAGTACCTGGCCTGGCTGGGACCTGCTTTTCGTACGTACGCAGCTTTCATTTCGAGCTGCTTCTGTGCGAGCACGTGTCATTTAACCGAATGGCCCGACGCCGACGGGCACGACCTGTTAACCATAGTGTATTGTATATGTCGTGGATATTTATGTTGAGACTTGGACTGTCTGGCAAAGTTTTGTGGAGTTTCTTTCCCAGTAGAGTATAGCGCTAGCGCCGAGATTTGACCTGGGATGTCGCTGGGGACGGGGACTGTCTGCTAGCTAGCTCGGGAACACGAACACGAGCCACGGGCGTACGGACGGCGTCAAACCTTGGATCCGTACCACTATGGCCATCCGATCCAGCATAGCACCAGCACTGATATTTGGCGATGGTCATTGAACACCGCAATAACCCAGTTACTGCTGCAGCAGCGATCATCGATCTCGATCGGCCGTGCCGGCCAAAATCAGTTCCCATATGTTGAGCATTATCCGGGTCGCCATCGAGGAGCAACAGCTGGGAGTGGGACACTCAAGATTCAACGATCCGACAACAACTCCTCTTCGAACACGCAACGTGCGCTCTGCCGCCGCGAACTTTTTTAGGCTGCGGCAATTGTGGCGTGCGTGCGTGCCGTCCATCCATCGTCGAGTGTATTAGAGTATAAGACTATTAGTATTGTAATCTATCTCTATTAGTCTAGTCTTGGAGCCCAAGCTTTTTAATCTATATAAACATCCCTTGAGGCCTCAATCAATACAACAATTATTCTCAAATATCTCAAACTATCATGGTATCCGACGCCTAGGTTTTCCGCACCTGGTATGGCACCGCCACCCGCGCCGCCGCCCCGGCCGACTCGGCCCCTCTTCTCCATGGCCGAGTTCCACGCCGCCGGTGCCCCGTCCTCTACCTCCTCCTCTACAACTACCCAAACACCTCCCCCTCCAAACCCAATGTTCTCCCTAGCCGACACCATTGCCGACGTCTCTCCCTTCATACCAATCTCATAAGACCTCGGCATCCACAACTACTACCATTGGCGCCACCTCTTCATCATCCATCTCTGGCGCTGCGGCCTACGCCACCACATTGATCCCTCCTACCCGCCACAGCCCGCCAATCCTCGCTGGGTGAAAGATGATCTCGCCATTATCCAGTGGATTTACACACGCATCTCCACGGAGCTTTTCAATCGGTCTCCGACGATGAGGCCACCGCCACCGATCTCTGGGCTTCCCTTCAACAGCTGTTTCAGGACAACTCCGACGCGCGAATCAACGCACTCAACACTGAGCTACGCACAACCATGCAGGGAGATGTCCCAGTCTCCATCTTCTGCCAGCGAATCAAGGCTATCGGCGATGAACTCCGTGAACTTAGCGATCATGTCGAGGATCGTACTCTCATCAACGCCCTCCTCCAAGGTCTCGGCGATCAATTCGAGAAGCAGCAGTCCTTCATCCCCATGCTCAAGTCGTACTCCACCTTCAAGGAGGTCCGCTCGATCCTCCAGCAAGAAGAGAAGAACCAGGCTCGCAAGGCGCAACGGGCGCCGCAGGTGTTTCATGCTGCCGCAACCTCTTCTGCAGCTCACACGCCTGGGCTGCCGCGGCAACCGGCCGCCCCTCCAACTCCTGATGTGGCCGCCGCGGCCTCAACACCACCACCAGGCTGGCGCCCGAGCCCCAACTACAAGGGCAAGAATCCAGTCTACCGGCCTCCTGCATCTCGCCTGCCGGACCTGCACCAGCCTCGTCATCCACCGCTCCCGCGCCACCAGCTCCGTCGCCATGGCCTCCTCAGCATGATCCTTGGACTGGCCTCGTTCAGGCTTGGTCGATGCCGTGGTCGGCCCCTTCGCCGTATGGTGCCCCTCCTGCGTACACGGGCACGTGGAGCCCCGGTCTTCGTCCAGCCACCGGCTCTCCGGGACTCCTTGGACCCAGGCCGCCGGCGCACGTCTACACCGCCACTCCTACTCCGCCTCCCAGCACGCCAGGACCGGCGTCGCCCTACAACACCATGCCGGCCTCCTACGGCAACATGCAGGCCCCGTACGCATGCTACCCATCCGCTATCCCCTACGTCAACATGCAAGCTCCTGGCCCCTCTGCTCCTCCCCAACAGCCGGCTTGGGACCAAGCCGCCTTCATCAACGCCATGAACAATTTTGTCCTCAACGACGCAGGTACGGATTGGATTTTCGATTCTGGTGCATCAATGCATATGTCTTCAAATATGAATTTATTGTCAGCTTGTTTTCCTTCTGCTTTTTCCACTATCACCATTGGCGATGGCTCCACCATCCCTGTTTCATGCGCCGGTCACTCTTACATCCCTTCCTCTCATGCCAATTTTCTTCTACGCAATATTCTTGTTGTTCCTTACATCATCAAAAATCTTATTTCTGTTAGACAATTTTGCATTGACAACAAAGTTATCCTGGCCTTTGACCCTTTTGGTTTGTCTGTGAAGGATCTGACAACGGGGGCGGTCCTCGCTCGGTACAATAGCACGGGCGATCTTTATCCTCTTCATGGCGCGCCCACATCCACCCCTCGTGCCATGCTCGCATCCGTTGATCTATCGCATCGTCGTCTCGGCCACCCCAGCAAAAACACTTTGACGTCTTTACTCCAAGAATTTTGTATCCCTAGTTCTAGCAGTCCTCATAATCCCTCTCTCTGTAATGCATGTCAATGCGGCAAACATGTTAGATTACCTTTTGGAACCTCTACTACCATTAGTACTTTTCCTTTTGAGTTACTTCACTGTGATTTATGGACCTCTCCAGTCCCTAGTGTTTCTGGTTATAAATATTATCTTGTGATCTTGGATGATTATTCTCACTATACTTGGACTTTTCCTCTTCACGCTAAATCTGAAGTACCTGCAATCTTTCTCAACTTTCGACAATATGTAATCACACACTTTGGCTTGCCAATTCTATTTATTCAATGTGATAACGGTCGTGAATTTGATAACACCCAAAACCGCACCTTCTTTCTCTCTCAAGGCATTCTTCTTTGTTTTTCTTGCCATTATACATCTTCTCAAAATGGTAAAGCTGAACGCTGTCTTCGCTCTATTAATGATGTTCTTCGCACATTGCTTTTACAAGCTTCTCGTCCTTCCCGTTTTTGGGTTGAAGCCCTTCGCACCGCCACACTACTTCTTAATATGCGACCAACTAAAACTTGCCCTCTTTATTCGCCTTTCCAATCTCTTTTTCTCTCCCACCCTGACTATTCTTTTCTGCGTGTTTTTTGTTGTCTATGCTTTCCCAACATCGCCTCTACCGCCACCAATAAACTAGAACCACGCTCACTACCTTGCATTCACCTTGGTCTTTCTGATGATCACAAAGGATATCGTTGCTTCGATCCATCTTCTGGTCTTATCATTCTCTCTCGTCATGTCACATTCGATGAAAATACTTTTCCTTTTTCTGTCACTACAACCACAATACCAACTCCACCACAATCCGCCACCACCAAAACCTCTTCCCTAGTTCGTCCTTCGGTCATCTCTGCTGCCATGGAATCTTGCTCCGTCTCTCAGCCGGAGTCGCCTACCGTCAGCCACCCTCCTGCCCCGTCCCCCACCTCTCCCGCCACTGCATCCTCTACCCCAGCCGTCTTACCCTCACCACATCCTACCACGGCAACCACCTCGACACTCACCACCTCTGATTCTTCTCCCTCATCGTCTTCTTCATCTGAAAACCCACTGCCACCCAATGCCGTTCTTATACCACCGCCCACCAATGACCATGTCATGTGCACCCGTGGAAAACGAGGATTTCTTCTTCCCACAAAACGTCTCAATCTACCGCCACCCCAACCATCTCTCCTATTCCTATCAGTTATAAGCGAGCTCTTCTTGATCCTCTCTGGATTTCCGCTATGCGCGATGAATTTGAAGCTCTTCAGCAAAATAATACATGGACTCTTGTTCCCAAACCTCCTGGTGTTAACATTGTTTCTGGCAAAAGGGTTTTTCGTCATAAATTTCATTCCGATGGCACTCTCGCTCGTTACAAAGCTCGTTGGGTGTGTCGTGGTTTTTCCCAGCAGCATGGTATTGACTTTGATGAGACCTTTTCTCCCGTTGTTAAACCAAGCACTATTCGCGTTGTTCTTAGTCTTGTTGTTTCCTCTTCTTGGCCTATTCATCAACTTGATGTTAAAAATGCTTTTTTTCATGGCACTCTCAATGAAACTGTTTATTGTCAGCAACCCTCTGGTTTTGAGAATCCCTCCTCTCCAAATTTTGTTTGTCTCCTCAACAAATCTCTTTATGGCCTTAAACAAGCTCCTCGTGCATGGTTTCAACGCTTTGCTACTTTTATTCAAACCATAGGCTTTATTCCCTCCAAATTCGATTCTTCTCTTTTTGTTTATCAGTCTCCTACTCACACTGCCTAACTCTTGCTTTATGTTGATGATATCATTCTCACGGCTAGTTCTGATTCTCTTCTTCAACATATCATGTCTTCTCTCAATCGTGAGTTTTCCATGACTGATCTTGGTCCTCTTCATCATTTTCTAGGTATTCATGTTTCTCGCACAAAGTCTTCACTCTTTCTTTCTCAACGGTCATACATTTTGGACTTGCTTTCTCGTTCTGGTTTGTCTGATTGTCAACCCTCTCATACTCCAGCCGACATTGGTGCTAAAATGTCGGCTGATGGTGATCCTCTTTCTGATCCCACTTTATATCGTAGCATCACTGGCGCTCTTCAATATGCCACTCTTACTCGTCCTGACATCTCCTATTCTGTTCAGCAAGCCTGTCTCTTTATGCATGATCCTCGTGCTCCTCATCTGGCTCATGTCAGACGCATTCTCCCCTATTTAAAAGGCACTCTTGATCACGGTCTCCTTATTAATTCATCTTCACCTACAAGCTTGACAGTTTATTCTGATGCAGACTGGGCAGGTTGTCCAGATACTCGACGATCTACATCCGGATTTTACGTTTATTTGGGTGATAATCTTGTTTCTTGGTGTTCTAAAAGGCAGGTAACAGTTTCCAGGTCATCTGCTGAGGCTGAGTATAGGGCGGTTGCTCACGCTGTGGCCGAGGCGGTGTGGATACGGCAGCTTCTCGTTGAACTTCATCGTCCGCTTCCACGTGCTACCATTGTTTACTGTGATAACATCTCTGCAGTCTACATGGTTTCCAATCCAGTTCAACACCGTCGCACAAAGCACATTGAGATTGACATTCACTTTGTTCGTGAAAAGGTGGCTCTTGGCGAGGTTCGCGTTCTTCATGTTCCTACAAGTGCCCAATTTGCTGACATTTTCACCAAAGGACTCCCGACTGCATCGTTCACCGAGATACGCTCCAGTCTCAACATTGTTTCACCTGACGTTGAGACCGCGGGGGGATATTAGAGTATAAGACTATTCGTATTGTAATCTATCTCTATTAGTCTATTGTTGGAGCCCAAGCTTTGTAATCTATATAAACAACCCTTGAGGCCCCAATCAATACAACAATTATTCTCCAATATCTCAAACTATCAGAGTGACCAGCGGCAAGTGTTGACGACTGGCCCGACGTCTTTTATTTTGTTTTTTCAACACAACGACTAGCCCGACGTGGACGTGCACGGACGCACGGGCCAGAAATACTATCGGCGTTGTGGCACTTCCACACAAACTTCAATGTCCACTGGGAGCTAAACTAATCCGATGGGAAAGAAATGGACAGGTTGGAATGCTCATTGCTGTGGTGGATTCCGCTGACAAGCCGTCAGTCGCGGCTACTGCAAGCACACACCCAACGTAACCTGAGGGTGAGGGAGTAGACGGCCATGTAGGCAGAATCGAGTTTTATCCAGTTCAAAAGAAAAAAAAAGAATCGAGTTTCATCAACACCAAACTACAAAGCCAAGGAGAAGAGCACACCAACGAACTGGCGTGCAACCGTGCCGTGCTGGGGTGAGCTCCAGCTCCCTCCGATGGATGGACATGGATTGATTGATCCAACAACCAGCCATGGTCTCGTCTCGTCGCATTCACTTTCCAGCTGCCGCGTACCGCGTACTAAAAGTACGTACACACGCTGGAAGCCGGCAGGCACTAGGAAGTCGCAATCGTCCGGTGGAGAGAAAGCTCCGTGGAAAAAAGCACAACAGACAATAATACGAACCTGTTTGGGACTGCTCTGCTCCTTAAAATTCAGCTCCGCTCCAGAAAACACAAGCCAAACAGGATAGCTCCACGATATGCCGCTCCACAAAAAAACTAGAATCTGGGGCACAACTCCTAATTTTTTATGAAGCTCTTCAAGGGGTGCTCCAAAAAACTCCAGAAGCTAGAGTTGGGTGGAAATTACCCACCACTGCCACCAGTAAGTGGATACCCCTTCGTTTCTCCCCCCTCGACCAATCAAATAGATCCTTTCCACCAAATTTCTCATTCTTGAAGCTGGAGCTAGATGGAAGCCAAACATTCTCTTTGGTAGTGCTACAACTTCTGGATGAAACTGCTCCAAAATGAATTTAGTGGAGCGAAACTGATTTTGGTGAAGCGGAGCAGTCCCAAACAAGCCCTACAGCATGGCCGGCCACGCGGACGGAGAAACGCCAACGTCCAAGGCACACGTCCGGTCTAGGATAGATGAGCCACAACGTCCGTCCGCGGCGCGCGTCGGGTTCGGATAAATGGATATACATAGCATAATTGATTTGATGCCTAAAGTTGGCATGCTAAATTTTGGCAGTTGTGAAATGTTGGCTAGACATTGGTTGCTTGCCAATTTTCGCTGCCAACTTCACAAAACATTGCCAAATGCTGGCAACTTTGAATTTTGCTAAATGTTGGCTTAGGGATGGCGCCACCACCTCGCCACCACCTCAGCAGTCACTACCCTATTTGTGCACGCACACGCACACGCAGGACACGAACCCCTTTTCGTCCCTGGTTAGCGTCCAACCCACGCACACGCATATACACGACTGACACGAGCATACATGCGCGCACCACACCCGAACCCGAGCAAAGCGAGGGTGACCACGAGCCACGCCCCGCCCCCGCGCATGTCATCCATGAGTGTCACCTTTTTGTAACAAAGATACGAGGAGAAAGGGTCACCTTTTTTTAACATGAGAGAGGGTCACCTTAGCGTAGCCCTTGCTCAGTTAGAACAGCCTCCGATGCATCACCATTTTTCTTCACTTAATATCTAATTGTAGTGACACAATTCATCACTATTTTGACCCATCTTTCATTGAAGGGCATCCACATCATAATTAGTAAAGAAAAATCATTTCACTTGATCATAGGCTTCACTCATATACAATTTGTGGAAAAGATATCTTGTTCTTCCATTCCTCATTCTCCGTTTTTTTTTGACATTTCATATGCAAGGTTGATGTTATCATAGATCGTGAGATGAGGTGTCAAGGTACTTTGGTTCAAATAAATTATACCAATGAGGGTAGTTTTGATAATATTAGTGAGTACCGTCGATATCAATTTGTAGAACATGTTGTAAATACGTATTGTACACATATCTTTTATTATCTATGGCCTCACCATTTTTGGGATTAATCACATTATTGACATACTACTATTCTTAATTAAATAGTTTGTCTTCGTACGCGTCGTTGCAGCAAGATTCGCCGATGGGATCCTTGTATCCCCCTACCACCACTTTTTGTAGCATGTATATTCATGCATACATGTTCATTGAATTTCGAAAAAGGCTTGTGGAGTTTAGAAAACGCCAATGATTTTAGAAAAAAAATCACAGATTAAAAATCTTATTATTTTTTTAGAAATATTCCCAAATTTATAAAATAATGTTCACTTATTCTCAAAATATTAGAATTTTTTAATTTTTATAAATAAACATTATTACTAAAAAATATGGATTAAGAACAGAAAAAGGGAACCACGGAAAAAACTAAACATAAGAAAAGTATAAAAGAAAAAAGTAAAAAAAACATAAATCCACACGGTAGAAAAGTCACAGTAGTGGGCAGGCACAAGAGAGGCAAGGGGTTGCTCGCTACCCATGTTAACGCGCGGAATAGAAAACTCCGGGAAGCACGGTCGTGCCTCTCGCAGAAGCAAATTTATGCCTCTCGCGAAAACAAACAAAATATGATTTTTCGTGCAAAAAAATGTATTTCTTTGGTCCAAAACCTAGGGAAAACAGGAAAAAAACCGAAAAGCCAAAAAAATCATATCTAAAACCAAAAAATGCATACAGAAAAGTAAAAAAATAAATCCCAATGGAGCGCCCATCATGTGAATGTAGCGGCGGCTGAATGCGGCAAGTAGCGTGCTATCAGCCCATCGAAAGTGACCCTTGTGTGTCCCTAAAAAAAAGTGACCCTTGTGTGGCTCCCGCAAGGGTACCCCTTAGTTAGTTGCTCCCTTGGACCGTGTGAGCTATATCTATATCTCTACCTACTAATAAACGAAATGATTGTTACTTCCCGCCAAACGCGCCCTTTATAGAAAACCACCTGATGTTGCTGGTAATCAACCACAGTTTAGTTTTATCTTAGATTTTTTTCTTTTGTAGGAAATCCACTCATGTTTCTACTAATCAACACACTCAAGTTAAATTTTCACTTTTGTAGGAATCCCCTCACATTTGGGTTAATCAACCCACAGTTCATATCAAATTTTTAAAAATATTCATATTTTTATACCATAACTCAAAATTTACATATTATATATGAATTTTGATTAGAAAAATATGTAGAACTGAATATGATATTGTTTTACTTGTTAGCCATTTTTAAATATTACTTAGGGTGCAACCTTAATCACTAGCGCATGATCCGTCTTTCTTTCGTATCAGTGTTGATCCTGATTGGACGTGAACACCTCAAGAAAACCAGATTAAAGATGAAATTAATCATGTATAACCACACATGTACGCCTCGCCAAAATCTCATAGGAAATATAAATAGATTTATCATCTTATGGAGAGAGAGAGACGCCTTAGAATTGACCATATTCAAACGTTTTGTGAGCAGTGAGGTCACTGTCGACGAAGGTGGGAAGGAGAACAAATGGCAACATATATAGGACGCCATGTGTTGAAATAAAGGGCGTGGACCTATTGGGGTCTTGAGTCATGATTTTTGTGTTAAGGGTGTGTGGTATTTTGTTGTCCTGTTGTAATGCAAGGCCTCCTTTGTTAGTCTCACTTAGAGCGACATATATGCACCCTCGCCTGGAACTTTCCCCTCACATGTAGCCGCTGCGTCGGTCTAGTTTTCTGTGTTTATTCTCGCTAATTTTGATGTAGGCGCTCGCTTGTGGTGGTCGACGTACTGGTTTCTTCCGGTTTTTATTCTCCTTTTTTTCTTTTTAGTTTTTCCATCGGTTTTGTTCGTCTCTCTCATGGATTTACTGCTTATTTTACTCTATTTTTTCTTCATGTTATTTTGTTTCTTTATCAGCTTTTAATAATTATTTTGCTTTTTTGTTCCTTTCCTTTCTTTTTTTTGTTTTCTTAGTTTCTTTCTCAGTTTCTGTGTTCCCAATTCTACGCACCGACTTTCTTTCTTTTTTCTTTTTCACCTTTTTTCTTTGTGTTTTCTTTTTTTGTTTTCTTTGTACATTTTTATGCATCAGAAATATTTTTTATATGCATACATTTCTTTGTAGTGGATGCTTATAGATAGGGTTTTGTGCGTGCATTTACAGGGATGAGTTTATGAGCGTCTGCATCTGTACTGTGTAAAAACAATATGATGGCTCAAAATGCACCACCAGGTCAATCTACTCCTTGACTCTTAGCACACTTTATTGCACAAAAGAATGGAATGCTACGTAATGCTTGGTCCTTATGTGTGTATAGATTTGAAGATTAATCCAACACAGGTGCATATTTTTTTTCGAAACGGAGGGAAAAGATTTGCCTCATCGATTAATTAAGCAGAAGAGAGTTGCTCAATTAATCAACGGAAAACCGGGCGAAAACCGATATAAACCAACTACATGTGGACTACTCACAGGGCATGCAACCCGGTAAACGCGCGATCAACCCGACAACCATACCCAACACATAACGACCACCAACCCCCACATTGCTACATTGCAAAGAAACACCCAACGAGAGTAACATGGCCGAGGACGACGGGCACCACCAAATCACTACAAGAAATATGTCAACTTATGACCTTCTGTCAGTGACCCTCGAAGAATTGGTCATAAATTTATGACCATTTTAGACCAATTGGTCAAAAGCTGTCTGGGGGGCTCTAAAACCCTAAACCACAACGACCATTTTGGTCAGAAAGGTCATAATTTCATTAAAGGAAATGGTCGTAAAGCTAGTAGCACTGTCCACTGCCTCATGCCTAGCTGATAATGACCAATATAAAATGGTCACTACACTTGAGTTTGAATGAATTAGGATGATTAGGCAGCCACCTCAGCAAACTCGCTTATGTGTCACTATCTAGGTGTCATTTTTGCTTGAGTTTTAATATTCCACAGACAGACGGGGCACACACTGACAGGCAGGACCCATTTAACAGGTGGGGCCGAGTGCTTAATTCGCCCAAAAAAGATGCACGAGGCGGGACTCGAACCCACGACCTCGTGCTTGGTTTGCTCGCATGCTACCGCTGGGCTAGAGAGGGAAAGTTGCTCACATATGGGAGTTTATCTATACATTATATAGAACTACGGCTCTCTCGTAAGTGGGACCTTCCGACCAGGTGGCATCGAACAGAGCAACGATTTGCAACACTGACAGGCGGGACCCATTTGACAGGTGGGTGAGCGAGCGTTTAATTCCCTAAAAAATATGCGCTAGCGGGGACTCGAACCCACGACCTCATGCTGGGTTCGCTCGTTCGTTACCACTGGGCTAGAGAGAGATTGTTGCTAATGTGTGGGTAGTTTTCCATATAGTATATGAAACCACGGCTCTCACGTATCAGTGACAAGTTGGACCTTCCGACCAGGTGGCGGCGGGTGGCATCGAACAGAGCAACACTTAGCGTTTTATAGGTCTTACGACCAGGTGCCGGCAGGCGGCGGCGGAAGCAACCAGGTGACCTTGCCCACGGCCTCGCCGCAGGTGACCTCGCCCACGGCCTCGCGGCGGAAGCAACCAGCAGGAGGCGGAGGCGGGGGCGGGGCCGGCAGGGGGCGGAGGCGAGGCAGGGCGTGGAGGCGGGGGCGGGGCCAGCAGGGGCATAGGCGACCGACGGTGGTGGGGGCTCGCCGAGCATGGGGGACTCGCCGCCGCCGCAAGCACACCTCCCGGTATGCACCCCTCACCTCTTCCCCCCTCTCCTCTCTCGTCACCCCGAGCAGTGGGAGATGGATTTCAGTCAGATGTTCTTCAGCATAGATGAATTTTGTTGATGCACTGTTAGTAGTTAGGAGATAGCTTGCTTGTTTGGTTGATAATGCATAGATGAATTTTCTTGATGTACTGTTAGGAATTGTTCAGCTTGTTTGTTAAGAAATCTTCAGGCCTTGTGGTTAGGCAATTAGCATATAAAATTTTCTGGAATTTTAGCTTCCATTACTTCCATCCATTTTCATTAATTAATTTTGATGCACTGAAATTGATTTGCTAAGTTGCAACAATTTGTTGTCTTTGGCAGATGGACAGAAGCTGGATTAGAAAAGGAGTTAGAAAGTTTTCGAAAGAACATATGAAAGGAGTTGATGATTTCATGGCATTTGTTCAGGCAAATTTTGCCAACGATGCTCACATTCTTTGCCCATGTTGTGAATGCCTCAACCGTCCAAGAATGGCTCAAGGAAGAGTGGAAGATCATCTGCTTCTTAATGGGATGTCCAACACATATGATAGATGGATATATCATGGAGAACCTTTAGACAAACAACCGCAACATTTTGAAGCTGATACAGAGGCCCCTCATATGATGGGTGGTGGTGATGCTGGCATTGATTTCATGGAAAAGGTTTTGCGAGATAATGCTGTTTTGGAGGAAGAGGATGGGCATGAAGATGATAGGATTCCTGACCTGTTGAACGATTTTTACGATGCTGAAGATCGTGCTGATGGACAGAAATCGTTGTTTGCTGAGGTGTTAGAGGAGGCGAAGCGCGCAGCTCATGAAGGGGGTAAATTTTCAAGATTTACCTTCACCGTGAAGTTACTCCACATCAAGTCTTTCTACCGGATTAGCAATGCCGCATTCAACGCAATACTCCGTCTTTTGAGCTTGCAATTCCTTGATAGTTGTGTTCCCAGATCTTATGATGAAGCATTGAGCATAATCCGCAGGCTGGGGTTAGGTTATGTGTCAATACATGTGTGCCCAAATAACTGTGTCTTGTTTCGGAAGGATTTAGCAAAGCATGACAACTGTCCAAAATGCAATGCATCTAGGTGGAAAGATGTTGATGGGAAGAAGTCAATACCGGAGAAGGTACTGAGGCACTTTCCCTTGATACCAAGGCTGCAGCGGATGTTCATCTCGAAGAAATCATCGCGTGAGGTACAGTGGCACAAGCTGAAGCGGCAACCTGTGGACAATGAGGTGAGCCATCCAGCGGATGGAGAGGCATGGAAAGAGTTTGACCGTATACATTTAGATTTTGCTGCAGATCCAAGGAACATAAAACTTGGCATTGCCACAGATGGGTTTAATCCGTTTGGGAACATGAGCACGTCTTATAGCATGTGGCCAGTTTTTGTGGTGCCGTACAACCTGCCACCATGGGCATGCATGGATCAGTCCAACTTCATGATGTCATTGCTTATCCCGGGTCCAGATTCTCCAGGAAAGGATTTTGATGTCTTTATGGAGCCCCTCGTAGAAGAACTGCTCCAGCTCTGGACTGGTGTACCTACATACGATGCCTTGAGTCCGGAAGAAAAGTTCAATCTACATGCTGTGATCATATGGTCCATCCATGATTTCCTGGCTCTGCACACTCTGTGTGGGAGGATCATAGCGGGTTATCAGGCTTGTGTCCATTGTGACAAAGACCCTTGCTCAAAGAGAATAAGGAGCAAGATCTGCTATATTGGGCACCGTCGCTTTCTTCATCGAAACCATCGCTGGCGAAGAAGCAAAGGTTTTAATGGTGAGAATGAAACCTGTGACAAGCCAGCTGAATTCACTAAAGAAGAGCTGGAGCAACAACTTGAAAAGGTGAAAGATGTGAGACTAGGAAAGCTGGCGAAGAAAATAAAGCGTGAGGAAGGTCAATGTTGGGACCGGAGGTCTTGTTTGTGGGACCTGCCATACTGGGTTGATCTGAAATTAAGGCATAATCTCGATGTAATGCACATTGAGAAAAACATATGCGAGAATCTGCTAGGGACGTTTCTGAACATTGAAGGGAAGATAAAGGACACGGTTAGTTCTAGGCTTGATTTGGAGGACATGGGCATAAGAGAAGATTTGCATCTACAGCACAATGAAGATGAAGATTCATTTGAAATTCCACGAGCATGGTATACAATGAATAAAGAACAAAAGCTTGCATTCTGTGAATTCCTAAGAGCGGTGAAATTTCCAGATGGTTATGCTGCTAACCTAGCAAAGTGTGTTACTTCTGATGGATTCAAGCTTTCAGTACTGAAAACCCATGATTGTCACATCCTCCTCCAAAGGATTTTACCGGCGGGCCTCCGAGAAATCATGCACAAGGATATATATGAAGCAGTTGCTGAGCTGGGAAATTTCTTTAAGAACTGTGCTGCAAAACCCTCAAGTTAACTGTCCTGGAAAGACTTGAAAAAGAAATCCCAATTATTCTTTGCAAGCTCGAGAAGATTTTCCCTCCAGCTTTCTTCACCATGATGGTCCATTTGGCGGTGCACTTACCCAAAGAGGCAATGCTTAGAGGCCCTGTGCAATACGGTTGGATGTACCCAATCGAAAGAAGGCTGCTTACTTGTAAGCGTTATGTGCGAAACACGGCAAGACCTGAAGGTTCTATTGCTGAAGCATATGTCGTTGACGAGTGCTTGACTTTTTGCTCTAGATACTTTGGTGATGTGGAAACAAGATGGAACCGGCCGGGCAGAAATAGAGAGCGGTCTGATTCGCAAAGTGGTGATGTCTCCGTTTTCAACCATGGTGTGAACTTTCTTGGAGCCTCACAATACTTGGAGGCTGGTGATGAGTATGACAAGATGGTTTTGTTTGTGCTCAGCAATTGCGCCGAGGTTCTACCATATATCGAGTACGTTATATGTTGTGCACTCATTATATATATATATATTTTTTTTTTCGCTTGGGTTGGCACCAGCCTAATGTTTTAATTCACATGTTTTGTTGGCATTGCAGGAAATGCAAGGAAGAGTTAAATCAGGAAGAAAGCAATATCAATGTTGATAAAAGGGTTGCCAAGGTGTTTGCTAAGTGGTTTAAGAATCATGTGAGATCTTTAGCCACATGTTTTATGTTTTCCGTGTTATTCACCCATTGTTAAATACCATTGTTTGCTAAATGGTTTATTTGTGCAGATTGGAAAGTTGCATGAGGAGAAGAAGGTCAGTGATGATCTATTTGCTTTGGCATGCTTACCGGATAAGCGAGTGAGAGTGTATTCAGCATGCATTGCTGACGGTGTCCGGTACCACACCGTTGACCGCGAGGAAAAAAGGAAGACACAGAATAGTGGAATCGTCACTGAGGGGTCACATGATGGTGAGATCATTGACTTCTATGGTCAGTTGAGAAGCATCGTAGAGTTGCAGTACAACTCTAGTGGAGGCATCCATCGCTCGGTTATCTTATTTCGCTGTGACTGGTTTGAGCTTGGTAGCAAGAAGAGGAGAGACTCTTTTGTCAAATATGATGGCCACTTCAAAAGCATTAACACTGCAAGGTGCTGGTATAAGAGTGATCCCTTTATTCTAACAACACAAGCAACAATGGTGTTTTATCTGCCAGACACTCTTTTGCACGGAAAATGGCGAGTTGTGCAAAACTTTCAGCACAGACACTTGTGGAGTGTGACTGAAACTGAAGTGGAAAAGGGCCCCGGTGATGGTGGACTAACATACCAAGATGATGATGACTCTACGGTAGTTCCATTGCAAGCTGATGATGACTCTATGGAAGTTCCGGTGCAAAGCAGAGTGCGAAGGGACCGGGAACGTGTGATCATTGGTGCTGCAACAGTTGAAGGCATCAAGAAAAGAAGAAAGGTGGTAGAGGATGGACATGAAAGTGAGGATGAGGAAAACCGGACTGATCATACTATGCTGCAATATTGTAGTGATGATGAGGAAAACAGGAGTGGGCATAGAGTTCCTTGTTTTCGTATCAACGACGATGAGTAGCGAATGGACTGGCAAAGGTAAATACTATTACTTAATGTTCTTTGTTTTGGTATCTATGGGACTGGTGACCTGATGTGATCAATCTTCTCTCCAGGTAGAAAAATCCTTGAAGATTCTAGGAGCAAAATGATGATCCCGATGGTTGTAGCAAGATGATGATCCTGATGGTTGTAGCAAAATGATGATCCTGATGGTTGTAGCAATAGTGATGTAGTTATCCTGATTCACAGTGCTTTAAGATTCCAGCAGCAAAATTGAGATGTTATGCTTGCTGTTTTGACCTGAATTGAGATGTTATTGTAGCTATTATGGTTGCTGTCAAAATGTTGTCGTGTAATGCAAAAGATTGCAAAATGATCATACAGAAGATTATTTGAACATCTCTAGTTCAAGTTTTGGTCAGAATGTTGACTTGTAGTTGTTGTGATCATTTAGTAGTTGTTGTGATCATCTTATAGTTGTTTTGGTCAGAATGTTGTCTTGTAGATGCTATTTTAACTGAATTTTGGTCAGAACTGAAGATGCTATTTTAACTGAATTTTGGTCAGAACTGAAGATGCTATTTTAACTGAATTTTGCTTAAACTGAACCCATTTCATTGTGAGCAAAAAAATATGCACCAGCGGGGACTCGAACCCACGACCGTGGGCTTGTTTCACTATGTTTCTACCACTCAGCTAGGACGAGGCTATTAGTCTTTCACTCTATGCCAAACTTTTTGAATATATCAAGCTAGTCAAGTATGAAGCACACACCTCACTGACAAATGGTCCACTCGACCCACTCGCTGACAAGTGGGCCATTTTGCTATTATACCCAAGCTACCAAAAATATGCGCGTGGCCAAAAAATATGCACGTGCGGGGGCTCGAACCCACGACTGTGCACTTATTTCACTGTGTTTCGACCGCTGGGCTAGGAAGAGGCTGTTGGTTTTGTAATCTATGCCCACCCTTTTTAATATATCAAACCAGTCACGTAGCAAACACCGAACTCGCTGATAAGTGGACCCGCTCCCTCTCTTTTCCCCACTTCTCCTCACCACTCGACCCGCTCCTCCTCTCCATCGACGGCGCCGCCCACCGCTGCCGGCTCTTTCCTCTCCCACCGCCGGCCTCCCCACCGCCGCCGGCTCCTTCCTCTCCCACCGCTGCTGACTCCTTCCTCTCTCTCTCTCTCGAGGTATGAATCCTTCCTCTCTCTCTCCTTCCTGGTTGGAATAGTTTTCTGCTACTGGTTAGATTAGGGTTCTTGCCGTCGCCTAGATTGGATTAGATTAGATAGGGATTGGATTAGATTAGGGTTTGATTTGGTTAGGGTTTGATTGGGACTACATTAGATTAGATTAGGGTTGGATTATTAGGGATTGGATTATGTTTCCTCACAGATGTTCTTTAATAGATAGATGCTCCTTTCCAACTAATATAGCATTGGAGGTGAGTTATTACTATGGCTTGCTTTAACCAGTGTTGTCCAGGTCATTCTTTCTAAGCATTGGACTATCATCATCCAGTGTTGTCATCATAGCAGGGCTTCATTGACCATTTGTACATATGAACTGCATTTGTACAGTAGTTAGTTCTCTTAAGATAAGTTGTAATGCATGTTTGTCCTTGGGTGTATTTGGCATATTCTGAATATTAAGTGAAAAAGAAGCTTGTCTCTGTACACATTGTTGTTTCTTTTGCCTAGAATCATGGGCTGTGGTCTCTGAATTTTTTTTGTGGAATTCTGTATGGTTTATTTTGACGATCAAGAGATGAATGCCAAAGCATGTTGGATGCTGCTAGTTTTATCTTGAGAAACTGGAGGCATCACAAACAAATGGATGTGTTGTTGCATTGAAGCAACTGGCAAGAGGATTATATTGAGGCAGTGAGACACTAGTGTGTTCTAATTTGTTTTTCTTATTGTAATGTTTTACCCGAGTGGCTAAGCACTGCTATGTAGGTGTACAAATACAATGTGATCATGCTAAGCACTGCTATGTTGGTGCTTATGTTCTGATGTGTACAAATACAATTCTATCTAGGTGTTTGCACTGCTAAGATTTTCTTGGTCTCTTGTTTTTTCTGTTTTGATGTTATATTCATAGAAGTTTGCATATGTGTGCATCATGTAATGTGATCATGCTAGCTCAAATGATCATAATCTATTGATGATGCATGAAGTATTTCCTGCTATAATTTTCTTTAGTCACACTGTTGTTTTGCTGTGCTTGATAAACCTGAGACTTCTTTCTATTGTAATATTGAAACTATTGTTTTTCTGTACACTATTGGTCCATTTATAATAGATATGGTTCTGGTCAATTTATAGTAGATATGGTTCTGGTCAATTTATATTGCTGTGTTCTGGTCAATTTATAGTAGATTTTAGTGTTGTTGCTGTTGGTGGTCACCTGATGATGTTGCTGTTGCTGTTGATGTTGATGTGCTTGTTTTAGTGTTAGTTTACTATGCTATTGATGTTGATATGCTTGTTTAATTTACAATGCTGCTTTTCAGATAAGTGAGATGGCTGGCTTGGAAGGTTTCGAGTTCTTCGAGATCGTAATTGAGAAATCTTGCAGTAGGCAGGTATGTTTATCATCACTCATTTCTTTATCATCACTCTGTTGTCTAGTGATTTATTGCCACAATTAACCACTGCTTGACCCTCGCTACAGAGGCTGCCTGACAAGTTTGCGAAGATGCTCGCCGGCCGTGAGCCCCACAAAGTGAAGCTGCGGGAGGCCGGCAGCGGGCTTCATATGATGTGGGAAGTGTTGGTGGTGTTTGATGGTGAAGGCCACATGTACCTAGGGCCCGGCTGGGAGCATTTCGCCCGCGCCCATGAGCTACAGCTCGGGTACTTCCTTGTCTTCCGCTACGACGGTGACGCCATGTTCACCGCGAAGATGTTTGACAACACCATGTGCCGCATGTACTACCAGCACGCCGACGATGCCAATAAGCTCTCTGCCTCTCTTCTTCCTGTCCTTTTGGCTTCCTCTACATGCACGACGACAACACCATGTTCACACTTTGTTGCATTTGGCCAGGCAATGGGAGCAGCAGCGGGGATGACCAGGAGCAGAGCGGGGATGACGACGAGGAGCAGAGCGGGGATGACGAGAAGCAGACTATTCTGGCTGACGACGAACATGCTATGGTGGTGGCTGACGACGAACATGCTATGGTGGTGGCTAACGACGACCCTGCTATGGTGGTGGCGGATGACGACCTTGCTATGGTGGTGGCGAACGACGACCTTGCTATGGTGGTGGCGGACGACGACCTCACGATGGTGGTGGCGGACGACGACCTCGCGATGGTGGCGGCTCCTGCAATCCCACATCTTGGCGACAGGACCATGCCAATTGTGGTAGAGGAGTACATCCGCATTGGGATTCGCCACTCTGAGCGCATCAGGTTAATGAAGGAGAAGGAGGAGTGAAGATGTTAAGAAGGTGTTCAGCATGTTAGGTTTAAGCTTGTTAGTGTAATATGAACATGTCAATGTTAAGTATGTCAGGTTTAATTTTGTGCATGCTCATGGATGCTGTATGACAGTGCCATCTAAACAAGTCATGTTTTTAACAATGAATATTCAGTTTGGTAATTGATGGGAATTGAAATTTTTTATGCATGCTCATGGATGAAAGATAAAATTATGGGTTTTTGTGCATGCTCATGTATGAAACAATATAAGTTTCATCTTTTGAATGCTAAAAACATGACTCAAACCCTAGCCACGGACGACCGCCGTGACTAAAACCGCCGGTTTTTGAAAACACCGTAAAAATTCAAAAACCGTTTTTCATTTTTTGAATGCGAAAGACATGCGTTTTTCGTGAAGCGGCTACAAGGAGGGGCACCCCAAACGGCGCCATTCCATGTCTATCTCAAAGTAAACCCTATTTTACGGACGGTCGCCAAAAATCATGCATTTCCGACCCCCGTAGCTACTCCCGGCAATTCGGACCACCTTCGGCCGATTCAGCTGGAACCGGCTGGAATTTGAACTGCGGGTCCTCCATAGCTTGCCTGTTATTTTCACTAAAAATGCTTTTTAGCTTCACAGGTAGGCATTTCATCACAGAATCGACAACAGATTTGCACGGCTCAAACCCTAGCCACGGACGACCGCCGTGACTAAATCCGCCGGTTTTTGAAAACACCATAAAAATTCAAAAAAAATCAAAAAAATGGGAGACCTTCGCGTCACATCATCAAATGTGGCCTACCAACTAGCAAAAATACTAAACTTGCAATACCGGCGTTTTCTTGAAAAAGTGTTCTAAAAGACGACCTACCATGAACGAAGATTCATGGCTTTCAAGCCAAACTAGTAATGATATGGCCGCATCCGTTGAATAGTTTCTGATAATATGCCCAAATTGGGCGCATGCCTCTGTCTTGTGATGGCAAACAATGTTGCCAAAGCGAGGTTCCAACTTGTTTAACAAAAAAAACCGTTTTTTATTTTTTGAATGCAAAAGACATGCGTTTTTCGTGAAGCGGCTACAAGGAGGGGCACCCCAAACAGCGCCATTCCATGTCTATCTCAAAGTAGACCCTATTTTACGGACGGTCACCAAGAAGCATGCATTTCTGACCCTCGTAGCTACTCCCGGCAATTCGGACCACCTTCGGCCGATTCAGCTGGAACCGGCTGGAATTTGAACTGCGGGTCCTCCATAGCTTGCCCGTTATTTTCACTAAAAATGCTTTTTAGCTTCACAGGTAGGCATTTCATCAAAGATTCGACAACAGATTGGCACGACTCAAACCCTAGCCACGGACGGCCGCCGTGACGAAATCGGCCGGTTTTTTAAAACACCGTAAAAAATTCAAAA
Organism: Aegilops umbellulata; assembly: GCA_032464435.1. NCBI lineage: Eukaryota > Viridiplantae > Streptophyta > Magnoliopsida > Poales > Poaceae > Aegilops > Aegilops umbellulata. The sequence goes on along the minus strand of CP136060.1, from coordinate 644,223,450 downwards.
AAAATCAAAAAAATGGGAGACCTCCGCGTCACATCAACAAATGTGGCCTACCAACTAGCAAAAATACTAAACTTGCAATACCGGCGTTTTCTTGAAAAAGTGTTCTAAAAAACGACCTACCATGAACGAAGATTCATGGCTTTCAAGCCAAACTAGCAATGATATGGCCGCATCCGTTGAATAGTTTCTGATAATATGCCCAAATTGGGCGCATGCCTCTGTCATGTGATGGCAAACAATGTTGCCAAAGTGAGGTTCCAACTTGTTTAACAAAAAAAACCATATTTCATTTTTTGAATGCAAAAGACATGCGTTTTTCGTGAAGCGGCTACAAGGAGGGGCACCCCAAACGGCGCCATTCCATGTCTATCTCAAAGTAGACCCTATTTTACGGATGGTCGCCAAAAAGCATGCATTTCCGACCCTCGTAGCTACTGCCGGCAATTCGGAGCTCCTTCGGCCGATTCAGCTGGAACCGGCTGGAATTTGAACTGCGGGTACTCCATAGCTTGCCCGTTATTTTCACTAAAAATGCTTTTGAGCTTCACAGGTAGGCATTTCATCAAAGATTCGACAACAGATTGGCACGACTCAAACCCTAGCCACGGACGGCCGCCGCGACGAAATTGGCCGGTTTTTGAAAACACCGTAAAAAATTCAAAAAAATCAAAAAAATGGGAGACCTCCGCGTCACATCATTAAATGTGGCCTACCAATAGGCAAAAATACTAAACTTGCAATACCCGCGTTTTCTTGAAAAAGTGTTCTAAAAAACGACCTTCCATGAACGAAGATTCATGGCTTTCAAGCCAAACTAGCAGTGATATGGCCGCATCCGTTGAATAGTTTCTGATAATATGCCCAAATTGGGCGCATGCCTCCGTCTTGTGATGGCAAACAATGTTGCCAAAGCGAGGTTCCAACTTGTTTAACAAAAAAACCATTTTTCATTTTTTGAATGCAAAAGATATGCGTTTTTCGTGAAGCGGCTACAAGGAGGGGCACCCCAAACGGCGCCATTCCATGTCTATCTCAAAGTAGACCCTATTTTACGGACGGTCGCCAAGAAGCATGCATTTCCGACCCTCGTAGCTATTCCCGGCAATTCGGACCACCTTCGGCCGATTCAGCTGGAACCGGCTGGCACTACAAGAGATCCGACCTACTATGACAAGCTGAAAAATGTCATGGGACATTGATAAACGTCACAAAATACCTTTGTGTGACGTTTTCTGTGCGTCATGAGCATCGTCACGGAATCCCCGTCACAGATTACTCCTAGTGACGGCGCGCACACAGAGTGTCACTGGATACGGGACCTTCGGTGACGTTTAGTACGTCACCATAGGTGACAACAACGTGAGCGGATTCTTTGACGGCCCAATGCACATTGTATTTCTAGATGGGCCGAGCCCAATAAATTGGTCAATTTACATTATATATTTAATCTCTAGGCCACGACCCAATTGTAGCCCAATATTGTTTGATACAATACTCAAATTTTATTGGGTCATTGTTGGGCCATTTCCATTTTCCACTTAATTATTTTATTTCTTTTAATATTTTCTACTCATCTAGTCCATATTTCCATTGTGGAGGTTAATCGTTCGACACATAATATTTTCACATTATATGACATCCAATTAATCTTTAAACCACGTGCTATTTGGCAACACACATCACGATCATATTTCTTACTAAAAAAACATCATCGTCATAGTTCACATACCACATAAGCCAAAATAACACAAGTTACATAGAAACCTGGTAAAACATGTAGCATTAATAGACACTGAGGACTAGATTAACAAATGAGTATGGTTTGTTTTCTTGAACATAATAGTATAGCTTTCGTCTTCATCAAAGTGAGGAACATTTGTTGTGTGCCTTGGAGGTGCCTCTCATAATAGTACATCATGTTATCTTCATCAAAGTTGGTGTAACCCTTCTTTGTCCATCCCGACATCTTCAAAGATCACTAGAGTAGGCATCCTGTCACAAGCATAGGATTAGAATTTGGAACAAACAGATAAACAGATCAATAAGTAGATGACATGCTGTGATTATAAGGCTACCAATGGCTTGCTAGCTTGCTATCTCGTGCATGTGCAGCTAACATACTTATAGAGACATTACAACAATCAGCACACATATACTAATCCTTGTAGGCTTTTTTGCACATAATTGGTACTTGCGGGCTAGAACAATTTTGGTTGATTTAGTGGGAAAACAGAGAGGGGAGGTCGGCAATCTCACCGCTACTGGTTAGCATCCATAGAGAACAACGTCGGTTTCAGATTAAGCTCGACTATGGCATGCTCGTCCACTCACCTGCAAAACAATCAACGGCTGATGAGGGGTCTAATCACATAGGGAACAAACTCGTCGATCATGCAGCACTTTGTCAGACGCAACACACAAGAACTTTGTACGGCGTGGATTGTATAACAAACAAAAAAATTGTTACGGTGTGGATGCGGAGCAAGCTAGCTATTGTAGTTGCTGTCGTGCGCTGCTGCATCAGGCTGGAGGGAGGGAGTGACGCATAATTCTTCCTGCATACAGAAGAAACACGCCAGATCCAGATCCTGTGAATCAGGGGAAAGACGAACCAGAGGCAGCGGGAAGATGGCTTACCTAGAGAGATGAAGAAAAACACGCACGAGCGGCGCCAGGATTGCCGATGCCTCAATATTTTTCTGCTGCTACTCAACCCGTGACTAGCATGCCATACCACGAGAGAGATAAGGGACAAGCGGATCTGGAAAGGATGATCGTGTGGCGGTTTTGTTGTTCATCACAGCCAGATCCGTGCAGCGTCAGGTCCTCGCGAAGAGTGGAGGCGTTGGTGGCGTAAAGTGCCATGGCGATCTGGCCGGGCGGCAATCGCATCCGGCGCGGTCAGATCGATTGTGAGATCGAAGAGAGGAAGATGAACTACTACCTGTCGGCGGCCTTCGCAACGTGTAGGAGGGGACGAGTTTGAGGTGATGGATTGAAGGCCGGATAATCTGGAAAGGCGGCCAGGTATGCCGCTCGCGGCCTAGGATGACGCCGGTGGTGCCAGATCGAGATCCCAACATGGTTGCGGCGGCGTCTAACGAGGAGCTAAACCAGCGATTTGGTTCGTATACTGACGAGTCGTGGGATCATGGGAGGAGATATTTGTGCTAGGAGAACGTGTCACTGATATGGCTGGTCCATGTAGATTTCACGACCACCCTCTTTTCTCTTTGAACATTTTGTTCTCCCGTCTTCATACTTTTGCTAGGTTGCAAGAAAATAAAGATTTGTCATGGTCAATTAGTATTTCACACCAAAAGTAATTTGTTATAATTATTTTATTATCTACTCAATGTCATTTATAAATTATAGATGTATCGTAGCCATAGTCATGAAAAAATTGGACTGGTGACAGAACCTGTGAGACAACTGGTTCAGGTTTTACTCGTCTGACCATCGGGATCACTTCTTCCATTCTAGAACGTTTTTTAACATGGTACAGACGCAAAGCGCTCATATACACGCGCATACACTCATCCATATGAACGCGCACACACACACCCTACCCCTATGAGCACCTCCGAAACACTGAGCCGTCATATCATCTTGAAATTTACGAAGTCACAGTAGGCACCTCGTCGTCGACGGGAACGTCTCCTTCCACTGAATGTGCATCGCCGAAAATCCTGAAATAAATTCAGAAGTAAATGCGAGCACCAAGATTTGAACCCTGATGGGTTGGGATGCCACAGTCCCTAGAACGTTTTAAGGGTTCATTAATTGGCCGACCCGTGCGTGTGTTCGCTAAAAGAAAAAGTAATAAAAAAGGGATGAAAAAGGAGAAAACAAAGAAAATATAAGAAACTAAAACCTGACAGAACACTTAGAAAATCGCTAAGAAAACAGTTTTCATCCCTGGAAGGTTCCAGCAAAGGTTGGCCCTGTTGCCTCAGTTTGGTCGCGCCTCCCAGTGCTCGTTAATCATCCGCCCATACGTGCAATCGCCCTCCCGAACAAGTGATCTCCTACAATGCTCCGTAGTGGGCCGACCCAATACATAAGCTTGCCTCCATTAGGGAAAACAGTTGAGTAATTCATTTGTTTAAAGATGATTGCAGGTACATGGATAAATTGCAAGTTAAAACATAAAATTAATTGTTGTAAATAGTTGTTTTTGCTAATCCACATTGCTGAAGTATAATTCGTGTGCACTGTATTTGTATCCAACTATATATAATTGTAATACATGTGAGTTTTGTTCTTGTCTCTGGTACCACAACCTTAATTCACTTAGCTTGATGTAGTTTGCTTCACATATATTACTGCTAATGAATTGCTTCACATATATAGTTTGCTTCAATTCAGTTGCTTGCTAGCATACATAGGGTTAGGGTTTGCATCAGCAGTACTACTAGCACTTTGCTTGCTTGTTGTGTACTTTATATGAGGCAGTAGGAAGATTTCTTGATGTACATTACTACTTCCTGCTTGATGTAGTGAAGATATTAAGAGATGCTTCATCTCTTTCCATGGACCTCGCTGAATTATCTCTTTATTCTCCATTCCTAGAAAATAAAAGGCCAAATTATTGGGTTAGGCCCATGCAGATAAGCAAAATAAAGAGAAAAAAATAAATGGGCTGAATTATTGGGCTTGGCCCATCAAGACGGCTAAAATGGACCGTGCTGATTCTATTTTACAACCTTTTCATTTGGTCGTAAGTCTGCCACGTCAACTTGCCACGGTGGATCTGACGTGGTGTGGTCGGATTGCTGGTGACCAAAATAGTTGGTCGTTAAATCTACGACCTTTTTTTTGGTCGTAAACGTTTGCGACCATTCCAGAAGAAAGGTCGCTAATGTCAGTTTACGATGGCCAACTTTTGACCTTATGTTTTTTGTCACAAAAAGGCCACAAATGAAAATTTGTGACCATTCAGTGACCAATAGTGGTGGTCATAAGTTGACATATTTCTTGTAGTGAATCCGCGCTGACAACTCAGACCATAAGTACAACCCAAAAGACTGATGACCATCCATCAAGCTGCTGCGGACGCCTTTCTTGTGGCGCCACTCTTCATTCTCTTGCTCCTGAGAGCGTCCTCTACAATCGCCTTGCCAGATCCAGGGCTAGGCGCCTCCAAACGTCTGAGCTGTGAATCTCTATCTGGAAGAGAATATCATTGACCTTGTCACGCACAGAAACCTGCCCAATGGTCTCATGCGAGCGAGTGACTGTAACATCGGAACCTTCACGCTCCGCAATGGCGAGCGGCTGGCTGGACTCCAAAGGATCAGACGCCAACATGCTGACCGCCTCAACATTACCAGTCACAGATACCACTGGCACGATAGACTCAGACGGCTCTAGTTGGTCAGATGACCTAGGCGAATCCTGCCCCTCAACAGGGGTCACCGGCAAGACGACCTCCACATGCTCCATCGACTGAGGCGAAGCAGGTCTAACACATAGTTGTTGAAGCTCAGGCATAATCTGCAACACAGGGGCGACGACCACGGCGATGGCCTCGCTTACAGCGGCAGACATCGACGACAAGTTGTCCCCAACTCGAGGGGAGAAACAACCATAGAGCTCTTTATCCATGTTCTCCACTGAGCCACCAACAACATCAACTTGACCAACAACATCAACCTGACTAGAAGGACGCGACGTAGGAGTTGACTGCAACGCAGCCGACACAAGAGAGAGCTTGTCCAGGGCTGCCTCCGCCCGCTCCAGAAAGCTCCCAACACGCATCAGCAGCTTGGCCTGAGTTGCTAAAGTGGACTGCAGCAGCACATCGGTTGGGGGTGCCGAGCCAACATCACCAGAAACAATCGACGCCCAGGACCCTCGATGAAGCGCCTTGTAGGGAAGCGTGAATTTCATCGGACCCTCACAAGAAGCTGGAGCTCGACAATGCTCGGTGCTGAGGCTAGACTGTGGTGGTGCGACAAGGCAAGCCAAAGAGCTGAGTGGACGCCAAGGATTGCGGCAGCCGTGTGCCCAATGTCCGTTCTCCAAGCAGCGGGAACATCGCAAGGGATCTCTGCAAACTGCCGCACGGTGTCCAGGGGCAAGGCATCGACAACATCGACCGTGGAGCCAGGCAGGGATGGGACGAGGAGCAAATGCCGGTGCTGGTGACGCCTGACAGCGCCGACCGCGCCGAGGCAGTACCTCTTGCCATCCAGCACCCGTCTCCTCCTCATGCCCAACGCATGGAACAACCTGGTCAGCAGTCGGGACCGGGCTTCTGGAAGCCGGCGGCGTCAGCGGAGCCAACTCTTCTTCGTCATCCTCATTGTCCTCGTCGGCGAGGGAGGCCCAGGACACAGGCCGCCCCGAGTTCAAACCAGCGGGCGTCATCATTGAAGAACTGAACGCATGCCGATGAGTCTGCGAGGCGAGCTTTGGATGAAGCCGGGTCGCTGCAGGCGACAAGTCGGAGTGGGGCTCTGCCTGGGCCGGGGACGAGCCGGAGTGGGTCGCTGCCGGTGTCGTCGGTGGTAGGCTGTAGGCAGCAAGTGGAGCCGGAGCGAATTGCGCGGTCGAAGTCGTGGACGTCGTCGCCTCCTTGGTGAGGGGCGCGCGGGACACCCTCCTCCCATGGATGGCTGGGTCGGAGCGGCGGGAGGCGAGGGCGGCCGCGGCGAGGGCGGCGGCGGGTGCTGAAGCAGTGGGAGGCCGGGAGCCGGCGCACGGCACGCAGGAGAGGCTGCCGCTGTCGCGGCCGACATGGATGCGGGCCGAGGTCGATTATCAGCAGCCATGGCGTCGCTCCGCGAAGAGAAGCACGCGAGCGGAGAGAGGACGTGGAGAGGATCCCGGATCTGGACAGAGCAGGTGCAGGGGAGGCTGGAGGTAGGAGATCAGGGCGGCGGCGCCGCTGCCGCGGGCGTGTTCGCGAGAGCAAGGTCGCTCGGGTTGGGCTCCATCCCTTACGTTTATAGAGTGCATATAGGCGTAGGAAGAACATGCCCCTTCACTCTAAGAGAGAAGCTTGGAAGCGGATAAAGAACAAGTTGGCCTGAGATACTCTCCGGTGCCTTCGTAAGGCATTGGTAGATCCTTGATCTGGCCGGCCTATGCGGTGGATGGTGCAGATGGGTGATGGATCTAGTGAATACTCTCGAAATAAGCTCGGTGGACAATTTGATCGGGTGGTTCCAATATCTTCTCCCCCCCTTTTGTCACCACAGGGGGTGGGGTGGGGTGGGGGAGGGCGGTTGATCTAGGCATTGTTATTTGTATCATAAGAGCATCTACAGCTGGACTTGGCAATTCGATCCCTCAAACGCCGCGACTGCGTCCGGACTCGTTTGCGGACAGTGATCGAGCACGCCTCAAAAAATGCATTCCACATCCAGATACCTCAAATCCATATTATTGCACGCAACGTGAAACCTAATCTAAACAGAGCTCGCCCGGCTCCACCCTGGCCATGTCCGGCGGCCGGCTGCGCTCCTTAGAATGTTGGTCCGGTCGCCGGCAAGGTCGAGTAGGGCATGGGACACGAGCGGGCTCATGGGACTCAATGCGCCGCCGTCTCTCATGCCCTACTCTTTCTCGTCGGAGCCCGAAACCCGTTGGGTGCCGGTGGACGTTAAATCAATGACGGATCTGTCCGGGGACAAGCCGCCGACGTCCACCACGATGCGGGAACCAAACACACATCTAAGTTGGTCAAATTTGTCTAACCTTAGGTGTGACAAGCTTTGGCAAACTAGTCTCCTACCAAACAGCCCCTAATCTAGTGTTGATCTTTTCCCAAAAGCGACACCTGCATATGCATCTCACACGACTGTGCTAAACTAGACTGGGCTCTGGAGTGAAAGCAAAGCAAAACCACCTAGTCACGTACTAACTACCCTGACGGCCTGACAAACCCCGGTCAAGCAAAGATCAAAGGCACATGATATGATATGATTGCAAGTGAGGTGACATTGTGCTCCACAAACCGACCAGAAACCTCAGCGACGAATGATTGATTCCATGGGCGGTAAAATACGGCAATGACAATCCGGTCCGCCAACTTGGCTGGCTATCCCATCGCCTAGCATTCGTTTTGACTGAGCACAGGACCCCAGGCCATCAGCGAGCGTTACGAGGCACGGGCTCACTGGCTCATGCAAACATGCAAGGGCGACCTCCACTCCACTCCTCTGGACGCTACGCTAGGCTGCATACAGTACAGACACGGTGGTGCCGCTGCCGGTGGCCAGGAAGAAAACGTCGAGGGAACTGGCGGAGTTTACCATGCGTGCATTTGCATGTGGACCGCGGCAGCGAGCGCTCGTCAGTTGCTGCCGTGGCAGAAGAAAAATCTCCGTCGAGTACCTGGCGTCCTGGCAAGGCATGGATCTGCTCCTACTCAGCTTTCGTTTCACTGCAGCCTCCTCTGCGCGAGCACGTGTCATTAAGGATGTGAATGGTGATGGATCGACTTTGACAACATGTGGTACGTAGCGATGGGTCGATCAGGACAGGTTCCCCGCGGTTTTTGACTATTCTTCTAGCTCATCGGTTGCTGTCAGCCATAGGTAAAATACAGGTAATATAGTAACATGTCGTGGATAATTATGTTGGGAACTTGGACTTTTTGTGGAAGCTCACTAGCGCCGAGATTTGAGTTGGATGTCGCTGGGGATGGGGACAGCCTACCAGCCGGGAGCATCAGCACGAGCCACGAGTATGGATCCCATTCCCATCTGTTTTGCTCGAGCAGGTTGATGCTCATTCAAGACTCGGGTCGCCATCGATACACAGCAGCTTCCTTTAAAAAACTGGGATAAACAGCGTCTGGGTGTGAAGATTCTGTTAACAAGAAAACGAGAGAGAGGGAGACACTGAAGTAAAAGTGAATCGTTGTCTTCATTGATGATGGCATTTACACATATATATAGCCCCCGAAAGGGTACGACTCAAGGGATGCGAGGCAACCGCCTCGGTTAGAAAAAGCAGGGATTAATAGGATTAATTAAATCCTAACACTCCCCCTAATCCATGCTTGTTAGTGTAAGTATAATCATCTTGAAAACTCCTCCAAAACCCTGTGAGAAAAATGAGGATATATGTGTTTGATATGTTGCTAAAACTCCTGCAAACCCAGTGGGAAAATAAGGAGAAAATGAAGCAACATATAATGGTTATTGTCTCTCTAACTCAATACGAGAAAATTCATAGAGTTTAGGGGACAATAAATATGTCACATATACTTTCTTAAAAACCCCGGTGGGGAAAACAAAAAATATGACATATGGTCTTGTGTTGATATTACCTCATTAAAAACCTTTATGAGAACCTATAAAGTAAACTCATGAAGGGAAAAAGAGTATAATATGATGCTTTTAACAGGAACAATTCAGGAAGATACTCCCCCTGATTCTTGCATATTCTGAAGTCGTCATATACCAATTCCATGAACACATTTCTGGAACATAGAAGTTGGTAGAGACCCGGTGAACAAATCAGTCGCATGATTTGACTTGCAAGATATGCAATATAGTGATATTGCTTATTATGTAACCTGTTTGCATCCGGGCAACACAAGAAACATTATCGTTGAGACAATGGTTGGTGGATGTAGCCATGAGGTCTGTTTTGAAGACTCTTCATGAGAGGGCTACCACACCCAGTAGGAACACTAAGCTTGTCTACGATCTGACATAGTGGGGATCTGATCGATGTATCCAATGATATCGGTGTTCACATTTCTGTGAAACTGAAAAACCAGGACAAGATGTTTGATGCCTTGGAGATATCGAAAGATATTCTTGAGTGCCAACCAATTGTGTTTGGTGGATCCAATGGCATTACGGAACGTTGAGTCCCAATATCTAATTTCCATCATCTCTTGGTCTAATAGATCTTTCTCTACGTCCAGAGAATGAACTACCATGAGAGTTGTGGATAGATAAGATTTGTCCACAATGAATTTCTCCAATATATTTTGGATATAGACAACATAGTATACCATAATGTATGAATGAAGGTGCTCAAGTTGCAGTAACGAGCGGTATTTTGGTTTACCCAAATCCTTTATTTTAAAGTCCGTCACTTAGATGATTACATGTGTCATCATTGCAGACACACAACACATGGATAATCATCATTGTAGGAGTAATCCTTGTCTATAAGGATCTCACTACGTCAGTTGTATCATATGTACCGACAACAATAAGTCATATGGTGGCTTACCGATTTTACACAATGTATGTTGCATTTTGTATTTCGATTCAGAATTGAGATTCCATCGGAAATCAATCATATATGTCTGAATCTAGTGATCCACATGGATATGTGATCACTACATCTATCAACTGCAAAGATAGATGATTTTAAATTGCCAATGATATAAGTTATCGGAATGAGATTCCACCTCTGGAGAATAGTTGGGTATCTGCGTGAACCCTTGTGCTACAATATTTGCTCTTTGTTTCACCACCTCCTTGTTCTCAATTCTGTTTCCAGAAGAAAACTGGCGTAAGTATTGCTTATGAATACCTTCCCATTATTGAGCAAGATCATTTCTACCTAGATTATACCCTTTGCTTGAGTTCAGTCCGAGTATTGATCACACTTTGCCATGGCCATGGTCTTTGGATCTGAATCACTTGAAAGGTTTTTTCAATCTAGTTGAGAAATGTATGTCGACAATTGTAGACTTCCGGTTATATGTTTCTCCAGAATCTATATATCAATATATAGTTGATGGAAATATCGTTACCCATAGTGACTGCTCGCGATTTCCCAATGCAGTTGAGTTGAGTATTCCGATGTCCCAGTCATTTTGTGCACTATGACCTGGGTTGGTGGAGGTTTCCCGTCCACTAGGTGTATACTACCCATCAGGTGTCTGTCAACGTGAAGTTGACTTGCATTTACTGATTCACAGGCCTTGATATCCTTGCTCGCGAGAAGCTGAATCCTGATGTACTATTGTCGTACTTCTCCCCCTGTTGCTTTGAATGGGGAGTTGAGTGGTTTTAGTTGGTACCTCCACTCTTTCCGACATATTTTTCAGGATTGTAGGATTGTATGACACCTTTATAGTCAGTAAATGAATCTGGCAGGTTATTTGCAATGTGTTGCAAATCTTCTGAACGCATGGTTCAGATCTTTGAGTACGTGGATTTGAGGCAGAAATGTGTTGAACATTCCACTAATTTCCTGGCATTCTTTATGGTACTTGAAATCTCCCCCTAATGCCTGGAAATGTTCCTCATTGAATTAGCATACTGGCCTTGAATAACTCACCATGCGAGGGGCTTGAGGTGTTGACGGAAATACAGTTATTCCTCACATAGATCCCAACTATATGTTGAGGGGCCAATGATGTATGCCGGGTGGTGATATCGGTATGCAACCGAATTACCGCAGATAGGAAATACTTGGTAGATATCCACATATCAAAGATAGAGGGGAATAATATTATGCAGTTCTGTCATGAGCGTATAAAACTGCATGACTCCAACGTAAAGGTGGTAAACTGCAATTCCAAAGTAAAGATAATGAAATGAGCTTTAGCTCTTTGGATATGATTCTACCAAACCATTTTGAGTCTAGACATTAGGACAAATTGCTAAACTTCAATCCAAAGGCCATAGAGAAGGCACTCAAGGAGAATTATGCAATGTTATCCATTTTGATTTGCTTGAAATCGATGTCAGGATAATGAGCCAATGGTTTCGGGTGAATAAAGCACACACTTAAGACCATCATATAGATATGTCTTTTAGAACCATGGAATACCTGAATAGTCTAGTCAATGGATGGGAAGAGCCACTTACCTCAACTTGATACATTCAAGGAGTCTGAGTGGTTCAGCATAGACTTTAAGGTGTGCGAGCCTTAAAATTAGCTTCCTTGTGTCACTTGTAGTGCACATAAAATCCAAATGTTGTTAGAATTTAGCATCATAATAATCATAAACTATTGGAATTGCTGATAGTTTCGGTTTCAACCCAATGTCTCGATGACCAAGGCGAGTATGCCAAGTTTTCATGTACAAGACATTTTGGAAAACTATCTTGGGCGCAACATATGCTACGGGTTTTTTAGTATGTGTAGTACAATCCAGATGATACATAGAGAAGGTGCTTGCCATATCCGTTGCATATGGTAAAGAGAATGTATTTCTCTTTCTTGTCATCGTAAGTTTCACTATGGAAACCATTTTGACAAATATCTCTATAGCTTAGTAGGGTACGAGTTAAACTTGGGAAGCAATGAAGCATCCCTGCGTTACTCGAGTACCCACAGGGATAGTAAATATGACTCGAGTTGAGCCAACAAATACCTCATCGCGTCTAGCGATTTTAAAATATCTCATGTCTCTCAATGAGAGTGGAAACATTGGAATTCCCTGAGTATAGAGTTTGTGGTGCACATGTCCACCAGGCACATATCATTTTTCATTGGATTGACTCCCGTAGAAATCTATATATAGACATGAAGATTCTCAATATGAAAATCACTGTCAGATATATAGACATACAAATGTATTTGTACCAAAGTGCTGATACAATATATTGTGATATACAATATATGACGATGACAACAATACTTGTGTTGTTGTTACAACATCGTAAATGGACATTAATTATATTGACCACTCAGGAGATTGAAAGACTATTCATAGTCTCCAAACATGTCGGTTGAGGCATATTCAACCATCACATTCTCCATGCTCATAGGGTCCCGTCATAGCCGGTGATGTCGGATTGAAGGTTGAAGTAAGATTCAAACCTTCTCCCTTAAGGTTCATTATATCCCAGGAATTGCTGATACAGAATAACCAGATGCTGAGATCTGAATCTAATGCCTTATGATTTATAAGACATCATTTTCTGTTAGCGGTGTGATCCTGACCAGAGATGCATCCAGAATTGCACAAATTATATCACGAGACACAAGAGCGATCATGATGTCCATGGCCCAGATAGGGCAGTGGTGGCCATTGAGGGTGAATGCCTCAAACTCTATTGCCATATGTTACCTCTATGGGTAAACCAGAGATAATTAATTTACAACCAGTAAATTAAAGACCATCATGGTAATGTTGCGAATTAATGGATATTTCAAGAAGTTATCTTGAAACCATTAATGTGAATCTCAAATTGCTAACCATGACACCTTGAAGATAATCTCCAAAATGAAGTAGATCTCGCAGCACTAGGGAGTATAATCTGATGAAATCAGTAGATACTCACTCCTAATGCCTTATGTCATGACTTAGTAAAATGCATGGGAGTGCACAACGTTGTGCAATCATAATGTCAAATATGAAAAAATATAGGCTTTATCAGTAGTCATCGATAATCTGCGTGGGCAGTTGATCCATATGACTATCCTGTGATCCCAAGCATCAATTTGACGAAATCACTTTGAATTTTGCATCTGTATTTGCAAGGAATTGAAAATCTCAATTGCAAATAGAAGTATTAATCTCGACATGTGTTTAACATGGAAATAGATACATCACAGAAATATACCGGAATACATCGTACTCAACGGAGAAACAGTACTGCAGAGGTACTGAATTTATCTTTGCAAGAGATGAGAAATCTCAATTGCAAATGAACGTAATTAATCTCAACACGTGGTAAACGTGGAAATATATTACATCAACTTAAGATCTAGAATACGTCTCGGTACTCAATAGATACACACTACTATTGTAATGAATAGTAATGATGTTGCAAACTTGATGTTCAAGTGAAAAACTTGAATTGTATAGACCTCAAATTAAAATGAGATGATCTTGTATCAAGTTACAAGATAATTCAGCGAGGTGAATTAATAATTTGCGAGAGAAAATTGACCTCAATCGCAATGAGATTGTTTTGCGAGAATTTTTTTTCTTTCTCAATCGCAAAATCAATATTGTTATGCGAGAAAATTTAATCGCAATCGCAAAACAATGTTGTTGTGCCGGTAAAGAACATGTTATAGGAATTGCTAGAGGGCAAATACATTGAACATGTCCTAATCCGTGAATCAGTAAAATCTCGATGGTAGAACTGAAAAACAACGAAGAGGTAAGCCGCCATCGGCCTTCTCTATGCGTGGTTACGAATCGAAGGATTCGTTTTGCCTTTGTACACCACTACACCACCATTGTGTGGGAACGGCGTCGAGTCGCCGGCATGGGAGGGCGAGTCACACTGCCGCTACGGGAGGGGCTCTCCGCGCCGGGCCGTCCTTCGCCGCATCCAGCACCATAGGCGGCACGCTTTGGGTGGCCGTGGTGGTGGGCGCCGTCATGCCGCCTTGCGCTGCCATGGACGCTGCACTCTCGCCGCATACCGGGGAGTGCCGCACCGTTAGCGCCGGGAATGGACGAATCCACGCCCACGCTGCGTCGAGACCGGGTCGTGTCGTGTTGAGCACCTTAGCGAAGCTGCTCACCGCGCTCTGGATAGCGCGGACGCGTGCCCCGTCGTCCCTGGCAGCGCGTGGCTGCAGACCGTGCCTACGGCCGGGAGCACTTCACCGGGCATGCCTGAGCGCGCAAAAAGGCGCAGTGCAATCAGAGATGGATGGCCTCCTGAGAGGAAGACACCGGTGAGAATCAACATTATTTCCTCTTACCGTATGTGTCGATCCGGTGAAACGAACGATTGTACAGGAGAGCGCCTGCTCAGACGGCATGGGCGCAGCGTTCAGAGCGGATGATGTCAGGAGCGGTCTGCATGACGGTCCCGTCGTCGTTTCCGCTGACGCGCCTTCTCCCGATCGATTTCTTGTATGAATGCATGTAGGCGCGTCGTTGCCTTCTGCGCCGGCCGGGCATGGCGGATCAGAGAAAAACACAACGGATCAGAGAAAGTCTTCTTATTTCTTAATCACAAGAAGACAACAAATTTCCATTTGCCGATTGATTTCCTGATGCATGCGATGCATGCATGTCTTTGTTCTGCCACAGCCAGCCTCGCTGCCGTCACTCCGCACACCGTCGCCCTGGATGAAGCCGGACCGCGCCTCGCTCCAGTCGACGGAGTACGCAAAGAACCACACCAGGATGCCGCAGTCGCAGCCGCTGCTTCCCCTCGCGCAGGAGTCGTTCGCGTCTCCGCCATCGTTGCTTGAGAACAGGGCATATAGGTAACTGCCGTCTCCCCAATGGCTTCTTTCTCTCTCAGCGGAGAGTCACGTGCTGATAACGTGTTAACAAGAAAACGAGAGAGCGGGAGACACAGAAGTAAAAGTGAATCGTTGTCTTCATTGATGATGGCATTTACACATATATATATATATAGCCCCCGAAGGGGTACGACCCAAGGGATGCGAGGCAACCGCCTCGGTTAGGAAAAGCAGAGATTAATAGGATTAGGGCATATCTATATCTCATCTAGATGTGAGATAATATCTCACATCTAAGTATGACATCATCAATTTTTGTGCCGCATGTTTTTTTTTTTGAGGGGGCAAATTTGTTTGTTTGTTTTGTTACGATCGCTAACCTCGCTCACGTAGCTTTTTTCTTTTTTGAGAATCGCTCACGTAGCTAACGTCCAGCCCATCATTAACGTGGCTCACGATTCCCACTTGGGCTGCTCCAAGAAAAATAATGATCGTGAAAATAACAATCGGTTGTACCTTGCATCACACTAAACCTTAAGAAAAAGCACAAAACGCCTGTACGTCCCAAAAAAGCATCTATGTGGGCATTAATATTTTTTCTTTTCAAATGATGAAAGTGCTTTCGGGCAAAAAGCTTACATTTTTCAAGTAAATATTTTAATAAAACCTGATGAATTTAAATATTATGCACTGCTTTGAAAAATGTCCGTGAACTTGGCGGGTACAAAAAATGTTCACGAGGTTGAAAAATGTTTGCGACTATAAAATATGAAACTCTGAGAAAAAAATACTCACGAGTTCCTAAAATATTTTTGATTTAAAAAAATCACGAGTTCAAAATTTGCTTGTGGATTCAAAAATTGGTCGTGAATTTCAAGCCTGTTGTGAGTCATAGATGATCGACTTGCAACTGAGGTGAAATTTTAATTGAGGTGGCAACAAAAAACATCAAAGCCTAGTTGCAAGTTGATGGTGGACTTGCAATTTGGGCAAAAAACAAAAATTCGAACCCGGTTGTAAGTAGAGAGTGGACTTGAGACTGAGTGTGAACAAAAAAAGGTCAAGCCATGTTGCCAGTTGAGGGCGAGCTTGCAACTAGGTGCGAATAAAAAAGGTCGGGCCCAGTTTCAAGCCGAGGGTAGGCTTGCAACTGAGGCAACAACAACTATAGTCCTAGTTGCGAGTTATTGGTGGGCTTGCAACTAGGGTGAGAATAAACTGCAAGCCTGGTTGCGAGTCGAGGGTGGACTTGCAACTGGGATGACAAACACACTATATGCCTAGTTGCGAGTCGCGGGTGGGTTTGCAACTTGGATGAAAACAAATTACGGGCCCAGTTGCGGGTCGAGGTGGATTTGCAACTAGAGCAACTACAGCTACAAGCCCAAATTGTAAGTCGATGGTGGACTTGCAACTTGGGAAACTACAACTACAAGCCCAATTGTGAGTTAAGGATGGACTTACAACCGGGACACCTATAACTTAGGGCCCCGTTGTGAGTCGAACATGGACTTACAACTAGGATGAAAGAACACATGCCTAATTGCGAGTCGAATGTGGACTTGCAACTATGACAACTATGAAACTACGAGCCCAAATGTGAGTCAAGGGTCGACATACAACTAGGATGAAACAAACTACATGCCCAGTTGCGAGTCAAGGGTGAACTTGCAACTAGTATGAAAAAAAATGTCGAGTTGCGAGTCAAGGGTGGAGTTGCAACTAGGATGAAATACACTACGATCCTAGTTGTGAGTAAAGGGCGTACTTGCAACTCAGACAACTACACAAAACTCCGGTACCATTTGCGTGTCGGGGGTCGACTTGCGACTGAGACAAGAACAAAATACAAGCTCAGTTGCGCGTCGAGAGTGGACTTGCAACTGGGATGAAAAGAAAGCAATGCTTAGTTGCGCGTCGAGAGTGGACTTGCAACTAGGACAACTAAAATCCCATTTTGTGAGTCGATGATGGAAATGCAACTTGGACAACTACAAGCCCAGTTGCGAGTCAAGGGTAGACTTGTAACTGGGATGAAATAAACTACGGAGCCAATTGCGAGTCAAGGGTGGACTTGCAACTGTGATGAGAAAAAACAGGCTCTAGTTGCCAGTCGAGTGGTGGGCTTGCAACTCGGACAACTACACCAACCCATGGACAACTGGGATAACAACAAAATCATGGCTCTATTGCGAGTCGAGGATTGACTTGCAACTGGGACAACTACAAAACTACGAGCCCAGTTGCGAGTCAAGTGTGGACTTGCAACTGAAATAAAACAAATTATGAGCCTAGTTGCGAGTCAAGGACAGACTTACAACTTCGAAAACTACACAAAATTATGATACCATTTGCGAGTCAAAGGTGAACTTGCAACTGACACGATAAAAATTACAATCCCAGTTGTGAGTCGAGTATAGATCTACAACTAGGATGAAAACAGAACACATACCCAGTTGCATGTCAAGGGTGGACTTGCAACTGGGACAACTAAGAGGCCATCTGCGTGTTGAGGATGGAGATGTAATTAGGACAACTACGAAACTACGGGCCCAATTGCGAGTCAAGGGTCGACTTGCAACTTACGGACATAGTTGCGACTCGAGGGTAGACTTGCAACTGGAACAACTACAAAAAACTTCAATATGAGTTGCGAGTCGAGGGTGGACTTGCAACTCGGACAAGTAAACAAAACTATAATACGAGTTGCAAGTTCAGGATGGACTTGCAACAGGGACAACAACAAAACCTTTAGGCCTAGTTGTGAGTCTAGGGCGAACTTGCAACTGTGACAACTATGAACTATGAGCCCAGTTGCGAATCAAGAGTGAACTTGCAACCTGGATGAAACAAACTATATGCCTAGTTGCGAGTCGATGGCGGACTTGCAACTAGGACAACTACACAAAACAACGATATTCTTTTTGAGTCGAGGGTGAATTTGCAACTGGGACAATAGCAAACTACAAGCCCGGTTCCAAGTCGAGTAAGAACTTGCAACTAGGATGAAAAACAAAGCACATACCTAGTTGTGAGTCAAGAATGAACTTACAACTGGGACAAGTACGAATCCATTTACAAGTCGAGGATCGACTCTAAAATTTCTCCACCACGCCACAAAAAATGCACAGCAAAAAACGAACAAAAAAGAAACGGGTCGTGCCTCCCAAACGACAATGTGTATGGGTCCATGTCAAAAGAAATGCAAGAACAGGCCGACACAAAATAAAATGAGATAAGAGGATGGACAACAAAAAAGAACGAGCTAACACGGATGCACATAATTGAATTTATGCGAACATTAAACAAATCATATGATTATAAACTTAGATGAGACATCAGTAAATCTCATCTAGATGAGATTTAGCAAATCTGAAAGAAAACAATCAACCTACGCTCTCCGCAACTACACAACAAAATAAACAAAACAAGGAATAAAAAATAGGTGACCCTCCACAAAAATGATACAGCCCATAAAATAAAACCAATACACAAAATATAAAAAAAATGTAAAAACGACCTGCTAAAAAAAGTCATATCGGGCCTCACTGCTTCATAAAAGGACGAACAAAAAACACGACAACAAGCGCAACTCAGAAGCACATATATCTAACGGTATATGAGTTAGATGAGACATTATTAACTCTTATCTAGATGAGAGTTAGCAAAACCAATCTGAAATGGGACACCTAGACCGTGTCGTAAAACAGTCCAAAACAAAACGTAGACACAAGCAGGTCGACAAGTAAGCACCGGACGCACGACGTGACTTGAAACGGGGCGACAAAATTATCCGTGATCTAGATTTCAGGACATTTAAACCAAACATATGACAATGTGATTTTTTTCATGAATATAAAACAAAATAAAAAAAGAAAAGGAAAAACTATAAATATAAATAAAAGACAAAAACAAGAAACTGAAATAGTTCATAATTTGAAACAAATAATGAAACAGGTGACGAGGATACGTACCTAGGGTAGGGTAACTTATCATACCTGAGGTACCCAATCAAGGACATGACTCCTACAATGAAAGACGTTCTGAGAAGTATCGACAGGTCAGTCGACCTGGTCAGCCCAGTCGACGGACACAAGCGTACTCGACCAGAAGTACAAGCAGTCGACCATGAAGGCAACCACTCGACCATAAGAAGACCTAACGGCACTGCCTACAAACGGTCACCTCATAAGTAGCTTTTATGGCCTTCATGGTCCTTTATTACAGGCGTTACCAGTAACCCCCTCTCTTTATGTACATTAAACTCCTTGTAACGTGGGCTGGCTGGGGTCCTGGCAAACTCTATATAAGCCACCCCCCTCCACTAGGACAAGGGTTCGCAACTTTGTAACACACACACATATAATCCAGTCGACTGCCTCCGGGCTCCGAGACGTAGGGCTGTTACTTCCTCAGAGAAGGGCCCGAACTCGTAAAACTCCTTGCGCATACAACTACTCCATAGCTAGGATCTTGTCTCTCCATACTTACCCCCTATTCTCACTGTCAGACTTAGAACCACGACAGTTGGCGCCCACCGTGGGGCAGGTGTTCTAGCGATTTGTTGGAGGAGTTGGGATTCTTTCAACCCACATCATGTTTTCGAGCGGAGTCATGGTCGAGAGCCGCGAGATCCGTCTCGGCGCTCTCTCCTTCGTCGTTGACAACTCTGCTTGGCTGCAGGAGGCCCCACTCGACGTGGACGCGCTTCCCGCCCACGGAGCCACGCATTTTCGCGCATGCGTCCGCGGCGTCCTCCTGCGGCAACCGTCGACCCAGTACGGGTCGGCATTCGTTGCGCCGTCATCGTCATCATCGTCATCAGCTTCCCACCGGCGCAAGCGCACCGGTCGGTCGAGACTCCAGCGGTGGGTGAAGCACGCACTGGCCCGCCAGTCAGCCATCCCCCAAGTCGCGGCAATCGAGCCCGACGAGTCACTCTACGGCATGTTCGACCTGTCGACTGGCTCCGTAGAGACTGCGTCCGAGTGCGACAGCAGTGACCCAGCGGCGGAAGTACTAATGGTCGACGGACCACGTAGCCCCCCCGGATTCCCCCATACCGAAGAGGTTACCGCAGGGGGGATTCCGGCGCGGGGTCACGAAGAATACAGGCCCGAGCCCCTTACCTCAGTGCAGAGGGAGGAACTCCGTCGCCGGAACATGGACGCCCTTCACACTCCTATCGTTGGAGAAACCCCTGAGGCGCGAGCCCTGGAGGAGGCGCGCTTTTCCAATTTGGCTGAACGTACTCGATTGGAGAATCTCCAGATAGCACTCGACGAGCGCACACGACCGCCCGCTCCCGAGTCCAGTCGTCGTCGCGTCTTCCAGCCGCCGACCCAGGTATACCGTACCCCGATTCAGAATTTGGAAGCTGCGGCTCGCATAGCGGAGTCGATCCAGCCTTCACAGTCAGAGGCAGGGAGAGGTCTGCTGCAGATCAGAGATTTGCTTCGTGCAGCGGGTGACCAGAATTCAGCCGTGTCTCAGTCGCGCAACAGGATTCACAGTCGATCCGTCACTGCGAATTCCATTCAGTCGGCTCATAGTCCGAGGTCGCCCCCGAGGCGTGAAGGACACAGAGGCCGGCACGAGGATCAGTACCAAGGGCACGAGCGATATGAGCACCGATTCGATCGCAACGATCAACGTCGAGTGCCTTCTCCTCCCCCAAGAGCCGGGTCGTACATTCCTCGACGGCAAGAAGACAGACGCCAGTTCAGTACTGGGCGAAAGGTCCCAGTCGACCCCAGGGGACCAGGCTTTGATGCGAGATCCATCATCGTTCAAGGTCTGGTCGACCGAAATAGAGCTCACCGAGAAGATCGTGACAGAGGCGCCCCGTCCAGTAGCAGAGTTCGCATCTCAGGTCCCGAGTGTTTCAGCAGAGCAATCAGAGTTGCAGTGATTCCTCCCAACTTCAGGTTGGCGGCTGGAGTCAGCAAGTTCACCGGAGAGTCCAAGCCGGACACATGGCTCGAGGATTACCGAGTGGCTGTTCAGATCGGAGGCGGCAATGACGAGGTGGCTATGAAGCATTTGCCCCTCATGTTGGAAGAATCAGCCAGAGCGTGGTTGAATCAGTTGGCTCCCAGCAGTATTTATACTTGGGAAGATTTGGCCCAGGTGTTTGTCAGGACATTCGAAGGGACTTGCAAGCGACCGGCGGGGTTGACAGAATTGCAGTCATGTGTTCAGAAGTCGAGTGAAACCCTGAGGGATTATATCCAGAGGTGGATCACTCTGAATCACACGGTCGAGAATGTATCCGATCATCAGGCAGTTTGCGCCTTCAAGGAAGGTGTCAGAAACAGGGAGTTAACTTTGAAGTTTGGTCGAACCGGAGATATGACCCTGAGTCGAATGATGGAAATCGCCACCAAGTACGCGAACGGAGAAGAAGAAGATAGACTCCGGAGTGGCAAGTATAAGGCAGCCGCTAATGAGGCCGGCGGAGGACACTCCAGTCGGAAGCAGAAGCGCAAGGCCGAGCCAGTCGCCCCCGGGGAAGCCTTAGCTGTGACCCCAGGGAAGTTTAAGGGGAAACCCAAGGGTCCTTGGAACCCCAAGAAAGTGAAAGACCAGGACGGGAACGATGTGATGGACTTACCATGCCACATTCACACGAAGAAAGATGAAGAGGGAAATCTCATTTACCCTAAGCATACCACTCGACAATGTCGACTCCTGATGCAACAGTTCCAACGGAAGCAAGCCAAGGACAAAGGGAAAGAGTCAGACAAAGTTGAAGACAGAGAAGACAGCGGTGAAGAATACCCCCAAATCAATTCCACTCTGATGATTTTCGCTGATGTCGAAAGTAAGAGTCGACTGAAGGTCATCAATCGCGAAGTAAACATGGTCGCTCCGGTGACACCCCATTACCTGAAGTGGTCCCAAACCGCCATCACCTTCGACCAGTCCGATCATCCGACTCATATTGCCACCCCAGGGAGGCAAGCGTTGGTGGTCGACCCAATTGTTGAAGGCACTCGACTGACCAAGGTTCTGATGGACGGCGGCAGTGGGCTAAACTTGTTGTATGCAGAGACGTTGAAGGGGATGGGCATTCCGATGTCCCGGATAAGCCCCAGCAACATGAGCTTCCACGGAGTCATTCCTGGGAAGAAAGCTGAGTCACTCGGTCAAATCACTCTCGACGTCGTCTTTGGTGACTCGAAGAATTTCCGGAAAGAAAAATTAACCTTTGAGGTCGTAGATTTTCAGAGTGCGTACCACGCCATTCTTGGGAGGCCAGCCTATGCTCGCTTCATGGCTCGACCATGCTACGTATACCTCAAGATGAAGATGCCTGGCCCCAAAGGTGTAATCACCATCGTTGGCAATCGGAAGAAGGCAGAAGAGTGCTTCCAGAAAGGCGCCAAAATTGCTGACGCTCAGATGGCCAAGATAGAGATACAAGAGTACCAAAAGACTGCGGATCCGAGTGAGTTGTTACGAGCCAAGAAGCCCGCCACGGAGTCAGCATTTCAGTCGACCGGTGAGACCAAGCAAGTCCACATCCACCCGACCGATCCAAATGCGGCTCCAACCAACATCTCCACTACACTCGACTCCAAATAGGAAGAAGCGCTCGTCCAGTTCCTCCGTGAGAACTGGGACATCTTTGCATGGAAGCCTGCTGACATGCCAGGTGTGCCCAGGGGACTGGCCGAGCACCGCCTCTGAGTCGACCCAAAGGCCAAACCAGTCAAGGAGCATCTCCGACGGTCCGCCGTTCAGAAGAGAAAAGCCATTGGCGAAGAAGTGGCTCGACTCCTAGCGGCAGAATTCATTCGCGAGATCTACCACTCCGAGTGGCTCGCTAATGTTGTGATGGTCCCTAAGAAGGACAGATCGTTGCGCATGTGCATCGATTTCAAGCATATCAATCGGGCCTGCCCGAAAGATCATTTTCCTCTTCCTCGCATCGATCAAATAGTCGACTCGACTGCAGGATGCGAGAAGTTATCCTTTTTAGATGCTTACTCTGGATATCATCAGATCCGTCTGTATGGACCCGATGAAATAAAAACAGCCTTCATCACCCCTTTTGGGTGTTTCTGCTATGTTACCATGCCTTTCGGTCTCAAGAACGCCGGAGCTACATTCATGAGAATGATTCAGAAGTGCTTAATCACTCAAATCAGTCGGAATGTAGAAGCATACATGGATGACATAGTGGTCAAGTCACGGAAAGGTTCCGACCTGCTGACTGACCTAGCTGAAACTTTTGCCAATCTCAGGAGTTATGATATCAAGCTCAATCCGTCGAAGTGCACATTTGGAGTCCCTGGAGGAAAGTTACTCGGTTTCCTTGTCTCCGAACGAGGAATTGATGCTAACCCTGAAAAAGTTGGCACCATACTCCGGATGAAACGCCCCGTGCGTGTGCACGACGTCCAGAAACTTACTGGATGCTTGGCCGCCCTAAGTCGATTCATCTCCAGGCTCGGTGAAAAGGCGCTGCCTCTTTACCGACTGATGAAGAAATCAGACACGTTCGAATGGACTCCAGAAGCTGATGCAGCATTCGCAGAGCTAAAAGCTCTGCTCTCCACCCAGCCGGTGCTTGCTGCTCCTGTCAGCAAAGAGCCATTGTTGCTTTACATAGCAGCCACGGGACAAGTCGTTAGTACCGTTCTTACGGTCGAGCGACAAGAGGAAGGAAAGACCTTCAAAGTTCAACGCCCAGTGTATTATCTCTCTGAAGTTCTGACCCCGTCGAAGCAAAGATATCCCCACTATCAGAAGCTCGTTTGCGGGATTTACATGACCACGAAGAAGGTTGCTCATTATTTCTCCGATCACTCTATCACAGTCGTCAGCGACGCTCCATTATCAGAGATTCTTCATAACAGAGATGCAACCGGTCGAGTGGCGAAATGGGCAATTGAACTTCTTCCCCTTGATATCAAGTTCGAGGCAAAGAAAGCTATTAAGTCCCAGGCAATAGCTGATTTCCTCGCCGAGTGGACCGAGCAGGAGCTTCCGACTCAAGTTCACTCGGAGCACTGGACTATGTTTTTCGATGGCTCCAAGATGCTGAACGGATCCGGTGCGGGGGTTGTACTGGTTTCCCCCCGAGGAGATAAGCTCAAGTATGTCCTCCAGATTCACTTTGATTCCTCCAACAATGAGGCAGAGTATGAAGCGCTTCTATACGGATTACGTATGGCCATTTCGCTAGGCGTCCGTCGCCTCATGGTCTACGGCGACTCAGATCTGGTTGTTAATCAAGTGATGAAGGAGTGGGACGTCCGAAGCCCATCCATGACGGGATATTGCAGCGCAGTGAGAAAGCTGGAGAAACGATTCGAGGGGTTGGAGCTCCATCATATACCCCGACTGAAAAATCAAGCTGCAGATGATTTGGCGAAGATAGGGTCCAAAAGGGAGGCCATCCCTAAAGATGTGTGTTTGGAGCACATTCACACACCATCAGTGCAAGAAGATCCTTTCACAGAAGAGCCTCCACAACCAAAAAGCGCCTCTGACTCGACCGAAGTGGAGATACCAGCTGTGGTCGACCTGATTATGGAAGTTATGACCACCACTCCCGATTGGACAGTGCCGTACATTGCGTATATCATAAGAAAAGAGCTCCCAGAAGATGAAGAAGAGGCTCGGCAGATCGTCCGTCAATCCAAAGCCTTTACAGTAATCAAAGGGCAGTTATACAGAGAAAGCGTGACTGGAGTTGGTCAGAAGTGCATCACGCCTGAAGAAGGACAGATAATTCTCGAGGACATCCACTCGGGGACCTGCGGCCATCACGCGTCCTCTCGGACCATCGTGGCTAAAGCATACCGAGCGGGTTTCTACTGGCCAAAGGCGAACGAAATGGCAAAGGATATAGTCGACAAGTGCGAGGGGTGCCAGTTTTATTCCAACATGTCTCACAAGCCCGCCTCTGCCTTGAAGACCATTCCACTCGTCTGGCCTTTCGCTGTCTGGGGTCTAGATATGATCGGACCACTGAGAACTGGTAGGAGTGGCTTCACCCACTTGTTGGTCGCAGTCGACAAGTTCACGAAGTGGATAGAAGCCAAACCCATAAAGGACCTCGACGCAAGCACTGCCATCAGTTTTATCAGGGGATTGATATTCAGATATGGAGTTCCGCACAGCATCATCACAGATAACGGATCAAACTTTGATAATGACAGATTCAAAGCCTTCTGTGCCTCTCAGGGCACCCGAGTCGACTACGCTTCAGTTGCTCATCCTCAGTCGAATGGACAGGCCGAACGCGCGAATGGCCTCATCCTCAAAGGACTAAAACCTCGACTGATGCGTGATCTCAAACACGCAGCAGGCGCCTGGGTCGACGAACTTCCGTCAGTTCTATGGGGGTTGAGGACCACCCCTAACCGGTCGACTGGAAGAACGCCATTCTTTCTGGTCTATGGAGCCGAAGCGGTTTTGCCAAGCGACTTGCTCCACAACGCGCCTCGAGTCGAGTTATATTCCGAAGCAGAAGCAGAACAGGCCCGGCAAGATGCAGTCGACCTCTTAGAGGAGGAAAGAGAGATGGCTCTAATCCGCTCGACCATCTACCAGCAAGAGTTGCGTCGGTTTTACGCCAGAAATGTGAAGGGTCGAGCCTTTCAGGAAGGAGATTTGGTCCTCCGCGTGGATCAGCAAAAACCTCACAAACTTGCCCCGACCTGGGAAGGCCCCTTCATCATCACCAAAGTCCTGCACAACGGAGCGTATCACCTCTACAACGTCGATCGACGGATCGACGAGCCTCGAGCATGGAACGCGGACCTGCTCCGTCCTTTTTACACTTAAAAACTCACTCGACTGAGATGTAATAAAAGTACCTCTGTAATTCTTTTGTTTCAAGCAAAAGACTGCTATTTCTTTTTCTGTTTGTCTAAATTTCCCCCAGTGGGTGACTTAGTTGCGAATCCGCTTCGCCTAAGTTTTCAGAAAATCCTACTGCCGAGTGGAGAGCCAGCCTCCCACTCGGGGGCTTAGCTGCGAATCCGTTTCGCCTAAGTTTGAAAAAAATCCTACCGAGTGGAGAGCAAACCTCCCACTCGGGGGCTTAGCTGCAGTCCAAGTACTCGCCTAAGTTTGAAAAAATCCTACCGAGTGGGAGCAAACCTCCCACCCGGGGGCTTAGCTGCAGTCCATGTACTCGCCTAAGTTTGAAAAAATCCTACCGAGTGAGAGCAAACCTCCCACTCGGGGGCTTAGCTGCAGTCCAAGTACTCGCCTAAGTTTGAAAAAATCCTACCGAGTGGGAGCAAACCTCCCACCCGGGGGCTTAGCTGCAGTCCATGTACTCGCCTAAGTTTGAAAAAATCCTACCGAGTGGGAGCAAACCTCCCACTCGGGGGCTTAGCTGCAGTCCAAGTACTCGCCTAAGTTTGAAAAATCCTACCGAGTGGAGAGCCAGCCTCCCACTCGGGGGCTTAGCTGCAGTCCAAGTACTCGCCTAAGTTTGAAAAATCCTACCGAGTGGAGAGCCAGCCTCCCACTCGGGGGCTTAGCTGCAGTCCAAGTACTCGCCTAAGTTTGAAAAAATCCTACCGAGTGGGAGCAAACCTCCCACCCGGGGGCTTAGCTGCAGTCCATGTACTCGCCTAAGTTTGAAAAATCCTACCGAGTGGAGAGCCAGCCTCCCACTCGGGGGCTTAGCTGCAGTCCGAGTACTCGCCTAAGTAAGTGAAATCCTACCGAGTGGAGAGCAAACCTCTCACTCGGGGGCTTAGCTGCAGTCCAAGTACTCGCCTAAGTAACTGAAATTCTACCGAGTGGAGGGCGAACCTCCCACTCGGGGGCTCAGCCGCAGTCCAAGCACTCGACTAAGTAATCGGACTCCTACCGAGTGAAGAGCAAACCTCCCGCTCGGGGACTTAGCTGCAGCCCAATGCTCGCCTAAGCCAGGTTGACAGACACCATCGCGGCGATAAGCATCGTGCAAACTAGGCAGCCTCTGAGGGAACAACTAATAGTAGATCGGCGGATCAAGTCACGAAGACATTCAACGTCGAGCCAAGTTCGGACAAAACCAAAAGATCCTAGATCGCAAGTAAAAGTACTCGAGCTATAAGCTCGACGGAGTTTATCGGTTACATAAACCACTCGGCATTCCGAGGCAAATTTAAGGCAGAGAACATCAGTTTTTTACTCCTCCGGCGGAGGACTGGATGGTGCAACAAATTCGTCCAAATCGATCCCATCAGAAATCCGAGTGGCAGCAGCGATAAAGGTCTCCATGAAGTCCTGAAAGTTATGCCTCCTGGTGTTAGCAACCTGGAGAGCGGCCAGCTTCTCCTCACGCGCCTCCTTGCAGTGGACGCGAACCAGTGACAGAGCCACGTCAGCGCCGCACCTGGCAGAAGACTTCTTCCATTCTTGCACTCGACCTAGAACCTCACTTAGTCGAGCGACCAGGGATTCAAGGTCGTTCTGAAGCGTCTCCTTGGGCCAGAGTGCGGAGTTGATCCGTGACACTGCAGCTTTCAGTCGAGCCAGGTAGTCCACCACACCAGCGACACGGGATTCCAACCGGAAGACATTCATGGCCACTTCGTCCTTCACAGGAGAGTTGATAGGGTCCAAGCGGGTCTCCACTCGACTGGTCTCTTCCTCAAAGTTCCGGCAGAATTCTGAAAGAAGTTTCGACAGGACAAAACTGTAACCAAATGGTGAGTCGACAACAACAAGATTAATCGCACAAAGAGGGTTACCTTCAAGCATGAGGTATAGCTTCTTGGCAAGACCCCCAAGATAATCCCCCAAGTCCTTGTGCTTCCCCGCCAGCTGGCCGAGCTTGTCGTTCAGAGTACTCTTGTCAGTCTTCAGTCGACTCGCTTCCTTGTTGGCCGAGTCAAGAGCAGACTTCAGCCTAGCGTTCTCGCTCTCAAGTTGGTCGACTGAAGCAAGTTTCTCTTCAGCAAGCTTCAGCTTCTCCGCAGCCGCCTTTTGTGCCTCCGCAAGGTCAAGATCTTTCTTCTTCAGGGCCTTTTCCAGTTCGTCTGCGAAACAACAATGAGCACAGAGTTGAGAACAGGCAGGAGGACAGAGACAGCCGTCGAGTCCTCACCAGCCATACCTTTTGCCTCATCCTTCGCCTTCTGCACGTTTTCCTGA
The DNA here is from genome assembly GCA_032464435.1 of Aegilops umbellulata. Lineage (NCBI taxonomy): Eukaryota > Viridiplantae > Streptophyta > Magnoliopsida > Poales > Poaceae > Aegilops > Aegilops umbellulata. The sequence goes on along the minus strand of CP136060.1, from coordinate 644,195,247 downwards.
GCAAACTGTAAATCAAGATTAAGCTGGATTTGCTTATTCTTCAGATCGGCGAGCTGAGCAACAAGCTCACAAGACTTCTGCAAAGAGTCAATCGACAAAGGGTATCAAAGATAAGTTACTCCCGAGTGACTGAAAGAAAGAGCACAACACTTCTAAGACTACAGCCGAATCAAAACATTCGACAGTAGCCTCGGGGACTACACCCAGTGGGTGCACTCAGCGTGCCCCCACTGGTTTAAAAAAAAAAGGGGCGACTGCCAGCAGTCGACCAGATACAGTATTGTCTGACATGGCCTGACCAAAACGTTCTCAGAAAACCCTACCGAGTGGAGAAGTACAACTACAGAAAGGCAGTATAAAGACCACAGTCGACTGCCAGCAGTCGACCGTGGCCTCGGGGACTACACCCAGTGGGTGCACTCAGCGTGCCCCCACCAATGAGAAATTTCGGACCAACGGCACCCAGTGGGTGTACAACGCAAGTGAAGATCAACTAACCTGGACGTTCTGCTGCAACGCCGAGCTGATGTCATAGGCCGCTTGACTGGCATCCCTAGCCGCTTTGGTCTGCTCCATCACGAGCCCCGCCTGACGTATAGCCTCCTTAGCAGCACTCACTTGATCCTCCGGGGTCTGGTAGGCGGCGAAGAACGAGGGCGGGTCGACCAGTGGAGGGGCAGTCGACGACGAAGGCCGGGCAGTCGTCAGTGGCTCAGCAAAAGTCACAGTAGTCCGGGCGGTATTGTCACCCCCTTGGACCACCGCCTCGGCAGTCGACGCGGTCTGAGGAGCCTTGTCGACCGGGGCCCTCCGGCCTCTCCTCCCAAAAGGCCTGAGCGGCACTTCCGCCTCCTCCTCGTCATCCGGAAGGTCAATGATGTTGGTCGGAGCTACAAAAGTTCAGAAATGAATATCCAATCGACTCAGCAGTTAAACAGTTGGATCATGTCAAAGATTATACCTAAGTTGGAAGTGACGGCGTCCTCCATCGTCTCATCAGCATTCTGGATGGAAGTTTCGGAAGTAGCGGCGCTGCACGATTCCAAGCAAATAATTTGAAAGTGAATCGACTAAGAATCCGTTCTAGTCGACTCAAGAAAGGTGAAAACAGTCACTTACCCAGAGATGACCGGGATGGCGACCCTGATCTTGGGCAAGGCCTTGGGTGGCTTGGTCGGGATGGCTCTAGGCTGCTTGGGCGCCTTCTCAGTTGGGGCCGGCGACGCGGTCCGAGGGCGCTTGGATGACTGGCCCGCCGGAGCACTCGACTGACCGCGCTCCACGGCGGGATCCTGAGCGTTCTTGGAGCGTCTCTCACGTCGAGGAAGGTCGACCTCCACCTCTTCATCTTCGTCGCCCGAGTCGTCGCCGGCCTCCCCCTCTACGTCGTCGTCAGATTCCCACTCCTCGACTTCATCCTCGACTTCAACTTCATTCTCACTCCCTTCGCCTCCACTCCCTCCTCCTTCAGATACTTGCTCCTGGTTCCCATTCGGCATCGAGTACATGTCGCTGATCTCCTGCGAAACAACAGGCAGAACGAGGATCAGTCGACTTATCGCGAGCCAGTTACTAGACGGAGTGGAAATTTCAGTCGGAAGAAGCAAAATGTACCTTGTCTGTCTCCATCATCCCATCAAGCGGAGCAATCCTCCTGGAACCCCTGAGGTTGTCCTTATTCCCGGTTATGCTGGTCAGCCAGCTCTCCAGCACAGAAGCCTCGACCCCCTCCGGGTGGATCCGAGTGGAGTCGTCGGACCCGGAATACAACCACATCGAGTGATCCCGAGCCTGGAGAGGTTGGATTCGTCGCTGGAGAAAGACTTCGAGCAAGTCCATGCTGGTCACGCCTTCCCGAACCAACTCAACCACTCGACTGACTAGTACCTTCACCTGAGCCTTCTCCTCTGGAACCACTTTCAAAGAAGCGGGTTTCTGCACTCGGTCCAAGGTAAAAGGAGGAAGGTCGGTCGAGTGTCCAGGAGTCGGCTGGTCCTTGCAGTAGAACCAAGTCGACTGCCACCCACGCACGGAATCGGGAAGTGTCATGGGAGGAAAACAACTCTTACCCCTCGTCTGGATCCCGAGGCCCCCGCACATCTGGATCACCTGCGTCCTCTCCCCGTCCGGGTTAAGCTTTTTAACCGACTGGGATCGGCAAGTGAAGATATGCTTGAAGAGGCCCCAGTGGGGTCGACAACCTAAGAAACACTCACACAGAGACACGAACGCAGCAAGATAGACTATGGAGTTGCGGCGGAGAGCGAGGCGGAAGCTTACGGAGGAAGGGGGAGGAAGAACGAGGGCGCACAGTAAAAAGTCAGAATCATCGCTTTATATAAGGCCACACCCGAGTGGCTGATCAGTGGGCCTGCGCCTCCCAGTCAGATCCCGCAACAGGCGCGCGCGCAGTACGTGGCGAAAAAGGTGGCGCGGAGATCGAGGCGCCCTTGCCTTATCCAGCCGATTCGCGCGATTTTCTCCGTCCGGTGCGCTTCTCAATTTTCAAATCCCGCAAGATCCGCGATCGACAGGACGGGTTGTCAGACAAAAAGATCCGTTTCCTTAAGTCTCCCAAGGGACTCGTCACGTAAACGCACTCGACAGTAATCTGAAACCACTCGACGAGCATCTAAATGGATCAAGGCAACTGAAGAATGAGGTCCCACCGTAACTTCCATTTATCCGAAGACAGATGCAACCGAAGCATGGAGGTTGAGTCGGAAGCATAGGCTCGACCCCATACTCACTTAACCCCTGACCCATTCGGGGGCTAATGACGAGGATACGTACCTAGGGTAGGGTAACTTATCATACCTGAGGTACCCAATCAAGGACATGACTCCTACAATGAAAGACGTTCTAAGAAGTATCGACAGGTCAGTCGACCTGGTCAGCCCAGTCGACGGACACAAGCGTACTCGACCAGAAGTACAAGCAGTCGACCATGAAGGCAACCACTCGACCATAAGAAGACCTAACGGCACTGCCTACAAACGGTCACCTCATAAGTAGCTTTTATGGCCTTCATGGTCCTTTATTACAGGCGTTACCAGTAACCCCCTCTCTTTATGTACATTAAACTCCTTGTAACGTGGGCTGGCTGGGGTCCTGGCGAACTCTATATAAGCCACCCCCCTCCACTAGGACAAGGGTTCGCAACTTTGTAACACACACACATATAATCCAGTCGACTGCCTCCGGGCTCCGAGACGTAGGGCTGTTACTTCCTCAGAGAAGGGCCCGAACTCGTAAAACTCCTTGCGCATACAACTACTCCATAGCTAGTATCTTGCCTCTCCATACTTACCCCCTATTCTCACTGTCAGACTTAGAACCACGACAACAGGAAAAAGAAGAAAAAAAAGAAATGACAAAAAAAATGCAGCAGCCCTTATAGACTGCAGCCCATGATAAGAACCTATGCGAGCAAGCTACCTGAAACGGGACAAGCAAACAACGTACGGGATTCTCGACAAAAAAAAGCAAACAACGTACGGAGAGAAACAAAGAACCGCGTGAGCGTACATTTTAAAAAGAATACGAATCGTAAAGTTTTTCATCAAACGGCTTAGGAGTTAGATGTGAGATAACTATTTCACATCTAGATATGAAATAGCAAACCTGATACGATTAATTAAATCCTAACAGATTCAACGCAAGTGGGATGTAGTATCCGACACAGCTTCCTCTTCCACCACGAACGTGCCTTCTGCCGCCGCTCCACTGTTTTTGGCAGCGGCATGTGTGCCATGCACCGTCCATCCATACATCGTCGAGTGTTGAGTAGCCCGGCCCCGACGGCCACGGATCGCACGGCACCAGAATATTGAGCGCTTCTTCTCTTTTTCCTTTTTTGCCGGGGATGAGAATATATATTGCGCGCTTATAGTGACGTGACGCCGCACTTGCACCGAAACTTTAGTATCCGCGAGACCGGCAAATCTGCTGCTTCCATCGACCCCGATGGCCGCCTGGCCTAGTGTAGCAAATCCGACGAGAAATGGGCAGATTGGAATGCTCAGTGGATTCAGTTAGCTAGTCGTCAATCGCGGCTATGTTTTGAGGACATACCGAACGTAAGTAACCTGAGAGACTGGCCGTGCACGCCTGCAAGACAGCAAGTGTGACGGCGGCCGACACGCCGACAAAATCAGTTGCAGTTCGCAAACAGACGACATGCGGAAGAACGCGGCCACCTACGCAGAGTCGAGTTTTACACGTAGCGGTTGCGGGCAGGGGCCCAGCGCCCCGCTAGGTTTCCCTCCCCGCGCCGCCACCCGCGAGGCGGCCGGCGAGGGCCCTAGATCCGCTCGCCGCGCGCCTCCTCTCCTCCTCCCTCCCCCTCGCCGCCGCCAGGGGGCGCGGCCGGGCGAAGCCCGACCGGCGGCGGCGGCGGCGGGGCCTGGTCTTCCCCCGGCGCGACGGGGCGGCGCGGGCCGCTCCCTCGGGTGCGGGCGAGGTGCAGTCGTGGGGCACCGCGCCGTGGCGGCGCGCGCCTCCTGGCGGGCGTGGCGCGGCGTGGCCGGTTGTGCGGTGGGGTGCGCCTCGCCGTGGCGGCCGTTCCGTCCGGCAGGCGGCACGGGCTGCGGGCGGCGTGGACGGCGGCGGGGGTCCGGCTTCGGGCCTCGGCGGCGGCGGTGGTTCCCCTCCGTCGCGGGCGTGCGGTGGTGGTGCGGCTCGGCTGGTGGCGGTCCGGCGACCTGGTGGTGGTGGCCGGCGGCGCGCGTGGTGGTGGTGCTTCCACTTGGCGGCTCTCTGTGCGGGGAGGCAGGGGAGCGGCTTGGACAGGGGCGGCGGCGTCGACGGCGTGCCGGCTGCAGCGCGAAGGAGGGAACTTTACGGGCCTCGGAGATCCCGGCCGGGCCTGTGCGGCCACGGGCCTGGTATGTTCCTGCTATTGCGTCCGATCAGCTACCGTCGAGACGGTGGAGGTGGGGCCCTCCCGTGTGCCGACTGTTGGAAATATGCCCTAGAGGCAATAATAAATGGATCATTATATTTTCTTGTTCATGATAATTGTCTATTATTCATGCTATAATTGTATTGTTCGGAAATCATAATACATGTGTGAATACATAGACCACAATGTGTCCCTAGTAAGCCTCTAGTTGACTAGCTCGTTGATCAATGGATAGTCATGGTTTCCTGACTATGGACATGGGGATGTCATTGATAACGGGATCACATCATTAGGAGAATGATGTGATGGACAAGACCCAAACCTAAGCATAGCACAAAGATCGTGTAGTTCGTTTGCTAGAGCTTTTCTGAATGTCAAGTATCATTCCTTAGACCATGAGATTATGCAACTCCCGGATACCGTAGGAATGCTTTGGGTGTATCAAACGTCACAACGTAACTGGGTGACTATAAAGGTGCACTACAGATATCTCCGAAAGTATCTGTTGGGTTGGCATGAATCGAGACTGGGATTTGTCACTCCGTGTAACGGAGAGGTATCTCTGGGCCCACTCGGTAAGACATCATCATAATGAGCTCAATGTGATCAAGATGTTGTTCACGGGATGATGTATTACGGGAACGAGTAAAGAGACTTGCCGGTAACGAGATTGAACAAGGTATCGGTATACCGACGATCGAATCTCGGGCAAGTATCGTACCGATAGACAAAGGGAATTGAATACGGGATTGATTAAGTCCTCGACATCGTGGTTCATCCGATGAGATCATCGAGGAGCATGTGGGAGCCAACATGGGTATCCAGATCCCGCTGTTGGTTATTGACCGGAGATCGTCTCGGTCATGTCTGCATGTCTCCCGAACCCGTAGGGTCTACACACTTAAGGTTCGGTGACGCTAGGGTTGTTAAAGATATTAGTATGCAGCAAACCGAAGGTCGTTCGGAGTCCCGGATGACATTCCGGACGCCACGAGAGTTTCCGGAGTGGTCCGGAGGTAAAGAATTATATATAGGAAGTTTCGTTTCGGCCATCGGGAATGATCTGGGGGTCGCCGGTATTGTACCGGGACCACCAGATGGGTCCCGGGGGTCCACCGGGTGGGGCCACTCATCCCGGAGGGCCCCGTGGGCTAAAGTGGGGAGGGAACCAGCCCATAGTGGTCTGGTGCGCCCCCCCATGGGCCTCCCCCCTGCGCCTAGGGTTGGAAACCCTAGGGCAGGGGGCGCCCCACATGGCTTGGGGGCAAGCCTTCCCCCCTGGCCGCCGCCCCCCCTGGAGATGGATCTCCAGGGCCGGCGCCCCCCTAGGGGGCCTATATAAAGGGGGGAGGGAGGGCAGCCGTACCCTGCAGCCTTGGCGCCTCCCTCTCCCCGTTACACCTCTCCCTCTCTCCATAGTTGCTTGGCGAAGCCCTGCTGGAACTCTGTTGCATCCACTACCACGCCGTCGTGCTGCTGGATCTTCATCGACCTCTCCTTCCCCCTTGCTGGATCAAGAAGGAGGAGACGTTATCCCGACCGTACGTGTGTTGAATGCGGAGGTGCCGTCCTTTCGGCGCTGGTCATCGGTGATTCGGATCACGGCGAGTACGACTCCATCATCCACGTTCTCCTTGAACGCTTCCGTTGCGATCTACAAGTGGTATGTAGATGCTCTCCTATCCCCTCGTTGCTAGAATACTCCATGGATAGATCTTTGTGATGCATAGAAAATTTTTAATTTCTGCTACGATTCCCAACAGTGGCATCATGAGATAGGTCTATGCGTAGTTTCTATGCACGAGTAGAACACAAAGTAGTTGTGGGCGTCGAATTGTCAATTCTTCTTGCCGTTACTAGTCCTATCTTGGTTCAGCGGTATTGTGGGATGAAGCAGCCCGGACCAACCTTACACGTACGCTTACGTGAGACCGGTTCCACCGACTGACATGCACTAGTTGCATAAGGTGGCTGGCGGGTGTCTGTCTCTCCCACTTTAGTTGGATCAGATTCGATGAACAGGGTCCTTACTAAGGGTAAATAGAGACTGACAATTCACGTTGTGGTTTTAACGTAGGTAAGAAACATTCTTGCTAGCAACCTATAACAGCCACGTAAAAACTTGCAACAACAATTAGAGGACGTCTAACTTGTTTTTGCAGCAATTGCTTTGTGATGTGATATGGCCAGAAGTTGTGATGAATCATGTGATGTATGAGATGATCTTGTTATTGTAATAGGAATCACGACTTGCATGTCGATGAGTATGACAACCGGCAGGAGCCATAGGAGTTGTCTTTATTTATTTATGACCTGCGTGTCAACTTAAATCGTCATGTAATTACTTTACTTTATTGCTAAAGCGTTAGCCATAGTAGTAGAAGTAATAGTTGACGTGACAACTTCGCGAAGACACGATGATGGAGATCATGGTGTCATGCCGGTGACGACGGTGAACATGGCGCCCCGAAGATGGAGATCAGAGGAGCGAAATGATGTTGGCCATATCATGTCACTATTTGATTGCATGTGATGTTTATCATGTTTTACATCTTATTTGCTTAGAACGACGGTAGCACAAATAAGATGATCCCTCATTAAAATATCAAAATATGTTCTCCCTAACTGTGCACCGTTGCTAAGGTTCGTCGTTCCGAAGCACCACGTGATGATCGGGTGTGATAGGTCCTTACGTTCGCATACAACGGGTGTAAGCCAGATTTACTCACGCAATACACTTAGGTTGGATTGACGAGCCTAGCATGTACAGACATGGCCTCGGAACACGGAGGACCGAAAGGTCGAACATGAGTCGTATAGAAGATACGATCAACATGGAGATGTTCACCGATGATGACTAGTCCGTCTCACGTGATGATCGGACACGGCCTAGTTGACTCGGATCATGTATCACTTAGATGACTAGAGGGATGTCAAATCTGAGTGGGAGTTTATTCATTAATTTGATTAGATGAACTTAATTATCATGAACTTAGTCTAAATCTTTACAATATGTCTAGTAGATCAAATAGCCCACGCTAATGTCACCCTCAACTTCAACGCGTTCCTAGAGAAAACCAAGCTGAAAGATGATGGCAACAACTATGCGGACTGGGTCCGGAACCTGAGGATCATCCTCATTGCTGCCAAGAAAGATTATGTCCTAGAAGCACCGCTAGGTGATGCACCATTCCCAGCAAACCAAGACGTTATGAACGCCCATCAGTCTCGTGCTGATGATTACTCCCTCGTTCAGTGCGGCATGCTTTACAGCTTAGAACCGGGGCTCCAAAAGCGTTTTGAGCAACACGGAGCATATGAGATGTTCGAGGATCTGAAATTGATTTTCCAAGCTCATGCCCGGGTCAAGAGATATGATGTCTCCGACAAGTTCTTTAGCTGTAAGATGGAGGAAAATAGCTCTGTCAGTGAACACATACTCAAGATGTCTGGGTTGCACAACCGCTTGACTCAGCTGAAAGTTAATCTCCCGGATGAGGCGGTCATTGACAGAATCCTTCAGTCACTCCCACCTAGCTACAAGAGCTTCGTGATGAACTACAATATGCAGGGGATGGAAAAGACCATTCCCGAGTTGTATTCAATGCTGAAATCTGCAGAGGTGGAGATCAAAAAGGAACATCAAGTGTTGATGGTGAATAAAACCACTAAGTTCAAGAAAGGCAAGGGCAAAAAGAACTTCAAGAAGGACGGCAAGGAGGTTGCCGCGCCTGGTAAATCAGTTGCCAGGAAGAAGTCAAAGAATGGACCCAAACCTGAAACTGAGTGCTTTTATTGCAAGGGAACTGGTCACTGGAAGCGGAATTGCCCCAAGTACTTAGCAGATAAGAAGGCCGGCAACACTAAAGGTATATGTGATATACATGTAATTGATGTATACCTTACCAGTGCTTGTAGTAGGTCCTGGGTATTTGATACCGGTGCCGTTGCTCACATTTGTAACTCAAAACAGGAGCTGCGGAATAAACGGAGACTGGCGAAGGACGAGGTGACGATGCGCGTCGGGAATGGTTCCAGGGTCGATGTGATCGCCGTCGGCACGCTACCTCTACATTTACCTATGGGATTAGTTTTAAACCTCAATAATTGTTATTTAGTGCCAAGTTTGAGCATGAACATTGTATCTGGATCTCGTTTAATACGAGATGGCTACTCATTTAAATCCGAGAATAATGGTTGTTCTATTTATATGAGTGATATGTTTTATGGTCATGCTCCGATGGTTAATGGTTTATTCTTAATGAATCTCGTACGTGATGTTACGCATATTCATAGTGTGAATACCAAAAGATGTAAAGTTAATAACGATAGTCCCACATACTTGTGGCACTGCCGCCTTGGTCACATTGGTGTCAAGCGCATGAAGAAGCTCCATGCTGATGGACTTTTAGAGTCTCTCGATTATGAATCATTTGACACGTGCGAACCATGCCTCATGGGCAAAATGACCAAGACTCCATTCTCAGGGACAATGGAGCGAGCAACCAACTTGTTGGAAATCATACGTACAGATGTGTGTGGTCCAATGAGCGTTGAGGCTCGCGGAGGCTATCGTTATGTTCTCACTCTCATTGATGATTTGAGTATATATGGGTATGTCTACTTGATGAAACACAAGTCTGAGACCTTTGAAAAGTTCAAGGAGTTTCAGAGTGAGGTTGAGAATCAACGTGACAGAAAGATAAAGTTCTTACGATCAGATCGTGGGGGAGAATATTTAAGTCACGAATTTGGCACACACTTAAGAAAATGTGGAATCGTTTCACAACTCACGCCGCCTGGAACACCTCAGCGTAACGGTGTGTCCGAACGTCGTAATCGCACTCTATTGGATATGGTGCGGCCTATGATGTCTCTTACAGATCTACCGCTATCATTTTGGGGATACGCTCTAGAGACAGCTGCATTCACTTTAAATAGGGCTCCGTCAAAATCCGTTGAGACGACACCGTATGAATTATGGTTTGGAAAGAAACCTAAGCTGTCGTTTCTGAAAGTTTGGGGTTGCGATGCTTATGTCAAGAAACTTCAACCTGAAAAGCTCGAACCCAAATCGAAAAAATGCGTCTTCATAGGATATCCCAAAGAAACAGTTGGGTATACCTTCTACCTCAGATCCGAAGGCAAGATCTTTGTTGCCAAGAACGGGTCCTTTCTAGAGAAAGAGTTTCTCTCGAAAGAAGTAAGTGGGAGGAAAGTAAAACTTGATGAAGTACTACCTCTTGAAAATCAGAGTAGCACAGCTCAGGAAAATGTTCCTGTGGCACCTGCACCGATTCAAGAGGAGGTTAATGATGATGATCAAGATACTTCTGATCAAGCTCATACTGAACTTCGTAGGTCCACAAGGACACGTTCCGCACCAGAGTGGTACGGCAACCCTGTCCTGGAAATCATGTTGTTGGACAACGGTGAACCTTCGAACTATGAAGAAGCGATGGCGGGCCCAGATTCCGACAAATGGCTAGAAGCCATGAAATCCGAGATAGAATCCATGTATGAAAACAAAGTATGGACTTTGAATGACTTGCCCGATGATCGGCGAGCCATAGAAAATAAATGGATCTTTAAGAAGAAGACAGACGCGGATGGTAATGTGACCATCTATAAAGCTCGACTTGTCGCTAAGGGTTATCGGCATGTTCAAAGGGTTGACTACGATGAGACTTTCTCTCCCGTAGCGAAGCTGAAGTCCGTCCGAATCATGTTAGCAATTGCCGCATACTATGATTATGAGATATGGCAAATGGACGTCAAAACGGCATTCCTTAACGGCTTCCTTAAGGAAGAATTGTATATGATGCAGCCGGAAGGTTTTGTCGATCCTAAGAATGCTAACAAAGTATGCAAGCTCCAGTGCTCTATCTATGGGCTGGTGCAAGCATCTCGGAATTGGAACATTCGCTTTGATGAGATGATCAAAGCGTTTGGGTTTATGCAGACTTATGGAGAAGTCTGCGTTTACAAGAAAGTGAGTGGGAGCTCCATAGCATTTCTCATATTGTATGTGGATGACATACTATTGATGGGAAATGATATAGAATTCTTGGAAAGCATAAAGGCCTATTTGAACAAGTGTTTTTCAATGAAGGACCTTGGAGAAGCTGCTTATATATTAGGCATCAAGATCTATAGGGATAGATCGAGACGCCTCATTGGTCTTTCACAAAGTACGTACCTTGACAAGATTTTGAAGAAGTTCAAAATGGATCAGTCCAAGAAGGGGTTCTTGCCTGTATTGCAAGGTGTGCGATTGAGCACGGCTCAATGCCCGACCACGGCAAAAGATATAGAAGAGATGAGTGTCATCCCCTATGCCTCAGCTATAGGGTCTATTATGTATGCCATGCTGTGTACCAGACCCGATGTAAACCTTGCCGTAAGTTTGGTAGGTAGGTACCGAAGTAATCCCGGCAAGGAACACTGGACAGCGGTCAAAAACATCCTGAAGTACCTGAAAAGGACCAAGGATATGTTTCTCGTTTATGGAGGTGCCGAAGAGCTCGTCGTAAAGGGTTACGTCGACGCTAGCTTCGACACAGATCTGGATGATTCCAAGTCACAAACCGGATACATGTATATTTTGAATGGAGGGGCAGTAAGCTGGTGCAGTTGCAAGCAAAGCGTCGTGGCGGGATCTACATGTTAAGCAGAGTATATGGCAGCCTCGGAGGCAGCACAAGAAGCAGTCTAGGTGAAGGAGTTCATTATCGACCTAGGAGTCATACCCAATGCGTCGGACCCGATGACTCTCTTCTGTGACAACACTGGAGCAATTGCCCTTGCGAAGGAGCCCAGGTTTCACAGGAAGACCAGGCATATCAAGCGTCTCTTCAACTCCATTCGTGAGAGTGTTCAAAATGGAGACATAGCGATTTGTAAAGTACATACGGACCTGAATGTGGCAGATCCATTGACTAAACCTCTCCCTAGAGCAAAACATGATCAACACCAAAATTCCATGGCTGTGCGATTCATCACAATGTAACTAGACTATTGTCTCTAGTGCAAGTGGGAGACTGTTGGAAATATGCCCTAGAGGCAATAATAAATGCATTATTATATTTCCTTGTTCATGATAATTGTCTATTGTTCATGCTATAATTGTATTGTTCGGAAATCATAATACATGTGTGAATACATAGACCACAATGTGTCCCTAGTAAGCCTCTAGTTGACTAGCTCGTTGATCAATGGATAGTCATGGTTTCCTGACTATGGACATGGGGATGTCATTGATAACGGGATCACATCATTAGGAGAATGATGTGATGGACAAGACCCAAACCTAAGCATAGCACAAAGATCGTGTAGTTCGTTTGCTAGAGCTTTTCTGAATGTCAAGTATCATTCCTTAGACCATGAGATTATGCAACTCCCGGATACCGTAGGAATGCTTTGGGTGTATCAAACGTCACAACGTAACTGGGTGACTATAAAGGTGCACTACAGGTATCTCCGAAAGTATCTGTTGGGTTGGCATGAATCGAGACTGGGATTTGTCACTCCGTGTGACGGAGAGGTATCTCTGGGCCCACTCGGTAAGACATCATCATAATGAGCTCAATGTGATCAAGATGTTGTTCACGGGATGATGTATTACGGGAACGAGTAAAGAGACTTGCCGGTAACGAGATTGAATAAGGTATCGGTATACCGACGATCGAATCTCGGGCAAGTATCATACCAATAGACAAAGGGAATTGAATACGGGATTAATTAAGTCCTCGACATCGTGGTTCATCCAATGAGATCATCGAGGAGCATGTGGGAGCCAACATGGGTATCCAGATCCCGCTGTTGGTTATTGACCGGAGATCGTCTCGGTCATGTCTGCATGTCTCCCGAACCCGTAGGGTCTACACACTTAAGGTTCGGTGACGCTAGGGTTGTTAAAGATATTAGTATGCAGCAAACCGAAGGTTGTTCGGAGTCCCGGATGAGATCCCGGACGTCACGAGAGGTTCCGGAGTGGTCCGGAGGTAAAGAATTATATATAGGAAGTGTCGTTTCGGCCATCTGGAATGATCTGGGGGTCGCCGGTATTGTACCGGGACCGCCAGATGGGTCCCGGGGGTCCACCGGGTGGGGCCACCCATCCCGGAGGGCCCCGTGGGCTGAAGTGGGGAGGGAACCAGCCCATAGTGGGCTGGTGCGCCCCCCATGGGCCTCCTCCCTGCGCCTAGGGTTGGAAACCCTAGGGCAGGGGGGGCCCACATGGCTTGGGGGGCAAGCCTTCCCCCCTGGCCGCCGCCCCCCTGGAGATGGATCTCCAGGGCCGGCGCCCCCCCTAGGGGGCCTATATAAAGGGGGGGAGGGAGGGCAGCCGTACCCTGCAGCCTTGGCGCCTCCCTCTCCCCGTTACACCTCTCCCTCTCTCCGTAGTTGCTTGGCGAAGCCCTGCTGGAACTCTGCTGCATCCACCACCACGCCGTCGTGCTGCTGGATCTTCATCGACCTCTCCTTCCCCCTTGCTGGATCAAGAAGGAGGAGACGTTATCTCGACCATACGTGTGTTGAACGCGGAGGTGCCGTCCTTTCGGCGCTGGTCATCGGTGATTCGGATCACGGCGAGTACGACTCCATCATCCACGTTCTCCTTGAACGCTTCCGTTGCGATCTACAAGTGGTATGTAGATGCTCTCCTATCCCCTCGTTGCTAGAATACTCCATGGATAGATCTTGGTGATGCGTAGAAAAATTTTAATTTCTGCTACGATTCCCAACACCGACGGTGCTGCTGCCCTAGTCCCGGCTCCTCTCCTTCTTTGTGCGGACCATGCTTCACGGTGCCGTGGTGAGACGGCGTGAGAAGCTTCGTGACCGGGTTGGCGCAGGGTGAGGGTCTGTCTGGTGGCGAGCTCTGGAGTGCCTGAGGTGGTGGTTGGGATCGGGAGAAATCTCTGTTGGCTTGGCCGACACTGACGCGGTGGCGCTTGTGGGTACCGCTGGACCTTCCTGAAAGGCGTCGGGGCTACCCTTCCTCTCTCCTCACAGGGTACCGGGGGAAACCCTTGGCAGCAGCGTCGTCATCGTCGCGTCCCTTCTTGGAGGTGCTGATTGGTACCGGCGCTTCGGGAGCTCGGAGCTTGGTGGGCGATCTCCTGTGGGTGCAGCGGCCACGAGGCTTCTTCGTTTTTGTCGATCTGCCGTTGTTGGCATTAGTTTCTCTTGTATTTTTCTCTTCTTTTCTTTTGGGCGTTACTATGCTGTTTCCGCCCCAACACCTATCGTTGGATGTTCGGTTGGTTGCTTTGTATACAAAGCGGGGGAAATCCTTTTTTGGCAGGGCCCCCAGCAAGCCAGGGATACGAGCATCTACCGTCGGACTTGGCAAATCCGGATCCTCAAACGCTAACGGGCACGCCCGTGGATGGTGAACGGGCGGGCACTTCTCAAATCTCGTCGTTCACATCCGTGTCTCTCATATCCGAACCCCTATATTCATACTATATCATGCAATGTCGATGAAACTATGTCAATCAGCTCTGGACATAGTAATAATACATTAGTTTATCAAAATATCCACCAAAATTCACATAAACGACGGGCAACTTTATACTACATCTAAAACTTAAAACTAAAATCAACTTCGCCACTTCCAGTTGGTCCTTTCCCCTTCTGGTCGCCGGTGTAGCTGTACCTATCGTCGGCTGGTGGAGGATCATCCGATTCGTTAAAAAGAGGAGCCGCGGTCGTCGTCGGAGGAGGAGTCGTCGGCTGCTGGCGCCTGTGCTTGGCCAGCCGAGCCGCCTCCTTCGCCTTCTCCAACGCCTCCCGCTCGGACTCCTCGATGGCAAGCCTAAGAGCCTTGGCGTTTTTCCGGCGGAGTCACCGAGCGTCCGTCGCCACCGTCGTAAGCGATCGATGGTAGACCCAAGCGAGGAGCCACTCGTCCTCGTCGGGCTCCGCCGTTAACCCACGTCGGCGGCGGACAGAGATCTCCATAGCCTCCCTTTCCCTTGGCTGCCGCTTCTCGCGGTAGCCGGCGCGTGCCTCCGACTCCGGCGAGCGCGTCCGGGCCGGTGGGGCGGGCACAAGAACCCACGGCTGCCCACAAGGGGGAGCAGCAGCCGGCGGGGCGAGGGACGGCGTGGGGAAGCAGCAGCCGGCGGGACGAGGGGACGACGTAGGGGAGGCGCCGATTGCGCTGGCCGCCTGTCGGCGCTGCCCATGGGCCGGGAGAGGTATGGGAGAGCCGGTCAGTCCGACCGTTTGAGACCCGTCTGGGTCTAAAAAATATGACGGAGCCCGCCTAGACATTACATATGAGACGGCTTTAAAAGGTGCGGCTTAGATGCTCTAAGCGCGACATATGGCGCGCACGAGCTGCCAACCAGCTCGCGGCCAGTCCACGGAGAATGTACTCCACTGTCCCAGCTTCCTGTAGTCGCGTTGCTAGCGCGCCGTGCTGAGGTGCGGTCCAGCTCCCACCGTGGGATGGATCCAAGAACCAACCAGCCTCGTCTCATCACATTCACTTTCCGGCTGCCGCGTACTACACCTACGGCGTCAAGCACGCACTCGATGCTTGGCGACACGAAGCCGGCGCACGAAATGGAGGCAGAGCTCCGTGGAACAGGCTCAACAGAAAAGGCGGTATGGCCGGCGGCGCGTCACACAAGGACCCAAACGTCCCGATCAAGAAAAAAAAGAAAGACTCAAACGTGCGAGCTACGCATAGACGAGCCACAACGTCCGTCCACATATCCATCGACGCTGCTGCATCTCATCCATCGGGAACCTTATCGTGGCGCCACACCACATGACGCCACTCCCCATGATGCCTCTCGGCCCAGCCAAAAGACACCCGCGGAGGCCAAATTTCGTGTTTTGACCCTTTTGTCAAACAAAATCGGGATCTGACCCCTTTTGTAAAAAATTTAACATCCGACCTTTTTCCTACCGCCAAAGGGTTCGGCGGTAGGGTCATGCAGGCTACCGCCAGGGCTTCTGGTGGTGGCATGACGGCCCACTACCGTTAGCTAACGGCCAGCGCACTACCCTACCGCCGAAGTTCTTGGTGGTAGGTTGACTTACCCTAGCGCCGCAGGTCTTGGCGGTAGGGTCCTGTGGGTTTAGGTTTTTACAAGTTTTGTTGATTGTTTGTTTTGTCACAAGTTTCACATAGTTTCACAAATAGCAAAATATGAGCTCACATATTAATAAAGGTTTCACATGCAAATATCAAACAGTTTACACATAGATTCATAAGTAGGAAATAGCAAATAGCAAATTTGTCCACATAGTTTGACAACCCCAATTAACACATAGATGCATATGCGTAAGACAAGTTTATAGGGCGGATAAACCTCCACCCTCGTATGTTAGGGCTGGCCGTGGAGACAGATACGGCAGCGGATCCACCGGTTCAGGCGGAGGCGGAACGCTGGTCGGCATCCGACCGTTCAAGCACTCTCACCTTGCCTTGCTCGCTGGAGTTTTCGCCTCCGCCCTTCCCCAGCTGATGATATCGAACGCTGATGCACTTGGGGGCGGCATCCTGGCTCTCTCCTCCGCGTAGCTCTCAAAGTAGATCCTTCGGCCCGAATTGCGCAACTCCCAGTTGGAGTGCTGCTTGACAACTTCAATGGTCTCTTCCCGGCGTTCACGGGAGATAGTTGGTTCTCTCTCCATCTCTGCAGTCACTCTCTTCAACTCCTTCACACTCAGCGACCAAGACTTCACATCATCGGAGATCCGTTCTGCCCTCTAGTGCCACCGCACTGCCCTCGTCTCCTCTAGGAACTCACCTGGAAAAACTCCCACCGGCTGCAGAAGCTCGGGGAAGGACTCGTACACGTACGGAAGTGGCAAGGCAGAAGGGTCGTGTTGCGCCACTGTTGCAGACCTAAACATATGGATGATAACAAAATTTCATCATTAACTAAATAAATACATATATCAAGATGTGTCAAATGCAATATCATATCATATCATATTTACTCCACTACTTGCATCATATAAATTTTGTTTACTCCAATATTCATCATATCAAAAAAATTGTTCAACATTTGTCAAGAAAAAAAATCTAAACCTAAACCTAGGGTTCATCAACTAGGGAGGGTTCTTCATATGGCCAAAAACAAACTAAACCTAGGATTCATCAACTAGGTTCATCACATTGCAATCATCTAGGTTCATTATATTAACTAGGGTTCATCATATTAGCTAGGGATTCTCATGATTTTGAACATGAACATGAACCTTTTATAGGCTAAAAACGCGGATTGATTTGACTCAAACTAATTGGGGGATGGGAGGAGCTTACTTTCCTCTTTCCGAAGCCATCTCGATCCGCAAAATTCGTGGATAAACGAAGAAGAGGAGATGAGGATAGGAGGAGGGAAGTGGAGGAGATGAGAAAAGGGGCGAGAGGAAGAAGAAGGCAGCTGGGTGGGTGGGGATAAGGTGTTGGGGTGGGGTGGGCGGGGCAGTTGGGTTTATAAATGCCCAAACTCTACCGCCACAGGGCGCGGCGGTAGGCAACCACAACCTACCGCCATAGGGCGCGGCGGTAGGGTGGGAGCATGTGTTAGGGTTCTGTGGCCAAAAAAGTGAACTGCTCAGCGGTAGGGTTGCACACCCTACCGCCGGGGCCTTCGGCAGTAGGATCCTACCGCCAAAAGCCCTGGCGGTAGGGCGTGCAATCCTACCGCTGTGCAGTTTGCTTTTTTGGTCACGTGAGGGGGGCGTGGGAGGAGGCACCCTACTGCCGGGTGTCCTGGCGGTAGACTGTACAGACCTACCGCCGTGACACCCGGCGGTAGGGTGGCCCAGAGTGCATTTTTTGCACCTCCTAACCTCTCTTGTCTTCAATTTTTGGCAGACAACATTTAAACACTTGTAAACATGAAGCATATGTATGATATATGAAGCACACATCCACAAATCTATAAATAAGATACGTTGGATACATAGCAAATAGACATCCACAAAGGTTTTCACCAAGTTATACATAGCAAATTAACGAAACAGTTTCACGAGCATATCCATATGGTTCACGAAGCAAACATGCAAGTTTTTAGTTCAACGACACTGTAGCAACTTCAGTCCTTCCTTCCCCTCTTCGACGTTTGGTCCTCGTTATCCTTGGATCGCTTCTCGGCCGCAGTCTTCTTGCGGTGAGTAGGACGTGCTTTCTGAAACGGGGATGGACCCTTCCAATCCTTCTTCGGCATATTCCTCTTCTCACGCTGGGTTGGCTGAGTTGCTGAAGGTCCGTCGTCATCATCGTACTCCTCCTCCTCATCGTCCTCTTCCTCTTCCTCACCATGTTCTTCTTCTGCGCCCTCTTCTTCATCTTCCTCTTCATCATCATCGTCCTCGCTCTCCGCCGCCTCATCTTGAACCGCCCTAGACGATGAGGCTGCATGGCTCGATGAAGCGAGGCTACGCATCGGTGCAGGAGGAAAAACATCCTCGGTGTTTGTAGCGCACCCAAGCAGGCCCACAAGTCGGCGTTCTTTGTTGACGTATTTCTGCAATGATAACGAAACAGTGTGAACTTCTCGAATGTCCAATTTCTGCAAATGAACTTAAAAAAATGAACTCTGTATTACCTTCACCGTTTCCCTCAACTTGTTCTCACTAGCTCGAGTCTCAAGGATAGCACTAAGCACATCAGAGGCATGAAAAATGCTTTTGTTCGGCTCCGAAGACTGCAAAGTAATAAAATGAGTCAGTAGCACTAAAAGCTGATTTCATCCAACCGTCGGTTCAAAATAGGTAAGAACAACATACCACTTTGTTCATGAGGGGTCCGTACTCCCTAAACCAGCCTTGAAGCTCTCTGATGCTCTCGTTGTAGGCTTTATTCTCGGAGGCGTCATCGAACAGGTCTTCGGCATCTGTTGTCGTCCACTGGGGCCTCAGACGCATGCGATGCTTGATGCCATCGTCGTACCATAGCATGTGATCCTTGTACTCGTCCCAGTCAAGCACTCTCCTCTCCGTGTCTTTGCGTCCTTTCCACTCGTTCCATTCCTTCACGTATCTCGTATGTTCGGCTTCCCAATCCGTGATTGATTGATTGTTCTTCCTGCGCATCCTGCAATGCATAAGAAAGAATATAAAACACCTTTCTTGTATGAATGTAAAACATCAAAACAAGAACTTAGAATCGATGAGGACGGCTTGTGGTACTCACTGGTGTAGGTCGTGGCCACCGGTATCGTGGCCGGCTGGTGGTGTGTGTTGCGCCTTACCAAATTGTGCGGCAACGCGCTGTGACAAGTGGTACTCCACGACATAGACACAAATCATTGGCACGATGCACCGGAAGAGAAGCCGGTCCTACTTGCACATGTTGTTCCGCTCGAACCCCCACTCTCGATCATCATTATACGGCCGCCAAGTAACCTATAACCAAACAATGGTAAGCTCAAGTGAAAGTCCTATCGAAACTATTCAAAATGTAGTTCTTATACCTGGAAACGCGTGAGAGCATCAAGCTCGTTGCTGAAGACCTTGTACAAGGCCTTCGATTCGCCCGTGTAGACACGCACCATGTCCCAAGCGTATGCGACGGTCGGGTTCCGATCATCTTCGTCATCTCTGCCATAGTCCGTCCATGCACGCGAGCGCAGCTTCTCCGGACGGCCCACCGGGATTCGCTCCCACATCCAAATGGAGAGGCCCCATACACATCCACACATACCGGACGTGACTTCCGCTCTCTGGGTCGCGTCGTCAAGCTACAAACCAAGTATAGATGATAAGATGTGCAAATCTATAGCAGCACACGTCCATGATATTTGAAAGAAAGTGATATTCACTTACCGAACGGTATAGGTAGGCGAGTCCGGCGGGCCCCCAGCTGGACCCCGCATCCTAGTCCTTTAGGAAGTCGAGATACATCCATAGGGCAGAGTTCCGGGAGCAGTCCGGAAACACTACCGCCGTGAGAATGTACCACAGGTAGGCCCTGGCGTACTGCTCGACCAGCCGGGGTTCGGCATCTTCAGGGCACTTGCTCCCGTGCTTGAGGAGCCATGGCTGCGGTATGCCGGAAGTTCGGTTGCTCTTAGAGGGAGGGGGGCAGTCGCCGATGAGGGTGACAACCTTATCGTGCTAGTTCGCCATCTCCACTCTTTCTGTTAGAGCACGACCCTCGAGCGGTAGGGCCGTAATCATCGCCCAATCCTCGAGGGTCACGGTCATCTCCCCACATGGAAGATGAAAGTTGTGTGTCTCTGGCCGCCACCGGTCGGTCAAAGCCGTGAGAGCTGTGTGGACGAGCGTCGACGGCTTACGCTTGAACTGTAGGACGAAACCCAATAGTCGGGCTCTCCTGAAGAACGGTGCATACCGCTCGTCGTACTCCATCTTAACCATCGTCTTGTGAGCCCTCATCCGCAGTGGCGGCAGCATCTGTGAAAATCAATAGCCAAAGCATAATTAGCATGGACATAATAGTTAGCGACTAGTTTTCATCAATTCAAAAGATTTGGTTTAAAATGTTATTACCACTCCATTCTCAATGAAACGGGCACAGTGACGCTTGTCGAACCTAGGGTCAAGCATGGTGTACTTCGTGCCGATGTCGTCCGCAAGAGGTGGCCTCCTAAAAGAATTGCATAAGCATATCAAAAGATTTTTCAACATGAACTAGGGTTCATCATTAACTACAAACATATCGATGCATAACAAAGGTTCATCACATCCAAAAAACCCTATGAGTTCAATCTTTGAATAATCATATATCAATATTATCATGAACATGAACTAAATACAATACATATATCAAGAACTAAATAAAATACATATATCAAGATGCAATTACCATGGTTCAAATGCATCATATCATATCATATTTCTCCAACAACACCCAACATGCATCATATCATATTGATTTAAAAAACAAAACCATGAACTAGGGTTCATCTTGAGGGATTAACCATGTTTACTCCAACAAAATCCACTAGTTTCATCATATAAGATCCACATGCATCCTATATCAAAACAAATATCTCCAATATTCATCATATCATAAATTTTTTTAACACAAAAAATTATGAACTAGATTCATCTTGAGGGTTCAACATTTGTTCTCCAACTATATCCACTACTTGCATCATAGCATATCAACATGCATCATCATATCACAATAAATTCCTCCAACATGCATCATATAAAAAAATCCTCCAAAAATAATATGAATTAGGGTTCATCTTCACATAACCATACCAACTAGTGACTAGAGTTCATATCTAACACAATATAACATCTATAATCAACCTCAATCCTAGGGTTCAAAATATCAAATCTAGTTCAAGAAGTGGGGTGATTTGAATCAAGTAATGCGACGAATCGAAAGCTATCTGACTAAAACTAATTGGAGGGGTCAAAGGAGCTTACTTTTCTTTCTTCGGGGCCATCTCGATCCGCAAAAACGATGAAGAAACGACGAAGATCCAAGGGAGGGAGTGGAGGAGAAGAGAGAGGGGCGAGAGGAAGAACTCCTCTGTTCTTGGGCGGGTGGTTGGGGGAGAAGGGGAGGTGTGGGGCGACCGACGGCTTATAACTGCCCGCACCCTACCGCCAGGGTACCCGGCGGTAGGATCGGACAGGCTACCGCCATGACCGGCGGCGGTAGGGTGGGACAGAGGGGAGACAGAGGCCGTTAACGCTGCTGACGTGGATAAGTTTCCTACCGCCGTAGTGTCCGGCGGTAGCCCAGGTAATCCTACCGCCGGGCCTTGTGGCGGTAGGAAAAAGGGTCAAATGTCCAAAAAAATTCAAAGGGGGGTCTGATAACCGACAAGTGTAGGGGATCGCAACAGCTTTCGAGGGTAGAGTATTCAACCCAAATTTATTGATTTGACACAAGGGGAGCCAAAGAATATTCTCAAGTATTAGCAGCTGAGTTGTCAATTCAACCACACCTGAATAACTTAATATCTGCAGCAAAGTATTTAGTAGCAAAGTAATATGATAGTAGTGGTAACGGTAACAAAAGAGTAATGAAAGCAAAAGTAATATTTTTGGTATTTTGTAGTGATTGTAACAGTAGCAACGGGAAAGTAAATAAGCGTAAACCAGTAGATGGAAAGCTCATAGGCATTGGATCGGTGATGGATAATTATGCCGGATGCGGTTCATCATGTAACAGTCATAACATAGGGTGACATAGAACTAGCTCCAATTCATCAATGTAATGTAGGCATGTATTCCGAATATAGTCATACGTGCTTATGGAAAAGAACTTGCATGACATCTTTTGTCCTACCCTCCGATGGTAGCGGGGTCCTATTGGAAAATAAGGGATATTAAGGCCTCCTTTTAATAGAGAACCGGAACAAAGCATTAGCACTTAGTGAATACATGAACTCCTCAAACTATGGTCATCACCGGGGGTGGTCCCGATTATTGTCACTTCGGGGTTGCCGGATCATAACACATAGTAGGTGACTATAGACTTGCAAGATAGGATCAAGAACTCACATATATTCATGAAAACAGAATAGGTTCAGATCTGAAATCATGGCACTCGGGCCCTAGTGACAAGCATTAAGCATAGCAAAGTCATAGCAACATCAATCTCAGAACATAATGGATACTAGGGATCAAACCCTAACAAAACTAACTCGATTACATGATAGATCTCATCCAACCCATCACCGTCCAGCAAGCCTACGATGGAAGTACTCACGCACGGCGGTGAGCATCATGAAATTGGTGATGGAGGATGGTTGATGATGACGATGGCGACGGATTCCCCTCTCCAGAGCCCCGAACGGACTCCAGAGCAGCCCTCCCGAGAGGTTTTAGGGCTTGGCGGCGGCCCCGTATCGTAAAACGCGATGATTTCTTCTCCTTGATTTTTTTCTCCCCGAAAGCCAATATATAGAGTTGGAGTTGGCGTCGGAGGAGCTCCAGGGGGCCCACGAGGTAGGGGGGCATGCCCCTCACCCTTGTGGACAGGGTGTGGGCCCCCTGGTCTTCATCTTTGGCAAAGATTTTTCATTATTTTTAACTAGATGTACCGTGGAGTTTCAGGTCATTCCGAGAACTTTTGTTTTCTGCAGTTAAAACAACATCATGGCAATTCTGCTGAAAACAGCGTCAGTCCGTTTTAGTTCCATTCAAATCATGCAGGTTAGAGTCCAAAACAAGGGCAAAAGTGTTTGGAAAAGTAGATACGAAGGAGACGTATCAACTCCCCCAAGCTTAAACCCTTGCTTGTCCTCAAGCAATTCAGTTGATAAACTGAAAGTGATAAAGAAAAACTTTTACAAACTCTGTTTGCTCTTGTTATTGTAAATATGTAAATCCAGCATTCAAGTTTTCAGCAAAGATTATAACAAACTACATTTGCAATAATTCTCAGGTCTCATGATTACTCATATCAATAGCATAATCAGCTAGCGAGCGATAATAATAAATCTCGGATGACAACACTTTCTCAAAACAATCATAATATGATATAACAAGATGGTATCTCGCTAGCCCTTTCTAAGACCGCAAAACATAAATGCAGAGCACCTTTAAAGATCAAGGACTGACTAGATATCGTAATTCATGGTAAAAGAGATCCAGTCATAGTCATACCTAATATAAATTAAAAGTAATGAATGCAAACGACAGTTGTGCTCTCCATCTAGTGCTTTTTAATAAGAGGGTGATGACTCAACATAAAAGTAAATAGATAGGCCCTTCGCAGAGGGAAGCATGGATTTATAGAGGTGCCAGAGCTCGGTTTTGAAATAGAAATAAATAATATTTTGACCGTCATACTTTCATTGTCAACATAACAACCAAGAGATGGCGATATTTTCCATGCTACACACATTACAGGCGGTTCCCAAACAAAATGGTAAAGTTTATACTCCCCCTCCACCAACAAGCATCAATCCATGACTTGCTCGAAACAACGAGTGTCTCCAACTAGCAACAGTCCCAGCGGGAGTTTTGTTTGCAATTATTTTGATTTAGTTTGCATAAAGCATGAGACTGGGCATCCCGGTGACCAACCATTTTCTCGTGAGTGAGGAGCTGAGTCCACTCCTCTTGAGAATAACCCGCCTAACATGGAAGATAAGGGAAGCCCTAGTTGGTACATGAGTTATTCGAGCATACAAAATAGAATGTTTATTTGAAGGTTTAGAGTTTGGCACATACAAATTTACTTGGAACGGCAGGTAGATACCGCATATAGGAAGGTATAGTGGACTCATATGGAATAACTTTGGGGTTTAAGGGATTGGATGCACCAGCAGTATTCCCGCTTAGTACAAGTGAAGGCTAGCGAAAGACTGGGAAGCGACCAACTAGAGAGCGACACCAGTCATGAACATGCATTAAAATTAATAAACATTGGATACAAGCATGAGTAGGATATAATCCACCATGAACATAAATATCGTGAAGGCTATGTTGATTTGTTTCAACTACATGCGTAAACATGTGCCAAGTCAAGACACTTAAATCATTCAAAGGAGGATACCAACCCATCATACTACATCACAACCATTTCGATAGCATGTCGGCACGCAAGGTAAACCATTATAACTCATAGCTAATCAAGCATGGCACGAGCGACTATGATCTCTAATTGTCATTGCAAGCATGTTTATTCATAATAAGCTGAATCAAGAACGATGAACTCATCATATTTACAAAAACAAGAGAGGTCGAGTTCATACCAGCTTTTCTCATCTCAGTCAGCCCATCATATATCATCATAATTGCCTTTCACTTGCACGACCGAACGATGTGAATAATAATAAGGGTGCACATGCATTGGACTAAGCTGGAATCGGCGAGCATTCAATAAACAGGAAAAGACAAGGCAAGATGGACTCTTGGTTAAATTAACAATAATGCATATAACAGCCATTTCAACAATTTAATCATGGTCTTCTCCTATCAACCCCCAAAGAAAAGAAAAGAAAAGAAAAGAAAAAAACTATTTACACGGGAAAGCTCCCAACAAGCAAAAGAAGAACATGAAATATTTTTGGGTTTTTTTTTAATTATTACTACTACATCAACAAAAGTAAACTACTACTATTTTTTTTGTTTTTCTTAAGGTTTATTAAACACACAAGAAGAAAGCAGGAAAAATAAAATAAACTAGCATGGATATTACAGTGAAAGAGTATGAGCACCGACATCTAGCAATGAGTGTGTGAACATAAATGTAATGTCGGTGAGAAATACGTACTCCCCCAAGCTTAGGCTTTTGTCCTAAGTTGGTTCATTGCCAGGGATAGCCTGGCGGATACCCGTGGGTGTAGCTGGGGTCGTACTGAGATGCAGCGACTATCGCCGCCTGAGCTGCAGCATGGCATCGGGCTGCCTCTGCTCTCCTCTCGTACTCATCTGCCTCCTCTTTGGTAATAACATATCTTCCTTTTGTCTGAAAATCAAAGAAGGCAGGATCAGGGAGAGTAATACGGACAACACGTCGTTTGTCAAAGATTAGTCGATATAAGAGAGGTGATTCATTCCTCTCGACAAACTGGTGGGAGGCCATAGAATTAAAATCTAAATAAGTAGGAGGCAACTCAATATCACCCTCACGAACATCCACCCCAAGAAAATTAGCTAAGCGGGTTGGATAAATTCCTCCAAAGAAATCTCCATTATATCTATTATGTTGCAACCTACGTGCTATAATGGCTCCCATATGATAAGATTGGTCTCCTAACACAGCACTCCTAAGAATGCTAAGGTTAGGGACACACATGTGACATGCTTCATCCTTAGCATTTATGCACCTACCTATGAAGAGAGCAAAATAATGTATAGCAGGAAAGTGAATGCTCCCTATGGTAGCTTGTGTTATATCTCTAGATTCCCCTACGGTTGTACCAGCAAGAAAGTCTCTAAATTCAGATTTACGGGGATCACTAGCACTACCCCATTGTGAAAGTTTGCAAGCAGAAGTAAAATCCCCTGAGTCCATGGTATAAGATTTGTCATAAAGATCAAACATGACAGTAGGAGAATTACGCGAAGATGAAAATTCAAACCTCCTCACAAATGAGCTAGTGAGTTGATGGTACTGAGGGCATTTGTTTGCCTCAAAGCTCACAAGATCGGCATTACGTAAATATGCGTGAAATTCTTCTTTGATTCCCGCTCGATCCATAAAATTTTCTGAAGGCCATTCACAAGGCCGCACTGGAGCGTCCCTTGGGGGTTCCTCATCAGCATCACGCATTGCAAGCCTGGGGCCTTGCTTCCTCGAAGAACCACCTTGGAACATCTTCCTAAGCTTATTGTTTTCTCTGAAAAATTTCTGAAATTTTCAGTAGCTTCAAACAAAAGAGAACCAACTTCAATAAAATTAATAGCAACTACTCCTACAAGTGCCTAGAGCTTATATCAAGCATTAGAACTACTTGGAACCATATAAATTTGACATGCAAGCTCAAGAACATGGTCACCTATGCAGCACAAATTTGCAAAGAATAAAGCACTAGAACAAAAACTAATTGGACCAATGGAGGAGTCACATACCAAGGAACAATCTCCCCAAGCAGTTTTTTGAGAGGTGCTTTGAGCAAGGAGATCAAAAATCACAGCAAAGTGAGCTAGAACTCGTGCTTGAGCTGTTTATTCATGTTTGTGGGAGGAAGAAGAAGAGGATGGTTGCAGGAATAAGTGAAGGAGGGCCATCGTGGGCCCATGAGGCAGGGGCGCGCCCCGGGGGGTAGGGCGCGCCCTCCACCCTCGTGCCCAGGTGGCAGCTCCCCCCGCAGTGTTTTCAGTACCATAAATCCTCAAATATTCCCGAAAAAATCATATTAAATTGGCATGGCATTTGGAGGACTTTTATTTTTGGGGTATTTTTATATTGCACGGATAAATCAGGAAACAGGCAGAAAAATACTATTTTTACTTTATTTCAACTAAATAACAGAAAGTATAAAGACGGTACAGAAGGTTGTGCTTCTAGTTTCATCCGTCTCATGCTCATCAAAAGGAATCCACTAACAAGGTTGATTAGGTCTTGTTAACAAACTCATTCCGATTAACATGGAAGCGGAGAAATTTCGAATAACACTAAGTTACCTCCGGGGATATGCACATCCCCAATAATAAGAATATCATATTTCTTCTTGACAGTAGGAAGAGGAAATTCAAAACCTCCAAATATAATCGATGGAATTTTTCCAATAGAGTTGATACTATGAACTTGAGGTTGTTTCCTCGGAAAGTGTACCGTATGCTCATTACAAATAACATGAAAAGTGACATTGCCTTTGTTGCAATCTATAACAACCCCTGCAGTATTCAAAAAAGGTCTTCCAAGAATAATAGATATACTATCATCCTCGGGAATATCGAGAATAACAAAGTCCGTTAAAATAGTAACGTTTGCAACCACAACAGGCACATCCTCACAAATACCGACAGGTATAGCAGTTGATTTATCGGCCATTTGCAAAGATATTTCAGTAGGTGTCAACTTATTCAAATCAAGTCTACGATATAAAGAGAGAGGCATAACACTAACACCGGCTCCAAGATTACATAAAGCAGTTTTAACATAATTTCTTTTAATGGAGCATGGTATAGTAGGTACTCCTAGATCTCCAAGTTTCTTTGGTATTCCACCCTTAAAAGTGTAATTAGTAAGCATGGTGGAAATTTCAGCTTCCGGTATCTTTCTCTTATTAGTGACAATATCTTTCATATATTTAGCATAAGGATTCATTTTGAGCATATCAGTCAATCGCATACGCAAAAAGATAGGTCTAATCATTTCAGCAAAGCGCTCAAAAT
This sequence comes from Aegilops umbellulata, assembly GCA_032464435.1. Lineage (NCBI taxonomy): Eukaryota > Viridiplantae > Streptophyta > Magnoliopsida > Poales > Poaceae > Aegilops > Aegilops umbellulata. The sequence continues at coordinate 644,167,586 of CP136060.1, read as the reverse complement.
CCTCATCATCCTTTTTCTTGGATGGTTTGGGAGGAAAAGGCATGGGTTTCTGAACCCAAGGTTCTCTTTCTTTACCATGTTTCCTAGCAACAAAGTCTCTCTTATCATACGTTGATTCTTTTGATTGTGGGTTATTAACATCAACAGTAGGTTCAATTTCTACATCATTATCATTACTAGGTTGAGCATCGTCATCATTAGCATTTTCATTCGGTTCATGTTCATTACAAGATTGTGTTTCAGCATCAGACATAGATATATCATTTGGATTATCAGGTGGTTCAGCAATAGGTTCACTGGAAGTTTACAAAGTCCTATCATTTTTCTTTTTCTTCCTTTTAGAAGAACTAGGTGCATCAATATTATTTCTCTGAGAATCTTGCTCAATTCTCTTAGGGTGGCCTTCAGGATACAAAGGTTCCTCAGTCATTCTACCAGTTCTAGTAGCCACTCTAACAGCATAATCATTTTTCTTACTATTCATTTCATTGAGCAAATCATTTTGAGCCTTAAGTACTTGTTCTACTTGAGTGGTAACCATAGAAGCATGTTTGCTAACAAGTTTAAGTTCACATCTAATATCAGCCATATAATCACCCAAGTGTTTAATCATATAAGTATTTTGTTTGAATTTTCTACCAAAATAAGCATTGAAGTCTTCTTTTTTGAACATAAAGTTATCAAACTCATCCAAGCACTGACTAGCAATTTTAGTAGGAGGGACTTCAGCTTTATCATATCTATAGAGAGAATTTACCTTTACTACCTGTGTCGGGTTATCAAGACCAGGAGGTTCTTCAATAGGTAATGGATCAAGATCATATGTTTCTTCGACAGGTGGTAGATTAAGACCATGTACTTCTTCAATAGGAGGTAAATTCTTAACATCTTTAGCTTTAATACCTTTTTCTTGCATAGATTTCTTTGCCTCTTGCATATCTTCAGGACTGAGAAATAGAACACCTCTCTTCTTCGGAGTTGGTTTAGGAATAGGCTCGGTAATTGGAGCAGGAGCTGGCTCAGGAAGTGCCCAATTATTTTCATTTGTCAACATATTATTCAATAGAATTTCAGCTTCATCTGGTGTTCTTTCCCTGAAAAGAGAACCAGCACAACTATCCAGGTAATCTCTGGAAGCATCGGTTAGTCCATTATAAAAGATATCCAGTATTTCATTTTTCTTAAGAGGACGATCAGGCAAAGCATTAAGTAACTTGAAAAGCCTCCCCCAAGCTTGTGGGAGACTCTCTTCTTCAATTTGCACAAAGTTGTATATTTCCCTTAAAGTAGCTTGTTTCTTATGAGCAAGGAAATATTTAACAGAGAAGTAATAAATCATATCCTGGGGACTACGCACACAACCAGGATCGACATAATTAAACCATATCTTAGCATCACCCTTTAATGAGAATGGAAATATTTTAAGGATATAAAAGTCGCGAGATCTCTCATCATTAGTGAACAGGGTGGCTATATCATTTAATTTAGTAAGATGTGCCACAACAGTTTCAGATTCATAGCCATGAAAAGGATCACATTCAACCAAAGTAATTATATCAGGATCAACAGAGAATTCATAATCCTTATCGACAACACAAATAGGCAAAGTAGCAAAAGCAGGGTCAGGTTTCATTCCATCTCTAAGAGACTCTTTGTTCCATTTAATTAATAGCCTCTTGAGTTCATAACTATCTTTGCAAGCTAAAATAGCTGCAGAAGCTTCTTTATCAAAAACATAACCCTCAGGAATAACAGGCCTATCTTCATCATCACTTTCATCAATAGTATTAGTTTCAATAATTTCTTTCTCTCTAGCCCTAACAATTTGTTCATCAAGACATTAACTAAGGGGCACATCAGTATCAAGCATAGAAATAGTTTCATTATAAGTATCATGCATAGCAGAAGTGGCATCATCAACAACATGCGACATATCAGAACGATTAATAGAAGCAGGTTTAGGTGTCGCAAGCTTACTCATAACAGAAGGTGAATCAAGTGCAAAGCTAGATGACAGTTCCTTACCTCCCCTCGTAGTTGAGGGATAAATTGTTGTCTTAGCGTCTTTCGAGTTCTTCATAGTGACCGGCAGATATAAATCCCAAGTGACTCAAAGAATAGAGCTATGCTCCCCGGCAACGGCGCCAGAAATTAGTCTTGATACCCCACAAGTGTAGGGGGTCGCAACAGCTTTCGAGGATAGAGTATTCAACCCAAATTTATTGATTCGACACAAGGGGAGCCAAAGAATATTCTCAAGTATTACCAGCTGAGTTGTTAATTCAACCACACCTGGATAACTTAATATCTGCAGCAAAGTATTTAGTAGCAAAGTAATATGATATTAGTGGTAACGGTAACAAAAGAGTAATGAAAGCAAAAGTAATATTTTTGGTATTTTGTAGTGATTGTAACAGTAGCAACGGGAAAGTAAATAAGCGTAAACCAGTAGATGGAAAGCTCGTAGGCATTGGATCGGTGATGGATAATTATGCCGGATGCGGTTCATCATGTAACAGTCATAACATTGGGTGACATAGAACTAGCTCCAATTCATCAATGTGATGTAGGCATTTATTCCGAATATAGTCATACATGCTTATGGAAAAGAACTTGCATGACATCTTTTGTCTTGCCCTCCTGTGGCAGCGGGGTCCTATTGGAAATTAAGGGATATTAAGGCCTCCTTTTAATAGAGAGCCGGAACAAAGCATTAGCACTTAGTGAATACATGAACTCCTCAAACTATGGTCATCACCGGGAGTGGTCCAGATTATTGTCACTTCGGGGTTGCCGGATCATAACACATAGTAGGTGACTATAGACTTGCAAGATAGGATCAAGAACTCACATATATTTGTGAAAACATAATAGGGTCAGATCTGAAATCATGGCACTCGGGCCCTAGTGACAAGCATTAAGCATAGCAAAGTCATAGCAACACCAATCTCAGAACATAACGGATAATAGGGATCAAACCGTAACAAAACTAACTCGATTACATGATAGATCTCATCCAACCCATCACCGTCCAACAAGCCTACGATGGAATTACTCACGCACGGCGGTGAGCATCATGAAATTGGTGATGGAGGATGGTTGATGATGACGACGGCAACGGATTCCCCTCTCCGGAGCCCCGAATGAACTCCAGATCAGCCCTCCCGAGAGGTTTTAGGGCTTGGTAGCGGCTCCGTATCATAAAACGCGATGATTTCTTCTCCTTGATTGTTTTCTCCCTGAAAGCAAACATATAGAGTAGGAGTTGGTGTCGGAGGAGCTCCATGGGGCCCACGAGGTAGGGGGCGCGCCCCCACCCTTGTGGACAGGGTGTGGGCCCCTGGTCTTCATCTTTGGCAAGGATTTTTCATTATTTTTAACTAGATGTTCCGTGGAGTTTCAGGTCATTCCGAGAACTTTTGTTTTCTTCACATAAAACAACATGATGGCAATTCTGCTGAAAACAGCGTCAGTCCGGGTTGTTCCATTCAAATCATGCAAGTTAGAGTCCAAAATAAGGGCAAAAGTGTTTGGAAAAGTAGATACGACGGAGACGTATCAGGGTCAGATCCCGATTTTGTACCACAAAAGGGTCAAAACACGAAATTTTGCCACCCACGGAGACACGAGGCGCTGGACCCACAGCAACGGCGTGGGCACCGGGTGTACTACTTGTGCACATGGAGTTGTTGCTATGCGTTTTGCTGTGCACTACCGGACTGGACCAGGCAAGCTGGTCATGTATCACCATCTCGCCATGGCGCGCTCGGGCTTTGTTTTGGCTTAGCGCCAAGACGGCAGACAAGACAAGCCCTCTGCCTGTCCGATGTCCGGCGCGACGAGGAAGAGACAAGTGCGCCGGAGCGGAGGCATCACATTCACAGGAGTACTGTGGCCCGGCCAGGGATACGATTGCCTTTGCCAAGTCATCACTGATCGGCAAAATTTCGTGTTTTGACCCTTTTTGCTAAGAAATTCAGGATCTGACCCCCGTCTGAACTTATTTCAGGATCTGACCGTTTTACCTACCGCCAGGGGGCTGGCGGTAGGTGTGTACGTCAACCCTTTTCCATGTCAGCACGCGCTGACGGCCGTTAGTCGCCGTCAAGGGGCCTACTGCCATGGGGTACGGCGGTAGGGTACTGAAGCCTACCGCCAGACCCTCTGGCGGTAGGCTCCTGTGTGGTGGATAAGGTGGGGAGGAGCTGGTTTGTGGGCCCCACAACCACTCTTCTTCCCCACTCACCTTCTTCCCCATGCTCATCTCCTCTCCCCCCTCTCTCCCCCTCACAAACCCCCCTAGATCCACTCCATATGCTTGAGATTTCACCGGTGGATCTGGAGCATTTTGATCACCCATGGTACCTCCCCCATTCCCCTCCTTTTGATTGGTTGAGATCTTTGTTTTGTGTTGATTTGGTCAATTTATTGCAAACCCTAGGTGTTGATCTTGTTGTGTGCGTTTATGATGCATTTTATGGCTAGGGTTATGGTTATGTTAGGGGTTAGTGTTAGGGTTAGGGTTAGGGTTATGGTGTTTATGTTGGGGGTTATGTTGGTGGTTATGTTGGGGGTTAGGGTTATAGTGGTTATGTTAGGGGTTATGGTTAGGGTTAGGGTTAATGGTTAGGTATACTTTAGTATGAATAGTAGTTACTTGTCCAATTTATGCAAAATTAAGTTCAGTTGTCCATTTGAGTTGGTTGGATGACATATACGGATTGATTATATTGTTTCCAATTTCTTAGATGCATAAGCTCATAAATATTCATTATTTGGACAAGTCAACATTTATGCTTGGAAATGACGATGAAGGGGAAGAGGCTATGGTTTTTGACACAAGTCCAAGCTTTGATGATCTTGTAGTTAAAGTCGGAAGCGTCTTACATTGGAATGACCCAAATGCCGAGGTTAAGTTTATTGGGAGGTATGACCTTGGATTGGGAGTAAAGTCCCGATTAAAGAGTATGCCCATCACCTCCCAATTGCATTGGAATGTGCACAAGGAAAAAGTAGATGCATCACAAGACAAGTCTCTTGAGATCTTTGCCACAAAGGTTGATCCTCCTCCTCCTTTGCAAATTGATCTCAACCGCAATGCATCCTCCCCAATACATGATGATAGTGCCAAGGTGTATGTCCCCAATTGTTCTAGCCAACCACCAAGTAGCCAACCCAATGAAGATCATATCAATGCTAGCGTCACAGTACTCCGTCATGATGCTATTCCTCATGTTGAAGAAGATGCTATTCCTCATGTTGAAGAAGATGCTAGTGGTCGTGTTGATGATGATGCTATTGTTGCTCAAGAGGATGCTTACTCAGAGAATGAAGAGATCCATTACAATCCAATTGGTAACTTGGATGTCATTGTGCGTCAACAAGACATGGACCGTACCCTCCCTTATAACCGTATGTGTGGGTATAACTCGGATGACGAGGGTCCGGAGGAAGAATTGGATGAGGATGGGTTGACTGCGCAAGAAAATGAAAACTACAAGAAGGTGACCGGCAAGGAGAGAGGGCCGCCGTTGTTTAGGGATGTGAGTCTTGCGAACAATGTCGTCATTGACGGTGGGCTGAGATTCTGGTTGTCTGAGCCAACACCGTGCCCCAAATTCAGTGATCCTCGACCAGAAAATGAGGATCAAAATGCTCATTTGAAGAAAGGCATCAAGTTTGGTTCTTCGGTAGTTGTGTGACTATGCCATTAGGAACCATAGGCCGTTTGTTGTTGGTCATTCAAATCAAAAACTTCGGTACACAGTCAAATGTGATCAAGAAGGTTGCAAATGGAAGGTCCGCGATAGAAAAATCAAAGAAACCGGGCAATGGGTGTTGAAGAGTCATGCTGGCACTCACACGTGTGTACCCCCGGACAAGGCCGACCGAAGCAAAGGACACCGTCAAATCACGTCTGAGTATCTAGGATACAAATTGTTGCATCCTACCGCCAGAACCCATGGCGGTGGTGGGGGGGCAACCTACTGTGACGAAGAAAACAAGCCACTTGGCGGTAGGATCAAACCCTACCGCCACAGTCCCTGGCGATAGGTTGCAGGACCCTACCGCCGGGGATCATGGTGGTAGGGGGTAAACGTTGTGTGACGGTAAAAACGAGCACCCTAGCGGTAGGGTGGACTTACCGCCAGCCCCCCTGGCGGTAGGCAAAAGGGTCAGATCCCGAAATAAGTTCAAACGGGGGTCAGATCCTGAATTTCTTAGTAAAAAGGGTCAAAACACGAAATTTTGCCTCACCCATCCACTCTTTGGCTTGTCGGGCATCACAAGCACGATGCACTAGTGTACGCCGTGAAATGGTAGTAGACAGTACTCTACGACTAGTACCCACGCCCGTGCGTCGACTGTTCCGCGTTGCATAAACAAACCTCTACCGCATCGAACCAACACGAAGCCAGCTAGTGTATCGGATCTAGCTAGCATCTAATAGTACTAGAAGCTATCGCGCGCTTTGCTGCGCCGTTCCTATCTTGTTTGGTCTAATTATCCGTGGATGTAAAACTGGTCGCTGGGTTGCAGGCATTAGTTTTGCTAGACTCAGTGTTTCTTCTTGCTATGGTTTTTGTTGGATTTACAGTTTGGACGCGAGAACAAAGACAATGTTAGTTACATACGACACGTAATTTCAATGAAATTCACACGAACGTCGACCATCAAGATAATTGACCATGCCATCCCATCCACCCCCTCCCTTCCCCACCTCGGCGGCGCATAGTGTACCAACACAGGGTTGCTTTTGGATTCTTATAGATTCCAATAGCACTTCCCTGTCTGCTAATTTATATATTGGGCCGACCCATTAATATGTGTTGACCAGCTTTGGTTTTTTAAAAATTTTCTACTCCCCCGTCGTGATTTCTTTTTGCAGAAATGGATAGTCTGCCACAAGTAATTTGGGAAGGAGGGACTATTTATGTTGCTTTTTTTAGCTTAATTTCTAAAAACAACTAAATATGTAAGTAATTTCATAAGGTATTCTAGAAAATGTTTATATATTTTTTAAATGTGTTGGTACATTTTAAAATATATTCATGTTTCATAAAGTGTTCACATGATATTTTCACACGTTTTAAAAAAAGAGCATAAATTTAAGAAGGTCTCCATGCTTTAAAAATGTCTACACATTTGAAAATTGTTCATATAGTCACAAACCATGTCCATGCATTGGTTCAAACGTGTTCAAACATTTAATAAATGCATAAAGTTTTTAAAGTATTCATGTATCTACTAAAAAATGTTCACATTTCAGAAAAAAAAGATTCATGAAATGTTCGAATGGTTAGGGCATCTCCAACGGCGACCCACAAATTTCTTCCCGCATCCGCCAGCGGACACGGATGCAGGAGGCAGACATCCAAATATAGCCGCATACATTTCACAAGAACTCGAATCAGCCAGTCGAAATTTGTTCAAACAAGTCCATAATTCATATAAACACGACCGGATTTCATATAAACGTGCAGGGATACATATAAACATAACGATTTCAAATAAACATGACGGATTTCATTACAATTACATCAAACTTGTGCTAGTCGGGCTCTAATCTAAATGATTGTCGGCGTCCAATCCTCATGTCCGGCCATCAGCCCCGAGAACTGAAACCTCACCGTCTCCAGTTCTGCCTTAGCGCTCTCCAGCTCCGCCTCCGGAGCCCCGGGAACTAAAGTTGTCTAGCTCCATGTCACTAGCAAGCGACTAATCGGCCGCCGATGTTGATCCCACCAAGCTTGGTGTCGATGGGAGGGGAGAAGCGGTGTCCTTCCTAGGACCAAAGCGGTGGTGACCTACTGTGAACTACTATTCCTCACTACCAGCGGCGCCCACGGACGTGTCGGCTTCTTCGTGGTCATGGCGGCGGGGCACGGCCTCGGTGTTGTCCTCCTCCTCTTTGTCGGTCTCGCCGAATAGAGCCTCGCCTGCCTCCTCGTCGCACTCTCCTTGCCGATTGCCACCACCTCCGCACTCATTGGCGGTACCGCCAACGGTCGAGGTGGATCTCGCGGTCGGAGCGGTAGGACTCGAGCAACGCCTCCTGCTCTGCGATGTTCACGTTACCAAAGCTGTCGGAACCCCGATCCTAAGACACACCGATCTAGCATGTAACACATCATATCACTTTGCGGCCTCACGCACGGTATCTGTCGTGGTTTTGTCACGACAGATGTCCTAGAGAAAGGACTTAGTCGTGGAGCCATCGCGACGGGTTAGCTTGAAGGGGTTAAAGCGGACACAGGGACGCAGAGAGTTTATACTAGTTCGGCCCCTTCGATGAAGGTAAAAGCCTACGTCTAGTTGTGATGGAATTGATGGGGTTTCAATGACTAGGGAGCAAACAAGCTTCGCCTAAGTCTCGAGTTGTGTTTCTTGTCCTGAACCGCTGTCAGGTCGTCCCCTTATATACACGGGTGACGCCCGTCGGTTCACAGAGTCCCAATGCCGGTTCATATTCGTATCCGGGTTGGTCTCTCCTTATTCCTATCTTACCATACAAATTTACATACAGATGCCGGTTTACGGCTACAAGTCCTAAACCGACTACGGGCCTCAGGCCCTCATCTATCTTCTTGGGCTTTAACACTCTAGAATTACTGATGAAGTTAACCCGGCCTAAATAGGCCGGTTTACGCCCAGTAGTAATATCCCCAACATTAGGCCCCATATTGATTTGAACGTGTTCATGTCAATCCTTAGCAGAAATCGCCATTTTCAACATCTTCTTGTAGTTGTTGAACCGCCGTGATGTCATCTTCTCCAGTCGCTGTAAACCAGAGTGACGTCATCCGTCCTACAGGACACATCCACAATTACCGAGGCGACAGCTCCGCTTCCGAAATTTGCGGTGCCTTGATTCACGCGCCTTCCACATGTCCTTTTGCCTTATAAATAGGACCAAAGGGTCATTTCTTTTCTCCCCTTCGTGCCCTTCCTCTTCGTCTTCCTCGCGTCGCCAGTTCAGAGCTCCGCCGCCGCCGCCGTCTTCTGCATCGACCTTGGCCGCTGCATCAACCTGAGCGCACCAGAAAACCGCGGTGCCCTTCCGCATCTTCCTCAGCTCTCGTAAGTCTTCGGCTCTTCTCGACATAGATCTGTTCTAGGGTTTCGTGTTCTTGCTGTGTTCATCCTTTGCTCATATACGTATACTATCTCCTGGATCCATCTGTGAATCCCTGCTCTATGTACACTATAAGAAATATGTCAACTTATGACCTTCTGTCAGTGACCCTAGAGGAATTGGTCATAGATCTATGACCATTTCAGACCAATTGGTCAAAAACTGTTCGGGGGGCTCCAAACCCTAAACCATTGCGACCATTTTGGTCAGAAAGGTCGTAATTTCCTTACATGAAATGGTCATAAAGCAAACAGCGCTACTCCGCTGCCTTATTTCTAGTTGTTAACGACCAATATAGATGGTCATAGCCTTGTAAATTGTGGTGGGTTGCTATGACTAGGCGCCACCTCATCAGTTTTGCCTATGTATCATGTCCATGTGGCAGTTTTTGCCCTAGGTTGTGAAGCAACCTATATTTCTGTCATTCCCAAAATTCCCAAAAAAATCTCATGAATTCTTTTGGTCATATCTTCGTCAAATATGTAAAAACCTTCCTTGCCTAGTTCAAAAATAATTCAAAAATATTCATTTTCCTATTCTGTTCAGAGTAACAGTTTGTGAAGGAAGTACCACTTTGTCTTGTCGAAATAGTATCCAATTTCTACAGTGCTTTCCTATGCCCAAATAACCATCCTCCACCAAATGCCAGCTCAATCCATTCATTATTTTGAGCCGAGCTTCAACATTCGTATTTATGTCCAGTGTGGTGGTTTGCAAAGCAAGTATCACCTAGGCTCCTCCTTTTGAGCTGAAAATTTGTGAAGACGGGCTTCTTAGTTACTGATCATCCTCAGCCAAAACTCACGCCCATTAGCCATGTACATTTCCCGTACCGCTAATCAAACACTAGGCTGCTTATTCATGTTTGAGCATCGATCGGTCTCCTCGAGAGAATCTTATGTTGTGATTTTCTTCCTGGCACCTACCTGGGGAGTGCCCAACCCACTAGACATGCCTAGGCCTCCCAGCACACATGGCAACGCCACAGTCACGCGGTGACCACGCGGCGGGCATGCGAGCTTACGCGCTCTAGAGTTGGGGCCCTCGGCCACCGTCCAAACCTCGATGTCTCTCCATCAAACCATGTATTTCTGATTAAATAGATACTTATTTACCTAGAAATGATTTTTGAAAAAAATAAAGAGCAAACTATGACGCAGCTGCAGTTCAAATTTGACCCGCTTCCAACTGAATCGACGGGAATTTGTCTTTTTCACCAGAGGTGGATCAAAAATTTTGACACCCAACCATTTTGTCAATTGTGCATTAAATATGGCCTAGTATTTTAGAAAATTGATTTGGTCCAATTTTGCAACAAATATATGGTAGGTCCTTCACAAAAAAAACTCATTTCAGGCACTCGGAAAATGGAAAATGGTTTTTCGTCCAAAGAAAATGAAAACTTCCTTAGGTAACATTGTTTGCCATTCCAATATGCACCCTTGTGCACAATATGAGATCATTTGAACAAACTATGCCATGAATGTGGCCATAAGATTGATCGTTTGACTTGAAAGCCATGAATCTTCACACTTGATAGCTCATTTCTGAGAACACTTTTTAAAAATAATTGCCGTATTACAAGTTTGTTATTTTTCCTACTAACTTGGCCACATATAATGACACAATGCGAAGGTTTTCCAATTTTTTGATTTTTTTGAATTTCTTATGCCCGTTTCAAAATGCGGTCAAAACGGCGGGCTTGACCGCTCCTAGCTAGTGGTTGAATCTTGGATTTTTTTTGGGTGTTTCTATGATTAAATAGGTACTTATGTACCTAGAAATGATTTTTGGAAAAAATAAAGAGCAAACTATGAGGCAGCTACAGTTCAAATTTGACCCGTTTCCAACTGAATCGATGGCAATTTGTCTTTTTCACCAGAGGTAGATCAAAACTTTTTTCACCCAACCATTTTGTCAATTATGCATTATATATGTCCTAGTATTTTATAAAAATGATTTGGTCCAATTTTGCAACAATTATTTGGTAGTTCCTTCACAAAAACCCTCCTTTTGGGCACTCGGAAAATGAAAAATGAATTTTCCGTGCAAAGAAAATGAAAACTTTCTTAGGCAACATTGTTTGGAATTCCAATATGCACCCTCATGCACAATATGAGATCATTTGAACAAACTATGCCATGAATGTGGCCATAAGATTGATCATTTGGCTTGAAAGCCATGAATATTCACGCATGATATCTCATTTCTGAGAACACTTTTTTAAAATAATTACCGTATTATAAGTTTATTATTTCCTGAAAACATGGTCACATATAATGACACAATGCGAAGGTTTTCCAATTTTTTGAATTTTTTTGAATTTTTTATGCCCGTTTCAAAATGCGGTCAAAACGGCGGACTTGACCGTTCCTAGCTAGTGGTTGAATCTTGGAATTTTTTTGGTGTTTCTATGATTAAATAGATACTTATTTACCTAGAAATGATTTTTGGAAAAAATAAAGAGCAAACTATGAGGCAGCTACAGTTCAAATTTCACCCGTTTCCAACTGAATCGACGACAATTTGTCTTTTTCACCAGAGGTGGATCAAAACTTTTTTCACCCAACCATTTTGTCAATTGTGCATTATATATGTCCTAGTATTTTATAAAATTGATTTGGTCCAATTTTGCAACAATTATTTGGTAGGTCCTTCACAAAAAAACCTCATTTGTGGCACTCGGAAAATGGAAAATGAATTTTCCGTGCACAGAAAATGAAACTTCCTTAGGCAACATTGTTTGCCATTCCAAGATGCACCCTTTTTGCACAATATGAGATCATTTGAACAAACTATGCCATTAATGTGGCCATAAGATTGATCATTTGTCTTGAAAGCCATGAATCTTCACAAATGATAGCTCGTTTTTTAGAACACTTTTTAAAAATAATTTCCGTATTATAAGTTTATTATTTTTCCTAGAAACTTGGTCACATATAATGACACAATGCGAAGGTTTTCCAATTTTTTGAATTTTTTGAATTTTTTATGCCCGTTTCAAAATGCGGTCAAAACGGCGGGCTTGACCGTTCCTAGCTAGTGGTTGAATCTTGGAAAAATTTTGATGTTTATCTGATTAAATAGATACTTTTTTATTTATAAATGAATTTTGGAAAAAATAAATAACAAACTATGAGGCAGCCGCAGTTCAAATTTGACCCGCTTCCAACTGAATCGGCGGAAATTTGTCTTTTTCACCAGAGGTGGATCAAAACTTTTTACACCCAACCATTTGGTCAATTGTGCATTAAATGTGGCCTAGTATTTTAGAAAAATGATTTGGTCCAATTTTGCAAGAATTATTTGGTAGGTCCTTCAGAAAAAAACCATTTTTGCCACAAGAAAATGATCAAAAATATATAGAAAGATAAAAAATGCATGCAAACCGGTGATCATCCATAAAAATGGGGTCTAACTTAAGTGAAAATTTTAGTTGTGCCTTTTTGCAAAATATTTTGATAGTTGCTTCACAAAATTCCCCTATTTTTAGTACTTAGAAACTATTTTAAATCACTGATTTTCTGAACCAATCAGGGATCTTCCCACGGATCGATGACATGGCGTCCATCCATCCATCCAATTTCAGTTGCTTCACCATTGTGCATAATATGAGATCATTTGAACAAATATTTGATAGGACTTCACAAAAAACTCATTTTGAGCACTGAAAAATGAATGAAATTTTTTATCTTGAATCGATCACGACCAATTTATATGGTCATAAGGTCATCAAATGGTTTGCTGTGTTCTGATTGGACCATGCGCATATCACGCGGATCACGCATCAACCACCGTCGGATGCTTCCTGATCCAACGACCCAAACCCACCCGAGCCGAAACCCTAGGTCTGACCTCATGGACATTTTCCACCCACCCACCCCGCCTCCATTCTTTCTCTCATTCCTCCCTCCCCCGCCTCCATTCTTTCGCTGCAGATCCGCCACGATCCAGATCCCTCTCCCCAAACCAGATCGACGACGACGGCCCCCCGTCGCCGCCTCTCTCTCTCACCCACCCCGATCCTTCCCCTCCCTCGGCGGGATTCGCCGCTCCACTCTCTGCCCCGCACACCACTCGTCGTTCCCTCCTCTTTCTCCTAGATCCATACGCCGCCGCCGCCACCCTCTCCCCTTCCCTCACCTCCCCCCCGATGCCAACTGCGGCGGTCGTGCGTGTGCTACATGTGCAACTGACGGTCGTGCGTGCTGCTGGCGGACATGGAGGAGTCCACGCAGCCCAAGCCCGCCGACCCCTCGGAACCGGAGCTCTCCTCGAACCCTCCCAAGGGCGCGGGGACGAACGCGGACGGCTGGCGTCCTCTTCGTGCGACATGCGGTGCTGGCGGCGGGGTCTGGCTAGCGATGTCGAGATCCGCAGGTGAATCGGCGACTGGTGAATCGACCCGTCCCCGCGGCGAGCCATGAGGTAACCCCGCCTGCCTGCCGTCAACATTCCCCGCCTCTCCATGCGATCGCTATTGGTTTCCCGCGAGCGACCGTCGGACGGGGGCCGACGCGGGCGCGCTCTGCCTGGATGTAGATCGTCCCGTCCCAGCCGTAGCTTGTGCTGGGACATCCAGCGCCTCCTAGAGATCCGCGAGGTCTCGCTTGAGCGGATGCCGATATGGATGGATGGATAGATAGATCTTGCACCTTTCTAGACTAAGCAAAATTCTGATGAATATAAACGGCATTTTTTATGGTTCTGAGTGGCGGCCATTCACTTGTTTGGAGATTCGATTAATATCAGTCCCATCGTCTAGTTACCTGGGGTTTACATACGTGATTTTGTGACAGATCTCCACCTACATGCCTGCTATGGGTGCATCAGACAATGTTCCCGTGCTCTCTGTTACTTTTAAAAAGTTACCAAATTCTTAACTGGACTAGTAATCAGTTGGTTGTTTGCATCTATGAGGTGTAGAATCAACAACCCTTCTGATAAATAGATGTTGTTTATGTATACTCCTTTATGGTGGTAATTAACATTTGGAGTTTGGTACGTAGCAGTTCTTTGTCTACTTGTCTTGGATCTTACTGTTAAGACGTTGCTGGTTTCGTGTCTGGAGCAATAGTAATCAGTTTGTTGTTTGCTGTTCGTGCAGTTATATTTCGTGTCTGGAGCGTGAATGGAACTGATGGGAGGTGGAGCCCTGTACGAATCCGCTGTCCCCGCACACACCATCAAGGTATCCCCTTCATACTGCCGCTCATCTTGGTCTTTTGTCGTTCATTTCCTAGATCTCGCACGCGAGGTGTTTATTTACTGTTATAACATGGATATATATATTCTGCTCTAATGTTAGTTGTAGCGTTAGCACATCCATATGTGCAAGAAAAGGGTTTGTGTATGTGTGCCTCTGGTTCAATTTTTTACATGGTTCCTTTGACGTCATTAGTCAAAATGGAGCAAGTTGTGTATGTGTATATATACACTATTACAGCAGCCAGATGCAATCCATTTTATTAAATGCGTTCTGGTTCGGATTTGGTCATGGCGTGACTTTGTTGTTCTGTTTTCTATGAATCTAGTCACTACTTCTGGAGGCAAATTATCCTTACTCATATTGAGCTTTCCATCTACTTGAGGCAACTGCAGGATGGTAAAATTGTTGCTTTCTTTCTGCAGTCACGACCAAGAGACAGAGAAAGCATAGGTTGCTCGGGTGCATGCTAGAGGCTAGAGCTGCAGGAGGTTCAGTTACATGCTCTTAGTTTTTTTTCCTTCAATGCTACGTTGTGGTAGCCATGTTGTATGTTTCCAGGTTTTCTAACTATATGCAAAACTTTCTGTAGGCTCGGCGGGAGCATCCTGCTGCTTGGCGATGGACGACAAGGACTTCCTCGTACACGATTTGTCTTCTAAGATTTACGGCGCCGAGGTAATCTCACTCTCTCCGACCCTGGTTGTCTTGTGGGTACGGTTGCTGTAGATGGTGGTCTGTGTGGATCTTGTTATACTGAGGGTGTTATGCTGTTGGTGGCTTGAAAGAAGGGCAGAAATGCTTAGCAATCTATTTCTTGTAGTATTTACCTGTTTACATTATGAAATGTGTGGACAGTAGGTATGTTTTCTAGTTTATATGGTAATAATTGTACACCTTATCGTTGAGTTTGGTTTGTGTTTATAGAATGACAAGGTTGGTTAATTAAGCCCTGCCTGTATCTTTTAGAGTTTACTACATTGGTAGCATATTCAGCTATATTAATTAATATTGTACATGTTGGAGAATTTAGACGATGATAACAAACTGTAACCATGAATACTCAAATAGAAACTTGAACAACCATCTGGTTTAATTTGGTGATGTTCCTCCATGTAAGAGCTAATCTGCTGCACTGTTATAGAACTTACATCGACAATTTTAATTTCGCTGAAATCATATTTTCTTTTCTATGTTTATCTCCCTGGACGACCACTACTACCTCCGTGTTTTTTTTATTCTAGCCTATATTGGTGTTTGGCGATCCTGTTCTAATTAATGTGTATAGTTCAAGCCCTTGTTTCTATCTAAATGTGTGAACAGAAGTTCTGTTACCTTCTGAAAAATTATTGGTGCATTTTTTTTGTTTCTCAAAAACAAAATAGCTTGCTCATTTAAGCTGTGGCATCCCTATTGTTAGCTTTCATATTGTATCTCTGCTTTCTTGTATGAGAGTATCTCATTTTAACTAGCTGGAGAACAAAAAGCATGGTACTAGCTCAGTTTGTGGTATTATTATAAATAACTATCATTTTCTTGAATGGTCTGTTCATAATGTATTTGCCCCAGTTTTCTGATTCTTCTCTACTGATTAATGTAACAGGGCGACCAGGAAGGCATGTTGCCGTTTTGTTTGTTCCCAGCCCGACTATGGTTGTCCAGCGAGTCCAGCATGTTGTTATTTGCCCTAGTTTTTCTGGTTCTTCTCTGTTGATTCGTGTAACAGTGCGAATGAGGAACCATTTTGTTTGTTCCCAGCCCGACTATGGTTGTCCAGTGAGTCCGGCATGTTGTTCATCTGTCTATGGTCGTCCAGCTATTTTGGCATGTTGTTCATGACGCAAGCGGGTGCCTAGTTTGTGGTTGCAATGGAAGGAGCTTGTATAGCTTCTAAAGTACTGTATTACACTTATAGTCGTTACTGTGATTTCCATTGTATTACATTATCTGGTTGCTCTTATTTGGAGTATCATGTGTGTTTTCTATCTCTGCCAATTTAAATAGTAGTTGAAATATAAAGACTGAGCCTGATAGATGGGACCCAGTTACCAGAACCTCACAAATGGGACCCAGTTACTAGAACCTGACAACAGGGACCCACCTGACTAGTTGACCCATTTAAAAAAATAGAAATGGAACTCTCGAGATAAAAATGCCATGGCCCAAAAATAAAAAGGCTGTAATGTTGGGCTTGGCCCATGAAGTCGATCAAAAATTAACAGAAAAAATAAATATTAAAAAGGCCGAATTAATGGGCTCGGCCCATGTAGAAAACCGAATTGGACCGGGCTGAATCTTGTGCCACATCAGCTTGCCACGCTGGATGCCTACGTGGCCTGGGGAGGTTGCTAGTGACCAAAACGCCACAGTAGACATATTTTGGTCATAAACGTCTACGCCCTTCTCACAGAGAAGGCCGCTATAGTAAGTTTACGACCGCCAGCTTTTGACCTTCTGTTTTTGGTCACAAAAAGGTCGTAAATGGAAATTTGTGACCTTTCAGTGACCAATAGTCAAGGTCACAAGTTGACATATTTCTTGTAGTGGTAGTGGTAACTTTTTTAATATCCACCTTTAGTTTCATACCCAAAACCCTAGATCTCACATATATTTCTGCCCATTGACTCAACACCGTTTCTGTTTTGAGCTTTGAATATTTTTCATCCTTTTCTGAACTTGCTTTAGATCCAACGCTGTAGAGAAATCTTGTGAAATATGTTTATGTATACTTATCCATCTGCGATCTCAACTGTTTTCAATGCCTAGATTAGGCGGTTTAACTTGGTGTAGAAAAAATTAACAAACCGGTATATGCCATTAGTCCCCTTGTTGAACCGCCAGATGCTGTCGCATCATAAAATTCTGGTTTAAATATAGTTGTCTCTGGTTTAACATTCGTACATACTAGTGTACCTTTAACCAATACATTCTTGAACCGGAACCACTTACTTTGTAGATTTCACCATGGCCAAACAAGTATATGAATGCAACTGGGCTCCTTCTCGCGTCACAGAAACTCAACTGAACAATTTAGTCCTGACCGGCGCTTTAAGCAGCAAAAACACTATCCATTGGACGGTCCCTGGCAAAGAATGCCCTCCCACACCTCAAGAAGGAGAGGTCGTCGTTTTCGCAGATCACTTAGCCCGGGGTTTTAATCCGCCCGGTTCTAAATTTTACCGGGACGTTTTAGCCAATTTTCAACTCCGCCCACAAGATACTGGCCCCAACTCTGTTACCAACATATGTCACTTCCAAGTGTTCTGTGAGGTGTTGTTTCAAGAGGAACCCACAGTCGAGTTGTTCAGAGATTGCTTTCATCTAAACCGTCGCACAGAGTTTCCTGATGGCTCCGGCGATTCACAAAAGGAAAGAGGTCACTTACCCTCACGCTAAACTGCACAGCCACCCCCAAGAGTGGAATCAATCATGGTTCTATTGCAAAGACACCTCCCCTGCTGATGAAAATCCCTTGCCTGGCTTTCGTCCGGAGCGGCTTAGCAATACACACCCTTTTCCACAAAGATTGACTGCCAAGGAAAGAAGTAAATATGCTCCTCAACTGTCCAAGCTCAGAGCCTTCATGGCCAACGGTTTAACAGGAGTTGATCTCGCTCGTTGTTGGATATCATGGAGCATACTGCCCCTTAGTCAGTGCTCCGGTTTGATGTGCGAGTACACGGGCAGTGTTGATGACCCACTGCGCCACATGAACATCCAGCTCACCGACGAAGAAGTCACAGAAGCTGTGAAGAAAATGTTGAACGAACGGGAACACATTTGTGCCCGAACCGGCCTGCTTCCCTTCTATGCCACCAACAAACCGCCAGTCGTAAGCTTTTAACTTTACCTTTCACTGATCTTGTCATTGCTATATCTGCCCATTAATTAACACCAGAATCTGTTGAAAACGGGGCAATGATCCGTTTTGGAGCAAGAAGCTTCCGCAGGAGAAACCAGAAAAACTAGACAAACCGGAAGGACCAATCCGGCCAAAGACTAGAGTTGTGAAGAAAACCACCCATAGTAAGAAGACCACTGCATCTTCAGATCCAGCAGCTGACGATTATGTGGGTAATCCGGACCTTGAAGTAGAGCTTGATTCACTAGGCTTACTTTTCACATGCTTTATTGATGATGATATTTTTCAGGATGATGCTGAAGCCAGCCACGCTGATGCTGCAGAGGTAATTATTCTCTCTTCTGATTCAAACCCTTTGCCTTTGCCAAAAATCCGTCAGGCAAACCGGAAGGTTAAATTTTCTCATCCTCTTGCTTACTTGAATCCCAAATTTCTTATGAAGACCCAATAGCACGAAGTTCGCTGCACAACCCGTCATAGCGGCCAGGTAGTTACCTCCACCGGTTTACCGGACAGTCCGGTTCGGAAGCGTCGTTCCGAGGTCTCTAATTTGCTTGTCAGTGCTTGTTCTAAAGTGGGCCGTTTTCGTCAACCTCTTAATCCTTCTGACTCCGATTATCAGGTTACTTCCCATTCATCATCTGGCGAGTCATCAGCTACTCAGCTGCCACCGCTCAAAACCGTGCCTGGGTAAGCTATTATTATCGTAATATTTCTGGTGCATTACTTTGTAGCATATGCTGTTTTTGACTTTTATTACTTCTTTCAGGGCCAAGCCTAGACCGAGCAAGAAGGCCCGCCTGGATAAAGCAGCCGAGGACGTCGTTCCTGAACCGGATAAAACGCCAGATCCTGAAGCGGCAATTCATGAATATGCGCCAAATGACCCGCCACCACAAGATGATGATTGTATTGCTGAAGAGAGACATGTTGATACCTCCAGTCCAGTTGACCAGCCCAGAAGTCCCATTCGGATTGAGAAATCCACCGGTCCATCCAAGTCCACTGATAAACCGACAGCCCCAATGCAAACCGATGATGAAGTTGTCATTACTGGAGTTGGCCATACAGAGCCAAGCAATCCTGTCGCTTTGTCTAAACACACTGCCAAGGAAGAATTTGTTGCAATTGGCAAGGGTAAATGGAATGCCGACTTGTCAACTTATGCTGCTTTGTCTCCTCAAGACCTTCACTCCGGCTTTCTAAACCGGTTATATACCAGTCGTGACTATGAAGCCGGCCTGGTTAATATGATGAAAGATAAATATGAGGTAATTGCCATATGCTCCTGCTTATAATTCATCAACTCCAATAGCCCCCAAGTGCCGGTTTAAGATATCATTTTAAACCGGGACTTGTCATTTAGACTTCAATGTGCCTGAATTTTGCCGATGTAGCCCCCAAGGGCCGGTTCAACTTAGTATAGTTAAACCGGGACATTAGGTAATTGGCATCATAGCTTTAGAATTTATTTGAGCAAATAGCCATTAGCCCCCAAGTGCCAAGTTCAATACTTGTATTGATCTTGGGACTTTTATAGTCAATTGAAAGATGAAGATCAAATGTGCATTAGCCCCCAAGTGCCGAGTGCATAACTTGTTATGTGGTTGGCACTTCAATGTTTGCACTGCTTTCTAAATCATATAATTGTCTGTATGCAGGCTGAGCTGAAGACAAAGGAAAACCAAGTCACCGACCTCCAAGAAAATGTGAAGTCTCAACAAGCTGAAACCTCCAAAGCAAAAGAGGAGTTGACCAGCGCTTTAAGCGTCATGGAACAGCTTAAAGAGGATTTCAAAAAGGAGTGGGCGGACTAGGCCACCGAGAAGTCCACTTTAATCAAGCGAGCAGAAGACGCCGAGGCTGTGCTTAAACCGGTGGTGGATGAACTGAGTGGCATAAAGCGGCAAGTGCACTCTATGACTGCTGCTGTCTTTGGTAAGCCGATTTAACATCTGGATTTACTCAATCTCCTTAAGTAACTTTCAATGTGCTGACTCTTTGTAACCCTTCAGGAACACGCATTAGTCACTTGGGGTTAGATGTAAGGATGAAATTGAAAGCCGCCTACACCTTGATCGAGCAGCTGTATACTGGAGCACCGCGAATTATCTCTACCGCATCACATAATAATCCGGCGCCCACTTTAATTCAAGATACTTTGAAAAGGTTGTTGATGCTTCCTGCCCGGATTGAAGAGTTAAAGAGATCTGCAGCTCGAACCGGTGCCATCACTGCCTTAATCCGGGCAAAAGCATGGGCCGGACTTTGACCTTGTTGAGGCAGCTCAGGGCTATCCTAGTTTGAAGGAAGATGGAACAACATTTAGTGAAGCGGATCTGCGAGCCATAAACCAGGAGGTGCGTCCTCTAGCTTGCCAATTGGCTGAAGAGGCAGACTTGTCGCATTATCAGGCACAGTACAATGATCAAAACCAGCGAGTAGCCGCACCGATTCCTGAAGTGGAAAATCTTATCCCTCCAATCCGTAAGCACACTTATGCTCCTGATATTGATCCGTCACTGCTGATTCATGATGAAGCTGTCTTTCAAGCCTTAATGGGAATCGACTGGACAACCGTTGATTTCCAGCCGCTGGGCAGAGAAGCAGAAGCAGAAGCGGTGCGGGATGACCCACAACCATCAAGCCACGCTGGTGACCAGGCTTGAACCGGAAATCGGTTTAAAACTTCTTTACCTTTGAAAAACAATGATCTTATTTGGGCACCTTGTTGCCTTGTAATAGGCTAGCCAATACTCTTGATTTTGTTATGCCATCGTGCATAAATGCTGCAACCTGTGCTTCCTTTGGATGATAAAATTGTCAAAGTACTTTCTGCAATCAGAAAATCTTAAAATACCGCCGCGGTTATAACGTCAGGCGGATTGTTATGAAATCACAATATCTGAAACTTGAAGTACATGATCGAATCTTTGTGATACATAATACCTGCCATCATTGGGCATGAAGCTGGCTTAGCCAATCTTGAAGCGGAGGTTTTGTAAACCCTACATTATTAGAGGAGATAACAGCTCCTGTATATATAATGCCAATTTACCTTGTAAACCGTGCCGAGCTTTATAGTAAACCCCGTGGTACTCCTTAATAGGATGTTTAATAAAGAAAATCAAACCGGGCAAATAAACTCCGGATTAAAAATAGACCGTGTTCTGTCTATTGACAGTTTGCACCGGTGTAAAACTGTGTCGGTTTAAAAACGCAACAATTGTAAAGAAATATGTATGAAAGAAAATATTGAAACAAAGGCAATGATAAAACCCGGTTGCAAAAAGAGGCTTATTTGAGCCGATCAGATGGCGTTACCATGGTCGGACACGACCAAGCTCCCGATAGGTGTAGCTATGGTTCAAGTCAGCCAGGTCCCCAAATGAAACCGTGGCATTTATGCCGATCAGGAGGCGTGGCAATGGTTCGGGTTCGACCAAGCCCCCAAGTGATTATGTGGCCTTAGGCCGATCAAGAGGCGTGACTGGTTCATACTTGACCATGTCCCCAAGTGATCTGGTGGCTTTTGCCTATCAAAAGGTGTTGCATTGGTTCGGATACGACCAAGCCCCCAAGTGATATTTTAAAAAAGCAAATTCAAGGGGTAAACCGGAGACCGCTTTAATACAGAACAACTCTGTGTAACCACGCATGATGTGAAGGAACAGATACCCCGCTTTAGCTGAGGTTCTGGTTTATTATATAAATCATAATATATACATTGTCATAATATGTACATAAGTAGAGCCAATGGCTCAGGTATAGTAAGGCCGAAGATGAGCTATGTTCCACGGCCTATTTGTCTCCTCCTCTGATGTACGTGAGTCTTTATGCTCTCGAATATCGATCAGATAGTATGACCCGTTGTGCAGATTCTTGCTGACCACGAAAGGTCCCTCCAAAGGCGGGGATAACTTATGCATATCAGTCTGATCTTGGATGAGCCGAAGCACCAAATCTCCTTCTTGAAAGGTTCTGGTTCTAACTCGGCGACTGTGATAACGACGAAGATCCTGTTGGTAAATCGCCGAGCGGGCAGCTGCTATGTCACGCTCTTCATCCAACCGGTCCAAAGCGTCTTGCCGTGTTGTCTCGTTATCCGCTTCAACATAAGCCGCCACACGAGGGGAATCATGACGGATATCACTGGGGAGAACCGCCTCCGCCCCATAGACCATGAAGAACGGTGTGTATCCTGTTGATTTGTTGGGTGTGGTATTGATGCTCCATAGCACAGATGGTAACTCTTCTACCCAACAACCCGTTGTTCGCTGTAAAGGAACCATGAGCCGGGGCTTGATCCCTCTCAAGATATCCTTATTAGCTCTTTCTGCTTGACCATTGGACTGTGGGTGCGCCACTGATGAAACGTCAAGCCGGATGTGCTCACGTTCGCAGAATCCTTCATGGCACCCTTGGATAAATTGGTACCATTATCTGTGATGATACTGTGTGGAAAGCCAAACCGGAAAATCACTTTTTTTGATGAACTGAACCGCCGTGGCCGCATCACACTTGCTAACAGGTTCTACCTCCACCCACTTTGTAAACTTGTCAACCTCCACCAGGAGATGGGTCTTCTTGTCTTTGGACCTTTTGAAAGGCCCAACCATATCAAGCCCCCAAGTGGCAAATGACCAAGTGATTGGAATCATTCTTAATTCTTGAGCCGGCACATGAGCACGTCTAGAAAACTTTTGGCAACCGTCACATCGTCTGACCAGATCCTCCACATCAGCATGAGCAGTTAACCAATAGAAGCCATGGCGGAGCGCTTTAGCCACCAATGATTTTGAACCGGCGTGGTGACCACAATCTCCTTCGTTGATCTCACAAAAAATTTCACAGCCTTCTTCAGGGGACACACAACGTTGAAACGCCCCTGATACACTGCAATGATGCAACTCGCCATTGACGATAGTCATAGACTTGGATCGCCAGATTATCTGTCGAGCCAGAGTCTCATCCTCTGGTAACTCGCCCCGGTTCATGTACGCAAGATAAGGGAGCGTCCAATCCGAAATGACATGAAAGGCTGCCACCAACTGAGCCTCCGGATCAGGAATAGCCAAATCCGCTTCACCAGGGAGTTTGACCGACGGGTTGTGCAGCACATCGAGGAAAACATTGGGTGGGACCGGTTTGCGCTGAGAGCCTAGCCGGCTTAAAGCGTCCGCCGCTTCATTCTTCTGTCGGTCCACGTGGTCCACCTGATAGCCTTTAAAGTGACATGCCACGATATCCACCTCACGACAATATGCTGCCATGAGTGGGTCCTTGGAATCCCAAGTGCCAGACACTTGCTGAGCCACAAGGTCCGAGTCACCGAAGCACTTAACTCGACTTAGATTCATCTCCTTAGCCATCCGGAGACCGTGGAGCAAGGCTTCATACTCAGCTGCATTGTTAGTACAAGGGAACATTAAGCGGAGAACGTAACAAAACTTATCACCTCGTGGGGAAGTTAATACGACTCCAGCCCCCGAGCCTTCCAATTGCCTGGATCCATCAAAATGGATGTTCCAATATGTGTGATCCGGCTTTCTTCAGGTGCTTGCAGTTCTGTCCAATCATTGATGAAATCAACAAGTGCTTGCCGTCCGAGGCACGTACTTCAACCCGTGCGGCCCGAGCTCTATAGCCCATTTGGCAATCCGGCCAGTCGCTTCCTAGTTCTGGATGATGTCGCCCAAGGGAGCAGAACTGACCATCGTAATAGGGTGCCCTTGAAAGTACTGCTTGAGCTTCCGGCTTGCCATAAAAACTCCATATACCAGCTTCTGCCAATGCGGGTACCTTTGTTTGGACCCAATAAGTACCTCGCTGATATAATAAACCGGACGTTGAACCGGATGCTCCTTGCTCTTTTCGCAACACTTCAATAGCCACACTGACCGCCCGAGCGTTAGCAGCAACATATAGCAGCAATGGCTCCTTGTCAACGGGAGCAACGAGCACGGGCGGATTGGCCAATTGCCGCTTTAAGTCCTCAAATGCCTCATCAGCAGCAGGATTCCAGACGAATTGATACGCTTTCTTCAACATCTGATACAAAGGGATTGCCTTCTCACCAAGGTGGCTGATGAACCGGCTCAACGTGGCAATCCGGCCTGCCAAGCGTTGAACATCATTGATACACTTCGGTTTAGCCAGGGAGGTGATGGATGTGATCTTCTCCGGATTAGCTTCGATTCCCCTGTTGGACACCAGAAAACCCAATAACTTGCCTGCTGGTACACCAAAGACACACTTGGCCGGATTGAGCATCATCTTGTACGTCCTCAGGTTATCAAAGGTTTCCTTCAAATCGTCAACCAGAGTCTCCTTCTCCTTTGACTAAACCACGATATCATCCACGTAAGCATGTACATTTCGGCCAATCTGCTTGTGAAGGCAATTCTGTACACACCGTTGATAAGTTGCCTGAGCACTCTTGAGCCCAAAGGGCATAGATACATAGCAGAAGGCTCCAAAGGGAGTTATGAACGCCGTCTTCTCCTAGTCCTTAACTGCCATTTTGATCTGATGATAGCCAGAATATGCATCCAAAAAACTCAAACACTCACAACCCGCCGTAGCATCAATAATTTGATCAATACGGGGGAGGGCAAAAGGATCTGCTGGATAAGCCTTATTAAGATCTGTGTAATCCACACACATGCGCCAGGTGCCATTTTTCTTAAGGACCAGCACCGGATTAGCAAGCCACTCAGGATGGAAAACTTCAATAATAAAACCAGCTGCTAAGAGCCTGGCTACCTCTTCTCCAATAGCCTTGCGTCTTTCTTCGTTAAACCGGCGGAGGAACTGTTTCACCGGTTTGTATTTAGGATCCACATTAAGAGTGTGCTCAGCGAGTTGCCTCGGTACAACTGGCATGTCAGAGGGCTTCCATGCAAAAATGTCCCGATTCTCACGGATGAACTCGATGAGCGCGCTTTCCTATTTCGGATCCAAGTTGGCACTGATGCTGAACTGCTTGGACGAATCGCCAGGTACGAAGTCAACAAGTTTAGTTTTAGCTGCCGATTTGAGCTTCAGGGCCGGATCATGCTCCGTAGTTGGCTTCTTCAATGGAGTCATGTCTGCCGGATCAACATTGTCCTTATAAAATTTCAGCTCCTCGGTGGCACAAACCGACTCTGCATAGGCCACATCTCCTTCCTCACACTCCAAAGCGACTCTACGGCTTTCGTGAACCGTTATTGTCCCCTTGTGACCCGGCATCTTGAGCTGCAAATACACGTAACAGGGTCGTGCCATGAACTTGGCGTAAGCCGGTCGCCCAAACAGGGCGTGATATGGACTTTGGATTTTTACCACTTCAAACATCAATGTCTCCGTCCTGGAATCATGATCATCTCCAAAGGCCACCTCCAAAGCTATCTTGCCAACATGATATGCTGACTTGCCGGGTACCACACCATGAAACACCGTATTGGACGGTTTGAGATTTTTATCTGTTAGTCCCATACGACGGAAGGTCTCATAGTACAAACTATTGATGCTGCTCCCTCCATCCGTGAGCACCTTGCTGAACTTGTAGCCTCCCACCTGAGGAGCCACTACTAAGTCCAACTGACCCGGATTGTCAACCCGGGGAGGATGATCCTCTCTGCTCCATATGATTGGCTGTTCAGACCAACGTAGATAACGGGGCACGGCTGGTTCAATAGAGTTGACTGCCCGCTTCTGAACCTTCCGGTCTCGCTTGTCCAAGCTAGTGGTGAAGACATGGTACTGCCCACTATTCAACTGCTTTGGGTTGCTCTTGTAACCCGATTGTTGCTGCTGCTGATTGTAACCACCCTGGTTATTCTGATTATTTTGATTGTTATGTCCGCCCGGATTACCATTAAATCCTGAACCGGAATTTCCACCACCATAACCCGGCCCGGATCCTGAGCCACCGCCAGAGCTGTGATCATACCGGAAAGCATTAGAATTCTTGAACTCCTGCATAATATAGCAATCCTTCCAAAGGTGGTTTGCCGGCACCTCCTTCGTCCCATGCTTTGGACAGGGCTGGTTCAATACATAATTTAGGCGGTCCGGGTTAGGGTTAGGTGCTCCGCTGCGATTCGGAGGTTTACCCTTGCGTCCGCTGGCCCTTGTCCTGCGCGTTGGTATTAACCACAAAGTCCATGTTGCCATCCGCTTTACGCTTGCCTCCGCCACCATTGCCTGCCGAGTGATGCTGCTGACCTTTGGAGTTGTTGTTCTTCTTTCCCTTCCCTGCCTTGTCATCATCAGACTCGGGATCCTTGGTACTATCAGAATCAGCATACTTTACCAAAGCAGCCATGAGGGTCTCCATGTCAGTGCAATGGCGCTTCATCCGTCCCAACTTCAGCTTTAGGGGCCCAAACCGGCAGTTGCCTTCTAGGGTTATGACTGCAGTGTCAGCGTTAATGCGGTCTGATGAATGCAACACTTGTGAGACCCGGCGCACCCAATGAGTCGTCGATTCTCCTTCCTCCTAGACACAGGCGGCTAAGTCCACTATCGACATAGGCTGCTTACATGTATCCTTGAAATTACTGATGAACCGGGCTCGTAACTGGGCCCATGAACTGATGGAATGGGCGGTAAGCTTTTTAACCAAGTACGGGCCGTTCCTTCGAGCATCATGGTGAAGTATTTTGCACACGCCGCATCGCCCACATCGAGCATCTCGATGGCCATCTCGTAGCTATCCACCCAAGTATCTGGGGGTTGATCCGCCGTGTAATTTGGTACCTTGCGCGGGCCCTTGAAATCCTTGGGCAGGCGCACATTGCGTAAAGCGGGGACAAGGCAAGGCACTCCCAAAGAACTAGAAGTAACCCCAGGTTCCACCGAGATGGTCGGACGAACCGGTGTGAGCTGACGACCCTGATACTGCGCTGCTAACTCGGCCTCCCTGCGCGCTCGGGCCTGGTCCACCACTTCCTGAGGATTATCAGCACCATCCGCCGGGTTGTTGCCGCGGGGTGCCCCACGTCGTTGATTACTTGATACGGCCGGTTCATCCATATGTCTGCTATAGCTCCAGCTTGGACGAGGGGTTGAGTGGATCCGGTCGCGGTTGTACGAGTATGCTTCCTGTTGGACCAAAGTTGTCCTAAGAAGCTCCTTGACCCGGCGCGTTTCTACCGCCTGTGGCGAGTCACCTTCAATTGGAATGGCCTCCAGTCGTGCAGCAGCTGCAACAAGATTGTCCATCGGGTTGGAGTAGTGACCCGGAGGCGTTGGAACAGCCCGAGGTACAACAATGTTATGACTAGGCAGATCCATCAAATGGGGCTGAACCGGGACGCCGGTCCCAGCAGCTTCCGCCCGGTTTACCGCCGGCGGGTTACTGGTTCCTGCTCCTGGGGTGTTGAAAAGGTCTCTGGCCTCGAAAACCGAAGGCAAATGGGATCGGTACTTCCTCTTCATGACTTCATGCGACACGTCCTGGTCCAACATGAGCCTATAGGCTTGTGCCTCTAAAGCGGCCCGCTCCGCGGTCATCCTGGTATTTTCAGCTGCTAGGTCCGCCTTGGCCTGAGTGATCTGTTCCCTCACCTTTGCAATCTCCGCATTGTGGACGTCTTGATCCGTCGGGTTAGCCTCTGCCATGAGCGCAGCCAACGCATCAAACAGATCCGATAAAACTTGAGCCGGCGGGCGCACAGAGCCTCCTGCCCCGGCAGACATCGCCGCTACTGATCTGGAGGTCATTGCCGCAGAGGTCGAAGAATGAAGCACTGCTTGTGTACCGGCCATGAATATTCCAACCCGGTTGGGCAGAGCAGAGGGGTCCAGAATACTGTCGCCATCGGAACAGCCCCCAATCCGGCCATCTTGTAGTTGATACAGAGATTCGGTTTCTCCGATTGATGACTCGTCGCCAGAGTAAACGACGGTCTCACCACCGGATTCCGATCCATCCTCATAACTTCCTCCATGTATGACTCCCACGAAGGCACGCTTCACGGCCGGTTTAACCTGGGCGGATCGCGCACGTTGAGCCGTCTCAACGAGGTCGGTGCAGATGTCCGGCTCAGGGCCCGGTTCACCAATCTTGCCAATGAAAACGGTATGCCACCAAAGGGGACCCGGTACCCGTACTCAATCGAGCTGGCCTCGGGGCCCCAGCCTACATCGTCGATGTAGAGCTTGCCGCGATGACTCTTAGTCATCCGGCCCACAGCGTAGCCCTCGAGTCCTTCTAAGCGGCCCTCCAAGAACTTGAAACCATCGTGCGATAGCCCCACGGTGGGCGCCAATTGTCGTGGTTTTGTCACGGCAGATGTCCTAGAGAAAGGACTTAGTCGTGGAGCCATCGCGATGGGTTAGCTTGAAGGGGTTAAAGCGGACACAGGGACATAGAGATTTTATACTAGTTCGGCCCCTTCGATGAAGGTAAGAGCCTACATCTAGTTGTGAAGGAATTGATGGTGTTTCAATGACTAGGGAGCAAACAAGCTTCGCCTAAGTCTCGAGTTGTGTTTATTGTCCTAAACCGCTGCCGGGTCGTCCCCTTATATACACGGGTGACGCCCGTCGGTTCACAGAGTCCCAACGCCGGTTCATATTCGTATCCGGGTTGGTCTCTCCTTATTCCTATCTTACCATACAAATTTACATACAGATGCCGGTTTATGGCTACAAGTCCTAAACCGACTACGGGCCTCAGGCCCTCATCTATCTTCTTGGGCTTTAACACTCTAGAACTACTGATGAAGTTAACCCGGCCCAAATAGGCCGGTTTACGCCCAGTAGTAATATCCCCAGTAGTATCCCCACGGGTGCCACCTTACCTGGCCCGGGACCGTTTGCGCCTTTTGGCTTACGTATATGATAGTGTCGCTAGCATCCATATGACAGAGAACCTAGGCCGGCATGACTTGTTGTGAATCCAAAGTGGTACTAACTTACAGGGACAGGCATACATGACCCAGCAACGAACGTGTCGGTCATCAACGTATGAACCCAAGTCGTACCAAGCTACAAGGACTTAAAGGGACAACGCGTGACATTTCCCCAAAGGGACAGACACACACATGCCGGCCAGCCTAAGTGTTCCGGAGTAGTAGCAAGCTACCATGGCTCAATGGAAGCACTAGGAGACATTTCCCCATAAGAGAGGCTACCAAGAATAAACAACTAGGTTGTTGGATCTGCGCGACGCCCTATCAGTGGCGAGCTACTCCTCTGCCTGCAGATGCTCCTGCAGGAGGTGGTGGTTGTAGGTGGCGTTGGCCTGTGCCTCCCCGAACTACTCCTCCCGCACCATGTCCATGAAATGGGCACGAGTCTCGCCGATGGTCATGGTGTAATGCATGCGCCTCCATCGTTCCTCCACTTACGCTGTCTTTTTACACGACCGTCTTCACCTTTTCTGATTCTGTTCTGCCTAGGTCTTCCTGGCGGTCTAGTCAATACAGCAGAATGTAGTTTGAACCCTGGATCTACTATGTTTCATTGGTATTTTCCCAAGAGTGCAGGCACATTGGAAGCATAAGCAGCCTTGAATTTGGCAACAAAAAAATATTCAGAGATTTATTGATCAAGTTCACCATCTTCACCACCTAGAACAGTCATCAGATGTAGGGCATGTATGCATGGCTTCCCATGGAGCTGCCAGTGCCTACAATTGCATCCCTAGTTGCTAGGTTAACTGGATATCTCCATTCCCTGTTTTTACTGTCAGTATATGTAGCCTCATGTGTTGTCGCTCGAATGCAGTTCATGTTCGGCCCTCTTGCCTTGGCATGCAATGACTTAATAAGAGATGGGAGCATAAGATGGCCAACATATTCTCTTTCTGCAGTTCCTTTGCGAAGAGCCATCTTTATCATGCTCATCTACCAAATATTATCAAATATTTGCCATATCAGAAGCCCTTTCAATGACTTGATCTTTGCATTAAAACATTCTACCAAGTTATTGGTCACATAGTCTACTTTGCAGATTTAATTGAATTTGCTTCTTGACCACAACTTTCTAGGATGTGCATCTAGGTAATCCTTCACCAGAGGATTGTGAGCATACAACACTCTCAAATGATGTTCATGCTTCCTCTCACTGCATGTGCATGATGCTGGCCATAAGTTCTCATCATAAACTTTACCTTTGAATTTGTTTCTGAAATTCTGTGCTAGGTGTCGCATACATTCCCTATGCTCGACTCCAGGGAATACAATTTCCGCTGCACTCTCCAAACCCTTGCAAGCATTTGTGTGTATAGCGAAACCTGGGGGTGTACCTATAAGGTTGCGCAACTGCTGTAGAAACCAGACCCAACTTTCCTCACACTCTGCCTCCACCACACCAAATGCAACTGGGAATAGCCGGTTGTGTCCATCAACTGCAGAAGCTGCCACTAGTAGTCCTCTCCACCTTCCATTCAAAGCAGTTGCATCAATAGCCAAATAGGGCATGCAACCATCAAGAAACCCCTGCCAACAAGCCTTGAAACAAACAAAATCCCTCGTGAAGCACTCCTTCTGAAATGAATTCCCTTTTATTTTGTATGTAACTGTATGCTTGTCAATCTCTACAACACTCTCTGGACTAGCAACTTCCACTTCAGATTTAAATGTGTAGAGCAATTGAAAGCTCTCATTCCAAGGACCATTAATCCTGTCAAGAGCCATTTCCTTAGCATAGAAAATCCTCATGTAAGGTATATCAATCTTGTACTTCTCAATTAGCTTCCCATGGAGTGTTGTTGGACCAAATGCTGGTGTTTCTCTCAACCAATCCAAAATTGCATCTGCCACCCACCTAGTCTTTGCTAGCTTTGTTTTAGCCTTCCCTCCTCCCCCTCCAGGTGGACAAGTGTGCTGGTGTGGGTTCTTTTTTATCTGAAACAAAATGGGACCCAAACAAAATATTGTTAGAAAACATTACACAATGATCTGAAAATAAAATGAATCAGTATAAAATGAAATACACAAACCTGAATGAACTTGCTCATCAACATATGTGATGCATGCAATCTCCATCTACACCTATCATATGGACAATGAACAGTGAACCTTGTTGGCTCACTCCTATCAACCACATATGTATTTTCAGTGAGAATGCAATATGTAGTCACTGCATTACGACAGTCCATCATCGACTGGAATATGGTACCGACAGCTAGCTGGGGATCTTCCCTGTTCCACTCAATTGTTGGCATGTCCTCACCGTCATATTCATCTAAAACTAGGTTGTCGATGTTCTCCTGCCTCTCTTTATCGTTAGTGTCATCAAATCTGGCACGACTGATAATAGGTTGCTCCTAATATTCATCTTCCATTGCTTGTTTACTGATAGTATCTACAAGATCAGGGAACATATTCTCATCCTCATCATCATTTCGAGGCACCCCTTCGTCTGGCTCTGCATCTTGCTCCACATCGGCTGCAGCAACGACAGGAGAAGCGGCACAAGAAGCGGAAGCAGGCATATTGTGACTTTCAGAACCACTAGCTTTGCTTGGTTTTGACCTACAAGGAGTGTCGGGGCGCTTGCTATTAGCAGAGACGGAAGCTTTTTGAACAACCTTCCCCTTGTCACGTTCATTGCGTGGTTGAAGCACCTCGATAAGGATTTTACCGAAGCGTCTTTCAACATTCAAAGTAAAGAGCAATCCAAGATGCTCATCGCAAGTTAGTGGGAGAAATTTTTGCTCGGTACTGCTGAAAAATTCCAGTTCAACAACATCGTCAGGGCTCCACCCATATGAAGAATTTTGGAGGGCCACGAGCAAATCTTTGAACGACATACTTGTTTCTACCGCCTTTGGATAGAAAATTCCAGTAATCATATGCGGTTTTCTACCGCGCATCACACTAGCTTCCATCCTAACCGCCAACCGGAAAGCAAGCGCAGGATCAACCCTAGTCGATTCAAATAAGGAAAAGTTACAGTTAGGCCGAGAACAATCAGCAAAATTTGATCGATTCACGCGACTACCTATCAAATAGGGCCGAATGTATGAATCAACAAATATGTTATAGGGGAAAGGACGCTTACCGAGGTGTAATCCATGAATTATCCGTCGCCGATTCGACCCAATCCTCTCCACGGTCGATGGGCATGAGAACCTGCTCCCCTGACATCGATGCTTAATCCTGAGGGGGATGTGGGGGTAGATCTGGTGGAGGCGAAATAGGGTTAGTGGTTGGAGGGCATGATGGCGACAGACGGGGCAGAGCGGCTTGGTGTTGTAGTTGCTCGAGGTTCAGACAAGGGGATCCCTCAAACAAGCTCATCTGATGTGTCTCAATGTGACCCCACTCGTCAGAGTTAACGGTCAATGGTTTGACCCAGTGGCATCCTCCGTTACCATTTATGAGGGTTTGAGACAAGGGAGTGAGGAAAAGTGAGCAAAAGTTAAGAGCGTGGGGATGAATGAGTAGAGATAAGGAACCAGGGGCACAGATGTAAAAGTCCCTATAAAATAAATTGAGGTCGGATGAATATGGGTAGCGTTGGTTGGCTGCCTATCGTGGCCTTCACGGACTAGCCCCTATCCGCGGATGGATGCCGAAGCAAATTTAGGGGTTAATGCTGAAGATGCCCACACTACCCTTCTCTATCATGCAATATTAGTGTTGATCTTTTCCCAAAAGCACCGCCCGCATGCCTCTCGGCACTATAGCTGGCCAAACGGGCCGAGCCAAACAGGCCAGCCCGCGAGCACGCCGGCACGGCCCGCTATGGGCCAAGCACGGGCTAAACGGGTCGTGCCTGGCAGGCGGCACGGCTTGGGCCGTGCCTGGGCCTGGAGCCTGGGCACGCGGGACGGCACGGCACGCCCGTTTAATTTTTTTTTATAATTTTCAGATTTTTTTATATATTTATACCTAAATATAGCCCAATAGCCGTAAAAAAACAGCCCAACATACTGAATATGTGCAACCCAATATGCTAAACGGGCCATCGGGCCGACCCGTTTCCTAATCAGGCCGTGCCTGGCCAAGGAGCAGCGCCCGTGGGCCGGCACGGCACGGCCCGGCTATTAAACGTGTCATGGCGGGCCGTGCCGGGCAGGCACGATTAGCACAGGCCGGGCCGTGCCGTGTCGGGCCGGCCCGTTTGGCCAGGTATACTCGGCACTGCACACTGGACTGGACTTTGGAGTGGAAGCAAAGCAAACCATCACCTACCTAGTAATACGCTGACAAGCCCCGGGTCAAACAAAGAATCAAAGATTTCATGACATCCTGTTCCACAAACCGTCCCGGAACCCCCTCAGCCACTAATGATTGATTCCACGAGGGGTAAAATACTCCAATAATTACCGGTGCCGCCCCTCATTTCCTCCGTCGTTCCTCCAACTTTGCAGCCTATCGTGTCTCATGTCTCTGCGCTTGACGGAGCCTAGGTCATGAGTGTCACGGGGCACGAGCTCAGCGGCGCATGCAACGGCGACCTCCACTCCACTGGATGGACGCGGCGCTGCAGACACAGACGCACACAGCCTGCCGCTACTGACCGCCAGGAAAACGTCGAGGAAACGGGCGTAGCTTACCATGTGGACTGTCAGCTAGCACTCGTCAGACGCTGTCAAAAATCTCCGTGACAAGGGCAACTCGATCGAGTACCTGCCTGCCGTCCTGGCCTGGATCTGCTTTTACACAGCTTTCAATTCGGGCCCTCTCTGCCCGAGCACGTGTCTTTAACTGTGTGGTTCTCTTTTTATATTGAATATAAAATATATTTTGTGTAGCGATCGATGGATCGATCAACGCAACTTCTCCCTGGTTCATCGGGTGCAGTCAACCATAGGCAAATTATACAAGTGTATATATATTTGTCGTGCAAAATTATGTTTCGAGCTTAGACTGTCTCGCAACTTTTTGTGAAGCGGTAGAGCATAGGGCAAGCGTTGGGATTTGACTTGGGTGTCGCTGGGGATGGAGACCGATAACCTTGCATCCCATTCCCGTTGGATACAACACAGACTAGCAGACTGATATTTGCCCGAGCAGAGCAGATCGATGCTCAATCAAGGACGCCATAACTGCCATCCGAATGATCGATCTCTTTCGTTTCCACGGCTTACCACTCGGGTCGCCATCGCGAAAGAGCAGTTGGGATCGACTGAGGCCAACTCCACCGCGCGATCCCAAACGGACGTCCGGATTGGCCCGAATCTGTCCGTTTGGGACGCCGATGGATACGCCCGTGTCCGGCTGTGTCCATTGGGTCATGCGTGCGCCCACCGCGCGGCCGCACCCCAAATCGTGTCCGGGGCGGACGGGATTCAAAATAATAATTAAATAACTGAAAAGGCAAATAAACGCATTTTAAAAAAACATAAAACATATATATGGGTTGGCCACAAAACGGCTCAGTTTCAACGGCCACTTAAAAGGCCCAGATTCATAATTGACATAATAAAAAAATAAAAAAAACTACACCCGCGCGCTCTTGCCGCGCCCGTCGGTGTCGTGGCCGTCGCCGTCTTCACTGGCCGCCGGTGTCGTCGTCGTCGCTGACGAGGTCGACCTAGTCCGGCGGCGTCCAGAGGTGGGCCAGAGGTGCGTGGTGGACGGGGGCGGGCTGGACGGCCGGAGGTGCCTGCACCACCTCCTCCCGTGGCGAGGCCTCCCGCTCCGGTGACCGCGGCGGAGTGGGGCACCAGTTCACGCCCACGCCGGCGGCCATCTCCGGAGCAGTGCAGGACCAGCCCCACCCCTGGCCCAGCAGCTGCTAGAACGCGGCCGGCGGGTCCTCCCTCCTCTCCTCCTCGACGGCCACCATCTGCAGCACGGGGAAGGCGACGTCCCCGGCGGCAGAGAGGGCAATGGTCTCCTCCAGGTCGGCCCACTGCCGCTCGTCGTGCGTGTGCATGGAGTCGTCCATGACACGCTGCAGGAGACGGGCCTCCTCCTCGTCTGACATGCGAGGAGGTGGAGGCGGCGACGGAGACGGCGACGGCGTGGGCGTGAGGCCGCGGACCCGCCTACGCCCGCGCTCCTGGGCGCTCTCCCGTGGCCGCCGCGGCCCCGTCGAGGTGCCGGCGAAGAAGGAGGCACGCCTGGTGTCATGCTCGTCACGAAACCAGGTGTCCCACAACGGGGAGTCGGGGGCGTACCTGGCGTCATAGAAAAAGTCGCTGGGGAGGAGGCGGCGGCGGCGCTCGATCTCCTCGGCGCGCGCACGGCCGCTCTTCGGGACCGGCGGGATGGGGACCCGGTCGGCGGAGAGGTGCCAGTCATTGGGGAGATGGGCGTCGCTCCAGGGGAGCGGCGTCCTCGTCTTCCAATAACGGCGGCAGACCGACGCCCGGACGTAATGCCGGTCGCGCTCGCCGGCGGACGTGGGCGCGATGGCGAACGCGGCCGGCGCGGGGGCCCGGCGTGGTGGCGATGGCGACGGCGTCTCCTCCTTCTTCACCGAGCCGCGGCGGCGTCCCGACGAGGAGCCGGCCTCGCGGTCGTGCTTCCCCTTGCGGCCATAGTTCCAAAGCTCCATGGCTACGGGCGGCCGACGAGGTCGACGACGGGAAGCGGCTAGGGTTTCGATGGTGTCGGGTTTCGAGGGGGCAGAGAAGGGCCGAAGTGGGAAGTGTGGACGACGACCGATCCACGGTTTTCCATTTAAGAAGGACGACGACCCCTCGCTCTGTGGATGACAGGTGGGGCCATCCACCCGTGCGCATTTATGTTGACGGTGGGAGGTAGGTGGCCGCCTGCCACGCGGCCCCGACGCGGACGAGCGCGGGTCCGTTCGGTGTCCGCCGCGACCCAAACCCGGCGCAAGTTTGCGCTCGAAATGGGTCGGTCCGGACACAAGACGGACAGGATGGGTCCGGACCGTCGCACGCTGGGCCGCCTCCTTTGTTCGTTTTACCCCAAACGGACGGGGTCGGACATGATAGGGTCGCGCGGTGGAGTTGGCCTGAATATTCAACGGAAGTGGAATGGAGTATCCGAAGAACCTCCTCTCCCAACACGCAACCGAAGTGGAACGGAAGTGGAAGTGGAATGGATGCATGCATGCATGCATGCCCGGCCTGGCGTGGCAAATCCGATGTGAGATGAACACCAGGTTGCCATGCTCAGTGGAGTGAGTTGACAAGTCGTCGATCGCGTCTAGATATCGCAACCAAATCTTGTAACTGAACTGGAGGAGCGGCCGTGTACGCCTGCATGCGGCATAATATGGCACGAAACAGCACGGCGACCAAGGCAGAGTCGAGTTTTCCATCGGGGAGACACACACACAAGCCAGCGGGGAAGCGCGACACGCTGACGCCCACGCCGTGCACGAGCTGCCAGTCCACGCGAGAAGGGCGGTCTATGCTCTCACGCTCACAGTATAAACGGACGTCCACTGTCCTAGGTTTCTGTAGTCCTGCTGAATCATGGTTAGATCCAACAACCAACTACGGTCTCGTCTCGTCGCATTCACTTTCCAGCTGCCGCGTACCACGTACGTACGTAGAGTACGTACCAGCCGCGTGCTGTATGCGCCTGGCGAGACGCTCGAAGCCGGCACACGCGACTCGAGATTGTCCGCCGGAGAAGAGCTCGCGCCGTGAGAAAAGGCTCAACGGAACGGCATGCCCGGCCACGCAGCAGAGCACATGGAAAACGTCGCCGTCCGGCCGTCCTAGGATAGACGAGCCACACCCGCACCGTCATCCGTGCTGCGTGCGCGCACCGGGTTCGGCTGGATGGATAGATAGATAGATAGGGATGCCGCCACCACCTCAGCCGGCAGTCACCACCGGCACCGTGCGCGCGCACACGAACCCTTTCCGCCTCCAGCTACCGTCCAAGCCCCGCACACGCCGCATACACACTTTGGTCGGGTCACCACGAGACGTGCCCCGCGCATCTCATCCATCCATCGGCGGAACCTTATCGCGGCGCCCCGTCGGAGCCAAAAGGCACCCACGGAGCAATGCGCGTTTTGCTGCGGCTGGACCAGGCAGGCAACCTGGTCACGCATCGCCATCTCGCCGTGGCTTGGCTGAGCGCCAATGAGGGGAGACAAAACAACCGCGCTCTCCCTCTGTCCCGTCGCGAGACAGCCGGGCAGCGAGGAAGAGACAAGCGCGCCGGACATCACAAGTTCAATGGCCTGCTACCATGCACAACTAGATACACTAGAGATGAGTAGATAGAAATAAATTTCGTCACATCTTGGGTCCTTCCCATTGTCACATCTCAATCGACGATAGTAGGCGTCGAAGTCATTGTAGGTGTCACCATCCGGAGGGTCATCGGAGTCGCTCGAGGTGCCGGAGTTGTAAGACGAAGAGGGGAACCCGACCATACGTCGGGCGGAGCGGGCTTGCTCCTTGCCGAGTTGGGTAAGTCTAGGCTTTAGCGGCAATGTCCACTTTCTCATTGGCAAGCCACTCGGACATCTCGATGCCGAGCCACATTGCTTTCGCACTTTTGTGACCTTGGGGGGGGGGGGGCGTCCATCCAGGCCAATGTCAAGGACGGGTGTATGACGCCGCAGATGAGCTCCTCCTCTGAGTTGAAAGGCACGGAGCTAGAGTTTCCGCCCTTAGCCAGGGTGTCCCAGTCCATGGGGTCAACTTCGGAGGAGGAGCCGTTGTCAGATCAGGGTATGGTGGTAACACACACGGCGAGGGGAGCATTGTGGGAAAGGACTTGAAGTGGAGTGGACGAGAGAGTGGGGAGAGGAATGGCTAGGGTTTGGTCTGGGTTGGGGTTTTGTGTGTGACGGTGTCCTGGACTAAGGGGTACCAACCTACTTGGCCCCGCAGTCCATGGGTCGAGCTTATGGCCCACCGGTTTCACAAGAAGGGACTCCGGAAGCCTCGTACTTAAACGTGATCAAGACGGGCGCTCCAAAGACTTGGCGTGCACTTCAAGGAATACTCTTGTCGTCTGCATGTATGTTCTTAGATGGTAACTGACCATGACTAACCCTATATACCCCCTGTCGTGGTTTTATCACGGCAGATGTCCTAGTGTGAGGACTTAGTCGTGAGGCCTTTGCAACCGGGTGATTAGCTTGTCGGGGTAGATCGGAATCGAGAAACACGGGTTACCCAGGTTCGGCCTCTCACGATCGAGGTAATAGCCTACTTCCTGCTTGTTTACTTATTGCTTGGAGATTAGTTACAAGGGAGCGGATTCGCTTGACCTTGCTATTGATCGATGATACGTCTCCAACGTATCTATAATTTTTTATTGTTCCATGCTGTTATATTATCATTCTGGGATGTTTTACGATCATTTTATATCATTTTTTGGTACTAACCTATTGACATAGTGCCTAGTGTCAGTTGTTGTTTTTTGCATGTTTTTTACATCGCAGGAAATCAATACCAAACACAGCGAAACTTTTTGTGGAATTTTTTTGCACCAGAAGACATCCAGTGGGCCAAACAAGTACCGAAGAGAGAGCACGAGGTGAGCACAAGGCACCAGGGCGCGCCTGGAGGCCTGGGTGCGCGCTGGTGGGTTGTGCCCACCTCGGTGGCCTCCCGAACCGCCTCTTTGCTCTATAAATACCCCAATATTCCAGAAACCCTAGGGGAGTCAACGAAAATCAATTCCAGCCGCCGCAAGTTCCAGAACCACCAGATCCAATCTAGACACCATCATGGAGGGTTCATCATGTCCATTGGTGCCTCCCCGATGATGCGTGAGTACACTAGTAGAAAAAGGGGCTTCAGTCCCGGTTGGTAAGGCCCTTTAGTCCCGGTTTTTGAACCGGGACTAAAGGGTCGTTACTAATGCCTCCCCCCTTTAGTCCCGGTTCTTACACGAACCGGGACTAAAGGGCGCGGCTCACTCTGTGCATTTCAAAACCGAACCGAAAAACCATACCGAAAATAAACCGAACCGAACCGATTTTATGGTTTTTATGGTTTCTGGTTTCGGTATGGTATGAACTTTTCATACCAATTTGAACTTTGGTTTTTATGGTATATACCGAAAAACCGAACGGTTAACCGAATAAACCAAAGTAAAAAATAAATTTATATTTCTTGAGCTGAACAACCATACAAGTTGTCATTTTTCTTGTACATGAGTCAAATTCACTAATAAGCATGTACAATTTTCTTGTAACATAGTCATTTTTCTCTTTTTAAAATGCTAAGCACGTCCATAACCATCAATAGATGAATTAATGCATGCATATATACTTATATATATATAGTCATATATACTATTTGTGTAAAATAGTATGTGTTTTGAGTCATAAATTTGTAAATTATTATTACGTCATTTCCAAATTCGCGTCAACTTTGGTTTTTATGGTATATACCAAAACCATACCGAAATAATTTGGTATATACCGAAACCGAACCGTATTTTAATTTCATACCGTATTTACCGAAGTATTAATACCATACAAACCGAAAAACCATATAAACCGAACCATGTAAATCGAAATACCGAACGCACAGGGTGAGGCGCGGCCACGTGGAGCTCCACCTTTAGTTCCGGTTGGTAACACCAACCGGGACTAAAGGAAATTTTATGATTTTTTTTGATTTTTTTTGAATTTTTTTATTTTCAAATTTCTTAATTATTTTAACCTCTAGTCTGTAATCACCACCCCTCATCACTGCTCAATTTATTCTCTAATCACCCCTCATCATTCCAAATCATCTAACTTCTCGAACGGTCACCCATCCTCCCACTCCCGCAGCCTGAGCACGCTTAACTTCCGGGTTCTATTCTCCCTCGTTTCCAAGTCTGCACTTGTTGTTTTCCTGACAATAGTAAGATGTCAATCCTATTAACCTTCAGGAATTTTCCTTGAGCATGAAGTGACACATTTCATTGTTTGAGTTTGAAACTATTGTTTTAAAAACAATAATTATTTAGTAACACTAATATTTCTTGAATAATTAGTTTGACCATTGTTTGACCACAGTTTGACCAGATTTGATCAGATTTGACCAAAATTCAAAATAACTGAAATAATTATTTAGTAACACTAATATTCTAGAATAATTATTTGACCATTGTTTGACGATAGTTTGACCATTGTTTGACCACATTTTTTTTAAAAAAAATTGAAACTATAATTTTTTCTGTTACTAGTGGCGCACCTAGCAAATGGTGCGCCACTAGTAAGTTTGAAATTTTTTCGATTTTTTCCACTCTAGATCTTGAAAGCCCCGTAACTTTTTTTGTGTTAGGTTTTTGAGGATTTTGAAAATGTTTAACGAGGTTCCCCCTGTTAAATTCGGATGTAACTTTTCGAGTAGATGTTTTTTCATATAAAAAACTTTTTAATCCGAGTTCGTATGCAAAAGTTATGCCCATTTTACAAATTCCAGAGAGATTTTGCAAATAAAGTCGAAATTCATATTTGTAAATTTTCCCAACAACTAGACCACGTATCACATGGGAAACTTATTTTATTTTATTTTTTTGACATTTCCATCATTTTCTTTTGTTTTACTAAAACTGAAAAGGCGGTCCACATGGGGGGGGGGGAGAGTTTGAAAATGGGACCTTTAGTACCGGTTCGTGCCATGAATCGGTACTAATGCCTCAAAGCCCATTAGTACCGGTTGGTGGCACCAACCGGGACTAAAGGTCTAACCTTTAGTACCGATTAGTGCCACCAACCGGGACTAATGGGCATCGCACCCTTTAGTCCCGGTTCGTGGCACGAACTGGGACTAAATGGCCCAGGTGAACCGGGACTAATGCCTTAGCCGCACGAACCGGGATAAATGCACCCATTGGTCCCGGTTCTGGACTGAACCGGGACTAATGGGCTTACCCGGCCTGAACCAAAGCCCCCTTTTCTACTAGTGGTAGTTCTTTGTAAACCTACGGGTCCGTAGTTAGTAACTAGATGGCATCCTCTCTCTCTCCTTTGATTCTCAATACAATGGTCTATTGGAGAACCATATGATGTAACTCTCTTTTTGCGGTGTGTTTGTTGGGATCCAATGAACTTTGAGTTTATGATCAGATCTATGTTTTTATCCATGAAAGTTATCTGAGTCTTCTTTGATCTCTTTTATGCATGATTGCTTATAGCCTCGTATTTCTTCTTCGATATTTGGGTTTTGTTTGGCCAACTTGATCTATTTATCTTGCAATGGGAAGAGGTGCTTTGTGATGGGTTCGATCTTACTGTCCTTGATCCCAGTGACAGAAGGGGAACCGCCACATATGTATCGTTGCCATTAAGGATAACAAGATGGGGTCTATTTCTACATAAATAGATCTTGTCTACATCATGTCATCGTTTTTATTGCATTACTCTGTTTCTCCATGAACTTAATACACCAGATGCTTGCTGGATAGCGGTCGATGTGTGGAGTAATAGTAGTAGATGCAGGCAGGAGTCGGTCTACTAATCTTGGACATGATGCCTGTATAATGATCATTGTGTGGATATCGTCATGATTATTTGAAGTTCTATCAATTTCCCAACAGTAATTCGTTTACTCACCGTTTGCTATTTTTCTCTAGAGAAGCCACTAGTGAAACCTACGGGCCCCGGGTCTCTTCTTTATTATATTTGCCTTTGCGATCAGTTTTTATTTGCTTTTATTTTCATATCTATTAAATCAAAAATATAAAAATACCTTGCTGCACTTTATTTTATTTGGCGATCTATCTATCAATTTATTAGAACTTTCTCACGTCCACTTGCCAATTTCTGGCGCCGTTGTCCGAAAGGGATTGACGATCCCTTTAATACGTCAGGTTGTTTGTATTTATTTGAGTGCAGGTGCCGTTCACGTAGTGTTGCATGGTTCTCCTATTGGTTCGATAACTTTGGTCTCATCACTGAGGGAAATACCTACCGTTGCTGTGCTGCATCATCCCTTCCTCTTTGGGGAAATACTGACGTAGTTCAAGCAAACATCAATCGGTTGTAACTTAGTATTTCTGCCTCAGGGACTCGCCTTTATATACATGTCAAGGCCCCTAGGCTTACAAGAATCTGGGTCCTGCTACGACCCGTGACCAAGTATGTTTCTATCTTATCTTATTTCCTAAGTAAGGAAACTCCTGGTGACTTGTACTTTAGGGCTACGAACTGCCGTCTTTGGATGCTGTGCCCTAAGCCGGCCCACTCTGTGAGCCGCCCTGCTAGTCTTTCACCTGGGCGCCTCGACCAGTCTTGAGTCTTGTTCCTCATCCGCCTCTTGGATGACCCGGCCCAATATGGTGGGTTATATCGTGGGGTTATATCCCCAATATTAGCCCCCAGATTGATTTGAATTCATTCATGTCAATCTCCACCATTTTAACCTCGCGGCTTATCTTACGGTCAGGTCTGCATCTTTTCCGGGTCACAAAATGCCGGCTTATGACACTTTCTGACTTGTTACTTTTCACATCTTATTGTTGACGTCCTCCTCCGGAAATCTAGGAAGCCGAGGATGACATCCTAATGAATCTCTTAATATCTGTTAATGCCAAAATCTAGGCGCCCCTAGCTCCAAAAGTTACGGTGCCTCCTCAATTCTCGCGCCTGCCATTTACACTTATCCTTTCACCTTATATATACACGCGGGGGGCTCTTATTTTCACTTTTATCTCGCCCCAGTCGCTTCTTCTTCCTCCTCGAGCCCAAGCTCCTCACT
Organism: Aegilops umbellulata; assembly: GCA_032464435.1. Lineage (NCBI taxonomy): Eukaryota > Viridiplantae > Streptophyta > Magnoliopsida > Poales > Poaceae > Aegilops > Aegilops umbellulata. Next base: position 644,124,844 of record CP136060.1, on the reverse strand, counting down.
GCGCTACTGCCTCTTGATACGTCTCCAACGTATCTATAATTTTTTATTGCTTCATGCTATATTATATTCTGTTTTGGACATTAATGGGCTTTATTATACACTTTTATATTACTTTTGGGACTAACCTACTAACCGGAGGCCCAGCCCAGAATCGCTGTTTTTTGCCTATTTCAGAGTTTCGCGGAAAAAGAATTTCAAACGGAGTCCAAACGGAAATGAAACCTTCGGGAACGTGATTTTCGGAACGAACGTGATCCAGAGGACTTGGACCCTACGTCAAGACATCAACCAGGAAGGCACGAGGTAGGGGGCACGCCTACCCCTCCCCCCTCCCCGGGCGCGCCCTCCACCCTCGTGGGCCCCATGTTGCTCCGCCGACGTACTTCTTCCTCCTATATATACCTACGTACCCCCAAACTACCAGATACGGAGCCAAAAACCTAATTCCACCGCCGCAACCTTCTGTACCCGTGAGATCCCATCTTGGGGCCTTTTCCGGAGCTCCGCCGGTGGGGGCATCGATCACGGAGGGCTTCTACATCAACACCATAGCCTCTCCGATGATGTGTGAGTAGTTTACCTCAGACCTTCGGGTCCATAGTTATTAGCTAGATGGCTTCTTCTCTCTCTTTGGATCTCAATACAAAGTTCTCCACGATTCTCGTGGAGATCTATTCGATGTAATCTTCTTTTGCGGTGTGTTTGTTGAGAACGATGAATTGTGGGTTTATGGTCAAGTTTATCTATGAACAATATTTGAATCTTCTCTGGATTCTTTTATGTATGATTGGTTATCTTTGCAAGTCTCTTTGAATTATCAGTTTGGTTTGGCCTACTAGATTGATCTTTCTTGCAATGGGAGAAGTGCTTAGCTTTGGGTTCAATCTTGCGGTGTCCTTTCCGAGTGACAGTAGGGGCAGTAAGGCACGTATTGTATTGTTGCCATCGAGGATAACAAAATGGGGTTTATATCGTATTGCATGAGTTTATCCCTCTACATCATGGCATCTTACTTAAAGCGTTACTCTGTTCTTATGAACTTAATACTCTAGATGCATGCTGGATAGCGGTCGATGTGTGGAGTAATAGTAGTAGATGCAGGCAAGAGTCAGTTTACTTGTCGCGGACGTTGTGCCTATATACATGATCATACCTAGATATTCTCATAACTATGCTCAATTCTGTCAATTGCTCAACAATAATTTGTTTACCCACCGTAATACTTATGCTCTTGAGAGAAGCCACTAGTGAAACCTATGGCTGAGGCGTCATAGGTTTAGGCTTTAGTGGTGGCGTCCACTTTCTCATTAGCAAGCCGCTCGGAGTCCTCGACGCCAAGCCACAATGCTTTCACATTTTTGTGATGGCGGAGGTAGTGTGATAGTTTGATAGTGATCAGTAGCACGGTAGTGTGATAGTTTGATAGCAATAGTAATGGTAATGGTAGCAATGATGGTTTTGTAAAAATTGCGACAATAGCAGCAACAGTAGTAAATTAGCAAAGATCAATATGTGAAAAGCTTGTACGCATTGGATCGGTGATTATGCTGAATAACATTCATCATGTAACACTTATAACCTAGAGTGACACAGTACTAGCCCCAATTCATCAATATAATGTAGGCATGTACTTCGTATATAGTCATACGTGCTTATGATAAGAACTTGCATGACTATTTTGTCCTACCCTCCCATGGCAGCGGGGTCCATAAAGAAACTCAGAGATATTAAGGCATCCTTTTAATAGAGAACCGGAACAAATCATTAACACATAGTGAATACATGAACTCCTCAAACTACGGGAATCACCGAAAAGATTCCCAATTATTGTCACCTTGCGTATGCGGATCATAACACGTAGCAGATGCATACAACTTGCAACATCAATCTCAGAACATAGTGGATACTAGGAATCAAGTCCTAACAAAACTAACTCGATTACATTATAAATCTCATCCAACCCATCACCGTCCAACAAGCCTATGAAGTAATTACTCACTCCCGGTGGTAAGTATCATGAAATTGGTGATGCAAGATGGTTGGTGATGATGAAGACGGAAGATCCCCCTCTCTAGAGCCCCGAACGGACTACCGATTTGGCCTCCCAATGAAGAGCAGGAGGTGGCAGCGGCTCCGTATCGTAAAACACGATGAAACTTCCTCTCTTATTTTTTTCCTCGGGAAATATTAATTTATGGTGTTGAGATTAGGGTCAGCGGAGCCACGTGGGCCCCACAAGCCACCAGAGCGCGCCCTAGGGGGGTGGGTGCGCACCTGTTGGCCCCCCTCCAGTAGGTCTTTGAAAGGATCGATAAGAGGTGTCTAGAGGGTGGTGATTAGACACTAAGTACCAAAAGTTGCAGTTTTTAATTTCTTTAAGTTGAAGTGGAGTTTTGGCACAAGTTTAACAAACACAATACATATCAAGCAAGCATGCAAAGAGTATATGAGCAGCGAAAAGTAAAGCATATGCAACTTGTAAGAATGTAAAGGGATGGGATTGGAGTGTGCAAACGTAATTTGGAGACACGGAGATTTTTAAGACGTTGTTCCGATAGGTGGTGCTATCGTACATCCACGTTGATGGAGACTTCTGTTAGGGAACGTAAAATAGGCGTAAAAAACAGCCCAACATGCTGAATATGTGCAACCCAATATGCTAAACGGGCCATCGGGCCGACCCGTTTACTAATCAGGCCGTGCCTGGCCAATGAGCAGCGCCCGTGGGCCGGCACGGCATGACCCGGCTATTAAACGTGTCATGGCGGGCCGTGCCGGGCCAGGCACGATTAGCACAGGCCGGGCCGTGCCGTGTCGGGCCGGCCCGTTTGGCCAGGTATACTCGGCACTGCACACTGGACTGGACTTTGGAGTGGAAGCAAAGCAAACCATCACCTACCTAGTAATACGCTGACAAGCCCCGGGTCAAACAAAGAATCAAAGATTTCATGACATCCTGCTCCACAAACCGTCCCGGAACCCCCTCAGCCACTAATGATTGATTCCACGAGGGGTAAAATACTCCAATAATTACCGGTGCCGCCCCTCATTTCCTCCGTCGTTCCTCCAACTTTGCAGCCTATCGTGTCTCATGTCTCTGCGCTTGACGGAGCCTAGGTCATGAGTGTCACGGGGCACGAGCTCAGCGGCGCATGCAACGGCGACCTCCACTCCACTGGATGGACGCGGCGCTGCAGACACAGACGCACACAGCCTGCCGCTACTGACCGCCAGGAAAACGTCGAGGAAACGGGCGAAGTTTACCATGTGGACCGTCAGCTAGCACTCGTCAGACGGTGTCAAAAATCTCCGTGACAAGTGCAACTCGATCGAGGAGTACCTACCTGGCGTCCTGGCCTGGATATGCTTTTACACAACTTTCAATTCCAATTCGAGCTCTTTCTGCCTGAGCACGTGTCCCTAACTGTATGGCTCTCTTTTTACTGAGATAAAATATATTATGTGTAGCGATCGATGGATCGCTCAGCGCAACTTCTCCTGCTTCATCAGGCGCTGTCAGCCATAGGCGAATTACAAGTATATACTGTACATACTATTGAATTCTTGTCGTGCAAAACTATGTTTAGAGCTTGGACTATCTCACAACTTTTTGTGAAAGAAGCAGTAGAGCATAGCGCGAGCGTTGAGATTTGACTTGGGTGTCGTCGTGTCACTGGATGGAGACTGTCTACTGGCCGGGAGCACCAACAACCTTGGATCCCATTCCCGTTCGATACTCAGACCAGCAGAATAATATTTGCCCCAGCAGAGAGCAGATCGATGCTCAATCAAGGCCGCCATAACTGTTATCTGAATGATCGATCTCTTTCGTTTCCACAGCTTTGCACTCGGGTCGCCATCGCCAAGCAACGGCTGGGATCGACTGAAGACATAACCTTCTCTTCTAACACGCAAGTGTGCCCCTCTGTTTTGGGCTGCGGCAATTGCGGCATGTGTGCCATACTGCCTTGTGCCGTTTATCCATACCTTGTTGGGTGGCCAGAGGCGAGTGTTTGACAAGTAGCCCGACGCCGACGTCCAGGATCGCACGAACAAGAATATCTGCGCAACTCCAAAGCGCCGATGCAAATGAACACGGATATTGTCCGATTGGGTCGGAGTTTTGGCCTTTGTCCACCCCTATCCGTGCGTCATATTTTTGTTTTTCTGCGGACATATAAAGACATTGCCCAAAGCTCATATAATTCAACCACATACAAACATCATAGTCTGATTACAAAATAAAATCTCATAGTTTACAAATCAAATAAAGGTTAAATTGTCACAAATACATTTGAAATAAATAAAAAGCCCATAATCTATTGGTTGCCAAGATGAGCTCATAAATACTCAACCAATTCTTTTTATATTTGAATGTGAGTTTTCCAATCACGTATTTGATGATGAAATTTGATGAACTGTGTAGATGTGGCCGATCCTCCATGCTCACACACAACATTTTTCTCCTGAAATTGAAACCCCTGATCAAAGATTTCATCAGCACGCTCATCCTCTTCAATCATATTATGCATGATCACACAAGCAATTATCACCTCCCACAACTTTTTGGTGCTCCAAGTTTTAGCAGAATACCGAATGATGCCCCGAGGTTGAAGAAAACCAAAAGCACGCTCCACATCCTTTCTAGCACTCTCTTGTGCTTGGGCAAATCTCTGCCTCTTCTCTCCTATCGTGTTGGAGATTGTCTTCACAAGAGTAGACCACTGAGGATAGATACAATCTGTTAGGTAGTATCCTTTGTGGTAGTGGTGGCCATTGATCTCAACATTGACCTCTGATCAGTTGCCTTCTGTAAGCCTTGCGAACACCGGAGAGTGTTGAAGCACGTTGATTTCCTTGTGAGAGCCGGCCATGCCGAAGAAAGAGTGTCAAATCCAGAGATCTTGTGAAGCACGACCTCAAGTATGACAGTGAAAACTTTTACATGGCCCATAAACTGTCCCTGCCAAGCAGAAGGACAGTTTTTCCACTCCCAGTACATACAATCTATGCTACAAAGTATCCCCGGAAAGCCTTATCGGCATTGACCGCCAACAACCGGGCTGTATCTGCAACAGTTTGTTCTCTCAAGTACTCCGGGCCAAATACTGCTACCACAACCATGCAGAACCTATACATGGATTCTAAGCATGTGGAATCGCTCATCCGTACATACTCATCAATCAGATCACTGGGTATTCCATATGCAAGCATTCGAATAGCTGCAGCGCATTTCTGATATGAGGAGAAGCCAACTTTTTCTAGAGCATCCTCTTTGCATTCGAAATAATTATCATAAGCAACCACCCCCTCCGACGCCCAGATATGATGGAACACATGTCTAGCTATCCGAAATAGGTTGTGTTTGAAGAGTGGGTCAGCGGACTCGAAGTACTCCTTCCAGAGTAGGCAATGGCCGCACTCTTTGTTGCAATCCAACACCGGAGTATGCTCCGGGATTGAGCCCTTAAACATCGGTCGCTGCCTACATTAGCGGAGCTACCCAAAATTTGTTGGGCGGGCTACAGGGAACAAGGCCAAAGGAAATCACAAAATAATTGCTCTCAGAGCCCAGCTTTCCGTCCACTCTTCAGTGTTTTTCTTTTGGATAGGGCGGGCCAAGGCACAGTTTTGCCTGCATGTAGCTCCGCCCCTGGCTGCCTACTAATGTGGTCATGGATGACCAAAGCCGCAACCATAATCTCCTCATCGTCGGCAGACGAATCATCTGAATCGCAAATGAAGTTGTTGAAAAGTGCTCATCATCGCTATCCATTTGTACCTTGCGGGCGAAACGTCGAACACCTTGCGGGCGTGGAGCTAGAAGTCGGCCTGTGAGGAGCCCCGCATATCTCCCAGACCAGGCAGCAGGCCTGTCGGCGTGGAGGCGACTGACGAGCAAGGGCGCCGATCTTGGAGCGTTGACGGTGGCGGCGGAGGCGCACGGGTGGGGGGGGGTGGCGTGGTTGCGGGTGACGGCGGCGAAAACATTCCACCAACGCTAGCAAGAAAGGCGTCGGGTGCGGTGAGCTGCTGGGTGAGGGCTATGGGTGGCGGCTTGAGCAGCGTCCAACCGGCCGGAACTAGGAATGGCGGCGAGGGCAGGCGGCCAGGTGTGTTGGCCACCAACTAACGGGCCGGAGGACAAGTGCGGGCGTCGTCGCGCGCGTCCGCTCGGTGTCCGCGCCGATGCAAACCTGGCCCAAAGTTAGATCTGAAATGGGTCGCGCGTGGTCAAAAGCGGACGCTCATCCGTTTAGTTCGGCGCGTTAGAGTTGCCCTTATAGTGACGTGGTACTTGCACCGTGTAACGTCCTCGATGCGGCTATATCTCCCACGTGTCGAAGCATGACTTAGAGGCATAACCGCAATTGAAAGCAATGTCGCAAGTGAGGTAATCTTCACACAACCCATGTAATACATAAGGGAAAGAGATACATAGTTGGCTTACAAACGCCACTTCACACAATACATGAGTAAAGCATTACATCATACAGATACAATCAAGGTCCGACTACGGAACCAAAATAAAAGAAGACTACCCCAAATGCTACACAGATCCCCGATCGTCCCGACTGGGCTCCACTACTGATCAACTGAAACGAAACAACACAATGAACAAGATCTTCATCGAGCTCCTCCTTGAGCTCGGGTGCGTCACCTGCACGGTTTCATCGGCACCTGCAAACTGGTTTTGGATGTATCTGTGAGTCACGGGGACTCAGCAATCTCACACCCGCGAGATCAAGACTATTTAAGCTTATAGGTAGGACAGGGTAGTGAGGTGGAGCTGCAGCAAGCGACTAGCATATCTGGTGTCTAACATATGCAAATGAGAGCGAGAAGAGAAGGCAAAAGCACGGTCGAACAACTATGATCAAGAAGTGATCCTGAAACTACTTACGTCAAACATAACTCCAACACCGTGTTCACTTCCCGGACTCCGCCGAGAAGAGACCATCACGGTTACACACGCGGTTGATGTATTTTAATTAAGATCAACTTCGGGTTTTCTACAACCGGACATTAACAAATTCCCATCTGCCACATAACCGCGGGCTCGACTTTCGAAAGTTCAAACCTTGCAGGGGTGTCCCAACTTAGCCCATGATAAGCTCTCGTGATCAACGAAGGATATTCCTTCTCCCCGGGAAGACCCGATCAGTCTCGGAAACCCGGCTACAAGACATTTCGACAGTAATAAAACAAGACCAGCAAAGCCGCCCGATGCGCCGACATCCTGATAGGAGCTGCACATATCTCGTTCTCAGGGCAACACCGGATGAGCAGTCCGTACAACTAAAACCAGACCACAAGTTTCCCCGAGGTGGCGCTGCAAGGGGCTCTAGTTCGGACCAACACTTAGACTAGCATTGGCCCGGGGGGCTAAAATAAAGATGACCCTCGAGCTGGCCGACCCAAGGGAAAAGGGATAGGTGGTAGGCAAATGGTAAAACCAATGTTGGGCCTTGCTGGAGGAGTCTTATTCAAAGCGAACTGTCAAGGGGGTCCCATAAATCACCCCGCAAAAAAAAGGGGGTCCCATAAATCACCCGACCGCGTTAGGGACGCAAAAATCCGGGAATATAACACCGGTATGACGGAAACTAGGGCGGCAAGAGTGGAACAAAACACCAGGCATAAGGCCGATCCTTCCACCCTTTACCAAGTATATAGCTGCATTAATTAAATAAGATATATTATGATATCCCAACATGTTCCAATCAAGGAACAACATCTCCATGTTCCAACAAGGAACAAACTTCATCTTCACCTGCAACTAACAACGCTATAAGAGGGGCTGAGCAAAGCGGTAACATAGCCAAACAACGGTTTGCTAGGACAAGGTGGGTTAGAGTCTTGGTTTAACAATATGGGAGGCATGATAAGCAAGTGGTAGGTATCGCAGCATAGGCATAGCAAAAGAGCGAGCATCTAGCAAGCAAAGATAGAAGTGATTTCGAGGGTATGGTCATCTTGCCTGCAAGGTTCTCAGAGTAGTCGAAGGCTTGATCCTCGTAAGTGTTCTCAACAGGTTCCTCGTTCACGTACTCGTCTCCCAGCTCTATCCAGAACAAGAACACAAGCAAAGGAACAACTATCAACCATGATGCAATGCGCAATCAACATGATGCAAAACATGGCATGATATGCGAGATGTGGTATGCAATGCATATGCGTGCTCCGGAAGAAAAAAGATGAACAAGGCATAATCTTGGCAAACCAAGTATGCCACTGGAAAGGTGAGGTGATTTCGGTTGAAATCGATATAAAGATCACCGGAATCGGATGCACGGTTTGCAAATGACAAGCAAAACAAGAATGACATATTTCTGCGTTTAACGACATGATGCCACTTAGCATGCAACAAGAAATTAAGCTACTACATCCAAACATATCAGCAAAGCATATGAAAGTGATCTACTCAAGATGCTTGACAAAAAATGAACAATGAGCTACGGCTAAAGCATACCACAACAGGTTCAAATAAGCATGGAAAAAGTGCAAAAGATAACAGGTTCACAGACTTAGTGAAAATACTAACATGCCAGAAATTAACATCAGGATGACATGTTTAGAGCAGGGAAACCACCTGCTACAGGAACAGGACATAGCAAAATATGGCACGACGTGGATCTACTCAAAGCATTGAACAAAAGTCCCTTACTGACCATGAGCCAAAAAGGACCATAAATTATAATATAACCCATGTCAATTAAGCAAGTTTCGTTACAGTTTTCAGACTTAGCAGAAAAACTGGACATGTCAAAAACAGATAACAAGTAGGCATGTTTACGAGCTCGATCCACTCACTACAGAGCATTGCATTATAAACTAAGCATACACCCATCAAGAAAACATGGCATAGAAGCTAATCGTGCCAAGAACAACATCGTAGCATGCAAGGATCAACTACAACAAACTTGACAAAATCGAATAACATGTAAACAATCTGCCAGTAACATTTTATAGCAAAAGTAGAGCTCGATTGACTCAAGCTAAGGCACTCCATAATTACAAAACAAGCATGGATGAATAGAACAAATCCATATGTTCAAAACATCCTTACTGATCATGCTCAAAAAAAGCATAGATCTCTCTGAAACAACATGAACACATGGCATAAAAATAACAGCAGAACATGACAGTAAAATTACAAAGTCCCTGAAATCAGCAACATTATGATCCCTAGTTTGCATGCTTGTGCTAGTCACCAAAAAGATCACAAAAATACATGGCATATACCCCTGTAAATATGGCATGGCATATTACAAAACACATGTAGGACTACAGTTCATAGGATGCACACATCAATCATGGCAAAAATGACAAAAGTGCATCTAATGAAACAGATCTGAAACTAACATCACATAGCCCTTTTCTAATAGCATTTCTGGCAACAAGATGAACTCAAACGAAAATGATGCAATGAGACGAAATGATGTACTCATCGAGGCAAACAATTTGACATATTACACGCACGAAACGGAGCAGTATGCAGATAGTTATGGCATGATGAATAATACACCAGAATGTTGAAATAACTCGGGACTTGGGGAAAAATCGGGGCAACCTCGCCGATCTAGGGTTCTGGGCACGGGAACCGAGGATGGCCGGAGTTGCGCCGGAGATGCGACCGGAGAGGAGGGAGATGGCGGGGACGGCGGATCCGCGGCGAGGGGCACCGGATCCGGCCGCGGGACGGTGAGGACGGCGCCGGCCGGGGAGTTGCGGGGGCGGCGGCGCTCGGCGACAGGGCAAGCGGCCGGCCGCGGGAGGCACGGGGTCGCCGGCGGGAGCTCGCAGGCGGCGCGGCTCGCGGGTCGCGGGCGGCGGCGGGCGAGCCTGGGCCGGGGAGGCGCGGGCAGGCGGCGTCGACGAGATGGGCCCTGCGGGCCCGATCCGGGCCACGCGGGCCGGCGGCGGGGCTGGAGGAGAGAGAGGGTGACGGTGGTGACGTGGCGAGGCTGGATTGGTCCAGCGCGGCGGCTGGACATGTCCGGTGGTGGCGCGGACGTGTCCGGCGGCGCGAGGATGAAGAAGACTAGGGTTAGGGTAGGTTTCATCCGTGATTTGGACGGAGGAGGCATGTATTTATAGGTAGAGGCAGGGGCGGACCTACGTTAGGAGCCGTGGGGACAGCTGCCCCCACTTGATTTTTTGCATCGAGTTATAGTGCTAGTACGTGATTCATTAGTGCCCCCACTAAGCCTAATTACCTGCCCCCACTAAGCCTAATTAGTTGGATATTGTAAAAGCCCAATCGTAAGAAAAACAGCCCAGTAAAAGGCCACAGCCCGCAGCGTAAATCTGAACCCTGCCTACACACCACACGTATACACAACCTAAGAAAAAAACAGCCCAGTAAAAGGCCATAGCCCGTAGCGTCGTAAATCTGAGCCCTGCCTTGTATATACACAACCTAAGAAAAAACACGGACGCAGCAGCCCCGCACGGGACTGGAACGAAAGCCCTCGCCTGTCACCTCAATCTCAAACCGACACGCAGTCACCGGCTCGCTGCAGCGCCGCCGGCAATCGTGAATCGTCGACTCCCCATAGTCCATCCCTTGCTGCTCGTGTTCCTGGCCGGCGGCACACCGGCACCGCGGCGGCACGGCGACGGCGACGGTGATCTCATTTCTCATCTCTCCAGTTCTCCAATTCCCTAACTTCAGTTGACAACTTGACATCATGGTAAATCCCTAGAACTTTTTTCTGCAAACTTGTTGTTTCTTTGCTTCTATGTTAAAAACCATCTTAGTCTTGTTAACTCGTGTGTATAATTTATCAATTTGTGTGATTAGATCAGTTCAAACAATTTTTTCTATTGATGTTTGAATTTTGGCACTTAATATATTACAGGACAGCTAATCGGGAGGTTTTTCAAGAAATCAACAACTTCTTCGATGACTGAACTAGTTGATTTGGACAAGCTTCATAGGGGTCCATCTAAAAGGAAAAGGATTATAGCACTTACTTTGCCTGTTGCCACTGGAACCATTGAGAGATGCTTCTCAGCTATAAAGATTGTGAAGAATGCTCTACGTAGCAAAATTAGTGATGATTTAATGAAAAAGAATTGCGGTGAAAGAACATGCGTTGACCAAAATTCCAAATGAAAATGCTGAGCAAAATTCCAAATGAAGTGATAGTTAAATGTTTTCATGCGGTGAAAAAGCGTTGTGGGATGAAACGGAAGGTAATGCTCTTCCAAAAGCTCTTGCCTTTTTAATACCAGCTTTTTTCAACATTTGCACTTCCCCTCAATTTTGATCATGTTTTTCCTTGTTGTTGCAGGTTGTAGATTACAGTGTTAGGACAATGTGTCGATGTGCTCTTTTGCAACTTCATAACAAGATATTTTATATTGACAAATGGTTAGTTTCCTTTTGCTTTTGAATGAACTTGGTTACCATGTGGATAATAAAGAGATTATCTCTACATTTTTTGTTTACATGGATGTTTTTGCCTTGTTGGTTTATGAATATGGCCATATATTTTTTGCCCCCTCTCAATTATTTTCCTGGGTCCGTCCCTGGGTAGAGGGAGCTAGGAAGCTCCAAATGAGGTGCGGTTTTCGGCCACGCGATCGTGATCGAACGACCGAGAACATGGAGATGACTTAGATGGGTTTAGGGCCACTTTGAAAAGGGTGTTGGGCTGCACATAAAAGAGGCTTTCACGGTTACCCGGTTAACCGTTGGAGTATTAAACGACCTCCGAATGACCCGAAACTTGACAGGCGGTCTACCGGTGCTATACCAACGCCGCTTGACAAATCTCGGTCCATTCCGAGAAAGTTTAATACCCGCTCATGGAAAAAGGTAAAAGGGTACGCCGGGGAACATAGGAGCGCCGGATTGCAAAACGGACAACGGGGAGAATGCTCAGATTCATGAGACGAACACGTATGCGAATGCGATGCACATGATGACATGACATAAAATGCATGACAAGGACAAAATGCAAAAAGAAGGGAAACCCAACCACGAAGGGAATAACATATCACATTGCCGAAAATGACAAAAGTTGGAGTTATAAATATGGCAAGTTATATCCGGGGTGTTACACACCGAAGCTTCAATGCCCACAAGAGAGGCAAAAATATTGGTCATTGGATCGACCGTGATGGATGGATGGATGCTCGGCCTAGTGTGGCAAATCCGATGTGAGATGAACACCAGGTTGGCATGCTCAGTGGACCGAGTTGACAAGTCATCAATCGCGGCTATCTATTGCAACCAAATCTTGTAACCGAACTGAAGGAGTAGCCGTGTACGCCTGCATGAGGCAACATGGCATGAAAGAGCACGGTGACCGCGGCAGAGTCGAGTTTTTCAGCGGGGAGAAGCCGGCGGAGAAGCGCACATGCCCACGGCGTGCACGAGCTGCCGAGCAGCTCGCGGCCAGTTCACGCGACAACGGCGATCTGTAGAATCCACTGTCCCAGGCTTCTGTAGTCCTGTTGCAACCGTGCCGTGCCGAGGTGAGGTCCAGCTCCCTCCGATGGATTATGATTAGATCCCACAACCAACCAACAAGGGTCTCGTCTCGTCTCGTCGCATTCACTTTCCAGCTGCCGCGTACCGCGCTCGTATACCTGGCGACACACTCGAAGCCGGCACACGCAACTCGATATTGTCCGCCGGAGAAAGAACTCGCCCCGTGAAAAAAGGCTCAACAGAAGGGCATGGCCGGCGGCGCAGCAGAGCACGTGAAAAACGCCACGCGCGTCGCCGTCCGGCCGTCCTAGGATAGACGAGCCACACCCACACCGTCATGATCCGTGCTGCGCGCACCGGGTTCGGATGGATAGATAGATAGATAGATACGTAGAAAGATAGGGATGGCGCCACCACCTCAGCAGTCACCACGGTCACCGTGTCCTCGCGCGCACACACGAAACCTTTCCGCCTCCGGCTAGCGTCCAAGCCCCGCACACGCCACATACACACAAGCATACATGCATTCGCCGCACCCGGACGCGAGCAGAGCGCGCGTGACCACGAGACGTGCCACGCCTCTCCCCGCGCATCTCATCTCATCCATCCATCGAGCACAGAACCTTATCGCGGCGCCACACCACACATCGCACGCCCCACTCCACTGTACTCCCTCGCCGGAGCCAAAAGGCACCCACGGAGACACGAGCGCGCCGGACCCATGAGACACACCTGCGCCATGCGAGTTGTTGTCGTGCGTTTTGCTGTGGCTGGACCAGGCAGGCAGGCAGGCAACCTGGTCATGCATCGCCATCTCACTCACCATGGCCGCGTTCTGCACAGCGCCAAGGTGGGCAGACAAAACAAGCGCCCGGCCGGCATCACGCCGCTACTGTGACACGGCCGGGGATAAGGATGCCAAGTCACCAGCTCGCCGAGAGATACACTCAGCCATCACAAGATACTCCGTCGGCCATCACAGGCTCCATCGATGTACGCCGTGAAAGGGCAGTGGAGTAGAGTAGCACCCACGCCCGTGCGTCGACTGTTCCGCGCACATGGAACCAGCAGGAGGCCGACCGGTGTATAGGATCTAGCAACTTCGCAGGGATTTTTAACCCCTGCACGAACTGCACACCGGCGTGCAAATGTCTGTTTAACACCACGACGGTGGCATTAGCACCTGTCATCAAACACCACTGGTCAAACTATAACAAAATTAGCTACTGTGCACCGCATCATCAATCAATGTTTGGAAGCAAGTATAACCTCACAAGTTTCAACAAGGCAATAGGTACCCGCGAACAAGACGGGTAAAACCGCTATTAGGATAAGGGTTTAGGAAAAAATAAATACAGGTTTGCTATTTCACATCTAGATGTGAAATAGTTATCTCACATTTAAGTCTAAAGCCGTCGGATCTTATTTCTGTTTAAGATTCGTGCAACTTGTTCGGCTCTCTCGTGCAACTTGTTCGGCTTGCTCGTGGTCGCTGGCGTCGCGCACGGCAGCCCGTGTCCAGTCCGAACGTGTGGCAGCCCATGTCGGCCTATTGCCCCGCCTGCCTGTTGTGGGCTTTTTTGTTTTTTGTGGGTCTTTCATTTTTGTTCTTTGTGGGCTTTCAGCCAGGGAAAACGAGAATTGTTTTTTTTTCAGGAAGGAAAGTTTGTCTAGTCGTTCTATGTCCTTGTATAATTTTCTGCCACCTACTAATTGTTTGGTTTTTTTGTCTCCCTGGAGCGTACATGTGCGAATGAGCTAACCCAAGAAGGTTTTTTTTACTAGTTTTGGGAGAAGCTTCCAACCTTTTATTTTGTCCTTTTTCTTTTGGTTTTTCTCTTTTTATTTTTTGTTTTCACCTTTTCAAAAACTCGTGATTTTTTGTTGGTGTCTCACAATTAAAAGTCCCTTACCACTGGATCCATAGTTTTTTTTCTTCATGCAAGCCCTTGATTCCTGTAGTTTGCCGCGTCCATTATGTGCTCGCGTAGTTGCCGTGTCCATTGGGCTTGCATCGCTGCTGCGTTTCTTGGGCCAATTATGTCCTTAGTCGTTGTTTTTTGGCTTGTGTTCCCTGCGTCAGTGTTTGGCCCTGGTTTCCCCCTATCATTTCACGTCCATGTGAGTTGTTCGACCACCTAAAAAAATGTGAGTTGTTCGTTTGCCTTTAAAAAATGTGAGTTGTTCGGGATTCTCTAAAAGAAAAATGTTATAATTTTTTGAAATTTTTTTTGTCCAAATCAGATTGACTATTTTGCTAATTCTCTCCACATAATTAATTGTTGTATGGTTCATGTAATTTGTTCTGTCTGGTGCGCGTTGTGGCTTTTGTCCTCCATTTGTCCAGTCAAATCTTTTATACTAAATTGCAAAATCGCATCTAGATGATTTTTTATGATGTCGCATCTAAGTTTTTTACCGGTTGATTTAGTTTTCGTAATTTTTATTCAAGCGCTATCCCCGCCTTGTTTGGTCGATGTTTTGTTTTGTCGCACATCGTTTTTTGGTCAATTTGGCTTCACACTTTTCGGCCCATTTATCGTGCCGCGCTGACAAGCCATTTCGCTACGTTGTTTTTAGGCCACCTCGTAGAATCAGAAGAGAGAAGAAAAGCGAAGGTCTATCACGGTTGTTACCTTCTATGTTCATTTTCACATTGTCTCCCATTTCTTCTAAGCTTTATCAAGATAAAATTAGCAATGTTTCATGTGAGTTGTTGTCCATCGGATCTTGCTGTTGTAATTTAGTGCAAACTTTTGATCTTGCATGTCGGCCGATGTATTCCTCTATCGCGTTGTTCCTTTTTGTTCATTTGTCGTCCCGTCCGTGTTGTACATATGTTTTTATTGGGCATTTTTATGCACGCGTTCTTGTGTGCTCATGTCATTTGGCAATGTCGTAGAAGTCAGAGAGATAGGTTATGCACTTGTCCCAGTTGCAAGTCTACCTTCAGACTCATAACTGGGTCCATATTTTGTTTTTCATCCTCGTTGCAAGTCCATCTTTTGCTCCTAACTCGACTCATAGTTTGTAATTGTCATAGTGGCAAATCCACCATCTACTCACAACTCGTATTGTAGTTTTCTGTAGTGTCCTAGTTGCAAGCTCACCATTGACTCGTAACTGGGCATATGTGGTTTAGTTTTATCTCAGTTGCAAGTCTACCATTGACTCGCAATTAAGCTCACGGTTTGTAGTTGTCCCAGTTACAAACTCATCGTTGACTCGCAACTCATATCATAGTTTTGTACAATTGTCCCAGTTACAAGTCCACCCTTGATTCGCAACTAGCTAGGCCCATAGTTTGGTTTATCCTTGTTGGAAGCCCACCCTTGACTTGCAACTTGACTCGTGTTTTGTCTTTTCATCTTAGTTGCAAGTTCACCCATGACTCAAAACTGGGATGTAGTTTGTTTGATCCCAGTTGCATGTCGATCCTTGACTCGCAACTGGGTTCCTAGTTTCGTAGTTGTCTCAGTTGCAAGTCCACCTTCGACTCGCAACTGGCCTCATAGTTCTTGCTATTGCAAGCCCACCCTTGACTCGCATCTAGACATGTCTTTTGTTTTACACTCCAGTTGCAAGTCCACCTTTGAATCGCAACTGGGTCCATAGTTTGTTTCATCCCAGTTGCAGGTCGACCATTTACTCGCAACTGGGCGCATTGTTTCATAGTTTTCCTAATTGCATGTCCATCGTCGACTCACAACTAGGTTCATACTTTTGTTGTTATCAATGTTGTAAGTTCACCCTCGACTCTAACTAGGCCCATAATTTGTTGTTATTCTAGTTGCAAGTCCATCCTCGACTCGCAACCAGGCCTCTTTTTTGTTTTTCGGCTTACTTGACTCGCAACTGAGCTCGTAGTTTGTTGTTGTCCTAGTTACAAGTCCACTCCCGACTCACGGGAGGGGGTAGTTTTGTAGTTGCCCTAGTTGCAAGTCCACCATCAACTCGCAACTCAGGGGGTGTTGTTTTTTGTTCTTGTTTCATAGCAGTTGCAATTAGAACATCGACATGCAACTAGGGGTTTCTGTCGGCCCAGTTGCATGTCCACCCTCGACTCGCAACTCAGGAGGGTGTTGTTTTCTTTTCACCCTAGTTGCAAGTCCACCCCTGACTTGCAACTCGAAGGATTTAGTTTGTAATCGCCCCAGTTGGAAGTCAACCATGTACTTGCAACTCGGGGGAGGATGTTGTTTTGTACTTTCCTTAGTTGCAGGTCAACCCTCGACTCGCAACTCGGGGGGGGGGGTGTTGTTTTTTGTTCTTGTTTCATAGTAGTTGCAATTAGACCCTCGACCTGAAACTAGGGGTTTCTGTCGGCCAATTGCAAGTCCACCATCGACTTGAAACTCAGGAGGGTGTTGTTTTCACCCCGGTTGCAAGTCCACCCCTAACTTGCAACTCGAGGGATGTAGTTTATAATCGCGCCAGTTGCAAGTCAACCATGTACTCGCAACTCGGGAGGGTGTTGTTTATTGTTTGTTTTCACCCCCGTTGCGAGTCCACCCCCGACTTGCAACTCGAGGGATGTAGTTTGTAATCGCCCTAGTTGTAAGTCAATCTTCTACTCGCAACTCGGGAGGGTGTAGTTTTGTAGTTGCCCTAGTTGCAAGTCCACCCTCTACTCGCAACTCGGGGGGTGTTGCTTTTTGTTCTTGTTTCATAGTAGTTTGCAATTAGACCCTCGACCTACCAATAGGGATTTCTGTCGGCCCAATTGTAAGTCCACCCTCGCATGCAGCTCGGGAGGGCGTTGTTTTGTTTTCACCCCAGTTGCAAGTCCACCCCGACTTGCAACTCGAGCGATCTAGTTTGTAATCGCATAGTTGCAAGTCAACCATGTACTTGCAACTTGGGAGGGCGTTGTTCTGTAGTTGCCCTAGTTGCAGGTCCATCCTCGACTCGCAACTCAGGGGTGGGGTTGTTTTTTGTTCTTGTTTCATAGTAGTTGCAATTAGACCCTCGACCTGAAACTAGGGGTTTCTGTCGGCCCAGTTGCAAGTCCACCCTCGACTTGAAAATTGGGAGGGTGTTGTTTTGTTTTCACCCTAGTTGCAAGTCCACCACTGACTTGCAACTCGAGGGATGTAGTTTGTAATCGCTCCGGTTGCAAGTCAACCATGTACTCGCAACTCGGCAGGGTGTTGCTTGTTGTTTGTTTTCATCCCAGTTGCAAGTCCACCTCCGACTTGCAACTCGAGGGATGTAGTTTGTAATTTCCCCACTTGCAAGTCAATCGTGTACTCGCAACTCGGGATGGTGTAGTTTTGTAGTTTCCCTAATTGCAAGTCCACCCTCGACTCGCAACTCGGGGGGGGGGGGGGGGTCTTGTTTCATAGTAATTGCAATTAGACCCTCGACCTACAACTAGGGATTTCTGTCGGCCCAGTTGCAAGTCCACACCTCGTCTGCAACTCGGGAGGTTGTTGTTTTGTTTTCACCCTAGTTGCAAGTCCACCCCCGACTTGCAACTCGAGAGATGTAGTGTGTAATCGCCCCAGTTGCAAGTCAACCATGTACTCGCAACTCGGGGAGGGTGTTGTTTGTTTTCACCCCAGTTGCAAGTCCACCCCCGACTTGCAACTTGAGCGATGTAGTTTATAATCGCCCCAGTTGCAAGTCAACATGCACTTGCAACTCGGGAGGGTGTTCTTTTGTAGTTGCCCTAGTTGCAGGTCCATAGTTGACTGACAACTCGGGGTTTGTAGTTGTAGTTGTCATACTTACAAGTCTACCCTCAACTCGCAACTCGGGGTTTTCTTTTTTATAGTTGTAGTTGTCTCAGTTGCAAGTCCACCATCGACTCACAACTAGGCTTTGCACCTGTAGCTACCATAGTTGCAAATCCACCCTTGACTCGCAGCTGGAGTTTTTTGTACACGTTGTTGACCTAGTTGCAAATCCACTCTTGACTTGGAACTGAGGCTTTTTGTAGTCGTAGTTTCACAGTTGCAACTCCACCCTCGACTAGCAACTGGTCTATTTGTACTTGTAGTTTCCCCATGTGCAAGTTCACACTCGACTCGTAACCAAAGGCTTTATACTTCTAGGTGCCACAATTGCAAGTCAAGCCTCGACTCGCAACTAAAGCCTTTGTACTTTTAGGGCCCAGTCCATTTTTTTAGTAGTTGCAAGTTCAATCAAAACACACAACCCACTAACCTAGTTGCATGTCCACCCTCGACTCGCAACTAAAGTCTTTGTACTTGTAGGGCCCAGCCCATTTTTTTAGTAGTTGCAAGTTCAATCAAAACACACAACCCACTGACCTAGTTGCATGTCCACCCTTGATACGCAAGTTGCTCCCCATTCCTATCTAGTTGCATGTCCAAACTAACTTGCAACTCGGATGACCTAGTTGCATGTCCAACACAAACACGCAAGTTGCCCCCAGCCCCTATTTAGTTGCATGTCCAACCCAACACACAACCTACCCGACCCAATTGCATGTCGAACCCGAACATGCAACTCATGCCCGACACAGTTGCATATCCACTCTCGAAACGCAACTCGTTCCCCAACCTAGTACCCCTATCTAGCTGTATTTTTTTCTCAAATACATATCAATTTTTATGATACACATTATATTTTTTTTTGTTTACATGGGAAACATTTTATAAGACACGTAGAACATTTTTTAAAATACACGATGAATACTTATTCAAATACGGGCCCAAGCATTTTTTAGAATAGATGCTAAACATTTTTTTTCAATGGTACCTTTAAAAAAATACACAAACAGTTTTTTACATTGCATAAACATTTCTATAAAATGTTGTGATTTTTTAAAATGTGAATTTTGTGTAAAAACATCATGAACATTCCTTCGGATGTTACAAAACCTTTTTTTCCATTGTATAATACATTTTTTAAACACCACAAACATTCTTTTGAAATGCATGAATTTGTTCAAATGTCAATATTTTTTAAATGGTACCAACGTATAGTTTTATTAAAAAATTATCATTAACATTAAAAATAAATTAAATGTATTCGTGTTTTCATAAAATGCTTGTTATATTCAAAAGTGCCCACACTTTAAAAACTGTCTGGGGCCTGTATTTTTTAAAAAATGATCAATTACAAACTTTATTCACATTTTAAGAAGACTGTTTAATTTTTAAAATTGTTGTGTTTTAAAAAAATATTTGATATTTCAATTTTTTTTACAATTTGCAAAAGTAATATATCAAGAATGTGATCTAATCGTTTTGTA
This sequence comes from Aegilops umbellulata, assembly GCA_032464435.1. Lineage (NCBI taxonomy): Eukaryota > Viridiplantae > Streptophyta > Magnoliopsida > Poales > Poaceae > Aegilops > Aegilops umbellulata. The sequence continues at coordinate 644,105,177 of CP136060.1, read as the reverse complement.
CTATGCTGTTATCAAAGTTTCCCGCGTCCTAATCAGCTACGCTAGCTTGTGGCTGTAGTTGTAAGAGCTGGTGTTACCTTCTGTTTGGTCGTGAGTTCGATTCATAGGCGTGCAAAAGCGTTGTCATTTTTTCCCAGCGGTCAAGTCAGCTGCTGGAGTCGCATGACAATGCCTGTTCGGCACGCCGGTTAAAAAAAACAAACAAACAAATAATAGAACGACATGGTGTGCTGGCTGCTGATGTCACAATTTAGATGTGAGATATTATCTCACATCTAGATGAGAGATAGTCAGACCCAAATAAATACCCATGGGTTTATAAATAGAAAAAATATATAACCATCGGGTAAGCTGGGTATGGGTATGGGAAGGCAATACCCATACCACGTACCCGCATACCCGCTTACGGAAATACAACCCTAGCCTGGACCCAAAATCCCCTCCCCTTACCCATGTGCATCATCTTATTTAAACAGATTGATCTTGTTTTGTCAACTCATGATTTTGTCTTTGATTTTGTTAATTTTATTATAGTCTCCTTCATTTGATCATTTTAAAGCAGGGGCTGCAGAAGTAACTTCAATAAAAGAAAATTATAGGAAAGTGTGTCCCTCTTGTTTGTCTTGTAATTGGAAAAAAAGTAGAAAGAACATATGTGAATGTTTCTCTAAGAAGTTCATTTACATATGCGATTGTTTGGTGCCACATAGTTCATGCTTATTGCTATCCACTTTTCTAAATTCATACCATTTTTTATTCCATCACACCACAAACCGTGATATGCATGTGCTGAAATGCTAAAATGTGGTGTATATATATATATATATATATATATATATATATATATATATATATATATATATATATATATATGTTGAAATTTTGAAGAATACATGCTGAAATTTTGTGTATATATGCAAAAATGCTAAAAAAAATACATGGTGAAGTATGAATTAGGTAAGGTGGCCGAGATGGGTATTTTTACCCAGAGTATTACCCGCACCCGGATGGGTACGGGTATAGGAACAACTTGAAACCCGAGGTGCGGGTAAGGGTACGGGTTTGGGAAAATATTGAGACGGGTAAGGGTTTGGGAGACCATTACCCGCACCCGAACCCGGCGGGTGTCATGTTGACACAAGTTGCAATACAGAAATTATACTTAACCATGGGTGCTACAAAAATCAGTTCAGTATATCACTCGGGGTACCCGCATGTAAAGTGAGCATCAGCAATTCCAGAATTGGAAAACGTTCATCAGCAGTTCAGGATAATGTGCGGGTAACAAAATTAGCCCCATCAACATCAATCAATGTTTATAAATTATAACCAACTAATTTCACATGTTGCATTCCATCGGGTACTACTTTCTTTTGGCACGAATATCGGCTCAGCATAGTACCTAGGGTGCATACAGAATGAGCTGCACAACATCAATCCTGGAAGGATTCTCACAGATTGCATTCCAAAAGTTGAAAACATCCATTGGAATGCAGGATGCATACAAATGAGCAGGAATGATGCTCATTTCAACAGAAAATAATTTCAAATGGTTTGAAATTCCAATTCAGACTCATCTGAAGTTTTTATTCAAATTATTTTTCTCCTAAATATTGATATATGGAAATAAGGGTAAAATGATTCCCTTCCATGCAAAATTAGGAGAAAATAAATTTGAAATCATTTTGATAGTTTAAAAATGATTTATATTGGTTTTCAATGCAACAGTAGCACTATTTGACTTTTATGAATTTTTGTAGATCTCATTTGGACTTGGAAAATAGTTGCTCTTTTTCTTTGTATTTTTATGAAATTTTTTATATATTATATGCATTATAATATTTTCATTTTATTTTGTTTAATTTTCTTTTAATTGTGTGTGTTCTATTATAAAAACAAAACAACCGGATCCCACCTGTGCGCGGCCTACCTTCCCCGATTTCTTTTTGATCGGGGGACCGTCCCTTCTTTATATGTTTCGCTCGCTTCTATGTGGGACCCACCCAACCGCCCAAGCGATTGACGTGCTCACTTTCCTCTTCCTCCCCTTCCTTCCATACTTCGCTGGACCACCGCCAGAGTCAGATCCCCTCGCCGCTTCCTTGCCTTTCTGGAGCCGACCCCTCCTCCACGCCTACTCCCCTATAAAGCCCAACCCCTCCTGTCGGGGATATAACCCCCGGTATGACCCGGCCGGAATTGGCGACTCACTGGTGACCCGCCCGGAGCTTGGCGAGTCATAGATAATCTGCTCGATCTTGGCGACTCATTAGTAACCCGACAGGCGGGTCAGATGGACAACAAGGCCCAAAGCCCAGAAGGCCGGCTCATGTTATGATGGGCCGGATTAAGAGGAATGGGATAACGAATATTTCCTTTATGAGGAAGCAAGACCCGGACTTGTAATAAACTTGTAAGAGAAGATAGACTAGTCCTAGTCCTACAAGGACTCCACATGTAACCCGCCCCTCTAACTTATATAAGGAGGGGCAGGGCTCCCCAAAGAGGGACAAGCAAGAAACAATATCTAGGGCTAGACACAAAGAGGAGAGCCGGCTTACGGCGACTCCCTCATGAGCATAATGAGACCTAGCCACAAACAGCATGTAGGGCTATTCCGGATGATGTTTCCCGGGGCCCGAAGCTTGTTAAATCCTCGTCTTGTGTGATGATCCGTCTTGCGTCTCTCGATTCCGACCAACCCCTTCAAGCTACCGCATAGATGCGTTGGCCTCGCGACTAAGTCCTGACACTAAGGACATCTGCCGTGACAATTCCACGACAGTTGGCGCCCACCGTGGGGCCTGCGCACGGTGGTGTTGAGATCTTGGAGGGATCTCTCCGAGGAATTGAGAATTTCGCAATTTTCTGGATGAAGAAGAGTCATCGGGAAAAGATTTACATTGTTTCTTTTGCAAGCAGTCACATCTACAACCCACATGAATATGAGTTTGGAGATAAAGGGAAATTTATGGATCAATCCGCCGAGACCGCTACTGCTTCACGCCTCGACGTCTGCTTTAAGTTCCGAGGCGACTCTGGCCCCTGCCTTAACCTGGCCCTTGGGGGCTACACTGGTTGAAGATTTCATGAGCATAAGGCTATTACAAGTCCCAGGTTGCTGCAAGCATGACAACCCGGCACTTGGGGGCTACAGGTGATATGCATATCAGGGAGAAAAGATCTTCAAATTCTTAGTTTGGAGCAGACCAGATTAACCCGGTGACCGCAACAATCATGACCCGGTGTCAACAAAATTATGACTCGGCATCATCAGTCTTTATAACCCGGAGCACAACCTTTCAAATTTGTTCTTGTATTTTGCAGGGTCAGTTTAACATGGATAAATCCAAATTAAACTGGGGGCTAATGTCGGGGATATAACCCGCGGTATGACCCAGCTGGAATTGGCGACTCACTGGTGACCCGCCCGGAGCTTGGCGATTCATAGATAATCTGCTCGATCTTGGCGACTCATTAGTAACCCGACGGGCGGGTCAGATGGACAACAAGGCCCAAAGCCCATAAGGCCGGCTCATGTTATGATGGGCCGGATTAAGAGGAAAGGGATAACGAATATTTTCTTTATGAGGAAGCAAGACCCGGACTTGTAATCAACTTGTAAGAGAAGATAGACTAGTCCTAGTCCTACAAGGACTCCACATGTAACCCGCCCCTCTAACTTATATAAGGAGGGGCAGGGCTCCCCAAAGAGGGACAAGAAAGAAACAATATCTAGGGCTAGACACAAAGAGGAGAGCCGGCTTACGGCGACTCCCTCATGAGCACAATGAGACCTAGCCACAAACAGCATGTAGGGCTATTCCGGATGATGTTTCCCGGGGCCCGAAGCTGTCTAAATCCTCGTCTTGTGTGATGATCCGTCTTGCGTCTCTCGATTCCTACCAACCCCTTCAAGCTACCGCACAGATGCGTTGGCCTCGCGACTAAATCCTGACACTAAGGACATCTGCCGTGACAATTCCACGACACCTCCCCAATTGATTTTGCCCTAAAACCCTAATCGGAGCCCCCTATCGCCACCGCATTTGCTCACCGGAGTTCCGAGCCATCATCGCGCCATTGCCACTTCCCCAAACTCCTCCGACCACCCGGCGCTCCCTGCCGCCACCCCCGCACTCCCCTCGCTCCCCGCATCCTCCCGGCGACAGCTTCAACCTTTACGACGCCCGGGGAGCCATCCACGACGAACCACAACCCTCGCAGCCATCGTCGTATTATTCGGTAACGACCAGCCACCCGCCTCTCTCTCTGTCAGCAGCGACTTCCTCCACCTTTAGATCTTGATCGGACGACCAACAAAGACCCGTTCTATTTTATTAAACGCCGAAAGCTTTTTTTCCTTTCTGTTAGATGTCCGCCGTCCGCCCGTAGTTCAAAAACACGCACCCCTTCGGCCAATCACGTTGCACCATGTAGCAGTGGCCAATTCGAAGCCTATTTCTTTATTTTAGTTTTTGTTTTTATTTTCAGATTAGTTTCAAATTTGAGTTGTGTATATCTTTTAGTGTTTTAAAGTTTTTGAGTGATTCCAATAGTTAAATAATTCTGTCTAGTTTCTGTAGTTCCAGTTTGGCCAAGTTTGAAAGTTTAAATTTGAATTTGATGAAATTTGTTCAAATCACTAAATAGTAGTAACTTTATTTAAAAATAGGTTTTTAATTATTTCTTTTTGCTCCTGTTTTCTAGTAATTTTATTTAACTAGTGAATTAATGAAAAAATAGTATAATTTAGATCTGTTTAAATTAGGATTTAAAAATAGAACCATTTATGCTAGCTTCTCGAGATAGAATATTGTTTTCTTTTAATTTAAAGTAGATATTTTTTGTCACTTAGTTTATTTAGATTAAACCTTCTGTTAGTTGGTAACTGCATTTTATAAATAGATAATAAAAATTTAGTCAAATTCTTAGTTAAAACTTGTTTATTAAATAACTTAGATTTTATTTTAATTTTTTAAGTGTTTCTTTTTGCTAGTTAAAACCCTAGTTAAATTATTTGTTTCAGCTTAGTTGTTTTGTATTTTCTTTTCTGCTAAGTTATTAGTTTAGTTTTTTTTCCTTTTTTAAGTTTTAATTAGGACAAAAACTATTTTGTTCTCGTGTAGTTAACTCATACAGTTTTCTTTAGTAGTTTCTTAATATTTTGCTTTTGAATTTTTCCTTCGATTTTTTATTTGGTTTTTTCTTATTACTTTCTTTATTTCTTTCATTTGTTGATTGTTATTTTACTTGCTAGAAATGCTTGCTGGATGTGATTGCTTATATGAATGCAATGTTTGACTTGATATAGATTTCATCGGAGAGTGATGAATAGTTCTATCAATAGTTATTTCTGAGAGCCCTATAGTCTACATCAACTATACCAGGCAAGTTCACTTTGACCATATGTTTATACCTATGTTTTATTGCATATAGTGTCACCATTTCAACAATTTCTCCAGTAGTTATATTGAAATCTTGTAGTTGAGTAGAAGCATGAGGTAGGAACCCACACACCTGTTGCTAAGCCCCGAGAACGTTATTTATTTTAATGCTACGCTATAGTAGACGGCAATTAGTATGGATGTTCATGAGTGGTGTGAGAATGAGGACTCTACGTCAATGATGACAACTTCAAGATGGCAACTTCAAGGCCTGCATCTACAAGGCCTCAAGACTTCAAGAACCGAGACAATATTTCAATACACACTACTGGCTGGAATGGTCGGAGGTACCTGGGGATTTACCAGGGGGATTACCTAATGTTATATGGGGACCTAGGGTAGGCCAGTACTCATGCGAAAAGTACCACCCAGACTCAAAGAGACGGAAGAATACTTCATGCCCGGAAGTTTACCTGTGCAGCCACAAGTCATTATGGGCTCTGGCTTGGTTTTTATCATCGTAGTTACTCTAACTTGTCCAGTGCTACGAGAGGTCGATTTATGGTTGGGTTGGATGGGCAATAGCGGTTGTTAGGGAAACTCTTTTAAAGACCATGTTTCGGTCATCCTGTTCTCAAACACCTAGCAGTGCGAGAAAGTAAAGGGAGGGATCGAATCTTGTGGGTAAAGTCCACAAAACTCTGCAGAGTAAAACCTAATCGATTATTCATGTCCCTAGTTACAGACAAATAGAGCCTCTGGACCTGGAATTATCTCGGAACTCTCAACACTGAACTGATAATTAATTGTGGGCAACTTATAATTATGGGTTATGAGACATCGGTTGGCGGAACCATGTCATATTAGATAACTCTGTAGTGAAGGTTGCTTGACAATCTTTTGTTATAGGAAAAAAAAACTAGCTTTTCTGCAAAGACTCACACATGAAGCCACAAAGCCATATTGCATAAAGACTATTCTTTTTCATCTGCTTTCTATTGTGATCTTGCCGGTACATTCAATTGTGTCGTCGAGAGGGATCTTATCCAACTTTCGGACCAGAATCCGGCCACATTTGAGGTGTTTATTCAAACGCATCAACAAATTCCGCATCGACCAACTCACAAGCAGCTCAAGGACGATGTGATCGAGCATCAGTGGGCGGCGAAATGGGACAACAATGTTGGGATGTAAAATATTTGAATTTTTTAAAATTTTAACTAGTGATGCATGCGGCTATATGAACTTATGTGCCCTTTGCATGCGGCTACTTGATCGTGCGGACTGAGGAAAAATCCGGAAGGCTGCATATATGCGGCTGCGGTTGGATGACTGTCTCCCGCATCTGTGTCGGCGGACTGGTCCCCCATGTCCCTAGACGATAGCGGGAGGTTTTTTGCGGGTTGCCATTGAAGATGCCTTTAAGGGACACAACAATGTTAGACTATAATATTTTAGACCATATCATAGTCCATTTTTGCGGTTACTTAAATGTGGGGACTTATAAAAAAATTGAGGTCGAATGTATGCGAGTAGCACTGGATGGCTGACTCCTGCGGATAAAACTGCCCTAACTACCCCTCTCTATCATGCAACATTAGTACTTCCTCCGTTTCAAAATATAGTGCGCCTGCGCTTTCAATGGTTCAACTTTGATCACAAATTTAACTAACGAGACCGACTGTGGTGGGATAAAAAATTATATGATTGAAAATTTCTTTTAAATACGAATTCATTGATATAACTTTTGCTCCTTTATAAAATTTATATGGTCAAAGTTGAAGCACGAGAACCACGGACACACTATAATTTGAAACGGAGTGAGGGAGTAGTGTTTATCTTTTCTCAAAAGCACCACCTGCATGCATCTCGGCACCAATCTCGGCACTGCACAGTGGACTGTGGACTTTGGAGTGGAAGCAACGCAAACCACCACCTAGTACTACGCTGACACACCCCGGGTCAAACAGAGAATCAACGATTTCATGACAGGGGGTGAGGTGACAGTGTACTCCCCGAACCGGCTGGAAACCACCTCAGCCACGAATGATTGGTTCCACGAGAGATAAAATACCCCGATAATTACACGGTGCCGCCCCTCGTTTCCTCCGTTCCTCCAACTTGGCAGCCTATCGTGTCTCAGGCCAACTCCATCGCGCGACCCTATCTTGTCCGGCCCTGTCCGTTCGGGGTAAAAAAAACAAATGAGGCGAGCCATCGCGCGGGAGCAAATAAACTTTTGTCTGTTTTGTGTCCGCTTTTGACCATTCCGCGGCCCAAGTTTGCACAACTTTTAGGGTGAAACGGACACCACACGGACGCGCGGGTCGTCTGCGCGTGTCTTCTCCTGTCCCGCCCGTCGGTGGCACAGAGCGGGTCTTTTTCTATCCGCCCTCCTCCTTCCCTCCGGCTGCACCCCCTCCACTCTTCCCCACTCTTCCCCTCGCTGCTGCCGCCGCCGCCGCTGCCATTGCAGCCGTGTAGTTCGGACACGAGCTCGCCCAGCCCCTTCCCCTCGGCGCCGCCGAGCTACCCAACCACGGCCACCTGGTTTGCGCACCCGCCGGCTAGTTTTGGGGCGGATCCGGTCGGTCTTGAGCTCAGCCGGCTGTGGGAGGCCGGGTCGCGCCATGGACTGGCCGGGCACCTCGCCGGAAGGCCCTGGCAGGGCCGCAAGGCCACATGCAGGCAGTGGCTCCTCCTCTAGCTGCTCGGATCTGCACCGTCGGTGGTCCGCCGGCAGATACACGAATGGCGGTCGGCCGGGCTCGGTGCTTGCCCAAAAGCTCACCGGCGCACCGTTGCCATTCATTAAGTGCGACCACTGCCCATGGATGGTCGTGCGCCGCGTGTCTACAATGCCGGAACATCCCGGATGGGTGTTCATCAAGTGCTTAAACGATGGGGTATGCGCTTTTTTTAGCTTCGGTTTGTGCTCTAGATTTGACTAGCTGTGCTAACTTCAAATTTTGTTGTGTAGAATGGATGCAAGTTTTGGTATTGGGAAAAAGAGTACATCAATATATTGATAGAGCGAAATTTAGTACATGTTCGTGCACTTTTAGCTAGCATAGAGGCTGTAGATGAGACAAGTGCACTTGTTGCTAAATTAGAGGCTAGACACGAAACTAGGTGTGAGGAAGCAATATCGACTTCTGGCTTGAAGAAGAAAGGAGGATGCCAGATCGAGCCTCCTCCACAGATCAACAATGAGTGCATCGAAAAGGCTCTAACCCAACTCAAGGGGCAGTTATGAAAGTTGGGTATCTTCTAAAATGTATTCTTGTGGTTCTTGTTTTCTTTGGTCTTGCTTTACTAGTCAAAATGTGATGACGTATTTTTCATGTACCAAAAATAAATGATGAAATAAAGTTAAGGACTTGAAAAAAAAATACGCGAACAGGATGCGGCCGGGATTCGTCTGCGCGCTGGGCGCACGGCCATCGCATCCCAAGACACGTCCGAACACGACCCAAAATCTCTACCCAAACAGACAGAATCCGGACAGAACGGATGTCCGTTTGGGGTCGCGCGGTGGAATTGGCCTGATGTCTGCGTTTGACTGAGCCCAGGACCCCAGGTCATGAGTGTCACGGGCACGACCTAAGTGGCGCATGCACTGGGCCTGCCGCTACTGACCGCCAGGAAAACGTCGAGGAAACAGGCGGAGTTTACCATATCGATCGTCAGATGGTCTCAAAAATCTCCGTGACAAGTGCAACTCGATCGAGTACCTGCCTGCCGTCCTGGCCTGGATCTGCTTTTACGCAGCTTTCAATGCGGGCCCTCTCTGCCCGAGCACGTGTCTTTATTGAATATAAAAATATATCATGTGTAGCGATCGATGGATCGATCAGCGCAAGTTCGCCACGGGCTTTGACCCTTCTCCTGGTTCATCGGGTGCTGTCAACCGTAGGCAAATTATACAAGTGTATACTATGTCTGTCGTGCAAAACTATGTTTACAGCTTGGACCATCTCGCAACTTTTTGTGAAGCAGTAGAGCATAGCGCCAGCGTTGGGATTTGACTTGGGTGTCGCTGGAGACGGAGACTGTCTACTAGCCGGGAGCACCAGCAGCCTTGAATCTCATTCCCGTTCGATGCAACACAGACTGTTATCAGCATGATCCATCTCTTTCGTTTCGTTTCCACAGCTTACAACTCGGGTCGCCATCGCCGAACAGCGGCCGGGATCCACTGAAGGTTCAACGCAAGTGTGATGGAGTACCCGACAGAACCTCCTCTTCCAACACGCAACGTGCCCTCAGCCGCCGCCGCTCAACCGGCATTCGTGTCATGTCCCGTTCATCATCGTCGTTGAGTGGCCAGAGTGGAGTGTTGACAAGTAACCCGACGCCGACGGCCACGGATCGCACGAACCGGAATATTGAGCACTTACAATGACGTGGTACTTGCACCGAAACTTGAGTATCCACCAGGACATGCAAAGCTGCCGGTCGTTCGATCGAACCGGACGGTTGGACGCCTGGCCTAGTGTAGCAAATCCGACGTTGAGATGGGTACCAGGTTGGCATGCTCAGTGGGCTGAGTTGACAAGTCGTCAATCGCGGCTATATGTTGCAAAGGACAATGCTACATCTATGTAATCTTCCTTACGTAGTTAACGTAATGGGCCAGATGGCAATTTGTGATTGGAGTCAGGGGAAGGTGGGGCCCACCCCACTTAAAATCAGGGGGATAGAGTTATTGTGGGAAGGTTACGTAAGAATTTACGTTAGCCTTCGTAGGTGTATCATTATCGATATTGCAAACCAGTCAGAGCGACCTCCTTAACCCAAGTCATGCACTAAGGCCAACTCCACCGCACGACCCCAAACGGACGTCCGTTTTGTCCGGCTTTTGTCCCTTTGGGTAGGGAATTGGGGTCGTGTCCGGGCCTGTCCTGGGATGCGGTGGCCGTGCGCCCAGCGCGCGGCCGCATCCTTTTGCCCCATCCTGTCCGCGTCTATTTAAAAAAAAAAGAAGTTTGAAATGCCAAGCCCCAGTTCACGACCCGAGTTCATCACGCCGGGAACAAAGCCAGCGGCCTACACGACCATCGCCGGCAACACAGCCAGCGGCCGGCAACACAACCAGCCTCCAAAATGAATAGTTGTCCTCGCCGGCAACACAGCCGGCCTCCAAAATGAATGTTTTTTCGCCGGCAAACTGCCAGCGGCCCAGCGAGCGGGCGGCACCCATGCCAGCCTCCAAAAAGAACGGCCACGCCGATCGGATGACCTAGTTCAGGCCTTCGGCGTCGAGCATCTCCTTCTGCCTGGCCTCGAACCAGGCCCTCGTCTTGTCGCTCATCTTCGACAAGTCCACGCTCATGATCGCAAGGGCCACCTCCTTCGCTTTGCTGGCGGCATTGGTGGCCTCGATGTCGAGCTGCCTCTGCCTGGCCTTGACGTTGTCGGCCTCGATGTCGAGCTGCCTTTGCCGGGCGGCCTCTTCCATGTCGAGCTGCCTTTGCCGGGCCGCCTCCTCCATGTCTATCTTCCTCTTCTTGGCCGCCTCCTCCATCTCAAGCTTCTGTCGTTGGAGGTCTAGGTATTGCTTCATTTGCTCGTCCTTGCTTTGCCGCTTCTTCTCGTCCCTCACATCCTTATGTGACATCATGCCATGCAAGGCCATGGATGAGGCGTCACGTATGTCGTCCACCTTGGAGTTGGTCTTGCCCCTCGGCCTCTTCAACGCCTCGCCATCCCCACCTCCGGCGAACTTGGCCGTCTTCTTGCCTCTCTTCCTTTGAAGTTCACGGTATTGATCCTTGAATTTAGGGCAATTGTTGATGATCGTCCAACAATGCGTAAGAGTGAATGGCTTATCATTGTGCCGGGCCTTGAATTCCTCCAAAGATTGAAATGCCTACACCACATGATCAACAACAAGTGAACATGCAATCATATACACGGCCGAAGTCTCATGGCCGTAGCAAGGGCTAGAAAGAGAAGAGCATACCATGTCTCCAACGCCGAGACCACTCACGAGCCGTGCTTCAACGCTCTCTAATGCGGCACAATATTTGTTGCACTCTTGTTGGATGAACAACCATCTTTTTTGAATCGAACCGATGCCACGATTGCTTGTAATTTGGTAGGGCTCAAACATTTTCCTTTCATGGAATGTTTTGTGGACTCTCGTCCAAAAAACAATGCCCTTTTGTTGCGCGCCGGTCCTTGGATCTTGGCTTATCTCCATCCAACTTTGGCAAATCAATTTGTCCTCATCTTGTGTATATGAACCGGTGCGAATGCTCTTCCGCTTCTTTTGTGCTTCCGCTCTTTGGGTGAGCTCGTCTATGAAGAATGGAGCGCCACTAATATCAACATCATTGGCTTCATCTTCATTTTCACCTTCGACATAGATGTCATCATCTTCATGCCACGAATCTGTTGGGGAACGTTGCAGAAAACAAAAAATTTCCTACGGTTTCACGAAGATCCATCTATGAGTTCATCTAGCAACGAGTATTCAGATGCATCTACATACCTTTGTAGATCGCGTGCGGAAGCGTTCACTAGAACGTGGATGATGGAGTCGTACTCGCCGTGATCCAAATCACCGATGACCAAGCGCCGAACGGACGGCACCTCCGCGTTCAACACACGTACGGAGCGGATGACATCTCCTCCTTCTTGATCCAGCAAGGGGGAAGGAGAGGTTGATGGAGATCCAGCAGCACGACGGCGTGGTGGTGGATGTAGCTGTCACGTGCAGCAGGGCTTCGCCGAGCGTCTGTGCGAGAGGGAGAGGTGTGATAGGGGAGAGGGAGGCGCCAGGGGTCAAGGGTGCGGCTGCCCCTCCCTCCCCCCCTTTATATAGGCCCCCTGGGGGGCGCCGGCCCCTGGAGATCCCATCTCCAGAGGGGGCGGCGGCCAGGGGGGTGGAGTACCCCCCAAGGCAAGTGCCCCCCCACCCTAGGGTTCCAACCCTAGGCGCAGGGGGTGGGCCTTGGGGGGCGCACCAGCCCACTAAGGGCTGCTCCCCCTTCCCACTTCAGCCCATGGGGCCCTCCGAGATGGGTGGCCCCACCCGGTGGACCCCCGGGACCCATCTGGTGGTCCCGGTACAATACTGGTGGCCCCTGGATCACTCCCGATGGCCGAAACTGCACTTCCTATATATAATTCTTCACCTCCGGACCAATCCGGAACTCCTCGTAACGTCCGGGATCTCATCCGGGACTCCGAACAACTTTCGGATTACTGCATACTCATATCTCTACAACCCTAGCGTCACCGAACCTTAAGTGTGTAGACCCTACGGGTTCGGGAGACATGCAGACATGACCGAGACACCTCTCTGGACAATAACCAACAGCGGGATCTGGATACCCATGTTGTCTCCCACATACTCCTCGATGATTTCATCGGATGAACCACGATGTCGAGGATTCAATCAATCCCGTATTCAATTCCCTTTGTCAATCGGTATTTTACTTGCCCGAGATTCGATCGTCGGTATCCCAATACCTCGTTCAATCTCGTTACCGGCAAGTCACTTTACTCGTACCGTAATGCATGATCCTGTGATCAAACACTTTGATCACATTGAGCTCATTATGATGATGCATTACTGAGTGGGCCCGATGATACCTCTCCGTCATACGGAGTGACAAATCCCAGTCTCGATCCGTGTCAACCCAACAGACACTTTCGGAGATACCCGTAGTATACCTTTATAGTCACCCAGTTACGTTGTGACGTTTGGCATACCCAAAGCACTCCTACGGTATCCGGGAGTTACACGATCTCATGGTCTAAGGAAAAGATACTTGACATTGGAAAAGCTCTAGCAAACGAATTATACGATCTTTGTGCTTATGCTTAGGATTGGGTCTTGTCCATCACATCATTCTCCTAATGATGTGATCTCGTTATCAATGACATCCAATGTCCATAGTCAGGAAACCGTAACTATCAGTTGATCAACGAGCTAGTCAACTAGAGGCTCACTAGGGACATATTGGTGTCTATGTATTCACACATGTATTACGATTTCCGGATAACACAATTATAGCATGAATAAAAGACAATTATCATGAACAAGGAAATATAATAATAATGCTTTTATTATTGCCTCTAGGGCATATTTCCAACAGTCTCCCACTTGCACTAGAGTCAATAATCTAGTTACATTGTGATGAATCGAACACCCATAGAGTTCTGGTGTTGATCATGTTTTGCTCTAGGGAGAGGTTTAGTCAACGGATCTGCGACATTCAGATCCGTATGCACTTTACAAATTTCTATGTCTCCATTTTTAACATTTTCACAAATGGAGTTGAAGCGACGCTTGATGTGCCTGGTCTTCTTGTGAAACCTGAGCTCCTTGGCAAGTGCAATAGCTCCAGTGTTGTCACAGAAGAGTTTGATCGGCCCCGACGCATTGGGTATGACTCCTAGGTCGGTGATGAACTCCTTCACCCAAATTGATTCATGCGCTGCCTCCGAGGCTGCCATGTACTCCGCTTCACATGTAGATCCCGCCACGATGCTCTGCTTGCAGCTGCACCAGCTTACTGCTCCACCATTCAACTTATACACGTATCCGGTTTGTGACTTAGAGTCATCCAGATCTGTGTCGAAGCTAGCGTCGACGTAACCCTTTAAGATGAGCTCTTTGTCACCTCCATAAACAAGAAACATGTCCTTAGTCCTTTTCAGGTACTTCAGGATATTCTTGACCGCTGTCCAGTGTTCCTTGCCGGGATTACTTTGGTACCTTCCTACCAAACTTACGGCAAGGTTTACGTCAGGTCTGGTACATAGCATGGCATACATAATAGACCCTATGGCCGAGGCATAGGGGATGACACTCATCTCTTCTATATCTTCTGCCGTGGTCGGGCATTGAGCTGAGCTCAATTTCACACCTTGCAATACAGGCAAGAACCCCTTCTTGGACTGATCCATATTGAACTTATTCAATATCTTTTCAAGGTATGTGCTTTGTGAAAGACCTTTGAGGCGTCTTGATCTATCTCTATAGATCTTGATGCCTAATATATAAGTAGCTTCTCCAAGGTCCTTCATTGAAAAACTCTTATTCAAATAGGCCTTAATGTTGTCCAAAAGTTCTATATCATTTCCCATCAAAAGTATGTCATCTACATATAATATGAGAAATGCTACATAGCTCCCACTCACTTTCTTGTAAACACAGGCTTGTCCATAAGTCTGCATAAACCCAAACGCCTTGATCATCTCATCGAAGCGAATGTTCCAACTCCGAGATGCTTGCACCAGCCCATAAATGGATCGCTGGAGCTTGCATACCTTGTTAGCATTCTTAGGGGCGACAAAACCTTCCGGCTGCATCATATACAGTTCTTCCTTAAGATAACCGTTAAGGAATGCCGTTTTGACGTCCATTTGCCATATCTCATAATCATAGTATGCGGCAATTGCTAACATGATTCGGACGGACTTCAGCTTCGCTACGGGAGAGAAAGTCTCATCGTAGTCAACCCCTTGAACTTGCCGATAACCCTTAGCGACAAGTCGAGCTTTATAGATGGTAACATTACCATCCGCGTCCGTCTTCTTCTTAAAGATCCATTTGTTTTCTATCGCTCACCGATCATCGGGCAAGTCTGTCAAAGTCCATACTTTGTTTTCATACATGGATCCTATCTCGGATTGCATGTCTTCTAGCCATTTGTTGGAATCTGGGCCCGCCATCGCTTCTTCATAGTTCGAAGGTTCACCGTTGTCTAACAACATGATTTCCAGGACAGGGTTGCCGTACCACTCTGGTGCGGAACGTGTCCTTGTGGACCTACGAAGTTCAGTACTAACTTGATCCGAAGTTTCATGATCATCATGATTAACCTCCTCTCTAACCGGTGGAGGCACCACAGAAACATTTTCTTGAGCTGCGCTACTCTCCGGTTCAAGAGGTGATACTTCATCAAGTTCCACTTTCCTCCCACTTACTTCTTTCGAGAGAAACTGTTTCTCCAGAAAGGATCCGTTCTTGGCAACAAAGATCTTGCCTTCGGATCTTAGGTAGAAAGTATACCCAACAGTTTCCTTAGGGTATCCTATGAAGACGCATTTTTCCGATTTGGGTTCGAGCTTTTCAGGTTGAAGTTTCTTGACATAAGCATCGCATCCCCAAACTTGTAGAAACGACAGCTTAGGTTTCTTACCAAACCATAATTCATACGGTGTCGTCTCAACGGATTTAGACGGTGCCCTATTTAAAGTGAATGCGGCTGTCTCTAGAGCGTATCCCCAAAATGATAGCGGTAAATCTGTAAGAGACATCGTAGACCGCACCATATCCAATAGAGTGCGATTACGACGTTCGGACACACCATTACGTTGAGGTGTTCCAGGCGGCGTGAGTTGTGAAACGATTCCACATTTCCTTAAGTGTGTGCCAAATTCGTGACTTAAATATTCTCCTCCATGGTCTGATCGTAAGAACTTTATTTTTCGGTCACGTTGATTCTCCACCTCATTCTGAAATTCCTTGAACTTTTCAAAGGTCTCAGACTTGTGTTTCATCAAGTAGACATACCCATATCTACTCAAGTCATCCGTGAGAGTGAGAACATAACGATATCCTCCGCGAGCCTCAACACTCATTGGACCGCACACATCAGTATGTATGATTTCCAATAAGTTGGTTGCTCGCTCCATTGTTCGGGAGAACGGAGTCTTGGTCATTTTGCCCATGAGGCATGGCTCGCATGTGTCAAATGATTCATAATCGAGAGACTCTAAAAGTCCATCAGCATGGAGCTTCTTCATGCGCTTGACACCAATGTGGCCAAGGCGGCAGTGCCACAAGTATGTGGGACTATCGTTATCAACTTTACACCTTTTGGTATTCACACCATGAATATGTGTATTATCACGCACGAGATTCATTAAGAATAAACCATTGACCATCGGAGCATGACCATAAAACATATCACTCATATAAATAGAACAACCATTATTCTCGGATTTAAATGAGTAGCCATCTCGCATTAAACGAGATCGAGATACAATGTTCATGCTCAAACTTGGCACTAAATAACAATTATTGAGGTTTAAAACTAATCCCGTAGGTAAATGTAGAGGTAGCGTGCCGACGGCGATCACATCGACCTTGGAACCATTCCCGACGCGCATCGTCACCTCGTCCTTCGCCAGTCTCCGCTTTTTCCGCAGCTCCTGTTTTGAGTTACAAATATGAGCAACGGCACCGGTATCAAATACCCAGGAGCTACTACGAGCACTGGTAAGGTACACATCAATTACATGTATATCACATATACCTTTAGTGTTGCCGGCCTTCTTGTCCGCTAAGTACTTGGGGTAGTTCCGCTTCCAGTGGCCCTTCCCTTTGCAATAAAAGCACTCAGTCTCAGGCTTGGGTCCATGCTTTGACTTCTTCCCGGCAACTGGCTTACCGGGCGCGGCAACATCCTTGCCGTCCTTCTTGAAGTTCTTCTTACCCTTGCCTTTCTTGAACTTGGTGGTTTTATTGACCATCAACACTTGATGTTCCTTTTTTATTTCAACCTCTGCTGATTTCAGGATAGCAAATACCTCAGGAATGGTCTTTACCATCCCCTGCATATTGTAGTTCATCACAAAGCTCTTATAGCTAGGTGGGAGCGACTGGAGGATTCTGTCAATGACCGCCTCGTCTGGGAGGTTAATCTCCAGCTGAGTCAAGCGGTTGTGTAACCCAGACATCTTGAGTATGTGTTCACTGACAGAACTATTTTCCTCCATCTTACAACTGTAGAACTTGTCGGAGACTTCATATCTCTCGACCCGGGCATGAGCTTGGAAAACTAGTTTCAGCTCCTCGAACATCTCATATGCTCCGTGATGCTCAAAACGCTTTTGGAGCCCCGTTTCTAAGCTGTAAAGCATGCCGCACTGAACGAGGGAGTAATCATCAGCACGCTGCTGCCAAGCATTCATAATGTCTTGGTTCTCTGGGATGGGTGCTTCACCTAGCGGTGCTTCTAGGACATATTGTTTCCTGGCAGCTATGAGGATGATCCTCAGGTTTCGGACCCAGTCCGTATAGTTGTTGCCATCGTCTTTCAGCTTGGTTTTCTCTAGGAACGCGTTGAAGTTCATGTTGACATTAGCTTGGGCCATTTGATCTACAAGACATATTGCAAAGTTTATTTAGACTATGTTCATGATAATTAAGTTCATCAAATTATTTAATGAACTCCCACTCAGATTAGACATCCCTCTAGTCATCTAAGTGTAACATGATCCGACTCGACTAGGCCGTGTCCGATCATCACGTGAGACGGACTAGTCATCACCGGTGAACATCTCCATGTTGATCGTATCTTCTATACGACTCATGCTCGACCTTTCGGTCCTCCGTGTTCCGAGGCCATGTCTGTACATGCTAGGCTCGTCAAGACAACCTAAGTGTTTGCATGTGTAAATCTGTCTTACACCCGTTGTATGTGAACGTTGGAATCTATCACACACGATCATCACGTGGTGCTTCGAAACAACGAACTGTCGCAACGGTGCACAGTTAGGGGGAACACTTTCTTGAAATTTATTATGAGGGATCATCTTATTTACTACCGTCGTTCTAAGTAAACAAGATGCAGAACATGATAAACATCACATGCAATCAAATAATAATAGTGACATGATATGGCCAATATCATATAGCTCCTTTGATCTCCATCTTGGGGCTCCATGATCATCTTGTCACCGGCACGACACCATGATCTCCATCATCATGATCTCCATCATCGTGTCTCCATGAAGTTGCTCGCCAACTATTACTTCTACTACTACGGCTAACACGTTTAGCAATAAAGTAAAGTAATTTACATGGCGTTTCCATTGACACGCAGGTCATAAAAATAATGACAACACCTATGGCTCCTGCCGGTTGTCATACTCATCGACATGCAAGTCGTGATTCCTATTACATGAACATGATCTCATACATCACATATATATCATTCATCATTCATCACAACTTTGGCCATATCATATCACAAAGCACTTGCTGCAAAAACAAGTTAGACGTCCTCTAATTGTTGTTCCAAGTTTTACGTGGCTGCATTAGGGTTCTAGCAAGAACGTTTTCTTACCTACGTAAAAGCCACAACGTGATTTGTCAACTTCTATTTACCCTTCATAAGGACCCTTTTCCTTGAATCCGCTCCAACTAAAGTGGGAGAGACAGACACCCGCCAGCCACCTTATGCAACTAGTGCATGTCAGTCGGTGGAACCGGTCTCACGTAAGCGTACGTGTAAGGTTGGTCCGGGCCGCTTCATCCCACAATACCGCTGAAGCAAAATAAGACTAGTAGCGGCAAGAAAGTTGACAACATCTACGCCCACAACAATTGTGTTCTACTCGTGCAAAAGGAACTACGCATAGACCTAGCTCATGATGCCACTGTTGGGGAACGTTGCAGAAAACAAAAATTTTCCTACGGTTTCACCAAGATCCATCTATGAGTTCATCTAGCAACGAGTATTCAGATGCATCTACATACCTTTGTAGATCGCATGCGGAAGCATTCACTAGAACGTGGATGATGGAGTCGTACTCGCCGTGATCCAAATCACCGATGACCAAGCGCCGAACGGACGGCACCTCCGCGTTCAACACACGTATGGAGCGGATGACGTCTCCTCCTTCTTGATCCAGCAAGGGGGAAGGAGAGGTTGATGGAGATCCAGCAGCACGACGGCGTGGTGGTGGATGTAGCTGTCACGTGCAGCAGGGCTTCGCCGAGCGTCTGCGCGAGAGGGAGAGGTGTGATAGGGGAGAGGGAGGCGCCAGGGGTCAAGGGTGCGGCTGCCCCTCCCTCCCCCCCTTTATATAGGCCCCCTGGGGGGCGCCGGCCCCTGGAGATCCCATCTCCAGAGGGGGCGGCGGCCAGGGGGGTGGAGTACCCCCCAAGGCAAGTGCCCCCCCACCCTAGGGTTCCAACCCTAGGCGCAGGGGGTGGGCCTTGGGGGGCGCACCAGCCCACTAAGGGCTGCTCCCCCTTCCCACTTCAGCCCATGGGGCCCTCCGAGATGGGTGGCCCCACCCGGTGGACCCCCGGGACCCATCTGGTGGTCCCGGTACAATACTGGTGACCCCTGGATCACTCCCGATGGCCGAAACTGCACTTCCTATATATAATTCTTCACCTCCGGACCAATCCGGAACTCCTCGTAACGTCCGGGATCTCATCCGGGACTCCGAACAACTTTCAGATTACTGCATACTCATATCTCTACAACCCTAGCGTCACCGAACCTTAAGTGTGTAGACCCTACGGGTTCGGGAGACATGCAGACATGACCGAGACACCTCTCTGGACAATAACCAACAGCGGGATCTGGATACCCATGTTGGCTCCCA
Source organism: Aegilops umbellulata (assembly GCA_032464435.1). NCBI lineage: Eukaryota > Viridiplantae > Streptophyta > Magnoliopsida > Poales > Poaceae > Aegilops > Aegilops umbellulata. The sequence continues at coordinate 644,085,423 of CP136060.1, read as the reverse complement.
CATACTCCTCGATGATTTCATCGGATGAACCACGATGTCGAGGATTCAATCAATCCCGTATTCAATTCCCTTTGTCAATCGGTATTTTACTTGCCCGAGATTCGATCGTCGGTATCCCAATACCTCGTTCAATCTCGTTACCGGCAAGTCACTTTACTCGTACCGTAATGCATGATCCTGTGATCAAACACTTTGATCACATTGAGCTCATTATGATGATGCATTACTGAGTGGGCCCGGTGATACCTCTCCGTCATACGGAGTGACAAATCCCAGTCTCGATCCGTGTCAACCCAACAGACACTTTCGGAGATACCCGTAGTATACCTTTATAGTAACCCAGTTACGTTGTGACGTTTGGCATACCCAAAGCACTCCTACGGTATCCGGGAGTTACACGATCTCATGGTCTAAGGAAAAGATACTTGACATTGGAAAAGCTCTAGCAAACGAATTATACGATCTTTGTGCTTATGCTTAGGATTGGGTCTTGTCCATCACATCATTCTCCTAATGATGTGATCTCGTTATCAATGACATCCAATGTCCATACTCAGGAAACCGTAACTATCAGTTGATCAACGAGCTAGGCAACTAGAGGCTCACTAGGGACATATTGGTGTCTATGTATTCACACATGTATTACGATTTCTGGATAACACAATTATAGCATGAATAAAAGACAATTATCATGAATAAGGAAATATAATAATAATGCTTTTATTATTGCCTCTAGGGCATATTTCCAACAGAATCACCATGGTCGTAGTCAGCACGGTCGTCGGCCTCTTCATCGGGCACGTACTGGGCGCGGCCATCCTGACTTTGGGTCTCATCGGGGTCATAGGCACGGCCATGCCCACCCTGGAAGATCACGTCCTCCATGTACTGGTTGTAGAAGGGGTCGTCCACCGCCAGCGTTGAGGTTGGCATTTCGTCAAACAACACGCAGGGGGCCGGCATGGTGCCCGTGAACGGTGCACGCGCCTGCTTTCTTTGCATCTCGACGGAAGGCCACCCGCCGCTGCTGGACCGAGGCGTCACGTTGAGGTCGATGATGGCCGCGGAGCGTGGTGTGGACGGCACGAACAAGCCCACGTCCGGCGACGCCAAGAAACGGGTCTGGCCGTCGTGCCTGGGTGGAGGAAAGCCGGGCGACATGGGCGCGGCGCGTGACGTCGGCGACTGGCAGTGCGTAGGCCGGGCGACCGACGAGCCTGTGCTCGCCGGGCCGACGGCCGCTGCATGGAACCCCACCGGACGGCCCATGCCAAGCATGAGGATGGCATGCGCTTTGTTGACGAGGTCCTCCTTCTCGTCGGCAACGGCCTTGCGCCGCGCGGCCTCCAGCTCCTCGCGCTGGGCGGCGAACTTGGCCATGGCGGCATTCATCTTGACGGCCGCTCTCCGTTCCCTCCTCTTCGCCGATTCCGCGTCCAACTTGGCGATCTCCTCCGGCGTGTACTCTGACCGCGGCTTCCTTGGCGCCTTCTTCTTCACCTTTGCGGTCGGGTTGACGGCCAGGCCGCCGGAACTCGGTGTGGCGTCGGCCATGGACGGGGGAGAGAGGGGGGGCGGTGGGAGGGACGTGGGAGGGTTTGGGGGAAATGGCGCCAAATGGCCGTCGGGGGGTTTTGGTTTCTCCCACCGACAGGCGGGCCAGGGGAGGACAAGTGCGCGCGTCCCGCCCGTCCGCGCGCTGTCCGTTTCACCCCAAAACCGGCGCAAGTTTGGGCCGCGGATGGGTCGAAAGCGCACACAAAGCGTACAAAAGTCCGTTTGCTCCCATGCGCTGGGCCGCCTTTTTTGTCCCTTTTACCCCAAACGGACGGGGCCGGACAGGATAGGGTCGTGTGGTGGAGTTGGCCTAACTGAGCTGAGGGAGTAGCCGTGCACGCCTGCATGCGGCAATACGGCATGCAAGAGCACGGTGACCATGGCAGAGTTCAGTTTCTCAGACCAACTCCACCACGCGACCCCAAACGGACGTCCGTTTTGTCCGGATTCTGTCCGTTTGGATAGGGATTTGGGATCGTGTCCGGGCGTGTCCTGGGATGCGGTGGCCGTGCGCCCACCGCGCGGCCGCATCCTTCTACCCCATCGTGTCCGCGTCTATTTTTAAAAAAGCGACGTTTCAAATGCCAAGCCCCAGTTCACGACCCCAGTTCTGTTGGCCCAGACCGAAGCCGAGTACTTTCCGGCGACGACGACGATCGACGACGAACGACGATGAAACAACCAACGCTGGCTACCAAAATCGACGAAGTTTCTTTATACCGAGATGCAACGCACCGTAGAGCTAGCTTACGATTTGTTGTACACGCTCGTACACAACAGCCAAGGATCCGATCGATCCGGCCGGAATCACACGTAACGCACACACACAAATCGCCGGATTGATAGCCACAGGCTCGTGTCGAGCCTGTTATCTTTTCTAATTATTCCACGGTACAAGGATTACAAGGGGTAGGTACTTGTATATATACTAAACATAGCTAGGTCTATACTAGTACTAATCCTATTCGATGTCCAACATCAATTCTACACAGACACGATACACACATGTATATGTAGCAGACACGGACACGGACAGGACGTTGGGTTTATTCCAACAATCACCCCCTAAACGCGACGTCATTACGTTATAGCTCCGATGCTGATCCTTCTTTGCATCTCCAAGAACTTCTCTCGGTCCAAAGTCTTGGTTAGCATATCCGCCAACTGATCATCGGTGCAAACGTAGTTGACCTTCATCTTAGCTTCTTCCACGCAGTCCTTTATGTAGTGATACATCGTATCAATATGCTTGCTCTTATCATGCTGCACTCGTTCTTCGCGTAGAAAAGTTGTAGACTTTCCATCAACATTGAGCACCACTTGTTCCGGATCGTGATCCATGAGATCAACATGTAGCCTCCCTAGCCACACACCTTGACACATCGCAGCTGCAGCCGCAATATACTCTATTGCATCAACTGTGGGTGCTTTGCTCTACTTGCTTATCTCAAGACGAGGTTTCATTGGAGCGTCAATTGGATTGCAATATTTCATGCCACGCCTTTCAAGTACCTTCCTTACGTATGCCTCCTGGCATAGTGTGACCCCCTCCGGCTTTTGATGTACCCCTATCCTAGGGTAGTAGCTCAAAAGACCTAGATAATCCATCTTGAAAAGCTCTTTCATTTGTAGCTTGAACTTTGCAATCACCTCTTCATCTGCTCCAGTAATCAACAGGTCGTCGACGTAGATGCTAACTAGTAGACGATCCCTTCCTTCACCTCTCTTGTACATCGTATGCTCTAGTGGGGCTTTCTCAAATCCAAGAGAAATCATCGTCTGATCAAGTTTGATGTTCCACGCCCGAGATCCTTGCTGTAGCCCATACAAGACTTTGTGTAGCTTCAGTACCTTGTGTTCCTCTCCCTCTTTGAAGAATCCCGGTGACTGATTCACATACACATCTCCTTCTAATTCGCCTTTCAAAAACGCGGATTTTACATCCATGCGATGTATCTTCCATGATTCCCGAACTGCGAGAGCGATGAGTAGTCTCACCGACTCCATCTTTTCAATGGAAACGAACACTTCTTCGAAGTACACACCTTCCTCTTGCACATACCCTTTGGCTACTAGCCTCGCTTTATGCTTCACGGACCCATCGACATCTTTTTTGATCGTAAATTCCCACTTGAGATCCACGGCTTTTTCATTGTTGGGAAGATTCACAAGCTCCCATGCATTGTTGTCGTGGATCGACCTCAACTCTTCTTCCATAGGCTGACGCCAACACTCCTTCGTATTTGCGTCCTCAAATTCTGTCGGTTCCTCGGCACTTCCTAGACACTGTCGTCCACTTCTTTTCATCTTTACCGGGTCAATCGTCTGAAGAGTTTTCTCCAGATATGGGTGTAACACCGGCTGTAGTTGTATGGATGTAGGTGATGGTGTCCTTTCCTCCATTACTGTCGGAGACGACATTGCTTGTGTGGCTCCTTGTACATTCAGAAGCGACACCTCGTTATTTGCTTTGCACGTTGCAATTGGCAAAACTTGCCTTCCACCTGAGCTAGCTAGCCCTCGTCGGGCACCACATTCAGTGAGTGTTGGAATGCCATAGTTCCTTAGCCCGTCCACCACAGCAGCTGCACATGATGGGCTGCCTTCCTCTACTGGATTGGTGCTTGCTTTTCTAGGGCGATCCACTGCGCCTTCGTGAGCATCACAAGCTCGTCGTTTCCCCCATCCCCAAGACTGTACCGCATCCGCTCATCGTGAGCCTTGTACCGTCCGACAAGATCGTCGATGGAGAGAGTCTCGAGATCGACGCACTGCTCGATCGCCGTGACGATTTGTAGGTACCGGGGAGGGGCCGCACGCAAGAACCGACGGACAACCGAGGCCTCCGTGAGGTTTTATGCAAGCGCGCGGATCCGATTGACGAGAGTAGCCACCCGTGAAGCGAACACATCCACGGACTCATCGTCGCCCATGACCAAAGTCTCATAGTTTCTTAGGAGAGTTTGGAGATTAGCTTGCTTGACACGGGTGTGTCCCTCGAACATGAGCTTCAGCGTATCCCACACCTCCTTCGCCGTTGCTTTGGCGATTAGGTGCTGGAGTGTTGGGGAACGTAGTAATTTCAAAAAAAATCCTACGCACACGCAAGATCATGGTGATGCATAGCAACGAGAGGGGAGAGTGTTGTCTACGTACCCTCGTAGACCGAAGCGGAAGCGTTGACACAATGTAGAGGAAGTAGTCATACGTCTTCCCGAGCCGATCGATCCAAGCACCGAACGGACGGCACCTCCGAGTTCTGCACATGTTCAGTTCGATGACGCGCCCCGGCCTCCGATCCAGCAAAGCTTCGGGGGGAGTTCCGTCAGCACGACGGCGTGGTGACGATCTTGATGTTCAATTGTCGCAGGGCTTCGCCTAAGCACCGCTACAATATGACCGAGGTGTAATATCGTGGAGGGGGGCACCGCACACGGCTAAGGAACGATCACGAGGATCAACTTGTGTGTTCTAGGGTGCCCCCTGCCCCCGTATATAAAGGAGGGATGGGGAGGTGCGGCCGACCCTCTATGGGTGCGCCTGGAGGAGTCCTACTCCCACCGGGAGTAGGACTCCCCCCCCCTCTTACCTTGTTTGGAGAAGGAAAGGGGGAAGGGGAAGAGGAAAGGGGGGCTCCGCCCCCCCTTCCTTGTCCTATTCGGACTAGGGGGGAGGGGGCGCGCGGCCTGCCCTCCTCTTCTCCCTTAAGGCCCATGTTGGCCCAATAACCCCCGGGGGGGTTCCGGTAACCCCCCGGTACTCTGGTAAATCCCGATTTCACCCAGAATGATTCCGACGTCCAAATATAGGCTTCCAATATATCGATCTTTATGTCTCGACCATTTCGAGACTCCTCATCATGTCCATGATCACATCCGGGATTCCGAACAACCTTCGGTACATCAAAACATAAACTCATAATGAAACTGTCATCGTAACGTTAAGCGTGCGGACCCTACGGGTTCGAGAACTATGTAGACATGACCTAGAACCATTCTCGGTCAATAACCAATAGCGGAACCTGGATGCTCATATTGGCTCCCACATATTCTACGAAGATCTTTATCGGTCAGACCGCATAACAACATACGTTTGTTCCCTTTGTCATCGGTATGTTACTTGCCCGAGATTCGATCGTCGGTATCCAATACCTAGTTCAATCTCGTTACCGGCAAGTCTCTTTACTCGTTCTGTAATGCATCATCCCGCAACTAACTCATTAGCCACAATGCTTGCAAGGCTTAAGTGATGTGCATTACCGAGAGGGCCCAGAGATACCTCTCCGATATTCGGAGTGACAAATCCTAATCTCGAAATACGCCAACCCAACAAGTACCTTCGGAGACACCTGTAGAGCACCTTTATAATCACCCAGTTACGTTGTGACGTTTGGTAGCACACAAAGTGTTCCTCCGGTAAACGGGAGTTGCATAATCTCATAGTCATAGTAACATGTATAAGTCATGAAGAAAGCTATAGCAACAAACTAAACGATCAAGTGCTAAGCTAACGGAATGGGTCAAGTCAATCAGATCATTCACCTAATGATGTTATCTCATTAATCAAATAACAACTCTTTGTCTATGGTTAGGAAACATAACCATCTTTGATTAATGAGCTAGTCAAGTAGAGGCATACTAGTGACACTCTGTTTGTCTATGTATTCACACATGTATTATGTTTCCGGTTAATACATTTCTAGCATGAATAATAAACATTTATCATGATATAAGGAAATAAATAATAACTTTATTATTGCCTCTAGGGCATATTTCCTTCAGTCTCCCACTTGCACTAGAGTCAATAATCTAGATTACACAGTAATGATTCTAACACCCATGGAGTCTTGGTGCTGATCATGTCTTGCTCGTGGAAGAGGCTTAGTCAACGGGTCTGCAACATTCAGATCCATATGTATCTTGCATATTTCTATGTCTCCCACCTGGACTAGATCCCGGATGAAATTGAAGTGTCTCTTGATGTGCTTGGTTCTCTTGTGAAATCTGGATTCCTTCGCTAAGGCAATTGCTCCAGTATTGTCACAAAAGATTCTCATTGGACCCGATGCACTAGGTACAACACCTAGGTCGGATATGAACTCCTTCATCCAGACTCCTTCATTCGCTGCTTCCGAAGCAGCTATATATTCCGCTTCACACGTAGATCCCGCCACGACGCTTTTTTAGAACTGCACCAACTGACAGCTCCACCGTTTAAAGTAAACAGGTATCCGGTTTGCGATTTAGAATCGTCCGGATCAGTGTCAAAGCTTGCATCAACGTAACCACTTACGATGAGCTCTTTGTCACCTCCATATATGAGAAACATATCCTTAGTCCTTTTCAGGTATTTCAGGATGTTCTTGACCGTTGTACAGTGATCCACTCCTGGATTACTTTGGTACCTCCCTGCTAGACTTATAGCAAGGCACACATCAGGTCTGGTACACATCATTGCATACATGATAGAGCCTATGGCTGAAGCATAGGGAACACCTTTCATTTTCTCTCTATCTTCTATAGTGGTCGGGCATTGAGTCTTACTCAACTTCACACCTTGTAACACAGGCAAGAACCCCTTCTTTGCTTGATCCATTTTGAACTTCTTCAAAACTTTGTCCAGGTATGTGCTTTGTGAAAGTCCAATTAAGCGTCTCGATCTATCTCTATAGATCTTAATCCCTAAAATGTAAGCAGCTTCACCGAGATCTTTCATTGAAAAACTCTTATTCAAATATCCCTTTATGCTATCCAGAAATTCTATATCATTTCTAATCAGTAATATGTCATCCACATATAATATTAGAAATGCTACTGAGCTCCCACTCACTTTCTTGTAAATACAGGCTTCTCCAAAAGTCTGTATAAACCCAAATGCTTTGATCACACTATCAAAACGTTTATTCCAACTCCGAGATGCTTGCACCAGTCCATAAATGGATCGCTGGAGCTTGCACACTTTGTTAGCTCCCTTTGGATCGACAAAACCTTCTGGTTGCATCATATATAACTCTTCTTCCAGAAATCCATTCAGGAAAGCAGTTTTTACATCCATTTGCCAAATTTCATATTCATAAAATGCGGCAATTGCTAACATGATTCGAACAGACTTAAGCATCGCTACGGGTGAGAAGGTCTCATCGTAGTCAATCCCTTGAACTTGTCGAAAACCTTTTACAACAAGTCGAGCTTTGTAGACAGTAACATTACCGTCAGCGTCAGTCTTCTTCTTGAAGATCCATTTATTCTCAATTGCTTGCCTATCATCAGGCAAGTCAACCAAAGTCCACACTTTGTTCTCATACATGGATCCCATCTCAGATTTCATGGCTTCAAGCCAGTTTGCGGAATCTGGGCTCACCATCGCTTCTTCATAGTTCGTAGGTTCATCATGATCTAGTAGCATGACTTCCAGAACAGGATTGCCGTACCACTCTGGTGCAGATCTTACTCTGGTTGATCTACGAGGTTCTGTAGTAACTTGATCTGAAGTTCTATGATCATCGTCATTTACTTCCTCACTAATTGTTTCAGACGTCACAGAAAACGGTTCCTGTGATGTGCTATTTTCCAATAAGGGAGCAGGTACAATTACCTCATCAAGTTCTACTTTCCTCCCACTCACTTCTTTCCAGAGAAACTCCTTCTCTAGAAAGTTTCCGAATTTAGCAACAAAAGTCTTGCCTTCGGATTTGTGATAGAAGGTGTATCCAACAGTTTCCTTTGGATATCCTATGAAGACACATTTCTCCAATTTGGGTTCGAGCTTATCAGGTTGAGCTTTTTCACATAAGCTTCGCAGCCCCGAACTTTAATAAACGACAATTTAGGTTTCTTGCCAAACCATAGTTCATAAGGTGTCGTCTCAACGGATTTTGATGGTGCCCTATTTAATGTGAATGCAGCCGTCTCTAAAGCATAACCCCAAAACGATAGCGGTAAATCTGTAAGAGACATCATAGATCGCACCATATCAAGTAAAGTACGATTACGATGTTCGAACACACCATTACGTTGTGGTGTTCCGGGTGGCGTGAGCTGCGAAACTATTCCGCATTGTTTCAAATATACACCAAATTCGTAACTCAAATATTCTCCTCCACGATCAGATCGTAGATACTTTATTTTCTTGTTACGATGATTTTCAACTTCACTCTGAAATTCTTAGAACTTTTCAAATGTTTCAGACTTATGCTTCATTAAGTAGATATACCCATATCTGCTTAAATCATCTGTGAAGGTGAGAAAATAACGATATCCGCCACGAGCCTCAACATTCATCGGACCACATACATCTGTATGTATGATTTCCAACAAATCTGTTGCTCTCTCCATAGTACCGGAGAACGGTGTTTTAGTCATCTTGCCCATGAGACACGGTTCGCAAGTACCAAGTGATTCATAATCAAGAGGTTCCAAAAGTCCATCAGTATGGAGTTTCTTCATGCGCTTTACACCGATATGACCTAAACGGCAGTGCCACAAGTAAGTTGCACTATCATTATCAACTCTGCATCTTTTGGTTTCAATACTATGAATATGTGTATCACTACTATCGAGATTCATCAAGAATAGACCATTCTTCAAGGGTGCATGACCATAAAAGATATTACTCATATAAATAGAACAACCATTATTCTTTGATTTAAATGAATAACCGTCTCGCATCAAACAAGATCCAGATATAATGTTCATGCTCAACGCTGGCACCAAATAACAATTATTTAGGTCTAATACTAATCCCAAAGGTAGATGTAGAGGTAGCGTGCCGACCGCGATCATATCGACTTTGGAACCATTTCCCACGCGCATCATCACCTCATCCTTAGCCAATCTTCGCTTAATCCATAGCCCCTGTTTCGAGTTGCAAATATTAGCAACAGAACCAATATCAAATACCCAGGTGCTACTGCGAGCATTAGTAAGGTACACATCAATAACATGTATATCACATATACCTTTGTTCACCTTGCCATCCTTCTTATCCGCCAAATATTTGGGGCAGTTCCGCTTCCAGTGTCCAGTCTGCTTGCAGTAGAAGCACTCAGTTTCAGGCTTCGGTCCAGACTTGGGTTTCTTCTCCTGAGCAGCAACTTGTTTGCCGTTCTTCTTGAAGTTCCCCTTTCTTTTCCCTTTGCCCTTTTTCTTGAAACTAGTGGTCTTTTTGACCATCAACACTTGATGCTCCTTCTTGATTTCTACCTCCGCAGCCTTTAGCATGGCGAAGAGCTCGGGAATTGTCTTATCCATCCCTTGCATATTATAGTTCATCACAAAGCTCTTGTAGCTAGGTGGAAGTGGTTGGAGAATTCTGTCAATGACGCTATCATCCTGAAGAGTAACTCCCAGTTGAATCAAGTGATTACAATACCCAGACATCTTGAGTATATGCTCACTGACAGAACTATTCTCCTCCATCTTACAGCTATAGAACTTATTGGAGACGTCATATCTCTCAATCCGGGCATTCTTCTGGAATATTAACTTTAACTCCTGGAACATCTCATATGCTCCATGACGTTCAAAACGTCGTTGAAGTCCCGGTTCTAAGCCGTAAAGCATGGCACATTGAACTATCGAGTAGTCATCAGCTTTGCTCTGCCAGACGTTCTTAACGTCGTCAGTTGCATCAGCAGCAGGCCTGGCACCCAGCGGTGCTTCCAGGACGTAACTTTTCTATGCAGCAATGAGGATAATCCTCAAGTTACGGACCCAGTCCGCGTAACTGCTACCATCATCTTTCAACTTTGCTTTCTCAAGGAACGCATTAAAATTCAACGGAACAACAACACGGGCCATCTATCTACAATCAACATAGACAAGCAAGATACTATCAGGTACTAAGTTCACGATAAATTTAAGTTCAATTAATCATATTACTTAAGAACTCCCACTTAGATAGACATCCCTCTAATCCTCTAAGTGATCACGTGATCCATATCAACTAAACCATGTCCGATCATCACGTGAGATGGAGTAGTTTCAATGGTGAACATCTCTATGTTCATCATATCTACTATATGATTCACGCTCGACCTTTCGGTCTCTGTGTTCCGAGGCCATATCTGTTATATGCTAGGCTCGTCAAGTTAAACCTGAGTATTCCGTGTGTGCAACTGTTTTGCACCCGTTGTATTTGAACGTAGAGCCAATCACACCCGATCATCACGTGGTGTCTCAGCACGAAGAACTTTCGCAACGGTGCATACTCAGGGAGAACACTTTTACTATGATAATTTAGTGAGGGATCATCTTATAATGCTACCGTCAATCAAAGCAAGATAAGATGTATAAAAGATAAACATCACATGCAATCAATATAAGTGATATGATATGGCCATCATCTTGTGCTTGTGATCTCCATCTCCGAAGCACCGTCATGATCACCATCGTCACCGGCGTGACACCTTGATCTCCATCGTAGCATCGTTGTCGTCTCGCCAATCTTATGCTTCTACGACTATCGCTGCCGCTTAGTGATAAAGTAAAGCATTACAGGATGAGTGCATTGCATACAATAAAACGACAACCATATGGCTCCTGCCAGTTGCCGATAACTCGGTTACAAAACATGATCATCTCATACAATAAAATTTAGCATCATGTCTTGACCATATCATATCACAACATGCCCTGCAAAAACAAGTTAGACGTCCTCTACTTTGTTGTTGCAAGTGTTACGTGGCTGTTATTGGGCTTAGCAAGAACCGTTCTTACCTACGCATCAAAACCACAACGATAGTTTGTCAAGTTGGTGCTGTTTTAACCTTCGCAAGGACCGGGCGTAGCCACACTCGGTTCAACTAAAGTTGGAGAAACTGACACCCGCTAGCCACCTGTGTGCAAAGCACGGCGGTAGAACCAGTCTCGCGTAAGCGTACGCGTAACGTCGGTCCGGGCCGCTTCATCCAACAATACCGCCGAACCAAAGTATGACATGCTGGTAAGCAGTATGACTTATATCGCCCACAACTCACTTGTGTTCTACTCGTGCATATAACATCAAACCATAAAACCTGGCTCTGATACCACTGTTGGGGAACGTAGTAATTTCAAAAAAATTCCTACGCACACGCAAGATCATGGTGATGCATAGCAACGAGAGGGGAGAGTGTTGTCTACGTACCCTCGTAGACCGAAGCGGAAGCGTTGACACAACGTAGAGGAAGTAGTCGTACGTCTTCCCGATCCGACCGATCCAAGCACCGAACGGACGGCACCTCCGAGTTCTGCACACGTTCAGTTCAATGACGCGCCCTGGGCTCCGATCCAGCAAAGCTTTGGGGGGAGTTCCGTCAGCACGACGGCGTGGTGACGATCTTGATGTTCAATTGTCGCAGGGCTTCACCTAAGCACCGCTACAATATGACCGAGGTGTAATATCGTGGACGGGGGCACCGCACACGGCTAAGGAACGATCACGAGGATCAACTTGTGTGTTCTAGGGTGCCCCCTGCCCCCGTATATAAAGGAGGGAGGGGGAGGTGCGGCCGGCCCTCTATGGGTGCGCCTGGAGGAGTCCTACTCCCACCGGGAGTAGGACTCCCCCCTCTTACCTTGTTTGGAGAAGGAAAGGGGGAAGGGGAAGAGGAAAGGGGGGCGCCCCCCCCCCCCCCCGCTTCCTTGTCCTATTCGGACTAGGGGGAGGGGGGCGCGGCCTGTCCTGGCCCGCCCTCCTCTTCTCCCTTAAGGCCCATGTTGGCCCAATAACCCCTGGGGGGGTTCCGGTAACCCCCTGGTACTCTGGTAAAATCCTGATTTCACCCAGAATGATTCCGACGTCCAAATATAGGCTTCCAATATATCGATCTTTATGTCTCGACCATTTCGAGACTCCTCGTCATGTCCATGATCACATCCGGGATTCCGAACAACCTTCGGTACATCAAAACATAAACTCATAATGAAACTGTCATCGTAACGTTAAGCGTGCGGACCCTACGGGTTCGAGAACTATGTAGACATGACCTAGAACCATTATCGGTCAATAACCAATAGCGGAACCTGGATGCTCATATTGGCTCCCACATATTCTACGAAGATCTTTATCGGTCAGACCGCATAACAACATACGTTTGTTCCCTTTGTCATCGGTATGTTACTTGCCCGAGATTCGATCATCGGTATCCAATACCTAGTTCAATCTCGTTACCGGCAAGTCTCTTTACTCGTTCCGTAATGCATCATCCCGCAACTAACTCATTAGCCACAATGCTTGCAAGGCTTAAGTGATGTGCATTACCGAGAGGGCCCAGAGATACCTCTCCGATATTCGGAGTGACAAATCCTAATCTCGAAATACGCCAACCCAACAAGTACCTTCGGAGACACCTGTAGTGCACCTTTATAATCACCCAGTTACGTTGTGACGTTTGGTAGCACACAAAGTGTTCCTCCGGTAAACGGGAGTTGCATAATCTCATAGTCATAGGAACATGTATAAGTCATGAAGAAAGTTATAGCAACAAACTAAACGATTAAGTGCTAAGCTAACGGAATGGGTCAAGTCAATCAGATCATTCACCTAATGATGTGATCTCATTAATCAAATAACAACTCTTTGTCTATGGTTAGGAAACATAACCATCTTTGATTAATGAGCTAGTCAAGTAGAGGCATACTAGTGACACTCTGTTTGTCTATGTATTCACACATGTATTATGTTTCCGGTTAATAAATTCCTAGCATGAATAATAAACATTTATCATGATTTAAGGAAATAAATAATAACTTTATTATTGCCTCTAGGGCATATTTCCTTCACGGAGGACATCCATCGGCATCACCGAGTAAATCGCCGACGCCGCCTGCCGATCCTTCCGATGCTCGGCTCCCTCCTTCTTGAACGCGTCGCCTCCGGGATCCACCGCGTCCCATAGCTCGTTGGCGCGGAGACCACACTCCATGACGGCTTTCCAGACCCCGAAGTTCTCGCGATCAAACCGTGGATACGACGAACCCGCCGGAGCAGCAATTACTTTAGCCGCACCGGAGTACTCCGCCAGCTGCTTGGTCTTCTCGTCGTCCGCCATGATCCTCCGTTATTAGAAGATCAATCTTGCTCTGATACCAATTGTTGTCCCAGACCCGAAGCCGAGTACTTTCCGGCGACGGCGACGATCGACGACGAACGACGATGAAACAACCAACGCTGGCTACCATACTCGACGAAGTTCCTTTATGCCGAGGTTGCACTGTAGAGCTAGCTTCCGATTTGTTGTACACGCTCGTACACAACAGCCAAGGATCCGATCGATCCGGCCGGAATCACACGTAACGCACACACACAAATCGTCGGATTGATAGCCACAGGCTCATGTCGAGCCTGTTATCTTTTCTATTGATTCCACGGTACAAGGATTACAAGGGGTACGTACTTGTATATATACTAATCATAGCTAGCTCTATACTAGTACTAATCCTATTCGATGTCCAACATCAATTCTACACTGACACGATACACACATGTATACGTAGCAGACACGGACACGGACAGGACGTTGGGTTTATTCCAACAAGTTCATCACGCCGGCAACAAAGCCAGCGGCCTACACGTCCATCGCCGGAATTGGCCAGCGGCCAGCAACACAGCCGGCCTCCAAAATGAATTGTAGTCCTCGCCGGCAACACAGCCAGCGGCCGGCAACACAGCCGGCCTCCAAAATGAATAATAGTCCTCGCCGGCAACACAGCCGGCCTCCAAAATGAATGTTTTCTTGCCGGCACACTGTCAGCAGCCCAGCGGGCGGGCGGCACCCATGCCAGCCTCCAAAAAGAACGGCCACGCCGATCGGATGACCTAGTTCAGGCCTTCGGCGTCGAGCATCTCCTTCTGCCTGGCCTCGAGCCAGGCCCTCGTCTTGTCGCTCATCTTCGACAAGTCCACGCTCATGATCGCAAGGGCCACCTCCTTCGCTTCGGTGGCGGCATTGGTGGCCTCGATGTCGAGTTGCCTATGCCTGGCCTTGACGTTGTCGGCCTCGATGTCGAGCTGCCTTTGCCGGGCGGCCTCTTCCATGTCAAGCTGCCTTTGCCGGGCCGCCTCCTTCATGTCGATCTTCCTCTTCTCGGTCGCCTCCTCCATCTCAAGCTTCTTTCTTTGAAGGTCTAGGTATTGCTTCATTTGCTCGTCCTTGCTTTGCTGCTTCTTCTCGTCCCTCACATCCTTTTGAGACATCATGCCATGCAAAGTGTCATGCAATGCCATGGATGAGGCATCACGTATGTCATCAACCTTGGACTTGGTCTTACCCCTCGGCCTCTTCAGCGCCTCGCCATCTCCACCTCCGGCGAACTTGGCCGTCTTCAGTCCTCTCTTCCTTTGTAGTTCACGGTATTGGTCCTTGAACTTAGGGCAATTGTTGATGAGCGTCCAACAATGTGTAAGAGTGAATGGCTTGACATTATGCCGGGCCTTGAATGCCTCCAAAGATTGAAATGCCTACACCACATGATCAACAACAAGTGAACATGCAAACATATACACGGTCGAAGTCCCATGGCCGTAGCAACGGAAAGGGCAAGAAAGAGGAGAGCATACCATGTCCCCAACGCCGAGACCACTCACGGGCCGTGCTTCAACGCTCTTAAATGCGGCGCAATACTCGTTGCACTCTTGTTGGATGAACAACCATATTTTTTGAATCGAGCCAATGCCTAGGTTGCTTGTAATTTGGTTGGGCTCAAACATCTTCCTTTCATGGAATGTTTTGTGGACTCTCGTCCAAAAAACAATGCCCTTTTGTTGCGCTCCGGTCCTCAGATCTTGGCTAATCTCCATCCAAGCTTGGCAAATCAACTTGTCCTCATCTTGTGTATATGAACCCATGTGAATTCTCTTCCGCTTCTTTTGTGCTTCCGCTCTTTGGGTGAGTTCATCGATGAACAATGGCGCACCACTAATATCAACGTCATTGCCTTCTTCTTCTTCATCATCACCTTCGACATAGATGTCATCGTCTTCATGCCACGAGTCACCATGGTCGTAGTCAGCACGGTCGTCGGCCTCTTCATCGGGGACGTACTGGGCGCGGCCATCCTGACTTTGGGTCTCATCGGTGTCGTAGGCACGGCCATGCCCACCCTCGAAGATCACGTCCTCCATGTACCGGTTGTAGAAGGGGTCGTCGACCGTTGGCGTTGGGGTTGGCATTCCGTCAAACAAGACGCGGGGGGCCGGCATGGTGCCCGTGAACGGTGTCCGCGCCTGCTTTCTTTGCATCTCGACGGCCGGCCGCCCGCCGCTGCTGGACCCAGGCGTGACACGCGTTGAGGTCGATGACGGCCGCGTGGCGCGGTGTGGACGGCGCGAACAAGCCCACGTCCGTTGACGCCGAGAAACGGGTCTGGCCTTCGTGCCTTGGCGGAGGAAAGCCGGGCGACATGGGCGCGGCGCGCAACGTCGGCGACTGGCAGTGCGTAGGCCGGGCGACTGACGAGCCTGTGCTCGCCGGGCCGACGGCCGCTGCAGGGAACCCTGCCGGACGGCCCATGCCAAGCATGAGGATGGCGTGCGCTTTGTTGACGAGATCCTCCTACTCGTCGGCAACGGCCTTGCGCCGCGCGGCCTCCAGCTCCTCGCGCTGGGCGGCGAACTTGGCCGCGGCGGCATTGACCTTGACGGCCGCTCTCTGTTCCCTTCTCTTGGCCGATTCCGCGTCCAACTTGGCGATCTCCTCCGGCGTGCACTCCGACCGCGGCTTTCTTGGCGCCTTCTTCTTCACCTTTGCGGTCGGGTCGACGGCCAGGCCGCCGGAACTCGGCGGGGCGTCGGCCATGGACGGGGGAGAGAGGGGGCGGCGGGAGGGACGTGGGAGGGTTGGCGCCAAATGGCCGTCGGGGGGTTTTGGTTTCTCCCACCGACAGGCGGGCAAGGGGAGGACAAGCGCGCGTGTCCCGCCCGTCCGCGCGCCGTCCGTTTCACCTCAAAACCGGCGCAAACTTGGCAGGGATGGGTCGAAAGTGGACACAAAGCGGACAAAAGTCCTTTTGCGCCTGCGCGCTGGACCGCCTTTTTTGTCCTTTTTACCTCAAACGGACGGGGACGGTCAGGATAGGGTCGCGCGGTGGAGTTGGGCTCAGCGCGACGCGCGCACGCTCGCGGCCAGTCCACGCGAGAACGGCGGCCTATGCTCACAGCATGTACGGACGTCCACTGTCCTACGTTTGTGTCGTCCTGTTGCATCGGTGCCGTGGTGAGGTGAGGTCCAGCTCCCTCCGGCGGATCATGGTTAGATCCAACAACCAACCAGGGTCTCGTCCTCCTCGTCGCATTCACTTTCCAGCTGCCGCGTACCACGTACGTACGTAGAGTACGTACCAGCCGCGTGCTGTATGCGCCTGGCGAGACGCTCGAAGCCGGCACACGCGACTCGAGATTATCCGCCGGAGAAGAGCTCGCGCCGTGAGAAAAGGCTCAACGGAACGGCATGCCCGGCTACGCAGCAGAGCACATGGAAAACGTCGCCGTCCGGCCGTCCTAGGATAGACGAGCCACACCCGCACCGTCATCCGTGCTGCGTGCGCGCACCGGGTTCGGATGGATGGATAGATAGATAGATAGGGATGCCGCCACCACCTCAGCCGGCAGTCACCACGCCCGGCGCACCCCTTTCCGCCTAGGGCTAGCGTCCAAGCCCCGCACCCGGACCCGGGGCAAAGCGAACGTGAGCACGAGACGTGCCACGCCTCTCGCCGGGCATCTCATCCATCCATGCCCCGGGGAACCTTATCGCGGTGCCACACCACACATGGCACACCCCACCCCACTCCCTCGCCGGAGCCAAAAGGCACCCGCGGAGACGAGAGAGGGGCGCCTGACCCGTGAGCCATACTTGTGCCATGCGTTTTGCTGCACCTGGTCATGCATCGCCATCTCGCCATGGCCGCGTTTTGCTTAGCTCCAAAACGGGCAGACAAAACAAGCGCGCTCTCTCTCTGTCCCGGCGCCAGACAGGAGGGCTGCGAGGAAGAGACAAGCGCGCCGGCGGCATCACGCAGGTACTGTGGCCCCGCCGGGGATACGGATGCCAAGTCACCAGCACGCCGAAAGATATATACTCAGCCATCACAAGATACACTCTCCATCGATGTACTACCACCGTACGCCGTGAAAGGGCAGTACACAGTGCGTCGACTGTTCCGCGCTGTGCTGGATAAACAAAAATCTCCACCGGCACGGAGCCGACCAGTGTATCGGATCTAGCAACTTCCCAGGGCTTTTTTAACCCCTGCACGAACTGCCCACCGGCGTGCAAATGTCCGTTTAACACCACGACGGTGGCATTACCATTAGCATCCGTCATCAAACACTAATGGTCAAACTATAACAAAATTAGCTAGTACTATACACTAGCATCATCAATCCATGTTTGCAAGTATAGGTAATCTCACAGGTTGTTGCAATACACAACCTGTTTGATCATATCATGGGAGCTATGAAGGAAAGCAGCTCAGCAAATCACTAGGGGTACTTGCATTGCATGCAAAATGAGCATCAGCGATTCCAGAGGTTGCAAACATTCATCAGCAGTTGAGGACAATGTGCAGGTAACAAAATTAGCTCCATCAACATCAATCAATGTTTATAAACTGTTATAACCAACTAATCGCACAAGTTGCATTCCATCCACTAGTTCTTTTTTCTTTGTATGAATAGCAGTTTGGCATAGTACTAGCGTACATGCAAAATGAGCTGCACAGCATCAATCCTGGAAGGATTCGCTTTCCACAAGTTGAAAACATCCATTGGAATGCAGGATACATACAAATGAGCAGGAAATGAGCATGAAAATGGGCTGCTCATCACTAATGCTGGAAGGTATCCCACCGTCGTAGTACAAGGTTACCACTAGATTAGCTCCACGACTGTAGCATTACTATCTATCAATACCAATGGTCAAACTATAACAAAATTAGCTCTAGCACAGCACAAGATGCAAATGAGCATCCAAGACAGTTCAGCAAGCAAGATGCATACACATGAGCAGAGTACAGTCAGGGACCAATCTCAAAGAGAGCAGGAAATGCAGATGCATTGCATTTACCTTACCTCTCTTTCTCAGCATAGCAAAACGAGCTAAACAGCATCAACCCTGGAAGGAATCACCCAAATTTCATTCCAGAACTTGGAAACATCCATCAGCAGTTCAGCAACTAGTACGAAAACATACAAATCAGCAGGTAAGACATACCCATCTCAAAGAAACATGGCAAGCAAGTGACCAAAAAAAAGCATAATGCGAACTTATTTTTCTTTTTCATTCATTCATACTACTAGGAGCAACAGCCACAAGACTTGTCTTGAGCCAGCTACAATGTCTGGACCAACATTGACAGATACCATAAAAGAGGAACATAACATAACCAGCAGCTACTATAACTTACTATCACAATGTAACCTACTATCAAAAATACTCTCTCTCTCTCTCACTCTCACCACCATAACGCTAATGTGCTTGGGAGACTAGGGAAAACAGACACCATCTTGGGCACGAGCTGGTTGAGCTGCCCGGGGAAAAACCCAAGATGGTCTCCTCCCTCCCAATGCACACGGATTACACTCACAGGAGGCCCATCACACCAGCATTTTACTTAAAGATAAACCTTAAACCTCTCTTAATTCACACGCAGAAATCGACGGTTTGCAGGAAGTCATCCATGCCTCGGCCAAAGTCGCAGCCAGGCATCTCCAGGAAGTCGTCGCCGATGTCGAGGTCCATGTCCAGCTCGAGGTCCTCGTCGGCCAGGTCGCCGAGCAGCAGGTCCTGTTCGCCGTCCAAGTAAGCCGACGCCTCGGAGACGTCCAAGGCATCAAGCCCGGCGCGGAAGTCCATCGGGTCGATGTCCGGCAGCTGAAGACCTCGCAGGAGGTCCTGGTAGAACTCTGGGTCGTCAGGAAGCTGCGCAGTCTCAGCCGTTGTGGACACCATCACAGGGACTG
The DNA here is from genome assembly GCA_032464435.1 of Aegilops umbellulata. Lineage (NCBI taxonomy): Eukaryota > Viridiplantae > Streptophyta > Magnoliopsida > Poales > Poaceae > Aegilops > Aegilops umbellulata. The sequence continues at coordinate 644,065,926 of CP136060.1, read as the reverse complement.
GAGTCGGCTCAGGCGACAGGGGCTCGGCTGCTGGCTTGGTGGCCTCCAGAACAGACGACGGCGACGGGTGCGCGAATGGAGCAGCCGAGGTGGAGGACGACGAAGATGCCGTCGGTGTAGTAGAGGACGACGTCGGCGTTGTTGACGCAGCCGACCGAGCAGGTGAGGCCGCGGCCACAGACTGGCCACGGCGGCGACGCTTCTCCTCGATAAAGCTCCGGGAGGCGGCCTGGTAGGCGGCGGAGGCCAAGTCGGCAGTGTCGAAGGTGCCAAGCCACTCCCTCTTGCCGGAGAACGGGTTGCGGATCTCGGCCGCCCATTTGCCCCACTTGCGGAGGCGCACCCCACGGTGGCCCTCGGCGCTGCTGGTGGTGCAGGCAGCGACGGCAGAAGCCGCAGCAGCGGTCGGAGTGACCGGCTTGGCAAACACCTTGGCCGGCGGGGCCTTGCCAAGGAACAGCTCGAAGCAGCGCTTGGACGAAGCAGGGGCGGCGGGGGCCTCCTCGTCGTCGGTGTCCGAGTCGGTGGCGTCGGGGTCCTCGTACAGGACCCGCACGCGCCGCCGCGGCGGCTGCGCACCGGGCAGCAGCGCCTGCGCCTGCAGCTGCGCCGGCTTGGAGAAGGCGGCGGAGGGCTTGACGCCGAACCCGGCGAGCATCTTGGTCTTGGGCCTCTTGGCCAGCGCGCGCGTGAGGCGCATCTGGTGCTCGCTCAACGGGGCCATGGATCGCCTTCTTCTTCTTCCTCTAGCACTGACTGACTAACAAAACTGAAGGGGAAAAAACTCTACTAGGAAAAAAGGGGACAGCTTTTTCTCTCCTGGGTGTCAAAAATTGGACGGACGGAATCGCCGGGAATCCGTCAGTCTCCTCGCAAGAAACTACACGGCCTTATGTGGAGGAATCCGGAATACTTCACCCCGAACCCGTCCCTGCAGGAGCAAGAATCCATCCGTCAGAACCCCATGAAAAACCCACCAAGAACCTCCAGATCTGGGCGAAAAGGCCGGCGAAAAAGACGAGAAATTGAAAGAGGGGAAAAGAGGGAGGGGCACGGACGGACCTGAGCATCGACGAGGACTTGTTCCAGCCGTGGAGCCCCTGGTGCATAGATCGGGGGGCGCAGGCGAGGGCGTGGAGGAGGACGACGGCGACGACGGCGGCGGCGGCGAGGAGCAGCGCGACTACCACCAGATCGGCGAAGGGGCAAGAAGACATATACGAGTGGTGGGGCGTCTCCTTCTTCTTCCCCGACGGCGGTCGTCGCCTCCGGCCGGCCTCCCTGAGCTCGCTAAAACCCCGACCCAAAGCGGCGAGAGGAGCAAAAGGGGTTGGGATGGTCTCCTCCGACGATATTTAATCCCCTCCCACTGCCCCCGCACTCGCCCACCTAAACCGCCGCCCCACGCCATCCACCCATCCACCCGCCCGCTGACCCGTGGGGTCACCTCCTCCCCCGGCCCGCATGTCAGTGCGTTTTCCACGTCCGGCAAAGAAATGGAAAGTGACGCGGTTGATATTCGGGCGCTGTACGTACTAGACATCGCCTCCACGTTTCAGGCTGACATGCGGGACCTTCCGACATCACGGTCCCACTGTCAGCGTACGAAACCTGCCTCGCCACGGGTAACCCACTGTGGTGCAGAATGGGTCTGGAACCACGCTGGCCTTTTGTCCGGCACGCGCGCCCATCTACCCCGGCCCCACCGGTCATACACGCGTCCAAATTTAGGTAAGAAACGCGAGCGGTGGGGGTGGGTTTAAGCGAGGGCTTTACGGGGGTGCGCGAACGGGAGGCGGCTGGGGGAAATGATAAATGCTTCACGTACACGCCTGCCCGTCCCCATCACCCCGGGTCCATGACACGTGGGCCCGTCGTACGTCCCAGCCCCACTGACCGCACAGTGGCCAGATCTAGCTGCGCGGGTACGGGATGGGGATGGGCAGCGTGCGGCTGGGATCTCTCCTCTCGCCTCGATCGGGCTCGTTTACTGCTGGCCGCGCAGCGCCAACGATAATTAGTTTCCCTCTGACTTTCCTCCCATCTGGCATATCTGAAACGGCCGCGGAAAATAATTTCGCTGGAATAACAATAATACTCCCTCCGTTCCTAAATATAAGTCTTTCTAGTGATTTTAACAAATGACTACATACGGAGCAAAATAAATGAATCTATACTCTAAAATATGTCTACATACATCCGTATGTTGTTACCATTTGAAATGTCTAAAAAGACTTACATTTAGGAACGGAGGGAGTAAATGAGTAAGTAAGTGTGCTGCAGCTGGAAGAAAATGGTAACTGTGGCCGCGGGGCCCGCCCGTCAGCCTCGGGGCGGTGAGCTGTAAAAATAAAAAATCGGTCACGGAGGGAAATGGTCAGCTGGCTTGGCGGCCAAGGCGCCGCCCGGAGCGCGACGGAAAGGAGCGATTTTTCTGGGTGGAAATCTTTTCCTTCTGTTTTTTGGTAAAAAGTGAAAGAAAAGATTTTGTTGCCCTCTTTTCGGGATGCGCGTATGTGGCATGAGGTTGACACGTACGTGTGTGCGGGAATATTTTGCCCCACGTTTGACATTTTTTTTCCGGCTCACGTTTTTCCGTGCAGGAAATAATAATGATTTATTTAGGTGGAAAGATGGGATCCCACATGATTCGACGATGATGTTGCTGCTCCTCATTCGCGAATATAAGTATCATGCTATCAATGTCGTGGAATATAGGCGAATATCGAGCCCCTAAAGTCCCATTAAATATCTCTAATATCATAATATGGGGCAAATATATTCTTGCATGGAAAAAAGATGTGTAAAGTAATGTGCGTCCTAGTGCATGTGCTAGAACCCATAGATGGAAGTAAATTGATGACATTGATGCATGGGCGCGATATATGGGGAAAGAAACATGTGTTTCCTTTACTGAAGATTGCCTGTAACGCCAATGGTAAACGTACGCCTTCCCAAAGATGGAAGCAAATTACTCCCATTAAAAGTTGCCCATCTGTAAACCAGCGCGATCAAAAACGCGCCGGGGCCGTGTTTGGAACCCGATCAATACTAGCTCGTAAATACATGCCACAAATGGCCAAAAGATTTGCTCTCGATCGCACGGTTAATTCGGGAATAATGGAGTAGAAATAAATTTTTTTGGTCACGGTTGCGAAGTCCTGCGCTGTGTACAGTAGCGCATGCATGGGCAGTTGGCGCGGCGAGATGCGTGCCGTCGTGGGCGGCCGCGTGCCTACCCCGCCACGTAGGCGAGAGCTTTTGTGGCCTTGTGCGGTGGGGCCCGGGTGGAAGCCCCTGTCGGTAGGTGCATGCGAGCGCGGGAATTGACCGGTCTTTCCCGCCTTCCCTCCCTCCCCGGCCGTCACCTTTCCCGCCATCCAGCCCGGCCGGTCACGTGCGAGGCGCGTGCGGGATTTGTTTAACGATGGCCACGACGGCGACGAGTACACACACTCAGTGTATCTGTGTATGTATATACATACGCTATTAAAATATTGTATACGCGGTACCAGAATCACGCTACGCTCGCAAGGCTGGTTGTGCCGGGGAGATATTTTTTATTATGTTTTTGCTTGTCGGAGGAGAGGCGTGGGTGTGGCGCACGGGCCGGGCCGGCGGCTCTCGGACACGTATGGATGGATGTGCGTGCGCGGGCCGTTGGCGGAGGGCGGCGGCATGCGCGCCACGTGACCCGGGATCCGACGCGGCGCACTTGGACGCCTCCTCCTGCTCCTCCCGTGCGCCAGATTTTGCGTCGAGATTTTTCTTTTTGGTCTGGCTCTGGATCTGCTTTGACGTCGCTCGGCCGCTCGACGGAGCGTGGAGCCGTTCCCACGGAGTGGACAGTGGACTGTGGAGCTGGGCATGTGTGGTCGGGCGCATGTGGATGGATGGAGTGGTGGAAATGGTGGACGGTAAAAGTGGGATCGATGGAGCATGTACTGTGCTGTGCTGCCGACCTCAGAAGTTACCGTTGGAATGGTCACTTCACTTGGGGCCCGTGAGTGCAGGGCCTTCTTGTTTGACTTCGTGATGGAAGGACAGGCACCCGATGTCCCGGATCGTTGCTGGCTAGTGCAGTAATAAAAGTTCGGCGGGGTGAACCCATTCCGCGTTGTATAGACACTGTTTTTCTTTCGGCCAAGAGATTTGGCTCCGTCAGACAGTGAGATTTGTACGATCAGACCAATTATTACATGGTCAAAGATTAAGATTAGCTTCCAGAGATTTTGAGTGTTGTCTTGTTGTAGGAATAGCTTAATCGCATTCGCGAAATAAAAGAAAACTAAATTCTACTGCAAATCACCTCGCAAAAAAAAATCTACTGCTAATCCCACTTATTGTTACATTTTCTTTTTGAGAGTCGTACCTCGTTTATTTAGGATGTATTTGGTTGCCTGCATTTGGCTCAACCAGGCCCACGCGGGAAGGATACCGCCTGTTTGGTAGCCCGCATGCATTGTTCGGCCTGCATCGCACAAAGTTTAAAGCACCTTCTAACCAGGCCCGAATCGGCAGTTTTTGGAGAGACGGGCTCGGTCAAAGCAGGGGATGGAAACGCAGCGCTGAGCTCGTGCGACCAGGGAGATGCCGCGAACTCGCGCGCGTCCCCGATAAATCGGCGGGACGATTTCGGCTCACTTCCTGCCGATTCGGTCGCCCCTATTTAGCCCCCTCCTCACACCGCCCAAAGACCCGCCACCCTTCTCCCCTCTTTCAAGCTTTCCCGCCGACGCGCATCAGCACCCACGAGCAAGTAAGCGGCACTCCTTCACCGGCGGGCGATCCACGGCGGCGGCGACCCTTGTCCTCAACTTCTCCGACCGTTCTCGTTTCCTCCTCGAGCTGTAGCCATGGCCTTTGTGAGTTCAATCACCCTCTTCTATCTGTTCATTGCAGCTAGATATGAGAGAATGTGGTCGTAGGGTTTGATGTGCAAGCATATGGTAGGGTTTGATTTGTGCAGTTTGTGTGCTATGCTTACTGTCAATGCGGTAGATGCTATGGTAGCTATTGGTGGTGGATTTGTAGCGTGGTAGAGTAGTGTGATAGTGATGAACACAATGGATTCATAGCTAGTTGTGATGTATGATCCTCCTTTCATAGATCGTCGGGTACTCTATGTGTTATGGTTACTGTCAATGTGTGCTAGGATTGTAGGACATGACCACGCAGACCCAATATCTTAGTCATGCCCTAGTCCTGTCCGACAACCAGTACAGTGTGTCCTATGTCGAGGACTCCCGGTCCCCCCTCGATGAGAAGATGCCTCATCATTCAGATGTGTTCAAGGTATCATCCGGTGGTTCTCTTTTTGTGCCAGTAGTGCTCGTTGAGCCAACTACTGTTGCTGCTAGCACTGCACTGATGATAGCCACAAAGGCAAAGAAGGATGGTAGGAGGAACAATATGTAGTGGCGGCCGTTCAAGCCTACTAATACGTCTCCGTCATATCTACTTTTCCACATGTTTTTGCTCGTATTTTGGACTCTAATTTGCATGACTTGAATGAAATAAACCTGGACTGACGCTGTTTTTAGCAGAACTACCATGGTGTTGTTATTGTGCAGAAATAAAAGTTCTTAGAATTAGACGAATTTTTTTGAAGATATTTTATGAAATATAGAAAAAAAATGCTAGAGCCAAGACTGAAAGCACAAGTGCTCCCTAGGTGGTTTTGGTAATTAATGTCAACATATCTCTTGTTGGACTAACACTTTTACCTAGTATGTTTCAGATAAGTTCAACAATGAAGTGGCATGAACTAGAGGATGTGGAACCCCTTCAAGATGCTAAGGACAAAGGATTGGCTCAAGCTCCAAGCTCAAGACTCTACATTTTCTATTTTAGTGATCCAAGATCACATTGAGTCTATAGGAAAAGCCAATACTATCAAGAAGGGATGAGGTGTTGCTTAATGAGGCTCTTGCTCGAAATGCTTAGTGATATGCTCCAAAGCACTCAACTACTTTCTCACATCCACATATGACCTAAACCAAAAGTCAAACTCGGCCCCACCGATCCGGCGCCACCGAGTTCAGATGTCATAGCCACTGCCACAAACCCTAGGCAAGTCGGTCTCATCGATAGGGATCTCGGTCTCACCGAGATGGGATTGCAATCTCTCTGTATGGATCTATTACCAAAATCGGTCTCACTGAGTTTGCGTAATCGGTCCTACGGAGATTGCAATGTGAACTCTCTGTTTCCTTTTCGTAACATTTCGATCTCACCGAAATGAGAGAATTGGTCTCACCGAGTTTACCTGACCAACTCTCTGGTTAGCTTATTACCAAAATCGGTCTCACCAAGTTTGTGTAATCGGTCTCACCGAGATTAAGTTATGCCCTAACCCTAACCATATCGGTCATACCGAGTTGCATGTCGGTCCCACCGAAAATCCTAACGGTCACTAGATTTGCTGAATCGGTCTGACCGAGTTTATCAATTTGGTCCCACCGAGATTGGCAAGTTGTGTGTAACGGTTAGATTTTCTATGGAGGCTATATATACCCCTCCACCTCCTCTTCATTCGTGGAGAGAGCCATCAGAACGAACCTACACTTCCAACTTACATTTTCTGAGAGAGAACCACCTACACTTGTGTTGAGGCCAAGATATTCCATTCCTACCATATGAATCTTGATCTCTAGCCTTCCCCAAGTTGATTTCCACTCAAATCTTCTTTCCACCAAATTCATATCCTGTGAGAGAGAGTTGAGTATTGGGGAGACTATCATCTGAAGCACAAGAGCAAGGAGTTCATCATCAACACACCATTTGTTACTTCTTGAAGAGTGGTGTCTCCTAGATTGGCTAGGTGTCACTTGGGAGCCTCCGACAAGATTGTGGAGTTGAACCAAGGAGTTTGTAAGGGCAAGGAGATCGCCTACTTCGTGAAGATCTACCGCTAGTGAGGCAAGTTCTTCGTGGGCGACGGCCATGATGGGATAGACAAGGTTGCTTCTTCGTGGAACCTTCATGGGTGGAGCCCTCCGTGGACTCGCGCAGCCGTTACCGTTCGTGGGTTGAAGTCTCCATCAACATGGATGTACGATAGCACCACCTATCGGAACCACGTCTCAAAAATCTCCTGTCTCCAAATTGTGTTTGCACACTTCAATCCCATCCCTTTACATTCTTGCAAGTTGCATGCTTTACTTTCCGCTGCTCATATACTCTTTGCATGCTTGCTTGATATGTATTGTGTTTGTTAAACTTGTGCCAAAACTCCACTTCAACTTAAAGAAATTAAAAACTGCAACTTTTGGTACTTAGTGTGTAATCACCCCCCCCTCTAGACACCTCTTCTCGATCCTTTCAATTGGTATCAGAGCCTTGGTCTCCATTGCTTTGGTTTAAACACCATTGGAGGAAGATGGATGAGTCTACTTTGGGGAGTCTTAGACATAGAGTGCATGTACTTGATGGAGAGTATTTTCATGAGTGAAAAAATAAGATGCTTGTGATTTTCAATGAATATCATTTGAACAAGTATTTTGCTATCCCTTGTGCACCTCATGTTGATCCCATGCATCCTACCATTGATGAGTCAATTGACATGATTTGCAATCTTAGAACTGTTAATTTTATCACTAGAGGCTTGCCTAGAAACTTGATTGGATGTTTGCCTACTCTTAAGCGTGCCTACACCATATGGAAATTTCTTGAGGAACGCTTTCCAAATTATTCCTTGAAAAATCTAGATGAAATTCTCCATAAGTCTATTGCCTTGAGTAAGATGAATTCCAATGATCCTATGTTTGGTGATTGTCTACTTGAGCTTACAAACCTTATGCGTGCCAAAGGAGATGTTAGAATTATTAGTGATATTATTTCCGAAGCTACTAAAATTCATAAAGAAGATCATTGTCCAACTCACTCTAACGAATCACCCTCTCTAGGATTTGATCCACCACATGACGATGTTCAACATGGATACTATGACGAGGATGACGATAGTGATTTTGATCTTGATGATGCAATGAGACACTTTGGTCTTATGTCAAATCTTCGAGGATATATGGCAGGAGGAAAGGAATGGGTTCTTGATAGTGGATGTACCAATCACATGACCGGAGATAAAGACATGTTTCGTGAGCTTGCTGAAAACGATGGTCCTCGAAAGTATGTCACTTTCGGTGACAACTCAAAGGGTAAGGTGGTTGGCCTCGGTAAGGTGGCCATATCACATGATAGCTCCATACAAAATGTCATGCTCGTTGAATCTCTTGGCTACAATTTACTTTCAGTATCTAGACTTGCCGATTTCGGTTTCAATGTCCTATTTACTGAAGTAGATTGCTAAGTGTTTCATAGAGATAATCATAAAATATTCTTTAACGGTATACGTAGAGGTGATCTTTACATTGTTGATTTCACTAAAAAGGCTCATAAGTCTCATGAAGGTTTCCTACTTGGTTATGGCTCAAACTCTCACACATACCGTGTCTACAATAATTTCACCCGAAAGGTTGAAGAGACGGTAGATGTGAAGTTTGATGAATCTAACGGCTCGCAAGTAGAGCAATTGCCAATTGATGTAGGAGACAAAGACCCTTCGGAAGCAATCCAAGACTTGTCTATTGGCAAGATTCGTCCAACGGAGGTGAAGGAGAGAACCTCGTCCATCCAAGTGGAAGCTTCTACCTCACGACAAGGTGAACCAAGAGTTGATACGGAAGCATACACAAGTGGGACACAACAAGATGAAGAAAACGAGGAAGTGTACCAAGATAAACGCCAACAACCTCCTTCTCCACCACGACAAGAGAACGACAACGTCAACAACGAAAAAGGCCAAAAAGAAGAACAAGATGAAGAAGATGTTCAACCAAGATCCAAGCAAAAGCTTTCACGAGTTCGAGCAAGAATTGCTAAAGACCATCCCGTCGAGCAAATCTACAATGATATCCAAACCGGGAGAATCACTCGCTCAAAAACTCGTTTAGCTAACTTTTGTGAACACTATTCATTCATCTCTAGCATTGAACCTATGAAGGTTGAAGAAGCTTTGGAAGATCCGGATTGGATAAATGCCTAGCATGAAGAGCTACACAACTTTGAGAGAAATCAAGTTTGGACATTAGTTGAGAAGCCCGACAACAACCACAATATCATCGGTACCAAATGGGTGTTTCGCAACAAGCAAGATGAAGATGGACAAGTAGTTCGCAACAAAGCATATCTCGCGCCCAAGGCTACACTCAAGTCGAAGGTATGGACTATGGTCAGACATATGACCCCGTTGCTAGACTTGAGTCCATTCGCATCTTACTTACCTATGCTAATCATCATGATATCACCTTGTACCAAATGGACATTTAAAGTGCTTTTCTAAATGGTGAAATAGAGGAGGAAGTTTATGTTAAGCAACCTCCTGGATTTGTCAATCCTAAGAAACCTAATCATGTTTACAAACTTCACAAAGCTCTTTATGGTCTTAAACAAGCTCCTAGAGCAAGGTATAAATGCTTGACCAAGTTCCTTATTAAAAAGGCTTTGAAATTGGAAAAATAGATTCTACTCTTTTTACTAAAAGGGTTAATGGAGAACTATTTGTGTGCCAAATTTATGTCGATGATATTATATTTGGATCAACTAACCCCCATTCTAGTGAAAAGTTTGGAAAGCTAATATCGGAGAAGTTTGAGATGTCGATGATGAGTGAACTCAAATTCTTTCTTGGTTTGCAAATCAAGCAAACTAAGGAAGGTACCTTTGTCTCTCAAACGAAGTACACCAAGGACTTATTCAAGAAGTTCAATATGCAAGAATGCAATGGTATGACTACACCCATGCCTACTAGTGGACATCTTGATTTAATCAAAGATGGTGAATCGGTTGATCAAAAGGTTTATAGCTCTATGATTGGTTCATTGTTATATCTATGTGCTTCACGTCCCGATATTATGCTAAGTGTGTGCATATGTGCACGATATCAAGCCGCTCCTAAAGAATGTCATCTTAAGGCCGTGAAAAAGATAGTGAGATACTTAATCCACACACCAAATTTTGGCATTTGGTATCCAAAGATGGCCTCCTTTGATCTTGTTGGCTACTCCGACTCGGACTATGCCGGTGACAAGGTTGATAGAAAGTCCACTTCGGATACTTGTCAATTTCTTGGTAGATCTCTTGTGTCTTGGTCTTCCAAGAAACAAAACTCGGTATCCTTATCCACCGCCAAAGCGGAATGCATTGCCGCTGGATCATGTTGTGCTCAATTACTTTGGATGACTGCTACCTCTTGAGCTTGCGTTGGTTTTCCCCGAAGAGGAGAGGATGATGCAGCAGAGTAGCGTAAGTATTTCCCTCAGTTTTTGAGAACCAAGGTATCAATCCAGTAGGAGGCCACGCTCAAGTCCCTCGTACCTGCCCAAAACGATAGCTACTCGCAACCAACGCGATTAGGGCTTGTCAATCCCTTCACGGTCACTTATGAGAGTGAGAACTGATAGATAATGTTTTTGGTATTTTTTATATAAAGATGCAAGGTGAAAAGTAAAAGGCAAAGTAAAAAAGCAAAGCAAGATTAAAGTGATGGAGATTGATATGATGAGAATAGACCCGGGGGCCGTAGGTTTCACTAGTGGCTTCTCTCAAGAGCATAAGTATTCTACGGTGGGTGAACAAATTACTGTTGAGCAATTGACAGAATTGAGCATATTATGAGAATATCTAGGTATGATCATGTATATAGGCATCACGTCCGTGACAAGTAGACCGACTCCTGCCTGCATCTACTACTATTACTCCACTCATCGACCGCTATCCAGCATGCATCTAGAGTATTAAGTTAAAAATAGAGTAACGCTTTAAGCAAGATGACATGATGTAGAGAGATAAATTCATGCAATATTAAATAAACCCCATCTTGTTATCCTCAATGGAAACGATGCAATACATGCCTTGCTGCCCCTTCTGTCACTGGGAAAGGACACCGCAAGATCGAACCCAAAGCTAAGCACTTCTCCGATGGCAAGAAAAACCAATCTAGTAGGCCAAACCAAACTGATAATTCAAAGAGACTTGCAAAGATAACCAATCATAGATAAAAGAATTCAGAGAAGATTCAAATATTATTCATAGATAGACTTGATCATAAACCCACAATTCATCGATCTCAACAAACACACTGCAAAAAGAAGATTACATCGAATAGATCTCCACAAGAGAGGGGTCGAACTTTGTATTGAGATCCAAAAAGAGAGAAGAAGCCATCTAGCTACTAACTATGGAACCGAAGGTTTGAGGTAAACTACTCACACTTCATTGGAGGGGCTATGATGATGTAGAAGCCCTCCATGATGACGGCCCTCTCCGGCGGAGCTCCGGAACAGGCCCCAAGATGGGATCTCGTGGATATAGAAAGTTGTGGTGGTGGAATTAGGTTTTTGGCTCCTGTTCTGATCGTTTGGGGGTACGTAGGTATATATAGGAGAAAGGAGTACGTCGGTGGAGCTTCGAGGGGCCCACGAGGCAGGGGCGCGCCCTAAGGGAGGCACCCCCCCACCCTCGTGACCGCCTCTTGGCTCCCTTGGAGTAGGGTCCATGTCTCCTGGATCACGTTCGGTGAGAAAATCACGTTCCCGAAGATTTTATTACGTTTGGACTCCGTTTGATATTTTGTTTCAACGAAACACTGAAATAGGCAAAAAACGGCAATTCTGGGCTGGGCCTCCGGTTAATAGGTTAGTCCCAAAAATAATATAAAAGTGGAAAATAAAGCCCAATATAGTCCAAAACAGTAGATAATATATCATGGAGCAATCAAAAATTATAGATGCGTTGGAGACGTATCAATGACCCAAACACTTAAAGATTATGGGATATCTGTGAAACATGTTCCATTACTTTGTGACAATGAAAGTGATATTAAGATTGCTCACAATCCCGTGCAACATTCTCGAACTAAGCATATTGAAGTTCGTCATCATTTCATTCGAGATCATGTTGCCAAAGGGGACATTAATCTTAAGCATGTTCGCACCGAAAAGCAGTTAGCTGATATATTCACGAAACCACTTGATGAGAAAGTGTTTTGCAGGTTAAGAGGTGAATTGAACATCATTAATGCTTCAAACTTGGAGTACGAACTCCATTTGATATATGCAAGGCATGAGCCTATGACTAATCCTTGATACTTCTCTTATGTTGACTATCTTATGTCTTGGATATATTTGCATCTTGCATGTTATCTAACCCGTGTAAGTACTTGGATGGATCTAAATCTATGAGATTGCAACTCACTCACATCTTGAGCAATTTCTATATCACCGAGTCTCTACACAATGGTGGATGAAGACAAGGAAGCACGCAACCATTCGAACATATCCTTTGACAAATTCTATGTTGAGTTTCATGATTGTCATTTTGGATACACAAGTGTTCTTCCTTGCAAAAACTAACCCATGTAGGTAGATGAACTCAAACTCCAAGTGGTGCTCCCAACTCTTGATGAGCTACATCAACCTTGAGCAACCCACACAAGTTCAACTACATGATCATGATCAAAACCACCACCCAAGGTATGTTATTCCATCTTAGAGAAGCTTTACTCCAAGTCATGAGTCAAAGCAACTTGACAAGATGTGAATACATCAAAAAAACTTAAACGAAAAATGGTAACCCCATTTTGAGCTTCAACGATGAGTATGACCTATGATCAAGTGATCTCACTTGACTCCTAAGTTAATATACTCTAACATAGGTGACTTTGTCGCTGACCAACTCTAGATGAAGTTCTCTTGTGTTCTTTTCTGTGCTCTTGCATTTGTCTCATGCATATTTGTTTCCCTCTTCACAAAAAAAACTTCATCTAGACTCTTTTTAGTTTCTTCTCTTTTATTTTCTGTTCTGCATTCCTTGGATCCAATTCATTGCAAATCTTTCAGTTAATTCCTTGCAAATCCTTGTGAGATCTTACTTGTCTAGTGAGCTGAGGTGACAAGTGTTTTCTCTGCGATGCACTCGATATCACCGGTATGATATTTTCAGTCCAACCGAATCCCCTCGGTACAACCGAACCATACAACTCGGTGTCACCGATTTCACTACAGGAAAGACATCTTGCCACTTGTTTCTGCATTCTTTTTGATCCAGCTCCACTCAATGAATCTTGTCCTCAACCAGCATCCCATTCAACTTGCTACTTTGTTCTGTGACTCAAGGACCAAACCCATCATGACAAAAATCCAGAAGAAACCTTCTTGGAAATTGATGTCAAAGGGGGAGAGAGAGAGAGATCACATCAAAGCTTAATCATACCTATAGGGGGAGAAAATACTCAAGGGGAGAAAGAGTAATCATCAAGGACCCCAGATGCTTGGTGTTCAAGAGGAGAAAAATCACATGTCTTTAAGAGGGGAAAGACATGTTCATATTTGCTCGTTTGCATTAGCTCTCTTTTATTTCCTTTGAGCTCTGATTTTCTGTTCCCTATCTTCTCCCAGTATCCCATGCTAGATTCAGGGGGAGCAAGATGTAAGGGCATATTTATCCCTAAGGTGTTTTGGTGACTGATGAGAATACTTGTGCGGACTAATCGTGTGCTTTGATTTTCTCAGACATTTCCTCACTAGGCACAAGACGGTTTGGTGCCCCTCGAAGACTATTGAAGACGGCGTTTCTCTACGTTTCTTTTTGGTGGATTTGAGTCGTAGAGAAACAGTACTATTAAGAGGGGGTCCGCGTCGGAAAGGTTTGGGTGGAATCATCGTGTACACGTTCCCTTCCTTGTCTCCACCTTTTCCATTGCACTTTGGAGCATCCCCTGTTATCCTCCTTGCGATTGTCTTGGCGGTTGCTGCGGTGCTTGCGGTAGTACTGCTCCTTGGAGCGGTAGTATCGCAGGCACTTGCGGTAGTACCGTGGCTTATGCGCGGTAGTACCGCGGGTGCCCACGGTAGTACCGCCGCTCCTCTGGATCCGTACTACTATGGCCCCAGGCCAAGTACTGCTGCGTTGCGGTAGTAGGGGCGGATGTAATTTTTTACATCCGCGTCTCCGCGGTAGTACCGCGCCTCGTGGGCGGTAGTACCGTGCGCGGCCTGATCCAGCAGCCACGCGGTAGTACCGCTCCCCAGCGGTAGTACCGTGTCGGATTTTTGTAGATTGCCCAAACCTTGTTTGTAATGGTTCGGTCGCCGCCTCCAAGGGCACCAATAGTGGATTCACGACATCTCGCATTGTGTGAGGGTGTGAGGAGAATACGGTGGCCCTAGTGGCTTCTTAGGGAGCATTGTGCCTCCACACCGCTCCAACGGAGACGTACTTACCCTCAAAGGGAAGGAACTTCGGCAACACATCGTCGTCTCCACCGGCTCCACTCTTGGTTATTTCGTGCCTTTACTTGTGCAAGCTTATTTGTGTTGTATCTCTTGCTAGCTTGTGTTCCTATCATTGTTGCATCATATAGGTTGCTCACTTAGTTGCATATCTAGATAACCTACTTTGATGCAAAGTTTAAATTGTTAAAGAAAAGCTAAAAATTGTTAGTTGCCTATTCACCCCCCCTCTAGTCAACTATATCGATCTTTTCAATTGGTATCAGAGCCTCGTCTCTTTTTAAGGACTTTACCATCCGAAGAGTATGGTTGTCGTCGAAGACGATGTGGCAGAGCACTCCGGTGCGAATCCGATATCGTCTACGGGAGATGGGGGTAACTCGATCTCACGCGAGGAGTTCAATGTGGCGTTAGACACATTGAAAACCTCCATGACAACCGAGGTCAAAGACATGTTTAAGGAATTCTTAGAAGGGCTTAAACTTTCCACCGCACCCATGAAAGTGGGTGATCCCGCCAACACGGTGACAGATGCTAACCCCGACAAGGGGGAAGCTACTAGTGAGAAAGCCCCTTTGTCTAGTGGTAAGAATGGCACCGGCATCTTTGCCCATGTGCAACCTCCACCCGTATATGGTGGACCGATTCCTTCTACTCACTTGAATCATGCCGGTCCCCCCCCCCAAGATTGACAAAAGGGAGGATTTTGTTTCTTGGGTCTATCGTTTTAAGCGTCATTTAAATCATGTGAATACTAACCTTTGGAGAATCATTGAAGAAGGTTTTTATCCGCATGACCGAAGCAACTTCACTCCTAGAGAAGAAGTGGAGAATCAATTCAATGAGAATGCTCTCTTCATCATCCAAGAAGCAATCCTTCCCGAAGACCTCCCGCATCTTCGGCCCTACTCATTGGCCAAAGATGCTTGGCACAAAGTGGTTTCCCTCTATCGGGGAAGCGCAAGCATTCAACGTTCCAATTATGAAGTGGTACAAGATGAAGCCGATGAGTTTGCCATGAAAGAAGATGAAGAACCTCGTGAGCTCTATCGGAGAGTTACCAAGCTCGCGGTCTCTCTCCGAGATCATGGAAGTAAGGACACGGATGACAATTGGATCAAGCGCAAATTCCTTAAGGCAATGATGCCCTACCACAAAGCCATGTCCTCCGTCATCCGTCAAGGGCCGGACTTCCACACCTTGTCCTCAAGTGATGTGTTGGATGAGTTTGTGGCTATGAGCATATTGGACAAGACCACCAACAATGCGGTGCTTTGCTCCCAAAGAGCAAAGAAGCCCAACCTTGCATTAAAGGCCAAGGTTTGTGTCGAAGAAGAAGAGGAGGAGGAAGAAGAGGAGAGCAACCTCGAAGATATGAAGTATGACTATCATGAACACATGGCCCTTGCTTCAAGGCAATTATGGAGCAAGAAGAACTCAAGGCCCAACTTCAACAAGAGCAACTCAAGTGGAACAAAGAGCAAGCAACGAGTGAGGACTTGCTTCAATTGTGGCAACGTGAGTCATTTTGTTGCGGAGTGCCCTTATGAGAAGAGGGAAGATAATGGTGGCAAGCTCATCCGTAAGGACAAGGCCAAGTCTTTCCCCAACAAGAGCAACTTCACCAAGAAGACTCCTCACAAGGCATTGGTGATACAAGAAGAGTGCAATGAGGATGATGATGATGAAGACGGTGAGTCGGTTGCCATGGCCTCCGTTGCCATTACGACGACTCCACGGGTGTCTCTCTTTGACTCACCAAATGAAAGCATCACCGCCAAGTGCCTCATGGCTAAAGCCACCAACAAGGTAACCCCCAACATCAAAACTACCATCATTAATCATCCTTCTTCGTCGAGTAGCGTTGGTGAACATGAGGGAACTAATGTGGAGGAGAATGAGTTTGAGACCTTTATGGGTAAACTCAAGGGTAAATCCAAGAGGCACTTTGTTGCTCTCTTGGAACAACTTGGTGAAGCCAATGACATGATCAAGGCTCATGAAGATACCATCTGTAAGATGGAGGGGCATAGTCGTGACTATGCCGATGAGATTTCGGATCTTTCCAATGCTCTTGAGGAAGAGCATGGTCTTCGTTTGGATCTTGAGGAGTCATACAATGATGATCATGCTAAATTAGAGAAAGATCTTGATCATGCTCTTGTTGTGTCTCGTGTGCTAAGCTCCGAGAAGGCAAAGCTTGGGGTTGATCTTGCTAGACTCAAAGAGGAGTTTGACATTCTTGACAAGGCTCACAAAGTCTTGAAGGGTGTCCATGCTAGCCTCAAAGAGTCTCATGATCAACTCCAAGTGAAGCTAACCAAGGAGAAAGCCACTTTTCCTCATATGGTGTTGATTGATAATGCAAATGCTACTAACCCTTGTTGTGAGCATATGCATCTTGTTGAGGAAAATGCTAAGTTGAAGGAGCAACTTGAGAAAGTCCTTGTTACATGCATACAAGGTGAGAAGAACCTCAATGACCTTTTGAGCAATCAAAAGGAAGTAGTGGTCAAGAAGGGGATTGGGTTCGCACCCAACCCCAAGAACAAGAAGAAGAATGACAAGACCAAGCGACATCCTCCTCTCAAGCAAACCTTTGTGAAGGAGGGAGAGGGTGCTTCCAAGGAGAAGAAGAACAATGCGAAGGGTGGCGATGTCAAGAAGGGCAATGCCACCCCTCCCAACAAAGCCGGCGACTTTAATCCCTCTTATGTGTTAGGTCGTGCTAGTGATGGGCATGTTTATGCCAAATTTGTTGCTTCTCCTCATGAATACATTTAATGGTCTATTTGGGTTCCTAAGACCCTTGTTACTAACTGAGGGAGTCCTGGATTAGGGGGTGTCCGGGTAGCCGGACTATACCTTCAGCCGGACTCCTGGACTATGAAGATACAAGATTGAAGACTTCGTCCCATGTCCGGATGGGACTTTCCTTGGCGTGGAAGGCAAGCTTGGCGATGCGGATATTCAGATCTCCTACCATTGTAACCGACTTTGTGTAACCCTAACCCTCTCCGGTGACTATATAAACCGGAGGGTTTTAGCCCGTAGGCCAACTCCCAACATACAACAATCATACCATAGGCTAGCTTCTAGGGTTTAGCCTCCTTGATCTCGTGGTAGATCTACTCTTGTACTACCCATATCATCAATATTAATCAAGCAGGACGTAGGGTTTTACCTCCATCAAGAGGGCCCGAACCTGGGTAAAACATTGTGTCCCTTGTCTCCTGTTACCATCCGCCTAGACGCACAGTTCGGGACCCCCTACCCGAGATCCGCCGGTTTTGACACCGACATTGGTGCTTTCATTGAGAGTTCCTCTGTGTCGTTGCTTTTACGCCCGATGGCTCCTTTGATCATCAACAACGATGCGGTCTAGGGTGAGACTTTTCTCCCCGGACAGATCTTCATCTTCGGCGGCTTCGCACTGCGGGCCAATTCGCTTGGCCACCTGGAGCAGATCGAAAGCTACCCCCCTAGCCATCAGGTCAGATTTGGAAGTTTAAACTACACGGCTGACATCCGTGGGGACTTGATCTTCGACGGATTCGAGCCACAGCCAAGCGCGCCGCACTGTCTCGATGGGCATGATCTAGCTCTACCGCCGAACAGTGTCCTGGAGGCCGCACACGATCCGGTTCCGACCCTCAATCCGGAGCCGGCTGCACCGATCGAGGATGAGCGGTTGGGCGCCGCCTCGGGGGCTATGATCCCAAAGGCGATCGAGCCGAACACCAGCCCCGCACTCCGTAAGGCCCGTGACTCCGAGGGGCCGGATTCCTCTCCGGACTCCGAGCCCTCCGCGCGCCTGCCAATCGAATCCGATTGGGCGCCGATCATGGAGTTCACCGCCGCAAACATCTTTCAGCACTTGCCCTTCGGCGACATCCTGAAGTCACTAAAGTCTCTCTCTTTATCAGGAGAGCCCTGACCGTACTACGGTCAGCAAGGATGGGATACGGATGATGAAGAAATTCAAAACCGACCCACCACCCATTTGGTAGCCACCGTCGATAATTTAAACGACGTGCTCAACTTCGACTCCAAAGACATCGACGGCATGGACGACGATGCAGGAGACACATATGAACCAACGCCTATAGGGCATTGGACAGCCACCTCATCTCATGATGTGTACATGGTGGATACACCTAAAGGAAGCGACAACAAGGAACATGGGGATGGAACGAGGGATCGATCTCTCGAAAAACAATCAAAGCGTCGGCGTAAACGCCGCTCCAAGCCCCGCCTCGATACAGACCCAGCCATAGAGCAGGATGAGCCGGCAGACGACGAGCATGCCTTAGAGCAACCGTCCGAACAGGGCAACCCGGATAAAGAAACCGAACAACCCTCCCCCGGCGAAAATGGCATTCCGAACGACCTAACGCCGGATAAGCCCACGAAGCAGAAGAACCTCCACAAAAGGCTCGTTGCAACTGCACGCAGCCTGAAAAAGCAGAAGCGGAAGCTAAAAACCGCGGAAGAAGCACTCAGAATCAGATAGAGTAAAGTAATCAATATCGTAGACAAATACGGCGGCAGTCGCCACACTAAAAGCTATCTGAAGCGAAAGCTACTGCCCGAATTCGACGAAGAGGCCTTAGAACCCTCGCATTCAAAAAATAAGAAAGCCACCCGGTCGGATAGACGACCCCATGGCCAGCATAAAGCGGCAAGCCGCGCCGCACTTAAGCCGGCATGCGACCCACTTAAGGATTCGCATCAAAAAGATGGCCTAGCCAGGTCCATTTACGGGCCAAGAAAGCAAGCTCTCCTAAGCAATGCAATAAAGCCAGTATCCGAATCCGGCACACCCAAATACAGGGGCGCCACATACCCCCTATGTTTCACCGATGAGGTCCTAGATTATGAATTTCCAGCGGGATTCAAACCCGTAAACATAGAGGCATATGACGGAACAACAGACCCTGGAGTCTGGATCGAGGATTATATCCTCCACATACATATGGCTAGAGGAGATGACCTCCACGCCATCAAATACTTACCCCTCAAGCTTAAAGGGCCAGCCCGGCATTGGCTTAAAAGCCTTCCTGAAAACACAATTGGAAGTTGGGAAGAGCTAGAGGACGCTTTCCGAGCAAATTTTCAAGGGACCTATGTCCGCCCTCCGGATGCAGACGATCTCAGTCACATAACCCAACAGCCCAGAGAGTCAGCTCGGCAGTTCTGGAATAGATTTCTTACTAAGAAGAATCAGATAGTCGACTGTCCGGACGCCGAAATCCTAGCAGCTTTTAGGCACAACGTTCGAGACGAATGGCTCGCCAGACACCTCGGCCAAGAAAAGCCAAGAACAATGGCCGCATTGACAAGCCTCATGACCCGCTTTTGCGCAGGAGAGGACAGCTGGTTGGCAAGATGTAGCACCAGCGACCCAAGTACATCCGAAACTAGGGATGGAAACGGAAAACCGCAACGCAATAAGGATCGTCGCCGGACCAAGGAAAACAGTCCGAAAAGCACGACAGTCAACGCCGGATTCAAAAGCTCACGGCAGAATCAGAAAAAGCCGCCCCTCTAGGAAAAAAGAGATGATTTATCCAACCTAAACAAAATCTTGGACAGGATATGTCAAATACACAGTACTCCCGGGAAGCCTGCTAACCATACCCACAGAGATTGTTGGGTTCTCGGCAGACTGAACGCCGAACTCAAGGGGCTTGACACACCAAGCGAAGACGATGACGAATCCCAAAAGCAGAGCACCAGGAAACAAAAGAATTTCCCACAAGAAGTAAAAAGAGTAAACTTACTTCACATAACAAAACGTGCGGTACCCATAAAGGTACGCGCCATACGGCCTATCCCAAAGGAGTCTCGCCACTGGTTGTCAAAACCAATCATTTTCGATCATCTGGACTATTCTAGAAGTATCAGGAACGCAGGCTGGACTGCCTTGGTACTCGATCCAATAATTGACGGACTCCACTTTACAAATGTCTTGATGGACGGCGGCAGCGGTCTAAACCTGATATATCAGGACACAATCCGCCACATGGGGATAGACCCAACAAGAATTCGCCACAGCAAAACCTCCTTTCAAGGGGTAACGCCAGGTCCGGACACCCATTGCATGGGTTTTCTCCGGCTCGAAGTTATATTCGGCTCTACCGATAACTTCCGCCGCGAAAAGCTAACTTTCCACACTGTCCCATTCTCAAGTCGCTATCAAGCACTGCTGGGACGCGAAGCTTTCGCCCACTTTAATGCAATACCGCATTATGCTTCTCTTACACTTAAGATGCCTGGTCCACGAGGCATCATCTCTTTGAAGGGGAAGCATTGAGTGCGCCTCCCCCGAGCGGAAGATTGTGCGGCCGCTTTAACAGCCCCACAATTAAATGGCTTCACTAGCCAAAACATCTGAACAGGTCATTAAGACCGTGGACACAGATAGACGAGTCCGGCACACAAGTATCATTAATAAAGGCTTAGTGGCCATATACCCCTGCTCTAGGGGCTCCGCACATACAAAATAAGAGACAATAAAGCTCAATTTTACATATTTCACTTTATACTTTGTTTGTTTAATGTAACTTTTGTTCGGCACGACCTTTTCTCAACTTAGTTCCTCTCTTTTACATATGAATATCGTGCTGCGCCCGTCCAGGATACGGCACAACGGAGACACAGGCGCAGACGTGCAGCACGGACTTGTTACAAGGATTCTTTTCAGATTAAGACCCTGCGTAAACCTTTTTTACTGTCTCTTGTTGATACACATCCCCTGGTTCTCTGTAGTATAACCAAGGAGGAGGTTGGCGTCTTGGCATGTGGCCACGTCAGAATTTCTACGCGTACCTGGACACTAGGGGCTTATACCTAAGAGCGTTGTCTCGCCCGCTCTCATAAAGACCGAATACCTTAGGGAGTGTTCGGCATCGCGAGTTTGGCCTTATATGCATCAGCTCCAAATCATGTCTTTGGTCAAATGTTGGGTTGCTCGGCTCCTGTGTTCGGCTGCCTTACATTCCGCTCTATCGGCTAAGGCGGCACCAGGAGAACTACTACGATTGTGCCCCGGTTCGGCCAGGCGAGCACCTCAATAGGGAAAGCCGAAAACTGACTGTCATGATATAGCGTGAGACTGGTCAACCACTCGATGAATCTCCGGAATCTATAGGATTCCTCCGCATTAACAAAGGGCCGTTTCCCGGCCAGGCATACACGCGCCCCGAACTCGGGCAAGCGCAGTCGCCACCAGGGGCTATCTAAGTAGTCCCACTGTCAAGCTCCTATGGCTAAGTGAAAGTGATAAAGCATTATAGTCCGATTGCCTAGTTCGCTGCGCTATCACCTCCTTTGTAGGACCAAGACGTTGGATCAAGTGTGAAAATGTGCCTTTTGCGAACACCCCCGCATTATCTGCGTGGGGGCTGAAGCCGACGACTGCCATCTTTCAAATTCTATATATTTTAAACGGCCGCACATGAGGTGTTACAATACTTGCAGGCACAAGTATAAAAAGTTCCTACAATTTATCAAACTACCGTTTTACAATTGCACATGCTATTCGAAAATAGCATCCTTCGAGCACTGCGACTCTATTACACGAGCGCCTTGTAGAACTTCCTGAAAATAGTGCTCGGCGGGTACTCGGCTTCTGTCCGAATCTTGGGATGCAACAGCTATGGTCTCCATTTCCGCACAGTATCTCTTGACACGGGCAAGAGCCATCCGCGCACCCTCTATGCATGCTGACCTCTTAATTGCATTAATACGCGGCACCGCACTAAGGAACTGCTGCACCAAGCTGAAATAACTCTTCGGCTCCGATTTCCCCGGCCACAGGTGACTCATGACGCACTTCATGGCGAGTCCGGACAACCTATTCAGTTCGGCCCATTGAGCCAGACGATCGTCCACTGATAGTGGACGCTCTGGATTGTGGAACTGCGACCAGAAAAGCTTTTCCACTTCACGGTCTTCTTGATCTCGAAAGTGTTCGGTCGCATCAGCAGCAGTCGCTGCCAAATCCAGATAGGTGTCCGCCACACTCCACATCCGGTCCAACGGAGCAAGCTTCGGATCACAAAACTTCCTCCGCAGCATAAAGGGCTTTCCAGCCGCAATTCTCCAGCCTGACGCAGCTCCTCTTTCGCAGCTCTCATCGCAGAGTGAGCATCCTTGGCATCAGCAACGGCCTTCTCTAAGTCCGTCTGTCTCGCCCGGTCTTCTTTTTCAAGAAGCTTGCAACGGTCAGCAGCGCTTTTTAGCTTCATGGCCATCTCGGCCATCTCTTTTTTGCTCCGGCAATGAGCAGCCTGTTCGGCTCTCAGCTCTTCAAGGGCCTTCTCGGCAGCCGCATCACTTTTTGTGGCTTGTTCCTTAGCTCGGGCAAGTTCCGCCCGAAGACTCTCCACGGCGGCCGCACCATCTGCGTCAAAGAACACACATCGTAAGATACTGGCATAAAGCTCCTCTTACCAGGCGCCGTCCGAAGAATTACATACCTTGAGCTTCATCAAGCCGCTTGTTGACGAGCGCAATGTCGGCATCTGCCACGTCAAGTTTCCGCTTTAGCTTGGCAAAATCATCAGTCCGGCTGGATTCTGGACACTTCGCCACCTACATTCAAAGGCGACATTTTAGACCTGGGATTATGATCCTCTGCGCGCCGTCACTTCTGACAACGCACAGAGTCTCAGGGGCTACTATCTACACAGGGCGCATCTTATTTATGCGCAATTGACAAAAGTGTACATTATCTAACGTACCTCAAAACCCGTCAGTAAACTTCTGACGGCCTCGTGCAATACGCTTTCCGCGGACGAAATCCTTTCAATCACCGTGCCCATCAATGCACGGTGCTCCTCTGAGATAGAAGCTCGCCCCAGCAAATTCTTCAACTCCTCCGGCCGAGCACCAGATGGTGCCGGACTTGTCCTATGGCCTCTTTCGAAGGCCGGACGCGGAGAACCTTGGGGGGGGGGGCACATAGCTATCTTCCGCCCCTGCCGGATTCGGAGAAACCCTCCGCGACGACACCTCAGGGTCGCCCGCCTCGCTAGGTGGTGCAGCAGGGGGAGGCGTTCCGCTCTCCATCATCTCTCGAAGAAGGTCCCCCGAAGACGAGCTCTACTGAGAAGGGTCGAGGTCCGAGCTACAAGGTAAAATTTCGGTTAGTCTTCTCAGACATATAGCAAGGGTTTCCCTCATCTCTCGAAAAGAAAATCTTTCTCCACTTACGGCTCGCTGGAGGGCTGATCCCTTTGAGGGCATAATTCGGCCGAGGTACCCCCCGGCGTAGGACCCTCTGACGAGGATTCCCCCCCCCCCCCCGCTTTGAGGCCATGGTCTCCGGGTCTTCAATGGCGGTCCTTTTCTTCCCCGGAGGAGAGGAATTTTTGGTTCCTTCCCTCTGAACAACCTCCTTTGAGGAGGCCCTAGTTCCCTTTTCCCCTCCCTCTCTTTCCTTCAAAGGCACAATCTTCAACATCCTGACTAGGACGAGATCCGGCCTGGTCTCAGGGAGGGCAGCCGGACACCTGATCAACATTGCTTTCGCTGTCCACTCCTGTTTAAAGGGACATCTCTTTTAGGGGCAGGTTTATGACAAATATACGGATAACGAGTCCGGGCACAAGGCTACTTACTTGAGTATCCGGGCGATTGCAGCTCAGACCTACGTCCTCGGTCAAATCGGGACACATTGCCTGTGATCTGAAGAACAGTTTATACATCTCCGCGGGCGTTGCGCCCATAAAGTGTTGGAGAGCTCGCGGTCCCTCTAGATTAAACTCCCATAGACGAAGGGAGCGGCGTTTGCCGGGCAGTGTTCGGCGGATCAGCATGACTTGCGTCACTTTGACCAAGCTGAGACCTCTTTCTAAGAGATCCCTGATGCGGCCCTGCAACAAAGGCACGTCCAGGGGTGGTCCCCAATCTAGGCCTTTATTGACCCACGACCCTAGTTGCTCTGGGGGACCCGAGCGAAAGGCAGGCGGCGCCACCCACTTGGTGCCCCTGGGGACGGTGATATAGAACCACTCTCGTTGCCATAAGCCAAGCTCCTCTTAAAAAGGCCCTCGGGCCATGGAGCACCAGCAATCTTGCTTACGACAACGCCTCCGCACTCTGCGTGCCGCCCCTCAATCATCTTCGGCTCTACCTTAAAGGTCTTGAGCCATAATCCGAAGTGAGGAGTAACACGGAGGAATGCTTCACACACGACGATGAATGAGGAAACATGGAGGATGGACTCCGAAGCTAAGTCGTGGAATTCCAGCCCATAATAGAACATCAGCCCCCTCATGAAGGGATCCATTGGGAAGCCTAACCCCCGAAGGAAGTGAGACACGAACACCACGCTCTCACCAGGCTGGGGACTGGGAATGGCCTGCCCTTGAACAGGCAACCTGTGCGAAATTTCGCCGGTCAAGAACTTGGCCTCTCTCAACTTTAGCACGTCCTCCTCCGTGACGGAGGAGGGCATCCATCGGCCTCGAAGGTCGGAACCGGACATTGTCGAAGGTCCGAAGCGCCTGGAATCTGGAGCCTAGGGTGTTGGAACTCGAGGCGACGGGCGATCTCGTTTGAGATTGAAAAGGAGTAAGGCCTTGGTCTCTTTATAAGAGGTTTAATACCAAGGGCCCTCCCCGTAATCGTTTTGACTCGCCTTTAATCGAGAAAACATGCTAACGGGCACGATTGGGTTACCCACGTCCGTATTGATGGGAATCCCATAAATAAAGGGGACACGATCTCTGCTTTGACAAGACGTGCCAAGGAAACCGCCTCGCAAAATACGCTGAGGGTGGGGAAGTAAAAACGATTCGAGTAAAGGACTTGGCCGTAGCGTGATGTCACGCTACGGAATACGTCAGTAGATTAGATTTGTGTTAATATTATTCTCTCTATGGCAATATGTGGAAACTTATTTTGCAGAGCCGGACACTACCCTTAGTGTTTACAAACTTTTATGAAGAACTTGGAGGAGGAACCCTCCTTGCAATGTCGAATACAATCTGCGCGCCGGACTCGTCGTCATTGAAGCTTGGTTCAGGGGCTACTGAGGGAGTCCTGGATTAGGGGGTGTCCAGGTAGCCGGACTATACCTTCAGCCGGACTCCTGGACTATGAAGATACAAGATTGAAGACTTCGTCCCGTGTCCGGATGGGACTTTCCTTGGCGTGGAAGGCAAGCTTGGCGATGCGGATATTCAGATCTCCTACCATTGTAACCGACTTTGTGTAACCCTAACCCTCTCCGGTGTTTATATAAACCGGAGGGTTTTAGTCCGTAGGCCAACTCCCAACATACAACAATCATACCATAGGCTAGCTTCTAGGGTTTAGCCTCCTTGATCTCGTGGTAGATCTACTCTTGTACTACCCATATCATCAATATTAATCAAGCAGGACGTAGGGTTTTACCTCCATCAAGAGGGCCCGAACCTAGGTAAAACATTGTGTCCCTTGTCTCCTGTTACCATCCGCCTAGACGCACAGTTCGGGACCCCCTACCCGAGATCCGCCGGTTTTGATACCGACACTAACATCAAAGGACCCATTACAAAATGGGTACCTAAAACCAAGCATTGATCTCTTGTAGGTGTTTGCTTCCGGTGGGGGATCATGGTTGCTCGATAGTGGAGCTACAAATCATATGACCGGAAGCAAGGACTTGGTGGTGGACGTGCGCAAGATTCCATCTATGCCCACCAATGTCGAGTGGGGTGATGCCTCGTCCTCTAAGGTATTGGGACTCAGCAAGGTTGTCATTTCTCATGATCTCATGATCGAGAAGGTCATGCTTGTAGAGTCCCTTGCATACAATTTACTTTTCGTTCGTCAACTTGCAATCATGGGCTTTGCCACTTTCTTTGATATTTATACCGTGGCCCTCTTGTGGAGCAAGACTCTTAAGGTAGCCTTTGTTGGGCATGTCGAGAATGGTCTATATGTGATTACCTTTTCGGAGCGACCCACTAAGACCGCGACATGCCTAATGGCTAAAGTTGACGTGGGATGGCTTTGGCATCGCCGTTTAGCCCATGTCAATATGAGATCTTTGCAAAGTCTTCTCAAGGGGGGCCATGTCCGTGGACTAACGAATGTTAGTTTTGCTAAAGATCATGCTTGCAGTGCTTGTATCGAAGGAAAGCTTCATGAGAAGGCTCACCCTCCCACGACTATCATTTACTCGAAGAGGCCTTTGGAGCTCCTTCACTTGGATCTCTTTGGGCCTCCATCCTTTGATAGTCTTGGGGGTAGAAAATATTGCTTGGTGATTGTGGATGACTATTCAAGATACACGTGGGTGTATTTCTTCAAGAGGAAGAGCGAGACCCAACAAACCGTCATTGACTTTGCAAATGAAGCACAACGTCAACACAATGCAAAGATCTTGACAATAAGAAGTGAAAACAGCACCGAGTTCAAGAGCTACACCTTGGACGAGTTTCTTAGTGATGAGGGGATCAAGCATCAATATTCCGCACCATACACCCCTCAACAAAACGGTGTTGCGGAGAGGAAGAACCGGACGTTGATGGATGCGGCAAGGACCATGATGGCGGAGTTCAAGTCTCCATACAACTTTTGGGCCGAAGCCATCAACACCGCATGTCATGCATCCAATCGGCTCTATCTCCGCAAAGGCTTGAACAAGACTCCATATGAGATACTCACCGGTAACAAGCCCAACCTCAAGTACTTTCGAGTGTTCGGGTGTAAGTGTTTCATTCTCAAGAAAGGTGTTCGGTTGTCTAAATTTGAGGCTAGAGCTTATGAGGGCATATTTGTTGGTTATGCTACGAACTCTCATGCTTACTGTGTCCTCAATAAATCCACGAGACTTATTGAGGAGACGTGTAATGTGGAGTTTGATGAGAATAACGGCTCCCAAGTGGAGCAAAGTGGCACTTGTGATGTAGGTGATGAAATTCCTCCCCAAGCCATAAGAAGAATGGGTGTTGGTTTTATCCTACCCATTGAGGAACCCCTTTTGGCCGAAGGAGAAGGACAATGCTCCACTCAAATGGAGCCATCACCAACCCAAGGCCCACACGCTTCCGAATAACAAAGTGAAGGCCCTCAACCTCTTGAACAAGACCAAGGGCAAGATCATGCTCAAGAAGGTGTTGACACACCAAGTGATGCCCAAGGTCAAGTTCTCTCCCCCGAGCAAGTTCAAGGTCAAGAACAAGCTCAAGACGACGCTCAAGATGATCAAGTGACCGCTCCTCAACTCACCACAGAGGAGGAATTAGAGCGTCGTGCCGCCAAGATTGCTTCCAAGCTCTCCACCAAGGGTCATCTCATGAAGAACGTACTTGGAAGCATTCCAAAGGGGGTAAGCACTCGTAGACAATTGGCAAACTATTGCGAGCATCACGCGTTTGTCTCTTGTGTTGAACCCAGAAAGGTATATGAAGAACTCGAAGATCCGGATTGGATTAATGCCATGCATGAAGAACTCAACAACTTCGAGTACAACAAGGTGTGGAGGTTGGTGCCAAGGCCAACGGGGAACCACAATGTCATTGGAACCAAGTGGATTTTCAAGAACAAGCAAGATGCTCATGGGACCATCATTAGCAACAAGGCAAGATTGGTGGCACAAGGCTACTCCCAAGTCGAGGGTATCAACTACGGTGAAACCTTTGCTCCCGTTGCACGTCTTGAATCCATTCGTTTGTTGATTGCTTATGCTTCTCATCACAACTTTAAGTTGCAACAAATGGATGTGAAGAGTGCTTTTCTTAATGGTCCTATTAATGAGTTGGTTTACGTCAAACAACCCCCCGGGTTCGAGGATCCCTACTTTCCTTATCATGTGTATCAACTCGATAAGGCACTCTATGGCCTTAAACAAGCCCCACGTGCGTGGTATGACCACCTTACCGAGTTGCTACAAGATCACGGGTTTGAAGTTGGGCAAATCGATCCCACTCTTTTTACTAAGAAGGTCAAAGGGGAGTTGTTTGTGTGCCAACTATATGTTGATGACATTATCTTTGGTTCCCCTAACAAAGCTTTCAATGATGAATTTGCCGCACTAATGACCTCAAAGTTCAAGATGTCTTCCATGGGAGAGTTGAAGTTCTTTCTAGGTTTCGAAGTGAAGCAAAGAAGAGAAGGTACCTTCATCAACCAAGCCAAATACACTCAATACATGCTCAAGAGATTCAAGCTAAGTGATGTCAAGCCGGCTTCCACACCAATGCCTACCAAGTGCCAACTTGACATTGATCCCAATGGTAAAGCGGTGGATCAAATGGTATATCGCTCCATGATTGGATCCTTGCTTTACCTTTGTGCATCTAGACCGGATATCATGTTGAGTGTGGGAATTTGTGCACAGTTTCAAGCCGCACCTAAGGAAAGCCACTTTGTGGTGGTTAAGCAAATCTTTTGATATTTGGCTCATACCCCAAACTTTGGCTTATGGTACCCAAGAGGAGCAAGCTTCAAGCTTGTAGGATATTCGGATTTCGATTGGGCGGGAGACAAAGTGGATAGGAAGTCCACTTCCGGAGGGTGCCAATTCCTTGGTTGCTCTTTGGTAAGTTGGTCTTCCAAAAATCGAAGTTGTGTGTCTCTCTCGTCCACCGAAGAGGAGTATGTAGCGGCCGGTAGTTGTTGTGCACAACTCTTATGGATGAGGCAAACTTTAAAGGATTACGGTGTCATTTGTGACAAAGTGTCTCTTTGGTGTGACAATGAAAGTGCCATCAAGATCCCTCTCAACCCGGTGCAACACTTCAAGACGAAGCATATTCAGATTCGGTATTACTTCATCCGGGATCACATTAGGCGAGGGGAGATCGAGCTCAACTACGTCAACACCCATGATAACCTTGCAGATATTTTCACGAAGCCTTTGGATGAAGCAAGATTTCGCGAGTTAAGGCATGAGCTAAATATCATTGACTCGAGCAATGTTACTTGAACCCTTGCACACCCCACCATACTCAACTTGTTGTCTTGTTTAGGTGTAGGCATGGACATAGGGGGAGTGTTGTTCTCTCAATGAACTCACCCTCCCCCCATTATGCATAAATCGATCAACTCTTTCACATTAGCCATTTTTTATGGTACTTGTGCTTCAAAGACGAGTGTTGGTCATGGGCCCAAGGATAATTCTTCGCGGTGCCATACCAATTGACTCAAACATAGGTGGCTCCGGCCACCGCCCTCTCTTTGGAGAGGTGGTGTATCGTGGTTGTCTTCGTGTTGTTGTGTGCTTTTCTGCCTTCGTGAGTCGCGTGTTTTTGTGGTGTTGTGTTGCCTCAAAGTTTTCGTGCTAAGACCTCGTTTTCCTTTTGCTTGAAACGTGCAACTTCCTGAGCTCACGGTACTACCGCGGCTAGCCACGGTACTACCGCGTTGAGAGGGCACGGTACTACCGCACCTGCGCGGCAGTAATTTTTTACTGCCGCTCAGGAGAGCAGTACTACCGCTCATGTGCGGGACTTCCGCCGAGCGGTACTACCGCGAGGATGCGCGGTACTACCGCGCCGCGAGTAGGCGCGGGGGTTATGACTCGGGCAGGGGAGTTCCAACTCTCCATACCCATTCACTTGTCTCTCTCTCCCCACGTCTCTCTCTCTCCTGCTCACGAACGACGCCGGAGGTCCTCGCCGGATCTCCGTCTCCGGCCACTCTCCTCGGATTCCGACCGGTGGGATCGTTCCCCACCACTTCCTCTTGCCATGGAACAAGGTTTCTCCCCAAATCCCTCTCTTTCTTGGTTGTTCTTTTGCTTCTAGGATTTTGGGGAGATGCATGTTGTTCTTGAGATTTTAGGCCAAATCTGTGCAAGAGTAGGAGTTAGGAGAGTAGTGTTGCGTTGGAATTATACATGATATATTGTCCTGTGATAGATTTGATCAACCGTATTACCGCCGTGGTTTCGCGGCTTTTTCTCAGATTTGAACTGGTTCGGATCTGACGTGGTGCGGTACTACCGCCAGTCTCGTGCGGTACTACTGCTCGTGCGGTACTACCGCCCGTCAGGTGCGGTACTACCGCTCTAGCTGCGGCACTAAGACCCTACTATCGCTCCCAGACCCGGTACTACCGTGACTTCGCACGGTACTACCGCGACTTGGAGCGGTACTAGACTTTTAGTTCCGCAGCACCTGACAATACTACCGTGGGATCAAATCTGTCTCATGGCACTTAGAATGTATGCTTCCAAAGTGTTTCTTTTTCTTTGCCGAGGTCTTCGCATTGATCCTTCTTGCTTGTCGTGTGTGTTTTGCGCTTTGTGTCTCAGGTTACTAGTAGAAAAAGGGTCAAACATGAAGCACATTAGTGCCGGTTTGTATTTGAGCCGGCACTAATGTGTACATTAGTGCCGGTCCCAACGGCTAGCCGGGCCGCTTTCATTAGTACCGGTTCGTGGCGAACCTTTAGCACCGGTTCGTGCCACGAACCGGTACTAATGAGAGTGGTGGCAGGATGTTGTCAGACTGGGGCCCCTCCAGCCCATTTAGTGCCGGTTCTTGGCACGAACTGGTACTAAAGGTCATCCTACATAAACCCTTTGTCCACCCGAGCTCGCTCTGTTCTTCCCCTTTCCCTCTCCTCTCTGTTCTTCCCCTCTTCCTCTCGAGCTCATCACACATTTTGCCCAAATTTTGTCAAGATTGGAAGGCAACCATCCATTGAAATGATCACAAAGGTTAGCAACTTTGTCCTTTCATCTCTCATTGCTAGATTTACTCTTGCAATGCTTTATATAGTGATTAATTTGTGAGTTTAGTAATTTGGGAGGAAATATATATATGTGCTAGTATTTGATTTATATGCAATTTGAGGTCAAAAATAACACTTAGTTTGCATATGTAGGTGTGGTTTACTTAGTGCCTTCTAAATCTCCGTCGTAACCACCGTCGATCGCCCGCACCGTCCCGTCGCCGGCACCAGCTTGTGGTGAGCCTCTTTGTTCATGAAATTTTATATAAAAATTGATGTTTGTGTGATTTGGATATATAGCTAGTTACTCGTACAATTATCTTACCCGTACGTTGTTTGTTATACATATAGTGCCATGGTTTTGATATCCGTCCCCGTCGGCCCTCGTCCTTGTTATGATTCGGATGTGGTATATATATTGTCCTTTAAAACTAGTTGCATTTCGTGTTTATGACAAATTATGCCCATCAAGTTGACATAGAAATTTTTTCTAGGAGGTATGTGAACCGGAAATTCCAACCGACCCTATTGTCGAGAGGTTAAATTTAGTTGAAAGAGAAAACGAGTACTTGAAAGAAAAATTGAAAAGAATTGAGGGGGAGAAGATGGAATTGGAGTTGCATGTTGCCGATGTCGTCGATGATCACAAGATCAAGATGGAGAAAATGCGCTTGAAGATTAGAAAGATTATAAAATATGCCATCGATAGTGAGGCTTGGTATCATTATGCTGTTGGATCCATTGTTACCTTAGTTGCGATCTTGATCGCATTTGTTGTTGCATTTAAATGCTTTAGCTAGAGAGTTATTTGTTTGTTGCATTTAACTATTGTATGAACTTTATGTATGAACTTGTATTAATTTGGTCTATTCAGTGTTGTGTAATGAAGATGATCCGGCAATGGATGTACGATGACCGATGCTCTCCCGAGTTCATTAATGGCGTGCAAACTTTTCTGCTTGTGGCTGAGGCAAACAAGCGGGCGGATGGTTTTATGCCTTGTCCATGTGCTGTCTGTAAGAATGGTCAAAATTACTCTAAGTCAAGAACCATTCACTTCCAGCTATTTAAGTCCGGTTTCGTGCCCCACTATAATGTTTGGACCAAGCACGGAGAAAGAGGGGTTATGATGGAAGACAATGAAGAAGAAGAGGACGATGACAGCTATCCTGGCCATGGGTTCCCTGAATACGATGATACAACAATGGGGGAAGAAGCTGAGCCGGTAATGCGGGAAGAAGCTGAGCCGGCAATGCGGGAAGAAGCTGAAGAAGAGGCATCAGATGAGCCCGTTGATGATCTAGGTCGGGCCATTGCCGATGCAAAGAGAAACTGCGCAAGTGATTTGGAGAAGAAGAAGTTGCAGCGCATGTTAGAGGATCACAAAAAATTGTTGTACCCGAATTGCGTAGGTGACAAGAAAAAGCTGGGCACCACACTGGAATTGCTGCAATGGAAGGCAGAGAATGGTGTATCTGACAAGGGATTTGGAAAGTTGCTGGTAATGATAAAGGATATGCTTCCAAAGGACAACGAATTGCCCGAGAGTACGTACGAAGCAAAGAAGGCTGTCTGCCCTCTAGGGTTAGAGGTGCAGAAGATACATGCATGCCCTAATGATTGCATCCTCTACCGCTGTGAGTACGAGGATTTGAACTCTTGCCCGGTATGTGGTGCATTGCGCTATAAGATCAGCCGCGATGACCCTGGTGATGTCGAGGGCCAGCACTCCAGGAAGAAGATTCCTGCCAAGGTGATGTGGTATGCTCCTATAATACCACGGTTGAAACGTTTGTTCCAAAACAAAGAGCATGCCAAGGCGATGCGATGGCACAAAGAAGACCGTAAGAAAGACGGAAAGTTGAGAGTACCCGCTGACGGGTCGCAGTGGAGAAAAATCGTAAGAAAGTACGGGAAGGAGTTTGTAGATGACGCAAGGAGCGTATTGTTTGGTCTAAGCGCAGATGGCATTAATCCTTTTGGGGAGCAGAGCAGCAACCATAGCACCTGGCCTGTGACTCTATGTTTGTATAACCTTCCTCCTTGGTTGTGCATGAAGCGGAAGTTCATTATGATGCTAGTGCTCATCCAAGGCCCTAAGCAACCCGACAACGACATTGATGTGTACCTAAGGCCATTAGTTGAAGAACTCTTACAACTGTGGAATGGAACAGGTGTACGTGCGTGGGATGAGCACATGGGGGAAGAATTTGACCTAAAGGCGTTGCTGTTCGTGACCATCAATGATTGGCCTGCTCTCAGTAACCTTTCAGGACAGACAAACAAGGGATACCGCGCATGCACGCACTGTTTGGACGATACCGACAGTATATATTTGGCTAATAAGAATGTGTACCTGGGACATCGTCGATATCTTCCGAGCAGGCATCCCGTAAGAAAGAAAGGCAAGCATTTCAAAGGTGAGGCGGATCACCGGACGAAGCCTGGCCACCGTACTGGTGCTGATGTACATGATATGGTCAAGGATTTGAAGGTGGTCTTTGGAAAGGGTCCTGGTGGACAACCTCTTCCGAATGACACTGACGGACGCGCACCCACGTGGAAGAAGAAATCTATATTTTGGGACCTGCCCTATTGGAAAGACCTCGTGGTCCGCTCCGCAATCGACGTGATGCACGTGACGAAGAATCTTTGTGTGACCCTGCTTGGCTTCTTGGGCGTGTATGGGAAGACAAAAGATACACCTGAGGCACGGGAGGACCAGCAACGTATGCACGGAAAAGATGGCATACATCAGGGTCATGCAAGCAACGCTCTTACCAAAGAAGAGAAGGAAATCTTCTTTGAATGCCTGCTCAGTATTAAGGTACCGTCTGGCTTCTCGTCGAATATAAAGGGAATAATAAACATGGCAGAGAAAAAGTTCCAGAACCTAAAGTCTCATGACTGCCACGTGATTATGACGCAACTGCTTCCGGTTGCATTGAGGGGGCTTCTACCGGAAAACGTTCGATTAGCCATTGTGAAGCTATGTGCATTTCTCAATGCAATCTCTCAGAAGGTAATCGATCCAGAAATCATACCAAGGTTACAGAATGATTTCGTGCAATGTCTTGTCAGTTTCGAGTTGGTGTTCCCACCATCCTTCTTCAACATCATGACACACGTCCTAGTTCACCTATGCGAAGAGATTAACGTTTTGGGTCCTGTATTTCTACACAATATGTTCCCCTTTGAGAGGTTCATGGGAGTCCTAAAGAAATATGTTCATAACCGTGCTAGGACAGAAGGAAGCATCTCCAAGGGCCGTCAAAATGAGGAGGTCATTGAGTTTTGTATTGACTTTATTCCTGACCTTAAGCCGATTGGTGTTCCTGAATCGCGACATAAGGGCAGACTGGATGGAAAAGGCACGCTAGGAGGGGAACAAATAATATGTATGGACGGACATTCTCTCACTGAAGCACACTACACAGTTCTATAGAATTCCGCCTTGGTGGCTCCGTATATGGATGAACACAAGAATTTGCTACGCTCCAAACACCCGGAGCGGTCTGATGACTGGATTACACGTGAACAAACCTGGAGTTTCGCCAGCTGGTTGCAAGCACGTACCATGCATGACACCTCTATTGAAGATGACCTGTACTTGCTGTCCCAGTTACCATCTTCGAATATAATGACTGTCAAAGGGTACCAGATAAATGGTAATACATTTTACATGATCGCCCAAGATAAGAAGAGCACCAACCAAAACAGTGGTGTCCGCTTTGATGCAGAAACCAAGACGGGAAAGGAAACATATTATGGTTATATACAGGACATATGGGAACTTGACTATCGACGTGGTTTGAAGGTCCCTTTGTTTCGGTGCAAATGGGTCAATATGACACGAGGCGGGGTAACGGAAGACCCGCAGTACAGAATGACAACAGTGGATCTCAACAATCTTGCGTATGCAGACGAACCATTCGTCCTAGCCAATGATGTGGCACAGGTTTTCTATGTGAAGGACATGTCTACCAAGCCAAGAAAAATAAAAGATAAGGAAGAATGCATCGTACGATGAGCCAAAGCGGCACATAGTTCTTTCTGGGAAGAGAAACATCGTGGGAGTGGATGACAAGACAGACAAGTCAGAAGATTATGAAAAGTTAGATGAAATTGCTCCATTCACAGTGAATATTGACCCGAGCATCCCGTTAAATGATGAAGATTTTCCATGGCTACGACGCAAAGGGACACACGCGAAGAAAAAGTTTCACACCCAAAGATCTGGGATGTGATCGGCTTAACTATCACCACTTTCTTCTGTGTTTCACACTCAGGAGGGATCTCTGTAATAGTTAGGGTAGCTAGTTATGTGTTTTGGCATTTGAAACGCGAAGAAATTTTATGTGCAAGCAAATTCTTTCATGCATTTACTGATTTTTTCAGCTAAATGACCCTGAAATTGAAAAGCATTTCAAATGAACTCGGAAAAGGTTGAAAGTTGGCATGGTATCATAATTTCACCCACATAGCATGCGCAAAAAAGTAGAGAGGGTTACCGCAAAAACTGGATGCACTTCGTGTACAAAATGGACAATCTGTTTTGAAGTATCAGGGTTTCGGACGAAAACTCATCCGTTACAAAGGCATTTCATTTTTTAAATAACCTAAGCATTACCAAATTGAATATAATGATAAAACACACTAATATTAAATATAAGAAAAAAGAATCACTGAAAAATCTATTTTGAAAGTTAAGTTATTCACAAAAATAAATAAAGCAAAAAAAATAAGAAAAAAAAGCCCACCTACTGGGCCACAGCGGCCTGCATACGACTAGAAACTCAAATTCAAGTTGGGCCAGGATGCAGGCCCGCTAGCCCAGTAGGCCCAACAGGGCATCGCAGAAGAGGTAGGCCCAGAAGGCCTGCTTAAGAGAGGAGCTCGAGACAGCAGCGACGGCGGGGCTTATAAGCAGGTGCGAGTGCCCCTCGGCTAGCGAGGTGGGACTAAACTTTTGTGCCCCTCGCCTGGCAGCGCACACCCTTTAGTACCGGTTCGTGGCACGAACCGGTACTAAAGGGGGGGCCTTTAGTACCGGTTGGAGCCACCAACCGGTACTAAAAGGGGTCGCTTCCCGCCGCTTGGCCTGGCCAAAACAGGCCTTTAGTACCAGTTGGTGGCTCCAACCGGTACTAAAGGTTTGTTCTATATAAGAAAACCCTTCAAAAAATTTCAACAGTTTTGTTCTCCCTCTGCTTCTTCTCCTCTGCACACCGTCGCCCGCCGCGCGCCCCCGCCGTCTCCATATCCATCGTCGCCGCCCCCGTCACCAGCCCCGTCGCCGCCCCGTCCCCGTCGTCGCCGCCCCGTCGTCCCGTCCCTGTCGTCCCGCGCGTCGTCACCGCCGCCCCGTCCCGGCCCGTCCCGCGCGCGTTGTCACCGTCCCCGTACGTCGTCGTCGCCGCGCCCGTCGCCGTCCCCGTCGCCGCGCGCCCCCCGTCGCCGCCACCCGTCGTCTCTCGCCTCGCCGGCCGGTGAGCGCGCACACACAAACACATACATTTTGTTAGAATTGTTAGACATTTTTCTGTTTTTTAGAAATATTTAGAAATGTTAGAATTGTTAGAATAGTTAGAAATGTTAGAATTGTTAGAAATGTTAGAATTGTTAGAAATTTTTCTGTCTTTTAGTTATAGAAATAGTTATAAAAAAGTTAGAATTGTTAGAAAATTTTCTGTTTTTTAGTTATAGAAATAGTTATAAAAAAGTTAGAATTGTTAGAAATTTTTCTGTTTTTTAGTTATAGAAATAGTTATAAAAAAGTTATCAAAATCCAATCATTAAAAAAATGTTACTTTTTGCGGGCATATAGCTAGTATTTGTTGTCGACGATGCCCGGCCCGCATCCTCGCCGTCGACACGTCCGCGACGACGTCCAGCTGACCCATGTCCGGGACTGGGCTCCGCCAGGCTGGCACTGGGAGGTGCGGCCTGGAGGGGCGCGCCGCTTGATGAGGAACCCGGCCCCGGGTCCCGTCGTCGACCCTGATCTCGTTTGGTGGCGTTCGCGTGGGCTAGTTTCGGTGCGGAGGGAGCCGGCCCCGCCGGAGGTGGTACGTCGTCGTGTCAGGGAGGAGGACGAGCACGTCCATCGCTACATGGTTGCGTTAGAGGGCAGCAGGTTCTCCAATACCTGGCAGTTTCTTCAGGGATCTCACTTCAGCTATGATCCTGTGAGGGTTCCTTCTCTTTGGGTGTCCACCGCCCGCGCCGCAGGAATCGCGAGTGTCCTAGATTCTTCTGTAGTATTCGATCTTTAATTAGCTACCTAGCCAGTGATGTACTATTTAATATTATATATTATTCGAGACGATGTATTCGAGATTAAATCTATTATTCGAGACGATGTATTCGAGATTATATCTATTATTCGAGACGATGTATTCGAGATTATATCTATTATTCGAGATTATACTAAATTGTTTTATATTTCTTTTGGCATAGTTAAATAAAAGCTATGGCGGACAATACCGACAGAGAGAGAGAACAGACCATGTTCGATATGATACGCGGGCCAGATGATGATCAGAATGAAGAAGATTTTGACGGCTCCGAATTTCTAAACAACACCGGAGAGGGTGATATGATATTCGATCGCGACGACCGAATTGATAAGTCATGAACTACGATTATGACGATGACGAAGAATATGTTGATCCTGAAACAACAAACACCGGCGAGGTATATATATTTATATAAGCAGGAATCTGGTGATCATCGCATGTTTTAAATGATTTGAAGATATATTAACGAATCGATCTTTCTTTTTTCAGCCATCCGGATCGAGCAAATCTTCAGGCAAAAGGACGAAACGAGGCCCGAACAAAAGGTTGAAGGAGGGCGTAAAGTACAATATCGAGGCATTCAGACCTAATGGCGAACCATTAGCGCCTAAGAAGATTGCGAACAAGTTCGTTCGTCAGTGCGGAGTTCTTGTGAAGGACCAACTCCCGATCTCCCTTCAAGAATGGAGAAAGCCAGCAAAGCCACGTCCAGATGTTACTTTTGTCGACGAGAATAAAAAAACTGCTTTGGGATACTCTCATGGAACATTTCACCCTACCAGATCATTTCACAGAAGCAGATGTGCAGAAAGTCAAGGACGCTGCTCTTAGGAAGATGGCGGTTGCATTCAAGAACCACAAGAGAATGACGTGGGAGAAGTACGTCAAGGGAGGAAGGAAGACTCCAGTATTCGAGGGGATACTAGAGAATCAAAGTGCTCAGTGGGACGATTTCGTGAGATTCAAGGATTCATAATTAGCTAAGGAACGGTCGAGAATAAACAAGAAGAATGCCGAAAAAAAGGATAAGTTCCATAAGCTGGGGCCAGGTGGCTACGCGGTGGCAATGCCTAAGTGGGATAAGTTTGAGAAAGAGATGGAGGATGCAGGTGTCATTCCGGTTACTAAGAGCTGGCCCCCCAGGTGCAGGAGTTGGTTCTATGCGCATGGGGGGGAGTTGGACCCGAAGACAGGCAAAGTTTCGACGAAGGCATGTCTGAACGGAGCCGACGATGACATACTTATTGCAATAGAAGAGGCTCGAACGGGGGTGTTCCAGCCGAACAGAGAGAACGACGAGCTTACACGTGCCCTGAAAAATCCTGAACACCCGGGAAGAACACGAGGCGAGGGCGCTATTCCGTGGTATGAGGGGTTTTCGGAATGGAACGCCGACTACAGAACCCGTGCGAGAAGGAAGATTGCAGAGGAGAAGCAGAGGAACATGGAGGAGGAGAAGAGGAAGCGGGACTATGAACGCCTTCAAGGCCTAGAATCCACGTACGCCGACTTGGCAGACAAATTCGAGCGGCAGCAGGAGCAGATCGACTCACTTAGCCAGCAAAGGGGGTCTCAGCAGCTGCAACAGCTAGCGGATGATCCAGCATTGGATACCACCGCCCCATCCATGCCGAGGAGCAGCATGGGTTCTGCCCCGTTTGATGCAATGCTGGATAGATACCCCATGGATGACATCATGGAGAACACTAACTGTGAGCTACACTTCAAAATAAAGAACATATCCATGAAGGTGGCAGACGGCGTTGCTTATACAAATTCCCCCGATGCAACCTTCCATTGCAACCTGATTCCAGCAGGCTATGCTCGTGTCGTGGTTGATGAGGTGGTGAACCAATATTCGGGGCTAGAGCTTGACATTCCTGGAGGTGACGAGGAGCACACACTCGGAGATGCCAAACATCGTATCATCCTATGGAGAAAGGATTGCATCATCTTTCGAAGGCCACCGACACCGCGTCACCCGACTCCTCGTCGAAGTCCGCCACCGAGTCAGCAGACTCCCGCTCCTCCAAGTCCACCAACGCGTGAGGCCACTCCTCCTCCTCCAAGTCCAGCAAAGTGTCAGGCCACTCCTCCTCCAAGTCCGACACAGCGTCAGACGTCCACTCCTCCTCCAAGTCCGGCAAAGTGTCAGGCCACTCCTCCTCCAAGTCCGGCACAGCTTCAGGCCACTCCTCCTCGTCCAACTCAGCCCCGTCAGCCGTCTCCGCCGCCTCAGCAATCCACGAAGAGACACCCCGCAGCTATGTTGCGTAGCGGTACCAGTCGAGGTCATAGTACAGGAAGTACAGGCGGAGGCAAGCGATATAAATATGGTCCAAACCTCAGTACTCCTCTTCCTGAGAGGGCTTACGACAGGAGCAAGGAGCAAACCAATTCCATAGTGCGGCCAGAAGTCGACGCCCATTTTGGACCGAAACCGCCACCGCCGCCAAGGGAGAAAGTGCCTGTGTAAGTTCTTGACCACTTCGTTCATATGGCTGAACCACCAGCTCCTAAGCCTGTTGACACAGACTATGAGCGCCACATCAGGAAGTTACATCGACAACGTCTATAGAAGGAGGCGAGCTCGAGCTCGAGCAAACAACAAGCAGCTGTCAAAAAATGCGGGAGAACCGTTGCCCAGTTGGGGGAACAGTGGGCGCAACCGATCCCCCCGCTTGTTGTGCCGCCAACAACACGTGACAGTACGCGCGGCCAATATTATTGTGGGCAAACAGTTTACGTTCCCCAGGTGGGCGGTGTGGTAATAACCCAGGAGCATATAACGCAGGCTGAAGAACTCAAGATCACTGTTGGACAACTCCTCGAGATCGAGGACATGCCTGTGCTTACAGAGGAGGAAATAAAACGGAAATATGTCCGGGGCCAACCTTTGGTCAAGCCAGAAGATGTCAAGAAGCTCCCAACGAGAATGTATGAATTGCATCAATGGTACATGGACATTACCAAGAGATCCAATCGACAGTCCCTCATGGTGCAAGTCAACAAGGATCATTTCTACCATGAGAAACCTGGGACCATTGAGTATTCTGAACTGTTTCAGTTATACAATCAAGACGCACTCGACAAATCTATCGTCAGTTGCTATTGTCTGTAAGTGATTTCTTTCTGTAATTTAAGTCTCAAGCTAGCTGTATTGATCCTTTTGATCAATCATTACCTGTAATTATCCTCACTATATTCTTTTCTGTGGTATTATGCAGGACGAAGATGTATGAAATGAAAAAAGGTGGATGCTTTGGCATTGGGTTCATTGACCCAAACACCGTTAATGAATACACATGGAATATAAGCGACTATTATAAAAGCAGGTAGAGGATAGCATGTTCGAGTTCTTGAAGCACCTCAAATACAATGAAGATATACTACTTCCTTACAACTTCAAGTGAGTCACACTTTCTTGTACTACAAATTCTCTGTTTTTGCCTACTAGCTAGCTAGCTACATGTTTTTGCTTACATATATATGCCCGCTTAATTAAGACATGCAAACGTGTGTGCATGCAGATTTCACTGGATCTTGTGTATCATTAAAGTTGACGAAGGAACAGTTGAAATACTGGACTCACTACTCTCAGAAAATAGTGACTATAACATCTTGTTTGGGATAGTCAACAGGTAATTTCAATCATTATTAACTATATATCTCGGCCTATCTAGTTCGTCATTTCATGATATGAACTATTTAATAACCCCTTTATTCATTTTCTTTGTCGGCGGGCAGGGCTTGGGCAAGGTTCATCAGCAAAACGGAAGGCGAATGGAAACGACAGCTGAGATGGCTTCGACCCAGGGTAAGTAATTAAGTAGTGTGGTAGCTAGCTGCCATCTTTTTAATATTATGATACTTGATTAATTATTATCTGATCAAATTAAATTCCATTCTCGTAAAGGCCATAAAGCAGGCGCAGGGGACTGATCCGTGTGCATACTGCGTTTGCGAGAACATTCGCATGATGGCGTCCGAAAGGAGCAGATCTCAAAGACAGGAATGGGTACGCTTGTCAGAACACTATTCACAATTTGTGCACCATTATCGATATCTAGTCACACAACTAATACACATGCATATTGATCTCCTTGTTAACAGTTCACAGAGGTGCGGGACAAGCTCCTAGAAACGGAGCGCGTACAAGCACTTCAAGAGGAAATAGCGGGATTTTTGCTCGACCAGGTCATAAATTCGAAGGGAGAATACTATTACCCGCTACCGCCCCCATCGACCAGGTCATGAAACCACTTCCAATTTGTCATCATGCTCCGAAGGCACCAATTAGGCTAATGCAAACTGGCTCCGAAGGCAACATGCATATGTACGAGAAATTGTATATATAGCTATACATGTGTGTATGTGTGAATTAATATGGTGGTTTGTGAGACATTAATGATCTATATATATATATATATATATATATATATATATATATATATATATATATATATATATATATATATATGATTGGTTCTACTAGATACCATATATATATATATATATGCATAACGTGTACAATGTGTAGTATCGTAAAATACCAGCAAACGAAAAAGAATTAAAATGGAAAACACAAAATTAAATGAAAAAGAAATCATAAAACCAAAAACCCCCCAAACATTTTAGTACCGGTTGGTGTTACCAACCGGTACTAAAGGGCTCCCGGCCCCCGGAGCTGGCTCGTGCCACGTGGTTGCCCTTTAGCACTGGTTCGTGCTGGACCGGTACTAAAGGGGGGGGGCTTTAGTGCCCAAACTTTAGTGCCGGTTATGGAACCGACATGAAAGGGCCTTATGAACCGGTGCTATTGCCCGGTTCTGCACTAGTGGGTGGTGGCTCTCGCCGTTCCAATCGCAGTCGCGACACTGGATCCAAGTGTTTGCACAATCAAGGTGAAGCACCAGAGGGCTCCAATGCCCCCAAGCGTTCTGTCAAGACGACCGCTAACAAGAACAAGGAACCCGCTAAGGGCATGGACGAGGTACCCCTTTCTGAGTATGTCCGTCTCAGGCAGATGAACCCATATGTGAATCCTCGTGCTACCATCAGAGGTTGTGAGTTGTTCTGGACGAAGCAGCAGACCCTCACTTATCTGGATGTCATAAAAAACAAGCAGAATACCTACATGGAGGTCAAGTGGATTGACATGCATCACATGAGGAAGGAAAAGTTTTGTGAGTACTTTGGAGAGGCTCTGGACTTGGTGGAGCAGTTTGGAATTGAGCATGTGATCTCCTTCCATCTGGACTTTGACCCTGAGCTTGTCTGTCAGTTTTTTGCCTCTGTGTACTTTCACCCTGGGGAGGAGCGGCGGATGGCGTGGATGACCAACGGCCGTCAATTCTCTGCTACCTAGAAGGAGTTCATGGATCTGTTGCATGTTCCAGATGACGGGCTCAACACTCCGGTTGGTGTTCGCCCCCATGCCAATCCTGAGTCTGCTAACAAGAACAGGCTCCAGCAGTTCTATGTGGAGAAGGTGCTCGCCAGTGTCAAGTCAGCTTGTGTGCTGAACTCATTTCTGGATATCATGTATCGCATGTTCCGCAACTCTCTGTTCCCACGCATTGGCGACAAGGACAAGGTACATGCTTATATGGTGGATATGATGCTCATGTGCGAGGAGGCCCGGGTGTCTCAGACCCAGCCCCTTGATGTCTCACACATCATGTGGCATGAGCTCCGGTTTGCGGTGTTCAACCGCAAGGTGCCTATCTATGGACCATACTTGTTTCTGTTGATCTCCAGGACTTGGGAGAAGCTGTTCCCTGGTGATGAGTTCCTTGCTCCAGGCTGGATTCGGCATGAGTGCATCAGTCTACGTGTCAAACCCAACTGGGCCAACACTACCACTCATGCTAAGGCGTCTGCTGCTAGGAGGGCTGTTGGTGAGGAGGATCCTGGAGCAGAGAACGTTGCTGAGGACCGTGCTGCTAGGTCTTCCCAGAGTTCCTCTGAGCCCTCGTGGGCCAATAAGCTGAAGGACAAGATGAAGACTCTCTTCTGCATGCAAGCTAAGGGGCAGCAGGACTCACGTTGCCTCCAAGGAGGCTCCCTGCCGTGACTTGCACATCCTGAGGGTCTTTGGTGAGGCACACTCTAGCGGGTCAGAGAGAAACATCACTCCAGAGGCCGAGTGGATGGAGAAGCAGGGCTTCAAGTGGACTAATTCTGACGAGGACATCGAGGAGGACATCCCTGCCGCCGAGTCTAACGAGGAGCACTGGGATGATTTCTCCGCTTGAGCCACCCCGATTGTGTAGGTGTCCTCTCTGCCTTTTTGGCGTCTCGATGCCAAAGGGGGAGAGAGTGTAGGGATTTGCTCGTGTGTCGTTGTGTTTGGTGTGTTTGCTGTCTCGTTTGAACCTCATTTCGTTTGCTTTGGTTTGGTTTGAGACTTATCCTTCATATGGTGTAAGACATATGCACTTTATCCTATCTTAGCGAGCTTATGTTATATTGTGCTACCTTTGGTTTATGCTCTTGTTTAGTTGATTAGCCTTATCATTGCTAGATATGCCTTGTCTCTAAAATATAGGGGGAGTGTTGATCCTAGTTGTGTGCTGTGCAGTCCAAAGCATCCATCTAGATTGCACACATCTAGGGGGAGCCCGTCTATATTTTAGAGAGGAGGGGTTTGCCTATGCTCTAGGTTATTTCCTTTCTGCGCAAATCCTGTATTGTCATCAATCCACCAAAAAGGGGGAGATTGTAAGGGCATATTTATCCCTAAGGTGTTTTGGTGATTGATGACAATGCTTGTGCGGACTAATCGTGTGCTTTGAGTTTCTCAGACATTTCTTCACTAGGCACAAGACGGTTTGGTGCCCCTCGAAGACTATTGAAGACGGCGTTTCTCTACATTTCTTTTTGGTGGATTTGAGTCGTAGGGAAGCCGTACTATTAAGAGGGGGTCCGCGTCGGAAAGGTTTGGGTGGAATCATCACGTACACGTTCCCTTCCTTGTCTCCACCTTTTCCATTGCACTTTGGAGCATCCCCCGTTATCCTCCTTGCGATTGTCTTGGCGGTTGTTGCGGTGCTTGCGGTAGTAATGCTCCTTGGAGCGGTAGTACCGCAGGCACCTGCGGTAGTACCGTGGCTTATGCGCGGTAGTACTGCGGGTGCCCACGGTAGTACCGCTCCTCTGGAGCCGTACTACTGTGGC
This sequence comes from Aegilops umbellulata, assembly GCA_032464435.1. Taxonomy (NCBI): domain Eukaryota; kingdom Viridiplantae; phylum Streptophyta; class Magnoliopsida; order Poales; family Poaceae; genus Aegilops; species Aegilops umbellulata. The sequence continues at coordinate 644,021,480 of CP136060.1, read as the reverse complement.
CCCACGCCAAGTACCGCTGCGTTGCGGTAGTAGGGGTGGATGTAATTTTTTACATCCGCGCCTCTGCGGTAGTACCGCGCCTCGTGCGCGGTAGTACCGTGCGCGGCCTGATCCAGCAGCCACGCGGTCGTACCGCTCCCCAGCGGTAGTACCGTGTCGGATTTTTGCACCGTTTCTTTTCCAGCGGAAGTAGGCACGGATGTAATTTTATTCATCCGCGCCCTTCCCAGGCTAGGGCTTTTCTGCCTTGCGGTAGTACCGCAAGGGGGAGCAGTAGTACCGCGCTGGCAGTAGTACTGCCCCCTGTCAGGCCTGCTCTAGCCCCCGCTGCTGCCGCGGAAGTACTGTGGTGGCCCACGGTAGTACCGCGTGGCCCTGCGGTAGTACCGCGCGTCCGGAGCGCTAGGACCGCGCGTCGCGGGCTGGTTAAGTGGATAACGGTTGGATTTCACCCACAACTATAAAAGGGTCGTCTCCTACCTCTAGTTGACCATCTCTTCCAACCCTAAGCTCCATTATTGCTCCAAGCTCCATTTTCGCCCGATCTCACTCCCTAGCCAATCAAACTTGTTGCTTTGCTCGGGAGTGGTTGAGAAGGCCCCGATCTACACTTCCACCAAGAGAAATTTGATTCCCCCACTCATCCCTTGCGGATCTTGTTACTCTTGGGTGTTTGAGCACCCTAGACGGTTGAGGTCACCACGAAGCCATAGTCCATTGTGGTGAAGCTTCATGGTGTTTGTAGGATCGGAAGTATGTCTAGAGGGGGGGTGATTAGACTACTTGACCAAATAAAAACTTAACCTTTTCCCAATTTTAGTTCTTGGCAGATTTTAGCTACTTTAGGACAAGTCAAGCAATCATCACACAATTCAAGCAAGCATGCAAAGAGTATATAGGAAGCGGAAAGTAAAGCATGCAACTTGCAAGAATGTAAAGGGAAGGGTTTGGAGAATTCAAACGCTATTGGAGACACGGATGTTTTTCCCGTGGTTCGGATAGGTGGTGCTATCCTACATCTACGTTAGTGGAGACTTCAACCCACGAAGGGTAACGGTTGCGCGAGTCCACAGAGGGCTCCACCCACGAAGGGTCCACGAAGAAGCAACCTTGTCTATCCCACCATGGCCATCGCCCACGAAGGACTTGCCTCACTAGCGGTAGATCTTCACGAAGTAGGCGATCTCCTTGCCCTTACAAACTCCTTGGTTCAACTCCACAATCTTGTCGGAGGCTCCCAAGTGACACCTAGCCAATCTACGAGACACCACTCTCCAAGAAGTAACAAATGGTGTGTCGATGATGAACTCCTTGCTCTTGTGCTTCAAATGATAGTCTCCCCAACACTCAACTCTCTCTCTCACGGGAATTGGATTTGGTGGAAAGAAGATTTGAGTGGAAAGCAACTTGGGAAAGGCTAGAGATCAAGATTCATATGGTAGGAATGGAATATCTTGGTCTCAACACATGAGTAGGTGGTTCTCTCTCAGAACATATGAGTTGGAAGTGTAGGTGTGTTCTGATGGCTCTCTCCACGAATGAAGAGGAGGTGGAGGGGTATATATAGCCTCCACTTAAAATCCAACCGTTACACACAATCTACCAATCTCGGTGGGACCGAATCAACAAACTCGGTCGGACCAAAACGGTAAACCTAGTGACCGTTAGAGATTTTCGGTGGGACTGACATGCAACTCGGTAGGACCGATTTGGTTAGGGTTTGGGCATAACGTAATCTCGGTGAGACCGATTACACAAACTCGGTGAGACCGATTTGGTAATTAGCTAACCAGAGAGTTGGTCAGGCAAACTCGGTGGGACCGATTTGCTCTTTCGGTGAGACCGAAAAGTTACAAAAGGGAAACAGAGAGTTTGCATTGCAATCTCGGTGGGACCGATCCGCTCTTTCGGTGAGACCGAAAAGTTACGAAAAGGAAACAGAGAGGTTGCAATCCCATCTCAGTGAGACCGAGATCCCTATCGGTAGAACCGATTTGCTCGGGTTTGGCAATGGCTTATGACATATGAGAAACTCGGTGGCGCTGGATAGAAAGAATCAGTAGGACTGAGTTTGGCTTAGGGTTTAGGTCAAACGTGGATATGGCAAAGTAGTTGAGGATTTTGGAGCATATCATTAAGCACATAAGGCAAAGAGCTCATTAAGCAACACCTCATCCCTCCTTGATAGTATTGGCTTTTCCTATAGGCTCAATGTGATCTTGGATCACTAAAATATAAAATGAAGAGTCTTGAGCTTTTGAGCTTGAGCCAATCCTTTGTCCTTAGCATTTTGAGGGTTCCACTTTCACCATCCATGCCATGCCAGTCATTGAGCTTTCCTGAAATAATTGTCTTGGAATTGCATTAGCTCAATGAGCTATATGTTGTTATGAATTACCAAAATCACCTAGGGATAGTTGCACTTTCAATCTCCCCCTTTTTGGTAATTGATGACAACATATAGATCAAAGCTTCGACAAATGATAATAAGAATGAATTACATCGTCGCTTTGAGAAGTATGTGATAAGTAAGAGCTCCCCCTAAATTTGTGCATATTTAAAATTTGCTTTGGACTGCAAATGCACAAAGAGTTAGAATCATGGGTTACTCTTCCATGTCACATACATCTTGGTGGAGCGCTCAAAATGATAAATAATGAAATGCATGCACTCATCACCAAGGCAAAAGTGAATGACCACATAAGATAGATAAGATATATCAAGCATGCATAAGTGTAGCTTATGATCAAACACATGATCATCAATGTCTCACAAGCATATCAAAGTATCTCAACCAAAAGCAAATAATGTACCAAAGACCACCAAATAACACCAAATAAAACAAGAGAGAAAAGCAACACTCTCTCTCTCTCGAAGCCTATGATCTATACATCTTCTCCCCCTTTGGCAACAAGTTACCAAAAAGTTCCTAGAAAATGCATAGTGCTATATCGACACTCAGGCTTGATCTTCAGGAGGTGGTGGAGTATGGATCACTCCAAGGACGAAGGCTTATGTTGATGCTGATGGAGTTGGAGCTGAAGTGGATGCTGGAGCAGGTTGGGTTGATGCTGCGGCTGGAGCTGAGGCGGTTGCTCTTGTGTCAGGAACTGGCACTGCACTGGACCTCTGAGCTCGTGGAACTCTAGAAATGCATCTGTAGTTGTCTTCCCTCTCCTCTCCTGCATGTCATCCTGGAGCTGCTCCACTGCTGTCTGTATCTCTGTCACCTTGATATCCAAGTCATAGAACTTATGTTCTACGATCCTCTCTAAGCTCGCCTGGTTCTGAGTTAGGTTGGCCAAACCTTTCTCAATGCGCAGGGTGGATGCAATCAGGTAACTGAGCTGCTCTTGCTTGGTCTTCAAGAAGTATTCTGATGCCTCCTCTTGAGTTGGCATCCTAGCAGCTTTCTCCTTTCTAGCCTTCTCCTTTTGTGCTTGGGAATGGGCTGAAGATGGTTCATCCATGTTCATCACAACTTCATTGTCTTTAAACTCAGGATGAATAGGAAGATGTTCCTTATCCAAAAGATATATGCCAGTGCCCATCTTGGAGTTGATCAGCTCTTGGATCTGAGGAGCATATCCACAGCTTCTCTTCTGGTCTGCTGCTGTCCTCTTGATTGTCTTTATCATCAGGCTCATGACCTTGAACTTCTGAGGCACATCAAAGATATGAAGTAGGTTGGTAGCATGGCCTCTGATCATCTTGTGATCTCCAGACTTGGGTAGCAAAGTGTGCCTTAAGATCCAGTTGATTGTTGGCAATCCTGACAGAAGATAATGTACAGATCCATACTTGAAAGTTTCAAGTGCCTTGTCAGGGATCTCCTTGTACATGTTGATCATTGAGTTGTAGTCCATCTTCTTCTTGGAATAGACATCCAAGTCATCTTCACTTTCTTCTGGGGCATTGATCAGTTGAGCCCATTCTGTAACAGTGGATTGGTACCTCGTACCTTCAGACATACAGACAATCCTCCCATCGGGGTAAAAGTGTGCTGTGGAGTAGAACTGCATGATAAGTTCCTCGTTCCACTTTGTGAGCTTTAGGCCAACAAAGTCTGCTACTCCACAAGCCTTGAAGCTGTCCTGCACTCCTGGGAAGTGCTCTTCATTGTCCTTTATGTATTACCAATCAACCCATTTAATGTCATAGACAATTGGGTTCTTGTCTAACAGGATTGTCTCATAGAAGTCCTGTTGTTCCTTAGTGTGGAACCTGTAGTCTACAACAGTTCTTCTCCTGGTAGCATAGGGATCTTCTGCTCTCCATTTTCTCAGTCCAGAGTCTCTCCTGATATTCATATCCTCAGCCACAGGATGAGCATGATTGTGGTCTGGGATCTTGGGCTTCAATTTCCTCAAAACTTGTCCTTCTTGTTCTTCAGCAACATTAGGCACTGGGGCCTTGTTCTTCTCAGCAGCTGGAATATTTCTTGTATTCCTCTTGGGTTTTGCTTTGGAGCTGTCTTAGGGGCTTCATTGGGCTTGGATGCAGCTCCCCCTGATCTAATGGCATCACCCATCAGCTTGGGTGCCTTGGGTGCTGGTGCAGCACCTTCCTCTTCCTCTTCTTCTTCATCAGAATCTTTCCTCATAGAGGGCTTGCCAATGACTCTGGCAATGGTAGTTCTTGCTCTGTTCTTTTTCTTGCCCTGGCCAATATCTTCTCCTTCAGATTCCATAGTGACCTTCATTGTTTCCTCAAGCATAGTCTTCCTAGGCTTAGAGGTTGGAACTCTTCTAGCAGGTGCTTTCTTGTGCATTCCTGGTTTGGTGGCTGCAGCTGAGCCATACTCTTTCTTCAGCACTACTCTCTTGGAGGTTGCCTCCTCCTCTGCCACATAGTCTTCATCTTCTGAATCTGAAGTTCTTTTCTTTCTCTGTCTGGTGGCAGCCTTTGACGGATTGCTTGGAGTGCTCCTGCTGCCATCATCTGAGGAACTTGAGGGACTAGTGCCCTCACTCATATGCACAGGCTGCTCTGACTGATTCTGACTGTCACTCTAGTCTGACATGTTGAACAAGCTGACTGCTGACTGCTGACCCTGTGAATAGTTTATAGATGAGGTAGAATGGATGAGCATCACAAAAAGTAGAGATTTTTGCAAAAGAATGATTCAAGAACTTAGTTTTAGTTTCCCACAGAAAGCATTTTGGATCTACCGATTTCTAAACTCGGTGATACCGAAGCAGCATTTGGAACCTAAACTAGTGATCTCGGTCAGACCGAGTCACAGTTCGGTGGCACCGAGACTGCTAGGGCTTCACAAAATTCAAAAATCGGTCACACCGATTAGTTACACTCGGTCAGACCGAGTTTCACTTGTGCAATGGCATAGGCCAAATCGGTGGGACCGAGTTTTTCAACTCGGTGGGTCCAAGATGGTTTCGGCGGAAACCTAACACTAAATTTTTCGAATCAAACCTAATCTACGAGTTCTTTGACTGGATAGAAGTTTATCAAACGTGGCAAGAATCATTATGATCACAATGTGCTAGGAATCGGATTGGGAATAGCACACAGATCGAGTCCATACCCTAGTTCGGCGGAGACTCGCTACGGCGGCAACGGCGGAGGTGATTTCCGTTGACGGTGACGGAGACCAGCGACTGGAGGCTGCTGGCGGTGAGAAGACGATCCGGAGACCACGTCGGCAGAGCGAGCTATGGCGCGGGCGAAGGGGTTCGGAGAAATTTCCAAATTTTTGCCCATTTCTATATATAGCCCGACCCTGTCGGTGTGACCGAGTGGAACAACTCGGTGGCACCGAGATGCAAAACTGTATACAGTTATTGCAACTCGGTGTGACCGAATAGTTCAAGTCGGTTGCACCGAGATTGAAAACATAGATCAACTTGATGATCTCGGTAGGACCGAAAGTGGGGTATCGGTCAGACCAAGAATCACAAAGAGGTTTTGGAAGTTTAAGTCTATGGCGAATCGGGGACTCCGAGTGCTCCTCACACAGAGTGGTTCGAATTTGACTTGATCAATTTTGTGATGTAGCATGAATAGAGTTTGAGACGAGAAAAGCATAGATAGCTAGAGGAGGTTCTTAGGCATTCTTGTCCATCCACTTGGCAAAAGAAAAGATAAAGCCAAACAATCAAAACAACAAGTGGATGTCCTCGAATGAGTAAAATATGCAACCAGCATGCTCACACAATAAAATGGCAATAGAAATATGTGACATAGCATGCACAATCAATTCTAGTATCTATCAAGCAATTGGCGATGACTAGGTCATCTATATATGAGTATATTGACTTAGGATTCAAATGAGAACATTTGGTCATAGGTCATACTCATCGTTTAAGCTCAAGTGGGGTTACCACTTTTACATAAAGCATTGTTGTGTTCACATCATTAGAGTTGCTTTAGCTCAAGTCTTAGAGTAAAGCTCCCCCTAGATGTGATATCCCCCCTAAGAGGGATGAACTAACCTTGGGTTTTGTCGATGATGACTTCATGTAGATGTTGAAGATGTGGATGCTCAATATTGATGTAGATCACTTGGAGCTATCCTTTTGAGTGAATTGCACTTTCAATACCTACATGGGTTAGTCCCACAAGGAACAAGCAAGTATATCCATAGACACAGAGTGATGCACATACAAGAAGATGTCTATGAAAGCTTTTAGATTACCAGGTCCCTTGACTTACCAACAAGAGGGTTTGTGACTCCTTGAACTAGTGCAAGATGTGGAAGTTAATTGCACTCGTTCTTGCCAAAATGATAAGAGTGAAGTATGTTGGCGGAGTCACCCTCAAGAACTCTCTAGTTCTTCTTCTTTTGGATCCACACCATCTTGATGGGAATCCTTGGAGTTGTAGTCGTACTTGATGAAGTGGAACTTGAAGTAGTCTTGGGAATCCACTTGACTAAGGTCTTAGGAGCTTCTTCAAATGCATCTATTTCCTCTTGAAGCTTGTCCTTGCCTTTTTGCTTGTAGTCTTGTGGTGGAAGATCATCTTGAGTTTGTGTCCCCTTGAAAGAAGTTGGATCATACTTCTCTTGTTGAGGAAGAAACTTTGTCTTGGGGTATTGATCTTCTTCCCACTCAACTCCATTGGCATTGAACTTTCGTTCAAAACGAACACCTTGATTCTTCCGGTGCCTTCCTTGCTTGCGTACAATCTCCTCGAATTGCTTACTTCCGGCAAGGCTTTTGTACACTCCTTTATCTATGATTTCCTTCAATATGCTATTTTCTTGCTCAAGTGTAACTTGGATAAGAGAATCATTAGTGGAATCAAGAGAACTACTAGAAGCAACAATATTGGATTTAACATGGTCATTGTTACTACTAGAGGAAGAATCTTTCTTGTTCTTGTTATTGGTCTTGACTTGAGGCATGTAAGTGGATAAGAGTAAACGTTTGGCAATGTATGAAGAACTTTTCTTGCGGAGATCATCATTGATTACTTTTAAAAGCTCATGCTCTTGCTCAAGATTGAGCTTTTCAAAGCGTAACTTCTCATGAGCCCTTAAAAGTTCTCGATGATCTTCGAAGATAGTTTCATGAGCTAACTTAAGAGGGTTTAGTTCTTTAGTTAGAGCCTCAATTTTCTCCTTATAATTGTCATTCGTTTTAGCATGATTAATTGACGTTTCGTCATAGTGTTCATCACTAGAGTTGTCAACAAGTAAATCATCATTGCCTAACAAGTCATCTTCATCACTATTAAAATCTACATACTCAGGGTGAGTTACCTTAGGACCTTTGGCCATGAAGCATCTTCCAATTCCTTCATTTGGTGAATCAAATATGTCGTAGGAGTTGGTTGACACAAGTGCTAGTCCGGCAACACCTTCATCTTGAGTATATTCGGAGTCGGAGTGATAACTTCTCTCGGAGTGGTTTTCAGAGTCGGAGCCGGATACCCATTCACCAACATGAGCTTGATGTCTTCGTTTTGTGTAGCTCCTTGATGATTTTTCCTTCCTTTCTGAATCCTTGCTTCTCCGTGAGTGTCTTCGTTCATAACGATCATCTCTACTCCTTCTCTTTCGTGATGGTGATTCCTCTCTTTTGCTTCTTCTTTTTGGACAATCTTCTCTTCTTTTGTAGGGAGCCGTACACTCATTGGAATAGTGTCCGGGTCTTCCAAAATTGTAGCAGTTTCGCTCTCGACTAGAAGATCTTTTGTCATTGTAGGACCTTGACTTGGAGCTTCTATCTTTGCTTCTACTCTTGTAGAACTTGTTGAAGTTCTTCACCATTAAGCTCAATTCTTCATTGAAGTTTTGTTTCTCACTTGATGATGTGGGGGCTTCACATGAGGCTTTATAAGCACCACTTGATTTGTTGTGAAGTTCCTCTTTGTCCTTGAGCGACATCTCATGAGCAACAATTCTTCCAATGACTTCCGTTGGCTTGAGATTTTTGTAATTGGGCATCATATGGATCAATGTGCACACGGTATCATATTTTCCATCCAAGGCTCTTAGGATCCTCTTGATGATGAATCTGTCGGTCATCTCTTCACTCCCTAAGTCGGCAATCTCATTTGTGATGAGAGCAAGCCTAGAGTACATTTCAGCGACACCTTCACCATCCTTCATTTTGAACTTGTCAAGTTGACTTTGAAGCACATCCAATTTAGATTCCTTGACGGAGTCGGTACCTTCGTGCATATCAATCAAAGTATCCCAAATTTCCTTTGCATTCTCAAGACGGCTGATTTTGTTGAATTCTTCGGGGCATAATCCGTTGAAGAGAATATCACAAGCTTGAGCGTTGTATTGTAGCATCTTCAACTCATCCGCGGTAGCTTCACGGTTTGGTTCTTTCCCTTCGAAGAAGTCACCTTGCAAACCAACACACACAATCGCCCAAACGGCAGGGTTATGTCCAAGAATATGCATTTTCATTTTATGCTTCCAACTAGCAAAGTTAGTGCCATCAAAGTAAGGACCTCTACGGTGATAATTTCCCTCACTAGACACCATACTCTCCTAGGTTGTGAAACCAAGGCTATGACCACCAAAACCTACGGGAATCAAAGCAAATGGAGACCAAAGCTCTGATACCACTTGTAGGATCGGAAGTATGTCTAGAGGGGGGGTGATTAGACAACTTGCCCAAATAAAAACTTAACCTTTTCCTAATTTTAGTTCTTGGCAGATTTTAGCTACTTTAGGACAAGTCAAGCAATCATCACACAATTCAATCAAGCATGCAAAGAGTATATAGGCAGCGGAAAGTAAAGCATGCAACTTGCAAGAATGTAAAGGGAAGGGTTTGGAGAATTCAAACGCTATTGGAGACACGGATGTTTTTCCCGTGGTTCGGATAGGTGGTGCTATCCTACATCTACGTTAGTGGAGACTTCAACCCACGAAGGGTAACGGTTGCGCGAGTTCACGGAGGGCTCCACCCACGAAGGGTCCACGAAGAAGCAACCTTGTCTATCCCACCATGGCCATCGCCCACGAAGGACTTGCCTCACTAGCGGTAGATCTTCACGAAGTAGGCGATCTCCTTGCCCTTACAAACTCCTTGGTTCAACTCCACAATCTTGTCGGAGGCTCCCAAGTGACACCTAGCCAATCTAGGAGACACCACTCTCCAAGAAGTAACAAATGGTGTGTTGATGATGAACTCCTTGCTCTTGTGCTTCAAATGATAGTCTCCCCAACACTCAACTCTCTCTCACAGGATTTGGATTTGGTGGAAAGAAGATTTGAGTGGAAAGCAACTTGGGAAAGGCTAGAGATCAAGATTCATATGGTAGGAATGGAATATCTTGGTCTCAACACATGAGTAGGTGGTTCTCTCTCAGAACATATGAGTTGGAAGTGTAGGTGTGTTCTGATGGCTCTCTCCACGAATGAAGAGGAGGTGGAGGGGTATATATAGCCTCCACTTAAAATCCAACCGTTACACACAATCTACCAATCTCGGTGGGACCGAATCAACAAACTCGGTCGGACCAAAACGGTAAACCTAGTGACCGTTAGAGATTTTCGGTGGGACTGACATGCAACTCGGTAGGACCGATTTGGTTAGGGTTTGGGCATAACGTAATCTCGGTGAGACCGATTACACAAACTCGGTGAGACCGATTTGGTAATTAGCTAACCAGAGAGTTGGTCAGGCAAACTCGGTGGGACCGATTTGCTCTTTCGGTGAGACCGAAAAGTTACAAAAGGGAAACAGAGAGTTTGCATTGCAATCTCGGTGGGACCGATCCGCTCTTTCGGTGAGACCGAAAAGTTATGAAAAGGAAACAGAGAGGTTGCAATCCCATCTCGGTGAGACCGAGATCCCTATCGGTAGAATCGATTTGCTAGGGTTTGGCAGTGGCTTATGACATATGAGAAACTCGGTGGCGCTGGATAGAAAGAATCGGTAGGACCGAGTTTGGCTTAGGGTTTAGGTCAAATGTGGATATGGCAAAGTAGTTGAGGATTTTGGAGCATATCATTAAGCACATAAGGCAAAGAGCTCATTAAGCAACACCTCATCCCTCCTTGATAGTATTGGCTTTTCCTATAGACTCAATGTGATCTTGGATCACTAAAATATAAAATGAAGAGTCTTGAGCTTTTGAGCTTGAGCCAATCCTTTGTCCTTAGCATTTTGAGGGTTCCACTTTCACCATCCATGCCATGCCAGTCATTGAGCTTTCCTGAAATAATTGTCTTGGAATTGCATTAGCTCAATGAGCTATATGTTGTTATGAATTACCAAAATCACCTAGGGATAGTTGCACTTTCAGTGTCGTTGGGAGCCTCCAATTAAGTTGTGGAGATTGCCCCAACCTTGTTTGTAAAGGTTCGGTCGCCGCCTCCAAGGGCACCAATAGTGGATTCACGGCATCTCACATTATGTGAGGGCGTGAGGACAATACGGTGGCCCTAGTGGCTTCTTGGGGACCATTGTGCCTCCACACTGCTCCAACGGAGACGTACTTGCCCTCAAAGGGAAGGAACTTCGGCAACACATCCTCGTCCCCACCGGCTCCACTACAAGAAATCTGTTAATACGTGACAGTCCTTAGCCATCACAGATCACCCAAAAACTGTCATGCATGTCCATCCTTGACGGACTTGAGATCCGTCATGTATATCGCGTCATATCCGTCATGTCCATCCTTAGCTTTACTTATTATTCTCTATATCTTTATCTAAAGCTTTGATGTATGTTGTCATCAATTACCAAAAAGGGGGAGATTGAAAGCAGAAGTGCTCCCTAGGTGGTTTTGGTAATTAATGTCAACATATCTCTTGTTGGACTAACACTTTTACCTAGTATGTTTCAGATAAGTTCAACAATGAAGTGGCATGGACTAGAGGATGTGGAACCCCTTCAAAATGCTAAGGACAAAGGATTGGCTCGAGCTCCAAGCTCAAGACTCTACATTTTCTATTTTAGTGATCCAAGATCACATTGAGTCTATAGGAAAAGTTAATACTATCAAGGAGGGATGAGGTGTTGCTTAATGAGTCTCATGCTCGAAATGCTTAGTAATATGCTCCATAGCACTCAACTACTTTCTCACATCCACATAAGACCTAAACAAAAAGTCAACCTCGGCCCCAGCGATTCTTTCTATCCGGCGCCACCGAGTTCAGATGTCATAGCCACTGCCACAAACCCTAGGCAAATCGGTCTCGCCGATAGGGATCTCGGTCTCACCGAGATGGGATTGCAATATCTCTGTATGTATCTGTTACAAAAATTGGTCTCACTGAGTTTGCGTAATCGGTCCTACCGAGATTGCAATGTAAACTCTCTGTTTCCTTTTCGTAACATTTCAGTCTCACCGAAATATGAGAGAATCGATCTCACCGAGTTTACCTGACCAACTCTCTGGTTAGCTTATTACCAAAATCTGTCTCACCGAGTTTGTGTAATCGGTCTCACCGAGATTACGTTATGCCCTAACCCTAACCATATCGGTCCTACCGAGTTGCATGTCGGTCCCATCGAAAATCCTAACGGTTACTAGATTTTCTGAATCGGTCCGACCGAGTTTATCAGTTCGGTCCCACCGAGATTGGCAAGTTGTGTGTAACGGTTAGATTTTCTGTGGAGGCTATATATACCCCTCCACCTCCTCTTCATTCGTGGAGAGAGCCATCAGAACGAACCTACACTTCCAACTTACATTTTCTGAGAGAGAACCACCTACACTTGTGTTGAGGCCAAGATATTCCATTCCTACCAAATGAATCTTGATCTCTAGCCTTCCCCAAGTTGCTTTCCACTCAAATCTTCTTTCCACCAAATCCATATCCTGAGAGAAAGAGAGTTGAGTGTTGGGGGGACTATCATTTGAAGCACAAGAGCAAGGAGTTCATCATCAACACACCATTTGTTACTTCTTGGAGAGTGGTGTCTCCTAGATTGGCTAGGTGTCACTTGGGAGCCTCCGACAAGATTGTGGAGTTGAACCAAGGACTTTGTAAGGGCAAGGAGATCACCTACTTCGTGAAAATCTACCGCTAGTGAGGCAAGTCCTTCATGGGCGACGGCCATGGTGGGATAGACAAGGTTGCTTCTTCGTGGACCCTTCATGGGTGGAGCCCTCCGTGAACTCGCGCAGCCGTTACCCTTCGTGGGTTGAAGTCTCCATCAACGTGGATGTACGATAGCACCACCTATCGGAACCACGTCTCAAAAATCTCCATGTCTCCAAATTGCGTTTGCACACTCCAATCCCATCCCTTTGCATTCTTACAAGTTGCATATGCTTTACTTTCCGCTGCTCATATACTCTTTGCATGCTTGCTTGATATGTATTGTGTTTGTTAAACTTGTGCCAAAACTCCACTTCAACTTAAAGAAATTAAAAACTGCAACTTTTGGTACTTAGTGTCTAATCACCACCCTCTAGACACCTCTTATCGATCCTTTCAAAGACCTACTGGAGGGGGCCAACAGGTGCGCACCCACCCCCCTAGGGCGCGCTCTGGTGGCTTGTGGGGCCCACGTGGCTCCGCTGACCCTAATCTCAACACCATAAATTATTATTTCCCGAGGAAAAAAATAAGAGAGGAAGTTTCATCGCGTTTTACGATACGGAGCCACTGCCACCTCCTACTCTTCATTGGGAGGCCAAATCGGTAGTCCGTTCGGGGCTCTAGAGAGGGGGATCTTCCGTCTTCATCATCACCAACCATCTTGCATCACCAATTTCATGATACTTACCACCGGGAGTGAGTAATTACTTCATAGGCTTGTTGGACGGTGATGGGTTGGATGAGATTTATCATGTAATCGAGTTAGTTTTGGTAGGACTTGATTCCTAGTATCCACTATGTTCTGAGATTGATGTTGCAAGTTGTATGCACCTGCTACGTGTTATGATCCGCATACGCAAGGTGACAATAATTGGGAATCTTTTCGGTGATTCCCGTAGTTTGAGGAGTTCATGTATTCACTATGTGTTAATGATTTGTTCCGGTTCTCTATTAAAAGGATGCATTAATATCTCTGAGTTTCTTTATGGACCCCGCTGCCACGGGAGGGTAGGACAAAAATAGTCATGCAAGTTCTTATCATAAGCACGTATGACTATATACGAAGTACATGCCTACATTATATTGATGAATTGGGGCTAGTACTGTGTCGCTCTAGGTTATAACTGTTACATGATGAATGTTATTCAGCATAATCACCGATCCAATGCGTACAAGCTTTTCACATATTGATCTTTGCTAATTTACTACTGTTGCTGCTATTGTCGCAATTTTTACAAAACCATTATTGCTACCATTACCATTACTATTGCTATCAAACTATCACACTACCGTGCTACTGATCACTATCAAACTATCACACTACCTCCGCCATCACAAAAATGTGAAAGCATTGTGGCTTGGCGTCGAGGACTCCGAGCGGCTTGCTAATGAGAAAGTGGACGCCACCACTAAAGCCTAAACCTATGACGCCTCCGCCATAGGTTTCACTAGTGGCTTCTCTCGAGAGCATAAGTATTACGGTGGGTAAACAAATTATTGTTGAGCAATTGACAGAATTGAGCATAGTTATGAGAATATCTAGGTATGATCATGTATATAGGCACAACGTCCGCGACAAGTAGACCGACTCTTGCCTGCATCTACTACTATTACTCCACACATCGACCGCTATCCAGCATGCATCTAGAGTATTAAGTTCATAAGAACAGAGTAACGCTTTAAGTAAGATGACATGATGTAGAGGGATAAACTCATGCAATATGATATAAACCCCATTTTGTTATCCTCGATGGCAACAATACAATACGTGCCTTGCTGCCCCTACTGTCACTCGGAAAGGACACCGCAAGATTGAACCCAAAGCTAAGCACTTCTCCCATTGCAAGAAAGATCAATCTAGTAGGCCAAACCAAACTGATAATTCAAAGAGACTTGCAAAGATAACCAATCATACATAAAAGAATCCAGAGAAGATTCAAATATTGTTCATAGATAAACTTGACCATAAACCCACAATTCATCGGTCTCAACAAACACACCGCAAAAGAAGATTACATCGAATAGATCTCCACGAGAATCGTGTAGAACTTTGTATTGAGATCCAAAGAGAGAGAAGAAGCCATCTAGCTAATAACTATGGACCCGAAGGTCTGAGGTAAACTACTCACACATCATCGGAGAGGCTATGGTGTTGATGTAGAAGCCCTCCGTGATCGATGCCCCCACCGGCGGAGCTCCGGAAAAGGCCCCAAGATGGGATCTCACGGGTACAGAAGGTTGCGGCGGTGGAATTAGGTTTTTGGCTCCGTATCTGGTAGTTTGGGGTACGTAGGTATATATAGGAGGAAGAAGTACGTCGGCGGAGCAACATGGGGCCCACGAGGGTGGAGGGCGCGCCCGGGGAGGGGGGGTAGGCGTGCCCCCTACCTCGTGCCTTCCTGGTTGATGTCTTGACGTAGGGTCCAAGTCCTCTGGATCACGTTCGTTCCGAAAATCACGTTCCCGAAGGTTTCATTTCCGTTTGGACTCCGTTTGATATTCTTTTTCCGCGAAACTCTGAAATAGGCAAAAAAAAGCAATTCTGGGCTGGGCCTCCGGTTAATAGGTTAGTCCCAAAAGTAATATAAAAGTGTATAATAAAGCCCATTAATGTCCAAAATAGAATATAATATAGCATGAAGCAATAAAAAATTATAGATACGTTGGAGACGTATCAAGAGGCAGTAGCGCAGTGAGGAGCTTGGGCTCGAGGAGGAAGAAGAAGCGACTGGGGCGAGATAAAAGTGAAAATAAGAGCCCCCCGCGTGTATATATAAGGTGAAAGGATAAGTGTAAATGGCAGGCGCGAGAATTGAGGAGGCACCGTAACTTTTGGAGCTAGGGGCGCCTAGATTTTGGCATTAACAGATATTAAGAGATTCATTAGGATGTCATCCTCGGCTTCCTAGATTTCCGGAGGAGGACGTCAACAATAAGATGTGAAAAGTAACAAGTCAGAAAGTGTCATAAGCCGGCATTTTGTGACCCAGAAAAGATGCAGACCTGACCGTAAGATAAGCCGCGAGGTTAAAATGGTGGAGATTGACATGAATGAATTCAAATCAATCCGGGGGCTAATATTGGGGATATAACCCCACGATATAACCCACCATATTGGGTCGGGTCATCCAAGAGGCGGATGAGGAACAAGACTCAAGACTGGTCGAGGCGCCCAGGTGAAAGACTAGCAGGGCGGCTCACAGAGTGGGTCGGCTTAGGGGCCACCATCCAAAGACGGCAGTTCGTAGCCCTAAAGTACAAGTCACCAGGAGTTTCCTTACTTAGGAAATAAGATAAGATAGAAACATACTTGGTCACGGGTCGTAGAAGGACCCAGATTCTTGTAAGCCTAGGGGCCTTGACATGTATATAAAGGCGAGTCCCTGAGGCAGAAATACTAAGTTACAATCGATTGATGTTTGCTTGAACTACGTCAGTATTTCCCCAAAGAGGAAGGGATGATGCAGCACAACAACGGTAGGTATTTCCCTCAGTGATGAGACCAAAGTTATCGAACCAATAGGAGAACCATGCAACACTACGTGAACGGCACCTGCACTCAAATAAATACAAACAACCTGACGTATTAAAGGGATTGTCAATCCCTTTCGGGCAACGGCGCCAGAAATTGGCAAGTGGACGTGAGAAAGTTCTAATAAATTGATAGATAGATCGCCAAATAAAATAAAGTGCAGCAAGGTATTTTTATATTTTTGATTTAATAGATATGAAAATAAAAGCAAATAAAAACTGATCGCAAAGGCAAATATAATAAAGAAGAGACCCGGGGCCCGTAGGTTTCACTAGTGGCTTCTCTAGAGAAAAATAGCAAACGGTGAGTAAACGAATTACTGTTGGGAAACTGATAGAACTTCAAATAATCATGACGATATCCACACAATGATCATTATACAGGCATCATGTCCAAGATTAGTAGACCGACTCCTGCCTGCATCTACTACTATTACTCCACACATCGACCGCTATCCAGCATGCATCTGGTGTATTAAGTTCATGGAGAAACAGAGTAATGCAATAAAAACGATGACATGATGTAGACAAGATCTATTTATGTAGAAATAGACCCCATCTTGTTATCCTTAATGGCAACGATACATATGTGGCGGTTCCCCTTCTGTCACTGGGATCAAGCACAGTAAGATCGAACCCATCACAAAGCACCTCTTCCCATTGCAAGATAAATAGATCAAGTTGGCCAAATAAAACCCAAATATCGAAGAAGAAATACGAGGCTATAAGCAATCATGCATAAAAGAGATCAAAGAAGACTCAGATAACTTTCATGGATAAAAACATAGATCTGATCATAAACTCAAAGTTCACCGGATCCCAACAAACACACCGCAAAAAGAGAGTTACATCATATGGATCTCCAATAGACCATTGTATTGAGAATCAAAGGAGAGAGAGAGGATGCCATCTAGTTACTAACTACGGACCCGTAGGTTTACAAAGAACTACCACTAGTAGAAAAGGGGGCTTTGGTTCAGGCCGGGTAAGCCCATTAGTCCCGGTTCAGTCCAGAACTGGGACCAATGGGTGCATTTATCCCGGTTCGTGCGGCTAAGGCATTAGTCCCGGTTCACCTGGGCCATTTAGTCCCAGTTCGTGCGACGAACCGGGACTAAAGGGTGCGATGCCCATTAGTCCCGATTGGTGGCACCAACCGGTACTAAAGGTTAGACCTTTAGTCCCGGTTGGTGGCACTTTAGTCCCGGTTGGTGCCACCAACCGGTACTAATGGGCTTTGAGGCATTAGTACCGGTTCATGGCACGAACCGGTACTAAAGGTCCCATTTTCAAACTCCCCCCCCCCCCATGTGGACCGCCTTTTCAGTTTTAGAAAAAACAAAAGAAAATGATGGAAATGTCAATAAAATAAAATAAAATAAGTTTCCCATGTGATATGTGGTATAGTTGTTGGGAAAATTTACAAATATGAATTTCGACTTTATTTGCAAAATCTCTTTGGAATTTGTAAAATGGGCATAACTTTTGCATACGAACTCGGATTAAAAAGTTTTTTATATGAAAAATCACCTACTCGAAAAGTTACATCCGAATTTAACAGGGGGAACCTCGTTAAACATTTTCAAAATCCTCAAAAACCTAACACAAAAAAAGTTACGGGGCTTTTAAGATCTAGAGTGGAAAAAATCGAAAAAAATTCAAACTTACTAGTGGCGCACCATTTGCTAGGTGCGCCACTAGTAACAGAAAAAATTATAGTTTCAATTTTTTTTGAAAAAAATGTGGTCAAACAGTGGTCAAACTGTCGTCAAACAATGGTCAAACTAATTATTCTAGAATATTAGTGTTACTAAATAATTATTTCAGTTATTTTGAATTTTGGTCAAATCTGGTCAAACTGTGGTCAAACAATGGTCAAACTAATTATTCAAGAAATATTAGTGTTACTAAATAATTATTATTTTTAAAACAATAGTTTCAAACTCAAACAGTGAAATGTGTCACTTCATGCTCAAGGAAAATTCCTGAAGGTTAATAGGATTGACATCTTACTATTGTCAGGAAAACAACAAGTGCAGACTTGGAAACGAGGGAGAATAGAACCCGGAAGTTAAGCGTGCTCAGGCTGCGGGAGTGGGAGGATGTGTGACCGTTCGAGAAGTTAGATGATTTGAAATGATGAGGGGTGATTAGAGAATAAATTGAGCAGTGATGAGGGGTGGTGATTACAGACTACAGGTTAAAATAATTCAGAAATTTGAAAATAAAAAAATTCAAAAAAAATCATAAAATTTCCTTTAGTCCCGGTTGGTGTTACCAACCGGAACTAAAGGTGGAGCTCCACGTGGCCGCGCCTCACCCTGTGCGTTCGGTATTTCGATTTACATGGTTCGGTTTATACGGTTTTTCGGTTTGTATGGTATTAATACTTCGGTAAATACGGTATGAAATTAAAATACGGTTCGGTTTCGGTATATACCAAATTATTTCGGTATGGTTTTGGTATATACCATAAAAACCAAAGTTGACGCGAATTTGGAAATGACGTAATAATAATTTACAAATTTATGACTCAAAAGGACGCGGTGTTTTGGCTCCTAGGTGCATATGCACCCATTATCGAAATACACATTTCGAAAAGTTTAAAAATTTGAAACAAAAATCCCACGTGTATATCCGGACATTTTATGTGCGTTCACAAGATTTCGGTGAAAAGCGACGTTTTTTGTGGCTTGTGTAAAAAAAGACAATTTCTGATGCTTCATTCGAACTATTCACGAGGCATTTCTTTATTCGGTACGCGGCAGCTGGAAAGTGAATGCGACGAGACGAGACCGTAGTTGGTTGTTGGATCTAACCATGATTCAGCAGGACTACAGAAACCTAGGACAGTGGACGTCCGTTTATACTGTGAGCGTGAGAGCATAGACCGCCCTTCTCGCGTGGACTGGCAGCTCGTGCACGGCGTGGGCGTCAGCGTGTCGCGCTTCCCCGCTGGCTTGTGTGTGTGTCTCCCCGATGGAAAACTCGACTCTGCCTTGGTCGCCGTGCTGTTTCGTGCCATATTATGCCGCATGCAGGCGTACACGGCCGCTCCTCCAGTTCAGTTACAAGATTTGGTTGCGATATCTAGACGCGATCGACGACTTGTCAACTCACTCCACTGAGCATGGCAACCTGGTGTTCATCTCACATCGGATTTGCCACGCCAGGCCGGGCATGCATGCATGCATGCATCCATCATGGTCGACCGAATGACCAACGATCTCTGCCTCTCTCGTGGGAAAGTGGTTCCTCAAGTTTTGGTGCAAGCACCACGTCACTATAAGTGCCCAAGTGGCCGTCGGCGTCGGGCTACTTGTCAGCACCCCCCTCTGGGCTCTGGCCACCCAAAGATGTATGGATGGATGAACGGGACAATGCAGGATGGCACACTTCCCGCAGCCAGAAAACAGATGAGCGGCGGAGGCTGAGCGCACGGTTGCGTGTTGGGAGAGGAGGTTCTTCGGATACTCCATTCCACTTCCGTTGAATATTCAGGCCAACTCCACCGCGCGATCCTATCCTGTTCGGCCCCGTTCGTTTGGGGTAAAACGGACAAAGGAGGCGGCCCAGCGTGCGACGGCCCGGACCTATCCTGTCCGTCTTATGTCCGGGCCGACCCATTTCGAGCGCAAACTTGCGCCGTGTTTGGGTCGCGGCGGACACCGAACGGACGCGCGCTCGTCCGCGTCGGGGCCGCGTGGCAGGCGGCCACCTACCTCCCACCCGTCAACATAAATGCGCATGGGCGGATGGCCCCACCTGTCATCCACAGAGCGAGGGGTCGTCGTCCTTCTTAAATGGAAAGCCATGGACCGGTCGTCGTCCACACTTCCCACTTCGGCCCTTCTCTGCCCCCTCGAAACCCGACACCATCGAAACCCTAGCCGCTTCCCGTCGTCGACCTCGTCGGCCGCCCGTAGCCATGGGGCTTTGGAACTATGGCCACAAGGGGAAGCACGACCGCGAGGCCGGCTCCTCGTCGGGACGCCGCCGCGGCTCGGTGAAGAAGAAGAAGACGTCGTCGCCATCGCCACCACGTCGGGCCCCCGCGCCGGCCGCGTTCGCCATCGCGCCCACGTCCGCCGGCGAGCGCGACCGGCATTACGTCCGGGCGTCGGTCTGCCGCCGTTATTGGGAGATGAGGACGCCGCTCCCCTGGAGCGACACCCATCTCCCCAATGACTGGCACCTCTCCGCCGACCGGGTCCACATCCCGCCGATCCCGAAGAGCCGCCGTGCGCCCGCCGAGGAGATCGAGCGCCGCCGCCGCCTCCTCCCCGACGACCTTTTCTATGACGCCAGGTACGCCCCCGACTCCCCGTTGTGGGACACCTGGTTTCGTGACAAGCACGACAGCAGGCGTGCCTCCTTCTTCGCCGGCACCTCGACGGGGCCGCGACGGCCACGGGAGAGTGCCCAGGAGCGCGGGCGTAGGCGGGTCCGCGGCCTCACGCCCACGCCGTCGCCGTCTCCGTCGCCCCCTCCACCTCCTCGCATGTCAGACGAGGAGGAGGCCCGTCTCCTGCAGCGTGTCATGGACGACTCCATGCACACGCACGACGAGCGGCAGTGGGCCGACCTGGAGGAGACCATTGCCCTCTCTGCCGCCGGGGACGTCGCCTTCCTCGAGCTGCAGATGGTGGCCGTCGAGGAGGAGAGGAGGGAGGACCCGCCGGCCGCGTTCCAGCAGCTGCTGGGCCAGGGGTGGGGCTAGTCCTGCACTGCTCCGGAGATGGCCGCCGGCGTGGGCGTGAACTGGTGCCCCACTCCGCCGCGGTCACCGGAGCGGGAGGCCTCGCCACGGGAGGAGGTGGTGCAGGCACCTTCGGCCGTCCAGCCCGCCCCCGTCCACCACGCACCTCCGGCCCACCTCTGGACGCCGCCGGACTACGTCGACCTTGTCAGCGACGACGACGACACCGGCGGCCAGTGAAGACGGCGACGGCCACGACACCGACGGGCGTGGCAAGAGCGCGCGGGTGTAGTTTTTTTTTATTTTTTTATTATGTCAATTATGAATCTGGGCCTTTTAAGTGGCCGTTGAAACTGAGCCGTTTTGTGGCCAACCCATATATATGTTTTATGTTTTTTTAAAATGCGTTTATTTGCCTTTTCAGTTATTTAATTATTATTTTGAATCCCGTCCGCCCCGGACACGATTTGGGGTGCGGCCGCGCGGTGGGCGCACGCATGACCCAATGGACACAGCCGGACACGGGCGTATCCATCGGCGTCCCAAACGGACAGATTCGGGCCAATCCGGACGTCCGTTTGGGATCGCGCGGTGGAGTTGGCCTCAGTCGATCCCAACTGCTCTTTCGCGATGGCGACCCGAGTGGTAAGCCGTGGAAACGAAAGAGATCGATCATTCGGATGGCAGTTATGGCGTCCTTGATTGAGCATCGATCTGCTCTGCTCGGGCAAATATCAGTCTGCTAGTCTGTGTTGTATCCAACGGGAATGGGATGCAAGGTTATCGGTCTCCATCCCCAGCGACACCCAAGTCAAATCCCAACGCTTGCCCTATGCTCTACCGCTTCACAAAAAGTTGCGAGACAGTCTAAGCTCGAAACATAATTTTGCACGACAAATATATATACACTTGTATAATTTGCCTATGGTTGACTGCACCCGATGAACCAGGGAGAAGTTGCGTTGATCGATCCATCGATCGCTACACAAAATATATATTTTATATTCAATATAAAAAGAGAACCACACAGTTAAAGACACGTGCTCGGGCAGAGAGGGCCCGCATTGAAAGCTGCGTAAAAGCAGATCCAGGCCAGGACGGCAGGCAGGTACTCGATCGAGTTGCACTTGTCACGGAGATTTTTGAGACCATCTGACGATCGATATGGTAAACTCCGCCTGTTTCCTCGACGTTTTCCTGGCGGTCAGTAGCGGCAGGCCCAGTGCATGCGCCACTTAGGTCGTGCCCGTGACACTCATGACCTGGGGTCCTGGGCTCAGTCAAACGCACAGACACGAGATATACGATAGCCTGCAAAGTTTGAGGAACGACGGAGGAAATGAGGGCGGCACCGGGTAATTATTGGGGTATTTTATCCCTCGTGGAATCAATCATTCGTGGCTGAGGAGGTTTCCGGCCGGTTTGTGGAGCACCATGTCACCTCACCTCCTGTCATGAAATCGTTATATCTTTATTTGACCCGTGGTTCGTCAGCGTAGTCTAGGTGGTTGTTTGCTTTGCTTCCACTCCAGACTCCAGAGTCCGGTCCTGTCCAGCGTGCAGTGCCGAGATGCATGCAGGCGGTGCTTTCGGGAAAAGATCAACACTGATGTTGCATGATAGAGAGGGTAGTTAGGCCATTTCCAACGCACACACGACCCTAAACGGACGTCCTTTTGACCCTGATTCTGTCCGTTTGGGACGGGCAATAAGATCGTGTCCGTCGGTGTCAAAACCGGCGGATCTTAGATAGAGGTCCCGAACTGTGCGTCTAGGATCGATGGTAACAGGAGACAGGGGACACGATATTTACCCAGATTCGGGCCCTCTCTATGGAGGTAATACCCTACTTCCTGCTTGATTGATCTTGAGAAATATGAGTATTACAAGAGTTGATCTACCACGAGGTCGTAATGGCTAAAACCCTAGAAGCCTAGCCTATATGACTATGGTAATGTATGTGTTTTCCGGACTAACCCCTCCGGTTTATATAGACACCGGGGGATCTAGGGTTTACATGAAGTCGGTTACATAAGAAGGAATCTTCGGTCGCCAAGTTTGCCTTCCACGTCAAGTAGAGTCCAATCCGGACACCGGTACAGTCTTCGATCTTCATGTCTTCACAACCCATTAGTCCGGCCCAAAGGATAGCAAGCCAGACGTCCGAGGACCCCTTAGTCCAGGACTTCCTCAGTAGCCCTTGAACCTGGCTTCAATGACGAGGAGTCTGGCGCGCAGATCTGTCTTCGGCATTGCAAGGCGGGTTCCCTCCTTCCGAATTCCAGAATAGTCTTCGGATGTAGTAAGTATATCCGGACCTGTGCATATAATTGCAGAGAATACAATATCCCACGAGTCCAACTTGCTGATAATTGTTCATAACATCGTATCATGCCTGCCCGGTTACTATCTCCAACCGTTGGCTAGCGAGCCGCCCCACGTCTCGGGGCGCGGTTTTATTGGCACGTCTTGTCAAAGTAGAGATCGTGTCCCCTTATTTATGGGATTTTCATTAATGCAGTCGTGGGTAACCCAACCGTCCCCTGGGTACAACTCTTTGGGGATAGGTAAGTTTAGAGACCCAGGTCGAGGCGCTCAGTATTTGGGGTCTTTATATAGGGGCCCAGACTCGTCTTCTTCCTTTGCGCTTGCTTCTTCCTTAACCCCAAGTTCCAACCCTCGGATTCCAATCGCCACCAGCCCTAATCATGTCCGGATCAAGCCGTCAAGGCCGGTGGGTGGCTTCCTCTGTCACAGAGGAGGATATTGCGAAGCTCCGCGCAGCGAGGTATCTGACCCCAGAAATCCTTCATCGGCTTCCTGCACAAGGGCAGGTTATACCTACCCCCAGATCCGGCGAGAGGGTAGTATTTGTGTCCCACTTCCTCCATGGGTTAGGGTTCGCGCTCAACCCCTTCGTCCGGGGGCTCATGTTCTACTATGGGCTAGATTTTCACGATCTAGACCCGGACACTATTCTTCTCATCTCGACATTTATCGTTACGTGTGAGGCCTTCCTCCGGACTCCTCCGCACTTCGGTTTGTGGCTCAAGACTTTTGACGTGAGGCCGCAGGTGACGGATGGGGAACAGGCAGAATGCGACAGCGCCACAACATGCATGCTTGTCGGCGCGGTTTGGTTTGAAGGATCCTTCGCCGAGTTTTCTGGCATGTGGCAGCAGGGGTGGTTCTATATCAACGAGCCGCGGGGCTCCAGGTGGGCGGCTACGCCTGCGTTCCGACCCGACCCTCCAATTCAGCTAGCTTCGTGGATCAATAAAGGATTGGACTGGGGATCCGTCAATGAAGTGCAGACTCTGCAAAGTCGCCTTCGAAGCCTTATCGAGAGGGGCATTGATCTTATGAACCTCGTTCAAATAATGCTAGTCCGCCGGACCCTGCCATGCCAGCGACAGCCTCTCAGTATGTGGGAGTTTAATCCGGAAGGGCGACGGACTCTTCAGCACTTCTTCGGCGTCACGCAAGAAGGAATGTGGAAATTATATTTCGGGGAACAAGAGCAATGGCCGGACACCACCAAAGATGCTGGCCTTGACTGCAATCATCCGGACACTTCGGTAAGTACTCAATCTCTGAACATCCTCTATTCAAGCATCTCTTGACAAGATACTGGATGATCCTTCCCTATACAGGACTGGATAAAGAAGGCAGTATTAATCTGGTGTCCGGCCCCCCTTCCCGAAGACCCTGCGACTGCCCTGCTGACGAGAATGCTGACTCCGACACCGTACCAGGTGTCCTCCGAAGAGGGCGAGAGCAGGGAGACCCGGGGTGGTCCCCGCCCCAAGGATAAATTAGACGCTGTGTTCAGAGAAACCGAAACCCTTTTGCCCGAGGGCAAAGGTGCAGAGGAAGCCCTTCATGGCAAGAAGAGGGCCGCTTCCGAAGATCAGGAGGGGAAGCCTTCCAAGAGAGGAAGAATGCCATCGTCGGGCGGCTTGGGCCGGGCAAGCGATGTTGCTGTAGGGCTTTATGACGAGGACGAACCTCTGGACAAACCGTAAGTGAAGCCGGGGCACTTTAAATGTACCTCATTCTTTTCCTATTAGTGAAGTAATCATCTGACATATGTACATCCACGCAGGTTAACGCCTGGTGTTTCTCAATCGTCCTCCTCCTCGAGAGACCTTCTTCCGGAGATGATGGAGAGTGACACACCTTCTCACGCCTCCTCGCCCAACAGGGGGGATGATTCCGAGGTATCGTCCCGAAGGGCTCCTCCCGATCGTCAAGTAGTGCGGGAAACGAAGGAGGCGTTACCCGAAGGTGGTGCCTCTGTCACTCAAGGTTCGGGAATCAAGAATGACGGCCCCGAACCGTCCGGTTTACAGCGGAGACGATTCTGGAGGCGAGTAAGCAGATTCCTTCAAAGGAATGCCGTACTCCGTCGGCGGTTTCCGAAGACCCAGGAGCGCCGGAAATGCTGTGCTACGACAAGCGTCCATTTCAGAGGAGCACTGTGCCTTGATGGTTACGGTGGTCGAAAAGGTTCTATCCGCGAAGAGTGGATTGAACGAGGCCTTCACGAGCCTTCTAAAAGGTTTTGAGGTTTGTGATGTAATTTTGCCAATTGAATTTTATTGACAGAATGCACGTGTTGTATATGTAGTAGCCCCTGAGGCTCGGATTGCCTTCCGAAGGAAGCGATCGGAGGATCAAAAAAGATGTGCTCGGGTACTAACCTTGATTTCACTTGGAATACATGCTGCCTCCCCTCCTGTGGCTGCCCGAAATGCGGAAGTGGCCGAACTGTAGCGAAAGCTGGATATTGCGGAGGATGACATTGCATTGATCAACAGGCGTCCATCAGTGCTCGCGCCCAGCACGATATTCCTTGGATCCTTCCCAACTTCTGGGTGTTCGAAGTTCAACGCTTGCCACTGGCTCGCATCCTTTGGGTGACTCAGCATCTTGTCTTTTTTATTTATCTCCGGATCCTTTGCGTCATCTTCTCGCTTCTTCTCCTCCCTATCCGCGTGCCAACGCAGGAGCTTTGCTACCTTAGGGTCCGCAAAATAGCGCTGCAGACGAGGAGTGATCGGAAAGTACCACACCACTTTTCGAGGAGCTTTCTTCCTCTTCTTGTATCGAGTGACGCCGCACCGGACATATGGTAGACTCCGCGTGCTCGTCCCGATAAATGATGCAATTGTTCATGCACACATGGTATTTCACGTGCGGTAAATCCAGAGGACACACGATTTTCTTCGCCTCCTCGAAACTGGTCGGGCACTTGTTCCCCTTGGGAAGACGTTCGTGCCAGAATGACATGTTCTCGTCGAAGCATGCGTCGGTCATTTTGTGTTTTACCTTCATCTCCAGAGCCATGAGCGTTACTTTCAGGCGGGTATCCTCGGGCCTGCATCCTTCATACAATGGAGTAACCGCGTCTATCTCAAGTTGATCCGGCTTGGCTTTCTCTCGGGCGGCAGCTCTTGCGTTATCCGTCTGCTTGAGATGTAGCTCTTGAATATGAGGGTCCTGCACCCAGCCCATCGATGGTCCATCGTCGTCTGCTCCGCCGGCATCTTCATCTTCATGATCATGCCCTTCTTCTGCTCCGGCATCTTCCTCATCATCATGTCCGGCATCTTCTACATGATGACTGTGTACAGCATCACCGCCGTGATCATGTTCTGGAGATTCTTCGTCTTCTTGCCCGCCCGAGCCGTGTTGGTTGTCTCGCTGCCCTTCCTCATTTCTTGCCCGGCCCCCATGGACGACTTCATAGTCATCTTCATCACCTTGCCACCGATAGCCATCCATGAAACCACGCAAGAGCAGGTGGTCCCGCACCTGCCCGGAATCCGGGTCCGCAATAAGGCTCTTCAGCTTGCATCTTCGACACGGACATCTTATCTCCGTCTCGTTCTTTTGAAGCATCTCGGCCTTCACGGAGCTCAAAAAACCTATTCACGATGCCTTCGGTCATCGTGCGGACCATGGTCGCCTGCGGGGTAGAGCAAAACGATATTTTAGAACCAAGAAAAAATTTGGCATGACTTTTCCTAAAAATAGGACCAAAAAGAATGCATAGTGCCAAAATTCTCGCCGAAACGGAAATGAATCAATATTCCGGCAAAATATTGGCAACTATCGCATTTCAAATACCGGTACCTGCAAACACAAACATATATGCAACACCACAAACATATGCAACATCACAAATATACATAGATCTAGCTAGGCCACAAGAAGTGCATGTGCACTTTGTTGGAGCGAGCTAGGAAGAAAAAAGTATATCTACAACATGAAGATAGCTTTCCCCTTACTTACCTATAAAAAAAGGTAATTTCACCACTTAATTTTGATGAATCTATGATGCAAATGAGGTGAGGAGGAGGAGGCAGCCGACAAGCTTGGAGAAGGAGGTGGAGGGAATGAAGTGTAGAAAGTGAGTGTGTAGGTGTGGCTGTCCAAAATATCTAGCTGGTCCCAGGTTAGTAATGGCGCACGACCTGGCCGTGCGCCATTAGTAACCCAACATACTAATGGCGCATCCCCTGGCCGTGCGCTATTAGTAGTTTTGTAAAAAAGTTATATATATATATATATATATATATATATACATATATATATACACACACTAATGGCGCGTCGTGGCATAGTGCCCATTACTAGTTTAAACTAGTAATGGCGCACTATGCCACGGTGCGCCATTAGTAGTTTTGCAAAAATAAAAATATAAAAAGTACATTAGTGGCGCACTCTGTGGCTGGTGCGCCATTACTAGTTATAACTATTAATGGCGCACTTCGCTCGGATGCGCCATTAGGATGTTTGAAAAAATGAAAAAAAAAATGTTACTAGTGGCGCATCTTTTGCCTGGTGCGTCATTAGTGTCTTCCACACTAATGGTGCACCACTTCTGTGATGCACATTAGTGTCAATTTCATCTATAGCCCTTTTCCTAGTAGTGGGGGGTGGGCGGCACCCCTGTATTTGGTTGTGTCATGGCATTCTTCTGACGGTTGTGGTGTTTGGTTTTGATTCCGAGCTGTTATTCAGTCAGTATAGTCGTTTGGGCGGCCATGATTCTGTGCCGGAGTGCGCTTCCTAGATCCGTAGATGGACCTGGCCATATCGGCTTTTTTATGCAGGTCCTCACGTAAATCGTGCGCGGACTTGTGCGCGACATTGTTAGCCGCCCTGTCGCGGCCACAGGGTGGTCGATCCGGCTGATCGGCCGTTTTATTTTTCGGCTAAATGGGCTCTAAAGCCTCGTCGTCGAATTCAGGCAGCAGCTTGCGCTTTGGATAGCTCTTTATGTGGCGACTGCCACCGTACTTTTCTTCGGTGTCAAGCACCTTGTTCCATCTGCTGTTAAGCGTATTCTGCGCAACCTTAAGCCTCTGTGTCTGCTTCTTCAGGCTCCTCGCGCTGGCAATAAGCCTTCTATGGAGGTTCTCTTGTTCCAAGTGCCTTTCCGGGATGATGTGTGCATCGTCGTTCGGACTGTTCTCCTCTCCGGAGACCGGTTGATGAGCTTTACCCTCGTCGTCGCCGCGATCAGACAGCGGTTCTGTACTATGTTCGCCGTCTGCTTGCTCATCCTGCTCCATCGCTTGGTCCATGTGGTCGCGTTTTCTTTGGGGTTGACCGGGGTATTATTCTTTCTTGCGCTGTTATCGCTGTTTTTGCTGAGGCGGGATTTGAAGCGGCGCCTACGTGGTTGCTTTGGTTGCTTTTCGAGGGAATTATCCTTCGTTGCATCCTTCCGTTCCTCATCGTTGTTTTCTTTGGGGGTATCCACCATGTATATTTCATATGATGAAGTGGCAGTCCAGTACCCTGTGGGCGGTGGTTCCTGTTCTTCTCCTGCATCGTCGTCCATACCGTTGATGTCTTCGGAGTCGAAATCGAGCATGTCGGTTAAGTCGTCGATAGTGGCTATTAAGTGGGTGGTGGGTGGGGAATGAATATCTTGATCGTCCGCTTCCCACTCAAACTGGACATAGTTCGGCCAAGGGCCTCCTGACAAGGAGAGAGGCCTCAATGAATTTAGCACGTCGCCCAGGGGCGAGTGCTGAAAGATATCCGCGGAGGTAAACTCCATGACCGGTGCCCAATCAGATTCAATAGGCACGGATGCAGGCGGTTCGGAGCCTGTGGCCGGGGACGAATCCAAGGGTCCGGCAACACAGGTCTCATAGGAGGTGAAGTTAGTATTCGGCTCTATCGCCGCTGAGTGTGCGGCCTCCGTGGCGGGGTCCATCCACCCGTCCTAGGACGACACGATCTGCTCCGGATTGAGGGCCGGAGTAGCCACATGTGTGATCTTCCGAACACCGTCCGGCGGCAGAGCTAAGTCATGCTCGTCGTGACTGCGTGGCGCACCTGACATGGGCTCAAATCCGTCAAAGATCAAGTCTCCGCGGATGTCGGCAGTATAGTTTAAGCTTCCAAACCTGACCTGATGGCCAGGGGCGTAGCTCTCGATCTCCTCCAGATGGCCAAGCGAGTTGGCCCGCAGTACGAAGCTGCCGAATACGAAAATCTTTCCGGGGAGAAAAGCCTCACACTGGATCGCATCGTTGCCGATGATCGAAGGAGCCATCAAGACTTTACGTGACGACACAGTGGAACTCTCAATGAAAGCACCAATGTCGGTGTCAAAACCGGCGGATCTCGGGTAGGGGGTCTCGAACTGTGCGTCTAAGGCGGATGGTAACAGGAGGCGGGGGACACAATGTTTACCCAGGTTCGGGCCCTCTCGATGGAGGTAATACCCTACTTCCTGCTTGATTGATCTTAATGATATGAGTATTACAAGAGTTGATCTACCACGAGATCATAGAGGCTAAACCCTAGGAGCTAGCCTATGATTATGATTGTTCTTGTCCTACGGACTAAACCCTCCGGTTTATATAGACACCGGAGGGGGCTAGGGTTACACAGAGTCGGTTATAAGGGAGGAGATCTACATATCCGAATTGCCAAGCTTGCCTTCCACGCAAAGGAGAGTCCCGCCCGGACATGGAACGAAGTCTTCAATCTTGTATCTTCATAGTCGAACAGTCCAATCGATGTCTATAGTCCGGCTGTCCGAGGACCCCCTAATCCAGGACTCCCTCACCGGTCCCTTAAAATTAAGAACATGCTCATTCGCATGCTTCGCGTCTGCAAGCACCGCCTGCATCATCGCAGTCTCATCCGTGTAGTCCTTCTTGTCAAAATACATTGTGTCAAAGAAGAAGGGACAAAAATATTTATCTTGGGCAATTCACCGAACACTTGCCGGGCATGTTGAGCATCATAGGAGCAGATGGTAGCTGCGGCGGTCGGAGAAGATGTGTGGAACGACGACGGACGAGAAGTGGCATTGACGGGGGGATGACCCTCGTGTAGGTAGCGGAACCCGAATCCTTTTTGAAAACATCGGGGCGGCAAGCGCCCCTCAATCTGGCGGGCCTGCAGGCCGGCTCCCCAGCGCGAGCCGGCTAGGAGTGGCTACCCGGCCGGCCGGCTAGTCGCGGGTCAGTGGCCGTCCCATTCGGACGTACGACAAGACAACTCTCCGTGACGTGGCGGCCGTTGCAGCAGTGCTCCGCCTACCCGCTATGACCGAGACAAGCGTGGCTACAGCATCCTCCATACCGCCGACCGGGGCGGACGGCCACTGGGTGATGCGTTACTGTAGCCACACAGTGTGAACCACCCTGTGACGCAAGACAAGAGCGGACATAGTGTTGTGCAGCCGGCGGGACCCACGTCCGGCAGACCCGATGCCCCGGCGGGCCCACACCTAGCTCGCAGACAATCACACCAGGGCCCCGCGCCTGTATATCTTTACCGTTTTATCCCTGGGGGTCGGCCTATAAGACCCCCCAAGAGCCTCCATGGAGAGGGTCGCCTTTAGTTCACCACGCACCCACACACACCAGAGGCAGGGTAGAAGGCCAGCTCCTTCTTCCTCCTCCCCCAGATAGCCCATGAGCAACCTTATAGCCCTTGTGCACTCCATATCATATTCGGCTGGAATAGGGGTGTTACCTCCCTCGGAGGCCCTGGAACCTGGGTACGTCTCGTGTCCGACACTTGCGCGTGCCAACCTCGCCTCTGGAACCCACCATCATCCTCATGTAGCCCCCCAGCTTTAGCCATCCCATGGCATCTGCCGTGAGATCAATGCGACAGTTGGCGCCAACCATGGGTTTCTCGCGGCGTCGGCTGGAGGCAAGTTCTTGACGAGGCCCTTCACGAGCTCCAACGAGGGCATCGTGCACGGCGTGGTCCCCGCGCCCGCCGCGGGGACTGCCGGTTTCGTTGTAGGCTTCGTCCTCCCCTTGGGCGCGTTCCACGTCTCCCTCGCGCTCGTCCCCGTCATCTTCCTGAGCAAGGTGTATGACATCACCGACTCGCCCGTTCCCGCCGGCCGTACCATCTCCAGCGACGTCGCAGACCTCTGCACTCGCATGGACGTGTTAGTCACTGGCTCCAGCAACACCACCACGCATGACAAGGCCCAGTCCGCTGCGGTAGCGGCTCGCGTCGACCAGCGCGACCCGCTGTGCGCGGCGATGTAGAGCTTGCGCGCCCCCATGACTACTGACGCCGACCCGGCTGCTAGTGCGGCTTAGCTCCACGAGGAGCGCCAGCACCTTTTGGACGAAGCCACAACGCTCGCTGCAGAGCGGCGCCGGGCGGAATCCGCCTGGCGCGAGCATGACACCGTTCACGGCCTCACGCCGACCGACCCCGAGCCCAGCCGAATGGCCGAGGTGCGACGTCGTGGCAGCGCCCTTGGCGCGCGCTGGGCACGAACATGTCCGTCTATGACACCCCCGTCAAGAACATGCACGCCGCGGAGGCGGCCATGACAGACCTCGAGTTCTTGAAGGGCGAGGAGCGGCTCCGGCGGCAGCACCGTGTCCGCGAGTTTGTTGCCGCCGCAAACGAGCAGTAGAAGCGTCTCGACCCGGCCCAGCCCGCGGCTTCCGCCTCGCACGAGTCGGAGAACCCGACGGAGACCACCGACAGACGTTGCAGGCCTCTTCCCCGCAACCCAACAACTGTTGCTCCGGCAGGCGCTGGGAGAGCCGGGGCCGACGCAACCGCGCCCCGATGATCGACGACGGCAGGACAATGAGCCGGCCGAAGAAGACCAGCGCTAGCCGGACGCTCCCCCCGCAGCCGACCCGATGAAAGCGTCCGGACGCGCCCGCAGACATATAGTGGGCCTAATTTGCTACGTCTGGTCGTCTGGATGCGATCGTGGGCGTATAATGGACCAAATTTGCTATGCCCGGTCGCGAGATTTGCGATGTTCGTTTAAGGATGCTTGGACGAGATGACTTCCAAAGGATCATGACGATGGATGAGTCCGTGCTATCGATGGAAGCATCTACCCGCGTCGGCAAACGTATAGTGAGCCTAATTTGCTATGTCCGATCGTCCGGACGCGTCTGCAAATGTAGTGTGCGCCAAATTTGCTACCTCCAGTCGTTTTATTAGCGTATAGTGGGACAAATTTGCTATGTCCGGTTAAGGATGCCTGTACGAGATTACTTGCAAGGATAATGACGATGTGCAACCAATTTTGTTATAGTTTGACCATCCGTGTTGATAGATACTACTACCTACTACTACTACTAATGCGATGGTGGTTTTGTTAATCTAGTAAGGTTGCATGCCCGTGGGCAGTGTAGAAGTGCATGCTCTAGCCAATGCAATCAAAAGACCGATCTGGTGAAAGAGACTAGGCAACACATTATATGTCAACACTTTCCCTCACGTGTGGCTCTCTCAGGCCTAAACGTGGACCGAAAGTGGACTGCAATTTAATTGCGCCAGCCGGGTCTTGAACTCGAGACCTCTTGGCTCCGATACCATGTAGAAGTGCATGATCTAGCCAATGCAACCAAAAAACAGATCTGATGAAAGAGACTAAGCAATACATCATATGTCAACAGGCAGATTGTGGAGGAGTTAAGAACTGTTAGACGTAGCTAGTAGATCCCATACACTGGTTGGCTCCCTGTTGTTTATCCATAGCGGGACAGTCGACGCACGGGCGTGGGTGCTACTCTACTCCACTGCCCTTTCACGGCGTACGGTGCTAGTGCATCCATCGAGCCTTGTGAATTGTGATGGCCGACTGGCCGACGGAGTGTATCTTTGGACGAGGTGGTGACTTGGCAACCGTATCCCCGGCCGGGCCAGAGTAGCCGCGTGATGCCTCCGGCGCGCTTGTCTCTTCCCCGTTGCCCTCCTGTCTCGCGCAGGGACAGAGAGAGCGCTTTTTTTTTTTTGAATGAAAGGGGTTTTCCCCCGCCCCATATTTATTAATGAAGCGAAAACGTCTCAGAGAGCGCTTGTTTTTGTCTGCCGCCTTGGTGGCGCTAAGCGAAAACGGCCATGGCGAGATGGCGATACATGACCAGGTTGCCTGGTCCAGTGGTGCACAGCAAAATGCACAACAACTCGTGTGGGATGGTAACTACTCCCTCCGTTCCTAAATACAAGTCTTTCTAGACATTTTAAATGGATTACAACATACGGATGTATGTAGACATATTTTAGAGTGTAGATTCACTTATTTTGTTCCGTATATAGTCAGTTGTTGAAATCTCTAGAAAGACTTATATTTAGGAATAGAGGGAGTAGCTGGTACTAGTGTGTGGACTCATGATCTCGATGGGCCGTCCCGTCTCGTGCCCACACCGACGCACCTTGCCTCCGTGGGCGCCTTTTGGCTCTGTTGAAAGGGGAGTATGTGATGTGTGGCGTGGCGGGTAACGGGGAAGGCGGCGATAAGGCTCCCTTCCTGATGGATGAGATGGGCTGGCCGTGGCTCGTCTCGTGGTCACCATCGCTTTGCTCGGGTTCGGGTGCGGTGCGCGCATGTATGCTTTGTGTGGATGCGTGTGCGGTGCATGCATGCATGCTTGTTGTAGCGTGCGTGTGCAGGGCTTGGACACTAGCCGGCGACGGAAAGGGGCTCGTGCGTGCTCGTGTGTGTACACGGACACGGCGGTGACCGCTGAGGTGGCGGTGCTATCCCTATCTATCTATCTGAACCCGGTGCGCGCCGCGCCGCGCAGCCGCAGCGTGGCGGTGCGGACGGACGGCGTGGCTCATCTATCTATCCTTGGACCGGATGCGCGCCTTGGACGTTGTGCTTTTTTCCACGGAGCTTTCTTCCACCGATGAACGGACAATGGGGTGAGTGCTTGGCGCCGGTCTGTATGTACGTATGCGCGGTACGCGGCAGCTGGAAAGTGAATGCGACGAGACGAGACGAGACCCTTGTTGGTTGGTTGTTGGATCCATCCATGATTCATCGGAGGGAGCTGGACCTCACCTCAACCTCTCTCTCCACTCAACAATGCTAAACATACAAAGGGTTACACGCAATTACATGCTGACTAGAATTTTTTTCATCTACTAACCAATCATAAGCTTGTCCCCCCTGACTTTCAGGGGGTGGACGGCCTCCCCACCTATTAACCAATCAAATTAACTCTTTTTGTAAAACCTTGTAAACCATTTGTACGTGTAGCATACTCCCCCTCCACTGCACGGTTGCAACAGGAGAGGACTACAGGAGTCTAGACCGCCCTTCTCGCTGCCCATGGGAACACGTGGAGTGGACGCCGGCCGGTTCGTTGGCAGCTCGCGCGCGCCGTAGCGTAGCCCGTAGGTGCGCTGTGCGTCCAGCAACAGATTTTGTCCGTCATTCCTCCCGTCTGGCAATCTTGCGGACGTACACGGCTACTCCCTCCCTCAGGTTTACGTTGAGCACGTACGTGCAGGTACTGCTTGCAGAAGAATTCGCTTAGCTCGTGCTAGCTCCCAGTGGGACATTGAGGTTTCCGTGGAAGTACCACAACGTCAATATTCTGGTCCGTGCGATCCGTGCCCGTCGACGTCGGCCTACTCGTCAACACTCGCCGCTGGCCACTCGACGATGGATGGACGGCAAGCACGCCACAGTTGCCGCAGCCGAAAACAGTTAGCGGCGGCAGAGCGCACGTTGCGTGTTCGAAGAGAAGGAGGAGTTGTTGTCGGATCGTTGAATCTCGAGTGTCCCAGTCCCAGCTGTTGCTCCTCGATGGCGACCCGGATAATGCTCAACATATGGGAACTGATTTTCGCCGGCACGGCCGATCGAGATCGATGATCGCTGCTGCTGCAGCAACATGTGTTATTGCGGTGTTCAATGACCATCGCCAAATATCAGTGCTGGTGCTATGCTGGATCGGATGGCCATAGTGGTACGGATCCAAGGTTTGACGCCGTCCGTACGCCCGTGGCTCGTGTTCGTGTTCCCGAGCTAGCTAGCAGACAGTCCCCGTCCCAGCTACATCCCAGGTCAAATCTCGGCGCTAGCGCTATACTCTACTGGGAAAGAAACTCCACAAAACTTTGCCAGACAGTCCAAGTCTCAACATAAATATCCACGACATATACAATACACTATGGTTAACAGGTCGTGCCCGTCGGCGTCGGGCCATTCCGTTAAATGACACGTGCTCGCACAGAAGCAGCTCGAAATGAAAGCTGCGTACCAAAAGCAGGTCAAGTGCAACTCGATCTATGAAATTACTGTTTTGATCTTTTTTCCTAACTTAATCAAGAATTGACCCCGTTTGCAAAAGAATTTTGAATCTGACCTTTTTTGGTCACGCCAACATACCTGGCGTTTGGCTTGCACGGGAGACGCCAGAAATGATGGCGTTTGGGCCTGGCCCATACTTGTCCAGCTGGTGCCGAAGTGGCAGAGCCAAATGCCATAAAGCTTGGCGTCTGGAGCAAACGCCACAGGGCTTGGCGATTTGAGCCCTTCCATCAGGAGTAAACAAGAAAAGCATACTGAGTCTGTTTGATTATTCTGGTTTGATATTTGTTAGTGCGGCTGATTAATTATGTGAGGAGCTGGAAAGCCAAAGTATCATACCGTGCTTTTTCTTCCCTGGCTGTTTTCTTTTAAGAAATACATGCAGTTCGGATGGATTAATCCCGTGTTAAGTTGGCGTGTAACTAACTTATTTAGCACAGCCCAATAAGCAACAGTGTAACCATATCTGTTTGGATGGTTTCTTATGTTCTACTCCCTCCGTTCCTAAATATTTGTCTTTCTAGACATTTCAAATGGCTACCACATACGGATGTATGTAGACATATTTTAGAGTGTAGATTCACTCATTTTGCTCCGTATATAGTCACTTATTGGAATATCTAGAAAGACAAATATTTAGGAACGGATGAAGTAGAATGAAAGCGTACTACTGATGTTTTTTGCTAAATGAAACATACTACTAATTCTTTTTAGTTCCCTTTTTTTTAACCAATTCTTTTCAGTTCCCTGACAAGACTAATTAACCTACTACCAATTCATTCTAAGTTTGAATTGACATATTTTTTAAGTTCATGCGTTTTTTAGAAAATAATATGGCTCTATGTCCACCACAAAATGTTATGCTAAATAAATATAGTAAAAAAATTAAATTGATTGTTTTTACAAAGACCGTGAACATGTCTTCTGGCGCATGATTTTTTTTTTTGCCGATAAAATACATGTATTGTGGTCTATGTAAAAAAAGTAGGGGATCCAAAGATGCGCCACTCGTCATCTTCCACTCTCACCGCCGCCAAGGCGTGTCGCCGGGCAAAACCCGTGCGACACTGCCACCGGCGGTGAGGTACAGACGGGGGAGGGGGGGGGGGTTGTTGTGGAAGCACTGGAGGGTGGCGTAGGAGATGCGTGCTCGAGTGGCGGCCTTCGTCAGGCGATGCACGACAACAACGTTGGTGAAGCCGACTATGGCTGATGGGACCCAGAGTGGTGATCTTCATCTGTGGCCTGGCTGGATCGTCGGAGAAGAGAGCGTTAGTGCCCTGTTCTAGATGGAGACGATCTTAACATCAGATTTGGACCCGTGCATATATTGATCCAACATCAAATAAAAATCATGAGCTAGCTCATGCTCCAAATTTAGCTTTGTGTTCCGATCTAATATAATATACAAACAACATAAATATGTGGTTATTCTTTATTTCCGGGGGGGGGGGGGGATTGTGTGGCTGTTAATATATGTGTTTTTAGAAAGCACATTAATCATTAGTTTACATAATACATATGATTAAAAATATTATACCACATATTTTTTTATTTAGAATAACATTTTGTGGTGGACATAGAGCCATATTATTTTCTAAAATACACATGAACTTTAAATTTGCTTCTATGTCAATACATTCATCTTTGGTGTAGGCAAGTCCTAGCCAACAAATCAATCCATGCGATTAATTACTTGAAAACTGAACCCTCGTATTTATCTCCTAGAAATCCTCTCTCCTCCCTCATGCCTCGCCCAAAGTGGACTTGTAGAGTTGTAGAGAAAATAATTGCCGTTGGTTGCGGCGAACAAGCAGATTATTAATCACAAAAGTTAATTAAGAAAATTATACACGGAAGCAAGTCCACAAATGATGCATGCATGCAGCGCAGTTCCCGCATACGCAGTTCACAAACGACAAGACATATACTTTTTGTGTTTATTCCTGATGGAAGGGCTCCAGACGCCAAGATCTATGGCGTTTGGCTCTGCCACTTCGGCGCCAGCTGGATAAGTGTGGGTCAGGCCCAAACGCCGTCATCCCTGACATCTCCTGTGCAAGCCAAACGCCAGGGATGTTGGCGTGACAAAAAAGGTCAGATTTGAAATTCTTTTACAAACGGGGTCAATTCTTGATTAAGTTAGGAAAATAGGTCAAAACAGTAATTTCGTCCGCCAAGCCACTAGCAACAGCTCCTCGATCGAGTTGTACTTGGCACGCAGATCTTTTCCTTCCTTCTGGCATGGTAAACTCCGCCTGCTACACCTACGAAAATTGGTACGTAAACTTACTTAAAAACATTATCTCCTTCCCTAATTCTAACTAATCCCCCCGATTTTCAGGGTGGGCGGGCGTGCTATCCACTTAAACGAAGCCACATCAACCTTTACGTAACTTTTCGTAGCAAGCTTACGTAGGTGTAGCAAAGCTCGCCCGCAAAAATGCTACACCTACGAAAATTGCTACGTAAACTTACTTAAAAACGTTATCTCCTTCCCTAATTCTAACTAATCCCCTCCGATTTTCAGGGTGGGCGGGCGTGCTATCCACTTAAACGAAGCCACATCAGCCTTTACGTAACTTTTCGTATCAAGCTTACGTAGGTGTTGCAAAGCTCACTCCGCCCGTTTGCTCAATGTTTTCTTTCCCGACGAGCGGCATCGTCACTGTCTACAGGTTACAGTGGAGTGGAGGTCGCCGTCTACATGAGCCAGTGAGCCCGTGCTCCGTGACACTGATGTGCTGGGTCCGGGCTCGGTTAAAACGGCTCCAAAGTTTCCACGCGAAAAAAAAACGGCTTCAAGTTGGGGCAACGGTGGGAACGAGGGGCGGCGTATTTTATCACTTGTGGAACGAATCATTCGTGGCTCATGCTTCTGGCTTGTGGAGCTCACTGTCACCTCACCTCCTGTCATGAGCCTTTGATTTTTGTTTGACCCCGGTTTGTCTAGGTGAAGTAGGTGAGTAGGTGGTTTCCTTTGCCTTCACTCCAAAGACCAGTCCAGTACAGTGGCGAGATGCATCTAGGCGGTGCTTTTGGTGAAAGATCAGCAGCAACATACTCCCTCTGTCTGGTAAAAATTGCATATATGATTTTTTTTAACAAATTATGAAATGGAGTAAAAAAATACATTAAAAATGTGCAAGCCACCATCTCTATCCTCTTTAATTACCATACCCCCAATGAGTTAATTATGTGTAAAAATTAAAAAGATCATGTGTAGAATGTTATTGGTCCTTATACCGTGTGATGAGAGACAAACATTATTTTCATTGGGAAGATAGGAATACACTTTTTTGTGGACAAATTTTATAGGCAAGCGTACACACTTTACTGGACGGAGGGAGTACACGGGTAGTTAGGCCACTTCTAATATATTGGTGCTTACATGAGGTGCTAAGTGCATTAAAAATCTTAACCAAGCCTCAGGGCACGTGACATAGGGCTATTACCTCCACCGAGAAAGGCCCGCACTCGTTAAACACCAAGTGTTACACGTGCGCCGTAGCTAGGCTCTGCCCCTATTTCGTACACCTAATACTCATTGTCAGGATCGTAACTCCGACATATGGTCTGCTGCTCAGCCTTCATATCCGCGTCCCCGGCGTCTCCCACATCCTCCTCTGGCTCCTCCTCCTCCTTCTAATCCGTTGCATCTAGAGGTACCCCCGCGGTGATCCAGGCTTCGTGCCTTGCTTGACTCTGCTCAATGAGCTGCAGCCGGCACTCCGGCGTTAGAAATGGGTGGCCCCTTGCCCGACGGTGTGGGGGCATGGCTACTAGTGGTGGCGGACGGGGAATGGTAAGTGACGGCGGCGGCGGACGGGTGGAGAAAAATGTGAAGGGGTAGGATTTCAGTGTCGTTTGTCGGCTTAAATAGTCGGGTTAGGCACTACGTGGCCCGTCGGAGCGGCGCCACGCGGCGATATTGTTCCAACAGAGGAGACGAGTTTCGGACCACTGATTTTCGGGCGATTCTCCGTGGGACCCCAACGCCAGTTCGAAGTGGCGGGCGCGTCCGAGCGGATAAGGGGCGCGCAGATATATTTGCGCTGGATATGAGGGGTGTTGGTCAGTTCGGGTGTTTGAGGCCCATTTAAGGCGCCCCGCTGGGTCGAAATTTTATGACCGTTTAGTAACCATGCGGCCTATCTAGTCGTTTGATGTGGTTTGGGTGCCAGTCTGTAGATGCTCTGATAGTTTGACCATCTGTGTTGATAGATACTACTAGTGCTATAGTGGTGATGGTAATCTAGTAAGCTTGCACGCCGGTGCTAGATCCGATACACTTGGGGCGTGTTTGGTTGCCGTAGTGAAAAGTAGTTGCGTTGCATACATATCTCAAATCAGTCTGACTCTAGAAAAACAGTCTCATATGCGACATCTGCGAGTTGTTTGGTTGCTTGCATGTAGGGTCCCTGCATTAGGTAATACGCAACTGCACTTTGTTTGGTTGCCTGCATTGGCCCAAGCGGCACATGAACTCGGTGTTTGGTTGCACGCATGAGGTATGATTAAGAGCTAGCACTTCACATAGCAGACAGGGTTAAGAGCTAGCAGAGGGAAGGGGAGAAGATGTGCAGTGTGCGCCGGGCAATGGCGACTACAGTGGATAGTGGCCGTGGCGCCGTGTCCGACATGACAAGCATGGAGTCGGGGACGAGCGACCCTGCTCGCGCAAAGACAGTCGCAGAGGAGGAGAATGTAGTGCCCGCGCCATGGTATCGTCAGTGCAGTGGACGAGAGAGAGGAGGCCGAGATGATCGACACTGAAAATGACTCGAGTGTAGTAGGGAGAGAGAGAGGAGGCCAACCGGATCGACCCCGTCGGCGGCGCGGCGAACTGCAGTGTGCACGAAGGTAGAGGACACAAGAAGCAGTGTGCGTGTCATTGCAGCGTCAGTGCAGTAGGAGGACAACAGAGAGTAGGCCGAGATGAGCGACGCCGGAAACGACTCTAGTGTAGTAGGACGTGGGCAAGGAGATCAAGGGGAAGGGCTTCGGCGTCGAGAGGGACGAATAGGAGGGTTCTGAGTAGAGGACAGAGGAGCTCGACATGGCGGCGCCAGTGCAGTAGACTACTGCTCAAAGAGAGATGAAGCTACGATCGTCGAAACCAAAAACTTACAACATGAATGTTGTAAGGAACTGCGAGATTAGGCTGCTGGTCAAAGGAAATTTCAAGTGATTAATCGTGCGCGATGAATCTGATAAAATTCGTCCAGAATAGCTCCAAACGGGAAGATGAGATTAAGAATTTACGGCCGACAAAACTACGAACCGATCTCCTGAATGAAAGCATAGCATCGAGGTACATCTTTTTCGTGTAGAGCTTACCTCGAACCGAAGCACCGTTGTGTAGATCAGAGGGAGGAGATTAGATAGGAGCTTACTCGAGGTTGAATAAGAACTCACGTAATCACCTCGCATCCCTCCCGTCTCCACTCGTGCAAGGGCCCGCCGGCTTGCGCTCGCCTCGGCCTGGCTCGGGAGAAACTGCCGATTCCTGCGTTTTCAGTGAGCCAGGCCCAGAGATGCTTTAAGTTTCGTGCTATGCAGACCTAACAGAAAAACCAGGCAACCAAACAGCCCGTTACATTCCCGTGCGGGCCTGGTTGGGCCTCATGCGAGCAACCAAACACGCCCTTATTGGCTCCCTGTTGTTTATCCATAACGGGACATTCGACGCAGGGGCGTGGGTACTACTCTACACCATTGCCATCTCACGGCGTACGGTGGTAGTGCATCGATGGAGCTTGTGATGGCAGACAGAGTGTATCTTTGTGATGGTTGAGTGTATCTTTGGAGGAGCTGGTGACTTGGCAGCCGTATCCCCGCCCGGGCCACACTAGCGGCGTGATGCCTCCGGCGTGCTTGTCTCTTCCCCTTTGCCCTCTTGTCTCGCATCGGCGCCGGGACAGGCTGAGAGGATCTCCAGCTGTTGCCTCCTTAGGAGGCATAAAAATCGCCGCCTGTGGGCGAGCCGGCGGTACAATCGGTGCTGAGGTGGTTGGGCATCTAGTCGTCGCCCCTAGGTCGCCCCCAGACGCCGATATTCGCTAAGTTTCGGTTCATTTTCGATGAATAAAGGCCCCATATGGACGAGAATCGGCCCATATACGACGTGGTTCGTCATGGTTCGGCGTTGAATTCTTAGCATGAATTTTTTTATCACATAGCTCACCATAGAAAGTCAATTAGTTCAACAAAATAGTGCAACAACAAACAGTGCAATACAAATTATATAGTTCAACAAATAAAAACTCATATTCATCACACGTCGCGCCCGGCGTCGCCCTTGAGCCTCCATAGGTGCTCCACCAGATCCTGCTGCAGTTGATGATGCACCTGTGGGTCTCGGATCTCGTGACGCATACTGAGCTAGGCAGTCCAGGTTGCCAGTAGCTAGTGATCAACTTCGGCTAGAGGACCCTGCCTGTAGTGCAAGATGACACAGCAAGTCATGATCTCCCACATTCGATATTTCGACCAGGTCTGAGCAGGGTATAGAACAACAGCAAATCGAGATTGAAGGACACCAAATGCCCGCTCGACATCCTTCCTGCAAGCCTCCTGCACGTTGGCAAAGTGGGACTTCTTGCATCCTGGCATAGCGTTTGAGATAGTCTTCACAAATGTAAACCATCTCGGATAGATGCCATCAGTTAGGTAGTACCCCTTGTTGTAGTGCCTCAACAAGCTTCGCAAAGACAGGGGAGCACTGCAGCACGTTGATGTCATTGTGAGTTCCTGGCATACCAAAGAAGGAGTGCCAAATCCAGAGGTCTTGGGTGGCCACCGCCTCAAGTACCACACTGCTACCTCTTGAGCACTGTGTTGGTTTTCTCTTGAAGAGGAAAGGGTGACGCAGTAAAGCAGCGTAAGTATTTCCCTCAATTTTTGAGAACCAAGGTATCAATCCAGTAGGAGGCCACGCACGAGTCCCTCGCGCCTACACAAACAAATAAATTCTCGCAACCAACGCGATAAGGGGTTGTCAATCCCTACACAGTCACTTACGAGAGTGAGATCTGATAGATATGATAAGATAACATTTTTGGTATTTTTTTGATAAAGATGCAAAGTAAATAAAAGGCAACAAAAATAAGTGTTGAAAGATTAATATGATGGAAAATAGACCCGGGGGCCATAGGTTTCACTAGTGACTTCTCTCAAGAGCATAAGTATTACGGTGGGTGAACAAATTACTGTTGAGCAATTGATAGAATTGAGTATAGTTATGAGTATATCTAGGTATGATCATGTATATAGGCATCACATCCGAGACAAGTAGACCGACTACTACCTGCATCTACTACTATTACTCCACACATCGACCGCTATCCAACATGCATCTAGAGTATTAAGTTCATAAGAACAGAGTAACGCTTTAAGCAAGATGACATGATGTAGAGGGATAAACTCATGCGGTATGATATAAACCCCATCTTGTTATCCTAGATGGCAACAATACAATACGTGCCTTGCTGCCCCTACTGTCACTTGGAAAGGACACCGCAAGATTGAACCCAAAGCTAAGCACTTCTCCCATTGCAAGAAAGATCAATCTAGTAGGCCAAACCAAACTGATAATTCAAAGAGACTTGCAAAGATAACCAATCATACATAAAAGAATACAGAGGAGATTCAAATATTTTTCATAGATAAACTTGATCATAAACCCACAATTCACCGGTCTCAACAAACACACCGCAAATGAAGATTACATCGAATAGATCTCCACGACAGAGGGGGAGAACATTGTATTGAGATCCAAAAAGAGAGAAGAAGCCATCTAGCTAATAACTATGGACCCGAAGGTCTGAGGTAAACTACTCACACATCATCGGAGAGGCTATGGTGTTGATGTAAAAGCCCTCCGTGATCGATGCCCCCTCCGGCGGGGCTCCGGAACAGGCCCCAAGATGGGATCTCACGAGTACAGAAGGTTGCGGAAGTGGAATTAGGTTTTTGGCTCCGTATCTGGTACTTTGGAGGTACATAGGTATATATACGAGGAAGAAGTATGTCGGTGGAGCAACGTGGGGCCCACGAGGGTGGAGGGCGCGCCTAGGGGGTTAGGCGCGCCCCCTACCTCGTGCCCTCCTGGTTGATGTCTTGACGTAGGTTCCAAGTCCTCTGGATCACGTTCGTTCCGAAAATCACGTTCCCGAAGGTTTCATTTCCGTTTGGACTCCGTTTGATATTCTTTTTCTGGGAAACTCTGAAATAGACAAAAAACAGCAATTCTGGGTTGGGCCTCCGGTTAATAGGTTAGTCCCAAAAATAATATAAAAGTGCATAATAAAGCCCAATAATGTCCAAAACAGAATATAATATAGCATGGAACAATAAAAAATTATAGATACGTTGGAGACGTATCAAGCATCCCCAAATTTAATTCCTACTCGTCCTTGAGTAGGTAAATGATAAAAACAGAATTTTTGATGTGGAATGCTACTAGGCATAATTTAAATGTAATTCTTCTTAATTGTGGTATGAATATTCAGATTCGAAAGATTCAAGACAAAAGTTTAATATTTACATAAAAATAATAATACTTCAAGCATACTAACTAAGCAATCATGTCTTCTCAAGATAACATGGCCAAAGAAAGTTATCCCTACAAAATCATATAGTCTGGCTATGCTCTATCTTCACCACACAAAGTATTTAAATCATGCACAACCTCGATGACAAGCCAAGAAATTGTTTCATACTTTTGATGTCCGCAAACTTTTTCAATCTTCACGCAATACATGAGCGTGAGCCATGGGCATAACACTATGTGTGGAATAGAATGGTGGTTGTGGAGAAGACAAAAAGGGAGAAGATAGTCTCACATCAACTAGGCGTATCAACGGGCTATGGAGATGCTCATTAATAGATATCAATGTGAGTGAGTAAGGATTGCCATGCAACGGATGCACTAGAGCCATAAGTATATGAAAGCTCAACAAAAGGAACTTAGTGGGTGTGCATCCAACTCGTTTGCTCACG
The DNA here is from genome assembly GCA_032464435.1 of Aegilops umbellulata. Taxonomy (NCBI): domain Eukaryota; kingdom Viridiplantae; phylum Streptophyta; class Magnoliopsida; order Poales; family Poaceae; genus Aegilops; species Aegilops umbellulata. The sequence continues at coordinate 643,977,185 of CP136060.1, read as the reverse complement.
AAGACCTAGGGCATTTTGAGGAAGCCCATCATTGGAATATACAAGCCAAGTTCTATAATGAAAAATTTCCACTAGCATATGAAAGTGATATCATAGGAGACTCTCTATCATGGAGATCATGGTGCTATTTTGAAGCACAAATGTGGTAAAATGATAGTAACATTGTCCCTTCTCTCCTTTTCTCTCATTTTTTTATTTGGGCCTTTTTATGGCCTCTTTTTATTAGTCCGCAGTCTCATCCCGACTTGTGGGGGAATCATAGTCTCCATCATCCTTTCCTCACTTGGGACAATGCTTTAAAAAATGATGATCATCACACTTTTATTTACTTACAACTCATAAATTACAACTCAATATTTAGAAAAAAATATGACTCTATGTGAATGCCTCCGGCGGTATACCGGGATATGCAATGAATCAAGAGTGACATGTATGAAAGAATTATGAACGGTGGCTTTGCCACAAATATGATGTCAACTACATGATCATGCAAAGCAATATGACAATGATGGAGCGTGTCATAGTAATCGGAATGGTGGTAAGTTGCAAGGCAATATATCTCGGAATGGCTATGGAAATGCCATGATAGGTAGGTATGGTGGCTATTTTGAGGAAGGTTTATGGTGGGTGTATGATACCGGCGAAGAGTGCGCGGTATTAGAGAGGCTAGCAATGGTGGAAGGAAGAAAGTGCGTATAATCCATGGACTCAACATTAGTCATAAAGAACTCATATACTTATTGCAAAAATCTACAAGTTATCAAACCAAAGTATTACGCGACTGCTCCTAGGGGGATAGATTGGTAGGAAAAGACCATCGCTCGTCCCCGACCGTCACTCATAAGGAAGACAATCAATAAATAAATCATGCTCCGACTTCATCACATAACGGTTCACCATACGTGCTTGCTACGGGAATCACAGACTTTAACACAAGTATCTTCCAAATTCACAACTAATCAACTAGAATGACTCTAATATCACCATCTTTACATCTCAAAACAATTATCAAGCATCAAACTTCTCATAGTATTCAACACACTCATAAGATTTTTTTATTTGTCTTGAATACCTAGCATATTAGGATTATTTAAGCAAATTACCATGCTGTTTAAGACTCTCAAAATAATGTAAGTGAAGCATGAGAGAAAAATAGTTTCTATTAAACAAAACCACCACCGTGCTCTAAAAGATATAAGTGAAGTACTAGAGCAAAACTATATAACTCAAAAGATATAAGTGAAGCACATAGAGTATTCTAATAATTTCCGAATCATGTGTGTCTCTCTCAAAAGGTGTGTACAGCAAAGATGATTGTGGTAAACTAAAAAGCAAATACTCAAATAATACAAGACGCTCCAAGAAAAACACATATCATGTGGTGAATAAAAATATAGCTCCAAGTAAAGTTACCGATGGAAGCAGACGAAAGAGGGGATGCCTTCCGGGGCATCCCCAAGCTTTGGCTTTTAGGTGTCCTTAGATTATCTTGAGGTGCCATGGGCATCCCCAAGCTTAGGCTCTTGCCACTCCTTGTTCCATAATCCATCAAATCTTTCACCCAAAACTTGAAAACTTCACAACACAAAACTCAGCAGAAAATCTCGTGAGCTCCGTTAGCGAAAGAAAACAAAAGACCACTTCAAGGTACTGTAATGAACTCAATCTTTATTTATATAGGTATTAAACCTACTGTATTCCAACTGCTCTATGGTTTATAAACTCTTTTACTAGCCATAGATTCATCAAAATAACCAAACAACACACGAAAAACAGAACAGTCTGTCGTAATTTGTAACTAACGCAAACTTCTGGAACTCCAAAAAATCTACCAAAATAGGACGACCTAGACAATTTGTTTATTGACCATCAGTAATTGGAATCAATATTTTATCACGTTCTGATGATTTTTAACAATTATTTTTGTAAACAGAAAGTTTCTGGAATTTTCATCAAGATCAAATAACTATCATCCAAGAAGATCCTATAGATTAAACTTGGCACAAATACTAATTAAAACATAACAAGACATCTAACCAGAGGCTAGATCAAAGATTTATTCCTAAACAGAAGCAAAAAAAAATGGGTTGCCTCCCAACAAGCGCTATCGTTTAACGCCCCCTAGCTAGGCATATTAGCAAGGATAGATCTAGGTACGGACATAATAATAAGATATATCATTAAAACTCATTTCATACTCTCTACGTTCTGCATCAAGCTTTTTTTGTGGCAAGCAAAAGTAGTCAAAAGGGCTCAATTTAATAGGACAAAAGTCCCCAAGATCAACCCTAGGAGGTATAGGTTCCTCCTTCGGCACTTCATATTGCACAACCAATTCATCATTATAAGCATTCTTTTGACAGAACTTGGTGAGCCTATATTCGAGAGAATATCCTAGCTCATTATTTCGAATAGCAAAATCATCATTAAGTTCAGAAATTCTATCAACTAGAATATTGGTAGGAACCTTTTTTCTAAGGTTTTCATTAAAAGCAACATAATCTATAGATTGAAAACGCATTATTTCCTCTTCATCAAATAAGATAGTTTCTATGGGAGGACGTCCAGTGTCCACCCTATAATGCGCAAAGATTTCTTTGGCCTCTTTTATAATAAATCTAAACTCATGAGCCAAAAAGATAGTAGCGGCACGCTTAATAGAAGAGTGTTCAATGTTAGAAAATTCTAGGAAAATCCTGTGTATGCAGGGATGCATGTGCATAAATTGTCTTTCAGGTTCAACTACAAGCATGGCGATAGCGTCCGCAAGACTACTAGTTCTATGAAGAATAGAACTACCCATAGAAGGCAAAGCACCGGCAGAAGTAAAGAAATCTTGGATAACTCCTTTTCCAATAATGTTACCACTACCAATTCGGAATTTTTTTGTATGTAAGGTAGGGGATTCTTTAGGAGGAGCATCAGAATTTTCCATAATATTATTATTATCCTTATCGACAATAATTTCCCCAATTTCAGACATAACGGCAGAAAGTGCGCGGAGCAAAAAGAAAGAGGGAGGAAAAAGGGAAAAGAGAGAGGGCGAATAAAACGACAAGAGTGAAGTGGGGGAGAGGAAAACGAGAGGCAAATGGTAAATAATGTAATGCAGGAGATAAGGGCTTGTGATGGGTACTTGGTATGTTGACTTTTGCGTAGGCTCCCCGGCAACGACGCCAGGAATCCTTCTTGCTACCTCTTGAGCACTGCGTCGGTTTTCCCTTGAAGAGAAAAGGGTGATGCAATAAAACAACGTAATTATTTCCCTCAGTTTTTGAGAACCAAGGTATCAATCCAGTAGGAGGCCACGCACGAGTCCCTCGCGCCTACACAAACAAATAAATTCTCGCAACCAACGCGATAAGGGGTTGTCAATCCCTACACAGTCACTTACGAGAGTGAGATCTGATAGATATGATAAGATAACATTTTTGGTATTTTTTTGATAAAGATGCAAAGTAAATAAAAGGCAACAAAAATAAGTGTTGAAAGATTAATATGATGGAAAATAGACCCGGGGGCCATAGGTTTCACTAGTGACTTCTCTCAAGAGCATAAGTATTACGGTGGGTGAACAAATTACTGTTGAGCAATTGATAGAATTGAGTATAGTTATGAGAATATCTAGGTATGATCATGTATATAGGCATCACATCCGAGACAAGTAGACCGACTACTACCTGCATCTACTACTATTACTCCACACATCGACCGCTATCCAACATGCATCTAGAGTATTAAGTTCATAAGAACAGAGTAACGCTTTAAGCAAGATGACATGATGTAGAGGGATAAACTCATGCGGTATGATATAAACCCCATCTTGTTATCCTAGATGGCAACAATACAATACGTGCCTTGCTGCCCCTACTGTCACTTGGAAAGGACACCGCAAGATTGAACCCAAAGCTAAGCACTTCTCCCATTGCAAGAAAGATCAATCTAGTAGGCCAAACCAAACTGATAATTCGAAGAGATTTGCAAAGATAACCAATCATACATAAAAGAATTCAGAGGAGATTCAAATATTGTTGATAGATAAACTTGATCATAAGCCCATAATTCATCGGTCTCAACAAACACACCGCAAAAGAAGATTACATTGAATAGATCTCCACGAGGGAGGGGGAGAACATTGTATTGAGATACAAAAAGAGAGAAGAAGTCATCTAGCTAATAACTATGGACCCGAAGGTCTGAGGTAAACTACTCACACATCATCGGAGAGGCTATGGTGTTGATGTAGAAGCCCTCCGTGATCGATGCCTCCTCCGGTGGAGCTCCGGAACGGCCCCCAAGATGGGATTTCACGGGTACAGAAGGTTGCGGCGGTGGAATTAGGTTTTTGGCTCCGTATCTGGTAATTTGGGGGTACATAGGTATATATAGGAGAAAGGAGTACCTCGGTGGAGCAATGTGGGGCCCACGAGGGTGGAGGGTGCTGCTGGGGAGCGGTAGGCGCGCCCCCTACCTCGTGCCCTCCTGGTTGATGTCTTGACGTAGGGTCCAAGTCCTCTGGATCACGTTCGTTCCGAAAATCACGTTCCCGAAGATTTCATTCCATTTGGACTCCGTTTAATATTCTTTTTCTGCGAAACTCTGAAATAGACAAAAAACAGCAATTCTGGCTGGGCCTCCGGTTAATAGGTTAGTCCCAAAAATAATATAAAAGTGTATAATAAAGCCCAATAATGTCCAAAACAGAATATAATATAGCATGGAACAATAAAAAATTATAGATACGTTGGAGAAGTATCACACACTACAACCGCCTTTGGCGCCTTTGTACATCCCCTGCCAAGCAAATGGGCATTTCTTTCATTTCCAATGCATGCAGTCAATCCTTCCAAGCATCCCAAGAAATTCTCTTGCTGCATTCTGTGCTAGGATCCGAGCAGTGTCTTCCGCATTGGGAGTTCGCAATTATTGCGGTCCAAACACTGCCACCACTGCCCGACAGAACTTGTGGAAACACTCAATGGTGGTGGACTCCTCCATGCACCCATAGTCGTCGAGTGAATCAACGGGAGCTCCGTATGCAAGCATCCTCGTCGTTGTCGTGCACTTATGGATCGAGGTGAATCCAAGTTTGTCTGTGCAATCCATCTTGCACTTGATGTAGCTGTCGAACTCCTGGATGGAATTCACAATCCTGAGGAAGAGCTTTCGGCTCATCCGATAACGTTGCCAAAATGTTTTGTCGCCGTGCAGTGGAGCATCGGCGAAGTAGTCAGAGTAGAGCATGGAGTAGCCTTCGAGACGATGTCGGTTCTTTGCTTTCATCCGCCACGGCGCCGAGGAACCTCGCCGCGGCTTTTCCTTGCTCGCCAGCAGGGCGGTGAAGACCATGAGATGTTCCTCTTCCTGGACGTCGCCCTCGGCTTCCTCCTCCAGCAGCACGGCGAGCCCTTCCTCGTTATCCGAGTCCATTGCCGAGGCAGGCAAATCGCCTAACACCTTGCAGGCGCGGTGGGCGCGCACCAGCCGCTACACCGCCCCTTCGTGGCCGGAGTCCCCGGAAAAATCGCCCAGCTGGTGGCAGAGGGGCTACCTCGGCAAAACCTCTGCTCTTTTTCCGGCGGGAATAGGCTATCTAGAGGTGGAGGCCGGCGGGCGGCGCCGAGATACAGCCGGTTGGCGGCCGAGCGCGCGGGAGGTGGGAGGCGAATCTGGATGAAAGACTTGACTTTTTGCCTGACGGTGTGAGCTAGACGTGCTTTTCCCTTGTGCCGGAGCCTCCGAGCGCCCCCAGTGCGCCGGGTTCAGCCTGCGATCGTCGGGCCCAAAAACAGACCGAACCGGTGGATTTCAGCGTCCTAGAGGCGCGACTGGGTCATTTTTCGGCACCAGGGCCGAAAAAGTCACCTGGGGGCCCTGTCGGGGGCTTGTCTGGAGATGCTCTGAGAGCGCTTGTTTTGTCTACCACCTTGGTGGCGCTAAGGGAAAAAAGAACCATGACGGGATGCGATACATGACCAGGTTGCCTGGTCCAGTAGTGCACAGCAAAACACGCGACAACTCGTATGGGAGCAAGCTAGTAGTGCATGTACTCATGATCTCGATGGGCCATCCTGTCTCGTGTCCACACCGACGCACCTTGCCTCCGTGGTCGCCTTTTGGCTCCGTGGAAAGGGGAGCATGTCATGTCTGGTGTGGCGGCAAAATTTCGTGTTTTGACCCTTTTGACAAACAATTTCAGGATCTGACCCTGGTTTGATTTTTTTTTTTTTCAGAATTTGACCCTTTTTCTTACCGCTAGAGCCTCTGGCGGTAGGGTTAGACAGGCTACCGTCTGGGCCCCTGGCGGTAGGGTACTTATCCACGTCAGCACGTGGAAACGGCTGCCGTCCCCCTCCGTCGCACCCTACCGCCAGGGCACCTGGCAGTAGCCTGTCTAACCTTACCGCCAGAGCCCCTAGCGGTAGGGTCCGGGCAGTTATTTCCGCTGAAACCCCCGCGCCCCTGCCCATCTCTCCCTCCCCCCCGTCGGCAGTTCTTCTTTTTCTCCCTCAAGTGGCCCCTCTCTACCTCTCTCATCTCCTCCACTCACCCCCTCGGATCTTCACAGTTTGTTGATCGTTTTGCGGATCGAGATGGCCCCGAAGAGAGAAACGTAAGCTCCTCCAATCCCTTCAATTAGTTTTTTGCAAACCTGCTTTCGATTTGACGCATTATTTGCTTGAAATCCCTCATATTTTTAAACTTACATTGGATTTTTTTCACCTAAGATTGATTGTAGTTGTAGTTCTTAGTTCTTTAGTAAGTAGTGGTATTGGATATGAACTCTAATCAATAGTTCATATATTAGTGTGAAGATGAACCCTAGTTCATAATTTTTTTTCTTAAAAAAATTATGATGTAATGTTGATATGAGGATGAACCCTAGTTTGATGATGCATGTTGATATGATGATATGATCCAGTGTGAAGATGAACCCTAGTTTGATGATGCATGTTGATATGATGATATGAAGATGTTGTTTGGAAAAATTTATTTAAAAATATGATGATATGATGTATGTTGGAGGTTTTTTTATATGATCCATGTTGACATGATTTGATCCATCATGTGTAGTAGACGTTATTGGAGGAATATGCTTAAAATTTTATTTCGATATGATTTGATTTCATTGTTTGTTTATGTATGCTTTTGCTGCTTTTGTTTATGAAATTCTATTAAGGCGGGCACCTCTTGAGGACAACTTCGTCCAACGGTACTCCATGCTGGACCGGGCATTCGACAAGGGTCATCGTGCCCGTTTCATAGAGAATGGAGAGGTAAGTGATATGAATAAAATATTGATCAAAGTTTTCGGATTGATGAAAATGATTTCCTAACTTTTGGCGTTCACTGTTTGACAGATGCTCCAGCCACTGCGCATGAGGGGTCACGGGGTTCACGGGCATATGGACTACGACGATCGCTACGCGCTGTTCTTCAAGAAAGCCCGTCTGTTGGGTTTCGTGTTGTAGTTCAAGCGTCAGCCACTGACACTTGTCCACGCAACTCTCACAGCTCTGATTGACCGGTGGCGACCAGAGACCCATTCTTTCCATCTGCCATGCGGGGAGATGACGGTGACCCTCGAGGACTGGGGGATGATTACTGCCATGCCGATCGAGGGTCATGCACTCACCGGTCGAGTGGAGAGGACCAACTGGAAGTAGAGGGTTACCACCCTCATCAATGACTGCCCCGGTGCCAAGAGTAACCGTACATCCGGTTTGCCGTTGACCTGGCTCTCGGAGCACCGGAAGACATGCTCCCAAGGCGTAGATGAGGCGACTGTGGAGTTGTACGCGAGGGCCTATCTGTGGTATATTCTCTCGGAGGTCGTGTTTCCAGACAGCTTCGGGAACTCTGCCAACTGGGCGTATTTGTTCTTCCTAGCGGACTGGGATGCAGGTTATAGTTGGGGGACCACATCTCTCGCCTACCTATACCGTTCGGTAAGAGAGTGTCTAATTGCCTACCTACCTACGAAAGTGTGTCCATGACATTTTCTTATATCTGATCCTCATTTGATGTTTTGCAACTTGATGACGCAACGCAGAGGACGGGAGACAAGTCCAATATGGGTGGCTTTGTCTGGGCCTTCTCCATTTGGATGTGGGAGCGGCTGCCGGTGGGGCGTCCGGAGAAGTTGCGAAGACGCCCATGGGAAGACTATAGCGAAGACGGCGACGAGACTCGAAACCCCACCGTAGCTTACAAGTGGGACTTTGTCAAACTCTACACGGGCCTAAACAAGACTTCGTACAAGACCTACACAAACGAGTTGGACGCTTTGACGCATACGCAGGTATATGAACTCGCTCAACACCTTTCTCTTTGATTCCACTTTTGACCGAGAGTGGGAACTTACCAATGTATATGTAATAGGTAAACTGGTGGCCGTATCGACAAGACCGAGAGATTGATCTGAACGTGATGTGCGATGCGGACCATGGTCTCTGGCGGTGCATCGTGCCCATGATCTGTGTGTACGCCGTCGAGTGGCACTTGCCATACCGCGTGGCCACGCAGTTTGGGATTAATCAGCATACCCCACCGGGCCAGCCCACCGATACCGGCGGCCACGCGCTCCACCTGTGAGCGCTTTGTTCTCCGTGCCCATGATTTCATTACGCTTATCATGTTTCTTGTTGCTTATGATGATCTCATTGCGCTTATGATGATTCTTGTTGGTTACGCCATGCAGGATGAGCCGGCAGAAGAGTCAGTAGATCACAGAATAGGGAGAGGAGCATAAGACTCATGTGACAGGGTGGGACCGACGGAGGTACCGTAAAGACGTGGAGAGGAAAGTGACTGACTGGGATGCTTACCTGGGCCGACACATGAGGTGGTACGATGATGGCCAGAAGCACCGTCCAGGCCTCGGTGGACGGCGGAAGACATCGCGGAGCTCGAGAGGGATGACCCCGAGGAAGAGGCCTACCAGACCGGCATCAGAGACATGCACAGTGGATTTAGTGAGTTTGCACCCCTCATCAACAGAGTGGTAAGTTTGAACCGACGGTTGTATTTAAACTATTTTATTCGTCATCGTGACTGACTTATTCCGGTGAGCTGAACAGATGCATCTTTGAAGCCTCGGATGCACTAGGTGATCTCCCCCGGAACGTACAATGTGAGAACAAAGTGAGGGGGACGATGAAGGTACAATTTCAGCCTCCTCGGAACAGATGCATCTTGTTCACTTGCAATCAGTCGATCTGATACTTATTATGACCTTGTTTCATTGTGAGTGCAGAAGTTTGTGCAGCGTTGTCGCAAGCCGGTAGGGCTGCTTAGGTGTGCTGGAGCTGGGTCAGTTGAAGCTTATCAGCCTATAGCCACACAGGGTCTCATCGGCTCATCGAGCCATGCTCCCTCGTCGTCTAGGTTGGTTGGGGAGGAGGGGGAGGAGGAGGAGGAGGAGGAGGAAGATGAGGAGGAGGAGGAGGCCACACATGAAGAAGGGGAGGAGGAGGAGGATGAGAGCAACGGGGAGGAGGAGTACGATGAAGATTATGGACCTCCATCAACTCAAACATCTCAAGCATCTCAGCTGCCAAAGAGGAATCCGAAGAAGAAGGATTTGCTGAGTCCGGACCCTTTCCAGAGACCGGTTCCTCGACGATACAAGAAGAAGACCGAAGAGGCCCGTTCAAAGAGTAACAAGGACCGTACCTCCAAAAGGGGAAGGAGCAACAGATTATGCTCTTCGATACTTGGCTCTTTTAGTTTGGTTGAACTTGTCTAGTGGTTGTGAAACTACGTGGAATTATGTGTTTGCTATTTGTGGATCTATGTGTTTGAAATGTTATATGCACTTCAAGTTATCTTAATATGGATCTATGTGATGCCCAAGTTTAATTGTTTAAAATCTATGATATTGCTATCATATTTGTGAAACTTGCTGATATGGAACTTGAAAACAAGCAACCAAATGAACTTGAAAAAACAAAAAAGGACCCTACCGCGAGCCCTCATGGCGGTAGGGTGAACCTACCGCGAGGGACCTTGCATCTTTTGTTACAGAACGTCTGTACGGCAAAACTCTGCCACACCTTGCCGCCAGAGCCTCTGGCGGTAGGGTTATACAGCCTCCCGCCAGGGCCCCTGGCGATAAGGTACTTATCCACGTCAGCATGCGGTGACGGCCGCCGTCCCCTCCGCCACACCCTACCGCCAGGGACTCCGGCGATAGGCTGTCTAACCCTACCGCCAGGGGCTCCGGCGGTAGGCTGTCTAACCCTACTGCCAGGGGCTCTGGCGGTAGCAAAAGGGTTAAATCCCGAAAATATTTCAAACCGGGATCAGAACCTGATTTTGTTTGTAAAAAGGGTCAAAACACGAAAATTAGCCTGGTGTGGCGCCGCGATAAGGTTCCCGATGGATGGATGAGATGCTCGGGGCGTGGCGGGGGCTCGCGGTCACCCTCTCGCTTTGCTCGGGTCCGGGTGCGGCGCGCGCATGTATGCTTGTGTGTATGCGTGTGCGGGGCATGGACGCTAGCTGGAAGACGGAAAGGGTTCGTGTGTGCGCACGGCTGAGGTGGTGGCGCCATCCCTATCTATCTATCCATCCATCCATCCGAACCCGACGCGCGCCGCGCCGCGCAGGCGCAGCATGCCGGTGCCGGTGCGGACGGACGGCGTGGCTCATCTATCCTAGGAGCGGACGTGTACCTTGGACGTTGGCGTTTTTCCTTCCGCGTGGCCGGCCATGCCGTATTGTCTGCCGTGCTTTTGTCCACGGAGCATTCTCTCCACCGAACAATTGCGAGCTGGAAAGTGAATGCGACGAGACGAGACCATGGCTGGTTGTTGGATCCATCCATCCATGTCCATCCATCGGAGGGAGCTGGAGCTCACACCAGCACGGCACGGCACGGTTGTTGGATCCATCGATAGCTACGTTGTATCGCCAAGGACAACTTGTCAACATCGAGCCAAGCAATTAAAAGACACGTGCTCGCACAGAAGAAGCTCCAATTGAAAGCTACGTACGAAAAGCAGGTCCAGGCCAGGTACATCGAAGGACTGGCAACAGCTCCTCGATCGAGTTGCACTTGGCGCGGAGATCTTTTCCTCCTGGCATGGTAAACTCCGCCCGTTTCCACAATCTTTTCTTTCCCGACGAGCGGCATGGGCACTGTCTACAGGCTACACCGGAGTGGAGGTCGCCGTCTACATGAGCCAGTGAGCCCGTGCTCCGTGACACTGATGCGTTGGGTCCGGGCTCGGTCAAAACGCCTCCAAGTTGGAGCAACGGTGGTGTTGGGACAAACCCGGTCCGGCGACGAACGCCGCATACCCTCGGGCGACATGAACGCCGAACGAACCTCTCTCTCCCGAACGGAGGTAGAAGAAGAAGCACAACACACTGGACTTTTTCAGGCGACGAACGCCATATGCCGCACGAACGGCGCCTCGGTCGCACGCACGTCCTATTCTTTTTCTTCTAGGCACATACCACAAGCGCTTGACTAACCAGTACAACAGGTAGGGCTTTTTATACCCGATGCATATCACCTGGCCGGCAACTAACTCACGCACACACGTAGTATTCCAGCCACCACTATAGCCGGTTAACAAGCTAACAACCTTGGGCCGGCTTTGTAGCCCTCGGCTGCTCACGCACGCACGCAGCGCCTGAGGACTCACCAGCGCGTTCACCAGCGCGTGCGATCCGCTCGCCAACGGCCCCCCCAGCCCTAGTGCCCTACATGGTCGACTCAGGTGCACATACACCATCACGACACACATACGCACGCTAGCCCAACAAATCTGGAGTCTAACCAACCTACGTGCATGACACACACGACGTAATCAACTGACTCAATCATGATTATCCTAACAGGTGGGAACGAGGGGCGGCGTATTTTATAAGTGGAATCAATCATTCCTGGCTCGTGCTTCCGGCTTGTGGAGCTCACTGTAACCTCACCTCCTGTCATGAGCGTTTGATCTTTCTTTGACCATGGTTTGTATAGCGAGCGCAGGAGGAGTAGGTGACCATGTGGTTTCCTTTGCTTTCACTCCAAAGCCCAGTCCAGTACAGTGGCGAGATGCATCTAGGCGGTGCTTTTGGGGAAAGATCAGCAGCAATGCTGCACAACATCCAGGGGTACTCCCTCTGTTCCATATTACTCCTTGCTGATTTAGTATAAAGTTGTACTAAATCAGCGACGAGTAATATGGAACGTAGGGAGCAGCTAGGTTAGAGCATATTTAGCCGATCCCTTATAATTTATCCATTTAAGCGTCACTTATATCTTATCTTCTTATCCATTTTAATGAAATGAAAATCAGGGGCATGCCCATCAATTCGAAGAAAAAAAAAATCGTTTCTAAACCGAGTTCCTAAAGCTTAACTCCTTCAAACAAATCGCCAATTCTTTATAGTTGTGTTTATGTACTATATTTCAACTACGTCACACGTATTAAATCTAAACTTAGTAATAAAAACTCACACAATTCATGAGTATTACAAGTTACCGCTGCAAAAAAATGAGTAATACAAATTTAAAGTTTATGAATCAAATTACTCAAATTCAAACGCACGGAATGGTTCAAATGAAGTAAAGAGCACGATAAAAGAACAACAACCAAGTGCTATGGAGTAGTCGCTGATACTCAACAAGATTAACTTGAAGTCGAGTATAAACTTCTCGGTTCTCGATGCTACGATGCACTGCGAGGAATCTCTTTATCATGTTTGCATTGTGTTCCGGCTCAACAGGATGCCCATTGATGATGTACTGAAAGTTCTCTTCCATGCCTCTCCTCTTCAATGATCAATGCAAGACGATGCAACATATCATTATTAATTTGCCATAGAACACGTGGGTTCTAATATTCGGCAGGGCCACCAATAAAGGCAAAGCACTTTTGAGTACAGTAAAAGTTCAATACTTTATACCAAAGGAAGGCCATAAGTAATAACAATCATTCACCTATTATTATCTCCAGATGATGAGTCAAATGTGTACAATACATCAGAGCTTATCCGTGCACACGAAGTCATGTTAGGTACACATGAAGCGATTTTACATCACCGATACAAAAGCTCATTCGGTCAAATAGTAACTGATGTTATATTCGGTAGCAAATGCAATATGACGTTCCCTTTAATTTAATTAGATGCCTAAGAGTAAGTACCACAGAGTAGTTACATCTGTGGTTATCAAAAGAGAAGGGACACCAAAATAAAACAAGTAATGATCTCCCAAGAGAATGGCATGCCAGCACGATGAAACAAATCGCAGTTTGATAGACCAATATGGCAGTACATCAAATTATCTTCAGGACATATCGGGACCATCTGAGATACTCCTGCGTATCATTGGGACGGCCCCAGGACCTCCAAGAACACTTCCCAAATCATCCAAAACACTTTCGGATCCCTCCTATCCCATTCTCAATTATCTCATAGTTCTCCTACATGTCGATGGTCGTTAAGCGTGTGATCCTGCAAGTTCGATAATGTGTGGACATGTCCGGAACACCTTCTGGTCAATAATTATTAGCCAGATGTGGACACCCACAATAATTTTCAGATATAAACAAAGATTTTTATCGAGCAAACCTTCATACTATCACATACAAGTCCCTTTGCCTTGCAATACGTTATAAAAATCTGATGCACGACTTTTAAAGTAACCCCATGATCAACATGTTGATCATTATACCGTTATTCTCGTTACTGCTTTGTACCTTTTCATTTTCGTATTCCTTTATACCTGTGATTAACTCCTTAGTCACAATACCTGACCAAGTGATGTTAGACAACGTAATACCGAGCGGGCGCAGAGTGTATCTCTCCATCGCCTAAGGGACAAATCCTAGTCTTCAGATATTGAGCACCACGACATAATTTTCAGGTGTATCCAAAAGTCACCTTTATTTCCCAGTTACGGAGTAATGCTTTTTAACTGCAAAGTAAACATCCGATATCAAGGTGTATGATATTCTCATGGTCTAAGGGTGCAAGTAAATGTTAATAATTTATATGAAAATACCGACACCGTATTAAAGACATGATCCCGCAGTATCCCATAAGTTGGGTCTATCCAGCATCATTGTTGCCCTAATAATATATTCTATTTTTTGCCAGCATGCTCATTCCAATAAACATGTCAATGTCAGGAAAAAAGAACGATCAATAATACATGAACTAGTCCAGAGGCCTGATCCGTTTGGAGTTTATCTCTCTACACATGCAACTAGGTTTTTCTCCATATCTCACATTCAAGAACCATTGCAATTCTAGCATAGAAAAATAAACTTAATTACGAACATGACAATCAAATATTATCAATTTTATTATTACCTCTAAGGCATATTTACGGAGTCGTTGCTGCTGACGTGCTAGTAGAGGTTGTCGGCGACGCGCATGCAGTGGTGCTCCATCCAGTCAAGGGGACACTTGATGCTGAACGACCTTGAGGGCGGCTTGTTGAGCCAGCAGGCGCCCTCGGCGTCACGGTCGTTGTACGCCGAGAGTGAGAGACGCGAGCGGTTACAATGATGGTGAGGCTGAGTGCGCATAACTCGATGCTACCGAAGGGGGTGGCAGGGGCGAGCAGCGCGGCGCAGGCAAACTCGCCGTCGGAGAACGCAGAGGCCAGGAATGGGGGTAGCAGCACATGGCGGAGGGATAAGGGGTCGCAAATGGTGCAATTTTTACTTAGTTGAAATTTCTGGCGTGCCGGGTTTACAAGTGGAGGTTGGTAAAATTCATCTACCGGTCAAAAATTTCTAAAATAAATAAATCATCGCCATTGACTATGTTTGACCACATAAAGAAGGATCATTATGCCAAATTGATCCCTAAGTCCATCAATTTTTACTCACACTTACTCATCCAACTATTTACTCTTCAATTTTCATTCCTCGTGATAGAAATTGTAATAATACATCATCTAGGCTGTTCTTCTGATCTTGCAGGCTGTAGAATTTGTCATGTTATTTTCATATTATTTTAAGCATTTTGTGGTGTTAAATAGCTTAAGAACAAATTGTGCAATATTTGTATTGAAATTATATCAAAAGATTTTTTTAATATTCAAATCATTATTTGATTTTTTTATATTTCTGAAAATCGGGTTTACGAGTGAGCTCCGGTAAAAAAATTGCCAATAAATTTTCCCTAGTTCGTAGACGAGGAATTCGGGGTGGTCGGTGTCCGATGGCCTGAGGAGGAGCGGTGGAGAGGAAGTCGAGGGAGAGGCGTGGCGAGGAGGCAGAGAGGGGCTGGAATACGAGCGCCGATGTGTTGCGAAGCATTATGGGGCGGGTTATTGTGGTGGGTTTGTGGAAGTGCTCAAGGAGGGTGGGACGGAGCGCTGTCATTGCCGGCGCCAGCGGAAGGGACGAGGTAGGGAGTGTTGGGATTTGGGCGCTATTAGCAAATAGTGAGGGGGGATTTTCTCCGTGGAGTGGAGTGATGCGCAGTGGAAGAAGAACCAGTTCAATGGAGGAATTGGATAGCTTTTTGTACCACGTCCAACTCAATGTTGGGATGAGGATTATCTACTTTCCAACAAAAAGAAGTCTCTTATTTTGCATTTCTATGTTTATTATTTGTTTGAGTTTGACGTTCTAGATACATATTGCTTTTGTCGAAATGATATATTGCTAGCACTAAAAGCATCACATAAAAATAATGTTAGTTGGACGAATGGAGCAAAGAGAAAACCTTGCAGAAAAGGATGCTTCAGAAGCCCTGCTGCCTTCAAGCGCTTTCTGCCATCCTTGTGTAAGCAGAGGCTAAAAAAATCTTGTAACTCGGGAGATGAATTGTCGGATGGTGGCTGAGGCACATCAGTATACCAGCTAATTAGGGTTACACTTGAGAGTTTTTCTAGAGTAGGGGGGTGGGGGCAATGGTCCCCTTTGCCCCCCATGAAGCTCCGCCGCAGCCCCCTGCCCATTTAGTTCCTTCTTGTCACCGTAGGGATATCTGCCCAAGTACAACTCTAAGACAGTTAATTCAAAGGACCAAATGCCTGATGCGTATGCATCGTATATTTCCCCATTCATGCCTTTGTGGGTTGATCTTGTCCGGGCTAAGTTAGAAGACTGTTTCATCTGAAGTATTGCATGCCATCGAGCTAAGCATGCGACAACCCCAATGTGTCGGCAATCTTTACTCTCTTAGCAGCATCAATCAGAGAGTTGCCAGGTTTAATATCTCGATGAACATGTTTTTGGCTGTGTAAACAGGCAATATAGCTGATAGCATCCGTTTAGCCACACAGGTAATCCGTCCTTCATTACTGATGTGTCAACCTTCAAGAGATCCTGAGCCCATAAATTCAAGCAGAATCCTAATCTTCCCATTAGACTGATATACGTAGTGTAATACCCAAGGTTTTTGAGTGTTTCACGGTCTGCAATATGGATATCTCTCTCTTTATCTTCTTCTTCTTGTCTTCCTTGAACACGCCCAAAATTTCCTTCAATGCAAACAATTGGCCAGTGACTTGGTGCCTCATGTTCCAGACAATGCCACCAGAACCTCTACCGAGGCAGCCTTCCTGGTGTAGCTTTGCCAGCAGGGGCATTTGAGCCGCCGCGGTGGTCGGGGTTAGCAGCAGTGGGACAAGGATGGAGGAAGTCTTCGCCTTATCAACGTCAATGTGGAGCTCGGGAAGGCGGCGCAGCCGCCCTGACGTGTTCGCCTTTGTGTCGTTGCCCCTTTGATCAGAGGCGATCGGATTTGTTGGTGGAGTTTCTATGACGACCTGGAGGCCGCGGTCCTCGCCCTCGAGGCCCGGAGTGTCCATGCCCCAACCCCATACGTGGTCGCGGCGCCGGCGCCCGCTCTGGCTGCACGATGGTCTTGTACTTTTTTAGTTGTTTCTCCAAGTCATCAACTCGTTTAAGCAGCTCCCGGATCTCTTTTCCTTGCTTTCGATCCCTTAAACAAAACAAGAACATACTGCTGAGGTAGGAAACAAGCATAGATGAAACTGGACATAGATGAAACATGTTTAGAAAAAAATTAGTTGAGGAATGATAGGCAACTGAGCAACAATAGCAGGCAAACTAAGGAGCAAGTGCCGGCTGAGGTGGTGGCGCCATCCCTGTGTATCGATCCATCCAATCCGAATCCGGTGGTGTTTCGTTAGGTGATCAGCGGACGGACGGTGGGGCCCTTCTAGGATCAGCCGTGGCTGCGACGCGTCCCTCGGTGTTTCATTCGTTCGGGTGTGGCGGATGCGCGGCCGGCCATGCCGTTCTGTTGAGCCTTTCACATGGAGCTTTCTCTCCACCGGACAATTACGAGTTTTGTGTTTCGGCTTCGGCCGTGTCGCCGAGGATACGTAAGTACGTGCATGTGGTACGCGGCAGCTGGAAAGTGAATGTGACGGCGAGACCCCGCCCGGTTGGTTGTTTGGATCCATCCATCATCGGTCGATCCCCTTCCTGAAGACTTTGGGTTGGATCCTCTCCCTTCCGCCTCCTCCTCGAGCTATGGCGAAAGCTGTTGCTGTTCTGGGCGTCGAGGACACCCTGGTGTCGTCTTCCTTCTTGAAGGCGGCGGCTGGGAACAACTCTTGGTGGCGGGGCTGCTGGTGGCGTGGTGGTGGTGCGACTTCGGCCTTCTACTTGGTGCTTTGCCTTACTTCGCGTGACAAGCGGACGGTTTCTTTGGTGGAGCGGTGCTTCATCCATCCATTGATGGCGACGGATCTTGATGGCGTGGCACAGTGCAGATTCGGAGTTCGATGTGGGAGAATGTACTCGCGCAAGAGGACGACGCTGTCTGGCGTCGATGGCAGAGAGACCTGGCAAGGTAGATGCAACAGTACAGCTCTGAAGATGGACTCGTGGCAGGTGGCTGCGTCGGCCTCATACCCGGCAGACGTCCTGGTTGGGACCTCAGGTCTTAAATGTTTAGGTTTTGCTGCGATGTCTGTTTGGTATTTGGCCCAAGCTATCAGCGCCCCTTCATCAATTGGATAGGTGTAGCGATAGTTGTTTCTTAGACGATGGCTTTAGTCTTGCTGTTGTATAACTTTGTAAGGTCTTATGAGAATGGCTGTATGCATCGCCCAGATGCAGAGGCAGGAGATCATCCTCTTTTTTTTTAAAAATCCATCATCAGTCGGAGCTGGACCTCACCTCCGCCTCAGCCTCTGAGATCGTGCACGCCATGGGAGTGTGTGTGCGCGCGTCGAGCTTCTCCCAGCCCGCTAAAGAATTCTACAATTCTGCCAACGGGGCCGCGTTCTTTCATGTGCCCTCCCGCAACAGATTTTCTCCGGCCGTCGGCCGCCGTGCCGTCTTGCGGGTTACAGTTAATTTGAGCAAGGCCGCGATTGATGACTTGTCAGCTCAATCCACTCCAACAAAGAGCGTTCCAGCCTGTCCGTTTCACATCGAAAAATTTGCTACACTAGGCTGGGCACGTCAACCTGTTCGTGGCCGCCGGCACGGTGCTACTCGTCAACACTCGCCGCTGGCCACTCACATTATGTGGATACATGCAAGGTGAGTACGTACATAGCACACGTGCCGCAATTGCCGCCGCCAAAGGCAGTTTTTTTTTTCGATCAAAGGGGCCACACGGCCCCCATTTTCATTATAAAAATGGAGTTGTTTACAAGGCATCAATACATCACTGATCTAGAAACCACACCAGGATGCTCCGGCCTAATCATCACACCACTGATACATACCACCACATCAGGATGCTTCAATCCGTCTAAAGCTAACCATGAAAGGGCCTAGTGCTACGCTAGCTACAAAAGTATCAACAGACTTAAAGGACGATAACCAAATTAGCATAAATGCTTTGAAGCCAGCAAGCATTTCCAGCGACTAGCTTCACAAAATCCTTCTCACATGCGGCGCCAAACCATGCCCTCCTCTGAAGATATTACGAGTCACCCTCACGATACGCCTAGACACCTGATGAAGCATGCTTTGCACCCCTCTTCTCTGCAATTTTTTCCATGAGTCAAGTAGGGAGCAAATAAGAAAGATAATGTCAGTAGGATCTCTAGGCATAACACTTTGAAAACAAGATTTGTTCCTTGTTTTCCATATAAACCACAAGAGAGCAGCAGTACCCAATAAGACAACTACTCTATCTTTGCCAGTATAGCTAGACAACCAGTTCTGGCATAGGTCGAAAAAAGACATTGGAGCTCTCTGGCTCCCTAGAGCACATCCTACAATATTCCACAGGAACTTAGCTAAGGAACAAGAGAAAAATAAATGATTCACACTCTCTTCACAGTCACAAAATTCACAAAACTTAGGTACCCAGGTGAGACCACGGTACCTACTGTTTTAAATACTGTACCTAGCTTTATTTCCCATATTACTAGTTCTATTGGTGTTAGCTTAGGTAGGAGTCCTGAGGAAATAGAGCGATCTATTTCTATGATTAAGGAATTAGAAAAGTCTAGAAGTGACTTATTTACTGCCAGATTAAGGAAAGAGGATAGAAAAGATAATGACGCTGAGTCAAAACTGGATAGTTTTGACCCTAATGCTATTAAGAACTTAGCTTCTGATTCTGATTCCGAAGAGGATGAGGATCTAAGAGAGGAAATATTGATGTTATCTTCTCTGTTTAAACCTAAAAGAAAGGTTTGCACTGGTGCGTTCAGTGTTAAACCAAAGGTTCGCTGTAGTGTTGGTAATGATACCTGATTATAAATAAAGTTTTTTATGGCTGGTATTTTTTGGAATGCTAGAAGATTAGGGGAACCTGAAAAGAGAAGATTTCTTGCAGAAACTATCTCGGAGCATAAGCTAGAATTTGTTTGTATTCAAGAGACAAAAAAACGCGCGTTCGCTGACCCCTGGCTGGCTGGGGTTAGCGGCCGTTTCACCTTTATTTGGCTTTGGCAGCCATCTGTTGGTGCTTCGGGTGGTTTGCTTATGGGGGTTAGAGAAGATTTATTTGAAGTAGATACTTGTGTAGCTAGTAAATACTTGACTAGGATGACTCTTATGGATAAGAGGACGGGTTTCAAATGGAATATGGTCAATGTCTATGGAGCTGCTCAATGTCCGTTGAACCTTCACTCCCCGATCCCCGGCTGCTGTTTGCCGATGGCGACCCGACCCGGCACTGAGCCACGGAAACGAAGCTGCACCGCACGGCCGATCCATCATTCAGATAACAAAACAATGGTGGCCTTGAATGATCACCGATCTCGATCTTCAGGTTATCAGTACTAGTCCATGCTGTATGTATCGAATGGCCAGAATGGGATCCAAGGTTTGACGCCATCCGTGTCCACACCAGTGGCGGTGCCAGAAATCCAATCATGTGTGTTCAAATGAATGTTGTGTAGTCAGATGTATGCATTTATAATATATTTTTGGCATAATTTCTACTTGATGTATGTAGCTTTTGCCACTAGCTGTGTTGACTACTCAGCTTAAGTGTGGCTTCGCCACTGGTCCACACGCCCGCGGAAGGTGTTCGCGTTCCCGGCAAAGTAGACAGTCCCCGACCCCAGCGACATCCAGAGTCCAGCGCAATGCTCTGCCTAACAAAAGGTCGCGAGAGAGTCGAAGTTGCCATTTGCCAACATAATTTCTCACGTCTACGACGACACATATTTGTATTTCTTTCCCCACGGTTATCGGCTCCCGACGACCTAAAAGAAGGGTCAAAGCCCGCGCTGATGGATCCATCGAAAGCTACGTGACGTCAATGACAAGTTGCCAAAATCGAGCCACACAGTTAAAGGAAACGTGCTCGCATAGAAGAAACTCAAACTGAAAGCTGCGTACGGAAAGAATATCCAGGTCACGTACACCGCACCGGGATCGCCGGTAATGCGAGGGGCACTCATCTGCCACGTCGCTTGCTCGTTTTGTCTCATGATTTAACCAGTAGTTCAATCCCGTACGAGAGCAGAGTAGAAAATAAAAAAACTCTTAATTTCTTTAAGTTTTAACGATGAAACTTGCGGTTTCGCATGTAAGACTGTCAAGTTTCAACCAGTTTCAGAGATATAACATATATTTTCTTAAAATCATTAAAATATATTGAAAATGGACTTTTTGGTCACGAGAAACACGAATATGGAAACATAACTTAATTTGGATTTTTTGTTTAAAATTACATAAAACTTAAAAAATCAAGAGCAAAATAAAAAGCAGACACCAGGGACATGTGGTCCCCGGAATCGCGCATGACTAGCAACAGCTCCTTGATCGAGTTGAACTTGGCATGGAGATTTTTTCCAGCTGCCATGACAGAGTCGACACGGTAGACTCCGCCCGTTTTCTCAACGTCTTCTTCCTGGCGATCGGCAGGGGCCAAGCTGTGCCTGCAGCGCAGCGTCCACTGGACTGGAGTGGAGGTCGCAGTCAGACGAACCAGTGAGCCCGTGCCCCTTGACACCGATAACATGGGCTCACTCAAGACGCAGTTGGGGATGAGATAGCCTGCCAAGTTGAAGGAACGAGGCGCGCACCACACCATCATTGGCGAGTTTTATTGCTCGTGCAATCAATCATTCGTGGCTGAGGTTTTAGGTTTGTGGAACACACTGTCACCTCACCCCCTCTCAGTAACTTTTTATTTTAGTTTGACCCGTCAGACGGCCAACGTAGAGTGGTAGGTTTTTTTAGACAATTCGCAAAGCTTTTATTACGCCGTCACCAGTCGGACCGGGACGAAAGAGATGTTCCCGGAGTGGCCTTACCACACACGGCAGCCCACTCCTAGTTTTAAAGCATGCTTCGCTAAATTATGGGCCTCCACATTGGACCTCCTAAACTCATGAACAAAATTACAAGAAGTAAAACTACTAGAGTAATCAATGATTTCATGTACGATCGCTCCGTACTCCGCTCCGTTCTTCTGCTTCATACTATCAATCACCTCCTTACAATCTGAGGCCACGTGGATAGACTGTGGCTGAAGGTCTTCCGACAGTGCCAAAGCCTCCCTCACCGTCAGTGCTTCTAAGGTAGTTGGGTTCATGATCACTCTGAAGCCCAAAGTTGAAGCTCCCAAGAACGCGCCTTCAGCATCTCTAGCGATAGCGGCGATTGTTCCCACACCCCGCCTCTCTGCAACTGCTGCGTCCACATTGAGCTTCGATATATTGGCCGGGGGCTTCAACCATTATTTCGGTCTCGGTGTCTGGCTGCTGGCCCTCGTCGACACCTTCTTGGTCTGAACCTGAAAATCGCTGATATATCGCTGTATAAAGAGGTGTGTAGTTAAGGAAGATTGGTGAATATCCTCATAAACCGCTTTCCTTTTCTCACTCCATACTGCCCACAGGGTGATAGACATCCGCATAAACTGATCTGGATTAAGTGTTTTATCCAGGGCAAACAACCACTCGCGTGGGTCATCGTTGATATGTTGGCACATCTTCTGGACCATCTCTTCATCCGAGGGCGCCCAAACACAACGGGCATTGGTGCAGACAATCATCGTGTGTCTCCATGAGTCCATGGCGCCACATAGCCTGCAAGCCGCCGAGTTCCCCATATGTCTATGTACGAGCACCTTGGTTGTTGGGATTGAGCTTCTAGCCAGTCTCCACAGGAAGAATTTGATCTTTGGTGGTAGCTTAACCTTCCATAGTGCTGACCACGAATTTCTCTCATGTCCAGCCCCTGAGGTTCCGTCCACTTCATCAATCCACGACTCTCTCGCAATCTTGGTATGCATGATCAGCCTATACGCCGATCTTATTGGAAAAAACCCCTTTCTTCTCACCACTCCATGCCCAAAAATCTTTGATGTTTCTTGTACAAAGTGGTATGCTAAGAACTGCTTCCGCATCAATTGGAAGGAATACCGACCGGACAAGATTCATTCCATGTGGCAGTTGCGATGGAGATTAGTTCAGAGACCAGGATCGGCGGCGCTGGAATCCTCGAGGTAATGGGTCTCATCATGCCCTATCTTGGAAGCCAGTTGTGGCTCCAGATGTGTGTAGTTTGCCCATTCCCAATTCTGCGTATGATCCCCAGCCTTAGCATATCCCGCCCATCCAATACCACCGTCCAGATCTGAGACGGCCTCCCGCCAAGTTTTGTGTCCAGCAACGTGGTCTCCGGAAAGTATGCCTCCTTCAGAATTCTCGCACTCAGGGAATCCGGCTCGGTTAGAACCCTCCAGGCTTGTCTATCAAGCGAAACAAGGTTGAAAATCTCCATATCACGAAATCCCAGACCTCCCAAGTGTTTGGGCCTCGTCATGACATCCCAGGCCACCCAGCTAGGCTTTCTCTTGCCCGCTTTACTTCCCCACCAGAATTGATGAATGATAGATATGATATTCTCACATAGGCCCCGAGGAAGCCTGAAGCAAGCCATAGAGTGGACCAACAAAGCTTGGGCTACTGCCTTAATAAGTACCTCCTTGCCCGCCGCCGATAAAAGTTATTCCATCCATCCTTTCACCTTTTTCCAAACCCTATCTCGAAGATATCTGAAAGTACCCATCTTCGACTGTCCCACGTCTGTTGGCATTCCCAGGTATTGGTCGCTCAAAGATTCATTCTGGATGTTGAGTGTGTTTTTATATTATCCCTCAAAAGTTGCGGGCACCCTTTGCTTAAAAACAGAAGATTTATTATGATTAACCCTCTGGCCGGAAGCATTGCAATATATGTCCAACAGGTCTGACACTTCTGCTCCCCCTGCACACTTGACTTGAAAAGCAAAAGGCTATCATCAGCGAAGAGAAGGTGGTTAACAGCCAGAGCTGTGGGTGCCACCTTGATCCCACTGAGTGCTGATGATCGAGAACTGGTTTTTAAAGGCACGAAAGGCCCTCTGCTGCATTCAAGAAGAGGTAGGGGAGATCGGATCTCCCTATTGGATACCACGTGAAGGCGTAAAATTCTCAAGTCTCTCGCCATTATACTGAACTGAGAAAGAAACAGAGCTGATCATCCCCATAATTATATCCACCCGCTGTTAGTTGAAGCCTAGCTTTATCATAATCGCTTGGAGATAAGACCACTCCAGCCTGTCATATGCTTTCATCATATTCCAGCTTCAACGCACAATAGCTATTTGACTTTGCTCTGCTTTGTTTCATAAAGTGTAAACACTCATATGCACATATTATGTTGTCAGTTATTAGTCTACCCGGAACAAAGGCAGACTGCTCCTCTGATATAATATCTGGTAGAACCACCTTCAACCTATTTGCAACAACCTTGGAAGCTATTTTGTAAATGACATTACATAATCTAATAGGGTGGAACTGAGTTATAAGAGTTGGGTTCATCACCTTGGGAATAAGAACCTGAACTGTATCATTCACACATGCTACACTCTCCTCCCCTCGAACAGTTCTCAGTACCGCATTTGTGACCTCCTCCCCGCATAGGTCCCAGTGGCGCTGATAAAAATGTGCTGGAAACCCATCTGGCCCTGGTGACTTAGTGGGGAACATCTGGAAGAGCGTTGTTTTCACTTCCTCATTTGTATACGGTGCCATGAGCTGTTCATTCATTCCTTCTGTAACCTTGATGGGAACATGATGTAGAACTTGATCGATACCGGTGACACCCTCGGAGGAATAAAGATTCTTGTAAAAATCAACCACCATACCTTTTAATTCTGCTTGGTCATCAATCATGGCTCCTAGGGAATTGGCCAAAGCTTTGATCATGTTCTTTTTCCTCCTCATGCTAGCTCTCATATGGAAAAATCTCGTATTTTTGTCACCCGACGCTAGCCACTCTATTCGTGACCATTCTCTCCACATGAGCTTCTCCAAAAGATATAACTCAACTAGTTTCTCGTTGATCTTCAGCTCAGCATGCGTCGGCCCCACCCTGGTTGGCTCTCCTTGCAGGCGGTGTAACTTAGTGTTAAATTATTTTATCTCCTTGCGAAGAGATCCGAAAGTCTCCCTGTTCCATCGGCCAAGGTTGTTTGATATTGCTTTCAGCTTCTCCCTAAGGCCCTCCATTGTTACCAACATCCGCTCCTGGCTCCATTGTTGGGTGATAGTATCACGCCATGATTCGTGGGACTCCCACATAACCTCATATCTGAATGGAGGCTTCGCTGGCGGGCGCCCTTGATCATCTCTAAAGATGAACAAAATTGGACAATGGTCGGAGGTGCCTGCTGTGAGGTGTTTGAGGTTTGCCTCCGGGTACTGTGTACTTAGCTCGGCCAACACCAGAGCCCAATCCAACCCGACCCTTGTGTAGCTTCCCCCGGTAACTCTCTTATCAAAAAGTCCAGAAATTGCCTTCATAGCCCAAATCCATCAACATGCAAACGTCAACAGCGTCACGAAAACCTTGAATCTGAGCATTGCTCCGCTCTCCAATGCCCTGTTGCTTGTCTGGACATAGCACTTCGTTGAAATCGCCCATACGAACCCATGGAAGATCACTCAAACTTGCTATCCCCTTCATCGTGTCCCATGTTTGGTGCCTCAAATTTGTATGTGCCTCCCCATAGAAACAAGATGCGCGCCACTTCGCATGGCCTCGATCATCGATAGAGCAGTCAATATGATACACTGAATACCCCAAAATCTCAACTTTTATTGGATTGTTCCAGAAAATGCGTAGAGTGGTAGGTGACTGGGTGTTTACTATTTACTTGCTTTCCGTCCAGAGCCCAGTCTAAGAGCATCTCCAGCCGCGGCCCCAACATGCCCTCCCCAAGGCACTCTTTCATCGCCGGCGCAGAAATTTCGACCCAGTCGCCCCCCAGAAGCCTAGTTTTCGCCGGTTAGTGCCGATTTTGGCACCGGCGGACCCAGGCTGAACCCGACGCGCTGGGGGGGAACCTTTTTTGCGCGAAAAAGGAGTGGGTCCGTTGAGTCAGCGAGTCGCCGCCTTCATCGTCCTCATCGCCTCGGTTCCTGCGGGATTCAATGCCAAGGCTGCCGCGCTGCCGCACCGGTCAGCCTTCCATTGATGCCTCGCAGGCGGCGCAGTGAACGCGCGGTGATGCGCATCCCGCCCGCTCCCGCCACGCGGCACACGGCGGCAGCTCTCCCACCGCCCATCCGCGGCTATAAAAGCCGTCCTCCCTCGCCGGTGAACGCACAAAGCTCTCACCACCGACTGATACGTCTCCAACGTATCTATAATGTTTGATTGCTCCATGCTATATTATCTACTGTTTTGGACTATATTGGGCTTTATTTTCCACTTTTATATTATTTTTGGGAATAACCTATTAACCGGGGGCCCAGCCCAGAATTGATGTTTTTTTGCCTATTTTAGTGTTTCGAAGAAAAGGAATATCAAACGGAGTCCAAACAGAAAAATCCTTTCTGGAACGTGATTTTCTTCCCGAATAAGATCCAGGAGACTTGGACCCTACGCCAAGAAAGCTCCGAGGAGGGCACGAGATAGGGGGCACGCCCTACAGCCCCAGGCGCGCCCCCACCCTCGTGGGCCCACTGAAGCTCCACCGACGTACTTCTTCCTCCTATATATCCACGCACCCCCAAACGATCAGAACAGGAGCCAAAAACCTAATTCCACCGCCGCAACTTTCTATATCCACGAGATCCCATCTTGGGGCCTGTTCCGGAGCTCCGCCGAAGAGGGCCGTCATCACGGAGGGCTTCTACATCATCATAGCCTCTCCGATGAAGTGTGAGTAGTTTACCTCAGACCTTCGGGTCCATAGTTATTAGTTAGATGGCTTCTTTTCTCTTTTAGGATCTCAATACAAAGTTCTCCCCCTCTCTTGTGGAGGTCTATTTGATGTAATCTTCTTCTTTTGTGGGGTGTTTGTTGAGACCGATGAATTGTGGGTTTATGATCAAGTCTATCTATGAATAATATTTGAATCTTCTCTGAATTCTTTTATGTATGATTGGTTATCTTTGCAAATCTCTTCGAATTATCAGTTTGGTTTGGCCTACTAGATTGATCTTTCTTGCAATGGGAGAAGTGCTTAGCTTTGGGTTCGATCTTGCGGTGTCCTTTCCCAGTGACCGAAGGGGCAGCAAGGCACGTATTGTATCGTTGCCATCGAGGATAACAAGATGGGGTTTATTTCATATTGCATGAATTTATCTCTCTACATCATGTCATCTTGCTTAAAGTGTTACTCTTTTTTTAACTTAATACTCTAGATGCATGCTGGATAGCGGTCGATGAGTGGAGTAATAGTAGTAGATGCAGAATCATTTCGATCTACTTGCCACGGACGTGATGCCTATATACATGATCATGCCTAGATATTCTCATAACTATGCTCAATTCTGTCAATTGCTCAACAGTAATTTGTTCACCCACCGTAGAAAACTTATGCTCTTGAGAGAAGCCACTAGTGAAACCTATGGCCCCCGGGTCTATTCTCATCATATCAATCTTCGTCACTTTAATCTTGCTTTGTTTTTACTTTGCCTTTTACTTTTCACTTTGCATCTTTATACCAAAAATACCAAAAATATTATCTATATCAAATCTCACTCTCGTAAATGACCGTAAAGGGATTGACAGCCCCTAATCATGTTGGTTGCGAGTTTCTATCGTTTTTTGCAGGTACGAGGGACTTGAGCGTGGCCTCCTACTGGATTGATACCTTGGTTCTCAAAAACTGAGGGAAATACTTATGCTACTCTGCTGCATCATCCTCTCCTCTTCGGGGAAAACCAACGCAAGCTCAAGAAGTAGCAAGAAGAATTTCTGGCGCCGTTGCCGGGGAGTCTACGCAAAAAGTCAACATACCAAGTACCCATAACAATCCCTATCGCTCGCATTACATTAGTTGCCATTTGCCTCTCGTTTTCCTCTCCCCCACTTCACCCTTGCCGTTTTATTCGCCCTCTCTTTCCCAAACTCCTTCTCCTTCTCCTTTTCCGTTTGCCTTCCCGTTGCTATGGACGAATAAAAAACAATAAAGGGTCCTTTCCAGGGTCTTACCTTGGATGACCCCTCTATCCTCTCTAAGCTCAAAAATAATGATGCTATTGAAAGACCCACCGGGGTTATCAATGAGAGTTTTAATGATCTTGATGAAGATGACTCTGGAATTTTTCGTTATTTAATTGATGAGTCTTTAAAAGATGCTTGGGATAGGTTATTGAGGATTAGGGCTAGCTACATACCACAATATCAAATTGAGGTTTACTTAAAGGGAAACGCTTACTATCTATAGTCTGGTGGAATTCCAGTGTCAGACCTGTCCAAAGCCATAGATTAAATTGAGATCTAACGCCTCACAAATTGTGCCATTTATTTTATTAGAAAAAACATCAGCAGACGATAACAACCCGCAATCCTCACCCGAAATCCTCGCCCCGATCCCTCCTGGTTTCCAATCGAGAGACGCATTACCCCCATGTGTCGCCCAGATCGCCCCCTCCCCCGCGCCGTACTACCTCCTGCTCTCATCGTCTTCGAGCAGCATGGTCACCCCAGCGGCCAGCCGCGCCCTTGGTCCTCCTCACCAAATCGGCTTCTCTAATGATGCCGCCCTCAGGCGGCATTGCAGGTGCGCGGTGCCGACATTAGGGATCGAGCCCACATCCTCATCTGTTGTTCATGCTTCAGCAGGTGAAATCACGTGCGACATCGGATGAATCGGCTGTCAGAGTAGCACCGCCCAGCCGGATAACTGCAGTGGTTTGCATACCCCCCCACCCATCTTGAAGTCGAAGATATTGTACTGCATCTACCACTCCCGATTTGATGATTCCATTTGTAATTTATGCAAAAGTGTGATTTTATTTGTATTTCATCCAACAACTGAGTACTCACTGGTTTGTATGTTCATTGGATGCCTAGTAATTGTTCTAGTGATGGGTTAGGTCCTTTATCATCAGTCTTCTTGTAATTCGTTCAGTTTATATGTTCCTGACACAACACATGCATCCTCAATTGCCATTTTCCATGCTTCCTACATTCTTGCTGGCAGCTATACCAACTTGACTCCACTTGACACTACCAACATGCAGGGATACAAATTTTATATAACATCTTAATATATTCATGATTCCACTTGACACTACTTACGCATCCAACACACCCGTTTCATGTTTCATACCTACTTTGTGCTTCTGTATTGCAATACCTATGCTTCCTTGGGCTAGGGAGTTTGCTTCATTTCGTGCATATCAACCAGTTACATTTGTATGTACGTGGCACAAATATAGGCATCCTACTGGCCCCAATCTTAGTTTGATTTGAGTTGCTTTTGATGCAATGCTTGTTTCGATGATTTCGGTACAGTGTATATATGTCAAAAATGATGTGTAATGGATCACTATGCAATTCACCAATTTTGTTCAATTTCCTATGCAGATCACATTAATATGATGGGCTCCCTAATATGATTCCAAATGTTGACTGTAATATTAATTTTGACAAGATCTCAATTTTCCATGCCTCCATCCAGGTTTAATTTTGTTCCCAAACCAATATGTTTGTGCTTCTTAGTTCTGTAGCATCTTACATACTATACAGATGCTTCCGGACTCTATATTTTTTGCTTCCAAATGCCAAAAAAATGAAATCAATCTACATTTTTGTGAGTCAAAACATCAACCCCCTTGGGGGTCAACATTTTTTTATTTTTGCTTCAATATTCACTGTTCTACACTTCAGTATGAACCCAAGTGTGTAGCACATTTTTTCCCTTCAATATTCACTGTTCTGTGCATGTATTAGGTCATTTATGATCAACCTTTTTTGTAGGGACCATGCTTTGTAAGGTATTGCAGTGTGTGCATCAACCATATCCTTCATCATGTGTAATGCACATATTATTCTCAGTATGAGATTTCCAGTAACCATGCTTTCTAGTAAGCATCAGATATGTGCTTCGATATTTGAGTTTGTTTGCATCGATGGATGAAATTAGTTTGTACATCAAAAAATGATCGATGCACATACAAATATTGGCAACATTCGTTGCTAATTTCCAGTTACAAACTTCTATGCTTCCACTAGGTATGATTACATTGAGATAATAACAAATTGATGCTTCTTAATATCCATGCTTCCTAACCTTGTTGTATTTTTCTTCAGGCCAGTTAGTTTTCTGTAATGAAACATACTTGTACACTTTGTTCTACTTACTGTTGCATTGTCAAAAAAGTTGTTTGTATTTAAACATTGTCATCATGCTTCATATATTTCATATATATGTTGACTGGGCAGACCCATATTTTAATGCCAAATCAAATCTAGAAAATAACTAAAAACCAACGACGGTGTGGCATAGCATGTAGAAAGAGTACATGCTTCCTTAGATGTGATTCCTTGCTTCTTTAGTACTGTACTATACATGTAATACACGTTATTGGTTCATATCTTCTATGCCTATGCATCATGTCTAACAGATGTATACTGAAAGCATGGTTTGTGTTGGCTTTGGAGCGTTGGGCACAACAGAAGAAATATACGGACGTGACCGATGCATGCACGAAGAAGTGTGATGACAGCTTGATCTGCCCTACAATGAGGGCGACTGCAAGTGAAGGGAAGCAAGTCTACAGTCTATATTAGAAATACGATGTTAAATTAGGAAGCATTGTATATATGCAATATTGGTGGCTGGAAGTAAATAAATTTGTATCATATCTAAAATTTATTGTACAAACTAATGAAACAGGAATCAAACTTATATTCGGTGAGAAGAAAACCATGGAAACACTTCTGTATTGGATGGATGAAAAGTTTTTCTTGTGTTGGAAACTTTGATATAGAAATGCATGGGATTTAAATTTTGTGATATGGAAACAAATTCTTAGATGCATTGGTTCAAAAAAAATCATAGATGCAAAATTTTATTACAAGGAAGCAAAATGCTTGGACATAATTTTTTGTTACATCCATAAATTATCGATTGCAATCGAAGCAAATTATCTCACTAGTGATGTTTCTAAAGCAATTACAGCTGCTTCCATAGAACAGAAACAATGTATCATATAATTTGAACAATTGCTTCGATCGCACCAGAAAATGATGCATCCGCATCCAGAAGAATACTTCCGTGGTACAAAAATGATGCTGCCATCTCAAATTAGATTTAATTCTGAGAAACAATCATTGTTTACCAAAATTGTTTCCACAAAAGGTGGGATTCTACATCATTATCGGAAGCACAGTTTTAGGAAACAAACCGCAGCTAGGCGGGGCGATTTTAGCGGACGTGCTAATCTAGTTAGTTAAGGAAGGAAACCAATCATAGCTAGCGGGGCCTCCGTACATGATCAGACGGCCAGATTGCTTTTGATCCTATGGCTCTGGACTGGTCTGATAGGCACGAGGGATCAGTAGTCTGATCCCTAGCGGTGCCCTTACTTAAAAGGCTTCTATGTTGGATTACCTGCTTCTTTCAAACAACTTCTAGACTCTATTTTTGAAGAAGTTTTCCTTGAAGGGGATGCTATAGATACCTATGAAATAATGAAAACTATATTTGGTCACCCATTGAATGATAAAGTTGAATCAACCACCCTCTTATGCTTTTATCAAAACGAAATTATCGAAGAGATGAAATCTAGTATAGATGCAAATTTCCGTAATGTGCTTAATCTTACTTCATCCATTAATGGCCATGTGCTTTCCCAAAATAGGAGGATAAATTCCATAGAAAGGAAATTTGCTCTTTTCTCTCCTACTGCCAAAGATGGCAATACCTAAAGATCTATCCTCGCTTTTATGCCTAGCTGGGGGCGTTAAACGATAGTGCTTATTGGGAGGCAATCCAATTTTATTTTTAGTTTTTTTTGTGTTTTTATTCTATTAGAGAATAAATAACCCATCTACCCTCTGCTTGGATGTGGTTTTGTGTTTTAATTAGTGTTTGTGCCAAGCTAGACCTATTGATCTTCTTGGATGATAGTTATTTGATCTTGCTGTAATTTGCAGAAACTTTTTGTTAAGTGCCCGAATTATTAAAAATCATCAGAACGTGATAAAATACTGATTCCAATTGCTTCTGATCAATAAACAAATTTTCTAGGTCTTCTAATTTTGGTAGATTTTTTGGAGTTCTAGAAGTTTGCGTTAGTTACAGATTACTACAGACTGTTCTGTTTTTGACAGATTCTGTTTTTCGTGTGTTGTTTGCTTATTTTGATGAATCTATGGTTAGTAAAATAGTTGATAATCCATAGAGAAGTTGGAATACAGTATGTTTAACACCAATATAAATAAAGAATGAGTTCATTACAGTACCTTGAAGTAGTTTTATGTTTTCTTTCTCTAACGGAGCTCACGAGATTTCTATTGAGTTTTGTGTTGTGAAGTTTTCAAGTTTTGGGTGAGTTCTTTTGATGGATTATGGAACAAGGAGTGGAAATAGCCTAAGCTTGGGGATGCCCATGGCACCCCCAAGATAATCCAAGGACACCAAAAAGTAAAAGCTTGGGGATTCCCCGGAAGGCATCCCCTCTTTCGTCCACTTCCATCGGTAATTTACTTGGAACTATATTTTTTTTCATCAACATGATATGTGTTTTGCTTGGAGCGTCTTGTATTATTTGTGTCTTTGTTTGTTAGTGTGCCACAATCATCCTTGCTGTACACACCTTTTGAGAGAGCCATACTTAGATTGGAATTTGATAGAATACTTTTTGTGCTTCACTGATATCTTTTGAGCTATGTAGTTTTGCTCTATGTGCTTCACTTATATCTTTTGAGCGTTATAATTTTTCTCTATGTGCTTCACTTAGATCTTTTAGAGCACGGTGGTGTATTATTTTAAAGAAACTATTGATCTCTCATGCTTCACTTCAATTATTTTGAGAGTCGTAATAGCATGGTAAATTGCTTAATATTAATATGCTCGGTATTCATGATTTGTGGAATTTTCTTTTGAGTGCGTTGAATACTAAGAAAAGATTGAAGCATGATAATTGTTTTGAGATATGGAGGTGATAATATTAGAGTCATGCTAGTGGAAGTAGTTCTGAATTTAAAGAATACGTGCGTTGAAGTTTGTGATTCCCGTAGCATGCACGTATGGTGAACCGTTATGTAACGAAGTCGGAGCATGAAGTGTTTATTGATTGTCCTCCCTATGAGGGGCGGTCGGGGGCGAGCGATGGTCTTTTCCTACCAATCTATCCCCCTAGGAGCATGCGCGTAATACTTTGCTTGGATAACTTCTAGATTTTTACAATAAGTATATGAGTTCTTTATGACTAATGTTGATTCCATAGATTATACGCACTTTTTCCCATCCTTGCACCATTGCTAGCCTCTCTAATACCGCACACTTTTTCGCCGATATCATACACCCACCATATACCTTCCTCAAAACAGCCACCATACTTACCTATCATGGCATTTCCATAGCCATTCCGAGATATATTGCCATGCAACTTTCCGCCGTTCCATTTATTATGACATGCTCCATCATTGTCATATTGCTAGCATGATCATGTAGTTGACATCGTATTTGTGGCAAAGCCACCGTTCATAATTCTTTCATACATGTCACTCATGAGTCATTGCACATCCCGGTACACCGCCGGAGGCATTCATATAGAGTCATATCTTGTTCTAGGTATCGAGTTGTAATTGTTGAGTTGTAAGAAAAATAAAAGTGTGATGATCATCATTTTTAGAGCATTGTCCCAAGTGAGGGAAGAATGATCGAGACTATGATTCCCCCACAAGTCGGGATGAAACTCCGGACGAAAAGTCCCAAATAAAAAAATAAAAAATGAGAGAAAAAGAGAGAAGGGACAATGCTACTATCCTTTTACCGCACTTGTGCTTCAAAGTAGCACCAAGATCTTCATGATAGAGAGTCTCATATGTTGTCACTTTCATATAGTAGTGGGAATTTTTCATTATAGAACTTGGCTTGTATATTCCAATGATGGGCTTCCTCAAAATGCCCTAGGTCTTCGTGAGCAAGCGAGTTGGATGCACACCCACTTAATTAGTTTCTTTTGTTGATCTTGGATATAGTTATAGCTCTAGTGCATCCGTTGCATGGCAATCCCTACTCACTCACATTGATATCTTTTAATGGGCATCTCCATAGCCCGTTGATACACCTAATTGATGTGAGATTATCTTCCCCTCTTTTTGTCTTCTCCACAACCACCGTTCTATTCCACATATAGTGCTATATCCATGGCTCACGCTCATGAATTGCGTGAAGGTTGAAAAAGTTTTGAAAATGTTAAAGTATGAAACAATTGCTTGGCTTGTCATCGGGGTTGTGCATGATTTAAATACTTTGTGTGGTGAAGATGGAGCATAGCCAGACTATATGAATTTGTAGGGATAACTTTCTTTGGCCATGTTATTTTAAGAAGACATAATTGCTTTATTAGTATGCTTGAAGTATTATTATTTTTATGTCAATATGAAATTTTGTCTTGAATCTTTCGAATCTGAATATTCATACCATAATTAAGAAATTTTGCATTGAAATTATGACAAGTAGCACTCCGCATCAAAAGTTCTCTTTTTATCATTTACCTACTCGAGGACGAGCAGGAATTAAGCTTGGGGATGCCTGATACGTCTCCAACGTATCTATAATTTTTGATTGCTCCATGCTATATTATCTACTGTTTTGGACTATATTGGGCTTTATTTTCCACTTTCATATTATTTTTGGGACTAACCGATTAATCAAAGGCCCATCCCAGAATTGTTGTTTTTTTGCCTATTTCAGTGTTTCGAAGAAACGAAATATCAAACGAAGTCCAAACAGAAAAATCCTTTCTGGAACGTGATTTTCTTCCCGAATAAGATCCAGGAGACTTGGACCCTACGCCAAGAAAGCTCCGAGGAGGGCACGAGATAGGGGGCGCCCCCTACAGCCCCAGGCGCGCCCCCCACCCTCGTGGGCCCACCGAAGCTCCACCGACGTACTTCTTCCTCCTATATATATCCACGTACCCCCAAACGATCAGAACAGGAGCCAAAAACCTAATTCCACCGCCGCAACTTTTTGTATCCACGAGATCCCATCTTGGGGCCTATTCCGGAGCTCGCCAGAGAGGACCGTCATCACGGAGGGCTTCTACATCATCATAGCCTCTGCGATGAAGTGTGAGTAGTTTACCTCAGACCTTCGGGTCCATAGTTATTAGTTAGATGGCTTCTTTTCTCTTTTAGGATCTCAATACAAAGTTCTCCCCCTCTCTTGTGGAGGTCTATTTGATGTAATCTTCTTCTTTTGTGGGGTGTTTGTTGAGACCGATGAATTGTGGGTTTATGATCAAGTCTATCTATGAATAATATTTGAATCTTCTCTGAATTCTTTTATGTATGATTGGTTATCTTTGCAAGTCTCTTCGAATTATCCGTTTGGTTTGGCCGACTAGATTGGTAGTTCTTGCCATGGGAGAAGTGCTTAGCTTTGGGTTCGATCTTGCGGTGTCCTTTCCCAGTGACAGAAGGGGCAGCAAGGCACGTATTGTATCATTGCCATCGAGGATAACAAGATGGGGTTTATTTCATATTGCATGAATTTATCTCTCTACATCATGTCATCTTGCTTAAAGCGTTACTCTATTTTTAACTTAATACTCTAGATGCATGCTGGATAGCGGTCGATGAGTGGAGTAATAGTAGTAGATGCAGAATCGTTTCGATCTACTTGTCACGAACGTGATGCCTATATACATGATCATGCCTAGATATTCTCATAACTATGCTCAATTCTGTCAATTGCTCAATAGTAATTTGTTCACCCACCGTAGAAAACTTATGCTCTTGAGAGAAGCCACTAGTGAAACCTATGGCCCCCGGGTCTATTCTCATCATATCAATCTCCATCACTCTAATCTTGCTTTGTTTTTACTTTGCCTTTTACTTTTCACTTTGCATCTTTATACCAAAAATACCAAAAACATTATCTCTATCAGATCTCACTCTCGTAAGTGACCGTAAAGGGATTGACAACCCCTAATCCCGTTGGTTGCGAGTTGCTATCGATTTTTGCAGGTACGAGGGACTTGAGCGTGGCCTCCTACTGGATTGAT
Source organism: Aegilops umbellulata (assembly GCA_032464435.1). Lineage (NCBI taxonomy): Eukaryota > Viridiplantae > Streptophyta > Magnoliopsida > Poales > Poaceae > Aegilops > Aegilops umbellulata. The sequence goes on along the minus strand of CP136060.1, from coordinate 643,941,290 downwards.
ACCTTGTTTCTCAAAAACTGAGGGAAATACTTACGCTACTCTATTGCACCATCCTCTCCTCTTCGGGGAAAACCAACGCAAGCTCAAGAGGTAGCAAGAAGAATTTCTGGCCTCGTGGCGGAACCTATCTACAGCTCCGGCAGAGCTGTTCTGCCGGTGAAACTTCCCTCCGGGAGGGGGAAATCATCACCATCGTCATCACCAACGCTCCTCTCATCGGGAGAGGGCAATCTCCATCAACATCTTCATCAGCACCATCTCATCTCCAAACCCTATAGTTCATCTCTTGTATCCAATTCTTGTCTCAAAGTCCGGGATTGGTACTAGTAGGTTGCTAGTAGTGTTGATTACTCCTTGTAGTTGATGCTAGTTGGTTTATTTGGTGGAAGATCATATGTTCAGATCCTATATGCATATTATTACCCCTATGATTATGAACATGAGTATCCCTTGTGAGTAGTTATGTTTGTTCCTGAGGACACGGGAGAAGTCTTGTTATTAGTAGTCATGTGAATTTGGTATTCGTTTGATATTTTGATAAGATGTATGTTGTCTAGCCTCTCGTGGTGGTATGTGAATGTCGACTACATAACACTTCACCATAATTTGGGCCTAGAGGAAGGCATTGGGAAGTAAGAAGTAGATGATGGGTTGCTAGAGTGACAGAAGCTTAAACCCTAGTTTATGCGTTTCTTCGTAGAGGGCTGATTTGGATCCATATGTTTCATGCTATGGTTAGGTTTACCTTAATACTTTTGTTGTAGTTGCGGATGCTTGCAATAGAGGTTAATTATAAGTGGGATGCTTGTTCCAGTAAGAACAAAACCCAAGCACCGGTCCACCCACATATCAAATTATCAAAGTACCAAACGCAAATCATATGAACGTGATGAAAACTAGCTTGACGATATTCCCATGTGTCCTCGGGAGCGCTTTTCCTATTATAAGAGTTTGTTCCGGCTTGTCCTTTGCTACAAAAAGGATTGGGACACCTTGCTGCACTTTATTTACTTTTGTTACTTGTTGCTCGTTACAATTTACCTTATCACAAAACTACCTGTTACCACTTATTTCAGTACTTGCAGAGAATACCTTGCTGAAAACCGCTTATGATTTCCTTCTGCTCCTCATTGGGTTCGACACTCTTACTTATTGAAAGGACTACGATAGATCCCCTATACTTGTGGGTCATCAAGACTCGCCCTTCTTTCTACCTCTCGCCGCCGACGCCTCTCCCTCTTGCTCTCTCCCCCGCCGATGGCAATGGCCGAGCGCTTCCCAGGCGATGGCGCAGCGGCGAACGGCTTCGGCCGCCGCCATCTGCACGAGGATGAGGCACTTCTCCTCTACGAGGTCGTGTACCCGGCGCCCTCGGACATGCGGGTGCCGGGCACCTAGAGGCTCAGCGCCAGTGGGGTCACGGTGCCGGCCGCTCCCACTGGAGCGGTCCGGCACGCCGAAATCACATGCATACGGTCTTCGTTGCCGGATCCGCAGCGGAACCAGCCAAGGTTCGCCCCACACAGCAATGCGCTATGGACAGCGTACTTTGAGCGGCTCCACGAGGAGCAGATCGCCGCCACCAACGGTGTCGAGCCCCACGGCGGCCCCAACTCCGAGGGACGGTGCCTATGGTGGGGCGTCCTACGCCGCACCCTCGAAGCCGTCCTCAAGCACATCGAGGCTGGCAACACGCCGCGCCTGGAGTACCATGTGCCCCCTCCTTCTCTCACCGCCGCGACAACTCCTGGACGCCGCGGCAAATGGAGACGGCAACATCGTCGTCGTCGGGCTCCGGCACTCTGTCCTCCGGCTCGCTGGCGCTTCGCCCGGTCAAACCGGAGCCGCAGGATACGCCACTTGGGTGCCGCAGCCGCCCCTCTCCTCGTTCCCACCGCCTCGTCCGGTCGAAGACCGAGCCGAGTTTGCTCCCCGTGAAGAAGGAGCACCAGTACATGGCTGCCGATGACGGGATCACCCTCAAGTTGGCGAAGGAGGACTACATCCACGAGCAGATGGAGCGCCAGCGTCGGGCCTTTGAGGAAATCATAGCTCGGCGCCGCGGACGCCAGGAGGGCGGCGTGATCGTCCTCGACAGCGACGACGAGGATGTGCCCGGGCCGTCCAACCCCCTGGGCATCGAGGGGTGCAGCAGGGACGAACGGCGGCACCCAGCATGACGGCGACGACGACGGCGACAGCGGCGTCGACTACACCCGGTTCTACAGGCTCCTCGACATGTAGAAGGCGGGCGGCGGCAGTGGCTAGGCCTAGTCGTTTTTAGTTTGTGTTTTCCTTTGTGTTTTTAAGTTTTGTAAAATATCAATGAAATCGCCTTGTTTGGACGAAATTGTGTCGTGTTTTGGCCGATTTCATGTTTCAAAAAATGGCGTCTGGGGGCGACCTGGGTGCGGTGGCTGGGAACCCGATCGACCCCACGCTGAGATTATCGCCGGTTCGCCCGCAGGCGGCGATATTTCAAGCGCCCGGGGGCCGAACGGCTGGAGATGCTCTAATACAGTGTCGAGATGCATACGCATGTAGTGCTTTTCGGAAAAGTGTTGGGAAACGTAGCATGCAATTTCAAAAAAATTCCAACGCTCACACAAGATCTATCTAGGAAATGTATAGCAATGAGAGGGGAAGAGTGTGTCCGTCTACCCTCGTAGACCGAAAGCGGAAGCATTTGACAACACGGTTGATGTACTCGAACTTCTTCTCGTTCCAACCGATCAAGCACCGAACGTACGACACCTCCGAGTTCTGCACACGTTCAGCTCAATGACGTCCCTCGAACTCTTGATCCAGCAAAGTGTCGGGGAGAGTTTCGTCAGCACGACGGAGTGGTGATGGTGATGGTCAAGTCATCCGTGCAGGGCTTCGCCTAAGCACTACGACAATATGATCGGAGGCATAAGCTATGGAGGGGGGCGTCGCACATGGCTAAGAATCAATGTTGTGTGTTCTAGCGGTGCCTCCCACACACATATATATAGCTGGGAGAGGGAGAGGGGCTGCAAGGGGCGCCGCAAGTAGGAGTAATCCTACTTGGGCGCATCCCCCAAGTCGTGCTCCCCCTTCCATATCCATCGGAGCAGGAAGAAAGAGACGGGTGAGGGGAAGGAAAGGGGGAGGCCAAATCCTCCCTTTTCCTTCTCCATTCCCTTCCTTGCCTTCTCCTCCTATTCGGCCTATAGGGGGTGCACTATCCAACTCTTGGCCCATTAGGCCCATATAGCTTGCCGGGGGTTGCCCGGAACCCCTTCTGGCGACCCGATAAGTACCCGGTACCCCCAGAACACTTCTGGTGTCCGAATACTATCGTCCTATATATGAATCTTTACCTCCTAGCCATTTAGAGACTCCTCGTCATGTCCGTGATCTCATCCGGGACACCGAACAATCTTCAGTCACCAAAACACACAACTCATAATACAACATCATCGAACTTTAAGCGTGCGGACCCTACAGGTTCGAGAACTATGTAGACATGACCGAGACACATCTCCGGTCACTAACCAATAGCGAAACCTGAATGCTCATATTGGTTCCTACATATTCTACGAAGATTTTTATCGGTCAAACCGCAATAACAACATACGTTATCCCCTTTGTCATCGGTATGTTACTTGCCCGAGATTCGATCGCCGGTATTCTCATACCTAGTTCAATCTCGTTACCGGAAAGTCTCTTTACTCGTTCCGTAATGCATCATCCCATAACTAACTCATTAGTCACATTGCTTGCAAGGCTTATAGTGATGTGCATTACCAAGAGGGCCCAGAGATAGCTCTCCGATACTCGGAGTGACAAATCTTAATCTTGATCTATGCCAACCCAACAAACACCTTCGGAGACACCTGTAGAGCATCTTTATAATCACCCAGGTATGTTGTGACGTTTGCTAGCACACAAGGTGTTCCTCCGGTATTCGGGAGTTGCATAATCTCATAGTCAGAGGAATATGTATAAGTCATGAAGAAAGCAATAACAATAAAACTTAACGATCATTATGCTAAGCTAACAGATGGGTCTTGTCCATCACATCATTCTCTAATGATGTGATCCCGTTCATCAAATGACAACACATGTCTATGGTTAGGAAACTCAACCATCTTTGATTAACGAGCTAGTCTAGTAGAGGCTTACTAGGGACACTATGTTTTGTCTATGTATCGACACATGTATCAAGTTTCCGGTTAATACAATTCTAGCATGAATAATAAACATTTATCATGATATAATGAAATATAAAATAACAAATTTATTATTGCCTCTAGGGCATATTTCCTTCAAAAAGATAACCGCTAATGTTGCACTATAGAAAGGGTTAGTCAAGTTATCCTTGTGTTCTTGCATCAAATTTCCTACATATCATAGGAATTTTCCTGGATGGGCTCTGCCTTGCTCCGGTGCTACCGGCACCATGGTGGGAGCTTGCTGTGGTTGCACCAAGATGTCGGCACGGTCGTGGTGGCTCTGGCGGCGGTGGTTGGCATTCAGCGGTAGGGTGTGGGTAGTGGTGCTGACCACCTTCTCGATCCTCGGTCTGATCCGACAATGTCGGTGTCTTGGAGCTAGGGCTTGCGCTCGGGCATGCAAGATCTCAGCCCGAGGTGGGTCGGGTATGTCACTCCGAGTGGTATGTTTGGGCTTGGCCTAGGTGGTGTCCACATGTGGTAAGGTACCTCTCCTCATGGGCATAGTGCGCAGTGATGGACGTCGAATCATCGCTGTGCTGATGGAAGGATCAACACTGATGGCTAAGGATGTGGCATTGTGTGACTCGCCTTGGCCAAGGCCAAAGGGCTATGGCCTAGGCTTATTCAACGGCGGTCATCGGGAGTCACTGTGTCGTGTCCCCCTAGTCCATCGTGATTAGTTAGGGACGCAGGTGTGGGCGCCTTCGATTGTGGAGGAGTGGACCGAGAATTGGTGGCTGATGTCGAGCTAGGAGAGGAAGGAGGTGCCTCTGCTCTTCCTAACGTGCTTGGTAGCACCACCCGAGATCTCAAGACTGGGTGCTTGAGTAGCACCACCATGGATCTCTTGTATGTGTTGTTGCCACCACTATGCCATGATCCCAGCAGCAACATGTGATGTGGACCGCCACCGCTGCACAACTATTCCTCTTCATCAAGCATTGTTCATAGTTTGCAATACCCCATCAAAGAGAGGAACCCTCGTGAAGACTTTTTGATGGCCACAAAAGTTCGCAGCGAGTCCGCCGCTGCAGGCGAGAGTGGTCGCCAAAGTGGAGGTCCACATCCGACACTAGGCCATTGCATACGACCACATCGACTAGCACCGACAAAGGAGCCCCACACCAGCATAGCCACGTGGATCTGGACGAGACTATTCCGATATCACTCCATCAACCATCCCACGCTCGCCCCGGCGACCTTTGACTGGACCCGCCGGATGGGAAGGATGGCGATAGCCAACTCCTAATGGCAGGTGCAGTCAACCACGATCCCACTACCCCCATGGCCATAATCTCTCGTCCAAGAGGGGTCCAGTAGCGTGGAAGCCTGGGAGTTTACCGGTGGAGCGAGGGAGCACATGGATCAGATCTGACGAGGGGTCGTCGTAGGGGTTACCCTAGGAGAGGAGCAATGGAGGAAAGAGATGTCCTGCCAGCACCGGTGACCACACATGGCTTTGCCCAGCGTCTTTGACAAGTGGCGGCGAGTGAGAGTTGCCAGTAAGGGGACTGTTGCAGCGGCGGCGCTCGTGCCGCCAGAGTCGACCTAAACGAACGACACGTGCGTAAGTTTCATGTATGTCGAACGGTGCAGGGCAATGGTTCGATAGGGAGGATGAGAGAGAATGCATGACATGTGTGTGGAAGCGAAGGTCCCATTCGTCAATGCAAGAAACAGACTCGAGCTTTGCAGGGTGATGTATACTACACAACCTTCTTCTTGTAGACGTTGTTGGGCCTCCAAGTGCAGAGGTTTGTAAGACAGTAGCAAATTTCCCTCAAGTGGATGACCTAAGGTTTATCAATCCATGGGAGGCGTAGGATTAAGATGGTCTCTCTCAAACAACCCTGTAACCAAATAACAAAGAGTCTCTTGTGTCCCCAACACACCCAATACAATGTTAAATTATATAGATGCACTAGTTCGGCGAAGAGATGGTGATACAAGTGCAATATGGATGGTAGATATGTGTATTTGTAATCTGAAAATATAAAAACAGCAAGGTAGCAAGCGATAAAAGTGAGCAGAAACGGTATTGCAATGCTTCAAAACAAGGCCTAGGTTTCATACTTTCACTAGTGCAAGTTCTCTCAACAATAAAAGCATAATTAGATCATATAACAATCCCTCAACATGCAACAAAGAGTCACTCCAAAGTCACTAATAGCGAGAACAAACGAAGAGATTATTGTAGGGTACGAAACCACCTCAAAGTTATTCTTTTCGATCAATCCATTGGGTTATTCCTATAAGTGTCACAAACCGCCCTAGAGTGCGTAGTAAAATAACACCTTAAGACACATATCAACCAAAACCCTAATTTCACCTAGATACTCCAATGTCACCTCAAGTATCCGTGGGTATGATTATACGATATGCATCACACAATCTCAGATTCATCTGTTCAACCAACACAAAGAACTTCAAAGAGTGCCCCAAAGTTTCTACGAGAGAGTCAAGACGAAAACGTGTGCGTTTCTATGCATAGATTCCCAAGGTCACGGAACCCGCAAGTTGATCATCAAAACATACATCAAGTGGATCAATAGAATACCCCATTGTCACCACGGGTATCCCACGCAAGACATACATCAATGAAGGAAATATGCCCTAGAGGCAATAATAAAGTTACTATTTATTTCCTTATATCATGATAAATGTTTATTATTCATGCTAGAATTGTATTAACCGGAAACATAATACGTGTGTGAATACATAGACAAACAGAGTGTCACTAGTATGCCTCTACTTGACTAGCTCGTTGATCAAAGATGGTTATGTTTCCTAGCCATTGACATGAGTTTTCATTTGATTAACGGGATCACATCATTAGGAGAATGACGTGATTGACTTGACCCATTCCGTTAGCTTAGCACTCGGTCGTTTAGTATTCTGCTATTGCTTTCTTCATGACTTATACATGTTCCTATGACTATGAGATTATGCAACTCCCGTTTACCGGAGGAACACTTTGTGTGCTACCAAACGTCACAACGTAACTTGGTGATTATAAAGGTGCTCTACAGGTGTCTCTGAAGGTACTAGTTGGGTTGGCGTATTTCAAGATTAGGATTTGTCACTCCGATTGTCGGAGAGGTATCTCTGGGCCCACTCGGTAATGCACATCACTATAAGCCTTGCAAGCATTACAACTAATGAGTTAGTTGCGGGATGATGTATTACAGAACGAGTAAAGAGACTTGCCGGTAACGAGATTGAACTAGGTATTAAGATACCGATGATCGAATCTCGGGCAAATAACATACCGAGGACAAAGGGAACAATGTATGTTGTTATGCGGTTTGACCGATAAATATCTTCGTAGAATATGTAGGAGCCAATATGAGCATCCAGGTTCCGCTATTGGTTATTGACCGGAGACATGTCTCGGTCATGTCTACATAGTTCTCGAACCCGTAGGGTCAGCACGCTTAAAGTTTGATGACGGTTATATTACGAGTTTATATGTTTTGATGTACCGAAGATAGTTCGGAGTCCCGGATGTGATCACGGACATAACGAGGTGTCTCGAAATGGTCGAGAGATAAAGATTGATATATTGGAAGCCTATATTTGGATATCGGAAGTGTTCCGGGTGAAATCGGGATTTTACCGGAGTACTGATGGTTACCGGAACCCCCCCCCCCCGGGGGTTTAATAGGCCAAGATGGGACTTAGTGGAGAAGAGGAGGGGCGGCCAGGGCAGTCCGCGCACCCCTCCCCCTCTAGTCCGAATTGGACAAGGAGGTGGGGGCGGCGCCCCCCTTTCCTTCCTCTCTCCCTCCTCCTTCCCCCTTCTCCTACTCCAACTAGGAAAGGAGGGAGTCCTACTCCCGGTGGGAGTAGGACTCCTCCCTGGCGCGCCTCCTCCTGGCCGGCCGCCTCTCCCCCTTTGCTCCTTTATATACTGGGGCAGGGGGCACCTCTAGACACAACAATTGATCTCTTGATCTCTTAGCCGTGTGCGGTGCCCCCCTCCACCATAATCCACCTCGATAATATCGTAGCGGTGCTTAGGCGAAGCCCTGCGTCTGTAGAACATCATCATCGTCACCACGCCGTCGTGCTGACGGAACTCTCCCTCAAAGATCGGCTGGATCGGAGTTCGAGAGACGTCATCGAGCTGAACGTGTGCTGAACTCGGAGGTGCCGTACGTTCGGTACTTGATCGGTTGGATCGTTGATACGTCTCCAACGTATCTATAATTTTTTATTGCTCCATGCTACTTTATCTACTGTTTTGGACTATATTGGGCTTTATTTTCCACTTTTATATTATTTTTGGGACTAACCTATTAACCGGAGGCCCAGCCCAGAATTGCTGTTTTGTTTTGCCTATTTCAGTAATTCGAGGAAACAAAATATCAAACGGAGTCCAAACGGAATGAAACCTTCGGGAACGTGATCTTCTCACCGAACGTGATCCAGGAGACTTGGACCCTACTCCAAGAAGTTTCCGGGGAGGTCACGAGGGTGGAGGGCGCGCCCCCCTGCCTCGTGGGCCCCTCGGAGCTCCACCGACGTGCTCCTTCCTCCTATATATACCTACGTACCCCCATTAGACCAGGGACGGAGCCAAAACCCTAATTCCACCGCCGCAACTTCCTGTATCCACGAGATCCCATCTTGGGGCCTGTTCCGGAGCTCCGCCGGAGTGGGCATCCATCACGGAGGGCTTCTATATCAACACCATAGCCCTTCCGATGAAGTCTGAGTAGTTTACTTCAGACCTTCGGGTCCATAGCTAGTAGCTAGATGGCTTCTTCTCTCTTTTTGTATCTCAATACAATGTTCTCCCCCTCTCTCGTGGAAATCTATTCGATGTAATCTTCTTTTTGCGGTGTGTTTGTTGAGACCGATGAATTCTGGGTTTATGATCCAACTTATCTATGAATAATATTTGAATCTTCTCTGAATTCTTTTATGTATGATTGAGTTATCTTTGCAAGTCTCTTCGAATTATCCGTTTGGTTTGGCCAACTAGATTGGTAGTTCTTGCAATGTGAGAAGTGCTTAGCTTTGGGTTCAATCTTGTGGTGTCCTTAGTCAGTGACAGAAAGAGTTGCAAGGCACGTATTGTATTGTTGCCATCGAGGATAACAAGATGGGGTATTTATCATATTGCCTGAATTTATTCCTCTACATCATGTCATCTTGCTTAAGGCGTTACTCTGTTTTTAACTTAATACTCTAGATGCATGCTGGATAGCGGTCGATGAGTGGAGTAATAGTAGTAGATGCAGGCAGGAGTCGGTCTACTTGTCACGGACGTGATGCCTATATACATGATCATACCTAGATAACCTCATAACTATGCTCAATTCTATCAATTGCTCAACAGTAATTTGTTCACCCACCGTAGAATATCTATGCTCTTGAGAGAAGCCACTAGTGAAACCTATCCCCCCCGGGTCTATTCTCATCATATCAATCTCCATCACTTTATTTTACTTGTTTTGCTTTTACTTTTCACTTTGCATCTTTATACCAAAAATACCAAAAAATATTATCTCTATCAGATCTCACTCTCGTAAGTGACCGTGAAGGGATTGACAACCCCTAAGCGTTGGTTGCGAGTTGCTACTGTTTTGTGCAGGTACGAGGAACTTGCGCGTGACCTCCTACTGGATTGATACCTTGGTTCTCAAAAACTGAGGGAAATAGTTACGCTACTGTGCTTCATCACCCCCTCCTCTTCGGGGAAAACCAACGCTAGCTCGAGACGTAGCAATCGTGAAGACGTATGACTACATCAACCGCGTTGTGCTAACGCTTCCGCTTTCGGTCTACGAGGGTACATGGACACACTCTCCCCTCTCATTGCTATGCATCACCATGATCTTGTGTGTGCGTAGGATTTTTTTGAAATTACTACATACCCCAACAATTAAGTGTTCTCAAATCCTTAGAGACTCAATCCGATAAGAGAACTTCAAAGGGAAAACTCAATCCATTACAAGAAGATAGAGGGGGAGAAACATCATAAGATCCAATTATAATAGCAAAGCTCGCGGTACATCAAGATCGTGCCATATCAAGAACACGAGAGAGACAGATGAAACACATAGTTACTGGTACATACCCTCAGCCCTGAGGGTGAACTACTCCCTCCTCATCATGGAGAGCACCGGGATGATGAAGATAGCCACCGGTGATGGATCCCCCGCTCCGGCAGGGTGCCGGAACAGGGCCCCGATTGGTTTTTGGTGGCTACAGAGGCTTACGGCGGCGGAACTCCCGATCTAGGTTTCTTTCTGGGGGGGGGGTTTCTGTATTTATAGGAATTTTTGGCGTCGGTCTCACATCAGGGGGTATCCGGGTCATCCACGGGATAGAGGGCGCGCCTAGGAGGGTAGGGGGCGCCCTCCACCCTCGTGGGTGGCTCGGGACTCTTCTGGCCCAACTCTTTTACTCCGGGGGCTTCTTTTGGTCCATAAAAAATCATCAAAAATTGGCACGTCAATTGGACTCCGTTTGGTATTCCTTTTCTGTAAAACTAAAAAACTAGGAAAAAACAGAAACTGGCACTGGGCTCTAGGTTAATAGGTTATTCCCAAAAATCATATATAACAGCATATAAATGCATATAAAACATCCAAGATGGATAATATAATAGCATGGAACAATAAAAATCATAGATACGTTGGAGACGTATCAAGCATCCCCAAGCTTAATTCCTGCTCGTCCTCGAGTAGGTAAATGATAAAAACAGAATTTTTGATGTGGAATGCTACCTAACACATTTATGAATGTAATTTTCTTTATTGTGGCAAGAATATTCAGATCCATAAGATTCAAAACAAAAGTTTAATATTGACATGAAAACAATAATACTTCAAGCATACTAACAAAGCAATCATGTCTTCTCAAAATAACATGGCCAAAGAAAGCTATCCCTACAAAATCACATAGTCTGGCTATGCTCTATCTTCATCACACAAAGTATTTTAATCATGCACAACCCCGATGACAAGCCAAGTAATTGTTTCATACTTTTGATGTTCTCAAAATTTTTCAATCTTCACGCAATACATGAGCGTGAGCCATGGACATAGCACTATAGGTGGAATGGAATGGTGGTTGTGGAGAAGACAAAAAGGAGAAGATAGTCTCACATCAACTAGGCGTATCGACATGCTATGGGTATGCCCATCAATAGATATCAATGTGAGTGAGTAGGGATTTCCATGCAATGGATGCACTAGAGCTATAAGTGTATGAAAGCTCAAAAAGAAACTAAGTGGGTGTGCATCCCACTCGCTTGCTCACGAAGATCTAGGGCATTTTAAGGAAGCCCATCATTGGAATATACAAGCCAAGTTTTATAATGAAAGATTCCCACTAGTATATGAAAGTGACAACATAGGAGACTCTCTATCAAGAAGATCATGGTGCTACTTTGAAGCACAAGTGTGGTAAAAGGATAGTAGCATTGCCCCTTCTCTCTTTTTCTCTCATTTTTTTTGTTTTTTGGGCCTTCTCCTTTTTTTGGCCTCTTTTTTCTCTTTTTTTATTTTTCGTCCGGAGTCTCATCCCGACTTGTGGAGGAATCATAGTCTCCATCATCCTTTCCTCACATGGGACAATGCTCTAGTAAAGATGACCATCACACTTTTATTTACTTACAACTCAAGAAATTACAACTCGATACTTAGAATGAAATATGACTCTATATGAATGCCTCCGGCGGTGTATCGGGATGTGCAATGAATCAAGAGTGACATGTATGAAAGAGTTATGAACGGTGGCTTTGCCACAATACAATATCGACTGATCATGCAAAGCAATATGACAATGATGTAGCGTGTCATAATAAACGGAACGGTGGAAAGTTGCATGGAAATATATCTCGGAATGGCTATGGAAATGCCATAATAGGTAGGTATGGTGGCCGTTTTGAGGAAGGTATATGGTCGGTGTATGGTACCGGCGGCAGTTGCGCGGCACAAGAGAGGCTACCAATGGTGGAAGGGTGAGAGTGTGTATAATCCATAGACTCAACATTAGTCATAAAGAACTCACATACTTATTGCAAAAATCTATTAGTTATCGAAACGAAGTACTACACACATGCTCCTAGGGGGATAGATTGGTAGGAAAACACCATCGCTCGTCCCCGACCGCCACTCATAAGGAAGACAATAAAAAAAACTTCATCACATAACGGTTCACCATACATGCATACTACGGGAATCACAAATTTTAACACAAGTATTTCTCGAATTCAAAACTACTCTACTAGCATGAATCTAATTTCACCATCTTCTTATATCAAAACAATCATAAAGAATCAAACTTCTCATAGTATTAAATGCACTTTATATGAAAGTTTTTATTATATCCCTCTTGGATGACTATCATATTAGGACTAAATTCATAACCAAAGCAAATTACCATGCTGTTCTAAAGACTCTCAAAATAATATAAGTGAAGCATGAGAGTTCATCTATTTCTTCAAAATAAAACCGCTGTCGTCCTCTAAAAAGATATAAGTGAAGCACTAGAGCAAATGACAAACTACTCTAAAAGATATAAGTGAAGATCAATGAGTAGTCGACTAATTATGTAAATATGTGAAGACTCTCTAACATTTAAGAATTTCAGATCTTGGGGTTTTATTCAAACAACAAGCAAAACAAAATAAAATAAAATGACACTCCAAGCAAAACACATATCATGTGGAGAATAAAAATATAGCTCCAAGTAAGGTTACCGATGAACGAAGACGAAAGAGGGGATGCCATCCGGGGCATCCCCAAGCATGAGCTCTTGGTTGTCCTTGAATATTACCTTGGAGTGCCTGGGCATCCCCAATCTTAGGCTCTTGCCAATCCTTATTCTATAGCCCATTGAATCTTTACCAAAAACTTGAAAACTTCACAACACAAAACTAAACAGAAAACTCGTAAGCTCCGTTAGTATAAGAAAATAAATCACCAATTAGGTATTGTTGTGAACTCATTCTAAATTCATATTGGTGTTATGTCTACTGTATTCCAACTTATCTATGGTTCATACCCTCCGATACTACTCATAGATTCATCAAAATAAGCAAACAACACAATGGAAACAGAATCTGTCAAAAACAGAACAGTCTGTAGTAATCTATAACTCTCGAATACTTCTGTAACTTCAAAAACTATGAAATAAATTGTTGGACCTGAGGAATTTTTATATTAATCTTATGCAAAAAGAATCAACTTAAAAGCACTCTTCTGTAAAAAAAATGACAGCTAATCTCGTGAGCGCAAAGTTTCTAATTTTTAGCAAGATCAACACAACTATTACCGTAAGCTATCCTAAAAGGTCTTACTTGGCACTTTATTGAAACAAAAGCTATAAAACATGATTACTACAGTAGCTTAATCATGTGAACACACAAAAACATTAGGCGTAAATATTGGGTTGTCTCCCAACAAGCGCTTTTCTTTAAAGCCTTTTAGCTAGGCATGATGATTTCAGTGATGCTCGCATAAAAAGATAAGAACTGAAACATAAAGAGAGCATAATGAAGAATATAACTAGCACATTTAAGTCTAACCCACTTCCTATGCATAGGGATTTTGTGAGCAAACAACTTATGGGAACAATAATCAACTAGCATAGGAAGGCAAAACAAGCATAATTTTAAAACTTTACGCACATAGAGAGGAAACTTGATATTAGTGCAATTGCTACAAGCATATATTCCTCCCTCATAATAAATTTCATTAGCATCATAAATGAATTCAAAAATATAACTATCACATAAAGAATCCTTTTCATGATGCATAAGCATATAATTTTTATTACTCTCCACATAAGCAAATTTCTTCTCATGAATAGTAGTGGGAGCAAACTCAACAAAATAACTCTCATGTGAGGCATAATCCAATTGAAAATTAAATCAAGATGACAAGTTTCATGGTTTTCATTATTCTTTATAGCATACATGTCATCACAATAATCATCATAAATAGCAACTTTGTTATCATAATCAATTGGAACCTCTTCCGAAATAGTGGATTCATCACTAAATAAAGTCATGACCTTTCCAAATCCACTTTCATAATTATCACAATAAGATTCAAAACCCTCCAAAATAGTGGGATCATTACTTCCTAAAGTTAACACTCTTCCAAACCCACTTTCATCAATATAATCATCATAAATGTGAGGCATGCTTTCATCATAATAAATATTCTCATCAAAACTTGGGGGACTAAAAGTATCTTCATTAAACATAGCATCCCCAAGCTTGTGGCTTTGCATATCATTAGCATCATGGATATTCAAGGAATTCATACTAATAACATTGCAATCATGCTCATCATACAAAAATTTAGTGCCAAACATTGTAATGCATTCTTCTTCTAGCACTTCAGCACAATTTTCCTTCCCATCATTTTCACGAAAGACATTAAAAAGATGAAGCATATGAGGCACCCTCAATTCCATTTTTGGCAGTTTTCTTTTATAAACTAAAGTAGTGACAAAACAAGAAACAAAAAGATTCGATTGCAAGATCTAAAGATATACCTTCAAGCACTAACCTCCCCGGCAACGGCGCCAGAAAAGATCTTGATGTCTACTAGACAGCATTCGTCTTGTAGACGTTGTTGGGCCTCCAAGTGCAGAGATTTGTAGGACAGTAGCAAATTTCCCTCAAGTGGATGACCTAAGGTTTATCAATCCGTGGGAGGCGTAGGATGAAGATGATCTCTCTCAAACAACCCTGCAACCAAATAACAAAGAGTCTCTTGTGTCCCCAACACACCCAATACAATGGTAAATTGTATAAGTGCACTAGTTTGGCGAAGAGATGGTGATACAAGTGCAATATGGATGGTAGATATGGGTATTTGTAATCTGAAAATATAAAAACAACAAGGTAGCAAGCGATAAAACTGAGTAGAAACGGTATTGCAATGCTTCGAAACAAGGCCTAGGGTTCATACTTTCACTAGTGCAAATTCTCTCAACAATAATAGCATAATAAGATCATATAACAATCCCTCAACATGCAACAAAGAGTTACTCCAAAGTCACTAATAACGGAGAACAAACGAAGAGATTATTGTAGGGTACGAAACCACCTCAAAATTATTCTTTCCAATCAATCCATTGGGCTATTCCTATAAGTGTCACAAACAAACCTAGAGTTCATAGTAAAATAACACCTTAAGACACATATTAACCAAAACCCTAATGTCACCTAGATACTCCAATGTCACCTCAAGTATCCGTGGGTATGATTATACGATATGTTGGGGAACGTTGCAGAAAATTAAAATTTTTCCTACGGTTTCACCAAGATCCATCTATGAGTTTATCTAAGCAACGAGTCATGGGAGAGAGATTGCATCTACATACCACTTTGTAGATCGCGAGCGGAAGCGTTCAACGAACGGGGATGAGGTAGTCGTACACGACGTGATCCAAATCACCGGAGATCCTAGCACCGAAAGGACGGCACCTCCGCGTTCAACACACGTACGATCAGCGTAACGTCTCCTTCTTCTTGATCCAGCAAGGCAAAGGAGAGGTTGAGGAAGATGGCTCCAGTAGCAGCACGATGGCGTGGTGATGGTGGAGCTACAGTACTCCGGCAGGGCTTCGCCGTGCTCTACGGAGGAGGAGGAGGTGTTGGAGAGGGAGAGGGAGGCGCCAAGGACCAGGGGTGCGGCTGTTCCCTCCCCCCCCCCTTTATATAGGAGTGCCAAGGGGGGGCGCCGGCCCTAGGAGATCCAATCTCCTTGGGGCGGCGGCCAAGGGGAGGTTTCCCTCCCCCCAAGGCACCTAGGAGGTGCCTTCCCCTTGTGGGACTCCTTCCCTTTGAAACCCTAGGAGCATGGGCCTCTTGGAGCTGGTTCCCCTTGGCCCATGTAGGCCAAGGCGCACCCCCTAGAGCCCATGTGGCCCCCCGAGGCAGGTGGCCCCACCCGGTGGACCCCCGGGACCCTCCCGTGGTCCCGGTACAATACCGATAACCCCGAAACTTGTCCTGATGGCCAAAACAGCACTTCCTATATATAATTCTTTACCTCCGGACCATTTAGAAACTCCTCGTGACGTCCGGGATCTCATCCGGGACTCCGAACAACATTCGGGTTACTGCATATACATATCTTCACAACCCTAGCGTCACCGAACCTTAAGTGTGTAGACCCTACGGGTTCAGGAGACATGCAGACATGACCGAGACGGCTCTCGGGCAATAACCAACAGCGGGATCTGGATACCCATGTTGGCTCCCACATGCTCCACGATGATCTCATCGGATGAACCACGATGTCGAGGATTCAATTAATCCCGTATACGATTCCCTTTGTCAATCAGTATTTTACTTGCCCGAGATTCGATCGTCGGTATCCCAATACCTCGTTCAATCTCGTTACCGGCAAGTCACTTTACTCGTACCGTAATGCATGATCCCGTGATCAAACACTTTGATCACATTGAGCTCATTATGATGATGCATTACCGAGAGGGCCCGGTGATACCTCTCCGTCAAGCTGAGTGACAAATCCCAGTCTCGATCCGTGTCAACCCAACAGATACTTTCGGAGATACCCGTAGTATACCTTTATAGTCACCCAGTTACGTTGTGACGTTTGGCACACCCAAAGCACTCCTACGGTATCCGGGAGTTACACGATCTCATGGTCTAAGGAAAGGATACTTGACATTGAAAAACTCTAGCAAACGAACTATGCGATCTTATGCTATGTTTAGGATTGGGTCTCGTCCATCACATCATTCTCCTAATGATGTGATCTCGTTATCATTGACATCCAATGCCCATAGTCAGGAAACCATGACTATCTATTGATCAACGAGCTAGTCAACTAGAGGCTTACTAGGGACATGTTGTTGTCTGTTATTCACACATGTATTACGATTTCCGGATAACACAATTATAGCACGAATAAAGACAATTATCATGAATAAGGAAATATAATAATAATGCTTTTATTATTGCCTCTAGGGCATATTTCCAATAGTCTCCCACTTGCACTAGAGTCAATAATCTAGTTACATTGTGATGAATCGAACACCCATAGAGTTCTGGTGCTGATCATGTTTTGCCTTAAGGAGAGGTTTAGTCAACGGATCTGCGACATTCAGATCCGTGTGCACTTTACAAATTTCTATGTCTCCATCTTGAACATTTTCACGAATGGAGTTGAAGCGACGCTTGATGTGCCTGGTCTTCTTGTGAAACCTGGGCTCCTTGGCAAGTGCAATAGCTCCAGTGTTGTCACAGAAGAGTTTGATTGGCCCTGACGCATTGGGTATGACTCCGAGGTCGGTGATGAACTCCTTCACCCAAATTGCTTCATGTGCTGCCTCCGAGGCTGCCATGTACTCCGCTTCACATGTAGATCCCGCCATGACGCTCTGCTTGCAACTGCACCAGCTTACTGCCCCACCATTCAAAATATACACGTATCCGGTTTGTGACTTAGAGTCATCCAAATCTGTGTCGAAGCAAGCGTCCACGTAACCCTTTACGACGAGCTCTTCGTCACCTCCATAAACGAGAAACATTTCCTTAGTCCTTTTCAGGTACTTCAGGATATTCTTGACCGCTGTCCAGTGTTCCTTGCCAGGATTACTTTGGTACCTTCCTACCAAACTTACGGCAAGGTTTACATCAGGTCTGGTACACAGCATGGCATACATAATAGAACCTATGGCTGAGGCATAGGGGATGACACTCATCTCTTCTATATCTTCTGCCGTGGTCGGACATTGAGCTGAGCTCAATTTCACACCTTGTAACACAGGTAAGAACCCCTTCTTAGATTGATCCATATTGAACTTCTTCAATATCTTATCAAGGTATGTGCTTTGTGAAAGACCTATGAGGCGTCTTGATCTATCTCTATATATCTTGATGTCTAATATATAAGCAGCTTCTCGAAGGTCCTTCATTGAAAAACTCTTATTCAAGTAGGCCTTAATGCTGTCCAAGAGTTCTATATCATTTCCGATCAAAAGTATGTCATCTACATATAGTATGAGAAATGCTACAGAGCTCCCACTCACTTTCTTGTAAACGCAGGCTTCTCCATAAGTCTGCGTAAACCCAAATGCTTTGATCATCTCATCAAAGCGAATGTTCCAACTCCGAGATGCTTGCACCAGCCCATAAATCGAGCGTTGGAGCTTGCACACCTTGTCAGCATTCTTAGGATCGACAAAACCTTCCGGCTGCATCATATACAATTCTTCCTTAAGGAATGCCGTTTTGACGTCCATTTGCCATATTTCATAATCGTAGAATGCGGCAATTGCCAACATGATTCGGACCGACTTCAGCTTCGCTACCGGTGAGAAAGTCTCATCATAGTCAATTCCTTGAACTTGTCGATAACCCTTAGCGACAAGCCGAGCTTTATAGATGGTCACATTACCATCCGCGTCTGTCTTCTTCTTAAAGATCCATTTATTTTCTATGGCTCGCCGCTCAACGGGCAAGTCAGTCAAAGTCCATACTTCGTTTTCATACATGGATCCTATCTCGGATTTCATGGCTTCCAGCCATTTCTCGGAATCCGGGCCCGCCATTGCTTCCTCATAGTTCGAAGGTTCACCGTTGTCTAACAACATGATTTCCAAGACAGGGTTGCCGTACCACTCTGGTGCGGAACGTGTCCTTGTGGACCTTCGAATTTCAGTAGGAGCTTGATTAGAAGTATCTTTATCATCATCATTAATTTCCTCTCTAGTCGGTGCAGGCACCTCAGGAACGTTTTCTTGAGTTTCGCCATTTTCCGGTTCAAGAGGTAACACTTCATCAAGTTCTACTTTCCTCCCACTTACTTCTTTCGAGAGAAACTCTTTCTCTAGAAAGGATCCATTCTTGGCAACAAAGATCTTGCCTTTGGATCTGAGTTAGAAGGTATACCCAATAGTTTCTTTAGGGTATCCTATGAAGACGCGTTTTTCCGACTTGGGTTCGAGCTTTTCAGGTTGAAGTTTCTTGACATAAGCATCGCATCCCCAAACTTTTAGAAACGACAGCTTAGGTTTCTTCCCAAACCATAATTCATACGGTGTCGTCTCAACGGATTTCGACGGAGCCCTATTTAAAGTGAATGCGGCAGTCTCTAAAGCATAGCCCCAAAAAGATAGCGGTAAATCGGTAAGAGACATCATAGATCGTACCATATCTAATAGAGTGCGATTACGACGTTCGGACACACCATTACGCTGAGGTGTTCCAGGCGGCGTGAGTTGTGAAACTACTCCACATTTTCTTAAGTGTGTGCCAAATTCATGACTCAAGTATTCTCCTCCACGATCTGATCGTAAAAACTTGATTTTTCTGTCACGTTGATTTTCAACCTCACTCTGAAATTCCTTGAACTTTTCAAAGGTCTCAGACTTGTGTTTCATTAAGTAGATATACCCATATCTACTCAAGTCATCAGTGAGGGTGAGAACATAACGATAGCCACCGCGAGCCTCGACACTCATTGGACCGCACACATCGGTATGTATGATTTCCAATAAGTTGGTTGCTCGCTCCATTGTTCCTGAGAACGGAGTCTTGGTCATTTTACCCATGAGGCATGGTTCGCACGTGTCAAATGATTCATAATCAAGAGACTCTAAAAGTCCATCTGCATGGAGCTTCTTCATGCGTTTGACACCTATGTGACCAAGGCGGCAGTGCCACAAATATGTGGGACTATTGTTATCAACTTTAACTCTTTTAGTATTCACACTATGAATATGAGTATCATCACGTACGAGATTCATTAAGAATAAACCATTAACCATCGGAGCATGACCATAAAACATATCTCTCATATAAATAGAACAACCATTATTCTCGGATTTAAATGAGTAGCCATCTCGAATTAAACGAGATCCAGACACAATGTTCATGCTCAAACTTGGCACTAAATAACAATTATTGAGGTTTAAAACTAATATCGTAGGTAAATGTAGAGGTAGCGTGCCGACGGCGATCACATCGACCTTGGAACCATTCCCGACGCGCATCGTCACCTCGTCCTTCGCCAGTCTCCGTTTATTCCGCAGCTCCTGTTTTGAGTTACAAATGTGAGCAACTGCACCGGTATCAAATACCCAAGAGCTACTACGAGTACTGATAAGCTACACATCAATTACATGTATATCACATATACCTTTTGTTTTGCCGGCCTTCTTGTCCGCTAAGTATTTGGGGCAGTTCCGCTTCCAGTGACCACTTCCCTTGCAATAAAAACACTCAGTCTCGGGCTTGGGTCCATTCTTTGGCTTCTTCCCGGCAACTTGCATACCAGGCGCGGCAACTTCCTTGCCGTCCTTCTTGAAGTTCTTTTTACCCTTGCCCTTCTTGAACTTAGTGGTTTTATTCACCATCAACACTTGATGTTCCTTCTTGATTTCTACCTCTGCTGATTTCAGCATAGCATATACCTCAGGAATGGTCTTTACCATCCCCTGCATATTGTAGTTCATCACAAAGCTTTTGTAGCTAGGTGGAAGCGACTGGAGGATTCTGTCAATGACCGCTTCATCCGGGAGATTAACTTCCAGTTGAGTCAGGCGGTTGTGCAACCCAGACATCTTGAGTATGTGTTCACTGACAGAGCTATTTTCCTCCATCTTACAGCTAAAGAATTTGTCGGAGACTTCATATCTCTCGACCCGGGCTTGAGCTTGGAAAACCATTTTCAGCTCTTCGAACATCTCATATGCTCCATGTCTCTCAAAACGCTTTTGGAGCCCCGGCTCTAAGCTATAAAGCATGCCGCACTAAACGAGGGAGTAATCATCGGAACCTGACTGCCAAGCGTTCATAACGTCTTGTTCTGCAGGGAGAACAGGTGCGTCACCCAGCGGTGCTCGTAGGACATAATCTTTCTTGGCAGCTATGAGGATGATCCTCAGGTTCCGGACCCAGTCCGTATAGTTGCTGCCATCGTCTTTCAGCTTGGTTTTCTCTAGGAACGCGTTGAAGTTGAGGACTACGTTGGCCATTTGATCTACAAGACATATTGTAAATATTTTAGACTAAGTTCATGATAATAAAGTTCATCTTAATGAACTCCCACTTAGATAGACATCCCTCTTCTAGTCATCTAAGTATTACACGATCCAAGTCAACTAGGCCGTGTCCGATCATCACGTGAGACGGACTAGTCAACATTGGTGAACATCTGCATGTTGATCGTATCTTCTATACGACTCATGCTCGACCTTTCGGTCTTCTGAGTTCTGAGGCCATGTCTGTACATGCTAGGCTCGTCAAGTCAACCTAAGTGTTTACATGTGTAAATCTGTCTTACACCCGTTGTATGTGAACGTTAGAATCTATCACACCCGATCATCACGTGGTGCTTCGAAACAACGAACTATCGCAACGGTGCACAGTTAGGGGGAACACTTATTGAAATTATTATGAGGGATCATCTTATTTACTACCGTCGTTCTAAGTAAACAAGATGCAAAACATGATAAACATCACATGCAATCAAATAATAAATGTGACATGATATGGCCAATATCACATAGCTCCTTTGATCTCCATCTTGGGGCTCCATGATCATCTTGTCACCGGCTTGACACCATGATCTCCATCATCATGATCTCCATCATCGTGTCTCCATGAAGTTGCTCGCCAACTATTACTTCTACTACTATGGCTAACGCGTTTAGCAATAAAGTAAAGTAATTTACATGGCGTTTCTCAATGACACGCAGGTCATACAAAAAATAAAGACAACTCCTATGGCTCCTGCCGGTTGTCATACTCATCGACATGCAAGTCGTGATTCCTATTACAATAGCATGAACATCTCATACATCACATATAGATCATTCATCATTCATCACAACTTTGGCCATATCATATCACAAAGCACTTGCTGCAAAAACAAGTTAGACGTCCTCTAATTGTTGTTGCAAGTTTTACGTGGCTGAATTAGGGTTCTAGCAAGAACGTTTTCTTACCTACGTGAAAGCCTCAACGTGATTTGTCAACTTCTATTTACCCTTCATAAGGACCCTTTTCATCGAATCCGCTCCAACTAAAGTGGGAGAGACAGACACCCGCCAGCCACCTTATGCAACTAGTGCATGTTAGTCGGTGGAACCGGTCTCACGTAAGCGTACGTGTAAGGTTGGTCCGGGCCGCTTCATCCCACAATACCGCTGAAGCAAGATAAGACTAGTAGCGGCAAGAAAGTTGACAACATCTACGCCCACAACAAATTGTGTTCTACTCGTGCAATAGAGAACTACGCATAGACCTAGCTCATGATGCCACTGTTGGGGAACGTTGCAGAAAATTAAAATTTTTCCTACGGTTTCACCAAGATCCATCTATGAGTTCATCTAAGCAACGAGTCATGGGAGAGAGATTGCATCTACATACCACTTTGTAGATCGCGAGCGGAAGCGTTCAACGAACGGGGATGAGGTAGTCGTACACGACGTGATCCAAATCATCGGAGATCCTAGCACCGAAAGGACGGCACCTCCGCGTTCAACACACGTACGGTCAGCGTAACGTCTCCTTCTTCTTGATCCAGCAAGGCAAAGGAGAGGTTGAGGAAGATGGCTCCAGCAGCAGCACGACGGCGTGGTGATGGTGGAGCTACAGTACTCCGGCAGGGCTTCGCCGTGCTCTACGGAGGAGGAGGAGGTGTTGGAGAGGGAGAGGGAGGCGCCAAGGACCAGGGGTGCGGCTGCCCCCTCCCCCCCTTTATATAGGAGTGCCAAGGGGGGGCGCCGGCCCTAGGAGATCTAATCTCCTTGGGGCGGCGGCCAAGGCGAGGTTTCCCTCCCCCCCAAGGCACCTAGGAGGTGCCTTCCCCTTGTGGGACTCCTTCCCTTTGAAATCCTAGGCGCATGGGCCTCTTGGGGCTGGTTCCCCTTGGCCCATGTAGGCCAAGGCGCACCCCCTAGAGCCCATGTGCCCCCCCGAGGCAGGTGGCTCCACCCGGTGGACCCCCGGGACCCTCCGGTGGTCCCGGTACAATACCGATAACCCCGAAACTTGTCCCGATGGCCAAAACAGCACTTCCTATATATAATTCTTTACCTCCGGACCATTCCGAAACTCCTCGTGACGTCCGGGATCTCATCCGGGACTCCGAACAACATTCGGGTTACTGCATATACATATCTTCACAACCCTAGTGTCACCGAACCTTAAGTGTGTAGACCCTACGGGTTCGGGAGACATGCAGACATGACCAAGACGGCTCTCGGGCAATAACCAACAGCGGGATCTGGATACCCATGTTGGCTCCCACATGCTCCACGATGATCTCATCGGATGAACCACGATGTCGATGATTCAATTAATCCCGTATACGATTCCCTTTGTCAATCGGTATTTTACTTGCCCGAGATTCGATCGTCGGTATCCCAATACCTCGTTCAATCTCGTTACCGGCAAGTCACTTTACTCGTACCATAATGCATGATCCCGTGATCAAACACTTTGATCACATTGAGCTCATTATGATGATGCATTACCGAGAGGGCCCGGTGATACCTCTCCGTCAAGCGGAGTGACAAATCCCAGTCTCGATCCGTGTCAACCCAACAGATACTTTCGGAGATACCCGTAGTATACCTTTATAGTCACCCAGTTACGTTGTGACGTTTGGCACACCCAAAGCACTCCTACGGTATCCGGGAGTTACACGATCTCATGGTCTAAGGAAAGGATACTTGACATTGAAAAACTCTAGCAAACGAACTATGCGATCTTATGCTATGTTTAGGATTGGGTCTCGTCCATCACATCATTCTCCTAATGATGTGATCTCGTTATCATTGACATCCAATGCCCATAGTCAGGAAACCATGACTATCTATTGATCAACGAGCTAGTCAACTAGAGGCTTACTAGGGACATGTTGTTGTCTGTTATTCACACATGTATTACGATTTCCGGATAACACAATTATAGCACGAATAAAGACAATTATCATGAATAAGGAAATATAATAATAATGCTTTTATTATTGCCTCTAGGGCATATTTCCAACACGATATGCATCACACAATCTCAGATTCGTCTATTCAACCAACACAAAGAACTTCAAAGAGTGCCCCATAGTTTCTACCGGAGAGTCAAGACAAAAACGTGTGGCAACCGCTATGCATAGATTTCCAAGGTCACGGAAACCGCAAGTTGATCACCAAAACATACATCAAGTGGATCAATAGAATACCCCATTGTCACCACGGGTATCCCACGCAAGACATACATCAAGTGTTCTCAAATCCTTAAAGACTCAATCCGATAAGATAACTTTAAAGGGAAACTCAATCCATTACAAGAAGATGGAGGGGGAGAAACATCATAAGATCCAACTATAATAGCAAAGCTCGCGGTACATCAAGATCGTGCCATATCAAGAACACGAGAGAGAGAGAGAGAGAGGAGAGAGAGAGAGAGAGAGAGAGAGAGAGAGAGATCAAACACATAGCTACTGGTACATACCCTCAGCCCCAAGGGTGGACTACACCCTCCTCATCATGGAGAGCACCGGGATGATGAAGATAGCCACCGGTGATGGATCCCCCCCTCCAGCATGGTGCTGAAACAAGTTCCCGATTGGTTTTTGGTGGCTACAGAGGCTTGCGGCGGCGGAACTCTCGATCTAGGTTTCTTTCTGGGGGTTTCTGTGTTTATAGGAATTTTTTGCGTCTGTCTCACGTCAGGGGGGGGGGGGTTCCGAGTCATCCATAAGATAGGGGGCGCGTCCATGGGGGTAGGGCGCGCCCTCCACCCTCGTGGGTGGCTCGGGACTCTTCTGGCCCAACTCTTTTACTCCGGGGGCTTCTTTTGGCCATAAAAAATTATAAAAAATTGGCACGTCAATTGGACTCCGTTAGGTATTCCTTTTCTGTAAAACTCAAAAACAAGGGAAAAAATAGAAACTGGCACTGGGCTCTAGGTTAATAGGTTAATCCCAAAAATCATATAAACGAACATATAAAACATCCAAGATGGATAATATAATAGCATGGAACAATCAAAAATCATAGATACGTTGGAGACGTATAACATGGTCCGGTTAATGTTTCTTTTATTCTTCTTCTTCTCTCTCTCTCTCTCTCTGTGTGTGTGTGTGTATGATCAGAAAGCCATGTGTAAGGTTGCAAGCAACATGAGCTGGAGCTAAGGACATCTCTAACGCCGACCCTAAAATCTCTCGCATCCGTCTGGACTGTGGAAGCCATCCAACCCGGTTCTGTATCGGTTTGCGGCGTGACAGCGCGGTCCGGACGTACTTTCTCTGTAAGCCATAGACAAACGTGGGGGCCTTTGCGGGAGTCCGGACCACTGCCACGCTTGCTTCTGGCCTCTCTGGCCAACCAAAAAGCCCTCCCCCTGCCGCTCACTTCCCGCCTATCGCCAGCTGCCCGCGTTCATCATTTGTGGAGCTCGTCGTTCCACATTGAAAGCGGCTCCGGGCGGACGCGACCTCTCGCTGTTTCTGCCATTGAAGTGGCGCGTCGATCGAGAGCGCCACCCGTTGTACGTTGGCTGAACATGCCTCCTCGCCGCATTCAAACGCGTCCATTAAACTCGCGTGGAAGCCGAGAAACCTACTCCGGCCACACATTCGTTCACAAGCAGGCCGACATTAAACGCAACGCCAGGCTAGCTTCTCTCGTCCGCCCTCTATTTAAAGGAGGCTAGACGTTGGGTAAGAATCACACCACCAAGTCCGCCGCTCCCGATCTCCGCCTTTATCAATTTCTTCACCCTTTCGATGGCATCCGACAGGCAAGAAGAGCAGTTCTCCGCACAAAAGCCGGCATGGTTGCCCGCAGAGCCTGGTGGATATGAGCGAGGCAGCTCGCTGCTCCAGCCCCCTCGCCTAGCCCGACGGAGCAAGTTGCCGCCCCAAGCTGGTGCGTGTTTCAGCAGCTCACAGCTCCAAGCCAGCTTGTGGAGGAGTGGCCAGTTGCTCCAGGCCGACACGACGGGGAGCACAGCGGCATGGGTATCATCACTGCCGATGGCGATGCCGCATCGTACCGCGCCTCTCGTGCCTACGACCGCGCCATCCGCCGTTGATGCGCGCGTAGCCACGTCATGCCGACAAAGAAAGTAGTCGGTCACACGGACATCAACGAGGCGGCGGACCGCACGTCCGCACCCGCCGCCATCATCAAGGAGAAGTAGATCAAGGGACGCTGCCGCCCGCTTGGATCACATGAAGGCCACCGCTTAGGCGACGCTGACGTACACACTGGTGTCTTGCCTGGTTCTTTAGAGCAGACCATCGTCGACTCTGCCTGGGCTCCACGAAAGCGGAGGCGCCACCCTTCCTCTCTGGCCGAAGCATCAGCCGACGGTTCCACTCCGAGCAACGATGGGGAAGCGAGCCGTCCTTTGCGTTGAAGCATATACCTCCGAGGCTCCTGGCAGTACGGGGAGCGGGCTGTCGGAAATGGGGAAGAGAAAGAGATACGCTGCGGCCGCCCCTAGACTAATGTAGTGTCTCTGTGTCATGGGAATGGATCTCTGCGCGACCATACGTGCATATAATTTTAAATTATTAGTTAAAATATGTTCAAAATGTAAATGTTTTCATCCCATTTATATGAAACCTGTCATGTTTGTATGAAATACGGTCGTGTTTGCACGAATTTCGTCCAGTTGGTTTGAACTGTTGTCAAAATGTATGTGGCTATAGTTAGATAGTGGCCTCCCACATACGTGCCGCGGAGAGAGAGAAAATTTTGTGCGTCGCCAATGGAGATGCCTTAATTTGGTGCTACTGCTAATTCTTTTATATAGTTTGACCATAGATACTAATGCTACGGTGGTGGTGGTGCTAATCTAGTAACCCTGCACGCCGTGGGAGGTCGTGTGAAGTCGAGAAATGGGAGATACACTGGTCGTCTTGATGTTCGTTCTGTTCTGTTTATCCAGTACGAAATAGCTGGTGCGCGGCCGTGGGTGCCATGCAGCAAAATCTTCATGGGTGACTTCTGGCTCCGGCCGCCGCGGCGCAGTGGACGCCATCGCGGTGTGTGGTGTGGTGTAGCGCGGCGGGGTGGCGGAGATAAGGTTCCCGATGAGACGCAGATATCGCGGGGATCCTGCGGTAAGGGTGTGGCTCATCTCGGGTCACGCTCGGGCCGCCGATGGAAAGCCAGCCAAAGTGGAGTGGACGGACGTGCCCACGGTGGCGCCACTACCCCTCCCCGGCAGGGCGTGTGTTTGGACGGGCGGTGTGGCTAATCTATTCTAGGACCGGCCGGACGGCGACGCGTACCTTGCACGTTGGCGTTTCTCATGCCTTGTGCGGGCGGCCTTGCCGTCTCTCTTTGAGCTTTTTCACACCGGAGAACTACGAGCGTGGAGCTGAGGAACAATGGGGCAGTGTGTCGCCAAGTATATCAAACATATGGGAGGTACGTACGCGGCAGCTGGAAAGTGAACGCGAGGAGATCCCGGGCGGTCGGGTATTGGGTGGATCGTGGATCGATCCACGGAGCTGGATGTCATCAATCAGCACCGTGGGAGGGCCGGGTCCGGCTGAGGTTGCAACGGGACTGCACAGGAACCTGGGACAGTGGATGGTCCATCGGGACACGTACGTGGGAGGGCCGGGAGATGGCAGCTCGTGCATGCCATGGGCGTGTGTCGTGCGCCTCTTCGTAGCATGTGGACGTGCGCTGTCATTTCCATGCAGCTTTGTTGCAACGAAAGTTTATCTGATCTCCATGCACTTTGTTGCGACTTGTCAACTCGATCCGCTCCAACAAGGAGCGTTCCAACCTGTCCCATATTTTCCATTCACGTCGAATTTGGCACAATAGGCCGGGCATCCATCAAGATCGAGCCAACAGCTTGCCATTTCTATCGCAAAAATGCTAGACATACAAAGACTTACACGCTTTTACACGCTCCTTTCATCTAACAACCAATCACAAACCTCTCCCCCCCTGATTTTTAGGTGGTGGGCCGCCCCGCTCACCTATTGACCAATTAAGGTTAACCATCCTGTAAAAGCCTGTAAATTGTTTGTACGTGTAGCATTGCCGCTTTCATCGCAATTCCGTTGAATATTCCATTCCAGATCTCCAGCTGCTGTTTCTCGATGGCGACCCGAGTGTTAAGCAATGCGAACGAACGAATTTTAGCCGGCATGGCACGGATGGACGCCGATCGATCATTCAGGTAGCAACACAGTAACAGTCATGGCGTCCTTGAATGAGCTCCTTCGATCTGCATCTGCATCTGCTCGGAAAATATTACGTTGAGACTGCACCGGATGGCCAGAATGGGATCCAACGTTCGACGCGGCCCGTACGCCCGTGGCTCGTGTTCGTGTCCCCGGGCTAGTAGACAGTCCTCGTCCCCAGCGACATCCCAAGTCAAATCCCCGCGCTAGCGCTAAATACTACTCCATAGAAGGTGGCGAGATAGTCCAAGCTCGGAACATAATTATCCACGACATGTTATATTACTTCTATATTTTCCCCATGCTTAACAGCAACCGATGAGCTAGAACAACGGTCAAAAAACCGATGAGGTAGATCAACGGAGTAGTAGCATGGAACGTCTTTAAAAAACGCATTAGGCTAACTCCACCGCGCGACCCTATCCTGTCCGCTCCCATCCGTTTGGGGTAAAAGAGACAAATGAGCCGGCCCAGCGCGCGGGCGCAAACGGACAAATGTCCGGATTCCGTCCGCTTTCAACCCATCCCCGGCCCAAACTTGCGCTCGGTTTGGGGTGAAACGGACGCGCGCGGACGGCCTGGATGCACGCCCTTGTCCCCCCCGTGGCCCACCTGTCGGGGACACTAGCAGTCCCTCCGCTCCCAACGCTTCACCCGCTCTCCCAGCCCCGCCCCGCCGCCGGCGCCGCCGCTATTCTCCGGCCGCCTCCTCACCACGCAGCCCCCCCCCCCCCGTCGTCCATATCAAACCACGTCTCGACATGGCCGCCACCACGCCCGCGCTTCCGCCGTAGTTTTGGTCGTCGATCGAAGGAGGTTTGGTCGTGGCCGTCCTTGCCGGTGGCAGAGCGGACACAACTGCTGGCGACGTACCACGGCGGCCGAGGCAGATTGCGACGAGAGCTCTAGAGCGGCCTGTAGCCGGCCGGCAACCACCCTGCTGCGTCGAGGTGATCATCGCGGCCTCTTCGCCACCACGACCGCAAGGTGTTCGACCTTTTGCCAACAAAGGTATGGACAGTGGAGACGAGTTTTTCTTCCATCACTTCCTTTGTTCATCGGACGATTCGTCGTCGGATGATGACGATCTTGTGGTGGCTGCACTGGTCGTTCACGGCCATATTCAACGTCAGCTTCCTCGGTACAGGGGGTCACTCCTAGCCGTGCTCCCAGCCTGAACCGCAACAGGGAGAGAGGCCACGCCCTGCTCTATGCAGATTACTTTGCCAACACCCCGCTCTTCA
Source organism: Aegilops umbellulata (assembly GCA_032464435.1). Classification (NCBI taxonomy): domain Eukaryota; kingdom Viridiplantae; phylum Streptophyta; class Magnoliopsida; order Poales; family Poaceae; genus Aegilops; species Aegilops umbellulata. The sequence continues at coordinate 643,911,674 of CP136060.1, read as the reverse complement.
GGCCGGATAAATTTCGTCGTCGTTTTCGTATGGCAAGACATGTGTTCAATCGTATCCGAGAGGGAGTGGTTGCTCATGAGCCATACTTCGAGTGCAAGACGGATGCCCTTGGCAAGCTTGGATTCTCCTCCTACCAGAAATGCACCGCGGCCATCCGCGTGCTTGCATATGGAATTCCAGGCGATCTGGTGGATGAGTATATGCGTATGAGTGAGACAACATGTCTGATGTCAATGTACAAGTTTTGTCAGGCTGTGATCGAGGTCTTTGGGCCAGAGTACTTGAGGCAGCCAACTGCCGCTGATACAGAGAGATTGTTGGCGACCAACGCAGCTAGAGGCTTCCCAGGTATGCTTGGCAGCATAGATTGTATGCACTGGGAGTGGAAGAACTGTCCATTTGCTTGGCAGGGCCAGTACAAGGGGCATGTTAACGGGTGCACTGTCATATTAGAAGCGGTGGCATCACAAGATCTTTGGATATGGCATTCTTTCTTCGGCATGGCAGGTTCTCACAATGATATCAACGTGCTGCAGCGTTCTCCAGTCTTCGCGAGGCTTGCAGAAGGCCACTCCCCACCTGTCAACTTTGAGATCAACGGCCACCATTACAACAAGGGATACTATCTAGCAGATGGTATATATCCTCAGTGGTCAACTTTTGTGAAGACAATCTCGAAACCCCAAGGTGAGAAGAGAAGGAGATTTGCCCAAATGCAAGAGAGTGTTAGAAAGGATGTGGAACGTGCTTTTGGTGTGCTTCAATCCCGGTGGGGTATCGTTCGAAACCCTGCACTGTCATGGGATGAAGGGAAGCTTTGGGAGGTGATGACTGCTTGTGTGATCATGCACAACATGATCGTCGAGGACGAGCGTGATGAGAGTATCTTAGACCAAGGATTTGATTATCAAGGTGAAAATATTGAGCCCCTGCACCAAGACCCGGCCACATTTAAACAGTTTGCCCAATTCCACCGTGAGATGCGTGATTGGCACACTCATGTGAATCTTCAAAATGACTTGGTTGAGCACGTGTGGGATCACATTGGCAACCAATAGATGTATTTGTCCATTTTATGTTCAGTCAAGATAATTTCGATTTGGTTGTAAAATTATTTTATTAAAGACAATTTCAATTGGGTTGTAAAACTATTTTAATTTTCAGACAAATATTTGGGTTCGAAACTAGTTTTAATGCAAATTTGGGCATTTCTTGGCCCTGACGAACAGGATGGGGTAAAAGGATGCGGCCGCGCGCTGGGCGCACGGTCACCGCATCCCATGACAGGTCCGGACACGACCCCAAATCCCTACCCAAAGGGACAAAAACAGGATAAAACGGACGGCCGTTTGGAATCGCGCGTGGTGGAGTTGGCCTTAGCATGTGCATGGTAAACTCCGCCCGCCCGTTTCCCCAGCATCTTCTCCCTGACGACGACCAGCAGCGGCACTGTATGCAGCGCAGCGTCCAGACAGTGGTGGACATGAAGTATAGTCGGGAGCCGACACTTGCAGTTGCGAGTCTAGTTGCAGACATGCAATTGCATGTAGAGATGGGCCGCATGCAGTTGCAACTCAGGGAATCGGCATGCAACTGGCACCAAAAAAATAAAAAATGCATCCTTGTCGTTACTCCAGCGGTGGTGGCACCGAAGAAAAGCTATAACCCACCAGAAATTGTTGTTCAGTGGTGAACATAAAATTGCAGTCGGTGCCGACACTTGCAGTTGCGAGTCTAGTGACAGACATGCAATTGCAGTCGACATGGCCCGCATGCAGTTGCAACTCAGGGAATGGGCATGCAGTTGGCACCCAAAAAAAATGCATCCTTGTTGTCAATCTCGTGGCGCCAACACACAAGACAAGTTATAACCCATTATGAACATACAGGTCAAGGGTGGGCATAAATTGCAGTCGGGTGTCGACACTTGCAGTTGCGAATCTAGTGTCAGAAATGCAATTATAGTCGACATGGCCCGCATGCGGTTGGAACTCCGGAAATGGGCACGCAACTGGCACCCAAAAAATAGAAAATAAAAATGTATCATTGTCGTCAACCCGGCGATGGCACATAAGAGAAGCTATAACCCATACAAAAATGAAGCTCAGGGGTGAACATGAATTGCAGTCGGGTGCCGACACTTGCAGTTGCGAGTGTAGTGACAGACATGCAATTGCAGTCGACATGGCTTGTATGCAGTTGCAACTCGAGAAATGGGCGTGGAAGCACCCAAAAAAAGAAAAAGTAAAAAATGAATCCTTGTGGCCACTCTGACGGGGGCACACAAGACAAGCTTATAACCCATATTAAAATGCAGCTCGGGAGTGAACATGAGTTGCAGTCGGGTGTCGACACTTGCAATTACAAGTCTAGTGGCCGACATGCTATTGTAGTCGACATGGCCCGCAAGTATTTGCACCTCAGGAAAAATGGGCATGCAACTGGCACCCAAAAAAATAAAAAATAAAAAATAAAAATGAATCCTTGTCGTCACTCCCACACCTGCGGCACACACAAGACAAGCTATAATCCATATGAAAATGCAGCTCAGGGTGGACATGAAATTTGCGCCCCCTCTCTTTAGTTTCTGGCGTGTTGCAACCCTTGCAATTGCAGTCGGCATGATTACGTGTAAATATGGTGCAACAGAAAATTTAGTAAAAAACATGAAAAGTGAACATGCCCGTTCATAGACTACTACAACAACAAAAACACACATACATTTTTAGTCTTTCACGTCTTGCAAAAGAAAAAAAAACCTTGCACGTGGCCATGTGAAGGAGATGAATGGCCAACGTGAGAAAATGGGCAACTCGAGCACTGGAAAAAAGCCCAGCCTAGAAGAAAGCCTAATAAATATGGACAGAGAAAAAACACACAACACCCGTTGCGGTAGTATCCATCTCCAAGTGTCCAACAACACAGACGAAAAGGCAAAGAGAAAAAAAAAAGATAACGGGCCGGCCGCACCAGTAGAAGAGGCTGATAATCGGGACATCAGCGATCCTGAAAAGCTGGAAACGATCGAACAAACGGGGACATCGACTGAGACTTGGCTAAAACTCAGTCGACTGAGTTTAGCGGTCCCCATTTCCCTATGCTTAACAGCAACCCATGAGCTAGAACAACGATCAAGAAACGCGGAGTAGCGTATGTTGTCAAAATCTAGTGACTCCTTTAATGACACGTGCTCGCGGAGAAGAGCAGATCCAGGCCAGGACGCCAGGTACTGTACATCGGAGGACTAGCTTGGCTAGCATTAGCATGGCACCGCTCCCTCGATCGGGTTGCACTTGGCACGGAGATCTTTTTCTTCTACCACGGCAGCGCGTCTGGCGAGCGCTAGCTGCCGGTCGTCGGCATGCATGGCGTGGTAAACTCCGCCCGCCCGTTTCCCCAGCGTCTTCTCCCTGACGACGACCGGCAGCGGCACTGTATGCAGCGCAGCGTCCAGACAGTGGAGGCCGCCGTCGGTCACGTGGTCGCCTGCGCCGTGCCCCGTGACCTGGGGTCGTGCGCTCAGTCAAAACGCAGGGAGGGATAGCCAGCCAAGTTGGACCAACGGAGGAAACGAGGCGCATCATTGGCCGTATTTTCTTCTATTGCGCGTGGGACCAAATCATTCGTGGTCTGTGCCTATGTGGAGGCTCACTGTCACCACCTCACCTCGCCTCGCCTCCTGTCATGAATCAAATCTTTGATCTTTGTTCTTTGTTTGACCCGGGTTTGTCAGGCGGCCATGCCAACGTAGTAGTAGGAGTAGGTGGCCATACGGGTGGCTCAGCGTGGTTGCTTTGCTTTCACTCCAGAACCCAGGCTCCAGTACAGTGCCGAGATGCATATACCGCCACAGGGAATGCTTTTGGGAAAAAAAACGAGCACTAATGCTGCATGACAGACCGGGTAGTACTCGGTGGCGTCAAATGTCAACTCGGCGGCGAATGAATGGGTCTCCACATTCGGCCGGGTGATGCTTTGCCTTTTGCAGTAGCGTGTGATCACTGAGAGCATCTTTAACAGGCGCCGGTCGCGCCGCGTGCAAAAAACAGATATGCCGCGCGCGCATCGTCAGGTTTACCGCGGCGGGCAGCGCCAAAATGCAGAGCGCGCCGCTACAGCAGCGCGTAAAAATGCAGCGCGCGCGACTCGCCGGTGCATTGCATATGGCATTTTCAACACAAAATTTTCACACAAACAAGTTGATGAAGTTCATGCCCACGAGCTTAAAATCATGCCCAGAAGTTCATCCAACGAAGTTCAAAATGCAAATCAAGTTCAATACATAAATGAAAGACACATCATTCCTCGTCCTCGTCTTTATCTTCGGAAGACGATTCTTCCGCCTCCGAAGATGAATCTTCCTCCCTCTCTTCATCGCGCACCGCATCACGAGAAGCTCCGACGGTGTTGGCAAGATCTTCAACGGCATCTTCATGGAAATGTGTGCGAGGAGGCACATCGAAAGACATTCCGCCCATGGCGGCCGGAGGTGCACCCATGCCTCCCATGAGAGAAGCAAAACTCATGCCACCCATGGTGGCCATAGCGTTGGGGGGTGCTCCAAAGCCAGCCATGCCTCCCATTGCACCTAAACCGCCCACGATACCTCCGAAGCCACCCATGCCACCCATGGCGCCGAGGCCACCGCCACCCATTGCACGAACCATGACTCTTTTTTGGATCAAGACTTCTTGTTGGGCAAGATTGACATACTCCTTTTGCGCCGCATTGAGGTTAGTTGTGTCCAAGAAGAACAAGTGCTTCTCCCATTCCAACAATCTTGTTCTCTCCTCATTGCTCACCTTCCTCTCCTCCAAAGCCACCTTCCTCTCCTCGGCCGCCACCCTCCTCTCCTCTGCGGCCAACCTCCTCTCCTCGGCCGTGGCATCTTGGGTCCTTGCCATTTTCCTCACCTCGTTGGCTTCTTTTCTTGCCTTCACAATAGCTTCCATAGCATTTTTGAACTCATCATCTCCTTTCCTCTTCTTCTTTTGGGTTTGGTCTTTCTTGCACCCATCCGGTCGCTTTGGCTTCGAGTATGAAACCGAGTTGGGTGTGGGGCTTCTCTTGCCGTCATCACTTGATGCATCATCCTCCTCCTCATCATCATCCAACTAAATTGTTCACTTGCGTTTGTTGCTCAAATGCAAATCATCCAAATCTTCACGCTTCTTCCATTTCTTATCATCCTTCAACACTTCATAGCAATGAGGCAAAGTAAATACCCTTCCTTTCTCGATCTTCCCCTTCTTGGTTTTCCTCTCCTCTTCTTTGAACAAGTTTTGTGCAATGTTGTACTACATGAAAACAAAGCAAGTTAGCATCAACAACAAGTATGATGAACATGTATGAAATGCCACTTACTCTATCGTCCTCATTTGTGCCACTTGGGTTCAACTTGTCAACCGCCTTTTGACAAGCCGCCCACCTTTGACAATCCGAGTTGATTGTCGACCACCGGGACCGAAGTGATCTCTCGGAGCGGTCAATTCCAATCATGTTGCGAGCCTCGAAGTGTTCCTTCATCCGGTACCAATAAGCATCTCTACTTTGACCACCTCCAACGGATGGATCCCTCGACACTTGCAACCAAGTATTGCATAGTAAGATGTCCTCGACGTTGCTGTAATTGCCCGCTCTTCCTTTTGGTGCGTCGACAATGCCCTCACCCTCCTCGTCCACCTCAAACTCATGGTCTTCAAAATGCATGTCATTGGTTTGAGACCAATGCGAATTGTTGGAGCCAACACCCATCGTTGACATGTATGCATCATCATTGAGACTACAATTTTTTTTGAACAATGCAAATAAGCTATCTATATGTGACGAATGCATTCAAAAAATAACAAAAAAATTGAAAAGTTAGATTTTTTTACCTTGGAGGCATTTCGTCGAATATGTTGTGCGCGCCGGCCGCCGGCTCAACGAGTGAGCTTGCCGTCGCTTCGGCAGCCGCCGCGCCCGTCGCACGTCCCGCAAGCTTCTTCCTCCTCGCCTTGGACCTGCCGGAGCTGTCCGCCGCCTTGTTCTTCTTCCCCGATGTCTTGCCCTTCTTTGGCCGCGCCGCATTGGGGAGCTTTGAGGAGGAGGGGGCGACGGCTCGGGCCGGCGCCGGCGCGACGCCACCCGCCGTCGAGGTCATCCGCGGTGGCATGAAAAGGCTGCGCGCGAGGCCGATGGTCGGAGGAGCTCCGGTGGAGGCGAGGCCAACGCCACCCGGGCTAGGGTTTGTGGCGGCGGCTGCGGCGGCGGGGGGTGGGGGGGTCGTGTCTATAGGACGGGGTGAGCGGGGTGCCGGCGCGTGCGTCCATGGGTGCGGGTCGCCGGCGCCGGCGCGCGCGGGGCTTTGGAGGGGGAGAAGAAGAGCGCGCAGCGCGAGCGTCGAGTGTCCCGCGTGCGGAAGCGGGCCCCGCAAATACACCACGCGAGGTACCGCTACATGCCGCGCGCACAACTTCTTTTACCGCGCGCGCGGTTATTGCGCGCCCGCTGGAGACATACGTCGGGTTGCGCGCGCGCTAAAGTGGGCAAATTTACGACGCGGCGCCTGTTTAGCGCGCCTGTTGGAGATGCTCTGAATAAAGTTGCACTTGATGCCTGGATAGATGCAAGTTTTTCTCTTTCGCTCTAGTACTTCAGTCCAAGTGGGGCGCGCCTACGTCTCGCTTAGCGCGACAAATAGGAATGCCTCGTCCGGGCGAGAGCGAGACTGGCCCGGTACAGCGAGCTGGAGGCCACAGGCCACAACTACTTTTTTTTCTTCTTTTGTTTTCATTTTATGCTTTGTTTGCACTTTAAAATAATATATATATATATATATATAACGCTGTATATAAATATTTGAAAAATGTAATTTATACATTTAAATTTTTAAAATTTATACAGAAAACAGTTTCCTGTGTATATTAAAAATTTACGATATGTATAGAAAAAATATACATCATTTGAAAAAAAAATGCTAATCATATATTTCATAAAAAAAATAAACATGTATACAAAATGTTACCTATACAAATAAAAAAAGGACAATCTGTTTGAAGAAATTAGACATCAATAAAATGTTTTAGAAATGTTAATAATTTAAATGGAAAATTTCAAATATCTATACATAACGTGTTCCTGATGTATAAAAAACACAATGTTTATGGAAAGGTAGACATAGAAAATACGTGTTTTTAAATGTTGCTGAAGCACACAAACAATGTATAATATGTATGAAAAAAGTAGGCATGATAAAATATATACTTTAAAAAATAATAGTCATGTATTAAAAATTATTAATGATGTATTGGAAAATCATATGTAGTTAAAAAATTATTAATCATATAATATTTCTGAATCATAAAAAATGAACAAAGGAAAACAAAGAAAAACCAAAAATAGAGAAAAGGATGAAAAACAAAAGAGAATGAAAATCAATGCGTCGAATAGAAACAGAGAAAACCGAGAAAGAAACAAAGAAATAAAAGAAAAATAACCATTAAAAACTGAGAAAGAAACAAAATAGCATGTAAACAAACAAAGAAAAAGAAACAATAAACCCACAAAAGGGACGAACAAAACCGATGAAAAACAAACAAAAACAGAAAATTGAAGAAAACCCGATGAAGAAATAGAGAAAACCAAAAAGAACAAAAGAAAATAAAAAACAAGAAATCCGGGAGAAACCAATACATCAACGAGCACAAGCGAGTGTTTCGATCAAAATTAATGAGGAAAAACACATAAAACTAGACCGACCCAGTAGCAACATGTGGAGGAAAAGTTTTAGGCAAGGGTGCATATATCTCGTTGTAAGTGGGACTAACAAAAGAGCTTGTGCATTGCAATGGGAGAACAAAATACCACACACCCCTAACCCAAAAATCATTTACTCAAGACCCCAATAGGTCCACGTCCCTTATTTCAACACATGGCATCCCATATATGTTACTATTTGCTCTCCTTCCCACCTTCGTCAATGGTGGCCTCGGTGCTCACAACACGTTTGAATGTGGTTAATTCTAAGGCGTCTCTCTTTCTCTCCATAAGATGAGAAATCTATTTCTTTTTCCTGTGAGATTTTGGCGAGGCTTACATGTGTGGTTATACATGATTAATTTCGTCTTTGATCTGGTTTTCCAAAGGTGTTCATTTCCAATCAGGATCAACACTGATACGAAATAATGACGGATCATGCGCCATTGATTAAGATTGCACCTCAAATAACATTTTTAAAATGGTTAACAAGTAAAACAATACCTTATTCAGATTCTACACATCTTTCTAACCAAATTTAATATATACTCCCTTCGTTCCTAAATATAAGTATTTGTAGAGATTTCACTAGTCCATAGTGAAATCTCTACAAATACTTATATTTAGGAACTGAGGGAGTAATATGTAAATTTGGAGTTGGGGTATAAAAAATCTAAATACATTTAAAAAAATATTTGATATGAACTACGATTTGATTAACCCAAATGTGAGGGGGTTCCTGAAAGAACATGCGGTGCCTCCATGTTTGGTTTTGGTAATTGATGACAATCTCTATGGACTAATGGTTACCTTGAGTTATATTTGAAGGTTTTGTCCATAGGCTTTTCTTGGAGTACATGTGTTGGCTTCAAGGAGAGTTTGTGTCGACCAAGGTGCTATTCAAGGAATTATCCAAAGATTGGGCATGTGAGTGTTGAGCTTATTGCAAGCATGTCTTGAAGAAGAAGATTGTGTGATCATTCATGTCTAGCTTCAAGACATCGGTTACCTTGAGTTATATTTGAAGGTTTTGTCCATAGGCTTTTCTTGGAGCACATGTGTTGGCTTCAAGGAGAGTTTGTGTCGACCAAGGTGCTATTCAAGGAATTATCCAAAGATTGGTCATGTGAGTGTTGAGCTTATTGCAAGCATGTCTTGAAGAAGAAGATTGTGTGATCATTCATGTCTAGCTTCAAGACATCATCCAAATGAAGAGAATTGGAAAGATTCAAGGTTGATCAAGATTAAATCAAGTTGATCAACTCACAAAGCACAGAAGATGTACCGAGAGGGATCAAGTGATCCCATGGTATGGTAAGTATTGTCAATTTCGCTTTGTGTACTAACCCATGGTCTTCGTAAGAGTTCTTTGTGGGGTTAGGTTGCGGTGTGCAAGTTCAAGTGGAGCATCATGAAGAGATCAAATGCTTGAAGCTTGCCGTCCATTGTGGTGACAATGGACCTGTGAAGATGTGCGGAAGAGTGGCTCACCCATAGTGGAGTATGGGGGAGCAATCAACTAGTCTTCATCGAGCCAACACAATCAAGAAAGGTGGTCCAACTTGAGGAAGTCAAGATCGTCATCATCTAACTCAAGTGGACTATGTGCAAGACAAAGGTTTGCCTTGATAGGTTTTCCATTTTACCGGTCTCATAGTGGTGGTTGGGAGACCGGGTTATAGGATCGATTGCCGTACTATCAAGGGGGCTCTCGATGAGTAGCTTGATCGTATCGTTCATTGAGAGCTCAAACCATTGCATCCTTGCATCATATTTCTTGGTTCTTGTTTGGTTTTGGTTCTCTTTGTGTGTCTTAGAGCTTATGGTCATCTTGATGACAAGCTCGAGTTCATCGAAAATGGAGTTCACATGCATCTTCTATGATGTTTTCGATGTTGGAGGTTATGCCCGTTCTTCTCTGTTGGAGGTTTCACTCCCCTATTTTGTTAGGCATACCTCCCCTATTTTGATGCTACTCGTCATCTTGTTTCCAACAAGTTTGAGTTTGCTCAATTCGGAGCTCTTATGAAGAAGTTATGGCAGGTCTGGTTCTCTCCCTGCGGTAGTACCGCGGTCGGCAGCGGTAGTACCGCTTATAGCGTCAAGCGGTAGTACCGCTCTACTACCGCCTCTGTCGTGGAATTGTCACGTCAGATGTCCTTAGTGTCAGGACTTAGTCGCGAGGCTAACGCATCTATGTGGTAGCTTGAGAGGGGTTGAGTGGGACGAGAGACGCAGGGCGGATCAACACGCAAGACAAGGATTTAGACAGCTTCGGGCCCCGGGAAACATCATCCGGTAATAACCCTACATGCTGTTTGAGGCTAGGTCTCATTATCATCACGAGGGAGACGCCGTAAACCGGCTCTTTGTGTCTAGCCCTAGAGATTATTGATTGTCCTCCCCCTCTTTGGGGAGCCCTGCCCCTCCTTATATATGTTGAAGGGGCGGTTTACATGTGGAGTCCTATTAGGATTAGGACTAGTCTATCTCTAATACAAACCGGATACAAGTCCTGGCCTTAACTCCTTGTAAGGCAAATATTCCTTTCCTCTTAAACCGGCCCACCATAGTTGAACTGGCCTTCTGGGCCTTTGGCCTTGTCATCCGTCTGATCCGTCCGCCGGGTTACCAGTGAGTCATAACTACCAAGCGGGTTGCTTGTAAACCGCCAAGGTCAGGGCGGGTCTTCAGATAAACCGCCAAGTCCGGCCGGGTTAACTTCCGGCCGGTTTACGCCGCGGGGTATATCCCCGACAGCCTCGATTTTGGGTCCTGCCTTTTCGTGTCGGGTTTAGCAGTAGTTGCACGGCAGTAAGGCACGGTAGTACCGCCAAAGCGGTAGTACCGCTCCGGTCGGGCGGTACTACCGCTACTGCATTACTGCCACCATACTCTGCTCTGCCTTGCCTCTTTTGATCCAGTGTTCTGCTCCTCCAGCGGTAGTACCGCTGGGGTGAGCGGTAGCACCGCTTATATGCGGTACTACCGCCACAAGGTTCATGTTTTGTCGCTCCTTTTCCCTGCTTCTTCCGCCCGAGCGGTAGTACTGCTCGTGTGCGGGCTGAGCACATAACGGTTGGATTTTCCCCCTCCTATAAAAGGGGGTCTTCTTCCCCAATGAACCGTATCTCTTGAGCTCGTGTTCTTCCCCCATTTTTTACCTTCTTCGAGCTTGCTAACTCCCAATCCCTCCATGGATTCTTGCTAGTTTTTGAGGGAAAATAGAGAGGAGATCTAGATACACATTTCCACCAATCACTTTCTCCTCTATGTGAGGGGAACCCCTTGGATCTAGATCTTGGAGTTCTTGGTGTTCTCCTTGTTCTTCCTCTCATTTTCCTCCCTAGCTTTAGTTGCTTCGGTGGGATTTGAGAGAGAAGGACTTGGGCACTCCGTGTGCCGTTGCCATTGCATTTGGTGCATCGGTTTGAGTTCTCCACGGTGATACGTGGAAGTTACAAGTTGAGAAGCTTATTATTCTTGGGTGCTTGGTACCCTTGAGCTTGTTCCTCTTGGGTGCTTAGGCGCCCTAGACGGTTGGTGGTGTTCGGAGCTCAATCATTGTGGTGTAAAGCTCCGGGCAAGCGTCGGGGTCTCCAATTAGGTTGTGGAGATCGTCCCGAGCAATTTGATGGGTACCGGTGACCGCCCCCAAGGGTTGCCAAAGTGTACGGGTTCGGCGACCGCCCCCAAGGGTTGCCATTTGTACGGGTTCGGTGACCGTCCTCAAGGGTCCCTTAGTGGAATCACGACATCTTGCATTGTGCGAGGGCGTGAGGAGATTACGGTGGCCCTAGTTGCTTCTTGGGGAGCATTGTGCCTCCACACCGCTCCAAATGGAGATTAGCATCCGCAAGGGTGTGAACTTCGGGATACATCGTCGTCTCCGCGTGTCTCGGTTATCTCTTACCCAAGCCCTTTACTTATGCACTTTACTTTATGATGGCCATATTGTTCTTTGTCATATATCTTGCTATCACTTAGTTGTTTATCTTGCTTAGCATAAGTTGTTGGTGCACATAGGTGAGCCTAGTTGTTGTAGGTTTTGTGCTTGACAAATTAATCGCTAGGTTTATTCCGCATTTGTTCAAGCCTAAACCGTAATTATTTTAAAGCGCCTATTCAACCCCCCCTCTAGGCGACATCCACGATCTTTCAGTTCCTACAAAAGCAAAATTTTAACTTAAAACTGGACTACGTGTTAATTACTAGAAACATCAAGGGATTTACTACAAAAATAAAAATTTGACATAAAATAAGACTGCGGGTTGATTACTGGAAACATTAGGTGTTTTTTTGCAAAACGCGCGATGACAGGAAGAAACAATCATTTATTTTATTAGTAGGTATAAATGTAGATATAGCGCCCATGGTCTAAGGGAGCAACTAACCAAGGGGTATCCCTAGCGGGATCCACACAAGAGTCAACTTCGATGGGCTGAGAGCGCGCTACTTGGCGCTGTCAGCCGCCGCCACGTATTGGGCAATCCATTGAGATTTTTTTTAAATGTACGCGTTTTCGTGTTTTAGATCTTTTTTCCCTTTTTTTGGTTTTTTCCTGTTTTCCCTAGGTTTTGGACAAAACAAATTCAAAATTTTAATTTTGCGGAAAAATTGTGTTTTTTATGCTTTCGCGAGAGCACAGATTTCTTCCCATTGATGCGTAGATTTGCTTCAGCGAGAAGCACAACTGTGCCTCCTAGAAGAAAGGAGAAAGATGCGTTTTTTTACGTCCGTGAGAGGCATAGGTTTGCTTCTAGTGGTGGCACAGCTGCGCCTCGTGGAAAAAAAGAAAAAAATAGGTTTTTTTTACTTTCACAATAGGCACAAATTTGTTTCTTATGGCACAGTTTTGCTTCTGGGAGACAGTTTTTTTTCTTTCGCGTGAGATACAAATGTGTTTCTCGTGGAGGAACTAGTTTGCTTCCACGAGAGGCATGCCTCTCGGAAAAGAAAAAAAATGTGAGAGGCACATATTTGTTTCTTGTGGAAGCACAAATTTGCTACGTGATAAACACGTTTCTATCGCTCGAAAAAAGAAAAAAAAATAGGGAAAAATTATGCGTCCAGATTGTTTTTTTTTCGTGAAATAATGTTCGTCGAAACCTATTAACATGGATCTAGTCTCGAAGATCCCGACACGAGAAATTCAACGATGAAAATAGTTCACGATTTGGATGTACAATTTAAAAAATAAAAGATTTTGAAAATACGAATCTACAAAAGGGAAAACACCCAGGTTTTGAGGCATCCATTTGTAGTAGCCTGGGAAGGTGGACTGACCATTGTAGGGGGTACCCTTTAATGAGTGATTTCAACGATCCAAGCATGCTGCTGCGTATTCATAATCGGGTTGGGGCGGCAACAGCTCTTTCGGCCGACACGATTCCAGCCCATCAACCCGCGCGTACAACAGGATCCAGATTTTTCTATTCCGCCCGGTAACACGGGTAGCGAGCAACACCTTGCCTCTTTTGTGCCTGCCCACAGCTGCGACTTTTTTACCCTGTGGATTTATATGTTTTTCCTTCATATTTTTTCTTTTCTTATGTCCAGCTCTCTTCGTTGTTCCCTTTTTCTTTTCTTAATCTATGTTTTTCTTGAAAAGTATGTATATTTAGAAAATAACATTTTTTAATATTTTAGGATACGTGAACATTATTTTGTAATTTTTGGAATTTTAAAAAATCATAAGATTTTTTAATCTAAACTCCATGAACATTTTTTAAAATTCCGTTAACACGTATGCATGGATATACATACTACAAAACGTGGTGGTAGGGGTGATACAAGGAACCCATGGGCAAATATTGCCGCGATGATGCACACGAAGACAAATTAATTAGTTGAGAATAGTAGTATGTTAATAATTGGATTAATCCGAAAAAATAGCCAGGCCATAGATAATAAAATATATTTGTTCAACAAGTATTTGCAACGTGCTCTACAAATTGATCTCAACGATTATCACTGATACACCAAAAACTACTCCCTTGATATAGTTTATTTGAACGAGAGTACCTTCCCACCTCATCGCATGATCTATGATAATATCTATGAGATGTCAAAAAAAGTGGACTGCTGGTTGATTACGAGAAACATTAGGGGGTTCTCTGCGAAAGCTCAATGAATGGGGAGAAAGAATGCTTCCTTTATTAGTTGTACTAGTAAGTATGCACGTGCAACGCACATCTCAATCAAAGCAGCCTATGATATTCATGTGAGTATTGAATTTCTAAATTCATATTAAGATTAATTAACTTCAATGTGGCGGAAGCTCTCCTGCGTGAAATGAAGCTTAATGTATACTACTCCCTGTTCACAAATATGTCAGTACATAGGGAGTTTTGTTTACAAAAAAACATGAAAAATAGTGATGAATCCATGTAATAGAAGTATCTATGCTGACCATGTAGAGATTTGAATAATAAAAATGAATGGTAAAAAAAGTGTCTTCATGAAGCAATACAATCTTGGCACATAGCATTGGCCTTGTTTCACAGGAGTTGTGCGGGTCATCTGCCTAATTAGGAACATTTGGCTTCAGGCCTTCAACTCTTCACCCCAAATCATTTTCGTTAGTTCCGAACCGATGATAACTTCAGTTACAAGGATAGAATAAAGTGATGGCAGGACTCAAAAAAATGTATCATGCAGTGAATGATTCATAATATGCTCCATAAAGAGTATGCAAGTTAAATTAATTAATTAAACCAACATGTTGCAAACATCATCCTGAAGCTGAGTCTAATCTAAACAAACACTTGACAAAGGAAAGCTTAGAATCGTGCATAAAGCTAGTTACCATGATGCGCACCTGTGCAGAATTTGAGATAAGCAGAAGCACAAGATCTTTGCCCAAAACCGTCTCCCGTATGTCTCCCAATGTCCCATTCTCCTCACTGAGCCGAGCCGCACGTGCTTACTCAAAAGATTTAGAACCTTTCCTGAGACCGATCTGAAAGAGAAAAGACAGCTTATTGAACATCTGACATGATAGTCCAAAGTACATACCAAATGGGACATAATACTAGCTGTCACATAATTTCCATATTCCAAGTTGTACAATATGAAATGCTCAATTTAAGCAAGAACAAGTAATAAACAGTGCCCAGTGGAAGTTATAAAGGTAAAGAAAACAATAAACGTTAGTTGTGGGTGTTCACTCAGGCTACAAGGAAAAGCTTCAGAGATTTTCACTCAACACACGGTGAAAACTCAATTCCATGTCTAAAGCTGGAGATACATGAGAAAGACAAACCTTAAAGACGATGTCATTCTTGGCCTCAACCAAAGAATCTCTCGGGTTCTGGGCCTGCGCTAGACCCTGAAAAAACACCCCCAAAATATTCCGTGAGCCAGCGCACAGACTTACAGACTCAAACCCAAGTAGCAGAACAAGAACACATATGTGTTGAATCCATCACTCAATTTGAACACACCGACTGATGTGTATATTCAGGTAGTGTCTCGAGTAGATAGACATGTAAATATCGAGAATTAAGAAAGAAACAATGCAGCGAGGGGAGCAAACTGAACCTGGGTGCCCCATCCGAAGACTCCAATCTGCTTGACGCCCTTGAACGCTTTAGGGAGCAGTGGGAAGAGGTTCCGCCCGCCCCTCACGATGTACTGCAGGGAACAACACACAGTGAACAAATTGTCAAAACCCAATCCCGGGGAGGGATAAGGAAAGCGATGGAGTGGCAGCGGTGGTGCATACCTCCTCGTGTCCAGCGAGGGAGACCATTGAAGACAACGGTAAAAATGCAGACAACTCTGCTTGATCGAGAACATGGTACTTCGAACCGATTAATCATCGACTAAAGCGTTCCACAAGCTCCTGGCCTTAATGGTTACAGATAAACATCATGAAAAAGATATTCAGCAAAGACATATAAAATAATTATTGAGAGTTGAGAAGTTAAATCAGAATACATCTTCACTAAGACATCTCTAATGGTAACACAGTTTATTACACAGATGTCATATGCTTCTTTAATTCTGGATGGTCTACTTTAATCAAGATTTCCATGGTGAAAATAAGAACCACTCTCACATCCGCACTTAAATATCGTAAATATAGTATTGCAATCTCAAACACATTATTGCAACAACAATTACGTTGACATAGCTGTACTATTGCTAGAATTTGTAGTGCAGCAAGTCTGGTGTTTTTTTTTCTGTACATAGCTGTACTATTGCTAGAATTTCCGTGTGATGGTGGTAGTTTTGTTGCACGTCACGACTAATACAAATACACCTGAAATACATAACACCCTACCCGAAATCTAAGCTACAAAAACATGCGCTTTGTCTTTGATATATTTCAGACTTTGATTTAAGCCATTTTTAAAATACCCATTCATGTACAAAATTGCATAAAATTGACAAGCATCCGTGGATGCATGAACCTTCATTTTGACGGTCTTGATGGTCTTGTGAATGCCTGAAATATGAGCGATGACTGGAGGAAACGTGTTCGCTGTAGCATGGGAGCTAAATCACTTCAGCAGATTAGTGCCAAACCTACCTTGTGTGTCCGTAGTCACAGGCCAACAAGCAAGCAGAGCACAATGATAGTCAGATAGTGGTAGGTGGCCAGTGAGACAATATCAAATCGACCCACCCAAACCAGAAAAGTCAGCGAACCCACGACGGAAGCGGACGTGCACGTGCTGGAGCGATCCCGCGTGGCGTCGGCGAGGGGGATGCCGTCTCCGGAGCTCCCCATCACCTCTTAGACGACGACGCATGGGTCTTCACAGACCCTGTCGAGCGCCTCTTCTTCTACTGCCATGTCGACCCGGCCGCCGCATTCCCGTTGCCTGCTGCCTTCCTGCCACACGCGCTCACCCACTTCTTTCCGCTCGCCGGCACCCTCAGCCCCGCCGCCCGCCGCTTCTCCTATTCCAGCGGCCACGATGCGCTCGACCTCGTCATTGCAAATCAACGGAGGACTTCAACCAGCATCAGTATGAGATTACACCTCCTTTGCTGCATCCAGATGGTAGTAGCTTGAGTATTACAGTATTAAATTGAAATATGGATCAACTTCAGAATAAACAAGTCTGACAATCAACTTCATGATCCATTCAATTTTTCCGTAAATACACATCTATTGTTCTAACTTCTAAGAGTGTGGCCTCACCTCCCTGCATGAGATCAAGATCCCAATCCTCTCCAATCTCCCGTGACAGAGTCAACTCCGCCGACCTCCCACAGATAACACGGATATAGTTGACTGTACGAGGATAGAACCTGAGGCGTACATAGATAAGTTGCCCACGGTGATGCGTGAATCTGTTTCCGTGGCATACGATTCCCACTTAAAGTGAGCATGTGATCGGCAATATGCATGCTTGCAAACATTTGTAGGTGCATCATGTTATGGCCTAAAGCACTTCATTGCAGGACCTAATTCTGTGATGCTGCAAACCTTTAGGGATCCAAAAATCAACTCAAAAATTAGTCAAAGACCTTGTGAGATTAATATTCCACTTAGTGGGATCAACTATAAAAATCAGCTAGGTTGATTTGTACAACAAATTGCAAAATGATTACTTAGATAAATCAATAAGCGTAAAAGGATGTGGCCAGATAGATTCATCTAATTTTTACGGTTTGTCAGGATATGGCCAGGTCGATTCATCATCAAATAAATTCCATAGAAAAAAGCAGTCGAACCAACAAAAGCCAACACGGGACTGATTGCTAACTACTAAGTTGTCTACCTATGATGCGGCTGGCCTCGGCGACCATGGGACGGGTGTGGGTTGGGGTGGAGGTGGGGATCAGCAGCAGCAATTCTCCCGTGGTCTCGGCATCGGATTGCATGCCGCAGCAGCACCTCCGTCTATGGCAGTGTCAACGGCGAGCGAGGAGGGCGGACGGATCCCGCTTTGGTGTCGATGCATCGGCTCCGTGCTGGTTGCCGGGAGCCTCAGTGGCCACCGGAGGCGCATAGCGGCGGCGCGAGAGAGCGTCGTGGCGGCGGCCGAGCGCGGAGGGGCGCGCCTGCCCTACGCACGAGGGCGCCGTGGGGGAGGCAAGGTCGGCCGGTAATTTGTTTCTTTTTTGCGTGCCTTGCGTGTGTGATTGTAGCCGAGGAGTTGCGGACGTGGGACATCAACCGATTACGCTTTGAGGGAAAACATACTTGGCGGACAATTTTCTGGCAGAGTACATTCGCAGCGCTATCATCAGTTTGCTTGTTTAATAGTAGTATATATATATATATATAAATATAGATGTAGCTCTCGCGGTCCAAGTGTGTTGCTGCCTATCCATAACCTGCTTGGGCCAGTAGTGGTTCTTCTGGTAGACACGGTTAAACCCATTACCCCACATGTGGGTCTAGTACATACTATATAGTATGATCCGGATTTTTCTATTTTGCAAGGTAACATGGATAGCAAGCAACCCCTTTGCCTCAGTTGTGCCTGCCCACTACTATGACTCTTTTACTGTGTGGATTTATGTTTTTTCCTTTATTTTTTCTTCATTTTTTACTTTTCTTATGTTTGGTTTTTTCATGGTTCCCTTTTTCTTTTCTTAATCCATGAATTTTTTTTGAAAATTATGTATATTTAATTTTTTTTAAACATTTTTAGAATATGTGATATTATTTTATAAATTTGGGAATATTTCTAAAGAATCATAAGATTTTTTATCTATGACTTTTTTTTAAATCATTAGCGTTTTCTAAATTCTGCGAACATTTTTCAAAATTCTGTGGACACGTATGCATGGGTATACATGCTACAAAAAGTGGTGGTAGTGGTGATACAAGGATCCCACCGGCGAATCTTGCAGCAATGACCCACACGAAGACAAACCATTTAACTAAGAATAGTAGTATGTTAATAATGGGATTGATCCCAAAAATGGTTAGGCCATAGATAATAAAAGATATGTGTTCAGTAAGTATTCATATCATGCTCTACAAATTGATCTTGATGGTAGTCACTAATATTCCAAGAACTACCCTCCTTGATATAATTTATTTGAACCAAAGTACTTTCACACCTCATCGCATGATCTATGATAACATCATCCTTGCATATGAAATGTCAAAAAAACAAATCACGGAGAATGAGGAATGGAAGAACAAGATATTTTTTTCCTCAAATTGTATATGAGTGAAGCCTATGATCATGTGAAATGATTTTTCTTTACTAATCATGGTGTGGATGGCCTTCAATGAAAGATGGGTCAAAGTAATGGTGAATTGTGTCACTACAGTTAGATATTAAGTGAAGATAAATGGTGATGCACCGGATGCTACTCTAACTGAGCAAGGGCTACACTAAGGTGACCCTTGCTCGTGTTAAAAAAAGGTGGTCCTTTCTCTTTGTATCTTTGTTACAAAAAGGTAGGAATTTTTTGTCACCCTCATGTTGATTGTCACATCATTACCGATGAATGTCAACGAATAAACTAGACCTACTGCATCATAACATATTCACCCATGGATGTCATTGCGGCAGAAACTTGGGCCTAATATATCCGTCGACATTCACCAGCACTAATATGACAACCACCCCGAGGTTGAAGAGGAACACCACGACGATGGTAGTCTTGCTTTGCATAATTTCTGGGGAAACAATCTTAAGTAGTTTGGCGAATGTGATGCAAATATATGTTGTTGATGATGCTAGCTTTTGTCGTGCAATGTGAATGATGGGGTTTCTTTATATGGACAATGGCTTAGAAGGAAGAATGTGAGGCTATGAGAGTATTGCGCAAGACAAGTGGTGGTTAATCAATTAGTTGCATGCATGCTTTCTACGAGCTCCAGCAACCATTCGTTTGACCTGTTCTATTGTCCAAAACAATCCACCCCAAGAGTATGTTATATACTAATTAGAGACTCCTTTTGAGCCTCTATTAATTCTGAAAGGAAAAAAGAGAAACAAAATCTCATCGATCGAGAGGGTCACTCTAATCTATTATATTTAAATAGAAGACCCTCATTACCTGCTTTCTCTTGATATGCAAGCTATCCCCATCAGCAATCTACATGCAGCTATCCACCTCAGTCCACCTAAACAGTCTAGCCATATCATCAATTCCAAATACTCTTTCTATTCCTGTAAGTTAGTTTCTCTCTGTTTTGTTTCTTTACCACACAACTTTATTTTCTCCCGAAGGCCCACAGCTCTGGCCCAATCACACCGCGTCTTCTTCTCGACGACACTTTCTTCCTTCTACTAAAAAAGAACCACTACAGTTTCTTTCCACAACCGATTCCCCATCGCAGGGCCAATCTTCTCCAAGGGACCGTTGTTTCTTTCCCGGGATTCTTCGTCCTGCCTCCTGCTTCTCTCTAATCTCTACAGCACCCGTCTCCTTCACCCTCTTCAGTGCCTATGAAATCTTAGTACTGTATTGCAATAGAAATGGATAGATTTTGTCTCCCTCATGCATGGGTAACAAATGCAGTTCATCTCCCCTTTAAGAAGTGCCGCATGGGCAGCCAAAGCGCGTGCACACTGGAGGGCGTTGAAGGAAATATGCCCTGGAGGCAATAATAAAGTTATTATTTATTTCCTTATTTCATGATAAATGTTTATTATTCATGCTAGAATTGTATATAACCGGCAACATGATACATGTGTGAATACATAAACAAACAGAGTGTCATTAGTATGTCTCTACTTGACTAGCTCGTTGATCAAAGATGGTTATGTTTCCTAGCCATAGACATGAGTTGTCATTTGATTAACGGGGTCACATCATTAGGAGAATGATGTGATTGACATGACTCATTCCATTAGCTTAGCACCCGATCGTTTAGTATGTTGCTATTGCTTTCTTCATGACTTATACATGTTCCTATGACTATGAGATTATGCAACTCCCGTTTGCCGGAGGAACACTTTGTGTGCTACCAAACGTCACAACGTAACTGGGGTGATTATAAAGGAGCTCCACAGGTGTCTCCAAAGGTACATGTTGGGTTGGCGTATTTCGAGATTATGATTTGTCACTCCGATTGTCGGAGAGGTATCTCTGGGCCCTCTCGGTAATGCACATCACATAAGCCTTGCAAGCATTGCAACTAATGAGTTATTTGTGAGATGATGTATTACGGAACGAGTAAAGAGACTTGCCGGTAACGAGATTGAACTAGGTATTGAGATACCGACGATCGAATCTCGGGCAAGTAACATACCGATGACAAAGGGAACACCGTATGTTGTTATGCAGTCTGACCGATAAAGATCTTCGTAGAATATGTAGGAGCCAATATGAGCATCCAGGTTCCGCTATTGGTTATTGACTGGAGATGTGTCTCGGTCATGTCTACATTGTTCTCGAACCCGTAGGGTCCGCACGCTTAAGGTTTCGATGACAGTTATATTATGAGTTTATGAGTTTTGATGTACCGAAGGAGTTCGGAGTCCCGGATGAGATCGGGGACATGACGAGGAGTCTCGAAATGGTCGAGACGTAAAGATCGATATATTGGATGAGATCGGTATTTTTCGGAGTACCAGAGAGTTACGGGAATACGTATTGGGCCTTATTGGGCCATACGGGAAAGAAGGAAAAGGGCCTCAAGGGTGGCCGCACCCCTCCCCTTGGTCTGGTCCGAATTGGACTAGGGAAGGGGGGCGCCCCCTTCCTTCCTTCTCCTTTTCCCTTCCTCTTTTCCTATTTCATATGGGAGGTGGAATCCTACTAGGACTAGGGAGTCCTAGTAGGACTCCACACTTGGCGCGCCCCCTCCTAGGGCCGCCCTCCTGCTCCCTTGCTCCTTTATATACGGGGGCAGGGGGCACCCCAAAGACACAACAATTGATCTTTGAGATCTATTAGCCGTGTGCGGTGCCCCCCTCCACCATAATCATCGATAATACTGTAGCGGTGCTTAGGCGAACCCTGCGACGATAGAGCATCAAGATCGTCACCACGCCGTCGTGCTGACAGAACTCTTCCCCGACATTCTGCTGGATCGGAGTCCGGGGATCGTCATCGAGCTGAACGTGTGCTAGAACTTGGAGGTGCCGTAGTTTCGGTGCTTGATCGGTCGGGCCGTGAAGACGTACGACTACATCAACTGCGTTGTTATAACGCTTCCGCTTTCGGTCTACGAGGGTACGTGGACAACACTCTCCCCTCTCGTTGCTATGCATCACCATGATCTTGCGTGTGCGTAGGATTTTTTTTTAAATTACTACGTTCCCCAACAGGCGTCACCCCGGAGGATAGGTTGGAGCCGTAGCGTCTGCTGCTGCCAAGCTGGAAGGCTTCACCGCACACTGTCGTTGGCCGCCTCCGTGGTTAGGCTCGCTGTGGGAGCAGCGACGGGTCAAGCCGAAGGGCTTCGCCACACGCCGTCGTGTGTCGAAAACAACGCGCGCTACTGACAGCGCCACAAAACATTTCGCCATGATGTCGTGCCGGGACGAGTGGCGCCGTGGCCAAAGGCCTCCACCGCGCGGGTTGGGCGTTGCATCCGCAATGAGAAGCGGTGTCAAGCATTAAGCATAGCAAAGTCATAGCAACATCAATCTCAGAACATAGTGGAAACTAGACATTAAGCCCTAACAAATCTGACATCGATTACATAAGAAATCCCATCCAATTCGCATCTACCTCCATGTGACTGCAGAGAAATTACTCACTCATGGGGTGGAAGCATCATGAGATTGTTATTGGAGAAAAGTTGGTGGTGATGATGACGACGAATCCCTCTCTCTAGAGCCAGAAATAGACTCCAGATCGGATCTCTGGAGAAAGTACAGGAGGTGGCGACGTCTTCGTATCGTCAAAAGCTCCCGTGATTTTTCATGATTTTTTCTGGTATATATATGAGATTTTATGGCAATGGAATCATCAAAAGGCGATGGATGAGGGCCCTCCATGTCCGCTTGGTTTTCCCAGGGAGGGCCCTACGTGGAGGCCTGGTGGCCCCCTCTGGCCCGTCTTTGCTCGAGTATTCCTCAAACATTCTGAAATAAATCCACAAAAATTCTTCAATTTGAAAACTTTTATTTCTGCACAAAAACAACACCATGACATTTGCTTAAAACAACGTTAGTCCAGATTAGTTTAATTCAAATGATTCAAATTAGAGGGCAAAACAACGGCAAACGAGTTTATAAAAATAGACACATTTGAGACGTATTAGGGCCTAGTGTGCGAATATTGCTATCTCGAAACTCGGGATGGAAATGGGCTGGCCAGCTCCAGCCCGGGCCTAGTCCCGCTGGTCCCTCAGTTCTGTCGAGGGACATGGCGTCGGCCCAATGGTTCAATACTGAGTGGCCTCATGTCAATTGGGCAACATGGTCTGACCCATTTTAATTCTGGATTGCACAAGAATAAGAGCATTTACTGAAGTACATTATTTTACCCAACATCATTTAACTGTTCCACATGAATCATTCACATTATAAGGTTGGCCAATAGTTTGAAATTTTCATATTAACACAAGGGGTAACAACCTTGCAAAGACATGTGCATTGTAAGAGCGGACTACAACCTTGGGCAACATTTTTTTTGACAAATACCTTTTTTAGGCAATTTTAAGAAATTCCTTGGACAACTAAACTGGATAAACTTGTTTGTCCCGGTGGGCTGATTGTTTGTGACCGGCACTACGGCCGGATTTTCTTACGAAGCCGACCAACAGGGAGGACATATCGACCTTAAAATTATGGGCCGGGCTAATGGCCCAATGGGTAACACGGGCCCATTGACAGCGTGACTCGAAGTGTTTTTTCTAGCAGTAGCGTGACTCGAAGAAGTGTGGAATCCAGTTCTTCCGAAGAACAAAACACGTGGCCCAATTGTATCTCAGCGAACACGTGGCCCGCACCTATCTCAGCCGTTGGTTTTCGAATCGGACGGCTGCCAGAGGGCGCATACGTGGCTCGTCGTTCATATCCCAACGCCCGAGAAGTAAAAAAAAGGGATTTCCGTCCGAAAAAAAAGTAGAGCCCAGAAGGAAGGGAAGCGGAGCTGGAGCGATGCACTCCTGGGGGACCCGGCTGCTGGCCGCGGCGACGACGGCGGCGCTCCTCCTCATCGCCACCTGCGCCGCCGCCTCCGCGCTCGACGCCTTCCACGTCCCCTCCGTCGAAGCCCAAGCCCACGTATGGCCCTCTGCCCCTCCTCTCCTGAACTTGTGGGGATCTGACCGGTTCTGTGTCCGCGAATTTGCCGATCTGTCGGGATGCAGCTTGGCAGGGCAGACTGATTCGTTTATCTAGTATTCTACTAGTGTTTAGGCTTGTACAAGTTGTATAAAAGTTGGGTTCAGATTCCATGGCCTGTGCCTTCTGTGGTCACCGTGAAGTCGGTTGCTTTATCAGACATGATTTTCTTGTTGAGGAACGCTCGCCGGCGACCTCTTTGCTGGTTCCTGTTTTACATGTTAAGCTTTGCTTATTGATTCTCTTGTGCTCTTGTAGGTTACCAAGATAAATCGATTCCACAAACAGATCAATGGGAACGACAAGGTTTGTGCTTTTGCTATACCCTTTTCTTTCCCAGGTTTCATATATTCCCTCCGACACTTATTTTGGAACGGAGGGGTAGTTCTTTCGTCTAGAAATAAGGCCATCATTTTACGACATATAATGTTTTCCTTTGGGCAATTATTCAGTTGCCAAGTTGCTGAATAAAGCCAGTTCCTTGTGGGGAAAAAAAATCTTGCAAAGAGTCATCAATATCAATTTAGTAATATAATTTCACAGCTCCTAATCTGCGCTTTTGTGACTGCCTTTATGTTGCACAGTTGCTATTGCTATCATTCATCGACACAACGCCGCAAGCAAATTCATCTCTTATATGTATGCCATGTTACTTCTATTGCAGCACCACTGACAAGTTTCTGAAAACAAATGTGACAGGTGACCTTGACCTTCAGCCTATCTGCAAATTTGGAATCACTTTTCACGTGGAACACAAAGCAGGTGATATTTACATTCCAGTAGGATGTGCAATGCTAAACTGTTTTCTGAATGTGTAGATGCTCAATATATAGACACCATATATATCTGTGGGCCTGGCAAATAATATAACAAGTGCATAGTGATCACAAGTAATATTGCTCAAGTGTAACATATGCAAAAACTGAGTCAATATTGAATGAAGGCTTACCTAGGTTTACCAATTTCTACCGCAGTATCATCAGAAGAAATAGATAGTGACCTTGAAACAAGATAATAATTAGAATGTATGATATTTCTTATGAGGTGGTAAGTTTAATGCTGGTTGCTTGCAGAAAGCATCAAAAGGAACAACACTTTCATCCAGTCTTTAGTCTTTCTGTACTGAAAGCTGTCATTTCTCAATCCTTACTTTTTTCAATTCTGTCAGCACGTAGAATGCTGCAAAATTGTACTTAAGGAAATACATCTTGTGTTTGTAATGCTAAAAAAGATCATCTTATCTTCAGAAGAAATAGATAGTGACCTTGAAACAAGATTGGATTTAGAAAGTAAAGTTTTCCTAATGAAGCTTTACGCTGGCAAATTTTTTGCTGTCTGCTTGCACTAGCATCACAAGGAGCAAACTTTCAGAGTCTTCGGTCTTTCTGTACCAAAAGCCGTCCTATTGCCAATCCTTTTTTTTTTCAAATATTGGCAGTACATTTGGTTAGTGAAGGTAGTTTTTGTTTCAGTGCTGAGTGGTTTGATATGGCTTGTAACTAATAATAGATACACAAGAAAATGCATCCTCATAGTTAACAGGTAAGCCATGTTACTGAGCAATTTGTTACTGATATGCTTAATTCAGAAGCATAGGCGATTGTTAGAATGGCCTAGGAGGAATTCCGCTGAATGTGAAAACATATTTGACATAGATAAGAAATACTGTAGTTCTAATGCAGTACCATCCCCATGTCTTTTTCAGATGACATTGTTAGTTATTTGCTCCACTTCACATTGTAGGAAGCTATTCCCTCCATTCCAAAATAAGTGACGTGGTTTTAGTAGCAACTTAATTGCTTTTTTTTTATCAGGTCTTTGCCTTTGTGACCGCTGAGTATGAAACCGCGAAGAATTCCCTGAACCAGGTATGCTAATATTCTTATTTAATCCTGGCCAACAATTTTTTCTGCTACCATCCGTATTTTCGAAGAACATCCAACTGTGTAATTAACCAAAGCTTCAAATCTGAAGTATTCCTCTCGTCACCTTGGCATAAGAGATCTGCTTAGAATGTGTAATATTTTGGCAGGATGCCCTTTAATCATCATTCAGAATATCTTCCTTTCTTTTGCCAAGAAGTGTAAACCATACCATTAAGAAGACATTAAGGGGTGATCGTCGAACCATGCCTATATTCATTTCATTACAATCGACAGGTTTCATTATGGGACAAAATAATACCTGACAAAGAGCAGGCAAATGTGCAAGTGGAGGTGAAGAGCAAGTATCCCCTTACTGACCAGGTAAAGCTCCACTCTTTGTCCATTTTGTTACATGTCCTGGATTCCTCCTTGACACGATTCGTCTCCTGTCATCAGGGGACCAGTCTGCGGGGCAAGAAAGTTGAGCTTGTCCTCCACTGGCACATCATGCCAAACGCCGGCGCAATGATCCGAGGCAAGATGCCTCTCTCGGAGTTCACTCTCCCAGACACCTATACCTCCTGAAAACGAAGCTGTGCTCCTCTGCTCCATCTGATAAATTATGTCGGAGGCCCATAGTTGTAGATCTATAAGAAGAATCCTCTAGTGAATACGACGCGTTTTTGCTGCACTCGGGACAGTGTTTGTTAATTCCTGATTTGTTGTTCGTTCACAGTGTGGATATATATAGCTTATTATTGATCAAGCAGTTGAATGAATATCAGTGGTCGGTCGCCAGTGGTCGGTCGCCTGCCTAGTTTTTTGCTACCACAGTAGTCAGGTGAGCCGAAAGATGCAACATTCAGGGTTTGGGTTTTATACTCGCATCTCTCCATTCTGAAAGGTGAAAAGAGTGCACGAAATCCACCTGTATCTCAGGTCGCAGCATCAAAGGAAATGGCGTCCTACATAGGCTAATTTTTTTGGCACCAAAGAAAGTGCCATTTCCTCTGGCCGCGGCTGCAACTGCAAAGGTCCTCGTGATCACGATCACCATCGGTTTGGTACTGCTCTTCGTCGCTGCTAGGAGCTACCAGTATCTTATTTGAATGTGCGTCAAGCAGTTGTCCCTTCCACAGTGGAGCAACCAGTCGCCTGTTCTTCTCGTAGATAAGAGTCGTTGCTCTTTTAACTCATGGTGTACAGTGTTTGTCGCAACTTCTCTGCATGAGCGCTCCCTTGTGTATCCTCTCAGGGGGGAGAGAACGCGCCTGGCGACACTCGGAGAACAATGCAACTGCCGCGCCTAGGAAGAAAACTCTAGAAGCAGGGACGTGTCCTTAACAAGCTCGAGTATTGACACATACACCGGAGCATTAGCGGTGCATTGCCATGCAGTTTTTTCTTCTACAAAAAGCCATGTAACATTAACTTGAACTCGATTAAGGACAAGATATGGGCTGTGCAATCTCGATGTATTGATCGGTGCACCAGGCACGTATATATAAGTATAGAGGTGGACCACGACCTCAATTATACAAAGGAAACATGAGGTGGGCCCTACACACAAATATACACGTACACAATATACTCAACACCCCCCGCAGTCGAAGCGGCGCCAGTGACGCAGAGACTGGAACGAAACTCTTCGAAGGTAGAAGTCGGCAGTCTCTTCGTCATCACATCGGCGAACTGCTGAGCGGTCGGCACATGGAGAACCCGCATGCGTACAAGAGCCACCTGCTCGCGCGCAAAGTGAATGTCTAGCTCGATGTGTTTAGTCCGGCGATGATGAACGGGGTTGGCGGAGAGGTACACCACAGAGACGCTGTCGCAGTAGACAACCGTAGCCTGGGAGACGTCGTGATGGAGCTCCTGAAGTAACTGTCGTAGCCAGGTGCACTCGGCGACAACGTTAGCCACAGCTCGGTACTCAGCCTCCGCGCTAGAGCGCGAAACCGTGGGCTGTCGCTTGGACGACAACGAGATGAGTGAGGGACCGAGGTAAACGCAGTAGCCAGAGGTGGACCGACGAGTATCGGGGCAGCCAGCCCAGTCTGCATCGGAGTAGGCCACCATCTCCATAGAAGGGGACGCCGTAATTGTCAATCCGAGGGACATCGTGCCGCGGATGTAGCGAAGAATCCGCTTCACGAGAGTCCAATGAGAGTCACGAGGGGCGTGCATGTGGAGACACACCTGCTGTACAGCATACTGAAGATCCGGTCTGGTGAGAGTCAAATACTGTAGAGCGCCGACAATAGACCGGTAGAAGGGAGCATCCGACGCAGGCGAACCCGTAAGAGCAGAAACCTTGGCCTTCGTGTCCACAGGAGTAGCAACAGGATGACAGTTGAGCATGCCAGCTCGCTCAAGAAGCTCGTGTGCATACTTCTGCTGATGAAGAAAGAAACCGTCCTGACGCCGAACGACCTCAATGCCAAGGAAATAAGGTAGAGCGCCCAGGTCCTTGATAGCAAACTCGTCACGCAACCGGAGAGTAATCTGCTGAAGAACGGCTGCGGAGGAGGCTGTCAGGATGATGTCGTCGACGTAAAGCAGCAAATATGCAGTCGTGTCACCGTGGCGATAGAAAAACAGTGAGGCGTCCGAGCGAGTAACGCTGAAGCCCAGTGTCTGAAGAAACCCGGCGATCCGCTGGTACCAGGCTCGGGGTGCCTGCTTGAGCCCGTAAAGAGAGCGGGACAGCAGACACACATGGTCGGGAAGTGAGGCGTCGACGAAGCCGGTGGGTTGCTCACAATACACCTGCTCCTTAAGATGGCCGTGGAGAAAGGCGTTGGAGACATCCATCTGGTGGACAGACCAGCTGCGGGAGACGGCGAGCTGGAGGACGATGCGGATCGTGCCCGGTTTGACAACCGGGGCAAACGTCTCGGTGAAGTCCACTCCAGCGCGCTGACGAAAACCGCGGACCACCCAGCGAGCCTTGTAGCGCTCGAGTGTACCGTCTGAGCGGGCCTTATGGCGAAAGACCCACTTGCCGGTGATGACGTTGGCACGAGGAGGCCGGGGAACCAGGGTCCAGGTGCGGTTCCGTTGAAGAGCATCGAACTCTTCCTGCATCGCCGCAAGCCAGTGAGGATCACGGAGGGCGGCGCGGGCGGACGCAGGGATGGGCGACGGCTCTGCGGCGGAGGCGGCGAGGAGGTACTCGTCGCGCGAGGACCGGAGACTCGGACGATGAACGCCGGTGCGAGCGCGGGTGACTGGGCCGGGCGGCGCCGCCGGAGCCACCGGCGAGGCGGCCGGCGTCGGGGCCGGCGTGGGGGCCGGTGAGGCGGCCGGCGTCGGGGCCAGCGTTAGGGCCGGCGAGGAGGCGGGCGTCGAGGCCGCGGAGGAGGCGGCCGAGCCTGCGGCGCCCGATCCCGCGGCGCCCAAGTCGGGGGCGGCGGGTGAAGGCGGGGCGCCAGCTGCGCCGTCGGAGCCGGCCTAGGAGGCCGAGTGGGCGAGCGCCGGCAGGAGGGCGCGGGGACCGCCAAAGCCCGGAGGCGGTCCACGGGCCAGACGGGATCGTCCACCTGACGAGGTCATCGAAGGACCGCCGGTGGCCAGCGGTGACGAGACGATGAGGGGTACCTGCTGCTGAAACGGAAACACCATCTCGTCAAAGTAAACGTGTCGGGAGGTGAAAACACGATGGGAGACGTGATCATAGCAGCGGTAGCCCTTAGTGTTAGGTGGGTAGCCGAGAAAGATGCAGGCGACGGAGCGGGGTGCGAGCTTATGAGGCACAGTGGCGGCGACGCTAGGATAGCAAAGGCAGCCGAAGATGCGAAGCCCTTCATAAGAGGGAGGTGCACCGAAGAGAAGATGGTGAGGTGTAAAGTTCCCACGAGTACGACACGGACGGATGTTGATGAGGAGGGAAGCGGTGGCTAGAGCGTCAGGCCAAAAGCGCGGAGGCACATTGGCATGAAAGAGAAGAGTCCTAACGCAGTCACTGAGAGTGCGAAGGATGCGCTCAGCACGACCGTTCTGCTGCGAGGTATACGGGCAGGTGAGACGAAAAATCGTGCCATGTGTGGCGAGAAGATTACGAACAGCGACGTTGTCAAACTCCTTCCCGTTGTCTGTCTGCAACGCAAGAATGGGTCGATCAAACTGCGTGAGAACATAAGAATAGAAAGCGGCGAGAGTGGATATAACATCCGACTTGCGGCGCAACGGGAAGGTCCACACATAATGCGAAAAATCGTCAAGTATGACAAGATAATAAAGAAAGCCTGTATTACTTGCAACAGGAGATGTCCAAACATCACTATGAATTAACTCAAACGGGTACGATGCAACAAAAGAAGAAGGCCTAAACGGAAGACGGGCATGTTTGCCGAGGCGACATGCATGACACGAGTGATCCTCATTCTTATTACACGTGAAAAAAAAACTCCGAAGTATGTGGCGAAGTGTGGCAGGATTAGGATGACCCAAGCGAGCGTGCCAAAGATCCACTCCGGCGGCGAGAGCGACAGGGGCGGCGGGAGTGGTGGAGGTGGCGGAGTGAACCGGGTAGAGCTCGTCGGGGCTGTCACATCGGTGGAGCACCATCCACGTGCGAGCGTCCTTAACAGAAAAACCACATTCGTCAAATTCAACAATAACCGGATTTTCACGTGTAAGAGAACGAACAGAAACAAGATTTTTAATAAGTTCAGGAGAAACGAGAATATTGGACATGGATATAGGGGTGGAGTTAGACGGAAAATATGTATGTCCTATATGGGTGATGGGAAGGGAAGAACCGTCACCGACGGTGATGCGGTTGGAGGTGTGGACAGGATGAGCAGTGTGGAGGTTATCGGGGTACGCCGCCATGTGAGCGGTGGCGCCACTGTCCATGTACCAATCGCCACCGCCGGTGTAGCTGAAAGGGGAAGGAGCGGTGTGGAGAGCCGCCAGAAGTGCCGGGTCCCATGGTGCCGGCGGGAG
The DNA here is from genome assembly GCA_032464435.1 of Aegilops umbellulata. Taxonomy (NCBI): domain Eukaryota; kingdom Viridiplantae; phylum Streptophyta; class Magnoliopsida; order Poales; family Poaceae; genus Aegilops; species Aegilops umbellulata. Next base: position 643,880,953 of record CP136060.1, on the reverse strand, counting down.
AGGCGGCGCGGCCGTCAAGGGCAGCAGCGGCGGCCCATCTGGCGGCGGCTGCTGACCATAGGGCGCCGCATAGGGCTGCGGCGCGGCATAGTACGCCTGGTGTGACGGAGGCCGAGCGCCCAGAAGGCTCAGAGTAGGGGCCCGAGGAACCGGAATGGAGTAGGCGTGGACGACGCCAGTCCATGGGTTCTGGCCGGCGTACCACGGGGCCGGCTGAGGGGCCTGCTACTGCGGGCGGGGTGCTCCTCCCTGAGCACCACCACCGCCTCCTGCTTGCGGCCACCCCGGCGACCGCCGCGACGACCCCCCCCCCGTTGGCCGCCTGTTGGGGCGGCGGGAAGGGGGCGGCTGGTGCGGCTGGGAACCCGGGCGGGAAGGCGGCGTCGGACGGGGCGGTGGCGGGGCCGAACCCCCGCGGGTGCCCGCGACGAGGGCGGTGTGGGTCGCGCGAGTCCGCGCCACCCGCATCCGGCGCTCCTCCAGCTTGAGGTACGCGACCACCTTGGCGAAGGTGGGCTCCGGGATGAGGGTGAGGTTGGAGGCGGCGTTCCCGAAGTCCTCGTTGAGGCCACCGGAGAGGGTGTTGATGAGGAGCTCGTCGCCGATCTTTTCCCCGAGATCACGGAGCTCATCGGCGAGCTTCTTGAGGCGCATGCAAAAATCATCGATGGATGAGTCAAGTTGCTGGCACCCGTAAAACTCACCATAGAGGAGGACCTTGCGCTGCAGCCGATTGTCGGTGAAGAGGCCGTTGAGCTTGGTCCAGACCGCATAGGCGTCGTCCTCGTCGTTCACCACGGTGTGGAAGATGTCGCTGGAGATGGTGAGGTAGAACCAGCGGATGATGGTGGTGTCGAGGATCATCCACTCCTCGTCGTTGATCATGAGCGCCGAGTCCACGGTGCCGTCCACGTGGCCGTGCAGGAGGTACTCACGGAATACAAGCGAAAAATACCGCTTCCAGGCGGAGTAGGAGGCGGTGGTGTGATCGAGCTTGACCGGAACTCGCTCATGGATGTTGAGATCGCGGACGAGGGTGACATCGGGACCGGCAAACGGGTTGGAAACAGTGGACGAGGAGGAACTCATGGCTGGTTTGGCGCGGGTGGAGGAAGACGGGGCGGGTGCGGCGCGGGTGGGAAGAGGGGGGAAGGGGTGCGACTGGGTTGGGAGGGGAGGAGAGGGGTGCGGCGCGGCGCGGGTAGAGGGAAGGGTGCGCTGCGCGAGAGAGGAAGGCAGAAGCGGAACCAGCGGCGGCGGCGGCGAGCGAGGCGGAGGAAGGGGCGGCGGTGACCAGCGGCGGCGGCGGCAGCCGGAAGGAGGGCGGCGGCGGCGGCGGCGGCTGGTGACGACGGCGTGGAGGTGCGGCGGCGGCGGCGCAAAGGCGCGGCGGCGGCGGCTAGGGTTAGGATCGTGCTGCGATAGATACCATGTAGAAGGAAGAGATATGGGCTGTGCAATCTCGATGTATTAATCGGTGCACCAGGCACGTATATATAAGTACAGAGGTGGGCCACAACCTCAACTATACAACGGAAACAGGAGGTGGGCCCTACACACAAATATACACGTACACAATATACTCAACACACGCGACACGACGCGTGCATGGTAGCGATGATATTTTCCAATGGATATACTAAGCCTAGTTCATAATAAATTATATATGAGGCAGCCAATGATGAGCCTGATTGTGTCACACATGGGAAATGGTTAGATGTAAGTCGCCTGGTTTTCGAATTTGGGTCAGTCGACCGTTTTGGGACGTCGGATGCAGATCCAACGGCAGGGACCCCTTCTTCTTCCTCAAGCTCATCTCCGCCGCGGCCGTCGGCGCTCCCGCGTAGCATCGTCGCACCGCCACCCCCTCCCCTTACAGCGGCCCACCACCATGCTACCGCCCCCACCGGCCATCCCTCTAGCCCTGGCGTCAATGGAGATTTTCTCCGGCGAAGTTGAACCATCGCCGTTCTTCCACCCCAACCCCCACCCTAAGATGACCGATGGGGTAGCCCTCCTGCGAGCTCCTTCCTTTCCTTCGGCCTCCCTCTGGTGAACTTCAAAATCGACTGACCCCAAAACGGGAAGTCAGTCGACTCGACTGACATCTAGCTATTGTGCGCACTATGAAGAAGGTCGTTGTGGCATAAACCTAGGAGAATCGAAGAAGGTTGTGTATGCCTTCGTTGGACCACCTCTAAGGCTGCCCAGCTCGCCATCAGCTTCCTCCATAGATAATTTCATACTCTAGGAGGATGGTATCACAGTTCATGCACTGACGTATGAAGGCACTTTGATTCAAAGAATTATATTATTGAGAAGTGGCAATGGGCAAGCGGAGGAGAGGGGTGGCCAACAGGGTGAGGGATTTTTTTTGCTGAGAAGTGCCTGTGACCTTTCATATTCGAGGCGCAACCTACTTCGCTACTAATTTTTGAGGAGTTAAACTGGTTCGAGGGCTGTGCTCTCCATGGGTAAAGAAAAAGGCTGCCCTCCCAATGACACTTGTCCATACGGGCCAAGATTCGTTTTGAGCTTAAGCTCATCTGAAGACTGCGGGCCACCAACAAGCGACAACAAAAGAAAAAATTGGAGGACAAACTACTAGTTGAGACTTTACACGCTTGGATGTGAGGACAAAGTACCAATGTGCACTTCACACATCCTAGAAATATCTATTGTTACACCCCAAACTTCATAGTCCTAAACTCCATATATCTTATGAAGTTATTAGCATCCATACCCAAATAGAAACACATTGGTGCTACCTACCATGGAAAATGGTATATACAAACACATTATAAGATATCTGGGAAATGATGTAAAATGTATTTGGTTGTTCATATTTACGTTGAAACCCATGTAATGAGTGATTTTCCCCCTAAATACCACAAATTAAAAAAGATGTAGATAATTTTTGGAATAAATTATAGGTGTAACTCACACTAGAATTGTATTTGTAATGATAAATACGGGAACTATATGAAAACATTGTACCTTAGAGTTTGTTCGCCATTAATGTTTTTAGCTATCTAGAAAAATAGTGGTCCATATGATATGTTGAATAATGTACAAAGAAAAACGATAACATACATAAACAACTAGTTTAGTAATAGCGAGATAAAGAAGTTTAGTATAAATAAACAGAAGAGAAAAGCTTTTTGGAATCGTGTTTAGCTGAACCCACTGTGTAAGCCATTAAAATTTCCAACTGTAAGTTCATGTTCCGATTTCGCATAAAATTCTTAGAATTTGTACTTAAGGCCCGAAGTTCATTATATTTATGTATTTTAGCCCTCGGGCTTATTGTATTTTGCGATTAAGCAAGCTTAGCCTCAGGCATGCCCTTTGTCCTTTGTCCTGGGCCTGAGGCGGCCGACATACATAAATGATAATGCCCACAACGCACTCCAGAATGTGGACTGACAGCGCCTGGCGGCCCTCGGCTACTCGTTGCTTCTCTTGGTCACGTCTTCTTGTGGCGCGGTTTTCTCAACCGGCCCATGACCATTACTTCACAGTAGCTGCAGTTTCTAGTGATGTCCACACATGACCGGAGAGAAGTAGCGGTAGGGAACGTCATCTCTTTGGCGATGTTGCATTTTTAACTCTTAAAATTCTTATGTTAATCCTATATAAGTTCCTAAGAACTATTGCTCAATCCCAAGGTTAAGAAATGTATTCTTGGTCAATTGCGTTCATACTTTTACTTACATCTTTATTTAGCCCATTTTTCGTTGAGTTCAAAATCCAGAAATGTGTGCCTGGTATTACTTGACATGGTCAATTTGTTTGCTAATTTAGTAATTTTATAACACGCTCGGGAGAGGCGAAGACATGAGCAAAAGAACTTTGCGCCCTGCAACAGGAACGCCATCCATGTATGCAATGTGAAATCGCTAACACATCAGTGGTACACCATCTGCAACTTTGTCATGAAGTTTTACAGTGCGATTGACCAAGTCGAGACAAGGTGGCTATTGGGCTCGTCAACCATGAAGATCACAAGTGTTGCTTGTTGTTATTCTTATTCTATATGTTGGTTAATTCCTTCATTCACTCAGTATTCCTCTATACGTTGTATAGCTTGCACGTGTTGCCATTGTCTACTATAGAACGAAGGGCAGATCATTCACGCACATACATGATGAAGCTCAAGGGGCAATTTGTGTGGGACCACATGTGTCGGGTCTTTCTCTAGTATCATTGAATTTGGAATAGATATTTTTGAAAAAACTGTTGAACATCTGGTTATGTCGTTGAATTTGAACTATTGTTGTACTTTTTCAATAAAGGGCGCTTTTATTAACTCAAAATGTAGCGTCAAGCGGATACAAAGCATAATGAGTAATAACCGACCTCTCCATAACTAGGATGAACACAACCAGTCGCGGACAGTCTGACACAAGAAAGAAAAAACCAACATATTGGCACCGATAAAGTCATAAATAACCAACATTATGCCTATGTGTAAGGAGGTGGTGGACCAATCCGGAGATTATGCTGCCACCCATGTTGGGTGAAAACCTCCCTGGCCACCCGCTCCAGCCGCATGCACACCACCTTGAATAATGGTCTTGTGTTCGATGTAGCATAGACCACGTACGAAGCCAGTGTGTACAACGAATAATTACTTGCAAAGGAGCAGAGTTTTTGCCATTGAAAGTCAAATCATTTCTACATAGCCACAATGACCATAATAAGGCATACGCCCTCACCCTTATTAGCGTTCTGAACCTATTTGGAATACCGTCTAATCAATGACCAAAAATATTGGCAACACTTGTGGGAGGATACAAATTGGATGCTATTTGGATAGCTGACCATGTAGAGCACCCAAACGTGCGCTGGAAAAAATGGTGTTTAATTGTCTTGTCACGAGTATAGAAACTATACTTCTTGCTTTCTTGCTAGTTGCAACGGGCGAGGTTGTCTTTTGTTAGCACAACTTCCCTCCGGAAATACCACATATATTTTTTTAACTTTTAGTAGAATCTTGGACTTCCAAATTTTCATGTTATTACTGGGACCACTGACTGCATGAGAGCATGGTACATAGAGTCGACTATGAAGGACCCATATGTAGTAAGGTTCCAGCGAAAAACATCCCGCCCTTGTGCCAGGGTAATCGAAACCAATCGGGATAGCATATTTTGCCATGACATAAGACGGGGGCCAATTAAATTTCGCCTGAAAGAAATATCCGGCGGGAAAGAACTGAGCACCCGCGCAAGAGTATCATTTTTATCACAAACAGTGCGGTACAAAGATGGATATTATTCCCGGAGGCTGGCATTGCCTAACCAGTTGTCCTCTCAGAAATGAATCTCTGGCCTGTCTTTTATCATGATGCATCCAAAGCAGAAAAGATTTTTTTTGCCGCCATTAGACCAACCCAAAAATGCGAGTAACCAGGTTTTCAATAGGCCCGTGACACAACTTTTTGGTCTAGGTACTTATTACACAACAGGGTTTGCCAAATGCCATCCTCAGTAAAAAGTTTGAACAACCATTTACTAAGTAAGCCATCATTCTTGACTTGAAGGTGATGAATACCAAGAACACCTTGGTCTTTCGGCCTACAAACCACACTTCATTTGACCAACCTGTATTTTTATCTTTTCACTATCTCCTTGCCAAAAGAATCAGGATCCAAAATAATCCAGCCTTTGCATGACCCCTTTACGGAGTTGGAAAAAGGAAAGCATATGGAGATATTTACATGGATGAATTGTGCTATTTTCCAAAATTACTTTGAGTGTTGCGGGCTTGGTTTAGTTAAATGAACGAAATATCGTCTGTTTTATGATAGTCATGTCTGAACTTTACTGCATTTTGCCGTGTTTGATGAAATTCGTCTTGTTTATTGAAATCATGTTTGAAATGTATGCGAACATGGTTAGATGACTGACTCTCACATAATTGTACATGGACTGGTCCACCCCGCTGTCTGATTTGGGTTCGGTGTTGGAGAGGCCACTGGATTGGTCACATACTAGTACATCATTTAATATGATAGAATACCAATCCTCTCTTTTCTTATCTAATTGTGTGCTACCTCAGCAAAATACCTAGTTGGCATAGATGATATTACCTAGTATGATACTTTCTTTGTAACAAGACTTAGGTCTGTTTACAGCAAGATCTTGCAGCGGTTAAACCAATGAATGATGATGAGATTGATGCGTTAGGGGTTAGAGTGCTCGATAACCTGTGTGCGGATCTAGCACCCCCCAATCATGACTCTGAGGAAGATGATGTACCCCTAGAGAATGATGCTAGTAGTATATGTGAACCCGTTTATGAGGACCGGGTGACAGAGCCTAGTAAACCAAAGCGTAAGTGGAAACGAAAGATCTATCCCGATTCCGCAGTTCGTAGGAGTGCTAGGATTCGAACCACTAAAAAATTCCATGATGAAATATGAGAGGAATCTTTTGAAATAGCAGAGGTCTGAAGGACTTGGCTAAAAGAAGGTTCCTAGCTGAGGCAACTTTAGAACAGAGGTTAGATTTTGTTGCTCTATCGGAGACTGGTAGAGAAAACTTTGCGCCCCAGTTTCTTTCTTCTCTTGTGGGTGGTATTGATTTCGATTGGCATTGCCTCCCTCCGCGAGGAAGATCGGTTGGTATATTACTCGGTGTGCGATGCGATTCGCTTGAAGTCTGAAGTGTAGTGATGGGCGATTTCGCGGTGAAGTTTCGAGTCAGGTCTAGGATAGATGGTTTTAACTGGGCTTTGGTGGCGGTTTATGGTGCCGCACAACCCGAGCTTAAACCAGAGTTTCTGGCGGACCTTGTTCGAATCTGTGGGTCAGAACAACTTCCAATTTTAGTTGGAGGTGATTTCAATATCATCAGGAGGAGAGAGGAGAAGAACAATGATAACTTTGACGGCAGATGGTCGTTTATGTTCAATACCATTATTGAAAGCTTGGATCTGAGGGAGATAGAGCTTTCTGGTAGAAAGTTTACCTGGGCTAATGCTCTGCCAAACCCAACTTATGAAAAACTTGATCGAGTTCTTGCGAGCGTGGAGTGGGAACAAAAGTTCCCTCTGGTTATGGTGCAAGCTCTTTCGAGGGGAATATCCGATCACACACCCTTGTTCGTGGACTCAGGGGAGCCGAACCACGTGGGTAACAAGAACACCTTTTCTTTTGAGATGTCATGGTTCGAACGTGAGGGGTTCTTGGACTTAATTGCCAGGGAATGGGATAGAGGTGCAGGAGGCACGACTGCGATCGAGCGTTGGCAGAATAAGAATAGGCATTTGAGAAGTTTCTTACGGGGTTGGGCTAAGCACCTCAGTGGTGTGTATAAGATTGAAAAGGATAGACTCCTTACTCTTATACAGGCCCTGGACATAAAGGCCGAATCCACTATTTTACTGCCAGCTGAGCTTCAGGTTAAAACTGAGGCGGAGAAGAGGTTGAAAGAACTGCTCCGTGAAGAAGAATTGAAGTGGGCGTTGCGTGCTAAAGTCCGCAAAGTGGTCCAAGGGGAAGCGAATACTCAATTCTTCCATTTGATAGCTAATGGTAAGCACAGAAAGAAGCGTATCTTTCAGCTTGAACAAGATGAGGGAACTATTTTAGGACAGGATAACCTAAAAACATATATTACTGAGTATTATAAGCAGTTATTTGGACCTCCGGAGGATAATTGTGTGCAAGGTTGTTAGAATCGCGATTCTGCTATACGATTCTACGACTTTACGATCCAGACTTACCCATCTGATTCTACGATTTTAGTTCATAAAATCTATGTTTCTACGATCCTGGTAGTGAAGATTCTACGATTTATGATTCTATCATCAGAGCTCTGATCCGATTCAAAATCGCGATTCTGACAACCTTGATTGTGTGTCCCTTGACGAGTCCAGGACTGAGGATGTGCCTCAGCTATCGACTGCCGAAAATGATATTCTGGTTGCCCGGTTCTTAGAGAAGGAGTTGTTTGATGCTATTGCACAGATGAAAAATAATAAGGCTCCCGGACCGGATGGATTCCCGGCAGAGTTCTATAAAAAGTGTTGGCACATTATTAAGGGGGATTTACTACCTATGTTCCATGATTTGTTCTCTGGACAACTTCAATTATTTCACTTGAATTTTGGAACTATCACACTGCTTCCTAAGAAAACGGATGCTGTGAGAATTGAGCAATTCAGGCCGATCTGCCTCCTCAATGTTAGTTTCAAAATTTTCACCAAGGTCGGGACTAATAGGCTCATACAGATTGCGCATTCTGTGGTGCAACACTCCCAAACTGCTTTCATGCCGGACAGAAATATCCTTGAAGGGGTGGTCGTCCTGCATGAAACGCTCCATGAAATCCATTCCAAAAAGTTAGATGGAGTAATTTTTAAGGTGGATTTCGAGAAAGCGTACGATAAGGTCAAATGACCATTCCTCCAACAGTCATTGCTTATGAAAGGTTTTGATGAAGCTTGGCGCAGACAGGTTGAATCATTTACGCAAAAAGGTAGTGTGGGAATTAAAGTTAATGATGACATAGGTCATTACTTCCAGACACATAAAGGCCTAAGACAAGGAGATCCGATGTCCCCTATCTTGTTTAACATTATGGTGGATATGTTAGCAATTTTGATAGGAAGGGCTAAGGAAAATGGTCAAGTAGGTGGATTAGTACCTCATCTTGTTGAGGGAGGTGTATCCATCCTTCAGTACGCTGATGATACAATCATCTTTATGGAGCATGACTTGGCCAAGGCGAGAAATATGAAGCTTGTGTTATGCCTATTTGAACAATTGACCGGGTTAAAGATTAACTTTCATAAGAGCGAGCTATTCTGTTTTGGTAGAGCCAAAGACGAACAGGAGGCTTATAGGCAATTGTTTGGGTGCGAGTTGGGAGAGTTACCCTTCTCTTATCTGGGTGTTCTAATCCACCGTCGTAGGCTGACGAACAGAGAGTGGAAGTGCATCGAGGACCGATTTGAGAAGAAACTGAGTTGCTGGAAGGGTAAGCTCATGTCATACGGAGGCCGATTAATCCTGATTAATTCGGTGCTCACGAGTATGCCTATGTTTCTCCTATCGTTCTTTGAGGTCCCAGTTGGTGTTAGGAAGAGACTTGACTTCTATCGATCACGTTTCTTTTGGCAGGGTGATGAGCTTAAAAGAAAATATCGGCTTGCTAAATGGGATATCATCTGTAGAGCGAAAGATCAAGGTGGTCTCGGTATTGAGAATCTAGAAGTTAAGAATAGATGCCTTCTTAGCAAGTGGCTGTGGAAGCTCTCAACGGAGAATGATGCCATGTGGGCTCAAATCCTTCGTAGCAAGTACCTCCAGACAAAAACTTTGTCCCAGGTTACAGTCAGGCCGACCGATTCACCTTTCTGGAAAGGCCTGATGAAAGTCAAACAGTCCTTGTTTAATAGGATGAAGTTTGTTATTGGAAACAGCACTAGTACACGTTTCTGGGAGGATACTTGGCTCGGCGAGACACCCTTGGCCATCCAATATCCGTCTTTGTACCGTATTGTTCAACGACGTGAGGTGTTCGTCGCATCGGTATTTCAATCTATCCCCCTTAATATTCAGTTCCGACGAACGCTAGCGGGCAATCGTTGTGAAGAATGGCTCCGTCTAGTTAGGAGACTGATGGAGGTCCAGCTTTCTCAACAACCCGATGAATTACGCTGGAAATTGACTAAGTCTGGAGTATTCATTGTTAAATCAATGTATATTGATGTTATTAATTCGAACTCCATTCCTACCTCCAAGCATGTTTGGGATGTCAAAGTTCCTTTGAAAATAAAAGTGTTTATGTGGTTTGTCCATAAACAAGTTATTTTAACCAAGGACAACTTGATAAAGCGCAATTGAACAGGACCTACTAGGTGTAGTTTCTGTGATCGGGATGTGACAATCAAACATCTCTTTTTTGATTGCCCGCCGGCCAAAGTACTTTGGCAGACGGTCCACATTGCTTTTAATATCAATCCACCGAATTCTGTTAACGCGTTATTTGAGACATGGCTTAATGGGATTGAGCCTGACTTAGCGAGACACATTCGGGTTGGAGTTTGTGCTTTGCTGTGGACTATCTGGACTTGCAGAAATGATTTGGTTTTTAACAGAATATCATGTATCAATTTTTTGCAGGTTATATTCCGAACTACGGCACTGATCCGTTCGTGGTCGCTACTCACCCCGACGGAGGCCAGGGAGCATTTGGTTACTGGGTTTTTCCGCTGGGAGATGGTAGCTCGGGATATCTTCAACCGGTTTGGATGGCGGCCATGTAATAGGATAGGCATGTAGTTTACCTATCTAGTTTTAGCCAGCCGGTTGTGGCGTCTTTTCATGGCTAGTTGATGTTTCTAGCCCTTATTGGCTCTGTGTGAGCTTTCTTTGCTTTGTTATTACTTTTGAAGACCTTGTAACCATATTGACACTACTTTATTTTGTTAATAAGATGGCCGTATGCATCATTCTGATGCAGAGGCCTGGGAATCCTTTTTTTTAAAAAAAGATTGCGAGTCATAGCCGCCTACGGTGACTGGTGGTGATTGGCCACATGCGGTGCAATGGCGGACACCACCTGCTGTAAACATCGGCAAGCACGAGCGTACGCACTCACGTGCTGCAATCAAACAATTTGACCTTCCGGGTTTGAACATGAGACTAGCGCGCGACTCATCCCACTTGAGCATCGCCCCGAGAAAGCTATCAGTGTCGTTCGTGCTCTAGAATATCGCTTTCGAGCTCAAGTTACCGCGGATCAGGCGGTGGAATCAGTGTCACTTGTCAGCCTAACTAATTACCGTGTCGTCGCGTTGGGTTTACCAAACACACCATAAGCTAGTATACGGGCGTCTTCAACTCATTTTGAAGAGAGATCGGTCGGTGTCAGTGTCACTTGTCACACTCATGATGTGGCTCCGCTCGCGCCGTACTTGGTTATGATGGACAACATACATTTTTCGAACAAACAAAAACATACACTTCATTCGTGCTGGTCCAGCGTGATATTTATCTGAATTAATTGATATTCCACTGATTTATTTTATTTTATTTCATCACAGTTCATACACGCACGCACACCATGGTCTAGCTACCCCGCCCTGGTGAAGTTGAAGTTGCTGCAGGAGAAGCCCCTGGCCGGGAGGTACGGGGTGAAGCTGAGCGTCTTCTTGTCGTTGTCGAGCACCACCAGCTTGTTCTCCATCTGGAACCCCCCGATCACCACCGCCGGCGCCGCGCCCCCGGTGCTGCCTCCCGCCTGGACGAACGCGAAGCACGCGGTGCCGCTGTTCACCTGCGCCATGGAATTGCCGCCCACCACCGTGAAGTTCGTCCCGCCCTCCAGCATCACGTCCACCTGGGGCACGGAGTAGCCCGATAGCGTCGGCGACAGCTTGGACGAGTCGTAGCACAGCTCGAACGGCGCCACGGCCGCGACCTTGGCGCTCGAGCCCATGGCGCGGTCGAACGCCGTGATGAAGGGCCGGTACACGTCGCTGCGGAGCTGCGCGTAGGGGACCGTGGTGGAGAGGCCGACCACGAGCGCGCCGGAGCCGGAGACGGCCACGCGCGTCCCGTCGATGGCGACGCCGTTGGTGGCCGAGACGAAGTAGCCGGGGTTCCCGGAGAAGGGCTGGCGGAGCGGGACGCCGTCGGAGAGGAGCGTCGTGATGGCTGGCCGGTCCGCCGGGGGCGCGAGGAAGAACGGGCCGCCGCCGAAGATGGCCGCACCCACGCCGTCGCTCGGGAGGCATAGCGCGAACGAGTTGGCCACCTTCTGCGTGCTGGCCACCTGGGCCGGGAATGAGGCGCTGGAGCGCGCCAGCCCGGCGACGCCGACGGTGCCTGAGGGGGCCGCCGCGCATGTCGCGGTGGCGGCGAAGGAGACCGGGGATATCGGGTTGCTGCCGTCGGTGGAGGTGGCGGAGAGCGTCACGGTCGTCGTCTGCCCGCTGCACGGCGTCGTGATGGCAGGGGCGGAGAGGTCGAGGACCAGCGGTCGGCCGGCGCTGAGCGGCGCCGTGTAGAGCGCGGTGGACACGCCGCCCTTGGTGACCTTCGTGAGCAGCGGCTTGCCGACGGTCGCCGCCGTGGAGACGGCGAGCAGGAGGAGCACCAGGACTGGCTTGGACTGCCCCATTTTCGGCTTGTGTTGTGTTGGAATCGATGCTGTGAAGGAAGGCACGTACGTGCGCCCTATATATACCCTCGATCGGGAATCAGATTCACCAACGCATGCCTAGTCAACATTTGTCGCCATCAATGTTGCTTAACGAACTAGAGTTTCAATTTTCTACGGTATCGATCACATCCACAGATGATTCTCGCTCGTTCAAAGTCCATTCCAGATTATCCAAGATCTCGCACGCGTGCATTAACTGGTAGCTGGACTTTATATTTGCATGCATGCATGCGTTTTAGAGTAGTATTTCTGTGTGTGTTTACATTCTTGATACTTCTAGTCGAGTTCTTTTGTGTTTCCATACTCTTTTTTGCTAACTAACCCCTGATACGTTTCCGTCACATCCGTTGGTTAAGACAACTTGTTGAAAGCACCTGGTGTCCGCGTCGGTTCTACTTCTACGTGCCACGTCCCATTGCATTATTGCAGTGTACGTTCTCTTGGATGGATGCGTTCGCTGAACCACAAACCAAGCGATTGTTTGACGAGGAATTGAAGGAGGGTCCCTCCGTTTCTCTAGCATAAGCAATCACCACCTACCTACACGGCATGGTTCATACAATGATACAAGTTTGTAAACGATGCGTATGCACGGTACACCTGTCCATGCCAGCAGTCAGATGGTTGACTAGCTATGTAGCTAGGTTTGCTGGAACGCGAGATCCATGCACACATCATTTGTACCTATAAGAGCATCTACGGCCGGATGCTCGGACGCCCGCCGACACGTCCGGACAGAAGACAAAAGGAAAAATGTGATCCAACCGGATTCTTTATATTATCCCTATACGCTTCAGGTTGTCGGCAAAACATTATATCCATCTCAAATATGGGAAGTATATGAGGGCTCGCGGACGTGCCCGGACATTCCATCACATAGGACACGGCCCCATAGACCACTTTTCTCTATCCTTATTCATTTTTTTATTTATCTCTCTTCATCTTCACCAATCACGTGTAAGTGACCGGACGTATGAAAACAAAAGGAAGAGTATGGCTGCAGGGACGGATAAATAGAGGCACAAAACGGACATGCCCGGTCATTGACCGGGCGCATCCGCGAACATTTAAGGGGTCATATTTGCTATGTCCGTCTGTGGATGCTCTACGGAGCCGTATTTGTTTATCAGATAGATGAATGGTAATACATGAATACATGTACTTGCGTGAGACTGACAGAGTCAACTTTTACAGAGAAGAGAGAGGGGACTGGAGAGAACGGTGCATGCACGCATTCTCTCACCCCATGCACTGGACATGCATTTTATTTTCATCCTCATATTTCTAAGGATTCATATCTTTTGAACCAAATGTTCATTACTGAAATTTCTTATATATTTGAATACGTGGGGTGAAGACCTTCAAAACAAGATCAATTTTGAATATATTTGAACTATCTTTTTCATATATATTTCAATTACATCTGAAATTAGTTTCATAAAACATTTGAAACAACCAATTTCACATATTTTAAACAACCTATTTCACTATTTTTCAAACACAAGATTAAGCAAATTGACAAACATACCGAAATATGTTTCATATATTTGAGAAATACATGTTTCATAAACATTGAGTGAAATATTTAGACAACAACTTAGACGTGTTTGAAATAATCAATTTCACATATTTCAAATAACCTATGTCGCATATTTCACTATTTTTTATATTTCAATTTTCTTTTAAATTGCTTTTATAAAACATAAAATTGATCTGCTATTTCATAAAAGTGTTTTGGACTGTTTCGCTAATATCAGTTAAAAAACCATTTCACTCATTTCAAAAATCGATTTCACACATTTCATAAGACATATTACTCTCATTTGCAAATATCAATTTCACTGCAAATTTATGAAATATATTGAAATGTATTCCGCTCATTAAAATTATCAGTTTCAAACACTGGAAAATTAGTTTCACAACAAAAATTGGTTTTATTTCTCTTTTACTCAAATAACTTATTTCACTCATTTCAGAAAACACACTGCACTCATTTACATATATATTTCACCAATTTCATTAGTTTCGGGAAACACATAACATTCATTTTCAGAAAACATATTACACTCATTTCACTAGTTTCCAAAATAATTATTTAACAAATTTGAAACAATGCATTTCACTTGGAAAACCGATTTCACTCATTTCGAGAACTGGTTTCAATCATTTTGAAAATTGTAATTTGAAATGAGTGAAAATAATATTTTGACATGATTGAAATAGTAAAAATTAAACTAGTTTAAATATATTCAAGATTGATCTCATTCTAAACATCTTATGTTCCAGAATTTGAATATATGAAAATTTTAAATAACAGAACAATGCTGTAAAAAAATATTGGCCATCTAAAAATTTAAACAAAAATAAAATGCATGGACATGTTTGAGAGAGAGGAGAGATGCTGCATGCATGCATACATCCCGATGCAAAAAGTACTGCCACTCCTGACATTGGTCCTATTCATCTGACGATGATTTGACTATATACAAAAATATAACTGCCTAAATACATAATTATATATATAAATGGGTCCCGCTTAGACACACATCGTAAAGCACCTGAACGGTGGATGGGTAGCCGGTTGCTCCCAGCACCGGTAAAAGAGACTTTGCGGGTCGACTGCGTGCATGGCATGTACGTACCACTGTGCTAGGCTAGCTCTTGCATGCCGTGCCGACGCTAAGCGGTAAGCTCGTTAGTGGGTTGGCGCGATTGACGCATGGATCTCGCGTTCCTGCCAAACTTGGAGAGATCTAGTCAAACCATCTGACTGTTGGACACATACAGGTGTTACGACACACGCATCATATACAGTATAAACTTGTAGGAGTATGTGCTCTGTATGAACACTACCCGGCCCTGCCGGGTAGGTAGGAACGGAGGGACCCTCCTTCAATGCCTCCTTAAACAATGCATGGTGTGCGGTTCAGCAGCGGCCAAGCCGACGTACGTTTTCGAGTCTTGGAGTTCCACATGTACACTGCAATGTAATGGGACGTGGCACGTACAACTCACACCGACACCGACATCGAGTGATACATATCGGGTCACCTCCTGCATCCTATCTTAACGACTTAACGCAGGCTGCATGTCATGTGATGGAACATATTCGTAGTAGTAGTTATAGTGCACCCACACGTAAGATTATTACTTACTAGGCATGTCATGATACTGGGCTTTGAATGCGACTTTCCACGCGAATCATGGCCGGATAACATAGAAAAAGGGGAGAACATTCAGAGTCCTCATTCCTCAAGCAACATCACAACAGTGATCACCCGAATACGCATGCAACGATCTGATCGACACATCGGTCCAGCTCATGAAGTCGGGCGCAGTTTGACATGCTACAGCTGAATCATACTACCTCCTTTCTAATTTATAGGGTTCAATTTCAATCAAGGTAGATGATGAGTGACGAAATAATTTTTGTAGTTTGCAAAACCATTTAATTAATACGCTTGCTTTCTTTAAAAAAATTGTGTTTACCAATGCATTAATTGTAATATATGCATGCATAAAGTACATGTATTGATCAATTTTTTCTTAATACTTGCATGCAATAATTTGTTGCACCTTAAAATCTGAATATGTGATGAGAAACAACCAAATTAAGACTTATAAAATGGAAAAACTGAAAATTTGAGATAAGCCCTATAAGTCGAAAAGGACGGAGTACTATAGCACGTACCTGGAGCATCTATAGCTGGATATGTCTAATATGATCCTCAAATGCCCGCGACGCTTCTGAGCGCGTCCGCGGAAAATGACCCTCCACGTCTCAAATTTCACTTGCTGTATCCGGACATCTCATATTAGATTCTTAAATCCATACAAAGACATGCAAATGAAATAAGCTACGTGTACTAGGTCGATCACCTAGCTACTCACCATCAGAGATGTCGACGATCCCCTTGTCCGGCTCCGGCAGCATTGGCGGCAGCTGCAGCTCTGGCTCCTTCGGCGCCTTCGACTGCTCCGCACCGGTCTCCTCCGCCTCTATCTCCACGTCGAATTCGGCGAAGAGCACGTCGAACACCGCCTGCTCATGTTGGAGGAACACCCGGTTGGCCTCCACATAGGCCTCATCCTGGATGGACTCCAGGATGGCCTGCTGCTCCGCCATCTCGTCGGACTAGGCGACGGCTAACTTCGTCTCTGCCTGCTCCATGTTGAAACCCGACAGCTGCTGCTCCGCCTCCTCCACCTCCATCGAAGCCATCTCGTCCTCCTCCTCTTCCCCCGAACACCCGAACACGCATGCATCGATCTGATCGCCACATCGGTCCAACTCTGGAAGGCGGGCATAGTTTGTTATGCTACAACTGAATAATACTATAGCATGTACTTAGACATCTACAACCAGATTTGGCAAATTCGGCCCCACAAACGCCCGCGGGCGCTTCCGCGGGCACTGACCAGGCACCCCTTAACTAATGTTGTCCACACCTGTGTATCTTATATCCGATCCCTTATATTCGTACTAAACCATGCAACGTCGATCGAACTACGTAGATCAGCAAACGGACATTAGGGTAGCACATTAATTTCACCAAAAGATCGGATGTACAAACAACCACCAAAGTTCACATGAACGGCGAATAACTTAACCACCTCAAAGTTCCTATCTAGCGGATCTTATAATATAATTGGATCATATCACCATCTCTCACCAATGCTAATATAATTGGATCATATAACCATCCCTCAACTTGCAATGAAGAATCACTCCAAAGTTCCTATCTAGCGGAGAACATACGAGCGTACGAAACCACCTCAAAGCTGTTCTTTCCGTTCGATCTATTCAAGAGTTCGTACTAAAATAACACAAAGCTATTCTTTCCGTTCGATCTATCCTAGAGTTCGTACTAAAATAACACCAAAGCAAATTCAGATTCCTAATACTCAATCCAATACAAAAAACCTCAAAGAGTGCCCCAAGATTTCTACTGGAGAAGCAAAGACGAGAACGTGCATCAACCCCTATACATAGACTACCCACTACAATGAACATGTTAATACATGACGGATCTTGTCCGTCACAGATCGGTAAAAAACTGTCATGCGTGTCCATCCTTGACGGATTTGAAATCCGTCATGTATATCGCGTCATAATTTTACATCATGCCTTCCATGATGGTTCTTGGCTGTCATGGATCTGCCTCAGGCCCGCCCAGCCCAAAATAAGCCCAAGCCTTCATGACAGAACAAACCGTCACCGATGTGCATGTGCTGGAAGCAACATGGACCTAACGTGGTTTCTACGTGGATCTGACGTGGCAGCCAACATGGCCCACGTAGTATCCCACCCAATTAGGGGTTTGGCGCAATAATTTTGATCCAGTCCAACCCATTAGTTGTTTATTTTTTGTTCCTGCCCATTAGCCTACCTGTTTTTAGTCTAACCAATTAGCCCCTTTAGTGCAGTCACAGCACAATTTACAACCAGCCGAATTATATACATTCAGATAATAGCATTTGTTCACATGATAATCCAGACTTCCAACAATCTAGTCTGATTTACAAAAAATAATGCTTAAAACGAAAACATCACGTGCAGATACAGAAAGCACTATCAGCATTGTTTAATTTCGAGTAACATGTCTTCCATGAGAAAATGTTCTACTCACTGCTTTTAATCTCCAACACTGCACCACCGCTTCCAGGTGGCTAGTCAGACCCAAGTATCCTGCTAAAAAACTTCAGTCTCCAGTAACACGAACTGACAGCCAAACCTGCGTAGAATCCATAACACATACAAAATTACAATAATTAATAACAGCTAGCTCCCAAATGAGTATAGAGAGTAATAATATTATTTGTTTTTTTGAAGCAATCATCTGATGGACACGCTAATACCATATTAAGGTCCCATGAAAATATAGGCAACGCATATACTGAAAGCAGATTAGCAATGAGCTAAAAAATGTTCTATAAATGTGAGATTTTGTTATCCAAGCATGGTAAGGTCAACGCCTCTTTGAAACAAAGGACATACAGGTCAATTCATATTCATCAAGTACAACAAAAATTCAAGTTTATATGCAAATGATAGGGCTTGTGTATGAAAAATTGAAAATGTATGATTCCATAAAATGCAATGTAGTTCATAGTTAACAAAACCTGAAAATAGTAATGCTGGAGGTATACTTTCTTAATCAATTAAAGCTCATTTCGCCAATAAACTTATTTTTTCATGTAAAATAAAAACACTCGAAGGCAAGGCATTTTTAGGCAGTTAATGATCCACTTAGCGATCTCATTATGCTAACAGAAGAATTATTTACAAGACACAATATTCACAAGCATCAAAGAACTTCACTTAAGCACTTTGGAACAAAGGTGAACCTGATGTTTAAGATTTACTCTAATGCTTTAAGACCATAACTTTCACATCTAGATTAACCACGCCCGGGAATTGTGAAGAACAATATCATATGTTGAAAGTAAAAAAGCATGCATTCTCCCATTTACTGATTAGCCTTCATGGCATAGAAGCTACATAATTATATTTGTCCACACTTCAATATGAGATGGGATACAAGGCACATAATTAGCTTTCATGAAATTTGTATCTCATGCAAGTATATAGCATGCTCAGGAAAATGTATGTTGTTCTTGAGCTTAAGTGTTAAAACAACATGGCAGATATTTCAAACTAAAATATTAGCTATAATGTGTTGCATTGCAGTTTTATATTGCTGCTAATGAACAAGTTAGGCGATGACAGAAGAGTTCAGAATATTTTTTTACCTCTTGTGTTCTATCACCATGGATCGCCATTGCAGGGAAACCTCTGTTGTATAGTCAATACATGTATGAATCAGCTTCTTGTTTTGTCTCCATGAAAACCAATGTGAGAGGCTGTTCAGACTAGACAAACCAAAAAACTAGCATGAGAGAAGTCTTACAGAATAGTAGTAAATAAATCTAATTGTTACAATCCAAGATGGCAGCAAATAATACCTTGCTTGTGAGTATGACGTGGTGCGATGAACACCATAAGTAATATTTGCTGCAACCAAATGATGGTAGTAAGTACATTTCACGGATCTGACACTAAACTTGTATGTAATTAGTGTAGCTGCCTTTGTTTATTCACAAAATAGAGGACAATACTTCTTAGACATTTAGATTACGGCATGTCTATTCTTCCATAAGTAATAACAAAAGTAAAGGAAAATAAATGGAGCTACACTTGTATAGAATTAGTGCAACTATATTTCTATATTGAAACCAATACTATTTCCCTAGATTGATCAAAGATTTTAAAAAGGGAAGCAAGTGTTCATGGTATAGTACAAAAATATGCTATCAGATTATGTTTGGTATCTACAAAAGGTAGGTTAAAACAACCAACAGCAGTAGTGAAAGCTCAAATATTTTTGAAGATCAGTATAATAACTCAGCAAACCAACTCGCATCAATGACCCCTGAGGGGACAGTTCCTTCAAAAAAACATGCATCAACGAGGTATAATGCACATCATAGTATTGTTAGGCTTACTAGTTACTACTCGGTTGACTTAATAAAAGTAGGACTAATACAAACTGTGCATTTATATCCAGTTTTATGTTGAATAATTGGATCAGAGTGCTTATCTACAGAATTAAACAAAAAAAATTACAGACTTCAAATCTGCAGTACGAATGCATGTAGAATGACATATATGCACGGAACAAACATAAACAATTTTGTTGACTCATCTAACAAATCATATGCGAATAAATGACTAGGTACATAGATTAACAAAAGGTATTATCCTGCACAACATAACTGCATTAGCAGAAGCAGAGAACTAGAAGTTTCTTCAGTAAAAGAAAAACTATGTATACTCACGTAGTTAATTTTTCTAGATCCTAGTGGTAGATACAACAATTACACGCTCCCTTGTAAATGCCTAACATTTTAATATTTGAAGGAAGTACGGTTTGAGTCTAGTGAGGCCACAGACAGCCACAAACAGCCACATCAATATTTCACGGGACTAATAATGTTTGCCAATCGTTGTGCTAAAGTCCAGATATTTGCATTTTCATTCAGTTAACGACTAAAGCATGCAACCAAGAATGTAATGGATGGATCAAGGAGAAAGGATAAGACCTGACCTGGCTCGGCCCCGTCTTGAGCGCCATGGCACCCTCCTCACAGAGACATGAGTGAACGGCGATGCAGCATACGGGCGTAGTTGTTCCGTAGCAGCAGCTTGACACACTCCACCCGCGTAGACCCTTCTTCGTGGGAGTGCGGCGCCAGGCCTTCGTGGGAGTGCCACTGGAGATGTGCGCCGGAGATGAGCCGACGCAGATGCGCTAACGACGGATGCGATGCTACAGCCGAAACCCTAGCCACGAGCTAGGGGTCGCGGGCGAGCGTCGGAGGCAGGGAGCGACGGATCCAGCTGTACTAGAGGATGGAGGGGTCGGGGACAAGCTCGTGAGTGTGCTGCACGGTGGCGGAAATCGCCGGAAACGGCGAGTATTGGTGGCGGCGCGAGGTACTGCATGAGAGGGAGAGATGGGTCGCGAGAGGATGGATGGCTAGGGGATGCAGCGGATCTGGCAGCCGCTGGAGCTGCGAGGTGAGAGAAGTGGGGAGGGCGGACAACGAGCTGTGGGAGGTGGGAGGTGAGGAGGCGGTGGGTGGCGGCGGCGTAGGAGAGGATGGGGAATCAGGAGGGGGAAGGGAGTGTGGATAAGGGCTTTAGGGTTAGATTTTATACCCAGAACGGTTAAGCGGGCTTTAGCGGGCTTGTGGGGCTGTACCATGTCATCCATGACAGTTTTTGAAAATGTCACCAGAAATCCGTCATGAATTAACAGGTTTTTTGTAGTGACCCCAATGTCACCTCAGGAATCTGCGAGTTGAGTGCCAAAACACATATCAAATGAATCAATATGATACCCCATTGTCACCACGAGTATTCACATGCAAGACATATATCAAGTGCTCTCAAATCCATAAAAGTATTCAATCTGATAAGACGAAATCTCAGAGGGAAAATTCAATTCATCACAACAATATAGAGAGGGGAAAACACCATATGATCCAACTACATTAACAAAGCCCACGATACATCAATATCGCATCATCTCAAGAACATGAGAGAGAGAGAGATTAAACACATAGTTACTGGTACAAACCCTCAGCCCCAAGGGTGGACTACTCCCTCCTCATCATGGTGGCCGCCGGGATGATGAAGATGGCCACCGGTGATGATTCCCCCCTCCGGCAGGGTGCCGAAACGGGGTCTAGATTGGTTTCTCGTGCTACAGAGCCTTGCGGCGGTGGAACTTCTGATCTAGGGTTACCCCAAAGGGTTTTGGAATATTTGATGATTTATAGGGCGAAGAGGGGGTGCGGGAGGCCATCGAGGTGGGCACAACCTACCTGGGCGCGCCTGGGCCCCCAGGCGCGCTCTGGTGGGTTGTGCCCCCCTCGGGGCACCCCCAGGTGCTTCTATGGCCCACTAGATGTCTTCTAGTCCAGAAAAAATCCATAAAAATCTTCGCGGTGTTTGGACTCCGTTTGATATTGATTCCCTACGATGTAAAAACAAGCAAAAAACAGCAACAGGCACTGGGCACTGAGTCAATAGGTTAGTCCCAAAAAATGATATAAAGTTGCTATAAAATGATTGTAAAACATCCAAGAATGATAATATAACAACATGAATACTTCATAAATTATAGATACATTGGAGATGTATCAGCATTTCCCCAAGCTTAATTCCTACTCGTCCTCAAGTAGGTAAATGATAAAAGAAATAATTTATGAAGTGTGAATGCTAGCAAAGTGCACAAGTTTGATCAATGAAAATTTCAATCACTTTTCCTAGTATCATAACAACAATTCTTTCTTATAAAACTCATCATGTTAAAGTAGCAACCAATTCACATGTTAAGGTTCAAACAATGAGTTCTCTTGAAACTCAACAACCTATGTTCTCATTCACCAAGCAATTGCAATTCAACTTATTCAACAGAGTCTAAGTAAGGGCTCCACATACTCAATCATCATATAGTCTTCTATGATTGCTAACACTCACCGCATACACATGAGCAAAACATTTCAACCAGACACATAGAAAGATAGGGGCTTATTGTTGATGTCAACAATAATAACTCATGCTACTCATATCCAACTGGATATATGTGCCTAGATCTTTCCTTACCACATGATGCTTGCCAAAAGAGAAAAATAAAAATAAATAGAAGGAAAAACTTTGACTATTGCATAAAAGTAAATACTAAAAAGTAAAAGATAGGCTCTTCGCAGAGGGAAGCAGAGGTTGCCATGCACTTTTTATTTGTATGCTCAACCCCTTAGTGCAAAAGAACATCACGTTATATTGCCCCTTATGATAGCAACCTTTATTATGCAGTCTGTCGCTTTTATTCTTTGCCATCACAAGTTCGTACAACGCTCAATTCTCTCTTACACTAAATGATCTAACACTTTTAGAAGCAATTTTTATTGCCTCTATTGCACCGATGACAACTTACTTGAAGGATCTTACTCCATTCTTAGGTAGGTATGGTGGACTCCTGAAAATAAGATTTGGGTATAAAGGTTTTTGGATGCACAAGTAGTATCTCTACTTAGTGCGGATTTTTTGGCTAGAAAAGATATTGAGCAAGCACCACATGTTAAAGGATCTATGACAGTGTAACTTCTATGTGAATATGAACAAACATAAATCATTACGTTGTCTTCTTGTCCAATGTCAACAATTTTGGCATATAATATTTTGATGGGGGCTCACAATCACAAAAGATTTCTAAGATAGTGTATTTGCATGTGAAAGTTCTCTTCCTTCTACTAATCATTCATGAATTGCTTGTATGGCCAATATTGTGATTGTCAAGCTTCAAAAGATTTCACTTTCTAAACCCAATGTGAAGCTACCACTAGGCATGATATGAACATATAATTTCTAACTTCATGATATTCAATTTATTCTACAATTTACTCATAATATATAAGTGAAGCACGAGAGTAAATGGCAAACTACTCCAAAAAGATATAAGTGAAGATCAAGCGAGTAGTTAAGTAAATAAGTAGCTAATTGTGGACTCTCTTTTATTTAAAAACTTTTAGATCTAAGTATCTTATTAAAACAGCAAGCAAAACAAAATAAAAGGACATTCTAAGAATAGCACACATCCTGTGAAGAAGCAAAAACTTAGGCTCAACCAGTACTAACCGATAATTGTTCATGAAGAAAGGTGGGATGACTACCGGGGCATCCCCAAGCTTAGATGCTTGATATTTCTTGAAATATTATCTCGGGATGCCTTGGGCATCCCAAGCTTGAGCTTTTGTGTCTCCTTAATTCCTTTTATATCACGATTTTTCTAAATCTTAAAAACTTCATCCACACAAAACTCAACAAGAACTCGTGAGATAAGTTAGTATAAACCAATGCAAAAACCTTATCATTCTCTACTGTAGCAAATTACTAAAATATTATTCAACATTAAATACTACATGCGTCTGCATATTTAATACTCCTATCCTCAAATAGAATCATTAAACAAGCAAACATATGCAAACATAACAACAATCTGCCAAAACAGTACAGTCTGTAAAGAATGCAAGAGTATAAATACTTTTTTAACTCCAAAAATTATGAAAATTTACCACACTGTAGGAAATTTGTTAGAGCTTATTCTGCAAAAAGTTTCAACATTTTATCACATTCTGGCTTTTCTCGAGAATTTTTGCAACAGCGACAAAGTTTTTGTTTTGAAACAGCAACTCATATACTTGCAAAATAAGCATGACAAAGGCTACCCTTGCCACTTTTATTGAAATAAAAGATGCAAAACTTTATTCTAAATAACATCAAGCAAATCCTAACTAAATAAAATGATGCTCCAAGCTAAACACCTATCATGTGACGAATGAAAACATGACTCCAAGTGAGGTTACCGATAATGTTGGAGACGAAAAGGGGGATACCTTCCGGGGGATCCCCAAGCTTAGTTGCTTGTATCTTCCTTGAATATTAACTTGGGGTGTCTTGGGCATCCCCAAGCTTAGGGTCTTGTCACTCCTTATTCTCCTCATATCGATGTCTCACCCAAAACTTGAAAACCTCAATCACACAAAACTTAACGGAACTTCGTGAGATAGGTTAGTATGATAAAGAGCAAACCATTTCACTTTGGTACTGTCAAAGACAAGATTCATAATTGTTTCCACACAATGCCTACTGTAGCATATCATTTCCACAATTTATATTGATCAATATAAGCCATAGAAACTAGGAAACACGCAAACTATGCATTGAAAACAGAATCTGTCAAAAACAGAACAGTCTTTAGTAATCTGCACTCCAACAATACTTATGCTACTCCAAAAATTCTGAAAGATTAGGAAAACATAGAGAATTTGTATATCTATCACCTGTAAAAAATTCAGATCAAAAGCACGTTCCAGTGAATTTTTTAATTTCCTGGACTTAGTGTAAAAGTTTCCGTTTTTGGACAGAATCAAGTCAACTATCATCCACACTATCCCAAAGGCTTTACTTGGCACTTTATTGAAACAAAAGCAATAAAAAATGAATACTACAGTAGCATAATCATGTGAACACACAAAAACAGTAGGTAAAAGTGTTGGGTTGGCTCCCAACAAGCGCTTCTCTTTAATGCCTTTTAGCTAGGCATGATGAGTTCAATGATGCTCGCGTAAAAGATAAGGATTGAAACATAAGAGAGCATCATGAATCATAAGTTCCTCTCTCATAATAATTTTCAGTAGCATCATGAATAGATTCATCAAAGTAACCATCACATAAAGCATTCTTTTCATGATCCAAAAATCATAGAAAATTTATTGCTCTCCGTATAAGCAATTTTATTCTCATTCTCAATAGTGGGAGCAAACTCAACAAAATAACTTTCATGAGATTGAAAATTAAAATCATGATGAAACGTTTCATGGTTATCATTATTCTTTGTAGTATACATGTCATCACCGTAATCATTATAGATAGGAACTTTGTTATCATAGTCAATTGAAGCCTCATCCAAAATGCTGGATTCATCACTAAATAAAGTCATGACCTCTCCAAATCCACTTTCATCATTATAATCATCATAAATAGGAGGTATGCTACCATTATAACAAATTTTTGCATCAAAACTTGGGGGAATAAAAATATCATCTTCATCATACATAGCATCCCCAAGCTTATGGCTTTGCATATCACTAGCATCACGGATATTCAAAGAATTCATACTAGCAACATTGCAATCATACTCATCATTCATGGATTCTATGCCAAACATTTTATTCACTTCTTCTTCTAATAATTCAGCACAATTTTCCGATCCATCATTTTCAAGAAAGATATTATAAAGATGGTCAATAATATGATGCAACCTCAATTCCATTTTTTATGTAGTTTTCTTTTATAAACAAAACTAGTGATAAAACAAGAAACTAAAAAGATTCGGTTGCAAGATCTAAAGATATACCTTCATGCACTCACCTCCCCGGCAACGGCGCCAGAAAATAGCTTGATGTCTACTACACAACTTTATTCTTGTAGACTCGTGTTGGGCCTCCAAGTGCAGAGTTTTGTAGGACAATAGCAATTTTCCCTCAAGTGGATGACCTAAGGTTTATCAATCCGTGGGAGGTGTAGGATGAAGATGGTCTCTCTCAAACAACCCTGCAACCAAATAATAAAAAGTCTCTTGTGTCCCTAACACACCAAATACAATGGTAAATTGGGGATTTGTAGGAGAGATTGGCATCGAGAACAAGTCAGGGGGGCCCCACGGGGAGTCCACGAGGCACAGGGGCGCGCCCTCCACCCTTGTGGGTCCCATGGGACTCCCCTCCGGTAACCCTTTGTTCCAGTATTTTTTATATTTTCCAGAAAAAATCTCCATTGAGTTCCAGCGCATTCCGAGAACTTTTATTTCTGCACAAAAACAACACCACGGTAGTTCTGCTGAAAACAACGTCAGTCCGGGTTAGTTCTAACCAAATCATATCAAAATCATATAAAACTATTGTAAACATGGCATGAATACTTCATAAGTTATAGATACGTTGGAGACGTATCAGCATCCCCAAGCTTAATTCCTGCTCGTCCTCGAGTAGATAAATGATAAAAGAAATAATTTATGAAGTGTGAACGCCAGCAAGTGCTTAAGTTTGATCAATGATAGTTTCAATCACTTTTTCTAGCATCATTATATATCATAACAGTAGCTCAACTCATAAAACATCTCATGATCAAGTAATAAGCTATTCACATGTTAAAGTATAGATCATAAACTTTCTTGAAAACTAACAAATCGTGTTATTAGTCATCAAACAATTGCAATTCATTTTATTTTCGGGAAGGGTCTATGTAAGAGCTTTAGTTCAGCAAACTCCACATACTCAGCTATCATTTAATTTTTCACAATTGCTAACACTCATGTGATATTTATGGGTTCAAAGTTTTAATCGGACACAGAGAAAGATAGGGGCTTATAGTTTCGCCTCCCAACCTTTTACCTCAAGGGTAATGTCAACAATAATAATTTTTTGAAAACCTACATGCAAGTGGATATATATATCCAGATCACTCCAACACAAAGTGCTTGCCAAAGGAAAAAGTGTAAAAAGGAAAGGCGATGATCACCATGCCTCTTGTATAATGGTAGAAGATAAAAGTAAAAGATAGGCCCTTCGCAGAGGGAAGCAGAGGTTGTCATGCGCTTTTATGGTTGTGTGCACAAAATCTTAATGCAAAACAACATCACTTTATATTGCCGCTTGTGATAAAGACCTTTATTATGCAGTCCGTCGCTTTAATTTCTTCACAAGTATAGGGGATCAATTGTAGCCTCTTTTGATAAGTAAGAGTGTCGAACCCAACGAGGAGCTAAAGGTAGAACAAACATTCCCTCAAGTTCTATCGACCACCGGTACAACTCTACGCACGCTTAACGTTCGCTTTACCTAGAACAAGTATGAAACTAGTAGTACTTTGTAGGTGTTTTTGGATAGGTTTGCAAGATAACAAAGAGCGCGTAAATAAAAACTAGGGGCTGTTTAGATAAATAAATAGCTAAGTTAGTTTTAGTAGAGAGCTTTTTGTCACGAGAAAGTTATTTGTCCCTAGGCAATCGATAACTAGACCGGTAATCACTATTGCAATTTTATTTGAGGGAGAGGCATAAGCTAATATACTTTCTCTTCTTGGATCATATGCACTTATGATTGGAACTCTAGCAAGCATCCGCAACTACTAAAGATCATTAAGGTAAAACCCAACCATAGCATTATAAGGCATCAAGTCCTCTTTACTCCCATACGCAAACAACCTACTTACTCGGGTATGTGCTTCTTTCACTCACACCACCCACCATAAGCAAATCATGAACATATTGCAAACCCTACAGCGGGGATCCCTCACGCTTGCGTGACACAGAGAGCACCATAGGACAACACCAATAATAAAACATGCAACTCAAACCAATCACGATCATCAATTTACCCATAGGACAAAACAGATCTACTCAAACATCATAGGATAGCCATACATCAGTAGGAAATAATATATAGCGTTGAGCACCATGTTTAAGTAGAGATTACAGCGGGTAAAATAGGGGTTACACCACTGCATAGAGGGGGGAAGAGTTGGTGATGAGGGCGGTGAAGTTGTTGGTGTAGACTGCGGTGATGATGATGGCCCCGGCGGCGTTTCGGCGCCACCGGGAGAGAGGGGGAGAGAGCCCCCTTCTTCTTCTTCTTCTTCTTCCTTGACCTTCTCCCTAGATGGGAGAAGGGTTTCCCCTCTGGTCCTTGGTCTCCATGGCATGGGAGGGGCGAGAGCCCCTCCGAGATTGGATCTGTCTCTCTGTCTCTCTCGGTTTCCACGCTCCTGATTATGCCCTTTCACCGTTTCTTAAATTCTCGGAGATCCGTAACTCCGATTGGGCTGAATTTTGGACACGATCTCTATCCGGATATTAGCTTTCTTGCGGCGAAAGAAGGGCGCCAACCACCTTACCGGGTGGACACGAGGGCCCAAGGCATGCCTGAACCCCTAGGGCGCGCCCCCTGCCTCGTGCCCCCCTCGGGCATCGTATCGTGTTGATTCTTCTTCCCAAAAATCACATATATTCCAAAAAAAAATTCTCCGTCAGTTTTTATCCGGTTCGGACTCCGTTTGATATGGATTTTGTCCAAAAAATAGTATAAAAAGTTGACAAAAGTATATGAAAGTTGTAGAATATTGGCATGGAACAATAAAAAATTATAGATACGACGGAGACGTATCAACATCCCCAAGCTTAATTCCTGCTCGTCCTGAAGTGTAGTGATGGGCGATTTCGCGGTGAAGTTTCGAGTCAGGTCTAGGATAGATGGTTTTAACTGGGCTTTGGTGGCGGTTTATGGTGCCGCACAACCCGAGCTTAAACCAGAGTTTCTGGCGGACCTTGTTCGAATCTGTGGGTCAGAACAACTTCCAATTTTAGTTGGAGGTGATTTCAATATCATCAGGAGGAGAGAGGAGAAGAACAATGATAACTTTGACGGCAGATGGTCGTTTATGTTCAATACCATTATTGAAAGCTTGGATCTGAGGGAGATAGAGCTTTCTGGTAGAAAGTTTACCTGGGCTAATGCTCTGCCAAACCCAACTTATGAAAAACTTGATCGAGTTCTTGCGAGCGTGGAGTGGGAACAAAAGTTCCCTCTGGTTATGGTGCAAGCTCTTTCGAGGGGAATATCCGATCACACACCCTTGTTCGTGGACTCAGGGGAGCCGAACCACGTGGGTAACAAGAACACCTTTTCTTTTGAGATGTCATGGTTCGAACGTGAGGGGTTCTTGGACTTAATTGCCAGGGAATGGGATAGAGGTGCAGGAGGCACGACTGCGATCGAGCGTTGGCAGAATAAGAATAGGCATTTGAGAAGTTTCTTACGGGGTTGGGCTAAGCACCTCAGTGGTGTGTATAAGATTGAAAAGGATAGACTCCTTACTCTTATACAGGCCCTGGACATAAAGGCCGAATCCACTATTTTACTGCCAGCTGAGCTTCAGGTTAAAACTGAGGCGGAGAAGAGGTTGAAAGAACTGCTCCGTGAAGAAGAATTGAAGTGGGCGTTGCGTGCTAAAGTCCGCAAAGTGGTCCAAGGGGAAGCGAATACTCAATTCTTCCATTTGATAGCTAATGGTAAGCACAGAAAGAAGCGTATCTTTCAGCTTGAACAAGATGAGGGAACTATTTTAGGACAGGATAACCTAAAAACATATATTACTGAGTATTATAAGCAGTTATTTGGACCTCCGGAGGATAATTGTGTGCAAGGTTGTTAGAATCGCGATTCTGCTATACGATTCTACGACTTTACGATCCAGACTTACCCATCTGATTCTACGATTTTAGTTCATAAAATCTATGTTTCTACGATCCTGGTAGTGAAGATTCTACGATTTATGATTCTATCATCAGAGCTCTCATCCGATTCAAAATCGCGATTCTGACAACCTTGATTGTGTGTCCCTTGACGAGTCCAGGACTGAGGATGTGCCTCAGCTATCGACTGCCGAAAATGATATTCTGGTTGCCCGGTTCTTAGAGAAGGAGTTGTTTGATGCTATTGCACAGATGAAAAATAATAAGGCTCCCGGACCGGATGGATTCCCGGCAGAGTTCTATAAAAAGTGTTGGCACATTATTAAGGGGGATTTACTACCTATGTTCCATGATTTGTTCTCTGGACAACTTCAATTATTTCACTTGAATTTTGGAACTATCACACTGCTTCCTAAGAAAACGGATGCTGTGAGAATTGAGCAATTCAGGCCGATCTGCCTCCTCAATGTTAGTTTCAAAATTTTCACCAAGGTCGGGACTAATAGGCTCATACAGATTGCGCATTCTGTGGTGCAACACTCCCAAACTGCTTTCATGCCGGACAGAAATATCCTTGAAGGGGTGGTCGTCCTGCATGAAACGCTCCATGAAATCCATTCCAAAAAGTTAGATGGAGTAATTTTTAAGGTGGATTTCGAGAAAGCGTACGATAAGGTCAAATGACCATTCCTCCAACAGTCATTGCTTATGAAAGGTTTTGATGAAGCTTGGTGCAGACAGGTTGAATCATTTACGCAAAAAGGTAGTGTGGGAATTAAAGTTAATGATGACATAGGTCATTACTTCCAGACACATAAAGGCCTAGACAAGGAGATCCGATGTCCCCTATCTTGTTTAACATTATGGTGGATATGTTAGCAATTTTGATAGGAAGGGCTAAGGAAAATGGTCAAGTAGGTGGATTAGTACCTCATCTTGTTGAGGGAGGTGTATCCATCCTTCAGTACGCTGATGATACAATCATCTTTATGGAGCATGACTTGGCCAAGGCGAGAAATATGAAGCTTGTGTTATGCCTATTTGAACAATTGACCGGGTTAAAGATTAACTTTCATAAGAGCGAGCTATTCTGTTTTGGTAGAGCCAAAGACGAACAGGAGGCTTATAGGCAATTGTTTGGGTGCGAGTTGGGAGAGTTACCCTTCTCTTATCTGGGTGTTCTAATCCACCGTCGTAGGCTGACGAACAGAGAGTGGAAGTGCATCGAGGACCGATTTGAGAAGAAACTGAGTTGCTGGAAGGGTAAGCTCATGTCATACGGAGGCCGATTAATCCTGATTAATTCGGTGCTCACGAGTATGCCTATGTTTCTCCTATCGTTCTTTGAGGTCCCAGTTGGTGTTAGGAAGAGACTTGACTTCTATCGATCACGTTTCTTTTGGCAGGGTGATGAGCTTAAAAGAAAATATCGGCTTGCTAAATGGGATATCATCTGTAGAGCGAAAGATCAAGGTGGTCTCGGTATTGAGAATCTAGAAGTTAAGAATAGATGCCTTCTTAGCAAGTGGCTGTGGAAGCTCTCAACGGAGAATGATGCCATGTGGGCTCAAATCCTTCGTAGCAAGTACCTCCAGACAAAAACTTTGTCCCAGGTTACAGTCAGGCCGACCGATTCACCTTTCTGGAAAGGCCTGATGAAAGTCAAACAGTCCTTGTTTAATAGGATGAAGTTTGTTATTGGAAACGGCACTAGTACACGTTTCTGGGAGGATACTTGGCTCGGCGAGACACCCTTGGCCATCCAATATCCGTCTTTGTACCGTATTGTTCAACGACGTGAGGTGTTCGTCGCATCGGTATTTCAATCTATCCCCCTTAATATTCAGTTCTGACGAACGCTAGCGGGCAATCGTTGTGAAGAATGGCTCCGTCTAGTTAGGAGACTGATGGAGGTCCAGCTTTCTCAACAACCCGATGAATTACGCTGGAAATTGACTAAGTCTGGAGTATTCATTGTTAAATCAATGTATATTGATGTTATTAATTCGAACTCCATTCCTACCTCCAAGCATGTTTGGGATGTCAAAGTTCCTTTGAAAATAAAAGTGTTTATGTGGTTTGTCCATAAACAAGTTATTTTAACCAAGGACAACTTGATAAAGCGCAATTGAACAGGACCTACTAGGTGTAGTTTCTGTGATCGGGATGTGACAATCAAACATCTCTTTTTTGATTGCCCGCCGGCCAAAGTACTTTGGCAGACGGTCCACATTGCTTTTAATATCAATCCACCGAATTCTGTTAACGCGTTATTTGAGACATGGCTTAATGGGATTGAGCCTGACTTAGCGAGACACATTCGGGTTGGAGTTTGTGCTTTGCTGTGGACTATCTGGACTTGCAGAAATGATTTGGTTTTTAACAGAATATCATGTATCAATTTTTTGCAGGTTATATTCCGAACTACGGCACTGATCCGTTCGTGGTCGCTACTCACCCCGACGGAGGCCAGGGAGCATTTGGTTACTGGGTTTTTCCGCTGGGAGATGGTAGCTCGGGATATCTTCAACCGGTTTGGATGGCGGCCATGTAATAGGATAGGCATGTAGTTTACCTATCTAGTTTTAGCCAGCCGGTTGTGGCGTCTTTTCATGGCTAGTTGATGTTTCTAGCCCTTATTGGCTCTGTGTGAGCTTTCTTTGCTTTGTTATTACTTTTGAAGACCTTGTAACCATATTGGCACTACTTTATTTTGTTAATAAGATGGCCGTATGCATCATTCTGATGCAGAGGCCTGGGAATCCCTTTTTTTAAAAAAAGATTGCGAGTCATAGCCGCCTACGGTGACTGGTGGTGATTGGCCACATGCGGTGCAATGGCGGACACCACCTGCTGTAAACATCGGCAAGCACGAGCGTACGCACTCACGTGCTGCAATCAAACAATTTGACCTTCCGGGTTTGAACATGAGACTAGCGCGCGACTCATCCCACTTGAGCATCGCCCCGAGAAAGCTATCAGTGTCGTTCGTGCTCTAGAATATCGCTTTCGAGCTCAAGTTACCGCGGATCAGGCGGTGGAATCAGTGTCACTTGTCAGCCTAACTAATTACCGTGTCGTCGCGTTGGGTTTACCAAACACACCATAAGCTAGTATACGGGCGTCTTCAACTCATTTTGAAGAGAGATCGGTCGGTGTCAGTGTCACTTGTCACACTCATGATGTGGCTCCGCTCGCGCCGTACTTGGTTATGATGGACAACATACATTTTTCGAACAAACAAAAACATACACTTCATTCGTGCTGGTCCAGCGTGATATTTATCTGAATTAATTGATATTCCACTGATTTATTTTATTTTATTTCATCACAGTTCATACACGCACGCACACCATGGTCTAGCTACCCCGCCCTGGTGAAGTTGAAGTTGCTGCAGGAGAAGCCCCTGGCCGGGAGGTACGGGTTGAAGCTGAGCGTCTTCTTGTCGTTGTCGAGCACCACCAGCTTGTTCTCCATCTGGAACCCCCCGATCACCACCGCCGGCGCCGCGCCCCCGGTGCTGCCTCCCGCCTGGACGAACGCGAAGCACGCGGTGCCGCTGTTCACCTGCGCCATGGAATTGCCGCCCACCACCGTGAAGTTCGTCCCGCCCTCCAGCATCACGTCCACCTGGGGCACGGAGTAGCCCGATAGCGTCGGCGACAGCTTGGACGAGTCGTAGCACAGCTCGAACGGCGCCACGGCCGCGACCTTGGCGCTCGAGCCCATGGCGCGGTCGAACGCCGTGATGAAGGGCCGGTACACGTCGCTGCGGAGCTGCGCGTAGGGGACCGTGGTGGAGAGGCCGACCACGAGCGCGCCGGAGCCGGAGACGGCCACGCGCGTCCCGTCGATGGCGACGCCGTTGGTGGCCGAGACGAAGTAGCCGGGGTTCCCGGAGAAGGGCTGGCGGAGCGGGACGCCGTCGGAGAGGAGCGTCGTGATGGCTGGCCGGTCCGCCGGGGGCGCGAGGAAGAACGGGCCGCCGCCGAAGATGGCCGCACCCACGCCGTCGCTCGGGAGGCATAGCGCGAACGAGTTGGCCACCTTCTGCGTGCTGGCCACCTGGGCCGGGAATGAGGCGCTGGAGCGCGCCAGCCCGGCGACGCCGACGGTGCCTGAGGGGGCCGCCGCGCATGTCGCGGTGGCGGCGAAGGAGACCGGGGATATCGGGTTGCTGCCGTCGGTGGAGGTGGCGGAGAGCGTCACGGTCGTCGTCTGCCCGCTGCACGGCGTCGTGATGGCAGGGGCGGAGAGGTCGAGGACCAGCGGTCGGCCGGCGCTGAGCGGCGCCGTGTAGAGCGCGGTGGACACGCCGCCCTTGGTGACCTTCGTGAGCAGCGGCTTGCCGACGGTCGCCGCCGTGGAGACGGCGAGCAGGAGGAGCACCAGGACTGGCTTGGACTGCCCCATTTTCGGCTTGTGTTGTGTTGGAATCGATGCTGTGAAGGAAGGCACGTACGTGCGCCCTATATATACCCTCGATCGGGAATCAGATTCACCAACGCATGCCTAGTCAACATTTGTCGCCATCAATGTTGCTTAACGAACTAGAGTTTCAATTTTCTACGGTATCGATCACATCCACAGATGATTCTCGCTCGTTCAAAGTCCATTCCAGATTATCCAAGATCTCGCACGCGTGCATTAACTGGTAGCTGGACTTTATATTTGCATGCATGCATGCGTTTTAGAGTAGTATTTCTGTGTGTGTTTACATTCTTGATACTTCTAGTCGAGTTCTTTTGTGTTTCCATACTCTTTTTTGCTAACTAACCCCTGATACGTTTCCGTCACATCCGTTGGTTAAGACAACTTGTTGAAAGCACCTGGTGTCCGCGTCGGTTCTACTTCTACGTGCCACGTCCCATTGCATTATTGCAGTGTACGTTCTCTTGGATGGATGCGTTCGCTGAACCACAAACCAAGCGATTGTTTGACGAGGAATTGAAGGAGGGTCCCTCCGTTTCTCTAGCATAAGCAATCACCACCTACCTACACGGCATGGTTCATACAATGATACAAGTTTGTAAACGATGCGTATGCACGGTACACCTGTCCATGCCAGCAGTCAGATGGTTGACTAGCTATGTAGCTAGGTTTGCTGGAACGCGAGATCCATGCACACATCATTTGTACCTATAAGAGCATCTACGGCCGGATGCTCGGACGCCCGCCGACACGTCCGGACAGAAGACAAAAGGAAAAATGTGATCCAACCGGATTCTTTATATTATCCCTATACGCTTCAGGTTGTCGGCAAAACATTATATCCATCTCAAATATGGGAAGTATATGAGGGCTCGCGGACGTGCCCGGACATTCCATCACATAGGACACGGCCCCATAGACCACTTTTCTCTATCCTTATTCATTTTTTTATTTATCTCTCTTCATCTTCACCAATCACGTGTAAGTGACCGGACGTATGAAAACAAAAGGAAGAGTATGGCTGCAGGGACGGATAAATAGAGGCACAAAACGGACATGCCCGGTCATTGACCGGGCGCATCCGCGAACATTTAAGGGGTCATATTTGCTATGTCCGTCTGTGGATGCTCTACGGAGCCGTATTTGTTTATCAGATAGATGAATGGTAATACATGAATACATGTACTTGCGTGAGACTGACAGAGTCAACTTTTACAGAGAAGAGAGAGGGGACTGGAGAGAACGGTGCATGCACGCATTCTCTCACCCCATGCACTGGACATGCATTTTATTTTCATCCTCATATTTCTAAGGATTCATATCTTTTGAACCAAATGTTCATTACTGAAATTTCTTATATATTTGAATACGTGGGGTGAAGACCTTCAAAACAAGATCAATTTTGAATATATTTGAACTATCTTTTTCATATATATTTCAATTACATCTGAAATTAGTTTCATAAAACATTTGAAACAACCAATTTCACATATTTTAAACAACCTATTTCACTATTTTTCAAACACAAGATTAAGCAAATTGACAAACATACCGAAATATGTTTCATATATTTGAGAAATACATGTTTCATAAACATTGAGTGAAATATTTAGACAACAACTTAGACGTGTTTGAAATAATCAATTTCACATATTTCAAATAACCTATGTCGCATATTTCACTATTTTTTATATTTCAATTTTCTTTTAAATTGCTTTTATAAAACATAAAATTGATCTGCTATTTCATAAAAGTGTTTTGGACTGTTTCGCTAATATCAGTTAAAAAACCATTTCACTCATTTCAAAAATCGATTTCACACATTTCATAAGACATATTACTCTCATTTGCAAATATCAATTTCACTGCAAATTTATGAAATATATTGAAATGTATTCCGCTCATTAAAATTATCAGTTTCAAACACTGGAAAATTAGTTTCACAACAAAAATTGGTTTTATTTCTCTTTTACTCAAATAACTTATTTCACTCATTTCAGAAAACACACTGCACTCATTTACATATATATTTCACCAATTTCATTAGTTTCGGGAAACACATAACATTCATTTTCAGAAAACATATTACACTCATTTCACTAGTTTCCAAAATAATTATTTAACAAATTTGAAACAATGCATTTCACTTGGAAAACCGATTTCACTCATTTCGAGAACTGGTTTCAATCATTTTGAAAATTGTAATTTGAAATGAGTGAAAATAATATTTTGACATGATTGAAATAGTAAAAATTAAACTAGTTTAAATATATTCAAGATTGATCTCATTCTAAACATCTTATGTTCCAGAATTTGAATATATGAAAATTTTAAATAACAGAACAATGCTGTAAAAAAATATTGGCCATCTAAAAATTTAAACAAAAATAAAATGCATGGACATGTTTGAGAGAGAGGAGAGATGCTGCATGCATGCATACATCCCGATGCAAAAAGTACTGCCACTCCTGACATGGGTCCTATTCATCTGACGATGATTTGACTATATACAAAAATATAACTGCCTAAATACATAATTATATATATAAATGGGTCCCGCTTAGACACACATCGTAAAGCACCTGAACGGTGGATGGGTAGCCGGTTGCTCCCAGCACCGGTAAAAGAGACTTTGCGGGTCGACTGCGTGCATGGCATGTACGTACCACTGTGCTAGGCTAGCTCTTGCATGCCGTGCCGACGCTAAGCGGTAAGCTCGTTAGTGGGTTGGCGCGATTGACGCATGGATCTCGCGTTCCTGCCAAACTTGGAGAGATCTAGTCAAACCATCTGACTGTTGGACACATACAGGTGTTACGACACACGCATCATATACAGTATAAACTTGTAGGAGTATGTGCTCTGTATGAACACTACCCGGCCCTGCCGGGTAGGTAGGAACGGAGGGACCCTCCTTCAATGCCTCCTTAAACAATGCATGGTGTGCGGTTCAGCAGCGGCCAAGCCGACGTACGTTTTCGAGTCTTGGAGTTCCACATGTACACTGCAATGTAATGGGACGTGGCACGTACAACTCACACCGACACCGACATCGAGTGATACATATCGGGTCACCTCCTGCATCCTATCTTAACGACTTAACGCAGGCTGCATGTCATGTGATGGAACATATTCGTAGTAGTAGTTATAGTGCACCCACACGTAAGATTATTACTTACTAGGCATGTCATGATACTGGGCTTTGAATGCGACTTTCCACGCGAATCATGGCCGGATAACATAGAAAAAGGGGAGAACATTCAGAGTCCTCATTCCTCAAGCAACATCACAACAGTGATCACCCGAATACGCATGCAACGATCTGATCGACACATCGGTCCAGCTCATGAAGTCGGGCGCAGTTTGACATGCTACAGCTGAATCATACTACCTCCTTTCTAATTTATAGGGTTCAATTTCAATCAAGGTAGATGATGAGTGACGAAATAATTTTTGTAGTTTGCAAAACCATTTAATTAATACGCTTGCTTTCTTTAAAAAAATTGTGTTTACCAATGCATTAATTGTAATATATGCATGCATAAAGTACATGTATTGATCAATTTTTTCTTAATACTTGCATGCAATAATTTGTTGCACCTTAAAATCTGAATATGTGATGAGAAACAACCAAATTAAGACTTATAAAATGGAAAAACTGAAAATTTGAGATAAGCCCTATAAGTCGAAAAGGACGGAGTACTATAGCACGTACCTGGAGCATCTATAGCTGGATATGTCTAATATGATCCTCAAATGCCCGCGACGCTTCTGGGCGCGTCCGCGGAAAATGACCCTCCACGTCTCAAATTTCACTTGCTGTATCCGGACATCTCATATTAGATTCTTAAATCCATACAAAGACATGCAAATGAAATAAGCTACGTGTACTAGGTCGATCACCTAGCTACTCACCATCAGAGATGTCGACGATCCCCTTGTCCGGCTCCGGCAGCATTGGCGGCAGCTGCAGCTCTGGCTCCTTCGGCGCCTTCGACTGCTCCGCACCGGTCTCCTCCGCCTCTATCTCCACGTCGAATTCGGCGAAGAGCACGTCGAACACCGCCTGCTCATGTTGGAGGAACACCCGGTTGGCCTCCACATAGGCCTCATCCTGGATGGACTCCAGGATGGCCTGCTGCTCCGCCATCTCGTCGGACTAGGCGACGGCTAACTTCGTCTCTGCCCGCTCCATGTTGAAACCCGACAGCTGCTGCTCCGCCTCCTCCACCTCCATCGAAGCCATCTCGTCCTCCTCCTCTTCCCCCGAACACCCGAACACGCATGCATCGATCTGATCGCCACATCGGTCCAACTCTGGAAGGCGGGCATAGTTTGTTATGCTACAACTGAATAATACTATAGCATGTACTTAGACATCTACAACC
The DNA here is from genome assembly GCA_032464435.1 of Aegilops umbellulata. Taxonomy (NCBI): domain Eukaryota; kingdom Viridiplantae; phylum Streptophyta; class Magnoliopsida; order Poales; family Poaceae; genus Aegilops; species Aegilops umbellulata. The sequence continues at coordinate 643,842,574 of CP136060.1, read as the reverse complement.
AGATTTGGCAAATTCGGCCCCACAAACGCCCGCGGGCGCTTCCGCGGGCACTGACCAGGCACCCCTTAACTAATGTTGTCCACACCTGTGTATCTTATATCCGATCCCTTATATTCGTACTAAACCATGCAACGTCGATCGAACTACGTAGATCAGCAAACGGACATTAGGGTAGCACATTAATTTCACCAAAAGATCGGATGTACAAACAACCACCAAAGTTCACATGAACGGCGAATAACTTAACCACCTCAAAGTTCCTATCTAGCGGATCTTATAATATAATTGGATCATATCACCATCTCTCACCAATGCTAATATAATTGGATCATATAACCATCCCTCAACTTGCAATGAAGAATCACTCCAAAGTTCCTATCTAGCGGAGAACATACGAGCGTACGAAACCACCTCAAAGCTGTTCTTTCCGTTCGATCTATTCAAGAGTTCGTACTAAAATAACACAAAGCTATTCTTTCCGTTCGATCTATCCTAGAGTTCGTACTAAAATAACACCAAAGCAAATTCAGATTCCTAATACTCAATCCAATACAAAAAACCTCAAAGAGTGCCCCAAGATTTCTACTGGAGAAGCAAAGACGAGAACGTGCATCAACCCCTATACATAGACTACCCACTACAATGAACATGTTAATACATGACGGATCTTGTCCGTCACAGATCGGTAAAAAACTGTCATGCGTGTCCATCCTTGACGGATTTGAAATCCGTCATGTATATCGCGTCATAATTTTACATCATGCCTTCCATGATGGTTCTTGGCTGTCATGGATCTGCCTCAGGCCCGCCCAGCCCAAAATAAGCCCAAGCCTTCATGACAGAACAAACCGTCACCGATGTGCATGTGCTGGAAGCAACATGGACCTAACGTGGTTTCTACGTGGATCTGACGTGGCAGCCAACATGGCCCACGTAGTATCCCACCCAATTAGGGGTTTGGCGCAATAATTTTGATCCAGTCCAACCCATTAGTTGTTTATTTTTTGTTCCTGCCCATTAGCCTACCTGTTTTTAGTCTAACCAATTAGCCCCTTTAGTGCAGTCACAGCACAATTTACAACCAGCCGAATTATATACATTCAGATAATAGCATTTGTTCACATGATAATCCAGACTTCCAACAATCTAGTCTGATTTACAAAAAATAATGCTTAAAACGAAAACATCACGTGCAGATACAGAAAGCACTATCAGCATTGTTTAATTTCGAGTAACATGTCTTCCATGAGAAAATGTTCTACTCACTGCTTTTAATCTCCAACACTGCACCACCGCTTCCTGGTGGCTAGTCAGACCCAAGTATCCTGCTAAAAAACTTCAGTCTCCAGTAACACGAACTGACAGCCAAACCTGCGTAGAATCCATAACACATACAAAATTACAATAATTAATAACAGCTAGCTCCCAAATGAGTATAGAGAGTAATAATATTATTTGTTTTTTTGAAGCAATCATCTGATGGACACGCTAATACCATATTAAGGTCCCATGAAAATATAGGCAACGCATATACTGAAAGCAGATTAGCAATGAGCTAAAAAATGTTCTATAAATGTGAGATTTTGTTATCCAAGCATGGTAAGGTCAACGCCTCTTTGAAACAAAGGACATACAGGTCAATTCATATTCATCAAGTACAACAAAAATTCAAGTTTATATGCAAATGATAGGGCTTGTGTATGAAAAATTGAAAATGTATGATTCCATAAAATGCAATGTAGTTCATAGTTAACAAAACCTGAAAATAGTAATGCTGGAGGTATACTTTCTTAATCAATTAAAGCTCATTTCGCCAATAAACTTATTTTTTCATGTAAAATAAAAACACTCGAAGGCAAGGCATTTTTAGGCAGTTAATGATCCACTTAGCGATCTCATTATGCTAACAGAAGAATTATTTACAAGACACAATATTCACAAGCATCAAAGAACTTCACTTAAGCACTTTGGAACAAAGGTGAACCTGATGTTTAAGATTTACTCTAATGCTTTAAGACCATAACTTTCACATCTAGATTAACCACGCCCGGGAATTGTGAAGAACAATATCATATGTTGAAAGTAAAAAAGCATGCATTCTCCCATTTACTGATTAGCCTTCATGGCATAGAAGCTACATAATTATATTTGTCCACACTTCAATATGAGATGGGATACAAGGCACATAATTAGCTTTCATGAAATTTGTATCTCATGCAAGTATATAGCATGCTCAGGAAAATGTATGTTGTTCTTGAGCTTAAGTGTTAAAACAACATGGCAGATATTTCAAACTAAAATATTAGCTATAATGTGTTGCATTGCAGTTTTATATTGCTGCTAATGAACAAGTTAGGCGATGACAGAAGAGTTCAGAATATTTTTTTACCTCTTGTGTTCTATCACCATGGATCGCCATTGCAGGGAAACCTCTGTTGTATAGTCAATACATGTATGAATCAGCTTCTTGTTTTGTCTCCATGAAAACCAATGTGAGAGGCTGTTCAGACTAGACAAACCAAAAAACTAGCATGAGAGAAGTCTTACAGAATAGTAGTAAATAAATCTAATTGTTACAATCCAAGATGGCAGCAAATAATACCTTGCTTGTGAGTATGACGTGGTGCGATGAACACCATAAGTAATATTTGCTGCAACCAAATGATGGTAGTAAGTACATTTCACGGATCTGACACTAAACTTGTATGTAATTAGTGTAGCTGCCTTTGTTTATTCACAAAATAGAGGACAATACTTCTTAGACATTTAGATTACGGCATGTCTATTCTTCCATAAGTAATAACAAAAGTAAAGGAAAATAAATGGAGCTACACTTGTATAGAATTAGTGCAACTATATTTCTATATTGAAACCAATACTATTTCCCTAGATTGATCAAAGATTTTAAAAAGGGAAGCAAGTGTTCATGGTATAGTACAAAAATATGCTATCAGATTATGTTTGGTATCTACAAAAGGTAGGTTAAAACAACCAACAGCAGTAGTGAAAGCTCAAATATTTTTGAAGATCAGTATAATAACTCAGCAAACCAACTCGCATCAATGACCCCTGAGGGGACAGTTCCTTCAAAAAAACATGCATCAACGAGGTATAATGCACATCATAGTATTGTTAGGCTTACTAGTTACTACTCGGTTGACTTAATAAAAGTAGGACTAATACAAACTGTGCATTTATATCCAGTTTTATGTTGAATAATTGGATCAGAGTGCTTATCTACAGAATTAAACAAAAAAAATTACAGACTTCAAATCTGCAGTACGAATGCATGTAGAATGACATATATGCACGGAACAAACATAAACAATTTTGTTGACTCATCTAACAAATCATATGCGAATAAATGACTAGGTACATAGATTAACAAAAGGTATTATCCTGCACAACATAACTGCATTAGCAGAAGCAGAGAACTAGAAGTTTCTTCAGTAAAAGAAAAACTATGTATACTCACGTAGTTAATTTTTCTAGATCCTAGTGGTAGATACAACAATTACACGCTCCCTTGTAAATGCCTAACATTTTAATATTTGAAGGAAGTACGGTTTGAGTCTAGTGAGGCCACAGACAGCCACAAACAGCCACATCAATATTTCACGGGACTAATAATGTTTGCCAATCGTTGTGCTAAAGTCCAGATATTTGCATTTTCATTCAGTTAACGACTAAAGCATGCAACCAAGAATGTAATGGATGGATCAAGGAGAAAGGATAAGACCTGACCTGGCTCGGCCCCGTCTTGAGCGCCATGGCACCCTCCTCACAGAGACATGAGTGAACGGCGATGCAGCATACGGGCGTAGTTGTTCCGTAGCAGCAGCTTGACACACTCCACCCGCGTAGACCCTTCTTCGTGGGAGTGCGGCGCCAGGCCTTCGTGGGAGTGCCACTGGAGATGTGCGCCGGAGATGAGCCGACGCAGATGCGCTAACGACGGATGCGATGCTACAGCCGAAACCCTAGCCACGAGCTAGGGGTCGCGGGCGAGCGTCGGAGGCAGGGAGCGACGGATCCAGCTGTACTAGAGGATGGAGGGGTCGGGGACAAGCTCGTGAGTGTGCTGCACGGTGGCGGAAATCGCCGGAAACGGCGAGTATTGGTGGCGGCGCGAGGTACTGCATGAGAGGGAGAGATGGGTCGCGAGAGGATGGATGGCTAGGGGATGCAGCGGATCTGGCAGCCGCTGGAGCTGCGAGGTGAGAGAAGTGGGGAGGGCGGACAACGAGCTGTGGGAGGTGGGAGGTGAGGAGGCGGTGGGTGGCGGCGGCGTAGGAGAGGATGGGGAATCAGGAGGGGGAAGGGAGTGTGGATAAGGGCTTTAGGGTTAGATTTTATACCCAGAACGGTTAAGCGGGCTTTAGCGGGCTTGTGGGGCTGTACCATGTCATCCATGACAGTTTTTGAAAATGTCACCAGAAATCCGTCATGAATTAACAGGTTTTTTGTAGTGACCCCAATGTCACCTCAGGAATCTGCGAGTTGAGTGCCAAAACACATATCAAATGAATCAATATGATACCCCATTGTCACCACGAGTATTCACATGCAAGACATATATCAAGTGCTCTCAAATCCATAAAAGTATTCAATCTGATAAGACGAAATCTCAGAGGGAAAATTCAATTCATCACAACAATATAGAGAGGGGAAAACACCATATGATCCAACTACATTAACAAAGCCCACGATACATCAATATCGCATCATCTCAAGAACATGAGAGAGAGAGAGATTAAACACATAGTTACTGGTACAAACCCTCAGCCCCAAGGGTGGACTACTCCCTCCTCATCATGGTGGCCGCCGGGATGATGAAGATGGCCACCGGTGATGATTCCCCCCTCCGGCAGGGTGCCGAAACGGGGTCTAGATTGGTTTCTCGTGCTACAGAGCCTTGCGGCGGTGGAACTTCTGATCTAGGGTTACCCCAAAGGGTTTTGGAATATTTGATGATTTATAGGGCGAAGAGGGGGTGCGGGAGGCCATCGAGGTGGGCACAACCTACCTGGGCGCGCCTGGGCCCCCAGGCGCGCTCTGGTGGGTTGTGCCCCCCTCGGGGCACCCCCAGGTGCTTCTATGGCCCACTAGATGTCTTCTAGTCCAGAAAAAATCCATAAAAATCTTCGCGGTGTTTGGACTCCGTTTGATATTGATTCCCTACGATGTAAAAACAAGCAAAAAACAGCAACAGGCACTGGGCACTGAGTCAATAGGTTAGTCCCAAAAAATGATATAAAGTTGCTATAAAATGATTGTAAAACATCCAAGAATGATAATATAACAACATGAATACTTCATAAATTATAGATACATTGGAGATGTATCAGCATTTCCCCAAGCTTAATTCCTACTCGTCCTCAAGTAGGTAAATGATAAAAGAAATAATTTATGAAGTGTGAATGCTAGCAAAGTGCACAAGTTTGATCAATGAAAATTTCAATCACTTTTCCTAGTATCATAACAACAATTCTTTCTTATAAAACTCATCATGTTAAAGTAGCAACCAATTCACATGTTAAGGTTCAAACAATGAGTTCTCTTGAAACTCAACAACCTATGTTCTCATTCACCAAGCAATTGCAATTCAACTTATTCAACAGAGTCTAAGTAAGGGCTCCACATACTCAATCATCATATAGTCTTCTATGATTGCTAACACTCACCGCATACACATGAGCAAAACATTTCAACCAGACACATAGAAAGATAGGGGCTTATTGTTGATGTCAACAATAATAACTCATGCTACTCATATCCAACTGGATATATGTGCCTAGATCTTTCCTTACCACATGATGCTTGCCAAAAGAGAAAAATAAAAATAAATAGAAGGAAAAACTTTGACTATTGCATAAAAGTAAATACTAAAAAGTAAAAGATAGGCTCTTCGCAGAGGGAAGCAGAGGTTGCCATGCACTTTTTATTTGTATGCTCAACCCCTTAGTGCAAAAGAACATCACGTTATATTGCCCCTTATGATAGCAACCTTTATTATGCAGTCTGTCGCTTTTATTCTTTGCCATCACAAGTTCGTACAACGCTCAATTCTCTCTTACACTAAATGATCTAACACTTTTAGAAGCAATTTTTATTGCCTCTATTGCACCGATGACAACTTACTTGAAGGATCTTACTCCATTCTTAGGTAGGTATGGTGGACTCCTGAAAATAAGATTTGGGTATAAAGGTTTTTGGATGCACAAGTAGTATCTCTACTTAGTGCGGATTTTTTGGCTAGAAAAGATATTGAGCAAGCACCACATGTTAAAGGATCTATGACAGTGTAACTTCTATGTGAATATGAACAAACATAAATCATTACGTTGTCTTCTTGTCCAATGTCAACAATTTTGGCATATAATATTTTGATGGGGGCTCACAATCACAAAAGATTTCTAAGATAGTGTATTTGCATGTGAAAGTTCTCTTCCTTCTACTAATCATTCATGAATTGCTTGTATGGCCAATATTGTGATTGTCAAGCTTCAAAAGATTTCACTTTCTAAACCCAATGTGAAGCTACCACTAGGCATGATATGAACATATAATTTCTAACTTCATGATATTCAATTTATTCTACAATTTACTCATAATATATAAGTGAAGCACGAGAGTAAATGGCAAACTACTCCAAAAAGATATAAGTGAAGATCAAGCGAGTAGTTAAGTAAATAAGTAGCTAATTGTGGACTCTCTTTTATTTAAAAACTTTTAGATCTAAGTATCTTATTAAAACAGCAAGCAAAACAAAATAAAAGGACATTCTAAGAATAGCACACATCCTGTGAAGAAGCAAAAACTTAGGCTCAACCAGTACTAACCGATAATTGTTCATGAAGAAAGGTGGGATGACTACCGGGGCATCCCCAAGCTTAGATGCTTGATATTTCTTGAAATATTATCTCGGGATGCCTTGGGCATCCCAAGCTTGAGCTTTTGTGTCTCCTTAATTCCTTTTATATCACGATTTTTCTAAATCTTAAAAACTTCATCCACACAAAACTCAACAAGAACTCGTGAGATAAGTTAGTATAAACCAATGCAAAAACCTTATCATTCTCTACTGTAGCAAATTACTAAAATATTATTCAACATTAAATACTACATGCGTCTGCATATTTAATACTCCTATCCTCAAATAGAATCATTAAACAAGCAAACATATGCAAACATAACAACAATCTGCCAAAACAGTACAGTCTGTAAAGAATGCAAGAGTATAAATACTTTTTTAACTCCAAAAATTATGAAAATTTACCACACTGTAGGAAATTTGTTAGAGCTTATTCTGCAAAAAGTTTCAACATTTTATCACATTCTGGCTTTTCTCGAGAATTTTTGCAACAGCGACAAAGTTTTTGTTTTGAAACAGCAACTCATATACTTGCAAAATAAGCATGACAAAGGCTACCCTTGCCACTTTTATTGAAATAAAAGATGCAAAACTTTATTCTAAATAACATCAAGCAAATCCTAACTAAATAAAATGATGCTCCAAGCTAAACACCTATCATGTGACGAATGAAAACATGACTCCAAGTGAGGTTACCGATAATGTTGGAGACGAAAAGGGGGATACCTTCCGGGGGATCCCCAAGCTTAGTTGCTTGTATCTTCCTTGAATATTAACTTGGGGTGTCTTGGGCATCCCCAAGCTTAGGGTCTTGTCACTCCTTATTCTCCTCATATCGATGTCTCACCCAAAACTTGAAAACCTCAATCACACAAAACTTAACGGAACTTCGTGAGATAGGTTAGTATGATAAAGAGCAAACCATTTCACTTTGGTACTGTCAAAGACAAGATTCATAATTGTTTCCACACAATGCCTACTGTAGCATATCATTTCCACAATTTATATTGATCAATATAAGCCATAGAAACTAGGAAACACGCAAACTATGCATTGAAAACAGAATCTGTCAAAAACAGAACAGTCTTTAGTAATCTGCACTCCAACAATACTTATGCTACTCCAAAAATTCTGAAAGATTAGGAAAACATAGAGAATTTGTATATCTATCACCTGTAAAAAATTCAGATCAAAAGCACGTTCCAGTGAATTTTTTAATTTCCTGGACTTAGTGTAAAAGTTTCCGTTTTTGGACAGAATCAAGTCAACTATCATCCACACTATCCCAAAGGCTTTACTTGGCACTTTATTGAAACAAAAGCAATAAAAAATGAATACTACAGTAGCATAATCATGTGAACACACAAAAACAGTAGGTAAAAGTGTTGGGTTGGCTCCCAACAAGCGCTTCTCTTTAATGCCTTTTAGCTAGGCATGATGAGTTCAATGATGCTCGCGTAAAAGATAAGGATTGAAACATAAGAGAGCATCATGAATCATAAGTTCCTCTCTCATAATAATTTTCAGTAGCATCATGAATAGATTCATCAAAGTAACCATCACATAAAGCATTCTTTTCATGATCCAAAAATCATAGAAAATTTATTGCTCTCCGTATAAGCAATTTTATTCTCATTCTCAATAGTGGGAGCAAACTCAACAAAATAACTTTCATGAGATTGAAAATTAAAATCATGATGAAACGTTTCATGGTTATCATTATTCTTTGTAGTATACATGTCATCACCGTAATCATTATAGATAGGAACTTTGTTATCATAGTCAATTGAAGCCTCATCCAAAATGCTGGATTCATCACTAAATAAAGTCATGACCTCTCCAAATCCACTTTCATCATTATAATCATCATAAATAGGAGGTATGCTACCATTATAACAAATTTTTGCATCAAAACTTGGGGGAATAAAAATATCATCTTCATCATACATAGCATCCCCAAGCTTATGGCTTTGCATATCACTAGCATCACGGATATTCAAAGAATTCATACTAGCAACATTGCAATCATACTCATCATTCATGGATTCTATGCCAAACATTTTATTCACTTCTTCTTCTAATAATTCAGCACAATTTTCCGATCCATCATTTTCAAGAAAGATATTATAAAGATGGTCAATAATATGATGCAACCTCAATTCCATTTTTTATGTAGTTTTCTTTTATAAACAAAACTAGTGATAAAACAAGAAACTAAAAAGATTCGGTTGCAAGATCTAAAGATATACCTTCATGCACTCACCTCCCCGGCAACGGCGCCAGAAAATAGCTTGATGTCTACTACACAACTTTATTCTTGTAGACTCGTGTTGGGCCTCCAAGTGCAGAGTTTTGTAGGACAATAGCAATTTTCCCTCAAGTGGATGACCTAAGGTTTATCAATCCGTGGGAGGTGTAGGATGAAGATGGTCTCTCTCAAACAACCCTGCAACCAAATAATAAAAAGTCTCTTGTGTCCCTAACACACCAAATACAATGGTAAATTGGGGATTTGTAGGAGAGATTGGCATCGAGAACAAGTCAGGGGGGCCCCACGGGGAGTCCACGAGGCACAGGGGCGCGCCCTCCACCCTTGTGGGTCCCATGGGACTCCCCTCCGGTAACCCTTTGTTCCAGTATTTTTTATATTTTCCAGAAAAAATCTCCATTGAGTTCCAGCGCATTCCGAGAACTTTTATTTCTGCACAAAAACAACACCACGGTAGTTCTGCTGAAAACAACGTCAGTCCGGGTTAGTTCTAACCAAATCATATCAAAATCATATAAAACTATTGTAAACATGGCATGAATACTTCATAAGTTATAGATACGTTGGAGACGTATCAGCATCCCCAAGCTTAATTCCTGCTCGTCCTCGAGTAGATAAATGATAAAAGAAATAATTTATGAAGTGTGAACGCCAGCAAGTGCTTAAGTTTGATCAATGATAGTTTCAATCACTTTTTCTAGCATCATTATATATCATAACAGTAGCTCAACTCATAAAACATCTCATGATCAAGTAATAAGCTATTCACATGTTAAAGTATAGATCATAAACTTTCTTGAAAACTAACAAATCGTGTTATTAGTCATCAAACAATTGCAATTCATTTTATTTTCGGGAAGGGTCTATGTAAGAGCTTTAGTTCAGCAAACTCCACATACTCAGCTATCATTTAATTTTTCACAATTGCTAACACTCATGTGATATTTATGGGTTCAAAGTTTTAATCGGACACAGAGAAAGATAGGGGCTTATAGTTTCGCCTCCCAACCTTTTACCTCAAGGGTAATGTCAACAATAATAATTTTTTGAAAACCTACATGCAAGTGGATATATATATCCGGATCACTCCAACACAAAGTGCTTGCCAAAGGAAAAAGTGTAAAAAGGAAAGGCGATGATCACCATGCCTCTTGTATAATGGTAGAAGATAAAAGTAAAAGATAGGCCCTTCGCAGAGGGAAGCAGAGGTTGTCATGCGCTTTTATGGTTGTGTGCACAAAATCTTAATGCAAAACAACATCACTTTATATTGCCGCTTGTGATAAAGACCTTTATTATGCAGTCCGTCGCTTTAATTTCTTCACAAGTATAGGGGATCAATTGTAGCCTCTTTTGATAAGTAAGAGTGTCGAACCCAACGAGGAGCTAAAGGTAGAACAAACATTCCCTCAAGTTCTATCGACCACCGGTACAACTCTACGCACGCTTAACGTTCGCTTTACCTAGAACAAGTATGAAACTAGTAGTACTTTGTAGGTGTTTTTGGATAGGTTTGCAAGATAACAAAGAGCGCGTAAATAAAAACTAGGGGCTGTTTAGATAAATAAATAGCTAAGTTAGTTTTAGTAGAGAGCTTTTTGTCACGAGAAAGTTATTTGTCCCTAGGCAATCGATAACTAGACCGGTAATCACTATTGCAATTTTATTTGAGGGAGAGGCATAAGCTAATATACTTTCTCTTCTTGGATCATATGCACTTATGATTGGAACTCTAGCAAGCATCCGCAACTACTAAAGATCATTAAGGTAAAACCCAACCATAGCATTATAAGGCATCAAGTCCTCTTTACTCCCATACGCAAACAACCTACTTACTCGGGTAAGTGCTTCTTTCACTCACACCACCCACCATAAGCAAATCATGAACATATTGCAAACCCTACAGCGGGGATCCCTCACGCTTGCGTGACACAGAGAGCACCATAGGACAACACCAATAATAAAACATGCAACTCAAACCAATCACGATCATCAATTTACCCATAGGACAAAACAGATCTACTCAAACATCATAGGATAGCCATACATCAGTAGGAAATAATATATAGCGTTGAGCACCATGTTTAAGTAGAGATTACAGCGGGTAAAATAGGGGTTACACCACTGCATAGAGGGGGGAAGAGTTGGTGATGAGGGCGGTGAAGTTTTTGGTGTAGACTGCGGTGATGATGATGGCCCCGGCGGCGTTTCGGCGCCACCGGGAGAGAGGGGGAGAGAGCCCCCCTTCTTCTTCTTCTTCTTCTTCCTTGACCTTCTCCCTAGATGGGAGAAGGGTTTCCCCTCTGGTCCTTGGTCTCCATGGCATGGGAGGGGCGAGAGCCCCTCCGAGATTGGATCTGTCTCTCTGTCTCTCTCGGTTTCCACGCTCCTGATTATGCCCTTTCACCGTTTCTTAAATTCTCGGAGATCCGTAACTCCGATTGGGCTGAATTTTGGACACGATCTCTATCCGGATATTAGCTTTCTTGCGGCGAAAGAAGGGCGCCAACCACCTTACCGGGTGGACACGACGGCCCAAGGCATGCCTGACCCCCTAGGGCGCGCCCCCTGCCTCGTGCCCCCCTCGGGCATCGTATCGTGTTGATTCTTCTTCCCAAAAATCACATATATTCCAAAAAAAAATTCTCCGTCAGTTTTTATCCGGTTCGGACTCCGTTTGATATGGATTTTGTCCAAAAAATAGTATAAAAAGTTGCCAAAAGTATATGAAAGTTGTAGAATATTGGCATGGAACAATAAAAAATTATAGATACGACGGAGACGTATCAACATCCCCAAGCTTAATTCCTGCTCGTCCTCGAGTAGGTAAATGATAAAAAAGATAATTTTTGATGTGGAATTCTACCTAGCATAATCTTGATCAAGTAATCTAATCATGGCATGAATATTAAGACACGAGTGATTCAAAGCAATAGTCTATCATTTGACATTAAGACAATAATTCTTCAAGCATACTAATAAAGCAATCATGTCTTTTCAAAATAACATGGCCAAAGAAAGTTATCCCTACAAAATCATATAGTCAGACTATGCTCCATCTTCACCACACAAAATATTCAAATCATGCACAACCCCGATGACAAGCCAAGCAATTGTTTCATACTTTTGATATTCTCAAACCTTTTCAACTTTCACGCAATACATGAGCGTGAGCCATGGATATAACACTATAGGTCGAATAGAATATGATGGTGGAGGTTGTGTGGAGAAGACAAAAAAGGAAGAAAGTCTCACATCGACGCGGCTAATCAATGGGCTATGGAGATGCCCATCAATTGATGTCAATGTGAGGAGTAGGGATTGCCATGCAACGGATGCACTAAGAGCTATAAGTGTATGAAAGCTCAAACTGGAAACTAAGTGGGTGTGCATCCAACTTGCTTGCTGACCTTGGGCATTTGAGGAAGCCCATCATCAGAATATACAAGCCAAGGTCTATAATGAAAATTCCCACTAGTATATAAAAGTGATAACTCAAGAGACTCTCTATATGAAGGACATGGTGCTACTTTGAAGCACAAGTTTGGTAAAAGGATACTAACATTGCCCCCTTCTTTCTCTTTTTTTAGCAGGCTTCTTTGGCCCCCCTTTTTAGGCTTCTTTGGCCTCTCCTTTTTTCTTTTCTCTTTTTTTTCATGGGGCAATGCTCTAATAATGATGATCATCACACTTTTATTTACTTACAACTCAATATTACAACTCGATACTAGAACAAAGATATGACTCTATATGAATGCCTCCGGTGGTGTACCGGGATGTGCAATGATCTAGCGTAGCAATGACATAAAAACCAGACAAGCCATGAAAACATCATGCTAGCTATCTTTCGATCATGCAAAGCAATATGACGATAAATGCTCAAGTCATGTATATGATGATGATGGAAGTTGCATGGCAATATATCTCGGAATGGCTATGGAAATGCCATGATAGGTAGGTATGGTAGCTGTTTTGAGGAAGATATAAGGAGGCTTATGTGTGACCGAGCGTATCATGTCACGGGGTTTGGATGCACCGGTGAAGTTTGCACCAATTCTCGAGGTGAGAGAGGGCAATGCACGGTTCCGAAGAGGCTAGCAGTGATGGAAGTAGGACTGGGCGTTCGGTTCCCCCGAACCGATCGGTTCGGTTCCTCGGCGTATTTAACATTTCGGTTCTGTCAAAATACTGACCGATCGGTGAATTGAAAATTACCTGACCGAAGATTCTTTGCACGCAAATGTCGGTTCGGTCGTCGGTTGCACCAAAACAACACCGAGATATACGTATTTAATAACAACCGCAGCCTGCTTCTATTTCAATGTACAGTGCTTGTACCTCTGCCTACTAGCTAGTAATAAAGGCTAGCTTGCTTGGCTGTTTCCTCCTATTGATTCTCCCGAGTAGAAATTAGCGGTGGCGGCTCACTCGGTAAAGTACTAGTACTAGTACCTATTACTATCTACACGAGAGAAGTAGCACTATCTCTTTTAAACAAAATTTAAAGTGACGCTGAGTCCAATGAGTCAAGGGCACCTCCTGCCGATACAACCATGGTACTCGTGCACTTGGGCAGATAGCACTTGATAGCAACAGGCGTGCAGGTCAGACATCTGTATTTCTTGGTTTTCGGTCCACTCGGTTACCCGAGGTAGAGACCCGAATTAACCGGGCTAAGTTCGGTTTCCACCAAATGCAAACCGGATGTAGTACCGAAGTTTTTGGTTTCGGTGTATTCGGATTCGGTGCCGGTTAGTTCAGTTCGGGGCATCGGTTTTCGGGTTATATGCCCAGCCCTAGATGGAAAGGTGAGAGTGCGTATAATCCATGGACTCAACATTTGTCATAAAGAAATCACATACTTATTGCAAAAATATATTAGTCATTGAAACAAAGTACTATGCGGATGCTCCTATAGGGGGATAGATTGGTAGGAAAAGACCATCGCTCGTCCCCGACCGCCACTCATAAGGAAGACAATCAATAAATACCTCATGCTCCAACTTCGTTACATAACGGTTCACCATACGTGCATGCTACGAGAATCACAAACTTCAACACAGGTATTTCTACAATCCACAACTACCCACTAGCATGACTCTAATATCACCATCTTTATATCGCAAAACTATTGCAAGGAATCAAACATATCATATTCAGTGATCTACAAGTTTTATGTAGGATTTTATGACTAACCATGTGAATGACCTATTCCTGTCAACTCTCTAAATAGATATAAATGAAGCAACAGAGTTTAATTCTTTGTACAAAAGATATGCCCACACTCTAACAAATATAAGTGAAACAAAAGAGCATTCTACAAATGGCGGTTTTCTATGTGAAGAGAAACAGGCAATCCAAACTTCAAATGATATAAGTGAAGCACATGAAGCATTCTGTAAAGCCATACTCAAAGAATATAAGTGAAGTGCAATGAGCATTCTATAAATCAACCATGGACTATATCATACCAGCATGGTGCATAAAAGAAACTTGAAAACTAAATGCAAAAGACGCTCCAAGATTTGCACATATCGCATGAACGAAATGAATCTGGAAACATACCGATACTTGTTGAAAAAGATGGGATGCCTTCCGGGGCATCCCAAGCTTAGACGCTTGAGTCTCCTTGAATATTTACTCGGGGTGCCTTGGGCATCCCCAAGCTTGAGCTATTGCCTCTCCTCCTTCTCCTCACATCGAGACATCCTCGATCTTCGAAAAACTTCATCCACACAAAACTCAACAGAAAACTCGGTAAGATCCGTTAGTATAATAAAGCAAATCACTACTCTAAGTACTGTTGCAAACCAATTCATATTTTGTTTTTGCATTGTAGCTACTGTAATATGACTTTTCCATGGCTTAATCCACTGATAGAAATCGATAGTTTCATCAAAACAAGCAAACTATGCATCAAAAACAGAATCTATCTTAAACAGGACAGTCTGTAGTAGTCTGAACATTCACCATACTTATGGTACTCCAGAAATTCTGCAAAAATAAGGAAAAATAAACAATTTGTATAGAAAGACAGTACAAAAAGTTTCAGAACCGTTTGATGTTCCAGTAAAAAAATGTAAAATCACGCACTACTGCCAAAGTTTTTGTTTTGCACCGCACAAACCAACAAGCAATGTAAACATCGTAAAGGCAAACCTTGGCACATTATTTTTATAATACAATGGAATTGTACAAGGGGATAATTATTTTTGTTGAAAAGTTTCTGTAATCAAGATTCACAAAGTTTCCGTGAGCATGAACAAAGTTCAAGGCTAGCTCCCACTTTAACAATGCTCGTCTTTCTCACTTTCACTTTCCTTTTTTGAAAAAGTTTTAGGTTCCCCTCTTTATT
Source organism: Aegilops umbellulata (assembly GCA_032464435.1). Lineage (NCBI taxonomy): Eukaryota > Viridiplantae > Streptophyta > Magnoliopsida > Poales > Poaceae > Aegilops > Aegilops umbellulata. Next base: position 643,827,076 of record CP136060.1, on the reverse strand, counting down.
TTTTTTGTTTTTAAACTTTATAAAAGCACACAACAGAAATAAATGACTCTCTAAAACTTCTGGGTTGTCTCCCTGACAACGCTTTCTTTAAAGCCATTAAGCTAGGCATATAGTGCTCAAGTAATGGATCCACCCGGATCCCAAGGTATATCAAAGCCAATTTTAATTAACAATGATTTGTGATCTAGTAGTGAGCACAAAGTAACATATATCATGCAACAACGAAGTCTAACTCTCTTCCTATGCATTGGCATGTCATACAAGAACAATTCATGCACATGTAGTAAAGGCCAATACATAGCATAAGCAGTTTCTTGCAATTTTATCATGTGGGAAACATAGAGAGGTGGAGATATAGTTCCTCTCTCATAATAATTGCAAGTAGGAGCAGCAAGCACATGCATATTATATCTATCAAAATCATCATGTGTAGTAGTAAAATGCAACCCATCAATATAATCCTTAATAAGGGCAAACTTCTCCGATATAGTGTAGTCGGGAGAATTCAAAAAGATAATAGGACTATCATGCGTGGGTGCAAGAGCAACAGTTTCATGTTTAACATAAGGAACTATAGCAAGTTCATCTCCATAAGCATCATTCATATTGGCATGTTGGCCACAAGCATAGCAAGCATCATCAAAAAGGGATATTTCAAAAGAATCAACGGGATCATAACAGTCATCATAGCAATCATCCTTCGGTAAGCACGAAGGGAAATTAAACAATGTATGAGTTGAAGAGTTACTCTCATTAGAAGGTGGGCACGGGTAGCTAATCCGCTCTTTCTCCTTTTGTTCTTCGCTCTCCTCATCATCTTTTTCATCCAATGAGCTTACACTGTCATTAATTTCTTCTTCCATAGACTCCTGCAAAATATTAGTCTCTTCTTGGACAATGGAGACTCTCTCAATAAAATCATCAATATCGGAATTGAATTCATAATTCTCATAGCAATATTTAAGGATAGCTAAATTTTCAGGTCTATAAACTGAATCATCAAAATCTTCAAACTCTTTAAACAAAGATTCAATTTCACATGCACCCTTAAAAGCAACAAATTCTTCTATTCGTTCCACATCATAGTAATCATATATACCTCTAGCATAAGAAGCCAAGGTTTCATTATCATTAAATTTGCATGAAAAGGGAAGTTGTGGAGCCTTCATCCTAGAGCAACAAGTATAATCATATCTCAAGCATAGTTCCCGAGCATACCAATGCAACATATGAATTTGATCCCATAATAGTTTCCCGTTTTGAGTCAAGCGACAATCCCTAAAGTATTCACATTGATCCAACATGTCTCCCATTATATAATTGAATGGGGTTTTCTCAGGATTATCAAAGTAGTACATAATATTTTTCACATAACCAGCATCGAGGGTCTTAGGAGGTTCCCCATCTCCATGAGTAGCAAGTACACCTAATTTTTTTGGCATTTCATGTTCCATATCCATAAGTAAGGATAGAGAACAACTTAGAACAACAAATAAAAATTACTCAGTGATAAAGCAAACAAGCACACACGAGAATATTCACCCCACGCTATAACTCCCCGGCAACGGCGCCAGAAAAAGGTCTTGATAACCCACAAGTATAGGGGATCAACTGTAGCCTCTTTCGATAAGTAAGAGTGTTGAATCCAACAAGGAGCTAAAGGTAGAACAAATATTCCCTCAAGTTCTATCGACCACCGATACAACTCTACGCACGCTTAACGTTTGTTTTACCTATAACAAGTATGAAACTAGAAGTACTTTGTAGGTGTTTTTGGATAGGTTTGCAAGATAATAAAGAGCGCGTAAATAAAAACTAGGGGCTGTTTAGATAAAGAAATAGCTAAGTTAGTTTTAGTATAGAGCTTTTTGTCACGAGAAAGTTATTTGTCCCTAGGCAATCGATAACTAGACATGTAATCACTATTGCAATTTTATTTGAGGGAGGGGCATAAGCTAACATAATTTCTCTTCTTGGATCGTATGCACTTATGATTGGAACTCTAGCAAGCATCCGCAACTACTAAAGATCATTAAGGTAAAACCCAACCATAGCATTATAAGGCATCAAGTCCTCTTTACTCCCATACGCAAACAACCTACTTACTCGGGTATGTGCTTCTTTCACTCACACCACCCACCATAAGCAAATCATGAACATATTGCAAACCCTACAGCGGGGATCCCTCACGCTTGCGTGACACAGAGAGCACCATAGGACAACACCAATAATAAAACATGCAACTCAAACCAATCACGATCATCAATTTACCCATAGGACAAAACAGATCTACTCAAACATCATAGGATAGCCATACATCAGTAGGAAATAATATATAGCGTTGAGCACCATGTTTAAGTAGAGATTACAGCGGGTAAAATAGGGGTTACACCACTGCATAGAGGGGGAAAGAGTTGGTGATGAGGGAGGTGAAGTTGTTGGTGTAGATTGCAGTGATGATGATGGCCCCGGCAGCGTTTCGGTGCCACCTGGAGAGAGGGGGAGAGAGCCCCTCTTCTTCTTCTTCTTCCTTGACATTCTCCCAAGATGGGAGAAGGGTTTACCCTCTGGTCCTTTGTCTCCATGGCTTGGGAGGGGCGATAGCCCCTCCGAGATTGGACCTGTCTCTTTGTCTCTCTTTGTTTCTGCGCTCCTGATTCTGCCCTTTTACCGTTTCTTAAATTCCCGGAGATCCGTAACTCCGGTTGGGCTGAATTTTGGACACGATCTCTATCCGTATATAAGCTTTCTTGCGGCGAAAGAAGGGTGCCAACTGCCTTACGGGGTGGCCACGAGGGCCCAGGGCACGCCTCACCCCCTAGGGTGCGCCCCTGCCTCGTGGCCCCCTCGGGCATCGTATCATGTTGATTCTTCTTCCCAAAAATCACATATATTCCAAAAAAATCTCCGTCAATTTTTATCCTGTTTGGACTCCATTTGATATGGATTTTCTGTGAAACAAAAACATGCAACAAACAGGAACTGGCACTGGGTACTGGATCAATATGTTAGTCCCAAAAAATAGTATAAAAAGTTGTCGAAAGTATATGAAAGTGGTAGAATATTGGCATGGAACAATCAAAAATTATAGATACGATGGAGACGTATCACATACATGTTATCACAATAATCATCATGGATAGCAACTTCGTTTTCATAATCAATTGCAACCTCTTCCGAAATAGTGGAATCATTACTAACTAAAGTCGACACTCTTCCAAATCCACTTTAGATGATAGTATTATTCATACTCCAATAGATATAAGTGAAGTTTATGGAGCATTATACAATTAATATAGACTAACCAATATCCAAGCTCAAAATATATAAGTGAAGCACACAAAGCATTTCATAAAACCATACTAAAAAGATTTAAGTGAAGCACAAAGAGCAATTCTATAAGATCATACTTAAAAGATATAAGTGAAGCACATGAAGTATTCTATAAATCAATGAAGGGCTATCTCATACTAGCATGGTTCTTAAAGGAAAAACAAAAACACAAAGTAGACAAATCATGTGAACAAAACAAAAACCAAGGTATACCGATAATTGTCGAAGAAAAGAGATGGGATGCCAACTAGGGCATCCCCAAGCTTAGATGCTTCAGTATCCTTGAAATATTTACTTGGGGTGCCTTGGGCATCCCCAAGCTTGAACTCTTGCCTCTCTTTATTCTTCTCATATTGATAGCTCCTCGATCTTTGAACACTTAATCCAAAACTTTAACAAAAACTTTGTGAGATCCGTTAGTATAATAAAGCAAATCACTACCTTTAGGTACTGCTGAAAACTTATTAAAAATTCATCTTAGAACTATATCTACTGTATTCCAACTTCACCATGGCTCATACCCCTCGATACTACCCATAGATTCATCAAAATAAGCAAACAACACACGAAAAAAGAATCTGTCAAAAACAGGACAGTCTGTAGTAATCTGGAAGTTTAGTAAACTTCTGTGACTCCAAAAAATTCTAAAAAATATGAAAATTTAAACAATTTGTACACAAGTAATGTGCAAAAATTTTCAGACCCATTTGACTTTCTAGTAAAAAATGTAAATTCACGCGCCAAAGTTTCTGTTTTTGTACTGCACAAAATAAACAAGCAATCTAATCATCCTAAAACCAAAGCTTGGCACATTATTTTTATAATACAATGGATATATACAAGGGGATAATTATTTTCAGAGAAGCTTCCATGGAAATTTTTACATTGTTTTCATGAGCATGAACACAAGTGCTCAAGGTCGACCCTCACTTCTTCAATGCATAATCTTCCAATCACTTCTCTTATTGAAAAACTTTTTAGGCATGAGAGGCAAGTATTTTTTTTGTATTTTCATTCTTTTAATTTTTTTGTATGTTTCACCCACAACTAAATAGAACAAAAAGGTAAAACAAAATCTACTTAGTGAAGAAAGCAAACAAGCACACATGAGAATATCAAACCCACGCTATTGCTCCCCGGCAACGGCACCAGAAAAGAGCTTGACAATCCCCAAGTGTAGGGAATCATCGTAGCAATTCCCAAAGGTGGAAGTGATAAGTATGGAGTGCCGAACCCACAAGGAGCTAAAGGTAAGATCAATATTCTCTCAAGTCCCATCTGCCACTGATATGACTCTACGTACACTGAATGTTTGCTTCCAACTAAAAACGAGAAATAAAACTATGTTGTGGGTATGAAGAGGATAACTTTGCATGGTATCGGAGAGCTAAAATATAAAAGTAGGTGCTGTTATCATAAAGTTATAATATATTACTAAATATTATAAATAGCGAGTGTGTAATAATGATGGATCGGTGTGCGGAATTGTCCTAGGCAATTGTTAGCAAGACCGGTAGTCGTCATTGCAATTTCATATGAGGGAGAGGCATAAGCTAACATACTTTCTCTTCTTGGATCATATGAACTTATGATTGGAACTCTAGAAAGCATCCACAACAACTAAAGATCATTAAGGTAAAACCCAACTGAGGGAGTCCTGGATTAGGGGGTGTTCGGATTGCCGGACTATACCTTCAGCCGGACTCCAGGACTATGAAGATACAAGATTGAAGACTTCGTCCCGTGTCCGGAAGGATCTTTTCTTGGCGTGGAAGGCAAGCTAGGCATGCGGATATTCAAGATCTCCTACCATTGTAATCGACTCTGTGTAACCCTAACCCTATCCGGTGTCTATATAAACCGGAGGGTTGTAGTCCGTAGGACAACCATCATCATACACAATCATACCATAGGCTAGCTTCTAGGGTTTAGCCTCCTTGTTCTCGTGGTAGATCTACTCTTGTACTACCCATATCATCAATATTAATCTAGCAGGAGTAGGGTTTTACCTCCATCGAGAGGGCCCGAACCTGGGTAAAATAAAGTGTCCCTTGTCTCCTGTTACCATCCGACCTTGACGCACAGTTTGGGACCCCCTACCCGAGATCCGCCGGTTTTGACACCGACACCAACCATAGCATTAAAGCATCAAGTCCCCTTTATCCCATACGCAACAACCCCCTTACTCGGGTTTATGCTTATGTTACTCAAGCAACCAACTATAAGCGAATTATAAACATATTGCAACACCCTACGGCGGGAATCCCTCACGCTTGCGCGACACGGAGGGCACAATAGCATAGCACCAAAATAAAACATACTACTTATACCAATCTAGACCATCAATCAACCCAAAGACAAAGGAAATCTATTCAAAACATCATAGGATGGCAACACATCATTGGATCATAATATGTGGCATAAAGCACCATGTTCAAGTAGGGATTACAACGGGGTGCGGGTGAGTGGACCGCGTAAAAGAGATGAGGATGGTGATGATGATGGTGATGTTGATGAAGACGATCACCGCGGCGATGATTCCCCTCCCGATGGCACTCAGGCGCCGCCGAGAGAGAGGAGGAGAGGTTCTCCCCCTTGTGCTTCCTCCTCCATGGCCTCCCCCCTGGATGGGGAGAGGTTGTCCCTCTGGTACTTGGCCTTCATAGCGATGATGGCCCCTCCGAGATCCTCCTCCATGGCCTCCGGTGATGATGGCCCCCTCCGGCAGGGTGCCAGAGAGGGCCTAGATTGATTTCTCGTGGCTACAGAGGCTTGCGGTGGCGGATCTAGGTTATTTTCTGGAGGTTTGGGGATTTATAGGAGAGGTTGGCGTCGAGAACAAGTCAGGGGGCCCCACGGGGAGTCCACGAGGCACAGGGGCACGCCCTCCACCCTCGTGGGGCCCATGGGACTCCCCTCCGGTAACTCTTCGTTCTAGTATTTTTTATATTTTCCAAGAAAAATCTCCGTTGATTTTCAGCGCATTCCGAGAACTTTTATTTCTTCACAAAAACAACACCACGGTAGTTCTGCTGAAAACAACGTCAGTCCGGGTTAGTTCTAATCAAATCATACCAAAATCATATGAAACTATTGTAACATGGCATGAATACTTCATAAATTATAGATACGTTGGAGACGTATCAATCATGCACTAAGGTATGAAGGCACTTTGATTCAAAGAATTATAACATTGAGAAGTGGTCGCGCGCAAGCGGGCGAGAGCGGGAGAGGGGCAGCCAACAGGGTGATGGATTTTTTGCTGAGAAGTGTATGTGACCTCTCATATTTGAGGTGCAACCGACGCCGCTTCTAGTTTTTGAGGAGTTAAACTGGTTTGAGGGTTGTGCTCTCCATGGGTAAATAAAAGGCCGCTCTCCCAGTGCCACTCGGCCATATGGGCCAAGATTTGTTTCGAGCTTAAGCTTATTCGAAGACTGAGGGCCACCAACAAGCGACAACAAAAGAGAAAATTAGAGGACAAACTACTAGTTGTGACGTTACACTTAAACCTGGGAATGGTTTGGATTGGAACCGCAGTTTCAGTTTGGTTTCTCTACCGAATCCTGTTTGGATGGGTTTAAATGGGCTGAGCCCCTAATCTAATCTGGTGTGGTTTGGCCTTTAGATATTATGGATTAGTCTGGTTCAATTTGGACATCTACAAACGGTCTCAAACAGTTTCAACTCGTAGATGGAAACCGGTCTCTCGACCAAAACTGTACGAGACCAACACCCTCAGCCTCGACGGTCATTGCAATGCGGTTGCGCCAGCCGGGCCGTCGGCCGTCGCCGCCACCGGCTGGAGCTGGCTCGTCTCTCCTCCAGCTTTCCGAGCCATGAAGCTGCCCGATTTTAGTTGCCTCCAACGTCCCAAGGCACGAGTCATCGCTGCCGCCATGGAAGCTCGAGTCTGTCTCCGCCACTGCCGTTGGTTTCGAGTTTCGAGTCGTCTCCGTCGCTGCGGGTTTCAGTCTCCTCGTTGACGTCCAGAGCTCGGTCTACAGGTTCTACCTCTGCCCACACCGCTTCCTGTTGAAAGATTCCTAGATGCAATTAGAAACTCCGCACCTGGATATATGAACTTGTCCACGGCACCTGCATATATGGACTTGTCCATGGTTTTAATCTCTGGATTCAGTCCAAAAATGGAACCGGTTTTGGTTCGGGTTGGGTGAAAAATAAGAATAGATTGGTTTTGTTTGGATTCTAGCAGAATTTTGTTGGACCGAGTTGGTTTGGATGCTGCCCGTGGAGTCACCTAGTTTGGGTTGGCTTTAGTCTGGATGATAAACTATTCACAGGCTTAGTTACACTAGAAGAAAAAGGGTCAAATGTGAGACACATTAGTCCCGGTTTGTAACAGAACCGACACTAATGTGTCCATTAGTGCCGGTTCCAAAGGCTAGGCGGGAGGAGCTCTTTAGTACCGGTTCGTGCCACGAATCGGTACTAAAGAAATTGGTGGCAGGATGTTGTCAGAGTGGGGCCCCTCCAGCACCTTTAGTACCGGTTTGTGGCACAAACCGGTACTAAAAGTCGTCCTATATAAACCCTTCGTCCACCCGCACTCTGTTCTCCCCCCTTTCCCCTCTCCCTCTCCTCTGTTCTTCCCTTCTTTCTCTCGAGTTCATCACAAATTTTGCCCAAAATTTGTCAAGATCTGCAGGCCCCCATCCATTCAAATGATCACAAAGGTTAGAAACTTTGTCCTTTCATCTCTCATTGCTAGATTAGCTCTTGCATTGGTTTATATAGTGATTAATTGTGGGTTTTGGTAATTTGGGAGGAATTATATGTGGTAGTATTTGATTTATATGCAATTTGAGGTCAAAATAACACTTAGTTTGCATATGTAGGTGTGGTTTACTTAGTGCCTTCTATATCTCTGTCGTAACCACCGTCGAACGCCTGCACCGTCCCATCGTCGGCACCACCTTGTGGTGAGCCTCTTGTTCATGAAATTTTATATTAAAAATTGATGTTTGTGTGATTTGGATATATAGTTACTCGTATAATTATCTTATCCGTACATTGTTTGTTATACATAATGCCATGGTTTTGATATCCGTCCCCGTCGGCCCTCGTCCTTGTTATGATTCGGATGTCGTATATTCTCTTTTAAAACTATTTGTTGCATTTCGTGTTTATGACAAATTATGCCCATCAAGTTGACATAGATATTTTTATCTAGGAGGTATGTGAACCGGAAATTCCAACCGACCCTATTGTCGAGAGGTTAAATTTAGTTGAAAGAGAAAACGAGTATTTGAAAGAAAAATTGAAAAGAATTGAGGGGAAGAAGATGGAATTGGAGTTGCATGTTGCTGATGTCGTCGATGATCACAAGATCAAGATGGAGAAAATGCGCTTGAAGATTAGAAAGATTAGAAAATATGCCATTGATAGTGAGGCTTGGTATCATTATGCTGTTGGATCAATTGTTACCTTAGTTACGATCTTGATCGCATTTGTTGTTGCATTTAAATGCTTTAGCTAGAGAGTTATTTGTTTGTTGCATTTAAGTGTTGTATGAACTTTATGTATGAACTTGTATTAATTTGGTGTTTTCGGTGTTGTGTATTGAAGATGAGCCGACAATGGATGTACGACGACCGATGCTCTCCCGAGTTCATTAATGGCGTGCAAACTTTTCAGCTTGCGGCTGAGGTAAACAAGCGGGCGGATGGTTTTATGCCTTGTCCATGTGTTGGCTGTAAGAATGATCAAAATTACTCTAAGTCAAGAACCATTCATGTCCACCTGTTTAACTCCCGTTTCGTGCCCCACTATAATGTTTGGACCAAGCACGGAGAAAGAGGGGTTATGATGGAAGACAATGAAGAAGAAGAGGACGACGACAGCTATCCTGGCCATGGGTTCCCTGAATACGATGATACAACAATGGGGGATGAAGCTGAGCCGGTAATGAGGGAAGAAGCTAAGCCGGCAATGCGGGAAGAAGCTGAAGAAAAGGCATCAGATGAGCCCGTTGATGATCTAGGTCAGGCCATTGCCGATGCAAAGAGAAACTGCGCAAGTGATTTGGAGAAGAAGTTGCGCCGCATGTTAGAGGAGCACAAAAAATTGTTGTACCCGAATTGCGTAGGTGACAAGAAAAAACTGGGCACCACACTGGAATTGCTGCAATGGAAGGCAGAGAATGGTGTATCTGACAAGGGATTTGGAAAGTTGCTGGTAATGATAAATGATATACTTCCAAAGGACCACGAAATGCCCAAGAGTACGTACGAAGCAAAGAAGGTTGTCTGCCCTCTAGGGTTAGAGGTGCAGAAGATACATGTATGCCCTAATGACTGCATCCTCTACTGCGGTGAGTACGAGGATTTGAACGCTTTCCCGGTATGCGGTGCATTGCGCTATAAGATCAGCCGGGATGAGCCTGTGATGTCCAGGGCGAGCGCCCCAGGAAGAAGATTCCTGCCAAGGTGATGTGGTATGCTCCTATAATACCACGGTTGAAACGTTTGTTCCAAAGCAAAGAGCATGCCAAGGCGATGCGATGGCACATAGAAGACCGTAAGAAAGACGGAAAGTTGAGAGTACCCGCTGACGGGTCGCAGTGGAGAAAAATTGAAAGAAAGTACGGGAAGGACTTTGCAGATGACGCAAGGAACGTATGGTTTGGTCTAAGCGCAGATGGCATTAATCCTTTTGGGGAGCAGAGCAGCAACCATAGCACCTGGCCTGTGACTCTATGTATGTATAGCCTTCCTCCTTGGTTGTGCATGAAGCGGAAGTTCATTATGATTCCAGTGCTCATCCAAGGCCCTAAGCAACCCGGCAACGACATTGATGTGTACCTAAGGCCATTAGTTGAAGAACTCTTACAATTGTGGAATGGAACAGGGGTACATGCGTGGGATGAGCACAAATAGGAAGAGTTTGACCTAAAGGCGTTGCTGTTCATGAACATCAATGATTAGCCTGCTCTCAGCAACCTTTCAGGACAGACAAACAAGGGATACCGCGCATGCACGCACTGTTTGGATGATACCGACAGTATATATTTGGACAACTGTAGGAAGAATGTGTACCTGGGACATCGTCGATTTCTTCCGAGCAGGCATCCAGTAAGAAAGAAAGGCAAGCATTTCAAAGGTGAGGCGGATCACCGGACGAAGCCTCGCCACCGTACTGGAGCTGATGTACATGATATGGTCAAGGATTTGAAGGTAGTCTTTGGAAAGGGTCCTGGTGGACAACCTGTTCCGAATGACGCTGACGGACGCGCACCCAGGTGGAAGAAGAAATCTATGTTTTGGGACCTGCCCTATTGGAAAGACCTAGAGGTCCGCTCCGCAATCGACGTGATGCACATGACGAAGAATCTTTGTGTGACCCTGCTTGGCTTCTTGGGTGTGTATGGGAAGACAAAAGATACACCTGTGGCACGGGAGGACCAGCAACATATGCACGGAAAAGACGGCATACATCAAGGTCATGCAAGCTACGCTCTTACCAAAGAAGAGAAGGACATCTTCTTTGAATGCCTGCTCAGTATTAAGGTACCGTCTGGCTTCTCGTCGAATATAAAGGGAATAATAAACATGGCAGAGAAAAAGTTCCAGAACCTAAAGTCTCATGACTGCCACGTGATTATGACGCAACTGCTTCCGGTTGCATTGAGGAGGCTTCTACCGGAAAACGTTCGATTAGCCATTATGAAGGTATGTGCATTCCTCAATGCAATCTCTCAAAAGGTAATCGATCCAGAAATCATACCAAGGTTAGAGAATGATTTGGTGCAATGTCTTGTCAGTTTCGAGTTGGTGTTCCCACTATCCTTCTTCAACATCATGATGCACGTCCTAGTTCACCTATGCGAAGAGATTAACGTTTTGGGTCCTGTATTTCTACACAATATGTTCCCCTTTGAGAGGTTCATGGGAGTCTTAAAGAAATATGTTCATAACCTTGCTAGGCCAGAAGGAAGCATCTCCAAGGGCCATGAAAATGAGGAGGTCATTGAGTTTTGTATTGACTTTATTCCTGACCTTAAGCCGATTGGTGTTCCTGAATCGCGGCATAAGGGTAGACTGGATGGAAAAGGCACGCTAGGAGGGGATCAAATAATATGTATGGACGGACATTCTCTCACTGAAGCACACTACACAGTTCTACAGAACTCCGCCTTGGTGGCTCTGTATATGGATGAACACAAGAATTTTCCACAATCCAAACACCCGGAGCGGTCTGATGACTGGATTACACGTGAACAAACCAGGAGTTTCGCCAGCTGGTTGCAGACACGTACCATGCATGACGCCTCTATTGAAGATGACCTGTACTCGCTATCCTAGTTACCATCTTCGAATATAATGACTTTCAAAGGGTACGAGATAAATGGTAATACATTTTACACGATCACCCAAGATAAGAAGAGCACCAACCAAAACAGTGGTGTGCGCTTTGATGGAGCAACCAAGACGGGAAAGGAAACATATTTTGGTTATATACAGGACATATGGGAACTTGACTATGGACGTGGTTTGAAGGTCCCTTTGTTTCGGTGCAAATGGGTCAATATGACACGAGGCGGGGTAACGGAAGACCCGCAGTACGGAATGACAACAGTGGATCTAACCAATCTTGCGTATGCAGATGAACCATTCGTCCTAGCCAATGATGTGGCACAGGTTTTCTATGTGAAGGACATGTCTACCAAGCCGAGAAAAAGAAAAGATAAGGAAGCGAATGCATCATACGATGAGCCAAAGCTGCACATAGTTCTTTCTGGGAAGAGAAACATCATGGGAGTGAATGACAAGACAGACATGTCAGGAGATTATGAAAAGTTTGATGAAATTGCTCCATTCACAGTGAATATTAACACAAGCATCCCGTTAAATGATGAAGATTTTCCATGGTTACGGCGCAAAGGGACACACACGAAGAAAAATTTTCACACCCAAAGATCTAGGATGTGATCGTCTTCACAATCATCATTTTCTTCTGTATTTCACACCCAGGAGGGAATCTCTGTAATAGTTAGGGTAGTTATGTGTTTTGGCATTTGAAACACGAAGAAATTTTATGTGCAAACAAACTCTTTCATGCATTTACTGATTTTTTAGCTAAATTGAAAAACACTTCAAATGAACTCCGAAAAGGTTGAAAGTTGGCATGGTATCATAATTTCACCCAAATAGCATGTGCAAAAAAGTAGAGAGGGTTACGGCAAAAACTGGATGCACTTCGTGTATAAAATGGACAATCTCTTTCGAACTATCAGGGTTTCGGACGAAAACTCATCTGTTACAAAGGCATTTCATTTTTAAATAATCTAAGCATTAGCAAATTGAATATAATGATAAAACACACTATTATTAAACACAATAAAAAAGAATCACTGGAAAATGTATTTTTAAAGTTAAGTTATTCACAAACTAGTGATTCACACAAATTTCAAATAATTCAAAATTTAAACTATTCAAATTTGAAAACTATCGGCGCTAACAGAAAGTTAGTATTTTTTGTACGTAAAGCAAAAATATTCACAAAGAAACTCTAAATACAGCAAAAAGCAACTAAAAAATAAATGAAACAAAATTAATAATGCAGAAAAGAAAAAAAAGAAAAAAAAGCCCGCCTACTGGGCCACAGCGGCCTGCATACGACTAGAAACCCAACCTGTTGTTGGGCCAGGATGCAGGCCCGCAAGCCCAATAGGCCCCACATGGCAGAGTAGCAGAGGTAGGCCCAGAAGGCCTGCATTTGAGAGGAGCTCAGTGCAGTGCCCGTGCCGGGGCTTATAAATTGGTCCTGGCGCTCCTCGACTAGCGAGGTGGGACTAAACATCTGCGCCCCTTGCCTGCCAGCGCACCCCCCATTAGTACCGGGTCGTGGCACCAACCGGTACTAAAGGGGGTCTTTAGTACTGGTTGGAGCCACCACCCGGTACTAAAGGCCTGCCCTTCCCGCCGCTTGGCCTGGCCAAAACAGACCTTTAGTACTGGTTAATGGCTCCAACCAGTACTAAAGGTCCATCCTATATAAGAAAACACTTCGAAATTTTGTAGTTTCATCTCCCACTTCCTCTCTGCTTCATCGCCGCCGCCCCGTCCCGCGCCGTTGCCGCCGCCGTCGCGCCGTCCCCGTCGACTCCGCGTCGCCCCTGTCCTCGTCGCGCCATCCGCGTCGCCGGCCCGTCCCCGTCCCCTCACCGGCCCGCGTCCCCGTGCCCGCACCGGCCCGCGTCGCCGTCGCCTCGACCTCGCCCGCGCTGTGAGCCTCTGTCCCCCCTCTCCTCCCTCCAATCGAAGCCGTCGCGCGCGCCGCCGGCGCCGTCGATCGCCTTGGCTCGCCGTCGCGGGCGTCCCCGCGCGTCCCCGCACCGTCGCCTGCACACACACACAACACATACACACACATACATAATTTTTTATCTGTTTTTATTTTTTAGTTTTTTAGTTTTTAGTTTTTAGTTTTCTGTATTTAGTTATTAGTTTTTAGTTATATAAAGAAATGTTAGTTTTTAGTTTTCTGTATTAATATTAGAAATGTTAGTTTTTAGTTATTAGTTATATATAGAAATGTTAGTTTTTAGTTATTAGTTTTCTGTATTAATGTTAGAAATGTTAGTTTTTTCTGTATTAATGTTATACAAATGTTAGAAATGTTAAATAAAAAATTTGTTATAGAAATGTTAGAAATGTTAGTTTTAGATATGGTCAATGTTTTTTAGTTTATTATATTTTTAGTTATAAAATTTAGAATTTGCATATATGAAATCACAATCCATCATTTAAAAAATTTTACTTTACTTTTACGGCATACAGTATTTGTTGTCGACGATGCCTCACCCACATCCTCGCCGTCGACCCGTTCGCGACAACGTCCTGCTTCAGAGGACCCATGTCCGGGACTGGGCTCCGCCGGGCTGGCACTAGGAGGTTCTACCTTCAGGGGAACGACGCTTGGTGAGGAACCCGGCCCCGGGTCCCGTCGTTGACCCTGATCTCCTTTGGTGGCGTTTGCGTGGGCCACTTTCGGTGCGGAGGGAGCCGGCCCCGCCGGAGGTGGTACGTCACCGTGTCAGGGAGGAGGACGAGCACGTCCATCGCTACATGGCTGCTATGGACGTCAGGTTCTCCAATACCTGGCAGGTTCTTTGGGGAGATCACCCGAGCTATGATCCAGTGATGGTTCCTTCACTTTGGTTGTCCACCGCCCGCGCCTCTGGAACTGCGAGTGGCCTAGATTACTCTGTAGTATTCGATCTTTATTAGCTAGCTAGCTAGCTAGTGATGTATTCGATATGTAATATTCAAGATGATTTATTCAAGATTATATATATTATTCGAGACGATGTATTTGAGATTATATCTATTATTCGAGACGATGTATTCGAGATTATATTCGATGATGCTTATTATGTACTATGATTGATTCAGTTTTTCCTTATTAATTGATTGCATTCATGCATTGTAATTTGAATACTAAATTGTTTTATATTTATTTTGGATTAGTTAAATAAAAGCTATGGCAGACAATACCGACAGAGAGGGAGAAGAGGCCCTGTTCGATATCATATGCCATCCTCGCGGGCCAGATGATGATCAGAATGAAGAAGATTATGACGGCTCCGAATATCTAAACAACACCGGGGAGGGTGATATGATATTCGATCGCGACGACCGAATTGATGAAGTCATGAACTATCATTATGATGATGACGAAGAAAATGTTGATCTTGAAACAACAAAGACTGGCGAGGTATATTTATATAAGCAGGCATCTGGTGATCATCACATGTTTTGAATGACTTGAAGATATATTAACGAATCGATCTTTCTTCTTTCAGCCATCCGGATCGAGCAAATCTTCAGGCAACAGGACAGTACGAGGCCCGAACAAAAAGTTGAAGGAGGGCATAAAGTACAATATCGAGGCCATCAAACCTAATGGCGAACCATTAGCGCCTAAGAAGATTGCAGACAAGTTCATTCGCTAGTGCAGAGTTCTTGTGAAGGACCAACTCCCGATCTCCCTTCAAGAATGGAGAGAGCCAGCAAAGCCACGTCCAGATCTTACTTTTGTCGACGACAGACAAAAAATTCCGCTTTGGGAAACTCTCATGGAACATTTCACCCTACCAGATCATTTCATAGATGCAGATGTGGAGAAAGTCAAGGACGCTGCTCTTAGGAAGATGGCGGTTGCATTCAACAACCACAAGAAACGTGTATGGGCCAAGTACGTCAAGGGAGGAAGGAAGACTCCAGTATTCAAGGGAACACTAGAGAAGCAAAGTGCTCATTGGGACGATTTTGTGAAATTCAAGGAATCAGAATTATCTAAGGAACGGTCGAGAATAAACAAGGCCAATGCCGCAAAAAGAGATAAGTTCCATAAGCTGGGGCCAGGTGGCTACGCGGTGGCAATGCCTAAGTGGGATAAGTCTAAGAAAGAGATGGAGGATGCATGTGTCACTCCAGTTACATTGAGCTGGCTCCCCAGGTGTAGGACTTGGTTCTATGCGCATGGGGGACGTTGGACCCGAAGACAGGCAAAGTTTCAAAGAAGGCATGTCTGAACGGAGCCGAAGATAAGATACTTGTTGCAATAGAAGAGGCTCGATCGGGGGTGTTCGAGCCCAACAGAGAGAACGACGAGCTTACGCGTGCCCTGGGAAATCCTGAACACCCGGGAAGAACACGAGGCAAGGGCGTTATTCCGTGGTATGAGGGGTTTTCGGACTGGAATGACGACTACAGAAGCCGTGCGAGAAGGAAGATTTCGGAGGAGAAGAAGAGGAAGATGGAGGAGGAGCAGAGGAAGCCGGACTATGAGCGCCTTCAAGGCCTAGAATCAGCGCACGCGGACTTGGCAGTCAAATTCCAGCGGCAGCAGGAGCAGATCGGATCACTTAGCCACCAAAGGGGGTCTCAGCAGTGGCAGCAGCTAGCAGATGATCCAGCATTGGATAGCATCGTCCCATCCATGCCGAGAAGCAGCGTGGGTTCCGCCCCGGGCGACGCAATGCTGGATAGATACCCCGCGAATGACATCATGGAGAACACTAACTGCGAGCTACACTTCAAAATGAAGAACATATCTATGAAGGTGGAGGACGCCGTTGCTTTTACAAATCCCCCCGAGGCAACCTTCCATTGCAACTCGATTCCAGCGGGCTATGCTCGTGTCTTGGTTGATGAGGTGGTGGACCAATATTCGGGGCTAGAGCTTGACATTCCTGGAGGTGACGAGGAGCACACACTGGGAGAGGCCAAACATCGTATCACCCTATGGAGAAAGGATTGCATAATCTTTCGAAGGCCACCGACACCGCGTCAGCCGACTCCTCGTCGAAGTCCGCCACCGAGTCAGTAGACTCCCGCTCCTCCAAGTCTACCAACGCGTCAGGCCACTCCTCCTTCTCCAAGTCCGGCAAAGCGTCAGGCCACTCCTCCTCGAAGTCCGACACAGCGTCAGACCACTCCTCCTCCAAGTCCGGCACAACTTCAGGCCACTCCTCCTCAAAGTCTGGCACAGCTTCAGGCCACTCCTCCTCCTCCAACTCAGCCACGTCAGCCGTCTCCGCCGCCTCAGCAATGACGGAAGAGAGCCGCCGCAGCTATGGTGCGTAGCGGTACAAGTCGAGGTAGTACGGGAGGTACAGGCGGAGGCAAGCGATTTCAATATGGTCTAAGCCTCGCGCCTCTTCCGCAGAGGCCTTATGACAAGTCCGAGGAGGAAAACGCAACCATAGTGAAGGCCCAGGTGGAAGCCCATTTTGCACCGAAACTGCCACCGCCGCCAATGGAGAAAGTGCCTGAGGAAAAGATTGATCACTTCATTCATATGGCTAGAGCACCAGCTCCCATGCCTGTTGACACAGACTATGTGCGCCACCTCAGGAAGTTAAATTGAGCACGTCTACAGAATGAGGCGAGCTCGAGCTCGAGCAAATCAGCTGGCAGAAAATGCGGTAAAACCGTTCCCCAGCTGGGAGAACAGGCGGCGCAATCAATCCCCCCGCTTGTTGTGCCAGCAACACATGAGAGTACGCGCGCCCAATATTATTGTGGGAAAACCGTTAACGTGCCCCAGCTGGGCGATGTGGTAATAACCGAGCAGCATATAATGCGGGCTGAAATGCTCAAGATCACTGTTGGACAACTCCTCGAGATCGAGCCCTTGTCTCCGCTTAGAGAGGAGGAAATAAAACGGAAATATGTCCGGGGCCAACCTTTGGTCGAGCCAGACGAGGTCAAGAAGCTCCCAACGAGAATGTATGAATTGCATCAATGATACATGAACATTACCAAGATTTCCAATCAAGAGTCCCTAATGGTGAATGTCAAGAAGGATCATTACTTCCATGAGAAAGTTTTGTCCGTTGAGTATTCAGAACAATTTCAGTTATACAATCAGGACGCACTCGACAAATCTATCGTCAGTTGCTATTGTCTGTAAGTGATTTCTTTCTGTAATTTAAGTCTCAAGCTAGTTGTAGTGATCATTTTGATCAATCATTACCTGTAATTATCCTCACTATATTCTTTTCTATGGTATTATGCAGGATGAAGATGTATGAAATGAAAAAAGGTGGACGCTATGGCATTGGGTTCATTGACCCAAATACCATTAATGAATACACATGGAAATTAGATACATATTATCGAGCAAGTGTAGAGGAAAGCATGCTAGAGTTCTTCAAGTGCCTCAATACCAATGAAGATATACTACTTCCTTACAACTTCCTGTGAGTCACACTGTCTTGTACTACAAATTCTGTTTTTGCTTACTAGCTAGCTACATGTTTTTGCTTACATATGCCCGCTTAATTAAGACATGCAAACATGTGTGCATGCAGTTTTTACTGGATCTTGTTAATCATTAAAGTTGATGAAGGAACAGTTGAAGTACTAGACTCACTACTTAAGAAAGAAAGTGACTACACCATCATGAAGGGGATAGTCAACAGGTAATTTCAATCATTATTAACTATATCTCGGCCTATTTAATTAGATCGTCATTTCCTGATAACAACTATTTAATAACCCCTTTATTCATTTTCTTTGTCAGCGGGTAGGGTTGGGCAAAGTTCATCAACGACACTCCAAGCCAATGGAAACAAAAGCTGAAATGGTATCGACCCAAGGTAAGTAATTAAGTAGTACTAGCTAGCTAGCTGCCATCTCTTTAATTATCATGCTTGATTAATTATTATCTGATCAAATTCCATTCTCATAAAGGCCCTGAAGCAGGCGCCGGGGGCTGATCTGTGTGCATACTACGTTTGCGAGAACATTCGCATGATGGCGTCCGAAAGGAGCAGATCTCAAAGACAGGACTGGGTACGTTTGTCAGAACACTATTCACATTTTTTACACCACTATCGATATCTAGTCACACAACTAATACACATGCATATTGATCTTCTTCTTAATAGTTCAGAGAGGTGCGGGAGAAGCTCCTACCAACGGAGCGCATACAAGAAATCCAAGAGGAAATAGCGGGACTTTTGCTCGACCAGGTCATAGATACGAACGGAGAATACTATTACCCACTACCACCCCCATGAACCATTTCCAATTGTCATCGTGCTCCGAAGGCACCAATTAGGCTAATGCCACTGGCTCCGAAGGCAGCAATTAGGAGAAATTGTATATAGCTAGCTAATTGTATATATATATACATGTGTGTATGTGTGAATTAATGGTGGTTGTGAGACATTCGATGATATATATGATTGGTTCTACTAGAAATTATATTTATATATATGCACAACTTGTACAATATGTGGTCTCGTAAAATACCAGCAAACAAAAAAGAATTAAATGGAAAACACAAAATTAAATAAAAAAGAAATCATAAACCCAAAACCCCCCAACCTTTTAATACCGGTTGGTGTCACCTACCGGTACTAAAGGGCTTCCTGCCCCCGGAGCTAGCTCGTGCCACGTGGTTGCCCTTTAGCACCGGTTCGTGCGGAACCAGTACTAAAGGGGGGGGGACCTTTAGTCCCCACACTTTAGTGCCAGTTACCGAACCGGCACTAAAGGGCCTTACGAACCGGTGCTATAGCCCGGTTCTGCACTAGTGTTACATGCTTGGATGTGAGGACAAAGTACCAATTGGCACTTCACACATTCTAGAAATATATTTGGTTACACCCCAAACTTCATAGTCCTAAACTCTATATATCTTATGAAGTTACTAGCATCCATACACAAGTGTAGAACCACATTGGTTGTACCTACCGTGGAAAATGGTATATACAAACATATTATAAGATATTTGGAAAATGATGTAAAATATATTTGGTTGTTCACATTTACGTTGAAACCCATGTAATGAATGATTTTTTCCCTAAATAAGACAATGTAAAAAAAAGATGTACATAATTTTTGGAACAAATTATAGGTGTAACTCACACTAGAATTGTATTTATAATGATAAATATGGGAACTATATGAAAACATTGTACATTAGAGTTTTTTCGCCGTTAATGTCTTTAGCTATATAGAAAATAGTGGTCCATATGATATGTTAAATTATGTACAAAGAAAAATGATAACATACATAAACAACTAGTTTAGTAATAGCGAGATAAAGAAGTGTAGTATAAATAAACAGAAGAGAGAAACTTTTGGGGATCGCGTTCAACCGAATTCACGGTGTAAGACATCGAAATCCCCAACCGTAAAGTTATGTTCTGATTTTGCATAAATCCATTGAATTTGTATTTAGTGCCCCAAGATTATTGTATTTATGTAGTTTAGCCCTCGGGCTTACCGTATTTTGCAATCAAGCAAGCTTCGGCTCAGGCATGGCCTTTGTCCTTCGGCCTTGACCTGAGGTGGCCGACGCACATGACCGACAATGCCCACAACACACTCCAGAATGTGGCGTGGCAGTGCCTGGCGGCCCTCGGCCCCTCGTCGCCTCTCTCGGTCACGTCTTCTTATGGAACTGTTCTCTCAGTCGACCCATGATCATTACATCACAGCAGCTGCAGTTTCGAGTGACGTCCACACATGCTCAGAAGAGGCAGAGATACGAAACCTTGTCTCTTTGGCGATGTTGCATTTTTAGCTCTTAAATTTTATGTCAATCTTAGACAAGTTCCTAAGAATTACTGCTCAGTTGCA
Organism: Aegilops umbellulata; assembly: GCA_032464435.1. NCBI lineage: Eukaryota > Viridiplantae > Streptophyta > Magnoliopsida > Poales > Poaceae > Aegilops > Aegilops umbellulata. The sequence continues at coordinate 643,806,620 of CP136060.1, read as the reverse complement.
AGGTTAAGAGATCTAATCTTAGTCAATTGCGTTCATACTTTTATTTACATCTATATTTAGCCCATTTTTCGTTGAGTTCAAAATCCAGAAATGTGTGGCTGGTATTACTTGACATGGTCAATCTGTTTGCTAATTTAGCAATTCCTATAACACGCTTGTGAGAGGCAAAGACATAAGCAAAAGAACTCTGCGCCCTACAACATGCACGCCATCCATGCATGCAATGTGAAGTCGCTAATACACCAGTGGTACACCATCTTCAACTTCGTCATGAAGTTTTGCGGTGCGATTGACCAAGTGGAGACAAGGTGACCATTGGTCTCGTCAACCATGGAGATCACAAGTGTTGCTTGTTGTTATTCTTATTCTACAAGTTGGTTAATTCATTCATTCACTTAGTGCTGCCATTGTCTACTACAGGACCAGGGTAGACCATTCACACACATACACTGTTGAAGGAAGCTCATGGGGCAATTTGTGTGGGACCACATGTGTCGGGTCTTGCTCTAGTATCGTTGAATTTGGTATAGATGTTTTCGAAAAACCTGTTGAACATATGATTATCTTTGGTTATCTTGTTGAATTTGAATTATTGTTGTACTTTTTCGATAAAGGGCGTTTTTATTAACTCAAAATGTAGCATCAAGTGGATACAAAGCATAATGAGTAACAACTGACCTCTTCATAACTAGGATGCGCACTGCCAATCACGGACAGTCTGACACAAGAAACGAAAAAAAGCAACATATTGGCACCAATAAAGTCATAAGAGACCAACACTATGCCTATGTTTAAGGAGGTGGTGGACCGATCTGAAGATTATGCTGCCACCGATGTTGGATGAAAACCTCCCTGTCCACCCGCTCCATCCGCATGCACACCACCTTGAATAACGGTTGGTACTCTGTTCGATGTAGCATAGACCATGTATGAAGCCAGTCTGTACAACAAAAAATTACCTGCAAAGGAGCGGAGTTTTTCCCATTGAAAATCAAATCATGTCTACATAGCCACAACGACCATAATAAGTCATACACTCCCAACATTATTAGCATTCTGAACCTATTTGGAATACCGTCCAACCAATGACCAAAAATATTGACAACACTTGTGGGGGTATAGGTAATTGGGCGCTATTTGGATGACTGACCATGTAGAACACGCAAAATTGCATTGGAAAAAAGAGGTGTTTGATTGTCTTGTCGTGAGTACAGAAACTACACTTCTTGCTTCCTTACTAGTTGCGATGGGCGAGGTTGTCTTTCGTTAGCACAAATCCCCTCTAAAGATACCACATGAAATTTTTAACTTTTAATGGAATCTTGGACTTCCAAAATTTTATGTTATTATCCACTATGACATGTGACTCCATGAGTGCACGGTACATAGAGTCGATTGTGAAGGACCCAGATGTAGTGAGGATCTGATACGTCCATTTTGCATATCATGTTTTCATACTGTTATTTATAAGGTTTTATGCATAATAATGCTTTTTGGAGTATTTCTAATGCATTTTCTCTCATAATATGCAAGGTTTACACAAAGAGGGAGAATGCCGGCAGCTGGAATTCTGGACCTAAAAAAGCACGTCATAGCTACCTATTCTACAAATCTCCAAATAAGCTGAAACTTCACGGAGATTTTTATTGAATATTTAAGAATTATTGGAGCCAATAACTACCAGAGGGGCCCGCCAGGTGGGCACAACCCACCTGGGCGTGCCAGGGCCCCCAGGCGAGCCCTGGTGGGTTGTGCCCTCCTCGGCCCACCTCCGGTGCCCCTCTTCTGGTATATAAGTCATTTTGACCTAGAAAAAATAAAGAGAGGACTTTCGGGATGAAGCGTCGCTGTCTCGAGGAGGAATTTCGGCAGGAGCACTTTTTCCCTCTGGCGGAGCGATTCCGTCGGGGGAACTTCCCTCTCGGAGGTGGAAATCATCGTCATCGCCATCACCAACAACTCTCCCATATTTGGGAGGGCCATTTCCATCAACATCTTCAACATCACCACCTCCTCTCAATTCCTAGTTCATCTCTTGTGTTCAATCTTTGTGCTGGAACCTTAATTGGTGCTTGTGGGTGACTATTAGTGTTGATTACATCTTGTAGTTGATTACTATATGGTTTATTTGGTGGAAGATTATATGTTCAGATCCATTATGCTATTTAATACCCCTCTGATCTTAAGCATGATTATCATTTGTGAGTAGTTACTTTTGTTCTTGAGGTCACGAGAGAAGTCATGTTGAAACTAATCATGTGAACTTGATATGTGTTCGATATTTTGATGATATGTATGTTGTTATTCCCTTAGTGGTCTCATGAAAACATCGACTACATGGCACTTCACCATATTTGGGACTAAAGGAATGTATTGTGTAGTAGTTATTAGATGATGGGTTGCTAGAGTGACAAAACCTTAAACCCTAGTTTATGTGCTACATCGTAAGGGACCGATTTGGATCCCAAAGTTTAATGCTATGGTTAAATTTTATCTTACTACTTTTCTCGTAGATGCGGATGCTTGCGAGGGGGTTAATCATAAGTAGGAGGTTTGTTCAAGTAAGAACAACACCTAAGCATCGATCCACCCACATATCAAATTATCAAAGTAGCGAACACGAATCAAGCCAATATGATGAAAGTGATATGATAAAATCCCCGTGTACCCTCAAGAACACTTTGCTTATTATAAGAGATCGTTTTGGCTTGTCCTTTGCCTCAAAAGTATTGGCCTACCTTGCTGCACTTTTGTTACCGTTACCGTTACTTGCTCGTTGCAAATTATCGTGCTATCAAACTACTTGTTACCAACAATTTCAGTGCTTGCAGACATTACATTGCTGAAAACCACTTGTCATTTCCTTCTGCTCCTTGTTGGGTTCGACACTCTTACTTATCGAAAGGACTACGATTGATCCCCGATACGTCTCCAACGTATCTATAATTTTTGATTGTTCCATGCTATATTATATTCTGTTTTGGACATTATTGGGCTTTACTATACACTTTTATATTATTTTTGGGAATAACCTATTAACCGGAGGCCCAATCCAGAATTGTTGTTTTTGCCTATTTTAGAGTTTCGCAGAAAAAGAATATCAAACAGAGTCCAAACGGAATGAAACCTTCGGGAACGTAATTTTTGGAACGAACGTGATCCAGAGGACTTGGACACTATGTCAAGACATCAACCAGGAGGGCACGAGGTAGGGGGCGCGCCTACCCCCCTGGGCGCGCCCTCCACCCTCGTGGGCCCCCTGTTGCTCCACCGACGTACTTCTTCCTCCTATATATACCTACGTACCCCCAAACTACCAGATACGGAGCCAAAAACCTAATTCCACCGTTGCAACCTTCTGTACCCATGAGATCCCATCTTAGGGCCTGTTCCGGAGTTCCGCCGGAGGGGGCATCGATCACGGAGGGCTTCTACATCAACACCATAGCCTCTCCGATGATGTGTGAGTAGTTTACCTCAGACCTTCGGGTCCATAGTTATTAGCTAGATGGCTTCTTCTCTCTTTTTGGATCTCAATACAATGTTCTCCCCCTCTCTCGTGGAGATCTATTCGATGTAATCTTTTTTCGCGGTGTGTTTGTTGAAACTGATGAATTATGGGTTTATGATCAAGTTTATCTATGAACAATATTTGAATCTCCTCTGAATTCTTTTATGTATGATTGGTTATCTTTGCAAGTCTCTTCGAATTATCAGTTTGGTTTGGCCTACTAGATTGATCTTTCTTGCAATGGGAGAAGTGCTTAGCTTTGGGTTCAATCTCGCGGTATCCTTTCCCAGTGACAGCAGGGGCAGCAAGGCACGTATTGTATTGTTACCATCGAGGATAACAAGATGGGGTTTATATCATATTGCATGAGTTTATCCCTCAAGATCATGTCATCTTACTTAAAGCATTACTCTGTTCTTTTGAACTTAATACTCTAGATGCATGCTGGATAGTGGTCGATGTGTGGAGTAATAGAAGTAGATGCTGGCAGGAGTCGGTCTACTTGTCTCAGACGTGATGCCTATACACATGATCATACCTAGATATTCTCATAACTATGCTCAATTCTGTCAATTGCTCAACAGTAATTTGTTCACCCACCGTAAATACTTATGCTCTTGAGAGAAGCCACTAGTGAAACTTATGGCCCCCGGGTCTATTTTCCATCATATTAATCTCCCATCAACAAGCTATTTCCGTTGCCTTTTATTTTACTTTGCATCTTTATCATAAAAATAATAAAATATTATCTTATCATATCTATCAGATGCCACTCTCGTAAGTGACCGTGTATGGATTGACAACCCCTTATCGCGTTGGTTGCGAGGATTTATTTGTTTGTGTACGTGCGAGGGACTGGTGCGTGGCCTCCTACTAGATTGATACCTTGGTTCTCAAAAACTGAGGGAAATACTTACGCTACTTTGCTGCATCACCCTTTCCTCTTCAAGGGAAAACCAACGCAGTGCTCAAGAGGTAGCAATCCCCTATACTTCTGGGTCATCAGGTTCCAGTGAGAAACATCCCGCCCCCGCGTCAGGTTAATCGAAACCAATCGGGATAGCAGATTTTGCCATGACATAAGTCGGGGGCCAATTAAATCCCGTCTGAAGAAATATCCAGCGGGAAAGAACTGAGCACATGCGCTAGAGTATCGTTCTTATCACGAACAATTCAGTACAAAGATGGATATTGTTCCCGGAGGCTAGCATTGCTTAACCAGTTGTCCTGTCAGAAACGAATCTCCGACCCGTCTTTCGTCGCGAAGGATCCAAAGAGAAAAATATATTTCTTTGCCACCATTAGACTAGCCCAAAAGTGTTAGTCACCATGTTTCCAATAGGCTTGTGACACAACTTTTTGCACTAGATACTTATTACGCAACAACGTTTGCCAAACGCCATCCTCAGTGAGAAGTTTGAACAACCATTTAATAAGTAAGCCATCATTCTTGAGTTGAATGTCATGAATAACAAGACCACCTTTGTCTTTCAACCTACAAACCACACTTCATTTGGCCAGCCTGTATTTTTCTATTCAGTATCTCCTTACCAAAAGAAGCTGAATCGAAAATAATCCAGGCTTTGCAAGCCCCCTTTAGAGAGTTGGAAGGAAAGCATATGGAGATATTTACATGGATGAATTGTGCTATTTTCTAAAACTAGTTTGAGTGTTGCGGGGTTTAGTTAAACAGACAAAATTTCATCTGTTTTATGAAAATCATGTCCGAACTTTACCGAATTTCATAGTGTTTGATTAAATTCACCATGTTTGTTGAAATCTGGTTAAAAGTGTATGCATGCATGGTTGGATGTCCGACTCCCACATAACTGTCCACGGACTGGACCATGTTATCCGATTTGTGGTTCAGTGTTGGAGATGCCCTTAGATTAGTCACATCTAGTACATCATTTAATATGATAAAATACCAATCCTTTCTTTTTTAATTTAATTGTGTGCTACCTCAGCAAAATACATAGTTGGCATAGATGATATTACCTATGATACTTTCTTTGTAACAAGACTTGGAGCATCTCTTGTAGACCCCGTATAATGCCGACCCGCAAAACTTGTTAATAGTTCGCTGAAAAAACGGTTTTGCAGGTCAGTGCGGGCTGCGGCCGAGCAGACCCCACGTAGCCGACCCGTAAATCGAAACCCCCGATTAGCGAATTTGACAGCGATTCCGATAATTGAGTTCAAGCCTTGATGTACCGGTCCAAGCATCAAGAGACAACAAACTCCCAAGCCTTGATCAAGATTTGGTATTGCAACATCGTGTAGTTCTTCGATCTCGCGCCTTTTTTGCTTGCGCTTGCTCATACACCCTCTCATCTATCTCCTCCACCTCATCTTCACCACCGTGATCATCCACACCACCCTCCATTTCATTGTAATCAAAATCAGCGAACGGGGCCTGATCGACGTCGACGGTGCTGGTGTCCAACAAGTTGAAGAACTCCGCAGTGGCATCATTCGTACCGCCGCTACAGTGAGTGACATCAAGTCACGAGCTACCACAATGGCGAAAAGCGAAGCAAGTTAGAAGGAACCGAAGAAGCATACCTGATATGTCTCCAACGTATCTATAATTATTGATTGTTCCATGCTGTTATATTATCATTCTTGGATGTTTTACAATCATTTTATACCAACTTTATATCATTTTTTGGGATTAACCTATTGACATCGTGCCCAGTGCTAGTTGCTGTTTTCTGCTTGTTTTTTACATCGCAGGAAATCAATACCAAATGGAGTCCAAACGCAGTGAAACTTTTTGTGGATTTTTTTGGACTAGAAGACACCTGTTGGGCCAAAGAAGTATCAGAGCACAACCCACCAGGGCGCGCCTAGGGGCCCAGGCATGCCTAGGGGGTTGTGCCCACCTCGGTGGCCTCCCGCACGGCCTCTTTGCTCTATAAATACCCAATATCCCAGAAACCCTAGGAGAGTCGACGAAAATCAATTCCAGCCGCCACAAGTTTCAGAAACCATAGATCCAATCTAGACTCCATCACGGAGGGGTTCATCATCCTCATTGGTGCCTCTCCGATGATGCATGAGTAGTTCATTGTAGACCTACGGGTCCGTAGTTAGTAGCTAGATGGCTTCCTCTCTCTCTTTTGATTCTCAATACAATGGTCTCTTGGAGATATATTTGATGTAACTCTTTTTGCGGTGTGTTTGTTGGGATCCGATGAACTTTGAGTTTATGATCAGATCTATGTTTTTATTCATGAAAGTTATTTGAGTCTTCTGGTCTCTTATATGCATGATTACTTATAGCCTCGTATTTCTTCTCCAATATTTGAGTTTTGTTTGGCCAACTTGATCTATTTATCTTGCAATGGGAAGATGTGCTTTGTGATGGGTTCGATCTTATGGTGCTTGATCCCAATGACAGAAGGGGAACCGACACATATGTATCATTGCTATTAATGATAACAAGATGGGGTCTATTTCTACACAAATAGATCTTATCTACATCATGTCATCATCCTTATTGCATTACTCCGTTTCTCCATGAACTTAATACACTAGATGCATGCTGGATAGCGGTCGATGTGTGGAGTAATAGTAGTAGATGCAGGCAGGAGTCAGTCTAATAATCTTGGACGTGATGCCTATATAATGATCATTGCCTGGATATCGTCATGATTATTTGAAGTTCTATCAATTGCCCAACGGTAACTTATTTACCCATCGTATACTATTTTTCTCGAAAGAAGCCATTAGTGAAATCTACGGGCCCCGGGTCTCTTCTTTATTATATTTGCCTTTGAGATATATTTTCATTCGCTTTTATTTTCAGATCTATAAATCCAAAAATACAAAAACACTTTGTTGCACTTTATTTTATTGGCGATCTATTTATTAAATCTATTATTCCTTTCTCCCGTCCACGTGCCAATTTCTGGCGCCCTTACCTGAAAGGGATTGACAATCCCTTTAACACGTCGGATTGCAAGTATTTGTTCTTTGTGTGCAGGAGCTGTTTACGTGGTATTGCGTGGTTCGCCTACTGGCTCGATAACCTTAGTCACATCATTGAGGGAAATACCTACCGTTGACGTGCTGCATCATCCCTTCCTCTTTGGAGAGATACCGACGTAGTTCAAGCAATACCTTCCGGCCATTTCATCAACCACCTCGCTTGCGGAAGCAGCGCCGTTGAATGGCACCGTCGGGGTACCTCTAGCCGGCGCGGAGGGGGAGGATGAAGGCACCAACCTTTTCGTAGGAACCTTCTTGCGCTTCACGCCCGAAACCTTGCCCATCTTCTCCGGCGGCGGCTGGGTAGATCGCGCAGCGGTGGCGGCGCCGGGCACGCGTGCCTTCCCGGCGGGGCCAGCCGAATTACCGCCCTGCACGACCATGTTGCCCTGCCACTTGCGGATAAGCGCGGTGGTGCCTTGAGCGACGGCGGAGGCGACATGGCCGGCGACGAGATCTGCGGAAGGGGATTGTGCGTGTGCAACATCCACGATGACAGGGGACGGCTGGGAGGCTTCCATGGCGGTGAAGAATGGCCGGGGAAAATGGACTGGAGCGAGCGGAGGCCGAGCAATGGCAGCGAAGGGGGTGGCAAGCAGGAATGGCCTCACGGAAATTTCCCTCGCGCCAAATCTCGCTGCGGATAGAGGACGAGCTCGGGTTGGCCTCCCACCCCGTGAATCTAAAGGTTGAGGACGAACTTCTGCCGCGCCCCAGAAATTTTTTTATGGGTCTGACACATTTGCGGGATCTGATTGGGCAGCATTTTTTGCGCGGACCCATATTTTGATGATTATTTTATGGGTCGAGGCATTATACGAGTATGCTAAAGATACTTTTGGCTGTGTTTGCAGCAAAATTGCGAGTCATAGCCGCCTACGGTAACTGGTGAGTGGCCACATGCGATGCAATGGCGGACACCACCTGCTGTAAACATCGCCAAGCACAAGCGTACGCACTGACGTGCTAAAGTCAAATGATTTGACCTTCCGGGTTTGAACATGAGAGACGAGCAATGCTACATCCACATAATGGTTTAAGTAAGGTTACAAACAGACTGAACTACAACCCAAATCTCACAAGAAGAGAAGTACTGGTAAGAAAGTTGTGGCAGCAAGGAAGCCAGGCACTCTAGTTATCAAGGAAAAAGTACCTACTTCAGATGTCATGAATCCAACATTACGGGGTGTTGATTTTTTGGATAAATCTTTTGGTACAACGGTGGACTTGATGGTATACAATGATTCCATCTTGGGAAAACGTCATGTTGCAGGATTGTTTGGTTATGGGCAGGATGCGCAACTTGACAAAGCTATGGTGCCGTTCGTTGATGTTCCGACAGGAGGTAGTCTGAAGAAAGGGAAAACTGAAGGTCAACAGCAAGAGGAGGAAGTAACCAGCAAAGGGAGTGAGGTGGACATGGAGGCAGCTGGCCTAGGGGGCGCCAGCGATCTGACGGGGCCTTTGGCGCCCTGTCAGAAGCAATGAATTGCTTAAGTTGGAACTGTCGAGGGGCGGGGAACCTTCGCACAGTTCGTGATCTTATAGCACTTGTGGGTGCTCATTCCCCGAAAGTGGTCTTTCTGTGTGAAACTAGACAACCAAAAGAAAAGATGTATCGTCTTCGTAATCGTTTAGGCTTAGCTGGTTTTGAAGGAGTTAGTAGTGATGGTCGTAGTGGTGGTCTAGCTTTATTTTGGCACGAGTCTGTATCCCTGGTTGTTCAAGAGGCTAATAATAGATGGATTGATGCTTATGTCCGCTTGTCACCTGATGATCCTTTGTGGTGTGTCACCTTTGTGTATGGCGAGCCACGAGTGGAAAATAGACATTTTATGTGGGACTCTTTGAGGAGGTTGTCAAGACACAGTACACTTCCATGGATGTTAGTTGGCGACTTTAATGAAGCTATGTGGGATTATGAACACATGTCAGAAACACCAAGGGCACCGGGTCAGATGTTGAGTTTCAGAGATGCTTTGGAAACATGTGGGCTGATTGATATGGGCTTCATGGGTTATCCCTTTACCTATGATAATAGGCGGGGTGGTAGAGCCAATGTCCAGGTGAGATTGGACAGAGCAGTGGCCACTAATACTTGGAGGGATATGTTTGCTGATGCTGTTGTGCGTCACCTGGTCTCACCGGCGTCAGACCATTGTCCAGTGTTGGTCTCATGTATTTTGGATACGGCCCCTCGGCCGGGCCGATGTCGCCGTTATGAATTGATGTGGGAAAGAGATCATGCTCTTAATGAGGTAGTGGCGGAAGCATGGGGTGCAGCAGGAACTAAAAGAAACTTAAGTGATGTTCAAAAGGCTCTCGGCCAGGTGATGGGTAAGTTGCATACTTGGAGTAATAAAAAATTTGGGAATGTTACAAGACAACTTGAGAAATCTAGATCAAGATTGGAGGAACTGATGCTTATGAATGCGGACAGGGCAGATATTAGGAAGCACATGGACGAAATGAATGAACTTTTATTCAGGGAGGAGATGTTGTGGTTACAGCGCTCGCGCATTGCTTGGCTCAAGGAGGGGGACAGGAACACTACGTTTTTTCACAGAAAAGCGGTGTGGCGAGCAAGAAAGAATGCAGCACGAGGATTATTTGATGCTAATGATGTTTGGCAAACTAATAAGAACGTGATGTTGGATATGGCCCATACCCATTTTATGCAAGTATTTACAGCTGATCCAAACGTCAACCCAGAAGAGGTAGTGAATCTATTCCAAGCTAAAATAACAGATGATATGAATACTGCTCTTTGTGCTCCATTCACAGATAAGGAAATAGGCGATGCGTTGTTCCAGATTGGGCCACTAAAAGCCCCGGGTCCAGACGGATTTCCAGCTCTATTTTTTCAGCGGAATTGGGCTTTAATGAAAGAGGATGTAATGATGGCTGTCAGGTTGTTCTTTGAGACTGGACACATGCCGGATGAGGTAAAATCAACTACTATTGTGCTTATTCCTAAGGTTGCGAATCCAAAGAAGCTAAATGAGTTCAGACCAATCAGTCTATGTAACGTAGTTTACAAGGTCATCTCCAAGTGTCTGGTAAATCGTTTGAGACCTCTCCTTGATGTTATTGTTGCTCCTGAGCAGAGCGCCTTCGTCCCTGGTAGACTTATTACAGATAATGCTTTCATAGCTTTTGAGTGTATGCATACAATCAAACAGGAAAGGAATCAGGAGAATAGTTTTTGTGCTTACAAGCTGGACCTATCAAAGGCATATGACAGGGTAGACTGGAATTTCCTGGAGCGAATGATGCAACAGTTGGGTTTTCATCACCGGTGGATACAGTGGATTATGGCGTGTGTAACCTCGGTGAGATATACCGTTAAACTAAATGGAGCCCTCTCATATTCGTTCGCACCGTCGCGTGGACTTCGGCAGGGTGACCCTCTATCCCCGTTTTTATTTTTGTTCGTAGCTGATGGACTTGATGCTATTTTGAAACAGAAGGTCAGACAAGGAAGGATTTCTCCTATTCATGTGTGTCCAAGGGCGCCAGGTATCTCACACCTCCTATTCGCAGACGACACATTAATGTTCTTCCGAGCTACTCAGGAAGAAGCTACTCAGGTGGGAGATGCACTGGCTATTTATGAGCGCACCACAGGACAATTCATTAACCCGGCAAAATGTTCTATTTTATTTGGCCCATGTTGTGGTGACAACGACAAGCATGAGGTTGTGCATACCTTGCAGGTTCAGACGGTTGGATTCGACGATAAGTATCTCGGTCTCCCCACACCATCTGGTAGAATGTCGAACGGCAAGTTTCAAAATCTACAAGAGCAACTTACTAAGCGTATCTTACAGTGGGGAGAAGCGGCGTCACAAGGGGGCAAAGAAATTCTCATTAAAGCGGTTGCACAGTCCCTTCCTACATATATCATGGGGGTTTTCCGTTTGCCCCGGAGTGTTTGTGATGATCTTACTCGCATGGTACGCAATTTTTGGTGGGGGGCCAAGGAGGGGAAGAGTAAGACACATTGGCGTGCATGGGATACATTGATTAAACCGAAAGTGCAAGGCGGCATGGGGTTCCGTGATTTCAGACTCTTCAATCAGGCACTTCTGGCTAGACAGGCTTGGCGTCTTATTGCTTACCCTGACAGTTTATGTGCGCAGGTGCTCAAAGCAAGATATTACCCGGCGGGACGTCTGGAAGATACGGTCTTTTCGGGCAACTCATCCCAGACGTGGCAGTCTATTGTCCACGGTCTTGAGCTTCTTAAGAAAGGTCTAATTTGGCGCATTGGTGATGGTGCTTCTGTATGTATTTGGCATGACCAGTGGATACCACGAGCATAATTGGTTTCCTACCAACATTTGGCATTGCCAATATTTAACAAGCCAACATTTGGCAAAATCAGAAGTTGCCAACATTTGGCAACCTTTTGTGAGATTGGCAATGAAAATTGGCAAGCAACCAATCTCTAGCCAATATTTGGCAGTTGACAAAATTTGGCATGCCAACTTTTAGCATCAAGCCAATTATGCTCCACATCCACTTGCGAGGTTGCCAATATCAACCCAGGGGCGCTGCCGCCTTCGGCGTGTTAGCGAGCTCCTGGACGACCGAGGAAATTGGAACGTGCAACTACTTAATCAACATTTCATGTCAGTAGATATCATGGAAATTATGAAGATCAAGGTGGTGCCACGGTTGGACAGAGATATTATCACTTGGGCGCCTGAGCGTTCTGGATCGTTCACAGTCCGGAGTGCTTATCGTCTATCATATGATGAGATTCACCGTCAGACTACAGTCGCATCGAGTAGGGCACCGGACGGGCGACGTGCCGTTTGGTCACTTATATGGAGGTGCCCTGCCCCACCAAAGGTGCGTATCTTTGCATGGCGTTTGGTCACAAATTCACTGGCTACTTGGGTGAATAAAAAATCACGGAAACTTGAGGTGTCTAACCTTTGTCCACTGTGTGCGATGGAACCGGAGGACACGTTCCATACATTCTGTAGATGCCCACTGGCTGTTGCTTTGTGGAACGCCATGCAGGAAAAATGGCTATTGCCAGACTTAGCTTCAGTGAGGAATACAGGCCCTGAGTGGCTTTTTGATCTTCTGTATAAGCTAAATGAAGATGATCGCATGCATGTGTTGATGGTGCTATGGAGGAGTTGGTATGTACGTAATGAAATAGTACACCATAAGCTACCACCTCCAATTGAAGCTTCCTGCAGATTTCTAATTAGCTATGCTGAATCTCTTCGATGCATCAATCATTTTCCAACCACTGACATCATCAAAGGGAAGATGGTGCTGCCGCCGATTGGGTATAGTTCTACAATGATAAATACAGCAACGCAACATGCAGCCACAGTCCAGTGGTTTGCCCCGCCGGCCGGTCGCGTGAAGCTGAATGTTGACGGGTCGTTCGTTGATACCGATGGTGGATTAGCAGGAGCCGGTATGATCCTACGTGATAATGATGGCAACATTATCTTCTCCGCTTGTCGTTCTATCTTGCATTGTTCCGGACCGCTCCAGGCTGAGCTGTTGGCATGTCAGGAGGGATTAAGCCTTGCTCTACAATGGTCTACTCGCCCGGTAGACATCGAGATGGACTGCATGAATGCAGTCAAGTTGATCAAGTCGCCTACCCTTGACAGATCGCCATATAGAATGATAGTTCAGGATATTAAAAGGCTCTTTGGTGAAAGGGATATCTCTATTGCTCATGTAAGTAGGAATCAGAACGTTGTTAGCCACACACTTGCTGCTTTCGGACGATCGGAGGGCCGAACTGCAGTTTGGTTGCGCTCTGGACCTGCAGACGTTCCTCTGCTATGTAGGAACGAATATTCCAACAGTTGAGCAATGAAATCCTTTTAACCCCGCAAAAAAAAGGAGAGGATTAGGCCCACCCCACCTGAAAATAGGGGGGCATGTATAGATTAGGTGGAAGTTTACATACTAGCTACGTAGCCCTTGGTAAGTCTAGGATTTTCGAGCGCGCGACTCATCCCACTTGACCTTCCGGGTAAAAAGTTCTATGTAATTAATGTAACGAATCAGGTGGATGAATATGATTGAAGATAATCCCTCCGGATGCTCTGGCGGCAAGAGGGAGGGGGACCCCGTTCCTCCGCTTTATAGTTAGGTTTTGGATTTGTAGGTCGTGATGTGCCGTTGGTGTGGTGGGAGTGACGCCCGGACGTATAAATCGCCTCAGTTTCACTCCCACACCGGTGGTGCCGTTCATGGCAACGTCTCGGAATTGATGGCATTGTGTGATTGCCGATCCTTCAGATCGTTTGTGTTAGGGTTCATGGATGATGTCGGCGAGGCAGCGGCGGCGACTCCATCAGGCGTGTCTCTCCTTCTGCTATGTCCCCGTTGTTGTGGCGTTGTCTCCGACGTCATGGTGGAGCAGGAAGGTTTTGTCATCCAGGAGTACGCGCAGACGGTTGTCTACGCAAGTGACAGCTGGAAGATGGTGCATCCCGTGCTGGGTTTGTGGTTGGTGGTTGACAGTTCTGGTTTCTTCCTTCGACGTTGTTGTCGTGCGGGGGTGTCAGATCTAGAGTTCGATGGCGTGTCCGGGGACATGTTGCCCCGGTCTGATTCTTTCAATGGCAATGGTTTTGCTTCTGGCAAACTACCTTCGAGGTCCGTAAAGCTGCTGATCGCGATGGAGCCGCGTCGAGCTCGGGTGAAGAGGTGATTTGTTTTCTTTCCCTTTGGTGGCCACTTCGGTGGTGTCGGAGGAAAGGAACAGGCGCTGGTATTTTGCATAGGATTATCCTATCTTTTTAATCTTGTAATGTCGGTGCTTACGTGACTTGTAACCGGATCTTTATTTTATAAATGACACATGTATTACCATGCAAAAAAAATATGATTGAAGATAAGGGGAAGGACGGGCCCACCCTCTTAAAATCAGGTGGGACGAGGGGGAGGGAGAGGTTTAGTTGTTAGGTAGTTTACCTAAAGTGGTACGTAGCTCGTGGAGCATGTCGTCGCCCTGCTGCTCGTGGAGCTAACTGTCATAAGCAACGTCGTCGTCGTCATAAGCAGCACCGGATGCTGTAGCCGCCGGCATCACGGCTGGCGTGGACGAAGGCGAGCGTGGCGTCCGGTGGGAGCGGCACCTGCGTGCCCAGCAAGCAGGTCGAGGAGGTGGAGCGAAAGGAAGAAGATGTAGGTTTGACGAAGACAGATGAGGAGAAATGAGAGCCTTCCGATTAGATTGAACGGTAGATTGTGCAAGTAACTGTACCGGTGCAGTAATAACATGATTGCAGAGGAGCCGAACCCTCAGATGTACTAGGATTTTTTTTTAAACTAGATGTACTAGGATTTTGGACCTGAAAACTGAGCGCAAGCTACCCCGGATCGATCAGGCGGTGGCGTCAGTGTCACTTGTCAGCCTAACTAATTACCGTGGCGTCGTGCTCGGTTTACCAAACAAACCATAATCTATTATATATGGGCATCTTTCAACTCATTTTCAAGAGAGATCGGTCGGTCGGTGTCAGTCAGTCACACTCATGGTGATGGACAGAATATATTTTTCGAAGAAACAAAAACCTACACTTCTTGTCCAGCGTGATATCACAAGTGATTAATTGATATTCCACCGATTTATTTTATTTTATTTCAACACTCCAAGCTATCGTGGAAGTTCTTATACGCACGCACACCATTGAACCGTCAACCATGCACCAAGGTGGAATTGTAATCACTAGCCCGCCCTGGTGAAGTTGAAGTTGCTGCATGAGAACATGGTTAGATGGCTGACTCTCACATAACTGTCCATGGACTAGTCCACCCCGCTGTCCGATCTGGGGTTTGGTGTTAGAGATGCCACTGGATTGGTCACATACTAGTACATCATTTAATATGATATAATACCAATTCTCTTTTTTCTTATCTAATTGTGTGCTACCTCAGCAAAATACCTAGTTGGCATAGATGATATTACCTAGTATGATGCTTTCTTTGTAACAAGACTTTGGTCTGTTTACAGCAAGATTGCGAGTCATAGCCGCCTCCGGTGACTGGTGATTGGCCACATGCGATGCAATGGCGGACACCACCTGCTGTAAACATCGGCAAGCACGAGCGTACGCACTCACGTGCTGCAGTCAAACTATTTGACCTTCCGGGTTTGAACATGAGACTAGCGCGCGACTCATCCCACTTGAGCATCGCCCCGAGAAAGATATCAGCATCGTTCGTGCTCTAGAATCTCGCTTTCAAGCTCAAGTTAGCCCGGATCAGGCGGTGGCATCAGTGTCACTTGTCAGCCTAACTAATTACCGTGTCGTCAAGTTCGGTTTACCAAACACACCATAGCGTAATCAATTTTGCCAAGTCTCTGTCGACTTAGACTTCGTTACGTCTCAATCGACAGTATATTTCTTTGATTTTGCATGGAGACTCGTGCAAAATTTCTTTCAGTTTTTTCTTCTTACATATTACGTATATCACTTGACTTAGACTTTGTTAAGTATTGGCCGATTGAGACCTAGTCACAACCTAAAGTAATATATGGGCGTCTTTATGTCAATCAGTCACACTCATGATGTGGCTCCGCTCGCGCCGTACTTGGTTATGATGGACAACATACATTTTTCGAACAAACAAAAACTTACACTTCATTCGTGCTGGTCCAGCGTGATATTTATCTGAATTAATTGATATTCCACTGATTTATTTTATTTTATTTCATCACAGTTCATACACGCACGCACACCATGGTCTAGCTACCCCGCCCTGGTGAAGTTGAAGTTGCTGCAGGAGAAGCCCCTGGCCGGGAGGTACGGGGTGAAGCTGAGCGTCTTCTTGTCGTTGTCGAGCACCACCAGCTTGTTCTCCATCTGGAACCCCCCGATCACCACCGCCGGCGCCGCGCCCCCGGTGCTGCCTCCCGCCTGGACGAACGCGAAGCACGCGGTGCCGCTGTTCACCTGCGCCATGGAATTGCCGCCCACCACCGTGAAGTTCGTCCCGCCCTCCAGCATCACGTCCACCTGGGGCACGGAGTAGCCCGATAGCGTCGGCGACAGCTTGGACGAGTCGTAGCACAGCTCGAACGGCGCCACGGCCGCGACCTTGGCGCTCGAGCCCATGGCGCGGTCGAACGCCGTGATGAAGGGCCGGTACACGTCGCTGCGGAGCTGCGCGTAGGGGACCGTGGTGGAGAGGCCGACCACGAGCGCGCCGGAGCCGGAGACGGCCACGCGCGTCCCGTCGATGGCGACGCCGTTGGTGGCCGAGACGAAGTAGCCGGGGTTCCCGGAGAAGGGCTGGCGGAGCGGGACGCCGTCGGAGAGGAGCGTCGTGATGGCTGGCCGGTCCGCCGGGGGCGCGAGGAAGAACGGGCCGCCGCCGAAGATGGCCGCACCCACGCCGTCGCTCGGGAGGCATAGCGCGAACGAGTTGGCCACCTTCTGCGTGCTGGCCACCTGGGCCGGGAATGAGGCGCTGGAGCGCGCCAGCCCGGCGACGCCGACGGTGCCTGAGGGGGCCGCCGCGCATGTCGCGGTGGCGGCGAAGGAGACCGGGGATATCGGGTTGCTGCCGTCGGTGGAGGTGGCGGAGAGCGTCACGGTCGTCGTCTGCCCGCTGCACGGCGTCGTGATGGCAGGGGCGGAGAGGTCGAGGACCAGCGGTCGGCCGGCGCTGAGCGGCGCCGTGTAGAGCGCGGTGGACACGCCGCCCTTGGTGACCTTCGTGAGCAGCGGCTTGCCGACGGTCGCCGCCGTGGAGACGGCGAGCAGGAGGAGCACCAGGACTGGCTTGGACTGCCCCATTTTCGGCTTGTGTTGTGTTGGAATCGATGCTGTGAAGGAAGGCACGTACGTGCGCCCTATATATACCCTCGATCGGGAATCAGATTCACCAACGCATGCCTAGTCAACATTTGTCGCCATCAATGTTGCTTAACGAACTAGAGTTTCAATTTTCTACGGTATCGATCACATCCACAGATGATTCTCGCTCGTTCAAAGTCCATTCCAGATTATCCAAGATCTCGCACGCGTGCATTAACTGGTAGCTGGACTTTATATTTGCATGCATGCATGCGTTTTAGAGTAGTATTTCTGTGTGTGTTTACATTCTTGATACTTCTAGTCGAGTTCTTTTGTGTTTCCATACTCTTTTTTGCTAACTAACCCCTGATACGTTTCCGTCACATCCGTTGGTTAAGACAACTTGTTGAAAGCACCTGGTGTCCGCGTCGGTTCTACTTCTACGTGCCACGTCCCATTGCATTATTGCAGTGTACGTTCTCTTGGATGGATGCGTTCGCTGAACCACAAACCAAGCGATTGTTTGACGAGGAATTGAAGGAGGGTCCCTCCGTTTCTCTAGCATAAGCAATCACCACCTACCTACACGGCATGGTTCATACAATGATACAAGTTTGTAAACGATGCGTATGCACGGTACACCTGTCCATGCCAGCAGTCAGATGGTTGACTAGCTATGTAGCTAGGTTTGCTGGAACGCGAGATCCATGCACACATCATTTGTACCTATAAGAGCATCTACGGCCGGATGCTCGGACGCCCGCCGACACGTCCGGACAGAAGACAAAAGGAAAAATGTGATCCAACCGGATTCTTTATATTATCCCTATACGCTTCAGGTTGTCGGCAAAACATTATATCCATCTCAAATATGGGAAGTATATGAGGGCTCGCGGACGTGCCCGGACATTCCATCACATAGGACACGGCCCCATAGACCACTTTTCTCTATCCTTATTCATTTTTTTATTTATCTCTCTTCATCTTCACCAATCACGTGTAAGTGACCGGACGTATGAAAACAAAAGGAAGAGTATGGCTGCAGGGACGGATAAATAGAGGCACAAAACGGACATGCCCGGTCATTGACCGGGCGCATCCGCGAACATTTAAGGGGTCATATTTGCTATGTCCGTCTGTGGATGCTCTACGGAGCCGTATTTGTTTATCAGATAGATGAATGGTAATACATGAATACATGTACTTGCGTGAGACTGACAGAGTCAACTTTTACAGAGAAGAGAGAGGGGACTGGAGAGAACGGTGCATGCACGCATTCTCTCACCCCATGCACTGGACATGCATTTTATTTTCATCCTCATATTTCTAAGGATTCATATCTTTTGAACCAAATGTTCATTACTGAAATTTCTTATATATTTGAATACGTGGGGTGAAGACCTTCAAAACAAGATCAATTTTGAATATATTTGAACTATCTTTTTCATATATATTTCAATTACATCTGAAATTAGTTTCATAAAACATTTGAAACAACCAATTTCACATATTTTAAACAACCTATTTCACTATTTTTCGAACACAAGATTAAGCAAATTGACAAACATACCGAAATATGTTTCATATATTTGAGAAATACATGTTTCATAAACATTGAGTGAAATATTTAGACAACAACTTAGACGTGTTTGAAATAATCAATTTCACATATTTCAAATAACCTATGTCGCATATTTCACTATTTTTTATATTTCAATTTTCTTTTAAATTGCTTTTATAAAACATAAAATTGATCTGCTATTTCATAAAAGTGTTTTGGACTGTTTCGCTAATATCAGTTAAAAAACCATTTCACTCATTTCAAAAATCGATTTCACACATTTCATAAGACATATTACTCTCATTTGCAAATATCAATTTCACTGCAAATTTATGAAATATATTGAAATGTATTCCGCTCATTAAAATTATCAGTTTCAAACACTGGAAAATTAGTTTCACAACAAAAATTGGTTTTATTTCTCTTTTACTCAAATAACTTATTTCACTCATTTCAGAAAACACACTGCACTCATTTACATATATATTTCACCAATTTCACTAGTTTCGGGAAACACATAACATTCATTTTCAGAAAACATATTACACTCATTTCACTAGTTTCCAAAATAATTATTTAACAAATTTGAAACAATGCATTTCACTTGGAAAACCGATTTCACTCATTTCGAGAACTGGTTTCAATCATTTTGAAAATTGTAATTTGAAATGAGTGAAAATAATATTTTGACATGATTGAAATAGTAAAAATTAAACTAGTTTAAATATATTCAAGATTGATCTCATTCTAAACATCTTATGTTCCAGAATTTGAATATATGAAAATTTTAAATAACAGAACAATGCTGTAAAAAAATATTGGCCATCTAAAAATTTAAACAAAAATAAAATGCATGGACATGTTTGAGAGAGAGGAGAGATGCTGCATGCATGCATACATCCCGATGCAAAAAGTACTGCCACTCCTGACATGGGTCCTATTCATCTGACGATGATTTGACTATATACAAAAATATAACTGCCTAAATACATAATTATATATATAAATGGGTCCCGCTTAGACACACATCGTAAAGCACCTGAACGGTGGATGGGTAGCCGGTTGCTCCCAGCACCGGTAAAAGAGACTTTGCGGGTCGACTGCGTGCATGGCATGTACGTACCACTGTGCTAGGCTAGCTCTTGCATGCCGTGCCGACGCTAAGCGGTAAGCTCGTTAGTGGGTTGGCGCGATTGACGCATGGATCTCGCGTTCCTGCCAAACTTGGAGAGATCTAGTCAAACCATCTGACTGTTGGACACATACAGGTGTTACGACACACGCATCATATACAGTATAAACTTGTAGGAGTATGTGCTCTGTATGAACACTACCCGGCCCTGCCGGGTAGGTAGGAACGGAGGGACCCTCCTTCAATGCCTCCTTAAACAATGCATGGTGTGCGGTTCAGCAGCGGCCAAGCCGACGTACGTTTTCGAGTCTTGGAGTTCCACATGTACACTGCAATGTAATGGGACGTGGCACGTACAACTCACACCGACACCGACATCGAGTGATACATATCGGGTCACCTCCTGCATCCTATCTTAACGACTTAACGCAGGCTGCATGTCATGTGATGGAACATATTCGTAGTAGTAGTTATAGTGCACCCACACGTAAGATTATTACTTACTAGGCATGTCATGATACTGGGCTTTGAATGCGACTTTCCACGCGAATCATGGCCGGATAACATAGAAAAAGGGGAGAACATTCAGAGTCCTCATTCCTCAAGCAACATCACAACAGTGATCACCCGAATACGCATGCAACGATCTGATCGACACATCGGTCCAGCTCATGAAGTCGGGCGCAGTTTGACATGCTACAGCTGAATCATACTACCTCCTTTCTAATTTATAGGGTTCAATTTCAATCAAGGTAGATGATGAGTGACGAAATAATTTTTGTAGTTTGCAAAACCATTTAATTAATACGCTTGCTTTCTTTAAAAAAATTGTGTTTACCAATGCATTAATTGTAATATATGCATGCATAAAGTACATGTATTGATCAATTTTTTCTTAATACTTGCATGCAATAATTTGTTGCACCTTAAAATCTGAATATGTGATGAGAAACAACCAAATTAAGACTTATAAAATGGAAAAACTGAAAATTTGAGATAAGCCCTATAAGTCGAAAAGGACGGAGTACTATAGCACGTACCTGGAGCATCTATAGCTGGATATGTCTAATATGATCCTCAAATGCCCGCGACGCTTCTGGGCGCGTCCGCGGAAAATGACCCTCCACGTCTCAAATTTCACTTGCTGTATCCGGACATCTCATATTAGATTCTTAAATCCATACAAAGACATGCAAATGAAATAAGCTACGTGTACTAGGTCGATCACCTAGCTACTCACCATCAGAGATGTCGACGATCCCCTTGTCCGGCTCCGGCAGCATTGGCGGCAGCTGCAGCTCTGGCTCCTTCGGCGCCTTCGACTGCTCCGCACCGGTCTCCTCCGCCTCTATCTCCACGTCGAATTCGGCGAAGAGCACGTCGAACACCGCCTGCTCATGTTGGAGGAACACCCGGTTGGCCTCCACATAGGCCTCATCCTGGATGGACTCCAGGATGGCCTGCTGCTCCGCCATCTCGTCGGACTAGGCGACGGCTAACTTCGTCTCTGCCTGCTCCATGTTGAAACCCGACAGCTGCTGCTCCGCCTCCTCCACCTCCATCGAAGCCATCTCGTCCTCCTCCTCTTCCCCCGAACACCCGAACACGCATGCATCGATCTGATCGCCACATCGGTCCAACTCTGGAAGGCGGGCATAGTTTGTTATGCTACAACTGAATAATACTATAGCATGTACTTAGACATCTACAACCAGATTTGGCAAATTCGGCCCCACAAACGCCCGCGGGCGCTTCCGCGGGCACTGACCAGGCACCCCTTAACTAATGTTGTCCACACCTGTGTATCTTATATCCGATCCCTTATATTCGTACTAAACCATGCAACGTCGATCGAACTACGTAGATCAGCAAACGGACATTAGGGTAGCACATTAATTTCACCAAAAGATCGGATGTACAAACAACCACCAAAGTTCACATGAACGGCGAATAACTTAACCACCTCAAAGTTCCTATCTAGCGGATCTTATAATATAATTGGATCATATCACCATCTCTCACCAATGCTAATATAATTGGATCATATAACCATCCCTCAACTTGCAATGAAGAATCACTCCAAAGTTCCTATCTAGCGGAGAACATACGAGCGTACGAAACCACCTCAAAGCTGTTCTTTCCGTTCGATCTATTCAAGAGTTCGTACTAAAATAACACAAAGCTATTCTTTTCGTTCGATCTATCCTAGAGTTCGTACTAAAATAACACCAAAGCAAATTCAGATTCCTAATACTCAATCCAATACAAAAAACCTCAAAGAGTGCCCCAAGATTTCTACTGGAGAAGCAAAGACGAGAACGTGCATCAACCCCTATACATAGACTACCCACTACAATGAACATGTTAATACATGACGGATCTTGTCCGTCACAGATCGGTAAAAAACTGTCATGCGTGTCCATCCTTGACGGATTTGAAATCCGTCATGTATATCGCGTCATAATTTTACATCATGCCTTCCATGATGGTTCTTGGCTGTCATGGATCTGCCTCAGGCCCGCCCAGCCCAAAATAAGCCCAAGCCTTCATGACAGAACAAACCGTCACCGATGTGCATGTGCTGGAAGCAACATGGACCTAACGTGGTTTCTACGTGGATCTGACGTGGCAGCCAACATGGCCCACGTAGTATCCCACCCAATTAGGGGTTTGGCGCAATAATTTTGATCCAGTCCAACCCATTAGTTGTTTATTTTTTGTTCCTGCCCATTAGCCTACCTGTTTTTAGTCTAACCAATTAGCCCCTTTAGTGCAGTCACAGCACAATTTACAACCAGCCGAATTATATACATTCAGATAATAGCATTTGTTCACATGATAATCCAGACTTCCAACAATCTAGTCTGATTTACAAAAAATAATGCTTAAAACGAAAACATCACGTGCAGATACAGAAAGCACTATCAGCATTGTTTAATTTCGAGTAACATGTCTTCCATGAGAAAATGTTCTACTCACTGCTTTTAATCTCCAACACTGCACCACCGCTTCCAGGTGGCTAGTCAGACCCAAGTATCCTGCTAAAAAACTTCAGTCTCCAGTAACACGAACTGACAGCCAAACCTGCGTAGAATCCATAACACATACAAAATTACAATAATTAATAACAGCTAGCTCCCAAATGAGTATAGAGAGTAATAATATTATTTGTTTTTTTGAAGCAATCATCTGATGGACACGCTAATACCATATTAAGGTCCCATGAAAATATAGGCAACGCATATACTGAAAGCAGATTAGCAATGAGCTAAAAAATGTTCTATAAATGTGAGATTTTGTTATCCAAGCATGGTAAGGTCAACGCCTCTTTGAAACAAAGGACATACAGGTCAATTCATATTCATCAAGTACAACAAAAATTCAAGTTTATATGCAAATGATAGGGCTTGTGTATGAAAAATTGAAAATGTATGATTCCATAAAATGCAATGTAGTTCATAGTTAACAAAACCTGAAAATAGTAATGCTGGAGGTATACTTTCTTAATCAATTAAAGCTCATTTCGCCAATAAACTTATTTTTTCATGTAAAATAAAAACACTCGAAGGCAAGGCATTTTTAGGCAGTTAATGATCCACTTAGCGATCTCATTATGCTAACAGAAGAATTATTTACAAGACACAATATTCACAAGCATCAAAGAACTTCACTTAAGCACTTTGGAACAAAGGTGAACCTGATGTTTAAGATTTACTCTAATGCTTTAAGACCATAACTTTCACATCTAGATTAACCACGCCCGGGAATTGTGAAGAACAATATCATATGTTGAAAGTAAAAAAGCATGCATTCTCCCATTTACTGATTAGCCTTCATGGCATAGAAGCTACATAATTATATTTGTCCACACTTCAATATGAGATGGGATACAAGGCACATAATTAGCTTTCATGAAATTTGTATCTCATGCAAGTATATAGCATGCTCAGGAAAATGTATGTTGTTCTTGAGCTTAAGTGTTAAAACAACATGGCAGATATTTCAAACTAAAATATTAGCTATAATGTGTTGCATTGCAGTTTTATATTGCTGCTAATGAACAAGTTAGGCGATGACAGAAGAGTTCAGAATATTTTTTTACCTCTTGTGTTCTATCACCATGGATCGCCATTGCAGGGAAACCTCTGTTGTATAGTCAATACATGTATGAATCAGCTTCTTGTTTTGTCTCCATGAAAACCAATGTGAGAGGCTGTTCAGACTAGACAAACCAAAAAACTAGCATGAGAGAAGTCTTACAGAATAGTAGTAAATAAATCTAATTGTTACAATCCAAGATGGCAGCAAATAATACCTTGCTTGTGAGTATGACGTGGTGCGATGAACACCATAAGTAATATTTGCTGCAACCAAATGATGGTAGTAAGTACATTTCACGGATCTGACACTAAACTTGTATGTAATTAGTGTAGCTGCCTTTGTTTATTCACAAAATAGAGGACAATACTTCTTAGACATTTAGATTACGGCATGTCTATTCTTCCATAAGTAATAACAAAAGTAAAGGAAAATAAATGGAGCTACACTTGTATAGAATTAGTGCAACTATATTTCTATATTGAAACCAATACTATTTCCCTAGATTGATCAAAGATTTTAAAAAGGGAAGCAAGTGTTCATGGTATAGTACAAAAATATGCTATCAGATTATGTTTGGTATCTACAAAAGGTAGGTTAAAACAACCAACAGCAGTAGTGAAAGCTCAAATATTTTTGAAGATCAGTATAATAACTCAGCAAACCAACTCGCATCAATGACCCCTGAGGGGACAGTTCCTTCAAAAAAACATGCATCAACGAGGTATAATGCACATCATAGTATTGTTAGGCTTACTAGTTACTACTCGGTTGACTTAATAAAAGTAGGACTAATACAAACTGTGCATTTATATCCAGTTTTATGTTGAATAATTGGATCAGAGTGCTTATCTACAGAATTAAACAAAAAAAATTACAGACTTCAAATCTGCAGTACGAATGCATGTAGAATGACATATATGCACGGAACAAACATAAACAATTTTGTTGACTCATCTAACAAATCATATGCGAATAAATGACTAGGTACATAGATTAACAAAAGGTATTATCCTGCACAACATAACTGCATTAGCAGAAGCAGAGAACTAGAAGTTTCTTCAGTAAAAGAAAAACTATGTATACTCACGTAGTTAATTTTTCTAGATCCTAGTGGTAGATACAACAATTACACGCTCCCTTGTAAATGCCTAACATTTTAATATTTGAAGGAAGTACGGTTTGAGTCTAGTGAGGCCACAGACAGCCACAAACAGCCACATCAATATTTCACGGGACTAATAATGTTTGCCAATCGTTGTGCTAAAGTCCAGATATTTGCATTTTCATTCAGTTAACGACTAAAGCATGCAACCAAGAATGTAATGGATGGATCAAGGAGAAAGGATAAGACCTGACCTGGCTCGGCCCCGTCTTGAGCGCCATGGCACCCTCCTCACAGAGACATGAGTGAACGACGATGCAGCATACGGGCGTAGTTGTTCCGTAGCAGCAGCTTGACACACTCCACCCGCGTAGACCCTTCTTCGTGGGAGTGCGGCGCCAGGCCTTCGTGGGAGTGCCACTGGAGATGTGCGCCGGAGATGAGCCGACGCAGATGCGCTAACGACGGATGCGATGCTACAGCCGAAACCCTAGCCACGAGCTAGGGGTCGCGGGCGAGCGTCGGAGGCAGGGAGCGACGGATCCAGCTGTACTAGAGGATGGAGGGGTCGGGGACAAGCTCGTGAGTGTGCTGCACGGTGGCGGAAATCGCCGGAAACGGCGAGTATTGGTGGCGGCGCGAGGTACTGCATGAGAGGGAGAGATGGGTCGCGAGAGGATGGATGGCTAGGGGATGCAGCGGATCTGGCAGCCGCTGGAGCTGCGAGGTGAGAGAAGTGGGGAGGGCGGACAACGAGCTGTGGGAGGTGGGAGGTGAGGAGGCGGTGGGTGGCGGCGGCGTAGGAGAGGATGGGGAATCAGGAGGGGGAAGGGAGTGTGGATAAGGGCTTTAGGGTTAGATTTTATACCCAGAACGGTTAAGCGGGCTTTAGCGGGCTTGTGGGGCTGTACCATGTCATCCATGACAGTTTTTGAAAATGTCACCAGAAATCCGTCATGAATTAACAGGTTTTTTGTAGTGACCCCAATGTCACCTCAGGAATCTGCGAGTTGAGTGCCAAAACACATATCAAATGAATCAATATGATACCCCATTGTCACCACGAGTATTCACATGCAAGACATATATCAAGTGCTCTCAAATCCATAAAAGTATTCAATCTGATAAGACGAAATCTCAGAGGGAAAATTCAATTCATCACAACAATATAGAGAGGGGAAAACACCATATGATCCAACTACATTAACAAAGCCCACGATACATCAATATCGCATCATCTCAAGAACATGAGAGAGAGAGAGATTAAACACATAGTTACTGGTACAAACCCTCAGCCCCAAGGGTGGACTACTCCCTCCTCATCATGGTGGCCGCCGGGATGATGAAGATGGCCACCGGTGATGATTCCCCCCTCCGGCAGGGTGCCGAAACGGGGTCTAGATTGGTTTCTCGTGCTACAGAGCCTTGCGGCGGTGGAACTTCTGATCTAGGGTTACCCCAAAGGGTTTTGGAATATTTGATGATTTATAGGGCGAAGAGGGGGTGCGGGAGGCCATCGAGGTGGGCACAACCTATCTGGGCGCGCCTGGGCCCCCAGGCGCGCTCTGGTGGGTTGTGCCCCCCTCGGGGCACCCCCAGGTGCTTCTATGGCCCACTAGATGTCTTCTAGTCCAGAAAAAATCCATAAAAATCTTCGCGGTGTTTGGACTCCGTTTGATATTGATTCCCTACGATGTAAAAACAAGCAAAAAACAGCAACAGGCACTGGGCACTGAGTCAATAGGTTAGTCCCAAAAAATGATATAAAGTTGCTATAAAATGATTGTAAAACATCCAAGAATGATAATATAACAACATGAATACTTCATAAATTATAGATACATTGGAGATGTATCAGCATTTCCCCAAGCTTAATTCCTACTCGTCCTCAAGTAGGTAAATGATAAAAGAAATAATTTATGAAGTGTGAATGCTAGCAAAGTGCACAAGTTTGATCAATGAAAATTTCAATCACTTTTCCTAGTATCATAACAACAATTCTTTCTTATAAAACTCATCATGTTAAAGTAGCAACCAATTCACATGTTAAGGTTCAAACAATGAGTTCTCTTGAAACTCAACAACCTATGTTCTCATTCACCAAGCAATTGCAATTCAACTTATTCAACAGAGTCTAAGTAAGGGCTCCACATACTCAATCATCATATAGTCTTCTATGATTGCTAACACTCACCGCATACACATGAGCAAAACATTTCAACCAGACACATAGAAAGATAGGGGCTTATTGTTGATGTCAACAATAATAACTCATGCTACTCATATCCAACTGGATATATGTGCCTAGATCTTTCCTTACCACATGATGCTTGCCAAAAGAGAAAAATAAAAATAAATAGAAGGAAAAACTTTGACTATTGCATAAAAGTAAATACTAAAAAGTAAAAGATAGGCTCTTCGCAGAGGGAAGCAGAGGTTGCCATGCACTTTTTATTTGTATGCTCAACCCCTTAGTGCAAAAGAACATCACGTTATATTGCCCCTTATGATAGCAACCTTTATTATGCAGTCTGTCGCTTTTATTCTTTGCCATCACAAGTTCGTACAACGCTCAATTCTCTCTTACACTAAATGATCTAACACTTTTAGAAGCAATTTTTATTGCCTCTATTGCACCGATGACAACTTACTTGAAGGATCTTACTCCATTCTTAGGTAGGTATGGTGGACTCCTGAAAATAAGATTTGGGTATAAAGGTTTTTGGATGCACAAGTAGTATCTCTACTTAGTGCGGATTTTTTGGCTAGAAAAGATATTGAGCAAGCACCACATGTTAAAGGATCTATGACAGTGTAACTTCTATGTGAATATGAACAAACATAAATCATTACGTTGTCTTCTTGTCCAATGTCAACAATTTTGGCATATAATATTTTGATGGGGGCTCACAATCACAAAAGATTTCTAAGATAGTGTATTTGCATGTGAAAGTTCTCTTCCTTCTACTAATCATTCATGAATTGCTTGTATGGCCAATATTGTGATTGTCAAGCTTCAAAAGATTTCACTTTCTAAACCCAATGTGAAGCTACCACTAGGCATGATATGAACATATAATTTCTAACTTCATGATATTCAATTTATTCTACAATTTACTCATAATATATAAGTGAAGCACGAGAGTAAATGGCAAACTACTCCAAAAAGATATAAGTGAAGATCAAGCGAGTAGTTAAGTAAATAAGTAGCTAATTGTGGACTCTCTTTTATTTAAAAACTTTTAGATCTAAGTATCTTATTAAAACAGCAAGCAAAACAAAATAAAAGGACATTCTAAGAATAGCACACATCCTGTGAAGAAGCAAAAACTTAGGCTCAACCAGTACTAACCGATAATTGTTCATGAAGAAAGGTGGGATGACTACCGGGGCATCCCCAAGCTTAGATGCTTGATATTTCTTGAAATATTATCTCGGGATGCCTTGGGCATCCCAAGCTTGAGCTTTTGTGTCTCCTTAATTCCTTTTATATCACGATTTTTCTAAATCTTAAAAACTTCATCCACACAAAACTCAACAAGAACTCGTGAGATAAGTTAGTATAAACCAATGCAAAAACCTTATCATTCTCTACTGTAGCAAATTACTAAAATATTATTCAACATTAAATACTACATGCGTCTGCATATTTAATACTCCTATCCTCAAATAGAATCATTAAACAAGCAAACATATGCAAACATAACAACAATCTGCCAAAACAGTACAGTCTGTAAAGAATGCAAGAGTATAAATACTTTTTTAACTCCAAAAATTATGAAAATTTACCACACTGTAGGAAATTTGTTAGAGCTTATTCTGCAAAAAGTTTCAACATTTTATCACATTCTGGCTTTTCTCGAGAATTTTTGCAACAGCGACAAAGTTTTTGTTTTGAAACAGCAACTCATATACTTGCAAAATAAGCATGACAAAGGCTACCCTTGCCACTTTTATTGAAATAAAAGATGCAAAACTTTATTCTAAATAACATCAAGCAAATCCTAACTAAATAAAATGATGCTCCAAGCTAAACACCTATCATGTGACGAATGAAAACATGACTCCAAGTGAGGTTACCGATAATGTTGGAGACGAAAAGGGGGATACCTTCCGGGGGATCCCCAAGCTTAGTTGCTTGTATCTTCCTTGAATATTAACTTGGGGTGTCTTGGGCATCCCCAAGCTTAGGGTCTTGTCACTCCTTATTCTCCTCATATCGATGTCTCACCCAAAACTTGAAAACCTCAATCACACAAAACTTAACGGAACTTCGTGAGATAGGTTAGTATGATAAAGAGCAAACCATTTCACTTTGGTACTGTCAAAGACAAGATTCATAATTGTTTCCACACAATGCCTACTGTAGCATATCATTTCCACAATTTATATTGATCAATATAAGCCATAGAAACTAGTAAACACGCAAACTATGCATTGAAAACAGAATCTGTCAAAAACAGAACAGTCTTTAGTAATCTGCACTCCAACAATACTTATGCTACTCCAAAAATTCTGAAAGATTAGGAAAACATAGAGAATTTGTATATCTATCACCTGTAAAAAATTCAGATCAAAAGCACGTTCCAGTGAATTTTTTAATTTCCTGGACTTAGTGTAAAAGTTTCCGTTTTTGGACAGAATCAAGTCAACTATCATCCACACTATCCCAAAGGCTTTACTTGGCACTTTATTGAAACAAAAGCAATAAAAAATGAATACTACAGTAGCATAATCATGTGAACACACAAAAACAGTAGGTAAAAGTGTTGGGTTGGCTCCCAACAAGCGCTTCTCTTTAATGCCTTTTAGCTAGGCATGATGAGTTCAATGATGCTCGCGTAAAAGATAAGGATTGAAACATAAGAGAGCATCATGAATCATAAGTTCCTCTCTCATAATAATTTTCAGTAGCATCATGAATAGATTCATCAAAGTAACCATCACATAAAGCATTCTTTTCATGATCCAAAAATCATAGAAAATTTATTGCTCTCCGTATAAGCAATTTTATTCTCATTCTCAATAGTGGGAGCAAACTCAACAAAATAACTTTCATGAGATTGAAAATTAAAATCATGATGAAACGTTTCATGGTTATCATTATTCTTTGTAGTATACATGTCATCACCGTAATCATTATAGATAGGAACTTTGTTATCATAGTCAATTGAAGCCTCATCCAAAATGCTGGATTCATCACTAAATAAAGTCATGACCTCTCCAAATCCACTTTCATCATTATAATCATCATAAATAGGAGGTATGCTACCATTATAACAAATTTTTGCATCAAAACTTGGGGGAATAAAAATATCATCTTCATCATACATAGCATCCCCAAGCTTATGGCTTTGCATATCACTAGCATCACGGATATTCAAAGAATTCATACTAGCAACATTGCAATCATACTCATCATTCATGGATTCTATGCCAAACATTTTATTCACTTCTTCTTCTAATAATTCAGCACAATTTTCCGATCCATCATTTTCAAGAAAGATATTATAAAGATGGTCAATAATATGATGCAACCTCAATTCCATTTTTTATGTAGTTTTCTTTTATAAACAAAACTAGTGATAAAACAAGAAACTAAAAAGATTCGGTTGCAAGATCTAAAGATATACCTTCATGCACTCACCTCCCCGGCAACGGCGCCAGAAAATAGCTTGATGTCTACTACACAACTTTATTCTTGTAGACTCGTGTTGGGCCTCCAAGTGCAGAGTTTTGTAGGACAATAGCAATTTTCCCTCAAGTGGATGACCTAAGGTTTATCAATCCGTGGGAGGTGTAGGATGAAGATGGTCTCTCTCAAACAACCCTGCAACCAAATAATAAAAAGTCTCTTGTGTCCCTAACACACCAAATACAATGGTAAATTGGGGATTTGTAGGAGAGATTGGCATCGAGAACAAGTCAGGGGGGCCCCACGGGGAGTCCACGAGGCACAGGGGCGCGCCCTCCACCCTTGTGGGTCCCATGGGACTCCCCTCCGGTAACCCTTTGTTCCAGTATTTTTTATATTTTCCAGAAAAAATCTCCATTGAGTTCCAGCGCATTCCGAGAACTTTTATTTCTGCACAAAAACAACACCACGGTAGTTCTGCTGAAAACAACGTCAGTCCGGGTTAGTTCTAACCAAATCATATCAAAATCATATAAAACTATTGTAAACATGGCATGAATACTTCATAAGTTATAGATACGTTGGAGACGTATCAGCATCCCCAAGCTTAATTCCTGCTCGTCCTCGAGTAGATAAATGATAAAAGAAATAATTTATGAAGTGTGAACGCCAGCAAGTGCTTAAGTTTGATCAATGATAGTTTCAATCACTTTTTCTAGCATCATTATATATCATAACAGTAGCTCAACTCATAAAACATCTCATGATCAAGTAATAAGCTATTCACATGTTAAAGTATAGATCATAAACTTTCTTGAAAACTAACAAATCGTGTTATTAGTCATCAAACAATTGCAATTCATTTTATTTTCGGGAAGGGTCTATGTAAGAGCTTTAGTTCAGCAAACTCCACATACTCAGCTATCATTTAATTTTTCACAATTGCTAACACTCATGTGATATTTATGGGTTCAAAGTTTTAATCGGACACAGAGAAAGATAGGGGCTTATAGTTTCGCCTCCCAACCTTTTACCTCAAGGGTAATGTCAACAATAATAATTTTTTGAAAACCTACATGCAAGTGGATATATATATCCGGATCACTCCAACACAAAGTGCTTGCCAAAGGAAAAAGTGTAAAAAGGAAAGGCGATGATCACCATGCCTCTTGTATAATGGTAGAAGATAAAAGTAAAAGATAGGCCCTTCGCAGAGGGAAGCAGAGGTTGTCATGCGCTTTTATGGTTGTGTGCACAAAATCTTAATGCAAAACAACATCACTTTATATTGCCGCTTGTGATAAAGACCTTTATTATGCAGTCCGTCGCTTTAATTTCTTCACAAGTATAGGGGATCAATTGTAGCCTCTTTTGATAAGTAAGAGTGTCGAACCCAACGAGGAGCTAAAGGTAGAACAAACATTCCCTCAAGTTCTATCGACCACCGGTACAACTCTACGCACGCTTAACGTTCGCTTTACCTAGAACAAGTATGAAACTAGTAGTACTTTGTAGGTGTTTTTGGATAGGTTTGCAAGATAACAAAGAGCGCGTAAATAAAAACTAGGGGCTGTTTAGATAAATAAATAGCTAAGTTAGTTTTAGTAGAGAGCTTTTTGTCACGAGAAAGTTATTTGTCCCTAGGCAATCGATAACTAGACCGGTAATCACTATTGCAATTTTATTTGAGGGAGAGGCATAAGCTAATATACTTTCTCTTCTTGGATCATATGCACTTATGATTGGAACTCTAGCAAGCATCCGCAACTACTAAAGATCATTAAGGTAAAACCCAACCATAGCATTATAAGGCATCAAGTCCTCTTTACTCCCATACGCAAACAACCTACTTACTCGGGTATGTGCTTCTTTCACTCACACCACCCACCATAAGCAAATCATGAACATATTGCAAACCCTACAGCGGGGATCCCTCACGCTTGCGTGACACAGAGAGCACCATAGGACAACACCAATAATAAAACATGCAACTCAAACCAATCACGATCATCAATTTACCCATAGGACAAAACAGATCTACTCAAACATCATAGGATAGCCATACATCAGTAGGAAATAATATATAGCGTTGAGCACCATGTTTAAGTAGAGATTACAGCGGGTAAAATAGGGGTTACACCACTGCATAGAGGGGGGAAGAGTTGGTGATGAGGGCGGTGAAGTTGTTGGTGTAGACTGCGGTGATGATGATGGCCCCGGCGGCGTTTCGGCGCCACCGGGAGAGAGGGGGAGAGAGCCCCCCTTCTTCTTCTTCTTCTTCTTCCTTGACCTTCTCCCTAGATGGGAGAAGGGTTTCCCCTCTGGTCCTTGGTCTCCATGGCATGGGAGGGGCGAGAGCCCCTCCGAGATTGGATCTGTCTCTCTGTCTCTCTCGGTTTCCACGCTCCTGATTATGCCCTTTCACCGTTTCTTAAATTCTCGGAGATCCGTAACTCCGATTGGGCTGAATTTTGGACACGATCTCTATCCGGATATTAGCTTTCTTGCGGCGAAAGAAGGGCGCCAACCACCTTACCGGGTGGACACGACGGCCCAAGGCATGCCTGACCCCCTAGGGCGCGCCCCCTGCCTCGTGCCCCCCTCGGGCATCGTATCGTGTTGATTCTTCTTCCCAAAAATCACATATATTCCAAAAAAAAATTCTCCGTCAGTTTTTATCCGGTTCGGACTCCGTTTGATATGGATTTTGTCCAAAAAATAGTATAAAAAGTTGCCAAAAGTATATGAAAGTTGTAGAATATTGGCATGGAACAATAAAAAATTATAGATACGACGGAGACGTATCAACATCCCCAAGCTTAATTCCTGCTCGTCCTCGAGTAGGTAAATGATAAAAAAGATAATTTTTGATGTGGAATTCTACCTAGCATAATCTTGATCAAGTAATCTAATCATGGCATGAATATTAAGACACGAGTGATTCAAAGCAATAGTCTATCATTTGACATTAAGACAATAATTCTTCAAGCATACTAATAAAGCAATCATGTCTTTTCAAAATAACATGGCCAAAGAAAGTTATCCCTACAAAATCATATAGTCAGACTATGCTCCATCTTCACCACACAAAATATTCAAATCATGCACAACCCCGATGACAAGCCAAGCAATTGTTTCATACTTTTGATATTCTCAAACCTTTTCAACTTTCACGCAATACATGAGCGTGAGCCATGGATATAACACTATAGGTCGAATAGAATATGATGGTGGAGGTTGTGTGGAGAAGACAAAAAAGGAAGAAAGTCTCACATCGACGCGGCTAATCAATGGGCTATGGAGATGCCCATCAATTGATGTCAATGTGAGGAGTAGGGATTGCCATGCAACGGATGCACTAAGAGCTATAAGTGTATGAAAGCTCAAACTGGAAACTAAGTGGGTGTGCATCCAACTTGCTTGCTGACCTTGGGCATTTGAGGAAGCCCATCATCAGAATATACAAGCCAAGGTCTATAATGAAAATTCCCACTAGTATATAAAAGTGATAACTCAAGAGACTCTCTATATGAAGGACATGGTGCTACTTTGAAGCACAAGTTTGGTAAAAGGATACTAACATTGCCCCCTTCTTTCTCTTTTTTTAGCAGGCTTCTTTGGCCCCCCTTTTTAGGCTTCTTTGGCCTCTCCTTTTTTCTTTTCTCTTTTTTTTCATGGGGCAATGCTCTAATAATGATGATCATCACACTTTTATTTACTTACAACTCAATATTACAACTCGATACTAGAACAAAGATATGACTCTATATGAATGCCTCCGGTGGTGTACCGGGATGTGCAATGATCTAGCGTAGCAATGACATAAAAACCGGACAAGCCATGAAAACATCATGCTAGCTATCTTTCGATCATGCAAAGCAATATGACGATAAATGCTCAAGTCATGTATATGATGATGATGGAAGTTGCATGGCAATATATCTCGGAATGGCTATGGAAATGCCATGATAGGTAGGTATGGTAGCTGTTTTGAGGAAGATATAAGGAGGCTTATGTGTGACCGAGCGTATCATGTCACGGGGTTTGGATGCACCGGTGAAGTTTGCACCAATTCTCGAGGTGAGAGAGGGCAATGCACGGTTCCGAAGAGGCTAGCAGTGATGGAAGTAGGACTGGGCGTTCGGTTCCCCCGAACCGATCGGTTCGGTTCCTCGGCGTATTTAACATTTCGGTTCTGTCAAAATACTGACCGATCGGTGAATTGGAAATTACCTGACCGAAGATTCTTTGCACGCAAATGTCGGTTCGGTCGTCGGTTGCACCAAAACAACACCGAGATATACGTATTTAATAACAACCGCAGCCTGCTTCTATTTCAATGTACAGTGCTTGTACCTCTGCCTACTAGCTAGTAATAAAGGCTAGCTTGCTTGGCTGTTTCCTCCTATTGATTCTCCCGAGTAGAAATTAGCGGTGGCGGCTCACTCGGTAAAGTACTAGTACTAGTACCTATTACTATCTACACGAGAGAAGTAGCACTATCTCTTTTAAACAAAATTTAAAGTGACGCTGAGTCCAATGAGTCAAGGGCACCTCCTGCCGATACAACCATGGTACTCGTGCACTTGGGCAGATAGCACTTGATAGCAACAGGCGTGCAGGTCAGACATCTGTATTTCTTGGTTTTCGGTCCACTCGGTTACCCGAGGTAGAGACCCGAATTAACCGGGCTAAGTTCGGTTTCCACCAAATGCAAACCGGATGTAGTACCGAAGTTTTTGGTTTCGGTGTATTCGGATTCGGTGCCGGTTAGTTCAGTTCGGGGCATCGGTTTTCGGGTTATATGCCCAGCCCTAGATGGAAAGGTGAGAGTGCGTATAATCCATGGACTCAACATTTGTCATAAAGAAATCACATACTTATTGCAAAAATATATTAGTCATTGAAACAAAGTACTATGCGGATGCTCCTATAGGGGGATAGATTGGTAGGAAAAGACCATCGCTCGTCC
Organism: Aegilops umbellulata; assembly: GCA_032464435.1. Taxonomy (NCBI): domain Eukaryota; kingdom Viridiplantae; phylum Streptophyta; class Magnoliopsida; order Poales; family Poaceae; genus Aegilops; species Aegilops umbellulata. The sequence continues at coordinate 643,770,819 of CP136060.1, read as the reverse complement.
CCGACCGCCACTCATAAGGAAGACAATCAATAAATACCTCATGCTCCAACTTCGTTACATAACGGTTCACCATACATGCATGCTACGAGAATCACAAACTTCAACACAGGTATTTCTACAATCCACAACTACCCACTAGCATGACTCTAATATCACCATCTTTATATCACAAAACTATTGCAAGGAATCAAACATATCATATTCAGTGATCTACAAGTTTTATGTAGGATTTTATGACTAACCATGTGAATGACCTATTCCTGTCAACTCTCTAAATAGATATAAATGAAGCAACAGAGTTTAATTCTTTGTACAAAAGATATGCCCACACTCTATAAAATATAAGTGAAACAAAAGAGCATTCTACAAATGGCGGTTTTCTATGTGAAGAGAAACAGGCAATCCAAACTTCAAATGATATAAGTGAAGCACATGAAGCATTCTGTAAAGCCATACTCAAAGAATATAAGTGAAGTGCAATGAGCATTCTATAAATCAACCATGGACTATATCATACCAGCATGGTGCATAAAAGAAACTTGAAAACTAAATGCAAAAGACGCTCCAAGATTTGCACATATCGCATGAACGAAATGAATCTGGAAACATACCGATACTTGTTGAAAAAGATGGGATGCCTTCCGGGGCATCCCAAGCTTAGACGCTTGAGTCTCCTTGAATATTTACTCGGGGTGCCTTGGGCATCCCCAAGCTTGAGCTATTGCCTCTCCTCCTTCTCCTCACATCGAGACATCCTCGATCTTCGAAAAACTTCATCCACACAAAACTCAACAGAAAACTCGGTAAGATCCGTTAGTATAATAAAGCAAATCACTACTCTAAGTACTGTTGCAAACCAATTCATATTTTGTTTTTGCATTGTAGCTACTGTAATATGACTTTTCCATGGCTTAATCCACTGATAGAAATCGATAGTTTCATCAAAACAAGCAAACTATGCATCAAAAACAGAATCTATCTTAAACAGGACAGTCTGTAGTAGTCTGAACATTCACCATACTTATGGTACTCCAGAAATTCTGCAAAAATAAGGAAAAATAAACAATTTGTATAGAAAGACAGTACAAAAAGTTTCAGAACCGTTTGATGTTCCAGTAAAAAAATGTAAAATCACGCACTACTGCCAAAGTTTTTGTTTTGCACCGCACAAACCAACAAGCAATGTAAACATCGTAAAGGCAAACCTTGGCACATTATTTTTATAATACAATGGAATTGTACAAGGGGATAATTATTTTTGTTGAAAAGTTTCTGTAATCAAGATTCACAAAGTTTCCGTGAGCATGAACAAAGTTCAAGGCTAGCTCCCACTTTAACAATGCTCGTCTTTCTCACTTTCACTTTCCTTTTTTGAAAAAGTTTTAGGTTCCCCTCTTTATTTTTTTTGTTTTTAAACTTTATAAAAGCACACAACAGAAATAAATGACTCTCTAAAACTTCTGGGTTGTCTCCCTGACAACGCTTTCTTTAAAGCCATTAAGCTAGGCATATAGTGCTCAAGTAATGGATCCACCCGGATCCCAAGGTATATCAAAGCCAATTTTAATTAACAATGATTTGTGATCTAGTAGTGAGCACAAAGTAACATATATCATGCAACAACGAAGTCTAACTCTCTTCCTATGCATTGGCATGTCATACAAGAACAATTCATGCACATGTAGTAAAGGCCAATACATAGCATAAGCAGTTTCTTGCAATTTTATCATGTGGGAAACATAGAGAGGTGGAGATATAGTTCCTCTCTCATAATAATTGCAAGTAGGAGCAGCAAGCACATGCATATTATATCTATCAAAATCATCATGTGTAGTAGTAAAATGCAACCCATCAATATAATCCTTAATAAGGGCAAACTTCTCCGATATAGTGTAGTCGGGAGAATTCAAAAAGATAATAGGACTATCATGCGTGGGTGCAAGAGCAACAGTTTCATGTTTAACATAAGGAACTATAGCAAGTTCATCTCCATAAGCATCATTCATATTGGCATGTTGGCCACAAGCATAGCAAGCATCATCAAAAAGGGATATTTCAAAAGAATCAACGGGATCATAACAGTCATCATAGCAATCATCCTTCGGTAAGCACGAAGGGAAATTAAACAATGTATGAGTTGAAGAGTTACTCTCATTAGAAGGTCGGCACGGGTAGCTAATCCGCTCTTTCTCCTTTTGTTCTTCGCTCTCCTCATCATCTTTTTCATCCAATGAGCTTACACTGTCATTAATTTCTTCTTCCATAGACTCCTGCAAAATATTAGTCTCTTCTTGGACAATGGAGACTCTCTCAATAAAATCATCAATATCGGAATTGAATTCATAATTCTCATAGCAATATTTAAGGATAGCTAAATTTTCAGGTCTATAAACTGAATCATCAAAATCTTCAAACTCTTTAAACAAAGATTCAATTTCACATGCACCCTTAAAAGCAACAAATTCTTCTATTCGTTCCACATCATAGTAATCATATATACCTCTAGCATAAGAAGCCAAGGTTTCATTATCATTAAATTTGCATGAAAAGGGAAGTTGTGGAGCCTTCATCCTAGAGCAACAAGTATAATCATATCTCAAGCATAGTTCCCGAGCATACCAATGCAACATATGAATTTGATCCCATAATAGTTTCCCGTTTTGAGTCAAGCGACAATCCCTAAAGTATTCACATTGATCCAACATGTCTCCCATTATATAATTGAATGGGGTTTTCTCAGGATTATCAAAGTAGTACATAATATTTTTCACATAACCAGCATCGAGGGTCTTAGGAGGTTCCCCATCTCCATGAGTAGCAAGTACACCTAATTTTTTTGGCATTTCATGTTCCATATCCATAAGTAAGGATAGAGAACAACTTAGAACAACAAATAAAAATTACTCAGTGATAAAGCAAACAAGCACACACGAGAATATTCACCCCACGCTATAACTCCCCGGCAACGGCGCCAGAAAAAGGTCTTGATAACCCACAAGTATAGGGGATCAACTGTAGCCTCTTTCGATAAGTAAGAGTGTTGAATCCAACAAGGAGCTAAAGGTAGAACAAATATTCCCTCAAGTTCTATCGACCACCGATACAACTCTACGCACGCTTAACGTTTGTTTTACCTATAACAAGTATGAAACTAGAAGTACTTTGTAGGTGTTTTTGGATAGGTTTGCAAGATAATAAAGAGCGCGTAAATAAAAACTAGGGGCTGTTTAGATAAAGAAATAGCTAAGTTAGTTTTAGTATAGAGCTTTTTGTCACGAGAAAGTTATTTGTCCCTAGGCAATCGATAACTAGACATGTAATCACTATTGCAATTTTATTTGAGGGAGGGGCATAAGCTAACATAATTTCTCTTCTTGGATCGTATGCACTTATGATTGGAACTCTAGCAAGCATCCGCAACTACTAAAGATCATTAAGGTAAAACCCAACCATAGCATTATAAGGCATCAAGTCCTCTTTACTCCCATACGCAAACAACCTACTTACTCGGGTATGTGCTTCTTTCACTCACACCACCCACCATAAGCAAATCATGAACATATTGCAAACCCTACAGCGGGGATCCCTCACGCTTGCGTGACACAGAGAGCACCATAGGACAACACCAATAATAAAACATGCAACTCAAACCAATCACGATCATCAATTTACCCATAGGACAAAACAGATCTACTCAAACATCATAGGATAGCCATACATCAGTAGGAAATAATATATAGCGTTGAGCACCATGTTTAAGTAGAGATTACAGCGGGTAAAATAGGGGTTACACCACTGCATAGAGGGGGAAAGAGTTGGTGATGAGGGAGGTGAAGTTGTTGGTGTAGATTGCAGTGATGATGATGGCCCCGGCAGCGTTTCGGTGCCACCTGGAGAGAGGGGGAGAGAGCCCCTCTTCTTCTTCTTCTTCCTTGACATTCTCCCAAGATGGGAGAAGGGTTTACCCTCTGGTCCTTTGTCTCCATGGCTTGGGAGGGGCGATAGCCCCTCCGAGATTGGACCTGTCTCTTTGTCTCTCTCTGTTTCTGCGCTCCTGATTCTGCCCTTTTACCGTTTCTTAAATTCCCGGAGATCCGTAACTCCGGTTGGGCTGAATTTTGGACATGATCTCTATCCGTATATAAGCTTTCTTGCGGCGAAAGAAGGGTGCCAACTGCCTTACGGGGTGGCCACGAGGGCCCAGGGCACGCCTCACCCCCTAGGGTGCGCCCCTGCCTCGTGGCCCCCTCGGGCATCGTATCATGTTGATTCTTCTTCCCAAAAATCACATATATTCCAAAAAAATCTCCGTCAATTTTTATCCTGTTTGGACTCCATTTGATATGGATTTTCTGTGAAACAAAAACATGCAACAAACAGGAACTGGCACTGGGTACTGGATCAATATGTTAGTCCCAAAAAATAGTATAAAAAGTTGTCGAAAGTATATGAAAGTGGTAGAATATTGGCATGGAACAATCAAAAATTATAGATACGATGGAGACGTATCACATACATGTTATCACAATAATCATCATGGATAGCAACTTCGTTTTCATAATCAATTGCAACCTCTTCCGAAATAGTGGAATCATTACTAACTAAAGTCGACACTCTTCCAAATCCACTTTAGATGATAGTATTATTCATACTCCAATAGATATAAGTGAAGTTTATGGAGCATTATACAATTAATATAGACTAACCAATATCCAAGCTCAAAATATATAAGTGAAGCACACAAAGCATTTCATAAAACCATACTAAAAAGATTTAAGTGAAGCACAAAGAGCAATTCTATAAGATCATACTTAAAAGATATAAGTGAAGCACATGAAGTATTCTATAAATCAATGAAGGGCTATCTCATACTAGCATGGTTCTTAAAGGAAAAACAAAAACACAAAGTAGACAAATCATGTGAACAAAACAAAAACCAAGGTATACCGATAATTGTCGAAGAAAAGAGATGGGATGCCAACTAGGGCATCCCCAAGCTTAGATGCTTCAGTATCCTTGAAATATTTACTTGGGGTGCCTTGGGCATCCCCAAGCTTGAACTCTTGCCTCTCTTTATTCTTCTCATATTGATAGCTCCTCGATCTTTGAACACTTAATCCAAAACTTTAACAAAAACTTTGTGAGATCCGTTAGTATAATAAAGCAAATCACTACCTTTAGGTACTGCTGAAAACTTATTAAAAATTCATCTTAGAACTATATCTACTGTATTCCAACTTCACCATGGCTCATACCCCTCGATACTACCCATAGATTCATCAAAATAAGCAAACAACACACGAAAAAAGAATCTGTCAAAAACAGGACAGTCTGTAGTAATCTGGAAGTTTAGTAAACTTCTGTGACTCCAAAAAATTCTAAAAAATATGAAAATTTAAACAATTTGTACACAAGTAATGTGCAAAAATTTTCAGACCCATTTGACTTTCTAGTAAAAAATGTAAATTCACGCGCCAAAGTTTCTGTTTTTGTACTGCACAAAATAAACAAGCAATCTAATCATCCTAAAACCAAAGCTTGGCACATTATTTTTATAATACAATGGATATATACAAGGGGATAATTATTTTCAGAGAAGCTTCCATGGAAATTTTTACATTGTTTTCATGAGCATGAACACAAGTGCTCAAGGTCGACCCTCACTTCTTCAATGCATAATCTTCCAATCACTTCTCTTATTGAAAAACTTTTTAGGCATGAGAGGCAAGTATTTTTTTTGTATTTTCATTCTTTTAATTTTTTTGTATGTTTCACCCACAACTAAATAGAACAAAAAGGTAAAACAAAATCTACTTAGTGAAGAAAGCAAACAAGCACACATGAGAATATCAAACCCACGCTATTGCTCCCCGGCAACGGCACCAGAAAAGAGCTTGACAATCCCCAAGTGTAGGGAATCATCGTAGCAATTCCCAAAGGTGGAAGTGATAAGTATGGAGTGCCGAACCCACAAGGAGCTAAAGGTAAGATCAATATTCTCTCAAGTCCCATCTGCCACTGATATGACTCTACGTACACTGAATGTTTGCTTCCAACTAAAAACGAGAAATAAAACTATGTTGTGGGTATGAAGAGGATAACTTTGCATGGTATCGGAGAGCTAAAATATAAAAGTAGGTGCTGTTATCATAAAGTTATAATATATTACTAAATATTATAAATAGCGAGTGTGTAATAATGATGGATCGGTGTGCGGAATTGTCCTAGGCAATTGTTAGCAAGACCGGTAGTCGTCATTGCAATTTCATATGAGGGAGAGGCATAAGCTAACATACTTTCTCTTCTTGGATCATATGAACTTATGATTGGAACTCTAGAAAGCATCCACAACAACTAAAGATCATTAAGGTAAAACCCAACTGAGGGAGTCCTGGATTAGGGGGTGTTCGGATTGCCGGACTATACCTTCAGCCGGACTCCAGGACTATGAAGATACAAGATTGAAGACTTCGTCCCGTGTCCGGAAGGATCTTTTCTTGGCGTGGAAGGCAAGCTAGGCATGCGGATATTCAAGATCTCCTACCATTGTAATCGACTCTGTGTAACCCTAACCCTATCCGGTGTCTATATAAACCGGAGGGTTGTAGTCCGTAGGACAACCATCATCATACACAATCATACCATAGGCTAGCTTCTAGGGTTTAGCCTCCTTGTTCTCGTGGTAGATCTACTCTTGTACTACCCATATCATCAATATTAATCTAGCAGGAGTAGGGTTTTACCTCCATCGAGAGGGCCCGAACCTGGGTAAAATAAAGTGTCCCTTGTCTCCTGTTACCATCCGACCTTGACGCACAGTTTGGGACCCCCTACACGAGATCCGCCGGTTTTGACACCGACACCAACCATAGCATTAAAGCATCAAGTCCCCTTTATCCCATACGCAACAACCCCCTTACTCGGGTTTATGCTTATGTTACTCAAGCAACCAACTATAAGCGAATTATAAACATATTGCAACACCCTACGGCGGGAATCCCTCACGCTTGCGCGACACGGAGGGCACAATAGCATAGCACCAAAATAAAACATACTACTTATACCAATCTAGACCATCAATCAACCCAAAGACAAAGGAAATCTATTCAAAACATCATAGGATGGCAACACATCATTGGATCATAATATGTGGCATAAAGCACCATGTTCAAGTAGGGATTACAACGGGGTGCGGGTGAGTGGACCGCGTAAAAGAGATGAGGATGGTGATGATGATGGTGATGTTGATGAAGACGATCACCGCGGCGATGATTCCCCTCCCGATGGCACTCAGGCGCCGCCGAGAGAGAGGAGGAGAGGTTCTCCCCCTTGTGCTTCCTCCTCCATGGCCTCCCCCCTGGATGGGGAGAGGTTGTCCCTCTGGTCCTTGGCCTTCATAGCGATGATGGCCCCTCCGAGATCCTCCTCCATGGCCTCCGGTGATGATGGCCCCCTCCGGCAGGGTGCCAGAGAGGGCCTAGATTGATTTCTCGTGGCTACAGAGGCTTGCGGTGGCGGATCTAGGTTATTTTCTGGAGGTTTGGGGATTTATAGGAGAGGTTGGCGTCGAGAACAAGTCAGGGGGCCCCACGGGGAGTCCACGAGGCACAGGGGCACGCCCTCCACCCTCGTGGGGCCCATGGGACTCCCCTCCGGTAACTCTTCGTTCTAGTATTTTTTATATTTTCCAAGAAAAATCTCCGTTGATTTTCAGCGCATTCCGAGAACTTTTATTTCTTCACAAAAACAACACCACGGTAGTTCTGCTGAAAACAACGTCAGTCCGGGTTAGTTCTAATCAAATCATACCAAAATCATATGAAACTATTGTAACATGGCATGAATACTTCATAAATTATAGATACGTTGGAGACGTATCAATCATGCATTAAGGTATGAAGGCACTTTGATTCAAAGAATTATAACATTGAGAAGTGGTCGCGCGCAAGCGGGCGAGAGCGGGAGAGGGGCAGCCAACAGGGTGATGGATTTTTTGCTGAGAAGTGTATGTGACCTCTCATATTTGAGGTGCAACCGACGCCGCTTCTAGTTTTTGAGGAGTTAAACTGGTTTGAGGGTTGTGCTCTCCATGGGTAAATAAAAGGCCGCTCTCCCAGTGCCACTCGGCCATATGGGCCAAGATTTGTTTCGAGCTTAAGCTTATTCGAAGACTGAGGGCCACCAACAAGCGACAACAAAAGAGAAAATTAGAGGACAAACTACTAGTTGTGACGTTACACTTAAACCTGGGAATGGTTTGGATTGGAACCGCAGTTTCAGTTTGGTTTCTCTACCGAATCCTGTTTGGATGGGTTTAAATGGGCTGAGCCCCTAATCTAATCTGGTGTGGTTTGGCCTTTAGATATTATGGATTAGTCTGGTTCAATTTGGACATCTACAAACGGTCTCAAACAGTTTCAACTCGTAGATGGAAACCGGTCTCTCGACCAAAACTGTACGAGACCAACACCCTCAGCCTCGACGGTCATTGCAATGCGGTTGCGCCAGCCGGGCCGTCGGCCGTCGCCGCCACCGGCTGGAGCTGGCTCGTCTCTCCTCCAGCTTTCCGAGCCATGAAGCTGCCCGATTTTAGTTGCCTCCAACGTCCCAAGGCACGAGTCATCGCTGCCGCCATGGAAGCTCGAGTCTGTCTCCGCCACTGCCGTTGGTTTCGAGTTTCGAGTCGTCTCCGTCGCTGCGGGTTTCAGTCTCCTCGTTGACGTCCAGAGCTCGGTCTACAGGTTCTACCTCTGCCCACACCGCTTCCTGTTGAAAGATTCCTAGATGCAATTAGAAACTCCGCACCTGGATATATGAACTTGTCCACGGCACCTGCATATATGGACTTGTCCATGGTTTTAATCTCTGGATTCAGTCCAAAAATGGAACCGGTTTTGGTTCGGGTTGGGTGAAAAATAAGAATAGATTGGTTTTGTTTGGATTCTAGCAGAATTTTGTTGGACCGAGTTGGTTTGGATGCTGCCCGTGGAGTCACCTAGTTTGGGTTGGCTTTAGTCTGGATGATAAACTATTCACAGGCTTAGTTACACTAGAAGAAAAAGGGTCAAATGTGAGACACATTAGTCCCGGTTTGTAACAGAACCGACACTAATGTGTCCATTAGTGCCGGTTCCAAAGGCTAGGCGGGAGGAGCTCTTTAGTACCGGTTCGTGCCATGAATCGGTACTAAAGAAATTGGTGGCAGGATGTTGTCAGAGTGGGGCCCCTCCAGCACCTTTAGTACCGGTTTGTGGCACAAACCGGTACTAAAAGTCGTCCTATATAAACCCTTCGTCCACCCGCACTCTGTTCTCCCCCCTTTCCCCTCTCCCTCTCCTCTGTTCTTCCCTTCTTTCTCTCGAGTTCATCACAAATTTTGCCCAAAATTTGTCAAGATCTGCAGGCCCCCATCCATTCAAATGATCACAAAGGTTAGCAACTTTGTCCTTTCATCTCTCATTGCTAGATTAGCTCTTGCATTGGTTTATATAGTGATTAATTGTGGGTTTTGGTAATTTGGGAGGAATTATATGTGGTAGTATTTGATTTATATGCAATTTGAGGTCAAAATAACACTTAGTTTGCATATGTAGGTGTGGTTTACTTAGTGCCTTCTATATCTCTGTCGTAACCACCGTCGAACGCCTGCACCGTCCCATCGTCGGCACCACCTTGTGGTGAGCCTCTTGTTCATGAAATTTTATATTAAAAATTGATGTTTGTGTGATTTGGATATATAGTTACTCGTATAATTATCTTATCCGTACATTGTTTGTTATACATAATGCCATGGTTTTGATATCCGTCCCCGTCGGCCCTCGTCCTTGTTATGATTCGGATGTCGTATATTCTCTTTTAAAACTATTTGTTGCATTTCGTGTTTATGACAAATTATGCCCATCAAGTTGACATAGATATTTTTATCTAGGAGGTATGTGAACCGGAAATTCCAACCGACCCTATTGTCGAGAGGTTAAATTTAGTTGAAAGAGAAAACGAGTATTTGAAAGAAAAATTGAAAAGAATTGAGGGGAAGAAGATGGAATTGGAGTTGCATGTTGCTGATGTCGTCGATGATCACAAGATCAAGATGGAGAAAATGCGCTTGAAGATTAGAAAGATTAGAAAATATGCCATTGATAGTGAGGCTTGGTATCATTATGCTGTTGGATCAATTGTTACCTTAGTTACGATCTTGATCGCATTTGTTGTTGCATTTAAATGCTTTAGCTAGAGAGTTATTTGTTTGTTGCATTTAAGTGTTGTATGAACTTTATGTATGAACTTGTATTAATTTGGTGTTTTCGGTGTTGTGTATTGAAGATGAGCCGACAATGGATGTACGACGACCGATGCTCTCCCGAGTTCATTAATGGCGTGCAAACTTTTCAGCTTGCGGCTGAGGTAAACAAGCGGGCGGATGGTTTTATGCCTTGTCCATGTGTTGGCTGTAAGAATGATCAAAATTACTCTAAGTCAAGAACCATTCATGTCCACCTGTTTAACTCCCGTTTCGTGCCCCACTATAATGTTTGGACCAAGCACGGAGAAAGAGGGGTTATGATGGAAGACAATGAAGAAGAAGAGGACGACGACAGCTATCCTGGCCATGGGTTCCCTGAATACGATGATACAACAATGGGGGATGAAGCTGAGCCGGTAATGAGGGAAGAAGCTAAGCCGGCAATGCGGGAAGAAGCTGAAGAAAAGGCATCAGATGAGCCCGTTGATGATCTAGGTCAGGCCATTGCCGACGCAAAGAGAAACTGCGCAAGTGATTTGGAGAAGAAGTTGCGCCGCATGTTAGAGGAGCACAAAAAATTGTTGTACCCGAATTGCGTAGGTGACAAGAAAAAACTGGGCACCACACTGGAATTGCTGCAATGGAAGGCAGAGAATGGTGTATCTGACAAGGGATTTGGAAAGTTGCTGGTAATGATAAATGATATACTTCCAAAGGACCACGAAATGCCCAAGAGTACGTACGAAGCAAAGAAGGTTGTCTGCCCTCTAGGGTTAGAGGTGCAGAAGATACATGTATGCCCTAATGACTGCATCCTCTACTGCGGTGAGTACGAGGATTTGAACGCTTTCCCGGTATGCGGTGCATTGCGCTATAAGATCAGCCGGGATGAGCCTGTGATGTCCAGGGCGAGCGCCCCAGGAAGAAGATTCCTGCCAAGGTGATGTGGTATGCTCCTATAATACCACGGTTGAAACGTTTGTTCCAAAGCAAAGAGCATGCCAAGGCGATGCGATGGCACATAGAAGACCGTAAGAAAGACGGAAAGTTGAGAGTACCCGCTGACGGGTCGCAGTGGAGAAAAATTGAAAGAAAGTACGGGAAGGACTTTGCAGATGACGCAAGGAACGTATGGTTTGGTCTAAGCGCAGATGGCATTAATCCTTTTGGGGAGCAGAGCAGCAACCATAGCACCTGGCCTGTGACTCTATGTATGTATAGCCTTCCTCCTTGGTTGTGCATGAAGCGGAAGTTCATTATGATTCCAGTGCTCATCCAAGGCCCTAAGCAACCCGGCAACGACATTGATGTGTACCTAAGGCCATTAGTTGAAGAACTCTTACAATTGTGGAATGGAACAGGGGTACATGCGTGGGATGAGCACAAATAGGAAGAGTTTGACCTAAAGGCGTTGCTGTTCATGAACATCAATGATTAGCCTGCTCTCAGCAACCTTTCAGGACAGACAAACAAGGGATACCGCGCATGCACGCACTGTTTGGATGATACCGACAGTATATATTTGGACAACTGTAGGAAGAATGTGTACCTGGGACATCGTCGATTTCTTCCGAGCAGGCATCCAGTAAGAAAGAAAGGCAAGCATTTCAAAGGTGAGGCGGATCACCGGACGAAGCCTCGCCACCGTACTGGAGCTGATGTACATGATATGGTCAAGGATTTGAAGGTAGTCTTTGGAAAGGGTCCTGGTGGACAACCTGTTCCGAATGACGCTGACGGACGCGCACCCAGGTGGAAGAAGAAATCTATGTTTTGGGACCTGCCCTATTGGAAAGACCTAGAGGTCCGCTCCGCAATCGACGTGATGCACATGACGAAGAATCTTTGTGTGACCCTGCTTGGCTTCTTGGGTGTGTATGGGAAGACAAAAGATACACCTGTGGCACGGGAGGACCAGCAACATATGCACGGAAAAGACGGCATACATCAAGGTCATGCAAGCTACGCTCTTACCAAAGAAGAGAAGGACATCTTCTTTGAATGCCTGCTCAGTATTAAGGTACCGTCTGGCTTCTCGTCGAATATAAAGGGAATAATAAACATGGCAGAGAAAAAGTTCCAGAACCTAAAGTCTCATGACTGCCACGTGATTATGACGCAACTGCTTCCGGTTGCATTGAGGAGGCTTCTACCGGAAAACGTTCGATTAGCCATTATGAAGGTATGTGCATTCCTCAATGCAATCTCTCAAAAGGTAATCGATCCAGAAATCATACCAAGGTTAGAGAATGATTTGGTGCAATGTCTTGTCAGTTTCGAGTTGGTGTTCCCACTATCCTTCTTCAACATCATGATGCACGTCCTAGTTCACCTATGCGAAGAGATTAACGTTTTGGGTCCTGTATTTCTACACAATATGTTCCCCTTTGAGAGGTTCATGGGAGTCTTAAAGAAATATGTTCATAACCTTGCTAGGCCAGAAGGAAGCATCTCCAAGGGCCATGAAAATGAGGAGGTCATTGAGTTTTGTATTGACTTTATTCCTGACCTTAAGCCGATTGGTGTTCCTGAATCGCGGCATAAGGGTAGACTGGATGGAAAAGGCACGCTAGGAGGGGATCAAATAATATGTATGGACGGACATTCTCTCACTGAAGCACACTACACAGTTCTACAGAACTCCGCCTTGGTGGCTCTGTATATGGATGAACACAAGAATTTTCCACAATCCAAACACCCGGAGCGGTCTGATGACTGGATTACACGTGAACAAACCAGGAGTTTCGCCAGCTGGTTGCAGACACGTACCATGCATGACGCCTCTATTGAAGATGACCTGTACTCGCTATCCTAGTTACCATCTTCGAATATAATGACTTTCAAAGGGTACGAGATAAATGGTAATACATTTTACACGATCACCCAAGATAAGAAGAGCACCAACCAAAACAGTGGTGTGCGCTTTGATGGAGCAACCAAGACGGGAAAGGAAACATATTTTGGTTATATACAGGACATATGGGAACTTGACTATGGACGTGGTTTGAAGTTCCCTTTGTTTCGGTGCAAATGGGTCAATATGACACGAGGCGGGGTAACGGAAGACCCGCAGTACGGAATGACAACAGTGGATCTAACCAATCTTGCGTATGCAGATGAACCATTCGTCCTAGCCAATGATGTGGCACAGGTTTTCTATGTGAAGGACATGTCTACCAAGCCGAGAAAAAGAAAAGATAAGGAAGCGAATGCATCATACGATGAGCCAAAGCTGCACATAGTTCTTTCTGGGAAGAGAAACATCATGGGAGTGAATGACAAGACAGACATGTCAGGAGATTATGAAAAGTTTGATGAAATTGCTCCATTCACAGTGAATATTAACACAAGCATCCCGTTAAATGATGAAGATTTTCCATGGTTACGGCGCAAAGGGACACACACGAAGAAAAATTTTCACACCCAAAGATCTAGGATGTGATCGTCTTCACAATCATCATTTTCTTCTGTATTTCACACCCAGGAGGGAATCTCTGTAATAGTTAGGGTAGTTATGTGTTTTGGCATTTGAAACACGAAGAAATTTTATGTGCAAACAAACTCTTTCATGCATTTACTGATTTTTTAGCTAAATTGAAAAACACTTCAAATGAACTCCGAAAAGGTTGAAAGTTGGCATGGTATCATAATTTCACCCAAATAGCATGTGCAAAAAAGTAGAGAGGGTTACGGCAAAAACTGGATGCACTTCGTGTATAAAATGGACAATCTCTTTCGAACTATCAGGGTTTCGGACGAAAACTCATCTGTTACAAAGGCATTTCATTTTTAAATAATCTAAGCATTAGCAAATTGAATATAATGATAAAACACACTATTATTAAACACAATAAAAAAGAATCACTGGAAAATGTATTTTTAAAGTTAAGTTATTCACAAACTAGTGATTCACACAAATTTCAAATAATTCAAAATTTAAACTATTCAAATTTGAAAACTATCGGCGCTAACAGAAAGTTAGTATTTTTTGTACGTAAAGCAAAAATATTCACAAAGAAACTCTAAATACAGCAAAAAGCAACTAAAAAATAAATGAAACAAAATTAATAATGCAGAAAAGAAAAAAAAGAAAAAAAAGCCCGCCTACTGGGCCACAGCGGCCTGCATACGACTAGAAACCCAACCTGTTGTTGGGCCAGGATGCAGGCCCGCAAGCCCAATAGGCCCCACATGGCAGAGTAGCAGAGGTAGGCCCAGAAGGCCTGCATTTGAGAGGAGCTCAGTGCAGTGCCCGTGCCGGGGCTTATAAATTGGTCCTGGCGCTCCTCGACTAGCGAGGTGGGACTAAACATCTGCGCCCCTTGCCTGCCAGCGCACCCCCCATTAGTACCGGGTCGTGGCACCAACCGGTACTAAAGGGGGTCTTTAGTACTGGTTGGAGCCACCACCCGGTACTAAAGGCCTGCCCTTCCCGCCGCTTGGCCTGGCCAAAACAGACCTTTAGTACTGGTTAATGGCTCCAACCAGTACTAAAGGTCCATCCTATATAAGAAAACACTTCGAAATTTTGTAGTTTCATCTCCCACTTCCTCTCTGCTTCATCGCCGCCGCCCCGTCCCGCGCCGTTGCCGCCGCCGTCGCGCCGTCCCCGTCGACTCCGCGTCGCCCCTGTCCTCGTCGCGCCATCCGCGTCGCCGGCCCGTCCCCGTCCCCTCACCGGCCCGCGTCCCCGTGCCCGCACCGGCCCGCGTCGCCGTCGCCTCGACCTCGCCCGCGCTGTGAGCCTCTGTCCCCCCTCTCCTCCCTCCAATCGAAGCCGTCGCGCGCGCCGCCGGCACCGTCGATCGCCTTGGCTCGCCGTCGCGGGCGTCCCCGCGCGTCCCCGCACCGTCGCCTGCACACACACACAACACATACACACACATACATAATTTTTTATCTGTTTTTATTTTTTAGTTTTTTAGTTTTTAGTTTTTAGTTTTCTGTATTTAGTTATTAGTTTTTAGTTATATAAAGAAATGTTAGTTTTTAGTTTTCTGTATTAATATTAGAAATGTTAGTTTTTAGTTATTAGTTATATATAGAAATGTTAGTTTTTAGTTATTAGTTTTCTGTATTAATGTTAGAAATGTTAGTTTTTTCTGTATTAATGTTATACAAATGTTAGAAATGTTAAATAAAAAATTTGTTATAGAAATGTTAGAAATGTTAGTTTTAGATATGGTCAATGTTTTTTAGTTTATTATATTTTTAGTTATAAAATTTAGAATTTGCATATATGAAATCACAATCCATCATTTAAAAAATTTTACTTTACTTTTACGGCATACAGTATTTGTTGTCGACGATGCCTGACCCACATCCTCGCCGTCGACCCGTTCGCGACAACGTCCTGCTTCAGAGGACCCATGTCCGGGACTGGGCTCCGCCGGGCTGGCACTAGGAGGTTCTACCTTCAGGGGAACGACGCTTGGTGAGGAACCCGGCCCCGGGTCCCGTCGTTGACCCTGATCTCCTTTGGTGGCGTTTGCGTGGGCCACTTTCGGTGCGGAGGGAGCCGGCCCCGCCGGAGGTGGTACGTCACCGTGTCAGGGAGGAGGACGAGCACGTCCATCGCTACATGGCTGCTATGGACGTCAGGTTCTCCAATACCTGGCAGGTTCTTTGGGGAGATCACCCGAGCTATGATCCAGTGATGGTTCCTTCACTTTGGTTGTCCACCGCCCGCGCCTCTGGAACTGCGAGTGGCCTAGATTACTCTGTAGTATTCGATCTTTATTAGCTAGCTAGCTAGCTAGTGATGTATTCGATATGTAATATTCAAGATGATTTATTCAAGATTATATATATTATTCGAGACGATGTATTTGAGATTATATCTATTATTCGAGACGATGTATTCGAGATTATATTCGATGATGCTTATTATGTACTATGATTGATTCAGTTTTTCCTTATTAATTGATTGCATTCATGCATTGTAATTTGAATACTAAATTGTTTTATATTTATTTTGGATTAGTTAAATAAAAGCTATGGCAGACAATACCGACAGAGAGGGAGAAGAGGCCCTGTTCGATATCATATGCCATCCTCGCGGGCCAGATGATGATCAGAATGAAGAAGATTATGACGGCTCCGAATATCTAAACAACACCGGGGAGGGTGATATGATATTCGATCGCGACGACCGAATTGATGAAGTCATGAACTATCATTATGATGATGACGAAGAAAATGTTGATCTTGAAACAACAAAGACTGGCGAGGTATATTTATATAAGCAGGCATCTGGTGATCATCACATGTTTTGAATGACTTGAAGATATATTAACGAATCGATCTTTCTTCTTTCAGCCATCCGGATCGAGCAAATCTTCAGGCAACAGGACAGTACGAGGCCCGAACAAAAAGTTGAAGGAGGGCATAAAGTACAATATCGAGGCCATCAAACCTAATGGCGAACCATTAGCGCCTAAGAAGATTGCAGACAAGTTCATTCGCTAGTGCAGAGTTCTTGTGAAGGACCAACTCCCGATCTCCCTTCAAGAATGGAGAGAGCCAGCAAAGCCACGTCCAGATCTTACTTTTGTCGACGACAGACAAAAAATTCCGCTTTGGGAAACTCTCATGGAACATTTCACCCTACCAGATCATTTCATAGATGCAGATGTGGAGAAAGTCAAGGACGCTGCTCTTAGGAAGATGGCGGTTGCATTCAACAACCACAAGAAACGTGTATGGGCCAAGTACGTCAAGGGAGGAAGGAAGACTCCAGTATTCAAGGGAACACTAGAGAAGCAAAGTGCTCATTGGGACGATTTTGTGAAATTCAAGGAATCAGAATTATCTAAGGAACGGTCGAGAATAAACAAGGCCAATGCCGCAAAAAGAGATAAGTTCCATAAGCTGGGGCCAGGTGGCTACGCGGTGGCAATGCCTAAGTGGGATAAGTCTAAGAAAGAGATGGAGGATGCATGTGTCACTCCAGTTACATTGAGCTGGCTCCCCAGGTGTAGGACTTGGTTCTATGCGCATGGGGGACGTTGGACCCGAAGACAGGCAAAGTTTCAAAGAAGGCATGTCTGAACGGAGCCGAAGATAAGATACTTGTTGCAATAGAAGAGGCTCGATCGGGGGTGTTCGAGCCCAACAGAGAGAACGACGAGCTTACGCGTGCCCTGGGAAATCCTGAACACCCGGGAAGAACACGAGGCAAGGGCGTTATTCCGTGGTATGAGGGGTTTTCGGACTGGAATGACGACTACAGAAGCCGTGCGAGAAGGAAGATTTCGGAGGAGAAGAAGAGGAAGATGGAGGAGGAGCAGAGGAAGCCGGACTATGAGCGCCTTCAAGGCCTAGAATCAGCGCACGCGGACTTGGCAGTCAAATTCCAGCGGCAGCAGGAGCAGATCGGATCACTTAGCCACCAAAGGGGGTCTCAGCAGTGGCAGCAGCTAGCAGATGATCCAGCATTGGATAGCATCGTCCCATCCATGCCGAGAAGCAGCGTGGGTTCCGCCCCGGGCGACGCAATGCTGGATAGATACCCCGCGAATGACATCATGGAGAACACTAACTGCGAGCTACACTTCAAAATGAAGAACATATCTATGAAGGTGGAGGACGCCGTTGCTTTTACAAATCCCCCCGAGGCAACCTTCCATTGCAACTCGATTCCAGCGGGCTATGCTCGTGTCTTGGTTGATGAGGTGGTGGACCAATATTCGGGGCTAGAGCTTGACATTCCTGGAGGTGACGAGGAGCACACACTGGGAGAGGCCAAACATCGTATCACCCTATGGAGAAAGGATTGCATAATCTTTCGAAGGCCACCGACACCGCGTCAGCCGACTCCTCGTCGAAGTCCGCCACCGAGTCAGTAGACTCCCGCTCCTCCAAGTCTACCAACGCGTCAGGCCACTCCTCCTTCTCCAAGTCCGGCAAAGCGTCAGGCCACTCCTCCTCGAAGTCCGACACAGCGTCAGACCACTCCTCCTCCAAGTCCGGCACAACTTCAGGCCACTCCTCCTCAAAGTCTGGCACAGCTTCAGGCCACTCCTCCTCCTCCAACTCAGCCACGTCAGCCGTCTCCGCCGCCTCAGCAATGACGGAAGAGAGCCGCCGCAGCTATGGTGCGTAGCGGTACAAGTCGAGGTAGTACGGGAGGTACAGGCGGAGGCAAGCGATTTCAATATGGTCTAAGCCTCGCGCCTCTTCCGCAGAGGCCTTATGACAAGTCCGAGGAGGAAAACGCAACGATAGTGAAGGCCCAGGTGGAAGCCCATTTTGCACCGAAACTGCCACCGCCGCCAATGGAGAAAGTGCCTGAGGAAAAGATTGATCACTTCATTCATATGGCTAGAGCACCAGCTCCCATGCCTGTTGACACAGACTATGTGCGCCACCTCAGGAAGTTAAATTGAGCACGTCTACAGAATGAGGCGAGCTCGAGCTCGAGCAAATCAGCTGGCAGAAAATGCGGTAAAACCGTTCCCCAGCTGGGAGAACAGGCGGCGCAATCAATCCCCCCGCTTGTTGTGCCAGCAACACATGAGAGTACGCGCGCCCAATATTATTGTGGGAAAACCGTTAACGTGCCCCAGCTGGGCGATGTGGTAATAACCGAGCAGCATATAATGCGGGCTGAAATGCTCAAGATCACTGTTGGACAACTCCTCGAGATCGAGCCCTTGTCTCCGCTTAGAGAGGAGGAAATAAAACGGAAATATGTCCGGGGCCAACCTTTGGTCGAGCCAGACGAGGTCAAGAAGCTCCCAACGAGAATGTATGAATTGCATCAATGATACATGAACATTACCAAGATTTCCAATCAAGAGTCCCTAATGGTGAATGTCAAGAAGGATCATTACTTCCATGAGAAAGTTTTGTCCGTTGAGTATTCAGAACAATTTCAGTTATACAATCAGGACGCACTCGACAAATCTATCGTCAGTTGCTATTGTCTGTAAGTGATTTCTTTCTGTAATTTAAGTCTCAAGCTAGTTGTAGTGATCATTTTGATCAATCATTACCTGTAATTATCCTCACTATATTCTTTTCTATGGTATTATGCAGGATGAAGATGTATGAAATGAAAAAAGGTGGACGCTATGGCATTGGGTTCATTGACCCAAATACCATTAATGAATACACATGGAAATTAGATACATATTATCGAGCAAGTGTAGAGGAAAGCATGCTAGAGTTCTTCAAGTGCCTCAATACCAATGAAGATATACTACTTCCTTACAACTTCCTGTGAGTCACACTGTCTTGTACTACAAATTCTGTTTTTGCTTACTAGCTAGCTACATGTTTTTGCTTACATATGCCCGCTTAATTAAGACATGCAAACATGTGTGCATGCAGTTTTTACTGGATCTTGTTAATCATTAAAGTTGATGAAGGAACAGTTGAAGTACTAGACTCACTACTTAAGAAAGAAAGTGACTACACCATCATGAAGGGGATAGTCAACAGGTAATTTCAATCATTATTAACTATATCTAGGCCTATTTAATTAGATCGTCATTTCCTGATAACAACTATTTAATAACCCCTTTATTCATTTTCTTTGTCAGCGGGTAGGGTTGGGCAAAGTTCATCAACGACACTCCAAGCCAATGGAAACAAAAGCTGAAATGGTATCGACCCAAGGTAAGTAATTAAGTAGTACTAGCTAGCTAGCTGCCATCTCTTTAATTATCATGCTTGATTAATTATTATCTGATCAAATTCCATTCTCATAAAGGCCCTGAAGCAGGCGCCGGGGGCTGATCTGTGTGCATACTACGTTTGCGAGAACATTCGCATGATGGCGTCCGAAAGGAGCAGATCTCAAAGACAGGACTGGGTACGTTTGTCAGAACACTATTCACATTTTTTACACCACTATCGATATCTAGTCACACAACTAATACACATGCATATTGATCTTCTTCTTAATAGTTCAGAGAGGTGCGGGAGAAGCTCCTACCAACGGAGCGCATACAAGAAATCCAAGAGGAAATAGCGGGACTTTTGCTCGACCAGGTCATAGATACGAACGGAGAATACTATTACCCACTACCACCCCCATGAACCATTTCCAATTGTCATCGTGCTCCGAAGGCACCAATTAGGCTAATGCCACTGGCTCCGAAGGCAGCAATTAGGAGAAATTGTATATAGCTAGCTAATTGTATATATATATACATGTGTGTATGTGTGAATTAATGGTGGTTGTGAGACATTCGATGATATATATGATTGGTTCTACTAGAAATTATATTTATATATATGCACAACTTGTACAATATGTGGTCTCGTAAAATACCAGCAAACAAAAAAGAATTAAATGGAAAACACAAAATTAAATAAAAAAGAAATCATAAACCCAAAACCCCCCAACCTTTTAATACCGGTTGGTGTCACCTACCGGTACTAAAGGGCTTCCTGCCCCCGGAGCTAGCTCGTGCCACGTGGTTGCCCTTTAGCACCGGTTCGTGCGGAACCAGTACTAAAGGGGGGGGGACCTTTAGTCCCCACACTTTAGTGCCAGTTACCGAACCGGCACTAAAGGGCCTTACGAACCGGTGCTATAGCCCGGTTCTGCACTAGTGTTACATGCTTGGATGTGAGGACAAAGTACCAATTGGCACTTCACACATTCTAGAAATATATTTGGTTACACCCCAAACTTCATAGTCCTAAACTCTATATATCTTATGAAGTTACTAGCATCCATACACAAGTGTAGAACCACATTGGTTGTACCTACCGTGGAAAATGGTATATACAAACATATTATAAGATATTTGGAAAATGATGTAAAATATATTTGGTTGTTCACATTTACGTTGAAACCCATGTAATGAATGATTTTTTCCCTAAATAAGACAATGTAAAAAAAAGATGTACATAATTTTTGGAACAAATTATAGGTGTAACTCACACTAGAATTGTATTTATAATGATAAATATGGGAACTATATGAAAACATTGTACATTAGAGTTTTTTCGCCGTTAATGTCTTTAGCTATATAGAAAATAGTGGTCCATATGATATGTTAAATTATGTACAAAGAAAAATGATAACATACATAAACAACTAGTTTAGTAATAGCGAGATAAAGAAGTGTAGTATAAATAAACAGAAGAGAGAAACTTTTGGGGATCGCGTTCAACCGAATTCACGGTGTAAGACATCGAAATCCCCAACCGTAAAGTTATGTTCTGATTTTGCATAAATCCATTGAATTTGTATTTAGTGCCCCAAGATTATTGTATTTATGTAGTTTAGCCCTCGGGCTTACCGTATTTTGCAATCAAGCAAGCTTCGGCTCAGGCATGGCCTTTGTCCTTCGGCCTTGACCTGAGGTGGCCGACGCACATGAGCGACAATGCCCACAACACACTCCAGAATGTGGCGTGGCAGTGCCTGGCGGCCCTCGGCCCCTCGTCGCCTCTCTCGGTCACGTCTTCTTATGGAACTGTTCTCTCAGTCGACCCATGATCATTACATCACAGCAGCTGCAGTTTCGAGTGACGTCCACACATGCTCAGAAGAGGCAGAGATACGAAACCTTGTCTCTTTGGCGATGTTGCATTTTTAGCTCTTAAATTTTATGTCAATCTTAGACAAGTTCCTAAGAATTACTGCTCAGTTGCAAGGTTAAGAGATCTAATCTTAGTCAATTGCGTTCATACTTTTATTTACATCTATATTTAGCCCATTTTTCGTTGAGTTCAAAATCCAGAAATGTGTGGCTGGTATTACTTGACATGGTCAATCTGTTTGCTAATTTAGCAATTCCTATAACACGCTTGTGAGAGGCAAAGACATAAGCAAAAGAACTCTGCGCCCTACAACATGCACGCCATCCATGCATGCAATGTGAAGTCGCTAATACACCAGTGGTACACCATCTTCAACTTCGTCATGAAGTTTTGCGGTGCGATTGACCAAGTGGAGACAAGGTGACCATTGGTCTCGTCAACCATGGAGATCACAAGTGTTGCTTGTTGTTATTCTTATTCTACAAGTTGGTTAATTCATTCATTCACTTAGTGCTGCCATTGTCTACTACAGGACCAGGGTAGACCATTCACACACATACACTGTTGAAGGAAGCTCATGGGGCAATTTGTGTGGGACCACATGTGTCGGGTCTTGCTCTAGTATCGTTGAATTTGGTATAGATGTTTTCGAAAAACCTGTTGAACATATGATTATCTTTGGTTATCTTGTTGAATTTGAATTATTGTTGTACTTTTTCGATAAAGGGCGTTTTTATTAACTCAAAATGTAGCATCAAGTGGATACAAAGCATAATGAGTAACAACTGACCTCTTCATAACTAGGATGCGCACTGCCAATCACGGACAGTCTGACACAAGAAACGAAAAAAAGCAACATATTGGCACCAATAAAGTCATAAGAGACCAACACTATGCCTATGTTTAAGGAGGTGGTGGACCGATCTGAAGATTATGCTGCCACCGATGTTGGATGAAAACCTCCCTGTCCACCCGCTCCATCCGCATGCACACCACCTTGAATAACGGTTGGTACTCTGTTCGATGTAGCATAGACCATGTATGAAGCCAGTCTGTACAACAAAAAATTACCTGCAAAGGAGCGGAGTTTTTCCCATTGAAAATCAAATCATGTCTACATAGCCACAACGACCATAATAAGTCATACACTCCCAACATTATTAGCATTCTGAACCTATTTGGAATACCGTCCAACCAATGACCAAAAATATTGACAACACTTGTGGGGGTATAGGTAATTGGGCGCTATTTGGATGACTGACCATGTAGAACACGCAAAATTGCATTGGAAAAAAGAGGTGTTTGATTGTCTTGTCGTGAGTACAGAAACTACACTTCTTGCTTCCTTACTAGTTGCGATGGGCGAGGTTGTCTTTCGTTAGCACAAATCCCCTCTAAAGATACCACATGAAATTTTTAACTTTTAATGGAATCTTGGACTTCCAAAATTTTATGTTATTATCCACTATGACATGTGACTCCATGAGTGCACGGTACATAGAGTCGATTGTGAAGGACCCAGATGTAGTGAGGATCTGATACGTCCATTTTGCATATCATGTTTTCATACTGTTATTTATAAGGTTTTATGCATAATAATGCTTTTTGGAGTATTTCTAATGCATTTTCTCTCATAATATGCAAGGTTTACACAAAGAGGGAGAATGCCGGCAGCTGGAATTCTGGACCTAAAAAAGCACGTCATAGCTACCTATTCTACAAATCTCCAAATAAGCTGAAACTTCACGGAGATTTTTATTGAATATTTAAGAATTATTGGAGCCAATAACTACCAGAGGGGCCCGCCAGGTGGGCACAACCCACCTGGGCGTGCCAGGGCCCCCAGGCGAGCCCTGGTGGGTTGTGCCCTCCTCGGCCCACCTCCGGTGCCCCTCTTCTGGTATATAAGTCATTTTGACCTAGAAAAAATAAAGAGAGGACTTTCGGGATGAAGCGTCGCTGTCTCGAGGAGGAATTTCGACAGGAGCACTTTTTCCCTCTGGCGGAGCGATTCCGTCGGGGGAACTTCCCTCTCGGAGGTGGAAATCATCGTCATCGCCATCACCAACAACTCTCCCATATTTGGGAGGGCCATTTCCATCAACATCTTCAACATCACCACCTCCTCTCAATTCCTAGTTCATCTCTTGTGTTCAATCTTTGTGCTGGAACCTTAATTGGTGCTTGTGGGTGACTATTAGTGTTGATTACATCTTGTAGTTGATTACTATATGGTTTATTTGGTGGAAGATTATATGTTCAGATCCATTATGCTATTTAATACCCCTCTGATCTTAAGCATGATTATCATTTGTGAGTAGTTACTTTTGTTCTTGAGGTCACGAGAGAAGTCATGTTGAAACTAATCATGTGAACTTGATATGTGTTCGATATTTTGATGATATGTATGTTGTTATTCCCTTAGTGGTCTCATGAAAACATCGACTACATGGCACTTCACCATATTTGGGACTAAAGGAATGTATTGTGTAGTAGTTATTAGATGATGGGTTGCTAGAGTGACAAAACCTTAAACCCTAGTTTATGTGCTACATCGTAAGGGACCGATTTGGATCCCAAAGTTTAATGCTATGGTTAAATTTTATCTTACTACTTTTCTCGTAGATGCGGATGCTTGCGAGGGGGTTAATCATAAGTAGGAGGTTTGTTCAAGTAAGAACAACACCTAAGCATCGATCCACCCACATATCAAATTATCAAAGTAGCGAACACGAATCAAGCCAATATGATGAAAGTGATATGATAAAATCCCCGTGTACCCTCAAGAACACTTTGCTTATTATAAGAGATCGTTTTGGCTTGTCCTTTGCCTCAAAAGTATTGGCCTACCTTGCTGCACTTTTGTTACCGTTACCGTTACTTGCTCGTTGCAAATTATCGTGCTATCAAACTACTTGTTACCAACAATTTCAGTGCTTGCAGACATTACATTGCTGAAAACCACTTGTCATTTCCTTCTGCTCCTTGTTGGGTTCGACACTCTTACTTATCGAAAGGACTACGATTGATCCCCGATACGTCTCCAACGTATCTATAATTTTTGATTGTTCCATGCTATATTATATTCTGTTTTGGACATTATTGGGCTTTACTATACACTTTTATATTATTTTTGGGAATAACCTATTAACCGGAGGCCCAATCCAGAATTGTTGTTTTTGCCTATTTTAGAGTTTCGCAGAAAAAGAATATCAAACAGAGTCCAAACGGAATGAAACCTTCGGGAACGTAATTTTTGGAACGAACGTGATCCAGAGGACTTGGACACTATGTCAAGACATCAACCAGGAGGGCACGAGGTAGGGGGCGCGCCTACCCCCCTGGGCGCGCCCTCCACCCTCGTGGGCCCCCTGTTGCTCCACCGACGTACTTCTTCCTCCTATATATACCTACGTACCCCCAAACTACCAGATACGGAGCCAAAAACCTAATTCCACCGTTGCAACCTTCTGTACCCATGAGATCCCATCTTAGGGCCTGTTCCGGAGTTCCGCCGGAGGGGGCATCGATCACGGAGGGCTTCTACATCAACACCATAGCCTCTCCGATGATGTGTGAGTAGTTTACCTCAGACCTTCGGGTCCATAGTTATTAGCTAGATGGCTTCTTCTCTCTTTTTGGATCTCAATACAATGTTCTCCCCCTCTCTCGTGGAGATCTATTCGATGTAATCTTTTTTCGCGGTGTGTTTGTTGAAACTGATGAATTATGGGTTTATGATCAAGTTTATCTATGAACAATATTTGAATCTCCTCTGAATTCTTTTATGTATGATTGGTTATCTTTGCAAGTCTCTTCGAATTATCAGTTTGGTTTGGCCTACTAGATTGATCTTTCTTGCAATGGGAGAAGTGCTTAGCTTTGGGTTCAATCTCGCGGTATCCTTTCCCAGTGACAGCAGGGGCAGCAAGGCACGTATTGTATTGTTACCATCGAGGATAACAAGATGGGGTTTATATCATATTGCATGAGTTTATCCCTCAAGATCATGTCATCTTACTTAAAGCATTACTCTGTTCTTTTGAACTTAATACTCTAGATGCATGCTGGATAGTGGTCGATGTGTGGAGTAATAGAAGTAGATGCTGGCAGGAGTCGGTCTACTTGTCTCAGACGTGATGCCTATACACATGATCATACCTAGATATTCTCATAACTATGCTCAATTCTGTCAATTGCTCAACAGTAATTTGTTCACCCACCGTAAATACTTATGCTCTTGAGAGAAGCCACTAGTGAAACTTATGGCCCCCGGGTCTATTTTCCATCATATTAATCTCCCATCAACAAGCTATTTCCGTTGCCTTTTATTTTACTTTGCATCTTTATCATAAAAATAATAAAATATTATCTTATCATATCTATCAGATGCCACTCTCGTAAGTGACCGTGTATGGATTGACAACCCCTTATCGCGTTGGTTGCGAGGATTTATTTGTTTGTGTACGTGCGAGGGACTGGTGCGTGGCCTCCTACTAGATTGATACCTTGGTTCTCAAAAACTGAGGGAAATACTTACGCTACTTTGCTGCATCACCCTTTCCTCTTCAAGGGAAAACCAACGCAGTGCTCAAGAGGTAGCAATCCCCTATACTTCTGGGTCATCAGGTTCCAGTGAGAAACATCCCGCCCCCGCGTCAGGTTAATCGAAACCAATCGGGATAGCAGATTTTGCCATGACATAAGTCGGGGGCCAATTAAATCCCGTCTGAAGAAATATCCAGCGGGAAAGAACTGAGCACATGCGCTAGAGTATCGTTCTTATCACGAACAATTCAGTACAAAGATGGATATTGTTCCCGGAGGCTAGCATTGCTTAACCAGTTGTCCTGTCAGAAACGAATCTCCGACCCGTCTTTCGTCGCGAAGGATCCAAAGAGAAAAATATATTTCTTTGCCACCATTAGACTAGCCCAAAAGTGTTAGTCACCATGTTTCCAATAGGCTTGTGACACAACTTTTTGCACTAGATACTTATTACGCAACAACGTTTGCCAAACGCCATCCTCAGTGAGAAGTTTGAACAACCATTTAATAAGTAAGCCATCATTCTTGAGTTGAATGTCATGAATAACAAGACCACCTTTGTCTTTCAACCTACAAACCACACTTCATTTGGCCAGCCTGTATTTTTCTATTCAGTATCTCCTTACCAAAAGAAGCTGAATCGAAAATAATCCAGGCTTTGCAAGCCCCCTTTAGAGAGTTGGAAGGAAAGCATATGGAGATATTTACATGGATGAATTGTGCTATTTTCTAAAACTAGTTTGAGTGTTGCGGGGTTTAGTTAAACAGACAAAATTTCATCTGTTTTATGAAAATCATGTCCGAACTTTACCGAATTTCATAGTGTTTGATTAAATTCACCATGTTTGTTGAAATCTGGTTAAAAGTGTATGCATGCATGGTTGGATGTCCGACTCCCACATAACTGTCCACGGACTGGACCATGTTATCCGATTTGTGGTTCAGTGTTGGAGATGCCCTTAGATTAGTCACATCTAGTACATCATTTAATATGATAAAATACCAATCCTTTCTTTTTTAATTTAATTGTGTGCTACCTCAGCAAAATACATAGTTGGCATAGATGATATTACCTATGATACTTTCTTTGTAACAAGACTTGGAGCATCTCTTGTAGACCCCGTATAATGCCGACCCGCAAAACTTGTTAATAGTTCGCTGAAAAAACGGTTTTGCAGGTCAGTGCGGGCTGCGGCCGAGCAGACCCCACGTAGCCGACCCGTAAATCGAAACCCCCGATTAGCGAATTTGACAGCGATTCCGATAATTGAGTTCAAGCCTTGATGTACCGGTCCAAGCATCAAGAGACAACAAACTCCCAAGCCTTGATCAAGATTTGGTATTGCAACATCGTGTAGTTCTTCGATCTCGCGCCTTTTTTGCTTGCGCTTGCTCATACACCCTCTCATCTATCTCCTCCACCTCATCTTCACCACCGTGATCATCCACACCACCCTCCATTTCATTGTAATCAAAATCAGCGAACGGGGCCTGATCGACGTCGACGGTGCTGGTGTCCAACAAGTTGAAGAACTCCGCAGTGGCATCATTCGTACCGCCGCTACAGTGAGTGACATCAAGTCACGAGCTACCACAATGGCGAAAAGCGAAGCAAGTTAGAAGGAACCGAAGAAGCATACCTGATATGTCTCCAACGTATCTATAATTATTGATTGTTCCATGCTGTTATATTATCATTCTTGGATGTTTTACAATCATTTTATACCAACTTTATATCATTTTTTGGGATTAACCTATTGACATCGTGCCCAGTGCTAGTTGCTGTTTTCTGCTTGTTTTTTACATCGCAGGAAATCAATACCAAATGGAGTCCAAACGCAGTGAAACTTTTTGTGGATTTTTTTGGACTAGAAGACACCTGTTGGGCCAAAGAAGTATCAGAGCACAACCCACCAGGGCGCGCCTAGGGGCCCAGGCATGCCTAGGGGGTTGTGCCCACCTCGGTGGCCTCCCGCACGGCCTCTTTGCTCTATAAATACCCAATATCCCAGAAACCCTAGGAGAGTCGACGAAAATCAATTCCAGCCGCCACAAGTTTCAGAAACCATAGATCCAATCTAGACTCCATCACGGAGGGGTTCATCATCCTCATTGGTGCCTCTCCGATGATGCATGAGTAGTTCATTGTAGACCTACGGGTCCGTAGTTAGTAGCTAGATGGCTTCCTCTCTCTCTTTTGATTCTCAATACAATGGTCTCTTGGAGATATATTTGATGTAACTCTTTTTGCGGTGTGTTTGTTGGGATCCGATGAACTTTGAGTTTATGATCAGATCTATGTTTTTATTCATGAAAGTTATTTGAGTCTTCTGGTCTCTTATATGCATGATTACTTATAGCCTCGTATTTCTTCTCCAATATTTGAGTTTTGTTTGGCCAACTTGATCTATTTATCTTGCAATGGGAAGATGTGCTTTGTGATGGGTTCGATCTTATGGTGCTTGATCCCAATGACAGAAGGGGAACCGACACATATGTATCATTGCTATTAATGATAACAAGATGGGGTCTATTTCTACACAAATAGATCTTATCTACATCATGTCATCATCCTTATTGCATTACTCCGTTTCTCCATGAACTTAATACACTAGATGCATGCTGGATAGCGGTCGATGTGTGGAGTAATAGTAGTAGATGCAGGCAGGAGTCAGTCTAATAATCTTGGACGTGATGCCTATATAATGATCATTGCCTGGATATCGTCATGATTATTTGAAGTTCTATCAATTGCCCAACGGTAACTTATTTACCCATCGTATACTATTTTTCTCGAAAGAAGCCATTAGTGAAATCTACGGGCCCCGGGTCTCTTCTTTATTATATTTGCCTTTGAGATATATTTTCATTCGCTTTTATTTTCAGATCTATAAATCCAAAAATACAAAAACACTTTGTTGCACTTTATTTTATTGGCGATCTATTTATTAAATCTATTATTCCTTTCTCCCGTCCACGTGCCAATTTCTGGCGCCCTTACCTGAAAGGGATTGACAATCCCTTTAACACGTCGGATTGCAAGTATTTGTTCTTTGTGTGCAGGAGCTGTTTACGTGGTATTGCGTGGTTCGCCTACTGGCTCGATAACCTTAGTCACATCATTGAGGGAAATACCTACCGTTGACGTGCTGCATCATCCCTTCCTCTTTGGAGAGATACCGACGTAGTTCAAGCAATACCTTCCGGCCATTTCATCAACCACCTCGCTTGCGGAAGCAGCGCCGTTGAATGGCACCGTCGGGGTACCTCTAGCCGGCGCGGAGGGGGAGGATGAAGGCACCAACCTTTTCGTAGGAACCTTCTTGCGCTTCACGCCCGAAACCTTGCCCATCTTCTCCGGCGGCGGCTGGGTAGATCGCGCAGCGGTGGCGGCGCCGGGCACGCGTGCCTTCCCGGCGGGGCCAGCCGAATTACCGCCCTGCACGACCATGTTGCCCTGCCACTTGCGGATAAGCGCGGTGGTGCCTTGAGCGACGGCGGAGGCGACATGGCCG
Organism: Aegilops umbellulata; assembly: GCA_032464435.1. NCBI lineage: Eukaryota > Viridiplantae > Streptophyta > Magnoliopsida > Poales > Poaceae > Aegilops > Aegilops umbellulata. Next base: position 643,741,011 of record CP136060.1, on the reverse strand, counting down.
GCGACGAGATCTGCGGAAGGGGATTGTGCGTGTGCAACATCCACGATGACAGGGGACGGCTGGGAGGCTTCCATGGCGGTGAAGAATGGCCGGGGAAAATGGACTGGAGCGAGCGGAGGCCGAGCAATGGCAGCGAAGGGGGTGGCAAGCAGGAATGGCCTCACGGAAATTTCCCTCGCGCCAAATCTCGCTGCGGATAGAGGACGAGCTCGGGTTGGCCTCCCACCCCGTGAATCTAAAGGTTGAGGACGAACTTCTGCCGCGCCCCAGAAATTTTTTTATGGGTCTGACACATTTGCGGGATCTGATTGGGCAGCATTTTTTGCGCGGACCCATATTTTGATGATTATTTTATGGGTCGAGGCATTATACGAGTATGCTAAAGATACTTTTGGCTGTGTTTGCAGCAAAATTGCGAGTCATAGCCGCCTACGGTAACTGGTGAGTGGCCACATGCGATGCAATGGCGGACACCACCTGCTGTAAACATCGCCAAGCACAAGCGTACGCACTGACGTGCTAAAGTCAAATGATTTGACCTTCCGGGTTTGAACATGAGAGACGAGCAATGCTACATCCACATAATGGTTTAAGTAAGGTTACAAACAGACTGAACTACAACCCAAATCTCACAAGAAGAGAAGTACTGGTAAGAAAGTTGTGGCAGCAAGGAAGCCAGGCACTCTAGTTATCAAGGAAAAAGTACCTACTTCAGATGTCATGAATCCAACATTACGGGGTGTTGATTTTTTGGATAAATCTTTTGGTACAACGGTGGACTTGATGGTATACAATGATTCCATCTTGGGAAAACGTCATGTTGCAGGATTGTTTGGTTATGGGCAGGATGCGCAACTTGACAAAGCTATGGTGCCGTTCGTTGATATTCCGACAGGAGGTAGTCTGAAGAAAGGGAAAACTGAAGGTCAACAGCAAGAGGAGGAAGTAACCAGCAAAGGGAGTGAGGTGGACATGGAGGCAGCTGGCCTAGGGGGCGCCAGCGATCTGACGGGGCCTTTGGCGCCCTGTCAGAAGCAATGAATTGCTTAAGTTGGAACTGTCGAGGGGCGGGGAACCTTCGCACAGTTCGTGATCTTATAGCACTTGTGGGTGCTCATTCCCCGAAAGTGGTCTTTCTGTGTGAAACTAGACAACCAAAAGAAAAGATGTATCGTCTTCGTAATCGTTTAGGCTTAGCTGGTTTTGAAGGAGTTAGTAGTGATGGTCGTAGTGGTGGTCTAGCTTTATTTTGGCACGAGTCTGTATCCCTGGTTGTTCAAGAGGCTAATAATAGATGGATTGATGCTTATGTCCGCTTGTCACCTGATGATCCTTTGTGGTGTGTCACCTTTGTGTATGGCGAGCCACGAGTGGAAAATAGACATTTTATGTGGGACTCTTTGAGGAGGTTGTCAAGACACAGTACACTTCCATGGATGTTAGTTGGCGACTTTAATGAAGCTATGTGGGATTATGAACACATGTCAGAAACACCAAGGGCACCGGGTCAGATGTTGAGTTTCAGAGATGCTTTGGAAACATGTGGGCTGATTGATATGGGCTTCATGGGTTATCCCTTTACCTATGATAATAGGCGGGGTGGTAGAGCCAATGTCCAGGTGAGATTGGACAGAGCAGTGGCCACTAATACTTGGAGGGATATGTTTGCTGATGCTGTTGTGCGTCACCTGGTCTCACCGGCGTCAGACCATTGTCCAGTGTTGGTCTCATGTATTTTGGATACGGCCCCTCGGCCGGGCCGATGTCGCCGTTATGAATTGATGTGGGAAAGAGATCATGCTCTTAATGAGGTAGTGGCGGAAGCATGGGGTGCAGCAGGAACTAAAAGAAACTTAAGTGATGTTCAAAAGGCTCTCGGCCAGGTGATGGGTAAGTTGCATACTTGGAGTAATAAAAAATTTGGGAATGTTACAAGACAACTTGAGAAATCTAGATCAAGATTGGAGGAACTGATGCTTATGAATGCGGACAGGGCAGATATTAGGAAGCACATGGACGAAATGAATGAACTTTTATTCAGGGAGGAGATGTTGTGGTTACAGCGCTCGCGCATTGCTTGGCTCAAGGAGGGGGACAGGAACACTAAGTTTTTTCACAGAAAAGCGGTGTGGCGAGCAAGAAAGAATGCAGCACGAGGATTATTTGATGCTAATGATGTTTGGCAAACTAATAAGAACGTGATGTTGGATATGGCCCGTACCCATTTTATGCAAGTATTTACAGCTGATCCAAACGTCAACCCAGAAGAGGTAGTGAATCTATTCCAAGCTAAAATAACAGATGATATGAATACTGCTCTTTGTGCTCCATTCACAGATAAGGAAATAGGCGATGCGTTGTTCCAGATTGGGCCACTAAAAGCCCCGGGTCCAGACGGATTTCCAGCTCTATTTTTTCAGCGGAATTGGGCTTTAATGAAAGAGGATGTAATGATGGCTGTCAGGTTGTTCTTTGAGACTGGACACATGCCGGATGAGGTAAAATCAACTACTATTGTGCTTATTCCTAAGGTTGCGAATCCAAAGAAGCTAAATGAGTTCAGACCAATCAGTCTATGTAACGTAGTTTACAAGGTCATCTCCAAGTGTCTGGTAAATCGTTTGAGACCTCTCCTTGATGTTATTGTTGCTCCTGAGCAGAGCGCCTTCGTCCCTGGTAGACTTATTACAGATAATGCTTTCATAGCTTTTGAGTGTATGCATACAATCAAACAGGAAAGGAATCAGGAGAATAGTTTTTGTGCTTACAAGCTGGACCTATCAAAGGCATATGACAGGGTAGACTGGAATTTCCTGGAGCGAATGATGCAACAGTTGGGTTTTCATCACCGGTGGATACAGTGGATTATGGCGTGTGTAACCTCGGTGAGATATACCGTTAAACTAAATGGAGCCCTCTCATATTCGTTCGCACCGTCGCGTGGACTTCGGCAGGGTGACCCTCTATCCCCGTTTTTATTTTTGTTCGTAGCTGATGGACTTGATGCTATTTTGAAACAGAAGGTCAGACAAGGAAGGATTTCTCCTATTCATGTGTGTCCAAGGGCGCCAGGTATCTCACACCTCCTATTCGCAGACGACACATTAATGTTCTTCCGAGCTACTCAGGAAGAAGCTACTCAGGTGGGAGATGCACTGGCTATTTATGAGCGCACCACAGGACAATTCATTAACCCGGCAAAATGTTCTATTTTATTTGGCCCATGTTGTGGTGACAACGACAAGCATGAGGTTGTGCATACCTTGCAGGTTCAGACGGTTGGATTCGACGATAAGTATCTCGGTCTCCCCACACCATCTGGTAGAATGTCGAAGGGCAAGTTTCAAAATCTACAAGAGCAACTTACTAAGCGTATCTTACAGTGGGGAGAAGCGGCGTCACAAGGGGGCAAAGAAATTCTCATTAAAGCGGTTGCACAGTCCCTTCCTACATATATCATGGGGGTTTTCCGTTTGCCCCGGAGTGTTTGTGATGATCTTACTCGCATGGTACGCAATTTTTGGTGGGGGGCCAAGGAGGGGAAGAGTAAGACACATTGGCGTGCATGGGATACATTGATTAAACCGAAAGTGCAAGGCGGCATGGGGTTCCGTGATTTCAGACTCTTCAATCAGGCACTTCTGGCTAGACAGGCTTGGCGTCTTATTGCTTACCCTGACAGTTTATGTGCGCAGGTGCTCAAAGCAAGATATTACCCGGCGGGACGTCTGGAAGATACGGTCTTTTCGGGCAACTCATCCCAGACGTGGCAGTCTATTGTCCACGGTCTTGAGCTTCTTAAGAAAGGTCTAATTTGGCGCATTGGTGATGGTGCTTCTGTATGTATTTGGCATGACCAGTGGATACCACGAGCATAATTGGTTTCCTACCAACATTTGGCATTGCCAATATTTAACAAGCCAACATTTGGCAAAATCAGAAGTTGCCAACATTTGGCAACCTTTTGTGAGATTGGCAATGAAAATTGGCAAGCAACCAATCTCTAGCCAATATTTGGCAGTTGACAAAATTTGGCATGCCAACTTTTAGCATCAAACCAATTATGCTCCACATCCACTTGCGAGGTTGCCAATATCAACCCAGGGGCGCTGCCGCCTTCGGCGTGTTAGCGAGCTCCTGGACGACCGAGGAAATTGGAACGTGCAACTACTTAATCAACATTTCATGTCAGTAGATATCATGGAAATTATGAAGATCAAGGTGGTGCCACGGTTGGACAGAGATATTATCACTTGGGCGCCTGAGCGTTCTGGATCGTTCACAGTCCGGAGTGCTTATCGTCTATCATATGATGAGATTCACCGTCAGACTACAGTCGCATCGAGTAGGGCACCGGACGGGCGACGTGCCGTTTGGTCACTTATATGGAGGTGCCCTGCCCCACCAAAGGTGCGTATCTTTGCATGGCGTTTGGTCACAAATTCACTGGCTACTTGGGTGAATAAAAAATCACGGAAACTTGAGGTGTCTAACCTTTGTCCACTGTGTGCGATGGAACCGGAGGACACGTTCCATACATTCTGTAGATGCCCACTGGCTGTTGCTTTGTGGAACGCCATGCAGGAAAAATGGCTATTGCCAGACTTAGCTTCAGTGAGGAATACAGGCCCTGAGTGGCTTTTTGATCTTCTGTATAAGCTAAATGAAGATGATCGCATGCATGTGTTGATGGTGCTATGGAGGAGTTGGTATGTACGTAATGAAATAGTACACCATAAGCTACCACCTCCAATTGAAGCTTCCTGCAGATTTCTAATTAGCTATGCTGAATCTCTTCGATGCATCAATCATTTTCCAACCACTGACATCATCAAAGGGAAGATGGTGCTGCCGCCGATTGGGTATAGTTCTACAATGATAAATACAGCAACGCAACATGCAGCCACAGTCCAGTGGTTTGCCCCGCCGGCCGGTCGCGTGAAGCTGAATGTTGACGGGTCGTTCGTTGATACCGATGGTGGATTAGCAGGAGCCGGTATGATCCTACGTGATAATGACGGCAACATTATCTTCTCCGCTTGTCGTTCTATCTTGCATTGTTCCGGACCGCTCCAGGCTGAGCTGTTGGCATGTCAGGAGGGATTAAGCCTTGCTCTACAATGGTCTACTCGCCCGGTAGACATCGAGATGGACTGCATGAATGCAGTCAAGTTGATCAAGTCGCCTACCCTTGACAGATCGCCATATAGAATGATAGTTCAGGATATTAAAAGGCTCTTTGGTGAAAGGGATATCTCTATTGCTCATGTAAGTAGGAATCAGAACGTTGTTAGCCACACACTTGCTGCTTTCGGACGATCGGAGGGCCGAACTGCAGTTTGGTTGCGCTCTGGACCTGCAGACGTTCCTCTGCTATGTAGGAACGAATATTCCAACAGTTGAGCAATGAAATCCTTTTAACCCCGCAAAAAAAAGGAGAGGATTAGGCCCACCCCACCTGAAAATAGGGGGGCATGTATAGATTAGGTGGAAGTTTACATACTAGCTACGTAGCCCTTGGTAAGTCTAGGATTTTCGAGCGCGCGACTCATCCCACTTGACCTTCCGGGTAAAAAGTTCTATGTAATTAATGTAACGAATCAGGTGGATGAATATGATTGAAGATAATCCCTCCGGATGCTCTGGCGGCAAGAGGGAGGGGGACCCCGTTCCTCCGCTTTATAGTTAGGTTTTGGATTTGTAGGTCGTGATGTGCCGTTGGTGTGGTGGGAGTGACGCCCGGACGTATAAATCGCCTCAGTTTCACTCCCACACCGGTGGTGCCGTTCATGGCAACGTCTCGGAATTGATGGCATTGTGTGATTGCCGATCCTTCAGATCGTTTGTGTTAGGGTTCATGGATGATGTCGGCGAGGCAGCGGCGGCGACTCCATCAGGCGTGTCTCTCCTTCTGCTATGTCCCCGTTGTTGTGGCGTTGTCTCCGACGTCATGGTGGAGCAGGAAGGTTTTGTCATCCAGGAGTACGCGCAGACGGTTGTCTACGCAAGTGACAGCTGGAAGATGGTGCATCCCGTGCTGGGTTTGTGGTTGGTGGTTGACAGTTCTGGTTTCTTCCTTCGACGTTGTTGTCGTGCGGGGGTGTCAGATCTAGAGTTCGATGGCGTGTCCGGGGACATGTTGCCCCGGTCTGATTCTTTCAATGGCAATGGTTTTGCTTCTGGCAAACTACCTTCGAGGTCCGTAAAGCTGCTGATCGCGATGGAGCCGCGTCGAGCTCGGGTGAAGAGGTGATTTGTTTTCTTTCCCTTTGGTGGCCACTTCGGTGGTGTCGGAGGAAAGGAACAGGCGCTGGTATTTTGCATAGGATTATCCTATCTTTTTAATCTTGTAATGTCGGTGCTTACGTGACTTGTAACCGGATCTTTATTTTATAAATGACACATGTATTACCATGCAAAAAAAATATGATTGAAGATAAGGGGAAGGACGGGCCCACCCTCTTAAAATCAGGTGGGACGAGGGGGAGGGAGAGGTTTAGTTGTTAGGTAGTTTACCTAAAGTGGTACGTAGCTCGTGGAGCATGTCGTCGCCCTGCTGCTCGTGGAGCTAACTGTCATAAGCAACGTCGTCGTCGTCATAAGCAGCACCGGATGCTGTAGCCGCCGGCATCACGGCTGGCGTGGACGAAGGCGAGCGTGGCGTCCGGTGGGAGCGGCACCTGCGTGCCCAGCAAGCAGGTCGAGGAGGTGGAGCGAAAGGAAGAAGATGTAGGTTTGACGAAGACAGATGAGGAGAAATGAGAGCCTTCCGATTAGATTGAACGGTAGATTGTGCAAGTAACTGTACCGGTGCAGTAATAACATGATTGCAGAGGAGCCGAACCCTCAGATGTACTAGGATTTTTTTTTAAACTAGATGTACTAGGATTTTGGACCTGAAAACTGAGCGCAAGCTACCCCGGATCGATCAGGCGGTGGCGTCAGTGTCACTTGTCAGCCTAACTAATTACCGTGGCGTCGTGCTCGGTTTACCAAACAAACCATAATCTATTATATATGGGCATCTTTCAACTCATTTTCAAGAGAGATCGGTCGGTCGGTGTCAGTCAGTCACACTCATGGTGATGGACAGAATATATTTTTCGAAGAAACAAAAACCTACACTTCTTGTCCAGCGTGATATCACAAGTGATTAATTGATATTCCACCGATTTATTTTATTTTATTTCAACACTCCAAGCTATCGTGGAAGTTCTTATACGCACGCACACCATTGAACCGTCAACCATGCACCAAGGTGGAATTGTAATCACTAGCCCGCCCTGGTGAAGTTGAAGTTGCTGCATGAGAACATGGTTAGATGGCTGACTCTCACATAACTGTCCATGGACTAGTCCACCCCGCTGTCCGATCTGGGGTTTGGTGTTAGAGATGCCACTGGATTGGTCACATACTAGTACATCATTTAATATGATATAATACCAATTCTCTTTTTTCTTATCTAATTGTGTGCTACCTCAGCAAAATACCTAGTTGGCATAGATGATATTACCTAGTATGATGCTTTCTTTGTAACAAGACTTTGGTCTGTTTACAGCAAGATTGCGAGTCATAGCCGCCTCCGGTGACTGGTGATTGGCCACATGCGATGCAATGGCGGACACCACCTGCTGTAAACATCGGCAAGCACGAGCGTACGCACTCACATGCTGCAGTCAAACTATTTGACCTTCCGGGTTTGAACATGAGACTAGCGCGCGACTCATCCCACTTGAGCATCGCCCCGAGAAAGATATCAGCATCGTTCGTGCTCTAGAATCTCGCTTTCAAGCTCAAGTTAGCCCGGATCAGGCGGTGGCATCAGTGTCACTTGTCAGCCTAACTAATTACCGTGTCGTCAAGTTCGGTTTACCAAACACACCATAGCGTAATCAATTTTGCCAAGTCTCTGTCGACTTAGACTTCGTTACGTCTCAATCGACAGTATATTTCTTTGATTTTGCATGGAGACTCGTGCAAAATTTCTTTCAGTTTTTTCTTCTTACATATTACGTATATCACTTGACTTAGACTTTGTTAAGTATTGGCCGATTGAGACCTAGTCACAACCTAAAGTAATATATGGGCGTCTTTATGTCAATCAGTCACACTCATGATGTGGCTCCGCTCGCGCCGTACTTGGTTATGATGGACAACATACATTTTTCGAACAAACAAAAACTTACACTTCATTCGTGCTGGTCCAGCGTGATATTTATCTGAATTAATTGATATTCCACTGATTTATTTTATTTTATTTCATCACAGTTCATACACGCACGCACACCATGGTCTAGCTACCCCGCCCTGGTGAAGTTGAAGTTGCTGCAGGAGAAGCCCCTGGCCGGGAGGTACGGGGTGAAGCTGAGCGTCTTCTTGTCGTTGTCGAGCACCACCAGCTTGTTCTCCATCTGGAACCCCCCGATCACCACCGCCGGCGCCGCGCCCCCGGTGCTGCCTCCCGCCTGGACGAACGCGAAGCACGCGGTGCCGCTGTTCACCTGCGCCATGGAATTGCCGCCCACCACCGTGAAGTTCGTCCCGCCCTCCAGCATCACGTCCACCTGGGGCACGGAGTAGCCCGATAGCGTCGGCGACAGCTTGGACGAGTCGTAGCACAGCTCGAACGGCGCCACGGCCGCGACCTTGGCGCTCGAGCCCATGGCGCGGTCGAACGCCGTGATGAAGGGCCGGTACACGTCGCTGCGGAGCTGCGCGTAGGGGACCGTGGTGGAGAGGCCGACCACGAGCGCGCCGGAGCCGGAGACGGCCACGCGCGTCCCGTCGATGGCGACGCCGTTGGTGGCCGAGACGAAGTAGCCGGGGTTCCCGGAGAAGGGCTGGCGGAGCGGGACGCCGTCGGAGAGGAGCGTCGTGATGGCTGGCCGGTCCGCCGGGGGCGCGAGGAAGAACGGGCCGCCGCCGAAGATGGCCGCACCCACGCCGTCGCTCGGGAGGCATAGCGCGAACGAGTTGGCCACCTTCTGCGTGCTGGCCACCTGGGCCGGGAATGAGGCGCTGGAGCGCGCCAGCCCGGCGACGCCGACGGTGCCTGAGGGGGCCGCCGCGCATGTCGCGGTGGCGGCGAAGGAGACCGGGGATATCGGGTTGCTGCCGTCGGTGGAGGTGGCGGAGAGCGTCACGGTCGTCGTCTGCCCGCTGCACGGCGTCGTGATGGCAGGGGCGGAGAGGTCGAGGACCAGCGGTCGGCCGGCGCTGAGCGGCGCCGTGTAGAGCGCGGTGGACACGCCGCCCTTGGTGACCTTCGTGAGCAGCGGCTTGCCGACGGTCGCCGCCGTGGAGACGGCGAGCAGGAGGAGCACCAGGACTGGCTTGGACTGCCCCATTTTCGGCTTGTGTTGTGTTGGAATCGATGCTGTGAAGGAAGGCACGTACGTGCGCCCTATATATACCCTCGATCGGGAATCAGATTCACCAACGCATGCCTAGTCAACATTTGTCGCCATCAATGTTGCTTAACGAACTAGAGTTTCAATTTTCTACGGTATCGATCACATCCACAGATGATTCTCGCTCGTTCAAAGTCCATTCCAGATTATCCAAGATCTCGCACGCGTGCATTAACTGGTAGCTGGACTTTATATTTGCATGCATGCATGCGTTTTAGAGTAGTATTTCTGTGTGTGTTTACATTCTTGATACTTCTAGTCGAGTTCTTTTGTGTTTCCATACTCTTTTTTGCTAACTAACCCCTGATACGTTTCCGTCACATCCGTTGGTTAAGACAACTTGTTGAAAGCACCTGGTGTCCGCGTCGGTTCTACTTCTACGTGCCACGTCCCATTGCATTATTGCAGTGTACGTTCTCTTGGATGGATGCGTTCGCTGAACCACAAACCAAGCGATTGTTTGACGAGGAATTGAAGGAGGGTCCCTCCGTTTCTCTAGCATAAGCAATCACCACCTACCTACACGGCATGGTTCATACAATGATACAAGTTTGTAAACGATGCGTATGCACGGTACACCTGTCCATGCCAGCAGTCAGATGGTTGACTAGCTATGTAGCTAGGTTTGCTGGAACGCGAGATCCATGCACACATCATTTGTACCTATAAGAGCATCTACGGCCGGATGCTCGGACGCCCGCCGACACGTCCGGACAGAAGACAAAAGGAAAAATGTGATCCAACCGGATTCTTTATATTATCCCTATACGCTTCAGGTTGTCGGCAAAACATTATATCCATCTCAAATATGGGAAGTATATGAGGGCTCGCGGACGTGCCCGGACATTCCATCACATAGGACACGGCCCCATAGACCACTTTTCTCTATCCTTATTCATTTTTTTATTTATCTCTCTTCATCTTCACCAATCACGTGTAAGTGACCGGACGTATGAAAACAAAAGGAAGAGTATGGCTGCAGGGACGGATAAATAGAGGCACAAAACGGACATGCCCGGTCATTGACCGGGCGCATCCGCGAACATTTAAGGGGTCATATTTGCTATGTCCGTCTGTGGATGCTCTACGGAGCCGTATTTGTTTATCAGATAGATGAATGGTAATACATGAATACATGTACTTGCGTGAGACTGACAGAGTCAACTTTTACAGAGAAGAGAGAGGGGACTGGAGAGAACGTTGCATGCACGCATTCTCTCACCCCATGCACTGGACATGCATTTTATTTTCATCCTCATATTTCTAAGGATTCATATCTTTTGAACCAAATGTTCATTACTGAAATTTCTTATATATTTGAATACGTGGGGTGAAGACCTTCAAAACAAGATCAATTTTGAATATATTTGAACTATCTTTTTCATATATATTTCAATTACATCTGAAATTAGTTTCATAAAACATTTGAAACAACCAATTTCACATATTTTAAACAACCTATTTCACTATTTTTCGAACACAAGATTAAGCAAATTGACAAACATACCGAAATATGTTTCATATATTTGAGAAATACATGTTTCATAAACATTGAGTGAAATATTTAGACAACAACTTAGACGTGTTTGAAATAATCAATTTCACATATTTCAAATAACCTATGTCGCATATTTCACTATTTTTTATATTTCAATTTTCTTTTAAATTGCTTTTATAAAACATAAAATTGATCTGCTATTTCATAAAAGTGTTTTGGACTGTTTCGCTAATATCAGTTAAAAAACCATTTCACTCATTTCAAAAATCGATTTCACACATTTCATAAGACATATTACTCTCATTTGCAAATATCAATTTCACTGCAAATTTATGAAATATATTGAAATGTATTCCGCTCATTAAAATTATCAGTTTCAAACACTGGAAAATTAGTTTCACAACAAAAATTGGTTTTATTTCTCTTTTACTCAAATAACTTATTTCACTCATTTCAGAAAACACACTGCACTCATTTACATATATATTTCACCAATTTCACTAGTTTCGGGAAACACATAACATTCATTTTCAGAAAACATATTACACTCATTTCACTAGTTTCCAAAATAATTATTTAACAAATTTGAAACAATGCATTTCACTTGGAAAACCGATTTCACTCATTTCGAGAACTGGTTTCAATCATTTTGAAAATTGTAATTTGAAATGAGTGAAAATAATATTTTGACATGATTGAAATAGTAAAAATTAAACTAGTTTAAATATATTCAAGATTGATCTCATTCTAAACATCTTATGTTCCAGAATTTGAATATATGAAAATTTTAAATAACAGAACAATGCTGTAAAAAAATATTGGCCATCTAAAAATTTAAACAAAAATAAAATGCATGGACATGTTTGAGAGAGAGGAGAGATGCTGCATGCATGCATACATCCCGATGCAAAAAGTACTGCCACTCCTGACATGGGTCCTATTCATCTGACGATGATTTGACTATATACAAAAATATAACTGCCTAAATACATAATTATATATATAAATGGGTCCCGCTTAGACACACATCGTAAAGCACCTGAACGGTGGATGGGTAGCCGGTTGCTCCCAGCACCGGTAAAAGAGACTTTGCGGGTCGACTGCGTGCATGGCATGTACGTACCACTGTGCTAGGCTAGCTCTTGCATGCCGTGCCGACGCTAAGCGGTAAGCTCGTTAGTGGGTTGGCGCGATTGACGCATGGATCTCGCGTTCCTGCCAAACTTGGAGAGATCTAGTCAAACCATCTGACTGTTGGACACATACAGGTGTTACGACACACGCATCATATACAGTATAAACTTGTAGGAGTATGTGCTCTGTATGAACACTACCCGGCCCTGCCGGGTAGGTAGGAACGGAGGGACCCTCCTTCAATGCCTCCTTAAACAATGCATGGTGTGCGGTTCAGCAGCGGCCAAGCCGACGTACGTTTTCGAGTCTTGGAGTTCCACATGTACACTGCAATGTAATGGGACGTGGCACGTACAACTCACACCGACACCGACATCGAGTGATACATATCGGGTCACCTCCTGCATCCTATCTTAACGACTTAACGCAGGCTGCATGTCATGTGATGGAACATATTCGTAGTAGTAGTTATAGTGCACCCACACGTAAGATTATTACTTACTAGGCATGTCATGATACTGGGCTTTGAATGCGACTTTCCACGCGAATCATGGCCGGATAACATAGAAAAAGGGGAGAACATTCAGAGTCCTCATTCCTCAAGCAACATCACAACAGTGATCACCCGAATACGCATGCAACGATCTGATCGACACATCGGTCCAGCTCATGAAGTCGGGCGCAGTTTGACATGCTACAGCTGAATCATACTACCTCCTTTCTAATTTATAGGGTTCAATTTCAATCAAGGTAGATGATGAGTGACGAAATAATTTTTGTAGTTTGCAAAACCATTTAATTAATACGCTTGCTTTCTTTAAAAAAATTGTGTTTACCAATGCATTAATTGTAATATATGCATGCATAAAGTACATGTATTGATCAATTTTTTCTTAATACTTGCATGCAATAATTTGTTGCACCTTAAAATCTGAATATGTGATGAGAAACAACCAAATTAAGACTTATAAAATGGAAAAACTGAAAATTTGAGATAAGCCCTATAAGTCGAAAAGGACGGAGTACTATAGCACGTACCTGGAGCATCTATAGCTGGATATGTCTAATATGATCCTCAAATGCCCGCGACGCTTCTGGGCGCGTCCGCGGAAAATGACCCTCCACGTCTCAAATTTCACTTGCTGTATCCGGACATCTCATATTAGATTCTTAAATCCATACAAAGACATGCAAATGAAATAAGCTACGTGTACTAGGTCGATCACCTAGCTACTCACCATCAGAGATGTCGACGATCCCCTTGTCCGGCTCCGGCAGCATTGGCGGCAGCTGCAGCTCTGGCTCCTTCGGCGCCTTCGACTGCTCCGCACCGGTCTCCTCCGCCTCTATCTCCACGTCGAATTCGGCGAAGAGCACGTCGAACACCGCCTGCTCATGTTGGAGGAACACCCGGTTGGCCTCCACATAGGCCTCATCCTGGATGGACTCCAGGATGGCCTGCTGCTCCGCCATCTCGTCGGACTAGGCGACGGCTAACTTCGTCTCTGCCTGCTCCATGTTGAAACCCGACAGCTGCTGCTCCGCCTCCTCCACCTCCATCGAAGCCATCTCGTCCTCCTCCTCTTCCCCCGAACACCCGAACACGCATGCATCGATCTGATCGCCACATCGGTCCAACTCTGGAAGGCGGGCATAGTTTGTTATGCTACAACTGAATAATACTATAGCATGTACTTAGACATCTACAACCAGATTTGGCAAATTCGGCCCCACAAACGCCCGCGGGCGCTTCCGCGGGCACTGACCAGGCACCCCTTAACTAATGTTGTCCACACCTGTGTATCTTATATCCGATCCCTTATATTCGTACTAAACCATGCAACGTCGATCGAACTACGTAGATCAGCAAACGGACATTAGGGTAGCACATTAATTTCACCAAAAGATCGGATGTACAAACAACCACCAAAGTTCACATGAACGGCGAATAACTTAACCACCTCAATGTTCCTATCTAGCGGATCTTATAATATAATTGGATCATATCACCATCTCTCACCAATGCTAATATAATTGGATCATATAACCATCCCTCAACTTGCAATGAAGAATCACTCCAAAGTTCCTATCTAGCGGAGAACATACGAGCGTACGAAACCACCTCAAAGCTGTTCTTTCCGTTCGATCTATTCAAGAGTTCGTACTAAAATAACACAAAGCTATTCTTTCCGTTCGATCTATCCTAGAGTTCGTACTAAAATAACACCAAAGCAAATTCAGATTCCTAATACTCAATCCAATACAAAAAACCTCAAAGAGTGCCCCAAGATTTCTACTGGAGAAGCAAAGACGAGAACGTGCATCAACCCCTATACATAGACTACCCACTACAATGAACATGTTAATACATGACGGATCTTGTCCGTCACAGATCGGTAAAAAACTGTCATGCGTGTCCATCCTTGACGGATTTGAAATCCGTCATGTATATCGCGTCATAATTTTACATCATGCCTTCCATGATGGTTCTTGGCTGTCATGGATCTGCCTCAGGCCCGCCCAGCCCAAAATAAGCCCAAGCCTTCATGACAGAACAAACCGTCACCGATGTGCATGTGCTGGAAGCAACATGGACCTAACGTGGTTTCTACGTGGATCTGACGTGGCAGCCAACATGGCCCACGTAGTATCCCACCCAATTAGGGGTTTGGCGCAATAATTTTGATCCAGTCCAACCCATTAGTTGTTTATTTTTTGTTCCTGCCCATTAGCCTACCTGTTTTTAGTCTAACCAATTAGCCCCTTTAGTGCAGTCACAGCACAATTTACAACCAGCCGAATTATATACATTCAGATAATAGCATTTGTTCACATGATAATCCAGACTTCCAACAATCTAGTCTGATTTACAAAAAATAATGCTTAAAACGAAAACATCACGTGCAGATACAGAAAGCACTATCAGCATTGTTTAATTTCGAGTAACATGTCTTCCATGAGAAAATGTTCTACTCACTGCTTTTAATCTCCAACACTGCACCACCGCTTCCAGGTGGCTAGTCAGACCCAAGTATCCTGCTAAAAAACTTCAGTCTCCAGTAACACGAACTGACAGCCAAACCTGCGTAGAATCCATAACACATACAAAATTACAATAATTAATAACAGCTAGCTCCCAAATGAGTATAGAGAGTAATAATATTATTTATTTTTTTGAAGCAATCATCTGATGGACACGCTAATACCATATTAAGGTCCCATGAAAATATAGGCAACGCATATACTGAAAGCAGATTAGCAATGAGCTAAAAAATGTTCTATAAATGTGAGATTTTGTTATCCAAGCATGGTAAGGTCAACGCCACTTTGAAACAAAGGACATACAGGTCAATTCATATTCATCAAGTACAACAAAAATTCAAGTTTATATGCAAATGATAGGTCTTGTGTATGAAAAATTCAAAATGTATGATTCCATAAAATGCAATGTAGTTCATAGTTAACAAAACCTGAAAATAGTAATGCTGGAGGTATACTTTCTTAATCAATTAAAGCTCATTTCGCCAATAAACTTATTTTTTCATGTAAAATAAAAACACTCGAAGGCAAGGCATTTTTAGGCAGTTAATGATCCACTTAGCGATCTCATTATGCTAACAGAAGAATTATTTACAAGACACAATATTCACAAGCATCAAAGAACTTCACTTAAGCACTTTGGAACAAAGGTGAACCTGATGTTTAAGATTTACTCTAATGCTTTAAGACCATAACTTTCACATCTAGATTAACCACGCCCGGGAATTGTGAAGAACAATATCATATGTTGAAAGTAAAAAAGCATGCATTCTCCCATTTACTGATTAGCCTTCATGGCATAGAAGCTACATAATTATATTTGTCCACACTTCAATATGAGATGGGATACAAGGCACATAATTAGCTTTCATGAAATTTGTATCTCATGCAAGTATATAGCATGCTCAGGAAAATGTATGTTGTTCTTGAGCTTAAGTGTTAAAACAACATGGCAGATATTTCAAACTAAAATATTAGCTATAATGTGTTGCATTGCAGTTTTATATTGCTGCTAATGAACAAGTTAGGCGATGACAGAAGAGTTCAGAATATTTTTTTACCTCTTGTGTTCTATCACCATGGATCGCCATTGCAGGGAAACCTCTGTTGTATAGTCAATACATGTATGAATCAGCTTCTTGTTTTGTCTCCATGAAAACCAATGTGAGAGGCTGTTCAGACTAGACAAACCAAAAAACTAGCATGAGAGAAGTCTTACAGAATAGTAGTAAATAAATCTAATTGTTACAATCCAAGATGGCAGCAAATAATACCTTGCTTGTGAGTATGACGTGGTGCGATGAACACCATAAGTAATATTTGCTGCAACCAAATGATGGTAGTAAGTACATTTCACGGATCTGACACTAAACTTGTATGTAATTAGTGTAGCTGCCTTTGTTTATTCACAAAATAGAGGACAATACTTCTTAGACATTTAGATTACGGCATGTCTATTCTTCCATAAGTAATAACAAAAGTAAAGGAAAATAAATGGAGCTACACTTGTATAGAATTAGTGCAACTATATTTCTATATTGAAACCAATACTATTTCCCTAGATTGATCAAAGATTTTAAAAAGGGAAGCAAGTGTTCATGGTATAGTACAAAAATATGCTATCAGATTATGTTTGGTATCTACAAAAGGTAGGTTAAAACAACCAACAGCAGTAGTGAAAGCTCAAATATTTTTGAAGATCAGTATAATAACTCAGCAAACCAACTCGCATCAATGACCCCTGAGGGGACAGTTCCTTCAAAAAAACATGCATCAACGAGGTATAATGCACATCATAGTATTGTTAGGCTTACTAGTTACTACTCGGTTGACTTAATAAAAGTAGGACTAATACAAACTGTGCATTTATATCCAGTTTTATGTTGAATAATTGGATCAGAGTGCTTATCTACAGAATTAAACAAAAAAAATTACAGACTTCAAATCTGCAGTACGAATGCATGTAGAATGACATATATGCACGGAACAAACATAAACAATTTTGTTGACTCATCTAACAAATCATATGCGAATAAATGACTAGGTACATAGATTAACAAAAGGTATTATCCTGCACAACATAACTGCATTAGCAGAAGCAGAGAACTAGAAGTTTCTTCAGTAAAAGAAAAACTATGTATACTCACGTAGTTAATTTTTCTAGATCCTAGTGGTAGATACAACAATTACACGCTCCCTTGTAAATGCCTAACATTTTAATATTTGAAGGAAGTACGGTTTGAGTCTAGTGAGGCCACAGACAGCCACAAACAGCCACATCAATATTTCACGGGACTAATAATGTTTGCCAATCGTTGTGCTAAAGTCCAGATATTTGCATTTTCATTCAGTTAACGACTAAAGCATGCAACCAAGAATGTAATGGATGGATCAAGGAGAAAGGATAAGACCTGACCTGGCTCGGCCCCGTCTTGAGCGCCATGGCACCCTCCTCACAGAGACATGAGTGAACGGCGATGCAGCATACGGGCGTAGTTGTTCCGTAGCAGCAGCTTGACACACTCCACCCGCGTAGACCCTTCTTCGTGGGAGTGCGGCGCCAGGCCTTCGTGGGAGTGCCACTGGAGATGTGCGCCGGAGATGAGCCGACGCAGATGCGCTAACGACGGATGCGATGCTACAGCCGAAACCCTAGCCACGAGCTAGGGGTCGCGGGCGAGCGTCGGAGGCAGGGAGCGACGGATCCAGCTGTACTAGAGGATGGAGGGGTCGGGGACAAGCTCGTGAGTGTGCTGCGCGGTGGCGGAAATCGCCGGAAACGGCGAGTATTGGTGGCGGCGCGAGGTACTGCATGAGAGGGAGAGTTGGGTCGCGAGAGGATGGATGGCTAGGGGATGCAGCGGATCTGGCAGCCGCCGGAGCTGCGAGGTGAGAGAAGTGGGGAGGGCGGACAACGAGCTGTGGGAGGTGGGAGGTGAGGAGGCGGTGGGTGGCGGCGGCGTAGGAGAGGATGGGGAATCAGGAGGGGGAAGGGAGTGTGGATAAGGGCTTTAGGGTTAGATTTTATACCCAGAACGGTTAAGCGGGCTTTAGCGGGCTTGTGGGGCTGTACCATGTCATCCATGACAGTTTTTGAAAATGTCACCAGAAATCCGTCATGAATTAACAGGTTTTTTGTAGTGACCCCAATGTCACCTCAGGAATCTGCGAGTTGAGTGCCAAAACACATATCAAATGAATCAATATGATACCCCATTGTCACCACGAGTATTCACATGCAAGACATATATCAAGTGCTCTCAAATCCATAAAAGTATTCAATCTGATAAGACGAAATCTCAGAGGGAAAATTCAATTCATCACAACAATATAGAGAGGGGAAAACACCATATGATCCAACTACATTAACAAAGCCCACGATACATCAATATCGCATCATCTCAAGAACATGAGAGAGAGAGAGATTAAACACATAGTTACTGGTACAAACCCTCAGCCCCAAGGGTGGACTACTCCCTCCTCATCATGGTGGCCGCCGGGATGATGAAGATGGCCACCGGTGATGATTCCCCCCTCCGGCAGGGTGCCGAAACGGGGTCTAGATTGGTTTCTCGTGCTACAGAGCCTTGCGGCGATGGAACTTCTGATCTAGGGTTACCCCAAAGGGTTTTGGAATATTTGATGATTTATAGGGCGAAGAGGGGGTGCGGGAGGCCATCGAGGTGGGCACAACCTACCTGGGCGCGCCTGGGCCCCCAGGCGCGCTCTGGTGGGTTGTGCCCCCCTCGGGGCACCCCCAGGTGCTTCTATGGCCCACTAGATGTCTTCTAGTCCAGAAAAAATCCATAAAAATCTTCGCGGTGTTTGGACTCCGTTTGATATTGATTCCCTACGATGTAAAAACAAGCAAAAAACAGCAACAGGCACTGGGCACTGAGTCAATAGGTTAGTCCCAAAAAATGATATAAAGTTGCTATAAAATGATTGTAAAACATCCAAGAATGATAATATAACAACATGAATACTTCATAAATTATAGATACATTGGAGACGTATCAGCATTTCCCCAAGCTTAATTCCTACTCGTCCTCAAGTAGGTAAATGATAAAAGAAATAATTTATGAAGTGTGAATGCTAGCAAAGTGCACAAGTTTGATCAATGAAAATTTCAATCACTTTTCCTAGTATCATAACAACAATTCTTTCTTATAAAACTCATCATGTTAAAGTAGCAACCAATTCACATGTTAAGGTTCAAACAATGAGTTCTCTTGAAACTCAACAACCTATGTTCTCATTCACCAAGCAATTGCAATTCAACTTATTCAACAGAGTCTAAGTAAGGGCTCCACATACTCAATCATCATATAGTCTTCTATGATTGCTAACACTCACCGCATACACATGAGCAAAACATTTCAACCAGACACATAGAAAGATAGGGGCTTATTGTTGATGTCAACAATAATAACTCATGCTACTCATATCCAACTGGATATATGTGCCTAGATCTTTCCTTACCACATGATGCTTGCCAAAAGAGAAAAATAAAAATAAATAGAAGGAAAAACTTTGACTATTGCATAAAAGTAAATACTAAAAAGTAAAAGATAGGCCCTTCGCAGAGGGAAGCAGAGGTTGCCATGCACTTTTTATTTGTATGCTCAACCCCTTAGTGCAAAAGAACATCACGTTATATTGCCCCTTATGATAGCAACCTTTATTATGCAGTCTGTCGCTTTTATTCTTTGCCATCACAAGTTCGTACAACGCTCAATTCTCTCTTACACTAAATGATCTAACACTTTTAGAAGCAATTTTTATTGCCTCTATTGCACCGATGACAACTTACTTGAAGGATCTTACTCCATTCTTAGGTAGGTATGGTGGACTCCTGAAAATAAGATTTGGGTATAAAGGTTTTTGGATGCACAAGTAGTATCTCTACTTAGTGCGGATTTTTTGGCTAGAAAAGATATTGAGCAAGCACCACATGTTAAAGGATCTATGACAGTGTAACTTCTATGTGAATATGAACAAACATAAATCATTACGTTGTCTTCTTGTCCAATGTCAACAATTTTGGCATATAATATTTTGATGGGGGCTCACAATCACAAAAGATTTCTAAGATAGTGTATTTGCATGTGAAAGTTCTCTTCCTTCTACTAATCATTCATGAATTGCTTGTATGGCCAATATTGTGATTGTCAAGCTTCAAAAGATTTCACTTTCTAAACCCAATGTGAAGCTACCACTAGGCATGATATGAACATATAATTTCTAACTTCATGATATTCAATTTATTCTACAATTTACTCATAATATATAAGTGAAGCACGAGAGTAAATGGCAAACTACTCCAAAAAGATATAAGTGAAGATCAAGCGAGTAGTTAAGTAAATAAGTAGCTAATTGTGGACTCTCTTTTATTTAAAAACTTTTAGATCTAAGTATCTTATTAAAACAGCAAGCAAAACAAAATAAAAGGACATTCTAAGAATAGCACACATCCTGTGAAGAAGCAAAAACTTAGGCTCAACCAGTACTAACCGATAATTGTTCATGAAGAAAGGTGGGATGACTACCGGGGCATCCCCAAGCTTAGATGCTTGATATTTCTTGAAATATTATCTCGGGATGCCTTGGGCATCCCAAGCTTGAGCTTTTGTGTCTCCTTAATTCCTTTTATATCACGATTTTTCTAAATCTTAAAAACTTCATCCACACAAAACTCAACAAGAACTCGTGAGATAAGTTAGTATAAACCAATGCAAAAACCTTATCATTCTCTACTGTAGCAAATTACTAAAATATTATTCAACATTAAATACTACATGCGTCTGCATATTTAATACTCCTATCCTCAAATAGAATCATTAAACAAGCAAACATATGCAAACATAACAACAATCTGCCAAAACAGTACAGTCTGTAAAGAATGCAAGAGTATAAATACTTTTTTAACTCCAAAAATTATGAAAATTTACCACACTGTAGGAAATTTGTTAGAGCTTATTCTGCAAAAAGTTTCAACATTTTATCACATTCTGGCTTTTCTCGAGAATTTTTGCAACAGCGACAAAGTTTTTGTTTTGAAACAGCAACTCATATACTTGCAAAATAAGCATGACAAAGGCTACCCTTGCCACTTTTATTGAAATAAAAGATGCAAAACTTTATTCTAAATAACATCAAGCAAATCCTAACTAAATAAAATGATGCTCCAAGCTAAACACCTATCATGTGACGAATGAAAACATGACTCCAAGTGAGGTTACCGATAATGTTGGAGACGAAAAGGGGGATACCTTCCGGGGGATCCCCAAGCTTAGTTGCTTGTATCTTCCTTGAATATTAACTTGGGGTGTCTTGGGCATCCCCAAGCTTAGGGTCTTGTCACTCCTTATTCTCCTCATATCGATGTCTCACCCAAAACTTGAAAACCTCAATCACACAAAACTTAACGGAACTTCGTGAGATAGGTTAGTATGATAAAGAGCAAACCATTTCACTTTGGTACTGTCAAATACAAGATTCATAATTGTTTCCACACAATGCCTACTGTAGCATATCATTTCCACAATTTATATTGATCAATATAAGCCATAGAAACTAGGAAACACGCAAACTATGCATTGAAAACAGAATCTGTCAAAAACAGAACAGTCTTTAGTAATCTGCACTCCAACAATACTTATGCTACTCCAAAAATTCTGAAAGATTAGGAAAACATAGAGAATTTGTATATCTATCACCTATAAAAAATTCAGATCAAAAGCACGTTCCAGTGAATTTTTTAATTTCCTGGACTTAGTGTAAAAGTTTCCGTTTTTGGACAGAATCAAGTCAACTATCATCCACACTATCCCAAAGGCTTTACTTGGCACTTTATTGAAACAAAAGCAATAAAAAATGAACACTACAGTAGCATAATCATGTGAACACACAAAAACAGTAGGTAAAAGTGTTGGGTTGGCTCCCAACAAGCGCTTCTCTTTAATGCGTTTTAGCTAGGCATGATGAGTTCAATGATGCTCGCGTAAAAGATAAGGATTGAAACATAAGAGAGCATCATGAATCATAAGTTCCTCTCTCATAATAATTTTCAGTAGCATCATGAATAGATTCATCAAAGTAACCATCACATAAAGCATTCTTTTCATGATCCAAAATCATAGAAAATTTATTGCTCTCCGTATAAGCAATTTTATTCTCATTCTCAATAGTGGGAGCAAACTCAACAAAATAACTTTCATGAGATTGGAAATTAAAATCATGATGAAACGTTTCATGGTTATCATTATTCTTTGTAGTATACATGTCATCACCGTAATCATTATAGATAGGAACTTTGTTATCATAGTCAATTGAAGCCTCATCCAAAATGCTGGATTCATCACTAAATAAAGTCATGACCTCTCCAAATCCACTTTCATCATTATAATCATCATAAATAGGAGGTATGCTACCATTATAACAAATTTTTGCATCAAAACTTGGGGGAATAAAAATATCATCTTCATCATACATAGCATCCCCAAGCTTATGGCTTTGCATATCACTAGCATCACGGATATTCAAAGAATTCATACTAGCAACATTGCAATCATACTCATCATTCATGGATTCTATGCCAAACATTTTATTCACTTCTTCTTCTAATAATTCAGCACAATTTTCCGATCCATCATTTTCAAGAAAGATATTATAAAGATGGTCAATAATATGATGCAACCTCAATTCCATTTTTTATGTAGTTTTCTTTTATAAACAAAACTAGTGATAAAACAAGAAACTAAAAAGATTCGGTTGCAAGATCTAAAGATATACCTTCATGCACTCACCTCCCCGGCAACGGCGCCAGAAAATAGCTTGATGTCTACTACACAACTTTATTCTTGTAGACTCGTGTTGGGCCTCCAAGTGCAGAGTTTTGTAGGACAATAGCAATTTTCCCTCAAGTGGATGACCTAAGGTTTATCAATCCGTGGGAGGTGTAGGATGAAGATGGTCTCTCTCAAACAACCCTGCAACCAAATAATAAAAAGTCTCTTGTGTCCCTAACACACCAAATACAATGGTAAATTGGGGATTTGTAGGAGAGATTGGCATCGAGAACAAGTCAGGGGGGCCCCACGGGGAGTCCACGAGGCACAGGGGCGCGCCCTCCACCCTTGTGGGTCCCATGGGACTCCCCTCCGGTAACCCTTTGTTCCAGTATTTTTTATATTTTCCAGAAAAAATCTCCATTGAGTTCCAGCGCATTCCGAGAACTTTTATTTCTGCACAAAAACAACACCACGGTAGTTCTGCTGAAAACAACGTCAGTCCGGGTTAGTTCTAACCAAATCATATCAAAATCATATAAAACTATTGTAAACATGGCATGAATACTTCATAAGTTATAGATACGTTGGAGACGTATCAGCATCCCCAAGCTTAATTCCTGCTCGTCCTCGAGTAGATAAATGATAAAAGAAATAATTTATGAAGTGTGAACGCCAGCAAGTGCTTAAGTTTGATCAATGATAGTTTTAATCACTTTTTCTAGCATCATTATATATCATAACAGTAGCTCAACTCATAAAACATCTCATGATCAAGTAATAAGCTATTCACATGTTAAAGTATAGATCATAAACTTTCTTGAAAACTAACAAATCGTGTTATTAGTCATCAAACAATTGCAATTCATTTTATTTTCGGGAAGGGTCTATGTAAGAGCTTTAGTTCAGCAAACTCCACATACTCAGCTATCATTTAATTTTTCACAATTGCTAACACTCATGTGATATTTATGGGTTCAAAGTTTTAATCGGACACAGAGAAAGATAGGGGCTTATAGTTTCGCCTCCCAACCTTTTACCTCAAGGGTAATGTCAACAATAATATTTTTTTGAAAACCTACATGCAAGTGGATATATATATCCGGATCACTCCAACACAAAGTGCTTGCCAAAGGAAAAAGTGTAAAAAGGAAAGGCGATGATCACCATGCCTCTTGTATAATGGTAGAAGATAAAAGTAAAAGATAGGCCCTTCGCAGAGGGAAGCAGAGGTTGTCATGCGCTTTTATGGTTGTGTGCACAAAATCTTAATGCAAAACAACATCACTTTATATTGCCGCTTGTGATAAAGACCTTTATTATGCAGTCCGTCGCTTTAATTTCTTCACAAGTATAGGGGATCAATTGTAGCCTCTTTTGATAAGTAAGAGTGTCGAACCCAACGAGGAGCTAAAGGTAGAACAAACATTCCCTCAAGTTCTATCGACCACCGGTACAACTCTACGCACGCTTAACGTTCGCTTTACCTAGAACAAGTATGAAACTAGTAGTACTTTGTAGGTGTTTTTGGATAGGTTTGCAAGATAACAAAGAGCGCGTAAATAAAAACTAGGGGCTGTTTAGATAAATAAATAGCTAAGTTAGTTTTAGTAGAGAGCTTTTTGTCACGAGAAAGTTATTTGTCCCTAGGCAATCGATAACTAGACCGGTAATCACTATTGCAATTTTATTTGAGGGAGAGGCATAAGCTAATATACTTTCTCTTCTTGGATCATATGCACTTATGATTGGAACTCTAGCAAGCATCCGCAACTACTAAAGATCATTAAGGTAAAACCCAACCATAGCATTATAAGGCATCAAGTCCTCTTTACTCCCATACGCAAACAACCTACTTACTCGGGTATGTGCTTCTTTCACTCACACCACCCACCATAAGCAAATCATGAACATATTGCAAACCCTACAGCGGGGATCCCTCACGCTTGCGTGACACAGAGAGCACCATAGGACAACACCAATAATAAAACATGCAACTCAAACCAATCACGATCATCAATTTACCCATAGGACAAAACAGATCTACTCAAACATCATAGGATAGCCATACATCAGTAGGAAATAATATATAGCGTTGAGCACCATGTTTAAGTAGAGATTACAGCGGGTAAAATAGGGGTTACACCACTGCATAGAGGGGGGAAGAGTTGGTGATGAGGGCGGTGAAGTTGTTGGTGTAGACTGCGGTGATGATGATGGCCCCGGCGGCGTTTCGGCGCCACCGGGAGAGAGGGGGAGAGAGCCCCCCTTCTTCTTCTTCTTCTTCTTCCTTGACCTTCTCCCTAGATGGGAGAAGGGTTTCCCCTCTGGTCCTTGGTCTCCATGGCATGGGAGGGGCGAGAGCCCCTCCGAGATTGGATCTGTCTCTCTGTCTCTCTCGGTTTCCACGCTCCTGATTATGCCCTTTCACCGTTTCTTAAATTCTCGGAGATCCGTAACTCCGATTGGGCTGAATTTTGGACACGATCTCTATCCGGATATTAGCTTTCTTGCGGCGAAAGAAGGGCGCCAACCACCTTACCGGGTGGACACGAGGGCCCAAGGCATGCCTGACCCCCTAGGGCGCGCCCCCTGCCTCGTGCCCCCCTCGGGCATCGTATCGTGTTGATTCTTCTTCCCAAAAATCACATATATTCCAAAAAAAATTCTCCGTCAGTTTTTATCCGGTTCGGACTCCGTTTGATATGGATTTTGTCCAAAAAATAGTATAAAAAGTTGCCAAAAGTATATGAAAGTTGTAGAATATTGGCATGGAACAATAAAAAATTATAGATACGACGGAGACGTATCAACATCCCCAAGCTTAATTCCTGCTCGTCCTCGAGTAGGTAAATGATAAAAAAGATAATTTTTGATGTGGAATTCTACCTAGCATAATCTTGATCAAGTAATCTAATCATGGCATGAATATTAAGACACGAGTGATTCAAAGCAATAGTCTATCATTTGACATTAAGACAATAATTCTTCAAGCATACTAATAAAGCAATCATGTCTTTTCAAAATAACATGGCCAAAGAAAGTTATCCCTACAAAATCATATAGTCAGACTATGCTCCATCTTCACCACACAAAATATTCAAATCATGCACAACCCCGATGACAAGCCAAGCAATTGTTTCATACTTTTGATATTCTCAAACCTTTTCAACTTTCACGCAATACATGAGCGTGAGCCATGGATATAACACTATAGGTCGAATAGAATATGATGGTGGAGGTTGTGTGGAGAAGACAAAAAAGGAAGAAAGTCTCACATCGACGCGGCTAATCAATGGGCTATGGAGATGCCCATCAATTGATGTCAATGTGAGGAGTAGGGATTGCCATGCAACGGATGCACTAAGAGCTATAAGTGTATGAAAGCTCAAACTGGAAACTAAGTGGGTGTGCATCCAACTTGCTTGCTGACCTTGGGCATTTGAGGAAGCCCATCATCAGAATATACAAGCCAAGGTCTATAATGAAAATTCCCACTAGTATATAAAAGTGATAACTCAAGAGACTCTCTATATGAAGGACATGGTGCTACTTTGAAGCACAAGTTTGGTAAAAGGATACTAACATTGCCCCCTTCTTTCTCTTTTTTTAGCAGGCTTCTTTGGCCCCCTTTTTTAGGCTTCTTTGGCCTCTCCTTTTTTCTTTTCTCTTTTTTTTCATGGGGCAATGCTCTAATAATGATGATCATCACACTTTTATTTACTTACAACTCAATATTACAACTCGATACTAGAACAAAGATATGACTCTATATGAATGCCTCCGGTGGTGTACCGGGATGTGCAATGATCTAGCGTAGCAATGACATAAAAACCGGACAAGCCATGAAAACATCATGCTAGCTATCTTTCGATCATGCAAAGCAATATGACGATAAATGCTCAAGTCATGTATATGATGATGATGGAAGTTGCATGGCAATATATCTCGGAATGGCTATGGAAATGCCATGATAGGTAGGTATGGTAGCTGTTTTGAGGAAGATATAAGGAGGCTTATGTGTGACCGAGCGTATCATGTCACGGGGTTTGGATGCACCGGTGAAGTTTGCACCAATTCTCGAGGTGAGAGAGGGCAATGCACGGTTCCGAAGAGGCTAGCAGTGATGGAAGTAGGACTGGGCGTTCGGTTCCCCCGAACCGATCGGTTCGGTTCCTCGGCGTATTTAACATTTCGGTTCTGTCAAAATACTGACCGATCGGTGAATTGAAAATTACCTGACCGAAGATTCTTTGCACGCAAATGTCGGTTCGGTCGTCGGTTGCACCAAAAAAACACCGAGATATACGTATTTAATAACAACCGCAGCCTGCTTCTATTTCAATGTACAGTGCTTGTACCTCTGCCTACTAGCTAGTAATAAAGGCTAGCTTGCTTGGCTGTTTCCTCCTATTGATTCTCCCGAGTAGAAATTAGCGGTGGCGGCTCACTCGGTAAAGTACTAGTACTAGTACCTATTACTATCTACACGAGAGAAGTAGCACTATCTCTTTTAAACAAAATTTAAAGCGACGCTGAGTCCAATGAGTCAAGGGCACCTCCTGCCGATACAACCATGGTACTCGTGCACTTGGGCAGATAGCACTTGATAGCAACAGGCGTGCAGGTCAGACATCTGTATTTCTTGGTTTTCGGTCCACTCGGTTACCCGAGGTAGAGACCCGAATTAACCGGGCTAAGTTCGGTTTCCACCAAATGCAAACCGGATGTAGTACCGAAGTTTTTGGTTTCGGTGTATTCGGATTCGGTGCCGGTTAGTTCAGTTCGGGGCATCGGTTTTCGGGTTATATGCCCAGCCCTAGATGGAAAGGTGAGAGTGCGTATAATCCATGGACTCAACATTTGTCATAAAGAAATCACATACTTATTGCAAAAATATATTAGTCATTGAAACAAAGTACTATGCGGATGCTCCTATAGGGGGATAGATTGGTAGGAAAAGACCATCGCTCGTCCCCGACCGCCACTCATAAGGAAGACAATCAATAAATACCTCATGCTCCAACTTCGTTACATAACGGTTCACCATACGTGCATGCTACGAGAATCACAAACTTCAACACAGGTATTTCTACAATCCACAACTACCCACTAGCATGACTCTAATATCACCATCTTTATATCGCAAAACTATTGCAAGGAATCAAACATATCATATTCAGTGATCTACAAGTTTTATGTAGGATTTTATGACTAACCATGTGAATGACCTATTCCTGTCAACTCTCTAAATAGATATAAATGAAGCAACAGAGTTTAATTCTTTGTACAAAAGATATGCCCACACTCTAACAAATATAAGTGAAACAAAAGAGCATTCTACAAATGGCGGTTTTCTATGTGAAGAGAAACAGGCAATCCAAACTTCAAATGATATAAGTGAAGCACATGAAGCATTCTGTAAAGCCATACTCAAAGAATATAAGTGAAGTGCAATGAGCATTCTATAAATCAACCATGGACTATATCATACCAGCATGGTGCATAAAAGAAACTTGAAAACTAAATGCAAAAGACGCTCCAAGATTTGCACATATCGCATGAACGAAATGAATCTGGAAACATACCGATACTTGTTGAAAAAGATGGGATGCCTTCCGGGGCATCCCAAGCTTAGACGCTTGAGTCTCCTTGAATATTTACTCGGGGTGCCTTGGGCATCCCCAAGCTTGAGCTATTGCCTCTCCTCCTTCTCCTCACATCGAGACATCCTCGATCTTCGAACACTTCAAACACACAAAACTCAACAGAAAACTCGGTAAGATCCGTTAGTATAATAAAGCAAATCACTACTCTAAGTACTGTTGCAAACCAATTCATATTTTGTTTTTGCATTGTAGCTACTGTAATATGACTTTTCCATGGCTTAATCCACTGATAGAAATCGATAGTTTCATCAAAACAAGCAAACTATGCATCAAAAACAGAATCTATCTTAAACAGGACAGTCTGTAGTAGTCTGAACATTCACCATACTTATGGTACTCCAGAAATTCTGCAAAAATAAGGAAAAATAAACAATTTGTATAGAAAGACAGTACAAAAAGTTTCAGAACCGTTTGATGTTCCAGTAAAAAAATGTAAAATCACGCACTACTGCCAAAGTTTTTGTTTTGCACCGCACAAACCAACAAGCAATGTAAACATCGTAAAGGCAAACCTTGGCACATTATTTTTATAATACAATGGAATTGTACAAGGGGATAATTATTTTTGTTGAAAAGTTTCTATAATCAAGATTCACAAAGTTTCCGTGAGCATGAACAAAGTTCAAGGCTAGCTCCCACTTTAACAATGCTCGTCTTTCTCACTTTCACTTTCCTTTTTTGAAAAAGTTTTAGGTTCCCCTCTTTATTTTTTTTGTTTTAAAACTTTATAAAAGCACACAACAGAAATAAATGACTCTCTAAAACTTCTGGGTTGTCTCCCTGACAACGCTTTCTTTAAAGCCATTAAGCTAGGCATATAGTGCTCAAGTAATGGATCCACCCGGATCCCAAGGTATATCAAAGCCAATTTTAATTAACAATGATTTGTGATCTAGTAGTGAGCACAAAGTAACATATATCATGCAACAACGAAGTCTAACTCTCTTCCTATGCATTGGCATGTCATACAAGAACAATTCATGCACATGTAGTAAAGGCCAATACATAGCATAAGCAGTTTCTTGCAATTTTATCATGTGGGAAACATAGAGAGGTGGAGATATAGTTCCTCTCTCATAATAATTGCAAGTAGGAGCAGCAAGCACATGCATATTATATCTATCAAAATCATCATGTGTAGTAGTAAAATGCAACCCATCAATATAATCCTTAATAAGGGCAAACTTCTCCGATATAGTGTAGTCGGGAGAATTCAAAAAGATAATAGGACTATCATGCGTGGGTGCAAGAGCAACAGTTTCATGTTTAACATAAGGAACTATAGCAAGTTCATCTCCATAAGCATCATTCATATTGGCATGTTGGCCACAAGCATAGCAAGCATCATCAAAAAGGGATATTTCAAAAGAATCAACGGGATCATAACAGTCATCATAGCAATCATCCTTCGGTAAGCACGAAGGGAAATTAAACAATGTATGAGTTGAAGAGTTACTCTCATTAGAAGGTGGGCACGGGTAGCTAATCCGCTCTTTCTCCTTTTGTTCTTCGCTCTCCTCATCATCTTTTTCATCCAATGAGCTTACACTGTCATTAATTTCTTCTTCCATAGACTCCTGCAAAATATTAGTCTCTTCTTGGACAATGGAGACTCTCTCAATAAAATCATCAATATCGGAATTGAATTCATAATTCTCATAGCAATATTTAAGGATAGCTAAATTTTCAGGTCTATAAACTGAATCATCAAAATCTTCAAACTCTTTAAACAAAGATTCAATTTCACATGCACCCTTAAAAGCAACAAATTCTTCTATTCGTTCCACATCATAGTAATCATATATACCTCTAGCATAAGAAGCCAAGGTTTCATTATCATTAAATTTGCATGAAAAGGGAAGTTGTGGAGCCTTCATCCTAGAGCAACAAGTATAATCATATCTCAAGCATAGTTCCCGAGCATACCAATGCAACATATGAATTTGATCCCATAATAGTTTCCCGTTTTGAGTCAAGCGACAATCCCTAAAGTATTCACGTTGATCCAACATGTCTCCCATTATATAATTGAATGGGGTTTTCTCAGGATTATCAAAGTAGTACATAATATTTTTCACATAACCAGCATCGAGGGTCTTAGGAGGTTCCCCATCTCCATGAGTAGCAAGTACACCTAATTTTTTTGGCATTTCATGTTCCATATCCATAAGTAAGGATAGAGAACAACTTAGAACAACAAATAAAAATTACTCAGTGATAAAGCAAACAAGCACACACGAGAATATTCACCCCACGCTATAACTCCCCGGCAACGGCGCCAGAAAAAGGTCTTGATAACCCACAAGTATAGGGGATCAACTGTAGCCTCTTTCGATAAGTAAGAGTGTTGAATCCAACAAGGAGCTAAAGGTAGAACAAATATTCCCTCAAGTTCTATCGACCACCGATACAACTCTACGCACGCTTAACGTTTGTTTTACCTATAACAAGTATGAAACTAGAAGTACTTTGTAGGTGTTTTTGGATAGGTTTGCAAGATAATAAAGAGCGCGTAAATAAAAACTAGGGGCTGTTTAGATAAAGAAATAGCTAAGTTAGTTTTAGTATAGAGCTTTTTGTCACGAGAAAGTTATTTGTCCCTAGGCAATCGATAACTAGACATGTAATCACTATTGCAATTTTATTTGAGGGAGGGGCATAAGCTAACATACTTTCTCTTCTTGGATCGTATGCACTTATGATTGGAACTCTAGCAAGCATCCGCAACTACTAAAGATCATTAAGGTAAAACCCAACCATAGCATTATAAGGCATCAAGTCCTCTTTACTCCCATACGCAAACAACCTACTTACTCGGGTATGTGCTTCTTTCACTCACACCACCCACCATAAGCAAATCATGAACATATTGCAAACCCTACAGCGGGGATCCCTCACGCTTGCGTGACACAGAGAGCACCATAGGACAACACCAATAATAAAACATGCAACTCAAACCAATCACGATCATCAATTTACCCATAGGACAAAACAGATCTACTCAAACATCATAGGATAGCCATACATCAGTAGGAAATAATGTATAGCGTTGAGCACCATGTTTAAGTAGAGATTACAGCGGGTAAAATAGGGGTTACACCACTGCATAGAGGGGGAAAGAGTTGGTGATGAGGGAGGTGAAGTTGTTGGTGTAGATTGCAGTGATGATGATGGCCCCGGCAGCGTTTCGGTGCCACCTGGAGAGAGGGGGAGAGAGCCCCTCTTCTTCTTCTTCTTCCTTGACATTCTCCCAAGATGGGAGAAGGGTTTACCCTCTGGTCCTTTGTCTCCATGGCTTGGGAGGGGCGATAGCCCCTCCGAGATTGGACCTGTCTCTTTGTCTCTCTTTGTTTCTGCGCTCCTGATTCTGCCCTTTTACCGTTTCTTAAATTCCCGGAGATCCGTAACTCCGGTTGGGCTGAATTTTGGACACGATCTCTATCCGTATATAAGCTTTCTTGCGGCGAAAGAAGGGTGCCAACTGCCTTACGGGGTGGCCACGAGGGCCCAGGGCACGCCTCACCCCCTAGGGTGCGCCCCTGCCTCGTGGCCCCCTCGGGCATCGTATCATGTTGATTCTTCTTCCCAAAAATCACATATATTCCAAAAAAATCTCCGTCAATTTTTATCCTGTTTGGACTCCATTTGATATGGATTTTCTGTGAAACAAAAACATGCAACAAACAGGAACTGGCACTGGGTACTGGATCAATATGTTAGTCCCAAAAAATAGTATAAAAAGTTGTCGAAAGTATATGAAAGTGGTAGAATATTGGCATGGAACAATCAAAAATTATAGATACGATGGAGACGTATCACATACATGTTATCACAATAATCATCATGGATAGCAACTTCGTTTTCATAATCAATTGCAACCTCTTCCGAAATAGTGGAATCATTACTAACTAAAGTCGACACTCTTCCAAATCCACTTTAGATGATAGTATTATTCATACTCCAATAGATATAAGTGAAGTTTATGGAGCATTATACAATTAATATAGACTAACCAATATCCAAGCTCAAAATATATAAGTGAAGCACACAAAGCATTTCATAAAACCATACTAAAAAGATTTAAGTGAAGCACAAAGAGCAATTCTATAAGATCATACTTAAAAGATATAAGTGAAGCACATGAAGTATTCTATAAATCAATGAAGGGCTATCTCATACTAGCATGGTTCTTAAAGGAAAAACAAAAACACAAAGTAGACAAATCATGTGAACAAAACAAAAACCAAGGTATACCGATAATTGTCGAAGAAAAGAGATGGGATGCCAACTAGGGCATCCCCAAGCTTAGATGCTTCAGTATCCTTGAAATATTTACTTGGGGTGCCTTGGGCATCCCCAAGCTTGAACTCTTGCCTCTCTTTATTCTTCTCATATTGATAGCTCCTCGATCTTTGAACACTTAATCCAAAACTTTAACAAAAACTTTGTGAGATCCGTTAGTATAATAAAGCAAATCACTACCTTTAGGTACTGCTGAAAACTTATTAAAAATTCATCTTAGAACTATATCTACTGTATTCCAACTTCACCATGGCTCATACCCCTCGATACTACCCATAGATTCATCAAAATAAGCAAACAACACACGAAAAAAGAATCTGTCAAAAACAGGACAGTCTGTAGTAATCTGGAAGTTTAGTAAACTTCTGTGACTCCAAAAAATTCTAAAAAATATGAAAATTTAAACAATTTGTACACAAGTAATGTGCAAAAATTTTCAGACCCATTTGACTTTCTAGTAAAAAATGTAAATTCACGCGCCAAAGTTTCTGTTTTTGTACTGCACAAAATAAACAAGCAATCTAATCATCCTAAAACCAAAGCTTGGCACATTATTTTTATAATACAATGGATATATACAAGGGGATAATTATTTTCAGAGAAGCTTCCATGGAAATTTTTACATTGTTTTCATGAGCATGAACACAAGTGCTCAAGGTCGACCCTCACTTCTTCAATGCATAATCTTCCAATCACTTCTCTTATTGAAAAACTTTTTAGGCATGAGAGGCAAGTATTTTTTTTGTATTTTCATTCTTTTAATTTTTTTGTATGTTTCACCCACAACTAAATAGAACAAAAAGGTAAAACAAAATCTACTTAGTGAAGAAAGCAAACAAGCACACATGAGAATATCAAACCCACGCTATTGCTCCCCGGCAACGGCACCAGAAAAGAGCTTGACAATCCCCAAGTGTAGGGAATCATCGTAGCAATTCCCAAAGGTGGAAGTGATAAGTATGGAGTGCCGAACCCACAAGGAGCTAAAGGTAAGATCAATATTCTCTCAAGTCCCATCTGCCACTGATATGACTCTACGTACACTGAATGTTTGCTTCCAACTAAAAACGAGAAATAAAACTATGTTGTGGGTATGAAGAGGATAACTTTGCATGGTATCGGAGAGCTAAAATATAAAAGTAGGTGCTGTTATCATAAAGTTATAATATATTACTAAATATTATAAATAGCGAGTGTGTAATAATGATGGATCGGTGTGCGGAATTGTCCTAGGCAATTGTTAGCCAGACCGGTAGTCGTCATTGCAATTTCATATGAGGGAGAGGCATAAGCTAACATACTTTCTCTTCTTGGATCATATGAACTTATGATTGGAACTCTAGAAAGCATCCACAACAACTAAAGATCATTAAGGTAAAACCCAACTGAGGGAGTCCTGGATTAGGGGGTGTTCGGATTGCCGGACTATACCTTCAGCCGGACTCCAGGACTATGAAGATACAAGATTGAAGACTTCGTCCCGTGTCCGGAAGGATCTTTTCTTGGCGTGGAAGGCAAGCTAGGCGTGCGGATATTCAAGATCTCCTACCATTGTAATCGACTCTGTGTAACCCTAACCCTATCCGGTGTCTATATAAACCGGAGGGTTGTAGTCCGTAGGACAACCATCATCATACACAATCATACCATAGGCTAGCTTCTAGGGTTTAGCCTCCTTGTTCTCGTGGTAGATCTACTCTTGTACTACCCATATCATCAATATTAATCTAGCAGGAGTAGGGTTTTACCTCCATCGAGAGGGCCCGAACCTGGGTAAAATAAAGTGTCCCTTGTCTCCTGTTACCATCCGACCTTGACGCACAGTTCGGGACCCCCTACCCGAGATCCGCCGGTTTTGACACCGACACCAACCATAGCATTAAAGCATCAAGTCCCCTTTATCCCATACGCAACAACCCCCTTACTCGGGTTTATGCTTATGTTACTCAAGCAACCAACTATAAGAGAATTATAAACATATTGCAACACCCTACGGCGGGAATCCCTCACGCTTGCGCGACACGGAGGGCACAATAGCATAGCACCAAAATAAAACATACTACTTATACCAATCTAGACCATCAATCAACCCAAAGACAAAGGAAATCTATTCAAAACATCATAGGATGGCAACACATCATTGGATCATAATATGTGGCATAAAGCACCATGTTCAAGTAGGGATTACAACGGGGTGCGGGTGAGTGGACCGCGTAAAAGAGATGAGGATGGTGATGATGATGGTGATGTTGATGAAGACGATCACCGCGGCGATGATTCCCCTCCCGATGGCACTCAGGCGCCGCCGAGAGAGAGGAGGAGAGGTTCTCCCCCTTGTGCTTCCTCCTCCATGGCCTCCCCCCTGGATGGGGAGAGGTTGTCCCTCTGGTCCTTGGCCTTCATAGCGATGATGGCCCCTCCGAGATCCTCCTCCATGGCCTCCGCTGATGATGGCCCCCTCCGGCAGGGTGCCAGAGAGGGCCTAGATTGATTTCTCGTGGCTACAGAGGCTTGCGGTGGCGGATCTAGGTTATTTTCTGGAGGTTTGGGGATTTATAGGAGAGGTTGGCGTCGAGAACAAGTCAGGGGGCCCCACGGGGAGTCCACGAGGCACAGGGGCACGCCCTCCACCCTCGTGGGGCCCACGGGACTCCCCTCCGGTAACTCTTCGTTCTAGTATTTTTTATATTTTCCAAGAAAAATCTCCGTTGATTTTCAGCGCATTCCGAGAACTTTTATTTCTTCACAAAAACAACACCACGGTAGTTCTGCTGAAAACAACGTCAGTCCGGGTTAGTTCTAATCAAATCATACCAAAATCATATGAAACTATTGTAACATGGCATGAATACTTCATAAATTATAGATACGTTGGAGACGTATCAATCATGCACTAAGGTATGAAGGCACTTTGATTCAAAGAATTATAACATTGAGAAGTGGTCGCGCGCAAGCGGGCGAGAGCGGGAGAGGGGCAGCCAACAGGGTGATGGATTTTTTGCTGAGAAGTGTATGTGACCTCTCATATTTGAGGTGCAACCGACGCCGCTTCTAGTTTTTGAGGAGTTAAACTGGTTTGAGGGTTGTGCTCTCCATGGGTAAATAAAAGGCCGCTCTCCCAGTGCCACTCGGCCATATGGGCCAAGATTTGTTTCGAGCTTAAGCTTATTCGAAGACTGAGGGCCACCAACAAGCGACAACAAAAGAGAAAATTAGAGGACAAACTACTAGTTGTGACGTTACACTTAAACCTGGGAATGGTTTGGATTGGAACCGCAGTTTCAGTTTGGTTTCTCTACCGAATCCTGTTTGGATGGGTTTAAATGGGCTGAGCCCCTAATCTAATCTGGTGTGGTTTGGCCTTTAGATATTATGGATTAGTCTGGTTCAATTTGGACATCTACAAACGGTCTCAAACAGTTTCAACTCGTAGATGGAAACCGGTCTCTCGACCAAAACTGTACGAGACCAACACCCTCAGCCTCGACGGTCATTGCAATGCGGTTGCGCCAGCCGGGCCGTCGGCCGTCGCCGCCACCGGCTGGAGCTGGCTCGTCTCTCCTCCAGCTTTCCGAGCCATGAAACTGCCCGATTTTAGTTGCCTCCAACGTCCCAAGGCACGAGTCATCGCTGCCGCCATGGAAGCTCGAGTCTGTCTCCGCCACTGCCGTTGGTTTCGAGTTTCGAGTCGTCTCCGTCGCTGCGGGTTTCAGTCTCCTCGTTGACGTCCAGAGCTCGGTCTACAGGTTCTACCTCTGCCCACACCGCTTCCTGTTGAAAGATTCCTAGATGCAATTAGAAACTCCGCACCTGGATATATGAACTTGTCCACGGCACCTGCATATATGGACTTGTCCATGGTTTTAATCTCTGGATTCAGTCCAAAAATGGAACCGGTTTTGGTTCGGGTTGGGTGAAAAATAAGAATAGATTGGTTTTGTTTGGATTCTAGCAGAATTTTGTTGGACCGAGTTGGTTTGGATGCTGCCCGTGGAGTCACCTAGTTTGGGCTGGCTTTAGTCTGGATGATAAACTATTCACAGGCTTAGTTACACTAGAAGAAAAAGGGTCAAATGTGAGACACATTAGTCCCGGTTTGTAACAGAACCGACACTAATGTGTCCATTAGTGCCGGTTACAAAGGCTAGGCGGGAGGAGCTCTTTAGTACCGGTTCGTGCCACGAATCGGTACTAAAGAAATTGGTGGCAGGATGTTGTCAGAGTGGGGCCCCTCCAGCACCTTTAGTACCGGTTTGTGGCACAAACCGGTACTAAAAGTAGTCCTATATAAACCCTTCGTCCACCCGCACTCTGTTCTCCCCCCTTTCCCCTCTCCCTCTCCTCTGTTCTTCCCTTCTTTCTCTCGAGTTCATCACAAATTTTGCCCAAAATTTGTCAAGATCTGCAGGCCCCCATCCATTCAAATGATCACAAAGGTTAGCAACTTTGTCCTTTCATCTCTCATTGCTAGATTAGCTCTTGCATTGGTTTATATAGTGATTAATTGTGGGTTTTGGTAATTTGGGAGGAATTATATGTGGTAGTATTTGATTTATATGCAATTTGAGGTCAAAATAACACTTAGTTTGCATATGTAGGTGTGGTTTACTTAGTGCCTTCTATATCTCTGTCGTAACCACCGTCGAACGCCTGCACCGTCCCATCGTCGGCACCACCTTGTGGTGAGCCTCTTGTTCATGAAATTTTATATTAAAAATTGATGTTTGTGTGATTTGGATATATAGTTACTCGTATAATTATCTTATCCGTACATTGTTTGTTATACATAATGCCATGGTTTTGATATCCGTCCCCGTCGGCCCTCGTCCTTGTTATGATTCGGATGTCGTATATTCTCTTTTAAAACTATTTGTTGCATTTCGTGTTTATGACAAATTATGCCCATCAAGTTGACATAGATATTTTTATCTAGGAGGTATGTGAACCGGAAATTCCAACCGACCCTATTGTCGAGAGGTTAAATTTAGTTGAAAGAGAAAACGAGTATTTGAAAGAAAAATTGAAAAGAATTGAGGGGAAGAAGATGGAATTGGAGTTGCATGTTGCTGATGTCGTCGATGATCACAAGATCAAGATGGAGAAAATGCGCTTGAAGATTAGAAAGATTAGAAAATATGCCATTGATAGTGAGGCTTGGTATCATTATGCTGTTGGATCAATTGTTACCTTAGTTACGATCTTGATCGCATTTGTTGTTGCATTTAAATGCTTTAGCTAGAGAGTTATTTGTTTGTTGCATTTAAGTGTTGTATGAACTTTATGTATGAACTTGTATTAATTTGGTGTTTTCGGTGTTGTGTATTGAAGATGAGCCGACAATGGATGTACGACGACCGATGCTCTCCCGAGTTCATTAATGGCGTGCAAACTTTTCAGCTTGCGGCTGAGGTAAACAAGCGGGCGGATGGTTTTATGCCTTGTCCATGTGTTGGCTGTAAGAATGATCAAAATTACTCTAAGTCAAGAACCATTCATGTCCACCTGTTTAACTCCCGTTTCGTGCCCCACTATAATGTTTGGACCAAGCACGGAGAAAGAGGGGTTATGATGGAAGACAATGAAGAAGAAGAGGACGACGACAGCTATCCTGGCCATGGGTTCCCTGAATACGATGATACAACAATGGGGGATGAAGCTGAGCCGGTAATGAGGGAAGAAGCTAAGCCGGCAATGCGGGAAGAAGCTGAAGAAAAGGCATCAGATGAGCCCGTTGATGATCTAGGTCAGGCCATTGCCGACGCAAAGAGAAACTGCGCAAGTGATTTGGAGAAGAAGTTGCGCCGCATGTTAGAGGAGCACAAAAAATTGTTGTACCCGAATTGCGTAGGTGACAAGAAAAAACTGGGCACCACACTGGAATTGCTGCAATGGAAGGCAGAGAATGGTGTATCTGACAAGGGATTTGGAAAGTTGCTGGTAATGATAAATGATATACTTCCAAAGGACCACGAAATGCCCAAGAGTACGTACGAAGCAAAGAAGGTTGTCTGCCATCTAGGGTTAGAGGTGCAGAAGATACATGTATGCCCTAATGACTGCATCCTCTACTGCGGTGAGTACGAGGATTTGAACGCTTTCCCGGTATGCGGTGCATTGCGCTATAAGATCAGCCGGGATGAGCCTGTGATGTCCAGGGCGAGCGCCCCAGGAAGAAGATTCCTGCCAAGGTGATGTGGTATGCTCCTATAATACCACGGTTGAAACGTTTGTTCCAAAGCAAAGAGCATGCCAAGGCGATGCGATGGCACATAGAAGACCGTAAGAAAGACGGAAAGTTGAGAGTACCCGCTGACGGGTCGCAGTGGAGAAAAATTGAAAGAAAGTACGGGAAGGACTTTGCAGATGACGCAAGGAACGTATGGTTTGGTCTAAGCGCAGATGGCATTAATCCTTTTGGGGAGCAGAGCAGCAACCATAGCACCTGGCCTGTGACTCTATGTATGTATAGCCTTCCTCCTTGGTTGTGCATGAAGCGGAAGTTCATTATGATTCCAGTGCTCATCCAAGGCCCTAAGCAACCCGGCAACGACATTGATGTGTACCTAAGGCCATTAGTTGAAGAACTCTTACAATTGTGGAATGGAACAGGGGTACATGCGTGGGATGAGCACAAATAGGAAGAGTTTGACCTAAAGGCGTTGCTGTTCATGAACATCAATGATTAGCCTGCTCTCAGCAACCTTTCAGGACAGACAAACAAGGGATACCGCGCATGCACGCACTGTTTGGATGATACCGACAGTATATATTTGGACAACTGTAGGAAGAATGTGTACCTGGGACATCGTCGATTTCTTCCGAGCAGGCATCCAGTAAGAAAGAAAGGCAAGCATTTCAAAGGTGAGGCGGATCACCGGACGAAGCCTCGCCACCGTACTGGAGCTGATGTACATGATATGGTCAAGGATTTGAAGGTAGTCTTTGGAAAGGGTCCTGGTGGACAACCTGTTCCGAATGACGCTGACGGACGCGCACCCAGGTGGAAGAAGAAATCTATGTTTTGGGACCTGCCCTATTGGAAAGACCTAGAGGTCCGCTCCGCAATCGACGTGATGCACGTGACGAAGAATCTTTGTGTGACCCTGCTTGGCTTCTTGGGTGTGTATGGGAAGACAAAAGATACACCTGTGGCACGGGAGGACCAGCAACATATGCACGGAAAAGACGGCATACATCAAGGTCATGCAAGCTACGCTCTTACCAAAGAAGAGAAGGACATCTTCTTTGAATGCCTGCTCAGTATTAAGGTACCGTCTGGCTTCTCGTCGAATATAAAGGGAATAATAAACATGGCAGAGAAAAAGTTCCAGAACCTAAAGTCTCATGACTTCCACGTGATTATGACGCAACTGCTTCCGGTTGCATTGAGGAGGCTTCTACCGGAAAACGTTCGATTAGCCATTATGAAGGTATGTGCATTCCTCAATGCAATCTCTCAAAAGGTAATCGATCCAGAAATCAACCAAGGTTAGAGAATGATTTGGTGCAATGTCTTGTCAGTTTCGAGTTGGTGTTCCCACTATCCTTCTTCAACATCATGATGCACGTCCTAGTTCACCTATGCGAAGAGATTACCGTTTTGGGTCCTGTATTTCTACACAATATGTTCCCCTTTGAGAGGTTCATGGGAGTCTTAAAGAAATATGTTCATAACCTTGCTAGGCCAGAAGGAAGCATCTCCAAGGGCCATGAAAATGAGGAGGTCATTGAGTTTTGTATTGACTTTATTCCTGACCTTAAGCCGATTGGTTTGATGAAATTGCTCCATTCACAGTGAATATTAACACAAGCATCCCGTTAAATGATGAAGATTTTCCATGGTTACGGCGCAAAGGGACACACACGAAGAAAAATTTTCACACCCAAAGATCTGGGATGTGATCGTCTTCACAATCATCATTTTCTTCTGTATTTCACACCCAGGAGGGAATCTCTGTAATAGTTAGGGTAGTTATGTGTTTTGGCATTTGAAACACGAAGAAATTTTATGTGCAAACAAACTCTTTCATGCATTTACTGATTTTTTAGCTAAATTGAAAAACACTTCAAATGAACTCCGAAAAGGTTGAAAGTTGGCATGGTATCATAATTTCACCCAAATAGCATGTGCAAAAAAGTAGAGAGGGTTACGGCAAAAACTGGATGCACTTCGTGTATAAAATGGACAATCTCTTTCGAACTATCAGGGTTTCGGACGAAAACTCATCTGTTACAAAGGCATTTCATTTTTAAATAATCTAAGCATTAGCAAATTGAATATAATGATAAAACACACTATTATTAAACACAATAAAAAAGAATCACTGGAAAATGTATTTTTAAAGTTAAGTTATTCACAAACTAGTGATTCACACAAATTTCAAATAATTCAAAATTTAAACTATTCAAATTTGAAAACTATCGGCGCTAACAGAAAGTTAGTATTTTTTGTACGTAAAGCAAAAATATTCACAAAGAAACTCTAAATACAGCAAAAAGCAACTAAAAAATAAATGAAACAAAATTAATAATGCAGAAAAGAAAAAAAAGAAAAAAAGCCCGCCTACTGGGCCACAGCGGCCTGCATACGACTAGAAACCCAACCTGTTGTTGGGCCAGGATGCAGGCCCGCAAGCCCAATAGGCCCCACATGGCAGAGTAGCAGAGGTAGGCCCAGAAGGCCTGCATTTGAGAGGAGCTCAGTGCAGTGCCCGTGCCGGGGCTTATAAATTGGTCCTGGCGCTCCTCGACTAGCGAGGTGGGACTAAACATCTGCGCCCCTTGCCTGCCAGCGCACCCCCCATTAGTACCGGGTCGTGGCACCAACCGGTACTAAAGGGGGTCTTTAGTACTGGTTGGAGCCACCACCCGGTACTAAAGGCCTGCCCTTCCCGCCGCTTGGCCTGGCCAAAAGAGACCTTTAGTACTGGTTAATGGCTCCAACCAGTACTAAAGGTCCATCCTATATAAGAAAACACTTCGAAATTTTGTAGTTTCATCTCCCACTTCCTCTCTGCTTCATCGCCGCCGCCCCGTCCCGCGCCGTTGCCGCCGCCGTCGCGCCGTCCCCGTCGACTCCGCGTCGCCCCTGTCCTCGTCGCGCCATCCGCGTCGCCGGCCCGTCCCCGTCCCCTCACCGGCCCGCATCCCCGTGCCCGCACCGGCCCGCGTCGCCGTCGCCTCGACCTCGCCCGCGCTGTGAGCCTCTGTCCCCCCTCTCCTCCCTCCAATCGAAGCCGTCGCGCGCGCCGCCGGCGCCGTCGATCGCCTTGGCTCGCCGTCGCGGGCGTCCCCGCGCGTCCCCGCACCGTCGCCTGCACACACACACAACACATACACACACATACATAATTTTTTATCTGTTTTTATTTTTTAGTTTTTTAGTTTTTAGTTTTTAGTTTTCTGTATTTAGTTATTAGTTTTTAGTTATATAAAGAAATGTTAGTTTTTAGTTTTCTGTATTAATATTAGAAATGTTAGTTTTTAGTTATTAGTTATATATAGAAATGTTAGTTTTTAGTTATTAGTTTTCTGTATTAATGTTAGAAATGTTAGTTTTTTCTGTATTAATGTTATACAAATGTTAGAAATGTTAAATAAAAAATTTGTTATAGAAATGTTAGAAATGTTAGTTTTAGATATGGTCAATGTTTTTTAGTTTATTATATTTTTAGTTATAAAATTTAGAATTTGCATATATGAAATCACAATCCATCATTTAAAAAATTTTACTTTACTTTTACGGCATACAGTATTTGTTGTCGACGATGCCTGACCCATATCCTCGCCGTCGACCCGTTCGCGACAACGTCCTGCTTCAGAGGACCCATGTCCGGGACTGGGCTCCGCCGGGCTGGCACTAGGAGGTTCTACCTTCAGGGGAACGACGCTTGGTGAGGAA
This sequence comes from Aegilops umbellulata, assembly GCA_032464435.1. Classification (NCBI taxonomy): domain Eukaryota; kingdom Viridiplantae; phylum Streptophyta; class Magnoliopsida; order Poales; family Poaceae; genus Aegilops; species Aegilops umbellulata. The sequence goes on along the minus strand of CP136060.1, from coordinate 643,698,268 downwards.
CCCGGCCCCGGGTCCCGTCGTTGACCCTGATCTCCTTTGGTGGCGTTTGCGTGGGCCACTTTCGGTGCGGAGGGAGCCGGCCCCGCCGGAGGTGGTACGTCACCGTGTCAGGGAGGAGGACGAGCACGTCCATCGCTACATGGCTGCTATGGACGTCAGGTTCTCCAATACCTGGCAGGTTCTTTGGGGAGATCACCCGAGCTATGATCCAGTGATGGTTCCTTCACTTTGGTTGTCCACCGCCCGCGCCTCAGGAACTGCGAGTGGCCTAGATTACTCTGTAGTATTCGATCTTTATTAGCTAGCTAGCTAGCTAGTGATGTATTCGATATATAATATTCAAGATGATTTATTCGAGATTATATATATTATTCGAGACGATGTATTTGAGATTATATCTATTATTCGAGACGATGTATTCGAGATTATATTCGATGATGCTTATTATGTACTATGATTGATTCAGTTTTTCCTTATTAATTGATTGCATTCATGCATTGTAATTTGAATATTAAATTGTTTTATATTTATTTTGGATTAGTTAAATAAAAGCTATGGCAGACAATACCGACAGAGAGGGAGAAGAGGCCCTGTTCGATATCATATGCCATCCTCGCGGGCCAGATGATGATCAGAATGAAGAAGATTATGACGGCTCCGAATATCTAAACAACACCGGGGAGGGTGATATGATATTCGATCGCGACGACCGAATTGATGAAGTCATGAACTATCATTATGATGATGACGAAGAAAATGTTGATCTTGAAACAACAAAGACTGGCGAGGTATATTTATATAAGCAGGCATCTGGTGATCATCACATGTTTTGAATGACTTGAAGATATATTAACGAATCGATCTTTCTTCTTTCAGCCATCCGGATCGAGCAAATCTTCAGGCAACAGGACAGTACGAGGCCCGAACAAAAAGTTGAAGGAGGGCATAAAGTACAATATCGAGGCCATCAAACCTAATGGCGAACCATTAGCGCCTAAGAAGATTGCAGACAAGTTCATTCGCTAGTGCAGAGTTCTTGTGAAGGACCAACTCCCGATCTCCCTTCAAGAATGGAGAGAGCCAGCAAAGCCACGTCCAGATCTTACTTTTGTCGACGACAGACAAAAAATTCCGCTTTGGGAAACTCTCATGGAACATTTCACCCTACCAGATCATTTCATAGATGCAGATGTGGAGAAAGTCAAGGACGCTGCTCTTAGGAAGATGGCGGTTGCATTCAACAACCACAAGAAACGTGTATGGGCCAAGTACGTCAAGGGAGGAAGGAAGACTCCAGTATTCAAGGGAACACTAGAGAAGCAAAGTGCTCATTGGGACGATTTTGTGAAATTCAAGGAATCAGAATTATCTAAGGAACGGTCGAGAATAAACAAGGCCAATGCCGCAAAAAGAGATAAGTTCCATAAGCTGGGGCCAGGTGGCTACGCGGTGGCAATGCCTAAGTGGGATAAGTCTAAGAAAGAGATGGAGGATGCATGTGTCACTCCAGTTACATTGAGCTGGCTCCCCAGGTGTAGGACTTGGTTCTATGCGCATGGGGGACGTTGGACCCGAAGACAGGCAAAGTTTCAAAGAAGGCATGTCTGAACGGAGCCGAAGATAAGATACTTGTTGCAATAGAAGAGGCTCGATCGGGGGTGTTCGAGCCCAACAGAGAGAACGACGAGCTTACGCGTGCCCTGGGAAATCCTGAACACCCGGGAAGAACACGAGGCAAGGGCGTTATTCCGTGGTATGAGGGGTTTTCGGACTGGAATGACGACTACAGAAGCCGTGCGAGAAGGAAGATTTCGGAGGAGAAGAAGAGGAAGATGGAGGAGGAGCAGAGGAAGCCGGACTATGAGCGCCTTCAAGGCCTAGAATCAGCGCACGCGGACTTGGCAGTCAAATTCCAGCGGCAGCAGGAGCAGATCGGATCACTTAGCCACCAAAGGGGGTCTCAGCAGTGGCAGCAGCTAGCAGATGATCCAGCATTGGATAGCATCGTCCCATCCATGCCGAGAAGCAGCGTGGGTTCCGCCCCGGGCGACGCAATGCTGGATAGATACCCCGCGAATGACATCATGGAGAACACTAACTGCGAGCTACACTTCAAAATGAAGAACATATCTATGAAGGTGGAGGACGCCGTTGCTTTTACAAATCCCCCCGAGGCAACCTTCCATTGCAACTCGATTCCAGCGGGCTATGCTCGTGTCTTGGTTGATGAGGTGGTGGACCAATATTCGGGGCTAGAGCTTGACATTCCTGGAGGTGACGAGGAGCACACACTGGGAGAGGCCAAACATCGTATCACCCTATGGAGAAAGGATTGCATAATCTTTCGAAGGCCACCGACACCGCGTCAGCCGACTCCTCGTCGAAGTCCGCCACCGAGTCAGTAGACTCCCGCTCCTCCAAGTCTACCAACGCGTCAGGCCACTCCTCCTTCTCCAAGTCCGGCAAAGCGTCAGGCCACTCCTCCTCGAAGTCCGACACAGCGTCAGACCACTCCTCCTCCAAGTCCGGCACAACTTCAGGCCACTCCTCCTCAAAGTCTGGCACAGCTTCAGGCCACTCCTCCTCCTCCAACTCAGCCACGTCAGCCGTCTCCGCCGCCTCAGCAATGACGGAAGAGAGCCGCCGCAGCTATGGTGCGTAGCGGTACAAGTCGAGGTAGTACGGGAGGTACAGGCGGAGGCAAGCGATTTCAATATGGTCTAAGCCTCGCGCCTCTTCCGCAGAGGCCTTATGACAAGTCCGAGGAGGAAAACGCAACCATAGTGAAGGCCCAGGTGGAAGCCCATTTTGCACCGAAACTGCCACCGCCGCCAATGGAGAAAGTGCCTGAGGAAAAGATTGATCACTTCATTCATATGGCTAGAGCACCAGCTCCCATGCCTATTGACACAGACTATGTGCGCCACCTCAGGAAGTTAAATTGAGCACGTCTACAGAATGAGGCGAGCTCGAGCTCGAGCAAATCAGCTGGCAGAAAATGCGGTAAAACCGTTCCCCAGCTGGGAGAACAGGCGGCGCAATCAATCCCCCCGCTTGTTGTGCCAGCAACACATGAGAGTACGCGCGCCCAATATTATTGTGGGAAAACCGTTAACGTTCCCCAGCTGGGCGATGTGGTAATAACCGAGCAACATATAATGCGGGCTGAAATGCTCAAGATCACTGTTGGACAACTCCTCGAGATCGAGCCCTTGTCTCCGCTTAGAGAGGAGGAAATAAAACGGAAATATGTCCGGGGCCAACCTTTGGTCGAGCCAGACGAGGTCAAGAAGCTCCCAACGAGAATGTATGAATTGCATCAATGATACATGAACATTACCAAGATTTCCAATCAAGAGTCCCTCATGGTGAATGTCAAGAAGGATCATTACTTCCATGAGAAAGTTTTGTCCGTTGAGTATTCAGAACAATTTCAGTTATACAATCAGGACGCACTCGACAAATCTATCGTCAGTTGCTATTGTCTGTAAGTGATTTGTTTCTGTAATTTAAGTCTCAAGCTAGTTGTAGTGATCATTTTGATCAATCATTACCTGTAATTATCCTCACTATATTCTTTTCTATGGTATTATCCAGGATGAAGATGTATGAAATGAAAAAAGGTGGACGCTATGGCATTGGGTTCATTGACCCAAATACCATTAATGAATACACATGGAAATTAGATACATATTATCGAGCAAGTGTAGAGGAAAGCATGCTAGAGTTCTTCAAGTGCCTCAATACCAATGAAGATATACTACTTCCTTACAACTTCCTGTGAGTCACACTGTCTTGTACTACAAATTCTGTTTTTGCTTACTAGCTAGCTACATGTTTTTGCTTACATATGCCCGCTTAATTAAGACATGCAAACATGTGTGCATGCAGTTTTTACTGGATCTTGTTAATCATTAAAGTTGATGAAGGAACAGTTGAAGTACTAGACTCACTACTTAAGAAAGAAAGTGACTACACCATCATGAAGGGGATAGTCAACAGGTAATTTCAATCATTATTAACTATATCTCGGCCTATTTAATTAGATCGTCATTTCCTGATAACAACTATTTAATAACCCCTTTATTCATTTTCTTTGTCAGCGGGTAGGGTTGGGCAAAGTTCATCAACGACACTCCAAGCCAATGGAAACAAAAGCTGAAATGGTATTGACCCAAGGTAAGTAATTAAGTAGTACTAGCTAGCTAGCTGCCATCTCTTTAATTATCATGCTTGATTAATTATTATCTGATCAAATTCCATTCTCATAAAGGCCCTGAAGCAGGCGCCGGGGGCTGATCTGTGTGCATACTACGTTTGCGAGAACATTCGCATGATGGCGTCCGAAAGGAGCAGATCTCAAAGACAGGACTGGGTACGTTTGTCAGAACACTATTCACATTTTTTACACCACTATCGATATCTAGTCACACAACTAATACACATGCATATTGATCTTCTTCTTAATAGTTCAGAGAGGTGCGGGAGAAGCTCCTACCAACGGAGCGCATACAAGAAATCCAAGAGGAAATAGCTGGACTTTTGCTCGACCAGGTCATAGATACGAACGGAGAATACTATTACCCACTACCGCCCCCATGAACCATTTCCAATTGTCATCGTGCTCCGAAGGCACCAATTAGGCTAATGCCACTGGCTCCGAAGGCAGCAATTAGGAGAAATTGTATATAGCTAGCTAATTGTATATATATATACATGTGTGTATGTGTGAATTAATGGTGGTTGTGAGACATTCGATGATATATATGATTGGTTCTACTAGAAATTATATTTATATATATGCACAACTTGTACAATATGTGGTCTCGTAAAATACCAGCAAACAAAAAAGAATTAAATGGAAAACACAAAATTAAATAAAAAAGAAATCATAAACCCAAAACCCCCCAACCTTTTAATACCGGTTGGTGTCACCTACCGGTACTAAAGGGCTTCCTGCCCCCGGAGCTAGCTCGTGCCACGTGGTTGCCCTTTTGCACCGGTTCGTGCGGAACCAGTACTAAAGGGGGGGGACCTTTAGTCCCCACACTAAAGGGCCTAAAGGGCCTTACGAACCGACACTAAAGGGCCTTACGAACCGGTGCTATAGCCCGGTTCTGCACTAGTGTTACATGCTTGGATGTGAGGACAAAGTACCAATTGGCACTTCACACATTCTAGAAATATATTTTGTTACACCCCAAATTTTCATAGTCGTAAACTCTATATATCTTATGAAGTTACTAGCATCCATACACAAGTGTAGAACCACATTGGTTGTACCTACCGTGGAAAATGGTATATACAAACATATTATAAGATATTTGGAAAATGATGTAAAATATATTTGGTTGTTCACATTTACGTTGAAACCCATGTAATGAATGATTTTTTCCCTAAATAAGACAATGTAAAAAAAAGATGTACATAATTTTTGGAACAAATTATAGGTGTAACTCACACTAGAATTGTATTTATAATGATAAATATGGGAACTATATGAAAACATTGTACATTAGAGTTTTTTCGCCGTTAATGTCTTTAGCTATATAGAAAATAGTGGTCCATATGATATGTTAAATTATGTACAAAGAAAAATGATAACATACATAAACAACTAGTTTAGTAATAGCGAGATAAAGAAGTGTAGTATAAATAAACAGAAGAGAGAAACTTTTGGGGATCGCGTTCAACCGAATTCACGGTGTAAGACATCGAAATCCCCAACCGTAAAGTTATGTTCTGATTTTGCATAAATCCATTGAATTTGTATTTAGTGCCCCAAGATTATTGTATTTATGTAGTTTAGCCCTCGGGCTTACCGTATTTTGCAATCAAGCAAGCTTCGGCTCAGGCATGGCCTTTGTCCTTCGGCCTTGACCTGAGGTGGCCGACGCACATGAGCGACAATGCCCACAACACACTCCAGAATGTGGCGTGGCAGTGCCTGGCGGCCCTCGGCCCCTCGTCGCCTCTCTCGGTCACGTCTTCTTATGGAACTGTTCTCTCAGTCGACCCATGATCATTACATCACAGCAGCTGCAGTTTCGAGTGACGTCCACACATGCTCAGAAGAGGCAGAGATACGAAACCTTGTCTCTTTGGCGATGTTGCATTTTTAGCTCTTAAATTTTATGTCAATCTTAGACAAGTTCCTAAGAATTACTGCTCAGTTGCAAGGTTAAGAGATCTAATCTTAGTCAATTGCGTTCATACTTTTATTTACATCTATATTTAGCCCATTTTTCGTTGAGTTCAAAATCCAGAAATGTGTGGCTGGTATTACTTGACATGGTCAATCTGTTTGCTAATTTAGCAATTCCTATAACACGCTTGTGAGAGGCAAAGACATAAGCAAAAGAACTCTGCGCCCTACAACATGCACGCCATCCATGCATGCAATGTGAAGTCGCTAATACACCAGTGGTACACCATCTTCAACTTCGTCATGAAGTTTTGCGGTGCGATTGACCAAGTGGAGACAAGGTGACCATTGGTCTCGTCAACCATGGAGATCACAAGTGTTGCTTGTTGTTATTCTTATTCTACAAGTTGGTTAATTCATTCATTCACTTAGTGCTGCCATTGTCTACTACAGGACCAGGGTAGACCATTCACACACATACACTGTTGAAGGAAGCTCATGGGGCAATTTGTGTGGGACCACATGTGTCGGGTCTTGCTCTAGTATCGTTGAATTTGGTATAGATGTTTTCGAAAAACCTGTTGAACATATGATTATCTTTGGTTATCTTGTTGAATTTGAATTATTGTTGTACTTTTTCGATAAAGGGCGTTTTTATTAACTCAAAATGTAGCATCAAGTGGATACAAAGCATAATGAGTAACAACTGACCTCTTCATAACTAGGATGCGCACTGCCAATCACGGACAGTCTGACACAAGAAACGAAAAAAAGCAACATATTGGCACCAATAAAGTCATAAGAGACCAACACTATGCCTATGTTTAAGGAGGTGGTGGACCGATCCGAAGATTATGCTGCCACCGATGTTGGATGAAAACCTCCCTGTCCACCCGCTCCATCCGCATGCACACCACCTTGAATAACGGTTGGTACTCTGTTCGATGTAGCATAGACCATGTATGAAGCCAGTCTGTACAACAAAAAATTACCTGCAAAGGAGCGGAGTTTTTCCCATTGAAAATCAAATCATGTCTACATAGCCACAACGACCATAATAAGTCATACACTCCCAACATTATTAGCATTCTGAACCTATTTGGAATACCGTCCAACCAATGACCAAAAATATTGACAACACTTGTGGGGGTATAGGAAATTGGGCGCTATTTGGATGACTGACCATGTAGAACACGCAAAATTGCATTGGAAAAAAGAGGTGTTTGATTGTCTTGTCGTGAGTACAGAAACTACACTTCTTGCTTCCTTACTAGTTGCGATGGGCGAGGTTGTCTTTCGTTAGCACAAATCCCCTCTAAAGATACCACATGAAATTTTTAACTTTTAATGGAATCTTGGACTTCCAAAATTTTATGTTATTATCCACTATGACATGTGACTCCATGAGTGCACGGTACATAGAGTCGATTGTGAAGGACCCAGATGTAGTGAGGATCTGATACGTCCATTTTGCATATCATGTTTTCATACTGTTATTTATAAGGTTTTATGCATAATAATGCTTTTTGGAGTATTTCTAATGCATTTTCTCTCATAATATGCAAGGTTTACACAAAGAGGGAGAATGCCGGCAGCTGGAATTCTGGACCTAAAAAAGCACGTCATAGCTACCTATTCTACAAATCTCCAAATAAGCTGAAACTTCACGGAGATTTTTATTGAATATTTAAGAATTATTGGAGCCAATAACTACCAGAGGGGCCCGCCAGGTGGGCACAACCCACCTGGGCGTGCCAGGGCCCCCAGGCGCGCCCTGGTGGGTTGTGCCCTCCTCGGCCCACCTCCGATGCCCCTCTTCTGGTATATAAGTCATTTTGACCTAGAAAAAATAAAGAGAGGACTTTCGGGATGAAGCGTCGCTGTCTCGAGGAGGAATTTCGGCAGGAGCACTTTTTCCCTCTGGCGGAGCGATTCCGTCGGGGGAACTTCCCTCTCGGAGGTGGAAATCATCGTCATCGCCATCACCAACAACTCTCCCATATTTGGGAGGGCCATTTCCATCAACATCTTCAACATCACCACCTCCTCTCAATTCCTAGTTCATCTCTTGTGTTCAATCTTTGTGCTGGAACCTTAATTGGTGCTTGTGGGTGACTATTAGTGTTGATTACATCTTGTAGTTGATTACTATATGGTTTATTTGGTGGAAGATTATATGTTCAGATCCATTATGCTATTTAATACCCCTCTGATCTTAAGCATGATTATCATTTGTGAGTAGTTACTTTTGTTCTTGAGGTCACGAGAGAAGTCATGTTGAAACTAATCATGTGAACTTGATATGTGTTCGATATTTTTGATGATATGTATGTTGTTATTCCCTTAGTGGTCTCATGAAAACATCGACTACATGGCACTTCACCATATTTGGGACTAAAGGAATGTATTGTGTAGTAGTTATTAGATGATGGGTTGCTAGAGTGACAAAACCTTAAACCCTAGTTTATGTGCTACATCGTAAGGGACCGATTTGGATCCCAAAGTTTAATGCTATGGTTAAATTTTATCTTACTACTTTTCTCGTAGATGCGGATGCTTGCGAGGGGGTTAATCATAAGTAGGAGGTTTGTTCAAGTAAGAACAACACCTAAGCATCGATCCACCCACATATCAAATTATCAAAGTAGCGAACACGAATCAAGCCAATATGATGAAAGTGATATGATAAAATCCCCGTGTACCCTCAAGAACACTTTGCTTATTATAAGAGATCGTTTTGGCTTGTCCTTTGCCTCAAAAGTATTGGCCTACCTTGCTGCACTTTTGTTACCGTTACCGTTACTTGCTCGTTGCAAATTATCTTGCTATCAAACTACTTGTTACCAACAATTTCAGTGCTTGCAGACATTACATTGCTGAAAACCACTTGTCATTTCCTTCTGCTCCTTGTTGGGTTCGACACTCTTACTTATCGAAAGGACTACGATTGATCCCCGATACGTCTCCAACGTATCTATAATTTTTGATTGTTCCATGCTATATTATATTCTGTTTTGGACATTATTGGGCTTTACTATACACTTTTATATTATTTTTGGGAATAACCTATTAACCGGAGGCCCAATCCAGAATTGTTGTTTTTGCCTATTTTAGAGTTTCGCAGAAAAAGAATATCAAACAGAGTCCAAACGGAATGAAACCTTCGGGAACGTAATTTTTGGAACGAACGTGATCCAGAGGACTTGGACACTATGTCAAGACATCAACCAGGAGGGCACGAGGTAGGGGGCGCGCCTACCCCCCTGGGCGCGCCCTCCACCCTCGTGGGCCCCCTGTTGCTCCACCGACGTACTTCTTCCTCCTATATATACCTACGTACCCCCAAACTACCAGATACGGAGCCAAAAACCTAATTCCACCGTTGCAACCTTCTGTACCCATGAGATCCCATCTTAGGGCATGTTCCGGAGTTCCGCCGGAGGGGGCATCGATCACGGAGGGCTTCTACATCAACACCATAGCCTCTCCGATGATGTGTGAGTAGTTTACCTCAGACCTTCGGGTCCATAGTTATTAGCTAGATGGCTTCTTCTCTCTTTTTGGATCTCAATACAATGTTCTGCCCCTCTCTCGTGGAGATCTATTCGATGTAATCTTTTTTCGCGGTGTGTTTGTTGAAACTGATGAATTATGGGTTTATGATCAAGTTTATCTATGAACAATATTTGAATCTCCTCTGAATTCTTTTATGTATGATTGGTTATCTTTGCAAGTCTCTTCGAATTATCAGTTTGGTTTGGCCTACTAGATTGATCTTTCTTGCAATGGGAGAAGTGCTTAGCTTTGGGTTCAATCTCGCGGTATCCTTTCCCAGTGACAGCAGGGGCAGCAAGGCACGTATTGTATTGTTACCATCGAGGATAACAAGATGGGGTTTATATCATATTGCATGAGTTTATCCCTCAAGATCATGTCATCTTACTTAAAGCATTACTCTGTTCTTTTGAACTTAATACTCTAGATGCATGCTGGATAGTGGTCGATGTGTGGAGTAATAGAAGTAGATGCTGGCAGGAGTCGGTCTACTTGTCTCAGACGTGATGCCTATACACATGATCATACCTAGATATTCTCATAACTATGCTCAATTCTGTCAATTGCTCAACAGTAATTTGTTCACCCACCGTAAATACTTATGCTCTTGAGAGAAGCCACTAGTGAAACTTATGGCCCCCGGGTCTATTTTCCATCATATTAATCTCCCATCAACAAGCTATTTCCGTTGCCTTTTATTTTACTTTGCATCTTTATCATAAAAATAATAAAATATTATCTTATCATATCTATCAGATGTCACTCTCGTAAGTGACCGTGTATGGATTGACAACCCCTTATCGCGTTGGTTGCGAGGATTTATTTGTTTGTGTACGTGCGAGGGACTGGTGCGTGGCCTCCTACTAGATTGATACCTTGGTTCTCAAAAACTGAGGGAAATACTTACGCTACTTTGCTGCATCACCCTTTCCTCTTCAAGGGAAAACCAACGCAGTGCTCAAGAGGTAGCAATCCCCTATACTTCTGGGTCATCAGGTTCCAGTGAGAAACATCCCGCCCCCGCGTCAGGTTAATCGAAACCAATCGGGATAGCAGATTTTGCCATGACATAAGTCGGGGGCCAATTAAATCCCGTCTGAAGAAATATCCAGCGGGAAAGAACTGAGCACATGCGCTAGAGTATCGTTCTTATCACGAACAATTCAGTACAAAGATGGATATTGTTCCCGGAGGCTAGCATTGCTTAACCAGTTGTCCTGTCAGAAACGAATCTCCGACCCGTCTTTCGTCGCGAAGGATCCAAAGAGAAAAATATATTTCTTTGCCACCATTAGACTAGCCCAAAAGTGTTAGTCACCATGTTTCCAATAGGCTTGTGACACAACTTTTTGCACTAGATACTTATTACGCAACAACGTTTGCCAAACGCCATCCTCAGTGAGAAGTTTGAACAACCATTTAATAAGTAAGCCATCATTCTTGAGTTGAATGTCATGAATAACAAGACCACCTTTGTCTTTCAACCTACAAACCACACTTCATTTGGCCAGCCTGTATTTTTCTATTCAGTATCTCCTTACCAAAAGAAGCTGAATCGAAAATAATCCAGGCTTTGCAAGCCCCCTTTAGAGAGTTGGAAGGAAAGCATATGGAGATATTTACATGGATGAATTGTGCTATTTTCTAAAACTAGTTTGAGTGTTGCGGGGTTTAGTTAAACAGACAAAATTTCATCTGTTTTATGAAAATCATGTCCGAACTTTACCGAATTTCATAGTGTTTGATTAAATTCACCATGTTTGTTGAAATCTGGTTAAAAGTGTATGCATGCATGGTTGGATGTCCGACTCCCACATAACTGTCCACGGACTAGACCATGTTATCCGATTTGTGGTTCAGTGTTGGAGATGCCCTTAGATTAGTCACATCTAGTACATCATTTAATATGATAAAATACCAATCCTTTCTTTTTTAATTTAATTGTGTGCTACCTCAGCAAAATACATAGTTGGCATAGATGATATTACCTATGATACTTTCTTTGTAACAAGACTTGGAGCATCTCTTGTAGACCCCGTATAATGCCGACCCGCAAAACTTGTTAATAGTTCGCTGAAAAAACGGTTTTGCAGGTCAGTGCGGGCTGCGGCCGAGCAGACCCCACGTAGCCGACCCGTAAATCGAAACCCCCGATTAGCGAATTTGACAGCGATTCCGATAATTGAGTTCAAGCCTTGATGTACCGGTCCAAGCATCAAGAGACAACAAACTCCCAAGCCTTGATCAAGATTTGGTATTGCAACTTCGTGTAGTTCTTCGATCTCGCGCCTTTTTTGCTTGCGCTTGCTCATACACCCTCTCATCTATCTCCTCCACCTCATCTTCACCACCGTGATCATCCACACCACCCTCCATTTCATTGTAATCAAAATCAGCGAACGGGGCCTGATCGACGTCGACGGTGCTGGTGTCCAACAAGTTGAAGAAATCCGCAGTGGCATCATTCGTACCGCCGCTACAGTGAGTGACATCAAGTCACGAGCTACCACAATGGCGAAAAGTGAAGCAAGTTAGAAGGAACCGAAGAAGCATACCTGATATGTCTCCAACGTATCTATAATTATTGATTGTTCCATGCTGTTATATTATCATTCTTGGATGTTTTACAATCATTTTATACCAACTTTATATCATTTTTTGGGATTAACCTATTGACATCGTGCCCAGTGCTAGTTGCTGTTTTCTGCTTGTTTTTTACATCGCAGGAAATCAATACCAAATGGAGTCCAAACGCAGTGAAACTTTTTGTGGATTTTTTTGGACTAGAAGACACCTGTTGGGCCAAAGAAGTATCAGAGCACAACCCACCAGGGCGCGCCTGGGGGCCCAGGCATGCCTAGGGGGTTGTGCCCACCTCGGTGGCCTCCCGCACGGCCTCTTTGCTCTATAAATACCCAATATCCCAGAAACCCTAGGAGAGTCGACGAAAATCAATTCCAGCCGCCACAAGTTTCAGAAACCATAGATCCAATCTAGACTCCATCACGGAGGGGTTCATCATCCTCATTGGTGCCTCTCCGATGATGCATGAGTAGTTCATTGTAGACCTACGGGTCCGTAGTTAGTAGCTAGATGGCTTCCTCTCTCTCTTTTGATTCTCAATACAATGGTCTCTTGGAGATATATTTGATGTAAGTCTTTTTGCGGTGTATTTGTTGGGATCCGATGAACTTTGAGTTTATGATCAGATCTATGTTTTTATTCATGAAAGTTATTTGAGTCTTCTGGTCTCTTATATGCATGATTACTTATAGCCTCGTATTTCTTCTCCAATATTTGAGTTTTGTTTGGCCAACTTGATCTATTTATCTTGCAATGGGAAGATGTGCTTTGTGATGGGTTCGATCTTATGGTGCTTGATCCCAATGACAGAAGGGGAACCGACACATATGTATCATTGCTATTAATGATAACAAGATGGGGTCTATTTCTACACAAATAGATCTTATCTACATCATGTCATCATCCTTATTGCATTACTCCGTTTCTCCATGAACTTAATACACTAGATGCATGCTGGATAGCGGTCGATGTGTGGAGTAATAGTAGTAGATGCAGGCAGGAGTCAGTCTAATAATCTTGGACGTGATGCCTATATAATGATCATTGCCTGGATATCGTCATGATTATTTGAAGTTCTATCAATTGCCCAACGGTAACTTATTTACCCATCGTATACTATTTTTCTCGAAAGAAGCCATTAGTGAAATCTACGGGCCCCGGGTCTCTTCTTTATTATATTTGCCTTTGAGATATATTTTCATTCGCTTTTATTTTCAGATCTATAAATCCAAAAATACAAAAACACTTTGTTGCACTTTATTTTATTGGCGATCTATTTATTAAATCTATTATTCCTTTCTCCCGTCCACGTGCCAATTTCTGGCGCCCTTACCTGAAAGGGATTGACAATCCCTTTAACACGTCGGATGCAAGTATTTGTTCTTTGTGTGCAGGAGCTGTTTACGTGGTATTGCGTGGTTCGCCTACTGGCTCGATAACCTTAGTCACATCATTGAGGGAAATACCTACCGTTGACGTGCTGCATCATCCCTTCCTCTTTGGAGAGATACCGACGTAGTTCAAGCAATACCTTCCGGCCATTTCATCAACCACCTCGCTTGCGGAAGCAGCGCCGTTGAATGGCACCGTCGGGGTACCTCTAGCCGGCGCGGAGGGGGAGGATGAAGGCGCCAACCTTTTCGTAGGAACCTTCTTGCGCTTCACGCCCGAAACCTTGCCCATCTTCTCCGGCGGCGGCTGGGTAGATCGCGCAGCGGTGGCGGCGCCGGGCACGCGTGCCTTCCCGGCGGGGCCAGCCGAATTACCGCCCTGCACGACCATGTTGCCCTGCCACTTGCGGATAAGCGCGGTGGTGCCTTGAGCGACGGCGGAGGCGACATGGCCGGCGACGAGATCTGCGGAAGGGGATTGCGCGTGTGCAACATCCACGATGACAGGGGACGGCTGGGAGGCTTCCATGGCGGTGAAGAATGGCCGGGGAAAATGGACTGGAGCGAGCGGAGGCCGAGCAATGGCAGAGAAGGGGGTGGCAAGCAGGAATGGCCTCACGGAAATTTCCCTCGCGCCAAATCTCGCTGCGGATAGAGGACGAGCTCGGGTTGGCCTCCCACCCCGTGAATCTAAAGGTTGAGGACGAACTTCTGCCGCGCCCCAGAAATTTTTTTATGGGTCTGACACATTTGCGGGATCTGATTGGGCAGCATTTTTTGCGCGGACCCATATTTTGATGATTATTTTATGGGTCGAGGCATTATACGAGTATGCTAAAGATACTCTTGGCTGTGTTTGCAGCAAAATTGCGAGTCATAGCCGCCTACGGTAACTGGTGAGTGGCCACATGCGATGCAATGGCGGACACCACCTGCTGTAAACATCGCCAAGCACAAGCGTACGCACTGACGTGCTAAAGTCAAATGATTTGACCTTCCGGGTTTGAACATGAGAGACGAGCAATGCTACATCCACGTAATGGTTTAAGTAAGGTTACAAACAGACTGAACTACAACCCAAATCTCACAAGAAGAGAAGTACTGGTAAGAAAGTTGTGGCAGCAAGGAAGCCAGGCACTCTAGTTATCAAGGAAAAAGTACCTACTTCAGATGTCATGAATCCAACATTACGGGGTGTTGATTTTTTGGATAAATCTTTTGGTACAACGGTGGACTTGATGGTATACAATGATTCCATCTTGGGAAAACGTCATGTTGCAGGATTGTTTGGTTATGGGCAGGATGCGCAACTTGACAAAGCTATGGTGCCGTTCGTTGATGTTCCGACAGGAGGTAGTCTGAAGAAAGGGAAAACTGAAGGTCAACAGCAAGAGGAGGAAGTAACCAGCAAAGGGAGTGAGGTGGACATGGAGGCAGCTGGCCTAGGGGGCGCCAGCGATCTGACGGGGCCTTTGGCGCCCTGTCAGAAGCAATGAATTGCTTAAGTTGGAACTGTCGAGGGGCGGGGAACCTTCGCACAGTTCGTGATCTTGTAGCACTTGTGGGTGCTCATTCCCCGAAAGTGGTCTTTCTGTGTGAAACTAGACAACCAAAAGAAAAGATGTATCGTCTTCGTAATCGTTTAGGCTTAGCTGGTTTTGAAGGAGTTAGTAGTGATGGTCGTAGTGGTGGTCTAGCTTTATTTTGGCACGAGTCTGTATCCCTGGTTGTTCAAGAGGCTAATAATAGATGGATTGATGCTTATGTCCGCTTGTCACCTGATGATCCTTTGTGGTGTGTCACCTTTGTGTATGGCGAGCCACGAGTGGAAAATAGACATTTTATGTGGGACTCTTTGAGGAGGTTGTCAAGACACAGTACACTTCCATGGATGTTAGTTGGCGACTTTAATGAAGCTATGTGGGATTATGAACACATGTCAGAAACACCAAGGGCACCGGGTCAGATGTTGAGTTTCAGAGATGCTTTGGAAACATGTGGGCTGATTGATATGGGCTTCATGGGTTATCCCTTTACCTATGATAATAGGCGGGGTGGTAGAGCCAATGTCCAGGTGAGATTGGACAGAGCAGTGGCCACTAATACTTGGAGGGATATGTTTGCTGATGCTGTTGTGCGTCACCTGGTCTCACCGGCGTCAGACCATTGTCCAGTGTTGGTCTCATGTATTTTGGATACGGCCCCTCGGCCGGGCCGATGTCGCCGTTATGAATTGATGTGGGAAAGAGATCATGCTCTTAATGAGGTAGTGGCGGAAGCATGGGGTGCAGCAGGAACTAAAAGAAACTTAAGTGATGTTCAAAAGGCTCTCGGCCAGGTGATGGGTAAGTTGCATACTTGGAGTAATAAAAAATTTGGGAATGTTACAAGACAACTTGAGAAATCTAGATCAAGATTGGAGGAACTGATGCTTATGAATGCGGACAGGGCAGATATTAGGAAGCACATGGACGAAATGAATGAACTTTTATTCAGGGAGGAGATGTTGTGGTTACAGCGCTCGCGCATTGCTTGGCTCAAGGAGGGGGACAGGAACACTAAGTTTTTTCACAGAAAAGCGGTGTGGCGAGCAAGAAAGAATGCAGCACGAGGATTATTTGATGCTAATGATGTTTGGCAAACTAATAAGAACGTGATGTTGGATATGGCCCGTACCCATTTTATGCAAGTATTTACAGCTGATCCAAACGTCAACCCAGAAGAGGTAGTGAATCTATTCCAAGCTAAAATAACAGATGATATGAATACTGCTCTTTGTGCTCCATTCACAGATAAGGAAATAGGCGATGCGTTGTTCCAGATTGGGCCACTAAAAGCCCCGGGTCCAGACGGATTTCCAGCTCTATTTTTTCAGCGGAATTGGGCTTTAATGAAAGAGGATGTAATGATGGCTGTCAGGTTGTTCTTTGAGACTGGACACATGCCGGATGAGGTAAAATCAACTACTATTGTGCTTATTCCTAAGGTTGCGAATCCAAAGAAGCTAAATGAGTTCAGACCAATCAGTCTATGTAACGTAGTTTACAAGGTCATCTCCAAGTGTCTGGTAAATCATTTGAGACCTCTCCTTGATGTTATTGTTGCTCCTGAGCAGAGCGCCTTCGTCCCTGGTAGACTTATTACAGATAATGCTTTCATAGCTTTTGAGTGTATGCATACAATCAAACAGGAAAGGAATCAGGAGAATAGTTTTTGTGCTTACAAGCTGGACCTATCAAAGGCATATGACAGGGTAGACTGGAATTTCCTGGAGCGAATGATGCAACAGTTGGGTTTTCATCACCGGTGGATACAGTGGATTATGGCGTGTGTAACCTCGGTGAGATATACCGTTAAACTAAATGGAGCCCTCTCATATTCGTTCGCACCGTCGCGTGGACTTCGGCAGGGTGACCCTCTATCCCCGTTTTTATTTTTGTTCGTAGCTGATGGACTTGATGCTATTTTGAAACAGAAGGTCAGACAAGGAAGGATTTCTCCTATTCATGTGTGTCCAAGGGCGCCAGGTATCTCACACCTCCTATTCGCAGACGACACATTAATGTTCTTCCGTGCTACTCAGGAAGAAGCTACTCAGGTGGGAGATGCACTGGCTATTTATGAGCGCACCACAGGACAATTCATTAACCCGGCAAAATGTTCTATTTTATTTGGCCCATGTTGTGGTGACAACGACAAGCATGAGGTTGTGCATACCTTGCAGGTTCAGACGGTTGGATTCGACGATAAGTATCTCGGTCTCCCCACACCATCTGGTAGAATGTCGAAGGGCAAGTTTCAAAATCTACAAGAGCAACTTACTAAGCGTATCTTACAGTGGGGAGAAGCGGCGTCACAAGGGGGCAAAGAAATTCTCATTAAAGCGGTTGCACAGTCCCTTCCTACATATATCATGGGGGTTTTTCGTTTGCCCCGGAGTGTTTGTGATGATCTTACTCGCATGGTACGCAATTTTTGGTGGGGGGCCAAGGAGGGGAAGAGTAAGACACATTGGCGTGCATGGGATACATTGATTAAACCGAAAGTGCAAGGCGGCATGGGGTTCCGTGATTTCAGACTCTTCAATCAGGCACTTCTGGCTAGACAGGCTTGGCGTCTTATTGCTTACCCTGACAGTTTATGTGCGCAGGTGCTCAAAGCAAGATATTACCCGGCGGGACGTCTGGAAGATACGGTCTTTTCGGGCAACTCATCCCAGACGTGGCAGTCTATTGTCCACGGTCTTGAGCTTCTTAAGAAAGGTCTAATTTGGCGCATTGGTGATGGTGCTTCTGTATGTATTTGGCATGACCAGTGGATACCACGAGCATAATTGGTTTCCTACCAACATTTGGCATTGCCAATATTTAACAAGCCAACATTTGGCAAAATCAGAAGTTGCCAACATTTGGCAACCTTTTGTGAGATTGGCAATGAAAATTGGCAAGCAACCAATCTCTAGACAATATTTGGCAGTTGACAAAATTTGGCATGCCAACTTTTAGCATCAAACCAATTATGCTCCACATCCACTTGCGAGGTTGCCAATATCAACCCAGGGGCGCTGCCGCCTTCGGCGTGTTAGCGAGCTCCTGGACGACCGAGGAAATTGGAACGTGCAACTACTTAATCAACATTTCATGTCAGTAGATATCATGGAAATTATGAAGATCAAGGTGGTGCCACGGTTGGACAGAGATATTATCACTTGGGCGCCTGAGCGTTCTGGATCGTTCACAGTCCGGAGTGCTTATCGTCTATCATATGATGAGATTCACCGTCAGACTACAGTCGCATCGAGTAGGGCACCGGACGGGCGACGTGCCGTTTGGTCACTTATATGGAGGTGCCCTGCCCCACCAAAGGTGCGTATCTTTGCATGGCGTTTGGTCACAAATTCACTGGCTACTTGGGTGAATAAAAAATCACGGAAACTTGAGGTGTCTAACCTTTGTCCACTGTGTGCGATGGAACCGGAGGACACGTTCCATACATTCTGTAGATGCCCACTGGCTGTTGCTTTGTGGAACGCCATGCAGGAAAAATGGCTATTGCCAGACTTAGCTTCAGTGAGGAATACAGGCCCTGAGTGGCTTTTTGATCTTCTGTATAAGCTAAATGAAGATGATCGCATGCATGTGTTGATGGTGCTATGGAGGAGTTGGTATGTACGTAATGAAATAGTACACCATAAGCTACCACCTCCAATTGAAGCTTCCTGCAGATTTCTAATTAGCTATGCTGAATCTCTTCGATGCATCAATCATTTTCCAACCACTGACATCATCAAAGGGAAGATGGTGCTGCCGCCGATTGGGTATAGTTCTACAATGATAAATACAGCAACGCAACATGCAGCCACAGTCCAGTGGTCTGCCCCGCCGGCCGGTCGCGTGAAGCTGAATGTTGACGGGTCGTTCGTTGATACCGATGGTGGATTAGCAGGAGCCGGTATGATCCTACGTGATAATGACGGCAACATTATCTTCTCCGCTTGTCGTTCTATCTTGCATTGTTCCGGACCGCTCCAGGCTGAGCTGTTGGCATGTCAGGAGGGATTAAGCCTTGCTCTACAATGGTCTACTCGCCCGGTAGACATCGAGATGGACTGCATGAATGCAGTCAAGTTGATCAAGTCGCCTACCCTTGACAGATCGCCATATAGAATGATAGTTCAGGATATTAAAAGGCTCTTTGGTGAAAGGGATATCTCTATTGCTCATGTAAGTAGGAATCAGAACGTTGTTAGCCACACACTTGCTGCTTTCGGACGATCGGAGGGCCGAACTGCAGTTTGGTTGCGCTCTGGACCTGCAGACGTTCCTCTGCTATGTAGGAACGAATATTCCAACAGTTGAGCAATGAAATCCTTTTAACCCCGCAAAAAAAAGGAGAGGATTAGGCCCACCCCACCTGAAAATAGGGGGGCATGTATAGATTAGGTGGAAGTTTACATACTAGCTACGTAGCCCTTGGTAAGTCTAGGATTTTCGAGCGCGCGACTCATCCCACTTGACCTTCCGGGTAAAAAGTTCTATGTAATTAATGTAACGAATCAGGTGGATGAATATGATTGAAGATAATCCCTCCGGATGCTCTGGCGGCAAGAGGGAGGGGGACCCGTTCCTCCGCTTTATAGTTAGGTTTTGGATTTGTAGGTCGTGATGTGTCGTTGGTGTGGTGGGAGTGACGCCCGGACGTATAAATCGCCTCAGTTTCACTCCCACGCCGGTGGTGCCGTTCATGGCAACGTCTCGGAATTGATGGCATTGTGTGATTGCCGATCCTTCAGATCGTTTGTGTTAGGGTTCATGGATGATGTCGGCGAGGCAGCGGCGGCGACTCCATCAGGCGTGTCTCTCCTTCTGCTATGTCCCCGTTGTTGTGGCGTTGTCTCCGACGTCATGGTGGAGCAGGAAGGTTTTGTCATCCAGGAGTACGCGCAGACGGTTGTCTACGCAAGTGACAGCTGGAAGATGGTGCATCCCGTGCTGGGTTTGTGGTTGGTGGTTGACAGTTCTGGTTTCTTCCTTCGACGTTGTTGTCGTGCGGGGGTGTCAGATCTAGAGTTCGATGGCGTGTCCGGGGACATGTTGCCCCGGTCTGATTCTTTCAATGGCAATGGTTTTGCTTCTGGCAAACTACCTTCGAGGTCCGTAAAGCTGCTGATCGCGATGGAGCCGCGTCGAGCTCGGGTGAAGAGGTGATTTGTTTTCTTTCCCTTTGGTGGCCACTTCGGTGGTGTCGGAGGAAAGGAACAGGCGCTGGTATTTTGCATAGGATTATCCTATCTTTTTAATCTTGTAATGTCGGTGCTTACGTGACTTGTAACCGGATCTTTATTTTATAAATGACACATGTATTACCATGCAAAAAAAATATGATTGAAGATAAGGGGAAGGACGGGCCCACCCTCTTAAAATCAGGTGGGACGAGGGGGAGGGAGAGGTTTAGTTGTTAGGTAGTTTACCTAAAGTGGTACGTAGCTCGTGGAGCATGTCGTCGCCCTGCTGCTCGTGGAGCTAACTGTCATAAGCAACGTCGTCGTCGTCATAAGCAGCACCGGATGCTGTAGCCGCCGGCATCACGGCTGGCGTGGACGAAGGCGAGCGTGGCGTCCGGTGGGAGCGGCACCTGCGTGCCCAGCAAGCAGGTCGAGGAGGTGGAGCGAAAGGAAGAAGATGTAGGTTTGACGAAGACAGATGAGGAGAAATGAGAGCCTTCCGATTAGATTGAACGGTAGATTGTGCAAGTAACTGTACCGGTGCAGTAATAACATGATTGCAGAGGAGCCGAACCCTCAGATGTACTAGGATTTTTTTTTAAACTAGATGTACTAGGATTTTGGACCTGAAAACTGAGCGCAAGCTACCCCGGATCGATCAGGCGGTGGCGTCAGTGTCACTTGTCAGCCTAACTAATTACCGTGGCGTCGTGCTCGGTTTACCAAACAAACCATAATCTATTATATATGGGCATCTTTCAACTCATTTTCAAGAGAGATCGGTCGGTCGGTGTCAGTCAGTCACACTCATGGTGATGGACAGAATATATTTTTCGAAGAAACAAAAACCTACACTTCTTGTCCAGCGTGATATCACAAGTGATTAATTGATATTCCACCGATTTATTTTATTTTATTTCAACACTCCAAGCTATCGTGGAAGTTCTTATACGCACGCACACCATTGAACCGTCAACCATGCACCAAGGTGGAATTGTAATCACTAGCCCGCCCTGGTGAAGTTGAAGTTGCTGCATGAGAACATGGTTAGATGGCTGACTCTCACATAACTGTCCATGGACTAGTCCACCCCGCTGTCCGATCTGGGGTTTGGTGTTAGAGATGCCACTGGATTGGTCACATACTAGTACATCATTTAATATGATATAATACCAATTCTCTTTTTTCTTATCTAATTGTGTGCTACCTCAGCAAAATACCTAGTTGGCATAGATGATATTACCTAGTATGATGCTTTCTTTGTAACAAGACTTTGGTCTGTTTACAGCAAGATTGCGAGTCATAGCCGCCTCCGGTGACTGGTGATTGGCCACATGCGATGCAATGGCGGACACCACCTGCTGTAAACATCGGCAAGCACGAGCGTACGCACTCACGTGCTGCAGTCAAACTATTTGACCTTCCGGGTTTGAACATGAGACTAGCGCGCGACTCATCCCACTTGAGCATCGCCCCGAGAAAGATATCAGCATCGTTCGTGCTCTAGAATCTCGCTTTCAAGCTCAAGTTAGCCCGGATCAGGCGGTGGCATCAGTGTCACTTGTCAGCCTAACTAATTACCGTGTCGTCAAGTTCGGTTTACCAAACACACCATAGCGTAATCAATTTTGCCAAGTCTCTGTCGACTTAGACTTCGTTACGTCTCAATCGACAGTATATTTCTTTGATTTTGCATGGAGACTCGTGCAAAATTTCTTTCAGTTTTTTCTTCTTACATATTACGTATATCACTTGACTTAGACTTTGTTAAGTATTGGCCGATTGAGACCTAGTCACAACCTAAAGTAATATATGGGCGTCTTTATGTCAATCAGTCACACTCATGATGTGGCTCCGCTCGCGCCGTACTTGGTTATGATGGACAACATACATTTTTCGAACAAACAAAAACTTACACTTCATTCGTGCTGGTCCAGCGTGATATTTATCTGAATTAATTGATATTCCACTGATTTATTTTATTTTATTTCATCACAGTTCATACACGCACGCACACCATGGTCTAGCTACCCCGCCCTGGTGAAGTTGAAGTTGCTGCAGGAGAAGCCCCTGGCCGGGAGGTACGGGGTGAAGCTGAGCGTCTTCTTGTCGTTGTCGAGCACCACCAGCTTGTTCTCCATCTGGAACCCCCCGATCACCACCGCCGGCGCCGCGCCCCCGGTGCTGCCTCCCGCCTGGACGAACGCGAAGCACGCGGTGCCGCTGTTCACCTGCGCCATGGAATTGCCGCCCACCACCGTGAAGTTCGTCCCGCCCTCCAGCATCACGTCCACCTGGGGCACGGAGTAGCCCGATAGCGTCGGCGACAGCTTGGACGAGTCGTAGCACAGCTCGAACGGCGCCACGGCCGCGACCTTGGCGCTCGAGCCCATGGCGCGGTCGAACGCCGTGATGAAGGGCCGGTACACGTCGCTGCGGAGCTGCGCGTAGGGGACCGTGGTGGAGAGGCCGACCACGAGCGCGCCGGAGCCGGAGACGGCCACGCGCGTCCCGTCGATGGCGACGCCGTTGGTGGCCGAGACGAAGTAGCCGGGGTTCCCGGAGAAGGGCTGGCGGAGCGGGACGCCGTCGGAGAGGAGCGTCGTGATGGCTGGCCGGTCCGCCGGGGGCGCGAGGAAGAACGGGCCGCCGCCGAAGATGGCCGCACCCACGCCGTCGCTCGGGAGGCATAGCGCGAACGAGTTGGCCACCTTCTGCGTGCTGGCCACCTGGGCCGGGAATGAGGCGCTGGAGCGCGCCAGCCCGGCGACGCCGACGGTGCCTGAGGGGGCCGCCGCGCATGTCGCGGTGGCGGCGAAGGAGACCGGGGATATCGGGTTGCTGCCGTCGGTGGAGGTGGCGGAGAGCGTCACGGTCGTCGTCTGCCCGCTGCACGGCGTCGTGATGGCAGGGGCGGAGAGGTCGAGGACCAGCGGTCGGCCGGCGCTGAGCGGCGCCGTGTAGAGCGCGGTGGACACGCCGCCCTTGGTGACCTTCGTGAGCAGCGGCTTGCCGACGGTCGCCGCCGTGGAGACGGCGAGCAGGAGGAGCACCAGGACTGGCTTGGACTGCCCCATTTTCGGCTTGTGTTGTGTTGGAATCGATGCTGTGAAGGAAGGCACGTACGTGCGCCCTATATATACCCTCGATCGGGAATCAGATTCACCAACGCATGCCTAGTCAACATTTGTCGCCATCAATGTTGCTTAGTCGGGGGGCACCACGTTTCGGCTGCGGGGGGGTGTTGGAATATGCCCACGCATGCTACTACTGCTGGCTAACTCCCCACGACCGGATAGCTCGGGGCTCAACTACACGCGCACTCCGTGCGCCTTACGTGCACTTGCACGTCCTGCATGCAAGGGATAACCCAGCCATGCCGTTGTACTCTCACCGGACTCTGCGTAGTCTCTCTCTTGTAAACCTGTACTTATAGCCCTTGAGGCAGATGAATACAACACGGTGAGATTTACAGTACTCAACTTGGTATCAGACTCCTTCCTCGATCCTTCTGCTTCCGCTATGGATCGGTTCCTCCGGCGATCCCGCTCGGCCGACCTCGACTCTCCAACCTCCTCTCGCCGTCTGCTCGCCGTCACCCCCGTCGCCCGCGTCGCGCCGGCCGCTGCCCGCGGCAAGGAGCCTCTCAACGCTCCCGCGCCGGCTGGCCCCTCCTCCTCTCAGGTCGGCCTCGTGCGCCCCGCAGCGCCTGCCGCACCAACCACCACGTCGGCCGCGACCATCCTGCGCACCGCCGGCAGCACGCCGGTTCCTCCTCCTCGTCTGGGAGGTGGTGGTGGCCCCATGATTCCTCAGCTCAGCGCCGACGCCGGGCCCTCCTCCTCGACCGGGCTGCCTCCCTCGATCGCACACTACTTCTCATCGAAGCTCGAGCTCGAATCTGGTTCGTATTCCAAGTGGCGTCAACTCTTTTATTTCATCTGTTGCAAGTATGACGTCCAGCACCACCTTGACGACGCCGCCGAGCCCCTCCATGAGAGCGCTGTTTGGCGCAATGACGATCTCACGATCGTCTTGTGGATGTACGGCGTGATCTCGGAGGAACTCCAGGAGGTGGTCGTGTCGCCCACAAGCACGGCCTACGACGTCTGGACGCAGCTGCACCTGCTGTTCCGCGACAACCAGCCCGGCCGGGCGATCATCCTCGGTGCAGAATTCCGCAACACCGTGCAGGGAGATCTCTCCATCGCCGAATATTCGCGCCGGCTCAAGGGGCTCGCCGATGCCCTCGGCGACGTCGGCGAACGCGTCTCCGACCAGAGCCTCACCCTGCAGCTCATCCGGGGGCTCAATCGGCGCTTCTAGGTCATGGCGACTCTGCTCCCCATGCAGGAGCCCTTCCCGACCTTCGTCCAAGCACGCTCGCGCCTCCTCCTGGAGGAGATCTCCGCCAACGAGTGCTCCCGCATCGACGGCCGCCTCGAGTCTTCTCCGACCGCTCTCTCCATCGGGCAACTCGGCGACCGCGGGTCCGCACCAGACCGCGGCAACAGCAGCAACGACAAGGGCAAGAGCCCCGCCGCCTCGCCCACCAGCGACAAGGGCGGGCGTGGGCGTGGCCGCGGCCGCGGCCGTGGGCGTGGCGTGTCTGCCAATGGCTCGTCGGGGCGCGGCGCTGCTCCACCCCCTGCTGCACCGGCGGCTGGCTACTTCGCCCCCTACGGGGCCTTGATTCCCGCGCCCTCCGGCGCCCGCGCGGGCTGGGCCGCCCCCAACGCGGCTGGTGTTCTCGGGCCCAGGCCTCCGCCACCGCAGCAGGCCTTCCACGTCGCCCCGCCTGCACCCGGCGTCGCCCCCACCTGGGAGCAGTACAACCAACTCTACGCCGCCTTGCAGAACCTCTCCATGCAGCAGCAGCAAGCGGGCGGCGGCCAGGAGTGGTTCCTGGACACCGGGGCAACTTCGCACGTGGCTGGTAAGACCGACCTACTCACTAAGTTTTGTTCTCCATCATGGCATCACTCTCGCGGTATCGTAGTTGGCGACGGTTCTCGTCTCCCCGTCACCGCTGTTGGCTCTACCTCCCTCTCTTCATTCTCCCTTAATGATGTCCTCATATCTCCTACCATCATCAAAAACTTGATCTCTGTTCGTCGTTTTACTATAGATAATTCTTGCAGTATTGAATTTGACCCATTTGGTTTCACCGTGAAGGACCTAGCCACTCGACGGATCATCATGAGGTCCAGTAGCCACGGCGAGCTTTACCCCTTCTTCACCACCTCCACGGTCCAAGCAGCGCTCTCCGTCGCCGGCGATGTGTGGCATCAACGCCTTGGCCACCCCAGCAATAAAACCACTTCCATTTTAGCTCGTGATTTCCTTCCTGCATGTACTAATAATGGCACGCCAAAAACTCATGTATGCCCGTCGTGCCAAATAGGCAAGCAACCACGGTTGCCATTCTCTAGTTCAAACTCCTCTACTACTGCCCCATTTGAATTAATCCATTGTGATATTTGGACATCACCTGTGTGTAGTTTTACCGGTTTTCAATATTACTTAGTGATTCTTGATGACTTCTCTCACTTTTCTTGGACGTTCCCCTTGCGCCACAAATCCGACACCGCGGACACTATACATCGTTTCCATGCGTATGTACGTACCCAGTTTCATGTATCAATCAAGTGCGTCCAATGCGACAACGGGGGCGAATTTCTCACCACCTCCCTCCGTGACCTCTTCTCCCGATACGGTGCTTCCTTCCGCCTTTCCTGCCCATACACGTCCGCTCAAAACGGCAAGGCCGAACGCCACCTACGCACCACGAACGACGTCCTACGTGTCCTCCTTCTCCACGCAAACCTGCCTCCCCAATTATGGGTTGAGGCTTTACATACTGCCACCTACATCATCAACCGGCGTCCCTCTACCTCCATTGCGTCTCACACACCATTCTTTCGTCTCTTAGGTCACCACCCAACCTATGATCACATGCGCGTGTTTGGCTGCCTTTGTTTCCCAAATTCCATCGCCACAAGCCCGCACAAACTCGCCCCACGATCCTCACGTTGTGTCTTCTTAGGATACCCTCTGGAACACAAAGGCTATAGATGCCTCGACCTGCAGTCTCGCAAGGTTCTTATCTCCCGTCATGTCACGTTCGATGAGACTCAGTTCCCCTACTTTCCTCCCCCCAGCGCTGAATCTACACAGCCAGCAGCCACACAAAATCCCGGACTGGAGATCCTCCCCGAGCGGCGCGCCTTACCTACCTCGTACCGATCCACTGCGGGATCTCCGCACCTCAGATCGCCAGCCAGCCCCACCAGTCCGCCCGGTTCCTCCTCTGGATCCATGCCGTGCCCCACAGATTCCGCGCGCCATTCGCCAACAACCTGCATGCCTGGTTCCCGCTGGACCGCGTCGTCTCCCCCTCTCGCGCATGCAATGCCCGACTCCAGCCGGGTCGTTCCGTCTCCCTCGCCCCAGCCATCCGCGCCTGCAGCTCCTGCGCGCCACGAGCACGGGCCCCCACCCATACATGCATCGCCACCGCCCATGCATGCATCGCCACAGCCAAACCCGCCCAATCCCACGTCTCTCCCTCCACGTGCCGTGGCCATCCAACCTCCTCAAAACATGCACGCCATGCGGACGCGCGGCAAGACTGGCTTTGCTCAACCTAAAGTGCTTGCCTCCGCTCACACGCCGCCTCCCTCCATCAGCCCCATCCCATCCTCTTATCGGGTAGCACTCAAGGACCCAAACTGGCTCAACGCGATGCGCGAGGAGTATGATGCACTGATGCAGAATAACACTTGGTGTTTAGTGTCTCGTCCTGCAGGTGCTAACGTGGTCACCGGAAAGTGGATATTCCGGCACAAGTTCAACCCCGACGGCTCTCTCTCCCGGTACAAGGCGCGGTGGGTTCTCCGCGGCTTCACGCAGCAGGCCGGTGTCGACTACGGCGAGACCTTCAGCCCGGTGGTGAAACCGGCAACTATTTGTACCGTGTTGAGCATCGCTGCCGGGCGGTCTTGGCCCATCCATCAGCTGGATGTCAAGAACGCTTTCCTCCACGGGCACCTCTCGGAGACGGTCTACAGCACGCAGCCGTCCGGCTTCGTCGACGCTACCTCGCCCTCTCACGTGTGCCGGCTGAACCGTTCTCTTTACGGTCTCAAGCAGGCGCCGCGGGCGTGGTTCTCGCGCTTCACCACCTACTTACGGACACTCGGCTTCAGTGCGTCTCGGTCGGACACGTCCCTCTTCATCCTTCGGCGAGGCGATCATCTCGCCTACCTGCTGCTCTACGTGGACGACATCATCCTCACCGCCAGCTCCGCCACCGTCCTCGACTCCGTCATCCGGGCGCTCCATCGTGAGTTCTCGATGACGGACCTCGGCGCCCTGCATCACTTCCTCGGCATCAACGTCACCACGACCGCACGTGGACTGTTTCTCTCTCAGGAACAGTACGCGTTGGAGATCCTCGACCGTGCCGGGATGTTGAACTGCAAGCCCATCTCCACGCCCGTTGACACGCTCGCCAAGCTCTCCACCGACTCCGGACCGCTCTTCCACGACCCGTCGTTGTACCGCAGCTTGGCTGGGGCGCTCCAGTACATCACGCTGACTCGTCCCGACCTCTCCTACGCCGTTCAGCAGTGTTGTCTCTTCATGCATGCACCGCGGGATTGCCACTTCCAGCTCGTGAAGCGCATCCTTCGGTATCTGCGTGGGACGACACACCTTGGGCTTCGGATATATCGAGACGCCTCCACGGAGCTTGTTGCCTACTCCGACGCCGACTGGGCTGGCTGCCCCGACACGCGCAAGTCCACCTCGGGCTTCTGCGTCTTCCTCGGGGGCAACCTACTCACGTGGTCGTCCAAGCGACAGACTACCGTTTCACGATCCAGCGCCGAGGCGGAGTACAGGGCGGTCGCCAACGCCGTCGCCGAGTCGGTCTGGCTACGCCAGCTTCTCGGCGAGCTTCACCAACCCCCCACGCGCGCCACGGTGGTCTACTGCGACAACGTCAGTGCCATGTACATGTCGAGCAACCCGGTGCAGCACCAACGCACGAAGCACATCGAGATCGATCTCCACTTCGTGCGTGAGCGCGTCGCCCTTGGCGAGATACGGGTGCTTCACGTACCTACGAGCTCGCAATTTGCTGACATATTCACTAAGGGTCTGCCGACAAGCGTCTTCAACGACTTCCGGTCCAGCCTCAACGTCGGGGGGCACCACGTTTCGGCTGCGGGGGGGTGTTGGAATATGCCCACGCATGCTACTACTGCTGGCTAACTCCCCACGACCGGATAGCTCGGGGCTCAACTACACGCGCACTCCGTGCGCCTTACGTGCACTTGCACGTCCTGCATGCAAGGGATAACCCAGCCATGCCGTTGTACTCTCACCGGACTCTGCGTAGTCTCTCTCTTGTAAACCTGTACTTATAGCCCTTGAGGCAGATGAATACAACACGGTGAGATTTACAGTACTCAACTCGATTGTACAGTCAATTGCAGAAAGTTCATCGTTTATTTTTTCCACACATATTCACTTGCATAACGACTTTCACAGTTTTACCGCTTATCAGACGCCTGACATCAAACTTTGGGTCAGTCAATTTCTGGCGGGGAAAGCAGGAGGCGTGTGGAGCACCAAAGCCATCAATTCACCGGGGAAGTTTGGCCTTGTTGTCTTTCTTAGGAGTGTGGTGGGTGTAGGTTTGCCAGGGAGCTAGGCTTCGATGTCTATGTTAGGGTTGCGGGGGTGTAGGGTCCGCCGGCGAAGAAACTGAAGGTTGTCTGGGCTTAGAGGGATGGCCGGGGTGGCGATGAGCACGGTGGTGAAGGGAGGTTGAGGGGAGGGCGGGGCCGCGGACGCCGCCGGTTTGGCTGGCGAAGATCATGAACAGTTCTAAGCGGGGGTAGAAGAAGGCCATCTGGCCGACCGCCATACATCAGATGGTGCAAAAAAAATTGACCAGCCCAAATTTTTTTGGGCCAATTAGCCAGTCCCCAAGTTTCACGCGTGTTAAGACGAGTCAAGAAAAAAAAGGAGCCGTGTCGAGCTATATTAGGTTGATGAGTTGTGCCGAACGGATGCGAGTCGAGTCAGCCCAACTCACTGTACCCAGAGAGAGGGAGCTTCATGAGGCAGCGCTGAGCAGTGAGCACAACCGAATCCCCCTATTGCAGACCTATCATGTGTATCACTGTTGCGATGTCGACGTTGGAATATAACAAGAGGGTGCTCATAGTATCAGTGTGATCACACGATCGATGTATCGCACCGGCCGGGGAACCGTCGTGTCTTTGCAGCCAACCCTCTGGAGGAAATTATGCCGCCACCGCTTGCATGGACCACGCTCAATCGCACTCAGGTGGCGACCGATGTGCCGTGCGATTTAACACGAGGGGCGACGAACGTACGTACCACTGTCCCAGGCTAGCTCCTGCATGCCGTGCCGACGCTAAGCGGTATGCCCGTTAATGGCTTGGCGCGATTGACGAATGGATCTCGCGTTTCTGCCAAACTTAAAGAGATCTGGTCAAATCATCTGACTGGTAGACAGAGAAATGTGTGCTCTGAACACTGACCGGCACACTCCCCTGCCGTGTCGGTAGGAACGGAGGGAGCCTGCTTCAATGCCTGGTTAAACAATCCCGTAGTGTGCGGTTCGGCGGCTGCCAAGCCGACGTACGTTTTCGAGTCTTCGAGTTGCATATGTACACTCCAAATGTGCAATGTAATGGGACGTGCCACGGTGACACCGACACCGACAGCGTGTCACCGAGTGATGTATATCACGTCACCTCCTGCATCTTATCTTAAACCATGCATGTGATGGAACATAACCGTATAGGTATAGTGCACGGCACACGCAAGATTATTAAGCATGCCATGGCTCTGCATGGAGCTTAGAAAGTTGAATGCGACTTCGAACGTTAATCTTGGCCGGATAACATAGAAAAAGGAGAGAAAAATTCAGAGTCCTCATTCCTCTCAAGCAACATGGCAACATTCATCACCCGAACACGCATTCATCACCGGAGCACTAGGACTGGCTTGGACTGCCACATTTCGGGCGGTGTTGCGTCAGTTGGGCAGCTCAGCTTAAGCTTGTTACACTTTGTTAGGATGCTTGCTGGGAATGAAGGCACGTACGTGGGTTCCATATATACACGGTGGAGCTCGCTCGATCTGGAGACTCAGATGGTCCAACCAATGCATGCGTGGTTAAATGTTATCTCGATCAATGTTGATCAATCCATGCGTGGTCAATGTTGCTTAACGAACTACTAGCAGTGTTCCAATTTTCTACGTTATCGATCACAGTCGCTGAGTCACAGATGATTCTCGTTCAAAGTCCATGCGAGATTATCCAAGATCTTGCACCCGTGCATTAACTGGTAGCTAGACTTTGCATGCATGTATGCGTTCCTCTTTTTGTGTGTTTACATTATTGATACTTCTAGTCGAAATTCTTACTACTCCCTTCGTCATAGTTTAGAAGGCACAGTTAAATTTGCGTGCGTTTCCACAGTATGTGTTTACATTCTCTTTTGCTAGTAACAACTATTTCTGTCATGGTTTATTGACTTCCTTCGTATTTTATGCCAAATTTGATCATAGTATATTTAACTCGTAGAATGTTAATGCATTTCTTTTTTTTTTCTGCGGGGGAATGTTAATGCATTTCAAAAACGACATCACTGGATTCGTGTTTGAATCATATGATATTACTTTGCTTTGTAAAATAAATTTATATTTTATTAGTTTAAATCATGGTGAAAATATGACCCTAAATATAAGAAGACTAATAAATCAGGATGGAGGTAGGGATGTAAGTGGCAAATAAATCAGGACGGAGGTAGGGAGTAGTTCATTTTTCTCAAACAAACAATAAACCTTTTTGAACTATCATATCATAAATGGACTTTAAACAGGATTAAACGGGACCCGGTTGACATCCCTAGACGGAGGTAGTAACCACTGATAGTTTCCGTCACATCCGTTGGTTAAGACAAGATGGAAGCACCTGGCGTCGGCGTCAGTTGTACGTGCCACGTCCCATTGCATTATTGCAGGGTACATGTTGAACTGGAAGACTTGAAAACGTACGTTCTCTTGGCGGCCGCTGAACCACAAACCATGCGATTGTTTAACGAAGGAGGGTCCCTCCGTTTCTGTAGCATCAGCAACCACCACCTACACGGCAGTGTATGCACGGTACACCTGTCCATGTCGTTTGACTAGCTTTGTAACTAGGTTTGGCAGGAACGCGAGATCCATGCACACATCATTTGTACCGGTAAAAGCATCTACAACTGGACCTCTCAAACCCACCTCATACATTCGGGCGGACTGCGCAGTACTGTCCGCTCACGATATTTTGATTCAGACGGACTTTTTAAACGGGCCTCAAACGCCCGGGCTGACGAGCACCTCCCATATCCAGCCAAGATATGCGGCGGATATTAGGGCGCCCGGGTGCGCGCCACATCGGACCCGACAGCCCGACCCCACTCCAAATTGCACCGAATCCATCAAACCCTTCTTCCTCCTCGCGCCGCCCTCCAACCTTTCCCGCGCCTGGACCATCGCCGTCCTCCATCCTTACTCTCAATCCTCACCTTCGGTCCCTATCCACCGCCGGAGAAGATCGAGTTGGCGAAGCAACAAGCGGCGATCAAATAGGAGCTCGAGAAGGCCAAGACACAATTGACGACATAGAGCTTGAGAAGGAGAGGTTGCAACTCGCACGGGACGCGGAAGATGCGATGGTCATGTTGGCGGATGAGACCCTCTTGGATGAGCATGCGAAGAAGTGGCTTGCGGACAAGAAGAAGAAGATCAACGGCCGTAGGGACTACGAGGCGGCTAGGGCGGCTGTGGCCCGGATGCAGGCGGAGGAGGCGGCCCGGATGTAGGTAGAGCAGGCAGTCCGGCTGCAGGTAGAGCAGGACGCGTTCCGCTCGGAGCAGGCGCCCCAGCCAATGATCCGAGGACATTCGTCACGCTCGGACATTGATTTTGTTTTGCCATGTCCGGTTTATTGAACTATGATTTGCGTTGCTTTCTTTGGAACTTTAGTATTAGGCCGGTTTGTATCGTATGATCGACGTGCATAGATTGCATGATTTTTTTTAGAAAAGGAGGAATACCCCGGCCTTTGCATCTGGACGATGTATACGGCCAATTTATTTATTATTAACACAAGACCTTATAAAGTCGTACAACAGTAAGACCAAAGCCACCATCTTCGCAACCTCTGTCGCTACTCCTATCTAACTGATGAAGGAGCACTGATGGTCTGGGTCTAATACCAAACATACCTCGCAGCAAAACCTAACATTTAAGACCTTAAGTCCCAACCAGGACGCCTGCCGGGCATGGGCACCCACCAGTCCGGCGTGCTCCTCAACCAGGACGCCTGCCGGGTGTGAGGCCGCCACAACCACCTGCCACGTGTCCATCTTTAGAGCTGTACTATTGCATCGGCCTGGCCCGGTCTCGCTGCCGCCGACACCACCACGACGCCAGACTGCGTCGACCTCCTGCGCGTGTCCGTCACCACACATCTGACGCCAAGCCTCTGCTGCTCCATGCCGCCAAGAGCCGCCGCCAGGAATATGTAGAAAGAAACACCGCTCTACCGAAAGGGGGGCAGCACACCCCCACCCCTCACCTGCAGACCCTTCCATCCGTTCCCAATGTCCTTGGCGTCGCCTCCAGGAAGGTTACGGTGCACGGGACGCCGCCGATGCCCGATCCGCATCGGATCTTGGGCTTTCACCCGAACATGGGTCGGAGTGGAGAGATGGTGCCCTCAGCAGCGCCCCCAAGGAGGAAAGCGACGCCAAAAAGCGGCGTCGCCGCTGCCGGCCAGCCAAGGCGGCCAAGGTTTCCCCCGGACACCGGTCTGCTCCACCAGAACACACCGTAGGTGGATCCGGCAAGATCCAGATTTGAAGATCAGAATTTGCGGTATATGAATGTGCGACGCAACATTTGAAGGGTGCCCGGTCAGTGTCCGCAGACACGTCAGAACCGTCCGCGAGCATTTGAGGGACCGAATTTGTCAAGTCTGTTTGCAGATGCTATAAGGAGCGGTAAGTGTCGAGCTATCTTACGTTGAGTTGTACTGGAACGGACCCGAGTAGAGTCGGCCCAACTCACTGTACCTAGAGAGGGAGTTCCATGAAGCAGCGCTGAGAGTGCACAACCAATCCCCCTGCTGCAGACCAATCCTGTGTATCACTGTTGCGACGTGGACGTTGGAATATAAAAACAGTGCACTCATAGTCGCGGAGCATGGATCACACGACCGACCGATGCACCGCAGCGCACCGGCCGGGGAACCGCCATGTGGTTGCGCCATAATAGCAAAACTGGCCAGTCCTCTCGAGGAAATTAAGCCGGCATCGCTCGCGTAGACCCTACCACGCTCGATCGGACTCCGACGGCGACCCGCTCTGCCGTGCGATTTAACACGAGGGTGCACGAACGTAGTACGTGCATGGCACGTTGCCACTGCCCTGGCTGCTCCTAGGCTAGGCTAGCTACGATAAGCTGTAGCTCGTTAATAATGGCTTGACGCATGGATCTCGCGTTCCTGCCAAACTTGGAGAGATCTAGTCAAACCATCTGACTGTTGGACACATACAGGTGTTACGACACACGCATCATACTATTACTACTATAAACTTTGTATGCTCTGTATGAACACTACCCGGACACACAACCCTGCCGGGCAGGTAGGAACGGAGGGAACTTCAGTGCCTCGTTAAACAATCGCATGGTGTGCGGCTCAGCAGCTGCCAAGCCGACGTACGTTTTCGAGTCTTCGAGTTCCACATGTACACTGCAATGTACGTACAACTCACGTCGACACCGACACCGAGATCGAGTGACACATATCAGGTCACCTCCTGCATCCTATCTTAACGACTTAACCCATGCATGCATGTCATGTGATGGAACATATTCGTACTAGTTATAGTGCACGCACACGCAAGACTATTACAAGGCATGTCATGACACTGTGCATGGAGCTTGGACTTTGAATGCGACTTTCAACGTGAATCATGGCCGGATCACATAGAAAAAGGGAAGAAAAATTCAGAGTCCTCATTCCTCAAGCAACATGGCAACATTCCTCACCCGAACACGCATGCATCGATCTGATCTCCACATCGGCCGAACTAAGGAAGGCGGGCAGTTTGCACTTTGCAATGTGCTATAGCTGAATCATCATACTAGAAGAACTTGACCCGAATAAGTGCACATATGTAAACACAGGAAAAAACGCATGCTACCAACTAATGCACGCATGCAAGATCTTGGATGATTAGAGGAGAATCATCTGTGACTGTGATGATGTGATCGATAATGTAGAAAAATGCAATATTGTGGTTCGTCAAGCAACACTTATCGCCACGAATGTTGACCAGCCATGCATTGGTCAAACGGATTATTCTCGAGATCGAGGGTATATATAGGACGCTGCGTGCCTTCATTCACAGCATCGATCCTCCTAAAGCTTAAGCTCAGCTGCGCCCAACACATCACCGGCCAAAATGTGGCAGTCCAAGCCAGTCCTGGTCCTCCTCCTGCTCGCCGTCGCCACGGCGGCGACCAGCGGAAAGCCGCTGCTCACAAAGATCACCAAGGGCGGTGCGTCCACGGCGCTCTACACCGCGCCCCTCAGCGCCGGCCGGCCGCTGGTCCTCGACCTCTCCGCCCCGGCCATCACGACGCCGTGTAGCGGGCAGGCGACGACCGTGACGCTCTCCGCCAAGTCCACCGACGGCCGCAACCCTCTGTCCTCGGTCTCCTTCGCGGCCACCGCCACATGCGCGGCGGCCCCGTCCGGTGCCGTCGGCGTGGCGGGGCTCGCGCGCTCCAGCGCCTCGTTCCCGGCCCAGGTGGCCAGCACGCAGAAGGTGGCCAACTCGTTCGCGCTCTGCCTCCCGAGCGACGGCAGGAGCGGGTTCAGCGGCAACGGCGTGGGCGCGGCCATCTTCGGCGGCGGTCCGTTCTTCCTGGCACCCCCGGCGGACCGGCCGTCCATCACGACGCTCCTCTCCGACGGGGTCCCGCTCCGCCAGCCCTTCGCCGGGAACCCCGGCTACTTCGTCTCGGCCACCAACGGCATCGCCATAGACGGGACGCGCGTGGCCGTCTCCGGCTCCGGCGCGCTCGTGGTCGGCCTCTCCACCACGATCCCCTACGCGCAGCTCCGGAGCGACGTGTACCGCCCCTTCATCGCGGCCTTCGACCGTGCCATGGGCTCCAGCGCCAAGGTGGCGGCGGTCGCGCCGTTCGAGCTGTGCTACGACTCGTCCAAGCTGGCGCCGACGCGGTTCGGGTACCTGGTGCCGAACGTGGACGTGATGCTGGAGGGCGGGACGAACTGGACGGTGGTGGGCGGCAACTCCATGGCGCAGGTGAACAGCGGCACGGCGTGCTTCGCGTTCGTCCAGTCGGGAGGCAGCACGGGGGGCGTGACGCCGGCGGTGGTGATCGGAGGGTTCCAGATGGAGAACAAGCTGGTGGTGCTGGACAACAGCAAGAAGACGCTCAGCTTCACCCAGAACCTCCCGGGCATGGGCTTCTCCTGCAGCAACTTCAATTTCACCAAGGCCGCCTAAGTGATTGATCCACATCGTTTTGTTGCATGTTATGCGTACCAGGGCTCTATGTTGAAACAATAAAGGATATAAAATACTAAATCCAATTGAAGTGACACTTTGTTTATGTTGTATGGAAGCACTATGGCAAATTTGTTTACACTTTTGTTTACGGGATGATGACAAATTTAGTTTGCAAGCACGGCAGTTTTTTTTACGAAAAAAAACGAAGAACCGTGACGGATTTTGCCATGCTAGACAACTAAGCTTGTCATCCTCGAAGAGCATATTTTGCCATGAAACCGTTTGATTTACCATGGTAAAAAAAATCTCATGTCTGATTTGTAGTGGAGTCCTAATTGTATGGCAATTAATATCAAGTAAGATATAAATTGCATGCAAATATTATGTAGGATATAATTATTTAGTTAGGGACGTGGAGTATCTGCTTCTAAGCTCAAATGCTTGCTAATGAACAGAAACATCGAAAAAATAGTGAAAAACTTTTAAAATTCAAACAAATTATGATATAATTTGAAAAAAAATTGTATGCTTGCAAAATGTCAACCTGAAATGCATTCGTGGACGTCATGGCAAAAAAATTGATGCTCCAAAAATGCTAATTTTGAAAATATTTTCTGCCACAACTTCCACGGATTTCATTTTATGCTGAAATTTGTTAAGCGTACAAAACATTTGTCGAAGTTTACCAAAAAAAACATTAAGAATTTTTTAACTATTATTCCAATTTTTCTGTTCATCAAGGTGCATTTGAGCTTGGGATCAAAATAAGACTTTCACTTAGTTAGTGGCGGCATTGATATTAATTAGTGGAAGGTGATAAACATGTTTAACGCTAAGCACCGGAGCAAAGTATATCATTGTTTTTTTTATAAAAACATGGAGCGATCCACGGTTTCATTGACCAGAATGAAACCACATTCGTCCTTGTCGGGCTCCTCCGGTACCTACGGCAACAGCAGACAGAGCTCACCGCAGCGCCTCTCTCCTTTGTCCGTCGCGAGAGGCAGTGGGCGGCCCACGCCTCCGACTCCGGCGTGCGCGTCCGGACCGGCGGGGCGGGCACAAGCACCCACCGCTGCCCACGAGGGAGGCAGCAGCCGGCGAGGCCAGGGAACGGCATTGGGGAGGTGCAGATTGCGCCGGCCGCCTGTCGGAGCTACCCCCGGTCTGGAAGGGCTAGCGCCGGCGTCCGAGCTGCGCCGACGGAGAAGCTGCGGCTGCGGCGAAGCTGCAGATTCGGAGCTGCCCCCGGTCTCCACCTTGGACCGCTCCAAGGCAATGCGGAGGGCAAGCTCATACTTCGGATCCAGTTCGTCATCGGAGCGCCTGCTGGAGCTCGACATTGCGCCGGATTCAATCAATCAGTGCGAGGAGAGGAGAGGACGGAGCGAGAGAGGAGAGTGACTGAGCTTGGGTTTTAGAGCGATGAGCCCCATGGTTTCTTTTAGGACATCCGTGGGGTCGGTGGTGGGCCGGGCTTGTGAGGGGGACGCGCCCGGGCCACCCCATATATATCCGCCCTATATTTGGGCTGGATATAAGGTGTTGGTCTGTCCTTGCGTTTGAGGCCCGTTTGAGACGTTTGTCTGGGTGAAAAAACATGACCAAACAATGACCGGACAGCTCGTGAGGACGTTTGAGGAGGGTTTGAGGCGCTGGCTGTAGGTGCTCTTACAGTGCATGCTCTCCTTGTATGATTCAGTTTAGCTATGGCATTGCAAACTTACCACCGTACCTTCCGCAGCTCCGCCGACGTGGAGATCAGAATCAGATCGATCAATGTTGCGTTGCTTGAGGACGCTGAACTCCTCTTCTTCCATTTTCTATGTTATCCCGCCATGGATTCAAGGTCCTCAGCTGCACAGTGTGCCATGCCATGCCCAACATCTTGCGTGTGCGTGCACTGGTTGCCAACTAACTGGTGATATGTTCCATCACATGTATGCGTGGGTTTAGATAAGATGAACTTGCTGGAGCTGGAGGAGGTGACGCGATATTAAAAAACCAGCCTCCGGTGTCGGCGTCAGCGTCAGTCGTTGGACGTGTCACATTGCAGATGCCAAACTCCAAGACTCGAAAACGCACGTTCGCTTCATCGGTTGGCAGCCGCCGAAGTGCCCATCAAACCACACACGCCAGCAATTACTCAACGAGGAATTGAAGGAGGGTCCCTCGGTCCGTCTCTAGTGTCGGCAAGACAGCAACCACTACCTACACGTACACGGCAGCAAGGCTAGTGTTCATACTACAGGTTTATACTCTCTATATGCTATCTCTGTCCAGCAGTCAGATGCCCCTTTCCATTTAAGATAAACGAAAATACAACAGTCTCCGATACATCTAGGGAGCAAGGAAAGAGAAGCAGCGAGTTCAACGCACTGCCAGGAAACCCACTGTGCTCGCCCGCCATCGAAACGAGCATCATGGGGCGAAAACCTGACAGCACCTACTTAGTTTGGATCCAGCTATTACAGACCAGGGAAAAAGGCACAAACACGAGGTGCCAGAAGAACATAAAGCACGTAAACTTCGAAAGTTTTTTCAACCGTGAAGCCTGAGACTTAGACCCTAGCACAACCCCCCCTATCATCACCGGGTAGAATGTAGAGCACAGCAGCAGCATCATCCAAAGAACACCTCCTCGTCTCCCGTGGCGCGTCTGGCCCCTTCACACATTGCCATCTACTTGGTTGTGCTCGCTCTAATCATCTCAGCTCCGAGTCGCAATCTTGCCGCTTCTTTCACCGGCTGAAGACCTGCCCAATACAAGAAACGAACAAGCCGAATACACAATCTCAAAAGGAGATTTGATCAATTGTTTTTCAAAAGTAGCCTTGTTACGCGCAAGCCAAATAGACCAAGTTACTGCGCCAAACCAACAGTATAAAATCTGATTTCATTGGGTAGGAACATATTACACCACACATAGAATTGCCAGATGTTATTTGGGCATAAGTCGGTCCCCAACACAACTCCAACTGCCCTCCAGGCAACACGCGCCACAGGACACGTAAAAAACAAGTGGGACGCAGTTTCAATATTGTTACAGAAGGAACACACAGGGTTCCCCGGCCATTTCCTCCTCCTCATCACCGCTCTAGTGAGCACCGCATCTTGGGCCATCTGCCACAAAAAGATCTGTATCTTAAGAGGTAGTTTCGCCTCCCAGATCCATCTAGTGAGCAGTCAGATGGTTTGACTAGACCTCTCCATGTTTGGCAGGAAGGCGAGATCCATGCATCAATCGTGCCCAAGCCATTGACGAGCATAGCGTCGGCATGGCATGCAGGACTGTGGCAACGTGCCATGCAATGCATGGACCTTCATCATGCGATGCAGGCTTAACTTCCTCATGTTGCTTTCGTTCTGTTCTGCCATTATGGCGCAACGACACGGAGGTTCCCCGGCCGATGCGGTGCCGTGCATCGATCGTGTGATCGGTCCTATGAGTACGAGTGCACTGTTATTATACTCCCAACGTTAAAGCCACATCAGTGACGAGATATGCAGATCAGTGATCTGGAATAGGTCCATAGCCTAGGTGGTCTTTTTTTTGCCAGGCCATGACACGACGGTGAGAGAAGAGAGAGGCGGAGAAGGAGAGAAGTGGATGGGCACATGCTGACGGCACGGAGAGAAAGGAGGCGGATGTGGCTAGGGCTGGGGTATGCCGTCTCGCTTAAATAGCTGGATCCTGGCCTTCGGGCGGCAAGCCGAAGTGGCGCCACGCGGCGTTCACATCCCAACCGAAGAAGACGCCTGTCGGACCGTTGTTTCCGAGTGATTACAAGTGGGATCTGATTGTCGGGAGGACATGCCGGACACGTCCGGGATGTCTTATATCCGCCCTATATTTGAGCTGGATATAAGGTGTGCCTGACAGTCCGAACGTTTGAGGCCGGTTTGAGGCGTTCAGATCGGTTAGATTTTTTTGAAAGTCAATGACCGGCCCGACCGCGCAAATGTTGAGGAACGGTTTGAGGCGCCCGATGTAGATGCTCTTAGCTCTCTCACTCTTGCTCGGGGAATAAAAGTCACGGGAATAAAAAGCAAAAAATTCTTGCCCTTCTACCTCCTCGCCGGAAAAAAGGCAAAATGTTTTGAGTAGGGCGTTTCGGTGCTCAGACTCATCTGCACCCAGTTAGAAAAGAATTCGCAAAAAGTTGAAAACAAATTCAAAAAAATCCAATTTTTTTTGTGCGGTAGGCAATTTGATGCGTGAGGCCCGCTCAAAATTTCAAGTCATTTGGATATTTGAGCAGCTCTTAGTAAAAAAGACAAATCGGACCAAAACAGTACATGAACAGTAAAAATTTTTACAGACCCCCAATTTGTTTTTTTTTGCTGAGTGCTCCTCAAATGTCCAAATCATATGAAAATTGAAGCGGACATCACGCATCAAATTTTCTACCACACAATTTTTTTTGAATTTTTTTGAATTTTTCTAGTATTTGTTTTGATTTTTTTCGTCAGCATGGGTGCAGATGAGCTCAGGTGCAGAAATGGATTTTCGAAATGTTTTGACCTACCTCCATGAGGCCTACGGCCTACCTGATGTGTGCCGCATAGCAGCCGTCGTCTTCCTTTCCCACACAACTGTAGTTCTTCTCCCTTTCCAGCAAAGCTTGCGTGCTCCTCCGCTTGCTGCACCCGCCGCACCAGGGATCAAGACGAGAATCAGCCCAATCGGAACCCAAGGCATCCTGCAAATTTATTCAAGTTGGCTTCTTAGGCCTTCTTTGGTTCGAAAGGATTTTGTAGGAATTTTATAAGATATGATTTCTATAGAAAAAATTCCTTCAGAGCCTTTTGGTTTGTAAGGATAGAATCCTATTTCTATGGAGGAATTCTTTTTATCCTGCACATTTCATAGAAGAATAAACATTAGCCTAGATTGAATGAAAAAAAATCTTCTAATATGAACCAAAGAACATCTCCCTTCCTTTTTATACTCATAGGATTTGAGATGCACGTCATCTCATTCCCTATTCCTATAATATTCCTAACCAAAGCAAGTTCCTATAATAGTCTGATCCGTAGCGCTCCCCATTTATTTTGGGACGGAGGGAGTATGATTTGATATTCAGGGAGGTGTGCCTGTAGTCATGCCCCGGGATGTAGTCATGTTTGGTGAACCTAGTTAATAAATTTCGGTGTTGTTTGCTCATGTCATGTGATTGTTTGTTCTCGACGGATCGACAGTGGCATTGGACTATTCTGACACCGAAGAGTAGGTCAATTCATCATAAACATCATATAAAAAGATATTAAAAGCCATTAACCCGACAATGTAAATTACTATATATTGATAACTTCCAAAGAGTGCTTTAGCAAGTACTCCCACAACACAATAACGAGCAATGCTCCCGTCTTCTCGATGATTTTAGTTACTAAGTGGCATCTAATACACGAAAAGAGAATCTACAAGAATGATTAAATATTCAAATCGCACATGTCTATATTTTATAAAGACCACCAACAGTACATATCAACCACGTAGGTTGAGCACAAAATAAAGAACTTCATACATCTGGATATTATAGTGTGCCAAGGTACGGCCATCCTTCATTTTCTTGCCGTCAAATATGAGGCTCTGCTGGCACGGGGGAATGCCTTCCGCAGCCCAAATCTTCTCCTTGACATTATAAACGGTATCTGTGCTCCTCACCTCAAGATTATAGAAATTTTGCCGTAGCGTCTTCACGTAGATCTTCATCATCCCTCTGGGACACCGGCTGTGTAGGACGAGGAGGAGGGTGGCGTCGTTGCGGATGTTGAGGTCCGCCAAGGTCCTGCCTTCTTCGTCGTCGTCGTCGAGCTGTCTGTTGGCGAAGATGAGGCACTGCTGGTCCTTGGGAAACCCGTGCCACTTGTGAATCTTGGCCTTGACATTGTCGACTGTATCTGAGGTCGTGACTGCAAGGTTCATGGCCCTGCCAGTCAGTGTCTCGACCACATGGATTTGCATCTTCTCATGGAGCGGATGGAGGTGGAGGCCAAGAGTGGATCCGTCACGGACGCCGTAGTCGGCCAGCGTGCGGCCGTCGTCCAGCTGCTCCCCCTTGAAGGTAAGGCGCTGCTTGTCCTTGATCTTCGCCTTGACGATGTAGATGGTGTCTGATGGATCGACCTTGAGGGAGATCGTCTCGCCGGCGACAGTGTCCACGAGAATCTGCATCCTTTATTCGCCGGACTAGTTTGGCTCAGGAAAGCTATATGAAAACCTGCGATCTTCCTGAATCAGGAACACCTGGTTGGTTTTCTGGTGCTTACAGAAGAGGGTATCGGCCGCTTATATTGATGCAATAAGGGTACGTAGGTCTGATTCCGAGCTGGACTTTCTCAATAACCTGTTCCGAGTACAACTAAAACATGCTTCGTATACGTACATGGCTGTGCTTTGTAGGCGAAAACGGAACCCTCGCCCTAATAATAATTCTTCTTGTAAATT
The DNA here is from genome assembly GCA_032464435.1 of Aegilops umbellulata. Classification (NCBI taxonomy): domain Eukaryota; kingdom Viridiplantae; phylum Streptophyta; class Magnoliopsida; order Poales; family Poaceae; genus Aegilops; species Aegilops umbellulata. The sequence goes on along the minus strand of CP136060.1, from coordinate 643,655,781 downwards.
AATTAAATGGGCCGTGCGTGCTGTCTGTCTAGCGGGCCCATATTTTGCTACGGGTCGCTCCTCATCGCCGACTCCGGATCGATTCCAATCGCCGCTGCCGCCCGCCGGCTCGCCTTCTGACCCCGTCCCGCCGCACTGTCGGACCAGCTCAGGCGCTGTGACCGTCGCCCCTGGGTGCTCACCGACTCAAAATGCCACATCGGCGACCGCGACAACGCGACCACCGCCCACGGCGTGACGTCAAGGTGACCTTCGAGCTCGCGAACCCGCCGGCCGTCTCTCGCTGCTTCGTCCACTGCCCCGACATGGCGGAGAGCCGCTACGGCGGGGATCCCGTGGTTCTGAGCTCCGCGGACGCGTTCGTCCTTCTCGTCGTCCCGTTCACCGACCGCTACAGGCGCAGGGAGCACAGCTATTTCTTCGTCTATAGGGCAGGTCCGAGGGCTCCATCTCTCCACCTTCTCCGCCGCACCGCCCACTCCCGCTGCCCCGAATACATCACGCTGGCCGGCGTTGTGCCCCTTGGTGGCGCCGATCTCGATAGCAAAGACTATGTTGTGGTCTTCCGGCGTTGCAACAGCTACTATACCAGCCTCGATGTGTATGCTCCGATATCTTTGGGTGGCCGTGGCGCAACCAGGTGGTCAGCATCGCCAAGCACACGACCAAGTACCACAATCACGAGGTAATAATGCGGCACCAAGGCACCCGCGTGATCTTCGCCGGAAGGGGAACACTCGGCTGGGTCAATCATTGGCATGGCATTCTTTTGTGCAACGTGTTAGACTACCGTGCGGTCATGCATTTCATCCAATGGCCTGTTCCGGTCCCTTGCAATCTGGTGTCGCGGTTTGGCATGGAAGTTGACAATATCTTCGAACGGTCGTTTCGCGACGTTGTTATAAGCAATGGCCTTATCAGGTTCGTCGAGCTGAAATCTTCTTGGCCGCAATGAGAAAGGGGTCATTGGCCAATGCTGGACGGCGACCACATAGAACAGGGAGATTTGCTCAAAGAAGTGGCACAAGAGGTTCACTGTCAAGGCTGATGACATGCCTGTCACAGGTTCAAGTTACCCTAGCTTATCAGGTGGCAAGAGGTTGAGCTGGGATATGGTGGTTCACTGCGTGCCCACTCTTAGCTTGTGCGACTACGATGTTGTCTACATCATGGCTAGACTGGACATCCGCCCCGCGGTTGCATGGATGCTTGCCATTAACATTAGAGAGGGAACACTGAAAGCGGTCAAGAAGTGTTCTGCTGAAAAGATGCCCGGTCTTGAACCGACGTATGTTCGGTGTGCCTTGTCTGACTACCTCAAGCAACGGAGAAGGTGATGGGAAAGGCGACCTTGCGGAGAACCAGTTCTAAATACTTGTATCCGCAATCTTGATGATTTATAGCTTCCCTACATATTAGCAACTTTATAGCATATGCTTCTTATTGAGTTTTATTGGGATGAAACAACAAGTTTTTTCCTCAACAATGATAGGGTTGCATGTGCTTCTTATCTTTCTTTATGACTTGAGATGAGTTACCAGAAATTAACATAACATGAATATCAAAACTCCTGACTCTTATTGGCTTGGCGTTATTGTCATTAGACAAGTATTAGTTGAAATGTCGGAACAATGCTGGAATTGCAAACTCTTTACGGTTGAACTTCAGTTGCAATTTACAACAATGTTCGTTCTGTCCGCTTGATTATGATGCCTCAGCCTAAAATGCTAGTCAGTTCAGAGCTAGATTATGGTACCTCGAGCAATTATCCTACAGTCGTACTGAAGCAAAAACATAGCTGACAAGATAAAGCAATGAGTATAATTTGATTTAGAGTTCAGAACAGGCCGTCTTACACCTATCAGATGAAACTCAGACTGCTTCTGTTCTTCCTTCGGTAACCTTATACGAAGTATGAAATTACTTACCCTTTCTAACAAGGTCACTTGCATATTTTTTAGTTTTTGCAAGCAAAAATATAATGGACACACACAATTAGTTAAAGATTAGCGCTCTTAGTGAGGTGGGCTTTATTTGTATAGAAATAATTGGCAGTGGTTCATGAAGAGATTGGTACGAACTATACTGTAGTATGGATATGTTTTTGTACACCAAAACCCGTAGCTTATGAACAACGGCGTGACCCTCTTTCCATTCTATCATAGAACTCACAACCTACATATGGGAATAATGGTTTCAGTGAGGGGAATATTGTATGTCGAGATTGTCATACTTTGTCTTTGATTCTCATGGAAGATGGGAAATATGACCATATACATGTCTAAGCTGGGCATGTCCCTACTTCTGTACTAAGTAATTGATTGCACACTGGAGAGGGACACCCATCTTTGATAATGGTTGTGCCTTTTCTTATGAGTTGGTACAACAGCGTTTTGTTGGAAGGTTCTAGACGACCATTCTCCAGTGCCAAAAGGCCGAAAACGCTGCTAGCCACCTCATGGCTAGGTATGGTCATATGGACGGACGAACTGCACTTTAAGTCACACAGTCCTTTTTCTATGCAAAAAGAAAGCATTAATGCTCCTGATTGAAAAAACCGTTTTGCAATTCATATTCTTGCCCTAGTACTATTAATGTTCTTGCCTCCAGTCATATGTATTCTCTTGGCCTTGGCGATTCAGTAGTTTCTATCAGGTCTCTACAATGTTCGCTTCAGGGCTGCCACAAGTTTGCATTGCTGGTTGGAGTTAATCGCATTGTTCTCTTAGTCATTGTTACCACTGAATTCTTCTTTGTCTATGAAATAATTATATGTGAAGCGTGGCCCAGCAATGCGAATGCAGGTTCTTACCAATCTCTGAACTGTGGGCTCTAAATAATGTGCATACCTTTTCCCCTTTCAGAATGTCAACTGTGTTCAAGTCTATATATTGACTGTTTGAGAAGGTCATTATTTTCACCATAGTGTCAAGGAAAAATTCCAACTCCATAAAAATTAAACCAACAAAGACAACATAGCACAGTAAAAATAAAATCACTAGATCTGAATCATAGGATATGGGAGGACATAAAACTCTCTAGGTACATGACACCGACAAAAGAGAACTAGTATCACTTTACTCGGAAAAACAAGACGTACCTGCCAAAGTCCAGTCTGAGAAATAGCGAGTATGTTTAAATTGTTGGGGTGTCACTCGGCTTGGCTCAGCCTATTTTATGTTTTCCTCCTGCTGAGTACATTTTCAGCGCTCAATTTCCGCCTTGTTTTTTTGCCGGTCACCCTTTCCATTTTTTCAGCTGGTTTTCCTTCTAGGTTTTCTCAGTTTTTTCTCTCCAGTTTTTGCTTACTAATTTTTTTCTATGCATTCCTTTTTATTTTTATGATTTTCCCTTTTATTATCTATTTTACGATATGGAAAACTTTTTTCTTAAAATCATGAACATTTTTAAATTTCGCACATTCCTTTAAAATTTATTAACTTCTTTGATTTACAAACATTTAATAAATAATTTGAACATATTTAAATTGGTGAGTCACACTTTTTTAATCCAAGAACAATCTTTCTAAACATTTACAAACATATTTTTGCAAAAAGAAAATCCTAATATCTAAAAATTCCGGGTAGCCGGTTTTCTAATGGAGCTAGAATCAATCAGTTTCCAACTGGTTTTTCCCTAGCGAACGGTATGATGATTTTGTTCTGCGAAGAAAGCCGCGCAAGTGCTACTGGGCACGTCCCATGTGCGTGATATGTAATATTGGCTTGTGACACGTCACTTTTGATTCCTGATCTATAGCCAACATAGGTTAAGGCCTGTAATTTCACTTTGATGACATACAAAATGTTGGACAAAAAGATATATCATGAATCCTTAGTTTGGAACTTCACATGGTGGTCATCGGCCTGCTTGCCTTGCACGATTTAGCTACCAGACCATTGGTGCAAGCGCAAAACTTTGCAGTTATGAGTGGTGCATATCATGTGCCATGAGAAGGATACACGGAGCAGAGGACATCTAGGGCAGGTGAGGGTTAGGTGTTTCATTTTAGTTGGCGCATCTCAAAGAATAATAACTTGTATCATCAGTTTGGAGTCTGATATATGCATTTTAGTCTTAGCATTTTTTTCAAAGATGCAAAACATGTCTTTTGGTAATTATTGTCAAAATGATGGTCCTTATTACACAGGTTCAAGTTTCTTCTTGTTAGTTCATTAATTCCAATTAATAAATACATACTCGTTACTTTATGCATGAAAAGTGTTATACTTGTACTCCCTCCGTTCCTAAATAATTGTCTTTCTAGCCATCTCAATGGAATACAACTACGGATGTATGTAGACATGTTTTAGAGTGTAGATTCACTCATTTTGCTCTGTATGTAGTCACTTGTTGAAATCTCTAGAAAGATAATTATTTAGGAACGGAGGAAGTATTTATGTAGCGTAGCAGCCGCTTTTGGTTCCGGTGCTCTGTTCTCTCTAGTGAGTGGAATGGGAACTCCTAATCCGGTCTCAAGTGCCATTACATCTGGTGCGGATTTTGCGTTATACCGGTGCCGATACACATTGTTTATAATTTTTGCTTATTATATAAAAAATTCGCCGCATATTATAAAGATGTCATCATATATATTAAGAAAATGTTGAATGTATATTATGAAAAAGTTCACTTTGCATTACAAAAATGATCATTGTGTATTAAAAATCATTCATCATATATTAAGAATTGTTGAACATATACTCCAAAATGACCATTGTTTATTTTGAAGTTTGTTCGTCGTATATTAAGAAATTGTTCAACGTATACCACAAAATGTTCATTGTGTATAACAAATTTGTACAGTGTCTTTTTACAAAAAAGTTCACTCTGTTTCAAAACTTGTTCAGCGTATATTACACAAATGTTCAATGTGTGTTCGAAAATTATTCAGCGTATATATTCATATTTTCACAAAATGTTCGAAATAAAAAACCAAGCAAAACAAAGGGATGCTACAGCGAACCGGATGGTAGAGTATCATTTTGCTACACCACCAGAGCGCTACAGTGTCTCTACTTTTTTACTTAAACTGCAAATGGACCGGCCGTGTGCGAAGCCACAGCTTTCTTGACGCACACGGATCGCCCTAATAATTCCTGTAAATTAATTATATGACGCACACGGTTTCTCACGGGTCGCTTAGGCTGGTCACAATGGGCAAGAACATAAGCTAGTAACTTACACACTTTCCTAGACTATGTTACTACCTTCATAGTGGGTAGGAACATCTATGTAGTGTCATGCAATGATGTATTTATTAGGTTATAGACTCATTGTTTCTTGAAGTGTGTGATGTTCCGGTAACTTAGCTAGTTACCACAAACACCTCCCTCTTCATTAAATATGTGCCACATAAGCAAAGTTGTATTGGAGTGTGTGATGTTACTCCTAAGTTCCACCCCATTGTGACCAGCCTTAACCTCATCGCCGGACGATACGCATCGTCGTCGCTATCAATCCCCAATTCCAGTCGCCGCCGCCGCCCGCCCGCCTTACGTCCAGCGCGCCGCAATGCCAGACCCCTTTGCCGCCGGCGCTTTCAGGCGCTCGGCCCGTCGCCCCTGGGTGCTCACCGACTCAAAGTGCCACATCGGCGACCGCGACAACGCGACAACCGCCCACGGCGTCACGAGCCAAAGCGGCGACATCAAGGTGACCTTCGAGCTCGCGGACCCGCCCGGCGTCTCTCGCTGCTTCGTGCACTGCCCCGGTCTGGCGGAGGGCGGCTACGGCGGAGATCCCCTGGTTCTGAGCTCGGCGGGCGCGTTCGTCCTTCTCGTCGTCCCCTTCACCGAGGGCTCCAGGCGCAGGGAGTACAAGGATTTCTTCGTCTACAGGGCAGGTCCAGGGGCTCCATCTCTCAGCCTTCTCCCCGCCCCCTACCGCTACCCTGACTACATCAGGCTGACCGGCGTCGTGCCCCTCGGCGGCTCCGATCTCAACAGCAAAGACTACGCCGTGGTCTTCCCCCTCGTGTGGCGATCGCGACACACCAAAGACTCTACCAGCAGGAAGTACATCGACCTCCGCGTGCATCGCTCTGATGATAACTCTGCATGGCCGTGGCGCTACAAGATGGCCAGCATCGCCATGGACACCAAGATATACCAACATCACGAAGTGATGCGGCACCAAGGCACCAGAGTGATCTTCGCCGGAGCAGGAACACTTGGCTGGGTCAATCATTGGCATGGCATTCTGCTATGCAACGTGCTGGACAACAATCCGGTCATGCGTTTGATCCAATGGCCCGTTCCGATCCCTTGCGATCTGGTGTCGCGGTTTGGCATGGGAGTCGACGATATCTACGCGCGGCCGTTCCGCGACGTCGCTATAAGAAATGGCGTGATCAGGTTTGTCGAGCTGAAATCTTGTGGGTGTACTGATACACGCAATGAGAAAGGGCTCATTGGCCAAGGCTGGATGGTCACCACATGGAATTGGGATATCCGCTCAAAGAAGTGGCAGAAGAGGTTCACTGTCAGTGCTGATAATGTGCCTGCCACAGGTTCAAGTTTCCCTAAGGTATCGGGTGGCAAGAGGTTAAGCTGGGACAAGGTGGTTCACGGTGGGCCCACTCTTAGCTTGTGTGACGACGATGTTGTCTACATCATGGCTAGACTGGACATTCGCCCGCCGGTTGCATGGATGCTTGCCATTAACATCAGAGAGGGAACATTGGAAGCGGTCAAGCAGTGTTCTGCTGAAAAGATGCTCGGTCTTGAACCGACTTATGTTCAGTGTGCCTTGTCCGACTACATGAAGCAGTGGAGAAGGTGATGAGGAAGGGCACATTGGAGAAGTCACTCGTCTTGTCTATTGTTGTCGTTAATCTTGTTATGCCTGAACATGTCAGTTTGTTTTCCGTACTCTGAATATTCTGAATAATGGCCAGAGGCACGCTGTGCTCGTGCAGCGGCAGAATAGGTCTGGGATTTTACCTTTTTTCTGTTTAGTTTGTTCCTGGCCACAATCAGTTCGTGGGATGGCCTGGGATCAACGGATCTTTCACAGCCAGTTTGTTATTTTCGTGTATAAAAGAAGAAACCTAAAATGACGCAGGTTGAACGCCTCGCAGAAAGCCTACTGTCTGCTGCCTCGAGTGTGTTCCCTGTCGACTCTACTCACCGACTCTAGCCAATATGCCCATAGGCAAAATGTATGCACACAATAACCTTTCATGGCCTTGTTGGGTGGTACATTTTCAAGCATATACATATTAAAGAAAAAGATGTGCTTAAACTCATTTGGTTTGAGGAGTGGATGTGCAAGCCTACTAGTTGGGTCAAGTGATTACGGACGCTAATTTGGATTCCAATTTATGCTGCAAGGCTTTCTCTCCTACTAATACTGTATTTGAAAAACATATCTAAGGATATATTCCAGAGCTATAAACTTGCCCCAGTAACGTGGACACAATTTTTCTTTGCTGGACAAACAAACAGATTGTTCACAGGGAATCATATATTGAGATGCCCTCTGCTTACTTTGCTATGTTTGGCTTGAAGCTTGTGTGTATGCCATGGTTCAGTGAACTTGGTAGTGGTACATGATTATCTGAAATCTTGGATGATTCGGCAAACTATCCTTGCCTGGCTTAAAAAATTGTAAGCTAACTTTAGTGTTAAACATGATTTTTGCTATTGCACTGATCTCCTATCGCTGCCTAAGGAGCTGCATCTTCTTTCCTCCATCAAGAGATTATCGATCAAGGCTTGTCCAGGAATTCTATCATTGCCAGAAAAAGGGCCTGCCAGCTTCCCTACAGGAACTCGTGAACAACTAGTTACAGAACTAAAGGAACAATGCAGGAAGACAAAAAACATTAGATGTGTTTATGTTGATAGACACGCAGGCAAATTCATATGCAAGATGTTACGGCTGAATGTTAGGTATTATTCCCTAATTTTAATATTTTATTGAATTTATACATGTAGAATCTTATTTGTTACTGTCTTACTGAATAGCCAGTAATAACGCTGACCCTTTTTTTTTGCTGGCATAATTCATTCACAGGAACCAGAAAAGATGAGGGTCCATTGTGACGGAAATTACAATTTTTCGAGCTACTAAATCCATGTGGTGATTTGTTGTTTGTTCCATGCCAAGTGGCAGAAACATCTCTCTGATGAAAGTCCGGAAGTGAAGGTGGTTTTAAGAGGACCCTGTCTAGATTCCTGTTTTGTGGCATTGCAAATACTGATTGGAGGCATGCATCATTCTGCCAAAATATTTCTCTTTTGGAGGTAGCGATTTTTGGTTGGTTGGCTTGTAGGCCATCAGATCTGGCTAGAAGGGAACCAGAATTGCAGAGGATGAGGTGTTGCAAAGGTTAAATTCTTTCCCTGCGTGCACATGGGTAGGTGGTTACCAAACCAGATTGATTCCCTGAGAATCCCAAGCTAGGTTATTGGAGATGTCACCAAGTCATGATCCAGAGCTGAGTATACATAGTGTCGGTTGTGGAAATCGCATTGAAGAAAAAAAAATGCATGGCAAGTAATCTCAAGTTACTCATAAGGTTGGCTTGTCCACAGCAGAGGGAAAAAAAAACTTATGTGCGCCCTCTGTTATATACAGATGGCAATACTTTATATAGTGGTTTATCCTTAACATCATTTCTAGCCCTTTTATATAGCTTGTCCATATTATTTTCTTTGTTCAAGTTGTTTCCATGTTGTAGTGTTGCTCAAGCAGCTACAGTAAAATATGTGGAGAAAGATTATGCAACATAGATGTGGCCACTATCTATGCCTTGCATACAAGAGTTGCCATGTTGGCTCTAGACAATACACCGATAGGCCAAATGTAATAAAGGCTCTACATATTGCACTTTCAAAGAGACAATTATGAGAAGATAAAAAAAAATCCCCTCCAGACCCCCGCGTCGTTGCCTCCCCTGGGCGACACGGGTGGCGGCAGCGCCCCCGGCTTCCCACCCCTCTCCCTCCACTGCCTCCCTTGTCGTCGTCGGCGTTTTTCTCCGGGCAAAGCCCGACCAGAGCTGGCGGCGGCGGGGCTTTGTTCTCTCGCCTCCGGTGGCGGCCTGCTTGTGGATCGGGGAGTCCGCGGCGGAGGTTGGCGGGGTCGCGACGGGGTGCAGCGGTGGCTGTGTGGCGGCGCTCTTCCTCTGCGACATGGGAGCTAGGCAAGGGGGCGGCGTCCCCGCGGTGGCTGGGCATGGTGTTATTTAAACCTCCTCTTTATTTATTTATAATAACTGTTTATCAGTTACATTTTGAGGTGTGATTGAAGCAAAAGGTTCACCGTCCAAACACTAGAATCACAAAACTTTTGCATGCTTGCTCGGAATTAACTAGGTTGTAGATGAAATTTAATCAGGAAAATATGATTAATTTGATCTCTTGTTTGAATGTTTGTTAGGTCAATTCATAGTAACCATCATACAAAAAGATACTAAAAACAATTAACCCAACAATTTGAATTACTATATATTGAGAACTTCCAAGGAGTTCTTCAGAAAGTACTCCCACAACACATTAACGAGCAATACTCCCATTGACAACTTCAATTACTAAGTGGCATGTAGTAAATCACAAAAGTCTACAAGAATGACAAAATATCCAGATCGCACGTGCTTGTATTGTCCGAAGACCATGTGAGTACACCACATGCATAGTGTGTGAAGACCATGTGAGTACACCACATGCATAGTGCAGTAACCATATTCAACCACGTAGGTTGAGCCCAAAATAGGGAACTAAATACACCTGGATATTTTAGTGTGCCAAGGGACGGCCATCCTCCATTATCTTGAGATTAAATATGGAGCATTGCAGGTTCGGGTGAATGCCTTCCGTATCCCGGATCTTCTCCCTCAAATTATAGATGGCTCCTGACCTCAAGAGTATAGAATTTTCCTTGTAACCTCTTCACGTAGATATTCATCCTCCCACTCGGACACCATTCGTGGAGGACGAGGAGGAGGGTGGCACCGTTGCGGATGTTGACGCTCACTAGTGTGTTGTTGCCTTCATTGTTATCAAGCTGTCTGTTGGCATAGATGAGCTGTTGGTCCGTGAGAAAGCCGTGCTCGTGCTGAATCTTTGCCTTGACATTGTTGACAGTATTTGAGCTTGTGATCGCAAGGTTCATAGCCCTCCCCGTTAGTGTCTTGACCACATGGATCTGCATCTTCTCATGGAGCGGGTGAAGGCGGAAATCGAGAGTTGATCCACGGTATATGCCGTAATCAGCCAGCGTGCGGCCGTCGTCCAATAGCTCCAATTGAAGGTGAGGCGCTGGTGATCCTGGATCTTCGCCTTGACAATGTATTCCCTCCTTCCCAAACTATAAGGCGCGGTTTGACTTTTTGGTTTTCGTTGCACAAAATTGACTATGCTCTTCATGTATCATATGTCTATAAAATTAATATACATACATATAAAATAAAGTTATTTTGCAAGACAAATATTAAGATATCATTTATACATGTTCCATCTATATACTTTGATATATATTAGTGGTCAAAGTTGTGTATCAAAGACTGTAAAAAATCAATTGTGCCTTATATTTTGGAAAGGAGGAAGTACATGGTATCTGATGGATGGACCTTACAGCAACTTCAATGGGGCGACCCATTTCGTCTGCGGCCGTCTGTTTGGGTCGGCGCGGACAAAAAAGCCGGCCCAACGCGCCGACCCAAACGGACGCGCGTCCGCTTTCGTCCGCCTGCCGACCAATCCCCGACTCATTTTTTAGCCTGATTTGCGTCGGCGCGGACATAAGACGGACGCACGCGCGCTCATCCTTTTTCCTCACCGGGCCCGCTGATCGGTGGCACTGTGGATTCACACCCTCGCCCGCCTGCTACGTCGCCGACGCCGCCGGCCATTTTTTCAGTACATAGATAGTTCTAGCGTACACAGATAAAAGAAAAAGACCACTACTCGTCGCTTTCTGACTCCGACTCGGTAATGTCCTCCTCCGATGTCTGAAGGTAGGCGTCAGCAAGCTGCTCGTCTTCAAAGTCCCAACCCAACGTTTCTCGTAGCTTCAGTTTCAATTGAGCTGCCTGCTTCCGCGAACGCTTGTCCTCCCGATAGGCGGCTCGCTCCCTCCTCCTCGCGTTCCTCTCCGATCTCAATTGCTTGTAGAACTGGCGCTCGTCGACGATGTCCTGCGGGAAGCCTCCGTGCCACACCACCAAGGCTTCCACGTCCTTCTCTGCGATGGCGAGTAGACGCTGCCGCCTCAGGTGGACACGATGATTCTCGTTGGTGAAAAGCCGCGGGAGAGGCGCCAGATCCTGCGCCCGCTGGCTTGACACGTTGGGAAAATTCATATCCCGACGAGGCCTCAGGAGGCGCCACGCCGCCGCGTCGTGCGCGCAGGCCGCCTCCTCTGCGGTGTCGAAGGTGCCGGAACAAGACGTTTCCGCGAAACCAGATCTCGGAGGAGAAGGCGCCAGAGCGGCGCTCGCGGACTCCGCGAAAATCCGAAGCGCCCAGGCGGCGGATCGACATGGTGGCGCAGAGGCGGCGAGAGTGGGCGGCGGACAGAGTGTGGAGGGAGCACCTTCTTTATAACGAGCGCCGCTAGGCCGATTCCCCACCCCCTCCCCCGCCCCCGCGCGAACCTTTCCCGCGCGCTGGAGCGCCAAAACCAGGGCGACGGCATGATCTTTAAACGCGCGCGGTCATGAAATGGGTCGGCTCGTTGGGCGTACTGCCAACCCAAAACTAAAAAAGGACGGACGGCGGGCGGACGGCCGATCCAAACGGACAAAAAAACGAACAAAAACGCCGTCCGTTTGGGTCGGCCCGTTGGAGTTGCTCTTAAGGGAGATCGTCTTGCCGGTGAGAGTGCTTACAAAAATCTGTATCCTGGAGACATAACTCGCCGGACAAGCTTCACACCTAAGGAAGGGTACAAGGACTTGCGGTCGACCTGAATCACGCACACACGAGAACGAGGAACTTGCAGATGCAGTACGAGTCCCGACTCGGAACCTGACTCACTAAAATAACCTATTCCGATTACAACTAAGACACGACAAGGAAACAGACCGGAGTCGACTTCACCACACGTACACGTACGTCGCCACAAAATATAGCGGGTCGGCGAACGAACCAAACGCATCGCCGCTATCAATCGCCCGCCTTACGTGATTACGTCTCGCGCGGCGCCATGTCAGATCTCGCCGCCGCCGCCGCCACCGCCGCCGCCGCGTCCAGGCGCTCGGGCCGTCGCCCCTGGGTGCTCACCGACGCCAAGTGCCACGTCGGCGACCGCGACAACGCGACCACCGCCCACGCCGTCACCAGCCAAGGGAGCGACATCAAGGTGACCTTCGAGCTGGCGGACCCGCTTGCCGTCTCTCGCTGCTTCGTCCACTGCCATGGCCTCGGGGAGAGCCGCTATGGGGGAGATCCCGTGGTTCTGTGCTCGGCGGACGCCTTCGTCCTTCTCGTCGTCCCCTTCATCCACGGCACCAGGCGAGGTCCAGGGGCTCAATCTCTACGCGGGAGATCCCGCGGTTCTCAGTTCGGCGGATGCGGGGAGTACAATGATTTCTTTGTGTACAGGGCAGGTCCAGGGGCACCATCTCTCTCCCTTCTCCCTGGCGTCGACTCCTACCGCTCTCCCGACTACGTCACGCTGGCCGGCGTTGTGCCCCTCGGCGGCGCCGATCTCAACAGCAAAGACTACACCGTGGCCTTTCCCTCGCTATCAAAATTTCGCTCGCGATACACCAACGACTCTACCAGCAAGGAGTACAACCTCTACGTGTATCGCTCCGATATCTCTGACTGGCAGTGGCACAACATGGTGTCCAAGAAGAACAATTCCGAGGTAATTATGCAGCACGAAGGCACCCGCGTGACCTTTGCCGGAAGGGGAACACTCGGCTGGGTCAATCCTTGGCATGGAATTCTTCTATGCAACGTGCTCGACCAGTATCCGGTCATGCGTTTGATTGAATGGCCTGTTCCAATGCTTTGCGATCCGGTGTTGCGGTTTGGCATGGGAGTCGACAATATCTACGCACGGCCGTTCCGTGATGTCACTATAAGCAATGGCGTGATCAGGTTCGTCGAGCTGAAATCTTGTCGGTGTAGCGATACCCGTAATGAGAAAGGGGTCATTGGCCAAGGCTGGACGGTCACCACATGGAACAGGGAGATCTCCTCAAATAAGTGGCAAAAGAGGTTCACTGTCAAGGCTGATGACGTGCCTGTCACAGGTTCAAGCTACCCTAAGGTATCGGGTGACAAGAGGTTGAGCTGGGACAAGATGGTTCACGGTGGGCCCACTCTGAGCTTGTGTGACGATGATGTTGTCTACATCATGGCTAGACTCGACATCCGCCACCCGGTTGCATGGATGCTTGCCATTAACATCAAAGAGAGAACATTGAAAGCGGTCAAGCAGTGTCCTACTGAAAAGATGATGGGTCTTGAACCGACTTATGTTCAGTGTGCCTTATCCAACTACCTCATGCAGTGAAGAAGGTGATGTGGAATGGGATCGAGCTTGCAGTAAAACTACGGAGAAGTCAGTTATAAGGTGCTTGTATTAGCAATCTTGCCTACAGATTAGAAACTTTATGGCATGTACTTCTTATTGAGGTTTTTTTTCCCCAATGAAACAATGAGTTTATTCCTCAACAATGGCAGTTGCATGAGCTTCTTATTGACAAGTGATCTTTCTTTATGACTCGAGCTGAGTTACCGGAAATTATCAATTAACATGAACATAAATATCAAAACCCCTACGTCTTTTCCGCTAGGCCTTATCGCCATTAGACTAGTTCATCTGTTGCAACATAGGACCAATATTGGCAGTGCAAACTCTTTATTGTTAAACTTCGGTTGCAATTTACAACGATACTGGTTCCGCACGCTTGCTTATGATGCCTCAGAAATTATCCTACAATCATGCAGCTGCTGAAGCAAAAGTTAGCTGACGACATAGCCAAACCAATATAATTTGATTTAGAGCTCAGAACAGCTTGTCTTCAACCCGTCGGTAGAAACTTGACTGCCTCGGTCTTCCATCAGTAACATTATGAGATTACATACCCTTCCCAACAAGGTCACTTTGCATATTATAGCTTTTGCATGCAAATTATGATGGGCACACCACCATTGAATGATTAGTGCTCTAAGTGAGGTTCACTTTATTTATATTTATTGAAATAAATTGGTGGTGATTGATAGATTGGCACGAACTAGTATACTGTGTATGGATATAGTCCGTGTCTTTGCCCACCAAAATCAGTAGCTTACGAATGGCCACGTGGACCCTCTTTCCATTCTATTACGTGGTTCGGTCCTTTCTCGCTCCAGCCCGTTCAATGATACTACCCCATCGGCCCTTCTTTACTTGGTCTCATGATCTCCCACGTGATGTGTAGATGTCACTCCAACAACCTACATATATTTTCGCTTCGGTACACCTCCTTAAACACATCGATAGCTGAGATTAGCCGATACTCCTTTGTTATTGGAGGCACGATTGTCTTAATAAAAAAAGCCACGGCACGCCGTTGGGACAGCTGAGCCACGGGGGCGACGTGGCTTATGTACGAGCCGAGCCGGCTTCACGCCGGTGACGTTTGGGCCCACTATGTCAGCCCGAGGGCGAGGTTTTTTTTTCTTCTGTGGATGTGTTTTTCTTTAAGAGTGCGTTGACTGGTGTGGACGTGCGTGTGGATGGGGCGAGGACGCCCGTGTGATCGTGCATTAACGACCCTGCCATGCATGGCCGCAGTAACTGCGGCGTGCATGCAAGCGCCGTGAGCGACCGCCCGCCGGCCTCGGTTGCCGTGTTTGACACGACCACCCCCTGCCCCACGCCTTCCGCCTCGGGCCGCTCGTATTCCTCCTCGCGCCGCGCACCACAGGCACATCGTCTGCCGCGACCACCCGCCTGCCCCTAGGCCGCCCGCCTGCCGTCCTCGTCTACCACGCTTGCCGCTGCCGCGCGTGCCGCGACTGACCGCCTGCCGCCCGCCGCCTGCCTTGGGCCGCCCGTCTTCCTCCTCTCGCCGCGCGCCACCGACACCTCGCCTGCCGCCCACCGCCCGCATTAATGCGGCCGCGCCCCCGCCCCGTCCCCTGCCGGCTATATAAACCCGCCCCGCCCCGGTCTTCTTCACTCCAGACCGCGACGTTCTCCCCCTCTCCCGCCCTCCTCTTCTCCACCCCCAGCTATGCCATGTCGTCGAGCGACTCCTCCGACGAGGGCGCGGCGTCGGGCGGCGTCTGGCCGTCGAGCCCGACCCTCGGCCAGACAGAGGATCCGGCCTGGTTCAGGATCCTCTTGCCGCCGGCTTCCAAGGTGCCCGACCCGTGCAGGATCAAGGCGGACAGCATCCCCACCCTCGGCCCGCCGGCGACGAGGTAGGAGCACCGCGCGTTCCCCAGCGGCCACTTCAACAGGAGGGCCTGCCACGGCTTTTGGCGTGGCAAAAACTTCGACATGGTGGTCGGGGCGTTCAGATGAGCCGCGGCCGGTCTCCATGTCAGGGACATCATCGGCGAGGCCGGTTCTTCCCGATGCCGTCCCGCCAACCCCACCACGTTTTTTTTGAATTTTTTTTTGAATTTTTTTTATTTTCAAGTTTTTACCTCTAATCTCTAATCGCCACCCCCTCATCACTACTCAATCTATCCTCTAATCACCTCTCATCATTCCAAATCATCTAACTTCCCGACCGGTCACCCATCCCTCTCACTACTCTAGCCCGAGCACGCTTAACTTTCGGGTTCTATTTTCCTTCGATTCCGAGTCTGCACTTGTTGTTTTCCTGACAATAGTAAGATGTCAATCCTATTAACCCTCAGGAATTTTGCTTCAGCATGAAGTGACACATTTCACTGTTTGAGTTTGAAACTATTGTTTTAAAAAACAATAATTATTTAGTAACACTAATATTTCTTGAATAATTAGTTTGACCATTGTTTGACCATAGTTTGACCATAGTTTGACCAAAATTCAAAATAACTAAAATAATTATTTAGTAACACTAATATTGTAGAATAATTAGTTTGACCATTGTTTGACCACAGTTTGACCATAGTTTGAATTTTTTTGCCTCTCTAGATCTTAAAAGCCCCGTAACTTTTTTTCTGTTAGGTTTTTGAGGATTTTGAAAATGTTTAACGGGGTTCCCCCTGTTAAATTTGGATGTAACTTTTCGAGTAGATGATTTTGAGGATTTTTCATATAATCTCGAAGAAACTCACCAAGGGCAACCAGACACTATGGCGGGCGACGGTGCTGTCCGCCATCCGCGGTGCTCAGATGCAGAAGTACCTCAACATCGATCATCCGGTGCCGCCCATGGAGCTGGAGATCACGGACTCCGACGGGAAAACCAAGAAGAAGGCCCCCAACCCGGAGTTCCAAACCTGGTATGCACAAGATCAGCAAGTTTTCTCATATCTTCTGACAACGCTGCCCCGTGAGAAGGCAATTCAGGTCGCCACCTGCCACACCTCGGCCGAGCTGTGGAAAACGGTCCAGGGGATGCTCTCCTCACAGACCCGTGCCGCGACCGTGAATGTGCGGATCGCCCTCGCCAATCTTCAGAAGGGAAACAACTCCGTCACGGACTACGTCGGCAAGATCCGAACCCTCTGTGACGAACTTGTCACAGCAGGCAAAATGGTGGACGAGGAGGACGTCGTCTCCCACATCCTGGCCGGGCTTGAAGAAGACTTCGACCCGGTGGTTTCAGCCATGTGCTCCCGTGTGGAGCCAGTCACCGTGCCAAAGCTGTACTCACAGCTCGTTAGCTTTGAGACACGGATGAATCTTCGTCACAGAGGATCCCAGTCCTCGACGAACGCGGCGACACGCGGGCATGGTCGCGGCGGCGGTGACAGTGGCCGCGGCAGACAAGGTGGCGGCAACTCGGTGGTGATCGCGGCCGTCCCTACACCAAGCAAAACGGTCGCGGTGGAGGCGGCAGGGGCAACTACAACAACTCTGCTCCTGCCCCCAAGGTGGTGTGCCAGATCTGTGGCAAGCCAGGCCACCCAGCCTTGAAGTGCCGGAAGCGCTACGATGAGTCGTACCAGGGATAAGAAGAGAAGTATGCCAACATGGTGACCCCGGCGGTGAACAGATCCATACTGCAAGCGGTTCAGGTATGGCTATCCAACACATTGGTGATTCAGCTATTCACACTCCCGATCGAGATCTCCACTTAAGCAAAATCCTTCATGTCCCAGAAGCTGATAAAAGCCTAATTGCAGCTAGTCGGCTTGCCACCGACAGCAATACCTTCGTTGGAATTCATCCTTGATTTTTTCTTGTCAAGGAACAGGGAACGAGGAAGGTTCTACTGCGAGGCAGGGGTAGACGAGGTCTCTATCCTGTCAAACACGTGGGGGGAAACGCCAAGAAGCAAGTGCTAAGTGTCATCAAATTGTCCTCAGATAGGTGGCACCGACGTTTAGGTCATCCTTCTTCAGTTATCGTGAGAAAGATTGTTAGCAACAATAACCTCCCATGTGATAGTTTGTTCAATAATGAGTTTGTATGTGACGCTTGCCAAAAAGACAAAAGTCACCAGCTACCTTATCCAAAGTCAATAAGTGAATCGAAGTTTCCCTTAGAACTTGATTTCTCTGATGTTTGGGGACCTGCTGTTGAAACAGTAGGAAGAAAGAAATTCTATGTAAGTTTCATAGATGATTTTAGCAAGTTCACGTGGATCTATCTCATTAAGCATAAGTCTGAAGTTTTCCAAAAATTTCATGACTTTCAAAATCTTGTTGAAAGGCAATTCAATCGCAAAATTCTTGCTCTCCAAACAGACTGGGGTGGTGAGTACGAAAAACTCAACTCCTTTTTCACAAAAATTGGCATATCTCATCATGTTTCTTGCCCCTACGCTCATCAACAGAATGGCTCGGCAGAACGAAAACACCGGCATATAGTTGAGGTTGGTCTATTTATTCTTGCTCAAGCTTGCATGACCCTAAAGTTTTGGGATGAAGCCTTCATTGCTGCTACATACTTGATCAATCGTCTACCTAGTAAGGTTATCAACTTTGAAACTCCTCTTGAAAGATTGTATCATGAAAAACCCAATTATTCAGCTCTTAGAATCTTTGGTTGCGCTTGCTGGCCTAATCTTCGGCCATATAATAAGCACAAGCTTCAATTCAGATCCAAGCAATGTGCTTTTCTCGGATATAGCAATCTTCATAAGGGTTTCAAATGTCTGGATATCTCTACAGGACTTGTGTATATTTCCAGGGATGTAGTCTTTCACGAAAATATATTTCCCTTCTCCACTCTACATCCCAATGCCGGAGCGGGATTACGTTCTGAAATTCTCTTATTGCCGCCAGAACTCTTGAATCCAACTGATCAGGGGAGTGAAAATAGTACTGATGATCATTTGTGTGATAGCCTTACTAACTCTGGTGGCAGTGGTGGTAAAAAAAACGCACCCCAAAACCGTGATTTTATGCAGCAGCAACAGGTTCATATACAGCCAGGCGCAGGACACGAGGAGGATCCGCCTGCTCATGCTGATCCCGATGGATTTGGCGCGGAAAACGAACCCGAGGAGGATCTGGTGGCGCCACAGATGCCGCCCCCTCCAGATTCTGCGGCAGCCCACTCAGCGAATGACACGCCGTCTGGGCCCTGTCCTCGGTCAGGCGGCGTGGTGGATTCCTCTCCCTCACGTGACAGGTGTCGCTGATCGAGTGGGGGCAGGGACCCTGTCGCCCGAGGGAATGATGGCGTCCGGTCGGTGGACCGCATGCTGTCGGCTGGCAGTGAGTCACTTTCTCCAGGCCCACAGGCGCGGGATCGATCGGAGCCAGCCCTGGCGCGCAGCAGGCGAGGAGGATTCGTCTGTGCTGGCTCGACCTGATCCAGTATGAGGTAGCGGATCGGGATCCTCAGCGCCTGTCGACTCTGCGCCACAGCGTGTAACAACAAGATCACAAAAAGGTATTTTAAAGCCTTCAACATATAAGGATGGAACGGTCAGGTATGAAAGAAATTTCAAGTTTGCAAATTTTGCTTCCACTGGAGAACCACAAAGTTTGACTGAAGCATTAAATAATGCAAGTTGGAAAAATGCTATGAATGTTGAGTATGATGCACTCATGAAAAACCAAACGTGGCACTTAGTTCCTTGCAAGCAAGGGAGGAATGTTATAGATTGTAAATGGGTATATAAAATCAAGAAAAGACCTGATGGCACAATAGATAGATACAAGGCTAGGCTAGTGGCTAAAGGCTTTAAACAACGGTACGGTATTGATTATGAGGACACCTTTAGTCCAGTTGTTAAAGCTGCTACTATCAGACTTGTTTTGTCTGTTGCTATCTCCAGGGGATGGAATCTTCGCCAATTGGATGTGCAGAATGCGTTCTTACACGGCGTTCTCGAAGAGGAAGTCTATATGAGACAACCACCTGGGTTTGAAGATGGTTCTAAACCTAATCATGTGTGCAAGCTGGACAAGGCTTTGTATGGTCTCAAACAAGCCCCTAGAGCTCGGTATTCGAGGCTAAGCACTAAACTACAACAACTTGAGTTTCGAGCTTCCAAGGGAGATACGTCTCTGTTCTTCTTTATAAAAGGAAAGCTGATAATATACATGTTAATTTATGTTGATGACATAATTGTTGCTAGTTCATCTTCAGAAGCCACCTCAGCTTGCTAAAACAGTTGAAAAATGAGTTTGCTCTTAAGGATCTAGGAGAACTTCATTATTTCCTAGGAATTGAAGTTAAAAAGGTGCATGATGGTGTAGTACTAACTCAAGAAAAATATGCCAGAGATATAATCAAGCGTGTAGGTATGAAAGACTGCAAACCATCCAACACACCCATGTCTACAATTGAAAAATTGTCATTGCGTGAAGGAGTGTTGTTGAGTCCAGAGGAAGGAACAAAGTATAGAAGTATAGTTGGTGCACTTCAATATTTAACCTTAACAAGGCCAGATATTTCCTTCTCTGTTAACAAGGTTTGTCAGTTTCTACATGATCCTACCACAGTACATTGGACAGTTGTAAAAAGGATTTTGAAGTATCTTCAAGGAAGTCTTGAAACAGGGCTGAGATTATGTAAGTCTTCTTCAACAGCAGTGAGTGCCTTTTCAGATGCTGATTGGGCTGGATGTCCTGATGATACAAGGTCCACTGGTGGTTTTGCTATCTTCCTTGGTTCAAACCTCATATCCTGGAATGCAAAGAAACAAGCAATTGTGTCCCGGTCAAGCACAGAAGCAGAGTATAAATCTCTGGCAAATGCAACTGCTGAGGTGATGTGGATAGAAACTTTGCTTAATGAATTGGGCATTGGGAGGTCACATGACTCTCAGTTGTGGTGTGATAATCTTGGAGCAACTTATCTTTCTGCAAATCATGTATTTCATGCAAGGACCAAGCATATAGAAATTGATTATCATTTTGTTCGAGAAAGAGTTGCACAGAAACTGTTGGAAGTACGGTTCATTCCAACAGGTGATCAAGTTGCTGATGGTTTTACAAAACCCTTGCAAGCTCGACAACTTCAATCCTTCAAGAACAATCTAAACCTTCACATGTTGAGATTGAGGGAGGATGTTAAGTGATAGGCTTGTATATTAGACGTGACACATAGGTCACGATATTGTGTGCGTGTGTAACCTTGTAATCTACGCAGGTTGTTAGGAAGATATTGATACTATCTCTTGTATAGCTTGGAGGATGGGTCAAGACTCCAACAACCTGCTGCCACATGTGATCTTTGTGCTATATAAACACGCACGCGTCCCTGCAACGATGCATACGCTTACCGCAAACCTTTTCCTCTTACATGGTAATCAGAGCCTCTCTCGAGCTCATCCATAGCAACATCTTCAAGTACCTTCCCATCCTCTCCATTCGCTCACGTCGTCTCAGAGAAACTCACCAAGGGCAACCAGGCACTATGGCGGGCGACGGTGCTGTCCGCCATCCGCGGTGCTCAGATGCAGAAGTACCTCAACGTCGATCATCCGGTGCCGCCCATGGAGCTGGAGATCACGGACTCCGACGGGAAAACCAAGAAGAAGGCCCCCAACCCGGAGTTCCAAACCTGGTATGCACAAGATCAGCAAGTTTTCTCATATCCTCTGACAACGCTGCCCCGTGAGATGGCAATTTAGGTCGCCACCAGCCACACCTCGGCCGAGCTGTGGAACATGGTCCAGGGGATGCTCTCCTCACAGACCCGTGCCGCAACCGTGAACGTGCGGATCGCCCTCGCCAATCTTCAAAAGGGAAACAACTCCGTCATGGACTACGTCGGCAAGATCCGAACCCTCTGTGACGAACTTGTCGCAGCAGGCAAAATGGTGGACGAGGAGGACGTCGTCTCCCACATCCTGGCCGGGCTTGAAGAAGACTTCGACCCGGTGGTTTCAGCCATGTGCTCCCGTGTGGAGCCAGTCATCGTGCCAAAGCTGTACTCACAGCTTGTTAGCTTTGAGACACGGATGAATGTTCGTCACGGAGGATCCCAGTCCTCGGCGAACGCGGCGACACGCGGGCGTGGTCGCGGCGGTGGTGACCGTGGCCGTGGCAGACAAGGTGGCGGCAACTCTGGTGGTGGTCGCGACCGTCCCTACAGCAAGCAAAAAGGTCGCGGTGGAGGCGGCAGGGGCAACTACAACAACTCTGCTCCTGCCCCCAAGGTGGTGTGCCAGATCTGTGGCAAGCCAGGCCACCCAGCCTGGAAGTGCTGGCAGCGCTACGATGAGTCGTACCAGGGAGAAGAAGAGAAGTCTGCCAACATGGTGACCCCACAGTACGGGGTAGACTCCAACTGGTACCTGGATAGTGGCGCAACCGACCACATCACCGGTGACCTGGAGAAGCTGACGGTGCGGGACAGATACACCGGCGGCGAACAGATCCATACTGCAAGCGGTTCAGGTATGGCTATCCAACACATTGGTTATTCAGTTATTCATACTCCCGATCGAGATCTCCACTTAAACAAAATCCTTCATGTCCCAGAAGCTGATAAAAGCCTAATTGCAGCTAGTCGGCTTGCCACCGACAACAATACCTTCGTTGAAATTCATCCTTGATTTTTTCTTGTCAAGGAACAGGGAACG
Organism: Aegilops umbellulata; assembly: GCA_032464435.1. Taxonomy (NCBI): domain Eukaryota; kingdom Viridiplantae; phylum Streptophyta; class Magnoliopsida; order Poales; family Poaceae; genus Aegilops; species Aegilops umbellulata. The sequence goes on along the minus strand of CP136060.1, from coordinate 643,633,688 downwards.
AGGAAGGTTCTACTGCGGGGCAGGGGTAGACGAGGTCTCTATCCTGTCAAACACGTGGGGGGAAACGCCAAGAAGCAAGTGCTAAGTGTCATCAAACTGTCCTCAGATAGGTGGCACCGGCGTTTAGGTCATCCTTCTTCAGTTATCGTTAGAAAGATTGTTAGCAACAATAACCTCCCATGTGATAGTTTGTTCAATAATGAGTTTGTATGTGACGCTTGCCAAAAAGGCAAAAGTCACCAGCTACCTTATCCAAAGTCAATAAGTGAATCGAAGTTTCCCTTAGAACTTGTTTTCTCTGATGTTTGGGGACCTGCTGTTGAAACAGTAGGAAGAAATAAATTCTATGTAAGTTTCATAGATGATTTTAGCAAGTTCACGTGGATCTATCTCACTAAGCATAAGTCTGAAGTTTTCCAAAAATTTCATGACTTTCAAAATCTTGTTGAAAGGCAATTCAATCGCAAAATTCTTGCTCTCCAAACAGACTGGGGTTGTGAGTATTAAAAACTCAATTCCTTTTTCACAAAAATTGGCATATCTCATCATGTTTCTTGCCCCTACGCTCATCAACAGAATGGCTCGGCAGAACGAAAACACCGGCATATAGTTGAGGTTGGTCTATTTCTTCTTGCTCAAGCTTGCATGCCCCTAAAGTTTTGGGATGAAGCCTTCATTGCTGCTACATACTTGATCAATCGTCTACCTAGTAAGGTTATCAACTTTGAAACTCCTCTTGAAAGATTGTATCATGAAAAACCCAATTATTCAGCTCTTAGAATCTTTGCTTGCGCTTGCTGGCCTAATCTTCGGCCATATAATAAGCACAAGCTTCAATTCAGATCCAAGCAATGTGCTTTTCTCGGATATAGCAATCTTCATAAGGGTTTCAAACGTCTTGATATCTCTACAGGACTTGTGTACATTTCCAGGGATGTAGTCTTTCACGAAAATATATTTCCCTTCTCCACTCTACATCCCAATGCCGGAGCCAGATTACGTTCTGAAATTCTCTTATTGCCGCCAGAACTCTTGAATCCAACTAATCAGGGGAGTGAAAATAGTACTGATGATCATTTGTGTGATAGCCTTACTAACTCTGGTGGCAGCGGTGGTAAAAAAACGCAGCCCCAAATCGTGATTTTATGCAGCAGCAACAGGTTCATATACAGCCAGGCGCAGGACACGAGGAGGATCCGCCTGCTGATGCTGATCCCGATGGATTTGGCGCGGAAAACGACCCCGAGGAGGATCTGGTGGCGCCACAGACGCCGCCCCCTCCAGATTCTGCAGCAGCCCACTCAGCGAGCGACACGTCGTCTGGGCCCTGTCCCCGGTCGGGCGGCGCGGTGGATTCCTCTCCCTCACGTGACAGGTGTCGCGGATCGAGTGGGGGCAGGGACCCTGTCGCCCGAGGGAATATGGCGTCCGGTCGGTGGACCGCATGCTGTCGGCTGGCGGTGGGTCACTTTCTCCAGGCCAACAGGCGCGGGATCGGAGCCAGCCCAGGCGCGCAGCAGCCGAGGAGGATTCGTCCGTGCTGGCTCGGCCTGATCCAGTATGAGGTAGCGGATCGGGATCCTCAGCGCCTGTCGACTCTGCGCCACAGCGTGTAACAACAAGATCACAAAAAGGTATTTTAAAGCCTTCGACATATAAGGATGGAACGGTCAGGTATGAAAGAAATTTCAAGTTTGTAAATTTTGCTTCCACTGGAGAACCACAGAGTTTGACTGAAGCATTAAACAATGCAAGTTGGAAAAATGCTATGAATGTTGAGTATGATGCACTCATGAAAAACCAAACGTGGCACTTAGTTCCTTGCAAGCAAGGGAGGAATGTTATAGATTGTAAATGGGTATATAAAATCAAGAAAAGACCTGATGGCACAATAGATAGATAGAAGGCTAGGCTAGTGGCTAAAGGCTTTAAACAACGATACGATATTGATTATGAGGACACCTTTAGTCCAGTTGTTATAGCTGCTACTATCAGACTTGTTTTGTCTGTTGCTATCTCCAGGGGACGGAATCTTCGCCAATTGGATGTGCAGAATGCGTTCTTACACGGCGTTCTCGAAGAGGAAGTATATATGAGACAACCACCTCAGTTTTAAGATGGTTCTAAACCTAATCATGTGTGCAAGCTGGACAAGGCTTTATATGGTCTCAAACAAGCCCCTAGAGCTTGGTATTCGAGGCTAAGCACTAAACTACAACAACTTGGGTTTCGAGCTTCCAAGGGAGATACGTCTCTGTTCTTCTTTAAAAAAGGAAAGCTGATAATATACATGTTAATTTATGTTGATGACATAATTGTTGCTAATTCATCTTCAGAAGCCACCTCAGCATTGCTAAAACAGTTGAAAAATGAGTTTGCTCTTAAGGATCTAGGAGAACTTCATTATTTCCTAGGAATTGAAGTTAAAAAGGTGCATGATGGTGTAGTACTAACTCAAGAAAAATATGCCAGAGATATAATCAAGCGTGTAGGTATGAAAGACTGCAAACCATCCAACACACCCATGTCTACAACTGAAAAATTGTCATTGCATGAAGGAGTGTTGTTGAGTCCAGAGGAAGGAACAAAGTATAGAAGTATAGTTGGTGCACTTCAATATTTAACCTTAACAAGGCTAGATATTTCCTTCTCTGTTAACAAGGTTTGTCATTTTCTACATGCTCCTACCACAGTACATTGGACAGCTGTAAAAAGTATTTTGAGGTATCTTCAAGGAAGTGTTGAAACAGAGCTGAGATTATGTAAGTCTTCTTCAACAACAGTGAGTGCCTTTTCAGATGCTGATTGGGTTGGATGTCTTGATGATAGAAGGTCCACTGGTGGTTTTGCTATCTTCCTTGGTTCAAACCTCATATCCTGGAATGCAAAGAAACAAGCAACTGTGTCCCGGTCAAGCACAGAAGCAGAGTATAAATCTCTGGCAAATGCAACTGCTGAGGTGATGTGGATAGAAACTTTGCTTAATGAATTGGGCATTGGGAGGTCACATGTCTCTCAGTTGTGGTGTGATAATCTTGGAGCAACTTATCTTTCTGCAAATCCTGTATTTCATGCAAGGACCAAGCATATAGAAATTCATTATCATTTTGTTCGAGAAGATGATTTTTCATATATAAAACCTTTTAATCCGAGTTCGTATGCAAAAGTTACGCCCATTTTTACAAATTCTCGAGAGATTTTGCAAAAAAGTCGAAAATGCATGTTTGTAAATTTTCCCAACAACTAGACCACATATCACATGGGAAACTTATTTTATTTTATTTTTTTTGACATTTCCATCATTTTCTTTTATTTTTTTAAAATGGAAAAAGGCGATACACTAGGGGGGGGGGGTAGAGTTTGAAAATGGGACCTTTAGTCCCGGTTCATGCCTCAAACCGGGACTAAAGGTCTAATCTTTAGTCCCGGTTTGAGGCACGAACCAGGACTAATGGTCATCGCACCCTTTAGTCCCGGTTTGTAACACGAACCGGGACTAAAGGGCCCAGGTGAACCGGGACTAATGCCTTAGCCGCACGAACCGGGATAAATGCTCACATTAGTCCCGGTTCTAGACTGAACCGGGACTAATGCTCAACCCGGCCTGGACCATTGCCCCCTTTTCTACTAGTGGTCACGATATTGTGTGCGTGTGTAACCTTGTAATCTAGGCAGGTTGTTAGGTAGATATTGATCCTATCTCTTGTATAGCTTGGAGGATGGGTCAAGACTCCAACAACCTGCCGCCACATGTAATCTTTGTGCTATATAAACACGCACGCGTCCCTGCAACAATGCATATGCTTACTGCAAACCTTTTCCTCTTACATGGTAATCAGAGCCTCTCTCGAGCTCATCCATAGCAACATCTTCAAGTACCTTCCTATCCTCTCTATTCGCTCACGTCGTCTCGGAGAAACTCACCAAGGGCAGCCAGGCACTATGGCGGGCGACGGTGCTGTCCGCCATCCGCGGTGCTCAGATGCAGAAGTACCTCAACGTCGATCATCCGGTGCCGCCCATGGAGCTGGAGATCACGGACTCCGACGGGAAAACCAAGAAGAAGGCCCCCAACCCGGAGTTCCAAACCTGGTATGCACAAGATCAGCAAGTTTTCTCATATCTTCTGACAACGCTGCCCCGTGAGATGGCAATTCAGGTCGCCACCTGCCACACCTCGGCCGAGCTGTGGAACACGGTCCAGGGGATGCTCTCCTCACAGACCCGTGCCGCGACCATGAACGTGCGGATCGCCCTCGCCAATCGTCAGAAGGGAAACAGCTCCGTCACGGACTACGTCGGCAAGATCCGAACCCTCTGTGACGAACTTGTCGCAGCAGGCAAAATGGTGGACGAGGAGGACGTCGTCTCCCACATCCTGGACGGGCTTGAAGAAGACTTCGACCCGGTGGTTTCAGCCATGTGCTCCCATGTGGAGCCAGTCACCGTGCCAAAGCTGTACTCACAGCTCGTTAGCTTTGAGACACGGATGAATCTTCGTCACGGGGGATCCCTGTCCTCGGCGAACGCGGCGACACGCGGGCGTGGTCGCGGCGGTGGTGACCGTGGCCGCGGCAGACAAGGTGGAGGCAACTCTGGTGGTGATCGCGGCCGTCCCTACACCAAGCAAAACGGTCGCGGTGGAGGCGGCAGGGGCAACTACAACAACTCTGCTCCTGCCACCAAGGTGGTGTGCCAGATCTGTGGCAAGCCAGGCCACCCAGCCTGGAAGTGCTGGAAGCGCTACGATGAGTCGTACCAGGGAGAAGAAGAGATGTCTGCCAACATGGTGACCCCACAGTACGGGGTAGACTCCAACTGGTACATGGATAGTGGCGCAACCGACCACATCACCGGTGACCTGGAGAAGCTGACGGTGCGGGACAGATACACCGGCGGAGAACAGATCCATACTGCAAGCGGTTCACGTATGGCTATCCAACACATTGGTTATTCAGCTATTCACACTCCCGATCGAGATCTCCACTTAAACAAAATCCTTCATGTCCCAGAAGCTGATAAAAGCCTAATTGCAGCTAGTCGGCTTGCCACCGACAACAATACCTTCGTTGGAATTCATCCTTGATTTTTTCTTGTCAAGGAACAGGGAACGAGGAAGGTTCTACTTCGAGGCAGAGGTAGACGAGGTCTCTATCCTGTCAAACACGTGGGGGGGGGAAACACCAAGAAGCAAGTGCTAAGTGTCATCAAACTGTCCTCAGATAGGTGGCACCGGCGTTTAGGTCATCCTTCTTCAGTTATCGTTAGAAAGATTGTTAGCAACAATAACCTCCCATGTGATAGTTTGTTCAATAATGAGTTTGTATGTGACGCTTGCCAAAAAGACAAAAGTCACCAGCTACCTTATCCAAAGTCAATAAGTGAATCGAAGTTTCCCTTAGAACTTGATTTCTCTGATGTTTGGGGACCTGCTGTTGAAACAGTAGGAAGAAAGAAATTCTATGTAAGTTTCATAGATGATTTTAGCAAGTTCACGTGGATCTATCTCTTTAAGCATAAGTCTGAAGTTTCCCAAAAATTTCATGACTTTCAAAATCTTGTTGAAAGGCAATTCAATCGCAAAATTCTTGCTCTCCAAACAGACTGGGGTGGTGAGTATGAAAAACTCAACTCCTTTTTCACAAAAATTGGCATATCTCATCATGTTTCTTGCCCCTACGCTCATCAACAGAATGGCTCGGCAGAACGAAAACACCGGCATATAGTTGAGGTTGGTCTATTTCTTCTTGCTCAAGCTTGCATGCCCCTAAAGTTTTGGGATGAAGCCTTCATTGCTGCTACATACTTGATCAATCGTCTACCTAGTAAGGTTATCAACTTTGAAACTCCTCTTGAAAGATTGTATCATGAAAAACCCAATTATTCAGCTCTTAGAATCTTTGGTTGCGCTTGCTGGCCTAATCTTCGGCCATATAATAAGCACAAGCTTCAATTCAGATCCAAGCAATGTGCTTTTCTCGGATATAGCAATCTTCATAAGGGTTTCAAATGTCTTGATATCTCTACAGGACTTGTGTATATTTCCAGGGATGTAGTCTTTCACGAAAATATATTTCCCTTCTCCACTCTACATCCCAATGCCGGAGCGGGATTACGTTCGGAAATTCTCTTATTGCCGCCAGAACTCTTGAATCCAACTGATCAGGGGAGTGAAAATATTACTGATGATCATTTGTGTGATAGCCTTACTAACTCTGGTGGCAGCGGTGGTAAAAAACACAGCCCCAAACCGTGATTTTCTGCAGCAGCAACAGGTTCATATACAGCCAGGCGCAGGACACGAGGCGGATACGCCTGCTGATGCTGATCCCGATGGATTTGGCGCGGAAAACGACCCCGAGGAGGATCTGGTGGCGCCACAGACGCCGCCCCCTCCAGATTCTGCGGCAGCCCACTCAGCGAACGACACGTCGTCTGGGCCCTGTCCCCGGTCGCGCGGCGTGGTGGATTCCTCTCCCTCACGTGACAGGTGTCGCGGATCGAGTGGGGGCAGGGACCCTGTCGCCCGAGGGAATGATGGCGTCCGGTCGGTGGACCGCATGCTGTCGGCTGGTAGTGAGTCACTTTCTCCAGGCCCACAGGCGCGGGATCGGGAGCCAGCCTAGGCGCGCAGCAGCCGAGGAGGATTCGTCTGCGCTGGCTCGACCTGATCCAGTACGAGGTAGCAGATCGGGATCCTCAGCGCTTGTCGACTCTGCGCCACAGCGTGTAACAACAAGATCACAAGAAGGTATTTTAAAGCCTTCAACATATAAGGATGGAACGGTCAGGTATGAAAGAAATTTCAAGTTTGCAAATTTTGCTTCCACTGGAGAACCACAGAGTTTGACTAAAGCATTAAACAATGCAAGTTGGAAAAATGCTATGAATGTTGAGTATGATGCACTCATGAAAAACCAAACGTGGCACTTAGTTCCTTGCAAGCAAGGGAGGAATGTTATAGATTGTAAATGGGTATATAAAATCAAGAAAAGACCTGATGGCACAATAGATAGATAGAAGGCTAGGCTAGTGGCTAAAGGCTTTAAACAACGATACGATATTGATTATGAGGACACCTTTAGTCCAGTTGTTATAGCTGCTACTATCAGACTTGTTTTGTCTGTTGCTATCTCCAGGGGACGGAATCTTCGCCAATTGGATGTGCAGAATGCGTTCTTACACGGCGTTCTCGAAGAGGAAGTCTATATGAGACAACCACCTGGGTTTGAAGATGGTTCTAAACCTAATCATGTGTGCAAGCTGGACAAGGCTTTGTATGGTCTCAAACAAGCTCCTAGAGCTTGGTATTCGAGGCTAAGCACTAAACTACAACAACATGGGTTTCTAGCTTCCAAGGGAGATACGTCTCTGTTCTTCTTTAAAAAAGGAAAGCTGATAATATACATGTTAATTTATGTTGATGACATAATTGTTGCTAGTTCATCTTCAGAAGCCACCTCAGCATTGCTAAAACAGTTGAAAAATGAGTTTGCTCTTAAGGATCTAGGAGAACTTCATTATTTCCTAGGAATTGAAGTTAAAAAGGTGCATGATGGTGTAGTACTAACTCAAGAAAAATATGCCAGAGATATAATCAAGCGTGTGGGTATGAAAGACTGCAAACCATCCAACACACCCATGTCAACAACTGAAAAATTGTCATTGCATGAAGGAGTGTTGTTGAGTCCAGAGGAAGGAACAAAGTATAGAAGTATAGTTGGTGCACTTCAATATTTAACCTTAACAAGGCCAGATATTTCCTTCTCTGTTAACAAGGTTTGTCAGTTTCTACATGCTCCTACCACAGTACATTGGACAGCTGTAAAAAGGATTTTGAAGTATCTTCAAGGAAGTCTTGAAACAGGGCTGAGATTATGTAAGTCTTCTTCAACAACAGTGAGTGCCTTTTCAGATGCTGATTGGGCTGGATGTCCTGATGATACAAGGTCCACTGGTGGTTGTGCTATCTTCCTTGGTTCAAACCTCATATCCTGGAATGCAAAGAAACAAGCAATTGTGTCCCGGTCAAGCACAGAAGCAGAGTATAAATCTCTAGCAAATGCAACTGCTGAGGTGATGTGGATAGAAACTTTGCTTAATGAATTGGGCATTGGGAGGTCACATGTCTCTCAGTTGTGGTGTGATAATCTTGGAGCAACTTATATTTCTGCAAATCATGTATTTCATGCAAGGACCAAGCATATAGAAATTGATTATCATTTTGTTCGAGAAAGAGTTGCACATAAACTGTTGGAAGTACGGTTCATTCCAACAGGTGATCAAGTTGCTGATGGTTTTACAAAACCCTTGCAAGCTCGACAACTTCAATCCTTCAAGAACAATCTAAACCTTCACATGTTGAGATTGAGGGAGGATGTTAAGTGATAGGCTTGTATATTAGACGTGACACATAGGTCACGATATTGTGTGCGTGTGTAACCTTGTAATCTACGCAGGTTGTTAGGAAGATATTGATCCTATCTCTTGTATAGCTTGGAGGATGGGTCAAGACTCCAACAACCTGCCGCCACATGTAATCTTTGTGCTATATAAACACGCACGCGTCCCTGCAACGATGCATACGCTTACCGCAAACCTTTTCCTCTTACATGGTAATCAGAGCCTCTCTCGAGCTCATCCATAGGAACATCTTCAACTACCTTCCCATCCTCTGCATTCGCTCACGTCGTCTCGGAGAAACTCACCAAGGGCAACCAGGCACTATGGCGGGCGACGGTGCTGTCCGCCATCCGCGGTGCTCAGATGCAGAAGTACCTCAACGTCGATCATCCGGTGCCGCCCATGGAGCTAGAGATCACGGACTCCAACGGGAAAACCAAGAAGAAGGCCCCCAACCCGGAGTTCCAAACCTGGTATGCACAAGTTCAGCAAGTTTTCTCATATCCTCTGACAACGCTGCCCCGTGAGATGGCAATTCAGGTCGCCACCTACCACACCTCGGCCGAGCTGTGGAACACGGTCCAGGGGATGCTCTCCTCACAGACCCGTGCCGCAACCATGAACGTGCGGATCGCCCTCGCCAATCTTCAGAAGGGAAACAGCTCCGTCACGGACTATGTCGGCAAGATCCGAACCCTCTGTGACGAACTTGTCACAGCAGACAAAATGGTGGACGAGGAGGACGTCGTCTCCCACATCCTGGCCGGGCTTGAAGAAGACTTCGACCCGGTGGTTTCAGCCATGTGCTCCCGTGAGGAGAAAGTCACCGTGCCAAAGCTGTACTCACAGCTCGTTAGCTTTGAGACATGGATGAATGTTCGTCATGGAGGATCCCAGTCCTCGGCGAACGCGGCGACACGCGGGCGTGGTCGCGGCGGTGGTGACCGTGGCCGCGGCAGACAAGGTGGCGGCAACTCTGGTGGTGGTCGCGGCCGTCCCTACAGCAAGCAAAACGATCGCGGTGGAGGCGGCAGGGGCAACTACAACAACTCTGCTTCTGCCCCCAAGGTGGTGTGCCAGATCTGTGGCAAGCCAGGCCACCCAGCCTGGAAGTGCTGGAAGCGCTACGATGAGTCGTACCAGGGAGAAGAAGAGAGGTCTGCCAACATGGTGACCCCACAGTACGGGGTAGACTCCAACTGGTACCTGGATAGTGGCGCAACCGACCACATCACCGGTGACCTGGAGAAGCTGACGGTGCGGGATAGATACACCGGCAGCGAACAAATCCATACTGCAAGCGGTTCAGGTATGGCTATCCAACACATTGGTTATTCAGCTATTCACACTCCCGATCGAGATCTCCACTTAAACAAAATCCTTCATGTCCCAGAAGCTGATAAAAGCCTAATTGCAGCTAGTCGGCTTGCCACCGACAACAATACCTTCGTTGAAATTCATCCTTGATTTTTTCTTGTCAAGGAACAGGGAACGAGGAAGGTTCTACTACGAGGCAGGGGTAGACGAGGTCTCTATCCTGTCAAACACGTGGGGGGAAACGCCAAGAAGCAAGTGCTAAGTGTCATCAAACTGTCCTCAGATAGGTGGCACTGGCGTTTAGGTCATCCTTCTTCAGTTATCGTTAGAAAGATTGTTAGCAACAATAACCTCCCATGTGATAGTTTGTTCCATAATGAGTTTGCCAAAAAGGCAAAAGTCACCAGCTACCTTATCCAAAGTCAATAAGTGAATCGAAGTTTCCCTTAGAACTTGTTTTCTCTGATGTTTGGGGACCTGCTGTAGAAACAGTAGGAAGAAATAAATTCTATGTAAGTTTCATAGATGATTTTAGCAAGTTCACGTGGATCTATCTCATTAAGCATAAGTCTAAAGTTTTCCAAAAATTTCATGACTTTCAAAATCTTGTTGAAAGGCAATTCAATCGCAAAATTCTTGCTCTCCAAACAGACTGGGGTTGTGAGTACGAAAAACTCAACTCCTTTTTCACAAAAATTGGCATATCTCATCATGTTTCTTGCCCCTACGCTCATCAACAGAATGGCTCGGCAGAATGAAAACACCGGCATATAGTTGAGGTTGGTCTATTTCTTCTTGCTCAAGCTTGCATGTCCCTAAAGTTTTGGGATTAAGCCTTCATTGCTGCTACATACTTGATCAATCGTCTACCTAGTAAGGTTATCAACTTTGAAACTCCTCTTGAAAGATTGTATCATGAAAAACCCAATTATTCAGCTCTTAGAATCTTTGGTTGCGCTTGCTGGCCTAATCTTCGGCCATATAATAAGCACAAGCTTCAATTCAGATCCAAGCAATGTGCTTTTCTCGGATATAGCAATCTTCATAAGGGTTTCAAATGTCTTGATATCTCTACAGGACTTGTGTATATTTCCAGGGATGTAGTCTTTCACGAAAATATATTTCCCTTCTCCACTCTACATCCCAATGCCGGAGCGGGATTACGTTCTGAAATTCTCTTATTGCCGCCAGAACTCTTGAATCCAACTGATCAGGGGAGTGAAAATAGTACTGATGATCATTTGTGTGATAGCCTTACTAACTCTGGTGGCAGCGGTGGTAAAAAAAACGCAGCCCCAAACCGTGACTTTATGCAGCAGCAACAGGTTCATATACAGCCAGGCGCCGGACACGAGGAGGATCCGCCTGCTGATGTTGATCCCGATGGATTTGGCGCAGAAAACGACCCCGAGGAGGATCTGGTGGCACCATAGATGCCGCCCCCTCCAGATTCTGCGGCAGCCCACTCAGCGAGCGACACGTCGTCTGGGCCCTGTCCCCGGTCGGGCGGCGCGGTGGATTCCTCTCCCTCACGTGATAGGTGTCGTGGATCGAGTGGGGGCAGGGACCCTGTCGCCCGAGGGAATGATGGCGTCCGGTCGGTGGACCGCATGCTGTCGGCTGGCGGTGAGTCACTTTCTCCAGGCCCACAGGCGCGGGATCGGAGCCAGCCCAGGCGCGCAGCAGCCGAGGAGGATTCGTCTGCGCTGGCTCGACCTGATCCAGTACGAGGTAGCGGATCGGGATCCTAAGCGCCTGTCGACTCTGCGCCACAGCGTGTAACAACAAGATCACAAAAATGTATTTTAAAGCCTTCAACATATAAGGATGGAACGGTCAGGTATGAAAGAAATTTCAAGTTTGCAAATTTTGCTTCCACTCGAGAACCACAAAGTTTGACTGAAGCATTAAACAATGCAAGTTGGAAAAATGCTATGAATGTTGAGTATGATGCACTCATGAAAAACCAAACGTGGCACTTAGTTCCTTGCAAGCAAGGGAGGAATGTTATAGATTGTAAATGGGTATATAAAATCAAGAAAAGACCTGATGGCACAATAGATAGATACAAGGCTAGGCTAGTGGCTAAAGGCTTTAAACAACGGTACGGTATTGATTATGAGGACACCTTTAGTCCAGTTGTTAAAGCTGCTACTATCAGACTTGTTTTGTCTGTTGCTATCTCCAGGGGACGGAATCTTCGCCAATTGGATGTGCAGAATGCGTTCTTACACGGCGTTCTCGAAGAGGAAGTCTATATGAGACAACCACCTCGGTTTTAAGATGGTTCTAAACCTAATCATCTGTGCAAGCTGGACAAGGCTTTATATGGTCTCAAACAAGCCCCTAGAGCTTGGTATTCGAGGCTAAGCACTAAACTACAACAACTTGGGTTTCGAGCTTCCAAGGGAGATACGTCTCTGTTCTTCTTTAAAAAAGGAAAGCTGATAATATACATGTTAATTTATGTTGATGACATAATTGTTGCTAGTTCATCTTCAGAAGCCACCTCAGCATTGCTAAAACAGTTGAAAAATGAGTTTGCTCTTAAGGATCTAGGAGAACTTCATTATTTCCTAGGAATTGAAGTTAAAAAGGTGCATGATGGTGTAGTACTAACTCAAGAAAAATATGCCAGAGATATAATCAAGCGTGTAGGTATGAAAGACTGCAAACCATCCAACACACCCATGTCTACAACTGAAAAATTGTCATTGCATGAAGGAGTGTTGTTGAGTCCAGAGGAAGGAACAAAGTATAGAAGTATAGTTGGTGCACTTCAATATTTAACCTTAACAAGGCCAGATATTTCCTTCTCTGTTAACAAGGTTTGTCAGTTTCTACATGCTCCTACCACAGTACATTGGACAGCTGTAAAAAGGATTTTGAAGTATCTTCAAGGAAGTCTTGAAACAGGGCTGAGATTATGTAAGTCTTCTTCAACAACAGTGAGTGCCTTTTCAGATGCTGATTGGGCTGGATGTCCTGATGATACAAGGTCCACTGGTGGTTTTGCTATCTTCCTTGGTTCAAACCTCATATCCTGGAATGCAAAGAAACAAGCAATTGTGTCCCAGTCAAGCACAGAAGCAGAGTATAAATCTCTGGCAAATGCAACTGCTGAGGTGATGTGGATAGAAACGTTGCTTAATGAATTGGGCATTGGGAGGTCACATGTCTCTCAGTTGTGGTGTGATAATCTTGGAGCAATTTATCTTTCTGCAAATCATGTATTTCATGCAAGGACCAAGCATATAGAAATTGATTATCATTTTGTTCGAGAAAGAGTTGCACAGAAACTGTTGGAAGTACGGTTCATTCCAACAGGTGATCAAGTTGCTGATGGTTTTACAAAACCCTTGCAAGCTCGACAACTTCAATCCTTCAAGAACAATCTAAACCTTCACATGTTGAGATTGAGGGAGGATGTTAAGTGATAGGCTTGTATATTAGACGTGACACATAGGTCACGATATTGTGTGCGTGTGTAACCTTGTAATCTACGCAGGTTGTTAGGAAGATATTGATCCTATCTCTTGTATAGCTTGGAGGATGGGTCAATACTCCAACAACCTGCCGCCACATGTAATCTTTGTGCTATATAAACACGCACGTGTCCCTGCAACGATGCATATGCTTACCGCAAACCTTTTCCTCTTACATGGTAATCAGAGCCTCTCTCGAGCTCATCCATAGCAACATCTTCAAGTACCTTCCCATCCTCTCCATTCGCTCACGTCGTCTCGGAGAAACTCACCAAGGGCAACCAGGCACTATGGCGGGCGACGGTGCTGTCCGCCATCCGCGGTGCTCAGATGCAGAAGTACCTCAACGTCGATCATCCGGTGCCGCCCATGGAGCTGGAGATCACGGACTCCGACGGGAAAACCAAGAAGAAGGCCCCCAACCCGGAGTTCCAAACCTGGTATGCACAAGATCAGCAAGTTTTCTCATATCCTCTGACAACGCTGCCCCGTGAGATGGCAATTCAGGTCGCCACCTGCCACACCTCGGCCGAGCTGTGGAACACGGTCCAGGGGATGCTCTCCTCACAGACCCGTGCCGCAACCGTGAACGTGCGGATCTCCCTCGCCAATCTTCAGAAGGGAAACAGCTCCGTCACGGACTACGTCGGCAAGATCCGAACCCTCTGTGACGAACTTGTCGCAGCAGGCAAAATGGTGGATGAGGAGGACGTCGTCTCCCACATCCTGGCCGGGCTTGAAGAAGACTTCGACCCGGTGGTTTCAGCCATGTGCTCCCGTGTGGAGCCAGTCACCGTGCCAAAGCTGTACCCACAGCTCGTTAGCTTTGAGACACGGATGAATGTTCGTCACAGAGGATCCCAGTCCTCGGCGAAAACGGCGACACGCGGGCGTGGTCGCGGCGGTGGTGACCGTGGCCGCGGCAGACAAGGTGGCGGCAACTCTACTGGTGGCCGCCGCCGTCCCTACAGCAAGCAAAACGGTCGCGGTGGAGGCGGCAGGGGCAACTACAACAACTCTGCTCCTGCCCCCAAGGTGGTGTGCCAGATCTGTGGCAAGCCAGGCCACCCAGCCTGGAAGTGCTGGAAGCGCTACGATGAGTCGTACCACGGAGAAGAAGAGAAGTCTGCCAACATGGTGACCCCATAGTACGGGGTAGACTCCAACTGGTACCTGGATAGTGGCGCAACCGACCACATCACCGGTGACCTGGAGAAGCTGACGGTGCGGGACAGATACACCGGCGGCGAACAGATCCATACTGCAAGCGGTTCAGATATGGCTATCCAACACATTGGTTATTCAGCTATTCACACTCCCGATCGAGATCTCCACTTAAACAAAATCCTTCATGTCCCAGAAGCTGATAAAAGCCTAATTGCAGCTAGTTGGCTTGCCACCGACAACAATACCTTCGTTGAAATTCATCCTCGATTTTTTCTTGTCAAGGAACAGGGAACGAGGAAGGTTCTACTGCGAGGCAGGGGTAGACGAGGTCTCTATCCTGTCAAACACGTGGGGGGAAACGCCAAGAAGCAAGTGCTAAGTGTCATCAAACTGTCCTCAGATAGGTGGCACCGGCGTTTAGGTCATCCTTCTTCAGTTATCGTTAGAAAGATTGTTAGCAACAATAACCTCCCATGTGATAGTTTGTTCAATAATGAGTTTGTATGTGACGCTTGCCAAAAAGGCAAAAGTCACCAGCTACCTTATCCAAAGTCAATAAGTGAATCGAAGTTTCCCTTAGAACTTGATTTCTCTGATGTTTGGGGACTTGCTGTTGAAACAGTAGGAAGAAAGAAATTCTATGTAAGTTTCATAGATGATTTTAGCAAGTTCACTTGGATCTATCTCATTAAGCATAAGTCTGAAGTTTTCCAAAAATTTCATGACTTTCAAAATCTTGTTGAAAGGCAATTCAATCGCAAAATTCTTGCTCTCCAAACAGACTGGGGTTGTGAGTACGAAAACCTCAACTCCTTTTTCACAAAAATTGGCATATCTCATCATGTTTCTTGCCCCTACGCTCATCAACAGAATGGCTCGGCAGAACGAAAACACCGGCATATAGTTGAGGTTGGTCTATTTCTTCTTGCTCAAGCTTGCATGCCCCTAAAGTTTTGGGATGAAGCCTTCATTGCTGCTACATACTTGATCAATCGTCTACCTAGTAAGGTTATCAACTTTGAAACTCCTCTTGAAAGATTGTATCATGAAAAACCCAATTATTCAGCTCTTAGAATCTTTGGTTGCGCTTGCTGGCCTAATCTTCGGCCATATAATAAGCACAAGCTTCAATTCAGATCCAAGCAATGTGCTTTTCTCGGATATAGCAATCTTCATAAGGGTTTCAAATGTCTTGATATCTCTACAGGACTTGTGTATATTTCCAGGGATGTAGTCTTTCACGAAAATATATTTCCCTTCTCCACTCTACATCCCAATGCCGGAGCCAGATTACGTTCTGAAATTCTCTTATTGCCGCCAGAACTCTTGAATCCAACTGATCAGGGGAGTGAAAATAGTACTGATGATCATTTGTGTGATAGCCTTACTAACTCTGGTGGCAGCGGTGGTAAAAAAACACAGCCCCAAATCGTGATTTTATGCAGCAGCAACAGGTTCATATACAGCCAGGCGCAGGACACGAGGAGGATCCGCCTGCTGATGCTGATCCCGATGGATTTGGCGCGAAAAACGACCCCGAGGAGGATCTGGTGGCGCCACAGACGCCGCCCCCTCCAGATTCTGCGGCAGCCCACTCAGCGAGCGACACGTCGTCTGGGCCCTGTCCCCGGTCGGGCGGCGCGGTGGATTCCTCTCCCTCACGTGACAGGTGTCGTGGATCGAGTCGGGGCAGGGACCCTTTCGCCCAAGGGAATAATGGCGTCCGGTCGGTGGATCGCATGCTGTCGGCTGGCGGTGAGTCACTTTCTCCAGGCCCACAGGCGCGGGATCGAAGCCAGCCCAGGCGCGCAGCAGCCGAGGAGGATTCGTCTGCGCTGGCTCGGCCTGATCCAGTACGAGGTAGCGGATCGGGATCCTCAGCGCCTGTCGACTCTGCGCCACAGCGTGTAACAACAAGATCACAAAAAGGTATTTTAAAGCCTTCGACATATAAGGATGGAACGGTCAGGTATGAAAGAAATTTCAAGTTTGCAAATTTTGCTTCCACTGGAGAACCATAGAGTTTGACTGAAGCATTGAACAATGCAAGTTGGAAAAATGCTATGAATGTTGAGTATGATGCACTCATGAAAAACCAAACGTGGCACTTAGTTCCTTGCAAGCAAGGGAGGAATGTTATAGATTGTAAATGGGTATATAAAATCAAGAAAAGACCTGATGGCACAATAGATAGATACAAGGCTAGGCTAGTGGTTAAAGGCTTTAAACAACCGGACGGTATTGATTATGAGGACACCTTTAGTCCAGTTGTTAAAGCTGCTACTATCAGACTTGTTTTGTCTGTTGCTATCTCCAGGGGACGGAATCTTCGCCAATTGGATGTGCAGAATGCGTTCTTACACGACGTTCTCGAAGAGGAAGTCGATATGAGACAACCACCTCGGTTTTAAGATGGTTCTAAACCTAATCATGTGTGCAAGCTGGACAAGGCTTTATATGGTCTCAAACAAGCCCCTAGAGCTTGGTATTCGAGGCTAAGCACTAAACTACAACAACTTGGGTTTCGAGCTTCCAAGGGAGATACGTCTCTGTTCTTCTTTAAAAAAGGAAAGCTGATAATATACATGTTAATTTATGTTGATGACATAATTGTTGCTAGTTCATCTTCAGAAGCCACCTCAGCATTGCTAAAACAGTTAAAAATGAGTTTGCTCTTAAGGATCTAGGAGAACTTCATTATTTCCTAGGAATTGAAGTTAAAAAGGTGCATGATGGTGTAGTACTAACTCAAGAAAAATATGCGAGAGATATAATCAAGCGTGTAGGTATGAAAGACTGCAAACCATCCAACACACCCATGTCTACAACTGAAAAATTGTCATTGCATGAAGGAGTGTTGTTGAGTCCAGAGGAAGGTGTAAGTGCATCTAGTGCCCCTTAGTGATTTTGGTGTATTGAAGACTTATAGGTTAAGCATCTGATGTGTTTATGAGTGTACACAGGTCTATAAGTCTATGAGGAGTTTGATATTTACAGTAAAAGTCGACCCCTAAAAATGAAGTTCTTCGACTGAAGACTTTGACTTTCTGAAGACTTTCTGAAGACTTTGAAAGTGAAGAAATTGGTGTGACCTTGAAGACATGGTATTCGTTCGAGGAACGTGAAGCGTGAAGACTTTTTTTTCGTAGTTTCATTTTTCTCCTTCTTGAGTCATAGGAAACACCGTACTGTTAAAGGGGGTCGAGGAAATACTAAGGGGAAAATTTCCATGTGATGCTCAACTCAAATCCTACACCTACCAATCCCTTCGAGTGAAGCCATTGGAAATCTCATACAGTTCAGTCAATTCCTTCAGTGACAGAGACGCAGTTCTTCTAGTCACTGAGGACTTTGCTCTGACTGAGGAGTTAGGAATTCGCCAGTGTGAATTGCCTACACAGTGAGGAACATGATAGCCCTGAGGAATTTGTACTCCAAATTTCCGACCGTTGCTGTGCCAAGCGCCAACTGTCCTAAAATATCTTGTCCACCTAACGGTCATATCATTGAAGGGCATTTATGTCTTATCATGTTGGGCTGCTCCCTAGGCTATAAATAGCCGCCCCCCTTCAACCACTAGCTGGTTGGCTGCTCCGCGTGAACTTGACACTTGTCATTTGAGAGCAACCCATCCTCCGAGGACTTTGAGCGAAAATCATCAAGTGAGGAAAATCCAAACCCAAACCTAAAACACCTACAAACCCAAAGTGATTGAGCATCACTGAAGAAATTGATCCTGCGTGGATCCGACGCTTGTTACCTTTGAAGACTGTGCTTCTTCCAGACGGTTAGGCGTCAAGGTCTAGAGCATCTAAGAGGAATTGTGGATCGCCGCGTGACCAAGTCTGTGAAGGTTTGGAAGTCACCTGAAGACTTACCGCGAGTGATTGGACGAGGACTGTGTGTCCTTAGTTCAAGGAGAATACGGTGAGGACTTGGTGTCCCGAGCTGCGTGCTCAGGACTGGGTGTCCGGGACTGTGTGTCCTCGAGTTTAGATACTCAGCCGCTCCAACCAGACGTACAACTGAGACAGCAGTTGGAACTGGTCTACCAAATCATTGTCTTCACCAAGCTTACTGGTTCCATTTCCTCAACACCTTCATTTCCTCATTACTGTGTTGCCTGTTTGTTCATATCTGTGTTTGAAGACTTTGACTGAAGACTTTCACAAATTCCTCAGTTCAATTTCTTCAGTCTGTTTGTCTTCATCTAGAGTTATCCTGTGCCTACGCTTTCTGTACTCTGTGTTTGTCTTCATTTCATCATGATGACCATGCATGTAATCTGTTATGTTGACTTCTGAGTACTTATTCCGCTGCTAGTATTTCTTTGCTAAGGAATTTCCTCACGATCAAATTCCTCAGTGAAGAATTTCATAAAAATCGCCTATTCACCCCCCCTCTAGTCGATATAACGCACTTTCAATTGGTATCAGAGCAAGGTACTCCCTTGTTCTGTGTGATTTTGGTTTAACCGCCTGGAGTTTTAGTTATGTCGACCGCAGGTATGATCAAGGTCTCTGCTGGGTGTCCTACCTTTGATGGGACGGACTACCCCTACTGGAAGAACAAGATGCGTATGCATCTTGAGGCAATTGATAACGATCTCTGGTATGTTGTGGAAAATGGTGTTCCCTCTGTCTCACGCTCACTGAACGCTACCGATGTGAAGAGATTCAAGCAACTCGATTCCCAAGCGAAGAATATCATATGTGGCCATCTGAGCAAAGGACAGTATGGTAGAGTGAGTGCTTTGGAAACTGCTAAGCTTATCCGGGATAGGCTGTCCAAAGTCAATGAAGGAGTTTCAACTCAGCGTGATTCTCGAGTTGATGTTCTTCGCAATCTCTTCAACCGCTTCAAAAGACTCGACAATAGCAAACCTTTGATCTCAAATGAGCTTCAAGCACTTGGTGCCACTGACATCACCGACCATGAGGTGGTGAAGAAATTGCTGAGATCACTTGATTCCTCATTTGACACTCTGGCACTGATGATTCAAGAGCGTGCTGATTACAAGTCACTTGACCCCGCTGATATCCTCGAGAGGCTAAACACTCATGAGTTCCAGCTTGCTGAGAAGAGAGATCTCTACGGTTCGAGCTATGGCAGATCACATGCATTGAAGGCCAAGGTAGTATCTGAGTCCGAAGATGAAGACTCTGATAGCAGCCTTGGTGATCCTGAAGAACTAAGTCATGATCTGGCACTGCTTGTGAAGAAATTCCAGAAGTTCTCAAGACATGGTCGTTTTGGAAAATCCTCAAGAAGCAACGATTCCTCAACCTGTGACTATAAGAAGAGGCTTTGTCACAGGTGCAAGAAACCAGGACATTACATTCAAGATTGTCCTCAGTGGGAAATGGAATCAAAGAAGAAGAAATACAAGGATTACAATTCTGATGATGCGAAGAAAAAGAAGAAATCCTCAAAATCTTCATCATCAAAATCCTCGAAGTCATCGTCTCACAAGAAGAGCAGCTCCAAGAAGGCTCGGGCATTCATTGGCAAGGAAATGGACTCTGAGGCTGAATCTGAAGAAAATGAGGAAGAGGAACAATCTGAAGACTCTGAGTCTGGTGTGGCGAGCCTAGCCCTCGCTACTGCATTCGTCAGCAAATCCATCTTCAACACTGAAGAAAGTGATCTCACCAACAAGGCTGACGAAGGCAGTGATGACTACGCTCCCACCTAATGCTTCATGTCAAAGGGTGCCAAGGTACTCAAATACGCCTCCTCTGAATCTAGTGATGATGAATCTGATGAAAATCTTAAGCCTAGCTACTCTAAACTTGTTAAGATTGTTGTGCAACAACACAAGGCTTTTGAAAAGGTTCAAAACATGCTAGACAGAAGTGATGATATGTTGGGTGAAGAAATGGATCGCACTAAGGCCTTGACTGAAAATCTGCAAAGACTTCAGACTAAGCTTGACAACCTTCAAAATCATCATAACACTCTCTTATCTGATCATGAGAAGCTTTCTTATGAATATCTTCAAAAGAAGCAAGATCTTGAGGAGCTAAGAGTGAGTTATGAAGATATTCAGAAGGAGCGCAATTCATTACTTGCTCAACAAATCAGCGCTGCTTAGGAAGAATTTATTCCTCCATGTTTAAAATGCATTGAACGAGAATCTGCTAATTCTTCACCTGAATGTTCAAATGCTTCAAATGTTACAAATTCTTCACCTGTCTCTGCTATCACTAATTCCTCATCTGAGGACATTGCTAGTATCACTGACGATGCAGGGCTGAAGGAATTGTACATGACAGGCATGTACAAAAGCCTCAAAGGGCATCAGGCTCTTTGTGATGTGCTTAAAAGGCAGATCCTCAACAGGAACCCTAGGAAAGAGGGTATTGCCTTTAAGAGGAAACTCAATGCGGATGGTACTTATTGGAAGCCTCAGCGGTACCCCAAAACCTCATGGGTTGCTGCTAAGGGACCTCCAGTTGATCCATCTGATTTATCTGGCTATACATGTGAATCTTCTCATTCTTCTGATGAGTCATTTGACTCCAACTATAAACTGTTCAAAAATCAGAATGGTGAAGTATTTGCTAGATATGTTGGCACTAACTGCAGGAACGGTTCCCCTATGAAGAAAATCTGGGTTCCCAAGAGCTGCCTTGAAAGTCTTCAGGTGAATGTCCTCATGACACCACCTGTGAAGAAAAGGAACCCCAGATCTAATTCTTCATATGGATCAAATTCCTCACATGGATCAAAGTCCTCATATGAACATCATCGTGCTAACAACTCTGTTTCGCAGGGAAGAGCCAAGGGCTATGAATATGAGCATTATTCTTCAAATTATTATGTTCATAAGTCCTCGAAGAATTTCTCTGCTTATTCATATGCTTATCCTAACCCCTCTTATGTGAAACAAAATGGTTTGGCTGCTTTGCCACCATTCTCATATGGAGCTCGCAGAGTGATGAACTCTTTGCCACCCCTTCAGATGTGGGTGGTGAAGAAAAAGAACTAATCTCTTCTGCAGGGTCAGGTCTCCAGTCGTGTTGTAACGTCTGAAGAATTTGCTGGGGACCTGACAGAAATGCCTGAAAGGACGCAGGCTAACCATGATGAAATGAACTTTCATTTCACACGTCCTCCCTCTGTTTTATCGGTTCTACTGCTTGATGAAATTGATATGATGAATTGTGATGTCATATTCTTCATTACTGAAGTATATGAGGTTCGTAAGTTGCACTAATTCATCTGCAGGATGATCAACCCAAAGCCACTGAATGGGTACTTGATAGTGGATGTACAAATCACATGACCGGTGACAAGAATCTGTTGGTGGATGCTCCCTTATCGGCATCACACATGAAGCATATCATCTTCGCTGATAAAAGCAAAAGTCAGGTATTGGGTCTAGGTAAGGTTGCTATCACAAAGGATCGACACATGGACCAAGTCATGCTTGTTGAGTCCTTAGGATACAATCTTATGTCTGTCTCAATGCTTTGTGATCTTGATATGGTTGTTGTCTTCGGCAAGTATCGTTGTGTTGTGATTATGGAATCTGACAAATCCAAAGTCTTCGAAGGCTTTAGGAGAGGAGACTTGTATATTGTTGATTTCTCTGCAGATTCACAACCTGCCGTGTGCCTACTTGCAAAAACTTCAGAAGGATGGCTATGGCATCGACGACTTGGTCATGCAGGCATGAGGAATCTACACACGCTTGCAAAGAAGAAGCATGTCATTGGCATTGAGAATGTCAAATTCCTCAAGGATCACTTATGCGGTGCCTGTGAAGCTGGAAAGATGACCAAGGCCAAGCATCCAGCGAAGACTATCATGACCACTACTCGTCCATTTGAATTGCTTCACATGGATCTCTTCGGTCCTAACCATTATTCCTCTGTCTCAAATGAAGCATCTCAATATGGTTTTGTTATTGTTGATGATTACTCTCATTACACATGGGTGCACCTTGTCTCTTACAAAACTGAAGTGCAGGAAGTCTTCAAACGATTTTCCTCGAGGGCTTCAACTAACTTTGGTGTGAAGATCAAGCACATCAGAAGTGACAATGGCACTGAGTTCAAGAATTCGGGTCTCAGTGACTATCTTGATGAACTTGGTATCACTCATGAATTATCTGCTCCTTATACTCCTCAACAGAATGGCGTCGTGGAGCGCAAGAACAGGACTCTTGCTGAGATGGCTCGCACTATGCTCGATGAGTACAAAACCCGTCGTCGTTTTTGGGTTGATGCAATTGATACTGCGTGCCACATCATCAACAGAGTATATCTTCACAAATTCTTCAAGAAGACTGCCTATGAACTCCTCACTGACAAGAAACCCAATGTGAGTTATTTCAAAGTCTTCGGTGCTAAATGTTGGATTAGAGATCCTCATCACAACTCTAAATTTGCACCGAAAGCACATGAAGGTTTCATGCTTGGTTATGGAAAGGACTCGCACACCTACAGAGTCTTCAACAATGTTCTTCACAAGATTGTTGAAACTGTAGATGTGCGGTTCGATGAAACTAATGGCTCGC
Source organism: Aegilops umbellulata (assembly GCA_032464435.1). NCBI lineage: Eukaryota > Viridiplantae > Streptophyta > Magnoliopsida > Poales > Poaceae > Aegilops > Aegilops umbellulata. The sequence continues at coordinate 643,610,792 of CP136060.1, read as the reverse complement.
AAAGAGAGCACCTACCTTCTGTGTTAGATGAACCAGCACCTGAGGAATCGATCAAGCACAAGGCTACTGAAGATATCATTCCTACTGAAGAATCTGCTGAAGAATTCGTTCCAGAACGTGAAGAACGTCGAACTGATGCACCTGAAGAAAATGCTGAGGAAATTGATGCTGAAGAAAATGCTGATCAAATTCCTCAACGGCAACCAACTCACCCTCGCATTGCAAAAGAAGTGCAAGTGGAGAAGATCATCGATGACATTAGAGCACCAGGTCCTCTCACACGCTCAAAATCTTCACATCTATCTAACTTTTGTGGGCACTTTGCTTTTGTCTCTATCACAGAGCCCACTAAGGTAGATGAAGCATTTCTGGAGCCTGAGTGGATTCAGGCCATGCAAGAAGAATTACATGAGTTCAAGCTCAACAACGTATGGGAACTGGTCAATCGTCCCGATCCTCGCAAGCATAACATCATTGGTACAAAGTGGATCTACCGCAACAAGCAAGATGAAAATGGTGTTGTGGTGAGGAATAAGGCACGACTAGTAGCTCAAGGCTACACATAGGTTGAAGGAATTGATTTCGATGAAACTTTTGCACCTGTTGCTAGACTTGAAGCTATTCGCATATTACTTGCTTATGCTAACCATCATGATATCATCTTATACCAAATGGATGTGAAAAGTGCATTCCTCAATGGTAAGATTGAGGAAGAAGTATATGTTGCTCAACCACCAGGTTTTGAAGATCCAAAACATCCTGACAAAGTCTTCAGACTTAACAAGGCCCTCTATGGCCTCAAGCAGGCCCCACGGGCGTGGTATGACACATTGAAGGAATTCTTCATGAAGAAAGGCTTCACACCCGGTTCACTCGATCCCACTCTTTTTACTAAATCATATGATGGTGAACTGTTTGTGTGCCAAATATATGTTGATGATATCATCTTTGGCTGTACTGACCAATGTTATAGTGATGAATTTGCCTACATGATGAGTGAAGAATATCAAATGTCTATGATGGGAGAATTGAAATTCTTCTTAGGTCTACAAATTCGTCAACAGCACAATGGGATATTCATATCTCAGGAGAAATACCTCAAGGATGTCCTGAAGAAATTCGGCATGCAAGACTGCAAAGGTCTCAAAATTCCTATGCCCACAAATGGTCATCTATGCACTGATGAAAATGGTACTGACTTCGATCACAAGGTATACCGCTCCATGATTGGCTCTTTATTGTACTTATGTGCATCTAGGCCAGATATAATGCTTAATGTTTGCATGTGTGCACGATTTCAAGCTGCACCGAAGGAATCACACCATATGGCTGTGAAGCATATTCTTCGATATCTAGCTCACACACCAACACTAGGATTATGGTACCCCAAGGGCTCAGACTTTGACCTCATTGGATATTCTGATTCTGACTATGCTGGTGACCGTGTGGATCGCAAGTCAACATCTGGTACTTCTCATTTCCTCGGACGATCCTTGGTCTGTTGGTCCTCGAAGAAACAGAACTGCGTATCACTGTCTACTGCTGAAGCTGAGTACATTGCTGTTGGTTCTTGCTGTGCTCAACTACTATGGATGAAGCAAACACTCAAGGACTATGGAGTCAACGTGAAGAATGTGCCTCTCCTCTGTGACAATGAGAGTGCCATCAAGATTGCTCACAACCCAGTTCAGCACTCGAAGACAAAGCACATTCAGATTCGTCATCATTTTCTTCGTGATCATGTGTTGAAGGGCGACATTTCTATTGAGCATGTGAAGACTGAAGAACAGCTAGCCGATATCTTCACTAAGCCCTTGGATTAGAAGAGATTTAGCAAGTTGCGGTGTGAGCTAAATATCTTAGAATCTTCGAATGTACTTTGAAAATGCACTCATCCTAACACTTATGCAAAATTGATGACTTAGATGTGCAACACATGAAGAAATGTTTTTCTTCAATCAATGAAGAATAACACTCTAAGTGTGAAGAAATTAATGAAGAATTTGATTCTCAGAACCCTACGACAATTGTACGCGGTGTCTGAAATCATCATTCTTACACGGTGGGTCACGCCACCACAAAAGTTTTTCAAATTCTTCAAACTTTACAAAGTCTTCACTTGTGTCGTCGTTTTTCTTCATTCGCTATATATATATATATATATATATATATATATATATATATATGAGTTTATGTCCTCTACAGCATTCACTTATAGCTATTTCTTCAAGTTGGAATTTTTTTGCTAAGTGAATGTGATCGGACCCTTCCCCTCTATGCTATACTCATCGAGTCTATTCACAAATTCTTCATGTGCATTCTATTTGAAACTCGTTCAAATTCTTCACTGTGTCCTTGTCAGCTGAAGAAATTGCGAACGGAACGTTAAAACTAATCTTATCCAAACCTTCGGTTTTGCCGCGCAATCCGTTCCACTTCCCACGATGGATTATTTTACTCACCCACGATCTTACACGATCTCCACTACACAGTACGTGGGTGACACATGTCAAGTGAAGGAGAACGGCCAGGGGCATGTTAGTCCTAAATCTTCGGACGAGCAGTTTTTACTGCGGCTATAAATACCCCTCCGTTGCCATCCTCACTTCCTTTACCTCGCTCGAGCTCTCCAAACCCTAGCGCCGTCGCTACTCCATTGTCACCGGTGAGGAAAAGCTTCACTGCCTCGACCTCATCACCGACGTACTCGCGCCGACAGCGGAAATCTTCACCTCCGCTGCCGCCGTAGACGTCTTCCTCCGCCAAGTTAGGGCGTGGAAGATCTGCATTGACGAACTTCTCTGTTCCAACTCACAGTTCGTCGTGTTCTTCAATCAGGGTAATTAAAAGCTATTTTTACTGCCCTCTTTGATTCGAAGTTTCTCTACAAAATCTTCAAAGGTGTTTTTATTCTTCAAATCCTCACACACAAAACACCTCACTTATTCTCTGTTCTTGATTCATTTCCCTAAGTCTAAATTTCTTCAAGATTCCTCAATTGTGTGGATTCTCAATCTATACAACTGTGGAACCTAAGATATATATGGAGCTTAGTGAAATTCCTCAAGACGAATCTGGTCAAAATCCTCAAAACTTGTTCTTTATGAAAAACCCTCTGAGAACGCATATGACCTCTTCAAATTCCTCACAACTATACTCTGTTCATAGGTACACATGTCCGCTGCTGAATCCTTAGGTTCTCATCAACTTAACTCATTTGCAGCGTTCCTCGAAGAAAAGTTGCGTACTTCTTTAGAGAATTCCACTGTTCAAATTCCTCATCTGAAGAAAATGGCTGAAGGTAAAAGGCTGCAGAAAGGAGGAAAGAGACCAGAGGTCATGACTGCATTTGAAATCCCTGAGGACATTTATGCTGGGTACTGCACACCTCCTGAAGAAGATAGAAATCAGCGCAAGGTGCGCATACAGAGGATTGAAAGGAGATGGGCAAAAGAATGGAGGGAGTACAGATATGTTACTCCTAAGTACATGAAGAAATTCGCCGTAAACCCTCCATGTCAACGCCCTCCACTGGCACCTGGCCAAGTGGCTGATCCCTCTAGCATCAGAAGAGGTGAGGAATTTCCTCAAGAATGGGCCAAGCGCCAGCGTAAACTGCAAAAGCAAGCAAAAGAAGCAGTGAGGAAATTCAATGAAGAATCTGCTGCTGCTGCTGCCACTGAGGCTTCTGCCAAGCCGAGGAAATCAATGATGAAGAAGCCTGCTCGTAAGCCAAGTGCTTCACCTTCAATGCCCTCACGGCCAAGTTCCTCAGCTGCGCCCTCACGGCCGGAATCTTCAAAATCTTCAAAGCAAATTCCTCATGCTGCTCTTGCTCCCACAAAGTCCTCAGCTCCTGTGCATCTGGCCTCATGCCAAAGGACAACTGGCATCTCTATTGCCTCTGGTGTCTCAGCTAGGTCCTCAGCTGCACCAAAATCTTCAGCTGGACCCTCGTTACTGAAGAAAAAGGCTACCGCTGGACGCGGCACTCGCCCAAGTCCAAAGAAGCAAGTGGTCTTCACTATGCCCTCTGATGATGATGAAGCTGATGAAGAAGAACTCGCTGAAATCATCAGAGACCGCCAAGAAAGGGCTGCTAAAGCCAAAGGCACACCTGTGCCCATGCTTTTGGATCCAAGGGCGATCCTAGACTATATTGATCTCTGGCACAAGGATCCCAACACTCCTATGCCTGATTTCGAGCTGACACCGGGCCAAAGTCACATGCTGACTCACTTCATCCAAGAGGAGAAGTGGAAATATGATAGGGCCAGAGAAATCAAGAAATCTCAGTACCGCAAAGAGAAGCTGCTGAAGAAAAATGTTCTCAAAATGAAGCCTGAGGAACTTGTCAAGATGCAGGCTGAGATCAAAGCCCTCAGCGACAACTTTGACTCGTACTATGCTGATTGGCAAGGAGCAAAGGTCAGATTTGTGAGGCTGACTGATACCTTCACCAAGGGTACTGCCTCAAAGCAACAAATTCCTCAAGCTGAAGCATCTGTTCAGCAAACTGAAGAACATGCCAGCACCGCTGATGAAGTTCAGGCTGCTGAAGAAAATGCTAGTTCCAAGGCTGATGACTCTGCTCTAGCCGTTGATGAAATTGCCAGGGCATCCACTAGTGGTGTACCTGAAGAAAATGAAGAGACCAGGGCAATTGCATCAGTTGTGCCTGAAGAAAATGAACCAGATTCCTCAGCTGCACCTGCACCAACTCCAACTCCAATTCTTCCCTCTGCTTTAGATGAGAAGAAAACCAAGGCTGCAGAGCGAGCTGTAGTGAAGAAAAGGAAAGCATCAAGTGCTTCAGAATCTTCAGTCCCAAAGAAGATGAAGCCCATGACCAGCTCATTTGCCAATCCAATTGATGTTGTTCCTATCTCCTCCATGCCATCAAAGGACCTTGTTCCTTTTAATGAAGATTATGAGATCCCAAGTGGATCAGATGAAGAAACTCAGTCTGCTGCTTCCTCAGAGCATATTGATGAAGAAATTGAAGTGGATACTATCCCTTCAACCCCAATAGTCTCATCACCAATGCCTCAGTTTGATGCTGAAGAGGCTGGTGTTGAAGAAATTCATGATGAAGATGTGGATATTGGAAGCACAACTCCAGTAATGAATGACGACATTTGGGAAAGTCAGCATCCAAATTCCCCACTCTTCACTCCCCTGCAGCAAATTCCTCACTCTTCTTCACCAACCATAAAATTGGGCTCTGATGCAACTCATCCCACTACTTCTGTGAATGAAGAAATCCCAGCCACTAGTGCTGAAGAAACTGCTGCTGAAACAGACAAGGTGACTGCACCTGAGGAAAATACTGAAATTCCTCAGCCTGAAGAACCTGAGCTTGTGATTCCTGAGGTCGTGATGCAACTCACTGACACTCCTCTGCCAAGGCCAAAGGATCCATTCTCACGCAAACAGAAATTCAAGGCTGAAGACTTCTATGGCGAGCACGTATTGTTCACTGAATACAATCCTTATGACTCTGCTCGCATAAGGAAGAGGCGCTTCTGGACTGCCAGCCAAGCAAACTTCTATTCCTCAGTGCTTTACAACAAATACAAAGTCTTCGACCATGCACATATTCCTCACGTGGATATGGAATCAATGTCGTGCTTTACGCCAGTCCTCAGTGTTCTTCACGACGCTGGGCTACTCAACTTCTGCACAGATATATGCGATTGGAATGAAGAACTTATTCTTCAGTTCTATGCTACACTGCACATCACTGGCAACTCCGAAGATGTCAATTCATGGGTTCTGGACTCGATGACTGAAAATACACATTACAAGGCCCCAGCAACTGAATTGCTTCGCTGCCTTTCTCTTAGTCCACCCACTGAAGATGCGATTTGCGTGTATAATGAACCTGAACTGTCAAACCACTATATGCAAGTGCTCATGAAGCCTCTGAAGCCAAGGCACTCACCTCGTACCAAATTCCTCGTCAAGGAATTGCTGTATGTGCCTAGGACTGTCTATCGCATTCTGAAAAAGACAATATGTCCCATCAAAGGACACGATTCTTTTGATGAAGAAATTGTTGGCATCATGAAGAATATGCTTTTCAATATCATACATGGCGTTCCCATAAACTTCCATGATTTCTTCATGAGGACTCTGGCCAACATTGTTATGTCACCATTTGAGCTGAAGCCTTATGCACCTTGGATTATGAGATTCATCAGGACAAGGTCTTCACTCAACTACAAGGCTGAAACTCTCAACCACTGCAGCTACTTGCCTCCTATTGAAGTCCTCAAAAGGACATTTTCCTCAGCTGATGAAAAAGGCAAGGCCACTGCTGTGATAGATGAAGGCATTCGTCCATTGGATGGTCAATTTCGCAAGGCTACTTCTTACTCCACCAATGATGACTCTGCCACACATGACTCTGCTGCTAATACTGCCAAGACAAATCCTCAAGCCACAGCACCCAGGGTGATGACTGATCGTGAGTTACTCCTCAGTCTTCATCAAAAGGTTGATCGCAATCACAAATGGGTCAAACGTCAGTTTGGTTCAATTCTTCACAACATGACTGCCACATATAATGCAGTGAAGAAAAACCATTACTACCTTCATGAAACCTTCAACCGCACCTGGGCTATTCTGTCTCAAGTATATAGTGCTGAAGATTTAGAGAACATGGGCCTCAAAGAAGAATTTGCCTGGTCGGCACCTCCACCGAAGAAATTCAAGAAGGTCAAGGTTCCTTCTCTAGTGGCCAGTTCATATTCTTCATCACGCGACACTGATGAAAATGAAGACTTGGACGACACTGCAGCAGGCCCCACTTCAACAACCGACCCCAACAACACTGGCGCTCCTCCATCAACTAGAATATCTTCGGGGCGTTAGTCCTCAGTTTCGATCCTTTTGGTCAATTGATGACAAAGGGGGAGAAATCTGAGTTAGTCTTCAAGCGGGTCTATAATAAGGGCATATTTTTTAAGTTGCAACTCTCGTTCTTCCGAAACTTTTATTGGATCGAGTTGTAATCTTAAACCCTATGGTGCTCGGTGCTCTGATACTTTTGTCGCTCTATGCTCTGATACTTCGATACATGCTTAAGTTCTGATACTTTTGATGCGCTATTCTGCATGCTTATTCCTCATTAATGTTATCGCACGCATGTTGAATTGCATCAGGCACCATATTTCATCATGCATTTCAAATTCTTCATATCATATATCAAATGCGTGTATGAATTACAAGATATAGGGGGAGATCTCCATGATTTAACTCTTCAAGTGTGCATTGCTTCAAAAGCAAATTCCTCACTGTGCACAACTTCAGGGGGAGTTCTTCTATATCTTGCAATCAAATTCCTCAATATTAGTTTCTACACTTCATATATTTATCCCCGTTGAAAACTTAACCTATGTTGTCATCAATCACCAAAAAGGGGGAGATTGTAAGTGCATCTAGTGCCCCTTAGTGATTTTGGTGTATTGAAGACTTATAGGTTAAGCATCTGATGTGTTTATGAGTGTACACAGGTCTATAAGTCTATGAGGAGTTTGATATTTACAGTAAAAGTCGACCCCTAAAAATGAAGTTCTTCGACTGAAGACTTTGACTTTCTGAAGACTTTCTGAAGACTTTGAAAGTGAAGAAATTGGTGTGACCTTGAAGACATGGTATTCGTTCGAGGAACGTGAAGCGTGAAGACTTTGTTTTCGTAGTTTCATTTTTCTCCTTCTTGAGTCATAGGAAACACCATACTGTTATAGGGGGTCGAGGAAATACTAAGGAGAAAATTTCCATGTGATGCTCAACTCAAATCCTACACCTACCAATCCCTTCGAGTGAAGCCATTGGAAATCTCATACAGTTCAGTCAATTCCTTCAGTGACAGAGACGCAGTTCTTCTGGTCACTGAGGACTTTGCTCTGACTGAGGAGTTAGGAATTCGCAAGTGCGAATTGCCTACACAGTGAGGAACATGATAGCCCTGAGGAATTTGTACTCCAAATTTCCGACCGTTGCTGTGCCAAGCGCCAGCTGTCCTAAAATATCTTGTCCACCTAACGGTCATATCATTGAAGGGCATTTATGTCTTATCATGTCAGGCTGCTCCCTAGGCTATAAATAGCCGCCCCCCTTCAACCACTAGCTGGTTGGCTGCTCCGCGTGAACTTGACACTTGTCATTTGAGAGAAACCCATCCTCCGAGGACTTTGAGCGAAAATCATCAAGTGAGGAAAATCCAAACCCAAACCCAAAACACCTACAAACCCAAAGTGATTGAGCATCACTGAAGAAATTGATCCTGCGTGGATCCGACGCTTGTTACCTTTGAAGACTGTGCTTCTTCCAGACGGTTAGGCGTCAAGGTCTAGAGCATCCAAGAGGAATTGTGGATCGCCGAGTGACCAAGTCTGTGAAGGTTTGGAAGTCACCTGAAGACTTACCGCGAGTGATTGGACGAGGACTGTGTGTCCTTAGTTCAAGGAGAATACGGTGAGCACTTGGTGTCCCGAGCTGCGTGCTCAGGACTGGGTGTCCGGGACTGTGTGTCCTCGAGTTTAGATACTCAGCCGCTCCAACCAGATGTACAACTGAGACTGCAGTTGGAACTGGTCTACCAAATCACTGTCTTCACCAAGCTTACTGGTTCCATTTCCTCAACACCTTCATTTCCTCATTACTGTATTGCCTGTTTGTTCATATCTGTGTTTGAAGACTTTGACTGAAGACTTTCACAAATTCCTCAGTTCAATTTCTTCAGTCTGTTTGTCTTCATCTAGAGTTATCCTGTGCCTACGCTTTCTGTACTCTGTGTTTGTCTTCATTTCATCATGATGACCATGCATGTAATCTGTTATGTTGACTTCTGAGTACTTATTCCGCTGCTAGTATTTCTTCGCTAAGGAATTTCCTCACGATCAAATTCCTCAGTGAAGAATTTCATAAAAATCGCCTATTCACCCCCCCTCTAGTCGATATAACGCACTTTCAGAAGGAACAAAGTATAGAAGTATAGTTGGTGCACTTCAATATTTAACCTTAACAAGGCTAGATATTTCCTTCTCTGTTAACAAGGTTTGTCATTTTCTACATGCTCCTACCACAGTACATTGGACAGCTGTAAAAAGGATTTTGAGGTATCTTCAAGGAAGTGTTGAAACAGAGCTGAGATTATGTAAGTCTTCTTCAACAACAGTGAGTGCCTTTTCAGATGCTGATTGGGTTGGATGTCCTGATGATGGAAGGTCCACTGGTAGTTTTGCTATCTTCCTTGGTTCAAACCTCATATCCTGGAATGCAAAGAAACAAGCAACTGTGTCCCGGTCAAGCACAGAAGCAGAGTATAAATCTCTGGCAAATGCAACTGCTGAGGTGATGTGGATAGAAACTTTGCTTAATGAATTGGGCATTGGGAGGTCACATGTCTCTCAGTTGTGGTGTGATAATCTTGGAGCAACTTATGTTTCTGCAAATCCTGTATTTCATGCAAGGACCAAGCATATAGAAATTGATTATCATTTTGTTCGAGAATGATTTTTCATATATAAAACTTTTTAATCCGAGTTCGTATGCAAAAGTTACGCCCATTTAAACAAATTCTCGAGAGATTTTGCAAAAATTCGAAAATGCATGTTTGTAAATTTTCCCAACAACTAGACCACATATCACATGGGAAACTTATTTTATTTTATTTTTTGACATTTCCATCATTTTATTTTATTTTTTTAAAACTGAAAAGGCGATCCACGAGGGGGGGGGGGGGTAGAGTTTGAAAATGGGACCTTTAATCCCGGTTCGTGCCTCAAACCAGGACTAAAGGTCTAATCTTTAGTCCCGGTTTGAGGCACGAACCGGGACTAATGGTCATCGCACCCTTTAGTCCCGGTTTGTAACACGAACCGGGACTAAAGGGCCCAGGTGAACCGGGACTAATGCCTTAGCCGCATGAACCGGGATAAATGCTCACATTAGTCCCGGTTCTAGACTGAACCGGGACTAATGCTCAACCCGGCCTGGACCATTGCCCCCTTTTCTACTAGTGGTCACGATATTGTGTGCGTGTGTAACCTTGTAATCTAGGCAGGTTGTTAGGAAGATATTGATCCTATCTCTTGTATACCTTGGAGGATGGGTCAAGACTCCAACAACCTGCCGCCACATGTAATCTTTGTGCTATATAAACACGCACGCGTCCCTGCAACGATGCATACGCTTACTGCAAACCTTTTCCTCTTACATGGTAATCAGAGCCTCTCTCGAGCTCATCCATAGCAACATCTTCAAGTACCTTCCCATCCTCTCCATTCGCTCACGTCGTCTCAGAGAAACTCACCAAGGGCAGCCAGGCACTATGGCGGGCGACGGTGCTGTCCGCCATCCGCGGTGCTCAGATGCAGAAGTACCTCAACGTCGATCATCCGGTACCGCCCATGGAGCTGGAGATCTCGGACTCCGACGGGAAAACCAAGAAGAAGGCCCCCAACCCGGAGTTCCAAACCTGGTATGCACAAGATCAGCAAGTTTTCTCATATCTTCTGACAACGCTGCCCCGTGAGATGGCAATTTAGGTCGCCACCTGCCACACCTCGGCCGAGATGTGGAACACGGTCCAGGGGATGCTCTCCTCACAGACCCGTGCCGCGACCGTGAACGTGCGGATCGCCCTCGCCAAGCTTCAGAAGGGAAACTGCTCCGTCACGGACTACGTCGGCAAGATCCGAACCCTCTGTGACGAACTTGTCGCAGCAGGAAAAATGGTGGACGAGGAGGACGTCGTCTCCCACATCCTGGCCGGGCTTGAAGAAGACTTCGACCCGGTGGTTTCAGCCATGTGCTCCCGTGTGGAGCCAGTCATCGTGCCAAAGCTGTACTCACAGCTCGTTAGCTTTGAGACACGGATGAATCTTCGTCACGGAGGATCCCAGTCCTCGGCGAACGCAGCGACACGCGGGCGTGGTCACGGCGGTGGTGACCGTGGCCGCGGCAGACAAGGTGGTGGCAACTCTGGCGGTGATCGCAGCCGTCCCTACACCAAGCAAAACGGTCGCGGTGGAGGCGGCAGGGGCAACTACAACAACTCTGCTCCAACCCCCAAGGTGGTGTGCCAGATCTTTGGCAAGCCAGGCCACCCAGCCTGGAAGTGCTGGAAGTGCTACGATGAGTCGTACCAGGGAGAAGAAGAGAAGTCTGCCAACATGGTGACACACAGTACGGGGTAGACTCCAACTGGTACCTGGATAGTGGCGCAACCGACCACATCACCGGTGACCTGGAGAAGCTGACGGTGCGGGACAGATACACCGGTGGCGAACAGATCCATACTGCAAGCGGTTCAGGTATGGCTATCCAACACATTGGTTATTCAGCTATTCGCACTCCCGATCGAGATCTCCACTTAAACAAAATCCTTCATGTCCCAGAAGCTGATAAAAGCCTAATTGCAGCTAGTCGGCTTGCCACTGACAACAATACCTTCGTTGGAATTCATCGTTGATTTTTTCTTGTCAAGGAACAGGGAATGAGGAAGGTTCTTCTGCGAGGCAGGGGTAGACGAGGTCTTTATCCTGTCAAACACGTGGGGGGAAACACCAAGAAGCAAGTGCTAAGTGTCATCAAACTGTCCTCAGATAGGTGGCACCAGCGTTTACGTCATCCTTCTTCAGTTATCGTTAGAAAGATTCTTAGCAACAATAACCTCCCATATGATAGTTTGTTCAATAATGAGTTTGTATGTGACGCTTGCCAAAAAGGCAAAAGTCACCAGCTACCTTATCCAAAGTCAATAAGTGAATCGAAGTTTCCCTTAGAACTTGATTTCTCTGATGTTTGGGGACCTGCTGTTGAAACAGTAGGAAGAAATAAATTCTATGTAAGTTTCATAGATGATTTTAGCAAGTTCACGTGGATCTATCTCATTAAGCATAAGTCTGAAGTTTTCCAAAAATTTCATGACTTTCAAAATCTTGTTGAAAGGCAATTCAATTGCAAAATTCTTGCTCTCCAAACAGACTGGGGTTGTGAGTACGAAAAACTCAACTCCTTTTTCACAAAAATTGGCATATCTCATCATGTTTCTTGCCCCTACGCTCATCAACAGAATGGCTCGGCAGAACGAAAACACCGGCATATAGTTGAGGTTGGTCTATTTCTTCTTGCTCAAGCTTGCATGCCCCTAAAGTTTTGGGATGAAGCCTTCATTGCTGCTACATACTTGATCAATCGTCTACCTAGTAAGGTTATCAACTTTGAAACTCCTCTTGAAAGATTGTATCATGAAAAACCCAATTATTCAGCTCTTAGAATCTTTGGTTGCGCTTGCTGGCCTAATCTTCGGCCATATAATAAGCACAAGCTTAAATTCAGATCCAAGCAATGTGCTTTTCTCGGATATAGCAATCTTCATAAGGGTTTCAAATGTCTTGATATCTCTACTGGACTTGTGTATATTTCCAGGGATGTAGTCTTTCACGAAAATATATTTCCCTTCTCCACTCTACATCCCAATGCCGGAGCCAGATTACGTTCTGAAATTCTCTTATTGCCGCCAGAACTCTTGAATCCAACTGATCACGGGAGTGAAAATAGTACTGATGTTCATTTGTGTGATAGCCTTACTAACTCTGGTGGCAGCGGTGGTAAAAAAACGCAGCCCCAAACCGTGATTTTATGCAGCAGGAACAGGTTCATATACAGCCAGGCGCAGGACACGAGGAGGATCCGCCTGCTCATGCAGATCCCGATGGATTTGGCGCGGAAAACAACCCCGAGGAGGATCTGGTGGCGCCACAGACGCCGCCCCCTCCAGATTCTGCGGTAGCCCACTCAGCGAGCGACACGTCGTGCGGGCCCTGTCCCCGGTCGGGCGGCGCGGTGGATTTCTCTCCCTCACGTGACAGGTGTCGTGGATCGAGTGGGGGCAGGGACCCTGTCGCCCGAGGGAATGATAGCGTCCGGTCGATGGACCGCATGCTGTCGGCTGGCGGTGGGTCACTTTCTCCAGGCCCACAGGCGCGGGATCGGAGCCAGCCCACGCGCGCAGCAGCCGAGGAGGATTCGTCTGCGCTGGCTCGGCCTGATCCAGTACGAGGTAGCGGATCGGGATCCTCAGCGCCTGTCGACTCTGCGCCACAGCGTGTAACAACAAGATCATAAAAAGGTATTTTAAAGCCTTCGACATATAAGGATGGAACGGTCAGGTATGAAAGAAATTTCAAGTTTGCAAATTTTTCTTCCACTGGAGAACCACAGAGTTTGACTGAAGCATTAAACAATGCAAGTTGGAAAAATGCTATGAATGTTGAGTATGATGCACTCATGAAAAACCAAACGTGGCACTTAGTTCCTTGCAAGCAAGGGAGGAATGTTATAGATTGTAAATGTGTCGTGGGTTTGTCACGGCAGATGTCCTATCCGAAGGACTTAGTCGTGGAGCCATAGCAACGAGTTAACTCGAAGGGGTTAAAGCGGACACAAGGACACAGAGAATTATACTAGTTCGGCCCCTTCGATGAAGGTAAAAGCCTACATCTAGTTGGTGTTGGAATTGATGAAGTCTCGACGACTAGGGAGCAATCGCTTCTCCTAGGCTTCGAGTTGTTGGTTGTCTCTTGAACCGATATCGGGTCGTCCCCTTATATACACGGGTAACGCCCGTCGGTTCGTAGAGTCCCAATCTCCGGTTTATACTCGTACCCGAGTTGGTCTCTTGCTTATTCCTAACTTACAATACAAGTCGTACACAGGCCGGTTTACGGCTACAGATGTTAAACCAACTACGGCCTCGGGCCTTTACATAGCCTCTTGGGCTTTAACATTCTTGAGCCACTGATGAAATTAACCCGGCCCAGATAGGCCGGTTTAGGCCCAGTAGTAATATCCCCAACATTAGGCCCCAGGTTGATTTGAATGATTTCATGTCAACCCTTAGCATAAACCTTCATATTCAGCATCTTCCCTTCATTGCTAAACCGATATGTCGTCATTTTCTCCATTGGCCGTAAACCGGCATGACATCATCATGAAGCTAGCTTTTATGGTGCCTTCTTTGTTAACCAATTCGCACTAATCAAGGCGACAGCTCTGCTTCCGAAACCCGTGGCTCCTGGATTCGCGCGTCCGACACACGTGCCTTGCCTTATAAATAGGGGTGAAAGGTCATTTCTTTCTCCCCTTCATCTCTTTCCTCTTCGTCTTCTCCGCGCCGCCAGCCTCGAAGCTCCGCCGCTGTCGCTGACCTCTGCATCACCTCGGGCCGCTGCATCAACCTGACTGGACCAGAGAAACTGCGGCGCTCTTCCGCACCCCTTGGAGCTCCGGTGAGATCCCCACGTTCTCAACTCAGATCCGCCTCTAGGGTTTACTGTGTTCTTCCCGTTCCTCGAGTTCTTCGCGTTCTTCGCGTTCCTCACGTCTTCGCATTTAAACTGGGATATACCTTCAGATGACCCCGCAACTTTTGCTCCGTTCAGTAGCAGTTTTCCGCCTCTGTTTTCAGGGTAATACACTTAGACCGTAGATCTGATCCACAGTTTAACCTTGCTGTTCTTGCACAATCTTCAAAAACTCATGAGTTTTTACCCCTTTTATGAGATCGCGTCAGATCCAATATCACAATGAGACAATGTGAAACCTGTTTCCGCACACCTGCTCTTTTGCATTTCCAACTGTTCCGCGGTCTTAGATCCAGCGGTTTAACCTTGTTGTAGAAGATCACCAAATCGGTACATACCATTAGTCCCCTTGTTGAACCGCCAGTAATCCTTTGATAGACCGCACCGCTTTACCAATGTCAGATTGTAATTGATTTCCTCCGGTTTAACATTGATAGCATCAACATGAAAAAATCTGTTTAGAACATAAGTCCTGAACCGGAATCATTTTCATTTTGTAGACTTCCCCATGGCTAAGCAAGTGTATGAGTGCAACTGGGCTCCTTCCCGGGTCACGGAAACTCAACTGAATAATCTGGTCCTGACCGGTGCTTTGAGCAGCAAAAACGCGATTCAGTGGAGGGTGCCAGGCAAAGAGTGCCCCCCTACACCCCGAGATGGAGAAGTCGTTGTGTTCGCGGATCACTTAGCCCGCGGTTTCAACCCGCCCGGTTCAAAATTTTATCGCGATGTTTTGGCTAATTTCCAACTCCATCCACAAGATATTGGCCCCAATTCTGTCACTAACATATGCCACTTCCAAGTGCTCTGTGAGGTGTTCTTTCAAGAGGAACCTACAGTTGAGTTGTTCCGAGATTGCTTTCACTTAAACCGCCGCACAGAATTTACTGATGGCTTTCAACATGGAACTGGGTGGCGTGTCAATCCAGAAGAGGAAAGAGGTCACTTACCCTCATGCGAAACTGCATAGTCACCCCCAAGAGTGGAATAACTCCTGGTTTTACTGTAAAGACACCTCCCCAGAGAACGAGAATATCCTGCCCGGTTTTCGTCCCGAACGGCTCAGCAACACTCACCCCTTTCCTCAGAGGTTGACTGCTAAAGAGAGGAGTAAATACGCTCCCCAACTGTCCAAACTCAGAGCCTTCATGGCAAACGGTTTAACAGGAGTCGACCTCGCTCGTTGCTGGATATCTTGGAGTATACTGCCACTCAGTCAACGCTCCGGTTTGATGTGCGAATACACAGGCAGTGTTGATGATCCGTTACGTCATGTAAACATCCAGCTTACGGATGAAGAGGTCACCGAAGCCGTAAAGTAGATTCTAAATGAACCGGAACGCGTCTGTGCACGAACTGGCCTTCTTCCCTTCTGCGCCATCAATAAACCACCAGCGGTAAATCAAAATTTTCTTCTCATTAAGTCTGATGTTATGTTGTGTGCGTATGATTGATTCGAATATTTGTTGACGCAGGGTGATGACCCGTTTTGGAGCAAAAAACTCCCTCAAGGAAAGGCGGATAAGCCGGAGAGATCGACCCGGCCTAAGACGAGAGTCGTCAAAAAGTCTGCTCACTAGAGGAAAACCACGGCCTCTTCCGATCCTGCCGATGATGAGGTGGGTAATCCGGGTTTTGAAGCTAAACTTGACTCCCTCGGTTTATTGTTTGTGTAGTTTATTGACGATGCAATTTGTTAGGATGATGCCGAAGCGAGCCATGCTGATGATACAGAGGTAATTACTATTTCTTCTGATTCAAGCCTTCTGCCTTCCCACAAAATCCGTCAGGCGAACCGCAAAGTTAAATTTTCCCATCCTCTTGCTTACTTGGATCCCAACTTTCTTATGAACACCCGTCAGCACGAGGTGCGTTGTACAACCCGACACAGCGGTCAGGTAGTTACCTCCGCCGGTTTACCGAATAGTTCGGTTCGGAGACGTCGTTCAGAGGTCTCTAATTTGCTTGTCAAATTTTGTCCTAAAGCGGGCTGCTTTCGTCAACCACTTAATCCATCTGACTCCGATTATCAAGTCACCTCGCACTCATCCTCTGGCGAGTCAACTGGTACTCAGCTGCCTCCACTCAAAACCGTGCTAGGGTAAACTTTGTTTTTCTCATCAGGTTATCCATTGTTATAATTTTCAACATATGCTATCCTTAACTTTGCTGCTTCTTTCAGAGCTAAACCGAGGCCGAGCAAAAAAGCTCGCCAAGACAAAACAGGAGAAGAAAACGCTCCTCCTGAACCGGACACTGCCCCGAACGTTGAAGCGACTATCCCTGAATATGTAATTGATGACCCATCAGTGCGAGATGAAGTCGTTGTTCCCGAAGAAGGCTCTATTAACCCCTCCGGCCCAACGGATCAACCAGCCAGTCCATTTCGTGCTGAGAAAACCATTAGTTCCTCAAAGCCTGCCGAAAAATCGACCGTGCCAGTCCAGACCGGCGACCACAAAGATGACGAAGTCATGATTACTGGCATAGGTCGTACTGAACCGGGAAATCCCATCGCTTTAGCCAAGCACACTGCTAAAGAAGAAATTTCTGCTTTAAGTAAAGGTAAATGGGATGTTGATCTGGCAACGTACTCCGCCCTTGGTGCTCAAGACATTCATTCTGGCTACTTAAACCGGCTATATACTAGCCGTGACTATGAAGCCAATCTTGTGAAGATGATGAAAGACAAATTTGAGGTAACTTCCATGCCCTCACTCCTGCTTCTTATCACCGTAGCCCCCAAGGGTCGGTTTAACTTTATCATAATTGAATCGACACTTGTAATCATCATACCGTAGCATCCGAAATATCATTAGAACAAATAGCCATTAGCCCCCAAGTGCCGAGCTGAATACTTGTATTGTGCTTGGGACTTTGATAATTAACTGATAACTTGAGATCAAATAAGCATTAGCCCCCAAGTACAAAGTACCTAACTTGTTATGTGCTTGGTACTTCCTTTGTTTAAACCGTACAACTGTCGGACTGCAAACTGAACTGAAGGTCAAAGAAAGCCAAATTGCCGATCTTCAAGAGAATATAAAATCCCAGCAAGCAAAAACTTCCAAAGCCAAAGAGGAACTAACCAGCGCTTTAGGCAGCATGGAACAATTGAAGGAAGGTTTCCAGAAGGAGCGGGCTGACTAGGTCACAGAAAAGGCCGCTTTAATCAAAAAGATTGAAAATGCAGAATCTGCCCTTAAACCGGTAACAGACGAATTGACCAGCATGAAGCGATAGGTGCACGCAATGACTACCGCCATCTTTGGTAAGCCTCGCGTGACTTATGTAATAATCCTGATTCTTCTATAAAACAGCTCGGTTTATGACCTGCTGATCGTATTACAGGCACTCGCATCAACCACCTAGGATCAGATGTGCGTATGAAGCTGAAAGTGGCCTATACTTTAGTCGAGCAGCTGTACACCGGCGCACAGCGGGTTATCACTATTGCTTCACACAACAATCCGGCGCCCACATTGATCCAGGACACGCTAAAGAGGTTGTCGATGCTTCCCGCTCGGATTGAAGAGTTAAAAAGATCCGCTACTCGAACCGGAGCCATTAATGCCTTAATCCGGGTCAACGCATGGGTGCCTGATTTTGATCCCGTTGAAGCAGCTCAAGGTTATCCTAGCTAAAGGAGGATGGCTCCGAATTCGATGAAGAAGAATTAAGAAAGATAAACCGGGCAGTGCGCCCCCTGGTCTGTCAATTGGTAGAAGAGGCAGACTTGTCTCATTATCAAGCCCAGTATAATAACCAGAACAAACGGGTAGCAGCGCCAATCCCTGAAGCGGAAAACTTAATTCCTCCAATCCGGAAACACACCTATGCTCCTGATATTAAACCGTCGTCCCTGATACATGAGGAAGATGTCTTTCAAGCTTTAGTGGGGATTGATTGGACCACTGTTGACCTCCAGCCGCTGGGTAGGGAGGAGGAAGCGGAAGCGGCGCAGGATGATCCAGAATCATCAAACCGGGATGACACACAGGCGTGAACCGAGGGCAGCTTTAATCGGTTTCCTTTTGATACTTTGTCAAGAAACAATCATCTTATTTAGGCACCATGTTGCCTTGTAATAGGATAGACCGTACTTTATGCTTTATGAGATGCCTTCGCGCATTCAGTACTGATATTCTCCTTTGAAAAATTATTTTTGCCAGCTTATATCTCCTGCAATCACAAAATTTTAAACTACCAGGGCGGTTGTACCGTCATCCGGCTTGTGAATCTTTATGTAAATAAGCAAGGAAACTTGCAAGTATGATCAAACTATTTGTGATACAAAATACCTGCCATATTGTAGGCCTGAAATAGGCGTTTGTGGCCAATGTTAAAATGATAGTTGATATCTTTTTAAACCGTCGTGGGAGAACCGAGCTCCTGTGTATATAACACCGGTTTACCGTCCTTTACTGATAACAATCTTTTGTTGCTCGAAAAAGGATGTTTAGCAGAAAAAACTCAAACGGAACCAACAATCTCAGATTGTTGAAAAAAAAAGAAAGGTCGTGTTCCGCCAAACTGGCTATGTAGAACCGGTGTAAAATATTGTCGGTTTAAGAGAAAGGCAATAAACCATCAACCCTTAGGGAAATAAACGGTGACAAAAACCTTTTGTAAAAGAAAAGCTCTATTGAGCTTGGTCAGACGGAATTACCATGGTCAGACGCAACCGAGCCCCCCGAAGGTGTAGCGATGGTGCCAGTCAGCCAGGACCCCAAAATGACGCGTGGCATTAGGCCGGCCAAGTGGCATTGCTCTGGTTGGGTTCGACCAAGCCCCCAAATGACTCTAAGGCCCGTAGGCCGATCAAGAGGCGTGACCGGTTCAGACGTGACCGTGTCCCCAAATGATTCTGGTGGCTTTCGCCGGCCAAGAGGTATTGCATCGGTTTGGACACGACCGAGCCCCCAAATGACTCTGGTGGCTTTCACCGGCCAAGAGGTATTGCATCGGTTCGGACACGACCGAGCCCCCAAATGACCTCATAAGAATAGCTATGTTCTCTTTGGTTCGAATACGACCTATGTTTGAACAGGAAGCCTCAAGTGATCTTGTTAAGACTTGCAAGGGGTAAACCGGATGTTGCTTAAAGACAACCCCGTGTAACCACACATGATATAAAAGAACAGATACCCCGCTTTAGTTGAGGATCCGGTTTATTATAATATATACATAGTCATGATATATACATAAGCAGAGCCCATGGCTCAAGTATAGTACGGCCGAAGATGAGCTATATTCCATGGCCTGTCGGTCTCTTGTCCTGATTTGCGTGAGTCTTTGTGCTCTCGAACATCTATCAGGTAGTATGAACCATTGTGTAGATTCTTGCTGACCATGAAAGGCCCTTCCCAAGGTGGGGACAATTTATGCATCTCGGTTTGATCTTGAATAAGTCGAAGCACCAAATCTCCCTCTTGAAAGGTTCTGGTCCTGATCCGACGACTGTGATAGCGGCGAAGATCCTGTTGGTAGATCGCTGAGCGGGCAGCTGCTATGTCTCGCTCTTCATCTAGCCGGTCCAAAGCGTCCTGTCTAAAACTTTCGTTCTCTGCTTCAACGTAAGCCGCCACACGAGGTGAATCGTGACGGATGTCGCTAGGAAGAACTGCCTCTGCCCCATAAACCATGAAGAACGGCGTATACCCAGTTGACCTGTTAGGCGTGGTGTTGATGCTCCATAACACAGAGGGTAACTCTTCGACCCAACAACCCGGTGTCCGCTGCAAAGGAACCATAAGCCTGGGTTTGATGCCTCTCAAGATCTCCTGATTAGCTCTTTCTGCTTGACCATTGGACTGTGGGTGTGCCACTGATGACACATCAAGGCGGGTGTGCTCTCGTTCGCAGAACTCTTTCATGGCACCCTTAGATAAATTGGTACCATTGTCTGTGATGATACTGTGTGGAAAACCAAACGGGAAAATCACTTTTTTGATGAACCAAACCGCGGTGGCCGCATCACACTTGCTAACGGGCTCTGCCTCTACCGACTTTGTAAATTTGTCCACCGCCACCAGAAGGTGGGTCTTCTTGTCCTTGGACCTTTTAAAAGGCCCAACCATGTCCAGCCCCCAGGTTGCAAACGACCAAGTAATTGGAATCATCCTCAATTCTTGAGCCGGAACATGAGCGCGTCTTGAGAATTTTTGACAACCATCACACCGCCTGACCAGATCCTCCGCATCAGCATGAGCAGTCTGCCAATAGAAACCATGACGAAAAGCTTTTGCCACTAAATACTTTGAACCGGCGTGGTGACCACAATCTCCTTCGTGGATCTCATGCAAAATTTCACGGCCTTCCTCAGGAGATACACACCGTTGAAACGCTCCTGTCACACTGCGATGATGTAGTTCGCCGTTTTCAACTACCATGGACTTGGACCGCCGTACTATCTGCCTGGACAGAGTCTCATCCTCTGGCAACTCCCCTCGGTTCATGTACGCCAGGTAAGGAAGCGTCCAATCCGGGATGACATGTAATGTCGCCACCAATTGAGCCTCTGGGTCAGGAACCGCCAAATCTGCTTCGCCAGGCAGTTGAACCGACGGGTTGTAAAGCACATCAAGGAACACATTAGGTGGTACCAGTTTACGCTGTGAACCTAGCTGACTTAAAGCGTCTGCCGCCTCATTCTTTCGTCGGTCCACATGGTCCACCTGATAACCTTTGAAGTGACCTGAGACCACATCAACCTCACGACGATAAGCAGCCATGAGTGGATCTTTAGAATCCCATGTACCGGACACCTGCTGGGCCACCAAATCAGAGTCGCCAAAGCACCTAATCCGGCTTAAATTCATCTCCTTAGCCATCCGGAGGCCATGGAGCAAGGCCTCATATTCTGCTGCATTGTTAGTACAAGGGAACATTAAACGGAGAACATAACAAAACTTATCACCTCGTGGGGAAGTTAGTATGACTCCAGCCCCCGATCCTTCCAATTGACGTGATCCGTCAAAATGAATGGTCCAGTAAGTGTGATCTGGCTTCTCTTTAGGGACTTGCAACTCCGTCCAATCATTGATGAAATCCACCAATGCCTGAGACTTTATCACAGTGCGAGGCACATACTTTAAACCGTGCGGTCCAAGCTCAATAGCCCACTTGGCAATCCAACCAGTCGCTTCTCGGTTCTGGATGATATCACCCAAAGGAGCAGAACTGACCACCGTGATAGGGTGGCCTTGGAAATACTGCTTCAGCTTCCGACTTGCCATAAAAACTCCATATACTAGCTTTTGCCAATGCGGATATCGTTGTTTGGATTCAATAAGCACCTCGCTGATATAATAAACCGGACGCTGAACTGGGTATTCTTTGCCTGCCTCCGTCCGCTCTACCACAAGAGCCACACTGACCGCGCGAGCGTTAGCAGCTACATACAACAGCAATGGTTCCTTATCAGTGGGAGCAGCGAGTACGGGCGGATTGACCAACTGTCGCTTTAAATCCTCGAACGCCTGGTCAGCGGCAGAATTCCAGATGAACTGATCCGTCTTTTTCAACATTTGATACAGAGGAATTGCTTTCTCTCCGAGGCGGCTGATAAACCGGCTCAACGCAGCAATTCGGCCTGCCAGACGTTGGACGTCATTGATGCATTTCGGTTTAGCTAGAGAGGTGATAGCCGTAATTTTTTCTGGATTAGCCTCAATTCCCCTGTTGGACACCAGGAAACCTAATAGCTTGCCAGCTGGTACACCAAAGACACATTTGGCCAGATTGAGCATCATCTTGTATGTCCTTAAGTTATCAAAGGTCTCCTTCAAATCATCGACCAACGTTTCCTTCTTCCTTGACTTGACCACAATATCATCCACATAAGCGTGCACATTACGGCCAATCTGCTTGTGGAGACAATTTTGCACACATCGTTGATAAGTTGCCTGGGCACTTTTGAGCCCAAAAGGCATAGATACATAGCAGAAGGCTCCAAAGGGAGTAATGAACGCCGTCTTCTCCTGGTCCTTAACCGCCATCTTAATCTGATGATAACCGGAGTATGCATCCAGAAAACATAAACGCTCGCAACCCGCCGTAGCATCAATGATTTGATCAATACGGGGGAGGGCAAAAAGATCTGCAGGGCAGGCCTTATTAAGATATGTATAGTCCACACACATACGCCAAGTGCCGTTTTTCTTAAGGACCAACACCGGATTAGCAAGCCATTCAGGGTGAAAAACTTCAACGATGAAGCCAGCTGCTAAGAGCCTGGCCACCTCTTCTCCAATAGCCTTTCTTCTCTCCTCGTTGAACCGACGGAGGAACTGTTTCACCGGTTTGTATTTAGGATCCACATTAAGGGTGTGCTCAGCGAGTCGCCTCGGTACACCTGGCATGTCAGAAGGTTTCCATGCGAAGATGTCCCGATTCTCACGGAGGAACTCGATGAGCGCGCTTTCCTATTTTGGATCCAGATTGGTACTGATGCTGAATTGCTTAGATGAATCACCAGCCACGAAATCAACAAGCTTGGTCTCCGCGGCTGACGTGAATTTTAAAGCCGGATCATGCTCTGTGGTAGGCTTCTTTAAAGGAGTCATATCCGTCAGGTCAACCTTATCTTTGTAGTATTTGAGCTCCTCAGTAGCACAAACCGATTCTGCATAAGCGGCATCTCCTTCTTCACACTCCAAAGCGATCCTGCGACTCCCGTGAACCGTGATGGTTCCCTTGTAGCCCGGCATCTTGAGCTGCAGATATACATAACAGGGCCGTGCCATGAATTTGGCATAAGCCGGCCGACCAAACAGGGCATGGTACGGGCTTTGAATCTTCACCACCTCAAAAGTCAGTGTTTCTGATCGGGAATCGTGATCATCTCCGAAAGCCACCTCCAATGCTATCTTGCCCACGGGGTACGCAGACTTGCCTGGCACCACGCCATGAAAAACCGTATTTGAAGGCCGTAGATCCTTATCCTTGAGCCCCATACGTCGAAAGGTCTCATAGTATAGGATGTTAATACTGCTACCCCCATCCATGAGCACCTTGGTGAACTTATAACCTCCTACCTGAGGCGCCACCACTAAAGCCAGCTGACCCGGATTATCGACCCGAGGAGGGTGATCCTCTCTACTCCAGATGATCGGCTGCTCTGACCATCGTAGGTATCGGGGCACGGCCGGTTCAACAGAGTTAACTGCCCTCTTCCGGACCTTCTGGTCTCGCTTGTCCAAGCTAGTGGTGAATACATGATATTGGCCACTGTTTAGCTGCTTTGGATTGCTCTGGTACCCCGACTGCTGCTGATTATAGCCCCCTTGATCATTTTGGTTATGTTGATTACCATGTCCGCCCGGATTGCTATTCTTGCTCGGATTATCATTAAACCCTGAACCGGAGTTTCCTCCACCGTGGCTTGGCCCGGATCCTGAACCGCCACCAGGATTGTGAACATATCGGAAGGCGTTGGAATTCTTGAACTCTCGCATGATGTAACAATCCTTCCACAGATGGTTTGCTGGTTCCTCCGTCGTCCCATGCTTTGGGCAGGGCTGATTCAACAAACTATTTAAGCACTCTGGATTGGGGCTGGGTCCGCCACCGCGGCCTTTGCCCCTACGCTGCCGGCCCCTGTTCTGCACATTGGTGTTAGCCACAAAATCAATGGAACCATCCGCTTTACGCTTGCCTCCGACGCTGCTCCCTGGGTGATGCTGCTGTCCTCTGGAGTTGCCGTTCTTCTTTCCCTTCCCTGCCTTTTCATCATCAGACTCGAGATCCTTGGTACTAACAGAATCAGCATACTTTACCAAAGCAGCCATGAGAGTCCCTATGTCAGTGCAATGGCGCTTCATTCGTCCTAATTTCAATTTCAAGCGCCCAAACCGGCAATTGCTTTCCAAAGTCACAACTGCAGTGTCAGCATTGATGCGGTCTGATGAATGCAAGATTTGCGAAACGCGGCGCACCCAATGAGTGGTTGACTCTCCTTCCGCCTGGACGCAGGCGGCTAAGTCCACTATAGACATGGGCTGCCTGCACGTATCTTTGAAATTACTGATAAACCGAGCTCGCAATTGAGCCCATGAACCGATGGTATTGGGCGGCAGGCTTTTTAACCAAGTGCGGGCCGTTCCTTCAAGCATCATAGTAAAATATTTTGCACATGCAGCTTCATCTACGTCAAGCACCTCCATGGCCATCTCGTAACTCTCCACCCACGCCTCCGGGGGTTGATCTGCTGTATAATTCAGTACCTTGCGCGGCCCCTTGAAGTCCTTAGGCAGGCGCACATTGCGCAAAGCAGGTATAAGGCAAGGCACTCCCAAAGCGCTAGAAGCAAGCCCTGGTTCGACCGAAGTGGTGGGACGAATCGGCGTAAGCTGGCGGGTCTGATGTGCTGCCAATTCGGCTTCTCTGCGTGCACGGGCCCGGTCTACCAACTCATGAGCATCGGGAGCCGGATTGTTGCCGCGGGGCACTCCACGCCATGCATTGCTGGACTCAGCTTGTTTTTCCATGTGCCTGCTATAACTCCGGGTTGGACATGGAGTAGAATGAATCCGCTCGCGGCTGTATGAATAAGCCTCCTGTTGGACCAGCGCCGTTCTGAGGAGCTCCTTGACCCGGCGCGTCTCTATTGCTTGTAACGAATCTCCCTCGACCGGAATAGCCTCTAGACGCGCTGCCGCAGCAACAAGATTATCCAGTGGGTTGGAGTAGTGATCCGGGGGTGTGGTCACAATCCGTGGCTCCGGGTTATAACGGGGCTGATCTATTATGCGGGGCTGAACCGGCGCGCCTGTCCCGGGCGCCTCTGCTCGGTTTACCACTGGTTGATTACTGGTCCCTGCTCCAGGAGTATTGAAAAGATCCCTTCCTTCAAAAGCCGGTGGCAGGCGGGACCGATATTTCCTCCTCATTACCTCCTGCGAAGCGTTCTGATCCAACATGAACTTATAGGCTTGTGCGTCCAAAGCGGCCCGTTCCGCAGTCATCCTGACCTCCTCGGCCGCCAGATCCGCCTTGGCCTGGCTAATCTGTCCTCTCACCTTTGCAATATCTGCGTTATGAGCATCCCAATCCGCCGGATTAGCCTCTGTCAATAGCGCCGCCAGTGCGTCGAACAGATCGGATAATACTTGAACCGGTGGGCGCACAAAACCTCCTGCTCCGGCAGCCGTTGAACCGGAAACCATTGCTGCGGCCGTCGATGAATGAGGCGCTGCTTGGGTGCCGGCCATGAATATGCCGACCCTGCTAGGCAGATCGGAGGGGTCCGGAATACTGTTGCCGTCGGAACAGCCCCCAATCCGACCATCATGCACTTGATATAGGGACTCAGTTTCCCCGGTTGACGATTCATCGCCGGAATAAACGACGGTTTCGCCACCAGATTCTGATCCGTCCTCGTAATTTCCTCCGTGGATGACTCCCACAAAGGCATGTTTTACGGCTGGCTTAACCCGGGCAGGTCGCGCACACTGAGCTGTCTCGATGAGGTCGGTGCAGGTGTCCAGATCAGGGCCCGGTTCACCAATCTTGCCGATAAAAACGTGTACACTGCCAAAGGGGACCCGGTACCCATACTCAACTGAGCCGGCCTCGGGGCCCCAGCCTTCGTTGTCGATGTAAACCTTACCGCGGCGACTCTTGGTCATCCGGCCCACGGCATATCCCTTGAGTCCTTCAAAGCGGCCCTCCAAGAACTTGAAACCATCGTGCGATAGCCCCACGGTGGGCGCCAACTGTCGTGGGTTTGTCACGGCAGGTGTCCTATCCGAAGGACTTAGTCGTGGAGCCATCGCAACGAGTTAACTCGAAGGGGTTAAAGCAGACACAAGGACACAGAGAATTATACTAGTTCAGCCCCTTCGATGAAGGTAAAAGCCTACGTCTAGTTGGTGTTGGAATTGATGAAGTCTCGACGACTAGGGAGCAATCGCTTCTCCTAGGCTTCGAGTTGTTGGTTGTCTCTTGAACCGATATCGGGTCGTCCCCTTATATATACGGGTAACGCCCGTCGGTTCATAGAGTCCCAATCTTCGGTTTATACTCGTACCCAAGTTGGTCTCTTGCTTATTCCTAACTTACAATACAAGTCGTACACAGGCCGGTTTACGGCTACAGATGTTAAACCGACTACGGCCTCGGGCCTTTACATAGCCTCTTGGGCTTTAACATTCTTGAGCCACTGATGAAATTAACCCGGCCCAGATAGGCCGGTTTAGGCCCAGTAGTAATATCCCCAACAAAATGGCTATATAAAATCAAGAAAAGACCTGATGGCACAATAGATAGATACAAGGCTAGGCTAGTGGCTAAAGGCTTTAAAGAACGGTACGGTATTGATTATGAGGACACCTTTAGTCCAGTTGTTAAAGCTGCTACTATCAGACTTGTTTTGTCTGTTGCTATCTCCACGGGACGGAATCTTTGCCAATTGGATGTGCAGAATGCGTTCTTACACGGCGTTCTCGAAGAGGAAGTCTATATGAGACAACCACCTGGGTTTGAAGATGGTTCTAAACCTAATCAGGTGTGCAAGCTGGACAAGGCTTTGTATGGTCTCAAACAAGCCCCTAGAGCTTGGTATTCGAGGCTAACCACTAAACTACAACAACTTGGGTTTCAATCTTCCAAGGGAGATACGTCTCTGTTCTTCTTTAAAAAAGGAAAGCTGATAATATACATGTTAATTTATGTTGATGACATAATTGTTGCTAGTTCATCTTCAGAAGCCACCTCAGCATTGCTAAAACAGTTGAAAAATGAGTTTGCTCTTAAGGATCTAGGAGAACTTCATTATTTCCTAGGAATTGAAGTTAAAAAGGTGCATGATGGTGTAGTACTAACTCAAGAAAAATATGCCAGAGATATAATCAAGCGTGTAGGTATGAAAGACTGCAAACCATCCAACACACCCATGTCTACAATTGAAAAATTGTCATTGCATGAAGGAGTGTTGTTGAGTCCAGAGGAAGGAACAAAGTATAGAAGTATAGTTGGTGCACTTCAATATTTAACCTTAACAAGGCCAGATATTTCCTTCTCTGTTAACAAGGTTTGTCAGTTTCT
Organism: Aegilops umbellulata; assembly: GCA_032464435.1. Lineage (NCBI taxonomy): Eukaryota > Viridiplantae > Streptophyta > Magnoliopsida > Poales > Poaceae > Aegilops > Aegilops umbellulata. Next base: position 643,583,367 of record CP136060.1, on the reverse strand, counting down.
ACATGCTCCTACCACAGTATATTGGACAGCTGTAAAAAGGATTTTGAAGTATCTTCAAGGAAGTCTTGAAACAGGGCTGAGATTGTGTAAGTCTTCTTCAATAGCAGTGAGTGCCTTTTCAGATGCTGATTGGGCTGGATGTCCTGATGATACAAGGTCCACTGGTGGTTGTGTTATCTTCCTTCGTTCAAACCTCATATCCTGGAATGCAAAGAAACAAGCAATTGTGTCCCGGTCAAGCACAGAAGCAGAGTATAAATCTCTGGCAAATGCAACTGCTGATGTGATGTGGATAGAAACTTTGCTTAATGAATTGGGCATTGGGAGGTCACATGTCTCTCAGTTGTGGTGTGATAATCTTGGAGCAACTTATCTTTCTGCAAATCATGTATTTCATGCAAGGACCAAGCATATAGAAATTGATTATCATTTTGTTCGAGAAAGAGTTGCACAGAAACTGTTGGAAGTACAGTTCATTCCAACAGGTGATCAAGTTGCTGATGGTTTTACAAAACCCTTGCAAGCTCGACAACTTCAATCCTTCAAGAACAATCTAAACCTTCACATGTTGAGATTGAGGGAGGATGTTAAGTGATAGGCTTGTATATTAAACATGACACATAGGTCACGATATTCTGTGCGTGTGTAACCTTGTAATCTACGCAGGTTGTTAGGAAGATATTGATCCTATCTCTTGTATAGCTTGGAGGATGGGTCAAGACTCCAACAACCTGCCGCCACATGTAATCTTTGTGCTATATAAACACGCACGCGTCCCTGCAACGATGCATACGCTTACCGCAAACCTTTTCCTCTTACATGGTAATCAGAGCCTCTCTCGAGCTCATCCATAGCAACATCTTCAAGTACCTTCCCATCCTCTCCATTCGCTCACGTCGTCTCGAAGAAACTCACCAAGGGCAACCAGGCACTATGGCGGGCGATGGTGTTGTCCGCCATCCGCGGTGCTCAGATGCAGAAGTACCTCAACGTCGATCATCCGGTGCCGCCCATGGAGCTGGAGATGACGGACTCCGACGGGAAAACCAAGAAGAAGGCCCCCAACCCGGAGTTCCAAACCTGGTATGCACAAGATCAGCAAGTTTTCTCATATCCTCTGACAACGCTGCCCCGTGAGATGGCAATTCAGGTCGCCACCTGCCACACCTCGGCCGAGCTGTGGAACACGGTCCAGGGAATGCTCTCCTCACAGACCTGTGCCGCAACCGTGAACGTGCGGATCACCTTCGCCAATCTTCAGAAGGGAAACAGCTCCGTCACGGACTACGTCGGCAAGATCCGAACCCTCTGTGACGAACTTGTCGCAGCAGGCAAAATCGTGGACGAGGAGGACGTCGTCTCCCACATCCTGGCCGGGCTTGAAGAAGACTTCGACCCGGTGGTTTCAGCCATGTGCTCCCGTGTGGAGCCAGTCACCGTGCCAAAGCTGTACTCGCAGCTCGTTAGCTTTGAGACACGGATGAATGTTCGTCACGGAGGATCCCAGTCCTCGGCGAACACGGCGACACGCGGGCGTGGTCGCGGCGGTGGTGACCGTGGCCGCGGCAGACAAGGTTGCGGCAACTCTGGTGGTGGTCGCGGCCGTCCCTACAGCAAGCAAAACGGTCGCAGTGGAGGCGGCAGGGGCAACTACAACAACTCTGCTCCTGCCCCCAAGGTGGTGTGCCAGATCTGTGGCAAGCCAGGCCACCCTGCCTGGAAGTGCTGGAAGTGCTACGATGAGTCGTACCAGGGAGAAGAAGAGAAGTCTGCCAACATGGTGACCCCACAGTACGGGGTAGACTCCAACTGGTACCTGGATAGTGGCGCAACCGACCACATCACCGGTGACCTGGAGAAGCTGATGGTGCGGGACAGATACACCGGTGGTGAATAGATCCATACTGCAAGCGGTTCAGGTATGGCTATCCAACACATTTGTTATTCAGCTATTCACACTCCCGATCGAGATCTCCACTTAAACAGAATCCTTCATGTCCCAGAAGCTGATAAAAGCCTAATTGCAGCTAGTCGGCTTGCCACCGACAACAATACCTTCGTTGAAATTCATCCTCGATTTTTTCTTGTCAAGGAACAGGGAACGAGGAAGGTTCTACTGCGAGGCAGGGGTAGACGAGGTCTCTATCCTGTCAAACACGCGGGGGGAAACGCCAAGAAGCAAGTGCTAAGTGTCATCAAACTGTCCTCACATAGGTGGCACCGGCGTTTAGGTCATCCTTCTTCAGTTATCGTTAGAATGATTGTTAGCAACAATAACCTCCCATGTGATAGTTTGTTCAATAATGAGTTTGTATGTGACGCTTGCCAAAAAGGCAAAAGTCACCAGGTACCTTATCCAAAGTCAATAAGTGAATCGAAGTTTCCCTTAGAACTTGTTTTCTCTGATGTTTGGGGACCAGCTGTTGAAACAGTAGGAAGAAAGAAATTCTATGTAAGTTTCATAGATGATTTTAGCAAGTTCACGTGGATTTATCTCACTAAGCATAAGTCTGAAGTTTTCCAAAAATTTCATGACTTTCAAAATCTTGTTGAAAGGCAATTCAATTGCAAAATTCTTGCTCTCCAAACAGACTGGGGTTGTGAGTACGAAAAACTCAACTCCTTTTTCACAAATATTGGCATATCTCATCATGTTTCTTGCCCCTACGCTCATCAACAGAATGGCTCGGCAGAACGAAAACACCGGCATATAGTTGAGGTTGGTCTATTTCTTCTTGCTCAAGCTTGCATGCCCCTAAAGTTTTGGGATGAAGCCTTCATTGCTGCTACATACTTGATCAATTGTCTACCTAGTAAGGTTATCAACTTTGAAACTCCTCTTGAAAGATTGTATCATGAAAAACCCAATTATTCAGCTCTTAGAATCTTTGGTTGCGCTTGCTGGCCTAATCTTCGGCCATATAATAAGCACAAGCTTCAATTCAGATCCAAGCAATGTGCTTTTCTCGGATATAGCAATCTTCATAAGGGTTTCAAATGTCTTGATATCTCTACAGGACTTGTGTATATTTCCAGGGATGTAGTCTTTCACGAAAATATATTTCCCTTCTCCACTCTACATCCCAATGCCGGAGCCAGATTACGTTCTGAAATTCTCTTATTGCCGCCAGAACTCTTGAATCCAACTGATCAGGGGAGTGAAAATAGTACTGATGATCATTTGTGTGATAGCCTTACTAACTCTGGTGGCAGCGGTGGTAAAAAAAACGCAGCCCCAAACCGTGATTTTATGCAGAGCAACAGGTTCATATACAGCCAGGCGCAGGACACGAGGAGGATCCGCCTGTTGATGCTGATCCCGATGGATTTGGCGCGGAAAACGACCCCGAGGAGGATCTGGTGGCGCCACAGACGCCGCCCCCTCCAGATTCTGCGGCAGCCCACTCAGCGAGCGACACGTCGTCTGGGCCCTGTCCCCGGTCGGGCGGCGCGGTGGATTCCTCTCCCTCACGTGACAGGTGTCGCGGATCGAGTGGGGGAAGGGACCCTGTCGCCCGAGGGAATGATGGCGTCCGGTCGGTGGACCGCATGCTGTCGGCTGGCGGTGGGTCACTTTCTCCAGGCCCACAGGCGCGGGATCGGAGCCAGCCCAGGCGCGCAGCAGCCGAGGAGGATTCGTCTGCGCTGGCTCGGCCTGATCCAGTACGAGGTAGCGGATCGGGATCCTCAGCGCCTGTCGACTCTGCGCCACAGCGTGTAACAACAAGATCACAAAAAGGTATTTTAAAGCCTTCGACATATAAGGATGGAACGGTCAGGTATGAAAGAAATTTCAAGTTTGCAAATTTTGCTTCCACTTGAGAACCACAGAGTTTGACTCAAGCATTAAACAATGCAAGTTGGAAAAATGCTATGAATGTTGAGTATGATGCACTCATGAAAAACCAAACGTGGCACTTAGTTCCTTGCAAGCAAGGGAGGAATGTTATAGATTGTAAATGGGTATCTAAAATCAAGAAAAGGCCTGATGGCACAATAGATAGATACAAGGCTAGGCTAGTGGTTAAAGGCTTTAAACAACGATACGGTATTGATTGTGAGGACACCTTTAGTCCAGTTGTTAAAGCTGCTACTATCAGACTTGTTTTGCCTGTTGCTATCTCCAGGGGACGGAATCTTCGCCAATTGGATGTGCAGAATGCGTTCTTACACGACGTTCTCGAAGAGGAAGTCGATATGAGACAACCACCTCGGTTTTAAGATGGTTCTAAACCTAATCATGTGTGCAAGCTGGACAAGGCTTTATATGGTCTCAAACAAGCCCCTAGAGCTTGGTATTCGAGGCTAAGCACTAAACTACAACAACTTGGGTTTCGAGCTTCCAAGGGAGATACGTCTCTGTTCTTCTTTAAAAAAGGAAAGTTGATAATATACATGTTAATTTATGTTGATGACATAATTGTTGCTAGTTCATCTTCAGAAGCCACCTCAGCATTGCTAAAACAGTTGAAAAATGAGTTTGCTCTTAAGGATCTAGGAGAACTTCATTATTTCCTAGGAATTGAAGTTAAAAAGGTGCATGATGGTGTAGTACTAACTCAAGAAAAATATTCCAGAGATATAATCAAGCATGTAGGTATGAAAGACTGCAAACCATCCAACACACCCATGTCTACAACTGAAAAATTGTCATTGCATGAAGGAGTGTTGTTGAGTCCAGAGGAAGGACCAAAGTATAGAAGTATAGTTGGTGCACTTCAATATTTAACCTTAACAAGGCTAGATATTTCCTTCTCTGTTAACAAGGTTTGTCATTTTGTACATGCTCCTACCACAGTACATTGGACAGCTGTAAAAAGGATTTTGAGGTATCTTGAAGGAAGTGTTGAAATAGAGCTGAGATTATGTAAGTCTTCTTCAACAACAGTGAGTGCCTTTTTAGATGCTGATTGGGTTGGATGTCCTGATGATAGAAGGTCCACTGGTGGTTTTGCTATCTTACTTGGTTCAAACCTCATATCCTGGAATGCAAAGAAACAAGCAACTGTGTCCCAGTCAAGCACAGAAGCAGAGTATAAATCGCTGGCAAATGCAACTGCTGAGGTGATGTGGATAGAAACTTTGCTTATGAATTGGGCATTGGGAGGTCACATGTCTCTCAGTTGTGGTGTGATAATCTTGGAGCAACTTATCTTTCTGCATATCCTATATTTCATGCAAGGACCAAGCATATAGAAATTGATTATCATTTTGTTCGAGAAGAGTATTTTTCATATATAAAACTTTTTAATCCGAGTTCGTATGCAAAAGTTACGCCCATTTTTACAAATTCTCAAGAGATTTTGCAAAAAAGTCGAAAATGCATTTTTGCAGATTTTCCCAACAACTAGACCACATATCACATGGGAAACTTATTTTATTTTATTTTTTTGACATTTCCATCATTTTCTTTTATTTTTTTCAACACTGAAAAGGGGGGGGGTAGAGTTTGAAAATGGGACCTTTAGTCCCGGTTCGTGCCTCAAACCGGGACTAAAGGTCTAATCTTTAGTCCCGGTTTGAGGCACGAACCGGGACTAATGGTCATCGCACCCTTTAGTCCCGGTTTGTAACACGAACCGGGACTAAAGGGCCCAGGTGAACCGGGACTAATGCCTTAGCCGCACGAACCGGGATAAATGCTCACATTAGTCCCGGTTCTAGACTGAACCGGGACTAATGCTCAACCCGGCCTGGACCATTGCCCCCTTTTCTACTAGTGGTCACGATATTGTGTGCGTGTGTAACCTTGTAATCTAGGCAGGTTGTTAGGAAGATATTGATCCTATCTCTTGTATAGCTTGGAGGATGGGTCAAGACTCTAACAACCTGCCGTCACATGTAATCTTTGTGCTATATAAACACGCACGCGTCCCTGCAACGATGCATACGCTTACCGCAAACCTTTTCCTCTTACATGGTAATCAGAGCCTCTCTCGAGCTCATCCATAGCAACATCTTCAAGTACCTTCCCATCCTCTCCATTCGCTCATGTCGTCTCGGAGAAACTCACCAAGGGCAGCCAGACACTATGGCGGGCGACGGTGCTGTCCACCATCCGCGGTGCTCAGATGCAGAAGTACCTCAACGTCGATCATCCGGGGCCGCCCATGGAGCTGGAGATCACGGACTCCGACGGGAAAACCAAGAAGAAGGCCCCCAACCCGGAGTTCCAAACCTGGTATGCACAAGATCAGCAAGTTTTCTCATATCTTCTGACAACGCTGCCCCATGAGATGGCAATTCAGGTCGCCACCTGCCACACCTCGGCCGAGCTGTGGAACACGGTCCAGGGGATGCTCTCCTCACAGACCCGTGCCACGACCGTGAACGTGCGGATCACCCTCGCCAATCTTCAGAAGGGAAACAGCTCCGTCACGGACTACGTCGGCAAGATCCGAACCCTCTGTGACGAACTTGTCGCAGCAGGCAAAATGGTGGACGAGGAGGACGTCGTCTCCCACATCCTGGCCGGGCTTGAAGAAGACTTCGCCCCGGTGGTTTCAGCCATGCGCTCCCGTGTGGAGCCAGTCACCGTGCCAAAGCTGTACTCACAGCTCGTTAGCTTTGAGACACGGATGAATCTTCGTCACGGAGGATCCCAGGCCTCGGCGAACGCGGCGACACGCGGGCGTGGTCGCGGCGGTGGTGACTGTGGCCGCGGCAGACAAGGTGGCGGCAACTCTGGTGGTGATCGCGGCCGTCCCTACACCAAGCAAAACGGTCGCGGTGGAGGCGGCAGGGGCAACTACAACAACTCTGCTCCTGCCCCCAAGGTGGTGTGCCAGATCTGTGGCAAGCCAGGCCACCCTGCCTGGAAGTGCTGGAAGCGCTACGATGAGTCGTACCAGGGAGAAGAAGAGAAGACTGCCAACATGGTGACCCCACAGTACGGGGTAGATTCCAACTGGTACCTGGATAGTGGCGCAACCGACCACATCACCGGTGACCTGGAGAAGCTGACGGTGCGGGATAGATACACCGGCGGCGAACAGATCCATACTGCAAGCGGTTCAGTTATTGCTATCCAACACATTGGTTATTCAGCTATTCACACTCCCGATCGAGATCTCCACTTAAACAAAATCCTTCATGTCCCAGAAGCTGATAAAAGCCTAATTGTAGCTAGTCGGTTTGGCACCGACAACAATACCTTCGTTGGAATTCATCCTTGATTTTTTCTTGTCAAGGAACAGGGAACGAGGAAGGTTCTACTGCGAGGCAGGGGTAGACGAGGTCTCTATCCTGTCAAACACGTGGGGGGAAACGCCAAGAAGCAAGTGCTAAGTGTCATCAAACTGTCCTCAGATAGGTGGCACCGGCGTTTAGGTCATCCTTCTTCAGTTATCGTTAGAAAGATTGTTAGCAACAATAACCTCCCATGTGATAGTTTGTTAAATAATGAGTTTGTATGTGACGCTTGCCAAAAAGGCAAAAGTCACCAGCTACCTTATCCAAAGTCAATAAGTGAATCGAAGTTTCCCTTAGAACTTGTTTTCTCTGATGTTTGGGGACCTGCTGTTGAAACAGTAGGAAGAAATAAATTCTATGTAAGTTTCATAGATGATTTTAGCAAGTTCACGTGGATCTATCTCATTAAGCATAAGTCTGAAGTTTTCCAAAAATTTCATGACTTTCAAAATCTTGTTGAAAGGAAATTCAATCGCAAAATTCTTGCTCTCCAAACAGACTGGGGTTGTGAGTACGAAAAACTCAACTCCTTTTTCACAAAAATTGGCATATCTCATCATGTTTCTTGCCCCTACGCTCATCAACAGAATGGCACGGCAGAACGAAAACACCGGCATATAGTTGAGGTTGGTCTATTTCTTCTTGCTCAAGTTTGCATGCCCCTAAAGTTTTGGGATGAAGCCTTCATTGCTGCTACATACTTGATCAATCATCTACCTAGTAAGGTTATCAACTTTGAAACTCCTCTTGAAAGATTGTATCATGAAAAACCCAATTATTCAGCTCTTAGAATCTTTGGTTGCGCTTGCTGGCCTAATCTTCGGCCATATAATAAGCACAAGCTTCAATTCAGATCCAAGCAATGTGCTTTTATCGGATACAGCCATCTTCATAAGGGTTTCAAATGTCTTGATATCTCTACAGGACTTGTGTATATTTCCAGGGATGTAGTCTTTCACGAAAATATATTTCCCTTCTCCACTCTACATCCCAATGCCGGAGCCAGATTACGTTCTGAAATTCTCTTATTGCCGCCAGAACTCTTGAATCCAACTGATCAGGGGAGTGAAAATAGTACTGATGATCATTTGTGTGATAGCCTTACTAACTCTGGTGGCAGCGGTGGTAAAAAAATGCAGCCCCAAAACGTGATTTTATGCAGCAATAACAGGTTCATATACAGCCAGGCGCAGGACACGAGGAGGATCCGCCTGCTGATGCTGATCCCGATGGATTTGGCGCGGAAAACGACCCCGAGGAGGATCTGGTGGCGCCACAGACGCCGCCCCCTCCAGATTCTGCGGCAGCCCACTCAGCGAGCGACACGTTGTCTGGGCCCTGTCCCCGGTCGGGCGGCGCGGTGGATTCCTCTCCCTCACGTGACAGGTGTCGCGGATCGAGTGGGGGCAGGGACCCTGTCGCCCGAGGGAATGATGGCGTCCGATCGGTGGACCGCATGCTGTCGGCTGGCGGTGGGTCACTTTGTCCAGGCCCACAAGCGCGGGATCGGAGCCAGCCCAGGCGCGCAACAGCCGAGGAGGATTCATCTGCGCTGGCTCGGCCCTATCCAGTACGAGGTAGCGGATCAGGATCCTCAGCGCCTGTCGACTCTGCGCCATAGCGTGTAACAACAAGATCACAAAAAGGTATTTTAAAGCCTTCGACATATAAGGATGGAACGGTCAGGTATGAAAGAAATTTCAAGTTTGCAAATTTTGCTTCCACTTGAGAACCACAGAGTTTGACTCAAGCATTAAACAATGCAAGTTGGAAAAATGCTATGAATGTTGAGTATGATGCACTCATGAAAAACCAAACGTGGCACTTAGTTCCTTGCAAGCAAGGGAGGAATGTTATAGATTGTAAATGGGTATCTAAAATCAAGAAAAGGCCTGATGGCACAATAGATAGATACAAGGCTAGGCTAGTGGTTAAAGGCTTTAAACAACGATACGGTATTGATTGTGAGGACACCTTTAGTCCAGTTGTTAAAGCTGCTACTATCAGACTTGTTTTGCCTGTTGCTATCTCCAGGGGACGGAATCTTCGCCAATTGGATGTGCAGAATGCGTTCTTACACGACGTTCTCGAAGAGGAAGTCGATATGAGACAACCACCTCGGTTTTAAGATGGTTCTAAACCTAATCATGTGTGCAAGCTGGACAAGGCTTTATATGGTCTCAAACAAGCCCCTAGAGCTTGGTATTCGAGGCTAAGCACTAAACTACAACAACTTGGGTTTTGAGCTTCCAAGGGAGATACGTCTCTGTTCTTCTTTAAAAAAGGAAAGCTGATAATATACATGTTAATTTATGTTGATGACATAATTGTTGCTAGTTCATCTTCAGAAGCCACCTCAGCATTGCTAAAACAGTTGAAAAATGAGTTTGTTCTTAAGGATCTAGGAGAACTTCATTATTTCCTAGGAATTGAAGTTAAAAAAGGTGCATGATGGTGTAGTACTAACTCAAGAAAAATATGCCAGAGATATAATCAAGCGTGTAGGTATGAAAGACTGCAAACCATCCAACACACCCATGTCTACAACTGAAAATTTGTCATTGCATGAAGGAGTGTTGTTGAGTCCAGAGGAAGGAACAAAGTATAGAAGTATAGTGGGTGCACTTCAATATTTAACCTTAACAAGGCCAGATATTTCCTTCTCTGTTAACAAGGTTTGTCAGTTTCTACATGCTCCTACCACAGTACATTGGACAGTTGTAAAAAGGATTTTGAGGTATCTTCAAGGAAGTGTTGAAACAGGGCTGAGATTATGTAAGTCTTCTTCAACGGCAGTGAGTGCCTTTTCAGATGCTGATTGGGCTGGATGTCCTGATGATAGAAGGTCCAATGGTGGTATTTCTATCTTCCTTGGTTCAAACCTCATATCCTGGAATGCAAAGAAACAAGCAACTGTGTCCCGGTCAAGCACAGAAGCAGAGTATAAATCTCTGGCAAATGCAACTACTGAGGTGATGTGTATAGAAACTTTGCTTAATGAATTGGGCATTGGGAGGTCACATGTCTCTCAGTTGTGGTGTGATAATCTTGGAGCAACTTATCTTTCTGCAAATCCTGTATTTCATGCAAGGACCAAGCATATAGAAATTGATTATCATTTTGTTCGAGAAAGAGTTGCACAGAAACTGTTGGAAGTACGGTTCATTCCAACAGGTGATCAAGTTGCTGATGGTTTTACGAAACCCTTGCAAGCTCGACAACTTCAATCCTTCAAGAACAATCTAAACCTTCACATGTTGAGATTGAGGGAGGATGTTAAATGATAGGCTTGTATATTAGACGTGACACATAGGTCACGATATTGTGTGCGTGTGTAACCTTGTTATCTACGCAGGTTGTTAGGAAGATATTGATCCTATCTCTTGTATAGCTTGGAGGATGGGTCAAGACTCCAACAACCTGCCGCCACATGTAATCTTTGTGCTATATAAACACGCACACGTCCCTGCAACTATGCATACGCTTACCGCAAAACTTTTCCTCTTACACCAACTTCTGTTGGCCATGTCCACGACAGGATTGAGGTATGTTTCGAGAAAGAGAGGTATTGCGAAGGTTAAATTCTGTCCCTGCATGCACACAGGTAGGCGGTCACCAAACCAGATTGTCTCCTTGAGAATCCCAAACTAGGTTATTGGAGATGTCACCAAGTCATGATCCAGAGCTGAGTATAGAGAGTGTCGGTTGTGGAAATCGCATTGAAGAAAGAAAATGCATGTCAACTGTCAAGTAATCTCAGAGTTACTGATAAGGTTGGCTTGTCCATAGCAGAGGAAAAAAAACCTTCTGTACGCCCTCTGTTATATATAGATGGCAATACTTTATATAATGGTTTATCTTTAACATCATCTCTAGCCCCTTTATATAGTGTGTCCATATTATTTTCTTTGTTCAAGATGTTTCCATGTTGTAGTGTTGCTCAAGCTGCTACAGTAAAATATATGGAGAAAGATTATGCAACAACAGTAGATGTGGCCGCTATATATGCCTTGCATATAAAGTTGCCATGTTGACTCTCAGCCAATACGCTGATAGGCCAAAGATAAAAAGGGTTCTACAAATCACACTTTCAAAGAGACAATTATGAGAAGATAAAAAAAATCCCCTCCAGGCCCCCGCGTCGCTGCCTCCCGTGGGCGACATGGTTGGCGGCAGCGCCCCCGGCCTCCCACCCCTTCCCCTCCACTGCCTCCCTTGCCGTTGTCGGCGTTCTCCCCCGGGCAAAGTCCGGCCAGAGCTGGCGGCGACGGGCCCTTGTTCTATCGCCTCTGGTGGCGGCCCGCTTGTGGATCGGGGAGTCCACGGCGGTGGTTGGCGGGGTCGCGACGGGGTGCATCGGCGGTTGCGCCGGGGCGGCGGCGGTCTTCCTCTGTGACGGGGGAGCTAGGCAAGGGGGCAGCGTCCACGCGGGGGCTGGTCTTGGTGTTATTTAAACCTCCTCTTTATTTATCTATAATAAGTGTTTTATGGGTTACATTTAGAGGTGTGATCAAAGTAGAAACTTCATCGGTCCAACATTAGAATCACAAAAGTTTTGCATGCTTTCTCGGAATTAGCTAGGTAATAGATGAAATTTAATCAGGAAAATATGACTAATTTGATCTCTTGTTTGAATGTTTGTTAGGTCAATTCATAGTAACCATCATACAAAAAGGTATTGAAAATAATTAACCCAACAATTTGAATTACTATATATTGAGAACTTCCAAGGAGTTCTTCAGAAATTACTCCCACAACACATTGACGAGCAATACTCCCGTCGACATTTCGATTACTAAGTGGCATGTAGTAAATCACAAGAGTCTAGAAGAATGACAATGTATCCAGATCGCATGTGCCTGTATTGTATGAAGACCATGTCAGTGCACCATATGCATAGTACAGTAACCATGTCATGCATATTCAACCACGTAGGCTGAGCCCAAAATAGGGAACTTCATACATCTGGATATTTTTGTTTGTCAAGGGACGGCCATCCTCCATTATCTTCTGATTAAATATGGCGCGCTGCAGGTCCGGGTGAATGCCTTCCGTAGCCCATATTTTCTCCTTGACATTATATAGATGGCTCCCGACCTCAAGATTACAGAATTTTCCTTGTAACGTCTTCATGTAGATGTTCATCCTCCCACTCGGACACCCTCTGTGGAGGACGAAGAGGAGGGTGGCATCACTGCGGAAGTTGAGGCTCGCGAAGGTGCCGCTGCCTTCATTGTTGTCGAGCTGTCTTTGGCAAAGATGAGGTATTACTGGTTCTTGGGAAAGCCGTGCTCGTACTGAATCTTTGCCTTGACATTGTCGATAGTACCTGAGCTCGTGACTGCAACATTCATGGTCCTGCCTGTTAGTGTCTCTACCATATGGATCTGCATCTTCTCATGGAGCGGGTGAAGGCTGAGATCGTCAGTGGATCCACTGTAGCCGCCGTACAGCTGCTCCCCAGTGAGGACTTGTTTGGTTTGGCAGGGTTTGAAGAGGTTTGAAAGGGATTAAATCCCTTGCAAGTCAAAATCCTTCTCAAACCTCCCCAATCCCCTTCAATCCCTGTGGCAAGAGGATTAACCGAACATGGCCTGAAGGTGAGGCGCTGCTGATCCTGGATCTTCACCTTGACAACGTAGATGGTATCTGATGGATCGACCTTAAGGGAGATCGTCTTGCCGGTGGGAGTGCTTACAAAAATGAAAAATCTGTATCGTGGAGACTTAACTTGCTGGACATGCCCGTGCTATCTGGGAGGAGATTAAGAATGTTTTTGGGATCAAGCTATATCGTTCATCCTTTACATCTCCAAAGCAATGGCTTTTCAATTTCCTATCCTCTGGTTCTGATCGAGATGTCTCTATTCTGACTGTCACTCTGTGGCACATTTGGGAGGCTCGGAATTCTGCTCGTAATGAACCTGTTGCTCCTCTCCCGAAGCATACGGCTGTGAGGGCGCGTGCTTACATTGATTTGATCTTCCAACATCTGTTCAAAACTCGTGCTAGACGTGAGACACCTGCTTCTAGCTCTCATTGGTCTCCGCCACTGCATGGTTCTTTGTTGGTGTCTTCAGACGCAGCTGTTTCTTTGGACCGGGGTTACTCAGCTATTGGCGTGGTGATTCAAGACCATTCGGGCCAGTGTGTTGCCGTTGCTTCAGAACCCTTGCCAGGTGTTTCATCCCCGGAAGTGGCAGAGGCGATGGCTCTTCGTCGTGCATTTTATTTGGCTCTCCAAGAGAACTATATGCATGTGATTTTCCAATCCGATTGTCTCTCGGTGGTGCAAAGGTTGCATTCTTCTGCACGAGATCGCTCCATTATGGGTTCTATAATCGCTGATATCAAGACGGCGTGTGGGGCTCTGTCTTCTGTGATTTTCAAGCATGTTCGTCGGCAATGTAATGTTTTAGCTCATGTTTTAGCTAGATCTAGTTTGAACTCTGTGAGTCTTTGTATTTTTCATTCTGCTCTGGATTGTATCCGGGAGACTCTATGTAACTTTGTTGCTTGATCAATAAAGACCGACGTTCTCTCAAAAAAAAAACTTGCTGGACAAACATCACACCTAAGGGGTTTTTTTTTGAGCATCAGTACAGACACAAGCGCTCATATACACGCGCATACACTCAATCCTATGAACGCACACACGCACACCCTATCCCTATGAGCACCTCCGAGAGACTGAGCCGGCATATCATTTTGAGATTTACGAAGTCAGCCCTATGAACGCACACACGCACACCCAATCCCTATGAGCACCTCCAAGAGACTGAGCCGGCATATCATTTTGAGATTTACGAAGTCAGCGCAGGCGCCTCGCCGTCGACGGGAACGTCTCCTCCCACTGAAAGCGCATCGCCGGAAATCCTGAAATAAATCCAGGAATAATGCGAGCACCAGGATTTGAACCCTGGTGGGTTGGGGATACCACAGTCCACCTAACCAACTCAACCACAGGTCTGGCAGTTATATTCTTGCATGCAGATGCAGTACGATTCAACCGACTCCGAACATGACTCACACAGATAATTAACCTATTCCGATTACATCTAAAACACGACAAGGAGTCGATCGCACCACACGTACACGTCGCCCTAAAATATAGCTAGCCAGGGCCGGCGGACGAGACCATCAATTGTCACGAACCAAACCCATCGTCGCTATCAATCCCCAATTCCAATCGGCAATCGCCGCCGCCGCCCGCCCGCCTTACGTCTCGCACGGCGCCATGACAAACCTCCCTGCCGCTGCCGCTTCCAGGTGCTCGGGCCGTCATCGCCGACCGCGACAACGCGACCACCGCCCACGCCGTCACCAGCCAAGGGAGCGACATCAAGGTGACCTTCGAGCTTGCGGACCCGCCCGGCGTCTCTCGCTGCTTCGTCCACTGCCCCAGCCTCGCGGGGAGCCGCTACGGGGGAGATCCCGTGGTTCTGAGCTCTGCGGACGCCTTCGTCCTTCTCGTTGTCACCTTCAAGCACGGCTCCAGGCCAGGTCCAGGGGCTCCATCTGTACGGCGGAGATCCCGTGGTTCTTAGTTGGGCGGACGCGGGGAGTACAATGATTTCTTTGTCTACAGGGCAGGCCCAGGGGCACCATCTCTCTGCCTTCTCGCCGGCGTCGACTCCTACCGCTCTCCTGACTACGTCACGCTGGCCGGTGTTATGCCCCTCGGTGGCGCCGATCTCAACAGCAAAGACTACACCGTGGTCTTCCCCTCGCTATCAAAATTTCACTCGCGATACACCAATGACTCTACCAGCAAGGAGTACAACCTCTACGTGTATCGCTCCGATATCTCTGACTGGCAGTGGCACAACATGGTGTCCAAGAAGAACAATTCCGAGGTAATTATGCAGCACGAAGGCACCCGCGTGACCTTTGCCGGAAGGGGAACACTCGGCTGGGTCAATCCTTGGCATGGAATTCTTCTATGCAACGTGCTCGACCAGTATCCGGTCATGCGTTTGATTGAATGGCATGTTCCAATGCCTTGCGATCCGGTGTTGCGGTTTGGCATGGGAGTCGACAATATCTACGCACGGCCGTTCCCTGATGTCACTATAGGCAATGGCGTGATCAGGTTCGTCGAGCTGAAATCTTGTCGGTGTAGCGATACCCGTAATGAGAAAGGGGTCATTGGCCAAGGCTGGACGGTCACCACATGGAACAGGGAGATCTCCTCAAATAAGTGGCAAAAGAGGTTCACTGTCAAGGTTGATGACGTGCCTGTCACAGGTTCAAGCTACCCTAAGGTATCGGGTGACAAGAGGTTGAGCTGGGACGAGATGGTTCACGGTGGGCCCACTCTGAGCTTGTGTGACGATGATGTTGTCTACATCATGGCTAGACTCGACATCCGCCACCCGGTTGCATGGATGCTTGCCATTAACATCAAAGAGAGAACATTGAAAGCGGTCAAGCAGTGTCCTACTGAAAAGATGATGGGTCTTGAACCGACTTATGTTCAGTGTGCCTTATCCAACTACCTCATGCAGTGAAGAAGGTGATGTGGAATGGGATCGAGCTTGCAGTAAAACTACGGAGAAGTCAGTTATAAGGTGCTTGTATTAGCAATCTTGCCTACAGATTAGAAACTTTATGGCATGTACTTCTTATTGAGGTTTTTTTTTTCAATGAAACAATGAGTTTATTCCTCAACAATGGCAGTTGCATGAGCTTCTTATTGACAAGTGATCTTTCTTTATGACTCGAGCTGAGTTACCGGAAATTATCAATTAACATGAACATAAATATCAAAACCCCTACGTCTTTTCCGCTAGGCCTTATCGCCATTAGACTAGTTCATCTGTTGCAACATAGGACCAATGTTGGCAGTGCAAACTCTTTATTGTTAAACTTCGGTTGCAATTTACAACGATACTGGTTCCGCACGCTTGCTTATGATGCCTCAGAAATTATCCTACAATCATGCAGCTGCTGAAGCAAAAGTTAGCTGACGACATAGCCAAACCAATATAATTTGATTTAGAGCTCAGAACAGCTTGTCTTCAACCCGTCGGTAGAAACTTGACTGCCTCGGTCTTCCATCAGTAACATTATGAGATTACATACCCTTCCCAACAAGGTCACTTTGCATATTATAGCTTTTGCATGCAAATTATGATGGGCACACCACCATTGAATGATTAGTGCTCTAAGTGAGGTTCACTTTATTTATATTTATTGAAATAAATTGGTGGTGATTGATAGATTGGCACGAACTAGTATACTGTGTATGGATATAGTCCGTGTCTTTGCCCACCAAAATCAGTAGCTTACGAATGGCCACGTGGACCCTCTTTCCATTCTATTACGTGGTTCGGTCCTTTCTCGCTCCAGCCCGTTCAATGATACTACCCCATCGGCCCTTCTTTACTTGGTCTCATGATCTCCCACGTGATGTGTAGATGTCACTCCAACAACCTACATATATTTTCGCTTCGGTACACATCCTTAAACACATCGATAGCTGAGATTAGCCGATACTCCTTTGTTATTGGAGGCACGATTATCTTAATAAAAAAGCCACGGCACGCCGTTGGGACAGCTGAGCCACGGGGGCGACGTGGCTTATGTACGAGCCGAGCCGGCTTCACGCCGGTGACGTTTGGGCCCACTATCTCAGCCCGAGGGCGAGGTTTTTTTTTCTTCTGTGGATGTGTTTTTCTTTAAGAGTGCGTTGACTGGTGTGGACGTGCGTGTGGATGGGGCGAGGACGCCCGTGTGATCGTGCATTAACGGCCCTGCCATGCATGGCCGCAGTAACTGCGGCGTGCATGCAGGCGCCGTGAGCGACCGCCCGCCGGCCTCGGCTGCCGCGTTTGACACGACCACCCCCTGCCGCACGCCTTCCACCTTGGGCCGCTCGTATTCCTCCTCGCGCCGCGCACCACAGGCACATCGTCTGCCGCGACCACCCGCCTGCCGCCGCCAGCCCCTAGGCCGCCCGCCTGCCGTCCTCGTCTACCACGCTTGCCGCTGCCGCGCGTGCCGCGACTGACCGCCTGCCGCCCGCCGCCTGCCTTGGGCCGCCCGTCTTCCTCCTCTCGCCGCGCGCCACCGACACCTCGCCTGCCGCCCACCGCCCGCATTAATGCGGCCGCGCCCCCGCCCCGTCCCCTGCCGGCTATATAAGCCCGCCCCGCCCCGGTCTTCTTCACTCCAGACCGCGACGTTCTCCCCCTCTCCCGCCCTCCTCTTCTCCACCCCCAGCTATGCAATGTCGTCGAGCGACTCCTCCGACGAGGGCGCGGCGTCGGGCAGCGTCTGGCCGTCGAGCCCGACCCTCGGCCAGACAGAGGATCCGGCCTGGTTCAGGATCCTCTTTGCAGCCGGCTTCCAAGGTGCCCGACCCGTGCAGGATAAAGGCGGACAACATCCCCACCCTCGGCCCGTCGGCGACGAGGGAGGAGCACCGCGCGTTCCCCAGCGGCCACTTCAACAGGAGGGCCCGCCACGGCTTTTGGCGTGGCAAAAACTTCGACATGGTGGTCGGGGCGTTCAGATGAGCCACGGTCGGTCTCCATGTCAGGGACATCATCGGCGAGGCCGGTTCTTCCCGATGCCGTCGCGCCAACCCCACCACGGTTTTTTTTAATTTTTTTTGATTTTTTTTTATTTTCAAATTTTAACCTCTAATCTCTGATCGCCACCCCCTCATCACTACTCAATTTATCCTATAATCACCCCACATCATTCCAAATCATCTAACTTCCCGACCGGTCACCCATCCCTCTCACTACTCTAGCCCGAGCACGCTTAACTTTCGGGTTCTATTCTCCTTCGATTCCGAGTCTGCACTTGTTGTTTTCCTGACAATAGTAAGATGTCAATCCTATTAACCCTTAGGAATTTTGCTTCAGCATGAAGTGACACATTTCACTGTTTAAGTTTGAAACTATTGTTTAAAAAACAATAATTATTTAGTAACACTAATATTTCTTGAATAATTAGTTTGACCATTGTTTGACCATAGTTTGACCATAGTTTGACCAAAATTCAAAATAACTAAAATAATTATTTAGTAACACTAATATTGTAGAATAATTAGTTTGACCATTGTTTGACCATAGTTTGACCATAGTTTGACCATAGTTTGAAATTTTTTGAATTTTTTTGCCTCTCCAGATCTTAAAAGCCCCGTAATTTTTTTTCTGTTAGGTTTTTGAGGATTTTGAAAATGTTTAACGGGGTTCCCCCTGTTAAATTTGGGTGTAACTTTTTGAGTAGATCATTTTGAGGATTTTTCATATAATCTCGGAGAAACTCACCAAGAGCAACCAGGCACTATGGCGGGCGACGGTGTTGTCCGCCATCCGCGGTGCTCAGATGCAGAAGTACCTCAACGTCGATCATCCGGTGCCGCCCATGGAGCTGGAGATCACGGACTCCGACGGGAAAACCAAGAAGAAGGCCCCCAACCCGGAGTTCCAAACCTGGTATGCACAAGATCAGCAAGTTTTCTCATATCTTCTGACAACGCTGCCCCGTGAGATGGCAATTCAGGTCGCCACCTGCCACACCTCGGCCGAGCTGTGGAACACGGTCCAGGGGATGCTCTCCTCACAGACCCGTGCCGCGACCGTGAACGTGTGGATCGCCCTCGCCAATCTTCAGAAGGGAAACAACTCCGTCACGGACTACGTCGGCAAGATCCGAACCCTCTGTGACGAACTTGTCATAGCAGGCAAAATGGTGGACGAGGAGGACGTCGTCTCCCACATCCTGGCCGGGCTTGAAGAAGACTTCGACCCGGTGGTTTCAGCCATGTGCTCCCGTGTGGAGCCAGTCACCGTGCCAAAGCTGTACTCACAGCTCGTTAGCTTTGAGACACGGATGAATCTTCGTCACGGAGGATCCCAGTCCTCGGCGAACGCGGCGACACGCGGGCGTGGTCGCGGCGGTGGTGACAGTGGCCGCGGCAGACAAGGTGGCGGCAACTCGGTGGTGATCGCGGCCGTCTCTACACCAAGCAAAACGGTCGCGGTGGAGGCGGCAGGGGCAACTACAACAACTCTGCTCCTGCCCCCAAGGTGGTGTGTCAGATCTGTGGCAAGCCAGGCCACCCGGCCTGGAAGTGCTGGAAGCGCTACGATGAGTCGTACCAGGGATAAGAAGAGAAGTCTGCCAACATGGTGACCCCGGCGGCGAACAGATCCATACTGCAAGCGGTTCAGGTATGGCTATCCAACACATTGGTTATTCAGCTATTCACACTCCCGATCGAGATCTCCACTTAAAAAAAATCCTTCATGTCCCAGAAGCTGATAAAAGCCTAATTGCAGCTAGTCGGCTTGCTACCGACAACAATACCTTTGTTGGAATTCATCCTTGATTTTTTCTTGTCAAGGAACAGGGAACGAGGAAGGTTCTACTGCGAGGCAGGGGTAGACGAGGTCTCTATCATGTCAAACACGTGGGGGGAAACGCCAAGAAGCAAGTGCTAAGTGTCATCAAATTGTCCTCAGATAGGTGGCACCGGCGTTTAGGTCATCCTTCTTCAGTTATCGTGAGATAGATTGTTAGCAACAATAACCTCCCATGTGATAGTTTGTTCAATAATGAGTTTGTATGTGACGCTTGCCAAAAAGACAAAAGTCACCAGCTACCTTATCCAAAGTCAATAAGTGAATCGAAGTTTCCCTTAGAACTTGATTTCTCTGATGTTTGGGGACCTGCTGTTGAAACAGTAGGAAGAAAGAAATTCTATGTAAGTTTCATAGATGATTTTAGCAAGTTCACGTGGATCTATCTCATTAAGCATAAGTCTGAAGTTTTCCAAAAATTTCATGACTTTCAAAATCTTGTTGAAAGGCAATTCAATCGCAAAATTCTTGCTCTCCAAACAGACTGGGGTGGTGAGTACGAAAAACTCAACTCCTTTTTCACAAATATTGGCATATCTCATCATGTTTCTTGCCCCTACGCTCATCAACAGAATGGCTCGGCAGAACGAAAACACCGGCATATAGTTGAGGTTGGTCATTGCATGAAGGAGTGTTGTTGAATCCAGAGGAAGGAACAAAGTATAGAAGTATAGTTGGTGCACTTCAATATTTAACCTTAACAAGGCCAGATATTTCCTTCTCTGTTAACAAGGTTTGTCAGTTTCTACATGATCCTACCACAGTACATTGGATAGCTGTAAAAAGGATTTTGAAGTATCTTCAAGGAAGTCTTGAAACATGGCTGAGATTATGTATGTCTTCTTCAACAGCAGTGAGTGCCTTTTCAGATGCTGATTGGGCTGGATGTCCTGATGATACAAGGTCCACTGGTGGTTTTGCTATCTTCCTTGGTTCAAACCTAATATCCTGGAATGCAAAGAAACAAGCAATTGTGTCCCGGTCAAGCACAGAAGCAGAGTATAAATCTCTGGCAAATGCAACTGCTGAGGTGATGTGGATAGAAACTTTGCTTAATGAATTGGGCATTGGGAGGTCACATGTCTCTCAGTTGTGGTGTGATAATCTTGGAGCAACTTATCTTTCTGCAAATCATGTATTTCATGCAAGGACCAAGCATATAGAAATTGATTATCATTTTGTTCGAGAAAGAGTTGCACAGAAACTGTTGGAAGTACGGTTCATTCCAACAGGTGATCAAGTTGCTGATGGTTTTACGAAACCCTTGCAAGCTCGACAACTTCAATCCTTCAAGAACAATCTAAACCTTCACATGTTGAGATTGAGGGAGGATGTTAAATGATAGGCTTGTATATTAGACGTGACACATAGGTCACAATATTGTGTGCGTGTGTAACCTTGTTATCTACGCAGGTTGTTAGGAAGATATTGATCCTATCTCTTGTATAGCTTGGAGGATGGGTCAAGACTCCAACAACCTGCCGCCACATGTAATCTTTGTGCTATATAAACACGCACACGTCCCTGCAACGATGCATACGCTTACCGCAAAACTTTTCCTCTTACACCAACTTCTGTTGGCCATGTCCACGACAGGATTGAGGTATGTTTCGAGAAAGAGAGGTATTGCGAAGGTTAAATTCTGTCCCTGCATGCACACAGGTAGGCGGTCACCAAACCAGATTGTCTCCTTGAGAATCCCAAACTAGGTTATTGGAGATGTCACCAAGTCATGATCCAGAGCTGAGTATAGAGAGTGTCGGTTGTGGAAATCGCATTGAAGAAAGAAAATGCATGTCAACTGTCAAGTAATCTCAGAGTTACTGATAAGGTTGGCTTGTCCATAGCAGAGAAAAAAAACCTTCTGTACGCCCTCTGTTATATAGAGATGGCAATACTTTATATAATGGTTTATCTTTAACATCATCTCTAGCCCCTTTATATAGCGTGTCCATATTATTTTCTTTGTTCAAGATGTTTCCATGTTGTAGTGTTGCTCAAGCTGCTACAGTAAAATATATGGAGAAAGATTATGCAACAACAGTAGATGTGGCCGCTATATATGCCTTGCATATAAAGTTGCCATGTTGACTCTCAGCCAATACGCTGATAGGCCAAAGATAAAAAGGGTTCTACAAATCGCACTTTCAAAGAGACAATTATGAGAAGATTAAAAAAATCCCCTCCAGGCCCCCGCGTCGCTGCCTCCCGTGGGCGACACGGTTGGCGGCAGCGCCCCCGGCCTCCCACCCCTTTCCCTCCACTGCCTCCCTTGCCGTTGTCGGCGTTCTCCCCCGGGCAAAGTCCGGCCAGAGCTGGCGGCGACGGGCCCTTGTTCTATCGCCTCTGGTGGCGGCCCGCTTGTGGATCGGGGAGTCCACGGCGGTGGTTGGCGGGGTCGCGACGGGGTGCATCGGCGGTTGCGCCGGGGCGGCGGCGGTCTTCCTCTGTGACGGGGGAGCTAGGCAAGGGGGCAGCGTCCACGCGGGGGCTGGTCTTGGTGTTATTTAAACCTCCTCTTTATTTATCTATAATAAGTGTTTTATGGGTTACATTTAGAGGTGTGATCAAAGCAGAAACTTCATCGGTCCAACATTAGAATCACAAAAGTTTTGCATGCTTGCTCGGAATTAGCTAGGTAATAGATGAAATTTAATCAGGAAAATATGACTAATTTGATCTCTTGTTTGAATGTTTGTTAGGTCAATTCATAGTAACCATCATACAAAAAGGTACTGAAAATAATTAACCCAACAATTTGAATTACTATATATTGAGAACTTCCAAGGAGTTCTTCAGAAATTACTCCCACAACACATTGACGAGCAATACTCCCGTCGACATTTCGATTACTAAGTGGCATGTAGTAAATCACAAGAGTCTAGAAGAATGACAATGTATCCAGATCGCATGTGCCTGTATTGTATGAAGACCATGTCAGTGCACCATATGCATAGTACAGTAACCATGTCATGCATATTCAACCACGTAGGCTGAGCCCAAAATAGGGAACTTCATACATCTGGATATTTTTGTTTGTCAAGGGACGGCCATCCTCCATTATCTTCTGATTAAATATGGCGCGCTGCAGGTCCGGGTGAATGCCTTCCGTAGCCCATATTTTCTCCTTGACATTATATAGATGGCTCCCGACCTCAAGATTACAGAATTTTCCTTGTAACGTCTTCATGTAGATGTTCATCCTCCCACTCGGACACCCTCTGTGGAGGACGAAGAGGAGGGTGGCATCACTGCGAAAGTTGAGGCTCGCCAAGGTGCCGCTGCCTTCATTGTTGTCGAGCTGTCTTTGGCAAAGATGAGGTATTACTGGTTCTTGGGAAAGCCGTGCTCGTACTGAATCTTTGCCTTGACATTGTCGATAGTACCTGAGCTCGTGACTGCAACATTCATGGTCCTGCCTGTTAGTGTCTCTACCATATGGATCTGCATCTTCTCATGGAGCGGGTGAAGGCTGAGATCGTCAGTGGATCCACTGTAGCCGCCGTACAGCTGCTCCCCAGTGAGGACTTGTTTGGTTTGGCAGGGTTTGAAGAGGTTTGAAAGGGATTAAATCCCTTGCAAGTCAAAATCCTTCTCAAACCTCCCCAATCCCCTTCAATCCCTGTGGCAAGAGGATTAACTGAACATGGCCTGAAGGTGAGGCGGTGCTGATCCTGGATCTTCACCTTGACAACGTAGATGGTATCTGATGGATCGACCTTAAGGGAGATCGTCTTGCCGGTGGGAGTGCTTACAAAAATGAAAAATCTGTATCGTGGAGACTTAACTTGCTGGACATGCCCGTGCTATCTGGGAGGAGATTAAGAATGTTTTTGGGATCAAGCTATATCGTTCATCCTTTACATCTCCAAAGCAATGGCTTTTCAATTTCCTATCCTCTGGTTCTGATCGAGATGTCTCTATTCTGACTGTCACTCTGTGGCACATTTGGGAGGCTCGGAATTCTGCTCGTAATGAACCTGTTGCTCCTCTCCCGAAGCATACGGCTGTGAGGGCGCGTGCTTACATTGATTTGATCTTCCAACATCTGTTCAAAACTCGTGCTAGACGTGAGACACCTGCTTCTAGCTCTCATTGGTCTCCGCCACTGCATGGTTCTTTGTTGGTGTCTTCAGACGCAGCTGTTTCTTTGGACCGGGGTTACTCAGCTATTGGCGTGGTGATTCAAGACCATTCGGGCCAGTGTGTTGCCGTTGCTTCAGAACCCTTGCCAGGTGTTTCATCCCCGGAAGTGGCAGAGGCGATGGCTCTTCGTCGTGCATTTTATTTGGCTCTCCAAGAGAACTATATGCATGTGATTTTCCAATCCGATTGTCTCCCGGTGGTGCAAAGGTTGCATTCTTCTGCACGAGATCGCTCCATTATGGGTTCTATAATCGCTGATATCAAGACGGCGTGTGGGGCTCTGTCTTCTGTGACTTTCAAGCATGTTCGTCGGCAATGTAATGTTTTAGCTCATGTTTTAGCTAGATCTAGTTTGAACTCTGTGAGTCTTTGTATTTTCCATTCTGCTCTGGATTGTATCCGGGAGACTCTATGTAACTTTGTTGCTTGATCAATAAAGACCGACGTTCTCTCAAAAAAAAAACTTGCTGGACAAACATCACACCTAAGGGGGGGGGGGGTTTAGCATCAGTACAGACACAAGCGCTCATATACACGCGCATACACTCAACCCTATGAACGCACACACGCACACCCTATCCCTATGAGCACCTCCGAGAGACTGAGCCGGCATATCATTTTGAGATTTACGAAGTCACTGCAGAAAATCCTGAAATAAATCCAGGAATAATGCGAGCACCAGGATTTGAACCCTGGTGGATTGGGGATACCACAGTCCACCTAACCAACTCAACCACAGGTCTGGCAGTTATATTCTTGCATGCAGATGCAGTACGATTCAACCGACTCCGAACATGACTCACTCAGATAATTAACCTATTCCGATTACATCTAAAACACGACAAGGAGTCGATCGCACCACACGTACACGTCGCCCTAAAATATAGCTAGCCAGGGCCGGCGGACGAGACCATCAATTGTCACGAACCAAACCCATCGTCGCTATCAATCCCCAATTCCAATCGGCAATCGCCGCCGCCGCCCGCCCGCCTTACGTCTCGCACGGCGCCATGACAAACCTCCCTGCCGCTGCCGCTTCCAGGTGCTCGGGCCGTCATCGCCGACCGCGACAACGCGACCACCGCCCACGCCGTCACCAGCCAAGGGAGCGACATCAAGGTGACCTTCGAGCTTGCGGACCCGCCCGGCGTCTCTCGCTGCTTCGTCCACTGCCCCAGCCTCGCGGGGAGCCGCTACGGGGGAGATCCCGTGGTTCTGAGCTCTGCGGACGCCTTCGTCCTTCTCGTTGTCACCTTCAAGCACGGCTCTAGGCCAGGTCCAGGGGCTCCATCTGTACGGCGGAGATCCCGTGGTTCTTAGTTGGGCGGACGCGGGGAGTACAATGATTTCTTTGTCTACAGGGCAGGCCCAGGGGCACCATCTCTCTGCCTTCTCGCCGGCGTCGACTCCTACCGCTCTCCTGACTACGTCACGCTGGCCGGTGTTATGCCCCTCGGTGGCGCCGATCTCAACAGCAAAGACTACACCGTGGTCTTCCCCTCGCTATCAAAATTTCACTTGCGATACGCCAATGACTCTACCAGCAAGGAGTACAACCTCTACGTGTATCGCTCCGATATCTCTGACTGGCAGTGGCACAACATGGTGTCCAAGAAGAACAATTCCGAGGTAATTATGCAGCACGAAGGCACCCGCGTGACCTTTGCCGGAAGGGGAACACTCGGCTGGGTCAATCCTTGGCATGGAATTCTTCGATGCAACGTGCTCGACCAATATCCGGTCATGCGTTTGATTGAATGGCATGTTCAAATGCCTTGCGATCCGGTGTTGCGGTTTGGCATGGGAGTCGACAATATCTACGCACGGCCGTTCCCTGATGTCACTATAGGCAATGGCGTGATCAGGTTCGTCGAGCTGAAATCTTGTCGGTGTAGCGATACCCGTAATGAGAAAGGGGTCATTGGCCAAGGCTGGACGGTCACCACATGGAACAGGGAGATCTCCTCAAATAAGTGGCAAAAGAGGTTCACTGTCAAGGTTGATGACGTGCCTGTCACAGGTTCAAGCTACCCTAAGGTATCGGGTGACAAGAGGTTGAGCTGGGACGAGATGGTTCACGGTGGGCCCACTCTGAGCTTGTGTGACGATGATGTTGTCTACATCATGGCTAGACTCGACATCCGCCACCCGGTTGCATGGATGCTTGCCATTAACATCAAAGAGAGAACATTGAAAGCGGTCAAGCAGTGTCCTACTGAAAAGATGATGGGTCTTGAACCGACTTATGTTCAGTGTGCCTTATCCAACTACCTCATGCAGTGAAGAAGGTGATGTGGAATGGGATCGAGCTTGCAGTAAAACTACGGAGAAGTCAATTATAAGGTGCTTGTATTAGCAATCTTGCCTACAGATTAGAAACTTTATGGCATGTACTTCTTATTGAGGTTTTTTTTTTCCAATGAAACAATGAGTTTATTCCTCAACAATGGCAGTTGCATGAGCTTCTTATTGACAAGTGATCTTTCTTTATGACTCGAGCTGAGTTACCGGAAATTATCAATTAATATGAACATAAATATCAAAACCCCTACGTCTTTTCCGCTAGGCCTTATCGCCATTAGACTAGTTCATCTGTTGCAACATAGGGCCAATGTTGGCAGTGCAAACTCTTTATTGTTAAACTTCGGTTGCAATTTACAACGATACTGGTTCCGCACGCTTGCTTATGATGCCTCAGAAATTATCCTACAATCATGCAGCTGCTGAAGCAAAAGTTAGCTGACGACATAGCCAAACCAATATAATTTGATTTAGAGCTCAGAACAGCTTGTCTTCAACCCGTCGGTAGAAACTTGACTGCCTCGGTCTTCCATCAGTAACATTATGAGATTACATACCCTTCCCAACAAGGTCACTTTGCATATTATAGCTTTTGCATGCAAATTATGATGGGCACACCACCATTGAATGATTAGTGCTCTAAGTGAGGTTCACTTTATTTATATTTATTGAAATAAATTGGTGGTGATTGATAGATTGGCACGAACTAGTATACTGTGTATGGATATAGTCCGTGTCTTTGCCCACCAAAATCAGTAGCTTACGAATGGCCACGTGGACCCTCTTTCCATTCTATTACGTGGTTCGGTCCTTTCTCGCTCCAGCCCGTTCAATGATACTACCCCATCGGCCCTTCTTTACTTGGTCTCATGATCTCCCACGTGATGTGTAGATGTCACTCCAACAACCTACATATATTTTCGCTTCGGTACACATCCTTAAACACATCGATAGCTGAGATTAGCTGATACTCCTTTGTTATTGGAGGCACGATTGTCTTAATAAAAAAAGCCACGGCACGCCGTTGGGACAGCTGAGCCACGGGGGCGACGTGGCTTATGTACGAGCCGAGCCGGCTTCACGCCGGTGACGTTTGGGCCCACTATCTCAGCCCGAGGGCGAGGTTTTTTTTTCTTCTGTGGATGTGTTTTTCTTTAAGAGTGCGTTGACTGGTGTGGACGTGCGTGTGGATGGGGCGAGGACGCCCGTGTGATCGTGCATTAACGGCCCTGCCATGCATGGCCGCAGTAACTGCGGCGTGCATGCAGGCGCCGTGAGCGACCGCCCGCCGGCCTCGGCTGCCGCGTTTGACACGACCACCCCCTGCCGCACGCCTTCCACCTCGGGCCGCTCGTATTCCTCCTCGCGCCGCGCACCACAGGCACATCGTCTGCCGCGACCACCCGCCTGCCGCCGGCGGCCCCTAGGCCGCCCGCCTGCCGTCCTCGTCTACCACGCTTGCCGCTGCCGCGCGTGCCGCGACTGACCGCCTGCCGCCCGCCGCCTGCCTTGGGCCGCCCGTCTTCCTCCTCTCGCCGCGCGCCACCGACACCTCGCCTGCCGCCCACCGCCCGCATTAATGCGGCCGCGCCCCCGCCCCGTCCCCTGCCGGCTATATAAGCCCGCCCCGCCCCGGTCTTCTTCACTCCAGACCGCGACGTTCTCCCCCTCTCCCGCCCTCCTCTTCTCCACCCCCAGCTATGCAATGTCGTCGAGCGACTCCTCCGACGAGGGCGCGGCGTCGGGCAGCGTCTGGCCGTCGAGCCCGACCCTCGGCCAGACAGAGGATCCGGCCTGGTTCAGGATCCTCTTTGCAGCCGGCTTCCAAGGTGCCCGACCCGTGCAGGATCAAGGCGGACAACATCCCCACCCTCGGCCCGTCGGCGACGAGGGAGGAGCACCGCGCGTTCCCCAGCGGCCACTTCAACAGGAGGGCCCGCCACGGCTTTTGGCGTGGCAAAAACTTCGACATGGTGGTCGGGGCGTTCAGATGAGCCACGGTCGGTCTCCATGTCAGGGACATCATCGGCGAGGCCGGTTCTTCCCGATGCCGTCGCGCCAACCCCACCACGGTTTTTTTTTATTTTTTTTGATTTTTTTTATTTTCAAATTTTAACCTCTAATCTCTGATCGCCACCCCCTCATCACTACTCAATTTATACTATAATCACCCCACATCATTCCAAATCATCTAACTTCCCGACCGGTCACCCATCCCTCTCACTACTCTAGCCCGAGCACGCTTAACTTTCGGGTTCTATTCTTCTTCGATTCCGAGTCTGCACTTGTTGTTTTCCTGACAATAGTAAGATGTCAATCCTATTAACCCTTAGGAATTTTGCTTCAGCATGAAGTGACACATTTCACTGTTTAAGTTTGAAACTATTGTTTAAAAAACAATAATTATTTAGTAACACTAATATTTCTTGAATAATTAGTTTGACCATTGTTTGACCATAGTTTGACCATAGTTTGATCAAAATTCAAAATAACTAAAATAATTATTTAGTAACACTAATATTGTAGAATAATTAGTTTGACCATTGTTTGACCATAGTTTGACCATAGTTTGAAATTTTTTGAATTTTTTTGCCTCTCCAGATCTTAAAAGCCCCGTAATTTTTTTCTGTTAGGTTTTTGAGGATTTTGAAAATGTTTAACGGGGTTCCCCCTGTTAAATTTGGGTGTAACTTTTCGAGTAGATCATTTTGAGGATTTTTCATATAATCTCGGAGAAACTCACCAAGAGCAACCAGGCACTATGGCGGGCGACGGTGTTGTCCGCCATCCGCGGTGCTCAGATGCAGAAGTACCTCAACGTCGATCATCCGGTGCCGCCCATGGAGCTGGAGATCACGGACTCCGACGGGAAAACCAAGAAGAAGGCCCCCAACCCGGAGTTCCAAACCTGGTATGCACAAGATCAGCAAGTTTTCTCATATCTTCTGACAAGGCTGCCCCGTGAGATGGCAATTCAGGTCGCCACCTGCCACACCTCGGCCGAGCTGTGGAACACGGTCCAGGGGATGCTCTCCTCACAGACCCGTGCCGCGACCGTGAACGTGTGGATCGCCCTCGCCAATCTTCAGAAGGGAAACAACTCTGTCACGGACTACGTCGGCAAGATCCGAACCCTCTGTGACGAACTTGTCATAGCAGGCAAAATGGTGGACGAGGAGGACGTCGTCTCCCACATCCTGGCCGGGCTTGAAGAAGACTTCGACCCGGTGGTTTCAGCCATGTGCTCCCGTGTGGAGCCAGTCACCGTGCCAAAGCTGTACTCACAGCTCGTTAGCTTTGAGACACGGATGAATCTTCGTCACGGAGGATCCCAGTCCTCGGCGAACGCGGCGACACGCGGGCGTGGTCGCGGCGGTGGTGACAGTGGCCGCGGCAGACAAGGTGGCGGCAACTCGGTGGTGATCGCGGCCGTCTCTACACCAAGCAAAACGGTCGCGGTGGAGGCGGCAGGGGCAACTACAACAACTCTGCTCCTGCCCCCAAGGTGGTGTGTCAGATCTGTGGCAAGCCAGGCCACCCGGCCTGGAAGTGCTGGAAGCGCTACGATGAGTCGTACCAGGGATAAGAAGAGAAGTCTGCCAACATGGTGACCCCGGCGGCGAACAGATCCATACTGCAAGCGGTTCAGGTATGGCTATCCAACACATTGGTTATTCAGCTATTCACACTCCCGATCGAGATCTCCACTTAAAAAAAATCCTTCATGTCCCAGAAGCTGATAAAAGCCTAATTGCAGCTAGTCGGCTTGCTACCGACAACAATACCTTTGTTGGAATTCATCCTTGATTTTTTCTTGTCAAGGAACAGGGAACGAGGAAGGTTCTACTGCGAGGCAGGGGTAGACGAGGTCTCTATCCTGTCAAACACGTGGGGGGAAACGCCAAGAAGCAAGTGCTAAGTGTCATCAAATTGTCCTCAGATAGGTGGCACCGGCGTTTAGGTCATCCTTCTTCAGTTATCGTGAGATAGATTGTTAGCAACAATAACCTCCCATGTGATAGTTTGTTCAATAATGAGTTTGTATGTGACGCTTGCCAAAAAGACAAAAGTCACCAGCTACCTTATCCAAAGTCAATAAGTGAATCGAAGTTTCCCTTAGAACTTGATTTCTCTGATGTTTGGGGACCTGCTGTTGAAACAGTAGGAAGAAAGAAATTCTATGTAAGTTTCATAGATGATTTTAGCAAGTTCACGTGGATCTATCTCATTAAGCATAAGTCTGAAGTTTTCCAAAAATTTCATGACTTTCAAAATCTTGTTGAAAGGCAATTCAATCGCAAAATTCTTGCTCTCCAAACAGACTGGGGTGGTGAGTACGAAAAACTCAACTCCTTTTTCACAAATATTGGCATATCTCATCATGTTTCTTGCCCCTACGCTCATCAACAGAATGGCTCGGCAGAACGAAAACACCGGCATATAGTTGAGGTTGGTCATTGCATGAAGGAGTGTTGTTGAATCCAGAGGAAGGAACAAAGTATAGAAGTATAGTTGGTGCACTTCAATATTTAACCTTAACAAGGCCAGATATTTCCTTCTCTGTTAACAAGGTTTGTCAGTTTCTACATGATCCTACCACAGTACATTGGATAGCTGTAAAAAGGATTTTGAAGTATCTTCAAGGAAGTCTTGAAACATGGCTGAGATTATGTATGTCTTCTTCAACAGCAGTGAGTGCCTTTTCAGATGCTGATTGGGCTGGATGTCCTGATGATACAAGGTCCACTGGTGGTTTTGCTATCTTCCTTGGTTCAAACCTAATATCCTGGAATGCAAAGAAACAAGCAATTGTGTCCCGGTCAAGCACAGAAGCAGAGTATAAATCTCTGGCAAATGCAACTGCTGAGGTGATGTGGATAGAAACTTTGCTTAATGAATTGGGCATTGGGAGGTCACATGTCTCTCAGTTGTGGTGTGATAATCTTGGAGCAACTTATCTTTCTGCAAATCATGTATTTCATGCAAGGACCAAGCATATAGAAATTGATTATCATTTTGTTCGAGAAAGAGTTGCACAGAAACTGTTGGAAGTACGGTTCATTCCAACAGGTGATCAAGTTGCTGATGGTTTTACGAAACCCTTGCAAGCTCGACAACTTCAATCCTTCAAGAACAATCTAAACCTTCACATGTTGAGATTGAGGGAGGATGTTAAATGATAGGCTTGTATATTAGACGTGACACATAGGTCACAATATTGTGTGCGTGTGTAACCTTGTTATCTACGCAGGTTGTTAGGAAGATATTGATCCTATCTCTTGTATAGCTTGGAGGATGGGTCAAGACTCCAACAACCTGCCGCCACATGTAATCTTTGTGCTATATAAACACGCACACGTCCCTGCAACGATGCATACGCTTACCGCAAAACTTTTCCTCTTACACCAACTTCTGTTGGCCATGTCCACGACAGGATTGAGGTATGTTTCGAGAAAGAGAGGTATTGCGAAGGTTAAATTCTGTCCCTGCATGCACACAGGTAGGCGGTCACCAAACCAGATTGTCTCCTTGAGAATCCCAAACTAGGTTATTGGAGATGTCACCAAGTCATGATCCAGAGCTGAGTATAGAGAGTGTCGGTTGTGGAAATCGCATTGAAGAAAGAAAATGCATGTCAACTGTCAAGTAATCTCAGAGTTACTGATAAGGTTGGCTTGTCCATAGCAGAGAAAAAAAACCTTCTGTACGCCCTCTGTTATATAGAGATGGCAATACTTTATATAATGGTTTATCTTTAACATCATCTCTAGCCCCTTTATATAGCGTGTCCATATTATTTTCTTTGTTCAAGATGTTTCCATGTTGTAGTGTTGCTCAAGCTGCTACAGTAAAATATATGGAGAAAGATTATGCAACAACAGTAGATGTGGCCGCTATATATGCCTTGCATATAAAGTTGCCATGTTGACTCTCAGCCAATACGCTGATAGGCCAAAGATAAAAAGGGTTCTACAAATCGCACTTTCAAAGAGACAATTATGAGAAGATTAAAAAAATCCCCTCCAGGCCCCCGCGTCGCTGCCTCCCGTGGGCGACACGGTTGGCGGCAGCGCCCCCGGCCTCCCACCCCTTTCCCTCCACTGCCTCCCTTGCCGTTGTCGGCGTTCTCCCCCGGGCAAAGTCCGGCCAGAGCTGGCGGCGACGGGCCCTTGTTCTATCGCCTCTGGTGGCGGCCCGCTTGTGGATCGGGGAGTCCACGGCGGTGGTTGGCGGGGTCGCGACGGGGTGCATCGGCGGTTGCGCCGGGGCGGCGGCGGTCTTCCTCTGTGACGGGGGAGCTAGGCAAGGGGGCAGCGTCCACGCGGGGGCTGGTCTTGGTGTTATTTAAACCTCCTCTTTATTTATCTATAATAAGTGTTTTATGGGTTACATTTAGAGGTGTGATCAAAGCAGAAACTTCATCGGTCCAACATTAGAATCACAAAAGTTTTGCATGCTTGCTCGGAATTAGCTAGGTAATAGATGAAATTTAATCAGGAAAATATGACTAATTTGATCTCTTGTTTGAATGTTTGTTAGGTCAATTCATAGTAACCATCATACAAAAAGGTACTGAAAATAATTAACCCAACAATTTGAATTACTATATATTGAGAACTTCCAAGGAGTTCTTCAGAAATTACTCCCACAACACATTGACGAGCAATACTCCCGTCGACATTTCGATTACTAAGTGGCATGTAGTAAATCACAAGAGTCTAGAAGAATGACAATGTATCCAGATCGCATGTGCCTGTATTGTATGAAGACCATGTCAGTGCACCATATGCATAGTACAGTAACCATGTCATGCATATTCAACCACGTAGGCTGAGCCCAAAATAGGGAACTTCATACATCTGGATATTTTTGTTTGTCAAGGGACGGCCATCCTCCATTATCTTCTGATTAAATATGGCGCGCTGCAGGTCCGGGTGAATGCCTTCCGTAGCCCATATTTTCTCCTTGACATTATATAGATGGCTCCCGACCTCAAGATTACAGAATTTTCCTTGTAACGTCTTCATGTAGATGTTCATCCTCCCACTCGGACACCCTCTGTGGAGGACGAAGAGGAGGGTGGCATCACTGCGAAAGTTGAGGCTCGCCAAGGTGCCGCTGCCTTCATTGTTGTCGAGCTGTCTTTGGCAAAGATGAGGTATTACTGGTTCTTGGGAAAGCCGTGCTCGTACTGAATCTTTGCCTTGACATTGTCGATAGTACCTGAGCTCGTGACTGCAACATTCATGGTCCTGCCTGTTAGTGTCTCTACCATATGGATCTGCATCTTCTCATGGAGCGGGTGAAGGCTGAGATCGTCAGTGGATCCACTGTAGCCGCCGTACAGCTGCTCCCCAGTGAGGACTTGTTTGGTTTGGCAGGGTTTGAAGAGGTTTGAAAGGGATTAAATCCCTTGCAAGTCAAAATCCTTCTCAAACCTCCCCAATCCCCTTCAATCCCTGTGGCAAGAGGATTAACTGAACATGGCCTGAAGGTGAGGCGGTGCTGATCCTGGATCTTCACCTTGACAACGTAGATGGTATCTGATGGATCGACCTTAAGGGAGATCGTCTTGCCGGTGGGAGTGCTTACAAAAATGAAAAATCTGTATCGTGGAGACTTAACTTGCTGGACATGCCCGTGCTATCTGGGAGGAGATTAAGAATGTTTTTGGGATCAAGCTATATCGTTCATCCTTTACATCTCCAAAGCAATGGCTTTTCAATTTCCTATCCTCTGGTTCTGATCGAGATGTCTCTATTCTGACTGTCACTCTGTGGCACATTTGGGAGGCTCGGAATTCTGCTCGTAATGAACCTGTTGCTCCTCTCCCGAAGCATACGGCTGTGAGGGCGCGTGCTTACATTGATTTGATCTTCCAACATCTGTTCAAAACTCGTGCTAGACGTGAGACACCTGCTTCTAGCTCTCATTGGTCTCCGCCACTGCATGGTTCTTTGTTGGTGTCTTCAGACGCAGCTGTTTCTTTGGACCGGGGTTACTCAGCTATTGGCGTGGTGATTCAAGACCATTCGGGCCAGTGTGTTGCCGTTGCTTCAGAACCCTTGCCAGGTGTTTCATCCCCGGAAGTGGCAGAGGCGACGGCTCTTCGTCGTGCATTTTATTTGGCTCTCCAAGAGAACTATATGCATGTGATTTTCCAATCCGATTGTCTCTCGGTGGTGCAAAGGTTGCATTCTTCTGCACGAGATCGCTCCATTATGGGTTCTATAATCGCTGATATCAAGACGGCGTGTGGGGCTCTGTCTTCTGTGACTTTCAAGCATGTTCGTCGGCAATGTAATGTTTTAGCTCATGTTTTAGCTAGATCTAGTTTGAACTCTGTGAGTCTTTGTATTTTCCATTCTGCTCTGGATTGTATCCGGGAGACTCTATGTAACTTTGTTGCTTGATCAATAAAGACCGACGTTCTCTCAAAAAAAAAACTTGCTGGACAAACATCACACCTAAGGGGGGGGGGGGTTAGCATCAGTACAGACACAAGCGCTCATATACACGCGCATACACTCAACCCTATGAACGCACACACGCACACCCTATCCCTATGAGCACCTCCGAGAGACTGAGCCGGCATATCATTTTGAGATTTACGAAGTCACGCAGAAAATCCTGAAATAAATCCAGGAATAATGCGAGCACCAGGATTTGAACCCTGGTGGATTGGGGATACCACAGTCCACCTAACCAACTCAACCACAGGTCTGGCAGTTATATTCTTGCATGCAGATGCAGTACGATTCAACCGACTCCGAACATGACTCACTCAGATACTTAACCTATTCCGATTACATCTAAAACACGACAAGGAGTCGATCGCACCACACGTACACGTCGCCCTAAAATATAGCTAGCTAGGGCCGGCGGACGAGACCATCAATTGTCACGAACCAAACCCATCGTCGCTATCAATCCCCAATTCCAATCGGCAATCGCCGCCGCCGCCCGCCCGCCTTACGTCTCGCACGGCGCCATGACAAACCTCCCTGCCGCCGCCGCTTCCAGGTGCTCGGGCCGTCATCGCCGACCGCGACAACGCGACCACCGCCCACGCCGTCACCAGCCAAGGGAGCGACATCAAGGTGACCTTCGAGCTTGCGGACCCGCCCGGCGTCTCTCGCTGCTTCGTCCACTGCCCCAGGCTCGCGGGGAGCCGCTACGGGGGAGATCCCGTGGTTCTGAGCTCTGCGGACGCCTTCGTCCTTCTCGTTGTCACCTTCAAGCACGGCTCCAGGCCAGGTCCAGGGGCTCCATCTGTACGGCGGAGATCCCGTGGTTCTCAGTTGGGCGGACGCGGGGAGTACAATGATTTCTTTGTCTATAGGGCAGGCCCAGGGGCACCATCTCTCTGCCTTCTCCCCGGCGTCGACTCCTACCGCTCTCCTGACTACGTCACGCTGGCCGGTGTTATGCCCCTCGGCGGCGCCGATCTCAACAGCAAAGACTACGCCGTGGTCTTCCCCTCGCTATCAAAATTTCACTCGCGATACACCAATGACTCTACCAGCAAGGAGTACAACCTCTACGTGTATCGCTCCGATATCTCTGACTGGCAGTGGCACAACATGGTGTCCAAGAATCACAATTCTGAGGTAATTATGCAGCACGAAGGCACGCGCGTGATCTTTGCCGGAAGTGGAACACTCGGCTGGGTCAATCATTGGCATGGAATTCTTCTATGCAACTTGCTCGACCAGTATATGGTCATGCGTTTGATCGAATGGCCTGTTCCAATGCCTTGCGATCTGGTGTCGTGGTTCGGCATGGGGGTCGACAGTATCTACACATGGTCGTTCCATGACGTCGCTATAAGCAATGGCGTGATAAGGTTTGTCGAGCTGAAATCTTGTCGGTGTAGCGATACCCACAATGAGAAAGGGGTCATTGGCCAAGGCTGGACGGTCACCACATGGAACAGGGGGATCTACTCAAATAAGTGGGACAAGAAGTTCACTGTCAAGGCCGATAACGTGCCTGTCACGGGTTCAAGTTACCCTAAGGTATCGGGTGGCAAGAGGTTGAGTTGGGATAAGGTGGTTCACGGTGGGCCCACTCTGAGCTTGTGTGACGATGATGTTGTCTACATCGTGGCTAGACTGGACATGCGGTCTGCGGTTGCATGGATGCTTGCCATTAACATTAGAGAGGGAACACTGGAAGCGGTCCAGCAGTGTTCTGCGGATAAGATACTCGCTCTTGAACCGACTTATGTTCAGTGTGCTTTGTCCAACTACGTCAAGCAGTACAGAAGGTCATGAGGAAGGGGAGCTTGCAGGAAAACTATGTAGATGTCAGTTATAAATACTTGTATTAGCAATCTTGATGATTTATAACTTGCCTACAGATTATCAACTTTATAGCATGTGCTTGCCTACAGAGAAGTTTCTTTAGCCAAGTATGTAGTTTTCATATGATAAATTTGTGTGAGAACTGAACATTCTGCTAAAAGTAAACACGCGGTTTATCACATCTACAAAACTTTTGCCAACAATGACATTGTTCATTTTTGGCATATCCACTAAGCACTGCGACAAAGTTATATAATCTGTTAGCAACTTCTATTGTGGACATTGCTCAAGGTTGCCCATAAAATACTCACGACATTTGTTGTTGTTTATTGAAGTTCTTGTACATTTGATATATAAAGGGAAATGTGTTCCTTTTTCAGCACATTTGATATATAATGGCCTCATTGATGCTTAGTGTTGTTTTACTCTTCCAAAAAAAAAATCTGACTAGTTCTTTCTAAAAAATAATTTGAATGTTGTGTTCTACTGTTTCCAATTATTACTCTCCAAAATTTGGAAGTTCAGTATCCTTCTTTTCTCCAATAATGGGATATTCTGGTCGTGAGAGAGCTAGTTGCCTATGATGTGCAATCATAGCAATACTTGGTTGATGGTATCCCTAGGTTCCATATTAAGTGCCATTTGGTAGATACTGAGCTGCCTTGTTT
This sequence comes from Aegilops umbellulata, assembly GCA_032464435.1. NCBI lineage: Eukaryota > Viridiplantae > Streptophyta > Magnoliopsida > Poales > Poaceae > Aegilops > Aegilops umbellulata. Next base: position 643,546,378 of record CP136060.1, on the reverse strand, counting down.
TTAAAGAGTTCAGTTTTTTTGTCCGGTTTTTACATATTTGCTAATCAGACTTCTTATTGTCCAGGAAAATTTTGCTATATTAGTATGGTTGAAAACTCAGAGTATGGAAGGCGGTGGATATGAACCCTCTTAAGCAGTAGTTGCACTGAACCGATGACTATTTCTTTGTTTCAAAATCATGTAGCGACTGTCATCCTTGTTTTTCTCAACTCGAAATAAGGACAGAGGCATGGTCTTGTTGTTTTTTCCACATTGAGTCCATATATATAATTATATAAATTTGTACACGCAATCCCTTTTTCTTCAGTTTCTATTGTCCCAGCATACGATGTTGTGCATTTCGAATAGCTATCATGAAGTATATTTGGCATATGGAGGAGACCAAGATGGGTTATTGGAGGAAATTACAACATTAAACGTAATATGGACAAAATTCAATTAGATTTCTTCAGATGATTTTTCTTAATAGTTCTTCAGAAGATATTGAAAAAAAAGGGGGGGGGGGGGGGCTTCCTGGCCATGGGAGGGGCGGGGGGGGGGGTCTGGGGAGGTCAGTTGGGTGTCGGGGAAAGGGCCAAACGTGCTACAAAGGAAGGCGACGGTGATGGCTCATGGGTAGCACAGTGTCGTGGTCTTGGCCGCACTCGGATAGGGGCATGGGCGGTGGGGGCGGCGCTGGTGGTGCACTGGTGCGGTGAGGCTAGGCGCGCCAGGGACGGGAGGTAGCGACGAGGCTGGCTGGTCAGTGGCGGCCGACATGCAGAGCACGCTTTTGGCATGCCTGCCTCATGGTCACCATGACACTGAGGGTCTGGGGTCTTTTGACCGCTCTCTCCGTGTCTAGTAGCTTACGCATGTAGTTTACTAGATGAAGCGTGCTGTGTCAAAACTCCTACTCGCAGGTAGGAGTTTTTGTTGTACCAGGGAGAAGTGGCACGGGGGCTGATTTTTGGTGTGTTGTGCCTACGTACTAGGATGAGTGTTTTATACCAAGTTTGAGTAAATGTAAATGGTACTTTGTGTAAACCAGAAGTTGGGGCAGAAACTTCTTTGTGGATGCTGTGCTCACTAGCGAAACTTCTAGCTAGTGTTTGTGGCATTTTTAGGGTTTAGCTGACCTCTAGAAATTATGAGAATTGTACGAGATTTTTGGAGTGGCAGAAATACATGTTGCTTCATAACCCATGTGCTTGCGGGTATATTCTTTCATAAAAAAAGAATATATTGAGAAAGAAATTGTGGATGGGCTTGGCTAGAAATGTTAGTGAAATCTTGTGATGTGTGTGAGGCTTGGATGCAGGAGAAAAATAATTCATATTCCTAAGTCTTAAGTCCAAAGCTTCATTCAAATAAAGATCCAGATAAACTCCATATGAATCCAAGTTATTTTGGAAAAAAAAGGAAAGGGTCAAAATCCAGGGTGTTAAAGAGATGATATAAGACTTAAGGCCGAGGGGTCTACCAAAGCTTCCTAGGAATGGAGCCTCCTGATATACATGATGTGGTTTCTGCATTTGTGGTCCCACATGTCAGGGACTGGACATGATTCCTATTTTTCCTTTGTGTGAGTTTCTTAAACAAATTTGTTAAGTAATTTATCTTGCTAATTTAAAAATATTTGTTATCCACTCCTAACTTAACATTTTATTTAAATTTACAGCTTATTTTCTATCTCGAAGAAAAATATGAAATATAGTAGACAAGACCTATTACACTATTGGCTTAGAGCTTACTTGGGAGGAGAAGAATTATCTTGTCTCCTTTCTTAATAATGTTGAGTGGTTTAATGGCACTATACGTTGGTCCAAATACTACACCATACGTGCCACTAGTCCACAAGTTGAGCAATACAAATATTCATAAAAAATGCATGGTACGATTTTGTACTATTATTGTGTCACTAGTCATCTTAAAGAAACTACACTTCTTATGTATGTTACTATCACTAGTAGAAAAAGGGTCAAACGTGAAGCACATTAGTGCCGGTTTGTATTTGAGCCGGTACTAATGGTACCATTAGTGCCGGTTCGAACGGATTTGCATAAATGCCGGTTCGTGTTGAACCTTTAGTACCGGTTCGTGGCACGAACCGGTACTAAAGGGGTGGTGGCAGGCTGGCGTTAGGCCGGGGCCCCACGATCACCTTTAGTACCGGTTCGTGGCACGAACCGGTACTAAAGGTCTAACCTTTAGTACCGGTTCGTGCCACGAACCGATACTAACGGGGTCTGACCTATAGTACCGGTTGGAGACACAAACCGGCACTATAGGGCAATTTTCAAACTCTACCCCCACCCCCCCCCGGTGGATCGCCTTTTCAGTTTTAAAAAAAATAAACAAAAATGATGGAAATGTCAAAAAAATAAAAGAAAAAAAGTTTCCCATGTGATATGTGGTCTAGTTGTTGGGAAAATTTGCAAATGTGAATTTTGACTTTATTTGCAAAATCTCTCTGAAATTTGTAAAAATGGGCATAACTTTTGCATACTAACTCGGATGAAAAAGTTTTTTATATGAAAAATCATCTACTCGAAAAGTTACATCCAAATTTAATTGGGGGAACCCCGTTAAACATTTGCAAAATCCTCAAAAACCTAATAGAAAAAAGTTACGGGGCTTTTAAGATTTAGAGTGGAAAAAATTGAAAAATATTTAAACTATGGGCATACTGTGGTCAAACAATGGTCAAACTAGTTATTCTAGAATATTAGTGTTACTAAATAATTATTTCAATTTTTTGAATTTTGGTCAAATCTGGTCAAACTATGGTCAAACTATGGTCAAACTTATTCAAGAAATATTAGCGTTACTAAATAATTACTGTTTTTTTAGAATAATAGTTTCAAACTCAAACGGTGAAATGTGTGACTTGCTCAAGCTAAACTCTGGAGGGTTAATAGGATTGACATCTTACTATTGTCAGGAAAACAATAAGTGCAGACTCGGAAACGAAGAAGAATAGAACCTGAAAGTTAAGCGTGCTCGGGCTGGAGTAGTGAGAGGGATGGATGACCGGTCGGGAAGTTAGATGATTTGGAACGAGCGATCCACACTTGAGCAGTTAAGAGAGGTGATTAGAGACTAAATCATCAAATAATTCAGAAAAATTAAAAATCAAAAAAATTCAAAAAAAATCCAAAATTTTCAAAAAAAAACCTTTAGTGCGGGTTGGTCCCCCGTACCAGGTCGCGAGCTCACGCCACGTGGTGGCACTTTAGCGTCGGTTCATGCCGAACCGGTACTAAAGGGGGAGTCTTTAGTGCCAAAATTTTAGTGCCGGTTCCATAACCGGCACTAAAGGCCCTTACAAACCGGTATTAATGGTCCGTTTTCTACTAGTGTATGATGTTCTTCAACAGAAGCTCCCAAGAGTTGTTGTGTTTGCAGCGATGGATGTGAAAGGTGAGATGACAATTATTTCTCATCAGAAGACGAATTTCAAAGGCACATACTCGACTGCAGACCCACGAGATGGACGCCTCAAAATTGATGAATGATGGCAAATATTGAATGAGTGCAAACCAGAAATTGAAGATCGGCGAGCATGGAGATGCATTTTTTTTATTCTTCTCAGTTTAACCTAAAACAGAGGAGTATGTCCTAGTACTTTGTCATGATCATGACTAATTAACTAGTGAATGTTTGTACAGTCAATTGTGCTTTGCCTACTATGTGATGGCTGCTAGCTAGGAAGGAATATTTAGTTGGGGCACTTGTAGTCATGATTTACACAATTAGAGCTACTGGTTAATGTATGCATTAATATTTTGCAGTCTCTTATCGAAATCAATGTATTCTTGTATGGTTTTAAACATAGTCGTGGCAGCATCAATGTTGCCATGGCTGCGAAATTTTTAATTTGCGTGACTGACATTCAGTGGTCGGCGCTACAAGCAACCTGCCACAGCTGTCACGCCCACCAGCGTGGCGATTATCTTGGCACATCCGCTCCAGAGTCTCTACCAATGGCGGACGCGCACCCGCCCCTATGCCATGTTAGCAGTGGTGGAGGCCCCTGGGAGCCTCGCCCGTCATTGTTGGGCTTTTCCATCCCACCACTATCGGTCTTTTTCTTCCCGCCACTGCTAGGCATTCCTGCATTAGTGCCAGAGCTACATCGTGGCGACTTCCGTGTTGCAACTGCCACGACAAACGACCAACGAGCGACCGGGACAGCGAGAGGAGATGCTGGAGATAGAGGCAACCTCTCTTATGGCGACCATTGAGGGCAAGATGCTACAACGGAATTCATAATGCTACAGTGGGCACCACCGGAAGCTGGAACCATTGTTTCCCGGTGCTGGAACCACGGCAGCATTTTTTGCATTTGCTACCACCGTTTTTGTGGTTTTCTAACCAACAACGGTAATTTTTGCTATGACCGCCTTCTACTATTTTGCTGGAACTAACGCTCAATTTTGTATTTCTGCTATCACAAGCGTTTTTGCTTGCTGGAAGAAGCTACAATATTTGCTACCATCACAGTTTTTGTTTGTTGGAACAGCGCCCGATTTTCTAATTTTGCTACCAACGTTATTCGGTTTTTGCTGGAACCGTCATGAATTTTTGTTGCGGCCAACAAATTGAGGGCGAGGTACAGCGCGAGCCCGGCGACGAGTGCTGCAATCGGCGGCCGTCACCACCAAAGTTGCAACCGCGGACAGTGCACCGTGCACGTTGTTGCATGCGTGGAGCCGGCGAGGCGGTTGCCGCTGCTTTGTGTTTCCCTCTGCTACTGTTGGATGTGATTTTTCTTGGAAGAAACCGATTCGGGCCCTGATTTGGCGACCAGATGCGATCAAATTGGACGCCTGCGCGGTGACCGGCCGATCTGGAGTGCCCCAGCCGTGGCCTGATCGCTAACGTGACCCTAAATTAAATTCTTATAAATTAATTAAATGGGCGGTGTCGTGACTTCTCACCGGCCATATAGCTAGCTATAGGGTTGCTTACCCTCGTCGGCCGACGATACGATTCCCCAGTTCCAATCGCCGCTGCCGCCCGCACGCCTGACGTCCTGCGCGCGGCCATGCCAGACCCCCTTGCCGCCGCCACTTTCAGGCGCTGTGGCCGTCTCCCCTGGGTGCTCACCGACTCAAAGTGCCACATCGGCGACCGCGACAACGCGACCACCGCCCGCGGCGTCACGAGCCAAAGCGGCGACATCAAGGTGACCTTCGAGCTCGCGGACCCGCCCGATGTCTCTCGCTGCTTCGTCCACTGCCCCGGCCTGGCGGAGGGCCGCTACGGCGGAGATCCCGTGGTTGTGAGTTCTGCGGACGCGTTAGTCCTTCTCGCCGTCCCGTTCACCGCCGACTCCGGCCGCCGCAGGGAGTACAAGGATTTCTTCGTCTACAGGGCAGGTCCAGGGGCTCCATCTCTCAGCCTTCTCCCCGCCCCCTACCGCTACCCCGACTACGTCACGCTGGCAGGCGTCGTGCCCCGCGCCGATCTCAACAACAAAGACTACGCCGTGGTCTTCCCCTTGGGATCAAAATTTCGCTCGCTATACAACTCTACCAGCAAGATATGCGACTTCCTCGTGTATCACTCCGATATCTCCAAGTGGCCGTGGCGCCGCGAGACGGCCAGCATCGCCATGATGGACACCAAGTACAGCACTCACGAGGTAATTATGCGGCACGAAGCCACCCGCGTGATCTTCGCCGGAAGAGAAACACTTGGCTGGGTCAATCATTGGCATGGCATTATTCTATGCAACGTGCTTGACCCCAATCGGGTCATGCGTTTGATCCCATGGCCTGTTTCGATCCCTTGCGATCTAGTGTCGCGGTTCGGCATGGGAGTCGACAATATCTACGCACGGCCGTTCTGCGACGTCGCTATAAGCAACGGCGTGATCAGGTTCGTCGAGCTGAAACCTTGTCAGTGTAGCGACACTTGCAATGATAAAGGGGTCATTGGCCAAGGCTGGACGGTCACCACATGGACCAGGGCGATTCGCTCAAACAAGTGGGACAAGAGGTTCACTGTCAAGGCTGATAATGTGCCTAACACAGGTTTAAGTTACCCTAAGGTATCGGGTGGCAAGAGGCTATGCTGGGACAAGGTGGTTCATGGTGGGCCCACTCTAAGCTTGTGTGACGAAGATGTTGTCTATATTATGGCTAGACTGGACATCCGGCCCGCGATTGCATGGATGCTTGCCATTAACATTAGAGAGGGAACATTGGAAGCCGTCAAGCAGTGTTCTGCTGAAAAGATGCTTGGACTTGAACCGACTTTTGTTCGGTGTGCCTTGTCCAACTACCTCAAGCAGTGGAGAAGGTCTTGAGGAAAGGGAGTTTGCAGAAAAACTACGGAGAAGTCAGTTATGAGGTACTAAGCACTGCGACAAATTTATATCATATGTTAGCAACCTCTATTGTGGACACTGCGTAAGGTTGCCCACAAAGGACTCATGAAATTTGTTGTTGTTTATTGAATTTCTTGTACATTTGATATATAAAGGGAAATGTGTTCCTTTTTCTGTACATTTGATATATAATGGCTTCATTGATGTTTAGTGTTGTCTCACTCTTCCAAAAACAATCTGACTAGTTCTTTCTAGAAAATAAATTAAATTTTGTGTTCTACTGTTTCCGGTTATTACTCTCGAAAATTTGGAAGTTGAATATCCTTCTTTTCTCCAATAATGAAAGATATTTGTATTTCTTGTCATGAGAGTATTAGGTAATCATAGCAATATTTGGTTGAGAGTATTAGGTGCCATTTGGTAGATACTGTACTGAGCTGCCTTGTTTTTAAAGAGTGTTCAGTTTTTTTGCTAATCAGACTACTTACTTTCCAGGAAAATTTTGCTCAGATGATACAGGAAGCTGGACATGAGAAGGTTGAATAAGAACACGTCCCTGGTGGTCAGTCTACTTGACATTTAGTATGGATGAAAACTCATAGTAGAGAAGGCGGTGGATTCGAATCCTCTTAAGCAGTAGTTGGACTGATCAGATGACTATTTTCTTTGTTTCAAAATCAAGTAACGACTGTCATTATTGTTTTTCTCTCATCCTGAAATAAGAACAGAGGCATGGTCTTATTGTTTTCTCCACATGCATTGAGTCCATTTAATTGTATAAATGTGTACACGCAATCCCCGTTTCTTCAGCGTGCGATGTTGTGCATTTGGACTAGCTATAATGAAGTAAATTTGACATCTGGAGGAGACCAAGATGGGTTATTGGAGGGAATTACAACATTAAATGTAATATGGACAAAATTCAACTAGACTTCTTCAGATGATTTTTCTGAATAGTTCTTCGGATGAAATTGAAAAATGGGGAGCTTATGTATATTATCCTAGAAATAAACATCTTGTGTCAATCATACATTTGTTGCCAAATTTCATCTGCTAGGTAAGCTAAATTACTCCTGTTGTGCTTCCTTGGCAACTTGGCGAGACGCTTCATGTGTCTTCCTGCTGCGTGTCACAAGCGCAAACAGCTGCAACTTATTGGTTTTGGCCCATGGGATATATTTGCTTTTGCAATAGAAAAATGACTGGGTTCCTATCTTTGCTCAACTTCTTGAAGCATTGCATGTCAGCAGTACTGTGATGCCCCCAGCACCCATACGAGGTACCAGCAATACCTTTTGCAGTGAAACTGAATGGATTAGAAGCAGTAAATGATGTTGAATGTTCTCCTAAGAATATTACAGAGTTTGCCCATGACCGTTTGAACTTCACAAAAATCCTGTATTTGTTAATCTCCTCTTGGACTGATACTACTAGAGGCCCTAGCCGAGGGCTTGATGATGTAGCTGAAGAATGGCCCATCCTTTGCCAGGAAGCTGGCAAGGATGTCACAAACTTTAACATGCAGAAGGGAAAACAGAATGGACAGTGTTCCGGCAGATCCAGTAAAAGGAGGCAGAACATATGCTAGACATCTGCACAACATGTTCCTCTGTATATTAATACCACTTGAAGAAATGACACCCCCATGTTTTGCTGTGAAAGGAAATGACAGAAACTGCTCTGCATATGCAAACTACTCCCTCCGTCTCATAATGTAAGATGTTTTTGGATACTAGTGTAGTGTTAAAAAACGTCTTATAATATGAGACGGAGGGAGTAACTTATAATACATAGTTGATTTCATCACTAGCAAGCAGATGGAACTCACCCCGACAGAGTCAGGCATGCCGCGTAAGTGAAGAGTTCGAGGGGATAAAGAGTGGAATATTTGGAAAACCCAATTCGGTGCCCAGGCTCATCTGCACCCGGTAAAAAAAATTAAAAACAAATACTTAAAAAATTCAAAAAATTCTAATTGTTTTTGTGTGATAGATAATTTTATGCGTGAGGTTCACTCCAAAGTTCAACTTATTTAGACATCTGAGCAGCTCTCAGCAAAAAAAACAAATCGGGTCAGAACAATGTGTGAACAGTAAACTTTTTCACAGACCCTGAATTTTTCATTTTTGCTGAGACTTGCTCAAATGTCCAAATAAGTTAAAACTTGGAGCTCACCTCACGCATAAACTTATCTACCATGCAAAAAATATTGGAATTTTTTGAAATTTTCTAGTATTTGTTTTGATTTTTTTCGTCGGGGCAGGTGCAGATGAGCCCTGAATTTTATTAGGTGCAGATGAACATTCCATAAATCCGTGAAGTTTAAAAAGAAAATCATGAACTTTTACTAATTGTTCAGCATCTAATAAAATGTGTGACCCTTTCTAAAATTCATGAACCTTTTTGAAAATTACTGAACTTTTTTATAAACCGAAGAATACTTTATAAACAAATCCATGATTTTTTTAATTCGTGAATAGTTTCCAAATTTACAAACGATTTTAATCCGTGCGCATTCTTTTTAAAAACTCATGAACATTTTCGTTACAATAAAGAAGTTCTTTTAATGGTCCTAAAAGAACGTAAGTTATTTTAATTTGTGAAGGCAGCAGGGATCAATCGACTTTATTTTCCCTATCGAACGAACAGTACAGCTATTTTCTTCTGCGAAGGGAGCGGTATTCGCGCGGCCCATGTGCGCGACCTGGCAACTATCCTGCGCTACATGCGAAGAATAGGCTGGCCGTTTTCTAAGGCGCCGAGACGCGAGGGGAAGGCGAGAGGCAGAGGGGATTTCGGTTGCGATGGCCTGCTCCTCGCCGTCGCCGTCGCCGCCGGCGCAGGCGCGCGGCGGCCGCAACCCGCTGGAGGAGTGGAGCGGGCGCGTGAGGGCGCTGGAGGCGGGGTTCCGCGCCTGGATGGCGAAGCAGCCCATCCACGTCGAGGCGGCGGTGACCACGGCGGCGGGGGCGGTCCAGGGCGGGGCGCTCGGGGGCCTCATGGGCTCCATCACCGCCGACGGGGGAGCGCCATGGGTGCCGCCGCTCCCTCCCAACGCCAACCCGCAGGCCATGGCATCCTTCAAGCAGGCGCAGGTTGCGAACCATATATACCCCACCCTTCTCTGCTTATTTTATCTTATTTCCTGTTGATGAATTAATTGTCCGTGATAAACCGATAATGATTCTGTGTACGATTGGAACATGTTTTCTCAAGATTTGTTTGCAACTATTGGCCTGTGACCCGTCACTTTTGATTCCTGATCTATAGTCAACAACATAGGTTAAGGCCCGCATTTTCACCTTGATGGCATAGCAAAACAAATGTTGGCCTGACAGAGTATATCTCATGAATCCTAAGTTTCGAACTTTCACATGATGGTCACCAGCCTGCTTTCTTGCCTCGCAGGCTTTAGCTGCTGGACCGTTGGTGCAAGCGCGGAACTTTGCAGTTATGAGTGGTACAAACGCAGGCATATCATGTGTTATGAGAAGGATACGTGGAGTAGACGACATCCAGGGCAGGTGAGGCTTAGGTATTCCATTTTTATTTGGCAGATTTCTTCAAGGACTATAGCTTATATCATCAGTGTGGTGTCCCATACATGCGTTTTATTTAATCTTGGCAATCCAAAGATGCAATTGACCTTCCTTTTGGTAATTATTATCCAAAGGATGGTCCTTATTGCACAGCTTCAGGTTTCTGCTTGTTAATTCTTTAACTCCAATTAAGAAATCGATACTTGTCACTTTATGCATGACAGACATCCTATTTGTATTTTTTATAGCATGGCAGCCGCTTTTGGTTCCGGTGTTCTGTTCTCTCTAGTAAGTGGAATGGGAACTCCTAATCCGGTCGCAAATGCCATCACATCCGGTGTTGGTTTTGCGGTATTTCAGGGTGGCTTTTTCATGGTAATGATCTAGTCATCTTTGTTGGTTATTACAATTTGGATTCATTTTTCTGTGCAGTCCATCTTGCCACTAAATTTTCAATGTTGATGAGTTGCCTGCTTATGATCTTTTGTGGTTTGGATGGGTACATTAATAATTGAGTAAACGGATATTGTTTTGCCTGGCATGTGGAGATGACAGTTGCTTCTGTACATTAGACGAATCATGACCAACTTTAAAGTAAATACAGCATGTGCTTCACCAGAGCATTATGAATCGGCATTTACCTATTAAAATTCATAATTAATTTTATTTTGATGGTACTGCCTGCATGGAAATGTTGGGCATATCAAAAATATTCTGATGGCGAGTTTGCTTGAGCACTTCCATGCCTCCTTTTTTCCTTTCAGTATTATAAACCTCACTGAATTATCTCTAGAACATGGCCAGCAAGTAGGAATCGCCTGGAGGCTGGGGCCTTACAGGCCTTAGGTCTCCAGAAAACAGAAGAGAAGAACCTTGGGCATGGAAGAGCAACTTTTTGTTTCATGGCAGCTGGATGGAATTTTTTTAAGAAAAAATTGCTTGACTTTTGCTAAATTATGAGTGTAAACACACGCACATATTATGCTGATGCCATTATGGTGAAATCGAAAGGAATGCTTCTTCTTTTTTCCCCCAAATCTTCTTTGCTTTGATGAAATTACTACATATTTGGTTGCCTTGTCATCAACCCACAACTAACTGATAAATGATTGTCGGTCTGACATTCATATTATGTAATAAATAATTCTGCTTATGGGTATGTAGATTGGGCAGAGGTTCTCAAAACCACAGGGTGTGAGTGAACCTAACTACTATGCCAGGACAAGTAGCATGTTACAAAATCTGGGCCTCGAGAAATATGAGAAGAATTTCAGGAAGGGTCACCTTACTGATCATACCTTGCCCCTCCTTACTGACAGGTAAGTTTATCTAGGTCCAGTTGTGTTCGATACCCTTTTAGTTATGCATGTAAGATGTATTCATTTACTCCACTTCATGTTGCCTCATTAGTGCGTTGAAAGATGTGAAGATCCCCCCCGGCCCCAGATTGATCATACTTGATCAAATTAAAAGGTTTGGGATCATTCCACAAGAATTTCATGGTTCTAGATATATTTTTGCTTACTTGAATTTATTTATTTATTTGATCTATATCTGTTTATATTTCCCAGGGATCCTGGGCTGGCGAAAGCACAGTGAAAACTTGCCGCTATCTGCTGGTGGTTCTTCTTTAGTTTTTTTATACAGATAGTATCATCCGGAGCTATGTCCACCTCTGTTTTGATGATAACCTGTCTGGGCACCGCCACTTAATCTGAAGGCGGAAGTAGTTTTTGTTTGTCTAGTTATTATTAGACTCTGAGCGGTTTTGCAATTCCTTATTTGATTTCTGGTAATAATTTTTTCGCTGATAACTGATTTCTGGTAATAATTAGTTGCCTGCATCTTTGAGTTCCAACCCAGTCATTCTACTCTGTAACTCAAATAGCAATGTGTGATTTGTTGAATTTTGTAATAGATCACAGTTCAGTTTTTTGGGTAAAAATCTTAAATGAAGAATGAAATTTCTGTGGAGGTGAATCTGTCAGCATTCGCTCCGGCAGCGGTCAAACAGACTCTGTCACCGCCGTGCACTCCGACCCGCCATGGGAGGTTCATAGATTTATGACACATTTCATAGCCAAAGTCCATGAATAGCAGCAAAGCCCTCATCCCTGAAGCTGTTGTTTTTGGTAGCGTTCTGAGTAGCCTTTAGTAGCTCGTTTGGTTACTGGAACTATCTTTTTTTTTTTTTTGGCTTTGCTTGCGAGCTGAGTTCAGATATTTGCAGTAACCAAACGAAAATATCTAAACTCAGCCCGCAAGCAAAACGAAAACAGAGGTAGTTCCAGTAACCAAACAAGGGTAATGGAAAGGAGCCGGGGTGTTTGGCACTTTCTCTCTAGAAGAAAGAAAGAAAGTCGTCTCTACAATCTCCCCGTCAGCCCAACGCCTCTCGCTCGGCAGTTAATCGTAGTCACAGTCTTGAACCATGTTAAACGACTTGTAGTGTGCCTTCGGTACTGAATTCAGCCATGTAGGACACTGAACTTGTGCAGATAACTTGCTATGAAGAAGACGTGGGACTGATTTGCAGGCTGAAGCCTTCGTCCTCTCCAAGCTAAGTTAGTTTTCCTGTTGTTTAATCGTGATAAAACTGAATAAGAAGCACGTACATGCTCTAAAGTTGGCAAGCTATAAATCATCAATCAAGATTGCTAATACAAGTACTTATATCCGACTACTTCATAGTTTCCCTCCAAGGTCCCCTTTCTCATCACCTTTTCCGCTGCTTGAGGTAGTCGGACAAGGCACATTGAAAATAAGTCGGTTCAAGGCCGGGCATCTTTTTAGTAGAACACTGCTTGACCGCTGCTAGTGTTCCCTCTCTGATGTTAATGGCAAGCATCCATGCAACCGTGGGGCGGATGTCCAGTCTAGCCATAATGTAGACGACATCTTCGTCACACAAGCTAAGGGTGGGCGCACCGTGAACCACCTTGTCCCAGCTCAACCTCTTGCCACCCGATACGTTATGGTAACTTGAACCAATGACAGGCACATTATCAGCCTTGACAGTGAACTTTTTGTTCCACTTATTTGAGAAGATCGCCCTGCTCCATGTCGTGATCGTCCAGCCTTGGCCAATGACCCCTTTCTCATTACGGGTATCACTACACCGACAAGATTTTAGCTCGACGAACCTTATCACGCCATTGCTTATTGCGATGTCGCGGAACGGTTGCGCACAGATATTGTCGACTCCAATGCTGAACTTTGACACCAGATCGCTAGGGATTGGAACTGGCCATTGGATCAAACGCATGACAGGATATTGGTCGAGCACGTTGCATAGAAGAATGCCATGCCAATGATTGACCCAGCCGAGTGTCCCCCTTCTGGCGAAGAGTATATTGCAGCTGCAGCTGCGACGTGTCAAGGTGTGTGGCTAGGGAAGCTACACGGTGATCTCATGGATCGAGATCCGGAACCAGCGGTGCTCAATGTTGACGGCGAGTCTACAAGTTTTCTACGTGAAGATCCAGTGCGGCATAATAGGAGCAAGCACATTGATACGGTGTATCACTACATAAAGGACTGCGTGGAAGAAGCTAAGATGAAGGTCAACTATGTTTGCACCGGTGATCAACTGGCGGACATCCTGACTAAGGCTTTGGACCGAGAGAAGTTTTTAGAGATGCAAAAAAGGATCGGCGCCGGAGCTATAACGTAACGACGTCGTGTTTAGGGGGTGATTGTTGGAATAAACCCAACGTCCTGTCCGTGTCCGTGTCTGCTACGTATACATGTGTGTATGTGTCCATGTAGAATTGATGTTGGACATCGAATAGGATTAGTACTAGTATAGAGCTAGCTATGATTAGTATATATACAAGTACCTACCCCTTGTAATCCTTGTACCGTGGAATCAATAGAAAAGATAACAGGCTCGACACGAGCCTGTGGCTATCAATCCGGCGATTCGTGTGTGTGCGTTACGTGTGATTCCGGCCGGATCGGATCCTTGGCCATTGTGTACGAGCGTGTACAACAAATCGGAAGCTAGCTCTACGGAGCGTTGCATCTTGGCATAAAGGAACTTTGTCGAGTTTGGTAGCCAGCGTTGGTTGTTTCATCGTCGTTAGTCGTCGGTTGTCGCCGTCGTCGGAAAGTACTCGGCGTCGGGTCTGGACCAACATATTTTACATCTAATTAAAGTGAACTGCATGTTTTTCTGAAAGGGTGCTATCCCTGAGGTACTGAGATGTACTACACATATTGCTTTCATTTCTGAAATTCACATATGTTTCGTGTTGTAGAACGCATATATGCAGTTCTATCCTGTCTCAAGCCTTGCCACGGCTTATCTGCAGTATATGATGTTGTTTGGCCTAGATGGCTGGATTTACTAGCTCTGAAACATAAGCATGATAATGTAATCACAATAGCTACATGTCAATCGCCTGATTTTCGAATTTTGGGTCAATCAATTTTGGCTGAAGGAAGAAACAGGCGCAGGGGAGGAAGAAACTCGCCGGAGGAGAGGAAGAAACTTGCCAGGCAGGCTACCCCATTATCTATCTTAGTGTTCAGGGTGGGGCGGTGGTAGCCGGTGGTGATGGGGCCGGCGGTCCAGACGGTTGTGGGCGGTTTGTTACTCGGCTTTAGAGATGGCCTTAGAGCATCTCTTGCCATCCCCTAGAAACCTATAAAGAAGTAAAATTTTAGTTTTACTCCTTGAACCCGCAACTAGCTGATCTCCTAAACCAGTTAGAGACTTAAAAAAATTACTCCTCGGCCTTCGCCGAGGTGTAAACTTACTCGACCGCCTACCAGTGGAGTAAAAGTTGTGGCCTGTCTCTGCGACTGTGTCATCGCCACTCCGCACGGTGTCATTGCCAGCATTGCTTCCGGCAACCACCCGCTGCCTCAGCCAACCTCGCGCTGCCTCCTCGGCCCTCCTTTCTCGCTATTGCACCGTCAGTGGGCCGTTGGGTAGGCGACGGAGAGGCTGAAGCAGCCCCACGGCCAGCGTCTCCATAGGGAAGCCCCTCGAGCTATGGCTCCAACTCCGAGGCGGCGAGCGCAGGCACAGGACGCACACCCTGAGGCTCTGGGTCTGGATGCGATTCTCGACGTCCAGCGCGACCAATGCTTGGATGCCGTGCCTGGAATAGCAACATCCACGTGCGTCTCTATGAAGGAGAGCGTCGTGGGTGCCCGAGCTAGCAGCACCGGCTTGAAACACCCTGCGCTTCTCTGCTACTGATGAAGAAGCATGCTGATGGCCTTCCATACAACATCGATTTACAACTCTGCATACACATGTTGTAGCAAACAGAGCACGCCAGTGGCCAGGCTTTGCAACCCCGTTGGTTTTTTAATTCCATGAATATAAGTGTTAAATACCTGTCAAACAGGTTCGATCCGTCGGTCCGCCTCGACGGTGACAAACCGTACCTGCCGGCCAAATTTTCTTTTATTCCGCTAAATTTAGGGGATCGACTAGAAACAACCAAAACTTAGACGAGTAAAAACACTTCACTAAGATTTACTCGGCACGCTTGCTCTTCTATGTTTTTAGCGGATCGGCTAGAGATGCTCTTAGAGTAGATATACACTAAGGTGTCATGATATGATATTCATTATATATTACATGATGATCACAAGTTCATATGGTAATGTTTACAACTTGGGTAATTACAGTAAACATGTCTTTTTCTCAAATAAAAGACTATAAGAATGGGACTGCAATAAATAATATAAGCTACGTATTATTAAGTGCACTATACATTACAGCGTATACTTCACCATTTCAATTGAAGGACAACAATGATAGAGCTTGAAACGAAAAATACAGACTTGAAACATGATACCAAGAGGACTACATGATCTAGCGTGGTAGGGTCGCCAATGACATAAACTCTTGTTCCTGGCTATAGCAATTATGGCTCATTTCAGAAGCTGAGTTCGCTCTGTCAGCAATAACCGCCCGACGTGTGGCCTGGCTTTGTCCACCTAAGAATGGTTGCATACTTTCATTTCTTGGAGCAACCTGACACGATCTCAACCTTTTGGATCGTAGAGCCTGCAATCTTATCTCCACTTGTTTCATAGTAGGCCTCTCATCGCCTCGGAGCCGCAAGCAAGTCTCTGCAAGACCGGCGACATCATGAATTTCTTCCTCTGTTGCCTCCTCCAGTACTTGAGCATCAACTATTTCTGCAAGTGGTTTCTCATTCATTGCAGAAAGGAAGTAGTTGGATAAATTCTGCTTTATCCCGGAGTCACTTGTAAAAATAGGCTTTTTTCTTAGAAGCAACTCTACAAGTACTACACCAAAGCTATAGACATCACTCTTCTCATTTAGTATGCCCGTGTGGTAATACTCCGGATCCAAGTATCCAAAGGTGCCTTGTATATTTGTAACCACATGAGTTTGATCAATTGGAACCAACCTTGAAGCACCAAAATCTGATACTTTCGCTGTGTAATTTCCATCCAAGAGTATGTTCGTGGACTTGACATCTCGATGAAAGATTGATACTGAAGCAGCTGAGTGGAGGTAATAAAGTGCTCCAACAGCTTCTGTAGCAATTCTCAAGCAATCATCCCAGGACAACCTGGAGTCGTTGGTTGGGTTAGCATGGAGGACTCCAAATAGTGAACCATTAGGGATGAAGTCATATACTAGTAGTGGGACTTCCGTCTCAAGACAACATCCAAACAGCATGACAATATTACGGTGGTTTATTTGCGAGAGGATAGCGACCTCGTTGATGAACTGAGTAATCTCAACTTGCTCAATAACTTTAGATTTTTTTATGGCTACTACCCGCTGGTCAGATAAGATACCTTTGTACACCATGCCATGCCCTCCGCGACCAACAATGCGTGTCGGGTCAAAGTTATTTGTTGCCTTTTCTAGCTCTGCCAAGGAAAAAATCTTGGTCCTGTCACTTGCGTTTTCATCTGATGAAATTAGTTGTTCCAGTAGAAGGCCTTGGTTCTTTCGGAAATACTTTCCACGAAGTTTTTTTTGGATGCCTCTTTTCCATCTGCGGATGAGAACTGTAACACTCAAGATAAGAAGTAGAACACCGAGGCCAACACTAATCCCGATGGTAATACCTGTAATGAAGATGCTGCTCAGTATTATATTGTAATTCCGTTTGTCTCATTACAGTAAATCAGTTGTACCATAGAACTCACCTACTACAAGATTTTGGCTTTTTATTGATATGCACTTCATTGTTGTAGTGTCATACGTTGTTTTACCAGAACATTCGGTGCAATAGTAGCTTCCCATAATGTTATTACAGATTTCTTTACAAGTACCTGGTGCCTTGCACTCATCAATATCTGCAATAATATAAGAGATGCGCAAGGTGAGAAGAAATATAAAGCAGAAATAATTAATTTGCCGATTGGTGCCTAATTTGCAGGCGACACTAGATTTTGTTACTTTCAGCACCAACTTAGAGGAATATGTAATACCTGTTCGTTGATCAAGAGTAAATTTGACAATGTAAATGTTTCAAGTATAGAAAGTGTTAAAAAATAAAATATATTTTAGATGTACCTAATTACCTCGCCTATGTATACCAAAGACTCACATTGGATTTCTACGTGTAATATGAATGCCTCATTCTTGGAAAAACCTTTATTCTTTTTCTTTCCACCATGATATGTCAAGAAAAATATGTACTTCTGCACTATTCTCATGTCACATGTTAGGCTTATTTACTTGGTCCATACTAATGGAGTGAAATGTGTCACTTGTCCATTAACTCAAAGTGATCGTATGCTGCCAACAACTCGACAACCGATCACTTTAGGCCGTAAACTTATTGATTTGATCAAATAAGGTCAAAATCAACTTAAGAGGAAAAAAACCGCCCGCGGGGCTGCCACACATCAGCGTTCCTTTTACCGCTTTCAAACTAACTTTTTTTCTACGGATTTCTCACAAACCAGGCTAATGGTGTGTTGAGGGAATAAAAAAAATT
This sequence comes from Aegilops umbellulata, assembly GCA_032464435.1. Lineage (NCBI taxonomy): Eukaryota > Viridiplantae > Streptophyta > Magnoliopsida > Poales > Poaceae > Aegilops > Aegilops umbellulata. Next base: position 643,528,574 of record CP136060.1, on the reverse strand, counting down.
AAAAATAGGATTTACATGGGACTAGAAACCCACAACCTTTGGGCAGTAGCAACGATCTTGCTAACTACTAGACCATGACATTGTTTTCTTTCTAAGATTTAGCCGACCCTATTTATTAGAATTATTAACGTTGACACACTTTTTCAAAAAACAAATTAAGCCACTCTGCGTTAGGAAGGGTTTGAGCCCACGCCCAAAGAAAAGGAGCAAAGCATGCTGACCAACGGTATGCGAAGTCTCCTGTGTATCTAGTCAAGCGCTCGTCTAGTCTGTTACATACTCCATCTGTCCCAAAATATAAGAACGTTTTTCATACTAGTATGAAAAGCGTTCTAATATTTTGGGACGGAGGGAGTAGTATCTATAGAATCAGTGGAAAACTAAATGTATGCCAAAAGTTTCATTATATCCCCCCCCCCCCCCGACTCCAAATAATTAATAGGTGTACACAATTTTCCATGTTTTTTCTCCAAAGAAGGGGGCATCATCGAAGATTTACGGCAACTGCCAAAATTACCTTTCGTATCTCTTTTTCCGATCAATTAGCTGGGAATAAAGAAAAAGACCATATTTTTGCTATTGGGCACCGTGGGAAATGAGGAGACCCACCTATCTCTGATTTAAGAATTGTTCAGTTACGGCATGTGATTATCAGCTGTAGTTATAAAACAAAATAACAGCATGATTACTTCCTTAATCAACAAGCCCAAACTTAGGTTGCAATTGGAGGAAGTAATAAATAGAGCGGGCTGAATAACATGACACAAAGAAGTTTGTGGTTTAGTGTTCAGCAAGCGGGAACTAGTGCTCAAAATCCTAAGTTCAAGTCCAAGAAAAGCGTGTTTTCTAAAAAGAAGAAAATACACCCACACACCAATGGCATGGTTTGTGAGAAAAAAGAGAGCAATTTGAAATTTTAAAAACAGATAATTTGTGAGTGGTCAAAGAAACACTGATGAGGCAGCCATGGGAGCGGTTCTCCACCCCATTAATTGATTTCAGCTTTATTTGATCAAATCAATGAGTTTACGGCCTAAATTGACCGGTTCTCGAGTTGTTGGCCTAAAGCGTGCAATCTCTTTGTGTTAATGGACCAGTGAGGCATTTCACTCCATACTAGTGTATATCAGTTTTATTTGTTCACTTTTTTTAGTCACGAAAAATTACTATATCTCCTGGAAACTAAAATGGAGCATGGGAGGTAAATACATTTAGTCAAACTATACCGCAGTTTTGAGCCTTTGTACATTTGTTTGTATTATTTTGCTTCAATCAGTACGTTGGCTCATAGAAACAAAAGTATGTATGTCTTCACATATTTTCGTTTCATTTTTTCCTATGGTGTTAGGTCAGTACTTAGATCTTCATCCAAAGGTAGAAAGGAGACAAAACAATTAGCTCATTTTACAGCACATAAATATGAATTTATACTCAATCTATGGTATAAATGATCGCGAGCTCGAAAAAAAGCAACGACGGGGACACATTATTATGTAGGAACAACGAAATATGGAAAATCAAAAATTAGCACAATGCATGGTATATTTCGTAGTGTAACACATGCTTTACTGTCAAAATTATTTTCTACCTTATTTGTACAAACCACAAAGTCTATATTAACACTGCAAAATTGTTGCATCTTATCTTCCAAGACCAAGAGGTAATAGAGTGAGCATGCACCTTGACACCCGTTTGTGATATATGGATTCCCCTCATAGCCGGCCATACATTTGCAACGGTAACCGGCAAGGTATCCTTGTCTCGAGTTGACAATCAAACATGTGCTATTAATGCTAACACATGCATATCTTGAGAAGTCCTCTTGTGCTTCCTGGCATGTTAAATTGGCGACAGCCCACCGGAAAGATGTTGATATCCCCAAGCCAATGTAGAGCGCAGGGTCCTCTCTTACAATAAAAGCAGTTTGACCTTCAGTATTGGTAGAGTACGTAATACCAACTAGCCCCTCGTTGATATTTATGTATTCAATATGCTTTTCCGTGAAGCTCGGTGCATAGAAATTTAGTGTGGACGTCGTTGAATTTGCACATTTTAGCTGGAACGACATCCTTGCAGAACACTTGCGTCCTAGGCCGAAAGGGAACGGAATACTTATATTCCCGCACCGCCTAGAGCAGTTAGCCTTCCGTTGAAAATGTCTGTACCCTGCAGGTTTAATGAAAAGACTCAGTGCACACGCATCTAGCTTATGACTTACTCAGTACTAACACATAATTAGCTTGTAGGTATCCTATATGATCAAATCCTAATTATTTTAAGGGGGGGTGGGTGAACTTGCTGATGGGAAATAACTAAATCCTGACATTAGCCAAACGACCATATGTCACACATCTCACACTAACACAATACAATGTACTACTCCTTCTAAAAATATAAGACGTAAAAACTGCAAAAAGGTCTTGTATTATAAGACGGAGATAGTACTACTTATAACAGTTGGGGAACCACTCATGAAACCATCCCATCGGGCGACGGAAAACCCTTCCAGTTCATGTTTTGCTGAACTGGGGATTGATAGCGACTGTTTAAGTTGTCCCATAAAACAATAAGTGCCCCACAAAGAAGGGCCTAATTGCCCTAAAGAGGAGTGGAAGACACTACTACAAATAAGATCAACAATAATGCAGCGAGCCGAAGCAGTGTAGATGTTGACAATGAGGAGACTGCGCGAGCCACCGAACGGATGGATTCTTATAAATAAACTTAAAAAGAACGCAATGTTATGTCATCCATTCCTACTTTGTGCAACTTTACATACTCCCTTCATTTCTTTTTTACTCCACATATAAGATTTGTTTGAAGTCAAACTACGCAAAGTTTAACCAAACTAATATAAAAGATATATCAATAACTATAATACTACCTCTATCCTGATTTACTAGTCCCACTCGTATTGTGGGTTATATTTTACAATGATTTTAACTAATAAAATATAATTTATAAATGGAAAATAATAATTCAAAACTACATTCAAATACAAATCCAACAATATATTTTTTGTTGACATGCCTTAACATGCTAGTCAAATATGTAGTCAAATTTTTACCAAAAATTCGATGGGGACTAATAAGCCCAGAAGGAGGTATTACTAAAATGATACAGTACAGAATTAATATAATGATACATATAATGATATGGATTTTGTATTGTGGATGTTAATGTTTTTTTCCTATAAAGTTGTTCAAACTTTACTAAGTTTGACTTCAAGCAAATTTTATGTTATTGCGTTGCATTTATTATGAGTATTGCATTTGGTTATTCTATAGTTGTAAAATATTTATGAAACATAAGTAGCATACTAATATATTGTGTTGAGATGATATGTTTCCATTGAGAGAAATAGCATTGGGAGGATTATTGCACATGTCCTTGATAATTAGTAAAAGCAGCTAACATCGGTATTTTTTGAGGAAACGTACGCTACCTAGGGCACGGAGATGGTGGTATATATATAGAAAAAGTAACCCCTGTTTAAATAGTAACTTTAATTGAGAGCTAGTAATTACCTTTATCGCGTGAGCAGCCATCGGCTATGTAGGCATTGCCTTGGTAACCACCGTCGCACTGACAATTATAGAAGTAATTATAAAAGTAGTAGGGTGATGCTGAAATTTGCGGTGCTTCTCCACTGTGGTTGCTGAGACATGCATAGTCTGTTCTATTTTGGAAGCTTCCAGGCGATGTGAGTTGATCGTCCACGATACCCCACGACAGACTAGCTCGAATGCTAACATGGATTCTATCCCGGATGGAGCTTCGGCTGTTGTGCCCTTCGGATTCATGCTTCCCTCCTGTCCTTGGGCGGCGCACGAACTTGAGCCGGACGGTGGCGCCAACATCAGTAACCATGAAGGAGCAACATCCTCTTGTGTTGTTGCAGTTCCGTCCAGCGTCCGCATCAGCCGTAGTGTTTCTGCTGGGGCATGTAACTGTGCACCGTCGCACCATCGTTTGTGTGGAGTCTTCGAGCATGCTGACGTCAAAGTCGCAGCCTATGATGTCTGGTTCCATGGCGAGAAAACGGAAAGATCTCCCAGGATACCATGAGATGTGGTATATATGGACGTCCGGTCTCAAATAGATGATACGGGAAAATGAAACTAGAAATTCATTATTGATTTGAAAATCAGTGGTGCTCATGCTCATCTTCCAGTGGGTAGTAGCGTTGATGTCCATGAGTACCTTGGTGATGCCGTCGTGCAGGAAGAGCATGGGGGCCTGCGTGGTGTTGTGGTCGTCGCATATGAGTGCGAAGTCCGGGCCCCGGAAGCAGCCGGCGCCGATGCCGAAAGGGTACTCAAAGCTCAGGTTGCCGCAGCTCTTCCGACAACCGACAAGCGTGGCGGAGGAGGGAACGGTTCCATTCGCCGGCCGGCTCTTTTGCAAGCCGGATGCTTGCGTGGTCGACGGCCGTAGCAACAGCAGTGCGAGCAGGCAGCGTAGCGCGTCGAGGAGGCTCATGGGCCTTTTGGGAACAGAGATGTGTTAGCTACCTTTTTGCTTGTGGGGTTGCAAGAAGTTGCGGGTTGTGGGTGTGAGCCGGCCGTAAACCAGGCGTGTATACACACATATATATATATACATATATATATATATATATATATATATATACATATATATATATACATATGTATATATATATACATATGTATATGCCCATGCCATGGTTGGCGCCTATGCCGTGGATTGCGCGAAGGGCAACCCAATATGCTACACAGAATTACACCCGACAGGGAATGTTTCCAAAGCGTACAGGAGTACAGGACCCGCTAGCCAGGTTGGAAACTTGGCTCGGTCAAAGACTAGGAGACAGTCACTTTGACTGAAGCGTTGCCACATATACTGACCGCAAGGCTTATATTACTTCAATCGGTAAACAGAGGCAATATATTTTAGTTTTGAGTTTTATTGAGGAGCACAGTTCATAATAAACTAAGGGCGTCTGCCAATCCCCTAAAAAACTATAGTGGAGTAAAATTTTAATTAGTTTTACACCTCAAAGCAGCACCTAGCCGATCTCCTAAACTTGTTAGAAGAGTAAAAAAATTACTCCTCGGCGCCACGGGCTCCTATTTTTACTCGGTGCGCACCCGCTTGAGCGAAACAAAAAAACTCCTCCATCGGCCACACCCATCTCACCCTCGTGCCGCATCTACTCAGGCGCCTCCCCTCTAACCTCTGCCGGCCACCATACGCCACCACCGATGCTCGTAGGACCTGCCGCGCTCCTCCCCCATCTGGATTTTGTTCTCTCTGGCCGGCGGCGGCTCTTAAATATGTAGATCTACGTCCCTCGCTGCCGTCGTTGAATTCAACGCGTCCCAACCGCCGACGTCATCGTGTTTTGGATGGATTCGCCAGAAATCAAATCGCCTTGGTCTCCACCTTGCTGCCTTAGCAATGTGGGACTATACTTTGCTAGATTCTCTAGTCTGTCCTGTATCATGCATCAGATCACCATCTTGGTAGGACCATCGATGTGCAGGCAGAGCTTTCAATTCCGGAAACAGAAAAAATTCAGAGGTCACCTGAATTTCGGAAATTTCACATATTTCATAAATTATTTCATATTTTGAGTTTTCAAAATTCAATAAATTTTAATGAATTTTAACCTAATTTCAATATTAGTTTGAATTGAGCTAGAAAATTCAGGGTTACAAGTATTTTGGACCCCCTGAAATATGTAAAATATCGAAAAAACATTGAAATTTCGTTGCAATTTTGAACCTTGGGTGGGGAGCTCCCTGCTGTTTTCTTCTTGTCCTAGCTGCTTTGTTGCAGGTACGCACCGTTCTTCGAACTGTGCGCTCATTCCATAATTCTAGTACTCCTTCTGTAATTAAGACGTTTGTCAAAAAACGTCTTATATTAAGGCCCCGTTCGGCAACCCTCCGCTCCTTCAGCGCGGAGCGGAGCCCGCGGAGTGGCCCTTCCAGCAACTCTGAAAATTTGAACTGGAAGCTGCTCCGCTCCAGAGCGGAGTTGGAGCTGGGCGAGAGCCAGAACAGGCTCTTAATTATAGAAGGAGTAGCTCTCTAGTTCGAGAGTCTGGTTCGGCCCGATTTCCCTAAATTTTATCCAATTCGACCGTCCCTGGACTTAGTTTGGTGCCAGCTTGATTTGGCAGCCGAATTTAGGGACAAGCAGCTATCTCGCTACCCGGTGGTGTTTACGTGTGCCGACCGGACTGCTGACGAAAAGTCTCCACCCAAGAACTGCGATTTTCTGGATTCAATCATCAGTATTCCTACATGCAGTAACGTGCTGCCGCTGCAATTTGTCTGCTATACAATAACAAATCAAGATCAAGCTACTAATAAATTTAATCTAGTCATAAATCACAATCTAGCGCCACCGGGGGATAGGTTGTTAACTGTTTTGCTACTCACAAATCACAATCTAGTGCCACCGGGACAGCGAACCAAGCTCCCTTCTCCTCACAAATTCACTAGAACAAATCAACAATAGCTAGTGTTTTTTTTTATTTGACAGGATCAACAGGAGCAAGTAACTCCAAAGAAAAACGTCTCTGTCCAATGGGGGCACAAAAAGCAAGAGTAACAATTGCAACCCGTCTCGCACGTACAGTACCAATCATGCTTTGCTGGAGCTTTCTGACCTGACCCGCTACGTGGTTTGGATGGCCTAGCGAAGACCGGCAAAATCCTTGAATTATTATGATTTCTGACAAATCCGCCACCACACCATTTCAGAACCGCTCGTTTCTGTTTCTTCCTTGCCGTGCTTCTCTAGTAATTAGTAAACCACTATAGCTTGTGTCCACTCCATTGGGGAAACCTGAAATAAAATGGAGGATGCACTTAAAGTTAGTCGCTGGGTTGACTAGCATCGACTCCGAGCGAGGAGCTTGTTGAAGCTACCCGTCCGAGAAGGCAACACTGGGGTTATCCTCCCTTCCCTCCCCTCCCCTCCCGCATCACTCCCGAGATGGGGTCGAATTGGCAAATGGTTTATTAAATATGCAAGAGCTATGAGGACTTGGTCTGAATTTCGGAGACGGTTTCAAGCATTCTGTCCTGGAAGAGAGCTTATTCCTCTGCTCAGTCTTTGCCCCTGCAGTATATTGTACTCCCTCCGTCCCAAAATTCTTGTCATAGATTTGCCTAAATACAGATGTATCAAGTCATGTTTTAGTATTGAATACATTCGTATCTAGACTAATCTAAGACGAGAATTTAGGGACGAAGGGAGTAAGTACGAGCCGTGCTTTTTATGATGTGCTTTCATGTATTAAGCCCTTATCACCTGTCGTGTATACCGAACAATAATGCTTGGGTTAGATCGCTAGATAGTTGGACATCTTGTAATTTATATATAACATGAAACATTATCAGACGTGTGAGGTTCTTGCAAAATTTCACTTAAAAATAACATCTGAGAAACTCTCACCAAAAATAACAAAATCACTCCTCAAACAGTGCACAAAACTTTCAGCAGCGATTTTGTTTTTTTATGAGAGCTCCACGGATGTTATTTTTCGATGAAACTTGGCAAGAACCTCAAATATATGATAAAGTTTGATGGAGCAGAAGTTCAGATTTTTTGGATTTCATTTGATAAACTTTTTTCAACCTTTTTGCTAACTCGGGTGTAGTACACCCGAGAGTGGGGGAGTGAAACTGTCGAGCAGGTGGCTCCACGCTCTCCTTCTCCTACAACTTCGGCTGGTGATACCCACTCGACCGCGCCTTACCCTTCTTCACCGACAACTAGGGAATGGCGTGGGAGCGGGGAGCACACGCCTCGGGAGAGGACTACGGAGGAGCTTGTCGCTTTCGGTGGGATAGCAGATCCGGTCACGGCTGGCAGGCGTCTCAGCAACCAGATCCAGGGACAGCCAGATGCTGATGACCTGCAGTTAGAGCGCGCCAAGAGGGCAGCCATGCTTCGAGATGTCGAGGCAACTACAGGTATGTCTTTTGATAAGAGTTGTTCAATTATGCATTTCACCAAGCATGAAATTGTTGATAAGGCAAATGACTTAGGAATATCTTTGGGTTCAAATGAGAACGAGGTAGCGAAATCTCTGTCAATGATCTTTTAGATTTACAAGCGGAGCGGGCTTCTGAAATAATTCGGAACCTCGCATCAGTTAAACCTATGAATGACGATGACATGAACAATTTAGGAATTGTAGCCCTTGAAAACTTTTGTGATAATCTCTTGCCTAATGCGGAGGCTGAAGATGAGGAGGGTCGGAGAATACGGACATTGTGGAGCCTCTAATGGTGGAGGGTACTGTCTCATCTTCTGTAGATCCTACGTTTCCAGGGAGATGCGGAGAAGCCCAAGCGACCATGGAAACGGAAAATTTATCCTATTTCGGCGGTTCGTAGAAGTGCTAGGGTTAAGCTTAAGAAAAAAAATTCATGATGACTTATGAAAAGAATCTTTTGGAATAGCAGAGGTCTAGCTAACTTGGCTAAACGAAGATTCTTGGCAGAGAGGACGAGATAATTAGATTTCATTGCACTTTTAGAAACACGACGAGATAATTTCGCTTCACAGTTCCTTGGAACTTTATCCGGAAGAATTGATTTTGAATGCACGTTTTACCTCCTAGAGGAAGATCCAGTGGGATATTACTAGGGGTTCGGGTGCTTAACATAGTTCCGGGTAATTTTGCGGTTAAGTTTCGGCTGAGATCAAAATTGCACGGCTTCCGATGGTCTCTCATGGCTGTATATGTGGCAGCACAACCTAAACTACAACCATATTTTTTAGCCGACTTGGTGCGGATCTGTGGAGATGAAACTCTGCCAATCCTAGTCGGTGGGGACTTTGATATAATTCAGAGGAGAGATGAAAAGAACAATGACAATTTTGATGGACGTTGGTCTATGATATTTACCATGATTATCGAGAGTCTTAATTTGAGAGAAATTGAGCTCACCAATAGACAATTTACATGGGCCAATTCGTTGCCCACTCCGACTTATGAGAAGTTGGATAGGGTACTCGCTAGTGTGGAATGGGAACAAAAATACCCATTGGTGTCGGTTCATGCGATGCAGAGAGCGATCTCAGACCACACACCACTTCTTGTAGACTCGGGAGAGGATACACACATTGCGAACAAGAATGCTTTCTCTTTCGAACTAGGTTGGTTCGAGAAAGAAAACTTTTTGGAGATCATTGCACGCGAATGGGGAAAGCCTGTTAGTGGAATAACTAGTATTGAGAGATGGCAAAATAAAATCAGACATCTGAGACCGTTTTTGCGAGGTTGGGCCGGAAACGAGTGGGATTTACAAACAAGAAAAAGAGCGACTCACTCAATTAATTGAAGCGCTAGATTTAAAAGCTGAATGTAACCTTCTTACGATTAATGAGCAAAGCTCCAAGTCCGAAGCTGAGCAAGGCTTACGAGCTCTTCTTAGAGAAGAAGAGCTCAAGTGGGCATTGCGTGCTAAAGTGCTTAAGGTCTTCCAAGGGGATGATAATACACCATTTTTCCATATGATTGCGAATGGTAAACATAGGAAGAAGAAAATAATACAGCTTGAACATGACGAGGGGACAATTGTGGGGCATGAGAATCTGAAGCTTCTATCTCTAATTACTATAAACATCTTTTTGTGCATCCGGAAGCAAGCACGGTGGCCCTATATGAATCTGTTATTGGAGATATCCCTCAGCTCCATGTAGAGGAGAATGATATTCTATCTGCACCGTTTACTAAGAAGGAGGTTCTGGATGCAATCTCACAAATGAAACCGAATAAAGCACCGGGACCAGGTTGGTTTCCAGCTGAATTCTATAAGAAGTGTTGGCATATTATTAAGGATGATCTTATGCCTATGTTTCATGATTTCTTTAACGGTCATTTAGGCCTGTTTCAGCTTAACTTTGGTATGATTACGTTGTTGCCAAAGAAAGAAGAGGCAGTTCGGATGGACCAATTCAGGTCCATATGTCTTCTTAACGCCAGTTTCAAAATTTTCACAAAGGTGGGTACCAATAGATTGACACAGATTGCTCATTCAGTGGTACAATCGAGCCAGACAACGTTCATGCCAGAGCGACACATACTTGAAGGGGTGGTCGTTTTGCATGAAACGTTACACGAAATTCATTCGAAGAAGCTAGATGGGGTTATCTTGAAAGTGGATTTTGAGAAGGCATATGATAAAGTTAATTGGCCTTTCCTTCAGCAGGCAATGCGCATGAAAGGAGTTAGTGAGGCCTGGCGGAACCAAGTGGGTTCTCAAGTCCAGAAGGGTAGTATCAGAATCAAGGTTAACAATGATATTGGTCATTACTTTCAGACACACAAGGGTTTGAGACAAGCAGATTCCATGTCTCCTCTCTTGTTTAATATAGTGGCTGATATGTTGGCCATTCTTATTGGTAGGGCCAAGCAGCATGGTCAAGTGGAGGGGTTAGTTCCTCATCTGGTGGATGGAGGAGTATCCATCTTACAGTACGCTAACGACACTATCTTATTCATGGAACATGACATTGCTAAGGTGCACAATATGAAACTTTTATTATGTCTTTTCGAACAATTGTCTGGTTTAAAGATAAACTTTCACAAGAGTGACTTGTTCTGCTTTGGGAAGGCCAAAGACGAGCAAGACACTTATAGACAACTGTTCGGGTGTGAATTAGGTTCTTTACCATTTAGTTATTTCGGCATACCGATTCACCACCGTAAGTTAACCAATAAAGAATGGAAGTGTACCGAAGATCGAATTGGAAGGGCAAGCTTATGTCTTATGGAGGTCGGCTAGTGCTGATTAACTCGGTACTGACTAGTATGCTGATGTTCCTACTATCGTTCTTTGAGATTCTGAAAGGGGTCGGCTAGTGCTGATTAACTCGGTACTGACTAGTATGCTGATGTTCCTACTATCGTTCTTTGAGATTCTGAAAGGGGTACGGAAGAGACTTGATTTCTTCAGATCTCGGTTCTTCTGGCAGTCAGATGAGGCCAAGAGGAAATACCGTCTCGCGCGATGGGATATCCTTTGCTGGCCAAAAGACCAGGGGGGTCTCGGTATTGAGAACTTAGAAATCAAGAATAAATGCCTTATGAGCAAATGGCTCTACAGGTTAACGACAGAGCCGGAGAGAATGTGGGCACAGATTTTGCGCAATAAGTAATTGCAGTCGAAAACGCTCGCCCAGGTTACCATGAGACCAACTGACTCGTCATTCTGAAAGGGGCTTATGAGAATGAAGGACTTGTTCTTTCGTAGGGTCAAATTCTAGGTTGGCAATGGGATGTCTAGATTTTGGAAGCATACGTGGTTAGGAGAGACATCCCTGGCCATACAATATCCCACCCTTTATAATATTGTGCAAGGTAAGGAGGATTACGTAGGCACAGTTTTCCAAACGATTCTCTTGAATATTCAGTTCAGACGCGCGTTAGTTGGTGAGCGATAGACTGCCTGGATGCACTTGGTTCGGAGATTGATAGATGTTCAACTCTTCGACCAGCCGGATTCGACGCAATGGAAATTAGCTAAAAATGGGGTATTTACGGTGAAATATTTCTATATGAATTTGATTAATTATGGCCCAATCTCAAGATCGTTGCATATTTGGAAGGTTAAGGTTCCCTTGCGTATTAAAAAATTTATGTGGATCGTCCACAAGCAAGTAATACTCACTAAAGACAACCTAATCAAGAGGCGATGGGTAGGTAGGTCACGTTGTTGTTTTTGTGATTATGATGAAACAATACAATATTTATTCCTTGAATGTCCACTCGCCAAATTGCTTTGGAACATGGTTACCTGGGGTTGAACATACTACTGTGCCTCATATACGGATTGGAATATGTGCGCTTCTGTGGACTATATGGAACTGTAGGAATGATTTGATTTTTAACAGACAACACACTTTAACTTTCTTGCAGGTCATCTTCAGAGCTACCACATGGATCCGTACGTGGTCCTTACTCACTCCTATGGACTCCAAGGAGCCTTTGGTTACTGGGTGCAACTAGTGGGAGATGGTAGCACGGGCTATATTCAACCGGTTCGGATGGCGGTCGCATAACAGGATCGGAGTCTAGGGAGATTATCCTTCATATTGCCGTACCGGTTGTGATTGTCAGCATGTACTTTTCCTTTATTTATTTTTTTCGCTCCGCTTGCGAGCTGTAATACTTTATGATTTTGTGCTACTTTGTGGATTTTTAATAAGATGGCAGCATGCATCATTATGATGCAGAGACCGGGGGTACGCCCCCATTTCCAAAGAAAAAAGTACACCCGAGAATAGAAAATCCAGTCTCCTCCCGTATTAGAAAGTAGTGGCTACTCTCGGGTGTAGTACACCCGAGTTAGCAAAAGATTGAAAAAATGCGATCAAACATTGTCCAAAAAAATATGAATTTTTGGGACATGAAACATTATCAGACGTGTGAGGTTCTTGCAAAATTTCACTTAAAAATAACATCTGAGAAGCTCTCATCAAAATAACAAAATCACTGCTCAAACAGTGCACAAAACTTTCAGCAGCAATTTTGTTTTTTTATAAGAGCTCCGTGGATGTTATTTTTCGATGAAACTTGGCTAGAACCTCAAACATATGATAAAGTTTGATGGAGCAGAATTTTAGATTTTTTGGATTTCGTTTGATAAACTTTTTTCAACTTTTTTGCTAACTCGGGTGTAGTACACCCGAGAGTAGAAAATCCAATCTCCTCCTGTATCTGTTTGTTCTTATCTCCAATTTTAAGTGTGATCATGTATTTGTTTAATCTGGAGATCAATTTTGTAACCATTATGTTATTTTGCTTGGATATATATAAACGCCGCGCGGCCTGACAAGGATTATACGCTTCACCAACACTTCTGATTTCCTTGTAAAGCTACACTAGCTTCTTGTGAGAGCGTATTATGTCTCGACCCTAGGAGTGTCAGTGTTGAGTAGATAGAGCGGCGCGGCGCGGATGGAGGGCGGAAGGGCGCGCGGAGGCGGGGCCAATCAGGCGTGAGGCGACGGATGCAACGCGTTCGGCACCATGCGAAGTTTCATGCTTTTTGTACTTCGTTTGCATTTTCTGAAATTATACAACCAATAAACTGCATGTTCGGAGTGTGTCTTGACACACTCATATTTTGAATTCCTTTACTTTTCTTGTATAAGGCCTAAATATAAACTCAAGAATACAAATAGGATTTTTTAACCCAAATTTCCAACTATTTCACGCACTTACATTTTAAATTTCAATAATATCCACTAATTAAATACCTAGAAAGAAAACAATATAAGAAACAAAAATAAAAATATAGAAAAATATAGAAAAGAACAGAAATAAAATAATGAATATACAGAAATGAAGGAAATAAAAAAAGTAAATGAAAAGAAAGAATATAAAAAAAGAAATACTGAAAAACATATTCGCTGAGCATTACACTCGGCAAAGATGCACCTCTGCGGAGTATTTTTCTGTTGCCTAGTGTTTTTATTTTGATATACTCGTCAAAGATGTGCTTTAGCCGAGTTTTACATTCCACCAAGTATATTTGCATACGTACTTGTCGGCGGCAAAGACAAGATTGTTGAGTGCCCCGATAAAGTGTACTCCCTCTGTAAACTAATATAAAAGCGTTTAGATCACTAAAATAGTAATCTAAACAGTTTTATACTGTATTAGTTTACCGAGGAAGTACTCGGCAAACAGCCTCATACTCGGCAAAGACATTTTTTCCAGTAGTGTTAGTGCCAATTGGAACGGGACAGTAGCTTCCAAAAGAAATTTAGCTGATGGAATGGAATGTATGGTGCCCGTCAATGCCCTATCGGAAAATCTGCAACGATAACAGTTCCACGTACGCAACCCGTCTTGCACGCATGGGCAGAGAGCATCCATTGATGTGTTATTTGCACAACCCAAGCGAAGACCGGCATAAAACTTGGATTGATTCAATTCCAACGATCCATCACTACACTGTTTCTGACACTCCTGCTTGTGTTTTGCTTTGTATAAAACCTAGCAGCGCTCCTGCTTGTTCTCTCCAAATTAAAGATGAGTAACAAGTAGACTTGGACAAAATGGATTCACTTGGTTGGGTGTTGCTACTTTTCCTTGCAATTGTTTCGGCACTAGCCACCTCCGGCACCCAGGGTCGGTAACCTCACCAATGTATGTCTAGCCAAAGGTATCGCAGTTTTGAACTAAGATTAGTTTAACCTTAGTTCAAAACTACAGTGTTTATTACGGACCGGAGGAAGTACTATGTAGAAAACTCAGCCGGATTTAAAACATAAAAAATGGTCCATCACTACCCAAAAATTGCACTTCTTCTGCACCCACGCGCCACGGTGCCAAATCCTGCTTGCCTTGCCGGAGCTTTGCTTTTCTCTTGCTGCATGCACCAGTAAAGGACACTTCCACTTGCAGCAGCAGAGCATTAGATGCTACCCCTAGAGTCCTAATTGCTACTCACATCACAAGTCATCGTCTAGTCTAGTGCCACTCTGCAGATATTGGCTCTGTCCACTCCCAACTCACCATCTAGTGCCACTGGGGGCAATAGCTTCCAAACAATATCTAGCTATTATGGACGTATCTGACGGAACCTATCGCCCCTGCCCTACGGGAAAATCTGCAAGGATCACAGTTCCACGCAACCCGTCTCACACGTATGGCGGAAGTCATCTCGCGTCACCGGGGGCTTTCCTTTTCTTGGTCCATTGTGTTATTTGGATTACTTGAGCGAAGACCGGCATACAACTTGAATCGATTCAACTTGTGACAAATCCGTCAGTAAAATTTCTGAACCTCTTGTTTCTATTTTTCTTTGGTATTCTCTCTATAAAGCCTAACTGTACTCCCGCTTGTTTTCTCAAAAGGAAGAGAAACAACAACTTAGACCCAACCAAATGGCTTCAATTTATTGGGTGCCACTGCTCTTTCTTGCAATGTTTTCGGCACTAGCCACCTCCGACACCCATGGAACTGACGATAACCTCACTCTCCGATGCCATCCGGACCAGGCTGCAAGCCTCCTCCAGCTAAAGCGATCCTTCTCCTTCTTCCGCTACCCCAGCGCCCTCGACTCATGGCAGGATGGCACTGACTGCTGTCTTTGGGAAGGTGTTGGCTGCCGCAACTCTGGCTATGCCACTGCTCTAGAGCTTAGCGGCCGTGGCTTGTACAGTCAAGGCCTTGACCCTGCAATCTTCAACCTCACCTCGCTCCAACTACTCGACCTTAGCATGAACAATTTTGGCCAGGGCAATCTCCCGGCAACCGGGTTTGAGAGGCTCTCCTTGCTCACCCACCTCAACCTCTCCAATTCGGGCTTCCAAGGCCAGATACCTATTGGCATCGGCAAACTTGCAAACCTTATCTCCTTGGATCTTTCTCTTCTCTACTATGCCGCTTCTGATGATTCTCTTAATGGCCATGGCACCAGCATGCCTGGCGTTACTAGCTGGCTATGGCTGCAGGAACCCAACTTTCAGATCCTAGTTGGCAACCTCAACAATCTGAGAGAGCTCTACCTCGATGGAGTGGATATGTCTACCAGCGCAGATGATTGGTGCGATGCATTTGCTAATTCTCTTCCGAATCTTCGAGTTCTTAGCTTGAGATATTGTAATCTTGTTGGTCCTATTTGCCTGTCCCTGTCGACCCTGCACTCCCTAGCTGTGATCAGTCTCCAAGATAACTTTGATACGTCTGTCACTCCTACTCAGGAGATGCTCATGGATTTTGGCAATTTAAGTTTTCTTCAACTAGCTTTGACAAATCTCCGATGCTGGTTCCCTAGTAGAATCTTCCTATAAAAGTTGAAAGCGAGCGTCCTTGATTTGTTTGGGACATCACTGTTTATGTGCCAAATTTGTCATGTAAAGTGATCTTTAAGAGAAGAAAAGCGAGCTATCAGCAATGGAAGCAGTAAACAGGTGCAACTCGCAACTAAATCATCTAAGAGAGTGGTTTTCCTACGCCCTAGCTCGGTGCATCCACGCAAGAAAACATATCAAAAGATTTCAAAAAGTTCTGAAACTTTGTAGGAATGGTCATCAACAAATATTACGGGCACTTATAAAGTTTGGTGGTCAAATAACATTGGAGGAGCTCTGTACAAAAAAGACAAAATCACTGAAAATTAGTCAAAATGTAAGTGCACTATTTGACTAGATTTTGTATTTTTTTTGTCTTTTTTGTACAGAGCTCCTCCAATGTTATTTGACCACCAAACTTTGTTAGCATCCATAACATTTGTTGATGATTATCCCCACAAAGTTTTAGAATTTTTTGAAATGTTTTGTTATGTTTTCTTGTGTTGTGTACCGTGGATTCACCGTGGTACAGCCACTACTTTCCCTAAAAATGTCACATTGCTACCCAAGAACTGCACTTCTTCTGCATACCACACGCCCCGGGGAACATAAATTGTGTCAAGTCTTGCTTGCCTTGCCGGAGCTTGGCCTTGTTAGAATTGTGTCGAATATTATTGTACAAGATAGGTTACAGTTGGACTTGGTTTTGGACTGTGTGTAGACAAGGTAGGAGTTGTGTCCTAATAGGACACCTGTATCCTAGGCCTCTCATATATATTGGGGGTAGACACACGATGTAACCTATGCCAACATAATAGCACGGGCACGCGGGGAAGCCGGCGGCGTGTGCCGGCGCCCGGGCAGCCGGGGTGCGGTATTGTAGAGGTATCATGGGGAGGAACGCCCGTAGTCAGGCCCCGGGGATGTAGCCATATCGGTGAACCTCGTTAACAAATCTCGGTGTCGTGCTTGTGTGATTGTTTGGTCCTCGGTAGATCGACGGAGTGTCTCTGATTTATTCTAACAAGTGGTATCATGAGTAAGGTTCGATTTGAGGTTGCGGTTTAGTTGATTTAGAGGAGACGGAGTTCGTTTGTTGTTTTTTGGTTCGCCGCGGCGGTGATCGAGTATCAGCGGACGGAAGCCGTGGTTGAGAGCGATCTGGAAGTTGGCGAGTACTTGGAGCAGAGGAACGAAGCAGCGCAGGTGTTGGTCCAGGTCACCGGATCGATTGGATCGGGAGTTCTCGGCTAGATCGGAGATGGCGGCGGCGGCAGGCCGCGTGGAGTATCCGGTCCAGCGGCTGTAGCGGGGTCGAGGCAGAGGCGATGACGCATTGGCAGCAGTCTCTCGACGACTCGGATCGGGAGGGCGGCGGTGGCTTCGTAAAGTGCGTGCATCGGACGGCAGACGTGCAGCAGCGGGAGGCAGATCGGATCAGGAGCGCGTGAAAGCGGCAGCGGCGGATGCGGGTGCGTGTGGGCAGGCAACAGCAACCCACGCGTGGACCAGGCAGAGCAGCGGCCCAGCAGGCAAGGCCCATGCGGGCGGGGGCTGGCTGGTGCGACGCGAGGTTGTCCGCAAGGCATGCGACGCCCATCTTGTTCGTGGCTGCGTTGCTGTTGAAAGCTAGTACGTGAGATTTGTTTAGAAAAAAAGGCTTGCTGATACGTGGAGAAGGTAATTCATGGAAAGACAAGAAGAAAGAATTGTGTAGAGAAGGGATCCAGCATGGTCAAGTTTTGCACGGATGTTTTTTCTTTGGGTCTAGTATGATGAGGAGCTTCGAGTATCTATGGCAAGGATTGGCGCATAAGGCTTGAAGAAGTCTGAAGTGCGTCGTGGCAGTATCTTGCATACACAGGGTGTCAAGCAATGCACTGAGATGTGCGGGTGGATAAGACGCAGGGTGGAGCATGGTTGTAGTCAGATTATTTAAGCTGGGTCGGACTGGATTGTCTGATGGACTGATGTGGATGTTGGTCAAAGCAAAAGACGGCGGTGATTTCAGCGACGACGACATAGGAGCGTGATGCTGATGGTGACCGACTTCTGGGGCGTGGAAACACGTGGTGCAGGCCTGAGGGCTTGTGCGGCTTCGACAAGATTATGGCGCAGGGTTGATTCAAGGCGGTGTACACATGAGAGCTTGAAGTCGACAGGACGCGGGGTAGCACGGCCAGCTACATGGAGTCATGTTGAAGGTGGAGCTGGAGTCTAACGAAAGACTTCACTCTGTGCTGATGGAGGGGCTACGACGTAAATGCATGGAGAGTCGAAGCCTGTTTCAACGGGATAGCGAGAGACACGTGGAACGGACTGGGCGCCAGTGGTCTGATGGAGGCGTGATACTCGGCATCGGTCGGTGATGATCGATGGTTCTCTGCAGTGGGAGTTGAGACAGTGGGGGCTAGCTACCCGGGAGACTCGGCCAGGACAGTAGAGGCTCGACGCGTTGATAGCGGCGAGGCGTGCGGTAAGCACGGGACACAGCGACAGGTCAGGGCACCGGTGGTCAGATATGTTGTTAGACAAAGTGTGCTGGGGGTGCTGAAGCAGTGTTGACGAGTACCGGATTCAAGTTGGTGACTGGGTCTATCGGTGCCGGTTGATGGACAGGAGTTGACCATGGAGAATCTGAGAAAGTGGCGGTAAGTCTGAAATTGTCAAAAGCTGGGAGAGTACATGGCCGTATATTCTGTGGTGTTCAATGCACATGGGCAAAGTGCGAATGATAAGTACAGAAGGAGGCGGAGTGCTATAGCTATGGGACATGTCAAAGACTATCCGGGAAAAAGGATGAGACAATTGTGAATTTGACTCAGGGTGATACAGGGCGACGGTGAAATTCTTTCAAGTTTCAGACGGACGGTCAAGGAGAGTGATGATGTTGAATTCAGGTAACTCTTATATGTGGCGTTCAATATGTGAGTTGTTCATTTTTCACGCAGACAGTGGTCGGTGTGTGATGTCGTTGAACGGATACTCCGGAAGTTGGAAGCACAAGGTAGAGTAATGCGGAACTTAATTTTGCTCGAGTGTTGACTATGAAGAAGACGAGAAGGGACTGCAGTTGCAGGTAGAGTCACATGGGGTCTGGGAGTAGCAGCGGTGCTTATGGCGTATCTCAAGTCCAATGTACATGGAGGTTCGATGCATGGACGAATTCAAGGTGGTGAAGAATATTCACCAAGGTGGAGTTTGTTAGAATTGTGTCGAATATTATTATACAAGATAGGTTACAGTTGGACTTGGTTTTAGACTGTGTGTAGACAAGGTAGGAGTTGTGTCCTAATAGGACACCTGTATCCTAGGCCTCTCATATAAATCGGGGGTAGACACACGATATAACCTATGCCAACATAATAGCACGGACACGCGGGGAAGCCGGCAGCGTGTGCCGACGCCCGGGCGGCCGGGGTGCAGTATTGTAGAGGTATCATGGGGAGGAGCGCCCGTAGTCAGGTTTCGGGGATGTAGCCATATCGGTGAACCTCGTTAACAAATCTCAGTGTCGTGCTTGTGTGATTGTTTGGTCCTCGGTAGATCAACAGAGTGCCTCGGATTTATTTTAACAGGCCTTTGTTGCTACGTGCATCAGCCAAGGGTACTTCTACTTGCAGAAGCAGAGCACTACATGCTGCTCCTAGAGTCCTAGTTGCAACTCACAAGTCATCGTCTAGTCTAGTGCCATTGGGACAGTAGCTTCCAAACAATATCCAGCTATTATGGACGTATCTGGTGGAACCCATGGCCCCTGCCTTACGGGAAAATCTGCAAGGATCACACTTCCACACAACCCGTCTCACATGTATGGTGGAAGTCGTCTCGCGTCACCGGGGGCTTTCCTTTTTTCGGCCCATTGTGTTATTTGGATTACTTGAGCGAAGACCGGCATAAAACTTGAATTGATACAACTTGTGACAGATCCGCCACTACAGTTTCTGAACCTCTTGTTTCTATTTTTCTTTGGTATTCTCTCTATAAAGCCTAGCTGTATTCCTACTTGCTTTCTCAAAAGGAAGAGAAACAACTACTTAGAACCAAATGGCTTCAATTTGTTGGGCGCTACTACTCTTTCTTGCAATGTTTTCGGCACTAGCCACCTCCAACACCCATGGCGACGATCACCTCACTCTCCGATGCCATCCGGACCAGGCTGCAAGCCTCCTCCAGCTAAAGCGACCCTTCTCCTTCTTCCGCTACCCCAGCGCCCTCGACTCATGGCAGGATGGCACCAACTGCTGTCTTTGGGAAGGTGTTGGCTGCAGCAACTCCTCCGGCTATGTCACTGCTCTAGAGCTTAGAGGCCGTGGCTTGTACAGTCAAGGCCTTGACCCTGCAATCTTCAACCTCACCTCACTCCAACTACTCGACCTTAGCATGAACAATTATAAGAGATAACTCTAGTACATACCCTAGCATCTATAGTTCGTCTTCGATTAATTACTATAGGTACTATCAATTACTCCCTCCGTTCCTAAATATTTGTCTTTGTAGAGATTTCAACAAGTGACTAAATACAGAGCAAAATGAATGAATCTACACTCTAAAATATGTCTGTATACATCCGTACGTAGTAGTCCATTTGAAATCTCTAAAAAGACAAATATTTAGGAACGGAGGGAGTAGATTAGATGATACTCCCTCTGTTTCTAAATATAAGCCCTTTTAGTTATTTCAATACGAACTACATACGGATGTATATAGATTTATTTTAGAGTGTAGATTTACTCATTTTGCTCTGTATGTAGTCCATATTGGAAACGATAAAAGGGCTTATATTTAGGAATGGAGGGAGTACTTGATTAGATGGTTCCAAGAGACAAAAGGATCGATCGTACTTGATTGATTCAGGAATTTATGCCCTTCTGGGCACAATGAGCATGCAGTTACGACTTATTCATATTCCTCAGTGCAGAGAGAATGCCCAAACCAACAGTTCCTATGGGGGTTAGTCCAAGTCTAACTTTAGAAATACCAAACCAGGCTTTTCCCCTCGCGCAAGGCTAGGGTTTCTCTCCTCTCGGGCGCCGCCGCCGCCCCTGAGTACCCCATCCTGATCGTTCTCCCTCCCCGAGAGCGGATCGGCCAAATCTCGTTCCTCCCTGCCCTCAGTAGCGATGGAGCCTCCTGCAGACGCCCTGTCAGGCACCAACGCCGGCGGCGGCTCTCACGGAACGCCGGACCTTGGAGATTTCATGGAACAACTCAACCTGGAAGACGCAGACTTTGATGATCTGGTGATAGATGAGGCTGATCCGGAGATCAATGAGAGCGTGAGATGGCTCGCGCTGGCTAGGGTTCATACCGATAAAACCTTCAGCCAAGCGGCCTTCTACAAGGATATGCGGGCGGCTTGGAACCCCGCGCAACCGGTAAGGTTTCGCCCGGTTGGGCCGAAGCTCTTTGTGGTACAAGCATCTTGCTTGGGAGACTGGGAACGTATGCTGCATCAAGGACCTTGGCTATTCAGGAATTTACTCGTGTTGATGGTTCCATATGATGGCTTCACAAAAGCAGAGGAAGTTCCCATGGTGTTTATGCCAATTTGGCTACAGATTCATAAGATTCCAGAGGGTTTCTGCAGGAAGAACATTGTGGAAAACTTGCTGAAAAACTCTGGCGAGATTCTGGAGATGAGACTGAACGGGAATACCCGTGGTGACTACATTAGGGTTAGGGTTCGGCATGACGTTCGCCGGCCTCTCACTAAGTTTGTCAGTATTGTCAGGGGGAAAGAACACCAAGTCTTCTTGGTGCGGTACGAGAAACTGGCACGTTTCTGCAGTGTGTGTGGGCTCATTGGCCATGATTGCAAAGAGTGCGGTTCAGGGGTGCATGAAGAGAAGGACAATAAGTATGGGCCTTGGCTCTATGCTGATGGACTAAATAAACCGCCGGCCAACGATAGTTATGGCCGGGGAAGGACTCAGAAGAATCAGACGCCTCAATCTCATCAGCAGAAATCGCCGGGAAAGACAGTGATCGACCCGGATATGCTAGATACGGCCACAAGTCCTGCCAAGGAAGGACACATACCCAAGCAAGTAGATCCAACAGCTCGCAAGAGACTATCAATGGAGGATGTTGAACCAGAGGCCAATGCGGTGATAGGGCCGAGAGGTGTGCTAGCACTGACCCAGGGGAAAGGTGAGGATGGTGCACAGGCCTCGCCTACCAGCAGTACTAGCAGTAAGAGGGCTCGTGTTGACTCAAGCGGTATGTCAGGTGATAGATCGGCGGACTCCTTCGAGGAGGACCGCCGGATGCAATGAATATCATAGCTTGGAACTGCCGGGGGGGGGGGGGGGACCGCCGGACAGTTCGTGAGGTTTTGGCCCTCTCTAAAGCCAATTCCCCGGGGCTTATATTCTTATCTGAAACCAGACAAGCCTCAAATAAAATGGAGCGACTCAAGTGGAGATTACAGATGAAGGGTTTTGTGGGGGTGTCGAGCCAGGGTCTGAGTGGAGGCCTTGCCCTTTATTGGGATGAAAGCTTGCAAGTTACAGTTCCGGACTCGTGTGCACGGTATATAGACGTGCGGATAGTGGACGCAGCGAATGACAAAACATGGAGGACAACCTTTGTGTACGGGGAGCCGAGAGTGGAGAATCGGCACCGTATGTGGAGCTCGCTTTCTAATCTAAGGGCGTTTTCTGCTGAGCCTTGGTTAGTCTACGGCGATTTCAACGAGGCTATGTGGCAACATGAGCACTTTTCTCAGTCACAGCGATCTGAAAATCAAATGCAAGTGTTCCGTGATTGCATGCTAGCATGTGAACTTTTGGATCTTGGATTCAGTGGTGTTCCGTTTACATATGATAATGGCCAACAAGGAGGGAGGAATGTACGGGTCAGGTTGGATAGGGCCTGTGCGGATGATGCATGGAGGGATCTGTTTCCACTCACGCAGGTGGTTCACCTTGCGACTTCTTGCTCGGACCACTGCCCGGTCCTCGTTCGCTTATCGGAGGCACCACCGAGAACGAGATCGGCGTCACGATACGAGATTATGTGGGAACGACACCCTGGCTTGACGGCGGTGGTGGCAGAACGGTGGGGCCGAAGCAGCCCAGAGGGGAACCTGGGCGCGGTTCGTGATGCCCTTAAGGAGATGATGATCAAGCTGCGGTCATGGAGTCGGGCAAACTTTGGCCACGTCATTTCTGATCTGGAAAAGTTACGAGCAGAATTAGCAGACTTACAACTTCATGATGCAGACAGAAGTTTAATAAAACAGAAAATGCACCAACTCGATGAACTCCTCTATAGGGAGGAGATGTTATGGCTTCAGAGGTCTCGGATCACTTGGTTAAAAGAAGGTGAGCGAAATACATCATATCTTCATCGCCGTGCCGTGTGGCGTGCTCGGCGGAACTATATACAGCGCTTGAAGCGAGAGGATGGTACGTGGTGCTCATCCCCGACAGATATGCAACGTATGGCCACATCATACTTCAAGGAGGTCTATACGAAAGATCCAACTCTCACTCCGGAGAGTGTTTTGGAGGGTATCGCATCTAAAGTAACTCAAGATATGAACGATATCCTATGTTCTCCCTTCTCGGAGGAGGAGGTATCAAATGCCCTCTTTCAAATCGGCCCGCTGAAAGCGCCAGGGACGGACGGCCTCCCGGCGAGGTTCTTTCAAAGAAACTGGGCCGTGCTAAAATCTGAAATCATAGCTGCTGTGCTGGAGTTCTTTAAGTCAGGAGATATGCCGGATGGGGTGAACGACACGGCTATCATTCTTATTCCGAAAATTCCTTTTCCAAAGGAACTTAAGGATTTTAGACCGATAAGCTTGTGTAACGTCATATACAAGATTGTCTCCAAATGCCTTGTGAACAGATTAAGGCCGTTACTTGCGGAGCTTATCTCAGAGAACCAAAGTGCCTTCGTTCCAGGGAGGCTTATCACTGACAATTCTATTATTGCTTTTGAGTGCCTGCATCACATACAATCGCTAAAACAAAACAGACCCGCGGCGTGTGCCTACAAGCTTGACTTGTCGAAGGCATACGACCGCGTGGATTGGGACTTCTTGGAGAAGGCACTAGGGAGATGGGGCTTCGCCCAACAGTGGATTGCATGGATTATGGAGTGTGTGAAATTAGTGAAATATTCAGTCAAATTCAATGGACAATTGCTTGAGAGTTTCATACCCTCTAGAGGATTACGGCAAGGTGATACTTTGTCGCCATTCTTATTTCTTTTTGTTGCTGATGCCCTTTCTGCTCTGTTTTCGAAATCAGTGGAGGAAGGTTCTCTAAAGGGGGTGGCTATACGTCATGGTGCACCGGTTATTTCTCACCTGTTATTTGCAGATGATACTATGTTGCTTTTTGAGGCGTCTGGCGAGCAAGCGAGCATTGTGAAGGGGCTGTTGAACACTTATACCTCGGCGACGGGTCAACTTATTAACCCAGAGAAGTGTTCCATCCTTTTTTCTGACAATTGCTCGGATGCGGTGGCGGATGTAGTCAAAAGTACACTTGAGGTTAGGCAGCAGGTGTTCGAGCCAAAGTACCTTGGCCTTCTGGTGCCAGAGGGAAGAGTACACAAGGGACAATTTGAATCTCTTCAGGAAAGGTTGAGGAAGAGATTGATTGATTGGAGTGAACAGTTTGTCTCGGTGGGGAACAAGGAAATTTTGATCAAGGCGGTGGCGCAAGCTATACCTACATATGTCATGAGTGTGTTTCAGCTGCCGGCCTCTGTTTGCGATGATTTAACACGTATGATGAGGCAATACTGGTGGGGTGTGGAGAATGGTAAAAGGAAAATGGCATGGCTCAGTTGGGAGAAGATGATCTTGCCCAAGGATATGGGAGGAATGGGCTTTCGAGATATTAGATCCTTTAATCAGGCGCTACTCGCGAAGCAAGCCTGGAGATTGCTGGACAGTCCGGACAGTTTGTGCGCTCGTTTACTCCGGGCCAAATATTATCCCAATGGTAACTTGCTTGATACAGTCTTTCCCTCAAATTCGTCGGCTGTGTGGAAAGGCATCGTGCATGGACTTGATCTGTTGAAAAGGGGGCTGATTTGGCGTGTGGGGGATGGCTCGTTAATTAAGACTTGGCGGGATCCCTGGATCCCAAGGAAGTATGACTTCAAACCAATCACCCCAAAGAGGAATTGTAGATACAATTGGGTTGCGGACTTTTTGGATGAATCTGGTGCATGGAATATGCAATTGTTGAGGCAATATTTCTGGGATATGGACATACGTGAAATTGTGAAGATCCGAACGTCACCAAATCGGGGGCAGGATTTTTTGGCATGGTTCCCAGAAAAGAGTGGTTCGTTCACTGTAAAGAGCGCTTATCATCTCGCAAGAGAATACCAATTGTCAGACTCGATAAGCGCGTCTAGCTCTAACCCAAGCGGACACAGAACGATATGGAGTCGGGTGTGGGATGTGCGGGTACCTCTCAAGATGAAGATCATGGCGTGGAAAGTGGTGTCAGGAGCACTCGCAACAAATTCTTGCAAGAAATATAGACACATATCCACGCATGATACCTGCTCTCTTTGTGGCTCAGAAAAGGAAACCAGCTTCCATGCGTTGGTTACTTGTGTGTATGCCCGGGAAGTGTGGATGCAAATGCGTGCAGTTTGGAACCTTCCTGACCCCCAAATGCTCCGGGACACAGGAAAGGAGTGGCTGTTGAATGTATTGATGAACTGCAATGATGAGATGCGGGACTGCACTATAATGTTAATATGGAGGATTTGGACACTGAGATCTGATATGGCGCATGGTAAAGATGTTCCAAGTCCGGCGGCTACGGCAGATTATCTGCAAAGCTATATGCACTCGATACACTTGGTCAGGAGATACTCTACGGAAGATATCATTAAGGGGAAGATGCCACTACTTGGAGAGGAACCGGTCAGGGCGGCCGGTACGGCAGAGCGATTACCTTGGCCTCGTCCTGAGGATGGCCAAGCGGCCCTGTCGGTCGATGGATCTTTCTCACCAGTGGATGGATCAGCTGCTGCAGGTATGATACTTAGAAGAGTGGATGGGTCGGTCATATTTGCTGCTTACCGGTGTATCTTCAACTGCAACGATGCTTTAGAGGCGGAATTACATGCAATAATGCAAGGGATGGCACTGGCAATCCAGCATTGCAATTCGCCGATCGTAGTTCAATCCGATTCTGCCCAAGCTCTTTCGGCTCTGACCGGGGAGAGTCTATCCCGGTCGGCTTATGGTCATTTAGTTGCTGAGATTCGTCGTCTGTTGGGTGACAGAGAGTTTATTCCTTTGAAACTTAAAAGAGAACAGAATAGGGTAGCAGATCGTTTGGCTACGTACAGTCGTACAGAGAGCACTACTGCTGTATGGCATGGGCAGGGCCCTCTGTGTATAGAGGAGCTTTTGCCATTTGATTGTAACCCTATGAATATGGAATAAAACTCTTTTACCCTCGCAAAAAAAAAACAGTTCCTATGGGAATAAGTGTTTCAGTGAGAGCAGCTATGTTTTTTTGTTATATTTACTATTCACATAAGCTGGATTCCTATAAAGAAAAGTTATAGAAGGTGCATACTGTTTGTCTGCTGCCCAATTGTGACCTTTATTTCTTTCCATTTGTGCCCAGAGAATTTCCTTGCAAGATGTCTCATCGAAGGGGATGTCTTCATATCATGCCAGTTCAGCTTCTTTTGTGCGCGGCAAATCTCAGCTGGAACTGGTAAAAATACCAATCAACCCTATCTACCACTAGAGCCCCTCTCTTGTGGATAGCAGATGTAAACTCATTTTGTTTGAGATTTGGAAGTTGCATTGGAATTTAATAGGAAATGCTACACCATTTACATATGGACGTGAATACATTTTGCCGAACTGAGTATAATTCACTATTATAGTCATGATGTCAGTTCTGTGCTGGTATGGGCCAAATGCCAATTTTCAATTGCTTCTGCTACTGTGATGCTCTTGTTTCAACCCCAAAGCACCATGGCACGCATTGGCCGCTTGTGAAGTATTTAGCTGCAATTTGATAATGGGAACATGTGCTGCTGGACATACTCATTACCTGAAGCTTACTTACAATTTGTTCACTCTCATTCTCTGCACTCTTTTACGTTTTCGTCTTGTGCGTTCATGTAAATCACTGTTGGCTTGGATCCCTGCACTGCTTAGCTGCTTACATTTTATCTGTTTGTTTATACAAATTTCTACTTCTATGGTTTCTCATAGTGGAAACCGGAGGCCTCTGCCTCCCTGTTAAAATGAAATCCGTCTAGAGTATATTTATTTATCATTAAGTAGTTTGTAATTTCCTGTTAACTGATATTTTGCTCTTGTATTGTGTGTGTTCGCTTCAGAGTACATGGCTGGAGGTAATATGTATGGCTTCCTTCACAAGCATAACAATACCTTGGAGCTTTCCTTAATTCTTAGGATTGCTATTGGCATCTTGGAAATTATTTGCACCAGAATAACATCATCCAGTGTCTTGGGGTCTGCCAATTTATTTGCTAGGGTCAAGTATGCATATTTTTATAAATCCATGTACTTTTCAATTCAATATTATTAAAATGACAATTTGTTCTTTTGAAACAGGTCGTGAAGATTGCAGATTTTTGTGTCTCTCGTCAACGACCGCAAGAGGGATTGGGAGTAGTTCATGGGCGACCAGGTCGGGCAAACAAGCAAGCCTAGGGGAAGGAACATATGCAGCAGCTCATGGAGTACCTTGATTCATGTCTCTGAATCATTGCTGTTGGCACTCAATCCGGTGCTTCATGGCATAGGTGGTTCGGTTCCTCTCCTCTCCTCCTTAAGCTCAGGTACATGTGTAAGGATTGAATTAATTACTGTAGCTATCAATTAGAATAAAATGGTACTCCCTCTGTCCCATAATATAAGAACGTTTTTATCACTAGTGTAGTGTCAAAAACATTCTTATGTTATGGGACAGAGGGAGTACTTGATTAGATGGTTTCAAGAGACAAAAAATGTTGATCCCACTTGGTTGATTCAGGATTTGACGCCCTTCTGGGCACAGTCAGCATCATCTGTTCACAGATATTCATTACAATGTTTATAGATAGCATCATCTGCTGAATTGGAGTTTTTCTCTACTTGGCATAACTCCTCTGTATCTTGTGTCGGGCTTGCTGAACATGTAGTGAAGTTGTAAGATGTAACTTTTAGTCGATTCACCTGTGATAATATATAGATGCATTCTTGCTCACAAAACCAAGGGCTGCGCTGACCTCAGGAACCAGGCTGGTCCTGTGGGAATTGAATGGAATTCTTGTAGATTTCACATGAATAAGCTTTGAATACTCCCTCGCATGTTGCAGAACAAGAAATGAATATGTACATAAGCGTTCTAATGAACCCCATATAGTGTTAGATATCACCACACCAAACTTGAATGACAAACTGCTTTTCAGTTTAACAACATTCTGTTTTATGTGATACTAAGTCGCACACTGAATCCTGCTACCTAAGTGATGTTGAAAAGTGTTGTGGTTATACATATTTATTTTCTACATTGTATGATTTGTCATGTGATGAACTGTCGTTTACTTGATACATGATTTGATGCTTCAGATGTGAATCACGACAGTGACAACAAAAGCTACAAGGCCCATATATAGTTTGGTGTTGGTGGCACATCACGACAATGACAACAAAAGCTACAAGGCCCATAATGGTTAGTTTCACCTTTTTACACCCACTAGTGACATGGTTGATTGATTCCTAGGGCTACAGCCATGCCCATGACACTTGCATCCTACCGCAAGGTTTGATACTTTTGTGCTGTTAGTTTAAGTTAAACTTGCAACTCTATGGCACTTGTTACATGTAGAGATGTTTTTTTTGTGCTTGTTTTCTATATCCGAAATCTCGGTGCCACGAATCAGGTGTGGCTTGATTTTGAGATAGTAGGGCATATGTTGAAGCAAGTTATGGTCAGATACTATTTGAAGGTCAAGTGATAGGTAATATAAATAGTTAAACTGAGTTTGATAGGAATCAAGATGATCTCCAATTGCCTACTAGTGATTTTGGCTCCTCCACGGTTAAGCAGCTAGTGATTTTGGTTCCTCACTTTCTTTTGATGCGGTCGTTTTAGGACGAAATTGAGTTGCGATCTTGAGCTTCTCTACTTTGCTTATTCTGTTTATTCCACTGATTTTGAGTCTAACAACTAGTTGATGAGTCGTAAAAGAAAGTCGACTCAACAACGTGTCGACAAGTTGAGGAGTCGCGGCTAGCCGCAACTGCAGGGTCGACTATTCAAGAGTCGCTACCCTAGAGCGAGTCGTCGACTTGAAAACCTTGGTTTATTCTCTGTTTGCGGTTATTTTTGTTCCACACAGGTTTATGGAGCTACAGTTGCAATTTTATGGTAATGTGTGGTGTGGTCTGGTTGCGAGGATCTGTTGTATCTCTTTGTATGTTCATCTTGTGTCAAAATGTTTGCCCCTGGTAGCTTATCACAACAAAGAGGAGGGTCTTTTTCATGTTTGAGGAAATGATTTGGGCCATGTACATAAAGGAACAAAGATGGGTTTTTTCATGTTGAGAAAACCATCCTTGTATTTTTTTGCCAGCTGTTATTTACTTCCCCTCCGTCCCTTTTACCAGATGTATAACCAAATGTATCTCTGTTTGCCCTGATGTGTTAAAAGGAAAGAGACTACACAAGCTGACTGTAGTACTTCTTACTCACAACTATACTTCTTCATGTGCACTATGAACGTCCCCTCATTTGTTTGCTTACTGAAAACAATTCACATTCATTTATATTTCGCCTGAAGAGAGCATACGATGGTCTGGAAGGTTATAGTTATATGTTCTGTGAACTTATGATTACCTGATGTAACCGATTGTTTTATGATTCACTAAGTTGCCGCTTTCTCTGATGTGCCGAAAAGAACAAATCTTATGAAAAATAAACCTGCCGAACTTGCTTAGCTTCTTTCATGTCAGTTTCTATCTGAGTTGATTCCATTAGTCGTATGCATGCATTTTTTAGAAACAACAAGTTAATCGCCCTCTGATTTTTCCAGCCTAGCTATAATTTTTGGTCGCAGGCCGCAGGCGGCTCCAAACCTAGCTTCAGTGGGTCGTTGGCGTGGCTCCCTCACCCCCGCTCATTTCGCCAAGCTCCGTCGTCTGTCTTGGCTTCCACCTTCCACTCCTGCCTAGGTAAAGCCCCTCAGTTTCTCTCCACTATGCACTCTCTCATGCGCGCACTTGTGTGCCCACAGCCATCGAGCCAAGGTGAATCGTATGCTGGCCATTGCACCATGGCGAGTTATAGGTATTTGGGCTCTCAATGGGCTGTGTGTGTGACGTCAATGTTTGTGCTTGCGCTTCTGGTGTAATGCTTAGTGTCACCGTTTTATATCCACTAGTCATATGCTTGTTTCGCCATGCCCATGAGGATAGCATCTAACCGCAAGGGTTTGTGTTGTTAGAGTAAGTTAAAATTGTAACTCTGGCACTTGGTACTTGTAGAGGCAGTGAACTATGTAACTCTATGATTAATTTTTCATTGTAACTTCATTGTATCATCACTTCATCGGTACTTTTGTGCTTGTTTTCTGAATCCCGAATCATGGTGCCATGAATCAGGTGGCTTGTTTTTGAGATGGTAGGTTTCTATGCTGAAGCAAGTTATGGTCGGATATTATTTGAAGGTCAAGTGATAGGTAATAGAAATACTTGAACCGAATTTGATAGGAAACAAGATGGTGTCCTATTGGCTGCTAGTGATTTTGGTTAAGCGGCTAGTGATTTTGGTTCACTTATTTTTTGATGCGGTCATTTTTAGGAGAAACCCGGTTGCATCTCTGTTTGCTAATTCCGTTTATTCTCTGTTTGCCCTTTTTTTGGGTTCCACATTGGGTTATGAAGCTGCAGATGCGATCTTATGGTAATCCGTGGTCTGGTGGCGAGGGTCGGTTGTATCTCTGTGTATGTTAATCTCGTATCAAATTGTTTGCCCTTGTTAGCTTATTACAACAAAAGGCGTGTCGTTTTTCCTGTCAAGAAAATGATTTGGGACGTGTACATAAAGGAACAAAGCTGCAATCTTGCCTGCTAAGGTTGCTTCAATCTGGTTCATGATTGTTGATGATGCTTTTTGGGAAAAGACTGCCTGCTCATTTCCTCCTTTTATAATTGTACGAGGCTTGTTGGATTATTATTTTTATTAATCCTGCAACTTTTGCATCATTTTTTTCCTCTTGAGACAACCACGAACTCTGCTTGCTTTGAGGAACAGAGTATTTGGTCTATTCTGGTTGGTCTGAGCATTGTAGATTGACGGTAGCTCCAAGAAAACATAATTATTGTATGGTTTTCTGCTTGGTATTGGTGCTTGTCTTTTTGGCTTGGTGAAGAACAAATTACTTTAGTTGTTACTTGAGAATCAGATCATGTTTGATCCTGTTAGAATAAAACGCTAATGCAAGATCATAGACGACACATCGAGGCACGATATTTGTTAACGAGGTTCACCGATATGGCTACATCCCCGGTGCATGACTACGGGCGCTCCTCCCCAAGATACCGCAACACCGGCCGCCCGGGCGCCGACACAAGCCGTCGGCTCCCCCGCGTACCTATTGCTATCAAGTCGTCATCGTGGGTTACAACGTGTGGTGCCCCTCCGTATATAAGAGGCCTAGGATACAAGTGCCCGACTCCTACACAACTCGTACCTAACCACACCAATTACAACTCCAAGTCCACGTAACCCCTTGCGTACATAATTGTAACGCCCCGGGTTCGATGCGCCAGGTGTCTGTCAGTTATTCGCCGTCGTTGCCATGTCATGTGCTTGCGTGTTGCACTTTGCCATGTCATCATCTGCATTTCATATCATGTCATCATGTGCATCGCATTCGCATACGTGTTCGTCTTATGCATCCGAGCTTTTTCCCCATTGTCCGTTTTGCAATCCGGCGCTCCTGTGTCCCCCGGCGTCCCCTTTTACCTTTTTCCGTGAGCGGGTATTAAACTTTCTCGGAATGGACCGAGGTTTGCCAAGCGGCCTTGGTATAGCACCGATAGACCGCCTGTCAAGTTTCGGGTCAATCGGAGGTCGTTTGATACTCCAACGGTTAACCGGGTAACCGCAAAGGCCTCTTTTGGTGCAGCCCAACACCCCTCTCAAAGTGGCCCAAAACCCATCCAAATCACTTCCATCCTCTCGGTCGTTCGATCACGATCGCGTGGCCGAAAACCGCACTCCATTTGGAGCTTCCTAGCCCCCTCTACCTATAAATATGTGTCCCTCCCCGGATTTTCGGGCACATGAAACCCTAGCAAACTTCCCACTCTGCCGCCGGACGTGTCCTCTCCCCCGCCGGACGCGTCCACCGCCCACCGCTACCTCACCCGGGCCAATGGGAGCACGCCACGTCACCCCGCCGCCACTCTTAGCCAATCCGGCGCTGCCACCTCCCCCGTCTCTCTCTCCTCCGCGCCGCCAGCCCGCGGGGCCCGAGTTGGGCCCGCGCGGCCCGCCTGCCGCCGCCGCTCGCCCGCGCGGAGGCCCGCGCCTCGCCGCCCGAGGCCCGAGCTCGCCGCCACCTCGCCGGGCTCCGTCCCCGCGCCGCGCCACCGCCTCCTCCGCCTCGCCCCGGACCGGATCCTGCGAGATCCGACCGGAGGAGCCCCGGATCCGTCCTTCCCCGGCCTTCTCCCTCATCTCCGGCGAGATTCCGGCGAGATCCGCCGCCGTTGACTTCCTCCCCCTCGAGGTCGTTTTTCTCTCTAAGTCTTCTTCTGTAATACTTTCGTGCCACGTTCATCGCATCATAACTCCGCATTCGTAACTCCGTTTCGGGCGTATAGCATATAAAATTGTTCGCCTCGACGAGTACATCATTTCATCTCATTGCATCATTTTCATTTGAGCTCAGCTTGATGCCCGAAATGCTATTAGAAGAGGGCTATGTGATGTTAGTTTCTGATTCTTATCAGAACATGCACTTTTATCATTTTTGCCATGATGGATGTGTGCATCCTATGGAGTTGAGTCCTACATGTGTTTTGTAATATGCCATGTTACCTTTCCATAGATTTATGCCATGTATTTTTGTGATCTATGTGGTGACTAGCACAAGCATGCAAACTAGGGTACTTAATGTTGCTGATTTCAGAGACTTAGTAATTTCATTAAGTCCCTGCCTGCTGTTATTTTTATGCCATGTGTTCATGTTGTTTCAGAGAGATCTATGCCTCTTTTGAGCATTATCAGTAAGAGTCTTTTGAGCATATGGATTTGCTTTATCCATCCATGCCTTTGTTTGTATTTATGGAGTGCCATAGCTTGAGTCGATCGAGCTCTACTTTTGCTATAAAATGTTGCTGGCAGATTGTTTACATGTTATTCGATTTTGCCAAGCTTGTTGTAGTTGATCCTTGCATGCTATGATGTTGTTCTTGCCAAGTATAGATTCTATGCCATGTCTTCTTGATGTATGTATGCTTAGTTTATCATGCAATGCTCTGTAGTGAGTTCATCGAGCTCATAAACATGCCTACTTGTTATCTGTTTTTGACATGTCCAGTTTTCTGCTAAGTCTGAAACCTGTAACGAAACTTGCTTAATTGATCTAGGTGTTATTATATTTTCTTGTCCTTTTTGGCTTATGGTCAGTAAGGGACTTTTGTTAAGTGCTTTGAGTAGATTCCTGCCATGCCTTATTTTGCTATGTCCTGTTCCTGTAGCATGTTGTTTCATTTCTCTAAACATGTCATCCTGATGTTAATTTCAGGCATGTTGTTATTTTCACTAAGTCTGTGAACCTGTTATCTTTTGCACTTTTGCCATGCTTGTTTGAACCTGTTGTGGTGTGATTTAGCTGTATCTCAGTGTTCATCTTTTGTCAAGTATCTTAAGTAGATCACTGTAATATGCTTTGTTGATATGTTTGGGTGCAATAGCTTAATTTCTTGTTGCTTGTTAAGTAGCATCATGCTGTTAATGGCAGATTCTTGTCAATCTTGTTTTGCTTGCCATTTGCAAACCGTGCATCCGATTCCGTTGGTCTTTATATCGATTTCAACCGAAATCACCTCATCTTTACAGTGGCATACTTGGTTTGCCAAGATTATGCCTTGTTCTTCCTTTTTCCTTCCGGAGCATGCATATGCATTGCATACCACATCTCGCATATCATGCCATGTTTATGTGATGGTTGTTTTACTATGTTGTTTTTTTGTTTCCGGGTTATTTCTCGCGTTAGCTTCGTTTTCGTTCCGGAGTTGTGAGGATTCGTTCGTCTACGTCCGCTTGTCTTCTTCATGGACTCGTTCTTCTTCCTTGCGGGATCTCAGGCAAGATGACCATACCCTCGAAATCACTTCTATCTTTGCTTGCTAGTTGCTCGCTCTTTTGCTATGCCTATGCTGCGAAACCTACCACTTGCTTATCATGCCTCCCATAATGTTAAACCAAGCCACTAACCCACCTTGTCCTAGCAAACCGTTGTTTGGCCATGTTACCTCTTTGCTCAGCCCCTCTTATAGCGTTGTTAGTTGCAGGTGAGGATGAAGTTTGTTCCTTGTTGGAACATGGATTTGTTGTTCCTTGTTGGAACATGTTTACTTGTTGGGATATCACAATATATCTTATTTAATTAATGCATCTATATACTTGGTAAAGGGTGGAAGGCTCGGCCTTATGCCTGGTGTTTTGTTCCACTCTTGCCGCCCTAGTTTCCGTCATATCGGTGTTATGTTCCCGGATTTTGCGTCCCTAACGCGGTCGGGTGATTTATGGGACCCCCTCGACAGTTCGCTTTGAATAAGACTCTTCCAGCAAGGCCCAACCTTGGTTTTACCATTTGCCTACCACCTATCCCTTTCCCTTGGGTTTGATCAGCCCGAGGGTCATCTTTATTTGCCCCCCCCCGGGCCAGTGCTTGTCTAAGTGTTGGTCCAAACTAGAGCACCGTGCGGGACCGTCCCTTGGCAACTTGGGTTATGTTGGTACCTGTACGCTTCGCTTATCCGGTGTTGCCCTGAGAACGAGATATGTGCAGCTCCTATCAGGATGTCGGCGCATCGGGCGGTTTTGCTGGACTTGTTTTATTACTGTCGAAATGTCTTGTAGCCGGGATTCCGAGACTGATCGGGTCTTCCCGGGGAGAAGGAATATCCTTCGTTGATCGCGAGAGCTTATCATGGGCTAAGTTGGGACACCCCTGCAGGGTTTGAACTTTCGAAAGCCGTGCCCGCGGTTATGTGGCAGATGGGAATTTGTTACTGTCCGGTTGTAGAAAACCCGAAGTTGATCGTAACTAAAATACACCAACCGCGTGTGTAACCGTGATGGTCTCTTCTCGGCGGGGTCCGGGAAGTGAACATGGTTGTTGGAGTTATGTCTGACGTAAGTAGTTTAGGATCACTTATTGATCATAGTTGTTCGACCGTGCTTTTGCCTTCTCTTCTCGCTCTCATTTGCGTATGTTAGCCACCATATATGCTAGTCCCTGCCGCAGCTCCACCTCACTACCCTGTCCTACCTATAAGCTTAAATAGTCTTGATCTCGCGGGTGTGAGATTGCTGAGTCCCCATGACTCACCAGATACTTCCAAAACCAGTTTGCAGGTGCCGATGAATCCGTGCAGGTGACGCACCCGAGCTCAAGGAGGAGTTCGATGAAGATCTTGTCATTTATGTTGTTTCGTTCTAGTCGATCAGTAGTGGAGCCCAGTTGGGGTCGATCGGGGACCTTTGTCGCTTTTGGGGTTTCTTCTTTTATTTTGGCTCCGTAGTCGGGCCCTGATTGTAACTGTATGATGTAATGTTCCATTCATGTATTTGTGTGAAGTGGCGATTGTAAGCCAACTATGTATCTCTTTCCCCTTATGTATTACATGGGTTGTGTGAAGATTACCTCACTTGCGACATTGCTTTCAATGCGGTTATGCCTCTAAGTCGTGCTTCGACACGTGGGAGATATAGCCGCATCGAGGGCGTGACAAGTTGGTATCAGAGCCTTCCCCGACCTTAGGAGCCCCCACTGATTGATCGTTTTTAGCGGCCGAGTTGTGTCTAGAAAAATGTTTTGAGTCATTTAGGAATTATATATCGGAGAGTTTAGGAATTCTTTTTACTTCCCAGTCTCCTCATCGCTGTGGTAAGGCATCCTGACGTAGAGTTTTGACTCTTCTCTTCTCAAATTTCACTAAAAAAAATTTTTTAGGATCACGCGGGTATCTTAGAATCGGTCCGATGGTTTTATGATGACAACATTGTCTTGGTTGCCTCCCGTCAGTAGGGGTTTAGTGGAGGTGTCCCGGGGAGTTGAGCTCCGAGGTGTTGTCGTCATAATTTTATTGTTACAGTTCTGGAATACCTGAGTTTAGTACGCCGACATCGAAAATCTCTTTTGTACAGTTGTTGGTGAGATAACCCTGATAGCCCAGTACTGAGGCGAGTGCGGGAGTATTGCCATGACTCATATAACGGATGCTTTTCGAAGGTCGAGGTAGACGATTTCCGAAGGTTTCTTGGTTATGTGTTGAAGGATGGATACAGCTGGATCTAGGTATTGTTAGTTTGGGTGATATATTTTGTGTCCCCTGTATCCCCAACACCTGATTGCATAACCAGAAAGTTTCGGGAGTTTATAAGTGGGATTCAAGTATCTCGTAGGAATTCTTTCCAACAGACACATGATACGATATGGGATCTATCATATGTTTGTTTCCGGCTTATTCTGCAAGCCAATCCTTTGTTTTGTTTTGTTTTGTGGTATTCGAGTTGCTTCGATGTCAAGTGTTGATCCATACCTTCCCTAAACGGTGTTCTCATATTGCTATGTGAATACTAATCCTTCTTGATCATCAAGATTATCATGCCAATTCTTTTTCAACCGATGTGTCTCTCTTCAAGTGGATCCGATCACTTCAACATTCGCAAGATCAATTATCAGTTCTTCTCAACGGTGTTTGCTTCATCCGTTCCAAGTTATCTTTGTTTTCCCGCCCTCCCACCCTTATTTCTTCAAGGACGTATATTTCTTGATCAAGTATCCATTTTATTGACGGGAAGTCTCTCCATTCTTTTCCTTCAATGTTCTTATCCGGTGATTATCATGAAGATGATCAGGAGTTTCAAGTTCGTCATTCGTCATTCTTTTCTTCTCCGGTGGATTCAATTCAAGCTTTTTCGATCATATATTTTCCTTGTCTCAAATGTTTTTCTCATGCCGGTGCACCTCATAATAATTCACTTCTCGCTATTCATTTGTTCGGGAGTGCTGAAGATATCTCAGAAGGCTCGTCTTGTCTTTCAAGATCAGTTCAACCCATTTCGAGGTTGTTATCTCATTCAAGTCATTTAAATCAACCGGTGTGTTCTCCCTTTCAAGTAATCGTTCAACGGTGGTTCTTTTGAGTGGGCCCTAACCCACAGGTCTTTATCCAGGATCTTACCTGACTCTTCTAATTTTCCCGGAGCTATTCCCAAATTCTTTTTGAAGTTTGATGTAAGTATGAATTATCATCAGTCAAATGTCTTTCTCCAAGATTTTTCAAACTCTTTTCATCGTTGGTTCAACCTTTCCAATTCTCATTCCGGAGTGCCTCAACAATTCATGGTGGTGTTTCTCATCATCGTTCTCAACATTTGAAGACTGAAGAAGAGTTTCTCTTAAATCTTGCTCCATTCTCTTCAAGATTGATGGTTCTAGCTTGATGTCATCCTCTCATAATTGTTTTCGATTGTGAGAATATTTTTCACCCACCCGGAGCATTTCAGGAGTCTTTTCATTTTGATTCTCCGGAGCCCATCATCTCAGAATTATTCATTCAAGCTTTCAGCTCTCGTTCTCCAAATCTTACCGGTGCATCATTCAATATTCTCTAATCAGTTCATGATCTCTTCGTTCTCATGTATCTAAATCCTAGCAAGCATCTTCGTTGATTTGCTAATTCTTCCCGGTGTTCCTTATCTTTTCTTCGTCCATTTTAAATTCTTACGGTGGTTCGTTGAAGACCTTCCCAAATTTGCGCCATATCTATCTTGATCCTTTCTACGAGAATAAGTAGTATGCCAAATCCATTGCTTGTCATCAATTTAATTGGTGAAGGATGAGCATAATGTAATTCTTGTTCTTGTTTCATCGAGTAAATTCAATTCCGTATTCCGGAGATTCATCAAAATTCTTGATTTCAATTGTTTCATCTTGTCTTCCTCGGAGTTCCAAGCTCTCGCAATTATATCACCACGGAGATCCATCTAATCATTGCAAGGCTTCACCTTGTGCTCAACTTCTCTTTCTTCCTATCATCCTTTTATTACCGGAGTTCTTCATGGAGGCTCTACATGGTGGTTTATCAAGGACCCTTTTCATTCTTCAATTGTTCATCAAGATTTCTCTCGGAGTCAAGATCCGCCAAGCTATACTCTAAATTAAACAGGGTGCTTAACACTTGTTTTGTTTGGAGGAGTTCAAGCATTTCTTCATCTTGCATTCCGAAGTGCAATTCTTTCTATCTTATCTTTTGAGGTGGTATTATGTCATTCTTGATAATTTGAGGTCATGTCTCATGATTCACATGTTGTCAAGAATGAGGTATTTTAAATCCATCAATCTCTTCATTGGAGTTATCTTGGGTTATATTTCACCTAAAGCCTTCCCTAAGGATTGTTGCTTTTTATGGTGCTTATAAATGACCCAAGTTCTTCATTTGTCCTCCCGGTGAAATAAGTTTCTCGTCTCCTTGTTGATATCAGTCCAATCATTTGTTTCCGTTGGTGGCAGAAGCTCACCTCATAAATTTGAGATGTTTTCCATAAGCCCACTACAAGCCTATTCGTCTCGTTGTTGATTTTCCAACAACTCCGTTCTAACCTTCTTGGAAGGGTGTTTTCCAAGATCATTTGTGGCAGAAGTTGGCATTTTCTTCTCCATTCCTTTATTCCAATGATCTAACTTCTATTTCTTCTCCCGGAGTCATTGTGATGTTGCTCTCTTCGACCCATCATCTTGTTTTGTCAAGATCATGCCCTTTCGCTTGCTTATCGATTTAATCGGAGTGTTATGTCTATCGTTCCTCTTTTAACCGGAGTCTCTTCCAAGTGCTTTCATTTTTGCCAAGTTCATATTCTATTCCTTCCATTTCCAACCGGAGTGTTGTTGTAATTGTTCTTATCGTTCTTTGTACATCTCGTTTCAACCCGAGTGTTTGCAATTCTCCTCATCTCCATGGTATTCGTTCTTTCATTTTGTTCAACCTCTCAAGGTTCTTTGGTTTCACTCGTTTGTCAAAGAAGCAACTTTGTTTTACCTCTTCTCTTTCTCTTCCGTTTTCCCCTCCGGTGCCATTCTAGATCTCAGGACGAGATCCTCTCGTAGTGGTGGAGTGTTGTAACGCCATGGGTTCGATGCGCCAGGTGTCTGTCAGTTATTCGCCGTCGTTGCCATGTCATGTTCTTGCGTGTTGCACTTTGCCATGTCATCATCTGCATTTCATATCATGTCATCATGTGCATCGCATTCGCATACGTGTTCGTCTTATGCATCCGAGCTTTTTCCCCATTGTCCGTTTTGCAATCTGACGCTCCTGTGTCCCCCGGCGTCCCCTTTTACCTTTTTCCATGAGCGGGTATTAAACTTTCTCGGAATGGACCGAGTTTTGCCGAGCGGCCTTGGTATAGCACCGATAGACCGCCTGTCAAGTTTTGGGTCAATCGGAGGTCGTTT
This sequence comes from Aegilops umbellulata, assembly GCA_032464435.1. NCBI lineage: Eukaryota > Viridiplantae > Streptophyta > Magnoliopsida > Poales > Poaceae > Aegilops > Aegilops umbellulata. The sequence continues at coordinate 643,489,061 of CP136060.1, read as the reverse complement.
GATACTCCAACGGTTAACCGGGTAACCGCAAAGGCCTCTTTTGGTGCAGCCCAACACCCCTCTCAAAGTGGCCCAAAACCCATCCAAATCACTTCCATCCTCTCGGTCATTCGATCACGATCGCGTGGCCGAAAACCGCACTCCATTTGGAGCTTCCTAGCCCCCTCTACCTATAAATATGTGTCCCTCCCCGGATTTTCGGGCAGATGAAACCCTAGCAAACTTCCCACTCCGCCGCCGGACGTGTCCGCTCCCTCGCCGGACGCGTCCACCGCCCACCGCTACCTCACCCGGGCCAATGGGAGCACGCCACGTCACCCCGCCGCCACTCTTAGCCAATCCGGCGCTGCCACCTCCCCCGTCTCTCTCTCCTCCGCGCCGCCAGCCCGCGGGGCCCGAGTTGGGCCCGCGCGGCCCGCCTGCCGCCGCCGCTCGCCCGCGCGGAGGCCCGCGCCTCGCCGCCCGAGGCCCGAGCTCGCCGCCGGCGCGCCGCCCCGAGCCGCGCCCCGCCGCCCGTCGCCGCGCCATCGCCGCTCCTCGCCGCCGCCAAGCGCCGCATGCGCCGCCGCCCTCCGCCTCCACCCCGCGCCCGCGGCGCCCCGCCTCTCTCCCGCAGCCCGCGCCGGCGTCCGCCATGCGCCGCCGCCGCCATGCGCCGCCACCTCGCCGGGCTCCGTCCCCGCGCCGCGCCACCGCCTCCTCCGCCTCGCCCCGGACCGAATCCTGCGAGATCCGACCGGAGGAGCCCCGGATCCGTCCTTCCCCGGCCTTCTCCCTCATCTCCGGCGAGATTCCGGCGAGATCCGCCGCCGTTGACTTCCTCCCCCTCGAGGTCGTTTTTCTCTCCAAGTCCTCTTCTGTAATACTTTCGTGCCATGTTCATCGCATCATAACTCCGCATTCGTAACTCCGTTTCGGGCGTATAGCATATAAAATTGTTCGCCTCGACGAGTACATCATTTCATCTCATTGCATGGTTTTCATTTGAGCTCAGCTTGATGCCCGAAATGCTGTTAGAAGAGGGCTATGTGATGTTAGTTTCTGATTCTTATCAGAACATGCACTTTTATCATTTTTGCCATGATGGATGTGTGCATCCTATGGAGTTGAGTCCTACATGTGTTTTGTAATATGCCATGTTACCTTTCCATAGATTTATGCCATGTATTTTTGTGATCTATGTGGTGACTAGCACAAGCATGCAAACTAGGGTACTTAATGTTGCTGATTTCAGAGACTTAGTAATTTCATTAAGTCCCTGCCTGCTGTTATTTTTATGCCATGTGTTCATGTTGTTTCAGAGAGATCTATGCCTCTTTTGAGCATTATCAGTAAGAGTCTTTTGAGCATATGGATTTGCTATATCCATCCATGCCTTTGTTTGTATTTATGGAGTGCCATAGCTTGAGTCGATCGAGCTCTACTTTTGCTATAAAATGTTGCTGGCAGATTGTTTACATGTTATTCGATTTTGCCAAGCTTGTTGTAGTTGATTCTTGCATGCTATGATGTTGTTCTTGCCATGTATAGCTTCTATGCCATGTCTTCTTGATGTATGTATGCTTAGTTTATCATGCAATGCTCTGTAGTGAGCGCATCGAGCTCGTAAACATGCCTACTTGTTATCTGTTTTTGACATGTCCAGTTTTCTGCTAAGTCTGAAACCTGTAACGAAACTTGCTTAATTGATCTAGGTGTTATTATATTTTCTTGTCCTTTTTGGCTTATGGTCAGTAAGGGACTTTTGTTAAGTGCTTTGAGTAGATTCATGCCATGCCTTATTTTGCTATGTCATGTTCCTGTAGCATGTTGTTTCATTTCTCTAAACATGTCATCCTGATATTAATTTCAGGCATGTTGTTATTTTCACAAAGTCTGTGAACCTGTTATCTTTTGCACTTTTGCCATGCTTGTTTGAACCTGTTGTGGTGTGATTTAGCCGTATCTCAGTGTTCATCTTTTGTCAAGCATCTTAAGTAGATCACTGTCATATGCTTTGTTAATATGTTTGGGTGCAATAGCTTAATTTCTTGTTGCTTGCTAAGTAGCATCATGCTGTTAATGGTAGATTCTTGTCAATCTTGTTTTGTTTGCCATTTGCAAACCGTGCATCCGATTCCGTTGGTCTTTATATCGATTTCAACCGAAATCACCTCATCTTTACAGTGGCATACTTGGTTTTCCAATATTATGCCTTGTTTTTCCTTTTTCCTTCCGGAGCATGCATATGCATTGCATACCACATCTCGCATATCATGCCATGTTTATGTGATGGTTGTTTTACTATGTTGTTTTTTTGTTTCCGGGTTGTTTCTCGCGTTAGCTTCGATTTCGTTCCGGAGTTGTGAGGATTCGTTCGTCTACGTCCGCTTGTCTTCTTCATGGACTCGTTCTTCTTCCTTGCGGGATCTCAGGCAAGATGACCATACCCTCGAAATCACTTCTATCTTTGCTTGCTAGTTGCTCGCTCTTTTGCTATGCCTATGCTGCGAAACCTACCACTTGCTTATCATGCCTCCCATAATGTTAAACCAAGCCACTAACCCACCTTGTCCTAGCAAACCGTTGTTTGGCCATGTTACCTCTTTGCTCAGCCCCTCTTATAGCGTTGTTAGTTGCAGGTGAGGATGAAGTTTGTTCCTTGTTGGAACATGGATTTGTTGTTCCTTGTTGGAACATGTTTACTTGTTGGGATATCACAATATATCTTATTTAATTAATGCATCTATATACTTGGTAAAGGGTGGAAGGCTCGGCCTTATGCCTGGTGTTTTGTTCCACTCTTGCTGCCCTAGTTTACGTCATATCGGTGTTATGTTCCCGGATTTTGCGTCCCTAACACGGTCGGGTGATTTATGGGACCCCCTCGACAGTTCGCTTTGAATAAGACTCTTCCAGCAAGGCCCAACCTTGGTTTTACCATTTGCCTACCACCTATCCCTTTCCCTTGGGTTTGATCAGCCCGAGGGTCATCTTTATTTGCCCCCCCGGGCCAATGCTTGTCTAAGTGTTGGTCCAAACTAGAGCACCGTGCGGGACCGTCCCTTGGCAACTTGGGTTATGTTGGTACCTGTACGCTTCGCTTATCCGGTGTTGCCCTGAGAACGAGATATGTGCAGCTCCTATCAGGATGTCGGCGCATCGGGCGGTTTTGCTGGACTTGTTTTATTACTGTCGAAATGTCTTGTAGCCGGGATTCCGAGACTGATCGGGTCTTCCCGGGGAGAAGGAATATCCTTCGTTGATCGCGAGAGCTTATCATGGGCTAAGTTGGGACACCCCTGCAGGGTTTGAACTTTCGAAAGCCGTGCCCGCGGTTATGTGGCAGATGGGAATTTGTTACTGTCCGGTTGTAGAAAACCCGAAGTTGATCGTAACTAAAATACACCAACCGCGTGTGTAACCGTGATGGTCTCTTCTCGGCGGGGTCCGGGAAGTGAACATGGTTGTTGGAGTTATGTCTGACGTAAGTAGTTTAGGATCACTTATTGATCATAGTTGTTCGACCGTGCTTTTGCCTTCTCTTCTCGCTCTCATTTGCGTATGTTAGCCACCATATATGCTAGTCGCTGCCGCAGCTCCACCTCACTACCCTGTCCTACCTATAAGCTTAAATAGTCTTGATCTCGCGGGTGTGAGATTGTTGAGTCCCCGTGACTCACCAGATACTTCCAAAACCAGTTTGCAGGTGCCGATGAATCCGTGCAGGTGACGCACCCGAGCTCAAGGAGGAGTTCGATGAAGATCTTGTCATTTATGTTGTTTCGTTCTAGTCGATCAGTAGTGGAGCCCAGTTGGGGTCGATCGGGGACCTTTGTCGCTTTTGGGGTTTCTTCTTTTATTTTGGCTCCGTAGTCGGGCCCTGATTGTAACTGTATGATGTAATGTTTCATTCATGTATTTGTGTGAAGTGGCGATTGTAAGCCAACTATGTATCTCTTTCCCCTTATGTATTACATGGGTTGTGTGAAGATTACCTCACTTGCGACATTGCTTTCAATGCGGTTATGCCTCTAAGTCATGCTTCGACACGTGGGAGATATAGCCGCATCGAGGGCGTGACAATAATATTCGACACAAATATAACAAACTCCACCTTGGCGAATATTCTCCACCACTTAGAAGTCGTCCATGCTCGAACCTCCATGTACTCCGGACTTGGGTTGTCTCCTTTGTAGCTTACTGAGAGCTACCCGACGGGCCAGACCCGCCGCCACCGTGAGACTCCACTGCTACTCTTGCAGCTCCACTCCCCATGGCTCCACCTGCAATAGTGCTCCCTTGCAACTTGTAAAGATGCGAAGCCGTCCTCTCTCCTATCATCACAGTCACCCCATCTTCCATGATTTCCATGGTCTTCGTATCCCAATCACAACGGAATTCCATACCACCATCATGAAGAACACCAAGCGAAATTAGATTCCTCCTTAGCCCTGGCACATGCCTGACTCCCCGAAGCATCCGCTCAACTCCGTCAAACATCTTGATTTTGATGTCACCTACTCCAGCAACACGATAACCTGTATCATCGCCCACATAGGCTAAATCAAACTCACCAGACTTGTACGAAGAGAACCACTCCCTGTTGGGCGTCGCATGAAAAGAGCAAGCTGAATCCAACATCCACGCTTCAGCTTTTGTTGACCGCATGTTTGATACTACGAGAACATCACTACTGTTGTCTGAGTCATCACCATGAGTAGCCGCATTAGCACTTGCCCCACCCTTTAGTTCTGGGCATTCCCTTTTTATATCTCCCCGGTCCTTGCACCTGTAGCACTGCACCTTTTTCTTCTTTTTCTTCTCCACCTCTTGTCCCTTCCTGAGCTGATAACCTTTAACTGCCAACCCCAAACCTTGAGTACTCTCCTCTGTAGCATTCTTTTGCTTCCTTAACTCATGCCCAAGCAACGCTGCAGTTACTTCCTCATTATTGACGGTTGTCTTTGCATGTGTCATAGGACGGTGGCAACGAAACAAGAAGAAGTAGTGCCTTATCCTCGTCCTCAATCTTCACATCCAGACGCGCTAGATCCGTGACCAACTGATTAAAGGCATTCACATGCTCCACAAGATCCGACCCCTCCTGCATCTTCAGCCCATAGAACTTTTGCTTTAAATACAGCTTATTGGTCGCTGACTTGGACATATAACGATTTGCCAACTTGTCCCAAATTCCCTTAGGAGTACCTTCGTCCATGACATGATACATGACCTGATCCGCAAGACAAAGCCGTATGGTAGCGGCAGCCTGCACTTGCATATCCTCCCACACATCATTGTCAACCTTGGCCGGCTTCGTCTCCTGCAAACCCTTCAAGATTCCCTGCTGCGCCAGAATATCCTTGACTCTTGTCTGCCATAAACCGAAGTTACCCGTGCCATCGAATTTCTCCAAATCAAATCTGGTGGATCCCGGCGCCATGTCGATCCGCGATCTAACCGACCTGTTGCCGCCGGTCTGACCGCCCTTGTTTTCCTCTGCGACTTCCTCACGAAAAAGATCACCGATCCCGTATTCCTCGTCTGAAGCCACGCCGCAGTCCGCGATCTAACCAAGAAATCTGACCCGCACCGTCCTTGTCCGCCCTTGAGAAATCAGCGTGAAGCCTTGTGCCTTAACGTGCAGATGAATTTGCTCTCAGCCGAAACTAGCCGCTCCACCTTTTCCTGAACCTGCAGACGATTTTGTGCCTGTTTGCCTCGTCGCCACCAGCCTTTTATCTACGCTGGATATAGCCGGCCTTGCTTTTCCTCTCTGACACGAAGAACGAGTCCAAGTATTCCACGGCTTGCATCGAGTCCCCATCCGAGTCCTGAACCAACTGTCATGGACCCAACATGCACGCACAAAAGATCTCCAAAACCATACCTAGGCCAGGCACTAGTCCTGCCATCACGGTTCAGCACTGCCCCAGATGCACGTACATGATTCCTTCAAATCCAAACCGACATGCATGCTTGCTTATTTTCTGGACTCTTTCCTTTCGCACTGTACGCCCTGCCGAGTCCTGCTAATGCACGCAACCCAGCTCGGCTGTCTCGCGTAGCCTGCCGCACGCGGAGACCAACTGCCGTACGCCAAGCAGCCGTCCCGCGTACCCTGCCGTGGCTTTCCTTTCCTCGATCTGATCACCTCGGAAAAACTCGCCGCTAATCTCGACGATAACTTCTATCTCTGATCTTGATTCTTCGCCAGCGATCTGTAACTTGCCTTGTCGCGCGCACACCGTACGCCAACCCTGCTGAAACCATCGCCACCTCGCGCATAATCCTTGCAAGAGCCGTGTCATACCCTGGCCACCCGCGTCGCCGACACAATCCGTCCGCAATGCCACGCTGCCGCCTTTGTACAACACCGAGCGCATCGTCTTGATGCTCTCACACTCCAATCTATCCGGTCGTCCCTCACGTCTGGTCGCCGGTCTGATCGCGAGCCGAATCCATCGCCTCCGCAATGTCTTCAACAGCCACTACGCCGGTCCGATCGCCACGTCTAGCCGATCCTTACCGACCGCAGCCCATCGAACGGTCCAGGCCTCCTGCCCGAAGTGTCCGACACCACCGACCGCCTCTACGATCGCCGCCATGCTCCACCTTGCACCAATCGGACGTTCCATGGCACCCGTCGAGCATGATCCTCGTACCTCCGGATGATCTTTCGCATAGCCTTCTCGCAACCTTACTCATGATACCGCTTGTTAGAATAAAACGCTAATGCAAGATCATAGACGACACATCCGATCACGATATTTGTTAACGAGGTTCACCGATATGGCTACATCCCCCGGGGCATGACTACGGGCGCTCCTCCCCAAGATACCGCAACACCGGCCGCCCGGGCGCCGATACAAGCCGTCGGCTCCCCCGCGTACCTGTTGCTATCAAGTCGTCATCGTTGGTTACAACGTGTGGTGCCCCTCCGTATATAAGAGGCCTAGGATACAAGTGCCCGACTCCTACACAACTCGTACCTAACCACACCAATTACAACTCCAAGTCCACGTAACCCCTTGCGTACATAATATTCGACACAAATATAACAGATCCTTATTTTATTTTATTTTAAGTATGGGTTCTTAAATCGAGAGGTGTGCTCGCAGACCAATGTTGCTAGTAGTTGCATGCACTCCATAGCGGGTCGCTGGCATGTCTCCCACACCCCCGCTGCTTTCGCCGAGCTCCATTGTCCGGCTTGGCTTCCACCTTCCACTCTGGCGCAAATCTGAATCCTCACAATCTCTTACCACTCAACCTCCCGGAAATTTCTTGGTCTGTTTGATAGCGTTTTAACACATTATTTTTTGACCAAAGTGCCAAAGGGGAGGGGGGCGGGGCGGAGAGGTGTTGGGTGTGAGTGTGGGGGGAGGGGCGTTTGGATTTGGGGATGTGGTGGAGGGAGGGGATGAGAGGTGATGAGGACCAGCGCTGTATTTAGGGGCCGGTGCGGCAATGGTCGATGCAAAATCATCTCGTCCCCGCTGCAGTTCAACTTGTCACAGTAACGCCTGCCTCCCACTCAGATTAGGGTTCTCTCCATGCTTTGCCACAGCTGAATTCCCCCCCCCCCCCCCCCCGCCGCCCCGCATGCTAGATAGTACAATGGAAGGTGGAAGTCACGGGCTGCCTCCTGTAGTGTCCGATAGCGTCTGTCCTTATCTCGGTGTACAGTGCCCTACGCTATGGGTAGTAGGCGGATCACGTCTGGGGCCACGACTAACACACGCGATATAACTGTGGCATGTGAATCTTACGGAACCGGCTGACCCATATCCCCATGTACATGGACGTTCTAGATAAGCAGGCCGGGGTGCAGAAGCTCTAATATATGTTTTCGTTCTGTTCCGGCATTATGGCACAACGACTCGACGGTCGGTGCATCGGTCCATCGTGTGATCACAGCTATTCTGTGTACGGCACTGTCCCATGTGCAATGAACTACAAGTCATAGGAGTATATTTAAATTGTTTAGCTCCACTGTCTAAATTATCTTAACACATGCAGTCTATCTACGTCATCACATATGTCCCACACATGTCACCGCTCATTTAAACGCACACGTAAATCATTCGCATAATTAAGCAAATTCAATCAATCATTTTTTCACTTTCCACCGCATGCACGCCCTCGACATCACCAAGAACTCGTGCAATCATTGAACTTTTCGCTTTCTACCACATGCAAGCCTCCACATCATCAAAGAACATGAAATCCCTCCACTTCATTATTGCTCAGCACTCATGTGCCGGTTACGGATATTTTTGTCTATGCAAACGTAGACTTCGCCTTTTCTTTACACAATAGCTACCTGCATGTAAGTTGACTGATTTTGCAATTTGAGTTAGTCGACTATGTGAGAGACAAAATGGTTTGTGAAGGAAGAAAGCTAAAAGGAAGATGGATCTTCATCTAATGGACCCAGAAAACGGACTTACGCACAATAAATTTACAAAAAGGCTAAAAGTCTCACGTCAAATTTATAGGCATGCGAAATCGAACGTTTCTCATCGCACTTTATATTGGCACAAGGATGACAAATTTAAGTTTGCAAGCACGTCAATTTCCTAACAAAAAGAACGAACTGGGACGGATTTGCCATGCTCGCCAACTAAACTTGTCATCCTTGACGAACATGATTTACCATGCCTAAAAATCCGACGTTCGTTGAATATCCGGGTCCTAAATTTTTAGGTTAACGGTCCCATTTTTAGATGACTTGGCAGTAGACAATTTTTTTTTGAGAACTCACTAGCCTCATTTTTTTTCCTGAGACGAACTCTCACTGGCCTAGTGGGAAAATCTGAGACTCGTACGGTGCGGCCACGAGCCCACTAGCCTTTTTTTTGTTTTTTTAGAAGACGAGCCCACTGGCCTAGTGGCACGATGGATGACCGCACTGGGCCATCCATCCGTTCTGTCCTCCCTAGGCCCCAGCTTAGCCCAAGCCCACTGTGGCCCATACTGTCCAATCCTTGTCCGGTTCGACGCCCGATTTGCTCACGGCGGCCGCCACCGCCACCGGTTACCGGAGCACCACGGCCACCTCGCCTTCCAATCCCGCGGACACGCCAGCGATGGCAGCCACTAGCGCGCGCCATTCTTCTCCGGAGATGGAGCGATTCCTTCACGACCTGACCTGACAGCCCCCGCTGCGCCCTCCTCCAAGGTCTCCTCTCACCCACTCGCTCGCCCCTAAATTATGCGCTAGCCACAGGTTCCATTGCAGGAGGATCGAAATTTCTAGCAGATTTGCTGCTTAGCTTCAACGACCAGCAGCTCTGCTGCTTTTACTCTATTGGATTGGAATCAGCTGATGCGATTACTAAATGGGATAATTCGCTAGTTTCTTCTACTCCCTCCATTTATATATATAAGGCCACGAACTCAAATTACATGTACGAATGTTAAATTTAATGTCTTCTTTGAAAGTCAGCTTTTCTTTTCGTACACTGGGATCATTAATACCCCACACATGCATGCAAAAAAACTGAGTGAAGGAAGTAGCGGACTGTCATTATGACTGCATGCATGCAACTATTGAACAGGTTACTAGTATGAGAAAATATCATTAATTTTATCTCGATTACTGTTGGTGGCCTTGTATAGATGCAAAACGTATATCCCATAGTGGCCTTGTATATAAAAATGAAGGAAGTAGTAATAATGATGCTTTTACTCAACATAGGGAACTTGCAGGTTAATTTGGTGCCCTTGTTTTCTCCCCAAATCAGTAACCCTAGAAATGTATGTTATGTTTGCAACGATGAATAAAATGTTACTACTATCTAGCAGTAGTGAGGCGTTGGTCCTAGTGAAATTCAACGCGCTAATAGCTTATTCCTCCGCATTTAACATGGATTCCATGAGCTTATAATAGCTGGTTTGGTGCTAATATAGGTGTCCTATGGATCACCCTCTGAGAAATCTGGGAGGTTATTTGACTGATTGAGTAGTTTTGCGTTTACACAAGTGTCCTCTCATAATGTTTGGTATCAGTACTGTTTTTGGTCGGCCTGATAAATAGGTTTGGACTTTGCAAGGTTTACACGATTTGTTTCCTAGTAGCAGTCATGTAGGGGTGTATATCCACCAAAGTTGCAAGTGCTAGCCTGCTAGTACGGTAGTACCTTAGCTTCTGTATGATGGAATGGCCTTAGGATCCCTATATCTGTTTCTGTTGTTCAAGGTGCTTATGCAGGTTTTCTTGTTGTAGGTATCTATTGCCTTGTATGCACATGATAAGTTGCTCACAAGTTCTTATGTGTACCACTTCTTTTGTGTTTTTTTTTACCGAGATGATATCACATTCGGATTTCCTCGTTTGCAGTCCTTTTGTTGAGGACTGCAGGTCTGCTGTCAGTGGGTTTAGGTCTGCAGGTCTGCTGTCAGTGGCAGCTGTTACTGACAAAGTTTCTGGCTCTAATTGTCTATTAAGGTGTTGCAAGTCCATCACTTAAATAAAAAATTGTAGTAGAAACAAAACAGATGCTGGCGTGCAGGCTGCAGTTTCCCTCTGTTTTCCAAATATTAGCGCAAGAGAAGAATCCCCTGAACCTTTTCAGATGATCTCTGCGCAAAGAAATCCAAGAGCGCTTGAGAGGCAGTTTCATACCTGAACAGAAAATCTGACGAAGAATCAACGAGATTCGGAGAAGTCTTTCTGAACCATGGGGAGTTTTGTGTTCCTACCGCTGTAAACTTCCTGTGATATACGTGCTGTCTAAAGAGACCACACTCAATTTCGAGTTGAAGATGGATTAGCTTAGCTAGAGATATACTGATGAACTAAACCTAGTTCAGTTCATGGGCTGCAAGTTCGGAAAGTATTCAAAATTTTCTTCAGTCCACCTCCTTGGTACTTGTATATAGTTGCCTACTTAATTTTCTTTTAAGACAATGGAAGCTTCTACATACAAATGATAAAAATTAGCTGGAACAAACCTGGTAGCAGGCCATTTGGCCACCATTAACTGTCTGATGGAGCCTACTTGACTTGGAAGCAGTCAAACTATCAGTCTCCACAATTAACCATTTGATGGTACATATATTGTCTAGTGATAAGTGTATGAAGACTCAAGAGTAACTATTCCTACATGACCGGCACACGGAAATATCAAGTCTGGAGCTTCCCTTCATCACTGAATGTTATCATTCATCAACGATATTTTCACTTGCAGTTGCGTGCTGGTGCTGCAATTAACCTGTAACACTAGATGGTCATGGTCGTTGGTACCCTCAAAGCCCAGTCGAGTGCAACTCTGACAGTGAAACAAGCTCCATCCTCTCTGACAGTGAAACAAGCTCCATCCTCCAAACCAGAAAAAGTTAAATATATGGCTCTGAGGTCACCTCTGGTCCCTGTCTAATGGAAAAATCTGCAAGAGTCACAATTACGTTTAATCCGTCTTGCACGCAGTAAGACTCCTGCTTGACTGGAGCTTTCGCGGGCCCGTTGCATTTATTGGACGACTTCATGAAGACCGGACTAAAACTTGAGTTAATATCAGTTCTAAGATACGTCATCACACTAATTATTTTGGATTATTGCACTGATTGTTAGCTTATTGCAGTACCACTATATATACTTATGCCTATTTGAATGCCTGGGCACTCGCTGTTGGTTCAGAACCGTGTTAGGCTAATGGCTTCCATTCACTGGGCGCTGCTACTCTTTCTTGTACAACTCCCCATACTGGCCACCTCCAGCGCCCACAGTGATGGTAACCTCACACTGTGGTGCCATCCAGACCAGGCTGCAGCGCTTCTCCAACTAAAGCAATCCTTCTTTGCTGCAGCAACCACCGCGGCTCTCCTTCCGTCATGGCAAAATGGCACCAATTGCTGTCTCTGGGAGGGCATTATCTGTGATGCTTCTTCTGGTCTTGTGACAGTACTAGACCTCAGTGGGCATGGCATGTACAGTCATGGCTTGGACCCTGCGCTCTTCAGCCTCAAATCCCTCCAACGTCTCGATCTTAGCATGAATTATTTAGGAGATTACAGCTACAACATCACCACTGCTGAGTTTGAGAGGCTCGCTCTGCTAACCCATCTCAATTTCTCCAATTCGGGCTTGGATGGCCAGATACCTATTGGCATCAGCAAACTCGTTAACCTTGTCTCCTTGGATCTTTCAAGTCGCACAGTTTCCGGTTATGATGATCCTACCTCTCCAGGTGACAGTTTTAGTGATCTGCAGTGGGAGCCCAATTTTGAGACCCTAGTAGTGAACCTCAACATTCTAAGAGAGCTCTACCTTGATGGAGTGCGGATAATGTCTAGCAGCGGTGAAGATTGGGGCAAAGCTCTTGCAAAATATGTTCCTCATCTTCAGGTACTTAGCTTGGAGGGATGCGGGCTGAATGGTCCTATTCATCATTCCCTCTCGAGCCTCCATTCTCTTGTTGCGATCAACCTTGGATCCAATGATGTTGGTCCGATTCCAGAGTTCTTCGCAGATTTTCCCAATCTAAGTGAGCTTCAACTTTCGTATATGAATCTTCAAGGGTGGTTCCCTCAAAGGTTTTTTCAACTCAAAAATTTAAGGGTCCTAGATTTGTCCTCAAACCCGAATCTCTCGGGGCATTTGCCAAACTTTCCTCATGCAAGTTCTCTACATACTTTGAGGCTAGAGGGGACCAACTTCTCCTATGCTAAAACAAGTTCTTCTGGCAATTTCAAGCTGTTGAGGGAGTTAACACTTGACGGGAAATTTCTATCGATGGATTTTCTCTCTTCATTTGGTGTACTTGGGTCTTTACGCCAGTTGAAGGTTTCTTTGATGGACTCACATAAAGAGTTGGGGTCAATTTTGTCATGGATTGGAGACCTCAGGAACTTAACGAGCTTGGAACTCTATGTGTGCGACTTCTCTTGGACTATGCCTTCCTCTATTGGTAACCTGAAGGCCTTGAGAAGCTTGACAATGTCTGATTGCAACCTCCCTAGGCCCATATTGTCTGAAATTGGAAATCTCATTGGCTTGCAAAAGTTGGAACTATCTTACTGCAAATTACATGGTTCAATGGCATCTTCAGTGCACAACCTCACAAATTTAAGAAGCTTGTATATTGGGAGTTGTGATGCTTGTGGAACAATGCCAGCTGCAATTGGCTATCTCAGAAACTTGAGAAGGTTGGAGATCTTGGGTTCTGACTTTTCTGGGTCCATACCATCTACTATTGGCAATCTGACTAACTTGAAAAGCATGGTTATTTTTTATAGTCAGCTTTCTGGGTCCATACCATCTACCATTGGCAATCTGACTAACTTGAAAAGCATGGTTATTTGGTATAGTCAGCTTTCTGGGCCAATACCTTATGCAATTGGGCAACTCAAGGAATTGACACGCCTAACTATTTTTCGCGGGAACATTTCTGGGAGGATACCAGGTTCACTTGTCAATTTAACTCAACTGACAGAACTGGATATCTCCTATACTCATGTGAGCGGTAAGATTATATTATGCCAATTCAAATTATCACTTTATTTTAATTGACATTTTCAACAAGCCAATACATACTGAAAGGAAATAAGGATAGACACAAGAAAATGAATGACTAAGGAGAATCTAAATATTCGGGTGGAAGTAGTGGGTAGTGTGTCATAGTGGTAACGAGGGGAACAGTTTTGTTAGTTTATGACTCGAAACCGCAGTATCAGGATACCTCATGGCCCATCACAGGTTTTTAATGAGTAATTGACCATCCGATTTGGTGGATAGATTGTCAAGATGGTACAGTGGCAGATGGCCATACCAATTTTTAAATTTGAATGATAAGATTTCATTGATAAACAGAAGCTTGCCAACTTTTTATTATTGTTTTCATGAGCTCTTGGTTGTGTGTACCTTATGTTCGAAGTATACAGGGAGAATAATAACCTCTGCTCATTCTACAGGTCATATTCCGGCACCTCTTTTCGCTCTCCCAAAATTAAGATACTTGAGTCTTGGTTTGAACCAACTTTCTGGTCCTATAGAGGAGTTCGACGCGCCATCTTCATGCTTACAGGTCGTGGATTTGAGCAGAAATTTATTGGCAGGCAAGTTTCCCAAGTCATTCTTCCAACTTGCAGAGTTGGTTCATCTAGAAATCAACTTGAACAACTTTGAAGATTCAGTGGATCTTTCATCATTTGGGAGGTTAAGAAAGCTCACTAGTTTGGATCTTTCACACAATAAGTTGTCTGTTATGATTGATGAAGGCAATAATTCTCTGTCTACCTCTCTGTTTGGACTGGACGAACTGGGATTAGCATGTTGCAATATAACCAAATTTCCTAGTTTTTTGACACATCTTGACAGAATGGTTTATCTAGACCTTTCTTGCAACAAAATCACTGGAGACATACCAAAGTTGATATGGGAGAGATGGAACAATAGCCTTTTACAACTAAATCTTTCACACAACATGTTCACCGGTGTGCAACTTACCTCATATGCTCTTCCATTCAGTAGGTCCCTGGAAGTGTTTGATCTTAGTTACAATAGGCTTCAGGGACAGATACCTATGCCAAACGCATCATCAGAATATTTGGATTATTCACACAACTTTTTCTCTTCTGTTCTCCCAAACTTCACGTTGTATCTCAGCAACACCAACTATCTCAGTATGTCCAACAATAGTATAAATGGATATGTACCCAAAACAGTTTGCAATTCCAGGTTGGATGTTCTTGACCTATCATATAACAACTTTAGCGGGCCAATTCCGTCCTGTTTGATAGAAAATGCTCAACGGAGCGTATTAAATTTGAGAGAGAATCACTTTGAAGGGACGTTGCCATCCAATATTACAAGTGAATGCACTTTCCAGACAATAGATTTACATGACAATCATATTGAAGGACCACTCCCGAGAGGACTTTCTAACTGCAGTTATTTGGAGGTTCTTGATATTGGAAACAATCGAATAGTTGATACTTTTCCATCCTGGCTAGGGGAGCTTTCCAATCTATATGTTCTTATCTTAAGATCCAACCAGTTCTATGGTTCCATAGATGATGTTATTGGGAACCACCAATCTGGAGGGTTGTTCCCTAACTTGCAAATTATTGATCTTTCCTTGAACAACTTCTCTGGCAATTTGAATTCAGAATGGTTTGGTCAGTTGAAATCAATGATGGGCAAGTTCAATAGTTCTGGAGATATTGTCCGTGCTACAAACTTAGAAGGTATGGCGGAATACTACCAAGATTTTACTGAGATCACATACAAGGGGTTCGACGTGACATTTGTAAGGATCCTGACCACTTTAACAGCAATTGACCTTTCAAATAATAGATTGGAAGGTACCATTCCTGAGTCAGTTGGACGGCTTGTTTCACTGCGCGTACTGAACATGTCACACAATGCCTTCACGGGGAAAATTCCAACCCAGCTTGGCGGTGTGACTGATCTGGAGTCACTAGACCTGTCCTGCAACCAACTCTCTGGGGAGATTCCACAGGAACTCACAAATCTCACCTCTCTGGCCATCCTGAACTTGTCCGACAACCAGTTGGTGGGGAAGATACCGCAGTCACGCCAGTTACTCACATTTGACACTAATTCATTCGAAGGGAATTTGGGGTTGTGTGGACCGCCATTCTCCATCCCCTGTGGCGTATCACTTGCTCCTCCAAGCATGCCACGTGTGGAGAAGCCATCTAATGTGGATGTCATCCTGTTTCTCTTTGTCGGGCTGGGCTTCGGTGTCGGATTTGCAGCTGCCATTCTCATGAGATGGGGTCGAATCAGCAAATGGTTTGTTAACTCTGGAAGAGCTTTGAGGACTTGATCTGATCTGGGAGACTATTCCCTGGTGCAAGCATGCTGTCCTGGAAGAGAGCTTATTCCTCTGCAGCAGTCGTTGCTTCCGAAGTACTGTAAGTAGGGTTTTTATCTAGTGTACGTTTTGTGGTGTGCTTTCATGTATTAAGCCCCTGCTACACATTATCGCATGTGGTGTATGCTATACAATATTGCTCGGGGTTAGATTAGATGGCTAGATGGTTGAACATCTTTGTAATCCATCTCCTGCATCTGTTTGTTGTTACCTCCAGTTTCAACTTTCAAGTGTGATCATGCATATGCTTATCCTGGAGATGAATCTTGTAACCATTATGTTATCTTGTTTGGATATAAATAAACGCCACGCGGCCTGACAAGGGTTATACGCTTCACCAACACTTCTGTTTGTCTTTCCTAAAGTTGCACTAGCTTCTTGTGACAAAGTACCATTTCTGGAAGATAACTGTGCTGCTGTAATTTGTTTGGGCGCAGAGTGACAGATGAATCTGATCATCATATTGCAGAATTAGTTTCTCTACCTCTCTTTTACAGGAATACTGAATGTTTGCGTATGCCCTGCCTAACCGTGTCATTTTTCTCATTGTTATTTCCTCCCACGAGGCCATGTACAATTTTTGTTTCACCGAAAACTTTGCATTTTTTATACTTATTATTTTAGTACACATGATATTTTTTTGGTTACTCTATTTTTTTCCGGAGATGTTACTCTAGTAATTTTGTTCTTCTGCATGAAGACATGTGTTTATCTTTTCAATAGTTTTTACAAACCCTTTGACCGTTGAGAATTCATTTTCAATACACAGTGAATTCTGTGTTCCCCCCTATTTTTTTTGTTACTCTATCTTTTTCCGGAGATGTTACTCTAGTAATTTTGTTCTTCTGCATGAAGACATGTCTTTATCTTTTCAATAGTTTTTACAAACCCTTTGACCGTTGAGAATGTATTTTCAATACACAGTGAATTCTGTGTTCCCCCCTATTTTCCAGTAAATTTGAAACAGAAAAACAACCAGAAAGAAACACTGGGCTGGACCAACCGTATGGCGTTGCAGAAACGAGGTCTCAAGTCTCAGTGGTCCATAGGACAGTAGATTCCAAATAATATCTACTACTCCCTCCGTTCCTAAATATAAGTCTTCGTAGATATTTCACTGTGGACCACATACGGATGTATATAGATGCATTTTATGTGTAGATTCTTTTATTTTTCTCCGTATGTGGTCCATAGTGAAATCTCTCCAAAGACTTATATTTAGGAACGGAGGGAGTAGCTATTATGGACGTATCTGATGGAACCCATGGCCCCTGCCCTACGGGAAAATCTGCAAGGATCACAGTTCCACACAACCCGTCTCACACGTTTGATGGAAGTCGTCGGGGGCTTTCCTTTTTTTTTGGCACATTGTGTTAGTTGGATTACTTGAGCGAAGACCTGCATAAAACTTGAATTGATACAACTTGTGACAAATCCGTCACTACAATTTCTGAACTTCTTGTTTCTGTTTTTCTTTCGTATTCTCTCTATAAAGCCTAACTGTACTCCTGCTTGTTTTCTCAAAAGGAAGAGAAACAACTACTTAGAACCAAATGGCTTCAATTTGTTGGGTGCCACTACTCTTTCTCGCAATATTTTCTGCACTAGCCACCTCCGACACCCATGAAACTGACGATAACCTCAGTCTCCGATGCCATCCAGACCAGGCTGCAAGCCTCCTCCAGCTAAAGCGATCCTTCTCCTTCTTCCGCTACCCCAGCGCCCTCGACACATGGCAGGATGGCACTGATTGGTGATTGCTGTCTTTGGGAAGGTGTTGGCTGCAGCAACTCCTCTGGCTATGTCACTGCTCTAGAGCTTAGCGGCCGTGGCTTGTACTGTCAAGGCCTTGACCCTGCAATCTTCAACCTCACCTCGCTCCAACTACTCGACCTTATATTAGCCTCAACAATTTTGGCCAGTGCAATCTCCCGGCAACCGGGTTTGAGAGGCTCTCCTTGCTCACCCACCTCAACCTCTCCAATTCGGGCTTCCAAGGCCAGATACCAGATTGGTGCGATGCATTTTCTAAATCTCTTCTGAATCTCTGAGTTCTTAGCTTGAGATATTGTAATCTTGTTGGTCCTATTTGCCAGTCCCTGTCGACCCTGCACTCCCGAGCTGTGATAAGTCTCCAAGATAACTTTGATACGTCTGCCACTCCTACTCGTGAGATGCTCATGGATTCTCACAATTTAAGTTTTCTTCTGCTTGCTTGGACAAATATCCAACGCTGGTTCCATAGTACGTAGAATCTTCCAATAAAAAAACTAAGGCCCTTGATTTGTTTGGGATATGGTCTCTCAGGTTATGTGCCAATATTTTCCATCTAATTAAAGTGAATTGCATGTTTTCCTGGAAGGGTGCTATCCCTGAGGTACTGAGATGTAAATGTAATACGACTTCTACATATATTGCTTTCACTTCTGAAGTTCACATATGTTCCGTGTTGTAGAACACATATATGCAGTTCTTTTTTTTTGGAAAAGGAGGATGATCCCCGGCCTCTGCATTTGGAAGATGCATGCGGCCACTTTATTGATTATTCTCGAGGATCTTACAAAGTATTACAACAATATGCTCGAAACCACCATCTTGGCTACATATGCCACTACTCCTATCCATATGATGAAGGGGTGCTAGCTGGGCCAAATACCCAGACCACTCACCTAAGCCTATCATCAAAAGCCAGAAGCCCCAGCCGAGCCACATACCGGGTCTGGGGCATAAACTGGTCTGACGCACTCACAAGTGTCGCCGCCGCCATCCTCCACAGGTCCGTCTTCAGAGCAGATATTGAGGCTTCTACCTTGTCAGGCCACTCTGTCATCGACGCCACCATGACGCCAGACAACTACCTCCTCCTGCGCGAGTCCATCATCGCGCATCGGGCGCCGAGTCTCCACTGCGCCACGCCGTCGAGATCCGCCGTCATCAATGTGTAGGATGAAGCACCGCTCCACCAAAAAAGCCGCCCACTGGTCCCTCGATCCCGTGTACGCCTCCAAGAACGACGCCCCCAAGAAGGAAACGACACCAACGCGCCGCCGTCATCCGATCTACTAATCTAGGGATTCCCCCGAAGGTAGCAGATAGAGGTCTGGAGCTTCTCCGCGGCGATGCCTTCAAGAAGGTAATGACACAAAAGAGTGCCGCCAACGCCGGTCTTGGCATCAAGCCGAGAACAAGGTTTTCACCTGGATCCGCTCGGAGAATCTCCATCAAGCATCGTGTGCACGGGTCGCCGCCGATCCGAGCCGCCGCACATCGAGCAAGCCGCACCGGGCATATCATATCTGTCCGGAGGGCAAACCATGCATGGCGCCGACCCAACCACCAGGCCCTCCATGCCGCCACCGCCAATCCAAGGTCAGATGGTTCGTCGCTGCAGATCCGGCCTCCGCCGCCGAACGGAGCCAAGGCCGCTGCCCACCGCAGGGCCGGCCGCCGCACCCGCCACCACCACCGCCCTAGGACGAGGCCGCCGCCGGTCAAGGCAGGCCCGCCACGCCGCGAAGGCCAGATCGGCCGTGCCACCGCACGCCGCGGGGCTGCGCACCGCCCCCATGGCGCGGGAGAGAGGGAAGGCCCCCGCCACCGCCGTCAGCCCCCGGGCTATAGGCCGGCGGCGTCCTTCGGCGGCGGCGGAGGGAGGGATGGAAGGACGGGGAACCCCCGGCGGCTAGGGTTGGGATCCCGCCCGAGTCGCCCGAGCAGGGGCGACGCGGGGGGAGTATTGCGACGCGGGGGGCCTCTCTATATAGCTAATTAGCTCAATCAAATGAAGGCATATAAGTTGTTCGGCCTTGATCTTGATGGCTAGATGTACTATAGCTCTGGAACATAAGCATGATGACATTATTCGTTACTTGTTTCAGGTACTATTGCGACATGAATGCAGTCAGTCATATTGCAGAGTTGTTATTCCTCTGTCCTTCATCTCGTTGCAAAAAAGAAACCAAAATAGCCAGTGCAGAGTTGTGAATTATGTGCTTGCCGAAAGGCTGACCAACCTGAATGTTGTCCGGCGCTCAGGCAGTGCGTGCTGGGGCAATAGCCTGTGATCCAACTGTCTCGGCTTGCTGCTGCTCTCGAGTGAAAGCGAACTGTCGGCTAGAAGATAATGTGGTGTGGATGATGAACAATTGCGCAATCTCTCTGCCTTGCGCTGACTGTCGTGTCAGCCCAGCGGCAGAAATTGCGCCATGAGTGAGAACAGCATGAATTCATATTTCCCTGCCTAAGACGAAGCGCTCGGAGATCATTGCTGGTGTCCAGCATGGGTTCCGTGATAGCCACCTCTTTGTTTCGGATGGGTGTAATGTGTTGGAACCAGTCAAGAACATGCAAGTACAATACTAGGGGTACATATCGTATCGGGTAATATATATTTTTTCAAAAATAAAAAGTCCTACTTTTCTGGGACATTTGTATGTTGAAAATACATTTTTATTTTTGAACTTGTGGCACACTTTATTCAACTCAAATAAGGGATACATCAGAAACAAGTTCAGCTAGAATAAACTATGGAGAATCATTATCCCACGAGATTACATAATTAGAATCATAACAACATCTAGTTAACTTGTGTGCCACTTGGTTTGCCCCCCTTGGACAATGAGCATAGGATAGTGACCCAATTCTTTGAGCTAATATAAAGCAGTCACTCAAAATCGCCGAATAAGGACTCAGAATGTCCACTTACCCCTTGCATGCTAAGATAATTTCGAGGCAGTCTGATTCAAAAGTGATATTGGAACATCCAAGTTGGTCTGCAAGCATCATACCATTTTTCAATGCCATCGCCTCGGCGGAAGGGGCGTCGAGAACGTGACTAACCAGGGACGATGAACCAGCCAAAGCCTATCCATGGTGGTTTCGAAGAACGGCCGCAGTAGCCCCGCATCCATCCTCCATAAAGCATGCGTCCACGTTCATCTTATACATGTTGTGACAAGGTTTAGACCACTTCCCTTCAGTAATTTGGCCAGCACTCGAAGCCCCCCGCATAATTCGTTGTTATTGCATCTATAGCCAGTGCTGATTTAGGAGGACTCGCCACCACTCCCCCCTTCACGGATTCTGTTCGTTGCCACCATATGTACCAGGCACCAACAAATATGATCTCTTGGAAGCCAATATGTTCCAATATAGTAGACTTTCGCCTTTTATCTCGGAGTAAACTCTCAAGGATGACACATCCAGACTGGTCTAATGCTTCAGCATGTGTAATCGTCTCCTGAAGGCCCAAGGATAGCCAAACTTCTTTTGCACGATCACAAGTAAACATGAGGTGCTTCAGGTCTTCTACACCCCTTTTACAGATCTGACAGAGCCCAGAGACTGGAATGTGCCGGTTTGCGAGAACTGACATACCCGGAATAATTCCATGCAACGCCTTCCAGCCAAAGATTTTAATTTTGCTTGGCACTTGTAGCTTCCAAAGAATCTCCCAAACTGGGTTTAAAGCAGATGGTCCATCATCACATCTTCTTATACGTGCTCCAAACTGATGTTCCCACTCCGTATAGTATGCAGACCGGACTGAAAATGAGAACGACCGAGTCTTGTGCCAGGCAATAAAGTCCACAGTTAAATGTGTGCTCAACGGGATCTTCAAGATTCGTTCAAGATCCACTGAGATAAAATTGTCTCGAATCAACACTTCATCCCAACTTCCTGTACATGGATTAATCAATTCATTTACCGTTTGCAGAAGACACATGCCCCTCCTTGAAATCTGTTGGGGAACGTAGTAATTTCAAAAAATTTCCTACGCACACGCAAGATCATGGTGATGCATAGCAACGAGAGGGGAGAGTGTAGTCTACGTACCCTCGTAGACCGAAGCGGAAGCGTTGACACAACGTAGAGGAAGTAGTCGTACGTTCTCCTCGCGATCCAACCGATCACAGCACCGTTACTCCGGCACCTCCGAGTTCTTGGCACACGTTCAGCTCGATGACGATCCCCGGGCTTCGATCCAGCAAAGCGTCGGGGAAGAGTTCCGTCAGCACGACGGCGTGGTGACGATCTTGATGTGTTACCGGCGCAGGGCTTCGCCTAAGCACTGCAACGATATGACCGAGGTGGAATTTGGTGGAAGGGGACACCGCACACGGCTAAGGAACGATCCGTAGATCAACTTGTGTGTCTTTGGGGTGCCCCCTGCCCCCGTATATAAAGGAGCCAAGGGGGAGGGGCTGGCCGGCCAAGCCTGGCGCGCCAGGAGAGTCCTACTCCCTCTGGGAGTAGGATTCCCCCCCCCCCAATCCTAGTTGGAGTAGGATTCTCCAAGGGGGAGAGAGAGAGGGGGGGCGCCCACCTCTCCTAGTCCTAATAGGACTAGGGGAAGGGGGGAGGCGCACAGCCCATGAGGGCAGCCCTCTCACCTCTCCTCCAAGGCCCATGTTGGCCCATTATGCTCCCGGGGGGTTCCGGTAACCCTCCCGGTATTCCGGTAAAATCCTGATTTCACCTGGAATGCATCCGATGTCCAAACATAGGCTTCCAATATATCATTCTTTACGTCTCGACCATTTCGAGACTCCTCGTCATGTCCGTGATCACATCCGGGACTCCGAACTCCTTCGGTACATCAAAATGCATAAACTCATAATAACTGTCATCGTAACGTTAAGCGTGCGGACCCTACGGTTCGAGAACAATGTAGACATGACCGAGACACGTCTCCGGTCAATAACCAATAGCGGGACCTGGATGCCCATATTGGCTCCTACATATTCTACGAAGATCTTTATCGGTCAGACCGCATAACAACATACGTTGTTCCCTTTGTCATCGGTATGTTACTTGCCCGAGATTCGATCGTCGGTATCCAATACCTAGTTCAATCTCGTTACTGGCAAGTCTCTTTACTCGTTCCGTAATACATCATCTCGCAACTAACTCATTGGTTGCAATGCTTGCAAGGCTTTATGTGATGTGCATTACCGAGAAGGCCCTGAGATACCTCTCCGACAATCGGAGTGACAAATCCTAATCTCGAAATACGCCAACTCAACATGTACCTTCAGAGACACCTGTAGAGCACCTTTATAATCACCCAGTTACGTTGTGATGTTTGGTAGCACACAAAGTGTTCCTATGGTAAACGGGAGTTGCATAATCTCATAGTTACAGGAACATGTATAAGTCATGGATAAAAGCAATAGCAACATACTAAACGATCGGGTGCTATGCTAATGGAATGGGTCATGTCAATTAGATCATTCAACTAATGATGTGATCTCGTTAATCAAATAACAACTCTTTGTTCATGGCTAGGAAACATAACCATCTTTGATTAATGAGCTAGTCAAGTAGAGGCATACTAGTGACACTCTGTTTGTCTATGTATTCACACATGTATTATGTTTCCGGTTAATACAATTCTAGCATGAATAATAAACATTTATCATGACATGTAAGGAAATAAATAATAACTTTATTATTGCCTCTAGGGCATATTTCCTTCAGTCTCCCACTTGCACTAGAGTCAATAATCTAGTTCACATCGCCATGTGATTTATCAGCAATAGTTCACATCGATATGTGACCAACACCCAAAGGGTTTACTAGATTCAGTAATCTAGTTCACATCGCTATGTGATTAACACCCAAAGAGTACTACGGTGTGATCATGTTTTGCTTGTGAGAGAAGTTTAGTCAACGGGTCTGCCACATTCAGATCCGTTATGTATTTTGCAATTTTCTATGTCTACAATGCTCTGCACGGAGCTACTTTAGCTAATTGCTC
This sequence comes from Aegilops umbellulata, assembly GCA_032464435.1. NCBI lineage: Eukaryota > Viridiplantae > Streptophyta > Magnoliopsida > Poales > Poaceae > Aegilops > Aegilops umbellulata. The sequence goes on along the minus strand of CP136060.1, from coordinate 643,465,475 downwards.
CCACTTTCAATATGTATCTAGATTCGAGACTTAGAGTCATCTAGATTAGTGTCAAAACTTGCATCGACGCAACCTTTTACGACGAACCTTTTTGTCACATCCATAATCGAGAAACATATCCTTATTCCACTAAGGATAATTTTGACCGCTGTCCAGTGATCTACTCCTAGATCATTATTGTACTCCCTTGCCAAAATCAGTGTAGGGTATACAATAGATCTGGTACATAGCATGGCATATTTTATAGAACCTATGGCCAAGGCATAGGGAATGTCTTTCATTCTCTTTCTATCTTCTGCCGTGGTCGGGTTTTGAGTCTTACTCAATTTCACACCTTGTAACACAGGCAAGAACTCTTTCCTTGACTGTTCCATTTTGAACTACTTCAAAATCTTGTCAAGGTATGTACTCATTGAAAAACTTATCAAGCGTCTTGATCTATCTCTATAGATCTTGATGCTCAATATGTAAGCAGCTTCACCGAAGTCTTTCTTTGAAAAACTCCTCTCAAATACTCTTTTATGCTTTGCAGAATAATTCTACACTATTTCCGATCAACAATATGTCATTTACATATACTTATCAGAAATGTTGTAGTGCTCCCACTCACTTTCTTGTAAATACAGGCTTCACCGCAAGTCTGTATAAAACCATATGCTTTGATCAACTTATCAAAGCGTATATTCCAACTCCGAGATGCTTGCACCAGTCCATAGATGGATCGCTGTAGCTTGCATATTTTGTTAACACCTTTAGGATCGACAAAACTTTCTAGTTGCATCGTATACAACTCTTCTTTAATAAATCCATTAAGGAATGCAGTTTTGTTTATCCATTTACCGGATTTCATAAAATGCGGCAATTGCTAACATGATTCGGACAGACTTAAGCATAGATACGAGTGAGAAACTCTCATCGTAGTCAACACCTTGAACTTGTCGAAAACCTTTTGCGACAATTCTAGCTTTGTAGATAGTAACACTACTATCAGTGTCCGTCTTCCTCTTCAAGATCCATTTATTTTCTTTGGCTTGCCGATCATCGGGCAAATCCATCAAAGTCCATACTTTGTTCTCATACATGGATCATATCTCAGATTTCATGGCCTCTAACCATTTCGCGGAATCTGGGCTCATCATCGCTTCCTCATAGTTCGCAAGTTCGTCATGGTCTAGTAACATGACTTTCAGAACAGGATTACCGTACCACTCTGGTGCGGATCTCACTCTAGTTTACTTACGAGATTCGGTAGTAACTTGATCTTGAAGTTACATGATCATCATCATTAGCTTCCTTACAAATTGGTGTAGTAGTCACAAGAACAGATTTCTGTGATGAACTACTTTCCAATAAGGGAGAAGGTACAATTACCTTATCAAGTTTTCTACTTTCCTCCCACTCACTTCTTTCGAGAGAATCTCCTTCTCTAGAAAGGATCCATTCTCAGCAACAAATATCTTGCCTTCGGATCTGTAATAGACGGTGTACCCAACAGTCTCCTTTGGGTACCTATGAAGACACATTTCTCCGATTTGGGTTTGAGCTTATCAGGATGAAACTTTTTCACATAAGCATCGTAACCCCAAACTTTAAGAAACGACAACTTTGGTTTCTTGCCAAACCACAGTTCATTTTGTGTCGTCTCAACGGACTTTAGATGGTGCCCCTTTTAACGTGAATGCAGCTGTCTCTAATGCATGATCCCAAAATGATATTGGTAAATCGGTAAGAAACATCATAGATTGTACTATATCCAATAAAGTACGGTTATGACGTTCGGACACACCATTATGCTGTGGTGTTCCAGGTGGCATGAATTTGTGAAACTATTCCACATTGTTTTAATTGAAGACCAAACTCGTAACTCAAATATTTGTCTCCGCGATCAGATCGTAGAAATCTTATTTTCTTGTCACGATGATTTTCCACTTCACTCTAAAATTCTTTGAACTTTTCAAATGTTTTAGACTTATGTTTCATCAAGTAGATATACCCATATCTGCTCAAATCATCTGTGAAGGTTAGAAAATAATGATACTTGTCGCGAGCCTTAATATTCATCGGACCATATACATCAGTATGTATGATTTCCAACAAATCTGTTGCTTGCTCCATTGTTCCGGAGAACGGCGTTTTAGTCATCTTGCCCAAGAGGCATGGTTCGCAAGCATCAAGTGATTCATAATCAAGTGATTCCAAAATCCCATCAGCATGGAGTTTCTTCATGCGCTTTACACCAATATGACCTAAACGGCAGTGCCACAAATAGGTTGCACTATCATTATTAACTTCGCATCTTTTGGTTTCAATATTATGAATATGTGTATCACTACGATCGAGATCCAATGAACTATTTTCATTGGTGTGTATGACCATAGAAGGTTTTATTCATGTAAACAGAACAACAATTGTTCTCTAACTTAAATGAATAACTGTATTGCAATTAACATGATCAAATCATATTCATGCTCAACGCAAACACCAAATAACACTTATTTAGTTTCAACACTAATCCTGAAAGTATAGGGAGTGTGTGATGATGATCATATCAATCTTGGAACCACTTCCAACACACATCGTCACCTTGCCCTTTAACTAGTCTTTGTTCATTCTGCAACTCCCGTTTCGAGTTACTAATCTTAGCAACTTGAACTAGTACCAAATACTGAGGGGTTGCTATGAATACTAGTAAAGTACACATCAATAACATGTATATCAAATATACTTATGTTCACTTTGCCATCCTTCTTATCCGCCAATCACTTGGGGTAGTTCCGCTTCCAGTGACCAGTCCCTTTGCAGTAGAAGCACTTAGTCTCAGGCTTAGGACCAGACTTGGGCTTTTTCACTTGAGCAGCAACTTGCTTGCCATTCTTCTTGAAGTTCCCCTTCTTTCCTTTTGCCCTTTTCTTGAAACTAGTGATCTTGTCAACCATCAACACTTGATGTTTTTCTTTGATTTCTACCTTTGCCGATTTTAGCATCGCGAAGAGCTTGGGAATATTTTCTGTTATCCCTTGCATATTTTAGTTCATCACGAAGTTCTACTAACTTGGTGATGGTGACTAGAGAATTCTGTCAATCACTATCTTATCTGGAAGATTAACTCCCACTTGATTCAAGCGATTGTAGTACCCAGACAATCTGAGCACATGCTCACTAGTTGAGCGATTCTCCTCCATCTTTTAGCTATAGAACTTGTTGGAGACTTCATATCTCTCAACTCGGGTATTTGCTTGAAATATTAACTTCAACTCCTGGAACATCTTGTATGGTCCATGACGTTCAAAACGTCTTTGAAGTCCCGATTCTAAGACGTTTAAGCATGGTGCACTAAACTATTAAGTAGTCATCATATTGAGCTAGCATAACGTTCATAACATCTGCATCTGCTCCTGCAATAGGTCCGTCACCTAGCGGTGCATCAAGGACATAATTCTTCTGTGCAGCAATGAGGATAAACCTCAGATCACGGATCCAATCCGCATCATTGCTACTAACATTTTTCAACACAATTTTCTCTAGGAACATATCAAAAATAAATACAGGGAAGCAACAATGCGAGCTATTGATCTACAACATAGATATGCTAATAGTACCAGGACTAAGTTCATGATAAATTAAAGTTCAATTAATCATATTACTTAAGAACTCCTACTTAGATAGACATCCCTCTAATCATCTAAGTGATCACGTGATCCAAATCAACTAAACCATGTCCGATCATCACGTGAGATGGAGTAGTTTCAATGGTGAACATCACTATGTTGATCATATCTACTATATGATTCACGCTCGACCTTTCGGTCTCCGTGTTCCGAGGCCATATCTGTTATATGCTAGGCTCGTCAAGTTAAACCTGAGTATTCCGCGTGTGCAACTGTTTTGCACCCGTTGTATTTGAACGTAGAACCTATCACACCCGATCATCACGTGGTGTCTCAGCACGAAGAACTTTCGCAACGGTGCATACTCAGGGAGAACACTTCTTGATAATTTAGTGAGAGATCATCTTATAATGCTACCGTCAATCAAAGCAAGATAAGATGCATAAAAAGATAAACATCACATGCAATCAATATAAGTGATATGATATGGCCATCATCATCTCGTGCTTGTGATCTCCATCTTCGAAGCACCGTCATGATCACCATCGTCACCGGCGCGACACCTTGATCTCCATCGTAGCATCGTTGTCGTCTCGCCAATCTTATGCTTCCACGACTATCACTACCGCTTAGTAATAAAGTAAAGCATTACATCGCGATTGCATTGCATACAATAAAGCGACAACCATATGGCTCCTGCCAGTTGCCGATAACTCGGTTACAAAACATGATCATCTCATACAATAAAATTTAGCATCATGTCTTGACCATATCACATCACAACATGCCCTGCAAAAACAAGTTAGACGTTCTCTACTTTGTTGTTGCAATTTTTACGTGGCTGCTACGGGCTTAAGCAAGAACTCATCTTACCTACGCATCAAAACCACAACGATAGTTTGTCAAATAGACTCCATTTTAACCTTCTCAAGGACCGGGCGTAGCCACACTCGGTTCAACTAAAGTTGGAGAGACAGTCTTCCGCAAGCCATCTATGTGCAAAGCACGTCGAGGGAACCGGTCTCGCGTAAGAGTACGCGTAAGGTTGGTCCGGATCGTCTCGTCCAACAATACCGCTGAACCAAAGTATGACATGCTGGTAGGCAGTATGACTTGTATCGTCCACAACTCACTTGTGTTCTACTCGTGCAAATAACATCATACCATAAAAACCTAGGCTCGGATGCCACTGTTGGGGAACGTAGTAATTTCAAAAAATTTCCTACGCACACGCAAGATCATGGTGATGCATAGCAACGAGAGGGGAGAGTGTAGTCTACGTACCCTCGTAGACCGAAGCGGAAGCGTTGACACAACGTAGAGGAAGTAGTCATACGTTCTCCTCGCGATCCAACCGATCACAGCACCGTTACTCCGGCACCTCCGAGTTCTTGGCACACGTTCAGCTCGATGACGATCCCCGGGCTTCGATCCAGCAAAGCGTCGGGGAAGAGTTCCGTCAGCACGACGGCGTGGTGACGATCTTGATGTGTTACCGGCGCAGGGCTTCGCCTAAGCACTGCAACGATATGACCGAGGTGGAATTTGGTGGAAGGGGGCACCGCACACGGCTAAGGAACGATCCGTAGATCAACTTGTGTGTCTTTGGGGTGCCCCCTGCCCCCGTATATAAAGGAGCCAAGGGGGAGGGGCTGGCCGGCCAAGCCTGGCGCGCCAGGAGAGTCCTACTCCCTCTGGGAGTAGGATTCCCCCCCCCCAATCCTAGTTGGACTAGGATTCTCCAAGGGGGAGAGAGAGAGGGGGGGCGCCCACCTCTCCTAGTCCTAATAGGACTAGGGGAAGGGGGGAGGCGCACAGCCCATGAGGGCAGCCCTCTCACCTCTCCTCCAAGGCCCATGTTGGCCCATTATGCTCCCGGGGGGTTCCGGTAACCCTCCCGGTATTCCGGTAAAATCCTGATTTCACCTGGAATGCATCCGATGTCCAAACATAGGCTTCCAATATATCATTCTTTACGTCTCGACCATTTCGAGACTCCTCGTCATGTCCGTGATCACATCCGGGACTCCGAACTCCTTTGGTACATCAAAATGCATAAACTCATAATAACTGTCATCGTAACGTTAAGCGTGCGGACCCTACGGTTCGAGAACAATGTAGACATGACCGAGACACGTCTCCGGTCAATAACCAATAGCGGGACCTGGATGCCCATATTGGCTCCTACATATTCTACGAAGATCTTTATCGGTCAGACCGCATAACAACATACGTTGTTCCCTTTGTCATCGGTATGTTACTTGCCCGAGATTCGATCGTCGGTATCCAATACCTAGTTCAATCTCGTTACTGGCAAGTCTCTTTACTCGTTCCGTAATACATCATCTCGCAACTAACTCATTGGTTGCAATGCTTGCAAGGCTTTATGTGATGTGCATTACCGAGAAGGCCCTGAGATACCTCTCCGACAATCGGAGTGACAAATCCTAATCTCGAAATACGCCAACTCAACATGTACCTTCGGAGACACCTGTAGAGCACCTTTATAATCAACCAGTTACGTTGTGACGTTTGGTAGCACACAAAGTGTTCCTATGGTAAACGGGAGTTGCATAATCTCATAGTTACAGGAACATGTATAAGTCATGGATAAAAGCAATAGCAACATACTAAACGATCGGGTGCTATGCTAATGGAATGGGTCATGTCAATCAGATCATTTAACTAATGATGTGATCTCGTTAATCAAATAACAACTCTTTGTTCATGGCTAGGAAACATAACCATCTTTGATTAATGAGCTAGTCAAGTAGAGGCATACTAGTGACACTCTGTTTGTCTATGTATTCACACATGTATTATGTTTCCGGTTAATACAATTCTAGCATGAATAATAAACATTTATCATGACATGTAAGGAAATAAATAATAACTTTATTATTGCCTCTAGGGCATATTTCCTTCAAAATCACCTTCCTGGATGGGCCAGGGATCCAATGATCTTCCCAAATATTGATTAGACTTCCTGAACCCACTCTCCAGATATACCCTCTCTTGAAAGTTTGTAAACCTGCTACAATGCTTTGCCAAGTAAATGAAGATCCCTTCTTAGAACCCGCCTTTAATAGATTCCCATCAAGGTAATACTTAGCTCGTAGCACACGAGCACACAGAGTTTCAGGATTTGATATCAATCTCCAACTTTGCTTAGCAAGCATAGCTAGATTAAATGTGTGTAGGTCTTTGAACCCCATGCCAACATTTTTCTTGGGAATACACATCTTCCACCATGCCCACCAGTGCATCTTATTTTTCTCCTCTGTATCACCCCACCAAAACCCAGCAACGGCATCAGTAATTTCCTTACAAATTTTCTTTGGGATTTTGAAAACTGACATGGCAAAAACTGGGAGGGACTGAACTATAGCTTTAATCAGGATCTCTTTACCCCCAAGGGATAAGATGTTTTCTTTCTAGCCATGCAGTTTGTTAATCACCCTCTACCAAATACATGAAGTTGTCACTTCTATTGACACCCACTATGGCAAGAAGGCCCAAATAACTATCAGACATTGCTTCAGTCATGATGTTGAGTTCAGTACATATATCAGCTTTTAGTTGGACATCCACATTTGGGCTAAAGAATATACTACACTTAGCTTCACTAACCATTTGACCAGAGTTTGCACAATAAAGATCAAGTACTTGTCTCAATGAGGTTGCATTAATCAAATCAGCTTTCATGAGGATTAAGGAGTCATCAGCAAATAACAAGTGTGAAACTGATGGTGCATTTCTGCATACTCTTACCCCCTCGATGCCACGAACCTCCTCTGCATGAGCCAATAAACTTGATAACCCTTCCGCGCACAGCAAAAATAAGTATGGAGAGAGAGGGTCCCCCTGACGGAGTCCCCTAGTAGGAATGAACTGTTCTGTGTCCTGGTCATTAAATCTCACATTATATTTAACTGATGAGACACAAGCCATAAGAAGATCAATGAAGTCTTGTTGGAAACCCAACCGAAGCAGCATCTTTTGAAGAAAAACCCACTCGACCCTGTCGTATGCTTTATGCATGTCAAGCTTGACCGCACAATAACCGGAATTTCCTTTTTTTTTCTTATTCTTGATTGTGTGCATACTCTCATATGCGACAAGAATATTATCGGTAATAAGGCGTCAAGGGACGAAGACACTTTGGACAAGAGATATAACATCATCAAGCAAGCTCTTTAGACGAACAGCAATCATCTTAGATATAATCTTGTAAAGAACAGTGCACAAGCTGATAGGCCTATACTGTGTTACCTTCTCTGGATCGTCCACTTTCGGAATGAGAATAATGATAGTGTCATTCCACCCTTCTGGGATGATTTTTTGATGGATTGCCTTAAGCACTTCTTCTGTAATCCCCCCCCCCCTCCCCCCCAAGGATGTGCCAACATTTTTTAAAGAATAAAGCGTGCAGACCATCTTTGCCTGGGGCCTTCAAATCACCAATAGAAAAAAGTGCTCGCTTAACATCCTCCGCTGTGTAGGGCTCGCTTAATACATCATTCATCGCCTGGTCTACCCGAGGAACGACCTTCTCCAGTAACCCAGGGTCAACATCAGCCACCTCCGAAGCAAACAAACTCTCAAAATAATTCGAGATCATGGGGTTTAAATGTGCAGACCCCTCTTGCCAAACCCCCTGATTGTCCTTCATGTTGAAAATACATTTTTAATATCCAGTGACACTTTCCCCTTATTTTCCTTTTTAGGATCAAATTTTCCAATAATTTTTGAACAGAAATATATCATAAGTCAAATGGACTTCTGGGCTGGTCCAGTGCCCGCAGTTTGCCGAGACAAGGCCAGGCCGAGAGTACGCCCTCGGCACCCCTCAGGCTTCCGCTTCGCCAATCGATGCCGCCGTGCCGCCGTGTGTCTAACCCTCATCGTGGTGGCGCGTCGCCCATCTCTAGTACTACGCTTTAGCGGCACCGCCGCGTGGATCCTCATTGTTTGCCCTCACTGGCTTGCCCACTGCGCATCCTTCGCTACCATGACAGTATCCGTCGCCGGCGGCCGGGCGGTTAGGCGGTCCGTGGTTCCGTCATAGTAAGCTCGTCCTAGTGCGGGGACAAAATCTTCCGCTTCAGGCGCGTGCTATGTGAGTTGGTTCGCCACCATCAGGTCGCCATCTTGGCTGATTTTGTAGGAAAATTAGGTGTTCGGCTCTTCCCGTGCTGCCTCCTCGCCATCAGGTTCAGACTTCAGACTGTTTGCTACTCCCTCTGACCCTCCGTTCATAAATACAAGATGTTCTATTTTTGTGTGTGAATTAAATGTATATAGACACGTTTTAGTGTGTGTGTTCATTCATTTCACTCTGTGTGCACTCCATATTGAAATATCCAAAACATCTCATATTTGTGAAATGCTATATGGTTCAACCTCCGTGCTGCTTTAATCGTCCTAGCTTTTTAATTCCGACGTCTCAGATGGATAATTTTTTCCTAGTTCAATATTTTGTTGTTGCTTGGTGCACGCCTACTTGACTCGGCAGCAAAGAACAAATATAAAATTCACTAGTGCGATGTTATCTGATTGTGTTGTGTCCACTGACACTTTACCTGAAGAAAAATTCCTCACATCAATTATGTAGAAGCGAATCCACTCAACACAGGAATTGCGACTTCCTGACCGTTTGTTTCTGTTTTGCCATACACGTGTTCTCTATTAAGCAAGGCAGCCCTCCCGCCTTTCCATGTCAAGGAGAAAAGAAACAAGTGTGATTCTGTGTTTAGAGTTTAGACTCCAGAGTGCAGACCCATGGCTTCAATATGGCAGGCAAAACTGATGTTTCTTGCATTGCTCCTCGCATTCTTCACCACCTCCTACGCCCATGGTGGTGGTAGCCTCGAGCTCCGATGCCATCCAGACCAGGCTGCAACGCTCCTCGAGCTAAAGAAATCCTTCTTCTTCGATGAAGCCGCTACCAGCCTTTCATCCTGGAAAGAAGGTACGGACTGTTGTCGCTGGGAGGGTGTTGGCTGTGGTGGCTCCTCTGGTCGGGTCACGGCACTCAGTCTCAGCCGCTTGGGCTTGAGGAGCAATGGCCTTAACCCTGTGATCTGCAATCTCACCTGCCTAAAGTTTCTCGATCTTAGCATGACTGACTTTTCTGAATATAACATGTCAGCTGTTGGGCTCGAGAGGCTTACTTTTCTTACCCACCTCAACCTCTCCAATTCGAATCTTGAGGGTGAAATACCTGCTGGCATCGGCAAGCTTAAGAATCTTGTCTCCTTGGATCTTTCTAGTGAAGATCCTAGTGACGACGAATCTGATATTCCTGTTGTTAGCCTACCTAACTCACTGTGGATATCTGATTTTCAAGCCCTAGTGGGGAACCTCAGCAATTTAAGAGAGCTCCGCCTAGACGGTGTGGATATGTCTACTAGCGGAGAGCACTGGTGTAACACTCTAGCTAAATCTGTTCCTCGTCTTCAGGTTGTTAGTTTGGAGCAGTGTTCTCTAAGCGGTTCGATCCACCAATCCCTTTCAAACCTCACCTCTCTAACTGTGATCAATCTCCAAGAAGACAGTAATATCTTTCCTGGTCCATTTCCGGAGTTTTTCATGGATTTCGTCAATTTAAGTGTACTTCGACTTGCTAATATTAATCTCGAGGGGTGGTTGCCTCCTAGGATCTTCCAATCGAAAAAACTAAGTGTCCTTGATTTGTCCGGGAATATGTATCTTTCAGGGAGTTTGCCCAAATTTCCGAATGCAAGTTCTTTACGGACTTTGAGACTAGATGATACCAACTTGTCCTTTTCTAAAACTAGCTCTTCTGGTGGTTTCTTGTCATTGCAAGAGTTGGCTATTGATGTGAGATTTATTTCCATGGAGTTTCTCTCTTCATTCAAGATGCTTGTGTCTTTGAGTCAATTGTGGCTCGGTCCGGGGCTCTTCACAAGGCACCAAGAATCAATCTTTTCATGGATTGGAGACATGAAGAAGTTGTCAGTCTTGGAACTGTCTGAATGCGACTTCTCTGCCACAAAGCCGTCCTCCATTAGCAACTTCAACAGCTTGAGAAGCTTGAGAATTAATGGCTGCAACCTCAGTAGGCCGATACTATCTGCAGTCGGTAATCTCGTCGACCTACAAAGCTTGTATATGTCCTCGTGTGTACTAAATGCCCCAATCCCATCTTCTATTGGCAATCTCACAAATTTAAATAGACTAGATATATCTGATTGTGGATTTCTAGGGCGAATGCCATCTTCAATTGGTAATCTTGTGAATTTGAGAAGCCTGAGTTTACATTCTTCTTACTTTTCTGGGAAAATTCCATCTACAATTGGCAACCTCACAAATTTAAGAAGACTGGATATCAATGATTGTGGATTTATTGGGTCATTGCCAACTGCAATTGGCAATCTCGCAGATTTGAGGAGCCTAAGTATTTATTCTTCTGGATTTTCTGGGTCAATACCATGTACAATTGGCTTTCTTACAAACTTGGAAAGCTTGAGATTCTTGAACTCAAAATTTACTGGGACGATACCCTACACAATTGGCAATCTAAGTTGCTTGCAGAGCATGGATTTCACCCTGTGCAAGCTTTCTGGGCCAATACCACATGAAGTTGGGAAACTTAAGGAATTGACAACACTAGCGCTTGGAGGAAACACTTTTTCTAGGGGAATACCTTATTCAATTGGTAATTTGACCAGTCTGCTTTCTTTGGATCTCTCTACAAATTATCTCACCGGCAAGTTCATAAAATTGTTGTTTTTATTGTACTATGCAGTCTAATCTAATCAATTATTGGTATATTTACTCACTCGATCTAGTTAAAAGGTTGTTATTCTGAGAATCAAGCCACAACTCGGGATGGTTATTTATGCATGGGCAGCAGCCTGCCAAGTTCGACCTTGTGTGGTCGCGGCCCTTCGCATCGACAACCTTATTTTCTTTTCTTTTTTGGAGAGAGTCACCCTTTGTTTCTTAGGATATCATCTAGGACGTGTCTTCGTGCTCTAGCCATCATATTTGCCTTACAAGTTTTGTTGGTTCCGACTCCAAAGATATACCTAATGGTTACATTATGAAGTAAAAACAAGATAGCATTATGAAAAAAGTCAACTCAATGCCAAACAGATGCTAAGTGTTGATTCCGAAGAAAAAAAACATGTCGTTTAGCTATATTCTAAGAGTTAATAAACAATTTCATCCCTAGCTGCCATTAGCATCACAATTCCAATCCCTGAAATATCGAACTAATTAGGTACCATCTCTTGACATGTACTATTCTTGGGAGGACAGAGGGAGTACCAATGAAATGGCCCAACCTTCCATTTTAAGCCTATCCTTTGGTCGTGCATGGGAGATCTTTTCATCACACTCGGGAATTTGTATTGCGATTGGATGAAGCATCTACCCGAGAAATGTTGCGCGACCACTCGAGAAGAACCTTATTTTCCCGATTAGATGATGCTAGAGGCCCAGACTAGATGTCCGTCCTACTTGGAGTCTGAGATTTATCCAAAAAATAAAACTTGGGGCCTGAGATATCACAAAAACTTGCAACTTTTTTCCGTAGACAAGTTCGATCACAAAAATTTGTAGCTCCCAGGATCCTGGTAAGATGTTTTCTTTGCTAGATTTGCGCCAGTTGACCTTTATAAAAAGTTGACATTCCCCATGTATAAATTGAAATAGTACAATTAGCATGCCAACGCCATCGGACTGATCATGGGCAGCCCGCCTTGGTGACCGGGCCCACAAAAACCACACCGAGTCAGGCCTGCCTTTCGGGCTAGGCTCGGGTCTTATTTTGCAACCCGATAGAGTATTCGGACTGGGCTCAGGCTTCCATTTTTCCTGATTTTCTGAGCCAGGCTTGAATGTGTGGAGGCTGAAACACAGCGTTTGGCCCGGGCTTTGGGCTGCTTTTCAGGCCGAGCTCGGGCTTGAGAAAAGAGCTATTTTGGTGCTTCAAGTCAGACTCAGGCTTGTAGTTTCAGGACCGGGCTTTTGCAAGCCCAGCCCAAAATCCGGCCAGACCCGACATATGACCAGGTTTACATCAGACACATTTCCTACCACCGCATCACCCTGCGATGGGGGTCTGGATCTCCCCTTTGTGATCTTGTGTCCAGCCTACCAGCTTTGTCCGCTCTAGTTTGGCTACTTTGTGGCGCCTTTATATATTACTACGGGGTTACACATGTTCAATTCAAACAATTAACACTCTACATATACCAAATCTAGCTGTAGCCCTATACACATATTCGATATCAAATCAAGCATTCTCCTACCAGGAAACAAAGAAAGCCACCCAATGGAGTGATTTTCCTTGGTTGGGTGAACTTTTTTAAGATCATCGTACTGATGTGGGGCTTGATGATGAGTAGTTTGAACTACTATGAATCATATAATATGGAGTATATGCGATGCCCTGGGGCTTTCTAGAGGCAAGACCCAGTGTCATATTCGGAATGGATTTAGGAGATATGGAAACCACCCCTATGGCAATGGCTGGACGGGAGTGGGAGTTCTACTCGGGGATACACATGCACAAACTAAGGAATTATTCAACCACTAACCATATGAACCCCTACGAAAATAATATCTTCATAGGAGACAGGCAACGCCTTTTTGTTGTAATAAGCTACCACCTAGATCTCGATGAATTTTAGATCTCTTCTAGTCTTGACGAGTTTAACCCCATTATGATCCTATTATATCAAAATAAAGCACAATAGGAGTAGTTTATTTATCCACAAGGAGACCCGAACCTATAGTTCTTTGTCTCCTTCGCTTTTGATGTCTACTTCCTCTGTTTCTAGATATAAGTCTTTTAAGACATTTCCATAGATACTACATACGGATGTATATAGACATATTTTAGAGTGTAGATTCACTCATTTTGCTCCCTGTGTAGTTCATATTAGAATCTCTAAAAGGACTTATATTTAGGGACAGAGGGAGTACTTGACAAAGTTCTTCGGCAACGACTCAACAATCCCCTTTCTTTTTATTCAAATACTTTATGGTTGTCAGATCGGTGGTTTATCAACTGGCGACAACAAGGATTGGCCACATCGATGGCCAAATGTTGTTTAGTTTTTACTCATAGAAGTTTATAAATTGTGCTCCATCTAGCTACAATTATGAAGATCAGTCCATTGTGATTTATTCAGATACAAGATATATCGTTACAATTTGTTTAGATACACTTACGATGATTTTTCATATATGATTTGTTTAGGAATGCTTAAAACTGGTTGTTAGATCTTTAGCTATACTTATGTAGATGTATTATTTGTGACATGTTTAGGCAGTGGTGGTCTATTCAAAAATTTAATTCACTTAATTTCCTCAATCTCAATCAGCTGGATCCACGCAACAAAAATGATGATACTAGGGAAATCGGAATGTCCCCCGAAAGGAGAGGGGCATTGCCAAATCTAACTGGTGGTGTTTTATTATGTATGATTATGCAGATATATCGGTTGTGATTTGTCTAGGTATATTGACGATGATATATAGGCTCTGATATGTGTAGTTACAGTTATGAAAAGTGTGTAGGTACACTGGTACAGTATAATTATATGGAGATCTATCAGTTGTGATTCATACATAGAAAGGGTTCACAAGAATACAAGATCATTGACAGGATGTTTCAATTTCTATGTAGTAGACTAACTAGCCAAGTTAAAAGGGCTCTTTGTATTTTCTCCAAGCTACTTTAAGCAGAGGCTGCTTGCTCCTGTATACCAAATGGAGTGCGCTCCTTGTATTTTTTAAGTTACTAGAAAAGTCTATTTCGCTAGAATTTTCAGGCACGTCTCCAAACTCAGGCAGGAGATGGAATACATTTATAATATTTTAACATACTATTTGCAGGGGAAATTCCAGCATCTCTCCTCAATGTTCCATTACAATACCTGGATCTGTCTGGGAATCAACTTTTTGGCCCTATAAAAGAGTTCAATGTGGTATCTTCAGACTTGGAGTATTTGAGTCTAGAAAGAAATGAATTGGATGGAAAAATTAGGTCATTCTTTGAACTCACAAACTTGGTCTCTCTGTTTGTTGGTTGGAACAACTTGGTAGGTACGGTGGAACTTACCTCATTTCAAAGGTTGACGAAGCTACATGATTTGAGACTTTCACACAACAAGTTGTCTATCGTGGATGGAGAAGGAAATAATAACTCATCATCAAGCTATCTTTCCGGACTTTCTTTGTTAGGGCTCGCGTCTTGCAAAATAACCGAATTTCCGAGTATTTTGACACGTCTCGGTGATCTTAATGATTTATACCTGTCATGCAACAAACTCAATGGGGATATACCAAATTGGATATGGAGCAAAAGTTTTTACAGTTTAAATCTTTCACACAACATGTTCACTGGCATGCAACTAAATTCAACCGTTCTCCCATTAAGTATTCCAATGCATGTGCTTGATCTTAGTTCCAATGGTCTCCAGGGTCAGATCCCTATGCCATACTCATCAGCAGTGTTTTTGGATTATTCAGATAATAATTTCTCTTCTGTTCTTCCAAACTTCACTTTATATCTTGGAACTACCACGTATCTCAGGATGTCCAACAATAGTATAAATGGACATATACCGCAATCAGTTTGCAATTTCAGATTGGATTTCCTTGACTTATCCTACAACAACTTTAGTGGGGTGCTTCCCTCTTGTTTGATAGAAGATGCTTCATTAACGGTATTAAATTTGAGAGAGAATCACTTTGAGGGGACATTGCCATCTGATATTACAAGTGAATGTACTTTCCGGACAGTAGATTTGCATGGAAACAAGATTGAAGGGAAGCTTCCAAGGACACTTTCTAACTGCAAGGAATTGGAGGTTTTTGATATAGGGAACAATCTAATAGTTGATACTTTCCCATCTTGGCTAGGGGAGCTTCCCAATCTTTACGTTCTTATCTTGAGGTCCAACCATTTCTATGGTTACATAGATTATAGTGCCGGTAATCACCAATCCAAAGATTACTTCTCTAGCTTGCAAATTATTGATCTTGCGTCGAATAACTTCTCTGGCACTTTGAATTCTGAATGGTTTGGGCAGTTAAAATCAATGATGGCCAAGTTAAATAGTACAGGACCTACTGTCATTGCTCAAAACATATCAACCGGTCCCGGGGGACTCTATCAAGATTCTACTAAGATCTCATACAAGGGGTCCTCTGTGACGTTTGAAAAGATTTTGACTACCTTAACAGCAATTGACTTTTCAAATAATAGATTGGAAGGTAATATTCCTGAATCAGTTGGACGACTTGTTTCACTGCACGTACTGAACATGTCGCACAATGCCTTTACTGGGAACATTCCATCCCAGCTTGGTGGCATGGCTGATCTGGAGTCAATGGACCTTTCTTGCAACCAACTCTCAGGGAATATTCCACAAGAACTTGCAAATCTCACCTTTCTCGGCACACTGAACTTGTCTGACAACCAGTTGGTGGGGAAGATACCACAATCACGCCAATTCTCGACATTTGATAATAGTTCGTTCAAAGGCAATTTGCGTCTGTGTGGACCTCCATTGTCCAACCCCTGTGTCGTTTCACCTGCTCCTCCAAGTTTATTGCACGTGGAGGATTCGTCTCATGTTGATGTCATCTTGTTTCTCTTTGTCGGGCTGGGCTACGGTGTTGGATTCGCAGCTGCCGTTCTGATGAGATGGGGTCGAATTGGTGAATGGCTTGTTAAATCAGCAAGAGCTTTGAGGACTTGATCTGAATGTTGGAGACTGTTTCCAGGTGCAAGCATGCTGTCCTGGAACAGAGCTTACCCTCTGCTGCAGTCATTGCTTCCGAGTATTGTAAGTATAGGCTTGTTATCTAGTATTTTTTGTGCTGTGTTTTCATCTATTAAACTCGTGCTACACCTTATCTCCTGTGGTGTATACTACACGATACTGCTTGGGTTAGATGGCTAGATAGTTGGAGATCTATCTCCTGTATCTGTTTGTTGTTATCTCCAGTTTTAAGTATGATTATGTATGGTTTTACCTGGAGTTCAATCTTGTAACAATTATATTATCATGTTTGGATATAAATAAACTCCACGCTCCTGACAAGGTTATACGGTTCACCAAAACTTCTGATTCTCTCGTAAAGTTGTATTATCTTCTTGTGACAAAGTATCATGTCTGGAAGATAACTACGTTCCTGTAATTCAGTGGCAGATGAATCTGATCATCATATTGCAGAATTAGTTTCTACCTCTCTTTTACAGGAATATTGTGCGTTTGCGTATGCCTTGCCTAACTGTGTCATTTTTCTTATTATTTTTTCCTCCCATGAGGCCATGTAAAATTTTCGTTACACTGATTTTTTCTGCATATCTTTAAACTTATTTTATCATGATATTTTTTTTCTTACTCTAGGTTTTTTTACAGAGATATTACTCTAGTACTTTTTTTCGTGCACAAATACCAGCCAAGGTAGAGACACTGTGTGGCGGTCCAATAGCATGTACTCCCTCCATTCCTAAATATTTGTTTTTTTAGAGATTTCAACAAATGACTACATACGGAGCAAATTGAGTGAATCTACACTCTAAAATATGTCTATATACATCCGTATGTGGTAGTCTATTTGAAATCTCTAAAAAGATAAATATTTAGGAACGGAGGGAGTGGTAGTAATCCAACTGGCTCATCTTGCTACTGTTGTCATGATAAGCGAAAGCAGGGCAACCCAGGTGATGAACGGAGATGTCGTCAGGAAAGATGGTGCGAAGGCCATTGGAGTTGATTCTGTTTGTCCTCGTCACTGTGCAGGTACTCTTCTCATAATTATTATCACATAATTGGAAAAAGGGCTACTGCTTTTCTTTTTCTCGTGCTGCTGGCTGGTGGATACTCTATTATTCAGACTGTGTGCTACTTCTTTCTAGCTTTTTAATCCCATGTGATCAAAAGAATCTGCCGAATTATTGTTTAATCCCTCCACCTTCACTTACTTTGTTCGTTTGTTCGACAAGTTGGTTCAGAGATGGCTCTGGCAATTCTAGTTAAGTCATCTGGACAAATTTTTGTGGAATATCACCAATGGCATTGCTTGGTATGTCTAATACATGATGTGACACAAGTCTCCCAAGCGGGAATGTCACCATCAAATGAATTTATTTGGCACCGGCTTTTGCTATTGAACCTGTCAAGATCTTATCAAATGTCTGATAGATGCGTTTATATATGTACAATATCTAGAGGATTCAGTTTGAATCAACTCCTAATAGAATATGATCATCCTTTTTTGGTGTCAAAAAAGCAAAGCTTACTAATGAATCGGGTGCTCTGAGGAACCTATTCGCCGACCATTTGCATCACTTACATATTCTCTCTCAGTTGAGGACAATATTCTCCAAACGCTCAAATTGCATCATTCAGTTTGGATCAACATAATGCATTCCATTCCAACCGAGTCATCGCAATATACTATATGTAAAAAAATTGGGTTGTTCTATTCATTTAAGGTCGAAATTGATTAGAAAGATTTGTTACAAAATCCAAGGACAGTTGGGTAATCTGAAGACATTTTAGTGAGAGAAAGCTTGAAAGATAGAAAAACGCGCATTTTAATTTTTAGAGACTAAATAGTTTCATCTCAAGTGTTGAACTCCCCCATCATTGATATTTCTTTTACTTAGGAGAGCACATCTCCTTACATTAGTTTTAGTTTACAACAATGCATATATAAGCATGAACGTCTTGGTGATCTGTTTGAGGCTTGATGGACTAGCTAGCTAGATTCTGATTGAAGCATAGCCCGCATGTTGTCGTGCGGTTTGCAGAGAGCTACCAAAGGAACAGCTTTATACAGGATCTTGGCAGAGGCCTGCGTCATGTCAACCTCGTCTCCGGCCACCCTGCTCCAGTCGAAGCACTGGATCAAGGCCCCCAGGACCAGCCCCATGGTTCTCAGCGCGAGGCTCTCCCCGGGGCACCGCCGCCGCCCCATCCCGAACGGCAGCATCATCCCCTGGTGGTCCTGGCTATCGCCATTGACGTCGAACCTCTCTGGCCTGAACTCCTCTGGGTCATCCCACACGGACGGGTCCCGGTGGATGGCGTAGGCGTTGGCGAGCAGCATGGTGCCCGCCGGGACGTGGTACCCGTGGAGGCTGCAGACGGCGGACGACTCGTGCGGAGATAGCAGCGGGGCCGCGGGGTAGAGTCGCAGGGTCTCGCTGATGATGCACCGGAGGTAAGGGAGGTTGGGGAGGTCGTCCCTGGCAAGGAAGCGGGCGTGGCCGACGCGCGCGCTCACCTCCTCTCGCGCCTTCCGCATGGCGTCCGGGTGGTTGAGCAGCAGCGACATGGCCCATTCCATGGTCGCCGACGTGGTCACCGTGCCGCCGCCGAAGAGGTTCTTCACAGAGCAGAGCAGAGAAGAGCAGCGTGGATATATGCATTTTGGTCGTGAACGTACAAGACGAAGCAGTAGGAGGAAGAGTACTCACGGTGACTAGAGCGGCGATGAAAGTGTCCGTGTACTGCTGCGGATCGGACTCCTGCAGCGAGAGCATCACGCCGATCATGCTCTTCGACTCCGGCAGCAGCTCGTCGGCAGCGTGGTCCTCCTGCCGCCGCCGTTGCCTCTCTGCATCGATCAGACCGTGCATCAGCGCGTTCCTCCGGTTCACCAGATCGGTGAGCCTACCGCGCACGCCACCCAAGTCGAGCCAGCGCAGCGGTGCCGGCAGGTGGTCCTGCAGGTTCGCCATGCCGAGCAGCGGCACGATCTCGTCCACCACTTTCTTGAACTCGTGCGCCTCCTCGGACATGTCGGCGTCCGAGGCGGCAGCACGCGTGCCCTTGCTTCCTGCGATGGCCTCCATGAGGACGCCATGCGAGAGCTCGAACAGATTCCGCTTCAGCTCGACCCTGGCAACGCCACCGGCGGCAGCGCGCGCAAGGCGCCGCACCATGGCGCGGGTCTCGACGGCGATGGCGGCGTCGGACATGAGGTCGACGCGGCGCGCCGAGAGGAGGTGCACGGTGGCGATGCGGCGCATGGCGCGCCAGTGCGGGCCGTAGCTGGCGGCAGACAGCCCCGTGTAGCCGAACGAGACCTCCCGCGCCGAGGGGAACCGCGGGCGGTTGGCGAAGTTGACGTCCAGCTCAGTGGAGAAGCACTCCTTGGCCAGCCGCAGCGAGGTGACGACGACGGCGGCGCGGCGGCCGAGACGGAGGGAGAGGACGGGGCCGTGGCGCGCGGCGAGGCCGGTGAGCGTGGCGTGGAGCGGCTTCTCGCGGAGCAGGTGGAGGTGGCCCACCAGTGGGAGAGCCAAGCCTGGCCCAGGTGGTAGCCTCTTCTTGCCTCTCATCCTCCTCATCAAGAGGCAAGTAGTAGCAGAGACCATGAACACTGTTAGCACAAGCATCAAATTGCTGATTACCATGCTGTAGTAAGCTCCCAATCCCATCTCCAATTAAGCTCTCCGTTTAGCTTTGGCTACCTTTGGTTATAACTCCACGAAGATCTGGCATCGTTCAGCAATGTACTTGCATTGTTGGCAGATTTTACTTGGTTGGCCTGAAAGTAAAAGGACTTCACTAGTTGAGGTCTAGTTTAATTACGACTTTAGGAAAAAGGTGGTACAATCATTAGGTGTTGTATATATATTGGATTAGGTGGTGACTTGTAAAAGATATTTGATTGATCAAGTTGTTCATTGTTATATTGGTGTCTGCTTGATGATTACTACATAGTTTAGGACTATAGGTACTCCATTTTATGGATGAGTCACGTTGATGACTACTACATAGTTGTTTTTGACGAGTACTTGTGTTTGTTCATGTTTGCTTCGGCGGAGCGTGGAGAAAAAAGTGAGAGGCCAAGACATAAATCAAACTATTAGTATAGCTATTACGGTCACTAACCATACTTAAATTGCAATGATGCAGTGGAGAGGACGGAGATACATGCTATCATGCAAGGAATGACGCTTGCTATTCAACACACTAACCTTTCAGTCATTGTCCAATCTGGCTCAAGTGGGGCGTTGTCCAGTTTAACAACGGATGGGCTAGATCGTTCTGCTTATGGTCATTCATCACTGAAATTAAAGAGTTGATGAAAGTCAGGGAGTTTATTTCACAAAAGTTAACTAGGGATCAAAATAGAGTTGCCAACTGCATGTCAAAGTATAGTCGTACTGAGTGTGCCACGGCTGTGTGGATGCACCAAGAACCACCATGTATTGAAGATATTTTTCCCTCTCGACTGTAACTCTTTAAATACGGAATAAAACTCCTCTGATTCGCAAAAAAAACATACTTAAATTGTTCTTGCAAACAATACCACTCCCCTAGAGGTGTCATCCCCGTCCCTAAACACTGAGCAAACGACTCCGACTTCGCCGTAGGCGATCATCGACTCAGCACACACACTGCAGAGCCGCGTAGAGATGAATGAAGGTTTGCGCTGACTCAGCCACCCGCGACCAGACAACGCATGTATGACTCCGACGAAGAACTATGAAGGACAAAACCAGGCGCTGCTGGCGCCGCGAAAGATCACTGAACAAACCACCTGCAGCCAGTCATTGTATACCACAGAGGCCCCGCCGTGCTATAGCTTCGACTTCATAGCAATAAACAAACCGAGGCAATCCCGCGGACACGCCGGAGAAGAGCCGACTACATTAACCATTGCCACGTTGCCGGCATCGCTCCCACCATCATCGTTGCCACAAAAGTCCAAACGGCACAACCGCCGCCATCCACTGGTCCCGCTTGCTGATGCCGAGCTCCGAGATGAAGACCCCAAGAGAGAAAACGACACCAAGGCGCCGCATTCGTCCGATCACACAAGACCAAGCTTTTCCCCTAGAAAGGCTGAGATAGCCAGATCCGTGCAGGAGGGGTGCGGAAGCAAAGCAACGATACCTCCAAAAAGGTTAACGACGGTTGTAGCTGACGCCATCAGTGGTTGCGACACAATGCCAAGACAGGGTTTTCACCCAAGCACCATCACTAGAGCGACGATGAAAGTGATTGTGTACTGCTGCAGATCGGACTCTTGCAGCGAGAGCATCACGCTGATCATGCTCTTTGAGTCCGGCAGCTCGTTGCGTCCTACTGCCGCCATCGCTGCATTTATCAGCTATCTGGCCATAGATTAGCATGCTCCTCCGGTTCACCAGCTAGGTGAGCCTCCAACGGCCGCCGCCAAAGTCCAGCCCGCGCAGGGGTGCCAGCAGGTGGTCGTGCAGGTTGGCCATGCCGAGGAGCGGCACGATCTCGTCCACCCCTTTCTTGAACTCGTGCGGCTCCTAGGACATGTCGGCATGGGAGCCAGCAGTGTGCTTGCCCTTGGTTCCCGCGATGGCCTCCATGAGGACGCCATGCGAGAGCTCGAACAGATTCCACTAGTCTGAAGACATTTTAGTGAGAGAAATTAAGCTTGAAAGATACAAAAACTCGCATTTCAATTTTCAGTTTTGCTAGAACTCGTTTAGATGAGATATAATTTGATCTCATTCACCTTTTATAGCCATTGGATGTGATACTATAAGATGCATGTGTGCTGACGTGAGTTGTATCTGTTCTTGTTTTCAAAATGAATGAGACCAAATTATGTCTCATCTAGATGAGGTGTAGGTAGTCCCTTCAATTTTAGTGACTAATAGTTTCATCTGAAGTGTCCAACGCCCCCCATAGTTTTTTTTACTTAGCAGAGCAATTACATGGAATATTCTCTCCGTTCTAAAGTAAGTGTCTTTGGTTTAGTACAAGGACTACCTACCCATACATGGATCACCTTAAATTGGTTTTAGTTTACAACAATGCATATATAAGCATGAACGTCTTGGTGATCTGTTGGAAACTTGTAATGGACTAACTAGATCCTGATTGAAGCATAGCCCGCATGCTGTCATGCTGTACTCTCACATGCACAATCTAAACACTCAAACCACAGTAAGCAAATCAAGCACCATTGAGGTCAAACATGTGTTTAGTGGTCGGAATAATTACTAACTTGATGTCAGTTCTCACCTTAATTTCATGATGGCTGGCACAAATTCAAAGCTTGCCTCGTTGTCCCGGCCCGAGCTCCTCACGGGTGGACGAATCTATGCCAGCTCTCTGATAGAACCATACGCCATGGAGTCTCCTCTAGCCCTACCACGGAGGCCGTAGAACCAGATGATTCCGTCAGACCATAGGTCTGCAAGCAAATAGTAAGGCTAGTCATAGTGGGGAGTAACTTAGACTAGTAACATACATATGTTACTAGTCTATATTACTACCTTCATAGTGGGAAATGTCATAGGTGTAGTAACATGCATGTATACATTTATTGCTTTGTAGACTCATTTTGCATTGGAAAGCGCTATGTGATGGTAACATATTATGTTACTCCATTTGTCTCTCTCCTCTTTAATTACATGACACATCATCTTTTTTGCTTATGTGACATGTATGTTACTACTTATGTTACTCCCACTATGACTAGCCTAACACATACATGAATTTGCTAGATTAAAAAAATCATATCGTCTAGTAGATTCAGTAATATTCGGCCAATTGGAGTATTGGACATTATACGACAGCGAATCTCTCGGCAACGCACGTACGTGCTCTCTTCCCACGATGGTGCATGACTTCCAATAATGAATCGGTTTATTACGCGTGGTGGTGGCGACGTTTAATGTTTGGTGATGATATAAGTATAGTTGAGTCATTATGGTGGTTACCGAAGGTTGTTCGGAGTCCCGGATAAGATCCTGGACGTGACGAGGAACTCCGGAATGGTCCGGAGGTGAAGATCGATATATTGGACGAAGGGTATTAGAGTTCGGAATTGTTCCAGGGGGTACCGGGTGATGAACAGCATGATCGAAAGGGGTTTCGAGGGGTCCCGGCAAGTGTTGGGGCCTCATGGGCCAAGGGGAGGGGGCAAACCAGCCCACTAAGGGGCTGAACGCCCCTCTCACCCCATCTCACGTAACCCGGAGAGGTGGGGGCGCCTCCTTGCTTGGGGGGCAAGCCTCCACCTGGCTTGGGAGGCAAGCCTCCACCTGGCTTGGGGGGCAAGTCACCCTAGGGTTTCCCTAGGGGAGATCCCATCTGCCCTGGTCGCTGCCCCCCTAGGGGAAACCCTAGGGGCGCCACCCCTCCTCCCTTCTCCTATATATAGAGAGGTAGAGAGACGGCAGCCGCACACATATAGATCTATTCGTGCCACGGCGCTGCTCCTCCTCTCCCTCATAGCCATCTTCTTCTCTGTAGTGCTTAGCGAAGCTCTGATGAGATTCCGCCACCACGCTGTCGTGCTGCCACAGGACTCGAGGTACTACTTCATCATCGCTCGCTGGATCGAGGAGGTGAAGGCATCATCAAGCTGTATGTGTGTTGAACGCGGAGGTGCCGTCCGTTCGGCACTTGGATCGGGAGTTCGCGGGACGGATCGTGATTGGATCGCGAAGACGTTCGACTACATCAACCGTGTTTCTTAATGCTTCCGCTTAGCGATCTACAAGGGTATGTAGATGCAATCTCTCCTCTCGTGGATGGTCATCTCCTAGATTGATCTTGGTGAGCATAGGAAATTTTTTGTTTCACATGCAACGTTCTCCAACAACTCATACTATACCTTACGCCAAGAAGAAAGAGCACCATAAGAGTAGGGTATTACCTCCACCGCAGATGGCCCAAACATGTATAAATCCTTTAGCATACTGATACTTCTTCAACGTATCTATAATTTATGAAGTATTCATGTTATTATATTATCATTCTTGGATGTTTTACAATTATTTTATAACAACTTTATATCTTTTGGGGGACTAACCTATTGACCCATTGCCCAGTGCCCAGTGGCCGTTGCTATTTTTTGCTTGTTTTTTACATCGCAGGAAATCAATATCAAATAGAGTCCAAACACCGCGAAACTTTTTGTGAACTTTTTATGGACCAGAAGGCTTCCAATGGGCCAGAGCAGTATGTGTGTGTGTGTGGGGGGGGTGCCTCGAGGGGGCACAACCCACCAGGCCCCCAGGCGCGCCTAGGTGGGTTGTGCCCACCTCGGTGGCCTTCCGCACCCCCTCTTTGCCCTATAAATTTCCAAATATTTCAAAAACCCTCGGGGTAACCCTAGATCAGAAGTTTCGCCGCCGTAAGCCTCTGTAGCCATGAGAAACCAATCTAGACCCCGTTCCGGCACTCCGCCGGAGGTGGAAATCATCACCGGTGGCCATCTTCATCATCCTGGTGGCCACCATGATGAGGAGGAAGTAGTCCATCCTCGGAGCTGAGGGTTTGTACCAGTAGCTATGTGTTTAATCTCTCTCTCTCTCTCTCTCTCTCTCTCTCTCTCTCTCTCTCTCTCGTGTTCTTGAGATGGAACGATCTTGATGTATCACGGGCTTTGTTAATATAGTCGGATCATATGGTGTTCCCCCCTCTCTATTTTGTTGTGAATTGAGTTTTCCCTTTGAGATTTCATTTTATCATATTGAATACTTTTATGGAATTGAGAGCACTTGATGTATGTCTTGCTATGAATACCCATGGTGACAATGGGGTATCATATTGATTCACTTGATATATGTTTTGGCACTCAACTCGCGGATTCCCGAGGTGACATTGGGGTAATCTATCCATAGGGGTTGATGCACGTTCTCATCTTTGTTTCTTCAGTAGAAATCTTAGGGCACTCTTTGAGATTCTTTGTGTTGGATTCAGTATTATGAATCTGAAATTATTTGATGCATATCGCATAATCAACTCACGGGTACTCGCGGTGACATTGGAGTATCTAGGTGACATTAGAGTTGGTTGATGTATATCACATGGTGTTATTTTAGTACGAACTCTTGGTTAGATCGATCGGAAAGAATAGCTTGGTGTAATTTTAGTACGAACTCTAGGATAGATTGATCGGAAAGAATAATTGTGAGGTGGTTTCGTACCCTACAAACAATTTCTTCTTATATTCTTCGCTAGATAGGAACTTTGGAGTGATTCTTCATCGCGCTTTGAGGGATGGTTATATGATCCAATTATGTTAGCATTTTTGAGAGATTGCACTAGCGAAAGTACGAACCCTGGGCCTCATTTTCAAGCATTGCAATACCGTTTGTGCTCCGTTTTATCAATTGCTACCTTACTATTTTTTATTATTTTTATTACAAAAATCAATATCTACTATCCATATTACACTTGTATCATCATCTCTTCGCGGAACTAGTGCACATATACAAATTACCATTGTATTTGGTGTGTTGGGGACACAAGAGACTTTTTATTATTTGGTTGCAAGGTTGTTTGAGAGAGACTATCTTCATACTACACCTCCCACGGATTGATAAACCTTAGGTCATCAACTTAGGGAAAATTGCTGCTGTCCTACAAAATTCTGCGCTTGGAGGCCCAACACGTCTCTACAAGAATAAAGTTGCGTAGTAGACATCACGTACTCCCAACCGTATCGTTCGCTAGATAAGTTTGCCTCTACATTCATACCCCATTGTATTGTCATGATTATATCCACCACATTTTGCATAGTGTAACTTTTAGTGTTTAGAACATGTTTCAGCTATATTTTAATCAATTTTAGAAATTTTATCACCTATTCAAGCCATCTTTAAACACAAGACAATCATTAACTAGCTTATTATATTTTGGTAGCTATCTCGTTACAGTGTAATCAATGCATCGGTTTGTGTTTAGAAAAAATGATCAATCAACAGACGGTTTGCTGGATCGCATGTCGCTGGATGACCAGTTGACTAAAAATCATTTTAAAAATCATAAAAAGAGTTCGTAGAAAATGAAATAATTTTTTTTGAAAAAGTTCACACAAAAAGTTCATGAATTTTAGAAAAAAATTCACGAATTTGCAAAAGGTTCATGAATTTAAAAAGTTTGCGAAATGAAAAAAAGTGCTTGAAATTTGAAAAAGATTCAATAAGATTGAAAAGAAGTCCATCGATTTTGATTAAAAGTTAACAAAATTACAAAATTTTAATTGATTTGAAAAAAGTTCATCAATTTGAATAAGTTTACAAAAATTGGAAAATTTTCACATGGACGTACAAGGACTAGCAAAAATTTCAGAATTGAAGAAGTTAATTGATAGGAAGGAGTAGCAAAAGTTTCAGAAGTTGAGATAGATAGAAGCCCCGCCCCAGGCTTCAGCCCATGGACGTACAAGGCTACAAGTCGGTCAGCCCATTATAGCTCAACAATAAAGCCTCTACCAACACGAGCAACTCCAATCGATCGATCAGAAATCTCTCTAGAAAAACGATTGATCAGAACAATAAGGCCCCAGCCTCAGTGGACGCTTCGATATATGTTGGCCTGATACTTCCTCAAAAGAAGAAAAAAATACACACGATCGACAGCAGGGAAACCCTCGCCTTGCTCAGGCGGTGCGCCGCCGCCGATCCGCGCTTCGCCCGGTCCGGCGCCCTTACCATCCACCTCTCGTTGTTCAGTGTTGTCCGACTACTACTAAATTGCAGTGCACACACACCCCGCCAGCGGCCGCACAGGTATGTGCTGTAGTTTGTATCATCTTAATTTGTTTTACCTAGTTTCTTTATATCAACCAAACTTGAGTTCGTGATGTTAAATTATACTTAATTAATCGATTTTATTTCATTATCAACACGAAATTAGAAATCCACGATGAAGAGGACACGTACAATTAAAAAAAATTCAATCAGCATCCAGCCAGCCTGCATCCAACCATACCAACACCAATGAGCATTGTATAAAAAAAAAATCAGTTGCGAAATAAGACGAATAATGAATGGATGCATCACCATTTGGTTGCTATATTGAGCGTGATGTATTTGTAAGCATTAATGATATTAAGATTATACAATGCTACCAAAATGTGAGGAAACACAAGAGGCTACTACCTCGTGCACTTTGTGATAATGGAATATTATGTCCCTTTTTTGAATATTTTGTATGAACAATTGACTTAGTCTATGTCCAGAGTCATGATTTAAATACTCGATTTTATGTTTGTAGCTCTAGGTCCTTCTACTACTGATGGTGTAGAAATAATGACCTCAAATTAAGCAAGTCTTCATTAATTTGGTACCAACGTTTGCAATGATGCACTTTGTTAAACTATTTGTTTTTATTGGACTTCCTCTTGTGGTAATAATGAATTCATATTTCATTTTAATATGAATTCATGGCATACTTCTAATATGCATTGGTATGCTTGGTATTTGACGTTATTTTTAGTCACTTAGTTTTAGCCCTAGTCTTTAAAAAATCCAGGCTCCACTTCTGACCTTGGTGGCTTGTCCACAGTAAGCCACATTTATTTGGCAAAAGTCCATTTACCTTGTTTGAGTATTTCTTTTATGGGTGGTCTATGCAAGCTCGTGGATGCCATTGCCACTTGCATCTCTAGCGGCCAGCGATTGAAGCAAATTTCACGACTGTAAAAATATATCGGAGTGATTACGTTGATTTTGTTCAAGCTACATGGTCAGAAAATTTGAGACATGCTCCTCCCTTCCATCCGTGAGCCACTTCTTAAATTTGGATGGTGGAGAGCTGGTCTAATAACGTACAACTGTCGATAGCCCGATCCCCTACAACCATTGGTAGGATATGAAAAGATATTGGCACAAATTAACAGAACTACAACAAAAATTACTTATAAACCTATAGATTTAATTTGTTTATTTTTCTGGTTTGGGGAGTACCCCAGTCTCTACGTCAGCAGATGCACACAAACCATACAGTTTTGATTGGCTAGCTACATCCATTTTTTGCGGGCAAAATCAGGTCTATTAAAAAAGTTCATCGAAAATACAAAACACCTCAAACATAATAAAAATTACATCAAGATTTCAAGACCACCGAACAAAATACAGTACATTTGTAATATAGAGAAACGTTTGTGCACTTTGCATATAACTTATAACTTACGCACTATACAACATCTTAGTTAAAACAATATCAGTACAAAGGAGAACTATCTAGGCGTCACTGTAGATATAGTCACGTCATTAACACTACAAGACTGAGTAGTATTCGGGGCTTCTTTGTTCCCTCCAGAGCTTAAGCTGAAATATGCTGGGTGCTTAGGCTTTTGTAAGGTCATGGTCTTGTTGCTTAGCATTGCAATTACATCCAACATGGTCGGTCGATCAGCTGCATTCTCTTGTACACACAACAATGCAATGTTAATGCACCTCATTATTTCTGTCGAATGAATGTCGGGAAGAAGTGCCGCATCAATGAGTTCACTCCAGCTTTCCTCTTCAAATAATTGCCAAGCCTATTTGAAATTTCATCAAATAATTAGTTGATCACAGAATATACAAAACATTTCCTTTCGTTAATGGATGTGTAAACATGCACTCACATGTCCAAGGAGGTTGATGAAAGCTCCACATTCATGGGAATTCCTCTCCCCGCTAACGATCTCGAGAGCTAAAACACCAAAGCTGAATACATCCGATTTGATAGAGAAAATGCCATGGGAAGCATACTCAGGTGCCATGTAGCCACTAAAATAGTGTAATAATATATATCAAATTACTATACGGGTGACTTGCAATAATAATGTTTACAATTGGAGTAATTATAGGAAACTTACTATGTACCAACCACTTTTCTTGTAGTATTTGTGTCAGTGTTATTTGAGCTGAATATTTTTGCTAATCCAAAATCTGATATTTTGGCATTCATTTCACTATCCAAGAGAATGTTGCTTGGTTTAAGATCACGATGTATAACACGCAACCTAGTGTGCTTATGTAGGTAAAGAAGCCCTTCTACTGTTCCCACAATTATCGCAATACGTTTGTCCCAGTCCAATAGAGCTTTTCTATCTTCATCTGGACACAAATTAAATGTTGGTATAACAGAGGGAAAATATGTAAAGAGAACATCAAAAGATGAGAACTTTAATTTGACTAACTTTCCAGGTACCAGTATGTCAAACAATATAACATATGAATCTGAAAATGCAGATATGTACCAAAGATAAAGAAGTCCAAACTTTTGTTTGGCAAGTATTCATAGACCAGTATCTTCTCCTCTCCTTGAGAGCAACATCCCATGAGCCTTACCAAATTCCTGTGTTGCAGTTTGGCTATGAGCTCAACTTCATTTTTGAACTCTGTGAAACCTTGTCCTGAATCCGCATCAAGTCTCTTAACTGCTATCTCCACTCCATCGGGAAAGCGGCCCTAGGAAAAAAGCATCTATCAGTATTGTGCAACAATTTGGGGCTTTTTGATGGATCAATATTCCCCTCTTATCCACTGTTCCAAATTCCTATATATACTCTGATGATAATGGTGATGCATGTTATCTTGCCTAGAAAACGAGGATTATTACTTAACATTGTTATATATATTTACCTTATAAACAGGGCCAAATCCACCTTCACCAAGTTTGTTTTCCTCGGAAAAGTTATCGGTAGCCTCCAATATCTGATTAAAGTCAAATACTGAAAAGTCGGCCAACTCTGTTTCCATTTCCCAAACTTGTTCATCTCCTTCTTGAAACTCGTGAGTACGCTTTCCTTGTGTACCTGAAAATTATGGCGCTATCAGTATCGATCTCTTAATTATATATACGTATTGATCATTTTAGTAACTAATTTACTCACCTTTTGTGTTCTTTTTTCTAAGCCGCCGAAGACAGTAGACGATGAAACAGAGTGCAACTAGTGCCACGGAAGCAGCCACCGATAAGGCGATTACCCAAGGTTTGACTCCATGTCCTTCAAAATCAGCACAAGTTTTTCCCAGTGTCAAGGAATTATCATACAAGTCATAGTAATAGCATGTCAGTTAATTAATCAAGGATTGTTCATCACATACTCTTGCTTGCCGGCGCTGGCGCCGGCGCCGGAGCCATGGATGATGGAGATGGAATCCGCCGCATGTTCTTGTCGTCGAAGAACATGAAGGCCTCGAACCAGACGTTGCAGCGGAGCCGGAAGATCCGGCCACCGAGGCCCACGGAGTTGGTGGCGTTGATCGAGCCCACGAGCCGCTGGAGGCACGCCAGGCAGTCGCCGGCGGACAGGTCCGGCGTGCACTGCGCCAGGGCGTAGAGTGTTGTCGTGGTGCCGCCGTCCATGAACCCTGTGGCGAACCTCCTCGCCGCGGCGGCCGCGTCCCGCGCCGTCTGCGCGAGGAGCTGGCGGACGGCCGCAGCGACGACGCCGGCGTTGCCGGCGATGTTCACCGTGTTGAAATACTGGAAGAAGGTACCGTTACCGGTGGTGCCGGACGCCGCGCTGAGGAAGCCCCGGTCGCCGGAGAAGCCGAGGAGGCGCCCTGGCTTCAGGGCGTTCGTCTCGTCGTAGTCGTAGTAGACGGTGGCGGCCGTGTGGTTGGGGCACATCTTCTGCGCGTACGCGAACGACGAGGCGACGCACTCCCTGCACGCGGTGAGGTTGGTGGTGTCGTGGCGGCAGAGCGCGAGCGCGCGCACCACGCCAGCGGTCCCGTTAGCGTTGGCGGTGGCGGTGACGAAGAGCTGCGGGGAGGAGGAGGCGTTGCCGGGGAGGGTGGCGTTGAGCACGGCGAGGTTGGACTGGTAGGTGCTGTTGGCCGTGTAGTTGCCGCCGCTGCCGCAGACGTGGCCGATCGCCGTGGCCGACGCCGGCATGAGAACGAGCAGCACGAGCAGCAGCACGACCGCCATGCTGACCGTATATGCTTGTCCTAATTGCCCCTCTGCTTCTCGTTGCTTTAACATGGCAAAATGCAGAGAAAGTCAAGGTCAGGTCTTCTCGGCGTTCACTGAGGTTCCCTGGAGGAGAAGGTTAGGGGGCTACTAGAACAGAATAGAAATCTCTTTTCATCAAGAAACAAGGTTGGTCGAAACCTCCTGAGGGCTATGTTAAAATGAATATCGATGCTGCTTTCTGTCTTCAGGAGGAGAAGGGGGCTACTAGAGCTGTGATCAAATATAACCATGGGCACTTTGTGGCTCCGAGTAACAGTAGAATTGAACATGTAAACTCGGTTGCTACTGCGGAAACTCAAGCGTTGAAAGACGGGCTCATCGTGGCATGTCAAGCTGGAGCGAGAAGATAATTATCAACTCAGACTGCCTGGAAGTTGTTCAAACTATGCATGATGGAGTTTTTTCAGCGACAGAAGTTTCAGCAATATACGAAGAGTGTGTGTTCTTAGCTAGTAATTTCTTTCATGTAATCATAGAACACCGTCCGAGGGAGAGGAATATTGTAGCTCATTTGTCAAGTCTGAATGGGAGATCCACCACATTCATTGTATGTAGCCTTTTGGACAACATAAGCATGTTCGAAAATTAATAGTTGCCATGGTGGATTTTCCTTTAAAAAAGTATGTATTTGTGTTTCAGATATTTTAGGACATCTCCCAGGGAGACCTACAAAATACTGGTATTTGTCTGATTGGACATATTTGTTCACTTTTGCAATTTAATGAAGACCTTTATCAGTCCTCGAAGCTGTGCGGACGTCCAAATTCTGGTATTTTGGAGATAAACATGGAGGAGTTTTGCCGGAGTCCGGACATGTACTTGACCAATCACATGCATGTCTCTCTCTTCTCTCCTCCCAACCGCACATGCATTGTCCTCCTCTTCTCCCTCTCCTCCAAACCAGACACCAAACCATACACCACATGCATGGTCCCCACCTACTTTTTCTCCTCTCGGCCGAATACTTTGTAACTTGCATTGAATGGCTCCCTCCCGTATCATGTCCGTGGACCACGTCCGGACATAAAAACGGACATATACCAGAGGAATTTGCGGGTCGGCGTTGGAGATGCCCTTAGCAGCGGGCTTCCAATTACTGTCTTGATTTGTTTTCTCAAAACAGGGTTTCACTCCATTTCATAAATTACATGACACAGCCGAAAGATACAATATAGTGTCGAGGGACTTTTGATACAGGCTGATGAAATAGTCAATGGATGCAGGAGGAAAAAGACTTCAACAACCCTATAGAATCTGAATGTATTTTCTCTGGTTGACTAAGAGCGACCCATCTAGCGGACTATGCGGGGCAGGCGTCTGACCCTGGCACCCCCGCCGGCATCTGCCGCGGGCCGACGACGTCGCCGGCGACGGAGGTCTCGTCTGGTTCGAGGTTCTCTTGCCTGGGATCAGATATTGAGTCCTCCGACGAGGAGGATGCGCAGGCTGTCGGCGTGCAGCTAGCACTAGAAGTGCTTCGGGAGGATGCTGGAGGTGGGAAGTGGACCACGGTGGATCGCCGGAAGAAGAAAACGGAGGCAGAATTGGTCCAGGAGTTCTGAAACGATGCGGGCTTCCCGACGCCGGCGTCTCGCATCTGGGAGCATCGGTCGCCGGTGTCGCCGAGGGAGTCTTTGATTCCTGATGGATCGGGGATCGACGACGCAGAGGGATCGAGATCGCAGGTTCGAGGTCGCCGTCGGGATCGGTGGTCCCGGAGTTTGTCGGCCACAAGCCTGTGTTGATGCCGGCCGGTTTGAGGATGGCCCGGCCGCCAAGTATGGGGGCTTGGCGAGGACCTTTGCCGCCGCGCCGGGTGACGCCTCCACCGGTGCTGGAGCAGTTCTTGGACGCGGCCAGGCGGAGCCCCACCTCGGCAAATCGGCAGTGTACGCCGGCGACGGAAACTTCGCCGGGATCTGAGGTCGTTCGGGAGCCGGGTTCGGGGCCGAGATCACCGGGAATTCAAACTCATGTGGCCTCGGGCTTTGGGCCCATGCATGCAACGACGAAGACGGGCCAAGCAGTGTTTTCCTGGGCCTTTCTGAAGCCGCGTATGCGGGCGATCTGGGCAGGTTTCCCTAATCAACAGACCGCGATCACAGCAACTCCATCGCTCAATTCATCGTCGCCCTCGTCCGCCGCCGAACCTCTGCACACCGCACAGGCGCCGACTCCAACTCCGGCTCCACCCCCAAGTGTCGGGGTCGTTGCCCGCTCCTACGCGGCAGTCGCGGCGACGCTTCAGCGCCCCATGGCGGGTGTTCCTCCGACGGCGCGTGGCACCGTAGCATCGGGAGGGCCAAACCCTCGTGCCCCTCCGATCGTGGGGCTGACTCCCGCTCCTTCGCGTCCTCCGGCTCAGGCGCCGGGATACTCCGGTCCTCCACATCAGCAGCGGGGACCGGCGCCGGTCTACAGCTGTGGCCCACCACTGCAGCAGCCCCCTGGATATGGCCAGGGAGGGCAGTACGCCTTGACGTACAGTACGGTCGTCGCCGGAGGGCAACCGTCCATGTACGGGGTTCCGCCAACCGGGGTATCCGCCCCTCCGCTATTCCATCCCGGTGGGGTTGTGGCTCAGCCGGCTCAAAAACGCAAAAAAAAAAAGAAGAAGAAGCCGCCTCAGCAGTAGCAACACCATGCGAGTGGAGATTTGCAACATGGTTTTCATCACCCCACGTAGCATGTGCCAGTTCAACAACAATTTCAGCAGCAATCCATACCGCAGCAGCACATGCAATCATATCAGCACGGGCAATATCAACTGGTTGTGCAGAATATGCCACAGGGGTATGCTACTGTCGATGTCACACCGTTGGCTGCTCCAGTGTCTGATGTGTAGGTTGATATGGCGCCCAAGTACAAGGCTAAGAAAGGGGTACATTGCTGGAAGTGTGCGGTTGATACGCATGCAGTGAAGGATTGCACTGTGCAACACTACTGTTATATTTGTGACAAAATCGCTCATCCAACGATGCAGTGTCCGGTTCTCAAACTCTCTAGACCCAATGCTTTTGTTTCGGGAGTTGGTGCTGAGGAGACGTATTTTGTCCAGTTGCCTGATTGTGTGGTGAAAGATCACTTAGCACCAGCACAGTCTTCGATCGCCCGAGTTCAGGTTACCGGTTTAATGGCACCGTCTAGTATTGTTGAGTGCCAGATTGCGATGCCTGGTACATGATCGATGGAAGTGGGAGGCTATTCAACATGGGCATGATGCATACCTTGTTAGCTTTCCGTCTTTCGAGGACTTGGACGGGGTGGATGGTATATAGATGACCGTTCCGTCTGTTAATTCTCAGATGACCGTTACCGCATGGAGGTCTCAGGAGGTCCCACATAAGCTAGAGCTCCAGAAGATTTGGCTCCATGTCGAGGGGGTTCCCCATACGGTGCGCCATTGTTGGGGCTTATGGGCCGTGGGTACTTTGATGGGCAAGACCTTGGACGTGGATCTTATTAGCCTGCATCGCCGTGGAGTTGTTCGTATTCTCGTGGGTATGACTAACTCTCAGATTTTGTCAAAGGACAAGGACGACGCTGGGCCTTTTGTTGCTTCAGATGTGGTGGTTAAGCTCAAGGGCTACACGTTCACGTTCAGGAGGGAGCCGGCAGGATACATTCCGGACCCTGACTTTGTCCCGTTCATTTGGAGACGCAAGGGTGATGATGCTGACGATGATAGCGGCGCTAAGGAGATGGATGCTGAGATGGACACTTCGGAACACACTGGAAATCCGTCGAACCATCCGTCGTCTAGTTTAGCCCTGAAGGATAACACTCATGTGACTCAAGTTCAACGCCGGGAACTGTCGAGTGCTGGCTCTGGTGGTGCAACGAGAGGTGGTCCTGTGCTTTGGGCGGTCACTCCGTTTAACTCTTCGCCGCAGATGCCAAGAGGCATGGAGCTTGTATCGAATCTTAGAGTCAACTCCACTTTGAGTAGTTCTCTCGAAAGATCGCCGCGGGATCATACACAGGAGTCGTCCTCAACTTCTTCACCGTACGCTTTGTTTGCATCGCAGCCGGCGCCGCATTCTCAGCCGGCATCATCGCAGTCCGCTGCCCTCCAGTCGGTGCAAGCCACCGGTGGCTCGGCGGGGCGCAAGGAATCTTCTTCAGTGCACCTACAACCTGCTGCGAAGGTGGCGTCGCAGCCGCCGCCGCCGACGTGGACGGCGGCGGCCAAGACGGCCGTCTTCAAGCCGGTGCAGGCCGCCGGAGGCATAGCGGGAGGTCCGGTCACGCCTGTGGTGAGCCGGCAACCCATGGCTTCGGTTGAGGCGGACAAGCAGGCAGCTCACGTGGAGCAAGACATGCATGCAGCTCACGTAGAGCTAGACATGCATGCTTCTAGTGGGCTTGGACGTGAAGGCCTACCCCAGGGTGTGAAGCCATGCATAGTTGAACCTACGGCTGCTGTTCAGTCTCAGTCAGAGCCGGACGTGTCCGCTGCTGCTCTTGGGTCTCAGGCAGAGCCGGACGTGTTCGCCTCACCCATGCCTGCAGTCAGGCCATCTTTGGCAGCGGCGCCACGTGTACCGACGGTCGAGATTGCCGGGGAGGGGGTTGCTACTCCACCCTCATCCCCTCCTCTGGCAGCAGTGCATGCGCGACATCCTTCACCGAGGGTGACATCCACACGCCGAAGTGGCCGTCATGCGGTGGCCGATGATGGAAGGACGGACACCGACGAGGACTCTTTGACCAAGGCTGACCTTGACAACCAAGGTACTTCGTCATCGCCCAAATCATTTTTATCTTTTTCTACTACATCCATTGTTGCTAAGTTAAATAATGTGGGTGTTAGTCTAGGAAATAATGAGAATGATATTTCTGTTTCCGCAAACGCTTTGAGACATTTGGAATATGACCGTTTGAAGGTTACTCCACGAGTTTCTAGCAAATCTTTTATCTCACATCTAGATGAGGAGGAGCTGCATGCCACATCAGATGGTCAGCTACTCGCTCATGTAGTAGGGGAGGTTTCGGACGTGGGTTTGGAGGAACCCGGGCTTAGTTCATTGATTGAGCTTACAGCTTCCGGTCGTAAATCCAAGTCTGATCGGTCGAAAAAAGGTCGTAAACCCTCTAAAAGGGCGAAATTTTCTAAATCTCCTATTGTTTACTCATGAATGGCATGTTCTTTAACAGCAGAGGTCATGGTGACTTGGCTAAACATCTATTCATTGCGGAATGTAATAGGGAGTACAATTTAGATTTTTTGGCTTTATTTGAAACGGGAAGACGTGATTTCTCACTAAGTCTGCTTAACCGCCTTTCTGGCGGGATAGATTATAACTGAATTTCACGACCACCTCGAGGTCGTTCTTGGGGCATTTTACTCGGCGTTAACACAGAGACTATGGATGTTTTGGCTAGTTCGGAAGGAGAGTTTCATATTAAACTCCATATCCGAAACAAAGCTGACAACTTCACATGGACCCTCGTCGCCGTGTATGGGGCAGCCCAGGATGAACTCAAGGACGTTTTTCTCCCTGAACTGGTTAATCTAGCGAAAGATAATCCCTACCCCATTCTTATTGGTGGGGATTTTAATTTGCTACGATTTCCAAGTGAGAAAAGCCGAGGTAGGTTTGATAATCGCTGGCCTTTCCTTTTCAACGTTGTCATAGACAGTCTAGATTTACGAGAGATTTCAATGATTGGAAGACAGTTCACTTGGGCGAACAGTCTTCCGGAGCCGACATATGAGAAACTAGATCGTGTTTTAATGGATACCGACTGGGAATCCAAATTCCCTATGGTTTCTGTTCGCGCTCTTCCTCGTATAGAGGCTATCTCAGACCATGCACCCATCCTCTTAACCACTGGATCGCCACGTCCACAACACCGACGTAAGTTCAAGTTTGAACTAGGTTGGTTGCATCGAGATGGATTCTATGAAATGGTCAAGGAGGTGTGGGATA
This sequence comes from Aegilops umbellulata, assembly GCA_032464435.1. Taxonomy (NCBI): domain Eukaryota; kingdom Viridiplantae; phylum Streptophyta; class Magnoliopsida; order Poales; family Poaceae; genus Aegilops; species Aegilops umbellulata. The sequence continues at coordinate 643,428,224 of CP136060.1, read as the reverse complement.
AACCGGTTGCCGGGCCTACCCCAATACACAAATGGAACAATAAAATGCGTGCATTACGTAAGTTCCTTCGTGGTTGGGCTAGGCACACTGCGGGTATCCTCAAAAAGGAGAAGCTTCATCTTTCATCCATTATTGATGATTTAGAAGCTTTGGGAGAGATTAGAGCTCTCTCTGACCTTGAATTAGAGATCAAGAGTCAATCGAATGCCAAGTTAGCTCGCATGTTGCGCGAGGAGGAACTCAAGTGGTACCAACATTCAAACTCTCAGTTTGTCCTCAAAGGTGATTCGAATACGAGATATTTCCATGGTGTCGCCAATGGTAGACACCGGAAGAAACTTATTCATTCCCTACAACAGGAGGAGGGCATGACTGAAGGGCATGAGCAACTTAAGTCTTATATCACTAGTTATTATAAAAATCTATTCGGAACTCCTCAGGAAGGAAACTTCTCGACGGATGAGTCTCGAACAGATGACATCCCCCAGGTTTCTGATGTGGAAAATAGCCTTCTAACAGCTCCATTTTCTGAGGAGGAAGTTAGAAAGGCAGTTTTCCTAATGGAGCATAACAAAGCACCGGGTCCAGATGGTTTTCCCGCTGAGTTCTACCAGAACTTTTGGGAGGTTATCAAACATGATCTCCTACTCTTGTTTGGCTGCCTTCATGCTGGTCAACTAGAGTTGTTTCGCTTAAACTTTGGTGAAAATATTTTAATACCTAAGGTTAATGAGGCTGAAAGGATACAACAATATCGTCCAATATGCCTCCTTAATGTTAGCTTTGAAATCTTCACTAAGGTAGCGACTATTAGGCTCAATTCGGTTGCTGAACATGTGGTTCGTCCTTCTCAAACTGCTTTTATGCAAGGCAGGAACTTCCTAGATGGGGTTGTTGTCCTTCACGAAACAGTTCATGAATTGCATCGAAAAAAACTGAATGGGGTGGTTCTTAAAATTGACTTTGAAAAGGCTTATGACAAAGTCAAGTGGTCTTTTCTTCAACAGACTCTCAGAATGAAAGGATTTTCTGCAGAGTGGCGCGCAATGATCCATAGTTTTGTGGCTGGAGGTAGTGTTGCCATTAAAGTCAATGATGACGTTGGCAACTATTTCCAACCAAAGAAAGGATTGCGACAAGGTGACTCAATATCGCCCATGCTATTCAATATAGTGGCGGATATGTTAGCGGTCATGATTGAGCGTGCCAAGGTTGATGGCCAAATTGATGGGGTAGTGAATCATCTAGTGGATGGTGGTCTTTCTATCCTTCAATATGCCGATGATACGATTCTCTTTATGGATCATGACCTCGATCGAGAAAGCAAGAAATCTGAAATTAATTTTATCAGCATTCGAGCAACTCTCAGGGCTTAAGATAAATTTCCATAAAAATGAATTGTTTTGTTTTGGCGAGGCTCAAGACGAGCCCATCTGTACGCCGACCTGTTCGGATGCGGGTTGGGCCAATTTCCGATCACTTATTTGGGTATACCGATACATTATCGAAGACTCACAAATGCTGAATGGAAACACGTCGAGGAGAGACTACAAAAAAGGCTTAGCAGTTGGAAAGGTAAACTGCTATCTTTGGGTGGGAGGTTGGTCCTCATAAATTCAGTACTAAGTAACATGGTACTGTATATGATTTCCTTCTTCCAATTGCCGAAAGGAGTTTTACATAGATTGGATTACTTCTGATCAAGATTCTTTTGGCAAGGAGATAGCGAGAGAAAGAAATATCGGCTGGCTAAATGGAGTGTGGTTTGCCGTCCCAAGGACCAAGGAGGGTTGGGAATTCATGACCTTGAGGTTAAGAATATGGCCCTCATTGGCAAATGGTTATTTAAGTTGTTGACCGAAGATGGTGTATGGCAAACCCTCCTTAGGAGAAAATATGTGGGTTCAAAGGCGATATCCCAGGTATACTGGAAGCCTGGGGACTCTCATTTTTGGGCGGGATTAATGGCAACAAAGAAATATTTCTTCCGCTATGGGTCCTTCTCAATTAAGAATGACTCGGAAATTAGATTCTGGGAGGATAAGTGGTTATGTAATGCTACTCTCCGGGAACAATATCCAGCTCTATACAATATTGTACGTCACAAGGGTGATACTATTGCCAAGATTTTGGAATCATTTCCGCCCAATGTGACGTTCAGAAGGGATTTAATTGGACCTAGACTCCAATCGTGGAACATATTACTTCAACGATTATCCATGGTACAGTTGTCACAGGGGTCCGATTTATTTCGTTGGAACCTACATGGGAATGGGCAATTCTCAGTGGAGTCTATGTATAGAGCTTTGATCCAGAGAGCTTTGATCCAGTTGATAATAATAAGAAGATCTGGAAAATGAAGATACCTCTTAAGAATAAAATCTTTGCATGGTATCTTCGCCGTGGAGTCATTCTTACTAAAGATAACCTTATTAAGAGGAATTGGCATGGAAGTACGCAATGTGTATTTTGTCCGCATAATGAGACAATAAAACATTTGTTCTTCCAATGTAATTTGGCTCGTTCTATATGGTCAGTCATCCAAATAGCTTCTGGCTTGTACCCTCCTTGTAGTGTTGCTAATATATTTGGCAACTGGTTACATGGGATTGATCACAAGTTCAGAATTCTACTTAGGGTGGGAGCGCTTGCCGTGATTTGGTCGCTTTGGCTATGTAGAAATGATAAAAAAATTTACGATAAAAGTACTTCGCTTATGCAGGTTATCTACAGATATACTGGGACGCTTCGTTTATGGTCCTCTCTACAACGAGTGGAGAATCGAGACCTGTTTACGGAGGTGTGTACACGATTGGAGGCTACTGCGAGGGATACTTTTATCCAACATGGGTGGCAGCATGATCTTAGGATTGGGCCATCGACGGTTTAGGCGTTATACAAATATACATTTTTCTTTGTATTTCGCCTTTCTTTTTTATTTTATTTTTCGCTTGCCGTGAGGACATTGTTGGCTGTGTGCATCTTAGTCATGCAGAGGCCGAGTGTTACTTAAACCTTTTAAGTAATAAAGCGTCCTTTTTTGAGAAAAAAAATCCATTTTTTGTAAGGGTGTATTTCCAAACAATACTTAATATATGACCATATATGGCCTTTGGCTTTTCCGCAGAAAAGAATTAAGAAATAAAAACAAAACAAAACAAAACAAGCCTAACAAGCATCAAAAGTGTACTACTAGAAGCCTTCAACAAGGCACTGAGAAGAAACACATGAGTTGTGGAACCACAACAAGGTCACAATGGGTTTACAATTAGGGTGTGTTTGGTAGTATGTATGGACCTAGCCTATTTGTTCTCCTCTCGTACATGTTGAGTGTAAACATGCTGAGTCCATGCAGTTGCTGTTGTTTGACAGCGATGTATGCGCTGAAACATGCTGAGCTGAGACTTTGTTTGATAGCCTGCATGTGTTTAGACATGCTGAACAAGTTCAAATTCTAATTTTTTGAATGATGAACAAAACTGAAATAACATGAAAACAAATTGAAACATATTTTGAAAATTTAAACAAAATTTGAAATTCTAAACATTTTTTCAAAATTAACTAAAATTTGAAATTTTGAACATATTTTGAAAATTTAAACATATTTTGAAAATTTAAACAAAATTTGAAATTTCGAATATTTTTGTAAAAAATTAACTTTTTTTTAAATTCTGATTTTTTTCAAAATACAAAAAATATTGATTTTTCTAAATTCCGAACATTTTTGAATTTTTTAAAACATTTACTGAAAATTCAAACAATTTTTGAAATTCTGAACAATTTTTTTGAAAATTTAAACAATTTTGAAATTTTATACATTTTTTAAAAAATCGAAATTCTGAACTTTTTCAAAATTTAAACAATTTTTGTAATTCTGATTTTTTTCAGAAATTTGAACAAATTTTGTGATTATGAACATTTTTTGAAAATATAAACATATCTGAACATGATCTGGTGGGTGGGGACGGGGGTCAGGGCCAGCATGGCTGCCTTCATGCACCCTGTTTGGGGTGCATGAGATGAGCATGGTTGAGGGTCCTTTTATGCATGAGATGGGCATAGCTCGGGTGAGCCCGTGCACCCTACCAAACAAGCAAAAGTGGGTCGAATTGGAAACTTTTGCCCTCATGCACCCTCCATGCATCCTACCAAACACACCCTTAGTGTCTCAAACTATTTCTCTCTTTCCCGTTTCCTCTGGTCTATAAGAACTCGTCATTTCATGATAAATGCAAATGGGAATAGTCCGGTTCAAAAAAGAAAGATTGGAACCACACCTAAAAAATATTCTATTGTATTATAGTAAATGTGTACGATGGACTAACCAGAATAACATGAAAAAATGACATATTAGAAAATATTGCAGAAAAATAAGACATCTGTCTGTCTATCCCGTGAATTAGAAATTTACACCCATTGGATTTTAGTGGAAAAGGTTACCCGCCTTTGTCATCACACATAGAAATATGCCACCCCTCAAAACTCCAAATTAACTTTCTAATTGTTTTAGTCGTTGCTTTCGGTTGAGCAAGTCTTTGTTTCGAAGAGTCAAGAACAAATTATTGAATATGTTACTACGTGTTTGGCACCTAACGCACGGGTTATTCAGGTGAAGAACAACTTGTTGAGTGTGCGATAACTAATTATTCAGGTCAAGACGTTCACTTTCACCTAGCGTATGTGTTTAGCACGGCCGGCAATCGCATGCTTTCCATGTCGCATGGTGGATGACTTGTAAGAATAAAACAAAGTTTATGCAGTGGCCGGCCAGCCTCTGCTGACAGTTGGCCTGTTGCTTTCCAACTAATTTGAATGATTAATCTCGGCGTCACATCAGTTAATTTGTTGACTTAAAATTGTTCAGTTCACTTTCACTTGCACTCCGTCTAGCAGCTACCGGCCAGCACGAATATAATTATTATTTTTAGAAAAGAAGGAAGACCCCCGGCTTCTACATCTGAAAGATGCATGCAGCCATAAATATAATACATAGAACATTTTTTTTTCAACAGAATAGTTATAGATTAAGAATTACTCCTTCCGTCTCATAATGTAAGACGTTTTTCGACACTATACTAGTGTTAAAAAGCGCCTTACATTATGAAACGGAGGGAGTAGAACAAAATCACATGTCCAAAATTAGAAGAGAACAAAAAAATGCACAAGAAACAGGTCGGAAAGCCTGCCGTACGTGGAATGCCTAATTCGAGGCCATTCCTTGGGATATCGTCCAAATGGTCAGAGCACACCCTGACCCCATTTCATAACCCCCTTCGCTTTCACCCCACTCCTTGTTTCTCTGCTGCCATGGCGAGTTGGCGACGACTAACTGGACGCATCTCCATATCAAGAATCGGGGTGCCACCAGAGATAGAATCAATCTGATTACTAGGGCATGCTTCCACAAACCTGCACCTAGTCGTAGTTGGGAAGGACTCTAATTAAGAGATACTAAGAAAAACTACCCATACAATACTTGGAATCCCTCCAACCAAGAAAACCAACCGTAGGACGAGGGACAAAAAGAGTTTCGCTCGGTAGAGGATTCATGTACCCGCCAAGGCACTTGCCCCCGACTATATACAATAAGCTGAAGCCCCCTTACGGAGGAAAAGAAAAACTGATTCATATATTGCACGAGCTCTTGGATAGACGCAATAATCTGTCATAGATAAATTGAGGCCTTCATCAAGCACCAAAACCACCTCCTCTCCTTTGGTATCAACCATTTAGACATTGCAGTTTGTAGTGTTTTTATAGCTAAACATTGTAGTTCTCATTTTGTCCGTAGATAATGAATCATTATGTATGGAACACTTAACAGAATCAACCGCATTTGGCAGTCTTTTAGTATGCGTGACAACAAAGGTGGAGAAACACCTCATGCACATAACTGAAGTTAGTTAAAAGTTGTTAATTAAGAAGAAAATAAGAACGAAAAAGGTTGCTCCAAGTAGCTTCGAAGCCTTTCTCTTATGCTTTTTGGGGCACATAAACCACACACTTGAGACACCACCAAAACTTACGCATTATACACCATTTATGTTGGTGTAAATGTACTACAAATGGATAGTACAAGACCATGACACGACGAAAAACACTACCTAGGACTTGTGATTGATATGCTCACATCATTGATACTATATGACTCAGGAGCAGTGGATGTCTCTTCATTTCCTACTCTTACATTGATATATGCTGGCTGCTTAGGCTCAGCCAAGATCATAGTCTCATTGCTTAGCATTGACACAATATCTCCCATGGTTGGTCGATCAACTGCATTCTCTTGTACGCACAACAATGCTATGTTAATGCACCTCATTATCTTTGTTGAGTGACTATCAGAAACCAATGATGCATCAACAAGGTCAATCCAATTTCCCTCTTCCCATAATTGCCATGCCTGTTTGTAATTCCGTCACACGCATTAGGTTGTATAGTAAATGAGAAGTAAGAGATAATTTTTCAAGCTTAATTTTGTGTGTATAATCTTACATATCCAAGGAGATTGATGAAACCTCCACATTGTTGGGTACCAGAATTCCGTTTCCCACTTAGGATCTCAAGAATGACAACACCAAAGCTGAAGACATCGGATTTAATAGAGAAGTTTCCTTTCGAAGCATACTCAGGGGCCATGTAGCCACTAAAATGGTATATGATAAATGTCAAGATTACCTTATGTTGTTGAAATGTAACACATGTAATTGAAATTGAAGTTTTTTTTTAAGAAACGTACTATGTGCCAACCACTCTTCTTGTAATGTCTCCTTCGGTGTCATTTGAGCTGAATATTTTTGCTAGCCCGAAATCTGAAATTTTTGGATTCATTTCACTGTCCAAGAGAATGTTGCTTGGTTTAAGATCTCGATGTATGACAAGCAATCGAGAGTGCTTATGTAAGTAGAGAAGTCCATTTGCTACCCCTTCAATTATTGCTGCAAGTTTTGTCCAATCCAGCAAAGCTCTTTTATTCTCATCTACACATCAATTAGTTATTAGTATAACAGGAAAAAGGCACCCAGATAAATGAAAATAAATTGCCAAGGGCATGAAACTATACTCGTAGGACTGCCAAAAACAAGCCTCGAGTAATATTTAGTCATTCTGATGCATCATATCGACAGAGAGTAATTGAAGTAAACTAAGAAATGCAAATGCATACCAAAGATGAAGAAATCCAAGCTTTTGTTTGGCAAGTATTCATAGACCAGTATTTTCTCCTCTTCTTGAGAGCAACATCCCAAGAGTCTAACCAAATTCGTGTGTTGGAGTTTGGCTATGAGCTGGACTTCATTTTTAAACTCCATGAAACCCTGTCCTGAATGTGAAGCAAGTCTCTTAACCGCTATCTCCGACCCATTTGGAAGCTGGCCCTGAGAAACAAAATATCTCTTCAAAAGTTTGGATCATTGTAATTAATCCTCCTCTACCATTTACTTAAGTTATCAGCTATAGGTTCATGTTTCATACAAGGGACCATATTAGACGTCTACTAATTAAACAGTTGACAATAAAAGATGAAAACCCCCATATGCCTATACTACTAATTTACCTTGTAGACAGCGCCGAAGCCACCTTGCCCAAGTTTGCTTTCTTCTGAAAAATTTCTTGTGGCCTCCAGTAGGTGTTCAAACTCATACAAAGAGAAATCCGAATTTTGCCCTTGCCACTCCAAACTGTGAGCACGTCTTGATCCTTGAGTAACAATATTGCCATCAAGTATCATAGCAGTAACATAATCACCAATTTACCACTATTTGTGAAGATTATATGAAAGAACGAATCCACTAGAAAAATAGCATATGTACCTTTTCTTTGCCTTTTTAGCCGTCGACGGTAACAGATGAAGAAGAGAAACGCTGCTGCCGTTAGAGGAACTACAGCTACGGGAATCACCCACAGCATGCTCCTGCGTCTGGTCGGAGTCGGAGCCGGCCCCGGCGGCGCCGACGGCAGGCTTAGCATGGGCCGGGCGCCGTACAAAGGAAACGCCTCGTACCTGAAAAAGCACCGCGTGACACCCATCCGCCCACCCATGCGCAGGGACATGGTGGAGTTGACCATGCCGAGGAGGCGGCGCAGGCACGCCGAGCAGTCATCGGCGGACAGGTCCGGCGTGCACTGCACCTGCGAGTACACGTCCGGGTAGGTTGTCACTCTTTTCATGTCCATGACGCCGGTGGCGTACAACTTAGGCGTCGTGGTGGCCGCCATCCGCGCGGTCGCCTCCAGCAGCTCGAAGGTGAGGTTGACGATGCGGGGGGCGTCGTCGGCGGTCACGTTCCTGATGTTCCAATCCTGGAACGGCGGCGTGTTGTCGCCGGACCCTCCCGTGGCGTTCGAGGGCGCCGCCAGGATGTCGGCACCGGCGCCGTAGACGACGATGCAGTCGCGGTAGCTGAAGCCCGCCTTGTCGCACTGCGTCTGGTTTACGGTGGAGAACCAGTCGGCGATGCAGGCACCGCAGGCGGAGCTGTCGAGGACGTCGCCGAGGCAGAGCGCCAGCGCGTAGACCACGTCGGGGGCCTGGCCGATGGTGGCCGTGGCGAACTGTACCGGGGAGGAGGAGGCGTTCCGGGAGAGCACGGCCCCGGCGGCCTTGACGTTGTCGCAGAAGTCGGCTGCTGCCAGATACGGTGTCGACGCGAGTAGGAGGAGCAGGAGGACGACGCCGATGGTCGCCATGCATGGGAAGCTAACGGCCTACTGGAGCTTTTTTTTTTCTTTTGCGGGAATGGCCTACTGAAGCTTCTTGTCTTGTTTTTCTTCCGCCAGATGATGATGAAGAAAGTGCGTTCTCGCAAAAAAAAAAAAAAGATGAAGAAAGTGCGTTATGCATCAGCAAATCACTATCGGATCGGTCACTTGGGAAAAAGAAGAAGAGTGGGACCTTTTTTCAGCCGATTTCGCACTTGTCAATACTGCATTACTTAATTTGACACGATCGACGCACCAACTAGACTTTAATTAGTTTCTTTCTTGAATCATTCACTTGGTCTTAATTTCTAGGAAACAATTGTTATTACTTTGACATATTGTTCCATCTTGTGTGGATAAATCTGTTACTCACTAGCGAACATGTATCTTAATTTTATTTCTTCAGTTGATTTCCCACCGCCACCGGTCATATCAGTTGCTTCCAGTCCTCACTAGCGAACATGTTCCTTAATTTTATTTCTTTGAGGATATGTACCTTAAATTAAATTAATGTACCTTAATTTAATTAGTTTGAACCGATCAAGTCACCGATGACGCTGAATTTCATGAATTGGAGGTTCCACTTGATCGCCGGCTTGAAGTAGAATATATTCTTATCTTTTCTTCCCAAGACAAACATGCACTTAAAGCAACTCTAGCAGACCCCGCATCCGGCGCGAACCCGCATAATTCCGGCGATTATTAGGGCTCGGCTCATTTTTGTGGCCAGACTAGAGCGCGCATCGGTGTCCGGCCCATAAACATTTTTGCCACAGCCCGCAAACGCTACCCCCGAGCCAGTATAACTGCGGGTTTGCGGAGCAGATGCGGGTCAAAACCCAATCCCCCCATAGCCGCGTTTGCCCACAATTTCTCACCGCGCCGCTCGATTTGTCGCCGCCGGCGAGCCTTCGACAACCATGGACGACTCGGGGGATGAGGCGGAGCGCCGCCGCCGCGCCAGATCTGACGGCGCGCGCAAGCGGGGGGCGCATCGGTGCCTCAACCGCGGTGCCCGGCCGCCGCCGGCCTTCAACCGCCACGAGCTCGAGGACTTCGATCTCGAGCTCGCCCGTCGCCGCCACGCCTCCTCCAGCAACTGGTCCGCGAGGAGCTCATCCGGCAACTGGTCCGCGGGGTGCTCATCCGCGGGCGCATCGAACTCGCAGCTCGTTCCGGTGAAGAGGGAGCCAGAGGAGGCGGTGAAGAGGGAGACGGAGGAGGCCGTGCCCAATGCACTGCCGCGCCGAGGCGTCATCGGGCCCGAGGACTACCCCCCCCCCCTGGGGCAGGAGGAGCTCCTCGAGCGCGTCGTCCTCGAGCGATCGGCGAGGGAGTTGGAGGAGATGGAAGAGCGCATCCGCGCTCGAGTACAAGCGGCTCTTCTTCGAGACGGGCGTCATGGCATCGCAGGCGCACGCATCGAAGGAGGCTGACCTGCGCGTGATGAAGGCAGAGAAGGCGAAGCTCTACATTGACCTCGACTCTGACTCCTTTGACTCCGACTGATCACCGCCGGTGGGCAGCTACCGCATGAGCTCCGGTGAGCTCAATTTTGTTGTAGTGGTGCGGTAGCGTAGGCCCTGTCTAGCATCTCTGACCTTTAATATGTATGTATGTGGAGTGTACGAACTTATGCGAAGAAGAACCATCTATGCGAGCGAGCTCCGGCGAGCTACTGCTTAATTTTCTCGCGCGAAACATTTTTTTAATATTACGGGTTTATTTGCGGTTTCTGTTCTGCCGCTGCATTTTCAGCCTGCATAAGCGCCCCCGTGCGACCTGCAAACACAGTTTATAGTTCGGCAATATGCGGGGTCTGCTAGAGTTGCTCTTAGTTCGGTACAGTTCTCCATCTTAACCTTTTGCTAGGTGTGGCCTGCACAAATTCGTCGGTAAGTCTTTTTGGAACTACTCCTGTTTCTGCATAATCAAGCATGCATGTTGCCACTACTTTAGCTTAATTATTTATACGGAGAAGCTAACTGAGACAAAGTATTGAGCCCACATTTTTATGGTTTCCACTTGACCTACTAATATAAATTCTGCAAGAGGTAGTCGGAATCGTGATTTTGAATTGGACGGAGCCTATGTGGTACGATCATGCTAGAATCGTAGAACGTGTCCAAGCAATTTAGGTCTGAAAGTCGTAGAACCATATGATAGAAGAACGATTTCGATGACCTTGATTGCCGTGTCATTCTCAGTCATCATCAAAAGTACCAGCGACTAAGAGGGTGCTTGGATCCAAGGGACTTATTTTAGTCTGACTAAAAATAGTTTCTTTAAGAGGCTAAAGTTTCAAGCACCCCTGACAGAAGAGGGGCTAAAACTAGTCTTGAGACTAATTTTTTTTAATCAGGGGTACCCCTACTAAAATGTGGATTAGTCGTCTCTTTCCTCATTTAGCTTCTCTTCTTTAACATATGCGAGTTTTGGATTGGAGGGTTTGGAGTATAATAAATACTCATTAACTTGATTTTAGTCTTTTTAGTATTTGGATCCAAGCATGGATGAGGCTAGCAAATTTTAGTCCCACTACTTTTAGTCATGGGACTAAAACGCATCAAGCACCCTCTAATTTAATTTCCATGGAACGCCTTGACTCGAGCACTCATCAATTGTAGAGAAACTATCTGACGTCACCGGCCACCACCAACTAATTATGCCCTTGTTTCTAGCACCAATTTAGGGGAGGCTTGATCAGGACAAAAAACCAGTCACCATCCTTTTTTGGATAAAGAAATCAGTCACGATCAACCACGATTGACTAAGTATTGTTAGCGTACGTCGTATTCTTGAAACTCCTGTTGATGAAGTCATTTGCCATGATCTGTCCTTTTTGAAATGTGAAATGGCCTGCAACCTGAAGGTGACAAGTAGCTGCTCTAGACATTGCATTTTTTAAGACAAGTGATCTGACTTTGTTAATTAAGCGTAAGAGCTTACATCAGATCGAAATCAAAGAAACTGTAGCAAATTTGACAAACAAAGAATGTTGGTGTGCATGAGGCATGTCGAGAATATTGCCCTTGCTACGTCAGACCGGATTGAGAGAATCATGGCTTTGAAAATGAGAACTAAAACCATACGACTTGGATTTACAAAAGGCCAATACTAGGCGCCAGTCGACTGGCCCAAATTTCGGCTGGTTGCCGCGCATGCGTTATATCATAGCATTTCGTGTCGTTAGATTTCGTCTTCCCCGTCTCACAGAACATGCCAACAACACAAATTCACGCCACGCTCGCCCCTAGGCTGTCCGTGACAATATCCAACATATCGACACACTGGTTCCAGCATATGAAACGTCTGGTTCCAGCATCGATCTCGCTCGCTGGTCAATGGTAGTAGCATCCGAATCTGACAGGTCATCCCTCACAGCTCCACGGCACCGCCATTTCAGCTCCGCCAGACAATGGTTTCAACATCCCAGCCGTAGGGTGTCGCCTTGCAGCCCCACTGGACCATGGTTGTAGCTCAGTCCAACCGTGTTTTCAGCTCTTCAGGGCCACGGTTGCGGCTCTCTCATGGCCGGTTGCAGCGAGCCACAGTGGAGGTCATGTCTCCCCTCGTCATTGCTTTGCAGCACGACCATTCGCCGTTTGTAGCACGGATGGTCGCTAGTTGTAGCACGGCTACCAGAGCGCACGATGGCCACTACAGAGGAGGACAATGGCAATGGGTGCTACACGGCCATGGTGACGCTGTGGTGAGATGGTTCACCGCTTTGCCGGTGTCAAAACCCCCGATTACCAGCATCCTCCCATGGCCATCACTGTAGCTCGCAGTTGCAGGCGGTCGACGACAATGAGCTAGTTGTGCAGCGGTGCAGGGACATGGGGGACTGAAGAGAAAAAGATTCAGTCGATTGGGAGGGGGGTGAGTGGTGGATAACAGACAAGAAGAGACCAGGGGATAAGGTTGCGTATGCGAAGCAGTTCATGGGCCCAACAAGAACATGAACTAGACAACTTGGGTGAAGCATTTTAACACAAGACTTGCAGGCATATTAATTAATTGTCAATGTTTGACAAACACATCCATCAAATTCAGATGATCCATCTTGTGGGGTCACAATTGGTTGGTTAATGATTCTGCTCATGAACCGAACAAAGAGAGGAAGTGGGAGATGGGCGACCTTCCATGGCGTCAAGTTGGAGCAGCCACGCGGCCCTGCTCTCTTGGCAGGGCATACCCTTGAACCCGTAGCTTCTCCATGGCTCCCATCCTTCATACAAGCAGATGAGATGTGAAGAACTGCCTGCACACAACCGCAATGCACGCATCAGACGCTGAGAGGAAGAGAACTAGAAGAAGAAGAAGAAGAAGAAGAAGAAGAAGAAGAAGAAGAAGAAGAAGAAGAAGAAGAAGAAGAAGAAGAAGAAGAAGAAGAAGAAGAGAAGGGTAGGAGGGATGCCTACCCGCCATAGTCGAGGGCTATTGGTGTGCTGCACCTCCTGCGGATGGCGCCATGGGTGGAAGAGAGGGGCTAGCTAGGGTTTCGGGCGACAGTTGACGTTGGACGCGGTGGCTAGGGGTGGAAGGAGGAGGAGTCCTCCTCTGCCGGTGCTTCATTGTGGAGAAGGAAGGAGGTCCAGCCGAGCCGGCGGCGTAGCACGAGTAGGGAGAAAAGATGGCCGCGGGAAAGGAGGCGTCTCCGCAGCGACCGGGGAGAAGAAGAGCTGGGGGAGGAAGAACACGGGCGCGGGCACCGCTGTCCCTGTTGCCGCCGTTTGGAGGTGGAGGAGGCATCGGCGGGGGAGGGGGATTGGGAAGAAGGAGATAGAGCTGCGGCGGATTGGGGATTTGGGTGGGGATTCTTTCCTTGGCTCCATCTATATCTCTTTTGCTTGACACATGTGACTGAAAAACAAGGATAGGATGCGTGGTGGGGAGGAGCCTGATTGGTCAATCGGGTCGTCCCATGGATCGACCCCCTTCACCGCTCGAGCCCACCCATCCAACATCAGCAATGGTTGATTGGGTGGGTTTCTTTCAATACCTTTTTTTAGGGATTTCAGTTCCTTCTATTGAACTTTGAACCAAGAAACAACGAGCCTCTCGTGGCACCCGAAATATTTTTGGCCAGAGCGCAGGCGCGGTTGGCGGAGCCCCAAATATTTGGGCGGCACGGGAGGGGTCTGTTTGTTTGTTTTGCTCGACGGGATAGGATAGGATAGGATAGGCGGGTGAGGGGCCACGGATTGGTTGCCGCTCATTGGTCCATCACATCGTCCCATGGATCCATCTCTTTTCACTTAATAATCCCAGCCGTTCGCCCGCATCCATCACTAGTACAACACAATTTTGGGCCGAAAATGAAATTTTTTGGCGGGAAAATCATGCTGAGACGCACACCAGGTAGAACTGCGCTTGCGTGACTAGGTTACGTTAGGTTTTTTTTGCTTCAGTTTTATTTATAACCGGGAGCGGAAACCCGTGCGAGTGCTTAACTTTGGCCGTACGTACGCACTTGTATATAGGAGTACTATGGACGTGCTGCTCATGCCACCGTTATGATTCCATCATGCATAAATAATGTACTGTGTACCTGCTTGCTAGCTGCTGCTATGCCGCCCTCTATATATACGCCACCTCACACGTGCTAATTCATTGTTTGCATCCATCTTCTCAATCTAATTATGGCCTAATACTACTGCATTTTTCGATTGTTATTCTACAATGAAGTCTAAACAACCGCGCACCCGATGCTTCATTACTTTATTACTTCCTCTGTTTCTAAATATAAGTCTTTGCAGGGATTTGAATACGGACTATATGCAGATGCATATAGACATATTTTAGAGTGTAGATTTACTCATTTTGCTTCATATATAGTTCATATTGTAATATCTAAAAAGGCTTGTATTTAGAAATGAAGGGAGTAGACTGCACCATCAACCACGATGAAACCCTAGCCCCAACCTATCTACAAGCCGACACCTAGGGCACCGGGGCGCCCGGCACCTCACGCCGCCATAGTGCATTAAAAGCTTAAGAGAATCATCATTCTAACTATAATATCGGGGAGCAATTCATAGATCATGGGAAGGCCATGGCTCGAGAGCGATGGTGATTGGTGAAGATGCAAGTTATCAACCCACTCCTGGTACACAAGTTCAGGCATAACCATCAGTGATTTTTGTCAATGATTACCGCTGCGTTCGGTGCAAATTGCTAAAAAAACGTAAAGTGGTGAATTTTTGTTAATGACGCCATTAGTATTATGTTGGCTTTGTGGATTTCACTCAATAGTAGCATTGCTCGCCTATCATGTATAGTGTTAAATCGCTTAACCTAATCAGCCTCCTAATTACCTTTGTGTATTGGTCCAGTGCGTCTAAGAGGCTTAACTAACCATTAATGCAACCCCTTTGCGACGAAGTTTAAATATCATGTCTCGGGCCAACTCACGTCGCGGTCCATTCCGCCTCAGAGACCCTAACCAACCACTAATGCAACCCCTTGGCAACGGTATCTTTAGATCTTGACCAATACATTATGCCATTGAGCGAGCATAAAATACCGTCCATAGCACTATAAACACTATTTTTGCTGGCCTACTGTGTCCAACTTCGACTCGCTTAACCCAATGTACCCTTTGCTTGGCTCCGTGTCCCTATCTAACCTCTAATGCCTTTCGCCAAAAAAAACTAACCTCTAATGCAGCCAACCCCTTTGAGATGGTATCTTTCGATCTGGACCAATGATTTGTCTCTTTGAACGAACATGAAATAACGTCCCTAACCGCCATAAATGTTGCCGTTGCTCTCTTACTGTGTCTGCGTAGACTCGCTTAATCAAATGCATGTCCTACTTAGCTCTGTGTCCCACGTCAATTTACACCTCGTACACTCCGCCTCCAAACCCTAAATAGCCATGAATGCAACTCCTTGGTGACTCTATCTTTTGATATCGACCAATACATTATTTCTTCGAGTGAGCATAAAACACCGTCCTAGCTGCTAGAAACACAATGCTTGCTGGCCTACCATATGAAACAACGATTAGCTTACCCTAATGCACCCTTTGCTTGGCTCTGTGTCCGGTATCAGTTCACTATGCATTCCAGAATCCTCGTTGTGCATTTGTGATGCTTTAGAGCAGACGCGACCGAACGGCTGCATACCACATTCATGTCGGTCAGACGGACACGACCGGCTGGCTCACCGGTGCAGCTTCAATGCGAGCATTGTGTCCAAGATGCCTACTCCTGGAAGGCTGGCGTGTTGTCGCCGGATCCTCCCGTAGCGTTCGTGGGCGCCGACAGACGATGCAATCGCGGTAGCTGAAGCCCGCCTTGTCGCACTGCGTCTGGTTTACGGTGGCAAACCAGTCGGCGATGCAGGCACCACAGGCGGAGCTGTCGAGGAGGTCGCCGAGGCAGAGCGCCAGCGCGTAGACCACGTCGGGGGCCTAGCCAAAGGTGGTCGTGGCGAACTGTACGGCCACTTGCAACCAACACGATAAAGGGGTTGTCAATCCCTTCACGGCCACTTGCAAAAGTGAGATCTGATAGAGATGATAAGATAATATTTTTGGTATTTTTATAATAAAGACTAAAAGTAAAGAAAGCAAAATAAACGGTGATAGAAATAACGGGAGATTAATAAGATAGAGAATAGACCCGGGGGCCATAGGTTTCACTAGTGGCTTCTCTCAAGATAGCATAAGTATTATGGTGGGTGAACAAATTACTGTCGAACAATTGATAGAATTGGGCATAGTTATAAGAATATCTAGGTATGATCAGGTATATAGGCATCACGTCCGCGAAAAGTAGACCGACTCCTGCCTGCATCTACTACTATTACTCCACACATCGACCACTATCCAGCATGCATCTAGAGTATTAAGTTCATAAGAACAGAGTAACGCATTAGGTAAGATGACATGATGTAGAGGGATAAACTCAAGCAATATGATATAAACCCCATCTTTTTATCTTCGATGGCAACAATACAATATGTGTCGTTTCCCCTACTGTCACTGGGATCGAGCGCCGCATGATTGAACCCAAAGCTAAGCACTTCTCCCATTGCAAGAAAGTTCAATCTAGTAGGCCAAACCAAACTGATAATTCGAAGAGACTTGCAAAGATAACCAATCATACATAAAAGAATTCAGAGGAGATTCAAATATTGTGCATAGATAATCTTGATCATAAACCCACAATTCATCGGATCTCGACAAACACACCGCAAAAAGAGTTACATCGAATAGATCTCCAAGAAGATCGAGGAGAACTTTGTATTGAGATCCAAAGAGAGAGAAGAAGCCATCTAGCTAATAACTATGGACCCGAAGGTCTCAGGTAAACTACTCACACATCATCGGAGAGGCTATGGTGTTGATGTAGAAGCCCTCCGTGATTGATGCCCCCTCCGGCGGAGCGCTAGAAAAGGCCCCAAGATGGAATCTCACGGGTACAGAAGGTTGCGTTGGTGGAAATAGGTTTTCGTGGTGCTCCTCGATGGTTTCGGGATATGTAGGTATATAGGAGAGGAAGAAGTTGGTCGGTGGAGCCACGAGGGGCCCACGAGGGTGGGGGGACGCGCCTCCCTGCCTCGTGGCCTCCTCGTTGATTTCTTGACATCCACTCCAAGTCTCCTGGATCACGTTTGTTTCAAAAATCACGCTCCCGAAGGTTTCATTCCGTTTGGACTCCGTTTAATATTCCTTTTCTGCGAAACACTGAAATAGGCAAAAAAATAGCAATTTGCACTGGGCCTTGGGTTAGTAGGTTAGTCCCAAAAATAATATAAAAGTGTATAATAAAGCCCATTAAACATCCAAAACAAAATATATAATAGCATGGAGCAATAAAAAATTATATATACATTGGAGAAGTATCAAGCATCCCCAAGCTTAATTCCTGCTCGTCCTCGAGTAGGTAAATGATAAAAACAGAATTTTTGATGTGGAATGCTACTTAGCATATTCTTCAATGTAATTTTCTTTATTGTGGCATGAATGTTCAGATCCGAAAGAGTCAAGATAAAAGTTTAATATTGACATACAAATAATAATTATTCAAGCATACTAACTAAGCAATCGTGTCCTCTCAAAATAACATGGCCAAAGAAAGTCCATCCCTACAAAATCATATAGTTTGGTCATGCTCCATCTTCGTCACACAAAATATTCAAATCATGCACAACCCCGGCTTCAGCAAATCAATTGTTTCATACTTTAGAATTTTCAAACTTTTTCAACTTTCATGCAATACATGAGCGTGAGCCATGGACATAGCACTATGGGTGGAATAGAATATGATGTTGGGGGTTATGTGGAGAAGACAAAAAAGGAGAAAGTCTCACATCGTCGTCTAGGGAGATGCCCATCATGTGATGTCAATGCAAGGAGTAGGGATTGCCATGCAACGGATGCAGTAGAGCTATAAATGTATGAAAGCTCAACAAAAGAAACTAAGTGGGTGTGCATCCAACTTTCTTGCTCACGAAGACCTAGGGCATTTGAGGAAGCCCATTGTTGGAATATACAAGCCAAGTTCTATAATGAAAAATTCCCACTAGTATATGAAAGTGACAAAATAAGAGACTCTCTATCATAAAGATCATGGTGCTACTTTGAAGCACAAGTGCGGAAAAAAAGGATAGTAGCATTGTCCCTTTTATTTCTCTTTTTTTTGTCCTTCTTTTTTATTTGGTCTTTCTCTTTTAAAAAAAATGCTCTATTAATGATGATCATCACACTTCTATTTATTTACAACTCAATGATTACAACTCGACACTAGAACAAAATATGACTCTATATGAATGCCTCCGGCGGTGTACCGGGATGGGCAATGAATCAAGAGTGATATGTATGAAATAATATGCATGGTGGCTTTGCCACAAATACGATGTCAACTACGTGATCATGCAAGGCAATATGACAATGATGAAACGTGTCATAATAAACGGAACGGTGGAAATTTGCATGGCAACATATCTCGGAATGGCTATGGAAATGCCATAATAGGTAGGTATGGTGGCTGTTTTGAGGAAGATATAAGGAGGTTTATGTGTGATAGAGCATATCATATCACTAGTAGAAAACATGCCTATTGTCCCGGTTCGTAAGGGCCTTTAGTCCCGGTTCCTGAACCGGGACTAAAGGGTCGTTACTAATACCCTCACCCTTTAGTCCCGGTTCAAACCAGAACCTGGACAGATGGGCCTCCACGTGGCCTGTGCGCCGAGCCCAGGCAGGAGGGCCTTTGGTCCCGGTTGGTAGCACCAACCGGGACCAATAGGCATCCACGTGTCAGCATTTCTGTGGCTGGGGTTTTTGTTTTTTTTTTGAAAGGGGGGAGAGGGGGTTTGGGGATTTTGGGGGGTTAATTTAGGTATTTCATATATTGTGTTAGCTAGATAGCTAATTAATAGAGAGAAGTGTCCTCTCTTATGTCCGTGCTTGGTCGACGTTACATACTAAACATACGTATAGAGAAGACTAGGCATATGCTAGCTAGTAAGCAAACGAAGGAAACAGAAGATCGTCATGAACATATATGCATACAGAGAGAAGTGATATCGACCACATCTCCTTCTCCGAGAGATTGGTCGAACAACAAGTTCTCGTATATCTATTGTCCGACACTACCGGCTACATATATACAATAATTATCTTTTACAAATATAATCTCTTAAATTACGGACGCATGGTCCACATAGTATTCTCCGTCTTCAGGGATCACGTGGTCAAGAAAGAATGCCGCCAATTCCTCTTGAATTGCTCGCATGCGATCTGGTCCTAAGAGTTCATTCCGTTGCCGAAACATCTAATTTGAAGAAGGGGGTCAATACACACACACACACACACACACACACACACACACACACACACACACACACACACACATATATATATATATATATATATATATATGAATGAAACTCAACACAAATGATGGTAATAAACAAAAATTGTGAATATTATTTCTTACGCACTTCATATTGTTTCTCAGAGTACCCGCCCCGCTCACAGGTCGTGTGGCGGATGGACTCACAGACGTAGTATCCACATAAATCATTCCCTTGTTCCTGCCACAACCACTTTACAAGAAATAGAGGTTAATTAAACAGATAAGCAAGAATGCCAAATGGTATTGATGAAACTAGCGCTTGAATCAATAGCTAAGAGACGCGCGGAACATGGTACTATAGTACTTACTTTAGGGTATCTAAATTCCAGCTCCTTCGGGAGTCCCGGGGAATTTGTGCTGAATTTTCTCCAAACACTGCCAGACAAAAGAAAACAATTACTTGATATCAGGAAATGAACAAATTTGCTGATATGGTGGATAATGATCGATTTAACTTACTTCTTGAGGATTGCAGTCATGTCTGCATACTCCTAGGGATCTTTTCGTCTCGAGTCCAAGACAGTTACTACTCCCTTCTCAAGCCTAATCTCCAGGAGAATATAGTGGTAACTGCGCACGCATGCATAACTCATCAATTACATTACTATAACCTGGACTAATATATAAGGGAAACCGAATATGCACAAGACAACACTCACTTGAAGTTGTAAGGAAAGAGTATTATATTTTTGTGTTCATTTATTTTGAATGATCGTAGCAAGCTGGCCTCGGTTTCTGCGCATGATCTTTAACCTGAACTGCATCTATGAGATTTGTGTTAATGAACGCAATATCACTGATTTGTCTTTTCTTCAATTTGGCGATCTTCAATCTACATAATATAGTGAGGATAATTATAAATACATGCAATGAAAGAGCTGAGCTATGTAGAGAGACTTAATGACAGAAGTAGTAGTACTTACAGACAGTAGCAGGTGACCGTTGCTTTATCGAGGGCCAATTGATTGAAAAACTGATAGAACTCCTCAAATGGAACATGCAACAGTTCAATTCCAACGAGGTCATGCTCCGGTTTAACTCTCATATACAAAGTATTCC
The DNA here is from genome assembly GCA_032464435.1 of Aegilops umbellulata. Lineage (NCBI taxonomy): Eukaryota > Viridiplantae > Streptophyta > Magnoliopsida > Poales > Poaceae > Aegilops > Aegilops umbellulata. Next base: position 643,407,592 of record CP136060.1, on the reverse strand, counting down.
TCCCCCAGACTCTCTGCAGGTTTTCATGTACCAATCATGCAATCTTCGCATCATCGTTGTTAGAGATCTTTCATCTTTGACGAGAGGCTTCCCGTACTCGTATCTGTGTATCTGCACGTCCAGGAAACCATAATCTACATCGTCGGGCAGATAATCGTCAAGATTGGTATAACCGGGCGCCATCCTCGGATCAACGCTAGGCACCTTGAGCGGGGGGCACGATTGCTTTGCTTGTTCGCCGAGCTGGGCAATTTGCTTCCCAGCTACTCGTCGTTCTTTCAGCCTTTGATCACTGACTGTACTTCCCGACCGCGACGCTTCGACCCATGTCTTTGCAATAATGCGCTCATAGTTGCCTTTCGGCGGAGACTTGGGTGGTTTTGCCAGAGCAGCCAGAGTGCGCTTCACTTTCACCGAATCTACCTTCTCCTTCGGAGGTGGATGTCTCTGTGCTTTCAACCCTTGAAACCAGTCATCCTTCTCGGTTCGCGCGATCCTCACGTTCTCCTCCAGGCTCATCTCATATGGTAACTTCTCTGGAGATTTCAGAGAAGGACCGAATCTGTATTTCGTCCCGCCTCTGGCTGTACTGCTAGACGCCGGCAGAGCAGACGGAGCGGTAGTCTTCTTTACTGCTTGCTTTTTGCGAGGCGGAGGAGAAGGACTACGACGCGCCGGAGCAGCTGCCGGAGCGGCGGCGGGTCTCTTCCGCCCTTGCTGACGAGGCGGAGAAGGAGTAGGCTGGCTGCTCGGGCGCGCCGGTGCAGGCGGAGAAGGAGGCGGAGTGCCGCCACGCGCCGGAGAAGGAGCCGGCCGAGGGCCCTGATCGTCACTCGCCGGAGGAGGAGGCGGTGGAGGAGGTGGAGTCCCCTGACTCGCCGGAGGAGGAGGAGGCGGTGGAGGCGTCCAGTTTGGAAGGTTGATGAGCTCCTTCCGCCATAGGCATGGAGTCTTCAGAGCACAACCCAGCCGAGTCTCCCCTTCTCCGGTAGGGTGGTCAAGCGGGAGGTCCTCAAATCCCTCCATTATTTCATCCACCATCACCTTAGCATATCCTTCTGGAATCGGCCGGCAGTGAAAAGTTGCGCCGGGTTCATTAGGATAAACAGAGCCAACAGCCGCCTTGACCTTCTAATTCATCCATTGCGTCATAAGGTGGCAATTTTGAGCCTTCGTGATAGCATCCACGGGATAGCTGGCAGGAGCCGTCAAGACAAGCTCCGGCTGAAGCAGCTCGGTGGAAGCCATGTTGCTTCTCCGCTGAGATGGCGGGGTAGCTTCAGGGGAAGCTTCGGCAGTTCGGTTGCTGCGATTTGCTTCTCGTTCCTCTATCCCGAGTACCCTTGCTTTAAGCGCCTGCAGTTCGGACTATTGCACTTGCTTCCTCCTCTCCTGGCTTTTGTAACCGCCTGCGTCCGGAAACCCAACCTTCCACGGAATGGAGCCTGGCGTGCCTCGTGTCCGTCCAGGGTGCTCAGGATTCCCGAGGGCCTTTGTGAGCTCGTCGTTCTCTCTGTCTGGAAGGAACGTCCCTTCCTGCGCTGCTTTGATATAGTACCGAAGCTTCTTCAAGGGTATGTCAGCTTGCTCGTCCGTCCAAATGCACTTCCCTGTTACAGGGTCCAAGGTTCCGCCAGCCCCGAAGAACCAAGTCCGGCAACGGTCTGGCCAGCTCATTGTCTCTGGTTCGATCCCTTTTGCAAGCAGATCCTTCTCAGCCTTGGCCCACTTAGGCCGGGCTACGAGGTAGCCACCTGACCCCGTGCGATGGTGAAGCTTCTTCTTCGCAGCATTTTTCTTGTTTGTCGCCGACATCTTCTTACTCTTTTCCGATGTCTTGTGGGCCACAAATGCAGGCCAGTCATCTCTGATCTTCTCATATATGCCCTTGAATTCTGGTGTCTCTTTTTTCTCGACAAACCTATTCAGGTCTTTCTTCCACCTCCTGAATAGGTCTGCCATCCTCTTAAGAGCAAAAGACTTGATTAATTCCTCTTTAACTGGCTTCTCCGGATCATCCTCTGGCGGTAGGGTGAAATTTGTCTTCAGCTCAGTCCAAAGATCATTTTTCTGCATATCATTGACGTAAGACACCTCAGGGTCTTCAGTAGCCGGCTTGAACCATTGTTGGATGCTGATCGGGATCTTGTCCCTAACCAGAACCTCGCACTGAGCAACAAATGCCTTCTTTGTTCGGATGGGTTCAGTAGGTTGGCCGTCGGGTGCGATTGCTATGATCTCAAACCTTTCATCCGACCTCAACTTTCTCTTCGGGCCTCGTCTCTTTACCTCAGTTGTGCTCGATCCGGAGGGCTAGAAAAAAGAACAAGGACTTAATTAATATGTGTACATACCAAAACAATGAATGCATCAATTAGCTAGTCAGCACAGGCTTAACTAATATATATACCTGGCCGGACTCGGTTCGGTCACCGGACTCGTTTCGGTCACCGGAGCCGTCCTCATGTTCTTCTTCTTGCACCGGCATTAGGTCACCAGAGCCAGCTTCTTCACCCTCTCCTTCCAGAGTACCATCGGTGTCGTTGAGATACAACGAGACGGCATCACTTCCTTCTGCAATTATGTCCCTCAACATTGCTTCTCTTGCTTCGTCTCGGGCGATAGTGTCCATAGTTTCTACAAATATTTACAACATGGCAATTATTATTCAAACATGACAAATGGATATATTAGTGGCAAACGTAGAACTTGCTAGCTAATCATAGTAAGGAATCATATATATCGGAAACGAGGGTCGTCGAGGGTCGCCGAACGGTAGAGGAAACCCTAAATAGCAAGTATCGTGGGATTGAGATACAAGTGGCCATCGGTGTCGGACGCTACATCCACGTCCCACAAGTGACGTGGGCGTCGAAGCCCGCGTCACTTGTGGGAAGTGGATGTAGTGTCCGACACCGACGGCCACATGTATCTCACACTGACGATACTTGCTATTTAATTAGGGTTTCCTCTACCGCTCGGCGACCCTCGTTCACGATAAAAAAAGAGGAAGAAGAAGAAAAAAATAGGAGAAGAAAGAATAGAGGAGTTCTTCTATTCTTTCTTCTCCTCTTTTTTTTCTTCTCCTCTTTTTTTTCTTCTTCTTCCTCTTCTTTTTTTATCGGAAACGAGGGTCGTCGAGGGTCGCCGAACGGTAGAGGAAACCCTAAATAGCAAGTATCGTGGGTGTGAGATACAAGTGGCCGTCGGTGTCGGACACTACATCCACGTCCCACAAGTGACGTGGGCATCCAAGCCCGCGTCACTTGTGGGAAGTGGATGTAGTGTCCGACACCGACGGCCACATGTATCTCACACTGATGATACTTGCTATTTAATTAGGGTTTCCTCTACCGCTCGGCGACCCTCGTTCACGATAAAAAAAGAGGAAGAAGAAGAAAAAAAAAGAGGAGAAGAAAAAAAAAGAGGAGAAGAAAGAATAGAGGAGAAGAACTCCTCTATTCTTTCTTCTCCTCTTTTTTTCTTCTTCTTCCTCTTCTTTTTTTATCCTCTTCTTCCTGTCATGTTCGACGACCCTCATTCCCGATAAAAATTAAGAAGAAGAAGAAAAAAAGGAGAAGAAAAAAAAGGAGAAGAAGCTCCTCTATTCCTTCTTCTTCTCCTCTTTTTTTTTCTTCTTCTTCCTCTTCTTCCTCTCCTTCTTCTTCTCCTTCTTTCTCTACTTATTTTCCTTTTCTTCCTCTCCACTATCCTTCTTTTTCTAAAATTGTAACTTTTGCATATATAAAACTTTTCTAAAATTGTAACTTTCTATATATGAACAAAAAACTTTCTATGAACAAAAAACTTTTCTAAAATTGTAACTTTTGCATATATAAAACTTTTCTATTTTCTTTTCCTCTCCTCTTCTTCTTTCCTATCCATCTTTTTCTAAAACTTTTGCATATATATTTAGCAAATTCGAGCCACATACATCACATACACATATACATTATAGCCACATACACACATACATCACATATGAACAAAAAAATAAACTAATAAAAACAAAAAAACATATTGCAACATATGAAAAAAAAACATGGTGGCGCCGGCGGGGCAGAGGGGCATGGCGGCAGGTGATCACAGAGGGGAGCGGCGCCGGCATCGGGGCAGATGGCGTCGAGGGCGGCGGCGACGGTGTCGGGGCGGCGCGGGGCAGCGACGGCGTCGGGGTGACGCGGGGCGCGGGCGGCGACGGGGCGACGATGACGGGCGCGGGCGACGGCGATGAGGAGCAGGGCGTCGGGGCAGATGGCGTCGAGGGCGGCGGCGACGGCGTCGGGGCGACGCGGGGCGCGGGCGGCGACGGGGCGACGACGACGGGCGCGGGCGACGGCGACGAGGAGATGGTCGTCGGGGCAGATGGCGTCGAGGGCGGCGGCGACGGCGTCGGGGCGACGCGGGGCGCGGGCGGCGACGGGGCGACGACGACGAGGAGCAGGGCGTCGGGGCATAGGGCGGCGTCTGCGGCGGGGATGAGGAACTGAATGAAATTTTCGCAAAGTCCTGTATATATAGAAAGCGCATTGGTCCCGGTTCGTGGCACCAACCGGGACCAATGCCCCCCTTTAGTCTCGGTTGGTGCCACCAACCGGGACCAAAGGCTTCTTTTCAGCAGCCCAAAGGGCGGGAAGCGGCGGCCTTTGGTCCCGGTTGGTGGCACCAACCGGGACTAAAGAGGGGGCATTGGTCCCGGTTGGTGCTACGAACCGGGACCAATGCCCCCTTTGGTCCCGGTTCGTCCCTCCAACCGGGACCAAAGGCCTGTGCTGCCCCAAACCCAAATATTTAGTCCCACCTCGCTAGTTGAGAGGGAGGCGCACCTGTTTATAAGGTGCGGTGCGCCATCCCTCTCGAGCTCCTCTCTAAAGCAGGCTTTCGGGCCTAACACTGCAATCTGTGCCTGTGGGCCTACTGGGCCTCCCTCGGGCCTCAATCCTGGCCCATGGTAGGGTTTCTAGTCGTATTCAGGCCGTGGGGCCCAGTAGGTGGCATTTTTGTTGTTTTTTTTTGTTTCTATTTAGAACTAAATACTTATAGTTTTGTAGTGATTTCTTTTTTATTTTAGGTCACAAAAATTATAAACTTTCTCTTAGTGCCATTAGTTTTAAAATTTGAATAGTTTAATTTTGAATTTTTAAAAATTTGTGTGAATCACTAGTTTATGAATAACTTTACTATAGAAAATTCCTGCTATTTAATATTACTGTGTTTTATCATTATTCGTCTTGCTTTATTTTTTAATTCTTTTAGCTTTTAAACTTTTTTAGTTTTAGAAAAATTATAAACTTTTAACTTTCTTGCTTTATAGTTTTAGAAAAATTATAAACTTTCTGTTAGTGCCATTAGCTTTTAAATTTGAAAACACTTTTTTAGTTTTTTTGTTTTCTTTGTTGCTTTATTTTGTTTTTGCTATATTTTTTAATTCTTTTTGCTTTTAGGTCAGCAAAATTATGAACTTTCTGTTAGTGCCATTAGTTTTCAAATTTGAATATTTAAAATTTGAATTCTTTGAAATTTGTGTGAATCACAAGTTTGTGATTAACTTTAATTAAAAAAATTAACATAGATGCACCTACTCGTCTGTTTTCAAATGAACTCTAAAATACTTGGCATAACATACTCATCTGTTACAAATTGGGCATGGTATCATCATAATAGTTGCGGGAGAAAGTCTTCTCTTTTTCTTCGCTTGTGTCATTTGCTTATTGCGCCGTAACCATGGATAATCTTCAGTGTTTATCAGGATGCTTGGGTCAGCCTTGACATTGAAGGGAGGAATTTCATGAAACCTTTCATAATCTTCAGACATGTCTGTCTTGCCATCCACTCCCAGGATATCCCTTTTTCCTGAAAGAACTATGTGGCGCTTTGGCTCATCGTATGATGTACCCGTTTCCTTATCTTTTCTTTTTCTCGGTCTGGTAGACATGTCCTTCACATAGATAACCTGTGCCACATCATTGGCTAGGACGAACGGTTCATCAGTGTACCCAAGATTTTTCAGATCCACTGTTGTCATTCCGTACTGTGGGTCTACATGTACCCCGCCTCCTGACAGATTGACCCATTTGCAATTAAACAAAGGGACCTTAAAATCTTGTCCGTAGTCAAGTTCCCATATGTCCACTATGTAACCATAATCTGTGTCCTTTCCCTTCTCGGTTGTTGCATCAAAGCGGACACCGCTATTTTGGTTGGTGCTCTTCTGATCTTGGTCAATCGTGTAAAATGTATTCCCATTTATCTCGTATCCTTTGTAAATCAATACAGTCAAAGATGGTCCCCTGGACAACAAGTACAACTCATCACAAACAGTGTTGTCACCTCTGAGACGTGCTTCCAACCAACTGCTGAAAGTCCTGATGTGTTCACATGTAATCCAGTCGTCGCACTGCTCCGGGTGTTTGGAGCGCAGACTGTTCTTGTGTTCATCGACATACGGGGTCACCAAGGTAGAGTTCTGTAGAACTGTGTAGTGTTCTTGAGACCAAGAATGCCCGTCCCTGCATATTATTGAGTCCGCTCCTAGCGTGCCTTTTCCAGTCAGTCTCCCCTCATACCGCTATTTAGGGAGACCTATCTTCTTAAGGCCAGGAATGAAGTCAACACAAAACCCGATGACATCCTCTGTTTGATGGCCCATGGAGATGCTTCCTTCTGGCCTAGCGCGGTTACGGACATATTTCTTTAGGACTCCCATGAACCTCTCAAAGGGGAACATATTGTGTAGAAATACGGGCCCCAGAACGACAATCTCGTCGACTAGATGAACTAGGACATGCGTCATGATATTGAAGAAGGATGGTGGGAACACCAGCTCGAAACTGACAAGACATTGCGCCACATCACTCCTTAGCCTTGGTACCATTTCTGGATCGATCACCTTCTGAGAGATTGCATTGAGAAATGCACATACCTTCACAATGGCTAATCGGACGTTTTCCGGTAGAAGCCCCCTCAATGCAACCGGAAGCAGTTGCGTCATAATCACGTGGCAGTCATGAGACTTTAGGTTCTGGAACTTTTTCTCTGGAATATTTATTATTCCCTTTATATTCAACGAGAAGCCAGTCGGGACCTTCATACTGAGCAAGCATTCAAAGAAGATTTCTTTCTCATCTTTCGTAAGAGCGTAGCTGGCAGGACCTTCATACTGCTTCGGAGGCATGCCGTCTTTTTGGTGCAAACGTTGGAGGTCCTCCCGTGCCTCGGGTGTATCTTTTGTCTTTCCATACACGCCCAAGAAGCCTAGCAGGTTCACGCAAAGGTTCTTCGTCACGTGCATCACGTCGATTGAAGAGCGGACCTCTAGGTCTTTCCAGTAGGGTAGGTCCCAAAATATAGATTTCTTCTTCCACATGGGTGCGTGTCCCTCAGCGTCATTCAGAACAGCTAGTGCGCCAGCACCCTTTCCAAAGATTACGTGTAAATCATTGACCATAGCAAGTACGTGACCACCGGTACGCATGGCGGGCTTCTTCCAGTGATCTGCCTCGCCTTTGAAATGCTTGCCTTTCTTTCGACATTGATGGTTGGTCGGAAGAAATCGATGATGGCCCAGGTACTCATTCTTCCTGCATTTGTCCAGGTATATACTTTCAGTGTCATGTAAACAGTGTGTGCATGCGTGGTATCCTTTGTTTGTCTGTCCTGAAAGGTTACTGAGAGCGGGCCAATCGTTGATGGCCACGAACAGCAACGCCTTTAGGTTAAATTCCTCCTGTCCGTGCTCATCCCACGTACGTACACCATTTCCATTCCATAGCTGTAAAAGTTCTTCAACTAATGGCCTTAGGTACACATCAATATCGTTGCCGGGTTGCTTAGGGCCTTGGATGAGAATTGGCATCATAATGAACTTCCGCTTCATGCACATCCAAGGAGGAAGGTTATACATACATAGAGTGACCGGCCAGGTGCTGTGATTGCTGCTCTGCTCCCCGAAAGGATTAATGCCATCCGCGATTAAAGCAAACCATACGTTCCTTGGGTCCTTTGCAAACTCATCCCAGTACTTTCTCACGATTTTTCTCCACTGCGACCCGTCAGCGGGTGCTCTCAACTTCCCGTCTTTCTTACGGTCCTCACTGTGCCATCGCATCAACTTGGCATGCTCTCCGTTTCTGAACAGACGTTTCAACCGTGGTATTATAGGAGCATACCACATCACCTTCGCAGGAACCCTCTTCCTGCGGGGATCGCCGTGAACATCACCAGGGTCATCTCGTCTGATCTTATACCGCAATGTACCGCATACCGGGCATGCATTCAGATCCTTGTATGCACCGCGGTATAGGATGCAGTCATTAGGGCATGCATGTATCTTCTCCACCTCCAATTCTAGAGGGCATAGGACCTTCTTTGTTGCGTATGTACTGTCGGGCAATTCGTTATCCTTTGGAAGCTTCTTCTTCAATATTTTCAGTAGCTTCTCAAATCCTTTGTCAGGCACAACATTCTCTGCCTTCCACTGCAGCAATTCCAGTACGGTACCGAGCTTTGTGTTGCCATCTTCGCAATTGGGGTACAACCCTTTTTTGTGATCCTCTAACATGCGATCGAACTTCAGCTTCTCCTTTTGACTTTCGCATTGCGTCCTTGCATCGACAATGACACGGCGGAGATCACCATCATCGTGCACATCGTCTGGTTCCTCTTGATCTTCAGCACCTTCACCCGTTGCAGCATCATTGGGCACATCGTCTGGTTCCTCTTGATCTTCACCAGCTCCCCCCGTTGTAGCATCACGGTATTCAGGGGGCACGTAGTTGTCATCGTACTCTTCTTCTTCGTCGTCTTCCATCATAACCCCTATTTCTCCGTGCCTTGTCCAAACATTATAGTGTGGCATGAAACCCTTGTAGAACAGGTGGGTGTGAAGGATTTTCCGGTCAGAGTAAGACTTCGTATTCCCACAATCAGGGCATGGACAACACATAAAACCATTCTGCTTGTTTGCCTGAGCCGCATCGAGAAACTCATGCACGCCCTTAGTGTACTCGGAGGTGTGTCTGTCACCGTACATCCATTGTCGGTTCATCTGCGTGCATTATATTTAATTAAGTGTCTAAATTAATAGAAGTTCATCATCACATGCATTAAAAGCAAAGTACATACATAGTTCTCATCTAACAACATATAGCTCTCCAGAGCATCTAATTAATTAAACCATACATTAATTAAAACAAAGGCGATCATAATCGCAACCAAGGTAACAATTGATCCAACGGCATAATGATACCAAGCCTCGGTATGAATGGCATATTTTCTAATCTTTCTAATCTTCAAGCGCATTGCATCCATCTTGATCTTGTGATCATCGACGACATCCGCAACATGCAACTCCAATATCATCTTCTCCTCCTCAATTTTTTTTATATTTTCCTTCAAGAAATTGTTTTCTTCTTCAACTAAATTTAACCTCTCGACAATAGGGTCGATTGGAATTTCCGGTTCACATACATCCTAGATAAATAAAATCTATGTCACGTTGGTCCGCATAATTATCATAAACAATAAATGAACCAATAGTTATAAAGATTAATATATATACCACATCCGAATCATAGACAGGACGAGGGCCGACGGGGGCGGATACCAAAACCATCGCACTATATAAGATGCAATAATAAAAGTAAGAAAATGATACAAGTATCTATCTAAACATACAAGTAAGAATATTTTTCCTTTCAGAAAGAAGATAAGAGCAAGAGGCTCACCACGGTGGTGTCGGTGATGAGATCGGCGCGGGTGATCGACGGCGGTGAAGACAGGGGTGGGGCGTGACGGACCGCTAAATCGAGACAAATCTCGAGGAAAATGGAGCTTTGAGGTCGAGCTTCGAGAGGAGAAAGCTTAACTAGTGTGGCTCGGGCATTTCATCGAACACCTCATGTGCATAGGAGGTGAGCTAGAGCACCTAAAGCCCCTCCTCTCGCCGGCCCAGAAAAAAAGAGCACTGAGTGCTCTGCTCCGGCGCGAGGGGTATATATAGGCTGCACCACTGGTCCCGGTTCGTGGCATGAACCGGGACTAAATGGGTACCTTTGGTCCCGGTTCATGCCACCAACTGGGACCAATGGTGGTGGGCCAGGAGCGAGGCCCATTGGTCCCGGTTCGTCCCACCAACCAGGACCAAAAGGTCCAGACGAACCGGGACCAATGGCCCACGTGGCCCGGCCGGCCCCCTGGGCTCACGAACCGGGTCCAATGCCCCCATTGGTCCCGGTTCTAGATTGAACCGGGACTAATGGGCTAACCCACCCTGGACCATTGCCCCCTTTTCTACTAGTGTATCACGGGGGTTGGATGCACCGGCGAAGTTTGCACCAACTCTCAAGGTGAGAAAGGGCAATGCACGGTACCGAAGAGGCTAGCAATGATGGAAGGTTGAGAGTGTGTATAATCCATGGACTCAACATTAGTCATAAAGAACTCACATACTTATTGCAAAAGTCTACAAGTCATCAAACCAAGCACTACACGCATGCTCCTAGGGGAAGGGTTGGTAGGAGTTAACCATCGCGCGATCCCGACCTCCACACAAAGGATGACAATCAAAGAACACCTCATGTTTCAAAATTTTCACACAACGGTTACCATACGTGCATGCTATGGGACTTGCAAACCTCAACACAAGTATTTCTCAAATTCACAACTACTCAACTAGCACAATTTTAATATCACTATCTCCATATCTCAAAACAATCATCAAGTATCAAACTTCTCTTAGTATTCAATGCACTTATATGAAAGTTATTATTATACTAATCTTGGATGCCTATCATATTAGGACTAATTTTATAACCAAAGCAAATTACCATGTTGTTCTAAAAGACTCTCAAAATAATATAAGTGAAGCAAAAGAGATCAATAATTTCTATAAAATAAAACCACTGCCGTGCTCTAAAAGATATAAGTGAAGCACTAGAGCAAAAACTATATAGCTCAAAAGATATAAGTGAAGCATAAAGAGTAATCTTATAAATTCCAAATCATGTGTGTCTCTCTCAATAGGTGTGTACAGAAAGTATGATTGTGGCAGACTAAAAGGCAAATACTCAAATCATACAAGATGCTCCAAGAAAAACACATATCATGTGGTCAATAAAAATATAGCTCCAAGTAAATGTACCGATGGACGAAGACGAAAGAGGGGATGCCTTCCGGGGCATCCCCAATCTTAGGCTTTTGGTTGTCCTTGAATTTTACCTTGGGGTGCCTTGGGCATCCCCAAGCTTAGGCTCTTGCCACTCCTTGTTCCATAATCCATCAAATCTTTACCCAAAACTTGAAAGCTTCACAACACAAAACTGAACAGAAAATCTCATGAGCTCCTTTAGCGAAATAAAACAAACCACCACTTTAAGGTACTGTAATGAACTCATTCTTTGTTTATATTGGTGTTAAACCTACTATATTCCAACTTCTCTATGGTTTATAAACTCCATTACTAAACTGCGGTTTGGTAAGAAACCAAAGTTGTCGTTTCTTGAAGTTTGGGGATGTGTTGCTTATGTGAAAAAGCTTCAACCTGATAAGCTCGAACCCAAATCGGAGAAATGTGTCTTCATAGGATACCCAAAGGAGACTGTTGGGTACACCTTCTATCATAGATCCGAAGGCAAGAGATTCGTTGCTAAGAATGGATCCTTTCTAGAGAAGGAGTTTTTGTCGAAAGAAGTGAGTGGGAGGAAAGTAGAACTTGATGAGTTAACTGTACCTACTCCCTTATTGGAAAGTAGTTCATCACACAAATCTGTTCCTGTGACTCCTACACCAATTAGTGAGGAAGCTAATGATGATAATCATGTACCTTCAGATCAAGTTACTACTGAACCTCGTTGGTCAATGATGACCCACAAGTATAGGGGATCTATCGTAGTCCTTTCGATAAGTAAGAGTGTCGAACCCAACGAGGAGCAGAAGGAAATGATAAGCGGTTTTCAGCAAGGTATTCTCTGCAAGTACTGAAATAAGTGGTAACAGATAGTTTCGTGATAAGATAATTTGTAACGAGCAACAAGTAACAAAAGTAAATAAAGTGCAGCAAGGTGGCCCATTGTAGCAAAGGACAAGCCTGGATAAACTCTTATATAAGGAAAAGCGCTCCCGAGGACACATGGGAATATCGTCAAGCTAGTTTTCATCATGTTCATATGATTCACGTTCGGTACTTTGATAATTTGATATGTGGGTGGACCGGTGATACGTCTCCGTCGTATCTACTTTTCCAAACACTTTTGCCCTTGTTTTGGACTCTAACTTGCATGATTTGAATGGAACTAACCCGGACTGACGCAGTTTTCAGCAGAATTGCCATGATGTTGTTTTATGTGCAGAAAGCAAATATTCGCGGTAAGTCCTGAAACTCCACGGAACACCTTAGAAAAAACAATAAAAAATCCTCGTCAAAGATGAAGACCAGGGGGACCACACCCTCTCCACGAGGGTGGGGGCGCACCCCCCCACTCTAGGGCGCGCCCCCCTACCTCGTGGGCCCCTGGATGCCCTCCGACGCTAACTCCAACTCTATATATTGGCTTTCGGGGAGAAAACAAATCAGAGAGAAGAAATCATTGCGTTTTACGATATGGAGCCGCCGACAAGCCCTAAAACCTCTCGGGAGGGCTGATCTGGAGTCCGTTCGGGGCTCCGGAGAGGGGGATTCGTCACCGTCGTCATCAACAACCATCCTCGATCACCAATTTCATTATGCTCACTGTCGTGCGTTAGTAATTCCATCATAGGCTTGCTGGACGGTGATGGGTTGGATGAGATTTATCATGTAATCGAGTTAGTTTTGTTAGGTTTGATCCCTAGTATCCATTATGTTCTGAGATTGATGTTGCTATGACTTTGCTATGCTTAATGCTTGTCATTAGGGCCCGAGTGCCATGATTTCAGATCTGAACCTATTATGTTTTCATGAATATATGTGAGTTCTTGATCCTATCTTGCAAGTCTATATTCACCTACTATGTGTTATGATCCGGCAACCCCGAAGTGACAATAATCGGGACCACTCCCGGTGATGACCATAGTTTGACGAGTTCATGTATTTACTATGTGCTAATGCTTTGTTCCGGTTCTCTATTAAAAGGAGGCCTTAATATCCCTTAGTTTCCAATAGGAACCCGCTGCCACGGGAGGGTAGGACAAAATATGCCATGCAAGTTCTTTTCCATAAGCATGTATGACTATATACAGAATACATGCCTACATTACATTGATGAATTGGAGCTAGTTCTGTGTCACCCTATGTTATGACTGATACATGATGAACCACATCCGGCATAATTATCCATCACTGATCTGGTGCCTACGAGTTTTCCATATACTGGTTTACGCTTATTTACTTTCCCGCTGCTACTGTTACAATCACTACAAAATAGCAAAAACGTTACTTTTGCTGTCTTTACTTTTGTTGCTGTTACCACCACTATCATATTACTTTGCTACTAAACACTTTGCTGCAGATACTAAGTTTCCAGGTGTGGTTGAATTGACAACTCAGCTTCTAATTGTTGGGGAACGTAGCAGAAATTCAAAATTTTCCTACGTGTCACCAAGATCTATCTATGGAGAAACCAGCAACGAGGGGAAGGAGAGTGCATCTACACACCCTTGTAGATCGCTAAGCGGAAGCGTTCAAGTGAACGGGTTTGATGGAGTCGTACTCGCCGTGATCCAAATCACCGATGATCCTAGTGCCGAACGGACGGCACCTCCGCGTTCAACACACGTACAGCCCGGTGACGTCTCCCATGCCTTGATCCAGCAAGGAGAGAGGGATAGGTTGAGGAAGACTCCATCCAGCAGCAACACAATGGTGTGGTGGTGGTGGTGGAGGAGCGTGGTGATCCAGCAGAGCTTCGCCAAGCACTACGAGATATGAGGAGGAGAGAGGCAGGGCTGCACCAACAGGGAGAGATCAAATCGTGTTGTGGGCAGCCCCTATGCCTCACTATTTATAGGAGGAGGGGAGGAGGGTGCGCCCCCTCTAGGGTTCCCACCCCTAGAGGGGCGTCAGCCCTAGATGGGAAAAAGGGGGGCGGCCAAGAGGGGAGGGGAGAGGGAGGCGCACCAGTATGGGCCTTAGGGCCCATATGCCCTAGGGTTTGCCCCCTTCTCCTCTCCCTTGCGCCTTGGGCCCTTGTGGGGCGGGCGCACCAGCCCACCTGGGGCTGGTCCCCTCCCACACTTAGCCCATTCAGCCCTCCGTGGCTTGTGGCCCCACTTGGTGGACCCCCGGACACCTCCGGTGGTCCCGGTACACTACCGGTGATGCCCAGAACTCTTCCGGTGGCCAAAACCATACTTCCTATATATAAATCTTTACCTCCGGACCATTCCGGAACTCCTCGTGACGTCCGGGATCTCATCCGGGACTCCGAACAACATTCGGTAACCACATACAAACTTCCTTTATAACCCTAGCGTCATCGAACCTTAAGTGTGTAGACCCTACGGGTTCGGGAGACACGCAGACATGACCGAGACGTTCTCTGGTCAATAGCCAACAGCGGGATCTGGATACCCATGTTGACTCCCACATGTTCCACGATGATCTCATCGGATGAACTACGATGTCAAGGACTTAATCAATCCCGTATACAATTCCCTTTGTCTATCGGTATTGTACTTGCTCGAGATTCGATCGTCGGTATCCCTATACCTTGTTCAATCTCATTACCGGCAAGTCTCTTTACTCGTTCCGTAACACATCATCCCGTGATCAACTCCTTGATCACATTGTGCACATTATGATGATGTCCTACCGAGTGGGCCCAGAGATACCTCTCCGTCACACGGAGTGACAAATCCCAGTCTCGATTCGTGCCAACCCAACAGACACTTTCGGAGATACCTGTAGTGTACCTTTATAGCCACCCAGTTACGTTGTGACGTTTGGCACACCCAAAGTATTCCTACGGTATCCGGGAGTTGCACAATCTCATGGTCTAAGGAAATGATACTTGACATTAGAAAAGCTTTAGCATACGAACTACACGATCTTTGTGCTAGGCTTAGGATTGGGTCTTGTCCATCACATGATTCTCCTAATGATGTGATCATGTTATCAACGACATCCAATGTCCATGGTCAGGAAACCGTAACCATCTATTGATCAACGAGCTAGTCAACTAGAAGCTTACTAGGGACATGGTGTTGTCTATGTATCCACACATGTATCTGAGTTTCCTATCAATACAATTATAGCATGGATAATAAACGATTATCATGAACAAGGAAATATAATAATAACTTATTTATTATTGCCTCTAGGGCATATTTCCAACAGTCTCCCACTTGCACTAGAGTCAATAATCTAGTTCACATCGCCATGTGATTAACATTCACAGGTCACATCGCCATGTGACCAACATCCAAAGAGTTTACTAGAGTTCATAATCTAGTTCACATCACTATGTGATTAACACTCAATGAGTTCTGGGTTTGATCATGTTGCTTGTGAGAGAGGTTTTAGTCAACGGGTCTGCAACATTCAGATCCGTATGTACTTCGCAAATCTCTACGCTATATTTGGAGCCATTTCAAATAACTGTTCTGCTTGGAGCTATTCTAAATTGTTGCTCCATTATACGTATCCGGTATCTCTACTCAGAGCTATCCGGATAGGTGTTAAGCTTGCATCGACATAACTCTTTATGTCGAACTCTTTATCACCTCCATAACCGAGAAACATATCCTTATTCCTCCAAGGATAATTTTGACCGCTATCTGGTGATCTACACCTAGATCACGTTTGTACCCTCTTGCCAGACATGTGGCAAGGCACACATCAGGTGCGGTACTCAGCATGACATTCCGTATAGAGCCTATGACAAAAGCATAGGGGACGACCTTCGTCCTTCCTCTTTTTCCTGCCGTGGTCGAGCTTTAACCTTTAACTTCATACCTTAGGACTCAGGCAAGAACTCCTTCTTTGACTGATCCATCTTGAACACCTTCAAGATCATGTCAAGGTATGTGCTCATTTGAAAGTACCATTAAGCGGTTTTGATCTATCCTTCTAGATCTTGATGCTCAATGTTCAAGTAGCTTAATCCAGGTTTTCCATTCAAAAACACCTTTCAAATAACCCTATATGCTTTCCAGAAATTCTACATCATTTCTGATCAACAATATGTCATCCACATATACTTATCAGAAATGTTGTAGTGCTCCCACTCACTTTATTGTAAATACAAGTTTCTCATAAACTTTGTATAAATCCAAAATCTTTTGATTTCTCCATCAAAATGTATATTCCGACTCCGAGATGCTTGCTCTAGTCCATGGAAGGATCGCTGGAGCTAGCATACCT
This sequence comes from Aegilops umbellulata, assembly GCA_032464435.1. NCBI lineage: Eukaryota > Viridiplantae > Streptophyta > Magnoliopsida > Poales > Poaceae > Aegilops > Aegilops umbellulata. Next base: position 643,391,256 of record CP136060.1, on the reverse strand, counting down.
TTTAGCATCCTTAGGATCGGCAAAACCTTTCTGATTGTATCACATACAACCTTTCCTTACGAAAATTGGTAAGGAAACTTGTTTTGACATCCATCTGCCAGATTGCAGCTTATGCTAACATGATTTCGACGGGCTTAAGCATCGCTACGGGTGAGAAAATCTCATCATAGTCAACTACTTGAACTTGTGAAAAACTCTTTGCCACAAGTCGAGCTTCATAGACGGTGACATTACCGTCCACGTCCGTCTTCTTCTTAAATATCCACATGTACCTAACAGCCTTACGACCATCAAGTAGTTCTTCCAAAGTCTACACTTTGTTTTTATATATGGATCCTTTCTCGGATTTTATGGCCTTGAGCCATTCATCGGAATACGGGCCCACCATCGCTTCTCCATAGCTCGTAGGTTCATTGTTGTCTAGCAACATGACTTCCGTCCTACGAGGTTTGGGAGTGACTTGATCCGAAGTCTCATGATCACTATCATAAGCTTCCACTTCAATTGGTGTAGGTGCCATAGGAACAACTCATGTGCCCTGTTACACACTAGTTGAAGTGACGGTTCAATAACCTCATCAAGTCTCCACCATTCTACCACTCAATTCTTTCGAGAGAAACTTTTCCTCGAGAAAGGACCCGATTCTAGAAACAATCCCTATTGCTCTCGGATCTGAATTAGGAGGTATACCCAACTGTTTTGGGTGTCCTATGAAGATGCATTTTATCCGCTTTGGGTTCGAGCTTATCAACCTGAAACTTTTTCACATAAGTGTCGCAGCCCCAAACTTTTAAGAAACGACAACTTAGGTTTCTCCAAACCATAGTTCAAACGGTGTCGTCTCAACGGAATTACATGGTGCCCTATTAAAGTGAGTGCGGTTGTCTCGAATGCCTAACCCATAAACGATAGTGGTAATTTGACAAGAAACATCATGGTACGCACCATATCCAATAGGGTGCAACTATGATGTTCGGACACACCATCACACTATGGTGTTCCAGGCGGTATTAGTTGTGAAACAATTTCCACAGTGTCTTAATTGTGTGCCAAACTCGTAACTCAGATATTCATCACTATGATCATATCATAGACATTTTTATCCTCTTGTCACAACGATCTTTAACTTCACTCTGAAATTACTTGAACCATTCAATAATTCAGACTTGTGTTTCATCAAGTAGATATACTCAACATCTACTCGAATCATCTGTGAAGTAAGAACATAACGATATTCACCGCATGCCTCAGCACTCATTGGATCCCACACATCAAAATGTGTTACTTCCAACAAGTTGCTATTTTGTTCCATCTTACCGAAAACGAGGCTTTTCAGTCATCTTGCCCATGTGGTAAGATTTGCATATCTCAAGTGATTCAAAATCAAGTGAGTCCAAACGGTCCATCTGCATGGAGTTTCTTCATGCGTATATACCAATAGACATGGTTCACATTACTCAATCCTTTTTCAAAAATGAGTGAGTCCAAAGATCCATCAACATGGAGCTTCTTGCATGCGTTTTATACCAATATGACTTACACGGCAGTGCCACAAGTAGGTGGTATTATCATTACTATCTTATATCTTTTGGCATGAACATGTGTATCACTATGATCGAGATTCAATAAACCATTCATTTTAGGTGCAAGACCATTGAAGGTATTATTCAAATAAACAGAGTAACCATTATTCTCTTTAAATGAACAACCGTATTGCGATAGACATGATCCAATCATGTCTATGCTCAATGCAAACACCTAATAACAATTATTTAGGTTTAACACCAATCTCGATGGTAGAGGGAGCGAGCGATGCTTGATCATATCAACCTTGGAAACACTTCCAACACATATCGTCAGCTCACCTTTAGCTAGTCTCCGTTTATTCCGTAGCTTTTATTTCGAGTTACTAACACTTAGCAACCGAACCGGCATCTAATACCCTGGTGCTACTAGGATTACTAGTAAAGTACACATTCACATAATGTATATCCAATATACTTCTATCGACAGCCTTCTCATCTACCAAGTATCTAGGGTAATTCTGCTCCAGTGGCTGTTCCCCTTATTATACAAGCACTCAGTCTCGGGTTTGGGTTTAACCTTGGGTTTCTCCACTAGAGCAGCAGCTGATTTGCCGTTTCGTGAAGTATCCCTTCTTGCCCTTGCCCTTCTTGAAACTAGTGGTTTCACTAACCATCAACAATTGACGCTCCTTCTTGATTTCTACTTTCGCGGTGTCAAACATCGTGAATATTTCAAGGATCATCATATCTATCCCTGATATGTTATAGTTCATCACGAAGCTCTAGCAGCTTGGTGGCAATGACTTTGGAGAAACATCACTATCTTATCTGGAAGATCAACTCCCACTCGATTCAAGTGATTGTTGTACTCAGACAATTTGAGCACAAGCTCAATGATTGAGCTTTTCTCCCTTAGTTTGCAGGCCAAGAAAATCGTCGGAGGTCTTATACCTCTTGACGTGGGCACGAACCTGAAATCCCAATTTCAGCCCTCGAAACATCTCATATGTTCCGCGACATTTCAAAAATGTCTTCGGTGCCTCAATTCTAAACCATTCAACATTACCGAACTATCACGTAGTTATCTAAACGTGTATGTCCGATGTTCGCAACATCCACAAATGACGTTTGGGGTTTAGCACACTGAGCGGTGCATTAAGGACATAAGCCTTCTATTGTCCGCATAATTGCTACTGTCAACTTTCAACTATATTTTCTCCAGGAACGTATCTAACTAGTAGAACTAAAGTGCAAGCTTACGGCATAATTTGCAAAGATCTTTTGACTATGTTCAGGATAATTAAGTTCATCTTATGAACTCCCACTCAGATAGACATCCCTCTAGTCATCTAAGTGATTACATGATCCGAGTCAACTAGGTCGTGTCCGATCATCACGTGAGATGGACAAGTCATCATCGGTGAACATCTTCATGTTGATCGTATCTACCATACGACTCATGCTCGACCTTTCGGTCTCTGTGTTCCGAGGCCATGTCTGTACATGCTAGGCTCGTCAAGTTAACCCTAAGTGTTTTGCATGTGTAAAACTGTCTTACACCCGTTGTATGTGAACGTAAGGATCTATCACACCCGATCATCACGTGGTGCTTCGAAACGACGAACTTTAGCAACGGTGCACAGTTAGGGGAGAACACTTCTTGAAATTTTAATGAGGGATCATATTATTTACTACCGTTGTTCTAAGCAAATAAGATGTAATAACATGATAAACATCACATGCAATCAAATAGTGACATGATATGGCCATCATCACTTTGCTCCTTTTGATCTCCATCTTCGGGGCTCCATGATCATCATCGTCACCGGCATGACACCATGATCTCCATCATCATGATCACCATCATCGTGTCTTCATGAAGTTGTCTCGCCAACTATTACTTCTACTACTATGGCTAACGGTTAGCAATAAAGTAAAGTAATTACATGACATTTATGTTGACACACATGTCATAAATAAATTAAAGACAACTCCTATGGCTCCTGCCGGTTGTCATACTCATCGACATGCAAGTCGTGATTCCTATTACAAGAACATGATCATCTCATACATCACATATATCATACATCACATCCTTTGGCCATATCACATCACATAGCATACCCTGCAAAAACAAGTTAGACGTCCTCTAATTGTTGTTTGCATGTTATACGTGGCTGCTATGGGTTTCTAGCAAGAACGTTTCTTATCTACGCAAAACCACAACGTGATATGCCAATTGCTATTTACCCTTCATAAGGACCCTTTTCATCGAATCCGTTCTGACTAAAGTGGGAGAGACAGACACCCGCCAGCCACCTTATGCAACTAGTGCATGTCAGTCGGTGGAACCGGTCTCACGTAAGCGTACGTGTAAGGTTGGTCCGGGCCGCTTCATCCCACAATACCGTCGAAACAAGATTGGACTAGTAACAGTAAGCATATTGAAAAAAATCAATGCCCACAACTACTTTGTGTTCTACTCATGCATAGAATCTACGCAATAGACCTAGCTCATGATGCCACTGTTGGGGAACGTAGCAGAAATTCAAAATTTTCCTACATGTCACCAAGATCTATCTATGGAGAAACCAGCAACGAGGGGAAGGAGAGTGCATCTACATACCCTTGTAGATCACTAAGCGGAAGCGTTCAAGTGAACGGGGTTGATGGAGTCGTACTCGCCGTGATCCAAATCACCGATGATCCTAGTGCCGAACGGACGGCACCTCCGCGTTCAACACACGTACAGCCCGGTGACGTCTCCCATGCCTTGATCCAGCAAGGAGAGAGGGAGAGGTTGAGGAAGACTCCATCCAGCAGCAACACAACGGCGTGGTGGTGGTGGAGGAGCGTGGTGATCCAGCAGAGCTTCGCCAAGCACTACGAGATATGAGGAGGAGAGAGGCAGGGCTGCACCAATAGGGAGAGATCAAATCGTGTTGTGGGCAGCCCCTATGCCTCACTATTTATAGGAGGAGGGGAGGAGGGTGCGCCCCCTCTAGGGTTCCCACCCCTAGAGGGGCGGCAGCCCTAGATGGGAAAAAGGGGGGCGGCCAAGAGGGGAGGGGAGAGGGAGGCGCACCAGTATGGGCCTTAGGGCCCATATGCCCTAGGGTTTGCCCCCTTCTCCTCTCCCTTGCGCCTTGGGCCCTTGTGGGGGGGCGCACCAGCCCACCTGGGGCTGGTCCCCTCCCACACTTAGCCCATGCAGCCCTCCGTTGCTTGTGGCCCCACTTGGTGGACCCCCGGACACCTCCGGTGGTCCCGGTACACTACCGGTGATGCCCAGAACTCTTCCGGTGGCCAAAACCATACTTCCTATATATAAATCTTTACCTCTGGACCATTCCGGAACTCCCCGTGACGTCCGAGATCTCATACGGGACTCCGAACAACATTCGGTAACCACATACGAACTTCCTTTATAACCCTAGCGTCATCGAACCTTAAGTGTGTAGACCCTACTGGTTCGGGAGACACGCAGACATGACCGAGACGTTCTCCGGTCAATAGCCAACAGCGGGATCTAGATACCCATGTTGACTCCCACATGTTCCACGATGATCTCATCGGATGAACCACGATGTCAAGGACTTAATCAATCCCGTATACAATTCCCTTTGTCTATCCGTATTGTACTTGCCCGAGATTCGATCGTCGGTATCCCTATAGCTTGTTCAATCTCGTTACCGGCAAGTCTCTTTACTCATTCCGTAACACATCATCCCGTGATCAACTCCTTGATCACATTGTGCACATTATGATGATGTCCTACCGAGTGGGCCCAGAGATACCTCTCCGTCACACGGAGTGACAAATCCCAGTCTCGATTCGTGCCAACCCAACAGACACTTTCGGAGATACCTGTAGTGTACCTTTATAGCCACCCAGTTACGTTGTGACGTTTGGCACACCCAAAGTATTCCTACGGTATCCAGGAGTTGCACAATCTCATGGTCTAAGGAAATGATACTTGACATTAGAAAAGCTTTAGCATACGAACTACACGATCTTTGTGCTAGGCTTAGGATTGGGTCTTGTCCATCACATGATTCTCCTAATGATGTGATCCCGTTATCAACGACATCCAATGTCCATGGTCAGGAAACCGTAACCATCTATTGATCAACGAGCTAGTCAACTAGAAGCTTACTAGGGACATGGTGTTGTCTATGTATCCACACATGTATCTGAGTTTCCTATCAATACAATTATAGCATGGATAATAAACGATTATCATGAACAAGGAAATATAATAATAACTTATTTATTATTGCCTCTAGGGCATATTTCCAACACTAATACTTGAGAATATTCTTTGGCTCCCCTTGTGTCGAATCAATAAATTTGGGTTAAATACTCTACCCTCGAAAACTGTTGCGATCGCCTATACTTGTGGGTTATCAACCGGTGCTTGGGTGCTGTTCTTACTTGAACAAGCATCCCACTTATGATTAACCTCTATTGCAAGCATCCGCAACTACAACAAAAGTATTAAGGTAAACCTAACCATAGCATGAAACATGTGGATCCAAATCAGCCTCTTACGAAGCAACGCATAAACTAGGGTTTAAGCTTCTGTCACTCTAGCAACCCATCGTCTACTTATTACTTCCCAATGCCTTCCTCTAGGCCCAAATAATGGTGAAGTGTTATGTAGTCGACGTTCACATAACACCACTAGAGGCTAGACAACATACATCTCATCAAAATATTGAACGAATACCAAATTCACATGACTACTAATAGCAAGACTTCTCCCATGTCCTCAGGAACAAACATAACTACTCATAAAGCATATTCATGTTCATAATCAGAGGGGAAATAATATGCATAAAGGATCTCAAAATATGATCTTCCACCAAATAAACCAACTAGCATCAACTACAAGGAGTAATCAACACTACTAGCAACCTACTAGTACCAATCCCGGACTTCGAGACAAGAATTGGATACAAGAGATGAACTAGGGTTTTGAGATGAGATGGTGCTGGTGAAGATGTTGATGGAGATTGCCCTCTCCCGATGAGAGGAGCATTGGTGAGGACGATGGTGATGATTTCCCCCTCCCGGAGGGAAGTGTCCCCGGCAGAACAGCTCTGCCGGAGCCCTAGATTGATTCCGCCAAGGTTCCGCCTCATGGCGGCGGAGTCTCGTCCTGAAAGGTTGCTTATCGGTTTTTTCTCGATGAAAGACCTCATATAGTAGAAGATGGGCATCGGAGGGCCAACAGGGGGCCCACGAGGTAGGGGGCGCGCCCAGGGGGTAGGGCGCGCCCCCCACCCTCGTGGACAGGTGGGCCCCCCTCTAGTGAACTTCTTCCACTGGATATATTTTATATATTCTGAAAATCACTTCCGTGGAGTTTCAGGACTTTTGGAGTTTCAGGTCTCTAATATTTGCTCCTTTTCCAGCCCAGAATTCCAGCTGCCGGCATTCTCCCTCCTTATGTAAACCTTGTAAAATAAGAGATAATAGCCATAAGTATTGTGACATAACGTGTAATAACAGCCCATAATGCAATAAATATCGATACAAAAGCATGATGCAAAATGGACGTATCAACTCCCCCAAGCTTAGCCCTCGCTTGTCCTCAAGCGGAAGCCGATAACGATAAATATGTCCCCATGTTTAGAGGTAGAGGTGTCGATAAAAATAAAATACGGACATGAGGGCATCGTGATTATTCTCATAACAGCAACATATATGGATATTGTCATATGATTTCTTATGCTCAAGTGATGATCTATTCACAATGCAAAAGTAAGAATCAGAAACTTTATTGAGAACCAACAAACTATAATCTCAGTCATTAAAGCAATTGCAATTGATCATAACATCAGAAAGATTCTATGTTAGAGCTTAATAGCAAGTCCACATACTCAACTATCATTTAGTCTTTCATAATTGCTAACACTCACGCAATACTTGTGGTTACGAAGTTTTAATTGGACATAGAGAAAGATAGGGGCTTATAGTTTCGCCTCCCAACCTTTTACCTCAAGGGTAATGTCAACAATAATAACTCATGCTCCCCTACATCCGATTAGATATATCTATCAGGATCTTTCCAACATACTATGCTTGCCAAAGGATAAAATGAAAAAGGAAAGGTGAAGATCACCAACACTCTTGCATAAGGTAGAAGATAATAATAAAAGATAGGCCCATCGCAGAGGGAAGCAGAGGTTGCCATGCGCTTTTATGGTTGGATGCACAAAATCTTAATGCGAAAGAACGTCACTTTATATTTCCCCTTGTGATATGAACCTTTATTATGCAATCCGTCGCTTTTATTACTTCCACATCACAAGATCATATAAAGCTTATTTCTCCCACACCAATCAATCATACATATTTAGCGCAATTTTTATTGCTTCGCACCGGCGAAAACTTACTTGAAGGATCTTACTCAATCCATAGGTAGGTATGGTGGACTATCATGGCAAAACTGGGTTAAGGGTTTTGGAAGCACAAGTAGTATCGCTACTTAGTGCTGAGAATTTGGCTAGCATGAGGGGGAAAGGCAAGCTCAACATGTTGGATGATCCATGACAACATACTTTATCTTAGATGCAAGAAAACATAACCCATTACGTTGTCTTCCTTGTCCAACATCAACTCTTTAGCATGTCATATTTTAATGAGTGCTCCCAATCATAAAGGATGTCAATAATAGTATATTTATATGTGAGACCTCACTTTCCTTATTACTTCCTATTAATTGCAACGATGACCAAAGCTATGTCTGCCAACTCCCAACAACTTTTAATCATCATACTCTTTCTATGTGAAGTCATTACTCTCAATAAGATCAATATGAACTTTTGTTTCTTTTTATTCTTTTCTCTTTTCTTTTCTTATTCATTCAAAATCATAGCAAGAAAATCAAGCCCTTGACTCAGCACTAATCTTTATTATATAGCTCACTGACTCAATTACATAGAGAGATCATAAAGCAAAACTCAAAACTAGATCATGCCATAAACTTTATTCTACTAGATCAAGATACTACTAATAGGATCGAACTAAGAAAAACGGTAAAGATAGGAGTGTGATGGTGATACGATACCGGGGCACCTCCCCCAAGCTTGGCAGTTGCCAACGGGAGTGCCCATACCCATGTGATTATGTCTCCTTCTTTGTTGTTGGTGAAGAGGTTGGAGGTGTCGTTGACTTAGTTGATGGCATATACTTCTCCCTTAATTTGCGCTTGAGGGCGGCATTTTGATCCCTCAAATCATCAATCTCCCACTCCAGGATTAATATCTTTTTGCATAGGTCCTGCTTATTTTCCTGCAAGAGACGAAAAGGATAAACTCGAACTTTGGTTTCTTAACCCTATCAAGGAGACTTGACTTTTTGAACTCCACGTGCATGTCCCCAGGTTGAGGTAATGGGGCTTCATCTTCATCTGAGCTCGTCTCCTCCTTCCCCTTGGGTTCATAGTCCTCTTCTTCCTCTGTGGTCCAACCATCGTGTTCCACATCTCCATAGACCTTGGGATTTGCTAAGTAATCATCCACATAGCTTTCTCCTTCTGAATCTTGGGACGACATGTTGATCTAATCTGCAGTGGGACATCTCAAAACAAGAACAGAGGATGTTTGCGTGATACAAGAGTCAAAACCTTCGGGATAATATATAATGAATTTTTACCGACCAAAATATGTATCGTGCAATAACACGGAGTCCGGAAGGCACACGAGGTAGGGGGCGCGCCCTCCACCCTCGTGGGCCCTCGCGTCCTTCCCGGACTGCTACTTATTTTTCTATTTTTCTAAACATTCCAAAACGGAGAAATATTGCCTTGAAAATTGTTTTGGAGTCGGTTTACTTACCGTACCACATACATATTCCTTTTCGGAGTCTGAAACGTTCTGGAAAGTGTCCCTTATGTATTCCTCCGGGGTTACGGTTTCAATAACATTGGTTTCAACACTTATGGGATTACCTGAGATATAATGTTTGATTCTTTGACCGTTCACCACCTTCGGATTTGTGCCTTCAAAGTTGTTGATTTTTATGAAACGGGAACGATAGACCTCCTCGATAACGTAAGGGCCTTCTCATTTAGAGAGAAGTTTTCCTGCAAAAAATCTTAAACGAGAGTTGTATAGCAATACATAATCACCTACGCTAAAATCACGCTTTTGTATTCTTTTATCATGCCATCTTTTAACTTCTTCTTTAAATAACTTGGCATTTTCATAATCTTGGGTTCTCCATTCATCAAGAGAGCTAATATGAAATAACCTCTTTTCACCGGCAAGTTTGAAATCATGGTTGAGCTCTTTAATAGCCCAATATGCCTTATGTTCTAGTTCGAGAGGTAAGTGACATGCTTTTCCATAAACCAATTTATATGGAGACATACCCATAGGGTTTTTATATGCAGTTCTATAAGCCCATAATGCATCATCAAGTTTCTTGGACCAATTCTTTCTAGATCTATTGACAGTCTTTTGCAAAATTAATTTGAGCTCTCTGTTGCTCAATTGTACTTGACCACTAGACTGTGGGTGATAGGGAGATGCAATTCTATGATTAACGTCATACTTAGCAAGCATTTTACGGAAAGCACCATGAATAAAGTGTGAACCACCATCAGTCATTAAATATCTAGGGACTCCAAACCTCGGGAAAATAACTTCTTTAAGCATTTTAATAGAAGTGTTATGATCAGCACTACTAGTTGGAATAGCTTCTACCCACTTAGTAACGTAATCAACAGCAACTATAATATGTGTATATCCATTAGAGGCAGGAAAAGGTCCCATATAATCAAAGCCCCAAACATCAAATGGTTCAATAACAAGTGAATAATTCATAGGCATTTCTTGACGTCTACTAATATTACCAATTCTTTGACATTCATCACATGACAAGACAAACTTACGGGCATCCTTGAAAAGAGTAGGCCAATAAAAACCGGATTGCAATACCTTGTGTGCAGTTCTATCTCCCGTGTGGTGTCCTCCATAAGCTTCGGAATGACACTTGCATAGGATATGTTCATGTTCATGCTCAGGTACACAACGTCTAATAACATTGTCTACTCCTTCTTTATAAAGATGTGGGTCATCCCAAAAGTAATGCCTCAAATCATAGAACTTTTTCTTTTGTTGGTATGTGAAACTAGGTGGTATAAATTTAGCAACAATGTAATTAGCATAATCAGCATACCACGGAGTACTACGAGAGGTACTTATGACATTTAATTGCTCATCAGGAAAGCTATCATCAATAGGTAGTGGGTCATCAAGAACATTTTCTAACCTAGACAAGTTGTCTGCAACGGGGTTCTCAGCTCCTTTTCTATCAACAATATGTAAATCAAATTCTTGTAGCAAGAGAACCCATCTAATAAGTCTAGGTTTAGCATCTTTCTTTTCCATCAGTTATTTAATAGCAGCATGATCAATGTGAATAGTTACTTTAGAATCAACAATATAAGGTCTGAACTTATCACAAGAAAATACAACTGCTAAGAGTTCTTTTTCAGTAGTAGCATAATTTCTTTGAGCATTGTATAGAGTCTTACTAGCATAATGGATAACATTTAATTTCTTATCAACTCTTTGCCCTAGAACAGCACCTACAACATAATCACTAGCATCACACATGATTTCAAAGGGTGGATTCCAATCAGGTGGCTGAACAATAGGTGCAGAGATCAATGCTTTCTTAAGTATTTCAAATGCTTCTACACAATCATCATCAAAAACAAATGGTATATCTTTTTGTAATAAATTGTTCAGAGGTCGGGAAATTTTTGAGAAGTCCTTAACGAACCTCCTATAAAATCTGGCGTGACCAAGGAAACTTCTTATACCTTTGATGTCCTTGGGACATGGCATCTTTTCAATAGCATCAACCTTGGCTTTATCAACTTCAATACCTCTTTCAGAAACTTTATGCCCCAAGACAATACCTTCATAACCATAAAGTGGCACTTTTCCCAATTCAAGACAAGATTAGTTTCTTCCCATCTCTGCAAAACTCGATCAAGATTGCTCAAGCAATCATCAAAAGAAGATCCATAGACGGAAAAGTCGTCCATGAAAACCTCACAAATCTTTTCACAAAAGTCAGAGAATATAGCCATCATGCATCTTTGAAAGGTAGCAGGTGCATTGCATAAACCAAAAGGCATACGTCTATAAGAAAAAGTGCCAAAAGGGCAAGTAAAAGTGGTCTTTGATTGATCTTTAGCTAACACATGTATTTGAGAGAAACCAGAGTAACCATCTAGAAAGCAATAGTGTGTATGTTTGCATAATCTTTCTAGCATTTGATCGATAAAAGGTAAGGGGTAATGATCTTTCTTAGTAGCCTTATTTAATTTACGGAAATCAATTACCATCCTATAACCTGTAATAATTCTTTGCGGGATCAGTTCATCTTTATCATTAGGAACAACAGTAATACCTCCCTTCTTAGGGACACAATGAACAGGACTTACCCACTGACTATCAGCAACGGGATAAATTATACCTGCCTCCAAAAGCTTTAGTATTTCTTTTCTTACCACTTCTTTCATTTTAGGATTCAGACGTCGTTGAGGATCACGAACTGGTTTGGCATCTGCTTCAAAATTTGTTTTATGTTGACATAGAGTGGGACTAATGCCCTTAAGATCATCAAGAGTATATCCAATAGCAGCACAATGCTTCTTCAGAGTTTTCAATAATCTTTCTTCTTCATGCTCTGAAAGGTTAGCACTAATAATAACAGGATATATCTTCTTTTCATCAAGATAAGCATATTTAAGGTTATCAGGCAATGGTTTAAGCTTAAACACGGGGTCACCCTTAGGTGGAGGAGGATCCCCTAGGATTTCAACAAGAAAATTGTGTTTCAGAATAGGTTCCTGTTTAACGAATACTTCATCTATTTCCCTTCTTTCATTCATAAACATATCATTTTCATGGTCTAGCAAATATTGTACTAAAGGATCACTAGGAGGTACGGCAATAGAAGCAAGACCAATAATTTCATCCTTACTAGGCAATTCTTCTTCACGTTGTTGTTTACTAAATTTAGAGAAATTAAACTCATGAATCATATCATCCAAGCCAATAGTAAAAACATTATTTTTGCAGTCTATCTTAGCATTGACAGTGTTCAAGAAGGGTCTACCAAATATAATGGGACAAGAGCTATCTTGTGGGGAACCAAGAACAAGAAAATCAACAGGATATTTAGTTTTCCCACACAAGACTTTAACATCTCTAACAATCCCTACTGCTGAAATAGTATCTCTATTGGCAAGTTTAATTGTAACATCAATATCTTCTATCTCAGTAGGTGCAATTTCATTCTTCATTTCTTCATATAAGGTAATAGGTATAACACTAGCACTAGCACCCATATCACATAAGCCATGATAACAATGATCTCCTATTTTAACAGAAATAACAGGCACGCCTACCACATGTCGATGTTTATCTTTAGCACAAGGTTTAGCAATTCTAGCAGTTTCATCGCAGAACTGAATAACATGCCCATCAATATTATCAGCCAAGAGATCTTTAACAATAGCAACATTAGGTTCAACTTTAACTTGCTCAGGAGGTGTATAAGTTCTAATATTGCTTTTACGAACCACAGTTGAAGCTTTAACATGATACTTTATTCTAACAGAGAAAGGTGGTTTCTCAACATAAGAAGTAGGAACAATAGGATTATTATAGGTGACAGTCTTTTCTTCAACTTTAATTGGTGCAACTACTTTTACTTCTATGGGAGGATGATATTTAAACCACTTCTCCTTAGGTAGATCAACATAAGTAGCAAAAGATTCATAGAAAGAAGCTACTATCTCAGAGTCAAGTCCATATTTAGTGTTAAACTTACGGAAAATCTCGGTATCCATAAAAGATTTAACACAATCAAACTTAGGTGTCATACCTGACTCCTTACCTTCGTCGAGATCCCAATCTTCAGAGTTGCATTTAATTCTATCCAATAAATCCCGTTTAAATTCAATAGTCTTCATCATAAAAGAGCCAGCACAAGAAGTATCGAGCATGGTGCGATTGTTTTTAGAAAGCCGAGCATAAAAGTTTTGAATATAGTTTCTCTTGGGAGCTCATGATTGGGGCATGAATATAACATCGATTTAAGCCTCCCCCAAGCTTGAGCGATGCTTTCTCCTTCGCGAGGCCAAAAATTATATATATAATTGCGATCACGATGAACAAGATGCATAGGATAATACTTTTGATGAAATTCCAATCTCAATCTTCTATAGTTCCATGATCTCTTATCATCACGTAGCCTATACCATGTCAACGCATCTCCTTTTAAAGATAAAGGTAAAACCTTCTTCTTAGCAACATCATCGGGTATACCTGCAAGCTTAAATAATCCACAAACTTCATCCACATATATTAGGTGCTCATCAGGATGCTTTGTTCCATCTCCTGAAAAAATATTAGCTAGCAGTTTTTCTATCACACCCCAAGGAAATTCAAAGGGAACATTTTCATATTCAATAGGTTCAGTAGGTTGAGGAGCAACTCTTTGCTCTACTGGTCGGGGTGAAGATACCCCGAACAAGCCCCTCAGAGGATTACTTTCCATAGTAACAAGTGACAGTAAATTTCAGCACACTATATAAATTTTTCCTTACCAAATTCCACCTACCGAAGGTGCTTCACTCCCCGGCAACGGCGCCAGAAAAGAGTCTTGATGACCCACAAGTATAGGGGATCTATCGTAGTCCCTTCGATAAGTAAGAGTGTTGAACCCAACGAGGAGCAGAAGGAAATGATAAGCGGTTTTCAGCAAGGTATTCTCTGGAAGTACTGAAATAAGTGGTAACAGATAGTTTCGTGATAAGATAATTTGTAACGAGCAACAAGTAACAAAAGTAAATAAAGTGCAGCAAGGTGGCCCAATCCTTTTTGTAGCAAAGGACAAGCCTGGACAAACTCTTATATAAGGAAAAGCGCTCCCGAGGACACATGGGAATATCTTCAAGCTAGTTTTCATCACGTTCATATGATTCGCGTTAGGTACTTTGATAATTTGATATGTGGGTGGACCGGTACTTGGGTGCTGTTCTTACTTGAACAAGCATCCCACTTATGATTAACCTCTATTGCAAGCATCCGCAACTACAACAAAAGTATTAAGGTAAACCTAACCATAGCATGGAACATGTGGATCCAAATCAGCCCCTTACGAAGCAACGCATAAACTAGGGTTTAAGCTTCTGTCACTCTAGCAACCCATCATCTACTTATTACTTCCCAATGCCTTCCTCTAGGCCCAAATAATGGTGAAGTGTTATGTAATCGATGTTCACATAACACCACTAGAGGCTAGAAAACATACATCTCATCAAAATATCGAACGAATACCAAATTCACATGACTACTAATAGCAAGACTTCTCCCATGTCCTCAGGAACAAACGTAACTACTCACAAAGCATATTCATGTTCATAATCAGAGGGGTAATAATATGCATAAAGGATCTGAACATATGATCTTCCACCAAATAAACCAACTAGCATCAACTACAAGGAGTAATCAACACTACTAGCAACCTACTAGTACCAATCCCGGACTTGGAGACAAGAATTGGATACAAGAGATGAACTAGGGTTTTGAGATGAGATGGTGCTGGTGAAGATGTTGATGGAGATTGCCCTCTCCCGATGAGAGGAGCGTTGGTGATGATGATGGCAATGATTTCCCCCTCCCAGAGGGAAGTGTCCCCGGCAGAACAGCTCTGCCGGAGCCCTAGATTGACTCCGCCAAGGTTCCGCCTCGTGGCGGCGAAGTCTCGTCCCGGAAGGTTGCTTATCGATTTTTCCTTGACGAAAGACCTCACATAGCAGAAGATGGACATCGGAGGGCCAACAGGGGGCCCACGAGGTAGGGGGGCGCGCCCCCCACCCTCGTGGACAGGTGGGCCCCCCTCTGGTGAATTTCTTCCGCTGGATATTTTTTATATATTCTGAAAATCACTTCCGTGTAGTTTCAGGACTTTTGGAGTTGCACAGGATAGGTCTCTAATATTTGCTCCTTTTTCAGCCCAGAATTCCAGTTGCCGGCCACTACTAGAAATTAGGCCAATAACGATCAACATCTAAAAGTCTTGGTTGTTATTCTTCCGATGAGCTAGTCCCACGTTTAAACTAACCCCACGAAACCTCCCGAACAGCGATGGATCTGCCGGTCGTTAGGTTGGTGGCCGTAGTTGATTAATACTCCATATATTTGATACTTTTTTTTCGTGAATACGCTAAGCTAGCGTATCATTGCATTGTATTTGATACTTTTATTTTTTTTAGAGTAGTTAGCATCCTTATCTGGTGAAACGAGGGAGATAAAAGGAAGATAAATAAAAGTCACTTTTAACTATCCCTACAGTCTCGCGTCCAGGTAAACCACTGTGGTGCATCCCCTCTCAGATTGAGCCGCTCGCCCCCGCAGCCGCCACCGCCACGAACGCCGCATGCCCACGTCGTCCCCTCGCCTCCTCATCGCAGGACGCCGACCCAGATGCGCTCGCTGCCGAGGTCGTCCGAGTGGAGCAGAGGACCAACGCTCGCTGCTGAGATCGTCCGAGTGGACCGGATCCCTTATCGGGTGCTCGACGAGCAGCGCAACGGGGTCCAGAGGATCAACGCCGAGGTCAATTCCGCATCCATCGGATCTAGTAGTTCAGTGATGAGGTCAATACTCCTATGTGTTGGTCGGATCTAGCTCGGTGATGAGGTCAGTGTTGCTACCGCATCGGCCGTATCTCGTAGCGGGCTGGGGATATTTGGAGTGGATCGCTAATGGTTTCCCAGCAGTTCTTATTCAGGTCTTTAGATGGGAGGGGAAGGCAGAGGCGGATACGATGCTGGACTCGTCTAGGACGGAGAAATGGTGCAACTGCTGCTCAATGCGAAAACAGAGGTTGAATTCGGGTTGTAGTCTCTCGCATGGCATGAACAGGACAGATATTGGGGACGAGCATTGTCGGGACGTGCAAAGGCTGCCGTGTAGCAGGTAATTAACTAGCTAAATACTTCACTCTAACCATTTTTGTTTGAGAATTTTCAATTTGAAAGTGAAGATGTATACCTGGATGCAGGTTTGTGGAGGTGATGCCGCCAGTCTTCTGAAGGGATGCGTGGAGATGCGTGTGGCACTGATCTAGGTACGTGCATACACTTCTCAGAACAAAGACGTTTTTTTACTTGCCTGATCTGAAAGTGAGGACAATGTGTTTGGCTGCTGATTATTTTTAACTTGTACGTACATGATTGATAATTTTGGCTTGTGTGAACTGAAAAGAAGAGTTAACGAGTTTGATTTTCAGAATGACCTCGTCAATCGATGGCCTATTTACATCTGGAGATGTGTCAATGTAAGCATAGCCTAATTATTGAGCAACGGCGTCTAAAAAGATATCATGTGCAATATATAGTCGTGTATACCTGATGTATACTTTTTTTTTCACTTTTGATTTAATTTGTTAGAATCCCAAAGAGCAGATTGCCATTGTAGACGCTCAGTACATGGTCCATTGTGCAGTTCCCATGCTCCAGGGCAAGGTAATTGTAAGTTTTTCTTGTAAGCTTAAACTTCTCCAAAATTGATGTCTCCTTGCGTGCTCTGTTTTTCATATGCTCAGCACTTTGAAGCTCCTCTTCTCCTCCAGGGTGACAAGAAAAGCCAGGAGGCCGTTTTGAGGTATGTATATCACTCACTCTTGAGAAGAATGGTAGTTTTTTTAGGCAGATGAGAATAATATTTGGTTTTAGTTTGTTTGGTATATGTGTTAAAAAAATAGTTGGGTATATAACAACAACCAAAAAAAGTTCATTTTTTTCCTGAGAAATAGAATAACTCCAGTTTTGCTTGAATTAGAAAAGAAACATTCCAATTAATATTTGCTTAAAATAGATTGCCTTTGTCGCACTAGGATAAGGACTATTGAAGAATTCAAGTGGAAACTTGTTCCTTTATGATATTATCCTCTTTGCTAGTTCTTTTATATGTACTGACATATAAACCATTAATGTTTTTTGTAGAACAGATGGTCCACATTGAAAGTAACATCACGAGGCATTGTAGTCATTGGTGAATAATGATAAGGACTTGTGATGGTGTCTCATGAGTGAAGAGAAAATATTTACTAGTTGTTACTTGATTTTTTTTGGTACAAATGAACATCTATATTGATTGTTCTGGATAGTGTTTTTGGTTAGTAATTTCGCAATGGTTTTTTATCTCCAGATATGTATGTGGGGAATTAGAGGCATTGCGAGGGCCAACATTAAGTAAGGCGGAATTGGTTTCTAAACTACATGCTTGTGAGCAAGCGAGGCAAGTGCTCGAAGGAACGTTCAATGGCATGGTGCAAGAGGTGTTAGAAATTAAGTGTATTGTATCTGGTATATTAGTAAGTGATAGTTCTCATGGAAGCCAACTTGAAGTTTCTTAAATGATATTTTAATGTATGTCAGAATATTGGTATTTGTATTAATAAAAGAGGCTATGATCCTTTCAAACCATATTCTCTTGTTTTTGTATTAATATGGATGTTAATATTGAAATGTTGGATGCTGCATAAAGTGATCGTTCAACGCAAAATTATACTAAATATAAGTGGTTCTGAAGGATATCAATGTGTGAAGAGAGTGGTCGCTAATGATACTTTGGTCAGTATGATAACATTATTAGCGACGACAATTGTGGTCGTTATTTCCATGGGATTGACGACCGCACACCATCTCGTCGTTACAAGAATAACGACCACAAAAGGTATGTGGTCGTTATACTTTTAATGACGGAGCCTACTACGACCAGCAGATTGTGGTCGTTAATGACCTTTAACGACCATGATCCGACCTTTAACGACTACATATACCATCGTTAAAAACCGTTTTCCTAGTAGTGGGCATTCTCCCTCCTTATGTAAACCTTGTAAAATAAGAGAGAATAGCCATAAGTATTTTGACATAATGTGTAATAACAGCACATAATGCAGTAAATATCGATATAAAAACATGATGCAAAATGGACGTATCAGTCAACCAGAGTAAGATCCGCACCAGAGTGGTACGGTAATCCTGTTCTGGAGGTCATGTTACTTGACCATGACGAACCTACGAACTATGAGGAAGCGATGATGAGCCCAGATTCTGCGAAATGGCTTGATGCCATGAAATCTGAGATGGGATCCATATATGAGAACAAAGTGTGGACTTTGGTTGACTTGCCCGATGATCGGCAAGCCATCGAGAATAACTGGATCTTCAAGAAGAAGACTGACGCTGACGGTAATGTTACTGTCCACAAAGCTCGACTTATTGCGGAAGGTTTTCGGGAAGTTCAAGGAGTTGACTACGATGAGACTTTCTCACCCGTAGTGATGCTTAAGTCCGTCCGAATCATGTTAGCAATTGCTGCATTTTATGATTATAAAGACTGCATTCCTGAATGGATTTCTGGAAGAAGAGTTGTATATGATGCAACCTCAAGGTTTTATCGATCCAAAGGATGCTAACGAAGTGTGCAAGCTCCAGCGATCAATTTTTGGACTGGTGCAAGCATCTCGGAGTTGGAATAAACGTTTTGATAGTGTGATCAATGCATATGGTTTTATACAGACTTTTGAAGAAGTCTGTATTTACAAGAAAGTGAGTGGGAGCTCTGTAGCATTTCTAATATTATATGTGGATGACATATTGTTGATTGCAAATGATATAGAATTTCTGGATAGCATAAAAGGATACTTGAATAAGAGTTTTTCAATGAAAGACCTCGGTGAAGCTGCTTATATATTGGGCATCAAGATCTATAGAGATAGATCAAGACGCTTAATTGGACTTTCACAAAGTACATACCTTGATAAAGTTTGAAGAAGTTCAAAATGGATCAAGCAAAGAAAGGGTTTTTGCATGTGTTACAAGGTGTGAAGTTGAGTCAGACTCAATGCCCGACCACTTCAGAAGATAGAGAGAAAATGAAAGGTATTCCCTATGCTTCAGCCATAGGCTCTATCATGTATGCAATGTTGTGTACAAGACCTGATGTGTGCCTTGCTATTAGTTTAGCAGGGAGGTACCAAAGTAATTTAGAAGTGGATCACTAGACAGCAGTCAAGAACATCCTGAAATACCTGAAAAGGACTAAGGATATGTTTCTCCTTTATGGAGGTGACAAAGAGCTCGTCGTAAATGGTTACGTTGATGCAAGCTTTGACACTGATCCGGATGACTCTAAGTCACAAACCGGATACGTGTTTATATTGAACGGTGGAGCTGTCAGTTGGTGCAGTTCTAAGCAAAGTGTCGTGATGGGATCTACGTGTGAAGAGGAGTACATAGCTGCTTCGGAAGCAGCAAATGAAGGAGTCTGGATGAAGGAGTTCATATCCGATCTAGGTGTCATACCTAGTGCATCGGGTCCAATGAAAATCTTTTGTGACAATACTGGTGCAATTGCCTTGGCAAAGGAATCCAGATTTCACAAGAGAACCAAACACATCAAGAGACACTTCAATTCCATCTGCGATCAAGTCAAAGGAGGGAGACATAGAGATTTGCAAGATACATACAGATCTGAATGTTGCAGACCTATTGACTAAGCCTCTCTCATGAGCAAAATGTGATCGATCAGCACCAAGACTCCATGGGTGTTAGAATTATTACTGTGTAATCTAGATTATTGACTCTAGTGCAAGTGCGAGACTGAAGGAAATATGCCCTAGAGGCAATAATAAAGTTGTTACTTATATTTCCTTATATCATGATAAATATTTATTATTCATGCTAGAATTGTATTAACCGGAAACTTAGTACATGTGTGAGTACATAGACAAACAGAGTGTCACTAGTATGCCTCTACTTGACTAGCTCGTTGAATCAAAGATGGTTATGTTTCCTAACCATAGACATGAGTTATGTCGTGGAATTGTCACGGCAGATGTCCTCTTGCAAGGACTTAGTCGTGGAGCCATCGCAACTAGGAAGCTTAAAGGGGTTAATCGGGACAAAGGACACGAGAGGTTTATACTAGTTCGGCCCCTTACGGTGAAGGTAAGGCCTACGTCTAGTTGGGTTGGTATTGCTTGATGTTTCGATGACCAGGGAGCGAGATACGCTATGCCCGGTTCTCGATTGGTTGTTTTCTTTCCCTAAGCCGCCGGCGGGTCGTCCCTTTATATACACGGGTTGACGCCCTGCGGCCTACAGAGTCCCGGCCGGCTCATAAACAGTGTCCGGCTCGGTGACTATTTACTTCTACCTTATGTTACAAGTCATGCCATCATGGCGGTTTGTCACTACGGGCCTTAAGCCGCCTGTGGGCCTTAGACCCTTTGAACCGCCATCTTCATGCTTGACCTTGGGCTTCCTTCTGATGAGTCCTCTTTGTGTAACCAGGCCCCTCCTGGGCGGCTTACACAAATAGTTATCTCCCCAACATTAGGCCCCAAATTGATTTGAACCGGTTCACGTCAATCTTAAAATACCTTGACAACCAGTCTTTCTGTCTTCTGACCATAAAAAAGGTCATAACCCGCCGTGACGTCATCTTCTGGATCCGTTTTAACCCGCTGTGACGTCATCTTTAATTAAATTCATACTTTACTCCGTCATATCCTTCAACGGATCTTTGCCTTTACTGACCCTTCCCAAAACCGAGGCGTCGGGGCCGCTGGATAATGATGTTTGGCCTCCTCGTTTCTCGCGCCGTCTCAGTCGGCCCTTCCTTATAAATAGGTGCGACCCAGGTCTTTCCCATTCTCCTTCGGTCGTCTTCCTCCTCGCACTCCCTTCTCTGCTGCTCGAGCTCCACCGCCGCCGCCGTCGAACCCCTCGTCTTCAACGACTCAGGCCGCTGCATCAACCTGACTCTGACCAGAAATCGACGGCGAATCTCCGCAGCTCGTCCACATCCGTGAGTTCCTCTCCTTCCCTTTCTTAGATCTACATTGGAATTTTGTTGAGTTCGTCGGTGTTCATCGCCGCCCGACGCAAACCCTTGCTAGTTTTCACCTCCAAAGCCCTGTTTAGATTGTAAAGACAACATAGAACTGTTGCGGCGATTGTTTGCACTTATTTTGTATAAAAATAGATCTCATTTCCCCTGTTTGGAAGCCCTCTCCGAGTGTATGAACTTCTCTGCACTGCTTTAGGTCTAGAAATTTTTCTTTCCAGAGCGACCGTTTGATCCAAAATAATAATTGCAACTTGTGAAACATGTTTGTTCCACACTTAGCCAAAAATTGCCTCTGTTGAATCTGTTTTACCCATAGTAGTCCGGTTTAAGACAACACCGGCTGTCAGCACCACTTGCTTCCGGCGACTTAAGAAAAAAATTAATTACCTTTGATACTTGTAGCGACTTAAATGCCATCGCATAGTTACCCATATGTCATTAGGCCCCTTCTTAAGCCGCCGCCTTGAATAAATCAATAGTGCTCTCCTCCGTGTTATAAATTGAGCCGGAAAAATTCTTTTTCCTTGTTGTAGGCTTCGATTTACGCAATGGCGCCCAAAGCTCCCAAACCTCCGGTGACCTGTAATTGGATCCTGTCCATTGTCACAGAAAGCAAATTGTCCGAATTTGTGAAGTCAGGCTATCTGCCCAAGAAGGATGTGATGTCCTATCGTGCCCCTGAGCCGTCTGAAGAAAAACCTCAACCCAAGGGAGGGGAGGTGATCATTTTTACTGATCATATGAGCCGGGTATTTGCTCCACCCTGTTCAAAATTCTTTAGGGTTGTTCTGAAATTCTTTGATCTAAGGCCTCAAGACATCGGACTTAATTCCGTGTCAAACATATGCAACTTCCAAGTCTTCAGCGAGGTGTACCTTGGAGAAGAACCCAGCTTACTTTTATTCAGAGAGCTGTTTTACTTAAACCAGCAGAACGAGCGTGCCAACGGGCCCAGTCTAGAGCTCGGTGGTATCTCAATTCAGCGGCGAAGAGATTGCCTTTTTCCGTATGCTGAGCTGCCGAGTCATCCCAAAGACTGGAACCAGACGTGGTCTTCGGCTGGCGAAAATCCACTGCCCGGCTTTCATGTCTTGCGCCTTGAATCCAACCACCCGCTGTCGGATAAATTGACTGTTGTTGAACGTCTGCCACTCACCCCCATTATCAAGAAAATCAAAGCTCTTTTGGGGAACGGCTTAGATGGCATCGACCTGGTCTGAGTCTGGGTTGCTTGGAGAATAATTCCATTAAGCCGCTGTCCCGGCTTAATGTGTACTTACTCAGGCGAGAAGGATGATCCTTAGCGTCACAGTCCTGACGACTTACCAGATGGTGTGGTGGAGGCTACCACCCAGTCCTTGTTGAAAGAGGGCACAGTGACCAGTAACGCCTTCGGCTTACTGCCCTTCTCCAAGAAGAACCCGGCCCCTGCAGTAAGTCATCAGCCTTAATGATTATCTTTACTATGTATACCTTGCTTTTACTCATAACCCTTCTGGAAGGTCAAGTACGACCATGAGGCGGCCAAACAAGCCAGAGCGGCCAAGAGAGACGAAAGAAAAGCCGCCAAGCCTACAACTTCAAAGAAAAGGAAGCCAAGCGCCTCAGAGATGTTCAAACTTGATGATTCTGACGATGATGAAGAAGAGGTAACTTTTAACTTTCCTGAATCTTTTATCATCACCTCACTGACATTACTTCCCTTTCAGGAAGACACGGGAAATAGCCAACCCGTCAAGGAAGAGGTAACTATAATATCCTCCGACTCCGAGCCTCTGCCGCGTCAGAAAATTCGAAGAGTAACCCGAAAAGTAAGATTTTCACATCCTTGGCTTACCAAGATCCTGACTTTCTTTTGAAGCGACAGCAAATTGAAAGCCGGAGGCAGACCCGGACCAGCAAGGATGCAGAGCTCTCCTCCGGCTTACCTGACGTGACCAGGAAGCGTCGGAATGAGGTTATCTCCGACTTACACTCTGTTTCACCTTTGGCGGGTTTAATTCGTCAACCTCTCAATTCATCTGACTCCAATTATCAGGATACCTCTCCTTCCTCCGGCGAGTCTATGCAGTCAAACATGCCGGCTTTTAAAACTGCACCTGGGTAATGTTGATTTGTTTACCTTATGCTTTATCTTACTCATGTTTTTGTACTCACTCTTCTGCCTTGTCCCCAGTGTGCAAGTGAAAGCCCAGGAAGAAAACAAAGAAGGATAAACCGACCCAAGACCCTGTAGTGTCTGAGCCGGAACTGGGCACGGCTGCCCCTGACTCTTCCACACATCAGCCACCGCCTGAGCCGGCTCATGATATTCCAGCACCAACTTCCGACCCGCCTGCTGAAGATACTCTTGATGGCTCTGATAACCCGGAAGCACCTAGCCCGGCCAAGACGACCGATCCAGAAGTGGAAATTCTCAAGACTCAGTTTGTTGAGCCAGCACAGCCCACCATACTCGCCAAGTGCTCTACTAAGGAGGAATTGCTAGAACGCCGAAACGCCAAGATGGACATCACTGGCTATACTTATTTGAGTATTGGAGATATCATCTCGAGCTATATTAATCAAGTGCATAGCAGCCGCGACTTGGAAATTGACATGGTGAAGCAAATACAGCAAAAATCTGAGGTACGACTTATGCTACCTTCCCTTAACCATACTTACTGTACTAGCCCCCAAGTCTACTGCTTATAAGTAAATATGTTGTAGACTTACAAAACTTTCTAGCACCATTTGTCCGGCTTAAAAAGAAGACAATTAAACCGGTTGTATCGAGAAATGTTGAACTTGCGATACACATTAGCCCCCAAGTGCCACGTACCTTTGCTTGCAAGGTGCTTGGGACTTTACTCTACTTAAGCCGACATAGTAATGTAGAATTCTTCAGCATACATTAGCCCCCAAGTGTCAAGTATCTTTGCTTGCAAAGTGCTTGGGACTTAACATTATTTTATCATGATCCTGACTATGTCCTCGTACTAATGCAGGCCACCATAAGTCAATTTGAGTCAGAGATTGCGGACCTGAAGAGCCGCCTGGCAGCCCAGGAACTTGAAATTCAAAAGGCCAACTCCAAGTTTGAATTCAGCATCTCTGAACAAGAGAAGTTGAAGAAGAACTTTGAGTCGGAGAAGAAAACCTGGGCTGATGAGAAGGCCTCTCTGGTGACTCGGGCCGAGACAGCAGAAACCTCACTCGCAGAAGCAACAACTGAGCTGTCCGGCTTAAAGCGCTAGATATCTCAAATGGTCTCAGCAATCTTCGGTAAGTTATTATATGTAAACCTCAAATATTACAATCCTTCCCTTGATGGCTATGTTAATTACTACCTCCGGCTAACCTTTTGTCGAATAACCCAGGCCCTAGGAGCACAAACCTCAAGCAGAACATGGTGGTCAAGCTGAAGGCAGTCTACACTCTGGTGGAGCAACTGTACACCGGGTCACAACGTGCTTTGGCCGTTGTGGCTTTATCAAATGATGCCCACATCTCCTACAAGATGTGCTAAAACGGCTTGTTGTGCTACCTCAGCGGGTCCAAGAGCTAAGATGGGCATATGCAAGAGCCGGGGCTATAGCTGCCTTGAGTCGGGCCAAGGCGTGGATTCCAGAGCTAGACCCAGCCGACCTCACTCTTGGATACCCCAGTCTGAAGGAGGATGGAACCTTGTTTGATGAATCAGACTTCACTGCCTGTGTAAAAGACATACGCCTCGTGGCTACTCTTATTGGAAACGACACTGATCTTACCAAGTATCAGCCGGGTTATGACAGCGAGAACCGGAGGATTCCAACACCTCATTATGATGAAGTCAGCTTGATCCCTCCAACTCGTAAGCATACCTTTGCCCCTGAAGTCGACCCCACCGGTTTAATAGATGATGAAGCTGAGTTTGAAGCCTTGAGTGGCATTGACTGGGCCTCATCAACCTTCCAGGATAGGGCAGCCGATGGAGAGGCGGAAAAGGATAATCCGGAAGCTTCAGGTCAACCCCAGGAGTAAACCGCTAGGCGCCATATGTTTTATGTCTTTATGAGAACAATGCCGCACCATTCAGACTTGGGGAGTCTTGTAATAGGGTAGAAAGACTCTCAATTTTTGTTATGCCTTTCGTGCATGTTTATGGCGCTCAATACTTTCTTAAGCCGCCATTGTTATATACTTCCAGCTTTTATTGATCTCCTAGTTCCTTTATGCTAAATAAAAGTTGCCTACCTTATCCTGCATAGGAAGCAAACAAAAATCCTCTGGCGACTTACGACCTCAGGGGTTACATAAGGTATTGATAACCCGGAGTATACACCAAACAATTTTAGGAGAACCAACTTACGATTAAACTTAGTAGACATAATCATAATGATATACCTGTGATGCTTGTGGTTATCTCTCCGGATTATATAACCCAACCCCGGAGGGTAAATTTAACTCCTGAAAATTGGTACATAAAAGTTCACCTGGTACTTAACAACCTGAAGTAACCAATATTAACCCGGAGGAACGAAATCCACTCCATAGTATTTTCAAGAGAGCCTCAGGATGGTCAAACATTGACACTTATAAAACATGATGAATAATAAACAAATTTAAAGGCCTCTGATTCGAATACGATCAGTGAACCGTCCCAAAGGGGTTAAGCTAAGATTCGTATACGATCATATAGCCCCCAGTGGCTATGGCGATGCCGATCAAGTGGGTATCGACAGCTATGTTCTCTTTGGTTCGAATACGACCTATGTTTGAACAGGAAGCCCCCAAGTGACCATAAGAGTTGTTTAATGACGCTGATTCAAATACGATCCATGTCAGACCCAAAGGGGTTAAGCTATGATTCAGATATGATCAGGAAGCCCCCAAGTGGGTTTGGCAATATGCCGATCAAGTGGGTATCGACAGCTATGTTCTCTTTGGTTCGAATACGACCTATGTTTGAACAGAAAGCCCCTAGGTGACCATAGCTAGATTCAGATATGATCTTAAGCCGGACCAAAGGGAAAGCCGGATTCAGATATGACCCGCTCCCTGTTGGTCGTTTCCACCACATGAAAAAAGAAGACATGTAAATCTTTGAGGGTAAAAAGGACAGACGTCCTGTTTTATTGCTTTATATAATATATACATCCTGAGAGCGGGTGGCTCAGGTATAGTACGGCCGAAGATGAGCGATATTCCACGGCATGCGGGTCTCTTCCTCCGACTTACGTGAGTCTTTATGCTCTCGAACATCGATAAGATAGTATGACTCGTTGTTCAGATTCTTGCTGACCACAAAGGGTCCTTCCCAAGGAGGGGATAGCTTGTGCATATCAGACTGATCCTGAATGAGCTGGAGCACTAGGTCGCCTTCCTAAAAGGTTCTGCTTCTAACTCGGCGGCTGTGATAGCGGCGCAGGTCTTGCTGGTAAATCGTCGAGCGAGCTATTGCCAAGTCTCGCTCCTCATCCAACAAGTCAAGTGCATCCTGACGAGCCTTCTCATTGTCAGCCTCAACGTAAGCCGCTACGCGAGGCGAGTCATGACGGATGTCACTTGGTAGGACCGCCTCTGCTCCGTATACCATGAAGAAAGGTGTGTAACCCATAGATCTGTTAGGTGTAGTGTTGATACTCCAAAGTACAGAGGGTAACTCCTCCACCCAACAACCCGGCGTCCGCTGTAAGGGTACCAAGAGCCAGGGTTTGATGCCCTTCAAAATCTCCTGATTTGCTCTTTCTGGTTGACCATTGGACTAAGGATGAGCAACAGCCGAAACATCAAGCCGGATATGTTCCCTTTGACAGAACTCTTCCATGGCACCCTTGGAGAGATTAGTGCCATTATCAGTTATGATGTTGTGCGGAAAACCAAAACGAAAGATCACCTTTTTCATGAACTGAACCGCTGTGGCTACATCACACTTACTGACCGGCTCTGCCTTGACCCACTTTGTGAACTTATCCACTGCCACCAGGAGGTGTGTCTTTTTGTCTTTAGACCTTTTGAAAGGTCCAACCATGTCAAGCCCCCAGACTGCAAACGGCCAAGTAATTGGAATCATTCTCAATTCTTGAGCCGGCACATGAGCTCGTCGTGAGAGTTTCTGACATCCGTCACATTTACTGACCAGATCTTCTGCGTCGGCATGAGCCGTCAGCCAATAAAACCCATGACGGAAAGCCATGGCTACAAGGGATTTTGAGCCGGCATGATGACCACAATCCCCTTCATGGATCTCACGAAGTATCTCCTGACCCTCCGCAGGTGACACGCAACGTTGGAACGCTCCAGTGACGCTGCGGTGATGTAACTCGCCATTAACGATTGTCATGGACTTTGACCGCCGGATGATTTGTCTCGCCAAGGTCTCATCCTCAGGCAGCTCTCCCCGGGTCATATAAGCCAGGTAAGGCACTGTCCAATCCGGGATGATGTGGAGAGCCGCTACTAGCTGCGCCTCCGGGTCTGGCACTGCTGGATCTTCTTCTGTATGTAACTTGAGAGAAGGGTTATGCAAGACATTGAGAAAGGTGTTAGGCGGCACCGGCTTACGTTTAGATCCTAGCCGGCTTAAGGCATCAGCCGCCTCATTCTTCCTTCGATCAATGTGTTCCACCTGATAACCCTTGAAGTGCCCAGCTACAACATCAACTTCACGACGGTAAGCCGCCATAAGGGGATCCTTGGAGTCCCACTTGCCCGACACCTGTTGAGCCACAAGGTCCGAGTCACCCAAACACCTTACCCGGCTCAAATTCATCTCTTTGGCCATTCGGAGACCACGGAGTAAGGCCTCATACTCAGCTGCATTGTTAGTACAAGGAAACATAAGCCGGAGCACATAACAGAATTTGTCACCTCGAGGGGAAGTTAAAACTACACCAGCCCCTGAGCCTTCTAATTAACTGCCTGGACCCATCAAAGTGAATAGTCCAATATGTATTATCTGGCTTCTCCTCAGGTGCCTGCAACTCTGTCCAATCATTGATAAAATCCACCAAGACTTGAGACTTAATAGCAGTACGTGGCATGTACTTGAGACCGTGAGGACCAAGCTCAATGGCCCACTTGGCGACTCGTCATGTGGCCTCTCTATTCTGGATTATGTCTCCCAAAGGGGCAGAACTTAACACAGTGATAGGGTGACCTTGGAAGTATTGCTTCAGCTTCCAGCTTGCCATGAACACTCCGTAAACAAGCTTCTGCCAATGCGGATATCTTTGTTTAGACTCAATGAGCACCTCACTGACGTACTAAGCCGGCCGTTGAACCGGATGCTCTTTGCCAGCCTCCTTGCACTCCACCACGATCGCAACACTGACAGCTCGTGAGTTAGCAGCCACATATAACAACAATGGCTCTCTATCAATGGGAGCTGCTAGGACCGGCGGCTCAGATAACTGTCTCTTTAAATCCTCAAAGGCAGTATTAGCAGCATCGCTCTAGACAAAAGTGTCTGTCTTCTTCATCATCTGATACAGCGGTAGGGCCTTCTCACCTAACCGGCTTATGAACCGGCTTAAAGCAGCAACACGACCCGCCAATCTTTGAACGTCATTGATGCACGCCGGCTTAGCCAGAGAGGTAATTGCCTTGATTTTTTCCGGATTAGCTTCAATGCCCCTGTTTGAGACCAGAAATCCCAAAAGCTTGCCTGCGGGTATGCCGAACACACACTTGTCCGGGTTAAGCATCATCTTCTGAACCCGGAGATTATCAAAGGTCTCCTTTAAATCAGATATCAAGGTTTCCTTCTCTCTGGACTTCACCACTATGTCATCCACATAAGCATGAACATTGCGCCCAATCTGATTATGGAGACAGTTCTGTACACACCGCTGATAAGTCGCCTGGGCACTCTTAAGCCCAAAAGTCATAGATATATAGCAGAAGGCTCCAAACAGAGTGATGAAAGCCGTCTTCTCCTGGTCCTTGACTGCCATCTTGATCTGATGATATCCAGAATAAGCATCCAAAAAACTCAAACGCTCACAACCCGCCATAGCATCAATGATTTGATCGATACGGGGGACAGCAAAAGGATCAGTCGGACAAGATTTATTTAAGTCCGTGTAATCCACACACATCCGCCAGGTGCCGTTCTTCTTGAGTACGAGCACCGGGTTAGCCAGCCACTCCGGGTGAAAAACTTCGATAATGAACCCAGCCACCAAGAGCCGGGCAACCTCTTCTCCAATATCTTTTCGTCTTTTTTCGTTGAATCGCCGAAGAAAACTGCCTGACCGGCTTATACTTCGGATCAATATTAAGAATTTGCTCAGCGAGTCCTCTCGGTACACCCGGCATGTCAGAAGGTTTCCATGCAAAGATGTCCCGGTTCTCACGGATGAACTCGATGAGCGCGCTTTCCTATTTAGGATCTAAGTTGGCACTGATGCTGAATTGCTTAGATGAGTCGCCCGGAGTGAAATCCACAAGTTTAGTTTCAGCCGCCGATTTAAACTTCAACGCCGGGTCATGCTCTGTAGTTGGCTTCTTCAGAGAGGTCATATCTACCGGGTCAACATTATCTTGATAAAACTTTAGCTCTTCCGCTGCACAAACAGACTCAGCATAAGCTGCGTCGCCCTCTTCACACTCCAAGGCTACCTTTCGACTCCCATGCATAGTGATGGTGCCCTTGTGACCCGGCATCTTAAGCTGCAGATAAACATAACATGGCCGTGCCATGAACTTGGCATAAGCCGGCCGCCCAAACAGAGCATGATACGGACTTTTGATTTTGACCACCTTGAATGTCAATTTCTCAGCCCGGGAATCATATTCATCTCCAAAGGCCACCTCCAATTCAATCTTACCGACTGGGTACGCCAATTTACCAGGCACCACCCCATGGAAGACGGTGTTGGATGTCTTTAAATTTTTATCAGTCAAACCCATGCGCCGAAAGGTTTCGTAATAGAGGTTGTTGATGCTGCTACCTCCATCCATGAGTACCTTGGTGAATTTATATCCACCGACCTAAGGTGCTACAACCAAGGCTAACTGACCCGGATTATCATCCCGGGAAGGGTGATCTTCCCTGCTCCACACGATGGGCTGCTCTGACCACCTCAGGTAACAAGGAACTGTCGGCTCAACAGAGTTCACGACCCTCTTATGAATCTTTTGGTCACGTTTGCATAAGCTAGTGGTGAACACATGATACTGCCCACTATTCAGCTGCTTTAGATGGCTTTGATAACCCGACTGCTCTGTTGCTGTCCTCCTTGACCAGACTGATGTTGATTATAACCGCCTTGATTTCCCTGAAAGCCGGAACTTGAACCGCCGCCCGGGCCATGAAAACCGCCGGCACCTGAGCCGCCGCCCAACCCATGATTGCCATCAAACGTGTTGGAATTCTTGAAAGCCTTCATGATGGCACAATCTTTCCACAAGTGGGTGGCAGGTCGTTCCCGGGTGCCGTGCCTTGGGCAGGGCTCATTGAGTAGCTGCTCAAGAGATGGACCTGACCCACTTCCTCGAGGGGGCGGTTTTCCCTTACGTCTCTGATTGTTACCCTGCGCATTGGCGTTGGCCACAAACTTCGGGTTACCCTCCGCCTTAAGCTTATTGCCTCCTTGATTCGTCAGGTTATGCTGCTGACCCTTTCCATTGCCGTTCTTCTTCCCTTCCCTGTCTTTTCTTCATCAGACGCGGGATCCTTGGTACTATCAGAGTTGGCGTATTTAACTAAAGCTGCAATCAACGTACCCATATCGTTGCAATCACGCTTAAGGCGCCCCAGTTTCTGTCTCAGCGGCTCAAAGCGGCAATTCTTTTTCAACATGAGGACTGCAGAGCCGGCATCCATCTTGTCGGATGAATGTATAATCTCCTTGACCCGGCGCACCCAATGAGTTGTGGATTCACCCTCCTCTTGCTTACAATTTGTCAAGTCCACAATCGACATGGATTGCTTGCAAGAGTCTTTGAAGTTCTGTATGAATCGGGCCTTCAGCTCTGCCCAAGAACTAATGGAATTGGGTGGCAAACCCTTTAACCAAGACCGGGTCATTCCGTCCAACATCACGGTGAAGTACTTAGCCATTGCTGCGTCGCTGACTTCCAACAGCTCCATGGCCATCTCGTAACTTTCAATCCATGCTCCGGGCTGTAAGTCGGCCGTGTAATTTGGCACCTTGCGAGGCCCCTTGAAGTCCTTGGGCAAACGCACATTACGTAGAGCCGGCACTAAACAAGGGACACCGCCGGTACTGGTGGCTACTCCTGCCTCAACAGAAGTCGTCGGGTAATCCGGAAGGGCCTCCTGAGCCGTCAGCTGGGCCGCCAGTTGAGCCGCCCGCTCGTCCTCCTGATGTATTCGGTCCTGCACTGGGTTATAACCGCCGGGCTGGTTACGGCGCTGAGCGTTGCTTGATAAAGCTCCCGACTCCATGTGCCTGCTGTAACTAAGGCTCCGGCTTGGACGAGTCGGAGCTAACCAGGGCGGTGGGGTTGAATGAATCATGTCCCGGCTATAAGAATAGGTCTCTTGTTGAGCCAGGGCCGACTGAACGAGATCTCTGATCCTCCGGGTCTCCACTACTGTCAGATCATCACCGTCCACTGGAAGAGCCGCCAAGCGTGCTGACGCTGCAATTAAATTCTCCATGGGGTTGGAGAAGTGACCCGGTCGTATCGGCACGTAACGGGGTGGCGCCATGTTCCCATGAGGAGGTGCCGTCACCCGAGTTTCAACCGGATCCTCGGCTGTCATGAACTGGTTGGCCTCCGGTGGGTTACTTGGTCCAGCTCCGGGCGTCGTGAAGAGGTTCCGTGGATTGTAAACCGGAGGTAAACGGGACTGAGTTTTCTGATGCCTTCTCCTCATCACCTCATTAGACGCGTTCAGGCTCATGGCAAGCTGGAAAGCCTCTGACTGGAGTTGCTGCGCCCGAGCATCCAAAGCCGCCCGTTTTGTGGCTAACCTGACGTCCTCAGCTGCTAAGGCCTCCTTGGCCCGAGCTATCTCCTCACGGACCTGTGCCACCTCTGCAATATGCTCATCTTGATTCGCAGGGATAACTGTGGTGGATAACAGGGCCGTAAGTTTATCCATGAGATCCATCAGCACCTAAGCCGGCGGGCGCACGGGGCCTCCTGCCCCGGCTACTCCTGACCCGGACGTTATGGCTGCTGCGGCTGTGGAATTTTGGCCGGGTTGAGTACCAGCCATGAAGACTCCTGCCCAATTTGGCGACTCGGAGGGGTCCGGAATAGTGCTGCCATCGGAACAGCCCCCAAGCCCGCCATCTTGCACTGGATATAGCGAATCTGTTGACCGGCGGATGAATCACCATCAGAGAGGACGACCGTCTCACCACCACCTTCAAATCCTTCAGAAAGTCCCCCCCCCCCCGTGGATGCAACCCACGAAGGCATGCTTCACGACGGGTTGAGCCCGGGCGAGTCTCACACGCTGAGCCGTCTCGATGAGGTCGGTGCAGTTGTCCGGCTCAGGGCCCGGCTCACCAATCCGGCCGATGAAGACGTGGATTCCGCCGAAGGGGACCCGGTATCCGTACTCAATTGAGCCGGCGTCGGGGCCCCAGCCTTCGTCGTCGATGTAGATCTTGCCGCGACGACTCTTGGTCATCCGGCCGACCGCGTATTCCTTGAGCCCTTCGAAGCTGCCCTTCAAGAACTCAAATCCACCGTGCACTGGCCCCACGGTGGGCGCCAACTGTCGTGGAATTGTCACGGCAGATGTCCTCTTGCAAGGACTTAGTCGTGGATCCATCGCAACTAGGAAGCTTAAAGGGGTTAATCGGGACAAAGGACACGAGAGGTTTATACTAGTTCGGCCCCTTACGGTGAAGGTAAGGCCTACGTCTAGTTGGGTTGGTATTGCTTGATGTTTCAATGACCAGGGAGCGAGATACGTTATGCCCGGTTCTCGATTGGTTGTTTTCTTGCCCTAAGCCGCCGGCGGGTCGTCCCTTTATATACACGGGTTGACGCCCTGCGGCCTACAGAGTCCCGGCCAGCTCATAAACAGTGTCCGGCTCGGTGACTATTTACTTCTACCTTATGTTACAAGTCATGCCATCATGGCGGTTTGTCACTACGGGCCTTAAGCCGCCTGTGGGCCTTAGACCCTTTGAACCGTCATCTTCACACTTGACCTTGGGCTTCCTTCTGATGAGTCCTCTTTGTGTAACCCGGCCCCTCCTGGGCGGCTTACACAAATAGTTATCTCCCCAACAAGTTTTCATTTGATTAACGGGATCACATCATTAGAAAATGATGTGATTGACTTGACTCATTCCGTTAGCTTAGCACTTGATCGTTTAGTATATTGCTATTGCTTTCTTCATGACTTATACATGTTCCTATGACTATGAGATTGTGCAACTCCCGAATACCGGAGGAACACTTTGTGTGCTACCAAACATCACAACGTAACTGGGTGATTATAAAGGTGCTCTACAGGTGTCTCCGATGGTACTTGTTGAGTTGGCATAGATCAAGATTAGGATTTGTCACTCCGATTGTCGGAGAGGTATCTCTGGGCCCTCTTGGTAATGCACATCACTATAAGCCTTGCAAGCAATGTAACTAATGAGTTAGTTGCGGGATGACGCATTATGAAATGAGTAAAGAGGCTTGCCGGTAACGAGATTGAACTAGGTATTGAGATACCGACGATCGAATCTCGGGCAAGTAACATACCGATGACAAAGGGAACAACGTATGTTGTTATGCGGTTTGACCGATAAAGATCTTCGTAGAATATGTGGGAGCCAATATGAACATCCAGGTTTCGCTATTGGTTATTGACCGGAGACGTGTCTCCGTCATGTCTACATAGTTCTTGAACCCGTAGGGTCCGCACGCTTAACATTCGGTGACGATCGGTATTATGAGTTTATGTGTTTTTGATGTACCGAAGATAGTTCAGAGTCCCAGATATGATCACGGACATAACAAGGAGTCTCGAAATGGTGGAGACATAAAGATTGATATATTGGACGACTATATTCGGACACCGGATGAGTTTCGGGGGTCACCGGATAATTATTGGAGTGCCGGGGGGTTATCGGAACCCCCCGGGGGATCTAATGGGCCAACATGGGCCTTGTGGGAGAGAGAGGAGAGGGCCTAGGGCTGTCCCCCCCCCCCCCCCGGGAGTCTGAATTGGACAAGGAGGGGGCGGCGCCCCCTCTTTCCTCTCTCCCCACTAGGAGGAGGACTCCCCCCTCTTCTTGGCGCGCCCCAAGGACGGTCGGCCTCCCCCTTGCTCCTTTATATACGGGGGCAGGGGGCACCCTAGGACACACAATTTGATTGTTCCAAGCCGTGTGCGGTGCCCCCCTCCATCATATTCCACCTCGATCATATCGTTGCAGTGCTTAGGCGAAGCCCTGCGCCGGTAGCTTCATCATCATCCTCATCATGCCGTCGTGCTAACGAAGCTCTTCCTCGACACTTTGTTGGATCGTGAGTTCGTGGGACGTCATCGAGCCAAACGTGTGCAGATTGCGGAGGTGCCGTACCTTCGGTGCTAGGATCGGTCGATCGTGAAGACGTACGACTACATCAACCGCGTTGTCATAACGCTTCCGCTTACGGTCTACGAAGGTACGTAGACAACACTCTCCCCTCTCGTTGATATGCATCACCATGCTCTTGCGTGTGCGTAGGAATTTTTTTGAAATTACTACGTTCCCCAACACTATGATCAAGGGTTTCACTTTTAGGGTGAGAATGGTGTGCCCGAGCATGGAGGAGGAGCGGCAACGTTTGCACAGTTCACCCAATTTCATCATGAATTACGTGATTGAGAAACTCACATGCAACTGCAAAATGATTTGGTTGAGTATATGTGAGATCATGTTGGCAACCAGTAGATGTATCTTTTTTTCAAATGTATTTGAGACAATTTAATTTTTATTCGGCGTGTAAAACTATGCTAAATTTATTTGGTTGTGAAAGTATGCTATTTTTGTTTCTGAAACTATGCAAAATGTGTGCACTTGTTGAAAAACAGCAGCCAGCTGGCCACGCCGGTAAGTATGGGTCAGCATGTTGAGTGCACTATTGACCCAAATCATAAACAGGGATGACGTCAAGCGGGCGGCCGACACAAACGGACAAAATCGCCGTCCGTTCAGGTCATCGCGTTGGAGTTGCTCTAAGCTTTACTCAGCCGGATACTCCACTATTTTACAGAGGATCGGTTAGAAATGCCATCATACCTCTTGCCTATCTGGCCACCTGTGATTCAAGCAAATGAATTTCAGGACTATAAAAATCTATGGGAGTGACTACACATTGATTTTTCAACCTATACATAGTTAAGAAAAAAGTGGAGACGTGCTCCTCCCTTCCATCCAACGACCCACTTCTTTTTTATCTGGATGGTGAAGAGATGGTCTGATACCATACAACTATATTGGTAGTTCAATCCCCGTCAACCATCGGTAGGATATTAGATGATATCGACACAAATTAATAGAAATACGGTTTTTATTGGCAACATCCATTGTACAAAACACATTACATTTGTAATATATAGAGAAGAAGTGTTGTGCACTTCGTTTATTGTTTGGAACTTGCCCACTATAGACCATTTAAACTAAAAATAACGTTCATATAATGGAAAACTATCTAGGCGTCACCGTAGATATAGTGACATCATTTACACTACAAGACTTAGTAGTAGTGGGTGCTTCTTTGTTCCCTGCCGTGCTTAAGCTGAAATATGCTGGGTGCTTAGGCTTTTGTAAGATCATGCTCTTGTTGCTTAGCATTGCAATTACGTCCAACATGGTCGGTCGATCAACTGCATTCTCTTGTACACACAACAATGCAATGTTAATGCACCTCATCATTTCCGTCGAATAAATGTTGGGAACCAATGCTGCATCAATGAGTTCGCCCCAGCTTTCCTCTTCAAATAATTGCCAAGCCTATTTGAAATTTCATCAAATAGTTAGTTGACCACAGAATAAACAAAGCCTTTTTCAGTTAATTGGATGTGTAAACATGCACTCACATGTCCAAGGAGGTTGATGAAAGCTCCGCATTCATGGGAATTCCTCTTCCCGCTAACGATCTCGAGAGTTAAAACACCAAAGCTGAATACATCCGATTTGATAGAGAAAATGCCGTGGGATGCATACTCAGGTGCCATGTAGCCACTAAAATAGTGTAATAATATATGTCAAATTACTATACGGGTGACTTGCAATAAAAATGTTTATAAGTGAAGTAATTCATATGAAACTTACTATGTACCAACCACTTTTCTTGTAGTATTTGTGTCGGTGTTATTTGAGCTGAATATTTTTGCTAACCCAAAATCTGATATTTTAGCATTCATTTCGCCATCCAAAAGAATGTTGCTTGGTTTAAGATCACGATGTATAACACGCAACCTAGAGTGCTTATGAAGGTAAAGAAGTCCTTCTGCTGTTCCTACAATTATCGCAATACGTTTGTTCCAGTCCATTAGAGCTTTTCTATCTTCATCTGCACGCAAATTAAATGTTGGTATAAGAGAGCAAAAACATCTAAAGAAACAATCAAAAGAAGAGAACTTCAGTTTGAGTAACTTTCCAGGTACCAGTATGACAAACAATGTAACATATGAATCTGAAAATACAAATATGTACCAAAGATAAAGAAGTCCAAGCTTTTGTTTGGCAAGTATTCATAGACCAGTATTTTCTCCTCTCCTTGAGAGCAACATCCCATGAGCCTAACCAAATTCCTGTGTTGCAGTTTGGCTATGAGCTCAACTTCATTTTTGAACTCTATGAAACCTTGTCCTGAATCCGAGTCAAGTCTCTTAACTGCTATCTCCACTCCGTCAGGAAAGCGGCCCTGGGAAAGAAAAAACATCTATCAGTATTGTGGGGGCTTTATGATGGATAATATTCTTCCTCTGATCCATTGTGTTTCTAATTCCTATATATACTCTCACAATAATGGTGATGCATGTTGTCTTGCCTAGAAAACAAGGATTATTACGTAACGTTGTTATATATATTTACCTTATAAACAGGGCCAAATCCACCTTCGCCAAGTTTGTTTTCCTCGGAAAAGTTATCAGTAGCCTCTAATATCTGATTAAAGTCAAATACTGCAAACTCAGACAGCTCTGCTTCCATTTCCCAAACTTCATCTCCTTCTTGAAACTCGTGAGAACGTTTCCCTTTACCTGAAAATTATGAATATCAATCTCTTCAATTACCACTCTTTATATAGATCATTTAGGTAATTAATTGACGCACCTTTTGTGTTCTTTGTTCTAAGCCGCCGAAGACAGTAGACGATGAAACAGAGTGCAACTAGTGCCACAGAAGCAGCAACCGATAAGGCAATTACCCAAGGTTTTACTCCATGTCCTTCAAAATTAGCATAAGTTTTTTCCAGTGTCAAGAAATTGTCATAAATTATAGTAATAACTAATGAATCAAGGATTGTTCATCACATACTCTTGCCTGCCGGAGCCGGAGCCGGCGCCGGTGCCTGAGCCAGGGATGATGGAGATGGAATCCGCTGTATGTTCTTGTCGTCGAAGAACATGAACGCTTCGAACCTGACGTTGCAGCGGAGCCGGAAGATCCGGCCACCGAGGCGCACGGAGTTGGTGGCGTTGATGGAGCCCACGAGACGCTGGAGGCACGCCAGGCAGT
Source organism: Aegilops umbellulata (assembly GCA_032464435.1). Taxonomy (NCBI): domain Eukaryota; kingdom Viridiplantae; phylum Streptophyta; class Magnoliopsida; order Poales; family Poaceae; genus Aegilops; species Aegilops umbellulata. The sequence goes on along the minus strand of CP136060.1, from coordinate 643,353,147 downwards.
CGCCGGCGGACAGGTCCGGCGTGCACTGCGCCAGGGAGTAGAGCGTTGTCGTGGTGCCGGGGCCAATGGAGTCCATGAACCCTGTGGCGAACCTCCTGGCCGCGGCGGCCGCGTAGCGCGCCGTCTGCCCCAGGAGCTGGCGGACGGCGGCAGCGACGACGCCGGCGTTGCCGGGGATGGACGTCACCGTGTTGAAGTACTGGAAGAAGGTACCGTTACCGGTGGTGCCGGACGCGGGGCTGAGGAAGTCGCGGTCGCCGGAGAAGCCGAGGAGGCAGCCTGGTTGTAAGGCGTTGGTCTCGTCGTAGTCGTAGTAGACGGTGGCGGCCGTGTGGTTGGGGCACATCTTCTGCGCGTAGCTGAAGGAGGAGGCGACGCACTCCCTGCACGCGGTGAGGTTGGTGGTGTCGTGGCGGCAGAGCGCGAGCGCGCGCACCACGCCGGCCGTGGAGTTGGCCGCGGCGTTTGCAGTAGCGGTGAGGAAGAGCTGCGGCGAGGAGGAGGTGTTTGCGGGGAGGGTGGCGTTGAGCACGGCCAGGTTGGAATGGTAGGTGCTGTTGGCCGTGTAGTTGCTGCCGCTCCCGCAGACGATCCCGATCGCCGACGCCGACGCCGGCATGAGGAGGAGGAGGAGAAGCAGCACGCCCGCCATGCTGACCGGACGTACGTGTGACTCCAGGTGCTGCTTCTCTTAATTGCCTCTGCTTCTCGTTGCTTTAACATGGCAAAATGTAGAGAAAGTCAAGGTCATCAGGTCGTTGGTGGAAAAAAAAAATTCTGCAGTGTTTGAAGGATCGACCTCGGCGTCACCCAGTTAATTTCTCGACTTCAGATTTGTTCACATCACTACCTCACTCACAGTCACAGCACAAGTCACACGCTTTCAGTCTACCAGTTCCGGGCCGGCAGGAGTAGAATTTTTCTTTTCCAATAAACAGTCTTTTGCTCGGTTTTATAAATAGGCAGGGCATCTCCAACGCGGAGTCGTTCGCAAACGTCACATGTCCACGTGTTTGGACATGGTTTTGTCATTCAACGTGAATCCCCATCAGTTTGTGGACATGTCCGTGCGTCCATTTTGTCGCAAACAAGACGGAAAGCAGGGGGAGGTATGCGGGCATCTGGACCGCCACTCGTACACGCCCGACACCCTGGTCCCATCCAAATCCCTTTCTGCCCGAAAAACCCTCTCCGCGTGCAGCGGTTACCGCGCATTCATGTTGGTCAGCCCGCTTCAGAAAGGACGTGACTCCATCGCATTGATGTCGGGCGAAGGGATGCGACCAGACGAGCAGATGGCGCCGCTTCAATGCCAACGCGCAGACCAAGAAGCCTACTCTGGCTAGTGCACCGCATAGAAGTCGGCTGCCCGACGATTTGCGGTCCACACCACACCTTACGGTCTCTACACAACACCGTCGGCAAGGGCATGGATTTGTGTTGGGCAAGGCGGCCCTGTGCACAATCCAGGAGGAAGCCGAGCGGCTCCTCCATGAGCGTCGGGCGGCTGGCGGGCAGGGCTGCCGCGCCCTTCCGTCGCTGGAAGGACCACTCCAATGACGATGACAACACGGATGGTGATGGGGGTTCCGCCGACCAGCCGGGCCAGGCATACAAGGTCAGTGTCCGCTACAATTTAGTACGAATTCTTTAAAAAAATTAGTTGAGTGAAAAAATGTCCGGTTTATGTAAATTATATGGAACTTTATGTCTGTTTGCATGAATTCTGTCATGTTTGCATGAATAATGTCTGAATTTGTTTTGTATTGCAGGTGGAGGTTTGGAGATGCTTTGGATGAACGGCTACCGTATCATAGTCCGTAGACAACTATTATGTTTGTTTTGGGATCGGCATTGGAGATGCCCTCACGCAGCTGGACGCTACATAATGTGTAAACAATATTTATACAAGCCGGTCACGTAAAGACACTAGAAAATAAACCGAACCCGCTAACAAATATTAGAAAGTACCCCTAGACGCATCCGGCAAGCCGCTGAGAAGAAGCACCGCAGAGCTCTCATCAGTCAAGAGACCACCAAGGCCGTGGTGGGTTAAAAAGTATGTGTTTCTTGCACTTTGCCGGTTTCCAATAGTATCTTTCCCATCCCCTCTGTTCTATAAGAGCTTGTTATTTCTGTGATAAATGAAAATGGGGATAGTTCGGTTTGAAAAAAAGATCAGAATCGCACCTCAAAAATATTCTATTGTATTAAATGGTAGTAATAAAAGTGTATGATGGACTAGTCGGAATAAAAAATAAGCATATTACACAAGAAAAGCTTGCAGAACATCCGCAAAAAAAAGAAGAAAAAAGCTTGCAGAAGTAAAGAAAAAACATCTTGCGGTCTATTCGGTGAATTAATAATTTACATCCTTTGGATTTTAAGTGGAAAAGATCACCTGCCTTTGCCATCATTACATAGAAATATGCCATCCCTCGGACTCCAAATTGACTAACCGCTGGCAATTCTCTTAGTCGTTGCTTTCAGTTGAGAAAGTCTTTCTTTCGGAGACTCAAGGACAAATTATTGAATATGACAGGATAGATAACGAATTACTCAGGTCATGGACGTTCACGTTCACCTAACCATACGTGTCCGGAACGGCCGGCAATCACATTTTTTCCGGGATGACTTGGAAGAATGAAAGAAATTGTATGCATTGGCCAGCCAGTCTCTGCTAACTGTTGCTGTTGCTTTCCTACTAATTTGAACAATCAATCTCGGCGTAATCCCCAGTTAATTAATTTGTTGACTTAGTGCTGTTCAGTTCACTTTCACTCACACTCGGTCTACCAGCCGCCGGCCGGCGGGAATATAATATACTTCCTCCCAAAATAAGTGTCTCAACTTTGTACTAGAGAGTACTATATTTTTTCCAACAAATTATTTCTATATTAAGAACAAGAACAAAATCACGTGTCCAAATAAGAAGAGAACAACAAAATTTGCACAACAAACAAATGGGAAAGCCTGCTGCAGGAAGCCTAGTTCAAAGTCGTCCCATGAGACAATTGATTTCGGACATCACCCAACTAGTCAGAACACGCCCCTTCGCCATCTCATAGCCCCATCTGCTTTCGTCCCACTCCTTTGTTTCTACCATGGTTTTCAATTTTAGTTTCAGAAAATTCTCCACTTACCGAAATCACCGAAATTCAGTGATTTCAGTTTGCATTTATGCCAAATGACCGAAATATTCACTTGAATTTAATTAAAAAATATATTTTTAAAAAAATATTTTGAAAAATATCCGAATTCATATGCAGTACTGAAATTGCTAAAATATTTTGGCTGAAACGTAACTATTTCAGTGTCTACTGAAATTATTGAAATTCAGTGAAATTCATCGAAATCTCACTTTAAGTGAAAACCATGGCCATGACTAACTTGACACATCTTCATCTCAACAAACGAAGCGACGCCGGAGATATAATCAATCTGACTACAAGTTGTGCACAACTACTCTATATCCAAGGGGCCTTGTAGAAACCCTCACCTAGTTGTACTCTAATTAAGAAATACGAAAACTACCCATACAATATTTGGAATCCCTACAGAAAACCAATCGTAGTACGAGGAACAAAAAGAGTTCCCACCGGTAGAGGATTCATGTACCTGCCAAGGCGAAGCCCCCTTATGGAGGAACAAAAGCCGATTCATATTGTACGAGCTTTTGAATAGATCGTGATCTACTATAGATTGATTGGAGCATTTCTCAAGCACCAAAACCACCTCTACTCCTTTGACCATTTAGACATTGCAGTTTGTAGAGTTCTTTTTATAGCCGGATAGTTCTCATTCTTTTCCCTACATACCTAATTATTATCTGTGGAACAACTTAACAGAATCGAAACATCATTTGGCACGATCCACAGTTGTATTGTGTTTTAGTTATGTGTGACAAAAAAATCTAGAAAAAACACCTCATGCACATAACTAAAGTTAGGTAAAAATTGCAAATTAAAAAGAAAAGAAGAATGGAAAAAGTTACTCCAAGTAGCTTCGAAGCCTTCTCTTATACTTTTTAGGGTACATAAACCACATATTTGAGATACCACTTAAACTAACACATTGTACACCATTTATGTTGGTGTGAATGTACTACAAACGGACAATACACGGGGGGAAACACTATCTTGGACTTATGATAGATATGCTCACATCATTGATACTATATGACTCAAGAGCAGTGGACGTCTCTTCATTTCCTACTCTTACATTGATATATGCAGGCTGCTTAGGCTCAGCCAAGATCATAGTCTCATTGCTTAGCATTGAAACAATGTCGCACATGGTTGGTCGATCAACTGCATTCTCTTGTACGCACAACAATGCTATGTTAATGCACCGCCTTATCTTTGAGTGACTATCAAAAATCAATGATGCGTCCACAAGGTCAATCCACTTTCCCTCTTCCCATAATTGCCATGCCTATTTGCAATTCCATTACACACATTAGATTGTATAGAAAATGAAAAATAAGAGATAATTTCCCAAGCTTAAGTTTCTGTATAAGCTCACATATCCAAGAAGATTGATGAAACCTCCACGTTGTTGGGTGCCAGAATTCCGTTTTCCGCTAAGAATCTCAAAAATGATAACACCAAAGCTGAAGACATCGGATTTAATAGAGAAGATGCCCTTCGAAGCATACTCAGGGGCCATGTAGCCACTAAAATGGTATATGGTAAGTGTCAAGATTGCCTTATCTGGTTGAAATGTACTATATATATAATTGCAATTGGAGTTTTATTAAGAGACTTACTATGTGCCAACAACTCTTCTTGTAATGTCTTCTTCGGTGTCATTTGAGCTGAAAATTTTTGCTAGCCCGAAATCTGAAATTTTGGGATTCATTGCGCTGTCTAGGAGGATGTTGCTTGGTTTAAGATCTCGATGTATCACAAGTAACCGAGAATGCTTGTGCAAGTAAAGAAGCCCATGTGCTACGCCTTCAATTATTGCCAGAAGTTTTGTCCAATCCAGCAAAGCTCTTCTATTCTCATCTGCACATTAATTAGATATATTAGTATAACAGGAGAAAAACACCTAGGAAAATGAAAATAAACAGCCAAGAGAATGAAATTATACTCATAGGACTGATAGACATAAAAGTCTCGAGTAATCCTTAATCAGTCTGATGCATCATATCGATATGCAATAATGCAAGTAAATTAAGAAATTCAAATGCATACCAAAGATGAAGAAATCCAGGCTTTTGTTTGGCAAGTATTCATAGACCAGTATTTTCTCCTCTTCTTGAGAGCAACATCCCAAGAGCCTAACCAAATTTGTATGCTGGAGTTTGGCTATGAGCTGCACTTCATTTTTAAATTCTATGAAACCTTGTCCTGAATGTGAAGCAAGTCTCTTAACTGCTATCTCCGACCCATCTGCAAGCTGGCCCTGAGAAAAAACAGATGGTCCAAAGTTAGGCTCATTGTTTCTTAAAAAAAAAACTAGGCTTATCGTAATTAATCCTCCTCTACCATTTACTCCAAGTTATAAGCTAGGTTCGATGTAGGCATACTTGTTTCATACAAAAGGTCATGCATATTAGCCTTCTATATATACCGATTTACCTTGTAGACAGCGCCAAAGCCACCTTGCCCAAGTTTACTTTCTTGTGAGAAATTATTTGTGGCCTCCAGTAGCTCTTCAAACTCAAACAAAGAGAAGTCCGAATTCTTCCCTTGCCACTCTAAACTGTGAGCACCTCTTGATACTTGTAGCATCAAATATCATATCAGAACTATTACCACTAATTTTGAAGATTATATGAAATAACAAGGTTCCACTAGATAATTAGCATACCTTTTCTTTGTCTTTTGAGCCGGCGACAGTAACAGATGAAGAAGAAAAACGCTGCTGCCGCTAGAGGAACTACAGCTACGGGAATCACCCACAGCATGCTCCTGCGTTTGGTCGGAGTCGGAGTCGTCCCCGGCGGCGACGACGGCAGGCTTAGCATGGGCTGGGGACCGTAGAAATGAGAGGCCTCGTACCTGAAATAACACCGCGTGACACCCATCTGCCCACCCATGCGCAGGGCCATGGTGGAGTTGACCATGCCGAGGAGGCGGAGCAGGCAAGCCGAGCAGTCGGCGGCGGACAGGTCCGGCGTGCACTGCGCGAGGGAGTACACGTTGGGGTAGGTTGTCACTCTTTCCATGTCCATGACGCCCGTGGCGTACAGCTTCGGCGTTGTGGTGGCCGCCAGCGCCGCGGTCCCCACCAGCAGCTCGCGGGTAAGGTTGACGATGCGGGGAACGTCGCCGGTGGTGACGTTCCTGATGTTCCAATCCTGGAACGGCGGCGTGTTGTCTCCGTATCCTCCCGTGGCGTTCGAGGGTGCCGCTAGGATGTCAGCGCTGGCGCCGTAGACGACGATGCAGCCGCCGTAGTTGGCGCCGACCTTGTTGCACTGCGTCTGGTTGAGTTGAGCGAACCAGTTGGAGATGCAGTCACCACAGGCGGAGCCGACGGGGCCGTCGCCGAGGCAGAGCGCGAGCGCGTAGACGACGTCGGGGGCCTGCCCGAAGGTGGAGGTGGCGAAGTTTACCGGGGAGGAGGAGGCGTTCTTGGAGAGGGCGGCGCCGACGGCCTTGACGTTGTCGCAGAAATCGGCGGCGGCCAGAAACGGTGTGGGCGCGAGTAGGAGGAGCAGGATGAGGACGCCGGTGGTCGCCATGGGAAGCTAACAGCCGAGCACGACCAGCTGCCGAACGAAGTGCCAGAGATGATGAACGAAGGTGCGTTATGCATCAGCTGCTAGCAAATCACTATCGGTCCTAGTCACTTGGAAAAAATTACCACCGGTCAATACTGCATTACTTGGTCTTGAATCGTTCACTTGGTTTTGAGGAGGTCAAGCCAGCTAGCGAGTAGCGACATTGAAAGCTCAGTGTTGTTTTCTTTCCATGGAAAAACTGTACTACTTTGACAAATTATTCCATCTTGTGTGGAAAAATATGTTACTCACTAGTTCTTTTTCCACTTGGAAAAAGGAACACTGGAAGTATGTACATTCCACTAGGGCCATTCTTCACTTAATTTCCCACCGCCACCGGTCATCTCAGTTGCTTTCAGTTCTCACTAGCTTAATTTTAATTATTTTGAAACGATCAAGGCACCAATCACGCTGAATTTCCTGAATTGGAGGTTCCACTTGCACACTTAGTTCGGTATATATAGCTCTTCATTTTAACCTTTTGCCATCATTATCGGTCCTGGTCACTTTGAAAAAAGCAAATCACTATCGGTCCTAGTCACTTTGAAAAAAATTACCACCGGTCAATACTGCATTACTTTGAAACGATGGACGCACCAATCTCACATGGTCTTGAATCGTTCACTTGCTCTTGAGCTGGTCAAGCCAGCTAGCGAGAACTGAAAGCTCAGTGTTGTTTTCTTCCTATTCTCTTTCCAGGGAAAAACTGTACTACTTTGACAAATTATTCCATCTTGTGTGGAAAAATATGTTCCTCCTGTTTCCACTTGGAAAAATGAACACTGGTCATCTCACCGCCACCGGTCATCTCAGTTGCTTTCAGTTCTCACTAGCGAACATGTACTCCCTCTCCGTTCGTTTTTATAAGACGTTCCAGACAACTAACATTAAGCTGTTTTGGGTGTTGTCTGAAATATCAATAACGTCTTATAAAACTGAACAGAGGGAGTAGCTTAATTTTAATTATTTTGAAACGATCAAGGCACCAATCACGCTGAATTTCGTGAATTGGATGTTCCACTTGCACTTGATCGCCGGCTTGCTAGAATAGATTTCTTATATTTTCTTTCCAAGACAAAGCATGCACTTAGTTCGGTACATATAGTTCTTCATTTTAACCTTTTGCCATCTGGCCTGCACAAATTCGTCGATAAGTCTTTTTTGGAACCACACTTCTGTTTTTGCATAATCTAGCATGCATATTGCCGTTGCTTTAGCTTAATTATTTATGTGGAGAGGCTAATTGAGAAAAAAAGAGAGAATTAAACCCTCATTTATATGGTTTTCATTTGGCGGAATAATACAGAATAGGACCGAGCCTATGTGATAAGACGGTTTATCTTATGATCGTGACTTTTACAATCGTAAAATAATGGATTTTATTCGCTAGAATTGTAGAACGCGTCCAAACAATTTAGCTGGAAAGTCGTAAGACCACATGATATAATTAGATAGGAGACTAAATGTCATTGTTGGGTGTCATTCTCAGTCACCATCAAATGTACCAGCGACCAATAATCCTAGACTCATGGGCCTGTTACGGGGTTTTATGTGATTTTCTTCTAAACTAATCCCCCCCTGATTTTCAGCGGGGGTGGGGCCCATGCTCCGTCTTCTCCAATCCCGATCGCCCATGTCTGCTATTCCGTAAATCCCGTAATAGGCCTGTCCGTGCGTCTAGCATTACCGACCAGTGACTAATAATTTCCACTGTGCGCCTTGACTCGGGCGCTCATCAATTGCAGAGAAACTATCTGACGTGTCCAGCCACCACCAACTAATTATAAGCTTGTTTCTAGCAACAGTGCAGGGAGGCTTGATCAGGACAAGAAATCAGTCACCATCCCTTTTTTACAAAAGAAATAATTGTAGAGAAACCGTCAACCATGCATGACTGACTTGGTATTGTTAGCGTACGTCGTGTTCTTGAAACTCCTCCTGATGAAGTCATTTGCTATGATCTGTCCTTTTTGGAAATGTGAAATGGCCTGCAACTTGAAGGTCACAACTTACAAGTAGCTATTCTTGACATTGCATTTTTATGACAGATGCTCTGACTTTGTTAATTAAGCAAATAGCTTACATCAGAAAAATAGAGAAACTGTAACAAGTTTGAAAAACAAAGAATGTTGGTGCATGAGGCCCAACGAGAATTTTGCCCTTGATAAGTGAGAATGGGTTGAGAAAATTGTGGATTTGAAAATGAGACAGAAAAACATAGGAAAAGTTTACTTGGATTTACGAATAGTTTCTTAGATTTAGAAAAGAGTTTTCAGTTGTATACATGATTTATTCCTCGTTTAAAATTTAGAAGTCCGGAAAAAACATTTACTCATTTTCGTAATTTAGGATCCAGAAGTAACCCTTCTTTGAAGAGTACTAGGGTCTATTTATTGGCTGGTTTCCTAGGGCCTAATTGGTTTGATGCTAACATTTGGCAAAACCAAAAAATAAATAAAATTAACAACTTTTTAGAGATTTGCCAAAGCCAATTGGGAAAACCAATTGATAGCCAACTTTTTAGACTTGCCAACAGTTGACATGCCAAATATTGGCATCAAACCAATTAAGCTCTTAGAGTCTGCCCAGGAATGGAATGCAACATGGAGCTTAATCGTCGTCACATGAGAGAGGATTTTCTGGATCCCGAGCTCCATGGAGCTCGAGATTATGAAAAATTCAAAAACAAAACAATAAAATATCTAACAAGTGTGAAAAATAGACATGTACTTCATCTCTGTAAAGTGTCACGATGAAATAAGTTTTGATGTCATCTACACACACACAAAAACATAAACTCCTATAGTGAATAGTACATGTGTTAGCGAATCATGAATTGTTTTGTAGATCACATCAAAACATATTTCATCTTGAAAATTTACAGATATGTAGTATATTTTCTATATGCATGTGTATTTTTTTCACAATTTTTTGAAACTTCAACATGATTTTTGATTATATTTTTTCCAAAAATCAGGCTTCAAGAAGCCATTAGCAATTTCCGGTCATCACATGGGAGTCCTCCTAACTATTTTATTTTCATTTATGGGCGCGACTATGTCTCGCCTATTACGAGACCTTAGCTCGCCTCACCTCAATGGACACCGTACGTAATAGTTAGTTTCTTCCTTATGTTCTTTCTTTTCTCACATTTATTTATACTAGCAATCATGTCCGTGCGTTGCAACGGGGAAAACAGCCCCACACACCCTTACCCACTGAACATGCCTAAAGGCCTCACCCTTATGCCCATAACATAAAAAATATGACTAATACCTCACCCTCAGACATCAGACCCATATTTCCGCTTCCTCTTTGTTGTCCTCGTCGGCAGTGGTTGCGGTACCAGTTGTCACTAACCAATGTTGGATAGGTCCAATAGCTGGATCGTTAAGCCTCCTTCGTGTCCGAGGAGATCAAGAGCGTCGAACACATATTTTTTTTACATCCGGCTAAAATAATAGGGAAATGCACTGCACCTAATATATGTTTGTGTTATCATGTAAATTGAGTAGTTTGTGTTAGATAGACCGTGAATCCTTAGTTGAACTCATGTATTATGACGGGTGTCACTAAGCCGAGCGAGGCTAGTCATACGTGAAGACGCGATGGAGAAAAAGGTTCGCTCCATATCCCTAGTTTAATAAATTGAACTAAAAAATACTTCTGTGTGCATTCTATTTTCTTAACTCTCATAATAATTATTAAAAAGTACAGTTTTTTATTATTAAATTCCTTTTACTGGTATTTTATCGGCGCTTCCAATACATATTACTTCTTTTGGTACGTAGTCTCATGAATCCTTCTAGGCACCCACCATGAAACCTTCCATGTTACATCTAGTTTTTTTAAGAACATGTCACGTCTAATTCTTCCCTTCCTTTTTATTTCTCTGCCATGTCTCATGTTTTGAATTCCATCCCATCACCATCTGGTCCACCATGTATCTTTCCATGTCACATGTATTTTTGAATTCTAGCCCATCACCTATTAATAATCCACCATGTACCTTCCTTCCTTCTATCTCAGGTCTAGTTCTCCTCTTCCTAGCCCCCAAAAAAGTTCTCCTCTTCCTTCTTATTTCTCTCTCTCCTAGTTCTTTCATTCCTTTGTCAGGTCTCATGTCATTTGACATGTAGTTCGCTCAACTAAATTTCCCTCCTTTATTTTTTGTCATGCCGTTCCTTATCCTTGGCTTATTGATTCCCAAGTCAGCTCCTTGATACCTAAAAACTCAAAAAAGTATATCAACTGAAGGGATTATCCATAAGCAACCAAGGTGAGACTATTGAATAGACAAAACAACCTTCACCTAAACACAAAAAATGATCTAGCTCAATCGGTTGCGATGAATTGAGGTCGCCAGTTTGATTCCAAACGGGAACTAATATTTTTGCCTTGCCTGTCTTGGGGCGGCTTTGCTGGGCCACAACGCAGACTGGGGCCAAGCAAGACACCTGAGACATTCATAAAAACAAACACACTGAGGAATAAAAAAGCTAAGCGTTTATCTTTCACCTGGGAACAAAAGGTGTTTTTTTTCACTTGCGTGTGGCCCTTGTGCAAGATGGATGAAAAATCCTATGCAACGGACATATCGAAAATTCAGAGAACTGCACCTTGCTTTATTAGTAGGTACAGATTAAAAAGTGTTAGATACAATACTTCCCAGTTTTAAAATTCAAATTTCAAAAAAATATTTGTGTTTTTAGAAAATGTTCTCAAATTCGGAAAAAACACTATAGCACCCCCTAGTTTTCAAAAAATGTTCAGGTTTCAAAAATAAAATAAAAAGACAAATATTGTGCTTTGTAAAATAAGTTCGAGTTTAAATTTTTTGTTTAGAAATTTGCTAAAATGTTTGCGTTCTAAAATGTATCTACTTTTCCAAAAAAAATGTTTTCCTTTTGCTCTTAGTATCTGGCGCGGCTGTTTGCTAATTTATGATGTCGCGCTGCAACTTAGACAAAGTGTTACGCTTAGTCCAGTGGCTTGCATTCTGACTTGTCAAGCGCGAGCGCCCGGGTTCGAGTCCTCACGGTCCATCAACCGCTAGTGGGGCGAGCTGTTGGTACAGCAACCGCTAGTGGGCCGGCCCATCGCAGCTCGTCTTTGTGCGTCGTGCGATTTTTTTTGGCCGGAACAAATTGTGACGAACGAAAACTATCTGGGTCCTACCGTAAACCAAATAAAATTGGAGAAACAACCCTCCCTTTAATATTAGGTATAGATTTGTGAAATGATTTTTAGTTAAATTAAAATAATTGTATTTTGAAAAATGTTCATGCAGTGTAAACATTTTTTCACGCATATTTTATAAAACGGGAGTAGCATTCAAAAATATGTTCACATGTTTAAAAATGTGTTCATGACATTTTAAAAAATGTTTGTCAAAAATATAAGTAAAATTCATGTAGTTTGTTAAAAATATTTGCAACATTCAAAAAATTGGTCATGGTATTTTAAAAATGTTGATGCGTTAAAAATATGCCTCGTGTCATTTGAAAATAAATCATGAAAAATTAACAATTTTTTTTAAAATTGAACGTGTGTTTAATATCTCGCCATGAGCCACCGGCTGGATCTCACCTCTCCATCACGGGGTTCGTGCAGGTTGTCTTAAGTGATTTGCAAATTTCTATAGGTGTGAGAAAAAAGGGAATATATTTGTCTGTGAAATTCAGAATTTTGATATGTTGCTCTGAACAAAAGAGGTTATGCTGATCATGTCTAAAAAGCCTCACGTTGGCCGGATCTTTGTTTCCTGTAAATGTGCATGCTGAATTTGGTATAATCACCGAAATCTCCAAGTTGATCAGCTCAGGGTTTTTTTTTCCGAAAAGGGGGATCTCCCCGGCCTCTGCATCAAGAGTGATGCATACGGCCATCTTATTAACCGAGAAACAAAAAGTGTCAACAAGGTACCAAGGTCTCAAACTGAAAGAAAGAAAGAAAAGCAGCTCACACAGAGCGCAAACGGCTAGATACACAAACTAGCCAGGAAAAGATGCCACAACCGGCTGACTAAAATAGATAGGAAAACTAATTGTCTATCCTATTACATGACCGCCATCCAAACCGGTTGAAGATATCCCGAGCTACCATCTCCCAACGGATAGACCCAGTAACCAAATGCTCCCTGGCATCCATCGGAGTGAGTAACGACCACGAACGGATCACTGCCGTAGCTCGGAAGATAACCTGCAAAAAATGAATTCATGATGTTCTGTTAAAAACCAAATCATTTCTGCTAGTCCAGATGGTCCATAGCAAAGCGCAAACTCCAACCCGAATATGTCTTGCTAAGGCAGACTCAATCCCATTAAGCCAAGTCCCGAATAAAGCGTTAACAGTAGTCGGTGGAGTAATATTAAAAGCAATATGGACCGTCCGCCAAAGGACCTTGGCCAACGGGCAATCAAAAAAGAGGTGTTTAATCGTCTCATCCCGATCACAGAAACTACACCTAGTAGGTCCCGTTCAATTACGCTTTATTAAATTGTCCTTTGTTAAAATAACTTGTTTATGAACAAACCACATAAACACTTTTATTTTCAAAGGAACTTTGACATCCCAGACATTCTTGGACGTTGGAATGGAGCTCGAATTAATGACATCAATATACATTGACTTAACTGTAAATACTCCAGACCTAGTCAACTTCCAGCGTAATTCATCAGGTTGGTCAGAAAGTTGAACCTCCATTAGTCTCCTAACTAAATGGAGCCAAACTTCCCAACGATTGCCCGCTAGCGACCGTCTAAACTGAATATTAAGGGGGATAGATTGAAATACCGTTGCAACGAACACCTCACGTCGTTGAGCAATACGATATAAAGACGGATATTGAATGGCCAAGGGTGAGTTACCAAGCCAGGTATCCTCCCAGAACCGTGTTGTAGCACCGTTTCCAATGACAACTCTTGTCCTATGGAACAGAGATTGTTTGACTTTCATTAGTCCTTTCCAGAAAGGCGAATCTGTCGGCCTGACTGTTACTTGGGATAGTGTTCTAGTTTGGAGGTACTTGTTGCGAAGGATCTGCGCCCACATGGCCTCAGTTCCAGATGATAGCTTCCACAACCACTTACTAAGAAGGCATCTGTTCTTAACTTCAAGATTCTCAATACCAAGACCTCCTTGGTCTTTGGGTCGACAAATAATATCCCATTTAGCAAGTCGGTATTTTCTTTTAAGGTCATCACCCTGCCAGAAGAAACGTGATCGATAGAAGTCCAGTCTTTTCCTAATCCCAACTGGGACCTCAAAGAACGATAAGAGAAACATGGGCATACTCGTGAGCACCGAATTAATCAAGATTAACCGGCCTCCATATGACATGAGCTTACCCTTCCAGCAGCTCAATTTCTTCTCAAATCGGTCCTCGGTACACTTCCATTCTCTGTTTGTCAGCCTACGATGATGTATCGGAATACCAAGGTAAGAGAAAAGTAAATTCCCCAACTCGCACCCAAACAATTGCCTATAGGAATCTTGTTCGTCCTTGGCTCTACCAAAGCAGAACAACTCACTCTTATGAAAGTTAATCTTTAACCCGGTCAATTGTTCGAAGAGGCATAACAAAAGCTTCATGTTTCTCGCCTTGACACTTAATGTCCAAATTTGATTGGAGGAAAAGTTGTTGGTTAGTGAGTTTGTTGTAAGCAAATCGTGCCTTTGTTCATTTCGACTAGTTGCAAATGATGCAAGTCAAGACAAAATGAAAAATGCAGGAAATCAAAAGGTACAAGATGTTCAACAGATTATAAAGCACTTGGGTAATTCAACATCTTTCTCTTTCACGAAAGTTCCCAAAATGGTATTAATGTACAATTGTTTACAAAACAACAGGCCTGCTATAGCTGTTTTAGCCAACCCCGTCTCGGCATGGCTAGATGCTATCAACAGAAACAAATTGAACAATCCTTTAATAACTTGCCGGGCCCTTGAGGCACTCTAATACTCGAGGTTATCTGTTTATCAATCAAGCTAAGTATCTGTAGGTGTTTGCAGTCTCAAGGTCTCGTTCCAAGTATTCCCTGCTGATAAGATCCTCGATCCTCCTCTTGATAATTTTGATGTCAGGCTGCAGGAGAGACATATACGCTAGTAAGCATCACAAAAAAGTAATATCGCAATATCAGAAAGCTGACTTGAGAGTTCGATGGACGGACCTTGAACATGCGGCTGAGCTGCTCAACGCACTCTGCAACGAGTTGCTGATGGCCCATGACCTTGCGGCTCTTCATGATGCGCACGATGCTCGCATCGATTGAAAACCTCCTGTCCTTGTTGACATCCTCGACAACCTTCTTCTTCTCGTCGGTAGGAGGAAGTGGTACCTGCACGCGCATTGCAAAGTCATTCGGTTATACAAGAATTAATCTGGAAAGAACCAGAGCAAAATTTGAGAAACAAGGTAGGAAGACTGAATTACGAAGCGGAACGCACCTTTATCCTCCTCATTTTGTCAGTAAATTTGTGGTTGACCTGAAAGACGTCATTTGGAGAAATTGTTCGGTTGCTTGGCACTTTGTTAAGAATCTTATACTTTGCACATGAGAGTGAATGGAGCAGGCGCACGGCATCGTCATCGGGCAGATTTAGTTGCGTCACAATCTCAGAGTAACTTAGTCGTTCAGATCCATTGAATAGCAGAAGCATTGCAGCCTGGTCAGTCAAAATAGCGGGGAATGTAAGGTTTGTTTTTTAAACGATTCACAAAGCGAAGTAGTTGTACGCTTGTACTTTGTCAAAGGTTTAAAATAGCGGGGAGTACCTGATATGTTGTAACAATAAGCTCAAAAGGTTTGGCGTCAAACTTCGCAACGATATTGCAATTTCCCATGGAATAGATCCAAGTAAGCCTTTTGGATTTCTGGTTGGAATTGTAATAATCTTTGAAATTCTCGACGCATTTAATCTGAAAGCATAAGAGCTAAAGTTAGACCTATATATATATATATATATATATATATATATATATGCACGGGTCAAATAGGTGGCTAAGCCAATCAGGGTACGTATATGTGATCAAGGAAGGAGTAAATAGATATACCATCTCGGAAGGAAGATTTATGTTTGAGGTTTTGTAACTTGGCCAGCTTCCTGTCTGCAGAACAGTAACACTGAAGTCTACCCGATGATCTGATGATTTTTTGCTCATGTAGTCTTCAAACTTTGTCTGATGGTCTCTTGCTGTTGTCACGTCATTGATCATGTTCTCCATTTTCAAAGTAAATTGTCCCCCAAAGTACTGCTTGAGCTTGGAAAGGAGGCTTCGCTCGTGTTCATTATTGGCACTCTTATCAAAGAGCAATCTCTTTCCAAGCTTCTTCCTGCAACACATTTTTCAGGATCAGTTTCAATCTTCTTCAAAATCATATTGGTTCTTATTTAGGTAAAGGTGCGTGTGTCACTGTAACATTCCAGCTAACAGAAAAACACAAACCTGTGAAACTCAACAAAGAGATCCTTATCGCTGATGTATGTGAGAATGGTCACAACCTGGAGAAAAATAAGGCTCGGCATTAAGAAAAAAATAGTATTGTAAGCTCATGGGAAAAAGAATCATAGTTACTGTGTGCACCTTATCAAGGGTCTCTTCTACAACTTCGTCGCTTAGCTTTTCGCTTCCACCTTTCCGCAAGATGCTATCACAGAATGATGCAAGCGACTCAGCACTAGTACAACCAGCAACATCTTTGTTGCAGAAGTCTTCAAAGGCCGCCTTAAGAGCCTAATTAAGGACAGAGATAGAGAAGGCAAACAGAACGGGCTCAGGTTTCGCCAGACAATGAAACTGAGATACGGCAAAGTATAATGATGGAAATACTTGACGTGCGAACCTTATGAAATGCTGAGTTGTTTTGGAAACAGTTGGTGACATATGCTAGCTGTTTGTCATGGAGCTCAATCGCTTTCCGCACAAATTCCTAAACAGAGCAATAAACCATGAGAAAAAGAGAAAAAATATATGGTGGTGCTAATCAAAGGTATGCTAAAGTGACACAGACCTGCTCCGGCGAACCCACAGCTTCCTTCTTCTCATTCTGCACATATTGACATTGCAAAAATAGTCGGAATAAGAAAATTGTTTTGCATAATAAAGTGGTGACTAGAATGGTTCTAAAGACCACTTGTGGACGATTAACAATGTAAAATTTAAAAATATCAAGTTTGACAAAGAAGAAAAACTAGAAGGCTTTTTAAACGGCTAAATCAGTTAGCTGGCAAAAATAACCTACTAGATAGCTAACCTAAGACTATGTCCAGCAACCTTGGAATAAAATATACTCACCACATTATTTAGATTTATTATATGCAATGACATTTAAGCATATAATAATCATTCAAGAAGGAATAATTCATCACAAATCTAGCATTTAATAAGAGTCTCTCAAAAATTCCTCTAAAATTTAATCAAGGGATATGTCAACTAATCAGCACGTTTATTATACATGTACTCCCACGAAACTGGTTTATAACAGAGTGAAAAATGACAATCGATTGAGAATTACTAAAGGAATCCGAGATTTTAATATGATGATGCCAACATTGATCCACCTTTGTAGAACAGAGGGAGAAGACATGGATTACCCACCTTTGTGCCGTTGGCAGCATCTGCTGCATGTTTCAACAAGGACATGCCCTCTTCCTTGACATGCTGCATAGAAGTAAGCATCTTGATTAGATCTTACTATCGTAAAAGGTGCAACGCATTAAAGCCTAACATGAGGTTGTCACTATATATATACCTCCTTAAATATTTTCGATACATGAAACAGCCCAGCGTCTATCTTGGAAAAGAGCCTGTACATTCTTGATAGATCCTCAGACTACAGTAAAATAAAACAGCCTAAATATTTAGTAAATCCACAATCCAAATGTTAAATATGCAAGGCATAAATTAGAAACATCAAACCTTTCCATCTAAAAGCAACACTCTGCATCCAGAATTTTCCTTATACAAAATTTCTTCTGCACGCCAACTTATGAGTTCCAATATAGTACCCTGTAAACATTAAGGTTAAATTTCCGTTGCGTGAAAAAGCTTAACACGGAGAATAACGGAAAGCTTATTATAGAAACACCAAAATAAATAACTGATTAAAAACCTCTAGCAACTTCTCTTCAGTTGAAGCATGCAAGTAATGGCCTACTCGCTCTTTCTCTTTCTGTAAGCTGTCCTCCACCTATATAAGCAAAGAGTACTAGTCAGAAGGTATCCTTACATTTGATTTAACTTACTATAATATTCACTCATAATACAGAAACCTAACCTTGAGCATGTATTCCGGGCAGGAATCCTCCAGCATCCAGATTTGTGCCTTTTTAGAATAGTAATCTGTGGTACCCTTGATAAAAGCTTTCTCAAAATCAAGCTCGTAGAGACCGACACTTCCCTGTCCAATTTCGAGATAGATACCAACAACATCCTTCAGAAGAGCACGATCTATAAGCTGGCCTTCCCTCTCATTATCGACCTGTTAAAGACAATCGCAGGAGCACAAATTAATGCTGTAACTCATCATCTTTGTAAAAAAAAAAGTGCCAGAAGAAGGAAAAAAGCAGCATTGGGCAAGGCTTACCATGTCGATAACAATCGTCGTCAATGTCGTTTTTAGCCCCTCGAAAACCTATAAAGGGCAACACAACCAATTACTACATGTTCAAACCTTGCACCGGAAAAATAACAAATTGCTCATGAGCGGAGGCTACGGGTGAAAAGTATCGTCCAAGGACGCGGAGACTTACTAGATCATGGAAGCAGCTCAAGCCGAGCTCTTTGAGCGGCAGAAGCAACTTGCGCGAGACATAGTAGCGGTCGAGGTAGTGGAAGAAGCGGGTCAACCACCTGACCATCACCTTGTGGTTCTTCCACCTCTCCACCAATTCCCTCAGCAAAAACTCGCCGTGCTTGCTCTTCAACGAGGGCAAGACCTATAACATGGCCAGAAAAGAAACTAAGCAACGCCTACAATCTGAGGGGAACGGCATGCATGCGCAACTTTATAGAGGCGGGCGACTGGCATTAAGAGCAATCTTACAACAAATTAAGATTCACAATTAATAAAAGAAGCAATCTAATTGACTCGACCAACTAAGAAACGGACGTACGGTGGATTTGATGTACTCCTCGAGGGCCTGCTTGTAGCGCTTGTAGAGCTGCTCCGAGTAGTCGTACGGCGGCTTCTGCGTGCACATGTTGAAGATCATCCTGCCATGCACAGCGAAGAATTAGGTCAGGTCAGATTGGGGTTTTCGGGCGCAGGAAAAAAGCACGCCGGAGAAGTATATATATATATAGCCCTAGATTGAAAGGGCGAGCCGCCGCGCGCGCGAGCGTACGTACGTGTAGAGATTGATGTACTCCTGGGAGGTGAAGCTGGTGCCGTCGACGCCGTGGAGGATGCGCTTGAGCCTGGCGATGCCGGCCTCCATGTCGCGCCACCCGTCCTCCAGCGCGATCGGCGTCTGGTCCTCATCCATGCCGCCGGCCGGGACGTAAGAGGGTTTGACGTGAGAGAGGGTTTTGGGGTTTGGGGTTTGGAAGTCTCGACTCTGTCTGGCAGGCTTCGATCGAAATCTCCCCGACCTGGCGGCGACGGCGATATAAATAGTGGTGCTAGTAGCGAGGAGACGGGCGGGTGGGCCACGAAATACTCCAATTATAATTAAGTCGGTTGTGATCGTGATTTGGCTCTCGTTTTTATATTTTAGGGAAAAAAAAGTGGACTCTTCATCGTCGTGAGTCGGTGTTCATCGTGACTCGTGAGTCGGCTTTCGTTTTCGTGGAGGAGTATGACGCCTCGCGGGGATACGCCTGTCGCCGCCGGAGCGCCCGGCCTTTGGGGGTTTTCTCGCCTTGGCCTTGCAGTCGCCGGTGTGCAGGTCTGCCCCTCGACGGCACAAGGCTTGAGAGGCCCCTCCTCGTGCCCTGAGGTCTCCCCTGGCTTTGGCCTTGCCTGCCGCCGGCCGGTCTTGGCACTCTGTCTCGTGCGCTCCTGGTCCTCCCTCGCTGGGTCGTCGTCCATGCCGACTCCGGCGCCTACGGTGATGGGTGGAGTAGCTCTGGCAGTGGCGGAGCCAAGGGGGGGCGAGCAGGGGCCTGGCCCCCCCTAACGATCGACAGTTTCTTCAGAGGCTACGAGTAATTAGCGATTAGACCGAGGAATATAAGTACTTGGCCCCCCTTAACCCAAACAGAAAATATGAAGAAATCTGGCGAAAAGGCCCATAAAAAGCCCACCCGTGGACATAGACTCTAGTACTTAGCTCTTGGCGTTACCCTAAATCAAGCCAACCCCCAGCGTAATTAACTTGTGACCTGTGGCGATTAGCGCTGCCGGCGGCCGCTGCCCTCGTGCGCTCACTACTCGCGAAGTCGATTCAAATCAGGCGAGACCGGCTTCGCAACTGGCGAATCATGCAGACTGCACTCTGTCAATTCTCTAGCGGTCCAGCCCCAAGGTTAGCACTATTCATTACTTCTCCCTCCGTAAACTAATATAAGAGCGTTTAGATCATTATTTTAGTTTATAGAGGGAGTACCTACTAATCCCTCTCAACTCTAATCTTGTACGCGTTGAAATTGTACATCCAATTTTAATTATTTTGATGGTGTGATTTAGGATGATGATTCAATTTTATTTTATTTTCATTGTGATTTGTGATGCGGTCATTGAGAGAAAAGTGCTTCAAACACCATAAAAGGTTAATTCTTTTTTAAGTATGTTGTTTCAAGTTCTCGACCTAGTAATGTTGTTAATGAGTCTAATGTGCATTTTTTTTACCAATCCGGTTCAGTGGGGATGACATTCTTTGAAATTACAAGATAATCTACACTGATAGGAAATTGCTGGCAACTAGGTTAACTAATGTTGTTAATGAGGCTAAGTACTCATGAAGTCATTAATATGTTTGATCTTATTGACAATTGTAGGGCTATATTTTAATCAATTTTGCTAATACAAATCTAGATGTGCCTAAGTCTTGTACATCCAAGTCCAATGACATTGATTATTTCTTATGCAGACATTTGTGTTTTTTTTCTTTGTATGATTTATCGAATCACTTACAGGTGCCATAACTAAGACATATAGATATGTACTAGATAGACCCTATTTTAATTGTGTTGAAGTGACACATTATTACAGTATTATGGTACTTATTTTTCCGCGGTGTGCACTTTTCTTTAATCAATTTGGGTTGCCCCCCCCCTATACTCAAATCCTGGCTCCGCCCCTGAGCTCTGGGGAGTTGCCCTGGGGCTTTCCTCCCGTTGTTGAGCACGGTCATGGCGGTTCATGAGGAGTCACCGCCGTCAAGGGGTCCGCTAGGGTTGCAGCTGGGCACCCTACGCGGCTGTGACCAAAAGGATCGAGCTGAAGCCTCACGTGGGCCTTGTGTGGCGGGCCGGCCCATTATGGCCGGGTGCAGCCAAGATGGTCGGGGAAGGGCGTCGGGCTATGCGATGGGTGGGTCTTGTTGCCCGTTGAGGCCCAGTTGGCCCCGGGCCCCCGGCAGAGGCCCTTAGGGCTTGTCCATTTGCGCCTGCCGTCACTCCAGACAGCGGATTCAGGTCCAACAGTCTGTGTGTGATGTAGCGGTAGGGTTTCCAACAACTAGATGTGAGGTCGCGTCCCTCTGATCTGTCCACCACATCCTTCCTTCTCGCCCGCTCACCCTACCTACGTTGCCACCACGATGGCACGTGACGCCGGCGACAGGGCTTCTCAGTCGAAATGCCCCTTCCATACTAAACGTAATGCATGCCCCTCGGATCCCCTGCATGGTCCTCTAGGTGATAATGGCCCCCCACCACCTCTCCCCATTGTCGGCTCACCCTGCACCGCGCTGATAACCCACAAGTATAGGGGATCAATTGTAGCCTCTTTCGGTAAGTAAGAGTGTCGAACCCAACGAGAAGCTAAAGGTAGAACAAATATTCCCTCAAGTTCTATCGACCACCGATACAACTCTACGCACACTTGACGTTCGCTTTACCGGAAACAAGTATGAAACTAGAAGTACTTTGTAGGTGTTTTTGGATAGGTTTGCAATAAAGTAAAGAGCGTAAATAAAAGCTAGGGGCTGTTTAGATAAAGACACAACTAAATTAGTTTTAGTAAAGAGCTTGTTGTTACGAGAAAGTTATTTGTCCCTAGGCAATCGATAACTAGACCGGTAATCATTATTACAATTTTATTTGAGGGAGAGGCATAAGCTAATATACTTTCTTTACTTGGATCATACGCACTTATGATTGGAACTCTAGCAAGCATCCGCAAGTACTAAAGATCATTAAGGTAAAACCCAACCATAGCATTAAAGCATCAAGTCCCCTTTATCCCATACGCAAACAACCTACTTACTCGGGTATGTGCTTCTGTCACTCACGCCACCCACCATAAGCAAATCATGAACATATTGCAAACCCTGCAGCGGGAATCCCTCACGCTTGCGTGACACGAAGAGCACCATAGGACAACACCAATAATAAAACATGCAACTCAAACCAATCTTGATCATCAAATAGCCCATAGGACAAAACGGATCTACTCAAACATCATAGGATAGCCATACATCATTGGGAAATAATATATAGCATTGAGCACCATGTTTAAATAGAGATTACAGCGGGTAAGAGAGAGGTTACACCGCTGCATAGAGGGGGGAAGAGTTGGTGATGATGGCAGTGAAGTTGTTGGTGAAGATTGCGGTGATGATGATGGCCACGGCGGCGTTCCGGCGCCACCGGAAGAGAAGGGGAGAGGGGGGCGAGGGGGGCCCTTCGTCTTCTTCTTCCTTGACCTCCTCCCTAGATGGGAGAAGGGTTTCCCCTCTGGTCCTAGGCCTCCATGGCGTGGGAGGGGCGAGAGCCCGTCCGAGATTGGATCTGTTTCTCTGTCTCTCTCTGTTTCTGTATTCTGTTTTGCTGCCCTTTCACCGTTTTTTTATATCCGGAGATCCGTAACTCCGATTGGGTTGGAACCTTCGCCCAGATCTTTTTTCCAAAAATTAGCTTTCTTGCGGCAAAAGTAGAGCATCAACCGTCTTACGAGGGGCCCACGAGGGTGGGGGGCGCGCCCTCCTGGGGAGGGCATGGGCCCCACCCTCGTGGCCACCTCGGGCATCGTCTCGCGTTGATTTTACTTCTCAAAAATCACAAATATTCCAAAATAATTCTCCGTCCGTTTTTATCCCGTTTGGACTCCGTTTGATATGGGGTTTCTGTGAAACCAAAAACATGCAACAGACAGGAACTGGCACTGGGCACTGGATCAATATGTTAGTCCCAAAAATAGTATAAAAAGTTACCAAAAAGTATATGGAAGTTGTAGAATATTGGCATGGAACAATCAAAAATTATAGATACGACGGAGACGTATCAGCATCCCCGAGCTTAATTCCTGCTCGTCCTCGAGTAGGTAAATGATAAAAAGACAATTTTTTATGTGGAATGCTATCTAGCTTAATCTTGATCATATGTCTAATCATGGCATGAATATTAAGACATGAATGATTCAAAGCAATAGTCTATCATTTGACATAGAAACAATAATACTTCGGCCTACTAATAAAGCAATCATGTATTTTCAAAATAACATGGCCAAAGAAAGTTATTCCTACAAAATCATATAGTCTGGCTATGCTCCATCTTCACCACACAAGATATTCAAATCATGCACAACCCCGATGACAAGCCAAGCAATTGTTTCATACTTTTGATGTTCTCAAACATTTTCAACTTTCACGCAATACATGAGCGTGAGCCATGGACATAGCACTATAGGTGGAATAGAATATGATGGTGGAGGTTGTATGGAGAAGACAAAAAGGAGAAAGTCTCACATTGATGCGGCTAATCAATGGGCTATGGAGATGCCCATCAATTGATGTCAATGTGAGGAGTAGGGATTGCCATGCAACGGATGCACTAGAGCTATAAGTGTATGAAAACTCAAACTGAAAACTAAGTGGGTGTGCATCCAACTTGCTTGCTCATGAAGACCTCGGGCATTTGAGGAAGCCCATCATCGGAATATACAAGCCAAGTTCTATAATGAAAATTCCCACTAGTATATGAAAGTGAAAGCATAGGATACTCTCTCTATGAAGAACATGGTGCTACTCTGAAGCACAAATGTGGTAAAAGGATAGTAACATTGCCCCTTCTCTCTTTTTCTCTCTCTTTTTTTATTTTTATTTTTTTAATATTTTTTCTCTTTTTTTGGTGGGCTTCTTTGGCCTCTTTTTTTATTTGGGCTTATTTGGCCTCTTTTATTTTGATAACCTCACATGTGGCAATGTTCTAATAATGATGATCATCACACTTTTATTTACTTACAACTCAATATTACAACTCGATATCTAGAACAAAGATATGACTCTATATGAATGCCTCCGGCGGTGTACCGGGATGTGCAATGATCTAGCGTAGCAATGACATCAAAAAACGGACAAGCCATTAAAATATCATGCTAGCTATCTTACGATCATGCAAAACAATATGGCAATAAATGCTCAAGTCATGTATATGATGATGATGGAAGTTGCATGACAATATATCTCGGAATGGCTATGGAAATGCCATGATAGGTAGGTATGGTGGCTGTTTTGAGGAAGATATAATGAGGCTTATGTGTGACAGAGCGTATCATATCACGGGGTTTGGATGCACCGGCGAAGTTTGCACCAACTCTCGAGGTGAGAAAGGGCAATGCATGGTACCGAAGAGGCTAGCAATGATGGAAGGGTGAGAGTGTGTATAATCCTTGGACTCAACATTAGTCATAACGAACTCACATACTTATTGCAAAAATTTATTAGTCATCGAAACAAAGTACTACGCGCATGCTCCTAGGGGGATAGATTGGTAGGAAAAGACCATCGCTCGTCCCCGACCGCCACTCATAAGGAAGACAATCAATAAATAAATCATGCTCTGACTTCATCACATGACGATTCACTATACGTGCATGCTACGGGAATCACAAACCTCAACACAAGTATTTCTACTAATTCACAACTACCCACTAGCATGACTCTAATATCACCATCTTTATATCGCAAAACTATTGCAAGGAATCAAACATATCATATTCAGTGATCTACAAGTTTATGTAGGATTTTATGACTAACCATGTGAATCACCAGTTCCTGTCATCTCTCTAAATAGATATAAGTGAAGCAAGAGAGTTTTAATTCTTTCTACAAAAGGTATGCCCACGCTCTAACAAATATAAGTGAAGCAAAAGAGCATTCTAAAAATGTCGGTTGTCTAAGTGAAGAGAAACAGGAAATCCAAACTTCAAATGATATAAGTGAAGCACACGAGCATTCTATAAAGCCATACTCAAAAGATATAAGTGAAGTGCAAAGAGCATTCTATAAATCAACCAAGGACCATCTCATACCAGCATGGTGCATAAAACAAAAATGAAAACTAAATGCAAAAGACGCTCCAAGATTTGCACATATCGCATGAACGAAACGAATCCGAAAACATACCGATACTTGTTGAAGAAAGAAGTGATGCCTTCCGGGGCATCCCCAAGCTTAGACGCTTCAGTCTCCTTGAATATTTACTTGGGGTGCCTCGGGCATCCCCAAGCTTGAGCTCTTGCCTCTCTTCCTCCTTCTCACATCGAAACCTTCTCGATCATCGAACACTTCATCCACACAAAACTTCAACAGAAAACTCGGTAAGATCCGTTAGTATAATAAAGCAAATCACTACTCGAAGTTCTGTTGCAAACCAATTCATATTTTGTTTTTGCATTGTGTATACTGTAATATAACTTCTTCATGGCTTAATTCACTGATATAAATTGATAGTTTCATCAAAACAAGCAAACTATGCATCAAAAATAGAATCTGTCTAAAACAGAACAGTCTGTAATAATATGAACATTCACCATACTTATGATACTTGAAAAATTCTGCCAAAATTAGGAAAAATAAAACATTTGTATAGAAAGACAGTGCAAAAAGAATCAGAACCATTTGACGTTTCAGTTAAAAACGTAAAATCGCGCACTACAGACAAAGTTTCTGTCCTACACCGCACAAACCAACAAGTATTGTAAACATCCTAAAGGCAAATCTTGGCACATTATTTTTATAATACAATGGAATTATTCAAGGGGATAATTATTTTTGTTGAAAATTTTCTGTAATAAAGATTCACAAAGTTGTCGTGAGCATGAACGAAGTTCAAGGAGCTCTCCCACTTCAACAGTGCTCGTCTTTCTAACTTTCACTTTCCTTTTTGAAAAGTTTTGGGTTCTCCTCTTTATTTTTGTTGTTTTTAAACTATATGAAAGCACTCAACAGAAATAAATGACTCTCTAAAACTTCCGGGTTGTCTCCCTGGCAGCGCTTTCTTTAAAGCCATTAAGCTAGGCATATAGTGCTCAAGTAGTGAATCCACCCGGATCCCAAGGTATATCAAAGCTAATTTTAAGTAGCAATGATTTGTAATTTAGCAATGAGCACAAAACAACATATATCATGCAACAACGAAGTCTAACTCTCTTCCTATGCATCGGCATGTCATAAAAGAACAATTCATGCACACAAAGTAAAGGCCAATGCATAGTATAAACAGTTTCTTGCAATTTTATCATGTTGGAAACATAGAGAGGTGGAGATATAGTTCCTCTCTCATTATAATTGCAAGTAGGAGTAGCAAGCACATGCATATTATATCTATCAAAATCATCATGTGCAACGGTAAAAGGCAACCCATCAGTGTAATCCTTAATAAAAGCAAACTTCTCCGATATAGTGTAATTGGGAGAATTCAAAAAGATAAAAGGACTATCATGTGTGGGTGCAAATGGCAACAATTTCATGTTTAACATAAAGAACTATAGCAAGTTCATCTCCATAAGCATAATTCATATTAGCATCTTGGCCACAAGCATAGCAAGCATCATCAAAAAGGGATATTTCAAGAGAATCAACGAATCATAGCAATCATCCTTCGGTAAGCACGAAGGGAAATTAAACAATGTATGAGTTGAAGAGTTACTCTCATTAGAAGGTGGGCACGGGTGATCAATCCGCTCTTCCTCCTTTTGTTCTTCGCTCTCCTCCTCATCTTTTTCATCTAATGAGCTCACAGTTTCATCGACTTCTTCTTCCATAGATTCCTGCAGAATATTAGTCTCTTCTTGGACAGCGGAGACTTTCTCAATAAGTGCATTAATTTCGCAATTGTATTCATAATTCTCATAACAATATTTAAGAATAGCTAAATTTTCAGGTCTATAAACAGCATCATCAAAATCTTCAAACTCTTTATACATAGATTCAATTTCATAAGCACCCATAAAAGCAACAAATTCTTCTATTTGTTCCACATCATAGTAATCATATATACCATTAGAATAAGAAGGTAAGGTTTTATTATCATTAAATTTGCATAAAAAGGGAAGGTGTGGAGCCTTCATCCTAGAGCAACAAGTATAATCATAACTCAAGCATAGTTGCCTAGCATACAATTTCAATCTATGAATTTGATCCCATAATAGTTTCCCTTTTTGTGTCAAGCGGTAATCCCTAAAGTATTCACGTTGATCCAACGTTACTCCCATTACATAATTGAATGGGGTTTTCTCAGGATTATTAAAATAGTACATAATATTTTTCACATAACCAGCATCGAGGGTTTTAGGAGGTTCCCCATCTCCATGAGCAGAAAGTACACCTAATGTTTTTGGTATTTCGTGTTCCATATCCATAACTAAAGGTAAAGAACAACTAAGAACAACAAATAGAAATTACTTAGTGATAAAGCAAACAAGCACACATGAGAATATTCACCCCACGCTATTGCTCCCCGGCAACGGCGCCAGAAAAAGGTCTTGATAACCCACAAGTATAGGGGATCAATTGTAGCCTCATTCGATAAGTAAGAGTGTCGAACCCAACGAGGAGCTAAAGGTAGAACAAATATTCCCTCAAGTTCTATCGACCACCGATACAACTCTATGCACACTTGACGTTCGCTTTACCGGAAACAAGTATGAAACTAGAAGTATTTTGTAGGTGTTTTTGGATAGGTTTGCAAGAAAGTAAAGAGCGTAAATAAAAGCTAGGGGCTGTTTAGATAAAGACACAACTAAATTAGTTTTAGTAAAGAGCTTGTTGTTACGAGAAAGTTATTTGTCCCTAGGCAATCGATAACTAGACCGGTAATCATTATTGCAATTTTATTTGAGGGAGAGGCATAAGCTAACATACTTTATTTACTTGGATCATATGCACTTATGATTGAAACTCTAGCAAGCATCCACAACTACTAAAGATCATTAAGGTAAAACCTAACCATAGCATTAAAGCATCAAGTCCCCTTTATCCCATACGCAAACAACCTACTTACTCGGGACTGTGCTTCTGTCACTCACGCCACCCACCATAAGCAAATCATGAAGATATTGCAAACGCTACAGCGGGAATCCCTCACACTTGCGCGACGCGGAGAGCACCATAGGACAACACCAATAATAAAACATGCAACTCAAACCAATATTGATCATCAAATAGCCCATAGGACAAACAGATCTACTCAAACATCATAGGATAGCCATACATCATTGGGAAATAATATATAGCGTTGAGCACCATGTTTAAGTAGAGATTACAGCGGGTAAGAGAGAGTTTACACCACTGCATAGAGGGGGGAAGAGTTGGTGATGATGGCGGTGAAGTTGTTGGTGAAGATTGCGGTGATGATGATGGCCACGGCGGCGTTCCGGTGCCACCGGAAGAGAAGGGGAGAGGGGGCCCCTTCCTCTTCTTCTTCCTTGACCTCCTCCCTAGATGGGAGAAGGGTTTCCCCTCTGGTCCTTGGCCTCCATGGCTTGGGAGGGGCGAGAGCCCCTCCGAGATTGGATCTGTTTCTCTGTCTCTCTCTGTTTCTGCATTCTGTTCTGCTGCCCTTTCACCATTTCTTTTATATCCGGAGATCCGTAACTCCGATTGGGTTGAAACCTTCGCCCAGATCTTTTTCCAAAAATTAGCTTTCTTGCGGCAAAAGTAGAGCATCAACCGTCTTACGAGGGGGCCACGAGGGTGGGGGGCGCGCCCTCCTGGGGAGGGCGTGGGCCCCACCCTCGTGGCCACCTTGGGCACCGTCTCGCGTTGATTTTACTTCCCAAAAATCACAAATATTCCAAAATAATTCTCCGTCCGTTTTTATCCCGTTTGGACTCTGTTTGATATGGGGTTTCTGCGAAACCAAAAACATACAACAGACAGGAACTGGCACTGGGCACTGGATCAATATGTTAGTCCCAAAAATAGTATAAAAAGTTGCCAAAAAGTATATACAAGTTGTAGAATATTGGCATGGAATAATCAAAAATTATAGATACGACGGAGACGTATCACGTGCCAACGTCCGGCGACACCTGACTCGTCCTTGTCGATGTATGCTTGCGAGGAGCGGCCTAATTCGTGGCTACCCTTGGCTGAATTGCCGGCACCCTCAGGCGGGCAAGTAGAGCCAAGGGAGCTTGCCCATTGGCTGGGCAGAAGTACTCAAGCAAAGCAAATTCAAAAATGCAGACAAGATGATGTTCCTGATGCACCATGGTTCTCGAGGCGTTTTTCTCTTTCTTGGACCCATTTGGCCTTTATATTGGTTATGTATTTTTTGGAATGTACTTGAGCTAGCCAAACATGTTTATTGATATATTGCTATATAGAACTGTATTAGTACTTGCATAATGCTGATTGGTGGATCATTATTGTTGGGGATATTACTACTGGGAGTAAACCGGCCTATCTGGGCCGGGTTAACTTCGCCAATAGTTAGCTATGTTAAAGCCCAAAGAAGGCAGATGAGGGCCTAAGGCCCATCGTCGGTTTTAACCTTGTAGCCGTAAACCGGCGCTGATATGTAAACTTGCATTGTAAGTTAGGAGTAAGTAGAGACCAAACCGGACACGTCTATGAGCCGGTGTTGGGACTCTGTAAACCGACGGGCGTCACCCATGTATATAAGGGGACGACCCGGCGGCGGTTCAAGGACAACAGACAACAACTCGAGACCTAGGCGAAGCTTGTTTGCTTCCTAGTCATCGAAACCCCATCAATTCCATCACAACTAGATGTAGGCTTTTACCTTCATCAAAGGGGCCGAACTATATAAATTCTATCGCGTCCCTGTGTTCGCTTTAACCCCTTCGAGCTAACCCGTCGCGATGGCTCCACGACTAAGTCCTTTCACGAGGACATCTGCCGTGACAAAACCACGACAGTTGGCGCCCACCGTGGGGCTATCGCACGATGGTTTCAAGTTCTTGGAGGGCAACTTTGAAGGACTCAAGGGCTACGCTATGGGTCGGATGACCAAGAGTCGTCGCGGCAAGCTCTACATCGACGATGCAGGATGGGGCCCCGAAGCCGGCTCAATCGAGTACGGGTATCGGGTCCCCTTTGGTGGCATACACGTCTTCATTGGCAAGACCGGTGAACCGGGCCCTGAGCCGGACATCTGCACCGACCTCGTCGAAACGGCTCAGCGTGCGTGATCTGCCCAGGCTAAACCGGCCATGAAGCGTGCCTTCGTGGGAGTCATCCATGGAGGATGTCATGAGGATGGATCGGAATCTGGTGGCGAGACCGTCGTTTATTCCGGCGACGAGTCATCAACTAGAGAAACCGAATCTTTGTATCATCTACAAGATGGCCGGATTGGGGGCTGTTCTGATGGTGACAGTATTCCGGACCCCTCGGATCTGCCAAACCGGGTCGGAATATTCATGGCCGGGACACAAGTAGCTATCCACTCTTCGACTACAGCAGCAATGATCTCCGGATCAGGAACGGCGACGCAGCCGGGGCAGGAGGCCCTGTTTACCCGCCGGCTCAAGTCTTATCTGATCTGTTTGATGCGTTGGCTACGCTCATGGCAGAGGCTAATCCGGCGGATCAGAATGCCCACGACGCGGAAATTGCAAAAGTGAGGGATCAGATCACTCAAGCCAAGGCCGACCTAGCAGCTGAGAATGCCAGGATGACCGCAGAGCGGGCCGCTTTGGATGCGCAAGGTTATCGACTTATGCTGCATCAGAATGCATCCCATGAGGTCCTGAAGCGGAAATACCGGTCTCGTTTGCCTCAGGTTTTCGAAGCTAGAGATCTCTTCAACACCCCAGGAGCAGGAACCAGCAACCCGCCGGTGGTAAACCGGGCGGAAGCACCAGGGACGGGCGCGCCGGTTCACCCCCGCTTGATGGATCCGCCTTGTCAACACGGTATTGTACCTCAGGCTGTCCCGACGCCTCCGGGTCACTATTCCAACCCGATGGATAACCTTGTTGCTGCTACTGCACGGCTGGAGGCCATCCCGATTGAAGGTGATTCGCCACAGGCGGTGGAAACGCGCTGGGTTAAGGAGCTTCTTCGGACAACTTTGGTCCAGCAGGAAGCGTACTCATACAGTCGTGACCGAATTCATTCCACCCCTCGTCCAAGCCGGAGCTATAGCAGGCGTCTGGAGGAACCGACTGTATCAAGTAATGCACGAAACCGTGAAGCACCCCGTGGTAACAACCCGGCGGGTGGTGTTGGTGATGCCCAGGAAGTGGTGGACCGGGCTCGAGCGCGCAGGGAGGCCGAGTTAGCAGCACAGTACGAGGCTCGCCAGCTTACGCCGGTTCGTCCAACTACCTCGGTCGAGCGTGGCGTTTCTTCTAGCTCTTTGGGAGTCCCTTGTCTTGTCCCCGCTTTACGCAACGTGCGCCTGCCCAAAGATTTTAAGGGTCCATGCAAGGTGCGGAATTACACTGCTGATCAGCCTCCAGAGACATGGATAGAGAGCTATGAGATGGCCATGGAGATGCTGGATGTGAGTGATGCGGCGTGTGCAAAGTACTTCACCATGATGCTCGAAGGAACGACCCGTACTTGGTTAAAAAGTTTGTCGGCCAACTCTATCAGTTCATGGGCCCAATTGCAATCCCGGTTCATCCAGAACTTCAAGGATACATGTAAACAGCCCATGTCAATAGTGGACTTAGCAGCCTGTGTTCAGGAAGAAGGAGAATCAACGACTCGTTGGGTGCACCGGGTCTCACAAATTTTGCACTCGTCAGACCGTATCAATGCCGACGCAACGGTTATAACCTTGGAAGGCAACTGCCGGTTTGGGCCTCTAAAGTTGAAATTGGGACGAATGAAGCGCCATTGCAATGATATAGGGACCCTCATGGCTGCGTTAGTGAAGTATGTTGATTCTGATAGTACCAAGGATCCCGAGTCTGATGACGACAAGGCAGGGAAGGGAAAGAAGAACGGCAACTCCAAAGGACAACAGTATAACCCGGCAGGTCATGGAAACGGAGGCAAGCGTAAGGCGGATGGCAGCATGGACTTTGTGGCTAATACCAACACGCAAGACAAGGGCCAGCGACGTAAGGGTAAAACACCAAATCGCAGCGGAGCGCCTAATCCTAATCCGGACCGCCTGTCTTATCTGTTAAACCAGCCTTGTCCAAAGCATGGGACGAAGGAGGTGCCAGCCAATCACCTTTGGAAGGACTGTTACATTATGCAGGAGTTCAAGAACTCTAATGCCTTCCGGTATGACCACGGATCAGGTGGTGGCTCAGGATCCGGGCAGGGTTACGGCGGAGGAAATTCCGGTTGAGGGTTTAATGATAATCAGGGCGGACATAACAATCAAGGTCATCAGAATAGCCAAGGTGGTTACAACCAGCAGCAGCAGCAGTCGGGTTATCAGAGTCACCCGAAGCAATTAAATAGTGGGCAATATCATGTTTTCACCACTAGCCTGGACAAGCGAGATCAGAAGCTTCATAAGCGAGCAGTATACTCTGTTGAACCGGCCGTGCCCCATTATCTATGCTGGTCTGAACAGCCAATCCTATGGAGCAGAGAAGATCACCCTCCCCGGGTTGATAGTCCGGGTCAGCTAGTGTTGGTGGTGGCACCTCAGGTAGGAGGTTATAAGTTCACCAAGGTACTCATGGATGGAGGAAGCAACATCAATATCCTATATTATGAGACCTTCCGTCGTATGGGGTTAACAGATAAAAATCTTAAACCGTCCAATACGGTATTCCATGGTGTGGTACCTGGTAAGTCAGCATATCCTGCTGGCAAGATAGCTCTGGAGGTGGCCTTTGGAGATGATCACGATTCCCGGTCAGAGACTTTGACTTTTGAGGTGGTAATGATCCAGAGCCCATATCACGCCCTGTTTGGGCGGCCGGCTTACGCCAAGTTTATGGCACGACCCTGTTATGTGTATTTGCAGCTCAAGATGCCGGGTCACAAGGGGACAATAACGGCTCATGGAAGCCGTAAGATCGCTTTGGAATGTGAAGAAGGTGATGCTGCCTACGCAGAGTCGGTTTGTGCCATGGAGGAGCTGAAGTATTACAAAGACAATGTTGATCCTGCAGACATGACTCCGATGAACAAGCCAACTACGAAGCATGATCCTGCCCTGAAGTTCAAATCGGCTGTTGAGACTAAGCTTGTTGACTTCGTACCTGGCGATTCGTCCAAGCAGTTCAGCATCAGTACCAATTTGGATCCAAAATAGGAAAGCGCGCTCATCGAGTTCATCCGTGAGAATCGGGACATTTTTGCATGGAAGCCTTCTGACATGCCAGGTGTACCGAGGCAACTCGCTGAGCACACTCTTAATGTGGATCCTAAGTACAAACCGGTGAAACAGTTCCTCCACCGGTTTAACGAAGAATGGCGCAAAGCTATTGGAGAAGAGGTGGCCTGGCTCTTAGCAGCTGGCTTTGTTGTTGAAGTTTTCCATCCTGAATGGTTGGCTAATCCGGTGCTGGTCCTTAAGAAAAATGGCACCTGGCGCATGTGTGTGGATTACATAGATCTTAACAAGGCTTGTCCAGCAGATCCTTTTGCCCTCCCCCGTATTGATCAAATTATTGACGCTACGACGGGTTGTGAGCGTTTGAGTTTTCTGGATGCATATTCTGGTTATCATCAGATCAAGATGGCGGTTAAGGACCAGGAAAAGACGGCGTTCATAACTCCCTTTGGAGCCTTCTGCTATGTATCTATGCCCTTTGGGCTCAAGAGTGCCCAGGAAACTTACCAACGGTGTGTGCAGAATTGCCTTCATAAACAGATCGACTGTAATGTACACGCCTATGTGGATGATATTGTAGTTAAGTCAAGGGAGAAGGAGACTCTGGTTGACGATTTGAAGAAAACCTTTGAACCTGAGGACGTACAAGATGATGCTCAACCCGGCCAAGTGTGTCTTTGGTGTACCGGCTGGCAAGTTATTGGGTTTTCTGGTGTCCAATAGAGGGATTGAGGCTAATCTGGAGAAGATCACAGCAATCACCTCCCTGGCTAAACCGAAGTGTATCAATGATGTTCAGCGCCTAGCAGGCCGGATTGCCGCGTTAAGCCGGTTTATCAGCCGCCTTGGTGAGAAGGCGATCCCTTTATATCAGATGTTGAAGAAGACGGATCAATTCGTCTGGAGTTCTGCCGCTAACCAAGCGTTGGAGGATTTAAAGCGGCAGTTGGCCAATCCGCCTGTGCTCGCCACTCCAATTGACAAGGAGCCATTGCTGTTATATGTTGCCGCCAATGCTCGTGCAGTCAGTGTGGCTATTGTGGTGGAGCGAAAGGAGACAGGCAAGGAGCATCCGGTTCGGCGTCAGGTTTACTATATCAGCGAAGTACTCATTGAATCCAAGCAAAGGTATCCGCATTGGCAGAAGCTGGTGTATGGAGTTTTTATGGCAAGCCAGAAGCTTAAGCAGTACTTCCAAGGACACCCCATCACAGTGGTCAGTTCTGCTCCCTTGGGAGATATAATCCAGAACCGGGAAGCGACTGGCTGGATTGCCAAGTGGGCTATAGAGCTTGGGCCGCACGGATTGAAATATGTGCCTCGGACGGCGGTCAAGTCTCAAGCACTTGTCGATTTCATCAATGATTGGACAGAACTGCAAGCACCTGAAGAGAAGCCGGATCACACATATTGGACTATCCATTTTGATGGGTCCAGACAATTGGAGGGCTCGGGGGCTGGAGTCGTGTTAACTTCCCCACAAGGTGATAAGTTTTGTTACGTTCTCCGCTTAATGTTCCCTTGTACTAACAATGCAGCTGAGTATGAAGCCTTACTCCATGGTCTCCGGATGGCTAAGGAGATGAATCTAAGCCGAGTTAAGTGCTTTGGTGACTCGGACCTGGTGGCTCAGCAGGTGTCTGGCACTTGGGATTCCAAGGACCCACTCATGGCAGCATATCGTCGTGAGGTGGATGTTGTTGCAGGTCACTTCAAGGGTTATCAGGTGGACCACGTGGACCGCCGAAAGAATGAAGCGGCGGATGCTTTAAGCCGGTTGGGCTCTCAACGCAAACCGGTCCCGCCCAATGTTTTCTTAGATGTGCTGCACAACCCGTCGGTCAAGCTCCCTGGTGAAGAGGATTTGGCCATTCCTGATCCGGAGGCTCAATTGGTAGCAGCCCTTCATGTCATTCTGTATTGGACACTTCCTTACCTTGCGTACTTGAACCGGGGCGAGTTACCAGAGGATGAGACTCTGGCCCGGCAGATAATCCGGCGATCCAAATCCATGACTATCGTCAATGGCGAGTGTCGGTGTCAAAACCGGCGGATCTCGGGTAGGGGGTCCCGAACTGTGCGTCAAGGTCGGATGGTAACAGGAGACAGGGGACACTTTGTTTTACCCAGGTTCGGGCCCTCTCGATGGAGGTAAAACCCTACTCCTGCTTGATTAATATTGATGATATAGGTAGTACAAGAGTAGATCTACCACGAGATCAAGGAGGCTAAACCCTAGAAGCTAGCCTATGGTTGTGATGAATAATGAATAATTGGGGTCCTACGGACTACAACCCTCCGGTTTATATAGACACCGGATAGGGTTAGGGTTACACGAAGTCGGTTACATTGGTAGGAGATCTTGAATATCCGCACACCTAGCTTGCCTTCCACGCCAAGGAAAGAACCTTCCGGACACGGGACGAAGTCTTCTATCTTGCATCTTCATAGTCCTGGAGTCCGGCTGGGAGTATAGTCCGGCTTGCCGAACAACCCTAATCCAGGACTCCCTCAGTAGCCCCCGAACCAGGCTTCAATGACGACGAGTCCGGCGCGCAAATTGTCTTCGGCATTGCAAGGCGGGTTCCTCCTCCAAATCCTGTGTACCTGTTCGAATAACATTTCGATTTCCGCAGCGCTCCTCGGCTTCTGTGCCCAATAATGACCATTTTCCACGTGAATGCGAAAGGCCTGAGGCATCTTTACACTTATACCCTTAGCCGTACGAACAAGCCGCCTATTTAATGGGCCGGGGATTTAGATCCAAACCACATCCCTTCCTCCTCGCGAGTTATCATCGGAGCGCCTCCAGCAAAGGTCCATTCCAACATGGCCAGCCGTCGCAACTCCTCCCCTCGCTCCTCCGGTTCGAAACCCGGAGACTGGGACAGTTGTTCCATCCCGCACAGCAAGTTAGTGTCGCTGCAAACCAACAGATTTCTCCCCCAGGCGTATATGGCCTCGGTCCGAGCCGGACTCGCCACCTATAGGGGCCGAAAGCAGGCGGAGGGTACCCCCAATCCTTCTAAGGGAGAGAGGGTGTGCTTCGTCCCTTATTTACTAAGGGGCCTAGGATTTCCGATTCATCCGTTCCTCCGCGGGCTCCTGGAGTTCTATGGCCTCTAGCTCCATGATCTTACGCCTGGCTCGGTGCTTCATATCGCAGGTTTTGTTGCCCTCTGCGAGCTATTCCTGGGCATAGAGGCCCACTTCGCGCTGTGGAAAAGGCTAGTCTGCCTGGTACCCCGTTCTCAAGAGGGGTCCATATATCAAGTGGGCGGCGCCGAAATATGGCGCATCGCCGGGACCGGATATCCACCCGGAACCCCAAAGAAGGCGTCCGAAGACTGGCCTTCAGAATGGTTTTATATAGACGACGTCCCATTGCTGGACCCTATCCGGGCCGGCCTCCCTGAGTTCAGCACAGCTCCTTTGAAGAAACGCCTGAGCTGGCGTCCGCGGAGCTCCCAGGGGGAGGATAACGGAGAAGTTCGCTATCTGATGAGCCGGATAAGACTATTGGCTCACTCCGGGCTAACCATGATTGGAGTTATGGCCGTTTGCATCATGCGGGCGGTGCAGCCACTGCAATACAGAGACCACCCCATGTGGGAATTCAACGGGGAGGACGACGCTACCCGCTATGGCCGTAAAGGACCAGCCTCCCCTGCCGCTCTAACAGAGATATTAGCATCTTTGTACAAAGGAGAAAAGGAGGATTTCCTCCGCGTCAATCCGCGGGCCGGATTCTCCATGCAAGAACCTCCAAGCTGGGTGAGCGACCAATCGCACTCGCCCATTTATTACAACATCCCCATGTTTGGTCATGCTGTCTGACAATTTTAGCGCAGGGACTGCGACAGGAAGTGAAGGACATCAGCAGCCGTCCTCCCCAGCCCGAGGACCCAGAAAGTTCTCGTGATCCGGACTTCGAAGAAGATCCGGATATAGCAGTGGAGCACATTGATGGAATATTCTATCAACTGAGCAAGGATAATACCTTGGAGGCCATTATGGCCGATTACCCTGGGTTGATCCCGGCCTCCCAGGTGACGGAAACAGGAGTGTTTTTATTCCCTTAAAAGAGATTCCGTGCTAACATATTTCAACCGCATTTTTCAGGGGAGATTCCCGAGGAGGGAGGCCGAACTCGCGGCGGCCAACCAACAAGGAGCCACCGGACCCCGTGGGGTAAAAAGGAATGAAGTCAGGACTAAAAGTACGGCACAAAGGTAGAACAAGCCTTCTGTCTCCCTAGTGTTATTCCGTCAAGGCATGTTAACATCCGCACCGTTTTACAGGGCGAAGAGGCCCCGCCGGACTATATCCGGAGGAGCCGCCAACCGTGCTTCTACCAGCCAGGCTCCAACGTCTGGCCCGGAAGCGGGAACGAACACCGAGTTCGCGCCGGACGCTCCTTCGACAGAGGATGCGGACCGACTGTCCGCCACAAATTCGGAGGTGGAGAGCGCCTTGAACCATAGGCGTCGTCGGACAGTTCTGCGCAATGCTTGTTTCTCCCAAGAGGCTTTAGATGCCTTTAACTCGGGAGATGCGTATCTTCGTGCCGCTCAGGATGGCTTAGCCAGAGCCACGGAGCAGTATGTGAAAGACATACGGGTAAGAGAATTTTGGTTGAATATATATGTACCAGTAGCCCCCGAGACTTAAAATAGTTAAAATAACTGATTTAAGGATCATATGCAGGTTCTTACAGAGAAGAACACCGTGTTGTCCCAGGAGCTGGAAAAGTGTAAGGCCCAACTAGAGGCCGCACTAGCCGCAACAGGGGAGACCCCAGAGACCCCCGCAGGTAGGATATACTTCGAGAGTAGTATTGTACGGCTTTTGTGTTGTTCTGACAATTAATGTTGCAGATGGTGCCGGACTCGATCCGGATAAACAACAACTCCTACGCCGGTTAAAGGCCGGTGAGAGTGTGTTGACAAAGGTGAGGCATGAGAAGAATAATCTTCAGGATGCCAACACCAAATTGGATGTCGAACTGAAAGATGTTCGGTCCCAACTGTCAGACTCTAAGAAGGAGAATCGGCGACTTCGACGTGGCATCTTTAGTAAGTGCTTGAACGAACTCTCGAAAAAAAGGTTCGGCGAGGAAGTCGATTAACAGCTTTATGTCTGTAGGTATGCTTACAGGTCGTCCTGGAGAGGAAATGCCCGGATCTACGGGCGACCTTCTTCCCGAGCTTTCGCAACTGCACGATAGAGTGCGGCAGGCAATGCAAGGCGTCGTTCAGGCATTATGGCCTTCCCACTCCGTGCCCGAAGGTCTCGGAGACCTTGCGAAGAAGCTGACTGGAGCTCGGCGGCGCTTCCAGTTGTGGAAGAGATCGGCCTGCCGGCAAGGCGCTAGGGAGGCCTGGGCCATGGTGAAGACGCGCTATGTCAAGTCTGACCCGAACCACATGGCCGAGGTCGGACCTGTAGGGCCTGACGGGAAAGAGATCCCTGTAAGCTTAGTGTACGGCCAAGTTGAGTTGGCCGCAAAGTATTCCCAGCAGGACTGCAAATTAGACAACCTGTTAGATGGTATAGAGGAGGAATACAATCAGTCGTAATGACTGTGTAAATTAAAATGGACATGTGTAATGCCTTCTAGCTGGATTGTAGATCGTTTGTCGTTGCCGACCTTTTCGCTTCGACCTCGGGACCTGACGGTCCGGAGTGTGTCCGAATACCATAATGGTTATAGCAGAACCACGGTATGCATGGAGACCAGGCGTAGGGGTCATCAATGCTTTATCAGACAAGTGCCCAACTAGTTATGTTATATTACATGGTTAGTAAGAAACATCTTCCAGAGAGAATAGTTCCGTTAGGGGTTCCTTTCGCTGGGGTGGCGTGCCCTAAAGTGCACGTCCGAGCTGCAAATGCAGGAATCGTCTGGGGGCATGTAAAAAAATAACAAAAAGTTCATCTTTAATTCACCGACCGAATATTCCCTTAAGAACGCTAGCTTTCGGCTTCACCCAGTCTGAGGTACACATCCGGCTTATCCGGCAGTAACAATCGCAGAGGTGCTCCCTTTACCACCTAGCCAAACAATCGGGAACGTAGGGGTAAGCACAGGAGCCAGGCAACCCAGCTTGGCCAAAACTTAAGTCATATCGATGCATATAATGGCGAAGAAAAGGTGCATGTGGAAGTCTGACGCATGCGTTGGGTGTAAAACCCATGTAAACAAGCTTCTATTAAAGAAGCCCCCAGGTTTAAGGAGCGCGAGTGGCGCATCACTTGATGAGCCCTTAAGGGCTAAAGAAGAAAAGAGCAGGAGACAAAAATAAAAAGAAAATAAAAAATGTATGAAAATAGAAAATGGACAGAGGAAGGAGACAAACACAGAGTCCGGCGCTAGGCATAGAATCTTCGGAGACGTGTTGCGTTCCATGGGTTCGGCTCGAGTTGGTTGTCCGACGCATCTCGCAGGCGGTACGCTCCACCGGTTAGGACTTGGTCAATGATGAATGGACCTTCCCATTTGGGCTTGAGTTTGTTCTTTTGCTTATCCGGCAGGCGTAGAACTAGTTCACCAACATTATAATTTTTGGCCCGTACTTCTCTGCTTTGATATCTTCGAGCTTGCTGTTGATAAAATGCGGAACGGGCTTTAGCCACGTCTCGCTCCTCTTCTAGAGCGTCCAGGTTGTCCTGCCGATCGAGCTCGGCTTCTCTTTCTTCGTACATGCGCACTCGAGGTGAGTCATGAATTATGTCGCAAGGCAGGACTGCCTCAGCGCCGTACACCATAAAAAATGGTGTGAATCCGGTGGTGCGATTCGGCGTGGTTCGCAGCCCCCAGAGTACGGAGTCGAGCTCCTCTACCCAGTGCATATTGGATTCCTTAAGGGACCGCACTAATCTGGGTTTGATGCCGCTCATGATGAGACCATTTGCATGTTCGACCTGACCGTTAGTTTGTGGGTGATAGACAGAGGCATAGTCGAGTTTGATGCCCAAATTTTTGCACCACAGTTTTACTTCATCCGAGGTGAAGTTTGTACCGTTATCTGTGATAATACTATGGGGGACACCATAACGGTGTACGACCCCGGACAAGAAGTCTATCACAGGTCCGGATTCGGCCGTTTTGACGGGCTTGGCCTCTATCCATTTGGTGAATTTATCCACCATGACCAGTAGGTATTTTTTCTTGTGGGTTCCACCTTTAAGGGGTCCCACCATGTCAAGTCCCCAGACCGCAAAAGGCCAAGTTATGGGGATAGTTCGGAGGGCATTGGGTGGCATATGGCTTTGGTTGGCAAAAAGCTGACAACCGACGCATCGTTGGACTAAGTCTTGAGCGTCTGCTCGGGCCGTCGGCCAATAGAAGCCTGAGCGGAATGCCTTGCTTACAAGGGACCGAGCTGCAGCGTGATGGCCACCGAGTCCGGCGTGAATTTCGGCCAATAGACTCCGCCCTTCCTCTTCGGAGATGCACCTTTGAAAGACTCCGGTAACACTTTTCTTGTATAGCTCTCCCTCGTGGACTCTATAGGCTTTAGACCGCCGTACTATGCAGCGTGCCTCATTTTGGTCCTCAGGGAGTTCCTGCCTAGTAAGGTAGGCTAGGAATGGTTCTGTCCACGGGGCGATGACTGCCATGATGACGTGGGCTGATGGTGTGATTTCGGTGGAAGGACCACCGATTACATCTGATTGTTCGGCGTCGGGTTGTGCGGTTGTGTCCGGGCTGTTGTCCGGAGGTTCCCCCTCCCATGTTACGGATGGTTTGAATAATCTTTCAAGGAAGATGTTGGGGGGAACCGCATCTCGTTTTGCTCCGATGCGTGCCAGGACATCCGCTGCCTGATTATTTTCTCGGGCAATGTGGTGGAATTCCAGTCCCTCGAACCGAGCTGATATTTTGAGCGCAGCATTGCGATAAGCTGCCATCTTTGGGTCTTTGGCGTCAAAGTCACCATTTATTTGTGATATTGCGAGGTTTGAGTCCCCTCGTACTTCTAGGCGTTGAATGCCCATGGATACTGCCATCCGGAGACCATGTAAGAGGGCTTCATATTCGGCTGCATTATTTGAGTCTGTGTACATAATTTGGAGTACGTATTGGACTGTATCTCCCGTAGGGGACGTCAGAACAACGCCAGCCCCCAGTCCGGCCAACATTTTGGAGCCGTCGAAATGCATGATCCAGTTTGAGTACGTGTCGTACTCTTTAGGGAGTTCGGCCTCTGTCCATTCGGCGACGAAGTCGGCTAGGACTTGTGATTTAATGGCACGCCGTGGCTTGTAGGTTATATCAAATGTGAGGAGCTCTATGGCCCACTTTGCTATCCGGCCCGTTGCATCGCGGTTGTTGAGAATGTCGTTGAGTGGTACTTCCGAGGCTACTGTTATAGAACACTCTTGAAAGTAGTGTCGTAGCTTCCGGGATGCCATAAACACCGCGTATGCGATCTTTTGGTAATGCGGGTACCGTGATTTGCATGGTGTGAGGACGGTGGACACATAATAAACCGGCCTTTGAAGGGGTAGTTTGTGTCCGTCCGCTACCCGTTCGACGACGAGTACTGCGCTGACAACCTGATGGGTTGCGGCTATGTATAACAACATGGGTTCGCCCATATTCGGCGCGGCCAGGACGGGATTTGTTGCCAAGATGGCCTTTATTTCCTTGAGTCCGACCGTGGCTGCGTCCGTCCACTCGAAGTGTTCGGTGCGCCTTAAGAGTCGGTAAAGGGGGAGTGCCTTTTCTCCCAAGCGGGAGATGAAGCGGCTTAAGGCCGCCACGCATCCAGTAAGTTTCTGAATTTGTTTGAGATCTTTAGGGACGTCCAATTGCGACAGAGCCCGGATTTTAGCTGGATTTGCTTCAATTCCTCTACCGGATACGATGAAGCCCAGGAGCTTTCCGGCTGGAACACCGAAAACACATTTTTCCGGATTGAGCTTGATGTCGTATTTTCGTAGGTTGTCGAATGTAAGTCTCAAGTCGTCTACTAGAGATTCGACGTGTCTTGATTTAACGACCACATCGTCTACGTACGCCTCCACTGTTTTGCCGATCTGATTTGCCAGACATGTTTGAATCATGCGTTGATATGTTGCCCCGGCATTTTTGAGCCCGAAGGGCATTGTGTTGAAGCAGAATGGTCCGTACGGCGTGATGAATGCTGTTGCAGCTTGGTCTGGTTCGGCCATCTTTATTTGATGGTAGCCGGAGTATGCGTCGAGGAAACACAGGGAATCGTGTCCTGCAGTGGCATCAATGATTTGATCAATTCGGGGGAGGGGGAAGGGATCCTTTGGGCAGGCCTTATTGAGGTCGACACACAGGCGCCAGGATTTGTCCTTCTTTGGTACCATTACCAGGTTCGCTAGCCAATCCGGGTGTTTTATATCTCTAATGAATCCGGCTTCCAATAGTTTGGCTAGCTCCTCTCCCATGGCCTGTCTCTTTGGCTCGGAAAAACGCCGAAGGGCTTGTTTGACAGGTTTGAATCCTTTTTGGATATTTAAGCTGTGCTCGGCCAGTCTGCGTGGGATTCCTGGCATGTCTGAAGGGTGCCAAGCGAAAATGTCCCAGTTCTCTTGTAGGAACTCGCCCAGTGCGGCGTTTACGTCGGGGTTCAGTTGTGCCCCGATGGAAGCTGTTTTATTAGGGTCCGTTGGGTGTACCTGGAATTTGACTATCTCGTCCGCTGGTTTGAAGGATGTGGATTTGGATCTCTTATCGAGTATCACCTCATCCCTATTTACCGTGGATCGCAGCGCCGTTAGTTCTTCGGCTGCTAAGGCTTCGGATAGTACCTCGAGGGCCAGTGCGGCTGTTTTGTTTTCGGCACGGAGTGCAATGTCCGGATCACTAGCGAGAGTGATGATTCCGTCCGGCCCGGGCATCTTAAGCTTCATGTACCCGTAATGGGGTATAGCTTCGAAGATTGTGAATGCCTCTCGTCCTAATATAGCGTGATATCCGCTTTTGAACGGGACCACTTGGAACGTGATTTGTTCGGACCTGTAAATATCCGGAGTGCCGAATACAACATCCAGTGTGATTTTTCCGGTGCAGCGCGCCTCCTGACTGGGGATTATACCTCTAAAGGTTGTGCTGCTCCGCTCAATGCGGTTCCAGTCTATTTCTATTTTTTGAAGGGTTTCCTCGTATATGAGGTTCAATCCGCTGCCTCCATCCATGAGTACCTTTGCGAGGCGACAACCGTCCACTATGGGACTGAGAACCAATGCGGCTGGTGCTCTAGCTGTTCGGAATTTAGGTTCGTCACTCGCGTTGAAGGTGATAGCTGTATTGCTCCATGGGTTTATTGTTGCCACTTGGTGGACTTCGGTGAGGCTGCGAAGTGCTCTCTTTCGCATATTCTTCGATGCGAAGGTCTCAGCGATTGTGAGCATGGCACTGAAATTCTTGGGCTGGTTCTCTTTGTTCTCCGGAGTTAGGAGATCTCTGCCAATTTTGGCCACCTGCCGAACTATCCAACACGCCCTGAGGCTGTGCGTTGGTGCGGCGTCCGCTGCACTGTGAATTTTGCAGGGTGCGTCCAGCCACTTTTCAAGTACGGTTCCATGTCCCCTAGAGGGTTTTGATTTTTTATTTAATCCGGACGACTCACCGTAATGCGCCCTTTTAATTCGGACGGGATTGCTATTCAGGGCCGGATTATCCCAAAATTTATTTTCGGTTTTCCAAGCGCTTTCCATCGCGCAGTATTTTTGC
This sequence comes from Aegilops umbellulata, assembly GCA_032464435.1. Taxonomy (NCBI): domain Eukaryota; kingdom Viridiplantae; phylum Streptophyta; class Magnoliopsida; order Poales; family Poaceae; genus Aegilops; species Aegilops umbellulata. The sequence continues at coordinate 643,309,089 of CP136060.1, read as the reverse complement.
ACTATGGACGCCAAGTCAGCAAAGCGCGTAATATTACGGCGGCTTATGGCGTTGAGTATCCCCTTGTCCGTGCAGTTATTGCAGAAAATCGTAATCGCGTCTCCCTCACTGCAGTCCTTTATCCTGTGCATAAGCAGGAGGAATCTGGCCCAGTAATGATGCATTGTTTCTTCTGGCTTTTGCCTAATCTGGGAGAGGTCGCTTAGGGCTGGGCGAGCGGAGCTCGTTAGATCTGATACCTTGCCCAGTTTGCTGTCCGGGGGCCGGACAACCTTCGGATTCGAAGATCCGGAACCTTGGATGTTATCCGGTTTGCCTGACTCTAAGTTCAGGTCTTGAATTGCATCCTTCCCTCTGTGGATATCCGTGGAGGGTTCCGGAATTCGGACATAATTGGTCCTTAAGATCGATGAAGGGTCGCCGTATTGCGCCTCAACCACCGCAACATGGTGGGTGGCTTGGGGGGAGTTTATTTCCCTTAGATCGGGTTTAAGCCCAACCTGATCATAATTTGTGGCGACCCCCAAGGCAGCGATACGATCCAGGAGCTCGTTAACATAGGAGAGCTCTACCGGATCCAACTGTTCGGCCGATGCCGAACTCATGTGAAGCTTGTTTTCGATGACCCGAGAGGTCACCGTTGGCGCTACGGCCGTCGGGATGGTCATGAGAAATCCACCCAGTCGGAGGGTTTGGCCGATAGCCAAAGCTCCTTTAGTGACGGTGCCGTCTTTAAAGACGAGAAGAGGCATCCTTCCTGATCGCGACAGCACAGAGGAACTCTCAATGAAAGCACCAATGTCGGTGTCAAAACCGGCGGATCTCGGGTAGGGGGTCCTGAACTGTGCGTCAAGGACGGATGGTAACAGGAGACAGGGGACACTTTTTTTTACCCAGGTTCGGGCCCTCTCGATGGAGGTAAAACCCTACTCCTGCTTGATTAATATTGATGATATAGGTAGTACAAGAGTAGATCTACCACGAGATCAAGGAGGCTAAACCCTAGAAGCTAGCCTATGGTTGTGATGAATAATGAATAATTGGGGTCCTACGGACTACAACCCTCCGGTTTATATAGACACCGGATAGGGTTAGGGTTACACGAAGTCGGTTACATTGGTAGGAGATCTTGAATATTCGCACACCTAGCTTGCCTTCCACGCCAAGGAAAGAACCTTCCGGACACGGGACGAAGTCTTCTATCTTGCATCTTCATAGTCCTGGAGTCCGGCTGAGAGTATAGCCCGGCTTACCGAACACCCCCTAATCCAGGACTCCCTCAGCGAGTTACATCATTGCAGTGTATCAGGGGCGTTTCAACGTTGTGTGTCCTCTGAAGAAGGCTGTGAAATTTTGCGTGAGATCCACGAAGGAGATTGTGGTCACCACGCCGGTTCAAAATCTTTGGTGGCTAAAGCGTTTCGCCACGGCTTCTATTGGTTGACTGCTCATGTTGATGCGGAAGATCTGGTCAGACGATGTGATGGTTGCCAAAAGTTCTCAAGGCGTGCTCATGTGCCGGCTCAAGAATTGAGAATGATTCCAATCACTTGGCCGTTTGCGACTTGGGGGCTAGATATGGTTGGGCCTTTCAAAAGGTCCAAGGACAAGAAAACCCACCTTCTGGTGGCGGTTGACAAGTTTACAAAGTGGGTGGAGGCAGAACCCGTTAGCAAGTGTGATGCGGCCACGGCGGTTCAATTCATCAAAAGGGTGATTTTCCGGTTTGGTTTTCCACATAGCATCATTACTGATAATGGAACCAACTTGTCCAAGGGTGCTATGAAGGAGTTCTGTCAACGTGAGCACATCCGACTTGATGTTTCATCAGTGGCTCACCCCCAGTCCAATGGTCAAGCAGAGAGGGATAATCAAGAGATCTTGCAAGACATCAAGCCCGGGCTTATGGTTCCTTTGCAACGAACGTCGGGTTGTTGGGTTGAAGAATTACCATCTGTATTATGGAGCATTAACACCACACCCAACAGATCAGCTGGATATACGCTGTTCTTCATGGTCTATGGAGCGAAGGTGGTTCTCCCCAGTGACATACGTCATGATTCACCTCGTGTAGCGGCTTATGTTCAAGCGGACAACGAGGTAGCACGGCAAGATGCTTTGCACTTGTTGGATGAAGAGTGAGACATAGCGGCCGCCCGTTCGGCGATTTACCAGCAAGATCTCCGTCGCTATCACAGTTGCTGAGTCAGAACCAAAACCTTTCAAGAAGGAGATTTGGTACTTCGACGCATCCAAGACCAGACTGATATGCACAAGTTATCTCCACCTTGGGAAGGACCTTTCATGGTCAGCAAGAATCTGCACAACGGGTCGTACTATCTGATCGATATTCGAGAGCATAAAGACTCACGTAGATCAGAGGAGGAGACCAACAAGCTGTGGAACATAGCTCATCTCCGGCCTTACTATACCTGAGCCATTGGCTCTACTTATGTACATATTATGATAATGAATATATTATGATTAATACAATAAACCGGAGCCTCAGCTAAAGTGGGGTATCTGTTTCTTTTTACATCATGTGTGGTTACATGGAGTTGTTCTGTCTTGAAGCGGCCTCCGGTTTACCCCTTGAGTTAGATTCTCAAAGCTTCATGTTATATCACTTGGGGGCTTGGTCGTGTCCGAACCAATGCAGCACCTTTTGATAGGCGCAAGCCACCAGATCACTTGGGGACTTGGTCACGTCTAAACCAGTCACGCCTCTTGATCGGCCTAAGGCCACATAATCACTTGGGGGCTTGGTCGAACCCGAACCATCGCCACGCCTCTTGATCGGCATAATGCCACTGTTTCATTTGGGGACCTGGCTGACTTGAACCATAGCCACGCCTATGGGGGGCTTGGTCGTGTCCGACCATGGTAACGCCACTTGATCGGCTCAATAGCCTCATTTTTCAAATGGTCTTATCATTGCCTTTGCTTGCAATTTTCTTTGATAAATATCTCTTTTGTTGCGTTTTCAAACCGACAAAGTTTCTTAGTCGGTTCAACTATCAATTGATGGAACACGGTCCATTTCTTAATCCGGAGACTATTTGCCCGGTTTGATTTCTTGTTAACATCCTATTACGGAGTAACACGGTGTTTATCATAACCCGACACGGTTTACATGGTAAACCGGCATTATATATATACAGGAGCTGCTATCTCCTCCAACAGTGTGGGTTTATAAACCTCCGCTTCAAGATTGGCCAAGCCAACTTCATGCCCAACGACGGAAGGTATTATGTATCACAAAGATTTGATCATATGCTTAGATTTCCGATATTTTGATATGCAGACATCATAATCCGCCCGACGGTACTACCGCGGTGGCCCTTTAAGATTTTTTGATTGCAGAAAATACTTGGAAATTTCATCACCCAAAGGAAGCACAAGTTGCAGTACTTATGCACGAAGGCATATCAAAATCAAGAGTATCGGCTAGCCTATTACAAGGCAACACGGTGCCCAAATAAGATCATTGTTTTTTTTCGCAGAACGCAAAGGAGAAGTAGTTTAAACCGACTTCCGGTTCAAGCTTGGTCACCTACCTGGCCTGATGGTTGTGGGTCATCCCGCGCCGCTTCAGCCTCTGCTTCTCTACCCAGCGGCTGGAAATCAACAGTTGTCCAGTCGATTCCCATTAATGCTTGAAAGACAGTTTCATCATGGATCAGCAACGACGGTTCAATATCGGGAGCATAAGTATGCTTACGGATTGGAGGGATAAGATTTTCCACTTCAGGAATCGGTGCGGCTACTCGCTTGTTTTGGTCATTGTATTGAGCTTGATAATGAGACAAGTCCGCCTCTTCAACCAATTGACAAGCTAGAGGACGCACTTCCCGGTTTATTGCTCGCAGATCCGCTTCACTAAATTTTGACCCGTCTTCCTTCAAGCTGGGCCCTGAGCTGCTTCAACAGGGTCAAAATCCGGCACCCACGCTTTTGCCCGAATTAAGGCATTGATAGCACCGGTTCGAGCAGCAGGTTTCTTTAGCTCGTCAACCCGGGCAGGAAGCATCGACGGCCTCTTAAGAGTGTCCTGAATCAAAGTGGGCGCCGGGTTGTTATGAGACGCAGTAGAGATGATCCGCTGCGCTCCAGTATACAGTTGCTCGATCAATTTGTAGGCGGCTTTCAATTTCTTTCGCACATCTGACCCCAAGTGACTAATGCATGTACCTGTAACATTACAAAGGATTACCAAGCCGGCCAATACATAAGAAGGCTGAGTTACTACAGATATCAAGAAAGCTTACCAAAGACAGCAGCGGTCATGGCATGCACTTGGCGCTTTATGCTGGTCAGTTCATCTACTACTGGTTTGAGTGCAGCCTCGGCGTCTTCTGCTCGCTTTGTTAAAGCGGATTTTTCAGTGGCCCAATCCGCCCGATCCTTCTGGAAGCCCTCCTTAAGATGTTCCATGGCACTTAAAGCGCTGGTTAATTCCTCTTTTGCTTTGGAGATTTTAGCTTGTTGGCATTTCAGATTTTCGTGCAGATCAGTGATTTGGCCTTCTCTTTTGTTCAGTTCAGCCTGCATGTACACAGTTCTACGATTCAGATGACGGTACAAGAGTTGAAGTACCAACCACATAAACAAGTTATGCCCTTGATACTTGGGGGCTAATGCGTATTTGCTCTTCATCCTACAATTATGTCGAAAAGTCCCAAGCTCAATACAAGTATTCAACTTGGCACTTGGGGGCTAATGGCTATTTTCTCAATGAGTATTGATGATATACTATTTATTACCTAAAGTCCCGGTTTAACTACACTAAAGTTGAACCGGCCCTTGGGGGCTACATCAGCATATTCAGAAACAGTAAAGTTTGCATTGACAAGTCCCGGTTTGAACGGAGATCCTAAACCGGCCCTTAGGGGCTAGGAGAATTGACAAGATTGAAACATACAAACTAAAAAAGTATATGGAAGTTACCTCATATTTGTCTTTCATCATGTTAACCAAACCGGCTTCATAATCACGGCCGGTATACAGCCGGTTCAGATAACCGGAATGGAGGTCTTGGGCGTTCAGAGGAGCGTAAGTCGCCAGATCAGCGTTCCATTTGCCTTTGCCAATAGCAGCAAATTCTTCTTTAGCAGTATGTCTGGATAAAGCGACATGATTGCCTGGCTCTGTACGGCCAATGCCAGTAATAATAACTTCATCATCCTTGGCATCGCCGGTTTGCACTGGGGCCGTCGGCTTATCAGCAGGCTTGGAAGGACTGGTGGATTTCTCAATCCGGATGGGGCTTGTGGGCTGGTCAACAGGACCGGATGCGTCAACATGTCTTTCTTCAGCAATAAAATCATCATCTTGCGGTGGTGGGCCGTTCGGCACATCCTCACGGATGGCCGCTTCAGGACCTGGTGTTCTGTCCATTTCCGGTTCAGCTTTTCTTCAGCCGCTTTGTCCAGGCGAGCTTTCTTGCTGGGTCTAGGCTTGGCCCTGAAAGAAATAAAATGATCAATACAGCATATGTTATAGTGTAATGTATCAGAAACATCGTAAGAAATATGACTCACCCAAGCACCGTTTTGAGCGGTGGCAGCTGGGTGGCTGATGACTCGCCAGACAATGAATGGGAGGAGCCCTGGTAATCGGAGTCAGACGGATTAAGAGGTTGACGAAAACAGCCCGCTTTAGGACAAGCTTTAACAAGAGAGTTAGAGACCTCTGAGCGGCGTTTCCGAACCGGACTGTTCGGTAAACCGGCGGAGGTGACTACCTGGCCGCTGTGCCGGGTTGTGCGACGGGCTTCATGCTTTTGTGTCTTCATAAGAAAATTTGGATCCAAATAAGCAAGAGGATGAGAAAATTTAATTTTCTGGTTTACCCGACGGATTTTTTGTGAAGGTAAAGGGCTTGAGTCGGAAGACAAAGTGATTACCTCTACAGCATCAGCCTGACTGCCTTCCGCATCATCCTGACAATGGTCATTATCAATAAGACGTGTGAAAAATAATCCAAGTGAATCAAGCTCTACTTCAAAGTCCGGGTTACCCACATCATCGTCAACTGCCGGATCAGAAGATGCAGTGGTTTTCTTCATGTTTGCTGGCCTCTTAACAACTCTGGTCTTAGGCTGGGTTGGCCTCTCCGGTTTCTCTGGCTTCTCTGTTTTCTCCCGTGGAAGTTTTTTGCTCCAAAATGGATCATCACCCTGTTTGAAAAATATTGTTGTTAAGTAATGTTGGGGTACGTAGTAATTTCAAAAAATTTCCTACGCACACGCAAGATCATGGTGATGCATAGCAACGAGAGAGAAGAGTGTTGTCTACGTACCCTCGTAGACCGAAGCGGAAGCGTTGACGCAACGTAGTGGAAGTAGTCGTACGTCTTCTCGATCCGACCGATCCAAGCACCGTTACTCCGGCACCTCCGAGTTCTTAGCACACGTTCAGCTCGATGACAAACCCCGGGCTTCGATCCAGCAAAGCTTCGGGGAGGAGTTCCGTCAGCACGACGGCGTGGTGACGATCTTGATGTACTACCGGCGCAGGGCTTCGCCTAAGCACTGCAACGATATGACCGAGGTGGAATATGGTGGAGGGGGGCACCGCACACGGCTAAGGAACGATCTCAAGGATCAACTTGTGTGTCTATGGGGTGCCCCCTGCCCCCGTATATAAAGGAGCAAGGGAGGGAGGAGGCCGGCCCTAGGTTTGGTGCGCCAAGGGGAGTCCTACTCCCACCGGGAGTAGGATTCCCCTTTTCCTAGTCCAACTAGGAATCCTTCCATGTAGGGGGAGTAAGAGAGAAGGAAAGGGAAGAGAGAAGGAGAAGGAAGGAAGGGGGCGCCCCCCTTCCCTAGTCCAATTCGGACTAGAGCAAGGGGAGGGGCGCGGCCACCTTTTGGCCCTTTCTCTCCTTTTCCCGTATGGCCCAAAGAGGCCCATTACGAATTCCTGTAACTCTCCGGTACTCCCGAAAATACCCGAATCACTCAGAACCTTTCCGAAGTCCGAATATAGTCGTCCAATATATCGATTTTTACGTCTCGACCATTTCGAGACTCCTCGTCATGTCCACGATCCCATACGGGACTCCGAACTCCTTCGGTACATCAAAATTCATAAACTCATAATATAACTGTCATCGAAACCTTAGGCGTGCGGACCCTACGGTTCGAGAACAATGTAGACATGACCGAGACACGTCTCCGGTCAATAACCAATAGCGGGACCTGGATGCCCATATTGGCTCCTACATATTCTACGAAGATCTTTATCGGTCAGACCGCATAACAACATACGTTGTTCCCTTTGTCATCGGTATGTTACTTGCCCGAGATTCGATCGTCGGTATCCAATACCTAGTTCAATCTCGTTACCGGCAAGTCTCTTTACTCGTTCCGTAATACATCATCTCGCAACTAACTCATTAGTTGCAATGCTTGCAAGGCTTAAGTGATGTGCATTACCGAGAGGGCCCAGAGATACCTCTCCGACAATCGGAGTGACAAATCCTAATCTCGAAATACGCCAACCCAACATCTACCTTTGGTGACACCTGTAGTACTCCTTTATAATCACCCAGTTACGTTGTGACGTTTGGTAGCACCCAAAGTGTTCCTCCGGCAAACGGGAGTTGCATAATCTCATAGTCATAGGAACATGTATAAGTCATGAAGAAAGCAATAGCAACATACTAAACGATCGGGTGCTAAGCTAATGGAATGGGTCATGTCAATCAGATCATTCAACTAATGATGTGACCTCGTTAATCAAATAACAACTCTTTGTCTATGGTTAGGAAACATAACCATCTTTGATCAACGAGCTAGTCAAGTAGAGGCATACTAGTGACACTCTGTTTGTCTATGTATTCACACATGTATCATGTTTCCGGTTGATACAATTCTAGCATGAATAATAAACATTTATCATGAAATAAGGAAATAAATAATAACTTTATTATTGCCTCTAGGGCATATTTCCTTCAAGTAATGGGTAGATTGAGCAAGGACAGATTCAATAAAAAGTAAAGTATGAATCTTACAGCTGGCGGTTTGTTGGTGGCATAAAAGGGAAGCAAGCCGGTTCGAGCACAGACGGCCTCCGGTTCGTTCAATATCTTCTTCACAGCTTCAGTGACTTCTTCATCTGTGAGCTGGATGTCAATGTGTCGCAGCGGGTCGCTGGCACTGCCGGTATACTCGCACATCAAACTGGAGCGCTGGTTGAGGGGCAGTATGCTCCAAGATATCCAACAGCGAGCAAGGTCGACCCCTGTTAAACCGTTAGCCATAAAGGCTCTGAGCTTGGATAATTAAGGAGCATAGGTGCTTCTCTCTTTGGCAGTCAACCTTTGTGGAAAGGGATGCGTGTTGCTAAGCCGTTCTGGAGGTAACCCGGTAAAGGATTTTCGTCAGAAGGGGAGGTATCCTTGCAGTAGAACCAAGTTTGATTCCATTCTTTGGGATGGATGTGCAGCTTGGCATGAGGATAAGTGACCTCTTTTATCTTTTGAATCGCCATACCACCTAACTCGGTGTTGGGACCGTCGGTGAATTCAGTGCGACGGTTTAAATGGAAGCAGTCTCTGAATAGTTCAACTGTGGGCTCCTCTTGAAAGAACACCTCACAAAGCACTTGAAAGTGACAAATGTTGGTTACAGAGTTTGGGCCTACATCTTGCGGATGGAGTTGGAAGTTGGCTAGGACGTCCCGGTAAAATTTTGAACCGGGAGGATTGAAACCCCAGGCTAGATGATCAGCAAAAACAACCACTTCTCCCTCTTTAGGCTGGGGAGGACATTCAGTACCGGGGACCCTCCAATGAATAACCTGTTTACTGCTTAAAGCGCCAGTTATGACTACGTTGTTCAGCTGAGTCTCGGTCACGCGAGAGGGAACCCAGTTGCACTCATACACTTGTTTGGCCATGACACGATATACAAAGGCAGCAATTCCGGTTCAAGAATATGTTGGATAAATATGCACTGATGTATATATTGTTAACCCGTAGACAACTACTTCTAAACCAGAGTTTGGTGAAGCGGCAGTATCTGGCTAAGGAACTCTGGCGGTTCAACAAGGGGACTAATGATATATACCAGTTTGGTAAAAAAATTATACAGAGTTAAACCACCTGATCTAAACGTGGAGATAGTTGAGATTGCGGATGAATAAGTAGACAAAAACAGGTTTCTCAAGATTCTTTTACAGTATTGGATCTAAAGCATGTTCAGAAAATCAGAAAAATATTCAAAGGTTCAAAACAGAACAGTACTGAATCAATGGGCAGAGATATAGATGGATCTACGGTCTTGACGCATGAGACCGAAGGTGGATGCTAAGAACTACCGCTATACAGAGCAAGGATTCACAGATGCATCTAGGAACTATCATATGAACACGAAGCAAGCGATGAACACTACGAAGAACAGGAAACCCTAGAATAGATCTGTGTTGAAAAGGACAGAAGACTTACTGGAGTTGAGGAAGACGCGGAAGATCGCCGCGATGCTCTGGTGCGCTCAGGTTGATGCAGCAGCCAAGGTCGATGCAGAAGTTGACGGCGGCGGCGGAGCTCCGAGACTGGGCGACTCGAGGAAGACGAAGCAGAGGGGCACGGAAGGGAAGAAAGGAAAATGACCCTTCGGTCCTATTTATAAGGAAAGGGACATATGACAGGCGCGAGAATCAAGGAGCCACGAGTTTGGAAACGGAGTTGTCGCCTCGATTGTCGCAGATCTATTAAACAAAAAAGGTATCATGGATAGTGTCTTTATGACGAGTGACGTCACTCCGATTTACAACGGCCAGAGAAGATGAGATCATGGCGGTTCAACAATTGCAAGAAGATGTTGAAGATGAAGATTTTTTGCTAAGGATTGACATGAACCTGTTCAAATCAATCTGGGGCCTAATGTTGGGGATATTACTACTGGGAGTAAACCGGCCTATCTGGGCCGGGTTAACTTCGCCAATAGTTAGGTACGTTAAAGCCCAAAGAAGGCAGATGAGGGCCTAAGGCCCATAGTCGGTTTTAACCTTGTAGCCGTAAACCGGCGTTGATATGTAAACTTGCATTGTAAGTTAGGAGTAAGTAGAGACCAAACCGGACACGTCTATGAGCCGGTGTTGGGACTCTGTAAACCGACGGGCGTCACCCATGTATATAAGGGGACGACCCGGCGGCGGTTCAAGGACAACAGACAACAACTCGAGACCTAGGCGAAGCTTGTTTGCTCTCTAGTCATCGAAACCCCATCAATTCCATCACAACTAGACGTAGGCTTTTACCTTCATCGAATGGGCCGAACTAGTATAAATTCTCTCGCGTCCCTGTGTCCGCTTTAACCCCTTCGAGCTAACCCGTCGCGATGGCTCCACGACTAAGTCCTTTCATGAGGACATCTGCCGTGACAAAACCATGACAATTATGTTAAGATATTTTCTCCTTGTTTACTCTATCAGAAGCCAGTATTGTGAACTGTTTATAACAAACATATTATTTTGAACTTATTTTAACTCGTTTCGTGTCTTCTATTGAGACATCATTCCTGTGCAATCCTTCATCTTAAGTGCGCCGAATGTCTTCAACAAAACCTTCACTTGTTCTGTTTCGGCTTTGGTGAGCCTTGGATTCTACCCAAAGAGTTTCACCACTTGGTCAAAGGTGTAAGGAGGTAAACCAATACCCATGGCTGGCCTCGCCACGTCCTCGCAATAGAACCAGTTTTGTTGCCACATTTTAATGGTGTCCGCCATCTCATCATATCAAAGTAACTAGTAGTCTTTTTTTTATTTGCAACCCTAACCCATCACACAATTGAACAAGGTGGGTAGGTGGATCTTTCAGGTTATATTTCTTCATGGTTTGGAGTCCGGAACCGATGCTATGTTTCTAGAACGCCCAATGCGGCTGGGTGCCAAGAATTTCTTTTTGGAAAGAGAAACGAGAGTTAATTGCATGTACAGCACACAAACTTGCATTAGGGGGACACTTTCATACACAAACTTGCAAAATGACTCAAACAGGCCACTGAACTGCTACAGTGCAGGAACTATTGGGTACAAAAGAGTCTGAATTGCCTGTGTATCACGCCACGTCGGCAGAGAGGCATGAGCCAGTCGTTTTGGTAATTTGCAGAGAAACCCCCAGAAATATAAATTCTCAACCAGCGGGTCCTAAAGCAGATTGAGAGCCGAAAAAGTATCAGAATAACCGTGTACTTATGCACAATATGAGATTGCTACCGATAACCCTTCACAAACCCCTTCGTCACTTTGCCTCCGGCTGGACATTTTCTTGTGTCTCGACGCAGAAGGGAGCGACGCATGGCGAGTCGCTGCGGAGGCGATCTACACCGGATGGAGCCACGTCCTCGCGGCATTGGCGAGTTTCCTCCGGATTACGGTATGTAATCGAGCTCTACCGCCCTTGACGTGATGATTTGTTCACTGTCTTCCCTATCTCCTCCTAGGGTTTTGATCGTGTATCATCCTGAGTGAAATCAAGATTAAATGTCTGTATTTTGGGGGCATTTGGATCTCAATCTGTTATGATCTTTGTTGTGTACATATGTAAAGTTTCAGTTGGTTTCCCTTTGCCTGCTCATGATGCGAATTAAATTCAGAAACTAGTTCATGATGCGAAGTAAAGTTTCAGATTGAATGATCGCTACTATGTATGTGTCGGTTGTAGTAGGATCCGTTGATTCACCTGAATCAGTAGTAATAAGTGCGAGAAACACAGAAGGTCTGGTGGCTGTCATATAGGTTCAGAAACTATGAAGTTCAGACAAGTTTCAGAGTTTTAGATTTGGAACAGTGTTTCATGTATGGTTTGTCACTTGATTTGGAACACAGTTTCATGTATGGTTTGTCACTTGATTTGGAACAGAGTTTCAGATTGGTAGAGTGTTTCATGTATTGTTTGTCACTTGATCTGGTGGCTATTATATAGGTTTAGAAATTATGAAGTTCAGAGTACAAATTGCATGTTGGTGTATTGTAAAGAAACATTATTTTTAACAGTATGGTATTTGTACAGATTTGCAATGCTTTTGTTAGTTTATACAGTAAGTGTTGCGCATGTTCATTAACAACCCCCATGCTTGCTCTTGCGGGAGAAAACTCAAATTTCTTTACTTGTATTGAAGATCAAATCGCAAGCTCTTTTGTTCCAAACCTATAAGGATCGGCTAGGCACGGCGTCCCACTCTGAGATGCGATTTGATCTTCATACTATCATCCGACGAGCTACCTTCCTATACCACCTTACCGACCCTTTTATGCATGATGAGATTGACGATGTGGTAAAAGAGATGCCCACTGACAGAGCCCCAGGCCCGGATGGTTTCAGTGGCGCTTTCCTCAAGGCTTGCTGGCCTATCATAAAATATGACTTCTAACCTAAGCTCCCAGTTCCATGATGGCATGCTTGATCTCACAAGCATCAATGATGGGTTGATCACACTTATTCCCAAGGTTGCCTCGCCTGAAACTGTTAATGATTATCGCTCGATCACGCTACTCAATTGATGCCTCAAGCTGATTACTAAACTGCTAGCCAACCGCCTCCAACGGGTCATCTTGCAACTTGTCCACCGTAACCAATACGGTTTCATCAAAGGCCATACTATACAGGACTGTCTGGCCTGGTCGTTCCAATACATCCATCAATGCCAAACGTCAAAGAGGAAAATCATCTTGCTCAAACTAGACTTTCCCAAGGCGTTTGACACCATTAACCATGAGGCTATGGTTACGATCATGCACCATATGGGCTTCAACGACAAGTGGCTTGCATGGATCAAATGCATCTTCTCCTCAGGTCGTTGTTCGGTGCTGCTCAACGGTGTGCCCGGGCGGCAATTTCACTGCCACAGTGGAGTGCGCCAAGGAGACCCGCTCTCCCCCCATATTTTTTTGCTTGTCGCGGATCTTCTTCAGGCTGCTATCAATGATGCTTTCAGACAAGGTAAAATTGACCTACCTTTCCCGTGTGCTGGGATGACTGACTACCCAGTTATCCAATACGCCGATGACACCATCCTTGTCCTACCTGCCTGCTCTCGTCAAATCACACTAGTCAAAGAGATTCTTACCGATTATGCATCCTCAGTTGGTCTCAAGATCAACTTTCATAATTCCACTTTAATACCTATCAACTTGGAAGAAGCGGAGACCATCTCTCTAGCTAGCATATTTGGTTGTTCTGTTGGACAAATGCCATTTATGTACTTGGGCCTACCCCTTGGGACATCAAAACCATCTGTTCAAGACCTCATGCTCATTGTTTGCAGTGTGGAACACCGCCTTACCCCAACCATTGCGATGATGTCGTACGGAGGTAAACTATCTTGGCTTAACGCTACGGTCACGTCTTTGCTGATCTATGCCATGTGCACTTTGAAAATACCTCCCAAGATACTTGAAATGCTTGACAAACTCAGACGCCAATGCCTTTGGACAAAAAAGACTGAACAAGGAGACAAATGTAACTCTCTAGCGGCCTGGGATATGGTTTGCAAACCTAAGAAATGCAGAGGATTAGGAGTGATCAACTTAAAGATTCAAAATAAGCCCTCTTGATGAAATTTTTACATAAATTCTATAACAAGAAGGACATCCCATGGGCCCGTCTGATCTGGGATGCTTACTATACTGACAGAATACCACATGCCACAGATCCGTTGGGTTCTTTCTGGTGGCGTGACATACTTAAACTCACACCCAAATTTTTGTGGGATTTCAAAGGTTCTGGTGGTTGATGGGACGACAACACTTTTTTGGAAAGATGTCTGGCTAGACAATGTCTTACAAGTCTCACACCCTCGGGCTTTTCGTTTGCGTTGCATGAAGACGTCTCTATTAAGCGTTTCTTGGAGAGCACGGCATTGCATGAGAATTTCCATTTGCCGCTTACACCCCAAGCTCTCGAGGAATTACGGGACCTTCAGACTCTTTCTTTGCAAACCAACCCGACCACCTCAATTTCTGATATCTGGCTATATAAATGGGGGAAAACTGAATTCAAAGCGTATGATTATTACAAGTTTTTCTTCAGAGAGGCCCGTGCACATCCTGCCTTCAACCTGCTCTGGCGATCTAAACGTACAATGAAGCTCAAGGTGTTCGGGTGGTTGCTCCTCAATGATCGACTCAATACCCGCAATATGTTGAGGAGGCGCCATTACAACATTGGGAACGATTATGATTGTCTCCTGTGTGGACATCATATTGGAGAAACGGTTGACCATATGATATTCACATGCCCATTCAGTCAAGCCTGCTGGAACAAGTTGCAAATCACATGGCCCACGTTCAGCTCACGCCTGGATGTAATTCGCGAAGCTAGGGCCACCTGGCATAACTAACTCTTCGTGGAAATTTTCCTCACCTCAGCCTGGAGCATGTGAAAAGAAAGAAACAACAAACACTTCAGAGGGGTGGCTCCATCGATACGCTCTTGGCTGGACAGATTCAAAAAAGACTTTGAGTTGCTTCAACATAGGGTTAAAGAGGCACATATTGCCTCGGTACTTGATTTTTGTAACTCTCTCTTGTAAATCCTCCTCCCCATATTAGCTTGACACCCCCCTCCAATGGGTGATCCCCCCTCTTTGTACATATCATCCCACCATGTAGCCCACCGTTTATATATATGAGTAAAATACAGTAGGATCCTCTCCTACTGTCAGTTTGTCAAAAAAACACAATGGCATATTTTGTGGGCTAGATGAGAGAAGGACATTTTGGGGAAGCACTCAAGAGTAGTATGATTACAGGGAGAGGAATATCCAAGAGAGTTAAAAGTGGGGCAAGAAATGCTACAGCAGCAACAACCAATGTACCTGTACTGTAGGAGGAAGTAAAGCTGCCAGAGGTGGTGGAAGATCTGCTGTGAGAGGTGGAGCAACTGCTGGTGGAAGAGGGGAAAGCAATGCTGCCGGAAATTGTGGGAGAGGGGGAAGCGATGCTGCTAGAGGTGGTGGAAGATGGGGAAGCAATGCTTCCAGAGGTGGTGGAAGACGGGGGAGTAATGCTACAACAAGGGGAAGAAATGCTCCAAGTGGTGGAGGAAGTGTTGGTGGAAGGGGCTGGTGCCACCTTCTGTTTGGAGATGGATCCCTAAATGCTTTAGAAGCAATACCTGACCTTAATGTAGAAAACGATCCCTGATCTTGCGGAAGAGATCAATGTCACCGAAAATGCGCTAACTGGTCCTTTTTAAGCACTCCCTCCGTAAAGTAATATAAGAGGGTTTAGATCACTAGATTTAGTGATCTAAATCTAGTGATCTAAACCCTCTTATATTAGTTTACGGAGGGAGTAGGATGCTAGCAAAGTTCGTCGATGAACTGGCTAATCATGTCGTAGTTCATGCCTGAACTTTATAGGCTCTTTATTTTGTAATCTTCTAAAAACTTGAATGTTGATGCTTTTGTACTGCTACTGAATGTTGCTGCGTTGGTACTGCTAAGCTCAATATTATTGCATTGGTATTGCTAATCCAAATGTTGTTGCGAATTCTGAATTTTGTCCATGCATAATTTTGCACTACTGAACTGAATTTTGTAATTCTAAACTGAATTTTGCCCATGGATAATTATGTACTGCTAAACATTCATGTTCTTAACCTGTTCGACAATGAACCTACTATGTTTTTTCATGCATGTTCACACATGCATACTGAAGTCTGGGTACGGGAGTGGCCCACATGTCAGTGGCTGGAGTATTTTTTTCAAATCACTCCATGGTTTTTTTTCAAGTACGCACCTGTGTGATGTGTGAGTGAAAAGTATAGATATATGAAAGAACTATAGGAGGCGGCGGGATTCGAGAACCCGTGTGAACTGGAATTCCCTAGCGGACGCTCACTGCGTCGAACTGTCGGGGGTTCGCATAGGGAAATCGACCGATTGATCCACTTGGGCCGGGCCATTTAAATCATTTCAGCGATCCTGGTTTTGCAAACCTTCTAGAGGTTTCTGGCCGGGTTTTTTTCGGTTTTGGGAACCTTCTAGAAGGCTCCTGAACCAGTTTCTCTTTTTTTCTTTAAGTTTCCTTTCCTATTTTCTTTTTTTTTGTTTCTTTGGTTCTTTCCTTTTTGTTTTTTGTTTTCCTTGTTTATTTCTTCGAAACTTTCAAATATTTGTTCGGAATTAAAAAAAGTTCTTGTTTTCAAAATTTGTTCACAATTTTCTGAAAATGTTCATGTTTAAAAAATATTCAGGAATTTCCAAAAATGTTCTTGTTTTGAAATTTTGTTCCCAAGTTCAAAAAATGTTTGTGTTTCAAAAAGTTAAGAAATTTAAAAAATGGTTCCTGTTTTCAAAATATCTTTACAACTAATTATATTTCTGTTTCAAAATATACTCAGGAATTTTAAATTATGTTCTCATTTTCAAAATTTGTTCACAATTTTTCTGAAAAATGTTCATGCTTAAAAAATATTGGCGGTTTCAACATTTTATTCGCAATATCAAATAATGTTCACATGTTTCAAATTGTTCACATTTCCAAAAAAAAAATAGAAATATGAATTTTGTTTGCGTCTTTTAATGTCGTATATTTATGTTTTGAATTTGAAAAAGGTTATTGTTTCCATTTTTTGGTCCAAAATTGTTCGTGATCTCAGAAAATATTCAGGAATTTCAAAAATTGTTTGCATTTTTCGTAATACGTTCATTTTTTTTAGAAAAGTTCAATTTTTTAAGAAATGTTCGCATTTAGGAAATAGTTTGGGATTTGCTAAAATTATTTCTGTTTTTTGAAAAACTAGGAATTACAAGAATGGTTCACTTTTCGAAAGAAGTTTGGAATGTAAAAAAAATTGCGGCATTTCAAAACTGTTCACAATTTCAAGGAATGTCCCTAAAATGTATTTCCAAATCTCACACCCCCCCCCCCCCCCGCTGTGTGTTATTATAGGATCTTGCGCCTAGTATGACCAACAGCTGATGTTTGTTGGATCGAATCCTGCAAGTCGCCGATTTTTTTTTTAGACAAACTCCGAAGCTTTATTTATGACGTCACAATGTTTACATGGACGAACGATAGTCCATCCGGCTGGCCCAACCAAACATGTCGACCAGCCGGAAGGGATAAAGCGTGCCTCGCGAGCTTGTGAGCCTCGGTGTTCGAGCTCCTAAATTCATGACAAAAGTTACACAAATGGAAAGATGAACTACGTTCTATTATTTCATGTATGATCGCTCCATACTCCGTTGGGTTCTTCTCTCGGATGTCAGTGACCACCACCTTCGAGTCGGATGCCACTTTGATGTCTGTCACATTCAGATCTTCAGCGAGGGCTAGTGCCTCTCTGACCGCCATACATTCGAGTGTCCTGGATCGGATATGCCTCCAAAGACCACCACAGATGCCCCCAAAAACTGGCCAGTGCTATCTCTTGATATTGCCGCCACAGCTCCATGTTTCCTTCCCCTTCCCACTGCAGCATCGACGTTTATTTTTGTAAGCCCCGCCGGTGGAGCGATCCAGCCCGTTGGTCGCTGTACAGGAGCGTCCGGTTGCCTCTCCATGCCTGCCTGAACAGTCTTGAGCTCGTTGATGTAAGACTGGATGAAAGCATGGACTGAAAAAGGGCTCTGATAAATATGCTCATGGATCGCTTTACGACGGGCAGACCACAATGCCCACAGTGTAACTACCAGGGTAGTAAACTCTGCATGCGGTAGAGCATTGTGCATTGCAAAAATCCATCTCTTCGCATCAGTTTCTTCGTTCCTGCTCAAAACATCGATGATCTGCTCCGAGGACATTGCCCAAGTGCTCCTTGATACTATGCAGTTTAGCAGAGCATGCCTCCATGTATCCTCAGCTCCACAAAGGCAGCACGCAGGTGTATCCGCCATATTGCGATGATGCAGAAGGGCCGCTGTCGGGGTGGTGTTCTTCGCCAATCTCCATAAGAAGATTTTCAGTTTCGAGGGTACTCTGATCCCCCAGAGCTTATTCCAGCCATCACTATCTCCATGAGAATGAGATGAACCTCCCTGCTCATAAAGCCATTCCTCTCTGCTCAGCTTCTTCTGCTGAATCATACGGTATGCAGTTCTTACAGTAAAGATACCCCTCCTGTCCTCACTCCAAGCCCAGAAGTCCTCAATTTGTCTGTTGCAAAGAGGAATTTTTAAGATTGTCTCAGCATCGATTGGGATAAAAGTTGCCCGAACCCCCAGTTCGTTCCAAGAGCCCGTGGAGTGGTTGATGAGTTCTGAAACTAGTTGGGGTGGATCATGGACTAGGGAAGTTATCGGTCTCTTCATCACCGTGCGGGGTAGCCAGTTGTCGTGCCAAATATCCGTGGTTTCCCCGTTCCCTATTCTCCTCACTAATCCTTGCACCATTATGTCACGTCCATCCAAGATGGCGTGCCATATTTGTGACGGATGACTGCCCAATCGAGCTGCAAACAGGGAGTCTTCAGGGTAGTATACTCCTTTGAGGATGCGGGCACTGAGTGATGTTGGGTTCTGGAGCATCTTCCAGGCCTGTTTCGAAAGTAGTGCAAGGTTAAAGATCTCCAAATCCTTGAACCCGAGCCCTCCAAGGTGTTTTGGCTTTGTCATTTCATCCCATGCTACCCAACTTGGTTTGCGCTTCCCCTGCTTGCTGCCCCACCAAAACTGTCTGATCATCGATGTAATGTTCTCGCATAAACCTCTTGGTAGATGGAAACAAGACATAGAAAAGACCGGGATTGACTGCGCTACGGCCTTGATGAGCACTTCCTTTCCGGCTGCAGACAACAGTTTTTCCATCCACCCTCTGATTTTCTCCCACACCCGGTCTCTCAAATATTGAAAAGTACCATTCTTTGCATGCCCGACCTCAGTAGGCATCCCCAAGTACCTGTCACTGAGGGATTCATTATGCACGTTCAGAGTGTTCTTAATACTGTCTCTCATGGTCTGAGGGCACCCTCTGCTGAAAAATATAGAGCTCTTCTCATGATTTATTTTGTTGTGTCGATAGGAAACAGCAAGCGCACGTCAGTGGGCCGGCCCAGACGGAGGGCTGCCTGTGCGAACCCCTGTCATTCTGCCGTAGAATGCGGCAGATAGGATGTCCTATGTGAACTTACCTCTCCCAATGGCATCTGATGATTCTAAAGGATAACTATATTTTATGGAGCGAGGGCTTTTGGTGGCCGGGCTACAGGCAGGCCGGAATCCGGTACGTCTGTATGGGCTTTAGGATGCGGACGCAGTCACATCGTTTGCAGCAGGTTGGCAGGCCTAGTGGGCGAAATACGGTCCACTATACTCCTATATGCGCATAGCCGTATTGTGTTTGGCCCAGCCCCGCAGCTGTTCCCGGGCTTTGGAAGCACTGCGTGGCCTGGACCGGCAATCTGGGACATGTTGGGTTCGAAACAGCACAGGTAAATGGGCCCCGTGACCTTAGTGGAGCAGATAGAGCCACTAGTCAGTCTCGCCATAATGGCCCTCTTCCACAGACGCTTGCAGCGGCGGCGGCTCTGTTCTTCCACACGCGCGCACCGTGGCGGCGATTCTGGACCGGCAAGATGTCCACCGACGGCCTCGAGCTCGACGGGTATGTTCATTTTGTTGGGCTGGTTTCCTTCTTCCATCTATTGCGTGTAGATTCGGCGACGTTGGATTGAAACTTGTTTCCTCATGGGGCTAGATTTGATTGTAGCAGGGGGGAGGGGGGCTGTGTTCCCAATGGAGTCCCAGGATTCCATGAGTGCACCAGCTCTAGAGATCGACAAGGTCGGCGAAGCAGAGCAAGCTGGAGAGGGACACGGATACGAGGTGTGCTGTGAAGCTACGAGCGGCTGGACACAGATGTTAGTCTGGTTTTGCTCATATTAGTTTGCAGCTGCTCAGCAGGGTTATTCTTGGTCGTAGATGAACTAGTTAGATGATTTTTGGGTGGAAGATGAAGCTTTGCTTACGGATACATGATTCGTTTTAGTTTAAGTTTGGATGTGTGCTTGTTTCTGCTCATTATGGATGCGTTGGATTATTTGGATTTCGGGGATACAAATGACAGTGTGTTTATTTGGATTTTTGCTCTGTGCCACAGATACCATGTGTGCTGTTAGGGCTGTTGTCCACAAGAATAAATGGTTCATTTTGGTGCAGGTGTGTGGCTTGTCTGATTGGTTTTGCTAGTGTTAGTTGCTGTAGTTAGGCACAAACTGGATAGGCACGCAGTTAAAACGAGTATAAACCATTTGTCGTGCCATGGAGGGATCAGATGCATGAGCCATTGAACACTGAAGTTTGGGGGAATTGTTGATTTTTCGGTTCAGTTTCTGACTGCAGTGAAAAAGGGATGGATTGGTTTCGGATTCAGTATCTAGTTTGCGATGTTTTCAGATTCAGTTTCTGCCTTAGGATTGCATTGGAAGTGACATAATGCTTATTAGTAGAAGTTTTCTGATGGTGGATGCATTTCAACAATAAACTTAGCTAAAAATGTAGGCTGGTCCATTCTTTTGCTCTCATTGCCGGGTTTAGGGGATTTTCTGGTATCCACTGGTTGTGCTTTGTTTGTTGGTTGTTGGAACGATGGTATGTTCGTTTAGTTTCATATGACAGTTGATGGACTTCTTGGTTTGGCATTAACCATAAGCATTTTCTATGTTCTCTGAAGCTACAAGTGGTTGGACACGAAGGTTAGTGATAAAACAGTGCGGAATATCACATCTTCTATGTTCTTTACAGTTTTGTGTGGTAGTTTGAGTTTTGGTTGTTTGCATATATAGTGATCTGAAAGCTAATTGGGTGACAGTTCAATTTTGGATTGTTATGGGTGGTAGTTCAATTTCACCACATATGGTGTTAGTTTCCAGATTTTTTTAGGTGCAAAGTGGGGGTGGGTATGGTAGTGTTAATTGGTTTGTCATAGTGTACACTTCTTGGTTTTAGTTTCAATGCTAATTGGATTGTCAGATCATATACCTTTTTGGGGCACATGATCCTAGGCTCGGTGCTAATTTGGATTTGTTAATGGATGTACGCTTTCGGGACGTGAGGAAATGGGACTCGGTCAAGCTTTCATTCAGTTTCTTAGCATTCTTGGTACATGACCAAAGTAGGATTCAGTACATGGCCAAAGTAGGATTCAGTACATGACCAAAGTAGGATCCAGTACAAGACCCCGACGAAAATGTGATTGCCATGAGATTTAGGTTCGTGTCAATCAGTAGGAGAGGTCTTGTGTGTGATGAGGTTCGATTCACTGGAAGGCGGTGGGGGGCTTTGTTGATTTGTAGGTGGATCGTGTGAGAGCACAGCTAGGTTTTTTTTGGCAAAAATGAATTTGATTTGGCATTAGCGTTCGTATTTACATAATTGTAGTAGGGATCTGAACAAATCAGAGTCACTATCACCATTATTTTGTGTGTGTCTTAGTTTTGTTACTTACCGGACGGTGTGCTCGAGGAATGCTTAGAGGCAAACTGATTGTGCATAGGTTGTTATTTTCAGTAAATTGGCACCTTTTTTTAGATGGCCCTGTTATCTACCAGAACAATATTGAGAATGGTTGTTCCATGCAAAGATTACTTGGCATGCCCCTTATTCAATTCCCAGACCGCCCTGACAAATTTTTGTTTCTAATCTGTTCTGCCAAGAAACCGTTTCCAGGGTTAGGATCGGGAAAGCGCCGGATGAGAGGGAGATGAACCCTGCCAGGAAAACAAACGCTTGAATTGTCTGTTCGCACTTATGCCGAAGTGCACAAACTGTGGGGTGGTTGGACATCGCAGCAATGCATGTGGTGCTAAAAGGAGAGGACCGTTTGAGCCTAACTTTCTCTAGATTAAAACTGGCTGTGATGTTTGATGCCATCAAGTCTCCATGTGGTTGTGTGGTGGTAATTTCTCTATTTGGGATGTCTGAATTTTAATTTGTTCTACCAACAGTAATTTTCCTGATGTCTGTTAACTTTGTCTGAAGAGTTTTGCTGTGTGATTGCAGTTCTGTTGCTTCGAGTTTGTCATTAGCAAAGCCACCCACCTACAGATAGGATTTTTCTAAAACAAAAAAACAAAACAAAAACTATAGATAGGAGAGGACGCACTGATTTGGAAATTTTAAAAGACCAGCTGCTGCATATCTTGTTCGGTAATCTTACGTGTGCTAACCTCCAATCATGCACTTTGAGACTCTTGTCCACTTCTTGAGCTACGCCAATAGCAACCAGCTCCATTTTCAAAACCAGGGGAGTGCGAGTGCGATCACGGGCGATGAGATGACAACGAAATTTCATAGACTGCCTAGGGTGCTCCATTGAACTATGCACGGGATGGCAGGGTTACAGATGTGCGCGCCAACGGGTACATGCATTAAATGACTATGGTAGTGCCGAGCTCCATGCCCAGCTACATCCCATGCCGTGGTTTTGCTTGACTGGGTCGCTGTTATATGTTGTTCGCCAACGTCACTCTGAACAACGATCAAAAAAATTGGATGGGTTCATGAGAGCTTGCTCGGAAACACTAACAGTCGTCAAAATAAACTATGTAGTAAACTGATTGATGCCACGTTTGGACGATCTTAACAGGGGCCACTGTTTGTTACTCCTCCATTTTTTGCGTGCGCACCACACCGGCTGGCCTCCTTCATGTCGCCTGTAGGTACTGTACGTGATCGACGAACACAAGCCATGGTAAAACGAAGTGACAACTGATGAAAGCACAGCTCCCGAAAACTTTTGAAAATGCCTCGTAAATTCATGGACGTGACACGACAGGGGGAAGTGAAGCATAGCTGTTGCACATGAGCGGGGAGTCTTTGTAACAACGGAGTGGCTAATACAAAACGGTCATTATACATGCATGTATCATACCCCTAGCGTGTAAAAGGGATAAAACTAAAAGTTCGAGCTTACTAGCAATGGATTTTAAACACAATGACTGTGCAACCGTGCTGTGCTTACTGGCCAAAAACGGACGCACGCCTAAACGTGCCCGGCGCTAAGTTGGTTGGGTGGAGGTAGATGACAACAGGGGATGGGGATGTGAGGGGATAGTAAATTCATAGACGTAACAAGACTGGGAAAGTGGACCACAGACCGCGGCGGGTAGCTGTACCACTGCACAGAGCATCTCTCCTGGGACCAAACCTAATTAGGAACTCTTTTACATTAGATTGCAGACGTGGCGTGGTTAGTACGTGGTTAACTGAATGATTAAAATGTTCAATATAGACACGCATGTAACTGCACTACTCCGTTCGTCATACTTTGACGCGTGGCCAAAAAATGGAAATTGTTAAACGTCTTTCATCATAACGATCAGCAGAACCAGCAAGCATGATTAGTGAAACGTAATCGATAACACTAAAACACCATAGAGTGTTTTCACTGGTCAGGGATGCTCCACGAAAGCATTTTTGCCTCCGTGTGCTCTCCTCTGGCCACAAGACGACCACGACGTGCATGCACGGGTGGTGCAGTTCTGCAGGCGCGTGCAGCATCTGTACTGAAAAGTCCAACCTTGTGCGTACATGTCAGTAGAGTGTAGCTGCTTTTTTGCATGTAGGTGGCCAGAGCTGCTTCAATACAAGCCGAAAAAATTCGAATACAACCCCTATACACCGGGAATCTCAATGGTGGCGCGACGGCAGGGATTCCGGCCTGCCTGTAGCGCGGCGGCAAAATTTCGTGTTTTGACTTTTTTGCAAACAAATTCAGGATCTGACCCTCATTCGAAAAAAATTCGTGATCTAACCCTTTTCCTACCGCCATCATCCTTTGCGGTAGGGTAACACTGCCTACCGCCGCCGGCTATGGCGGTAGGACTTGATTGCGCCGTCACAGCCGTTTGACGTTGAAACTACCCTACCGCCATAGTCTTTGGCGGTAGGGTCTAGAATATATACATTAGGTATTGGTCTAGGATTGCCATATGAACTTTGTTGCCAGGTTGGCTAGTGTGTGCAGGTTTTAGGCTGCAGGTCTTGGGTTCAAGCCTCTCCATGGCCAAATATTTTGTTCATTTTTATTTTGCCCAATAAACAATTTGTCCAATTAATATTAGGATATAAATCATTTATAAAAATATATTTTTTATTTATCTGTAACTGTTTTAAAAAATTCGCTCAAAGATATATATATAAATATATGTATGTATACGAATATGATCAATTGGTCTCACATATTACCTGCATAAAAAAGATTTAAAAGGCTATTCACCGAGATCAATTGGTCTCACACATTATTGGCCCCACATATCTCTTCATCGTTCGTATATGAAGCCTCCCTGATAGTTAGGTCGTTGCATTCACCTTTAGGTCTTTGCTCCATCATCTCCTTTTGCCCTAAATTAATCCCTGTCCTTGGACCTTCGTTTTCCCTCAGAAGCACTGCTAGACTGGGGAACTCCCTTGCCGGAGCAGGAGCAGCAGTGGCAGCTAGCTTGCACTCTATCAAGGTGAGTGCTTCATCTCCATATTAAATTGCTCAACGCTTTTGGAATCAGTCAGACTTCTAGTTTGCAGTTTGTATATGTTCTTTTGAAACTTGTGTTCTAACACTGGAACCCAAGAAAGGATGAAATACAAAGTAACATATGATGAGAACTTAATTGCAGAGCGCCTAATCTTCGTGATGAGCAAAGAATAAAACTGCTCTCTCCCATGTATGTTACAGATCTAAGCCGCAAAAAGACTGCAGAAAAACAAATCTTTGCGGAAATTTTATGAAACAGTTACATATAAGAAAAAAATTATTTTTATAAATAATCCATAGCTTAACATTATAATTGGCCACCATTGGCATTTTTCGTATTTTATGTCCCTTCTCTTAAAATACGTGGGCCTGTCAGCTCAAATGGCCTATGATCAGTGAGCCCATTTTGCACCTTTATTTTCTTAGAATATTATTGATCTACGGATTACAAAATTGTTTCTACAATTTGAAATAATATAAATATTTGTAAAATTAAAATTAAAATATTATATAAAACTGTACTGCATTTTTTTTGGCAAAAATGGTACTATTCATAGATGACCAATTTAACATAAAAAAGGGAGCCGCTAGGTCTCGAACCATATGAGCAAGATTAACATCAAAGGGAGATGCTTGGTCTCGAACCCGCAACCAACGAGTAGAACATATGCCGATCTAGCAACTACACACCTTTCAAGCTCAATTGTCTAGTGTGGTGTATGGATAACAATATTTTTTGAACCAGGATGCATGTGGAGCTTAAATGGGCTGCGGATACTACGGCCCATTTTGCACACGCTATTTTCTTTAAGATATTTGTAAAACTTAAGTAATAAAGTTATGTTCAAATATTTGTGTGTTAGAAATATTATAAATAATAAGATAATTAGTAAATAAAAAATTATAACCCTGAGTATTGTATAAAAAATATCTAGTAAAACATAAATAAAAAGGATTTAAGATATTTTTCAAGATATTCTTAAACATATGTAATAAAATTATGTTCAAATATTGGTGTGTTAAAAATATTATACATACGAACGATGCTTTATGAATAAAAAATTAGTTATAAACATGTGTGCGTACTAGAAACGACTGAATATTCATATCATCAGTTTAAATTTAAAACTATGAATATTTATAGGAACATGAAACTATACAAATGTGCGTAAAATGTTTGCACAATTAAAATAATATTTTTGAATTGGAATTTTAAAAGTATTTGAATTATTTTAAATTATACAAACATTTTTTAATTCATAAGTATATAATTATTTTTCAAATAATACATGAACAGTTTTGAAAGGTATTTATTTTTTGTATTCACAGTATTTATAACATGTGAATTGTAAACATTATTTTTACTACTGAGATCATAATTTACACACAAATGTCTTAAAAAAATCAAAGTAAATTCAAAGTGCATAATGGGTTGCACTGATCATAGTTCATTAGAGCTGACATGCCCACATGTTATAAGCGACGCAATATATAATGTAGTTATCTTCTAGGATGTTTTAAGAAAAATAGTTATCCTCTAGAGTCAATTGATGTCGTTAGGCGTGGTGGTTATAGCGTGCGTGCGTCTTTAGTTGGTGGCGGGTTTGAATCTTGCCACCTCGTCGCCTGCTGTTTTTCTTTTACAGTGGGTCTCACATGGGCTTTTCTGCATACTTAAAGATAACCAGGGAGTTATATGAAAAAAAATGTACCGAGCCACTGACATGTGGACCACTCATGTTTGCATGCCACACAGACAGGTTGTACACCGGATGTAGTAGAAAGCACCGTATTTGCATCACACAACAAGTTAGATGACCACAAATACATATTTTTTTAAAGTTTTAGTACCAAACTTAACATCCAATGCAAGTTTTATAACTACCACTTTACCTCATTGTGAGAGCCTATAACTACCATATAACATAAATGTTTGCCTGATAGGGGGCATTGTGTCAGATTACGTGCACTAGTAATGTTGCTTACAATTGTGTATGTTTATACAAATTTCCTTACTAAAATATTGATCAATTTCACATGGGTTTTCTGTGGAAGTATATGTAGTATCTAATATGATTTATGAATTTTGCTCATTGATAATTGGTGTGCCTAAGTTTGAGTACTCGCTACCCGTTCTGTGAGTTTGGGACCTATGAACTGGAATGAGATCGAGCAACTTTCCTCACTAAAATAGCATGTTCCAAGTTCTAGATAGTAGAACATATCTCCATCATAAATATTATCATCGTCACAAGTAGGGGATGTCAAGAGCTGGGTAAAACTGTCAATGACAGTATATTCTTCTGGTTACACATTTGCTTCTTTACTGTTGCCATGATTCTCCGCTTCTACTTGATATTGTGCATCATCCTTTTTCTTTTGTTGCTGCCAATGAAAACTGAACTAATTAGTTTAGGAATAATGATAAACTTTTTATTATGTCCACATTTCAACATACATTTTTCTCTTTGAATGAATAACAAAGCGCATAGAAATGTCCAGATTGGAACACACCTTTGCCCCTTTCTTTGTCGATACGACCGATTTAGTTGGCTTGCGCTTCCCTTTGCGCAACTTATCCATCCAAGTTTCATTTCTCCTTGAATTTTTGGATTGAACCTTGTTTTTTCTTCAGTTGTGCGGCCCTCATCAATTCATTTGTTGGCTTTACATTTGGGTCAATATTTTCTTGGTTCTTAGTTGGTTCATCAATAGTTAATTTAAAAGAACTTGACTAAAGGAGGGAGTAGCCCTGTGGCATTGTTCATTCAGATGAAACAAACCTTACCAAGCTCAAGGCTCGCATCTTGATGATGGGCGGGGTGTGTAGGCCACTAGCCAATTGGTTGGCGCTCAGTTCCCTTGCCATCGCACTACTAGTAGAAGTACGAAGTATATATGAAATCTGAAATATCAACTACTATGCTGCCTATCAAAACTGTTAAATTGCATATCCTGTAGTCATTGTGTTATGTAGCCTGTGAAAACTGCCACATTACCTATCATCAGGCAAGTTGGTGTTCTTGTGAATCCATTCATCACAATCAGCAGGAATCTTTTAGTTTTTATGTCTTAGTAAACTATGCTCTCTCTTTTGTTTATTTGTTGTCCGTTTTAGTCCTGCAAAGAATATTCGGGGGTGCGATTTTGATTCGTTTCAATCTGTAGTTATCAGCAATACGCACGACTAATCGGCAAAACATGAAAAACTGACCATAGCAATTACCAGTGGAACAAGTTGTTGTCCTTAAAGTAAGATTGAAATATAGCTTGTCATACGCAGCAAAAATAAGAACATCTTTTTATCTGAACAGAACAATAAACAACATGCAGTATAGGATTCGTTGCTTGTATTCTATGAAAAGCAATCTCCTAGTGTTCTATCATAGTACAATCTCCTAGTGTGTCTTGGTGACGATTTTGACTGAATAATGTCTTAGGACTCATTCAAGCCGAACTAGAAGACGTGCTAGCATTAGGAGACTGCAGATTATCAAGATGAGGAAACGAGCTGAGAAGGTCAAAGAAGAGAAGATGATGGAATCATTCAAGGCAATCTTCTCGGATTCGATCTCATTCCTATTTCCAACAATGGTAGCAGTATTTGCAAGCAACTTCTCTTTCGGAGCATACGAGAAATCATTCCTGATCTTTTTGTGTGCTCTGGGTGGGCTCCTCATTCTGCTTGCCATGGTGTTGTGCCATGGGGTTGATGATGGACCATGAAGGACGGCTGTTGTGTCCCATCTTACATTGGGGCTTGTTATATATGTATTTGGTATGCTTGTGTACTATCTGTACAAGTTCTGTCCTGAACAGTCTAACCAGATCATGGCCTTGTGCAATGGTGTTGCTCATTTTATCTTTGCAGCAGTTCTTACCATTCTAGGAGTGGATTTGTTCAATGTTACTATTTAAGTTGTAATTATGCACTGAGGTATATTATGATGTTTGGTATATAATGATGCAGTGAGGTGTAACCCCATTTTGGAGGTCAAACTGTTGCATTTCATGGACTTGGCAAACCTACAGAGGATTCGGAGGCGCCTTTGTTGAGCAAAAATGATCAGCTGTAGAACATCTCTTGTTGAGCAAAAACCTATAAAATTGTAGTACATCAATATTTATACTAAATTTTAATACTTGTTTATAAGTCATTTTTCCAACTCACAATGATAGCTAATTACTATGGTAAATCTAAATAAATTTTTGTAATAAAAATACATTTTTGAATGAAATATGCCTTAAGACATGTTTAAATCAATTCAACTTAAATGTGATAATAAGAAATGACAAAATTTCATATCTTCTTGGATTAATTTGCGAATTCTGTATTAATGTAGCATATATGTATGTTTGTGTCATTAAATATCTTTATACTGTGTGGCATACAAACATATCTTGATACTGAATTTTATGATTTGATATATGCAAATGGAAATATCTGGAGTAGATGGGATGTTTACGAGGAGTTTGCTACCTAATAATTGGCATGCTGCTTTATTCATATTTTTGGTCAAATATGTGAAACATATTATGCTGGGTTCAATAATATGTTGATGATGTGCATATGATATGTACTTGGTATTGAAATAATATTACTCCATGTAGTACAATTTTTAAAGTGCTTACCAAAGAGAGGGACCTGCATTATATAAGTAAAACTGATTTATACTGTGAACTTGCTATTACAAATGGGAAATGATCACAATCATCCGGCCGATTTTACTACTCGCGTCTGCCGTGTCGAGAGCCAACCACGTGTCGTCCCACACACAGAAAGTCTCAGGTTTTGCAACATCCTCCATGTTTTTGAAACATGAGAAAAGATTTGGTTCAGCCGACCGATCACTCGCACACGTCCGCCGGATGAGTGGCCCTTAGATCAAAAGTTATCATATAGTGCTCAAAAGCTGCACGTGATAAATAAATAGAAACATCTCGCAGGACAAGCAACCTTATCCATTCATCAACACTTCATCTCCAATCTCAATCATCACGAGGAAAACTTTTGCAACATTATTTTTGTTGCAAAACTCCTTCCGCAACAATATCAATGTTGCAAAAACGCAAAGATTAAAAAACTGAATACAACTTGTCATCCCCAATCCCTATCCTTGTGACGAAAAAAATTCTGCAACATCATTCTTGTTGCGGAAGTTCTTCCGCAACAGCACCCATGTTGCAAAAAAATAAGACAAAAATAAAATTTTGCAATACAACCTTTTTGCAAATGTTTCTGCAACAAGGCCTCTGTTGCAAAAGAATTTTGCAACACCACCTTTGTTGCAATTATGAAAACAGCGATCCGCCACTGATCTAATGACTGTCGAGGCGGCGGATCTTTTAAAAAGTTCCGCCGGCCGATGCGTAGCATGCCCCATTACAAATTGGGTCTCTTATTTTGTTTAGATATCCAACGATTTCTATATATTTGGAGAGACTTGGAGGTAACACTTTTTCTCTAATAATGTTTTTTAGGGTTTTGTCTAATAATGTGGTGATTAATGTGCACACTTAGTGTAGTGTGTGTGCGCGCGCCCCTTCGCCATTAGGCCCGAGATCATCGTTTTCTTGCTTTGTGGGTTCGCTCTAACATCAAGGAGCAACAAAATAAGATTAGTCTTGGCTATGATTACTCGCACTCACTAAAGAAGACAATCGGGAGTAAAGACTCAAATTTCAAGCCAGGTAGGAGAAGCTCAAAGGTGCAACTGCTTGGGACATTTTATGGAGGTATGTATATGTAGCACACCTTAGTCAATGTCTAATTACTAAAGGCCGCCCCATGGATGACCAACCTTGGTCATGGTGTAGTTAGGAGACTTATTTCAGTTTGTTTTCGAGAAAGATGTCCAGCTTCTTCATTCCTATCATCATGGGTCATTGCTTCTTCGCGTTTTAGATTGCAATTTACATTGTTAGATATTAGACTGGTTCTACATTCTATTGATAAGTGCTTGTTCGATATTAACTATTCATTGTATGTACCTACTAATGTTTTTTGAGACACTGTATGTACCTACTAATAGTATTTATTAACTACTGAGTGTGTCCTCCTACTTGAGGCAGCCGTCGTCATCTTGGTGAGGCGGATCTGTGAGGGGAGGTGTTGGATCTATGAGGGAGGCAAAGAGGAGAAGGAAGGGGCGGACAAGCAGGTACTGATAACCGTCTATTGATATTTACCCCCATACTTCAACACATGCCACCCTGTTAAAAGTGGTCCCAAGATGTGTGGTATAGTTTAGGTGTGGCTGTACCATGGCTCCATGCGAAATTTCTGACTTAGTGAAACTTGCGATGTGTTATTTGGGTGTATTGGAACTGGTTAGTGTTGGTGCTTGTAGTAGTCTCAATCGATTACTCAAACAGAGTTACTATAATAGAAAACATTGTGTGCTGAATTTATTGTTCAAAAACTCGAAATGAATGATTCTTATTTGATGGAAGTTCTTGATCTTCATGTTCTATCGTAGTACAATCTCCGAGTGTGGCTTGGTGATGATTTTAACTGAAAAATGGTTTAGCACTCATTCAAGCCGAACAAGAAGACATGGTAGCATTAGAAAGTTTCAGAGTGTCAACATGAGGAAACAAGCAGAGAGAGCCAAGCAAGAGAAGTGATGACCCACAAGTATAGGGGATCTATCGCAGTCCTTTTGATAAGTAAGAGTGTCGAACCCAACGAGGAGCAGAAGAAAATGACAAGAGGTTTTCAGCAAGGTATTCTCTGCAAGCACTAAAATTATCGGTAACAAGTAGTTTTGTGATAAGGTAATTCGTAACGGGTAACAAGTAACAAAAGTAAATAAGGTGCAACAAGGTGGCCCAATCCTTTTTGTAGCAAAGGACAAGCCTGGACAAACTCTTATATAAAGGAAAACGCTCCCGAGGACACATGGGAATTATCGTCAAGCTAGTTTTCATCATGCTCATATGATTCGCGTTCGTTACTTTGATAATTTGATATGTGGGTGGACTGGTGATTGGGTGCTACTCTTCCTTGGACAAACATCCCACTTATGATTAACTACTCAAGCATCCGCAACTACGAAAGAAGAATTAAGGTAAACCTAACCATAGCATGAAACATATGGATCCAAATCAGCCCCTTACGAAGCAACGCATAAACTAGGGTTTAAGCTTCTGTCACTCTAGCAACCCATCATCTACTTATTACTTCTCAATGCCTTCCCCTAGGACCAAACAATGGTGAAGTGTCATGTAGTCGATGTTCACATAACACCACTAGAGGAAAGACAACATACATCTCATCAAAATATCGAACGAATACCAAATTCACATGACTACTTATAACAAGACTTCTCCCATGTCCTCGGGAATAAATGTAACTACTCACAAATCATATTCATGTTCATAATCAGAGGGGTATTAATATGCATAAAGGATCTGAACATATAATCTTTCATCGAATAAACCAACTAGCATTAACTACAAGGAGTAATCAACACTACTAGCAACCCACAGGTACCAATCTGAGGTTTTGAGACAAAGATCGGATACAAGAGATGAACTAGGGTTTGGGAGGAGATGGTGCTGGTGAAGATGTTGATGGAGATTGACCCCCTCCCGATGAGAGGATCGATGGTGATGACGATGGTGATGATTTCCCCCTCCCGGAGGGATGTTTCCCCGGCAGAACAGCTCCGCGGGAGCCCTAGATTGGTTCCGCCAAGGTTCCACCTCGAGACGGCGGCGCTTCATCCCGAAAGCTTCCTTCTTATTTTTTTTCAGGGCAAAAGACTTCATATAGCAAAAGATGGGCACCGGAGGCCTGCCAGCGGGCCCACGAGGTAGGGGGCGCGCCCAGGGGGGTAGGGCGCGCCCCCACCCTCATGGCCAGGGTGTGGGCCCTCTCTGGTTGATTCTTTTGCCAGTATTTTTTATTAATTCCAAAAAGTGCCGCTGTGAACTTTCAAGACTTTTGGAGTTGTGCAGAATAGGTCTCTAATATTTGCTCCTTTTCCGGCCCAGAATTCCAGCTGCCGGCATTCTCCCTCTCCATGTAAACCTTGTAAAATAAGAGAGAAAAGACATAAGTATTGTGACATAATGTGTAGTAACAGCCCATAATGCAATAAATATCGATATAAAAACATGATGCAAAATGGACGTATCAAGAAGATCATGGAATCTTTCAAGGCGATTTTGTCCTCATTCCTATTTGCAACTATGTTAGCACTATTCACAACTAACTTCTCCTTCAACAAACATGAGAAACCTTTCTTGATCACGTTGTTTACTCGGGGGGGGGGGGGGATTGCTGTGGTGTCGAGTCGCGGGGCATCGTGTCGAGGATGGACCAGGAAAGACAACTGTGGTGTCTCGGCTTACACTGGGGCTGTTATCTATGTCTTTGGTGTGCTCGTGTACTGCTAAGTTCTTCTTTGCAGAGTCCTACCAGTTCATGGTCTTGTGCATCAGTGTCGTGTATTTCATCTTGGGAACATCCATGCTTACCTTGCTTTGGGGAAACTTATTCAAGGTCAGTACTATATCTTTCTCACTCGAGTTTACTTTCTAAGTTTTAATTATTCACTGCCAGACTAGCATTAAATGCTTGGTGTATTACGATGCAGTGAGGTGCAGTCCACTTTGGAGGTCAAGCAGTTAAATTTCATGGATTTGGCAAACCCGCAGAGCATTCGGAGGCACCTTTGTTGTGCATAATTGATCAAGTGTAGAACATCTCTTGTTGAGCAAAAATTGTAAGTTGTAGCACATCTCTTGTTGAGCTAAACCGTTCACCTGTAGCACATCTCTGGTTGAGCAAAACTGTTCAAGCTGCAACACATCTTTTGATGCTTAGATCGTCCATCTTTTTTTTTAACAGATAGTCCATCTTGTTTGCTGCTTGTCTGCTAGAGTTGTAGCAGAATAGATACGAACGCTCCTTCTTGAACATAACTGTCCAGCATCTTCTTTCAGCTTGTGTACATATTCCTTGGTTTGAATATTTATGGATACTCACTTAGTGTACATATACATATTATCTTTGAGCCACCTTATAAGCACATATTTCTTTGATTGTAGCCTAATTGTATAACCGATCAATTTGTGGCTTAACTGTAATGTCATTTACTTTGTGGCATAAGTGTACATGTTCCACCGAAGCATCATGGAAGAAATTTCCCTAAAATCTAAACAATGCTGGCAACATTTGAAAAATGTTATTGAATTTAAAAAAGTTCACAAATCAGAAAAAAATAGTCTAGGATTATAAATGAAGAAATAAAAAATGAACTGCAAATAAAAAGTAACAGGAAAAGGAAAAACCATTTAAACCGACAAAGACAACAGATAAGAAGAAAAACCGGGTGAACACAAAAAAACTGTTTTCTGTATATTTGGTCCAAGGCAGCACGACGTGGGCTGGTGCTTCTCCTACTCTAGTCTCTCGGAGCATCTACGGCCACGGACGCGTCAGGACGCAGTGACCCGTCACACCTCAATAGTTTCTCCTATGCATCGGAGTACCTTTCATCCTGTAGATCCATGCAAAGCATGCAGAAGAAAACCTACATACTACACAGATCATCCTAGTCTATACTATGCTTCATCGTCAGAGATGTGCATGTTGGGCGCCAGGTAGATGGGACAGTAGGACGGCTCCGGCTCCTCCTCCTCATCCATATAGCAGAGCATCTCGTCGACGTCCGCTCCCTGCTGCGTCTCCGCCTCCGCCTGGAGTGAATCGAGGATTGCCTGCTCCCTCGCCCGCTGATCCGCGTCCACCCCGTTCTCCGCCGCCTCCTCCTGCTCCTCGTCCTGCTTTGCTCATCCTGCTCTGGATCCGCCTCGTCGTCCTCCTCCTCCTGATCCACCGCATCTGGAGGTAGCCCCACAATAATCCAGGCTTCGCGCCTTGACCGGATCTGCTCCAGGAGCTGCAGCCGGCGCTCCGGCGTTAGATAAGGATAGCTCCTGGCCCGTCGGCGTGGTGGCATTGCTACTTGATTGTGGTGGCGGAGGACGAGTGAAATGTGAAGGTGGACGGCGATTAGAAAGTGACGAGAGGGGATGAAATGTCAACGGATAGGATTTCGGTGCCGGCGTCCGGCTTAAATAGCCGGGCTAGGGGACTTGTGCGGCGCGCCGGAGCGCCGACATGCGGCGCCATCGGTCCTTCGGAGGAGACGAGTTTCAGACCGCCGGGTTTCGCAGTGTTTTTCTGAGGGACCTGCATGTTAGTCCGAGGTGGCGGACACACCCGGTCGCGCCCAGGCCTCCCAATATCTGCCCCAGATTTGTGCTGGATATAAGGGTTGCTGGTCAGCCCGGGCGTTTAAGGCCCGTTTAAGAAGTCCGTCTGGGTCGCAATTTTTCGTCCGGGCCGTCCGCTCGGACGTTTGAGGGGGGTTTGAGGCGTCCGGCTGTAGATGCTCTCAACGTCGCTCTACGCCCCATGCCGGTGTCTCAGCCTTGCTGCGGTGTGTTCGTGCCAGTCCTCACTCCTGTCCCCTTGGGGAGCTTTCCCTGCTCTCACCGGTTCGCCGCAGCTCACCGCACATTTTTAAATACATGAATTTTACCAATTTTGCTCAGTTCATGTAATCTACTTGCAATAAATTATTATTTCCTCAAGAAAATACTTGTAATGAATTATGGTTGGGCCCATCGTCTACATGCAAAGTCGTGGTGAAATGAAATTCTTCTCGACAAAAGAAATAACATGTGGCTAGGTTGGAACAAAATATGGAGTATGATATAAAAAGAGACAAATGGAAGAAGAGGGAGACTAAACAGGAAATGGATAACAGAACTGAAATACAGGTAGCCAAATAGCCAAACGCCACAAATACCACCAGTCATTTTAGCACGTTTCTATTCAATATATCTGAAAAGCAGGAAGGTAGTTACACTGCAGAAGCGTCATATTACAAGATCAGTAAGATCACTATCTAAAGTGGAAGCACATATTACACTGTACTAGCATATAAGATCAGATAGGCACTCGGCGTTTCTTCCTCCCGGACAAGCTAACACTTTGAGGTAGATCTTGAACAGAACTTGCAACAAAGTGTTCAAACCTTGTGTAAGGGGGTATCCTTGATTCCCATGCCAACAGACTGAACTCGCCTTTTGGTCTGGTATTCGGGTTTACCAGCAGTTCTCCAAGTGTCACTGTTTCCTTCTTCATCGGCACATTATTAGTCAATCTGTTGCTGCTATTAGTACAGTTGGTGATGCGAACTGCAGAAGACGGATGCAAAGCAAAGTCGGTTATGTCCACCGGATGACCTTGTTCAAAGAGCAGATATGGATATACACCGTGCTCAGATAGGTTCTTCTGAATCACTCGTCTTGTTTTGCCCAATACGCAAAGCCAGAACTGAACATCGAGATTCCTTCTCAACACGTCCGCGAATGCATTCGTCGTGACGAGTGACCCTCCCGGGTGAAAGATCTTTGCAAATTCTTCCGCGATTCGCACTAGCTGCGGGTGCTCTGATGGGTCTGCACTCCCAAAAGTGAGTGCCTTGAACAGGTACCAAAACTGCTCGTAGGAGAGGTGACTGAGATAAATTGGCTTCACTGTTCCAAATCTGGCTAGCCTTTGAAGCTTACTTATGATGACCACCCTGCTTCCCTTGCCCATTCTTTTCACAAAGGAGTAAAACTTTGTCCAGTCCTCTTCATCTACATCTGAAACAAACTCAACAACCACTAAAAATCTACTCCCTAACATGGTCCTTCTATGCTCGATGATTCTCAGGAGACTATCTCCATTCAAGTGCAGAATCGAAGCGAAACGTGAGCGAACCCTCTCGTTGTCGCAGACATGAGCAACCAATGTTTTCTTTCCGACCGCAACGACACCGATGATCGGGAGCACGGCCGGAAAGTCAGCAGCAGGGTTGTCTTGCAGCAAGAAGCCCAAGAGCTTCTGCTTCTCTACGTGCCGGCCAAACATGAAGTGGTCCGTGTAAAGGTAGGCATCATAAGGCCTGCGAGACATCCGTTCACATCCACCAAGAAGCACAACAAATTCTGCCATATTTGCAACAACAATTTCTAGACTTTTCAAGGCACCATGCAACTCCAGGTGCATGGATACGTCCTTTTCTTTAGACGCAGTTCTTCGCGGACGCTTGAAAGGGAAGGACAAATATGAGACGCTGGATGAGTCGCTAACCTCGTCGATGATACTGCTGTCAAGAACTAGTTGCCGGAAATTGAAGGTGTCCAGTACATGATGGCCTTGGTACATGGCCTCCGAGAGCATCTTGAGCTGCATCAGCATCCCGGAGTTGGCGATGCATCGCCGATCCGCTTCCTCGACGACGGTGCCAACTCTAATCAGGAGATGCTGAAGCTTCTCCACCAGGTTCGGCTCCTCTAGTTGTGTATGGCTATGGGAATGATACTTGTTCATCAGGAACGAGATGAACCGGCTCACAAGTTCACTAGTAACCGCAGAAATGGCGACCTCCATGGCGATGGAGTTGATTGTTGACGCGGAAAGCGATAGGGAAGCTTGGCTTTTCGATGAGTTTGGTCGTGATGAGTGCAAAGTGCTGCTTACTTGCCCGAATTGGCCTCTGCCACTGGACACACAAGTCTCCATCCGTGACATCAAGGGTCACACCGCATGGCACTTATTTCAACACATAAGGAATCCTAGTATTGACATGGGCACGCCAACTACGACGATATATATATATATATATATCCATAGAATTCAGCTGTTCAAACACACTCGTTCTCCCTCCGTTTAACAACATGCTTTTCTCATATGAAAATATATTAAGTAATAACATTTCGTTTATACTGATTAGAGGCTATTTAGAATCACCATGGTAACTCCTTAATTTAGAAAAGGCTGACATGAAAATTTGGCTCCCGGGTCCTGATGCTCCTGCGGATGAACTGTAAAATAAATAAAATCTGAATCCGATTTTTTTTAACATGCAAGATGCTTGAATGCATGATGAACATGTCAAATTTGATGGTGTTTGGACATTTGAGTACCTCTCAGAAAAAAATTAGGCATGAGAAAAAGTTAAAAAATGCACTGTTTGGAGCTCATTTTGTCTTTTTTACCACGAGCTCCTTGAATGTCATTTACCCACGAAATTTGGCACGCACCTGGCGCACTCAAGCCTTGCAAAGAAAAAATTCAGATTTATTAAATATATTTTCATTTTTATTTTATTTTACTGTTCACTGGGAGCAGATGCGCCCGGGATCAGAGATGAATTATCGTGATGATTTTTACTACTCGTTGGGAGCCCTCATCTCCGTAAATTTATTTCTATAAACATTATCAAATTTTACCGAGTTTGGAATTAAAAATTAGGGACATTTACATTTGTGCCTTTAACTCGAACCCACTACTCAGATTTACCCCTAATTTCAAAGTGTGTTAAAATTTGCCCTTCTGCCGTTAGTTCCCCTTATACAAATACCCTTCTGTGCCGTTTCCGTCAGGTCAAAGAGCTTTGACCGTTTTCTTGTCGTTTTCTGGATATTGTTGCCCCTCTATGCACATGCCACGTACAGGTGGGACCTATCCGGGGAAAAGAAAAATAACACTCTCTCTCACTTACACATGGACCCCAATCAATATATATATATAAATCAAAGTAAAAACTATCTCCCTCTCTCATGACCCCAATCTCTCTCCCTGACATGTGGGCCATGGGACCCACTGTCAGGGTCAACACTTGGTCCTTGTGTGCCCAGCTGTGAGCGCTGCGCTGGCCGGTGGCTCGCCGTATAGGGGGCCCGACGATCGCTGGAGGAGGGCGCGAGTGTTGATTAAACCCAGTCTAGAGGGCAGTGCACAGCTGCCGTTGCTTGGAAAGTACTCCCTCCATTCCTAAATATTTGTCTTTTTAGAGATTTTAAATGGACTACCACATACAGATGTATATAGACATATTTTAGAGTGTGGATTCATTCATTTTGCTCCGTATGTAGTCACTTGTTAAAATCTCTAAAAGGACAAATATTTAGGAACGGAGGGAGTAGCAAGTACTCCCTCCGTAAACTAATATAAGAGTGTTTAGAATACTAAAGTAGTTATCTAAACGCTTTTATATTAGTTTACAGAGGGAGTACTATGCTAGGTTTTCGCCGATAAATAAGGCTGAGATGGAGAAGTAGCTAAATAGTATTAGGCTTTATCTAGTCAAAAGGCTGAGGTGGAGATGCAGCTAAGTATAGCATTAGGCTTTAGCTATGGTAGCAATTA
The DNA here is from genome assembly GCA_032464435.1 of Aegilops umbellulata. Classification (NCBI taxonomy): domain Eukaryota; kingdom Viridiplantae; phylum Streptophyta; class Magnoliopsida; order Poales; family Poaceae; genus Aegilops; species Aegilops umbellulata. The sequence goes on along the minus strand of CP136060.1, from coordinate 643,270,443 downwards.
CTCCCTCTGTCCGAAAATACTTGTCATCAAAATGAATAAAAAGAGATGTATCTAGATGTATTTTAGTTTTAGATACATCATTTTTTGTCCATTTTAATGACAAGTAGTTTCGGACGGAGGGAGTACGTAGTAGTTTCTAGGTTTGAGGAAGCCAAGCATTAACGAGAGCTTTGCTAAGCAACTTGAGCTTTGTGGCACCGAGTTTTAGCAGCTGGCATGGCAGTATCTTCTATATCTTCTATAATGAATATAATGTGCACACCTGGCTTTAACCAGATAAAATCTAGTACAGCGGGAAGAACCGCAGACGATACATCACCTTAAAAGCTACCTATACGTCCGTTTTTATATCCAAACAGAAGCCTCTATAGATGACCGGTTTTGCATGGCCATGGTAGTAGGCCCGTAATTTCTAGCGTGTGTGTGTGAGCTGTGCACACCCGGGCCTATAAAAGAACCCCAGGTCCTTCGGTTGTAACAAGGCCATTCCACTTCAATACAAGGCATTTCAGTTCTTCCTAGTACCACCGTGTGTTGGTCGTTTAGCTCAAGAAGTACTCCAAGTCTAGTCTATAGTGTGTATGCATTACACTAGACCGTGGCGCAGCTAGTGATAGTGTGCAGCCGCTGGTTGTAGTGTTCCTCCGCTAGATTGTACCGAGAGAGCTAGCTACTCGCTGGTATTTTTGGGCTAACAGCGAGGCAGGCTGGGCGTGGGAGGAGATCGCACGCGCTGGGCGCGGGAGGAGGGTGCAGGGCCGAGCCAGCCGAGGTCCGTCACGGTGGCCGGCTTCGGGCAGGGGGCTCCGGGCACGGAATCGATCGGGAAAAGATAGGAGTAGGGGCACGAGCTTTCGGAGGAGAGGCGCCAGACGGAGATCATAGACATGCTTACACTGCTCGATCTGGCCTCCGGTCGCGGTGGCTAGCAACGGCGTCTCGGCAGAAGCTCTGGGCGCTCTCAGGCGTACTTTGAGCAATTAATACAGTGCACGAGGAGGCTTGGGAGTAGGAAAAATTGATCACGGGATCACCTTGATCAGGAAAAGCTCGTCGGGATCGTTGGAGGGGCACGGGAGCATCGAGTCCGACGATAGCTGCGGGCGGTGGCGTTATGCCGGAACCGTGGCTTCCCATTCCATGGCGTCGCCGTGTGCCTCCATCCGCCTCGACCTCCGCCCCTCCGCCAGACCACCAAGGTCCTCACACGCAGGCGCGCCCGCCCCTCGCCGGCGACGGCCACCGGCGGAGCCGCCAAGCCTCGCCATGACCATGTGTGGATCAGTGACCTTGAGAGTGGGTACCATGGCCTACATGTCAGGGAGAGAGAGAGGTTGTGAGACAAAAAGTCTTTTATTTTCATTTTTAATATTTTGGTTGAGTCCACCTGTAAGTGACAGAGAGGTATGAGAGAGAGTCTTTTCAATTTTTTGTTTTTTCTAGTATGGTCCCATATGTAAGTGTGTGAGAGAAAGAGTTTTGTTTTCCTTTTATTTTAGAGTAGGACCCGCATGTCAATGACATAAGGAAGCAGGGGCAACAATGTCCAGAAAACGTCAAGAAAACAGTCAAAGCCGTTTGACCGGACGGAAACGTCATGGAAGGTGATGATCATGGAAACGTTATGGTATTTTGGGCTAGCAGTGACGACCTGGGCTTCGGCCGTCTTGGCGGTGACGACCTCCGTGGTGCTCGATGATCCTTGTGTGTGGTGATGATGCTTGAGATGGCTTGTGTGGTGATGATCATTTAGATGACTTGTGTGCTTCTCTATATGCTTGTGCTTATGTTGGTTGTGATGATGTTCATTTAGAGACTTGTGTGTGATGATGCTTATGCATATATTGTTATGATGGTGCCCGATGATATCCCGTTGTGTTTTATATGTCTATCCCATCATATATATATCTTTTGATATGTGTTGTTATTTGAATTGAATTGATTTGAAAACAAACAGAAAAAAGAAAAAAAACAAATGCAAACTATGCCGACGGCTAGGCCGTCGGCATAGGGCTAGCATGAGCTCCCAGTAGCTGACACGTGGCACCTATGCCGACGGCCTAGCCGGCGGCTTAGTTTAAAACTGTGCCGACGGCTAGGCTGTCGGCATAGGCGCCCACGTGTCAGCTATTAGGAGCTCTGTTCGAAGGACTATGCCGACGGCCTGGCCGTCGGCTTAGTTTCAAATTATGCCGACGGCCAGGCCGTCGGCATAGCCCTGGTCCTAGAGCAGCGGCTGGTCGCCATGTGGCACACCTATGCCGACGGCCAGGACGACGGCATAGTTTTTGACTAAGCCGACGGCCTGGCCGTCGGCATAGTGGTGCCACGTGGCGACCATTCGTTGGGCAGACCTGACGGCGGCCGCCGTTAGGCGAGATAGTTGCCGACGGCCAGGGCCGTCAGCATAGATGTACGGCCCCCGTCGGCGTATCATATATGCCGACGGCTTTTCTATGCCGACGGCCTCCTTGGCTGTGCCGACGCATATGTTGCCGACGGCCCTATGCCGACGGCCCTGGCCGTCGGCATAGGGGGCGATTCCGGTAGTGTGGATACGTCCTTTTCTTTAGACGCAGTTCTTTGCGAACGCTTGAAAGGGAAGGACAAATATGAGACGCTGGATGAGAGGCTAACATCGTCGATGATACTGCTGTCAAGTAGTTGTTGGAAATTTAAGGCGTCCAGGACATGATGGCCTCGGTACATGGCCTCTGTGAGCATCTTGAGCTGCATCAGCATCCCAGAGTTGGCGATGGATCGCCGATCCGCTTCCTCGACGACGGTGCGAGCTCTAATCAGGAGATGCTGAAGCTTCTCCACCAACTTCTCCTCCTCTAGTTGTGTATGGCTATGGGACTGATACTTGTTCATCAGGAAGGAGATGAACCGGCTCACAAGTTCACTTGTAACCGCAGAAATGGCGACTTCCATGGCGATGGAGTTGATTGTTGACGCGAAAAGCGATAGGAAAGCTCGGCTTTTCAATGAGTTTGGTCGTGATGAGTGCAAAGGGCTGCTTACTTGCCCGAATTGGCCTCTGCCACTGGACACACAAGTCTCCATCCGTGACATCAAGGGTCACACCGCATGGCACTTTTTTCAACACATAAGGAATCCTAGTATTGACATGGGCACGCCAACTACGACGATATATATCCATAGAATTCAGCTGTTCAAACACACTCGTTCTCCCTCCGTTCAACAACATGCTTTTCTCATTTGCAAATATTAGTGGTAACATTTTATTTATACTAATTAGAGGCTATTTCGAATCACCATGGTAACTCCTTAATTTAGAAAAGGCTTGATGATTCGGACACGACGATTTGGCTCCCTGATGCCCCTGTGGATGAAGAAATTTCAAAAAAATTAATCCGAATCCGAACTTTTTAACATGCAAGATGCACATGCCAAATTTAGCGGTGTTTGGACATTTGAGTAGCTTTCAGAAGAAAAAAAAACAGGCATGTGTGGAAGTTTTAGAAAATGCATTGTCCGAAGCTCATTTTGTCTTTTTTGCCACGAGCTCCTCGAATCTCATTTACCCACAAAATTTGGCATGGACCTGGCTCACTCAAACAACTTGCATGAAAAAAAACAGAATTTTTTGAACATATTAGCTATTTTTTTGATTTTACTGTTCAATGGAAGCAGATGAGCCCGGGCTCAAAGATGAATTATCGTGATGATTCTTACTACTCATCGGGAGACCTCCACCTCCGTAAATTTTATTTCTATAAACTTTGTCAAATTTTACAGAGTTTGGCATTAAAATCTAAGACAGGCTACATTTTGAGGGGAAGAGATTATTTTCTTTGGGAATCTGTCATCTTGCAATTTACAAAGTTGAACTCGTTAATTTAGTAAAGGCTTGATGATTCGGACGCGACGATTTGGCTCCCTGATGCCCCTGTGGATGAAGAAATTTCAAAAAAATTAATCCGAATCCGAACTTTTTAACATGCAAGATGCACATGCCAAATTTAGCGGTGTTTGGACATTTGAGTAGCTTTCAGAAGAAAAAAAAGGCATGTGTGGAAGTTTTAGAAAATGCATTGTCCGAAGCTCATTTTGTCTTTTTTGCCACGAGCTCCTCGAATCTCATTTACCCACGAAATTTGGCATGCACCTGGCTCACTCAAACAACTTGCATGAAAAAAAACAGAATTTTTTGAACATATTTGCTATTTTTTTGATTTTACTGTTCAATGGAAGCAGATGAGCTCGGGCTCAAGATGAATTATCGTGATGATTCTTACTACTCATCGGGAGACCTCCACCTCCGTAAATTTTATTTCTATAAACTTTGTCAAATTTTACAGAGTTTGGCATTAAAATCTAAGACTGGCTACATTTTGAGGGGAAGAGATTATTTTCTTTGGGAATCTGTCATCTTGCAATTTACAAAGTCGACGGGAACATCTCCTCCCACTGAAAGCACATCGCCGGAAATTCTGAAATAAATCCAGAAATAATGCAAGCACCAGGACTTGAACCCTGGTGGACTGCGGATACCACTATCCCTCTAACCATCCAACCATAGGTTGGTTCGCATGTGTCATAGCTTCAAAAGGTTGTTATTTCTACTTCAGATCATCACACAAGGGAAACTAGTTCAATTTTTTCTAGGCAGAAAACTAGGGTAAATCTTGTTTGGCGCTATAAGCGTCAAAGAGAGTGCAGTTGTTTTCTTTTTTGAGACAAAGAGAGTGCAATTCGTATGAGGGGCACACCCCCAACAAGCAGATTTAGGTAGTGGGCTGGTCCATGTAGCAGGGCATGTTTGAACCCCCCCCCCCCCCCGCCTGATTTTGTGAAGATTCTAGAAAGTTTAGCGTGTGGTTTTACTTTATCTTTTCTATATTTTTCTTCTTGTTCTTTCTGGTTTTTTCTTATTTTTTCCATTTTTCTTTATTTTCTGTTTCCTATTTTATTTTTTATTTTAAAATTCATGATTCTAAAAAAATTGTAACTTTTTTGATAGCTGTGAACATTTTGAATCAACAATTTGGTTTCAAATCTATGAACACTTTTATGTTCACTAACAATTTTTAAATTCATGAACATTTTTTAACTCATGAGTATTTTTTAAAATCCATGAACATTTTTTATTTCACTAAGGCAACATAGAAGTAGCACCCAAACTTGCTCAGAAAACAAATGAGCGCCAAATTGACCGATGAGCGAGCGAACCAGACCGGCCGACCACATGGGCTTTATTCGGTTGATCCATGCAGCGAATCAGTGTGCTATATATATAGTTGGGCGCCTTAAGCACCGAATAGGAGCTCTCGAAAACTAGTTCATTTGCAAACGAGAGGAAAACCCTAGCGTCGACGACTTGGTTCGTAATTCCTGCTAGTTCCCTTCGCCTTCGGTATCATTTTCGGCTTCTAGAGGTGGGGGTAACTATAGATCAACGTTCGTGGTTCAATTTAGTTTTCATCTACGCTCGATTCTTGTGTTTCGGCAGCAAAGCCTTGATGGTGGAGATGGCATCGCATAGAATAAAAGTCTCACGGTTCTATCCTCATCCTAGTATGGCTGTTGGGACAATGCGACCTACACTCGGGAGCTTGTGCTATTTTGGTCTCACAGGTCGATGGTCCCCTTCTCGTGGATTGTTATTCGGTGCTTCAACATATCTTGATGATGGCGGTGGCAATAGTATTGTCAAGCATGCTCTTGTCACTGGGTATGTTGAATCATTCTTTTGTGCTCCTGGTCTTCTGCCCCAACAATAGTTCGACAACCTATCTTGGGTGTGTCCCTGGCCACAATGTGCTCAAAGATCTTAGGTTCTCATCTGTTGGGTGGGCAGCTCATGTATCTCTTTGAAACCTCAGCTTGTGCAGTGCTGGTCTTTTGCAGTTTCTTTACTAGATAGATGGAGAAAAGTCAAGATGCAAGAGGGGTGTGGAGCCAATCACCACGGAATACTTTGATGTAACTAAACTTGATAATAGTTTCACATCCATACGAAAGCAGCCTAGCCCATATGACTACATGGCCAAGATCCAAACCAAATTGATAAAAAAAATTAGCAAGGACCCAGACGAAAACAAACTATAGGTTTTTTTAACTCAACCCAATCCAAAATGTTTCTCTTTTTTGGATTCAACCCACAAACTCAAGCCATGGACAAAGCCCTTAACATGAAAACAACATAGGGAGTTCTCAACCAAGCCAGGTCTGGCATAATTATTTCTAAAGTAATTTGAGCAATCAATGCCAAACCAAGCTCTTAACGAATTCCCATTCATGCATACTTGTATATAGCCATCAACAGTTCTACAGTCCAGGTCTTGACCCTGCAATCTTCAACCTCAACTCTCTCCAACCTGTTTTGCTCTCACGGGTCGATGGTCCCCTTCTCGGGGATTGTTATTCGGTGCTTCAACCTATCTTGATGGTGGTGGCGGCGGCAATAGTATTGTCAAGCATGCTCTTGTCACTGGGTATGTTGAATCGTTCTTTTGTGCTCCTAGTCTTCTGCCCCAACAGTATGGCAACAAAGTAGCAGTTCGACAATCTATCTTGGGTGTGTCCCTGGCCACAATGTGTTCAAAGATCTTAGGTTCTCATTTGTTGGGTGGGCGGCTCATGTATCTCTTTGAAACCTCAGCTTGTGCAGTGTTGGTCTTTTGCAGTTTCTTTACTAGATGGATGGAGAAAAGTCAAGGTGCAAGAGGGATGTGGAGCCAACCACCACGGAATACTTTGATGTAACTAAACTTGATAATAGTTTCACATCCATACGAAAGCAGCCTAGCCCATATGACTACATGGCCAGGATCCAAACCAAATTGAAAAAAAATCAGCAAGGACCCAGACGAAAACAAACTATAGGTTTTTTCAACTCAACCCAATCCAAAATGTTTCTCTTTTTTGTATTCAACCCACAAACTCAAGCCATGGACAAAGCCCTTAACATGAAAACAACATAGACAGTTCCCAACCAAGCCAAGTCTGGCATAATTATTTCTAAAGTAATTTGAGCAATCAATACCAAGCCAAGCTCTTAACGAATTCCCATTCATGCATACTTGTATATAGCCATCAACAGTTCTACAGTCCAGGTCTTGACCCTACAATCTTCAACCTCAACTCTCTCCAACTACTCAATCTTAGCATGAATAATTTTGGCATCGGCGGACTTGCCAACTTATCTCCTTGGATTTTTCTGGCATCAAAGAAAAATCCCAACCCACTGATACAAGTCTTCCGTCAATAGCCAGGCATTGTGTTACATAGAAAGAAAATGATTCACTATCTGCATTTCATAAACTTGGCCATTCATAGACCAACCCGCGTGTCAGTTAGCGGTTGAAGCGTTTGACATATATAGTGATGACACACTTGATTTTGATTTTGGTTTTGATTCTTTAGGGATTTTGGGTTTTTTGAGGCAAACTTTAGGGATTTTGATGTGGGGGCATAGTAACAATCTAGCACATATGCTGAGCTGGGACAGTCAACCAAGTCGCTATCCTCCTTCATACAATTTCATTAGAATAAGCTAGCTCCAAAGAAAATTAGCTGATATGGCTGTCTGACTCTGCTGGCATATATGGTCTCTGTCCATTGGAAAATCATCTATAAAAGTCAGTTGTGCTCAGTCATCACGCACATATGGTACAACTCTTGCTTCACAGGAGCTTTTTGTCTTGAACCATTGCATTATTCGGAAGATTTGAGTCTTGATCGTAGACCAGTGAAAAACTTCAAGTAATATGACTGAAAAAACTATTTCTGAACCCCTTCTTTTTATTCTGCTTTGATTATCCTCTCTAGAAAGCCCGATGGCTTTGATTTGTCGGGTGCTACTACTCTTTCTTGCACTGCTCCGCCGGCACCCATAGACCACGGTGACCGTCCTAACCATTAAATTCCTACTTATTGGAGCTGGAGCGTTCAGTCTTGACCCTTTCTATTTTGCTTTGATCGTCCCCTCTATAAAAAGCCTTGCAACCTTCCTCTCAAAGAGAAAAGAAACTAGCACACTGCCATGCTGAAACTTAGGCCAATGGGCTGAGTTCCGCTTCGGTACACCCCCCCCTCACAAAACGTATAAAGGGTAATATGGACTTTTGACAATCATACTCACTTTTGTATGTATACGATGGATCACCTGTCAAATACATCAACTCGCCCCACGAGGCAAGCGTCGACCTCAAGACCTCCCTCCATCGTATAAACTGTGGTACCAACAGATCACCATAACAGTTGTGACAATTTCAGGTACGACTATGCTCTTAGTACGTCCGTTTCGTTGGCCGTTGGACGCGCTATTCGTCCGATCTGACACGTTCCTTCCTATATCAGTGCTTCTAGTAAAGACTCCCCACGTATATAGCATCTCCTCCCGCTAACCTCTCTAAAAAAAATCTCACAGTCGATAATTAATTCTGTGCTTTTTTTTTGACCCGTTAATTCTGTGCTTAAACAAACTAACTGGTTCCCAGAAGTTACGCTAATTGTCTTGGTAGGTTTTTTTTGCGGGCAATTGTTTTGGTAGGTTGTGATTGCTTCCAACAAACAAACACGAACAATATTGCTTCCTATTACTAATTACATATTTGCTTCCGATTTGTGTTTAGCGGGACAGATTTGCTTCCGATAAATAAACAAATAAAGAAATTTAATTGCTTCTGGATGATTTCTCTTTGCAACGCAAACGTGCCATGGAAACATTTTCTTTATGGAAGCGCATGCGATGGAAATATATTATTCAGAAATATCTGCTTCGAAAATAAAGGTACTTCAAAAATCCGTTCCAAATGTATATATTCTCAACTAAAAAATCAAGTGTATATATTCTCGATTGAAACTAGGTCGTCTATACTGAAACATTGGGTTGTAGGCAACATGTAATCCCTTGAAGCATCAGGCAGTAATGCTGGAAGTATGCCTGATTAGTGTGTAAGAGAAATTCATTTATTTGGGCGCATAGGAAGCCTAGTGTGTTGTTGTTTGAAGCATGATTAGTATCTAACCGAAATTTTGTTGAACTGTGTAGGAAGCATAAATGTTTCGTGAAACCTACACCTCTTGGTTATTGTGTAACCGAAGCTTCATTCTTTTGAGCAGGAAGCAAAATAGAGACATGTGCGATACAAAATTAATAAGATGGTGTAGCATACATGCGCATCGAGGCCTGCCATGAGCATGCCCACATGCCGGCAAAATTTGGTGTAATTTCGTGCTTGGCAAGAAGCACACCATGTTCAAAGGTGGCGGTTCGGATAGGCTGATAGGGCAAGTCTGGATACACTTTTTTTCACATCAATAAAAAGGACCCAAATTTTTTCCACACACTAGCATTACCATGCCAAGCATCCATGATAAATTTCATTGAGTTTTGACATTTTGTGCATTTTCTAGGGGTTTCCCGGTGAAAAAAAATCCTCACTAGCCGAACGTGACGCAACATGCGTTTGATGTCCAAATTCCTTCAAATTTTGCATGGAGGCCTGCCATGAGCATGCCCACATGCTAGCAATTTTTGCTGTAATTTCGTGTGTGGCAAGAAGCGCACCATGTTCAAAGATAGTGGTTCAGATAGGTCGGTAGGGCAAGTCTGGATGCACTTTTTTTTCACATCAATAAAATGGACCCAAAAATTTTCCACACATTAGTATTATCATGCCAAGCATCCATGATAAATTTTATTGAGTTCTGACATTTTATGCATTTTCTAGGGTTTTCTCGGTGAAAACCCCAAAACAATAGCCGAACGTGACGCAACATGCTTTTGGTGTCCGAATTCTGTCAAATTTTGCATGGAGGCCTGCGATGAGAATGCCCACATGCTAGAAACATTTGGTGTCATTTTATGCATGAAAAGAAGCACACCATTGTACAAAGGTGGTGGTTCGGGTAGGCTGGTAGGGCAAGTCTGGATGCATTTTTTTCACATCAATAAAATGGACCCAAATTTTTTCCACACACTAGTATCATCATTCCAAGCATCCATGATAAATTCCATTAAGTTTTGATATTTATGTATTTTCTAGGGTTTTTCCGGCGAAAACCCCCAAAACACTAGCCGAACGTGACGCGACGTGTGTTCTTTGCCCGAATTCCTTCGAATTTTGCATGGAGGCTTGCAGTGAGCATGCCCACATGCTGGCAAAATTTTGAGTCCTTTCATGCATGAAAAGAAGCACACCATGTTCAAATTTGGTGGTTCGGGTAGGTCGGCAGTAGGGCAAGTCTGAATGCACTTTTTTTCACATCAATAAAATGGACCCGGATATTTTTCACACACTAGCATCATCATGCCAAGCATCCATGATAAATTTCATTGAGTTCTGGCATTTTTTGCATTTTTTAGGGGTTTCCCCATGAAGAACCCCAAAACACTAGCCGAACGTGATGCAACGTGCTTGTATAAATGTTTATGAATTTGAAAAAAATTACGGACTTTTATAAAACGTTTGTAAAAGTTGATAAGATTCGGGTAAAGTGTTCGGGTTGTGTGGAAGGTTCCGTCTTAGAGTACATTTTTTCGACATTGTTCAAATTGACGAAATTTTTCTAGGGCCTTGCATCACCATTCCAAGTCAGCATGCCAAGTTTAAAAATCTGCATGGTAAGAAATAAAAATGATTGGAGGGAGTATAGAAAAGGATCGGAGGGAGTATTCCTTGCCAACAGAACATGTACGTGTTGTACTCCTTGCATGGTAAGAAATAAAACAAGAAATATATATTGATTTCCTTCCTTTCAAAGCAGCGCACATTTACCCTTAAAAAAAACAGCGCACATTTTTCTTATCTTCTAGTGGAAGCATGGATGCATGAGTCCAACCGCATGCACAACAATAGGAGCAGGCTTGGGAAAAAAGTGCTACAAACCAGGAACGAGCAGAGTAAATAGGCCAAAAAGAAAACTATAGGCAAGATAAAAAGGATCCGAGGGAGTAATTAAATCAACATAAGTAAGCTGTCCTGTTGGTTACGACTGTTAGTATTTTGTGTGGTGGTCTTGAGTTCGAATCACGTTGGACGCTGATTTTTTAAATTTTAACCGTAAAGTAAAACGTGCGTAAATGGGCCAGCCCATGGCGGAGGTGGAAGAATCACGTTGGACGCTGATTTTTTAAATTTTAACCGTAAAGTAAAACGTGCGTAAATGGGCCAGCCCATGGCGGAGGTGGAAGAATCACGTTGGACGCTGATTTTTTAAATTTTAACCGTAAAGTAAAACGTGCGTAAATGGGCCAGCCCATGGCGGAGGTGGAAGAATCACGTTGGACGCTGATTTTTTAAATTTTAACCGTAAAGTAAAACGTGCGTAAATGGGCCAGCCCATGGCGGAGGTGGAAATGTAATGGATCGGCGCATACCACGTACTTTCAAAAAAGACCATCCTACCTTTTATTATGAAGGGGTATTGATTAATCTCAACCATTGATGTGTTTAGGGGGTGTACCGAAGGGGTTATTATTGCGGTGCTTTCTGGACTAGCCACCTCCGGCGCTCACGATGATGGTAACTTCACTCTCCGCTGCCAGCCAGACCAGGCTGCAAGCCTCCTCCAGCTAAAGAAATCCTTCTCGTTCTTCCACTACCCCAGCGCCCTTGAGTCATGGCAGGATGGCACTGACTGCTGTCTTTGGGAAGGTGTTGGCTGCAGCAACTCCTCAGGCCATGTCATCGCTCTGGAACTCAGTGGGCGTGGCTTGTATAGTCAAGGCATTAACCCTGCAATCTTCAACCTCACCTTGCTCCAACTACTCGACCTTAGCATGGATTATTTTGGCGAGTATAGTCTCCTCCAATTCAGGTTTGAGAGGCTGCCCTTGCTCATCCACCTCAACCTCTCCCATTTAGGTTTTCAAGGCCAGATACCTACTGGCATTGGCGGACTTACCAATCTTATCTCCTTGGATCTTTCTGCTAATTATGATCTTGGGGATGTTTACACTTATGATATCATCACTGGTGATGGGGATAATGTGCTCTACCTGCAAGATCCCAACTTCCAGATCCTAGTGGCCAACCTCAGCAGTCTGAGAGAGCTCTACCTTGATAGAGTGGATATGTCTAGAAGCGGAGAATGGTGCCATGCTCTTGCTAAATCTCTTCCCCATCTCCAAGTTCTTAGCTTGAGTTATTGTAACCTCGTCGGTCCTATTTGTCCATCCCTCTCAAACCTCCACTCCTAAACTGTGATCAACCTCGAGGGAAACTTTGGTATGGCTCCTTTTCCAGAGTTTTTCATGGATTTTCTCAATTTAAGTGTGCTCCAACTTTCCGCGACAAATCTCCAAGGTTGGTTTCCTCGTAGAACCTTCCAGTCGAAAACACTACGGGTTCTTGATTTATCCTGGAATTACAATCTCTCAGGGCTTTTTCCCAACTTCTCCAACACAAGTTCTTTAGAGACAATGATGCTAGACTGGACCAGTTTCTCCTTTGGAAAACCAGGCTCTTTTACCAATTTCAAGTATTTGCAAACATTAAGCCTTGATGTGAATTTTGCCTCTGTGGATCCTCAATCTTCACCGAAAATGTTTTACAAAAGCATGGTTCAGCCGAACCTACGCTCGACATCATTGATTTCTAAACACTATTCATGAGGATCCATGCATGGATGATTAAAAAATGCAGTTGACATGCATGTCTATTCATGAGGATCCATGCATGGTTGATTAAAAAATGGGACATTTACATCTGTGCCCCTAACTCGAACCCACTACTCATATTTGCCCCTAATTTTGAAGCATGCTCAAATTTGCCCCTCCGCCGTTAAGTCACTACTCAGAAATGCCCTTCCATACAGTACTGTAGCACTTTCCGTCCAATACTGTAGCACTTTCCGTCTGCTACAGTACACATGGGCCTTTGACGGTCAAAGGCCTTTGACTGGACGGAATGGCATTTCTGAGTAGTGACTTAACGGCAGAAGGGCAAATTTGAGCATGCTTTGAAATTAGGGGCAAATCTGAGTAGGTGGTTCGAGTTAGGGGCAGAAATGCAAATGGCCCTTAAAAAATGCAGTTGGCATGCATGTCACATATCCACACGTAGTAGGATGTTAAATCGTACGACATAGACCATAGGTTCGGCTGAACCATGGTCCTGAATCACGTCTCTCAATCTTCACTCGGTATCCATAGGTCTTTACGACATTTGGGGCTCACTCAGATGGACTCGATGAGTGATGTAGGGTTAATTTTATCATGGAGTGGAGACCTGCAGAACCTGCGAAGCTTAGAACTCTCTGGAAGGAACTTCTCTCTTGCATCTTTTTCTTTAGTTGCCAAACTCAAAAGCTTGAGAAGGCTGTCAATCAATGGCTGCACCTTCACTAGGTCAGCGCTATCCACATTTCGTAATCTTGTAGGCTTGAGAAGCTTGGAAGTCTATGATTGCAACTTTAATGGTCCAATACCATCTGCAATTGGCAACCTGACAAACTTGAAAAGCTTGAATATCATCAAATGTGATTTCCTGGGGCCAATACCATCTTCAATTGGCAAGCTCATGAACCTAAGAAGCTTGGAAGTACTTGGTGCTAACAACGGTATTGGTACCTTTTCTTACTCTTTTGTACCAATACCTTCTTCAGTTGGCAACCTGAGTAAGTTAATAAGATTTGAAAGCTTTGATTGTGTGTTTTCAGGACCAATGCCATCTGCAGTAGGCAATCTTAGTAATTTGGAGAGTTTGGAAGTATCCAGATCTGAGTTTTCTGGACCAATACCCTATGCAGTTGGGCTACTGAAGAAGTTGACATTACTACGGTTCCAAGAGTGCAAATTTTCTGGAAGAATACCAAATTAATTATCTAATTTGACTCGCCTAATTGTGTTAGACCTTTCATCAAATGTTCTCAATGGTAAGGCTATAATTTGTAAATTCTTATATAAATGTTTTTTCAAGGGTATCGCAATGATCTATGTGACATGAGATTGATGCCACAAGATTAATTATCAAAAATATTTATGTATGATTGTGATTATGTACCGTCTCATATAAACCACATAACAATGGGGTAGTTTTTAGTCAATGATTTGTCTGAAAGAAATAAAATATGCCTTATATTTCGACATGCTTTACTATGTGTGCAGGGGAACTTCCTGCATCTATTTTCACTATTCCAACATTGCAACACCTAGATATTCGCTCAAGCAAAATATCTGGCTCTATACAAGACATCAATGCGACGTCTTCACACTTGGTATCAATGGATCTAAGCAGAAATAACTTGATGGGAAATTTTCCTGGGTCATTCTTCCAACTCACAAGTTTGGCTTATCTTGATATTGGCTGGAATAACTTGACGGGTTCAGTGGATCTTTCCTCCTTTTGGAGGTTACAAAATCTCGTTCATTTGGGTCTTTCCAACAGCAATCTATTAGTTACAGACATGGATGGAGAAGGTAACAACTCTCTTTGTACCTATCTCCCTCGAGTAACCTGGCTGGAACTAGCAAGATGCAATTTAACAAGATTCCCATGTTCATTGGCACCCCTTAATCAAATGTCCTACTTGGACTTGTCATGCAATAGAATCAGTGGTGCTATTCCGAAGTGGATATGGGAAACATGGAACACTAGCCTTAGATATTTGAATCTTTCACATAACATGTTCAGCATTACGCAACATCCTTCTTCTGTTCTCCCTTTCCATAAGTTGGGTGTTCTAGATCTTAGTTCCAACCAACTTCAGGGGCAGATTCCTATGCCAAGCCCGCCAGCATTTTTCTTGGATTATTGAAACAACAATTTCTCTTTGGTACCTCCAAACTTCACTCTATATCTTGGCTTTCAATTCAAGATTTCCAAAAACAATATTAATGGACACATACCAAACTCAATTTGTAATTCACGTACCCATGTCCTTGACCTATCATTTAACAGCTTCAGTGGATGGATACCATACTATCTAATAGAAGAAGGTTCCATGAGCGTGTTGAGTTTGAGGGAGAATCAAGTTGAAGGTGTGTTGCCTAACATTATTAATAACCAATGTGTGCATCAGATATTAGACTTGAACAACAATGGCAGCTTCCAAAGACACTTACCAAGTGCTTCCAGCTGGAGTTCCTTGACATAGGAAACAATCACATGGTAGGTACTTCTCCTTCATGGCTGGGGGTACTTTTCGGACTTCGTGTGCTTGTCTTGAGATCCAACCGATTCTATGGCTCAATAGGTGGTGATCCTGACAGCGATGAAAATCTGGAGAATACTTCTTTAGCTTGCAGATTCTTGATGTTGCCTCAAACAATTTCTTCGGCAATTTGAGTCCGGAATGGTTTGATGGGCTGAAATCAATGATGAATGAGTTGAATACTACATGTGATATTCTCGGGATAATAATTCATCTGATTCTGGGATGCAAGCAGGAGCTTCATATCAGGATACTGTTACTATATATTACAAAAGCATCTATAGGACATTTGATAAGGTCCTGACTACTTTGACCGTAATTGACCTGTCAAATAATTCATTTGATGGAACCATTCCTGAATCACTTGGGAGACTTGTTTCACTACTTGTACTAAACATGTCAGGCAATGCCTTTACCGGTGATATTCCGGAGGAATTTGGCAGGATGACTCAGCTAGAATCACTAGACCTATCCCAGAACCAGCTTTCTGGTGATATTCCAGAGGCGTTAACAAATCTCACCTTTCTTGGTATCTTGAACTTGTCCAACAATCAGTTGGTGGGAAGGATACCCCAGTCAGGTCAATTTGTGACGTTTCAAAACAGTTCATTTGAAAGGAATCTGGGGCTGTGTGGACCGCCATTGTCAAACCCCTGTGGCACTTCACCTGCTCCTCCAAGTACAGCGCACAGATGATTCGTCTCATGTTGATGTGGTCTTGTTTCTCTTCTCTGGGCTCGGCTTTGGCGTTGGATTTGCAGCTGCCATTCTGGTGAGATGGGGTCGAATCGGAAAATGGTTTGTTAAATCTGCAAGAGCTTTGAGGACTTGATCTGATTGTGGGAGATTGCTTCCAAGTGCAGTCATGCTCTGCTGGATGGGAGCCAAATACGTCTTGTGCAAGTGTTGCTTCTAGTGAGGTGTGTGCACCGCTCTCATGTCTTATCTTCTGTAATGTGTTGCTTGGCCTAGTTGGCCATATAGTAACTTGTAATGTATCTCCTGTCATCTCCGGGTTCAAATGTCCTATGTGTAAAACTTGAGGCGTGGAAGCGTATGCATCTGGTGCAGGGACGCATGCGTGTTTATATAGCACATAGGATACATCATCGGCAGGTTGTTGTAGTCTTGACCCATCCTCCAAGATATACAAGAGATAGGATCAAATCTAACTAACAACCCGCCTGGTTTACATTGTACTCACGCACACAACACGCATACAATATCGTGACACACATGTCACGTCTATACAAAACAAGCCTATGATTTAACATCCTCCCTCAATCTCAACACATCAAGGTTTAGATTGTTCCTGAAGGCTTGAAGTTGTCGAACTTGTAGAGGTTTGGTAAAACCATCCGCCACTTGATCTCCAGTTGGGATGAACTTTATCTCCAATCTTTTCTGTGCAACTCTTTCTCGGACAAAATGAAAATCAATCTCTATGTGTTTAGTTCTTGCATGAAACACATGATTTGCGGAAAGATATGTTGCTCCAAGATTATCACACCACAGGCGTGACACATGTGATCTAGAAACACCCAACTCATCAAGAAGTGTTTCCACCCACATTACCTCTGCGGTAGCATTTGCTAATGATTTATATTCTGCCTCAGTGCTGGATCATGAGACAGTTGCTTGTTTCTTTGCTTGCCATGACACAAGGTTTGAGCCAAGAAACACTGCAAAACCTCCTGTGGATTTTCTATCATCTGGACAACCTGCCCAATCTGCATCAGAGAAAGCACTTACTGTAGTTGATGGAGACTTACATATACTTAACCCAACTCCAGTGCTTCCTCGAATGTATCTCAATATTCTTTTCACAGCTGTCCAATGCAAAGAGGTTGGCGCATGCAAGAGCTGACAAACCTTATTAACTGAAAAGGATATGTCAGGTCTTGTTAATGTAAGATACTGAAGCGCGCCAACTATACTTTGATACTTTGTTCCCTCTTCTTGACTCAGTAGTTTTCCCTAATTCAGGGACAATTTTTCTGTGGTTGACATAGGTGTACTAGAAGGCTTACAATCCTTCATTCCTACGCGACTTAAAATATCAGAAGCATATTACTCCTGAGTGAGCAGAATACCATCTTGCATCTTCTTCACTTCAATGCCTAACAAATAGTGTAGATCTCCCAAATCTTTTAAGGCAAATTCACTTCTTAAGTTTCTTAACAAGGCTAACGTGGCATCTTGTGAGGAGCTTGCTACAATTATGTCATCAACATAAATCAGCATATATATGAACACCTTTCCCTTTTTGAAGAAGAACAGTGAAGTATCTCCCTTTGATGGACAGAACCCAAGCTGCTGCAACTTAAGGCTTAGTCTTGAATACCATGCCCTAGGTGCCTGTTTCAAGCCATACAAGGCTTTATCCAACCTGCACAAATATTTAGGTTTGGATCTATCTTCAAAGCCTGGTGGTTGCCGCATGTAAACCTCTTCCTCGAGAACGCCATGTAGAAACGCATTCTGAACATCCAATTGGCGAAGATTCCATCCCCTGGACACAGCAATAGACAGGACAAGTCTGATAGTAGCAGCCTTCACTACAGGACTGAAGGTGTCCTCATAATCAATACTGTAGCGTTGTTTGAAACCCTTAGCTACTAACCTAGCTTTATACCTATCTATTGTTCCATCAACTTTCTTTTTAATTTTATATACCCACTTACAATCTATAATATTCCTCCCTGGCTTTGGTGGAACTAAATGCCAAGTTTGGTTTCTCATTAAGGCATCATACTCTATACTCATAGCATTCTTCCAATTTTTATCATGCAATGCTTCTAGCACATTTTGTGGCTCACCAGAGGAAGCAAAGTTTGCAAACCTAAAGTTTTTGTCATACCTGACCGTGCCATCCTTGGGCACTAAAGGTTTGGTAATACCTCGCTATGAACGGGTAACACGCGTGGATATTGGTGCAGCCACAGCAGATCCAGGAGCAGCCGCAGAATATCCCGCTCCTCGTATCGGTGCAGGCGAATCAGCCTCGTTCGCCGTGTGCATTCCTCGTACTGACGTAGGAGAATCACCCTCGGGATCCACGATATCCCTGGGGCTGTCGGTTGGTGATGGCGACGCGTGAGCACGGGCCCGCGTCGGGCTGTCGAGGTCATCATTACACCGGGGACTGGGCGCACCTGCCCCACTTGGCTCTCGACACGTCACACGTGACGACGAGGGCGAGTTACCCCCGCCCGACCGCACTGGCGCACCGGATTGCATGGCGCGCGCTAACTGGTTGGATCCCCCACGCGTGTCTGGCGGCGTCAGAGAATCTCTCCCGGGATCCGCATCGGGCCCGCCTGCGCTATCTGCACCCGATCTCTCGGGATCGGTGCTATTAGGCGCATCTTCCTCGTGTCCGGTGCCTGTACAATTCTGTCTCTGCATAAAATCATGGCTCGGAACAGCAATTTTTGCACAGTTTTCATTAGTAGCATTAGTATGGCTATTAAGCAAGTGATCATCAGAATATGTTTCACCCCCATGATCAGTAGGATTTAGCTGTTCAGGAGATAGCAGAAGGATTTCTGCTCGAAGACGAGCCCCTGCATTCGGATGTAGGGCAACGAAGGAAAAAACGGTCTCATCAAAAACCACATCCCTGGAAATATAGACTCGCCCGGTGGAAATATCTAGGCACTTAAAACCTTTATGAAGATTGTTGTACCCTAAGAAAGCACACTGTTTGGAACGGAACTGAAGTTTATGTGTGTTATAAGGTCGTAGGTTGGGCCAGCAGGCACATCCAAAAATACGGAGGGCCGAGTAATTTGGTTTTTCATGAGACAATTTTACGAGGGGTGTTTCAAAGTTGATGACTTTGCTGGGAAGCCTGTTAATAAGATATGTGGCCGCAATGAAGGCCTCATCCCAGAACTTTAGAGGCATAGATGCTTAAGCTAGAAGGGAGAGACCAACTTCGACTATGTGTCGATGTTTTCGCTCGGCTGATCCGTTTTGCTGGTGAGCATGGGGACAGGAGACATGGTGTGATATACCAATCCGAGTGAAAAAAGAATTTAACTTAACATATTCTCCCCCCCCCCCAGTCAGTCTGAAGGGCTAGAATTTTGTGATCAAATTGTCTCTCAACAAGATTCTGGAAGTCATGAAATTTCTGAAAAACTTCAGACTTATGTTTGATTAGGTAGATCCATGTGAACTTACTGAAGTCATCTATGAAGCTCACATAGTATTTCTTTTTCTACCTACAGATTCAACAGCAGGTCCCCATACATCAGAGAAAATGAGTTCCAAAGGAAACTTCGATTCACTTATTGATTTTGGATAAGGCAGTTGATGGCTTTTGCCTTTTTGACAAGAATCACAAATAAAATCGCTGTTCAACAGCTTGACACACGGGAGCTTATTCTGACTAATTATTTTGCTAACAATGGTAGACGAAGGATGTCCTAGGCGCCAGTGCCACCTATCCGAGGAGGGGGTGGCACTGAGCACTTGCTTCTTGGAGTCTTGTCCCGTGTGTTTGACAGGGTATAGACCTCTTCTACCCCTGCCTTTGAGAAGCACCCTCCTCGTTCCCCGATCCTTTACAAAAAAAGAATAGGGATGAATTTAAACAAATGAGTCATTGTCAACAACAAGACGACTAGCAGATATTAGACTTTTGTTTGCTTCGGGTACGTGGAGAATGTTGTTTAGATGTAGATCACGATCTTGAGTGTGAATAGCTGAATGACCAATATGTTTAATAACCATACCTGAACCACTTGCGGTGTGAATCTGTTCATTGCCGGTGTAGCGGTCGCGTACGGTCAGCTTCTCCAAGTCTTCCGTGATGTGGTCGGTGGCACCACTGTCCAAGTACCAGTTGGTGTCCACCCCGTACTGCGGTGCAACAAGGTTGGCCGACTTCTCCTCCATACCTTGGTAGGATTCATCGTAGCGTTTCCAGCACTTCCAGGCTGGGTGGCCCATCTTGCCACAGATCTGTCATTGGACCCTGGGAGCGGAGGCGTGATTGTTGTTGAAGTTGCCTCCGTTGTTGCCGTTGCCGCCGCCGCGCCCTCCTGGTCTGGAGTAGCCGCACCCGCCGCGGTCACCACCGTTACCGCCTTGTCTGCGGCCGCGGTCACCATCGCCGCCGCCAGGTTTGCGGCCTCGGGTGGTAGCATTGGCGGAGGACTGCGACCCTCCACCCCGAAGACTCAGCCTCGTCTCGAAGCTAAGCAGCTACGAGAACAGCTCAGCGACGGTGACCGGCTCCACCCGTGAGCACATGGAGGACACCACCGGATCGAAGTCTTCTTCGAGTCCAGCCAAGATATGAGAGACGATGTCGTCCTCATCCACCCTCTTCCCTGCGGCCATCAGCTCGTCGCAAAGAGACCTGACCTTTCCGACGTAGTCGGTGATGGAGGAGTTGCCCTTCTGCAGATTGGCGAGGGCGATCCGAACATTGGTGGTCTGGGAACGGGTGCGGGATGCAAGCATCCCTTCAACCGTGTTCCAGAGCTCTGCTGAAGTGTGGCACGACGCAACCTGGATGGCGATCTCACGGGGAAGAGTCGTCAACAGATAGGAGAAGACTTGTTGATCTTGTGCATACCAGGTTTTAAACTCAGGGTTCAGCGCCTTCGCCGTGGTCTTGCCATCAGACGAAGCTACGTCGATCTGCATGGGTGGTGGTGGTTGCTCGACGTCGAGGTATTTCGCCATCTGAGCGCCCCGGATCGCAGAGAGCACGGTGGCCCGCCATAGCGCCTGATTGCCCTTCGTGAGCTTCTCGGTGGCTGCGTGAGCGAATGGCGAGGATGGGAAGGAACTTGAAGACGTTGCCATGGATGAGCTCGAGGATGGCTCTGGTTACCATGTAAAACTTGAGGCGTGGAAGCGTATGCATCTGGTGCAGGGACGCATGCGTGTTTATATACTCCCTCCATTCCACAATATAGTGCCTATAGATTTTTCTGAAAGTCAAACTTTTCCAGCTTTGACCAAGTGTATAGAAAAAACTATCTACTTCTACAATACCAAACATGTACATTCTGAAAATATAACTCATGATGTATCCAGTTATGTGCATTTGGCATTCTAGATGTACCCATTTATCTCTATAAGTATGGTCAAAGTTTGTAATGTTTGACTTTTAAAATAATCTATAGGCACTACATTATGGAACAGAGGGAGTAGCACATAGGATACATCATCGGCAGGTTGTTGTAATCTTGACCCATCCTCCAAGCTATACAAGAGATAGGATCAAATCTAACTAACAACCCGCGTGATTTACATTGTACTCACGCACACAACACGCATACAATATCGTGACACACATGTCACGTCTATACAAAACAAGCCTATGATTTAACACTATGTAGGTTTAAGTCGGATATAAATCTTGTAATCAGTTTGTAATCTTATTTGACTATAAATAAACTCCACGCGGCCTGAGAAGGGTTATACGCTTCACCAACACGGATTCCTTTATATACTGGTGTAGCTTCTTATGGCAACGTGTTCTGTCTGAAACATAGTTTTTTCCTTGTTTCAGTTACCACAGTGAACATTTATAGTGTTTCTGACTATCCTTTTATAGTGTTTATGATTTTGCATAACTGTTTCTGACTATCCTTTTATAGTGTTTATGATTTTGCATAACTGTTTCTGACTATCCTTTTATAGTGTTTATGATTTATTTTGCCTGCAGCTGCAAACCGCAAACCATAGCTCTTCCCCAGCTCCCTGGTAGTTTTGTGTTGTTTCAAACTTCTTGATTCGACATGATCCATTTTCACTATGTGGTTTCAAACCTCGGGCTATATTTTGAACCTACTGTGTTAGCTTTCACAAATGCGGCAGCTTTCTTTCTTACAAAAATCGGGTACTACCAGTAAAAATCGTTCTAATATAATCTGTGGATAAATCGATGTTCCACATGCCCATTTCTTCTGCTCCGAGCTGTACTCAAGAAAGACACTAGTTGCAGAACTTTATTTTCAGGTTTATTTTTTGCCAACCTTTTATTTTTATGAGTTTTTCACCTTTTCATTTTAGAAATAAAACATTACTCTACTTTAATTTATGAACATTATTTAAAATCCACATTTTTAACATTCATGCATATTTTTAAATCCATGAACATTCTCGAAATTTATGTACATTTCTAATAAATTAGTCTAAACATTTTTTAAAATTCATGAATATTTTTTAGATTTGGTGAATATGTTTTAGTATTCATGAGCTTGTTTTAATTTTTTTGATCATACTTTGGTTCCGAAATATTTTTTCAAAAATTCGCAAATATTTTTATTTTGGAAAAATTTAAAAAATCTTGAAGTAGTCGGTTTTTGGGGAAAAAGCGGTCGGCCCAACGTACAATATGTGCAACAGCATCGCTAAGTGGGCTGTACCAAGAGCCGCTGGGTGTGCGTTTGTTGCCTATCCAGCGCGGAACAGTTTCTCAAAGAAAAAAAACAGCGCAGCACAGGCACTCTACTTCACTCACCCCGCAAAAAAAGGCGCTCTGCTTCACCCTCGTCGCGGTCGCGTGGCGAATTCCGCCTTCTTCCGGCTCTGCAATGCCCGCCGTTGCTTCGCTGTCTGTGCTGCAGTCGCGGTGGTGCCGTCGCGCCGGGCGGCGCGGGGGAGGAAACGTCCCGTGCCGGGCGAATCTGCCTCAGCTAGGCAGCTGAGAGCCATGTCATGGCATGGATCGATTGGCCGACCGCCTCCACATCAGGTCGCCGATGGGGCTGATTCATCGGAGGTACACGCCGTCCAATCTAGCCTTTCGATTTCAGTGTTGCAAGCAGATCCGCCCAACTATTTTCTGAGTCCCACGATGGTATCCGGATTTGACGACAAATAGCAAGCAATCTTCAAGTGATGTTATGTGTGCTGTGCAGACTGGTTGGCTAGCTGAAGAGAAGTCCGTTATTTGAGTATGCTGCAACCTAACCCACTCAACACATACAAGTACACACAGGAAATGTGACTTCTGGGTTCTGCTGACTAATCCACTGGCCATGGCATTGGCACACATAAATAACTAGGGTTCTGTTGCTACTTCCTCCGTCCCATAATATAAGAGCATTTTTTAATATGATTTTCCCATGGCACATATGTTCTCCGTCCGGAGGAAAAAATCAACCAGTCTCACACGTATGGCCTTTCCGTCCTGGCCCGTTGCATTCATGGGACGACTTCAGGCATGGTCAGAACATCATTAAACTTGACTTGCCGTGACTGCTGAATAATCTGTCTTAGCACTATTTCTGAATCTCTTGTTTCTGTTTTGCTACGCATCACTGAGTTCAGACCAATGGCATTGACTTATGACTTGGCGTCCGCTACTTCTCTTTCTCGCATTGCTCCTCCCAATCACCACCACGTGCAATGCCCACGTTGATGCTAGCCTCGCTCTCGGCTCCATCTAGACCAAGCTACAAGCCTCCTCCAACTAAAAATATCCTTCTCGTTCTTCCACTACCCTAGCGCCCTTGAGTCATGGCCATTCTGCTCAATGGGTTATTGTGTGTTGTTTGGTGGTTGGGCTACAATGCAACCATCGGCCCATAGTGAAAACGAAAATTCCATATTCACGGAAACAGTGTATGTTCCTTGGAAAACCTCGTTACAATTTTAGTTCCATTTCCGCGTAGAAAAAATCCGTTTCCGTTTTGCAGAGTTCCGTCATGTTTTAATCTTTCCTCTTTGTTTCTATTTTTCCTTCGGGAAATTGCAAAGTTTCCCTTCGGTTTTTATTCCTATTCCAAAGTGTCCATACGTGATTTTGTTACATTATTGTTAGGTACAATATTAAGCACAACAAACTCTCAAATGGTTAGCTTCCCTGTGGTGAAACTTGTCCACCAGGTCCAAGTCTTAAACTCAGCACGCGTGCTCGCGTTTTTTATTTATTTTAGACTTTTCAGCAATATTCGTTTACTGGGTGACAATTTTCCCGTTGATTGATCTAGATTTTCCGGTGAAAGTTCGTTAGTGAGAAATGATGTTTTGTTGACTATATAAGAAAGTAAGAATGCAGTTTTGATTTCGTCAATCTAAAGTTTATATTTGTGGTCGTCTACGTCTGTATGTGTTTCTAAAGAAAATTAGGAGTATATATATTATTTAAAAGAAATTCGAGGAGATAAGAATCAAAGGAGTTACGAACTGGTGAGCTACTTACAGCTAGCCCAGTGGTCACTATTGTGCGTTGCGTAGAGGGCCCAGTGTGGCTGGACTGGACCTCCTCGACATCCCTGCCTGTGCTGTTCTGAGCTTCCAACGCCGCTCTGCCTCGCCACATCTCAGCCTTTCTGCAGTGCGGCGGCGCTGATCCTCAATCCCTATCTGAGCTTCCGTCCCAGGCGAGGCCGCTGCTTCGCGACGGTGGCGTGCGGCGTCCCGTGGCTGACGGAGGTGCCTCCGCCGCCGGGGAGTTGAGCCATGGACCGATTCGCCGCCATCGTCAGCTCACCCATCGCCACTTGCTTCCTGTGCTCAGGTCAGGTACTGTTCACCCAGGTGAGGTGTGCTCCCTCTTTCGTTTATACTCCCTCCGTCCGGAATTACTTGTCGCTTAAATGGATGTATCTAACACTATTTTTAGTGCTAGATGCATCCATTTAAACGATAAGTAATTTGAGATGAAGGGAGTAGTGCTGTAAATTATAATCTCTGAATATATGTTGTTCAGTTTCGTAATCGCTCGGTCGCTTATCTGTTTTGTCTGGTGCATCCCTGACTGTGTATACTGTGTAGGAATTGAAGCATAAGTAGCAATTTCACGGATTTGATGTGATCTGAACGACTGAATGTGTCTACATAGAGATAGAGCAGAGTCCCAATTATGCAGAACCCATCCAACACACACATACACACGCAGGTGCTTGATCTATACCCAACGGTG
Source organism: Aegilops umbellulata (assembly GCA_032464435.1). Taxonomy (NCBI): domain Eukaryota; kingdom Viridiplantae; phylum Streptophyta; class Magnoliopsida; order Poales; family Poaceae; genus Aegilops; species Aegilops umbellulata. The sequence goes on along the minus strand of CP136060.1, from coordinate 643,245,416 downwards.
ACTATTCTGCATAATCTGATGCCTGTGACACACGTAGTTCAATACGATATGACAAGTCTCGTCTGCCGGAGACTGTATAAATCAACGAAATTTATAGTTACAGCAACGTGCTGCTGCTCCTGCAATTAACCTGCAAGACTAGATGGTTGGTTATTGACATGGTCGCTGCTCACAAATCACAATGTAGTGCCACTGGGACAGTGAACCGAGAATCCTCCTTCACACAATTTCGCTACAATAAATTGAGCGATGAGTACTAGCTCCAAAGAAAAGTAGCTGATGTGGCTGCCTGATGGTACATATGGTATCTGTCCAAGCCAAAACTCTACAAGGTAAGAGCAACTCCAATGGGGCGATCCATTTCGTCCGTCCGCGTCTGTTTGGATTGGCGCGGACAAAAATGGTGGCCCAACGCACCGGCCCAAATTCAAATCGTGTCCGCCTGGCATCCGCGCCGACCCATTTTCGGCCCAAAATTACGCTTGAAATGTGTCGGCGCGGACGCGAAGCGGACGCGCCGCGCATCTCCTTGCCATCCGCCCCATCCCAACCGCCACCGATCGTCTTATTTATGACGACCACCGACAGCGGGCCCAGGCGTCAGCCAGTGCGCGTGTCCTTTTTTAACCACGCGTGCGGCGGGGTCGGCCTCATCCACTTCTCCCGTCCACATCTGGCCCCCACCGCTCCCTTTGCTTCCTCGCCGGCGACCGCAAACCCTAGCGCGCGCCATGGGCCTCTTCAGCAGCAGCAATGGCAAAGGCAAGGGCACTCCCGGCGCCTCGTCATCCCGTGCTCCCCCTCCCCCTCCACCGTCGGCGCGTTTCCGCCCTGAACGCCGGCGCCTGCACATCCCGGTGCACCAAGCGCGGTGGCACTGGGAGTACAGGCAGCCCCTCCCCTACCCCGACATGACGTTGCCGCACCGTTGGCATTTGGATCCAAACCGGATCCCTGTGCCGGCGGTTCCGCGGACCCAGCGGGCGCACGACGACGAAGTGCGCCGGCGCCGCGCGCTGCTCACGCTGGAGCAGCGTCTGCTGCCGAGTACGCCGCCGACTCTCCTAACTGGGAGGCTTGGTTCGCCCTCGAACACGAGGAGCAATGGCGCTCGGGTGTCGACGCCGTCCCGCCGTCGTTCCCATCGCCGCCCCCGGAGGTAGAGCCGGAGGACATGGAGGCGGAGGCGGAGTACCAAGCCGCCCTCTAGGAGGCCCTGCAGCCCGCGCTGGAGGCTAGCCGCATCGAGGAGGACGCGCACTGGGATGGGCTGGAGCAAGCCCTTGCCCTGTCGGCGGCAGGGGACTGCGTCCACACCCCGCTCTTCGTGCCGCCGCCTCCACCGTCGCCGCCCGTCCAGCCCAAGCCGGAGCCGGAGCCGTCGCGTAAGCGCTCCCCGCCTCCACCCACTTAGCCGGAGGAGGCCTACTCGTGGACGGGCCAGTACCGCGAGTGGGTGAGCGTGCCTCCCGTCCACTTCGCCGCGACGCCAGAGGAGGAGGCGGCCCACCTCGAGCGATGGAAGGAGCACCGGCTCCGCCAGGACCAGGCCGACGGCGAGGAGCGGATGCGCTACGAGGCCATGCTCCAACGCGACGCGGAGGCGCTCTGGCTCGAGGAGGAGGGCGAGGAGCGCGCGCGGCTTGCCGCAATGCCGCCGCCCCAGCAGGCGTCGGAGGAGGCTGCCCTGGCAGCGTACCAGGCGGCGTTCGGGTTGGCTGGCCCTGCTCCCACTACTAGAAAAAGGGCTATAGATGGGATTGACACATACAGATACGCCATTAGGGTTGAAACTACTAATGGCGCACCTGGCCCAGGGTGCGCCATTAGTATCAAACAAATTTTTTTTGAACCAGTGCGCCTGTCCAAACATATTAATGGCGCATCCAGACAAAATGCGCCATTACTAGTTGTAACTAGTAATGGCGCACCTGTCGGAAAGTGCGCTACTAATGTTGTTTTTTAATTATATATTTTTTTTTTTGCAAAACTACTAATGGCGCACTGTTCCACCGTACGCCATTACTAGTTTAAACTAGTAATGGCGCACTGTGGAACAGTGCGCCATTAGTTTTTTTTTTTGCAAAACTACTAATGGCGTACCAACAGAAGGTGCGCCATTAGTAACCTGGATTACTAATGACGCATTTGTTGTTGGTGCGCCATTAGTAAGTGGGCAGCAACAAGATATTTTGGACAGCCTCTCCTACCCACACTCACTTTCTCCCCACTTCATTCTCTCCACCTCCTCCTTGTCTCGGGTGCCTCCTCTTTTTCACCTCATTTCCACCATAGATTCATACAAATTAAGTGGTTAAATTACCTTGTTTTGATAGGTAAGTAAGGGGGGAAGCTATATTTATGTTGTTCTCCCTACAACAATGTCATTTCCGTTTCGGCGATAATTTTGGCATTAAGCATATTTTTTGGTCCTATTTTTAGGGAAAGCCATGCCAAAATTTTTCTTGGTTCTAAAATATCGTTTTGCTCTACCCCGCAGGCGACCATGGTCCGCACGATGACCGAAGGCATCGTGAATAGGTTTTTGAGGTCCGCGAAGGCCGAGATGCTTCAAAAGAACAAGACGGAGATAAGATGTCCGTGTCGAAGATGCAAGCTGAAGAGCCTTATTACGGACCCGGATTTCGGGCAGGTGCGGGACCACCTGCTCTTGCGTGGTTTCATGGATGGCTAAAGGTGGCAAGGTGATGAAGATGACTACGAAGTCGTCCATGGGGGCCGGGCAAGAAATGAGGAAGGGCAGCAAGACAACCACCGCGGCTCGGGCGGGCGAGAAGATGAAGAATCCCCAGGAGATGATCACGACGGTGATGCTGTACACAGTCATCATGTAGAAGATGCAGGACATGATGATGAGGAAGATGCCGGAGCAGATGACGGGCATGATCATGAAGATGATGATGCCGGCGGAGCAGACGACGGTGGACCATCGATGGGCTGGGTGCAGGACCCTTATATTCAAGAGCTGCTTCTCAAGCAGACGGATAACGCAAGAGCTGCCGCCCGAGAGAAAGCCAAGATGGATCAACTTGAGTTAGACGCGGTTACTCCATTGTATGAAGGATGCAGGCCCAAGGATACCCGCCTGAAAGTAACGCTCATGGCTCTCGAGATGAAGGTAAAACACAAAATGACCGACGCATGCTACGACGAGAACATGTCATTCTGGCACGAACGTCTTCCAAAGGGGAACAAGTGCCCGACCAGTTTGGAGGAGGCGAAGAAAATCGTGTGTCCTCTGGATTTACCGCACGTGAAATACCATGTGTGCATGAACAATTGCATCATTTATCCGGACGAGCACGCGGAGTCTACCATATGTCCGGTGTGCGGCGTCACTCGATACAAGAAGAGGAAGAAAGCTCCTTAAAAAGTGGTGTGGTACTTTCCGATCACTCCTCGTCTGCAGCGGTATTTCGCGGATCCTAAGGTAGCAAAGCTCCTGCGTTGGCACGCGGATAGGGAGGAGAAGAAGCGAGAAGATAACGCAAATGATCCGGAGATAGATAAAAAAGACAAGATGCTGAGTCACCCTAAGGATGCGAGCCAGTGGCAAGCGTTGAACTTCGAATACCCAGAATTTGGGAAGGATCCAAGGAACATCGTGCTGGGCGCGAGTACCGATGGAGTCAATCCGTTTGGCAGCCAGAGAAGCACACATAGCACCTGGCCTGTGTCTGTGTGGATGTACAACCTTCCCCCCTGGTTGTGCATGAAGAGGAAGTACATTCACATGAGTATGCTAATTGAAGGGCCGAAACAACCAGGGAACGACATCAATCTGTATCTGGGGCTGCTGAAGGAGGAGCTAGACACGCTGTGGAAAACGCCAGCCAATACGTGGGACGTCGCAAAGAAAGAATATTTCCCTATGAGAGCCGCACTGCTCACGACGATGCACGACTATCTCGGTTACGGATATCTCACGGGGCAGGTAGTCCACGGATTTTCTGGATGCGTAAGGTGCATGGATGACACAACGTATCGCCAGCTAGATAGAGATCCTGGGTCTTCGAAAACCGTGTTCATGGGACATCGAAGGTGGCTTCGCGACGATGACCATTGGAGGAAACGCAAGGATCTGTTCGATGGTGAAATCGAACCCCGAAAACGCCCGTGTACGAGGAGCGGCGAGGAAATAGACAAGCTGTTGAAAAATTGGAAAGACTGCCCACTGCCGGGAAAGAAGCAAAAGGCGCCAGAGCCGGGAAAGAAGCGAAAGGCGCCAGAGCCGCTGCTGAAGGTATGGAAAACGAGGTCTGTTTTCTGGGACTTGCCGTACTGGAAGATCCACCGTGTGCCTCACAGCCTTGATGTCATGCATATCACGAAGAACGTGTGCGAGAGTCTGCTTGGTACCCTGCTCAACATGCCAGAGAGGACCAAAGATGGGCCGAAAGCAAGGGCAGACTTGAAATCAATGGGCATCAGGCAGGAGCTTCACGCTATATATGATGATGATGATGATGATGAGGCAAAGCAGGACACAGAAAGTCGTCGCAAAGGCAAAAAGGCCAAGAAGACCGGAAATGACTACCCTTCCGCGTGCTTCACTCTAAGTCAGGAGGAGATCGAGCAGTTTTTCACCTGCCTCCTAGGAGTAAAACTTCCTTACGGTTACACGGGGAAGATAAGCAGATACCTAGACCCAGCGAAGCAGAAGTTCAGCGGGATGAAGTCTCACGACTGTCACATGCTGATGACGCAGATACTTCCAGTTGCAATCCGTGGGATCATGGACGCGCACGTCCGTGAAACGCTATTTGGCCTATGTAACTTTTTCGACGTCATCTCTCGGAAGTCGATTGGCGTGAGGCAACTCAGAAGGCTACAGGAAGAGATCGTGGTGATACTATGCGAGCTTGAGATGTACTTCCCGCCCGCATTCTTCGACGTTATGGTGCATCTGCTGGTCCATATAGTGGAGGATATCATCCAACTCGGGCTGACGTTCCTGCACAGCATGATGCCGTTTGAAAGGATGAATGGTGTCATCAAAGGATACGTTCGCAACATGTCACGTCCAGAGGGAAGCATAGCCAGGGGCTTTCTGACCGAAGAGTGCATCTCCTACTGCACGAATTATCTAGGCATCGAGAACCCCGTTGGTCTGCCCGTCAACAGGCACCTCGGCAGGCTCGCTGGATGGGGTCACCGTGAGGGTCGCCGCGAAATGCATGTCGACTTCGAGGGTCGACTCGCCGACTTTGAAAGAGCAAATCTAGTCGCGCTACAACACATAGACGTGGTCGATCCTTGGGTGGTAGAGCACAAAACACTTATTAAGAAGACGTACAATGACCGAGGCCAACAGAGGACGGACGAAGATATACTCAAAGAGCACAACTCATGTTTCACGCGTTGGTTCAAGCAGAAGCTTCTGTCGTACCCTTTACATGAGGATTCTTCCGCGGAAGAACAACTCATATTCGCCTTGTCACAGGGCGCCGAGCACAACCTGATGACCTATGAGGCGTACGATATCAACGGCTACACATTCTACACCGAGGCTAAGGACATGAAGAGCGATGGTTATCAGAACTCCGGGGTAACGATGGAATCCTACACCGGTAACGACAAGGACAGATACTACGGAAGGATCGAGGAGATCTGGGAGCTGAGCTACGCTGGAGAGAAGGTCCCGATGTTCCGTGTCAGATGGGCCAAGAGCGTCCTAAAAGAAGACCGGTATTTCACCACCATGGTTATACCCTAAGCCAAATCCAAGACCGCGTGCGCAAACGTCACCGCGAAAAATGAGCCATGGGTACTGGCTTCCCAAGTGGACCAATGCTTCTTCATTACCGACTCGTCAAAGACCAGTCATGTTGTCGTGAGGAGAGGCAAAAGGAAGATCATCGGAATGGATGGAGTAGCCAATGAGCAAGACTTTGACAACTACGGCGACCCGAGGATCGAACATGACGACGATGATGAAGTAGCAGCATACACCACAAGAAGAAGCAGGACCACCCTACCTAAAGGACGTCCGTTCCACAGAAGAACTCCATTTGCGAAAAAGAAGGGCAAGAAGATTGTGAACAGATAGCTAGCTAAGATCGATTGTATTTAAATCGTAGCCTTCATTTCTCGATTGTATTTCATGGGCACTTTTTGAACTATCATGAATATTTTTAAATTTCATGGACACTCGATCTCGATCCCCCTCCATCTCGATCGCTATCCCACCTCGCCAGATCCGGTCCCCCTCGCCGCCGAGCACCCCCCGGTCCACCGGCCGCCGCCGCCGACCCCCTGCACCCTTGATTCCCCTACTCAACCGCCGCCGCCGACCCCCCGCACCCCTCCCCTACTCAACCGCCGCCGCCGACCCCCCGCACCCCTCACACCCTCCCCCGCTCCACCGGCATTACTGTTTGATGATATTTTTAAAAAAATTATTACTGTCTTATAAAAAATATTACTGTTGTGATTTAAACAAGTTTGAACATATTTAAACACAAATAAGTATCAAACAGCATTTTAAATGCATAAAAAAATTATGGAGCCTGGGAATCGAACCCAGGACCTCCTGGTGTGAGAACTGGCTGCTGACCAGTCAAGCTAGTAGAGGGGACTTGATGTGGATCAGGTCAGGTGGGAGATAACCTGTTGGCTCGAGCAGAAATAAAAAAAATACTAATGTCGCACCAGGGTGAGGTGCGCCATTAGTATGGATGTACTTATGGCACACCGAGGGATGGTGCGCCATTAGTATTGTGCCGCCCCCATCCATGTTTCCTCCCCCCGGCCCAAACCTATCCCCTCTCTCTCTCCCTCGCCCTCGCCCTCGATCCCCTTCCACTCTCCTCTCCCGACGCTGCTGCCCCGCCGCCTCGACGCCGCCCCGACGCCGCGACGCCGCCCCTTGCCCCTGCGCCCATCGTCGGCGCCCCGTCGTCCCTGTCGCCCGTCTCCAACCACCGCCGCCTGAGGCCCCGACGTCGGCGCCGCTCTCCCCGTCGCCCCACCTCGTTGGACGCCATCGCCCCGCCGCCCCGACACCAGCGCCGCCCCGTCCACACCACCGTCGCCAGCGCCGCCCCGACACCACCGTCGCCCCGCCGCTACGTGGTGAGCACAAAGCAAACTGTTCTTTCGCCATTTTCTTCAACATTTGTTAGTCAGATTTCCTCCCTGGCCATTTCAAACTATGATATACAAAATGAGTCTCAATGTAGTACTGGGTGTAACTGTACTGGGTGGTCTCAGATCAACAAAGCACAGTCGGAATCACATGATCAAATTCCAATTTTTACTGCCTGGGACTCTCTGGGTGTAACTGTACCATTAGGTTTTATGAATAGGGAAATGAAATTGCCATGTGTTGATGTGATCCACGGTCTTCGTTGCTTCAGTAGTACACTAGGATTTAAGCTGAATAAGAATAAATGATTGCTTGGAATTCGGTGTGTGTGCTGTATGATGGTGTGACCCAGTGCCTTCGCAGCTTCGGTACACTATGAATTTTAGCTGAATAAAAGCAAATGATCACTTGGAATTTGCCATATGATGATGTGATGTACTGTCTTTGCAGCTTCTGCAGTAGAAATTTAGCTGCATAGGAGCGGTTGCCATACAAATTGGTCACCAAAGTCGTGTTTTTGCAGTAGGAATATATTTGTGTGACTGCCATTACTTTTTTCATCATAACCTGTTAATATGATAAAATGGTTTTAAGTTTGCTGCAACACTTGCTGAGGGCAGCTGATCTTGAGGCACATTAGCTGCACAATTTATTGAAATCTGGGATTTTGTAATTGAGGATATCAAATCAAGAAGGTCCAATCGGATTTGCATTATGAAACTGCAAGTTTGAATCTCTAGGACTCTCTGGGTGTAGTTGCCTCTTTAGTTTTTTTTATCTATAGTGAATGTAAAATGAAATCGACTTCCCTTGTTCTTATTTCTAGATCATAGTGGCAAGTACATACAGATTCATGTTCATGCACATAAGTCTGTATTTTTGTATGATTTTAAGTTTATTTTTCAGTTTTTCAAATTGGGTTACTTGCTGAGACAAATCTACACATGACTTCCTCTTCCAGTTATCCAGTATAAATATTGACATATATGTAGGCAGTCAAAGTGCTGTGTCCAAAATGTGTATAAATATTGACATATATGTTAATGTTATTTCTCCCTAAAGGAAGTGTTTGCTATATTGGCGTTTCTGTTATGTTTCCTCCAGTGCACTATTTGTCTATTTAAACCCCTGCACCAAAGTATGCAGTTTGCTGTAGCCACTACGAAATAAACTTTCAGATAAAGATATAACATATGTCTCCAGATCTGACTTCCGGGCCAGAGAATTTCTTTATATAAATTGTTGTACGCCCTGCTAGAGAATAAATACTGCTATTTTTACTGCTTGATTCCATCTATTTTAACTTACCCGCATTTGTAACTTGGGCAGGGTGGCCTACGTTTATTGATGGGTCTGGGCACACTCCGTATTATTTTACTGATTATTACAGATATATTTCAGCATTACTACCGTACTGCTTCATGTGGGTTTATTGACACCTCCGAACAGAACTGAATCTTGGCCCAATGATTGACCATATTTTTGGAGCATGATGGTAGAACTGAATCAGCACAGGCCTTTTTTTTAACACTGGGTTTTGCCACCTGTTGTTTGTCTTGTAAATAGAGCATTGGACAGAGATTTAAGCAAGTAGCACATTGCCTTGTCCACCTGGGATAATGATTTTGCAGGTACCCCGAGAGGCCCTTGAGTTTGCCGAAATGTCGATTAACTTCCGTTCCGGCAAATTCGGGTACTCCATATGTCCTATTTTCAGCAAAGGTCATGCTAAAAATTTTCGTGAATTTTAGCATGACTTTGCTAAAAATAGGACATATGGGGTACTTGTGACTAATGCATGGGCTGGGGTATCTTAGTAGTTAATTAAGTAGGATCAAGTGCCTCTTTATTCTAGCTGCATTAAACCATAGGCGGCAATAGAGCCAAGTGATTAGGCCCAACTTAGAATTCTCCTTCCCAGCTTAGCTTTTAGGATGCCTCGGTGTCGACAAACCATTAATTATACAACCTTGGCTTTTAGGGTGCCTCGGTGTCGATAAAAACCGAAATGATGAAAGCTTAGGCTTTTAGGGTGCCTCGGCGTTGAAAAACCCTCAATTATAAAAGCTTAGCTTTTAGGATGCCTCGGTGTCGACAAACCCTAAATGATGAGACCATGATCTTGTTCCTTGACAATAACCAACTTTTTGACCAAACTTTGTTCCTATTTAGAGAGAAACATGGCCAACAACGATGAGGCCGGGGGTTCGGGCGGCAAGGCATTCTGGGAGCTGTCCCAGGAGATGGAGGAACAACCTTACTTGTATGAGGACGCCGCCTTCCCCACCGATCCTAAGACCACTGATGGTGTCGCCGAGGATGACCCCACTGATGGCACCACTGATGGTGCCGCCGAGGATGCCACCACTGATGATGGCGGCGCACGCACAGATGGCAGCCAACCGAAGAGGCAACGGAAGGACCGGCGCCCGACCGTGCTCCGCACCCTCAAGGAGGAAGTTACTGAAGTGGACTCCGACGGGAATCCAACGTCGCCCGAACAAATAGTCAAGGGGTACTCGCTTCAGCTCGGGTGCATTCTCCGGAGCACCGTCTCGATCAACACCGAGAACCTGAGGCATCCTGACCGAGGGAATTTGCGCAACCTCCTCTTCACGAAGCTGCACAAACGATACAAGTTCCCCGCTGAATTTGAAAACACAAGACTCAAAGGGAATAAAGTGAACAATGCTGCCCTCACGAAGATGAGCAAGGCCCTGTCTACTTGGAAAAGTAATGTGAAGAGAATGATCGAGAAAGGTGAGAGTTATGAGAAGATCAAGGAGAAAAATCCTTCGATCACCGAAGATGACTACAACGACTTCAAGATCAATTGCTCGAGCACCGCAAACTCCGAATCAAGTCGGTCGGGGAAAGAAATGCGGGAGCTGAACTTAGGGGAACACACACTCGGTCCCGACGGTTACAGAGTGGCGGAGCCTATATGGGACAAGGAGGAGGCGGACCGTGCCGAGCAAGGCCTATCGCCCCTCTTCGATAAATACGGTGACAAGCAGACCAGGAACTATGTCAGGGCCCGGTACAAGAAGGACCCGAAAACAAAGGAGCTTACCACGGATCCGAAGACCAGGGCGCTTGAGCTTGTTCTGGTAAGGAATACACCCCCGCGTAATTAGCTCCATATGGTTGCATTCTAATTAATGAAGCCAAATTTCTAAATGGTTCACATTCCTTCCGCATGCGACTGAAAGCAGTAGCGCGGGGTCGACTAAGAGCAACCCTTGGGACACCACTCTAAATAGGGCGTTGAATGTAATGAAGAACAAGGATAAGCTCAGTAAGCCGACGTCAGCTGGTCGTGTGGCCGGCAAAGGCTTGTCGACAAAATGGGGGTCATACTATAACACTGGTGGGCGAAAGGAGAAAAAGACCAGCTTGGAAAGCCAGGCGCGCGAGGTTCAAGAACTCAAGGCACAGGTGGCGCGGATTCCGGAGATTGTCCAAGAGCAAGTGCAACAACAACTCGGAGCGACGATCACCGCCATTGTGCCTACCTTGATCCAGGGGTTGTGTGTGTGGATTGCGGGCGGCCAACAGGGGCCGCCCCCGATTCCTAGCTTCACGGCCAGCAACTCGCAGAATGCGATGGCGGGGCCATTGGTGTCTCCGGCGGAGGCGGCATTGGTGTCTCCGACGCCGGCACGGGAGCTTAATGCACCCGGGTGTACGCCGGCCGGCACCTCTGCAGCAAGCGGCCCCTCCGTCAACTGCACGCCCGCCGTTGGCGGTGCCTCGACATTAGCCGAGCTCGACGCCATCATCACGGTAACTAATTAAGCCTCTCTCGGCCGAGGACTTCATCTCCTTGCCTTTGACTGGGCATCCCTGACGCCCTACATGTTTTCGCAGGGCGCCGCCGACGTTCCGTGCACTCTCCTGCACTTCGTGAACAACGAGTTGGTCGATGTCGCCAAGGGCAAAATCGTTCAACCGGGCAACCCCTTGTTCCACGGTACCCAGATGCCACCCAACTTGTTTAGGGTTCAACTGGTTCGGGTGCTTCCAGGCTACGACGAGTTGTTACCTCCGATTCGACCCGTCGGGGCCGACGATGATGACCCTCAGCGCCTGCCTGAGCTGGCCCCTGCTTTGGCCGAAGAGCCAGATTCGTTTGGGGGCGGGGGACACCACCCCAAAGACAACACCGCCAGTCGTGCAGGCGCCAAGTCGGCCCCATGGCAAGACCGCCGCAACGGTGCCGGACATCCCTATGCCACTGGATCCAAACATGCATATGGCACAGGGTCAGAACGACGACGACGACGGTACATTTGCCAACGTCGATCAGTACTTTGCCGATCATGGGTACGATGGCGACTTCATGGGGCCTCCTTCTCAAGAACCCAACCCAACAAAAGACGTGCGCGATCTAGCTGGTACCGCGGAGAAGCCAAGTTGCAACAGGCGTCGTCTGCCGTTCAGCTCTCAGGAGACGCCTCCAGCTGCCGACTTCACCGAGCCTCAGATAGGCGAGGTGCGAAATATTCTCAGCCCCAACACAGTCAAGAAGGCGGTCTGTGAGCAGAACTCGGTCCCATTACAGGAGAAGAAGAAGGCACGCAAAAGAAAGACTAACAAGGGTGCGGGCCAACCGGCACCGAGTACGATCCGTGCTCAGGACGGGCCACCTTCACCTGAGGATTTAATGAGGGTGCATGTGGCAGGTAGGCCGATGCTACCAAGAAATATGCTCGATGTTGCAGCCGGTGCTATGCGGAGTCTGCATGACAGTGTTCTTTCTTTGGAGAAGCGGCGTCTCAGAGAGAAGGATGTGGCATACCCGGTTTTCGTGGCCAAGGTGCCAGAGGGCAAGGGCTTTGTGGATAACTCCATCGGGGGTACGATCGTCCTGCGGTTTGATGACATCCACGCTATGTTGAACCTTCATCCGCTGCACTACACCTTCGTTCGGCTATTTTCGCTGAGTATGGAGATGCGGATCATTCGCGACAAGACCCCGGACATCGTGATAGTCGACCCCTTCTACATGCGTGCCAAGATCTTGGGTAGCGCTGGGGACTGGCAAGTCGCGAGTTCTTACCTCGAAGGCGTCATTCTGGCAAACCCAGATAAGGATAACTTCCTCGTGCCTTACTTTCCCGAGTAAGTCCTCCCCTCAACCGCCCCGTAACATATGAATTCTTAGATTTCGATCGTTTTCTTTTAACATTCCGTGTTTTCTGCAGTGACACACATTGCACGCTCATCCTCCTAAGCCCCAAATATTCCATGGCCACGTATTTCGACCCGGACCGTCAGTCGAACGTAGACTACACAAATGTCAAGAAGGTTCTTGATGATGTTCTCCCCGGCTACGCCAAATCTGGAGGCACCTTCACCAGGCCTATTCGTAAGTACGGCAAGCACGTGTTCTCCCACAATACGACGTTCTGCTGTGTCAAGCAGCCGCCTGGCGGTCAGAAGGGTGCCTACTACGCCATCCATCACATGCGGGCGATCGTACGGGACCATCATCAACTTCTGCTACCGAGTAAACTCAAAGATTGGGCCGCGAGCGTGTCGGCAATCCAGGACGCGGACATCAGACAAGAATTCTTTCGCATCCACTCGGAGTTTGCGGAAATCATCCATCAAGATGTCCTTCGTACCTCGGGGCAGTTCTACCTCAGAAATCAACCGTCCAACAGTGAGATAGACGGAATGCTACAAATGCAGGCTGACAACGCCCGTAATTTCATGACTCCCACGATAGACGGCGGCTTCATCCACGTTCCGGTCCCTTGAGTCGAGTCGAAAGCAGTGATGCTGTGTCTAGTTCTGAAACATCGATTGGCTCATGTTGTAATTAAACTTTAATGAACTTGTAGTATGTTTCTTTGGTTTCGAGAGTCGTTCAACTTAGATGTAATCGATGCTATTAATGTCTTGCTTTTCTCTTCCGATCGTTCTGTTGCATACTTATATATTGCTTATGTATTGTCTGTGAATTGGTACTAACGTTTCGTTTGGCTAGTACATAGGGATGCCGTCGTATGTCGTGTACAAGGGTAAGGTTCCCGGAGTCTACGACGACTGGGAGGAGTGTCGGAGACAGGTTCACCGATTCAGCGGTAACAGTTACAAAGGGCACACCACTAGGGCCGAGGCCGAATCTAGATACGCCCGCTATCTAGCGGGAGAGGGGAGGGAGCGTTGGAGGAACCGGATGAAGACGAGTTTCATCGTGATGACCGCAGCTCTCTTCTATGTGATGGTAGTTTAGATGATCGATATCGACTTGTAATGTGAAGACAAACTCGCTACTCGCGGTCTCGAGACTTGTAATATAATGTTCTATCTTTGTTCGGTCTTTTCAATTCGGAGACTAATATGATGAATTGTATTCGGAGACTAATATGATGAATTGTATTCAGAGACTAATCTTCTATTGTATTCGATGAATCTGTTGTTGATGTGTGCTGTCTATATTTTGTCCAATTATACATTTTATAACCTATGCAAAAGACAGAAAATTAAAAAATTAAAAAAAACATAATATTCATACTAATGGCGCATCACATCACAGTGCGCCATTACTATGCCGAAGTTACTAATGGCGCATCTTGTTGTCGTGCGCCATTAGTATGCCAAAGCACCTGGGTATACATGGCCCCTGGGAGGCATACTAATGGCGCACTGTTGTATATACTAATGACGCATCTGAGGTGCGCCATTAGTATACCAGATACTAATGGCGCACCAGTGATGCGCCATTAGTAAAATATACTAATGGCGTGGTACTAATGGCGCACCACTAATGCGTCATTAATGGCCAAATTAGGTGCGCCATTAGTAGCCCTTTTTCTAGTAGTGTCCGGTCTTCATCGACCTCACCGACAACGACAGCGGCGTCGAGGGCAAGGTCAAGGGCAAGGCCGACGACGTCTAGGGCAGCGTGCGGGGCGGCAGCAGGCGGATGCAGACTTTTTTTAATGTTTTATTTAATGTTTATTAGATTTAGGTGGACTTTGGCCGGCGTTTGACCGGCCACTTTATATTTAGTTATGTTTATTTCGTGCAACTTATTTTTTTTCACGCCGACACATTTGGGTCGGCCTCCCCGTTGGGCGGTCAAGCCGATCCATTTTAAAATACGGAAGCGCACGTTCGCCTGACCGACCCAAATGGACAAAAAGCGGACAAAGCGCGCGTCCGTTTGGGTCGCCCCGTTAGAGTTGCTCAAACCATTACGCGCAATCCGTCTCGCACGTCAGTACAGATTTATAGTTACAGCAACGTGTTGGTGCTACAATTATGATATTTATAGTTACAGCAACGTGCTGGTGCTGTAATTAACCTGCAACACTGGATTGTGGCTGACTGGTCGCTGCTCACAAATCACAATCCAGTGGCTCCTCCGCACAATTTCGCTAGAATAAATTTAGCGATAACTACTAGCTCCAAAGAAAACTAGCTTGCGTGTCTGTCTGGTGGCACGTATGGCATCTATCCAAGCGAAAAATCTACAATGGTATGGTCGCGCAACCCGTCTCACACGTCACTACAACTTTTGCTTCACTGGAGCTTTCTTTCCTACCTGGCCCATTCCATCCATTGGACTTCTGTGAAGACCAGCATAAAGCGAAAATCCAAATCTGAGCTCGAGCTCATCTGCACCTGCGCTCACCAAAAAAATTAAAATAAATACTAAACAAATTCAAAAAATTCCAAAAAAAATTGGGGTGGTGGAAAATTTGATGCGTGAGGTGCGCCCCAATTTTTAAAACATTTGGACTTATGTGTAGCTCTCAGCAAAAAAGACAAATCGGAGGTCTGTAAAAATGTGTACTGTTCATATACTGTTTTGGTCTGATTTGTCTTTTTTGCTGAGAGCTGCACATAAGTCCAAATGTTTTCAAATTTGGGGCGCACCCCACGCATCAAATTGTCCACCACCTCAATTTTTTCCGGAATGTTTTGAATTTTTCTGAATTTTTTACGAATTTTTTTTGAACGGGTGCAGATGCACCCGGGCACCGAAACGCCGCACTCTATAAAGATTCAATTAGCATATCTTTCTGAAAAATCCATCGCCACACTATTTCTGAACCTCTTGTTTCTTTCTTTTGCTCCAACAGTTCCCTCTATAAAAGGCCTTGCAGCGATCCCGCCTTTTCTCCAAGAAAGAAACAAACAAGTTCTTTGTTTTGGTTAGGACCAATGGCTTTGATTTTCCGGGTACTACTAGTCTTTCCTGTGGTGCTCGTCGCACTCGCCACCATCTCCAACGCCCATGGTGACGGTAACCTCGCTCTCCGATGCCATCCGGATGAGGCTGCAAGCCTCCTCCAACTGAAGAAATCCTTCTCTTTCTTCCGTTACCCCAGTGGCCTTGAGTCATGGCAGGATGGCACTGACTGTTGTCTCTGGGAAGGTGTTGGCTGCAGCAACTCCTCAGGCCATGTCACCACTCTGGAACTCAGTGGGCGCGGCTTCTACAGTCCAGGTCTTGACCCTGCAATCTTCAACCTCACCTCACTCCAATTACTCGACCTTAGCATGAATAATTTTGGCCAGCACATTCTCCCGGCAAGTGGGTTTGAGAGGCTATCCTTGCTGACCCACCTCAACCTCTCCAATTCGAGATTCCAAGGCAAGATACCCATTGGCATCAGCAAACTTGTCAACCTTATCTCCTTGGATCTTTCTGTTTCCTATTATGACACTACTGAAGATTCACTTAGTGACTATGATAGCAGCATCGGTATTATTTCTTATGTCTTCTGGCTGCCCAACTTTCAAAACCTAGTGTCCAACCTCAAAAATTTGAGAGAGCTCTACCTTGATGGAGTGGATATGTCTAGCAGTGGAGACTGGTGTCATGCTCTTGCTAAATCTCTTCCAGATCTCCGAGTTCTTAGCTTAAGTTCTTGTTTTCTCGACGGTCCTATCTGTTGGTCCCTCTCAAGCCTTCATTCTCTAACTGCAATAAACTTGGAAGATAACTTTGATATACCGGCTACTTTTCCAGAGTTTTTCATGGATTTTTCCAATTTAAGTGTCCTCCAACTTGCTCGGACAAATCTCCAAGGGTGGTTCCCTCGTAGAGTTTTTGAATCAAAAACTCTGCGAGTTCTTGATTTATCTGGGAACCAGGATCTCTTAGGGCATGTGCCCAACTTCTCCAATGCAAGTTCCTTAGAGACAATGATGCTAGACGGGACCAATTTATCCTTTGCAAAGCCAGGATCATTTAGCAATTTCAAGTCTTTGAAATGGTTAAGTTTTGATGTGATTTTTTTCTCAGTGGATCCTCCATCTTCACTCGATATCCTTGGATCTCTACGGCAATTGCAAGTCTCCCAGGTGGACTCAGCAGTAGATGTAGGGGCAATTTTCTCATGGATATCAGACCTGCAGAATTTGCAAAGCTTAAAACTCTCCTGTTGCAACTTCTCCCAGACATCTTTTTCTTCAGTTGCCAAACTCAAGAGCTTAAGAAGCCTGACAATTTCTGACTGCAGCTTAACTAGACCAGTGCTATCAACATTAGGTTATCTAGTAGATTTGAGAAGCCTGGAGATCTTTGGTTGCATATTTAGTGGTTCAATACCATCTGCAGTTGGCAACCTCACAAACTTGAGAGTCTTGAAAATCAATGGATGCGACTTTTCAGGGCCGATACCATCTTCAATTGGTAATCTCATGAACCTGAGAAGCTTGGAAATAAATGATGCTTATGGCTCTTTCGACAGCCGTGCTTGCTCTTCTGTGGCAATACCATCTTCAGTTGGCAACCTCAGTAACTTGGTAAGCTTGGAAATCTGGCATTGCTTTTTCTCTGGGCAAATACCAGATGCAGTTGGACTACTCAAGAAGTTGGCAGTTCTTCGACTTGGACAGTGTGGCTTTTCTGGACGCATACCAAATTCAATTGTTAACTTGACTCAACTAATTGATCTAGATCTTTCATCTAATGTTCTCAACGGTAAGATTGTATAGATTTTTTTCTTTTATGATGAATAATATTTATTTTCAGGAGAAAATTTGTTCTTCTACATTTTCAAGATAAGTAAATTATAACCCCAACTATACATATTGCAAATGCCATATTTTACAACATTGCTTATGTCAGATGTATGATACATCTTACCGAGTCCAACATATTTTTCTTTTGACAATCGGAAATCGATGTCTTTCTTTATTGGTTAGTATGCCATAGATGGATGCTTCAGGAGGCAAATTTACTTTAGCGAGCGATAGTAAGTAACACACATTCACTAAATATATGATGGGTATGCTGTGAACAACTATACAACATGAAGAAAAGAGGGAGTGCTACTTTCGAATTTCTAATTAGATAATTTTCATGTCCTTAAAGAATCAATGCTCTGGGAAGTCATTCTGAGAGTATGAATTTTAAAAATTGTGTCACATATATTTTTGTAGTCCTGTTTCCAATTATGACATAAAATCGAATTCGGTGAGTGTGGTTTTGAACTGTCTTGTGTCGAATCTATTTTATTGCATGTTGGAGACATACCACAAAAATCACAAAAGCTGGTCAGCCAAATAATTTAATAGGAAAAAGCTAGTTAGGCAAGTAGGACATAAAGATAATCCATGTAATACCAGCCTTAGGAGACAATATTGTCAAAGAAGCAGTGCTCTGGGAAATCATTTGTGAGAATATGAATTTTAATATTTTATCACATATATTTTTAGTGATGTTTCAAATTATGACATAAAACCGAATTCAATGTGATTTTTTAACTGTGTTGTGCTAAACTTACTTTTTTACATGTTGGAGAAATAACCACGGAAATAGGAAAGTTAGTTAGCCAAATAATATAATGGGTAAAATCTAGTTAGGCAGGTAGGATTATCATAAATCATAATACGTGTAATATCAGCCTTAGAACAAATTAAAGCCAACGATTTAGTTTGCAGCACAAAGTTAATTGGGGTGTGTGTTGTGCCTTCTCTCGATAAAGTGGCATAAGCGTAAATCATGAAAGTAAAAAGGAATGTTATTGTATCTAGGGCACTTCCAGTGGTATATCGGTAGTGTGCCACTAGGATAAAACATAAGGTGGAGAAACTCGTGACCCCGAGAAACCCCCCGATGCGGCGGTGCAGGCATTGCCTGCGGGGCGTCATGGTGGTGCGGCTGGCCGGCGGCGCCCGTGCGACCCAGATCTAGGCCCTTTAGGGCCCCATCTGGGTTGTTGCGGGCCGACTGTCCTGCGTGCTCCATCGACGCTCCTGGTGGTGGAGGTCGGCGTGCGGTGCTGTCAGCCGGCGTGCTGCAGCGTAGTGACGGGGCTTCGCGGGCCCGTTTTGAGCCTGGCCGGGCCAATAGGGGTCTGGTTCGCCCCGGTCGGTTGCCGCTGCGGCGGTGGAGGATGTTCCCTTCGGCGTGGCCGCGGTCCTGCTCCCCCCGTCTTTGGTGTCCTCTTCTTCTTCCTCTTGGCCTCGTGTCGGTGTTCTCAGTGAGACGTTGAGGATGACTCCAAGACCGTGGTGGCGCATGCTGGTGGGTGGACGGCTAGGTGGAGCTCGATGGAGCGTATGGGGTGGTGGTGGTTGTTTGGGTCGGGAGAAATCCCTAGCAGCTTGTTCGTCACCGACGCGGTGATGCCTACGGGCACCGTCGTTCCTTCCTGAAGGGCGTCGGGTTACCCCTTCCACACCGCCCTTCGCGTACCAGGGGAAAACCTAGGACTCGTCCGGGCAGTAGTGGCGTCGTCGTCACATTCCTTCTTGGAGGTGCTGCTCGGTACACGACACTACGGAGCGCTAGGAGCATGATGGGACATCTCCAGAGGGCGCAGCGGTTGCCGGTCATCTTATAAAGCGGGGGGAAACCCTTTATCGTCTATAGAACATAAGGTGGAAGGAGATGTAATGGAGAGAGATAGGAAGGTTTTATCTCGTGCAAGATATCACCAAACTATGAAAATCAATAGATGTTTATTATTGAGGACCGAAACCACTCACACCAGCAATTATGCAATTATTTTAGGTACAACACACATAAACTATGCAATGGAAGGGTTGTACCACAATCTTGAAAGGAGAATGGACCAGAAAATAGCAATACCAACATAAATAAGAGAACCAATAGGCTTAGGCACTTCCCATAACCAAGACCCCAAAATTGGTGACATATATAGGTCCACTAGTCACTGTACTGAGATCGCGCTGCATAGGATCTACCAAGGAACATGCAAAAGAAGAGACGACGGTATTTGTTGACCAAGTTTAGCCGAAGGCTACATCCCCAGAAAATCCTTGTACTGGCGCACCTCCCTTGGTAAATTGGTATTATTGGATATCCTGACGAGCTCAAAAACCGTGGGAGCCGTCGGTCAGACCGCCCCCTCTCTGTCCAATCTTCATCGAGGGTTAGCTTACATGCAACTGTGTCCCTTAATATGTTTGTATACAACAGTGCCTCCTATTCTTGAGGCATGGATTACAACATGTTCGACTGAAGCAGTACCTAACCCTACCGTTTATACTACCGCAATTCCAATTATAGGCTAACCTACATATATTGGATACAATCTCAATAATAATATGCACATGCAAAAGATAGAATTCAGGATGGTTTATCCATTCACCTTTGTTATTCTCTCGAACTGAAGGTTTGTTAATTTGTGTGATGTTACTACATTTCATAGTAGATGAGCTTTTTTAGACATCTCATATAACTATATACTACTCCCTCTACATCAAATATTATTTGAAGTTCTAGGTTTGTCCTAAATCAAACATTTTTATGTTTAGCCAAGTCTACAGAAAAATATATGAACATCTCGAACACCAAATTAGTTTCACTAGATTCATTATAATATTTGATGTTGTAGATCTTGTTGGAGTATATGTGGAATACCCAACCTTCTCCATCAGTTCAAACTTTTGGTTCTATCGGTTGGTGCTTGAAACTTAATATGCTATCCGAGCCAAGAGGTCATGTCTTAGCTTTCACAATTTAAATAAAATATTTTTGCCTTCTTTATGTCCACGTGTAGGACTTATCATCTAACACGTGAGATGGGGTGGTGAAGAATATTTGGCTTGCCTAACCTTCTCCCATCAGTTTGTACTTTTGGTTCTACTTGTTAGTGCTTGAAAATTACTCCCTCCGTAAAGAAATATAAGAGCATTTAGATCACTAAAGCAGTGATCTAAATGCTCTTATGTTAGTTTACAGAAGGAGTAAGAGATATTAGCAGATTTTTTTCCTGTTGACTTGGTCAAATATAGACATGTTTTACTAAGGACAAAACTAGTACTTCAAATAAACGGAGTGAGTATATAGTATATGGCGTTCGCGCTTGCTACTCTAATCTAACTTGTGCACTACCATAGTAGATAATGTTCTCTACTCTTTATGCAGGGAAACTTTCAACATCAGTTTTTAGTATTCCCACATTGCAACGCCTAGATTTTCACTCAAACCAGCTCTCTGGTTTTATACAAGACTTCAATGCAACGTCTTCACACTTGGTTTCAGTGGACTTAAGCACAAACGAATTGACAGGGAATATTCCCAAGTCATTCTTTCAACTAAAAAATTTGGCATACCTCAATATTGGCTCGAACTACTTGCTGGGTTCGTTGGATCTTTCCTCGTTTTGGAGGTTGGGAAATCTTGTTCATTTAAGTCTTTCCCACAACAATCTATCAGTCATGGACATGGATGGAGAAGGTAAGAACTCTCTGTCTACCTATCTCCCTCGAGTTACCAAGTTAGAATTAGCGAGTTGCAACTTAACAGGATTTCCAAGTTTATTGGAACACGTTAAGCAAGTGTCTTACTTGGACTTGTCATGCAATAGAATCAGTGGGGCTATCCCAAAGTGGATATGGACTACATGGAAGAGTAGCCTTACATATCTGAATCTTTCACACAACATGCTCAGTATTATGCAACTTACTTCATATGTTCTCCCTTTCGACCGGTTACAAATTCTCGATCTCAGTTCCAATCAGCTTCAAGGGCAGATTCCAATGCCAAGCCCACCAGCGGATATGTTGTATTATTCAAACAACAACTTCTCCTCAGTGCTTCCAAACTTCACTCTCTATCTTGGCCAGGACTTCAGGATTTCTAAAAACAAGATCAGTGGACATATACCAAACTCAGTTTGTGATTCACGGATCAGTGTCCTTGACCTATCTTTTAACAGCTTCAGCGGGCAGATACCATCCTGTCTAATAGAAGATGGTTACACGAGTGTGCTGAGTTTGCGGGGGAATCAATTTGAAGGTGTGTTGCCTAACAACATCAAAGACCAATGTTTCCTTCACACACTAGACTTGAACAACAATAAAATTGAAGGGCAGCTTCCAAGGACACTTACAAAGTGCTTGCAGCTGGAGTTCCTTGACTTTGGAAATAATCACATAGTAGGTACTTTTCCAACATGGCTGGGGATACTTCCCAGACTTCGCGTCCTTGTCATGAGATCCAACCGATTCTATGGCTCAATGGGTGGTGATCTTCACAGCAATGACAAACCTGGAGAATACTTCTCTAGCTTGCAAGTTCTTGATGTTGCCTCAAACAATTTCTTTGGTAATTTGAGTCCAGATTGGTTTGAGGGGCTGAAATCAATGATGGCAGAGTTGAACACTACAGGTTATATTATTCGTGCTTTGAACGGAAGTTATGAAGATCCCTATCAGGATACTGTTACTATATACTATAAAAGCATCTATAGGACATTTGATAAGATCTTGAGCATTTTTACAGCAATTGACCTGTCAAATAATTCATTTGATGGCACCATTCCTGGATCGCTTGGGAGACTTATTTCGTTACATGTACTAAACATGTCAGGCAATGCCTTCACCGGCGATATTCCGCAGGAATTTGGCGGAATGACTCAGCTAGAATCACTAGATCTGTCTAAGAACCAGCTTTCTGGTGATATTCCGGAGGCGCTAACAAATCTCACCTTTCTTGGTATCTTGAACTTGTGCAACAACCAGTTGGTGGGAAGGATACCTCGCTCAGGTCAATTTGCAACGTTCCAAAACAGTTCATTTGAGGGAAATATGGGGCTGTGTGGACTGCCATTGTCCAACCCATGCAGCAATTCACCTACTCCTCCAAGTGCAGTGCATGGGGAGAAGTCCTCTCATGTGGACGTCATCTTGTTTCTCTTCGTCGGGCTGGGCTTTGGTATCGGATTTGCAGCTGCCATCCTGATAAGATGGGGTCGGATCAGCGAATGGTTTATTAAATCTGCAAGAGATTTGAGGACTTGATCTGAACACTGGAGTTTGCTTCAACCGTTGCTGCTAGTGATGACTGTGCAGTGCTTTTCATGTATTATTAAGCCTTTGCTATGTTTTATGCTTTTATCTTCTGTAGTGTGAACTTATCTGTAAGATATTGCTTGGCCAAGCGGCTAAACATATTGTGATGTACCTCCTGTCATCTCCAGGTTTAGACGTGCTGTTTAGGTTTAACTTGGAGGCAGATGTTGTAATAGGTTTGTAATCTTCTTATTCGACTATAATAAACTGCACGCGGCCTGAGAATGGTTATACGCTTTGCCAACACATTTGATTTCCTTTATATGACTTTGCCAACATAGTTCGTCCCTTTTATCAGTTACCACAGTCAACGTATGAAACTAGCCATCATTTTGCAAAACTGTTTCTGTATATCCTTACAAAAGTGTTTATAATTTATTTTGACTGCAGAGCCTCCAGCCGCAAAGCACAACTCTTTATGATTTATGTTTCAAACTTCTTGAATGCACATGATCCATTTTAATTATGTGATTTCAAACCTCGAGCTTATATTTCGAACCTGCTGCGTCAGTTTTCACAAATACAGCAGCTTTCTTTCTTACAAAAATGGGTACAACTACTACGGCTAAAATCTGTTCTAATATAGGTACATAACTATATTTTCCCTTTTATTTTTGCCAACATATATTTTTCTATTTTTTTATTTTTCATTTTAATATCAAGAACATTACTTCAAGTCATGAATATTATTTAAAATTCACGTTTCTAAAAATTCATGTATATTTTTAAATGCATGTACATTTTTTTAATTTTTAGTACATTCCTAATAAATTCTTCAACATTTTTCTTAAATTCGGGATTTTTTCAATTTTTTGTGAATAAAATTCCTGAATATTTTAAAAAATGCGGAACATGCGATTTTTTTGAGTCATGAATATCTTAAAATTCTTGCAGTAGTCAATTTTTTTGAGAAAAAAAATCAGTCAGCCCAACATGCGATATGGGCCAAGGGGTGCGCGTTTGCTGCCTATCCAGCTTGAAACAACCCCTAAAAAAACGTGGAACAAACGCCCTCCCTCGCCGGCGCTCTCATCATTCTATGGAAGATATGGGACTCATGCAACGCTGTAGCGTTCTGTGACGATAGATTTGTAGCTAAACTTACTATCAAAAACATTGTGCATGATTTTCCCCTCTGGATTTTTAGACTCAAAGACCTGGACAAAATGGACGCTATTAAATCTTGGCAGTTGTACATAACATCCCATCTCGATGCTCCCATGTAATGTGGTGCTACAATTGTTTGAGTGGTAATGTATTTAGGTGGGGAATCTCCCCTGGGAAAATGTCTCGTGCACTGGAGCTTGTGGTACTACCGGTGCACCGAACTCACATTGTGTTTTTAAAATGTTAAAAAAAATCTGAAAAAAAAACTAGCACACTCACATAACATCAATGTAGGTTGTCATAAAATTTAAAAAATAACTTGAAAAAAAAATGACAAATTCAATACTGAATAGTACATAACTTAACTTGGGCTTTAGATTTGACCCATTATCACACTGATGTCAAATTTGTCATTTTTGTATCTAAAAAAGTATTTCAAATTTTTACACGAAATTTGGTGACATCATACATTGATGTTGCTATAACGTTATATATTTTTTTGAGAATTTTTAAAATATTCTATGGCATCCGGTGCACCGGTAGCACCACAAGTGCGTGTGCACCGGATACATTCTCATGCGGCTCCGTTTGTGGTCTGGCCCAACCAACAGGTGAGTGATCGCCCATCATACATGGTTTTTTCTAGCTCTCTTGTCCTTCGTTTTATAGTTGACTGCTCGCAGTTGACCAGTGGAAGATTGTTTCAGAAAAAACAGGATTTTTAGAAAATGTTCAAGAATTCTAAAAAATATGATGGGTTCTAAAACCGTTCGTGGAGTTTCAAAAGTTCAAGAATTTAAAAAATAAACAGCTCACAAAATAAAAATGTAAAATTATAATTTTTTTTGGGAAAAGTTCACGAAATTTGAAATTTGTTCGCTAACATTTAAAAATAATTAATGAAATTAGGAAATGGTTCATTGATTTGGGAAAAAGTTAATGAATTTGAGAACAGCTCAAGACTTGGAAAGTTCATAATTGGAAAAGGTTCACAAAAAAAGTTCATGAATTTAAAAATAATCATAAATCTTAGAAGTAGTTCATAGAGTTTGAAAATAGAAATTTCGCGAATATGAAAAAAGATTGCGGGATTTTGAAAAAAGTTCATGGATGCAAAAAAGTCATGTATTTTAAAAGAAAGTTTCAAATTTGAAAAAAAAAGTTCCTTAATTTTGAAAAAAGTTAACAAATTCAAAAAAGTTTGAGGGACTTCCAATTTTTTTGTGGATTTTAAGAACATTCATCAACTTGAAAAATAAAGTTCATGAATTTGAAAAAATTACATCAATTTGAAGAAGTTGAAGAAATTGAAAAAAGTTCGTGGATGTGAAAAAGTTCATGAATTTGATGAAAATTTTGAATTTTAAAAAAGTTCATACTTTTTTTTAGAAAAGTAAAAACTACAAGGAAAAATAAAATGAACAAGAAATAAAGAAAAGATAAAGGAAAAGGGAAAAGAAAAGAAATTGAAAACGCGTTAACTGGCGCAAAAGGCGCCGAATAGGAATTCGGTAGGCCATGCTTCGCCTGTCAGCCCAGAAGCATGCGTGTCCGACACGTTACATGCCCGACCCAGCATGGGGCTAAATGGGCCATGCCTGGCCCACGACACGTCTGGGGTTGCACTTCCTTTGCCGTCGCTCAGAGGCACTGCCTCCATGATGCGCGAGGCGAAGCTGCCACCACTCAGAGGTCCAGCCATGGACCGATTCGCCGCGCCCACACCAGGTCACCGTCCGCGCCGGGCAGGGATGAATCTAAGGGGG
The DNA here is from genome assembly GCA_032464435.1 of Aegilops umbellulata. Taxonomy (NCBI): domain Eukaryota; kingdom Viridiplantae; phylum Streptophyta; class Magnoliopsida; order Poales; family Poaceae; genus Aegilops; species Aegilops umbellulata. Next base: position 643,220,141 of record CP136060.1, on the reverse strand, counting down.
ACGAGGGGGGCGAGACCCCCCCCCCCCAACGATCGTCTCCTCCCTCGATAGCGATCAGTTAATCGCTAATTTTTTGGCTTGCCCGCTTGTCCCGCGATGGCTTCGCCCCCCTATCCCTTCCTCACGCCTTTCTCATTAACCTGTAAGCTTCAGCCCATGTACAGCCCATTGCATGCTAAAGTAAAAAAAAACATCATAAAGAATATTGCCAAATAGGCCATCGTGGAAGGAAAAGTGGCTTGTTTTTTTTTTTTGAAGGAAGGAAAAGTGGCTTGTTAATTGCAGCACGCAGCCACGACCTGATTACGCACTCCCATATCGCTAATCTATCCAAGCCGCCGCTGCTATCCAAACTGACGCCCGATGGCTGCTGCGATCAGATCTCTCCATCAGGTCACCATCTAGAGAAGCGGAGAAAGGACGGGATACGCAGGTGTTGATCCACGCATATGTTGCCGGTTCCCAGCAGAGCGGACGCACTTATGCACAACAACCACACAAGGGGAAAAGGTAATTGATTCTCACATCAGATTAGTTTTTTTGCTTTAAGAATTATAGATGTATAGTCACACAGAATTAGAATCAATTATCACACTCCTACTTGTGCTTGTGTAAACATGAAGAAGAAGAGATCAGAATTGATTCATAAATTTTTATTCTGATTTTAGGACTGTCTTGAATCAATGAGGTCCATCTCGCCAGTTCCGATAAATAATGAGATTAGGTAATATATTATTTACCCACGTTGCATTACTACAAATTATTATTTCTTAAGATTATCCGGCGTTTCTAGTATTGTGAATTTGTTTTGTCATTTGTCAATTTTCTATCAAGTTTTGATCATGTGAATGCAATGAATAATGAATAGACACACAAAAAGGTATATTGACACCATGGCATCTCCATTAGACCAGACCCTAATTTTTTTATAACTTAGTGGGAAACATCGCCCCCCCATGTCGAAATCCTGGCTCCGTCCCTGGCGTCGGGATTGATTCTACCGATTGCCCTCATCATTGCGCAGGTCAGGAGGGGCTCGACTACTCTCCTTCTATGTGTTGCGCGATCCTTTGAGTTTGAGATGTTTCACCTTCATTCAACAGTTTGTACTTGTGGCGCCTACTTGATTCGCTACCTCACTAGTTGGGATGTTATATTGCTACTGTTATGTTTACCTGAGTGTATCTGGATTCTGGAAAACATGGAGATTGACACAAAGTCTTCCGAAGAAAAATCCCTACCCACTGCTAAAAGTCTTCCATCAATACCAGGCATTATGGTTCCACATAATCCATGGGCGATTTACATAGAAAGAAAATGATTCACCATCTGCATTTCAAAAACTTGGCCATTCATAGAGCAATCCGCGTGTCAGTTAGCGGTTGAAGCGTTTGACATATATAGTGATGACAATATCCCTGTATAGTTTGTACCAGAAACAACGTGGTTCGATTGTTTGTTCAAAATAATATTATTAAAATAAATATTTTAATTTAAAGCTGTACCTAAAAAATCTTTTTCCAGTCACCTCTTCCTTTAGGGATTTTGATTTTGATTGATGTAGGGCACAAAAGCCCAGTGCCCGGACGGTCTCCCCCTTTCGGCCCGTTTTTCATCCCTGCGGACCGGGTGCCTTCTCCTCGATTCCCGTTTCCCCGACTCCCGAGCCCTCTCCTCCGGCCCTCGCTGCTCACCCTCACACCACCGGTTTTCCCACCGCTCGCCGCACTTCCTCTGCCGCCGCTCGGAGGCACTGTCGCCACGGTAGTGGGCAGGCGGAGGTGCCTTCCGCTGGGGAGCCGAACCACGGAATCGATTCGCCGCCCGACACCTGGTCGCCGTCGGGGCTGATTCCGCTGTTAGCCCCCGTCAGTGCGATGGTCAGATGGGGGCTCGGCTGCTGCCTCCTTCTGCCGGTCTGTCGTCGCAGGTACCGTTCAGTTCAAGGGTTCAAGATGGGGGCTCGAGCTTTTTGATTCCAACGTTAGCACTCTCACTCTCACCAGTGCCGCGTTACCCACCTCAACAAACAACAATTAGCGTTGTATCTGTATGGCGTCTGCCTAGCTGAAGAGAAGTCCTCCGTAAGGGGCGTTTGGAAATGGAGCATTTCTCGTTTGAACCCAGCTACTCTCATACAACAATGTAGTTCCATCAGCACCCAACAATTAAGTTAACCTGCAGTCAGTCCTGCACACATAAACAATGCCCTAGTCTTTCTTGACGGAGTAGTGTTAAACAACCAATCAAAGCTACGTGTTGGTACTCCAACAATTAACCTGCACCACTACATGCTGGTATTGACTGCTTGCAAGTCACCGGTAACCAAGTCGCCATTTCATTCATATATAGTGCATGTCTTGTTTAGCAGGAGCTTTTTGTCTTGAACCGTTGCATTATTCGGAGGATTCGAGTCTTGACCGTAGACCAGTGAAAAACTTCAAGTAATATGACTTCTGAAAAACTATTTCTGAACCCCTTCTTTTTATTCTGCTTTGTTTATCCTCTCTAGAAAGCCCGATGGCTTTGATTTGTCGGGTGCTACTCACTGAAAAAAATAGCGCGCTATAGCGTCGCTAATAGCACGGCGTATTGAGAATTGTCTCGCTAAATATATCGGTGTACAACGGCTCGCTAATAGCATGCTATAGCGCGATATAGCACGCTAATAGCATATTTTGAGGTCGCCGCTATTTTGCTGTAGCGCGCTATTTTTTTACCGCTACTACTCTTTCTTGCAGAGCTTACCTCATTACCCACCTCCGGCCGTCCTGACCGTTACATATTGGAGCTCAAGAGTTCAGTCTTGACCCTTTCTTTTCTGCTTCGATCGCCCCCTCTATAAAAAATCCTTGCAACAACCCTACCTTCCTCTCAAAGAGAAAAGAAACAGGTACACTACCGTGTTGGAACTTAGGCCAATGGCTTCAATCCGTTGGGTGCTACTACTCTTCATTGCGGTGCTTTCTGCACTTGCCACCTCCGGCACCAACGGTGATGGTAACAACCTCATTCTCCGGTGCCTTCCATACCAGGCTGCAACCCTCCTCCAACTAAAGCAATCCTTCTCGTTCTTCCATTACCCCAACGCCCTTGAGTCATGGCAGGATGGCACCGACTGTTGTCTTTGGGAAGGCGTCGGCTGCAACAACTCCTCACGCCATGTCACCGCTCTGGAACTAAGTGGGCGCGGCGTTTATAGTCAGGGCCTTGACCCTGCAATCTTCAACCTCACCTCGCTCCAACAACTTGACCTTAGCATGAACAATTTTGGCCCGTACAGTCTCCCGACAAATGGGTTTGAGAGGCTCACCTCGCTCACCCACCTCAACCTCTCCAATTCAGGCTTCCGTGGCCAGATACCTATTGGCATCGGCCGACTTGCCAACCTTATCTCCTTGGATTTTTCTACTCATCAAAATGCCGATCTTGGCGATTATGTTGATGACTATGATAATGGCATGGGTGATTTTACCAATAGGCTCTGGCTGCAGGAACCCAACTTTCAGATCCTAATAGCCAATCTCTCAACAATCTCACAGAGCTCTACCTTGATGGAGTGTATATTTCTAGTATCGGAGATTGGTGCCATGCTCTTGCTAAATCTCTTCCTGAACTCCGAGTTCTTAGCTTGAGTTATTGTGGGCTCCGCGGCCCTATTTGTCCATCCTTCTCAACCCTCCACTCCTTAACTGTGATCAATCTGGGAAACAATTTCTTTGCATCTCCCACTTTTCCAGTATTGTTCATGGATTTTCTCAGTTTAAGTGTGCTTCAACTTGCTTCAACAAATCTCCAAGGGTGGTTCCCTCATAGAACATTTGAATCAAAAAGTCTACTGGTTCTTGATTTATCCGGGAATCAGGGTCTTTCAGGGCATGTGCCCGAGTTCTCCAATGCAAGTTGTTTAGAGACAATGATGCTAGACGGGACCAATTTCTCCTCTGCAAAACCAGGCTATTTCAGAAATTTCAACTCTTTGAAAACATTAAGCCTTGATGTGAATTTCGTTTCTATGGAGCCTCAGTCTCCCCTCGGTATTCCTAGGTCTTTACGGCATCTGGAACTCTGTCGGATGGACTCAACAACAGATTTAGGCCCAATTTTGTCATGGATCGGGGGCCTGCAGAACTTGCCACACTTAGAACTCCGTGGGTGCAACTTGTCCCGAACATCATTTTCTTCAGTTGCGAAACTTAAGAGCTTGAGAAGCCTGACAATCTCTGATAGCAGATTCACTATGCCCGTGCTGTCAACACTTGGTAATCTAGTAAATTTAAGAAGCTTGGAGATCTTTCTTTGCAGATTTAATGGTCCAATACCATCTGCAATTGGCAACCTCACAAACTTGAAAATCTTGAAAATAAATGGATGTGATTTTTTAGGTTCGATACCATCTTCAATTGGCAACCTCGTGAATCTGAAAAGCTTGGAAATAAATGGTATGTATGGGGGTACTCTTATCTTTGCTGGCGGCTCTTCTGCAGGAATACCATCTTCAGTTGGCAACCTCAGTAACTTGATAAGTTTGGAAATCTTGTATTGCTTGTTTTCTGGGCCAATACCAGATGCAGTTGGACTACTCAAGAAGTTGGCAGTTCTTCGACTTGGAATGTGTGGCTTTTCTGGACGCATACCAAATTCAATTGTTAACTTGACTCGCCTGATTGATTTAGATCTTTCATCTAATGTTCTCAATGGTAAGATTGTATATCTCTTATCTGTTATGATGAATGATTTTTTCAGGAGAATTTTTTTTCTTCTATATTCTTAAGATAAGTAAAATATAACCCCGTCTATATATATTTCAAATACCATATTTAACAACGTTACTTATATCAGATGTGTGTTATAAAGTCCAACATTTTTTTTCCTTTAGGAATGGGAGTTCGGTGTCTTTGTTTATTGGTTATTATGCCATAGATGGATGCTTCAGGAGGCAAATAATATGTTCAGTGATTGTAAGAAACACACATTCACTAAATATATGATTTGTATCTTCTGAACTACTATGCACCATGAAGAATAGAGGGAGTGCTACTTTCGTAGTTCTAATTTGATAATCTTCATGTCCTTAAAGAAGTACTCCCTCCGTCCGAAAATACTTGTCATCAAAATGAATAAAAGAGAATGTATCTAGATGTATATTAGTTCTAGATACATCCTTTTCTATCCATTTTGATGACAACTATTTTCGGACGGAGGGAGTAGTTCTCTGGAAATTCTTTGTGAGAATATGACTTTTAAAAATAGGTCACATATTTGATAGTCCTGTTCTAATTATTGCAGAAAATCGAATTCAGTGTGGTTTTTTAACTGTGTTGTGCTGAAATTGTTTTATTATCTGTTGGAAAAATAGCAACAAATATAGGAAGAGTTGATTAGTCAAGTAATACACTAATTGGCAAAAACTACTAGGCAGGTAGGGTTATCATAATCCATGTAATACCCGCATTAGGACAAAGAGGCAACGATTTAGTTTGCAACACTAATTTTCGTGATTAGAGTGGCGTAAGCCTAAAACATCAAAATGAAAAGCAATAGAGAGATTATTGTATTTAGGGCATTTCCAGTAATATATCGGTAGTGTGCCACCTAGGATAAAACATAAGGTGAAAGGAAAGTTAGCTGAGATAGTTGGGAATGTGGCATGTCTTGCAAGTTACTGCCAATTCATGAAAATCAAGAGAAGTTTATTGATATTGTGGACTTCCTAACATTCACACCATCAATAATTTCATTTGCCTTTGTTAATTCTCTTGAACTGAAGGTTTGTTAATCTGTGTGCATGTTCCTACATTTCGTAGATGAGCTCTTTTTTTAGACATCTCATCTAATTGTATACTCTCCCTCTGTTCCAAAATTGTTTGAATTTCTAGCTTTGTCCTATGTCAAATTTCTTTAAGTTTGACCACGCCTATAGAAAAAACATATCAATATCTTCATAGTTTCATTAGATTCATCATAAAATATATTTTCATACTATACATACGAGATTATAGTATATGGCATTCGAGCCTACTACTCCCAAGTCATTCTAACTGGTACACAATCAGGGTAGATAATTTTCTTTACTCTTTATGCAGGGGAACTTCCAACATCTGTTTTTACTATTCAGACATTGCAACGCCTAGATATTCACTCAAATCAGCTCTCTGGTTCATTACAAGAATTCAATGCGACATCTTCACACTTTCTCTCAGTGGACTTAAGCACTAATTTATTTACCGGGAATATTCCCAAGTCATTCTTTCAACTCAAAAGCTTGGCATATCTCGATATTGGCTGGAATAACTTGGCAGGTCCGGTGGATCTTTCCTCGTTTTGGAGCTTGGGGAATCTCGTTTGTTTGAGTCTTTCTTACAATAATCTGTCAGTCATGGACATGGATGGAGAAGGTAACAACTCTCTGTCTACCTATCTGCCTCGAGTTACCAAGTTAAAATTAGCAAGTTGCAACTTAACAGGATTTCCAAGTTCATTGGCACACCTTAACCAGATGTCTTACTTGGACCTGTCATGCAATAGAATCAGTGGGGCTATTCCAAAGTGGATATGGGTGACATGGAACAGTAGCCTTACATATTTGAATCTTTCACACAACATGTTCAGCACTATGCAACTTACTTCATATGTTCTCCCTTGTAGTTGGTTGCAGACTCTCGATCTTAGTTCAAATCAACTTCAGGGACAGATTCCTATGCCAAGATCACAAGCACGTGTCTTGGATTATTCAAACAACAGTTTGTCTTCAGTGCTTCCAAACTTCACTCTTTATCTAGGCGATGAGTTTAGGATTTCCAAAAACAAGATTAGTGGACATATACCTAACTCAATTTGTGAGTCAAGTATCAGTGTCCTTGACCTATCATTTAACAACTTCAGTGGGTGGATACCACCCTGTCTAATAGAAGATGGTTACATGAGGGCGTTGATTTTGCGGGCGAATCAATTTGAAGGTGTGTTACCTAACAACATCAAAGACCAATGTGTGCTTCACACATTAGACCTAAACAATAATGAGATTGAAGGGCTGCTTCCAAGGACACTTACCAAGTGCTTGCAGCTGGAGTTCCTTGACTTCGGAAATAATCACATGGTAGATACTTTTCCATCATGGCTGGGGATACTTCCCAGACTTTGTGTCCTTGTCTTGAGATCCAACCGATTATATGGCTCAATGGGTGGTGATCTTCACAGCGATGACAAATCTGGAGAATACTTCTCTAGATTGCAGATTCTTGATCTTGCCTCAAACAATTTCTCTGGCAATTTGAGTCCAGAATGGTTTGAGGGGCTGAAATCAATGATGGCAGAGTTGAACACCATAGCTTATGTTATTATGGATGAAAACACAACATATTATGAAGATCCCTATCAGGATACTGTCACGGTAACATATAAAAGCATATATAGGACATTTGATAAGATCTTGACTACTTTAACGGCAATTGACCTGTCGAATAATTCATTTGATGGTGCCATTCCTGGATCGCTGGGGAGACTTATTTCGTTACATGTCCTGAACTTTTCAGACAATGCCTTCTCTGGTCATATTTCGTGAGAATTTGGCAGGATGACTCAACTAGAATCCCTAGATCTGTCTCAAAATCAGCTTTGTGGTGATATTCCAGAAGCGTTAACAAATCTGACCTTTCTTGGTGTCTTGAACTTGTCCAATAATCACTTGGTGGGAAGGATACATCGATCAGGTCAATTTGCTACGTTTGAAAACAGTTCATTTGAAGGGAATCTGGAGCTGTGTGGACTGCCATTGTCCAACCCATGCGACATTTCACCTGCTCCTCCCAGTGCGGCGCATGGGGGGAAGTCCTCTCATGTGGACGTCATTTTGTTTCTCTTCGTTGGGCTGTGCTTTGGTATTGGATTTGCAGCTGCCATCCTCATGAGATGGGGTCGGATCGGCGAATGGATTATTAAATCTGCAAGAGCTTTGAGGACTTGATCTGAACACTGGAGATTGCTTCAACCGTTGCTGCTAGTGATGAGTGTGCAGTGCTTTTTATGTATTATTAATAAATAAGCTTTTGCTAGGTCTTATCCTCTGCAGTGTGTACTTATCCGTAATACTCCCTCCGTTCGGAATTACTTGCCTCGGAAATGGATGTATCTAGAACTAAAATACGTCTAGATACATCCATTTCCGCGACAAGTAATTCCGAACAGAGGTAGTATATTGATTGACCAAGCGGCTAAACATATTATAATGTATCTCCTGTCATCTCCAGGTTTAGACGTCATGTGTAGGTTTAACTTGGAGACAAATCTTGTAACCACTTTGTAATCTTATTCAACTATAAATGAACTCCACGCGGCCTGAGAAGGGTTATACGCTTCACCATCACATCTGATTTCCTTTATATACTAGAGTAGCTTCTTGTGGCAACTTGTTCTGTGTGAAACATAGTTGGCTCCTTACATAGTGTTTATGATTCATTTTGACTGCAGAACCCCCAGCTGCAAAGCATAGCTCGTCCCCAGCTCCCTGGTAGTTTTGTGTATGTTTCAAACTTCTTGATTCCACATGATCCATTTTCATCCCTGCAATCCATATTAATTGACGCTGCTTTAAGACAACTTTACTATGTGGTTTCGAACCTTGAACCATACTTCGAATTCTAATATAATCATGTGGATAAAGTGATGTTCTACATGCGGATTTCTTCTGCTTTGTGCTGTTCTCAAGCAAAACACTAGGTAGAGGACTATATTTCCCCTTGTGTTTTCTTCTTTGTCGTATCCAAAATCAAGAACATTATTTTAATTCATGGATACTATTTAAAATCCACAAGTTTTTAAAATTCATGAATATTTTAATTTTTTTGTCTACATTTGGGATAATTTCATCAATATTTTCAATTCAGGAATATTATTTAGATTTTTGTGGATATGTTTGAAATTCATGGATATTTTTAAAATTTGGGAATATTTTCTATATTTTGTGAACATGTTTTAGTTTGGTGATTACAGCTCTCTCCACCGCCGTCGCTCTTCTTTCTTCCTCGGGGTGGTCGAGTGGCGAATCCTGTCTTCTCTTCCGGCTCTGCGACACCGCGGTGCAGATTACATCACTACGAGCACCCCTCAGCCATTGCTGCCGCCCACCATCACTATGAAGCTCTGAACCCGTTTCTCACTTATGCGCCGGCTTCGGCAGTCAATGGCCTACGGACCACGGACGGGTCGGCCCCCTTCATGTAGCATCTTTTGCTCCGCCATTCGTGTTGCGTTGCACAGTTACAGAGTTTATTTTTAACACAGTACAATCAAAGACCCTCACATACACGGACGTCTCAGAGTCAACCATAAGGAAAGCTAACCATCTGAGCTAGGCTCAGCCCACCACACTTACGGAGAGACAGGAGAATTGAACGCTTGGTTTGCTGCCAGACAGACCTTTCGTCGCACGAAGAAATTGCGCACTGGATTCATGATTCTCTTCGGGCTCAAAACAGAACTGAAGACCCAAAAGGCCAAAACGCACCGCCCACGATACTATCCCCAAGGGCACATTAATAATGAAGCTTTGTCTAAAAAAAACATAAATAATGAAGCTGCTGACAACATAGTTTGTGAATCGAGAATTCGAGATACAGGATAGAATCGCAAAGCTCAGAGCACTGAACCTTGATCTCCGGGGAGTGAATCCTGAGATAAACGAATTGACAGGCCATGATATGTATGCTTGCTTCCCCCCTGCTCAGGATTAGCGATGTCAGCCTTCCTAAATCTCACCGTCCCACAGCTCCTCGTGGGTCTTGTAAACACTCTGTGGATTAACGGCGAAGTTGCCTCTGAGCAGCCTAGCCTGAAGATCACAAAATAAAAATCGTCAGATGCGCCATTTCAAAAAATATACACTGGTTCAACGATTTGTATGCTCTGACTTCCTCAGTACTTTATGCTGTTGCCAACCATGTCGCAATAATCATGCTACTGTCTGTTTTGTAAATACCGCAGCCTCTAAGCATCTTTGAACTAAGTACAATGTGTTTTCGTATCCCTCTGCTTAGGTATAAAGTTGCTGCATCTATTATTCCTCCCCTATTTGTGAAGAAAAATACTGAAGGACATGCATGAAACTGCTCGCTACACAAAAAATTCCTGTCCACAAGCTCCCCTCTCGATCCACTATTCCTTTTTCGTTTAACAAAATAAACCACAAAAAAGCACGTATGGGCCCCACCACGGGCGCGGCGAGCCGCCACGTCATTCCCTGCTAGTACTATACATAAGGGACACACAGTGGTGCCCTTTGTAGCAAGCAAAAATGAACATTAGATAAAATCACATGAATTTATTCGGTGCATATATGATAGATACCTCCTTAATTTCCGAGAACTTTGCAAGCATGTCATCTGGAATTGACCAATCATGAACATCAAGGTTTTGCTTTATCCTTTCTTGATTCGTGCTCTTTGGTAGTACGCTGTGACCCATCTGAATGTTCCAGCGCAGAGCCACTTGTGCAGGTGTCTTCCCGAGTTTCTCGGATATTGAGATGATTATTGGTTCTTTAAGGATGTTACCATTCATCCAAGTAGTACCAGGTGAACCTAGTGGCGAGTAAGCCTGCAAAACATATACAGATGAAAAAAGCACTACAACAAAATATATATTCAGCAAAAGGAATCCGATTTCTTGAGTGATACATAAGGCACAAGATAATCACACTAATATAGAAATAGCTGAGGTAATCAGACTTACACTAAGATGAACACCAGCTGACTGACAAAAGTTGTGGAGCTTAGTTTGCTGCCAGCAAGGATGGCATTCCACCTGATCAACAGCTGGAGGTACACGAGCTACAGCAAGCAAGTCACCCAACTTCTTTGATGAAAAGTTACTCACACCAATCGCGCGAGCTTTGCCAGCATCATGTAACTTCTCCATTGCCCCCCAAGTAGCAGGAATGTCAGGTGTAACAAAGTTTTCAGGGTTGTTGTTCGTTCCCTTCTTGACTCTAAACGGCCAATGGATCTACAAAATACACAGACGGTCAGAGGTTGCAATCTAATTATTTGTAAAAAAATCATACTAAACAGTTTCAACACGTACCCATCTAACTCTAAGCTGAAGGTACCAGAAAAAAAAAGAATAAACTCATTGAACAGTACTAATCTTTTCTGCAATGTATTCAAGAAGCCAAAAAATGAACAGCAGAAGTGATCTTGAAACAATAAACAATTTGACACCACAAATCAATAACACCCATGTTAATCCATACCAAATAAGATGGGAAAACGTCCATGTGTGTAATATGGCTATATGAATAGACAGAATTCAGGGAATAGAAGCACATTTATTCAATAATGACATAGAACCATGTGCCCAGTTTCAACATTATATACCATAGAAATAGCACACAATAGACTAGCATGGATACATAATTTTATCAGTAAATATGATTAATATTTAAGTATGATATAGACCAGACAAGTGATCCTTTCGTGCTGATGAGACCTTCTAATAAAATAAAATAAAACGATGATGCACAAAAGTAGCGATATCAGTACACACAAAGCGAGATATTAATGATATAGAAGCCAGAATAGAGGAGATGCTCACAAGATAAAGATCCAAGTAATCAAGCTGTAAATCATTCAGGCTTTCATTTAGTGCCTCTGGCACATCTTCAGGAGCATGATGATCATTCCTGAAACCACAAGACATCCAAGAGCAGTTAGACGTGAACGATTAAAAACTTCAAATAGGCATGTATATACTTGATCTGATCTGCAGACATAAATACTAAGATACCACCAGAGATTTGGGCTTACCATAGCTTAGAAGTGATAAACAGATCTTCACGCTTCACTACGCCCTCTTCAAATAGCTTCTGCAGCGCCAAACCGATCTGGATAATGTAAATAATGGATATCAGGATCTGGATAAAAGAAGGAGCTCTGCTTTTGCACTGAGAATGTGGAAAACTATACATCAGCTTAGACAGCTTCCAGAAAAAATAAAAGGAAAAGAAACAACTCTATAATCCTCCAAACACGCTCGCTCCAGGCAATCCAGAGCACATCAATGTCGTCCTTCAAGAGGCAAAGCACAATCTCCACATTTGCTGACTTCTCCTAAAAAAAACCTATTGTTTCTCTCTTCCCAGATATGCCAGACTGCATATATGCCCAATCCAACCTTTCTCCACCATCCTCTCGGCAGAGTGGCCTGCAAACTCGCAGCGGCAATTCCTGGAGATGAGCAGGATATCTTCCTCCATAGCTCCTTCACAAACAAGCAGTGCAAAAAACAAAAGGGGGGGGGGGGGGGGGGAATCTGGGTGAAGGTCGCACATCATCCATGTAGGAGAATGGGGCCAATCCATAACCTGTTCTGAATCATGAGCCATATGTGAAATTGCTCTCAGCTTTAATGCACCAAATCCTCTGAAGCTACGGCTGCAAAATGCGACCCTGAAACTGGGCCTCATCTTCTAGAGAAATACTTCTCTATTGGCCTTCCTGAGCAGAGCAATGGAGCAGCCATCTTGAGGGAAAACCCATGCAACCAACGATCATGCCAAAACTGGGTCTTGGCGCCATTGCAATGCCAATCCTAAGCCGGTTCACTATGAGACCATACCAATCTGTCCAACCGAGCTTCAAAAATAGTCCTGACTAAATTAATCCTTTATTTCAATTCCTAAGCAGGTTCACTATGAGACCATGTCTCATGCCAATATTTTGCGCATAGATGGACAGAAGAAATTACTAGAACTATAACGATATGTCGCTCAGATGATGGAGGGATATCGCTTGCAAATTGCAGTGGTTCTATAGCTACGCTTTCCTAGTTGCATTTGCAAGGGTAGCAGATCATGCACACATTAAGGGGGAAAAAACAGGGCTGAAAAAGGAAAAGGATTTATAGGATTATCTTGTGCTCAGATGATAGTTACCTCCTTTTCATTGCCGTAAACTCTGGCGCAATCGATGTGCCGGTACCCCGCCTGCATCGAAGAAGGATCTGGTGTGAACCAGGAGACAGGATCGTACGAAGGGGGGAAAACATGACATCCATCTGGATGGCGAAGCGTTCGCGAGTGGGGATTAGGAGGGGTTTGTGCGGACCTTGACGGCGGCGTAGACGGCGTCGCCGACGACGCCGGGGTCAGCCTGCCAGGTGCCGAGCCCCACGGAGGGGATCTTGGCCCCGGTGTTGAGCAGGAAGTGCCTCGCCATCGCCGCCTCTCTCTCTCTCCCGCACAGCACCAGAAGGGGATCGGGGAAGAACGTAGGTAGGGCAGGGGGCGGGCGCAGCAGCGGTGGGCAGTGCGGCCTCGCTCCAGGTGTCCTGCCTGGGTTTCCGGTTCCCGCGGCCGTGACAAGACGGGCCTATTTTGGCATCTACAAAAGGCAGCGAAATGGAGAAACCTTTTTGTCCACGTCGTAGAGGGAACCGGATCCTCTAACATCAAACATCAAGAAGGAATGTCACGGTCCTATAGTGTTAGCCTAGTGTAAAAAGAAGAAGGAAAGTTAGGGACTGTTAGTAGATAACTAATAGGTTGTTTACTACTGGTATTACTGTATATATAAATAATTTAAATTTCATTTTATTTCACTATCAATTTGTTTGTATGTAATTACCATAAATGTACACAGTATATCATAAGTTTGCAAATTAATTTAAATCATTTTAGACATAATCATATGAATAGAAAGAAGGAAAGTTAGGGTACTGTAGCTTCTCTAACATTCCTTCTCAGTGTTAGAGGATCCGGTTCCGCCGTAGAGAAGGGGCATCTCCCATAGATCCTTTCACTATCACTAATAAACAAATAAAAATTCAGATCCTTTCATTATCACTCATAAAAGTCTGATAGTGAAAAAGTTGGGCGAAACCCAGAAGATCCTTTCATCATCACTCATAAACTAATAAAAATTCAGATCCTTTCATCATCACTCATAAAAGTCTCCGGATCGTCCTCCTCATCGACAGCTTCTTCTTCTTCAAGTCATTGTAGTACTCACACATTCTGAGCACATGCTCACTAGCTGAGCAATTCTCCTCCATCTTGTTGGCAAAGTACTTGTCAAAGGTCTCATACCTTTCGACATGGGCATGAGTCTGAAATACTGATTTCAACTCTTGGAACATCTCATATGCTCCGTGGCATTTCAAAAACACCTTTGAAGCCCCGATTCTAAGCCATAAAGCATGGTGCACTAAACTATCAAGTAGTCATCATATCGAGCTTGCCAAACGTTCATAACGTCTGCATCTGCTCCTGCAATCGGTCTGTCACCTAGCGGTGCATCAAGGACATAATTCTTCTGTGCAGCAATGAGGATAAACCTCAGATCATAGAACAAGTCTGCATCATTGCTACTATCATCTTTCAACTTAGTTTTCTCTAGGAATCATATCAAAATAAACGGGGGGCTACATCGCGAGCTATTGATCTACAACATAGATATGCAAATACTACTAGGACTAAGTTCATGATAAATTAAAGTTCAATTAATCATATTACTTAAGAACTCCCACTTAGATAGACATCCCTCTAATCATCTAAGTGATCACGTGATCCAAATCAACTAAACCATAACCGATCATCACGTGAAATGGAGTAGCTTTCAATGGTGAACATCACTATGTTGATCATATCTACTTTATGATTCATGCTCGACCTTTCGGTCTCAGTGTTCCGAGGCCATATCTGCATATGCTAGGCTCGTCAAGTTTAACCTGAGTATTCTGCATGTGCAAAACTGTCTTGCACCCGTTATAGATGGACGTAGAGCTTATCACACCCGATCATCACGTGGTGTCTGGGCACGACGAACTTTGGCAACGGTGCATACTCAGGGAGAACACTTTTATCTTGAAATTTAGTAAGAGATCATCTTATAATGCTACCGTCAATCAAAGCAAGATAAGATGCATAAAAGATAAACATCACATGTAATCAAAACATGTGACATGACATGGCCATCATCATCTTGTGCCTTTGATCTCCATCTCCAAAGCATCATCATGATCTCCATCATCACCGGCATGACACTATGATCTCTATCATCTTGATCTATATCAATGTGTCGTCATATGGTCGTCTCGCCAACTATTGCTCCTGCAACTATTGATATCGCATAGCGATAAAGTAAAGCAATTATTTGGCGCTTGCATCTTATGCAATAAAGAGATAACCATAAGGCTTCTGCCAGTTGCCGATAACTTCAACAAAACATGATCATCTCATACAACAACTTATATCTCATCACGTCTTGACCATATCACATCACAACATGCCCTGCAAAAACAAGTTAGACGTCCTCTACTTTGTTCTTGCAAGTTTTACGTGGCTGCTACGGGCTGAGCAAGAACCGTTCTTACCTACGCATCAAAACCACAACGATAGTTCGTCAAGTTAGTAATGTTTTAACCTTCTCAAGGACCGGGCGTAGCCACACTCGATTCAACTAAAGTTAGAGAAACTGACACCCGCCAGCCACCTGTCTGCAAAGCACGTCGGTAGAACCAGTCTCGCGTAAGCGTACGCGTAATCTCGGTCCGGACCGCTTCATCCAACAATACCGCCGAACCAAAGTATGACATGCTGGTAAGCAGTATGACTTGTATCGCCCACAACTCACTTGTGTTCTACTCATGCATATAACATCTACGCATAAAACCTGGCTCTCATACCACTGTTGGGGAACGTAGTAATTTCAAAAAAATTCCTACGCACACGCAAGATCATGGTGATGCATAGCAACGAGAGTGGAGAGTGTTGTCCACGTACCCTCGTAGACCGAAAGCGGAAGCATTAGCACAACGCGGTGGTTGATGTAGTCGTACGTCTTCACGATCCGACCGATCAAGTACCGAACGCACGGCACCTCCGAGTTCAGCACACGTTCAGCCCGATGACGTCCCTCGAACTCTGATCCAGCTGAGTGTTGAGGGAGAGTTTCGTCAGCACGACGGCGTTGTGACGATGTTGATGTTCTACCGATGCAGGGCTTCGCCTAAGCACCGCTACAGTATTATCGAGGTGGACTATGGTGGAGGGGAGCACCGCACACGGCTAAAAGATAAAACGATCAATTGTTGTGTCTCTGGGGTGCCCCCCTGCCCCCGTATATAAAGGAGCAAGGGGGGTGCGGCCGACCAGGGAGGAGGCGCGCCAGGAGGAGTCCTACTCCCACCGGGAGTAGGACTCCCCCCCTTTCCTAGTTGGATTAGGACTTGGGAGGGGGAAAGAGTGGAGGAGAAGAAGGAAGGGGGGCACCGCCCCCCTCTCCTTGTCCTATTCAGACTGGGGGGGAGGGGCGCGCGGACCTGCCCTAGCCGCCTCTCCTCTCTTCCACCTAGGCCCACTAAGGCCCATTAAGTCCCCGGGGGGTTCCGGTAACCTCCCGGTACTCTGGTAAAATCCCGATTTCACCCGGAACACTTCTGATATCCAAACATAGGCTTCCAATATATCAATCTTCATGTCTCGACCATTTCGAGACTCCTCGTCATGTCCGTGATCACAACTGGGACTCCGAACAACCTTCGGTACATCAAAACATATAAACTCATAATATAACTGTCATCGAGACAAGCGTGCAGACCCTACGGGTTCGAGAACTATGTAGACATGACCGAGACACGTCTCCGGTCAATAACCAATAGCGGAACCTGGATGCTCATATTGGCTCCCACATATTCTATGAAGATCTTTATCGGTCAGACCGCATAACAACATACATTGTTCCCATTGTCATCGGTATGTTACTTGCCCGAGATTCGATCGTCGGTATCTCAATACCTAGTTCAATCTCGTTACCGGCAAGTCTCTTTACTCGTTCCGTAATACATCATCTCGCAACTAACTCATTAGTTGCAATGCTTGCAAGGCTTAAGGGATGTGCATTACCGAGTGGGCCCAGAGATACCTCTCCGACAATCGGAGTGACAAATCCTAATCTCAAAATACGCCAACCCAACAAGTACCTTCGGAGACACCTGCAGAGCACCTTTATAATCACCCAGTTACGTTGTGACGTTTGCTAGCACACAAAGTGTTCCTCCGGTAAACGGGAGTTGCATAATCTCATAGTCACAGGAACATGTATAAGTCATGAAGAAAGCAATAACAACATACTAAATGATCAAGTGCTAAGCTAACGGAATGGGTCAAGTCAATCACATCATTCTCCTAATGATGTGACCCCGTTAATCAAATGACAACTCATGTCTATGGCTAGGAAACATAACCATCTTTGATCAACGAGCTAGTCAAGTAGAGGCATACTAGTGACACTCTGTTTGTCTATGTACTCACACATGTATCATGTTTCCGGTTAATACAATTCTAGCATGAATAATAAACATTTATCATGAAAGAAGGAAATAAATAATAACTTTATTATTGCCTTTAGGGCATATTTCCTTCAGGTTGTTATGCCATTTCAAACCGAAGTAAGCTAATTATGCCATTTTTCACATAAGTAAGCTAACCGTATGTCATTATTGAGAAAACCTAGGTAACTAAGCATATTAGAGATAACTTAGCATATTAGAGCTAACTTAGGTCATTTTGGAGGAAACAAAGCTAAGTATAGATCGTTTTAGAGCTAACTAAGGTAAAATGGGTCATTTTGGAGCTAAGTAAGCTAATTATGTCATTTTGGAGGAAAATAAGCTAAGTCTAGGTCATTATGGCAAGCATTTTGGAGGAAATAAAGCTAAGTCTAGGTCATTATGCATTTGTTAAGCAAAACACTAGAGAAAACTTACCGTCATCACAGAGGTGAAGCACCGGCGTGGCTCGTGCCGGTACCATCACCTGGAGAAGGATCGTGTGATGCTTGTCTGGAGGTAAGATGCACCAAAGATCATTTGCAATGTCTCGCTAGCATGATGACACTGAAATATTAATACTAGTAACTAATGACCATTCAAATTAAACTCAATGTGGTCCCCGGAGCAATCTCTTGCATCGGCGGAGGGGTCTGACCGGCCTTCTGGCACACATACTGCACATTTGGTTTTGAGGAGTCAATCATATTAGCTAGTAATGAAACGAACATTACATGCATGATTTGGCTAATATGCAGAAGAAACTTACCACGAGGAGCTCGTACATGGCCCGGTTCTGCATGTCATTCCGTGCCCTCTCCTCCTCCATCAACCTTGCCGTCTTCTCCTCCAACTCCCGCTGTTTCTCCTCCACCTGCCGGTCCCTCTCCGCCAGAAGCGCATGGGTTCTATCTCTCTCACACTGAAGAGCAACCTGCAACCCCCTGCAAGGCAACGCTCTGACTCCTTTCGTCATGAATCCATTGCGTCTGCCCAAATGGCGCATGCATCTGGTGCTAGGTGTCTCGTTGCTGCCTCACCGGAGGCGGTGCGGTCCGTCTAGTGTCTGAACGCGGTGGCGAACGTGCAAACCCTTCGTTGACGCTCCGAGGCCATGGACGCACCATGGGCATTGTCCGATGCAAACATGGCACGACGTGCCCGCCGTGCGAGACAGCAGGGGCGGGAGGCGGCGGCAGCCCTTATGTCTGTGGACGTTGCGCGAGGTGGAGTCACATTCTCCGGTGCCTCATATGGTGCACCAGTCTGGGCGCCGCAAATGCGTCATGGTGGGTGTCGTCGGCTCATCCCAGAACAGTCCATCATCGATTTGGTCGTCCACCAGCGCCCAACGGGTTCCCGGCTGACAAGGAAGAGTAGGGCACGGGAGACGGCGGCGCCTTGACTCCCGTGAGCTGGCTCATGTCCCATGCCCTACTCTACCTTGTCAGTGATCGGACCAGCACTCTAGGAAGCATAGCCGGCCACCGGACATGCGCACGGCAGAGCAGGACGAGCTCCGCTTAAAGATCGTTTACATTGCATGTAATAATATGGATTTGAGGTTTCTAATTTGAGGTATCAGGATGTGGAATGCATTATTAGAGGCGTGACCGGTCAGTGTCCGCGGATGCGTCGGTGGGCGTTTGAGGGGTAGGATTTGCCAAGTCCGGACGTAGATGCTCTTATATATTCTAAAGCTTCTATATTTTGTTGTGCGTAGGTACGAAACCAATCCCCATTCTCAATGTATGTATCCTATTTAAAAGCTTTGAGGAGACTACATATCTGGTCAGCCATGTATTGATCACTGCGCATTTTTTGAATACAAAAAGGCCATTGCACACCAGACCATGATAGCCCTTGTTGCTGCTCTAATTGAACGCCTGATGAATGATGGATACAATGCTTTATAGGAGTATTGTGCTAAACAGTGTTGGGTGTAAGACAGGGTCGATGTCCATGTGCTAAAAAAATGTAATAAAGTATTGATCAACTTGATTGTGAATAGTTCTTCAAAATAGTGCAATTGGTTCTTGCTATCTTTTGTGATAGCCTGTACGATATTGTGCTAACATTGTACTGTATGATATTCATATGGGTGTTGTGCCGCACTCTAGTTTTTATGTGCTAGCGGTTTTAGTTGTAGTGCACTTGGGATTGTTGTTGAGGATGTTTTCCTGTATTGTTAAAGGCATGTGCGGTGGTTTTACTATTGGATTTATTGAATTACACGATGCAAAAGCATCATCCAACACTGTAGCTGCTAAGAGACAAAGACACACTGAAAACAAAACAAAGCTATTGTTATCTATCCCTAGCACAATTATAGTCAACCTTAGAGTTTGATATGGAGATTAATTTTGGAGACATAATAGAACGAACAAAATAGAGCATGTGAGCCTGGGAGCAAGCAGGGCATTGCCACCATGACGAACTTCAACAAGATATAGCTTCGAAGGACCGGATAAGAGGCTAAGTAGAGGCAGATGACGAAGGAACAAAAAAATAAAATGGTTGTGGAATATTATTTTTATTGGAATACGTGAATGGGATAAAACGCAAAAATCACGTGTCTATGATGGGAGAAGTTTCCAAAACCTAACCAGTAAGTGAAATTAAACAAAGATAGATGTGTTTGCTTCTTGACTAACAAACTGGGTTGGCTGCATAATGATGGGTTGACAAAATATTAGTAACCTTACAAAAACTATAAGTCGGTTTGGTTGGTAGCCCAGAGTTACCCCACCAAAATTTTGGCGGGCTGACTTGGGCATCATCCAAACAACCCCCATATGACCATTTTCCACTAAGAAGATAGAGTAGAGATGTTACCTCATGGAGTGATTAGAGTAAAACAGATATCAGTGGTGTTTAAAAACATATAAGGGGTATAAATTATAATTCAATATGTGTTGAATTTCATGCACATACATGACTTTATAATGACATGATTACCATGAAACAAGGTTCATTGACATGTCATTAGACAAGCTTCATTGCGCATTGTTTGTTTGAAAACCAAAAAACATATATTAGAATGCAATATATGTAACAAAAAGTATGTCGCAACGCAAATGTGAGGGTTACTCTCCCAGTTAGTAACGATTTGTATTCATATCTGAATAACATACTATTGAGATTTGCACTGGATTACTAACTAGGCTAAGAGAAACAAGCGTAGTTGACTTTTATAGTAGGTATTGAGTTTTTGATAATGCGTTTATATGCTTGTGCTACAGTTGTAGTAGTAGTAACATTTTGTTATTTAAGTTTTTATATTTCTCTTTCTATATCGACACCCCTTTTATGAAATACAAAAATATATCTCCCTACTTTCTCTCCTAAAGACGTATTATTCATATTATCTCTTCTCCTATAAATGAGTAGTTTTTCATTTTCAATATTTCAAATCTCAAGATAGAGATTTAAAAAGTTCTCAATATCATGAAACAAAAGATTATAGAAAATATATTTTCAGATTACTTAACACAAGTTAATTCTTATCACCAAACATTAGGAGTAAATAGCAGTCCAATTTTTATAGCAATAGCAAGGTTGCCTCGAATCAATGGCGGATATAGGCCCCAACTGGGGGGGGGGCAGGCCCTGGGCATGAGGCCCAAATCCTTTGTAAGCAAAATATTGTAGCAATTGCTACAATATACAAAGGGGGCCTGAGCGGCCAGCTGGGCTGGATCCGCCCTTGCCTCTAAGATACATTTTAATGTACCCTACAAAAGAAAGATACATTTTAATGTTTTCTATGTATGTCATTTCAGAATGCTAATATATTTCAAGGTTAGAATTCAATTAAAAAAGTTAACAACAAGTTATCCATAGGATCTACAATGGTTTATTTAGATAGTAATTATCTCCAACCAAAAATGGAAGGGGGGGACTGACCCTTCATGGTCTGCCCATGGTTATATAAACACCATAACATAGGGCATATGTTGAAAATACAAACTACAAGAACAAACATACGTAGAAGAAATAAGTAACAAGCCACTTCTTATGGAGCTTACCAAGAGCAACACGGGAGCTTTATGCTTGGTAGCTCTTGTGATGATGTCTACTCTATTCTCATGTCATGCAGGTAGAACCATTTCTCTATCTAATCAATTTTCCTGCTTGTTTTGGGATTTGTTTATGCACACATATTTTTGCATATGTAATTCAAACTAACCCAAGTAACTTAAGTATTTTATATATTCTAACTTTTTCTTTGTTTTGTTGTGCATAGATCCAAAACCAAACCCCCTTCCCTACGTGTGTATAAAATTTAAAAGTTGTGAAGGAGACTCTTTATCCGACCAGCCATGCATTGATCATTGCGCATTTTTTGAATACAAAAAAGGCCACTGCACACCGGACCATGGTGGCCTTTGTTGCTTCTATAATTGAACGCCTAACGAATGATGGATACAATGTTTTATAATGTGCTAAAAATGTGTTGGGTGTAAGGCAGGTTCAATGTCCATGTGCTCAAAATAGTAATAAAGCATTGATCAACTTGATTGTGAACAGTTCTTCAAAATATTGCAATGTGGTCTTTCTATCTTTTGTGGCACTCTATATCATATTGTGCAAACACTCTATTCTATGATATTCGTATGCGTGTTGTGGCACACTCTAGTTTTTATTTCCTAGCGGTTTTGATTGTAATACACTTCATATTGTTGCTGAGGATGTCTTCATGTGTTGTTGAAAGCTTGTATGGTGGTTATACTATTGGGTTTACTGAATTATTCAATGCAAAAGTGTCATCCAATAATGTAGGTGCTAAGAGACAAGAAGTCTTTCTTTGACTGTTCCATTTTGAACTACTTCAAAATCTTGTCAAGGTATGCACTCATTGAAAAAAAACTTATAAAGCGTCTTGATCTATCTCTATAGATCTTGATGCTCAATATGTAAGCAGCTTCACAGAGGTATTTCTTTGAAAAACTCCTTTCAAACACTCCTTTATGCTTTGCAGAGTAATTCTACATTATTTCCGATCAAGAATATGTCATTCACATATACTTATCAGAAATGTTGTAGTGCTCCCACTCACTTTCTTGTAAATACAGGCTTCACCGCAAGTCTGTATAAAACTGTATGCTTTGATCAACTTATCAAAGCGTATATTCCAACTCCGAGATGCTTGCACCAGTCCATAGATGGATCGCTGGAGCTTGCATATTTTATTAGTACCTTTAGGATTGGCAAAACCTTCTGGTTGCATCATATACAACTCTTCTTTAATAAATTCATTAAGGAATGCAGTTTTGTTTATCCATTTGCCAGATTTCATAAAATGCGGCAATTGTTAACATGATTCGGACAGACTTAAGCATAGATACGAGTGAGAAACTCTCATCATAGCCAACACCTTGAACTTGTCGAAAACCTTTTGCGACAATTCTAGCTTTGTAGATAGTAACACTACTATCAGCGTCCGTCTTCCTCTTGAATATCCATTTAATCTCAATGGCTCACCGATCATTTGGGCAAGTCAATCAAAGTCCATACTTTGTTCTCAAACATGGATCCCATATCAGATTTCATGGCCTCAAACCATTTCGCGGAATCTGGACTCATCATCGCTTCCTCATAGTTCGTAGGCTCGTCATGATCTAGTAGCATGACTTCCAGAACAGGATTACCGTACCACTCTGGTGCGAATCTTACTCTGGTTGATCTACGAGGTTCAGTAGCAACTTAATCTGAAGTTCCATGATCATCATCATTAACTTCCTCACTAATTGGTGTAGGCGTCACAGAAACCGGTTTCTGTGATGAACTACTTTCCAATAGAGGAGCAGGTATAGTTACCTCATCAAGTTCTACTTTCCTCCCACTCACTTCTTTCGAGAGAAACTCCTTCTCTAGAAGGTTCCATTCTTAGCAACGAATGTCTTGCCTTCGGATCTGTGATAGAAGGTGTACCCAACTGTCTCCTTTGGGTATCCTATGAAGACACATTTCTCCGATTTGGGTTCGAGCTTATCAGGTTGAAGCTTTTTCACATAAGCATCGCATCCCCAAACTTTCAGAAACGACAACTTCGGTTTCTTGCCAAACCACAGTTCATATAGTGTCGTCTCAACGGATTTAGATGGTGCCCTATTTAACGTGAATGTAGCTGTCTCTAATGCATAACCCCAAAACGATAGTGGTAAATCGGTAAGAGACATCATAGATTGCACTATATCCAACAAAGTACGGTTAAGATGTTCGGACACACCATTATGCTGTGGTGTTTCAGGTGGCATGATTTTGTGAAACTATTCCACATTGTTTTAATTGAAGGCCAAACTCGTAACTCAAATATTCGCCTCCGCGATCAGATCGTAGAAATTTTATTTTCTTGTTACGATGATTCTCCACTTCACTCTGAAATTCTTTGAACTTTTCAAATGTTTTAGACTTGTGTTTCATTAAGTAGATATACCCATATCCGCTCAAATCATCTGTGAAGGTCAGAAAATAACGATACACGCCGTGAGCCTCAACACTCATCGGACTGCATACATCAGTATGTATTATTTCCAATAAGTCAGTTGCTCGCTCCATTGTTCCGGAGAACGGAGTCTTTAGTCATCTTGCCCATGAGGCATGGTTTGCAATCATCAAGTGATTCATAATCAAGTGATCCCAAAAGCCCATCATCATGGAGTTTCTTCATGCGCTTTACACCAATATGAACTAAACGACAGTGCCACAATAAGTTGCACTATCATTATTAACTTTGCATCTTTTGGCTTCAATATTATGAATATGTGTATCACTACAGTCGAGATTCAATAAACCATTCACATTGGGTGTATGACCATTGAAGGTTTTATTCATGTAAACAGAACAACAATTATTCTCTGACTTAAATGAATAACCGTATTGCAATAAACATGATCAAATCATATTCATGCCAAACGCAAACACCAAATAACACTTATTTAGGTTCAACACTAATCCCGAAAGTAGGGAGTGTGCGATGATGATCATATCAATCTTGGAACCATTTCCAACACACATCGTCACTTCACCCTTAACTGGTCTCTTTTCATTCTGCAACTCCAGTTTCGAGTTACTAATCTTAGCAACTGAACTAGTATCAAATACTGAGGGGTTGCTATAAACACTAGTAAAGTACACATTAATAACATGTATATCAAATATACCTTTGTTCACTTTGCCATCCTTCTTATCCGCCAAATACTTGGGGCAGTTCCGCTTCCAGTGACCAGTCCCTTTGCAGTAGAAGCACTCAGTCTCAGGCTTAGGTCCAGACTTGGATTTCTTCACTTGAGCAACAACTTGCTTGCCGTTCTTATTGAAGTTCCCCTTCTTCCCTTTGCCCTTTTCATGAAACTAGTGGTCTTGTCAACCATCAAATTTCTTGATTTCTACCTTCGTTGATTTCAGCATCACGAAGAGCTTTGGGAATTTTTTCCGTTATGCCTTGCATATTGTAGTTCATCACGAAGTTCTAGTAACTTGGTGATAGTGACTAGAGAATTCTGTCAATCACTATCTTATCTGGAAGATTAACTCCCACTTGATTCAAGTGATTGTAGTACTCAAACATTCTGAGCACATGCTCACTAGCTGAGCAATTCTCCTCCATCTTGTTGGCAAAGTACTTGTCAAAGGTCTCATACCTTTCGACATGGGCATGAGTCTGAAATACTGATTTCATCTCTTGGAACATCTCATATGCTCCGTGGCATTTCAAAAACGCCTTTGAAGCCCCGATTCTAAGCCATAAAGCATGGTGCACTAAACTATCAAGTAGTCATCATATCGAGCTTGCCAAACGTTCATAACGTCTGCATCTGCTCCTGCAATCGGTCTGTCACCTAGTGGTGCATCAGGGACATAATTCTTCTATGCAGCAATGAGGATAAACCTCAGATCACAGAACAAGTCCGCATCATTGCTACTATCATCTTTCAACTTAGTTTTCTCTAGGAATCATATCAAAATAAACGGGGGGCTACATCGCGAGCTATTGATCTACAACATAGATATGCAAATACTACTAGGACTAAGTTCATGATAAATTAAAGTTCAATTAATCATATTACTTAAGAACTCCCACTTAGATAGACATCCCTCTAATCATCTAAGTGATCACGTGATCCAAATCAACTAAACCATAACCGATCATCACGTGAAATGGAGTAGCTTTCAATGGTGAACATCACTATGTTGATCATATCTACTTTATGATTCATGCTCGACCTTTCGGTCTCAGTGTTCCGAGGCCATATCTGCATATGCTAGGCTCGTCAAGTTTAACCTGAGTATTCTGCATGTGCAAAACTGTCTTGCACCCGTTATAGATGGACGTAGAGCTTATCACACCCGATCATCACGTGGTGTCTGGGAACGACGAACTTTGGCAACGGTGCATACTCAGGGAGAACACTTTTATCTTGAAATTTAGTAAGAGATCATCTTATAATGCTACCGTCAATCAAAGCAAGATAAGATGCATAAAAGATAAACATCACATGTAATCAAAACATGTGACATGACATGGCCATCATCATCTTGTGCCTTTGATCTCCATCTCCAAAGCATCATCATGATCTCCATCGTCACCGGCATGACACTATGATCTCTATCATCTTGATCTATATCAATGTGTCGTCATATGGTCGTCTCGCCAACTATTGCTCCTGCAACTATTGATATCGCATAG
Organism: Aegilops umbellulata; assembly: GCA_032464435.1. Lineage (NCBI taxonomy): Eukaryota > Viridiplantae > Streptophyta > Magnoliopsida > Poales > Poaceae > Aegilops > Aegilops umbellulata. Next base: position 643,194,127 of record CP136060.1, on the reverse strand, counting down.
CGATAAAGTAAAGCAATTATTTGGCGCTTGCATCTTATGCAATAAAGAGATAACCATAAGGCTTCTGCCAGTTGCCGATAACTTCAAAAAAACATGATCATCTCATACAACAACTTATATCTCATCACGTCTTGACCATATCACATCACAACATGCCCTGCAAAAACAAGTTAGACGTCCTCTACTTTGTTGTTGCTAGTTTTACGTGGCTGCTACGGGCTGAGCAAGAACCGTTCTTACCTATGCATCAAAACCACAACGATAGTTCGTCAAGTTAGTGATGTTTTAACCTTCTCAAGGACCGGGCGTAGCCACACTCGATTCAACTAAAGTTAGAGAAACTGACACCCGCCAGCCACCTGTCTGCAAAGCACGTCGGTAGAACCAGTCTCGCGTAAGCGTACGCGTAATGTCGGTCCGGACCGCTTCATCCAACAATACCGCCGAATCAAAGTATGACATGCTGGTAAGCAGTATGACTTGTATCGACCGCAACTCACTTGTGTTCTACTCATGCATATAACATCTACGCATAAAACCTGGCTCTCATACCACTGTTGGGGAATGTAGTAATTTCAAAAAAATTCCTACGCACACGCAAGATCATGGTGATGCATAGCAACGAGAGTGGAGAGTGTTGTCCACGTACCCTCGTAGACCGAAAGCGAAAGCATTAGCACAACGCGATGGTTGATGTAGTCGTACGTCTTCACGATCCGACCGATCAAGTACCGAACGCACAGCACCTCCGAGTTCAGCACACGTTCAGCCCGATGACGTCCCTCGAACTCTGATCCAGCCGAGTGTTGAGGGAGAGTTTCGTCAGCACGACGGCGTTGTGACGATGTTGATGTTCTACTGATGCAGGGCTTCGCAAAAGCACCGCTACAGTATTATCGAGGTGGACTATGGTGGAGGGGAGCACCGCACACGGCTAAAAGATAAAACGATCAATTGTTTTGTCTCTGGGGTGCCCCCTGCCCCCGTATATAAAGGAGCAAGGGGGGTGCGGCCGACCAGGGAGGAGGCGCGCCAGGAGGAGTCCTACTCCCACCGGGAGTAGGACTCCCCCCCTTTCCTAGTTGGATTAGGACATGGGAGGGGGAAAGAGTGGAGGAGAAGAAGGAAGGGGGGCACCGCCCCCCTCTCCTTGTCCTATTCGGACTGGGGGGAGGGGCGCGCGGACCTGCCCTAGCCGCCTCTCCTCTCTTCCACCTTGGCCCACTAAGGCCCATTAAGTCCCCGGGGGGTTCCGGTAACCTCCCGGTACTCCGGTAAAATCCCGATGTCACCCGGAACACTTCCGATATGCAAACATAGGCTTCCAATATATCAATCTTCATGTCTCGACCATTTCGAGACTCGTCGTCATGTCCGTGATCACATCCGGGATTCCGAACAACCTTCGGTACATCAAAACATATAAACTCATAATATAACTGTCATCGAGACAAGCATGCAGACCCTACGGGTTCGAGAACTATGTAGACATGACCGAGACACGTCTCCGGTCAATAACCAATAGCGGAACCTGGATGCTCATATTGGCTCCCACATATTCTATGAAGATCTTTATCGGTCAGACCGCATAACAACATACATTGTTCCCATTGTCATCGGTATGTTACTTGCCCGAGATTCGATCGTCGGTATCTCAATACCTAGTTCAATCTCGTTACCGGCAAGTCTCTTTACTCATTCCGTAATACATCATCTCGCAACTAACTCATTAGTTGCAATGCTTGCAAGGCTTAAGGGATGTGCATTACCGAGTGGGCCCAGAGATACCTCTCCGACAATCGGAGTGACAAATCCTAATCTCAAAATACGCCAACCCAACAAGTACCTTCGGAGACACCTGCAGAGCACCTTTATAATCACCCAGTTACGTTGTGACGTTTGGTGGCACACAAAGTGTTCCTCCGGTAAACGGTAGTTGCATAATCTCATAGTCACAGCAACATGTATAAGTCATGAAGAAAGCAATAACAACATACTAAACGATCAAGTGCTAAGCTAACGGAATGGGTCAAGTCAATCACATCATTCTCCTAATGATGTGACCCCGTTAATCAAATGACAACTTATGTCTATGGCTAGGAAACATAACCATCTTTGATCAACGAGCTAGTCAAGTAGAGGCATACTAGTGACACTCTGTTTGTCTATGTACTCACACATGTATTATGTTTCCGGTTAATACAATTCTAGCATGAATAATAAACATTTATCATGAAATAAGGAAATAAATAATAACTTTATTATTGCCTTTAGGGCATATTTCCTTCTGGTTGTTATGCCATTTCAAACCGAAGTAAGCTAATTATGCCATTTTTCACATAAGTAAGCTAACCGTATGTCATTATTGAGAAAACCTAGGTAACTAAGCATATTAGAGATAACTTAGCATATTAGAGCTAACTTAGGTCATTTTGGAGGAAACAAAGCTAAGTATAGATCGTTTTAGAGCTAACTAAGGTAAAATGGGTCATTTTGGAGCTAAGTAAGCTAATTATGTCATTTTGGAGGAAAATAAGCTAAGTCTAGGTCATTATGGCAAGCACTTTGGAGGAAATAAAGCTAAGCCTAGGTCATTATGCATTTGTTAAGCAAAACACTAGAGAAAACATATCGTCATCACAGAGGTGAAGCACCGACGTGGCTCGTGCCGGTACCATCACCTGGAGAAGGATCGTGTGATGCTTGTCTGGAGGTACGCTGCACCAAAGATCATTTGCAATGTCTCGTTAGCATGATGACACTGAAATATTAATACTAGTAACTAATGACCATTCAAATTAAACTCACTGTGGTCCCCGGAGCAATCTCTGGCATCGGCGGAGGGGTCTGACCGGCCTTCTGGCACACATACTGCACATTTGGTTTTGAGGAGTCAATCATATTAGCTAGTAATGAAACGAACATTACATGCATGATTTGGCTAATATGCAGAAGAAACTTACCACGAGGAGCTCGTACATGGCCCGGTTCTGCATGTCATTCCGTGCCCTCTCCTCCTCCATCAACCTTGCCGTCTTCTCCTCCAACTCCCGCTGCTTCTCCTCCACCTGCCGGTCCCTCTCCGCTAGAAGCGCATGGGTTCTATCTCTCTCACACTGAAGAGCTGCCTGCAACCCCCTGCAAGGCAACGCTCTGACTCCTTTCGTCATGAATCCATTGCGTCTGCCCAAATGGCGCATGCATCTGGTGCTAGGTGTCTCGTTGCTGCCTCACCGGAGGCGGTGCGGTTCGTCTAGTGTCTGAACGCGGTGGCGAACGTGCAAACCCTTCGTTGACGCTCCGAGGCCATGGACGCACCACGGGCGTTGTCCGATGCAAACATGGCACGACGTGCCCGCCGTGTGAGACAGCAGGGGCGGGAGGCGGCGGCAGCCCTTATGTCTGTGGACGTTGCGCGAGGTGGAGTCACATTCTCCGGTGCCTCATATGGTGCACCGGTCTGGGCGCCGCAAATGCGTCATGGTGGGTGTCGTCGGCTCATCCCAGAACAGATCCATCATCGATTTGGTCGTCCACCAGCGCCCAACGGGTTCCCGGCTGACAAGGAAGAGTAGGGCACGGGAGACGGCGGCGCCTTGACTCCCGTGAGCCAGCTCATGTCTCATGCCCTACTCTACCTTGTCGGCGATCGGACCAGCACTCTAGGAAGCATAGCCGGCCACCGGACATGCGCACGGCAGAGCAGGACGAGCTCCGCTTAAAGATCGTTTACGTTGCATGTAATAATATGGATTTGAGGTTTCTAATTTGAGGTATCAGGATGTGGAATGCATTATTAGAGGCGTGATCGGTCAGTGTCCGCGAATGCGTCGGTGGGCGTTTGAGGGGTAGGATTTGCCAAGTCCGGACGTAGATGCTCTTATATATTCTAAAGCTTCTATATTTTGTTGTGCGTAGGTACGAAACCAATCCCCATTCTCAATGTATGTATCCTATTTAAAAGCTTTGAGGAGACTACATATCTGGTCAGCCATGTATTGATCACTGCGCATTTTTTGAATACAAAAAGGCCATTGCACACCAGACCATGATAGCCCTTGTTGCTGCTCTAATTGAACGCCTGATGAATGATGGATACAATGCTTTATAGGAGTATTGTGCTAAACAGTGTTGGGTGTAAGACAGGGTCGATGTCCATGTGCTAAAAAAATGTAATAAAGTATTGATCAACTTGATTGTGAATAGTTCTTCAAAATAGTGCAATTGGTTCTTGCTATCTTTTGTGATAGCCTGTACGATATTGTGCTAACATTGTACTGTATGATATTCATATGGGTGTTGTGCCGCACTCTAGTTTTTATGTGCTAGCGGTTTTAGTTGTAGTGCACTTGGGATTGTTGTTGAGGATGTTTTCCTGTATTGTTAAAGGCATGTGCGGTGGTTTTACTATTGGATTTATTGAATTACACGATGCAAAAGCATCATCCAACACTGTAGCTGCTAAGAGACAAAGACACACTGAAAACAGAACAAAGCTATTGTTATCTATCCCTACCACAATTATAGTCAACCTTAGAGTTTGATATGGAGATTAATTTTGGAGACATAATAGAACGAACAAAATAGAGCATGTGAGCCTGGGAGCAAGCAGGGCATTGCCACCATGACGAACTTCAACAAGATATAGCTTCGAAGGACCGGATAAGAGGCTAAGTAGAGGCAGATGACGAAGGAACAAAAAAATAAAATGGTTGTGGAATATTATTTTTATTGGAATACGTGAATGGGATAAAACGCAAAAATCACGTGTCTATGATGGGAGAAGTTTCCAAAACCTAACCAGTAAGTGAAATTAAACAAAGATAGATGTGTTTGCTTCTTGACTAACAAACTGGGTTGGCTGCATAATGATGGGTTGACAAAATATTAGTAACCTTACAAAAACTATAAGTCGGTTTGGTTGGTAGCCCAGAGTTACCCCACCAAAATTTTGGCGGGCTGACTTGGGCATCATCCAAACAACCCCCATATGACCATTTTCCACTAAGAAGATAGAGTAGAGATGTTACCTCATGGAGTGATTAGAGTAAAACAGATATCAGTGGTGTTTAAAAACATATAAGGGGTATAAATTATAATTCAATATGTGTTGAATTTCATGCACATACATGACTTTATAATGACATGATTACCATGAAACAAGGTTCATTGACATGTCATTAGACAAGCTTCATTGCGCATTGTTTGTTTGAAAACCAAAAAACATATATTAGAATGCAATATATGTAACAAAAAGTATCTCGCAACGCAAATGTGAGGGTTACTCTCCCAGTTAGTAACGATTTGTATTCATATCTGAATAACATACTATTGAGATTTGCACTGGATTACTAACTAGGCTAAGAGAAACAAGCGTAGTTGACTTTTATAGTAGGTATTGAGTTTTTTACTTTTATAGCAATAGCAAGGTTGCCTCGAATCAATGGCGAATATAGGCCCCAACTTGGGGGGGGGGGGGGGCAGGCCCTGGGCATGAGGCCCAAATCCTTTGTAAGCAAAGTATTGTAGCAATTGCAACAATATACAAAGGGGGCCTGAGCAGCCAGCTGGGCTGGATCCGCCCTTGCCTCTAAGATACATTTTAATGTACCCTGCGAAAGAAAGATACATTTTAATGTTTTCTATGTATGTCATTTCAGAATGCTAATATATTTCAAGGTTATAATTCAATTAAAAAAATTAACAACAAGTTATCCATAGGATCTACAATGGTTTATTTAGATAGTAATTATCTCCAACCAAAAATGGAAGGGGGGGACTGACCCTTCATGGTGTGCCCATGGTTATATAAACACCATCACATAGGGCATATGTTGAAAATACAAACTACAAGAACAAACATACGTAGAAGAAATAAGTAACAAGCCACTTCTTATGGAGCTTACCAAGAGCAACACGGGAGCTTTATGCTTGGTAGCTCTTGTGATGATGTCTACTCTATTCTCATGTCATGCAGGTAGAACCATTTCTCTATCTAATCAATTTTCCTGCTTGTTTTGGGATTTGTTTATGCACACATATTTTTGCATATGTAATTCGAACTAACCCAAGTAACTTAAGTATTTTATATATTCTAACTTTTTCTTTGTTTTGTTGTGCATAGATCCAAAACCAAACCCCCTTCCCTACGTGTGTATAAAATTTAAAAGTTGTGAAGGAGACTCTTTATCCGACCAGCCATGCATTGATCATTGCGCATGTTTTGAATACAAAAAAGGCCACTGCACACCGGACCATGGTGGCCTTTGTTGCTTCTATAATTGAACGCCTAACGAATGATGGATACAATGTTTTATATTGTGCTAAAAATGTGTTGGGTGTAAGGCAGGTTCAATGTCCATGTGCTCAAAATAGTAATAAAGCATTGATCAACTTGATTGTGAACAGTTCTTCAAAATATTGCAATGTGGTCTTTCTATCTTTTGTGACACTCTATATCATATTGTGCAAACACTCTATTTTATGATATTCGTATGCGTGTTGTGGCGCACTCTAGTTTTTATTTCCTAGCGGTTTTGATTGTAGTACACTTCATATTGTTGCTGAGGATGTTTTCATGTGTTGTTGAAGGCTTGTACGGTGGTTATACTATTGGGTTTACTGAATTATTCAATGCAAAAGTGTCATCCAATAATGTAGGTGCTAAGAGACAAAGACACACACTGAAAACATAACTAAGCCACTATTATCTATCCTTGTCACGGTTACAATAAAATGACCAATGTCACGAAGTTATTGTCAACCTTAGAATTTGGTATGGGGATTAATGGAGACATAATAGAATGAACAAAATAGGGCATGTGAGCCTCGGAGCAAGCAGAGCCTTGCCACCATGACGAACTTCAACAAGATATAACTTCCAAGGATCGGGCGGGAGGCTAAGTTGAGGCAGATGACTATGGAACGAAGAAAGAAAATGGTTGAGTACTCCCTGCGATCAATATTACTTGTCACCGAAATGGATGTATCGAGATGTATTTCAATGAGATACATCCGTTTGAGCGATAACTAATTTGGATCGGAGAGAGTAATATATTTTTATCGAAATGCGTAAGCATGTAGGATAAAAAGCATAGATCATGCGTCGGGGGGGGGGGGATATAGCTTCCAAAACCTAAACCGTAAGTGAAATTAAATAAAGATCCATGTGTTTCCTTCTTGACTAAGAAATTGGGTTGGCAGCATAAACAATGGATTGACAAAATATAGTAATACAAAAAACTGTAGGTCTATTTGGATCGTAGCCCATAGCTACCCCGTCAAAATTTTGGCGGGGTTGTCTTGGGCGTCGTCCAAACAGACCCTCTAGTTTATGTGCACATGGACTGAAGTTCATCTCACGAAGACTTTTGATAAGAGCATGAACTTTCAAGAATGAAAGAATTATTTGTGAAACAATTATTTCTAGAACCGTAGAAACTTCGTCACACAGTTGTGGGCTTTCACATGGTCAGGAGTAACCTGACTACAACCGGCTATCTAGCCATATGCAGCACCAACCAGCAACAAAACAACTAGAGCACCGGAAGCAATGAATCGGAAATATGATATGCTTGATACATCATTAACTTAATTAACTATAGTGTTTGGTAAATACTTCAAGTTGCAAAGACAGGGTTCGGGTTAGTAGACAACTCCCAGAAGTATAAAATTCAGATATGTAGGAAATAGTAGTCCAAGCCAAATATCGGCACAAAGCCAGTAATGAATGAAAACCAAGCTCCCACTAGCTTGGGATTTAGTCTTGTACTCCCTTTGTCATATAAGACGTTGCATACCATTTTAACTTGCCAAAACGTCTTATAATGTGGGATGGAGGGAGTATTGCCCAAAATAAAAACACGCGGTTGCCTCGAATCAAAGTAAAAAATCCTGTAGGTAGACATGAAGGAAACAATTAGAATGGACATACAAGTAGGATTTTCTTTTGGGAACTCATCCCATAGTTTATAATCTGGGAACTCATCCGATATTTTTTCTTTTGGAAATCAGTCTACTGCCCTCAAGCAGTATTTTCTTTATACAGACAAAGTCCAGTTTACATAGCAATATAGTCTACTGTGGACAACTGTTGAACATGCTATCGTATACCGACGAAGCGACAAACAGAAAAGACCAATTCACATGCTTCAAAAGTATATCAATTGAAGAAGAAAAACTATGATGTTGAGATTACTATGATTTACCTACTAATTGTACTACCATCAGGTAATACATTTATGACGCGATAGTAGTTCAATCAGTACCTGAATCAGATGTTGTATTGTGTTGCTTACGTGTGCAGGGCTACGAGGAGGTTGAGTCATGACAGGGACGAAGGAGCGGCGAAATCATGGAGAGGCGGCTCCAATGTGTCTTCCGAAGTGCAAGCCAAAACCAGCGAAGGGAGGGGATCATGGACATCGAAGGGCTCTTCGTGGCCGGAAGAGGGAGAGGGCTAAGCCAACGGAGGGCGCATTATCGCCGACGGAGAACACGCCGTGGCCGCCGTAGGGCAACTCTCCATCACGCCCACCAGATGGAAGACGAAGCGTCAAGGCCCAATTGTAAAAGAAGGGGTTATTTGCTAATTCGTGTTTAAGTGGCTGGTGGTGATCCCACCTCAGATCTATGGCGTTCCCTGTTGATCTGATGGTCCAAGAGGAATGTTTCCAGAGTTTCACTAAAATAAGTTTTCACTTGGTAATTCGCCATTTTTTGACTTTGTAATAAAAATCATTTTTAAATTAAACACACACTAAATATGAAAAAAATAGTTCCATGAGTATATTTTAAAAATACCTAAATATTTTTTCAAACTACATATTTTTTATAATGCGTGAATATTTTGATTATTTTATTGTCAAACTGATTATAGTTCAAATTTCTTATTGATATTTCGAGAAAACAAATGTACTTTTTTTAATGGGCCATATATACCGGGACTACCGACTCTCACATTATGGGCTCAATTTATTTGAATACTGGTTTGGGTTGAACAAAGAGAGTTCACGACCATGCCAACGTCCTAAACGTATGGCCTATATGTCGTTTTTCCAATTTATCTCAAAAATCATTTAGTTTGTAATAAATTATTTATTCCTAGCTACCAAATAATATTTTCTTTGTGGTAGTGATCAAATAATCCAACCCAAGTTCTACAAAAACTTAATCCAAACACACACCTAGGCAACTATTCAACGCTAGTTTTTTGACCGAGCAATTTGCTAAAAAAAGGGGCTGGGTAGCTCCGGGCTCTACACCTTTAGTCCACCTCTCCCGTCCTACTTCTTTCTCTTCATCCTCACATTGGTTCTTCCTTCCCCTATTTGTCAGGTTGCGAGTGTTCGCTTGCTAATACCAAAAACAAACGTTTGGCCTATAGTTTCCATGTGCCATTGTTCTCTTCCCTACACTACCTACTAGATCGGAAATGCGCCTTGGCGCGTGGTGCCTGGCTCAACGTGTTGTCCTAGCATTCAAACAAAGCACGATATTGTTGCTACTTGGTATTGGATCATTTGTCAAAGTCATGGCATAAGGCAAGGCAAACACATTTACCAAACGCAAAGAAAAATATGAAGAATTTTGTCAGTAGAAACATTCGTCTGCAAGTTCATAGGAAATGGGATATATATGCTTGTGCCAAAAGCGAGCATGGTCGATCAATCTACATCAAGTTAGATACATATAGCTTACTTTCCATACAGCAAAAGCAAGCCACAGTGGCAATTTGAGACAAACAGCCTACATAGTTCCACAGAAGCATATTTTTTGATAGATTCACCTGATCCTCTTGACGTTCGACCTTTCGTATGCCACATCACATGAACCTGCCATGAGTAGTTTGTTCAATCACTTTAAACAGATAACACTTTCCCCATCAACAACAGAGTTATGAACCTTGAACTAAACTTTTCAAAGTTTGGATTATCAACGACAGCTACCTATGCGTAGTGTCAAAACTGAAGACACATAAGAGATTTCTTTCAATCTTTGACCAACCCCGTAGTTATTGTCGCTCTTCTGTCCACGCCTATCAGACGGACTTGCCCCCTGGCGCATCCATCACGCTCCCAACATGACACAATCCTGGTAGAGATTAGAGTAGATCTTGTTCTGTTAAAAGGATAAATTGGTTAGCAGTTCATGCAGAAGACATCATATATCTTACCTAAATAGTGATACTTTTCTGCTCAATGAACAATGTAGAAGACATCAATGATACATGCATTGGTTACTAACTAAAGGTGTGCTACCAACACACTTGAAAGGCAGAAGACATGAACAATGCATAACAGGCCTTAAAATAAATCCATTTAAGAAAAGTATAACTAAAATTCAATGGACAGATTTAATCTGCTCCCACATGTATGTAACAGTAACATGTAGCTTGTATGGAGAAGAAAAGAAAGCAGGTCACATGATTTGAAGTAAGAGAACTGAAGATTTAGCAGAAAAGTATGACTAAAAATCAATGAACTGAAGAAAGCAGGTCACATCATCATATACAGAGGACAAATTAAAAGAGAAGCAGGAAAGCCTTAGCAGAACACATGCTAGTGTGCTACAGATCTGTGGCCTCAAATCAGCCCATAAGATGACAAAAATGTTAGGATCCTCTATTCCTTTTCTAATTTTATCCTTCCCCAACCATGGCTTGAGGATGCCATGGTTTTACATGTACTTGAGGATGCCTGTACATATCACCATAAGCTCATGCAATCCATGAGGAGGAGTGACAATGTAAGCCACATTAGAGTGCTCTTTAGAGGCTTCTGCTGCTAAAGAAGGGATATCCTGAAGAAAACAGTAAAAAACTGAATGAGAAATATTGTGTTACTGTAACTATATAAGCATCAAGATATAAGATATAAAACTATTTCTGCATTAAATATTGTGTTAGAGTAAAAAATTGAAACATCCTTAAAATCTTTCTCTCTCTCTCTCTCTCTCTCTCTCTCTCTCTGCATAATTCATACGACAAAGGGCTCCTGCTAGTACCATGTGACCTCTACAACTGAGAAATTTCAGAATGTAGATCTTTATGTGATTCTACCATGTCCTATTATCTGAGATATTGTGGGAATATTACCTGCAACCAACTATACATACACTGTTTGATCTGAGTTCATAAATCATGGTATGAATTCATAAAACAAGAATTAAGAGAAACACATGCCAGAGCAGGAATTACCACATGTACTTTTTCCTAAATCTATGTATACTTAGCAGCCATGTAGTAAAATACTAAAAATGTTGACCGGTCCCTCCACAATTTGTAATCTGAAGGGATCTAAGAGGACCAATCCTAGCCACCATGGCACTGGTTTGTTTGGTAGCATTTGATGGACAAAAGAAATACAAGTGTAGACCAACACATGTCCCACTACCGAACACAAAGGGAACTACCAAACAAAATTAAGCAAGGCAACAAAAGCCCCTCCTGCAAAGAGAACAACAGGCCTGGTCTCTCAGGATCAATATGAGCAACCAAAATAAGATAGACCACCAACCAAGACACATGAAATCATCTAGCCTTTAATAAACAACCCTACGCCTGCCATGCAGAAAAATCATTCACAGAATTGAACGGACAAAAACAATAGAGGGTTAAAGACAGGAAGGTTAAAGAGAGGAGGGATAAACTTGCAAATTCATGGACATAGCTATGGTAGGAAGGCGACCACGAGCACAAATCAGACGCTTACATGTACGAGAATTCAAGGAACTGGAGGCAGCAACAATCCTGCAAAAAAATTCGACGCACAATCAATGGAAAAATGGAAACCTAGAATAGAGCTTGGTAACCAAACCACCATCATAAACAGTTTAATTGAACATGTATCAAGCATCTAAAACTATTTTTTTAAGAGAAGTATCTACAACCGTCACTCAAGCAAAGAAGTAAGTCATGCAAACTAAAGGGAAATAAGGGTCATATTCTGAAAGAAGTGGTACACAACACAAGGCAAAGATTATATATTTAACATAGAAGATTTTTCTCGTAGCAAGGGTACATGAGAATATTATATTTATTTGATTAAGCTTTAGAAAGGGAGTGGGCCATGAATTCTTCAAGCAGAATTCAATAATATATAAAATAAAGTTTGAAGGTTTTCCAAAGACATTGTTTGTCTTGCTACAAAAACTGGAATAGAGCAAGCACAAACTAAGGTAGAGAAAAAAGAAGAACAGATACGCTACCTACAGGCTGCGGCAGTTGTAGCATGGATGAGTTCACAACAGCGGTGCAGGGTAGAAGAGATCCTGCCTGAGGTTGAAGGACCCGTGGCGGTGTTAAAAGGATCTCATTGGTTGTATGTAGCATCTCAATTCTTCTTTTGTGCTTGCTTTGTTTCACCATGTTTTTGTTGTTGCCCGTAGAAGCGCGGATTGCCATGCATTGCCTGCAGAAGCAATGGGCAAACAAGAATGAATAGCCAATTTGAATAGTAAACAGTATGCACAGGTAAGTAATTATGCACAACGATATGCATATATAAGTATGTAAATATGTTGACTACAATAGGAACATCTAACTTGAATTCACCATCTTTCAGTAGACGTACAGCAAGCATAGAATCTAAAAATGGATTAGTGATGCATATGCTTTTTCTAAGCAACTATAGAATTTGATTTCGTAATAAAGTGCAGGCAAATGTTTTAATTTGTAGAAAATGGAGTTGGATACGTCCAACATGCATACAAAATCTGAAGAAAAGAAAAAAATTGAAACTCCATCTAAAATGTCAATACCTGTGCACTGTAGCCGTCCCTATATCCAGCGAGGGTACCAGCTCGTGGCGCATGGAGTCTCCAGCGAGAAAACCAGAAGGTCAAGGACCATTGCATGAATGTGGCGACATGGCAGCAGGGTTCAGTTTCACACCGTGAACTCCATTCAAATCCTTTAAAGCATCCAATTGTTGAAACAGATAAAGAAGAAAAGAGCTAAATCGGCTCAACCGGTCATCAAAAGAAGAAATGAACCAAAATTAACAAGCCTTCAACACATTAACATGGCAAAGAAGAAGAACCTTATTGCCTGCACCAACATCCTTGATATTAACAGTTTGGATTTCGTTATGTTTTGCCCATGTGATTTTTCCACTATTGTCCATGCTAGAAACTGGAACTTCACAACCAATTTTTATCATAATTGTCCCTTCATCGTATCCAATCACAATCCTACAAAAATTAAAACATTATATATCACTGCCTTAACTTGAAAGGAAAGAATAAGTAAATAAAAGCATGAACTCTACATTTTCAGTGAAGATTCTTTTTGGAATACACAATGTTGTCACAATATAGAAAATTGTGTCGCGGAGAAAGAAAATGGATTGTCAGTGTGTGTGGAGCTTTAGTAGGAGATGCGAACACATATTCGTGTATTGGCCCTTCACATTGACCATATTACCATAGAACTGAAATAGAGCAAGAGCTAAATATTCATTACCTTCGTGACCCCTTCATGTATCCTAAAGCCCAAACTCACTGAAGACCATAATTAAGAGTGTTCTCAAGCCTGTAAGTGCATCAAGCAAAGTGTTATTCACTTGTTCTACAAGAAAAGAAATAATTAAATGCTTGGGAGAAATGGAAGAATTAAGAACAGACCACATTCTTGCTCATGATTCATGAAAAAGGCACTATCTACACTACCAATTTAAAGAAATAAACTTGCATCAGTTGGGAAACAACGAATGTGTATAGTCCAGTGCAGAAGATATTACTTGCAAACAAAAAACATGTAGAAGAAAAAAATTACAGCCAGTAACTGTATTGCGTGTAACTAAATAGATTTTAGTAAAACAAAGCTGGTTTTCAGACAGCACACTGTTGGTATCATCTCCAAGCAATATCATAGTATGAGAGAGTACCTGTAGGTTGTAGAGTGCCACAAGCGAACGGTGCCATCCTCTGAGCCAGTAATTATAGTAGGTAGTTCTGGATGGAAACAGACAACGGACACATTGTGTGCATGTCCTTCAAGTGTTTGAACACAACTCTTGGTTTGGTAATCCCAAACCTGATCCAAAAGATCAGGTAATAAGTCAGATCAATCCCAATATACCATCACAATAGCACAATTCATCGCAGAAGACACGCCTTTGCAGTTTGATCATCAGATCCAGTAATTAAAAATGGTCGATCACCACCGGTGAATTAATCAGCACAGTTCACGCCTTTTGAGTGGCCATCTAATGTGAAGTTAGGATCAGGAGAACCAATACTCCATATCTGAAGTTCATGTTCAATATTAGGATATCAACCAAGCATTGCATAAAGAAAAAGTAAAAGGATGATGGCTAAAGAAAATAGGAAATATAAGCTTAAGTGGCGGACAAATAGCTTTTGCACTCATTGTACATAGCTATATACTATTATATGCTAAAATAAAGAATAGTCTGTTTCGCTCAAAGCTAGTTTTTATATCCGTTGAATCAAATCAATTTAGAATTTAACTCCACAAGAACCGAAACTGTAAGTGTGCACACATTTCAGCCATGCATCCCTAATAGGCAGTAGGTTTTAGAAGTATCATAAGACCAAAGAATGAAACTTGCCTGCCTCACATATCATCACAGGATTAACAAAAGGGCAAACCCAGACATCAAAGAACATGTAGAATTGGACACCAAACAATCGATAAATGATGCACCAGGAAAAAAACACAAAATCCAGAGATACAACATTGCGGAGTGAGATACTGAATTTGGCCATGTTTTGACATTGAATTTAAATGATGCAATATGCATATTACAAGAAGTTTCATAAAACAAATAAAAGTGCTTGTGAGGACAAGCTGTGTTCAGTCAACTTGATGTTCAGAACCTGTCAACTTGATGTTCAGAACCTGTCATTTTCTATGTGCTTGTGAGGACAAGTTGTGTTGATCAGTGCTGGGATGCTAACACCACAAGAAAGCATGCATGCCATGTTCAGGCTTCTTTTTCTTAGTGCAGATAGAAGTGGCAATTAGTCACCACAAAATGGAGTGCATAGGTTCAGACTTGAAGCATGCATTTTCCATACATAGGTTCAGACTTGAAGCCCGAAAATGTACTCCTGTAGGTTAACAGGAAGAGCTTACATATGATTCATATGGCAAGGGTGACTTGACGCCATTACGAAGACCTCGCCGTACATCCGCTCGGCGCCTCCCTGAGAGCAGTGAGTGAGCGAGTGGCATCGGTTAGTGAGCTCAAAACCAGTCCAGTCAGTAGTAGGATGGAGCAGTGGAGTGTAACTTCACTTGATGCACTAATTCAGTCAAAAGCAGAGTAAGAGAGGCAAATTCAGTAACCTGCAATGTCCTAGCCAAATCTATTTGGTCAATGCAACTATGTCGTGCTAGTGCCTTTTGTCTTTGTGGTTGGGCACAGTTTGGCACAATCTGGTCATCTGGCAAAAACAAAAGGTGGGTAGATGTCTTGAGATGCTACCGTATTCTGAATCTCTCTGAATTTCTTGAGACGCTGCAGATGGTACATGATCTTTTAATTACTCCTGTATTTGAGGATCCAAACAGCTTTGCCTACGGTTTACACCAGGACAAATGGTCAAAAAATTCAGTTTGCTGTTCCATATAAATATTCAGAGTAATTCACAATCTTGTCTAACATGATATTTCCGAATATTCAGAGTAATTCAGTTTGTTGTTCGGTTTAAACTGGCATATGCACCTTGCTCGAAGACAAGATTTGCAAATTCGGTGAACATTCGAAGTCAAGACTGAACATTCAGTGTTAAGTTAACACAACACTGGCATATGCACCTTGTTTGAAGACATGATCAGTTTTAGGAAAGAGAAGATTTACTAATTCAGTTTTTAGGGAAGACAAGACTGAACCTTTAAACTCTGGAAGCTGGCATTTAGCAAAGACTGAATATACAAATTCAGTTTTTAGGAAAGACAAGATTTACTAATTCGGTGAACATTCAGTCTGAACATTTCTGAATCTACACACACCTTGCTCGAAATTGATTTGCAAGGCAATCCTGTTGGCTGTCTCCCTTCATCAACTTGGGGCTGGTCTTCTTCCTGGTGCACACGGTTCAAGCTGGACCTACTGAATACAACAATGCAAAGAGCATCAAGCAGTAATAGAGAGCAGAGAACGGAAACCCATGAAAGTACAAAGTTTAAGCTCTGTTCAGCAAATGAAAGCAGCAGTACGAGGCGCTAGGCTAGCTTAAGCAAAAATTCGACCTCTCTTGACGAACTCAGGGGCTGGCTCGACGGTCTCGACGGGGGTGGGCAGGAGCGCGAGCCTCCGGCGCGCTGCGGCATCGCACACCTCCTCGAGCACCGAGACCAGCCGACCCGCAGTCGAGGCGAGCGCGGCGCCGCCCGAGATGATGACGTTGGCGTTGACGACGGCCACGGCCAGGCCGCTTGAGTTGGCGCAGCTGGACACGATTCGGCTCATGGAACATCTGTCATGAGATAGCCTGGGTGTACTAAACATAAATGTAATCGATAAGCTTCTATAGGGAATGCGAAATACTCATGGAACAGGAAAACAGAGCACGGCTTTGCATAAATAAGATACATGTTTCCTTGTAGGAAAAATACAACATATTGTTTTATTACATGCAGGCCATAGCATCATGAAAAAACAAACTAAGGAGCCATGTTAGATGGTCTGTGCAAGCGGATACATGAATGGTATTAACATGATATACAGCGCGCAAAAAATGGAACTACCTATATATTGCTAATTAACAAAGTAACAGGACGTAGCAAAACAAAATCAAATGTGTAACGATCATAAGCCTTCGGAAATTGTAAGTAAATGTCACACTTAAGCTATTTAGGACTGATCATGCATGTACCTGGGAAAGAGCTACCAGTAGTATGATCTATGGAAGTATGATTTTGATACATTTCGCGACCTACATAGCAAATCCATACTGCTATGTTATTGTTATCTATATTATGAGGCTGTTTGGTTGCTGCCCCGTTCGCCTCGCCAATCGCGGGCTGACCAATTAAGGTTTGTTTAAGTAGTGAACCACTAATTAATTCTAGCATCCTGTTTTGTTTAATTAGCTCCATTGTAGAAAGTTTTAGCATCCTCGGTTGTTAAATTAGGGGGCCACAAATTAGCTCTAGCATTCATGCTTGTTTAATTAGTGAGCCACTAATTATTCAGCCAACTGAGAAGTAGATACACACAATCAGTGATGTATATGCAACCCTAAAACAACCATTACTTGTGTTGCTCTCATCATGGCACACATTGCCTGCTTGTCAACAACCAGAACATGCAGAGGACCAAGGAGATAGCATAAGTCAAGTCAGAAATCATCACATATATGTATCACTGCATGAGTAATATGTCCAACACCAACGGTAGCAAATAAACAGAATCTGAAGAGCTTTCAAACACAAAATGATGGACTCAAAGTGTTTATTTAGTTTCCATGCTCTGAAAATACACAGAATTTTCGAGACCTCATATTTACTTATCATTTCTTTTACAAAGTATTTTGCCAAGATATAAAACTCTACAAAAATCAGGAAGTGACATCAAATGAGTACTTGGACGACATCAATAAACAAATCTAACATTGAGAGAAAACAATCTATAAGCTTTAGCCGAAGCAATCTTGGAAACACTATATTCTGGCATCCAATACTTCTATAATCTCTATAGTTTTACAAATAGAAAACACTATATTTCTCTCAAAGTTAGATTTCTCTAAAGTTCTTAGCACAGAAGGATGCTAGAAATATACGCTACTTAGATCCAAAAATATAATCTTGGAATTGGAAACACTATATTGATGTCTTCCAAATGGAAACAGCAGCACTATACTCTAAAAGTCTCCAAAATTGAATACAACTATTTTAGCGTGCACAACTTATACAAGATGGTGATGCTTAGACATTTATTTCAGTAGAATTCTAGCAGTGCTGCTGCAAATGCAAACCAAAAGCGCCTGATGTTTCTTTACCTTGCCTTGAGTACCAATAGCTCACCATCTACCCACCGTGGGTTTATGAATCCATGTTGCGCTATTCTTCCCTGACCTTTATAACTGGCAGTCTAAAAAATTGAAACGAAGGTCAGGGAACACATATGCTCAGGTGCTTGGCCGAATATCCAAAGCAGATGAGTTTTGCTTCAACATACTCGAAAAACTCCACATAATCAGTATGTGCTTCAGCAGGGTAGAAAGATGGGACGGAGCTCACCACGTCCACCTGCAGCAGCAACAACAACATCTGAGCAACCTGCACACAAAACAAAACAAATCAAAGACAGGATGAATGAGAGGGAGGGGAGATGAAGAAACAGAGAAGACAAGGGGAGGGAGGACAGGAGGTAACCAACTAGGGTCGGAGATCCGAGGTCACCATGGCCGGAGATGGGCGTCGTGGATGAGGAGGAAGAACCAGCGTTCATCGGTGTCGAGGGCCGCCGCCGCCGCCGCGGCAGTAAAGAAGTTGACGCCGTCGTCACCCCGTCCCCATCCGTCCATCCATGGGTGGGTGGTGAAGGAAATATGCCCTAGAGGCAATAATAAAGTTATTATTTATTTCCTTATTTCATGTTAAATGTTTATTATTCATGCTAGAATTGTATTAACCGAAAACATAATACATGTGTGAATACATAGACAAACAGAGTGTCACTAGTATGCCTCTACTTGACTAGCTCATTAATCAAAGATGGTTATGTTTCCTAACCATGAACAAAGAGTTGTTATTTGATTAATGGGATCACATCATTAGATGAATGATCTGATTGACATGACCCATTCCGTTAGCTTAGCACCCAATCGTTTAGTATGTTGCTATTGCTTTCTTCATGACTTATACATGTTCCTATGACTATGAGATTATGCAACTCCCGTTTACCGAAGGAACACTTTGTGTGCTACCAAACGTCACAACGTAACTGGGTGATTATAAAGGTGCTCTACAGGTGTCTCCGAAGGTACATGTTGGGTTGGCGTATTTCGAGATTAGAATTTGTCACTCCGATTGTCGGACAGGTATCTCTGGGCCCTCTCGGTAATGCACATCACATAAGCCTTGCAAGCATTGCAACTAATGAGTTAGTTGCAAGATGATGTATTCCGGAACAAGTAAAGAGACTTGCCAGTAACGAGATTGAACTAGGTATAGGATACCGACGATCGAATCTCGGGCAAGTAACATACCGATGACAAAGGGAACAACGTATGTTGTTATGCGGTCTGACCGATAAAGATCTTCGTAGAATATGTGGGAGCCAATATGAACATCCAGGTTCCGCTATTGGTTAGTGACCGGAGACGTGTCTCGGTCATGTCTACATTGTTCTCGAACCGTAGGGTCCGCATGCTTAAGGTTTCGATGACAGTTATATAATGAGTTTATGAGTTTTGATGTACCGAAGGAGTTCGGAGTCCCGGATGAGATCGGGGACATGACGAGGAGTCTCGAAATGGTCGGGACGTAAAGATCAATATATTGGACGACTATATTCGGACATCGGAAAGGTTCCGAGTGATTCGGGTATTTTCGGAGGTACCGGGGAGTTACGGGAATACGAGGAAGAAGCAATGAGCCTTGATGGGCCTTAGTGGGAAGGACCAGGAGGTGGCGCGCGCCCCTCCCAAGCCCAGTCCGAATTGGACAAGGGGTTTGGGGCGCGGCCCCTCTCTCCCTTCCTTCCCCTCTTCCCCCTTTCCCCCCTTGTCCTAGTTGGACTAGGAAAGGAGGAAACCTACTCCAACTAGGAGTAGGAATCCTACTCCCTGGCGCGCCCCTCCTAGGGCCGGCCTCCTCCCCCTTGCTCCTTTATATACGGGGGCAGGGGGGCACCCCATGACACACAAGTTGATCTTCGTGATCATTCCTTAGCCGTGTGCGGTGCCCCCCTCCACCATATTCTACCTCGGTCATATTGTAGCGGTGCTTAGGCGAAGCCATGCGACGGTTGAACATCAAGATCGTCACAGAGGTGAAGCACCGGCGTGGCTCGTGCCGGTACCATCACCTGGAGAAGGATCGTGTGATGCTTGTCTGGAGGTACGCTACACCAAAGATCATTTGCAATGTCTCGTTAGCATGATGACACTAAAATGTTAATACTAGTAACTAATGACCATTCAAATTAAACTCACTGTGGTCCCCGGAGCAATCTCTGGCATCGGCGGAGGGGTCTGGCCGACCTTCTGGCACACATACTGCACATTTGGTTTTGAGGAGTCAATCATACTAGCTAGTAATAAAACGAACATTACATGCATCATTTGGCTAATATGCAGAAGAAACTTACCACGAGCTGCTCGTACATGGCCCGGTTATGCATGTCATTCCGTGCCCTCTCCTCCTCCATCAACCTTGCCGTCTTCTCCTCCAACTCCCGCTGCTTCTCCTCCACACGCCGGTCCCTCTCCGCCAGAAGCGCATGGGTTCTATCTCTCTCACACTGAAGAGCAGCCTGTAACCCCCTGCAAGGCAACGCTCTGACTCCTTTCGTCATGAATCCATTGCGTCTGCCCAAATGGCGCATGCATCTGGTGCTAGGTGTGTCGTTGCTGCCTCACCGGAGGCGGTGCGGTCTGTCTAGTGTCTGAATGCCGTGGCGAACATGCAAACCCTTCGTTGACACTCCGAGGCCATGGACGCACCATGGGCGTTGTCTGATGCAAACATGGCACTGCGTGCCCGCCGTGCGAGACAGCAGGGGCGGGAGGCGGCGGCAGCCCTTTTGTCTGTGGACGTTGCGCGAGGTGGAGTCACATTCTCCGGTGCCTCATATGGTGCACCAGTCCGGGCGCCGCAAATGCGTCATGGTGGGTGTCGTCGGCTCATCCCAGAACAGATCCATCATCGATTTGGTCGTCCACCAGCGCCCAACGGGTTCCCGGCTGACAAGGAAGAGTAGGGCACGGGAGACGGCGGCGCCTTGACTCCCGTGAGCCGGCTCATGTCCCATGCCCTACTCTACCTTGTCGGCGATCGGACCAGCACTCTAGGAAGCATAGCCGGCCACCGGACATGGGCACAGCGGAGCAGGATGAGCTCCGCTTAAAGATCGTTTACGTTGCATGTAATAATATGGATTTGAGGTTTCTATTTTGAGGTATCAGGATGTGGAATGCATTATTAGAGGCGTGACCGGTCAGTGTCCGCGGATGTGTCGGTGGGCGTTTGAGGGGTAGGATTTGCCAAGTCCGGACGTAGATGCTCTTATATATTCTAAAGCTTCTATATTTTGTTGTGCGTAGGTACGAAACCAATCCCCATTCTCAATCTATTAGAGTAGTTTTTCATTTTCAATATTTCAAATCTCAAGATAGAGATTTAAAAAGTTCTCAATATCATGAAACAAAAGATTATAGAAAATATATTTTCAGATTACTTAACACAAATTAATTCTTATCACCAAACATTAGGAGTATGCAGTCCAATTTTTATAGCAATAGCAAGGTTGCCTCGAATCAATGGCGAATATAGGCCCCAACTTGGGGGGGGGGGGGCAGGCCCTGGGCATGAGGCCCAAATCCTTTGTAAGCAAAGTATTGTAGCAATTGCTACAATATACAAAGGGGGCCTGAGCGGCCAGCTGGGCTGGATCCGCCCTTGCCTCTAAGATACATTTTAATGTACCCTGCGAAAAAAAGATACATTTTAATGTTTTCTATGTATGTCATTTCAGAATGCTAATATATTTCAAGGTTAGAATTCAATAAAAAATTAGCAACAAGTTATCCATATGATCTACAATGGTTTATTTAGATAGTAATTATCTCCAACCAAAAATGGAAGGGGGGGACTGACCCTTCATGGTGTGCCCATGGTTATATAAACACCATCACATAGGGCATATGTTGAAAATACAAACTACAAGAACAAACATACGTAGAAGAAATAAGTAACAAGCCACTTCTTACGGGACTTACCAAGAGCAACACGGGAGCTTTATGCTTGGTAGCTCTTGTGATGATGTCTAGTCTATTCTCATGTCATGCAGGTAGAACCATTTCTCTATCTAATCAATTTTCCTGCTTGTTTTGGGATTTGTTTATGCACATATATTTTTGCATCTGTAATTCGAACTAACCCAAGTATGTTAAGTATTTTATATATTCTAACTTTTCTTTGTTTTGTTGTGCGTAGATCCAAAACCAACCCCCCTTCCCTACGTGTGTATAAAATTTAAAAGTTGTGAAGGAGACTCTTTATCCGACCAGCCATGCATTGATCATTGCTCATTTTTTGAATACAAAAAAGGCCACTGCACACCGGACCATGGTGGCCTTTGTTGCTGCTATAATTGAACGCCTAACGAATGATGGATACAATGTTTTATAATGTGCTAAAAAGGTGTTGGGTGTAAGGCAGGTTCAATGTCCATGTGCTCAAAATAGTAATAAAGCATTGATCAACTTGATTGTGAACAGTTCTTCAAAATATTGCAATGTGGTCTTTCTATCTTTTGTGACACTCTATATCATATTGTGCAAACACTCTATTTTATGATATTCGTATGCGTGTTGTGGCGCACTCTAGTTTTTATTTTCTAGCGGTTTTGATTGTAGTACACTTCATATTGTTGCTGAGGATGTTTTCATGTGTTGTTGAAGGCTTGTACGGTGGTTATACTATTGGGTTTACTGAATTATTCAATGCAAAAGTGTCATCCAATAATGTAGGTGCTAAGAGACAAAGACACACACTGAAAACATAACTAAGCCACTATTATCTATCCTTGTCACGGTTACAATAAAATGACCAATGTCACGAAGTTATTGTCAACCTTAGAATTTGGTATGGGGATTAATGGAGACATAATAGAATGAACAAAATAGGGCATGTGAGCCTCGGAGCAAGCAGAGCCTTGCCACCATGACGAACTTCAACAAGATATAACTTCCAAGGATCGGGCGGGAGGCTAAGTTGAGGCAGATGACTATGGAACGAAGAAAGAAAATGGTTGAGTACTCCCTGCGATCAATATTACTTGTCACCGAAATGGATGTATCGAGATGTATTTCAATGAGATACATCCGTTTGAGCGATAACTAATTTGGATCGGAGAGAGTAATATATTTTTATCGAAATGCGTAAGCATGTAGGATAAAAAGCATAGATCATGCGTCGGGGGGGGGGGGGGATATAGCTTCCAAAACCTAAACCATAAGTGAAATTAAATAAAGATCCATGTGTTTCCTTCTTGACTAAGAAATTGGGTTGGCAGCATAAACAATGGATTGACAAAATATAGTAATACAAAAAACTGTAGGTCTATTTGGATCGTAGCCCATAGCTACCCCGTCAAAATTTTGGCGGGGTTGTCTTGGGCGTCGTCCAAACAGACCCTCTAGTTTATGTGCACATGGACTGAAGTTCATCTCACGAAGACTTTTGATAAGAGCATGAACTTTCAAGAATGAAAGAATTATTTGTGAAACAATTATTTCTAGAACCGTAGAAACTTCGTCACGCAGTTGTGGGCTTTCACATGGTCAGGAGTAACCTGACTACAACCGGCTATCTAGCCATATGCAGCACCAACCAGCAACAAAACAACTAGAGCACCGGAAGCAATGAATCGGAAATATGATATGCTTGATACATCATTAACTTAATTAACTATAGTGTTTGGTAAATACTTCAAGTTGCAAAGACAGGGTTCGGGTTAGTAGACAACTCCCAGAAGTATAAAATTCAGATATGTAGGAAATAGTAGTCCAAGCCAAATATCGGCACAAAGCCAGTAATGAATGAAAACCAAGCTCCCACTAGCTTGGGATTTAGTCTTGTACTCCCTTTGTCATATAAGACGTTGCATACCATTTTAACTTGCCAAAACGTCTTATAATGTGGGATGGAGGGAGTATTGCCCAAAATAAAAACACGCGGTTGCCTCGAATCAAAGTAAAAAATCCTGTAGGTAGACATGAAGGAAACAATTAGAATGGACATACAAGTAGGATTTTCTTTTGGGAACTCATCCCATAGTTTATAATCTGGGAACTCATCCGATATTTTTTCTTTTGGAAATCAGTCTACTGCCCTCAAGCAGTATTTTCTTTATACAGACAAAGTCCAGTTTACATAGCAATATAGTCTACTGTGGACAACTGTTGAACATGCTATCGTATACCGACGAAGCGACAAACAGAAAAGACCAATTCACATGCTTCAAAAGTATATCAATTGAAGAAGAAAAACTATGATGTTGAGATTACTATGATTTACCTACTAATTGTACTACCATCAGGTAATACATTTATGACGCGATAGTAGTTCAATCAGTACCTGAATCAGATGTTGTATTGTGTTGCTTACGTGTGCAGGGCTACGAGGAGGTTGAGTCATGACAGGGACGAAGGAGCGGCGAAATCATGGAGAGGCGGCTCCAATGTGTCTTCCGAAGTGCAAGCCAAAACCAGCGAAGGGAGGGGATCATGGACATCGAAGGGCTCTTCGTGGCCGGAAGAGGGAGAGGGCTAAGCCAACGGAGGGCGCATTATCGCCGACGGAGAACACGCCGTGGCCGCCGTAGGGCAACTCTCCATCACGCCCACCAGATGGAAGACGAAGCGTCAAGGCCCAATTGTAAAAGAAGGGGTTATTTGCTAATTCGTGTTTAAGTGGCTGGTGGTGATCCCACCTCAGATCTATGGCGTTCCCTGTTGATCTGATGGTCCAAGAGGAATGTTTCCAGAGTTTCACTAAAATAAGTTTTCACTTGGTAATTCGCCATTTTTTGACTTTGTAATAAAAATCATTTTTAAATTAAACACACACTAAATATGAAAAAAATAGTTCCATGAGTATATTTTAAAAATACCTAAATATTTTTTCAAACTACATATTTTTTATAATGCGTGAATATTTTGATTATTTTATTGTCAAACTGATTATAGTTCAAATTTCTTATTGATATTTCGAGAAAACAAATGTACTTTTTTTAATGGGCCATATATACCGGGACTACCGACTCTCACATTATGGGCTCAATTTATTTGAATACTGGTTTGGGTTGAACAAAGAGAGTTCACGACCATGCCAACGTCCTAAACGTATGGCCTATATGTCGTTTTTCCAATTTATCTCAAAAATCATTTAGTTTGTAATAAATTATTTATTCCTAGCTACCAAATAATATTTTCTTTGTGGTAGTGATCAAATAATCCAACCCAAGTTCTACAAAAACTTAATCCAAACACACACCTAGGCAACTATTCAACGCTAGTTTTTTGATCGAGCAATTTGCTAAAAAAAAGGGGCCGGGTAGCTCCGGGCTCTACACCTTTAGTCCACCTCTCCCGTCCTACTTCTTTCTCTTCATCCTCACATTGGTTCTTCCTTCCCCTATTTGTCAGGTTGCGAGTGTTCGCTTGCTAATACCAAAAACAAACGTTTGGCCTATAGTTTCCATGTGCCATTGTTCTCTTCCCTACACTACCTACTAGATCGGAAATGCGCCTTGGCGCGTGGTGCCTGGCTCAACGTGTTGTCCCAACATTCAAACAAAGCACGATATTGTTGCTACTTGGTATTGGATCATTTGTCAAAGTCATGGCATAAGGCAAGGCAATCACATTTACCAAACGCAAAGAAAAATATGAAGAATTTTGTCAGTAGAACCATTCGTCTGCAAGTTCATAGGAAATGGGATATATATGCTTGTGCCAAAAGCGAGCATGGTCGATCAATCTACATCAAGTTAGATACATATAGCTTACTTTCCATACAGCAAAAGCAAGCCACAGTGGCAATTTGAGACAAACAGCCTACATAGTTCCACAGAAGCATATTTTTTGATAGATTCACCTGATCCTCTTGACGTTCGACCTTTCGTATGCCACATCACATGAACCTGCCATGAGTAGTTTGTTCAATCACTTCAAACAGATAACACTTTCCCCATCGACAACAGAGTTATGAACCTTGAACTAAACTTTTCAAAGTTTGGATTATCAACGACAGCTACCTATGCGTAGTGTCAAAACTGAAGACACATAAGAGATTTCTTTCAATCTTTGACCAACCCCGTAGTTATTGTCGCTCTTCTGTCCACGCCTATCAGACGGACTTGCCCCCTGGCGCATCCATCACGCTCCCAACATGACACAATCCTGGTAGAGATTAGAGTAGATCTTGTTATGTTAAAAGGATAAATTGGTTAGCAGTTCATGCAGAAGACATCATATATCTTACCTAAATAGTGATACTTTTCTGCTCAATGAACAATGTAGAAGACATCAATGATACATGCATTGGTTACTAACTAAAGGTGTGCTACCAACACACTTGAAAGGCAGAAGACATGAACAATGCATAACATGCCTTAAAATAAATCCATTTAAGAAAAGTATAACTAAAATTCAATGGACAGATTTAATCTGCTCCCACATGTATGTAACAGTAACATGTAGCTTGTATGGAGAAGAAAAGAAAGCAGGTCACATGATTTGAAGTAAGAGAACTGAAGATTTAGCAGAAAAGTATGACTAAAAATCAATGAACTGAAGAAAGCAGGTCACATCATCATATACAGAGGACAAATTAAAAGAGAAGCAGGAAAGCCTTAGCAGAACACATGCTAGTGTGCTACAGATCTGTGGCCTCAAATCAGCCCATAAGATGACAAAAATGTTAGGATCCTCTATTCCTTTTCTAATTTTATCCTTCCCCAACCATGGCTTGAGGATGCCATGGTTTTACATGTACTTGAGGATGCCTGTACATATCACCATAAGCTCATGCAATCCATGAGGAGGAGTGACAATGTAAGCCACATTAGAGTGCTCTTTAGAGGCTTCTGCTGCTAAAGAAGGGATATCCTGAAGAAAACAGTAAAAAACTGAATGAGAAATATTGTGTTACTGTAACTATATAAGCATCAAGATATAAGATATAAAACTATTTCTGCATTAAATATTGTGTTAGAGTAAAAAATTGAAACATCCTTAAAATCTTTCTCTCTCTCTCTCTCTCTCTCTCTCTCTCTCTCTGCATAATTCATACGACAAAGGGCTCCTGCTAGTACCATGTGACCTCTACAACTGAGAAATTTCAGAATGTAGATCTTTATGTGATTCTACCATGTCCTATTATCTGAGATATTGTGGGAATATTACCTGCAACCAACTATACATACACTGTTTGATCTGAGTTCATAAATCATGGTATGAATTCATAAAACAAGAATTAAGAGAAACACATGCCAGAGCAGGAATTACCACATGTACTTTTTCCTAAATCTATGTATACTTAGCAGCCATGTAGTAAAATACTAAAAATGTTGACCGGTCCCTCCACAATTTGTAATCTGAAGGGATCTAAGAGGACCAATCCTAGCCACCATGGCACTGGTTTGTTTGGTAGCATTTGATGGACAAAAGAAATACAAGTGTAGACCAACACATGTCCCACTACCGAACACAAAGGGAACTACCAAACAAAATTAAGCAAGGCAACAAAAGCCCCTCCTGCAAAGAGAACAACAGGCCTGGTCTCTCAGGATCAATATGAGCAACCAAAATAAGATAGACCACCAACCAAGACACATGAAATCATCTAGCCTTTAATAAACAACCCTACGCCTGCCATGCAGAAAAATCATTCACAGAATTGAACGGACAAAAACAATAGAGGGTTAAAGACAGGAAGGTTAAAGAGAGGAGGGATAAACTTGCAAATTCATGGACATAGCTATGGTAGGAAGGCGACCACGAGCACAAATCAGACGCTTACATGTACGAGAATTCAAGGAACTGGAGGCAGCAACAATCCTGCAAAAAAATTCGACGCACAATCAATGGAAAAATGGAAACCTAGAATAGAGCTTGGTAACCAAACCACCATCATAAACAGTTTAATTGAACATGTATCAAGCATCTAAAACTATTTTTTTAAGAGAAGTATCTACAACCGTCACTCAAGCAAAGAAGTAAGTCATGCAAACTAAAAGGAAATAAGGGTCATATTCTGAAAGAAGTGGTACACAACACAAGGCAAAGATTATATATTTAACATAGAAGATTTTTCTCGTAGCAAGGGTACATGAGAATATTATATTTATTTGATTAAGCTTTAGAAAGGGAGTGGGCCATGAATTCTTCAAGCAGAATTCAATAATATATAAAATAAAGTTTGAAGGTTTTCCAAAGACATTGTTTGTCTTGCTACAAAAACTGGAATAGAGCAAGCACAAACTAATGTAGAGAAAAAAGAAGAACAGATACGCTACCTGCAGGCTGCGGCAGTTGTAGCATGGATGAGTTCACAACAGCGGTGCAGGGTAGAAGAGATCCTGCCTGAGGTTGAAGGACCCGTGGCGGTGTTAAAAGGATCTCATTGGTTGTATGTAGTGAAGGAAATATGCCCTAGAGGCAATAATAAAGTTATTATTTATTTCCTTATATCATGATAAATGTTTATTATTCATGCTAGAATTGTATTAACTGGAAACATAATACATGTGTGAATACATAGACAAACAGAGTGTCACTAGTATGCCTCTACTTGACTAGCTCATTAATCAAAGATGGTTATGTTTCCTAGCCATGAACAAAGAGTTGTTGTTTGATTAACGAGATCACATCATTAGTTGAATGATCTGATTGACATGACCCCATTCCATTAGCATAGCACCCGATCGTTTAGTATATTGCTATTGCTTTTATCCATGACATATACATGTTCCTTTAACTATGAGAATATGCAACTCCCATTTACCGTAGGAACACTTTGTGTGCTACCAAACGTCACAACGTAACTGGGTGATTATAAAGGTGCTCTACAAGTGTCTCCAAAGGTACATGTTGAGTTGGCATACTTCGAGATTAGGATTTGTCACTCCGATTGTCGGAGAGGTATCTCAGGGCCTTCTCGGTAATGCACATCACATAAAGCCTTGCAAGCATTGCAACCAATGAGTTAGTTGCGAGATGATGTATTACGGAACGAGAAAAGAGACTTGCCGGTAACGAGATTGAACTAGGTATTGGATACCGACGATCGAATCTCGGGCAAGTAACATACTGATGACAAAGGGAACAACGTATGTTGTTATGCGGTCTGACCGATAAAGATCTTCGTAGAATATGTGGGAGCCAATATGGGCATCCAGGTCCCGCTATTGGTTATTGACCGGAAACATGTCTCGGTCATGTCTACATTGTTCTCGAACCGTAGGGTCCGCACGCTTAACGTTACGATGACAGTTATTATGAGTTTATGCATTTTGATGTACCGAAGGAGTTCGGAGTCCCGGATGAGATCGGGGACATGACGAGGAGTCTCGAAATGGTCGAGACGTAAAGATCGATATATTGGACGACTATATTCGGACATCGGAAGGGTTCTGAGTGATTCGGGTATTTTCGGGAGTACCGGGGAGTTACGGGATTACGGGAGAAGTAATGGGCCTTGATGGGCTTTAGTGGGAAGAGGAAAAGGCTGCTGCGCCCCCCCTCCCCTTTGGTCCGAATTGGACTAGGGAAAAGGGGGCCGGCCACCTCTCCTTCTCCTCCTATTCCTTCTCCCTTCCTCCCCTTTTGGTGGACTCCTACTAGGACTTGGAGTCCTAGTAGGACTCCATATGCTGGCCGCACCTTTTGCCTTGGCCGGCCTCCTCCTCCTCCATCCTTTATATACAGGGGCAGGGGGCACCCCAAAGACACACAAGTTGATCTACGGATCGTTCCTTAGCCGTGTGCGGTGCCCCCTTCCACCAAATTCCACCTCGATTATATCGTTGCAGTGCTTAGGCGAAGCCCTGCGCCGGTAACACATCAAGATCGTCACCACGCCGTCGTACTGACGGAACTCTTCCTCGACGCTTTGCTGGATCGGAGCCCGGGGATCGTCATCGAGCTGAACGTGTGCCAAGAACTCGGAGGTGCCGGAGTAACGGTGCTGTGATCGGTTGGATCGCGAGGAGAACGTACGACTACTTCCTCTACGTACGACTACTTCCTCTACGTTGTGTCAACGCTTCCGCTTCGGTCTACGAGGGTACGTAGACAAACACTCTCCCCTCTCGTTGCTATGCATCACCATGATCTTGCGTGTGCGTAGGAAAATTTTTGAAATTACTGCGTTCCCCAACAGTGGCATCCGAGCCTAGGTTTTTATGGTTTGATGTTATTTGCACGAGTAGAACACAAGTGAGTTGTGGACGATACAAGTCATACTGCCTACCAGCATGTCATACTTTGGTTCAGCGGTATTGTTGGACGAGACGATCCGGACCAACCTTACGCGTACGCTTACGCGAGACCGGTTCCCTCGACGTGCTTTGCACATAGATGGCTTGCGGAAGACTGTCTCTCCAACTTTAGTTGAACCGAGTGTGGCTACGCCCGGTCCTTGAGAAGGTTAAAACGGAGTCTATTTGACAAACTATCGTTGTGGTTTTGATGCGTAGGTAAGATGAGTTCTTGCTTAAAGCCCGTAGCAGCCACGTAAAACTTGCAACAACAAAGTAGAGGACGTCTAACTTATTTTTGCAGGGCATGTTGTGATGTGATATGGTCAAGACATGATGCTAAATTTTATTGTATGAGATGATCATGTTTTGTAACCGAGTTATCGGCAACTGGCAGGAGCCATATGGTTGTCGCTTTATTGTATGCAATGCAATCGCGATGTAATGCTTTACTTTATTGCTAAACGGTAGTGATAGTCGTAGAAGCATAAGATTAGCGAGACGACAACGATGCTGCGATGAAGATCAAGGTGTCGCGCCGGTGACGATGGTAATCATGACGGTGCTTCGAAGATGGAGATCACAAGCACAAGATGATGATGGCCATATCATATCACTTATATTGATTGCATGTGATGTTTATCCTTTTATGCATCTTATCTTGCTTTGATTGACGGTAGCATTATAAGATGATCTCTCACTAAATTATCAAGAAGTGTTCTCCCTGAGTATGCACCGTTGCGAAAGTTCTTCGTGCTGAGACACCACGTGATGATCGGGTGTGATAGGCTCTACGTTCAAATACAACGGGTGCAAAACAGTTGCACACGCGGAATACTCAGGTTTAACTTGACGAGCCTAGCATATACAGATATGGCCTCGGAACACAGAGACCGAAAGGTCGAGCGTGAATCATATAGTAGATATGATCAACATAGTGATGTTCACCATTGAAACTACTCCATCTCACGTGATGATCGGACATGGTTTAGTTGATTTGGATCACGTGATCACTTAGAGGATTAGAGGGATGTTTATCTAAGTGGGAGTTCTTAAGTAATATGATTAATTGAACATTAATTTATCATGAACTTAGTCCTGGTAGTATTAGCATATCTATGTTGTAGATCAATAGCTCGCATTGTTGCTTCCCTGTGTTTATTTTGATATGTTCCTAGAGAAAATTGTGTTGAAAAATGTTAGTAGCAATGATGCGGATTGGATCCGTAATCTGAGGTTTATCCTCATTGCTGCACAGAAGAATTTTGTCCTTGATGCACCGCTAGGTGACGGACCTTTTGCAGGAGCAGATGCAGACGTTATGAACGTTTTGCTAGCTCAATATGATGACTACTTAATAGTTTAGTGCACCATGCTTAACGGCTTAGAATCGGGACTTCAAAGACGTTTTGAACGTCATGGACCATATGAGATGTTCCAGGAATTGAAGTTAATATTTCAAGCAAATACCCGAGTTGAGAGATATGAAGTCTCCGACAAGTTCTATAGCTAAAAGATGGAGGAGAATCGCTCAACTGGTGAGCATGTGCTCAGATTGTCTGGGTACTACAAATCGCTTGAATCAAGTGGGAGTTAATCTTCCAGATAAGATAGTGATTGACAGAATTCTCTAGTCACCATCACCAAGTTAGTAGAACTTCGTGATGAACTATAATATGCAAGGGACAACGGAAAATATTCCCAAGCTCTTCGCGATGCTAAAATCAGCGAAGGTAGAAATCAAAGAAAAACATCAAGTGTTGATGGTTGACAAGATCACTAGTTTCAAGAAAAGGGCAAAAGGAAAGAAGGGGAACTTCAAGAAGAACGGCAAGCAAGTTGCTGCTCAAGTGAAAAAGCCCAAGTATGGTCCTAAGCCTGAGACTAAGTGCTTCTACTGCAAAGGGACTGGTCACTGGAAGCGGAACTACCCCAAGTGATTGGCGGATAAGAAGGATGGCAAAGTGAACATAAGTATATTTGATATACATGTTATTGATGTGTACTTTACTAGTGTTCATAAGCAACCCCTTAGTATTTGGTACTAGTTCAGTTGCTAAAATTTAGTAACTCGAAACGGGAGTTGCAGAATGAACAAAGACTAGTTAAAGGACAAGGTGACGATGTGTGTTGGAAGTGGTTCCAAGATTGATATGATCATCATCACACACTCCCTATACTTTCGGGATTAGTGTTGAAACTAAATAAGTGTTATTTGGTGTTTGCGTTGAGCATGAATATGATTTGATCATGTTAAATTGCAATACAGTTATTCATTTAAGTTAGAGAACAATTGTTGTTCTGTTTACATGAATAAAACCTTCTATGGTCATACACACCAATGAAAATAGTTCATTGGATCTCGATCGCAGTGATACACATATTCATGATATTGAAACCAAAAGGATGCGAAGTTAATAATGATAGTGCAACCTATTTGTGGCACTGCCGTTTAGGTCATATTGGTGTAAAGCGCATGAAGAAACTCCATGCTGATGGGATTTTGGAATCACTTGATTATGAATCACTTGATGCTTGCGAACCATGCCTCTTGGGCAAGATGACTAAAACGCCGTTCTCCGGAACAATGGAGCAAGCAACAGATTTGTTGGAAATCATACATACTGATGTATATGGTCCGATGAATATTAAGGCTCGCGACAAGTATCATTATTTTCTGACCTTCACAGATGATTTGAGCAGATATGGGTATATCTACTTGATGAAACATAAGTCTGAAACATTTGAAAAGTTCAAAGAATTTCAGAGTGAAGTGGAAAATCATCGTGACAAGAAAATAAAGTTTCTACGATCTGATCGCAGAGACGAATATTTGAGTTACGAGTTTGGTCTTCAATTAAAACAATGTGGAATAGTTTCACAAACTCATGCCACCTGGAACACCGCAGCATGATGGTGCGTCCGAACGTCATAACCGTACTTTATTAGATATAGTACAATTTATGATGTATCTTACCGATCTACCACTATCGTTTTTGGGATTATGCATTAGAGACAGCTGCATTCACATTAAATAGGGCACCATCTAAATCCGTTGAGACGACACCGTATGAACTATGGTTTAGCAATAAATCTAAGCTGTCGTTTCTTAAAGTTTGGGGCTGCGATGCTTATGTGAAAAGCTTCAACCTGATAAGCTCGAACCCAAATCGGAGAAATGTGTCTTCATAGGATATCCAAAGTAAACTGTTGGATACACCTTCTATCACAGATCCGAAGGCAAGACTTTTGTTGCTAAGTTCGGAAACTTTCTGGAGAAGGAGTTTCTCTCGAAAGATGTGAGTGGGAGGAAAGTAGAACTTGATGAGATAACAGTATATACTCCCTTATTGAGAAGTAGTACATCACAGAAATCTGTTCCTGTGACACCTACATCAAATAGGGAGGAAGCTAATGATAATGATCATGAAACTTCAGATCAAGTTTCTACTGAACTTCGTAGATCAGCCAGAGTAAGATCCGCACCAGAGTGGTACGGTAATCCTATTTTGGAAGTCATGTTACTAGACCATGGTGAACCTACGAACTATGAAGAAGCAATGGTGAGCCCAGATTCCGCAAAGTGGCTTGAGGCCATGAAATCTGAGATGGGATCCATGTATGAAAACAAAGTGTGGACTTTGGTTGACTTGCCCGATGATCGGCAAGCAATTGAGAATAAATGGATTTTTAAGAAGAAGACTGACGCTGATGGTAATGTTACTATCTACAAAGCTAGAATTGTCGAAAAAGGTTTTTCGACAAGTTCAAAGTATTGACTACGATGAGAGTTTCTCACTCGTATCTATGCTTAAGTCTGTCCGAATCATGTTAGCAATTGCCGCATTTTATGAAATCTGGCAAATGGATAAACAAAACTGCATTCCTTAATGGAGAGTTGTATATGATGCAACTAGAAGGTTTTGTCGATCCTGAAGGTGTTAACAAAATATGCAAGCTCTAGCGATCCATCTATGGACTGGTGCAAGCATCTCGGAGTTGGAATATACGCTTTGATAAGTTGATCAAAGCATATAGTTTTATACAGACTTGCGGTGAAGCCTGTATTTACAAGAAAGTGAGTGGGAGCACTACAGCATTTCTGATAAGTATATGTAAATGACATATTATTGATCGGAAATAATGTAGAATTATTCTGTGAAGCATAAAGGAGTATTTGAAAGGAGTTTTTCGAAGAAGGACCTCGGTGAAGCTGCTTACATATTGAGCTTCAAGATCTATAGAGATAGATCAAGACGCTTGATAAGTTTTTCAATAAGTACATACCTTGAAAAGATTTTGAAGTAGTTCAAAATGGAACAGTCAAAGAAAGAGTTCTTGCCTGTATTACAAGGTGTGAAATTGAGTAAGACTCAAAACCCGACCACGGCAGAAGATAGAAAGAGAATGAAAGTCATTCCCTATGCCTCAGCCATAGGTTCTATAAAGTATGCCATGCTGTGTACCAGATCTATTGCATACCCTACCACTGAGTTTGGCAAGGGAGTACAATAGTGATCTAGGAGTAGATCACTGGACAAGCGATCAAAATTATCCTTAGTGGAATAAGGATATGTTTCTCGATTATGGATGTGACAAAAAGGTTCGTCGTAAAAGGTTACGTCGATGCAAGTTTTGACACTAATCTAGATGACTCTAAGTCTCAATCTAGATACATATTGAAAGTGGGAGCAATTAGCTAAAGTAGCTCTGTGCAGAGCATTGTAGACATAGAAAATTGCAAAATACATAACGGATCTGAATGTAGCAGACCCGTTGACTAAGATTCTCTCACAAGCAAAACATGATCACACCTTAGTACTCTTTGGGTGTTAATTACATAGCGATGTAAACTAGATTATTGAATCTAGTAAACCCTTTGGGTGTTGGTCACATATCGATGTGAACTATTGCAGATAAATCACATGGCGATGTGAACTAGATTATTGACTCTAGTGCAAGTGGGAGACTGAAGGAAATATGCCCTAGAGGCAATAATAAAGTTATTATTTATTTCCTTATATCATGATAAATTTTTATTATTCATGCTAGAATTGTATTAACTGGAAACATAATACATGTGTGAATACATAGACAAACAGAGTGTCACTAGTATGCCTCTACTTGACTAGCTCATTAATCAAAGATGGTTATGTTTCCTAGCCATGCACAAAGAGTTGTTGTTTGATTAACGAGATCACATCATTAGTTGAATGATCTGATTGACATGACCCCATTCCATTAGCATAGCACCCGATCGTTTAGTATATTGCTATTGCTTTTATCCATGACATATACATGTTCCTTTAACTATGAGAATATGCAACTCCCATTTACCGTAGGAACATTTTGTGTTCTACCAAACGTCACAACGTAACTGGGTGATTATAAAGGTGCTCTACAAGTGTCTCCAAAGGTACATGTTGAGTTGGCATACTTCGAGATTAGGATTTGTCACTCCGATTGTCGGAGAGGTATCTCAGGGCCTTCTCGGTAATGCACATCACATAAAGCCTTGCAAGCATTGCAACCAATGAGTTAGTTGCGAGATGATGTATTACGGAACGAGAAAAGAGACTTGCCGGTAACGAGATTGAACTAGGTATTGGATACCGACGATCGAATCTCGGGCAAGTAACATACCGATGACAAAGGGAACAACGTATGTTGTTATGCGGTCTGACCGATAAAGATCTTCGTAGAATATGTGGGAGCCAATATGGGCATCCAGGTCCCGCTATTGGTTATTGACCGGAAACATGTCTCGGTCATGTCTACATTGTTCTCGAACCGTAGGGTCCGCACGCTTAACGTTACGATGACAGTTATTATGAGTTTATGCATTTTGATGTACCGAAGGAGTTCGGAGTCCCGGATGAGATCGGGGACATGACGAGGAGTCTCGAAATGGTCGAGACGTAAAGATCGATATATTGGACGACTATATTCGGACATCGGAAGGGTTCTGAGTGATTCGGGTATTTTCGGGAGTACCGGGGAGTTACGGGATTACGGGAGAAGTAATGGGCCTTGATGGGCTTTAGTGGGAAGAGGAAAAGGCTGCTGCGCCCCCCCTCCCCTTTGGTCCGAATTGGACTAGGGAAAAGGGGGCCGGCCACCTCTCCTTCTCCTCCTATTCCTTCTCCCTTCCTCCCCTTTTGGTGGACTCCTACTAGGACTTGGAGTCCTAGTAGGACTCCATATGCTGGCCGCACCTTTTGCCTTGGCCGGCCTCCTCCTCCTCCTCCATCCTTTATATACAGGGGCAGGGGGCACCCCAAAGACACACAAGTTGATCTACGGATCGTTCCTTAGCCGTGTGCGGTGCCCCCTTCCACCAAATTCCGCCTCGATTATATCGTTGCAGTGCTTAGGCGAAGCCCTGCGCCGGTAACACATCAAGATCGTCACCACGCCGTCGTACTGACGGAACTCTTCCTCGACGCTTTGCTGGATCGGAGCCCGGGGATCGTCATCGAGCTGAACGTGTGCCAAGAACTCGGAGGTGCCGTAGTAACGGTGCTGTGATCGGTTGGATCGCGAGGAGAACGTACGACTACTTCCTCTACGTACGACTACTTCCTCTACGTTGTGTCAACGCTTCCGCTTCGGTCTACGAGGGTACGTAGACAAACACTCTCCCCTCTCGTTGCTATGCATCACCATGATCTTGCGTGTCGGTAGGAAAATTTTTGAAATTACTGCGTTCCCCAACATGTAGCATCTCAATTCTTCTTTTGTGCTTGCTTTGTTTCACCATGTTTTTGTTGTTGCCCGTAGAAGCGCGGATTGCCATGCATTGCCTGCAGAAGCAATGGGCAAACAAGAATGAATAGCCAATTTGAATAGTAAACAGTATGCACAGGTAAGTAATTATGCACAACGATATGCATATATAAGTATGTAAATATGTTGACTACAATAGGAACATCTAACTTGAATTCACCATCTTTCAGTAGACGTACAGCAAGCATAGAATCTAAAAATGGATTAGTGATGCATATGCTTTTTCTAAGCAACTATAGAATTTGATTTCGTAATAAAGTGCAGGCAAATGTTTTAATTTGTAGAAAATGGAGTTGGATACGTCCAACATGCATACAAAATCTGAAGAAAAGAAAAAAATTGAAACTCCATCTAAAATGTCAATACCTGTGCACTGTAGCCGTCCCTATATCCAGCGAGGGTACCAGCTCGTGGCGCATGGAGTCTCCAGCGAGAAAACCAGAAGGTCAAGGACCATTGCATGAACGTGGCGACATGGCAGCAGGGTTCAGTTTCACACCGTGAACTCCATTCAAATCCTTTAAAGCATCCAATTGTTGAAACAGATAAAGAAGAAAAGAGCTAAATCGGCTCAACCGGTCATCAAAAGAAGAAATGAACCAAAATTAACAAGCCTTCAACACATTAACATGGCAAAGAAGAAGAACCTTATTGCCTGCACCAACATCCTTGATATTAACAGTTTGGATTTCGTTATGTTTTGCCCATGTGATTTTTCCACTATTGTCCATGCTAGAAACTGGAACTTCACAACCAATTTTTATCATAATTGTCCCTTCATCGTATCCAATCACAATCCTACAAAAATTAAAACATTATATATCACTGCCTTAACTTGAAAGGAAAGAATAAGTAAATAAAAGCATGAACTCTACATTTTCAGTGAAGATTCTTTTTGGAATACACAATGTTGTCACAATATAGAAAATTGTGTCGCGGAGAAAGAAAATGGATTGTCAGTGTGTGTGGAGCTTCAGTAGGAGATGCGAACACATATTCGTGTATTGGCCCTTCACATTGACCATATTACCATAGAACTGAAATAGAGCAAGAGCTAAATATTCATTACCTTCGTGACCCCTTCATGTATCCTAAAGCCCAAACTCGCTGAAGACCATAATTAAGAGTGTTCTCAAGCCTGTAAGTGCATCAAGCAAAGTGTTATTCACTTGTTCTACAAGAAAAGAAATAATTAAATGCTTGGGAGAAATGGAAGAATTAAGAACAGACCACATTCTTGCTCATGATTCATGAAAAAGGCACTATCTACACTACCAATTTAAAGAAATAAACTTGCATCAGTTGGGAAACAACGAATGTGTATAGTCCAGTGCAGAAGATATTACTTGCAAACAAAAAACATGTAGAAGAAAAAAATTACAGCCAGTAACTGTATTGCGTGTAACTAAATAGATTTTAGTAAAACAAAGCTGGTTTTCAGACAGCACACTGTTGGTATCATCTCCAAGCAATATCATAGTATGAGAGAGTACCTGTAGGTTGTAGAGTGCCACAAGCGAACGGTGCCATCCTCTGAGCCAGTAATTATAGTAGGTAGTTCTGGATGGAAACAGACAACGGACACATTGTGTGCATGTCCTTCAAGTGTTTGAACACAACTCTTGGTTTGGTAATCCCAAACCTGATCCAAAAGATCAGGTAATAAGTCAGATCAATCCCAATATACCATCACAATAGCACAATTCATCGCAGAAGACACGCCTTTGCAGTTTGATCATCAGATCCAGTAATTAAAAATGGTCGATCACCACCGGTGAATTAATCAGCACAGTTCATGCCTTTTGAGTGGCCATCTAATGTGAAGTTAGGATCAGGAGAACCAATACTCCATATCTGAAGTTCATGTTCAATATTAGGATATCAACCAAGCATTGCATAAAGAAAAAGTAAAAGGATGATGGCTAAAGAAAATAGGAAATATAAGCTTAAGTGGCGGACAAATAGCTTTTGCACTCATTGTACATAGCTATATACTATTATTGTTGGAAATATGCCCTAGAGGCAATAATAAAAGCATTATTATTATATTTCCTTATTCATGATAATTGTCTTTATTCGTGCTATAATTGTGTTAACCGGAAATCGTAATACATGTGTGAATAACAGACAACAATATGTCCCTAGTGAGCCTCTAGTTGACTAGCTCGTTGATCGACAGATAGTCATGGTTTCCTGACTATGGACATTGGATGTCATCGATAACGGGATCACATCATTAGGAGAATGATGTGATGGACAAGACCCAATCCTAAACATAGCATAAGATCGCATAGTTCGTTTGCTAGAGTTATCCAATGTCAAGTATCCTTTCCTTAGACCATGAGATCGTGTAACTCCCGGATACCGTAGGAGTGCTTTGGGTGTGCCAAACGTCACAACGTAACTGGGTGACTATAAAGGTATACTACGGGTATCTCTGAAAGTGTCTGTTGGGTTGACATGGATCGAGACTGGGATTTGTCACTCCGCTTGACGGAGAGGTATCACCGGGCCCTCTCGGTAATGCATCATCACAATGAGCTCAAGGTGATCAAAGTGTTTGATCACAGGATCATGCATTACGGAACGAGAAAAGTGACTTGCCGGTAACGAGATTGAACGAGGTATTGGTGTACCGACGATCGAATCTCGGGCAAGTAAAATACCGATTGACAAAGGGAATCGTATACGGGATTAATTGAATCCTCGACATCGTGGTTCATCCGATGAGATCATCGTGGAGTATGTGGGAGCCAACATGGGTATCCAGATCCCGCTGTTGGTTATTGCCCGAGAGCCGTCTCGGTCATGTCTGCATGTCTCCCGAACCCGTAGGGTCTACACACTTAAGGTTCGGTGACGCTAGGGTTGTGAAGATATGTATGTGCAGTAACCCGAATGTTGTTCGGAGTCCCGGATGAGATCCCGGACGTCACGAGGAGTTCCAGAATGGTCCGGAGGTAAAGAATTATATATAGGAAGTGCTATTTTGGCCATCGGGACAAGTTTCGGTGTTATCGGTATTGTACCGGGACCACCGGAGGGGTCCCGGGGTCCACCAGGTGGGGCCACCTACCTTGGTGGGCCACATGGGCCCTAGGGGGTGCGCCTTGGCCTGCTTGGGCCAAGGGGAACCAGCCCCAAGAGGCCCATGCGCCAAGAGAGAAAAAAAGGGGAGAGTCCTACAAGGGGAAGGCACCTCCGAGGTGCCTTGGGGAGGATGGACTCCTCCCCACCCTTGGCCGCACCCTTCCTTGGAGGAAGGGGCAAGGGCTGCGCCTCCCCCTCTCCCTTGGCCCTATATATAGTGGGGAAAAGGAGGAGCAAACCAACCCTAATGCCCTGGCTCCTCCCTCCTCCCTGCAACACCTCCTCCTCCTCCCGTAGTTGCTTAGCGAAGCCCTGCCGGAGTTCTGCTGCATCCACCACCACACCGTCGTGCTGGATCTTCCTCAACCTCTCCTTCCCCCTTGCTGGATCAAGAAGGAGGAGACGTCTCCCGTCCCGTACGTGTGTTGAACGCGGAGGTGCCGTCCGTTCGGTACTAGATCATCGGTGAATTGGATCACGGCAAGTACGACTACCTCATCCACGTTCACTCGAACGCTTCCGTTGCGATCTACAAAGTGGTATGTAGATGCTATCCAATCTGAATACTCG
Source organism: Aegilops umbellulata (assembly GCA_032464435.1). Taxonomy (NCBI): domain Eukaryota; kingdom Viridiplantae; phylum Streptophyta; class Magnoliopsida; order Poales; family Poaceae; genus Aegilops; species Aegilops umbellulata. The sequence continues at coordinate 643,153,499 of CP136060.1, read as the reverse complement.
TTGCTAGATGAACTCATAGATGGATCTTGGTGAAACCGTAGGAAAAATTTTAATTTTCTGCAACGTTCCCCAACAGTGGCATCATGAGCTAGGTCTATGCGTAGTTCTTCTTGCGCGAGTAGAACACAATTTGTTGTGGGCGTAGATGTTGTCAACTTTTCTTGCCGTTACTAGTCTTATCTTGCTTCAGCGGTATTGTGGGATGAAGCGGCCCGGACCAACCTTACACGTACGCTTACGTGAGACCGGTTCCACCGACTAACATGCACTAGTTGCATAAGGTGGCTGGCTGGTGTCTGTCTCTCCTACTTTAGTTGGAGCGGATTCGATGAAAAGGGTCCTTATGAAGGGTAAATAGAAGTTGACAAATCACGTTGTGGTTTTACGTAGGTAAGAAAACGTTCTTGCTAGAACCCTAATTCAGCCACGTAAAAACTTGCAACAACAATTAGAGGACGTCTAACTTGTTTTTGCAGCAAGTGCTTTGTGATATGATATGGCCAAAGTTGTGATGTATGATGAATGATCTATATGTGATGTATGAGATGTTCATGCTATTGTAATAGGAATCACGACTTGCATGTCGATGAGTATGACAACCGGCAGGAGCCATAGGAGTTGTCTTTATCTTTTGTATGACCTGCGTGTCATTGAGAATCGCCATGTAAATTACTTTACTTTATTGCTAAACGCGTTAGCCATAGTAGTAGAAGTAATAGTTGGCGAGCAACTTCATGGAGACACGATGATGAAGATCATGGTGTCAAGCCGGTGACAAGATGATCATGGAGCCCTAAGATGGAGATCAAAGGAGCTATGTGATATTGGCCATATCATGTCACGTTTATTATTTGATTGCATGTGATGTTTATCATGTTTTGCATCTTGTTTACTTAGAACGACGGTAGTAAATAAGATGATCCCTCATAACAATTTCAAGAAAGTGTTCACCCTAACTGTGCACCGTTGCTAAGGTTCGTCGTTCCGAAGCACCACGTGATGATCGGGTGTGATAGGTCCTTACGTTCGCATACAACGGGTGTAAGACAGATTTACACACGCAAAACACTTAGGTTGACTTGACGAGACGAGCCTAGCATGTACAGACATGGCCTCGGAACACAGAAGACCGAAAGGTCGAGCATGAGTCGTATAGAAGATACGATCAACATGAAGATGTTCATCGATGTTGGCTAGTCCGTCTCACGTGATGATCGGACACGGCCTAGTTGACTCGGATCATGTAATACTTAGATGACTAGAAGAGGGATGTCTATCTAAGTGGGAGTTCATTAAATAATTTGATTAAATGAACTTTATTATCATGAACTTAGTCTAAATATTTACAATATGTCTTGTAGATCAAATGGCCAACGTAGTCCTCAACTTCAACGCGTTCCTAGAGAAAACCAAGCTGAAAGACAATGGTAGCAACTATACGGACTGGGTCCGGAACCTGAGGATTATCCTCATAGCTGCCAAGAAAGATTATGTCCTAAGAGCACCGCTGGGTGACGCACCTATTCTCCCTGCAGAACAAGACGTTATGAACGCTTGGCAGTCACGCTGCGATGATTACTCCCTCGTTCAGTGCGGCATGCTTTACAGCTTAGAGCCGGGGCTCCAAAAACGTTTTGAGAGACATGGAGCATATGAGATGTTCGAAGAGCTGAAAATGGTTTTCCAAGCTCATGCCCGGGTCGAGAGATATGAAGTCTCCGACAAATTCTTTAGCTGTAAGATGGAGGAAAATGGCTCTGTCAGTGAGCACATACTCAAAATGTCTGGGTTGCACAACCGCATGACTCAACTGGAAGTTAATCTCCCGGAAGAAGCGGTCATTGACAGAATCCTCCAGTCGCTTCCACCTAGCTACAAGAGCTTTGTGATGAACTATAATATGCAGGGGATGGTAAAGACCATTCCTGAGGTATATGCTATGCTGAAATCAGCAGAGGTAGAAATCAAGAAAGAACATCAAGTGTTGATGGTGAATAAAACCACTAAGTTCAAGAAGGGCAAGGGTAAAAAGAACTTCAAGAAGGACGGCAAGGAAGTTGCCGCGCCCGGTAAGCAAGTTGCCGGGAAGAAGCCAAAGAATGGACCCAAGCCCGAGACTGAGTGTTTTTACTGCAAGGGAAGTGGTCACTGGAAGCGGAACTGCCCCAAATACTTAGCGGACAAGAAGGCCGGCAAAACCAAAGGTATATGTGATATACATGTAATTGATGTGTACCTTACCAGTACTCGTAGTAGCTCTTGGGTATTTGATACCGGTGCAGTTGCTCACATTTGTAACTCAAAGCAGGAGCTGCGGAATAAACGGAGACTAGCGAAGGACGAGGTGACGATGCGCGTCGGGAATGGTTCCAAGGTCGATGTGATCGCCGTCGGCACGCTGCCTCTACATTTACCTACGGGATTAGTTTTAAACCTCAATAATTGTTATTTAGTGCCAAGTTTGAGCATGAACATTGTGTCTGGATCTCGTTTAATTCGAGATGGCTACTCATTTAAATCCGAGAATAATGGTTGTTCTATTTATATGAGAGATATGTTTTATGGTCATGCTCCGATGGTTAATGGTTTATTCTTAATGAATCTCGTACGTGATGATACACATATTCATAGTGTGAATACCAAAAGAGTGAAAGTTGATAACAATAGTCTCACATATTTGTGGCACTGCCGCCTTGGTCACATAGGTGTCAAACGCATGAAGAAGCTCCATACAGATGGACTTTTAGAGTCTCTTGATTATGAATCATTTGACACGTGCGAACCATGCCTCATGGGTAAAATGACCAAGACTCCGTTCTCAGGAACAATGGAGCGAGCAACCAACTTATTGGAAATCATACATACTGATGTGTGCGGTCCAATGAGTGTTGAGGCTCGCGGTGGCTATCGTTATGTTCTCACCCTCACTGATGACTTGAGTAGATATGGGTATATCTACTTGATGAAACACAAGTCTGAGACCTTCGAAAAGTTCAAGGAATTTCAGAGTGAGGTTGAAAATCAACGTGATAGAAAGATCAAGTTTCTACGATCAGATCGTGGAGGAGAATACTTGAGTCACGAATTTGGCACACACTTAAGAAAATGTGGAATAGTTTCACAACTCACGCCGCCTGGAACACCTCAGCGTAATGGTGTGTCCGAATGTCGTAATCGCACTCTATTAGATATGGTGCGATCTATGATGTCTCTTACCGACTTACCGCTATCTTTTTGGGGCTATGCTTTAGAGACTGCCGCATTCACTTTAAATAGGGCTCCGTCGAAATCCGTTGAGACGACACCGTATGAATTATGGTTTGGGAAGAAACCCAAGTTGTCGTTTCTGAAAGTTTGGGGATGCGATGCTTATGTCAAGAAACTTCAACCTGAGAAGCTCGAACCCAAGTCGGAAAAATGCGTCTTCATAGGATACCCAAAAGAAACTGTTGGGTATACCTTCTACCACAGATCCGAAGGCAAGATCTTTGTTGCCAAGAATGGATCCTTTCTAGAGAAAGAGTTTCTCTCGAAAGAAGTAAGTGGGAGGGAAGTAGAACTTGATGAAGTGTTACCTCTTGAACCGGAAAATGGCGAAACTCAAGAAATCGTTCCTGAGGTGCCTGCACCGACTAGAGAGGAAATAAATGATTATGATCAAGATACTTCTGATCAAGCTCCTACTGAAATTCGAAGGTCCACAAGGACACGTTCCGCACCAGAGTGGTACGGCAACCCTGTCTTGGAAATCATGTTGTTAGACAACGGTGAACCTTCGAACTATGAGGAAGCAATGGCGGGCCCGGATTCTGAGAAATGGCTGGAAGCCATGAAATCCGAGATAGGATCCATGTATGAAAACGAAGTATGGACTTTGACTGACTTGCCCGTTGAACGGCGAGCCATAGAAAATAAATGGATCTTTAAGAAGAAGACAGACGCGGATGGTAATGTGACCATCTATAAAGCTCGGCTTGTCGCTAAGGGTTATCGACAAGTTCAAGGGGTTGACTACGATGAGACTTTCTCACCGGTAGCGAAGCTGAAGTCCGTCCGAATCATGTTAGCAATTGCCGCATACTATGATTATGAGATATGGCAAATGGACGTCAAAACGGCATTCCTTAATGGTTTCCTTAAGGAAGAATTGTATATGATGCAGACAGAAGGTTTTGTCGATCCTAAGAACGCTGACAAGGTGTGCAAGCTCCAACGCTCGATTTATGGGCTGGTGCAAGCATCTCGGAGTTGGAACATTCGCTTTGATGAGATGATCAAAGCGTTTGGGTTTACACAGACTTATGGAGAAGCCTGTGTTTACAAGAAAGTGAGTGGGAGCTCTGTAGCATTTCTCATATTATATGTAGACGACATACTTTTGATGGGAAATGATATAGAACTCTTGGACAGCATTAAGGCCTACTTGAATAAAAGTTTTTCAATGAAGGACCTTGGAGAAGCTGCTTATATATTAGGCATCAAGATCTATAGAGATAGATCGAGATGCCTCATAGGTCTTTCACAAAGCACATACCTTGATAAAATATTGAAGAAGTACAATATGGATCAATCTAAGAAAGGGTTCTTACCTGTGTTACAAGGTGTGAAATTGAGCTCAGCTCAATGTCCGACCACGGCAGAAGATATAGAAGAGATGAGCGTCATCCCCTATGCCTCAGCCATAGGTTCTATTATGTATGCCATGCTATGTACCAGACCTGATGTAAACCTTGCCGTAAGTTTGGTAGGTAGGTACCAAAGTAATCCCGGTAAGGAACACTGGACAGCGGTCAAGAATATCCTGAAGTACCTGAAAAGGACTAAGGAAATGTTTCTCGTTTATGGAGGTGACGAAGAGCTCGTCATAAAAGGTTACGTCGACGCTAGCTTCGACACAGATCTGGATGACTCTAAGTCACAAACCGGATACGTGTATATTTTGAATGGTGGGGCAGTAAGCTGGTGCAGTTGCAAGCAAAGCGCCGTGGCGGGATCTACATGTGAAGCGGAGTACATGGCAGCCTCGGAGGCAGCACATGAAGCAATTTGGGTGAAGGAGTTCATCACCGACCTCGGAGTCATACCCAATGCGTCGGGGCCAATCAAGCTCTTCTGTGACAACACTGGAGCTATTGCACTTGCAAAGGAGCCCAGGTTTCACAAGAAGACTAGGCACATCAAGCGTCGCTTCAACTCCATTCGTGAAAATGTTCAAGATGGAGACATAGAGATTTGTAAAGTGCACACGGATCTGAATGTCGCAGATCCGTTGACTAAACCTCTCCCTAAGGCAAAACATGATCAGCACCAGAACTCTATGGGTGTTCGATTCATCACAATGTAACTAGATTATTGACTCTAGTGCAAGTGGGAGACTGTTGGAAATATGCCCTAGAGGCAATAATAAAAGCATTATTATTATATTTCCTTATTCATGATAATTGTCTTTATTCGTGCTATAATTGTGTTAACCGGAAATCGTAATACATGTGTGAATAACAGACAACAATATGTCCCTAGTGAGCCTCTAGTTGACTAGCTCGTTGATCGACAGATAGTCATGGTTTCCTGACTATGGACATTGGATGTCATCGATAACGGGATCACATCATTAGGAGAATGATGTGATGGACAAGACCCAATCCTAAACATAGCATAAGATCGCATAGTTCGTTTGCTAGAGTTATCCAATGTCAAGTATCCTTTCCTTAGACCATGAGATCGTGTAACTCCCGGATACCGTAGGAGTGCTTTGGGTGTGCCAAACGTCACAACGTAACTGGGTGACTATAAAGGTATACTACGGGTATCTCTGAAAGTGTCTGTTGGGTTGACATGGATCGAGACTGGGATTTGTCACTCCGCTTGACGGAGAGGTATCACCGGGCCCTCTCGGTAATGCATCATCACAATGAGCTCAAGGTGATCAAAGTGTTTGATCACAGGATCATGCATTACGGAACGAGAAAAGTGACTTGCCGGTAACGAGATTGAACGAGGTATTGGTGTACCGACGATCGAATCTCGGGCAAGTAAAATACCGATTGACAAAGGGAATCGTATACGGGATTAATTGAATCCTCGACATCGTGGTTCATCCGATGAGATCATCGTGGAGTATGTGGGAGCCAACATGGGTATCCAGATCCCGCTGTTGGTTATTGCCCGAGAGCCGTCTCGGTCATGTCTGCATGTCTCCCGAACCCGTAGGGTCTACACACTTAAGGTTCGGTGACGCTAGGGTTGTGAAGATATGTATGTGCAGTAACCCGAATGTTGTTCGGAGTCCCGGATGAGATCCCGGACGTCACGAGGAGTTCCGGAATGGTCCGGAGGTAAATAATTATATATAGGAAGTGTTATTTTGGCCATCGGGACAAGTTTCGGTGTTATCGGTATTGTACCGGGACCACCGGAGGGGTCCCGGGTGTTGGGGAACGTAGTAATTTCAAAAAAAATTCCTACGCACACGCAAGATCATGGTGATGCATAGCAACGAGAGGGGAGAGTGTTGTCTATGTACCCTCGTAGACCGAAGCGGAAGCGTTGACACAACGTAGAGGAAGTAGTCGTACGTTCTCCTCGCGATCCAACCGATCACAGCACCGTTACTCCGGCACCTCCGAGTTCTTGGCACACGTTCAGCTCGATGACGATCCCCGGGCTCCGATCCAGCAAAGCGTCGAGGAAGAGTTCTGTCAGCACGACGGCGTGGTGACGATCTTGATGAGTTACCGGCGCAGGGCTTTCGCCTAAGCACTGCAACGATATGACCGAGGTGGAATTTGGTGGAAGGGGGCACCGCACACGGCTAAGGAAAGATCTCAATGATCAATTGTGTGTCTATGGGGTGCCCCCTGCCCCTGTATATAAAGGATGGAGGAGGAGGAGGCCGGCCAAGCCAATTGGTGCGGCCAAGATATGGAGTCCTACTAGGACTCCAAGTCCTAGTAGGAGTCCACCAAGAGGGGAGGAAGGGAGAAGGAATAGGAGGAGAAGGAGAGGTGGCCGGCCCCCTTTTCCCTAGTCCAATTCGGACTAGAGGGGAGGGGGGGCGCAGCAGCCTTTTTCCTTTTCCCACTAAAGCCCATCAAGGCCCATTAGTTCTCCCGTAATCCCGTAACTCTCCGGTACCTCCGAAAATACCCGAACCACTCAGAACCCTTCCGATGTCCGAAAATAGTCGTCCAATATATCGATCTTTACGTCTCGACCATTTCGAGACTCCTCGTCATGTCCCCGATCTCATCCGGGACTCCGAACTCCTTCGGTACATCAAAACTCATAAACTCATAATATAACTGTCATCGAAACCTTAAGCGTGCGGACCCTACGGTTCGAGAACAATGTAGACATGACCGAGACACATCTCCGGTCAATAACCAATAGCGGGACCTGGATGCCCATATTGGCTCCTACATATTCTGCGAAGATCTTTATCGGTCAGACCGCATAACAACATACGTTGTTCCCTTTGTCATGGGTATGTTACTTGCCCGAGATTCGATCGTCGGTATCCAATACCTAGTTCAATCTCGTTACCGGCAAGTCTCTTTACTCATTCCGTAATACATCATCTCACAACTAACACATTAGTTGCAATGCTTGCAAGGCTTATGTGATGTGCATTACCGAGAGGGCCCAGAGATACCTCTCCGACAATCGGAGTGACAAATCCTATTCCCGAAATACGCCAACCCAACATGTACCTTCGGAGACACCTGTAGAGCACCTTTATAATCACCCAGTTACGTTGTGACGTTTGGTAGCACACAAAGTGTTCCTACGGTAAACGGGAGTTGCATAATCTCATAGTTAAAGGAACATGTATAAGTCATGGATAAAAGCAATAGCAACATACTAAACGATCGGGTGCTATGCTAATGGAATGGGTCATGTCAATCAGATCATTCAACTAATGATGTGATCTCGTTTAATCAAATAACAACTCTTTGTTTATGGTTAGGAAACATAACCATCTTTGATTAATGAGCTAGTCAAGTAGAGGCATACTAGTGACACTCTGTTTGTCTATGTATTCACACATGTATTATGTTTCCAGTTAATACAATTCTAGCATGAATAATAAACCTTTATCATGATATAAGGAAATAAATAATAACTTTATTATTGCCTCTAGGGCATATTTCCTTCAGTCTCCCACTTGCACTAGAGTCAATAATCTAGTTCACATCGCCATGTGATTTACCAGCAATAGTTCACATCACCATGTGATTAACACCCATAGTTCACATCGATATGTGACCAACACCCAAAGGGTTTACTAGAGTCAGTAATCTAGTTCACATCGCTTATGTGATTAACACCCAAAGAGTACTAAGGTGTGATCATGTTTTGCTTGTGAGATAATTTTAGTCCACGGGTCTGTCACATTCAGATCCGTAAGTATTTTGCAAATTTCTATGTCAACAATACTCTGCACGGAGCTACTTTAGCTAATTGCTCCCACTTTCAATATGTATCTAGATTGAGACTTAGAGTCATCTAGATTAGTGTCAAAACTTGCATCGACGTAACCTTTTACGACGAACCTTTTTGTCACATCCATAATCGAGAAACATATCCTTATTCCACTAAGGATAATTTTGACCGCTTGTCCAGTGATCTACTCCTAGATCACTATTGTACTCCCTTGCCAAACTCAGTGGTAGGGTATGCAATAGATCTGGTACACAGCATGGCATACTTTATAGAATCTATGGCTGAGGCATAGGAAATGACTTTCATTCTCTTTCTATCATCTGCCGTGGTCGGGCTTTGAGTCTTACTCAAGTTCACACCTTGTAATACAGGCAAGAACTCTTTCTTTGACTGTTCCATTTTGAACTACTTCAAAAAAAAATTCAAGGTATGTACTTATTGAAAACTTATCAAGCGTCTTGATCTATCTCTATAGATCTTGATGCTCAATATGTAAGCAGCTTCACCGAGGTCCTTCTTCGAAAAACTCCTTTCAAATACTCCTTTATGCTTTACAGAATAATTCTACATTATTTCCGATCAATAATATGTCATTTACATATACTTATCAGAAATGCTGTAGTGCTCCCACTCACTTTCTTGTAAATACAGGCTTCACCGCAAGTCTGTATAAAACTATATGCTTTGATCAACTTATCAAAGCGTATATTCCAACTCCGAGATGCTTGCACCAGTCCATAGATGGATCGCTGGAGCTTGCATATTTTGTTAACACCTTCAGGATCGACAAAACCTTCTAGTTGCATCGTATACAACTCTTCTTTAATAAATCCATTAAGGAATGTAGTTTTGTTTATCCATTTGCCGGATTTCATAAAATGCGGCAATTGCTAACATGATTCGGACAGACTTAAGCATAGATACGAGTGAGAAACTCTCATCGTAGTCAACACCTTGAACTTGTCGAAAACCTTTTGCGACAATTCTAGCTTTGTAGATAGTAACACTACTATCAGTGTCCGTCTTCCTCTTCAAGATCCATTTATTTTCTTTGGCTTGCCGATCATCGGGCAAATCCATCAAAGTCCATACTTTGTTCTCATACATGGATCATATCTCAGATTTCATGGCCTCTAACCATTTCGCGGAATCTGGGCTCACCATCGCTTCCTCATAGTTCGCAAGTTCATCATGGTCTAGTAACATGACTTCCAGAATAGGATTACCGTACCACTCTGGTGCGGATCTCACTCTGGTTTACTTACGAGATTCGGTAGTAACTTGATCTGAAGTTACATGATCATCATCATTAGCTTCCTCACTAATTGGTGTAGTAGTCACAGGAACAGTTTTCTGTGATGAACTACTTTCCAATAAGGGAGAAGGTACAATTACCTTATCAAGTTCTACTTTCCTCCCACTCACTTCTTTCAAAAGAAACTCTTTCTCTAGAAAGTTTCCGAACTTAGCAACAAAAGTCTTGCCTTCGGAACTGTGATAGAAGGTGTATCCAACAGTTTCCTTTGGATATCCTATGAAGACACATTTCTCCGATTTGGGTTCGAGCTTATCAGGTTGAAGCTTTTTCACATAAGCATCGCAGCCCCAAACTTTAAGAAACGACAGCTTAGGTTTATTGCTAAACCATAGTTCATACGGTGTCGTCTCAACGGATTTAGATGGTGCCCTATTTAATGTGAATGTAGCTGTCTCTAATGCATAATCCCAAAAACGATAGTGGTAGATCGGTAAGATACATCATAGATTGTACTATATCTAATAAAGTACGGTTATGACGTTCGGACGCACCATTATGCTGCGGTGTTCCAGGTGGCATGAGTTTGTGAAACTATTCCACATTGTTTTAATTGAAGACCAAACTCGTAACTCAAATATTTGTCTCCGCGATCAGATCGTAGAAACCTTATTTTCTTGTCACGATGATTTTCACTTCACTCTAAAATTCTTTGAACTTTTCAAACGTTTCAGACTTATGTTTCATCAAGTAGATATACCCATATCTGCTCAAATCATCTGTGAAGGTCAGAAAATAATGATACTTGTCGCGAGCCTTAATATTCATCGGACCATATACATCAGTATGTATGATTTCCAACAAATCTGTTGCTTGCTCCATTGTTCCGGAGAACGGCGTTTTTAGTCATCTTTCCCAAGAGGCATGGTTCGCAAGCATCAAGTGATTCATAATCAAGTGATTCCAAAAATCCATCAGTATGGAGTTTCTTCATGCGCTTTACACCAATATGACCTAAACGGCAGTGCCACAAATAAGTTGCACTATCATTATTAACTTTGCATCTTTTGGCTTCAATATTATGAATATGTGTATCACTGCGATCGAGATCCAATGAACTATTTTCATTGGTGTGTATGACCATAGAAGGTTTTATTCATGTAAACAGAACAACAATTTATTCTCTTACTTAAATGAATAACTGTATTGCAATTAACATGATCAAATCATATTCATGCTCAACGCAAACACCAAATAACACTTATTTAGTTTCAACACTAATCCCGAAAGTATAGGGAGTGTGTGATGATGATCATATCAATCTTGGAACCACTTCCAACACACATCGTCACCTTGCCCTTTAACTAGTCTTTGTTCATTCTGCAACTCCCGTTTCGAGTTACTAATCTTAGCAACTTGAACTAGTACCAAATACTGAGGGGTTGCTATGAACACTAGTAAAGTACACATCAATAACATGTATATCGAATATACTTATGTTCACTTTGCCATCCTTCTTATCCACCAATCACTTGGGGTAGTTCCGCTTCCAGTGACCAGTCTGCTTGCAATAGAAGCACTCAGTTTCAGGCTTAGGTCCAGACTTGGGTTTCTTCTCTTGAGTAGCAACTTGCTTGCTGTTCTTTTTGAAGATCCCCTTCTCTCCTTTTGCCCTTTTGAAACTAGTGATCTTGTCAACCATCAACACTTGATGTTTTTCTTTGATTTCTACCTTCGCCGATTTTAGCATCGCGAAGAGCTTGGGAATATTTTCCGTTATCCCTTGCATATTATAGTTCATCACGAAGTTCTACTAACTTGGTGATGGTGACTAGAGAATTCTGTCAATCACTATCTTATCTGGAAGATTAACTCCCACTTGATTCAAGCGATTGTAGTACCCAGACAATCTGAGCACATGCTCACTAGTTGAGCGATTCTCCTCCATCTTTTAGCTATAGAACTTGTTGGAGACTTCATATCTCTCAACTCGGGTATTTGCTTGAAATATTAAGTTCAACTCCTAGAACATCTCATATGCTCCATGACGTTCAAAACGTCTTTGAAGTCCCGATTCTAAGAAGTTAAGCATGATGCACTAAACTATTAAGTAGTCATCATATTGAGCTAGCAAAACGTTCATAATGTCTGCATCTGCTCCTGCAATAGGTCCGTCACCTAGCGGTGCATCAAGGACATAATTCTTCTGTGCAGCAATGAGGATAAACCTCAGATCACGGATCCAATCCGCATCATTGCTACTAATATTTTTCAACACAATTTTCTCTAGGAACATATCAAAATAAACATAGGGAAGTAACAACGCGAGCTATTGATCTACAACATAGATATGCTAATACTACCAGGACTAAGTTCATGATAAATTAAAGTTCAATTAATCATATTACTTAAGAACTCCCACTTAGATAGACATCCCTCTAATCCTCTAAGTGATCACGTGATCCAAATCAACTAAACCATGTCCGATCATCACGTGAGATGGAGTAGTTTCAATGGTGAACATCACTATGTTGATCATATCTACTATATGATTCACGCTCGACCTTTCGGTCTCCGTGTTCCGAGGCCATATCTGTTATATGCTAGGCTCGTCAAGTATAACCTGAGTATTCCGCGTGTGCAACTGTTTTGCACCCGTTGTATTTGAACGTAGAGCCTATCACACCCGATCATCACGTGGTGTCTCAGCACGAAGAACTTTCGCAACGGTGCATACTCAGGGAGAACACTTCTTGATAATTAGTGAGAGATCATCTTATAATGCTACCGTCAATCAAAGCAAGATAAGATGCATAAAAGATAAACATCACATGCAATCAATATAAGTGATATGATATGGCCATCATCATCTCGTGCTTGTGATCTCCATCTTCGAAGCACCGTCATGATCACCATCGTCACCGGCGCGACACCTTGATCTTCATCGCAGCATCGTTGTCGTCTCGCCAATCTTATGCTTCCACGACTATCACTACCGCTTAGTAATAAAGTAAAGCATTACATCGCGATTGCATTGCATACAATAAAGCGACAACCATATGGCTCCTGCCAGTTGCCGATAACTCGGTTACAAAACATGATCATCTCATACAATAAAATTTAGCATCATGTCTTGACCATATCACATCACAACATGCCCTGCAAAAACAAGTTAGACGTCCTCTACTTTGTTGTTGCAAGTTTTACGTGGCTGCTACGGGCTTTAAGCAAGAACTCATCTTACCTACGCATCAAAACCACAACGATAGTTTGTCAAATAGACTCCGTTTTAACCTTCTCAAGGACCGAGCGTAGCCACACTCGGTTCAACTAAAGTTGGAGAGACAGTCTTCCGCAAGCCATCTATGTGCAAAGCACGTCGAGGGAACCGGTCTCGCGTAAGCGTACGCGTAAGGTTGGTCCGGATCGTCTCGTCCAACAATACCGCTGAACCAAAGTATGACATGCTGGTAGGCAGTATGACTTGTATCGTCCACAACTCACTTGTGTTCTACTCGTGCAAATAACATCAAACCATAAAACCAGGCTCAGATGCCACTGTTGGAGAACGTAGTAATTTCAAAAAAAAATCCTACGCACACGCAAGATCATGGTGATGCATAGCAACGAGAGGGGAGAGTGTTGTCTACGTACCCTCGTAGACCGAAGCGGAAGCGTTGACACAACGTAGAGGAAGTAGTCGTACGTTCTCCTCGCGATCCAACCGATCACAGCACCGTTACTCCGGCACCTCCGAGTTCTTGGCACACGTTCAGCTCGATGACGATCCCCGGGCTCCGATCCAGCAAAGCGTCGAGGAAGAGTTCTGTCAGCACGACGGCGTGGTGACGATCTTGATGAGTTACCGGCGCAGGGCTTTCGCCTAAGCACTGCAACGATATGACCGAGGTGGAATTTGGTGGAAGGGGCACCGCACACGGCTAAGAAAAGATCTCAATGATCAATTGTGTGTCTATGGGGTGCCCCCTGCCCCTGTATATAAAGGATGGAGGAGGAGGAGGCCGGCCAAGCCAATTGGTGCGGCCAAGATATGGAGTCCTACTAGGACTCCAAGTCCTAGTAGGAGTCCACCAAGAGGGGAGGAAGGGAGAAGGAATAGGAGGAGAAGGAGAGGTGGCCGCCCCCCTTTTCCCTAGTCCAATTTGGACTAGAGGGGAGGGGGGCGCAGCAGCCTTTTTCCTTTTCCCACTAAAGCCCATCAAGGCCCATTACTTCTCCCGTAATCCCATAACTCCCCGGTACCTCCGAAAATACCCGAACCACTCAGAACCCTTCCGATGTCCGAATATAGTCGTCCAATATATCGATCTTTACGTCTCGACCATTTCGAGACTCCTCGTCATGTCCCCGATCTCATCCGGGACTCCGAACTCCTTCGGTACATCAAAACTCATAAACTCATAATATAACTGTCATCGAAACCTTAAGCGTGCGGACCCTATGGTTCGAGAACAATGTAGACATGACCGAGACACATCTCCGGTCAATAACCAATAGCGGGACCTGGATGCCCATACTGGCTCCTACATATTCTGCGAAGATCTTTATCGGTCAGACCGCATAACAACATACGTTGTTCCCTTTGTCATGGGTATGTTACTTGCCCGAGATTCGATCGTCGGTATCCAATACCTAGTTCAATCTCGTTACCGGCAAGTCTCTTTACTCGTTCCGTAATACATCATCTCACAACTAACACATTAGTTGCAATGCTTGCAAGGCTTATGTGATGTGCATTACCGAGAGGGCCCAGAGATACCTCTCCGACAATCGGAGTGACAAATCCTATTCCCAAAATACGCCAACCCAACATGTACCTTCGGAGACACCTGTAGAGCACCTTTATAATCACCCAGTTACGTTGTGACGTTTGGTAGCACACAAAGTGTTCCTACGGTAAACGGGAGTTGCATAATCTCATAGTTAAAGGAACATGTATAAGTCATGGATAAAAGCAATAGCAACATACTAAACGATCGGGTGCTATGCTAATGGAATGGGTCATGTCAATCAGATCATTCAACTAATGATGTGATCTCGTTTAATCAAATAACAACTCTTTGTTTATGGTTAGGAAACATAACCATCTTTGATTAATGAGCTAGTCAAGTAGAGGCATACTAGTGACACTCTGTTTGTCTATGTATTCACACATGTATTATGTTTTCAGTTAATACAATTCTAGCATGAATAATAAACCTTTATCATGATATAAGGAAATAAATAATAACTTTATTATTGCCTCTAGGGCATATTTCCTTCACCAGGTGGGGCCACCTGCCTTGGTGGGCCACATGGGCCCTAGGGGGTGCGCCTTGGCCTGCTTGGGCCAAGGGGAACCAGCCCCAAGAGGCCCATGCGCCAAGAGAGAAAAAAAGGGGAGAGTCCTACAAGGGGAAGGCACCTCCGAGGTGCCTTGGGGAGGATGGACTCCTCCCCACCCTTGGCCGCACCCTTCCTTGGAGGAAGGGGCAAGGGCTGCGCCTCCCCCTCTCCCTTGGCCCTATATATAGTGGGGAAAAGGAGGAGCAAACCAACCCTAATGCCCTGGCTCCTCCCTCCTCCCTGCAACACCTCCTCCTCCTCCTCCCGTAGTTGCTTAGCGAAGCCCTGCCGGAGTTCTGCTGCATCCACCACCACACCGTCGTGCTGGATCTTCCTCAACCTCTCCTTCCCCCTTGCTGGATCAAGAAGGAGGAGACGTCTCCCGTCCCGTACGTGTGTTGAACGCGGAGGTGCCGTCCGTTCGGTACTAGATCATCGGTGAATGGGATCACGGCAAGTATGACTACCTCATCCACGTTCACTCGAACGCTTCCGTTGCGATCTACAAAGTGGTATGTAGATGCTATCCAATCTGAATACTCGTTGCTAGATGAACTCATAGATGGATCTTGGTGAAACCGTAGGAAAAATTTTAATTTTCTGCAACGTTCCCCAACAATTATATGCTAAAATAAAGAATAGTCTGTTTCGCTCAAAGCTAGTTTTTATATCCGTTGAATCAAATCAATTTAGAATTTAACTCCACAAGAACCGAAACTGTAAGTGTGCACACATTTCAGCCATGCATCCCTAATAGGCAGTAGGTTTTAGAAGTATCATAAGACCAAAGAATGAAACTTGCCTGCCTCACATATCATCACAGGATTAACAAAAGGGCAAACCCAGACATCAAAGAATATGTAGAATTGGACACCAAACAATCGATAAATGATGCACCAGGAAAAAAACACAAAATCCATAGATACAACATTGCGGAGTGAGATACTGAATTTGGCCATGTTTTGACATTGAATTTAAATGATGCAATATGCATATTACAAGAAGTTTCATAAAATAAATAAAAGTGCTTGTGAGGACAAGCTGTGTTCAGTCAACTTGATGTTCAGAACCTGTCAACTTGATGTTCAGAACCTGTCATTTTCTATGTGCTTGTGAGGACAAGTTGTGTTGATCAGTGCTGGGATGCTAACACCACAAGAAAGCATGCATGCCATGTTCAGGCTTCTTTTTCTTAGTGTAGATAGAAGTGGCAATTAGTCACCACAAAATGGAGTGCATAGGTTCAGACTTGAAGCATGCATTTTCCATACATAGGTTCAGACTTGAAGCCCGAAAATGTACTCCTGTAGGTTAACAGGAAGAGCTTACATATGATTCATATGGCAAGGGTGACTTGACGCCATTACGAAGACCTCACCGTACATCCGCTCGGCGCCTCCCTGAGAGCAGTGAGTGAGCGAGTGGCATCGGTTAGTGAGCTCAAAACCAGTCCAGTCAGTAGTAGGATGGAGCAGTGGAGTGTAACTTCACTTGATGCACTAATTCAGTCAAAAGCAGAGTAAGAGAGGCAAATTCAGTAACCTGCAATGTCCTAGCCAAATCTATTTGGTCAATGCAACTATGTCGTGCTAGTGCCTTTTGTCTTTGTGGTTGGGCACAGTTTGGCACAATCTGGTCATCTGGCAAAAACAAAAGGTGGGTAGATGTCTTGAGATGCTACCGTATTCTGAATCTCTCTGAATTTCTTGAGACGCTGCAGATGGTACATGATCTTTTAATTACTCCTGTATTTGAGGATCCAAACAGCTTTGCCTACGGTTTACACCAGGTCAAATGGTCAAAAAATTCAGTTTGCTGTTCCATATAAATATTCAGAGTAATTCACAATCTTGTCTAACATGATATTTCCGAATATTCAGAGTAATTCAGTTTGTTGTTCGGTTTAAACTGGCATATGCACCTTGCTCGAAGACAAGATTTGCAAATTCGGTGAACATTCAAAGTCAAGACTGAACATTCAGTGTTAAGTTAACACAACACTGGCATATGCACCTTGTTTGAAGACATGATCAGTTTTAGGAAAGAGAAGATTTACTAATTCAGTTTTTAGGGAAGACAAGACTGAACATTTAAACTCTGGAAGCTGGCATTTAGCAAAGACTGAATATACAAATTCAGTTTTTAGGAAAGACAAGATTTACTAATTCGGTGAACATTCAGTCTGAACATTTCTGAATCTACACACACCTTGCTCGAAATTGATTTGCAAGGCAATCCTGTTGGCTGTCTCCCTTCATCAACTTGGGGCTGGTCTTCTTCCTGGTGCACACGGTTCAAGCTGGACCTACTGAATACAACAATGCAAAGAGCATCAAGCAGTAATAGAGAGCAGAGAACGGAAACCCATGAAAGTACAAAGTTTAAGCTCTGTTCAGCAAATGAAAGCAGCAGTACGAGGCGCTAGGCTAGCTTAAGCAAACATTCGACCTCTCTTGACGAACTCAGGGGCTGGCTCGACGGTCTCGACGGGGGTGGGCAGGAGCGCGAGCCTCCGGCGCGCTGCGGCGTCGCACACCTCCTCGAGCACCGAGACCAGCCGACCCGCAGTCGAGGCGAGCGCGGCGCCGCCCGAGATGATGACGTTGGCGTTGACGACGGCCACGGCCAGGCCGCTCGAGTTGGCGCAGCTGGACACGATTCGGCTCATGGAACATCTGTCATGAGATAGCCTGGGTGTACTAAACATAAATGTAATCGATAAGCTTCTATAGGGAATGCGAAATACTCATGGAACAGGAAAACAGAGCACAGCTTTGCAGAAATAAGATACATGTTTCCTTGTGGGAAAAATACAACATATTGTTTTATTACATGCAGGCCATAGCATCATGAAAAAACAAACTAAGGAGCCATGTTAGATGGTCTGTGCAAGCGGATACATGAATGGTATTAACATGATATACAGCGCGCAAAAAATGGAACTACCTATATATTGCTAATTAACAAAGTAACAGGACGTAGCAAAACAAAATCAAATGTGTAACGATCATAAGCCTTCAGAAATTGTAAGTAAATGTCACACATAAGCTATTTAGGACTGATCATGCATGTACCTGGGAAAGAGCTACCAGTAGTATGATCTATGGAAGTACGATTTTGATACATTTCGCGACCTACATAGCAAATCCATACTGCTATGTTATTGTTATCTATATTATGAGGCTGTTTGGTTGCTGCCCCGTTCGCCTCGCCAATCGCGGGCCGACCAATTAAGGTTTGTTTAAGTAGTGAACCACTAATTAATTCTAGCATCCTGTTTTGTTTAATTAGCTCCATTGTAGAAAGTTTTAGCATCCTCGGTTGTTAAATTAGGGGACCACAAATTAGCTCTAGCATTCATGCTTGTTTAATTAGTGAGCCACTAATTATTCAGCCAACTGAGAAGTAGATACACACAATCAGTGATGTATATGCAACACTAAAACAACCATTACTTGTGTTGCTCTCATCATGGCACACATTGCCTGCTTGTCAACAACCAGAACATGCAGAGGACCAAGGAGATAGCATAAGTCAAGTCAGAAATCATCACATATATGTATCACTGCATGAGTAATATGTCCAACACCAACGGTAGCAAATAAACAGAATCTGAAGAGCTTTCAAACACAAAATGATGGACTCAAAGTGTTTATTTAGTTTCCATGCTCTGAAAATACACAGAATTTTTGAGACCTCATATTTACTTATCATTTCTTTTACAAAGTATTTTGCCAAGATATAAAACTCTACAAAAATCAGGAAGTGACATCAAATGAGTACTTGGACGACATCAATAAACAAATCTAACATTGAGAGAAAACAATCTATAAGCTTTAGCCGAAGCAATCTTGGAAACACTATATTCTGGCATCCAATACTTCTATAATCTCTATAGTTTTACAAATAGAAAACACTATATTTCTCTCAAAGTTAGATTTCTCTAAAGTTCTTAGCACAGAAGGATGCTAGAAATATACGCTACTTAGATCCAAAAATATAATCTTGGAATTGGAAACACTATATTGATGTCTTCCAAATGGAAACAGCAGCACTATACTCTAAAAGTCTCCAAAATTGAATACAACTATTTTAGCGTGCACAACTTATACAAGATTGTGATGCTTAGACATTTATTTCAGTAGAATTCTAGCAGTGCTGCTGCAAATGCAAACCAAAAGCGCCTGATGTTTCTTTACCTTGCCTTGAGTACCAATAGCTCACCATCTACCCATCGTGGGTTTATGAATCCATGTTGCGCTATTCTTCCCTGACCTTTATAACTGGCAGTCTAAAAAATTGAAACGAAGGTCAGGGAACACATATGCTCAGGTGCTTGGCCGAATATCCAAAGCAGATGAGTTTTGCTTCAACATACTCGAAAAACTCCACATAATCAGTATGTGCTTCAGCAGGGTAGAAAGATGGGACGGAGCTCACCACGTCCACCTGCAGCAGCAACAACAACATCTGAGCAACCTGCACACAAAACAAAACAAATCAAAGACAGGATGAATGAGAGGGAGGGGAGATGAAGAAACAGAGAAGACAAGGGGAGGGAGGACAGGAGGTAACCAACTAGGGTCGGAGATCCGAGGTCACCATGGCCGGAGATGGGCGTCGTGGATGAGGAGGAAGAACCAGCGTTCATCGGTGTCGAGGGCCGCCGCCGCCGCCGCGGCAGTAAAGAAGTTGACGCCGTCGTCACCCCGTCCCCATCCGTCCATCCATGGGTGGGTGGTGAAGGAAATATGCCCTAGAGGCAATAATAAAGTTATTATTTATTTCCTTATTTCATGTTAAATGTTTATTATTCATGCTAGAATTGTATTAACCGAAAACATAATACATGTGTGAATACATAGACAAACAGAGTGTCACTAGTATGCCTCTACTTGACTAGCTCATTAATCAAAGATGGTTATGTTTCCTAACCATGAACAAAGAGTTGTTATTTGATTAATGGGATCACATCATTAGATGAATGATCTGATTGACATGACCCATTCCGTTAGCTTAGCACCCAATCGTTTAGTATGTTGCTATTGCTTTCTTCATGACTTATACATGTTCCTATGACTATGAGATTATGCAACTCCCGTTTACCGAAGGAACACTTTGTGTGCTACCAAACGTCACAACGTAACTGGGTGATTATAAAGGTGCTCTACAGGTGTCTCCGAAGGTACATGTTGGGTTGGCGTATTTCGAGATTAGAATTTGTCACTCCGATTGTCGGACAGGTATCTCTGGGCCCTCTCGGTAATGCACATCACATAAGCCTTGCAAGCATTGCAACTAATGAGTTAGTTGCAAGATGATGTATTACGGAACAAGTAAAGAGACTTGCCAGTAACGAGATTGAACTAGGTATAGGATACCGACGATCGAATCTCGGGCAAGTAACATACCGATGACAAAGGGAACAACGTATGTTGTTATGCGGTCTGACCGATAAAGATCTTCGTAGAATATGTGGGAGCCAATATGAACATCCAGGTTCCGCTATTGGTTAGTGACCGGAGACGTGTCTCGGTCATGTCTACATTGTTCTCGAACCGTAGGGTCCGCATGCTTAAGGTTTCGATGACAGTTATATAATGAGTTTATGAGTTTTGATGTACCGAAGGAGTTCGGAGTCCCGGATGAGATCGGGGACATGACGAGGAGTCTCGAAATGGTCGGGACGTAAAGATCAATATATTGGACGACTATATTCGGACATCGGAAAGGTTCCGAGTGATTCGGGTATTTTCGGAGGTACCGGGGAGTTACGGGAATACGAGGAAGAAGCAATGAGCCTTGATGGGCCTTAGTGGGAAGGACCAGGAGGTGGCGCGCGCCCCTCCCAAGCCCAGTCCGAATTGGACAAGGGGTTTGGGGCGCGGCCCCTCTCTCCCTTCCTTCCCCTCTTCCCCCCTTTCCCCCCTTGTCCTAGTTGGACTAGGAAAGGAGGAAACCTACTCCAACTAGGAGTAGGAATCCTACTCCCTGGCGCGCCCCTCCTAGGGCCGGCCTCCTCCCCCTTGCTCCTTTATATACGGGGGCAGGGGGGCACCCCATGACACACAAGTTGATCTTCGTGATCATTCCTTAGCCGTGTGCGGTGCCCCCCTCCACCATATTCTACCTCGGTCATATTGTAGCGGTGCTTAGGCGAAGCCATGCGACGGTTGAACATCAAGATCGTACAATCTATGATGTTTCTTACCGATTTATCACTATCGTTTTGGGGTTATGCATTAGAGACAACTGCATTCACGTTAAAAAGGGCACCATCTAAATCCGTTGAGACGACACAATCTGAACTGTGGTTTGGCAAGAAACCAAAGTTGTCGTTTCTTAAAAGTTTGGGGTTGTGATGCTTATATGAAAAAGTTTCATCCTGATAAGCTCAAACCAAAATCGGAGAAATATGTCTCCATAGGATACCCAAAGGAGACTGTTGGGTACACCTTCTATCACAGATCCGAAGGCAAGACATTCGTTGCTAAGAATGGATCCTTTCTAGAGAAGGAGTTTCTCTCGAAAGAAGTGAGTAGGAGGAAAGTAGAACTTGATAAGGTAACTGTACCTGCTCCCTTATTGGAAAGTAGTTCATCACAGAAATCTGTTCCTGTGACTACTACACCAATTAGTGAGGAAGATAATGATGATGATCATGTAACTTCGGATCAAGTTACTACCGAACCTCGTAGGTCAACCAGAGTGAGATCCGCACCAGAGTGGTACGGTAATCCTATTCTGGAGGTCATGTTACTTGACCATGACGAACCTACGAACTATCAGGAAGCGATGATGAGCCCAGATTCCACAAAATGGTTTGAGGCCATGAAATCTGAGATGGGATCCATGTATGAGAACAAAGTATGGACTTTGATGGATTTGCCCGATGATCGGCAAGCCATAGAAAATAAATGGATCTTCAAGAGGAAGACAGACGCTGATAGTAGTGTTACTATCTACAAAGCTAGAATTGTCGCAAAAGGTTTTCGACAAGTTCAAGGTGTTGACTACGATGAGAGTTTCTCACTCGTATCTATGCTTAAGTCTGTCCGAATCATGTTAGCAATTGCCGCATTTTATGAAATCCGGCAAATGGATAAACAAAACTGCATTCCTTAATGGATTTATTAAAGAAGAGTTGTATACGATGCAACTAGAAGGTTTTGTCGATCCTAAAGGTGTTAACAAAATATGCAAGCTCCAGCGATCCATCTATGGACTGGTGCAAGCATCTCGGAGTTGGAATATACGCTTTGATAAGTTGATCAAAGCATATAGTTTTGTACAGACTTGCGGTGAAGCCTGTATTTACAAGAAAGTGAGTGGGAGCACTACAGCATTTCTGATAAGTATATGTAAATGACATATTGTTGATCGGAAATAATGTAGAATTATTCTGTGAAGCATAAAGGAGTATTTGAAAGGAGTTTTTCGAAGAAGGACCTCGGTGAAGCTGCTTACATATTAAGCATCAAGATCTATAGAGATAGATCAAGACGCTTGATAAGTTTTCAATGAGTACATACCTTGACAAGATTTTGAAGTAGTTCAAAATGGAACAGTCAAATAAAGAGTTCTTGCCTGTGTTACAAGGTGTGAAATTGAGTAAGACTCAAAACCCGACCACGGCAGAAGATAGAAAGAGAATGAAAGTCATTCCCTATGCCTTGGCCATAGGTTCTATAAAGTATGTCATGCTGTGTACCAGATCTATTGTATACCCTACACTGTGTTTAGCAAGGGAGTACAATAGTGATCTAGGAGTAGATCACTGGACAGCGGTCAAAATTGTCCTTAGTGGAATTAGGATATGTTTCTCGATTATGGAGGTGACAAAAGATTCGTCGTAAAGGGTTACATCGATGCAAGTTTTGACACTAATCTAGATGACTCTAAGTCTTGGTCTAGATACATATTGAAAGTGGGAGCAATTAGGTAGAGTAGCTCCGTGCAGAGTATTGTTGACATAGAAATTTGCAAAATACTTACGGATCTGAACATGACAGACCAGTTGACTAAAATTATCTCACAAGCAAAACATGATCACACCTTAGTACTCTTTGGGTGTTAATCACATAGCGATGTGAACTAGATTACTGACTCTAGTAAACCCTTTTGCTGTTGGTCACATATAGATGTGAACTATGGGTGTTAATCACATGGTGATGTGAACTATTGCTGTTAAATCACATGGCTATGTGAACTATATTATTGACTCTAGTGCAAGTGGGAGACTGAAGGAAATATGCCCTAGAGGCAATAATAAAGTTATTATTTATTTCCTTATTTCATGATAAATGTTTATTATTCATGCTAGAATTGTATTAACCGGAAACATAATACATGTGTGAATACATAGACAAACAGAGTGTCACTAGTATGCCTCTACTTGACTAGCTCATTAATCAAAGATGGTTATGTTTCCTAACCATGGACAAAGAGTTGTTATTTGATTAATGGGATCGCATCATTAGATGAATGATCTGATTGACATGACCCATTCCGTTAGCTTAGCACCCGATCGTTTAGTATGTTGCTATTGCTTTCTTCATGACTTATACATGTTCCTATGACTATGAGATTATGCAACTCCCGTTTACCGGAGGAACACTTTGTGTGCTACCAAACGTCACAACGTAACTGGGTGATTATAAAGGTGCTCTACAGGTGTCTCCGAAGGTACATGTTGGGTTGGCGTATTTCGAGATTAGGATTTGTCACTCCGATTGTCGGAGAGGTATCTTTGGGCCCTCTCGGTAATGCGCATCACATAAGCCTTGCAAGCATTGCAACTAATGAGTTAGTTGCAAGATGATGTATTACGGAACAAGTAAAGAGACTTGCCGGTAACGAGATTGAACTAGGTATAGGATACCGACGATCGAATCTCGGGCAAGTAACATACCGATGACAAAGGGAACAACGTATGTTGTTATGCGGTCTGACCGATAAAGATCTTCGTAGAATATGTGGGAGCCAATATGAACATCCAGGTTCCGCTATTGGTTAGTGACCGGAGACGTGTCTCGGTCATGTCTACATTGTTCTCGAACCGTAGGGTCCGCACGCTTAAGGTTTCGATGACAGTTATATAATAAGTTTATGAGTTTTGATGTACGGAAGGAGTTCGGAGTCCCGGATGAGATCGGGGACATGACGAGGAGTCTCGAAATGGTCGAGACGTAAAGATCAATATATTGGACGACTATATTCGGACATCGGAAAGGTTCCGAGTGATTCGGGTATTTTCGGAGGTACCGGGGAGTTACGGGAATACGAGGAAGAAGCAATGGGCCTTGATGGGCCTTAGTGGGAAGGACCAGGAGGTGGCGTGCGCCCCTCCCAAGCCCAGTCCGAATTGGACAAGGGGTTTGGGGCGCGGCCCCTCTCTCCCTTCCTTCCCCTCTTCCCCCTTTCCCCCCTTGTCCTAGTTGGACTAGGAAAGGAGGAAACCTACTCCAACTAGGAGTAGGAATCCTACTCCCTGGCGCGCCCCTCCTAGGGCCGGCCTCCTCCCCCTTGCTCCTTTATATACGGGAGCAGGGGGCACCCCATGACACACAAATTGATCTTCGTGATCGTTCCTTAGCCATGTGCGGTGCCCCCCTCCACCATATTCTACCTCGATCATATTGTAGCGGTGCTTACGCGAAGCCCTGCGACGGTTGAACATCAAGATCATCACCACGCCGTCGTGCTGACGGAACTCCTCCCCGAAGCTTTGCTGGATCGGAGCCCGGGGAGCGTCATCGAGCTGAACGTGTGCCAAGAACTCGGAGGTGCCGGAGTAACGGTGCTTGGATCGGTCGGATCGGGAAGACGTACGACTACTTCCTCTATGTTGTGTCAGGCTTCCGCTTCGGTCTACGAGGGTACGTAGACAACACTCACCCCTCTCGTTGCTATGCATCACCATGATCTTGCGTGTGCGTAGCAATTTTTTTGAAATTACTACGTTCCCCAACAGGTGGGTGGGTGAGGGGCGGGGCTAGGGTTTCAGGCGGTGTTGCCCCGTCCGTCCATTCTAGGAGGGAGGTCACCGGTGGCAGCGGGATCTGCCTCTCCTCTCCACTCCGGGTGACGTCCGGCGCGAGTTGGAGGAAGGGGTCGCCGGATCAGACCGCTGCCTAAGCTACTGGGGTGGATCAGCGGCCATGGAGAGAAGGGGAGGGGTCGCATCCGGACGGTGCCGGAGCAGTGGATGGATGTCGACGGCGTGGTTCGAGGCGGTGGGTGGCGGTGGCGGCGGCGGCGATGTGGGCGGGAGGAGAGGAGGCGTGCGGGAGGGGCGGGAACGAGAGAGAGAAGGGGAGAGGAGGCGCACGGGAGGGGGATGGGAGCCGTCTAGGGTTGCCTCCACGGGAGCCAGCCCTTTTATACCCCCTGCGAGTGAAATGACGAAAATGCCCCCGGTGGGGCAGGCTATTTACGCGCGGTGGCACGAAACGGGAGTAACTATTCATTTCTATAGTGCTCATCCTAGATCCGACGGCCGAGGTCATCCAGCGGGTCGATCCGACGGCCGAAAAGGCATCAAGCAAACCGATCCGACGGCCGAGAGTGCCTGAGCTCTGAGAGAGCTCGGTGGAGCATCCTTCTCTTATCTCTTGATATAAAGGACCCGAATAACTGGCGTTCGGACGCCAGGGAGGCCAAGACGAACCTCCATTGGCCCAAAATGCCCACATTACGTTTTTTTATAAAGAAACATATTTTTCTTATAAAAAATTTAGTACACGTAAAATATATAATTGCCATGATATGAATAATACGAAAAATGCCATGTTACTTTACAAAAAATGCCATGATAATCTATACTTTTACAAATGGTATGAATTCCACCCTGTAGATGTTTCACAGTAAAAAAAAATCATGTTTGGGATAGCGATTTATCCTTTATCTTTGTCAAGGACCAAAAGAATGTGATGATGTAAATTTTTTTTGGCTTGATTTGTTCCACTGTGCAAAAGATATATTGTAAGAATGACATATCAATGACAAAAATGCCATGCCAATAAAAATAAAAGCTACCATATCCTCCTAACAATAAGACTGTCATTCTGTTAACAATTAATTAAAAATGCCAGTCCAAAAAATGTCATCCTCCTAACAATAAAAATGACATGTCAATAATAATAATAAAATGACATGCTCTATATAATAATATTGTAATCCTCCTAATAATAAAAATGGCATGTCAGTAATAACAAAAATGGCATGCTCTATATAATAAAACTTCCGTCCTATTAATAACTAAACTGTCATCCTCCTGATAATATAAATGACATGTCAACAAATAATGAAAATGCCATGTTCCCAATAATAAAACTAACATCTAATTAATAATAAAGATGCTATATTTCTAATAATAAAAATGGCATGGTATCTTATTACTTATTAAATTGCAAATCTCTTATTAATAAAAAACTGCCATGTGGCCTATAATAAAAGTGTCATGGTACCTACAATAATAAAAACAAAAAGTGCTATGCTGCCTACAAATAAAAAATGCACATGGAAAGTTAGAAAAAAATGCCCTCTAAAAAAGGGATTTTCGTTCTTTAAAAAATGTAAAAGTTCTGGATTTTTAAATTTTGTAAATGGAAGTCAAATTTGTGGACAAATTTAGCTTAGAAAATATATAAAGAGTTTCGGTCCCAAAATGTTCACAACGCTCTACTTATAGTCTAGTGATAAGCGGGTGCCCACTGGGAAGGAGTTGCTGATTCGAACCCAAACCAGCACGATTCACCGTGCGGCTTATTGGACCGTGCCACACATAAGGATTATGGTTCATCGCAGGGTTAGAACCATTGGCGGACCAGTGGGTCATGGCCCACCCAGAATTTGTCAATTTGGCTATTTCGGCCAATAAACCCACAGTCCTAACAACCCAATATCCCGCACTGTCTATTTCCTCCCACTATGTAAGAGAGTGTGACCTTAATCGGCCGGCCATCGCTCGACCAGATATTCCATTCCCCTCGCCACCACTCCCTTCCTCTCGTCGCCGCCATCCCCGCCGCTTAAGGGCCCAATCGGTGCATGCCATCGCGGCGTCGCTCGCCTCCCCTCCGCCGCCGTTGCTTTGTTGTGAGACTTTATTGACCTACTTACGTTATGGTTTTGCCAAATATCGTACTATGGCATTTGGATTATGCGGATATTTTTTTGAGTGTGCACACCCTTCATGCCATGGGAGTCACATGGCCTTGTAATTTTTTAAAAGAACACAGCACGTCCGCCAGGAGTCAGCTGATAGCGAACGATTCCAACAATCGTATGTGGTCAGGGGCGTGCACCAAGAAACGTGCAACGATTGAGAGAGCATTCGTGAACGTTCGCTAGATAGTACTCCCTCCGTTCAAAAATATAGTGCGTTCTCGGTTTTCGTGCTTCAACTTTGACCATAAATTTAACCAACGAGACCGACTGCGGCGGGGGCAAAAGTTATGCCAATGAATTCGTATGAGAGAAGTGCATATTTCAACCCCGAACATTTGCCCTAGTCTAATTTACAACCCCGAACTTCAATACCGTCTAAATTACAACTCCCAAGTCTCAAAACCGGTCAGGATTCAACCCTCCCCTCCCTGTTGACTGGTTTTGACCTGGGGTGACCAGTTTTGACTAGTCAACGGGTCCAATCAGCATGCCATGTCAGATTTTTTTTTCAAAATTTCAAGAAAAAGTAAATGAAAATCTGTAAGATCAGGAAAAAATCAAGGAAAAAATGAAAAAGCAAAATTCTGAAAAAATTGTTCGCGAAAAAAGCTAGGGAAAAAATTGATTTTTTGGTTTATTCTGGAAATAAATTTTTCGGGGATTTGAGGTTTTGGGTTTTTTCTGTAATTTTTTTGGAAATTCGTTTTCTTATTTTCCCTGTTTTTCAGAAATTGGATTTCTTATTTCTTTTCCTGGATTTTCTTCGATTTTACAGATTGTTTCCTTGGAAATTTTGCATTTTTGCTGATGTGGAATGCTGACTGCACCTGTTGACTGGTCAAAACCGGTCAACCAGGTCAAAACAGGTCAACAGGAGAGGGGAGGGTTGAATCCTAGCTGGTTTTGAGAGTTGGGGGTTGTAATTTAGACGGTATTGGAGTTCGGGGTTGTAAATTAGACTAGGGCAAGAGTTCAGGGTTGAAATATGCACTTCTCTCAATTCGTATTCAAAAGAACTTTTCAATTATATAATTTTTGCTCCCGTGGCAGTCGGTCTCGTTGATTAAATTTATGGTCAACGTTGAACCTCGCAAAGCGCGGACACACTATATTCTGGAACGGAGGGAGTATTTGGGTTTGTCTAAGGCACATCTAGATACGCTCTAGTTATTACACATCTAAGCGACACAATCAAGCATGAGAAGAAAATAAAAAGGAAAAAATACACGAATCTCCATGTAAGATGAATAATATAATACTTAGATTTGCAATACCTATGACAGATTTAAGTGTGCTTTAGCAAAATTGGCAGTATTTCGTAAGTTAACCTATGTACCAGTGCTGTGAAAAAGGGCGTGGCGGCCATGATTTCCTGCACGAACCTTTTGTTCTGAAAAGTCGCACGCCGAGGCCAGGATGGGACGCCACGAGCAACGACGACCTCACATGGGGACACTTCGCCCCGTCCACGCGCGCCGCGTCATGTGTCCATCCCTCGGCCACGCACACCCACTAGTACACCGTAGCCGCTCACGGCGACAAGTTCCACGAGCCAGGCCGGCGAAGGAATAATAAATAAACCGGCCCGCGACAGACGCAGACGTGGCCGGTCATTCACGCGAGCTGCTGACTTCTCTCGAGCACCGAGGAAGCTGCCGCCCGGCGGGACGCGGAAAAGTCCTCCCTCAGCCCCGAGATTCGCATCGCGCGCATCCGGCCGTACGCTTGCCCATCGCCGCGAACCGACGCCTGGCCGACGCGCCGCCCCACGCAACCGGGAGAAGAGAAGACAACGCGCTCGCCGCTCCCCTCCCTCCCCGCGTCGGAGTTACTCCACTTCTTTATCCCGAAGGAGGGAGGGTGGTCGGTGCGCGTCCGTAGCGCGTGCTCGCCGGTATTAATACCCCAGTGCCCACTGCAACCTCCACCCATCGGAACATTCAAGTGGAAGCTCCCCGATCTCCATCACTACAACCAGCCACGATCCCTCAGCCACTTGAGTTCTTCAAGCTTTGAAGCTCACCTAGCTCGCCGCGACCACCGAGAGCACCAAGTCTTGGGCCATGTCGAGCGGCGGCGGGAAGCAGCAGCAGCAGGCGAAGAAGCCGGCGGCGGCGGAGGACATGGAGATCAAGAAGGTCTTCTCCCGCTTCGACACGGACGGCGACGGCCGGATCTCGCCGTCCGAGCTGGCCGCGGTCTCCCGCGCCATCGCGCCCCCGGCCACCGAGTCCGCGCAGGGCCGGGAGGTGGCCTCCATGATGGACGAGCTCGACACCGACCGCGACGGCTACGTGGACCTCGGCGAGTTCGCCGCCTTCCACGGCCGCGGCCGCGGGGAGCGCGAGCTCGACGCCGAGCTGCGCGACGCCTTCGACATCTACGACATCAACGGCGACGGCCGCATCTCCGTCGCCGAGCTCAGCAAGGTCCTCGCCCGGATCGGCGAGGGATGCAGCACCGAGGAGTGCGAGAAGATGATCGCCTCCGTCGACGTCGACGGCGACGGATGCGTCGGCTTCGACGAGTTCAAGAAGATGATGACCGGCGACGCCCCTGACAACAACAAGCCCAAGAAGGAGTAGTGATCCATGTTTTTGCTTGTAAAAAAATTGTAATCCGAGGGGAGGAGCGAAAGGGAGGTGTATGTTAATTGCGGTACTTATTAGTGTCCTGGTCTGAAGATGGTAAAAATTGGGAATAAGGATCAATGTGCAATTGCCACTGTTGTGCTGTACCTCTACGGTAACGGCTGTGTGTGCACGGTACTACTACTAGGCTAGATATTTTCTCCCGGTGTGGGCATCTTGCTCCTTCATTTTCACATGAGAATGGATTTATCAGTTCGGTCAGTGCGATGTTGATGTTCAAGGGTGATACCCAATGCATCGTCAACATTATTTATATTGGCACTTGACAATGCATGTATTGTTATTGTTATTTTCAAGATGTTGAATATTTTTAAGCATATGCTTTAAAATGATTTCACGGGGACTGCAGCAAAAATTAATTATATTTTCTTGGCTTTAAAATTTTTATATATATTATTCGCCGCACCAGGACCACCACGGCGGAGATTGTGCCACCACGTCTGCGGGGGCAGCGTGGGGGGTGGCCCGGGGTGTTGGTGTGGTACTGGCGGTGGTCGGGGATGGCACTGTCCAACGTTTGGCGTGTGTGGCAGTGGGATTCTGGTAGGTTGCTGCTTGATGTGGATCCCGGATGTCAGTGCGGCGGCCCGATGGGTCTTTGCCCCGGTGAGGCGAGGACGGTCGGGCGGTGGTCCGACGGATCTTTGCCCCGGTGAGGCGAGGACGGCCAGGCATGGTCATCGTGGGTGGCGGGAGGCCGGCAGCGTCAGGTGTTTACCTCGTTGATGAGCAAGTCTTTCCTTCCTGCATGGGGAGGGGGATTCACCCGGCGACCTGCTCCATTGTCTTGTCTTCAATAGTTTGGATTCCGGTCATGGTCCAGGGGGAATCTCCGTACAACTTGCCTATGCTAGCAGTGACGACGCCTGCAGGTGCTGTATCCCTCTTGGGGGCGATGCAATGGTCCTAATCATGTTCCACCTCGAGCGCGCGGGGGGGGGGGGGGATCCTTGTTCAGGTTCTCCGAAACAGGCGGGGGCGGAGACACGATGTCGCTTTCTTCATGAAGGTGATGCCTTGGCGGTTCGCGGAGTCCTCAGAGCTGGAGTTTAGGATGTCTCGCTCTTGGTGCGGGTTGCCCCTCCAGACATGGCCCCTAGGGGCACTATGTATTTCATCGGCGGCGCATCCTGTGCGTCATCTTCTTCAGGTCCGGTTAGGTCCTACCTCCCACTTGCCGAGTCCTCTAGGCGCTATGTCGTGGAAGGTACGTTCATCTAATTAGTTCTGTAGTCGTCGTTGTGGCTAGGATGTTGCTTGCAACGGTAGTGACGTGGCATGTTGGCTTTGTGCTCCCTTTGTTTGCATTCTTGGCTAGAGATTGGGCAAGACGGGTTCTCTCATTCTCGATTGTAGTAGGTGTGGTTATAATATCAGGATTAGCGTTGTGTGGTGTGCCATTTGACATTGTATTCAAATCGTGGATGGGTCTCTTCACCATTTCTTCTATCAATGTAAGAAACGCATGCTTGACATCGAGAACACTTTTAGTATATATTATCATATTATACTTAAAGTGCATATTTTTTTATATTATGCTTTAGTGTCAATCTGGAAATATATGAAGGCCTAACATATACTATTTTTTTAACATCGTTCTAACAAATACTAGGAAAGGAACTATTACCTAGGAGGCATTTAATAATCATTTGTCAATAATATAGTAGTATTGTGCTATAGGTATATTATAATTATAATTCTTTTGACTATAATAATGATATTGATTCTCGTTATAGCAGATTATACACAAACAAAGGATGCATGCAAACATTAATGTGAATAATAATATAAATCAATAATGGATCCTTAGAGACTTTCTTTTCAGAACGAAGATCCTTGAGATTTGGTCATGCCTCTATATAGTATCACCATAAGGACGTATCGTAGCATTAGAAATATGAGTGGATTTTTTGCTCTCGGGCTTCATGTAGCGCTTTATTTTCAAACATTAAAAAATCATTTTTTTCTTTCAAAAAAAAATGAAAAACATACACAAGTACTTAGAAAATACATTATTTCTTCTATTTTTTTAGCTCACATGAAAAGTCATTTTGTCATGAAACTTCACAGACAAGTAGTCTACATCCATATGTGTATGTGTATTTTCTCTAGAATTTTTGAAATTTAATTTTTTTGAATTTTTCAAATAAAGGGCTCCATGGAGCTCCCTAGAAATATCAACCATGTGGAAAATATAACTACATCAGGAAAAAGGAAATAGAAAGCCACTACTCATGGCACATATCAAGAACAACACAAAAGCTCCATGCTTAGCAGTTATGATGTCTATCACATTGTCATGACATGCGACTGGGAGAAACAAAGGTACAACTAATTTGTTTATGCCAATCTAATGTGTACAAACATATGGCCACCTTGATTGTTAGACAATATTATCCATTCAATTTATATTACAGGTGGTAACCTGAAAGGGATGTGATACTTTGTCACGTGTTGTCTGGAAGGTTTTAACTGCACGACAACCCAACACTAAATAATGTCCATATGTGCAAGCTTAACTAAAAATGTTGATTTTTGTTACTCTGACCTTTGAAAGTGCTATGCGCAAATTGGCAAAGCCACGGAAATGATTAGTAGTATGTATTATGATGTGCCAAAATTTGTTGTTTTAAGATATCTTGGATTTCAATAAACGACACAAAGTTAATTTTGTTAGCTCAACTATGCAACCTCATGATTTCAAAAAATGATTTTATACTAAAAATTCCATGGAGCCCTTTATTTGAAAAATTCCAAAAAACGATGTTGTTTTAAGATATCTTGGATTTCAAAAAACGATGTCAGTTGAGTGCTAAGGAATTCACAGACAAGATGTCATTTAAGTTTATTTTATATTAAAAATGATTTTGCTACTTGTCAGTTATTCATAATTCCTTAGCACTCAACTGACATCGAGAACCATCGATCCGAGCAATGTTCATTTTTAACTATGAGAGTAAATGCTACATTTTTGGAATATGGTAAAAACTTGTTGAACATTTTTAGGTTTATGAACAAATCTATAAATTAACGATAATTACGGATACTACATTTTGACACTGCTTGTATAAATTATTACAACATGGTGGATATCTTTTAGAACTATACAATGGATGACTTATATATATATATATATATATATATATATATATATATATATATATATATATATATATATATATATATATATATATATATGGATTGACTATTCGTCACCCTGGGTGAGGAATAGTTATTCTTCACCCCCACTATTTTACCACCAATGCACTATAATTTTACGTTTCGTAAGTTTTGTCTTATTTCCGACGTAAAAAGAGATCGTAAGAAAATATACAATCGCCGTAAAAAATATTTTATGTTATGTAAAATTACAAACGTAAAAACATAGTGTAAAATATACATGAACTCCAAATTTTCTTGTCTTATGACCTATATTTTCTTTTCTTATACCAAATTTTACGTAGTGAATCAATAGGAATTTAACCATTTGAATTCCAAACGTAATTTAATTATGAAGTGACCGTAAGATTACCTCGGGTGAAGAATAACTTATTCTGCACCCTGGGTGATGAATAGCACCACTATATATATATTTTAGGTTTTATTGTTTTGGCCGCCAGCCTAATAAACCCACCACACGCCACAGGGAGTAGTAGCTAGTAAATTTATAGGCCAAAACAAGAAGGCAATAACAAATTGATGTACTATTATGATACACAATTTAATAGCGGTATTAATAGTGAATATTTGAAAATAATAATATCAAATATTAAAGAGGCATTTAATGTTGTATATATTCAAACTCTTGTAATGATATTAATTGACATTAGCTGGCTGTGTAGAAGATAAGGACGAAAACATTAATGTTGACAGTTGTAGGATCCTTATGTTTCCTTTCCAAATGGGAGAAACTCCTATGTTGGACTATGCCTATATAATACCACCATTAGGATATATCATGAGAAATATCAACCATAAGGAAAGCCACAGTAGAGAAAAGAAATAGGACATCATTTCTGATGGCAATTATGAAGAACAATACAAGGGCCCTATGCTTGGTAGTTCTTCTGATATCTGCCACTTTTTCATGTCATGCAACTAGGAGAAACGAAGGTACACTCATTTGTTTATGTTGGTCCAATTTTGAAGGAATATACGCAAACCTTAATTTTGTAGACAATTTTGAGTAACTCTTGCATTTTATACTATATATCCATAGCCTAATCTTAATGGGTTGCTCTACTTCGTCATGTGTAGGTACGACTGCATGGAGAGCTTTGTGTGGAGATTTTAAGATATGCGAGAACCCAACAGTGAACAATGTTAATATTTGCAGACTTAACTGTGAATGGTCTGGTTACATCTTTGATGACAGCTACTGCGACCGTGGTAAGTGTTGTTGCGCATTGACACCGCCAAGGAAATGATGGGTACTACGATGTGCCAAAAGTTTGGGCTTGTAAGATATGGTGAATTTCAATAAAGTATACAACTTGATCTTGATTTGAATATGCAACTCCATGATTTTACCATGAAGCCGTTATTCAGGTTCGTTTGATATTGCAAACGGGTTTGTTAAATCCCAGTCACCTGAGAATTCCCTAGCACTTAGTTGACGTCTACAAGCTTTTATTGCACTGGATGAACAAATTAGTACAACATGCTAAATATTCTTTGGTCTTATGAACAAATTTGGAAAACCAATCGACAATTAGCTGGAACTGAACATCTCACTAGCTCAGCCTAGTGAAATAAACCAATTTTCTCTTGACTATGAAAGTGAACTCCAATATATTGTAATATGAAATACTTTTTGATAATTTAATTTTAAACATATAAATAGTGCACACTTGTTTGAAAGTAATAAAAGCCCACAAAAATGACGGGCCCACTCTGAGTGATCTTCATGCAGCTGCTCTGTCCCTCTGTCTCCTCATAGTGCTGCTATACAACGCTTATTTGCGAGCGCTAAAAGGAGCATTGCCCACATCTTGCATAGACAAGGCCTAAAGATCTCCCACGCTTATTCATTGTACGGTCGTGATCGTACAAATTGCAATTTTTTTACATCTCCTCTTCATTTTACTTTAAGATTCTTAACCAATTTAGTTGATTTTTTTTTGAAAAGTGTTTACAATTTTGAAGATTTTTTTCGTGAATTTCAGAAAAAAAATATTATGAATTGAATTTTTT
The DNA here is from genome assembly GCA_032464435.1 of Aegilops umbellulata. NCBI lineage: Eukaryota > Viridiplantae > Streptophyta > Magnoliopsida > Poales > Poaceae > Aegilops > Aegilops umbellulata. The sequence goes on along the minus strand of CP136060.1, from coordinate 643,118,441 downwards.
CCAATATTTGACAAATGTTCCTAAATTTAAACGATTTCAGCAATTTGCAAGATATTCCCAAAACTGAAAACAATTCATAAAATCAAACACTTTCATAAACTTGAATAAATGTTTATCAATTAGAAAAAATAAACAATTTAATTTTTCGATGAGTTTTAAAATTGATCATGCATTTGAAAAATGTTCACGATTTTCGGAAATGTTTGTGAATATAAAATAATAATCAATAATTTAAAAATCTCCATGACTTCAAAAAATGTTCTGAAATTTGATAAATGATCGCAAATTCAAAAGAATATTCATGGACTTGAAACTTAAAAGGTTTCGCATATAGAAAAAATATTCACAAATTCAGAAAAGTTGGAGAATTTAAAAAAGCTTGGTGATTGGCTGTTTTTGGTGAACCTAAAAATATTCGAAATTAAAATAATCATGAATTTGAAAAATGATCATAATTATTTTAAATTGTTCATGTATTAAAAGATAAGAAAAAAGAAAACCTGAAATATGAAGAAAAAAAACTTTTGGAATCTTCCCAGTACCGGACGGAAGGTTGTACATATTTCCAAAAATTATGGTGAACCAAACGCTGATACTTTTTTTTGAGGAAACTGCACCCTTTATTAATGATCAATGTTCATGGTGATACATATTACATCGGGCAAGGATAACAGCCACACGTGGCGCCCAAGAGAAAGGGAAGAACTAGCTTTGGCAAGTGCGTGTGCCTCGCCATTATGTTGACGCTTCTCATGGATAAACTTTAGGTCTCGGAATAAGGTCCGGTGGGCTGTGATCTCCCTCAAGATAGTGACATAGTGACACGGAACGCCTGCTTCAATATTGGCCACCACTTCACTGCAATCCAAAGCAACGCAAACTGAATCCACGTGCAAGTCCATAGCTAATGCCAGAGCTTCGCTACACGCACGAGCTTCCAATGATGTCGGGTCAATCAAGCCTTCAAACACGACGACCGAGACGCCCAAATAAAGTCCATTTTGTCCCGGCAGATGGCAGCCGCCGCTCCTTTCGTTCTGTCACGCGAGATGCCCCCATCGACATTGATTTTCACATTATGCTCTGTTGGACGCTGCCATCCCTTCGAGGGATTGTGTACAAGCCCGTCCTCCTGCACTGTACGCTGCAACTCATTTTTTGCGTGCACATCCTTTTCCCTTGCATGCATGCCGCTGGCTCGTTCGGAGCTCTGAATAGTGACCAACTCAAGATCAGCAAGGAATTTGTTAATGAAGCAATGCTAATGGGGCTCTGGTACTGAACATCGTTATACCTGGCCATGGGAAGCCCGGTCCGGCCAGCCCGGCCCAAAAAGCCTGACCCGGACCGGCCCGACGCTGCTCCCGGGTCGGGCTCGGGCCTAGATTTTGAGCCCGATGGCCGGGCCGGGCCGGGCCCGGCCCGTCGTTTTTGCACTTTTCTGAAGGTCGGGCCGGGCCGGCCCGGAGCCCGACGGGCTTTTACATGTTCGGGCCGGGCTCGGGCCCAGAAAATAGGCCCGATGGCCGGGCCGGGCCCAGCCCGGGCCTGGGTTTTTTGCGTCCGGCTTGGCTAGGCCCGGCCCGAAGCCCGACCTGGCCCGAGGTATGGCCAAGTATAAGCATCGTGTATAGCCCGTCGTCTAGCCCACCATATCGCCCACATCGTCACAAGCATCTTGGAGAGGTCCTCCGACGGTAAAGTGTCCACGAGCCAGTGCAACCACAGCTTAGGATCCTCCGTGCGGTTTGATATGGCGACCTCAGTCAACTCCTCGTCCGCGAGAGCCCAAACACATCTGGCCATCTGACAATCGAACAGGAAGTGGCGCCAAGTATCGTTGGCCGCCTGGCATATCGCGCATTCAGGTGTTTCGGCCATGCTCTGATGCTTGCGCACATCGCTTGTCGGCAAAGATGTCCTAGCTAGTCGCCATGCAAAAACCTTGATTTTAGATGGCACATCTGCTCCCCATAGTTTTGTCCAGGAGCGCCGGTCTGCATCAATATTGGAGTGTCCCGGGTTGTGCTCCAACCAGTCCGTCCTTTGCTGTTTGGTGGCAGCAAGTAAACGGTAAGCCGATCGAACGGTGAAAACACCCTTCCTTTCATAATGCCAGGACCAAAAATCTTCCTGAACTCTGGTGCTTAACGGAATATTGAGTATCGCTGCTATGTCCATCGCATAAAAGTGTTGATCAAGCACTGGAACATCCCATGACGCTGTAGCTTGGTCAATCAACTCAGAAACATGCTGCGGCGGATTATTTGATTTAGCACATACCGGACTCAACTTGTAGTCGCGGGGGATCCAGTTCTCTTCCCAGATGTGTGTATTTTCTCCGGAACCAATCTGTTTTATGAGGCCAAGTTTCAGCGTATCTAATCCTTCGAAGATTGACCTCCAAACCTGCGACGGGTTTTTACCTATCTCTGCATTTAACACCGAAGTATCAGGGTAGTACACAGCCTTCAAGATGCGGGCACTTAACGAGTTAGGTTCCTGGAGGAGACGCCACGCTTGACGAGCCAAAAGTGCCAAATTAAAGAGCTCGATGTCTCGGAACCCCATACCTCCCATGAACTTCGGTTGTGACATGACCTCCCAAGAAACCCAAGCTGTCTTCCTCTCGCCTTTGTTGGAACCCCATCAAAATTTACGCAGCAACCCATTAATATGTAGACACAGCCCCGGGGAAGCTTAAAGCATGCCATAGAATATGTAGGTTGTTGTGTTTACTAGGCCTTAGCCCGCACCGGATCGCCTGTGGGTGATTTCCTAAAATAATGGTGAACAGTAGCTGAAACTTACGTAAATAGAAGAAGAAAACAACCTTGTGTTTACCAGGCCATGGCCCGCTTCGTGTCGCGTGTAGACGATCAATGGACAAAGCTGGTAGCGGGCGATCTGTAGAATTTGCAATCTCATGAGGTCAGGAGTAGGAGCTCGAGAAAGGGAGCTCTTGTTCGGCACTCTAAGCGCCGGTTAACGATACTGGTGCTCACACGCGATGCAGCGGGCCGGCCCAATAACATGCTGAAAAGAAAACGCGAAGAAAAAAACTGACAGTAATATTTCGACAAAGAGCAATGAAACTCAACATACCGCATTAACCACTAGACCGACCTCGCCATGTTTTTTACTACCAGGAAACAATATTGTTTGATCTTTTAATACTACTAGAAAAAGAGCCCATGCGTTGCAACGGGAGAAAAAACATAACACACGCTCTTAACCCAACAACCATCACTCAATAGGTCCATCTCCTTTATTTTTGCGAGGCATCATATTTGTGTTGCCGCTTATCCTCCTTCTCACCTTCGTCGGCGATGGCCTTGGTATTCACACAAAACAACAAAAAACGAGTTTAAATATGGTTAATCCTAAGGCGTCTCTCTCTCCCTCTCTCCTCCCTCGCCCTCTCTCTCTCTCTCACTCTCACTTTCTCTCACTCTCGCGATGAGAAATCTGTTGTTTTCCCCTATGACATTTTTCAGAGGTATGCATGTGTAGTTATCGATGTTTTCTTTTCCCTATATGGTTATAGTGGGGAGTGGGGTGTTTATTTGCATTCCGGATCGCCGCCGGTACGAAAGAAAAACGGATCTTGCACTAGAAATTATAAGTTTGCTTCCAAAACAATATTTTAAAATATTTAACAGGTAAAATTAACATCATATTTAGATTCTACATATTTTTCTAATAAAATTTCATATATAATATGTTAAAATCGAAGTTACGGTTTAAAAGATACAGATAATTTAGAAAACCATTTGTTTGATTTAAATATATTCCAAATAATATTTAAAAATACTTAATAGGTAAAAATAATCTCATATTCATATTCTATAAATTTTTCTAATCAAATTTCATATATAACATGTTTAAATCAGAGTTACGGTTTAAAAGATATGGATGATTTAAAAAAGTATTTGTTTGACTTAAATATGGTCCGCGGATGAATTACCTAAAACGTCAGGGGGGGGGGTTGAAAAACGTAAACTAACGGTTTAGGTGTGACTTAAATCCGGACGACGGGTTGATTTCAAGAAAACACAGGGACTTTTGTGTAAAATACGAAAAAACGATTCCTTCTGACTTAAGGTAGGACTGCGGGTTGAATTCTCTGAAATAGAGGGACTTTTCTGAAAAATGCCATGACGGACGAAAGAAACCCAATTTGCTTTATTATTAGGTAAAGATAAAGAAATATAACATATATTATATAGCCAGTTTAAATTATTGGAAAAAAGAAAACCTGAACTTGAAAACGAATTCACAAAAATATAGAAAAGACCCATGAAATTGAAAAAAGATGAAAATTTTAAAAGCTCATCGAATTTATCAACTCTGAAGAAAAGATCACAAATTTGAGGAAAGTTCATTGATTTTAAAAATAAAGTTAATGAATTTTTAAAAAATGTTTATGAGTTTAAGAAAAGCTCATCACGTTTGAACAAAAGATATTTTTTTAAAAAAATCATTGATTTTGGAAAAAAAGTTCATAAATTTTGAAAAAAAAATGTTTATCCATGTTGAAAAAAAGTTCACGGATGTGAAAAAAATAGTTCATCGGTGTAATATGCCGGCCCAACTCGGGTAGGTCTAGAGCAGTTTTGTTAGCTGGTACCATCGGATTTGTTGTGCTTTCTTTTTCTATTTTTTTTCTTTGTTGGTTCCCTTTCGGCTTTTGTTCCTATTTTTTTCTCTGACTTTATATTTATTACTGTTTTAAATACATAACTATGTGTTAAATATAAATGTATTTTTACACACATATTAAACATATGAATTCTCTAAAATATGTAATCAATTTTTGAAACATGAACCTTTTACCATTACAACAATATGTTTTAAATATTGAAACTATTTTTGGGAATTGTTTTTAAAAATATGCGAACATTTTTTCATGAACTATTTTTTTGCTTCACTTCTTAGATTTTCTTTCTTTCCTTTTAGGTTTTTCTCTTCTAGTTTTTTCTCTTCTGTTGTTTTCGCCTTTTCCTCATTCATTTTGTAAATAATCATTTTCCATAAAGATCAAACTGACACTGCAATAGACAGTTATCTTGGCAAGGGGCGATGGTGGAGTGGCAAGGTCTCCATCAGGATTGAAGGGTGCACGGTGCAAGCCTCATGGCGGAGTAACCGATCCCTTGATAGTTGAAGCTCTATCCTTACGAGATGGTGTCGTTGTTTCCATACTAAGAGGTTTTAGGACGTCGTGATGGAAGTGGATTGCCTTGAGGTCATGAACCTCTCGAACTTTCACCATAATTCATGCTCGGTTGTGGTACCACTACTCCTGGAAATCAGGGAATTATCTTCATCTAGCTCTTTTGTTATTCAGCATGCACCTAGATTATCCAACCTCCCGGGTCACCTCAGCGCCAAGCGAAGCCGTACATTATTAGTAACTGAGAGTTGGATGGATAATGAACCTTCTTTTCTGGTCAGCAACCTCATGGCAGACTATACTAGTTGTGCTTTTGTAAGTAAAGATCGCCATATTCCACGCAACAAAAGTTTTTTGATTTTTCAAAAATAGTAAAAAAATTGCATTGCCTGCAATTGGTCTTTTTTCCCCTATGCTCACAATGATGGCTGGAACCTATTTTTTGTCGGCAATACTATATGGGAACGTTTTTTGCGTTCCCTAGAGAACTGCCTTTTGAATGTTTGATGAAAAGCACGGACCCTAAAGAAGACCTAGTGGCCCCATTAGATAAAAAAATGTTCGCTGGGAACTTGCCTGTGGTGAACGCGTGCGTGTCTACACCTAGACCACCGACAGATGCCCCCCTCGCTATCCCCCATTTTCTGCTCGCGACGCAAAGAGTGAGTGAGAGAGAGAGAGAGTAGAGCAGAGCACAAAGCAGAGGAGTGTGTGTGTGTGTGCGCGCGCGCGCGCGAGAGAGAGAGAGAGAGAGAGAGAGAGCAGAGCAGAACACAAACACAGAGAGAGGTCCAACGACCGTAACTTGGACCGTGCCACCACCATGGATTGTGCTCCAGCGAGCTGCTGCCCTCTCCTTCCTTCTCCTCTTCTACGTCTTCCTTTGTCTCTCCAACCTTGCTACTGCCGTTCCTGTGGTGGAACCGCCGCCGCTAATTGCTTGCAAGAGCACCATTGCCTATTCCTATGGTGCCGCCACGGTTGCGTGTCGCCATGATTGCCGACTCCTGTGACCTCCCACGCCTCCTCACCCGGATCTGCATCCCCCTAGGCTGCATCGCCGTTCTCCAGCCGCCGCGTCGGATCGCATGTGGGCTATTTCCTAAAACAATGGTGACATTGGCTGAAAGTTATGTAAATACTCCCTCCATTCCACAATGTAGTGCTTCCTCTATCCACGTGCTTCAACTTTGATCGTAAATTTAACTACCAAGACCGATTGCGGCGGGAGCAAAAATTATATCAATGAATTCGTATTCGAAAGAAGTATTCAATTATATAATTTTTTCTCCCGCCGCAGTTGGTCTCGTTGGTTAAATTTATGGTCAAAGTTGGACCTCGAAAAGCGCGGGCGCACTATATTTTGGAATGGAAGGAGTAAGAAGAAGACAACTAGTTGATGTGTTTACTAGGCCATGACCTGCTTCGGGTCGCGTGTAGGCGATCGATCGGCAAAGCTGGCAGCGGACGATCTGTAGCATTTGCAATCTCGTGAGGTCAGGAGCAGGAGCTCGAGAAAGAAAGCTCTTGTTTGGCGCTCTAAGCGTCGGTAAACGCTACTGGTGCTCGCACGCGACGCCTGGTGGGCTGGCCCAACAACATGCTGAAAAGAAAAACGCGAAGAAAAAAGTTGACAGTAATATTGCGAGAAGGAGCAATCGAACTGAACATATCTCGTTAACCATTTGACCGACCTCGCCATGTTGTTTACTACCAGGAAACAATATTGTTTGAGCTTTTAATACTGCATATAACATATATTATATAGCCAGTTTGAATCATTTGAAAAAAGAGAGCGTAAACTTGAAAAGGAATTCACAAAAATATAGAAAAGAAACATGAACTTCAAAAAAGATCAAAATTTTAAAAGTTCATCGGTTTGAAAAGTTTCACCAACTTTGGGAAAAAGATCACAAATTTGAGAAAAGTTCATCGATTTTGAAATAAAGTCCATCAATTTTAAAAAAATGTTTATCAGTTTGAAAAAAGTTCATCACTTTTGAACAAAAGATAACAAATTTGTAAAAATCATTGATTTTGGGAAAAGGTTCATCGATTTTGAAAAAAAAAATGTTCATCCATGTTGAAAGAAGGTTCACAAATGTGAAAAAATAGTTCTTAGGCGTAGTATGCCGGCCCAACTCGGGTAGCTCTTGAGCAGTTTTGTTAGCTGGTACCATCGGATTTGTTGTGATTTATTTTTCTTTTTTTCTTTGCTGGTTCCCTTTCGGCTTTTGTTCCTAATTTTCTGTTTTTCTCTGATTTTTATGAAATTCTTGAATTTATGTTTATTACTGTTTGAAATACATAAATATGTTTTAAATATAAATGTATTTTTACACGCATGTTAAACATATGAATTCTCTAAAATATGTAATCATTTTTTGAAACATGAACCTTTTAGCATTAAAACAATATTTTAAAATACTGCAACTAATTTTGGGATTTTTTTTAAAAAAAATACCCGAACATTTTTTCATGAACAATTTTTTGCTTGCGCTTCTTACGTTTTCTTTTTCTCCTTTTCAGTTTTTCTCTTTCCAGTTTTTTTCTTCTCTTGTTTTCATTTCTTTTCCCCATTTCCTCTTCATTCATTTTGTAAATATTCATTTTCCATAAAGATCAAACCGATGATGCAATAAACTGTTGTCTTGGCAAGGGGCCGGTGGTGGAGTGGCAAGGTCTCCTTCAAGATTGAAGGATGCACGGTGCAAACCTCATGGCGGGGGTAACCGATCCCTTGATAGTTGAAGCTCTATCCTTACGAGATGGTGTCGTTTTTTTGCCAAACTCATAGGCTTTCGGGATGTCGTGATGGAAGTTAATTGCCTTGAGGCCGTGAACCTCTGGAACTTTCACCACAATTCGTGCTCGGTTGTGGCACCACTACTCGTGGAACTCGGGGAATTATCTTCATGTTTTAGCTCTTCTATTATTCAGCATGTACCAAATCATCCAGCCTCTCGGCTCACCTCTGCGCCAAAGCGAGGTTGTACTTTGTTAGTTACCGAGAGTTGGATGGATGCTGAACCATATTTCCTAGTAAGCAGCCACATGGCAGCATGTACTAGCTGTGCTTTCGGTTGTCTAAAAATAGTAAATACTCCTTTCGGTCTTCTTCTTCTTCTTCTTCTTCTTTTGCAGATATTGTGTTGTGCATGGAGCGTAGCAATACTTGATCATCATGGCTAAAATGAGCAGAAAGCCCAGCATCGTCCGCAAGTGTTGGGTTGGGACTTGGGACGAGTGATTTTCTGTTACTTAGCAGGATTTGACTTTGTCTCTCTCATGGCTCTCGTGCAGAACGGCAATTATAGTGGAGGCGTAACTTTGGAGGGAAGTTTGGCCGACTTTCCCGTCTGCACGAACAAACAAACGTGACCTCTGATGAGATTCGGTTAGCCAGTACAGACACAGCACGCCGTTCCCATGTACGCTTCGATCTCTCTTCTCTTTCTCAATCATGGCTTGCTTGGTCCGTCACGCATGCACGAACCGATCCGATCAATCTCGTGCACGCGTACGCCCCTGCTGCGCAGGATCGGGTCGTGCTTGGCCTGTGTAAACACATGACATTTACAGCCACGAAATGAACAAAATGGGCCACCAAACCTCACTTTTAGCCGGGCGATGCTCGTGTCTTGAAGCTTCGTAATCCGATTTCGTACGCCTAAACCGACCGACCGACCGATCAGTGTATGGCCCATTATCGTCGCCGTCGTCGACCGCCATGTTTTCGCGGTGGTGGGGCGGCCGCAACTTGGGCCCGTCGCCGTCTCGCCGATCCTCCTCCATCCCACCGCCGTTATGGACGTAGTGCAGGTCCAACGTTGTTGCCGCCGGTCCTCTGAATTGCATTCTGTTGCATGCCAACGTCGTCCTCTTGTTGTTCTCTTCATTAAATAATAATGCCTATGCACTCTTGGCAAATTGATGGTAACCAAATGGCGCTTGACGGTGCGTTGATTTACTGAAGTTGGTGCTATGTTAGTGTCGGTTTCAGTGGCTGCTGCACACTCCAGTTAGATTAGGGATATATAATGTCCTGGAATTACGATGGAAAGTTGATGTGGAATCTAAGCCCCGATTGGTCCAAACCGTGATGGATCGACCTGAAATATGCATGTGTTTGGGCCACCGAGCAGCGCTTTTAGTTGTCTCTTCCCAAAGCCAAGAAAAGGAGTGCTTCTGCTAGTGCCTGCAATCATCATCATCTTGATGCTTACCACAAACAACAGCCGCCCGCCCACCCCTCTGACATGCGGGCCCGGCCCCACACGCCAGTCCCGGCAGGCCTTGCGCAAGCTTTACTGTTACTCAAAAGCAGAGAGACACACACACACACAGAGAGAGAGAGAGAGAGAGGGGGGAAAAGATGCATGGTCTGTGGAGGTGGTGCGGTGGTTGCTTCGAGCCTCTGCAATATTTTGCGACCGGCGTTCGGTGCGCTTTCGAGCTATTTCGCCGTGATCTCGATGCCCGACCCTTCCCCCTTTATATACGGCCGGCCGCCGCGATCCCTCCTCAGCCTCACCGCACCACCGCACCACCTGCCAGTGCCACCGACGACAAGCACGCTCCCCCACTGCCTCCTACCGTCAGCGCCATGGCCTGCAGCTGCTGCGCTCAAGGGGTGGTGTTCGACGCCAACGTGATCCGGAACAGCGCGCTGGAGGACGGGCTCGCCGGGTGGGGGCCGCTGGGCGCGTGCACGGAGCTGTCGGTGCACCACGAGGAGCCGGCCAGGGTGCCCACGGAGACCATCAACGACGTGGAGGACGGGTACAGGCCGAGCGGCAGGTACATTCTGGCGGCCGGCCGCGGCGGCGAGGAGGACGGCCTCTGCCAGGCCATCCCCGCCGGCGCGCTCAAGCCCCGCGTCACGTACCGGGTGGCCGGCTGGATCGGCCTCGGCGACGGCGCCGCCGGGGAGCACGCGGTGCGCGTCAACATTCGCTTGGGCGGCGAAGAAGGAGGCGAGGGCGGGGAGTGCGCGCTGCTGGTCGAGGGCGGCGCGGTGTGCGCCGAGGCCGGCAAGTGGACGGAGATCAAGGGCGTGTTCCGGCTCAAGGCGAGCCCGGCGTCCGGCGCCGCGGTGCACGTCCAGGGCGCGCCCGCCGGCGTGGACGTCAAGGTGATGGATCTCCAGGTGTTCGCCACGGACCGCAAGGCCCGGTTCAAGAAGCTCAGGAAGAAGACTGACAAGGTGAGTCAGCTCTCACATCGCACCACCTATCACTCCAAACTGAAAACGATTTACTACCGTAGGTGCACAATATTTTTCTATGTTTTGGTTGACACGTAAGGTAGGCTAGCTCGTCACCAAACTGCAACATAAATGTACGTACATATACGACAGCTACTGTGGCACCAAACTCGCGACACATGTCAGTTTTGGTTGACACGTAACACAATGACTCATGATGACCGTGCATGAACGTAGGTGCGGAAGCGCGACGTGGTGCTCAAGTTCGCCGGCGCCGGGGCGTCGTCGGCGGTGTCGGGGGCGTCGATCCGGGTGATGCAGATGGACACGAGCTTCGCGTTCGGCGCCTGCATCAACCCGGCGGTGATCCAGGAGCCGGCGTTCGTCGACTACTTCACCAAGCACTTCGACTGGGCTGTGTTCGAGAACGAGCTCAAGTGGTACCACACGGAGGCGGTGCAGGGGCAGCTCAACTACGCCGACCCCGACGCGCTGCTCGACTTCTGCGACCGCCACGGCAAGCCCGTGCGCGGCCACTGCATCTTCTGGGCCGTCGACCGCATGGTGCAGAAGTGGGTCAAGGACCTGCCCAACGACCAGCTCACCGCCGCCGTGCAGGGCCGCCTCACCAGCCTCCTCACCCGCTACGCCGGCCGCTTCCCGCACTACGACGTCAACAACGAGATGCTCCACGGCAGCTTCTTCCAGGACCGCCTCGGCGACGACGTCAACGCCTTCATGTTCAAGGAGACGGCCAGGCTCGACCCTGGCGCCGCCCTCTTCGTCAACGACTACAACGTCGAGGGCGGCGGCGACCCCAACGCCACCCCGGAGAAGTACATCGCGCAGGTCAACGCGCTCATGGAGAAGGGCGCCCCCGTGGGCGGCATCGGACTGCAGGGCCACGTCACCAACCCCGCCGGCGAGATCATCTGCGACGCGCTCGACAAGCTCGCCACCACCGACCTGCCCGTCTGGCTCACCGAGCTGGACGTGTGCGAGTCCGACGTCTGCCTCCGCGCCGAGGACCTGGAGGTGGTGCTCCGGGAGGCGTACGCGCACCCGGCCGTGGAGGGTGTCGTGCTCTGGGGGTTCATGCAGGGACACATGTGGCGCCAGGACGCCTGCCTCGTCAACTCCGACGGCACCATCAACGACGCCGGCCAAAGGTTCATCAACCTGCGGCAGGAGTGGACGTCGCACGCGCGCGGGAAGATCGACAGCGACGGCAACTTCAAGTTCAGGGGGTACCACGGCTCGTACGTCGTGCAGCTCGCCACGGCCACGGGGAAGATGCACAAGGCCTTCAGCGTTGAGAAGGGGGACACGCCTCTCGTGCTGGACATGGACGTGTGACCACGGTTACCTACTACGGCTATTATCTCCGAGTATATATAGTTATACTACTAATACTAATACACACATTCAAGAGCACATTAATTAATTTGATCTAATGGATCGGCAAAGGAATTGTACTACATACACCAACTATAGTTTTGCATTTCTACATTTGGCATTTGGGTATATATTGTACTTATGAGAGAAAGTAATTAAGGTATTGTATTGGTTAATCGAAATGAATGAATAAAATAGATGAGCTATTAATTACTCCCTCTGTAAACAAATATCAGTTTTGCTACTCCCTCCATCCCATAATATACGATCTTATTACGTCCAATATACTAGTACATTATGAGACTGAGGGAGTATTTATCAGGTGCCAGGATATTTTTGTTGCATCAGTCACCTTCTTTTTTCTGGCACGTTGGACCTTGCCGGAGAAGAAGAAACCTCGTCAGAGAATACCGAGCCTCATTATCTATCTTAGACCATCTCCATAGCCCGTTGATACGCCTAGTTGATGTGAGACTATCTTCTCCTTTTTTCTTCTCCATAACCACCATTCTATTTCACATATAGTGCTATGTCCATGGCTCACGCTCATGTATTGCGTGAAGATTTAAAAAGTTTGGGAACACCAAAAGTATGAAACAATTGCTTGGCTTGTCATTGGGGTTGTGCATGATTTAAATACTTTGTGTGGTGAAGATAGAGCATAACCAGACTATATGATTTTGTAAGGATAACTTTCTTTGGCCATGTTATTTTGAGAAGACATAATTGCTTAGTTAGTATGCTTGAAGTATTATTATTTTTATGTCAATATTAAACTTTTGTCTTGAATCTTTCGGATCTGAATATTCATACCACAATTAAGAGAATTATATTGAAAATTATGCTAAGTAGCATTCCACATCAAAAATTCTGTTTTTATCATTTACCTACTCGAGGACGAGCAGGAATTAAGCTTGGGGTGCTTGATACGTCTCCAACGTATCTATAATTTTTTATTGTTCCATGCTATATTATATTCTGTTTTCGATGTTAATGGGCTTTATTACACACTTTTATATTATTTTTGGGACTAACCTATTAACCGGAGGCCCAACCCAAATTGCTGTTTTTTGTCTATTTCAGTGTTTCGCAGAAAAGAATATCAAACGGAGTTTAAACGGAATGAAACCTTCGGGAACGTGATTTTCGAAATAAACATGATCCAGAGGACTTGGAGTCCACGTCAAGAAATCAACCAGGAGAGCACGAGGCAGGGGGGCGCGCCTACCCCCCTGGGCGCGCCCTCCACTCTCGTGGGGCCCACGTTGCTCCACCAACGTACTTCTTCCTCCTATATATATACCTACGTAGCCCCAAACTATCAGATACGAAGCCAAAAACCTAATTCCACCGCCACAACCTTCTGTACCCATGAGATCCCATCTTGGGGCCTTTTCCGGCGCTCCGCCGGAGGGGGCATTGATCACGGAGGGCTTCTACATCAACACCATAGCCTCTCCGATGATGTGTGAGTAGTTTACCTCAGACCTTCGGGTCCATAGTTATTAGCTAGATGGCTTCTTCTCTCTCTTTGGATCCCAATACAAAGTTCTCCACGATTCTCGTGGAGATCTATTCGATGTAATCTTCTTTTGTGGTGTGTTTGTTGAGACCGATGAATTGTGGGTTTATGATCAAATTTATCTATGAACAATATTTGAATCTCCTCTGAATTCTTTTATGTATCATTGGTTATCTTTGCAAGTCTCTTCGAATTATCAGTTTGGTTTGGCCTACTAGATTAATCTTTCTTGCAATGAGAGAAGTGCTTAGCTTTGGGTTTAATCTTGCGGTGTCCTTTCCCAGTGACAACAGGGGCAACAAGGCACGTATTGTATTATTGCCATCGAGGATAACAAGATGGGGTTTATATCATATTGCATGAGTTTATCCCTCTACATCATGTCATCTTGCTTAAAGTGTTACTCTGTTCTTATGAACTTAATACTCTAGATGCATGCTGGATAGCGGTCGATGTGTGGAGTAATAGTAGTAAATGCAGGCAGGAGTCGGTCTACTTGTCACGGACGTGATGCCTATATACATGATCATACCTAGATATTCTCATAACTATGCTCAATTCTATCAATTGGTCAATAGTAATTTGTTCACCCACCGTAATACTTATGCTCTTGAGAGAAGCCACTAGTGAAACCTATGGCCCCCGGGTCTATTTTCCATCGTATTAATCTTCCAACACTTAATTATTTTTTCCTTTTATTTACTTTGCATATTTATTTCTCTTTATCATAAAAGTACCAAAAATATTATCTTATCATATCTATCAGATCTCACTCTCGTAAGTGACCGTTGACGGATTGACAACCCCTTTATCGCGTTGGTTGCGAGGTTCTTATTTGTTTGTGTAGGTGCGAGGGACTCGTGCGTGATCTCCTACTGGATTGGTACCTTTGTTCTCAAAAACTGAGGGAAATACTTACGCTACTTTACTGCATCACCCTTTCCTCTTCAAGGGAAAACCAACGCAGTGCTCAAGAGGTAGCAGTACGCCTCCCGTATTTTCAGCTAACACTATACGTGTTCGATGAAATGTTCGAACCGGGTTTTTACTCTTTCAGTCATACTTCTAGGTCACCAATGGTTTCGCTGTGGAATGATGGCTATGGAAATGATGATATTGACGAATACATATTCAACGAGTTCATCGTGTCATCGGATTCAGACAATGAGGATGCTGAAATGATGATGAGCATCCAAGAGGAAATGTAGAATGCAGAGGAGCACGTCTTGAACTTTAAGGGTTCTATCAAGGGCCGGAGAGTTATCCCCCGAGATAGGATTGCCGGTGCACAGCTACTTCACAGCGGTACCAACATTCCAAGAAACTTTCTTTCGTCGTCGCTACCAGATGAGCAGAACGTTGTTCTAGTGGGTAGTGGAAGGCATGGAGAAGGCTATATATATTGTGGTGTTGGAGAGAGTAATTGAGGTATTGTCTTGGCTAACGTTAATGAAGATGAATGAATAAAGTAGAGGAGCTATTATTAATTCCTCGCTTTATATAAAATGAGCTATGCATGTGGAGCTGTGTACTTCCTATGTGGCTGCATGCAGACTTCTTATTCTTTGTCTTGGTACTGGATGACTTCATTTCTAAACATAGAGTTGAGTATTTTTATTGTCGTGGAAACAACATAATTAACATTTTTTAGCACAGACCGTAGAATAATCGTTCTACGATATTCCACTACGTACAGAAAACAAAGAGCTAATCGAAAGAAGAAAAGAAAAATAGAGGGTAAGAGAAACAAAACTATATATCCAATTTCTAATTTGGGGATTTAATCAACCAGGAAACTTCATCATCCTAGATTAGAGTTAATCCAATCCTTGAGGGCTTGCACGTGTTGTTGCTTGATCCTGTGAATGAGAAGGGACAAGTATTTCTTGAGTAAATATTTCCAAGAGTTCCTGCTGTTGGGGAACGTAGCATGCAATTTCAAAAAAATTCCTACGATCACACAAGATCTATCTAGGAGATGCATATCAACGAGAGGGTGAGAGTGTGTCCACGTACCCTCGTAGACTGAAAGCGGAAGCGTTAGGTTAACGTGGTTGATGTAGTTGAACGTCTCCATGATCCACCGATCCAAGTACCGAACGTACTGCACCTCCGTGTTCAGCACATGTTCAGCTCGATGACGTCCCTCGAACTCTTGATCCAGTAGAGGGTCGAGGGAGAGTTCCGTCAGCACGATGGCATGGTGACGGTGATGGTGATGTGATCTGTGCAGAGCTTCGCCTAAGCACTACGATGTTATGACCAGAGGAGTAAACTGTGGAGGGGGGCACCGCACACGACTAAGAGAACTACTGGACTGTCTATGGGGTGCCCCCCGCCCCCGTATATAAATGAGGGGAGGAGGAGGAGGCTGGCTAGGGGGCGCGCACCATGGGGGGGAGTCCTACTAGGAGTAGGATTCGGCCCCCCTTTTTCCATCCTTTCACTGGAGGGAATAGGAAGGAGAGGGAGAGGGAAAGGGAAAGGGGGGCCGCGCCCCCTCCTCCTGTCCTATTCGGACTCCCTAGGAGGGGGCACGCGCCACCTCCCATGGGCTTCCCTCTCTCTCCCTTAGGCCCATGTAGGCCCAACACTTCCCCGGGGGGTTCCGGTAACCCCTCGGTACTCAGGAAAAATACCCGAATCACTCGGAACCATTCCGATGCCCGAATACTACCTTCCAATATATGAATCTTTACCTCTCGACCATTTCTAGACTCCTCGTCATGTCCGTGATCTCATCCGGGACTCCAAACAAACTTCGGTCACAAAAACACATAACTCATAATACAAATCGTCATCGAACGTTAAGCGTGCGGACCCTACGAGTTCAAGAACTATGTAGACATGACCGAGACACATCTCCGGTCAATAACCAATAGTGGAACCTAGATGCTCATAAGATCTTTATCGGTCAAACCGCATAATAACATACGTAATTTCTTTTGTCATTAATATGTTACTTGCCCGAGATTCGATCGTCGGTATCATCACACCTAGTTTAATCTCATTGCCGGCAAGTCTCTTTACTTGTTCCGTAATGCATCATCCCGCAACTAACTCATTAGTCACATTGCTTGCAAGGCTTATAGTGATGTGCATTACCGAGAGGGCCCAGAGGTACCTCTCCGATACTTGGAGTGACAAATCCTAATCTCGATCTATGACAACTCAACAAACACCTTCGGAGACACCTGTAGAGCATTTTTATAATCACCCAGTTATGTTGTGATGTTTGATAGCACACAAGGTGTTCCTCCGGTATTAGGGAGTTGCATAATCTCATAGTCAGAGGAATATGTATAAGTCATGAAGAAAGCAATAGCAATAAAACTAAACGATCATTATGCTAAGCTAACGGATGTGTCTTGTCCATCACATCATTTTCTAATGATGTGATCCCGTTCATCAAATGACAACACATGTCTATGGTTAGGAAACTTAACCATCTTTGATTAACGAGCTAGTCAAGTAGAGGCATACTAGGGACACTTTGTTTGTCTATATATTCACACATGTACTAAGTTTCCAGTTAATACAATTCTAGCATGAATAATAAACATTTATCATGATATAAGGAAATATAAATAACAACTTTATTATTGCCTCTAGGGCATATTTCCTTCACCTGCAAGGTACTTCCTTCTTGAAAACCTTGCCATTTCTTAAAATCGATATACTCCAAAATTCAAGAATTATTATATCCATGGTAATGACTTTGGGAAACTTTCGCTGGGCTAGCAAAATATCATCATAAAGAGAGGTTCCTCTTTGCCTAGAAGGGGTGATCTTGGCCCAACAATCCTAAGCAAAAGCACAATCCCAAAATAGATGAAGTGAAGTCTCTTCAGCACCCTCATTACAAAAATGCAGTCGTAGTAATCCGGATGCATGTTTTCGTCTTGAGTATATTGATTGTGTTGACCCTATCATGAAGCAGAAGCCAAAAAATCATTTCATGTCTAATTCTGCAAGCACATTTCCATAGCCATTTGAAAATTTTACGAGCCTCCACTCCATCCGTTAATGTATTGTACATAGAGATGCAAAAGTAAGTTTTACTATTACTAGTGCAGATCCACCTGTCTTGAGCCTACTAGTTGGTATGCTGAGTTAACAAGAGTTGAAGATCATTCAGTTGAGAAAAAGCTTGAGCTGAGAGAGGAGTGTCAAGAAAGCCTGAAATGTCTACATAGTTGATCAGTTGGTTCAGACATTGAGTATCACTTCTGTCAATAGGGTGTAGCTCATGAATTTTCTGCTACAGTGGTTGGTCAAGCCAAATATCATGTCAAAGTTTAATTGTGAGACCAGAGCCAACCTTTCAAGATAAATTTTCCATAAAAGTTGGGAGGAGTTTAAGGTGAGCTTTCCACTAGCTAGAGCCCAACATTTTATCACCAGGGAGCTCTTCAGAATAATACATGTTCTGAATTAGCTGCACCCATGGAAGATTTTCTTTGTTGAAGAACTTATAAAGGTTTTTCAGCAAAAAGAGCTTTGTTGTGTACAACCACACCTAGGATTCCAATCCCACATTGACTTTTAGGTTTGCACACTTTATCTCAAGCAATTAAAGTTGGGCCTGACTTGTCATGTTCATATTTCCTTCGAAAGAAATGTCTCATGTATTTATTAACTTGTTCGATGATCCCAACAAGTAGGGACAAAGCACACACGAAGAATGTAGGCAGAGCAGAGAGAACAAAATTTATAAGTTGCAATCTTCCATCATAAGACAACATAGTAGAGCGTCTAGCCAATATTCTCTCAATTGTTTGACATATAGAAGTAAAATCTTAATTTCTCGATCTGCTATCACTAAGAGGGAGGCCGAAGTATATGTGAATGAAAAAAAATTCGAGCTTACATTCCAACGGTCCAAGAATTATGTTCAGTTTTTCATCTCAGACATTCATATGAATCAATACTGAATTGTTGTAATTAATCTTCTGACTAGTTTGTGCTGAAAAATGAGCCAAAAGATTATTCAGTTGTAGAAGTTGAGATTTTACTATAGGCATGATCAAGATAGTGCAATATGCATACTGAATCACTAGAAAGTCTTGATTGCTCTGAGTTAAATAGGGTTTTTTTTATAAGTATGGCTTGCATTGCACCATAAAGAATGGAATGCAAAAGGTCAACATCTAGCACAAAAAGAAGAGGGGAGAGAGGACCCCCCTGTCCAAACCCTCTTTTATATTGAAGTTTCTTTCCTGGAACACCCTTTAGCAAAATAGGGGAGAAGCCAGAGCTATAAATCATGGTAATCCAATTGAAACATACCAACCCCAAGGGGATCTCTCCCTCATGGCTCCACGCTCTCCCGGTATACAGGCCTAAGTGTTCTGAATCATAATTGGATGGACTCTAATCTCGGTCTAATTGGTCTAATGGAATTAGACTCTTAATTAGACGGGAAGCGCCTCTAGGCTTTCTCTCTCTCTGTTTCAATTTTTCTCGGATCTCTTTTTCCTGGACGAGGACTGCTACCGGAGGACTACGTCGGAATGCATGGATACTTCGCAGGGGTTGTGTACTTTGAATCTTGATCGACGGATCGTATTGAAGAAATTCTCGCGGCTAGGAGGTATAACCAAGCTGCAGGATTCATCATGCTTTACTGACAAACTACACAGCTTTCTCTACTCTGCCCTTCGGTGAGTTTGATCATTACCGCCATTCATAATGCTTGTAGGTGTGTTTGTGTAACATTTTTTGTTGCGCATCACGTACCCTACATTATCTACATAGGATAAGACGCTAGATGGTGTTTCAAGCTTCATATTGATTCCCCACCACTACCCACGAACCAAATCTTAGTTGTTAAAATGGAAATCATGAAATGAGAGACGGAAGATTCAAAAGCAATACTCAAGCGGGGAGGCACAACCGGCAGGGAAGGGGGAGGAGACGATGGTATGAAAAAACGTCAAATTCCCATTGGTTGTTACTTCGTAATTAGTCGGTATTGTAAATGTCATGCCATAAAAAACAAAGACGGTCTAATACCCATTGGTTGTATTAGATTTCCATTAACCAAAACCAAAACAAACTTACATCTTTATTCGAGCCATCGATGATCATTTATATTAACAAAGGTAGACATCTTATGTTATCAACTAAATTTAATTGTTTCATCTTTAACAAAAAGCTTAAAACATATGGAAAGTGTTGATCTTAAAAAGAAATATTGCGCTACGGTAACATTATAATAAGATTCCGAACTCAAAACTTCCACAATGGTTATATTAGCAAAACATAAGTGATCTAGTTCATCGATGAAAAGAATTGCAATTAAGTTTGTTTTGAAATTTCTTACTATCTGCATCTCGATTGTGACATCAAGAGAAAATCTTGGTTGTATATATTGTATAGATGAAAGTTTCCTATTACACTTAATACTATATATATTAATAATTTATATTATTTCAAATATAATTCTCTAAATTTGAAACATATGTTGCAAACAAAGTAATTTAGTTGTTTTATGTTCGAGACAGACATGGCACCTTAAAAGCTATGGTTAAATCGACTATCTTCCTATCATAGAAAAAGTATGACACCATGGATCAATTTGAAATTGTATGTATATGTGTGTGCTCACTTCTTTTTAGTATCCTTAAATGTCTTAATAATACATCCATAGATTTTTCTAGAGTGCATGAGTATATATCTTAGGTTAAGTAAATAAGAAGTTCTAGAGTGTATAAGGTGCCTAGAAGAAAGGTTGTCCTTGAATCATTGGCGCTGACCATTTCTTGGTTATCTCGGGATCATATACTCCACGATCCTTTCTTCAATGGTCACCCCGCATCCCACATGAAGAATCAATTGGTGGTGACTGGTGGGTGAAGGGACGACTACCAGATTTGTTCCTACTTAGATCTCTTTATGGTGTTGTAGAAACTAATGGTTCAATAATGCATATCTGGGTGATAAACCTGTATAAACTAAACAACCTAGGAAGACCAAAGCTGTGAAGGGTATAGATAAAATCGATGACTATTTTGATGAAATGGTCAGATGCCATATATCAAGTAGCACCGACCCTTACATACATTAAAAAGTACATCCAAGTTCTTGGGGTGCTGAACAGCTCAAGTTTTCTTCCTCTTGCACGGGCCACCATGAGAAAATCTCAATGTCGCTATTGGTTCTTTGACAAAGCGGAAAGACCTTGTTGAAACCCAAGAGCTTGTAGAAGCACCGGTCGTGAAAGTAGTTGATGTATAATTGAAGACGTCGACAACCGCAATCTGAGGAGAAAATTGTTGCGCAAAGAAGAAAGCGTCAGAGTGGCCTGGAGAACACACCAGACCCGACCAGACAGATTCAAGGAACACAAGCCTCACATGCTCCCAGGCAAAGCTGAGAATGGCTAGCCTTCGCTGGTCAGAACCAGAGCCAGAGGCGCAAGAAGCAAAGTCATGTCATCCACTTCGTAGAACAATATCGCCGAGACAGACTTGCACATGAAAAAAAACTCGATCCACCTAACAGAACCAGAGCCACTGTAGAAAAGAGAGGGGGCACCATGGGGTCGTCTGTGGGGAAGGCTAGATCAGGAGCCGCCGCCCTGCCACCTAGGTTGCGAAAGAGCAGGGGCATAATGCTACGTAACTAACGTTGCATGTAGATATGGATATAATCGATGTCTTGAAAACATCTTTATGTAACTTCCAATTTTATTAGAATTGTTTTGTTCGTGCTTGCAGTTTCTTCAACTTGTTGTACTGTCTTTGCTTAATCAATAAAGTTGCGTTGTTATTCTTAAAGACATAGTAAAATACCATCCAACGGGTTAATAAAAGCAAAATGTAAATTTTATGCCTGGATCCTTAAAATTTGCTATATGAGAAGTTAATAGTACTTTTTCGCTACGATTTTGAAGTCACTAAAAGTAACGACAACCTTGTTTTAATGAAAACAAGAATTTTACACTAGTAGAAAAGGGGGCAACGGTTCAGGCCGGGGCAGCCCATTAGTCCCGGTTCAGTCTAGAACCGGGACCAATGGGGGCATTGGTCCCGGTTCGTGAGCCCGGGGGGCCGGCCGGGCCACGTGGGCCATTGGTCCTAGTTTGTCTGGACCTTTTGGTCCCGGTTGGTGGGACGAACCGGGACCAATGGGCCTGGCTCCTGGCCCACCACCATTGGTCCCGGTTGGTGGCTTGAACCGGGACCAAAGGCTCCCCTTTAGTCCCGGTTCATGCGACGAACCGGGACCAATAGTGCTGCCTATATATACCCTCGCCCGCGAGCAGAGCACTCCAGTGCTCTGTTTTCCTGGGCCGGCGAGGGGAGGTGTTTGTGGTGCTCTAGCTCACCTCCTATGCACATGAGGTGTTCGATGAAATTCCCGAGCCACACTAGTTAAGCTTTCTCCTCTCGAAGCTCGACCTCAAAGCTCCATTTTCCTCGAGATTTGTCTAGATTTAGCGGTCCGTCACGCCCCACCCCCGTCTTCACCGCCGTCGATCACCCGCGCCGATCTCATCACCGACACCACCGTGGTGAGCCTCTTGTTCTTATCTTCTTTCTGAAAGGAAAAATATTGTTACTTGTATGTTTAGATAGATACTTGTATCATTTTCTTACTTTTATTATTGCATCTTATATAGTGCGATGGTTTTGGTATCCGCCCCCGTCGGCCCTCGTCCTGTCTATGATTCGGATGTGGTATATACATTAATCTTTATAACTATTGGTTCATTTATTTTTTATGAAAATTATGCGGACCAACGTGACATATATTTTATTTGTCTAGGATGTATGTGAACCAGAAATTCCAACCGACCCTATTGTCGAGAGGTTAAATTCAGTTGAAGAAGAAAACAATTTGTTGAAGGAAAAAATAAAAAAAATTGAGGAGGAGAAGATGATATTGGAGTTGCATGTTGCGGATGTCGTCGATGATTACAAGATCAAGATGGATGCAATGCGCTTGAAGATTAGAAAGATTAGAAAATATGCCATTCATACCGAGGCTTGGTATCATTATGCCGTTGGATCAATTGTTACCTTGGTTGCGATTATGATCGCCTTTGTTTTCGCATTAAAATGTTTTACATAGTTTCAATGTATGGTTTAATTAATTAGATGCTCTGGAGAGCTATATGTTGTTAGATGAGAACTATGTATTTACTTTGCTTTTAATGCATGTCATGATGAACTTATATTAATTTGGACACTTAATTATATATAATGCACGTAGATGAACCGGCAATGGATGTACGGTGACAGACACACCTCCGAGTACATTAAGGGCGTGCATGAGTTTCTCGATGCGGCTGAGGCAAACAAGCAGAATGGTTTTATGTGGTGTCCATGCCCTGATTGTGGGAATACGAAGTCTTACTCTCACCGGAAAATCCTTCACACCCACCTGCTTTACAAGGGTTTCATGCCACACTATAATGTTTGGACGAGGCACGGAGAAATAGGGGTTATGATGGAAGAGGAAGAAGAAGAAGAGTACGATGACAACTATGTGCCCCCTAAATACCGTGATGCTGCAACGGGGGGAGCTGGTGAAGATCAAGAGGAACCAAACGATGTGCCCAATGATGCCGCAACAGGTGAAGGTGCTAAAGATCAAGAGGAACCAGACGATGTGCCCGATGATGATGATCTCCGCCGGGTCATTGTCGATGCAAGGACGCAATGCGAAAGTCAAAAGGAGAAGCTGAAGTTCGATCGCATGTTAAAGGATCACAAAAAAGGGTTGTACCCCAATTGCGAAGATGGCAACACAAAGCTTGGTACCGTACTGGAATTGCTGCAGTGGAAGGCAGAGAATGCTGTGCCTGACAAAGGATTTGAGAAGCTACTGAAAATATTGAAGAAGAAGCTTCCAAAGGATAACGAATTGCCCGACAGTACATACGCATCAAAGAAGGTCCTATGCCCTCTAGGATTGGAGGTGGAGAAGATACATGCATGCCCTAATGACTGCATCCTATACCGTGGTGCATACAAGGATCTGAACGCATGCCCGGTATGCGGTGCATTGCGGTATAAGATCAGACGACATGACCCTGGTGATGTTCACGGCGAGCCCCGCAGGAAGAGGGTTCCTGTGAAGGTGATGTGGTATGCTCCTATAATACCACGGTTGAAACGTCTGCTCAGAAACGGAAAGCATGCCAAGTCGATGCGATGGCAAAGTGAGGACCGTAAGAAAGACGGGAAGTTGAGAGCACCCGCTGACGGGTCGCAGTGGAGAAAAATCGTGAGAAAGTACTAGGATGAGTTTGCAAAGGACCCAAGGAACATATGGTTTGCTTTAAGCGCGGATGGCATTAATCCTTTCGGGGAGCAGAGCAGCAATCACAACACCTGGCCGATCACTCTATGTATGTATAACCTTCCTCCTTGGATGTGCATGAAGCGGAAGTTCATTATGATGCCAATTCTCATCCAAGGCCCTAAGCAACCCGGCAACGACATTGATGTGTACCTAAGGCCATTAGTTGAAGAACTTTTACAGCTGTGGAATGGAAACGGTGTACGTACGTGGGATGAGCACAGACAAGAGGAATTTAACCTAAAGGCGTTGCTGTTCGTGACCATCAACGATTGGCCCGCCCTTAGTAACCTTTCAGGACAGACAAACAAAGGATACCACGCATGCACACACTGTTTAGATGACACTGAAAGTATATACCTGGACAAATGCAGGAAGAATGTGTACCCTGGCCATCGTCGATTTCTTCCGACCAACCATCAATGTCGAAAGAAAGGCAAGCATTTCAAAGGCGAGGCAGATAACCAGAAGAAGCCCGCCATGCGTACCGGTGATCACGTACTTGCTATGGTCAATGATTTACACGTAATCTTTGGAAAGGGTCCCGGCGCAGTAGCTGTTCCTAATGGCGCCGAGGGACACGCACCCATGTGGAAGAAGAAATCTATATTTTGGGACCTACCCTACTGGAAAGACCTAGAGGTCCGCTCTTCAATCGATGTGATGCACGTGACGAAGCACTTTTGCGTGAACCTGCTAGGCTTCTTGGGCGTGTATGGAAATACAAAAGATACACCTGAGGCACGGGAGGACCTGCAACATTTGCACGAAAAAGACGACATGCCTCAGAAGCAGTATGAAGGTCCTGCCAGCTACGCTCTTACGAAAGATGAGAAAGAAATCTTCTTTGAATGCCTGCTCAGTATGAAGGTCCCGACTGGCTTCTCGTCGAATATAAAGGGAATAATATATATCCCAGAGAAAAAGTTCCAGAACCTAAAGTCTCATGACTGCCACGTGATTATGACACAATTGCTTCTGGTTGCATTGAGGGGGCTTCTACCGGAAAACGTCCGATTAGCCATTGTGAAGCTATGTGCATTTCTCAATGCAATCTCTCAGAAGGTGATCGATCCAGAAATGGTACCAAGGCTAAGGTGTGATGTGGCGCAATGTCTTGTCAGCTTCGAGCTGGTGTTCCCACCATCCTTCTTCAATATCATGATGCATGTCCTAGTTCATCTAGTCGACGAGATTGTCGTTCTGGGGCCCGTATTTCCACAATATGTTCCCCTTTGAGAGGTTCATGGGAGTCCTAAAGAAATATGTCCGTAACTGCGCTAGGCCAGAAGGTAGCATTTCCATGGGCCATCAAACAGAGGATGTCATCGGGTTTTGTGTTGACTTCATTCTTGGCCTTAAGAAGATAGGTCTCCCTAAATCGTGGTGTGAGGGGAGACTGACTGGAAAAGGCACGCTAGGAGCGGACTCAATAATATGCAGGGATGGGCATTCTTGGTCTCAAGCACACTACACAGTTCTACAGAACTCTACCTTGGTGACCCCGTATGTCGATGAACACAAGAACAGTCTGCGCTCCAAACACCCGGAGCAGTGCGACGACTGGATTACATGTGAACACATTAGGACTTTCAGCAGTTGGTTGGAAGCACGTCTCAGAGGTGACAACACTGTTTGTGATGAGTTGTACTTGTTGTCCAGGGGACCATCTTTGACTGTATTGATTTACAAAGGATACGACATAAATGGGAATACATTTTACACGATTGACCAAGATCAAAAGAGCACCAACCAAAACAGCGGTGTCCGCTTTGATGCAACAACCGAGAAGGGAAAGGACACATATTATGGTTACATAGTGGACATATGGGAACTTGACTACGGACAAGATTTTAAGGTCCCTTTGTTTAAGTGCAAATGGGTCAATCTGTCAGGAGGCGGGGTACAGGTAGACCCACAGTACGGAATGACAACAGTGGATTTGAAAAATCTTGGGTGCACTGACGAACCGTTCGTCCTAGCCAATGATGTGGCATAGGTTATCTATGTGAAGGACATGTCTACCAGACCGAGAAAAAGAAAAGATAAGGAAACGAATACATCATACGATGAGCCAAAGCGCCACATAGTTCTTTCAGGAAAAAGGGATATCCTGGGAGTGGAGGGAAAGACAGACATGTTTGAAGATTATGAAAGGTTTCATGAAATTTCTCCCTTCAATGTCAAGGCTGACCCAAGCATCCTGATAAACGATGAAGATTATCCATGGTTACGGCGCAATAAGCAAATGACAAAAGCGAAGAAAAAGTGAAGACTTTCTCCCACAACTATTATGATGATATCATGCCAAATTTGTAACAGACGAGCATGCTATGCCAACTTTTTCAGAGTTCATTTGAAAACTATGAATTTAGGTCGAATTTTCTCTATAGCTGCATCTATGTTCATTTTTTTAGTAAAGTTAATCACAAACTTGTGATTCACACAAATTTCAAAGAATTCAAATTTTAACTATTCAAATTTTAGTTTATATTTTTTCTAAAACTAATGGCACTAATAGAAAGTTTATAATTTTGCTGACCTAAAAGCAAAAAGAATAAAAAAATAAAGCAAAAAACAAAAGAAAAATGCCTATAATATTTTTTATGACTAACTAAAATTACCAAATTGATTATAATGATAAAACACAGTAATATTAAATAGCAGGAAAAACAATGACTCAAAAATCAATTTTTATTGTAAAGTTATTGTAAAGTTATCGGGGACTAAAGAGGGGTATTGGTCCCGGTTGGTGCCACGAACCACGACCAAAGGCCTGGGTATATATGTAGCACTTAGGAAAATTTGGCGAACTCATCGGCAGTTGCCCCCCGGCCCGCCCGACGACGCCGAGCACATCGACGCCGCCAGGCTGCCCCGACACCGTCCGCCGCCCCTGCCGTCGCCGCCGACCGCGCCGTCGCCATCGCCCGTGCCTTGCCGTCACCGTCGCCGACGTCGTCCCCGAGCTTGCGCACCCCTGCCCTCGCCCCCGAGCGCGCGCGTCTCCGCCGTCCCCTTCCTCCTCGCCGACGCCACCTTGCGGTGAGCGCCGCCCCGTTCCCCTGCTCCTCCCCCTGTACTGGCCGCCGACGCCGCCGCGCGCTGCCATCGCGCCGCCGCGCGCCCCTGCCCTTCGCTGCCGCGCCGCCCCTGCCCTTAATTTTTTTTAGTTTATTTTTTTTCATATGTGTATGTATATTGTATATGTGTATGTATAATGTATATGTGTATGTGTATGTATATGTGTATGTATATGTCTATGTATAATGTATATGTTGGAAATATGCCCTAGAGGCAATAATAAAAGCATTATTATTATATTTCCTTGTTCATGATAATTGTCTTTTATTCATGCTATAATTGTGTTATCCGGAAATCGTAATACATGTGTGAATACATAGACACCAACATGTCCCTAGTAAGCCTCTAGTTGACTAGCTCGTTGATCAACAGATAGTCATGGTTTCCTGACTATGGACATTGGATGTCATTGATAACGACATCACATCATTAGGAGAATGATGTGATGGACAAGACCCAATCCTAAGCATAGCACAAGATCGTATAGTTCGTTTGCTAGAGCTTTTCCAATGTCAAGTATCTTTTCCTTAGACCATGAGATCGTGTAACTCCCGGATACCGTATGAGTGCTTTGGGTGTACCAAACGTCACAACGTAACTGGGTGACTATAAAGGTATACTACGGGTATCTCTGAAAGTGTCTGTTGGGTTGACACGGATCGAGACTGGGATTTGTCACTCCGTATGACGGAGAGGTATCTCTGGGCCCACTCGGTAATGCATCATCATAATGAGCTCAATGTGACCAAGTGTCTGGTCACGGGATCATGCATTACGGTATGAGTAAAGTGACTTGCCGGTAACGAGATTGAACGAGATATTGGGATATCGACGATCGAATCTCGGGCAAGTAAAATACCGATTGACAAAGGGAATTGAATACGGGGTTAATTGAATCCTCGACATCGTGGTTCATCCGATGAGATCAACGAGGAGTATGTGGGAGCCAACATGGGTATCCAGATCCCGTTGTTGGTTATTGACCGGAGAGGCGTCTCGGTCATGTCTGCATATCTCCCGAACCCGTAGGGTCTACACACTTAAGGTTCGGTGACGCTAGGGTTGTAGAGATATTAGTATGCAGCAAACCAAAAGTTGTTCGAAGTCCCAGATGAGACCCCGGACGTCAGGAGGAGTTCCGAAATGGTCCGGAGGTGAAGAAATATATATGGGAAGTGATGTTTCGGCCATCTGGAGAGTTTCGGGGGTCACCGGTATTGTACCGGGACCACCAGAAGGGTCCCGGGGGTCCACCGGGTGGGGCCACCTATCCCGGAGGGCCCCATGGGCTGAAGTGGTGTGGGAACCAGCCCCTGGTGGGCTGGTGCACCTCACCAAAGGGCCCAAGGCGCCTAGGGTTGGAAACCCTATGTAACGCCCCCGATGTAACTTGCCATATTTGTAATCCAACTCTTGCCATTTTCGGCTATGTGTTATGATATTCCCCCGTGGTTGGGTTCTCTCCGTTTTGCATTTTGGTCATGTCGTGCATTTCATATCATGTCATCATGTGCATCGCATTTGCATACGTGTTCGTCTCATAAATCCGAGCATCTTTCCCGTTGTCCGTTTTGCAATCCGGCGCTCCTATGTTCCCCGGCGTCCCCTTTTACATTTCTTCGTGAGCGGGTATTAAACATTCTCGGAATGGACCGAGGTTTGACATGTGGCCTTGGTATAGCACCGGTAGACCGCCTGTCAAGTTTCGGGTCAATCGGAGTTCGTTTGGTACTCCAACGGTTAACCGGGTAACCGTGAAGGCCTCGTGTGTGTTGCAGCCCAACACCCCTCCAAAACAGCCCAATAACCCATCTAAGTCACTCTCATGTCCTCCGCCGTTCGATCACGATCGCGTGGGCGAAAACCGCACTCCGTTTGGAGCTCCCTAGCTCCTCCTATCTATAAAAACGTCCTCCCCTTCCAAATCTGAGAGAGCTACACCCCTAACCCTAAATTTTCTCCTCGAAATCCGTGCAAACCGCCGCCGCCGCACTGTTCCTCCCGCGCCGCCGCCCGCGTCCAATCGGGACTCGCCACCTGTCCGCGCCGCCGCCCGTACCGCGCGGGCCCGCCGGGGCCCGTGGCCGGCCCTCCCGGCCCGGGACGCCGCCGCCGCCCCGCGGGCGCCCCGCCGCCGCCCCGCGGGCGCCCCGCCCCCGCCTCCTCCCGCGCCGTTCCGCCGCTCCGCGACCGGCCGCCGTCGCCGGCCGCCGCCTCCGCCCCTCGCCACCGCCGCCTCCGCCGGCCTCCGCCTCCTCCGCCGTCGCCGACCGCTCCGCCGCCGTCCCCGCGCCCCGCCGGAGCCGGATCCGGCCAGATCCGGCCCGCCCCGACCTCTCCTCCACCTCCTCCGGCCGGGATCCGGCGAGCCGCGCCGCCACCTCGGCTTCCGCGCCCGGCTGGGTTGACTTTTACCTCCTCCCCGAAAACTCTAAGTCTTTAATTTTATCATCATCATGCCATATTCCCAGTGCTATAACTTTGCATTCGTAGCTCCGTTTCGCGCGTATAATATGTCATTTTGTTCGTCTCGAAGAGTAAACCATTTTGTTCCATTGCATCATTTTCATTTGAAGTCATCTTGATGCCCGAAATGCTGTTAGAAGAGGGCTATTTGATGTTTATTGCTGAATCTTATCTGAACATGCACTTTTGTCATTTTTGCCATGATTGATGTGTACCTCTTATGAGGTTGAGATATATATGTGTTTTGTAATATGCCATGTTACCTTTCCAGGGAATTTTGCTATGTATTTTTGTGATGCTTGAGGTGGCTAGAAATTGCATGCAAAGTAGGGATGATGATATTGCTGTTTTCAGAGACTTAGTGATTTCACTAAGTCCCTGACTTTTGTTATTATCATGCCATGTGGTCATGTTGTTTCCGAGAGATCTATGCATAATGTGAGCATGATCAGTAAGGGAGTTTTGAACTTGAGTATTTGCTTAATCCATCCATGCCTTTGTTTGCAATTATGGAGTGCCATAGCTTGAGTCAATCGAGCTCTACTTTTGCTTCAAAATGTTACTGGCAGATTGTTTTACATGTTATTCGATTTTGCCAAGCTTGGTGTAGTTGATCCTTGCATGATATGATGTTATTCTTGCCATGTTTAGTTAGTATGCCATGTCTTCTTGATGTATGTATGCTTAGTTAATCATGAAATGCTCTGTAGTGAGTGCATCGAGCTCACGAACATGCCTAGTCGTTAACAGTTTTCTGCCATGTCCAGTTTTCTGCTAAGTCTGAAACCTGTAACGAAACTTGCTTAATTGTCATGGGTGTAATCATATTCTCTGATCCTTTTTGGCTTATGGTCAGTAAGGGACTTTTGTCAAGTGCTATGAGTAGATTCATGCCATGCCTTTCTTTGCTATGTTCTGAACCTGTAGTATGTTGTTTCGTTGCTCTGAACACGTCATCCTGATGTTGTTTTCCTGACTTCTTGTTATTTCACTAAGTCTGTGAATCTGTTATAAGTTGCACTTTTGCCATGCTTGTTTGAACCTGTTATGAGGTGAATTAGCCGTAGCTCAGTGTTCATCTTTTGTCGTGTATCTTGGGTAGTTTACTTTCATATGCTTTGTTGCCATGTTCGGGTGCAGTAGCTTAATTATTTGTTGCTTGCTAAGTAGCATCATGCTGTTTATGGCAGATTCGTGTCATTCTTGTTTTGCTTGCCATTTGCAAACCGTGCATCCGATTCCGGTGATCTTTATATCGTTTTCAACCGAAATCACCTCATCTATCCAGAGGCATGCTTGGTTTGCCAAGATTATGCCCTGTTCATCCTTGTCTTTCCGGAGCATGCATACGCATTGCATATCACCTCTCGCATATCATGCCATGTTTTGCATCATGTTGATTGCGCATTGCATCGTGGTTGATTTTGGTTCCTTTGCTTGTTCTCTTGTCTTGGGTAGAGCCGGGAGACGAGTACGTGGACGAGGAACCTGTTGAGAACGCTTACGAGGACCAAGCTTTCGACAACTCTGAGAACCTTGCAGGCAAGATGACCATACCCTCGAAATCACTTCTATCTTTGCTAGCTAGATTGCTCGCTCTTTTGCTATGCCTATGCCGCGATACCCATCACCTGCTATATCATGCCTCCTATATTGCCATGTCAGCCCCCTAACCATCCATGTCCTAGCAAACCGTTGTTTGGCTATGTTACTGCTTTGCTCAGCCCCTCTTATAGCGTTGTTAGTTGCAGGTGAAGATGAGGTTTGTTCCTTGTTGGAGCATGATCTTGTTGTTCCTTGTTGGAACATGTTTACTTGTTGGGATATCACAATACCTCTTATTTTATTAATGCATCTATATACTTGGTAAAGGGTGGAAGGCTCGGCCTTATGCCTGGTGTTTTGTTCCACTCTTGCCACCCTAGTTTCCGTCATACCGGTGTTATGTTCCCGGAGTTTGCGTTCCTTACACGGTTGGGTGATTTATGGGACCCCCTTGACAGTTCGCTTTGAATAAGACTTTTCCAGCAAGGCCCAACATTGGTTTTACCATTCGCCACCTAGCCTTTTTCCCTTGGGTTCTGCAGACTCAAGGGTCATCTTTATTTTAACCCTGGGCCAGTTCTCCTTCGATTGCTGGTCCAAACTAGAGCACCGTGCGGGGCCGTCCCTTGGCAACTTGGGTTATGTTGGCTCCTGTACGCTTCGCTTATCCGGATGTGCCCTGAGACCGAGATATGTGCAGCTCCTATCAGGATTTGTCGGCACAATCGGGCGGTTTTGCTGGACTTGTTTTATTGCTGTTGAAATGTCTTGTAGTCCGGGATTCCGAGATTGATCGGGTCTTCCCGGTAGAAGGTATATCCTTCGTTGACCGTGAGAGCTTATCATGGGCTAAGTTGGGACACCCCTGCAGGGTATTATCTTTCGAAAGCCGTGCCCGCGGTTATGAGGCAGATGGGAATTTGTTGATGTCCGGTTGTAGAAAACCCGAAGTTGACCTTAACTAAAACACATCAACCGCGTGTGTAACCGTGATGGTCTCTTCTCGGCGGGGTCCGGGAAGTGAACACGGTTGTTGGAGTTATGTCTGACGTAGGTTGTTTCAGGATCACTTCTTGATCACTTCTAGCTCCACGACCGTGCTTTGCCTTCTCTTCTCGCTCTCTTTTGCGCTATAGCCACCATATGCTAGTCGCTTGCTGCAGCTCCACCTCACCTACCCCTTCCCCGTTATTTATTACATGGATTGTGTGAAGATTACCTCACTTGCGACATTGCTTTCAATGCGGTTATGCCTCTAAGTCGTGCCTCGACACGTGGGAGATATAGCCGCATCGAGGGCGTTACAAGTTGGTAATCAGAGCCTTTCCCGACCTTAGGAGCCCCCACTGTTTGATCGTCTTTAGTGGCCGAGTTGTGTCTAGAAAAATGTTTTGAGTCATTTAGGAATTATATATCGGAGAGTTTAGGAATTCTTTTTACTTCCCAGTCCCTTCGACCTTCTGGTAAGGCATCCTGACGTAGAGTTTTGACTCTTCTCTTCTCAAATTTCACTAAATTTTTTTTTTAGGATCACGCGGGTATATTACAATCGTTCCGATGGTTTTATGATGACAACATTGTCTTGGTTGCCTCCTGACATTTAGGGGTTGTGGCAGTGTCCCGGGGAGTTGAGCTCCGAGGTGTTGTCGTCATAATCTTATCGTTGCGGTTTTGGAATACCTGAGTTTAGTACGACCGACATCGAAAATCTCTTTTGTACAGTTGTTGGTGAGATAGCCTGATAGCCCAGTACTGTGGCGAGTGCAGGAGTATTGCCATGACTTGTATAACGGATGTGTTTTCGAAGGTTGAGGTAGACGATTTCCGAAGGTTTCTTGGTTATGTGTTGAAGGATGGATACAGCTGGTTGTAGGAATTGCTAGTTTGGGTGAGATATTATGCTTCCCCTGTATCCCCAACACCTGATTGCATAACCGGAAAGTTTCGGGAGTTTATAAGTGGGAATTCTTGTAGCTCTAGTATTTTCTTCCGCAGATATTTGGTTTGTGATTGGGTAATCCTTACCAAGTATTTGTTCATATCCGTACCTTGTTGATTTTATTCCTTACCATGTTCTAAGTGGCTTCTCAGCTTTGGAAGTGTGATGATTTACATTGGAATTCATTCGTTCATTATCGTTCGAATGTTAATTGTGAAGACTATATGTTGCAATTTCGTTCCTTTGATTCAGCTTCAATATATCTCTGTCAAGATGCTAATGGATGTCACCCTCTTCAGGATGGCTCCACCAACGCGTCAGAATCCGGAACGCAATGATGGAGATCAGGCTAACCCTCCGCCACCACCTCCGCCTCCGGAAGCTTGGCAAGCCTTGATGACTGCCACAAATGCCAATGCTCAGATTCTGATTCAGCTCTTGCAAGATCGCAACCAAGGTCAAGCTAATCAAGAGAATCAAGGCCAAGGCAACAATCAGCCGCATTTCGCTTCACTGAACCAGTTCCTTGCTAATCAGCCAAAGACCTTCAGCTACTGTGTCGAGGCCACAGACGCAGATGATTGGCTCGTGGACATCAACAAGCATTTCGAGTGCAGCAATGTCAGACCTGAGGACTTTGTCAAGTTTGCCTCTTTTCAACTCAAAGATCAAGCTGCTGAGTGGTTCCAGCAATACAAAGATTCCAGAGGAGGTCGTGTGATCACTTGGGATGATTTCCGCCGTGATTTCAAAGCACACCACATTCCAGAAAGTGTTGTTGAGCTTAAGCGTGAGGAATTCCGCAATCTCAAGCAAGGCAACATGACTGTCTATCAATACAACACTCAGTTCCAGAAGCTTTCTCGTTTTGCAAGGCAAGACATCCCTGATGAGAAGAGTATGATCTACCAGTTCAGGCGTGGTCTCAGAGAAGATCTGCAGCTTGCTCTCGTGCTTTTCGAGCCATTAAAGTATGATGAATTCTACAACATGGCACTGAAACAAGAAGCTGCTCAGCTCAAGTGTGAGGCATCTAAGAAGAGAGTCAGAGACGTAGTTCAGTCTTCTTCTTCCTCACTTGTGGCAGCTAAGCAACAGAAGTTCTGGTTGCCTCCTCCTCCTCCGTTCCGTCAGCCTTATCAGCAGAAGAACTCAAGTGGCCGTGGATCTTCCCACCAACCCAACCCTGGTTATCAGAACAAGTCTCAGAACCAAACTCCAAGGCCAAGTGCTCCTTACCATCGTCCGCTCTCAGAAGTGACGTGTAACAAATGCCAGCAGAAGGGTCACTATGCGAACAAGTGCTTCAACCAGAGGCGTCTTCCGCCTCCTCCTCCTGTGAAATCTTCCAGCAATGCAGTGGTCAAGCATAATCCTAAGCACGTCAAGGTGAACATGTTGAATGCAGCTCAAGCAGAGGATTCTTCTGAAGTGATCATGGGTAATCTTCCTGTTAATGATATTCCTGCCAAAGTCTTATTTGATACTGGTGCATCGCATTGTTTCATGTCAAGATCGTTCTTTGCAAAGAATGATTTTCCTTGGACTTACCTGGATAAACCGTTGGGTGTTATTTCTCCGGCGAAATCAATGAGAGCAAACTCTTTAGTTCCTGATGTCTCTATCAAGATGGGCGACTACAAATTTCTGTCTTCCCCAATGGTGCTTGGTGACTCTGATATTGATCTTATTCTCGGGATGGACTGGCTTTCTAAGCACAAGGCTCAGCTTGAGTGTGCTGCCAGGGAAATCAAATTGACTCACACTTCGAACGATGTGATCATCTATGCTTCTCGTGATGATACCATTCGGTTATTCTCTCTCAATGAGATGGGTGAAATGGAGGCTATCTCTCAGATTCCAGTCGTTTGTGAGTACCAAGATGTTTTTCCAGAAGAGCTTCCGGGTATGCCTCCCCGCAGGCCAGTTGAATTCGTTATTGAGCTTGAGCCTGGCACGGAACCCGTTTGCAAGCGTCCTTACAAGCTTGGACCAGATGAGCTCAAGGAATTGAAAATTCAACTCGATAAACAAGAACGTCTGGGTCTGATCAGACCAAGTTCTTCTCCATGGGGTTGTGGTGTTCTTTTTGTCAAGAAGAAGGATGGCACGGACCGACTTTGCGTCGATTACCGTCCATTGAACAAGAAGACTATCAAGAACAAGTACCCACTTCCCAACATCAATGAGCTTTTCGAGCAACTCAAAGGTGCTAAGGTGTTCTCCAAGCTGGACCTTCGTATGGGTTATCATCAGATTCGCATTCGTGAAGAAGATATTCCCAAGACAGCATTCAGAACAAGCTTTGGTTCTTATGAATATACTGTCATGTCTTTCGGCCTTGTCAATGCTCCTCCGTATTTCACTCGCTTGATGAATTTCATTTTCAACCCCTACATCAACGAATTTGTCTTGGTCTATCTTGATGATATTTTGGTCTTCTCCAAGAATAAGAAGGATCATGCCGAACATTTGCGATTGGTACTCGACAAGCTCAGAGAATATCAATTATATGCGAAGTTCTCCAAATGTGAATTTTGGCTTGATGAAGTTCTTTATCTTGGTCATATCATCTCTGCCAAGGGCATCGCTGTTAATCCAGAGAGGGTGTCTGCGGTTTTGAATTGGAATCCTCCTCAGAATGTCAAGCAGCTTCGCAGTTTTCTTGGACTTGCAAGCTATTGCAGAAGATTCGTTGAGAATTTCTCCAAGATTGCCAAGCCTCTTTCCAACCTCCTCCAGAAGCATGTGAAATATGTCTGGTCTCCTGAGTGTGACGTTGCTTTCAACACTCTCAAAGAGAAACTTGTCACTGCTCCAGTTCTGACTCCTCCTGATGAATCAAAGCCTTATGAAGTATTCTGTGATGCTTCTCTCCAGGGCCTCGGTGCTGTGTTAATGCAAGAGAAGAAGGTTGTTGCCTATACCTCTCGCCAGTTGAAGCCCAATGAAAGGAACTACCCCACTCACGATCTTGAGTTGGCGGCAGTTGTCCACGCACTAATAACATGGAGACATCTCCTATTGGGAAGGAAAGTGGACATCTTCACAGATCACAAGAGTCTCAAGTACATCTTCACTCAGCCTCATCTCAACCTCAGGCAAACTCGATGGGTCGAAATGATTCAAGAGTATAATCCGAGTATTGAATATACTCCAGGCAAGGCTAATGTGGTTGCAGACGCTTTGAGCAGGAAGGCTTACTGCAACAGCTTAATCCTCAAGCCTTTTCAACCGGATCTCTGTGAGGCTTTTCGCAAGTTGAATCTCCAAGTTGTTCCTCAAGGGGTTCTTGCCAACCTCATTGTCTCTCCTACCTTGGAAGATCAGATTCGTGAGGCACAATTGTTGGATACCATGGTGAAGAAGGTGAAACGTGGTATTGAAAAGAGCATCCCCAAATACAAGTGCTATCGAGTTGATGACAGAGATACGCTTTTCTTCGAGGACCGGATCGTGGTTCCAAAGGGTGATCTTCGTAAAGTCATTATGAACGAAGCGCACAATTCTCTCCTGTCTATTCATCCTGGAAGTTCGAAGATGTACCATGACCTCAAGCAGTCGTATTGGTGGACTCGAATGAAGCGTGAGATCGCTCAATTCGTGAATGAGTGTGATGTCTGCAGAAGGGTGAAAGCAGAACACCAACGACCAGCTGGACTTCTCCAACCTCTTGCTATTCCAGAATGGAAGTTTGATCATATCGAAATGGACTTCGTGACTGGTTTTCCTAAGTCCAAGCGTGGAAATGATGCTATCTTCGTCGTCATCGACAAGCTCACCAAAGTGGCTCATTTTCTTCCTATCAAAGAGTCTATCACAGCAGCGCAGCTGGCAGAGCTCTACACCTCCAGAATTGTCTCTTTGCACGGCATTCCACAATTGATCTCTTCAGACCGTGGCAGCATCTTTACCTCCAAGTTTTGGGATTCTTTTCAGAAGGCCATGGGCACCAACATTCGCTTCAGCACAGCTTTCCACCCTCAGACTAGTGGACAAGTCGAGCGTGTCAATCAAATTCTTGAAGATATGCTCAGAGCCTGTGTTATCTCTTTCGGCATGAAGTGGGAGGATTGTCTTCCTTATGCTGAATTCTCTTACAACAACAGCTTTCAAGCCAGCTCGGGCAAAGCCCCATTCGAGATTCTCTATGGCAGAAAGTGCCGTACTCCTCTTAACTGGTCTGAAACCGGTGAACGTCAATTGCTCGGCAATGATTTGATCTCAGAGGCTGAGGCCATGTGCAAGGTGATTCGTGAGAACCTCAAAGCAGCGCAGTCGCGCCAGAAGAGCTATTACGATAGCAAACACCGAGATGTGGCATTCGAGATCGGAGACCATGTTTACCTCCGAGTCTCTCCAATGAAAGGAACTCGTCGCTTCGGTATCAAGGGGAAACTTGCTCCCAGATACGTGGGTCCCTTCAAGATTATCGGGAAACGAGGCGATCTAGCCTATCAACTTGAGCTCCCCTCCAACTTTGCAAATGTGCACGATGTCTTCCACGTGTCACAGCTTCGCAAGTGCTTCAAGACGCCTGAGCGTACCATCAACTTCGAAGAGATTGATCTTCAAGAAGATTTGTCCTATCATGAGCATCCAGTTGCTATTCTTGAGACAACTGAGCGCAAGACTCGCAACAAGTCAATCAAATTCCTCAAAGTGAAATGGTCACATCATTCAGACCGAGAAGCCACCTGGGAGCGTGAAGACCACCTACGTTCTGAGTATCCGGAGTTCTTTCAGTCCTAGATCTCGGGACGAGATCCTCTCGTAGTGGTGGTGTGTTGTAACGCCCCCGATGTAACTTGCCATATTTGTAATCCAACTCTTGCCATTTTCGGCTATGTGTTATGATATTCCCCCGTGGTTGGGTTCTCTCCGTTTTGCATTTTGGTCATGTCGTGCATTTCATATCATGTCATCATGTGCATCGCATTTGCATACGTGTTCGTCTCATAAATCCGAGCATCTTTCCCGTTGTCCGTTTTGCAATCCGGCGCTCCTATGTTCCCCGGCGTCCCCTTTTACATTTCTTCGTGAGCGGGTATTAAACATTCTCGGAATGGACCGAGGTTTGACATGTGGCCTTGGTATAGCACCGGTAGACCGCCTGTCAAGTTTCGGGTCAATCGGAGTTCGTTTGGTACTCCAACGGTTAACCGGGTAACCGTGAAGGCCTCGTGTGTGTTGCAGCCCAACACCCCTCCAAAACAGCCCAATAACCCATCTAAGTCACTCTCATGTCCTCCGCCGTTCGATCACGATCGCGTGGGCGAAAACCGCACTCCGTTTGGAGCTCCCTAGCTCCTCCTATCTATAAAAACGTCCTCCCCTTCCAAATCTGAGAGAGCTACACCCCTAACCCTAAATTTTCTCCTCGAAATCCGTGCAAACCGCCGCCGCCGCACTGTTCCTCCCGCGCCGCCGCCCGCGTCCAATCGGGACTCGCCACCTGTCCGCGCCGCCGCCCGTACCGCGCGGGCCCGCCGGGGCCCGTGGCCGGCCCTCCCGGCCCGGGACGCCGCCGCCGCCCCGCGGGCGCCCCGCCGCCGCCCTGCGGGCGCCCCGCTCCCGCCTCCTCCCGCGCCGTTCCGCCGCTCCGCGACCGGCCGCCGTCGCCGGCCGCCGCCTCCGCCCCTCGCCACCGCCGCCTCCGCCGGCCTCCGCCTCCTCCGCCGTCGCCGACCGCTCCGCCGCCGTCCCCGCGCCCCGCCGGAGCCGGATCCGGCCAGATCCGGCCCGCCCCGACCTCTCCTCCACCTCCTCCGGCCGGGATCCGGCGAGCCGCGCCGCCACCTCGGCTTCCGCGCCCGGCTGGGTTGACTTTTACCTCCTCCCCGAAAACTCTAAGTCTTTAATTTTATCATCATCATGCCATATTCCCAGTGCTATAACTTTGCATTCGTAGCTCCGTTTCGCGCGTATAATATGTCATTTTGTTCGTCTCGAAGAGTACACCATTTTGTTCCATTGCATCATTTTCATTTGAAGTCATCTTGATGCCCGAAATGCTGTTAGAAGAGGGCTAGTTGATGTTTATTGCTGAATCTTATCTGAACATGCACTTTTGTCATTTTTGCCATGATTGATGTGTACCTCTTATGAGGTTGAGCTATATATGTGTTTTGTAATATGCCATGTTACCTTTCCAGGGAATTTTGCTATGTATTTTTGTGATGCTTGAGGTGGCTAGAAATTGCATGCAAAGTAGGGATGATGATATTGCTGTTTTCAGAGACTTAGTGATTTCACTAAGTCCCTGACTTTTGTTATTATCATGCCATGTGGTCATGTTGTTTCCGAGAGATCTATGCATAATTTGAGCATGATCAGTAAGGGAGTTTTGAACTTGAGTATTTGCTTAATCCATCCATGCCTTTGTTTGCAATTATGGAGTGCCATAGCTTGAGTCAATCGAGCTCTACTTTTGCTTCAAAATGTTACTGGCAGATTGTTTTACATGTTATTCGATTTTGCCAAGCTTGGTGTAGTTGATCCTTGCATGATATGATGTTATTCTTGCCATGTTTAGTTAGTATGCCATGTCTTCTTGATGTATGTATGCTTAGTTAATCATGAAATGCTCTGTAGTGAGTGCATCGAGCTCACGAACATGCCTAGTCGTTAACAGTTTTCTGCCATGTCCAGTTTTCTGCTAAGTCTGAAACCTGTAACGAAACTTGCTTAATTGTCATGGGTGTAATCATATTCTCTGATCCTTTTTGGCTTATGGTCAGTAAGGGACTTTTGTCAAGTGCTATGAGTAGATTCATGCCATGCCTTTCTTTGCTATGTTCTGAACCTGTAGTATGTTGTTTCGTTGCTCTGAACACGTCATCCTGATGTTGTTTTCCTGACTTCTTGTTATTTCACTAAGTCTGTGAATCTGTTATAAGTTGCACTTTTGCCATGCTTGTTTGAACCTGTTATGAGGTGAATTAGCCGTAGCTCAGTGTTCATCTTTTGTCGTGTATCTTGGGTAGTTTACTTTCATATGCTTTGTTGCCATGTTCGGGTGCAGTAGCTTAATTATTTGTTGCTTGCTAAGTAGCATCATGCTGTTTATGGCAGATTCGTGTCATTCTTGTTTTGCTTGCCATTTGCAAACCGTGCATCCGATTCCGGTGATCTTTATATCGTTTTCAACCGAAATCACCTCATATATCCAGAGGCATGCTTGGTTTGCCAAGATTATGCCCTGTTCATCCTTGTCTTTCCGGAGCATGCATACGCATTGCATATCACCTCTCGCATATCATGCCATGTTTTGCATCATGTTGATTGCGCATTGCATCGTGGTTGATTTTGGTTCCTTTGCTTGTTCTCTTGTCTTG
Source organism: Aegilops umbellulata (assembly GCA_032464435.1). Lineage (NCBI taxonomy): Eukaryota > Viridiplantae > Streptophyta > Magnoliopsida > Poales > Poaceae > Aegilops > Aegilops umbellulata. The sequence continues at coordinate 643,078,460 of CP136060.1, read as the reverse complement.
GGTAGAGCCGGGAGACGAGTACGTGGACGAGGAACCTGTTGAGAACGCTTACGAGGACCAAGCTTTCGACAACTCTGAGAACCTTGCAGGCAAGATGACCATACCCTCGAAATCACTTCTATCTTTGCTAGCTAGATTGCTCGCTCTTTTGCTATGCCTATGCCGCGATACCCATCACCTGCTATATCATGCCTCCTATATTGCCATGTCAGCCCCCTAACCATCCATGTCCTAGCAAACCGTTGTTTGGCTATGTTACTGCTTTGCTCAGCCCCTCTTATAGCGTTGTTAGTTGCAGGTGAAGATGAGGTTTGTTCCTTGTTGGAGCATGATCTTGTTGTTCCTTGTTGGAACATGTTTACTTGTTGGGATATCACAATACCTCTTATTTTATTAATGCATCTATATACTTGGTAAAGGGTGGAAGGCTCGGCCTTATGCCTGGTGTTTTGTTCCACTCTTGCCACCCTAGTTTCCGTCATACCGGTGTTATGTTCCCGGAGTTTGCGTTCCTTACACGGTTGGGTGATTTATGGGACCCCCTTGACAGTTCGCTTTGAATAAGACTTTTCCAGCAAGGCCCAACATTGGTTTTACCATTCGCCACCTAGCCTTTTTCCCTTGGGTTCTGCAGACTCAAGGGTCATCTTTATTTTAACCCTGGGCCAGTTCTCCTTCGATTGCTGGTCCAAACTAGAGCACCGTGCGGGGCCGTCCCTTGGCAACTTGGGTTATGTTGGCTCCTGTACGCTTCGCTTATCCGGATGTGCCCTGAGACCGAGATATGTGCAGCTCCTATCAGGATTTGTCGGCACAATCGGGCGGTTTTGCTGGACTTGTTTTATTGCTGTTGAAATGTCTTGTAGTCCGGGATTCCGAGATTGATCGGGTCTTCCCGGTAGAAGGTATATCCTTCGTTGACCGTGAGAGCTTATCATGGGCTAAGTTGGGACACCCCTGCAGGGTATTATCTTTCGAAAGCCGTGCCCGCGGTTATGAGGCAGATGGGAATTTGTTGATGTCCGGTTGTAGAAAACCCGAAGTTGACCTTAACTAAAACACATCAACCGCGTGTGTAACCGTGATGGTCTCTTCTCGGCGGGGTCCGGGAAGTGAACACGGTTGTTGGAGTTATGTCTGACGTAGGTTGTTTCAGGATCACTTCTTGATCACTTCTAGCTCCACGACCGTGCTTTGCCTTCTCTTCTCGCTCTCTTTTGCGCTATAGCCACCATATGCTAGTCGCTTGCTGCAGCTCCACCTCACCTACCCCTTCCCCGTTATTTATTACATGGATTGTGTGAAGATTACCTCACTTGCGACATTGCTTTCAATGCGGTTATGCCTCTAAGTCGTGCCTCGACACGTGGGAGATATAGCCGCATCGAGGGCGTTACACCCTAGGGGGTCGTTGCCCCCCGAGGGGGCATGCACCCCCTGGTTGGAAACCCTAATGGGGGCGTTGCCCCGGGGGCTGCCGCCCCCCTCTAGATGGGATCTCCAAGGGGGCATGCGCCCCCCTAGCCCCTATATATAGTGGAGGGGAGGAAGGGCAGCCGCACCCTGCATCTTGGCGCCTCCCTTCCCCTTGCTACACCTCCTCCTCCCGCAGACGCTTGGCGAAGCCCTGCCGGATCCCTGCTACATCCACCACCACGCCGTCGTGCTGCTGGATCTTCATCAACCTCTCCTTCCCCTTGCTGGATCAAGAAGAAGGAGACTTCACGCTGACCGTACGTGTGTTGAACGCGGAGGTGCCGTCCGTTCGGCGCTAGGATCTCCGGTGATTGGATCACGTCGAGTACGACTCCCTCATCCCCGTTCTTTGAACGCTTCCGCTCGCGATCTACAAAGGTATGTAGATGAAACCGTAGGAAAATTTTTGTTTTCTGCAACGTTCCCCAACAGTGGCATCATGAACTAGGTCTATGCGTAGTTCTCTTTGCACGAGTAGAACACAATTGTTGTTGGTGTAGATGTTGTCAACTTTCTTGCCGCTACTAGTCTTATTTTGCTTCAGCGGTATTGTGGGATGAAGCGGCCCGGACCAACCTTACACGTACGCTTACGTGAGACCGGTTCCACCGACTGACATGCACTAGTTGCATAAGGTGGCTGGCGGGTGTCTGTCTCTCCCACTTTAGTTGGAGCGGATTCGACGAAAAGGGTCCTTATGAAGGGTAAATAGAAGTTGACAAATCACGTTGTGGCTTTTACGTAGGTAAGAAAACATTCTTGCTAGAACCCTATTGCAGCCACGTAAAACTTGCAACAACAATTAGAGGACGTCTAACTTGTTTTTGCAGCAAGTGCTTTGTGATATGATATGGCCAAAGTTGTGATGAATGATGAATGATATATATGTGATGTATGAGATCATGTTCATGTAATAGGAATCACGACTTGCCCATCGATGAGTATGACAACCGGCAGGAGCCATAGGAGTTGTCATTATTTTTTGTATGACCTGCGTGTCATTGGAAACGCCATGTAAATTACTTTGCTTTATTTCTAAACGTGTTAGCTGTAGTAGTAGAAGTAATAGTTGGCGAACAACTTCATGGAGACACAATGATGGAGATCATGGTGTCATGCAGGTGACAAGATGATCATGGAGCCCCAAGATGGAGATCAAAGGAGCTATATGATATTGGCTATATCATGTCACTATTATTATTTGATTGCATGTGATGTTTATCATGTTTACTTAGAACGACGGTAGTAAATAAGATGATCCCTCATAATAAATTTCAAGAAAGTGTTCCCCCTAACTGTGCGCCGTTGCGACAGTTCGTTGTTTCGAAGCACCACGTGATGATCGGGTGTGATAGATTTCAACGTTCACATACAACGGGTGTAAGAAAGATTTACACATGCAAACACTTAGGTTGACTTGACGAGCATAGCATGTACAGACATGGCCTCGGAACACAAGAGACCGAAAGGTCAAATATGAGTCGTATGGAAGATACGATCAACATGGAGATGTTTGCCGATGATGACTAGTCCGTCTCACATGATGATCGGACACGGCCTAGTCGAGTCGGATCATGTTTCACTTAGATGACTAGAGGGATGTCTAATCTAAGTGGGAGTTCATTAAATTGATTAGATGAACTTAATTATCATGAACTTAGTCTAAATAAACTTTGCAATATGTCTTGTAGATCAAATGGCCCAAGCTAATGTCAACATGAACTTCAACGCGTTCCTAGAGAAAACCAAGCTGAAAGACGATGGCAGCAACTATACAGACTGGGTCCGGAACCTGAGGATCATCCTCATAGCTGCCAGGAAACAATATGTCCTAGAAGCACCGCTAGGTGAAGCACCCATCCCAGAGAACCAAGACATTATGAATGCTTGGCAGTCTCGTGCTGATGATTACTCCCTCGTTCAGTGCGGCATGCTTTACAGCTTAGAACCGGGGCTCCAAAAGCGTTTTGAGCATCACAGAGCATATGAGATGTTCGAGGAGCTGAAACTAGTTTTCCAAGCTCATGCCCGGGTCGAGAGACATGAAGTCTCCGACAAGTTCTACAGTTGTAAGATGGAGGAAAATAGTTCTGTCAGTGAACACATACTCAAGATGTCTGGGTTGCACAACCGCTTGACTCAGCTGGAGATTAACCTCCCAGACGAGGCGGTCATTGACAGAATCCTTCAGTCGCTCCCACCTAGCTACAAGAGCTTTGTGATGAACTACAATATGCAGGGGATGGTAAAGACCATTCCTGAGGTATTTGCTATGCTGAAATCAGCAGAGGTTGAAATCAAAAAGGAACATCAAGTGTTGATGGTCAATAAAACCACTAAGTTCAAGAAAGGCAAGGGTAAGAAGAACTTCAAGAAGGACGGCAATGATGTTGCCGTGCCCGGTAAGCCAGTTGCCGGGAAGAAGTCAAAGCATGGACCCAAGCCTGAGACTGAGTGCTTTTATTGCAAAGGGAAGGGTCACTGGAAGCGGAACTGCCCCAAATACTTAGCGGACAAGAAGGCCAGCAACACTAAAGGTATATGTGATATACATGTAATTGATGTGTACCTTACCAGTGCTCGTAGTAGCTCTTGGGTATTTGATACCGGTGCCGTTGCTCATATTTGTAACTGAAAGAAGGAGCTGCGGAATAAGCGGAGACTGGCGAAGGACGAGGTGACGATGCGCGTCGGGAATGGTTCCAAGGTCGATGTGATCGCCGTCGGCATGCTACCTCTACATTTACCTACGGGATTAGTTTTAAACCTCAATAATTGTTATTTGGTGCCAAGTTTGAGCATGAACATTGTATTTGGATCTCGTTTAATACGAGATGGCTACTCATTTAAATCCGAGAATAATGGTTGTTCTATTTATATGAGTGATATGTTTTATGGTCATGCTCCGATGGTCAATGGTTTATTCTTAATGAATCTCGTGCGTGATGTTACACATATTCATAGTGTGAATACCAAAAGATGTAAAGTTGATGACGATAGTCCCACATACTTGTGGCACTGCCGCCTTGGTCACATTGGTGTCAAGCGCATGAAGAAGCTCCATGCTGATGGACTTTTAGAGTCTCTCGATTATGAAGCATTTGACACATGCGAACCATGCCTCATGGGCAAAATGACCAAGACTCCGTTCTGCGGAACAATGGAGCGAGCAACCAACTTATTGGAAATCATACATACTGATGTGTGCGGTCCAATGAGTGTTGAGGCCCGCGGAGGATATCGTTATGTTCTCACTCTTACTGATGACTTGAGTAGATATGGGTATGTCTACTTGATGAAACACAAGTCTGAGACCTTTGAAAAGTTCAAGGAATTTCAGAATGAGGTAGAGAATCAACGTGACCGAAAATAAAGTTCTTACGATCAGATCATGGAGGAGAATATTTAAGTCATGAATTTGGCACACACTTAAGGAAATGTGGAATCGTTTCACAACTCACGCCGCCTGGAACACCTCAACGTAACGGTGTGTCCGAACGTCGTAATCGCACTCTATTGGATATGGTGCGATCTATGATGTCTCTTACTGATTTACCGCTATCATTTTGGGGATATGCTCTAGAGACAGCTACATTCACTTTAAATAGGGCACCGTCTAAATCCGTTGAGACGACACCGTATGAATTATGGTTTGGGAAAAAACCTAAGCCATCGTTTCTAAAAGTTTGGGGATGCGATGCTTATGTCAAGAAACTTCAACCTGAAAAGCTCGAACCCAAGTCGGAAAAATGCGTCTTCATAGGATACCCTAAGGAAACTATTGGGTATACCTTCTACCTAAGATCCAAAGGCAAGATCTTTGTTGCCAAGAACGGATCCTTTCTGGAGAAAGAGTTTCTCTCGAAAGAAGTAAGTGGGAGGAAAGTGGAACTTGATGGAGTATTACCTCTTGAACCGGATAGTAGCGTAGCTCAAGAAAATGTTTCTGTGGTGCCTCCACCGGTTAGAGAGGAGGTTAATGATGATGATCATGAAACTTCAGATCAAGTTACTACTGAACTTCGTAGGTCCACAAGGATGGTGAGCCAGATTCCAACAAATGGCTGGAGGCCATGCAATCCAAGATAGGATCCATGTATGAAAACAAAGTGTGGACTTTGACAGACTTGCCCGATGATCGGCGAGCGATAGAAAACAAATGGATCTTTAAGAAGAAGACGGACGCGGATGGTAATGTTACCATCTATAAAGCTCGACTTGTCGCTAAGGGTTATCGGCAAGTTCAAGGGGTTGACTACGATGAGACTTTCTCCCGTAGCGAAGCTGAAGTCCGTCCGAATCATGTTAGCAATTGCCGCATACTATGATTATGAGATATGGCAAATGGACGTCAAAACGGCATTCCTTAACGGCTATCTTAAGGAAGAACTGTATATGATGCAGCCGGAAGGTTTTGTCGACCCTAAGAATGCTAACAAGGTATGCAAGCTCCAGCGATCCATTTATGGGCTAGTGCAAGCATCTCGGAGTTGGAACATTCGCTTTGATGAGATGATCAAGGCGTTTGGGTTTATGCAGACTTATGGAGAAGCCTGCGTTTACAAGAAAGTGAGTGGGAGCTCCGTAGCATTTCTCATATTATATGTAGATGACATACTTTTGATGGGAAATGATATAGAACTTTTGGACACCATTAAGGCCTACTTGAGTAAGAGTTTTTCAATGAAGGACCTTGGAGAAGCTGCTTATATATTAGGCATCAAGATCTATAGAGATAGATCAAGACGCCTCATAGTTCTTTCACAAAGCACATACCTTGAAAAGATATTGAAGAAGTTCAATATGGATCAGTCCAAGAAGGGGTTCTTGCCTGTGTTGCAAGGTGTGAAATTGAGCTCAGCTCAATGCCCGACCACGGCAGAAGATATAGAAGAGATGAGTGTCATCCCCTATGCCTCGGCCATAGGGTCTATTATGTATGCCATGCTGTGTACCCGACCTGATGTAAACCTTGCCGTAAGTTTGGTAGGAAGGTACCAAAGTAATCCTGGCAAGGAACACTGGACATCGGTCAAGAATATCCGTAAGTACCTGAAAAGGACTAAGGACATGTTTCTCGTTTATGGAGGTGACGAAGAGCTCGTCGTAAAGGGTTACGTCGACGCTAGCTTCGACACAGATCTGGATGACTCTAAGTCACAAACCAGATACGTGTATATGTTGAATGGTGGAGCAGTAAGCTGGTGCAGCTGCAAGCAGAGCATCATGGCGGGATCTACATGTGAAGCGGAGTACATGGCAGCCTCGGAGGTAGCGCATGAAGCAATTTGGGCGAAGGAGTTCATCACCGACCTAGGAGTCATACCCAATGCGTCGGGGCCGATCAAACTCTTCTGTGACAACACTGGAGCTATTGCACTTGCCAAGGAGCCCAGGTTTCACAAGAAGACCAGGCACATCAAGCGTCGCTTCAACTCCATTCGTGAAAATGTTCAAGATGGAGACATAGAAATTTGTAAAGTGCATACGGATCTGAATGTCACAGATCCGTTGACTAAACCTCTCCCTAGAGCAAAACATGATCAACATTAGAACTCTATGGGTGTTCGATTCATCATAATGAAACTAGATTATTGACTCTAGTGCAAGTGGGAGACTATTGGAAATATGCCCTAGAGGCAATAATAAAAGCATTATTATTATATTTCCTTGTTCATGATAATTGTCTTTTATTCATGCTATAATTGTGTTGTCCGGAAATCGTAATACATGTGTGAATACATAGACACCAACATGTCCCTAGTAAGCCTCTAGTTGACTAGCTCGTTGATCAACAGATAGTCATGGTTTCCTGACTATGGACATTGGATGTCATTGATAACGACATCACATCATTAGGAGAATGATGTGATGGACAAGACCCAATCCTAAGCATAGCACAAGATCGTATAGTTCGTTTGCTAGAGCTTTTCCAATGTCAAGTATCTTTTCCTTAGACCATGAGACCGTGTAACTCCCGGATACCGTAGGAGTGCTTTGGGTGTACCAAACGTCACAACGTAACTGGGTGACTATAAAGGTATACTACGGGTATCTCCGAAAGTGTCTGTTGGGTTGACACGGATCGAGACTGGGATTTGTCACTCCATATGACGGAGAGGTATCTCTGGGCCCACTCGGTAATGCATCATCATAATGAGCTCAATGTGACCAAGTGTCTGGTCACGGGATCATGCATTACGGTACGAGTAAAGTGACTTGCCGGTAACGAGATTGAACAAGGTATTGGGATACCGACGATCGAATCTCGGGCAAGTAAAATACCGATTGACAAAGGGAATTGAATACGGGGTTAATTGAATCCTTGACATCGTGGTTCATCCGATGAGATCATCGAGGAGTATGTGGGAGCCAACATGGGTATCCAGATCCCGCTGTTGGTTATTGACCGGAGAGGCGTCTCGGTCATGTCTACATATCTCCCGAACCCGTAGGGTCTACACGCTTAAGGTTCAGTGACGCTAGGGTTGTAGAGATATTAGTATGCAGCAAACCGAAAGTTGTTCGGAGTCCTGGATGAGATCCCGGACGTCAGGAGGAGTTCCGGAATGGTCCGGAGGTGAAGAAACATATATGGGAAGTGTTGTTTCGGCCATCTGGAGAGTTTCGGGGGTCACCGGTATTGTACCGGGACCACCAGAAGGGTCCCGGGGGTCCACCGGGTGGGGCCACCTATCCCGGAGGGCCCCATGGGCTGAAGTGGCGTGGGAACCAGCCCCTGGTGGGCTGGTGCACCCCACCCAAGGGCCCAAGGCGCCTAGGGTTGGAAACCCTAGGGGGCCGTTGCCCCCCGAGGGGGCATGCGCCCCCCTTGGTTGGAAACCCTAAGGGGGGCGTTGCCCCGGGGGCCGTCGCCCCCCCTCTAGATGGGATCTCCAAGGGGGCATGCGCCCCCCTAGCCCCTATATATAGTGGAGGGGAGGAAGGGCAGCCGCACCCTGCATCTTGGCGCCTCCCTTCCCCTTGCTACACCTCCTCCTCCCGCAGACGCTTGGCGAAGCCCTGCCGGATCCCTGCTACATCCACCACCACACCGTCGTGCTGCTGGATCTTCATCAACCTCTCCTTCCCCTTGCTGGATCAAGAAGGAGGAGACGTCACGCTGACCATACGTGTGTTTAACGCGGAGGTGCCATTCGTTCGGCTCTAGGATCTCCGGTGATTGGATCACGTCGAGTACGACTCCCTCATCCCTGTTCTTTGAACGCTTCCGCTCGCGATCTACAAAGGTATGTAGATGCATCCGATCACTCGTTGCTAGATGAACTCATAGATGGATCTTGGTGAAACCGTAGGAAAATTTTTGTTTTCTGCAACGTTCCCCAACAGTATATGTGTATGTGTTTAGTTTAATTTTTTTTTGTTCATAGAAATTTTGTTCATATATATATATATATATAAAGTTTTTTGTTCATAGAAAGTTTTTTGTTCATATATAGAAAGTTAGAAGAACATTTAGAATATGCTAAAATTTAGAAGAAAAAGAAGGATAGGAAAGAAGAAAATAAGAAGGGGCAGAAAGAAGAAGAGGAGAGGAAAAAGAGGAGAAATAAATAAGAAGAGGAAAAAAGAAGAAAAAGAAGAGGAGAAGAAGAATCTATTCCTTTCTTCTTCTCCTCTATTTCTTTCTTCTTCTCCTTTTTTTTCTTATTTTTTTCTTCGATCTTCTCCTCTATTCCTTTCTTCTTCTCCTCTCTATATATTCCCTCTCCCGATAACTTCAACACGAGGGGGGGTCGATATACCCCTCGGATAACTTTGACATGAGGGGCGGTCGATATATATACCCCCTCTCGACTGTGATAATAACTTATACTGCGGGAGCACCCCCCGACCCTTTCGCTCGACCAAAACTCTCGAGGACACCCAAACCCTAGAAAAAAACGATGTCGGTCTCCTACCCCCTCCCGCCGCGCCCCTACCTGACAAACTCTCTCGAGGCCACCCCAAACCCTTGAAGCGTTGTCGAGGCCACCCCAAACCCTAGAGAAGCATCGTCGAGGCCACTAATTAATATATATGATTCCTTACTATGATTAGCTTGCTAGTTCTACGTTTGCCACTAATATATCCATTTGTCATGTTTGAATAATAATTGCCATGTTGTAAATATTTGTAGAAACTATGGACACCACCCGAGACAAAGCAAACGAAGCGATGTTGAGGGACATAATCACAGAAGGAAGTGATGCCGTCTCGTTGTATCTCAACGACACCGATGGTACTCGGGAAGAAGAGGCTGGCTCTGGTGACCTAATGCCGGTGCAAGAAGAAGAACGTGAGGACGGCTCCGGTGACCCAATGCTGGTGCAAGAAGGAGACCGTGATGACGGCTCCGGTGACCGAACCGAGTCCGGCCAGGTATACATATTAGTTAAGCATGTGCTGACTAGCTAATTGATGCATTCATTGTTTTGGTATGTACACATATTAATTAAGTCTTTACTCTTTTTTCTAGCCCTCCGGATCGAGCACAACTGAGGTAAAGAGACGAGGCCCGAAGAAAAAGTTGAGCTCGGATGAAAGGTTTGAGATCATAGCAATCGCGCCCGACGGCCAACCTATTGAACCCAACCGAACAAAGAAGGCATTTGTTGCTCAGTGCGGGGTTCTGGTTAGGGACAAGATCCCGATCAGCATCCACCAATGGTTCAAGTCGGCTAAAGAAGACCCTGAGGTGTTTTACGTCAATGATATGCAGAGAAATGATCTTTGGACTGAGCTGAAGACAAATTTCACCCTACCACCAGAGGATGATCTGGAGAAGCCAGTTGAGCAATTAATCAAGTCTTTTGCTCTTAAGAAGATGGCAGACCTATTCAGGAGGTGGAAGAATGACTTGAATAGGTTTGTCGAGAAAAAAGAGACACCAGAATTCAAGGGCATATATGAGAAGATCAGAGATGACTGGCCTGCATTTGTGGCCTACAAGACATCGGAAAAGAGTAAGTAGATGTCGGCGACAAACAAGAAAAATGCTGCGAGAAGAAGCTTCACCATCGCACGGGGTCAGGTGGCTACCTCGTAGCCCGGCCTAAGTGGGCCAAGGCTGAGAATGATCTTCTTGCAAAAGGGATCAAACCAGAGACAATGAGCTGGCCAGACCATTGCCGGACTTGGTTCTTCGGGGCTGGCGGAACCTTGGACCCTGTAACAGGGAAGTGCATTTGGACGGATGAGCAACTTGGCATACCCTTGAAGAAGCTTCGGTACTATATCGCTGCAGCGCAGAAAGGGATGTTCCTTCCAGATAGAGAGAACGACAAGCTCACAAAGGCCCTCAGAAATCCTGAGCACCCTGGACGGACACGAGGCACGCCAGGCTCCATTCCGTGGAAGGCTGGGTTTCCGGACGCAGACGGTTACAAAAGCCAGGAGAGTAGGAAGAAAGTGCAGCAGTCCGAACAGCAGGCGCTTAAAGAAAGGGTACTCGGGATTGAGGAACGAGAAGCAAATCGCAGCAAACGAACTGCCGAAGCTTCCCTGAAGCTACCCCTCCATCTCAGCGGAGAAGCAGCGTGGCTTCCACCGAGTTGCTTCAGCCGGAGCTTGTCTTGGCTCTGTTTTTTCTAATGAACCCGACGCAACTTTTCACTGCCAGCCGATTCCAGAAGGATATGCTAAGGTGATGGTGGATGAAATAATGGACGGATTTGAGGACCTCCCGCTTGACCACCCTACCGGAGAAGGGGAGACTCGGCTGGGTTTTGCTTTGAAGACTCCATGCCTATGGCGGAAAGAGCTCATCAAGCTTCCAAACTGGACGCCTCCGCCTCCTCCTCCTCCTCCGGTGAGTCAGGGCACTCCGCCTCCTCCTCCGGCGAGTGACGATCAGGGCCCTCGGCCGGCTCCTTCTCCGGCGCGTGGCGGCACTCCACCTCCTTCTCCGCCTGCGCCGGCGCGCCCGAGCAGCCAGCCTACTCCTTCTCCGCCTCGTCAGCAAGGGTGGAAGAGACCCGCCGCCGCTCTGGCAGCTGCTCCGGCGCGTCGTAGTCCTTCTCCTCCGCCTCGTAAGCAAGTCAAGAAGACTGCCGCTCCGTCTGCTCTGCCGGCGTCTAGCAGTACAGCCAGAGGCGGGAGAAAATACAAATTCGGTCCTTCTCTGAAGACTCCAGAGAAGTTACCATACGAGATGAGCCCGGAGGAGAACGCGAGGATCGCGCGAACCGAGAAGGATGACTGGTTTCAAGGGTTGAAAGCACAGAGACATCCACCTCCGAAGGAGAAGGTAGATTCGGTGAAAGTGAAGCGTACTCTGGCTGCCCTGGCAAAACCACCCAAGTCTCTGCCGAAAGGCAACTATGAGCACATTATTGCAAAGACATGGGCCGAAGCGTCACGGCCGGGAAGTACAGTTAGTGATAAAAGGCTGAAAGAACGACGAGTAGCTGGGAAACAAATTGCCCAGCTCGGCGAACAAGCAAAGCAATCGTGCCCCCCGCTCAAGGTGCCTAGCGTCGATCCGAGGATGGCGCCCGGTTATACCAATCTTGACGATTACCTGCCCGACGATGTAGATTATGATTTCCTGGACGTGCAGATACACAGATACGAGTACGGGAAGCATCTCGTCAAAGATGAAAGATCTCTAACAACGATGATGCGAAGATTGCATGATTAGTACATGAAAACCTGCAGAGAGTCTGGGGGAGGAATACTTTGTATATGAGAGTTAAACCGGAGCATGACCTCGTTGGAATTGAACTGTTGCATGTTCCATTTGAGGAGTTCTATCAATTTTTCAATCAATTGGCCCTCGATAAAGCAACGGTCACCTGCTACTGTCTGTAAGTACTACTACTTCTGTCATTAAGTCTCTCTATATAGCTCAGCTCTTTCATTGCATGTATTTATAATTATCCTCACTATATTATGCAGATTGAAGATCGCCGAATTGAAGAAAAGACAAATCGATGATATTGGGTTCATTAACACAAATCTCATAGATGCATTTCAGGTTAAAGATCATGCCGCAGAAACCGAGGCCAACTTGCTACGATCATTCAAAATAAATGAACACAAAGATATAATACTCTTTCCTTACAACTTCAAGTGAGTGTTGTCTTGTGCATATTCGGTTTCCCTTATATATTAGTCCAGGTTATAGTAATGTAATTGATGAGTTATGCATGCGTGCGCAGTTTCCACTATATTCTCCTGGAGATTAGGCTTGAGAAGGGAGTAGTAACTGTCTTGGACTCGAGACGAAAAGATCCCCAGGAGTATGCGGACATGACTGAAATCCTCAAGAAGTAAGTTAAATCGATCATTATCCACCATATCAGCAAATTTGTTCATTTCATGATATCAAGTAATTGTTTTCTTTTGTCTGGCAGTGTTTGGAGAAAATTCAGCACAAAATCCCCGGGACTCCCGAAGGAGCTGGAATTTAGATACCCGAAAGTAAGTATTATAGTACCATGTTCCGCGCGTCTCCTAGCTATTGATTCAAGCGCTAGTTTCATCAATACCATTTGGCATTCTTGCTTATCTGTTTGATTGACCTCTATTTCTTGTAAAGTGGTTGTGGCAGGAACAAGGGAATGATTTCTGTGAATACTACGTCTGCGAGTCCATCCGCCACATGACCTGTGAGCGGGGCGGTTACTCTGAGAAACAATATGAAGTGCGTAAGAAATAATATTCACAATTTTTGTTTATTACCATCATTTGTGTTGAGTTTCATTCATCCATATATATATATATATATATATATATATATATATATATATATATATATATATATATATATATATATATATATATATTGACCCCCTTCTTCAAATTAGATGTTTCGACAGCGGGATGAACTCCTAGAACCAGATCGCATGCGAGCAATTCAAGAGGAATTGGCGGCATTCTTTCTTGACCACGTGATCGCTGAAGACGGAGAATACTATGTGGACCATGCGTCCATAATTTAAGAGATTATATTTGTAAAAGATAATTATTGTATATATGTAGCTGGTAGTGTCGGACGATAGATATACGAGAACTTGTTGTTCGACTAATCTCTCGGAGAAGGAGAGGTGGTCGATATCACTTCTCTCTGTATGCATATATGTTCATGACGATCTTCTGTTTCCTTCATTTGCTTACTAGCTAGTTAGAGTGCCTAGTCCTCTATACGTATGTATAGTACGTAGCGTCGACCAAGCACGGACATAAGAGAGGACACTTCTCTCTATTAATTAGCTATCTAATACAATATATGAAATACCTAAATTAAGCCACCAAACCCCCCAACCCCCCCCCCCCCCTTAAAAAAACCAAAAACCCCAGCCACAGAAATGCTGAAGCGTGGAGGTCTATTGGTCCACCAACCGGGACCAAAGGCCCTCCTGCCTGGGCTCGGCGCGCAGGCCACGTGGAGGCCCATCTGTCCCGGTTCTGGTTTGAACCGGGACTAAAGGGTGAGGGTATTAGTAACGATCCTTTTGTCCCGGTTCGGGAACCGGGACTAAAGGCCCTTACGAACCGGGACAAAAGGCCGGTTTTCTACTAGTGTTAGGAGCCAGTTCAATAAAATTTGACCCTGCAAATCAACATGTGGTTGGATGGTTATGTGGACAGTTCCCCAACCCACCAGGGTTCAAGTCCTGATGCTCGCATTTATTCCTGGATTAATTTCAGCATTCCCGGCGAAGCACGTTCAGTGGGAGGAGATGTTCCCGTCGACTACGAGATGCCTTTGGTGACTTCATCAATCTCAAAATGATATGCCGGCTCAGTCTCTCGAAGATGTTCATAGGGGTAGGATGTGTGTGTGTGTTCATAGGAACGAATGTATGTCTGTATTTATGAGCGCTTGCGTCTGTACTATGTTAAAAAAAGTTTGACCGCACATCAAATTATAATCTCATTTGGCCTAACCATACCTGGCCCTCATCAGAACCTCACAAAATACGGACTTTTTCACTGTTCTAACCTTATGCACAAAATGGACTCTACACAAAACTATTTCATAATCTGACCCTGTTCAGAAACGCTACAGGCCGCGGCGTTGATGCGCTATATGAAAAAGCCTGCGTTGCTGGCCTGGTCGAGACGCTACGTGACAGGGTAGAAATGCCAAAGTATGTCGCGTTGCTGGAAATACCAAAGGGGTTGGCGTTGCTGCCCAAGCATGAAAGGCCAAGGGAGTTGGCGTTTCAACTAGCTTATTCACATTTGCTGGCTAGTTCGGCATTTCCAAATAGAGAAGAAACGCCACGGCTTGTGGCGTTATCAAAAGGGTCAAATTGTGAAATGGTTTTGTGTGAAGTTTAATTTGTGCTAATTTTTTTTGAAAATGTCAAGATAGTGAAAAGAGCCACAAAATATTTGCCCACGTAGTGCCCTTCTAGACGTGTTTTCTGTTTCTGAAAAAGGCATCTGTTCAAACGTCTTTTGAGACACTGAGATGCATGTTCGACGACGCAAGGAAAAGATTTATTGAGCAAGATACGAAGTTATTACGATTTTGCGGATGCATGCACGCACGATCGATCCATCCTTCGCCGTACATTAATTCCTCGTGGACGTGTTTCCAAAGCCACGCAGGATATCCATGCATGCATTACGGCCGGTGCTCAATTTCGTGGGTCGGCATTCGTGCTGAGGAGCCTGCTTGTGCCGTCAAGATGCGAGAACGGACGTCACAGATCACCCAAGAGTCCAAGGCCATGCATGCCTCGACCGATGTTCGTAGCTTCACGCCATGGTTTGCGACTTATTTAGATATACTGTTAGTCCAAAGTCCAAACGGCGATCTGAAAGAGGAAACGCCCATCACGTATGTCATGGGACGGCTGCGAGTATGCACTCCTCCAATGGTGAAACACTCCGTTCACATTCCACAAAAGTAAAAGGTTCTCTTGATAGATCTAAGACGTGCGTATATTATATCTTCTAGACCAGAGTAGCTAGTACCATCATCATCATCATCATGTGTTGAAGTGTTCGAAAAAACAAATCATTATGTGTTAAAAGGATATCTGTACTTAGAACAACTTTCAAAAGGTACATGCGTACGGGCTGCTAGCTTAATTAGGTTCTTAATTATGCATATGCATGGGGCGGCAAATCAAAGTGGAAGTTCCCATCACGTATGCGTGCATGTAATAATGGGGCGGCTGCGAGTAGTAGTCCTAGAATGTTGAAACACTCTGTTAATATTTCACAAAGCAGAAGGTTCTCTTGCTAGATATATAAGACATACATTATGTTAGTACCTTCCTACCAAAATTATAAGATATTTTTTAGGCTAGTTTAGTGCACAGTGGAAGTGTCTTCTAGCTAGTACCGGTGGATGTACCACCATCGTCAGCATGTGTTAAAATCGCATGTGTATGTAAAAAGAACTTTCACAAATTACATTTGTACGGTTCTTCATTAGCTCGTAGGCCGTCACGTATATGCAAATACACTACTCGTGCTGCTATGCAGTTGCGTGTGCCTTCCAACCACTGAAGGAAGGATTGACCCACTTTTACTCCAAATGGTGAAACGCTTTGTTCATAGTTCTTGAAGTAAGAGGAGTCCTCTTGTTACATCTAAGACGTATATTATACGTGTCTGCTAAATATCAGTCACATCCGCTTCGCGAGGCCGAAGGCGGACACGGCGTGCGGAGCGCCAGCCATGGCAAGGCCGAGTTGTGCACAAACAAGAACCGTCGATAGTCGGCGGGAGTGAGTCCGAAACTTGATGGTGTGTGTGTATGTGGGTGTGTGTGGGGGGGGGGGGGCTTAGAGGGATGGCGGGCGCGACGGGGGAGGGTAGGCGGCGGGCCACTGACTGTCAGCTGTGGGGAGGGGGAGAACGGTTAGGGTAGGGTAGGCCGGCAGCTGCCCGAGGATGAAGAAGGGGATGTTAAAGCTGAACGTTGCGAGATCTATTTTTGGCCATTGGATGAAGATCTAGTGGTCCTGAATAAAAGTGACCGATGCAAAACATTTTTTTCAGGTGCCTGTATAGGCGCTCCCTATATTATGGAGTATCTTCTAGAGTGGCTAGTGCAACTAGATGTACAATTATCATGTGTCAAAAGCACATCTGTACTTCAAAAGAACTCCCACAAAAAGCACATGTGTACGGGCTGCTTGCTAGGAGTACTAAGTTGTGCACATATGATACGACTATTGTTATGCATTTTGCGTGTGCGTGTGTCTACCAACGAACGAAGGAAAGGAAGGATTGATCAACTTCTACTCCTCCGAAAGCCAAGAAAAGGATCGGAGTTGGGAGATGCTTGGATTTTGCTAATGATCATAACCCTAACAAAAAGTAACAATTATGAAGCTAATAATCAGCTAGCTGACCATAGATGATAGATCAACCTACTCCCGCGAGACACGGTCACGAAAAGCAGGCCCGCATGTCAGCGGCACGAGCCGGCAAACCGGCCTGATTGACTAATCTTGCATTGCCCAAACTTGAGTGTTGTACAAAAGATAGGAGGAAAGATACGAGTTAGGTAGCCGAGATTGGCCATGACACGGGGAGCTTTCATTCCCTACAGCTAGCAACGGGCTTCGGCCACCTTTCTGCTCTATCCCATGGATGTGGATCGCCGGCCAAACTGACAGACCAACATGACATAGATCTAGAACTCGCTCGCCCTATAAATTGCCACCCTGCGTGCCTCTCATCCCTCCTCATAGCAACAACAGCAACAACAACAACAACGCACACGTTTCGCGCTGCGCACACATTGATCGTGTGGTTGAGCGACGTCGTCCCTTCGGTTCGTCGACATGGCATTCGCTAAGGTATGTGACATGTTGTCATGTCTATCTGCTTCGCTTCTCTCTCATGCATGATTGCAATGCTTCAAAATGCCGCCAAGGCCGGGCTAGTCTCCTGACTGGTCTAGTTTTTATGATTGCAATACCAATGTTCACGCACATCATGGAAGCTTGGACTAAAAATGGCATGGGCTTTATGGTTTACTATGTTGCATGTTGGTATCGTTTACCAGTAACCCTGTAAATTTTAGTGGATTTTGTGGCAAACTTCAACAGTTTTGCGTGAATTTGCTTGACAAGATGTGGGTTCCAAGGTATTCATGCATCTTCTTCGGGACGTTGTTTTCAAATCATGTAGTTCCCTTCTTAAAAGCTAAGCAAACTGATCGAACAAGCTACCGATCGATATGATATTATCCTCAACAAGAATCGTTACACTTGTCGTCCGTGAATTCCATGGCTGTCTGATCCCGACAAGAACCGGGCATCAAACAGCATATGCTAAGATTTCTCTTCAGCCACATCCATCGACATTGTTTGCAAGACCTGTCCGTGTGTTCCGTTGCGATGGGTTAATATGCGCGCGTGCGTGTGCAGGAGGAGGTGCCACTTGCAATGAAGCTCATGGCGGACGGAGGCAGCAGCATGGAGAAAGAGGCAGGCATCTCCGTGAAGTTGACGGAGGACGGCGGCAGCGAAGAGGAGGAGGAGGAGCCTGCCCTCCCTGTGAACCTGCTCGAGCACCATGGCGGCTCCTGCTTGGAGGAGGCCGACGGCGGTCTGGGCGGCTGGGCATCGGCCGGCTCGAGCACGCTCTCGGTGCACCACGACCACGCACCGCCTCCGCTCTCGGCCACGGCGGAGGACGTGCCGTGCGCGCGCAAGCGGAAGCCGAGCGGCCGGTACGTCCTCGCCGCGCACCGGGCGGACGAGAAGGACGGCCTATGCCGGGAGATAACTTGCGCGCCCAAGCCCAAGGTCACGTACCGAGTTGCCGGCTGGGTTAGCCTGGAGGGCGGCCCCAGCGCGGACGGCGGCCACCCCGTGCACGTCGAGGTCCGCACGCACGACGGCACGCGGGTCGGCGGTGGCGTGCTGGTGGCCGAACCGGGGAAGTGGGCCGAGATCAAGGGCGCGTTCCGGGTCGACGAGCACCCGCACCACGCCGAGGTTTACGTCCATGGCCCGCCGGCCGGGGTGGACATCAAGGTCATGGACATGCGCGTGTGCGCCGTGGACAAGATCGCACGGCTGAGGCACCTCAGGAAGAAGACGGACAAGGTACATGCGACGAACAAGTTTAATTACTAGTCATACTAGAAAATTTTATCCTCTGGATTTTCAAACTTTTGATTTGAAATTTGTGATGAATGACATAAGCAACATGACGCGCGCTATGCAAAACAGAATTGCATTGCATTCTACTCAAGCGCATGCAAAAACTATGGCCCACACGGCACGATTTGAATGGTCATATTCTACGTGATGGCTGTCCTGCAGGTGCGCAAGCGTGATGTGGTGCTCAAGTTCAACCCGCGGTCGGAGGACGGGAACGACGACGCGACGGCGGCGGTGAACGGCGCGTCCATCCGCGTGGTGCAGGTGGAGAACAGCTTCCCGATCGGCGCGTGCATCAGCAAGTCGTCCATCCAGAACCCGGCGTTCGTCGACTTCTTCACCAAGCACTTCGACTGGGCGGTGCTGGAGAACGAGCTCAAGTGGTACTACACGGAGCCGGTGCAGGGGCAGGTGAGCTACGCCGACGCCGACGAGCTCATCGCCTTCTGCGACCGGCTCAAGAAGCCGGTGCGCGGGCACTGCATCTTCTGGGCCGTGGAGAACTCGGTGCAGCCGTGGGTCCGCGCCCTCAACGCCGACCAGCTCAGGGCCGCCGTGGAGTCCCGCCTCCGGGGCCTCGTCTCCCGCTACAGCGGCCGCTTCCCGCACTACGAGGTGAACAACGAGATGCTCCACGGCGCCTTCTTCCGCCAGCGCCTCGGCGACGACATCGACGCGCACATGTTCCGCGAGACGGCGGCCATCGACCCGGCGCCGGCGCTGTTCGTCAACGACTACAACGTGGAGAGCGCCAACGACCCCAACGCGACGCCGGAGAAGTACGTGGCGCTGATCACCGACCTGCAGAGGCGCGGCGCGGCCGTGGGCGGGATCGGGGTGCAGGGCCACGTGACGTACCCGGTGGGCGACGTCATCTGCGACGCGCTGGACAAGCTGGCCGCCACGGAGCTCCCCGTGTGGATCACGGAGCTGGACGTGTCGGCGGCGGACGAGGCGGTGCGCGCCGACGACCTGGAGGTGGTGCTCCGGGAGGCGTTCGCGCACCCGGCCGTGGAGGGGATCATGCTGTGGGGGTTCATGCAGGGCCACATGTGGCGCTCCCACGGGCAGCTCCTCAACGCCGACGGCACGATCAGCCAGGCCGGGAACAGGTTCATGGGGCTCCGGCAGGAGTGGACGTCGCACGCGCGCGGGAAGGTGGACGCCAACGGCCACTTCAAGTTCAGGGGGTTCCACGGCAAGTACGTCGTGGAGCTGGCCGCCGGCGCCGGCGGGAAGCAGATCAGGCGCGCGTTCGACGTGCACAAGGGGGACGCGCCGCTCGTCGTGGACATGAACCTGTGAACGACTCCACGTCGTGGACATGAACCTGTGAACGACTCCACTCGACTCCACGCGACGCCGTCTTGTGTTAACGTGTTGGTGAACGTGTACGTACGTGCGTGCGGTGATATAGTACTCCAACATATTTGGCTATGGGATTGGGATTATGAGTAGCTAGCTATATAGTGGGGCCGTTGAGATTACATTTTGCCATTAGGCGGGATTGATTCAGAGTCACACGGAAGGTATTGTAATTTGTAGTACTAGTATAATGTCTTACAAACGGATTGCAGTAAATAAGTTGGTGCATGGGCGCCTTTCAAATTGAGTTGGTGCTTGGGAGATTCAAATAAGCTCAGATCAAACATGCAAGCATTGAAAATGGAGAGAGGTGGTGGAGCCGAGAACCCCCAGTTTGGCTGTTGCTCCGCAGATACTCTACTGATGTTTTCAGTCAAAAACATAGGAACATAGGGGATTTACACTTGCCATTTGATGTGTTTGGTATTGGCGCGTTGTTGCGTGTCAAGGCATGTTGGGTCACAATTGGAATGTTATGTGTCGTCTTTGATTGACTTAACTGACTGAAATATAGAGATTTACAACAAAAAAGTGGATCGTCTAATGAAAACATAAAGAAAACAATGAATTCAATTATGTGCTAGGTTTTTTAAAGATTAAATTAGTGTTTTTAGTCACTGCGCTCGTATCAAATGTTGGTTATAATATCGACACATGCCGGGCTTGAACTTATATGCATATTGTGTCACCAAACAATTCGTGATTCTTTTACGTGTCCACTCTTAATGAATTCTTCTTATGATAAATTAACCTTTTGTGTTTGACACAAATGTACTTCTAACTCAAGCTTTTACAATTAAGATCCAGTCAATCAAAATAATGATACAACTCTCCCTTTACCAATGTATATTGATTATATTCCACACACTCGTCTTTATTAGGGACGGAATATATATTTTTCTTCTAATGTGAAATTTGAGTTACATGTATTTCTTGTGCATATTTCTAGATCGTCAATTTAACAATGAATCTCGTGTTATATATCACAAAAATATATTAGCTTTTTCGACATATAACTAAATTTCAAAAAAGGTTTGTTTTTTCATGGCATCTTGCTCGAATTTCGTTTGCTAAACGGAAGATCAGGAAATACATGCATGCCTTACAAACCTGAAGAGAAGTAATGGAAATTAAGTTGGTGCATGGGTGGCTTTCAAAAAGAGTTTGTGCACCAACAATTCAAATAAAGTCATATCAAACACTCGATAATTGACGATGGATAGGTGGTGGAGCCGAGAACCCAAAGTCTGATTGTCGCCCAACAGATACTATACTGATCTTTTCAATCAGAATCATTGGAACGTGAGGGATGTACACCTGCCACTTGATGTGTTTGGTATTGACGCGTTGTCGTGTGGCGAGAAATGTTGGATCATAATCGATATCTTATCTTTCATCATCAAAGGGACAACTCCCCAAAGCTATCATCATCTCGTCTTTGATTGAAATAATTATATTTAAATTAGAAAGAAGATCTTGTGAAAGAGCAAATACAAAGAAAACAATAAATGAAATAATGAGACTTGCTTGGATTTTTGAAGGATAAAATTAGGATATTCTTGGTCACCGTCTTCAAGTCTAATGTTTACTATAATCTTGGCACATCGCATGCTTGAACTTATAGGCATTTTTTCAGTTATATCATTGATTGAATGGCGTCACCAAGCAAATATTAAAATTTATTTACCCACTTAACAAATTCTTCTTATCATATATTATCTTTGGTATTTTACACTAGTGTACTTATAATTCAAGCTCTTATAATTGAGCCCCACTAATAAATACATACGATATCATCTATGGACACTATATATATCTTTGGAATGACAGATATAGGAAAAGATGCACAATAATGAAAAAGGTGGTTGAAAATATATAATAAGGGTCCCTCTAGGGCTCATATAGATGAGAAATAGATATTGCACATCTAAGTTATGACATGATTTGTTGCTATCGAGATCTCGGTCCTTTCATTTCCTGTGCTTTTCTATGTCTTGGGTCGGTCTTTGACAAATCTGATGCTTAGATGAAGGCGCATGTACTGGGTAGTTTCCATGCCAGGACCCTCGTAGATCTGAGATCATTTGCACTTTGGATTATTTAATTTACGGTGGCGTTAGTAGTTTCTTCAGCAAGATCCGTCAAGTATGTCACCCATGGAGAAACTTCAACCAAAGGTACTATCACCCACTCGTAAATACTAGATGATGTTTCCTCCATATGTTGTGTGGCCATTACTCATATGAATATGTTAGCATTGAAGAGAAAATGTGTTGTGACAGATTTAAGTTAGTAGTTCTAGAGCAATTCAGTGTTGAAGAATTTTGCATGTCAGCCTGGTGTTCTTTTAACTTTCAGGAAAATCAGGTACCTCTGAACGAGTTCTCTGGCAGTAACTATCCTAGGACCGCACAATAATAGTTTAACCTAGACACTCTAGACTTAGAGTTACGGTTAGTAGCGCATTTGGAGCTCTACAAAATAGATTTAAGATTCTGAATGACAAGTCATTCCACACATTCCCCACCTAGGTTAAACTTGTTCTTGCATACTGCACCCCTCATAATTGGATCCTACAATGGGGTTTTAATGAGCTTGTGCTGGAGGAGGAAGATGTGATGGTTGATGATGGTAATAGCGTCGGCCGTGGTATGGAGGCATTTGACAATGAGGCCTGGAAGAACAAACGGTTGGATTGGGCTGAGGCTATGTCACTACTAGGGAAAAGCCTATACACATAATCTTACCAGCAGCGCTCTTTAAAATCAGGCGCTGCTGCTAAGTAGTAGTAGCGCGGGCCGTGAAAACTCGCTGCTGAAACAAGTTTATCAGTAGCGCGTGCACTCCACGAAGCGCTACTGCTAAAATTCCCACGACGCCGCCGCGAGGCCAGTTATAGCAGCAACGCGTTAAAATAAACAGCGCTACTGCTACGTAACGTAGCAGCAGCGCATTCAGGCAATAATCGCTACTGCTATTCCATTCCATCTCCCCCCACTCACTAGCCTCATCCACAGTTCACACTCACACACACTCATGGTCTCCTCCTCACCCCCCGCGCCGCCGGTCCTCCCCCGTCACCCCTCCCTCGATCTGCGCCGCCGTCGCCTCATCCTCCTCGCTGGACTCGGTACCGGCCTCCTCCTCCGTCCTCCCTCCACTCGCCGCTGGCCGCCCCCTCCTCGCTCCGCCTTCCTGCTCGATCCGCCCTCCCTCCACTCGCCGCCGGCCGGCCCCTCCTCGCTCCGCCTTCCTCCTCCGTCCTACTATCTTCTCCCTCCTCGAGTCGCCCCTCCTTGTCCCTCCTCCCTGATACATTTTGATTTAGTAGGCTTTCATATGTAACATTTTGATTTAGTTGATTTAGTTCAGTTGATTTAGTAGGCTAGTTGATTTAGTTGATTTAGAACATTTTGATTCAGTTTATTTAGTATGCTAGTGGATTTAGTATGCTAGTTGATTTAGTATGCTAGTTGATTTAGTCGATTTAGTTGATATGATTCAGTTGATTTAGTAGGGAAGTTGATTTAGTTGATTTAGAACATTTTGATTTAGTTTATTTAGTAGGCTAGTTGATTTAGTTGATTTAGTAGGCTAGTTGATTTAGAACATTTTGAATTTGCCAATTTAGTTAAATTTGCCACTTGTTTCCTGTGAAGTGAATCGTTAATTCTTTGCTCATATTGCTTTAGGAAAATGGCGCCACCACCAGCACCACTATGCCGATTGTGCAAGTAAGGTGCACCAGCAGCCTTGCAACTGGCAAGCTGTTCGGCATCTACTTCCATCCGAGTTTTCATCATGCGGCGGTAAGAAATTAGATGAAATTTAACAACTATTTTATTTTTAGTGTTGGCATTACTGCATTGTGTCATTTTGCTGTCCCATGCAATGTGAGGCTGAAATTCAACAAGTTGACAGGAGACACTGTGACATTTGAGGCTCCTGGGGGGCCGTACACTATGGAGGTCGAGAAAGGACGCAATATGTCGCAGATTGGAGGAGATGGATGGACCCGTTTCCTCGCTCGCATGCGTCTTACTGGTGGTGAGTTGATCAGATTCTCCTTCAGAGCAGAAAGACCCAAGCTGGTTGTCATTTATATCAACCTGGTGGAAGATGATGAAGATGACGAAGATGATGAAGATAATGAGGACCCACTCAATGAAGATGATGAGAACCCACTTCATGAAGCCATCATAGCTCAAAGAATGAGGCTGAGCGAGGAAGAGGTGTGCAACCTATGGGACATAATTCCGCCACGTGATGACTTTGTCGGGGTGCCATTCGTGACCCGCCTGACAAGTACTATGGTCGATCGGCATGAAATGGTATGTTATACATACTGCATGTAGTAATTTGATGATATATATACGCTTTATTGTTATACTTACAAATGCAAATTATCCGATTATATGCTTAGTGAATCCGATGATATGCTTAGTGTAGAGTCCAATGATATGCTTTGTGGAATCTAGTCGATGATATACTTTAGTGTAGAGTCTGATCACATGCTTATTAGTGTAGAATCCAAGTAACTATTAATAGTGTAGATAATCCATATATATACTTATTAGTAGAATTCATGATTAATTAGTACAAATGCGTAGTACTGTGTCTTTTGATAGTCTAGAAATCTAGACTTAATAGAAATATATTTGCAAGAGTATGTGTGAGGTTATTTATTAATTGATATGTTTTTCTTATTCGAAGATTGCCAAAGAACCTATCTGTGAGTTGTGGTATCGAGCCTGATGAAGAAGGCTCAGTTGGACTACACCTTACCGCAAGGGGCTCCGTCACCACATGTACTTACCGCATGGGCACAGATGGTCGCACACACTTGAACTCAGTTGGGTGGAAGAGATTCCTCATTGGCAAGAATCTTCGTGCTGGA
This sequence comes from Aegilops umbellulata, assembly GCA_032464435.1. NCBI lineage: Eukaryota > Viridiplantae > Streptophyta > Magnoliopsida > Poales > Poaceae > Aegilops > Aegilops umbellulata. The sequence goes on along the minus strand of CP136060.1, from coordinate 643,053,635 downwards.
CAGATCATCCTAATTACTATCAGGAACACCCACCGCCCAGGCTTGAGGATGATGATCGTCGTCGATATCATCTAGAACTACATATGTGTGTTTGGCTATATCATCTAGAACTACATATGATGATCGTCGTCGATATCATGTAGAACTACATATGATGATCGTCGTCGATGTCATCTAGAACTAAATATGATGATTGTCGTCGATGTCACCTTGTACTGCTTGAGGATGCATGTTGAGTATATATGAAATTGTTATCTAGTACTCCCTCGGTTCCAAATTACTCGTCGTGGTTTGAGTTCAAATTTGAACTAAAACCACGACGAGTAATTTCGAACCGAGGGAGTACTACCTAGTACCTATAATGCTTTATGAAATTGATATCTAGCAGTACCTAGTATCTGGAAATTGCAGTTTATCGAAGCCGGAATGGGGAAATGGTGAAAGATATAACAGTAGCGTTGGACCGGGAAATCGCTACAGCTCAATAATAGCAGCGCGTTCCTGAAAAGCGCTGCTGCTATAGTCAATAGTGATAGCGCGGGTACAGGCAGCGCTACTACTAAGAGTTAGCTGTAGCGCCTTAGCGCGGGCACCCGCGCTGCTGATAGGCCTAAAACCCGCGCTGCTGCTAGCCTTTTCCCTAGTAGTGTGTGGGCAAATAGAGGCCAGACAAGGATCTGAAGAAGAAGAAGAAGAAGAAGAAGAAGAAGAAGAAGAAGAAGAAGAAGAAGAAGAAGAAGAAGAAGAAGAAGAAGAAGAAGAAGAAGAAGAAGAAGAAGAAGAAGAAGAAGAGGATGGAATTTCACCTAGCTCGGCATCGATGCACTTTCCCCTTTTGATCCATATGACTTTTATTTTGTACAGCTAATTGTTAGTCTCTAGGATGAACTACAATTTGTTTCCTAACTACTCCCTCTATATCAAAATGTAAGATATTTTTTCACACTACCATGATATCAAAAAATGTCTTACATTTTGGGATGCATGGGGTAGGACTGAAACGATGTTTCGAACACCGTGTAGTGCATCAACCCAGTGCAACGCAAGCAACCAAACGCCAGGTGAAAATTGGTTCTCCAACCTACATGCAGACGATCAAAGAACATGCACAACATGGTCTTGGGCCTGTATTAGCACAGCCAGAACCAACTGAGTCACACATCCAAAGAGGCAAAAAAAGACACGGGTAACCAAACACTCCCCATACAATTCCTGTACTGGAAGGTAATTTATGTCCTCCAAAAAGATGAAAATTGTTTTCTCTTAGGAGCACTTTCCTCCCTCATGTTTTAGCAACCATCCCTCATGTTTTAGCAATGAGAAAAAGATTGTGTCCCATGGCCCATCAATTCACATCATTTTGGGCCGCCGGTCGGCCGATGATACCACTAACACTTCCACACAGGAGACAACCCTATTCAAATTATGTCGTACCATGAGAGGGCTCATTGTATACTGCCAGGCAATACAATCGAATGAATACACGAGTTTATGCATGCACACATGTTGCCAATAGTTGATTTTGGCACAAATCTCGACTACAACTTGGGTGGCCTAGATATTGGGAGTAGATGGACACGAGATCCAAAACGCCACTCACTTAGAGTGCCCTTTAGAGTTCGTAAGTACACATGCCAGTATGCGCAATATGCTAGAGTGAAAATTATCCCTAGGTTCTTTTATAATAGCAGTTTTTTAGGAGATTGATGTGTTTTAGGAAATCTGCTAGAGATGCTTTTATACACTCTAGAACTCCTTATCTATGTACACATAACATGTATACTCGTGTAGTCTGGAAACTCTGGCAACTTAACAGACAGACATTGAAAGATATTTAAAAGGTGAACACACACACACACACACACACACACACACACACACACACACACACACACACACACACACACACATACACAAACACACACACTAAATGGTGACATATAAATTACTATTATTTATATGAAATACGGAAATTTGATTTAAGCATAGGTTTTAAGGTGACATGCATGTCAAAGGAAAATAATAATAAAATCACTTTACTTGCAACATATGTTTTAAAATTAGAGAAATATGTGTCCAATTGCTGAAATTGTGACTCTATAACAAATGTATCATATATTCCTATTTAGTGCATGACTATGTGGTTAAGTTTGCTAAGTGTAACAGAAAATTTACTAGATAGATATGAGATGAAAAATTCTGATTTATTTTGTTACTTTCTAACTAAATAATAGGAAAATGCAAATCAAACTTGATTTTTTTAATATCTAAACATTTGCACCGGCCTGGACAATTTTAATGACCGTTGTTAGATGTCCAAAACTGTTGAGATCGTTAATACTTAAAAGGATGATCTAGACTTAGTACAATTTAAAATGAAATTTTCTAGTCTATAGTGCAACAAGTTATAATGATATTGATATCAATTTCAAGTAGCCAATCAATAGTTATTACTGAGAAGAAATTAGTTATATATCTTATTAAACATGCTTTTGGCAAAGCTTATTTCTGGGCCTTTTGCTAATTTATTTTTACGAGACCTTAATGACAACAGAGGGTGGTGTTTTAGCACATGCCTGTTGAACATGCCTTTAGTGCTTCCATGATGTCTTTTTTTGATCTACAACAGGATGATAAAACCAAGTTGCATAGTTAGGATTGGTACTAGTCCTAAGATGAGAAACTTCGGAGGAACACATATCCAGATCAGAAACAACAATCGACAATCCGGAAGCAGGCCCGCTGCCAACCGAGCGGCGTGCCTTGCCCGGATCTCCTCGAGCAAATGGAGGCGCTGCTCGGGCGTAAGCATAGCATAGGTCGTCTTCTTCTGCCGGGACATGGCGGAGCCGGACGACGAGAGGGGGAATAAATAAGACTGTAAAAAGAAATAATTCATAAGATCCTTCGACATATTGGTCCCTTCAAAATACGAATAAAGAACGATTTTCTAGACCTGAATTCTTAGGAGGAAGCTGGACCGCAGTCCATCCATATTCCTGCTAAACTTCTCCTCTTTAGCATACATAGTGGCTATAGATGATGGTGATGTTTTAGTGTGAAACCGTCGGATGACTCACCTTCATTTGCACACTCCATCACTAGTAGAAAAAGGACCGGTTCGATTTTGGCCCGGTACTAAAGGTAGCATTAGTCCCGGTTTGAATGGCTATGCATTAATGCCAGTTCGTGTTGAACCTTTAGTACCGGTTCGTGCCACGAACCAGGACTAAAGGGGTCTGACCTATAGTCCCGGTTGGAGACACAAACCGGGACTATAGGGCAATTTTCAAACTCTACACCCCCCCGGTGTATCGCCATTTCAGTTAAAAAAAACAAAATAAAATGATAGAAAATTCAAAAAAATAAAATTCTTCGAGATGTAGTTATATTACTACATCTACTAGTTAGGAAAATTAAAAAACTTAAATTTGGACATGTTTTGCAAAAAAGTGTTACGAAAAAGTAAAACAGCTATAACTTTTGCATACGATGTTGGAAAAATGGTATAGTAAATCAAAATGTTCAGCACGAAAATCCACATCCGGTTTGCAATTTTTGAGAATCCTCAAATTCCAAAAGGAAAAAAAGATATGCTCAAATTTCAGTTTTTAAAATTTTGGTTAAGTCTGGTCAAATTATGGACAAACTACATACAATAAGTATTAATGTTACTACATAATTATTCAAGAATATTAGTGTTACTAAATAATTATTTCAATTTTTTGAATTTTGGTCAAATCTGGTCAAACTTTGGTCAAACTTTGGTCAAACTATGGTCAAACTTATTCAAGAAATATTAGTGTTACTAAATAATTGCCGTTTTTTAGAATAATAGTTTCAAACTCAAACGGTGAAACGTGTGACCTAATGCTCAAGCTAAACTGCTCAGGGTTAATAGGATTGACAACTTACGTTTGTTAGGAAAACAAAAAGTGCAGACTTGAAAAGTAGGGGGAATAGAACTCCGAAGTTAAGCGTGCTCAGGCTGGGGAGTGAGAGGATTGGGTGACCGGCCGGGAAGTTAGACGATTTGGAATGAGTGATCCACACTTGAGCAGTTAAGAGGGGTGATTAGAGACTAAATCATCAAATAATTCAGAAAATTGAAAATCGAAAAAGAATCAATTTTTTTCCAAAAAATTCAAAAAAAAAACCCTTTAGTACCGGTTGATAACACCAACCGGTACTAAAGGTCCCCCATACCACGGCGCAAGCTCACGCCACGTGGTGGGCCTTTAGTGGCGATTCGTGTCAAACCGGTACTAAAGGGGGGGGGGGGGCTTTAGTCTCCACCCTTTAGTGCCAGTTGCAGAACCGGCACTAAAAGACCTTACGAACCGGTAATAAAGCTCCGTTTTCTACTAGTGCACGGGGTAGTGAATAATTTTCTTTGTTGGGTTCACATCTGGAATGGATCGAGGATGCTCTGCTTTGCTTCCCTGCTCTGTTTTAGCATAGGGAAGATGGAACTGGCATCATGGACAAAATACAGGAGGTTTGTGTCCCTTACGCAACTCGTTTACGCGCAAATGCTTGACTTGACTTCTCACCACGCTGCCGCCCTCTTGTTTTCTTCGGGGTCCTTTTACCAAAGAGAGAACTTTGTTGGCATATCTTATCAAGATTGCAAAACCATTTCCCTCTACTTGGATATGAATGTGGTTGACTTTGATTTAGTCATATTTTTAAACGGGTCTTTTCATAATGCATCTCGAATTTCTTCGTCGACATTCACATCTAGTTTGCAGGTGGCGTGCATTGGATGGCAGAAAAGCAGTTGCTCCCTAAGCTAAAATGGAATGCACCATTTCTAAGCTGGTTAATATGTGCATCATCTCACCTTGGATTGCTTCATCTATAGTTGTATAAATGCCACCAGAGCATGGAAATGTCAGGGAACCAAACACAACTATGATTGTTCTGTACAAAAAGGCAATCGTTCGTTCCCTTTATTGAGACTTGGAATTTACAAGGCCCAGAACTTGTGGAAATGCTAAAAAAAACATGAAGTTGCCACCCCCGAACATTGCAAGCGACACCGTCACCATGGACGCCCAACACACACCTACAACTTTGCAGGAGAAGATAACAAAACTACAACAAAGCATACGAATAAACCAAAGAATTTCGCTCTATCGATCGATCGCCTCTTGTCGCCGCCCGCGGATGCTTGAGCACATGCTCGGCGAGCGGTGAGGGCCGCCCAAGTTCACCTAGTTGCCTTACACATTCGTGTAACTTAACTGAACTCAACACACACACACACACACGTTCTGAAGCTCAAACTCTGCTCCTCCTACGTCATCATCCTTCATGACAAGGTCCCATGTGAGTACATCTGGAAGCCGAAGCTGCCATTCTGTCCGGAGAGCTCGTGGACGATCTAGAGGTCCAGCTCCTGGTTTCTCTGGAACCAGCGTCTGAAAGAGGAAGATTGTTAGAAGTAAGAAAAAAACAGAGCATTTTCAGAAGCTCAAAAGAACTCTGGTCGGATGGTTGCTTACTCTGCAGCATCGGGAGGCTGTTGCTGCTCCTGCTGGCGTGGACGATCATGGCGGCGGGCAGGGGCTCGGCCTCCTGGAGGTTGTGCCGCTGCTCGAACGCCTCCACGTACAGCTGGTGCACGTACGCCTTCTGGGCCCTGCTCAGCTGCTGCGCCGCGCACTCGACGCCGGCGAACTCGAGCTTCACCAGCTGGCAGATGGAGTTGACGTACAAGATGGTGCCGTGCTGCCCGGCGTAGGCGTACACCTTGTCGCCGGCGTCCTTATAGTACTCCTAGTATACCAACCATGCAAAAATCAAAAGAATAATTATTACTCTGACTTCGATGGCTCATGACCCCGTAGAGGCGTAGACCGGGTACATCGGAACAGAACCTCGATCTACCGGTTCTCTTCTTCCATCATGTCCCTCCACCGGTTTTCTCCATCCAGACCAGGTTTTTACCCGAAGACAAGTAATGGAAATTAAGTTAGGTGTCGTTGGTCGTTTCTGGATGCAGCGACCTCTGTGCGAAATAGGAACCCACGTTTCTGCATGCACGATGTTGCTGGTCATTGATTTTGGCACAGATCCCGACTACAAGTTAGGTGGTCATGATATCAGGAGTAGATGGACACATGAACCACACTTAAGAGTGCTCTTTAAAGTTTGTATGTAGTCCCTCCGATCTCATTTAGTCTGCGTATAACTTTTTCCCAAAAAATCCAGAATGCACTGCGTGTTCGGTTCAGCCACCCCGTTCTTTCCAGGAATACCCCTTCACCTCCGTGTTTGGCCTCCTTCCCTATACAGTTTTGATCGAAGCAAAAATCACTGGAAGATCTCATCTCTTTTGGAGAGAAGATTGCTATCTCTACTCGAGCTTCTCATAGGCCAGCGCCACGACATGCAGTTCGTGTGAGAGAGAGACACACATGCAGCATGCAGAGAGAGGAGGACGTGGGCAGAGAGCCAATGGGCTGCATGGGGCATTTATAGCTGCGCGCTCCTCTCCCGTCCATGCGCACAGGGATATTTCTGTCCACAAAGCATGCAGCGAGCCCATGTCTTGGTATTCGGGTCTGCTCTAATGCGCAGACAAAAAAAATTGAAGGGAGTACACGGGCGGTAATGGCAATATGCTAGACTATGTTGAGGATATCGTTTATTGTTATCGTCTCGGCCAGCTAGAGATTAGAGATTAATTGGAAATCGGTCGATTAATCGATTTCATCGGTCGACTATTAATCGTTTTTTTTGCAAATCTCATGTTCCTAACACCAAAAAACATCATATTCAACACCAAAACAATATTTGACAGAAGTGTTACCTTGATTCCTAGCCTTTGAATCCTCGTATGATGACAAACAATATAGGACAACAGTACATATTGCATAACAAGGTCCACAACACATAAATAAACATAGTTTTTGCAAACGTAGTGCTATGAATAGGTCTGATATATCGGTAGATTCCCGATAAATCGCTTGTCAGAGCGATAAATCGGTCCAAAAGATAAATGGCTAAGATAAGGCATAATCTTATCGGCCCACTACTAGGGAAAAGCCTAGCAGTAGCGCTGGTTTTTGGCCTCTAAGTAGCGCGGGTAAGCGCGCTATTGATACGACGCTACAACTAAAGCTTAACAGTAGCGCCTATTGACACTCGCTACTGCTATATCTACTTAGTAGTAGCGCTTTCTAAATCAGTCGCTACTGCTAATTACTAGTAGCGCTTTCGAAAACAATCGTACTACTATTATTCCGTATTCTATTTATTTTGAATTTTAGGTCGTATTCATACACCTTTATACAACTTTTCATACATTAGCAATTTAGAGATTGTTTTTTACATTATAATGAGTTATCAAATCACTAGGTGAAAGAACCTTGGATTAGTTTCAAGTGCATGGATCCAAAGTAACCAATGGTCACTTTGGATCCATCCATTTGAAACTAATCTGCGGTTCTTTCACCCAATGACATAATAACTTATCATCATCATCATCATCATCGTCATCATCATCATCATAATATCATTAACAACTTATCATCATAATATATCATTGTCATATAACTCCTCATAATCATCATTTTCGTCAATGAGACATCATATAACAACTTGGTAACTAGTTATAATAACAACTGCTCATCGTCATCATAGTACTCATAATCACTACTCCTACTCAGCATCACCATCAAGTCTAAGACATTGTAGTCATATATAATCAACACTAACTAATTGTTCTTAATACTTAGGACCTACTCCTCTCTCCTAGCTAAAATACCATAAAACAGATAAACCGGTCTGTCGGTGTCAAAACCGGCGGATCTCGGGTAGGGGGTCCCGAACTGTGCGTCTAGGCGGATGGTAACAGGAGACAAGGGACACAATGTTTTTACCCAGGTTTGGGCCCTCTCGATGGAGGTAAAACCCTACTCCTGCTTGATTAATATTGATGATATGGGTAGTACAAGAGTAGATCTACCATGAGATCAAGGAGGCTAAACCCTAGAAGCTAGCCTATGGTATGATTGTTGTTCTGTTGTTCGTCCTACGGACTAAAACCCTCCGGTTTATATAGACACCGGAGAGGGCTAGGGTTACACAGAGTCGGTTACAATGGTAGGAGATCTACATATCCGTATCGCCAAGCTTGCCTTCCACGCCAAGGAAAGTCCCTTCCGGACACGGGACGAAGTCTTCAATCTTGTATCTTCATAGTCCAGGAGTCCGGCTATCCGAACACCCCCTAATCCAGGACTCCCTCAGTAGCCCCTGAACCAGGCTTCAATGACGATGAGTCCGGCGCGCAGATTTTCTTCGGCATTGCAAGGCGGGTTCCTCCTCCAAGTACTTCATAGAAGATTTCGAACACAAGGATAGTGTCCGGCTCTGCAAAATAAGTTTCCACATATTGCCATAGAGAGAATACTATTTACACAAATCTAATCTGCTGACGTATTTCGTAGCGTGTCATCACACCATGGCCAAGCCTTTATTCGAATCGTTTTATTGTCCCACCTCAGCGCGTTTAGCGAGGCGGTTTCCTTGGCATGTCTTTGTCGAAGCAGATATCGCGTCCCCTTTATTTACGGGATTCTCATGAATACGGACGTGGGCAACCCAGTCGTGCCCGTTGGTATGTTTTCTCGATCAAAGGCGAGTCTCAAACGGTCACGGGGAGGGCCCTTGGTATTCGACCTCTTATAAAGAGACCAAGGCCTTACTCCTTTCTTTCAATCTCAAACGAGTTCGCCCTTCGCCTCGAGTTCCAACACCCAAGGCTCCAGATTTCAGGCGCTTCGGACCTCTGACAATGTCCGGATCCGACCTTCAAGGCCGATGGATGCCCTCCTCCGTCACGGAGGAGGACGTGCTGAAGTTGAGAGAGGCCAGGTTCTTGACCGGTGAAATCTCGCATAGGCTGCCTGCTCAAGGGCAGGTCATTCCTACTCCCAAGCCCGGCGAGAGCGTGGTGTTTGTGTCTCACTTCCTTCGGGGGCTAGGCTTCCCTATGGACCCCTTCCTAAGGGGGCTCATGTTTTATTATGGGCTAGAATTTCACGACTTGGCTCCGGAGTCCATCCTCCACATCTCGTCGTTCATCGTCGTGTGCGAAGCCTTCCTTCACACTTCTCCTCACTTCGGATTGTGGCTTAAGTCTTTTAAAGTAGAGCCGAAGATGATCGAGGGGCGGTACGCGGAGTGCGGATGTGCTTTTATAAGCAAAAGTGATGGTGCTCCATGGCCCGAGGGCTCTTTTCAATAGGAGTCCAGCTTATGGCAACAAGAGTGGTTTTACATCATCGCTCCCAGGGGCACCAAGTGGGTGGCGCCACCCGCCTTTCACTCGGGTCCCCCACCACAGCTAGCGTCATGGGTCAATAAAGGACTGGACTGGGGGCCATCCAAGGACGTGCCTTTGCTGCAGGGCCGTATCCGAGATCTCCTAGAAAGAGACATCAGTCTGGTCGTAGTAGCGCAGGTCATGCTGATTCGCCGGACCCTGCCCTGCAAATGTCGCCCCCTCCGCCTGTGGGAATTCAATCCAGAGGGACCACGAGCTCTCCAACATTTTATGGGCGCGACGCCCACGGAGATGTACCAAGTGTTCTTCGGATCACAAGCAATGTGTCCGGACTCGACCGAGGACGCAGGTCTGAGCTGCAATCGCCCGGATACTCAAGTAAGTAGCCCCGTACCCGGACACTCTATCCATATTTTTATCATAAAATTGTCCATAAAAAAACTGTCCCTTAAGCAGGAGTGGATAGCGAAAGCGAAGCTAATCAGGTGTCCGACCCCCCTCCCGGAGACCACGTCGGATTCCTTGTTAACCAGAATGCTGGAGGTCGTGCCTTTGGAAGAAGGCGAAGGGGGGAACAAGGAAGCTACCGCCTCCCCGAAGGAGGCTGTCAGAAAAGGAGGAATCGAGAATTCCTCTACCCAGGGGAAGAAGAGGACGGCCTCTGAAGACCCGGAAACAATGGTCTCAAAGTGGGGGGAAAAATCTTCATCAGAGGGTCCTGCGCCAAAGGATGCTTCGGCCGCACTGTGCCCCCAAGGGGATCAGCCCTCCACCGAGCCGTAAGTAAAGAGGAGAGTTTAAAATGAAAGACATCCCCGTTTTATTTCTAAGGAAAATAACCGAAATTTTACCTTGTAGTTCGGATCTCAGCCCTTCTCAGCAGAGCTCATCTTCAGGGGATCTTCTTCCGGAGATGATGGAGAGCGGCACGCCTCCCCCTGCCGTACCGCCTTGTGAGGCGGGCAAACCTGAGGTGTCGTCATGGAGGGTTTCTCCGAATCCGGCAGGGCCGTAACGCAGCTGTATGGCCCCCCAAAGCCCTCCGTGTTCGGCCTTCGAAAAAGGCCATCGGGCGAGTCCGGCACAGTCTGGTGCACGGGCGGAGGAGCTGAAGGATCTGCTCGGGCGAGCGTCTATCTCGGAAGAACACCGTGCGTTGATGGGTACGGTGATTGAGAGGATTGCATCCGCGGAGAACAGGTTGCACGAGGCTGTCAGGAGTTTGCTGACAGGTTTTGAGGTACGCAAAATGATGTACCTTTTGACAGTTTCGCGTATATAAGATGCGTCCTCTATAGATAGTAGCCCTGAGACTCTGCGCGTTGTCAAAAATGACGGTGCGCGGAAGATCATAATCCCAGGTATAATATGTCGCCTTTCCTATGCAGGTGGCGAAGTGTCCGGTGGCCAGCCGGACTGATGAATTTGTGAGCTAAAGCGGCAACTTGACGTGGCAGATGCCGACATCATGCTTGTCAACAAGTAGCTTGACGAGGCACAAGGTATGTTGTTTCTCCGGCGGCATTTAGTAAGAGGAGCTTGGTGCTAGTATCTTACGACGTGTGCGCTTGATGCAGATGGTGCTGTTGCCGTGGAGAATCTTCGGGCGGAACTTGCCCGAGCCAAGGAGCAAGCCAGGAAAAGTGATGCGGCTGCCGGAAAGGCAATTGAAGAGCTGAAAGCCGAACAGGCTGCTCACTGCCGAAGCAAGAAGGAAATAGCCGAGATGGCTGTAAAGTTGAAGAGCGCTACCGACCGCTGCAAGGTTCTTGAAAACGAAGATCAAACGGAACGGACGGACCTGGAAAATGCCATTACCGAGGCCAAGGATGCTCTCTCTACGATGAGAGCTATGAAAGAGGAGCTTCGCCAGGCCGGAGATATCGCGGCTGGAAAGCCCTTTGTGCTGCGGAGGAAGTTCGGGGATCCTAAATATGCTTCGCTAGACCGGTTGTGGAGTACGGAGGATACTTGTCTGGATTTGGCGGCGAGTGCCGCGGACGCGGCCGAACACTTCCTAGATAAGGAGGATCACGAAGTGGAGAAGCTTTTTTGGTCGCAGTTCCACAATCCAGAGCGTCCACTTCCATTAACCGATCGTCTGGCCGAATGGGCTGAGCTGAGTAGGTTATCCGGACTCGCCATGAAGTATGTTGTGAGTCATCTGTGGCCGGAAAGGCATGAGCCGAAGAGCTATTTTAGCTTGGTGCAGCAGTTCCTTGGTGCGGTGCCGCATATAAATGCAGTGAAGAGGTCGGCATGCATAGAGGGTGCGCGGATGGCTCTTGCCTGTGTCAAGACATACTGGGCGGAGATGAAGGCCACCGCTGTTGCAACCCAAGACTCGGATGAAAGCCGAGTACCTGCCGAGCATTATTTTCAGGAAGTTCTGCAGGGCGCTCGTTTAATAGAGACGCGGTGCTCGAAGGATATCATGTTAGAATAACATATATTGTTGTAAAACAAAGTTTGAAATGATATATAAAAGCTTTTTATACTTGTGCCTTCAAGAATTGATATGCCTCCTGTGCGGCCGTTAATGTATATGTGTATATAACCTGAAAGATGACAGTCTTTGGCTTCAGCCCCCACGCATATAATGCGGGGTTTTCGCAGAAGGCGCATTTTCACACTTGATCCAACGTCTTGGTCCTATTAAGGAGGTGGTAGCGCAGCGAACTAGGCAACCGGACTATAATGCTTTATCACTTTCACTTAGCCATAGGAGTTTGACAGTGGGGCTGCTATACAGCCCCTGGTGGCCCCGCGCTCACCCGAATTCGGAGCGCGCGAATCTGGTCGGGAAACAACCCTTCGTCAATGCGGGGGAATCCTAAAGATTCCGGCGGGTCATCGAGTGGTTGACCAGTCTCACGCTATATCGTGACAGTCAGTTTTCGGCTTTCTCTACTGAGGTGCTCTCCTGGCCGAACCGGGGCACAATCGCAGTAGTTCTCCTGGTGCTGCCTTAGCCGATAGAGCGGAACGTAAGGCAGCAAAACACAGGAGCCGGGCAAACCCAACATTTGACCAAAGACATGATTCGGAGCTGATGCATATAAGGCCAAACTCGCGACGCCGAACACTCCCTAAGGTATTCGGTCTTTTATGAAACAGGGCGGAACAGCGCCCTTGGTTATAAGCCCCTGATGTCCAGGTACGTGCAAAACTATGACATGGCCACATGCCAAAACGCCAGCCTCCTCCTCGTCTGTACAGAAATTCCGGGGGATGTGTATCAACAAGAGACAGTAAAAAAGGTTTACGCAGGGTCTTAATCTAAAAAGAATCCTGGAGACGGGTTCCTGCTGCACGTCTGCGCCTGTGTCTCCATTGTGCCGTGTCCTGGACGGGCGTAGCATGGTGTTCATATGCAAAAGAGAGGAACTTAGCTGAAAAGAAAGAAAAAGAATAGTAGTGCGGAATGTACGCTGTACTAGATAACCAATGTATAATTGCAGGACGGGTGAAATGGAGCCTTATTGTCGTGTATTTTACATACATGGAGCCCCTTGTATAGGGGTGTATGACTACTAAACATTTATCCGTTATATGCTTGCTCTGGACTCGCCTAGCCGAGCCCGTGGTCTTAGCGACCTGGCAGATGCTTTCGTTGGTGAAGCTGTTTTAATACATGGTTGTCAAGGCAGCCGCATATTCTTTCGCACTCGAGGGACACTTAATATCGCCCCTTAGTGAGATGACGCCTCGTGTGGACCGGGCAATTTGAGCGTAAGAGACGCGTAATGCGGTATTGCGTTAAAGCAGGCGAAAGCTTCTCGTCCCAGTAGTGCTTGATAGCTACTTGAAAATGGGGCGATATGGAAGGTTAGCTTTTCGCGGCGGAAGTTGTCAGGGGAGTCGAACATAACCTCTAGCCGAAGAGAACCCATGCAATGGGCATCCGGGCCTGGCGTCACTCCTTGAAAAAAAGTATTGTTATGGCGAATTCTTGTTGGGTTTATTCCCATTTTGCGGATTGTGTCCTGATATAGCAGGTTTAAAGCACTGCCGCCATCCATCAGGACATTTGTAAAGTGGAGTCCATCGATTAGCGGATCTAATACCAGGGCAGTCCAGCCTGCGTTCCGTATACCTCTAGAGTAATCCTGGTGGTTGAAGGTGATCGGTTTTAACAACCATGGGCGAGACTCCTTTGGGATAGGCCGTATGGCGCGAATCTCTGTTGGCGCCACTCTGTTCACCACGTGAAGTAAGTTTAGTGTTTTGACTTCTTGTGGGAAATCCTTTTGTTTCCTGGTGCTCTGCTCGTGGGGTTCGTCATCGTCCTCACTTGGTGTGTCGAGCCCCTTGTGTTCGGCGTTGAGTTTGCCGGATTGCTTGAAAACCCAACAATCTCTGTGGGTATGGTTCGTAGGCTTCCCAGGAGTACTGTGAATTTGACATATCTTGTCCAAGATTTTGTTCAGGTTAGATAATTCATCCCTGTTATCCTTAAGGGGCAGCTTTCTCTGATTCTGCCAAGAGCTTTTGAATCCGGCATTGACTGCCGCGCTCTTCGGACTGCTTCCCTTAGTCCGGCGCTGGTCCTTGTTGCGTCGCGGTTTCCCATTTCCATCCCTGACTTCGGATGTACTTGGGTCGCTGATGCTGCATCTTGCCAACCAGCTGTCTTCTCCCGCACAAAATCGGGTCATGAGTCTTGTTAATGCGGCCATTGTTCTTGGCTTTTCTTGGCCAAGGTGTCTGGCAAGCCATTCGTCTCGAACGCTATGTTTGAAAGCCGCTAAGGCTTCGGCGTCCGGACATTCGACTATCTGATTCTTTTTAGTAAGAAATATGTTCCAGAGTTTCCGGGCTGACTCTCCGGGCTGTTGAGTTATATGACTCAAATCGTCCGAATCCGAGGTCGGACATAGGTTCCTTGAAAATTTGCCCGAAAAGCATCCTCGAGCTCCTCCCAACTTCCAATGGTGTTTTCAGGAAGGCTTTTAAGCCAATGCCGTGCTGGCCCTTTGAGTTTGAGGGGTAAGTATTTTATGGCGTGGAGGTCATCTCCTCTGGCCATGTGTATATGGAGGATATAATCCTCAATCCAGACTCCAGGGTCTATTGTTCCGTCGTACGCCTCTATGTTTACGGGCTTGAATCCCGCTGGAAAATCATGGTCCAGCACCTCATTGGTGAAACATAGGGGGTGTGCGGCACCCCTGTATTTGGGTGTGCCGTGATGTTCGGATATTTGTTGAGCTGCATTGCTTACTAGAGCTTGCTTTCTTGGCCCATAGATAGATCTGGCTGGGCCGTCCTTTTGACGCGATTCCTTGAGTGGATCGCATGCCGGCTTGTGTGCGGCGCCGCTTGCCGCTCCATATTGGCCATGGGGTCGTCTATCTGACCGGGTGGCTTTTTATTTTTTGATTGCGGGGGCTCTAAGGCCTCCTCGTCAAATTCAGGTAGTAGCTTTCGCTTCAGATAGCTTTCTGTGCGGCAACTGCCGCCATGTTTTTCTGCGGTGTTGAGTACTTTGCTCCATCTGATTCTGAGTGCATCTTCCGCGGTTTTGAGCTTCTGCTTCTGCTTTTTCAGGCTACACGCAGTGGCGGCGAACCTATTGTGGAGGTTCTTCTGCTCCATGAGCGTATTTGGTGTGAGGTCGTCTGGACTGTTGTTTTCGCCGGGGACGGGTTGTTCGGTTTGTTTCTCAAAGTTGCCCTGTTCGGACGGTTGCTCCAAGGCATGTTGTCGTCCGCCGGCTCATCCTGCTCTATGGCTGGGGCTGTATGGCTGCCGTTTCTGTCAAGGCGGGGCTTGGAGCGGCGCTTACATCGCTGCTTTGATTGCTTTTCGAGTGAACGATCTCTCGTTTCATCCACGTGTTCCTCATCGTCACTTCCTTTGGGTGTGTCCACCATGTATACATCATGAGATGAGGTGGCAATCCAGTGCCTTATAGGCGTTAGTTCATGTTCGTCTCCTACATCGTCGTCCATACCGTCGATGTCTTCGGAGTCGAATTCGAGCACGCCGTTTAAATTATCGACAGTGGCTACGAAGTGGGTGGTGGGTGGGTTTTGAATTTCTTCATCATCCGTATCCCAACCTTGCTGACCGTAGTCCGGCCAGGGCTCTCCTGATAAAGAGAGAGACTTTAGGAAATTCAGAATATCGTCGAAGGGCGAGTGCTGAAAGATGTCCGCGGCGGTGAACTCCATAATCGGCGCCCAATCGGATTCGATCGGCAGGGGCGCGGGGGGCTCGGAGTCCGGAGGGGAGTCCTGCACCTTGGAGTCACAGGCTTCGCAAGGGACAAAGCTGGTATTCGGCTCGATCGCCGTAGAGATTTCGGCCTCCGAGGCGGCGTCCAACCACCCGTCCTCGATCGGCGCGATCGGCTCCGAACTAAGGGTCGTTGCCGATGCGGGCGCGGCCTCCAGAGCAATGTTCGGCAGCAGAGCTAAATCATGCCCTTCGTGACAGTGCGGCGCGCTTGGCTGTGGCTCAAATCCGTCGAAGATCAAATCCCCGCGGATGTCAGCCATGTAGTTAAGACTTCCAAATATGACCTGATGGCCAGGGGCGTGGCTTTCGATCTGCTCCAGATGGCCAAGCGAATTGGCCCGCAGTGCAAAGCCGCCGAATACGAAGATCTGTCCAGGGAGAAAAGTCTCACCCTGGACCGCATCGCTGTTGATGATCGGAGGAGCCATCGGGCCTAAAAGTGACGACACAGAGGAACTCTCAATGAAAGCACCAATGTCAGTGTCAAAACCGGAGGATCTCGGGTAGGGGGTCCCGAACTGTGCGTCTAGGCGGATGGTAACAGGAGACAAGGGACACGATGTTTTTACCCAGGTTCGGGCCCTCTCGATGGAGGTAAAACCCTACTCCTGCTTGATTAATATTGATGATATGGGTAGTACAAGAGTAGATCTACCACGAAATAAAGGAGGCTAAACCCTAGAAGCTAGCCTATGGTATGATTGTTGTTCTGTTGTTCGTCCTACGGACTAAAACCCTCCGGTTTATATAGACACCGGAGAGGGCTAGGGTTACACAGAGTCGGTTACAATGGTAGGAGATCTACATATCCGTATCGCCAAGCTTTCCTTCCACGCCAAGGAAAGTCCCTTCCGGACACGGGACGAAGTCTTAATTCTTGTATCTTCATAGTCCAGGAGTCCGGCCGAAGGTATAGTTCGGCTGCCCGAACACCCCCTAATCCAGGACTCCCTCACGGTCCTTCACCATAATGGAGAATGGACATAAACCTATCTCCAACTTGTGGCTTGCGCACATTCATTTTGTCTCCAATTATTTGTGTGTGCGCATTCATCATTTTGCTCCATTCTTTGATTTTGAGCCTTCCATCATTTGAAGAAATCGAGTATGCAGTATGGTAAGTGAGGGAGTCCTGGATTAGGGGGTGTTCGGATAGCCGAACTATATCTTCAGCCGGACTCCAGGACTATGAAGATACAAGATTGAAGACTTCGTGCCGTGTCCGGAAGGTTCTTTCCTTGGCGTGGAAGGCAAGCTAGGCGTTCGGATATTGAAGATCTCCTACCAATGTAACCGACTCTGTGTAACCCTAACCCTATCCGGTGCCTATATAAACCGGAGGGTTGTAGCCCGTAGGACGAACACATCATAACCATCATCATACCCATAGGCTAGCTTCTAGGGTTTAGCCTCCTTGATCTCGTGGTAGATCTACTCTTGTACTACCCATATCATCAATATTAATCTAGCAGGAGTAGGGTTTTACCTCCATCGAGAGGGCCCGAACCTGGGTAAAATAAAGTGTCCCTTGTCTCCTGTTACCATCCGACCTTGACGCACAGATCGGGACCCCCTACCCGAGATCCGCCGGTTTTGACACCGACATTGGTGCTTTCGTTGAGAGTTCCTCTGTGCCGTCGCGATCAGGAAGGATGCCTTTTCCCGTCTTTAAAGACGGCGCCGTCACTGAGGGAGCTTTGGCTATCGGCCAAACCCTCTGGCTGGGTGGTTTTCTCATGACCGCCCGTTCGGCCCTTACGCCAACGGTGACCTCTCGGGTCATCGAAAACAATCTCCGCGTCAGCTCGGAATTGGCCGAGCAGCTAGATCCGGTGGAGCTCTCCTCCATAAACGAGCTCTTGGATCGCATCGCCGCCTTGGGGGTCGCTACAAACTACAACCAGGTTGGGCCTAAACCCGATCTAAGGGAAATCAACTCTCCCCAAGCCACCCATCATGTTGCTGTGGTGGAAACACAATGCGGTGACCCTTCATCAATCTTAAGGACCAGTTATGTCTGAATTCCGGAACCCTCCATGCCGGATGTCCATGGAGGGGAGGATACAACCCAAGACCTGGGCTTGGAACCAGGCAAACCGGAAAACATACAGGACTCCGGATCTCGGAATCCGGAGGTCGTTCGACCTCCGAATAGCAAACCGGGCGAAGTATCAGATCTAATGAATTCCGCTCGTCCGATCTTAAGCGATCTCTCCCAAATCAAGAAGATGCCCGAAGAAACAGTACATCATTACTGGGCCAGATTCCTCCTGCTTATGAACAGGATAAAGGGCTGCCACGAGGGAGACGCGATTTCAATCTTCTGCAGTAACTGCACGGACAAGGGGATACTCAACGCCATAAGTCGTCGTAATATTACGCGCTTTGCTGACTTGGCGTCCATAGTACAAAAATACTGCTCGATGGAAAGTGCTCGGAAAATCGAAATTAAATTTTGGGATAATCCGGCCTTGAATAGCAATCCCGTCCTAATCAAAAGGGCGCACTACAGCAAAGCGCCCGGATTAAATAAAAAATCAAAAACCCTCTAGGGGGCACGGAACCGTGCTAGAAAGGTGGCTCGATGGACCCTGCAAAATTCACAGTGCAGAGGATGCCACCTCAACTCACAGCCTCAGGGCATGTTGGATACTCCGGCAGGTGGCCAAAATTGGCGAGGACCTCCTAAATCCAGAGGTCGAAGGAAACCAGCCCGAGAATTTCAGTACCGTTCTCACAATCTCCCAGACTATCGCATCAAATAACATGCGAAAAAGAACACTTCGCAGCCTCGCCGAAGTCTACCAAGTAGCGACCATAAATCCATGGAGCAATACTGCCATCACCTTCAATGCGAGCGACGAACCTAAATTTCGAACAGCCAGAGCGCCGGCCGCATTGGTTCTCGGTCCCATAGTGGACGGCTGTCGCCTCGCAAAGGTACTTATGGACGGAGGCAGCGGATTGAACCTCGTCTACGAGGAAACCCTCCAAAAGATGGAAATAGACTGGAACCGCATTGAGCGAAGCAGCACATCCTTTAGAGGAATAATCCCCAGTCGGGAAGCGCGCTGCACCGGAAAGATCACACTAGATGTTGTGGTATTCGGCACGCCGGATAATTACAGGTCCGAACAAATCACGTTTCAGGTGGCCCCGTTCAGAAACGGATATCACGCTATATTAGGACGATAGGCATTCACAGTTTTCCAAGCCATACCCCATTATAGGTACATGAAGCTTAAGATGCCTGGGCCAAACAGAATTATCACTCTCGCTAGTGATCCGGACATAGCACTCCGCGCCGAAAACAAGACAGCCGCATTAGCCCTCGAGGCACTATCTGAAGCCTTAGCGGCCGAAGAGCTGACGGCGCTGCGATCCACGGTTAGCAGGGATGATGTGATACTCGATAAGAGATCCAAATCCACATCCTTCAAACCAGCGGACGAAATAGTCAAATTCCAGGTCCACCCAACGGACCCGAATAAAACAGCCTCCATCGGGGCACAATTGAGCCCTGATGTAAACGCCGCACTGCGTGAGTCCCTACAAGAGAACTGGGATATTTTTGCTTGGCACCCCTCAGATATGCCAGGAATCCCACGCAGGCTGGCCGAGCACAGCTTAAATATCCAGAAAGGATTCAAACCTGTCAAACAAACCCTTCGGCGTTTCTCCGAACCAAAGAGACAGGCCATGGGAGAGGAGCTAGCCAAATTATTGGAGGCCGGATTCATTAGAGATATCAAACACCCGGACTGGCTAGCAAACCTGGTAATGGTAACAAAGAAGGACAAATCCTGGCGCCTGTGTGTCGACTTCAAAGACCTTAATAAGGCCTGCCCAAAGGATCCCTTTCCCCTCCCTCGAATTGATCAAATCATCGATGCCACCGCAGGACACGATTCCCTGTGTTTCCTCGATGCATACTCCGGTTACCATCAAATAAAGATGGCAGAATCCGACCAAGCTGCAACAGCATTCATCACGCCATACGGCCCATTCTGCTTCAACACAATGCCCTTTGGGCTCAAAAACGCCGGCGCGACATATCAGCGCATGATTCAAACATGTTTGGCAAACCAGATCGGCAAAACAGTGGAGGCGTACGTAGATGATGTGGTCGTTAAATCAAGACACGTCGAATCTCTAGTAGACGACTTGAGACTTACATTCGACAACCTGCGAAAATACGACATCAAGCTCAATCCGGAAAAATGTGTCTTCGGCGTCCCAGCCGGAAAGCTCCTGGGCTTCATTGTATCCGGCAGAGGAATTGAAGCAAATCCAGCTAAAATCCAAGCTCTGTCACAATTGGATGTCCCAAAAGATCTCAAGCAAATTCAGAAAATCACCGGATGCGTGGCGGCCTTAAGCCGCTTCATCTCCCGCTTGGGAGAAAAGGCACTACCCCTTTACCGCCTTCTTAGGCGCACCGAACACTTCAAGTGGACGGACGCTGCCACGGTCGGACTCGAGGAAATAAAGACCATCTTGGCAACAAACCCCGTCCTGGCCGCAACCCATGCTATTGTACATTGCCGCAACCCATCAAGTTGTTAGCGCAGTACTCGTCGTCGAACGGATAACGGACGGACATAAATTACCCCTTCAAAGGCCGGTTTACTACGTGTCCACTGTCCTCACACCATGCAAATCACGGTACCCGCATTATCAAAAAATCGCATACGCGGTATTCATGGCATCCCGGAAGCTACGACACTACTTTCAAGAGTGTTCTATTACAGTAGCCTCGGAAGTACCACTCAACGATATTATCAACAACCGCGATGCAACAGGCCGGATAGCAAAATGGGCCATAGAGCTCCTCCCTTCGATATAACCTACAAGCCACGGCGAGCAATTAAATCGCAAGTCCTAGCCGACTTCGCCGCCGAATGGACAGAGGCCGAACTCCCTAAAGAGTACGACACGTACTCAAACTGGATCATGCATTTCGACGGCTCCAAAATGCTGGCCGGACTGGGGGCTGGCGTCGTTTTGACGTCCCCTACAGGAGATACAGTCCAATATGTACTCCAAATTATGTACACGGACTCCAACAATGCAGCCGAATACAAGGCCCTTCTACATGGCCTCCGGATGGCGGTATCCATGGGCATTCAACGCCTGAAAGTACGCGGGGACTCAAACCTCGCGATATCCCAAATAAATGGCGACTTCGACGCCAAAGACCCAAAAATGGCAGCTTATCGCAATGTCGTACTAAAAATGTCAGCTCGGTTCGAGGGACTGGAGTTCCATCACATAGCCCGAGAAAATAATCAGGCAGCGGACGTCCTGGCACGCATTGGAGCAAAACGAGATGCAGTCCCCCCAACATCTTCTTAGAAAGATTATTCAAACCATCCGTAACATGGGAGGGGGAACCCTCGGATAATAGCCCGGGCATAACCGCACAACCCAATGCCGAACAATCAGACATAATCGGCGGCCCCGCCACCGAAATTACACCCTCAGCCCACGCAATAATGGCGGTCATCGCCCCGTGGACGGAACCATTCCTAGCCTACCTTACTAGGAAGGAACTCCCCGAGGACCAAAACGAGGCACGCTGCATAGTGCGGCGATCTAAAGCCTATAAAATCCACGAGGGAGAGCTATATAAGAAAAGCACTACAGGAGTCCTTCAAAGGTGTATCTCCGAAGAGGAAGGGCGGAGTCTGTTAGCTGAAATTCATGCCGGACTCGGTGGCCATCACGCCGCGGCTCGGTCCCTTGTAAGCAAGGCTTTCCGTACTGGCTTGTATTGGCCGACGGCTAGAGCAGACGCTCAGGACCTAGTCAAACGGTGCGTCGGTTGCCAGCTCTTTGCCAACCAAAGCCATATGCCACCCAACACCCTCCGAACTATCCCCATCACTTGGCCTTTCACGGTCTGGGGGCTCGATATGGTGGGACCCCTTAAAGACGGAACCCACAAGAAAAAATACTTATTGGTCATGGTGGATAAATTCACCAAATGGATAGAAGCCAAGCCTGTCAAGACGGCTGAATCCGGACCTGTGATAGACTTCGTATCCGGGGTCGTACACCGTTATGGTGTCCCCCACAGCATTATCACCGATAACGGCACAAACTTCACCTCTGATGAAGTAAAGCTGTGGTGCAAAAACATGGGCATTAAGCTCGACTACGCTTCTGTCTATCACCCACAAACTAACGGTCAGGTCGAACGTGCAAATGGTCTCATCATGAGCGGCATCAAACCCAGACTAGTGCGGTCCCTCAAGGAATCTGATATGCACTGGGTAGAGGAGCTCGACTTCGTACTCTGGGGGCTGCGAACCACGCCAAATCGTACCACCGGATTCATGCCATTCTTTATGGTGTACGGCGCTGAGGCGATTCTGCCCTGCGACATAATTCATGACTCACCTCGAGTGCGCATGTACGAAGAAAGAGAAGCCGAGATTGATCGGCAGGACAACCTGGACGCCTTAGAGGAAGAGCGTGACGTGGCTAAGGCCCGTTCCGCATTCTATCAACAGCAAGCTCGAAGATATCAAAGCAGAGAAGTACGGGCCAAAAACTACAACGTTGGTGAACTAGTTCTGCGCCTGCCGGATAACCAAAAGAACAAACTCAAGCCCAAATGGGAAGGTCCATTCATAATCGACCAAGTCCTAACTGGTGGAGCGTACCGCCTGCGAGATGCGTCGGACAACCGACTCGAGCCGAACCCATGGAACGCCACACGTCTCCGAAGATTCTATGCCTAGCGCCGGACTCTGTGTTTGTCTCCTTCCTCTGTCCATTATTTACATTTATACCTTTTTTTACTTTGTCCACTACTCTTTTCTTTTCTAGCCCTTAAAAGGCTCATTATGTGACGCGCTATCCGCGCTCCTTAAACCTGGGGGCTTCTTTAACAGAAGCTTGTCTATATGGGTTTCACACCCAACGCATGTGTCAAACTTCCGCATGCACCTTTTCTTCGCCATTATATGCATCGATATGACTTAAGTTTTGGCCAAGCTGGGTTGCCTGGCTCCTGTGCTTACCCCTACGTTCCTGATTGTTCGGCTAGGCGGTAAAGGGAGCACCTCTGCGATTGTTACTGCCGGATAAGCCGGATGTGTACCTCAGACTGGGTGAAGCCGAAAGCTAGCATTCTTAAGGGAATATTCGGTCGGTGAACTAAAGATGAACCTTTTTATTTTATACATGCCCCCAGATGATCTTATGCATTTGCAGTCCGGACGTGCACTTTAGGGCATGCCACCCCAGCGAAAGGAACCCTTAACGGAACTATTCTCTCTGGAAGATGTTTCTTACTAACCATGTAATATAACATAACTAGTTGGACACTTGTCTGATAAAGCACTAATGACCCCTACGCCTGGTCTCCATGCATACCCCGGTTTTTTTATAGCCGTTATGGTATTCGGACACACTCCGGACCGTCAGGTCCCGAGGTCGAAGCGAAAAGGTCGGCAACGACAAACGATCTACAATCCGGCTAGAAGGCATTACACATGTCAATTATAAATTACATAGTCATCTTGACTGATCGTATTCCTCCTCTATACCATCTAACAGGCTGTCTAATTTACAGTCCTGCTGGGAATACTTTGCGGCCAGCTCTACCTGGCCATACACCAAGCTTACAGGGATCTCCTTCCCGTCAGGCCCCACTGGTCCGACCTCGGCCATGTGATTGGGGTCAGACTTCGTAAAGCGGGTCTTCACCATGGCCCAGGCCTCCCTCGCGCCTTGTCGGCAGGCTGATATCTTCCACAACCGGATGCGCCGCCGAGCTCCCGTCAGCTTCTCCGCAAGCTTTCCAAGGCCCTCGGGCGTGGAGTGGGCAGGCCATAAGGCCCGGGCAACCCCTTGCATTGCCTGCCGAATTCGTTCGTGCAGTTGCAGGAGTTCGGGGAGAAGGTCACCCGTAGAACCGGGCATCTCCTCTGCAGGACGACCTGTGAGCGTACCTACAGACATAATTCTGTTATTCGTCTTCCTCGCCGAACTCCTTTTTTTTCAAGAGTTCGCTCAAGCACTTACTAAATATGCCGCGTCGAAGACGCTGATTCTCCTTCATGGAGTCAGATAGCTGGCCACGAACGTCTTTCAGTTCAACATCCAGCTTGGTGTTGGCATCCTGAAGATCATTCTTCTCTCGCCTCACCCTTGTCAACGTACTCTCGCCAGCCTTTAACTGGCGTAAGAGTTGTTGCCTCTCCGGATCTAGTCCGGCACCATCTGCAACATTAATTGTCAGATTCACACATAAGCCGCACAATACCAATCTCTCAACGTATATCGTACCTGAAGGGGTCCCTTTGGGCTCCCCTGTTGCGGCTAGTGCGGCCTCTAGTTGGGCCTTGCACTTTTCCAGCTCCTGGGACAGCACGGTGTTCTTCTCAGTAAGAACCTACATATTATATGATCCTTAAATTAGTTAGTTTAATTTTTTCAAGTCTCGGGGGCTACTGGTATATATATATTTAAATTTTCTTACCCGTATGTCTTTCACATACTGCTCCGTGGCCCTGGTTAAACCATCTTGATATATATATATTTAAATTTTCTTACCCGTATGTCTTTCACATACTGCTCCGTGGCCCTGGTTAAACCATCTTGAGCAGCACGAAGGTACGCATCTCCCGAATTGAAGGCGTTTAAGGCCTCTCGGGAGAAACAAGCGTCGCGTAGAACTGTCCGGCGACGCCTATGGTTCATGGCGCTCTCCACTTCTGAATTTGTGGCAGATAGCCGGTCCGCATCCTCTGTTGGAGGAGCGTCCGGCGCAAGCCTGGTGTTCGTCCCCGACTCCGGGCCAGACGTTGGAGCCTGGCTAGTAGAGGCGCGGTTGGCGGCCCCTCCGGATATAGTCCGGCGAGGCCTCTTCGTCCTGGAAACAGTACGGATGTTAGTATGCCCTGACAGAATAACGCCAGGAAGACAGAGGGCGCGTTATACCTTTGTGCCGAACTCTCAGTCCGGACTTCATCCCTTTTTACCCCACGGGGCCCGGCGGCTCCTTGTTGGCCAGCCGCCGCAGGTTCGGCCTCCCTCCTCGGAAATCTCCCCTGTAAAATACGGTTGTCGTCAGAAACACCGGAATATGTAAGGACAGAATCTCTCTTGCGGGAATAAATACTCCGATTTCTGTCACCTGGGAGGCCGGGATTAACCTGGGATAATCAGCCGTAATGGCTACGAAGGTATTATCTTTGGTTAACTGGTGGAACACCCCGTCGATGAGCTCCACCGATATGTCCGGATCCTCTTCGGAGTCCGGATCGAGGGACCGTTCTGGGTCCTCAGGCTGTGGAGGGCAGCTGTTGATATCCTTTACCTCCTGTCGAAGCTCCTGCATTGAAATCACCAGATTACGTATCTAGTCATGGGAGCATTAAATAAGCGGGCAAGTGCAATTGTTCACTTACCCAACTTGGAGGTTCATACATAGTGAATCCGGCCCGCGGGTTGACGCGGAGGAAGTCCTCCTTTTCTCCCTTGTACAAAGATGTAAGAATCTTTACTAGAGCGGCAGCTGTGTCTGGCCCCTTGCGGCCATAACGGGTGGCGTCATCCTCCCCGTTGAAATCCCACGTGGGGTGGCTCCTATATTGAAGCGGCTGCACCCCCCGCATAATACATGCGGCCATGACTCCAATCATGGTTAGTCCGGAATGAGCCAACAGTCTTATCCGGCCCATCAGGTAAAGAACGTCTCTGTTGCTTTCTCTCTGATAGCTCCGCGGACGCCAACTTAAGCGTTTCTTTAAGGGAGCCATGCTGAACTCAGGGAGGCCGACCCGGACGGGGTCCGGCAGCGGGACGTCGTCTATGTAGAACCATTCTGAAGGCCAGTCCTCGGACGCCTTCTCTGGGGTTCCGGATAGGTATCCGGTCCCGTCGATGCGCCATATTTCGGCTCCACCCACTTGGTATATAGACCCCTTCTGAGAACGGGGCACCAAGCAGAACAACCTCTTCCACAGCGCAAAATGAGCCTCGACGCCTAAAAACAGCTCGCAAAGGGCAACGAAGCCTGCAGTATGTAGCACGGAGCCAGGCGTGAGGTTGTGCAGCTGGAGGCCGTAGAACTCCAGAAGCCCGCGGAGGAATGGATGAATTGGAAATCCTAGACCCCTTAATAAATAAGGGACGAGGCACACCCGCTCTCCTTTAGAAGGATTGGGGGTGCTCTCCACTTGCTTGCCGCCGTTGTAGGTGGCGAGTCCGGCTCGGACCGGGACCATATATGCTTGGGGAAGGAATCCTTTGGCCTGCAGTGACACTAGCTCGCTGTGTGGGATGGTGCAACTCTCCCAATCTCCGGATTTGGGGCTGGAGGGGCGAGGGGAGGAGCTACGACGGCTGGCCATGTTGGAATGGACCTTTGCTGGAGACGCTCTGATGATAACTCGCGGGGAGAAGAAGATGTGGTTTTGATCTAGATCCCCATCCCATTAAATAGGCGGCTCGTTTATATGACCAAGGGTGTGAATATAAAAGCACCCCCGGGCTTTTCGCATTCGTTCAACACGTGGAAGGCAGCAATTATTGGGCACCGAGACCGAGGAGCGCTACGGACATTATTCATACAGGTACACAAGATTCGGAGGGGGAACCCGCCTTGCAATGCCGAAGACAAATTTGCGTGCTGGACTCGACGTCATTGAAGCCTGGTTCGAGGGCTACTGAGGGAGTCCTGGATTAGGGGGTGTTCGGATAGCCGAACTATATCTTCAGCCGGACTCCAGGACTATGAAGATACAAGATTGAAGACTTCGTCCCGTGTCCGGAAGGTTCTTTCCTTGGCGTGGAAGGCAAGCTAGGCGTGCGGATATTCAAGATCTCCTACCAATGTAACCGACTCTGTGTAACCCTAACCCTATCCGGTGCCTATATAAACCGGAGGGTTGTAGCCCGTAGGACGAACACATCATAGCCATCATCATACCCATAGGCTAGCTTCTAGGGTTTAGCCTCCTTGATCTCGTGGTAGATCTACTCTTGTACTACCCATATCATCAATATTAATCTAGCAGGAGTAGGGTTTTACCTCCATCGAGAGGGCCCGAACCTGGGTAAAATAAAGTGTCCCTTGTCTCCTGTTACCATCCGACCTTGACGCACAGATCGCGGCCCCCTACCCGAGATCCGCCGGTTTTGACACCGACAGTAAGCCTTCGAAGGAGTTGGTCGTAAGCTAACCATATGCATATCACCTTCGGTAAATAGCATGTCAGGCACAAACTGCTCCGGGAGCCTCTGTTCAAAAACGTAATAGTAACATTTATAAT
Source organism: Aegilops umbellulata (assembly GCA_032464435.1). Lineage (NCBI taxonomy): Eukaryota > Viridiplantae > Streptophyta > Magnoliopsida > Poales > Poaceae > Aegilops > Aegilops umbellulata. The sequence continues at coordinate 643,026,806 of CP136060.1, read as the reverse complement.
TAGCAATGTGGTTTACTTAAGAATAATGTATGCAATGAAGTTACCATCATTAACAAAATCTTACCAAGTTTTTGGCAATGAAGTTACCATCAAGCAATTTATGGACTAGTGGCACGTATCTAGTATAATTTGGGCTGATAGAGTGACTAGTGTTGAAGGCCTCAACATCTTCTATGAATGAGACAAGATAACCTTTCACCTCACAATTAAGCTTGGAGTCATAGCTGTAGTATGTGTTGTCTACTATCTTCCGAGTATTTCTTGAAGATAAGAAATAAGCTGACAATTATAAATAAATAAGTTTAGTACGATAACACCAAATATTTTTAAATTAACAACATAAATTACTGAACTTAACAAATTAGTTTGACAAACTCACATCTAGGCAAAACTGGAGGCATATCCACATCCACCCAGATGTCGAGATTATCATCATCATAATAATCTTCGGGACGAATATCAAATCGTATTCGCATTCCCTCCTCAAATCCATATGCCTTGCAGAGAGCTTCCCAATTAGAGCAACCGAAATGGGAGCGACCGACTGCATTGTACAACTTAACCAGAAACTCATAACCATGTTTAGTTCTTAAGTGAGCCCTCCTCGTCTCCACATTCTCAAAGTCATCTAAACCAAAACCAAGCTTCTCCAATACATATGGTCTAGCATGGCACGGGATGTACTAATTGAATTGAAAAAATCCATAAATTACACGTTGAACAAAAGAAGCACAAGTGATGATATTCATTACGATGAAATGCTTATCGTTGCGTACCGTACAAACATCAAAGGTCTCTTCCAGCTTCACGGTGAAAACCTATCATTTTGCAGGTGAGGAAACCTGTCGCACACACCCCAGTCATCGTAGCAGTACCCGCACTCCGGGGTCCCATCGTCATCAGACATCTCCTGTGTTCAAAATTCAAAGATTATAACTCGACGGCAAAACCCAAAAAATCCCGCATGACCTTTGCTAAAAAAGGACATATCGAGCGCCTGAAATTTGCCGGAACGGAAATTAATCAACACTCCGGTAAAACATAGGCCACTTATTGATGGTCATTGCATTTCAATGGTTGAAAATATGAACAAAAACATTTGAAAAATATCTTATATATAATCCTAACACTAAATAAACTAGTTTTATTAACTACTTACTAAATAAACTAGTTTTATTAACTACTTACTAAATAAACTAGTTCTATTAAGCATTTACTATAAATAAACTAGTTTATTAAGCACTTACTAAATAAACTAGTTCTATTAAGCACTTAATATAAATAAACGAGTTATATTAATCACTTACTAAATAAACTATTTCTATTAAACACTTGCTAAAAATTCTACTACCCTAGTTCTACCCTAAATTTTCTTACTTCTATTTTATTCAAAACACCTAAAATAGTTAAAAAAATATTCTACTAAAAAACCTACGGTCTACGATGTCAACATTCTAAAATCTACATTTAAATTACCTACGATTTGCAAGAACAAAGACAAGGGAGGGAAGGAGGAGAGAGGAGGGGGAGGAGGCGGCCGGAGGAGGAGGGGGGGCGGCCGAAGGAGGAGGAGGGAGGGGCGGTGGGAGGAGGGCTGCCGGCGGAGGTGGGAGGAGGAGGCGGTCGAAGGCGGAGGGAGGAGGTCGCGGTGGGAGGAGAAGGGACGGAAGGAGGAAGTACCTCGGTGGCGGACGGACAGCGGCGGCGGCTGCGACGGATGACGGGTATCGGCACGGGCGAGACTGACTGAGAGGGAGAGTGAGTGAGAGAGAGGGTCGGCCGCGTGGGGGGATAAGGTAGGGTTAGTAGTAGCGCGGGTCAGATAAAAGTGCTACAGCTAAGGAGAATAGCAGTAACGTTGGGCGAGTATACGCGCTACTGCTAAGTTGGGCTAGCCGTGTGCGCCCAGTTCAGACATAGCAGCAGCGCTTTTTGCCAGTACGCGCTACTGCTAAAATTATATATAGCAGCAGCGCGGTTTGTTTATACGTGCTGCTACTAAGTAGCAGTAGTGCATGATTTTGTCCAGCGATATTGCTAAGATGTTGTGTATAAGGTTTTCCCTAGTAGTGGCCACCCCCCGATTAGCGATAAATCGGAAGATTAATCGCTGAATCGAAAGATTTTTTGAATGGTAGCTAGAGTAGAAACTATGGAAACTCAAAGATGTGCCCGGGCTCATCTGCACCTTGTGAATAGTAAAATCAGGAAAAGAAATAGCAGAAAATTTTGAAAACATCAGATTTTTTATGTCATCCAAGATGCTCAAATACGTGATGTACATGCAAAATTTTGGAGGGTTGAAGACAAATCGGCTTCGAGCAGTGTTTTCAAATGTTTCTCAGACATTCGTAATTTGTCTTTTCTGCACGAGCTCCTTAAATGTCCAAACTTCACCAAATTTTTCATGGGCATCACGCATAGGAGCATCTTGCACACCAAAAAAAATTCAGAATTTTCTGATTTACCTTTTGTTTTTCAAAAATTTACTGTTCATCCCTGGGCGTCTTGCCCCTCCCCTTTGTTCTTTATAATAGCATTTTTAAACGGCTAATGCGTTCAAGGAAATCCGATATAGGTGTTTTATACACTGTAGAACTCCCTATCTATATACACATAACATATGTACTCGTGCACTCTGGAAAGCTCTGCCAATTTATCAGTTAGACATTTAAGGATATTTAAAAGGTGAACACAAAATGGATCCATGGTGACATATGAATTACTATTATTTATATGATATTTTTTGATTTGAGCATAGATTTTTAAGTGCCATGCATGTGAAATGAAATTAACAATAATATCACTTTACTTGCAACATATGTTTAAAATTTAGAGAAATATATGTCCAATTATAGAAATTGCGACTATATAATAAACGTATATTATATTCATATTTTAGTGCATTGCTATGTGGTTAAGTTTGCTAAGTGTAATAGAAATTTGACTAGATGGATATGACCAAAATGTTTCCGATCTATTTTAGGTAGTTACTTTGAGACTAACTAGTACGCAAATGCAAATTAGTATGGAAGGTTTTTGAAACATCCAAACATTCGGACCGGTCCAAATAATTTTAATGACCGTCATTGGATGACAAAAAATGTCCCTACGATCCGATACATATATTTGGAGAAGATTTCATGATCCATCATGGAGTTGGACGGAAGTACCACAACCTCCATATACCAGAAAAACACTTCTTAGCCGGAGTGAACATAGCCACCACATAGCAATGAGGCAAGGTAAATGGTCTCCCTTTCTTGATTTTCTCTTTCTTGGTTTTCTTCTCTCTTCTTGAAATAAGTTTTGTGCAATAGTGAGCTACAAACAAAAAAACAAGTTAGCAGTTGAAACACCAAGAAGAAGCATGATGAACATGGAAGAATCATGAAAGAAATGGCACTTACCCTATCTCTATCATTAGTTCCACTTGGGTTTAACGTGTCAACGCCTTAAGTGTGGCCGCCCACCCTTGACAATCTCAGTTGATTGTCGACCACCGGGAGCGAACAAATCTTTCTGAGCGGTCAATTCCACTTTTGTTGCGTAAATCAAAGTGCTCCTTCATCCGGATCCAATATGCATCTCTACTTTGATCCCCTCCAATGGTGGCATCCCTCGACGCTTGCAACCATGTATTGCATAAAGATGTCTTCGTCCATGGTGTAGTTGCCCGCTCTTCCTTTCGGTGCATCGGCGATACCATCGCCATCCTCGTCCACCTCAAACTCATGATCATCGAAATGCACATCATTGGTTTGAGACCAATGAGAATTGTTGGAGCCAACACCCATAGTTGACATATATATCTCATCATTGAAACTAGAAAGTATATACAACAAAGAAAATAAACTATCCATATGTATGCATTCAAAAAACAACAACAACAAAAAAGTGGGCGAAATTTTACCATGTGGGCATTTCATCGAACACCTTGTGTGCATCAGCCGCCGATGCAACAAGCGAGCTCGTCGGCGCTTCGGTCGCCGCCGCATCCGTCGCACGCCCTGCAAGCTTCTTCTTCAACCGCCTAGAGGAGTTGTCCGCCGCCTTGTTCTTCTTCCCAGACACCTTGCCCGTCTTCACCCTCGTCGCATTTGGGAACTTCGAGAGGGGGGGCACGTGGCTTCATGGTGGGCGCCGGCGCGACGCCACCCGCCGCTGAGGTCGTCCGTGGCGCCAGGAAAAGGCTGCGCGCGAGACCGGTGCTTGGATGAGCACCGGCTGAGGCGAAGCTGAAACTCCCCGTGCTAGGGTTTGCGCCAGCGGCGGCGGCGGCGTAGGGGTCACGGGTGTAGGAAGGGGTGGGGGGGATGTCGGCACGGCCGTCCATCGGGCTAATTCACCGCGGGCGGTGCGAAAGCGGCGCAGCGGAGAGGGTGCGGCGCGGGCGCTCGAGTGTGAAGCACGCGGAAGCGGGCGCACGAAATAAGCAGCGCGCGCTGCCGTTTCGCCCGCATGCTTTTTTTTGCGCCTCCGCTGAAGCGCCCGGAGCGGCTGCGTGCGTAAAAATCTGTATTTTTACAGCGCGGTGCTTGTATCGCGTGGCTGTTGAAGATGCTCTAACTCTTTTCTTTACTTATTAAGTCGTCGGGAAATTAAAGGCAAAATCTACTATGCTTACAGTCACTTGTAGTTACAGTTGGCTTGCTTGCCAACGACGTCTTGGACCAATTATTTTTCACGGAAGTGGACACGCACTGCACTCGTGGTTCGGTACTAGTGTGGCGACGGCGGCGTGTTGGAAGCGAATGGCTTGGTGACGTATGTTGATATTGGTGTTATCGCTGTGCAAATGTCGATTACTGCATGCCGCCGCAGCTATTTCGAACTTGGAGTGAGAAACTTCCTTGTCATATTCACCATCAGTTTCTCAGAAAATTTCTAGTGTACTAGTCCGTAGAGCATCTACACTGGACTCTCTAAACTGACCGGGCGGATGGCTCGGTTAGTGTCCGGTCATAAAACTGTGACCCAACTGGACTCCTCAAATGGATCACAGACATCCGAACTGATAAACACCCCTCAAATTCAGCCCAACTCTAAGGTGAATATGAGTAGCTTATTTTATTTTCCTCTTCCTTTGCTGCCAATCATCTAATTTGGTTAATTTGGTCTTACGGAAAGGTGCGATGGCACCCGGGTGTCCCGGCACCCGATTATCTTGTCCGTCCAGCTGCGTTACGATTCGCACGAGCCACTGTGCAGCTGCAGTCGTTTGCAGGCTTAGCGTGATTAGTCTGGCCTTTTTAAGGCGAGCAACAGCGACGGGAGGGAGTAGCATGCGGCTTGGCAGGAGTAGGCCTGGCAGGAGGTCTACAATATTCAGGCCATGGTTGAATAGGTGACAGCGGCGCTACAGCAGCACTGATAGGTGACAAGTACTAGTACTGTGGCGTGTAGGTATGCCTGTGGTCTGATGGATTTAGCTGTGCATGCGGCATACTGTGACGTGTAGGTTGCATGTAGGAGTATTATTTAGCTTCGTCAGAAGAACTCGTGGCCCCATCTTCTAGCTAGGTCACTGTTTAGCGACTGGGCGAGTCAAAGCGCTGCTCGACGTCGCATTATTTCCAAGCCAGAAGTTACCGTTTTACCTGTATGCAATTGAACTGTGGATTTTTTATCCGGTGTCCATCTATCGCTGTGGTTATTTGTTCCCTGCATGCATGCAAAATACGGAGGGCAAAGGCTCGGTATGGCAGGGTGCGGCCAATGCATGCACATGGATGTATGGTTATACGATGCATGGTACCTTGCTGCTCGCTCCATCAGACCGACTGGTCGTCTTCATCTTTTTTTCAGTAGATGGAATCCTGCCAAGAGGGGCTGGGCTAGACTAGACCCGGGTAAGTTTGTGAAATTAAGCAGGCATTTTTAAATTCACAAAAGGCCCCGATGGCAGGGCGTTGCATGCAGAGCTAGGATTGGCAGGATGTCACGCGGGTTTTGGGCTAAGTGTAGCGATGTGACAACACGGTACTAGTGGTCTGATTGCCATTTTAGTTTACCATCCCGCCATGGGTTGAATAGCGTGGTCAGGCCAATGCGTGTCCCTTTGGGGTTCACATCAGTGTCAGCTCATGTTTCTTCCTGGTTTAATAGTTCTCTACTTATTTTGTGGCAAATTTTAATTATAGATTTAACTAATATAATGTTAATGCATGTCACTGATAATTATATCATTGGATTTATACTCGAACAAAGTTTTTAATTATATTATTTTTTGTAACATGCATCAGTATTTTGTTAGTTAAGTTTACTATCAAAGTTTGGTACAAAATATAAAGAGGACCAATAAATCAGGACGGAGGTAGTACTTCACTTGAGAGATCAGCAAAGCTGTCGTGCCCGACTGGTTAATGCAGCGGTAACGGGCATCATGTATGCCTTACTTCCATTTCTGTTCGGGTCCACAATGTCAATGACCCACTCGTTAGCAAGCAACGAACCCGCCCCGTAAATAAATCAATGATTCCTTTTAAAAAATGTATGGGCTGAGAATAAAGAGAACCCCCGAATGGTTTATCAAGAAGATCAGGTGGAAAAAACATGATATCCGAAGTATACAAGAAAAATGCACATCTTTTTTTTTTGCGCTCCTTTTATTTGTGAGCCGGTCTTAATCGAATTATATTTTTCCCTGTTTGCAACTAACAAAAAACACAAAAATTGTATTTGAACTTTAGACGGATACTTATGGAAAGAAAATTAGTACACACATTATCTCATATTCGACCATTAGGATACACCTGTCTCCGTCGTTGTTGCCACAGGTGCTATTTTGCACATGATATATTGGAGCGTCGTGGGTCGTTATCCATGGAAGGATAACCATAAGTGGCGGTCCGGGTGTGTAAACCACACCGAATACCTAGAATGTAATAGAGTGTCTGATGGTTTAAGTTCACGACGACAAGGAGAAGGATGTATCGGATGAGGTGGATGGGGGAACTTGTATCAACAGTAGCACCTTATGAACCGTCATTTGTATCGTACACGTTGTCTCACCGCAATATCGGCCGCTTGTTTGTCCGGCCTAATGCTTAACAGACAACAAGCCATAATTTGTCGGGAAGTGGCCGAAGGAGGTACCACAGCCATATGAGTGGCATCATGCTCATAGAAAAAATAATCATCTCAATTTTTTATTGATCATGCGAGTACTATTATTATGTTGGGTGTTGTACGATGAGATCATCTGAATGTACCAGGTACAAGTATGTCCAAATGTATCAGATACAAGTATACGGTTGTCCACTTAAGGTACTAGGTATAAATATGCCTGAATGTATCGGGTACAAGTATACGGTTGTCCACTTAATGTACCAAGTACAAGAGTATCCTTGTGGTGGATGTACCAATCTCAATTATTGTGCGTTGATTGTACCAGGTACATGTATGTTTGTGATGGGTTAATGTACCAGGTACAAGTTATGAGTAACAGCCAATATTACTGCCCCGCATGGTGCATTTGATTCGAGTAGTCCTCCTCGTTAGAAAAGTCATTATAAGTATACAATTGTCCACTTAATGTACCAGACACAAGTGTACCTGAATGTACCAGGTACAAGTATACGGTTGTCCACTTAATGTACCAGGCACAAGAGTATCCTTCGGGTGGCCAAATGTTCCAGGTCCAACTACTGCGGTGGATGGAGGAGTGGTCTGAACCGGCGGAGGATGAGAAGTGTTGCGGATTTGGGGTGTAGCGGCGTAGGGTGCTAGAACGGCGGCGCCGACAAGAAAGAAAACATATGAAGATAAATTTGTATTTGTCGACTTGCGTAGCCCAGGGGTGCACTTTTAAGCACGAGCCTTCTGCACGGGGGATGGAGGAGAAGTGGCTGGGGATGCTGGAGTCCTACGCGGCTATCGTACGCATGATGAATAACATCTTTGATGACTGCGATGATACTCACTATGCCGTGCAAGATCATCAATCTCATGGCACCATTAGAAGTCGGCTGCTCGTCCCGATGTCAGGGAAGGAGACAAGCTTGTGTTCGCGACGTATTGGGGCTGCATAAGGGGAATTTTGTGTGTTCAATGGGGACGGATGCGAGAAGTTTGTGAAAAAAGTGTTCGAAGGAGGTAACGTGGCCGCATGAGTTGCACGATGCACATAAAAAATTGTTCTCCATTTTTGATTGATCATGTCAATACTATTTTTTTGTTGGGTGTTGTTTTGTGGGGTCACGTGAATGTAGCAGGTACAAGTATGCGGTATACAATTATGCACTTAATGTGTCGGGCACAAGTGTGTCTGAATGTACCAGATACAAGTATACAGTTGTCCACTTAATATACCAGGTACAAGAATATCTTTGGAGCGGCCAATTGTACCAAGTCCAACTACCGTGCGCTAATTGTACCAGGTACATGTATGTTTGTGATGGGTTAATGTACCAGGTACAAGTTACGAGTAACAACCAATATTACTGTCCAACATAGTGCATCTCATCCGAGTAGTCATCTCCTCCTCACCGGAAGAGTCGTCGTATGACTAGACATAGTGCTTACATATTTAGTCCATATCTAAATCCATTGTTTCAAAGAAGAATGAAACAAAGTTTAGCACGGGCAATCCAACAAACACTTACCGAGCATGGTGACTATCTATGGGTGAATGGTACCTTTGTGGTGGATGGAGGAGTGGTTTAAACTGGCTGAGGAGGAGAAGCGTTGCGGATCTCATGTGTAACGGTGAAGGTGACGAAGTCACGGAGCTCAAGTAAGCGTGGGGCGGGGCAGACGAGGTGCTAGAACGGCGGCGCAGGCAAGAAAGAAAGCAGATGAAGATAAAATCATATTAATTGACTTGATGGGCCTGGGGGTGCGCTTTTAAGCACGAGACTTAAACATGGGGGCCAGAGGAGAAGGGGCCTGGGGTGCGCTTTTAAGCACGAGCCTTAAGCACGGGGCCGAAGGAGAGGGGGTCGGGGGTGCCAGAGTAGTACGCTTCTATCGTACCCATGATGAACAACAACTCTGATGACTGCGATGATACTCACTATACAGTTGCAAGAGCATCAATCTCATGGCACCATTAGAAGTCGGGTGCTCGTCCCGATGTCAGGGAAGGAGACAAGCTTGTGTTCATGACATATTGGGGGTGCATAATGGAATTGTCCGTGTTCGGCATGGACGGATGCGAGAAGCTCGGGAATGTTCTTGGAGAAGTGTTCAAAGGAGGTAGCGTGGTCGCATGAGTTGCACGATGCACATAAAAAAAAGCTCTCCGTTTTCTGATTGATCATGTCAATACTATTTATTTTTGTTGGGTGTTGTTTTGTGGGGTCGCGTGAATGTAGCAGGTACAAGTATACACGAGTGTATCAAGTACAAGTATACAGTTGTGCACTTAATGTACCGGGAACAAGTGTGTCTGAATGTACCAGGTACAAGTATATGGTTGTCCACTTAATGTACCAGACGCAAGTGTGTCTGAATGTACCACGTACAAGTATATGGTTTGTCCACTTAATGTACCAGGTACAAGAGTATTCCTGTTGGGGGGGTGAATATATATATCAAATCTAATTATTGTGCACTAATTGTACCAGGTACATGTATGTTTGTGGTGGGTTAATGTATCAAGTACAAGTTGTGAGTTGATTGTATCACATACGAGGAAATTTCTAGTGCTACGGGAGCACCTAAGTTTAGGTTTAGGTGCTCCAAGAGCTTTTCAGCCATTGGATCAGAGATCTAAAGGCCACAGTGCGACCTGACACATATTTGCCAAAATACCTTCAGAAGTCCGGTTATTTGGTCCAACTCCAGCACATCCATAAATGACCATTGGATCTGAAATCAACGGTTGGGGAACTCCTGAAGCATCTAAACTTAGGTGCTCCTGTAGCACTAGAAATTTTCCCTATCATGTACATATATGTTTGGGGTGGGTTATATACCAGGTACAAGTTATGAGTTTATTGTGCTAGATACATGTATATTTATGGTGGGTTAATGTATCAGGTACAAGTTGTGAGTTGATTGTACCAAGTATATATATGTTTGTGGTCCGTTAATGTACAAGGTACAAGTTGGGAGTTGATTGTACCATTTACGTGTATGTTTGTGGTGGGTTAATGTACCAGGTACAAGTTGTGAGTTGATTGTATCACGTACATGCATGTTTATGATGGGTTAATGTACCAGGTACAAGTTATGAGTTGATTGTACCAGATACATGTATGTCTATGGTGGGTTAACGTACCAGGTACAAGTTGTGAGTTGATTGTACTAGGTACATGTATATTTCTGGTCGGTTAATGTACCAGGTACAAGTTAGGAGTTCACTAGTAGAAAACATGGCTTTGGTTAGAGGGCAATATTCACATTAGTCCCGGTTCAGTCATGAACCGGGACTAATGTGAGCATTGGTCCCGGTTCGTGCGGCTAAGGCATTAGTCCCGGTTCACCTGAGCCCTTTAGTCCCGGTTTGAGACACGAACCGAGACTAAAGGGTGCGATGCCCTTTAGTCCCGGTTTGTATCTCAAACCGGGAGTAAAGATTAGAACTTTAGTCCCAGTTTGAGACACGAACCGGGACTAAATGGTGCGATGCCCTTTAGTCCCTGTTTGTGTCTCAAACCGGGACTAAAGATCCCATTTTCAAACTCTACCCCCCCCCCATCGCCTTTTTTGTTTCGAAAAAATCAAAAGAAAATGATGAAAACTTCAAAAAATAAAATCCTTCGAGAGGTAGTTGTATTACTACATCTACTAGTTAGGAAAATTTAAAAACTTAAATTTGAACATGTTTTGCAAAAAATGTAGGGAAAATGTAAAACGGCTATAACTTTTGCATACGATGTCAGAAAAAAACGTATAATATATCAAAATGTTCAACAAGTCCAACAAGTCCATATATGCAAACTGGAATAAAGAAGTCGGGAAATCGTGCAAGGGTAAAAAGGTTGGTATTTTAGTTATTCACTTGAGTCCACAAATTTGAGTAGGGGCATGACGCGTGGTCAGATTTGAAAGCGTTAAAATCATGAAAACTTCAAATTACCAATTCGAGAGAAAAGGGGCAATGGTGCAAGGACCCCATAGAAACATGTGGTTACATTATCTGATGTCTTCGTTTCATGTTTGAAGGTTTTTCATTAATTTTGTCATATTTTAATGGTGCTCCCCAAGGAGGACTTATTTTAGTAGAATAGAAGTCTCGTATTTTTGTTGAGATTTTAAATTTTCACATATACTTGCCTAGTTTAATATCTTTCTGTCTGCTAGTAGTTCTTTATATTTATGTTCTTTAGGATGCATACAGTGTGTGTTACACAAGAAGAGACGATTATCACCGCTATGTACAAAATGTGTAGGCTTTTACCTAGATGTATGAAAACAAAAAAGTGGATGAAGAGGAAGTAGGTTTTACAGTTTGACCTAGTTATAAACAGAGATGATGGAGCCCTCTCTGCTCACAAATGTGCCAGTATACTAAGGGTTCCTCGTCTTGACGAGCTATATGGGGTGGCTTTTGGCCAATAAGGACGGGGTCCCCAACCCCACTGAGGACTACGTAATGACCCAATGGGACTTCTTCAAGTACAAATATTTAGAGTTGGTGAATTTGAACCCCAAATCCATGTCCTAATAGTTGGTATATACACATCCCAGTGAGTCATGGCTAGGAATGTGTCCCTCATTGGAGGTGTTATACCACCTTACTTTATGCATGACAACAACAAGAAGTAGCAATCGCGTGGAGGTAGTGGGCGAAACTAGCCATCTCGTCTCTGCTCACAAAACGAGATGTGATGCATCCTGATGTCACCCCAGAAATCTTGGTTAGCTCAGCACAAAACGAGGTAGTGTTTTTTTTTCAGCATGTTAGGTCATCGCGCATGGTCTCATCTCGACATGCTCACATGGAATGCTCAAATATACTCGTTTTCAACATGTTTTTTTTAGTTTGATGGTCGCAACATTGCATCTTTGAGGTTGATTGATGGTTTTAGTGGAACACACACAAATATAGTAGATCAAGCATAAATTTTGAGTATGGTTTGCTTCAAGCAAACTGTTATAGTGTGCAGCGACTATCAGGTACGTGATTAGTATCTTATGACAAGAGTATGTTCTGTACGGAAATGTGAAATGACCGAAATCTTAAGAAAGACACAGTCACACGTCCTCGTCAAAACGCCTCCTAATTTTCTCAAATCCTTGCGACCTGACTACTGTTGGAGCACCTCGTATCATGCATGCACAGCTGTACGTGCATCACCATCTGAAAAGCATCGCAATACGCTATGGTTTATAGGCTATGTAGCTACCATTGATAGATGTGACAATACAACTTTACCATATGGGGAGCAACAATATTTGCCTGGGAGATGCGTGGTCTGTCACCCTGCATGGAATCTTACTCAGACAAAAATAATTAATTTTGCAACAAGGCACTCGTAGGAGGATAGTAGATGAGTGGGGAACAGTGAACACACAATACAAGTACCGCTGTACGTTTCGAATAGCAGACGTCTACCAGACATGTTGCAGAAGGATTGTACCTAGTACTGCTGGAATTGGGTACATGCAGGCGGGTGGGTTGCTTTTGTCATCGTGCTGGAGGTTTTGCGCGTGGCACATATTCGTCGATGGGTACCGGGCACATCATGATAGTTATGGTCCATAACAGAAAAAATAAATCATTTTATGTGCTTCAAGGTCCAACTTAAAAAATGTGCCTGGCGCAACTCCTCATGCTCGACAGCAAGCAGAGTCCACCTGCCTGTACCATAGGCCTAGTAGTACCAGGTAGTCTATCGTTGGCAAATTGGACAATATTGACTTGAGGATAAAATCATTTTAAAAATGAACTGCTTCTAAAAGTAATTCACTCAGCTGACCATTTTGAATGGAGGCGCCACACCCTACGGTGCAGCGCCTTGCACGCAGGCGTTGCACGTCTGTCCAGCGTGACAACCCCGGGGCCCGCACCGAGCAATGCAGTGCCTCAAAGTTAGGCGCCACACATGTAACCACAATTGCCTCGTAGCTTTAGGCAGAGGATGACTTGTAGGCTGTCACAAGCAGGAGCATTCATTTTCCATGTCATCAGTCTCGGATTAGAAACTACGTAGATGTTTCCAACATAGAACACATTGCAAAATTATGGAAGGTTCAAGGATTCAAACACTATGGCTCAGTGGCCAAATTTAGATGGGTCTACCACACACGACAAAGATTTAAAGTTCTGCGACTGAAGACCACGGCACGGTTCCTAGATGTAGATAATTGGTATGCCATACCAAAGACCTTTCGGATACAGTTCAACAGTTCTGCGTCTCTTGCTGCATATGTTAAAAAAATATGTCTTTTATTTTTGCAAAAGCACTACATCACCGTGATTTGAATCTGTTTACCCAGCGCCTGAGCGTGCAGGCGGGAGCTTGCTTTAGCGGCCACTTGACCGAGCTAATCAGCTAATACTGGTGCTCCTAGGGCACATGCAGGGCACAGGGTAGGCAAGCGCCTCCTTCACTCTTGAAAAGACTAGGCAGAAGCACACTGCTCAGAGCATGTGTGTGATGTATCGTGCCACTCCTTCCCCTTGCATAAGTCAGAGAAACAAGGCTAGACAAGTCATGGTTCCCTCTCCCTCCTCCCGATTCAACAGTACTAGTACTACCCAATCACCCAAGGACACTTCAACATCCCGATGTCCATGATAATCTTATTACAGATACATTTTCGGATTTATTTTTATAATCTTACAAATAGCATCAAAAAGTACCAAGAAATCTTTTTCAATACTGTACCAAGAACAGCATCACCATCATCGCAGCATATTGTGATCCTGTACCAAGAACAGCAACATTAGCATCACGGCCCAATATGATCTTGTACCGAGAACAACTTTCATTTTAGAACTGTACCAAGAACAACTTCTTTTCTAAATTTCTAGTACTGTAACAAAAACTGCTTGGATGTGGAACTAGAGGAAAGTATCAGGCGATACCAGCCCTTAAGTGCAACCATGATACGAGTTAGAAAATTCGAATTTAAACATGTCAAAAAAATTCTAAAAAAAATCAAGGATGTTCACAACACATATGTTGACAACCCCTAAAAAATTCAAATCAAAATTCGAAATACACAAGGAGAAACAAAAAGACAAATTCAGATATGAATAGTGTCATTTTTGCTTTTTTCTTCATTTGACACTATTCATGATGGAGTTGTCTTTTTTGTTTCTTTTTGTATATGTCGAATTTAGATCTGAATTTTTTAGGGGTACCGGCATGCCTCGAATGGTGTTTCAGGTACACATTTGTGATGAGCCAGTATTGGCTTGAGAAATAAACCAGCCAATGTGGGAAGTCAAGTCCACACTAATATGTGATGCAACCAATTACACGGCAATAATTTACTTAAAATAGACGTAAAGAGAGAGAGGTAAAGAGAGAGAGGTGTGACAGCACCGTGGTAGCCTGGCACGGTGGTCAGGGCCTGCTGCTGTCCATCTTTTCGGACACTGTACTAGTACTAGAGGCTAGGTCACTGCACTAGTCACATGTGAGTAGTATAGAGATGAGAAAGGAGAGAAGAGAGAGTGCGTCACTTTTTCCGATCGTGAGAGGGAGAAGTAATGGTAGCAGACAAAAGAAAAATGAAGAGAGAGAGAGAGCAGTTAAGAGAGAAAGTTGAGGGAAAAAACTATTCGTCAATGTTCTTTTGTGTTAGTAGATTTCTTAGGTTCTTTCCTTGGGGTTTTACTCCGTGCTACTGTGTTCCTATTAAAGAAATCATGGTAAGGTGGAACTTTATGCTCATCAGTGTGCCGCTGTGTAGTCATGGTCAACTTTGCTGCCTACTATTGGAGTCACGGGCGAATACGTAGATGGCTAGAAGCCCTAGTGCAGCCATGTCAGAGGAATCTCAAACCAACAGTGCATATGCGGCTTACTGTTTGCGTTCTGCAAACCACAGGAGAGTTTCAGGCTGTGGTCCATATCTCAAAAATACTCAAACTCACGTGAACGGTTTGATAGTAGGGTGCCGGGACACCCGGGAGCTAAAAGTCCAGTCTCTTTGGTCTTATTGAACGACACTGCCGACTGTCGTAGAGGTCGTGGTCAGCCGGGAACTCCATGGAGCTCAAGTTTACACGCAGTGAGGGGTGCTGCTGACGACGCATGGAGAAGATTCGGTACCTAGCTTGTCCTCTTGATTGCTTTCGCTTCAATTCTATTCGCGATGCTTCACGAATGATTCGGTGACGCTTCAATTCCATTCGCGATGTGATCAAGGAGGACATAAATATTTGCAAAGTGCATACGGATCTGAATGTTGCAGATCCGTTGACTAAATCTCTACCACGGGCAAAGCATGATCGACACCAGAACTTTATGAGTGTTAGATTCATTACCATGTAATACTAGATTATTAACTCTAGTGCAAGTGGGATACTGTTGGAAATATGCCCTAGAGGCATCAATAAAGTGGTTATTATTATATTTCTTTATTCATGATAATCGTTTATTATCCATGATATAATTGTATTGATTGAAAACTCAAATACATGTGTGGATACATCTTTACCTAATATTAAACGAATGATACTTTCATAGTTCTCCATACGTCACCCTTCTATATTAAATGATTTTATTTAGATTGACGGATGCGATTTAATAAATAAATAATGGATCTAAAGGAGAGAGATCTGAGATTTGGAGAGACACACGTGAGAGATTGAGAAAGAAGATATGTGAGAGACATTGAGGCGTGAGAGATATTGAACCAACAAAAAGTATGGAGGCGTGCAGGAGATTGTCAAGGCTGCTTGTGGAGGCAGCCCTGGCGTGGCTGTGTAGCAGCCATGGCCTCGGTTGAGACGACACGACAGGAGGTTCTGCGGCAACGGTGCTTGGGTTCCTGCGAACAGAGGCGGACCAGGTAGAAGGTCTTCGAGGTGGCGGCGTCTGCTGCCGGTGGCGCTGGGTAGCCTGCCACGGCGGCAGCATCTGTTGCCGGTGGCGCTGGGTAGCCCGCCACGGTGGTGGAAGAACTGGTGCATCCACAGGTGGAGGGAGAGGAAAAAACGGAAGAAAGGGAGGTGGATGTGGCGGAGGATCTCGCCGGAGGGACAACATCGGGTGGTGGTGTTTCTGGTGCGGCGTGCGGCGGCAGCCGAACCTCTCTCTCTCTCTCTCGTGCATGTCTCTGCTGACTGGGGGAGGAGGGAGATAGGGATCGAGCGGGGATCTCAGGTGCGGCTGGGCCAAAAAAGCCAGCTGGCGCTGCTCTCTCTCTCTCTCTCTCTCTCTCTCTCTCTCTCTCTCTCTCTCTCTCTCTCTTTCAGTCTATCTCTTCCTTGTGTTTTTCTCCTTTTCTATTTATGAAAAAAGCAAGAGATATAGAGAAGGAAAAATGGGCTAGGAAAAGAGTTTGGACATGGGGTTATTTTCCCTGGACTAAAAAAATGAGCTTGATACATAAAATATAAATGAGCATGATTTTTGTACTAGGACTAGGTTTTAGTAGGATCCTAAAATATTGATATTTTTGGTGAAACTTGGGAAAAAGATAGAAGAAATATCCGCAAAGTTTGAGAGACGGGTACATGAGGAGAGAGAGAAGCGTGAGAGATTGAGGCAAAAAAAGATACGTGAGAGAGAGATATGCGTATGTGAGAAGTTGAGGCGTGAGAGATTTTAAACCAAAAAAAGTATGGAGACTCATGTTCGTATCCACGGGAAAGGGACCATCATGACCAAGAAAAACAAAGCAAACACCCATGCTCGGTGTGCCTGCACAACCACCTGATCATATTGCAAGTCATGCGGGGTCATTGGGGTCGCTGGCCCAGAACATACTGTGATGGGTTGGTTTCATTCATTGCTCCATCATTGAATTCTACAGAGATTAAAAATTCAATATTTTTCTTTTTCCGAAACAAAAATTCATTAATGTTGCATGAGTAGTATTCTTACGAGGGTTAAGATGGAGACATATCCCATATAGAGAAAAGTAACATGTTAGTGTGGTGTCGCCGGAAACATGAACAAGATGTTGGTATTTGTCACAATAACATAGAAACATGAGATGGAGATATCTTTAGTTAAAGATTTTAATATTTGTATTTTCCCGTTACGAAGCATGAGCTCTTTTATACGTTAGGAAGATGGATAAATGAGGACAATTTTTGAAGTTCAGCATCCAATCAAAGCATCACAAAAGGTGAAGAATACATTATTTGAAGGGACGAAGAATCCATTTTTAATTTCTTTATAGAGGGATTAATGAGTCTGACTTGTCGGAGTTGTGTCGAATATAGTGTACGAGGTAGATTACAGTTGGACTTGTAGTTGTATTGTGTTTAGATAGGATATGGAGTCGTGTCCTAATAGGACACTTGTATCCTAGGCCTCTCATATATAGCGGGGCTAGGCACACGATGTAACCTATGCCAACATAATAGCACAGGCGCGCAAGAGGGAGCCGGCGGCGTGTGCCGGCGCCCGGGTGGCCGGTGTGCGGTATTGTGACGGTGTCACGGGGAGGAGCGCCCGTAGTCAGGCCCCGGGGATGTAGCCATATCGGTGAACCTCGTTAACAAATCTCGGTGTCGTGCTCGTGTGATTGCTTGGTCCTCGGATGATCGACGGAGTGCCTCGGATTTATTCTAACAAGTGGTATCATGAGCAAGGTTTCGAGGAGGCTGTGGATCATTGATCTAGAGGAAGATTTGATGTTTTGATGGATATCATGATGACCACGGTTGTGATTCGATCGGAAGACGTCAAGGTGTTAGGCAATCACGGCAACTCGCGGAGATTGGATCGGACTTGCAAGCAAGCTAGACGTGCGGCGAAAGATCTCGAGTAGGTCGATCGGGCGAGCGTACAAGAAGCAGCGGCGACGCGTTGCGCACGGGCAGGCAGGCCAGCAGGACGATCGGTCGATCGGGCGCTGGCTGCGGAGCCCCAACGGCGCGTGCGTGGGCAGCAGCCCAGCTGGCGGAAGCTGCGAGGATGCATGCGGCGAGTCACGGACCAAAGCGGCGAGTCGGCCGGTCGCGTACAGCAGGAAAAAGCAGATACTCAAGAGATTTTGTTTTGGACCAAAAGGAAAAGAGGATTGACTCTTCGTGTATGACACGGACGGAGGCAGGATCAGATCAATCGGCGGAAAGAAAATTCATCGAGCGATACGTACTAGCTGGGACATTGACAAGGCAAAAGCTAGCATTGGGGATTGAGCCAAGAGACACCACGTGAAGGCCAATTTTTGATTGGATTGCTATTGTGCACGCTTTATGTACTTGTGCATCCTGGTAAGAATCTCAGTTATTTTCACAGGGTTAGCCGTACAAAGAACCATGCCATCATCGGGTATCTGGTTTGAGGTGGAGAAGTTCGCGGAACTGAAAACCTTGGGTTATGAAAGACAGAGTGAAAAATTTGTTGGCACAACAGGGATGCTTCAAGGCGTTGCGGGAGGTCAGTTCAACTAAGATGGAATTATCATGTGATGGATTAGAATTCTTGGAAGACGATTTGGGAACCTCGAGCGTGTCATGTAGCCGGACAAGTTTGGCTGGGTCGGACTAGTCAGTCTGATAGATCGACGTAAGTCGGTTGGTACAGAAGACGGTAGTGAGATCGGCGACATCGACATAGGAGCGTAATGCTGATGGTGACCGACTTCTGGGCGTGGAAACACGTGGTGCACATGCCCGAGGCTTGTGCGGCTTCGACAAGACTATGGCGCGGGGTTGATTCAAGATGGTGCGCACATGAGGGCTTGAAGTCGACGGGGCGCGTGGGTGGACTAATCATCTACCATGGAGTCATGTTGAAGGTGGAGCTGGATTGAGGGGCTACGGCATAAGTCGACGGGGTCGAAGCCTATTCAGCTGGAAAAAGCGAGTGACACGTAGTTCGGACTGAAGCCCAGTGGTCTGATGGAAGCGTGAAACTCGTCATCGGTCGGTGATGATCGGTGGTACTCTGCAGTGGGGGTTGAGTGGTGTGGGTTTCGTGACCCTTGAGACTCGACCGGGACAGCGGAGGCTCGACGCGGTAATAGCCGCGAGGCGTGCGGTATGCACGGGGCATGGAGACGGACCAGGGCTCTGGTGGTCATACATGTGGTGAGACAACTGTGAATTTGACTCGGGATGACTACAAGCAATGGTGAAATTCCTTCAAGTTTCAGATAGACGGTCAAGGAAGGAGTGGTGATATTGAGTTCAGGTAACTCTTATGTGTGACACCCAATGTGTGAGTTGTTCATTTTCACGCAGGTCAGTGATCGGTGTGTGATGGCGTTGACGGATACTCTGAAAATTGGGAGCACAAAATAGAGTAACAAGGAACTTAATTTTGCTTGAGTGTTGACTGTGGTCAAGAAAAGAAGGGACTACAAGTTGCAGGTGGAGTCATATGGAGTCTTTGGAGTAGCAGCGGTGCTCATGGGATAAGCTCAAGTCCAATGTACATGGAAGTTTGACGCATTGACGAATTCAGGGTGGTGGAGTATATCCGCCAAGGTGGAGTTTGTCGGAGTTGTGTCGAATATAGTGTACGAGGTAGGTTACAGTTGGACTTGTAGTTGTATTGTGTTTAGATAGGATATGGAGTCGTGTCCTAATAGGACACTTGTATCCTAGGCCTCTCATATATAGCGGGGCTAGGCACACGATGTAACCTATGCCAACATAATAGCACAGGCGCGCAAGGGGGAGCCGGCGGCGTGTGCCGGCGCCCGGGTGGCCGGTGTGCGGTATTGTGACGGCGTCACGGGGAGGAGAGCCCGTAGTCAGGCCCCGGGGATGTAGCCATATCGGTGAACCTCGTTAACAAATCTCGGTGTCGTGCTCGTGTGATTGCTTGGTCCTCGGATGATCGACGGAGTGCCTCGGATTTATTCTAACATGACTAAGTAACTTTGAACTAACTACTATATTTTTAAAATAGGTGTAATTTCGCAATGGATGATTTGAATATGTGAGGATCATGGCCCATGCATATTGGGTTAGAGTTTGTGATATCCTCCCATTGCAACACACGGGCATTTTTGCTAGTAGGTAACAATATGTCCCTAGTAAGCCTCTACCGGACTAGCACGTTGACCAAAGATGGCTATGGTTTCCTAGCCATAGACATGAGTTGTCATTTGATAACGAGGTCACATCATTAGGAGAATGATGTAATGGACAAGACCCAAACTCGTAGCATATGATCGTATCAAGTTTATTGCTATCGTTTTGTGCACGAGTATATGTTCCTATGCACCTATTTGTGGTGGCTGCCGGCCCCCCAGGGGAAACCCTAGGGCGCCCCCTCCTCCCGTCTCCCCATATATAGAGGAGGAGAGAGAGGGCAGCCACACCCATCTATGCCACGGCGTTGCCCTTCCTCTCCCTCGTAGTTCCTCTCTCTCTCCCGGTTTTTCTTAGCGAAGCACTGCTGAGGTTGCTCCACCACCACCTCCGCCATGCCGTAGTGCTGTCGGAGGACTCGAGCTACTACTTCATCATCGCTCGCTGGATCGAGGAGGTGAAGGCGGCGTCAAGACGTACGTGTGTTGAACGCGGAGGTGCTCTCCGTTCGGCACTTGGATCGGGAGTTCGTGGACGGATCATGATTGGATCGCGAAGACGTTCGACTACATCAACCGTGTTTCTTAATGCTTCCGCTCAGCGATCTACAAGGGTATCTAGACACAATCTCTCTTCTTGTAGATATTCATATCCTAGATTGATCTTGGTGAGTGTCGTGGAATTGTCACGGCAGATGTCCTCTTGGAAGGACTTAGTCGTGGAGTCATCGCAACTAGGAAGCTTAAAGGGGTTAATCGGGCAAAAGACACGAGAGGTTTTATACTAGTTCAGCCCCTTACGGTGAAGGAAGGCCTACGTCTAGTTGGGTTGGTATTGCTTGAGGTTTCAATGACCAGGGAGCGAGATACGCTATGCCTGGCTCTCGATGTGTTGTTTCTTGCCCTAAGCCGCTGGCGGGTCGTCCCCTATATACACGGGTTGACGCCCTGCGGCCTACAGAGTCCCGGCCGGCTCATAAACAGTGTCCGACTCGGTGACTAGTTACCTCTACCTTATGTTACAAGTCATGTCATTATGGCGGTTTGTCACTATGGGCCTTAAGTCGCCTATCACTACAAGAAATATGTCAACTTATGACCTTCTGTCAGTGACCCTAGAAGAATTGGTCATAGATCTATGACCATTTCAGACCAATTGGTCAAAAGCTGTTCGGGGGACTCCAAACCCTAAACCATTGCGACCATTTTGGTGAGAAAGGTCGTAATTTCCTTACACGAAATGGTCATAAAGCAAACAGCGCTACTCCGCTGCCTTATTTCTAGTTGTTAACGACCAATATAGATGGTCATAGCCTTGTAAATTGTGGTGGGTTGCTATGACTAGGCGCCACCTCATCAGTTTTGCCTATGTGTCATGTCCATGTGGCAGTTTTTGCCCTAGGTTGTGAAGCAACCTATATTTCTATCATGGCCAAAATTCCCAAACAAATCTCATAAATTCTTTGGGTCATATCTTCGTCAAATATGTAAATACCTTCCTTGCCTAGTTCAAAAATAATTCAAAAATATTCATTTTCCTATTCTGTTCAGAACAACAGTTTGTGAAGGAAGTACCACTTTGGCATGTCCAAATAGCATCCATTTTCTATAGTGCTTTCCTATGCCCAAATAACCATCCTCCACCAAATGTCAGCTCAATCAATTCATTATTTTGAGCCAAGATTCAACATTCGTATTTATGTCCAGTGTGGTGGTTTGCAAAGCAAGTACCACCTAGGCTCCTTCTTTTGAGCTGAAAATTTGTGAAGACAGTCTTCTTAGTAACTGATCATCCTCAGCCAAAACTCACGCCCATTAGCCATGTGCATTTCCCGTACCGCAAATCAAACACTTGGCTGGTTATTCATGTTTGAGCATCGATCGGTCTCCTCGTGAGAATCTTATGTTGTGATTTTCTTCCTAGCACCTACCTGGGGAGTGCCCAACCCACTAGACATACCTAGGCCGCCCAGAACACATGGCAACGCCACGGTCACGCGGTGACCACGCGGCGGGCATGCGAGTTTACGCGCTCTAGAGTTGGGGCCCTCGGCCACCGCCCAAACCTCGACGTATCGCCACCAAACCATGTATTTATGATTAAATAGGTACTTACGTAAATAGAACTGATTTTTGGAAAAAATAAATAGCAAACTATGAGGCAGCTGCAGTTCAAATTTGACCCGCTTCCAACTAAATCGGCGGAAATTTGTCTTTTTCACGAGAGGTGAATAAAAACTTTTTGCACCCAACCATTTTGTCAATTGTGCATTAAATATGTCCTAGTATTTTATAAAATTGATTTGGTCCAATTTTGCAACAATTATTTGGTAGTTCCTTCACAAAAAAACCTTCTTTGGGGCACTCGAAAAATGAAAAATGGTTTTTTCGTCCAAAGAAAATGAAAACTTCCTTAGGCAACATTGTTTGCCATTCCAATATGCACCCTTGTGCACAATATGAGATCATTTGAACAAACTATGCCACGAATGTGGCCATAAGATTGATCATTTGGCTTGAAAGCCATGAATCTTCAGAGATAGCTCATTTCTGAGAACACTTTTTTAAAATAATTGCTGTATTGCAAGTTTGTTATTTTTCCTGGGAACTTGGTCACATATAATGACATAATGCGAAGGTTTTCCAATTTTTTGATTTTTTTTGGATTTTTTATGCCTGTTTCAAAATGCGGTCAAAACGGCGGGCTTGACCGTTCCTAGCTAGTGGTTGAATCTTGGAATTTTTTTGGTGTTTCTCTGATTAAATAGATACTTATTTACCTAGAAATTATATTTGTACAAAATAAATAGCAAACTACGAGGCAGCTACAGTTCAAATTTGACCCGCTTCCAGCTGAATCGGTGAAAATTTGTCTTTTTCACGAGAGCTGGATCAAATTTTTTTACACCCAAACATTTGGTCAATTGTTCATTAAATATGGCCTAGTATTTTATAAAAATGATTTGGTTCAATTTTGCAACAATTATTTGGTAGTTCCTTCACAAAAAAAACCTCCTTTCGGGCACTCGAAAAATGAAAAATGGTTTTTTCGTCCAACGAAAATGAAAACTTCCTTAGGCAACATTGTTTGCCATTCCAATATGCACCCTTGTGCACAATATGAGATCATTTGAACAAACTATGCCACGAATGTGGCCATAAGATTGATCATTTGGCTTGAAAGCCATGAATCTTCAGAGATGATAGCTCATTTCTAAGAACACTTTTTTGAAAATAATTGCCGTATTGCAAGTTTGTTATTTTTCCTGGGAACTTGGTCACATATAATGACACAATGAGAAGGTTTTCCAATTTTTTGATTTTTTTGAATTTTTTATGCCCGTTTCAAAATGCGGTCAAAATGGCGGGAATAACCGTTCCTAGCTAGTGGTTGAATCTTGGATTTTTTTGGTGTTTCTCTGATTAAATAGATACTTATTTACCAAGAAATGATTTTTGGAAAAAATAAATAGCAAACTACGAGGTAGCTACAGTTCAAATTTGACCCGCTTCCAACTGAATCGGCGGAAATTTGTCTTTTTCACGAGAGGTGGATCAAATTTTTTTACACCCAACCATTTGTTCAATTGTGCATTGAATATGTCCTAGTATTTTATAAAATTGATTTGGTACAATTTTGCAACAAATATATGGTAGGTCCTTAAAAAAACCTCTTTTCGGGCACTCGGAAAATGGAAAATGAATTTTCCGTGCAAAGAAAATGAAAACTCCCTTAGACAACATTGTTTAAAATTTCAAGATGCACCATTGTACATAATATGAGATCAGTTGAACAAATATTTGATAGAACTTTCACAAAAAAACTCATTTTGAGCACTGAAAAATGGAATGAAAATTTTTATCTTGAATCTATCATGACCAATTTATATGGTCATAAGGTCATCAAATGGTTTGCTGCGTTCTGATTGGACCATAGGCATATCACGCGGATCACGCATCAACCACCGTTGGATGCTTCCGGATCCAACGGCTCAAACTCACCCGAGCCGAAACCCTAGGTGTGTCCACCCGCCTACCCCTCCGCCTCCATTCTTTCTCTCATTCCTCCCTCCCCCGCCTCCATTCTTTCGCTCCAGATCCACCACCCACCCCAATCCCTCTCCACGATCCAGATCGAGGACGACGGCCCCCCGTCGCCGCCCTCTCCTTCCCCATCCCGCCGCGGCGAGGTGATCCATTCCCGCCGTCGCCGTCGCCCCCGTCCCCTTCTCCCCGATTCAGACCACATCCTCCCACCATAGCTCGCCGCCGGGCCTCCCCCTTCCCTCCTCGCAGATCCAGAGCTGTGAGATCCGTCTCTCTCCGACCTCGAGGTCGACTGGGAGGGGTGCAATCCAGGAGCAGCGGGCTACACGCTGGCGGAGAGCGGCCAGCAGCTGCTGCAGGGAGGGGGCTGCTCCTCCCGCTCCCTCCCAAGCATCATGCTCCTAGACCGGATCTGACCCTGGGGTTTGGTTTTGCGGCCGCAGATGTCGTCCGAGGCGGCGAAGGTGGTGGTGCCGGAGTCGGTGCTCCTCAAGAGGAAGCGGGAGGAGCTCTGGGCCGCCGAGAAGAAGACCAAGGCCGTCGAGGAGAAGAAGAAATCCAGTGAGAACATAAAGGTCATCTACGCCCGCGCCAAGCAGTACGCCGAGGAGTATGATGCCCAGGTCAGATCGCTGCTCCCGCTCCACCCCTTGCCCCATCAGCGGTCGTTCGCTCGTGCGTTCGTGGTTAGATTTAAGCGTTGGAAGATGCGTTATGTTGGATCTGTAACTGGTTCGTTTGTTTGTGGTGACTTCTGTTCGTACACGATGTGATTTCTGCTAATACTGGGTCGACATACACTTGCATAGATGTAGATGTTCGCTCACGGTGATGCCACAGTGACCTAGAAATGCCCGTAGGTTCGTGGTTGTAGCAATTCTTTGTATGTTGATATCTGTGCATGTCACATGCCATTGTTTGTGTATATATAATGACCTAGGCCAGATTTGCATGGTTCTGCAACAAATTGAAATCAAACCTGAACCATTTAAGGTGACTTAGGTGTTCTATGTTATTTTGTCGTATATAACTGTTAGGTGTATATGCCTTCTCCTACACCAAACGCTGCTGCTTCCCTCTCTTTGCACTGAAGCCGCCGCTGCTCGTCTGCAATTGAACCTCGATCCGCTGCCGCTCCTAACCTGAAGCTCTTCTTCTACTGCGCCCCCTGCTGCTCTCTCAACGCTGCTGCTCCTTCTCCATCTCTCAACTGCATGCTGCGCCTCTGCTGAAGCCTTCTCTGACCCCCCCTGTTGCTGCTTCTCTTCCTTTCCTCCGCTGCTCTCTCTCTCTCTCTCTCTCTCTCTCTCTCTCTCTCAACCTTCTCTGAACCTGTTGCTGAACCCCAACTCGCTGCTGCAGTTTTAGCTCTTTCTCTCTCTTTAATTCACAGGAGTCAGTATTGTATAATATAGTGATTTGTTCAATTTTCAGACTTGTATTTGTAGTGTTACATTGGTGGTCTGTGAGCTGAAACTTGATACATTGTGTAAAACTTTGTAACATTCAGATTTGATAAGAGTGCTTGCAACCTGCTATATGTTCCGTTGATACTTGTCATCTGTTAATTACTATTCTACTAGTGTATGTGTGTGATTTCCTTTGTGTTCGGTTTCAGACTTGTGCTTGTTTAGTAGTACTCATTTTATTCATTAGAGTGTATTAGACCAGTGCCTTGTAATACCTATTTTTGTATAACCTGTTAAGTAATGTTCTTCGCCTATTGTTATGCAGATTCCATTTGACTCTGGTTGTTACCGCTACAGTTTGTTGTTGGATGATGTAAGTTCTGATCTGTTTTTCCCATGTGCATATTTGGTTTCTCCTTTATTCTTATGCTTAGATTGCCCCATAAAATGTGTAATTTGCTGTCCGCAACTCACACGTAAATGCTCTCTCAGGTGTCGGAGCAGCAGCGAGCAACAGACCTTTTCTTGCAGAAGGTGAAGAGGTCGTCGTTCAGCACGTCGGACAAGGTATTGTCGTCTTACAAATTCTTTCAAGAGTTTCAGACCTACAAGACACACAAACGGAATGAATTGATGTGTGTATATGCCATGGAATTTTGAGCAGGTTCTTCAGCTGTCGGACTAGGTGGAGGCACTCTTCCTGAAGCACTTCGCGCTCCTCGACCTCGACCTCGAGCTGGCGCAGGGGCGAGCTGGTGCAGATGACGGCGGCCGTGCTCCTCGACCTTGAGCTCCGCCCCCGTCCGCCCACGCTCCTCGACCTCGAGCTCTGCCCCCGCCCGCCCCGGGCCGCCGGTACTTCCCCTGCCCCCCCTCTCGCCGTGCTGCTTGATGCGATCTGTGCCATACCGCTGTATGAACCGGCTGTTGCTTATCCCATCGCTGTTGCGTTGCCGTCGAGTTAGCGTCTCATGCCACTGCTGCAGCTATTTGCTGCCTCACGATTTTGCAAGAGCAGCCCACTTTCCTGTAGTGAGTGAAACAAAGCCATGTACCTTACGAAAGCTAGGCGGTTATGTTTGTGTCTAGCTTTCTCAGTATATATACCTGCTAGTATTTTTGTGTCTAGCTTTCTCAGTCCAATTGCCGGCATGCAAAATATGGATGCACATGTACCTACATACCAGAGTTGTAACTACTGTATTTTGATCTGTTGCCGGCTTCATATGTTAGCTTCACATTTTGATCTGTTGAACAGTCCTAGATTATGTCAATTTGTTACCAACTAGTTAGAGTTAAAGCAACTCATTTGGCTTTTGCTCACTGTTTTTACTGTCCTGTGCTGCTCATACTGTATGTACAACATGTTGCTGAACTGAAAAATGCTATTTGCTTCACATTTTTGTTTGTTGAACTGTCCCAGATTATTTCAATTAATGTAAACCTATGAGTTAAATAAATTGTATGGGAGGCATTGACATAAGTGCTCTAGACCTGCTCTGCTCCTGTTGAGAGGCACCTTGTATTCTTTTTTGTAAATTCTCCTATCGTAAGCGAAAAAGCTTCAGGCATTGAGCCATTGTATTGTGTTCTTAAAATACGTTTTTAGTTTTGTCCCTTGCATAGCTAATTTGCCTTTTGCTGTGAGATGGCAATTGATATATCCACCTTTTGCTACGATATGACAACTGATTTATCCACCTTTTGCTGTGAGATGGCAACTAATTTGCTTTTTTACTAGCTGTTTTATTTGCTTGCTTGGTTGCCCTGAACTTTAGTTTTTTATTTGCTTGCTTCTTAGTCTCTCTCCCTCCCTGTAGGTGCCACCGGATGCAAGGGTGGAGCTTGCGCCTCCTTGCTGAAGCCTCTTTCTCTACACCAGTTTATGTTGCTTCCGTTGCTGCGAATGTGGTTAAGATGGCGTTCTACACCAGCTACTTATGTTGCATGTGAATGGGGTGAGTAGATAGAATTGAAATGAGCAGATCACTATATGACTAAGAAAATTAGAAAGTACATGTAGGAAAATATCATAGCTCTTACTCACTTTGCAAAAATAACATGTACTTCTAGCAATTGTGCCAAAACATTAGCATTGCCTATTTGAGAGCTTGCTGCCAGTTACTTGGTACTGCTTTGACTGATACTTGTTGTTTGCCGCTAATTATACCTCTTGCTAGTTCTACTCTGATTCATGTATGCATGTTGGCTAGAAATTGCCCTGATTATACATATTTTTTATTACATTATACATTAATGTATTATGTTATTATTTGTGTGCATGATGCTTTGAGCCTATTTTTTCCCTTTCCTCCTTGATTGATCAATTCATGTAATGTTATGTTCTTGTAGGAAGGCAAGTTGTCGCATCTGGAGCACATCAGAGGGAACAATGAAGTTTGTACTACTTGTACGAGTTGAACAATGTTATGTTCTTGTAGGACAGTACCAGATGTGCTAATACGAGTTGAACAAAGGCAAATTGTGTAGATGATGTATTCCTGTGTAATTAAATGGTGTATTCCCTATGTAAATGGTGCTTTAAATGACATGATGATATTGAAATTGTGTACGTGCTACTTGATATGGGTTGAATATGACAGAAAATAGTACTGGGCCTGAATTGGCCATGGCCCAAACAAAGTTGGACTGGAACTATTTATTTAATGGAAAAAACACGCTAGAGAAGGGCGAAAATAATAAGAAATTGAATATAAAAAGGCCACGACCTAGAATATAAAAGGCTGAATTGTGAATATAAAAAGGCTGCGATGTTGGGCTTGGCCCATGAAGCTAACAAAAAATGACAGAAAAAATACACTAAATTGGATGAATTAATGGGCTTGGCCCATATAAACACCCAATTGGACCGGGCCGATTCTAATTTTTGACCTTTTCAATTCGTCGCAATTTTGCCACGTCAGATTGCCACGTCGGATCCGACGTGGCTTGGGCAGACAGCCAGTGACCAAAACAAAAGGTCATGGGTTCCACGACCTTTTATTTTGATCGTAAACGTCTACGACCTTATCCCGAAGAAGGTCGCTATAGTCAGTTTACGACCGCCAGATTTTGACCTTCTGTTTTTGGTCACAAAAAGGTCGTAAATGAAAAACTATGACCTTTCAGTGACCAATAGTGGAGGTCACAAGTTGACATATTTCTTGTAGTGTATGGGCCTTAAACCCTTTATTGAACCGCCATCCTCATGCTGGGTCTTGGACTTCCTTCACGATGAGTACTCTTTGCGTAACCCGGCCCCTCCTGGGCCGGCTTACTCAAATAGTTATATCCCCGACATTAGGCCCCAGATTGATTTGAACCGGTTCATGTCAATCTTTAAAAACCTTATGAACTGGCCTTCAGTCTTCTGTCTTGTGTGAGAATTGTAACCAGCCGTGATGTCATCATCTAGATCTGGGTTAAATCATCTTGACGTCATCTTCGATAAAATGTATATTTTAATCCATCATATCTTCAATGGATCTCCGTCTTTAATGGCCTTCCCGAAAATCGAGGCGTCGGGGCCGCTGGATAATGATGTCTTGGCCTCCTCGTTTCTCGCGCCGTCTCAGTCGGCCTCTCCTTATAAATAAACACGACCTAGGTCTTTTTCATTTCCTCCAGTCGTCTTCTTCCTCGCACTCTCTTCTCTGCCGCTCGAGCTCCGCCGCCGCCACCGTCGGAACCCTCGCCTTCATCGACTCAGGTCGCTGCATCACCCTGATTCGGACCAGAAAACAACGGCGACCCTTCGCAGCTCTTCCGCATCCGTGAGTTCTTCTGTTCCCCTTTCTCAGATCTGCATTGAAGCCCTCTTTGAGTTCGTCGCCGTTCATTGCCGCCCGACGCAAACTTTCATTGGTTCTCACTTCCAATGCCTTGCTTAGATTATAAAACAACATAGAACTGCTGGGGAACATGTTTCATGCTTACTCTGCACGAAAAACAGATCTTATTTCCTTGATTTAGAAGCCCTTTTGAGTATATGAGCTTCCCTGTACTGCTTTAGGTCTAGAAAATTTTCCTTTTCCAAAGTGCTGTTTGATCCAAAATAATATCAGCAACTTGTGAAACCTGTTTGCTCCACACTTAGCCAAAAACTGCATTTGTTGACTCTGTTTCAGCCATAGTAACCAGTTTAAGATAACACCGGCCGTCAACACCGCTTGCTTCTGGCGACTTAAGAAAACTTTAACCATTTTTGACACCTGCAGCTGTTTAAACATTATCACATAGTTACCTGTATGTCATTAGGCCCCTTCTTAAGCCGCCATCTTAGATATTCCAACAATGCTTATTCTCCGGGTTATAACAAACCGGAAAATTTCCTTTATCTTGTTTGTAGGCTTCAACTTTCATAATGGCACCCAAAGCAGTCAAACCCCGAGTGACCTGCAACTGGGTCCCATCCATTGTCACAGAGAGCAAATTGTCCGAATTTGTGAAGTCCGGCTATCTGCCCAAGAAGGAGGTCACGTCTTATCGTGCTCCTGACCCGTCCGAGGAGAAACCTCATCCCAAAGAAGGGGAGGTAGTAGTCTTTACAAACCATATGAGTCGGGGCTTCGCTCCGCCCGGTTCAAAATTCTTCAGAGACGTTTTACACTTCTTTGACTTAAGACCTCAAGACATCGGGCCTAATTCCGTGTCAAACATCTGCAACTTCCAAGTTTTCTGCGAGGTTTACCTTGGAGAAGAAACCAGCCTACCTTTGTTCAGGGAATTGTTCTATCAGAACCGGCAGAATGAGCGCGCCAATGGGCCCAGTTTGGAACTTGGTGGCATATCGATTCAAAGGCGGAGAGACTGCATGTTCCCTTACGCTGAATTACCAAGTCATCCGAAGGACTGGAACCAAACATGGTTCTACTGCCATGATTCTTCTCCGGCTGGTGAAAACCCGCTGCCCGGCTTCCGTGCATTACGCCTTGAATCTAGTCACCCGCTGCCGGATAAGTTGTCTGCCATTGAACTCTGCCCCTCACCCCCAAGATCAAGAAGATTAAAGCTCTCTTGGGGAACGGCTTGGATGGTATTGACCTGGTCCGAGTCTGGGTTGCGTGGAGAATAATTCCATTAAGCCGCCGCCCCGGCTTAATGTGTGACTACTCAGGCGAGAAAGATGACCCTCAGCGTCATAGTCCTGACGACTTACCAGATGACGTAGTGGAAGCTACAACTCAGTCTTTGTTAAAGGAGGGCACGGTGAATAGTAACGCCTTCGGCTTACTCCCCTTTTGCAAGAAGAACCCGACCCCTGCAGTAAGTTTCCAGCCGTCGGATTATTTTTATCATGTTATACTATATCCTTACTCTTAACCCTTTATAACCTTTTACAAGCAAACGACAACTTCTGGAAAGTTCGGTATGATCATGAGGCGGCCAAACAAGCCAGGGCAGCCAAGAGAGCCGAAAGGAAAACCACCAAGCCCACCACTTCAAGGAAAAGGAAGCCAAGCGCTTCTGAAATGTTTCAGCTTGATGATTGTGATGATAATGAGGAAGAGGTAACTTTTCAATTTTCCCTTCTCCTTTATCATTTCCTTACTGATATTTAACCTTCTTTCAGGAGGACACGGGCAACAGCCAACCCGCCGAGGAAGAGGTAACTCTAATCTCCTCCGACTCCGAGCTTCAGCCGCGTCAAAAAATTCGAAAAGTAACCCGGAAAGTAAGATTTTCACATCCTTTGGCTTACCAAGACCCTGACTTTCTTTTGAAGCAACAGCACTTTGAAAGCCGGAGGCAGACCCGGACGAGCAAGGATGCAGAGCTCTCCTCCGGCTTGCCTGATACAACCAGGAAGAGTCGGACTGAAGTTATCTCCGACTTGTCCCCTTTTTTACCTTTGGCGGGTCTAATCCGTCAACCTCTCAATTCGTCTGACTCCCATTATCAGGATGCATCTCCTTCATCCGGCGAGTCTATGCAGTCAAACATGCCGGCCTTTAAGACTGCCCCTGGGTAATACAAATTTATTTACCTTATGCTCTTCCTTATGTCTCTGTACTCATTTATTCCGTTTTGTCGATAGCGTGCAAGTGAAGGCCAGGAAGAAAGCAAAGAAAGATAAGCGGGCCCAGGATCCGGTTGTAACTGAGCCGGCGCTTGGAACGGCTGCGCCTGATACTTCTGTTCCCAAGCCGCCACCTTCATTATCTCATGATGCTCCTGCAACCTTTTCTGACCCGCCTGCTGAACAAGTCATCAATGATTCTGTTAACCCGGAGGCTCCTAGCCCTGCCAAGGCAGATGACCCGGAAGTTGAGTTTTTGAAGATCAATTTGTTGAGCCGGCTCAACCCACTGTACTCACGAAATGTTCTGCTAAGGAGGAGTTATTAGAACATCGCAAAGCCAAGTCAGCCCTCACTGACTATACTCATTTAAGTATTATTAGAACATCGCAAAGCCAAGTCAGCCCTCACTGACTATACTCATTTAAGTATTGGAGAGCTTGTCTCGGGTTATATTAACCAGGTGCATAGCAGCCGTGACCTGGAAATTGACATGGTGAAGCAAATACAACAAAAATCTGAGGTACAACTTATGCTTCCTTACTTTCAATCATACTTACTGTACCAGCCCCCAAGTCTACTGCTTATTTAGAAAATATGTCGTAGACTTAGAAAAAACTGTGAGTACTGCTTGTCCGGCTTGAAGAAAATATACTTAAACCGGATGTAACACAATACCTTTAACTTGCGATACACATTAGCCCCCAAGTGCCAAGCATCTTTGCTTGCAAAGTGCTTGGGACTTTAATATTCAGGACCGGCTTAATAATGTAGAAAGCTTCGATACACATTAGACCCTAAGTGTCAAGTGTATTGCTTGCAAAATGCTTGAGACTTTTGAAATTATTCATCATGATACTAACTGTAACCCGGGATAACGCAGCCTACCATAAGTCAATTTGAATCGGAGATTGCTGACCTTAAAAGCCGCCTGTCAGCCAGGAACTTGAAACTCAGAATGCCAACTCCAAGTTTGAACTCAGCGTCTCTGAACAAGAGAAGTTGAAGAAGAACTTTGAGTCAGAGAAGAAATCCTGGGCTGATGAGAAGGCCTCTCTGGTGACCCGGGCCGAGGCAGCCGAAACAGCCCTTGCAAAGGCAAACACCGAGCTGTCCGGCTTGAAGCGTCAGATATCTCGAATGGTCTCAGCGATCTTCGGTACGTTTCCTTTGTATGAACCTCAAATATTGTTATCCTGCCTTTGACGACCAAGCTAATTATCATTTTCGGCTTACTCTTTGTTTAACAACACAGGCCCCAGAAGTAAAACCCTCCAGCAGGACATGGTAATCAAGCTGAAAGCCGTCTACACACTGGTGGAACAATTATACACCGGGTCACAACGTGCTTTGGCTGTTCTGGCCTTATCAAATGACGTGTCCCACCTCTTGCAAGATGTGTTACACCGGCTTGCTGTGCTTCCCCAGCGGATTCAAGAGTTGAGACGGGCCCAAGCAATAGCTGGAGCAATAGCTGCCTTGAGCCGGGCTAAGGCCTGGTTACCAGAGCTAGACCCGACCGACATCGCTCTTGGGTATCCAAGTTTGAAGGAGGATGGCACAGCGTTTGATCAAAAAGACTTCACCAGCCGCGTAAGGGATATACGCCCTATGGCCACTCAAATTGGAAATGACACTGACCTCTCCAAATACCAGCCGGGTTATGACAAAGAAAATCTGAGAATCCCCACACCGCATTACGATGATGTCAGCCTGATCCCTCCAATTCGTAAGCAGACCTTTGCCCCTGAAGTAGACCCAACCGGTTTAATAGATGATGAAGCTGAGTTTGAAGCCTTGAGTGACATTGACTGGGCATCATCATCCTTCCAGGACAAGGCAACTGGCGAAGAGGCGGAGAAGGACAACCCGGAAGCTTCAGGTCAACCCCAGGAGTAAATCACCAGGCGCCACATGCTTATACCTTGGTAGAAAAAACAATGCCTCATCATTTATACCCCGGGGGGGTCTTGTAATAGAGTAGAAAACACTTTGAATTTGCCATGCCTTCATGCATGCTTATGGCACTTAACGCTTGCATAAGTCGCCGTTACTATGCACTTGCAGTTTACATGAATCTGTTATGTCCTTGCAGAAATATCTTGTATTTCCCTGCACATAAGACAAACAAAAAACTCCTTGGCGACTTATCGCAATGAGGATCATGTGAGCCTTGATAACCCGGAGCACATACCGAATAATTACAGGAAAAACAACTTATGATTAAGCTTAGCAATCATAATCATAATAATATACCTGTGATGCTTACGGTTATTTCTCCAGCTGATGTAGCCCGACCCCTGAGATTGAGTTTAACTCCTGAAAATTGGCACATAAAGTTCACCTGGTACTTATCAACCTGATGTAACCAATGTTAAGCAGGATGATAGTAGTACACTCCATTGCATTTTCAAGAGATTCTCAAGATAATCAAGTATGATGAATAAAATTTACAAGGCTTCTGATTCGAATACGATCAGTGAACCATTCCAAAGGGGTTAAGCTAAGATTCGAATACGATCATATAGCCCCAGTGGCTGTGGCGATGCTGATCAAGTGGGTATCGACAGCTATGTTCTCTTTGGTTCGAATACGACCTATGTTTGAACAGGAAGCCCCCAAGTGACCATAAGAGTTGTTTAATGATGCTGATTCGAATACGATCCACATCAGACCCAAAGGGGTTAAGCTATGATTCAAATATGATCAAGAAGCCCCCAAGTGGGTTTGGCAGTATGCCGATCAAGTGGGTATCGACAGCTATGTTCTCTTTGGTTCGAATACGACCTATGTTTGAACAGGAAGCCCCCAATTGACCATGGCTAGATTCAGATATGATCATAAGCCAGACCAAAGGAAAAGCCGGATTCAGATATGACCCGCTTCCTCTTGGTTATCTCCACCACCTGACAAAGAAGACACATAAACCTTTCTGGGAAGTGGAAAAAAGGACAGAGGTCCTACTTTATTGCTTTATGTAATATATACATAGTAGAAATATATACACATTAGAGCCGGTGGCTCAAGTATAGTAAGGCCGAAGATGAGCGATATTCCACGGCCGACGGGTCTCCTCCTCCGACTTACGTGAGTCTCTGTGCTCTCGAACGTCATTAAGGTGGTATGATCCATTGTTGACCACAAAGGGTCCTTCCCAAGGAGGGGATAGCTTGTGCATGTCAGACTGATCCTGGATGAGCCGGAGCACTAAGTCCCCTTCCTGAAAGGTTCTGGACCTAACCCGGCGGCTGTGGTAGCAGCGCAGGTCATGCTGGTAAATCGCCGAGCGGGCTATTGCCAAGTCTCGCTCTTCGTCCAACAGGTCAAGTGCATCTTGACGAGCTTTTTCGTTGTCAGCCTCCACGTAAGCCGCCACACGAGGTGAGTCATGCCGGTCACTTGGCAGAACCGCCTCTGCTCCGTACACCATGAAGAAAGGTGTGTAACCCGTGGATCTGTTAGGTGTAGTGTTGATGCTCCAAAGTACAGAGGGTAACTCCTCCACCCAACAACCCGGCGTCCGCTGTAAAGGGACCAAGAGCCGGGGTTTGATACCTTTCAAGATCTCTTGATTAGCCCTTTCCGCCTGACCATTGGACTGAGGATGAGCCACAGCCGAAACGTCAAGCCAGATATGCTCTCGTTGACAGAACTCTTCCATGGCTCCTTTGGAGAGGTTAGTGCCATTATCAGTTATGATACTATGTGGAAAGCCGAAACGGAAAATCACCTTTTTCATGAACTGGACCGTCGTGGCTGCGTCACACTTACTGACTGGCTCCGCCTCAACCCACTTTGTAAACTTGTCAACTGCCACCAAGAGGTGTGTCTTTTTATCCTTAGACCTTTTGAAAGGTCCCACCATGTCAAGCCCCCAGACTGCAAACGGCCAAGTAATTGGAATCATCCTCAATTCTTGAGCCGGCACATGAGCCCGTCATGAGAACTTCTGACATCCATCGCATTTACTGACAAGATCTTCCACATCAGCGTGAGCCGTCAGCCAATAAAACCCATGACGGAAAGCTTTGGCCACAAGGGATTTTGAGCCGGCGTGATGACCACAATCACCTTCATGAATCTCACGAAGGATCTCCTGACCCTCTGCAGGCGACACACAATGTTGAAACGCCCCAGTGACGCTACAGTGATGTAACTCGCCATTGATAATTGTCATAGACTTGGACCGCCGGACGATTTGTCTTGCCAAGGTCTCATCTTCCGGCAACTCTCCCCGGGTCATGTAAGCCAAATAAGGCACTGTCCAATCCGGGATAATGTGGAGAGCCGCCACCAGCTATGCCTCCGGGTCTGGTATTGCCAGATCTTCCTCTGTAGGTAACTTAACCGAAGGATTATGCAAAACATCAAGAAAGGTGTTAGGCGGCACCGGCTTACGCTGAGATACCAACCGGCTTAAGGCATCAGCCGCCTCATTCTTCCTTCGATCAATGTGCTCCACCACATAACCCTTGAAGTGCCCAGCCACCACGTCAACTTCACGATGATAAGCCGCCATGAGGGGATCTTTGGAATCCCACTTGCCTGACACCTGTTGGGCCACAAGGTCTGAGTCTCCTAAGCACCTTACCCGGCTCAAGTTCATCTCTTTAGCCATCCGTAGACCATGGAGTAAGGCCTCATACTCAGCTACATTGTTAGTACAAGGAAACATAAGCCAGAGCACATAACAGAATTTGTCACCTTGAGGGGAAGTTAACACGACCCCAGCCCCCGAGCCTTCCAGCTGCCTGGACCCATCAAAGTGAATCGTCCAATATGTGTTATCGGGCTTCTCCTCAGGTGCCTGTAGCTCTGTCCAATCATTGATAAAATCCACCAAGGCTTGAGACTTAATGGCAGTACGTGGCACATACTTCAAACCATGAGGCCCGAGCTCAATGGCCCACTTGGCGACTCGTCCTGTGGCCTCTCTGTTCTGGATAATGTCTCCCAAGGGGGCAGAACTCA
The DNA here is from genome assembly GCA_032464435.1 of Aegilops umbellulata. Taxonomy (NCBI): domain Eukaryota; kingdom Viridiplantae; phylum Streptophyta; class Magnoliopsida; order Poales; family Poaceae; genus Aegilops; species Aegilops umbellulata. The sequence goes on along the minus strand of CP136060.1, from coordinate 642,990,293 downwards.
CCACCGTAATAGGGTGACCTTGGAAATACTGTTTCAGCTTCCGGCTTGCCATGAACACTCCGTAAACCAGCTTCTGCCAATGAGGGTACCTTTGCTTTGACTCGATCAGCACCTCACTGACATAATAAACCTGTTGTTGAACCAGATGCTCCTTTCCGGCCTCCTTGCGTTCCACCACAATTGCAACGCTTACGGCTCGTGAATTAGCAGCCACATATAACAGCAAAGGCTCTTTGTCAATAGGAGCTGCAAGGACCGGCGGCTCAGATAACTGCCTCTTCAAATCCTCAAAAGCGGCGTTAGCAGCATCACTCCAGACAAAGGTGTCTGCCTTCTTCATCATCTGATACAATGGCAGGGCCTTCTCACCTTGTTGGCTTAAGAACCGGCTTAAAGCAGCAACACGACCTGCTAGTCGCTGAACATCATTGATGCACGCCGGCTTAGCCAGAGAGGTGTTTGCCTTGATCTTCTCCGGGTTAGCTTCAATGCCCCTGTTTGAGACCAAGAATCCCAAAAGCTTGCCTGCAGGCACACCAAATACACACTTCTCCGGGTTAAGCATCATCTTGTAAACCCGGAAGTTATCAAAGGTTTCCCTGAGATCAGATATTAAAGTTTCTGTCTCTCTAGACTTCACCACTATGTCATCCACATAAGCATGAACATTGCGCCCAATCTGATTATGGAGACAATTCTGTACACAACGCTGATACGTCGCCTAGGCACTCTCGAGCCCAAAAGGCATAGACACATAGCAGAAGGCTCCAAACGGAGTGATGAAAGCTGTCTTCTCCTGGTCCTCAACTGCCATTTTGATCTGATGATAACCAGAGTAAGCATCCAGAAAACTCAAACGCGCGCAACCCGTCGTAGCATCAATGATTTGATCAATACGGGGAAGAGCGAAAGGATCAGCCGGACAAGCCTTATTTAAGTTTGTATAATCCACACACATCCGCCAGGTGCCGTTTTTCTTGAGCACGAGCACCGGGTTAGCCAACCACTCCGGGTGAAAGACTTCAATAATGAACCCAGCCGCCAAGAGCCGGGCGACCTCCTCTCCAATAGCTTTCCGTCGTTCCTCATTGAATCGCCACAGAAACTGCCTGACCGGCTTATACTTCGGATCAATATTAAGAGTGTGCTCAGCGAGTCCTCTCGTTACACCCGGCATGTCAGAAGGTTTCCATGCAAATATGTCTCGATTCTCACGGATGAACTCCATGAGCGTGCTTTCCTATTTAGGATCCAAGTTGGCACTGACGCTGAACTGCTTAGACGAATCGCCCGGAGTAAAATCAACAAGCTTAGTCTCTGCAGCCGACTTAAACTTCATAGCCGGGTCATGTTCCGTCGTCAGTTTCTTGAGGGAGGTCCTATCCGCCGGGTCAACGTTATCCTGATAAAATTTGAGCTCCTCTGCTGCACAGACAGACTCGGCATAAGCCGCAACACCTTCTTCACATTCTAGGGCCACCTTTCGACTTCCATGCACAGTGATGGTGCCCTTGTAACCCGGCATCTTGAGTTGTAAATAAACATAACATGGCCGCGCCATGAACTTGGCATAAGCCGGCCGCCCGAACAAAGTGTGATACGGACTCTTGATTTTGACCACCTCAAAGGTTAACTTCCCAGCCCTAGAATCATGCTCGTCCCCAAAAGCTACCTCCAGCTCAATCTTACCCATAGGATATGCCGACTTACCAGGCACCACTCCATGGAAGACGGTGTTGGAAGTCTTTAAGTTCTTGTCAGTTAAGCCCATGCGCCGAAAAGTCTCGTAATAGAGGATGTTGATGCTGCTGCCTCCATCCATGAGCACCTTAGTGAATTTGTAACCACCAACTTGCGGTGCTACCACCAGGGCCAGTTGACCCGGATTATCAACCCGGGGAGGGTGATCCTCTCTGCTCCAGACAATGGGTTGTTCTGACCACCGTAAGTAACGAGGGACTGCCGGTTCAACAGAATTCACAGCCCTCTTATGAACCTTCTGATCACGTTTACACAAACTTGTGGTGAACACGTGATATTGTCCACTGTTTAGCTGTTTTGGATGGCTCTGATAACCTGACTGCTACTGCTGCTGACCTCCTTGACCAGACTGTTGTTGGTTATAACCACCCTGGTTTCCCTGAAAGCCGGGACCTGAACCGCCGCCCGGGCCATGAAAGCCGCCAGCTCCTGAACCGCCGCCCGGGCCTTGGTTACCATCAAACATGTTGGAATTCTTGAAAGCCTTCATGATTGCACAATCCTTCCATAAGTGAGTCGCTGGATGTTCCCGGGTGCCATGCCTCGGACAAGGCTCATTGAGTAGCTATTCAAGAGATGGACTTGACCCGCCGGACCGGGGGGCGGTTTCCCCTTGCGTTTCTGATTGTTACCTTGTGCATTAGCCACAAATTCCGGGTTACCGTCCGCCTTACGCTTGTGCCTCCTTGATTTGCCGGGTTATGCTGCTAACCCTTTCCATTGCCGTTCTTCTTTCCCTTCCCTATCTTTTCCTCATCAGACGCGGGATCCTTGGTACTATCAGAATCGGCATACTTGACTAAAGCCGCCATCAGCGTCCCCATATCATTGCAATCGCGCTTAAGACGCCCCAGCTTCTGTTTTAGAGGCTCAAAGCGGCAATTCTTCTCCAGCATAAGAACTACTGAGCCGGCATCCATCTTGTCAGACGAATGTATTATCTCTTTGACCCGGCGCACCCAATGAGTCGTAGATTCACCCTCCTCCTGCTTACAATTTGTCAAGTCGACAATCGACATAGACTGCTTGCAATTGTCTTTGAAATTTTGATGAAACGGGCCTTCAGCTCTGCCCATGAACTAATGGAATTGGGTGGCAAATCCTTTAGCCAAGAACGGGCCGTTCCGTCCAACATCATGGTGAAGTATTTAGCCATTGCTTCATCACTAACCTCCAGAAGCTCCATGGCCATCTCGTAACTTTCGATCCATGCCCCAGGCTGTAAGTCGGCAGTATAATTCGGCACCTTTCGAGGTCCCTTGAAATCCTTGGGCAGACGTACATTGCGTAGAGCCGGTACCAGACAAGGAACGCCTTCGGTTCTAGTAGCAACTCCCGCCTCCACCGAAGTCGTCGGATAAGTCGGTATGTCCTGCTGATCTGCTAGCTGAGCCGCCCATTCATCTTCCTGACGTATACGATCTTGCACCGGGTTATATCCATCGGGCTGGTTCCGTCGCTGAGCGTTGCTTGACAGGGCCTCTGACTCCATGCGTCTGCGGTAACTCGGGCTCCGGTTTTGACGAGGCGGAGCTAAGCAGGGTGGAGGAGTTGAGTGAATCCTATCTCGGCTGTAGGAGTAGGTCTCTTGCTGAGCCAGCGTTGTTTGGACAAGTTTCCTGATCCTCCGGGTTTCCACCGCAGTCGGATCATCACCATCTACTGGAAGAGCCGCCAAACGTGCTGATGCTGCAATTAGGTTCTCCATGGGGTTGGAGAAGTGACTCGGTGGTATTGGCACGTAACAGGGCGGTGCCATATTGCCATGACGAGGCGTCGTCACCTGAGGCTGAACCGGGCCTCCTGCTCCGGACGTCATAAACTGATCTGCACCTGGCGGGTTACTTGGGCCGGCTCCGGGTGTAGCAAAGAGATTCCGGGGATCGTAAATCTGAGGTAAGCGGGACTGAGTCTTCTGATGTCTCCTCCTCATCACCTCATTAGACGCGTTCAGGCTCAACGTGAGCTGAAAAGCCTCTGCCTGAAGCTGATGCGCCCGTGCGTCCAAAGCCGCTCGCTCCGTGGCCAATCTAGTATCCTCAGCTGATAAAGTTTCCTTGGCCTGAGCGATCTCTTCACGAACCCGTGCCACCTCCGCGTTATGCTCATCTTGATTCGCAGGGATGACCGTAACAGTCAACAAGGCTGTAAGCCTATCCATAAGATACATCAACACTTGAGCCGGTGAGCGCACAGGGCCTCCCGCCCCGGCTGCTCCTAACCCGGACGTTATTGCTGCTGAGGCCGTAAAATTTTGGCCGGGCTGAGTACCAGCCATGAAGACTCCTGCCCAATTTGGTGACTCAGAGGGGTCCGGAATAGTGCTGCCATCGGAACAGCCCCCAAGCATACCATCTTGGACTTGATACAGCGAATCCGTTGAACCGGCGGACGAATCACCATCCGAGAGGACGGCCGGCTCACCAGCTTCTTCAGATCCTTCAGAAAGTTCACCTCCGTGGATGCAACCCACAAAGGCACGCTTCACAACGGGTTGAGCTTGGGCGGGTCTCGCACGCTGAGCCGTCTCGACGAGGTTGGTGCATTTGTCCGGCTCAGGGCCCAGCTCACCAATCCGGCCGATGAAGACGTGAATTCCGCCGAAGGGGACCCGGTACCCGTACTCAATTGAGCCGGCGTCGGGGCCCTAGCCTTCGTCGTCGATGTAGATCTTGCCGCGACGACTCTTGGTCATCCAGCCCACTACATATCCCTTAAGCCCTTCGAAGCTGCCCTTCAAGAACTCAAATCCATCGTGCGCTGGCCCACGGTGGGCGCCATCTGTCGTGGAATTGTCACGGCAGATGTCCTCTTGGAAGGACTTAGTCGTGGAGCCATCGCAACTAGAAAGCTTAAAGGGGTTAATCGGGCAAAAGACACGAGAGGTTTTATACTAGTTCAGCCCCTTACGGTGAAGGAAGGCCTACGTCTAGTTGGGTTTGTATTGCTTGAGGTTTCGATGACCAGGGAGCGAGATACGCTATGACTGGCTCTCGATGTATTGTTTTTTGCCCTAAGCCGCTGGCGGGTCGTCCCCTTATGTACACGGTTGACGCCCTGCGGCCTACAGAGTCCCAGCCGGCTCATAAACAGTGTCCGACTCGGTGACTAGTTACCTCTACCTTATGTTACAAGTCATGTCATTATGGCGGTTTGTCACTATGGGCCTTAAGTCGCCTATGGGCCTTAAACCCTTTATTGAACCGTCATCCTCATGCTGGGTCTTGGACTTCCTTCACGATGAGTACTCTTTGCGTAACCCGGCCCCTCCTGGGCCGGCTTACTCAAATAGTTATATCCCCGACAGTGAGCGTAGAATTTTTTTTGTTTCGCATGCCATGTTCCCCAACATCTGAGGTGATGTAGCCCGAGTCCTCATCGGGGACAGCTTCGAAGTTTACTCTGCATACACATGAATTTGCAGTTGACCTAGGAATATCGTACAACAAGCATTACAATATGATCTTAATTAAAAAAATCCAGAATGACATGGCTGAGTTGAAGATTACTCGAGCAAAGAAATGATAGTCGACCAAAACTTCAATTTCCCTCTAAAAATTAATGTACTAAAAGGTTGTACAAGCTATACAAACAATTTCACAGAAAACCTGCTGCTTCAGCTGAGGGGATGAAAATTCACGTGACGCTGGAACTGCAAACATGGTTTTTTTTCAATAAACCAACGAGCAATGTCTTTATGTGCAAAAAGTTGGCCACTAGTGACTCCTGCTTCACCAGTGTCTTCAGTTTGGGTAAGCACTAGAGCTAGTGGACACTATTGAGTGATAATAGTGCCAATAACACAAGAAAAATTGTACCCCATAGTACTGTATCACTTAGCTTTTTGAATTATTTACAAAAAGTAGTGAATTTGAAAAAGGTTATTGATTTTGAAGAAAATTAACAAACTTGTAAAAAGTTTATCAATTTCAAAAAGTTCATCGATTATGAAAATACTTCATGGGAAAATGAAGTGAATTCATCAATTTTGAAAAAGGTTCATCAATTTTGAGAAAAGTTCAAAAATTTGAAAAAAAGTTCATAAAATCTGGAGGAACTTCATTGAACATGAAAAAAGGTTCATAAATTTTGAAATAAACTTCGCAATTTGAAAAGATTTTATTAATTTTTAAAAATTTCATAGACTTCAGAAAACAAATCATGGATTTCGAAAATTTCACAAATTTGAAGAAAAGTTTCGAGTTTGCAAAAAGCTCCTGTTTCGTTAAAGAAAAAGGAAAAAATAGAAAAAAACAAAATACAAACCACTCATAAAATCAACCAGCGAACCACGAACAGTAGAAAAGAAGAAAAACAAAAAAGTAAATGGACACACCTGTTGAGGTGTCCTTCTTGGTTGCTGCTATTTTTTTTTTTGAAGCTAAGGTTACTACTATTCGAATTGAAGGAAGAGGTCTTCGAGTCACGCTGCCCGGTACTTTTCTGAAGTTTAACAAAAAAAGATAAATGCGCCGGCCCCGGGTGGAAGGGGATTGGGCGGCTTTTGCAAATATTGAAGTAGGAAATGCTCGACTTGTCGTATGGGAAGGTCCTACTATACCACTGAAATATTTGAGTTATTTTAAAACAATTTGGAAAATGTCTATTTTATTTAATGAAAGAAAGTTCATCACATGTAAGAAAATCACGAAATTCGAAAAAGTCACCGAATTTGGAAAAAGTTCATCGAGTTGGAAAAAGTCATCGGATCTGAAAAAAGTTCACCAGTTTTGAAAAAAGAGTTCATCAAATTTTTTTAAAAGATTTCATTCAATATGAAAAAGTTCATCGATTCTGAAAAAAGATTTATCGAATTTGAAAAAGAAGTTCATTCGATTTGAAAAAGTTATCGAATCTGAAAAAAGTTCATCATATTTGAAAAACAAATTCATCCGTTGCGAAGAAAAGTTCACAAACAAAAAAAACTGCATATTTAAGAAAAAAGTTAAAAGAAAAAGGAAAAGAAGTAGGAAAAAAGCAGAAATAAAGAGAACAAAACAAACCGGCGAACAAATAAAAGAGAAAAATGAAGAATCGGTGCACAAGCTGATTAGTGCCCTGCTGGTTGTCGCGCATCCTTTCGATCCATCGTGTAGTGAGTTCGATCCTGTGCCCAACACTTTTTTCTAAAATTTAACGGAACAGCCGGGACAGATTGCGAACGACAGTAATGGGCCGAGCCGAACTAACGCGCTGTAGGCGCCCGTTTGCAAAACAGTAATAACGGGCGCCTACAGCGCCAAATAAGAATCACCTCCCGTACGTGTGTCGCATCGCTGCCTGGCAGAGGCCCAATTAACATAAGAAAAACTATAGTCATGCTATTTATTGTACAGTACCGTCTACTGTATCACTTAGATTTTTGCATTGTTTACAAAAAGTTGTGCATTTGAAAAAGTTTATTGATTTTAAAGAAAGTTCACAAACTTGAAAAAGTCATCAATTTTAAAAAAGTTCATCGATTTTGAAAATACTTCATGAGAAAACAAAAAGAATTCATCGATTTTTGAAATCAACCAGCGAACCACACACAGTAGAAAAGAAGAAAAATAAAAAAAGTAAATGGACACACCTGTTGAGGTGTCCTTGTTGGTTACTGCTATTCTTTTGTTTGGAAGCTAAAGTTACTGCTATTCAAATTGAAGGAGGAGGTCTTCGAGTCACGTCGCCCGCTACTTTTCTGAAGTTTAACAAAAAAAAAGAAAAAAGTGATAAATGCACCGGCCCAGGGTGAGGGGGGATTGTGCGCCGTTTGCATATATTGAAGTAGGAAATGCTTGACTTGTCATTGGGGAAGGTCCTATTCGGCGTTGTAGGGCTGTTTTAAGCTCCGCCGGGAACATATACGTTCGCGAGAAAACCACACAAAAAATTGGCGATAAGAGGAATTAATCTCGCGCCACACATCCCTGTAATTGCTTACCTTAACCACTAGACATTTAGAATGCTAGTGAACTAAAGCAACGCGAATTGTATTAGAACTAATGCAGCCACGCTATTTATTACTCAGCCAATTACTATACCACTGAAATATTTGAGTTATTTGAAAATAATTCGGGAAATGCCTATTTCCTTTAATGAAAAAAAAAGTTCGCTATACTTCAAAAAAGCTCATGAATTTCAAAAAAAAAGTTTAAAAAAATCAAAAAATACATCACTTTTTGAAAAAGGTCACCGAATTTGAAAAAAGAAGTCATCAGATCTGAAAAAAGTTCACTGATTGAAAAAAGTTCATTCGATCTTGAAAAAAAGTTCATCGAATTTGAAAAAAAGCTCATTAATTTTGAAAATAATCACCAAATTTGGAGAAGGGTCATTGTATTTGAAAAATAAGTTCATCCGTTTGGAAGAAAAGTTCACAAACTAAAAAACCGTGCATTTAAGAAAAAATAAAAGAAAAAGAAAAAATAGGAAAAAGGAAGAAAGAAAAAGAACAAAACGAATCGGTGAACAAATAAAAGAGAAAAAACGAAGGAACAATGCACAAGCGGGTTAGTGCCCTGCTGGTTGTCGTGCATCCTTTTGATTCGTCGTGTCACGAGTTTGATCCTGTGTCCAACACTTTTTTTTTTGAAATTTAACGGAACATGCATGAATGGTTGCGAACGAATGTAATCGGCCAAGCCCAACTAACGCGTTGTAGGCGCTCGTTTGTAGAAACAGTAATAACGGGCACCTACAACGCCAAATAGGAATCGCCTGTCGTTGGTCCCGTACGTGCATCGCTTCGCTGGCTGGCAAAAGCCCAATTAACGTGGTTGTGTGCATGTGTGACTGATCCACTCAGCAAGTGGTCCTTCCTTTTTTTACCGTGATTTTTTCAGTGCAAGTTAGCTAGTGAGTGTATACCTATATCTATATGTATATAAATTAGGTAGGGTGGCCATCCTACCTTGCACGAAAGAGACCTTCGCTAGTGGAGCAGGAACCCCCACGTGGCCGCCAACCCATGACGGGGCTTTGCCCGACGGGGTCAACCGGCGGCGACAAGGGCAGGAGTCAGGGTGTGCGTTCGGTTTTTTCGATTTGATTCGGTTCGGTTTATACGGTTTTTGGTTTATACGGTTTTTATACTTCGGTTTATACGGTTTTATACATAGATACGGTTCGGTTTCGGTAATAACCGTTTACTTTCGGTTCGGTTTCGGTAATAACCAAATTAACCAAAGTTGACGCGAATTTTTGAGCAACACAATGTTTGGGCACATGAAGAAACAAATTTAGTATACAACGGCAGGACACAAACATGAAATTTATTCAATATATGACACATACATGACAATACATGGCCTCGTTGTCCTGTACCGAGAGCCTCAAGTCAAAGACCAAAGCCTACTCCACGGTGAAACTGCTCTTTTATTTTCTTTTTTATATTTAAGCAACATAAAGTAGCACACGTTTGTCCATGTGTAGCTAGTGTACTGTATTTTTTTAGAAACACTAGTGTACTGTGTAGGCCTTGAAAGTTTGATCTTTCTCTCACAGACTCACTCGCACACAATTTCTAGCATCACAGCCCAATACTTGTTGATCCATCGGCCGATGTAAGTAGAAGTACAACACGGCAACGGCGAGAGGCGCTGGCGCGCATGCAATTCATGCGCTAGTTTAGTACCACCTCGGGTAGCTACAAGAAATAAAGGAAGGTGAATAGTATAAGACTCGTAGGTGTCCGTTCATTGTGCAGCACACTGTGTAGGTGTTTCTTCTCTGTACTCTCTAGTGCGAGACAAGTTATATTTTTTCGGTTTTTTTGGTTTAACCATATGGTTTTCGGTTATTAACCGAAAAAACCAAATTGAATATGGTTTGCTATTTTGCAAACTGAAACCATAACCAGAACCTGAAAAAACCGAAATTTCGGTTCGGTTTGGTTTTTTTGGTTTGGTTCATGGTTTTCGGTTCGGTTTTGCACAGGGTGAGGCAGGAGTGTGGAGAGGAGGGACAACACGGGGTGAGAGAGGTGGTCTTTTCCCTAATCGTCGGTAGCGTATTCCGCCACTGACCTATTGCAATTCTGAACCAAACCCTATTGTTAGTGATTTCGTAGAACTCTGTTTCAGCCAAAAAAAAGTCAACTTTGTTATCTCAAACCAAAGGCTAGTTAACTAAAGCCATCATGCGAACCAATTTATGATTGGATGATTAGAAGGACAGTGGTATTTCCAGCACACCAAGATTCAAGTACTAGATTTGGCATTGCTGGTGGCATGTTTTTGGATTTGTTTTAGGCCTTCCGGCTATGTGCATAGTGAGAGGGGACGCTCCAGTCGACTACGAAGACGTCTTTGTCGACCTTGTCAATCTCAAGAAGATGCACCAGCTTAGTCTCTCGAAGATGTTTATAAGGGTGAGTGTATGTGCGTGCGTATGTATGTATAAGCATATGCATATGTGCAGTGTTAAAAAGAAAAGGCAAAAACTTTCAACATCGTCTCCCCTCATCATCATCGGATAAAAAAAGGACAACTTTCACCATCGTCTCAAGCGGTCCGCTGGCGACCGAAACGCGTGGGGCCTTTTCCCCCATCCGACCAGCAAACATGCCGCAGAGCCACAGCGTTCTTCTTGGTTGTGTGTTCAATGTTGAGTGAAATCAAAGCACGGTTGGAGCAACAGAGCATGTGGAATTAATTACGCATGGTCAAGGTTAACTAACTCGTTAACGGTTGATTACTCATCGATCTGCAGTGTCGCCTGACCGTAAAGTATGTCCGGCTGGCTCCATGTGTACGAGTATTTTTGAAGAATCACATGTGATGGACACAAGGGATCGAGGAAAGCTGTGGCACCATAGCAAAGGTGGCCAGAATCAAACCAAGTGAACAGAACATCCAGCCCCACATTTTGTACACTTTGCACCGTTTCTTTGGCAATCATCGAGCATTGTCATCTACCCCTAGATAGATCTTATAAGAGGATCTGATGACGCGGTTCACAAAAGTACCACCTTCCCTACTGCTTTTCGTTTTGTTTCTGTATATATTGATCGTGTCTTGTGGTTAGTTTGGTTGGTCCTACTGTACTGATGGCCACACTCTGCGTGCTTACATGTCACTGTCAGCCGGGGAACCCGATCGATCGAGCTCGGAGCTCAGGTCAAGTCTACCCACAGGCGGCGAGGAGGGGGTGCTGTTCATGACGCGGTGGAGAAGATTTGATGCGCGTCTTGCTTGTTTGTCCGTCCGTCGTTCTCTTGTTCTGACAAGGATATTATGGCCCCCCGAAAAAAAAGACAAGGATATTATGGCGATGATTGTTACACGGTAAATGTTTGGGAACGGTGCGCCGGCCGAGTGTTCGGCCGGTCGCCACGCTCGCGTCGCTACAGTCCTGGTCCACCATCCACAAAGCTACACTCGGGTCGCTACAGCCCTGACCCACCACCCATAAAGCCAAGTTTATCTTCACCGCTTCCATCTTATCCCCTCGCATATTCTGGAGACCATATGAGGCGTCTCCTCCTTCAATCCCCTTGCTCAATATCTCTCATCTCCCTTCTTATGCTCTCTCTTCAGGAATCCACACCCAATCCTCATGAAATCGAGTTCATTTTTGTTGCCTTATCCGTTCCCCGTGACATTTTCCACCATAGATCCATGAGAGGGGGTGAGCTGTTTGCATTTTTTACTTTTCTCTCTCATATCCTAGGCAGTACGCCATGGATCGACGAGGACGAGGTTGAGCACAAGCACATGCTGCACACACACGCTCCCCTCCTTGGAGCTGCGAGCAAAGGGCCCGACAACTGGGCTGCAAGTTCGCGCACCCGCTACGTCACCATGGTGCGCGACGACGGCGACTGGTTCCTGCTCACGCAGCGATGCTGAAACCGGCCTACAGGGAGCTGCAAGCGGCACATGTTGATGCTGGAACCAGTGTCCCTTGATGCTGGAACCGGACGTGCCCTGGGCAGGCAACACATTTTTTGCTGGAACCGTCTTTTTTTTTGCTACTATGGGCACTGGACTCTTTTTTCAGTCAGATTGTTTTGCTGGAACTAGCATTATTTTTTGCTGGAACCGGCTAATTCATTTGCTACAATTGGCTTGTCGGTTTTTGTTGCTGAGATTTTTGCTGGAACCATCATTAAGTTTTGTTGGAACCGGCAAATCTATTTGCTTGAACCGAGTACCGGAGGTTTCTGTTGCTTTCGATATTTGCTGGAAATAGCATCAAGTTTTGCTGGAACCAGCTAATCTTTTTGCTTCAACTGTGTATTGGAGGTTTTTGTTGCTTTTTAGATTTGTTTTTGCTGGACATGGCAGTGGCGGTGCAAGTCAATGACGGCGGCAAGCCGGAGAAGGAGACGGCCGAGATGTTGCAACCATGGTGACCACATGCTTGAACCCGTCTGTGTTCAAGCTACAACCATGTCGAGCGGAGGCAGCTGAGACGAGCGCAATGGCACGAACGCCAGCGAGCACGGGTGGGCGGACGCGGTGGTACGGGTGACCGGCAAGCACGAGATGCCGAGGACAAGTGCGGCGGCCGGCGAGCGCGCCTAAACTAGGTCGCTACCTTTTTTCCAGCGTGGTTGACTTACTGGAGACGAAGGAAAAGTTGTATCGTACGGTTGAAAAGTCTGTATCGTACGCTCGGCAGCCGACCGGCCGAAAATTGGGCCGGTGTGCCGGCGCCTATCACTGCCCTTGTTACACACGTAGACGTACGACACATCATCTGCCCGGCCACGAGGGAAAGAACCTGCCGGTTGGATTGGATTTTGTTTAGAGAAAAACGAGAGAGAGGAGCAAATGATGAAACAGTTATCTCGTTGATTGAAGATTGGGGTATATATACCTCCCAGTACAAAGGCGGTTTACAAGGGGCAGTTGCCAAACTAGAGCAACCGACATAGCAGGGATTATTCTCTAATTAATCTAATTAATTAATTTCTAACACTCCCCCTAATCAATGCTTGTCTTTGCGAATATGCATCGTCTTGATAAATAATACTCCTTGTATGTCTTCGCCTTTGAGAATGTTCATCATCTTCATCTTGAGAAATCCTTGTATAATCATTAAAGTCTCCTCTAAAAACCCTGTGGGAAAAATATGAGGAGAATAGTGTAGATATGTTGCTAAAACTCCTTTAAACCAAGTGGGAAAAATAATAAGGAGAAAATGATGCAACATATAATGATTATTGTCTCTTGATAACTCATATGAGAAAAACCTTTGAAGAAGGAGAAAACTCATCAGTGAGTTTAGAGAACAATTAATATGTCTTGAGTACTTTCTTTAAAACCTCGATAGGGAAAATAGAAAGTATGACGCATGATCTTTGATAAGATATTGCCTCGTTAAAAACCATTATGAGAAACTTTGAGAGAAAACTCATAAGGGAAAAGAGTGCGATATGATATGCCATTGAAAACTCCTTTAAAACCCAGTGGGAAAATATAAGGAGAAAATGATATGACATATACGGGCACTTGTGTTTATATTGTCTCGTTAAAAACCTTTATGAGAAACCATTAGGGAAAAACTCATGAAGGGAAAAAGAGTACAATATATGCAATCTTAGGATTGTTAATAGGTTATAGATTTTGGGAGATTACTCCCCCTGAACTTTGCAAATCTGGAGAATGTGTAATACGATTCCATTGATATGATCATGACATCATGAATAATATGTAGGACTTTCAAAGTATGTTGTTTGCATATTGTTTCCTCACTTGCCTATAATTCGTGAGGATAAGTAATTTTGAGCAATGTGCTTTATGATATTGCTTTTCATATAACATGTAGGTATTGAGTAACACAAGTGGTAGGGTCTTGATAAATCCATTTATGTGATTCTGATGAATCTCAACCACATGATTTTGAGTATGGTTAATCATTCTGTTGTGCCATGCATATTTTGCAATGCTTTTAGATAAAGCAATTATGTCAGAATGATAACTGGAAATAGCCATTAAAGCCCATTTAGATGACTTCCATATGAAGGCTATTCCCGCAAATTCAGTCATTGATATGGCATTGTTGGGATCAAAGAAAGAGCCAATATCATTATATCATATCATGGTCATATCTTGTATTTCCTGATGGAAATATCCAAGATTTATTGTGAGCTTGAGATATAAGCTAATATTTCTTATATCGGCCATATACCTTTTGTTGGGGGTTGCACTATGAACAAAGATAACAAATATAGTGTCAGGCCTGACGTAGTTTGCAATTATGAGCACTTTGTCATTGGTGAGATACATAACTTCAGGTCCTGATATGACTTCATTATCACCCTTAGGTATGAATGGATTTGTACCCTATCAGGGGTAGTATATATGACCATATTACACGTCTTTTATTGGTATGATATATCCACATTGAACTTCGCGTATATGTTTTGGATATATGCAGACTGATATGTATTCTTGAGAGAATGCTCAAGTTGAAAACTTAAGCTAAATTTGGTTGAATCCAAATTTCCCGTCTTGAGATGATTTTGTGCATGTTTAGGTCTTGTATAGACATTGATGATGAGGTCATCAATATACACTGAGGTGATGAAAGTAAATCAAAATTATTCCTTATTAAACATGTAAATAATCATCATTATTTGAGTAATCCTTTCCAAGAAGGAACTCATTTAGTAGGTAGTACCATATGATTTTCGACTATTTCAAGTCATAGAGTGACTTATAAAGTTTTACACAAAACTTGTTGCGATTTGCTTTTGGATTCAGAAGTATAAGCCCTTCAGGGACTTCAATGTAGATTTCTGAAACGAGTGACTCATATGAGTATGTAGCCACTTCATCCATCAACTGCATGGATAATTTTATTATTTTATTGCCAATGTTATTTAGTATAGAAACATAATTCCACTCATACCAAGCGGGTATGTTACATCGTAATCGATGTCGGATCTCTGCGTGAACCCTTTTGCTACAACCCTCGCTTTCTCACCACCTCATTGACTTTGTTCATGAATGATAATTTTTTTAGTATTTCATATGGAAGATACTTATGAGGAGTAGGTATTACTGCGGTAAATACCACTCGTTTGCAGAGCGAGTGCTATTCTTCGTTACTTGCTTCCTTTTATGTGAACCAATATGAGTGCAAGAGGCACTCTACCATGGATTTTGGTTCAGGGCCCAAAAGGTTTTAGCAATTTGATAAGAAATATATGTCGACAAATGTAGTCTTTAGTTTATATGATTCTAATAGAATCATTGAAGTTTGTGGATAATATATTCATTCCTTTTTAACTCCTTGTGATTTCCTACAACAAATGGAGTCAAGGTGTCTTGATGTCCCGGCACCAAAACATTTGTGCACGTTTATGTCGGGCTTTGGATGATGAGCATCCAGCAAGGTGTCTCTCAACTTGATGTTGAATTACATTTACTGGTTGAGGATTTGATTTCCTCTATTTCCGCGGAAGCATATGAGAAGTTATATCTCGTTTTGTCAGATTCTCTCTCCCCCCTTGCTCTCATTTGGGGAGAAAAGTGGTTTAGCAGGTACCTCCACTCTTGCTGACACTTACTGCAGGAATATAGAATTTAGTGACACCTTGTCATCAGTAAATGTATGTGGCAAATTTGCAATGTGTTGCAAATATATGATTCTCTAAACTTCTAGTTCAGATTCTTTGAGTACGTGGATATAAGGATTGAATGTCAATAACATTTCTAATTTACTTCTCGGCATTATTTGTGGTACTTATCTCCCCCTAATGCCAGAAAATATCCTTATTGCTGATGCAATCAGCATACGGGCTATGAATAATTTTGATTGACGGATAAATTGTTATTCCTCACATAGATCCCTAATTTTCTGTGAGTGCCCATTGATGTAAGCTGGAGTGGTGATATCGGTATGTAACCGAATTATCGCAGATGGGAAATACTTTGTTGATTTTCACGTAGTAACTACAAGGGGAAAGTAGTATGATATGCAGTTGGTATGATTAAGATCATACTTACGGTGTGTAAGGCCGTATGTGCCCAACAAGAGGCTGGTAAATTTACAAATCTTTAAAAATGGTCATGTAATTCATTTAACTCTCTTTGATAAGAAATTTAGCTAAACCATTCTGGGTATGCATAGAAAATACTTAATGCAAAAAAAATGCTCATTGAAAGAGTTCAACAACATTGTTCATTCGAATGGGTTTATAGATCTTTTTTTCAGGAGAATTTGCTCTTACTTTGATAAGTTGAGCAATTTATTTAGTAAGATCATGAATGGTTGTGTGTGACAAGAGACACACTTAAAAACATTTTATGAATGTGTATATGAGTACCATGAAGTATCTAAATTATCCCAGATAATGGTTAAGCAATCTAGACATATCTTTTGAATGTGTTCAAGGAAGAATAAATGTCCTGCTTAGAATTCTAAGGTGAGAGTGCCTTAAAACTTATTTCCCCAATGACACATGCGGTGCACATAAAATCTGATGATTTGGGAAAATTTTATAACTTGATAAGTTGTGACCAACAGGATTGTCAATAATTTTCTAATCATCCCCAAACCAGGATGGTTGAGGCTACCAAGCCAAAATTTTAATTTATTAAGATCTAGAAAATTATTGTGTACGCAACAATATTGAGTATGACTTGATTCATACATTCAAAACTTATCGAATATGATGTTCGAAAAATAAGATATTGAACATCGCACTACTTGTAGTACAACAAGTATATGTTAATAATATTTTGGGATAATTAAGAGATTACATGAGGTCTCCAATATTATCGAAAAATTTATTACGCAAACATATCATCATCGCAATGGAATTCACCATCCTTTTATTGCACTAGATTTTTGGATCTCACCTTCTGATGAAGATTTGAGAACGATCATTTACCAGAATATTTTCTGGTTGTAAGTTTGCAAATTTTAAAATTTATCCCAAATGTGTGGCGTGGTTTGACTATGTATTTGAGGGTTTGGTAATCATAGGTACCATGTTTGTATAACCACACATTTGACGAACTTGAGAGTTGTCTCTGTGATCGTTTGAAAATGATTTATTCCCTATTAGAGGTAATTCTGTCTTCAGTTGCCTCCACTTTACTTTGAATTCCTCATGGTTATAATTTTTGTGCACTAAATTGCATAGTATTCTTGGTACTAGCAAGAATTTTAAATTGTGGTATAGCACCTATTGGGTGAATCTGATGATTTTAAGAAATTCGATGTTTCTTAATCATAAAAATGGTAGTACCATCTTAAGAGGATGTAAAGTGCATTAAGGGATTTTTTTTCATCTGGATCTATATATAGGAACATATTTGATCACAAGAACTCAACTTGAAGTTGTTTAAGTGATAAAATTGTGAGCTGCGATAGACTTGAGGTCTTGAAAACTGAATGGTGGTCATCCGCAATGTGCTCATTAACTATTAAGAGAATAGCCATGACATATTATCCCGTCGGTGGAGTTATAGTGGCAACAATGCCACAGGTGGATACAATGACTGATGTCATGAATCATCTTAAAATAAATTATCCCACCTAATTATGAATTTCGTGCATTTGAAAATGTAAGCAATGAAAATGATTTGTTTGAGAACAATCATGGCCGAGGTGATCCTTGGTGAACCTAGGTGTATCCTTCAATACAACGCATGTGATAAAATCATTGTTAATATTTTGGACTTCATTCTTGAGGAAGTGTGTGACGTTAGAATCATTGCCAAATCGTATAGAATTTGCATGTTTGACATTGGTTAGTCACTATGAAAGTATAACCACAATGTGATGTGGACATTGCAACAGTGTTTGAGACACTTGCTATAAATTATGGTATCCATCTTGATGGATGGACGACACTATAATTAGAAATAGTGACATAGACTCTTCTGCCATGTATTTTACCAATGTAATAGAAGGTAATCGCTGGTATATGCAAATATTTGCATAGTTTTCCATCACATATTCAAGCAAAGTGAGGCTTGAATAGTTTGTGTTAGCACAAAAATACCATTTCGGCATATAACAAGTGTGCAAGAACAATATTTACTATGAGAGTAAAATATTTTAGTGAACAACAACAATAAATGCTTCGGATGAGCAAGTTTTTAATTTGGCCGATGCCTTATAGCCATATGTGTAGACCTCAATTTATATTGGATAACACTTTGAAGATAGTCACCTGATGCGGTGTAGATCTCGCAGTAATAGAAAACATAGTGTGACTTTTGTCAGTAGATGTTCATATCTCTATTACCTTATGTTATGCTATATTTAAGAAAATCACTTTGAAGGTAATCATCTGTCAAAGTGACATGATGTAGACCTTGCAGTAATAGTGGATAGTCTGCAAAATTTTGCAGTAGATGCCAGTATTACCTTATGATATCTTGAGGTAGTCACATCTAATATTAATATTTGGAAGAGCACTTCGAAGGTAATCATCTTGTTAAAATGATAAGATGTAGACCTCACAGTAGTGGTGGATAATCTGCAAATAGTGCAGTAGATGCCACCAATACCTTGTGATTCACAAATAAAATTTGATGTAGTCATATGTGTGACACTTCGTAATATTGTTTTGAAATTACGTCAATATTTGCAAGTGAGAAAAAAATTCAATTGCAAAACATAGTTGTTGCGCTTAGTATCTTGGGATCCATTCCGGATGGAATGATCCACGCACTCAATAACACAGGGACAATGCCTTGGGACTCGACCAATATGATACTACAAGTTATTAACCAAAATCTAAGATAACTATAAGCCTGATGGCTTGTGTGGAAGTAGTATCAAGCCTGACAGCCTGCAATACAAAACAGCAGAGGATTGAGAATATAACTGCGTAAAAACAGAGATCCCGTGGGCGTATATGCTAGTTATAGACTTATATGACATTAAGTGTAACGAGAAGTGCTAAAGTGTCAAGTAGACAAAGAGATAAGATTCTTTCGATCGTCGTTCTCTGTAGTCTGTACAGCCACGAACGTGATTCAGTTGGCTTTTGCTCTGCGCAAACAAAATCTCCATCTTGCAGAATTTGGAAGGGACGTCGCGTCGCCGATTGAAGATCGTCGGGCTGCGCCATGGGACGCACGTTGGTAGCAGCTGTCTCCGCCGGCCGTCGCGCCGTGAGTAGGCGTGGCCGTTGGCCACCACTTCCGCTGGCCGCCACCGCCGATTTTGTGGAGAACAGACATGGGGGGCCGCCCCGAAACCGAGGTCCGCGCCGAGCCGATGGCCGCCGACGTGCCTGGGGTCCCGTGTCGAGGCCGATGGCCTCGGGCCTGCCGAAGGGGATGGTTGCGCCGTGCGCGCCGGCTCCTTTGTGCTCGTACACGGACTTCCTCTCCGCCGGCGCTGCTAATCTTATCGTGGCCTAATCGCTCTAGGTTAGGGCAAAGTGCTGATAACGTGTTTAGAGAAAAAAGAGAGAGAGGAGCAAATGATGAAACAGTTATCTCGTTGATTGAAGGTTTACAAGGCGGTTTACAAGGGGCAGTTGCTAAACTAGAGCAACCGACATAGCAGGGATTATTCCCTAATTAATCTAATTAATTAATTTCTAACAGATTTGTTCTCGTACGCGCTCTTTCTCTGCTTGGTTGGAGTATACTACTCCCTCCGTAAACTAATATAAGAGCGTTTAGAATACTAAAGTAGTGATCTAAACACTCTTATATTAGTTTACAGAGGGAGTACTCTACTACTCGGGCAGTGGTCGCAGTATGCAGCGGGTACTCGTATCGCGGTCCAAGAATTTTGGGAGCGGATCGAGGACCGGACCCGTTTCGTTTGAAATTCCTGGTACATTATCACTGTCATGATCCGAGCATGCTTGCGTCGATCATCCATCCATCCATCCCGGTACGTGACCGTACGGGTCGGCCTCGCTGCGACTTGTGACTACTCCTGCCTGCCCTTAGTAGTACCTTTCAATCAATCAACTTCACTTGCAGCCAAGTTTGATCACCCAAAGGCCAAGATACCACTACTAGTCCTGTGCAACAACGATTTCTTGCACAGCACGCATACGTGGCCGGAGCAGTTCTACTGGCTCGTCGACCGACCGGGGACGGCGCGGAATCGGCATCCATCCATCTGTAGCCATCCTGCTTCACTGTCTCATCATCTCTCATTGTTGGTGCAGCTCGTGAGGGTACGGCCGTACTTGCTCTGGTCGCCGTGGCGCCTTCCATGCAAATTGGAACGAACCTACCTCACAAATGCTGACTCTCTTCTTTACTTATTAGTACTAGTATAAGGGCATCTTCAGCCGTTGGCCCCTCAGGGGGCGTCTAAAAGCGCCGCCTGAGGGTGAGCCGGCGCAAAAAATGGCCCTAGGGGCGAGTCGGCCCCGAGATGTCGGCCCCAGGCGCGTATTTAAAAAAAAAAGAACGTTCAGCGAAGTTAGATTAAAAACTAGTTTAAATTTCGGCCAAACATTACAAATTTCGGCGAAATTCGTCCAAACATTACATTAACCTAATCTAAAAAAAAGAAAGGGGGAAGTCGTCGCCGCCATCGTCGTCGTCGGCCTTCTCCTCCTTGACGCGGGCGCCCCTGCTGGACCCCTGCCCGGCGTCGCCATGGCGAACAGGCGGCGGCGCGTCGTCGTCGTCGCTGCTGTCGCATAGGACGACGACCCCGCCTTCCTCGCGGCCGCGTCGGCGCTCCTCGAAGCGGCGTAGGGCGGCGAACTGGCGCTCCTTCTCCTTCTCGCGGCGCGCCTTCCATCGCAATGGAGTCCTGGTGCGCCCATTCGAGGGCATCGTCGTCGTCGCCGGCGAGCTCGGCCTTCACCGGCGCCAGCGGCTCCGTCTTCACCGGCGCCAGCCCCGGCTCCGTCTTTGGCTTGACGCGCGGAGGAGCCGACGAGGGGGCGCGCCGGCCGCCCTCGTTGATGACGATGCCGACGCTGCGAGTGCGCCGGCCGAGCGGCGTCTCCGCCGCGGGCTCGGCCTTGACGCCGAGCAGCGCCGGAGAGCCGGAGGAGTGCGAAGAAGAACGGGATGATGAGGAGGAAGAAGAGGAGGCGCCGAACCTTCTGGGAGCCCATGGCCTGGCGCGGCGGTGCGGCGCCGGGGCAGCCGCCCTCGGCGGGGGGTACGCCAAGGGCGGGTTGTTGCCGCCCTCGAGGTGCGCGAGCACGCCCTCGAGTGTGCGGCCGGGGACGCCCCACCAGAGGTAGCGTCCCTCGCCTTTCTGCCGGCCGCCGACCACCGGCGCGCCGTTGGTGGACGCCAAGCGCTGCTGTTGACGGCGCTCGAAATACGCCGCCCAGGCCGCGTGGTTGTCGGCGGCGTACTGGGGGAGGGAGAGCTCGGCGTCGGTGAGGGATGCACGCACGATGTCGACCTCCTCGGCGAAGTACCTCGGGTCCGCCGCGGCGTCGGGCACCGGGGGAATGGGCACTCCCTCGGCGCTGAGCCTCCACCCCGTCGGCCCGGCGCGCATGTCCGGCGGCGCCGGGATGTTCGCCTGGAACAGGAGCCACAACTCCTGTTTGTGCAGCGAACGGCGGCCGAAGCCGTTGGCCGCCGCCGTATCTCTGGGGAAGCACTTTGCCATGGCGAAGGCGGGGCTGGGCGGGCTCGGAAGAGGTGGAGGGAGGGGCTGGGCGGCGGCGCGGAAGAGGTAGAGGGCGGGGCTGGTGTGGGCGCAGGTGAGCGGAGGCCGCCGGCTTTTATAGCCGGGCCGCGTCCGTGTGTACGCGTGCGAGGGAGTGGATGCGTCGGCGCGCCGTCCCGTCAACGCGCCGCCCGTGAGGAATCAATGGCAAGGCTGACCGGCGGCAGCCTTGCCATTGATTCCCCGCGGAAACCGAGGCCGTTGGGGGAAGACGAGGCGCCGAGTCGCTGACGCGGCTGGCCCGCGTCTTTTTCGCGCCAAAACAGCTCGCCCCGGCGCCCCCGGGCGCCCCCCAGCGCGCCGGGTTCGGCCTGGGTCCGCCGGCGCTGTTTTCGCCCAAGCCGGCGAAAATCGGGCTCCTGGGGACGTGACTGGACCGTTTTTTCGGCGCCGGCGCGAAAAAATCGGCTGGGGAGGCCTTCATGGGCGCGGCTGGAGATGCCCTAATACAAGTCGTCCCGGAAATTAAAGACAAAATCCACTATGCTTACAGTCACCAGTTACAGTTGGCTTGCTTGCCAACGACATCTTGCACCAATTGTTTTTCACGGAAGTGGACACGCACGGCACTAGTGTGGCGACGACGACATATTGAAAGCGAATGGCTTGGCGACGAATGTTGATTTTGGTGTTATCGCCGTTCAAAAATCGGTTTCTCCATGCCGCCGTTGCTATTTGGAGCCTGGAGTGAGAAAGCTTCGTTGTAATGTTCACCATCAGTTTCGTTCTCAGGAAAAGTTTCGTGTACTAACCCATAGAGCATCTACAATGGACTTCCTAAACTGACCAGGCGAACTGCTCGGTTAGTGTCCGGTCATAAAACCGCGACCTAACTAGGCTCCTCAAATCGGTCGCGGACATCCGGGTTGACCAACACCCCTCAAACCCAGCCCGACTGTAGTGTGGATATTTTTTCCTGAAAAGCTCTAGGGGTGGATATGAGTAACTTGTTTTATTTTCCTCTTCCTTTTGCTGCCAACCATCTAATCTGGTTAAATCCTTTGGTCCTACTGAACGACACTGTCGTAGACGTCATTGTCAGTCGGGAAGCTGCATGGAGCTCAAGTTTACACGCGGTGAGGGGTGCTGCTGACGACGCGTGGAAAAGATTCGGTACCTATAGCTTGTCCTCGTGTTCTCAAAAGGATACGACAATGATTACTACAACTTCTGACGCTGAATAACGACTTGGCGACTCGATCTAGATCTCCCATGGCCATGCGGGAAGCTGCAGCATGTGCCATGGCCGTTTAGTTATCTGCTTGTTGGATCAATAGTGGTGTACGCGCTCTTTCGTGGCACTGGTATGGCCTATGACACGGCTTGTTAGTCTCTGGTCCGTGTGATACTACGCTCGATTGCCTTGGACCAACTGCAGTTGTCGGTGCAGAGTGTACTTACCAGGCATCGGCAGTGAAAGAGTTTTGGCTCCCCGACTAGACGAGCTAGCAACTCTATGCTAGTAGCGCGCGCGCCAATAATCACTCGTGAAGAACAGCGCGTATGACACGTACGTACTATTCTACCGTTCCATGTCAAAATTCCTACATGGTTTTCATTTTATTTAGTGAAGTAATTCCTACCACATGATTGGTCTTCTTCTTCTTCTTCTTCTTCTTCTACATAATCCGTCACGAATCAAGGCGTTTCCTTTGAATTCCCGGGGCGTCAATTGTCATGTTCCAAACATGCACATATCATTTTTCCGTCGATCGACCATTGTAGTACGGTACGTGACCGTACGGGTCGGCCTCACCGCGACTAAGACCTGTGACTAGCACCACTACCTCCGTTCAATCAATCAACTTCTTCCGCTGCCATGTTTGATTTCTATTCCTACGAAAAGTCGACCCCGGCCGGCCGGCCGGTCGGTATCACCGAGGAGGCGCCAACACAGGATGCCCAAAGATAGCACTACTCCTATAATTGCAACGATGGTTAAATTACACCAAACACAGCTGATAAAGTTTAATTAATCGCTCATGTTAGAATAAATCCGAGGCACTCCGTCAATCATCCGAGGACCAAGCAATCACACAAGCACGACAACTAGACTTGTTAACGAGGTTCACCGATATGGCTACATCCCTGGGGCCTGACTACGGGCGCTCCTCCCCGTAACACCGTCACAATACCGCACACCGGCCACCCGGGCGCCGGCACACGCCGCCGGCTCCCCCTTACGCGCCTGTGCTATTATGTTGGCATAGGTTACATCGTGTGTCTACCCTCGATATATAAGAGAGGCCTAGGATACAAGTGTCCTATTAGGACACAACTCCATATCCTATCTAAACACAATACAACTAAGAGTCCAATTATAACCTACCTTGTACACGTAGGAGGCATACGTCGGTTCCTTGCACAGCACGTATGCCCAGCCCAGTGCACGCATACGTGGCCGGAGGCGTGCTACTGGCTCGTCATCGTCGTCGACCAGCTGGGACGGCGTCGAATTGGTTGGGTAGATTGCATCGATCCGTCGCCGTCGATCCTACATGGAATCTGCGAATCCACGTACTTATAGTGGAGTACTTTTTATACTACCTTGTCCCTGCAGCTGGCGAGCGTACAGAGGTACAGGCCTACTTGCCTACTTGCTGGTCGTCGTGGCGCCTTCGATGCAAAACATTGGAACCAACCTACCTCACAAATGCTAACTCAACTCCGTTATTAAAAAACAGATGCCACTATGCTTACGGTCACTTGCAGTCACAGTTGGCTTGGCTATTGCCAACGACGTGTATGTTGCACAATTGATTGTTTTTTCACTACTATACTCGTCACAACGTACGGCTCGCGCGGAAGGAAATGGCGACATATGTCGATTTTGGTGTCGGTTTCCCTGCGGTGGGCGCTATTTGGAGCCTGGAGTGAGAAGCTTCGCTCATCACCGGTTATTCCAACAAAGCGTAGTGTAGTCCTTACTCCTCGGAAGTGATCTTCCCGGCAAGTAGATTAATTAGGGTAATTTCGCACTGTTTCGTGCACTACTGAGCTCAGGCCCACGACCAGTACTAGAGTAGCTTAATGTTAACATTTAAACTAGCTAGCTCCGAGGACAAAAAAGGCTGAAAAATGGTTTCCAAATGTATATTACTGTGTCCCTACCACATCTGCATGAGAAATCTTGAACGCTCGGTCACTCAACGTACCACTAGCTACAGACCAAGGACTACAAGTCTAGTACTACGACAGACCAGACCAGCTTTGGTTAAGACTCAATAAGTTAGTGCTAACAACTTTGTGTCGCTAACTGCCTATTGTTGCAAAAATGCTAAAAAAATGCTAGCTTGACAGGACTCGGGGTTCTCCGCCCTTTGTTTAATTTGACCAACAGTACTAGAAATTGAACGGACGACTCAAAGTTTATTCGCAACTTTATCACTAGAGAGGTGCCCCTTCTAGATTCTTGGTGCATTATGTCGGTAAATATCAGGTTAACAAAGGTCACGTCGTAATTTGTAATGTTTTACTACCAAGCACGAGGTCTATTCGTTGTAATTCGTTCTGTGGATTCATTTCAGAGTTGTTCCACCGTATAGCCTAGCAGAAAGATACCGAGATGGCCTTTCGTTTCTTCACAGGAAGGAAAAGGAAAACAAGTGGAGAGGAGCAAGATGGCAAAAGATATGCAATGCAAACGAGTTGGAGCGACGAGTTTCAGAAAACAAGACAAAAGAAAGCGATGGATGCCCATCAAAAGTCTCCACGCGTAGTAGAACTGACATGGCGATCCAGGTTCCGTGCCACGACGGCTCGAGCTCGATCTGAATCTCAAGCTCAACCGCTACCACCACGGCGATAACGACCCTGTCCCTGTCCCATAGCCATGCATAGGAGAATCAAAATCTGAGGCACCTGCCGTCAACCCAAAAAATTACGCCACTGTTTAAGAATTGGACAGTGTTTGATTACGCCATGGATCGGTCGATGTGCGGCATTATTCGTAGAGAGATCTTGACCGGAGGGACTATAAATAATGTACAAGTCTTTGCCTCCCGACGACGCGCTTTGTGACCGAAGCTAAGCAGCAGCAAGCTCCATGTTACAAGATCTTGTGCTCGTTGAGAGAGCAGGAAGCCATATCCGATCCCTTGTAATTCTTGCCACCGATCTCCATCAGTTTACCTGGCAAAGCAGCCCTAGCAGATAGTATGAACTATTTCTCATCGATACAACGGAACGAGTAAGCTAATAGTACTCCTACAGGATTCCAGAACCAACCGAGTGAAGAAGCCATGCGTGGATTTTTTGGCACAAAACGGTGATCATCATTGGTAG
Organism: Aegilops umbellulata; assembly: GCA_032464435.1. NCBI lineage: Eukaryota > Viridiplantae > Streptophyta > Magnoliopsida > Poales > Poaceae > Aegilops > Aegilops umbellulata. Next base: position 642,964,682 of record CP136060.1, on the reverse strand, counting down.
CCAAGTCTGAAAGAGGATCTGATGACGCGGTTAACAAAAGTACCAAGTGGATCTAGATCGATCTCTCAAGGCCACGCGGGAAGCTGCGGCACCTGCTGGCCGTAAAGTTATCTCCCGGTTGGATCAGTGGTTGCACGTACGCACGCGCTTTTCACGGCTTGGTATGGCTATTCAAAAGAGAAATGATTTAGGAAAAAAGTGTTCCTGGTCCGTGTGATACTGCAGCGGGCACTTGCGAGGCATCGCGGCTGGAGAATTTTTGGACCCGACATACGTATGAGAATTTTGCGGTAATTTTCGTCCCAGCATCCCGGTGCGTACGTGCGTGACCGTACGGGTCGGTCTCAGCTCATCTAAGTGCGACCAAGCTAGATCGCGGCGTGACCTGTGACTACTGGGAGTACACTGGATATGCCAAATCAATCAACTTGGTTCGGTTGCCAAGTTTGATTTGGACGACGAGAAGTTCACCGGTAGCCGGCCACAGGGACGGCGCGGGTTTTGTTGGATTGGAAGATACATCCATCGACCGATCCGTCGCCGTCCATCCTAGACGAAAACTGCGATTCCACGTACTTTTGGTCGCACAAGTCCAGGCCATCCTGCCTTTGTATATCTCTCGTCGTCACTACAGCTCGCGGGCGTACAGGTGTACGTGCCTACTTGCTGCCCGCCGTGGCTCTTGCCATGCAACTTGGAACGAACCTACCTGACAAATGCTAACTCTCAAATGCTGTCACTTGCAGTTGCAGTTGGATTAGTTGCCACACACGGCGTTGGGGCAGCGACCCGGGTGAGCTGGGTGGTGTCGGCACTTGCGTGGGACCGAGGGCATCTCCAGCCGCGCCCCAGGAAGGCCTCACCAGGCGTTTTTTTTTGTGCCGGCGCCGAAAAGTCGGTCCAGTCGCGCCCCCAGGACCCCGATTTTCGCCGGCTCGGGCCAAAACTGGTGCCGGCGGACCCAGGCCGAACCCGGCGCCCTCGGGGGCGCTTGGGGAGCCGGCGCAAGCGAAAAAGGCGCGTGGGCCCGCCCTGGAGGCGACCCGAGGGCCTTTTCCCGCCGTTTGTTGACGCTTTTCCCTCGAATCTCTCCCGCTCGCTTGCCCTCCTCCCGCCATTCTCCCCCTTTCTCCCGCCAAACCCCTCCCCGCTTGCCTTCCAGTCGCCGCCATGCCGCCGAAGAAGTGCGCCATGCCGCGCGCGGCGACAAACGTGACTGGCGACGTGGTCCAGCCGAAGCAGAGGAAGCCGAGGGCGCCGCCATCGAAGCCGCCGGGCCTGTCGAACGCCGAGTGGAGGGTGGAAGTTCAGCGGCGCGAAGCGGTCACCGCCGACAGGCGGAACAGGGCCATCGCCAAGAAGGCCCGCGACAACGCGGCGCGCTTCATCGGTCGACTAGGCGGGGATGAATCCGCCCGTCGTCAGCCACGCCCAGTACGCGCCCTGGGGACAGCAAGGCGCCGGATCTCCATGGGGTTCATCGTCGCCTGGCTACGCCGACGGCGACGCGCACGGTCGGTTCAACCCAAACGTGACCTTCCCTCATGGTCACCCCGCTACGCGCACGCCCTCGCCCGCCTTCGTCGGCGTGCAGTACCCTCCATACACCTACTCGCCGCCCGCCGCCTACGCGACCACACCAGCGCTCCATCTCTACCGTGGACCGCTGCCCTTCTCGCACCTCGGCGACGCCGACGACACGGGAGCCGACATGGACGACATCATCGCGACAGGATCGACCGCGGCCGCCGCGTCTCCCGGGTTCGCCACCCAGGACGAGGTAGTGGATCTCAGCGGCGACATGGAGGCCGAGCTCGGCTACGTCTACGGCGAGGACGCGCAGGAACCCGAGGAGGAGGAGGAGGAGGAGGAGGAGGAGGAGGAGGAGGAGGAGGAGGAGGACGAGGACGAGGAGGATGAGCCGGCTCCTGTTCCGACGAAGGGGTGCCAGAAGAAGAAGAAGAAGCGGGCGGCCAGGTCAGGCGAACCGCGCATCAAGTGGACGTCCAAGGAAGAGGAATGCCTCGCCGAAGTATGGAAAGTCGTCTGCCTCGACCCGACTACCGGCGCCAACCAGAGCTTGGAGACGTACTGGGACCGCATCAAGGCCGAGTTCGACGAACGGAAGCTCGTCGACCCCTACTTCAAAGGCGTCTACATGCAGCGCGGCTCCAAGGCGATGGCGAACCATTGGGGCCGTGTCCAGTTGGCGTGCAACAAATGGCATGGAATCGTCGAGGAGGTCGCGGCTCGCCCGGAGAGCGGCGCCAGCGTTGAGGATCAGCTGTTGCGTATGTTCGCCATGTATCGGGGCGACAACCAAGACGCCGACTTCAAACACCTCCACGGCTACAAGCGCATTGACAAGTGCGAAAAGTGGGCGGAAGTCCGGCGTGCCCTCGACAAGGCCAAGGAGACATACAAGCCGGACACGCCGACTCCGGGCGCGTCAGAGGGGCGGCCGGACGGGCACAAGTTGGCGAAGAAGGGGAAAAACGCCGACGCGGCGACCGCGCGCGTTCAGGAGTCCATCGAGCATTGCCTCGCCGACGCGCAGGCTCGGGCCGTCCTGCGCGAAGAGAAGACCGAGGCGCGGTGGTCGTCGCTGATGAAGAACAACGCCATCAAACTCGACCTGCTCCGGACGAACGTCGCCGCGAAGAAGAGGAACACCGACATGGCTTTTCTGATGGGCGGGGCGGACATGCTCCAGAGCAACGACAAGAAGCTTAAGGCGTGGTACCTGATGCAGCGCGGCCTCATCCTGAACAAGCTGCCGACAGCAACGCCGACGACGCCCACGACCACCCGGACGCCAAGCCCAAACGACGCCTTCACGTCGCCGCCCAGCAGTGCCAAGCCGCGCCGACACAGCCCAGCACCGAAGCTGCTCCGGCACCGCCGAGTCCACGCACGCCGACTCCGCCAACGCCTGGAGCCGACCCTGCTGAGTGAATCATTGCGCACGCGAACTCTGTTTTTTGTAACGCCAGACTACGTCCGATCGCCGGATTTGCGGCGTCTTTCGTGAGCGGGAACGACCAAGTTTGAATTTCGTGCATCCTGGAGCCGGCGCATGGGGGGCGTGATTGGGCGCTAGTTCGCCCCCAGGGACCGAACTAGCGCCGGCTCGCCTCAGGCCGCTCTATTTAGGCGTCGTGAGGGGCCGAACGGCTGGAGATGCCCGACGGCTGCATATTCGAAACGGCGACATATGTTGATTTTGGTGCCATCGCCGTGTAAAATGTCGGTTTCTGCCGCTGGCGCTATTTGGAGTTTGGACTCTGAAGCTTCCTCGCAATTGTTCTCACAATCACTTCGAAAGCAAAAAAGGATTTAGTTTAGTCCCCAGTCCTCGGAAAAAGATCTTCGCGACCTGTAGAGTAGGGTAATTTCGCTTGATAATCCACTTAGGAGCCTGGGCTCAGATAAACGCGGTGAACAGTCCAATTGCTAAAAATAGAAACTAATTCTTTCTTTTTTCTTGCAAGCAAGATGCGCATGTGTGCGCATTCGAGACGCATGCGGCAAAAAAGACCAATCCAGGAGTACTAAATTTGACACTGCTGGCATGTATTTTAGTCTTTTCGATGATGTGCGTTCAGTGTGAGGAGACGCCCCGCCGACTACAAAGGCGTCTTTAGCGACATTTTCAATCTGAAGATGGCCATAGATGTACCAGCAGCTTAGTCTCTTAAAGATGCTCATAGAAACGAGTGTATGTGCGTATATATAATTGTACGTGTCTGCACTATGATAAAAAAACTAAAACTTTGGCCATGGTCTCTCTTCATGACTTCATCATCATGAGATAAAATAAGAACAACTTTCACCATCCTCTCACGCGGTCCACTGGCGACCGAAACGCGCGGGGCATTTTCCCCCTTCGACCAGCAAACATGCAGCAGGGCCACGGGGCTCTTCTTGGTTGTGTGTTAAGTGTTCAACGAAGTCCAGGCACGCTTGGTGCAACAGAGCATGTGGAATTCATTACACATGGTCCAGCTTAACTAACTCGTTAACGGTTGATTACACGTCAGTCTGCAGTGCCGCGTGACCCTGTCTACAATTACGTAGTTATGAAGAATCACTTGTGATCGACACAAGGGATCGAGTAAAGGTGGCCAGAACCAAACCGAGTGAACAGAACAGCCAGCCCACTTTTTGTACACTTTGCATGAATTCTTTGGCAATCATCGATCATTGTCATCTACCCCTACATCCTTTTCACATCTGTTTTTTCACAACAGATTTCTCACAGCTGCTTTTAGAAATCCACAGCCGAACCAAACAGGGCCTGTTCCTGCCTAGTACAGTCCAATCAATCAACTTGTTTGTTGCCAAGTTTCATTTCGGTTACTACTCCTACCAACGTCGGTCCGGCAGCCGCAGGGATCACCCAAAGGCAAACATACCAAAATGTTACCACAACTAGTCCTCTGCAACAACGATTTCTTGCACAGCACGCATACGTGGCCGGAGCCATGCTAGTGGCTCGTCGACCGACCGGGGACGGCGCGGAATTGGTTGGATACGTCGATCTCGATTCATCTGTCACCATCCCGCTTCACTATCTTATCATTTCTCCCTGTTGGTACAGCTCGTGAGAAAATTAAAGACAAAACCTACTATGCTTACAGTCACTTGCACTTACAGTTGACTTGGTTGCCAATGACGTCTGCCCCAATTGTTTTTCAGGAATGTGGACATGCACGGCATTAGTGTGTCGGTACTAGTGTGGCGGCGGTGACATATTGGAAGTGAATGGCTTGGCGATGTATGTTGATTTTGGTGTTATCGCTGTACAAATGTCGGTTTCTGCATGCCGCCGCTGCTATTTTGAGCTTGGAGTGAGAAGCTTCGTTGTAATATTCACCATCTATTTCTCAGGAAAAGTTTGGTGTACTGGCCCATAGAGCATCTACACCGGATTCCCTAAACTGACCAGGCAAACTGCTCGGTTAGTGCCTGACCCAACTAGGCTCCTCAAATGGTTCGTGGACGCCCGAACTGACCAACACCCCTCAAACCCAGCCCAACTCTAGGGTGCATATGAGTAGCTTGTTTTATTTTCCTCTTCCTTTTGCTACCAATCATCTAATCTGGTGAAAAACTTTGGTCCTACTGAACGACACTGTGGCACGCGTCGTTGTCAGCCAGGGAACTCCATGGAGCTAAAGTCTGCGCGCGCGGAGGGGTGCTGCTGACGATGCGTGGAGACGATTCGGTACCTAGCTTGTCCTCTTGTTCTCAGAAGGATACGTCGATGAAAGCTACACACGTAAAGATCTACATCCATTTTGTTACTGCTCCTACTTGTGACGCTGAATAACGACTTGGCAAGTCGATCTTTTTCGTGGCACCGGTATGGCCCATGACACGGTTTGTTAATCTCTGGTCCGTGTGGTGATACGCTCGATTCGATTGCCTTGCAACAAGTGGAGTGGTCGGTGAAGGTTGTACTTGCTAGGCATCGGCGTCGAAAGAATTTCCGTACCCCGACGAGACGAGCTAGAAACTCTATGCTAGCGGTGCGTGCGCCAATAATCACTCGTGAAGAACAGCGCCTATAACCCGTACTCCCTCCGTCCGAAAACACTTGTCAAGGAATGGATAAAAATGGATGTAATTATAACTAAGGTATGTCTAGATACTTCCATTTCTTCAACAAATATTTTCGAACGGGAGGAGTACATACTATTCTACCATTCCATGTCAGAATTCCTACATGGTCTTCAATATCTTAGAATGAGATAATTCCTACCACATGATTCGTTTCCTTCTCCTTCTTCTTCTTCTTCCTCTTCTTCTTTTTCTTCTTCTTCTTCTCATTTTCCTCTTCTTCTTCTTCTTCTTCTTCCTCCTCCTCCTCCTCATTTTCCTCTTCTTCCTCTTCTTCTTCTTCTTCTTCTTTTTCTTCTTCTTCTGCTGTTCTAGTAGTACATAATCCGCCACCAATCGAGTCGTTTCGTTTGAACTGGTAGATCAATTGTCATGTTCCAAACATGCTGGTACCATTTTTCCGTCGATCGACCAGGGTAGTTCGTACGTAACCGTCCGGGTCGGCCTCACCGCGACTAAGACCTGTGACTAGCACCACTACCTCCGTTCAATCAATCAACTTCTTCCGCTGCCATGTTTGATTTCTATTCCTACGAAAAGGCCGGCCGGTAGGGATCACCACGGAGGCGCCAACACAAGATAGCCCTACTATAGTTGCAACGATTGGTTAAACTACACCAAACACAACTGATAAAAGTTTTAATTTAATCGCTCGCACGTAGACCATGCGTAGGGGGCATACGCACGTCAGTTCCTTGCACAGCACGTACGCCCGGCCCAGTGCACGCGTACGTGGCCGGAGGCATGCCACTGGCTCGTCGCCATCGACCAGCTGGGACGGCGCTGAATTGGTTGGGTACTTGGGTTTGCGTTGATTGCGTCGATCCGTCGCCGTCGATCCTACACGAAATTTGCGATTCCACGTACTTTTGCCTGCACAAGTCCAAGCCATCCTCTAGTGGCGTACTTTTTATACCTTGTCCCTGCAGCTGGCGAGCGTACAGCGTACAGGCCTACTTGCGTACTTGCTGGTCGTCGTGGCCCCTTCGATGCAAAACATTGGAACCAACCTAATCCCTCCGTTCCGAATTACTTGTCACACATATGGATGTATCTAGATGTATTTTAGTTCTAGATACATCCATTTCAGAGACGAGTAATTTGGAACGAAGAGAGTACCTCACAAATGCTAACTCTCTTATCTTATTGAAAAAACAGTTGCCACTATGCTTACAGTCACTTGCAGTTACAGTTGGCTTAATTATTGCCAGCCACGTGTTGCACAATTGATTATTGCAGACACGTCCACTAGGACAGCGACTCGGTGGCCTGGGTGGTGTGTGTCGGTACTTGCGTGGCGCGGGACTGAGGTGGCGACCCTGCTGGGCTGAGGTGCCGACGGCTGCATGCATATTGGAAGGAATGGCGACCGCAATAGCTGCATTTCAGTCGACTGACTTTTCGCAGTTGGGTCGGTCGATTTTGGTGAAGGGAGAAATAGCCAGAGGGAAGGAAGAAACTCGCCGGAGAGGAGGAAGAAGATCGTTGGGTTGGGCAGGTTACCCTGGTGTCTATCTTAGGGTTCAGGGTGGGGCGGTGGTGGACAGCGATGGGGGAGGCGGGGGGGGGGGGATTCCCCGGAGAAAACACTCGGTGCGCCGGGCCTAGAGGGATGGCCGGGGCGGTGGGGGGTGATTCCGGGGAGGGCGGAGAGGCGGGAGCGCTGCCGGGCGGTGGTTCGTGGTGGCGGCTGAGGAATAAGAACAGCCGATCTGGTTTTTAAGGAAAACTGTTGGGAGGAGGAAGACACAATCAAGACCGTTCATTTTCTATCCGCCGCTTCAGATTCATTAGAGCCAGATGGACTGACTCAAAACGAGAATTCAGTCGACTGGCTCCTAGCCATTCGCCCAGGCCCACGACCAGCACCAGTGTAGCTTAACGTTAACCGTATCACAACCATATTAATCAAGCCAACTTTTAAACTAGCTACCCGCGAGCCCCCCCCCCCCCCCCCCAACGATCAGGTTGCCCCTTAATAGCGATGAGTTATTAGCAGATTTTTTTTGTGTGCGCACACGATTCGTGGTTGTCTCGCCCCCCGCCCCCTTGCCTCCCGTAGCCCATGTATACATGTACTTGCAGGCAGCAGGTCAAAGCCCATGTAGTGATTGCAGCAGGTAGCAGGTCAAAGGCCCAAATATTAGAAGAACGAAAAGAAAAGAAATACAGCCCACCGTGAAACAGAAAGACCCACAGGCTCACGCACGTCGCACGTACACGATAGTTTCGTCTGGTCGCTTGTTTCCAATCTGCAAGTTCCTGGCTTCCTGCGATCGGAAAAAACCTACTCGCCGCCGCCGCCGCCGCGTAGTAGATCATCTACCGTCGAGAAGGGAAGGCCACAGGCAAGCGCCGTCGCACAGATCCATGGGCACATTCCGGCCGGCCGACAGCGATCAAGAGAGGAATAAGGGTTAGTTTATTTTTTAGGATGAGATTAGTTTGTGTCTTGTAATGTAATCGTAGAACTACATACAAGGTAAACTAATTAGAAAATTTTCGATTCTCGACTTGTGTTTGTGTAGACATGAAGATGAAGAGAGATGAATAAATCATAATTTTTTTATGCCAATTGGTTCAAGCTGTCAGCCATGTGAACATGATGCAAACACAAACGATCTGCAAAATAGCCAAGAGAACAACCCTAGTCCTGCTGAAGGTGATTATCAGCCTGATCATTGTTTTAGCCAGCATAAAGTGGATTAAGGGAAGCACTATCACAAGACGCCACCATGGACCTAAAGATGCATGACTTCCTCTGCCTCCGTGGTACAACCCCTCTCATTAACTTCAAATCTTTTAATTTATTTTGTCTAACATGAATGATCGTTGATTGATGGACATGAAAATCAGATTGGAATCAATTCTTTGTAGTACAACATACCAAATTTTGCTGTATACATTTAATACAAAATGAAGTTGTCTTGTCGAAGATGAACAATTTGGTAGTCTTTTTCTAGTGTTTACATCAATGAAAATATGGTTTCAGTTTTGGCCTTTTACACGGTCTTAATATTTTTTGGCTGGGTCGAAGCTCATTAGTAAGTAAGAGCTCAAGTTAGGAACTTGCCCCCCCCCCCCCTCCCCCCTATACCAAATTCCTGGCTCCGTCCCTGCCCGCGAGGAATGGTTTCCAAATGATAATCCAGCATGCTTGGGAATGTATAGTACTATGTCCCTACCACATCTGCATGAGAAATCATGAACGGTCGGTCACTCAACGTACACTAGCTACAGACCAAGAACTACAAGTCTACTAGTAGGACAGACCAGACCAGCTTTGGTTCAGACTCGATAATTTAGTGCTAACAACTTTGTGTCGCTAACCGCCTATTGTTAATGCTAGCTTGACAGGACTGCCATTTGTTTAGTTTGACCAACAGTATGAGGAATTGAACGGACGACTCAAAGTTTATTCACAACTTTATCACAAGGGAGGTGCTCCCTTCTAGATTCTTGGTGCATTATTTCGGTAAATATCTGGTTAACAAAGGTCCCGACTTAGTTTGTAAAATGTTTCCTTTTTTTGCAGAAATTAGTTTGTAAAACCTTAACAAGCACAACACGAGCTTGGTGTACTTCGTTCTATAGATCCATCTCAGAGCTGTTTCACCATAGCCTAGCAGAAAGATAGTGAGATGGCCATTTGTTTCTTTACAAGAGGGAAAAAGGAAACAAGTGGGAGAGGAGCGAGATGGCAAGATGGCAGTGCAAACGAACGAGTTGAGCCGACGAGTTTCAGAAAACAACATAAACGAAAGCCATGGATGCCCATCAAAGTCTCTACGCGTAGTAGGACTGACATGGCGATAGAGGTTCCGTGCGACGACGGCCACACAGTGAGTGCCATGCGATGGCTCGAGCTCGATCTGAAGCTCAAGCTCAAGCTCGACCGCTCCCACCAACGGCGATAACGACCCTGTCCCGTAGTAGAATAAAAAATCTCAGGCACCTGCCGTCAACTCGCCCAAGCTAACACCCAAAAAATTACTATGCCACTGTTTAAGAATTGGACAGTGTTGATTGATGGACCGGTCGATGTGCGGCATTATTCGTAGAGAGATCTTGACCGGAGGGACGATAGATAATACAAGTCTTTGTCTCCCGACGCGCTTTGTGACCCAAGCTAAGCAGCAGCAAGCACCATGCTACAAGATCTTCTGCTTGTTGAGAGAGCAGGAAGCCATATCCCTTGTAATTCTTGCCACCGATGTCCATCAGTTTACCTAGCAAAGCAGGGACAATGTCCCTAGCAGATATGAATTATTTCTCATCGAAACAATGGAACGAGTAAGCTAAGAGCATCTCCAACAGACGTCCAACGGAGACGCGCCCTAATTTTTTTTTTACAACGCCAAAATAGCGTTTTAGCGATTCGAATGGCTGAACATCTCCAGCAGGCGCCCAAAAATATACAACCAAACTAGATCTCCAGCAGACGCCCAAAATCAACCACACGCGCCTGTGTCCAGTTCGCCGGCCGTGGCATGCTCGCCGCCATGGTCATGGCCAAGCGCCGCCGCCCGTGGCCTGCTCGCCGCCGTGGCGGTGGCCGCGGTCCGCCCCACCCCGCCGCCCTGGCGGCGCCCGCGCCCCTCCCCTGATCGCCTCGCTGTGGCCGCGCCCGCGCCCCTGCTCGCCTCGCCGTGGCCGTGCCCGCGCCCCGCCCCTGCTCGCCTCGCCGTGGCCCCGCCCCTGCTCGCCTCGCCATGGCCTGCTCGCCGCCGTGGCGGTGGCCGCGTGGCCGCGGTCCGCCCCGCCGTCGTGGCCCCGCCCGCGCCCCTCCCCTGCTCGCCTCGCCGTGGCCGCGCCTTCGCCCCGCCGGCGTGGCCACACCCGCGCCCCGCCCCTGCTCGCCTCGCCGTGGCCCTGCCCCTGCTCGCCTCGCCGTGGTCGCGCTCCTCCCCGCCCCGCCGCCGTCGTGGCCGCGCCTGCACCCTCCCCTGCCTGCCTTGCCGGGGCCGGCTGGCAGGCTGCCGCACGCACGCGAGGAGGCCGGCAGCGGGCGCACGTGAGGAGGCCGGCGGGCTGGCGCGCGCACGCGACGAGGCCGACGGCAGCCAAGGACGCACGGGGCACTTTTTCAGCGTGAGTGGAAAGTTCAGCGCGCTCGAGCTCACGCGCCAAATATACGGCTTGCGATCCAGTTTCGTCCGGCGCGCTGAACACTTTTTACAGCGTGCTCTACTATGCAGCCTCTGTTGGAGTGCTATTTCCAACTCCGCGCGCGCTAAACTTGTGAATTTTTTAGGGCGGCGTTAATATTGGGCGTCTGTTGGAGATGCTCTAACAGTAGTAGTTTCTAGGATTCCAGAACCAACCGAGTGAAGAAGCCACCCCCTTTTGTGTATTAAGGCCAACTCCAGTGCATGGCCCGAAACGAATATCCGTTTTGCCCGAATTCTGTCCATTTGGGTAAGGTAATGGGGTCGTGTCCGGGTCTTTTCTGGGATGCGCCGGCCGGGCGTCCAACACACGACCGCATTTCGGCCGCATCCCGTCTGCATACATTTTTTCTTTTCAAGCACATATCTTTTATTTTCATCATCATTTTTTATACATGGAAGCACGTCACCAAATTTGACTAGAAAAAAAAAGACTAAAGAAAACAAGAACCATAAAAGACATTTTAGAAGACAACCAACTTTCATAACTACTCCCATAAGTTGGATTGGTGCCTTCTTGATGCATTCACTGTTGATATGCGGAGGCTCGATCTTGTGTGCTTCTTTGTTCTTCGAGTCTACAGAAGTAGACGTTGCTTCCTCGCATCTAGTTTCATCTCTAGCCTCTATTCTAGAAACAAGTGCACTAGTCTCATCTCTAGCCTCTATTCTAGCTAAAAGTGCACGAGCATCTACTAAATTGCGTTCTATTAATATATTGATGCATTCTTCTTCCCAATACCAAAAGTTGCATCCATTCTACACAACAAAAAATTATGTTAGCACAACTAGTCAAATCCGAGAGCACAACCGATGCTAAAGTAGCACATATCCCATCGTTTGAGCACTTGATGAACACCCATCCGGGATGTTCCGGCGTTGTAGATACGAGGCGGAAGACCTTTCTTGGGAAGTTGTCGCACTTAATGAGTAGCAATTGTGCGCCGACGAGCCTTTAGGCCGGCACTGAGTCCGGCGTCTGGCCGTTCGTGTATCTGCCGGCGAACCACCGACGGTGTAGATCCGAGTGGCTAGAGGCGGACTCAGTACCTGCATGCGGCGTTGCGGCCTTGTCGGGGCCTTCCGGTCCGGTGTCCGGCTAGTCCATGGCACGTCGCGGTCTCCCACAGCCAGGCGAGCTCAAGGCCGGTCGGATCCGCTCCAAATCCAACCGCCAGCTGTGAAATCAGGTGGCCGTGGTTGGGTAGCTTATGGGCGTCGAGGGAAAGGGGGCTGGGCGAGCGCGCGTCCGAGCTGCACAGCGGCAATGGCAGCGGCGAGGGACGAGAGTGGCAGGGGTGCGGCTGGAGCGCTCGGTGGAGGGGGAGGGGGAGGGGGCCGGGTGGATAGAAAAAACGGAGGCATGCGCCACCGACGGGCCGGCCAAGGGAGGACAATCACACACGTCCCCGCCGTCCATGCGTTGTCCGTTTCACCTCAAAACGGCACAAACTTGGGCCGGGAATGGGTCGAAAGTGAACAGAAAACGGACAAATATCCATTTGCATCCACGCGTTGGGCCGTCTGATATGTCCGTTTTGCTACAAATGGACGCACCCAGACAAGATGTGGTCGCGCACTGGAGTTGGCCTAACGAGTGAATTCTTTAGCACGGAATGGTGATCATCATTGGTAGCCAAGTCTGAAAGAGGATCAGGTGACGCGGTTAACAAAAGTAGGTGCACGTTTCGCTGCTGCTTTGGTCCTAGCACTCACTCTACCAGCAACACTGGCGTACGTGCCAGGATAAAATTACTGTTCTGACCCTTTGTGCTAAGTAAATCCCGTTTTGACCTCGTTTGGAAAAAAAATTCGTTTCTGACCTTTTATGGTGACGCTAAGGTCCCTGGCGTCTGGGTTGCGAAGCAGACGCCAGGGTCCCTAGCGTCTGGCCCCTGGCCCGCACTGACCGCCTGCCCGTTGACTTGCTGACATGGCAAAGGGGCCAGACGCCAGGGACCCTAGCGTCTGGCCCTGGTAACAGAATAACCCTTGGGGAAAGTGTGTGGGACCCACCCCACACACTTTCCCCAATCCAGCCCGAGCTTGAAGAAGAGCTGCTGCCCCCCCCCCCCCACTCTCTCTCACCCCTCAAGCTCCCCCCTCAAATCCTCCCCAAAAGGTGCTTCCCTTAGGTGGATATTTCCATCACTTTGTTGCTTGTGGTAATCTCCCTCAAATCATCCAATTATTTTTTGTCAAATCTTGTTATTTTGGTTGCATTTTATACATGTTGGTGGAACCCTAGTTCATGTTTTCTCCCTTATGTTAGTGTGAATGGCTTGGTTAACTTTGATAATATAGTGCTATGCATGGTGTGTAGTAGGAATATATGCTTGTTGAGTAGAAAGATTGGGGGTTAGGGTTAGTTAGTGATTAGGGTTAACTTTGCTTAGTGTGTGTTAATTAGTGATACTTTAGTGGACATCACCAATAATTTAGTCTTGATATGATTTGGATATAATTAGATGTATTTGGATAAACACACCAATTCTCATTGAAGTCTTAAATGCATTCATGTTATTTTTAGATGGAGAGACTTGTTAATGTTCATTACATGGACAAGGAGGCATTCTTGAGTAACAATGCCTACACGGGTGAGGAACCATTGGTTTTTTGATACAAGCCCTAGCTATTAGGATGTTGTTGCTAAAGTGAGACAAGTCTTAGAGTGGATGGACACCAATGTTGATGTTAAGTTAATAGGAAGGTATGATGTTGGAGTTGGAGCCAAATCTCGCTTGAAAAGTATGCCTATCACCTCGGATTTGCATTGGGATGTATACAAGGAAAAAGTATCCCAATCGGAAGACAAGTCACTTGAATTGTTTGCCACCAAGGTTGAATCTCCTCGGTTTACCATTGATTTGAACCGGCATGTCTCTTCCCCAATGGATGACATGAGCGAGAGGAAAATGGTGCCACTTGTTGAGCATAGGGTTGTGGTTGATGCCCCCAATGTTTATCCCCAACCACGTCCCCGTGTATCCCCGTCCACTTTGAAAATGCTCTCTGGTTAGGGAACCAGACACCAGGGACCCTTGCGTCTGGGTCTCTATCCAGAGAGCTTTTTTCCTGTTTGCATAACTGCACACCCAGACGCCAGGGACCCTGGCGTCTGGATCGTTTTGCTCGCGCAGGTAAACAGACACCTGTCTGATCTGTTTGTCTGCATAAGTGCACTCACAGACGCCAGGGACCCTGGCGTCTGGGTTCCTATCCTATCCAAAGTGCAAATATCGTGTGGATAAGATTCTTTGGGCCCACCTCGAGCCCTCTCATCCATTCATCTCCACCTCTATCCATGTCATTCCTTTCGTTCAACTCCACTCACTCTACTCACTCTCACCTCTAGCCCTCTCGTTCACTCACTCTCATCCAGTACCATAACCCCCCTCAAATCTCTCACGAATCGGTCCGGTTTCACCGTTGGATCTTCAGGGTTTCGAAACTAGAAGGTAAATCAACTCCACCCCCACTTATTGGTTGGTAAACCCTAGTTTGTTTGTTTTCCTCATGGTTTAATGTATCATAGGTTAGGTACTAAGAGATTTGTGTGTTGTAGATGGCTAATGGTACTCAGTGGGTGCTTAGCCCTGTTGTTCATGTCCAAGGCTTGTCTCCATGTGTTGTGCAAGTTAGTGAAGTAGACCTCACTTTTGATTGGTTGAAGACTAAATTCATGTTGAAGCAAGGCTTGAAGGAAGAGGATTTTGTGTACTACGTCAGCAGGAGGCAGGCAGATGGCCCCGGGGAAAGAAAATTGGTTGACATAACTGATGATGACAAGATTCAAGAAATGCTGCAACAATGGAAATGGAAAAGGGTTGTTGACTTGCATTGCTACAGGAAACCGAGTTATATGTGATGTTCATGTCGTTTGAACTATGGTGGACCATCGTGGTCATGAGCTGCTTATGTTATTCGAGACTATTTGTGTAATTTGAGATTATGTGATGAACTTCTCATTCGAGACTATTTGTGTACTTTGAGATTATGTGATAACTATGCTTGTCATTTGCTATTATGTGAACACTAATGTTTGTCATTCGATACTATAGGAGTTTTCTAGAACAGAATGGAAAAAGTACTACACCAGGGCCAGACGCCAAGGACCCTGGCTTCTGGTTCCCCTGTTTCTGCTGTCCAGGACTCTGCTTCTGCTTCCAGTCGACCCCAAGACGCCAGGGTCCTTGGCGTCTGGTCCCCTGACTTGAAACCAGACGCCAGGGACCCTGGCGTCTGGTTCCCCTATATATTATTTTGAACTTGCTGTTTGACACAAGAAGATAGCACATATATATTCATATGATAGGTTCATACAACACAGAAGATAGCACATTTCACATAACTTTCACCACGACAAATTCTTGCATACAAACGACAAGTTCATAGATTTTTCATCACGACAAATTCAAGCATACATAAGACACCAAGTGCATACATATGGTACCAAGTGCATACATAAGACACCAAATTCAAGACAACCAAGTTTTTACCACGACACCAAGTTCATGCATACAAACGCCACCTAGTTCCTCCTTCCTCTCTTCACAATGGTTGCAAGTGTAGGCTCCTCCTCTTCGCTAGCCTCCTCCTCCTCTTCGTTGTATGCCTCCTCCTCCGCCTCAATGTTGGCCTTATATCTTTGCATTCCTGTTGGGATAAGCTTAAGAGGATACTCCGGACTATGGAATTGTGTGTTCCATGTCTTCTTTCTACCTTTCTTGCCTTGTGTCTTAGCAATGGCTTTGCCTTTCCTATCACGAGCATTGCCTTGTGTCGGTTGTGATGGTTGTGGAGCATCAACATCATACTCATGATCCTCGTGCTGTGTTGCATCATACTCTTGATGCATTGGCTCCTCTTGATGCATTGGCTCCTCTTGATGTGTTGCCTCCTCCTCCATGTCATCATCGTTCTGGAGTAAACGCCGTCTATGAGCTCTGGCGGCGCGGGTACCAGGTGCGTACACCTCACTGGACTTAGCACCATGGCAAGAAAGCATTGCTGCCATCTTATGGAACCGCTTCTTGAACTTCTGCAACAACACAAAATATGATACGATATGAGATGCAAATAAATAATCCGCGAAAAGAAACTTTTCTAATATATTTGTCACACCTCCATCGTGCTCCTAAGAGTTCTCTCAGATAATCCACCACCAAGTGGATGACTCAGTGCAACATTGGCATCGTTGACGCAAAGAAGCAACTCTCGGCCCTGCAATTCATGAACACACCAAACTTATGTATTTGAAAGAAGACAACATGATGCAAATATGTTAGAATAGGTCAAACAGGCTACCATTTCGTCATGCATCGGTGCGTAGTCAACATGAGCCCCTCTGGTGTCTCTCACAGCCGTGTTGAAGGTATGATAACCTTCTGCAGTCTCCGGGTCTTCAGACACCAACTCCGACCACTCGTCGTGAGTCCAACCTGGCTTCAGCTTCAACCGGTAACGATCCGCATACCACACTTGATACTTCTGATATGCGGGCTGATTGTGAGGTCTATTCTCTGATTGCACTAGCGTGTCTCTTTGATTCCAAATTTCTATCCATGCACGGTGTTTGTTTGCCCAATCCAATATATCCTGATTGTTCCTTCGATCGAACCTACAAATGATGCACGGGACAAAGCATTAGCAAACATTTACTTATTCAATGCTCTACTACATACTCAAGGCATGCTTGCTTACCGATGCAGAGATTGAATTTCCTCCTTGCTCTCCTCAATTGGAATACCTTGTCTTTTTCCAAATTGTCTTGTCACACGGTCTACAAAGTGCCACTCGACGGCGAAGAAGCATATCATTGGGCACCTCGCCCGCCAAAGATGGCTATCACGCGTGCACATCTCATTAAGATCAAAGTCACGATCTTCCACATAAGGCAACCAATATACCTGCAAAACAAAGAGATACATTGTTAGCTACATAAGTCTTATTCTTAACTAAATTTTATCTCATCGAACTTCTCAAAACCTGCTCAGCAGTCAAGGTGTCCAGCTCGTTCATATAGCACTTGTACCGCACATGCGAGCTTCCTGTGTAGACTGTCACTTGTTCCCAATAGTAAGCAAGCGTAGGGCGCCGATATGGATCATCATCATGCAACCCGTCATGATTAACCCGTGGGTTTGGCAAGAGGGGGTTCTTGAAATCAGGCCGTCCAACCGGGATCCGCTCCCACATCCACACGGATAGGCTCAGCCAGACAATGAGGATGTATCTCCCTTTCTCCGACACGCCAAGTCAAGCTGCAATCAAACATACATGTTACATATGAAGGCGCATGACAAATGCAAGATAAATGGTTGCAAATATCTCTTACCTGACGATACAAATATGCTAGTGCGGCCGAACCCCAGCTATACTGGGTATCCCAGTTATTGAGTAGCTCCAAGAACATCCAGAGGGCTGAGTTCCCGGTTGCATCTGAGAAGACTACCTTGGTTAGTACATACCAAAGATAGGCCCGCGCGTACTGCTGCACAACCACGTCATTGGCATCCTGAGGGCACGGATTGGTGTTTCCTCTGACCATTTTTAGCCAAGAATGCCTCACTTTCGCGGTATCGGCATTTCCTTCCTGACGGCCCTCGGGCTGAACGCCAATTAAAGCGGTAGTCCGTTCTCGCCAATCACGCTGACACGACCGGTAACAGCTTGTCCGTTGATAGGTAGGCCGCTTATCATAGCCATGTCCTGAAGGGTCATCGTCATCTCCCCACATGGAAGGTGGAAGGAGTGAGTCTCCGGCCTCCAACAATCCACAAGTGCGGTCAGCGCCGCGTGGTTCACCGGCGGAGCGTGTCGCTTAAACTGCAACACGAATGGGAGAAGACCCAATCTCCGAATGTAAGGCTCATACCGCGGGTCGTAATCAAAGTCATCAGCGGAATGACCCCTCATGCGCAGAGCAACTACTTGCTGCAAATAAAGTGATGCTTTAATAATCAATACAAGAACACAAATGAGAAACAACGAAAATTGATAAGTCTTGCTTCTTACATGTCCGTTCTCAATGGCACGAGCACGATGCTCCTTATCCCACTCATCGATTAATCCGTCATACCAAGGTCCCTCATCATCCGCCATCCTACAAAACAAATCACAAACAAACATCTATGAATACATGAACAATATCAAACAATTAGCTTCTCCAAGTTTATGCCATATGAAAACACCATTCTTCTCAAACATAACAACATCATTTCTTTCTTCTACATATGCACACATATCATCTACAGTACCAAATTTCACCATCAAATAAATTTCGTAATCATCATCCGCCATTCTATTGAATAAATCATGTCACACACAATAATCAAATTTCATCATCTCTTTTGCATAAAAAAAATTGCCATCTATATATTCAACTATATTGTCATACCACTTCACACAATAACAACATCATTTCTTTCTTCTTCATATGCACACATAATTCTTCTCAAACATACCAACATCATCTCAATCAAATAAATTTGTCAAATATACACAAAGTCCTACATACAAACCAATTGATTTTACCTACATGTTCAACTACACATCATCTATTGCCTACCAAATCATCTATCAACTACAAACAATTTCCTAAAACAAAGAAACCATCTACTCATCTAACATCACCTAGTGTTGAATAATGCATCCAACAAGAGAGGGGAAAGCAAAAACAAATTGGAGGGAATGGGGGAGAATACCTCAAAGAAGCTTGGGGGGGTCAGATCTGCGAGTTTGAGCGGTTAATGGAGTAGATCAAGAGGGGGGGTGGGTGAGGGAGAGGAGGGGCGACGAACAGAGCCTTCTGTTCGTGAGGCGCAGCCAGGAGAAGTTGAGATGGGGATGGGTGGGCTGCCCCGCGCCGTTATCCACTTACCAGGGCCAGACGCCAGGGTCCCTGGCGTCTGGCCCCGTTGCCACGTCAGCAGGTCAACGGGCAGGCGGTCAGTGCGGGCCAGGGCCAGACGCCAGGGACCCTGGCGTCTGCTTCGCAACCCAGACGCCAGGGACCTTGGCGTCATCAAAAAAGGTCAGAAACGAAATTTTTTTGCTAACGAGGTCAAATCGGGATTTTCTTTGCACTAAGGGTTAGAACAGTAGTTTTGTCCTACGTGCCATTGCCACCCGGGGAACTCGACAGATCTCGAGTCTACACGCGGTGAAGAAGTATTGCGGATGACGCGTTGAGAAGATTCTATCTATGCCTACCTTGTCCGTCCGTCGTCCTCTTGTTCTGGCAAAAATAAGATGGATTCGACAAGAGCAGTATCCACATCCGCATGGGCATGGCAGCCCTCTTGTTTCTGTACCAGCGTTTCACGTCGAATAACGACCTGCCGCGTCGATCTACAGTAGATCTCTCAAGGCCACGCGGGAAGCTGCGGCACCTGCTGGCCCTAAAGTTATCTGCCGCCTGGATCAGTAGTTGCACGTACGCACGCGCTTTTCACGGCATGGTATGGCTATTCAAAAGAGAAGGATTTCCAGTGACAGACTGCCAAATTTAGGAAATATTGTCCCTGGTCCGTGTGATACTACGGCAGTACGATGGGAGCAAGTGGGATTGCTGGCGCTTGCGAGGCATCGCGCCTGGAGAATTTTGGGACCCGACCTGACCTGACGAGAATTTTGCGGTAATTTTCGTCCCCAGCATCCCGGTGGGTACGTGGCCGTACCAGTCGGTCTCATCTCATCTCACTGCGACCAAGGCCAAGCTAGATCGCGGCATGACCTGTGAGTACTTGGGTGTACACAGGCTATATATGCCAAATCAATCAACTTGGTTCGGTTGCCAAGTTTGATTTCGACGACGAGAAGTCCACCGGTAGCCGGCCACAGGGTTCACCGAAAGGCCAACACAACAAAATACATACAAAAAAACACACCCTCAAAAATGATATATACCAAAACAATTACCCCAGAAGGATACCAAAATAGTACTCATCATGGATCGATCGCATGCGTACTGTGCAACGCAACAGGTAGGGCTTACTTTAATCGGCCACACGTAGACGTGAGTAGGAGGCATACGTCTGCCCGTTTCATTTGCTGGTCGACCGACCGGGGACGGCGCGGGTTTTGTTGGATTGGAAGATACATCCATCGACCGATCCGTCGCCGTCCATCCTACACGAAAACTGCGATTCCACGTACTTTTGCTCGCACAAGTCCAAGACATCCTACCTTCATGTCTGTACTGTATTTGTACAGCTTATTATCTCTCGTCGTCACTACAGCTCGTGAGCGTACAGGTGTACGTGGCTCTTGCCATGCAACTTGGAACGAACCTACCTGACAAATGCTAACTCTCAAATGCTGTCACTTGCAGTTGCAGTTGGATTAGTTGCCACACACGGCGTTGGGGCAGCGACCCGGGTGAGCTGGGTGGTGTCGGTACTCGCGTGGAACTGAGGTGGCGAGTGGCGAGTGGCGACGGCTGCATATTCGGAATGGCGACATATGTTGATTTTGGTGCCATCGCCGTGTAAATGTCGGTTTCTGCCGCGGGCGCTACTTGGAGTTTGGACTGAGAAACTTCGCTGTAATTGTTCTCACCATCACTTCGAAAGAAAAAAAGAATTTTGTGTAGTCCTCGGTCCTCGGAAACAGATCTTCGCGACCAGTTGAGTAGGGTAATTTCGCATTGTTTCATGTACTCCCTCCGTTCCCAAATATAAGTATTTCTAGAGATTCCAATAAGTGACTGCATAGGGAGCAAAAATGAGTGAATCTATACTCTAAAATATGTCTACATACATTCGTATGTTGTAGTCCATTTGGATTGTCTAAAAAGACTTATATTTAGGAACGGAGGGAGTACTGCTTAGTTGAATGCCTCAGGGGTACGTTAACCGTATCAAGTATGTTTATCAAGCACACGACTAAACTAGCTCTGTGTGCAAGGTTGCAAATACTTTTCAAATCTTGTGTGCTAGGTGGTCTACGGACCTGGATGTAATTTTTATTATTTCTGGTGTTCGTTGTACTGCCATGATTAAAAATGAATAGATAGAAAGTTTTTCGCAAAAAAAAATCTTGGCAATCCACCATGTATAGTAAGTTCGTATCCTACTACATTTGTAAGAGCATCTATACGCGTCTGGGTGCTTCCGCAGACAGCTACTGGCAGCCCCTTATTTGGCCGGTCAGACAACCACACACCTCAAATGTGGACCCTCAAATTCATACAATCTATGAATGATACACAAATTCGACAAAAGCAAAATAACTCATAGTTCAATAATCCGGGCATGCCAAAATAAAATTCAAGTCCGAGTGGATGGCACGATCCTTGTTAGCGGACTCGATGGAAGGGTTTCGTAGGGTTGGGCGCGGCAGGGGTGAACGCTGCTCCTCGAGGTCCACATCCGCTCCCTGCAATACTGCTTCCCTCTCCTGCTTCCTCTTTCGCCGCTTCCTACGGGCGGCGTTCTCCGGCTTGCATGCCGGAGCCGAGCACGGGACAACAACGGACGCCCCCGCCATGGCGGCGGTGTTGGATGAGCTAGTAGACATCTAGGGCGGAGGATGGGGACCGACAACATGGTTGGTGGAGCAAGGGTGGAACGACGGCGGCGGCTCGACCGTGCGAAATGGTGGACGGAGGAGGGCGGTGCGTTTGGTGTGCTCCGGCATGACGGATGCGTCCGTGCACGCCTGGGCCTCCTCACAACTGCCTAGATTTGGGTTGTATATAAAGGTGTGCTAGTCAGTTCGGGCATTTAGTGCCGGTATGAGGGGAAGAGGATTTGTACACCTGCGTGTTCCACACCCCTATATGAACATTAAGTTCAAAAAACATACTAGAAAAATTCAAAACAATCAGGGTTTTGGGATACGAAACCTGGGTGCTCAATCTACTTTCGTGAAAAAATATCAGTAAACGTATCCATGGCTTAAGACAAAAAAATTCCTATGTGTAGAAAAAGAAGTGTTTGCATGGATTTTTAGTTCGGACTGTGTTTTCTTCGCAACGGGTACATTTCCTTGTATTTTTCTACGAAACTTCATGCAGGAGTAGATTGGGCACCAAAGTTTGAGATTTCAAGATTTCGGATTTTTTTGAGTTCTCCTAGTATTTTTTGAATTTAATTTTCGTATAGGGGGCCGAGCACCCAGGTGCTTCCGTGTATTTTCCCGGTATGAGGAGCCTATCTAGATCAGTTTTTTCTTTAATCGGTCAGTGACCAAACCGTCCGACCGAACGTTTATGGCCGGTTTAAGGCGTCTGACTATAGATGCTCTGAGAGTACTATTAATCGATACTTGGTCAGTCTGCACATCGATCGGTATTCAAATGCTCCGTTTGGACGTCCCTTCTCTAACAGTGTTCAAATGGTCCAATGGTCATGTATAGGTACATATGGTTCTTTGCAATCATGACAGGTCACTCAATGTACACTAGCTAGAGACCAAGAACTACAAGTCTACAGCAGACTAACCTTGCTTCAGACCCAATACTTTAATGCTAACAGCTTTGTGCCGCTAACTGCTATTCTTAATGTTAGCTTGACAGGACTTTGGCCATTATCTGCCCTAGGTTAATTTGATCCATGTAATCAAAAATTGAATGGATGGTTCTAAGATGATAATTCGGTTCTTTGCACACACAAAAAAAATACGAGAGAGGTGCACCTTCAAGTAACTCTTACAAAAACATTGTTGTAGAAATTCAAAAAAATACATCTAATTTTGGGGGGTGGGGGCTAAGTCTTCTTCCTCTACACCCACCGATGGCGTGCCATGAGCAAAACTTGTTGCCATCTCTGAGCCTCCATCTCAGCAGGTCAAAAAAAGTAAACCAAAACTTTACTCCTTACCCTACTAGCACCGGCCAAAGCCCTGGGGTCATCACCTCCTTCTGTTGCTAGAGCGACAGACACAGGGAGAGGGGTGGTCTCGATAGGCAAGAAGGTAGATCTGCCCACGCGTTGGTGGCCTAGTTCCGGGGGGGGGGGGGGGGGGGGGGAGGGGGGGCTCTTGACCCCCTTTAGTTAAGATTCTTTGTGCGTTATTTGGGTATTGAATTAAATAATAATAATAATTAATAAATGTTAAAATATATGCTTTCCTTTTCTTCTATATAAAGGTTGAGCTTTTGGGATATGTGCATATGTAGCTCAAGTTTTTTCCTCCAACATAATCATTTGTATGTTTTGTGTCCAGCTGGGGCTTAGGAGTTAAGATTTCAAGGTCGGGTTTTTATTTCCTGGCCCAAGTGCATACAATAACATACTGGGAATTTATCTACGTATTATTTTGGGTTCGCTAAAAAAACTATTATTTTGTTCTGTCGATTCATTTCAGAATTGTTGGATCGTCGACCTGGAAAATAGCTAGTGAGACGCACTTCGTTTATTTGAAGAAGGAAAAGATAAAGAGGATAGGAGAAGGATGGCAAGATGTGCACAGCAACGAATCGACGGACGAGCTTCATCATCAGAAAAGGAAAGGATGTGCATGGGATACATTGATTAAACCGAAAGTGCAAGGCGGCATGGGGTTCCGTGATTTTAGACTCTTCAATCAGTCACTTCTGTCTAGACAGGCTTGGCATCTTATTGCTTACCCTGACAGTTTATGTGCGCAGGTGCTCAAAACAAGATATTACCCGGCGGGACGTCTGGAAGATACGGTCTTTTCGGGCAACTCATCCCAAACGTGGCAGTCTATTGTCCACGGTCTTGAGCTTCTCAAGAAAGGTCTAATTTGGCGCATTGGTGATGGTGCTTCTGTACGTATTTGGCGTGACCAGTGGATACCACATCCAATTGCGAGGTTGCCAATATCACCCCAGGGGCGCTGCCGCCTTCGGCGTCTTAGCGAGCTCCTGGACGACCGAGGAAATTGGAACGTGCAACTACTTAACCAACATTTCATGTCAGTAGATGTCATGGAAATTATGAAGATCAAGGTGGTGCCACGGTTGGACAGAGATATTATCGCTTGGGCGCCTGAGCGTTCTGGATCGTTCACAGTCCGGAGTGCTTATCGTCTATCATATGATGAGATTCACCGTCAGACTACAGTCGCATCGAGTAGGGCGCCGGACGGGCGACGTGCCGTTTGGGCACTTATATGGAGGTGCCCTGCTCCACCAAAGGTGCGTATCTTTGCATGGCGTTTGGTCACAAATTCACTGGCTACTTGGGTGAATAAAAAATCACGGAAACTTGAGGTGTCTAACCTTTGTCCGCTGTGTGCGATGGAACCGGAGGACACGTTCCATACATTCTGTAGATGCCCATTGGCTGTTGCTTTGTGGAACGCCATGCAGGAAAAATGGCTATTGCCGGACTTAGCTTCAGTGAGGAATACAGGCCCTGAGTGGCTTTTTGATCTTCTGTATAAGCTAAATGAAGATGATCACATGCATGTGTTGATGGTGCTGTGGAGGAGTTGGTATGTACGTAATGAAATAGTACACCATAAGCTACCACCTCCAATTGAAGCTTCCTGCAGATTTCTAATTAGCTATGCTGAATCTCTTCGATGCATCAATCATTTTCCAACCACTGACATCATCAAAGGGAAGATGGTGCTGCCACCGATTGGGTATAGTTCTACAATGATAAATACAGCAACGCAACATGCAGCCACAGTCCAGTGGTCTGCCCCGCCGGCCGGTCGCGTGAAGCTGAATGTTGACGGGTCGTTCGTTGATACCGATGGTGGATTAGCAGGAGCCGGTATGATCCTACGTGATAATGACGGCAACATTATCTTCTCCGCTTGTCGTTCTATCTTGCATTGTTCCGGACCGCTCCAGGCTGAGCTGTTGGCATGTCAGGAGGGATTAAGCCTTGCTCTACAATGGTCTACTCGCTCGGTAGACATCGAGATGGACTGCATGAATGCAGTCAAGTTGATCAAGTCGCCTACCATTGACAGATCGTCACATAGAATGATAGTTCAGGATATTAAAAGGCTCTTTGGTGAAAGGGATATCTCTATTGCTCATGTAAGTAGGAATCAGAACGTTGTTAGCCACACACTTACTGCTTTCGGACGATCGGAGGGCCGAACTGCAGTTTGGTTGCGCTCTGAACCTGCAGACGTTCCTCTGCTATGTACGAACGAATATTCCAACAATTGAGCAATGAAATCCTTTTAACCCCGCAAAAAAAAAAGGATTTGTGCCCATGAAGTCTCCACGCGTTGTAGGACTGACATGACAACTGAGATTCCTTGCCACGACAGCGACGCGGTGCCATGCGACGGGATTGAGAGCGAGCACATGATGGGCCACGCACGCACGCTCAAGCACGGTCCTCGAGCTCAACCGCTCCCGCCAACGGCGATAACGACCCTGTCCACAGTAATCAAAAGCTCACGCACCTGCCGTCAACTGCGCGCCAAATATACCCACGCACACAAGACCAAAATTAGTACGCCACTGCTACTGTTTAAGAATTGGACACTGATTTGATTGATGGATCGGTCGATGCGCGGCAGAGATCTTGACCGGAGCTACAATAGACAATACAAGTCTTTGCCCCCGCTACGCGCTTTGTGACCCAAGCTTCAGCAAAGCCCCCTCCATCCATGTTACCACCACCAAGATCTTCTGCTCGTCGTGTCCCTGGCATGTCAATGCTTGCCTCCGATCTCCATCGGTTTCCAAATATTAACACTGGTTCCATGGTGACATTATCTCGCCTGATTGGCCAGAACCGGGCGTGATGGTACCACACGGAGGGGCCACAGAGTAGTGCAGTGCCTTGAGACCTGGAGGATCTAACATTCCAAGTCAAGGCCTTCTTGCTCGCTCGCCCTTTCTTTGCTTCCGACGTGTAACGCGTCTCTCGCCTCTCGGGCACCACGACATCCTCCCATTATATTTGCATCTCTCTGCCCCAATGGCAGCGCTGTCAAGCAACCGCGTGAGACGCCACCAAGTTGCACCACGACGTGGACGCCGACGACGAGGGTTGCATTTGAACGAGACTAATTACGCCGCGGACTCCTCTCCGTTCTGAATTTAGCTCATCCTTCTACAGGCTAAATAAGCTTATCCCTGATGGCATCATCAAAATAGGCCACCGTAGCTCGATAGTTGCACAGCTTTGATTGGTTGGAAAGAGCAGCTCGAGTGTTTGTCTGTAGATAGGTGTTGCTCCATTTGTGTGCTAGCTTGTTGCATAAAAAAAAGAGCATTTAAGTGAGCGATCTTTTTTTTTCGAGGAACCGGCAGGAGCACTGCCTTTTCATTTCAGACGAGAAAGAGGGGTTTATGTACAAAGATGCCAGGTTTTTCCGGGGAAACCTGACGAAACCCTTATAAGAACCATTGTGGTATGCTAAGTGAATCTTAAGTGAGCGATCTGGACCAGGGTTCAGAACTGATGACGGTTAACGCGTCTTCCCAGCATCACTTGTTTTACTACAACTAGTACACAAGGAAAATCCTATTCCTACGTAAAACTTTTCAAAAAATAATGATAATATACCTCTTATTTTTTGCGAGAAATGGCCATAACCCGACTACATATTTTATTTTATTTTTGCGGGGAAACCCGACTACATATTTGAAGCTACTATACTATAGCTACCTAGGAGGAGGACCTGTTCAGTCGAAGTTAAAAAAAAAACTGTTAAATCGCTATCTCGGTCAACATGTCAAGATATTCTAACATGTTCTGCTTAACCATCTCGACATTTCATTGCTCCAACAAAAAATAACGTCATGTGGTGGGTCTCCTGTATAAATCCATGTTTGGTACTAGTTGACGTAACCAACAATGAGGGCGTTATTGAATATATTTAGAGAACAACACTCAAAATGGTTATTTCTGAATTCACATAGAATAGAAAGACTGTAAAAGTATATGATTATTTTTTGTTTGCGTTTACTGAAAGTTCTGGATCATTTTCTTTACGGAAGAGTTAACTTGTACTATAACTAGTTGTTTAGTAACTTAATTTGTTTTTTCCTCAAAATTCACACGTGAATATTTTCACACCTTTCAGAAACATATAGTAGATATAATTGTTCGCTAAGTTACCATTTACACTCGGTCAGATGCACCGGTGTTAAAAATTAGCTCAATGTTACTTGAGTAGTCTTTGGCTAGTTGCATTACAATATGGATAGTTTGGACGAGAGATCAGGACCATGTTGACCACCTAGCTAGTGACGGTTTAACGCGTCTTTCATGCAAAAATAAGGAGGGGCCCCTACATGCTTAATCTAGTTTCACAAACTCAAATCACGATCCCAACCAATGATGGGATCCCTCGTATATTAATCCCTATTTGGTAGTTGACGTACTCAAAAGTGAAGCCATTATCGAACATTTGGAGCACAAAATTAGCAAGGCATTATATTTATAAGAGAGTTGTTATTGGAATATAGTGAATATATGTAGTGTGGTTTAGTCAAGGAGTACAACCGGTATAGTAGTTGTTGTAGGAGTGGACTTTGGTTATGCTGTGTACGTGTCAGTGTTGTCAGACCGTCAGTTAGCCCATCTATGTCGGTTGACTAGACCATCAGTTAGTTAAATTAGTTGAGTGCCAGGAATTTGTCAAGATTCTTATCTTTCTAGCTTTGAAAGTTTTCATGCATTGAGACCTTCACAATTCGGCCTCAATTTCCCTTCTTTGCTGTTGTTGTACATCATTTCGAATTTATTTGTTTTGTTTGGTTTTCGCAGGTCGTCACAATCGAAATCCTAGATAGCTTAACACTGAGCTAATTTGTCTTTGCTTACAAAAAACAAAGCTTGGTCACGTATGATTAAGTGTTAACATTTTAGTGCCCGCATCATGTGTTTCGACTTGAGAGGAAGAGAGAAAAAATCACCGACATTTCTCAACATGTGTTTCGACTCCACATGTGAGGTTTATCGACAAATGTTCTGATTTCACTTGTTGCTCATTGACACGAGTGGTCATGACTCGAGAGAATAACAGATATAATGTTGAGCAAATTGCATGACGAGTCATTCATAAATGCATTATGTGTGTTCGTGACAAGACATATGAGCCAATGTCTCACATGTCTTGTCATGACCAATAAGTGTTCATGACAAGACATATGAGTCGATGCCTAACATCATGACAAGACATATGAGTCGATGAGTTGATGACTCACATGTCTTGTCATGAACATTGGTCATGACAAGACATATGTCTCACATGTCTAGTCATTACAATACATATGAACAAATTAAAGTTATTAAGTGCTCATAGCATCTAAAACTCACATGTTTTGTCTTGATCAATAAGTTTTCATGACAAGACATGTGAGTCCATGACTCACATGTCTAGTCATGAGTCATGACAATATATGAAAGCATTAAAGTCATTGAGCGCTCGAGTAGCATCTAGACCTCACATGGCTTGTCATGAGTGGTCCATGTGAGGCCTAGATGCTGCGGGTACTCAATGTTTCAATGGTCACGGTAATATATGCACATCCCATCGAAACATCTTTTTGGCTCACATATTATTATTTTTCTTGAACGGCGTATCCCTTCAAAGTTACCACGGTCACATGTTTCAACGAGCCTCACATGTTTCACTCATGATGAAATCAGAACATATGCTCGAGAATCCATTTGTTAAGAGCATCTCCAACAGCCGCGCTATGCGCCGCGCGCAAAAAACCTGTTTGGCGCGCGTGCTTCGGCTGGTTTGGCGCGCCCGCCCGCGCTGGCTCCAGCAGCCGCGCTATAATGCAGCGCGCGCGCGCCGCTCCAGCAGAGCGCAAAAATACAGCGCGCGCGCCGCACAAACCACTTATTATACATAGCAAAAATGATCAAACAAACAAAACAAATCAACGATAAATAGTTCAATTTCGTTATCATTACAACTCAAACAAATAGTATATCATTTAGTACAACAAATGCAATAAACACAACAAATAGTTCATGAACAATACAATGTCGAATGCAGATATCATCATGCTCTTTGTCGTCCATGCCATGCCCACCATTGTTCAATCAAATCATTCTGAAGTTCATTGTGCGTTGATTGCCGCCGAATGGCATGATAGGAGGCAACAAAACGGGCTACCCTTTCAGCCCTCCGTCGCACTCGCACGGGATTTCCCAAGAGCTCATACTGTGGCGCGGCGCGGCGCGGGGCTACCCTTTGTCAAACACCTTGCGGGCGCGGCGCGGCAGCGAGCGCTCGGGCGCTGTTCCTCGGACGACGGAGGCGCGCGATGGCCGGCGGGACTAGGAGGGGAAGGGGCGGAAGCGCGGGCGCGCGGGGATAGGCCAGGGAAGCCTGAACGGTCGCCGGGGGCGCGGGCGGCGGCGGCGGCGCGATCGGACGGGGTGGAGGTGGGAGAGGATGTGCGGGCGCGAGCGCTGGAGTGTGCCGCGCGCTGCAGCTGGCGCCCCAAATTAACCGCGCGGCTAAGCGTTTTTGTCCGCGCGCCCAAGCCGTTTTTGCGCGCGCGCCGTTTTTGCGCGACCGCTGGAGCGCCCCGCCGCGTTGGGCGCGCGTAAAAACGGCCTATTTTGCGGCGCGGCGCTAGTTTAGCGTGGCTGTTGAAGATGCTCTTAGCATCCGAATATTCTTATCTGTGTACAAACGACGGCCGCTTGTGCGCCGCACGCACCGAAAGCGTTCGCCGGAGGGCTCCGCCGGCGGCGACGCGCGTTGAGAGGGACTTGACCATGCATCGTGAGCCAGTCTGTGACATCGGGCCATTACATCACTCGGGCTCGGCCACTGCGAAGTCCGAACTGAAGCGAACCCTTCTTCCTCACACCTTCCCGGAACCTTCCCCTCACCTTCCCGCCCCCTCCGGCATTGCGGCGGGCTATATAAGCCCAGCCACCCCTCGTCCTCTCGAGGCAAAACACACCCACACATCCACCCTCTCCCCCTCTCCTTCTCCTTCTTCCAGCTCCAGAAAATAGATACGCCGAGTAGGAGGAGAGAGCGAAAGAAACACTTGTGAGTAGCGGCGCCGGCGATCGACATGGCGGCACACAAGCGGCTCCACGACGGGTTCGAGCAGGACCCCGACCAGCCCGAGAAGAAGCGGATGGAGCGCTCCGTCTCCTTCTCCACGTGAGCTTTCTTTGAATCCGCCGCCTCTTGGTTCTTGTTCATGGAGGTGTTTGCTGATTCCATGGCGTGCGTGTGTATTGGGGTTCCAGGGTGATCAGGGAGGCCATGGTGATGAAGCAGGTGCAGAGTGTGTTCCTGGTGATGGAGCCTCTTCTGCGCCGAGTGGTAAGCAGAGCCGTCCACCAGATTGCTGCTTGTCTCGCTCGATGCTTGCTCTGTTCCTGGAATCGAGCGTTCTGAATTCTGATCGGTTGCTCTGCTTCTTGATGGCGCGCGTGCAGGTGCAGGAGGAGATCCAGGCGGGGCTGGTGCGCAGCCCGCGGTACATCGAGAGGTCCTCGCCGGAGACGCCGCCAGCAGCGGAGCGGGCCGCGTTGAGGCTGGCGTTCCTCAACCCGCCGATGCTGCCGATCTTCACCGGCAGCAAGATCGAGGACGTGAACGGCGAGCCGCTCCAGGTCATCCTCGTCGACGCCGACACCGGCTCGCCCTGCGGCGCGCTCCCGCAGTTCATGCGCGTCGAGCTGGTGCCGCTCTTCGGTGACTTCCCCCCGGACGGCCGCGAGGACTGGACGGCCGGCGAGTTCGCCCGGGGCGTCGTCAAGGAGCGCGCAGGGAAGCGCCCGCTCCTCACCGGCGACGTCGGCCTGACCATGCGGGACGGGCGCGCCGTCGTCAACGACCTCCAGTTCACCGACAACTCCTCCTGGGTCCGCTGCCGCAAGTTCCGCATCGGCGCGCGCGTGGTGCCGGGCAGCTACGAGGGCGCCAGGGTCGCCGAGGCCATGACCGAGGCCTTCAACGTCCGTGATCACCGCGGCGAACGTATGTCGACACGAACTCCGATGCTCTCTCTGTTTTTCGCTCAAATTTGACGTGAACTGCGCGTGCTCACTATCTCTGTCGTGTACGCATGCAGTGTACCGGAAGCACTACCCGCCGGCGCTCACCGACGACGTGTGGCGGCTGGAGAAGATCGGCAAGGAGGGGGCCTTCCACCGGAAGCTGCGGCAGAACGGCGTGGAGACCGTGCAGGAGTTCGTGCGGATGCTCACCGTGAGGCCGGAAATGCTGCGCGCCATCATGGGCGACGGCATGACGGACCGCATGTGGGAGGTGACCACGACCCACGCCAGGACGTGCGACGCCGGCGACAAGGTGTACGCGTACGCCGGGCAGCACGGCGCCACCGTCTACGTCAACGCTCTCTGCCAGCTCGTGAAGATCGAGTTCGCCGGCGTCCAGTGCGCGGCGCAGCAGCTCACCAGGGCCCAGAAGGCGTACGTGCAGCAGCTGTACGTGGAGGCGTTCGAGCAGCGGCACAGCCTCCAGGAGGCCGAGCCCCTGCCGGCCGCCATGCTCCTCCACGCCAGCAGCAGCAGCAACAGCCTCCCGATGCTGCAGAGTAAGCAACACATATCCTCTGACCGGAATTCCTTCTGCTCCTGAAAATGCTCTGCTTTTCTTCTGAATTATAATGTCTAATGTTCCAAACCTTCTTCCTTCAGACGCAGCGCCGGTCACGCCGCCGCCCCTTCCGGCGACGCCGCTCTGGTTCCAGACCAACCAGGAGCTGGACCTCCAGATCGTCGACGAGCTCTCCGGCGGCCAGGGCAGCTTCGGCTTCCAGATGTTCCAGAGCAACTTCGGCTAAAGATGCAGGAGGAGCAGAGTTTCAGCTGTGTACATTAACCAATACTACTACTACTATCTATCTACTTCAGAATGTGTGTGTCTTCAGTTCAGTTAAGTCACACGAAGGTGTAAGGCAACTAGGTGAATTGGGGCGGCCCTCGCCGCTCGCCGAGCATGTGCTCAAGCATCCGCGGGCGGCGACAAGAGGCGATCGATCGGTCGAGTGAAAGGAATTCTTTGGTTTATTCGTATGCTTTGTTGTAGTTTCGTTATCTTCTCCTGCCTGCAAAGTTGTAGGTGTGTGTTTGGCGTCCATGGTGATGGTGCCGCTTGTAATGTTGGGGGTGACAACTTCACCTTTTTCTAGCATTTCCACAAGTTATGGGTCTTGTAAATTCCAAGTCTCAATAAAGGGAACAAAAACTTGCCTTTTTGTACAGAACAATCATACTACTTCGTCTTTGGTTTACCCACATTTTCATGCTCCGGTGGAATGAACAAGCACTCCAAGGTGAGATAATGCACATATTGACCAGCTAGAAATCGAGTGTTCTATGATGAAAATATATATGATTTCGAAGAAGAATTTTGAGATGCATTACGAAAATAGTATATGATGAAAAACCCTGTTTTAAGAAAAGATGACTACTCAAATCCAGGCACATTCATATCCAAGTAGAGGGAGATGGTTTTACAATATTGATAAGACCAGATGTATAACAACAAAGCTGTTTGTTTGATAAAAAGGACCCAGCAGAAACCAAATGGGCAGTAGGGTGGTGAGAAGTCAAGTCAAGGGTTTGCGCGTGAGCGAGATGCGAAAGGGACATGAACCTCCGATGATACCGGTTCCATCTTCCCTAAGCAAAAAACAGAGCATGGAAGCAAAGCAAAGCATCAGTGATTCGTTCCAAATGTGAACCCAACAACGAAAACTATTCCCTACCCCATGGAGGGTGCCAATGAAGGTGAGTCGTCCGATGGTTTCACACTAAAACATCACCATCACCTATAGCCCCTTTGTAGATGCTAAAGGGAAGAGGTTTAGCAGGAATATGCATGGACTGAGGTCCAGTTTCCTGGTAAGAATCCAGGTGAAGAATATGTATTTTTATTTTGCAGAGAGCAATCCGTCGAAGGATCTTATGAATTATTTTGTTTTACGGCCTTGCTCATTCTCAGACACTAAATCTAATTCAACTCAATAACCGTCTAATTTTACGCGGATATTTGTATAGAATTTTTTATTTTTTTGGGGTTTTCTCCTCCATTCCTTGGTACATGCTTTATGTCGTTGTAAGTGCATCTAGTGCCCCTTAGTGATTTTGGTGTATTGAAGACTTATAAGTTAAGCATCTGATGTGTTTATGAGTGTACACAGGTCTATAGGTCTATGAGGAGTTTGATATTTACAGTAAAAGTCGACCCCTAAAAATGAAGTTCTTCGACTGAAGACTTTGATATTCTGAAGACTTTCTGAAGACTTTGAAAGTGAAGAAATTGGTGTGACCTTGAAGACATGGTATTCGTTCGAGGAACGTGAAGCATGAAGACTGTGTTTTCGTAGTTTCATTTTTCTCTTTCTTGAGTCATAGGAAACACCGTACTGTTAAAGGGGGTCGAGGAAATACTAAGGAGAAAATTTCCATGTGATGCTCAACTCAAATCCTACACCTACCAATCCCTTCGAGTGAAGCCATTGGAAATCTCATACAGTTCAGTCAATTTCTTCAGTGACAGAGACGCAGTTCTTCTGGTCACTGAGGACTTTGCTCTGACTGAGGAGTTACGAATTCGCCAGTGCGAATTGCCTACACAGTGAGGAACATGATAGCCCTGAGGAATTTGTACTCCAAATTTCCGACCGTTGCTGTGCCACGCGCCAGCTGTCCTAAAATATCTTGTCCACCTAGCGGTCATATCATTGAAGGGCATTTATGTCTTATCATGTCGGGCTGCTCCCTAGGCTATAAATAGCCGCCCCCTACAACCACTAGCTGGTTGGCTGCTCCGCGTGAACTTGACACTTGTCATTTGAGAGCAACCCATCCTCCGAGGACTTTGAGCGGAAATCATCAAGTGAGAAAAATCCAAACCCAAACCCAAAACACCTACAAACCCAAAGTGATTGAGCATCACTTAAGAAATTGATCCTGCGTGGATCCGACGCTTGTTACCTTTGAAGACTGTGCTTATTCCAGACGGTTAGGCGTCAAGGTCTAGAGCATCCAAGAGGAATTGTGGATCGCCGAGTGACCAAGTCTGTGAAGGTTTGGAAGTCACCTGAAGACTTACCACGAGTGATTGGACGAGGACTGTGTGTCCTTAGTTCAAGGAGAATACGGTGAGGACTTGGTGTTCCGAGCTGCGTGCTCAGGACTGGGTGTCCGGGACTGTGTGTCCTTGAGTTTAAATACTCAGCCGCTCCAACCAGACGTACAACTGAGACAGCAGTTGGAACTGGTCTACCAAATCATTGTCTTCACCAAGCTTACTGGTTCCATTTCCTCAACACCTTCATTTCCTCATTACTGTGTTGTCTGTTTGTTCATATCTGTGTTTGAAGACTTTGACTGAAGACTTTCACAAATTCCTCAGTTCAATTTCTTCAGTCTGTTTGTCTTCATCTAGAGTTATCCTGTGCCTACGCTTTCTGTACTTTGTGTTTGTCTTCATTTCATCATGATGACCATGCATATAATCTGTTATGTTTACTTCTGAGTACTTATTCCGCTGCTAGTATTTCTTCGCTAAGGAATTTCCTCACGAGCAAATTCCTCAGTGAAGAATTTCATAAAAATCGCCTATTCACCCCCCTCTAGTCGATATAACGCACTTTCAATTGGTATCAGAGCAAGGTACTCCCTTGTTCTGTGTGATTTTGGTTTAACCGCCTGGAGTTTTAGTTATGTCGACCGCAGGTATGATCAAGGTCTCTGCTGTGTGTCCTACCTTTGATGGGATGGACTACCCCTACTGGAAGAACAAGATGCGCATGCATCTTGAGGCAATTGATAACGATCTCTGGCATGTTGTGGAAAATGATGTTCCCTCCGTCTCACCCTCACTGAACGCTACCGATGTGAAGAGATTCAAGCAACTTGATTCCCAAGCAAAGAATATCATATGTGGCCATCTGAGCAAAGGACAGTATGGTAGAGTGAGTGCTTTGGAAACTGCTAAGCTTATCTGGGATAGGCTGTCCAAAGTCAATGAAGGAGTTTCAACTCAGCGTGATTCTCGAGTTGATGTTCTTCGCAATCTCTTCAACCGCTTCAAAAGACTCGACAATGAAAATGTTCAGCAAACCTTCGATCGCCTCACTGACATCTCAAATGAGCTTCAAGCACTTGGTGCCACTGACATCACCGACTATGAGGTGGTGAAGAAATTGCTGATATCGCTTGATTCCTCATTTGACACTCTGGCACTGATGATTCAAGAGCGTGCTGATTACAAGTCACTTGACCCCGCTGATATCCTCGAGAGGCTAAACACTCATGAGTTCCAGCTTGCTGAGAAGAGAGATCTCTACGGTTCGAGCTATGGCAGATCACGTGCACTGAAGGCCAAGGTAGTATCTGAGTCCGAAGATGAAGACTCTGATAGCAGCCTTGGTGATCCTGAAGAACTAAGTCATGATCTGGCGCTGCTTGTGAAGAAATTCCAGAAGTTCTCAAGACGTGGTCGTTTTGGAAAATCCTCAAGGAGCAACGATTCCTCAACCAGTGACTATAAGAAGAGGCTTTGTCACAAGTGCAAGAAACCAGGACATTACATTCAAGATTGTCCTCAGTGGGAAAAGGAATCAAAGAAGAAGAAATACAAGGATTACAGTTCTGATGATGCGAAGAAAAAGAAGAAATCCTCAAAATCTTCATCATCAAAATCCTCGAAGTCTTCGTCTCACAAGAAGAGCAGCTCCAAGAAGGCTCGGGCATTCATTGGCAAGGAAATGGACTCTGAGGCTGAATCTGAAGAAAATGAGGAAGAGGAACAATCTGAAGACTCTAAGTCTGGTGTGGCGAGCCTAGCCCTCGCTACTGCATTCGTCAGCAAATCCATCTTCAACGCTGAAGAAAGTGATCTCACCAACAAGGCTGACGAAGGCAGTGATGACTACGCTCCCACCTATTGCTTCATGGCAAAGGGTGCCAAGGTACTCAAATACGCCTCCTCTGAATCTAGTGATGATGAATCTGATGAAAATCTTAAGCCTAGCTACTCTAAACTTGCTAAGATTGCTGTGCAACAACAAAAGGCTTTTGAAAAGGTTCAAAACATGCTAGACAAAAGTGATGATATGTTGGGTGAAGAAATGGATCGCACTAAGGCCTTGACTGAAAATCTAAAGAGACTTCAGACTAAGCTTGACAACCTTCAAAATCATCATAACACTCTCTTATCTAATCATGAGAAGCTTTCTTATGAATATCTTCAAAAGAAGCAAGATCTTGAGAAGCTAAGAGTGAGTTATGAAGATCTTCAGAAGGAGCGCGATTCATTACTTGATCAACAAATCAGCGCTGCTCAGGAAGAATTTATTCCTCTATGTTTAAAATGCATTGAACGAGAATCTGCTAATTCTTCACCTGAATGTTCAAATGCTTCAAATGTTACAAATTCTTCACCTGTCTCTGCTATCACTAATTCCTCATCTGAGGACATTTTTAGTATCACTGACGATGCAGGGCTGAAGGAATTGTACATGACAGGCATGTACAAAAGCCTCAAAGGGCATCAGGCTCTTTGTGATGTGCTTAAAAAGCAGATCCTCAACAGGAACCCTAGAAAAGAGGGTATTGCCTTTGAGAGGAAACTCAATGCGGATGGTACTTATTGGAAGCCTGAGCAGTACCCCAAAACCTCATGGGTTGCTGCAAAGGGACCTCCAGTTGATCCATCTGATTTATCTGGCTATACATGTGAATCTTCTCATTCTTCTGATGAGTCATTTGACTCCAACTATAAACTGTTCAAAAATCAGAATGGTGAAGTATTTGCTAGATATGTTGGCACTAACTGCAGGAACGGTTCCCCTATGAAGAAAATCTGGGTTCCCAAAAGCTGCCTTGAAAGTCTTCAGGTTAATGTCCTCATGACACCACCTGTGAAGAAAAGGAACCCCAGATCTAATTCTTCATATGGACCAAATTCTTCATATGGATCCAAGTCCTCATACAGACCAAATTCCTCAAGAGGATCAAATTCCTCACATGGATCAAAGTCCTCATATGAACATCATCGTGCTAACAACTCTGTTTCGCAGGGAAGAGCCAAGGGCTATAATATGAGCATTATTCTTCAAATTATTATGTTCATAAGTCCTCGAAGAATTTCTCTGCTTATTCATATGCTTACCCTAACCCCTCTTATGTGAAACGAAATGGTTTGGCTGCTTTGCCACCATTCTCATATGGAGCTCGCAGAGTGATGAACTCTTTGTTGGGGAACGTAGCAGAAATTCAAAATTTTCCTACGTGTCACCAAGATCTATCTATGGAGAAACCAGCAACGAGGGGAAAGAGAGTGCATCTACATACCCTTGTAGATCGCTAAGCGGAAGCGTTCAAGTGAACGGGGTTGATGGAGTCGTACTCGTCGTGATTCAAATCACCGATGACCAAGTGCCGAACGGACGTCACCTCCGCGTTCAACACACGTACAGCCGGGTGACGTTTCCCATGCCTTGATCCAGCAAGGAGAGAGGGAGAGGTTGAGGAAGACTCTGTCCAGCAGCAGCGCAACAGCGTGGTGGTGGTGGAGGAGCGTGGCGATCCTGCAGGGCTTCGCCAAGCACCACAGAAGAGGAGGAAGAAGAGATGCAGGGCTGCACCAACGAGAGATCGAATCGCGTGTTGTGGGAAGCCCAATGCCTCAATATATATAGGGAAGGGGAGGGGCTGCGCCCCCTCTAGGGTTCCCACCCCTGGGGGGGCGGCAGCCCTAGATGGGGAACAAGGGTGGCGGCCAAGAGGGGAGGGGAGAGGGAGGCGCACCAATATGGGCCCTAAGGCCCATATCCCCTAGGGTTTGCCCCCTTTTCCACCTCTTAGGTGCCATGGGCCCTTGTGGGAGGCGCACCAGCCCACTTAGGGATGGTCCCTCATCACTCTTGGCCCATGCTAGTCTCCGGGGCAGGTGGCCCCACTTGGTGGACCCCCGGACACCTCCGGTGGTCCCGGTACACTACCGGTGATGCCCAGAACACTTCCGGTGGCCAAAACCATACTTCCTATATATAAATCTTTACCTCCGGACCATTCAGAAACTCCTCGTGACGTCCGGGATCTCATCCGGGACTCCGAACAACATTCAGTAACCACATACAAACTTCCTTTATAACCCTAGCGTCATCGAACCTTAAGTGTGTAGACCCTACGGGTTCGGGAACCATGCAGACATGACCGAGACGTTCTCCAGTCAATAACCAACAGCAGGATCTGGATACCCATGTTGTCTCCCACGTGTTCCACGATGATCTCATCGGATGAACCACGATGTCAAGGACTTAATCAATCCCGTATACAATTCCCTTTGTCTATCGGTACGATACTTGCCCGAGATTCGATCGTCGGTATCCCGATACCTTGTTCAATCTCGTTACCGGCAAGTCTCTTTTACTCGTTCCGCAACATATCATCCCGTGATCAACTCCTTGATCACATTGTGCACATTATGATGATGTCCTACCGAGTGGGCCCAGAGATACCTCTCCGTCACACGGAGTGACAAATCCCAGTCTCGATTCGTGCCAACCCAACAGACACTTTCGGAGATACCCGTAGTGCACCTTTATAGCCACCCAGTTACGTTGTGACGTTTGGCACATCCAAAGTATTCCTACGGTATCCGGGAGTTGCACAATCTCATGGTCTAAGGAAATGATACTTGACATTAGAAAAGCTTTAGCATACGAACTACATGATCTTGTGCTAGGCTTAGGATTGGGTCTTGTCCATCACATCATTCTTCTAATGATGTGATCCCGTTATCAATGACATCCAATGTCCATGGTCAGGAAACTGCAACCATCTATTGATCAACGAGCTAGTCAACTAGAGGCTTACTAGGGACATGGTGTTGTCTATGTATCCACACATGTATCTGAGTTTCCTATCAATACAATTCTAGCATGGATAATAAACGATTATCATGAACAAGGAAATATAATAATAATCAATTTATTATTGCCTCTAGGGCATATTTCCAACAGTCTCCCACTTGCACTAGAGTCAATAATCTAGTTCACATCAATATGTGATTAACACTCAAGGTCACATCCCTATGTGACTAACACCCAAGAGTTCTGGGTTTGATCATGTTATGCTTGTGAGAGAGGTTATAGTCAACGGGTCTGAACCTTTCAGATCCGTGTGTGCTTTACAAATATCTATGTCATCTCCTAGATGCAGTTACCACGCTCTATTTGGTGCTATTCCAAATAACTGTTCTACTAGACGAATCCAGTTTACTACTCAGAATAATCTGGATTAGTGTCAAAGCTTGCATCGGCGTAACCCTTTACGACGAACTCTTTTACCACCTCCATAATCGAGAAAATTCCTTAGTCCACTAGTTACTAAGGATAACTTTGACCATTGTCCTGTGATCCATTTCTAGATCACACTTGTACCCCTTGACTGACTCATGGTTTGGCACACTTCAGGTGCGGTACATAACATCGCATACTTTAGAGCCTACGACTAAAGCATAGGAGACGACCTTCGTCCTTTCTATTCTGCCGTGGTCATGTCTTGAGTCTTGCTCAATACTCACACCTTGTAACACAGCCGAGAACTCCTTCTTTGCTGATCTATTTTGAACTCCTACAAAATCTTGTCGTGGTATGTGTTTGTTTGAAAGTACTATTAAGCGATTTTGATCTATCCTTATAGATCTTGATGCTCAATGTTTAAGTAGCTTAATCCAGGTTTTCATTGAAAAACATTTTTCAAACAACCCTATATGCTTTCCAGAAATTCTACATCATTTCTGATCAACAATATGTCAACAACATATACTCATCAGAAATTCTATAGTGCTCCCACTCACTTCTTTGGAAATACAAGTTTCTCATAAACTTTGTATAAACCCAAAATCTTTGATCATCTCATCAAAGTGTACATTCCAACTCCGAGATGCTTACTCCAGTCCTTAGAAGGATTGCTGGAGCTTTGCATACTTGTTAGCATCTTTCAGGATTGACAAAACTCTTCTGGTTGTATCACATACAACTTTTCCTCAAGAAAATCGTCGAGGAAACAATGTTTTGACATTCTATCTGCACAATTTCATAAATAATGCAGTAATCGCTAACATAATTCCAACAGACTCTTAGCATCGCTACGAGTGAGAAAGTCTCATCACAGTCAACTCCTTGAACTTGTCGGGAAACATCTTAACGACAAGTCGAGCTTTCTTAATGGTGACATTTACCATCATTGTCCGTCTTCCTTTTAAAATCCATCTGTACTCAACAGCCTCACGACCATCGAGCCGTTCTGCCAAAGTCTACACTTTGTTTTCATACATGGATCCTCTCTCGGATTTTATGGCCTCGAGCCATTCATCGGAATCCGGGCCCACCATCGCTTCTCCATAGCTCGTAGGTTCATTGTTGTCTAGCAACATGATGTCCAAGACAGGATTACGTACCACTCTGAAGTAGTACGCATCCTTGTCATCCTACGAGGTTTGGGAGTGACTTGATTCGAAGTCTCATGTTCACTATCATAAGCTTCCACTTCAATTGGTGTAGGTGCCATAGGAACAACTCCTGTGCCCTGCTACACACTAGTTGAAGTGACGGTTCAATAACCTCATTAAGTCTCCACCATCCTCCCACTCAATTCTTTCGAGAGAAACTTTTCCTTGAGAAAGGACCCGATTTGAGAAACAATCCCTATTGCTTTCGGATCTGAGACAGGAGGTATACCCAACTGTTTTGGGTGTCCTATGAAGATGCAGTTATCCGCTTTGGGTTCGAGCTTATCAGCCTGAAACCTTTTCATATAAGCGTCGCAGCCCCAAACTTTTAAGAAATGACAGCTTAGGTTTCTCTAAACCATAGTTCATACGGTGTCATCTCATCGGAATTACGTGGTGCCCTATTTAAAGTGAGTGTGGTTGTCTCTAATGCCTAACCCATGAACGATAGTGGTAATTCGATAAGAGACATCATGTTATGCATCATATCCAATAGGGTGCAGTTATGATGTTCGGACACACCATCACACTATGGTGTTCCAGGCGGTACTAGTCGTGAAACAATTTCCACAATGTCTCAATTGTGTACCAAACTCGCAACTCAGATATTCATCTCTATGATCATATCATAGATATTTTATCCTCTTGTCACGACGATATTCAACTTCACTCTGAAATTACTTGAACCATTCAATAATTCAGACTTGTGTTTCATCAAGTAAATATGCTCAGTATCTACTCAAATCATCTGTGAAGTAAGAGCATAACGATATCCACTGCGTGCCTCAGCACTCATTGGACTACACACATCAAAATGTGTTACTTCCAACAAGTTGCTTTCTTGTTCCATTTTACTGAAACCGAAGCTTTCAGTCATCTTGCCCATGTGGTATGATCTGCATGTCTCAAGCGATTCAAAATCAAGTGAGTCCAAATGGTCCATCTGCATGGAGTTTCCTCATGCGTATATACCAATAGACATGGTTCACATGTCTCAATCCTTTCAAAAATGAGTGAGTCCAAAGATCCATCAACATGGAGCTTCTTCATGCGTTTTATACCAATATGACTTACATGGCAGTGCCACAAGTAGGTGGTACTATCATTACTATCTTATATCTTTTGGCATGAACATGTGTATCACTATGATCGAGATTCAATAAACCATTCATTTTAGGTGCAAGACCATTGAAGGTATTATTCAAATAAATAGAGTAACCATTATTCTCTTTAAATGAATAACCGTATTGCGATAGACATAATCCAATCATGTCTATGCTCAACGCAAACACCAAATAACAATTATTTAGGTTTAACACCAATCTCGATGGTAGAGGGAGCGTGCGATGCTTGATCACATCAACCTTGGAAACATTTCCAACACATCTCGTCAGCTCACCTTTAGCTAGTCTCCGTTTATTCCGTAGCTTTTATTTCGAGTTACTAACACTTAGCAACCGAACCGGTATCTAATACCCTGATGCTACTAGGAGTACTAGTAAAGTACACATTCACATAATGTATATCCAATATACTTCTATCGACAGCCTTCTCATCTACCAAGTATCTAGGGTAATTCTGCTCTAGTGGTTGTTCCCCTTATTACAGAAGCACTCAGTCTCGGGTTTGGGTTCAACCTTGGGTCTCTCCACTAGAGCAGCAGCTGATTTGCCGTTTCATGAAGTATCCCTTCTTGCCCTTGCCCTTCTTGAAACTAGTGGTTTCACTAACCATCAACAATTGATGCTCCTTCTTGATTTCTACTTTCGCGGTGTCAAACATCGCGAATATTTCAAGGATCATCATATCTATCCCTGATATGTTATAGTTCA
This sequence comes from Aegilops umbellulata, assembly GCA_032464435.1. Taxonomy (NCBI): domain Eukaryota; kingdom Viridiplantae; phylum Streptophyta; class Magnoliopsida; order Poales; family Poaceae; genus Aegilops; species Aegilops umbellulata. The sequence continues at coordinate 642,922,678 of CP136060.1, read as the reverse complement.
TCACGAAGCTCTAGCAGCTTGGTGGCAATAACTTTGGAGAAACATCACTATCTTATCTGGAAGATCAACTCCCACTCGATTCAAGTGATTGTTGTACTCAGACAATCTGAGCACAAGCTCAACGATTGAGCTTTTCTCCCTTAGTTTGCAGGCCAAGAAAATCGTCGGAGGTCTTATACCTCTTGACGTGGGCACGAGCCTGAAATCCCAATTTCAGCCCTCGAAACATCTCATATGTTCCACGACATTTCAAAAATGTCTTCGGTGCCTCAATTCTAAACCATTTATCATTACCGAACTATCATGTAGTCATCAAAACGTCTATGTCAGATGTTCGCAACATCCACAGACCACGTTCGAGGTCCAGCACACCGAGCGGTGCATTAAGGACACAAGCCTTCTGCTGTCCGCATAATTGCTACTATCAACTTTCAACTATATTTTCTCTAGGAACATATCTAAAACAGTAGAACTAAAGTGCGAGCTTACGACATAATTTGCAAAGATCTTTTGACTATGTTCAGGATAATTAAGTTCATCTCATGAACTCCCACTCAGATAGACATCCCTCTAGTCATCCAAGTGATTACATGATCCGAGTCAACTAGGCCGTGTCCGATCATCACGTGAGACGGACTAGTCATCATCGGTGAACATCTTCATGTTGATCGTATCTACCATACGACTCATGCTCGACCTTTCGGTCTCTTGTGTTCCGAGGCCATGTCTGTACATGCTAGGCTCGTCAAGTCAACCTAAGTGTTTCGCGTGTGTAAATCTGGCTTACACCCGTTGTATGTGAACGTAAGAATCTATCACACCCGATCATCACGTGGTGCTTCGAAACGACGAACTTTCGCAACGGTGCACAGTTAGGGGGAACACTTTCTTGAAATTTTAATGAGGGATCATCTTATTTACTACCGTCGTTCTAAGCAAATAAGATGCAAAAACATGATAAACATCACATGCAATCAAATAGTGACATGATATGGCCATCATCACTTTGCTCCTTTTGATCTCTATCTTCGGGGCTCCATGATCATCGTCGTCACTGGCATGACACCATGATCTCCATCATCATGATCTCCATCATCGTGTCTTCATGAAGTTGTCACGTCAACTATTACTTCTACTACTATGGCTAACGCTTTAGCAATAAAGTAAAGTAATTACATGACGTTTATGTTGACACGCAGGTCATAAATAAATTAAAGACAACTCCTATGGCTCCTGTCGGTTGTCATACTCATCGACATGCAAGTCGTGATTCCTATTACAAGAACATGATCAATCTCATACATCACATATATCATTCATCACATCCTTTTGGCCATATCACATCACATGGCATACCCTGCAAAAACAAGTTAGACGTCCTCTAATTGTTGATTGCATGTTTTACGTGGCTGCTATGGGTTTCTAGCAAGAACGTTTCTTACCTACGCAAAACCACAACGTGAGTCAATTGCTATTTACCCTTCATAAGGACCCTTTTCATCGAATCCGATCCGACTAAAGTGGGAGAGACTGGCACCCGCTAGCCACCTTATGCAACTAGTGCATGTCAGTCGGTGGAACCTGTCTCACGTAAGTGTACGTGTAAGGTCGGTCCGGGCCGCTTCATCCCACAATGCCGCTGAATCAAGATTGACTAGTAACGGTAAGCATATTGAACAAAATCAACGCCCACAACTACTTTGTGTTCTACTCGTGCAAAGAATCTACGCAATAGACCTAGCTCATGATGCCACTGTTGGGGAACGTAGCAGAAATTCAAAATTTTCCTACGTGTCACCAAGATCTATCTATGGAGAAACCAGCAACGAGGGGAAAGAGAGTGCATCTACATACCCTTGTAGATCGCTAAGCGGAAGCGTTCAAGTGAACGGGGTTGATGGAGTCGTACTCGTCGTGATTCAAATCACCGATGACCAAGTGCCGAACGGACGGCACCTCCGCGTTCAACACACGTACAGCCCGGTGACGTCTCCCATGCCTTGATCCAGCAAGGAGAGAGGGAGAGGTTGAGGAAGACTCCGTCCAGCAGCAGCACAACGGCGTGGTGGTGGTGGAGGAGCGTGGCGATCCTGCAGGGCTTCGCCAAGCACCACAGAAGAGGAGGAAGAAGAGACGCAGGGCTGCACCAACGAGAGATCGAATCGCGTGTTGTGGGAAGCCCAATGCCTCAATATATATAGGGAAGGGGAGGGGCTGCGCCCCCTCTAGGGTTCCCACCCCTAGGGGGGCGGCAGCCCTAGATGGGGAACAAGGGTGGCGGCCAAGAGGGGAGGGGAGAGGGAGGCGCACCAATATGGGCCCTAAGGCCCATATCCCCTAGGGTTTGCCCCCTTTTCCACCTCTTAGGCGCCATGGGCCCTTGTGGGAGGCGCACCAGCCCACTTAGGGGCTGGTCCCTCATCACTCTTGGCCCATGCTAGTCTCTGGGGCGGGTGGCCCCACTTGGTGGACCCCCGGACACCTCCGGTGGTCCCGGTACACTACCCGTGATGCCCAGAACACTTCCGGTGGCCAAAACCATACTTCCTATATATAAATCTTTACCTCCGGACCATCCCGGAACTCCTCGTGACGTCCGGGATCTCATCCGGGACTCCGAACAACATTCGGTAACCACATACAAACTTCCTTTATAACCCTAGCGTCATCGAACCTTAAGTGTGTAGACCCTACGGGTTCGGGAACCATGCAGACATGACCGAGACGTTCTCCAGTCAATAACCAACAGTGGGATCTAGATACCCATGTTGGCTCCCACATGTTCCACGATGATCTCATCGGATGAACCACGATGTCAAGGACTTAATCAATCCCGTATACAATTCCCTTTGTCTATCGGTACGATACTTGCCCGAGATTCGATCGTCGGTATCCCGATACCTTGTTCAATCTCGTTACCGGCAAGTCTCTTTTACTCGTTCCGCAACACATCATCCCGTGATCAACTCCTTGATCACATTGTGCACATTATGATGATGTCCTATCGAGTGGGCCCAGAGATACCTCTCCGTCACACGGAGTGACAAATCCCAGTCTCGATTCGTGCCAACCCAACAGACACTTTCAAAGATACCCGTAGTGCACCTTTATAGCCACCCAGTTACGTTGTGACGTTTGGCACATCCAAAGTATTCCTATGGTATCCGGGAGTTGCACAATCTCATGGTCTAAGGAAATGATACTTGACATTAGAAAAGCTTTAGCATACGAACTACATGATCTTGTGCTAGGCTTAGGATTGGGTCTTGTCCATCACATCATTCTTCTAATGATGTGATCCCGTTATCAATGACATCCAATGTCCATGGTCAGGAAACTGCAACCATCTATTGATCAACGAGCTAGTCAACTAGAGGCTTACTAGGGACATGGTGTTGTCTATGTATCCACACATGTATCTGAGTTTCCTATCAATACAATTCTAGCATGGATAATAAACGATTATCATGAACAAGGAAATATAATAATAATCAATTTATTATTGCCTCTAGGGCATATTTCCAACACTCTTTGCCACCCCTTCAGATGTGGGTGGTGAAGAAAAAGAACTAATCTCTTCTGCAGGGTCAGGTCTCCAGACGTGCTGTAACGTCTGAAGAATTTGCTGGGGACCTGACAAAAATGCCTGAAAGGACGCAGGCTAACCATGATGAAATGAACTTTCATTTCACACGTCCTCCCTCTGTTTTATCGGTTCTACTGCTTGATGAAATTGATCTGATGAATTGTGATATCATATTCTTCACTACTGAATTATATGAGGTTCGTAAGTTGCACTAATTCATCTGCAGGATGATCAACCCAAAGCCACTGAATGGGTACTTGATAGTGGATGTACAAATCACATGACCGGTGACAAGAATCTGTTGATGGATGCTCCCTTATCAGCATCACACATGAAGCATATCATCTTCGCTGATAAAAGCAAAAGTCAGGTATTGGGTCTAGGTAAGGTTGCTATCACAAAGGATCGACACATGGACAAAGTCATGCTTGTTGAGTCCTTAGGATACAATCTTATGTCTGTCTCAATGCTTTGTGATCTTGATATGGTTGTTGTCTTCGGCAAGTATCGTTGTGTTGTGATTATGGAATCTGACAAATCCAAAGTCTTCAAAAGCTTTAGGAGAGGAGACTTGTATATTGTTGATTTCTCTGCAGATTCACAACCTGCCGTGTGCCTACTTGCAAAAACTTCAGAAGGATGGCTATGGCATCGACGACTTGGTCATGCAGGCATGAGGAATCTGCACACGCTTGCGAAGAAGAAGCATGTCATTGGCATTGAGAATGTCAAATTCCTCAAGGATCACTTATGCGGTGCCTGTGAAGCTGGAAAGATGACCAAGGCCAAGCATCCAGCGAAGACTATCATGACCACTACTCGTCCATTCGAATTGCTTCACATGGATCTCTTCGGTCCTAACCATTATTCCTCTGTCTCTTATGAAGCATCTCAATATGGTTTTGTTATTGTTGATGATTACTCTCGTTACACATGGGTGCACCTTGTCTCTTACAAAACTGAAGTGCAGGAAGTCTTCAAACGATTTTCCTCGAGGGCTTCAACTAACTTTGGTGTGAAGATCAAGCACATCAGAAGTGACAATGGCACTGAGTTCAAGAATTCGGGTCTCAATGACTATCTCGATGAACTTGGTATTACTCATGAATTATCTGCTCCTTATACTCCTCAACAGAATGGCATCGTGGAGCGCAAGAACAGGACTCTTGCTGAGATGGCTCGCACTATGCTCGATGAGTACAAAACCCCTCGTCGTTTCTGGGTTGATGCAACTGATACTGCGTGCCATATCATCAACAGAGTGTATCTTCACAAATTCTTCAAGAAGACTGCCTATGAACTCCTCACTGACAAGAAACCCAATGTGAGTTATTTCAAAGTCTTCGGTGCTAAATGCTGGATTAGAGATCCTCATCACAACTCTAAATTTGCACCGAAAGCACATGAAGGTTTCATGCTTGGTTACGGAAAGGACTCGCACACCTACAAAGTCTTCAACAATGTTCTTCACAAGATTGTTGAAACTGTAGATGTGCGGTTCGATGAAACTAATGGCTCGCAAAGAGAGCACCTACCTTCTGTGTTAGATGAACCAGCACCTGAGGAATCGATCAAGCACAAGGCTACTGAAGATATCATTCCTACTGAAGAATCTTCTGAAGAATTCGTTCCAGAACGTGAAGAACGTCGAACTGATGCACCTGAAGAAAATGCTGAGGAAATTGATGCTGAAGAAAATGCTGATCAAATTCCTCAACGGCAACCAACTCACCCTCGCATTGCAAAAGAAGTGCAAGTGGAGAAGATCATCGATGACATTAGAGCACCAGGTCCTCTCACACGCTCAAAAGCTTCACATCTATCTAACTTTTGTGGGCACTTTGCTTTTGTCTCTATCACAGAGCCCACTAAGGTAGATGAAGCATTTCTGGAGCCTGAGTGGATTTAGGCCATGCAAGAAGAATTACATCAGTTCAAGCTCAACAACGTATGGGAACTGGTCAATCGTCCCGATCCTCGCAAGCATAACATCATTGGTACAAAGTGGATCTACCGCAACAAGCAAGATGAAAATGGTGTTGTGATGAGGAATAAGGCACGACTAGTAGCTCAAGGCTACACACAGGTTGAAGGAATTGATTTCGATGAAACTTTTGCACCTGTTGCTAGACTTGAAGCTATTCGCATATTACTTGCTTATACTAACCATCATGATATCATCTTATACCAAATGGATGTGAAAAGTGCATTCCTCAATGGTAAGATTGAGGAAGAAGTATATGTTGCTCAACCACCAGGTTTTGAAGATCCAAAACATCCTGACAAAGTCTTCAGACTTAACAAGGCCCTCTATGGCCTCAAGCAGGCCCCACGGGCGTGGTATGACACATTGAAGGAATTCTTCATGAAGAAAGGCTTCACACCCGGTTCACTCGATCCCACTCTTTTTACTAAATCATATGATGGTGAACTGTTTGTGTGCCAAATATATGTTGATGATATCATCTTTGGCTGTACTGACCAACGTTATAGTGATGAATTTGCCTATATGATGAGTGAAGAATATCAAATGTCTATGATGGGAGAATTGAAATTCTTCTTAGGTCTACAAATTCGTCAACAGCACAATGGGATATTCATATCTCAGGAGAAATACCTCAAGGATGTCCTGAAGAAATTCGGCATGCAAGATTGCAAAGGTCTCAAAATTCCTATGCCCACAAATGGTCATCTATGCACTGATGAAAATGGTACTGACTTTGATCACAAGGTATACCGCTCCATGATTGGCTATTTATTGTACTTATGTGCATCTAGGCCAGATATAATGCTTAGTGTTTGCATGTGTGCACGATTTCAAGCTGCACCGAAGGAATCACACCATTCGGCTGTGAAGCATATTCTTCGATATCTAGCTCACACACAACACTAGGATTATGGTACCCCAAGGGCTCAGACTTTGACCTCTTTGGATATTCTGATTCTGACTATGCTGGTGACCGTGTGGATCGCAAGTCAACATCTGGTACTTGTCATTTCCTCGGACAATCCTTGGTCTGTTGGTCCTCGAAGAAACAGAACTGCGTATCACTGTCTACTGCTGAAGCTGAGTACATTGCTGCTGGTTCTTGCTGTGCTCAACTACTATGGATGAAGCAAACACTCAAGGACTATGGAGTCAACGTGAAGAATGTGCCTCTCCTCTATGACAATGAGAGTGCCATCAAGATTGCTCACAACCCAGTTCAGCACTCGAAGACAAAGCACATTCAGATTCATCATCATTTTCTTCGTGATCATGTGTTGAAGGGCGACATTTCTATTGAGCATGTGAAGACTGAAGAACAGCTAGCCGATATATTCACTAAGCCCATGGATGAGAAGAGATTTAGCAAGTTGCGGTGTGAGCTAAATATCTTAGAATCTTCGAATCTACTTTGAAAATGCACTCATCCTAACACTTATGCATAATTGATGACTTAGATGTGCAACACATGAAGAAACGTTTTTCTTCAATCAATGAGGAATAACACTCTAAGTGTGAAGAAATTAATGAAGAATTTGATTCTCAGAACCCTACGATAATTGTACGCGGTGTCTGAAATCATCATTCTTACACGGTGGGTCACGCCACCACAAAAGTTGAAAATCTTCAATTTGAGTTTTCCCTCAACTTTTGAAATTCTTCAGTTTTTCAAATTCTTCAAACTTTACAAAGTCTTCACTTGTGCCGTCGTTTTTCTTCATTTGCTATATATATATATATATGAGTTTATGTCCTCTACAGCATTCACTTATAGCTATTTCTTCAAGTTGGAACTTTTTTTTGCTAAGTGAATGTTATTGGACCCTTCCCCTCTATGCTATACTCAATCCAGTCTATTCACAAATTCTTCATGTGCGTTCTATTTGAAACTCGTTCAAATTCTTCACTGTGTCCTTGTCGGCTGAAGAAATTGCGAACGGAACGTTAAAACTAATCATATCCAAACCTTCGGTTTTGCCGCGCAATCCGTTCCACTTCCCACGATGGACTATTTTACTCACCCACGATCTTACACGATCTCCACTACACAGTACGTGGGTGACACATGTCAAGTGAAGGAGAACGGCTAGGGGCATGTTAGTCCCAAATCTTCGGACGAGCAGTTTTTCACTGCGGCTATAAATACCCCTCCGTGGCCATCCTCACTTCCTTTACCTCGCTCGATCTCACTCCCTCGCTCGAGCTCTCCAAACCCTAGCGCCGTCGCTACTCCATCGTCGCCGGTGAGGAAAAGCTTCACTGCCTCGACCTCATCGTCGACGTACTCGCGCCGACAGCGGAAATCTTCACCTCCGCCGCCGCCGTAGACGTCTTCCTCCGCCAAGTTAGGGCGTGGAAGATCTGCATTGACGAACTTCACTGTTCCAACTCACAGTTCGTCATGTTCTTCATTCAGGGTAATTAAAAGCTATTTTTACTGCCCTCTTTGATTCGAAGTTTTTCTACAAAATCTTCAAAGGTGTTTTTTTTCTTCAAATCCTCACACACAAAACACCTCACTTATTCTCTGTTCTTGATTCATTTTCCTAAGTCTAAATTTCTTCAAGATTCCTCAATTGTGTGGATTCTCAATCTATACAACTCTGGAACCTAAGATATATATGGAGTTTAGTGAAATTCCTCAAGACGAATCTGGTCAAATTCCTCAAAACTTGTTCTTTATGAAAAACCCTCTGAGAACGCATATGACCTCTTCAAATTCCTCGCAACTATACTCTGTTCACAGGTACACATGTCTGCTGCTGAATCCTTAGGTTCTCATCAACTTAACTCATTTGCAGCGTTCCTCGAAGAAAAGTTGCATACTTCTTCAGAGAATTCCATTGTTCAAATTCCTCATCTGAAGAAAATGGCTGAAGGTAAAAGGCCGCAGAAAGGAGGAAAGAGACCAGAAGTCATGACTGCATTTGAAATCCCTGAGGACATTTATGCTGGGTACTGCACACCTCCTGAAGAAGATAGAAATCAGCGCAAGGTGCGCATACAGAAGATTGAAAGGAGATGGGCAAGAGAATGGAGGGAGTACAGATATGTTACTCCTAAGTACATGAAGAAATTCGCCGTAAACCCTCCATGTCAACGCCCTCCATTGGCACCTGGCCAAGTGGCTGATCCCTCTAGCATCAGAAGAGGTGAGGAATTTCCTCAAGAATGGGCCAAGCGCCAGCGTAAACTGCAAAAGCAAGCAAAAGAAGTAGTGAGGAAATTCAATGAAGAATCTGCTGCTGCTGCTGCCACTGAGGTTTCTGCCAAGCCGAGGAAATCAATGATGAAGAAGCCTGCTCGTAAACCAAGTGCTTCACCTTCAATGCCCTCACGGCCAAGTTCCTCAGCTGCGCCCTCACGGCCAGAATCTTCAAAATCTTCAAAGCAAATTCCTCATGCTGCTCCTGCTCCCACAAAATCCTCAGCTCCTGTGCATCTGGCCTCATGCCAAAGGACAACTGGCATCTCTATTGTCTCTGGTGTCTCAGCTAGTTCCTCAGCTGCACCAAAATCCTCAGCTGGACCCTCGTTACTGAAGAAAAAGGCTACCGCTGGACGCGGCACTCGCCCAAGTCCAAAGAAGCAAGTGGTCTTCACTGTGCCATCTGATGATGATGAAGCTGATGAAGAAGAACTCGCTGAAATCATCAGAGACCGCCAAGAAAGGGCTGCTAAAGCCAAAGGCACACCTGTGCCCCTGCTTTTGGATCCAAGGGCGATCCTAGACTATATTGATCTCTGGCACAAGGATCCCAACACTCCTATGCCTGATTTCAAGCTGACACCTGGCCAAAGTCACATGCTGACTCACTTCATCCAAGAGGAGAAGTGGAAATATGATAGGGCCAGAGAGATCAAGAAATCCCAGTACCGCAAAGAGAAGCTGCTGAAGAAAAATGTTCTCAAAATGAAGCCTGAGGAACTTGTCAAGATGCAGGCTGAGATCAAAGCCCTCAGCGACAACTTTGACTCGTACTATGCTGATTGGCAAGGAGACAAGGTCAGATTTGTGAGGCTGAATGATACCTTCACCAAGGGTACTGCCTCAAAGCAACAAATTCCTCAAGCTGAAGCATCTGTTCAGCAAACTGAAGAACATGCCAGCACCGCTGATGAAGTTCAGACTGCTAAAGAAAATGCTAGTTCCAAGGCTGATGACTCTGCTCCAGCCGTTGATGAAATTGCCAGGGCATCCACTAGTGGTGCGCCTGAAGAAAATGAAGAGACCAGGGCAACTGCATCAGTTGTGCCTGAAGAAAATGAACCAGATTCCTTAGCTCCACCTGCACCAACTCCAACTCCAATTCTTCCCTCTGCTTTAGATGTGAAGAAAACCAAGGCTGCAGAGCGAGCTACAGTGAAGAAAAGGAAAGCATCAAGTGCTTCAGAATCTTCAGTCCCAAAGAAGATGAAGCCCATGACCAGCTCATTTGCCAATCCAATTGATGTTGTTCCTATCTCCTCCATGCCATCAAAGGACCTTGTTCCTTTTGGTGAAGATTATGAGATCCCAAGTGGATCAGATGAAAAAACTCAGTCTGCTGCTTCTTCAGAGCAGATTGATGAAGAAATTGAAGTGGATACAATCCCTTCAACCCCAATAGTCTCATCACCAATGCCTCAGTTTGATGCTGAAGAGGCTGGTGTTGAAGAAATTGATGATGAAGATGTGGATATTGGAAGCACAACTCCAGTAATGAATGACGACTTTTGGGAAAGTCAGCATCCCAATTCCCCACTCTTCACTCCCCTGCAACAAATTCCTCACTCTCCTTCATCAACCGTAAAATTGGGCTCTGATGCAACTCATCCCACTGGTTCTGTGAATGAAGAAATTCCAGCCACTAGTGCTGAAGAAACTGCTCCTGAAACAGACAAGGTGACTGCACCTGAGGAAAATCCTGAAATTCCTCAGCCTGAAGAACCTGAGCTTGTGATTCCTGAGGTCGTGAGGCAACTCACTGACACTCCTCTGCCAAGGCCAAAGGATCCATTCTCACGCAAACAGAAATTCAAGGCTGAAGACTTCTATGGCGAGCACGTATTCTTCACTGAATACAATCCTTATGACTCTGCTCGCATAAGGAAGAGGCGTTTCTGGACTGCCAGCCAAGCAAATTTCTATTCCTCGGTGCTTTACAACAAAGACAAAGTCTTCGACCATGCACATATTCCTCACGTGGATATGGAATCTATGTCGTGCTTTACGCCAGTCCTCAGTGTTCTTCACGACGCTGGGTTACTCAACTTCTGCACAGATTTATGCGATTGGAATGAAGAACTTATTCTTCAGTTCTATGCTACACTGCACATCACTAGCAACCCTGAAGATGTCAATTCATGGGTTCTGGACTGGATGACTCAAAATACACATTACAAGGCCCCAGCAACTGAATTGCTTCGCTGCCTTTCTCTTAGTCCACCCACTGAAGATGCGCGTTGCGTGTATGATGAACCTGAACTGTCAAACCACTATATGCAAGTGCTAATGAAGCCTCTGAAGCCAGGGAAATCACCTCGTACCAAATTCCTCGTCAAGGAATTGATGTATGTGCCTAGGACTGTCTATCGCATTCTGACGAAGACAATATGTCCCATCAAAGGACACGATTCTTCCGATGAAGAAATTGTTGGCATCATGAAGAATATGCTTTTCAATACCATACATGGCGTTCTCATAAACTTCCATGATTTCTTCATGAGGACTCTGGCCAACATTGCTATGTCACCATTTGAGCTGAAGCCTTATGCACCTTGGATTATGAGATTCATCAGGACAAGGTCTTCACTCAACTACAAGGCTGAAACTCTCAACCACTGCAGCTACTTGCCTCCTATTGAAGTCCTCAAAAGGACATTTTCCTCAGCTGATGAAAAGGGCAAGGCCACTACTGTGATAGATGAAGGCATTCGTTCATTGGATGGTCAATTTCGCAAGGCTTCTTCTTATTCCACCAATGATGACTCTGCCACACATGACTCTGCTGCTAATACTGCCAAGACAAGTCCTCAAGCCACAGCACCCAGGGTGATGACTGATCGTGAGTTACTCCTCAGTCTTCATCAAAAGGTTGATCGCAATCACAAATGGGTCAAGCGTCAGTTTGGTTCAATTCTTCACAACATGACTGCCACACACAATGCAGTGAAGAAAAACCATTACTACCTTCATGAAACCCTCAATCGCACCTGGGCTGTTCTGTCTCAAGTATATAGTGTTGAAGATTTGGAGAACATGGGCCTCAAAGAAGAATTTGCCTGGTCGGCACCTCCGCCGAAGAAATTCAAGAAGGTCAAGGTTCCTTCTCTGGTGGCCAGTACATATTCTTCATCGCGCGAAACTGATGAAAATGAAGACTTGGACAACACTGCAGCAAGCCCTACTTCAACAACCGACCCCAACAACACTGGCGCTCCTCCATCAACTTGAATATCTTCAGGGGCGTTAGTCCTCAGTTTCGATCCTTTTGGTCATTTGATGACAAAGGGGGAGAAATCTGAGTTAGTCTTCAAGCGGGTCTATAATAAGGGCATATTTTTTTAAGTTGCAACTCTCGTTCTTCCGAAACTTTTATTGGATCGAGTTGTAATCTTAAACCCTATGGTGCTCGGTGCTCTGATACTTCGATACATGCTTGAGCTCTGATACTTTTGATGCGCTATTCTGCATGCTTATTCCTCATTAATGTTATCGCACGCATGCTGAATTGCATCAGGCACCATATTTCATCATGCATTTCAGATTCTTCAAATCATATATCAAATGCATGTATGAATTACAAGATATAGGGGGAGATCTCCATGATTTAACTCTTCAAGTGTGCATTGCCTCAAAAGCAAATTCCTCACTATGCACAACTTCAAGGGGAGTTCTTCTATATCTTGCAATCAAATTCCTCAATATCAGTTTCTACACTTCATATATTTATCCCCGTTGAAAACTTAACCTATGTTGTCATCAATCACCAAAAAGGGGGAGATTGTAAGTGCATCTAGTGCCCCTTAGTGATTTTGGTGTATTGAAGACTTATAGGTTAAGCATCTGATGTGTTTATGAGTGTACACAGGTCTATAGGTCTATGAGGAGTTTGATATTTACAGTAAAAGTCGACCCCTGAAAATGAAGTTCTTCGACTGAAGACTTTGATATTCTGAAGACTTTCTGAAGACTTTCTGAAGACTTTGAAAGTGAAGAAATTGGTGTGACCTTGAAGACATGGTATTCGTTCGAGGAACGTGAAGCATGGAGACTGTGTTTTCGTAGTTTCATTTTTCTCTTTCTTGAGTCATAGGAAACACCGTACTGTTAAAGGGGGTCGAGGAAATACTAAGGAGAAAATTTCCATGTGATGCTCAACTCAAATCCTACACCTACCAATCCCTTCGAGTGAAGCCATTGGAAATCTCATACAGTTCAGTCAATTTCTTCAGTGACAGAGACGCAGTTCTTCTGGTCACTGAGGACTTTGCTCTGACTGAGGAGTTAGGAATTCGCCAGTGTGAATTGCCTACACAGTGAGGAACATGATAGCCCTGAGGAATTTGTACTCCAAATTTCCGACCGTTGTTGTGCCACGCGCCAGCTGTCCTAAAATATCTTGTCCACCTAACGGTCATATCATTGAAGGGCATTTATGTCTTATCATGTCGGGCTGCTCCCTAGGCTATAAATAGCCGCCCCCTACAACCACTAGTTGGTTGGCTGCTCCGCGTGAACTTGACACTTGTCATTTGAGAGCAACCCATCCTCCGAGGACTTTGAGCGAAAATCATCAAGTGAGGAAAATCCAAACCCAAACCCAAAACACCTACAAACCCAAAGTGATTGAGCATCACTGAAGAAATTGATCCTGCGTGGATCCGACGCTTGTTACCTTTGAAGACTGTGCTTCTTCCAGACGGTTAGGCGTCAAGGTCTAGAGCATCCAAGAGGAATTATGGATCGCCGAGTGGCCAAGTCTGTGAAGGTTTGGAAGTCACCTGAAGACTTACCATGAGTGATTGGACGAGGACTGTGTGTCCTTAGTTCAAGGAGAATACGGTGAGGACTTGGTGTCCCGAGCTGCGTGCTCAGGACTGGGTGTCCGGGACTGTGTGTCCTCGAGTTTAAATACTCAGCCGCTCCAACCAGACGTACAACTGAGACAGCAGTTGGAACTGGTCTACCAAATCATTGTCTTCACCAAGCTTATTGGTTCCATTTCCTCAACACCTTCATTTCCTCATTACTGTGTTGTCTGTTTGTTCATATCTGTGTTTGAAGACTTTGACTGAAGACTTTCACAAATTCCTCAGTTCAATTTCTTCAGTCTGTTTGTCTTCATCTAGAGTTATCCTGTGCCTACGCTTTCTGTACTCTGTGTTTGTCTTCATTTCATCATGATGACCATGCATGTAATCTGTTATGTTTACTTCTGAGTACTTATTCCGCTGCTAGTATTTCTTCGCTAAGGAATTTCCTCACGAGCAAATTCCTCAGTGAAGAATTTCATAAAAATCGCCTATTCACCCCCCCTCTAGTCGATATAACGCACTTTCAGTCATTATTAATTTTATGCAGTTTGTTGGGGAATCTAGAATGTCCAAAACAGAGTAAACTTTGAGGATCATGTTTGCGCTCTTCTATGGAAGTTATTGTCATTGTGTGTTCCTTTTTGTTATACTAGTCAGGTCAGCTTAAACATGAATATAGATCTCTTATTCGAGGAGGCGTCAAGATGTCAACTGGCAAAAGCACCAAGCTATCAGGGTTGATAAGGACTTTTACGGCTTGTCTTGGAGTCTGGTGCATTTCTAATGCGTGAATAAAAGCTTCTACTTTTATCTTGCTATGTGGTGGCTTTGTTATCTCCGGTTAGGAAAATTATGCTTGGGCGGATTGACATGGTAGTCATCTATCAACAACGCTTGGGGAGGGCCACGTGGAGAAGTGCGCGTCGCACCGCGCAAGACACCCGCGAGAGTGACGGTGACCCATGTAGGGAAGAGTGGTGGCCCGTCGTTGACGAGGCGCGCGAACGGTCCACGCACTTCCGATCGGCTGCTCCACTAGTGTGGCGGATGATGACACGTGTGGATCTGCCCCTCTTGGTGTAAATAGGTGGTAATGCGGAGGGGCAGGGGCCGTCGGTGCAGGGCTTGATCTCGCTGCTGCCACACCTCGTCGATGTCGGCCTGGGTGAGATCCATTTGTTGGGGGAGCTGGGAGTGGTCGCTGGAGACCTGCTCGTTGAAGGCGAATTGCACCTCCAGATGTTTGTCAGCGGCGTCCTTGCTCTCCTCAAACCATGTGAGAAGCGATTCAAGTAGGAATTTGCCTATGGTGGTTTCCTACATGGCGATGATGATGTGTTGGATCTCTGCGGAGGGCTTGGAGCGCGGCGCTGCCGCACTCGCTCCTAATCTGTCCAACCCCAATAGGGATTTCGGGTCGTTTCACCAGAGCAGAACAAACACACGCAACAGTGGATGTTACGGTATGATCGAGTGGTCGTGAGTGAAGATATGGCGAAAACAAATTTGGGAAGAAATTTCCCGCTCTGATTGCCAATTTGTAAGAACCCTAGTAGCGGAGACTTATAGAGAGGGAAAGAGATGAGAGTAGAGTGTGAGGTACATCAGTAGCAGGTAGATTCAGAATTGTACATACATCACGATTGCCCCTCTCTCTCAACCGAGCAAAACCAAATAGGATGTCACCCTAGGCCTGCACATGGGACCCATGCTTACATGGCACTTGGGTCAGCTAACTCTACTCCATTGCCTTGCCTGGGATGCAGGTGTGATAACTGATCCAAATGTCCGAAAAAGACATCATGTGCTTTCTTTGCCATTCGACGACGTTCAATAAAAGTATCCGCACTTGTCCGGATGTCCCAAAACTTTTAGGGCTGATATGCATTCCTGTACCCTCTAGTCAGAAGGTAACTATCTGGATTAGATCCGAAATAATCTGGTCATATCCATCCTAGTCAAATTTCTATTACACTTAGCAAAATTAACCACATAGCAGTGCACTAAATATGCATATATGATACATTTATTGTACAATCACAATTTCTACAATTGGACATATATTTTTCAAATTTTAAAACATACATTGCAATTAAAAGTGATATATTGTTAATAGGCCCATTGGTTCCTTTTGGTGGAAAGGCATTCTAAAGCTCTTACTTGATTTTCAAGCAAATTACCAAAGTCTCTAATGGTAGAGGAGATACCATCATGCTTTGGCATGACAATTGGCAGTCAGAAACTCTCAGAGGCCAATATCCCGAGTTATTTTCATTTTGTACCAATGAAGACATTACTGTCAAAGATGTTCTACTTGTGCCTCATTTGGAAGATCACTTTCACTCTCATTTGTCCAATCAAGCATTCCAGCAACTTCAACATCTTGGTGCCTTGTAGTACATTAAACTCAGTAATGCTAGAGATAGTTGGTCTTACTTATGGAGCTCTGCTAGCTTCTCCTCTATCAGAATGTATGACCGGCTCCATCAGCATAATGAGGCACACCATTTCTTTAGAAGAATTTGGATAAGTGCAATTGAGATACAAGATTTTTATCTGGATTTGTTTCTATGCTAGGGTGAACACTAGGAATCTTCTCCAGAGGAAGAGTTTCCATTTACCTAGATACAAATGTGAGCTATGTGATTTAAACTATGAAGGACCTGCCATCCACCTCTTTCGGGATTGCCCATTTGTGCTGCAGTGCTGGGATTTGATTGCAAGTAAGAGAAAGAGGGGGATTTGTGTTATTCATGAGCTCATGAACTTGGCAGAGGTATTCCCTTCTAATTTTGCAACAGATATCATCATCATGTCCTGTTGGCACATCTAGATTCAAAGGAACTCAAAGATCTTTTAAGAAAAAAATCCTTCCAATCAGTCCTGGAAAGCTGCTCTTAGCAAAGACTTGCAGCTGGTCATTCTCAGAACAAGAGTCAAGCACAAAGAAGCATTTAGTTAGTTGATTGAAGCATTTTTTATTTAGAATCTCTTAATTACCCTATATTTTCCAAAAGCTGGGATTGGTTAAACTGTTCATTGCTCTCTTTTGTAATTCTTTTGTATATATTTTAATTTATTGAAAATACTGTAGAACTATTGTTTTGGTTAAAAAGGCATATATAGCCTGTAAATGCTGGAAAATATATGAAGACTGACTAATAATTATTATGTTTACAAGGTAGGTTTGTCATGAGGTCACCTTTCGATCTAACAACACATGGGGAAATGGAGCATGGTTGTTTATGGTATTACATGGATTGGAAAGAGAGAGGAGTTTGATTGTGAATTTGGGCAGTGTGCTCTGCTGCCACATGCTGAAGGTAACACTTGTGCCATAAGGGGATATACTTCTTTCAAAAATGTAGTTTTGTTTAATAATTTGGTCCTGATTCATGTCTAGGTCTTGGATTATGTTGGTATTATGGAAATACTGACAAAGCACATCATATAAGAGATGGACGATATCAACTTCTACAATGATAACTCTGGGAACAATCCAGTGGGAGATCAATTACCTACAAACACCCAAACTTGTATATCAATGCTCTGGAGTTCTTGAGACTTGGAGACCCGAGCAAGGCGTAGCACACATTGATCGGTCTATTTAGGGAATATATTGAGGTTATTATGAGCATTGAAGCAGTGAGTACCCATAGTATCTAGACCTCATATGGACCACTTATGGCAAGTCATGTGAGGTCTAGATGCTACGAGCGCTTAGTGACTTAATGCTTTCATATATTGTCATGACTAGACATGGGAGATCCAACAAGACATGTGAGACATTGAATCATATGTTTTGTCACGAACATTTATTGGTCATGACAAAACATGCGAGGTCTAGATGCTATGGGCATTCAATAACTTTAATGTGTTCATATATATTGTCATGACTAGACATGTGAGGCATGGACTCATATGTCTTGTCATGAACACTTATTGGCCATGACAAGACATGTGAGACATGGACTCATGTTTCTTGTCACGAGCACATAATGCATTTATGAATGGCTCGTTGCGCAATTGGCTATGACATGCTTTCTCATGAACATCATATATGTTATTCCCTCGAGTTATCATGAGGACTCATGTCAATGAGAAACAAGTGAAATCAAAACATTTGCCGATAAGCCTCACATGTGGAGTCGAAACACAAGTCGATAAATCTTGGTGAATCTCTCTCTATCTCTATCTCTCTCTCAAGATACCATGATCGCACACATCGACGAGCCTCATATGTTTCACTTCAGTTGCTCATTGACACGTATGAACGTATAATAACCCGAGAAAAAAGGATACATAAGAAGTTAGGCATCTGTGAGTGAGGCCAAATTGTTATCAGTGATGAGGGCTCTCTCTCTCTCTCTCTCTCTCTCTCTCTCTCTCTCTCAAGATACAACACACACGCATCGATGAGCCACATATGCTTTACTTATGTTGCTCATTGACACGTATGACCGTAATAACCCGAGAAAAAGGATACACAAGACGTTAGGCATCTATGAGTGAGGCCTAATTGTTATAGGCAATGAGGGCTCTCCCCCCTCTCTCTCAAGATAGCACGATCACACGAATCAACGAGCCTCATATGTTTCACTTCCGTTGCTCATTGACACGTATGACCGTAATAACTCGAGAAAAAGGATATGGAAGAAGTTAGGCATCTATAAGTGAGGCCTAATTGTTATCAGTGGTGAGGGCTCTCTCTCTCCTCTCTCTCCTCTCTCTCTCTCTCTCTCTACCACGATCGCATGCCTCGACGAGCCTCATATGCTTTACTTTTGTTGCTCATTGACACGTATGACCATAATAACTTGAGAATAAGGATACACAAGAAGTTAGGCATCTATGAGTGAGGCCTAATTGTTATCTGCGATGAGGGCTCTCTCTCTCTCTCTCTCTCTCTCTCTCTCTCAAGATACTACAATCGCACGCATCGACGAGCCTCATATGTTTCACACTTTCACTTATGTTGCTCATTGACACGTATGACCGTAATAACTCGAGAAAAAGGATACACAACTAATTGTTATCAGCGGCGAGTGATCTCTCTCTCTCTGTTTGTCTGTCTCTCAAGATACCACGATCGCACGCATTGACGAGCCTCGTATGTTTCACTTCTGTTGCTCATTGACACATATGACCGTAATAACCTGAGGAAAAGGATACACGGGCTAGAGGACACGAGCACTAAATATTGACACGAGCACTAAATATTATTAGCGGTGAGGGTCAATTATGGGGTATACACGGGCTAGATGAAACGGGTACTAAATATTGACATTTAATCATATGTGCCAGAGAAATAGTTTTTCATAAGCAAACACAAATTAGCTCAATATTAAGCTATCTAAATTGACCAAAAAACATTAAGCTATCTAGGATTTGGATTGTGACTACCTGCAAAAGCCAAACAAAAAAATCGAAATGATGCACAGCCGCACCAAAGACGGGAAATTGAGGCCGAAATTGTCAAGAATGTCTCAATGCGTGAAAACTTTCAAACTAGGACAGATAAGAATCTTGACAAATGGCCAGCAATCAACTAATTAAACTAACTGATGGTCTAGTCAACCGACATAGATGGCCTAACTATGGTCTGACGGCACTGACACATACGTTGCATAACCAAAGTCCACTCCATCCGCAACTGCTATACCGGTGGTACTCTTGAAGTTCAACTAAAGCACACTATATATATTCAGTATATTCCAATAACAACTCTCCTATAAATATAGTCTTGCTAATTTTATGCTCCAAGTGTTCGATAATGTCTTCACTTTTGTGTATGTCAACTACCAAACAGGGATTAATATATGAGGGAGCCCATCATAGGGTGGGATCGTGATTTGAGTTTGTGAATCTAGATTAAGCATGTAGGGCCCCCTTCTTATTTTTGAATAAATACAAGTGATGCATGAAAGACGCGTTAAACCGTCACTAGCTAGGTGGTCATCGTGGTCCAGATCTCTCGTCCAAACTATCCATATTGTAATGCAACTAGCCAAAAGCTACTCAAGTAACATTGAGCTAATTTTCAACACCGGTACATCTGACCCAGCGTAAATTGTAACTTAGCGAAAACTTATATCTATATGTTTCTGAAAGGTGTGAAAATATTCGTGAAGCAATGATGGGGATAAAAGACCAGCACACATGTGAATTTTGGTAAGAAACAAATATTTGCAAGCCGAGGGAAGCAACAAATTAAGTTACTAGACAACTAGCTATTCAACTGTTTGTAAAGAAAACGATCAAAAAATTACAGTAAGCACAAACCACAAACAGTCATATGTGATGCGTCAAACCGTCACTAGCTAGGTGGTCATCGTGTGGTCCTGATCTCTCGCCCAAACTATCCATATTGTAATGCAACCAGCCAAAAACTACTCAAGTAACAATGATCATCTCCTATATGCAGTATTGTTTTACCGACTTTGTGCTGTAAATTTTTGAATGAATCCCTCATCGTTGGGTACGTCAACTAGTACCAAACATGGATTAATACCGTAGAGCCACCACATGATGTTACCTTTTGTTGGAGCAATCAAATGTCGAGACAGTTAAGCAGAACATCTCAGAATATCTTGTCCTGTTGACCGAGATAGCGATTTAACATTATTTTTTCTGAAAAAACTTGGATTAAGCAGGTCGTCCTCCAAGCTAGCTATAGTATAGTGGCTTCAAATATAAAGTCGGGTTATGGCCTTTTCTGAAAAAAAAGAGGTGCTGGATTATTATTATTAATTGAAAAGCTCTGCGTAGGAATAGTATTTTCCTTGTTCACTAGTAGTACAACAAGTGATGCTGGAAAGACGCGTTAACCGTCATCAGTTTACCGTTCTGAACCCTGGCCCAGATCGCTCGCTGAAATGCTCTCTTTTTTTACGCAACTAGCTAGCACAGAAATGGAGCAGCATCTATCTACAGATAAACACTCAAGCTGCTCATGCTAACAAATCAAAGCTATGCAACTAGTAGTACTAGCTAGGATGGACTATTTCGATGATGCCATCAGGGATAAGCTTATTTAGCCTGTCGAAAGATGAGCTAAGTTCAGAACGGAGAGGAGAGTGCCCCGTTCAAATGACAAAACCTCCTCGTCGTCCTCGTCGTCGGCGTCCACGTCGTGGTGCAACTTGGTGGCGTCTCACGCGGTTGCTTGACAGCGCTGCCATTGGGGCAGAGAGATGCAAATATAATGGGAGGATGTCGTGGTGCCCGAGAGGGCGAGACGCGTTACACGTCGGAAGCAAAGAAAGGGCGAGCGAGCAAGAAGACCTTGACTTGGAATGTTAGATCCTCCAGGTCTCAAGGCACTGCACTACTCTGTGGCCCCTCCGTGTGGTACCATCACGCCTGGTTCCGGCCAATCAGCCGAGATAGTATCACCATGGAACCAGTGTTAATATTTGGAAACTGAAGGAGATCGGAGGCAAGCATTGCCATGCCAGGGACACGACGAGCAGAAGATCTTGGTGGTGGTAACATGGATGGAGGGAGCTTTGCCAAAGCTTGGGTCACAAAGCGCGTAGCGGGGGCAAAGACTTGTATTGTCTATTGTAGCTCCGGTCAAGATCTCTGCCGCGCATCGACCGATCCATCAATCAAATCAGTGTCCAATTCTTAAACAGTAGCAGTGGCGTACTAATTTTGGTCTTGTGTGCGTGGGTATATTTGGCGCGCAGTTGACGGCAGGTGCGTGAGCTTTTGATTACTGTGGACAGGGTCGTTATCGCCGTTGGCGGGAGCGGTTGAGCTCGAGGACCGTGCTTGAGCGTGCATGCGTGGCCCATCATGTGCGGTTTGCTCTCAATCCCGTCGCATGGCACCGCGTCGCTAGACCTGGTCACTCCTTGCGCCAGGAAATAAAAGTCCGACTTTAAATCCTAAGCCCAAACTCGACTAAAAAATACAAATGATTATATTGAAGGAAAATATTGAATTCATGCTCTAGCCAATTCATTGCTCTGTCGATGGAAGGGGGCGAGGACCCCATGGCTTTGCCCGGTGATAGTAGGGTTAGGAATAAAATATAGGTTTAAGCAAATTTGATCCGTAGAAACGGAGGCCCATAGGCGGCAACGAGCTTTGTATATGGCGCGCCGTCATCGGACGAAGAGGAACAAGACTTCGCCACCCCCAAAACATAGATGTATTTTTGAATTTCTGCAAGAATGTTTTTGTAAGGGTTTGTAAGAGTTACCTGAAGGGGCACCTCTCTCTCTCTCTCTCTCTCTCTCTCTCTCTCTCTCTCGCAAAGAACTTAGGCTGGTCATAGTGGGAGGTAACTTAGACTAGTATAAGTAACATGCATATGTTACTAGTCTATGTTACTACCTCTATAGTGCATAGTATCATAGATTAGTATCGTAGGTGGTCTCATTTATTACCATGCATGACACATAGTAGCATCACATTTATTATGTTGCGGTATCGATGGTAGGAGATCTAAATATCCGCATCGCCAAGCTTGCCTTCCACGCCAAGAAAAGTCCCTTCCGAATACGGGACGAAGTCTTTAATCTTGTATCTTCATAGTCCAGGAGTCCGGCTGAAGATATAGTCCGGCCATCCGGACACCCCCTAATCCAGGACTCCCTCAGTAGCCCCCGAACCAAGCTTCAATGACGACGAGTCCGGCGTGCTAATTGTCTTCGACATTGCAAGGCAGGTTCCCCTCCAGATTCCGTGTACCTGTTGAATAATGTCATGTGTTCTGCGAATGCAACGCTCCTTGGCTTCTACGCCCAATAATGGCCTCCTTTCACGTGTCAAACGAGTACGAAAAGTCTAGGTGTTTTTACATTCACACCCCTAGCCGCGTAAGTGAGCCGCCTATTTAAAGGAATGGGGATTTAGATCCAAACCACACCTTCTCCCCTCCGCGAGTAGTCATCAGAGCACATCCAGCAAAGGTCCATTCCACCATGGCCAGCCGCCGCAAATCCTCCTCTCGCTCTTCCAGTCCTAAGCCTGGAGACTGGGAGAGGTACTCCATCCCGCACAGCGAGCTAGTATCGCTTCAGACCAAGGGATTCCTCCCTCCGGCCTACATGGTCCCGGTTCGAGCCGGACTCGCCACCTATAATGGCGGAGAGCAAGCGGAGAGCGCCCCCACTCCCTCCAAAGGAGAGCGGGTATGCCTTGTCCCTTATCTAATAAAGGGACTCGGATTTCCAATTCATCCGTTTCTTCGGGGGCTTCTGGAGTTCTATGGCCTCCAGCTGCACAACCTCACGCCTGCCTCTATATTGCATATCGCGGGCTTCGTTGCCCTTTGCGAGCTGTTCTTGGGTGTTGGGGCTCATTTCGCGTTGTGGAAGAGGCTGTTTTGCCTGGTGCGCCGTTCTCAAGAGGGGTTAATATATGAAGTGGGCGGAGCCGAAGTGTGGCGCATCGCCGGGACCGGATGTCTATCCGGAACCCCAAAGAAGGCGTCCGAGGACTGGCCTTCGGAATGGTTCTATATAGAGGATGTCCCGCTGCCGGATCCTGTTCGGATCGGCCTCCCTGAGTTCAACAGTGCTCCCCCGAAGAAGCGCCTAAGCTGGCGTCCACGGAGCTCTCAGAGAGAAAGTGACAAAGACGTCCTTTACCTGATGGGCCAGATAAGATTATTGGCTCATTCTGGACTAACCATGATCGGAGTCATGGCCGTATGCATCATACGGGGGGTGCAGCCGCTTCAATATAGAAGTCACCCCATGTGGGATTTCAACGGGTAGGGCGACGCCACCCGTCACGGCCGTAAGGCGCCAGACTCGGCTGCCGCTCTGATAAGGATCTTGTCCAGTTTGTATAAGGAAGAAGAGGAGGAATTTCTCCGCGTCAACCCTCAGGGTGGTTTTACCGTATAATCCTCCGAGCTGGGTAAGTGAGCACTTTCACTAGTCCATCCGTTTTGTATTCCTACTGTCAAATATATGGTCTGACGACTTCAACGCAGGAACTGCGCCAGGCTGTTAAAGAGATTAACAGCCCCCCTCCACAACCCGAGGATCCAGGACGGTCCCTCGACCCGGCCTCCCAAGAGGATCCGGACATATCTATGGAGCTAATTGATGGGGTATTCCATCAATTAAGCAAGGACAACACCTTGGTGGCCATTACGGCCGATTACCCAGGGCTAATCCCCGCCTCCCAGGTAACTGAGACCGAAATCCCAGTACTTTGAAAGGGGACCTGTCCTCGCGTGTTTTAGATGACCGTATAACAACCGTGTTTTGCAGAGGAGGTCCTTGAGGCGGGAGGCCGAGCCTACGGCGGCCAGCCCACGAGGGGCTGCGTGGCCTCGTGGGATAAAAAGAAGTGTAGTCCGGACCGAGGTGCCGACGCAAAGGTATAGCGCGCCTTTTTATTCCGCGGTGTTATTCCTTCAAGGCATATTAACACTCGTGCTCCGTTCAGGACAAAGAGACCTCGCCGGACTATATCCGGAGAGGCTGCCAATTGCGCCTCCACCAGCTAGGCTCCACAGCCTGGCCCGGAGGCGGAGGCGAACACGAGGCGCGCACCGGACGCTCCTCCGACAGAGGATGCGGACAGGCTGTCTGCCACCCATTCTGAGGTGGAGAGTGCCATGAACCACAGGCGTCGCCGGACTGTTCTTCGCGATGCTTGTTTCTCCCAAGAGGCGTTTGATGCCTTCAATTCGGGAGATGCGTATCTCCGTGCCGCTCAAAATGGTCTAGCCAGAGCCACGGAGCAATATGTAAAAGACATACGGGTGAGAAAATTTAATGGTTATATATATATCAGTAGCCCCCGAGACTTGAAATAGTTAGAATAACTGATTTAAGGATCGTGTAATACGCAGGTTCTTTCCGAGAAGAATACCCAACTGTCCCAGGAGCTGAAGAGTGCAAAGCCCAACTTGAGGCCGCACTAGCCGCGACGGGGGAGCCCAAGGAGACCCCCACTGGTAATATATGCTTCAAAAAGATAAGTGTGAAGTGCGGCATATGTGCCAATCTGACAAATGAAATTGCAGATGGCGCCGGACTAGATCCGGACAAACAACAACTCCTACGCCGGCTAAGGGCTGGCGAGAGCGTGCTAACAAAGGTGAGGCGGGAGAAAAATGATCTTCAGGATGCCAACACCAAGCTGGGTGTTGAACTGAAAGATGTTCGTGCCCAGCTGTCCGACTCCGTTAAGGAGAATCAGCAGCTTCGACGCGGCATTTTTAGTAAGTGCTTGAACGAACTTTGAAAAAAGAGTTCGGCGAGGAAGTCGACTAATAGAGTGATGTCTGTAGGTATGCTAACAGGTCGTCCTGCAGAGGAGATGCCCGGTTCTACGAGTGACCTTCTTCCCGAGCTCTCGCAACTGCACGAGCGAGTTCGGCAGGCGATGCAAGGCGTGGCGCAAGCCTTATGGCCATCCCTCTCCATGCCCGAGGGCCTTGGAGAGCTTGCAGAGAAGCTGACGGGAGTGCGGCGGCGCTTCCGATTGTGGAAGATATCGGCCTGCCGTCAATGCGCTAGGGAGGCCTGGGCCATAATGAAGACGCGGTACACAAAGGCTGACCCAAACCACATGGCCGAGGTCGGACCTGTGGGGCCCGATGGGAAGGAGATCCCTGTAAGCTTAGTATACGGCCAAGTAGAATTGGCCGCAAAGTATTCCCAGCAGGACTGTAAATTAAACAGCCTGTTAGATGGTATTGAAGAGGGATACAATCAGTCAGAGTGACTATGTAGTTTAGTTGACATTTATAATGCCTTCTGGCCGGATTGTAGATCGTTTGTCATGGCCGACCTTTTCGCTTCAACCTCAGGACCTGACGGTCCGGAGTGTGTCCGAATACCCTCGCGGTTATATAAGAACCGGGGTATGCATGGAGACCAGGCGTAGGGGTCATTAGTGCTTGAACACACAAGTGCCCAACTAGTTATGTTATATTACATGGTTAGTAAGAAACATCTTCCAGGGAGAATAGTTCCGTTAAGGGTTCCTTTCCCTGGGAGGCATGCCCTAAAGTGCATGTCCATTCTGCGAAAAAGATGCAGGAAAAATCGTTTGGGGGCGCATAGATAAATAATTGGAAAAATCATCTTTCAGGTCACCGACCGAATGTTCCCTTAAGAACGCTAGCTTTCGGCTTCACCCAGTCTGAGGTACACATCCGGCTGACCCGGCAGTAACAATCGCAGAGGTGCTCCCTTTACCACCTAGCCGAACAATCGGGAACGTAGGGGTAAGCACAGGAGCCAGGCAACCCAGCTTGGCCAAAACTTAAGTCATATCGATGCATATAACGGTGAAATAAAAGGTACATGCGGAAGTGTAACACATGTGTTGGGCATAAAGCCCGTGTGAATAAGCTTCTGTTAAAAGAAGCCCCCAGGTTTAATGAGTGCGAGTAGCACGTCATGTGATGAGCCTTTTAAGGCTATAAGAGGAGAGGAGAAGGAGAGAAATATAAGAAAGACAGTATATAAAAAAATGGACAGAGGAAGGAGACGAACACAGAGTCCGGCGCTAGGCATAGAATCTTTGGAGACGGGCCGCGTTCCATGGGTTCGGCTTGAGTCGGTTATCCGATGCATCTCGCAGGCGGTACGCTCCACCAGTCAGGACCTGGTCAATTATGAAGGGACCTTCCCACTTGGGCTTGAGTTTGTCCTTTTTCTTGTCCGGCAGACGTAGAACTAATTCACCAACGTTGTAATTCTTGGCCCGTACTTCTCTGCTTTGGTATCTTCGAGCCTGCTGTTGATAGAATGCGGAACGGGTTTTTGCCACGTCACGTTCTTCCTCCAATGCGTCCAAACTATCCTGCCGATCGAGCTCGGCCTATCTTTCTTCGTACATGCGCACCCGAGGTGAGTCATGAATTATGTCGCAGGGCAAAACTGCCTCTGCGCCGTACACCATGAAGAATGGCGTATATCCGGTGGTGCGATTCAGCGTGGTCCGCAGCCCCCGGAGTACGGAGTCGAGCTCCTCTACCCAATGCGTGTTGGATTACTTAAGGGACCGCACTAATCTGGTTTTGATGCCATTCATGATAAGACCATTTGCACGTTCGTCCTGTCTGTTAGTTTGTCGGTGATAGACAGAAGCATAATCGAGCTTAATGCCCATGTTTTTGCACCAGAGTTTTACCTCATCGGCCGTAAAGTTCATGCCGTTATCAGTGACGATGCTGTGGGGGATGCCATAACGGTGTATGACCCCAGATATGAAGTCTATCACCAGTCCGGATTCGGCCATTTTAACAGGCTTGGCTTCTATCCATTTGGTGAACTTATCCACCATGACCAGTAAGTATTTTTTTCTTGTGGTTTCCACGTTTAAGGGGTCTCACCATGTCAAGCCCCCATACCGCAAAGGGCCATGTTATGGGGATAGTTTGGAGGGCGGTGGGTGGCATATGGCTTTGGTTTGCAAAAAGCTGGAAACCGACGCATCGTTGGACTAAGTCCTGAGCGTCTGCCCAGGCCGTTGGCCAATAAAAGCCTGTACGGAAAGCCTTGCTTACGAGGGACTGAGCTGCAGCGTGATGACCACCGAGTCCGGCGTGAATTTCAGCCAGCAAGTTCCGCCCTTCCTCTTCGGAGATGCACCTTTGAAGGACTTTGGTAGTGCTTTTCTTATAGAGCTCTCCCTCATGGACTTTATAGGCTTTAGATCTCCGTACTATGCAGCGTGCCTCGTTTTGGTCCTCTGGGAGTTCCTGCCTAGTAGGGTAGGCTAGGAATGGTTCTATCCACGGGGCGATAACGACCATTATTACGTGGGCTGAAGGTGTGACTTCATTGGCGGAGCCTCCGATTGTGTCAGATTGTTTGGCATCGGGCAGTGCGGTTGAGTCCGGAATGTTATTGCCGGATTCCCCTTCCCATACTATGGATGGCTTGAACAGCCATTCCAAGAAGATGTTGGGGGGGGGGACAGTGTCGCGTTTTGCACCGATGCGTGCCAGGACGTCTGCCGCCTGATTGTTCTCCCGGGCTATATGATGAAATTCGAGCCCTTCGAACCGAGCTGACATTTTTAGGATGGCGTTGCGATAAGCTGCCATTTTTGGATCCTTGGCATCGAAGTCTCCATTTATTTGGGATATTGCGAGGTTCGGATCCCCTCGCACCTCTAGGCGTTGAATGCCCATTGATACTGCCATCCGGAGACCGTGTAAAAGGGCCTCATATTCGGCTGCATTGTTGGAGTCTGTGTACATAATCTGGAGTACGTATTGAACTATGTCTCCCGTGGGGGACGTCAAAACGACGCCAGCCCCTAGACCGGCCAACATTTTAGAGCCGTCGAAATGCATGGTCCAGTTTGAATATGTGCCGTACTCTTTAGGGAGTTCGGCCTCCGTCCATTCTGCGACGAAGTCGGCCAAAACTTGCGACTTAATAGCTCGTCGTGGCTTATAAGTTATGTCGAATGGGAGGAGCTCGATGGCCCATTTTGCAATCCGGCCCGTTGCTTCGCGGTTGTTTATAATATCGTTAAGTGGTACTTCGAAGGCTACTATTATCGAACACTCTTGAAAGTAGTGTCGCAGCTTTCGGGATGCCATGAATACCGCGTATGCAATCTTTTGATAATGCGGGTACCGTGATTCGCATGGAGTGAGGACAGTGGACACATAGTAGACCGGCTTTTGAAGGGGGAATTTGTGTCCGTCCGTTTCTCGTTCGACAACGAGTACTGCGCTTACAACCTGATGGGTTGCTGCAATGTACAATAGCATTGGTTCGCCAATATTTGGCGCGGCTAGGACGGGGTTTGTTGCCAATATGGCCTTTATTTTGTCGAGTCTGGCCGTGGCAACATCCGTCCACTCGAAGTGTTCAGTGCGCCGAAGGAGGCGATAGAGGGGTAGTGCCTTTTCTCCCAAATGGGAGATGAAGCGGCTTAGAGCCGCCACGCATCCGGTTAACTTTTGTATCTGTTTGAGGTCTTTCGGGATATCCAATTGTGACAAATCTCGGATCTTGGCGGGATTTGCTTCAATTCCTCTACCGGATACAATGAAGCCCAAGAGCTTTCCGGCTGGAACGCCGAAAATGCATTTTTCTGGGTTGAGCTTGATGTCGTATGTTCGGAGATTGTCAAATGTAAGCCTCAAGTCGTTTACTAGAGATTCGACATGTCTTGTTTTTACGACCACATCATCCACGTATGCCTCCATTGTTTTGCCGATCTGGTTTGCTAGACATGTTTGAATCATGCGCTGATATGTTGCGCCGGCGATTTTGAGCCCAAAGGGCATCGTGTTCAAGCAGAATGGGCCGTACGGTGTGATGAATGCCATTGCGGCTTGGTCTGATTCTGCCATCTTGATTTGATGGTAGCCGGAATATGCGTCGAGGAAACACAACGAATCGTGTCCTGCGGTGGCGTCGATAATTTGATCAATGCGGGGGAGGGGGAAGGGATCATTTGGGCAAGCCTTGTTAAGGTCTTTAAAATCAACGCACAGGCGCCAGGATTTGTCCTTCTTTGGTACGATCAGCAGGTTTGCTAGCCAGTCCGGATGTTTTATATCTCTGATGAATCCGGCCTCCAATAGGTTGGCTAGCTCCTCTACCATGGCCTGTCTCTTAGGTTCGGAAAAACGCCGAAGAGCTTGTTTGACAGGTTTGAATCCTTTTAGGATATTTAAGCTATGTTCGGCCAGCCTGCGTGGGATTACTGGCATGTCTGAAGGGTGCCAGGCGAAGATGTCCCAATTTTCACGTAGGAATTCCAGGGCTTTTGGTGTTTAACCCGGGTGTCTGTCGATGATGCACCCTTTTGTTTCGGGCGGGGTTTCTATTTAGGGTCGGATTATCCCAAAATTTTATTTCGGTTTTCCAGGCGCTTTCCATCGCACAGTACTTTTGTACTATGGACGCCAAGTCAGAGAAGCGTGTAATATCACGACGACTTATGGCGTTGAGGATTCCCTTGTCCGTGCAATTATTGCAGAATATTGAGATTGTGTCTTCCTCGCGGCAGTCCTTTATCCTGTTCATAACCAGGAGGAATCTGGCCCAGTAATGGTATACTGTTTCTTCGGGCTTTTGCCTGATTTTGGATAGATCACTTATGTTTGGGTGGGTGGGTGGAATTAAATCCGAAACCTCGCCCGATCTGAGACTCGGAGGCCAAGGAGTTTCCGAACTCTGAAGTTTAGGTTCTTGGATGTTATCCAATGAGTCTAGCCCGTTGCCTGATCCTAAGTTCAGGTCTTGAGTTATATCCTCCCCTCCGCGGGTATCCGGCCTGGAGGGATCGGGAATCCGGACGTAATTAGTCCTTAAGATAGATGAAGGGTCGCCGCACTGCCCTTCTACCACGGCAACGTGATGGGTGACCTGGGGAGAGTTAATCTCTCTTAGATCGGGTTTAGGCCCAACCTTGTCGTAATCTGTAGCGACCCCCAGGGCGGCGATGCGATCTAAGAGCTCGTTCATAGAAGAGAGCTCTATTGGATCTAACTGCTCGGCGAGTTCCGAACTGACATGAAGATTGCTTTTGATGACCCGAGAGGTCATCGTCGGCGCAGCAGCCGAACAGGCGGTCATAAGAAAACCACCCAGCCGGAGAGTTTGGCCGATAGCCAAAGCTCCCTTAGCAACGGTGCCGTCTTTAAAGACGGGATGAGGCATCCTTCCTGATGGCGACGGCACAGAGGAACTCTCAATGAAAGCACCAATGTCGGTGTCAAAACCGGCGGATCTCGGGTAGGGGGTCCCGAACTGTGCGTCTAGGCGGATGGTAACAGGAGACAAGGGACACGAAGTTTTACCCAGGTTCAGGCCCTTTCAATGGAGGTAAAACCCTACATCCTGCTTGATTAATATTGATGATATGGGTAGTACAAGAGTAGATCTACCATGAGATCAAGGAGGCTAAACCGTAGAAGCTAGCCTATGGTATGATTTGTTCTATGTTGTCCTACGGACTAAAGCCCTCCGGTTTATATAGACACCGGAGAGGGTTAGAGTTACACAAAGTCGGTTACGATGGTAGGAGATCTAAATATCCGCATCGCCAAGCTTGCCTTCCACGCCAAGGAAAGTCCCTTCCGAACACGGGACGAAGTTTTCAATCTTGTATCTTCATAGTCCAGGAGTCCGGCTGAAGATATAGTCCGGCCATCCGGACACCCCCTAATCCAGGACTCCCTCAGGCCTCCTCCTCTTTCTCCGCATCGAATTCGGCGAAGAGCGCATCGGTCATCGCCCGCTCCTGCCGGAGGAATTGCCGCGACTGGGCCGATTTTTAGGTGCCGACGCTAAAAATGGCCTTGGAGAGGCCTGTTGGGGGCGCGGCTTGAGATGCTCTAACATGGCATGCATATTGTGGAATGGAGGGAGTATTATACATGTTGGATTATCAAGATTCGAGAACTTTTGTGCAAGGTTTATACTCAGAGCTTTTTTAGAGCATCTACAACCGACAAATATAACCCCTTAAATGACCCCGGACGTCTCCGGGTAGTGACTGATCAGTTCTCAAATTTGCACAACTACATCCAGACACCTCATACTATAATTCTTATATCCATACAAAAGCATGCAACGATAAAAACCTACGTACTACGTAGATCACCCTACTCCTCGTTGGAGACGTCGACTATCTCTGTGCCCGGCTTCGGGTACATGGGCGCCAGCTGCAGGCAGCTCCGGCCCCTCCAACGTCTTCGGCTACTCCGCTCTGGCCTCCTCCTCTTTCTCCGCATCGAATTCGGCGAAGAGCGTGTCGGTCGTCGCCCGCTCCTGCCGGAGGAATTGCCGCGACTGGGCCGATTTTTAGGCGCCGACGCTAAAAAATGGCCTTGGAGAGGCCTGTTGGGGGTGCGGCTTGAGATGCTCTAACATGGCATGCATATTGTGGAATGGAGGGAGTATTATACATGTTGGATTATCAAGATTCGAGAACTTTTGTGCAAAGTTTATACTCAGAGCTTTTTTAAAGCATCTACAACCGACAAATATAACCCCTCAAATGACCCACGACGTCTCCGGGTAGTGGCTGATCAGTTCTCAAATTTGCACAACTACATCCAGACACCTCATACTAGAATTCTTATATCCATACAAAAGCATGCAACGATAAAACCCTACGTACTACGTAGATCACCCTACTCCTCGTTGGAGACGTCGACTATCTCCGTGCCCGGCTTCGGGTACATGGGTGCCAGCTGCAGGCAGCTCCGGCCCCTCCAACGTCTTCGGCTGCTCCGCTCTGGCCTCCTCCTCTTTCTCCGCATCGAATTCGACGAAGAGCGCGTCAGTCATCGCACGCTCCTGCCGGAGGAATTGCCGGTTTGCCTCCACAAAGGCCTCATCCTGGATGGACTCCAGGAAGACCTGCTGCTCTGTCATCTTCCCGGCTTGGGCAACGGCGAACTCCGTCTCCCCGTCCTTCGTGTTGAAGCCAGGTTGCTCCACCTCGCCCTCCTCCGGATCCGCCACCTTCATCGGCTCCGGCAGGTGCTCTCCCTCCTCCTCCTCCTCCGGCTCCGGCCAGTCCGGAGGCAGCCCGGCAACGATGCGGCTGGCGTGCCTCGTCCGGATCTCTTCCGCGATCTGGTGCCGACACTCCAATGTGAGCGTAGCGCACATGGTGATCTTTCGTCGGACCATGGCAATGTCGGAGAGCATGGGGAGAGCGGGCGAGAGGAGGTGGATGGGCTCGAGTTAAGGCGCAGAAAGGGAGGGGGTGGATCGGCTAGGGTCGGGGGACGCCGACCGGCTTAAATAGCCGGATTTGGCCTCGGGCAGCTATCCGAAGTGGCGCCACGCGGCGTTCAGACCGCGGTGACGGACGAGACGTCCGTCGGACCACGGGTTTTGGGGCGATTCAGTGTGGGACCCCATCGTCAGTCCTACAGGGCGGACGCGCCCGGGCGCCCCATATCCGCTTCATATTTGGACTGGATATGAGGCGTGCGATTAGCTCGGCGTTTGAGACCCGTTTAAGACACCCGGTTGGGTCAGATTTTCGTGATCTCTGAGTGACCGAGGGGAGCGCCCATACGGTTGAAGCTGATTTGAAGCGCCCGTGTAGATACTCTTAGTCGTGTGCTTGATAAACATACTAACGTACCCCTGAGGCATTCAATTATAAGTAGTACACGAAACAGTGCGAAATTGCCCTACTCCACTGGTCGCGAAGATGACTTTCTGAGGACTGATGAATACACTATATAATTTTTTTCTTTCGAAGTAGAACAATCACAACGAAGCTTCTCAGTCCAAAGTTAAAATACTCACGGCAGAAACCGACATTTACACCGCGATGGCACCAAATCAACATATGTCGCCATTCCAAATATGCAGCCGTCGCCACCTCAGTCCCACACAAGTACCGACACATACCACCCAGCTCACCCGGGTCGCTGCCCCAACGTGGTGTGTGTCCACTTGTCCATCTCCTGATCTCCACTGGGAGCAGTGAGCAGTGAAAAAACAACCATTTGTGCAGCACGTCGTTGGCAATAAACCAACTGTAAGGGCATCTTCAGCCGCGCCCCATGAAGGCCTCCCCAGGCGTTTTTTTTACGCCGGCGCCGAAAAATCGGCATAGTCGCGTCTTCAGGAGCCCGATTTTCGTCGGCCTGGGCCGAAAACAGCGCCGGCGGACCCAAGCCGAACCCGGCGCGCTGGGGCGCCCGGGGGCGCCGGGTGAACTGTTTTGGCGCGAAAAAGCCGCGGGCCCGCCGCGTCAGCGACACGGCTCTCTTCTTGGCCCTTCGTCGTCCTTGTCGCCTCGTTTCCCGCGGCGAATCAATGCCAAAGCTGCCGCGCTGCCGCGCAGGTCATTGATGCCTCACGGGCGGCGCAGTGAAGGCCAGATGACACGCGTCCCTCGCCCTCCCTCGCCCACCACGCGTACACATGGCGGGCACGCGTACGGGCGGCGCCTCGGTCTATATAAGACGCGCCCCAGCGAGCTCGGCGATCTCACACTCTCTCGCCGTCGTCGTTCCTCCCTCTCCTCTCTCTCGCCGTCTCCAGTTCATCACACCCATGGCCGAGCGCTTCCCAGGCGACGGCGCGGCGGCGAACGGCTTCGGCCGCCGCCATCTTCACGAGGACGAGGCTCGCCTCCTTTTCGAGGCCGAGTACCCGGTCCCGCCGGACATGAGGGTGCCCGGGGGGTGGAGGATCAGCGCCGGCGGCGTGCCGGTGCCCCCGGTACCCACCAGCGCGGCGCGGCGCGCGGAGAACGCACGCATCAGCTCGTCCCTGCCGCGTGAGGCGAGGGAGGGGCCACGATACGTCCCCGACTCCCCGCTCTGGGAGCCTTATTTCCGCCGCCGTCACGCCCAGCAGCTCGAGGCCACCAACGGCGTCGTGCCCTCCGGCAGGCTCAACGCCACCGGACGGCATCGGTGGTGGGGCGTGCCCGGGCGCACGTTGGAGGCCGTCCTCGAGTACATCGAGGGCGGCAACACGCCGCGCCTCGAGTACCCCGCTCCCCCGTCCTTCTCACGCCGCCGGGGAAGCTCCTGGACCCCGAGGCGCATGGAGACCGGGGGGTCCTCCTCCTCGTCCGGCGGCTCTCCCTGCCTCCACCTCCGCCCCGTCAAGCCGGAGCCCCAGGGCACGCCTGTCAGCGCGCGCACCCGCAGCTCCGGCGTCCGCATCGGCGACAACGCCTCCCCCACCGGCCGCTTCATCCTCGTTGAGCCCAAGCCGGAGCCCGGCCTCCCCGCGGAGTACGAGGAGATAGCCCGGCGCGGCTTCTCCGACGAGGACGCCCTGCGGTGGGCGCGGGACGACTACCTCCGCGACGAGATGGTCCGGCAGCGCCGGGCCCTGCAGGAGATCGCCGCCCGCAAGCGTGAGCGCGAGGACGAGCACGGCGTCGTGGTCCTCGACGGCGACGACGACGACGACGCCGCCCCCGGACCGTCCAACCCGCCGCGCCAACCGGGGGAGGGATGCAGCAGGGACCGCGGAGGCGGAGGCGGGGGCGACGACGACGACGACCGCGGTGACTACACGCGGTTCTACAGCCTCCTCGGCATGTAGAACCGCGTGGCCGGGCGGCGAGGTGGACGGCGGGGTAGCCCGCGGTAGTTTTTTTTATAAAATATGTTTAAATTTGAACGAACGAGCCCATGTTTGCGCCGTGTTTGCGTCGATTTTGAAATTTTTAAAAACCCGTGGGGCCGCGACTGGGGGCATCACGCCCCCAGTGCGCAGTTTAGCGCCGGTGCGCCCTAAGTTGGCGATTTTTTGCCCCTCCTGAGGGCCAATGGCTGGAGATGCCCTAAGGCAGGGCAAGTGACATCGAGCATGAGCCAGCAAGGGACATACAGTAGTACTAGTTAGCATTTGTCAGGTAGGTTCGTTCCAAGTTGCATGGCAAGAGCCACGGCGGGCAGCAAGTAGGCACGTACACCTGTACGCCCGCGAGCTGTAGTGACGACGAGAGATATACAAAGGCAGGATGGCCTGGACTTGTGCGACCAAAAGTACGTGGAATCAAAGCTTTCGTGTAGGATGGACGGCGACGGATCGGTCGATCGATGTATCCAATCCAACCAAACCCGCGCCGTCCCCGGTCGGTCGACCAGGAGATGGAACGGACAGGAGATGAACCAAATCCTACTCACGTCTACGTGTGCCTTTATCTATTGCGTTGCACAGTACGCATGCGATCGATCCATGATAAGTAGGAGTATTTTGGTATCCTTTCTTTTTTTTTGAAAGCAAAAGTGCTTGATTACTTAACCAGATCTGGGCATATCGCCCAAGATACATGCGCCCACCTGGGCAGGTACATGAGACCACCATTCGAGATGGTGATCACACTCACACTCACGGCCAATGTTAGCAAGTTCATGAGCTACAGAATTGGCACTACGCCTACAAACAGAGATGGAAGCACTAGAGAACCGCAACTTTAGCTGATATTTCATGTCCTCAATCAATGCTGCATATGCCGAGGAGTCAACCTTGCATAGATCAAGTGCCTCTGCCAGGAGCTGGCAGTCGGTCTCAAGCTGCACCCTGACGAGTCCAAGATCAGACGCCATGCTGATTGCCTGTGACATGGCTATTGCTTCCGCTGCAAAGGCGTCGCCAATGTGATTTGCCTTGCCAGCTCGAGCATAGATTAGGTTGCCATCAACCGATCTGACAGCGACACCCCAGCCCGCATGAACCTGTTCTGGAATGAAGGAGCCATCCATGTTGATTTTGTACGTCGTCACCTCCGGGGGACGCCACTTGTCCGGTGGCTGTTTAACTTGGGTCGGAGTAAAGACTTGCAGATATTCAATAACACTGCTCCTCGTTCTTCTTGCCGCCTCCTCCGCCTCCAAAGGTAGCTCTCCCTCTCGCAGTTTATTCAGGTTAGACCACCAGATCCACCAAAAAGTAAGAACATGCAGACGCTTTTTGACATCTAGACCCCATAGAAAGTCTAGCATCACATGCACGGACGTAATCTCCTCCAACTGCATTCGCTCTTTCTCCATAGCCAGATCTCTCCACACTCCCTTCACTGTCTTACATTTTATGAAAAGATGAGCTCCATCCTCATCGGCCAACCCACACAATAGGCATTTGGTATCTTGGATATGAATTCCTCTACGGGCGACATTCGTACGAAGAGCAAGGGATTCGTGCTTCACTCTCCACATAAACATCTGTATGTTCTTGGGACAAGGTAGACGCCAGATACGCTTCCAGGAATCATCAGCAGTTCGGTCTAGACACCCCGGGCTGCTGTCACTCCCTTCTACTCCTCCATCGCTGGTTGACTGTTCGAGTTGTATGTGAAGTTTGTAAGCACTCTTAACTGAGTGGATCCCCTTGCTATCATACTGCCAGGCCACAAAGTCGGGGACTCCATCCCGAAGAGGAATCTTGAGAATGTACTTCACATCATCGGGCCAGAAGGTGTTTCGTACCAGTTGTTCATCCCAGGCGTCGGTGGTTGGGTTGATAAGATCGCTAACCCACTCCAGGAGACTGGAGCCGCGCGGAGTAATGACGCATCTGGACCAAGGCCTTGGAATCCAAGGGTCGGACCAGATCCGAACACTTGTACCATCGCCAATCCTCCATATATAGCCCTGCTGAAACAGAGTTAGTCCGTGCAGCAAACTACGCCAGGCATAGGAGATCCCCTCTCTTGGTACCGCCTCTAAAATATTTCCGTTTGGAAAGTAGCGGGCTTGCAGAACCCTAGCACATAGTGACTCCGGGTTCTGGATGATCCTCCAAACTTGTCTAGACAACATTGCAAGGTTAAAACCATGCATGTCACGAAACCCGAGCCCTCCCAATGCTTTAGGTTTAATCAGTTTCTTCCAACTGATCCAGTGTGTAACATGTTCCTTGTCCTGTTGGCTCCACCAGTAGTTCCCAATCAGCGAGCTAAGCTCCTCGCAGAAAGATTTGGTCAAGTAAAAGCATGACATGGCGAAAGTGGGGATGGCCTGAGCAACCGTTGTGACCAGTGTCTCCTTCCCCGACTTGGCAATAAGCCTTTCCTTCCAACCATACAGCTGTCCAGCCAAGGCCCATTTCACGAAGGCAAACACTTTCTTTCTAGATCTCCCAACATGAACAGGAAGGCCCAAATACTTCTCATTCCAAGTTTCACACTGGATCTGCAGTGCATTCTTCACCTGCGCCTTCGTTGCCTCCCTAGTGTTAGGACTAAACATAATGGCCGATTTCTCCAGGTTAATGCACTGCCCAGAACAACATTCATACAGATCAAGGATTTGGTGCAGCTCCCGGGCTTCCTCCTACTTCGCTTTTAGCAACATCACTGAATCATCTGCGAACAAAAGATGTGACAGACTGGGAGCATTGTGGCAGATTTTAACTCCAGAAATTCTCCCTACTTGCTCAGCATCATTCAACAGCGCCGAGAGCCCTTCCGCACAAATAACAAACAGGTACGGTGAAATCGGATCTCCTTGACGAAGACCCTGCGTAGGTGAGAATTGCTCTGTCAATGAACCATTCACCTTAATCTGGTAGCGAACCGAGGTCACGCAATGCAACACCAAATCGATCCACCGGGCCCAAACCCAAGTTTGTTTAGCATAGCTCGTAGGAACTCCCACTGTACCCTATCATAAGCCTTACTCATGTCTGCCTTAACTGCAGCAATACCTTCCTTGCCTTGTTTCTTGTTCAACAAATAGTGTGAAACTTCATAGGCGATGAGTACATTATCCGTAATAAGCCGCCCCGGCACGAACGCACTTTGGTTTTGAGAGATGATATCCGGAAGAATCAATTTGAGTCTGTTCGCAATCACTTTCGAGACCAGTTTATAAATCACATTGCATAGGCTGATCGGACGCAAATCCTTAATTCTGCTTGGACTCTTAACCTTGGGGATAAGCACCACAACTGTGTCATTCCACCCCTCCGGCATCATGCCACCATTGAGAACTGAGAGCACCTCATCGATAACCTTCTCCCCCATGAAATGCCAATGCTTCTTGTACACCACAGATGGCATCCCATCCGGCCCAGGTGCCTTTAGGTCACCAATATGATCCAAAGCCGCCTTAACTTCTTCTCTGGATACCTCAGCTTCCAGTATTTCTCTCATAGCACTAGTGACTTTCGGTTGCACCTTGTCAATAAGCTCCGGCAATCTCGAACAGCTGGAAGAAGTAAATAGGTTCTGGAAATAGGATTGCACATAGTTATTAAGAACTTCTCCTTCCTTCACCTCCCCACCATCTTCCTTCCTCGGCTTTTTTATCCTATTAGCTTTCCGTTTTGCAGAGGCTACCGCCATGAAGTACTTGGTGCTCTTGTTGCCGTCCCGTAACCAGGAAACATGAGAGTGTCGTTTGGCCTTGGTGTTCTTCTTACATTCCAACTCCTCTACAAGGCACCGCAGCCTTCCTTCCTCCCTAATTTTTTCTTCCGACACCGGCGCCCTCATGCATTTTTCCAACTCTCTACGAGCCTTCCTGAGTCTCTCCTCTAGTTCCCCTGCCACCTCCTTCCCCCAGATTCTCATCCTGCCCGCCACATTCCGCATGGCAGAGGCCACGTCACCCGAACCCAGCATGCAACCTTGTTCCCATGCCCCTTGGATCTCAGCACTACATCCTTCCTCCCGGAGCCACCAAGCCTCAAAACGAAAACCACGATCCCCTCCAGGCTCTCTTTTATTTTCTCCTTTAGTGCATACTATAACTGGTCTGTGATCGGAGTGACGAGGGGCTCCATTCTGCACGGTGAATTCGGGGAACCATCCACACCACGCAGCGTTGGCTGTTGCTCGATCGAGTCGCTCACAAATGTAGGTGTCGACTTCCTTACTATGATTTCGCCATGTGAACTTATCACCTTCGTAGCCTAGGTCACTGAGCTCGCAAGCCTCGAGAGCTCCTCTGAAATTATCCATGTACCGTTGTGCTCGAACTGCACCTCCAATCTTCTCGTCGCCGGTGAGGATCTCGTTGAAGTCTCCTAGGCACAGCCACGGACGACCAGGTTGGTGTTGTTGTCCCAACAGTCGCAGCATCCTCCATGTCTCCACCTTCTTCTTCATCTCCGACTCACCATACACCCCCGTCATCCGCCACACCCTTCCATCATCCTCAGTCACATCTACGTCCACATGCCTTCTACCAAACGATCTTAGTTTTACGTCCACCCCTCTCCTCCAAAACAGCACCACACCCCTACTCCTCCCCACCGGGCTCCATGCGATCATATGCGACAAGCCCAGCAACCACCGAAATCGCTCTAGCTCCTTCTCCGTTAGTTTCGTCTCCGCCAAAAATAGCACGTCGGGATCCTCCATTCTCCCCAGCTCGAGGAGGCTACGAACTGCCGGGCCGTTCCCAAGCCCCCGGCAGTTCCATCCGATGAGTTTCATTGATCTCGGCGGGGCTGCAACTGCGGCCCGGCCGTTGTATTTTCAGGTGTTGCCTCTTCACTCTCCTCCACCACCATGCCTGCCTCCTTCCTTCCTTCCGCCAACCTGCCCCTCTTCTCTGTCTTCGCTTCCTCGTCAGTATCACCCTCCTCCCCCAGCCTCCCTCTTTTCTGTCCCAGCACATCATCTTTCTCCTTACCGCCTCTGACAGAAGGCCTATCCCGGCCCTTCTTTTTGTAGCGTTTGCCACTATGATTTTTACTCTTCTCATCATTCACTCCTCTAGAACCCTTCCTTTTCTCCTCCACACTTCCATTCTGATTTCCCGAACCCACAAGTGGGTCACCACCAAGGTGTAGTTGCTTCCGGCTGCCCTTAGCTTTATGTTCAGAGGGACCCTTAACAGGGATGGTGACCTCTTGACCCTTCTCCCCCTTCTCATCTTCTCCTCCACCGGACCGTGAATCACTCTTTCTCCAAGACAAACTGTCACTACCACTTCCTGGCCTCCCTCCCGAGCGACTATAGCCATAGCTGCGAGAACCACTCCCACTCCTACCCCCACTCCTCCATGGCCTCTCCTCAACAAAACCCCTTAGGTGCATCAGATCATCCCGAAGCCATCTCCCAAACTGGGCCTTCTCACCCTTCTTGAGCTTTACAGTACAGTCTTTCTCCCCATGGCCGATCCTCCCACAAGTGTAGCAAAAGTCCGGGAGATACTCATACTCGAAACGGCACCGGCCTCCGTCTTCCTCCTCCCCATCACTCCTCATGACTTCTATCTCCTTCCCCTCTGCATTCTCCCTCACTTCCCCCTCATCCAACGTAAAGCCTCTCATAATGGGTTTATCAATCTTCATCCTTATCTTCACGCGCAAAAACCTCCCAATAGCACTGCCATCCACCCCAGTATCCGCCTCCAAAAATTCCCCCACAATATTGCCAATATCCTCTGCAGACTCCTCATTCATCATGCCTAGGGGGAGATTGTAAACCCTAATCCAAATTGGGATATTGTTGAACATATAATCTTCAGGTCTCTTTCTAGGCACATAGTCCTCCACCACCACGAGATCCTTATCAAACATCCAGGGCCCATCCTCCAAAGCCTTCCTCTTCCCAGATTCTTGGTGGAACGTGAACAAGAACTGGTTAACGCCTATCTCCTTGCAGCTGATCCCTTTGATAGGGCACCACACCTTGCCTAGGGAAAGCGAGATTGCATCTGGATGCGCCATCTTCTCCGACATGACTTTGCCAACAGCTTGCACCTCCGACATCTTCCCCTTCTCCTTCGCTGAGAGTCTAATCTTGACACCTTTCTTCTCCTCCTCCGAGAGCTTTAGCCCCCGCAACATCCCCTCCACCCCTTCCATCAGAACCCCTCCAAAACTCCTCCTATGGTTAACAGGTGGTTTACGACCGCGCGCCCTAGGGAGCACGCGGAAGGCCTATGGTGGGAAGGAGAGGAACTGGAACACCAACCGGTCGCCGAAATGAACAGGACGGGGGACCAGCAGTTGGGCGGCGGCGGCTTCCTGGAACCCTAGTAGACGGGCATCCAGATCGTGGTCACCTCCTCAATCGCCACGCAATCGCCGGACAGGACGCGAACCGTCACCACGCGGGACGGACAGAAACCCTAATACGTTTGGTAGGTGGGAGAGGGGGAGTATTTTGGTATCCTTTTGGGGCAATTGTTTTGGTATATATATCATTTTTGAGGTTTCCGTTTTTCTTTCGGTATGTATCTCGTTGTGTTGCCCTTCCGGTGGACCCTGTGGCCGGCTACCGGTGCACTTTCTCGTCGTCGAAATCAAACTTGGCAACCGAACCAAGTTGATTCATTTGGCATATTCTATCTACTCCCAAGTAGTCACGGGTCACGCCGCGATCTAGCTTGGTCGCAGTGCGATCAGACCGACTGGGTACGGCGGGGATGCTGGGACGAAAATTACCGCAAAATTCTCGTACGTACCTCGTCACACCGGGTCCCAAAATTCTCCAGCCGCGATGCCTCGCAAGTGCCCCCTGCAGTCAGTATCACACGGACCAGGGACATTTTTTCCTAAACCATTTCTCTTTTGAATAGCCATACCAAACCGTGAAAAGCACGTGCGTACGTGATAACTTTGCGGCCAGCAGGTGCCGTAGCTTCCCGCGTAGCCTTGAGACTAGCCACAATGGGTAGTAACATAGAGTAGTAACATAAACATGTTACTAGTTTATGTTACTGCCTCTACAGTGGGACACATCTTATCTTGATATGTGTGATGTTACCCATACTACTAGTATGTTACTACCTTGCTCTCTTTCTTCACTTATTGCTTGCCACATCATCTATTTTATCTAGACATGTATGATGTTACTATCTATGTTAATTTCATTGCGGGTAGTCTGAGAGATCTACTGTAGATCCACTCGGTTGCTCGGTATTCAACGTAAAAAGGCTGGTAAGGAAACAAGAGGGCAGCGAATGCGGATGTGGATAGTGCTTTTTCGCAAAAAAAAAAAAGGATGTGGATAGTGTTCTTGTCGTATCATTTTTTGTCAGAACAAGAGGACGAAGGACGGACAAGGTACGCATAGAATCTTCTGAACGCGTCACCGGCAGTATTCCCTCACCCTCACCGCGTGTAGACTCGAGCTCTGTCGAGTTCCCCGGTTGCCAATGGCACGTACGCAGAGTGTGCTGCTGGTAGAGTGGTAGGACCAAAGCAGCAGGGAAAGTGAAACGTACACGTACTTCTGTTAGCCGCGTCATCAGATCCTCTTTCAGACTTGGCGACCAATCAATGATGATCACCATTTTGTGCCAAAGAATCCACGCAATAGTACACAAAAAGGGGTGGCTTCTTCACTCGGTTGGTTCTGGATAGCTTACTCGTTCCCTTGTTTCGATGAGAAATAATTCGTGTCTGCTAGGGACATGGTCCCTGCTATGTCGGGTAAACTGATGGAGATCGGTGGCAAGAATTACAAGGGATATGGCTTCCTGCTCTCTCAACGAGCACTGCTGCTTAGCTTGGGTCACAAAGCGCGTCGGGAGACAAAGACTTGTATTATCTATCGTCCCTCCGGTCAAGATCTCTCTACAATAATGCCGCACATCGACGGATCCATCAATCAAACACTGTCCATTTCTTAAACAGTGGCATAGTTTTTTGGGTGTTACCCTGGGCGAGCTGACGGCAGGCGCCTGAGATTTTTTATTATACTACGGGACATGGTCGTTATCGCCGTTGGTGGGAGCGGTTGAGCTTGAGCTTCAGATCAAGCTCGAGCCATCGCATGGCACTCACTGTGTCGCTGTCGTGACATGGAAGCTGGATCGCCATGTCAGTCCTACGACGCGTGGAGACTTTGATGGGCATACATCGCTTTCTATTGGGCCCGTTCGGATTCATTGGTTAGAGTTAGTTTGGGTTAGTTTGGACTCAACTAACCCAAAAATATCCAAATAGAATGGTTAGTTTGGGTTTGATGCATCTAACCCATCCAAAAAATCTGACCCGCTTATTTGGGTTAGTTTTTTTCGGGACCATTAAAAAAACATTTTTTTTTCTTGCTCTCCCCGCAGCAGATCCCTTCCCACTTCTTCGAAGTTTCTCGTCCTCTCCCTCTCTCCCTCTCGCACCGTCCGTGAAGGCGCCGCACTGTATCCGAGCTCCATCTAACCCTGCCATCGAAACACTTCTTTGACTAGAGTTAGTTCAGGGTTAGTATAGGGGTTAGAATATAACTCCAACCTCTAACTGAGTTAGAGTATCCAAACAGGGCCATTGTGTTGTTTTCTGAAACTCATCGGTCCAACTCGTTTGCACTGCACATCTTGCCATCTTGCCTCTCTCTCCCACTTGTTTCCCTTTTCGCTATTGTAAAGAAACGAAGGGCCATCTCACTATCTTTATTCTAGGCTATGGTGAAACAGCTCTGAGATGAATCTACAGAACGAAAAGCAACAAATAAAGCTCAAGCTGGTTAACATTTTACAAACTAGGTGGCCTCTGTTAAGTGTTAACCCGATATATCGAAATAATGCACCAAGAATCTAGAAGGGGCACCTCTCTAGTGATAAAGTTGCGAATAAACTTTGAGTCGTCCGTTCAATTTCTCATACTGTTGGTCAAACTAAACAAATGGCAGTCCTGTCAAGCTAGCATTAACAATAGGCAGTTAGCGACACAGAGTTGTTAGCACTAAATTATTGAGTCTGAACCAAAGCTGGTCTGGTCTGTCGTAGTACTAGACTTGTAGCCCTTGGTCTGTAGCTAGTGTACGTTGAGTGACCGACTGTTCATGAGTTCTCTTACAGATGCGGTAGGGACATAGTACTATATATTCCCATGCATGATGGATTATCATTTGGATTTGGAAACCTTTTTGCAACCTCTTCTGTCCTCGGAGCTAGGTAGCTAGTACAAACGTTGGCTTGATTAACATAGTTGTGATACGGTTAACGTTAAGCTACTCTAGTGCTGGTCGTGGGTCTGAGCTCAGTAGTGCACGAAACAGTGTGAAATTACCCTAATCTATCTACTTGTCGGGAAGATCACTTCCGAGGAGTAAGGACTAGACTACGCTTTGTTGGAATAACCGGTGATTGAGTAAGTAATGATTAAAGCGAAGCTTCTTACTCCAAGCTCCAAATGGCACCCACGGCAGAAACCGAAATTTGCGCGGCGATGACATCAAAATCAACATATGCCGCCATTCTAAATATGCCGCCGTCGCCACCTCAGTCCCTAAAGCCAACTGTAACTGCAAGTGACTATAAGCATAGTGGCATCTATTTTTAAAAAAGTATTAGTTGGCATTTGTCAGGTAGGTTGGTTCCAATGTTTTGCATCGAAGGCGCCACGACGGCCAGCAA
Organism: Aegilops umbellulata; assembly: GCA_032464435.1. Taxonomy (NCBI): domain Eukaryota; kingdom Viridiplantae; phylum Streptophyta; class Magnoliopsida; order Poales; family Poaceae; genus Aegilops; species Aegilops umbellulata. The sequence goes on along the minus strand of CP136060.1, from coordinate 642,878,374 downwards.
GTACGCAAGTATTGCACGCTCGCCAGCTGCGGGGACAAGGTATAATAAAAAGTATAGGATGGCTTGGACTTGTGCAACCAAAAGTACGTGGAATCGCGATTTTCGTGTAGGATCGACAGCGACGGATCGACGCAACCCAAGTACCCAACCAATTCCGCGCCGTCCCAGGTCGACGGCGACGAGGAGGTAGTAGCACGCCTCCGGCCACGTACGCGTCCACTGGGCTGGGCGTACGTGCTGTGCAAGGAACGAACGTGCGTATGCCCCCTACGCATGGTCTACGTGTGAGCGATTAAACTAAACTTGATCAGTTGTGTCTGGTCTAGTTCAGCCAATCGTTGCAACTATAGTAGTAGTGCTATCTTTGGGCATCTTTTGTTGGCGCCTCCGTGGTGATCCCGACCGGCCGGCCGGTGGTTGACTTTTCGTAGGAATCGAAATCAAACTCGGCAGCCGAAGAAGTTGATTGATTGATTGAACGGAGGTAGCGGTACTGGTCACAGGTCTTAGTCGCGGTGAGGCCGACCCGTACGGTCACGTACGAACTACCATGGTCGATCCACGGGAAAATGGTACCAGCATGTTTGGAACATGACAATTGATGTACCGGGAATTCAAACGAAACGACTCGATTTGTAACGGATTGCGTATAAAACCCAAGAAGAAGAAGAAGAAGAAGAAGAAGAAGAAGAATGTGGTAGCAATTGTCTCATTCTAAAATATTGAAAACCATGTAGGAATTCTGACGTGGAACGGTAGAATAGTGCGTACGTGTCATACGCGCTGTTCTTCACGAGTGATTATTGGCGCACGCACTGCTAGAATAGAGTTTCTAGCTTGTCTCATAAGTCGGGGTACCGAAATTCTTTCACCGCCGGTGCCTGGCAAGTACAACCTGCACCGACCACTCCACTTGTTCCAAGGCAGTCGAGGGTATCACCACACGGACCAGAGATTAACAAACCGTGTCATAGGCCATACCAATGCCACGAAAAAACGCGTAGACCACTATTGATCCAACATGCTGCAGCTTCCCGCGTGGTCATGAGAGATCTAGATATTCAGCGTCACAAGTAGGAGCAGTAACAAAATGGATGTGGATCTTTACATGTGTAGCAATCGTTGTCGTATCTTTGTCAGGACAAGAGGACAAGCTAGGTACCGAATCTTCTCCATGCGTCGTCGTCAGCAGCACCCCTCACCGCGTGTAGACTTGAGCTCCATGGAGTTCCCCGGCTGACAACGACGTCTATCACAGTGTCGTTCAGTAGGAGCAAAGCTTTTAACCAGATGATTGGTACACCGAACTTTTTCTGAGAAATAGATGGTGAATATTACAACGAAGCTTCTCACTCCAAGCTCAAATAGCGGCGGCGGCATGCAGAAACCGACATTTGTACGGCGGTGGCATCAAAATCAACATATGTCGCCAAGACATTCCCTTCCAATATGCCACCGTCGCCACCTGAGTATCCACTTCCGCGAAAACTAACTGGTGCAAGACGTCGTTGGCAACCAAGCTAACTGTAACCGGAAGTGACTGTAAGCATAAAAACTAGACCAATAGGGGGAGAGGCCCCTATGGCTTTTTAATTAAGAAGAAGAATGTGAGACTACAAAGTTCCAGCCGAGGCTCGAACCTGCGTCGGCTGTGAGACGCCACTGCGCTCTGGCCACTGGGCTAGGAGCCCATCCACAAGTGACTGTAAGCATAGTTCTCCAGATTTTGTCATTAATCTTCCCGACGACTTATTTATTTTAACAAGTAAAGGAGAGAGTTAGCATTTGTGAGGTAGGTTCGTTCCAATTTGCATGGAAGGCGCCACGGCGACCATAGCAAGTACGGCCGTACCCTCACGAGGTGTATCCAACAAGGAGAGATGATAAGATAGTGAAGCAGGATGGCGACAGATTGATCGAGATCGATGTATCCAACCTATTCCGCGCATAGCAAGAGACATGTTGGATAGAGACGTCAGAACAAGAGGGCAACGGACGGGCAAACAAGCTAGACGCGCATCAAATCTTCTCCACCGCGTCATGAACAGCACCCCCTCCTCGCCGCCTGTGGGTAGACTTGACCTGAGCTCCGAGCTCGATCGATCGGCCGACAGTGACATGTACGCACGCAGAGCGTGGCCATCAGTACAGTAGGACTAACCAAAGTAACCACACGACGCGATCGATGCGTAAACAAAACGAAAAGCAGGAGGGAAGGGAACGTACTTTTGTGAACCGCGTCACCAGATCCTCTTATAAGATCTAGCCATCTAGGGGTAGATGACAATGATCGATAGATGATTGCCAAAGAATTCATGCAAAGTACTTACAAAAAGTGGGGCTGGCTGTTCACTCGGTTTGATTCTGGCTGACTTTGCTACGTGCAACAGCTTTCCTCGATCCCTTCGGTCGATCACGAGTGATTCTTCAAAACTACTTAGGGCAACTCCACCGCGCGACCCCAAACGGACGTCCGGATTGACCCGAGTCTGTCCCTTTGGGGCGCCGATGGGTACGCCCGTGTCTGGCTGTGTCCATTGGGTCGTGCATGCGCGCACCGCGCGGCCGCACCCCAAATCGTGTCCGGGGTGGACGGGATTAAAAATAATAATTAAAATAACTAAAAAAGCAAATAAACGCATTTAAAAAAAACATAAAACATATATAGGGTTGGCCACAAAACGGCTCAGTTTCAACGGCCACTTAAAAGGCCCGGATTCATAATTAACATAATAAGAAAATAAAAAAAAACTCCTCCCGCGCACTCCTGCCGCGCCCGTTGGTGCCGTGGCCGTCGCCGTCTTCACTGGCCGCCGGTGTCGTCGTCGTCGCTGACGAGGTCGACGTACTCCGGCGGCGTCCAGAGGTGGGCCGGCGGTGCGTGGTGGACGGGGGCGGGCTGGACGGCCGGAGGTGCCTGCACCACCTCCTCCCGCGGCGACGCCTCCCGCTCCGGAGTGGGGCACCAGTTCACGCCCAGGTCGGCGGCCATCTCCGGCGCAGTGCACGACCAGCCCCACCCCTGGCCCAGGAGATTCTCGAACGAGGGCGAGTCCTCCTCCATCGGCTCCTCCTTGGCGGCCGCCAGCTGCAGCTCCGGGAAGGCGACGTCCCCGGCGGCAGAGAGGGCCATGGCCTCCTCCAGGCCGTCCCACTGCCGCTCGTCGTGCGTGTTCATGGAGTCGTCCATGACACGCTGCAGGAGACGGGCCTCCTCCTCCGCTGTCATGCGAGGAGGGGGAGGGGGCGACGGAGATGGGGAAGGCGACGGCGTGGGCGTCAGGCCACGCACCCGCGTACGCCCGCGCGGCTCTGCACGTGGCCTCCGCGGCCCCGATACGGTGCCGGCGAAGTAGGACGCGCGCCGCACGTCGTGCTCGTCCTGGAGCCATGTGTCCCAGAGCGGCGAGTCGGGGGCATACCTGTGGTCGTAGTACAGGTCGTCGGGGAGGAGGCGGCGGCGGCGGTTGATCTCATCGCGCCGTGCACGGCCGGTCGCCGGCACTGGCGGGATGGGGACCCGGTCCGCGGAGAGGTGCCACCCGTTGGGGAGGTGGGCGTCGCTCCACGGGACCGGCGTCCTCGTCTCCCAGTACCTCCGCCACACGTCCGCGCAGATGTACTGCCGGTCGCGCTCGCCGGAGGGCCTAGGGGCAATGGTGAAGGGGCCCGGCGCGGGGGCTCAACGGGAGGAGTGCGGCGGTGGCGCGGGGGCCCAACGGGAGGAGCGCGGCGGAGACGCGGGCTCCTCCTTCTTCACGGAGCCGCGGCGGCGCCCCGAGGAGGAGCCGTCCTCGCGGTCGTGCTTGGCCTTGCCGTTCCAGAAGCCCATGGCGAGGTAGGCGGCCGGCGAGCTCGAGGGGAGTCGGCCTAGGGTTTCTGCGCTGTCGGGGTTCGAGGAGGCCGCTGAGTGGCGTGGGGCAGTGTGGACGTCGACCCGTCCACGCTTCCCACTATTAAAGAAGGACGGCAACCGCTCGACGTGCAGATGACAGGTGGGGCCGCCCGCTCGTGCGCATTGATGTGGGTGGGTGGGAGGTGGGTGGCCGCCTGCCACGCGGCCCCGCCGCGGACGAGCGCGCGTCCGTTTGGTGTCCGCCGCGACCCAAACCCGGCGCAAGTTTGCGCTCGAAATGGGTCGGCCCGGACACAAAACGGACAAGATGGGTTCGGGCCAGCGCGCGCTGGGCCGCCTCCTTTGTCCTTTTTACCTCAAACGGACGGGGCCGGACAGGATAGGGTCGCGCGGTGGAGTTGGCCTTACTCATAGACTGGCAGTTGGACAAACTTTACGGTCACGCGGCTCAGCGGACCGCGTGAGACGATGGTGAAAGACTGAAAGTTGTTCTTTTTTTATCTGATGATGAGAGGAAACGATGGTGAAACTTTTAGCTTTTTTTTTAACAGAGGACGACGCATATGCTCATACATACGCATATACACTTATCCCTATGAGCACCGTCGAAAGACTAAGCCGGTACATCATCTTGAAACTGACAAAGTCGCCAAAGACATCTTCATAGTCGACTGGAACATCTCCTCCAACTACGCACATAGCCGGAAGGCATAAAATATATTCAAAAACATGCTACCAGCAGTGTCAAATATAGTACTTGAATATTGATGGGCTGTGAATATCACTATCCTTCTAACTACCCAATCACATATGATTCGTGTGAGAGTTTTAGTTAACTAACCTTTGGTTTGAGATAACAAAGTTGACTTTTTTTGGGCTGAAACAAAGTTCTCTGAAATCACTAACAATGGGGTTTGGTTCAGAATTGCAGTAGGCCAGTGGCGGAATACGCTACCGGCAATTAGAGAAAACACCAGCTCTCTCGCCCCCATGTTGTCCCTAGGGGCGACATGGGTGGACCCACAATCTCGCCGCCGCCAGCCCCTCCTCTCCACGCTCCTGCCCTTGCCGCCGCCGGTTGTCCCCCTCGGGCAAAGCCTCGACATGGGTTGACGGCGGCGTGGTGGATCCTGCTCCACTAGCGAAGCTCTCCTTCGGCCAAGGTAGGGTGGCCACCCTACCTTATTTATATACATATAGGTATACACTGACACGACCAACTAGCTAACTTGCACTGAAAAAATCACGAAAAAAAAATTGAAGGACCAGTTGCTAAGTGGACCGGTCACACATGCACACAACCACGTATATTGGGCCTCTGCCAGCCAGCGATGTGATGCACGTATGGGACAAACGACAGGTGATTCCTATTTGGCGCTATAGGCGCCCGTTGTTACTGTTTCTGTAAACAAGCGCCTATAGCGCGTTAGTTGGGCTAGGCCCATTACTTTCGTTCACAACCAATCCTGCATGTCATGTTAAATTAAATTTCAAAAAATAAGTGATGGGCATGGGATCGAAATCACGACCCGATGGTTCGAAAGCATGCGCGACAACGAGCAGGGCACTAACTCGCTTGTGCACTGTTTGTTCATTTTTTGTGTTTTATTTGTTCGCCGGTTTGTTTTGTTCACTTTCTTTCTTTTTTCTACTTCTTCCCATTTTTCTTTTATTTTTTTCTTACATGCGCGGCTTTTTAGTTTGTGGACTTTTGTTCCAAACGGATGATTTTTTTTCTTCAATTCGATGATTATTTTTTCAAAATTGATGAACTTTTTACAAAATTGGTGAACTTTTTTTCAAAACCGATGAACTTTTTTCAAATCCGATGAAGTTTTTTCAAAACTGATGAACTATTTTGAAATTTGATGAACTTTTTTCCCAAATCGATGATTTGTTTTCAGATTCGGTGACCTTTTCTCGAAAATTGATGAACTTTTATTAAATTGTACAAAGTTTTTTCGTTAAATAAAATAGACAGTTTCCGAAAAAAATGAAAGATTTCAGTATGGCTGAGTAATAAACAGAACGGGTGCATTAATTCTAACACAATCCGCGTTGCTTTTGCTCACTAGCGTTCTGAATGTCTAGTGGTTAAGCTAAGCTATTACAGGGATGTGTGGCATGATATTGATTTCCAATACCGCCAATTTTTCGCGTGGTTTTTTCGCGAACGAATCTGTTCCTGGGCCGAGTTTAAAACAACCCATAGAGGGCGCGCTGTAGGCGCCATTGCCCGGTTCGGGCGCCTGCAACGCCGAATACGACCTCCCCCAATGACAAGTCCAGCATTTCCTACTTTAATATTTGCAAACGGCGCACAATCCCTCTCCATCCTAGGCCGACGCATTTATCTTTTATCTTTTTCTTTTTTAAAACTTCAGAAAATTAGCGGGCGCCGTGACTCGAAGACCTCTTCTTTCAATTCGAATAGCCGTAAACTTAGCTTCAAAAAACAAACAGCAGTAACCAACAAGGACACCTCAACAGGTGTGTCCATTTACCTTTTTTTGTTTCTTCTTTTCTACTGTTCGCGGTTCACTGGTTGATTTTATGGGCGGTTTGTATTTTCTTTTCTCTATTATTTTTCCTTTTTAATTTTGCTTTTTAAAAATAAACCATGAACTTTTTGTAAACTCGAAACTTTGCTTCAAATTTGTTAAAAAAAAATAATCCATGAACATTTTACCAGAAGTCGATGAACTTTTTAAAAAATTGATGAAATCTTTTCCAATTTGTGAAGTTTCTTTAAAAATTTATGAACGCTTTTTTTCATGTTCGATGTAACTTTTTCCAGATTTTATGAACTTTTTTCAAATTTTGAACTTTTCTCAAAATTGATGAAACTTTTTCAAAATCAACGATTTTTTTATTTTCTCATGAACTATTTTCAAAATCTATGAACTTTTTTGAAATATGAACTTTTTTCAAGTTTGTGAATTTTTTAAAATCAATAAACCTTTTTCAAATTCATAACTTTTGTAAATAATTCGAAAATCTAAGTGATACAATAGACAGTACTATGCAATAAATAGCGTTTTCTTATGTTATTGGCGCTAGTATCAGTCAATAGTGTCCAGTAGCTCTAGTGGTTACCCAAACTGAAGACATTGTTGAAGCAGCAGTCACTAGTGGCCAACTTTTTGTACGTAAACACATTGCTCGTTAGTTTCTTGGGAAAATTTGAAACCATGTTTGCAGTTCCAGCCTCTTGTGAATTTTCATCCTCTCAGCTGAAACAACAGGTGTTCTGTGAAATTGTTTGTATAGCTCCTACAACCTTTTAGTACATTAATTTTCAGAGGGAAATTGAAGTTTTGGTCTACTATCATTTCTTTTCTCGAGTAATCTTCATCTCAACCATGTCATTCTGGATTTATTAATTAAGTGCATACTGTAATGCTTGTTGTACGATAATGCTAGGTCAACTGTAAATTCATGTGTATGCAGAGTAAACTTCCAAGTTGTCCCCGATGAGGACCTAGGCTACATCATCTCAGAGATGCGCGATACCTCGAAGGAAAAAGGAGCATTTGTGTTTATTGGAGGCGGTATCACCCCGGTGTTCCTGGGACGCCCCTGGCGTCAATATGCCAGAGTCCTATTCTATAAGACGTAAATGTCAAAGGTTGTGGTCAGCGCAGGATGAGACCCATGGAAAGACTTGACCAAGTGAGTAACCCATCGGGTTTCTTAATTCAGACATAGCATGATCTTATATAATATAAGTAAAGGGGCACCGGGCTTTTCATAGAGAAGGAATGCACTGGGCTAGGCGCCGACGCATCACGTCACCATTTGGCAAAGAAGAGTACTGATCATGTGCTTACCCGGCTGCTGGACGGGTGGGTGGAGGCACAATCGCGCTAAGCAAGGTAATTTCTTCCCCATGTCTGAATGGGTAAGTATTAGAAGTGTAGCATGAGCACGAGACCAAAATTCAATGGTGGAGCTATGTGCACTTCTGGGGGCTGTAACCCCCCCCCCCCCCCCCCCCCCAATTAGAAAAAAACACTGAAGTCTGTTGTCTTTGGGCTAAGATCGAAGGGGGCAAATAGTCATTAGCTCGCCCCCACCCCCACCCCCAAAACATATGTGTTGCTCTGCCCCTACCTTTTTTGCTATCTCCACCATTGACAAAACTGCTGATACAACAACCTAGTGAGCAGATTCTGATTCACTTATTATTTCCTCTTTTTTGAGGATTGGAAAGCACATTATTCAGACATAATGTTTGACGGAATAAAAATAAGTCTGGCCTACTAGAGAGACATAAGTGCCTACCAACATGTAAAGACAAAGTTGCCTTGGACAGACTGTGTGCCTCAAAATTCAGTGCCCGGTTCTCATTTATGATTTGCACTGCCGTAAAGCTCTGAATCTTTCTTTCAATTTCATCAATAATCACCCCTGAACGGACCCTCTAGCATCCTTTGACATGGTTAACTATCACAACACAGTCCGTTGATAAAACTAGTCTCTCGCACGCCAAATCTGCAGCAAAAGACAGCCCCTCGCTGCACGCCATTGATTCCAGAATTACAGGTTCAGTCATGTCTGGAATTCTCATGGCCGAGGCTCCCAAGTATTCACCGGTGTCATCTCTACTTATTATTTCCTGGTTGAGAGCTACCGTCGTGCACCTTGCATCTCCGGACCTCTCAGAGCAGTCAGAGAGCATTCGGATACCAGCATATCGTGATATGATGTAATAATATATTAGATCATGACGGCGCGTGTTTGCCGTGCTTGTCTATTTTGCCAGTTGAATGATAGGAATGTTTTTAAAATATAAGGACACAAAAAAATATACATAGCTGGAAAATAAATTATTGAAAAGGATATAATAATCTGACAAAGTTGTTTCAAGTAAGTTCCTATTTAGTTTTAAGCATTGGTATTCCTAACAGTAGTGAATAATAACAAAAAGAGAAAAAATATACTAAGCTACGACATGTTATTCACATTTACTTTCATATATACAATGCACATGTCAATTTGAGCTCACGTCCATGAATTTCCATACTATGTTTTGTTTTATAAAAAATGTTCACCGCGTATTACAAAAATGTTCACCGCATATAATAAAATTGTTTCAGAAATGCAATTTTTTTGTTCTTGTGGTCTTGAAAAAATTACATTTCAAAGTAAATGCTTGTGACTTTCAAAACAATGTTCATGTGTTTAAAAAATGTTCATACAATGTAAAAACTTTGTTAGCACCATTCAACAAAAATGTTTGTGACATTTAAAAATGTTCACACATTTTAAAAATTATGTTCATGACATTTTGGAAAAAACACTTCATCATGTATTGAAAAAAATTCAATGTGAACAAAATATTGTCCACGCGTATTTGATAAATTTAGAACGTGTATTTGGAAAAGTTTACGATGTGTATTTGGAAACAATGTTCATCGTGTATTTTTTTGAAATGTTCAAGGTGTATCTGAAATATGTTTCACATGCATTCAAATACCATTCAACATGTATTTGAAAATTATTTAATATGGATTTGAAAAGATTGTTCAAACATGTATTATAACATTGGTTATCATGCATTTTTAAAAATCACCGTGTATCAAAAATAATGTGTGCTATGTAATAAAAACAATGCACATCGTGTATCAAAAAGTCGACATGTATTTGGAAAAAATAACAAGAAAGAAAAGAACAAACAAAAAAGGATGAAGGCAAGATATAGCTCTCGCGACTTTCTTTGCAAAATGGGAGGAAATCTGAGTTAGCGGCTGCTTCACATAAGAAGAAAGAATAGGATTTCTCTTCATTCATTCTGGTCTGTTGCGAAAAGTTGCTCTGACCTGTTGCGAGCAGTAGCTCTGACTCGCCTAGGGCGCCCGCACGTATGGGCTAGTCCATTAACGCGTTTTGCTTACTTGGTCGCTGCATTCGCTGGCTCGGTTGGTTTTATGTTCTTCTGTTGTACACTCATTGGACTGGTCTGGTTTTTAATGGTTTTTATTTCTTTATCTTTTATGTTCTTTCTTTGTGATTTTTACTGATTTTCTTTTATTTTCATTGGGTTTTTTCTTTTCTTTTCTTTATTTTTTTCTTTCCTTTTCCATGTTTTTTCTTTAAGTTTCTCATCAGTTTTCATTTGATTTTTAATTTTTCTATGTTTTTCATCCATTTTCATAAGGGCTTTTCTTTTCTTTTTTCATCTGTGTGTTTCCTTTATGGTTTTCATCGTTTTCTTTTGGGTTTTGGGTTTTAGTGTTTCTTTACCTTTTTTATTTGTTTCTTCAACGCAAGTCTATTTTTTTCATATACATTGTACATTTATATAACAAGAGCATTTTTATACAAGTTTAACATTATTCACATACATAATTAACTCTCTAAAAATATATATTTTTATGTCTACTTTTTTTCATACATATACTACATTTTTCATATACATAAGAAACATTTTTAATACACATTTAGCAATTTAATTAAAAAGTAAAATCATGTACTTGTTCAGCTCGACCAAGTGGTTATTAGTTAGTAGGTAGGTTCTCATCATTCTAATTTGGTGGAGTATATATACGGTGTTGAAATGTATCTGTGTACGGTTATGTACTACCCGCCTCCATCCAAATTTATAAGACGTTTTAACCTACCTAAGCATGTTATAATTTGAAACAGAGGAATACAAAAAAGTGAGCCATTGTCTCTTACTACTACTCTTAATATATAAAATCTACAATACTAGGCAAGATAAGTTTTTCTTTTCAGCATTTGGAAGCAAGTTTGTTAGGAGAGACATGTTTTTTTTTTTTTGAGTATGATAGGTGAGAGGTCTGACTGACATGACCCATCCATATTATATCTATAATACTTAAATAGTTGATCCTCACTACTTCTAATTCTCTCAACATGCAAGCCATCCACCTCATCAAGTGTGCCACGTCAGCATCCACTACAATATTTTTTAGCCCGTGCAAACCTTATTCCATTATCACTAATTCTCTCAACATGCAAGCATCCCACCTCACAATACACTAAATTTTTTTAGCCCATACAAACCATACCAATATGTTTATTTTTGTCACTGCACATATGTAGTAGAATAGATAATTATTTAATTTGTTTAGTTCCTAAAGATTGTGAAATGCCCTGATTTACACAAAATGCAAGTAGGGAATATTTATATGTTAAAATTAGTAGCTTTTGATTTAGATCTTTTCCTTCATATATAAGTCATCTGCAATTAATCTTTATATTCCCGCAGCAACGCGCGGGGAAATTACCTAGTATGTAGAAATAAACGGCCTCGTGCCAAGCGCTGCATTAATCTGGCCTCGTACCAACCGCTGCATTAATCCTCCGACGTATCCCTTCTCCTTCAAATCAAGTTGCGTGAACTCATCCTCCTTTAATTGCTACGAGTAAACGTATCCCACCAACTCTTTCTCCGTTGTACTCTCTCCCTCTTGTTCATCCATTGGTTGGCATCCAGCAAGGGTGTGGCTTGCGCCACCTCACCGATCTGCGGCAACGGAGCCTCCTCGTTCTTCTAGCTCCATTGCTATATATATATTGATGCTATTCATCACCCACGGTGTAGAATAAGTTATTATTCACCCGAGGTAATCTTACGATCATTTCATAATTAAATTACGTTTGAAATTCAAATAGTTAGATTCATATTGATTCACTACGTAAAATTTCATATAAGAAAATCAAAATATAGGTCATAAGATAACAAAATTTGCAGTTTATGTGTATTTTACACTATGTTTTTATGTTTGTAATTTTACATAACATAAAATATTTTTTACGATGATTGTATATTTTCTTACGGTCTCTTTTTATGTCGAAAATAAGACAAAACTTACGGAACATAAAATTACGGAGTATTGATGGTAAAATAGAGGGGGGGGTGAAGAATAACTATTACTCACCCAGGGTGACGAATAGTCAATCCCTATATATATATATATATATATATATATATATATATATATATATATATATATATATATATCTAATTAGATGTAAGTTATCATGAACTATTATTGTTGATATTACCCTTAAGCTAAAAAGTTGGGAGGCAACACTATAAGCCCATATCTTTCTTTGTGTCCGATTAAAACTCCATACCCATAAGTATTGCGTGACTGTTAGAATTTGTGAAAGACTAAATGATAGTTAAGTATGTGGACTTGCTAAAAATCTCTTATATTGACTCTTTCCGATGTTATGATAAATTGCAATTGCTTCAATGACCGAGATCATAGTTTGTTAGTTTTCAATAAAGTTTCTGATTCATACTTAATTGACATTGTGAATAGCTTGTTATATATATATATATATATATATATATATATATATATATATATATATATATAGTGTTACTATTCATCATCCAGGGTAGGCCTGGGCGTTCGGTATAAACCAAAAATTCGGTTTCTACCATTCGGTTTTTTTGGAATTTCGGTTAGCAAAGTTGAAAACCGAAAAACACTTCAAAATAGGTAACCGAAAATCCGGTTAACCAAGATTTCGGTTTGGTGTTCGGTTTTACACTATATTAGCTGAATGCAAAAAAGAATTTCAACTCTGTAGTAGCTACCCTGCACCAGCGCTCTTATATATAGGCTAGGACTGCAACCCCTTCTATGTCTCCAGTCGATGTGGGACTAAACAAACAACCGGCAGCGCACACGTACAGTAGCCTCACAGGAGAAAGGGAAAGCCCATAACAGCTCGGGCCTTGCATGCAAGTTGGTCGACTTGGGCCATGGATATTCTTTTCCCTGTCGCGCGCGTGTGCTGCCGCGTAGCGCTGGAGAAAACGAAGAAAAACGTAGGGCTGGAGAAGCTCTTTTACCGTAGGTTCACGTGTCGTGAGGTATGTTCGGCTTCCTTTTCGGCTAACCGAACTAAAAACCGTACCGACCGAAGTAAGTTCGGTGTATAGAGTTAGAAACCGAATTTTCCTGCAACAACATAAAAAACCGAAAATTTGGTTTTTTCGGTTTCGGTATCGGTTCGGTTTTCGGTTCGTCGGTTTTTATGCCCACCCCTAATCCAGGGTGCAGAATAAATTATTCTTCACCCGAGGTAATTTTACGATCGCTTCCTAAATAAATTACGTTTACAATATAAATAGTTACATGCATATTGATTCAGTATGTAAAATTTGGTATAAAAAAATAACAAAAAAGTTATAAGACCAGAAAAATCACATTTTATGTATGTTTTACACTATGTTCTTACATTCATAATTTTACGAAACATAAAATATTTTTTACGGCGAGTACATGTTTTTTTACGTTCTCTTTTTATGTATGAAACAAGACAAAATTTACGAAACGTAAAAATACGTTGCATTGATGTCAAAATAGAGAGGGGGTGAAGAATAACTATTCCTCGCCCAGGGTGACGAATAGCGCGATATGTGTGTGTGTGTGTGTGTGTGTGTGTGTGTGTGTGTGTGTGTGTATTGCTGTTATAAGAATGATCATGATGCCCTCATGTCTGTATTTTATTTATCGACACCTCTATCTCTAAACATGTGGACATATTTTTCGTTATCGGCTTCCGCTTGAGGACAAGCGAGGTCTAAGCTTGGGGGACTTGATACGTCCATTTTGCATCACGCTTTTATACCGATATTTATTGCATTATGGGGTGTTATTACATATTATGTCACAATACTTATGTCGATTCTCTTTTATTTTACAAGGTTCACATGAAGAGGGAAAATGTCGGCAGCTGGAATTCTGGGCTGGAAAAGGAGCAAATATTAGAGACATATTCTCCACATCTCCAAAACTCCTGAAACTTCACGGAGGCACGTTTTGGAATTAATAAAAAATAGTGGCGAAAGAATCAACTAGAGGGGCCCACACCCTGGCCACGAGGGTGGGGGCGTGCCCTACCCCCCTGGGCGCTCCCCCTGTCTCGTGGGCCCCCTGGCAGGCCTACGGTGCCCATCTTCCGCTATATGAAGTCTTTCGTCCAAGAAAAAAAAATAAGAGGAAGCTTTCGAGACGAAGCGCCGCCGCCACGAGGCGGAACCTTGACGGAACCAATCTAGGGCTCCGGCGGAGCTGTTCTGCCGGGGAAACATCCCTCCGGGAGGGGGAAATCATCACCATTGTCATCACCATCGATCCTCTCATCGGGAGGGGGTCAATCTCCATCAACATATTCATCAACACCATCTCCTCTCAAATCCTAGTTCATCTCTTGTATCCGATCTTTGTCTCAAAACCTCAGAGTGGTACCTGTGGGTTGCTAGTAGTGTTGATTACTCCTTGTAGTTGATGCTAGTTGATTTATTTGGTGAAAGATCATACGTTTAGATCCTTTATGCATATTAATACCCCTTTGATTATGAACATGAATATGATTTGTGAGTAGTTACGTTTGTTCTTGAGGACATGGGAGAAGTCTTGCTATAAGTAGTCATGTGAATTTGGTATCCGTTCGATATTTTGATGAGATGTATGTTGTCTTTCCTCTAGTGGTGTTATGTGAACGTCGACTACATGACACTTCACCATTATTTGGGTCTAGAGGAAGGCATTGGGAAGTAATAATTAGATGATGGTTTGCTAGAGTGACAGAAGCTTAAACCCCTAGTTTATGCGTTGCCTCGTAAGGGGCTGGTTTGGATCCACATGTTTCATGCTATGGTTAGGTTTACCTTAATACTTATTTTGTAGTTCAGATGCTTGAAAGAGGGGTTAATAATAAGTGGGATGTTTGTGCAAGGAAGGGCAGTACCCAAGCACCGGTCCTCCCACATATCAAATTATCAAAGTAACGAACGTGAATCATATGAGCATGATAAAAACTAGCTTGACAATAATTCCCATGTGTCCTCGGGAGCGTTTTCCTTTATATAAGAGTTTGTCCAGGCTTGTCCTTTGCTACAAAAAGGATTGGGCCACCTTGCTGCACCTTGTTTACTTTCATTACTTGTTACTCGTTACCAATTACCTTATCACAAAACTATCTGTTATCGATAATTTCAGTGCTTGTAGAGAATACCTTACTGAAAACTGCCTATCATTTCCTTCTGCTCCTCGTTGGGTTCGACACTCTTACTTATAGAAAGAACTACGATAGATCCCCTATTCTTGTGGGTCATCAAGTACTCACCACGTCGTCTCCCGACCAGGTGGATCGGGCCGAGGACCCCCATGGCGGTTTACCCATGGGCCACTTCGGGCAGCCCATGCCGCATACAAGGAATATTCCACAAGACTTGAGATCAAGACAATGACTCCTCTCCAACAACGTATTCGACTAGGACTCTTGTTATCCTAGGCCTCCGGTACATTATATAAACCGAGGCCAGGCTAGTCGATAGATTATTATGACATTATTCATCATACCCTCAGGTTTTAGACCACAACATATGATCTCGAGGTAGATCAACTCTGTACTTGATACTCCATCAATATAAAAAAGAGCAGGACATAGGGTTTACCTCCATCAAGACGGCCCAAACCTGGGTAAAACATCGTCTCCTCCGTTCCTGTTACCATTGATCCGAGAATCCACAGCTCGGGACCCCCTACCCCGAGATCTGGCGGTTTTGACACCAACAAGCGGGCTCACCCATTCGCAGAGAATGCCAATCAATGCGTACCTCTCCTCGATAGCGGGTGGTTCCGGCGGGGCCTCCACGGGCTCCGCCTTGGGTGTGGCCGGCGCAAGTTCAGGCAGCGGAGGCGGTGGGGGTAGATGCAGTCCCCCGCCGCCGATAAACCCAGCGCCTCCTTCATACCTGGCTAGCGCGGGTCCTCCTCGCGCTGGGACCCCTCCAGGGCGCGCAAGAGTGCCTCTTCAAGTGCATCCTGGTATGCTGCCTCTGCCTCCTCGTCCTCCCATGCAACCACTTTGGGGCGGCGGTATGTAGCCGGCGTCAAGATGGACGGCACTGCGGCGGCACAGGTCATGCTCGGTGGTGAACCAGACTTCCCAGTTTGGGGAGTCTGGCATGTACGTCGGGTTCGACGCTGCTCCGGCGTCAGGAGGGCACGACGCCTATGCCCCTCCTCCGTGTGCGCGTGCGGCGACTGCAGCACCGGGATGCGGTGGGGGTCGAGGCGCTAGCCGTGAGGGAGGTTGACGTCGGGCCACAGCAGTAGCACGCGGTGCTGCCAGTGGTACTGCACGTGGTGCACCAGGATGTAGAGTCGGTCCCGTGGCCGGCGAGCCCTCCCCGCCTGCGGCACCAGCGTGAAGGCGTCCGACGGCTGTGGCGGCGCGTGGGGTGAGCAGCGCTGGTGTCGAACTTGCACTTGCCCTTGCCGTTGTTGTTGAAGAACCCCATGGCGACATGCGGGCTAGCTAGGGTTTTCTGTCACCGACGAGGGAGTAAGGGTAGCCAGATGTAGACGGGAGTGGGAGGAGAAGTGGATGATGTTGGCACCCCCGCATGCTTGCATTGAAAAAGACATGGACTCGGGAGCTTCCAGACGCTGCCATGCGGGCCCAAAGTAGGTGGACGGCTACGACTGCGTGGGGTAGTTGGGCGGCCGGCAGATAGGCCCAGGACGAACACCGAGCGGACACGCGGCACGTCGGTCTCATGTCCCTGTGGACGCAAATCCGACACAAATATGGGCCGGGAATGAGTCCAGATGGACAGAGAGCGGACGGATTTTGGGTGCGTCGGCGCATTGGGCCGACGTTTTTGTCCACTTCAATCCAAACGGACACACACGGATTAGTTGTGTCGGCGTGTTGTAGTTGCCCTTAGGGTATCTCCAATGCGAACAGACACACTATTTATGAGTCTGTGCACACTAATACAGAACCCAGCCATCCCACCACATATCTTTTATGTCCGTTCAGGTACGATCAAATTCATTTCAAATACATAGCAATATGAGTAAATTAATATGTGGTGTTCATAACCTGATCACAATCAGAAAGAGATAGATGTTCATAGTGTCGTGCATCCGGTCGCAAAAATTACAATCAGGCAAATCATGCAAAAAGGGCATTTTTGCCCTGCCAGACCGGTTGTTTGACCCTCCTCGCTTAGTCTGCCGCCGTTTACTCCTCACCAGCCACCTCCTTCTCAGTCGCTAGGGTGGAGAGCGGCGGCGATCGCTGGGAGAGGGTGGACAATGGGGGTCTTTTGGCGCGAAAACAATGCGGAACAATCCAAATATGTGGGCCCATCGATTTTGGGTGGGTCGGGGTCCTACGTGGTTTGCTTCTTGTTTGCGGGAAAACGGATGCTCGGACTGGTCCGTGAACAAATATGGGACGATACGGAATGGCTTGCAACGCCCGAATAGATAAGTGCAAATGTTTGCACACGATTTGAGAGTCCGCATGGAAAATGTCCTTACCCTTTGCAGGACACAACGAGCGGACATTTTTCTTAAAATAGAGCGCTTCAACGTCGTCAGGTGACGCGTGCTATTGGATAATTTTGCAATTTTTTGATTGATTTAATCCAGAAATAAAACATGACGATGACAAAACTAGTATTCATCTTATACTGATATTTAACCATGCAAACAAACCCTACGAGCAGAAACATCTATGTAAACAACTAGTACGACTAACAGAGGAATACACAGGAGATGGATGAACGGATTATTACCTCCAGCTGGCCATGTTAAGTCGCGGTGGCAACGACAGCATCCTCGACAACCTTCTTGGATTCGGCGGTTTGACTTAGGGTGATGTTGAAGATGTCGTGGATGTAGAAAATTCGAAGTCGGTGAACAACAGCGATCAGTTGCGCTTGAGACGCTCCCTTAAAATTTAATCGCCCCTTCTCCTAGTACGGGGTCAAAAGGAAGCAGTTCCGGAGGCCTGCTCTTCCGTACGACCATGCACGCAACAAGATGGGATCGCCAGAGGCAACATGAGCGAAAGGACGCAAATGCAATCTGATTTGGGTGACGGCAAGGGTTGTCGACGCCTTCAATATATATGTGATCGTGATAGAGAGACGTGAGGCTGGACCTACACCCAAGTCGGCACGAGTTCACGATCCGATGTCTCTGATTCGTAGCGCGTCCATTAACTCGTAATTAATTGCCAATTATTTATCGGTTCCGGTCTGAGCTTGGTCTGACTTTTTTTAACATCAGTACAGACATAAGCACTCATATACACGCACATACACTCACCCCTATGAACGCACACATGCACACCCTACCCCTATGAGCACCTCCAAAAGACTGAGCCGGCATATAATCTTAAAATTTATGAAGTCACCGTAGGCACCTCGTCGTCGACGGGAACGTCTCCTCCCACTGAATGCGCACCGCCGAAAATCCTTAAATAAATTCAGGAATAAATGCGGGCACCAGGATTTGAACCCTGGTGGGTTGAGAATATCACAGTCCCTCTAACCATCCAAGCAAAGATTGGTTCGCCTTGTTAGTGCACGTGTGAGGCTTGGCAGACAACAACAGAGGAAGAGCGCGCTTTTAGGCCGTAGGGTCATCTGTAATTCAACACATGATGGGCACTTTCCCATTGGATAGGTTTGTCTATGATTCTCTTTGGTCTTTGTTTTCTTGGTTTTTGATAGTTTGTTACGGTTTTTATGGTTACCTTTTTTCCCTGTTTATTTTCTCTGTTTTTCTTTCGTGTAAAGCATAGTTGTACCCTCTCGTGTGAAAAGGTCGACTGTACTTGCACAAAAAGTGAAGCACGGTTATTTTCGACGTGAAGCATAGTTGTATTTCTGCCGGAAGCACAAACAATGCTTCCGTGTTTTCAAGAAAGTGAAGCACAAATGTATTTCTGCTTGAGGCATAGTTGTGCTTCCGCGGATTTTTGGGTTTTCAGTTTATGTTTACTTTTTTAGTTTCTTTTATTGCAGGTTATTTTCGGTTCCCGGCTTTTTGGTCTCTGTAATTTTGGGGTTTTTTTATATCTGTTTTTTTATTTATGGTTTTCTCGGTCTTCATTTTCTTATATATTTAGTTTTCTTGGTTTTTTGTCACCATCTTTTCCTTTAGTTTCCGCAATTCTGTGTCCTCAAAAAAGTGAAGCACAAGTGTGGTTTCACGTGAAGCACACTACCTGTGGAAGTACGAGTTAGTTTAATTGAAAGCATAGTACAGTTTGAAAGCAGAAGTTACTATTAACCAAAAACACAGATTTCACAAAAAGTTCATCAAAACATATCAACATGGAATCTAATTTTGAATCTCTCAACATGAGAATCACAATGATGAAAACGATTCATGATTTGGACACATCTTCAAGAGATAAATATTTGTAAAAACGAATCTAGGAAAAAAGAACAGACAAACCCACCCGTGCCTCCCATGCATGGAGAGAAATCCCATCAAAACTCTTTAATTGCGACAAATGTAGCACATGCAGTGCGTCATTTGTCAGCATCAAAGAAGACAGGAGTGAGCGACTTTCGGAAGGGGTGCCCCTTTCAAACGACTTCACTACAATGAAAGTAGTCGTTTGTATATATTCAAGTCATACAGATGCACATGCATAGTTGTCGACCACATTTTGGCCCAACGGTGGCTCATACACATAGGCTCTAACGCGCTCTTGGTCGACCCATTTTGCCGATCTTCAGTAGGTTTTGCCGATTTCTTTGTTGGTTCCTTTCCTTTCATTTTTACTTCCTTTGTCTTTCCTTTTTCTTTTCCTTTGTTACTTCTTTTTTTTTATTTTTCATTTCATTGTTCTGGTTTTTATTTTATTATTATTATTTTTAAATACGTTCCTTTTTCCACATTTTGTTCTTCATTTCTGTTTTTCTTTAAAAATTGAACATTTTTCATATAAAATGAAACATATATGTACATGTGTATGAAAAATCAATTGCGTGAATTTATTTAGCATGTTGATATTTTATACACGTTCATATTTTTTAAAATACACAATAAAATTTTATTTCATACACTTGAATACACTTCTCTTGTATGTGAACATTTTAAAATTCTAGCGAATTCACTTTTTTCTACTTTTATTAATTGGTTGACCACATTTTGGGCCAACGGTAGGTGATACACGTAGTGTCAAGTGTGCTTTGGGCCGCCCATTTGCCGATCTTGAGCTAGCTTTCCAGTTATTTTTCTTTCTTTTTTTCCTTTCTTTGTCTTTCTTTTCCTTTTCCTTTGTCACCTTTTTTATGTCCCTTGCATTTTTTTCTTTTTGGTTCTTAAAAAATTCCCTTTTCCATCTTTTTTCTCGATTTATGCTTTCTTTTTTGTTTTGTTTTTCATTTTACAGGAGTAATATAACATATACTTATACGTGTATAAAAAAAGTTCAACCCATAAACTTTTTTAAAAACATAAATATATTTATTATTAATATTTTCCCACATGATTTGTTTTTAAAAAAATACACTGTAAATATTTTATTTCACATGTACGAACATTATTCATCTAGTATGCGAACTTTTTAAATCTTAACGACGTTTTCCCTATTTTTTTTACTAAGTTGTTAATCAAAATTTCCCTGGAGGAAAAAAAACCACGGGCTTAAGGGCCTACTAGTAGGTCGGTGCACTATTACTACATGAAATGTTTATTCCGTGTAGAATGCTTGACTTGTGCTCTGCAGTTGTTTTACTTCTTTATAAGAGCATCTACAGCCGGACTACTCATATTGCCTTTTTACACATTTGGGATAACAATTCGGTCAGTGGTCGATCACTATTTTGGAACCCAACCGGACACTTCACAACGTCCCTAAACGTTTGGGTTGTCTGGCACGTCCCATATCTAGCCCATACTGGGGCGGATATGGGAGGACCGGGCGTGTCCGCAATGTTAGACTGGCCTATGTAGGCCAACCCTGTCCCTACATATACACCGCCTGGTCCAACCCTAGACTCCGGTCAACACAATCTCGAACTCTCCACTCCACTCTTCTCTTCCTCTTCTACGCATCGTCCCCTCCCCTTCCCGTCCCATCAATTTCGCCTCCAGCAGCGCGACGTCCCTGCGGAGAATCTGAGGACGGCTACCACATCGACTGGGAGTCGTTGCAACGCGAGGACGACGACGAGGAACTCGCCATCCGCATCGTGATACAGCGGTCGCGGCTGGACATGGGCAGCTACTCCTCCGTGCAGTCCCTCTTACACGGCAACACAGTGCGGACGCTGTGTTGGCCCATAGCGCCCCACGTGCTTCATGCGTCAGCGCTGATATAGGGCCACCGTCCCCCGCGGCCCTCCGCAACCACTTCACTTTGTGCTCCTACCGGCCACCGATGTGTCCTCGTTCCCGTGGTGCCAAATCCACGGATGTGGGCGCCCGAAACGGATGCGCGTGCCGCACACCGTGTAGGCAGATGGTAAGGGAGAGGGAGGTAGCGATGAAGGCAATTTTCCCCCGCCGAACCCGCGTCGCAGCGCCGGTCTATCCGGAGGACCATCTCCTCTTAGTGGTCCTCTGCCGCAAGAACGCTATCGCACTTCGGCTCGGCATCGAGCAAGTGGAGCACAAAGAGGCGGAGAAGGCAACTACTGAAGCGGAAGTTGCCTGACTGGCGAAGCAGCAGGCGTGCATCGTTCGTCGGATGGCTGGCTTCATCTCCTCCTCATCCCACAACTCCGATGATACCCTTCCTGCCGCCGCCTACACAGAGGGCTACAACTGCACCAGTGACCGCAAGGGGAGGGGGACTACGAGGAAATGGTGATTTTCGATGCCCTATTCGTCTCCATTTAGTATTTAGTTAATTTTTAGTTTGAATCTAAGTTTGTTTGGTCCAATGAACTGCCTCTTTTGCTCCGATGAACTGTGATGCTATGTCTATATGAACTGTGATCTATAACTCTTTTGACAATATGTTTCGTATGTTGATCTGCGTAGTTTCTCTCAGGTTGCCTGGATAGCATGGTTTGAGAGGGGGATATGAGGTACACGGTTGTGGAAGAGGAGGGGGTGTACGGTCACTATCCGCGGAAGCGCCCGGGCGCGTCCATGGACGTTTAGGGGGTCAACTTTACCATGTTCGAGGAATTTGATGATGTTTAGGCGGAACACGAGAAGGGAGAACATAATGGCGAAAGAACACGATCTCATCAAATCTACTCTCATGCTTGATTTCGGGCGCCGCGTGTGGCTTTTAAATACCCCTTGAGTATATGTAGCAATGCTACATCCACGAAAGAGTTTGACAATGTTCTTTTGAAGTTTATTGGTACATGTATTTGCCACACTCCCTTTTGAAGTTTTGATTGAATGAAGCAGCGTTCCACCCTTAGGCTGGTCATAGTGGGGAGTATCATATACTAGTATCATGCATATGATACTAGTGTATGATACTACCTCCATAGTGCATAGTATCATAAAGTAATATCATAGAACATTATATTTATTGCCATGCATGACACATAGTAGCATAGTATTTAACATGATACAATATCTACCTATGTTACTCTAACCCTCTCTCTCTCTCTTCTTTAATTGTGTGCCACATAAGCATGTTTGCTAGTCCCAAGTACTCCCTCTGTCTAGGTGTGTAAGTCACCTTACGAAAACCAAATAATCCCAAAACACTTAGGCACGGTTGAGGGAGTCCTAGATTAGGGGGTGTTCGGGTAGTCGGACTATACCTTCGCCGGACTCCTGGACTATGAAGATACAAGATTGAAGACTTTGTCCCGTGTCCGGAAGGGACTTTCCTTGGCGTGGAAGGCAAGCTAGGCGATGCGGATGCTCAAGATCTCCTAGCATTGTAACCGACTCTGTGTAACCCTAACCCTATCCGGTGTCTATATAAACCGGAGGGTTGTAGTCCGTAGGACGATCCATCATCATACACAATCATACCATAGGCTAGCTTCTAGGGTTTAGCCTCCTTGATCTCGTGGTAGATCTACTCTTGTACTACCCATATCATCAATATTAATCAAGCAGGAGTAGGGTATTACCTCCATCGAGAGGGCCCAAACCTGGGTAAAAACATCGTGTCCCTTGTCTCCTGTTACCATCCGGCCTTGATGCACAGTTCGGGACCCCCTACCCGAGATCCGTCGTTTTTGACACCGACATTGGTGCTTTCATTGAGAGTTCCTCTGTGTCGTCGCCTTTAGGCCCGATGGCCCCTCTAATCATCAACAACGATGAGGTCCAGGGTGAGACTTTTCTCCCCGGACAGATCTTCGTCTTCGGCGGCTTCGCCCTGCGGGCCAATTCGCTTGGTCATCTGGAGCAGATCGAAAGCTACGCCTCTGGCCATCAAGTCAGGTTTGGAAGCTTAAACTACACGGCTGATATCCGCGGAGACTTGATCTTCGATGGGTTCGAGCCACAGCCAAGCGCGCCGCACTATCTCGAGGGGCATGATCTAGCTCTACCTCCGAACAGTGTCCTGGAGGCCACACACGCACCGGTTCCGACCCTTAACTCGGAGCCTATTGCGCCAATTGAGGATGAGCGGTTGGACGTCACCTCGGGGGCTGCGATCTCAAAGGCGATCGAGCCAAACGCCAGCCCCGCACTCCGCGTGACCCGTGACCCCGAGGGTCGGGACTCCTCCCTGGACTCCGAACCCCCCGCGCCCTTGCCAGTCGAAGCCGATTGGGCGCCGATAATGGAGTTCACCGCCGCGGACATCTTTCAGCACTCGCCTTTTGGCGACATCCTGAATTCTCTCAAGTCTCTCTCTTTATTAGGAGAGCCCTGGCCGGATTACGGTCAGCGAGGATGGGATACGAACGATGAAGAAATTCAAAACCCACCCACCACCCACTTGGTAGCCATTGTCGACGATTTAACCGACATGCTTGATTTCGGCTCCGAAGACTTCGACGGTATGGACGACGAGGTAGGAGACGAACAGGAACCAGCACCTGTAGGGCGCTGGAAGGCCACCTCGTCATATGACATATATATGGTGGATGCTCCAAAAGATGGAGATGGCGATGGAACAGTGGGGGATGACACCCCCAAGAAACAGCCAAAGCGCCGGCGTCAGCGGCGGCGCTCTAAATCCCGCCAAAGCAAAAACGGTGATTCCGGCACGGGAGACAATACTGCCCCGGATAGCGCCAAAGAACACCCAACCCAGCAAGATTCGGCGCAGGAAGATGGAGAAGCCAACCCTCATGACAGAGCGGCAGAACGAGAGGTTGAGGATGATAACTATATGCCTCCCTCCGAAGACGAGGCAAGCCTCGATGACGACGAGTTCGTCGTACCATCAGACCCCGCCAAACAAGAGCGTTTCAAACGCAGGCTTTTAGCCACGGCGAACAGCCTAAAGAAAAAGCAGCAACATCTTAGAGCTGATCAAGATTTGCTAGCTGATAGATGGACTGAAGTCCTTGCGGCCGAAGAGTATGAACTCGAGCGCCCCTCCAAGAATTACCCAAAGCGCAGGCCGCTACCCCGATCAGAGGAGGAAGCGCCTACATCAGCAGCGCACGACATGGCAGACCGGCCACCTCGCGGCCGCGACAGAGAGGCCTGTCGGACCTCCACCCAAGCCATGCCTCGACGCCGCTCAACCAAGGCACGGGAAAATGCACCAGACCTGCAAGATGTACTGGAGGATAAAGCAAGACAAACAAGATCGATCTACGGATCGCGCAGGCGCCCGACGACACATGACAATGACCTTCACTCCGGACACAATAAATCCGGCCGGGCCGAACACAACAGACATAGGTCTTCCGAGCTGCGTCGTGACATAGCCCGGTACAGGGGCGCCGCACACCCACTATGCTTCACAGATGAAGTAATGGATCATAAAATCCCAGAGGGTTTCAAACCCGTAAACATCGAATCATACGATGGCACTACAGATCCGGCGGTATGGATCGAGGATTATCTCCTTCACATCCACATGGCACGTGGCGATGGTCTACACGCCATCAAATACCTCTCGCTCAAACTCAAAGGACCGGCCCGGCATTGGCTTAACAGCCTGCCAGCGGACTCAATCGGTTCTTGGGAGGACCTGGAAGCCGCATTCCTCGATACCTTCCAGGGCACTTATGTGCGACCACCAGATGCCGACGACCTAAGCCACATAATTCAGCAGCCAGAGGAATCGGCCAGGCAATTCTGGACACGGTTCCTAACAAAGAAAAACCAAATAGTCAACTGTCCGGACGCACAGGCCCTAGCAGCCTTCAAGCATAACATCCGCGACGAGTGGCTTGCCCAGCACCTGGGACAGGAAAAGCCGAAATCTATGGCAGCCCTCACGACACTCATGACCCGCTTTTGCGCAGGCGAAGATAGCTGGCTAGCTCGCAGCAACAACTTATCAAAGAACCCTGGTAATTCGGATACCAAGGACAAAAGTGGCAGGACACGTCGAAATAAGCAAAAGCGTCGCGTTAGTAGCGACAGCAATGAAGATACGACAGTTAACGCCGGATTCAGAGGCTATAAATCCGGTCAGCGGAAAAAACCATTTAAAAAGAATACTCAAGGCCCGTCCAGTTTGGACCGAATACTCGACCGCTTGTGCCAGATCCATGGCACCCCCGAAAGGCCAGCCAATCACACCAACAGGGATTGTTGGGTGTTCAAGCAGGCAGGCAAGTTAAGAGCCGAAAACAAAGACAAGGGGCTGCATAGCGACGACGAGGAGGAGCCCAGGCCGCCGAACAACAATGGACAGAAGGGGTTTCCCCCCCAAGTGCGGACGGTGAACATGATATACGCAACCCACATTCCCAAGAAGGAGCGGAAGCGTGCGCTATGGGACGTATACGCGATGGAGCCAGTCGCCCCAAAGTTCAACCCATGGTCCTCTTACCCGATCACTTTTGATCGAAGGGACCACCCCACTAGCATCCGTCATGGCGGCTTTGCCGCATTGGTTCTCGACCCAATCATCGACGGATTTCATCTCACAAGAGTCCTCATGGACGGCGGCAGTAGCCTGAACCTGCTTTACCAGGATACAGTGCGGAAAATGGGCATAGATCCATCAAGGATTAAGCCCACAGGGACAACCTTTAAAGGCGTTATACCAGGTGTAGAAGCCAACTGTACAGGCTCCGTAACACTTGATGTGGTCTTCGGATCTCCGGATAACTTCCGCAACAAAGAGTTAATCTTCGACATAGTCCCGTTCTGCAGTGGCTATCACGCCCTGCTCGGACGAATCGCATTTGCCAAGTTCAATGCGGTGCCGCACTACGGATATCTCAAGCTCAAGACGCCAGGCCCTCGAGGAGTAATCACGGTCAACGGAAACACCGAACGCTCCCTCCGTACGGAGGAGCACACGACGGCTCTCGCAGCGGAAGTACAAAGCAGCCTTTTTAGGCAACTCTCCAGTCTGGCCGATAAAAAGCCAGACACTGCCAAGCGCGCCCGGAGTAACCTACAACAAGACCGCCTGGCACGATCTGAGCAGGCGTAGCAATGCGGCCCCAACCCCAGGCATCGCGACATAGCGAAGCTAGTACCTCGCATACATAATTACGCCATTTAAATACCATGGGCACAGGGGAAGGGGCACAGTAACGGCATGCCCGAAATACGGCTTAAAACGTACTAGGGGCTGCCGGATTTTTGTTTACTTTCAGGACTCCACACTTTGGACGACCTGTTCGGCAATTCGACTGCCGCACAAACGATGCAAGACCCAGGGAAGCAGACAAAGCTACGCCGCATTATGGAACTCTCAGGTGGTCTCTATTACGAGCGGTATATCTGTTTCGAACACAATTCCGCGGCCTGCCCCTGGTCAGGACATGTTAAATAGTCTAATATCTTTTTTGCTTATCGCACTACTTGTATCGTTCGGCTTTGATAAATAGCCTTTTAATAAACAATGCATAGCTTTTTGTCTATTTTTTGCATTATCCTCTTTTAATATATATGTTTATTAAATAACATGATCGCACCCGTACATCATGGTACGGCAGTACGGCAAACACGCCAGGGGCTTCAGTACCCTTCGATCTGGTGTGAGAAGTCCGTACACTTTCACAAGTGCGTCACCCCGAACTTATAGCACTATATGCATCGGCTCCGAATCATGATTTGGGTCAATAGTTGGGTTTGCCCGGCTCCTACGTTTTGGTGCCTTACGTTCCGCTATATCAGCTAAGGTAGCACTAGGAGAACCACTGCGATTGTGCCCCGGTTCAGCTGGGTAAGCACCTCAGTGGAGAAAGCTAAAACTGACTGTCATGATAAGGCGAGAGACCGGTCGCTGTTCGAGAGGTTTTTCGAGTCCCTAAAGACTTATGCCGCTTCGAGCGAGGAGTTGGCTCTGTCCGGCCAAAGGCGTGGATAGCGCCCCGAATTCGGTCTTCCGAACTAGGGGCTTCGCCGAAATTTAAAATTATAAAGTTCTATGGCTAAGTGAGAGTGTTCAAGCATTATAGTCCGATTGCCTGGTTCGTTGTGCTGAGCGCCTCCCTCGAAGGACCTAACCATGGGAAAAAGAGTGCTCAGGTTTATCCCGAACACCCCAGCACTAGAGGCATGGGGGCAGAAGCCGACGACTGGCCATCTCTCAATTTTTTGATAAATGGCCGCACAGAAAATAATATTTTAAATTCAATAAGCATTGCTTAGCGCATATGAACAAGTTTTCAGCGCACAGGATAAACACGAGCGAGTTCATTCAAATATTACATCTTTGGTACATTCATCCGCAATAAGGCGGGCACCTGCAAGAACATCCTTGTAGTAGTTCTCGGGCTTGCGATGCTCCTTCCCCAGCGGCGGCCCGTCCTTCACCAGCTTCTCACCGTCAAGCTTATCCAGTGAACCTTTGCACGAGCAAGGGCCCTCCGGGCACCTTCGATGCAGACGGAACGCTTGATGACCTTAAGCCTTGGACAGGTGTCCACCAGCCGCCGCACCAGCCCGAAGTAGCTCCCAGGCAGGGCCTCTCGGGGCCATAGCCGAACTATGAAGCCCTTCATGGCTTGTTCGGCCGCCTTGTGGAGCTCGACCAACTGTTTCAGCTGGTCGCTCAAGGGCACAGGGTGTCCGGCCTCAGAATACTGAGACCAGAACACACTCTCCGTCGAGCTGCCCTCTTCAGCTCGGTAGAATGCGGCGGCGTCGGATACGCTGCGGGGAAGATCTGCGAACGCCCCTGGAGAACTCCGGATTCAGGTAAGTGACAAGTAGTTTACTTTTATATTCCTACTTTGCATTAAGAATGCCTTACCCGCTGCTATCTTTTTCATCTCCTCCAACTCTTGGAGGGCCTTTTGGGCTTCGGCCTTAGCACCCTTGGCGGTCTCAAGGGCCGACGCGAGCTCGGATGCTTGCGCCTTTGACTCAAGCTCCAAGCTCTCATGTTTTTTCATGAGAGCCTGCAGCTCTTGCTGCACCTCGCCAACCTGAATCCCAAGTCTTTCTCGCTCGGTGCGCTCCTCGGCCGTTTTCTTTTCGGCCTCAGATAGCGCCTGCTTGAGGTCGCCACCTGAGTTGTGGCCCCTACAATAAGCAGTACGATCCTGTTATTCTTTGCAATCACGCCTTTCTATAGGCACCTTTTTCTGTAGGGTATTTCTTACCTTCTTTTTCCTCGAGCTGCCGTTTGGCAAGGCCGAGCTCTTGCTCGGTCCGCCCGAGGTCCTTTTTTAGGACATCCACCTATGCAGTCAATGCGGCGGTGGATAGCAGCGAAGCCTGCATACGCATAAAAATTAATAGATCCTCTATTCGGCTTTTCTTTCCGAACGCCAACCAGAGCATCAGGGGCTACTGTCTATGCGGTAATATTTTGACATATTTTTACTTACCTCGAAGCCTGTCAGAAGGCTAGCGCAAGCTTCAGTCAGTCCGCTCTTGGCGGACTGAACCCTCTGGATCACCGTACTCATAATAGTACGGTGTTCCTCGTCGATGGAGGCGCCGTCAAGCACCTCCAGCAGATTGTCCGGCACCTCCGGTTGGACGGAGGCCGCCGGCTCAGAAGGCTTGCTCCTCTTGGAAGGAGTTCGCCTACCGCGGACCGGAACTATTGAAGAGTCCGGCGCGGCGTCCGGCACAAAACCGGACTCGGAGCCCTGGGGGGTCTTGTCCCCATTATTCCTGGGGTCCGGGAGGTCGCCTTTCGGCTCCTCCAGGACCACCTCCTCCTGCCCCGGAGCTTGTTGCGACGCCACTTCGGTGTCGTCTGCAGTGCGGGGGGAGACAGCGGGCGGAACTGAGTTCACGTCCGACGAATCCAGGGAGCCGCTCGACGAATCATCGAGTTTGGCCCGGGGCGGGCTGCACAATTATGTTCAACATTATGGAAAGCTGAACAACCTAGGAATATCATGAGTCACTCTGGTATACGAATACTTACGATTTCGCCGGACGCTTGGCCCTGTTCGTCCACTCCTCTACGCTCTCTTCGGCGTCGTGGGAGTAGTCCGGCGGAGGGGTCTTCCTTTTCCTAGACCCCTCGGCCTCCCCTAATGGGGCGGCCTTCTTCTTCTCTTCTCCCTCCGCTGGGGGGGGGGAGAGCTTTCTTCTTCCTCCTCGTTTTCACGAGAGGAGGGCGCCTCGGACTCGTCATACGACGAGTCCGACACCACCAAGTTACGGGCACTCTTTCGAGTCCCGGTGGTCTTCTTCTTCTTGACCTTCTTCTCCGGCACCACATAAGGTGCCGGAGTCAGCAGCTTCACTAGGAGAGCTGGGGCTGGGTCTTTGGGCAGGGGAGCCGGAGAGTTAATTGGCCCGGATATCGCCTGCCAAGCCTGTCAAAGGTAAGGGAGTTTAGATCCCGCATAGAGTTAATCTATGAAAAAGAGCTTAATAAATCCTGTCAAAGGTACATATAGCTTACCTCGCTAGCGTGACGCTGCGTGCTGTATCCGTGGTCCTCGGAAGCGGATGCGGGGGCCCCGGCGCCTTTGATTAGCACCTTCCAGACGTCTTCATACGACGTGTCGAAGAGCCTGTTGAGGGTTCGGTGCTGCGCCGGGTCGAACTCCCACAAATTAAAATCCCGTTGTTTGCACGGGAGGATCAGACGAACGAGCATGACCTGGACTATATTGACCAGCCGGATTGGCTTGTCTACCAGGGACTGGATGCAAGTCTTCAGTCCGGTCACCTCTTCCTCGTTGCCCCACGACAGGCCCGTCTCTTTCCAAGACATAAGCCGCGTGGGGGGTCCGGATCTGAACTCGGGGGCTGCGACCCATTCCGGATCGCGTGGCTCGGTGATGTAAAACCACCTGGCTTGCCACCCCTTTAGGGTCTCCACAAAGGAGCCCTCGAACCAGAGGACGTTGGCTATCTTGCCAGCCATAGCGCCTCCGCACTCCGCTTGGCTGCCGCGCACCACCTTGGGCTTGACGTTGAAGGTCTTGAGCCAAAGGCCGAAATGGGGACGGACGCGGAGGAAGGCCTCACACACGACGATAAACGTCGAGATATTGAGAATGAAGTTCAGGGCCAGATCGTGGAAATCTAGGCCGTAGCAGAACATGAGTCCCCGGACGAACGGGTGAAGTGGAAAACCCAGTCCGCGGAGGAAGTGGGGAAGGAAAACTACCCTCTCATGGGGCCTTGGGGTGGGGAGAAGTTGCCCCTTCTCAGGAAGCCGGTGCGGGATGTCCTTGGACAGGTATCCGGCCTTCCTTAGCTTTTTTACTTGAACCTCCGTAACGGAGGAGACCATCCACTTGCCTCCCGCTCCGGACATTGCTGGAAAAGGTTGAGGTGGGAAGAGCGGGCTTGGGCGCTGGAGCTTGAGTGCGCGAGAGATGGATTGGCAAAGGAGGAAGAAGGCGTAGGTAAAAAAGGTGGATCCTTATCCCCTTATATGGGCGGATGCGGTTATGCGTCCCCACCTACCTAATAAAACTCGCTTGCCTCCCAAGCGCCGTGGTAAATGGCGCGGTTGGGTTACCCACGTCCGTATTGATGAGAATCCCGTTAAAAGGGGCACACGATCTCTGCTTTGACAAGACGTGCCAAGGAAACCGCCTCGCTAAACGCGCTGAGGTGGAAAAGTGAAAACAATTTGTATAAAGAGCTTGGCCGCAGTGTGGTGACGCACTGCGGAATACGTCAGCAGATTTGATTTGTGTTAATATTATTCTCTTTATGGCAATATGTGGAAACTTACTTTGCAGAGCCGGACACTATTTTTGGTGTTTACAATCTTCTATGAAGGACTTGGAGGAGGAACCCACCTTGCAATGCCGAAGGCAATCTGCGCGTCGGATTCGTCGTCATTGAAGTCTGGTTCAGGGGCTACTGAGGGAGTCCTGGATTAGGGGGTGTTCGGATAGTCGGACTATACCTTCGCCGGACTCCTGGACTATGAAGATACAAGATTGAAGACTTCGTCCCGTGTCTGGATGGGACTTTCCTTGGCGTGAAAGGCAAGCTTGGCGATGCCGATATTCAAGATCTCCTACCAATGTAACCGACTCTGTGTAACCCTAACCCTACCCGGTGTCTATATAAACCGGAGGGTTGTAGTCCGTAGGACAATCATCTTCATACACAATCATACCATAGGCTAGCTTCTAGGGTTTAGCCTCCTTGATCTCGTGGTAGATCTACTCTTGTACTACCCATATCATCAATATTAATCAAGCAGGAGTAGGGTATTACCTCCATCGAGAGGGCCCGAACCTGGGTAAAAACATCGTGTCTCTTGTCTGCTGTTACCATCCGGCCTTGACGCACAGTTCGGGACCCCCTACCCGAGATCCGCCGGTTTTGACACCGACAACGGTACATTAACTTCCTCCTCGTTTCTTGTTTTATGACATATCAATCAATAAGAGATGTGGGCCGTGCATGCTTTCAATGACTTGAGACTACCAAACATGACATGCAATGGTTAGTTCATTGCATGCAATGCTATTAATTAGCAAAAAGACATTAAGTTTTCTCGTTTTCCTCTCCGCCTTGGTCGCGGTGCACAACGTAAGATGACTTACACACCTAGACGGAGGGAGTACATGTTACCGGTTATGTTACTCCCACTATGGTCAGCCCTAACAAAATTGCAATTTTTTGTCCTCACAAGCTACGAAAAACGGGGAATCATTATTTGGGATATTTATTTGGATTGACTAGTATAGCACGAGAGAGCATCGTGTAGCGTGTTATCTTTGACAATGCCGGCCTCTCGAGTATGCCGCCTGTAAACCCCATATTCAACGGAGAGGATTCCTCTGGCCGACTCCTTGTGAGTCATGACCCATTTCCTCCATGAATATAAGCTCCCAAAACCAGAATTACTGTCCAACTTCAACAGAAAGACGACTTATGGAACTCAGACAAGCAGCCGGCGACTTCAAGCATGATGGAAGCTCCTTCATGTGTTCCCGGCTCTACATCGCCACGTTCGAGGGGCGCACGCAGGAGGTCGCCGGGCTCCTGGCGGGAAGAAGCGGCGACGCACCGCCGGCAGCGCACTCCAAAGGTATCGCGGTTGATCACCATGGGCGACCATGTACGACCCAGGAGGTCACCGGGGAGGGGAACACGCTGCTGCACGTCGCCGCCGGGCAGGGCCACGGGGGGCTCATCGCCGAGCTGTGCTACCACGACAGCTCCCTCCTGTCCTCCGTGAACCGGGCGCTGGACACGCCGCTGCACAGCGCGGCAAGGGCCGGCCACGCGGACGCCGAGGAGGCCGTCGTCCGGCTGGCCCGGGCGAACGTGGAGGAGGACGCGCTCCGCGGGATCCTCCGCGGCAGGAACGGCGCCGGGGACACGGCGCTGCACCTGGCCGCGAGGCACGGCCACAGCGAGGCGGTGGAGAGGCTCATGAAGCTGGCGCCGGAGCTCGCCGCGGAGGCGGACGGCGCCGGCGTGTCGGCTCTGTACCTGGCGGTGATGAGCGGGTCCGTGGACGCCGTCAGAGCCATCGTCTCGCGCGGCGACGCGTCGGCCGCCGGACCGAGCTTGCAGAACGCCTTGCACGCCGCCGTTCTCCAAAGTTCAGGTTCTTTATCTTCGTTCTTTTTTATTGCACCGCAAAAATCCATACTTCATGTCGACATCTGTGGTCAAATAGCGGAAGGGTACACGTTGCGTTGATCAATGGGCAATCAGTAGAATTAACCTAGTTGTGACTTGTGAGATGTTGACCATTTTGGGTGTGACGCATGTGGAGTTGTGATACGTGTGCACACACAAGGTCAACTTGAATTTAAAATTCTGCGGTGCCTTGCAGATGAACTTGTGTTATTTAAAAAGTAATTCGGCAAATCGTGCCAATGAAACTTCTCCATTTGTGTACAAGACAAGCCATAACAAATCCTAGTCTATCTCGTCTTTCCTAATAAACATTATACTCAACATCCCCCCGCAGTCACAACGGTAGTGACGCGGACGGTGAGACTGGAGAAGAATCCGAAGGCAAACCGACGGACACCCCCCCCCCCCCACAGTCGTAACGGTCGACGCATCACGGAGTCGTAGTTGGAGTGGCAACCGACGAGGATGCTCAAGCAAGACGGTAGCCCTTTGTGCCGTTTGTCGAGGTAGCCGAGAGCGTATGATGGTGGAGCCGTGGTCGAGGTAGCCGTGCGAAAAATGTCGTGGTCGATGTCGAGTCGGGGTAGCCGGTGTCGATGAAGTCGCCGTGGAGCCGCGGGCGCAAGGAGACGCCGAGTTAGCATGGGCGCAGTGGTGTCGAAGTAGTGGTGCGCCGGGAAGAAGATGTTGTTGACGACGCGTCGCGGCGGGGTTGCCAAACCCGGGGACACATCGTAGACGAAGGCACGCGTCGGTGTTGCCAGCACCAGGCATGCGTAGACGGACGAAGACGAAGTTGACGAAGCGCCGCACCAGGCTTGCCAGGCCCGGGGACACGTCGTGGACGAAGGCACGCGACGGTGTTGCCAGTACCGAGCATGCGTGGATTGGGACCTGCACGAGCTGTACGCCATGTCGAAGAAGTCGGAGAGGCCAGCAGAGAAGGACTCGACGACGGTTGCGGCGCCAATCGGCGCAGGGCCGGTGTCGCCCACGGTTGTCGGAGTAGACGAAGTGGTCGTGGTAGATGACGGCGACGCTGGCGACAGGCTGATGCTGGACGAAGACGAAGAAGGTGGACGGGCGGCGGCGGCGGCTACGTGCGTAGCGGCGGCGGCGACCAAAGAAGAGCAGCGGCGGCGGCCTGACGGCGGCGGCGGCGGCTAGGTTAGAAACGCGGCGGCGATGCTCGAAGTAGGCAAAGAACCCTGACAGGTGACAAAGACCGGCGCAGACAGTGGCGTTCCTGCGTCAAGGAAGACGGCGCGGCGCATACCACGGTAAGTCAACGCGCGTGGACGACGAAGTGGACCGCGCGCCGCGGCGCTACGGCCCGAAGGGGCGACGCAGCGACGACAGGCAGGTCGGGGCGACGGCGGGAAGACCTCGGGGCGGCGGCGGGGACCGCGGGCCGCGACGCTGCGGCCCGAAGGGGCGACGCAACGGCGATTCGCGAGTCGGTGCAACCGCGGGGACGGCGGCGTGGACCGCGTGCCACGCTCGCTACGGCCCGACGGGGCGACACAGCGGCGGCGCGAGGGTCGATGCAGCCACGGGACGGCCTAGAGAAGAAGCCCTCGAGGCGGCGGGGGACCGCGGGCCGTGGCACTACGGCCCGAAGGGGCGACGCAGCGGTGACGCGGGTCGGTGCAGCCGGGAGAAGAACCACAGGGCGGTGGCGCTACGGCCTGACGGGGCGACGCAGCGGCAGCCCGATGCTCGATCGGTGGAGAGGCGCGCTGAACTCGTGGACGATCTTCACGGGACCTGCGGAGGCGCGCGTAACCGACGGGCCAGGTCGGTCGCACGGCGTAGATGAGTCGGATCGCGGCGGGAGCGGGTGATCAAGCCGATCGTGCGCGAGGTCGGGGACGCCGCTCGGTGGAGGCGTGGTGGCGACGGAGTCCGAGATGAAGCCGGCGGCGGCGGTCAGCAGGGCGGCTATGATTGGCCGCTGCATGACGCGAGGCCGTCGGGTCGGGGTGATGCAGGAGTCCCGGTCGGAGCAGGGCGGTGACGGCCGACGTAGATCGACGGGCGGGCCGGCGCGTGAACGGCGGCGGTGAAGGGCCGCCGCATGACGTGAGGCCGCCGGGTCGGGGCGACCGGCGAGCCGACGCGTGCACGACGCGCGAGGCCGCCGGGTCGGTGAAGAAGCCGGCCGATCGCGCCGGTGTTGGAGTAGAGGCGCACGGGGTCGACAGCAGCGGTGCGGACGCAAACCGGATCACATAGACCGGAAAACCAAAAAGTAGACGCCGATCGAAGTGACCGGCGAGAGAAAGAAACCCGGATCAAAGGACGGGAAAAAGACTCTCTAGGGCAGCCGGTCAACACGACCGGCGGACGAACCCTAGGTACGGGCGGCGCGGCCCCCGGCGGCGGTCATGGAGGCCGACCACCCCGGGGGCGGCGCGCGTGTGCGGAAGCGGCGGCGGCTAGGGTTTAGGATCGACTTGCGATAGATACCATGTTAGAAGGGAGAGAGAGGTTGCTGGAATAGTTTGTTGTATTGCTTGAGTCTCGTGGGCATATATATAGGAGTACAATCATCTATTTGGAGTACAAGACAAGCCAGAACAAATCCTAGTCTATCTCGTCTTTCCTAATAAACATTATACTCAACAAACCCCTTTGAATTTATTGTTATTCCAGTTCCTTGAAGTTTTGAACTGAATTTCTATATTCCTAAGATAGATCATCTGATATCCCCTACCCTTTGACAACAGTTCAAGAACTCTCCAAGCATAGCAAATGTAACAAACCACCCTTTCATCTGCAGAAATGGTTGACTTGCTCTTACAATGGAGGCCGGCACTCACCGGCAACCTTGACAAAAACAAGAGCAGCCCGCTCCATTTTGCCGCATCGGACGGTGACTGCTTGATCATCGAATCGCTCCTAACACATTCACCGCCCAGCACCGCTTATCTGCAGGACAGCGACGGCGTCTCAGCTCTGCATGCCGCGGCAAGGATGGGCCATGTAGCCGCCGTCCGCCTGCTGCTGGAACTATACCCTTCTTGCGCCGACATTCGCGATAACCGGGGCAGAAGCTTTGTGCATGTTGCGGCCATGAAGGGCCGCTCTTCCGTCATTTCCTATGTTATCAAAAGCAAGATGCTGGAACATCTTCTGAGCATGCAAGACAAGGAAGGGAACACGCCGTTGCATTTGGCCGTGGCGGCAGGGGAGCACAAGGTTATCTCCAAGCTGTTATCATGTAAGAAGGTGCATACCCACATGATGAACAATGCTGGCCGGACACCATCTGATCTCATAGAGGATTCAACTGGTTTCTACTCAATGGTAATTACCCTATTCATTTCCGATGTTTATGAGATATCTTATCTTGCAAGTATTTTCCCACGATATATTAGGATGCATCTAGTATAAATAGTAAACATTGACGCAGAGTCCGAGGGAGGAATCTATTCTATGGTTATAGATGCCTATTGTTGTATTTGTTTTCAGTAATTTGTTTGCTATAATTCATGGTACTATGAAAACAAAAGACAAATACACATGGAGTTCATATGCATAATGTTTGTTTATGAATATGCAGATAAAGCTAGTGGTGAAACTGTATATTTCTGGAGCACGGTTCAGGCCAGAGAGGCAAGACCATATAGAGAAATGGAAGGGTCAGGATATCATGAAATGGCGAGAGACGACATCGAAAAATCTCGCGATTGTCTCCACACTCGTGGCAACAATCGCCTTCTCTGCAGCGTTCAACGTGCCTGGATCATACGGATCTGATGGAAAGGCAAATCTTGACGGGGATCGTTTCTACAATGCCTTCCTCGTGTTGGACACCATTGCCGTCACCACATCTGTGGTTGCAACAATACTGCTTATCTATGGGAGAGCTTCACGGACAAATGGCTCCTGGATAGGCTTCATTGTGTCGATGCATTTCCTTTGGGTGGCACTGAATAGCATGATGCTAGCCTTCTTCATGGCTATAGCCGCCGTGGTGAGCGACAAGAACCCCATGAAGATTGCATTGTCTCAGCTGATGTACGGTGGGTTGTACATCTTGATGACACTGCTTGCATGCTTTGCAACGCCCGGATCATTTCTAGGTGTTCTGCGGTTTTTGGTTGGCGGTTGTTCTGCACCTCTACGGCGTTCCAAAAGACGCATAAGTCGACAGTTCCCCTTCGTAGTATATTATGCCTTCAATGTGATTGTGTTCATTATTGTAAATACAATAGTACTTGTATTAATTAGTGCCGCTGGCCGTCTGCCTAGGTAGAATGGCTCAGATCATACTGCAGTACTACTATTTTAAACATGAGTCTTCTTAATTGCTAACGTTTTTATAATTATGATTAAGCATATTGTGTGTGAGTACACATTTCCTTTTGTTTTTTTCCGAAAAGGAGGAATACCCCTGGCCTATATATCAATTGATGCACAAACATTTCCTTTGGTACAATAGAATTTTGAGACATCATGGTTACAAACATTATAGAGTGCATTTCCTTTTGTACAATAGAATTTCGAAAAGGAGGATTACCCTTTGCCTCTGTATCAATACTGTTTGCTTCTGGTTTCTCCTTCCACGGGGATGCTCTACCTCGCTGCTAATATTAAAGCCCGCACGGATAACAGGATAGCATTAGGGCCCAGCAATTTGCACCAAACAAGCCCAACAGCAGGTACAACCGTATCAGTGGCCCAAAGGACACGAATCGTGAAGAATCACGAAAATGGTCTAAATGATACCTATCCTTTGTTTGTTGGATTTTATCCATTCTCAAAATGCTTTGTGGATATGAACAAAGGTTCTAGGTCACTGAAGTTGGATACAGAGGAGCTGCTTATTTCTGACGTTCAGAGCAGGAGCACCGTGCCATGACTGATAACCTGAAATTGCACCTAAATAGAGCTAACCAACAGATGAAATGCAAGCTGGGAATCGTCCAAATCCTATTCAGCACCTTCAGCGCCATTTATAGTTATACCCGCAAACTGGCGCGCACACCCGTTCCACCTTGGGCTCAACCCATTTAGCTTCTTTTTTCCCTTTCTCGTTTGCAACATGTCGTGCGCTTCCTTGTCAACCAGTCCATGTTTTTCTTTCGTGTCACCGGTTTTAGCAACTTTCTAGAAGGTTCTGCTGGGTTTTTTTGGAGTTGTTTTCCCCCGGGGTATTCCAAGATGATTTTTGTACATTTTTTCCTTTTTTGTTTTATAAAATGGGTGAACTTTTTCAAATTTGTATTATTTTTACAAAGTTATGAACCTTTTTCTAAATTTTGTGAACTTTTTTTAAATCTTTTGGGAACTTTTTGCAAAATCGTGAACTTTTTTCGTTTTTGCGAACTTTTTGCAAATTACAAACTTTTCCAAGTCTTGAACTTATCTCAAATTCGTGATCTTTTTCCCCAAATTTCATGAACCTTGTTTTTCATATATGTGAGCTTTTTTTCCTTTTCTGAAAAAATCACTGGTCAACTCTCTATGGTTAACAGTTGACCACTCAACTGGTCAGTGTTCTACGGTCGCTGGCCCACCAACCAGGACTTTAACCAAAACGCCGCTGGGCCAGCCCATAAGCTTTCGAGCGTGAGCACTACTCCCTCCGTCTAGGTGAATAAGTCATTTTAGGTTGTGCACCGTGACTAAAAAGGAGGGGAAAACGAGAGAATTTAATGTTTATTTACTAATTAATAGCATTACATGCAATGAACTAACCACTGCATGTCGTGTTTGGTAGTCTCAAGTCATTAAAAGCATGCACACCTCACATCTCTTATTGGTTGATATGTCCAGAAACAAGAAACGAGGTAGAAGTTAATGTACTGCGCCTAAGTGTTTTAGGATTATTTGATTTTCTTAAGATGACTTACACACCTAGACGGAGGGAGTAGTTGGCTTAGCGGGCGCCTTTCCAAAGGCGCCGTATAGGAGCTCCTAGGGAATTGAATGTGCTCTCTCTTCCAAAACCAGTTACCTGCTTATTTAGACATGACACAAAACTATTCTTTTTTTTCTTCTAACAACTAATAAGCCATGGATGCTCTACCTCGTTGCCAATAGTAAAGCCCGCACGGATAACAGGATAGCATTAGCCCAACGCTGATAATTTAGTATTGTAGATGTTTATAGTATTTTTTTATATAAATTTAGTCAAACTTTATGTAGTTTGACTTTGATCAAATCTTATATGCGGAGTAAAAAGAAATGGAGGGAGTATTTAACATGCTACAGTATGGTCTTCAGCCTTTCTGCGGAAAAAATAGTAAAACTCACTGTACCACTGTGCATGCACTTATGGGCACTAGCACAAGCTGAGGAATCGGGCGTCCGGGCCATCCGCCGGTCCACAGCCGCCGGCAATAGAGACAGATAGGTACGGCCGTACGGGAGCGTGGCAGTTCGTAGGGTCGTACCGTTTGTGACCTCCTCGTCGGGGGCTGACCGGCGCGCGCACGGCGCACCGTTCCCTGAGGTGCCGCTACCCACCCCCATGGGACGGGGGCAATACAGGCATGAATGTTTGCTCGCGATACCTCCTACGGCGGCACCAAGTTTTGCAGGTAGTGGCAGTCCGCGGGCCCCACGGCCAACTGGACTGCACGCTGGCGACGGACAGATAGATAGAGATGGGTGATCCCCACGGTGTCTCGGGCTTTGTCCAGTCTAATAATCAAACAAAAACAAAAATGTTTAGCAACCGCGCGTGCTCGCTCGGGCAATGCACGTGAAGCGACACCGCACGCTGACAACTTTGCATAAAGCCACCATAATTATGGTCGATTTTCGTTTTCAAAATGCCAGTTCGAAGAATGAGGGCCTTGATTCCAGCAAGTTAAGGTAAGCTCGCTCTAATTTATCAGCGTTGGGGCTCCTAAAAAATATGCAAGATCCAAATCATTCGTCCACGAGAACCTAAGTATGTGAAAGCAATGTTTGTACGAGACATTGCACATGACTGATATCCAACGAAGGGACGCAACATCTACTGACCTTTTTTTTTAGAAAAGGAGGATTACCCCCGGCCTCTACATCTGGGCGATGCATACAACCACTTTATTAATTATTCTCACAAGAGCTTATAAAGTAATACAACAGTAAGACTAAAGGCGCCGTCTAAGCACCTCTATCCAGGTGATGAAGGGGCGCATTTAGCCTGGGCCTAATACCAAACAGACATCGCAGCCAAACCTAACATCTAAGACCTGAGAACCCATCCAGGACGCCTGCCGGGCATGGGTCTCACTGGTCCGGCGTGCACTCAGATGCCGCCGCCGCCAACTGTCACCGCTCCATCTTCAGAACTGTACTGATGCATCAACCTTGCTCGGTCTAGCTATCGTCGACGCCACCACGACGCCAAACGGCACCTCCTCCCTGCGCGCAAACAGCTGAGCACGTCGCGGTCGCCACTGATACACCTCAGCGCCATGCTGCCAGGTATCACCAGCCAACACAGCTTGAAGTCCTTGGAAGATCTGTCGTGCGTAGCACCTGCCGACCAGGCATGACAAAGCGTAGCACCTGTCGGTCAGGCATGACTTGACATCACCACCGAAGCTCCGTGCAAGACGAAGCCGCTCCACCTCCTACCTCTGACTTCCAGCGCTGCTCCGCAAACGATGCTCCCAAGAGAGAAACGACACCGCAATGCCGCCATCGTCCGATCTGGAATACCAGATCCTAGGGTTTCCCCCAGAGCAGCACGAGTAGGTCAACAATAGTTACACGACGATGCCTTCATCAAGGTAACGGGAGAACGCCGCCATCGCCTGCCGTCGGCTCGGTTTTCACCGGCAACCATGTCTCCCCTACTCGCAGCCGGGACAAGATGATGGATCTCGAGATCCGATCACCAAGCCTCTGGCCGGCCATCTCGGGAAGAAGATGACCACCACGTCCAACAGTGCCACCACGCCGGGCACGCGTCGCTGCCGGCACCCCCATGGTGTCTAGAGGCCGACAAGCCCTGACGAATCCCATGCCTCGCCAGCCGCCACGGCCCAGATCCCGGCACCACCAGATCCAGATCGGATCGGGGTCCATGGCCCCAAGCCGCAACCGCCGTGGAGGCAACACCACTGGACGGTGCCTAGCCCTCCAGCCCGCCGCCGAGTCATCGCCGAAGCTCCGCCGCGCCACGCCGCCAAGCCGCCGCCGGGATAACTCGCGCCGCCGCCAGAGAAGCCACAGCCGCCGCGCGTTGGAGAGGCCTCAAGCCGCAGCTGCACCGCCGTCAGGCAGGGGCGCCGCGACCCAGCACGCCCTCCGCCACACCGCTGGGCCCCGCCCAGCCCAGTGCCGTCTCGCGCCGCGCCGTCCCGCACCGGACGCCGATCGCGAGGAGGGGCAAGATCCCCGCCGCCACCAACGCCGGCCGGTCTTAGCCCGGCGGCGCTGTGTGGTGGCGGCGGGGGGAGAGAGATCTACGAGGGAGGACGAGGGGCGGCGGCTAGGGTTTCCCCCGAGGACGCTCGCGGGAGCGGCTCAGGGGTCTGTCGAGCAAAAACCTCAACATCTACTGACCTACTACTCTGTCCGATCCGAACTAATTAGCGCAGCCTCTGTGCAACATTGTATACAGGTTGCGTCAATTAGTTCAGAATGGAGAGGGTAGGTGAACTTTTTTTTCCTTTAACCATCAATCGTATTACTTAGTATATATCGTCCTAACCTCAGTGTCTTCTCTTAACTCCCTCGTATATATCTAGGTATGAAAACAGGGCGGGAAAGGACGAAACTAAGTGTTGCTGTATTTACTTCGGTATTTTCTTTATCAAAAGTGGACAACAATATGGAAGCAAATATTACCTTCTGAAACAAAGACAAAGCAAATACGACATAGATGCGGATGCAGAACGAATATTCATTGGAACCAAAGAACTTCATATACCATACCTAAAAACATAATGAACCCGTCAAATTCAATTGCTAGTATGACTATTATTATGCACAAGTATCCATTTTTAGTAGCATGATAAAGTGTGTTGTCCGGTAAAAGCAGTGTGACGAGACAGATCACACGAAGGATTAGTTTTTCTTTCATGGTAAGTATCGAGCTGGGTCAAAAGGGCATATTGGTTGAACCGAGTACGCCTTATACGTACAAAATAAATAGAAATTTCAACATGTCAAATACGGATATTCCATTTCTGCTAGTGTTCCACCGGATCACAATGTTTCGTTTAGGGAAACTTCCACGTGAGCGGATATGGAAATTGCATTTCCGCTAGTGTTCCGACAGGGCATGTTGTTCGTCTAACAAAAACTTCCACATGTTCCATTTCTCCTAATGATGTACCAGGATGATGTTGCATTTTTGGTTTTCATTTCCGTAAGAACTTTTTTGTTTCCAGTTCCCTTTTGTATGTTTTTCGTTTTCATTATCATTTTATTTCACTATGTTTGCATATATTCCTGGAACGAACGAAAAGTTTC
Source organism: Aegilops umbellulata (assembly GCA_032464435.1). Taxonomy (NCBI): domain Eukaryota; kingdom Viridiplantae; phylum Streptophyta; class Magnoliopsida; order Poales; family Poaceae; genus Aegilops; species Aegilops umbellulata. The sequence continues at coordinate 642,836,227 of CP136060.1, read as the reverse complement.
CATTTTCTTTTCATCACTACTCATAGACTCGTGAAGACCCTGAGTGTAAGAAATAGAAAAAAGAAATGAGAGGTGAGACCATGATTATTTATTGTGAAGCGTTGGATGTGTAGCACTAGCGGAGAAGTCAAAGAAGGACGACATCACTTCCAATCATGGTATTTTCCTCAGTAAGCGTGGGAGTGAGGTGGCGCCTGCCATGAGAGAATTGACGTATTCGTTTCATCGGTTTGTGTTTATATAAACATGAATAATTTGATTTGAGCAATGAGGGGAGGATAGAACTAAGAATAGTGGACGGGGGATTTGAGCAATAGTCTTGAAATTTGATTTGAGCAACGAGGAGTATATAGAAACATAGCGAAATCCGAAATGGAAATGGAATTTACAAAAGGAGTGGAAAGGCGTAAGGGGGTGATTGTCGAGATAGAGTTGGTAAAAACCGCGGGTGGCAAACTGACGGTGGCAACATGTAATGAACCCCTTCCAGGGTTCAGAGCCTGGACTAATTGAAGTGCGGCGGCGCCTCGTTCTTGACACCGCCAATGCCTGATCTAGACGGCGATGGGAGTGGGAGGATGATCCGTGATGAAACCTGCTAGTTAAAATATTCCGGGACGCGTGTTAGGAGTAAAAATAGAAGTATTCCTGACCATCGACTTCCGACATTGAGAATAACAAGTCGATAGGGCTACACCTATAGTAAAAACTATTTTTTTCCTACTACATAGTTGTGCTTTCTTTTCTTTGTGCTTTCTTTTCTTTCGAATCGAGAACCGCAGAATAGTCGTTCTACGGTATCTTACATCCATGCTTTCTTATAACCATAATACGCTCCGAAAGAAAATCGACGGTTATCAATGTCGCATGGGCGTCCATATCGGCGTACAAGACGAGGTCGATGTCGTACCGATATGGTTCATCAAATTTCAGCTAGCCGTCAAGCTTGAAATCGAACGGATACCTAACAAAATTTGCCAGCCGTTGATTTTGTTCTTTTTTTGTGTGTGTGAAATGTGAAAGAACCGCCGGCCGATGATTCCCACGGCATGGATCCAGCGCCCCTGAGTCGCCGGCATTTCTGTCACGCCCTCCTTCGGGCAACACAAAGGACGCCCCACCTGCGCACATGCGGCCGCGGTGTTGGTGTGCAGATCGCACCCCCCTGCCTTTTAAAACCCCACCCCGCAGCCACCGAGCATCTCTCCCTCCCCCCACGTTTTCCACCCACCAGACCAGACCAGACACACCCACGGCTGCCGGCAATGGCGGCGGCGGCGGCGGGGCAGGGCTACTGGGGGCTGTTCCGGGAGGAGACGGAGTGGTACAACGAGATCTTCCTCAGCGCCGTCGTGCCGGGCGGCGGCGGCTGGTGGCGGGCGCTGCCGCACCCGCTCCGCTCCTGGCTGCGCAACTGCATCGGCGGCTACCTCCTCTACTTCGCCACCGGCTTCCTCTGGTGCTTCGTCATCTACTACTGGAAGCGCAACGCCTACATCCCCAAAGGTCCCGCCTTTCGCCTTTAACCCCTCCCCCCGATGCTATCCTAGAATCCTAGTACTAGTATTAATCCTCCTCCCCAACCCCTGATGATTGATTGGCTCTTCTTCTCCGAGGATTATGTTGGATTATTAAGTGTGTTCCGCGAAAGGGATTTGGGCTTCGGCCTCACTCACTGGTCCCGTGAGCCAAGAAAATGACGGCGAGAGGTTTGATTGGTTGGTGAGGGAAAGGAATGCCGCCGCTTTTCGATCCCCAATTATCAGTGTTCCGTCTGGAGTTCACTGCTCACGATTCGGAGGGGCTTCGCGGTGATTTATCCACCTGGGGCTCAGCTCCTGCCTCTCAGTCTGGTTGTTGGATGAGGTGGGTTTGGGGTCACATCTTGGATTTGTCTGCTGGCTCGTCGATGGTCACGAAGATCGACTGTACAGATATTTCTCTGTCGAACAGATCGCCTGAATACTCAAGGAATCACTGCATTGGTCTAGATAACAGATGCAGGAGTCCATTCCTGCTGTTTTTTCAAGCACTAATAAGCAGCTCGTTGCTTGATCGAGCTGGTATTTGTTTGTTGGACCAATCCTCCTGTTTTATTACTGCTTGGTTGAGGTGTGTAGCATTCAGTAGCATGGATGCATAATTAACCAAGCTGTTAAAAAAGCCTGCCTTTTAGTTGGTGCTGGAGTATTTCTTTCTGGTCAGTCGACCTCTTCTCCTCTTCATGTTCTTGGTCAGATCGCGAATCAAGTTAGATGAGAGGGATGAAAGAGAGCTTGCACGTTACTCGTGGATGTGGACAACTAACTTTTTTAAATTTGCTGATGCATACTTGGACTGCTAACGTTTTCGGGGCGTTTTTCTAATGTCTTGCCAGATTGCATCATGATTTAATTCATTACTTTTGCCGGCTTCTTAGCTCAATCACATGGCAACAAATGGAGGTCTCTGTCGACCTGGCAATATTCGTGTTTGCTTGTGCTTAAATAGTACAGTAGTACAGCTACAACTTGCTGATTTATGCTCTGTCCTGGGCATTTTTCTGAAATGTCCAAGGACCTTGCAATCGGGCATACGCTCATACTCTTCATTGCTCATTCACATTGTAACAAATGGACGTCTCTGTCAACCCGTCAATATTCATGTTTGCTTATGCTTAAATACTCCCTCCAACTCCAAAAAGAAGGCATTGATATGATATGAAAATATATTTTATTTCTATTTTACAGAACTACAGATACTACTTGTTATGCTTTCTCCTGGGCATTTTGTAAAACGTCCAGGACCTTGCAATCATGCATATGCTCATACTAGACAGCTCGTCTTCCGGTACTATGAATACATGGGGGACCTGTGTGGTAGATATTTCATATTTGTCAACGGCCTGCATCTTTTATGGAGATAATTGCATGATATTTTCGGTGCGTCCATGTTCTGGACCACTCGAGCAGAACTCATAATTGAATTCACAGCTAAAAAAAGGCAGAGTGTCTCTTTCAGAAAACAGTGGAAAGGATATGGCAGCCTATCTTCTCGAACAAAAACTCATAATTGAATTCACAGCTAAAGAAAGGCAGGGTGTCTCTTTCAGAAAACACTAACAAAAAGGATATGGCAGCCTATCTTCTCTGGCGCACACTTGTGTCTAGCGATTGTTGACTTGATTTTTTTCCTATGGGACCAAGATGCCTTTTGTTTTCCTTGGGTACGAGACAACTGGAATAGAACCTTTTCAGCTGGATTTCCTGCTTCTTTCGAAATTGAATTCCATTTTGCTACGTGATACTGTTCTGTGCAAGCAAAGCTGCTAGTCCAATTTGTTTGGTCATCATCACTATAATATATTTTCCATTTGATGTGATTTAGTGTATTGTAGTCTGGAAGCAGAGCTTTCTTCTAAACGTCATGTCAACATTTTGCAGTGCTGGCATGGTTTTGGTTCTAGGACATTTGCCGGAACCAAATGGTGCTTTAGATTTTAATTGTAATGTCTACTGCATACAGTTTTTTTTTTACATTAGGAGATCTCTGCGCCCAATTTCATTTCGCAATTAAACTGATAACACAACATTGTCAGGCGAGTGTGACCCAAACAGGTTCATGGAAATAAAATAGTTCTCTACCGGCCTGAGCTAACTACTGCGAAACTTGACATCAACATCAGGCACGCAGGCCCAATCAAAACACAAGATTCATACAGATCACTTATAATAACCTTCATTTATTTATATAAAACTGATAACACAACATTGTCAGGCGAGTGTGACCTAAACAGGTTCATGGAAATAAAATAGTTCTCTACTGGCCTGAGCTAACTACTGCGAAACTTGACATCAACATCAGGCACGCAGGCCCAATCAAAACACAAGATTCATACAGATCACTTATAATAACCTTCATTTATTTATAAGTTTGTGACTCTCACCCCCTTATTTACTGGCTGAGGTCTAATTAGATTGAAATGCTATTTACTTTTTTCTGCTCCCAAATGTAAATCATTTTTCACCTTCCATATCATCCAATTCATTTTAGTTATGAATCTTAATCATAATATGCTGCCAAATGTTGCATGTTATGAAAGTACTTTGTAAGATAAATTTATTTATATGGTTAGTCTTCATTCTTTAACTCCAAATGACCAGTAAGTGCCACATTTATCGCACGCACTTCACTTCTGCTCGATTTTCCTGTTCGTCCTATGGGTTTATTCGAGTAATTTTAAAACCTTGTGTATAGGTGTATTTGATAAGGATTTAGAGAAAGTGTTGCTGAAACATTATGTTATTTGATGCAGATGCTGTCCCTACAGTAGAAGCTATGAAGAAGCAAATAATTGTTGCATCAAAGGCTATGCCTTTCTACTGTGCTCTTCCGTCCGTATCTGAGCACATGATTGAGAGTGGATGGACACGGTGTTTTTTTCATATCAGTGAAGTTGGTTGGCCCATGTACATTGTCTATGTGTCTCTATATCTCATCTTTGTGGAGTTCGGAATTTACTGGATGCACAGAGAGTTGCATGACATAAAGCCACTATACAAGCACCTACATGCAACCCACCACATTTACAACAAGGAGAATACCCTATCACCATTTGCTGGTAAGTTCTTATTGAGCTGTTGATTCTTTTCTTCTTCTGTGCTAGATGTGCTAGAGTATATAACTTCGCTGTGACAGTGATGAACAAGGGTTCTAGATAACGGGCTTAGCTTACGTTAGCGTTCCTATTTCTTGTTCTTGTGAAATGTTAATACATTGCTGATAAATATTAATCCCTTTCTTCTAATTGTTCTTATGACGCTGTCTGTATTTCAGTATACTTGAGTATAATGGTTTATTTGTACTCCGGAGTAATTATTCAGAATGTGGTAGACACTGGGCTTCTTTAGTCGGGTAGAAATAGAATTGCCTCTTCATCAGGGACAGCTCTAATCTACGCGTTTTGTTCCTTCCAGGACTAGCATTCCATCCATTGGACGGGATACTGCAAGCCATATCGCACGTGATTGCTCTGTTCCTTCTCCCGATGCACTTCAGGACGCACATTGCTCTGTTATTCATAGAGGCGGTGTGGACGGCCAACATCCACGACTGCATCCACGGCAAGATCTGGCCGGTGATGGGCGCCGGCTACCACACCATCCACCACACAACGTACCGGCACAACTACGGCCACTACACCGTGTGGATGGACTGGCTGTTTGGCACCCTCCGCGAGCCGGAGGATCTCCTCAAGAAGGACTGAGCTCGTGCGTGCGAGCGCGGTCTTTTCGTCTCTGTAGCAATGTGAAGTGTAGTAGAAGTGTTACCATCTGTTTATTCTGCTGAAAGATGTTTGTTGTTGTGTTTACGACAGTTAGCGGTGTGCTGTTTCAGTCTCAGTCTGGTAGGTGGAAATAATAAGGTTGTTTATTTAGCTTTGTTCCTCTGGGATGCGGTGAAATCAAGGGGCTTGTACCCTTTCGGCAGCATGATGGGTTTGTTTGTTGTCATCATATACATAGGGCTTGATGATGTTTGTGCACCCAGAATTCATAGTGGCTTGGAGAGAAAATAAATCCGGGTGGAAACCGAGTACGTTGGACAAGGTATGTTTCAAATGTTCTAGAAATTCTGGAAACTGATATATATTATGCTGGAGAGGTGATGTTCTACAAACATGTGAAGAATCAAGTGAAAAAATAAAATTCACTTGAGAGGTATAGAAAAAACCATATCCAGCAATGGATGAATAGTGACAAACCCATATCCTTTCTTGTGTCACGAATGAACATGGGTTTGAAATATCAAAATTTCATGTGTTTGTATAACATCGACTCCCAAACGTGATTTGTATTGAGTTGTCATCTTGACTTGGTTTTCCACCGATACTTCCTCCGTAGTTTTCCTACATCTTTCTGATGGTAGCAGTGTTTTTTGTTGTGGAGTCGCTGGCCATGCTGCTGCTGGTGCCCGAAAGAATAAAACAGACTGAGAGAATACCATCAGCTATTTTTCCAAGAATATTTTAGAACTTCCAGGCTTTCTTCTTTTAGTCTCCCTGCATCTGTCTGATTCTGACAGAAGTGCATGTTTTGGTTCTGCGCTGCTGATTTCTGTTGTGGAATGTCTGAAAGACTAAGACAGCACTTTTTTTTTTCCAACCGGGCATCCCCCTTTTCCATTAATAATTTCTTAACGGAAATACAGAGTCCACATCAGCATCTAAACATACAGATAAAGGAGAAAAAGATAGAAAAGGAGGTGAGATGAAGCATTGCTTTTTTTTGAATCAACAGTTTGTCCCATGCCCAATTGTAGAAGCTCCAGGCTTCATCTGACGGGCAAGAATCGCCGCTTCCTTCATCAGCACCCGAACTCCTCCTCCTTTTTGAGTAGCCCTGCCCAGTAAAGCATGAATGAACAAACGGTGAAGACAGCCTCCACAGCCCACAGGGGACCGAACAACATGATTGTCAAAGGTAACTTTGTTCCTAAGGGTCCAGACCCCCCAGCAAACAGCAGCCACACAAAGCATATACAATCTATTACCCCCAGGCAGGAAAGCATAGAGCCAAGTAAAGCTCTGCCAAATGTTTCTAGGACAACAATTAGCACCAATCACTTCGTCAATGCTGCCCCACACAGATTTAGCAATCCCACAGCCAAAAAAACAAGTGTTGCGCATCTTCCTGGACATTACAGAAAGAGCACAAAGGATTTCCGGTCCACTTCCTTTTTCTCAGATCATCTCTAGTCAAGATTGCGTTGCGAAACAATTGCCACATATGAATCTTGATTTTCAAAGGTATTGGAGCCTTCCAAATCCACCCATTACTAGCCCCAGCCAGGGGTTTTTTCTAGCCATTTATATACTGATCTAGTCGAGAACTTCCATTTTTATTCAGGTCCCAAGTAACTCTATCAGGAAGGTTATTCAGGTCCCAAGTAACTCTATCAGGAAGGTTATTCAGGTCCCAGGGGTTTTTATAGCCATTTATATACTGATCCCACGGACTCTGCAGGTCAGGGGAAAAACGCCTTCTGAACTCAAGCGCACACCCTTTATCAATAGATTTTGCCACGGTACGTTCCTGATCGTTGCAAATGTCAAACAACAAAGGATAAGAATTTTTTAGCACACAGGATGTCAGCGCCACGACGAGTAAGCAGAGCAAGGGAGCCGCTGCCATGACGACGGGAGACCAAAGCACCACCATGGTAGCGAAACAGGCCCAAGACGGCTACATGGCGAGAAGGATGTCCAGCAGGCCCAACAGAATCATTCAGCCCAACAGAAGGTTCATCGGGCCCGGCTGGACCCGCTGACCGCGTCGCCACCAGCTACTTAGTCCGGAAGCATCGATTGGATCGGCATCCATAGGGATCAGGCAAAGGATGGCGGCTCTCTCTTCCTCACCTACTTTCCCTTTCCTTCCTTCCCCCGCAAGAACACCATCGATGTATGAACTGAGTTGAATTCTTGAGAGTGTAATAGATCGATCCGGTACCCTAACACAGGAACCCATCCAAGGGTCATGCCAAAACCTAACAAGGGTACCACTATTAAGAGTCACTCTTCTCCCTTCCATATACACAGGTTTGACTTTTAAAATAGCTTTCGAACACGGAGAGTCAGAAAAAGCGAGGTTTCACAGTGGCCACGATTTTGTTAAGTGGAGTAGGTATTTGGCTCGGACAATCTGTTGCCACAGACCCTCCTGAGTATCTAATTTCCACCACCATTTGGTAAGGAGGCTAATGTTTTGTTTCCTAAGATCTAAAACACCCAGCCCTCCTTTACCCTTTGAGCGACAAATCACGTTTCACTTCACCAAATGAATCTTTCTTTTCAACTTGTTCGCTTGCCAAAAGAAACTACGCCTGGGTTTATCTAAGACAGAACATGTTGGTAACTCCTGTGCATCAATCAAATGCGCACATTTTTTCTCATAGTCCTGATAAAAATCGTGCAAAATCTCGGATGCTGAAACGGAGTAGCATCAGTATGTGCGTCCGTCTCCAGTTAGTTGGGTTATCCATCGAGTTGGTCTTGTGTTTCTTTTTTAACTGTCTCTCTTGGACTAGCTCTGCTACCTGACGCTGGAATTCACTGATCCAATGAAGGGCGAGAACGAAATTCGCCCTGGCCAACGAATTTCTTGTTTAAAATATAATATGCTAGAGAGGTGACATTCTACAAACATGTAAAAATTTCAAGTTAACGAATCAAATTCATTTGAGAGATACTCCCTCCGTTTCTTTTTAGTCTGCATATAAGGTTTGATCAAAGTCAAACTTTATAGAGTTTGACTAACTTTATATTAAAAACTATAAACATTCAAAATATGAAATCAATATTATCAGATGCAGCATGAAACGTATTTTCATACTATATAGTTTTAGTATTGTAGATGTTCATATATTTTTATATAAATTTGGTCAAACTTTGTGTAGTTTGACTTTGACCAAATCTTACATACGGAATAAAAAGAAACGAAGAGAGTACGAAGAAACAACAAAACATGCACCATGTATGATTGTTTTTGTTCATTGTCTCGCGAACGAATATGGGTTGGAATATTAGTTTTCACATGTTTTGTACAAAGGGCATGTACAATGATTGATAAGATAATCTTATCTTAAGTCTTGCATATAAATTAGATATGACAAAAAAAACATGTCTACAATGGATTATTTCTTAGTTTTATCTTCAATAAGGGCATTGTACAACGGTGCTATCTTAGAAGTGTCACATAGGATAAATGATGAGGTGGAGGAGAGAGAACTTGTAAGAAAATGTTTGCCTTCTCTTATTTAAGAGAAGACAAGAGATGATATCTTAGCATAATATGTCTCACCACGTTTTTAGGAATAACTAGTTATTGAAGATAAGGCTAAAACATGACCCATTGTAGACGTCTTTTTTTGTCATCTCTAAATTACATATAATACTTTAGATAAGACTATCATATCAATCATTGTACATGCCCTCACTAGATATTCCTAAAAACATGATGAGACATATTGTGTTAAGAGATATCTCTTAAATAAGAGAAGACAAACCTTTTCTTGTGGTTTCTCTCTCCTTCACATAAACATTTATCCTACATGGCACTCCTAAGATAGCAGCATTGTACATGCTCTAACACTTCTAGAGCAGACTTCTTGAGTGCGAATGGGTCGGGTCGGATATGGTGTTTCTGCCATAAAAAATGTGTTGGCCGCGGCCGTGCGAGGTTGACAAGAACATGCATGTCTGTCTGCTCGTTCTGATCAAAACCAGGCAGCACAGATGGGCAGAGCCAATGGCGAGGTTTCCAGGAAGACCAACCTAGCCATTGGCATGTGCATGAGCTTCCGGCATAAACCGGTGGGGGTGAACATTGGTTGGGATCTTAGGCCAACTCCACCGCGAGATCTTAAACGGACGTCCGTTTTGTTCGGATCCTGTCCGTTTGGATAGGAATTTGGGACAGTGTCCGGACGTGTTCTGGGATGTGGTGGCCGTGCGCCCAGCGCGCAGACGCATCCAGGCCGCATACTGTCCGCGTGCATTTTTCTTTGCAAGTCTTTAACTTTTTTTTATCATTTATTTTTGATACATGACAATACATCATCACATTTTGACTAGTAAAGCAAGGCTAAAGAAAATAAAAACAACAAGAATACATTTTAGAAGATACCCAACTTCCATAACTGCTCCCTTGAGTCGGGTTAGGGCCTTCTCCATGCACTCATTGTTGATCTGTGGAGGAGGCTCGATGTTGCACCCTCCTTTCTTCTTCAAGCCAGAAGTCGATGTTGCTTCCTCACACCTAGTCTCATCTCTAGCCTCTAATCTAGCAACAAGTGCACTTGTCTCATCTACAGCCTCTATGCTAGCTAAAAGTGCACGAACATGTACTAAATTTCGCTCTATCAAATATATCGATGTACTCTTCTTCCCAATACAAAAACTTGAATCCATTCTACACAATAAAATTTGAAGTTAGCACAACTAGTCTAATCCGAGAGCACAAACCGAAGCTAAAAAGAGCACATACCCCATCGTTTAAGCACTTGATGAACACCCATCCGGGATGTTCCGACGTTGTAGACACGCGGCGCACGACCATCCTTGGGCAGTGGTCGCACTTAATTGTTGGGGAACGTTGCAGAAAATTAAAATTTTTCCTACGGTTTCACCAAGATCCATCTATGAGTTCATCTAGCAACGAGTATTCAGATTGGATAGCATCTACATACCACTTTGTAGATCGCAACGGAAGCGTTCGAGTGAACGTGGATGAGGTAGTCGTACTTGCCGTGATCCAATTCACCGATGATCTAGTACCGAACGGACGGCACCTCCGCGTTCAACACACGTACGGGACGGGAGACGTCTCCTCCTTCTTGATCCAGCAAGGGGGAAGGAGAGGTTGAGGAAGATCCAGCACGACGGTGTGGTGGTGGATGCAGCAGAACTCCGGCAGGGCTTCGCTAAGCAACTACGGGAGGAGGAGGAGGTGTTGCAGGGAGGAGGGGGCGCCAGGGCATATGGTCCGCTGCCCCCCACCCCTGCCCCCCTTTATATAGGTGCATTAGAGGGGGGGAGGGCGCAGCCTTGCCCCTTCCTCCAAGGAAGGGGTGCGGCCAAGAGGGGGGGAGGAGTCCATCCTCCCCAAGGCACCTCGGAGGTGCCTTCCCCCCTTTGGACTCTCCCTCCTCCAAGTTTCCTTGGCGCATGGGCCCTTGGGGCTGGTTCCCCTTGGCCCAAGCAGGCCAAGGCGCACCCCCTAAGGCCCATGTGGCCCACCAAGGCAGGTGGCCCCACCTGGTGGACCCCGGGACCCCTCCGGTGGTCCCGGTACAATACCGATAACACCGAATCTTGTCCCGATGGCCAAAATAGCACTTCCTATATATAATTCTTTACCTCCGGACCATTCCGGAACTCCTCGTGACGTCCGGGATCTCATCCGGGACTCCGAACAACATTCGGGTTACTGCACATACATATCTTCACAACCCTAGCGTCACCGAACCTTAAGTGTGTAGACCCTACGGGTTCGGGAGACATGCAGACATGACCGAGACGGCTCTCGGGCAATAACCAACAGCGGGATCTGGATACCCATGTTGGCTCCCATATGCTCCACGATGATCTCATCGGATGAACCACGATGTCGAGGATTCAATTAATCCCGTATACGATTCCCTTTGTCAATCGGTATTTTACTTGCCCGAGATTCGATCGTCGGTATACCAATACCTCGTTCAATCTCGTTACCGGCAAGTCACTTTTCTCGTTCCGTAATGCATGATCCCGTGATCAAACACTTTGATCACATTGAGCTCATTGTGATGATGCATTACCGAGAGGGCCCGGTGATACCTCTCCGTCAAGCGGAGTGACAAATCCCAGTCTCGATCCTTGTCAACCCAACAGACACTTTCAGAGATACCCGTAGCATACCTTTATAGTCACCCAGTTACGTTGTGACGTTTGGCATACCCAAAGCACTCCTACGGTATCCGGGAGTTACACGATCTCATGGTCTAAGGAAAGGATACTTGACATTGGAAAACTCTAGCAAACGAACTATGCGATCTTATGCTATGTTAAGATTGGGTCTTGTCCATCACATCATTCTCCTAATGATGTGATCCCGTTATCGATGACATCCAATGTCCATAGTCAGGAAACCATGACTATCTGTCGATCAACGAGCTAGTCAACTAGAGGCTCACTAGGGACATGTTGTTGTCTGTTATTCACACATGTATTACGATTTCCGGTTAACACAATTATAGCACGAATAAAGACAATTATCATGAATAAGGAAATATAATAATAATGCTTTTATCATTGCCTCTAGGGCATATTTCCAACAGTCTCCCACTTGCACTAGAGTCAATAATCTAGTTACATTGTGATGAATCGAACACCCATAGAGTTCTGGTGCTGATCATGTTTTGCCTTAGGGAGAGGTTTAGTCAACGGATCTGCGACATTCAGATCCGTGTGCACTTTACAAATTTCTATGTCTCCATCTTGAACATGTTCACGAATGGAGTTGAAGCGACGCTTGATGTGCCTAGTCTTCTTGTGAAACCTGGGCTCCTTTGCAAGTGCAATAGCTCCAGTGTTGTCACAGAAGAGCTTGATTGGCCCCGACGCATTGGGTATGACTCCGAGGTCGGTGATGAACTCCTTCACCCAAATTGCTTCATGTGCTGCCTCCGAGGTCGGTGATGAACTCCTTCACCCAAATTGCTTCATGTGCTGCCTCCGAGGCTGCCATGTACTCCGCTTCACATGTAGATCCCGCCACGACGCTTTGCTTGCAACTGCACCAGCTTACTGCCCCACCATTCAAAATATACACGTATCCGGTTTGTGACTTAGAGTCATCCAGATCTGTGTCGAAGCTAGCGTCGACGTAACCTTTTACGACGAGCTCTTCGTCACCTCCATAAACGAGAAACATTTCCTTAGTCCTTTTCAGGTACTTCAGGATATTCTTGACCGCTGTCCAATGTTCCTTGCCGGGATTACTTTGGTACCTACCTACCAAACTTACGGCAAGGTTTACATCAGGTCTGGTACACAGCATGACATACATAATAGAACCTATGGCTGAGGCATAGGGGATGACACTCATCTCTTCTATATCTTCTGCCGTGGTCGGACATTGAGCTGAGCTCAATTTCACACCTTGTAACACAGGTAAGAACCCTTTCTTAGATTGATCCATATTGAATTTCTTCAATATCTTATCAAGGTATGTGCTTTGTGAAAGACCTATGAGGCGTCTCGATCTATCTCTATAGATCTTGATGCCTAATATATAAGCAGCTTCTCCAAGGTCCTTCATTGAAAAACTTTTATTCAAGTAGGCCTTAATGCTGTCCAAGAGTTCTATATCATTTCCCATCAAAAGTATGTCGTCTACATATAATATGAGAAATGCTACAGAGCTCCCACTCACTTTCTTGTAAACACAGGCTTCTCCATAAGTCTGTGTAAACCCAAACGCTTTGATCATCTCATCAAAGCGAATGTTCCAACTCCAAGATGCTTGCACCAGCCCATAAATCGAGCGTTGGAGCTTGCATACCTTGTCAGCATTCTTAGGATCGACAAAACCTTCCGGCTGCATCATATACAATTCTTCCTTAAGGAAACCATTAAGGAATGCCGTTTTGACGTCCATTTGCCATATCTCATAATCATAGTATGCGGCAATCGCTAACATGATTCGGACGGACTTCAGCTTCGCTACCGGTGAGAAAGTCTCATCGTAGTCAACCCCTTGAACTTGTCGATAACCCTTAGCGACAAGCCGAGCTTTATAGATGGTCACATTACCATCCGCGTCTGTCTTCTTCTTAAAGATCCATTTATTTTCTATGGCTCGCCGTTCATCGGGCAAGTCAGTCAAAGTCCATACTTTGTTTTCATACATGGATCCTATCTCGGATTTCATGGCTTCCAGCCATTTGTCGGAATCCGGGCCCGCCATTGCTTCCTCATAGTTCGAAGGTTCACCGTTGTCTAACAACATGATTTCCAAGACAGGGTTCCCGTACCACTCTGGTGCGGAACGTGTCCTTGTGGACCTTCGAATTTCAGTAGGAGCTTGATCAGAAGTATCTTGATCATAATCATTAATTTCCTCTCTAGTTGGTGCAGGCACCTCAGGAACGATTTCTTGAGTTTCGCCATTTTTCGGTTCAAGAGGTAACACTTCATCAAGTTCTACTTTCCTCCCACTTACTTCTTTCGAGAGAAACTCTTTCTCTAGAAAGGATCCATTCTTGGCAACAAAGATCTTGCCTTCGGATCTGAGGTAGAAGGTATACCCAACAGTTTCTTTAGGGTATCCTATGAAGACGCATTTTTCCGACTTGGGTTCGAGCTTCTCAGGTTGAAGTTTCTTCAGATAAGCATCGCATCCCCAAACTTTTAGAAACGACAGCTTAGGTTTCTTCCCAAACCATAATTCATACGGTGTCGTCTCAACGGATTTCGACGGAGCCCTATTTAAAGTGAATGCGGCAGTCTCTAAAGCATAGCCCCAAAAAGATAGCGGTAAGTCGGTAAGAGACATCATAGATCGTACCATATCTAATAGAGTGCGATTACGACGTTCGGACACACCATTACGCTGAGGTGTTCCAGGCGGCGTGAGTTGTGAAACTATTCCACATTTTCTTAAGTGTGTGCCAAATTCGTGACTCAAGTATTCTCCTCCACGATCTGATCGTAGAAACTTGATCTTTCTTTCACGTTGATTTTCAACCTCACTCTGAAATTCTTTGAACCTTTCAAAGGTCTCAGACTTGTGTTTCATTAAGTAGATATACCCATATCTACTCAAGTCATCAGTGAGGGTGAGAACATAACGATAGCCACCGCGAGCCTCAACACTCATTGGACCGCACACATCGGTATGTATGATTTCCAATAAGTTGGTTGCTCGCTCCATTGTTCCTGAGAACGGAGTCTTGGTCATTTTACCCATGAGGCATGGTTCGCACGTGTCAAATGATTCATAATCAAGAGACTCTAAAAGTCCATCTGCATGGAGCTTCTTCATGCGTTTGACACCTATGTGACCAAGGCGGCAGTGCCACAAATATGTGGGACTATTGTTATCAACTTTAACTCTTTTGGTACTCACACTATGAATATGTGTATCATCACGTACGAGATTCATCAAGAATAAACCATTAACCATCGGAGCATGACCATAAAACATATCTCTCATATAAATAGAACAACCATTATTCTCGGATTTAAATGAGTAGCCATCTCGAATTAAGCGAGATCCAGATACAATGTTCATGCTCAAACTTGGCACTAAATAACAATTATTGAGGTTTAAAACTAATCCCGTAGGTAAATATAGAGGCAGCGTGCCGACGGCGATCACATCGACCTTGGAACCATTCCCGACGCACATCGTCACCTCGTCCCTCGCCAGTCTCCGTTTATTCCGCAGCTCCTGCTTTGAGTTACAAATATGAGCAACTGCACCGGTATCAAATACCCAAGAGCTACTACGAGTACTGGTAAGGTACACATCAATTACATGTATATCACATATACCTTTGGTTTTGCCAGCCTTCTTGTCCGCTAAGTATTTGGGGCAGTTCCGCTTCCAGTGACCACTTCCCTTGCAATAAAAACACTCAGTCTCGGGCTTGGGTCCATTCTTTGGCTTCTTCCCGGCAACTTGCTTACCGGGCGCGGCAATATCCTTGCCGTCCTTCTTGAAGTTCTTTTTACCCTTGCCCTTCTTGAACTTAGTGGTTTTATTCACCATCAACACTTGATGCTCCTTCTTGATTTCTACCTCTGCTGATTTCAGCATAGCATATACCTCAGGAATGGTCTTTACCATCCCCTGCATATTGTAGTTCATCACAAAGCTCTTGTAGCTAGGTGGAAGCGACTGGAGGATTCTGTCAATGACCGCTTCATCCGGGAGATTAACTTCCAGTTGAGTCATGCGGTTGTGTAACCCAGACATTTTGAGTATGTGCTCACTGACAGAGCCATTTTCCTCCATCTTACAGCTAAAGAATTTGTCGGAGACTTCATATCTCTCGACCTGGGCATGAGCTTGGAAAACCATTTTCAGCTCTTCGAACATCTCATATGCTCCATGTCTCTCAAAACGCTTTTGGAGTCCTGGCTCTAAGCTGTAAAGCATGCCGCACTGAACGAGGGAGTAATCATCGCAGCGTGACTGCCAAGCGTTCATAACGTCTTGTTCTGCAGGGAGAATAGGTGCGTCACCCAGCGGTGCTCTTAGGACATAATCTTTCTTGGCAGCTATGAGGATGATCCTCAGGTTCCGGACCCAGTCCGTATAGTTGCTACCATCGTCTTTCAGCTTGGTTTTCTCTAGGAACGCGTTGAAGTTGAGGACTACGTTGGCCATTTGATCTACAAGACATATTGTAAATATTTAGACTAAGTTCATGATAATAAAGTTCATTTAATCAAATTATTTAATGAACTCCCACTTAGATAGACATCCCTCTTCTAGTCATCTAAGTATTACATGATCCGAGTCAACTAGGCCGTGTCCGATCATCACGTGAGACGGACTAGCCAACATCGGTGAACATCTTCATGTTGATCGTATCTTCTATACGACTCATGCTCGACCTTTCGGTCTTCTGTGTTCCGAGGCCATGTCTGTACATGCTAGGCTCGTCAAGTCAACCTAAGTGTTTTGCGTGTGTAAATCTGTCTTACACCCGTTGTATGCGAACGTAAGGACCTATCACACCCGATCATCACGTGGTGCTTCGGAACGACGAACCTTAGCAACGGTGCACAGTTAGGGTGAACACTTTCTTGAAATTATTATGAGGGATCATCTTATTTACTATCGTCGTTCTAAGTAAACAAGATGCAAAACATGATAAACATCACATGCAATCAAATAATAAACGTGACATGATATGGCCAATATCACATAGCTCCTTTGATCTCCATCTTGGGGCTCCATGATCATCTTGTCACCGGCTCGACACCATGATCTTCATCATCATGATCTTCATCATTGTGTCTCCATGAAGTTGCTCGCCAACTATTACTTCTACTACTATGGCTAACGCATTTAGCAATAAAGTAAAGTAATTTACATGGCGATTCTCAATGACACGTAGGTCATACAAAAAATAAAGACAACTCCTATGGCTCCTGCCGCTTGTCATACTCATCGACATGCAAGTCGTGATTCCTATTACAATAGCATGAACATCTCATACATCACATATAGATCATTCATCATACATCACAACTTTGGCCATATCATATCACAAAGCACTTGCTGCAAAAACAAGTTAGACGTCCTCTAATTGTTGTTGCAAGTTTTACGTGGCTGAATTAGGGTTCTAGCAAGAACGTTTTCTTACCTACGTTCAAACCACAACGTGATTTGTCAATCTCTATTTACCCTTCATAAGGACCCTGTTCATCGAATCCGATCCAACTAAAGTAGGAGAGACAGACACCCGCCAGCCACCTTATGCAACTAGTGCATGTTAGTCGGTGGAACCGGTCTCACGTAAGCGTACGTGTAAGGTTGGTCCGGGCCGCTTCATCCCACAATACCGCTGAATCAAGATTGACTAGTAACGGCAAGAAGAATTGACAACATCTACGCCCACACAAATTGTGTTCTACTCGCGCAAGAAGAACTACGCATAGACCTAGCTCATGATGCCACTGATGGGGAACGTTGCAGAAAATTAAAATTTTTCCTACGGTTTCACCAAGATCCATCTATGAGTTCATCTAGCAACGAGTATTCAGATTGGATAGAATCTACATACCACTTTGTAGATCGCAACGGAAGCGTTCGAGTGAACGTGGATGAGGTAGTCGTACTTGCCGTGATCCAATTCACCGATGATCTAGTACCGAACGGACGGCACCTCCGCGTTCAACACACGTACGGGACGGGAGACGTCTCCTCCTTCTTGATCCAGCAAGGGGGAAGGAGAGGTTGAGGAAGATCCAGCACGACGGTGTGGTGGTGGATGCAGCAGAACTCCGGCAGGGCTTCGCTAAGCAACTACGGGAGGAGGAGGAGGTGTTGCAGGGAGGAGGGGGCGCCAGGGCATATGGTCCGCTGCCCCCTACCCCTGCCCCCCTTTATATAGGTGCATTAGAGGGGGGGAGGGCGCAGCCTTGCCCCTTCCTCCAAGGAAGGGGTGCGGCCAAGAGGGGGGGAGGAGTCCATCCTCCCCAAGGCACCTCGGAGGTGCCTTCCCCCCTTTGGACTCTCCCTCCTCCAAGTTTCCTTGGCGCATGGGCCCTTGGGGCTGGTTCCCCTTGGCCCAAGCAGGACAAGGCGCACCCCCTAAGGCCCATGTGGCCCACCAAGGCAGGTGGCCCCACCTGGTGGACCCCGGGACCCCTCCGGTGGTCCCGGTACAATACCGATAACACCGAATCTTGTCCCGATGGCCAAAATAGCACTTCCTATATATAATTCTTTACCTCCGGACCATTCCGGAACTCCTCGTGACGTCCGGGATCTCATCCGGGACTCCGAACAACATTCGGGTTACTGCACATACATATCTTCACAACCCTAGCGTCACCGAACCTTAAGTGTGTAGACCCTACGGGTTCGGGAGACATGCAGACATGACCGAGACGGCTCTCGGGCAATAACCAACAGCGGGATCTGGATACCCATGTTGGCTCCCACATGCTCCACGATGATCTCATCGGATGAACCACGATGTCGAGGATTCAATTAATCCCGTATACGATTCCCTTTGTCAATCGGTATTTTACTTGCCCGAGATTCGATCGTCGGTATACCAATACCTCGTTCAATCTCGTTACCGGCAAGTCACTTTTCTCGTTCCGTAATGCATGATCCCGTGATCAAACACTTTGATCACATTGAGCTCATTGTGATGATGCATTACCGAGAGGGCCCGGTGATACCTCTCCGTCAAGCGGAGTGACAAATCCCAGTCTCGATCCTTGTCAACCCAACAGACACTTTCAGAGATACCCGTAGCATACCTTTATAGTCACCCAGTTACGTTGTGACGTTTGGCATACCCAAAGCACTCCTACGGTATCCGGGAGTTACACGATCTCATGGTCTAAGGAAAGGATACTTGACATTGGAAAACTCTAGCAAACGAACTATGCGATCTTATGCTATGTTAAGATTGGGTCTTGTCCATCACATCATTCTCCTAATGATGTGATCCCGTTATCGATGACATCCAATGTCCATAGTCAGGAAACCATGACTATCTGTCGATCAACGAGCTAGTCAACTAGAGGCTCACTAGGGACATGTTGTTGTCTGTTATTCACACATGTATTACGATTTCCGGTTAACACAATTATAGCACGAATAAAGACAATTATCATGAATAAGGAAATATAATAATAATGCTTTTATCATTGCCTCTAGGGCATATTTCCAACATTAATGAGTGGCAACAGTGCGCGGACGAGCTTTTGGGCAAGCACCGAGCCCGGCCGGCCACCATTCGTGTATCTGCCGGCGGACCACCGACGGTGCAGATTCGAGCGCTAGAGGAGGAGCCACTGCCTGCATGTGGCCTTGCGGCCCTGCCAGGGCCTTCCGGCGAGGTGCCCGGCCAGTCCATGGCGCGGCCTAGCCTCCCACAACCGGGCGAGCTCAAGACCGACCGGATCCGCCCCAAATCCGGCCGGCGGGTGCGCAAACCAGGTGGCCATGGTTGGGTAGCTCGGCGGCGCCGAGGGGAAGGGGCTGGGCGAGCGCGCGTTCGAGCTGCACGGCTGCAATGGCAGCGACGGCGGCAGCGGCGAGGGAAAGAGTGGGGAAGAGTGGAGAAGAGTGGAGAAGAGTGGAGTGGGGTGTTGCCGGAGGAAGGGAGGAGTGCGGATAGAAAAAGGCCCACCCTGTGCCACCAACGAGCGGGCCAGTGGGGACACACGCAGACGGCTGGCGCGTCCGCGTGATGTCCGTTTCACCCCAAAAGCGGCGCAAATTTAGGCCGGAAATGGTCGAAAGCGGACACAAAACAGACAAAAGTCCGTTTGCTCCCGCGCGCTGGGCCGCCCGATTTGTTCCTTTTACCCCAAACGGACGGGGCCGGACATGATAAGGTCGTGAGGTAGAGATGGCCTTAGGAAAGGCTTAATCTGTTCAACCGACGATGCCATACCTACGTGTACAAAAGCATCAAGGACCCGCTGTTTTTTTTTTTTGAGAATGAGACAGCACCCACATAGTAACTCGCCGGCCCTGGGCCGGCCCACGTAACCAGCACGCGCTCATTTCCTGCATGAAGCTGGCCACTGAGCTGAGCCAGCCGTATTCTGTTCTTTTGTGGAGCGTTGGAAGTTGGCTGCACGAGTAGCTCATAGAGTTGGATTCTTGTGCACGTGAGTGTCTACAAAAAGCCTTCTGCGTATGCGATCTTCCGTTAGAAACAAAGGTTAGCAAAAGGCTTTTTTTTGCATTACAAGATCAACGGTTTTCAAGTACATATGCTCCATAACTTTAAATTATTTCAAAAACTTAAAAATCACGAATTTGAAAAATGTTAACACAGTATTTAAAAAATTGTTAGCGTAAATTTTAAAAATGTTGATAATATTCAATAATTTTTTTGTCACATTAAAAAAATATCACCCGTATCAAAAAATGTACATGACATATCTACAAAATGTTTATTCAATGTAAAAAAATATTCGTGTAATTCAAAAACAATTGTTCAGTACCATTCAAAAAACATTCACGTGTTTCAAAAAAATATGGCCGTGACATTTCTATACAATGTTAAAAAAGTCTGCACACTTAAAAAAATATTTTATATCATTAGAAATATATTCCAATTTGTATTTGTTCAAAATGTATTTAAAAACAATTGAGTGTGTTTAAACAAATGCTCCACATGAATACAAAATATATACAATATGTAGAAATCAAAACATATATTTGTAAAAATTAAAATCATGTACTTAAAATGCTAAATGTGTATTAATTTTTTTATTATGTATATGAAAAATGTAAAATATGTATGGAAAAAGTAGAGATCAAAATATATTTTTTGGAGAATTAATTATGTATGTGAGTAATGTTAAGCGTGTATAAAAATGCTCTTGTTGTATACCAAAAATATACAATGTGTATGAAAAAATAGGCATGCATTGAAAAAAGAATTAAAGAGGAAATGGAACATAAAAAAAACCAAAATAAACCGATGAAAACCATATTGGAAACACAAAGATGAAAAAAGAAATGAAAACCCTTATGAAAACCGATGAAAAACACATAGAAATGAACAAAATAAATGAAAAACGTCTATAAACTTAAAGAAAAACCATGGAAAATAAAGAAAAGAAAAGAAAATAAAAAACCCAATAAAAATCAAATAAAATCATTAAAAAAATCTAAACATAAAACATAAAAAAGAAGGAAAGAAAAAACCATTAAAAACCAGACCAGTCCAATGAGTGTACAACAGAAGAATATAAAAACCAACCGAGCCAGCGAATACAGCGACCAAGCAAGCAAAACGCGTTAATGGACCAGCCCATATGTGCGGGTTCCACTGGCGAGTCAGAGCTACAGCTCGCAACAGGTCAGAGCTACTTTTCGTATCATACCAGAATGAATTTAGAGAAAGCCTGTTTTTGCTCCTTACATGAAGCAGCCGCTGACTCAGATTTCCTCCCATTTTGCAAGGAAGTCACGAGAACTATATCTTGCCTTCATCCGTTTTTTCCTTCGTTATTTTTTTTCTGTTTGTTCTTTTCTTTTTTATTATTTTTTTCCAAATACATGTCGACTTTTTAACACATGATGTGCAATTTTTTTATTACATGGCACATATTTTTTTATACACGTTGAATTTTTTTAAAAATGCATGATGAAAAATGTTGTAAATACATGTTTGAACATTATTTTTGAATACATATTAAATAGTTTTCAAATACATGTTGAATTTTTTTTGCGAGGTATGTTGAATGTTTTCTAAATGCATGTGAAACATATTTCAGATATACCTTGAACATTTAAATAAATTACACGATGAACATTTTTTTACGAATAACACACTGTAAATTTTTCGAATACGCGTGGACAATATTTTGTTCACGTTGAATATTTTTCAATACATGATGAAGTGTTTTTCCAAAAGTCATTAACATAAATTTTAAAACGTGTGAACATTTTCAAATGTCACAAACATTTTTTTTAATGGTGCTAACAAAGTTTTTACAATGTATGAACAATTTTTAAACACATGAACATTTATTTGGAACTTACAAGCATTTACTTTGAAATGTAACTTTTTTCAAAAAAAAGCAAATGATTTACATTCCCCAAACATTTTTATTATATGTGGTGAACATTTTTGTAATACGCGGTGAACATTTTTTATAAACTGAACAAAGTATGGAAATTCATAGTTGGACGCGAGCTCAAATGGACACGTGCATTGTATATATGAAACTAAATGTCAATAAGTAGCTTAGTATTTTTTTCTCCTTTTGTTATTATTCACTGGAATACCAATGCTTAAAACTAAATAAAAACTTACTTGAATCCTTTTCAATAATTTATTTTCCAGCTATGTTTATTTTTTGTGTCCTTATATTTTAAAAAGATTCTTATCATACAAGTGGCAAAATAGACAGGCGCGGCAACACGCGCCGTCATGATCTAATATATTATTACATCATATCACGATATGCCGGTATTCAAATGCTCTCTGACTGCTCTCACAGGTCCAAAGATGCAAGGTGCACGACGGTAGCTCTCAACCTGGAAATAATAAAGTAGATGTGACACTAGTGAATACCTAGGAGCCTCAGCCATGAGAATTCCAGACATGACTGAACCTGTAATTCTCGAATCAATGGCGTGCAGCGAGGGGCTATCTTTAGCTGCAGATTTGGCGTGCCAGAGACTAGTTTTATCAAGGGACTGTGCTGCGACAGTTAACCATGTCAAAGGATGCTACAGGGGCCGATCAGGGGTGATTATTGATGAAATCAAAAGAAAGATTTAGAGCTTTACGACAGTGCAAATCATACATTAGATTTTGGTCTCATGGTCAGAAGTGCACAGCCCGCCAGAAGTGCACATAGCTCCGCCATTGAATTTTGGTCTCATGGTCATGCTACACTTCTAATATTTACCCATACAGAGATGGGGAAGAAATTACCTCGCTTAGCGCGGTTGTGCCTCCACCCACCCTGTCCAGCAGCTGGGCAACCACAGGATCAGTACTCTTCTTTGCCAAATGGTGACGTGATGGGTTGGCGTCTAGCCCAGTGCATTCCTTCTCTATGAAAGGCTCGCTGCCCCTTTACTTATATTAGTTAAGACCATGCTATGTCTGAATTTAAAAAATCGATGGGTTACTTACGTGGTCAAGTCTTTCCATGGGCCTCATCCTGCGCTGACCAGAACCTTTGACATTTACGTCTTATAGAATAGGACTATGGCATATTAACGCCATGGGCGTCCCAGGTGTTGGGGAACGTAGTATTTCAAAAAAAATCCTACGATCACGCAAGATCTATCTAGAAGAAGCATAGAAAACGAGCGGGGAGAGTGTGTCCACGTACCCTCGTAGACCGAAAGCGGAAGCGTTAAGTAACGTGGTTGATGTAGTCGAACGTCTTCGCGATCCAACCGATCAAGTACCGAACGCACGGCACCTCCGCGATCTGCACACGTTCAACTCGGTGACATCCCTCGAACTCTAGATCCAGCTGAGGCCGAGGGAGAGTTTCGTTAGCACGACGGCGTGGTGACGGTGATGATGAAGTTACCGACGCAGGGCTTCGCCTAAGCACTACGACAATATGGCCGAGGTGGAAAACTGTGGAGGGGAGCACCGCACACGGTTAAGAAATCAACTTGTGTGTCTTGGGGTGCTCCCCTCCCCGTATATAAAGGAGGGAGGGAGGAGGCGGCCGGTCTAGGGGCGCGCCAAGCATAGGGAGTCCTACTAGGACTCCCAAGTCCTAGTAGGATTCCATTTCCTATTCGGAGTAGGAGAGAAGGAAAGAGAGGGAGAGGGAGAAGGAAAGGGGGGCCGCGCCCCCACCCCTTGTCCAATTTGGTTTGGGCAGGGGGGAGGCGCACGCCACCTCTTGGCCCTTCTCCCCTCTCTCCACTAAAGCCCAATAAGGCCCATTACTTCTCCCGGCGAATTCCCGTAACTCCATGGTACTTCAAAAAAATACCTGAATCACTCAGAACCTTTTCGATGTCCGAATATAGCCTTCCAATATATGAATCTTTACCTCTCGACCATTTTGAGACTCCTCGTCACGTCCATGATCTCATCCGGGACCCGAACAACCTTCGGTCATCAAATCACACAGACTCATAATACAAATCGTCATCGAACGTTAAGCGTGCGGACCCTACGGGTTCGAGAACAATGTACACATGACCGAGACTCATCTCCGGTCAATAACCAATAGCGGAACATGGATGCTCATATTGGCTCCTACATATTCTACGAAGATCTTTATTGGTCAAACCGCATAACAACATACGTTGTTCCCTTTGTCATCGGTATGTTACTTGCCCGAGATTCGATCGTCGGTATCACCATACCTAGTTCAATCTCATTACCTGCAAGTCTCTTTACTCGTTCCGTAATGCATCATCCCGCAACTAACTCATTAGTCGCATTACTTGCAAGGATTATAGTGATGTCCATTACCGAGAGGGCCCAGAGATACCTCTCCGATACACGGAGTGACAAATCCTAATCTTGATCTATGCCAGGCCAACAAACACCTTCGGAGACACCTGTAGATAATCTTTATAATCACCCAGTTATGTTGTGACGTTTGATAGCACACAAGGTGTTCCTCCGGTATTCGGGAGTTGCATAATCTCATAATTAGGGGAACATGTATAAGTCATGAAGAAAGCAATAGCAATAAAACTAAACAATCATTTATGCTAAGCTAACGGATGGGTCTTGTCCATCACATCATTCTCCTAATGATGTGACCCCGTTCATCACATGACAACACATGTCTATGGTCAGGAAACTTAACCATCTTTGATTAACGAGCTAGTCTAGCAGAGGCATACTAGGGACACTTTGTTTTGTCTATGTATTCACACATGTATCAAGTTTCCGGTTAATACAATTCTAGCATGAATAATAAACATTTATCATGATATAAGGAAATAAAATAATAACTTTAGTATTGCCTGTAGGGCATATTTCCTTCAGTGTCCCACTCACACTAGAGTCAATAATCTATTTCACATCGCCATGTGATTTAACAACAATAGTTCACATTACCATGTGATTAACACCCATAGTTCACATCGCCATGTGACCAACACTCAAAGGGTTTACTAGAGTCAATAATCTAGTTCACATCACTGTGTGATTAACACCCAAGAGCACTAATGTGTGATCATGTTTTGCTTGTGAGATAAATTTGGTCAACGGATCTGCCACATTAAGAGCCGTATGTATTTTGCAAATTTCTATGTTTACAATGCTCTACACGAAGCTACTCTAGCTAATTGCTCCCACTTTCAGTATGTATCTAGGTCGAGACTCAGAGTCATCCAGATCGGTGTCAAAGCTTGCATCGACGTAGCTCTTTACGACGAACTCTTTATCACCTCCATAACCGAGAAACATATCCTTATTTCACTAAGGATAATTTTGACCTCTGTCCAGTGATCCGCTCTTGGATCACTATTGTACCATCTTGCCAAACTCATGGCGAGGTACATAATAGGTCTGGTACACAACATAGCATACTTTATAGAACATATGGCTCAGGCATAGGGAATGACTTTCATTATCTTTCTATTTTCTGCCGTGGTCGGGTTTTGAGTCTTACTCAACTTCACACCTTGCAACACAGGCAAGAACTCCTTCTTTGACTGTTCCATTTTGAACTACTTCAAAATCTTGTCAAGGTGTTTATTCATTGGAAAAACTTATCAAGCGTCTTGATCTATCTCTATAGATCTTGATGCTCAATATGTAAGCAGCTTCACCGAGATCTTTCTTTGAAAAACTCCTTTCAAACACTCCTTTATGCTTTCAGAAAATTCTACATCATTTCCGATCAACAATATGTCATTCACATATATTTATCAGAAAGGCTGTAGTGCTCCCACTCACTATCTTGTAAATACAGGCTTCACCTCAAGTCTGTATAAAACCATATGCTTTGATCACATTATCAAAGCGTATATTCCAACTCTGCGAGGCTTGCACCAGTCCATAAATGGAGCGCTGAGCTTGCACACTTTGTTAGCACCTTTAGGATCGACAAAACCTTCTGGTTGCATCATATACAACTCTTCTTTGAGATATCCATTAAGGAATGCCGTTTTTACATCCATTTGCCAATTTTCATAAAATGCAGCAATTGCTAACATGATTCGGACAGACTCTAAGCATCGATACGAGTGAGAAAATCTCATCGTAGTCAACACCTTGAACTTGTCGAAAACCTTTTGCGACAATTTAAGCTTTGTAGATAGTAACACTATTATCAGCGTCCGTCCTGCTCTTGAAGATCCATTTATTCTCAATGGCTCACCGATCATCGGGCAAGTCAATCAAAGTCCATACTTTGTTCTCATACATGGATTCCATCTCAGATTTCATGGCCTCAAACCATTTCGTGGAATGTGGGCTCATCATCGCTTCCTGACGGTGCCATAATTTGCATATGTAAATATGGTGCAACAATCACATTTTTATAAAATGCCTAGATATTTTATAGTGGATGGAAACAACAAAACAATTAAATAAAAAGAAAAGCAGAACCTAACTAAACTAAGAAGACAAAAGTCTGCCCCCTTCCCCCCCACTAGGCCTCGGCCCAGCTGGCCATCGGGCCAACCAGGCCGGCCCACCCGCGCCTACTAACCTCCCCACCCCCGAAACCCTAGCACACAAACCCCACTCCCCCACGTTCCCCTCTCTCCCACGTCTCCTCCCGATCCCGATCTGGATCGGGCGCCGGTGCCCCTTCCCCGCGCTCGACGCCGTCGCCGACCAGGTCCCCGTTGGCGCTGCCCACGCCGCCTCGCCTCCTCCCCGACGCGCCCCGACGCTGCTCGCCGTCCCTGACCCCCGCTGCCCCCGTCCCTACGAATCACGGTGAGGCCCCAGGCCTCTCCCTCCTCTGTCCCCGTGCGTGAGCACGCGCCCTCGCTCGCGCCACGCGCTCCCCTTTCCCCCGTGCGCCCCGCGCCCCTCCCCTGTCCCTGCATCGCCGCGCGCCACCCCGCCCGACGTACCCCCCCGCGCGCGCCTGAGCCTCGACTCGCTCTGCCGCGACGCTGCTCACCGCTCACGGCCACCCTAATGTGCTCCTCCGCGCGCACCCGTGCGTCGCCCCGGCGGCCACCGCGCGCGCGCCGCCCGTCGGCCTGGCCGGCCTTGCCTGCCGCTAGCTGCTGCCTCTGCATCGCCCGCGCCCGCCGCTCACTCTACCTGCTATGCCCAGCGCGTGCCTGGTCGTGCTCCCGCGTGCCCACGGCCGCGCTTGCCTTCTCCGCCGCGGCCGTGCGTGCCCGCTCTCGCCGCCGCAACCGCTGCTGCACCGCTCCGCCGCCCTGCGCCACTCCGGCAGGCCGTGCCTCGCCGTCGTCGAACGCCGAGCCCCACCCTGCGCCGATGGCCTCGCCCAATCAGGCGCCAAGCACCCGCGCCTGGCTCCACCCACAACGCCCCAGCGCCGCTCGCCCGTGCGCCCATTAGGCCCCCTGGGCCTATGATAAACGGGGCCCATGCCCAGAACGAAAAATAAAAAAGGTTTTAATAAAAAAATATATAAATGATAATAATAATAAATAAAAATATTAAATAATTAATTAATTAAATTAACTTAATTAATTACGTTTAGTTAACCTAATTAACTAATTAAACTAATTAACTACTGTTACATAATTGAACAGTCTATGACAAGTGGGTCCCACTGGACCCACATGTCAGGTTGACCAGGTCAACAGTCAACGTTGACTGCTGACGTCAGGCTGATGCATTAATTAATTTTTGAATTAAATTAATTTATTAAATCTCTAAAAATTAATATAAAATAAACCGTAGCTTAGATGAAAATGTTTTCTACATGAAAGTTGCTCAGAACGACGAGACGAATCCAGATACGTAGTCCGTTCGTCCGCCACACGTCCCTAACATAGCAAACACACAACTTTCCCCCTCCGGTTCATGTGTCTGAAAACGCGAAACACCGAGAATACTTTCCCGGATATTTCCCCCCTTCGCTGGTATCACCTACTACCTCGTTTGGGCACCCCTAGCAACGCTCGTCGTCATGTCATGCATCGTCATGCATATGTTTGCATTATATTTATTGTTTCTTCCCCCTCTTCTCTCGCTAGACTCCGAGACCGATGCCGCCGCTACCCAGATCGACTACGGTGTTGACGACCCCTCCTTCTCGGCTGAGCTTCCAGGCAAGCCCCCCTTTGATCACCAGATATCGCCTATTCCTTCTCTCTACTGCTTGCATTAGAGTAGTGTAGCATGTTACTCCTTTCGGTTAATCCTATCCTGATGCATAGCCTGTCATTGCTGCTACAGTTGTTACCCTTACCTGCTATCCTACTGCTTAGTATAGGATGCTAGTGTTCCATTAGTGGCCCTACACTCTTGTCCGTCTTTCATGCTATACTAATGGGTCGTGATCACTTTGGGAGGTGATCACGGGCATATGTTATATACCTGATACTGTTACATTACTTATGATATTGTTCAGAGATGGGGGCTGAAGGGGCAGGTGGCTCCATGCCGGTAGAGGTGGGCCTGGGTTCCCGACGGTCCCCGACTGTTACTTTGTGGCGGAGCGACAAGGCAGGTTGAGACCACCTAGGAGAGAGGTGGGCCTGGTCCTGGTCGGTGTCCGCGGTTACATCAATTAACACGCTTAACGAGATCTTGGTATTTGATCTGAGTCTGTCCACTGGCCTATACGCACTAACCAACTACGGGGGAACAATTATGGGCACTCGGCGTCGTGGTATCAGCCGAAGCCTTCGTGACGTCAGCGACTGAGCGGCGCACGCCAGATTGGACCGTAAGCCTGCTCTTGTATTAAGGGGGCTAGGTCTGCTTCCGGCCGCCCACACAACATGCAGGTGTGCAAAGGGCGATGGGCCCAGACCCGTGCACGCATAGGATTTAGACAGACGTGCTGACCTCTCTGTTGTGCCTAGGTGGGGTTGCGACGTGTTGAGCTTCCGAGGCCGGGCATGACCCAGGAAAGTGTGTCCAGCCAAATGGTATCGAGCGTGTTGGGTAATGTGGTGCACCCCTGCAGGGAAGTTTATCTATTCGAATAGTCGTGATCTTCGGTAACAGGACGACCCAGAGTTGTACCTTGACCTTATGACAACTAGAACCGGATACTTAATAAAACACACCCTTCCAAGTGCCAGATACAACCCGGTGATCGCTCTCACACAGGGCGACGAGGGGAGGATCGCCGGGTAGGATTATGCTATGCGCTGATACTTGGTGAACTTACCATCTACTCTCTTCTACATGCTGCAAGATGGAGGCTGCCAGAAGCGTAGTCTTCGATAAGACTAGCTATCCCCCTCTTATTCTAGCATTCTGCAGTTCAGTCCACCGATATTGCCCCTTTACATAGGTACCCATGCATATGTAGTGTAGATCCTTGCTTGCGAGTACTTTGGATGAGTACTCAGGGTTGCTTTTCTCCCTCTTTTTTCCCTTTCCATTCTACCTGGTTGTCACAACCAGATGCTGGAGCCCAGGAGCCAGACGCCACCGTCGACGATGACTCCTACTACACCGGAGGTGCCTACTACTACGTGTAGGCCGCTGACGACGACCAGGAGTAGTTTAGGAGGATCCCAGGCAGGAGGTCTGCGCCTCTCTCGATCTGTATCCCAGTTTGTGCTAGCCTTCTTAAGGCAAACTTGTTTAACTTATGTCTGTACTCAGATATTGTTGTTTCCGCTGACTCGTCTATGATCGAGCACTTGTATTCGAGCCCTCGAGGCCCCTGGCTTGTATTATGATGCTTGTATGACTTATTTATGTTTTTAGAGTTGTGTTGTGATATCTTCCCGTGAGTCCCTGATCTTGATCGTACACGTTTGCGTGCATGATTAGTGTACAATTAAATCGGGGGCGTCATAGGTTCGAGCTTTTCACATAAGCATTGCAGCCCCAAACTTTAAGAAACGACAGCTTAGGTTTCTTGCTAAACCACAGTTCATACTGTGTCGTCTCAACTGATTTAGATGGTGCCCTATTTAACGTGAATGCAGCTGTCTCTAATGCATAACCCCAAAACGATAGTGGCAAATCGGTAAGAGACATCATAGATCGCACCATATCTAATAAAGTACGGTTAAGACGTTCGGACACACCATTACGCTGTGGTGTTCCAGGTGGCGTGAGTTGCGAAACTATTCCACATTGTTTCAAATGAAGACCAAACTCGTAACTCAAATATTCACCTCCGCGATCAGATCGTAGAAACTTTATTTTCTTATTACGATGATTTTCCACTTCACTCTGAAATTCTTTGAAGTTTTCAAATGTTTCAGACTTATGTTTCATCAAGTAGATATACCCATATCTTCTCAAATCATCTGTGAAGGTCAGAAAATAACGATACATGCCGCGAGCCTCAACACTCATCGAGTCGCATACATCAATATGTATTATTTCCAACAAGTTAGTTGCTCGCTCCATTGTTCCGGAGAACGGAGTCTTAGTCATCTTACCCATGAGGCATGGTTCGCAAGCATCAAGTGATTCATAATCAAGTGATTCCAAAAGCCCATCAGCATGGAGTTTCTTCATGCGCTTTACACCAATATGACCTAAACGGCAGTGCCACAAATATGTTGCACTATCATTATCAACTTTGCTTCTTTTGGCATCAATATTATGAATATGTGTATCGCTGTCGGGGGTTGAGTTCGACATATGCCAAAGGATGGCTTATCATGGTGGGAGCGAGTAGAACGTCGCTGGTGCCTGGAAGCGGGATAAGGCGTAGACACGAACGCCGGCGAACTTTACCCAGGTTCGGGGCTCTCCTAGGAGATAACACCCCTAGTCCTGCTCTGCGGGGTCTCCGCATGATCACTAAGGCAAAGTGAATACAAGGTTGCTCCTTGAGCTGTATGCTGGAGGTAGGAGAAGGCAAGGCTTGCTCTCTCCCTCCTATATGATCTGGTCTAGTGCTAATGGATTCGAATCCCTTGCATGGGTGCCCTGGGGGGTTTATATAGGCCTACCCCCATGGGTACAATGGTAATCCGGCTGGGTGCAGGGCCCAGCCGTCAGTCTCTTTGGTCGCCGGCTTCTCCGCCGGCTGCTGGGGCCCGCCGACTGGTTCGGTACGGAGCCGACAGGCCGTGTCCGCCGCTGGCGGGTCTTGTCGGCTGCTGATTACTGTAGCCGTGCTTCTAATGACGCATGCTTGGTCATGGGGTCGTGGCTACAGCTCCGCCGCCTGGCGGGGGATTACTGTAGCCACTCCCCGTCTCGTCTGGTTAATGGTGCGTGGGACCCGTGGGAGGGGCAGGCCGACTCCCAGGGGCCGACTCCCACAGGGTCCGACTGTTGGCGCGTTTGCCGTCTTCTGGACTCTCGCTGACTGGTGGGACCCATCGTCCCTAGGTCGTATAGACATGCCGTTGTGGGTACAGGACTCTGCCCACTGGTGCTGATGTCAGGGATGGCATGGCGACAGTGCCGCGCCGGACGGAGATCCGCGTGGGAACAGAGCACTGTGGCCACGCCAGCCTCTGGAAAGGGGAGGGAGTGGGCTTCACTGTAGCCACTCCCCGTCCCGTCCCTCTTGATGAGGGCATGGGTGTTGTGGGTGCCGTGGGCCGATGTGACGCCCCGATAATTAAGCTACAGTAAACCTCTACTAATGATGCCACGTCACCTCTGTTAATGTTGATAAACTCGTGTTAGTTCAAACGATGCTACTTGGAGGACTTCAGTCTACTCTCTTCTACCTGCTGCAAGACGGAGGTGACCAGAAGCGTAGTCTTTGATAAGACTATCTATCCCCCTCTTATTCTGGCATTCTGCAGTTCAGTCCACTGATATGGCCCTTTACACATATATCCATGCATATGTAGTGTAGATCCTTGCTTGCGGGTACTTTGGATGAGTACTCACGGTTGCTTTTCTCCCCCTTTTCCCCCTTTCCCTTCTACCCGGTTGCTGCAACCAGACGATGGAGCCCAGGATCCAGACGCCACCGTCGACGACGACTCCTACTACTCTGGAGGTGCCTACTACTACATGCAGCCCGCTGACGACGACCAGGAGTAGTTAGGAGGATCCTAGGCAGGAGGCCTGCGCCTCGTTCGATCTGTATCCCAGTTTGTGCTAGCCTTCTTAAGGCAAACTTGTTTAACTTATGTCTATACTCAGATATTGTTGCTTCCGCTGACTCGTCTATGATCGAGCACTTGTATTCGAGCCCTCGAGGCCCCTGGCTTGTATTATGATGCTTGTATGACTTATTTTATTTGTAGAGTTGTGTTGTGATATCTTCCCGTGAGTCCCTGATCTTGATCGTACACATTTGTGTGCATGATTAGTGTACGATTGAATCGGGGGCGTCACAAGTTGGTATCAGAGCCGACTGCCTGTAGGAATCCCCCTTTCCAACTCCTTGGCCGAAGTCGAGTCTAGGCATTGCAAAACTTTTACTAACTTGGTTGTGTGTCTTACGGGCACACGTCGCCATCGGGTGGTAGTAGGATCTTTTACTCCTTGACCTATACTCTGGGACTCTGACATCTCTTCTATTCGGGTTAAATGATTTTGCTAAAATCTAACTCTAGGTTCTCGTTACCACTTCCTGCCGGAGAGCCCTTTAATACGGATGATCGACTGATTCAACGGAAGATTCTTACAATACTCTCGGATGTTCCCTCGATACTTTGTGCCATCCCTCTTGCAATTCCCCTTCCACCGTAAACCCTTAAGGATAACTACTTGCAGTTGTTATTCTTACATTCATCCCCAGTTGGTCTTGTTATTACAAGATACCCCGAAATACTCGTCGTTGCTTTGATAATCCTTTGAGCTTACTGCCTTGCTGTTCTTTGTCACCTGAATACCCCTACGGATAATTCTCGCACTTATCGAGTATCCGCTCATCCCCCAGTTGTTCATGTGTTTCACAATGGTCTTCGAAATACTATTCGATCCTCCAAAAATCCTTAGAAGCTTATTGCTCTGCAATACTTGTCTGCTTGCATGATGGATGCTTTCCATATGTCTGACAATATTCGTTAGTATCCTTAGGCACCATCATTTTGATCCTTCTGATTCAACATGAGTGCGAATGCACGCAATCATCAGTTGATTCTTTTAAATTATCTTTCCGTCTCAGACATCATTTTAAACAGGAGCTGGTTCTCAACCAATCCAATTGCCGTCGATTGTACCCCTAAGGCTATTCAAGTTATCCATCCCTAATCAGAACATTGCTTCTGATCCCTTGATTTTAAAATCATAATTCCTTTGCATTTGAGCTCTGGATTAGTCGGTTGTTTCTATAATCCAATGCCTCTGCATTGTTACTTCCTCTGGTTGTGTGCCGATGCCCACATCAGCTCTGTTATGGACCGGCAGATCCTTTAATGGATTTTATCCGACAGCGTCCTTCATATTCAATAACCTTGTGAGCCTTCCCTCGGATACATAATGCCTTTGGTAATTTATATCATCTACTTTCTCAATCTTGCTCCACTTTAGAGCTTGTGATATTTACTCAAAACTTGTGGTATATGTTTCTAAGAAGCCCCTATGAGTTGAACATATGCCTTCTCTAAACCGTGTGAACCCGAAAGTTTTCACGAGTCATATTCTTCTGGTATTTGGCCAGATAAAATTTCAACACTACAACTTCTTCGAAAGTGAGAAGTGAATGAAAAGTTATGCATTGGAGAAGTGGGAGTCGACCTTGAACTTGGTGTTCATGCCCATGGATACGATGTAGATATTATCATTAAAGCTTCTCTTAAATTAATTATTCCTTTGGTATAAGTTCATCTTATATCTGGGATCTGGTCTTTTGCAATCGTGGTTCCGACCATGTTCTCCTTTAAATACCATTTCTCGTGCAAGTTTAAGCACTTGTCTTCTGCAGATCAATACCCCAGTCCAACCTCTACTTTGATCTGTCATCGATTATTACCTCCGGTATCTCGAGAATATCAAAGAACTGTGTTGCTCCCTATGAGTCTTCATCTAATATTGCTTCTCACCGATTTCAGATTTCCCTCGGATTCTGGGTTGTCATCAACTGAGAACACCGATATGTGAACCGATTCTGCATTCTTGTTCGATAAGCCCAGGTAATTTTCGTTGCTTATGAGTTTGATAATCCTTCAAGTCATTCCTAGCCTAATTGGCTATATCATTTTTGTGCTAAATTTTAACGGTGCTACCTGGTCCTTCTTCCCGGAGCACAAATTTCGACGGTGAGCTAATCTTACATCAATCTCCCTTGTCATATCTTTTCTCCTTGAACAACAAACTAGATTTCGAGTTTGTGTCCTACCCATGGTTGCAATAACCTTTCTCTTCATAATTCGTTTGGCTTGATGTCATCGCCGATCGATTACATCTTCATGAAATCTCTCGACAAATGTGTCGTGATAATCATCGACAACATTTTAACTTCTTTCGAGATATCAATTGAATTCATGATGAGAAATTCCATGCTTGCCCTCGATGGTTTGTGTTGTCATCGACCACTTTATTGCCTTCCGCTCAACACAAACTTGTTAGTGTTTTGTGTTATACCTTGAGATCCATGTTATCCAACAATTGTTCTTCTTTACCTTGGAGTATTACCATCTTTTGTGTCAATAATGTCATGAGAATTTCACCACCTCTTAGAAATTCTCGATATGATGATACCTCTCACCATCACCATTCTTCCTTGGTCCCCATGTTGTTTTTAACCAGGATACCAATATGCTAGCGATGTTGTTTGAGTTATGTACTTCTAGCAACCCTATTGATTTGAAGTTAACGATCGACAGTTCGATCTTAGACTGCTGGATATTGAATCGTCACTCTAACATTGATCTTGCTGCCTAAGGTCATACTTCGGGCACACCTTTCAACTAATGATTGATGGTGTATGTTTTCCTAGAGCATACAACATTATATCATTTGAATTGACTAGTGTCATCTTCTTGTTCACATTATTGTGGAAAGCCATCCGTTTGAAATTCTTGATGAATTGTTGCTGAGCCCATCAGCCACCTTCTCATCCCCTCCTTGGTTTAATGATGAACTATTGTTCCAGGAACCCGCTCCCATAGTTCATTTCCCGAGAATCTTGCAATGTCATTTCGTCTATTTGTGTTGCACCTTTTTCTTCTCGGACATCCCGAGTCTGAGGTATCATGACACCAATTAGATCTGAACCTCGGTCAGATATGATGGTGGGAACATATTTTCAAGAGTTATAACATTGGTCGTTATATGACCCGGTAAGGTGGTGTCATGCCGAGTACACCTGGCCGGAGGACCTATTGTTATAGTTTTCTTTTTAACAAGGTTAACCATTTTTCCATGAGGAAATTGAATTCCTTGTTTAATAAGTCTATCCTAATGGATCCTTCGTGTATCCGAAGTCCGACCTTTGCTTGAAGACCATGTCAGTGCTATCTCGAAGCATGTATGTGGTACTCCTATCATCAATAAGAACACTTGAAGCACAATGCTAAATTTTCTTAATCAAAATATCCAAACATTGTTGTATGGATAATGTCATGAAAATTCTCTCCCCTACCTAAAAGATTTTCTACATTATATCCTGTCATGGATATCATGCTCTGCTTGTCCTTGGGAAGGGTATACCCCTGGTATATGTGTCAAACACGTTATCCTTTCCATTGTTCTGTTTGATCTGATGATCACGTTTTCCTTCCATTGATTTGTTTAACCTTCCTTGTGATCCGTATGATCTAAGCAGTAATATTCTTCTGCTTATGTAAACACCTTGGTGTACAACCGTGTGAGTAAGACCCTGTTGCTTTTCTTGATGGCATTCCGGTAACCACCGATGGACGAGAACTTTGCCTATTGGTCCGCCTCGTTTTGACGAGCAGGAGAATGGTTCTCTTCGTCCCTCGCCCTTGGTACCAACGATTGTTGCCAACATAACTGGCAGGCTACCCTTTGACATGCCTTGCTATCATGACCGTGCAAAATGAATAGCGCCTTTCCTTCCTTTAACCCACATGGTGAGCCCATAACCCACAGTTCCACAGGATCGAAACCTGACTCTCCTGTACACCTTTGTTTTTAAGGTTATCTCTCATGCTTGGCTTCATATGAAAGTTCCGAGCCGCCTTCTGAGAGACGATCTATTCTGGTATCAGACGCAATACTTATTCCCATAGCTCCGAACATCTTTCACCCTCTGTTTCAGGCAACGAATGATTGCCTACTCGGTTGAAGCTTCTTATTGCTCGTCCTTACCTTACTCCCGATGTCTTTCTTGAATTTCAACTCGAGAGGTGCCTCTATGACACGTTCACTGAGATAGCCCCCAGGTATCTATCTTGTGTTGAGCTTCGTCCTTCACGATTCTTTCCCCCTTACTCCCCTCCTAAATCTCGGGACGAGATTTCTTGTAGTGGAGGAGAATTGTGAAGCCCCGATAATTAAGCTACAGTAAACCTCTGCTAATGATGCCACGTCACCTCTGTTAATGTTGATAAACTCGCGTTAGTTCAAACGATTCAAATTCAAATTTAAAGTATAGGCAAACAACAAAAGTTTTTAAACAATAAAACTAAAATGTTCTAGAGGTACCAGATAATGCATAGAAAATTATGGTGGTGAAACCAAACTTTGATATAAAGTTTAAAGGCTCTAAATTAATTATAACAATGGCTGAAAACAAATATTTAAATGCCTTCTAAATTTTGTAGATGTGAAAAAGATTTCATTTAGGTACCAAACTTTTGTGACCGTGTCTCATTTTGCCACTCTAAATATGGAGCCAGTTTTATATATTTTGTAAAACTATTTTACTAACTAAAATAAAGGAAAGAGAAGCAATAAAAAGAAAAGACAAAAAAAGCAAAAACGAAAAGGGCCGAACCCCCGGGCCAACGGGCCCAGCTGGCCAGCCAGGCCCACCCCGCCCCCTGGCCTATATGGCCTGCCCCCGGTCAACCCTAGCTGCACCATCCCACACTCCTCGATCCCCATCTCTCTCCCTCGCTTCCCACATCCGCCGCCACCCGCGTGCTCGCACAAATCACGCCAGGGAGAGGAGCTCCCCGCGCCCGTCCCCTTCGCGAGCGCCTCCTACCACCGCGAACGCAAGCCGCTCCGGCGATGCTTCGCTACCCTGCTACCCACCGGCTCCCTTCCTCCCCTTCCTCTACGCCTCCCCGTCGCCCCTGCTCGACTGCCTCGTCATCGATGGCCCACACCGCGTCGGCCATCGGAGCAACCAGCCAGCACCACCGGCTCCTCCCGCATGACGCCCTATCGTTCTCCATCGTCCGCATCTGCTCGTCGCCCTGCACTCCATCACCGGCATGCCTCCTCCCCATGCCGGACCTCCTCGTCCTCCTCCCCGAGTCGCTCCCCGCGCACCGTTGCCAAGTCCCTACGAACCCGATGTGAGAGCGCGCCCTTCCCCCTCTCTCCCTCTCGCGCGACCTCCCCTCGCCGCGCACACGGCACCCGCGCGCCGCGCCCCGGCTTGCGATGGCCGCGCCGGCCCCCATCGATGCACGCGCGCTCGCGCGCCCAGCGCCCCGCTACCACCCCGGGGCTGCTGCCTCCTTCCCTGCACCTCCATGGCCTCGCGCGCCCCGGCCTTGCTCCCTCGTCACGGCCCGCGCCTCGCTCCGTCCCGCCTCAGCCGCTCTGCCGCGCGCGCTGCTCCGCTTTGTCGCGCCACCCGCCTGACGTCGCTGCCGCCTCCGCCGCTGCTTGCGCCGGCGACCGCGCACCCAACTGCCCCGCGGGCTCGCCCGGTGCTGCTTGGCCACTGGCCTCGCCCCGCCGCGCTCCTGCGGGCGAACGCCCGCTCCTGGCGCTCGTTGCGCCCGACCCGCATTGGCCTATGGGCCACTGACATGGGGCCCCCACCATCAGAACGTTAAAAAGAAAGAAAGAAAAAGGATTAAAAAAACATAATAATTAAAATATTAATTAATTAACTTAATTAAAGAATTAATTAACTTAATTAATCTGGATTAATTAACCTAATCGTTTAGTTAAAACAAATTAACCATGTTTAATTAACGTGAGACTATGACAAACGGGCCCCATCTACTAACTAATCTGTTAAAGTAAAATGTCCCTATGACAGGTGGGACCGCCCCTTTTACTATTTCTGTGGATAAGATCAAACACACCTTTCAATGACATGTGGGCCCATTATGTCAGTTGGACCAGTCAACCCTCTCATCTTTGACTGTTGACTGCTGACTGGGCAGTCAACAGGGCCCCACTTCTCATACACATGCACATGTTGCTGGGTACACTCCTGTGTACCCATAGCAATTTATCTGTTTATTAATTCGAATTAAAGTGTATTCAGAAATTCTAGAAAATGTTTAAAACTTAGAAAATTAATAGTAAATAAACCGTAACTCGGATGAAAAAGTTTTATATATGAAAGTTGCTCAAAACGACGAGACGAACCCGGATACGTAGCCCGTTCATCCGCCACGCACCCCTAACATAGCAAACTCGCAACTTTTCCCCTCCGATTCATTTGTCCGAAAACGCGAAACACCGGGGATACTTTCCCGGATGTTTCCCCCCTTCGCCGGTATCACCTATCCCTACGTTAGGTCACCTCTAGCACAACGTAATGCCGCTTCTTGCTTTTTGTTACATTTGATTACTCTGTTATTTATTGTGTTCCCCCTCCGTTACTTCTTTCCGGTAGACCCTGAGACTGCCGTTGACGCCCCTGTGATTGACTACGTCGACGACGACCCTCCTTCTTGTCTGAGCAACCAGGCAAGCCCCCCCCCTTGATTAACAGATATCGCCTACTCTCCTCTATACTGCTTGCATTAGAGTAGTGTAGCATGTTACTGCTTTCAGTTAATCCTATACTGCTGCATAGCCTATCCTTGCTACTACCGTTGTTAGCTTACCTGCTATCCTACTGCTTAGTATAGGATGCTAGTGTTCCATCAGTGGCCCTACACTCTTGTTCGTCTGCCATGCTATACTACTGGGCTGTGATCACCTCGGGAGGTGATCATGGATATATACTATACTTTAAACATGATACATGTGGTGACCAAAGTCGGGTTGGCTCGAGGAGTACCCGCGAGTGGATCTTTGAGGCGGAGCGGCAGGGCAGTTCGGGGCTACCTGGGTGTGAGGTGAGCCTGGCCCTGTTGGCGTTCGCGGATACTTAACACGCTTAACGAGATCTGGGTATTTGATCTGAGTCTGGCCATTTGGTCTATACGCACTAACCAACTACGCGGGAAAGATATGGGCACTCGGCGTCGTGGTATCAGCCGAAGCACTTTTTGACGTCAGCGACTGAGTGGCGCGCGCCGCATTGGATCGTAAGCTCGCACTTGTATTAAGGGGGCTAGATCTGCTTCCGGCCGTGTACGCAACGTGTAGGTGTGCTCAGGGCGATGGGCCCAGACCCCTGCGCGCATAGGTTTAGACCGGCGTGCTGACCGCTCTGTTGTGCCTAGGTGGGGCTGCGACGTGTTGATCTTCCGAGGCCGGGCATGACCCAGGAAAGTGTGTCCGGCCAAATGGGATCAAGCGTGTTGGGCTATGTGGTGCACCCTTGCAGGGAAGTTTATCTATTCGAATAGCCGTGTCCCTCGGTAAAAGGACGACCCGGAGTTGTACCTTGACCTTATGACAACTAGAACCGGATACTTAATAAAACACACCCTTCCAAGTGCCAGATACAACCCGGTGATCGCTCTCTAACAGGGCATCGAGGAGGGGATCGCCGGGTAGGATTATGCTATGCGATGCTACTTGGAGGACTTCAGTCTACTCTCTTCTACCTGCTGCAAGACGGAGGTGACCAGAAGCGTAGTCTTCGATAAGACTATCTATCCCCCTCTTATTCTGGCATTCTGCAGTTCAGTCCACTGATATGGCCCTTTACACATATATCCATGCATATGTAGTGTAGATCCTTGCTTGCGGGTACTTTGGATGAGTACTCACGGTTGCTTTTCTCCCCCTTTTCCCCCTTTCCCTTCTACCCGGTTGCCGCAACCAGACGATGGAGCCCAGGATCCAGACGCCACCGTCGACGACGACTCCTACTACTCTGGAGGTGCCTACTACTACGTGCAGCCCGCTGACAACGACCAGGAGTAGTTAGGAGGATCCCAGGCAGGAGGCCTGCGCCTCGTTCGATCTGTATCCCAGTTTGTGCTAGCCTTCTTAAGGCAAACTTGTTTAACTTATGTCTGTACTCAGATATTGTTGCTTCCGCTGACTCGTCTATGATCGAGCACTTGTATTCGAGCCCTCGAGGCCCCTGGCTTGTATTATGATGCTTGTATGACTTATTTTATTTGTAGAGTTGTGTTGTGATATCTTCCCGTGAGTCCCTGATCTTGATCGTACACATTTGTGTGCATGATTAGTGTACGATTGAATCGGGGGCATCACAGCCGAGTCCCCGCGGCCGGCTTCTCTGGAAGCCGCCAGGTAGGAGTCGGCTTGTCTTGACCTCGCCTCTAGGACTCGGCCGCGTGCGGGTAGTCGGCTGTTCCTCCAGCCGGCCCCCAGAAGGCGGCTCTTCATCTTGGCGTGTTGAGGGCCGCAGTTAGCCCCGATGTCTCGAAAGGTTCTGGGCTTCGGGTTAGCCTACCCGTGGCCCATTACTCTGACAGTAGTCCTCGAAGCTAATGACGCGCCATGGACGATCTACCGAGGAGCCTCAGCAGTTTCTCTCTCCGAGTTCCTGAGGTGAAAACCTCGTTTGACTTCTGCCGGGCCGACTGCTAGGAGCCGGTTACGCCCAGTTTTGACTTGCCCAAAGTTTTCGAACGCTTCGGCGGGATCCAAGTGGCGTGCTGGCTAAGCTTCCAGGCCGCCACCTG
Source organism: Aegilops umbellulata (assembly GCA_032464435.1). Taxonomy (NCBI): domain Eukaryota; kingdom Viridiplantae; phylum Streptophyta; class Magnoliopsida; order Poales; family Poaceae; genus Aegilops; species Aegilops umbellulata. The sequence goes on along the minus strand of CP136060.1, from coordinate 642,795,617 downwards.
TTCGGGCCCGTCACATGGCAACACGCGGCCGGGCCATCTGCCCACCCACACGCGCTACGGAACAGGCCTATAGGCGGGGCCCGCCACTACCGCGCCTCAGCGCGCGAGCGGATCTGCTGCGGCCATGGCGGACGGTTGAGGTTCCCGCAGAGTTACTGCGCGCAGTAACTTCGCGCGATAAACGTGGGGGGCGTGGGGTAGTGGGCGCAGTAGATCCCACGACCGCCCCCTCGGATTCTCAGCCCACGAGCCTATAAATAGGGGAAGGAGGGGGAGCGGCAGAGCACGCGCACCCCACCTCCGCACTGTTTCTCTTCTTCTTCTTCTTCTTCTTCTTCTTCTTCTTCTTCCTCACGCCGTCGTACTCCAAGCTACATCGAGCACCGCGGTGACCTGTTTGCGATGAGTTTTTCTTCCGCCGCCACGCCCCCCTCGGTGCACTCCGGCACCTAGGACGGCTCGGAGGTCCACGACGATCACGTCGAGTTCCTCCGCAAGACGCGTCGGCTCCCCGGCAAGGACTTCATGCGGGTCCGCCTCGCGGCGAAGGGAGAAATCTTGCCGGCGCCGCTGGAGGGCGAGCGGGTCGTCTTCCGCTCGCACTGCCTGCGAGGCTTCGGCCTGTCGGCGAGCAGCTTCTTTCGCGCCTTCCTTGAGTTCTATGGCCTCCAACCGCACCACCTCACCCCCAACACGGTGGTGCTGTTGTCCGCCTTCGTCGTCTTGTGCGAAGGCTTCCTCGGCATCCTCCCCACCATCGAGCTCTGGGGGGAATTCTTCTACTCCAAGCTCGACACCCAAGCCGCAGGCGTGCCGGCACAGTGCGGCGCGTTCATCGCATGCAGAGATCGGGGGCCGATAACCCATTTCCCTCCATCAAGCTGATAAAGTCGGTGAAGATGTGGCAGCGGTCGTATTTCTACGTGAAGAGCGTCTTCGCGGAGGGCGACTGGGTCAATCTGCCGGCCTACATGGCCGGCCCGCCGGCTGGGGGGGCAGCCCAACTGGTCGTATCGGGCCAGGACGCTGACGCCCGCAGGAGCCGGCGCCGTCACGCGACTCCGAGTGCTGATGCAGTCGGAGGGTCTGACTGGTCCAAATCTGCTAGCCGCCTTCGTGGCGCGCCGAGTTCTCCTGCTCCAAGGTCGCCCCCACATGATATGCCAGATGAGCGGGCACCGGAACCCGAGTCGGATGTGCACCAAGGACATCCCTCACGAGGAGGTAGCCTATATGGTGAACTACCTTGCGGACTGCAAGCTCTTGGAGGATTGCCAGTTCGGCAAGGAGCCGTATTCACGTGCCAACCCACCGCCCATAGTGAGTTGCTTCTTTTCTTCTTTCTTTAACTTTTTGACTTCTTTCTTGCCGAGTTCGTCTTGTCTGTCCTGACTAGTCGGCTTTGGCCAGAAACCCTCCTCCACCCAGCAGCCAGCACCGCGGGGCTGGCCCACGAATTCCTCGCTGACCGGGCGAAGAGCGACGTTGATGACCCCGATCTGGGGGCAGCGGCCTTGGAAGACGACGCCGAGGGAGGAGGCGGACCGCGACTTGGGGCCAGTCTCGAGGACTGGCCTGACGATGACGATGAGGTCGCCCCCCGCCACCAGCCAGGAGCTGGCCAGCCCGGCGCGAGCTCTTCTGCCGCGTTGGACACTCAAGGCGGCGTGAAGAAACGCAGGGTTGCGCCGAGCTTGTTCGGCAGCCGGCCGAAGAAGCCCAAGAGCTCGGCCGCGGCGACCAAGCGGGACAAGGCGGCCGCAAAGGCCATCCGCTTCCGCAAGGAGGTGAAGAAGCCGCCGCTGGTCTCCGTGTAAGTGCTCCTGCCCTTCACCTTTATTTTTCTTTGTTGATCTTGTCTGAGTCTTTTACTTGTTTTCCCTTGGTCTAGGGCTCCCCTCTCTCTTGAGAGGGTCGCTGCCGCCTCCGTCATGGGGTCGGCGGAGACTTCCGCCACCACTCGGTGGATTGACCTCGCCGCCGACCTCCGGGAGGCGACAGAGAAGAACGCGCAAGAGAAGCGCGCATAACAAGAGGCCACCCGCCTGGAGAAGGCGGAGGCCGCCGCCAAGAAGAAGCTGGCGGAGGCCGAGGCTGCCGTCGAGGCGAAAAAACAGGCTGACGAAGCCGCACGCCGCCAGTCGGTGGTTTTCGTCACCCCGCTGAACTCCGCGCCGCCGCCTCCGGAGTTCACGGGGCACACTGGGGAAGCCGGCGGCGAGAACCCGACCATGGAGAAGGACGGCGGCAACACCTCCATGCCAGATGTGATCGTGCCGCCACCGCTGCCGTCTGGAAGCATGCAGGGCGAACAGCCGGCGGATCCGCCGGTGCTGCCGACTGAAGACGAGGTGGTGGCAGGCCTACTCCTCCAAGTCGGCACGCCGACGCGTCGCCGTCTTGCGAAGGCGACCTCGGCGCCACGCCCCTTGGAAACCGGCGCCGCGAGCTCCTCGATCTCTTTGCTAATTGGGGCAGCAAGCACCGGCTGGGTGGAAAGCAGGGCTTTGAGCTCTGCAAATGCCGCATCAGCTTCAGGAGTCGACTCGAACTTATCAGACTTCTTCATCAGTCGGTAAAGAGGCAATGCCTTTTCACCGAGGCGAGAAATGAATTGACTTAAGGCGACCAAACAACCAGTTAGCTTCTGGACATCGTGCACACGCACAGGGTGTTTCATTCGGAGTATAGCACCAACTTTCTCTGAGTTAGCGTCGATCCCCCGTTTGAAAATGACGAAACCGAGTAATTTTCCGCCCAGAACTTCGAATGTGCACTTTGATGGATTAAGCTTGATATCATACCTTCTGAGGTTGGCAAAAGTTTCAGCAAGGTCAACCAACAGGTCGGAACCTGTACGTGACTTGACCACAATGTCATCCATGTATGCTTCCACATTCCGACTGATTCGAGTGAGTAAACACTTCTGAATCATTCTCATGAATGTGGCTCCAGCGTTCTTCAGGCCGAATGGCATGGTGACATAACAGAAGCACCCAAATGGAGTGATGAAATCCGTTTTTTCTCATCGGGTCCATACAGTCGGATCTGATGATACCCGGAATAGGCGTCCAAAAAGGACAAGCGCTCACACCCCGCAGTCGAGTCGACTATTTGGTCGATGCGGGGGAGAGGAAAGTGATCTTTCGGGCAGGCCCGATTGATATGCTTGAAGTCAATGCACATGCGAAGTGAGTCGTCCTTCTTAGGGACCATGACAACATTGGCTAACCACTCAGAGTGGTAAATCTCTCGGATAAACTCGGCTGCTAGGAGCCGAGCCACTTCTTCACCAATTGCTTTTCTCTTCTATACGGCGGACCGTCGAAGATGTTCTTTGACTGGTTTCACTTTTGGGTCAACTCGCAAACGGTGCTCAGCCAGCCCCCTGGGAACACCCGGCATGTCAGAAGGTTTCCATGCAAAGATGTCCCAGTTCTCACAGAGGATCTGGATGAGCGCTTCTTCCTATTTGGAGTCGAGTGTTGTCGAAATGTGCGTCGAAGCAGCATTGGGATCGGTCGGGTGAATCTGAATCGGCTTTGTTTCACCAGACGACTGAAATGCAGAATCTATGGCAGGCTTCTTAGCTCACAACAAACCACTCGGATCTGCATTCTTTTGATATTCCTGCAATTCTACTACTGCCATTTGTGTATCGGCGATCTTTGAGCCTTTCTAGAAGCACTCTTCTGCCTTCTTCCGATTGCCGATGATAGTGATCACTCCTCTAGGACCAGGCATCTTCAATTTGAGATACACGTAACATGGTCGAGCCATAAAATGTGCATAAGTTGGCCTGCCCAGAATAGCATGATAAGCATGCTGGAAATCCATGACTTCAAACGTCAACTTTTCTTTGCGGTAATTCTGGGAATCACTGAAAACCACATCAAGGGCGATCTGCCCGAGTGATTCACCTTCTTCCCAGGAATCACCCCATGGAAATTCATATTGCTTTCACTGGGTCTGGACATCGGAATGCCCATTCCCTTCAAGGTCCCCGCATACAGTATATTCAGGCCACTGCCACAATCCATCAGAACTTTAGTCAACCGAGTGCCTTCGACGACGGGGTCGACCACCAACTCTTGCCTCCCAGGGGTGGCTATGCGTGCTGGGTGATCAGACTGGTCGGGTGTAATGGCAGTCTGAGACCACTTCAAGTAATTGGGTGTCGCCGGATCGACCATGTTTACTTCTCTGTTGATGAGTTTCAGTCGACTTTTGCTCTCAACATCAGCAAAAATCATCAGAGTGGAATTGACGTGGGGGTAACCATCATCATCTTTCTCTTTATGCTCAACTTTGTCCGACTCTTTTTCCTTTTCTTTGGGTTGTTTGTCTCAGAACTGTTGCATTAGGAGCCGACACTGTCGAGTGGTATGCTTTGGGTAAATGAGATTACCCTCTTCATCTTTTTTGGTGTGAATGTGGCATGGCAAATCCAACACATCATTTCCATCTTGATCTTTTACTTTCTTGGGGTTCCATGGTCCTTTGGGCTTCCCCTTGAACTTTCCTTGAGTCATGGCTAAGGCTTCTCCAGGAGCAGCTGGCTCGGCTTTGCGCTTCTGCTTCCGACTGGAGTTCCGTCCTTTGGTTTCGTGGGCGACTGCTTTGTGCTTGCCACTCCGGAGCCGATCCTCCTCTTCACCATTAGCATACTTGGTGGCCATTTCCATCATTCGACTCAGAGACATATCTCCGATCCGACCAAACTTCAGATTCAATTCTCGATACTTGACACCTTCCTTGAATGCACAAACTGCTTGGTGATCTGATACATTCTCCACCGTGTGGTGCAACGTGATCCACCTCTGGTTATAATCCCGCAAGGTTTCATTCAACTTCTGCACACAGGATTGCAGCTCTGTTAGCCCTGCTGGCCGTTTGCATGTACCTTCAAATGTTCTAACAAACACTCGGGCAAGCTCTTCCCAACCATAAATACTGCCGGGCGCTAGCTGATTCAACCATGCTCTGGCCGAGCCTTCTAACATCAGAGGAAGATGCTTCATGGGCACTTCATCATTGCCACCACCAATCTGCACAGCCACTCGGTAGTCCTCTAGCCAAGTGTCAGGCTTGGACTCACCAGTGAACTTGCTGACGCCAATTAGCAACCAGAAGTTGGGACGAATCACTTCTGCTCTGATAGCTCTGCCGAAACACTCGGGACCTGACACATGCACTTTGCTGCCGGTCGGATAATCTTTGTCGTGGCCATCTCTGTGTGCCCTGTTCTTGTCTACCAGACCTTGAATGAGAATAGATCTCGCATCAAAGCCCGGCTCCCGGGGGTCGACTGGAATCCTTCGCCCACCACTGTGAGGGCGTCTGTCAACGTGTTGCCGAGGCGCGTACGACCCACTCCTTGGAGGAGGCGTGGGCACTCGACGACGATCATCACGGTCGAGTCGGTGATCATATTGCTCACGGTTCTTGTACTGATCCTGTCGATCCCCACGTCCCTCACGCCTCGGAGACGATCTTGGGCTCTGAGCCGACTGAACTGTGTCTGCCATTACTGATCGAATATGAATCCTATTCCGGGACTGCGACACTGCTGTGTTCTACTCCCCCGCTTCCCGGAGGAAAGCCCGGATCTGCATCAAGCCTCTACCATCCTCCGACTGGGAAGGCTGAATCAACTCTGCTAGGCAGCTGTGAGATTCTGGATCGGAGTTCGATATACCTGAGTTGGAGCCGGAAAAGTTGTCATCGACTGGATTCAGGAACCCGCTCTCGAGCACGCTCGTCGAGTGCATGCTGGAGGTTGTCCAGTCGAGTGCGCTCAGCCAAGTTGGCCAGGCGCACCTCCTCCAAGGCTCGGGCCTTGGGGGTTTCTCCAACGATAGGAGTGTGAAGTGCATCCATGTTACGGCGGCGAAGTTCTTCCCTCTGCTGCGAAGAGAGGGGCTCGGGGCGGTACTCCTCGTACACACGCGACGGATCGCCTCCGCCATCACCACCATCATCGCGGGGGAAGCCAGGTGGACTGCGTGGTCCGTTGACCATCAAGACTTCCGCCGCAGGGTCACTTCTGTCGCACTCGGATGCAGTCTCAACGGAGCCAGTCGAACATGCCGTAGAGAGTTTCGTCGGGCTCGATTGCCGCGACTTGTGGGGTGGCCGACTGGCGAGCCACCGCGTGCCTCACCCACCGCTGGAGCCGCGACCGACCAGAACGCTTGCGCCGGCGAGCAGCAGAGGATGAAGACGCCACAGAAGCTGACCAATACTGGGTCAACGGCTGCCGCAGAAGGATGCCGCAGACGCATGCGCGAAAGTGCATCGCCCAGTAGACGGGGAGCGCCTCGACATCGAGTGGAGCCTCTTGGAGCCAAGCGGAGTCGTCGACGACGAACACGAGCGCACCGAGACGGATCTCGCGGCCCTCGGCGAATCCTCCGCCTAAAACCATGCTGATGGGGATCGGAAAAATTGTAACTTCTCCAACAAGTCGCTAAGACACCTGCCCCACGGTGGGCACCAACTGTCGTGAAGAAACGCAGGGTTGCGCCGAGCTTGTTCGGCAGCTGGCCGAAGAAGCCCAAGAGCTCGGCCGCGGCGACCAAGCGGGACAAGGCGGCCGCAAAGGCCATCCGCTTCCGCAAGGAGGTGAAGAAGCCGCCGCTGGTCTCCGTGTAAGTGCTCCTGCCCTTCACCTTTATTTTTCTTTGTTGATCTTGTCTGAGTGTTTTACTTGTTTTCCCTTGGTCTAGGGCTTCCCTCTCTCTTGAGAGGGTCACTGCCGCCTCCGTCATGGGGTCGGCGGAGACTTCCGCCACCACTCGGTGGATTGACCTCGCCGCCGACCTCCGGGAGGCGACAGAGAAGAACGCGCAAGAGAAGCGCGCAGAACAAGAGGCCACCCGCCTGGAGAAGGCGGAGGCCGCCGCCAAGAAGAAGCTGGCGGAGGCCGAGGCTGCCGTCGAGGCGAAAAAACAGGCTGACGAAGCCGCACGCCGCCAGTCGGTGGTTTTCGTCATCCCGCTGAACTCCGCGCCGCCGCCTCCGGAGTTCACGGGGCACACTGGGGAAGCCGGCGGCGAGAACCCGGCCATGGAGAAGGACGGCGGCAACGCCTCCATGCCAGATGCGATCGTGCCGCCACCGCTGCCGTCTAGAAGCGTGCAGGTCGAACAGCCGGCGGATCCGCCGGTGCCGCCGACTGAAGAAGAGGTGGTGGCGGGCCTACTCCTCCAAGTCGGCACGCCGACGCGTCGCCGTATTGCGAAGGCGACCTCGGCGCCACGCCCCATGGAAACCGGCGCCGCGAGCTCCTCGATCTCTTTGCTAATTGGGGCAGCAAGCACCGGCTGGGTGGAAAGCAGGGCTTTGAGCTCTGCAAATGCCGCATCAGCTTCAGGAGTCGACTCGAACTTATCAGACTTCTTCATCAGTCGGTAAAGAGGCAATGCCTTTTCACCGAGGCGAGAAATGAATTGACTTAAGGCGACCAAACAACCAGTAAGCTTCTGGACATCGTGCACACACACAGGGTGTTTCATTCGGAGTATAGCACCAACTTTCTCTGAGTTAGCGTCGATCCCCCATTTGAAAACGAAGAAACCGAGTAATATTCCGCCCAGAACTTCGAATGTGCACTTTGATGGATTAAACTTGATATCATACCTTCTGAGGTTGGCAAAAGTTTCAGCAAGGTCAACCAACAGGTCGGAACCTTTACGTGACTTGACCACAATGTCATCCATGTATGCTTCCACATTCCGACTGATTCGAGTGAGTAAACACTTCTGAATCATCCTCATGAATGTGGCTCCAGCGTTCTTCAGGCCGAATGGCATGGTGACATAACAGAAGCACCCAAATGGAGTGATGAAATCCGTTTTTTTCTCATCGGGTCCATACAGTCGGATCTGATGATACCCGGAATAGGCGTCCAAAAAGGACAAGCGCTCACACCCCGCAGTCGAGTCGACTATTTGGTCGATGCGGGGGAGAGGAAAGTGATCTTTTGGGCAGGCCCGATTGATATGCTTGAAGTCAATGCACATGCGAAGTGAGTCGTCCTTCTTAGGGACCATGACAACATTGGCTAACCACTCGGAGTGGTAAATCTCTCGGATAAACTCGGCTGCTAGGAGCCGAGCCACTTCTTCACCAATTGCTTTTCTCTTCTATACGGCGGACCGTCGAAGATGTTCTTTGACTGGTTTCACTTTTGGGTCAACTCGCAAACGGTGCTCAGCCAGCCCCCTGGGAACACCCGGCATGTCAGAAGGTTTCCATGCAAAGATGTCCCAGTTCTCACAGAGGATCTGGATGAGCGCTTCTTCCTATTTGGAGTCGAGTGTTGTCGAAATGTGCGTCGAAGCAGCATTGGGATCGGTCGGGTGAATCTGAATCGGCTTTGTTTCACCAGACGACTGAAATGCAGAATCTATGGCAGGCTTCTTAGCTCACAACAAACCACTCGGATCTGCATTCTTTTGATATTCCTGCAATTCTACTACTGCCATTTGTGTATCGGCGATCTTTGAGCCTTTCTAGAAGCACTCTTCTGCCTTCTTCCGATTGCCGATGATAGTGATCACTCCTCTAGGACCAGGCATCTTCAATTTGAGATACACGTAACATGGTCGAGCCATAAAATGTGCATAAGTTGGCCTGCCCAGAATAGCATGATAAGCATGCTGGAAATCCATGACTTCAAACGTCAACTTTTCTTTGCGGTAATTCTGGGAATCACTGAAAACCACATCAAGGGCGATCTGCCCGAGTGATTCACCTTCTTCCCAGGAATCACCCCATGGAAATTCATATTGCTTTCACTGGGTCTGGACATCAGAATGCCCATTCCCTTCAAGGTCCCCGCATACAGTATATTCAGGCCACTGCCACAATCCATCAGAACTTTAGTCAACCGAGTGCCTTCGACGACGGGGTCGACCACCAACTCTTGCCTCCCAGGGGTGGCTATGCGTGCTGGGTGATCAGACTGGTCGAGTGTAATGGCAGTCTGAGACCACTTCAAGTAATTGGGTGTCGCCGGAGCGACCATGTTTACTTCTCTGTTGATGAGTTTCAGTCGACTTTTGCTCTCAACATCAGCAAAAATCATCAGAGTGGAATTGACGTGGGGGTAACCATCATCATCTTTCTCTTTATCCTCAACTTTGTCCGACTCTTTTTCCTTTTCATTGGGTTGTTTCTCGCGGAACTGTTGGATTAGGAGCTGACACTGTCGAGTGGTATGCTTCTGGTAAATGAGATTACCCTCTTCATCTTTTTTTTGTGTGAATGTGGCATGGCAAATCCAACACATCATTTCCATCTTGATCTTTTACTTTCTTGGGGTTCCATGGTCCTTTGGGCTTCCCCTTGAACTTTCCTTGAGTCATGGCTAAGGCTTCTCCAGGAGCAGCTGGCTCGGCTTTGCGCTTCTGCTTCCAACTGGAGTTCCCTCCTCTGGTTTCGTCGGCGACTGCTTTGTGCTTGCCACTCCAGAGCCGATCCTCCTCTTCACCATTAGCATACTTGGTGGCAATTTCCATCATTCGACTCAGAGACATATCTCCGGTCCGACCAAACTTCAGATTCAATTCTCGATACTTGACACCTTCCTTGAATGCACAAACTGCTTGGTGATCTGATACATTCTCCGCCGTGTGGTGCAACGTGATCCACCTCTGGATATAATCCCGCAAGGTTTCATTCAGCTTCTGCACACAGGATTGCAGCTCTGTTAGCCCTGCTGGCCGTTTGCATGTACCTTCAAATGTTCTAGCAAACACTCGGGCAAGCTCTTCCCAACCATAAATACTGCCGGGCGCTAGCTGATTCAACCACGCTCTGGCCGAGCCTTCTAACATCAGAGGAAGATGCTTCATGGCCACTTCATCATTGTCACCACCAATCTGCACAGCCACTCGGTAGTCCTCTAGCCAAGTGTCAGGCTTGGACTCACTAGTGAACTTGCTGACTCCAATCACCAACCAGAAGTTGGGAGGAATCACTTCTGCTCTGATAGCTCTGCCGAAACACTCGGGACCTGACACATGCACTTTGCTGCCGGTCGGATAATCTCTGTCGTGGCCATCTCTGTGTGCCCTGTTCCTGTCTACCAGACCTTGAACGAGAATAGATCTCGCATCAAAGCCCGGCTCCCGGGGGTCGACTGGAATCCTTCGCCCACCACTGTGAGGGCGTTTGTCATCGTGTTGCCGAGGCGCGTACGACCCACTCCTTGGAGGAGGTGTGGGCACTCGACGACGATCATCACGGTCGAGTCGGTGATCATATTGCTCACGGTTCTTGTACTGATCCTGTCGATCCCCACGTCCCTCACGCCTCGGAGGCGATCTTGAGCTATGAGCCGACTGAACTGTGTCTGCCATTACTGATCGAATATGAATCCTATTCCGGGACTGCGACACTGCTGTGTTCTGCTCCCCCGCTTCCCGGAGCAAAGCCCGGATCTGCATCAAACCTCTACCAGCCTCCGACTGGGAAGGCTGAATCAACTCTGCTATTCGGGTGGCAGCTGTGAGATTCTGGATCGGAGTTCGATATACCTGAGTTGGAGCCGGAAAAGTTGTCATCGACTGGATTCAGGAACCCGCTGTCGAGCACGCTCGTCGAGTGCATGCTGGAGGTTGTCCAGTCGAGTGTGCTCAACCAAGTTGGCCAGGCGCACCTCCTCCAAGGCTCGGGCCTTGGGGGTTTCTCCAACGATAGGAGTGTGAAGTGCATCCATGTTACGGCGGCGAAGTTCTTCCCTCTGCTGCGAAGAGAGGGGCTCGGGGCGGTACTCCTCGTGCACACGCGACGGATCGCCTCCGCCATCACCACCATCATCGCGGGGGAAGCCAGGTGGACTGCGTGGTCCGTTGACCATCAAGACTTCCGCCGCAGGGTCACTTCTGTCGCACTCGGATGCAGTCTCAACGGAGCCAGTCGAACAGGCCGTAGAGAGTTTCGTCGGGCTCGATTGCCGCGACTTGTGGGGTGGCCGACTGGCGAGCCACCGCGTGCCTCACCGACCGCTGGAGCCGCGACCGACCAGAACGCTTGCGTCGGCGAGCAGTAGAGGATGAAGACACCACAGAAGTTGACCAATACTGGGTCAACGGCTGCCGCAGAAGGATGCCGCGGACGCATGCGCGAAGTGCATCGCCCAGTGGACGGGGAGCGCCTCGACATCAAGTGGAGCCTCTTGGAGCCAAGCGGAGTCGTCGGCGACGAACACGAGCGCACCGAGACGGATCTCGCGGCCCTCGGCCAATCCTCCGCCTGAAACCATGCTGATGGGGATCAGAAAAATTGTAACTTCTCCAACAAGTCGCTAAGACACCTGCCCCACGGTGGGCACCAACGGTCGTGGTTCTAAGTCTGACAGTAGAATATGGGGTAGGGATGTAGAGGCAAGATCCTAGCTATAGAGAAGTTGTACGCACAAGTTTTACGAGTTCAGGCCCTTCTGGGAGGAAGTAACAGCCCTACGTCTCGGTGCCCGGAGGCGGTCGACTGGATTATATGTGTGTGTGTTACAGGGGGTGCGAACCCTTGTGCATGTGGAGGGGGGTGGCTTATATAGAGTGCGCCAGGACCCCGGCCAGCCCACGTTACAAGGGATTTAAGGTACATCAAGAGGGGGCGTTACTGGTAACACTAGCAATAAAGAGACATAATGATCATTAAAGCTACAACGTAATGTCCGAGCTTTGTAGTACGGAGTGTCTTCAGATCTTCTGGCGGTAGAGTGACAGTTTGCATGGTTGAGTGACTTCGAGTCTTCCGAGTGGAATGCTTCATGGTCGAGTGGATGATGACTCTTCTTGGAATGCTTCTGACTTTGGGGTGATGTCCTTGGGGAGGGTATTTAGGTCAGGCTTGTGACCCTACCCTAGGTACATATCCTCATCAACCGGCACTAATGGACACATTAGTGTCGGCTCAAATTCCAACCGCGACTAATGTGTCTCACATTTGACCCTTTTTACTAGTGATTCCACTCAAGATCAAGGTTTTCCTCTGGCAATTGTGCCAAGATTGCCTCCCTACCTCTATCAATGTAGCCAAGCGTAATGGCCCGGCCACCGGGCCTTGTGCTCTCTATGGTGTCCCGGAAGATGCAGACCACGCGTTCTTCCGGTGCTCTTTGGCGCGCTTTGATGTCTACTACGCGACCTTCTTCTTGTAGACGTTGTTGGGCCTCCAAGTGCAGAGGTTTGTAGGACAGTAGTAAATTTCCCTCAAGTGGATGACCTAAGGTTTATCAATCCGTGGGAGGCATAGGATGAAGATGGTCTCTCTCAAACAACCCTGCAACCAAATAACAAAGAGTCTCTTGTGTCCCCAACACACCCAATACAATGGTAAATTGTATAGGTGCACTACTTCGACGAAGAGATGGTGATACAAGTGCAATATGGATGGTAGATATAAGTTTTTGCAATCTGAAAATATAAAAACAACAAGGTAACTAATGATAAAAGTGAGCATAAACGGTATTGCAATGCTAGGAAACAAGGCCTGGGGTTCATACTTTCACTAGTGCAAGTTCTCTCAACAATAATAACATAATTGGATCATATAACTATCCCTCAACATGCAATAAAGAGTCACTCCAAAATCACTAATAGCAGAGAACAAACGAAGGGATTATTGTAGGGTACGAAACCACCTCAAAGTTATTCTTTCAGATCGATCTATTTAAGTGTTCGTACTAGAATAACACCATAAGACACATATCAACCAAAACCCTAATGTCACCTAGATACTCCAATGTCACCTCAAGTATCCGTGGGTATGATCATACGATATGCATCACACAATCTCAGATTCATATATTCAAACCAACACAAAGTACTTCAAAGGGTGCCCCAAAGTTTCTACCGGAGAGTCAAGACGAAAATGTGTGTCAACCCCTATGCATAGGTTCATGGGCGGAACCCGCAAGTTGATCACCAAAACATAGATCAAGTGGATCACGTGATATCCCACTGTCACCACAGATACGCACGACAAGACATACATTAAGTGTTCTCAAATCCTTAAAGACTCAATCCGATAAGATAACTTCAAAGGAAAAACTCAATCATAAGATAACTTCAAATTACAAGAGAGTAGAGGGGGAGAAACATCATAAGATCCAACTATAATAGCAAAGATCACGATACATCAAGATCGTATTACCTCAAGAACACGAGAGAGAGAGAGAGATCAAACACATAGCTACTGGTACATGCCCTCAGCCCCGAGGGTGAACTACTCCCTCCTTGTCATGGAGAGCGCCGGGATGATGAAGATAGCCACCGGTGATGGATCCCCCCCTCCAGCAGGGTGCCGGAACAGGGTCCCGATTGGTTTTTAGTGGCTACAGAGGCTTGCGGCGGCGGAATTCCCGATCTATTCTGTTCCCCGATGGTTTTAGGGTATATGGAGATATATAGGCGAAAGAAGTCGGTAAGGGGAGCCACGAGGGGCCCACAAGGGTGGAGGGCGCGCCCAGGGGGGTGGGCGCGCCCCCTGCCTCGTGCCTTCCTCGTTGCTTCCCTTACGTACACTCCACGTCTTCTGGATTGCTTCCGTTCCAAAAATAACTCTTCCAAAGGTATCATTCCGTTTGGACTCCGTTTGATATTCCTTTTCTGCGAAACACTGAAACAAGGGAAAAAACAGAAACTGGCACTGGGCTCTGGGTTAATAGGTTAGTCCCAAAAATAATATAAAAGTGTTTAATAAAGCCCATAAACATCCAAAACAGATAATATAATAGCATGAATACTTCATAAATTATAGATACGTTGGAGATGTATCACGCTTCGCTTGGAGCGCGGTCCGCGGGTGTAGATTGGGATCCACGCTCCCGCTCCGAGCTTTTGTCGTCTTTGTCCTTGGTCCAGGGTTCCTCGCGCCGTATCATGTGGACATGTGCGGTGGCAATGTTGTGGGCCTTATGACATATTCGTAACAAGTTTACTATTGAGGGAGTGTTCCCCTCTCACCCCGCCGACGTAATCTACAAATGCATCATTTTCTTGCAGCAGTGGGCGCCGTTGGGAAGACAGCAGGACTCTGATCTCCATCGCCATGCTCTTGCACGCCTTCGCACCGTCTACTCGGCGTCTCAAGCTCCGTCGTCCGCTACCGCTGCTACATAGGGATGGATAGCCCCTTTTGGAAGTGTTTCCTCCGAGCCTGCGTGCTCTTATGTTTGGCTGGTTATGCCATGTATTGCACTTTGCTCCTATGTCGGTTCCTTTTGTGTTGTGTTTGGGTCCCTGGACGCTAAGTTTGGTTTGTGCACCCTGTCTATGTTGAGGGCTTTATTAATTTAAAGCCGGATGCCCCTGGCGTCTATGTTCTAAAAAAGATCACATTCAATTCTGCGGTTCCTATATGGCGCGTAGCTCGCCGCGGAGCACTGCAGCGCGTCTTTCCTTCCGTTATCGGACCCGCCCAGTTCGCTTCCCTTCCTCTAGTTCTGCTGGTTTTGGGAAGGTTCTAGAACCTTCCCAGAACCATAATTTTTTGTTTTTTATGTTTTCTATACTGTTTTTTGTTTCATTTTCCCGTTCTTTTCAATTTTTTATTTTGTTTTTGTTTTTGTTTTTTATTTTCCGTTTTTTCTTTTCACTTTTTGACTATATTTGGCATTTTTTATTTCGAATTCGTTAACAACTTGTTTTGTTCATCGAATTCAAAAACGGTTCAACAATCCAAGAAATGTTCATCCAATTCAATTTTTTGTTCATCAAATTTAAAAAATGTTCATAAAAATTCAAAAGTTGTTCATCAAACTAGTTCATCGGTTTCTTTTTTCCATTGAATTTTTTGTTCATCAGATTCGAAAAAAATTCAAAACATTCAAAAATTTGTTCAGAATTTTTTCAAAAATATGTTCATCAAATGCAAATTTGTTCATAATTTTGTCCAAAAATGTTCTCTAACACAAGTTTTGTTCATCAAATTACAAAAATTGTTCATCAAATGAAAAATTTGTTCATCGTTGTTCAAAATATGTTCATCAAATTCAAAAAAAAATGTTCATGCCTTTGGAATTATGAACATTTGTTTACAAATTCGTGAATTTTTTTTTGAATTCATGAACATTTTTTGAACCATGAACATTATATTAAATTGAAGATAATTTTTTGTAATCATGAACATTTTTTTCAAATTCGTGAACATTTCGCGAATGCATGAACTTTTTATGAAATCATGAACATTTTTCGCTATGGCTGCCATTGGTCGTGGACAAGAAAGGACATCTTGTTGGCTTGCAAATGTTCCTAAAAAATTAGCACTATCATTATGAACGATTGTAACACTATGATAAATGAACTAATGAAGTACTTTTCTCCTAAAAAACCATCTTGGCTGGTGGGCCAGCAACCGTTGAATATTGCCCGGTCGACTGGTCCACCATTGATCACGAAAAGTTGACCATTAACTTTCTTAAAAGGGAAAAGTTCACATGTATGGAAAAACAGTTCATGAAATTTGGAAAAATGATCACAAATTTGAGAAAATTTCAAGACATGGAAAAGTTAATAATTTGAAGAAGTTCACAAAAATGAAAAAATATCATGAATTTGAAAAAAAGAAAAGATTTGGAAAAACTTCACAAAATCTGGAAAAAAGGTTCACAAATTTGAGAAAAAAAGTTCACAAATTTGTAAAAAAATGTTTGCGAGATTTCATTTTTATTCACGAATTTGATACAAACAAAAAAAGTATAATTATACAAAATCGTCTTGGATCCCCCCCCCCCCCCCGGGACGCTCCCAAAAATCGGGGGAATCTTCTAGAAAGTTGCCAAAATCGGTGAGAAGAAAAACGTGGACCGGTCGACCAAGTGCACGACATGTTGCGAACGAGAAAGAAAAATAGCTAAATGGGCCGAGCCCAAGGTGGAAGGGGGGGTGCTCTAGCTTGCGGGAAGTACTATAAACTAGATCATTGATGGCGCGCGTTGCCGCGCCCGTCTCTTTCTTCAATGTAATATGAATTTATTTTCTTAGATATATGATTGTATGAGTGAGAACCAATCTATATGTTCCAAATTTAAGAATGATAGTGCCGACAAACAAATAGTTACAATCACATCTCTCTAGACAATATCAATGAGTAGTCATAGAGTTCAAGAGATGGTCAAACTGTACAATAAAATACAGGTCGACTGAGAATTTTCAAACGGTATACTTTCAAGTGTAAATAAAGCTGATTTTAATGAAATTGAAAGGAAGTTGTATATACCTAGAAGATCTTGGTGGTTTATGTCACCAAAATATCATACTCATATGAAGTAAAAATCTCCTCAGTATCACCTTGGTTCTTGTATATTGCAATCATGATACAAAGTACATTGTATGAAAACTTTATAGAGCAAGAAAGAAAGCGGGCATAGTTCCATAAAAAGAGATTGGGAGTCAACCTCTGTGTTCCTTGTCTATTTGTTGTAGATCCATCATCGGCGGAGTTCAATGGTAGGTTAAGGGGTGGTTGGCATATGAAGAAAACTGTAGGTATTGTAGGACAAATTAGAATGTATTGTCTCCAAGAAGATGGTTGGAAGAATGTTCTTATATTGGGGAAACAGGGAAGAGCCGAAGAGGTGATGTGCTTGTGGTAGAAGAGGACTACAAGGCGTTTTCTTTTACTGTCACCAAGTTGGCTCCTCACTTGGTTGAATCTGGCATGAAAAAACAATCTAGCAAAAAAATTGTGACCAAGTTAGTTTTTCATGATGATATTTATTTGTATTTACCTAAAATTAGGTTGATTTTTTTATCAAGGAATATATATAAATATTCGCAAAAACTAAATATATTTAACCTCTACTAAACCACAACTCCAATCTAGTAAAATCACCCTTCTAAGGTCCAAGTTCGAACTACAAAAAAAGACCGAGTAAGCAAGTACTATTTCCCAAGGGACATCCCCAAACTACTTGAGAAGGTGACTTGTCCATTTTATGTTTTGCACAACATAAAAGAACCTTTATATTATCTACTTTGTGAAATGTTGCTTACTAAAGCAATTATATGGTTGGTCCAACAAAATTATCTTCCCATTAATTAGTCCATTCATAGTTGCAAGGTTCGGTAAATAAATATATAGATACCTATAATTTGCTACTTGTCCATGCATAATTGAAAGATTTTTAAAACGAATAGGTACATGGCCATAATTTGCTAACTTTAGTCTACTAAATTGCATTCAGCACATAAAGTTGAGTGATCAAATACTCCTTTTTAACATATACTACCTCCGCTCCAAAGTGTAAGACGTTTTGGTGAGCTAGCATACCAAAACGGTCTTATACTTTGGAACAGAAGTAATACAATATTATGTGATTAAAGTAAAATAATTAAAATCTATGTTGATGATGTTGGTTATAAGTTAGAATTAATTAATTATCATAGGTTCCAGATAAAAAAGCAGCATGCACCTCAGTTATACCTGGCCAAACCTCGGGCCGGACCTAGCCAAGCCCCACGCAAAAAACCCAGGCCCGGGCCCAGCCCGGGCCGGCCATCGGTCCTGGTTTTTGGGCCCAAGCCCGGCCCGCACGCGTGAAAGCCCGCCGGGCCTTGGGCCTCGGGCCGGGCCCCTTCAGGAAATCAAGAAAACGACGGGCCTGGGCCCGGCCTTTGAGGTCAAAATCTAGACCCGGGCCGGGCCGGGCTTCGGACAGGGCCTAGCCAAGCCCCACGCAAAAAACCCAGGCCCGGGCCCAGCCCGGGCCGGCCATCGCTCCTGGTTTTTGGGCCCAAGCCCGGCCCGCACGTGTGAAAGCCCGCCGGGCCTCGGGCCGGGCCCCTTCAGGAAATCAAGAAAACGACGGGCCTGGGCCCGACCTTTGGGGTCAAAATCTAGGCCCGGGCCGGGTCGGGACGGGATGCCCATGGCCAGGACTAACCTCAGTACAACTACGAACCGATAGCAACCATCCAGTTCACCTCCACTCAAACAACCTTATCTCAAGCACCACCGTATGCATGGCCTCCATCGCCCAAGCCGTCTTCAGTTCCAGAACACCTGCAGGAACGCGCTAGAACCAAAACCACATAAAATGGCCCGAAAATTAAAATTAATTTATCTAAATTGTTCCTAAAGAGTGTATGGAGCAAGGCAGTACACACCTTGTAGTCTTCGGGAAGTAGAATCAGCAGCTCCAGATTGGATTTGCCACTGGCGTCGGTGCTCACTCGTGAAACAAGTAGTACTACATAAGGATTGGATTTGCCACAGCTGCTGCTGCGCGCACTTGCGGATGACTCTGGGAGGACCATGCTGCTCGCTGCGGCTCCACGTAAATCTGGCGCTCCACTGGAAGGTAGCAGGATCCCCAATGGGATCCCCTCGCGGGGAGGCTCGCTGTGACGAGCAAGGGAAGCTGATGCGCCGTCGCCGTTGTCTTGTATTCATATTCTCATACGCAGTACATAACCACGGCACATACAAGCACTCCATACACAAATGAAGACGGAAACAGGCCACAAGCCCTGCAACCTAAGCACAACGATCCTTACAGAAAGGTCAGCATCAAACTCCGGTAACCACCTGCCCGGCCGGGTGCTCGCCATCCACTCGAGCCGCCAAGAAAGAAGCCATCTTCCTGCATCGCCATCAATTGCTTTTGAGGCCACATATTGGCCTCCCGCCCAATCGGACAGGAACCGAGGTCGGGTTCCGGACTGCCGGCATATCAGCCGGGGACAATCCCCACGGAAAAGACAGCTCCATACCTTCACCATGGTTCCAGCACGCCAAAGCCGCAAAGGTAGATGAAGCACCACCAACCATAACCCGAAAACAGGGCCTGTAGCCCCAACTCCGTCGCCGCTCCGGTCGCCATCACCAGATCCAGCGAAGCTTCCGAACGCGAGATCCACCGCCACGGCGAGACGGAAAACATGGATGGCCTCGTGTACCCACTTATCTGGGCCTGTTTACGCTTTTCCCATTCGGCCCGATTAAGGAGCAACCGTCCAGGTCGGCCTGCGGAGCAGCAGCCCGGTTACGGTTGGCTGAGCTGGTTGCGCCCGTGACGTGGTAAAAAAAAGGCAATGCGTGGGGAGGTTCAGCGATCTGTAGATCTGGAGCGTACGTATAAGGATCCAACGGATGACGAGTTCAAAATGATGTGGAAGAGTGTGAGTAGCTCCGTTTTACTGTTTAGCAATGGCGCTGAAGGTGCTTGGCTAGGATTTGGGTGATTCCCTATATTGTTTGATTCCTCACGATTCTTATCCTTGGGCTGCCGATACGGTTCTACCTACCGCTGGGCTTGTTATTTAGTGTAAGTTGCTGGGCCCTAATGCTATCATGTTATTCGTGCAGGGTTTAATATTAGTTACGAGGTAGAGCATCCATGGAATGAAAAACCATAAGCAAACAATTGTTTCTAGAAACAAAGCAAACAAATAGTGATATGCTAAAAATGGCCGAATAGTGTAATTGCTCAATTTCAATAGTGTATCCATGTGAGCATAATCTCCATCAATGCCCAGCTCATGAGCTCACCCGCCCGCGAATATCCATGGGAAAAATATGTCGTCTACTAGCAAGATGCTCGTGCATTGCACGGAACATCAATATGCATTTTTTTACACAAGACCTGTTGTGATTGACCCATGCAGGAGTAATCCCATGTGTAAAAACTAATGATATCTCGAGAATTTTTATCGGAAAACTGGTATCTCAAGAATTTCATCGAAAAAGTGAAAGATGAGAGATAATATGAGGAGGAGTGGAGCGTGGTGGTGACTGGTGGTTGGACTGGGCGGAGGCATGGGGATGGACGGCGCCGGCAGGCGGCAGCGGCCACCATGCTAGATTGTTCCAGAGACTTCCTTTTTTTAATTGCTCAGCAATGAGGTTGTGGGAGATAAGGATGAACGAGGCAAGGCCTTGTGTGTAAGAGCATAATTGGTTTGGTGCCAAAAATAGGCATGCCAATGTTTGGCATGGTGCCAAATATTCGCTACTACTTGGTTGGTTACCGAGTTGTCTTGCCTATCTCACATAAAGTTGCCAATATTTGGCAAGTCTTGGTATTGCCAATATTTGGCAATTCCAATATTTGGCTAGCCAAATGTTGGCAGCAAACCAATCATGCTCTAAATGTGGAGAGAGATGTGGGTATCTTTTATAAAATTGTCATAGTTTGCTTTCTATCCGTCAGATATAGATCGGACGGTCTATATTACAAGATGGCAGGCACACCATCGTCACCAACTTGGTTTTTTTTTATAACACTAGTAGAAAACGGGCCTATTGTCCCGGTTCCTGAACCGGGACTAAAGGGTCGTTACTAATGCCCTGACCCTTTAGTCCCGGTTTTAACCAGAACCGGGACAGATGGGCCTCCACGTGGCCTGCGCGCTGAGCCCAGGCAGGAGGGCCTTTGGTCCCGGCTGGTGGCACCAACCGGGACCAATAGACCTCCACGCGTCAACATTTTTGTGGCTAGGGTTTTTGTTTTTTTAAGGGGGGGTTGGAGGTTTTGGGGGGTTAATTTAGGTATTTCATATATTGTGTTAGATAGCTAATTAATAGAGAGAAGTGTCCTCTCTTATGTCCGTGCTTGGTCGACGCTATGTACTATACGTACGTATAGAGAGGACTAGACATGCTAGCTAGCTAGTAAGCAAACGAAGGAAACAGAAGATCGTCATGAACATATATGCATACAGAGACAAGTGATATCGACCACCTCTCCTTCTCTGAGAGATTGGTCGAACAACAAGTTCTCGTATATCTATTCGACACTAACGGCTACATATATACAATAATTATCTCTTACAAATATAATCTCCTAAATTACGGACGCATGGTCCACATAGTATTCTCCGTCTTCAGCGATCACGTGGTCAAGAAAGAATGCCGCCAATTCCTCCTTAATTGCTCGCATGCGATCTGGTGCTAGGAGTTCATCCTGCATCCGGAACATCTAATTTGAAGAAGGGGGTCAATACATATATATATGAATGAATGAAACTCAACACAAATTATGGTAATAAAATAAAATTGTGAATATTGTTATTTACGCACTTCATATTGTTCAGCAGAGTAGCCCCGCTCACAGGTCGTGTGTCGGATGGACTCACAAACTTATTATCCACAGAAATAATTCCCTTGGTCCTGCCACAACCACTTTACAAGAAATAGAGGTCAATCAAACAGATAAGCAAGAATGCCAAATGGTATTGATGAAACTAGCGCTTGAATCAATAGCTAGGAGATGCACGGAACATGCTACTATAGTACTTACTTTCGGGTGTCTAAATTGCAGCTCCTTCGGCAGTCCCGGAGCTTTTTTGGTGAATTTTCTCCAAACCGTGCCAGAGAAAGAAAACAATTACTTAATATCAGAAATGAACAAAGTTGCTGATATGATGGATAATGATCGATTTAACTTACTTCTCGAGTATTTGAGTCATGTCCGCATACTCCTGGGGATCTTTTCGTTTAGAGTCCAAGACAGTTACTACTCCCTGCTCAAGCCTAATCTCTAGGAGAATATAGTGGTACCCGCGCACGCATGCATAACTCATCAATTACATTACTATAACCTGGACTAATATATAAGGGAAACCGAATATGCACAAGACAGTAACACTCACTTGAAGTTGTAAGGAAAGAGTATTATATCTTTGTTTTCATTTATTTTGAATGATCGTAGCAAGTTGGCCTCGGTATCTGCGGCACGAAGTTCAACCTCAGTTGCATCTATGAGATATGTGTTAATGAACCCAATATCACTGACTTGTCTTTTCTTCAATTCGGCGATCTTCAATCTGCATAATATAGTGAGGATAATTATAAATACATGCAATGAAAGAGCTGAGCTATATAGAGAGACTTAATGACAGAATTAGTAGTACTTCCAGACAGTAGCAGGTGACCGTTGCTTTATCGAGGGCCAATTGATTGAAAAACGGATAGAACTCCTCAAACGGAATAGGCAACAGATCAATTCCAACGAGATCATGCTCCTTTTTAACTCTCACATACAAAGTACTCCTCCCCCAGACTCTCTGCAGATTTTCAAGTACCAATCATGCAATCTTCGCATCATCGTTGATAGAGATCTTTCATCTTTGACGAGAGGCTTCCTGTACTCGTATCTGTGTATCTGCACGTCCATGAAATCATAATGTACATCGTCGGGCAGGTAATCTCCAAGATTGCTATAACCGGGCACCATCCTCGGATCGACGATGTCGCTAGGCACCTTGAGCGGGGGGCACGATTTATTCCCTTGTTCGCCGAGCTGGGCAATTTGTTTCCCAGCTGCTCATCGTTCTTTCATCCTTTGATCACTGACTGTACTTCCCGACCGCTCCGCTTCGGCCCATGTCTTTCCAATAATGCGCTCATAGTTGCCTTTCGGCGGAGACTTGGGTGGTTTTTCCAGGGCAGCCAGAGTGTGCTTCGCTTTCACCGGATCTACCATCTCCTCCGAAGGTGGATATCTCTTTGCTTTCAACCCTTGAAACCAGTCATCCACTTCGGTTCGCGCGATCTTCGCGTTCTCCTCCGGGGTCCTCTCGTATGGTAACTTCTCTGGAGTCTTCAGAGAAGGACCGAATCTATATGTCCTCCCGCCTCTGGCTGTACTGCTAGACGCCGGCCGAGCAGACGGAGCGGTTGTCTTCTTTACTTGCTTACGAGGCGGAGGAGAAGGACTACGACGCGCCGGAGCAGCTGCCGGAGCGGCGGCGGGTCTCTTCCGCCCTTGCTGACGAGGCGGAGAAGGAGGAGGCTGGCTGCTCGGGTGCGCCGGCGCAGGCGGAGAAGGAGGCGGAGTGCCACCACGCGCCGGAGAAGGAGCCGGCCGAGTGCCCTGATCGTCGCTCGCCGGAGGAGGAGGCGGTGGAGGAGGCGGAGTGCCCTGACTCGCCGGAGGAGGAGGAGGAGGCGGAGGCGTCCAGTTCGGAAGGTTGATGAGCTCCTTCCGCCATAGGCATGGAGTCTTCAGAGAAGAACCCTGCCGAGTCTCCCCTTCTCCGGTAGGGTGGTCAAGCGGGAGGTCCTCAAATCCCTCTGTTATTTCATCCACCATCACCTTAGCATATCCTTCTGGAATCGGCCGACAGTGAAAAGTTGCACTGGGTTCATTAGGAAAAACAGAGCCAACAGCCGCCTTGACCTTCATATTAATGCATTGCATCATAAGGTGGCAATTTTGAGACTCCGTGATAGCATCCACGGGATAGCTGGCAGGAGCCGTCAAGACATGCTTCGGCTGAAGCAGCTCGGTGGAAGCCACGCTGCTTCTCCGCTGAGATGGCGGGGTAGCTTCGGGGGAAGCTTCGGCATTTTGTTTGCTGCGATTTGCTTCTCGTTCCTCTATCCATTGTACCCTTGCTTTAAGCGCCTGCAGTTCGGTCTGCTGCACTTTCTTCCTCCTCTCCTGGCATTTGTAACCGCCTGCGTCCGGAAACCCAGCCTTCCACGGAATGGTGCCTAGCGTGCCTCGTGTCCGTCCAAGGTGCTCAGGATTCCCGAGGGCCATTGTGAGCTCGTCGTTCTCTCTGTCTGGAACGAACGTCCCTTGCTGCGTTGCTTCGATATAGTACCGAAGGTTCTTGAAGGGTATATCAAGTTGCTCGTCCTTCCAAACGCACATCCGTGTTACAGGGTCCAAGGATCCGCCAGCCCCGAAGAACCAAGTCCGGCAACGGTCTGGCCAGTTCATTGTCTCTGGTTCGATCCCTTTATCAAGCAGATCAGTCTCAGCCTTTGCCCACTTAGGCCGGCCTTTGAGGTAGCCACCTGACCCCGTGCGATGGTGAAGCTTCTTCTTCGCAGCATTTTTCTTGTTTGTCTCCGACATCTTCTTACTATTATCCTATGTCTTGTGGGCCACAAATTCGGGCCATTGATCTCTGATCTTCTCAAATTTGCCGATGAATTGTGGTGTCTCTTCTTTGTCGACAAACCTTTTCAGCTCATTCTTCCACCTCCTGAATAGCTCTGCCATCTTCTTAAGAGCAGCAGACTTAATTAATTGCTCTATAACCGGCTTCTCCGGATCCTCCTCTGGCGGTAGGGTGAAATTTGCCTTCAGCTCATTCCAAAGATCACCTTTCTGCATATCATTGACATAAGACACCTCAGGGTCTTCTTTAGCCGGCTTAAACCATTGGTGGATGCTGATCGGGATCTTGTCCCTATCAAGAACCCCGCACTGAGCAGTAAATGCATCCTTCATCCGGATGGGTTCAATCGGTAGGCCGTCGCGCGCGATTGCTGTGATCTCAAACCTTTCATCCTCGCGCAACTTTTTCTTCGGGCCTCTTCTCTTTACGAAGTTGTGCTCGGTCCGGAGGGCTAGAAAAAAGAAGAAAGACGAGAGTTAATTAATATGTGTACATACCAAAACAATGAATGCATCAATTAGCTAGTCTAAGCACATGCTTAACTAATATATTTACCTGGCCGGACTCTGTTCGGTCACCGGAGCCGTCACCCTATTCTTTCGGACCTGCTTCTTCACCCTGCTGTTCTTTCGGACTTGCTTCTTCACCCTACTGTTCTTCCAGACCATCATTGTCGTTAAGATAACACACATGACATCACCTCTGTCTAAGATTATGTCCCGCAACGTCTCTTCTGCTTTCTCGTCTCGTCCGTGCTCCATTGTTTCTGCAAATATATATTACAACATGGCAATTATTACACAAGCATGACAACACGTGGATATATTAGTTTGGGTGTACTCCTCGAGAGTTTTCACTGTCGAAGTTATCTGGGAGGGGGTAATATCGACAATGATGAGATACATACACGGGAAAATAATGTTATCGGGGAGCGGGTATATCGACCCCCCCCCCCCACGTGTTGAAGTTATCGGGAGGGGTTTATATCGACAACGACGGCATACGTACATGGGAAAATAATATTATCGGGGAGGGGGTATATCGACCCCCCCCCCCCCGTGTTGAAGTTATCGGGAGGGGGCATATCGACCCCCCCCCTCATGTTGAAGTTACCGGGAGGGGGTAATATCGACAATGATGAGATACATACAAGGGAAAATAATGTTATCGGGGAGCGGGTATATCGACCCCCCCCCCACGTATTGAAGTTATCGGGAGGGGTTTATATCGACAACGACGACATACGTACATGGGAAAATAATATTATCGGCGAGGGGGTATATCGACCCCCCTCCCACGTGTTGAAGTTATCGGGAGGGGGTATATCGACCCCCCCTCGTGTTGAAGTTACCGGGAGGGGGTAATATCGACAACGATGAGATACATACACGGGAAAATAATGTTATCGGGGAGAGCGGGTATATCGCCCCCCCCCCACGTGTTGAAGTTATTGGGAGGGGTTTATATCGACAACGACGACATACGTACATGGGAAAATAATAATATCGGGGAGGGGGTATATCGACCCCCCACGTGTTGAAGTTATCGGAAGGGGTATATCGACGACGACAGACCCGATAAAACATAAGAAAACGAAGAAGAAATAAAAAGAGGAGAAGAAGAAAGGAATAGCTAGAGGAGAAGATCGAAGAAAAAAAGAAGAAAAAAAAGAGGAGAAGAAGAAAGGAATAGAGGAGAAGAAGAGAAAATTTCTCCTCTTCTTTTCCTCTTCTTCTCCTCTATTCCTTTCTTCTTCTCCTCTTCTTTTTCTTCTTTTTTCTTCTTCTTATTTATTTCTCCTCTTCTTCCTGTCCCCTCTTCTTCTCCTTTCTTCCTCTACTTATTTCCTTTTTCCTCTCATTCTTTTTCTTCTTCTTCCTTCTTAAAAATACATGAAGTAGTATTGCCTAATTCATTATTCATATGAATATACAAACATTTGCATATTTACAATAATTAATATCACCAAAAAAATCTATGAACAGAAAAAATCCTAATTTTTCTAAAAAACTATCTTTTGCATATATACATGAACATATATATACATAGATAACATATGTACTTATATATAAAAAACAAGCATATATATGAAAAAAAATGCTAGCTAGGGAGGGCGCCGGCAGGACCAGGAGGACCGCGGGGTCGGCGGCGAGGATGGCGACGGGGCAGTGGGCGCACGCTCGGGGTAGGGGGCGCGGGCGACAGCGAGGGCAGGCCGGGACGGCGCGCGTCGGGGAAGGGGCCGGCGCGGGCGGGCCGGGTCGGCGTGCGTCGGGGCAGGGGCGCGCGCGATGGCGACGGGGCGGGCCGGGGCGGCGCGCGTCAGGGTAGGGGCGCGGGCGACGGCGACGACGGGGGCGGGCCAGGGCGGGCGGCGTCGGCGTCGTCGGGGCCGGCAACTGCAAGATGAGAGTGAAAATTTCCTAAGTGTTAACTTATATAGCAGAGCCTTTAGTACCGGTTCGTGGCAGCAGCCGGGACTAAAGGTGGGCATTAGTCGCGGTTGGTGCCACCAACCGGTACCAAAGGTCACTTTTCAGCAGCCCAAAGGGCGGGATGCGGCGGCCTTTGGTCCGGGTTGGTGCCACCAACCGGGACTAAAGAGGGGCATTGGTCCCGGTTGTTGCCACGAACCGGTACCAATGCCCCCGTTTAGTCCCGATTGGTGCCACCAACCGGGACCAAAGGCCTTGTGCTGCTGCGCCCGCGTCGAAAGTTTAGTCCCACCTCGCTAGTTGAGAGGGGTGCGCAGTGGTTTATAAGCCCCACTGTCGCACCCCTCTCGAGCTTCTCTCCATTGCAGGCTTACGAGCCTAATTGTCACTGCTATGCTTGTGGGCCTACTGGGCCTCCTGCGGGCCTGAATCCTGGCCCATGGATGGGTTTCTAGTCGTATTCAGGCCGTGGGGGCCAGTAGGTGGCACTTTTTTGTTTTTTTGTTTATTTATTTATTTTATTTTCTTTTGTGTTTTGCTTTATTTTTTAATTCCTTATGCTTTTAGTTTTAGAAAAATTATAAAATTTTTGTTAATGCCATTAGTTTTCAAATTTGAAAACACTTTTTTTGTTTTTTTGTTGCTTTATTTATTTTATTTTGTTTCTACTTACAACAAAATACTTATTGTTGCTATTTTTATTTTTATTTCAGTTTTTTTGTTTTGTTTTCTGCATTATTTATTTTCTATTGTTTTTTGCTTTATTTTTTAATTCTTTTTGCTTTTAGTTTTAGAAAAATTATAAACTTTCTGTTAGTGCCATTAGTTTTCAAATTAGAATAGTTAAAATTTGAATTCTTTGAAATTTGTGTGAATCACAAGTTTGTTGCCCTCTTGAGAGTGTTCTTGGTGAGAACATTGTTGACAAGGAGCGAACCGGGATTAAAGGTATTACGAGGGCTAAACCATAAGACATTAAAGCATTTGAAATGAACTCTGAAAAAGTTGGCATAGCATGTGCATGTTCAAAATGGAGAACTGTTACAAAGTTGGCATGGTATCATCATAATAGTTGCGGGAGAAAGTTTTCACTTTTTCTTCGCTTGTGTCATTTGCTTATTGCGCCGTAACCATGGATAATCTTCATCGTTTATCAGGATGCTTGGGTCAGCCTTGAATTTGAAGGGAGGAATTTCATGAAACTTTTCATAATCTTCAGACATGTCTGTCTTGCCCTCTACTCCCACGATGTCCCTTTTTCCTGAAAGAACTATGTGGCGCTTTGACTCATCGTATGATGTATTCGCTTCCTTATCTTTTCTTTTTCTCGGTCTGGTAGACATGTCCTTCACATAGATAATCTGTGCCACATCATTGGCTAGGACGAATGGTTCGTTAGTGTACCCAATATTTTCCAGATCCACTGTTGTCATTCGTACTGTGGGTCTACCTGTACCCCGCCTCCTGATAGATTGACCCATTTGCACTTAAACAAAGGGACCTTAAAATCATGTCCGTAGTCAAGTTCCCCATATGTCCATTATGTAACCATAATATGTGTCCTTTCCCTTCTCAGTTGTTGCATCAAAGCGGACACCGCTGTTTTGGTTGGTGCTCTTTTCATCTTGTTCAATCGTGTAAAATGTATTCCCATTTATCTCGTATCCTTTGTAAATCAATACAGTCAAAGATGGTCCCCTGGACAACAAGTACAGCTCATCACAAACAGTGTTGTCACCTCTGAGACGTGTTTCCAACCAACTGCTGAAAGTCCTGATGTGTTCACATGTAATCCAGTCGTCGCACTGCTCTGGGTGTTTGGAGCGCAGACTATTCTTGTGTTCATCGACATACGGGGTCACCAAGGTAGAGTTCTGTAAAACTGTGTAGTGTGCTTTAGACCAAGAACGCCCGTCCCTACATATTATTGAGTCCGCTCCTAGCGTGCCTTTTCCAGTCAGTCTCCCCTCATACCGCGATTTAGGGAGACCTATCTTCTTAAGGCCAGGAATGAAATCAACACAAAACCCGATGACATCCTATGTTTGATGGCCCATGGAGATGCTTCCTTCTGGCCTAGCGCGGTTACGGACATATTTCTTTAGGACTCCCATGAACCTCTCAAAGGGGAACATATTGTGTAGAAATACGGGCCCCAGAATGACAATCTCGTCGACTAGATGAACTAGGACGTGCGTCATGATATTGAAGAAGGATGGTGGGAACACCAGCTTCGAAACTGACAAGACATTGCGCCACATCACTCCTTAGCCTTGATATGATTTCTGGATCGATCACCTTCTGAGAGATTGCATTGAGGAATGCACATAGCTTCACAATGGCTAATCGGACATTTTCCGGTAGAAGCCCCCTCAATGCAACCGGAAGCAGTTGCGTCATAATCACGTGGCAGTCATGAGACTTTAGGTTCTGGAACTTTTTCTCTGGCATATTTATTATTCCCTTCATATTCGACGAGAAGCCAGTCGGAACCTTCATACTGAGCAGGCATTCAAAGAAAATTTCTTTCTCTTCTTTCATAAGAGCGTAGCAGGCAGGATCTTCATACTGCTTCGGAGGCATGCCATCTTTTTCGTGCAAACGTTGCCGGTCCTCCCGTGCCTCACGTGTATCTTTTGTCTTCCCATACATGTCCAAGAAGCCTAACATGTTCACGCAAAGGTTCTTCGTCACGTGCATCATGTCGATTGAAGAGCGGACCTCTAGCTCTTTCCAGTAGGGTAGGTCGAAGAATATAGATTTCTTCTTCCACATGGGTGCGCGTCCCTCAGCGTCATTTGGAACAGCTAGTCTGCCGGGACCCTTTCCAAAGATTACGTGTAAATCATTGACCATAGCAAGTACGTGATCACCGGTACGCATGGCGGGCTTCTTCCGGTGATCTGCCTCGTCTTTGAAATGCTTGCCTTTCTTTCGACATCGATGGTTGGTCGGGAGAAATCGACGATGGCCCACGTACACATTCTTCCTGCATCTATCCAGGTATATACTTTCGGTGTCATCCAAACAGTGCGTGCATGCGTGGTATCCCTTGTTTGTCTGTCCTGAAAGGTTACTGAGAGCGGGCCAATCGTTTATGGTCACGAACAACAACGCCTTTAGGTTAAATTCCTCTTGTTTGTTCTCATCCCACGTGCGTACACCGTTTCCATTCCACAACTGTAAAAGTTCTTCAACTAATGGCCTTAGGTACACATCAATGTCGTTGCCGGGTTGCTTAGGGCCTTGGATGAGAACTGGCATCATAATGAACTTCCGCTTCATGCACATCCAAGGAGGAAGGTTATACATACATAGAGTCACGGGCCAGGTGTTGTGATTGCTGCTATGCTCCCGAAAGGATTAATGCCATCCGCGCTTAAAGCAAACCATACGTTCCTTGGGTCCTTTGCAAACTCATCCCAGTACTTTCTCTTGATTTTTCTCCACTGCGACCCGCCAGCGGGTGCTCTCAACTTCCCGTCTTTCTTACGGTCCTCACTGTGCCATCGCATCAACTTGGCATGCTCTCCGTTTTTGAACAGACATTTCAACCGTGGTATTATAGGAGCATACCACATCACCTTCGCAGGAACCCTCTTCCTGGGGGGCTCGCCGTGAACATCACCAGGGTCATCTCGTCTAATCTTATACCGCAATGCACCGCATACCGGGCATGCGTTCAGATCCTTGTATGCACCGCGGTAGAGGATGCAGTCATTAGGGCATGCATTTATCTTCTGCACCTCCAATCCTAGAGGGCATACGACCTTCTTTGATGCGTATGTACTGTCGGGCAATTCGTTATCCTTTGGAAGCTTCTTCTTCAATATTTTCAGTAGCTTCTCAAATCCTTTGTCAGGCACAACATTCTCTGCCTTCCACTGCAGCAATTCCAGTACGGTACCGAGCTTTGTGTTGCCATCTTCGCAATTGGGGTACAACCCTTTTTTGTGATCCTCTAACATGCGATCGAACTTCAACTTTTCCTTTTGACTTTCGCATTGCGTCCTTGCATCGACAATGACCCGGCGGAGATCATCATCATCGGGCACATCGTCTGGTTCCTCTTGATCTTCAGCAGCTTCACCCGTTGCAGCATCATTGGGCACATCGTCTGGTTCCTCTTGATCTTCACCAGCTCCCCCCGTTGCAGCATCACCGTATTCAGGGGGCACATAGTTGTCATCGTACTCTTCTTCTTCGCCGCCTTCCATCATAACCCCTGTTTCTCCGTGCCTTGTCCAAACATTATAGTGTAGCATGAAACCCATGTAAAGCAGGTGGGTGTGAAGGATTTTCCGGTCAGAGTAATACTTCGTATTCCCACAATTAGGACATGGACAACACATAAAACCATTCTGCTTGTTTGCCTCAGCCGCTTCGAGAAATTCATGCACGCCCTTAATGTACTCGGAGGTGTGTCTGTTACCGTACATCCATTGCCGGTTCATATGTGTGCGTTATATATAATTAAGTGTGTCAAAAACCATTACAGAACATCATGAATAGATAATTAAGTGACCAAATTAATATAAGTTCATCATCACATTAAAACCAAAGTACATACATAGTTCTCATCTAACAACATACAGCTCTCCAGAGCATCTAATTAATTAAACCATACATTGAAACTATGTAAAACATTTCAATGCGAAAACAAACGCGATCATAATCGCAACCAAGGTAACAATTGATCCAACAACATAATGATACCAAGCCTCACTATCAATGGCATATTTTCTAATCTTTCTAATCTTCAAGCGCATTTTCTCCATCTTGATCTTGTGATCATCGACGACATCGGCAACATGCAACTCCAATTCCATCTTCTCCCCCTCAATTTTTTTCAATTTTTCTTTCAAATACTCGTTTTCTCTTTCAGCTAAATTTAACCTCTCAACAATAGGGTCGGTTGGAATTTCGGGTTCACATACCTCCTAGATAAATAAAATCTATGTCACGTTGGTCGGCATAATTTTCATAAACAATAAATGAACCAATAGTTATAAAGATAATATATACCACATCCGAATCATAGACAGGACGAGGGCCGACGGGGGCGGATACCAAAACCATCGCACTATATAAGATGCAATAATAAAAGTAAGAAAATGATACAAGTATCTATCTAAACATACAAGTAAGAATATTTTTCCTTTCAGAAAGAAGATAAGAACAAGAGGCTCACCACGGTGGTGCCGGTGATGAGATCGGCGCGGGTGATCGACGGCGGTGAAGACGGGGGCGGGGCGTGACAGACCGCTAAACCTAGACAAATATTGAGGAAAATGGAGCTTGGAGGTCGAGCTTGGAGAGTAGAAAGCTTAAGTAGTGTGTCTCGGGCATTCCATCGAACACCTTGTGTGCATAGGAGGTGAGCTAGAGCACCACCAAGCCCTCTCCCCCTCGGCCAGAAAAAACAGAGCAGTGTGCTCTGCTCTTGCGCGAGGGGGTATATATAGGGGGACAAAAGGCCCCCCTTTAGTCCCGATTCATGCCACCAACCGGGACCAATGGTGGTGGGCCAGGAGCCAGGACCATTGGTCCCGGTTCGTCCCATAAACCGGGACCAAAAGGTCCAGACGAACCGGGAGCAATGGCCCACGTGGCCCGGCCGGCCCCCTGGGCTCACGAATCGGGTCCAATGCACCCATTGGTCCCGGTTCTAGACTGAACCGGGACTAATGGGCTTACCCGGCCTGAACTTTTGCCCCCTTTTCTACTAGTGTAAGAGTAGAGATATATGTGTCTCTCCGGTGGTGGAGCTTGAACCAAATCTCTGGTGGGACAATGGGCTAAGGAGGGAGGAAATTATGAGGTTTGGGCTATTTTTATTGCACTTATGGCTCAAATATTATGAAACAGTAGGAGAATTCTTCATGGGCTGGCAGGGCCGTGGCCCAGGTTGGCCACCATGAAGCTCCGCGAGTGTATGTGTCGAACAAGCACAATGTCCATGTCCCGCCAAAAAGAAGCAAGGTATCCATGCCCCGCCAAAAAAGGGTATCCACGAGTACTCGTATTGATGGATAATTTTGCCCGTGAAGCTGCAAACTCTGCACTCTGCACAACGCTAGAGCATTATGCAGCCTTAGCATTGGATTTTGTGTTGCGGACGATTTAGAGGGTGCTTGGATCCAAGGGACTTATTTTAGTCCGACTAAAAATAGTCTCTTTAAAAGGCTAAAGTTTCAAGCACCCCTGACTAAAGAGGGGCTAAAACTAGTCTTGAGACTAAATTTTTTTAGTCAGGGGTACCCCTACTAAAATGTGTGGATTAGTCCTCTCTCTCCTCATTTAACTCCTCTCGTTTAACACATGCGAGTTCCAAATTGGAGAGTTTGGAGGATAATAAATGCTCATTAATTTGATTTTAGTCTCTTTAGTATTTGGATCCAAGCATGGGTGAGGCTAACAAATTTTAGTCTCACTACTTTTAGTCATGAGACTAAAACGTATTCAAGCACCCTCTTAGCTGGTCGTGCTAGGCTGTCACAGTAATGCATATTTATTGATGACCTGTGTAGTTCCATTATTCATGTTCATTAACAAATAATCATTCTAGAGGCACACACAAAACTCAACGGGTCCAAATACTTTAATCCATCAAGTTGTACAATGCAATGGATCCATCTTGAGAGCTCGGGCTAGCTGCACCTACATGGCGTTTCATGCTAGTAAACCACTCAGGCACGAGGCACATAATGAAGTAAGTGCGTGCGTGCGTGTGTGTGTGTGTCAACTACCCCTCTCCCAGCGCAACGTCGGTATTCACTAGACTTGTGCAATCAAGACATCATGACACATGTAGTGAAAAAATAAATTGTGTGCAACAAATAATATGCATATGGGAATCATAAGGTAACATCAACGGATGTAGGATAATATGTAAGGTCGCATATAAGTCTTGTACACGATTTACACGCATCTTATAAATTGTGCGGGGTTACAAGAATGTGGCCAACATGGATGGACTAGTGCCCCACTTGGGTCAAGCAAGGGGGGTTTTCGTTTACGAAATATGAAAGTAAAGTAGAGTGAATGACATGACACATTACAAAGCTCATAGCTCGAGAGAGATGTAGTGGAACCCCCAAAAGTAATCTCCATAAGGCACTTGCATAAAGCAAATTTTGTTTTTTCAAACGTTCACTCTATAACATTTGTAGCCATGATATCTCAAAATTCTGCTGTACAAAAGAAAATGGTAACTCACACACAAATATACTTAATCATAATTATAGAAATGTTAGCAATTAAAAAGACTCATGTTTAAACAAGTACTACAGTATGATCTGAGCCATTCTACCTAGGCAGACGGCCAGCGACACTAATTAATACTAGTACTATTGTATTTACAATGATGAACACAATCACATTGAAGGCATAATATACAACAAAGGGGAATTGTCGACTTATGCGTCTTTTGGAACGCCGTAGATGTTCAGAACAACCGCCAACCAAAAACCGCACAACACCTAGAAACGATCCGGGCGTTGCAAAGCTTGCAAGCAGTGTCATCAAGATGTACAACCCACCGTACATCAGCTGAGACAATGCAATCTTCATGGGGTTCTTGTCGCTCACCACGGCGGCTATAGCCATGAAGAAGGCTAGCATCATGCTATTCAGTGCCACCCAAAGGAAATGCATCGACACAATGAAGCCTATCCAGGAGCCATTTGTCCGTGAAGCTCTCCCATAGATAAGCAGTATTGTTGCAACCACAGATGTGGTCACGGCAATGGTGTCCAACACCAAGAAGGCGTTGTAGAAACGATCCCCGTCAAGATTTGCTTTTCCATCAGATCCATATGATCCAGGCACGTTGAACGCTGCAGAGAAGGCGATTGTCGCCACGAGTGTGGAGACAATCGCAAGATTTTTCGATGTCGTCTCTCGCCATTTCATGATATCCTGACCCTTCCATTTCTCTATATGGTCTTGCCTCTCTGGCCTGAACCGTGCTCCAGAAATATACAGCTTCACCACTAGCTTTATCTGCATATTCATAAACAAACATTATGTATATGAACTCCATGTGTATTTACCTCTTGTTTTCATAGTACCATGAATTATAGCAAACAAATTACTGATTTTTTTTACAAGAATAGATTGTTCTCTCAGCCTCTGCATCAACGGTTCCACACATCTCACTAACTATTTATACTAGATGCATCCCTTAGTATTGTGATGAGGAAGTACTTGCAAGTTAAAAATGGAGATACACACCATACACAGACCCTGTAAGTGGCTCACCACCCGCTGGTCTAGGTGACCCAGCCCCGTGTCGCCCCCCGCGGGCGACCCGGGCGCCCAACCCTAGCCGCCGCCGAACCCAGCCCCCACCTCCTTCCTCTCCTCCCGCCGCCGCCGGCAGGCAAAGCCCGCGCGGGGCCGGCGGCGGCGGGATCTCGCTTGCCCTCGCCTGGAACACGGGCCGCGGGGAGCTGCTTCCTCGGGCGCGGCGGCAGAGCTCGGCGGCCGGCGCATCGGGTGGCGCGCGCTGGTGTCGGGGCGGGGCGGCGCGGCCTGCTGGCCGGTGACGGCACGTCACGGTGGAGCGCGCGGGCCGGTGGCGGCGCGGCGTTCTTCGCGGCAGAGCTTGTTCTGGTCAGATCCGCGTCGGCCGATCTGACGCGGCGGCCTCGCTGGTGCGGACGGCGCTCCTCCGGCGGCAGGGAGTGCTCGTCGGTGAGGTAGGCCGGATCCCCTCGGCTACGCGGCGAGGTACCGGTGGGCGCTGGTCATGGCGCGGGGAGGCCCCAGGCTCCCCTCGTCAGATCGGAGGCGATCTGGTCCGCTCGTGATGCATGACCTCCGGCCGGCCTGGATCTCCGGCGTGCACGCGCCTGCTGATGTTGTGGCTGGTTCGGAGGTGGCGGCAGGGTGCTTGGCCGGGGGAAACCCTTGGCCGCCGGTGGCGGTCACGGCGTCGATGGCGTCCCGGACGCCATTCCCTCCTTGGTGGCGGCGCCGAGGCTAAACCTCCCCTGCCTCCCCCCTTCCCCTGCGCTCGGGTGAAAACCCTAGCCCCGGTGGCTAAGGGCGGCGGCGCCACAGCGTCGTCACCTTCTTGAAGGCGCCGACTTGGGCATGGGGATGCTGGGTGTGCATGGCGAGCTTGTCTGGTTCCTGGTGGCGGCCCGTCTGGTCTACCGCGTCGCAGCTTCGGGCTGTTCTCGTGGTTGCGGTGCTTATCTTCCGGCCGTGTCTCCGATGGCGACCTCGCCCTTCCTCACCTTGTACTTGCCGTGGTGGAGCGGTACTCCATCTCACTCATTGATGGCGGCGGAGATCGGCGGCATGGCGCCGTGGAGGCTCGGCGTCCGATGCGTGGAGGTGGACTTGTGCAGGAGGAGGCGGCTGTCTGGCGTCATGGTGACGTCGATGGCAGAAGTGGCCTTCACAAGGTAGAAGACTCAATATAATCTGAAGACGGACTTGTGAAAGATGGCGGCGACGACGCAAGAGTGCGTCTGACCGGATTGTGCTCCAGACCCGGTATGTGGCTCGGCTGGGGCTTCCGGCTTTTGATGTTAGGTTTAGGTGAGTGGTTTGGGTAGTGGCCCAGCTAGCATCTCTTCATCATATGGATAAGAGTAGCGGCATATGTTGCCAAGATGGTGGATTCAGATATATTGTTTGTAATACCTTGTAAGGTCCTCAAGAATAATTAATAAAGTGGCCGTATGCATCTCCCAGATGCAGAGGCCGGGGGTCATCCTCCTTTTCTAAATAAAATTAAAAAAAATCAAAAATGAAGAGGGTAATTACCATTGAGTAGAAACCAGTAGAATCCTCTATGAGATCAGATGGTGTCCGGCCTGCATTGTTCATCATGTGGGTATGCACCTTCTTACACGCTAACAGCTTGGAGATGACCTTGTGCTCCCCTGCCGCCACGGCCAAATGCAGCGGCGTGTTCCCTTCCTTGTCTTGCATGTTCAGAAGATGTTCCAGCATCTTGCTTTTGATAACATAGGACATGACGGAAGAGCGGCCCTTCATGGCCGCAACATGCACAAAGCTTCTGCCCCGGGTATCGCGAACGTCGGCGCAAGAAGGGTATAGTTCCAGCAGCAGGCGGACGGCGGCTACATGGCCCATCCTTGCCGCGGCATGCAGAGCTGAGACGCCGTCGCTGTCCTGCAGATAGGCGGTGCTGGGCGGTGAATGTGTTAGGAGCGATTCGATGATCAAGCAGTCACCGTCCGATGCGGCAAAATGGAGCGGGCTGCTCTTGTTTTTGTCAAGGTTGCCGGTGAGTGCCGGCCTCCATTGCAAGAGCAAGTCAACCATTTCTGCAGATGAAAGGG
The DNA here is from genome assembly GCA_032464435.1 of Aegilops umbellulata. Lineage (NCBI taxonomy): Eukaryota > Viridiplantae > Streptophyta > Magnoliopsida > Poales > Poaceae > Aegilops > Aegilops umbellulata. The sequence goes on along the minus strand of CP136060.1, from coordinate 642,758,990 downwards.
TGGTTTGTTACATTTGCTATGCTTGGAGAGTTCTTGAACTGTTGTCAAAGGGTAGGGGATATCAGATGATCTATCTTGGAATATAGAAATTCAGTTCAAAACTTCAAGGAACTGGAATAACACTATTACAATAAATTCAAAGAGGTTGTTTTGACTTTTGAGAGGTGTTCCGATTTCAGGACTGCCTGAAAGAAAATTCCCCGCAAAGAACAAGAAAGAAAATTCACAGGTTGGGAAAAGTTGGACACGTTTAGGATGGGCAAATGGGCTGCGTTATCTCGTGCACAAGTGGAGCAGTTTCATTGGCACGATTTGCCGAAATAGTTTTTAAACAACATAAGTTGATCTGCAAGGCACCACAGGATTCTAAATTCAAGTTGACATTGTATGTGCACACATGTCACAACTCCACATACGTCACACCGAAAATGGTCAACTTCTCACAAACTATAGTAGGTTAACTGTACGAATTGCCCATTGATCAACGCTACGTGTTCCATTCCTCCATTTTGACCACAGATGTTGACATGAAGCATGGATTTTTTTGTGGTGCAATCGGAAAGAACGAAGAAAACAAACCTGAACTCTGGAGAACGGCGGCGTGCAAGGCATTCTGCGAGCTCGGTCCGGCGGCCGACGCGTCGCCGCGCGAGGCGATGGCTCTGACGGCGTCCACGGACCCGCTCATCACCGCCAGGTACAGAGCCGACACGCCGGCGCCGTCCAGCTCCGCGGCGAGCTCCGGCGCCAGCTTCATGAGCCTCTCCACCGCGGCGAGGTGGCCGTGCCTCGCGGCCAGGTGCAGCGCCGTGTCCCCGGCGCCGTTCCTGCCGCGGAGGATCCCGCGGAGCGCGTCCTCCTCCACGTTCGCCCGGGCCAGCCGGACGAGGGCCTCCGCGGCGGCGACGTGCAGCAGCGTGTTCCCCTCGCCAGTGACCTCCTGGGTCGTACATGGTCGCCCATGGTGATCAACAACCGCGATACCTTTGGCTTTGGAGTGCGCTGCCGGCGGTGCGTCGCCGATTCTTCCCGCCAGGAGGCCGGCGACCTCCTGCGTGCGCCCCTCGAACGCCGCGACGTAGAGCCGGGAGCACATGAAGGAGCCTCCATCATCCTTGAAGTCACCGGCTGCTTGTCTGAGTTCCATAAGTCAGTCTTTTTGTTGAAGTTGGACATTAATTCTGGTTTTGGGGGCTTATATTCATGACACACGGAGTCGGCCAGAGGAATCCTCTCCGTCCATACCAATACCATTCATTTGACATGTGTAGTATAGCATATCCTCTGTTGAATGGGGTTTACAGGTGGTACCCGGGAGGCCGGCGTTGTCAAAGATAACACGCTACACGATGCTCTCTCCTGCTATACTAGTCACTCCAAATAAATAAATATTCCCCGGCCTTGTAGCTTGTGAGGACAAACAACTGCATTTTTGTTAGAGCAGATACAATGAGATACATAAGCAGATTATAAAGACTAAAATATTGTATCTTTTTTAATCGAAGAAGAGAGAACGAAAGCGGGCTCAGTCATAATGGGAGTAACTTAGGTAGTAGTAACATAATACATCCCAAAGCAAATTTGCTTATGTGATATGAAGTTAATGAGGAGAGAGATGCTTGTGGTAACATAATATGTTATCATAACATAACACACCCCGAGGCAAAATGAGTCTATATCTCAATTAATGAAGGTTTGCATGTTACCATCGATATGTTACTACCCATTAAAAATAGTAACATAGACTAGTAGTCTAAGTTACTCCCCACTATGACCAGCCTAAGAACCGACTGTAGCACGAGATCCAATACACTTTGTGAGGTTGTAAGGCGGAGCAACTATTATTGTAGTAGTCCCTCGGTCCTATAATGTAAGATGATTTTTAACACTATGTACTCGCTGCCTGAACTTGCGCTGGCCACACCCAAGGCGGAGCCCACGAAGGCCGCGCCAGAACCACCAGCCGTCGAGGAGAGGTACGCGTGGACTGGCGTCCTCTGCGAGTGGGTGACTGTGCCGGCCGTTGCTCTGGGCGCGACGCCGTAGCAGGAGGCGGCGTACCTCGAGCACTTGAGGCAGCGCACGCAGGCGGAGGAGCGTGCCGACGGGGAGCGCCAAATGCTGGTCGAGCGCGAGGAGGAGGAGTGCCGTGCCCGATTGGTACGGGAGGAAGAGGAGGAGCGGTGGGAATGGGACGAGGAGGAGCGTGTGCGCGGCGCAATAGACGGCGGATAAGGTGGCGGGGGCGGCGTGGCAGTAGGCCTTCCCGTGTGCTGCGCCGCCGCCAGACTTCGTCGACCTCACCGGCTTTGAGGACGATGACAACTCCTAGAAGCGTCCTGGACGGCTACGTGTCGTTTTATATTTTAAGTTTTAAATTCATGTTCAGTTATGTTTAAATAAACTTTGGTCGGCACTTCACGGGCCGTTTTAATGTTTAATTATGTTTAATTTGTGCGCATGTTTGAACTTATTTCTTTTGAATGCACGAGCAAAATGCATCGGTCACCGTTGGATGCAGATGTCCTCATGCGGTCGCCTTGTGGCAAGTTATGGCGCGGCAATGGAATATTCCGGACATCCGTCGAGTCATGCACACTGGGCCAGAGTGGCTTTTTCATGTGCTCGCGGACTTGTCACCAGAGGAGCGGATGTATACGCTCATGACGATTTGGCGTTGCTGGCATGTGAGGAATGAGATCGTCCACGACAAACGACCACCGCCGGTCGAAGCCTCGACCAGATTCCTAACCAGCTATATCAACTCATTGCTAGCCATCCAGGCGTACCCTCATGAAGATCACATCAAAGGAAAAATGGTGGCTGCGCCTTTGTACAGCAGGAAATTGTTATCACATGTTGAGCGTGAGAAGCCATCATCACTTGGATGGGAAGCACCGCCGGCCGGCTAGGCTGCGCTCAACATCGACGAGTCCTTTTCTGCCAAGGACGGAACTGCAGGAGCTGGCATGGTCCTCCGGGATGAACATGGAGATATTATTTTTTTCGTCTTGCCATGAGTTAAGGCAGTGTGCATCACCACTAGAATCTGAACTTGCTGCATGTTCAGAAGGCATCTCCGTGGCTACCCAATGGTCTGAGCTGCCTTTTGTGATTCAAACGGACTGCGCAGAAGTGGTAAAACTAATTGAAGGAGGTATTGGCGACCGATCGGAGCATATGATGTTGATCCGCGAGATTACTTCGCGTCTTCGGGAACATGGTGAATTTTTAGTTAAGCTTGTGAGGCGTGAACAAAACACTGTTAGTCATTTTTTAGCAAACTTTGGTCGAATAAAGAAGCGCACTACGGTGTGGCTTCATTCTGGGCCGGACGAGGTTCCGGGCCTATGTAATGCAGACATGGCTGCCACTTAATTAATGGATTTCCTTTTTTTCCCGCAAAAAAAAAAAAGACCAGCCCAAACAAAAAAGCGGACATCCATCTGCTCAGCCCATCCAAACGGACAAAATCCATGTCGCTTTGTCGCTGGAGTTGCTCCTAAGAACCGATTAATTGCTCCCGTCTAACTGGATGGGTGAGTACCGCGAATCACCGGGAGAAGTCATCGCGGGTCGGCCGAGGGACCGAACCAACGAGCGTCCTCGACGAGGTTGGGTTTAAGTGTGTCCACATGACCACATCCAACACGTAGCTATGGAAGTGTCCGCCTCCGAGACTTTTGGTTGACATATTACAATTCTTGCTCTGTTTTCTTATAGTAAACCTGACCCATACTACTATAGAAAACGTGTTGAACTGAGAAACATCGTATCTGGCGTGAATATACATACCCTAAATACTTGTTAGCGAAGCTGCACTATTTGATTGCAGCGAGCGCATCCGTCTGAACCGTCCGATTCCAATTTTCTTAACGTGATTGCATTGCTATTAGTTTCCTGTGTTTCAAAAGACGATACCTGACAAAATAGAAAAGGTACCTGGTCGGTTGGTCCCTCGCGTCTTCACGTTCCCGTCCGCCCCGCTATTCAGCAAGATTCCACGTGCATTCATTTATTTGGAGCTTTAAAATTTTCTAAAATCCGCAAGTTTTGACTCGAGCGTTCAATTTCAATTCCATTTTCACCATTGTGTTTGTCGCAGTGAGTTCTTCAAAATTAGATCCCATATTGATATGTTTCGACAAACTTTTTTAAAAGCAACTTTGGATGCTGCGGAGGCAACTTTAGTGCTATAAAAAAGCAACTTCTTATTAGTATGCGTAATATATGATCGTCTATCAACGAAAATCCCTTTGAAGTTGACTACCATGACTACCAAGTTAACTATCTTCACCCTTTAAGTTTCCTACCATAACTAGCAAGTAGTCTATCATAACTAGCTTCGCCTCTAAGTTTATAGTATTGTAGGCAACTTAGTTTTTAAGGTAGGCTAAGAGTATCCTAAGGTGGCTACCGTGACTATCTAGTAGCTTAACATCATCCTTAGTTGCATACAACTTAGTTTCATATATAGGCGACTTCGGACATAAGTTGCTAACGCTACTGAGTGTGCATTTGTGGACTAGCCAGGTCGCGAGTGTTAGATGAGAAGTTGCATTGGGGGTAATAACAAAGGGACGGATTAGACAATTTGCCACAAACCTACACAAGTTCTTAATTTTCGGTCGAGTAGTCTGCGAAAATCATTAAAATTTTCAGATATAATGATGCAAAACACACATGAGTTGGCTAGCCAGATCAAAACTAAACCCCATATGGATATGTTTCTTTGATTTTTTTTCAAAAGCAACTTTGACTCTAGATGAGGCAACTTTAGTGTTAAACAGAAGCAACTTCACTCCTAAAAATAACTAATTAGCAACAATAAGTAACTAACTAATAATATAGAACAACTTCAAAACAAAGGTAGATAATATCACATCACCTTCATAAGCAACTTTTCTTCGATAAGAGGCAACTTCCACTAGTAGAAAACGGAGCTTTATTACCGGTTCATAAGGGCCTTTAGAACCGCCACTAAAGGGTGAAGACTAAAGGCCCCCTCCCCCTTTAGTACCGGTTCGGCACGAACCGCCACTAAAGGCCCACAACTCAAGTATGGATCACTGATTCCAAATCGTCTAACTTCCCGGCCGGTCACCCATCCTCTCACTACCCCAACCAGAGCATGCTTAGGGCATCTCCAGCCGTTGGCCCCCCAGGAGGGGCAAAAAATCGCCCCGTGGGGGCGTGATGCCCCCCAGTCGCGGCCCCCACGGGTTTTTAAAAAGTTCGAAATCGGCGCAAACACGACGCAAACACGGGCTAGTTCGTTCAAATTTAAACATATTTTACAAAAAAAAGAAAAAAGCTACCGCGGGCTACCCCCGCCTTCCCCCTTGCCGCCCGCCTCGCCGCCCGCCCACGCGGTTCTACATGCCGAGGAGGCTGTAGAACCGCGTGTTGTCACCGCCGCCGTCGTCGTCGTCGTCGCCCCCGCCGACGCCTCTGCCGTCCCTGCTGCATCCCTCCCCCGGTTGGCGCGGCGGGTTGGACGGTCCGAGGGCGTCGTCGTCGTCGTCGCTGTCGAGGACCACGACGCCGTTCTCGTCCTCGCGCCCACGCTTGCGGGCGGCGATCTCCTCCAGGGCCCGGCGCTGCCGGACCATCTCGTCGCGAAGGTAGTCGTCCTGCGCCCACCGCAGGGCGTCCTCGTCAGAGAAGCCACGCCGGGCTATCTCCTCGTACTCCGCGGGGAGGCCGGGCTTCGGCTTGGGCTCGACAAGGACGAAGCGGTCGGTGGGGGAGGCGTTGTCGCCGATGCGGACGCCGGAGCTGTAGGTGCGCGCGCTAACAGGCATGCTCTGGGGCTCCGGCTTGACGGGGCGGAGGTGGAGGCAGGGAGAGCCGCCGGACGAGGAGGAGGACCCCCCGGTCTCCATGCGCCTCGGGGTCCAGGAGCTTCCCCGGCGGCGTGAGAAGGACGGGGGAGCGGGGCACTCGAGGCGCGGCGTGTTGCCGCCCTCGATGTACTCGAGCCAGGGCTCACTGAAGCCGGTGCCTCCTTCCTCTCCTCTCTCTGGCGCAGGCATCCATGGCGCAGGCTGACCGGCGCGGCAGCTTTGGCATTGGTTCGCCGCGGGAAACGAGGCGATGAGGACGACGAAGGGCCGAGAAGAGAGCCGTGTCGCTGACGCGGCGGGCCCGCGGCTTTTTCGCGCCAAAACAGTTCGCCCGGCGCCCCCGGGCGCCCCCCAGCGCGCCGGGTTCGGCCTGGGTCCGCCGGCGCTGTTTTCGGCCCAGGCCGGCGAAAATCGGGCTCCTAGGGGCGCGACTGGGCCGATTTTTTGGCGCCGGCGCAAAAAAAAGCCTGGGGAGGCCTTCCTGGGGGCGCGGCTGGAGATGCCCTTAACTTCGGAGTTCTATTCCCCCTACTTTCCAAGTCTGCACTTGTTGTTTTCCTGAGAAATGTAAGCTATCAATCCTATTAACCCTCAGGAGTTTAGCTTGAACATTAGGTCACACGTTTCACCGTTTGAATTTGAAACTATTATTCTAAAAAACAGTAATTACGTAGTAACACTAATATTTCTTGAATAAGTAGTTTGACCATAGTTTGACCAGATTTGACCAAAATTCAAAAAATTGGAATAATTATTTAGTAACACTAATATTCTTGCATAATTATTTAGTAACACTAATATTTCTTGAATAAGTGGTTTGACCACACTTTGACCAAAATTCAAAAAAACTGAAATTTAAGCATATCTTTTTTTCCTTTTAGAATTTGAGGATTCTACAAAATTTGAGGATCCTGACCCAACTCCCGGTCAAGTCTCTCCTGCGTTTTAAGTGCGCCAGCAAGGCCTGGCGCGCAACCATATCCGACCCCTCCTTTGTCCGGTCGCATCTCAAGATATCCGGCTCCAGATGGAAGCGGAGCCCATTTTTGCTCATCACCCCGTGACGATGGCATTCTCCGCCATTCTCCGACAGCATTGGCTTGTACCGGTGGCAGCTAGGCGCCTCCAAGGCTTTGCTCGTGCACGCCTGGGACTTCACAGACGAGTTTCACTCGGTTCACTGCTTCTGCCACTGTGACCAGGGATGTAAACGGATCGGATCGGATCGGATCGGATAATGCTTTTACCATATCATTTATCATATTTTTTTGTCAGATTCGGAGCAGATCGGATAATGATCGGATGCGGATTCGAATACAGACTATATCGGACTACATATTCAGAGCTGAAGCGGAGCAGATTCGGACTGAAAACAGATAAAAATCTATGTGCATATTTTCCATCATATCTATCATTGATCTATGCAAAGTAACCAATCATTTTTTACATTTTTTACTGATCAATGAAACTAATAGCTTACACGCTGCAGCAAGCAAGACATTAGACATTATAGGTTCATAGTGTTCTCTAGTTCGTAATAAAATCTGTTTAAATATTAGATAAGTGATCTTGTACAGTATGTGTTCTCAAGTCAATTGGCTACACTTGTACGTACATATGATGTGTACAGTCGTACCACGGTGCTATTAGGGTTGGGGTTATATAATGTTTATATGTGGTGATTTTTAACTCAGTGGGGTATTTGGGCTTGTCGATTGGACCAAAGGGTTATCCGTTATAGCCTTTTTGCAGATATGATATCGATAATATCCGGCGGATCTGGAGTATCAGGTATTTTTTTCGGATTATCCGTTATAGCCTTTTAAGAAAAAGGGTTTCCCACTTTGTATTCCAAAGCAACCATCTGATACAGCCAACGATATGTGCTGGGGCGGAAGCAGCACAAGCACGCCCAAAAGAAAGAAAGAGAAAAAAAAAAGAAATAAATGCCGATAACGACGGATCGACAAAAACGACGAAGCCTCGCGATCGCTGCGTCCACTGGAGTCGCTCACCAAGCTCCAAGACTCCGAAGCGCCGGTACCAATCAACACCTCCAAGAAGGGACCGACGATGGCGACGCTGCTGCTAAGGGTTTCCCCCGATACACGGCGAGGAGAGAGGAAGGGTAGCCCCGACGCCCTCTAGGAAGGTCCGGTGGCACCCTCAGGCGCCGCCGCATCGGTGTCGGCCAAGCCAACAGGGATTTCTCCCGATCTCATCCTCCACCTCAGGCACTCCGGAGCTCGCCACCAAACCGACCACCATCCTGCGCCAGCACAGACACGAAGCTTGCCATGCTGTCTCACCACGGCACAACGAAGATGGTCTGCACAACGAAGAAGAGGAGTCGGGACTAGGGCAGCAACACCGTCAGCATACGGGAGGGCCCCACCTCCACCGTCCATGACGGTAGCCGATCGGACGCCAAAGCAAGAGCCTACCGGGCCCGTGGCCCCGCAGGCCGGGCCGGGCCCTCAGAGGCCCGGACAGCTCCCGCCTCCGTGCAGCAGCTGGCACGCCGTCAACGCCGCTGCCCCAGTCCAAGCCGTTCCCCAGCCTCCCCATACAGAGAGCGTCGCGGTCGCGCAGGAGCCGACCCGCAAGGACCCAGATGGGGCCCTATGGGCCCAGATCTGGGCCGGGGACGCGCCACCGGCCATCCAGCATCACCGGAGCGCCCCGCCGCCAAGAGGCGGCACCACCGCGGCGAGCGCCGCCGGCCTCCGCCACAAGGACGTCGGGCCGCCACCAGCCGAGCACCACCGCCGCCTCCCCCCACCCCGGGAAGGAGGAGAGCGCGCGGGTAAGGGACGACCCGCCGCCGCCGACACCACCCGGCCGGACCCGGGGGCGACCGCCGGTGGCGGCGGGGAAAAAGGGCGGAGGAGGACGGACGAGAAGGAAGGGAGGGCGCGCGCCGCCCCGGCCGTCTCCCGGGGATCGGGGCGACCTGAAAGCCCAGCAGGAGCCCCATTCGGTTCAGCGTGCACCTGAACATGGCGACCGGTTTCGACTCCACCTACGTGAAGCTCTGCAGGTCCTGGTGTTGAACAGGGACTACATGTCGGTGGGGTGTCGCAGAACTCGTCAATGTCGTCCATGGTGTCGTATTCCAGCAGCAAGTCCACGACTCCGGTGCTGTCCGAACCTGCCTCCCTACAGGTCGAAGGCCACCGTGAGGGAGCGCCGTCGGCCACGCGGGGCGGTCTGTTTTTTCTGCATCAAACGGCTCAGAGCTAGTCCGATGGATTGATAGGATCAGTCATATGAGGCTATACCTGGCCATGGGAAGTCCGGCCCGGCCGGCCTGGCCCGAAAAAGCCTGACCCGGCCCAGCCTGACGCTGCCCCCCGGGCCGGGCTCGGGCCTAGATTTTGAGCCCGAAGGCCGGGCCGGGCCCGGGCCTGTCATTTTTGCATTTCTCTGAAGGTCGGGCCGGGCCGGCCCGAAGCCCGACGGGCTTTTACATGTTTGGGCCGGGCTCGGGCCCAGAAAACAGGCCCGATGGCCGGGCCAGGCCGGGCTCAGGCCTGGATTTTTTTCGTCGGGCTTGGCTAGGCCCGGCCCGAGGTATGGCCAGGTATATATGAGGCGGAGAGTTTACATTACTACTAGTAGTAGTTTTTTTAGTGTGAGAGACATATGGTAGAGAAAAAGTCATGCACATGCACGCACGGTCACGGCCAGAGGAATCCTCTCCGTCCATACCAATACCACTAGATCGGGTTCGCGCCTTGGCGCAAGGGTGCCGGTCACAACGTTTTGACAAAGCGTGTAACAATTTGTCGGTAGGAACCCATGTATAGCATGTGTAGACAACCAATTGTGTTAGAAGCAAAACATAATGGTACTGAAGATGAACATCAGGTTATAAGACAAAATCAAGCTCGGTGCTTTCATACGATCAGAGATAGAACACAGGACCATGCATTACTTTTTTGCGACGAAGAGATAGGAATTAAAATTTAAAGTCTACACATGCCTTGTTCAAAGCAAAGTGAAAATAGCAAAATACCACCAGGTGATACCTTCCACTACAAAGACAACCTAAAGGCTGTACATTTCTTGTTCAGAAGAATATCAAAAGGGCAAAGATACTGGCGTGGGCAATATGAAACAAAGAGTCGATGCTTCAGTAACTACATAAACATGCTGGGCACAATGTACTGACCGAAGCAATAGCACAAAGGTTAAGTATGTTACAGCAAAAGTACAAAGGTTCAGTAGTTCTTGAGAATTTATTAACAACATACCGTAATATTTGTCGCTGGGGGATTTCTCCAACCAGGTAAAAACTAAAAAAGGTACCAAAGTAAACTAATTTGAAAACGAAATTTGTCACTCCGATCGTCGTCTTTCTCCCCTCCGCCCCTCGGCCGTAGCAGCACATCCTCCAGCGCTCGTCATAGCAGCACATCCTCCAGCGCCTGCCGTGCCCACCGTAGCAGCACACCTCTAGCCGCCCGCAACTCATGACTGTCACGCCCGCTGCCCGCGACTCCTATCTGTCGCGCCGCCCGTGCTCCTCCCCGCACAGACAACTGAACCACCATCTTTTCAACACCAAAACAAGAATACACTCATGCACTAATCAACAACAATTAACCTTACCCATAGTAGCACCCATCAGATTAAGATTCAGAGACACACCCAAGATTAAGATTCATAGGAACCAAGCAAACAGCACTCAGACAAGATTTTACTGGAAATCTACTGCAATCTTTAAGCTACTGGAAATTCCAAAACAGCGAAGTTCCATCTAAGCTACTGGAGTAAGTTACTGCAATCTTTCTCTTGAATCTACTCCCACATTTCATCATTTAAGCTACTGGAGTACTGGAAATCCCACATTTCATCACAAAAATTTCATCTTTTCTGCTGAGTACCTCGATCTGGACGTCGCAGCCGGCAGGGATCTCCTCGATCTGGACGTCGCAGCCGGCGGGGATCTCCTCGATCTGGACGCACTTCCTTGCCGGCTTCTTCTTGTCATCCTCGTTGGCTTCCTCGGTGCCCCACTTGGTTTCGGCCTTGCCGGCGGCGCCGGGCTTGAACTTGGCCTCCCACTTCCACTTGAGGTCGAAGCCATCGTCATTGGGGGAGGCAAGCTCCGCCTCCCACTTGAGCGCATGGCCTCCGCCGCGTTGCCTGGTTTAGGCGCGAGATCAAAAATAGTACCTTAGCACACGGTTCGACGCCCAAAGCAATTCATCTAATATTTCATCTTATGAGCAAATCAAGTTCGTCACAAAGGAATAGAAAAAATGCAATGCAATTTGATAGATCAGGATTAGAGCAAGTCATTATATAGAAAGCAACACATTCTACAAGTCGAAAGACCATTCATAATGATTGAAGTAAGTCCTTTATATAGAAAGGGATTAAAGACTGGGTAGTACATTAGAGGGCAGCCGAATAGTACAAAACATTGAAATCAAGGCGTTTATAGAGAAAGGCTACTGACAATAGTCGGATAGCAGCCTACATAAGTACACAATGAGAGCCAATGGTGTAGCTCATCAAAGCCAAAATATAATGTAATAGTTCTATATGCATAAAGAAGTTGCCATTCATTTGTCATCCTGAACATTTGCCGTTCACAAAGAAATTGCATTATTTGAATATTAATTATTATATGTAGACACATCTTATTTGAATCCAATCAAGATGAACAGAAATAAATCTCACCTTAGTTTTGGCGAAAAGACTATTCTCTAACTGCTCATTCCTTGACATGGTGATCCGCTGAACATATCACAAGTGGCTGCAACCACATAAGCCAAGCATTGACATGAGATAAAGGGAGCAATGAATTTTTTGATTCAGATGGTACATATCTGCATCTAAACAACCTTGAGATGCATGCATGTTTGTAGCACACTATCAGCCCCATTTATGCTCTTCGTAATCCATCAGGGATGCAATACACATGTTACTTGGCCAAATTTAACTAAATATATAGTAGTGGTATCTATTTGAAGTCTCACTATTGAGAATAGAAATAGACTCCATCTGTACCAGCTTCCAGCAGACAAGCAATCACTGATTCTTGTTGCACACAGAAACACATGATGATGAAACAATATAATTATAGTAACATGTATAGCCACGTCTTATCAACTTATGAGCATTTACTCGGACATAATCACTCATCAGTAAACAAATACAACAGCAGCGACAAAAGAGACGTGCACCTTATAGAATACATGTCATGTAGGCAAACATTCAAAACAGACACATTACTTATAATTAGGACAGTAAATTTGTGTGCTTTCGTCATCACTGATTCCATACATATAACTTGAAAAAGGAGTAATGCTAACTGCTCAAATTTCAGAGGCAGAGAACTGGCATTGCTCGAGTTGAGGAAATGGAGCAGAGAGCTCCTAAATTGTCATGGCCATCGAACACCCTCAAACCTACCATGTTCCTACTGTCATGGCCATGACATGCAGTCTAGGAAGCTTCTAAATTTCCAGTATTAGTTTGAAGAAAAACAAAAACAAATACAGGGATGTAAAAGGTCCAGAAAAACATAAAAAACAAATATATGTAACAGAACTGAAATATTGTACCATGTAATCATTTTATAAAAAACAATGGAGCTTGGTACCCAAACCACCATCATAAATTGTTTAACAACTGAGCTTGGTACCCAAACCACCATCATAAATGAATAAAGGGCACAAGTTTCATGGTAACATTTCAAGCTAAAAGATGAGCTATTTTGTAGAAGCAACCACGAGTAGAACAATTCATAGGGAAAAAAGACTAATAACAGAAGCTAAGGAAGAACTGATTACTTGTAGATCATCGGCAGTCAGTATGACAACGTCCTTGACGGCACCATCTGGTACGTGTGGGTGGCAGCTTGCACTCTTCCTAGCCAGTACGTCACCAGGTAAGGCAAGCCGTGATCTTGTCCGGCTCCAGCGGCGACCTGCAAGCCAAGAAGCTCTTTTAAAGAACTCAAAAAACCAATGGTCATGCAAGATTACCATTTAGAAACAATTGAGAGATTACCCAAAACCCAAAAGTGTTGTTCTGTATAAAACACTAATTAGATCATGTGAATTTGGAGCAAGATCTTGACACCAATAGTCTCAAACTACCAAGCACGGATATATTTCCCCGCGAATCACACATATATATTTATTGATGAGAGATAGATTGCGTATGCATGTCAGATAACTAAGAGGCAATATAATGTACACACAAGTCACCAGTGACTACAACTAAAGCACAAAAAAATATATTACATAGTCGTAAGAGTAGGCATTGAAGCATGAATTTTACATAGAGTAATCTTTTACTTCAGCCTGCTTGGATTTTCATAGCACCATGTAGGCATAGATAATTTGCACACAAAAAATGAGATCCAAGGATTAAATTGAAAGAAATGGGAGCGAGAGAGATCAGCAGGCAGTAAATGAGTAAGAACACTAGCCCTCTGTTCTAGCCAAATTAGGGAGCTCACTGATGTATGGTGCTGCACTACTACAAACAGTACTCAGATTTGATAAGCTTGCAGAGTACACTTTCTGCAGAAAAAATGAAGGGATCAATCTTATTATTATTGCTTCTACATATAATACAGTAATACACCATATCAAGATCAATTATTCAGTCAAAACATATGATCATCAGTGTGCAAAAATTGGAAATCTTTTAAAAAATGGAGTTCAAATTTGAGAAGATCTTCAGCTGTCGCCCAGCCGCTACCGCCGGAAGAGGTGCAGGACCAGCCAACCCCACATATGGACGCAACGGTTAGCGGCCAGACCGCCCTGACGCACTGTTATTTCAACAGAACCATCTCACTTCTCAAGCTCATCGTCTCCTATAGTCAAATGCCAAGATGTCAGACTGCCTATTTGGAATTGGAGTTAACAGGGAGTGCCTGATTTTTATGTATCTACCTTAATTCACTTTTCTTCAGGTTATAGCTCACAACTAAGTAATCTAATGCAGAAAGTTGATTAGTGTGTTATCTCTGCTCATACGATTTTCATAACCAGACTTTTACATAATGCTACTTTTTTGTGAGCACTCATTAATTCAAATAATGAAAAGGAGGCGCACTTAATCCAAATCCACATGAATGTCCGCATTTGTATGATGGTAGAGCCATAAATTCGCAAACTTAAAATACGAGAGGATGAAACAATTAGCACCAAGAATCGGCCAGGTTGTACAATGACATTTTTTGAAACCAAATGCTAACACAAAGTCAATTAGTGCATAAAAGAGAGATAGATTCAGGAACGCATCTCATACTACCATGATATTTTTAAAGTTAATATTATTTCCTGACCATGTCTGCAATAAGGAGTCCACATATACAATAGAATGGATTACTCTCCAACTATGTGTCACGGTGCAGTAGCAATATTATTTAGTAAGAAAAAAGAATACAAAATCCAATCATGTTAATAGAGCAACAACAAAATCTCCTATATCATTTGGAGACTAAAAGTAATAAGAATAAAGCATATATGAAACCAGTGGTTTAACTCTACATGTTAGATAAAGAAAATGGTAGAGTGGGCATATATAACATCCGCTGCCTTACCTCCTAAGGGGAAGCAGACGCACTCACGTCGTGGCTCTGGCATCTTACGTTTTCATCTACAGCGGAACAAAGATGCTCTTGAGTGAACTGAGAGAGCCGGCCTCCAGGTAGATACAACAGATGTGGTCAATCTCGAGCCGACACCTTTTTGCAATCCTGTCATTTAATTTTTTTCCAGATTAGGTACAATATGAGTCCACACATGCAAAAAATGGATTACTCTCTATTATTTGATGTTGTGTAGAATTAGAAGTGCATAAACATTATTGTCATCATAAAAGGGAATCCAGGTACATGCATTAAGCATACAGAGACCTATTTCTTGGAAGCAGCACTACTCCCACTTGAGAAGTAGGAGCATACAGAGCTGAGCTACAATGAAAAATAACAAAAGACTATTCGGTTGCGGTCAGGAGGACCGTGGAACTAACAAATGGACCAAGTGAACATATTTAGCCGAACTTCAATATAGACAGCTAGTTACCTCTTTATCGACAACGACCATAATGTGTACTGAATGCACATTGTCTAGTGTGGTAGAACTATAGGGAAATTAATGAGCACATACCACCATACATGTTTAGTTACATATGCACTGTAGGAAAAAAAACTCGTAGAATATAATACAATCATACATGTTTTTTAGCTATAACTCAAACAGATAGTCTAAAAGCAGAGCAAGTCAGGGTAGACTAACCTGAAACAAGAGAAGCAGCCCCAGTAGGTCTACAGGTGCAGCAGCAAGAAGATTTTATGCATATGCAGACACACCAGATATCCCTGCATTACGGCAAAGTACTGGTTAATGGATGGACATATTACCGGCCTACCAGACAACATATATCTTTTTTCAGTTTGACATAGAAGTACATTTCCAGAGAATAGAGATGTTCTATATACTACATCTAGAGCTCACCAAGTATAGCGATGATAATCTGGGTCCGGGACGACCGTTTCTCTGGTGGTCTTCTCTGCGGTATCTCTCCCAAACCGCGAAGAAGGGAAGGACAAAATAGGTTACTAGATTAAGTCTTACTGAAACCAAACTTTTCGGTAGTGTGAATGCCCTGCCTAGGCCTGATAAGTGTAACAGACTACTCCAAGCAAGAGTAACAATGGTCAATAGACATTTGATGGTCAGGAAAGCAGGGAAACTTTCAGAATGAGAAAGATGCATACATTTAATACTATGTATTAATCAGCACCAACATTCAGGAGACTAGAGAAAAATATATAACATCAAGTATCTAAATCTATAGATTATCAAGTGCAGAGTGCAGACAAGATATTAAAACATCCAAAGTAGAGTATACTACGGAGGCACTATACTATTGGTGTTTGTGAGCTAACGAGGGATACTATTGGTGTGGTTCGCTGGTGCTTCCGGCCATGTCTCCTCATACCAGCAAAACAAGAAAAGCCTAAATGTCCCCTTCCTTGGAACCTATCTAGACTAAAAGTAACAAAACACAAATACTCCACGAAGGGAGAAGCACCAATTGCAGGCACTACCAGACCAGACAAAGAGGAAAAGACCCTTGGCCTTTACCAGAGGCAGGACAAACAACAAATGGCCCATGTTGGCCAAACACACAACACTTGGCCATGCCGCCGTATACCTAGCACTCTAGCATGAGAGGACCAAAGGAGGAGAAGAAGAGGCGTTAACCGTAGATCCATGAACGAAGACACAACCGGGTCAGATCAAAGGAGGCACCCGCAACAGCAGACGAATCTGCGAGGAAAACAAGGGCAAATCAGAGGTGAGGAGAAGCTAGCAGCCAAGAAGAGTGCAGACATACACATATACCTGCAAATCGATGGCCACAATAGCAACCACAACAGCAGATTGACAGAGACCTGCACGCAAACAAGATCACAAATCAACTAAAAACAGCGTGGAAACCAACGCGAGAAGAGGAAAGGCAGCTCACTACCGGCCCCACCTTGCTCCGCCGCTCCCTCCCGGCCATAAATTCAAATAAATATTTGCCATAAGTTATCCTTGACAACATGCTAAATGTTAGAAAAAAAACTGGACATCACACAAAAGTGACCGACTATACATCCACGACCAACCCAAGCTTTGAACCGATGCTAATGCGGTTGTGCAACAAACTTCAGACATCCAAATTTACTTCAAAAAAAGAAACATTTCATCCGTTGCGACTGACCAGAAGAGAAAGACCGTGATATTTTAGTCGAGGAAGACCACTTATTAAAAATGCTTGACATCTTAAGATCAATATCAGTGCAATTTGAGTAGAGCATTAACACCTAATCAAGTAATGGCCATTTATTAGCAACACCCTCTGCACCTAGCAACTACACAGTCATCAAGCTGCACTGGCTATGGCAGGATTGTCATATGGTCCAAGTATGAATACCTGATCAAATAATGGGCTTTTATTAACATGGCGTAACCTAAGGAATGCATGAACTCAAGAAATAAATAAAAAACACAGAAAGCTCATAAGTTCAAGCAGAGGATGCATTTCCCTTCCGGTAAAACATATCAAGAGGCGACATGAATGATTGAAAGGACCTGCAAAATTTAAATGGAAGCACACCTTGGAAGATAGTAAAGTAGTGCTAGTAAAAAATTGTAGCTTTTCACGGAGAAGGAATAAAATTCACATCTACTGGATATCAAATGGGAACAAAATGGAGGAAAATAGCATAAATTTGATTAGGGGGGGGGGGCGATTCTTACTGACCTGAAGCCTAAAAAATTTCCAACCACCACAAATCAATCAAATAACAAAATTCATATTAATGACCTGTAAGAATAGAATGGAGGAAATCAAATACCAAAATTGGATTGTTGACCTACATGCAAGGAAAAAAACTGGAGGCAATCAAATAACAAAACTGGAGTTGATTTTGATAATGTCACTAAATAAGTAACTACTGACTGAAAAGAACAAAAAGTAGAAATTACCGGTAGCAGTAGTCTTATGTTGTAATGATTGGCTGCTTAGAGAAACCATCCCAGTCTGCACTTTGCACAAAACAGAGAATCCCACCCACATCAAACAATTATTCTGCAATGTTAAGGGCTCCTTTGATTCAATGGAATACTATGGGATTTCTGGAGGATTGAAATTCTTAGGAATTTTTCCTATGTTGGCCCTTTGATTCATAGGATTGGATCCCATAGGAATTTTTCCTATGGAATCTTTTATACTACATTTCATGGGAAATCTAACATCCACTCCAACCACTTTTAATAATTCCTTTGTTTTTCATGTGGCATCAAACATTCCTTGCTAATCCTATAGGATTCAATTTGGCATTCCACCCCAATCCTATACTTTTCATATTCCTACATTTTCAAAATCCTGCGAATCAAAGAGGCCCTAAACCAAGCCCAAGCACATGCTCGATGGCTAAATTTCCAAGTAACACATACGTGGCAGCAAAATTCAAGAAAAATGAACTATGCTCAATATCATAGGTAAATATTTCAATGAAAAGAAGATCCCCTGCAGGCATCTAATTATCATGGCAATTCAGTCAAGTGGCTTTCAGGCCACTTCCATTCTAAAAAATAAGAGGGAATCGAGTGCCATGAGAGAGAGAGAGAGAGGAGTGGGCAAGGGAGATGTGAACCTGGACGAAGTGGTGCAGCGTGGATCTTGAATCAAAGAGGACAGGCAACGGTGGTGGTCCTGCTACTGCTGGTGGACGGAGTGTGTGGTCCTCGCCGTTGCCAGCGGGGGCGTGCCCGGGAGGTCGTCGGAGAGGGTGCGCATGGATCCGCCGTTCAGCGGGGGGCGCCGGCGAGCGGACCTTGACCCGCCACCCCCCTGCGCGCACTCCTCTTGCGGCGGCGAGAGAGTGAGCAGAGGAGACCGGCGGGGGATGCGGCGCAGCAAGGACCGGCAGGGCGGGACGGCGGGGCCGCGGTCATTGGCCACGGCCACGGCGAGCGGGACGGGCGGGGCGGGGCGGTGGGGCGGGCGAGACGGCGGGGCGGCGGGACGGGCGAGACGGCAGGGCGGGACGGCGGGGCCGCGGTCATCGGCCACGGCCACGGCGAGCGGGACGGGCGGGGCGGGCGAGACGGCGGGGCGGCGGGACGGGCGAGACGGCAGGGCGGGCGAGCGGCTAGGGTTCTACGGGGAGCTGGCGACATTTTATACCCTATAGTTAAATGACTAAAATGCCCTGGGGGGGCGCTGGAATTACGCGTGGTGGCACGAGATCTTTTACAGCGGGAGGTAACTATTCATTTCAGCAGTGATTATTTTAGATCCAACGGCCCAGCTTCCGTCAGATCTTGATCCGACGCCCAGAATCGCATCAAGCAAAGCGATCCGACGGCCGAAAGTGCCTGAGCTCTAAGGAGCCTTGTAGGAATACTCTTCTCTTATCTTGATTCATTTGACATGTGTAGTATAGCATATCCTCTGTTGAATGGGGTTTACAGGTGGTACCCGGGAGGCCGGCGTTGTCAAAGATAACACGCTACAGGTCGAAGGCCACACCGTGAGAGCGCGCCCTCGGCCACGCGGGGCGGTCTGTTTTTTCTGCATCAAACGGCTCAGAGCTAGTCCGATGGATTGATAGTGTCAGTCATATGAGGCGGAGAGTTTTCATGACTAGTAGTTATAGGATCAGTCACACGCACGCACGGTCACGGCGGTAAATCCAATCCTAATCCAACACTGTTTACACCTTGTTTTGTTTTGAAAGAGTGTAAACCTAATCCGAGGCTGCCATGGACACCGTCTTCAAGCCGGAACCTCATGTGCGTCGTGAATATATACACACACGTATCCCCACGACTACTACTAGCAATCCCGAGCCCTAGTAGTACATCGCAGTGTCTGTTTCTTTTGTCTTCTGTGTTTTCCCGTTCTTCTCCATGTACGCCGCCATGATGGCTTCCAATGAGCAGAAAAGAAATAAGGCGCCGACTACCGAGCTGCCGGACGAGCTTGCTTTAGAGGTCATGACCCGACTGCCCGTCAAGTCTCTTCTTCGCTTCAAGTGCGTCAGCAAGGCCTGGCGCACAACGATATCCGGTCCCTCCTTCGTCCAGTCACATCTCAAGATATCCGCCTGCAGATGGGAGCAGAACCCATCCTTCCTCATCGCCCCGCACACCCTGGAACGCGACATCCAAGGCACTATTTTCCCTGGAAACATCGGGTTCTACCAGTGGCAGCAAGGCGTCTCCGAGGCTCGTCTCGTGCACGACAGGTACTTATTCCGCTTGGCTCGCTTCTTCTCCCACTGTGACGGCCTGGTGCTTGTCCCCACGGGCACCAAGGTGTACCTCTTCAACCCGGCCACTAGGGACGTCCTCACGCTTCCGGAGAGCAGTCACAACAAGGTGCCCAGCTTCATCCACCACCCTGTTGGGTTCGGCCGTGATCCTCGCACTGGCATGTACAAGGTAGTCCGGTCCTTATTCGGTTCGACAGACTGTAAAACTGGGATCGTCAGCATGGGGAT
Organism: Aegilops umbellulata; assembly: GCA_032464435.1. Taxonomy (NCBI): domain Eukaryota; kingdom Viridiplantae; phylum Streptophyta; class Magnoliopsida; order Poales; family Poaceae; genus Aegilops; species Aegilops umbellulata. The sequence goes on along the minus strand of CP136060.1, from coordinate 642,739,106 downwards.
GGAGGTGTGTACCCTGGGCGGCCCTGCTCCTCCTCAATGGAGGGAAATCGCGGGGGATCAGCCATACGCCCCTGTGTCATCGGTGCCCGCGCAATCTGTCAAGGGGGCTGTGTACTGGATAGTCGACGAGACCAACTTCGAGCCGCGCCCGCGTGGCCTCCTACGCTTCGACTTGGTCGACGAGGCATTCAACTTCATCAGTTTGCCTTCTGATCTGTCGGACCTCGGAGATGACGACAATGAAAATGATGTTGACAATGAACACTTCAACTTGAGTGTGTTGCACGGGGAGTTGTCTCTAACCGGCTATCGCGTCAATGAGCCTAACGACGTGCATCGGCTGGTGGTGGTCTGGGTCCTCATGGAAGACGGGGCAAGCTCCGTGTGGGAACCGCGTTACACGTTGTATGTCATGGAACCGTGCCACCCAATCGCTTTTCTTCCGGGCACGTTGATGCTACGGTTCAATCGCAAGCTCTGTCTCTATGATCTGCAGTCACGTGAGCTGGCAAATGCTTGTGAGTTGATCAAGATGAGATACCGGCGTCATGGGTCAGCCGAACTTGAGCCTGCTTGGAAGCATGTGTACTTCTGCAACGTCATACCCTACATGGAAAGTCTTGTTCCAGTCGGTGCTCACATGGCATAGCTTTTGAGATAGTGAGTTTTTTTATTTATTTTTGCAAAAGAGAGATTGCTTTTTTAGCTTTTTTAGAAACAACTGTAATTGTATTCATGCTCATAACAATTGCATGTACAATGATTTGGATCTAAGAGAAAAAATAATAATAATAATACAAAGTAATCCATACAACTAAGAATTACAATGAAATCTCTTGGAAATATCTTCTTCGTGGAATCAATGTCTGCTAGAAGGAATACTCCCAAGACTCTGATAAAGTGCCTGCAGTTGGACTAGAGCAACGATGTTGTCACTCTATACCTGCAGAACATTATCAGTAAAGGGTTTTGGAAGCGCCTTGAGTCGCCCATCCAAAAAGAGGGGAAGCATTGATCGATGAATGCAGTTGGGTCAGGGATGATCGCCTAGAAATGCAGGTCGTCGGATCACAAAATCTTTATCATGATGTCGATGAAAGATTTCACCTCCACAATGAATCAAACCAACAAAAATAATTCAAACACTGACATAAACTCAACAAATCCGAACAATCGAATCTTCGAGGAAGTAAAACTCTCTAAATTCATGGTGCCACAAAAAACAATAGTAATTTTATTCTCACAAAGCTACTATCACTAGACGTTGACAAAGAACATAGAGCTCTCGAAGATCAGCCCCCCCAGCCGAAGGGGAGGGGACAAAAATTTATCTGATGACGGCTGCTGAATAAGCCCTCTTTTTAGCTAGTAAAAGAAAACGACAGAGATGTCGCTTGGTTGGGACAAGCCCATCTAGCATCTCCGATGGTTAATTAAGTGACATGTTTCAGGGTCTAACTTAGGTCGCGAAAGCTTATGCATGTGCTAAGAGCATCTACAGTCAGGCGTCTCAAACCTGTTTCAAGCGCACGAGCGAGCGGATCGATCACTAAGGTAAAAAAACGACCATCTGGACGCCTCAAACCGTTCTCAAACATCCCACCTGTCCGGTGCCCCTCATATCGAGCCCAGATATAGGGCAGATATGGGGCGGCCCGGGCGCATGCGAGTGCGTCCGCCACATCATTCGGGCCCACCACGGACCCCACGTCGTCCCCACAAAACCCCAATATGTCCCTCTACAAACTTAAATTTGTCTCCGGAGTTGCGACAAGTAACATAATCTTGCAACTAGCATTTTGCAGTCAAGACCCAAAAGTTTTGGTTTTCTCACAAGAAAGGCCAAAAAAATTACACTCAATAACCAAGATTTTATGTTTTCGTACAAAGAAGGCAAAAATTTAAACAAGTCATGCGGATTTTCAATAGAAATTTTGGCAGCATAACGCATTGGAGAGAATGCAAATCAACAAGAATGTGGCTGTGTTGTTCATTCCAAAATTCATTCATGCACCAAGTGCAAGTCAATCAATACATTCACTAGATGAAACATTCCATCTCATCATCCTACCAAATAATTTCCCCAACAACAGCACCACAAACTAAAAAAATAAGCTCAGGCATCAACTCGCTGTTGGCCCTTCCTTCCTTGTCCTGTCATTCTTCTTCTGTTTGAATGAATGGTCACAACACAGGCATCGACTCACCGAGATATGCCTTCCTTCCGGGCGTCAAACACAAAAGGAGCTCAGATCAAGCGCCCAGCAGAATGACAAGCCATCAGGCACTTCACACCACCCGATATCCAACCATCCACTCTGCGGCAACCCAATCACGACCCAGCTCCATCCATCGGGTCTTCTCGCCCTTCACAGTATCAAACTTACCGGTGACCTGGGCAGAGAGAAACACACAAAGAGACAATGAGATTAACTGGTGGCCTCAACCCATAAAGGACAAACAACGAGACTAACTAGTGTCGTTCTTCTTCTATTTGAATGAATGGCCACAACACAGGTACCAGCGCATTGGGTCAACAAAATAAAGTTGTTTGGTTGAATCAGTTTGTTGGTTGATCCCTCGTACAAACGGGTGGGAAATTCTTGCTAAAATTGTAAATAGAGATCGCGATACAGTATTATGAAAATACTTGCAAATGCTATGGTCCCTATTACATCGCAGTTCGTTAACCTGCGTCTAGGTTGCCGCAGCTGAAGCAGAATGACCGACCACGCCTCACCAACTCAACATTGTTGTAGCCTTCAGTTGTGCTGAAGGATATTATGCATTTTCAGCACAAAATAGCATCGCCATACAACTTTCCTATGTCCAGCATTTCCTGCTTTAATAAAGTTACACCATTTCTCGACAAGAATGAATAGAACTAGATGAAGAGGGGTCAACAAGATCCTCAATGAGAAAAATGGAAGTTACATCAAGTCATGTTCCTCTTTTTCATTTATATCGTGATCATCTCTTAAACATCCGGTGAAGAGACATAAGCAACCCGATGAGGACTTATTCGGTTTGCGGTTTTCCTAGAGGATCTTACAAGATTTTGATCCTCAGGATTTTTTCATCTGTGTATATTGACCTCAATTCTTAGGGGGAGCATTACGTGAGAGCTCATGGATTTAAGATCTGAGTGGGCATCTCATTCTAACCATTTACTTTTTCCTACTCGTGTGATCTGGAAATCCTGTAAACTAAACGAGCCCTCAAAGAATAATGGCTAGAGGCACACTCCCCACAAGATAGGTTATCAAATCGTTGTTTCACCATCTAACAACAAGAAAGGAAAATAGAGCATGAAAGGAAACCAAACAAGTTTGGGAATTTCATAAATAAAATGTTTGTGTTTTCAAAATTTGTTCATAAATTAAAAATGTTCAGAAATTACAAAAACTGTTCACATTTTCCAAACAATACTACATTTTTATAAAAAAATCGTACTTTCCAGAAAAATCGAAATGTTAAAGTAGCATCTCCAAAGACTGCTACAGTGCCAGGACGACACACCGTGCATCGGTCGTGGCCTCCCCTTTGGGCCTTGATCTTTTTTGCCGTGCATCCCTCCTCTCTTAAGCTTAAGCTTGAGGCCCAGCCCAGCAAACAGGACAGCCGCCGCCTGCCTGCGGAAGCCGCCGGAATCCGACGACGGCGCCTCTCCCTCTCCACCGCGCCGAGCTCCCCACAAAACACCGTCCCGGACGCACGCCTCTCCAAGTCCCGCCGGCCCCCGACGCCCTCTCCGACGAGTAGGCCAGACCTCTGGCTCTCTCCACCACGCCGGATCCCCGCCGCCGCTGACCTACTTCGCCTCCCCCCTCCCTTCCGCCGCCATGCTTCTGGGCGCTAAGGCTGTACTGGTGAGCTCCCTTGCATCCCCTCCCCTGCCTTCCACTTCTTAGCCTGCGCACCGCACGGGATTTGATTTGATTTTGATTTTACCCCCCCCCCCCCCCCCCCCCTTTTTTCTTTTCTAGAAGCAGCAAGGAGGCGGCGAGGAGGAGGAGATGGGAGGTGACGGGATGAGGGCAAGTGAGCTTGTTAGCAAGGAGATGGAGGGCGTCCGTGCCATCGTGCTCAAGCCGTCCGAGTCCCTCGACGAGTCGCGGTTCACCAAAATCGCCGGCGCCGACTTCAACCACGCCGGCCTCGGCCTCGACGCCCTTCTTGGGTCGCTCGCCTCCACGGGGTTCCAGGCCTCCAACCTCGGCGACGCCATCGACGTCGTCAATCAGATGGTATGCCCATTTTTTCCCTTTCTCCCTCAGCCGCGAGCTTTGCCCTTTTCAGCACGGGATTAGTTCGCACAACTAGGTGAAGCAGATAAGTGTTTCGATGCCAGGGTGAAGCTGATAAGTGTTTTTTTCCCCAAAGTAAAATCTTTTAGATGTATCTCAACAGTCTAGCTGAATGTGTGTGCGTCTCCTATTTAATCCAAGTACTTTGCATTAAATTAGCTGGAGATGATCTGTATGAAGGAATGCCTGTCATATCACTATTCATGCTTCCGAAAATCATTCTTTTCCAGAATTTCTGCCGCTTTTTGCTACTCCTTACATTCTACTGACACTTCCACCACTCACTGTAATTTTCTACAATGATGAAGTTAGATTGGAGCTTGTCGCATGAGAAGCCAAGCGAGGACTGTGATGAAGCTGAACTTGACCCGAAATACAGAGAATCTGTCAAGTGCAAGATATTTCTTGGTTTCACTTCAAACCTTGTTTCTTCCGGTATACGGGATGTTATACGGTTTCTAGCTCAACATCACATGGTAAGTGCTCTAACTTGTGTCACGTTTGCAAATCTGAAAGCAAAACAACTTTAAATATCATTTTAAGAATCTGTGTAGCACAAGTATGTATGCCTAGTCTCCTAGAGATGTTTGTTCCAGTTAATTACTAGCTTCACTAACTGCATTGCCATTGATGACTAATTTCCTAATCCATGCTATATTTTCCACAAAATTCTTCAGGTGGATGTTATTGTTACGACAGCTGGGGGTATAGAGGAAGACCTCATAAAATGCCTCGCACCAACTTACCGAGGTGAATTTTCTTTACCTGGGGCACTGCTACGGTCAAAAGGACTTAACCGGATAGGAAATCTGTTGGTGCCCAATGATAACTATTGCAAGTTTGAAAACTGGATCATGCCACTCTTTGACCAGATGCTACAAGAACAATCTACTGAGGTAATCATTCCTCTTGACTTAAACACAACTGGTAATAATCTGTTTTAGTTTTCGTTCGGTATGTCCCTAGTTACCGAAATCCCCCGATAGTGTGGATTATGGGCTACCCTTCCTTGTACGTGTCATGGGCCCATTATAGTGCACATGGAAGCTTCTGATGCATAAATTAGCTGCATAGTTGGTAATTTGCAGGGGATGCATGAATAGGAGAGTAAATTAATTATATCTTGTAATTAGCGAAACTAGTAGTAATATAATTTTGATAGGGTTGTCTTCTAGTCTTTGAAAATTTTCCTTAATTGAAGGGTACACGATTACTTTTCTGGAACAGCAAATAAGCAGAAAGTATTTGTTTCACATGCTATAGTAGGGATGCTTAAAACAACAGACATTCTACATAACATGAAGTCACGAACTTTATTGTAACCCGGCTCCATGAGTTTCCTTTCTTTCAGATGTATGCATCTAGCAATATATACTCGAATAAAACATCCAGACTACAGAATCTTGTCAAACCTAATGTGTGAAGTACACTTTATAAGTTTCTGCACAAAAGTTGCACCTCAGTTGATATTTGATTGTTTAATTAAAGATAATCCAGCATTTCCTACGATGTGAGTTCTTTGTACAAGCTTCACTGCTGCCCATACTTATGTTACTTTTAACTTCTTGTTACCTACAGAATGTCTGGACACCATCAAAAGTGATAGCTCGTCTTGGCAAAGAAATAAATGATGAAAGCTCCTACCTTTACTGGGCATACAAGGTAGTATGCTTTTGAAAGTTCTTCGTTATTTTTCAAATTATCAAAAAGTCTGCAGGCATGTGTTTGTGTAAATGCTGATCATATTTAGGAAGTCTGTAAATAACTATGTCTGGTAAACAGGGAGATAAGCTAGGGTTTCGTCTTAAGAATTTTGTTGAGTTTGATTCTCATATTGGTTTTCTTTTACCATAAAAAATTCTTTACCGTATTGTGTATTATGATTTTACCCAGAAATAGTAATCATTCCTGAACCAAACTTTTATTTTGTCTGAAGTGGTTGGTCACACTTTAGGAGATGTAAGCGTGGTAGAGTTGCTGGCTGGCTGTTACACTTGTTGGGTTGTCCTTCACTTTATTCCGTGGAGAATATGCTTCACACTGGGTTGTTTTTTCTGTGTTGAAATTCTTAGCTTTCAAGAACTATTTGTGCAAAGGCTGAAGTTGCAAATTGCTGACTCGTTAAAATCGACCAGAACAATATTCCTGTATACTGCCCAGCATTGACTGATGGATCACTCGGAGACATGCTGTTTTGTCATGCAGTTCGCAATCCTGGTCTTATTATCGACACTGTACAAGGTAAGTTCCACTTTATTTGATATCCTTACTTTGTGTTTGTTTTCAAATGCTTGAATGGTTTGCAGATATAAGGCTGATAAATGGTGAAGCCATTCATGCAAGCCCAAGGAAGACAGGGGCCATAATTCTTGGTGGAGGCCTTCCAAAGCATCACATATGCAATGCAAACATGTTTCGCAATGGTGCAGATTATGCAGTCTATATCAACACAGCTCAAGAGTTTGATGGAAGCGACTCAGGAGCACATCCAGATGAAGCAGTTTCATGGGGAAAGATAAAAGGTTCAGCAAAGCCTGTAAAGGTATATATAGATGTTGACAAGTTTGAGATATTTTTGTTTTTGTGTTTTGCATAATAGTACTAGGTAATATTTTCCTTAGGTATTACTTATTAGGGTATAATGATCATGATGCACCTGCTCATGTGTCCTGCGATTGGTTTATAGAAAAGTGCATGCATGATCCTGAGCTGGCTTATAATATTTAGACCATCTTGATTTTTTATTTTCCCATGTACACTGTAGAATAATATTGCAGCCTACGAGTTTATGGCAGTACGAGTGATTTCAAGAGACATAATTTTGCTATGCAATGGTGTCATGCATCATCATTGATGATCATCATTATTGTAATCTAACATTCCAGCTTTTGGAAATCCAGGTTCACTGTGATGCTACTATCGCTTTCCCGTTACTTGTAGCCGCAACATTTGCACGGAGGTCTCGTAGTGCAAATTCAACCAACTGAACTTCTCGCTGCTGCGAACTAAGGGCATGAAATTTATTTTTTTATTGATCTCCAACCATTTGTCCGGGCTCTTTGGAGGATAACATAGAAGGTTTTTTGTCGGATGCCGGCCACGATTACTGATTCCTTTTGCTCGATGTACGTCTGAGGTTGTAATACCAGTTGTATGCTTTGTAATGAGATTGTTTAAGAGGAAATGGACGATTGAGTCGTTCCTCTCTTTATCTGACTCTGGAAAAAACTGCTGACTTTACAAGTAAAGTATCTGGTGATCGAAAAAGTGGACAGGCTTACAGCATTGGGCTAAGAAAATAAAGTTGTTTGGTTGAATCAGTTTGTTGATTGATCCCTCGTACAAACCAAACCCGGTGAGAAATTCTTGCTAAAACTGTAAATCTGCATCGCCTTCCGATCTGCATCGGACGCAACAATGAAAGAAAGACATGTTAGCTGTCGGACTTGTTTGACACGTCTCAGGCCAACTCCTCTCTCCTTGGCCGCTTTGAATTGGTACAGGGCAGCACGTGCCAGGTCAGGACTCATCACTCCGGAAGCCACGCGCGCGATCCATCTCTTCTTCCTTGACTTTTCCTCTTTTTCCTTTTCTTCTTTGATTCGATTGATCAACTCCACTCCGGCGAACCCTAGCTACTTCCCTCACGCCGCCTCCGTGCACCTAGCTGCTGCCGCGCTCGTCTTCTTCCTCTCCGGTGCTCAGCGCCGCCGCCGGGGCCCGGCGACACGCAAGACGGTGCCGCTAAGGAAAAGCCCAGCAAGCGCGCGCTCGCCGCCGGCCCGACCACTCAATTTCATTCCTCCTCGTGGCAACCTTGTGAGATTAAACTTGCTTCCCTTCCCCCGTCAAGTCGACTGCAGTAATAGAGCACAAAGATCTCATCTTTTTCCCCGTCAGCTCCCATAAGGAGTCATGCTCTCCGCCTCACCGTCGCCCAACATCACATCTTTTCTTTCCTCCACCAAAACCATGGCTGACATGGAACATTCTCATCACAAACACACAACTTAACACATAAATGGGGCGCGGAAGCCAACAATTAGTACTTACTTGGGAATGGCACGGCATCACCTCATCCCCCCGCATCAATTGCAACAAGCGAGCACGGAGATCTCATCTTTCTTCCATCTTCCTCATCTCTCTCTCTCCTCGTCTGCTTCGCCGCCAATCATGCTCCCCGCGACAATTGCAACAAGCGAGCACACAGATCTCGTCTTCCTCCTCTCTCCCTCCTGCCGCCGTCGCCGGACGTTGCCTCCCCTCATCGTCAGTCACACGCGCACCCCGCACGCGGATGGATGAGTGATTTTAGTATATATAGCAATGGAGTTAGAAGAACGAGGAGACCCCGGTGCCGCGGATCGGTGAGGTGGCGCAAGCCACACCCTTGCTGGATGCAACCAATGGATGAACAAGAGGATGCGTTCACGCCACCTGATTCCAAGGACAAGGGATACGTGAGAGGATTAATGCGGCGGTTGGTACGAGGCGTTTATTTCTATATGGGTAAAGTCTGTTTTAAACCCTGAACTCGTACGCGTCGTCGTTTTTAAACCCCAACCTCCAAATCCCGGAAATCGGCACCCTCAACTCTCTAATCCCAGTCGTTTGCGTCCTTAATGCATCTGAGAGGAGGATTAGATGACGTGGCACTGCGGGCCGCCGGGTTTTCGACTTAATTACCCCCTCCCCTCTCTCAGCTCTCTCTTTCTCAGTGGGGAACGACGTTCTAGGGTTCGTGAGCGACAGAGAGAGCGTGCCGTCGCCGCCCCGACGAACAACCACGATGTCTTGCTCCTCCGGTGATTCATCGGCTTCTCGAGGCGGTGGGCTCCGAAGGAGAGGCGCAGCAGTAGCAAGGTCTCCGGTGCCCTATCGCGAGCAGCCAATGGCTTACGAGCCGCCGGTGATTTGCGCTCGATGCGGCAGGAAGGCGGCGCGGTGGATATCCTGGAGTCCGGCGAACCCTGGTAGGAGATATTATTCCTGCGTAGATTCTCAGGTATGCTTGATTCCTCACATGTCCTCTTTTTCTCTGTTTTTTCTTGTGTCAAACTCTGAATTTTCTGTGTCATGAACTGAACAGCATGGCTTCATCGACTGGCATGACACCCCCACGACTCCATTTCTTCGTCAATTGCTAGGAGACCTACGGGATAAAGTGTGGAGGCTGGAGGATGAACTTGTTGGCCAGTCAAGGGAAGGGGAGCTTGCAGTTTTGAAAGAGGAATTGGAGAAGAAAAATGCTTTCGTAGCAGAAACTAGAGCTAGATGTGCTAGCAGAGATGAGATGCAGATGTACAAGTGTCTGTTTTATGGTTTATTTATGTTTGTTGCTGGTTTAGTTGCAGGTTTCCTCATGTCTAAGTAGAGTTAGAGGTTTGTGGTGATGTAGTTCAATGCTCGATGGCTAGTTGATGAGTACCAAATGGTCGATGGCTAGTCGATGAGTACCAAATGGTCGATGGCTAGTCGATGAGTACCAAATGCTCGATGACTAGTCGATGAGTACCAAATGCTCGATGACTAGTCGATGAGTACCAAATGCTCGATGACAGATCATATGTAATGGTTAAATGCAAATGGAATTGAGAGAACATTTACTCAGACACATCACCATAAATTTTGACAGCATATATCTTGGTTGACAAGTAGTTCAGAATGCCAACATTACATGGTTCAAAAGGAGTGACAGCATCACATGGTTCAAAAGCCATTGATAGTACTACATAGTTCAAAGCTGGAAAACAGTACTAAATATTACATCCAAAGCACAATTACTGAAGATCTAATCCATAAGCTGGAAAACAGTACTAAATATTACATCCAAAGCACAATTACTGAAGATCTAATCCATAAGCTGGAAAACATCTTCAGAAATTGCCACTAGCATAAAAGTAGCTTCCCAAGCCTGTTGTTGTTGGTCCTCTGCCTGATCCTCTCCCAGATCCTCTCCCTGCTCCTCTGGCTGCTCCTCTGCCTGCTCCTCTCCCAGCAGTAGTGCTTCCACCATGATTAGAGCTAGTAGGCACTGTAGTTCTTGGAGCTTGAGATGCTGATGTGCCAGGTTGAGAGCTTGGTGCTGTAGTTCTAGGAGGTTGAAAGCTTGTTGCTGGAGCTCTAGTTCTTGGAGCTTTAGACCTAGTTGGAGCTGATGATTTTGATCCATCAGTCTGAGCTTGCTGCAAACATAGGAGATGAATGATCAGAGCTAACTAATTATGTATTTGCATGGTTCAAAAGTAAGAAAACATAGCAATGATCAGGTTAGTACCTCTGTTTCCCTTTGCTTTCTCCCTCTTTTTCCAAGAAATGATTTAGTTTTCTGGGTTCTATCTGCATTCTTCTTACAACCACTTTTATTGTGTCCCTGAAGCCCACAAGATCCACAAGTGATTTGTATGCCATGCTTGCTCATTTTCTTTCCCTTTGGAGCTTCACCCTCTTCTCTTCTTCTGTCATTGTTCTTCTTCCTTGCTCCTGGCATGGCAATGTATCCAGGTGCAACTGGCCTAGGGTTTTGAGACATAGGCCAGTTTTCTTCTCCTAGAACAGGCTGGAGACAATGCTCATAAATCTTATTGAATGTCTCAATCCAGTAGCACTTGTCTATGTAGTCATCTACCTTTCTACCACTCTTGTAAATAGCTGCAATAGCATGGCAGCAAGGGGGGCCTGCCAGCTGAAAGTATCCACAAGTGCATACCCTCTTTTCAAGATTTACTGTGTACTTCTTCTTTCTTCCCTTCATGTGCTGCACCTCAAATCCCTCCTTGCCATTCCAGAGCACCTCAATGTATCGTGTCAATCTAATACTCACCTTTAGCTTCTTGAAAACATTTGGGCAAATTTTGCCCTTCCATGTTGCTGATTTGGCTCTCTGCTCTTGCACCCTAACAAGCATCTTCTTTCTTATCATCTCTTGCTGTGAAATAATTGGGTAGAACCTTGATTCTATGATGGCATTGTTAAATGACTCACACAGATTATTGTCCACAGATTCACAGTTAGCTCCTGTAGGAAAAAATGCCCTAGCCCAATGAACTGGTTCTGTCCTCATGATATCCTTTGCACCATCAGGAGTTAGCTGAGCTAGCCTTGCCTTGTTGTAGTTAAAATCTTCTTTGTTTGCAGCTTTAGCAATTGCCCAAAATCTCTTTTGGTACTCATGGTCCTTGTATTTCTTCCTCCAGTTGACATAGATATGCCTGGCACACATTCTGTGCTCTGCCTTGGGCAAATAGTCACTCATACTGTTAATCAAGCCCTGTTAAAGTGATACATGACTTATTTAGTTTGCTATACACTACATATTTAATTACTTTAGTAAGTAAAGCAAGTAAGACTTAGTTTAAAGTAAAGCAAGTAAGACTTAGTTTAAAGTAAAGCAAGTAAGACTTAGTTTAAAGTAAAGCAAGTAACATTTCCATTAAAGTAAAGCAAGTAAGATTTCTTATATGAACTACATATTTGCTAAATAAGATATCCATTTCAGTAAAGCAAGTAAGGAAAGAATTACCTTCTGCTGATTAGAAATGAAAACCCAACCTGCTCCTTGGTCATTAATATCCAAGTCTTTAATTAACAGAGCAATAAACCACTTCCAGCTTTCATTAGTTTCTTTCTCCACCACAGCCCAAGCAACTGGGTATATCTGATTATTTGCATCCCTTGCAATTGCAGCCAACAATTCACCTTGACAAGCTCCCTTGAAAAAGCAGCCATCCAGTCCTATGACTTTCCTGCACCCTGCTTTAAAACCTTTCTTCATAGCATCAAAACAGACATATAACTGTTGAAAAATGTTCTTCTGCAGCTCTTTGGGTTCTAATGTAATGGCCACAGTACTGCCAGGGTTGCTCCTCAGCAGTTCTAGTTGGTAGTCAAACACTTTTGTGTACTCACTTTTCATGCCACACATGAGTTTGTCAAGTACTATTTTTTTTGCCGCCTTGCATTTGGAAACTGACACATCAGCAAACATATCTTTGAGCACTGTGGCTTTAATGCTGTCAATTTTCCACATTGGATTTGCTAGGATAATGTGTTCATATCTATTTGCAATCACCTTAGCACTGACAAGCTTGTTCTCCCTGTTCTGTGCACACTGGTGCTCATCTTCATAGGTAATTACCTGAAACCTAGAACATCTACTTGTCTTGGCACCATACAACATCCAGGGGCAACCAGGCCAGTCACATTTTGCTCTCACCCTCTGCTCCTCAGATTTTACAAATGAAATGCTCCTCTTAGTAGCTAGCCCATACCTCTTGAGTGCTTTAACTAATTGGTTCTTACTTCTAAACACCATTCCCAAACTAAAATGTGGAATTTCTGTATCTGGATTGAACCTAACATACTTGCTCTTCCTCCTAACCATCTGACCATCTTCATCTTCATCATAACTGTAATCCTCATCAGAGGACTCAAACTCTATGTCCTGTACAACTTCTTCCACATTAGCAACTAGCTCTATGGGAACTGGACCTGTTGACTCCTTGGAGAACCAAATTTCTGAAGCTTTCATCTTCTTCTTGAATTTCCTTGCATGTTTTCTCAGCTCTACTACCTCAGATTCCTCTCCACTGTCATCAGTATGTGCCACATAATCAGGATCATCTGAATCTTCAGAATCTGAACCATGCTCTACAGCTTCTGCAATTGGAGCTACAATTTGGCTAGCAACAACTGGCTGAGAGGGATTGATTATTTGAGAAACTTGGGACAGATCATCAACTCTGAAATTGTTCTTCACAGGGTTGTGTATCACTTCAGTCACAACACCACCCTCATTAGGAACTAAGATATGTTCCAATATGTCTGCCCCTGCTACTGCATTAACTTGTTGAACAATTGTCTGAACATTTGTCTGAACATGATCTTCTTCTTCTGCAGTGATAACTACATCTGGTTCTTCCCCACTAGCATTGTTTAGCATGTCATTCAGCTCATCTTCTTCAAAATCAGAGCCACTATATTCTCCCTTTGGTTCATCTTGCTCACCATTGTACTCCACAAAAACATCAGCAACCCCTCCATCTGTTATGTACTCTGACATCTGCAGGCAACCTTCATCAGTGTATAGAAACAATAGCCCATTAACCAACTCTCTCCCTGGCATAAGAAAATACAGCTTCATGCTCTCTTTAACTGTCAAGTGGTCTCCTAAAAATCCTCTGAGCTCTGGCAGTGACAACTTATCCCTCTCTATCTCTGACAATGCAGTATCTCCCCCAACATAATCAAGAGATGGCCCAATACGAATGAACTCCCCTCCATAGTGAAACCTGACATTGAGAACCTCTGCTGGATCCATGAACTGACTACAAAACCCTACAGAAACACATATATGCAATCAGGTTCACCTAGATTCAGTAATCTACAGTGCAACATTTAATTTCAGACAATACTCGACACCTTCAGTAATCACAGTTACAAATCTGACTAAAATACTACAAAAAACGATTAAACCTACAATCCATCTAAGGCATCGGTCCATTAATATGTATTTGGCCCCAAATCCTTTCATTCAACAAGCCACAAAATCACCAAAAAACCACACCTTCCGCCACTGTAGAACCCTAAACCTAACTACACGCAGGAGGAAACGAAGACGTCTGATCAATCACAAATGATCAGGATGACTCACCTGTTCCTTTGCCGCCGGCGTGGACGTCGGAGCTCGCTGCGATCATCCGCGTGCCGTCGCCATTGCCGCCGCGGAGAGGAAGCTGGTGCGTCAGGGGGGAGAAGGGGAAGGGGCGAGGGGGCGAAGTGAGCAAGGAGCGGTGCGACCTGGTCTGGCTCGACCATTTAGCGCTTCCAGCGACCGAGCGGGACCCACAACGATAGCTGACTCAGCAATCCCAGCCTCCCTCCGTTTGGATACGCCTGCAAGGACGCAAACGACTGGGATTAGAGAGTTGAGGGTGCCGATTTCCGGGATTTGGAGGTTGGGGTTTAAAAACGACGACGCGTACGAATTCAGGGTTTAAAACAGACTTTACCCTTTCTATATATATATAATATGGATGGATCACGACTGTCTGACCTCTCACCTGCCATACTCAAAAAAGGAAAAAGAAAAGGATATATCCTGTCTCTCCGAAAACAAACTTGCTTCCAAATGTTGAAAGAAAAACTGATCTTTTTCCACCTGAGCACAAATGATTCCGGCCATTTTCTTCGACTGCGCTTGCGTTATATATGGTGGATCATTTGGATTGATATTTGGCTTGCAGCACGTGCTTGGCATAGTTGTAGCCTGGGCCTCTCAATCTTGCACAAACTCATTGCTGCACGAGTGCACGTACAGCCTAGCTAGCTACCTTGCTTGTTCTGGTAGTGCATACTACAAGTACTAGTACTATACGATGGATGGATGAGCGCCATGAAATTTTCATCTATTTCTCATTTCATTTCATTTAGTGCGTGCTGTGCTTACAATACAGATGAATGCTACAGTGTTTAATTACTATTCCCTCCATCCGGAATTGTTCGTCGCTCGAACAGTGTATCTACATCCATCTGAGCGACAAGTAATTCCGGACGGATGGAGTAGCATGTAAGGTATGTGATTGATAATCCATCTATCCTATTCTGCACAGCACACATGCAGGATCCAATTATGGAACCAAAATTATCACTGGTAAACTGTAGTACTAACATCACAAATTTCTATTCTTTTCTTTTTCAACACAACCAGCAACCACTCAGGCCAGGGAAAGTGAAAAACACAACCAGTTTGCTTTCTATATTTCAGCCAAGAATCATTGCCGTCCAACTCAACTGAGCAACATAATCATATTATGTTGGCATGTCAGTAAGAAGACAAGACAAGTTCGGTTTATAAAAAACAAAAGGAGTGTACAAAATCCAATTGTACTAGGTGACAAGAATGTTCTACTACAAGCATAATACTCGCGCGTTTTTACAGAAAAATTGTCGAGCTTTC
Organism: Aegilops umbellulata; assembly: GCA_032464435.1. Classification (NCBI taxonomy): domain Eukaryota; kingdom Viridiplantae; phylum Streptophyta; class Magnoliopsida; order Poales; family Poaceae; genus Aegilops; species Aegilops umbellulata. Next base: position 642,723,842 of record CP136060.1, on the reverse strand, counting down.
TTAGGCCGACATGGTTGCTTACTCGTCAACCATGGATATAAAGTCTCTATTGACACGGACAAGAAAAAAAAATTGAAACGGTGGAACTTATGGGCACAACACAGGCAGGACCAAATTGAGCAAAAATCTATTGCTTGCTTGATTGGTATATATACCTGTGCATTCATCACTACTGCTACACGAGGAACACAAGTACACAACATATGTATACTGAGAGCTATATATGAGTAGCAGCGACAACTAGTGATTCATCCATGCATCCCAGGCAACGCCATCTACTTCTGCCTGCAGCTTGCAAGAATACGTCCATCCTACTAGCCCAGGCTTCATGCACGGCTCGTCCTCCAACACGTCAAGCCCCGCGCGGAAAATAGAGCGTGTGTGCTGAGACTGCAATAGAATCAACATGTTAGGTTCCAGTGCAAACTGCACAATACAATATGTGTCATGATATACAAAGTTTGCAGCAATAGAAACAAACAGGAAACAATAGACATACTTCTCAACACAGGCATGATCAAATTTGAACAAAATGAGTGAATTGATGATCGCACTTTTATATGTGTAAGAAATGATGATGAGTTTCATCAGTAAATGCACAACCTTCTGCCATATAAAGCTTACACATTTTCAGGGAGCAATTTTATTTTACAAAACAATAACAGGGGAGCAGCTGGGGGAGGGACAAACTGAAATATCATTTATTCAGTAGCAAAACAACCTTAGCTGGTTCCTGACCACCAACCACACCCGCATCAAGCATCACAGTAGTAGGAGCAAAATTGATGGTATGAATTAGAAGGAGCAGAGCTCAACTAGCTTCATAAGTACAGGGAAGACCTCATGAGGCAAATTATAGAATTTCAGTCATACACCTCCTACACAATAATGAACCTGGCCGGAGTCTAATGGCATCAATCAAGCAAGCGGTAAACAAAAGCTCATGTACGTCAAAATCAACCAACCAGAATAGGAACTAGACTGTAGTCATAAACCAAATGTTGATGAATGCTGAGCAGAGAGGCGCACTCACTAGTCAAATAGATAGAAGGCAGTGACGAAATCCCTGTAGTTTCATATAACTTCTTCTTGCCTGTTGAGGATCCTCCATGGACAAGAGAAGACGTCGTCAGCCCACACAGAAAAGAAGCCTATGAAAACTGAAGCAACCATGTGGGCGTGCTGCTTACCCGAGGAGCCGTCGAGCTCAACCATGTGTGGGGCGTCGTCATCACCGTGAATGCCCTGGTTGTCGTCCTCGTCCATGGAGGGTGTCTGCTGCTCCGAATCAAACAAACAAGTAAGAGCTAGTGTTTTTGAGATAGTATAGTAATCAATCAGGCTAGTATAGGAGACCCATACATACTGGTGATAGTATAGAAATCAATCAAGCAGCCTGTGTGCTTGAGCTAGCTTAGTACGTACTCCCTCCGTAAAGAAATATAAGAGCGTTAAAATCACTAAAGTAGTTATCTAAACGCTCTTATATTTCTTTACAGAACAGAGCATGCTATAGGAGATGGAACAAGTTTATTTTAGATGACAATAACAGGGATCGTTCAGTCAGTAGCAAAACAACAAAGTTCGCTAGCTCGTGGCCATCAATAACCACCCACGCATCACTTGTACAGCAGCAGGAGCAAAAATTTATAGTATGGATCACAAGGACCATAGTTAGTAGAACCAGCAGGAAGGTAAGAAGTGTGCTAATCGAAATCATCTCTTGTAATCTGGACGTGACAGTAGATAGGAATAATCTTTTTCATGATGCAAAAATAAAATCCTACATGCGAGCCTGCTGGAAGCAACTATAAACCCAAACTCCTTAGATAATAAGTGACCACCAGGAACTACACTCGCACTATGCAACATGAGCAAATACAACCTTTATCTAGTTCGTGCACACATGCATCACACACAACCAAATATGAAATGAACTGGAACTATACAGTTGAAACATGGAAAGCTATAAAAGCATCATATAACCAGGGAATGCAATGAGATATAAAACTATGCTTGAGCAAGGACGAAAGCCAGGAAACATCCCCTATGTACACAGTACCAAAGCAAAGTAACTCCAGATTATGTCTATTCTAGCTGTACAGCAAAATTGAAACAGCAGGATGCATAATAAAAGAAATAAAAGCCGCGAAGATTCTACTGACCAGCATAACACTCTCCAGTTAAACACTTGTAGGAGAGGTCCGGGTTCCAGCGGAAGCCGAAACAAACCAGAGGTTATTTCATTAGCACTAAGAACCCAAGAAGAGTGACCCCCATAGTGGTGGCTTGATGGCTACGAGCTCAGAGCAAGCAACTGGAGGCGGGGAGCTCACCGTAGGTGCTACGTAGCCGATATCGAGCAGGCAAGGGGTTCGTCCAATGGAAGAGCATAGCACCACTCACCCCCTGGATGTCCTCTTTCTGCCGCTGCTACACAAGAAGGAACAAATGGTTGTTGAGCTCAAATCGAAAAGGAAGACAAGAATCATGTGCAAAACAATGTATTTCCAACAGCGAGCAATTTTATTTTGGGTAAGAAAAATACAAGGTGGCTGAAATATCATTCCTTCAGGACCAAAACAACATCCTTAGATAATAAGTGAACATCATGAACTACACACGCATCATGCCGCAGGAGCAAATACAAGCTTGGCTAGCTAGTACAATCAACCACACGCATCAATCACACAGGACCAACTATGAAATGATTTGGAACCATATATAATTGAAACATGGAATGAGCAAAAGCATCATCCAATCAGGGAAAGCAATGCGCTATAAAAGTATGCTTGAGCAAACATGCAATCCCGCAAGCATCTCCTATGTGCACAGTATCAAACCAAAATAACTTTCCAGATCATGTTCATTCTAGCGGTACAGCACAACAGAAATAGTAGGCTTCTTACATAGAAGAAACAAAAGCCCGTGTAGTCTCCACGGACCAGCATAGCTCCCACTGGGTAAACACTTGGGCCTGGTTCCAGCAAAGGCTGAAACAAACTAGAGCTTATCTAGTTAGCACTAAGATCCTAGAAGAGCGCGTGGTCATGGCTCGATTACCACGTGCCCGGAGCATGCAACCGGAGGCGAGGAGCTCACCATGGCTGTTATGTAGCCGATGCCAAACACGCAGCGGGTCCAACGGAAGCATTGCCTTCCTCCTCTTCTTCTTCACTATCTCACACTGAATACTTATCCACAAGCTGTACATGTATGTGATAAGGCCTTGTCAGCCCAAGCACAGCAATACGACCACCCAAGTCACTATAAGTAAGGACCTCTTCCAGAGCCTGCCAATTAAAAAGGAGCCCTTCTAGAGAACTTCTCCACAAGCAAATCATGCTTCAGATCAAGCCAACTACAAAAAATGTATGTACTCAAGTGCGATGTATCAGTAGGCGTGGGGTTGGGTCTGGGTCGTCATCCTTGTCCATGGAGGGTGCTTGCTGCTCCTGATTGAACAAACAAAATAATGAGGACAGCAAGGGAAACAACCTCCTTAGATAACAAGTGGACATCAAGAACTACACACGCATCATGCAGCAGTAGCAAATACAAGCTTAGCTAGCACGTGAGCATCAATCAAGCATACACGCATCACACAGGATCATATATGAAATGATTCGGAACCATTAATATGTAGTTGAAACGTGCAATGAGCTATAAAAGCATCATACAATCAGGGAATGCAATGAGCTATAAAAGCATCATACAATCAGGGAATGCAATGAGCTATAGAAGTGCTTGAGCAAAAGCACAAGCATCCCCTATGTACAGTACCAAAACAAAGTAACTCTCCTGATTATTTCTATTCTAGCTGTACAGCACAACCGAAACAGCAGGCTGCATAATAAAAGAAACAAAAGCCATGAAGATTGTAAAGACTAGCATAACTCTCTCCAGTTAAACACTTGTAGGAGAGGTTCGGGTTCCAACGGAGGCAGAAACAAACTACATGTTTTTTATTTAGCACTAAGAACACTAGAAGAGCGACCACAGTAGTGGTGTCTCGATGGCCACTAGCTCAGAGCAAGTAACCACAGGCGGGGAGCTAACCGTAGAAGCAAGCAACAACAAGAGCAAATACAAGCTTGTCTAGTATGTGAGCATCGATCAACCACACACATCGCAGAACCAAATATGAAATGAATTGGACCCATATATAGTTGAAATATGGAACGAGCTATAAAATTATCATACAATCAGGGAATGCAATGAGCTTTAAAAGTATGCTTGAGCAAACGTGCAAAGCAAGCATCTCCTATGTGCACAGTACCTAACCAAAGTAAATCTCCAGGTCATGTTTATTCTAGCTATAGACCACAACAGAAACAGTAGGATTCATATAAAAAAAGCCCGTGAAGATTCTACGACCAGCATAGCTCTCTCTGGCTTGCAGGAGAGGGCCGGGTTCAAGCGAAGATCCTAAAAGAGCGATGCCCGTGGTCATGGCTCGATTGCCACGAGCCAGGAGCAAGCAACCGTAGGCGGGGAGCTCACCGTGGATGTTATGTACCCGATGCCGAGCAGGCAGTGGGTCCAACGGAAGCATTGCCTTCCTCCTCTTTTTCTTCACTATTCTCACACTGAATACTTATCCACAAGCTGTACCGGTATGAGATAAAGCCTTGTCACCCCAAGCACAGCATGGCCATTTTACTTTAACGACATACTCTCTATATGAGAAATCTAAAGCTTTCATTTCTATATACACACATAACTGTCTAAAAATCCGTAACACAAGATGGATCGTATGGGAAACAATTTGATTTCTGAAAATCAATAACACAAGCACACCTGCTAAGCAAAGAATAACCAAACCATTGTGCATTCAAGGCTTAATTTCCGAAAATCAATAACACAAGCACACCTGCCGATGCCAAACAGCACCACCGGAGCCAGCGGGTCCGTCGAATGGAAGACGCCATGGCCGAGCATACCACCACACCTTGCATGTCAGAAATGGTAAAGTAGTTTCAGATCTTCCATTATTGGGTCTCAGTCGTCATCCTCATCTATGGATGGCACCCTGCTGCTCCTGATTGATTGGACAAACAAAAATAATGAGGACAACAAGGAAAACAAACTTAGCCTACACAAGGACAAAACATTCTATTCAATAGCAAGCAATTTTACTTTAGGTAACAATAAAAGTGAGCAGCTAGCTGAGGAACAAGCTGGCTGAAATACCATTCATCCAATAGCAAAACAACCTCGTTAGATAACAAGTGACCATAGGGAACTACACAAGCAACATACAGCAGGAGCAAATACAAGCTTAGCTAGCACATGAGCATCAATCAAGCACTCACGCATCACACAGGACCAAATATGAAATGAATTGGAACCACCATATATAGTTGAAACGTGTAATGAGGTATAAAATCATCATATATATAACCAGGGAATGCAATCCAGCAAGCATCTCCTATGTACACACACAGTAGCAAACCAAAGCAAGTCTCCAGATTATTATGTTCATTCTAGCTGTACAGCACAAAGCAAAACAGCAGGCTGCATAATAAATAAAAGAAACAAAAGCCATGAATGAAGATTCTCCGGTGAAACACTGGTAGGAGAGGTCCGAGTTCAGGCGGGAGGCCGAAATAAACTAGTAGCACTGAGAAGCCTAGAAGAGTGACGGTTGTAGTCGTGGCTCAGTGTACATGAATGAAACAACGAAGCAAGCAACCAGAGGCGGGGGAGCTTACCATGGGTGTTATGTTGCCAATGCCGAGCAAGCAGCGGGTCGGTGGAACGGAAGAGGCTAGCGTCGCACACCTCCTGGATGAGCCCCTTGGCCTCTATCTTTGCTGTTGCTACACAAGAAGGACAACATTTTGAGACATAAGAGACGGGCGTTGAGCTTGAATCAAAAAGGGAAAGAAGAGATCATGTGCTAGGAAGGAAGGAAGGAAGAAAGGAACATAATCCAATAAAGGGGTGACGGTAATTAGTATCGTCACAGAAGCAAACACTTGAAATGTTAATTTACATCAGCAGCACAGCCAAAACAAACAAACATTAGAAATAGATCGGGAGAGGGAGCATGAAAGCAGAGGAGAGGAACCACCACCTATGCTGTCGGAGTGAGGCTGGAGCAGAAAGAGCCAAACTTGTGTGTCTCTGTGCCGGGGTACCGCCAGAAACAACCAACCCTGGTCTGCGCCAGTGGCTAGGGTTGGCCGCTGGTGATCGATGTTTGGTCCGTCAGGCAAGCATGCACCTGTGTGGAGAAGGGAACCGGCCAAGTCATCCAAGAGGGCATAAGAGAAGGGAAGAAGAGCATATGGAAGATGGCCGAGAGAGTACCCACGTACCTTGAGGGGGAGGAGCTGCTGCTGCACTATGATTAATGAAGCTCCATGGCTTCCAAGGTCATGTGTCTTCTTGCCATTAGGGAAGGAACTGGAGTTTTAACAGCAAGGGAGACGCTTCTTCATGCTTTCCAGCTCAAGATAATGTCCAGAATTGCTGCACTAAATTATATTTAGTAAACCTAACCAATGATAAACATTGCCTAGTGTGTACAAAAAGAACCATCAACATGCTTGATCCCATGGTTTAATACTTAGAATAACATGTTGAGAAAAAAAATTATGGTGGCCAGAAGAGAAGACACCAGCAGCACAGTCACTATATCACCAGGTGTGCTCGACGGTAAGCAAGCTATGCGTTAATTGTTGAAACCTTTAATTGTTTCTACTGTAATTGTTATTTGTTAAAAAGAGGAAACCAAGCTAGTGTACATATATCTTTTAGGACCTATCTAGTAATCAAAACTTCAAAAGTAGTTAGTAGGTGGTAAAATCAGAACTGAATTGGCTAAATCCAATAAACTGTTGACTGTAATTAATTCGTTAGCAAGATAGACAGAATCAGCCGAAGCAAGCACAGATGTTTTGCATGAGCAATACAGCCCCAAACAAAACAAACAGTAGCATCACAAACCCAAACACTAATCGTACAACGGCTGGATGGCGAGCATAATAAGACAATAGAAGTTGATAACTTTTATTCGTTAAAAGGAGGCAGGCAAGCTTATTTGAGGTACCGTAAAAAGAAATAGTAGTAATCAAACACTGGCTAGTAGATAAAGTCCATTTTGGCGACTAAATGTCTAAATCCCAAGTAAATTGGTGACAGTACTCCACCCAAGTAAAATGATGACAGATTGTGGTGGACGGAAGATAACCACCACCGCCACTCATCCAAACACTAAATCACCAGAGATTAGCCATGGCTAGATGGCCAGCATCGAGGTACGTACTATGAAAAAAGAAGCCTAGGAAGAATTGAAAAATCATGTCACTGGCTAGTAGATAAAATTATCGGTTGAGGGCTAACTAAGGGGCGATGGTAATTAGCATCACAGAAGCAAACAGTAATATATCACTGTGGCGGTCGGAACCACCATCACAGATTCAAAAGTACAACATCATTATGGGCTCAAATGCCGACGCAACCCCTGACTGGACTAGAGGGCCAGCATAATAAGACAACAAAAGTTGACCTGTACTTATTCAATGGAAAGATGCAGGCTTATTTGCCCATATATATGTTCATTAGGGTCTGGACAGTATTTTCGTTCCTTGCAGAACTAAGGACTAGCTGTAGAAAGAAACTTACAGAAAGGAAAGATTTTATACAGTCCCAACCAAAGGAGGATACCGCCAGGGGAAATGGACAAGGTTTTATTTATGCAATATTATAGCAAACAAAGTGTTCACAAAAAATGAAAATCTTGCCATCAGTAAGTTTATATAGCTAAGTAGTCTGTGTAACAAACATAGCTTCAAGTTCTAACTTTTTCCGACTCACACACAATAATTGTACACATTATTTTCTGCAGAGTGATAGTTGAATTCAGAGAGCATTGATGCATCAGCTCCTACAACCAAATCATGGAAACAACATGTTTGACATGAACACAACAGGTGAAGAGTCGCTGTGTTGTGATAACCTGAAGCCATTCAAGAGAATCTGCATCAGCCTTCTTTTCATGGTCGTTGGGTCATGGTAGACCCCTGGTGTGACGAAGGGCGTGAGAAGCGGCTTGGATCTACAGGTAATAACGAAAAGCAGCATAAGACATACTGTAATAGTCTCAACATCTCGCCAAAGTACTCGGGAAGGAAATCAGGATCAATGGGAACCTTGGGATATCGCATAATAGCAGCACTGTCAGGATCGACTTGGTTGTGCTTGTGTTTCCCAAAATATGCAAGAGTTGTAGGCAGCAGGGAGGTGAAACCAAGTATATATTTCTCAATCACTAGCAACGATTTTGGTTGCTGTTGTGAGGAAACATAACAGGAGCAGTAGGTGTGACAAAAGAAACAAAAGACTGCAGTTAATGTTGGCTACTAGCTAGAGGAGCTTACCGGCTGATCAAATTGGACTGTGCGAAACATTAATGGGCTTGAGGACCTCAAACAAGATGGAGGAGCAGAGGGCGTCGTGCTGCGCCGTAGCAGGCAGGGGTGCTTCTGTTGGCCAAACTCATGGCCAGCAGCATCACGTCTTTGTGGCTAGGGTTCTTCTCGCTAGCACCTTGTGGCCAACCGTGCCGGAGCAGGTAGGCATAGCTGCTTGACCGGTGGCTAGGGAGTCCCTGGTGGTGTTGGGTGTCTCATGTGAGCACCTGGCTGCATTAGGAAACCGAAATAATAGCATAAATAAGATTGATTCCGAGGAAATGGCAGCACCTATTCTATCGAAGTGCTACTCCCTCTGTTCCATAATGCTTGTCGTGGTTTTTGAACTAAAACCATGACAAGAACTATGGAACAGAGGGAGTGGAAAAGAATTGCTTGCTTAAAATCCTACTGTACACGGTAGCAACACATTACATAGCGGTGCTATCAAACAAACAAAACATGGACCACTCATTACAAAGCGTTGCTGCTACAGTACCATGGAGTAGGAAAATGGGCTTAATCAGCAAAGAAGTATAATAAGAAAAAAAATGTGGCGGCCAGAACCAGAAGACCACCATCACAGGTTCGGACACTACTACATAATCAGGGGGTCGACGGCCGGCACCACCCATGGCTGGACTAGATGGGCAACATAATAACACAATAAGAGTTAATATATGCTTATTCATTGAAAAGATGCAAGCGTATTTACACCCTAGGACTGTTGATTAGGGTCTGGATGGTATTTTTGTTCCTTGCAGAACTAAGAACTAGCTGTAGTAGAAAGAAAGAAACATAAATGAAGGGAGAGATTTTATAGAGTCGCGACCGAAAGAGGCTACCGCTGGGTGAAATGGACAAGGTTCTATGTATAAAATAGTAAAAAAAAAAAAGAAGTGTTGACAGAAAATAAAAGATTTCCAGTCATACAAACAGAACTTCAAGTCCTAACTTTTTCCGGCACATGCAGTAATTCTAGAGCAGAGGAGATCACTACGTACATGTGTTGAATAAAGCAGACAAGAAAAGTACTATATGTTGGCTGATGAGTTGTATCTACAATTCTACATAATAACAAACTAATTAACTAGCTAGGCCTAGTGCCTCATGATGACAATGCGTATATCATTGTCCATCCTGGCAGCAGCTCCAATATTTGCGGAACAGTTTTGGCATCGGCACAACCTAATAAAGCACTAAAAGATAGCTGCGCTTGATGGCCATGGGCGCACAGAAGAACAGAACAAGATGGATATGCCTTAGTCATCAAAGACATGGCAGTTGAGAGGACGGCACAGAACTGACTGAATTTCAGTTGACACTTAATGAAATTATTTTACTACTTCCAAGATATTTGCAGCAAAAAAATATCAAGCTTTCTAGGCTCAACGGTCGTTGATATTTACAGAAAACTTCCGGCAGCAGCAGAGATGGCTCGAATCTGATGGTGGCGGAGATTATTTCAGTGATGAAAAAGAAAATCAAATGGAATGAGGCTTTCTAGGTTCAAGGAACATCGATGTCTGGAACATGCAAGCAAGGATTCATGATTCTATCAAAAACATGATGGGAGGTGTGCAGCTACAACAATAAAAAGGTACTTAACAGGATGATACAGCAAAAGGGCCTGCCCCAGGTTATCTTAATAGCTAATATCAACTTAACAGGATGTGTTCCTTTCATACCACTGTGTTAAATGTTGCAGAACAATTCCATTAATTGGTGATACAAGACAAGCTTAATGGACGACACCGTACCATCCTTAGACATATGTGTATATATAGCTAAGTCAGTAGTCATAGTCAGTGTAACAAACATAAAAACAGAGCTTCAAGTTGTAACTTTTCCTACCCACGGAAATAATTGTAGAGTAAAGGAGACCATTGTACATACATGTGTTGAAAGAAGAAGACTAAGAATATTGGCTGGCTGATGCAAAAAAAAAGAAAAAAAATCAGAGTTGCATCTTGTACAGACTAAGGAATTAACTAGCCCTATTGCCTGCCACCAATACGTACATCCTTTCCCATCATTTGTACAGCAGCTCCAACTTTTGAGGAACAGTTTTATGCATCTAGTAAAACACTAAACTTGGGACGACTCAATGGTCGTGTGCGGGGAGAGAGGGGGGAGGGAGACGGCTCAATTACCTCATAATGCGGAAACCAAGGAACGGAGTGCCGCTCCAGAGCAGGCAGAGGTGGTACTGTTGGCCAAACTCATGGCCAGCAACATTGCCTCCTCTCTGGCTAGGGTTCTTCCGGATGGCACCGCATGGTCCGAAGCGGCACCTCTGCCAGCCAGCAGGGGCAAGAGATTTACATGCAGCCAACAGACAGAGCGGCTTGGCCGGTGGCTAGGGAGTCGTTGGTGATGTTGGATGTCTCACACGAGCACCTGCCTGCAAGCGGAAACCAAAATAATAGCATAAATAGGATTGATTCCGAGGAAATGACAGCCCCTATTCTATCAAAATGCTACTCCCTCCGTTCCTAAATACTTGTCTTTCTAGAGATTTCAACAAGTGACCACATACGAAGCAAAATGAATGAACCTACACTCTAAAATATGTCTACATACATCCGTATGTTGTAACCATTTGAGATGGCTAGAAAGACAAGTATTTGGGAACGGAGGGAGTAGAAAAGAATAGCATGCTTAAAATCCTACTGTACACAGAAGCGCTAGACAGATTCAAGTTCTAAACTTTTCCGACCCACGGAACAACTGTAGAGTGTAGGAGACCGTTGTGCGTACATGTGTTGTATGAAGCAGACAAGAATAGTATGTTGGTTGGCTGATGAATTGCATCTACAGAATAACTAACTATGTAATTAACTAGGCCTACAATATTTAGCTGCTGCTAAGCAATAAATAGCTTTTTACCGGTCCAAGTAAATACAGTCAAACAAGCATAAAAAATCTCGTGTCCCTACTGGCTGCATTGTAAATCCTATGATATTGATGCAACGCTTGGCATCACTAAGCTAAAAATCTGAAGCATCATAAATAGACACTAGATAGAAATCAGCATGGGCAGCGCATAAGTTCGCAGCAGGCAGAGGATGATAATGGAGCAAGAGGGAGAAGCGGTTGCTTACCAGTTATGCTATGCCGGAGTGGAAGAAGAGCAACCGGACCGGAGGGGAAAGAAGAATCACCGCACGGTGTGCCCTACACCTGCGCATGTTAGGAAGTGCACCTCCGTCGCTGGTGATGGTGGGGGTCTCAGGCATGCACCTGGCCAGCCTGCGTGAGGATACCGAAATGATAGCATACATAAGATTGATTCCAAGGAAATGATAGCGCACACTCCATCAAAATGCTAGAAAAACAATAGCACAGCATGCTTAAAATCCAACCAACAATACACAGCAGCACTAGACGACATCACATGATCACTTTTGTTGTACTTGATAGTCGCTAACAAGTCAAAGACCCTGACAAGCAGTAGCATGTACTACCTCCATTCCAAAGTATAAGACCGTGACAAGCTATAGCAGTAAGTCGAAATGGAGGTAGTAGCAGTCTTATCAAACAAACAAAACATGGATCACTGGTTACCAACAAAGTGTTTCTGCTACAGTACCTTGCGGTAGGAAAAGCCGAAAAGGGCTTAACCAGCAGAAGAAGTATAATAAGAGAAAAGAATTCATTGTGGCGGCCGGAACCGGAAGAGCACCATCCATCACAGATTAGAATAGTGCATTATCCTCATGGGCTCAACTGCCGGAACAACCCATATGGCTGCTGGACTGGATGGCCAGCATAAAAACAACACAATAAAAGTTGATGGATGCTTATTCGTTGATGAAAAGATTGCAAGCTTATTTATTTACCATGTATATGTTCATTATTAGGGTGTGGATGGTATTTTTGCTCCTTGCAGGACCAAGGACTAGCCCAAGAAAGAAACATACATACATACATACATACATACATACATATATAAAGGAGAGATTTTATACAGTGGCGACCGGAAGAGGCTACCACTGGGTGAAGTTGCGTGCCACAGCGGAGCAGGTGCACCCAGAGCGAATTCATCGGCTCTCTCCAAGCCCATGTGTGTAAGGCATGATGTGATGCATTCTTCCACACTATCCACCATAAATTTAGAACGCCGTGAGGACGCCTTGACGGCCCTCAATGGTTTATCATGCTGCAGTTCAAACTCTGCATGCCAATTTAGGAGTGAGTCATCAGCCCCATCTTGACCACTAGTATCCATTACTGGAGCTGGGGGCAGCACCTCGGAAGCCTTGGCAGTTGTTCCATCTTCCTACAAGAAAGAGAAGAACCAACATATATGAAAGACAAAGTTCACAAGAGTTGAAAAGAACATAAACATTCAATGAGAGCAATATACTGTACATCGAAATGTCAGGCTATCACTTTTAGTCAGAACTCAGGGAAGTTCAGATCTTGTTAAAAAAAATCTCAGTATTGCTTTTCGAATCTGAATACATATTCATGAGGCAGTTGCTGTTTGCTAGATGGAAAATTTATTCATTAGCGTCAAAGGATACAGGATTAAGCTGTACTAAGTTGTAAAACAAGAGAACATGCTTCTAGTTCAGACTAAAGAGAAGTCGTACAGTTATAATTTGCAGACTGTACCTACTATCATAGCCCGCCACCACCTTCAGGTTATCACCGACCAAATGTCAAGGCACCTTTTTGTACGACGGTGTCGTCACACGCGCACTGGCACTCGCGCTGCAATATAGCTGGTGCCACACTCAATTAGGTCGTCATCGCGCCGGCCGGTGCTGGAGCAATTAAGCAATTGTTGCATAAAAAGTTAGAAACTAAGCCTGGGCCAAGACGTACCATTGGGGCCTTCGGCCAAACAACTCTCTCTGCTTACTAGTAATTCAGCCCAACTGAGCCCAAGCTCCACCCTGAACGTGCCTCGGCCTCGCGTCCGCCCCTGTGCCCCGAACCAGCGTGCCGGCAGCGTCACGGCTGGCTGGTCCATTGCAGTTAGGCTGCCAAGAGCATGGGACTGAGCGCGGCGCACGCCGAATCCCCAAGATGCCGAGCATCGTCCGCTGCGGCGGCTGGCGACCCAGCACCCAGCGCCGCCGATGAATCCGCAGGCGTGAGCAGCGAGTGGGGAGTACCTTGAGGAGGAGCTGCACCCAGAGCGTGAAGAAGAGGGAGTGAGCGGCGGAGTGCGCTGCTGGTGATGCATGGATGCGGTGGTGGCGTCGGTTCGAGAGCGTTGTCGGTTTACCTCGTCCGGCGTGGTCCTTCCAGCAGCAGCGGAAGAGCGCGGGGCGCACACGCATCCATGCCTGGTTGCCGCCTGGTGCTCCGATTCCTCATGACGGAGAGGAGGAGAGTGTTTGAGTTTATCGAGAGAAGCGAGAGACAAAGCATCTGATTCCAGTGTCTCAATCTTTATTGATGATCTCATTTATATACAGGTACAAGGGACGCCTCCGGAGAGGTGCCTATTCGCAGCGACCGAAGGATCCGATGGCGGTTACCAAGTCTGGAACCGACGCTTGGCGGTTCCCTTAAGCATGGGTTAATAATAGGATTAAATAAATCCTAACACTCCCCCTAATCAATGCTTGTTTGTGCAGTATTATTATCTTGAAAAGCTCCTCCAAAAACCCTGTGGAAAAAATGTGAGGAGATATGTATTTGATATGTTGCTAAAACTCCTTCAAACCCAGTGGGAAAATGAGGAGAAAATGATACAACATATGATGGTTATTGCCTCTTTTAACTCAATACGAGAAAACTCATAGAGTTTAGAGAACAATAAATATGTCACATATACTTTCTTAAAAACCCCGGTGGGGAAAACAGAAAATAGCACATATGGTCTTGTGTTGATACTACCTCATTAAAAACCTTTATGAGAACCTATAAAGTAAACTCATGAAGGGAAAAAGAGTATAATATGATGCTTTCAACAGGAACAATTCAGGAAGATACTCCCCCTGATTCTTGCATATTCCGAAGTCGTCATATACCAATTCCATGAACATATTTCTAGAACACAGAAGTTGGTAGAGACCTGGTGAACAAATCAGTCACATGATTTGACTTGCAAGATATGCAATATAGTGATATTGCTTATTATGTAACCTGTTTGCATCCGGGCAACACAAGAAACATTATCATTGAGACAATGGTTGGTGGATGTAGCCATGAGGTCTGTTTTGAAGACTCTTCATGAGAGGCTACCACACCTAGTAGGAACACTAAAATTGTCTATGATCTGACATAGTGAGGATCTGATCGATGTATCCAATGATATTGGTGTTCACATTTCTGTGAAACTGAAAAATCAGGACAAGTTGTTTGATGCCTTGGAGATATCAAAAGATATTCTTAAATACCAACCAATTGTGTTTGGTGGATCCAATGGCATTATGGAACGTTGTGTCCCAATATCTCATTCCCATCATCTCTTGGTCTAAATAGACCTTTCTCTACGTCTAGAGAATGAACTACCATGAGAGTTTATGGATGGATAAGATTTGTCCATAATGAATTTCTCCAATATATTTTGGATATAGACAACATAGTATACCATAATGTATGAATGAAGGTGCTCAAGTTGTAGTAACGAGCGGATTTTTGGTTCACCCAAATCCTTCATTTTAAACTCCGTCATTTAGATGATTACATGTGTCGTCATTGCACACACACAAACATGGATAATCATCATTGTAGGAGTAATCCTTGTGTATAAGGATCTCACTACGTCAGTTGTACCATATGTACTGACAATAATAAGTCGTATGGTGACTTACTGAATTTACACAATGTATGTTGCATTTTGTATTTCGATTCAGAATTGAGATTCCATCGGGAATCAATCATATATGTCTGAATCTAGTGATCCACATGGATATGTAATCACTACATCTATCAACTGCAAAGATAGACGATTTTGTACTGCCAATGATATAAGTTATCGAAAGAGATTCCACCTCTGGAGAATAGTTGGGTATCTGCGTGAACCCTTGTGCTACAATACTTGTTCTTTGTTTCACCACCTCGTTGTTCTCAATTCTGTTTCCAGAAGAAAACTGGTGTAGGTATTGCTTATGAATACCTTCCCATTATTGAACAAGATCATTTCTACCTAGATTATACCCTTTGCTTGAGTTCAGTCCGAGTGTTGTTCACACTTTGCCATGGCCATGGTCTTTGGATCTGAATCACTTGAAAGGTTTTTTCAATCTAGTTGAGAAATGTATGTCGACAATTGTAGACTTCCGGTTATATGATTCTCCAGAATCTATATATCAATATATAGTTGATGGAAATATCGTTACCCATGACGACTGCTCGCGATTTCCCAATGCGAGTGAATCGGGTATTTCGATGTCCCGGTCATTGTGTGCCCTATGACTTGGGATAGTGGAGGTTTCCCATCCACTGGGTATACTACCCATCAGGTGTCTGTCAACGTGAAGTTGACTTGCATTTACTGATTGGTCTTGATATCCTTGTTTGCAAGAAGCTGAATCCTGATGTACCATTGTCATACTTCTCCCCCTGTTGCTTTGAACGGGGAGTTGAGTGGTTTTAGTTGGTACCTTCACTCTTTCCGACATATTTTTGCAGGATTGTAATATTGAGTGACACCTTAATGTTCAGTAAATGAATCTGGCAGGTTATTTGCAATGTATTGCAAATCTGCTGAACGCATGGTTCAGATCTTTGAGTACATGGATTTGAGGCAGAAATGTGTTGAACATTCCACTAATTTCCTGGCAATCTTCATGGTACTTGAATTCTCCCCCTAATGCCTGGAAATATTCCTCATTGAATCAGCATACTGGCCTTGAATAACTCCCCATGTGAGGGGCTTGAGGTATTGACGGAAATACAGTTATTCCTCACATAGATCCCAACTATATGTTGAGGGGCCAATGATGTATGTCGGGTGGTGATATCAGTATGCAACCGAATTACCGCAGATGGGAAATACTTGGTAGATTTCCACGTATCAAAGATAGAGGGGAATAATATTATGCAGTTATGTCATGAGCGTGTAAAACTGCATGACTCCAACGTCAAGTTGGTAAGTTGCAATTCCAAAGTAAAGATAATGCAATGAGTTTAACTCTTTGGATAGGATTCTACCAAACTATTTTGAGTCTAGACATTAGGATAAATTGCCAAACTTCAATCCAAGGGCCATAGAGAAGGCATTCAAGGAGAATTCTGCAATGTTATCCATTCGATTTGCTTGAAATCGATGTCAGGACAATGAGCCAATGGTTTCATGTGAATAAAGCACACACTTAAGACCATCATGTAGATATGTCTTTTAGAACCATGGAATACCCGAATAGTCTAGTCAATGGATGGGAAGAGCCACTTACCTCAACTTGATGCATTCAAAGAGTTTGAGTGGTGTAGCGTAGACTTTAAGGTGTGCGAGCCTTAAAATTAGCTTCCCTGTGTCACTTGTAGTGCACATAAAACCCAAATGTTGTTAGAATTTAGCATCATAATAATCATAAACTATTGGAATTAATGATAGTTTCAACCCAATGTCTCGATGACCAAAGCGAGTATGCCAAGTTTGTCATGTACAAGACACTCTGGAAAACTATATCGTACGCAACATGTGCTACGGGTTGTGGCGTATGTGTAGTACAATCCAGATGATACATAGAGAATGTGCTTGTCATATCCGTTGCATATGGTAAAGAGAAGTTATTTCTCTTTGTTGTCATCATTAGTTTCGCTATGGAAACTATTTTGACGGATACCTCCATAGTTTAGTAGGGTACGAGTTAAACCTGGGAAGCAATAAAACATCCCGACGTTACTCGAGTACCCACAGGGATAGTAAATATGACTCGAGTTGAGCCAACAAATACCTCATCGCGTCAAGCGATTTTAAAATATCTCCTTTCTCTCAATGAGAGTGGAAACATTGGACTTCCCTGAGTATAGAGTTTGTGGTGCATATGTCCACAAGGCACATATCATTTTTCATCGGATTGACTCCCGTAGAAATCTATATATAGACATGAAGATTCTCAATATGAAAATCACTGTTAGATATATAGAATACATACAAATGTATTTGTACCAAAGTGCTGATACAATATATTGTTATATACAATATATGATGACAACAATACTTATGTCTTATTAGAACATCATAAATGGACATAAATTATGTTGACCACTCAGGAGATTGAGAGACTAGACGAAGTCTTCAAACAGTTAGTTGAGTCATATTCAACCATCATATTCTCCGTGCCCATAGGGTCCCGTCACTGCTGGTGATGTCGGGTTGAAGGTTGAAGTGAGTTCCAAACCTTTGCCCTTGAGGTCTGTTGTGTCCTAGGAATTGCTGATACAGAATAACCAGATGCAGAGATCTGAATCGTTATAATGCCTTATGATGTATAAGACAATATTTTTCTGTTAGCGGTGTGATTCCGACCAGAGGTTAATCATGTGGTCTTGGATTGCACACACTATTCCACAAGACACAAGAGTGATCATGATGTCCATGCCCAGGTAGGATAGTGGTGGCGATTGAGGGCGAATGCCTCAAATTCTCTAGCCATCGGTTACCCGAGATAGTTAATTTACGATTAGTAAATTGAAGACCATCATGGTAATGTTGTAAAATTAATGGATATTTCAAGAAGTTATCTTGAAACCATTAATGTGAATCTCAAATTGCTAAGCATGACACCTTGAAGATAATCTCCAAAATGAAGTAGATCTCGCAGCACTAGGGAGTATAATCTGATGAAATTAGTAGATACTCACTCCTAATGCCTTATGTCATGACCTAGTAAAATGCATGGGAGTGCACAATGTTGTGCAATCATAATGTCAAATCTGACAAAATGTAGGCTTAAACAGTAGTGGTGATAATCTGCAAAGCAGTAGATCTACACACTACATCGAGATCCTAATACATCAATTTGAAGAAATCACTAAGAACTTTGCATATGTATTTGCAAGAAATTGAAAATCTCAATTGCAAATAGACGTATTAATCTCGACATGTAGCGAACATGGAGATACATACATTCCGGAATACATCATACTCAACAGAAATACACCACTATTATAAATGAATAGTAATGATGTTGCAAACTTGATGTTCAAGTGAAAAGAACTTGAATTATATACACCTCAAATTTAATGAGATGTTCTTGTATCAAGTGCAAGATAATTCAGCAGGGTGAATTAATATTTTGCGAGAGAAAATTAATCTCAATCGCTATCAGATTGTTTTGCGAGAGAAGAAAAACTCAATCGCAAATTAGTGTTGTTAACAGAACTGTTATGCAAAATCCCTAAAAAGTAGGAATATTTTGCAAAATTGCAGAGCACTGTTTTAGCCTATTTTGCTAATTCCTGTAAATGCAGGCTCCTTGTTGCAAAACTGGCGAATGGATAAGGTTATGCCTATCTTTTTCCTGGACGGTTACCAATCGCTCGATTGGTTCGGCCGTTCAGTGGCACGGAGAGCCGGCCGCTGCGCCGGAGCGTGCTGCTGGTCGCGGTCGCCGCGCCGGGGCGGGACTCGCCCGGAGCCGGCAGCCGCTGAGGGCGCCGTTTCCGCATGGAGCAGCGGCGCCAGCGGGGACGGCGTCCGCCGCCCACCGCTTGGAGCCGAGCCAGAGGGCGCTCTTACACACAGAGTGGCCGTCGGCCATCGCCGGCGTGCCGCGCTGGGGTCGTGGTCGCCTGTAGTCGGCCACGGCGGGAAGCAGCACTGCGCATCTGCGCCGTTGTTGGGCCGCCGCCTCGGGCTGGCAGCCGCACCGGTGAGGGAAGATCCGCAAGGAGCACCACCACACCGGGAGGCCGCGGTCGCTCGGGGTGTAGGCCGTTTCCGGGAGAGTCGCGTCGCCCAACTGCTGGTGCGCCTTGCGGCGCACCACCACGCCGGGAGGCCGCGGTCTCGAGTGCCGGCGCACCGCAAGGATGCAAGCCGTGCGACACCGCGGGCATGGCCAAGATCGAGGCAAGCGCGAACACGAGCGTCGCGGAGGTTCGCGTAGAACCGGCCACCGCCACCGGTCCTCGGGAGGAGGTCGCTCCGTTGGTGTCACCGATGGTGCCTGCGGCAACAACATCGTGGTGGCGGAGATGGGAGGGCAGCCTCAATGGCCACCACCGCGAGGATGAATATGGCGTCGTAGTTCGCCGTAGCGACGCCGGCTTTGGGCTCACCTTGCTGTGCAGAGGGGTCGCCGCCTTGCCGCTAGTCCACCATCATCCATCGTCCGCTGCTTGTTCTTCTCTTCCTTCCTCTGTTATTTCGATTCTCAGCGCTGGAGTCGAATTGCTCGTGGTTGAGCGTGCTGATAACGTGTTTGAGTTTATCGAGAGAAGCGAGAGACAAAGCATCTGATTCCAGTGTCTCAATCTTTATTTATGATCTCATTTATATACAGGTACAAGGGACGCCTCCGGAGAGGTGCCTATTCGCAGCGACCGAAGGATCCGATGGCGGTTACCAAGTCTGGAACCGACGCTTGACGGTTCCCTTAAGCATGGGTTAATAATAGGATTAAATAAATCCTAACAGAGAGGATGTGAGCGTGCTTAAATAGGCACTGCAAGACGAACGGACGGGCACCCCTCTTGAATACGGCGCACCGACTGGAGTCGGCATTGAAGCGGCGTCGCACTCCCGCTCGCCCGGTAGCGTCGCGTTGGCATTGAAGCGGCGTCGCACTCTCGCTCGCCCAGTAGCGTCGCATTGGAGTTGAAGCGGTGTCGCCCGCTCGCCCATCCGGCATCAATATCGTGTGGACTCACGTCTGCTCTGTTGTGGCATGAATGCGGCGACGACGTTGGCAACAGTTTCACACGGAGAGGGGTGAAGGGTGTGACGCGCAGGAAGCTGCCCCTGGTTTGTGAGATTTGGGACAGGCGGACGCATCTATGGACCGATGGGGTGTCGTGCACACGGAAGCATCTGGGTGTTGCGTTGGATGACTTGCAGCGCAATGATTTAGACGTTTTCTTTCCTTTTATTGTTTATGTTAAAGCTTGCAATATTACTTTCATCCTAAAATTACTGTTTTTATTTGTCTGATATATCTGTATCTAGACAAATCAATGGCAAGAATTTCGGGACGGAACCTCGGTTGGAAAATACTTGAGACTGATTTTGTACAGAATTAGCTAGCGTCAAATAGTAATACATGTGGAGCTCAATAAAATAGTACTGTGTGTGGCCCTGATAAAAGTATGGATTTTTTTAATCAAATACATACATACATACATACATATGATAATGGTACCTTTATTGCTGATTTCGAAAAATGCTAAAAACATTTTCATTCTTTCAAAACAACTAATTTTGAAGTGGTAGATGATGCTCGCTCTGTTTCAAAATAATTGAACTTCTAGGTTTGTACTAAGTCACACTTGTTTAAGTTTGACCAACTATATGGGAAAATATGATAAGATCTACAACATCAAATACACATGAGACTAATTTGGTGTTCTAGATATTAAATTATTGTTCACACTAATGATATTGCTTTTTCAAAGGCTACAGGATCATCAACATCCTCCTCACTGGTTGCACCTACATGTACATTATCATGCATTTAGTATTTACTTTCAGAATTTGAAATGCTTAAAAATATCGACTGACAGGTTTAATTTATGAACCTTTTGATATTTTTTTTAGCTGCATGTGAGATGATATCTATAAAACAAGACCAACATTGTACTCCTTTGAGTGAAAATAAAATACCATCTCTAATCCTTGTAAATATGATTGTTGGTGCTCCTATTGCGTCTGTCATCGCCTCACAACCCCTAACTAATCACTTAGTTGTTCTCGTGTCCGGCCTTGCTTCACATCATCGTCTACTCCACCTCGCTTTCCCTCACTCGGCATGTGGTCCTCTCCATGCCTAGCGTTGCTCCGCATTGTCATCCACTCCCAGGCTTCCCACTCCACTTATCCTAAGTTGTTATGTTACTATCTAAGTTACTCTCACTATGACCAGCCTCGTTACCCCGAACAGGCTTATCGCGGCTGCAGGCGGGACGCGGCGACGGCAAAACACATGCATGCATGCATGCTGGACATGGACGCGATGACGGCGATGAGCTCGCAAACGGTCGTGGGCGGCAGATCTGCGGGCATGGACACGGCGGTGGCGTTTGGGCCTCCCGGGCCGTGGTAGGGTAGCCAACGTCCAGGCCAGAGGCAATATGATCGTGGTCGCGGCACCGGCGGCAGGTTCAGCCTGGCCCTGACTTGAACGTACGTGGATATGCCTCGCCGGAGCTTGAAGACGTGATGGCAATTTAGAGGTGCCCAGGAAGCGGATGTCGATGGAGGGTTCCTTGGGTTTGGTCTGGTGTGCGAGTCTCAAAACTCATATAGGGCGTTGGTGTGCAACGGAAAACAACCTGCTAAGACAGATTCATCTTCATCCATGACCATGATAGAAGTGTATATGCGATGACACATCCTGCGGGATTGGCTGGTTATGCTAGGCGGTGGCCATGCATGCATGCACGTACGTGCTCGCTCATGGAGGCATCCTTCACGACACTGTCGGCAACATCAAGCAGAAGCAGAAGCAGAAGCAGAAGCAGAAGGAAGGCAAGCCGCCACTGTGTCCTGGCTCTCCCAAGAAGTGGACCAAACAATTACCACGCCTCCTCACTGACCACATCATGCTCCGTCACTGACCTAGCTAGCCTACTGTTCCGTTCCGTCCCGTCCCGTCGGTCCGTCGAGTCCCGCTGCCTCCTCCACGGCACTGCCGTAGCTGTAGCACGTCGAGTTTTTGCGGGTGGGTTGAGTAGTCCGGCGAGGGGTCCTAGCCCATCTTTCTTCGATTTCTTTCCATGTCGGCGGCTTGTCACGCACTAATGTAATGGCAGGAGAGAAAGCATGTCCGTGGTCCGTCCGTCGAGACCGGCGGCGGGCGGGCGGTTGCGGGAGAATGCCGGAGTAGGTAATCAGCTGGATAGAGATGCATCCAATGTTGGTTGTGCATGTGCGTGTGTGTGTTTGAATGGAATGGAAGGGTAGCAGTTGGTGTTGTTTGTGCATGCGTGCGAGTGTCGTAGCAGACATGTTTTTGTTTCTCTTGTCTTGTTTGTGTGCCAAAAAGACATGTTTTTTTGACGCGGCCATGCATGCCGGGGTGAGGCGAGGAGGAAGACGGCAAGCACGGCGGCCGGGCTGAAATCGCAAGATGATGCGTGGTGTGGCGACGGAGGCGGTCTTGGATCGTCTGCATGCACGAAGAAGAAGGGAAAAAAAAGCTCAGTTTCTTCCGCCGGCGGTGGCGGTGAATGGAAGGACGATTGAGAGAGAGAGAGAGAGAGGAGAGAGAGAAAAAATCATACGTATTTATTTGAGGCGGCCGGGGCGGCGGATGGCATCTTGTATGCAGCCATGCATGCCAGAGGCGGAGGGAGACGAGGAGGAAGATGGCAACGACGCCTATGTCTTTGGCTGTGCCAAATTGGAATTGGAATTTGGGAGAAGGAGCGGAGGCGACGGCATGATTGATGTGTGCGTACGTGCGTACGTTGTCCAGCCAGCGCGGAACGAGCGAGGGATGCTCCGAGGCTTTGCTCCTGCACACGAGGCCGGCTTGTGCCTTGTCTTCCGCTTTTGCTGATGCAAAGGTGGCCGGCCTGCTTGGGGCTGAGTTGCTGTGCCTGATACTATAACCACCTCACTGTGCGCTGCTATTGCTGCTACCGTCTCCATGGATCACGGGCCGCTTTTCAGTTATGGCGCACCAGTGCAGTGCTGCAGTGCATCGCCGGCCACCCACTCCGTCACCGCTCGCGTTGCACTGGACCCCAGTGCGCGAGGAGGCCTCCTCCCCCTGCATCCGGCCGCCCCCGCCGCGCTCTGGACTGGACCACACGGGGCGGTGTACTGGCCGTGGTGTGTAGGGGCGCATCGTGTGTGCGTGTGTGTGGAGTGTGCACGCACAAGCTGCCTACACGCTCAACTCCAAATTGCCCGAAACATACGATATTCTCCCAATAGCTAGTAGATACTCCCTCAGTTTACAAATGTAAAACATGGAATAAACCGGCAGAACGTCTTACATTTGCTTAAGGGGGAGTATTACGTAAGAAAATGTGTTTGAAGGCCCGATGCAAAAAGAAGAAGAAGGCCAGAACAAGTCTGTGTTTAAAGGCACTCCCAACGTATTATTCATCTTTTACCATCCGTGCATGCACAGTCACATATATGAGGAGCCAAGTAGAGGAGAGAAATTCACGCAGACGCATAGTAGGTTATTTGCGCGCGAGAGTCACCATTGATGTGAATAAACCTCTGAGGAGGTGGATTTTAATTGAATCGGCCAGGAGGAAGAAGCAAGACTTGTATGAGATACAATATGAAAATGTGCCGCACTTCTGTTTCTCCTGTGGCCGCTTGGGACATTTGGAGCTCTTTTGCCCTACCCCGGGGAAGAGAGACAAGAACGGAGATCTCCCCTTTGGGGCAGGCCTGCGTGCTCCGGAGGAGAGGAGGAAAGATTTCTCGGGTGACAATACGAAGAGAGAGCACACTACAGCCAGCACCAGCAAACGAGAATCAAAGAACTCTACTAATGTTGCTACGGGCAAAACTACTGCAGAGGTTACCTCACCGATCAAATCTCGCTTACCAAAAAGAAAGGAGGTGCCTACCCAGGAATACCGAAGAGTTAATCAACCACTATTGTTGAAATCTGCTGTGGAGCATGAAGACATGAGCAATAGTGAGGATGGTTCAGAGGGGCAGAATGAAGAGGACAGGTTAGGAAGAAGAAGAAGCCAACACCAGAAAATTCGGCAGAGGCTGCGGTGCAGCCCTGCCCGTCCAAATGAATTGCATGAGCTGGAACTGCTGGGGGCTTGGGAACCCCGAGGCAGTTCGCGAGCTTCGCAGCATTGTGAAGCAAGAAGGTCCTGCCCTTTTATTTGTAATGGAAACTAAAATAAGGGCAAAGAGAGTGGAAAACCTGAAACTCACGTTGGGGTTTGTGAGTCGATAGTGACGGTCTGAGTGGTGGTGTTGGACTGTTCTGGTCGAAGGAAGTTTCAGTTGAGTTGAAGAATTATAGTCTGAGTCATATTGACGTCATAGTTAAGAAGGAGGGACAAGTTTCTCCGCCATGGAGATTTACAGGTTTCTATGGAGCACCTAGAGCAGAGAATCGTTACCATAGCTGGCGCTTCATGAGAACTCTTTATGCGATCCAACATCGAGCTTGGATCTGCGTTGGTGATTTTAATGAGACCTTGTATGGGTCCGAGCACTTCAGCCGGGCGGCACGGCCGGAGTGGCAGATGCGGGCCTTCCACGAGGTGGTGCAAGAGTGCGCCCTACAGGATCTAGGGTGGAATGGCTTGGAATACACATGGGATAACAAGCAACAAGGGGAAGCGAATGTGAAAGCACGACTCGATCGTGCGCTCGCCAATGAGGATTTTTTCAATCTTTTTCCCCTTACTCGAGTTAGACATGTCAGTTCCATAGAATCTGATCACTGTTTTCTTGTAATTGAACTTAGTGAGCATCAACTTATGAATAATAAAGGGAAGAAGCAGTTCCGTTATGAGAATGTATGGCAGTCTCATGCAGACTATGATGAGCTCGTAAATGAATCATGGAAGAGGCTACATCGGGGACAGGGACTTGCAGGTATAGCCGGTACCCTGCAACAACTACAGGGCGAACTGGGTACCTGGGGTGCCCGGGAGTTTGGGAACCTTTCCCGGACTGTTAAAAAGTTGCAGAAGAAGCTAGAAACTCTTCGGAAACATTCAGTGGGGCGTGGTCCTTCTGATGAAGAGGTAGCTATAGCACAAAAATTGAGAGAAGCTCTTCGGCAGGAAGAAGTATGGCTGCGACAACGATCGCGAGTCCGCTGGTTGCGAGCCGGTGATCGGAATACGTCATATTTTCAAGCCCAAGCGAGACAGCGTAAGCGTATGAACAAAATCTTGAGGCTGAGAAGACAGGATGATACGATCTGTCAAACACCCGAAGAGGACAAAGAAGAGGTTCAATCCTTTTATCAGATGCTTTACACCTCTCAAGGTTTTAATGACATGGAGGGCTTGCTTCAGTTTGTACCAGCGCGGGTCAGCGAGGAAATGAATACAAAACTGAGCAAGCCCTATGTTGCCGCTGAAGTTAAGGCGACGCTGTTCCAAATGGCACCCTCAAAGGCGCTGGGAGTGGACGGTTTTACAGCAGGTTTCTTTCAGCGACATTGGGCTCTTGTGGAAAAGGACCTAGTGCCGGCAGTATTGGATTTTCTGAATGGGGGAGAGATGCCAGTGGGTAGCAATGACACTGCAATTACTCTCATTCCGAAGGTGAGACACCCCCAATCTATCTCCCAGTACCGACCTATATCGCTCTGTCCAGTGCCGTATAAAATTGCAGCAAAAGCTATAACCAACCATTTGAAACCTTGGATGGATGCGATAGTGGGAGAGGAACAGAGTGCGTTCGTACCCGGACGACTCATCACAGATAATGTGCTTGTTGCTTTCGAGAGTATACATTCGATGAAAAGAAGGAAGAAAGGAAAACAATTTTCATGTGCCGTTAAGTTGGATATGATGAAGGCATATGACCGTGTGGAGTGACATTACCTGGAAGCAATGCTTCTCAGACTGGGCTTCGATGCTCTTTTTGTTCGTCTGATTATGAGGTGTGTTACTTCCGTCAGATTCTCAGTTCGGATGAATGGTGAATTCCTACCTTCCTTCACCCCATCTAGAGGACTGAGACAAGGTTGCCCTGCGTCCCCCTTCCTGTTTCTATTATGTGCGGAAGGACTAACCTCCTTGTTAAATCATTTTGGTGGACATTTTGTGGACAGAGGTATTCGGGTGTCATGCAGGTCACCCTGGATCAACCATCTACTCTTCGCCGACGACAGCCTCATCTTCATTAGTGCGACGGTGGAGAGTGTCGACAGACTGAATCAAATCCTACAAATTTATGCAGACTGTTCGGGGCAGAGTGTGAATAAAACAAAAAGCTCGGTTTTCTTCTCTTCGAATACGCCAACAGGGAGACGCCACACAGTGAAGCAAAGGTTGGGTATTTTCGTGGAGGCATTCAGTGAGCGCTACCTTGGTCTTCCTACAGCAGTGGGAAGGATCACCAGCGAGACGTTTGATCATATTGGCGATCGGGCGCGGACTAGCATGCAAGGATGGTCCGAAAGGAATTTTGCTTGTGCAGGACGTGAAATTCTTCTGAAATCTATAGTGCAAGCAATACCTACCTTCAGCATGTCCTGTTTCCGTCTAACGAAGAAAGTTTGCAAGAAGTATACAGCAAACATGGCGAAATATTGGTGGAGCAGCTCACTTGATAAACGGTCTTTGCACTGGATATCGTGGAAGTCGCTCGCATCTCCAAAAATTAACGATGGAATGGGCTTCCGTGATATGGAACTCTTCAACATTGCTCTTCTAGGGAAACATGGTTGGAGGTTCATGACCAGCCCAGACTCTTTATGTGCTCGTGTTATGAAGAGCAGGTACTTCCCAAATACTGATTTCATGCATGCAACAATGCCGCAATCATCCTCTGCCATATGGAGAGCTATTGTGGCTGGGCGGGAAGCTCTTCGAGCTGGTCTGATTATGCGAGTTGGGAATGGCAGTTCCATCTCTGTTTGGAATGACAAGTGGATCCCAGGTACAATACGCATGTCCCCTATGATTAGGCCAGCCAATTCTCCAATCCAGTTTGTTCAGGAGTTAATTGGTGATGTAAACTGGAGATGGAAGGATGATCTAATCCGTAACACTTTCCTAGCACCAGACGCAGAGGCTATCTTAAACATACCACTGCGCAATGGTGGATGAGAAGATTATTTTGCTTGGGCTTTTGAAATCTCAGGTGTTTATTCTGTCAAATCGGCGTACCGTGCTCTCGTGAATCAAAAGGAGCGTGTTGCTCTAGAGGAAGGGACGGCTACCGGCACCTCAAAGACAGATCAACAGATGTGGACATCACTTTGGAAGCTCAAAGTTGTGCCAAAGGTGAGAGTATTTTGGTGGAGAGTAATCCGTGGAATTCTCCCTGATGAAGCTACCCTGAAGCACAAACATATTAAACCTTTAAGCATATGTAATGTATGCCTGGCAAAAGAGGAAGATCTAATGCATGCGTTGGTGTCATGCTCGCATGCAAGACGTTTCTGGGATGAAGCCCAAACTTGGTTTGATTTCCGTCTACCAAGGTTGCATCCTAATACGTGGTCAAGAGATATACTCTATGATGATCGCTTCACGGATCAGGTACGCGCAAAGATTATTTCAGTTATGTGGGCAATTTGGACCTCGCGCAACCGGTGGACACATGAGAAGGAGCACACTGATCCGGTGCAGTCTGTTCGCCGTATTCGGGAGGATCTTGCAGTTCTGGAGATCCCATGTGTAGATGCATCCATCCTTCCAGGGCATGGTTGGAGACCGCCCAAACTTGGTTTTGTCAAGATCAACACTGATGGCGCCATCAACCCCGATTCAGGAGTGGCAGGGGCGGGAGGTGTCGCCCGCTCTTCGACAGCCCTTCTAGCAGCCTGGTGCAAACCGCAGGTTGGTATTACCGACCCGCTCGTCGCCGAATCCTTGTCACTACGAGAGGGAGTCCTATTTGCAAGTCTCAGGGGCTACTCACATGTGATCATGGAGACGGACTGCCTGGAGATTGTGAATCTCTGGAATGATCGTCACAACACTCGCTCGATTGTGGCTCCTATCTTGGTAGAGATTGGAGAGCTTACTATGTCGTTTGATTTTTTTACTATTCAACATGTAAGTAGGACAGCTAATCTCCCGGCTCACCTATGTGCGAAGCGTGCCTGTTCGCTTATGGTGACTGAGAGTTGGTTGGACTCAGAACCCTCGTTCCTGGTCACGAGCCTGTTGGCGGATGATCGTAGGAGCTCCTTTGTTTGAATAAAGCTCTCAGGTTTCACTGCAAAAAAAGAAAAAAAAAACTTTCGCTCGGCCGGCGGGGCAGGGCCTGAGCTCCCTGCCGCCTCGTCTACCTGCCAAAAGACAGGCATGGCTCGCTGCTTTGACTCCGGCCCCGCCGGCGCCGGGGGACCCCGACGACGAGATTGAGCGGAGATGGGTCGATCTGCCGGCACCTCGATCATGTGGAGGAACAGGCGCACTTGAACAGTGCCCGCCTACTCCCGCTGTTGGATCAACGCAAAATGCCACACACGCCTCCGGACGCCAACGCGTTTCGTGTCAATGTGTTGGAAATGAAACCACGGACCGAAGCCGAAGGCCTAGCAGAAGGGCTGATTGATGAGTACTAGACAAGCACACGGTGCCATGCCGGTTCGAGGCTTCTCCTCTTTTGGCGAATTCAAAGGTGGCCGTTGCTTGCTTGCTTGCTGTGACCGCCAACAAGTTCACTGTAGGCTGCCATTGCTACGGCTGTGGGATCACGATGGATCTATCGATTTGGGCGGCGCTTTTCTTTCTGCTAAGGCGCAGCTCCAGTGCTGCAGTGCACCGCCGGCCACCGCTGCGCTGCGCATCTACCTTTGGAGTGAGTTACCGTTGGTCCACCGGAGGCTCGTCCCACCACACCGGACCACAATTAACATGGAGCATCAATATGTGTCAAAAATGGAAAACTCGCCCATGCAAATCACTGGAAACAAATGGAACGAGTGTACCAGACGATTGCAATGATAATTCCGCTCTGCTTGCCCCATGCATGTTAGATTTCGCAATGATCATTCTGGCTGCCCCCGCCTCGATCCGGTCAGATCTTTTATGAAGACGAGGTGGATCGGGAGGATCTTGCGAGTGATTGCAGACGCTAGGTCCGTGCTCACTGAGCAGATACTACTCCCTCCGTCCCATAATATAAGAACGTTTTTTACACTTCGTCCCATAATGTAAAAACGTCTAAAACGGAGGGAGTAGATCAGACTAGCTAACGAACAAGGAACTAATCAATGCGTCTATTGCCAGCCTCCTCAACCGGATCTGCCCAAGTGCAGAGGGCCGGCTCCCTGCGGTTGCCGGCCGGTCAGGGGTCCACGCTTATCATGGCGCCGCAAAGCAAAGCGCGGTCGAATAAGAGGAGCACTCACGTGAAATAAAATGATCAACAGATTTTCATGGCTCTTTTGTTCTCCTCCGGTGGAAACGAAATATTGCTTTGCTCCAGAGTCATGTGTTACGTCTTAGTTTTTTACCGTTCGAGCCGCAGAGGCAGATCCATTCATGGACCGAGGTCATGGGGAGCATGTGTTGCTGAGTACGTAGCGGTGATACTACGGGGCTGTTTGGTTCTAGCCTTGCATAGTTGCATTGCCACACTTTGTCATATATTTTTGTCAAGCTTGTCTAAGGTTAGTTCATCAAAATGAGAGCCACAAGTTGACAAGCCTAAGAAAATTTTGCCATACTTTTTGTGTTTATGCCACAAGGGTGGCTTGCCTAAAGTGTGGCTTCAACCAAATACTCATCTAAGTTGGTCAAATTTGCCTATCCTTAGATGCAGTGGTGATTCCATGTGTTGGCTGTGGGGTCAGCTGACCCCACAGCTTTTAAAGAAAATAGTCTAAAAATACTGTTCATTTACTGTACATTGTGAAGATTTTTTTTTCAAAAAATAGCAATGACCCCACAGATTTTTTAGGCTGGCCTCCCCACTGCTTAGATGTGGCAACCTTTGGCAAAGTTAGTCACAAACCAAACAACGCCTACGTACTACCGCCACCGAGGCCAACCTTTGGGTCGTCGCCGGTGCAAAGAGGTTAGGGTTTTTTATTTCACATGAGTAATCCGCATGCCGTGTTTTTTGATGTCTTGTAACAAACTCTTTTCTATCTTAATTAATGAACGAGGCAAAGTTTTTACCTCCGTTTCGAAATAAAAATACTACTTACTACAGTACTGTGTAATCCTCCTACGGTAGGTGTTTGGGAAAGCAACAACCACAAGATCCAGGGGAACAATTCGATCTTGGCAACAAACTTTTTCATTCTTGCCCACGCACTTTTAAGTTGTTCTTTTAGATGCATTTCCAAGTTGTTTATTGGCGTGTGTTATCCAATGACCAGCGAGCAGACACGGTGGATTCAGACAAAGACACGCAGCAGAGGACAAAAACGTTTCCGTTCACCGTGAGCTGCATGCGTGCTGCTGACAAGGAAAGCTACTATTCGGTCACATAGTACGTATCACACGTTAAGCAGTCTTCAGTTCTGGCTCTACTAATCAGCAATCTCGAAAGGAGAAATAAAATCATATGCTCCTCCAACAAAATCCCAGTAATCAGCCGTTGGATCCGCGATCCAATGGCTGGGGAGCTGATGGGGCACAGGAGCATGGAAGCTCCCCTATAACCAAATATTCTCCCCTAATTACACCTCATGGGATACCTATACATGACATCGCTCCCGTGTGGTGTCTTGTCTTTGTATACGAATTCCGAGGGTATTTCATACACCATAAAATAATAAATGAACAGTATATTATTTATTTTCAATAATACGTAAAAATGATTATAATATTTTCAAAAATAAAAAATGTATT
Organism: Aegilops umbellulata; assembly: GCA_032464435.1. NCBI lineage: Eukaryota > Viridiplantae > Streptophyta > Magnoliopsida > Poales > Poaceae > Aegilops > Aegilops umbellulata. The sequence continues at coordinate 642,692,862 of CP136060.1, read as the reverse complement.
TAATGACCGTCACAATAATTTTATGGTGACTATATCGAAAATTCACGAAACAGATACTCCCTTCGTCCGAAAATAATTGTCGGAGAAACGGATATATCTAGTTTTATTTTTGTCATTCATTTTTATCCATTTCCATCACAAGTAATTCCAGATGGAGAGAGTATTAGTCTGCCTGTCTCAGTTTACGAATTCGTCCGTTTCAATTATTTTGGAGCATATTTTCAAGATTGAGCTCATCTATTTCAACTATTTTAGCAACACATTTCACTTTTCAAATGATTTCGAAGAAGATTTCACTATTTCAAATACGAATTCAACGGTTCCCATAAGTTCAGAAAATATTTCATAGTTTCAAAAATCGAGTTCATCCCATTGAAGCGGCCCTGCCTCCTCCGCCATCGCATCGTGTCAAAGTGTTGGGAGGTCGCTAGGGACGCTGATCTGATGAGGTAGCTAGCACGCACACTCAGACACAGTCGCCTCTCCGGGTGATCCCCAACACAACGGGACGAACGAGAGATGACGCCTCGAGCCTTTTCCTCTTTGGGGGATGCAGCAGGGTGGCCTGGCCCTGGCCGGGCAGCCATTGCCGGCTCTGCTGTGATTGCTAACCACTTCACAGTGCGCCGCTGTAGCTCTCGCTGTGGATCGCTTTGCGGTGCTGCAGTGCATCACCGGCCTAGTCGCCCGCCCGTTCGCGTTGAACTTGGACCAGTACTAGCCGGCCCCTAGCTCTGGACCACTCGCTCCGATCCAGCGGCGCGCCATGGGTGTTGGTGTAGAGGACATCAACCATTGTGTGTGTGCCCGCGCGGCGGTGCTGCGCATCTATCCACCACCTTTTCTGTTACCGCGAGTCCACCCTACTCACCGGAGCACGGAGCTGGATGAAATGTCAAAAGAAAAAACTTGGGATGGTGAAAATGGTGCCTACTCACTGAAAGCAACGGGAGAAGGGACAAGCTGGTGTGCCAGATCCCCATGTTAGATTTTGCAATGGTCATTTTGGAGTGGCTGCGCCTCAGGTTTGATCTTTTATTCAGACGAGGTGGATTAGGAGGATCTTCATGACTGATTGCTTTGCTACTAGGTCCGTACTGAGTAGAGAGGAGTAGTTAACGAACATCGAACTAGATAATGCCTCGATTGCCAACCTTCTCTGTTGACGTATGTTGTGCTGCCTAGTCTTTTTCATCAGATCGGTCTTTTGATTGCATTGGCTAGAGCATGCACTTCTACATGGTATCAGAGTCAAGAGGTCTTGAGTTCAAGACCCGGCTGGCGCAATTAAATTGCAGCCCACTTTCGGTCCATATTTAGGCGCAATTAGATTGCAGCCCACTTTCGGTCCATATTTAGGCCTGAGGGAGCCACACGTGAGGGGGAGTGTTGACGTATAATGTGCTGAATAGTCTCTTCCATTAGATCGGTCTTTTGGTTGCTTTGGCTAGAGCATGCACTTCTACATTCTCAACTGCATCTGCAAAGTGCAGAGGGCTCGCGGTGGTCAGTCAGGGGTCCACGTTTATCATGGAGCCGCAAAGCTGGAATGACACTTATTATGGGTCGGAAGGAGTAGTAGATATTATGTAAGAAACTACGACATTTATTATGGATCGGAGGAAGTAGTAGATATTATGTAAGAAACTATGACACTTATTATGTAAGAAAATGTGGCGCCAATTCGGTAACTTGTGGGCAAAATGAACATATCAACCCAACTTCGCCCATACGTGAGAGGAAATATGTGTTTGACGGCACTCCCACGTATTAATCGTCTTTTACCAATCGTGCACAGTCACATGATGAGCCAAGTAGAGAGAGAGGGGGGGGGGGGGGGTGGAAGTCACGAGCTTGTTGACATGCACACCCGCCTCTGTAGACTGCCCTACGACGCACTCGCGGCCAACTTTCGCTCGGCCGGCGGGGCAGGGCGTGAGGTCCACGGCTCCTATTCCTTCCCGACCCAGATCGCTGCTGCCTCGTCTACCTGCCAAAAGCCAGGCATGAGGCATGGCTCGCCGCTTTCAACACGGCCCCGCCGGCGCCGGGGGCCTCATGTGTGGAGGGAGGAACAGGCGCACTTGAACAGTGCCCGGCTACTCCCGCTGTTGGATCAACACAAAATGCCACACACGCCTCGCCCCGGACGCCAACGCGTTCGTGTCAATGTGTCGGAAATGGAACCACAGACGGACGCCGAGCCGCCAACAAGGCAACAAGTTCGCCGTAGGCTGCCATTGTTGCTACGGCTATGGATCACGATGGATGTATCGATTTTCAGTTAAGGCGCGGCGCAGCACCAGCGCTGCAAGTCCGTGCACCGCCGGCCACCCCTCACTGCCCGGCTCCGCTCGCGTTGGCTGCTTGGTTGGACCACTGGAGACTCGACCCACCACGCCGGAGCAGAATCAACATGGGACTGGAATTTTTTTTTTTGAAAAGAGAGGGGTCACCCCCCGCCTCAACTTTTATCAAGCCAAGGCAACGGTAGAGACCAGACTGTTAAACAGCTCTCGGCGATAACCAAAAGTAGCTGCCACAGAACAAGGATACATCGAGGTTTTTTAGGCTACCATCATATTACATCCCATAAGAGAGTCGAGCTCATACAGATCACACGTCAAGGCACTCACGACACACACTAAACCCAAGCAATTCTAAGCCGTTCCCCTCTTCGACACTCCAAAAGCCTTAAGCACCGGAGAAGTAGAGCACCCTGGGCCTCTGATGATAGGATTTTCCACTGCCTGATTGTTGCCGCCACCTGTCCCAGCACACAGCGTATATCTCGCCATCTTCCCCGCGAAAGACAAAGTCATTGCGTAACCGCCATAAGCACCACAAGGTAGCAGAGGTAACCATGTTCACAGCTTCACATTGTTTTTTTCTCTTCCAAAAAGAAGTTAAAGATAAAAAGGAGACATGAGGGGAAATGCCAAGTGCTTCGGCAACCACAGACCAAACATTAGACGCAACAATGCAGTCAAACAAAAGATGTTGGATAGATTCTAGCTCAGCACAAAAAACACAAGTTTTATCCTCTACATGTCTTCTCTTGGCCAAATTGTCTCTAGTGAGGCTTTTATTATTGTACATCAGCCATAGAAAGACATGGATATTAGGAGGGACTTTGATTTCCCAAATAAAATCTCTAATATCAGAAGAACCCCCCCCCCCCCCCAAAGTTGATCAGTTTATAAAAAGACTTAACAGAGTATTGACCATTTGGTTCTAGAGCCCAGACAGGGCTGTCTGAATGATCTGAAAGGATAGTTTGTGAAACCAAACTAACTAAACAACCCCATTTCTGCATCATGGCCTCATCCACACAGCGCCTGAAAGTGAGACATAAGTTCACACCATCCCATACCTGGGACAAAGTGGCATCTTGTTGATGACAAATATCAAATAATTCCCAGAAAGCAGTTTTTAGGGAGCACCCCCAATCCAGATATCATGCCAGAAGGCAATGTTATCTCCATTCCCAGGATTCCATTTCCAAAAATTTCTTGCAGCAGCAAAAGCCCAAGATATGCTTTTCCAGGGGACTGGAAAATTTGTCAAAATGAAAAACCTTGGGATGGAAACCTCGCCCATTCAATCAGGGAAAACGAACAGGAGAAGCGAAGCAGATGATTGCAATGATAATTCTGCTCTGGTTGCCCCCATGCATGCATGCATGCATGTTAGATTTCGCAATGATCATTCCTCTTCCTCCGGTTACATCTTTTATGGAGACGAAATTCTTTTGTGCTTCTCCGGTGCGGTGAAAACGAAACGTTAACCACTCCAGGGTCATGTGTTACGTCTGGGTCTTCTAGTTTTTAATGTCCGATCAGCAGAGGTGATGGGAAGCATGTGTTGCCGAGTAGGAGTGATACTACAGTGCAGTCAGTGTATACCTCCTACAGTAGGTGTTCGCGAAAGCACCAGCCATGAGATCCAGTCCAGGGGAACAATCCACTCTTTTAACTTGTTTATTGGTGTGTGTCTGTGTCATCCAATTGCAACGATCAGCGAGCAGACACGGCGGATTCAGTCAAAGACGACACACAGCAGCACAGGACAAACCCGTTTGCGTTCACCATGAGCGCACGGTGCTGACAAGAAAGCTGCTACTACTACTCGGCCAAATAGTACGTGCGTACTAGTACACTGAGCTGCCGGTTTTGACCTTGAACCGGCAGCGTCGATCAACGAGTGGTGCCGCGGTCCTGCCTCCTGCGCGCATGTGGTCGCAGCCGTGCCCCAACGTCTACGGCACCGCACGGAACTGCAGTTGCGTCGTCGCGCACCCTCGCCTGACCCAGAGGAGAGGAACAGGGGCCGGGGCCGCCGTCGGCGTCGCCTATGCTGCTGCATCGGTTGAGGCGCCGCCTCGCTCGCCCCGGTACGCCCCTATCGCCAACAAACCCGAAACTTTCCTTTCCTTCACTCCTCGGTGTTAGTTTTTCCTGCCGAAATCAGTCTTCACTTCTATCTGGCTCTGATAGGAGCATCTCTAGCAGACCCCGTATAATACCGACCCGCAAACTGCGTTTACAGTTCGCTGTAGATGAGATTCGCGTGTCGATTTCATGCACTGCTGCAGATCAGATCCCGTACATGAAACTGTAAAATTTTAAAACAAAAATCATTCGCGGGAGAAACTTGCAACGACATTGATCATACATTAGTTCATCTACATAGTACATTGATCATACATAGTTCATCTACATTGATCATACTAGTGGGGGAATCTGCGGGCCCGAGACTAGCTATCAAAAATCGACGAGCTCGTGGCGGAGGAGCCGGAGGAGCTCAGTCCTCGTCAGAGGAGCCGAGGTCGATGAAGAACTTGGCCTGCTCCGCCTTCATGAAGCGCAGGTCCGCCTCCTTGGACGCGTGTGCTTGCGACGCCCGTCTGGAGGAACATCTGCTTGTACTCGAGTTCGCGGCGGCGGAGCGCTTCGGCCTCCTCCTACTCCCTCGCCGACCGCTCCGTGACGACGCGCTCTAGGTTCTCCTGCCCCGGGGGGAGGTAGTCCTCGGGGCCGATCACTGTTTGACGCGGTGGCGCGTCGGCCTCGAGCTTGACGGCGAGCGGCCCGAGCTGCCCCCGACAGAGGAGCCAGAGGAGGCGTGGCGGCGGCACGCGAGCTCGCGCTCGAACTCGTCCAGCTCGCGGCGTTCAAACGCCGGCGGCGGTCGGCTACCGTGGTTGAGCCACCTCCGTACGCCCCCGCTTGCGTGCGGCGTCAGATCTAGCGCGGCGGCGTCGCTCCGCGTCATCCCCAGAGCTCCCGTAGCTATCCATGGCTTTTTCAGTCTCGCTGGCGGCGAGAAATTGGGCGGAGGAGGAGGGGAATCACGACGGAGCGGCAGCTGAGGCGGATAGAATTTGACTCGTATCCGAGCGGTGAAACAACATATATAGCGGTGGGGAGAGAGTTTTTGCGGGCCGCCGTAAACTTTTTACGGGCCGGTCCACAGATACGATGTCTATTCTGACCAGAAAAACGGGCCAACCCCGTATACTCGCCGGAATTATACAGGTTCAGCCTTTTTATGGGGTCCGCTGGAGATGCTCTAATCAGCAATCTCTGAAGAAGAAATGAAAATCTACGCTCTTCCAATAAAATCTTACTTGTAATCAGCTACGCAGTGCTTTGTCTCAAAGAAACCAAGATTGAACGACTGTTATTTAGAAATAAAGATTCCTGTTATTCTTCGCTTGCCTACAATTTGTTGTCTTCATATATGCATTTTGATTTTCACCATTGGATATTATACCATAAAGTAATGAATGATAGCGTATTATTAGTTTTCTGATGAATGAATGGCTGTCAAAATAAGTTTTTCAGTGACTATTTCGAAAGTTGACAACACACATATTTTTGTGACTGTTTCAGATTACTAGTTTGTCCATTTTAATTATTTTAGAATATAGTTATTAAATTGAGCTCGCCATTTAGATTATTTTCAGAACACGTTTCACTTTTCAAACAATGAGATAGGTTATTTTAGAGAGGATTTCATTTATTACAAGTGATTTCACGTTTTTTTAAATGACCTCATCCTTTTCAGTCATTTCAGACATATTTCATGTTTCAGAAATTGGCTTCATGCCTTTCAGTTATTTCAGACATATTTCATGTTTCAGAAATTGGCTTCATGCCTTTCAGTTATTTAACAACATAGTTCCCTTTTCAAAAATCCAAGTTCAGTTGTTTCAGAGAAGATTTCAATATTCTAAAAAATCACTTATTCCAGAAGCGATTTCATATATTTCAGGACATGTCACTTTTTTTCTTCAGAAAATGAGTTTGGTTATTTCAGAGAGGATTTCATCATCTCAAAAAAAGATTCCACTCGCTCATGAAAAGATTTACTGTTTTAGAAAATGTTTTCGTCCATTTTAGCTATTCAGAGCCTATTTTTCATTGTTTCAAAATATGAGCTCTTCCCTTCCAGTTATTTAACAACAATTTTTACAGTTTGAAAAAGAAGTTTAGTTGTTTCAGAGAATATTTCACTGTTCCAAGAAATGTTAGCACTTATTCCATAATGTATTTCATATTTAAAAAATGACTACATCAAATACAATTACTTAGTATGGAACATATTTCACTTTTTTTCAAAAAACGAGGTCAGTTATTTAAGAGAAGATTCCACTGTTCCAAAAAAATGAATTCACCTGCTCAAGAAAATATTTCATTTTTGAAAAAACTGAGTTCATCCATTTAGTTCAGAACATATTTAAAAGTTTCAAAAGTTGAGTTCAACCCTTTTAGTTATTTAACAGGGGAACAATTCAATTTTTTTGGAACTAAGTAATTGAAGTTATTTAACAGCATATTTCACTCCTGTCTAGCCCTCGTCCTGGTGGTGCGTCTTGCGTCACCGGAGGGCGTGTGGCGTTGTGTCTCCTGTGGATCTCGCATGATTCGATCGGTGTTTGTCTTTGATAGGTCTGTCTTTGTTCGTTGTGTTCATGTGTCTACTGGTTGGATCATCTGGATCTATGCTTTTCTTCATCGTGACGGCTGTTGTTCGGGTCAGCTGTAACTCCGGGGCCTTAGAACGACGGTTATCTGAGTGTCTAATACAATAAGGTTTGCCCGGCTCCGGTGAGGGAGGGGCGGCGACGGCGACACGCCTTCGGATTGCTTCAGTGTTTATAGTCGTGGTTAGGTGGTCTACAGGCATTGATGTAATTTCTATCACTACTTGTGTTCTTGGTACGGCCATGATATTTGATGCATAGATCGAAAGTTTTTGCCGTAAAAATAATAATCATGCAATAAACCAAAGCACATGCCGGCGGTACATCTATTCTAATCAGAGCGAGCAATCATCATCATGTGCAAAAGACCAGCAGCAGACTAGATGCAACGGACCACAACAATCCTCCTCCAAATGAAACAAAAATCATTGAACCCACAACAGTTGAAGCCCCAAGCAACTGGAGTAAAAGCCACCTCCGAATCACTGTGGAGACGCCGTAGGACGGCACCGCATCGTGTCAAAACTGTAGGAAATCGCCAGGGACGCCCAAGACCTAGCCAGGAGCTTAGCACGCGCGCGCAGTCACCGCTCCAGGTGATCCCCAGCACAAGCGGACGAGCGAGACGACGCCTGCTCGAGGCTTTTGCTCTTTGGCCAGATGCAGGGTGGCCTGGCCGGGCAGCCGTTGCCCGGCTCTGCCGTGACTGCTAACAACTTCACTGTGCGACGCTGTAGCTCTCGCAGTGGATCACGGATCGCTTTGCAGTGCTCGCGGCAGTGCGCCGCCGGCCTCGTCGCCCGCTCGCGCTGGACCAGTGCGGTGCATGGACCACTCGCTCCGATCCAGCGGCGCGCCATGGGTGTGTTGGTGTAGACGTAGAGCGCATCAATAATTGTGCTAGGAGGGTGTGCCCGCCCGGCGGCGCTGCGCATCTATCCACCACCTTTCCTGTTATTACCGCAAGCCCGCCCGACTTGCCGGAACACGGAGCTGGAGTAGAATGTCGAAAGAAAAAACTTGGGGATATTGCAATGCCTCCGGTAGTCCGGTTAGATCTTTGATTGAGACGAGGTGGATTGGGCGGATCTTGCGAGCGATTGCTCTGTACCTAGGTCCGTACTAAAGCAGGGCAGCTAACGAATATCTAACTCATTAATGCGTCAAATTGCCAAATGGATCTGAAGAAGCGCAGGCCGCATGAGCCAGGGGTCCACGTTTACCAACGAGTCCCACAGGAATGGATCTGTCGAGGCAAAAATGTCACCAGTTTTTCGTGCTCCTCTTGCGTTGCGCTCAAGTCAAAACAGAGCTTGATAATATACTACTTTGGTGGCTGCTATGAATCCAACGATCACCGAGCACACAAGCGACACACCGAGTCGAGCCACACGGCAGAGGACAAAACCGCGAGCCAATCCACAGAGCACCGCAGCAGGACGTGGCTGCCTTGTACCAGGTGCATGGCGAGCTGCGTGCGTGCCGCTGACAAGGAAAGCTACCACTCAGCCGGCCGGCCAGGTAGTAGTGCTCCTCCACCCCGTACGCTGCGCGCCGGTCAGGTGAGGCCAGCGCGAGGAGGAACCGACCGACGGAGCGAGGAGCAGCACCACGTTGCGCAGCACGGCGAAGCACTGCAGCCTCGCCAGAGCCCAGCGATGGTGCGAGCAGGGAGAGATCGCAGTTGCGGCCGCAGGTTGCAGGTTGCGGCATGTGCTGGGCTGCCGGGCAGCAGCTACCAACGATCCACGAATGGCGCCGTGGTGCGGTGGTCACCGCGCTCCGCTGTGTGCCCGTGCCCCGGCGTGTCCTGTACTACTGCGCGCCGGGGCGGCCGGGATATCGCGTCTATCTGCATCGGCCGCTGCGCCGCCACGGTCCAGGGAGAGCGAGGAGGGTGCTCTCCGAATCACGTTGCCAACGGTCGGTCTTGCGGATGGTCACGCCCTAATCATGACGACGTGCCCATTGATTGATGCCGCTATACCGGCCTCTGGTTCTATCGCTCTTCAACGCCAACGAATGAAGCCACGCACTCTTCGTTTAAACCTGCATCTAGTATTAATCAGCAACTTTGGCGGGAAAAGAAAACTCCATGCACATCCAACAGGATAGATTGACAGGTGCTCAAAGAACCCAGTGCTGATCCTGAGATTTTAGGGGCCGCGGTGAAATTAAAACTTGGGGTCTTCTACAGCATCTACGGCCAGATTTGGCAAGTCCGGCCCTTATACGTTCGCTGACACAGCTGGACCACCCCTCATATAGTCATATGTCCTGTAGAGTGGCCACATATCTTAAACTCGGATTATCAAATACATGCAAAGTCATGCATGTTTATCATATACGTCAATGTCACACGTACGTAACAAAATGCTGGTAGCGGAAATACATATACATAAAACTGATATTAAGTGCACAAATCAAACATTAGCTATTTTATTTTCATTGTGGGTCAGCATATGCTTCACAAGGTCATTAAGTAGCTGTGCGTGCACCTGATGATCTTGAAGATTATGATGCATATGCAGAAAGTTCATAAGCTGATTTGCATCTTGATCTTTCGCGATTTGGACTTGTTCTTCACAAGTTTCAAAATCATTGGTTTGGACTACCCATCATCCTCATATTGTGTAAACTAACATAACATGTCATTAGCCGTCACAAAGTTTCTGATTCCCGCATCATTACAGCTACACGAACAGTTCTCCAACGAGCTTGAAGCACTTCGAATGCGCTCTCCACATCCTTCCTAGCCGCTTCCTTCATTGTTGCAAAGTGATTTTGTTCATTGCCTTGTGGTATGGATATGGTCTTCAAAAACGCCGCGCACTGAGGATGGATGCCATCGACAAGTTGTAGTCACAACCGTTGACAGTGTAGTTGCACGGCAGCGATTCCCCATTAGAAAGCCTCTTGAACACGGGAGATCATTGAAGTATGTTGATGTCGTTGTGAGAATCCGGCATTCCGAAGAAAGCATGCGAAATCCATAAGTCATATGATGTCACTCCTTCCGGTATGATGGTGGCCTTTTTGGTATGACTTTAATACATTCCACACAAACCTTTGGGAAAGTTTTTCCATTACCAATGCATGCAATCAATTGACCCGAACATTCTTGAAAACCCTCTTGCCTCTCCAGTAACCATTTTTTTCTTTATCCTGCACATTTAGTTCTCTCAAATACTCTGCTCCAAACACATGCACCATGTCGTGGGCAAACCTGGCAGTAATCTTCAGGCACGTGCTCTCCCTCATCCGGACCATCTCACCAAGGGTATCGGCGGCAGTGTCAAGTGCAAACATCCTCAGAGCAGTCGTGCATTTCTGCTTATCAGAGGAAGAAAGTTGGCTGCAACAATCCCTTGTGAGCTTCAAGTAGTCATCGTGTGCCTCCACTCCCTCCACAACGCGCAAAAATAATGGTTTGTGCACACAAAAATGACGAGGGAGTTATGGATCATCTGGGAAAGTTGGGTCCGGAGCAAAGTATAGTGGTTGTGCTCCGGACACCTTATCCTCATTAAGCACTCTTCTCTCATTGAGCCCTTAAAGTTAGAGAATATGCTCCACCTGCGGTCCATCTCCTCTTGCATGCTCATCAGCATGATCATGTCTCTTGCATGCTCATCAGCATGATCATGTCCACTTCTTCGTCCAAATCAGCCGAATCGAATAACTAATCTTCAATCATTTTTTCAAGCTTCGTCGATCCATACTCCTAGTTCGACGAAGCATCAGAATCCATCGTTTTTTCTACGAGTGAATCACAAAAAACTGGGCTGAACAATGTGTCAAACACATAGAGCGCAAGGGGTAGCCCGAAAGTTGTCGGAGTATGGTGGTGGCCTCCGGACTGGCGACGATGTCCGTGGCGGCGAGCACAGTAGAGAAGACTGTAGTGGCGGTGCTGAGTCTTGGGACAATGTCGGAGCAAGGGTGGCGACGGGGCTACAAGACGTCAGGCGCGAAGGAGGAAGAAGGGAGGAGAGAGCAAATGAAATCGGTAGGTGGAGGGTGGGGGGGGGGGGATTTGGTGCAATAACTGGTGGGGTCGTGGTGTCGGGGTCCAATATGGTGGACACGCCCGGACCTCTCCATATCCGTCCATATGGGGCGGTCAGCACGAACGTTGAGCCCTGTTTGAGACGTCTGTCTGGGTTGATTTTTTTTACCGGTCAGTGACTGTGATCGTCTACCTGGAGCGTTGAGGGAGGGTTGAGGCGTCCGGGTCTAGATGCTCTTAGATGTTTTATTGAGACGAGGTGGATTGGGAGGATCTTGCGAGTGATTTGCTTTGGAACCATGGTCCGTACTACTACCTCCGTCCTGGTTTATTGACCATATATTTAACTAACAAAAAGTTGATGCATGTCAATAAAAATTATATCATATTCGTATTTGAACATGTATTTTGTTAGTTACAATTATGATCAAAATATGACACTAAATACGAAGGAGACAGTAAATCAGGACGGAGGCAGTAGTAGATAGGAGTAGCTAACGAACAACGAAGTAAATAATGCCTCGATTGCCAGCCTTTTCAAGTGCATCTGGCAAAGCGAAGAGGGCTCGCAGCGGTCAGTCAGGGATCCATGTCTACCATGGCGCCGCAAAGCTGGAATAACATAACGTTTGTGTGAAAAGGTCATCAGATTTCTATGTTTCCTTCGTGCTCCGGTGAAAACGAAACACTACAATAATCACGTGCGATGTCTAGTTTGAGACACAGGTCCATTATTCATGCGCCGAGATGGTGGGAAGCATGTGTTCCTGAGCAGGGGCGATACAATGCAATCCTGCTACGCTGGTACTCCCTCGATCTTATAATATAAGAACGTGTTTCCATGCAAAAATAAAATAAAATAAGAACGTGTTTCAAGCTAAGTAGCTGATTGCGAAAGCCTCACTCTTTTCGCTCTCGCGCACGAGCACTTTGAATCGTTTATTATTGACATGTGTTATCCGACGATGAACGAGCACACAGCGAACACACTGAGTCAAGACACACAGCACAGGAGAAAACGGCTTCGTGTATGCAGAATTTTCTTTTGGGCGAGTTCGTGTGTGCATGATGAGCTTTCTGCGTGCTGCTGACAAGGAAAGCTACTGCTCAGCCAAGTACTCTGCGGGAGAAACCGGCCGACCGAACACTGGCACGTTGCGCAGCTTTGCAAGAGCCCAGCGAGGTGAAAAAGACTTGCAGCAGGCAGCGACGATCCACGGATGGCACCGCCGTGGTGGTGTTGTGGTCACTGCTATACCACGTCGTCACCTCCTGCGCGGCAGTGCGCACAGGTGGGTACGCTCTGCGCGCCTGTGGTCGTGCCCGTGCCCCAACGTCTCCTGTAACCTGACCCTCAGGCCAACTCCACCACAGGCAAAATTTCGTGTTTTAACCCTTTTGTGATATAAATTTGGGATCTGACCCCATTTTGAAAGTTTTTCGTGATTTGACCCTTTCCCCTACCGTCACGAGGCACGGCGGTAGGATCCTATACCCTACCGTCGAGGCATGCGGCGGTAGTAAACTTGTCCACGTCAGCAACGATAACGGCCTCCGTGCCCCCTCCGTCACACCCTACCGCCGCTCCGCCTGGCGGTAGGATGTCCGAACCTACCGCCGGAGTCTCTGGCGGTAGGGTGTGGACATATATAAACCGCGGGCCGGCCGCCCCCACCCCCTTCTCCCCCCATCCAGCCGCCCCCTCCCCGAAGAACAAAGCAGTTGCTTCAATTCGCCCTCTCACATCCCCTCCACTCCCCCCCTCCGATCTTTTTCGTTTCTTGACGGATTTTGCGGATCGAGATGGCCCCGAAGAAAGAAAAGTAAGCTCTTTCAATCCCTCCAATAAGTTTTAATCAAACACCTTTCGATTCGTCGCATTATTCGATTCAAATCACTCCTATTTGAACTGGATTGAATTTTTTTTAACCCTAGGATTGATTTAGGTTGATTCTAGATGTTATATTGTGTTAGATATGAACTCTATTGAATAGTTGGTATGGTTGTGTTAAGATGAACCCTAGTTCATATTTGATTTGAATGGTTTTTTTTATATGATGGATGTTGGAGGTATTTGTTATGATAGATGATGCATGTTCCTATGCTATGATGCAAGTACTGGATGTAGTATATGATGAATATTGGATATATTTGTTATATGTAGTGTATGAATCCTCAAGATGAACCCTAGTTCATGTCTTTTGTTTTTTAACAAAATATGAGATGATGCATGTTGGATGTTGTTGGAGAAATATGTGTTATGATGCATTTGAACCATGGTGATTGCATCTTCATAAAAGTATTTTATTTAGTTCTTGATATATATATATATATTGAATTTAGTTCATGTTCATGATAATCTTGATATATGATTATTCAAAGATTGAACTCATAGGTTTTGATGGATGTGATTAATTTTTGTTATGCATCGATATGTTTCGTAGTTAATGTTGAACCCTAGTTCATGTTGAAAAATCTTTTGATATGCTTATGCAATTCTTATAGGAGGCCACCTATTGCGGACGACATCGGCACGAAGTACACAATGCTTGACCCTAGGTTCGACAAGCGTCACCGTGCCCGTTTAATTGAGAATGGAGTGGTAATTGCCATTTTAAACCAAATCTTTCGAATTGATGAAAACAAATTACTAACTATTATGTCCATGCTAATTATGCTTTTGTTATTGATTTTTACAGATGCTGCCGCCACTGCGGATGAGGGCTCACAAGACGACGGTTAAGATGGAGTACGACGAGCGGTACGCATCATTCTTCAGGAGAGCCTGACTATTGGGTTTCGTCCTGCAGTTCAAGCGTAAGTCGCCGACGCTCGTCCACTCAGCTCTCACGACTTTGATCGACTGGTGGCGGCCAGAGACGCACATCTTTCATCTTCCATGTGAGGAGATGACCGTGACCCTCGAGGATTGGGCGATGATTACGGCAGTACCACTCGAGGGTCGTGCTCTCACAGGAAGAGTGGAGAGGGCGAACTGGCACGAGAGGGTTGTCAACCTCATCGGCGACTGCCCCCCCCGCTAAGACCAACCGGACTTCCGGCATACCGCTGTCATGGCTCCTCGAGCACCAGAGCGAGTGCCCGGAAGATGCCGAGCCCCGGGTGGTGGAGCAGTTCGCCAGGGCCTACTTGTGGTACATTCTCACGGAGGTAGTGTTTCCGGACTGCTCCGGGAACTCTGCCCTATGGATGTATCTCGACTTCCTAAAGGACTGGGATGCAGGGTACAGCTGGGGGGCCGCCGGACTCTCCTACCTATACCGTTCGGTAAGTGAATATCACTTTCTTTCAAACATCAGATGTGTGTTGCTTTACATTTTGACATCTTATCATCTGTACTTGGTTTGTAGCTTGAAGGTGCGACCCAGAGAGCGAAAGTCACGTCCGGTATGTGTGGATGTGTATGGGGCCTCTCCATTTGGATGTGGGAGTGAATCCTGGTGGGCCGTCCGGAGAAGCTGCGCTCGCGTGCATGGACGGACTATGGCCAAGATGACGAAGATGATCGGAACCCGACCGTCGCATACGCTTGGGACGTGGTGCGTGTCTACACGGGCGAATCGAAGGCCTTGTACAAGGTCTTCAGCAACGAGCTTGATGCTCTCACGCCTTTCCAGGTATAAGAACTACATTTTCACTTGAACTTACCATTGTTTCGGTAACACTTTCACTTGAGCTTATCATTGTTTGGTTATAGGTTACTTGGTGGCCGTATAGTGATGATCGAGAGTGGGGGTTCGAGCTGAACAGTATGTGCAAGTAGGACCGACTTCTCTTCCGGTGCATCGTGCCCATGATTTGTGTCTATGCCATGGAGTACCACTTGCCACAGTGCGTTGCCACACAATTTGGTAAGGCGCAACACACACCACCAGCCGGCCACGATACCGGTGGCTACGACCTACACCAGTGAGTACCACAAGCCGTCCTCATCGATTCTAAGTTCTTGTTTTGATGCTTTACATTCATACAAGAAGGGTGTTTTAGATTCTTTCTTATGCATTGCAGGATGAGCAGGCAGAAGAATCAATCAATCACGGATTGGGAAGCCAAACATGCGAGATACGTGAAGGAATGGAACGAGTGGAAAGGACGCAAAGACACGGAGAGGAGAGTGATTGACTGGGACGAGTACGAGAATCACATGCTGTGGTACGATGATGGCATCAAGCATCGTCTGCGTCTGAGGCCCCAGTGGACGACAGCAGATGCCGAAGACCTGTTCGATGACGCCTCAGAGAATGAAGCCTACAACGAGAGCATCAGACAGCTTCAAGGCGGGTTTAGGGAGTACGGACCCCTCATGAACAGAGTGGTATGTTGTTTTTACCTCTTTTGAACTGACGGTTGGATGAAATCAGCTTTTAGTGCTATTGACTCATTTTATTACTTTACAGTCTTCGGAGCTGAACAAAAGCATTTTTCATGCCTCTCATACGCTTAGTGCTATCCCTGGGACTCGAGCTAGTGAGAACAAGTTGAGGGAAACGGTGAAGGTAATACGAAGTTGATTTTCGTTATCATTGGACATTCGAGAAGTTCATATTGTTTCGTTATCATTGCATAAATACGTCAACAAAGCACGCCGACTTGTGGGCCTGCTTGGGTGCGCTACAAACACCGAGGATGTTTTTCCTCCTGCACCGATACGTAGCCTCGCTTCATCGAGCCATGCAGCCTCATCGTCTAGGGTGGTTCAAAATGACGAGGAGGAGAGCGACGACGATGATGAAGAAGAGAAAGATGAAGAAGATAGCGCAGAAGTGGAACATGGTGAGCAAGAGGAAGAGGACGATGAGGAGGAGGAGGAGTACGATGATGACGACGGACCTCCAACAACTCAGCCAACCCAGCGTGGGAAGAGGAATGTGGCGAAGAAGGATTGGAAGAGTCCATCCCCGTTTCAGAAAGCACGTCCTACGGCCCGCAAGAAGACGGCGGCCGAGAAGCGATCCAAGGATAACGAGGACCGAAAGTCGAAGAGGGGAAGGAAGGACTGAAGTTGTTGCTGTGTCGTTGAACTAATAACTTGTATATTTGCTTCATGAACCATGTGAATTTGCTCGTGAAACTGTTTCGTTAATTTTCTATGTATAATTTGGTGAAAACCTTTATGGATGTCTATTTGCTATGTATCGAACCTACCTTATTTATGGATTTGTGGTGTGTGCTTCATATATCATACATTGTGTGCTTCATATGTCATACATATGCTGTTTAAATGTTGTCTGCCAAAAATTGAAGACACAAGAAGTTAGAAGGTGCAAAAAAATGCACACTTGGCCACCCTACCACCACACACTAAGGCGGTAGGTCTGTACATCATATCGCCATCAACCCCGACGATAGGGTGCCTCCCCCCACGCCCCCCTTCTGTGACCAAAAAATCGAGCAGCGTAGCGGTAGGGTTGCACACCCTACCGCCGAGGCACTTGGCGGTAGGGTGCTACCGCCTAGGGCCTCGGCGGTATGGTGTGCAACCCTACCGCTGCGCTGCTCGATTTTTTGGTCACAAGAACTTAACAACATGCTCCCGCCCTACCGCCGCGCCCTATGGCGGTAGGTTGTGGTCTCCTACCGCCACGCCCTATGGCGGTAGGGTTTGGGCATTTATAAACCCAACCGTCCCGCCCACCCCACCCCAACCCCTTATCCCCACCCACCCAGCCGCCTTCTTCTTCCTCTCGCCCATTTTCTCATCTCCTCCACTTCCCCACTCTGATCTTCTTCGTTGATTCACGGATTTTGCGGATCAAGATGGCTACGGAAAGAGGAGGGTAAGCTCCTCCAATCCCCCAATTAGTTTGAGTCAAATCAATCCGCTTTCTTATAGCCTAAGGATCCCTAGTTGATATGATGAACCCTAGTTAATATAATGAACCTAGATGATTGCAATGTGATGAACCTAGTTTATGAACTTTAGGTTTAGTCTTTTTTGACCATATGAGGAACCCTCTCTAGTTGATATGATGAACCCTAGAACCTAGATGATTGCAATGTGATGAACCTAGTTGATGAACCCTAGGTTTAGTCTTTTTTGACCATATGAGGAACCCTCCCTAGTTGGAGATAAAATGTTGAACCCTGAAGATGAGGATGATGTGATGATTTCTTGTGTGAATATTGTAGATATTTGTTTTGCTATATATCTCCATTGATTTAGGTGGAATCTACCTATATCTGATGAATGCTTGAGTTAGAACAAATATTGATGTTTAATTAACTTTATCCAATCAGTGCTTATATAAGGAAAATGGCGCCACCACCACCACTTGATGAGGATGATGACTATGAAGACCCACTTGAGGAAGCCATCTGTGCTCAAAGAGTGAGGCTGGGCGATCAGGAGGTGTGCAACCTATGGGACAACTTTCTGCCACGTGCTGACTTGGTCGGGGTGCCATTTGTGACCCGTCTGACAAGTACCATGATCGATCGACATGTCATGGTATGTTATTAGTGTAGAATCCAAGGAACTGTTAATAGTGTAGATAATCCATACTTATTAGTAGAGTTCATGCTTAGTAGAAATGTGTAGTATTGTGTCTTTTCATAGTGTAGAAATCTATACTTAGTAGAAATATATTTGCAAGACTATGTGCGAGGCTACTTATTAATTGATATATTTTTCTTATTCAGAAATTGCCAAAGAGCCTATCTGAAAGTTGTGGCATCGAGGCTGATGAAGAAGGCTATGCTGGAATACGCCTTACCGCAAGGGGCTCCGTCACTACCTGTGCGTACGGCGTGGACACTGACGGTCGCACACACTTAAGCTCGGTTGGGTGGAAGAGCTTCCTCGTTGACAAGAATCTTCATGTTGGACAGGCCATCCTAATTACTATTAGGAACACCCACCGTCAAGGCTTGAAGATGATGATCGTCATCAATATCATCTAGAACTATATATGTGTGTGGCTGCTGATGATCGTCATGTTTGATTGCTACCTATGGATGAAACCTTTTATGTGGTCGATGACCGTTGAACTTGTTAAACTTCTTATGTTGGCTTCGTGAAACTATTTGGATGTGATCAAACTATGTTATGTGGTCAAACTATGTTATTTGGTACTTGTTTCTTAGTCCGTAATGGCAAAATTATTTGGATGTGATCAAACTATGTTATGTGATCAAACTATTTGGATGTGATCAAACTTCTTATGTCTATGAAATTGTGCTTATTGTTTCTTATGTCTATGGCAAACAAATTGAAGACAAAATCAAAGCAGTTAACTTCATGCCACTATGGTAACCTACCGCCAGGGCTCTCGGCGGTAGGTTTGTGCTGGCTACCGCCGTGGCCTATGGCGGTAGGTCCGTAAGCAGCCGTTAATGGCTTAACGGTCGTCAGCCGCACCTACCGCCAGAACCTGCGGCGGTAGACTGTGCAACCCTACCGCCTGAAGGCCTGGCGGTAGCAAAAGGGTCAGATCTCGAAAAACTTTTGAACAGGGTTCAGATCCCGAATTTATATCACAAAAGGGTCAAAACACGAAATTTGGCCTCCACCGCACGATACCAAACGGATGTCCGTTTTGCCCGGATTTCGTCCATTTGGGATGGCAATGGGGACGAAAATGTACGTTCGTTTTACCCGGATTTCGTCCGTTTGGGGTGGCAGGACATGCGTGTCCGGCTTCTGTTAGAGGCGCCCAACGCGGTGGAGCGACCCAGAACGTCCGCTGCATCCGCCCCCTGCATCTTGTCGCCGCGTCGCGCTCGCCATGGCGGCTCGTGCTCGCTTGCCGGGGTCGCCCGTCCGTGCCTCCTCCGGTCCTGCCACTGTGCCCGCGTGGCTGCAGCCGTGTTAGCCCGCAGTCGCGCCAGCAGCCGTCGTCGCTCCTCGCAGCACCTGCCCGCGTCGTGCAAAGGCTCGCCGTGCCTCGCCCTACCCGCGCTCGTCCCGTCGCTCGTCGCGGCCGCAAGGCCAAACGGCCCAGCGCGGGCTAGGTAGCTAGCTAGCTAGGAAGTTCGCGGGCGGACTAGCTTACTTGCTAGCTACTAGCTAGCACGCAGCGGTTCGCCCGCGCACGCTCGTCCCCGTGCCCCTTCAATGAAGGAAACATGCCCTAGAAGCAATATTTAAGTTGTTATTTATACTTCCTTATATCATGATAAATGTTTGTTATTCATGCTAGAATTGTATTGACTGAAAACTTAGTACATGTGTGAATACATAGACAAACAAAATGTCACTAGTATGCCTCTACTTGACTAGCTCGTTGAATCAAAGATGGTTATGTTTCCTAATCATAGACATGAGTTGTCATTTGATTAATGGGATCACATCATTAGAGAATGATGTGATTGACTTGACCCATTCCGTTAGCTTAGCATTTGATGGTTTAGTATATTGCTATTGCTTTCTTCATGACTTATATATGTTCCTATGACTATGAGATTATGCAACTCCCGAATACCGGAGGAACACTTTGTGTGCTACCAAATGTCACAACGTAATTGGGTGATTATAAAGGTGCTCTACAGGTGTCTCCGATGGTACTTGTTGAGTTGGCATAGATCGAGATTAGGATTTATCACTCCGATTGTCGGAGAGGTATCTCTGGGCCCTCTCGATAATGCACATCACTATAAGCCTTGCAAGCATTGTGACTAATGAGTTAGTTGCGAGATAATGCAGTATGGAACGAGTAAAGAGACTTACCGGTAACGAGATTGAACTAGGTATGAGGATACCGATGATCGAATATCGGGCAAGTAATATACCGATGATAAAGGGAACAACGTATGTTGTTATGCGGTTTGACCGATAAGGATCTTCGTAGAATATGTATGAACCAATATGAGCATCCAGGTTCCGCTATTGGTTAATGAATGGAGATGAGTCTCGGTCATGTCTACATAGTTCTCGAACCTGTAGGGTCCGCACGCTTAACGTTTTGTGACGATTTGTATTACGAGTTATGTGATTTGATGACCGAAGTTTGTTCGGAGTACCGGATGAGATCGGGGACATGACGAGGAGTATCGAAATGGTCGAGACGTAAAGATAGATATATTGGAAGGCTATATTCGGACATCGGAAAGGTTCCGAGTGATCCGGGTATTTTTCGGAGTACCGGAGAGTTACGGGAATTCGTATTGGGCCTTAATGGGCCATACGGGTAAGGAGAGAAAGGCCTCAAGGGTGGCCGTGCCCCTTCCCCATGGACTGGTCCGAATTGGACTAGGGAAGGGGGGCGCCCCCTTCCGTCCTTCTCCTTCTCCTTTCCTCTTTTCCCATTCCATGTGGGAGGTGGAATCCTACTAGGACTAGGGAGTCCTAGTAGGACTCCACACTTTGGGCACGCCCTATGAGGGCCGGCCACCTCCTCCCTCCATCCTTTATATACGTGGCCAGGGGGCACCCCATAGACACACAAGTAGATCATTGATCTCTTAGCCGTGTGCGGTGCCCCCCTCCACCATAATCCACCTCGGTCATATCGTTGCAGTGCTTAGGCGAAGCCCTGCGCCGGTAGCTTCATCATCAGCATCATCACACCGTCGTTCTGATGAAGCTCTCCCTCGACACTCTGCTGGATCGTGAGTTCGTGGGACGTCACTGAGCCGAACGTGTGCAGATCGCGGAGGTGCCGTACTTTCGGTAATAGAATCGGTCGATCGTGAAGATGTACAACTACATCAACCGCGTTGTCATAACGCTTCCGCTTACGGTCTATGAGGGTACGTGGACAACACTCTCCCCTCTCATTGCTATGCATCACCATGATCTTGCGTGTGCATAGGAATTTTTTTGAAACTACTACGTTCCCCAACAGTGGCATCCGAGCCAGGTTTATGAGTAGATGTTATATGCACGAGTAGAACACAAGTGAGTTGTGGGCGATACTATTCATACTGCTTACCAGCACATCATACTTTGATTCAGCGGTATTGTTGGATGAAGCGGCCCAGACCGACATTACGCGTACGCTTACGCGAGACTGGTTCTACGACATGCTTCGCACACAGGTGGCTGGCGTGTGTCAGTTTCTCCAACTTTAGTTGAATAGAGTGTGGCTACTCCCGGTCCTTGTGAAGGTTAAAATAGCACATACTTGATGAAATATCGTTGTGGTTTTGATGCGTAGGTAAGAACGGTTCCTGCTCAGCCCGTAGCAGCCACGTAAAACTTGCAACAACAAAGTAGAGGACGTCTAACTTGTTTTTGCAGGGCATGTTGTGATGTGATATGGTCAAGACATGATGCTATATTTTATTGTATGAGATGATCATGTATTGTAACAGAGTTATTGGCAACTGGCAGGAGCCATATGGTTGTCGCTTTATTGTATGAAATGCAATTGCCATGTAATTGGTTCATCACTAAGCGGTAGCGATAGTCATAGAAGCAATAGTTGGCGAGACGACAACGATGCTACGATGAAGATCAAGGTATCGCGTCGGTGACGATGGTGATCATGATGGTGCTTTGGAGATGGAGATCAAAGACACAAGATTATGATGGCCATATCATGTCACTTATATTGATTGCATGTGATGTTTATCTTTTATGCATCTTATTTTGCTTAGATCCACGGTAGCATTATAAGATGATCTCTCACTAAATTTCAAGGTATAAGTGTTCTCCCTGAGTATGCACCGTTGTGAAAGTTCATCGTGCCGAGACACCACGTGATGATCGGGTGTGATAAGCTCTACGTTCACATACAACGGGTGCAAGCCAGTTTTGCACATGCAGAATACTCGGGTTAAACTTGACGAGCCTAGCATATGCAGATATGGCCTCGGAACACTGAGACCGAAAGGTCGAGCATGAATCATATAGTAGATATGATCAACATAGTGATGTTCACCATCGAAAACTACTCCGTCTCACCTGATGATCGGACATGGTTTAGTTGATATGGATCACGTGATCACTTAGAAGATTAGAGGGATGTCTATCTAAGTGGGAGTTCTTAAGTAATTTGATTAATTGAACTTTAATTTATCATGAACTTAGTACCTGATAGTATTTTGCATGTCTATGTTGTTGTAGATAGATGGCCCGTGCTATTATTCCGTTGAATTTTAATGCGGTCCTAGAGAAAGCTAAGTTGAAAGATGATGGTAGCAACTACACGGACTGGGTCCGTAACTTGAGGATTATCCTCATTGCTCCATAGAAGAATTATGTCCTGGAAGCACTGCTAGGTGTACCACCCGCGCCGGTAACTGCAGACATCGTGAATGCCTGGCAGTCGCGTGTAGATGACTACTCGATAGTTCAGTGTTCTATGCTTTACGGCTTAGAACCGGGACTTCAACGACGTTTTGAACGTCATGGAGCATATGAGATGTTCCAGGACTTGAAGTTAATATTTCAAGGAAATGCCCGGATTGAGAGGTATGAAGTCTCCAATAAGTTCTACAGCTGCAAAATGTAGGAGAATAGTTTTGTCAGTGAACATATACTCAGAATGTCTGGGTACTATAATCGCTTGATTCAACTGGGAGTTAATCTTCCTGATGATAGTGTCATTACTGCCACCAAGCTACAAGAGCTTTGTGATGAACTATAACATGCAAGAGATGGATAAGACAATTCCCGTGCTCTTCGCAATGCTAAAGCCTGCGGAGGTAGAAATCAAGAAGGGGCATCAAGTGTTGATGGTCAACAAGACCACTAGTTTTAAGAAAAAGGGTAAAGGTAAGAAGGGGAACTTCAAGAAGAACGGCAAGCAAGTTTCTGCTCAAGTGAAGAAGCCCAAGTCTGGACCTAAGCCTGAGACTGAGTGCTTCTACTGCAAAGGGACTGGTCACTGGAAGCGGAACTGCCCCAAGTATTTGGCAGATAAGAAGGATGGCAAGGTGAACAAAGGTATATGTGATATACATGTTATTGATGTGTACCTTACTAATGCTCGCAGTAGTGCCTGGGTATTTGATACTGGTTTTGTTGCTAATATTTGCAACTCGAAACAGGGAATACAGATTAAGCGAAGATTGGCTAAGGACGAGGTGACGATGCGCGTGGGAAATGGTTCCAAAGTCGATGTGATCGCGGTCGGCATGCTACCTCTACATCTACCTTCGGGATTAGTTTTAGACCTAAATAATTGTTATTTGGTGCCAGTGTTGAGCACGAACATTATATCTGGATCTTGTTTGATGCAAGACGGTTATTCATTTAAATCAGAGAATAATGGTTGTTCTATTTATATGAGTAATATCTTTTATGGCCATGCACCATTGAAGATTGGTCTGTTTATGTTGAATCTCGATAGTAGTGATACACATATTCATAATATTGAAGCCAAAAGATGCAGAGTTGGTAATGACAGTGCAACTTATTTGTGGCACTGCCGTTTAAGTCATATTGGTGTAAAGCGCATGAAGAAACTCCATTCTGATGGACTTTTGGAATCACTTGATTATGAATCACTTGGTACTTGCGAACCATGCCTCATGGGCACGATGACTAAAACGCTATTCTCCGGAACAATGGAGCGAGCAACAGATTTGTTGGAAATCATACATACTGATGTATGTGGTCCAATGAATGTTTAGGCTCGCGACGGGTATCGTTATTTTCTCACCTTCACAGATGATTTGAGCAGATATGGGTATATCTACTTAATGAAACATAAGTCTGAAACATTTGAAAAGTTCAAAGAATTTCAGAGTGAAGTAGAAAATCATCATAACAAGAAAATAAAGTTTCTATGATCTGATCGTGGAGGATAATATTTGAGTTTCGAGTTTGGTCTTCAATTGAAACAATGCGGAATAGTTTCACAACTCACGCCACCCGGAACACCACAGCGTAATGGAGTGTCCGAACGTCGTAATCGTACTTTACTAGATATGGTGCGATCTATGATGTCTCTTACTGATTTACCGCTATTTTGGGGTTATGCTTTAGAGACGACTGCATTAATGTTAAATAGGGCACCATCTAAATCCGTTGAGACCACACCTTATGAACTGTGGTTTGGCAAGGAACCAAAGTTGTCGTTTCTTAAAGTTTGGGCTGCGATGCTTATGTGAAAAATCTTCAACCTGATAAGCTCGAACCCAAATCGGAGAAATGTGTCTTCATAGGATATCCAAAGGAGATTGTTGGGTACACCTTCTATCACAGATCCGAAGGCAAAACATTCGTTGCTAAGAATGGATCCTTTCTAGAGAAGGAGTTTCTCTCGAAAGAAGTGAGTGGGAGTGTCGGTGTCAAAACCGGGGGATCTCGGGTAGGGGGTCCCGAACTGTGCGTCTAGGCGGATGGTAACAGGAGACAAGGGACACGATGTTTTTACCCAGGTTCGGGCCCTCTCGATGGAGGTAAAACCCTACTCCTGCTTGATTAATATTGATGATATGGGTAGTACAAGAGTAGATCTACCACGAGATCAGAGATGCTAAACCCTAGAAGCTAGCCTATGGTATGATTGTTGTTCGTCCTACGGACTAAAACCCTCCAGTTTATATAGACACCGGAGAGGGCTAGGGTTACACAGAGTCAGTTACAATGGAAGGAGATCTACATATCCGTATTGGCAAGCTTGCCTTCCACGCCAAGGAAAGTCCCATCCGGACACGGGAAGAAGTCTTCAATCTTGTATCTTCATGGTCCAAGAGTCCGGCCAAAGGTTATAGTCCGGCTACCCGGACACCCCCTAATCCAGGACTCCCTCAGTAGCCCCTGAACCAGGCTTCAATGACGATAAGTCCGGCGCGCAGATTGTCTTCAGCATTGCAAGGCGGGTTCCTCCTCCGAATACTTCGTAGAAGATTTTGAACACAAGGATAGTGTCCGGCTCTACAAAATAAGTTCCACATATTGCCATAGAGAGAATAATATTTACACAAATATAATCTGCCGACATACTCCGTAGTGTGACATCACACCACGACCAAGTCTTTATTCGAATCGTTTTTACTGTCCCACCTCAGCGCATTCCGCGAGGCGGTTTCCTTGGCATGTCTTGTCGAAGCAGAGATCGTGTCCCCTTTATTTACGGGATCCTCATCTTTACGGATGTGGGTAACCCAATCGTGCCCGTTGGTATATCCCCTCGATCAAAGTAAGTCCCAAACGGCCACGGGGTGGGCTCTTGGTATTGAACCTCTTATAAAGAGACAAAGGCCTCACTCCTTTCTTTCGATCTCAATCGAATCCGCCTCTCGCCTCAAGTTCCAACACCCAAGGCCCCAGATTTTAGGCGCTTCGGACCTTCGACGATGTTCGGTTCCGACCTTCGAGGTCGATGGATGCCTTCCTACGTCACGGAGGAAGACGTGCTAAAGCTGAGAGAGGCCAGGTTTTTGACCGGCGAAATCTCGCATAGGCTGCCTGCTCAAGGGCAGGTTATTCCCAATCCCAGGCCTGGTGAGAGCGTGGTGTTCGTGTCTCACTTCCTCCGAGGGCTAGGCTTCACGATGGATCCCTTCGCGAGGGGGCTCATGTTTTATTACGGGCTGGAATTTCACGACTTAGCTCCGGAGTCCATCTTCCATATCTCGTCGTTCATCGTTGTGTGCGAAGCCTTCCTCTGCATTACTCCTCACTTCGAACTGTGGCTTAAGACCTTTAAAGTAGAACGGAAGATGATCGAGGAACAACACGCGGAGTGCGGAGGCGCTGTTATATGCAAGAATGCTGACGCTCCATGGCCCGAGGGCTCTTTTCAAGAGGAGTTCAGCTTATGGCAACAAGAGTGGTTTTATATCACAGCTCCCAGGGGCACCAAGTGGGTGGCGTCGCCTGCTTTCCGCTCGGGTCCCCCGCCACAACTAGCGTCATGGGTTAATAAGGGGTCGGACTGGGGGCCGGCAAAGGACGTGCCCCTGTTGCAGGGCCACATCCGAGATCTCCTAGAAAGAGACATTAGTCTGGTCGTGGTGATGCAGGCTATCTTAATTCGCCGAGTTCTGCCCTGCAAACGTCACCCCCTCCGTCTGTGGGAGTTCAATCCGGAGGGACCGCGAGCTCTCCAAAATTTTCTAGGCATGACGCCTGTGGAGATGTACAAATTGTTCTTCGGACCACAAGTAGTGTGTCCGGATTCTACGGAGGACGCAGGTCTGAGCTGCAATCGTCCGGATACTCAAGTAAGTAGTCCTGTGCCCGGACACTCCACCCGTTCATTTATCACAACATCACCCTTAAAAGAGTTGTCCTTGAAACAAGAGTGGGTAGCGAAGGAGAAGTTAATCAGGTGTCCGCCCCCCTTCCTGAGACCTCGCCGGATCCCGTGTTAACCAGGATGCTGGAGATCGCTCCTTTAGGGGAAAACGAAGGGGAGGACAAGGAAGCTACCGCCTCCGCGAAGGAGGCTATCAGGAAAGGAGGAATCGAAAATTCTTCTACCCATGGGAAAAATAGGACCGCCTATGAAGACCCGGAGACCATGGTCTCAAAGCGGGGGAAGAAATCCTCGCCAGAGGGTCCCGTGTCGGGGGATACCTCGGCCGTACTGTGCCCTCAAGGGGATCAGCCCTCCACCGAGCCGTAAGTAGAGAGGATGTTTAAATAATGAGAGAAATCTTTGCTTTTAATTCTGAGAAGAATAACAAAAAATTTACCTTGTAGTTCGGACCTTAGCCCTTCTCAGCAGAGCTCGTCTTTAGGGGATCTTCTTCCGGAGATGATGGAGAGCGGAACGCCTCCCCCTGCCATACCACCTCATGAGGCGGGCGACCCTGAGGTGTCGTCACGGAGGGTTTCTCCTGATCCTGTAAGGCCGGAAGGTGGTAATACGGCCACCCGAAGCCCTCTGAGTCTAGCTTTCAAAAAAGGCGATCGGACGAGTCCGACACCGTCTGGCGCACGGTCAGAGGCACTGAAGGATCTGCTAGGGCGAGGGCTTATCTCAAAGGAGCACCGTACGTTGATGAGTACAATGATTGAAAAGATTTCATCCACGGAAAGCGGATTGCATGAAGCTGTCATTAGTCTACCAACGGGCTTTGGGGTACGTGAAATGATGCACCTTTTTTGGAAAGTGCCGCGTATTTTAAGATGCGCCCCATGTAGATAGTAGCCCCTGAGACTCTAGGTGGTGTCGTAGACGATGACACATGGAGGATCATAGTCCCAGGTATGATTTTGCTGCCTTCATATGCAGGTGGCGAAGTGTCCGGTGGCCAGCCGGACTGATGAATTTGCCGAGCTAGAGCGGCAACTTGACGTGGCAGATGCCGACATCGCGCTTGTCAACAAGCGGCTTGACGAGGCACAAGGTATGTAAGTTCTCCGGAGACACCTGGTAAGAGGAGCTTGATGCCAGTATCTTATAACGCGTGTGCTTGACGCAGATGGGGTTGCCGCCATGGAGAAACTTCGGGCAGAGCTTGCCCGAGCCAAGGAGCAAGCCAGAAAAAGTGATGCGTCTGCCTTAAAGGCGGTTGAAGAGCTGAAAGCCGAACAGGCTGCTCATTGCCAAAGCAAGAAGGAAATGGCCGAGATGGCTGTGAAGTTGAAGAGCGCTGCTGTCCGTTGTAAGCTTCTTGAAAAAAGAAGATGGGGCGGAACGGACGGACCTGGAGAAGGCCACTAACGCGGCCAAGGATGCTCGCTCCGCGACGAGGGCGATGAAGGAGGAGCTACGTCAAGCCGAAGATATCGCGGCTGGGAAGCCCTTTATGCTGCGGATGAAGTTCGGGGATCCTAAATATGCTCCCTTGGACCGGATGTGGGGTTCGGCGGACGCGTATCTGGATTTAGCGGCGAGTGCCGCTGATGAGGTCGAACACTTCCAAGATTAGGAGGGTCACGAAGTGGAAAAGCTTTTCTGGTCGCAGTTTCACAATCCAGAGCATCCGCTCCCATTAAGCGATCGTTTGGCTGAATGGGCCGAGCTGAATAGGTTATCCGGACTCACCATAAAGTATGTCGTGGATCATTTGTGGCCGAAAAGGCCAAAGCCGAATAGTTATTTTAGCTTGGTGCAGCAGTTCCTTGGTGCGGTGCCGTATATCAACACGATGAAGAGGTCAGCGTGTGTGGAGGGTGCGCGGATGGCCCTTGCCCGTGTCAAGACATACTGGGCGGAGATGGAGGCCACCGCTGTTGCAGCCCAAGATTCGGGCGAAAGCCGAGTACCTGCCGAGCACTACTTTCAAGAAGTCCCGGAGGGCGCTCGTTTAATAGAGACGCAGTGCTCGAAGGATATTATGTTCGAATAACATGTATTTTTATTGAAAACAATATTTTGCTAAAATGTAGAAGCTTTTTATACTTGTGCTTGCGAGAATTATAATGCCTCCTGTGCGGCTGTTTACGTATATATATATATAACCTGAAAGATTGCAGTCGTTGGCTTCAGCCCCCACGCATATAATGCTGGGTGTTCGCAAAAGGCGCATCATCACACTTGATCCAACGTCTTGGTCCATTAAGGAGGTGGTAGCGCAATGAACTAGGCAACCGGACTATAATGCTTTATCACTTTCACTTAGCCATAGGAGTTTGACCGTGGAGCTACTATATAGCCCCTGGTGGCACCGCGCTTGTCCGAATTCGGGGCGCGTGTGTGCCTGGATGGGAAACGGCCCTTCGTTAATGCGGAGGAATCCCGAAGATTCCGATAGGTCATCGAGTGGTTGCCAGTCTCACGCTATATCATGACAGTCAGTTTTCGGCTTTCCCTACTGAGGTGCTCGCCTGGCTGAACCGGGGCACAATCGCAGTAGTTCTCCTGGTGCCGCCTTAGCCGATAGAGCGGAACATAAGGCAGCAAAACACAGGAGCCAGGCAAACCCAACATTTGACCAAAGACATGACTCGGAGCTGATGCATATAAGGCCAAACTCGCGACGCCGAACACTCCCTAAGGTATTCGGTCTTTATGAAAAACGGGCTGAGCAATGCCCTTGATGATAAGTCCCTGGTGTCCAGGTATATGCAAAATTCTGACGTGGCCACATGCCAAGACTCCAGGCTCCTCCTCGGTTATACTGAGAATCCGGGGGATGTGTATCAACAAGAGACAGTAAAAAAGGTTTACGCAGGGTCTTAATCTAAAAAGAATCCTTGGAACGGGTCCCTGCTGCACGTCTGCGCCTGTGTCTCCGTTGTGCCGTGTCCTGGACGGGTATAGCATGGTGTTCATCTGAAAAAGAGAGGAACTTAGTTGAAAAAGGTTGTGCGAAATGTACGTTATACTAAATAAACAAAGTATAATTCAAAATGGGTAGAAATTGAGCCTTATTGTCTCTTGTGTTACATGCGCGGAGCCCCTTGTACAGGGGTATGCGGTTATTAAACCTTTATCGATGGTATGTTTACGCCGGACTCGTCGAGCCGCGTCCGTGGTCTTAACAACCTGTTTAGGTGATTGGTGAAGCCGTTTTAATCTGTGGCTGTCAAAGCAGCCGCACAGTCCTCCGCGCGAGAGAAACACTCAATATTTCCCTTTAGTGAGATGGTGCCTCGGGGGCCGGGCTCTTAAGCGTAAGAGATGCATAATGCGGTACTGCGTTAAAGCGGGCGAAAGCCTCGCGTCCCAGTAGTGCTTGATAGCTACTTGAAAATGGGGCGATGTGGAAGGTTAGCTTTTCGCGGCGGAAGTTATCGGCGGAGCCGAACATAACTTCTAGCAGGAGAGAGCCCGTGCAATGGGCCTTCGGGCCTAGCGTTACTCCTTGAAAGTAAGTGTTGCTATGGCGAATTTTTCTTGGGTCCATCAACATTTTGCGGACTGTGTCCTGATATAGCAGGTTTAGACCACTGCCGCCGTCCATCAGGACTTGTGTAAAGTGGAGTCCGTCGATTATCGGATCTAATACTAAGGCAGTCCAACCTGCATTCTGGATACTTCTAGAGTAATCCTGATGGTCGAAGGTGATCGGTTTTAACAACCAGTGGCGAGACTCCTTTGGGGTAGGCCGTATGGCACGTATCTCTATAGGCGCCACTCTATTTTTCCCTTTTGTCATGTGGAGTAAGTTTACTGTTTTGACTTTGTTTGGGAAATTGTTTTGTTTCCCCATGCTCTGCTTGTGGGGTTCGTCATCGTCCTCACTTGGTGTGTCGAGCCCCTTGTGTTCGGCGTTGAGTTGGCCGGATTTCTTGAAGACCCAACATTCTCTGTGGGTATGATTTGTAGGCTTCCCAGGGGTGCTGTGGATTTGACATATCTTATCCAAGATTTTGTTTAGGTTAGATAGCTCATCCCTGTTATCCTTGAGGGACAGCTTTTTCTGATTCTGCACGAGCTTTTGAATCCGGCGTTGACTGTCATGCTCTTCGAGCTGCTTTCCTTATTCCGGCGCTGTTCCTTGCTGCGTCGCGGTTTCCCATTTCCATCCCTGACTTCGGATGTACTTGGGTCGCTGGTGCTGCATTTTGCCAACCAGCTGTCCTCTCCCGCGCAAAAGCGGGTCATGAGGCTTGTTAATGCGGCCATAGTTCTTGGCTTTTCTTGGCCGAGGTGTCTGGCAAGCCATTCGTCTCGGACGCTGTGTTTGAAAGATGCTAAGGCTTCGGCGTCCGGACAGTCGACTATCTGGTTCTTTTTTGTAAGAAATCTGTTTCAGAGTTTCCAGGCTGACTCTCCGGGCTGTTGAGTTATATGGCTTAAATCGTCTGCATCCGGAGGTCGGACATAGGTCCCTTGAAAATTTTCCCGAAAAGCATCCTCGAGCTCCTCCCAACTTCCAATGGTGTTTTCGGGAAGGCCTTTAAGCCAATGCCGGGCTGGCTCCTTGAGCTTGAGGGGTAAGTATTTTATGGCGTGGAGGTCGTCTCCTCTGGCCATGTGTATGTGGAGGATATAATCCTCAATCCAGACTCCAGGGTCTGTTGTTCCGTCGTACGCCTCTATGTTTACGGGCTTAAGTCCCGCTGGAAATTCATGGTCCAGCACCTCATCGGTGAAACAGAGGGGGTGTGCAGCACCCCTGTATTTGGGTGTGTCGTGTTGTTCGGATATTTGTTGCGTCACATTGCTTGCTAGAGCTTGCTTTCTTGGCCCGTAGAGAGACCTGGCTGGGCCATCCTTTTGATGCGAATCCTTGGGTGGATCGCGTGTTGGTTTATGTGCGGTACCATATGCCGCTCTATGTTTGCCATGGGGTCGTCTATCCGACCGGGTGGCTTCCTTATTTTTTGATTTTGGGGGCTCTAGGGCCTCTTCATCAAATTCGGGCAGTAGCTTTCGCTTCGGGTAGCTCTTTGTGTGGCGACTATCACCATATTTCTCTGCGGTGTTGAGTACTTTGCTCCATCTGATTCGGAGTGCGTCTTCCGCAGTTTTGAGCTTCCGCTTCTGCTTTTTCAGGCTATGCGCAGTGGCGACGAGCCTTTTGTGGAGGTTCTTCTGCTCTAGGTACTTGTCCGACGTGAGGTTGTCCGGACTGTTATCTTCGCAGAGGACGGGTTGTGCGGTTTGTTTATCCAAGTTGTCTTGTTCGGATGGTTGCTCGATGCTATGTTCATCGTTCCCCGGCTCGCCCTGCTCTGTGGCTGGGTCTGTATGACCGCTGTCTCTGTCGGGGCGAGGCTTGGAGCGGCGCTTACGCCGCCGCTTTGGCTGCTTTTCGGAGGAACGGCCCTTCGTTGCGTCATCCCGTTCTTCCTCATCGTTTCCTTTGGGTGTGTCCACCATGTATACATCGTAGGATGAGGTGGCTTTTCAGTGCCCTATAGGCGCTGGTTCATGTTCGTCTCCTACATCGTCGTCCATACCTTCGATGTCTTCGGAGTCGAAGTCTATCATGTCGGTTAAATCATCGACAGTGGCTACGAAGTGGGTGGTGGGTGGGCATCGAATTTTTTTGTTGTCCGCATCCCAATCCTGTTGGCCATAATCCGGCCAGTACTCTCTTGACAAAGAGAGAGACCTTAGTGAATTCAGAATATCGCTGAAGGGCGAGTACTGAAAGATATCCGCGGTGGTGAATTCCATGATCGGCGGCCAATCGGATTCGATTGGCAGGGGCGCGGAGGGTTCGGAGTCCGGATAAGAGTCTGGCACCTTGGAGTCATGGGCTTCGCAGAGGATAAGGCTGGTATTCGGCTCGATCGCCGTTGAGACTGCAGCCCCCGAGGCGGTGTCTAGCCACCCGTCCTTGATCGGCGTAGTTGGCTCCGAGCTAAGGGTCGGAGCTAACGCGGGTGCGGCCTCCAGGGCACTGTTCGGTGGCAGAGTTAGGTCATGCCCATCATGACAGTGCGGCGCGCCCGGCTGCGGCTCGAATCCGTCGAAGATCAAGTCTCCGCGGATGTCAGTCGTGTAGTTCAAGCTTGCAAATCTGACCTGATGGCCAGGGGCGTAGCTTTCAATCTGCTCCAGATGGCCAAGCGAATTGGCCTGCAGTGCAAAGCCGCCGAATACGAAGATCTGTCCAGGGAGAAAAGTCTCACCCTGGACCGCATCGTTGTTGATGATCGGAGAAGCCATCGGGCCTAAAGATGACGACACAGAGGAACTCTCAATGAAAGCACCAATGTCGGTGTCAAAACTGGCGGATCTTGGGTAGGGGGTCCCGAACTGTGCGTCTAGGCGGATGGTAACAGGAGACGAGGGACACGATGTTTTTACCCAGGTTCGGGCCCTCTCGATGGAGGTAAAACCCTACTCTTGCTTGATTAATATTGATGATGTGGGTAGTACAAGAGTAGATCTACCACGTGATCAGAAAGGCTAAACCCTAGAAGCTAGCCTATGGTATGATTGTTGTTCGTCCTACGGACTAAAACCCTCCGGTTTATATAGACACCGGAGAGGGCTAGGGTTACACAGAGTCGGTTACAACGGAAGGAGATCTACATATCCGTATCGCCAAGCTTGCCTTCCACGCCAAGGAAAGTCCCATCCGGACACGGGAAGAAGTCTTCAATCTTGTATCTTCATGGTCCAAGAGTCCGGCCAAAGGTTATAGTCCGGCTACCTGGACACCCCCTAATCCAGGACTCCCTCAGGGAGGAAAGTAGAACTTGATGAGGTAACTGTACCTGCTCCCTGATACGTCTCCAACGTATCTATAATTTTTGATTGGTCCATGCTATATTATCTACTATTTTGGACAATATTGGGCTTTATTTTCCACTTTTATATTATTTTTGGGACTAACCTATTAACCGGAGGCCCAACCCAAAATTGATGTCTTTTAACTATTTCAGAGTTTCGAAGAAACAGAATATCAAACGGAGTCCAAACGGAATGAAACCTTCGGGAACGTGATTTTCTCACCGAACGTGATCCACGAGACTTGGACCCAAAGTCAAGGAAGCTTAGAGGAGGGCACAAGGTAGGGTGCGCCCACCCCCCAGGGCGCGCCCTCCACCCTCATGGGCCCCACATTGCTCCACCGACGTACTTCTTCCTCCTATATATACCTACATACCCCCAAACGATCAGAGACGGAGCTAAAAACCTAATTCCTCTGCCACAACCTTTTGTACCCATGAGATCCCATCTTGGGGCCTGTTACGGAGCTCCGCCGGAGGGGGCATCCACCATGGAGGGCTTCTACATCATCACCATAGCCCCTCCGATGAAGTGTGAGTAGTTTACCTCAAACCTTCGGGTCCATAGTTAGTAGCTAGATGGCTTCTAATCTCTTTTTGGATCTCAATACAATGTTCCCCCCCTCTCTTGTGGAGATCTATTCGATGTAATCTTCTTTTTGCGGTGTGTTTGTTGAGACCGATGAATTGTGGGTTTATGATAAAGATTATCTGTGAACAATATTTCAATCTTCTCCGAATTCTTTTATGTATGATTGGTTATCTTTACAAGTCTCTTCGAATTGTCAGTTTGGTTTGGCCTACTAGATTGGTTTTTCTTGCAATGGGAGAAGTGCTTGGCTTTGGGTTCAATTTTGCGGTGTCCTTTCCCAGTGACAGTAGGGGCAGCAAGGCACATATTGTATTGTTGCCATCGAGGATAACAAGATGGAGTTTTTATCATATTGCATGAATTTATCCCTCTACATCACACTACTAGGGAAAACCTTATACACATAATATTACCAGCATCGCTCTTCAAAATACGACGCTACTTCTATTTAGCAGCAGTGCGTTCCGGGAAAACACACTGCTGAATAGAAAATAGCAGTAGCGCGTCATCTCTAAACTGCGCTACTGCTCCCATTGCCATGACCTCGCCGTCCAGCTAGTTATAGCAGTAGCGCCTTATGCCTTACCGCGCTACTGCTATTTTCCTTAGCTGTAGCGCTTTCTCATACCCACGCTACTACTAACCCTACCTTATCCCCACACGGCCGACCCTGTCTCTCTCACCCACTCTCCCTCTCAGTCACTCTCCCCTGCGCCGATAACCGTTGTCGTTCGTCGCCGCTGCCGCCGCCGTCCGTCCGCCACCGAGGTACTCCCTCCTTCCGTCCCTCCTCCTCCCACCGTGCCCTCCTCCCTCCTTCTCCCTCCACCTGCGGCCGCCCCTCCTCCCTCCTTCTCCCTCCACCTGCGGCCGCCCCCTCCTTTGCCGGCAGCCCTCCTCCCACCGCCCCTCCCTCCTCCTCCTCCGGCCGGCCCCTCCTCCTCCTCCGGCCGCCCCCTCCCCCTCCTCTCTCCTCCCTCCCTCCCTCCCTTGTCTATGTTTTTGCAAATCATAGGTAACTAGTTTATTTAGTAAGTGATTATTATAACTAGTTTATTTATATTAAGTGCTTAATAGAACTAGTTTATTTAGTAAGTGCTTAATAGAACTAGTTTATTTAGTAAGTAGTTAATAAAACTAGTTTATTTAGTAAGTAGTTAATAAAACTAGTTTATTTAGTGTTAGGATTATTAATAAGATATTTTCAAATGTTTTTTTTTCATATTTTGAACCATTGAAATGCAATGACCATTGATAAGTGGCCTATGTTTTGCCGGAGTGTTGATTAATTTCCGTTCCGGCAAATTTCAGGTGCTCGATATGTCCTTTTTTAGCAAAGGTCATGCCGGATTTTTTGTGTTTTGCCGTCGAGTTATAATCTTTGAATTTTGAACACAAGAGATGTCTGATGACGATGGGATCCCAGAGTGTGTGTACTGCTACGATGACCGAGGTGTGTGCGACAGGTTTCCTCACCTGCAAAACAATAGGTTTTTCACCGTGAAGCTGGAAGAGACCTTCGATATTTGTACGGTACGTAACGACAAGCATTTCATCGTAATTAATATCATCACTTGTGCTTCTTTTGTTCAACGTGTAATTTATGGATTTTTTTCAATTCGATTAGTACATCCCGTGCCATGCTAGACCATATGTATTGGAGAAGCTTGGTTTAGGTTTAGATGACTTTGAGAATGTGGAGACGAGGAGGGCTCACTTAAGAACTAAACATGGTTATGAGTTTCTGGTTAAGTTCTACAATGCGGTCGATCGCTCCCATTTTGGTTGCTCTAATTGGGAAGCTCTCTGCAAGTCATATGGATTTGAGGAGGGAATGCGAATAAGATTTGATATTCGTCTTGAAGATTATTATGATGATGATAATATCGACATCTGGGTGGATGTGGATATGCCTCCAATTTTGCCTAGATGTGAGTTTGCCAAACTAATTTGTTAAGTTCAGTAATTTATGTTGTTAATTTAAAAAAATTTGGTGTTCGTCCATACTAAACTTATTTATTTATAATTTTCAGCTTATTTCTTATCTTCAAGAAATACTCGGAAGGTAGTAGACAACACATACTACAGCTATGACTCCAAGCTTAATTGTGAGGAGAAAGGTTATCTTGTCTCATTCATAGAAGATGTTGAGGCCTTCAAAAACAGTCACTCTATCAGCCCAAATTATACTAGATACGTGCCACTAGTCCATACATTGCTTGATGATAACTTCATTGCCAAAAACTTGGTAAGATTTTGTTAATGATGGTAACTTCATTGCATACATTATTCTTAAGTAAACCATTGCTAACTATATATGTTACTATTCCATTTTTGAACAGAGGCTCCCAAAGCAGGTTGTGCCTGATATGCTATTTACCGAAGGTGATATGCATATGGTTAGCTTACGACCAACTCCTTCGGAGGCTTACCATACTGCATACTCGATTTCTTCAAATGATGGAAGGCTCAAAATCAAAGAATGGAGCAAAGTGATGAATGCACACACGCAAATAATTGGAGACAAAATGAATGTGCGCAAGCCACAAGTTGGAGATAGGTTTATGTCCATTCTCCATTATGGTGAAGGACCGGTTTATCTGTTTTATGGTATTTTAGCTAGGAGAGAGGAGTAGGTCCTAAGTATTAAGAACAATTAGTTAGTATTGATTATATATGACTACAATGTCTTAGACTTGATGGTGATGCTGAGTAGGAGTAGTGATTATGATTACTATGATGATGATGATGAGGAGTTGTTATTATAACTAGTGACGAAGTTATTATATGACATTGGACGAAAATGATGATTATGAGGAGTTATGTGACAATGATGTATTATTATGATAAGTTGTTAATGATATTATGATGATGATGATAAGTTATTATGTCATTGGGTGAAAGAACCACCGATTAGTTTCAAATGGATGGATCCAAAGTGACCATTGGTTACTTTGGATCCATGCACTTGAAACTAATCCAAGGTTCTTTCACCTAGTGACTTAATAACTCATTATGATGTAAAAACAATCTCTAAATTGCTACTGTATGAAAAATTGTATACAAGTATATGAATACGACCTAAAATTCAAGAGAAATGGAATAGGGAATAATAGTAGTTATGATTGTTTTCGAAAGCGCTACTAGTAATTAGGAGTAGCACTTGATTAGGAAAGCGCTACTACTAAGTAGATATAGCAGTAGCGAGTGCCAGTAGGCGCTACTACTAAGCATTAGCTGTAGCGCCTTATCAGTAGCACGCCTACCCGCGCTACTGATAGGCCAAAAACTGGCGCTACTGCTAGGCTTTTCCCTAGTAGTGTCATGTCATCTTGCTTAAGGCGTTACTCTATTTTCTTGAACTTAATACTCTAGATGCATGATGGATAGCGGTCGATGAGTGGAGTAATAGTAGTAGATGCAGGCAGGAGTCGGTCTACTTGTCCCGGACGTGATGCCTATATACATGATCATACCTAGATATTCTCATAACTATGCTCAGTTTTGTCAATTGCTCAACAGTAATTCGTTCACCCACGGTAGAATACTTATGCTCTTGAGAGAAGCCACAGTGAAACCTATGGCCTCGGGTCTATCTCCATCATATTAATCTTCCATCACTTTATTTATTGCCTTTGCCTTTTACTTTACTTTTATTTTACTTTGCATCTTTATCATAAAAATACCAAAAATATTATCTATCATCTCTATTAGATCTCACTCTCGTAACTGACCGTGAAGGGATTGAAAACCCCTAATCGCGTTGGTTGCGAGGAGTTATTTGCTTTGTGTAGGTACGAGGTACTCGCGCGTAGCCTCCTACTGGATTGATACCTTGGTTCTCAAAAACTGAGGCAAATACTTACGCTACTTTGCTGCATCATCCTTTCCTCTTCAAGGAAATCCAACGCAGTGCTCAAGAGGTAGAAAGAAGAATTTCTGGCGCCGTTGCCGGGGAGTCTACGCAAAAGTCAACATACCAAGTACCCATCACAATCCCTTATCTCTCGCATTACATTATTTGCCATTTGCCTCTCGTTTTCCTCTCCCCCACTTCACCCTTGCCATTTCATTCACCCTCTCTTTTCCGTTCGCTTCTTTCGCTTGCTTGTCGTCATGGCTAGTCCCTTATCTGCTCCTTTGTCCCCCGAGTTTGAGGTTCTTCACTTCAAGCAAAGACAAGGAGAAAACTTAAAAGATGCTTGGTTTAGAATGATGGAATCTTATCGTAATTTTACCCTAGAGGTGAATTTCAGAATCTTGCTTCGCAACTTTTATGTTGGATTAAATATGTCTCATAGACAACTTTTGAATTGCGTTGCCAAAGGCAATTTTATTGAAATTGATCCCAGTATTGCACATGAAATTATAGAAAGTATAGTAGGAACTCTACCTCAGCAAAAGGGGCATGATCATACCCAAGAGGAAACGCAAGTCTTTGAGAAAATTTGCGAAGTTACCAAAATTTTACAAAAGTCTCTTGAACCTCTTAAGAACGTTTGCGGGAATATTCACCACATGAATATGTTGATTACTCTTTGCAATAAGCGGTTGGATTCTTTAGATCTAAATATTTCAGAATATGAAGGGAAACGTAAAGAACCTCCCGGATTCGAGCTTGATTCCGCTAAAAAGTTAAAAACCAAAGATGGCAATACCTAGATCTATCCCTGCTTTTATGCCTAGCTAGGGGCGTTAAACGATAGCGCTTGTTGGGAGGCAACCCTATTTTATTTTTAGTTTTTTTTGCTTTTGCTTCTGTTTAGGAATAAATCTTAGATCTAGCCTCTGGTTAGATGTGTTTTTATGTTTTAATTAGTGTTTGTGCCAAGTTAAACCTATAGGATCTTCTTGGATGATAGTTATTTGATCTTGCTGTAATTTCCAGAAACTTTCTGTTCACGAAAACAATTGTTAAAAATCACCAGAACGTGATAAAATACTGATTCCAATTGCTGCTGATCAATAAACAAATTTCCTAGGTCGTCCTATTTTGGCTGATGTTTTGGAGGTCCAGAAGTTTGCGTTAGTTACAGATTACTACAGACTGTTCTGTTTTTGACAGATTCTGTTTTTCGTGTGTTGTTTGCTTATTTTGATGAATCTATGGCTAGTAAAATAGTTTATAAACCATAGGGAAGTTGGAATACAGTAGGTTTAACACCAATATAAATAAATAATGAGTTCATTACAGTACCTTGAAGTGGTCTTTTATTTTCTTTCGCTAACGGAGATCACGAGATTTCTGTTGAGTTTTGTGTTGTGAAGTTTTCAAGTTTTGGGTGAAATCTTTTGATGGATTATGGAACAAGGAGTGGCAAGAGCCAAATCTTGGGGATGCCCATGGCACCCCCAAGATAATCTAAGGACACCAAATAGTAAAAGCTTGGGGATGCCCTGGAAGGCATCCCCTCTTTCGTCTACTTCCATCGGTAACTTTACTTGGAGCTATATTTTTATTCACCACATGATATCTGTTTTGCTTGGAGCGTCTTGTATGATTTGAGTCTTTGTTTTTTAGTTTACCACAATCATCCTTGCTGTACACACCTTTTGAGAGAGCCATACATGATTTGGAAATTATTAGAATACTCTTTGTGCTTCACTTATATTCTTTGAGTTATATAGTTTTGCTCTAGTACTTCACTTATATCTTTTAGAGCACGGTGGTGGATTTGTTTTAAAGAAACTATTGATCTCTCATGCTTCGCTTAGATTATGTTGAGAGTCTTAAATAGCATGGTAATTTGCTTAAATAATCCTAATATGCTAGGTATCAAAAATAGTAAAAACTTTCTAATGAGTGTGTTGAATGCTAAGAGAAGTTTGATGCTTGATGATTGTTTTGAGATATGGAGGTAATAATATTAAAGTCGTGCTAGTTGAGTAGTTGTGAAATTGAGAAATGCTTATGTTGAAGTTTGCAAGTCCCGTAGCATGCACGTATGGTAAATGTTATGTAACAAATTTGAAACATGAGGTGTTCTTTGATTGTCCTCCTTATGAGTGGCGGTCGGGGACGAGCGATGGTTTTTTCCTACCAGTCTATCCCCCCTAGGAGCATGCATGTAGTGCTTTGGTTTTTGATGGCTTGTAGATTTTTGCAATAAGTATGTGAGTTCTTTATGACTAATGCTGAGTCCATGGATTATACGCACTCTCACCCTTCCATCATTGCTAGCCTTTTTGGTATCGTGTGTCGGTGTCAAAACCGGCGGATCTCGGGTAGGGGGTCCCGAACTGTGCGTCAAGGTAGGATGGTAACAGGAGACAAGGGACACTTTATTTTACCCAGGTTCGGGCCCTCTCGATGGAGGTAAAAGCCTACTCCTGCTAGATTAATATTGATGATATGGGTAGTACAAGAGTAGATCTACCACGCGATCAAGGAGGCTAAACCCTAGAAGCTAGCCTATGGTATGATTGTGTATGATGATGGTTGTCCTACGGACTACAACCCTCCGGTTTATATAGACACCGGATAGGGTTAGGGTTATACAGAGTCGGTTACAATGGTAGGAGATCTTGAATATCCGTACGCCTAGCTTGCCTTCCACGCCAAGGAAAGATCCTTCCGGACACGGGACGAAGTCTTCAATCTTGTATCTTCATAGTCCCGGAGTCCGGCTGAAGGTATAGTCCGGCTATCCAAACACCCCCTAATCCAGGACTCCCTCAGTAGCCCCTGAACCAGGCGTCAATGACGACGAGTCCGGCATGCAGATTGTCTTCGGCATTGCAAGGCGGGTTCCTCCTCCAAGTTCTTCAAGAAGATTACAAACACCAAAAATAGTGTCTGGCTCTGCAAAATAAGTTTCCACATATTGCCATACAGAGAATAATATTAACACAAATCAAATCTGCTGACGTATTCCGCAGTGCGTCATAACACTGCGGCCAAGCTCTTTATATAAATTGTTTTCATTGTTCCACCTCAGCGTGTTTAGCGAGGCGGTTTCCTTCGCACGTTTTTGTCAAAGCAGAGATCGTGTGCCCCTCTTAACGGGATTCTCATCAATACAGACGTGGGTAACCCAATCGTGCCCATTAGCACGTTTGCCTTAATTAAAGGCTAGTCCAAGACGGTAATGGGGAGGGCTCTTGGTATTCTGCCTCTTATAAAGAGACCAAGACCCTGTTCCCTTCTTCTACTCTCAAAACGAGTTCGCCCGTCGCCTCGAGTTCCAACACCCTAGGCTTCCAGATTCCAGGCGCACCGGACCTTCGACAATGTCCGGTTCCGACCTCCAAGGCCGATGGATGCCCTCGTCCGTCACGGAGGAGGACGTATTAAGTTTGAGGGAAGCTAAATTCCCGACCGGCGAGATTTCTCACAGGTTGCCTGTTCAAGGACAGGTGATCCCTAGCCCTCAGCCCGGTGAGAGTGTTGTATTCGTATCCCACTTCCTTCGAGGATTAGGCTTCCCAATGGATCCCTTTGTAAGGGGGCTGATGTTTTATTATGGGCTGGAATTCCACAACTTAGCTCCGGAGTCCATCCTCCATATCTCCTCGTTCGTTGTTGTGTGCGAAGCGTTCCTCCGTGTTACCCCTCACTTCGGATTATGGCTCAAGACCTTCAAAGTAGAACCGAAGATGATAGAGGGGCGCCACGCAGAGTGCGGAGGCGCTGCTATAAAAAGAAATGCCGATGCTCCATGGCCCGAGGGCGCTTTTCAAGAGGAGCTTGGCTTGTGGCAACAGGAGTGGTTCTATATCACCGCCCCTCGGGGCACCGCATGGGTGGTGCCTCCTGCCTTTCGCTCGGATCCCCCACCGCGGCTAGCGTCGTGGATCAACACAGGGTTAGATCGGGGCTTGCCCAAAGACGTACCTCTGCTGCAGGGCCGCATTAAGGATCTCTTGGAAGGAGACCTCAACCTGGTCAAGGTGACGCAAGTCATGCTGATTCGCCAGACACTGCCCGGCCAACGTTGCCCCCTTCGTCTGTGGGAGTTCAATCCATAGGGACCGCGAGCTCTCCGGGATTTTATGGGCGCGACGCCTGCGGAGATGTATAAACTGTTCTTCGGATCACAAGAAGTGAGTCCGGATTTGACCGAGGACGTGGGTTTAAGCCGCAATCGCCCGGATACTCAAGTAAGTGACCTTGTGCCCGGACCTTCTATTCGCATAATTGACTTGCTCTTAACAGCGCTTCTCCTTTTAAGCAGGAGTGGATAGCGAAGGCGAAGCTGATCAGGTGTCCGGCTTCCCTTCCCGAAACCAGGCTGGATCCCGTGCTAGTCAGGATGCTGGAGGTAGTGCCTTTGGAGGGAAATAAGGGGGAGGACAAGGAAACCATGGCCTCCTCGAAAGAGGCCATTCCGAAGGGGGGAATCGACAATTCCCCTCCTAAGGGAAAGAAAAGGGCCGCCTCTGACGACCCGGAGACCGTAGCCTCGAAGCGGGGGAAAGAATCCTTGTCAGAGGGCCCGACGCCGGGGAGCCCCTCGGCCAAACTAAACCCTCAAAGGGACCAGCTTTCCAGCGAGCCGTAAGTAGAAGAAGAGTTTTTCTTTTAAGAGAAATCCTTGATTTATATCTGAGAAGTTTTAACCGAACCTTACTTTGTAGTTTGGACCTCAACCCTTTTCAGCAGAGCTCGTCCTCGGGGGATCTTCTTCCGGAGATGATGGAGAGCGGAACGCCTCCTCCTTCTGTACCGCCTAGCAAGGCGGGCGACGCTGAAGTGTCGTCGCGGAGGATTTCTCCGGATCCGACAGGGGCGGAAGGTGGCCATGTGGCCCCCCAAGGTTCTCCGCGTCCGGCCTTTGAGGGAGGCCATGGGACGAGTCCGACACCATCTGGTGTTCGGCCGGAGGAGCTAAAGATTCTGCTGGGGCGAGCCTCTATCTCAGAGGAGCATCGTGCGTTGATGAGAACGGTGATTGAAAAGATTTCATCCGCAGAAAGCGGATTGCACGAGGCCGTCAAAAGTTTACTGACGGGCCTTGAGGTATGTTTTAAATAATGTACACTTGTGTTAGTGGCGCATAAGTAAAGCGCGCCCTGTGTAGCTAGTAGCCCCTGAGACTCTGTGCGTCGTTAAAACTGACGACGCGCAGAGGATCTTAATCTCAGGTCCTTTAAGTGGCACCTTTATATGTAGGCGGCGGGTTGTCCGGAGTCAAGCCGGACTGGTGAATTTGCCGAACTGAAGCGACAACTTGATGAGGCAGAAGCCGACATCGCGCTTGTTAACAAGCGGCTTGATGATGCTCAAGGTATCATCGGGTGATATTTAGTAAGAGGAGCTTTATGTCAATATCTTACCGTGTGTATGCTTAACGCAGATGGTGCGGCCGCCGTGGAGGGTCTTAGGGACGAACTCGCCCGGGCGAAGGAACAAGCCAGGAAAAGCGATGCGGCTGCCGTGAAAGCCCTTGAAGAGCTGAAAGCCGAACAGGCTACCCATTGCCGAAGCAAGGAGGAGATGGTTGATATGGCCGTAATGTTAAAGAGTGCTACTGACCGTTGCAAGCTTCTTGAAGAAGAGGGTCGGGCGAGGCAAACGAGCTTAGAGAAGGCTGTTGCTGACGCCAAGGATGCCCGAACTATAATGAGAGCGGCAAGGGAAGAGCTGCGTCAAGCCGGACAAATTGCGGATGGAAAGCCCTTCTCGCTGCGGAGAAAATTTTGTGATCCGAAGTATGCCCCGTTAGACCGGATGTGGAGTGTAGAGGACACCTATCTGGATTTGGCGGCTAGTGCTGCTGATGCGACCGAACACTTTCGAGATAAAAAGGATCATGAAGTGGAGAAGCTCTTTTGGTTGCAATTCCTCAATCCAGAGCGTCCACTGGCAGTGGACGATCGCCTGGCCCAATGGGCCGAACTGAATAGGTTGTCCGGACTCGCCATGAAGTACGTCATGGATCATCTGTGTCCGGGGAGATCGAAGCCGAAGAGTTATTTCAGCTTGGTGCAGCAATTTCTTGACGTGGTGCCACGTGTCGATGCTATGAAGAGGTCAGCGTGCATAGAGGGCGCTCGGCTGGCTCTTGCCCGTGTCAAGACATACTGGGCAGATATGGAGCCCACCATTGTTGCGTCCCGGGATTCGGAAAAAAGCCGAATACCTTCCGAGCACTATTTTAAGGAAGTCCTCGAAGGCGCTCGCGTAATAGAGACGCAATGCTCGAAGGATGCTATATTATGATAGCATATGTAATCATAAAATAGTATTTTGATAAATTGTAGTGGCATTTTTTAGACTTGTGCCTTCAAGTATTAAGAACACCTCCTGTGCGGCCGTTTTAATATATATATAAATTCTGAAAGATTGCAGTCATTGGCTTCAGCCCCCATGCACATAGTGCGGGGATGCGCGCAGAAGACGCATTTTCACACTTAACCCAACGTCTTGGTCCTACAAAGGAGGTGATAGCGCAGCGGGCTAGGCAAACGGACTATAATGCTTTAAGACTTTCACTTAGCCATAGGAGCTTGACAGTGGGACTCTTTAGGTAGCCCCTTAGTGGCGACTGCGCTTGCTCGAATTCGGGGCGTATACGTGCCTGACCGGGAAACGGCCCTTCATCAAAGCGGAGGAATCCGATAAATTCCTATAAGTCATCGAGTGGCGACCAGTCTCGCGGTACATCATGACAGTCAGTTTTTGGCTTTCTCTACTGAGGTGCTCGCTCGGCCGAACCGGGGCACAATTGCAGTAGTGCTCCTGGTGCTACCTTAGCCGATAGAGCGGAACGTAAGGTAGCCGAACTCAGGAGCTGGGCAACCCAACATTTGACCAAAGACATGATTCAGAGCTGATGCATATAGTGCCAAAACTCGCGACGCCGAACACTCCCTAAGTTGTTCGGTCTTTATGAGTGCGGGTGAAACAACACCCTTTAAAAAAAAGAGAGCCCCTAGTGTCCAGGTACGAGCAAAAATTCTGGCGTGGCCACATGCCAAAACGCCAGCCTGCTCCTTGGTTATAGTAAAAAAAACCAGGGGATGTATAGCAGCAAGAGACAGTAAAAAAGGTTTACGCAGGGTCTTAATCTAAAAAGAATCCTTAGGACGGGTCCCTACTGCACGTCTGTGCCTGTGTCTCCGCTGTGCCGTGTCCTGGACGGGCGCCGCACGATGTTCATCTGTAAAAGAGAGGAACTGAATTGAA
Organism: Aegilops umbellulata; assembly: GCA_032464435.1. Classification (NCBI taxonomy): domain Eukaryota; kingdom Viridiplantae; phylum Streptophyta; class Magnoliopsida; order Poales; family Poaceae; genus Aegilops; species Aegilops umbellulata. The sequence goes on along the minus strand of CP136060.1, from coordinate 642,648,205 downwards.
AATGGGTTGTGCGGAACAAAAAGATAATAAACAAAATATAAAGTAAAAAATATATAAAGTTGAGCTTCATTGTCTCTGCGTATAGCCCCCGGTACGGGGGTGTATAGCGTTTAAGCCTGCGTTGATGATGGACTTGTGCCGAACTCATTTAGTCCGGGTCCGTGGCCTTTAATGACTTATATCAAAAAAATCTTTTGGCTGGCGAGGCCACTTTATTGTGCGGCTGTTTAAGCGTCCGCGGAATCCTCCGTTTGGAGGAGGCGTATTTTAGTGCGCTCCCTTTAAAGAGATGATGCCTCGTGGACCAGGCATCTTAAGCGTGAGAGATGCATAGTGCGGTATTGCGTTAAAGGGAGCGAAAGCTCCACGTCCCATTAGTGCTTGATAGCGACTTGAAAACGGGACGACATGGAAGGTCAGCTTTTCACGACGGAAGTTATTGGCAGAGCCAAATATGACTTCAAGCCGAAGAAAACCCATACAATGGGTGTCCGGGCCCGGCGCTACCCCTTGAAAGGAGGTTTTGCTGTGGCGGATTCTTGCTGAGTTTATGCCCATGCGGTGGATTGTATCCTGATATATCAGGTTTAGTCCACTGTCGCCGTCCATAAGGACATTGGTAAACTGGAATCGGTCAATTATTGGATCGAGTATCAGGGCAATCCGGCCTGCGTTTTTGATATTTCTAGAATAATCTAGATGATAAAAAATGATTGGTTTTAATAACCACTGGCGGGACCCCTGAGGGATAGGTTTTATTGTGCGTACCTTTATGGGTGCCACACGTTTTGTTACGTGAAGTGAGTTCACTGTTTTAACTTCTTGTGGGAAGTTCTTTTGTTTCCTGGTGTTCTGCTTCTGGGGTTCGTCCTCGTCTTCGCTTGGTGTATCGAGCCCCTTGTGTTCGGCATTAAGCCTTCCGGATTGTTTAAAAACCCAACAGTCTCTGTGGGTGTGATTAGCAGGCTTCCCAGGAGTACTGTGTATCTAACATATTCTGTCCAGGATTCTGTTTAAGCTGGACGGATCATCCCTATTGTCCTGAAGGGGTGGTTTTGTCTGATTTTGTCGTGAGCCTTTGAATCCGGCATTGACTGCCGTGCTCTTCGGACTTTTTTCTTTGGTTCGGCGACGGTCCTTATTTCGTCGCAGTTTTCCGTTTCCATCCCTGATTTCGGATGTACTTGGGTCGCTGAGGATGCATCTTGCCAACCAGCTGTCCTCTCCTGCGCAAAAGCGGGTCATGAGGCTTGTGGGTGCGGCCATTGTTCTTGGCTTTTCCTGGCCGAGGTGTCTGGCGAGCCATTCGTCTCGGACATTATGCCTGAAAGCTGCTAAGGCTTCGGTGTTCGGACAATCCACTATATGATTCTTTTTAGTAAGGAATCTGTTCCAGAACTGCCGAGCTGATTCTCCGGGCTGTTGAGTTATGTGACTGAGATCGTCTGCGTCCGGGGGGCGGACATAGGTCCCTTGAAAATTTGCTCGGAAAGCATCCTCGAGCTCTTCCCAACTTCCAATTGTGTTTTCGGGAAGGCTTTTAAGCCAGTGTCGGGCTGGCCCTTTAAGCTTAAGGGGTAAATATTTGATGGCGTGAAGATCATCTCCTCTAGCCATATGTATGTGGAGGATATAATCCTCGATCCAGACTCCAGGGTCTGTTGTTCCATCGTACGCCTCTATGTTGATGGGTTCGAATCCCTCTGGAAATTCATATTCCAGAACCTCATCGGTGAAACATAGGGGGTGTGCGGCGCCCCTGTATTTGGATGTGCCGGGTTCTGATGATGCCTTTTTTCAATTGCTTGTGAGAGCGTGCTTTCTTGGCCCATAAATGGACCTGGCTGGGCCATGATGCGAGTCTTTAATTGGGTCGCATGCCGCATTGAGTGCGGCGCCGCTTGCCATTTTATGGTGGCCGTGGGGTCGTCTATCCGACCGTGTGGCTTTTTTATTTTTTGAATGCGAGGGCTCTAGGGCCTCTTGGTCGAATTCGGGCAGTAGTTTTCTCTCCGGATAGCTTTTAGTGCGGCGGCTGCCGCCGTATTTGTCTGCGGTCTTGATTACCTTGCTCCATCTTATTCTGAGTGCATCTTCCGCCGTCTTTAGCTTCTGCTTCTGCTTTTTCAGGCTGCGTGCTGTGCTAACGAGCCTTTCGTGGAGATTCTTCTGCTCCGTGGTCTTATCCGGCGTGAGATCGTTCGGATTTCTGTTATGGTCGGGGGAGGGCTGTCTGTCCTCTCTATCCGCGTTGCCCTGTTCGGACGGTTGCTCTGAGGCATGCTCGTCGTCTATCGGCTCATCCTGCTCTATGGCTGGGTCTTAATCGAGGCGGGGCTTGGCTCGGCATTTTCGTCGCCGCTTTGATTGCTTTTCGGGGGGTTTATCCCTTTTTTCGTCCCCTTTTTCCTCGTTGTCGTTTCCTTTAGGGGTATCCACCATGAATACATCGTGAGATGGGGTGGCGGTCCAGCGCCCTACAGGTGCTGGTTCCTGTTCGTCTCCATCTTCGTCGTCCATACCGTCGAAGTCTTCGGATCCGAAGTCAAGTATGTCGGTTAAATCATCGAAAGTGGCTATTAAGTGGGTGGTGGGTGGGCTTTGAATTTCTTCGTCGTCCGAATCCCAACCTCGCAGACCGTAATCCGGCCTGGGCTCTCCTGATAAAGAAAGAGACTTGAGAGAATTCAGGATATCACCGAAAGGTGAGTGCTGAAAGATGTCCGCGGCGGTGAACTCCATTATAGGCGCCCAATTGGATTCGATCGGCAGGGGCTCGGGAGGCCCGGAGTTCGGAGAAGAATCCGACTCCTTGGAGTCATGGGCCGTGCGGAGTGCGGGGCTGGCGTTCGGCTCGATCGCCTTCGAGATCGCAGCCCCGAGGTGACGTCCAACCGTTCATCCTCAAACAACGCAGCAGGCTCCGAGTTGAGGATCGGGGCCGGTGCGTGTGCGGCCTCCAGGGCACTATTCGGAGGCAGAGCTATATCATGCCCCTCGAGGTAGTGTGGCGCGCTTGGCTGTGGCTCGAACCCGTCGAAGATCAAGTCTCCGCGGATATCTACCGTGTAGTTTAAGCTTCCAAACCTGACCTGATGGCCAGGGGAGTAGCTTTCGATCTGCTCCAGATGACCAAGCGAGTTGGCCCGCAGAGCGAAGCCGCCGAAGACGAAGATTTGTCGGGGAGGAAAGTCTCACCCTGGACCTCATCGTTGTTCATGATCAAAGGAGCCATCGGGCCTAAAAGCGACGACACAGAGGAACTCTCAATGAAAGCACCAATGTCGGTGTCAAAATCGGCGGATCTTGGGTAGGGGGTCCCGAACTGTGCGTCAAGGTCAGATGGTAATAGGAGACAAGGGACACTTTATTTTACCCAGGTTCGGGCCCTCTCGATGGAGGTAAAACCCTACTCCTGCTAGATTAATATTGATGATATGGGTAGTACAAGAGTAGATCTACCACGAGATCAAGGAGGCTAAACCCTAGAAACTAGCCTATGGTATGATTGTGTATGATGATGGTTGTCCTACGGACTACAACCCTCCGGTTTATATAGACACTGGATAGGGTTAGGGTTATACAGAGTCGGTTACAATGGTAGGAGATCTTGAATATCCGTACGCCTAGCTTGCCTTCCACGTCAAGGAAAGATCCTTCCGGACACGGGACGAAGTCTTCAATCTTGTATCTTCATAGTCCTGGAGTCCGGCTAAGGTATAGTCCGGCTATCCGAACACCCCCTAATCCAGGACTCCCTCACCGTGCATTGCCCTTTCTCACATTGAGAGTTGGTGCAAACTTCGCCTGTGCATCCAAACCCCGTGATATGATACGCTCTTTCACACATAAACCTCCTTATATCTTCCTCAAAATAGCCACCATACCTACCTATTATGGCATTTCCATAGCCATTCCGAGACATATTGCCATGCAACTTTCCACCATTCCGTTTATCATGACACGTTCATCATTGTCATATTGCTTAGCATGATCATGTAGTTGACATAGTATTTGTGGCAAAGCCACCGTTCATAATTCTTTCATACATGTCACTCTTGGTTCATTGAGTATCCCGGTACACCGCCGAAGGAATTCATATAGAGTCATACTTTGCTCTAGTATCGAGTTGTAATCATTGAGTTGTAAATAAATAGAAGTGTGATGGTCATCATTCTCTAGAGCATTGTCCCAAGTGAGGAATAATAAAAAAAGGCCATAAAAAAGAGAAGGCCCCAAAAAAAGAGAAAAAAAAGAAAAAGAAAAAAATGAGAGAAAAAGGGAGAAGGGACAATGTTACTATCTTTTGCCACACTTGTGCTTCAAAGTAGCACCATAATCTTCATGATAGAGAGTCTCTTGTTTTGTCACTTTCATATACTAGTAGGAATTTTTCATTATAGAACTTGGCTTGTATATTCCAACAATGGGCCTCCTCAAGTGCCCTAGGTCTTCGTGAGCAAGCAAGTTGGATGCACACCCATTTAGTTTTCTTTTGTTGAGCTTTCATACATTTATAGCTCTAGTGCATCCGTTGCATGGCAATCCCTACTGCTTGCATTAACATCAATCGATGGGCATCTCCATAGCCCGTTGATTAGCCTCGTTGATGTGAGACCTTCTCCTTTTTTGTCTTCTCCACATAACCCCCATCATCATATTCTATTCCACCCATAGTGCTATGTCCATGGCTCGCGCTCATATATTGCGTGAAAGTTTATAGGTTTGAGATTACTAAAGTATGAAACAATTGCTTGGCTTGTCATCGGGGTTGTGCATGATGAGAGCATTCTTGTGTGACGAAAATGGAGCATGACTAAACTATATGATTTTGTAGGGATGAACTTTCTTTAGCCATGTTATTTTGAGAAGACATAATTGCTTAGTTAGTATGCTTCAAGTATTATTATTTTTATGTCAACATGAACTTTTGTCTTGAATCTTTCGGATCTGAATATTCATACCACAATTAAGAAGAATTACATAAATTATGCCAAGTAGCACTCCGCATCAAAAATTCTGTCTTTATCATTTACCTACTCGAGGACGAGCAGGAATTAAGCTTGGGGATGCCTGATACGTCTCCAACGTATCTATAATTTTTGATTGCTCCATGCTATATTATCTACTGTTTTGGACAATATTGGGCTTTATTTTCCACTTTTATATTATTTTTGGGACTAACCTATTAACCGGAGGCCCAACCCAGAATTGATGTTTTTTTTGCCTATTTTGGAGTTTCGAAGAAACGGAATATCAAACGGAGTCCAAACGGAATGAAACCTTCGGGAACGTGATTTTCTCACCGAACGTGATATAGGAGACTTGGACCCTAAGTCAAGGAAGCTTCGAGGAGGGCACGAGGTAGGGGGCGCGCCCGCCCCACCAGGGCGCGCCCTCCACCCTCGTGGGCCCCATGTTGCTCCACCGACGTACTTCTTCCTCCTATATATACCTACGTACCCCCAAACGATCAGAGACTGAGCCAAAAACCTAATTCCACCGCCGCAACCTTCTTTACCCACGAGATCCCATCTTGGGGCCTGTTCCGGAGCTCCGCCGGAGGGGGCATCCACCATGGAGGGCTTCTACATCATCACCATAGCCCCTCCGATGAAGTGTGAGTAGTTTCCCTCAGACCTTTGGGTCCATAGTTAGTAGCTAGATGGCTTATTCTCTCTTTTTGGATCTCAATACAATGTTCTCCCCCTCTCTTGTGGAGATCTATTCGATGTAATCTTCTTTTTGCGGTGTGTTTGTTGAGACCAATGAATTGTGGGTTTATAAACAAGATTATCTATGAACAATATTTGAATCTTCTCTGAATTCTTTTATGTATGATTGGTTATCTTTGCAAGTCTCTTCGAATTATGAGTTTGGTTTGGCCTACTAGATTAGGTTTTCTTGCAATGGGAGAAGTGCTTAGCTTTGGGTTCAATCTTGCGGTGTCCTTTCCCAGTGACAGTAGGGGCAGCAAGGCACGTATTGTATTGTTGCCATCGAGGATAACAAGATGGGGTTTTTATCATATTGCATGAATTTATCTCTCTACATCATGTCATATTGCTTAAGGCGTTACTCTGTTTTCTTGAACTTGATACTCTAGATGCATGCTAGATAGCGGTCGATGAGTGGAGTAATAATAATAGATGCAGGCAGGAGTCGATCTACTTGTCTCGGACGTGATGCCTATATACATGATCATACCTAGATATTCTCATAACTATGCTCAATTCTATCAATTGCTCAACAGTAATTCGTTCACCCACCGTAGAATACTTATGCTCTTGAGAGAAGCCACTAGTGAAACCTATGGCCCCCGGGTCTATCTCCATTATATTAATCTTCCATCGCTTTATTTATTGCCTTTGACTTTGACTTTTATTTTATTTTACTTTGCATCTTTATCATAAAAATACCAAAAATATTATCTATTATCTCTATCAGATCTCACTCTCGTAAGTAACCGTGAAGGGATTGACAACCCCTAATCGCGTTGGTTACGAGGAGTTATTTGCTTTGTGTAGGTACGAGGGACTCACGCGTAGCCTCCTACTGGATTGATACCTCGGTTCTCAAAAACTGAGCGAAATTCTTACGCTACTTTGTTGCATCATCCTTTCCTCTCCAAGGAAATCCAACGCAGTGCTCAAGAGGTAGCACTCCCTTATTGGAAAGTAGTTCATCACAGAAATCTGTTCCTGTGACTCCTACACCAATCAGTGAGGAAGCTAATGATGATGATCATGAAACTTCAGATCAAGTTACTACCGAACCTCGTAGGTCAACCAGAGTAAGATCCGCACCAGAGTGGTATGGTAATCCTGTTTTGGAGGTCATGTTACTGGATCATGACGAACCTACGAACTATGAGGAAGCAATGATGAGCCCAGATTCCGCGAAATGGCTTGAGGCCATGAAATCTGAGATGGGATCCATGTATGAGAACAAAGTGTGGACTTTGGTTGACTTTCCCGATGATCGGTAAGCCATCGAGAATAAATGGATCTTCAAGAAGAAGACTGACGCTGACGGTAATGTTACTGTCTACAAAGCTCGACTTCTTGCGAAAGGTTTTCGACACGTTCAAAGAGTTGACTACGATGAGACTTTCTCACCCGTAGCGATGCTTAAGTCCGTCCGAATCATGTTAGCAATTGCCGGATTTTATGATTATGAAATTTGGCAAATGGATGTAAAGACTGCATTCCTGAATGGATTTCTCGAAGAAGCGTTGTATATGATGCAATCTGAAGGTTTTATCGATCCAAAGGATGCTAACAAAGTGTGCAAGCTCCATCGATCCATCTATGGACTGGTGCAAGCATCTCGGAGTTGGAATAAACATTTTGATAGTGTGATCAAAACATATGGTTTTATACAGACTTTTGGAGAAGCCTGTATTTACAAGAAAATGAGTGGGAGCTCTGTAGCATTTCTAATATTATATGTGGATGACATATTGTTGATTGGAAATGATATATAATTTCTGGATAGCATAAAAGGATACTTGAATAAGAGATTTTCAATGAAAGACCTCGGTGAAGCTGCTTATATATTGGGCATCAAGATCTATAGAGATAGATCAAGATGCTTAATTGGACTTTCACAAAGCACATACCTTGATAAAGTTTTGAAGAAGTTCAAAATTGATCAAGCAAAGAAAGGGTTATTTCCTGTGTTACAAGGTGTGAAGTTGAGTCAGACTCAATGCCCGATCACTGCAGAAGATAGAGATAAAATGAAAGGTGTTCCCTATGCTTCAACCATAGGCTCTATCATGTATGCAATGCTGTGTACCAGACCTGATGTGTGCCTTGCTATTAGTTTTGCAGGGAGGTACCAAAGTAATCCAGGAGTGGGTCACTGGACAGCGGTCAAGAACATCTTGAAATACCTGAAAAGGACTAAGAATATGTTTCTCGTTAACGGAGGTGACAAATATCTCGTCGTAAATGGTTACGTCGATGCAAGCTTTGACACTGCTCCGGATGAATCTAAGTCACAAATCGGATACATATTTATGTTGAAGGTGGAGCTGTCAGTTGGTGCAGTTCTAAGCAAAGTGTCGTGGCGGGATCTACGTGTGAAGCGTAGTACATAGCTGCTTTGGAAGCAGCAAATGAAGGAGTCTGGATGAAGGAGTTCATATCCGATCTAGGTGTCATACCTAGTGCATCGGGTCCAATGAAAATCTTTTGTGACAATACTGGTGCAATTGCTTTGGCAAAGGAATCCAGATTTCACAAGAGAACCAAACACATCAAGAGACGCTTCAATTCCATCCGTGATTAAGTCAAGGAGGGAGACATAGAGATTTGCAAAATACATATGGATCTGAATGTTGCAGACCCGTTGACTAAGCCTCTCTCACGAGCAAAACATGATCAGCACCAAGACTCCATGGGTGTGAGAATTATTACTGTGTAATCTAGATTATTGACTCTAGTGCAAGTGGGAGACTGAAGAAATATGCCCTAGAGGCAATAATAAAGTTGTTATTTATATTTCCTTATATCATGATAAATGTTTATTATTCATACTAGGATTGTATTAACCGGAAACTTAGTACATGTGTGAATACATAGACAAACAGAATGTCACTAGTATGCCTCTACTTGACTAGCTCGTTGAATCAAAGATGGTTATGTTTCCTAACAATAGACATGAGTTGTCATTTGATTAACGGGATCACCTCATTATAGAATGATGTGATTGACTTGACCCATTCCGTTAGCTTAGCATTTGATGGTTTAGTATATTGCTATTGCTTTCTTCATGACTTATACATGTTCCTATGACTATGAGATTATGCAACTCCCAAATACCGGAGGAACACATTGTGTGCTATCAAACGTCACAACGTAACTGGGTGATTATAAAGGTGCTCTACAGGTGTCTCGGATGGTACTTTTTGAGTTGGCATAGATCGAGATTAGGATTTTCACTCCGATTGTCGGAGAGGTATCTCTGGGCCCTCTCGATAATGCACATCACTATAAGCCTTGCATGCATTGTGAATAATGGGTTAGTTGCGGGATGATGCATTATGGAACGAGTAAAGAGACTTGTCGGTAACGACATTGAACTAGGTATGAGGATACCGATGATCGAATCTTGGGCAAGTAACATACCGATGACAAAGGGAACAACGTATGTTGTTATGCGGTTTGACCGATAAGGATCTTCGGAGAATATGTAGGAACCAATATGAGCATCCAGGTTCCGCTATTGGTTATTGACTGGAGATGAGTCTCGGTCATGTCTACATAGTTCTCGAACCCGTAGGGTCTGCACGCTTAACGTTCTGTGACGATTTGTATTATGAGTTATGTGATTTGATGACTGTCGTGGTTTTGTCACGGGAGATGTCCTAGAGAAAGGACTTAGCCGTGGAGCCATCGCGGCGGGTTAGCTTGAAGGGGTTAAAGCGGACACAAGGACGCAGAGAGTTTATACTAGTTCGGCCCCTTCGATGAAGGTAAAAGCCTACGTCTAGTTGTGATGGAATTGATTGGGTTTCGATGACTATGGAGCAAACAAGCTTCGCCTAAGTCTCGAGTTGTAGTTGTCTGTCCCTGAACCGCCGTCGGGTCGTCCCCTTATATACACGGGTGACGCCCGTCGGTTTACAGAGTCCCAATCATCAGTTCATACTCGTATCCGAGTTGGTCTCTCCTTATTCCTAACTTACAATACAACTACATACTAAGCCGGTTTACGACTACAGATCTTAAACCGATTACAGGCCTTTGGGCCTTTTTCTATCTTCTTGGGCTTTAGCATTCTTGGACTACTAATGAAGTTAACCCGGCCCTGGTAGGCCGGTTTACGCCCAGTAGTAATATCCCCAACATTAGGCCCCAGATTGATTTGAATGAGTTCATGTCAATCCTTAGCAGAAATCTTCACCTTCAACATCTTCTTGTAATTGTTGATTCGTCGTGATGTCATCTTCTCCAATTGCTGTTAAACCGGAGAGACGTCATCCGTCATAAAGAAAGTATTCATGATATCTCTTCATTTAATAAATCTGTGAAAATCGAGGCGACAGCTCCGCTCCGTGGCTCCTGGTTTATCGCGCCTGACACATGTCCTTTTTGCTTTATAAATAAGACCGAAGGGTCATTTCCTTTCTTCTCTTCGTGCCTTCTCTTCTTTGTCTTCCTCGCGTCGCCAGCTTCAGAGCTCCTCCTCCGCCGTCGTCTCCAGCACCAACCTTGGCCGCTGCATCGACCTGAACATACCAGAAAACCGCAATGATCTTCCGCATCCTCCTCAGCTCTGGTAGGCCCTCTGTTCTTCTCAACCTAGATCTGTTCTAGGGTTTCTCGTTCTTGCGGTGTTCATCGACTGTTCCTATTCATGTATCCATCCCTGGCTGGATCTGTGAAACCCTGCTCTGAATAATAGTAGCTTTTCACGCCCACCTGTAGTTTCCTGTTCAAGTTCATAGATCTCATCTGTATATCCGCCCATTGATTCACTTCCGCTCTAGTTTAAACCTTTGAATATTTTTCTGTTTTTCTGAACTTGCCTCAGATCCATTGCTGTAATAGAACCTTGTGAAACCTGTTTCTGTACACTTAGCCATCCGCAGCCTCAATTGCTTTCAATGCTTAGGCGGTTTAACTTAGTATAGAAAGATTTCATAAACCGGTATATACCATTAGTCCCCTTATTGAACCGCCGGAAATCGTTAATTGTATAGTGTCGCTTCATAGAACTCCGGTTTAGACATAATTACCTTCGGTTTAACATTGTTCATACCGGATTATACTTTTACCCAACGCAGTCTTGAACTGGAATCACTTATTTTGTAGATTCCACCATGGCCAAACAAGTATATGAGTGCAACTGGGCTCCTTCTCGCGTCACAGAAACGCAGCTAAACAACTTAAGCAGTAAAAACACCATCCATTGGAGGGTCCCTGGCAAAGAGTGTCCTCCCACGCCTCAGGAAGGAGAAGTTGTCATTTTCGCAGACCACCTAGCCCGAGGTTTTAATCCGCCCGGTTCAAAATTCTACCGGGATGTCTTGGCCAATTTCCAACTCCGTCGGCAAGATACTGGCCCCAATTCTGTCACCAATATATGCCATTTCCAAGTACTCTGTGAGGTGTTCTTTCAAGAGGAACCCACAGTCGAGTTATTCCGAGACTGTTTTCATCTAAACCGCCGCACAGAATTTACTGACGGTTCCAATATGGCATTGGGTGGTATGGCTATTCAGAAAAGGAAAGAGGTTACTTATCCTCACGCAAAACTGCACAGCCATCCCCAAGAATGGAACCAATCATGGTTTTACTGCAAAGACACCTCCCCTGCTGATGAAAATCCATTACCTGGCTTTCGTCCGGAGCGGCTTAGCAATACGCACCCCTTTCCACAAAGATTGAGTGCCAAGGAGAGGAGTAAATACGCCCCTCAGTTGTTCAAGCTCAGAGCCTTCATGGCCAACGGTTTAACCGGAGTTGATCTTGCTCGTTGTTGGATATCATGGAGCATACTGCCCCTTAGCCAACGCTCCGGTTTGGTGTGCGAATATACGGGCAGTGTTGACAACCCACTGCGACACATGAACATTCAGCTCACCGATGAAGAAATCACAGAAGCTGTGAAGAAATTTTTGAATGAACCGAAATACATCTGTGCCCGAACCGGCCTGCTCCCTTTCTGTGTCACCAACAAACCGCCAGCTATAAGTTTTTAACTTCATCTTTCATTGATCCTCACATTGTTATATCCGGCTATTATTTGACACCAATATCTGTTGAAACAGGGCAATGATCCGTTTTGGAGCAAGAAACTTCCCCAGGAGAAAACAGACAAACCGGAAAGACCAATCCGGCCAAAAATCAAAGTCATTAAGAAGCCTGCTTATAAAAGGAAAACCACTGCCTCCTCTGATCCGCCCGTTGATGATGATGTGGGTAATCCGGACCTTGAGGTAGAACTTGATTCACTTTGCATACTTTTCACACGCCTTATTGATGATAATATTTGTCAGGATGAAGCCGAAGCTAGTCATGCTGATGCTGCAGAGGTAATTACTCTCTCTTCTGATTCGAACCCTTTGCCTTTACTAAAAATCCGTCAGGCAAACCGGAAAGTTAAATTTTCTCATCCCCTTGCTCACTTGGATCCCAAATTTCTCTTGAAGAACCAACAACACGAAGTTCGCTGCACAACCCGGCACAGCGGCCAGGTAGTTACCTCCGCTGGTTTACTGAACAGCCCGGTTCGGAAACGCCGTTTAGAGGTCTCTAATTTGCTTGTCAGTGCTTATCCTAAAGCGGGCTGTTATCGTCAACCTCTTAATCCGTCTGACTCCAATTATCAGGTTACTTCCCACTCATCCTCTGGCGAGTCATCAGCTACTCAGCCGCCACCACTTAAGACGGTGCTTGGGTAAGCTATACTTATCATAATATTTCTGTTATATCATGTTGGGACATATGCTGTATTTGATAATGATTATTCCTTGTAGGGCCAAGCCTAGGCCAAGTAAGAAGGCTCGCCTAGATAAAGCGACTGAGGAAGAAACTGCCCCTGTATCGGACAACACCCCAGATGTTGAAGCAATTATTCGTGAAGACGTGCCCAACGACCCGCCACTTCAAGATGAGACTGTTATTGCTGAAGAAAGGCCTGTTGACACCTCCGGTCCTGCCGATCAGCCCAGAAGTCCTATTCGTCTTGAGAAATCCTCCAACCCTTCCAAGACTGATGGTAAACCGACAGCCCCAGCGCAAACCGGTGACGCCCGGGATGATGAAGTTGTTATCACTGGTGTTGGCCATACCAAGCCAAGCAATCCCGTCGCTTTGTCCAAACATACTGCCAAGAACAAATTCGCCGCAATGAGTAAGGGAAAGTGGAATGTCGATTTGGCGACCTATGCTGCTCTGAATGCCCAAGATCTTCATTCTGGCTACTTGAACCGATTGTATACCAATCGTGATTATGAAGATGGTCTAGTGAACATGATGAAAGAGAAATTTGAGGTAACTTCCATATGTCTCTTCCTGTTTGAATATTACAGTCTTTGCTGACTCCCCTAGCCCCCAAGGGCCGGTTTGCAAACTTCTCTCAAACCGGGACTTTAAATAATATAACAGTATTAGAGCTTATTTGAACAAATAGCCATTAGCCCCCAAGTGCCAAGTTGAATACTTGTATTGAGCTTGAGACTTTTAGCAATCGTTTGATAGATGAAAATCAAATATGCATTAGCCCCCAAGTACCAAGTGCATAACTTGTTATGTGGTTGGTACTTCAATTCTTTGTACCGTTTGTTAAATCATATGACTGTCTGTATGCAGGCTGAGCTGAAAACCAAAGAAAGCCAACTCGCTGACCTTCAAGAAAATGTGAAATCTCAATAGGCTGAAACCTCCAAGGCGAAGGAGGAGTTAACCAGCGCTTTAAGCGTCATGGAACAGCTGAAGGAGGGCTTCAACAAAGAGCGGACGGATTGGGCCACTGCAAAGGCCGCTTTAACCAAGAAAATTGAAACTGCTGAAGCTGCCCTTAAACCGGTGGTAGATGAGCTAGCCAGTGTAAAGCGGCAAGTGCATGCCATGACTAGAGCCATCTTTGGTAAGCTTTCTTTGACTTCTGTAATAAATTGACTTTCTTATGATCGTTCCGATTTGTAAAACTCTTTGTGATGTTATAGGTACCCGCATTAGTCACTTGGGGTCCGATGTTCGGATGAAATTGAAGGCCGCCTATACATTGATTGAACAGCTGTATACTGGAGCGCAGCGGATCATCTCTACTGCATCACACAACAATCCGGCGCCCTCTTTAATCCAAGATACTCTTAAGAGGTTGTCAATGCTTCCCGCTCGTATTGTAGAGCTGAAGAAATCTGCTGCCCGAACCGGTGCCATCAACACCTTAATCCGGGCAAAAGCATGGGTACCGGATTTCGACCCTGTTGAGGCTGCTCAAGGTTATCCCAGTTTGAAGGAAGACGGCTCAGAGTTCAATGAAGATGACCTGAGAGCGATAAACCGGGCAGTGCGCCCTCTAGCTTGCCAATTGGCTGAAGAAGCAGATTTGACGCATTATCAGGCTCAATATAACAATCAGAACAAACGAGTGGCTGCACCGATTCCTGAAGCGGAAAATCTCATCCCTCCAATCCGTAAGCATACTTATGCTCCTGATATTGAACCGTCGTCCTTGATCCATGAGGAAGCTGTCTTTCAAGCCCTAATGGGAATCAAATGGACCACTATTGATTTCTAGCCACTGGGTAGGGAAGAAGAGGCTGAAGCTGCGCAGGAGGACCCACAACCAACAGATCAGGGCGGCGACCAAGCTTGAACCGGAGGCCGGTTTGAATGGCTACTTTGTTGTCAAGAAAACAATGATCTTATTTGGGCACCATGCTGCCTTGTAATAGGATAGCCCATACTCTTGCTTCTGAGATGCCTTCGTGCATCAGTGTTGATACTTTTGTTTGAAAGATCGAAACCTTCAATCTATTTCTCCTGCAATCATAAAATCTCAAACTATGGCGGCGGTTGTACCGTCAGCCGGTTTATAACTTTCATATATATATGCAAGGAAATTGAGGTATATGATCATATTTTGTGATACAAAATACCAGCCATCGTTGGGCATGAAGTTGGCTTAACCAATCTTGAAGCGGAGGTCTACAAACCTGTACCGTCGAAGGAGAAAATAGCTCATGTGTATACAAAGCCAGTTTACCATGTAAACCGTGCCGGGTGACCAAAAACACTCTTGTTACTCCATCATGGGATGTTAACAGGAAAAATTAAACCAGGCAAACAATCTCCGGATTAAAAATGGACCGTATTCCGTCAATTGACAGTTTGAACCGGTTTAAATGCTGTCGGTTTATAAAACGCAACAAAAATAAATCAAAAGTTATTTAAGGAAAAAATATTGAAGCAAAGGCAATGATAAAACTGTTTGCAGAAAGAGGCTTTACTGAGCCGATCAGATGGTGTTACCATGGTCGGACATGACCAAGCTCCCGATAGGTGTAGCTATGGTTCCAGTCAGCCAGGTCCCCAAATGAAAACGTGGCATTATGTCGATCAAGAGGCGTGGCATTGGTTCGGGTTCGACCATGCCCCCAAGTGATTCTATGGCATTAGGCCGATCAAGAGGCGTAACTGGTTCAGATTTGAGCATGTCCCCAATTGATCTGGTGGCTTCCGCCTATCAAAAGGTGTTGCATTGGTTCGATACGACCAAGCCCCCAAGTGATGTTTATAAAATTTTCAAGGGGTAAACCGGAGGCCGCTTTAAGACAGAACAACTCCATGTAACCACGCATGATGTAAAAGAACAGATACCCCGCTTTAGCTGAGGCTCCGGTTTATTATATTGATAAGATATACACTGTCATAATATGTACATAAGTAGAGCCGATGGCTTAGGTATAGTAAGGCCGAAGATGAGCTATGTTCCACGGCCTGTTGGTCTCCACCTCTACTTTGCGTGAGTCTTTACGCTCTCGAATATCGATAAGATAATATGACCCGTTCTGCAGATTCTTGCTGACCACGAAAGGTCTCTCCCAAGGTGGGGATAACTTATGCATATCAGTCTGATCTTGAATGAGCCGAAGCACCAAATCTCCTTCTTGAAAGGTTCTGGTTCTGACTCGACGGCTGTGATAACGACGAAGATCCTGTTGGTAAACCGCTGAGCGGGCAGCTGCTATGTCACGCTCTTGATCCAACTGGTCCAAAGCGTCTTGCCGTGCTGTCTCGTTGTCCGCTTCAACATAAGCCGCTACACGAGGTGAATCGTGACGGATATCACTAGGGAGAACCGCCTCCGCTCCATAGACCATGAAGAACGGCGTGTACCCTGTTGATCTGTTGGGTGTGGTATTGATGCTCCATAACACTGATGGCAACTCTTCTACCCAACATCCTGGTGTTCTCTGCAAGGGAACCATAAGCCGGGGCTTGATGCCTCTCAAGATCTCCTGATTAGCTCTTTCTTCTTGCCCATTGGACTGTGGGTGCGCCACTGATGAAACGTCAAGCCGGATGTGCTCTCGTTCGCAGAATGTCTTCATAGCCCCCTTGGACAGATTGGTACGATTATCTGTAATGATACTGTGTGGAAAGCCAAACTGGAAAATCACCTTTTTGATGAACTGAACCGCGGTGGCCGCATCACACTTGCTAACAGGTTCTGCTTCCACCCACTTTGTAAACTTGTCAACCGCCACCAGGAGGTGGGTCTTTTATCTTTGGACCTTTGAAAGGCCCAACCATATCTAGCCCCCAAGTTGCGAACGACCAAGTGATTGGAATCATCCTCAACTCTTGAGCCGGCACATGAGCGCGTCTTGAAAATTTTTGGCAACTGTCACACCGTCTGACCAGATCCTCCGCATCAGCATGAGCAGTTAACCAATAAAAACCATGGCGAAATGCTTTAGCCATCAAGGATTTTGAACCGGCGTGGTGACCACAATCTCCTTCATGGATCTCACGCAAAATTTCACAGCCTTCCTCAGGAGATACACAGCGTTGAAACGCCCCTGATACACTGCAATGATGTAATTCACCATCAATAATAGTCATGGACTTAGATCGCCGGATTATCTGCCGGGCCAAGGTTTCATCCTCTGGTAGCTCGCCCCGGTTCATGTACGCAAGATAAGGAAGCGTCCAATCCGGAATGACGTGAAGCGCCACCACCAATTGAGCCTCCGGATCAGGAATAGCCAAATCCGCTTCACCAAGGAGCTTGACCGACGGGTTGTGCAGCTCATCAAGAAAAACATTAGGCGGGACCGGTTTACGCTGAGAGCCCAGCCGGCTTAAAGCATCCGCCGCCTCATTCTTCCGAAGGTCCACGTGGTCCACCTGATAGCCCTTGAAGTGACCTGCAACGATATCCACCTCACGACGATATGCAGCCATGAGTGGGTCTTTAGAATCCCAAGTGCCAGACACCTGTTGAGCCACTAGATCCGAGTCACCGAAGCACTTAACCTGGCTTAGAGTCATCTCCTTAGCCATCCGGAGACCATGGAGCAAGGCTTCATACTCAGCTGCATTGTTAGTACAAGGGAACATTAAGCGGAGAACGTAACAGAACTTGTCATCTCGTGGGGAAGTTAACACGACTCCAGCCCCCGAGCCCTCTAACTGCCATGATCCGTCAAAATGGATGGTCCAATATGTGTGATCCGGCTTCTCTTCAGGGGCCTGCAGCTCCGTCCAATCGTTGATGAAATCAACAAGTGCTTGAGACTTCACCGCCGTCCGAGGTACGTATTTCAACCCGTGCGGCCCAAGTTCTATAGCCCACTTGGCGATCCGGCCAGTCGCCTCCCGGTTCTGGATGATATCGCCCAAGGGGGCAGAACTGACCACTGTGATGGGGTGCCCTTGGAAATACTGCTTCAGCTTCTGGCTTGCCATAAAAACTCCATATACTAGCTTCTGCCAATGTGGATACCTTTGCTTGGACTCAATAAGCACCTCGCTGACATAATAAACCGGACGCTGAACCGGATACTCCTTGCCTGTCTCCTTCCGCTCCACCACAATAGCCACACTGACCGCCCGAGCATTGCCAGCGACATATAGCAGCAATGGTTCCTTGTCAATGGGAGCGGCGAGCACGGGCGGATTGGCCAATTGCCGCTTTAAGTCCTCAAATGCTTGATCAGCAGTAGAACTCCAGACGAATTGATCCGTCTTCTTCAACATCTGATACAAGGGGATCGCCTTCTCACCAAGGCGGCTGATAAACCGGCTCAACGCGGCAATCCGGCCAGCCAAACGCTGAACATCATTGATACACTTCGGTTTAGCCAGGGAGGTGATGGCTGTAATCTTCTCCGGATTAGCCTCAATTCCCCTGTTGGACACCAGAAAACCCAACAACTTGCCTGCCGGTACACCAAAGACACATTTGGCCGGATTGAGCATCATCTTGTACGTCCTCAGGTTATCAAAGGTTTCCTTTAGATCATCAACCAGAGTCTCCTTCTTCCTTGACTTAACCACAATATCATCCACGTAAGCATGTACATTACGGCCAATCTGCTTGTGAAGGCAATTCTGTACACACCGTTGATAAGTCGCCTGGGCAATCTTGAGCCCAAAAGGCATAGATACATAGCAGAAGGCTCCAAAGGGAGTGATGAACGCCGTCTTCTCCTGGTCCTTAACCGCCATTTTGATCTGATGATAACCAGAATACGCATCCAAAAAACTCAAACGCTCGCAACCCGCCGTAGCATCAATGATTTGATCAATACGGGGGAGGGCAAAGGGATCTATTGGACAAGCCTTATTAAGGTCTGTGTAATCCACACACATACGCCAGGTGCCGTTTTTCTTAAGAACCAGCACCAGATTAGCAAGCCACTCAGGGTGGAAAACTTCAACAATAAAACCAGCTGCTAAGAGCCTGGCTACCTCTTCTCCAATAGCCTTGTGTCTTTCTTCGTTAAACCGGCGGAGGAACTGTTTCACCGGTTTGTATTTAGGATCCACATTAAGTGTGTGCTCAGCGAGTCGCCTCAGTACACCTGGCATGTCGGAAGGCTTCCATGCAAAAATGTCCCGGTTCTCACGGATGAACTCGATGAGCGCGCTTTCCTATTTCGGATCCAAATTGGCACTGATGCTGAACTGCTTGGACGAATCGCCAGGCACGAAGTCAACAAGCTTAGTCTCAGCCGCTGATGTGAATTTTAGGGCCGGATCATGCTCCGTAGTAGGCTTCTTCAAAGGAGTCATATCAGACGGATCAACATTGTCCTTGTAGAACTTCAGCTCCTCGGTGGCACAAACCGACTCTGCGTAGGCCGCATCTCCTTCCTCGCACTCCAAAGCAACTCGACGGCTTCCATGAACCGTAATTGTCCCCTTGTGACCCGGCATCTTCAGTTGCAGATACACATAGCAAGGTCGTGCCATGAACTTGGCGTAGGCCGGTCGCCCAAACAGAGCGTGATGCGGACTTTGGATTTTTACCACCTCAAACATCAGCGTCTCCGTCCTGGAATCATGATCATCTCCAAAGGCCACTTCCAGAGCTATCTTACCAAAAGGATATGCTGATTTGCCAGGTACCACCCCATGGAACACCGTATTGGACGGTTTGAGATTTTTATCTGTCAACCCCATACGACGGAAGGTCTCATAGTACAAGATATTAATACTGCTCCCTCCATCCATGAGTACCTTGGTGAACCTATAACCTCCCACCTGAGGTGCCACCACCAACGCTAGCTGACCCGGGTTAACAACCCGGGGTGGGTGATCCTCTCTGCTCCATATGATTGGCTGCTCGGACCAGCGTAAGGAACGGGGCACGGCCGGTTCAACTGAGTTGACTGCCTGCTTCTAAATCTTCCGTTCTCGCTTATCCAAGCTAGTGGTGAAGACATGGTACTGCCCACTATTCAACTACTTTGGGTTGCTCTGGTAACCCGATTGTTGCTGCTGGTTGTAACCACCCTGGTTACTCTGATTATTCTGATTACCATGTGCGCCCGGATTATCATTAAATCCTGAACAGAATTTCCTCCACCGTAACCCGGCCCAGACCCTGAGCCACCGCCAGAGCCGTGATCATACTGGAAAGCATTAGAACTTTTGAACTCCTGCATAATGTAACAATCCTTCCAAAGGTGGTTTGCCGGCACCTCCTTCGTCCCATGCTTTGGGCAGGGCTGGTTCAACAGATAGTTTAGGCGGTCCGGGTTGGGGTTAGGCGCTCCACTGCGATTTTTCGGTTTACCCTTACACCGTTGGCCCTTGTCCTGCGTGTTGGTATTAGCCACGAAGTCCATGTTGCCATCCGCTTTGCGCTTGCCTCCGCCACCATTACCTGTAGGGTGATGTTGCTGACCTTTGGAGTTGCCATTCTTCTTTCCCTTCCCTGTATTCTCATCATCAGACTCGGGATCCTTGGTACTATAAAAATCAGCATACTTTACCAAAGCGCCCATAAGAGTCCCTATATCAGTGCAATGGCGCTTCATCCGCCCTAATTTCAGCTTTAGGGGTCCAAACCGGCAATTGCCTTCCAGGGTTATAACCGCGGTGTCAGCGTTGATGCGGTCTGACGAATGCAGAACTTGCGATACCCGGCGCACCCAATGCGTCGTTGATTCTCCTTCCTCCAGGACACAAGCAGCTAGATCCACTATCGATATCGGCTGCTTACACGTGTCTTTGAAATTGCTGATAAACCGGGCTCGTAACTGGGCCCATGAACTGATGGAATTGGCCGGTAAGCTTTTTAACCATGTACGGGCCGTTCCTTCGAGCATCATGGTAAAATACTTTGCACAAGCTGCCTCATCCACGTCAAGCATCTCCATGGCCATCTCATAGCTTTCCACCCACGTCTCGGGAGGTTGATCCGCCGTATAATTTGGTACATTGCGTGGGCCCTTGAAATCCTTGGGCAGGCGCACATTGCGTAAAGCGGGAATAAGACAAGGCACCCCCAAAGCACTAGAAGCAACTCCAGGCTCGACCATGGTGGTCGGACGGACCGGTGTAAGCTGACGATCTTGATACTGTGCTGCTAACTCGGCCTCCCTGCGCGCTCGGGCCCGGTCCACCACCTCCTGAGCATTATCGACACCACCGGCCGGGTTGTTACCACGGGGCGCACCTCGCCGCGCATTGCTTGACACGGCCGATTCATCCATATGCCTGCTATAGCTCCGGCTCGGGCGAGGGGTCTCTACCGCATGCGGTGAATCACCTTCAATTGGAATGGCCTCCAGTCGTGCAGCAACCGCAACAAGGTTATCCATCGGGTTGGAGTAGTGACCCGGGGGCGTTGAAACAGCCTGAGGTACGACAATGTTATGGCGAGGTAGATCTATCAAACGGGGCTAAATCGGTGCGCCCGTCCCAGGTGCTTCCGTCCGGTTCACCACTGGCGGATTACTGGTTCCTGCCCCCGGGGTATTGAAGAGATCTCTGGCCTCGAAGACCGAAGGCAAACGGGATCTGTATTTCCTCTTCATGACTTCATGCGATGCATTCTGATCCAACATGAGCCTCTAGGCTTGTGCATCTAAAGCGGCCCGCTCCGCAGTCATCCTGGCATCTTCAGCTGCTAGGTCTGCTTTAGCCTGAGTGATTTGCTCCCTCACCTTTGTAATCTCCGCATTGTGAGCGTCCTGATCCGCCGGGTTAGCCTCTGCCATGAGCGCAGCCAACGCATCGAACAGATCCGATAACACTTGAGCCGGCGGGCGCACAGAGCCTCCTGCCCCAGCAGCCGTCGCCGCTACTGAACTGGAGACCATTGCCGCAGTGGTTGACGAGTGAGGCGCGGCCTGCGTACCGGCCATGAATATTCCAACCCGATGGGGCAGGCCAGAGGGGTCCGGAATACTGTCGCCATCGGAACAGCCCCCAATCCGGCCATCTTGTAGTTGATACAGAGATTCGGTTTCTCCGGTTGATGACTCGTCGCCGGAGTAAACGACGGTCTCGCCACCAGATTCTGATCCGTTATCATAATTTCCTCCATGGATGACTCCCACGAAGGCACGTTTCACGGCCGGTTTAACCTGGGCAGATCGCGCACGCTGAGCCGTCTCGATGAGGTCGGTGCAGATGTCTGGCTCAGGGCCCGGTTCACCGATCTTGCCGATGAAGACGTTTATGACACCAAAGGGGACCCGGTACCCGTACTCAATTGAGCCGGCCTCGGGGCCTCAGCCTGCATCGTCGATGTAGAGCTTGCCGCGACGACTCTTAGTCATCCGGCCCACAGCGTAGCCCTCGAGTCCTCCAAAGCAGCCCTCCAAGAACTAGAAACCATCGTGCGAGTGCCCCACGGTGGGCGCCAACTGTCGTGGTTTTGTCACGACAAATGTCCTAGAGAAAGGACTTAGTCGTGGAACCATCGCGACGGGTTAGCTTGAAGGGGTTAAAGCGGACACAAGGACGCAGAGAGTTTATACTAGTTCGCCCCCTTCGATGAAGGTAAAAGCCTACGTCTAGTTGTGATGGAATTGATGGGGTTTCGATGACTAGGGAGCAAACAAGCTTCGCCTAAGTCTCGAGTTGTAGTTGTCTATCCCTGAACCGCCATCGGGTCGTCCCCTTATATACACGGGTGACGCCCGTCGGTTTACAGAGTCCCAATCACCGGTTCATACTCGTATCCGGGTTGGTCTCTCCTTATTCCTAACTTACAATACAAGTACATACTAAGCCGGTTTACGGCTACAGTTCTTAAACCGATTACAGGCCTTGGGCCTTTTTCTATCTTCTTGGGCTTTAGAATTCTTGGACTACTAATGAAGTTAACCCGGCCCTGGTAGGCCGGTTTACGCCCAGTAGTAATATCCCCAAGAATAACCGAAGTTTGTTCGGAGTCCCGGATGAGATCGGGGACATGACAAGGAGTCTCGAAATGGTCAAGATGTAAAGATCGATATATTGGAAGGCTATATTCGGACATCAAGGTTCCGAGTGATTCATGTATTTTTCGGAATACCGG
Source organism: Aegilops umbellulata (assembly GCA_032464435.1). Taxonomy (NCBI): domain Eukaryota; kingdom Viridiplantae; phylum Streptophyta; class Magnoliopsida; order Poales; family Poaceae; genus Aegilops; species Aegilops umbellulata. The sequence continues at coordinate 642,625,699 of CP136060.1, read as the reverse complement.
AGAGTTACGGGAATTCGTATTGGGCCTTAATGGGCCATACGGGTAAGGAGAGAAACGCCTCAAGAGTGGTCGCGCCCCTTCCCCATGGACTGGTCCGAATTGGACTAGGGAAGGGGGCCGCCCCCTTCCTTCCTTCTCCTTCTCCCTTCCCCTTTTCCTATTCCATGTGGGAGGTGGAATCCTACTAGGACTAGGGAGTCCTAGTAGAACTCCACACTTTGGGCGCGCCCTATGAGGACTGGCCTCCTCCTCCCTCCATCCTTTATATACGTGGCCAGGGGGCACCCCATAGACACACAAGTTGATCATTGATCTCTTAGTCGTGTGCGGTGCCCCCTCCATCATAATCCACCTCGGTCATATCGTTGTAGTGCTTAGGCGAAGCCCTGCGCCGGTAGCTTCATCATCACCGTCATCACGCCGTCGTGCTGATGAAGCTCTCCCTCGACACTCTGCTGGATCGTGAGTTCGTGGGACGTCACCGAGGCAAACGTGTGCAGATCGCGGAGGTGCCGTACGTTCGGTACTAGGATTGGTTGATCGTGAAGACGTACGAGTACATCAACCGCGTTGTCATAACACTTTCTCTTACGGTCTACGAGGGTACATGGACAACACTCTCACCTCTCGTTGCTATGCATCACCATGATCTTACGTGTGCGTAGGATTTTTTTTGAAATTACTACGTTCCCCAACATTCAGATGCGTACGCGCGTGCACCGGCCATGGCCTCGAGCGACGGTGTGCATGCGCCCGCCCGCGCACGCCCGTCCCTGCACCCCGTCAAGGTCACGCACGCTTACAGCCGCCTCTGCATGCCACGCCCGCCGCCGCATCCTGCCTAGCCGCCACTAGCCTCGAGCCCCTGAGCGTCGTGCGCTGCCTCGTCGCTCGCCGCCGCCTCACCGACAGTAGCAGCAGCAGTCGGCCGCCCGGGCCACCCCCCTCCCCTCCCCCGCTCGCCACACCGCGCCCTCCGCCCCGCGCGCCTGCGCCCTGCCAGCCGCGCCGCGCTCCGGCCGTTGCCGCGTCTGCGTCGAGCTGCCGCTGCGTCCGTCCGCGCCCCCAGCTCGGCGCTCGCGATGCCGTGCTCCTCCTCTCACGTGAGCTCACCGCACGCCACGCCCTTGCCTGCGGCTGCTTGCCTGCGCGTGGTGGCCCCGCCTCACCAGCACCCATGCGTTCCCGCTCCGGCGAGACGATGGAAGGCGACGCGGCTCCAGCGTCCAGCAGAGGAGAGAGAGGGAAAGGGGAGAAAAGAGGGGGTAGGTGGCTGCCATGTGGGCCATGCGCAGACGCGATGACACAGACGGGCTATCCGTTTTGACCCAAATCCATCTCAACTTTGCTCCGGATGTGGGGTCGAATGGACACTAAACGGACAAAAAAAACAAGATGGGACGTGTTGGGTCGTTGCCTTTGTCCGTTTATACCCAAACGGACGCACCCGGACAAAATGGGGTCGTGCGCTGGAGTTGGCCTGACGAGCAGGGGCTGGATCTCTTTCTGCATACAAATTTGCCACTCACATGCCATACTACTTTTGATATTCGCTCCCTACGTCCGGTTTTTCTAGGTGAACTGGGTCACCTCCCACACGGGCGACTCAGGAGTGCACCGCCACCACCGCCTAGGGTTCCGCTCTCTCCCCGGCCTTTCCCTCACCGCCGCCAACAGGCGCCACAGGGAAAAACCCTTGTGGCGTAGGCGGCGGCGGCTGGGCTGCTCGTAGCCTGGTGACCAGGTTGGGGAGCGGGGCTCCATCCCCTCATCAGCACCACAAGAGAGCAGGTCCCCTCATGCCCGACACCTTCCCCCGACGCCCAACTCGATTCGATGACGCGGTCTCCTTGGCTGGTGCCTCCGCGCGGTCTCCTGGTATGGGCACTGAGGGAGTCCTGGATTAGGGGGTGTCCGGATAGCGGGACTATAACCTTTGGCCGGACTCTTGGACCATGAAGACACAAGATTGAAGAGTTCGTCCCGTGTCCGGATGGGACTTTCCTTGGCGTAGAAGGCAAGCTTGCCGATACGGATATGTAGATCTCCTTCCATTGTAACCGACTCTGTGTAACCCTAGCCCTCTCCGGTGTTTATATAAACCGGAGAGTTTTAGTCCATAGGACAGAAGAAGAACAATCATACCATAGGCTAGCTTCTAGGGTTTAGCCTCTCTAATCTCGTGGTAGATCTACTCTTGTACTACCCATATCATCAATATTAATCAAGCAGGAGTAGGGTTTTACCTCCACCGAGAGGGCCCGAACCTGGGTAAAAACATCGTGTCCCTTGTCTCCTGTTACCATCCGCCTAGACGCACAGTTCGGGACCCTCTACCCGAGATCCGCCGGTTTTGACACCGACATTGGTGCTTTCATTGAGAGTTCCTCTGTGTCGTCATCTTTAGGCCCGATGGCTCCCCTGATCATCAACAACGATGCGGTTCAGGGTGAGACTTTTCTCCCCGGACAGATCTTCGTATATAGCGGCTTTGCACTGCGGGCCAATTCGTTTGGCCATCTGGAGCAGATCGAAAGCTACGCCCCTGGCCATCAAGTCAGATTTGGAAGCTTGAACTACACGGCTGACATCCAAGGAGACTTGATCTTCGACGGATTCGACCCGCAGCCGGGCGCGCCGCACTGTCACGATGGGCATGACCTAACTCTGCCACCGAATAGTGCCCTGGAGGCCGCACCCGTGTCCGTTCTGACCCTTAGCTCGGAGCCGACTGCGCCAATCGAGGATGGGTGGCTGGACCCCGCCTCGGGGGCGGCAATCTCTACGACGATCGAGCCGAACACCAGCCTTGTCCTTTGCGAAGCTCGTGACTCCAAGGTGCCAGACTCCTCTTCGGACTCCGAACCCTCCGCGCCCCTGCCAATCGAACCCGATTGCGCGCCGATCATGGAATTCACCGCCGCGGACATCTTTCAGCACTCGCCCTTCGGCGATATTCTGAATTCACTAAGGTCTCTCTCTTTGTCAGGAGAGTCCTGGCTGGATTATGGCCAACAGGATTGGGATGCGGACGACGAAGAAATTCGATGCCCACCCACCACCCACGTCGTAGGCACTGTCGATGATTTAACCGACATGCTAGACTTCGACTCCGAAGACATCGACGGTATGGACGACGATGTAGGGGACGAACATGAACCAGCGCCTATCGGGCACTGGAAAGCCACCTCGTCATATGACATATATGGTGGATACACCCAAAGAAGGCGATGGCGACGGAACAACGGGGGAGGACCCCTCCAAGAAGCAACCCAAGCGCCGGCGTCAGTGGCACCGCTCGAAGTCCCGCCAAAGCAAAACCGGTGATACCGGCACGGGAGATAACAACACCCCGGACAGTGCCGAAGACAACTCTCTCCAGCATGACTCAGCGCAGGAAGATGGAGAAGCCAACCCTCCTGAGAGGGCGACAGACATAGAGGAAGAGGAGGATAATTTCATGCCTCCCTCCGAAGACGAGGCAAGCCTCGGCGACGATGAATTCGTCGTGCCTGAGGATCCCGTCGAACAAGAGCGCTTTAAGCGCAGGCTTATGGCCACGACGAGTAGCCTTATGAAAAAACAGCAACAGCTTAGAGCTGATCAAGATTTGCTAGCCGACAGATGGACTGAAATCCTTGCGGCCGAGGAATACGAGCTCGAGCGCCCCTCCAAGAGCTACCCAAAGCGCAGGTTGCTATGCCGGTTGGAGGAGGAAGCACTTAAACCTACATCACCAGCGCATGAGGCGGCCGATCGGCCACCTCGCGGCCGCGATAGAGAGGCCTCTCGGCCCTCCAATCAAGCCGCACCGCGGCGTCGCTAAAAAAAACACCAAGGCACGGGGAAATGCGCCAGACCTGCGCGATATGTTGGAGGACAAGGCAAGGCAAACAAGATCGATCTACAGATCGCGTGGGCGCCCCACGGCATGAGACGATAACCGTCATGCTGCATACAGTAAGTCTGGCCGGGCCGAACACAGTTGACAAATCTTATTTGAGCTACGTCGTGATATAGTCCAATACAGAGGGGCCGCACACCCACTATGCTTCACAGATGAAGTAATGGATCATCAAATCCCAGAGGGTTTCAAACCCGTAAACATCGAATCATATGATGGCACAACAGACCCTGCGGTATGGATCAAGGACTATGTCCTTCATATCCACATGGCCCGCGGTGATGATCTACACGCCATCAAATACCTCCCACCGAAGCTTAAAGGACCAGCTCGGCATTGGCTTAATAGCTTGCCAGCAGAATCAATTGGTTGTTGGGAGGACTTGGAAGCCGCATTCCTCAACAATTTCCAAGGCACCTATGTGCGACCACCAGACGCCGATGACCAAAGCCACATAATTCAGCAGCCAGAAGAATCGACCAGACAATTCTGGACACGGTTCCTAACCAAGAAAAACCAAATCGTCGGCTGTCCGGACGCAGAGGCTGTAGCAGCCTTCAAGCATAACATCCGTGACGAGTGGCTAGCCCGGCACCTAGGACAGGAAAAGCCGAAATCTATGGCAGCTCTCACGACACTCATGACCCGCTTTTGCGCGGGAGAAGACAACTGGCTGGCTCGTAGCAATAACATGACCAAGAGCCCTGGTAATTCGGATACGAACGATAGCAATGGCAGGTCGCATCGCAACAAGCATAAGCGCCGCATTAACAGCAACAGTGCAGAGGATACGGCAGTTAATGCCGGATTCAGAGGCTCTAAACCAGGTCAGCGGAAAAAACCATACAAAAGAAACACCCCGGGCCTGTCCAGTTTGGACCGAATACTCGATCGCTCGTGCCAGATACATGGCACCCCCGAAAAGCCAGCCAATCACACCAACAGGGATAGTTGGGTGTTCAAGCAGGCCGGTAAGTTAAATACCGAAAATAGAGACAAGGGGCTGCACAGCGACGAGGACGAAGGGCCCCGGCCACCGAACAATAGTGCGGACAGTGAACATGATATACGCAACCCACATCCCCAAGCGGGAGCGGAAGCGTGCACTAAGGGACGTATATGCGTTGGAGCGAGTCGCCCCAAAGTTCAACCCATGGTCCTCCTGCCCGATCACTTTTGATCGAAGGGACCACCCCACTAGCATCCGTCATGGCGGATTCGCCGCATTGGTTCTTGACCCAATCATTGACGGATTTCACCTCACTAGAGTCCTTATGGACGGCGGCAGCAGCCTGAACCTGCTTTATCAGGATACAATGCAGAAAATGGGCATAGATCCCTCAAAGATTAAACCCACAAAAACGACCTTTAAAGGCGTCATACCAGGTGTAGAGGCCAACTGTAAAGGCTCGGTTACACTTGAGGTGGTCTTCGGATCCCCGGATAATTTCCGAAGCGAGGAATTAATCTTCGACATAGTCCCGTTCCGCAGTGGCTATCACGCACTGCTCGGACGAACTGCATTTGCAAAATTCAATGCGGTGCCGCACTACCCATACCTCAAGCTCAAGTTGCCAGGCCCTCGAGGATTCATTACGGTCAATGGAAACACCGAACGCTCTCTCCGAACGGAGGAGCATACGGCGGCACTAGCAGCGGAAGTACAGAGCAGCCTCTCAAGGCAATTCTCCAGTCCGGCTTTTAAACGTCTGGACACCGTCAAGCGCGCCCGAAGCAACCTACAACAAGACAGCCTGGCATGTTCCGAGCAAGCGTAGCAATACAGCCCCAACCCCAGCCCTCGCGAAACTGTGAAATCAGTGCTACGCGTACATAACTACGCTCTGAAAATTCCATGGGCACAGGGGGAGGGGCACGTCCACGGCATGCCCTAAATGCGGCTCAACCGCACTAGGGGCTCCCGATTTCGTCATTCTTTCTTACTTTCAGGACTCCATTATCCGGAAGGCCTGTCCGGCAGTACAATCATTGAACACACGATGCAACAACCAAGGAGGCGGGAAGCTACGTCGAAATTCCCAGGTCGTCTCTATAACGAGCAAAATACCTGTCTTACATATCGTCTCGCAGCTCGCCCCCGGAGGGGGACATGTCAAATAGTCCCATCTCTTTCTTACCGCACTATTTGTATTGTTCTGCTCTTACAGCAGCATTTTAAAATAAACAATTCTTAGCTTCAGCTCATTACTACATTCTCTATTCATTTCCTTTTTAATATATATGTTCAGTTATGACATTTAGCACCCGTACACTTTGGTACGGTCAATACGCCAGGGGCTCAAGCACTCCATAATACGGCGTGAGAAGTCCGAACACTTTCACAAGTGCGGCCCTCCGAACTTATAGCATTATATGCATCAGCTCCGAATCATGTCTTTGGTCAATAGTTGGGTTTGCCCGGCTCCCATGTTTTGGTACCTTACGTTCCGCTATATCGGCTAAGGTAGCGCTGGGAGAACTACTGCTATTGTGCCTCAGTTGAGCTGGGCCTAAGCACCTCAGTAGAGAAAGCTAAAACTGACTGTCATGATAGGGCAAGAGTTGGTCGCTGTTCGGTAGGTTTCGAGTCCCTAAAGACTTATGCCGCTTAGAGAGGGGAGTCGGCTTTGTCCGGCCTAGGCGTGTATAGCACCCCGAACTCGGTCTTCTGAACACTAGGGGCTTCGCCGAAATTTAAAATTATAGAATTCTCTGGCTAAGTGAGAGGGATAACGCATTATAGTCCGATTGCCTTGTTCTTTGTGCTGAGCACCTCCCTCGAAGGACCCAAGAATGGGAAAAAGAGTGCTCAGGTTAATCCCGAACACCCCAGCACTCGTGGCATGGGGGCAGAAGCCGACGAATCGCCATCTCTCAAATTTAATAAAACGGCCGCATAGAAGGTAATATTTTAAATTAAACAAGCATTGCATAGCGCATATGAACAAGTTTTCAGCGCACAGGATAAAACGAACAAGTTTCACTCAAATATTACATCTTTCGGGCATTCATCCGCCACAAGGCGGGCACCCTTCAGGACGCCCTCGTAATACATCTCGGGGTGGCGATGCTCCTTGCCCTGCGGCGGCCCGTCCTTCACAAGCTTCACGGCATCCAATTTGCCCCAGTGCACCTTAGCACGGGCAAGGGCCCTATGGGTTGAAGCCTCGGACAGGCGTCCACCAGCCGCCTCACCCGCCCGAAGTAGCTCCCAGGCAGGGCCTCTCCAAGCCACAACCGAACTATAAAGCCCTTCAGCGCCTCTTCGGACACCTTGTGGAGCTCGACCAGTTGCTTCAACTGGTCGCTCAAAGGCACCGGGTGTCCGGCCTCACCGTACTGAGACTAGAACACCTTCTCCGTCGAGCTGCCCTCCTTGGCTCGGTAGAAGGCAGCGGCATTGGACACGCCGCGGGGAAAATCTGCGCATGCTCCTGGAGAGCTCCGGATTCGGGTAAGTTACAAGTAATTCACTTTCACGTGCTTGCTTTTCATAAAGAAAGCCTTACCCGCCGCTATCTTCTTCATCGCCTCAACTTCCTGGAGGGCTTTCTGGGCTTCGGCCTTGGCAGATTTGGCGCTTTCAGGGGCAACTGCGAGCTCGGACTCTCGCGTCTTTGAGTCAAGTTCCAAACTCTCGTGTTTTTTCACGAGAGCCTGGAGCTCTTGCTGCACCTCGCCAACCCGCACTTCATGCTTCTCCCGCTCGGTGCGCTCCGTGGCCGCCTTCTTTTCGGCCCGGACAACGCTTGCTTAAGGGTCGCCACCTCAGTCGTGGCCCCTATGACACCAATAGCGATCCTGTCATTGTTTGCAACTGCATCTTTTTATATTATACTCCACAAGGTATTACTTACCTCCTTTTTCCCCGTGCTCCTTCTTGGCAAGGCCGAGCTCCTGCTCGGACTACTCAAGCTTCTGCTTCAGTGCATCCACCTCCGCAGTCAGTGCGTCTGAGCCTAGCAGCGAAGCCTGCATACGCATATTGACTTAATTCTGTTAGACTCCTGCGAATGTTATTAGATCCTCTATTCGGCTTTTCTTTCGGAACGCCAAACAGAGCATCAGGGGCTACTGTCTATGCGGTAATATTTTCATATATTTTTTACATACCTCAAAGCCTGTTAGAAGGCTGGCACATGCTTCGGTCAGCCCGCTCTTGGTGGACTGAACCTTCTGAATCACCGCACTCATAATGGTGCGGTGCTCCTCGTCGATGGAGGCACCGTTAAGCACCTCCAGCAAGTTATCCGGTGCCTCTGGTTGGGCGGAGGTCACCAACATCGTAGGCTTGCCCTTCTTCTTAGGGGGCCGCCTGCCGGACTCCGGAACCTTTGAAGGTTCCGGTACGGTGTCCGGTGAGGGGCCGGACTTAGAGCCCTCGGGGGTTTTGTCCCCTTGGCACCTGGAGTCCGGGAGGTTGCCTTGCGGCGCCTCCAGGACCACCTCCTCCTGGCTTGGAGCCTCCTGGGACAACACCTCGGCATTATCCGTAGGGCAGGGGAGGAGGCAGCCGGAAGTGAAGTGTTGTTCACATCCGACGAATCCAGGGAACCGCTCGACGACACGTCGAGCCAGTCTTTGGGCGGACTGCATAAATATATTCGGCGTCAGGAAAAACTATGCAATAAAGGAACGCCATGAGTCATTCTGGTATCCGAACACTTACGATTTTGCCTGGGGCTTGGCCCTGTGCGGCCACTCCTCTTTGCCGTCGTCGGCGTTGGTGGAGTAGTCCGGAAGGAGGGTCCTTCCTTTCTTGGACCCTCCGGCTTCCCCCGTTGGGGCGGCCTTCCTTTTCTTCTCTCCCCCCGCTGGGGGAGAGACATCTCTTTCCTCCTCCTCGTCTTCGTGGGAGGAGTCCGCCTCGGAATCATCGGACAACGAGTCCGATTCCACCGGGCGCCGGGAACTCTTCCGGGTTCCCGTGGCCTTCGTCTTGGCCTTCTTCTCCGGCACCACATAGGGGTCCGGAACCAGCAGCTTGGCCAAGCGAGCATCTACTGGGTCTTCGGGCAAAGGAGCCGGACAGTCGATCTGTCCGGACGTCTCCTGCCAATCTTGTCAAAGGTAAGGGAGCTTAGATCACGCATAGAGTCAAACTATGAAAGATAAATATCCTATAAGAGGTAAAAATAGCTTACCGCGCTGGCTTGACGCTGCGCGCTGAATCCGCGATCCTCAGTAGCGGATGCGGGAGCTTCGGCACCCTTGAATAGCACCTTCCAGGCATCTTCGTACTCGTGTCGAAGAGCCTGCTAAGAGTTCGGTGCTGGGCCGGATTGAACTCCCACAAGCTGAAAGCCCGTTGTTGGCACGGGAGTATCCGGGGGATGAGCATGACCTGGACTACATTGACAAGTATGAGCTTCTTGTTCACCAGGGTTTGGACGCATGTTTGGAGTCCGGTCAGCTCTCCTTTTTTGCCCCACGGCAGGTGATACGTCTCCAACGTATCTATAATTTTTGATTGCTCCATGCTACTTTAACTACTGTTTTAGGCAATATTGGGCTTTATTATCCACTTTTATATTATTTTTTGGACTAACCTATTAACCGGAGGCCCAACCCAGATTTGTTGTTTTATGACTATTTCAGTATTTCGAGGAAAAGGAATATCAGACGGAGTCAAAACGGAACGAAATCAACTGGAGAAGTTATTTTTGGAAGGAAATCCACCTGATCGACTTGGACCCCATGTCAGAAGAGCCACGAGGCGGTCATGAGGGTGGAGGGTGCGCCCTCCCCCCTGGGCGCGCCCCCCTGCATCGTGGGGTCCCCGTAGCTCCACCGACATTCCCCCTTCACCCATATATACCGTCGTACCCTAAAACTTCCAAAAAGAAGATAGATCGGGAGTTCCGCCGCCACAAGCCTCCAGAACCACCAAAAACCAATTGGGACCCCTTTCCGGTACCCTGCCGGAGGGGTGGTGTCGGTGTTCTGGGAACGGGGGTCCCCAGACTTGCTTGCCTGCGGCCTGCTGCGTGGCTGAGGGGAGGCCCAGCACGGCCCGGCTTCATCAACACAAGACCCAAGACCCTCGCGAGGGGCCAAGCCTCGCGGGGCGGACGACACGGTGCTTCCTTAGGCGCGGCCTCGTCAGGCTGGCTCACAAGGAGGCGGAGAGATCAAGGCGGGGTACCTCACAAGGTGCCCATGATGCAAGCCATGACGACCAAGGGTGCCAGGCGGGCGCCAGACCACGCAGTGTCCTCCCTTTCCTCTTTGGTGCAAAGGGGCAAGCGCAGGCGAGGGGATCAAGCAAAGGCATCCATTTCGGTGCAACAAGACCAAGACCAGTCCAACGGTGGGAAGGAGGTCATCGTGGAGCCTAGGACGTCGTCATCACAGGGCCTTTGGCACGCGAGGACCAACTTTAGCCAGGATAAGTGTACTGTATGTTGCCCTTCGAATTGGCCAATTGTTGGCGCCCTTCCCGCTCAATATTTGGGAAGAGGCCCAGGGCCCTAGCCTATAAATAGGACTAGCCATCATCAAGGATGAGGGATCGAGTACCCAGAATCCGAGCAAGGAGAGAGAGAGAGAGAAGGGCGGCTGAACTCCCCTAGTAGTTCATCGTCCCAGCAAGAACACGCCTTCGCGAGGCTGTTCTCCCTTGCACTATTCATCATCATCAGCCCAAGAGGCAATCCACCCACCACAAACTAGAGTAGGGTATTACACCACAATGGTGGCCCGAACTAGTATAAACTCTACGTCCCTTGCGTTCTTCTTTTGGTAGTTTAGATCCTTGCGAGACGGAGGGGTAGAGGGCATAATCTCCGTGCGCGCCCCAGAGTTCGAACCTTAAGGGTCTGCCGGAAGCCAAAATCCGACATTTGGCGCGCCAGGTAGGGGTGCGCCGGAGTCCACCTCTCTACCACTCCGCGTCCCATCGCACCATCATCACCATGTCCGGCGACCAGGCGGGCGACCAACATCCATGGGCAGCGTGGCCCGCCCGCGCGGAGCCGCCCGCCTCGGGCGACCCCGCGCCCCAGGCAGCTCGCGGTCCGCAGGGCGCTGCGGGCCGCGGGCGGCGCGGATAGGCTTCAGCAACCCTTACGCTGCGGCAAGCGCGGTCGGCAGCAAGGGCCTCCAATCATGTCGCGGCCACGACACCATACACCCGCCGGGAGCAAGCGAACTCGAGGGCCGCACTCACGCTGGACCGAGAGCTGCTGCAGTGTAGGCTGCTGGAAGGCGGTCGCGACGTGCTGCTAGAGCGGGTCGCCGAACTCCTGGGATTTGCCGCTTCGGGGGCTCACCCCTTCTGCATCCAGCTTCCGCCTCAAGCCCAGGGCGGCTCCCGCGGGGGCCCGCGCGCTCCCGTGGACCTCTAGGCTACACCGACACCAGCGAATCCGTCGGCGCCGGATTGGCAGTGGCGCTACCACCGCCCCGACGCGTGAGGGAGAAGGACTCGGTGCAGCCCACGGCGCCGGCGGGCAGCCGCGCTACCACACCGCGGTGGGCACGTCAAGCAGCGCCGCATGGCGCATGGAGCACTACAGCACAGCCTTCGGGGTAGCGGCGCCAGAAGATACGTGCCACACATGATGGACCAAGGGCATGCTCACGGGGGCGAACAAGGCTCGTTGCTCAGCCCAAGCTGGGGAGACGAGACACCAGAAGACGAGCTCTTCCGGGAGCCCCGGGACGGCTCCGCCGGCCACGCTGGAGGCGACAATTATCGGGTACCACTAATTCCTCAGGAGAAGGCATATGCTAATCATGGATCGCAGGAGGTGCAGGTCGCCGCAGCAAGTATCTGCCCCGCTCCCACAGCCTCCTACCCCTCGGGAGGGGGGCGCGAGGGGCTGCAGGAGAGGGGCAGGGACCCCACATCACCACCGCGGCGTTCGGAGCAAGGCGTTCTCAAGAGGTAGGCCCTCCGCTGGGGAGGCGCCCGAGGGCCTGCCCCTGGCGGAGGACCCGTGGTCGTCGGGGGAACCGCCGGCGACCGCTCTACCCCACCAGCGGCGTCCTGGTTTCCGGTCATCGTTGGTGGTACTAGAGTGTGGCGCAAGGCGAGGCCCTCGTTTGGCGATATGAAGCAAGGCCGGTACCTGTGAAGAAGGCCCAGTGCCTGTGAAGCTCGCCGCCCCGTGACACTCTCACGTAATGAGTGGGGTTGTACACGCCCCGGAGTCTCAGGGGTGCCGGCCTCAGGCCCTGGGGCTCCCTCCCACGCCCAGTGGACAGCACTTAGCTCCGCGCTGGTGAGAAGATGTCCAAGACTAGATTAGGTGCCGGACGCGGCCTTTTGTCTGCTTTTATTGCCTTCTTCTCTTGGTTGTAACTGTTTCCCTGCTGGATTTAAGTTGGATTCTAATTTGAGATTTGCGTGCGTTCGGGGAAGGGGTGCTTAGTCTCGTTCGAGCTATTTCTTGCGCTCTGGTTACCGCTTCACTACAGCTGCCTCCCCAAGCGAGCCCCTCGCGAGTCGGGCCGGGCCAGGCTCGTGCACAGCCCAGACTGCCGTTATCTCTCCTTCTCGGGAGGACTTTCCGGTACCTGCGGAGGATGTCCCTTTGGGAAATTGTCCGGAGCATGTGAAGAAGGCGAATGCCTGTGAAGCTATCGCGTTTATGAAAAGGCCCGGAGCCTGTGAAGCTATCGCGTTTATGAAAAGGCCCGGAGCCTGTGAAGAAGGCGAATGTCTGTGAAGCTATCGCATTTATGAAAAGGCCCGGGGCCTGTGAAGAAGGCGAATGCCTGTGAAGCTATCGCGTTTTTGAAAAGGCCCGGAGCCTGTGAAGAAGGCGAATGCCTGTGAAGCTATCGCGTTTATGAAAAGGCCCGGAGCCTGTGAAGAAGGCGAATGCCTGTGAAGCTATCACGTTTATGAAAAGGCCTGGAGCCTGTGAAGAAGGCGAATGCCTGTGAAGCTATCGCGTTTATGAAAAGGCCTGGAGCCTATGAAGAAGGCGAATGCCTGTGAAGCTATCACGTTTATGAAAAGGCCCGGAGCCTGTGAAGAGGGCCAGCGCCTGTGAAGCCCCTCGCTAATAGCACCTGCGCGTCCTATGATTTCAACTAGAGAACACTCAGGACACCACGTCCTCCCACGAGCTGCCTCAGGGCCTGCGCGAAACAAAGGTAAACCAACCAGACGCCAGGCGCGGATGCTCGCACAATATAATAGCTGCTAATACGATCTACACAAGTTTTACATGAGGGGCTTCCCCTCCCAAAATGCTCTCACGACCATCAGGCCAAACACCTGAGTTCTATCCATGCAGGGCGAAAAGACAGGAGCAACACACAGTCAGTCTGACAAATCCCCCAAGGCATCCTCGGGAGCACCTCCCGAGCCGCCACTGGTATCGCTGGACTCGCCACCGCTACCTGCACCGTCGCCAGCGGCGTCAGGGCCATCCACCACACCGCCTTCCTCGGCAACCACGATCACGTCGTCGTTATCCGAAGCAAAGGCCTTCACAAGAGCGTCCATGTTGTTTTCCACCCAGTCTGCCAGGTCGCCTCGGACGGCCTGGGGGACTGGGGCGATGACGGCGTCGAAGTCAAAGTGGGGATCCATGTCCTGAAGATGGCTGAAGACACGGGAAAAGGCGCGCCCGAGCAGGGCGCGACTCCTCTCCTCCACCAACCTGTCGGCCCTGGCCGGCCACGCCTCCAGCTGCGTCACCATGGCGGTGAAGAACTGCAGGTTGCCAGCATAGTTGATCGTGTGCAGCTCGCCGACAGCCGCCTCGCAGACGTTGCCCAAGGCTACGTTGGCCCTCTCCCTGAGCGTAGCCAGCATGGGGCCGTGCACGTGCTCCAGGACCTGCCGCTGGCGTATCTCATCAGCGTTTTGGCGCTTGATGGCCTCGGCCTCTTCCACCCGCCGACGAAGACGAAGCACCTCGGCCTGCAGAGCAGCCGACTCCTTTTGCGCTGCCTCAAGGGCGGCCCGGGAAGCGTCGGCTCGCCGCGTCGCCTTGTCCCGTTGGGCCCTTAGGGCTGTGGTTCTCCCCTCAGCCTCAACCCGGATCAACTCCAGCTTCCTCTCGAACTCGCGCTCGAGGCCTTGGCGCGCTGTCGCCACCCGACGACCAACCTCCTCCAGGACACGTGCCTCCCGTGCAGCGACTTCATCTTCCGCCTGCATCACCAGGCGCTCCCTCGTCTCCAACCGCTCGTACTCGCGGGTACGTTCAGCGGCTTCCAGCGTCAACGCCTCCTCATGTCTCTGGAGCTCAGCTGGGTCGCCAGAGGCCACCCTCATCGACGCAAGGGCCACCTCGCGCAGTTCCACTTGCTCCTCCAACGAGTGGCATCAGGCCAGGAGCTCCCGAGCCCGCTCCTCCGCAGCTTCTCGCCGTCGTTCGGCTCCCAGGGCCTCCTCAGCGGCCTGGGATCGGGCCGCCCGAGAGGCATCCAGCACCGCCTTCGCCTCTTCACCATCAAGGTCACGCTGATGGCGCGCGAGGGCAACGGCGACTTCCAGCTCGCGTCGCCCAGCAGCCAGGCGCAGGCCCTCGGCCTCCAGACGCGCGTCTTCGCCGGCGAGCTCCTCCCCAAGCAGGTCCACCGCGTCGGCTGCCCTTCGAAGGAACTCTTGGCAACGAGCACGACGCTCCCGAGCGCGCTCGAGCACGTCTTCCGCACCATCGTCCAACCCAAACTGGCGTCGGAAGCTCGAGCACATCGCTCCCCCTCCGGGCAGGGGGCTGGGGGCTGGCGCCCTCACGATGGCCAGGCGCGCCGTACCAGAAGCCCGGCCTAAGGCCAGCACGTCTTCAGAAGAAGGGCGAAGGGAGCGCCTCAGCCAGTCGCAGTCCGCGGCCAAGCGGGGAGCCCATGGCAGGCTGGTCGTGTCAAGCGAGGGCCCGTGAAGGAAGATCGCAGGAAGAGAAGGGCTGCAGGGCACCTCGGGACGGCTCCCCCCTTCGTTCGTCCTCACCACAAGAGTTGTGCTGCTCGGAACGTTTTGAGGCAGCGGGGGAGGTGAAGCCAAAGGAGGCGGCACCTCAGCGGCTCCCACGATCTCAGCAGGAAGAGGCCTGCAGAGTAAGGATCAGTAGACGCAACAAGGGGATCAGGAGCCAGGAAAGGAGAAGGCTTACTCGTCGGTAGCGAAGTACTTCTGGCGCTTCAGCAGGCGACAAGAGAAGTCATCACCCAGGGCCTCCCTTTTCCTCCGGAGGGCCTCGAAATCCGCACGGAAGCGGCCCAGGAGAAGAGCGCAAGGACCAACCTGTGATGAAGACGAAGCAGCAGAGCGGCCCGCGTCAGGGGTGCATGCCTGACGCGTACTGCCAATCACCTCGTCGGAAGGCACGGCCGGGGCCTCAGGAGCCTCGGACCCAGGCGCTGGAAGTAGCTGCTTGCCACCCACGTCTTCAGCAGCACGGACCTCAGGAGCCGTTCCCTCGAGGGCATCGCTGGGCGCCGTCACCTCCTCGGGAGCCTTCTCGGCCTCTGCCACCTCCTGCCTCCCTGCTCTGCCACTCGAGGAGGATTCGCCTTGACCGACCAGAAGGGGGGTCACCACCACAGGGTTCACGCTATGCCCTTGGAAGCCAGCGGGGCGCAGCCCCCATTCGTCGAAGGAGGGCATCTGCTTCACGAAGTCGTCCCTGTTCTGGCAAAGGTACAGCAGGGCCCCTCCCCGCTGGATGCTGCCCGGGTTGGGGTCACCCGTCAGGGCCAGGAGCACTGTCCTTAGCGCCCCAGGCGCCAGGTCTTCTTCCTGGAGCCTCATGCTGTCGCCATGCCCGTTGAAGGCCCACATTCGGCGGGAATGGCGCTGGAGAGGGGCAATGCGGCGAAACAGGAACTCCTTCACAACCTTGGGCGCCGTCATGCCGAGCGATCTCAAGAACGTGAAGCGGCACCAGACGAAGGCGAGCCGGGGGCTCACGAGCGTCTCCTGGCCCCAGCCCGAGTTGGGTACGGCAGGTGAGGTTGGCTTCGCCAGCAGGGGGCCGGGCACCCCGACATCGACGTACAACCACCGTTCGCGGAACCCCGCAGGAGGTGAAGGAAGCTTAAAGTCGATTCCCGAGGCCGCAGTCTCAGACGCGGCGATGAAGCTCATGCACGCTGAGCATTGAGCCGGGTCAGCAAGGCGCAGAGAGAAGAAGTGGCGCAGCAAGGCAACGGAAGGAGGGATGCCCATCATCGCCTCGCAGACAAAGGCGAAGACCGAAAGGAGGGTGATGGATTCAGGACCCAGATGCATCATATGGATCTGATAATGAGAGGGGACGGCCTTGAAGAAATCAGAAGAGGGGGGAACCAGACCCGCCCACAAGGCATCAGCGAAATAATGGACCTGAGTGATTATCCTGTCAGTGGGGAAGTGAGACGTAGACCAGGCCATCGTTCTCCCACACTCTTTGAAGGTGGTGGCCAGAGCCGGGCTGAGCTTATCCAGGCACTCTCGATTGAGTATGATCGATCTACCGACGGCGGGGTTCACCGACGGCGGCGAGCGAGACGGAGTCATGGGTTTCTTCCCTTTCTCCTTCTTCGTCGGAGGCATGGCGATGGGAAGGAGGGGGAGATGTGAGATGTGATTGGAGACAAGAGTCGGAGTCCAAAGGGAGGAAGGACAGGAGACGGTCAAGCAGCAAGAAGGGGAGCGGTTGTGTACAACTGCAAGTCCACTTAGCAAGGCGCAAAATAAGGAAGCATGGGGGAACAGTGCCGCCCACGTCCAATCAAACCGCCATGCGGCGCCCAAGGCCGCAGGCTGTTGGGGACCGCGACGCTTTGCCCTTGCCCTTTTGCCTCTCGGCATGGCCAAGTCCGGGCGCGCCTTGGGCCCGTGGGCTACTGTCGGCGTTCTGGGAACGGGGGTCCCCAGACTTGCCTGCCTGCGGCCTGCTACGTGGCTGAGGGGAGGCCCAACACGGCCCGTCTTCATCAACACAAGACCCAAGACCCTCGCGAGGGGCCAAGCCTCGCGGGGCGGACGACACGGTGCTTCCTCAGGCGCGGCCTCGTCAGGCTGGCTCACGAGGAGGCGGAGAGATCAAGGCGGGGTACCTCACGAGGTGCCCATGACGCAAGCCATGACGACCAAGGGTGCCAGGCGGGTGCCAGACCGCGCAGTGTCCTCCCTTTCCTCTTTGGTGCAAAGGGGGCAAACGCAGGCGAGGGGATCAAGCAAAGGCATCCATTTCGGTGCAACAAGACCAAGACCAGTCCAACGGTGGGAAGGAGGTCATCGTGGAGCCCAGGACGGCGTCACCACAGGGCCTTTGGCAGGCGAGGACCAACTTTAGCCAGGATAAGTGTACTGTATGTTGCCCTTTGAATTGGCCAATTGTTGGCGCCCTTCCCGCTCAATATTTGGGAAGAGGCTCAGGGCCCTAGCCTATAAATAGGATTAGCCATCCCCAAGGATGAGGGATCGAGTACCCAGAATCCGAGCAAGGAGAGAGAGAGAGAGAAGGACGGCTGAACTCCCCGAGCAGTTCATCGTCCCAGCAAGAACACGCCCTTGCGAGGCTGTTCTCCCTTGTACTATTCATCATCATCAGCCCAAGAGGCAATCCACCCACCACAAACTAGAGTAGGGTATTACACCACAATGGTGGCCCGAACTAGTATAAACTCTGCGTCCCTTGCGTTGTTCTTTTGGTAGTTTAGATCCTTGGGAGACGGAGGGGTAGAGGGCATAATCTCCATGCGCGCCCCAGAGTTCGAACCTTAAGGGTCTGCCAGAACCCGAAATCCGACAGGGGATCCATCTCCGGTGGCCATCTTCATCATCCCGGCGCTCTCCATGACGAGGAGGGAGTAGTTCACCCTCGGGGCTGAGGGTATGTACCAGTAGCTATGTGTTTGATCTCTCTCTCTCTCGTGTTCTCTCTCGTGTTCCTCTATGGCACGATCTTGATGTATCCCGAGCTTTGCTATTGAAGTTGGATATTATGATGTTTCTCCCCCTCTACTCCTTTGGGATGAATTTAGTTTCCCCTTTTGAAGTAATATTATCGGATTGAGTCTTTATGAGAACACTTGATGTATGTCTTGGTGATCAACTTGCGGGTTTCGTGACATTGGGAACCTATGCATAGGGGTTGGCACACGTTCTTGATTCTCCCGTAGAAACTTTGGGGCGTTCTTTGAAGTACTTTTATGTTGGTTGGATAAATCTGAGATTGTGTGATGCATATCGTATAATCATGCCCACGGATACTTGAGGTCACAATGGAGTATCTAGGTGACATTAGGGTTTTGGTTGATTTGTATCTTAAGGTATTATTCTAGTAAAAACTCCAGGGTTGTTTGTGACACTTATAGGAATAGCCCAACGGATTGATTTGAAAGAATAACTTTGTGGTGGTTTCGTACCCGACCATAATCTCTACGTTTGTTCTCCGCTATTTGTGGCTTTGGAGTGACTCTTTGTTGCATGTTGAGGGCTTGTCATATGTTCTATCTATGTTATTATTGATGAGAGAACTTGCACTAGCGAAAGTATGAACCCTAGGCCTTGTTTCCTATCATTGCAATACCGTTTACGCTCACTTTTACCACTTGTTACCTTGCTGTTTTTATATTTTCAGTTTACAAAAACCTATATCTTCTATCCATATTGCACTTGTATCACCATCTCTTCGCCGAACTAGTGCACCTATACAATTTACCATTGTATTGGGTGTGTTGGGGACACAAGAGACTCTTTGTTATTTGGTTGCAGGGTTGCTTGAGAGAGACCATCTTCATCCTCATGCCTCCTACGGATTGATAAACCTTAGGTCATCCACTTGAGGGAAATTTGCTACTGTCCTACAAACCTGTGCACTTGCAGGCTCAACAACATCTACAAGAAGAAGGTTGTGTAGTAGACATCAAGCTCTTTTCTGGCGCCGTTGCCGGGGAGGCTAGGTAAGTGAAGGTATATAAAAGAAAACCTTTTTGTCTAGTTTAGTTTATAAAAGAATCTTTTTGTTTCTTGTTTTAGCACTAGTTTAGTTTATAAAAGAAAACTACAAAAAAATGGAATTGAGTTTGTCTCATACGCTTCACCTTTTTAATATCTTTCGTGAGTATGATGGAAAGGAAGATTGTGCGAAAGCGCTAGAAGAAGAAATCTATAAAATGTTTGGCACTAAATATTTGAATGATGAGCATGATTGCAATGTTGTCAGTACGAATTCTTTGAATATCCATGATGCTAATGATGATTGCACTAGTTATGATGAAAATGTCTCCTATAAGCGTGTCAATTTTTGTGGAGTGCATTGGGTTTGCAAGGACACACCAAATAGGGAAGATAGATATTGCAAGAGGCATAAGTGCTTAGAAACTAAAGAGTTCCAAGAAAGGCTAAATGCTAGTGCTGATAATTTAAGATATATTAGCCGTACTTGTGAACTTTGTAACGAACATGGTCATTTAAATATCAATTGCAAATTGTTTCATGATCGAATCGTGTCCAAAAATTGTGATGACTTGATTTCCCTTGCACATTATAATGAACTAAGTTTGCTTTTGGGTTATGAAGAATTGAAATGTCAGACTAAGCATATTCCAGAATATAACCTCAAGAAATTCCTCGATATTGATCTAGAAGAAATTTATATGTATTGTGCGGTGAATTGCATTGAAAATCCTTATATTGCCAATTACATAAAGAAAAGAAAACAAATAGAGGATGAAGAGAATACTAACAAAAGGGAAGAGACTTCCCAATATCCTCCTATTATTTCTTATGATGAATCAGGTAAGGAGGAGGAACCTTCTATTCAACCAATCTCATTAATAAGGAGCTCCAAAAAGAGGATTGAACCCACACAAGATGTGGTGAAGAAGAAGAAAATAAAAAGGAAGAGAGGTAAAAAGGTATCTCTCCCAAATAAAGTTGCTCCTATTATTGCTATGCCCCATGAAAATGAAGATGATACACTTGATGATGATCTCGTTATGCCTATTGCTTGTTGTGATGATTATGATTGGGAAGATAATGATACTCCTTATGATCTTGAAAATCTTTTTGGCACTTGCTTGGAAGAATATGATAATAATGTTTGCTATACTATTGGTGCTATCCATACTATTAATGATGAGAGTGATTATGCTTATGACACGAAAAGGCCCAAGCTTGGGGAAGCTATGTTTGATGAGGATGACATATTTAAGAATATATTTGCTGCAATTAATGTTTGTCCCAAGCTTGGGGATCCTACGTTTGATGAAATTTTTAGCCTTCCATGTTTTGATATGCAAAGTGATTATGATGAGAACAAAGTTGCTACTTATGATGATTATTGTGATAAAACTTATGCTATAAAAAGTAGTGATGATTATATTTATAAAACTTGTCATGATTATGAGTATCCTTTCTCTGAACATTACTCTTTTAATGTGGAAGCAATTTATAGTATTCAAGTCTCTTATGATACTCCCACTATTCTGAATGAGAAGAATTTTGCTTATGTGGAGAGTAATAAAATTTCTATGCTTGTAGATCATGAAAAGAATGCTTTAGGTGTTGGTTATATTGTTGAATTAATTCATGATGCTACTGAAAATTATTATGAGGGAGGAACATATGCTTGTAGGAATAGCAATAATGTCAAGTTTCCTCTCTATGTGCTAAAAATCTTGAAGTTAGCAGCAGCCCTTTAGACTCTAGGAAAAATGGCGCCCCTCCCACCCCACCTCTCCTCCCACCCCACCGAAGGCGACCATGGCGCCGGCCGTGATCTACCCTGATCTCTCCACCAAAAACCCATTCTACTCTGATGGATCCATTCAATGATCCATCCTCCATCGCCCACCGATTGGATTTTTCATTTGGTCATCATTTTAGAGGTGAGATTCGTAAGTATTTCCAATCTTCAGTCAACCCTATCTCCTCCTCCTATGGTTTCTATCTCGTGGTCTCCTTTGCAAGATTTACTTTCCATCTGAATCCCCACAATGTGAGCTTGGCACTCTCATCATGCACGGGTGGTGCATTTGATTCATTGGAGGTATCTCATATCAAAGGCAATGTTTTCAAGTTCAAAGTATGTTCCAAGGCGGTGGGTTTCTTCCTGGTTCGTAAATCTTTCTTCAGCTGTGATGCTTTCAAATGTTACTTCCATCTATGGAGTGGGGGTGGCCCAAATTGGATCTATGAAGAAAAGAAGTGGTGCAAAGAGCAAGATGCTGAGTGGACTATTGTCACACGTCGTCACAAAGGTAAACATGGTCATCTTGTTCCTACTGCTCAAGTTTACCACAAAATTCTTGGACAACTTTCTCCATCACGCACGAGTAATGTATCTCATGGAAATCACCTGCTAACGGGAGCAAATACAACTCCCCTGGGTCCTACGCAGATTGGCCAGCCTATTCACGATGATCGTGATTATCGCGCACCGCCGGTGGATGCAACTGCATGCATGCATAGCGGATCGGCCCTTGGTGTGGATAGGGCAAATTTGAATCAGTCGGCCCAGTTAGTCCCAGCGGAGCCCAATAGACCATCTATTTTGGGCCGGCCCACACACACGGAAGTTGTACCGTCTAGGCCGATACCCACTAGTATTACTACGTATATTATCTGCAACAGATGTCTTGGTACTGGGCACAAGCGCAATCAATGCACCAATCAAATCAGATGCCGTGTTTGTTACCGATACAACCATATGGCTAGATTTTGTTTCAACAAGAATATCAAAGTGAATACATATCGGGTTAAACGAACACAAGATCATTATCGGGTCCAACAAACACAGGATCCTCTACCTGATATATCTGCAACCCGCATAGTCCCCTCAGCTTCTCACCTCTGCTTTCCATCCTCTGCTCCACCTGCCACAGCTGCAACCAACGAGATGGCCTACTTCCCTTGCAACCCTCTCCCCCACCTTCCTCCAGGTACTGCAATCGTCCTGCCTGGTCCGCTTCGTGCTCGCCGTGGCTATGTGGTTTTTGGTGGTGAGCTCCCGATGGTTTGTGACGAGCGGGCCATCGCCACACTCGTGCCTGATGTATCTGCTGAGGAGTTCCATGGCGCCATTGCCCTGATCACCACCTACTTGGAGGGGCGCGGCTGGCGCATAAACTACACGTCTCGCTGTGGTATGGGTACTGCGCTTATTCAGTTTACTACTACATGTTCGCGAGACACTGCTGTCAGTCTTAGTCCGTTCCAGATTGGGGATTCAGTTCTCAGAATTAGCAGACAGGACAGAGGAATAAATTATCGAAGCATTACTTTCACGCATGATGTTTGGATCTTACTTATGAACTACCCTCTTGAGTGCTGGGATGTGGGGGTCATTGGACGCACTGTTTCTCCATATGGCCGTTTTTTGATTTGGAATAAAGATCCTAGGGACAAATCGAGGGTTATTGTTAAAATCAGAGTTATGAATGTGGATACTATTCCTGTTAGCCTGGTAGTTCTGAGAAACCTAGATGATGTGGGATATGGTGATTCCTAGACATGTCCAACATACATTCTGTCTCGGGAGTCGATTGGACAGCAAGGAGGAGATGAGGACCCTCTGCCACCTGATGGTGGCAACCCTCATCCACTTCCTCATATTCATGGAGGGTTTTGGCATGATGAGGTCTTAGGGAATATCCCCATGGATCAGGTAGTGATTAACCCCCACAATGAGAATCTTGGTGCCCCATATGAAGATGTTCATGCTGCTCAGAATGACAATGTTAATCTCTCTGTTGAAAATCAAACTGCTGCTGTTCATCAGAATTTTGCTGAACATGTGGAGTCACCAGCTAGGGAGGCTTCTCAGGGGCCCATATTGATCCACTCTAATACTCATTATGTGGCTGCTCATGAGACTCTAGGACCTGATTATATCCCAATTAATCTCACTCTCCAGGCCAACACTCAGAATGCTCCCAGCCCAGTGTTCATTCCCATGAACTGCAATATGAATTACAATGATATTCCATCCTCCAGTAGTGCCCAGCCTGTACAAACAAGCAACATAGCAGTTGAAGGTGAATCTGAACACATTAAGGTTCTCAAGGAGCTCATTGGTAATATTGTTACTAATGCACAGGATATTCTCCCAAAGCTTGGAGGCAGTAAGATTGTAAATGCAACTTGCAATGTAGTGGATGTTGTGGGTACTAATGGCAACAACAAAAGATGTTTCCTGCAGATTCAGACAATCCAAGATGAGCCTCCCAAAAACTCCAGCTCTGTTAGTATTGAGGAGATTACTGGCCAGGAATTTGCAGAAGTTCAGAAGCCAGCACACAGGCAGAAAAAAAAGAAAATTGTTGATGATTCATTCTGCAGGAGGAGCAACAGGATTGCTAAGCTCACTAAGGGATTCAAGGATCAGGCTACTGTAGAAGCCAACATAAAGGAAGCCAGAATGGAACACAGCACTCAGCAATGTCCCAAGAAAATGAAGAAGGATGTCACTGTCAATTTGGGTCCCCAGTTTGATGCTATTATTATAAATAAGCATGCACCACCTCCTCCAGAAATCCCTATAAAGACTTTGCAGGCCATTGGCACTGGACCATGTAAGATGGCTCCTCATGAGGTGTCCTCTAGTGCCCTGCAATATGACAGTTCTGATGAATAGTAGCTGCTACTGCATTGTGGGCTTTGTTGGCTCCCATAACTGCCAACTAGTTATGATTTCCATGCTTTATATTTGCTCTTCTGTGCTATCTGGATGCCTGCGTGCATCAGCTATCAGTTTGGTTGTAATAATTACTCTATGTGTTACCTCTGTCACTATGAACTTGCTATCAGAAGTACCTGCTATCATATGTGTCAGCTATATATGGTGATCTACCTATCCATGCACCACCCAGCATATTGTGGTTACTATTATATGTTTGACACAATCTGTTCCAGCTATATCACCAATCTTTTTTATTGTTCATATTATGCTTTTCGTAATATGATCCAATTCTACCACCTATATCATTTTTCATGAATAGGAGATGGAATATTTTAAACTGGAATGTGAGAGGTATTAACTCCACAGCTAGATGGAATGATATTAGAAAGAAAATTGAAGAAAGTGCTTGCTGTATCATGACCTTTCAAGAAACCAAGAGAGACATATTTGACAACACATATATCAAGAATTTTTGCCCCAAAAGATTCAACCAATATTGTTATTCACCCTCTAATGGCAGCTCTGGAGGATTGATTACTATTTGGAATGGTAATATTATGAAAGGCAAGATAATATCCAAAAGCTACTTCCAGATCACCATTGAGTTTACATCTAACCTGGACAATTCATGTTGGTTCCTCACTAATGTATATGGGCTCAACTGCAATGAAGGTAAAATGGAGTTCATTGACTGGCTATTAATTTAAATATGCAACAATCCAAATTATGGATGATCGTTGGTGACTTTAATTTTATAAGAAGCCCTGAAAATAGGAATAAACCAGGAGGTGATCCTGTCAGTATGATGACTTTCAATAATATTATTGTCAATTTGGATCTAGTTGAAATCTCCCTCAAAGGAAGATCCTTCACTTAGAGCAATAAACAAGATGAGCCTCTTTTAGAAAAGCTTGATTGGATATTCACTAATCCCCACTGGACTACTGCTCATCCATCTACTATGGCCATTCCATTGGCTAAAATCACATCTGATCATGTGCCTATCAAAATTATAATTGACAGCAACATCCCCAAAAGCCAGATATTCAGATTTGAACAATATTGGATTGAATTTAGTGGATTTCTTGAAACAGTGGAGAAGCACTGGATGAATTCAACCCATTACTCTGATTCTGCTAAAAATATAAACTCAAAATTCAAGGCTATCAGAAGAGGACTGAAAGCATGGAGTAAACAATACTCCCAGCTGAATAAAATAATTGATAATTGTTGTTTCTATGTGAAAATTATGGATGGCATTGAGGAACAAAGACTGCTATCTAGGATTGAAATGAATTTTAGAGCTTTACTTGTCAAGCATACAAACAAGTTATTGGAGGCTAAGAGAATATATTGGAGAATTAGGGCAAATATAAGATGGGCTAACTTGGGGGATGAAAATACTAAATTCTTTCATGCCATTGCTACCTATGCATTCAGGCACAACTACATCACATATCTTATGACTATGGATGGTCAACAAGTTTTTGAACATGACCATAAAGCTGCTATTATATGGGATTCTTTCAAAAATAGAATAGACACTGTTTCCACATACTCACAAGACTTTGATATATCACATCTTGCCATGGAAGAAGATTTACCTGATCTTGATAGACCTTTTTCCAATGAAGAAATAGATGATATCATTAATAAAATGCCCAATGATAAATCCCCTGGTCCTGATGGTTTCAATGGACTATTCATGAAGAAATGTTGGCACATCATCAAACAATATTTCTACAAATTCATTAATGATTTTTATAATGAAGTTGTATCACTTGCTCCTGTCAACAATGCCTATATAACTCTGATACCTAAGAAAGATAATCCTGAATCACCTGATGATTATAGGCCAATCTCTCTTGTAAGTATGCCAATCAAAATACTTACAAAACTCCTTGCCAATAGAGTCCAGCAGATTATTATTTCCAGAGTTAGCAAGAATCAATATGGATTCATTAAGACAAGGAATATACAAGACTGCCTTGCTTGGAGTTTTGAATACATACATATGTGTCACAAATCCAAGAAAGAAATCATCATTTTTAAGATTGATTTTGTAAAGGCTTTTGATAAAGTGAATTATATGGCCATCTTATTCATGATGAAGCATATGGGATTCAGCAGTAAATGGAATAGATGGGTAACTGCTATACTATCCACTGCTACTACTTCTGTCCTACTAAATGGTGTTCCTGATAAGTGCATACAATGCAAATGTGGAGTCAGACAAGGAGATCCTTTCTCCCCTTTATTATATGTTATGGTTGGAGAATTATTGCAAATTTTGGTAAATGAAGCATGGAGGAATGGCCAACTTTCTTTGCCCATTGAAACAAACTATACTGAATGCTACCCTATCATACAATATGTTGATGACACACTTGTTATTCTGCCAGCTGATGAGGTACAAATCAGGAAGTTTATTGAGATCCTTGACAAGTTTTCTAAATTTACTGGACTTGTAGTAAACTACAGTAAATCCTCTATGGTACCTATCAATATCTCTGATGACAAAGCTATGGATCTGGCCAATACCTTTAACTGCAAAAAGGAAACTATGCCTTTTACATATCTTGGCCTGCCCATGGGATCCACTAGGCCTAAAGTATCTGACTTGATGCCCATGGTATCTAGGCTTGATCACAGGCTTGCTGGTATTGCCACCATGATGTCATACCCTGGGAGACTTGTTCACCTAAAATCCATTGTTGCTGCTCTGCCTATCTTTGCTATGTGTTGCATCAGAGTTCCATTCACCATTCTGGACCATTTTGAAAAATCAGGTAGGAACTTCCTATGGTATGGCAAAGATATCAATAAAAAGGGGAACTGCCTTGTAAAATGGGATAATGTATGATTGCCAAAAAAGCAAGTGGCCTGGGAGTGCTAGATCTAAGAGTTCAAAACAAAACTCTGCTTACTAAATTCCTATTCAAGTTCTTTAACAGGCAAGATATTCCCTTCTGGTGGAGAGACTGCTGCTCGATTCTGAGAGATTTTAAAGACATGACCATAAGCTATGCTGGGAATGGTAATACAATCAAGCTATGGTCAGATAAATGGTGTTCTCAAATACTCTCTCAGGCCATGCCTCAACTATGCTCCTATGTAAAAAATTCTAAGATCACACTTGCATCGGCCAACAATATGGAAGAGGATGAATTCTATGATTTATTCCATCTGCCAATGTCTACTATTGCAGTACAACAGAGCATCAACCTAAGAATTGATAAACAACAGAGATAACCAACAAATACCTGATTCATGGAAGTTTTACTGGGGTGGTACCAAAAATCCTAACAAGAGAATATATCTTGAATATATGGGAAAACCTGTTGATGCTCCTAAACCTTTCCAATGGATTTGGAAATCTTGTACCCTACCCAGACAGAAATTCTTTTTTTGGCTTCTACTGCAAGACAGATTGAATACTAGAGATCTATTAAACAGGAAGAATTTCTACATTGAGACAAGTAAGTGTGAATTATGTGATTATGAGCCTAATGAACATCTAATGCACCTATTTTTTAGTTGTGATTTCATCCAAAACTTCTGGATGAAAATTGGTTACCAATGGGATACTGATCATAATTTGACGGAGATGTTAATGGAAGAAATTAAACAAGATACTTATGGATGTTTCAAAGAGTGCTTAATAGTTGGTTGCTGGAGTCTATGAAAGCACAGAAATAGCATAATATTTGATCACAAAACTAAGAATATGGCCTTCTGTATAGTCATGTTTAAGAAGCACTTTAGCATGATCATAAAGAAGGCCAAACCTGGTTTGAAGGAGGGCATGCAGAGCTGGCTTGACACTTTGTAGATTTTTCTTTTATGTTTACTTCTTGATCCACCCTGTAAATCCATTTGTACTTGTCCCACCTTATTAATGAAAATGAGAATTACAGTGGGGGTCTTCCCCACTGTTTGTTGCTCAAAAAAAAATCTTGAAGTTATGCTTGTTTTACCTTCCTATGCAAGTTGATTCTTGTCCCCATAAGTTGTTTGCTCACAAACTCCCTATGCATAGGAAGTGGGTTAGACTTAAATGTGCTAGTCATATTCTTCATGATGCTCTCTTTATGTTTCAATTCTTATCTTTTATGTGAGCATCATTGAAATCATCATGCCTAGCTAGGGGCGTTAAACGATAGCGCTTGTTGGGAGGCAACCCAATTTTATTTTAGTTTATTTCTCTTTGGTTCTGTTTAGGAATAGATAATACATCTAGCCTCTGTTAGATGTGGTTTTATGTTTTAATTAGTGTTTGTGCCAAGTAGAAACTTTGGGAAGACTTGG
The DNA here is from genome assembly GCA_032464435.1 of Aegilops umbellulata. Lineage (NCBI taxonomy): Eukaryota > Viridiplantae > Streptophyta > Magnoliopsida > Poales > Poaceae > Aegilops > Aegilops umbellulata. Next base: position 642,597,910 of record CP136060.1, on the reverse strand, counting down.
GTGAAGTCTTTATGATCATGCTGTAAAAACACAAACTTTAGCGCTCACGAGATTAGCTAGAACTTTTTACTGCAGAGTTCTATTTAGTTGATTCTTTTTGCAGATGATTACTAGACAAATTCCTCAGGTCCACCAATTTATTTTAGAATTTTTAGAGTTCCAGAAGTTTGCGTTAGTTACAGATTACTACAAACTGTTCTGTTTTTGACAGATTCTGTTTTTCATTGTGTTGTTTGCGTATTTTGATGAATCTATGGCTAGTAAAATAGTTTATAAACCATAGAGAAGTTCGAATACAGTAGGTTTAACACCAATATAAATAAATAATGAGTTAATTACAGTACCTTGAAGTGGTGTTTTGTTTTCTTTCGCTAACGGAGCTCACGAGTTTTCTGTTAAGTTTTGTGTTGTGAAGTTTTCAAGTTTTGGGTAAGGCTTCGATGGACTATGGAATAAGGAGTGGCAAGAGCCTAAGCTTGGGGATGCCCAAGGCACCCCAAGGTAATATTCAAGGACAACCAAGAGCCTAAGCTTGGGGATGCCCTGGATGGCATCCCCTCTTTCGTCTTTGTTCATCGGTAACTTTACTTGGAGCTATATTTTTATTCACCACATGATATGTGTTTTGCTTGGAGCGTCATTTTATTTTCTTTAGCTTTGCTTGATGTTTGAATAAAATACCAAGATCTGAAATTTTTAAATGAGAGAGAGTCTTCACATAGTTGCATAATAATTATTTAGCTACTCATTGATCTTCACATATATCTTGTTGGAGTAGTTTGTCATTTGCTCTAGTGCTTCACTTATATCTTTTAGAGCACAATGGTGGTTTTATTTTGAAGAAATAGATGAACTCTCATGCTTCACTTATATTATTTTGAGAGTCGTTAATAGCATGGTAATTTGCTTAATGTTAATATACTTAGTGTTCAAAATATGTGAAACTTTCTTTTGAGTGAATTGAATACTAAGATAAATTTAATGCTTGATAATTGTTTTGAGATATGGAGGTAATAATATCAAAGTCGTGCTAGTTGATAATTGTGAACTTGAGAAATACTTGTGTTGAAGTTTGCAAGTCCCGTAGCATGCACGTATGGGTAAAGTTGTGTAACAAATTTGAAACATGAAGTGTACCTGGCTTGTGCATCCTTATGAGTGGCGGTCGGGGACGAGCGATGGTCTTTTCCTACCAATCTATCCCCCTAGGAGCATGCGTAGTAGTACTTTGCTTCGAGGGATAATAAACTTTTGCAATAAGTATATGAGTTCTTTATGACTAATGTGAGTCCATGGATTATACGCACTTTTACCTTTCCGCATTTGATAGCCTCTTCGGTACCGTGCATTGCCCTTTCTCACCTTGAGAGTTGGTGCAAACTTCGCCGGTGCATCCAAACCCCGTGATACGATACGCTCTATCACACATAAACCTCCCTATATCTTACTCAAAACAGCCACCATACCTACCTATTATGGCATTTCCATAGCCATTCCGAGATATATTGCCATGCAACTTTCCACCGTTCCGTTTATCATGACATACTTTACTTTTGTCATATTGCCATTGCATGATCATGTAGTTGACATCGTATTTGTGGCAAAGCCACCACGCATTATTTTTCATACATGTCACTCTTGATTCATTGCACCATCCCGGTACACCGCCGGAGGCATTCATATAGAGTCATATTTTGTTCTAAGTTTCGAGTTGTAATTGTTGAGTTGTAAGAAAAATAAAAGTGTGATGATCATTATTAGAGCATTGTCCCAAGTGAGGAAAGGATAATGAAGACTATGATTCCCCCATAAGTCGGGATGAGACTCCGGACGAAAAAAAAAGAGAAAGGCAAAAAAAAGGGCCCAAAAAATGAGAGAAAAATAGAGAAGGGACAATGCTACTATCCTTTTACCACACTTGTGCTTCAAAGTAGCACCTTGTTCTTCATGTAGTGAGTCTCATATATTGTGCTTCAAAGTAGCACTAAGATCTTCATGATAGAGAGTCTCTCATTTTGTCACTTTCATATACTAGTGGGAATTTTTCATTATAGAACTTGGCTTGTATATTCCTACGATGGGCTTCCTCAAATGCCCTAGGTCTTCATGAGCAAGCAAGTTGGATGCACACCCACTAGTTTTCTTTTGTAGAGCTTTCATATACTTCTATCTCTAGTGCATCCGTTGCATGGCAATCCCTACTCCTCCATTGACATCAATTGATGGGCATCTCCATAGCCCGTTGATTAGCCTCGTCAATGTGAGACTTTCTCTTTTTTTGTCTCCTCCACACAATCTCCATCATCATATTCTATTCCACCCATAGTGCTATATCCATGGCTTGCGCTCATGTATTGTGTGAGGGTTGAAAAAGCTGAAGCGCGTCAAAAAGTATGAAACAATTGCTTGGCTTGTCATCGGGGGTATAGAAGTTGGGAACATCTTTGTGTGACGAAAATGAAGCATAGCTTAACCATATGATTTTGTAGGGATGAACTTTCTTTGGCCATGCTATTTTGAGATGACATAATTGCTTAGTTAGCATGCTTGAAGTATTATTATTTTGTGTCAATATGAACTTTTGTCTTAAATCTTTCGGATCTGAATATTCATATCACAAGTAAGAAGAATTACATTGAAATTATGCCAAAGTATCACTCTGCATCAAAAATTCTTCTTTTTATCATTTACCTACTCGAGGGCGAGTAGGAATTGCTTGGGGATGCTTGATACGTCTCCAACGTATCTATAATTTTTTATTGCTCCATGCTACTTTATCTACTGTTTTAGGCAATATTGGGCTTTATTATCCACTTTTATATTATTTTTGGGACTAACCTATTAACCGGAGGCCCAGCCCAGATTTGCTGTTTTATGACTATTTCAGTATTTCGAGGAAAAGGAATATCAGACGGAGTCAAAACGGAACGAAATCAACTGGAGAAGTTATTTTTGGAAGGAAACCCACCTGATGGACTTGGACCCCATGTCAGAAGAGCCACGAGGCGGTCACGAGGGTAGAGGGCGCGCCCTCCCCCTGGGCGCGGCCCCCTGCCTCGTGGGGCCCCCGTAGCTCCACCGACGTTCCCCCTTCACCCACATATACCGTCGTACCCTAAAACTTCCAAAAAGAAGATAGATCGGGAGTTCCGCCGCCGCAAGCCTCCAGAACCACCAAAAACCAATCGGGACCCCTTTCCGGTACCCTGCCAGAGGGGGATCCATCTCCAGTGGCCATCTTCATCATCCCGGCGCTCTCCATGACGAGGAGGGAGTAGTTCACCCTCGGGGCTGAGGGTATGTACCAGTAGCTATGTGTTTGATCTCTCTCTCTCTCATGTTCTCTCTCGTGTTCCTCTATGGCACGATCTTGATGTATCCCGAGCTTTGCTATTGTAGTTGGATATTATGATGTTTCTCCCCCTCTACTCCTTTGTGATGAATTGAGTTTCCCCTTTTGAAGTAATCTTATCGGATTGAGTCTTTATGAGAACACTTGATGTATGTCTTGGTGATCAACTTGCGGGTTTTGTGACATTGGGAACCTATGCATAGGGGTTGGCACACGTTCTTGATTCTCCCGTAGAAACTTTGGGGCGCTCTTTGAAGTACTTTTATGTTGGTTGGATAAATCTGAGATTGTGTGATGCATATCGTATAATCATGCCCATGGATACTTGAGGTGACAATGGAGTATCTAGGTGACATTAGGGTTTTGGTTGATTTGTATTTTAAGGTGTTATTCTAGCAAAAACTCTAGGGTTGTTTGTGACACTTATAGGAATAGCCCAACGGATTGATTTGAAATAATAACTTTGTGGTGGTTTCGTACCCGACCATAATCTCTACGTTTGTTCTCCGCTATTAGTGGCTTTGGAGTGAATCTTTGTTGCATGTTGAGGGCTTGTCATATGTTCTATCTATGTTATTATTGTTGAGAGAACTTGCACTAGCGAAAGTATGAACCCTAGGCCTTGTTTCCTATCATTGCAATACCGTTTACGCTCACTTTTACCACTTGTTACCTTGCTGTTTTTATATTTTTAGTTTACAAAAACCTATATCTTCTATCCATATTGCACTTGTATCACCATCTCTTCGCCGAACTAGTGCACCTATACAATTTACCATTGTATTGGGTGTGTTGGGGACACAAGAGACTCTTTGTTATTTGGTCGCAGGGTTGCTTGAGAGAGACCATCTTCATCCTCATGCCTCCTACGGATTGATAAACCTTAGGTCATCCACTTGAGGGAAATTTGCTACTGTCCGACAAACCTGTGCACTTGCAGGCCCAACAACGTCTACAAGAATAAGGTTGTGTAGTAGACATCAGCAGGCCCTTCTCTTTCCAGGAGGTGAGCCGCGTGGGGATTCCGGATCGGAACTCGGGGGCTGCGACCCACGCAGGGTCGTGCGGCTCGATGATGTAGAACCATCCCGATTGCCACCCCTTTATGGTCTCTACGAAGGAGCCCTCGAGCCATAGGACGTTGGGTATCTTGCCCACCGTGGCGCCTCCGCACTCCGTCTGGCGGCCCCCCACTACCTTCGGCTTCACATTGAAGGTCTTCAGCCATAAGCTGAAGTGGGGCTGGATGCAGAGGAAGGCCTCGCACACGACGATGAACGCCGAGATGTTGAGGATGAAGTTCAGGGCCAGATCGTGGAAATCCAGGCCGTAGTAGAACATGAGCCCCCGGACAAATGGGTGGAGAGGGAAACCTAGTCCGCAGAGGAAATGGGTGAGGAACACCACCCTCTCATGGCGCCTAGGGGTGGGGATGAGCTGCCCCTCTTCGAGAAGCCGGTGCGCGATGTCGTCAGACAAGTATCCGGCCTTCCTCAGCTTTTTGATGTGTCCCTCCGTGACGGAGGAGACCATCCACTTGCCTCCCGCTCCGGACATGGCTGGAGAAGGTTGAGGTGGGGAGTGCGAACTTGGGCGCTGGAGCTCGAGTGTGAGAAAATGCATGAGCAAAGGAGGAAGAAGGCGTAGGTGAAAAGGTGGATCCTTATCCCCTTATATGGGTGGACGAAACTGCGTGCCCCCACCAGCCTGGTAAAACTCGCTTATCTCCCAAGCGCCGTAATCAATGGCGCGGTTGGGTTACCCACGCCCGTATTGATGAGAATCCCGGAATAAGGGTACACGATCTCTGCTTTGACAAGACGTGCCAAGGAAACCGCCTCGCTAAACGCACTGAGGTGGGACAGTAAAACGATTCGAATAAAGACTTGGCCATGGTGCGATGTCACACTACGGAGTACGTCAGCAGATTAGATTTGTGTAAATATTATTCTCTCTATGGCAATATGTGGAACTTATTTTGCAGAGCCGGACACTATCCTTGTGTTCAAAATCTTCTACGAAGTATTTGGAGGAGGAACCCGCCTTGCAATGCCGAAGACAATTTGCGCGCCGGACTCGTCGTCATTGAAGCCTGGTTCAGGGGCTACTGAGGGAGTCCTGGATTAGGGGGTGTCTGGATAGCCGGAGTATAACCTTTGGCCGGACTCTTGGACCATGAAGATACAAGATTGAAGACTTCGTCCCGTGTCCGGATGGGACTTTCCTTGGCGTGGAAGGCAAGCTTGGCGATACGGATACGTAGATCTCCTTCCGTTGTAACCGACTCTGTGTAACCCTAGCCCTCTCCGGTGTCTATATAAATCGGGGAGTTTTAGTCCATATGACAGAAGAAGAACAATCATACCATAGGCTAGCTTCTAGGGTTTAGCCTCTCTGATCTCGTGGTAGATCTACTCTTGTACTACCCATATCATCAATATTAATCAAGCAGGAGTAGGGTTTTACCACCACTGAGAGGGCCCGAACCTGGGTAAAAACATTGTGTCCCTTGTGTCCTGTTACCATCCGCCTAGACCCACAGTTCGGGACCCCCTACCCGAGATCCGCCGGTTTTGACACCGACAGGCACCGTCTTCTGGCGGCGGATCTGGGATCTCTCAGATTTGATCGGGGATGGAGGCTGCTGACTTGGGAGTGGCTTGCGGCCCTGCGCGGTGGTGGTGGTGCTGCGAATGGTGGCCAGGCTTCGCTGGTCCGTTGTGGTAGGGGTGCCAGGCGCATCCGTCCAGGGCCTGGACGCGTGAGGTAATGTGGTGCTGGCTGGAGTACCGGCGATGCTGAGGTACTGGGGGTAGTCTAGATCAGATGCACACGATGCTGGATCAAGGTTCGTCGAGCTGATCCGGGTGAAAGCCCTGCTCTCGGCTAGGTGCCAAGGCCGGCGATGGCGGCACTTTTTTTGTGTCGTTGTCACATCCTAGCTAGCCATGCATTAGAGTGTTGCATCATGTCTACCTTTCATCAAAAACTTGAAATGGGGAAGGCAGAACCCCCAGCACCCCCCCCCCCCTGAAATCAACTAGGGTTTACTAAAAGCATTTTCAATGAACCTGAAATGCCCTTCTAAAATGTTCACCCTCTTTGTCTTAGGTTAGAACCTTTGGCAAAATTGGTGCACAATTTTCCAGGTCAACAAAAGGTCACTGAATTAAGTCATATGTATGCTGTTTTGGACAATTAAATACTAATAAATATTTTAAATATTCAATTAATTATGGAAATAAGTCAGGGCTGTTAGGAATAATCTCAACAGAGCCCACAATTATTATCAGAATTTTAGGAAGTGCCTAAGTATTTTTAATAATGCCACAAAGTTACCGAATAATAGAAAAGGAAACAAAATGGGAAAAATCTAACCTGGCCGCAACCACTAGCCGGCCCACCTGGCGGCCCAAGCACTGTGCTGGCCCATGCTAGCCAGCTGCTTCGTCCCCGCCAGGCAGGCAGCCAGGTGCTCAACGGCGAGCACCGCATGCGCGCCACGCAGCTGTCGCCGCCTCGCCGCTCCCCTCGTCGCGCTGTCGATGCGGGACGAACTCTCTCTCTCTCCCCGACCTCGCAGACACCGCACTTTCCCACTGGCTCCTCTCCCTCGCACTCCCTCGCCATGGCCGACGCAGCTGTCGCCGTTCCGCCACCGTAGTCGCGTCCAACGCCGTCCTCGTGCTGCACCACCGTGTCCACTCGCTCCGCCGTCGTCGATTGCTTCGAACAGGCCGAGCCCCGAGCGCTCGCACGCCCTGCAGCACCTCCATCGACCTCGCCTTCGTCAGCCACCGCCGCAGATCCCCTTCGCCGTCGTCGCCGCATCAGCTCGTCCCCGACCGCGCCGCCTGGCTCTACGTGACCGTCGTGAGCTGCTGCACCTCCCCATCCTCTCTGTTCTCCTCCTAGTGCACCACAGCAAGCCCATGAAGTTCACCCGCACGCACCGCCGCGGAGCTCGTTGCCGACGTGGCTCCGGCCAAACTCCGGCCACGCCACCGTGTCCGAACACCTCACCACACCACCAGGAGCCCAACGCACCACTCCACGCACCTCGCCGTGCCTCGTAGCCTCGGGCTCACTTCCACCCGACTCCGGCGACCGTGAAACTCATCGCCGGCGACGTTTCCGGCCACCCCGTGCCCAGCCACTGCCACCAAACGCTGCGGCTTGCTCCCAGCTGCACGTAGATGCCCTCCGCCGCTCGTTTGGTCGCCGGAACGTGCAAATGCACTTCCTCCGCCGCGTCTGGCCTCGCCGGCAGCTAGACGCCGGCGAGTCTGACTGTTGACTTTGACTGGGTGGGCCCAGGTTGACTCCTCTGAGTCAATGACAAGTGGGGCCCCCCTCCGCTAACTAACTGGATTAGTTTTAATTAAAATTAATTAGTTTAACTAATTACTTACATGCAGGACCCACTGGTCAGTTTAACCTGGACGACCCCGTTGACCTCTGACGTCATCCTGACGTAGTGCTGACGCAGTAATTTAATTACTGGAATTGTTTTTATACAGGAAATTCCAGAAAATAGTTCAAACTTCAAAAATTCATAGAAATTAATCAATAACTCCAAATGCAAAGATTTATATATGAAATTTGATCAGAAAAATCCAATCTATCCATTGGTGCTGGTTTCATGCATGTCAGAACAAGTTAAAGCTGCTGTTTATACAATACAAGGTGATGCACTATTATAGCTATGTTAAATGATCTAACACTTGAACCCTTGGTTCAATTAAGCACATTCCACCCTATCTTAGCTTGCATTAGGCCAAGACACTTCCATATTGCCTTGTCATAGCATGCATAATAATGTTGCATATCGTCATGTGTTGATTGTGTTTCGATGTGTTCTTCGTGGTAGGTCCTGCCTCCGAGGATATTCAAGAGTATCCAACAGAAGGGCAGTATCCCACCACCACTCCATCAGGCAAGCAACCGATTGATCATTCCGATACAAACCCATGTTCTCGCTTCTGTTCTCGTTTACTGCATTAAGACAACGCGATTCAAACTGCTATGTGTTGCGGTAGTTGAACCCACTTCCTTTGCATGACCTGTCATTGCCACAGTAACTAGATGAAACCCACTAGCAGGTGTAGGAGTTGATTGAGCCATGTGTGTGTGTTTCCTACCATTCTATGCTTGCTATGCTTAGAGTCGTGTCAGGTCTAGCTCATCGGAATGATGAACTAGAGTGAAAGGTTGTGATGGTGTCGAGAGTGTGAAAGTGTTGAATACGATTTGGTAAAGGAATCGATGAGAGGCCATGAGGAGTACATGGTGGGTTGTTTCATTGAGGCCGTCCTTAAGAACTGAGATCTGTGTGTGTGATTTAAGTCTCAGCTACTACCACACATTGGGCCCTGAAATATGACCCCGCTCGACTTACCGACCCCTCTTGTCCTCTGTCCAGGAGTTGCAAGTAGTTTCTGGTGTTTGTAGTTGCTCGGGGCCGCACGCAGTGCTGACCATAGGGGTGGGCTGTGTTGCGGTAGGCACGTGGCCGGTGTACCGATTCGCCCGTTTGGTGTCTCGGGAACCCTGCACACATCGTTTGGGGCCGTTGAGGACACCCCAGCCGGATCTCCTTGCGGATGGAAACCGAATAGGCGATAAACCTGGACTAGAGACTAGTGTGGTTGGTTAGGTCGTGGTCTACACCCACGTCGGCTTTCGCTTGAAGTCTGTCGAGCACATGACGTGTGCAGACGCTAAGTGGTGGAAACATGTGTGAAGAAGTACACCCCTGGAGGGTATAAAACTATTCGAATAGCTGCGTCCGCGGTAAAGGACTACGTGGTCGCCTATACAGTTCATAGACAAGTAAATGGATTCTACTAAAAATCTCAAGATAAGTGTGAGTACCGCGGATGGCCCTCTCGTAGGATGACGAGAGAGGATCCATGGTGGAGTATTGTGTTGGTGATAGTGGACTCGTGTGCGACAAATGATTTACCAGTTGCGTCTATCGTAGGATAGCTTAGCCAAGAGTCAAAGCTGGCTTGCTGCAATAACCCCACTACCTTCTTGAGAATGTGCATGTATAGTAGGATTCTGTTGTAAGACTTGCTGAGTACCTTCGTACTCATGTTGCTTTAATTAATGTTTTCAGACGACAACGCCAACCCCTCCGGTGGGTTCTATGTAGACCTCGACGTTGGCGAATGACTTACCACCCAGGTGGTGATCCAAGACTTGTGAAGGGTCGATATAGATAGACAGGCTTCGTCAAGCCTTCTTTCTTTCTAGTGTTTGTACTCATACTACCTTGCTTCCGCATGTGCTTGTATGTTTGTATGACTTGAGTGTCGGGTCATGTGACCCCTACCTATATGGATGATATGTATGGCTCTTCAGAGCCTTCTAAATAAAGTACTTGAGTTGTAGAGTTTTGTTGTGATGCAATGTTGTATTTACTCATATCGGGCATATTGTGTGTATGATTGAAATGCTTGGTATGAGTGGGATCCGACTATCTAGTTGTTTATCCTTGGTAGCCTATCATATGAGGAAATGTAGTCTAGTGCTTTTGAGCGATAGTAGTCCGCTACAGCCCGGTTCACCGGAGTCCTGCTAGCCCAGCACTACTGCTTGGAACACATGACTGGCCGGCATGTGTTTCACTTCGTTCCTATGTCTGTCCCTTCGGGGAAATGTCACGCGGTGTTATCCGGAGTCCTGCCTAGCCTACTCCAGCCCGGGTTACCGTAGTCCTGTTAGCCTAGTGCTACAGCCCGGATTTATACGTTGTTGACCGACATGCTCGATGTGATTCATGTATGCCTGTCCTCATGGGTTAGTGCCGCCTTGGGTTCATGACTAACCATGTCGGCCCGGGTTCTCGGTCATATGGATGCTAGCGACACCATCATATATGTGAGCCAAAAGGCGCAAACGGTCCCGGGCCAGGTAAGGTGGCACCCGTGGGAGTACCGTGCGTGAGGCCGCAAAGTGATATGATGTGTTACATGCTGGGTCAATGTGGCTTAGGATCGGGGTCCTGACAGCGTTGCCATCAGAGCCGGACTGCCTGTAGGATCGCTAAGCCAAACTGGTCGATGTCGAGTCTAGAGATGCTTTAGTTATATGTAGGGGAATTGATTGTGGGAAGGGAACGTAAGGCTCTTTTACTCCTTTACCTTATGCCCTCTGTCTTGAGTCATTCTCTTCTCATTCTACGTGGGTTAAGGACTAGGCTCTCTTCTCTCTATCAGGTTCACGTGTTACTAATCCGTAGTAACTTATAGGATTGTTGGTTACAACCCAGTTCAGTTTCTACTAAATTTTAGTATGTTACCAATTGAACTGGAACCTTGATATGATGATTGTTGAGTGGTTTTGCAACTGTTGTGGATGTCGCATCTCCTTTTCTGAGCATTTACAGCCGTTATGCTGTCCAAATTCTCCTAGAAAATTCTAATGCCTTTGCGTTATTTTGTGCTTCCAGATGGCCACCCGTTCCCAGAACCAAGTGGTTCGTCTGACCCGTTGCATTGATGTATGTGGTCACACAGCTATGTTGGTTCGAGTGATGGTCGAGACAGGTTACCGATGGTATCCTGAATATACCGTCGAGGAGCAGTTTAGAGACTTTAATCAAAGCCAATATCTGTGCACGGTCAGGATATATCCATCTTATCCCGGAGCTACTGAACCGCTCCGCTGTTCTTATGGACTTGGGATCACTATTGGGATGTCCGTGCAGGATGCAGCCTACTCGATGATGACTATTATTCGAGCCAGAACTGCCTTGCTGAGCAACACTGATTTCCGCTACATGCCAGCATCCCTCCCTGGGGCGCATGGTTATCTTCAGGGTATGTACAGTGACGCATACCATGAGGACTCACTCCTCCGCACCACTACTGAGATGTTGGAAGACAAGGACCGTGAAAACCGGGCCTTGCGTATGGAGCTCTTTAATGCTCATTCTGATCACTGGGCTACTTTGACTCGGTTTGCCCCTGCAGTGCAAGCCGGATACATGGACATGAGGGACTTGTATCCTGTGCGTGCCAGTCTGCCAGATTTCATGGAGTGGCGTGAGGTGGGGGGGCATCACTCCTCCTCGTGGACCTCGTCTGCTGCCGTTTGTTGGACCAAGGCCACACCCAAGTCCCTATGGTCCGCAAGCTCCACAGGACCGTCTGTTCCCAGATGATCATGTTCCGCTTCCAGGCTTGGGTGGTGACTTCTATGAGGATTACTACGGAGTTGTCTGAGCTAGTAGTAGTTTCGCTAGTATTGTAACAGTTGTACGTCCACCGTCCTGCATGACTTGTGGAATATGACTTGGTGTGTATCCATTCCGGAGGTGTAGAAAAATAATGTATAGGAGCTTGGAATGCCTCCGATGAGATGTAACGTCTTTCATCATAGTTGTACCTTTGCTTGGGCTTGTACTAAACTATGTATGATGTGTATGACCGTTGGTATATATATATGGCAGATCTATGTTACCATGTCATACAGATGAACGTCTCTGCATTCCTTGTTATCCATCACATTTCGCATTTCTTGCCCAGATTTTTTGCCATCCTGGTCTAAATCGTTGTTTTGTTTTCCTAGGATGGTCAACACCCGCAGCAACCCTGCTGCCCCGGAGCAGGGTGAAGCTAGCGCAGCTAGGGATGAAAATCTGCCTCAACCGCCATCTCTGGCCGAAGTGATGCTGGAGGCAGAACGAAACAAGCGTGAGACTAACCGCTTGCTGGAGCGGATTGAGCAGAATACTGCACGCCAGCAGAGAAACCTTCCAGTGTCAATCAATGACTGTCAAGCTGTATCCACCAAAGTTTAACCATTCCATCGAACCTCTCGATGCGGATGACTGGCTTCGCAGCATCGCCCACAAGCTACGTTCTGCCAACGTAGCCGAAGATGATAAAGTTACCTTTGCTGCTTATCACCTCGAAGGACCTGCTAGCCTTTGGTGGGAAAATTATGAGGCTATGCGCCCGGTCGGCCAAATCACTACTTGGGCTGATTTCAGTGCTGCTTTCCGTGAGCATCACATTCCGGAAGGCCTCATGGATCGCAAGAGGGAAGAGTTCTGTAACTTCACCCAGGGTAGGCTGACTGTGGATGCATACAGTCGAGAGTTTGGAAAGTTAGCACGTTATGCTCCTGAAGAGGTATCCACCGACGCCAAGAAGCAGGCAAGGTTCCGCAAGGGACTTAGCCCCAAACTTCGCCGTGACCTTCGTCTGCACGATTGCACCTCTTTCCCGAAGTTGGTCAACAAGGCCATCAGTGCCGAGACAGGGCAGAATGACTTTGAAGCTTCACGCAAACACTCCCGTGACTTTGGATCTTCATCCGGCTCCGGATCTCAGAAGCGTCGGGTCTGGATCCCAAACACTGCTGTGCCATCCAGGTTCACTCCGAGGCCATCCTTTGAGGCGCCTCGCCTCAACCAGCAGTACGTACCGCCTAAGACTTATGGTGGTCCCGCTGCTAATGCTGCTCCACGCCCCAATATGATAACTTGTTTCAAGTGTGGAGAGCCGGGTCACTACATCCGCGAGTGTCCCCAAAACAACCCCAACCAGTTCGGAAAGTCTGTTGGTCGTGGTAAGCCAACAGCAAAGGTGCTTGTCGCCAAGCCGGCCACCACTGCTCATGGCCATGTCAACTACGTCTCAGCTGAAGAGACTCAGGAGGACCCCAACGTTGTTCTCGGTACGCTCCTTGTTAATTGCCATCCGGCAACTGTTCTCTTTGATACTGGAGCATCTCATTCATTTATTTCTGAGAGCTATGCTCATTAGCACAACACCACATTTAGTGACATGCCCACCTCCATGGAAATTCAAACCCCTGGTTCTAGATGGCAAACCTCTAGAATCAGCCACGGAAATGAAATTCTTGTCGACAGATTGGTCTTCCTCGCGTCACTAATAGCTCTCAAGTCCTCGGACATAAACATCATCTTGGGTATGGACTAGATGTCAGCCCATTACGCTAAGATTGATTGCTCTGCTAGAACTGTTCAACTCACCCATCCATCGGGCAAGACAGTCCATGTTTTGACCTGAGTGTCGGAGCGACAGCTCTACTCCTTAAATGCCAACCCCCTTCCAGACCTTGAAGATATTACGGTAGTTCGTGACTTCCCGGATGTCTTTCCAGAGGAACTGCCAGGTGTTCCACCTGACAGAGATGTCGAGTTCGTGATAGACCTTGTTCCAGGAACCGTCCCAATCTCTAGAAGACCTTATAAGATGGCACCCCTAGAACTAGCCGAGCTTAAGAAACAACTCGATGAGTCCTTGCAAAAGGGTTTCATCCGTCCTAGTTCTTCTCCATGGGCTTGCCCCGTCCTCTTCGTCAAGAAGAAGGATGGAACGGATCGGATGGTTGTGGATTACCAACCTGTCAATTTGGTCACCATCAAGAACAAGTATCCGCTCCCCAGGATCAACGACCTGTATGACCAGCTCGCTGGATCCTCAGTCTTTTCCAAGATGGATTTGAGGTTGGGCTACCATCAAATCAAAATCAAGAACGGGGACATTCCCAAAACGGCGTTTGTTACTCGTTATGGCCAATACGAGTACACCGTCATGTCCTTCGGTTTAACCAATGCTCCAGCCACCTTCTCTCGGTTGATGAACTCGATCTTCATGGAGTACCTGGATAAATTCGTCGTGGTTTACCTCGATGATATACTCATCTACTCCAAGAATGAGGAGGAACATGCCGAACATCTAAGGCTAGTATTGACGAAACTTCGAGAGCATCGCCTTTATGCCAAATTCTCCAAGTGCGAATTTTGGTTACCAGAAGTGACCTATCTGGGCCATGTAATCTCTGGCAAGGTCATTGTTGTCAATCCCGAGCGAGTTCAAGCCATCCTTGACTGGACTCCACCTGAAACGGTCAAGCAAGTTCGGAGTTTTCTTGGTTTAGCGAGCTATTGCCGCCGCTTCGTCGAGAATTTCTCCAAAGTTGCTAAGCCTCTAACTGAACTCCTCAAGAAAGATAAAAAGTTCGAGTGGACCCCACAGTGCGAGTTCAGCTTTCAGGAACTGAAACGACGCCTGACATCTGCTCCCGTATTGGTACCACCAGATTTTTCTAAGGACTTTGTTATCTATTGCGACGCCTCGCGACAAGGACTAGGTTGCATACTCATGCAAGATCGTCATGTGATTGCTTACGCTTCTCGACAGTTGCGTCCACATGAGGATAACTATCCCACACATGATCTAGAGCTTGCAGCTGTAGTGCATGCCCTCAAAACCTGGCGACATTACCTTCTTGGTAATCATTGCGAAATCTACACTGATCACCAAAGTTTGAAGTACATCTTCACCCAACCGGATTTGAATCTCAGGCAAAGACGTTGGGTCGAGTTGATCTCGGACTACGACTTAGGAATAACTTACACCCCAGGCAAAGCCAATGTCATGGCTGATGCACTAAGTCGTAAATCTTATTGTAACAATCTGATGTTACAACAAAGTCAACCACTTCTCCACGAGGAATTTCGTAAGCTTAACCTTCACATTGTTCCTCGAGGATTTCTTTCCACCCTGGTGGCGAAACCTACTCTTACGGATCAAATCATAGCTGCCCAGAAGCGCGATAAGGGCATATCCCGTATCAAGGAAAACATTGCTAGCGGAATTGCTAAATGTTTTTCCATGGACGAGCGAGGTGTTGTCTTCTTCGAGAACCGTTTGGTGGTTCCCAAGAAACAACATCTACGGCAACTGATCCTTAAGGAAGCTCATGAATCCCCTCTCACCATTCATCACGGTAGTACTAAAATGTATCAAGACCTACGCCAGAGGTTTTGGTGGACTAGGATGAAGAGAGAAATCGCTCAATACATTGCAAGTTGCGACGTCTGTCGTCGTGTTAAAGCAGAGCATCAACGGCCTGCTGGCACCCTTCAACCATTGGAAATTCCTGAATGGAAATGGGATAAAGTCGGTATGGATTTCATCACTGGGTTTCCCAGAACCAAAAGAGGGAATAATGCTATCTTCGTTGTTGTCGATCGTATTTCCAAAGTAGCCCACTTCTTACCTGTTCGCGAGAGTATAACCGCTAGCCAGCTAGCTGAATTGTACATCTCTCAAATAGTGTCTCTCCATGGTGTTCCATTGGAAATTAATTCAGACCGTGGAAGTCTTTTCACCTCGCGATTTTGGGGAAAGTTTCCAAAATGCTATGGGAACTCGTCTCTCCTTTAGCACCGCCTTCCATCCTCAGTTAAGTGGTCAAGTAGAACGAGTCAATCAAATTCTGGAGGACATGCTTCGAGCTTCTGTCATCTCTTTCGGTATGAATTGGGAGAAGTGCCTACCATTCGCCGAGTTCGCGTATAACAACAGTTATCAAGCTAGCTTGGGCAAAGCTCCTTTCAAAGTTCTCTATGGACGGAAATGTCGAACGCCTCTTAACTGGTCAGAAACCGGCGAGAGACAACTCTTTGGCCCGGATATGATCCAGGAAGCAGAAGAGCAGGTTCACATTATTCGTGAGAAGTTGAAAACAGCCCAATCTCGACGAAAGAGTCAGTATGACCGCAAGCATAAGCCGATGGCTTACGAAGTTGGCGAGATGGCTTATCTTCGGGTTACACCATTATAGGGAACCCATCGATTCGGTATCAAAGGCAAATTGGCTCCTCGTTACATTGGACCCTTTCGCATTCTCGCCAAACGAGGGGAAGTTGCCTACCAATTGGAACTACCTCCACATCTCTCCAGAGTTCATGATGTCTTCCACGTTTCTCAACTCAGGCGTTGCTTCTCGGATCCTATCCGTGGAGTGGACCACGAAACGCTTGATCTCCAACCTCACATATCGAGAATATCCCGTTCGTATCCTTGATCAAGCCGAGCGTACCACTCGACGCCAGAATATCAAGTTTCTCAAAGTTCAATGGTCGCACCATTCCGAGCAAGAAGCTACCTGGGAAAGGGAGGATCGTCTTCGACTCGAGTACCCCACCTTCTTTCCGACGGATCCTAAATCTCGGGACGAGATTCTTTCGAGTGGGGGTGAGTTGTCACATCCTAGCTAGCCATGCATTAGAGTGTTGCATCATGTCTACCTTTCATCAGAAACTTGAAATGGGGAAGGCAGAACCCCCAGCACCCTCCCCCCCTGAAATCAACTAGGGTTTACTAAAAACATTTTCAATGAACCTGAAATGCCCTTCTAAAATGTTCACCCTCTTTGTCTTAGGTTAGAACCTTTGGCAAAATTGGTGCACAATTTTCCAGGTCAACAAAAGGTCACTGAATTAAGTCATATGTATGCTGTTTTTGGACAATTAAATACTAGCAAATATTTTAAATGTTCAATTAATTCTGGAAATAAGTCAGGGCTGTTAGGAATAATCTCAATAGAGCCCACAATTATTATCAGGATTTTAGGAAGTGCCTAAGTATTTTTAATAATGTCACAAAGTTACAGAATAATAGAAAAGGAAACAAAATGGGAAAAATCTAACCTGGCCGCAACCACCAGCCGGCCCACCTGGCGGCCCAAGCACTGTGCTGGCCCATGCCAGCCAGCTGCTTCGTCCCCGCCAGGCAGGCAGCCAGGTGCTCAACGGCGAGCACCGCATGCGCGCCACGCAGCTGCCGCCGCCTCGCCGCTCCCCTCGCCACGCTGTCGACACGGGACGAACTCTCTCTCTATCCCCGACCTCACAGACACCGCACTTTCCCCCTTGCTCCTCTCCCTCGCACTCCCTCGCCATGGCCGACGCAGCCGTCGCCGTTCCGCCACCGTAGTCGCGTCCAACGCCGTCCCCGTGCTGCACCACCGTGTCCACTCGCTCCGCCGTCGTCAACTGCTTCGAACAGGCCAAGCCCCGAGCGCTCGCACGCCCTGCAGCACCTCCATCGACCTCGCCTTCGTCAGCCACCGCCGCAGATGCCCTTCGTCGTCGTCGCCGCATCAGCTCGTCCCCAACCGCGCCGCCTGGCTCTACGTGACCGCCGTGAGCTGCTGTACCTCCCCATCCTCTCCATTCTCCTCCAAGTGCACCAAAGCAAGCCCATGAAGCTCACCCGCACGTACCGCCGCGGAGCTCGTCGCCGACGTGGCTCCGGCCAAGCTCCGGCCACGCCACCGTGTCCGAACACCTCACCGCACCACCAGGATCCCAATGCACCACTCCACGCACCTCGCCGTGCCCGTAGCCTCGGGCTCACTTCCACCCGACTCCGGCGACCGCGAAACTCATCGCCGGCGACGTTTCCGGCCACCCCGAGCCCAGCCACTGCCACCAAACGCTGCGGCTTGCTCCCAGCTGCACGTAGATGCCCTCCGCCGCTCATTTGGTCTCCGGAACGTGCAAATGCACTTCCTCCGCTGCGTCTGGCCTCGCCGACGGCTAGACGCCGGCGAGTCTGACTGTTGACTTTGACTGGGTGGGCCCAGGTTGACTCCTCTGAGTCAATGACAAGTGGGGCCCCCCTCCGCTAACTAACTGGATTAGTTTTAATTAAAATTAATTAGTTTAACTAATTACTAACATGCGGGACCCACTGGTCAGTTTGACCTGGACGACCCCGTTGACCTCTGACGTCATCCTGACGTAGTGCTGACGCAGTAATTTAATTACTGGAATTATTTTTATACAGGAAATTCCAGAAAATAGTTCAAACTTCAAAAATTCGTAGAAATTAATCTATAACTCCACATGCAAAGATTTATATATGAAATTTGATCAGAAAAATCCAATCTATCCATTGGTGCTGGTTTCATGCATGTCAGAACAAGTTAAACCTGCTGTTTTTACAATACAAGGTGATGCACTATTATAGCTATGTTAAATGATCTAACACTTGAACCCTTGGTTCAATTAAGCACATTCCACCCTATCTTAGCTTGCATTAGGCCAAGACACTTCCATATTGCCTTGTCATAGCATGCATCATAATGTTGCATATCGTCATGTGTTGATTGTGTTTCGATGTGTTCTTCGTGGTAGGTCCTGCCTCCGAGGATATTCAAGAGTATCCAACTGAAGGGCAGTATCCCACCACCACTCCATCAGGCAAGCAACCCATTGATCATTCCGATACAAACCCATGTTCTCACTTCTGTTCTCGTTTACTGCATTAAGACAACGCGATTCAAACTGCTGTGTGTTGCGGTAGTTGAACCCACTTCCTTTGCATGACCTGTCATTGCCACAGTAACTAGATGAAACCCACTAGCAGGTGTAGCAGTTGATTGAGCCATGTGTGTGTGTTTCCTACCATGCTATGCTTGATATGCTTAGAGTTGTGTCAGGTTTGGCTCATCGGAATGATGAACTAGAGTGAAAGGTTGTGATGGTGTCGAGAGTGTGAAAGTGTTGAATGCGATTTGGTAAAGGAATCGGTGAGAGGCCATGTAGGAGTACATGGTGGGTTGTTTCATTGAGGTCGTCCTTAAGAACTGAGATCTGTGTGTGTGATTTAAGTCTCAGCTACTACCACACATTGGGCCCTGAAATATGACCCCGCTCGACTTACCGACCCCTCTCGTCCTCTATCCAGGAGTTGCAAGTAGTTTCTGGTGTTTGTAGTTGCTGGAGGCCGCACGCAGTGCTGAGCATAGGGGTGGGATGTGTTGCGGTAGGCACGTGGCCGGTGTACCGATTCGCCCGTTTGGTGTCTCGGGAACCCTGCACACATCGTTTGGGGCCGTTGAGGACACCCCGGCCGGATCTCCTTGCGGATGGAACCCGAATAGGTGATAAACCTGTACTAGAGAGTAGTGTGGTTGGTTAGGTCGTGGTCTACACCCACGTCGGCTTTCGCTTGAAGTCTGCCGAGCACATGACGTGTGCAGACGCTAAGTGGTGGAAACATGTGTGAAGAAGTACACCCCTGCAGGGTATAAAATTATTCGAATAGCCGCGTCCGCGGTAAAGGACTACTTGGTCGCCTATACAGTTCATAGACAAGTAAATGGATTCTACTAAAAATCTCAAGATAAGTGTGAGTACCGCGGATGGCCCTCTCGTAGGATGACGAGAGAGGATCCACGGTGGAGTATTGTGTTGGTGATAGTGGACTCGTGTGCGACAAATGATTTACCAGTTGCGTCTATCGTAGGATAGCTTAGCCAAGAGTCAAAGCTGGCTTGCTGCAATAACCCCACTACCTTCTTGAGAATGTGCATGTATAGTAGGATTCTTTTGTAAGACTTGCTGAGTACCTTCGTACTCATGTTGCTTTAATTAATGTTTTCAGACGACAACGCCAACCCCTCCGATGGGTTCTATGTAGACCTCGACGTTGACGAGTGACTTACCACCCAGGTGGTGATCCAAGACTTGTGAAGGGTCGATGTAGATAGACAGGCTTCGTCATGCCTTATTTCTTTCTAGTGTCTGTACTCAGACTACCTTGCTTCCGCATGTGCTTGTATGTTTGTATGACTTGAGTGTCGGGTCATGTGACCCCTACCTGTATGGATGATATGTATGGCTCTTCGGAGCCTTCTAAATAAAGTACTTGAGTTGTAGAGTTTTGTTGTGATGCAATGTTGTATTTACTCATATCGGGCATATTGTGTGTATGATTGAAATGCTTGGTATGAGTGGGATCCGACTATCTAGTTGTTTATCCTTGGCAGCCTATCATATGAGGAAATGTAGTCTAGTGCTTCTGAGCGATAGTAGTCCGCTACAGCCCGGTTCACCGGAGTCCTGCTAGCCCAGCACTACTGCTCGGAACACATGACTGGCCGGCATGTGTTTCACTTCGTTCCTGTGTCTGTCCCTTCGGGGAAATGTCACGCGGTGTTATCCGGAGTCCTGCCTAGCCTGCTGCAGCCCGAGTTACCGGAGTCCTGTTAGCCCAGTGCTACAGCCCGGATTTATACGTTGTTGACCGACATGCTCGATGTGATTCATGTATGCCTGTCCTCATGGGTTAGTGCCGCCTTGGGTTCACGGCTAGCCATGTCGGCCCGGGTTCTCGGTCATATGGATGCTAGCGACACCATCATATATGTGAGCCAAAAGGCGCAAACGGTCTCGGGCCAGGTAAGGTGGCACCCGTGGGAGTACCGTGCGTGAGGCCGCAAAGTGATATGATGTGTTACATGCTGGGTCGATGTGGCTTAGGATCGGGGTCCTGACAGTCGTCTCCTTCCTGAAGGCATCGTCGTGGAGAAGATCAAGACCTCTATCTACTACCTCCGGGGGCAACCCTAGATCGGTCAATCGGATGACGACGGCGCTCTTGTGTCGTTCCCCTCTTGGGGGCGTCATTCTTGGAGGTGTGCGCTGGCTCGAGGGACCAGTGGACGGGTTTAGCGGCGGAGCGGCGTTTCATGTCACACATCGACGATGTGGAGTCTCGGCGGCATGGCGCAACAGGGTCTCGGCAACGGATGTGTGATGATGGATGATGCGTGTAGGGAGGTGGCATTGTCTGGCGCCGTGGTGGCGTCGACGACAAGCCAGGCAAGGTCGATGCGTCAGTTCCTACTCTGAAGATGGATCAGTGGAAGACGGCGGGGCGGCCTCTGAGAGTGTGCCAGACCGGTGTGTGCCCAGACCTGGCAACGGCTTGGTTGGGGCCTCCGGCTTTAGATGTTAGGCTTCGGTGCAAGGTCTTTTTGGTATTCGGCTCGGACTTTCGGCACCCCTTCATCAAGTGGATAGGAGTAGCGACAGATGTTGCGAATTAGGTGGCTTCAGACTTACTAATGTATCACTTTGTAAGGTCTTTGTGAATAATTAATAAAATGGCTGCATGCATCACCCAGATGCAGAGGCCGGCGGTCATCCTCCTTTTCTAAAAAAAACCCGTTTTTTAGGCTCTCCCATGTTTTGAGCCAAAATTTAACTGCATATTCTTTTAATAAAATTTAGTTTATATGTAAAAAAATAGTACGGAAATTTTCATTTGGATACAAATTCAACAACACAATTTGCCTGACATATCTCTTATATTCTGCAAATCAAATCTGCAGACAAAGTTTAACCAAATAAATCCGAACTGATGTGGTACCGCGTACCGGCAGCTAGGCGCCCTATCGCCAACAAAGTCACGCCCTTCGTTCAATCTAAGTTTGGACTCATCTAATCAGTAACCTTGGAAGGAAAAAAACCTCTATGTTCCACTAAGAAAAACAAATAGTAAACAGCTAGTGCTATCCTAATCAACATCTTCTCGAATTTTTCCAATAGTGAATGGCTTAAAAAAGGATTATTGATATTCTTCATTTTGTGTGTGTTGGGGATAAGACTACTTTTATTCTTTGCTTGTCTAAATTATGTTGAGCTCCAATCGGTTGTTAGAGTGAGGGAATAGCACCGAAGGCATCGGTAGATGCGGCATAAAGACCTGAGATGGAGGTGGCTACAACACGGAGCGACCATGGTGGTGGAGGCAGGGCTAGAGGGTTGGTGATGGGAGGAGGCGCACTAACGTCACAACAAAACCCATGCCCCACTTTCAATATTAGAAGGATAGCGGTGGTGAAGATGGTCATGGTACGACTATGCGGCAGGATAGTAGCACCACGAACGCGAGAGGAATCCGGTGGACAAGGTCGAAGGAGGTTCAGCAAGAGTGACGACACCCAAGCTGAAGTAAGGCATGGAGCTGCACATGTTAGATTCTAAGGGCATGGCCAATGCATAGCCCCAGGGTGATGCTCCGTAGGCTAAGTAGGATCGGATGTCAGGAAAAGTAGGTTTGGATGGAGCAGCGGGATCCTCTGCAGGAGGCGGGTGCTTAGTGAGAGAAAATGTGGTCCAGTGCATAAAGCTGAAAAGATTGAAGTGAAGAGCAGAGATGCATGTATAGTGGGAGTCTTTATTTTTTATCCTTTGATGAGGCACACTATGGTAGCTTGGATTGAGAAAAAAATCAATGTAGATGCCTCAAGCTACTTTTTGTCAGGGGACATCTGTATTCATATGCCACCAACATGCCCTAATGTAGCGGATGAAAAAAGAAATAAAAATAAAAGAGGACTTAGCCAACTATTACTACGAAACATTGGGAGTGTCTATATCTCAGTCCATTGAGAAATAACTAATTCTCAATCCATTTTACAAATTTATTCAAACATTTTTTGAAATAATACACCATATTAACAAAATACTAGGTTGGCTTTTGAATTCAAATATAAAATGTTCACCATGCACCATGTTTTGGTAATTTGTTTATCTAGTTTGAAACTTTATTGTGTATGTATTGGAAAATCTAAAATTGTAGGAAACTAACCATTGAGGATTAGCTAAATTGACATGTGACCCGTCACTAGCGCACCAAACACGTAATGTAGCGGATGAAAAATGTAATAAAAATAAAAGAGGAATTAGCCAACTATCTTCAAAACATTGGGAGTGTCTATATCTCGGCCCATTGAGAAATAACTAATTGTTAATCCATTCTACAAATTTATTCAAACATTTTTCGAAATAATACACCATATTAACAAAATACTAGGTTGGCTTTTAAACTCAAATAAAAATATGTTCACCATGCACCATGTTTTAGTAATTTGTTTGTCTAGTTTGAAATTTTATTGTGTATGTATTGGAAAATCTAAATTCTAGTAAACTAACCACCGAGGATTAGCTAAATTGATATGTGACCCGTCACTAGCGCACCAAAAACGCAATCTCCTTGGCGGAAATAAAAGGCGGCTAAGGTTCTTCCTTAGGGTCGCCACCGCCGGTTCCCCTCACCTCTGAATGCCTTCCAGCGCCGGTGATGTGGAGGAAACCCCACTCGAAGTTGTCTATGTATTCTCTGGTTGCCGTAACTCCTCTTAGGGTTAACTCTTTGTGTCTGGTTGGCGGTAGTGAGGCGATAGCACCATCGACAACGAGGAATAGGGTATCCCCGTAATGTCCTTGTTCTGGCGATGTCATTTGTCATCGGCTTAGGCATGTGGAGCTTGAGTCAAGATTGGATATTGTGTCTCGTTTTTGTTGGTGCCCTACGGACGGTATGATGCGGTGACATTTGCTTTTTCTTGCGGTCCCTTCTCTGTTCGAAGTAGCTTCACCAGTTGGGGCTTCGTCGGGAACTTGTAAGGTTTATGTCCACCTCCTTTGCATGGCAGGAGTTGGCGGTATCTTGTGAGCCTCCTTCTTCTTAGCTTCTCGGGAATGATGATATGCCGAACGTAATCGTCGGTGTTGCCGCCGATGGATGCACAATGAACACACGGCGATGATTTCTTCAAAAATTTGAGCGTGTTCTTTTATTCTTATATCAGAGCGGTCACCATAATAGTACAAAACATCATCAGCTGACCAGACCACACTAATTTTTGTACAAATTACTCACTCCGTCCCATCATATCAGACCTTATTACATCTAATATGTGGGATGGAGGGAGTGAAAAAGACAGCCAACCAAAGCACAAATCACAATTGACCTAAAAGCCCCCTCCAATAAGTTGAAAACATAAAAACGCCCCCTCCGATCACTGTCTAGGCGAGCGCATTTCTGTGCTGGAAATCGAACCAGGGACGCCGAAGCTAGCTAGCACGCGGCCACCGCTCCACGTATGATCCCAACACACACAAGCTGACGAACGAGACGATGCCGGGTCGAGCCTTTTCCTCGGGCGGCCTGGCCGACCTGCTGGGACTGCTAACCATATCACTGTACGCTGCTACTATTGCGATCGCTGTGGATAATTGGATCACGGATCGCTTTCCGGTGCTGCAGTGCACCGCCGGCCTCGTCGCCCGCCCGCTCGCGTTGAACTTGGACCAGTGCATGGAACTACGCGAGCCCTCGGGCCGATTCCGATCTAGCGAGCCTCTAGTGTAGCTGGACCACCCGCTCCGATCCAGCGGCGCGCCATGGGTGTTGGTGTAGAGAACAGCGCATCAATAATTGTGCTACGTGCGTGTGCCCGTGCGGCGGCGCTGCCGGCCGGCACATCTACGGAGCTCACCGGAAAATGGAGCCGGTGAAATGTCAAAGGAGAAAAGTTGTGGGCGGTGGAAACGCTGTCCATCCATTCACTCTAAGCAATGGGAGAAGGAACCAGCGAGTGCGCCAGATTGTAAGTATAATGATGATCGTCCTGGACGCTCTGCATCCCGTGTTAGATTTGGCAATGGTCATTCTCGACTGGCTGCGAATGGCGCAGGCCTCCAGTTAGATCTCATCATTTACTGAGACGAGGTGGGTTGGGTGGATCTTGGCGACTGATTGCTGTGCTGGGTCCGTGTGTACTGAGTGCTCGTAGATCAGAGTAGGTACGTACAACGAACTAATTAATACGTACTCGTGGATCTGCCAAAGTGCAGAAGGCTCGCAGTGGCAGCGGTCGGTCATGGGTCCACGCTGATCAGGGCACCGCGAGAGTCCAAAACTCACGTAACAGATCTACTCTTATGAATCTGATGAGGCAAAAATATCATCAGATTTTCGTGTTTCTCTTCTTCTCCCATGCAAACGGTTTGCACCGTACTACTCACTTCATTCCCCTATACAAGATCATTACGAAAAATGCATTTTTCATCTATACAAGGCCACTAACAATAATCGAGGTAAAAATTAATAATATTTTTTTATAGTATCAATTTGTTTACTATGCATGTAGTAATAATGACACTGTGCTACTTCCTTCTCATTCCTTTCTTGCGTGCATGCTGGCGTATTAATGATTCGGTAAACAAAAAGAAATGTTGGATAGTAAAGCAGTCATTAAATTTTACCTTGATGCCTGTAATTTCAGTTTGTGACCTTGTATACACAAATGAAGTACTAAGACTTTTGCAAGAATGACAGTTTGGTGACTGCATCGTTTCGTGAAGAACCTCGATGCATCAGTCAGCGACAGAACGATCTAAGCAAGGCGTTAAAGCATCTACAGCCGGGCGCTCCAAACCGGCCTCAAAAGCCTGAATGGTCCACCCGATTACGACCGGTCACAAAAATCTGACCCTGGTGGGCGCCTCAAACGGGCTTGAAACGTCCGGGCTGACCGGCACCCCTCATATCCATCCCAAATATGGGATGGATAGGGTCGTCCGGGCGCGCCGCCACGTAGGAGTGACAATGGGGTCCCACGCGGAATTGCCCCAAACCCCGACGGTCCGACGGACGACTCCTCTGTCACTGCGGTGTGACCGCCATGTGGCGTCGCTCCGGCTTGTCGCCGGAGGCCAAATCCGGCTATTTAAGCCGGCCGGCGTCCCCCAACCCTAGCCCATCCACATCCTCACTCTATGTGCCGCCACCCGAGCTAGTCCGCCTCCTCCCCCCCTGCTCTCCTATGCCCTTCGGCATCACCATGGTCCGGTGCAAGTTCACGAGGTATGCTATGTTCATGCCGAAGCGCCGGAGGTAGATCGCGGAGGAGATCCAAGCAAGGCGTGCCGCCCACATCGCTGTCGGGCTGCCTCCGAACATCCGGAACCAGAGGAGGAGGAGCAACAGCCGGAGGAGAAGGGGGAGAGCAGCTACTGGAGCCGATGGAGGTGGGGGATCCGGAGGAGGCGGAGCAGCCTGCTCCGCAGTTCAACATGGCGGAGGCGGAGGCGGAGTTCACCATTGCTCAAGCCGCTGAGATGACGGAGCAGCAGACCATTCTGGAGTCCATCCAGGATGAGACCTATGTGGAAGCCAATCGACGGTTCCTCCGGCAGGAGCAGGCGGCATCCGACGCGCTCTTCGCCGAACTCAACGTGGAGATAGAGGAGGAGGAGGCCGGAGCGGAGCAGCCGGAGGCGCCGGAGCTGCAGCTGCCGCCCATGTACCCGCAGCCGAGCAGTGAGATTGTGAACATCTCCGACGTAGAGACGTAGATTATCTACGTAGTTTGTATGGATTTAAAATCTAGTATGGGATGTTCGTATTCAGTTGTATTATTTTAAGAAATGCTCGATGCTCGCGGACGCACCCGTTTGAGGGGTCGTATTTATCATGCGCGCTAGTAGATGCTCTTAAGGGCATCTCCAGCCGCGCCCCCAGGAAGGCCTCCCCAGGCGATTTTTTCGCGCCGGCGCCGAAAAAACGGCCCTGTCGCGCCCCCAGGAGCCCGATTTTTGCCAGCCTGAGCCGAAAACAGCGCCGGCGGACTCAGGCCAAACCCGGCGCGCTGGGGGGCTGCCGGGGGCGCCGGGGCGAGCTGTTTTGGCGCGAAAAAGCCGCAGGCCAGCCGTGTCAGTGACACGGCGCCTCGTCTTCCCCCAAAGGCCTCGGTTCCCGCGGGGAATCAATGCCAAGGCTGCCGCCGGTCAGCCTTGCCATTGATTCCTCACGGGCGGCGCGTCACGGTACGGCGCGCCGACGCCTCACCTCCCTCGCACGCGTACACACGGGCGCGGCACGGCTATATAGCCGGCGGCCTCCACTCGACTGTGCCCACACCAGCCCCGCCCCTCGCCGCCGCCCAGCCCCTCCCTCTACCTCTCTACCTCTCCCGAGCCCGTCGCCATGGCAGAACGCTTCCCCAGAGACGAGGCGGCGGCCAACGGCTTCGGCCGCCGTTCGCTCCGCGAACAGGAGTCCTGGCTCCTGTTCCAGGCGAACATCCCGGCGCCGCCGGACATGCGCGCCGGGCCGACGGGGTGGAGACTCAGACCGGGGGAGTGCCCATTCCCCCGTTGCCCGACACCGTGGCGAAGCCGAAGTACTACGCTGAGGAAGTCGAGGTCGTGCGCACCTCCCTCTCCGACGCCCAACTCTCCCTCCCCCAGTACGCCGCCGACAACCACGTGGCTTGGGCGGCGTATTTCGAGCGCCGCCAGCAGCAGCGCTCGGCGTCCACCAACGGCGCGCCGATGGTCGGCGGACGACAGAACAGCGAGGGGCGCCACCTGTGGTGGGGCGTCCCCGGCCGCACACTCGAGGGCGTGCTGACGTACCTCGATGGCGGCAATGACCCGCCGTTGGCGTACCCGGCGAGGGTGGCCGCCCCGGCGCAGCACCGACACGCCGGGCCATGGGCGCCAAGGAGGTTCGGGTCCTCCTCCTTTTCTTCCTCCTCCCGATCTTCATCGCACTCCTCCGGCACTCCGGCCCTGCTCGGCGTCAAGGCCGAGCCCGCGGCGGAGACGCCGCTCGGCCGGCGCACTCGCAGCGCCGGCATCGTCATCAACGAGGGAGACCGGCGCGCCTACTCGTCGGCTCCTCCTCCGCGCTTCGTCAAGCCAAAGACGGAGCCGGGGCTCGCGCCGGTGAAGGAGAAGGAGCCGGCCGCACCGGTGACGACGGAGCTCGACGACGACGACGCGGCCCTGGAATGGGCGCGCAGGGACTGCATAGCGATGGAGAAGGAGCGCCTGAAGAAGGCGAAGGAGCGCCAGTGCGCCGCCCTGCTACGCTTCGCGGAGCGTCGACGCGGTCGCGACGAAAGCAGAGTCGTCGTCATCTACGGCAGCGACGATGACGACGACGATGCGCCGCCACCAGTCCGCCATGGCGACGCCGGGCAGGGGTCCAGCAGGGGCGCCCGCGTCAAGGAGGAGAAGGCCGACGACGACGATGGCGGCGACTTCAGCCAGTTTTTTTTTTAGATTAGTTTATGTTTATGTGCTATGTAATGAAAATCTGTGAACTTCGCCGAAATGTGCCGAAATTTATCGTGTTTGACCGAAATCTATCGTGTTTGGCCGAAATATATCGTGTTTAAGCCGAACTTCTTTTATTTTAAAACGTGCCTGGGACGGCCCTGGGGCCGGCGGCTGGGGACCAACTCGCCCCAGGCTCACCCACAGACGGCGATTTTAGGCGCCTTCTGGGGGGCCAACGGCTGGAGATGCCCTAACGGTGCGTTATCCAACAATCAACCAGCACACGGACGACACACCGAGCCAAGCCACATAGCAGAGGACAAAACCGCGAGCCAAGACACACAGCACAGGACGGAACCGCTTTGTACGTACGTAGTGAGGAGCTACGCTGCGTGCTGCTGACAAGGAAAGCTACCACTCGGCCAGGTGCGCGCCGGGTGCGGCCAGCGGGAGGAGCCGACCCCGACCGAGCCGGCACTACAACCACAGCACAGCACTGCAGCTTTGCAAGCAGAGCCCAGCGACGCCAGCAGAAAAAGGCTCTCCTCCTCCTCCTGCGCGGCCGGCGGTGCCCCCACGTCTCCTGTGTCACTGCACTGAACTGCAGTCGCCCTCTCCCTCCCTCCCCTGAGCCTGAGGAGCAGCAGCCGGGGCCGCTGAAATATCAAATATCTGCATCGGGCGCGGCGCCGCGCCTAGCTCCACGGCGGTGGGCGCCGCTGCGCGTCCAAATCACGTCGCCAACGGTCGGTCTTGCGTGCCCGTTCATGCCGCCATACCGCATCTTGTTCCATCACTCATCATCACGCCAACAAAACCACCACTCCCTTCAATCCTCACTGCTACTGCTAACCAGCAACTTTGGAAGGAAAAAGAAAAAGAACCGTTGCTAAAATCCTCTGCTAGGGCAGTAATAATCAACAGGTTCTCAAAGAAACCAGGAGTGGTGCCTTCACGGATAAAGAAAATTCTCTATGATAGCCAAGGAAGGTGCGGGGGTATGTTTCAGCGGGGGTATCTACTGTTCATTATCTGCCATGTGGCTACATAAAAAGCTAGAGATGATACGCGCGCGTTGCAGCGGGAATTGGATGCGGTGATTTCCTATGAGATTTGATGGTATGAAATTTCAGTTTTTTTTTCGGGTGAAATTTTAGCATTCTGATTAGCCATGTAAGAATTGAAACTCAAGCACATATATGATTTAATATATTTGATTATTACATAGTTGCCGAAATTTTTTGTTTCATATAAGTATAGCATGCAAGATGCATGTTAAGGTGAGTCTTTTCTCATGCATAGTGGCATAGTGACTTAGTATATTTGCACGTGGAGAGAGTTATATTTAGTGGGGCATGCTAGGTGGCATGATGAGATGACATAGTTGCATGTCAAGATAATTAATTTAGTGGACATCAACTATTTAGGTATATATAGGATACCAAAGGTAATAAATTTTTCAACCAGGTCCATGAACCGGCTAGTGATGGCTACAAGCACTGGAGCGAGCCGAAGTCATGCCACCGTTATCTCCTCTCCCTTGCTGGAGCGGGGCACACGTTATTGTTGTATACAATCGGGACGTCACCGTACTGAGACTTTATAAGACCAGTGCATTAGAACCTTAACCGTCACTTAGGAAGAAAAACGTAGATCGCCAAGGATCAAATCTGTAGACACACGATAACACACAAATGATAAATGCGTCCAAACGGATTCACTGAAGACCAGACACACCACCGCATGCCCCCCAACGATACTAAACGCACAATCAAGATGGGGATGGGGCGTGTGAGACATTATTCCTACTAGGGTATATGGGAGAATATCTGGTGCACCGGTGCTTTATGGTGCACCCAGTGCACTGAACTATTTGTAGCACATTCATACAACATCAATGTTGTCAAGAAATTTCAAATTGAAATTCGAAACATAGCCCGGGAAACAAAAATGACAAATTTGACGATGAATAGTACTCCAACATAAGTTGGTTTTAGATTTGGCCCATAATCACATTGATGTCAAATTTGTCATTCTCGTATCTCGAGCAATGTTTCGACTTTTGATATGAAATTTTGTGACGGTATACATTGACGTTGTGTCAATGTGCTAGATTTTTCAAACATTTCAAAAGATGCTACGGCATCCGACGCACCGGTAGCACTATAAGGATGGGAGCATCGAATACACTCCTAGGGTAGATCATCGCCGTCACATAACCTCAACCAAGACGCTGAACCAAAGAAGAACGAAAGTGGGGCCCCTCTAGCCGGCGAGGTGACGGGTTTCTCCTTACCTCCACGGCCCAGATGCCATCGGAGGCGGGGCAAGACGCTGCTTGGGCAGGAGGAAAACTCTTCATGTTCAACCGAACAAATTTAGTACAACAGAATGTTCATTGTGAAAAAGAAAAAAAAATGACCTAAAAAAATGTAATATCATGTCAATGAACTGGAATTAGTTTTCTTTTGTGGTAATCATTTTTTTGATAAAAGAAGGGCTTGCCCCCTCCGATTACATTTTCTTTTATGGAAATTAGTTGACCGTTGTCAAATTTACAAATATGTTATTTTAGATAAAAAAACAAACCGTCGCATTGCAATAATAGGCATCCAGTGCAAAAGTACAGTGTTTGCTATAAGAGCTGAATTATTGTGAGATCAAAACCAGGTTGAAAGCCAGTGTAGTGCTGCAGTAGCAGAGGATCACATCGACGCAACAAAAAGCCAAAAGCCACTCTCAATCAACTCACACAATAATAATGCAGCATCCCAGTACGGCAATTCTAATCAGATCAATCATCATCATCATGTACAACACCATCATCAGATCAGATCAGATCCAACGGACCACACCAATCCTCCTCCAGATGAAGACAAAAAAGCAGTTAACACAAGCAGAAATCACAGCTCAATCAAGCCCAGGTACCGAACAAAGCTCACTCCGATCACTGGCTGGCGGCACCGCCGCCATCAGAGACGGCGGGCGAGTCGGAGACGCCGGAGGACTCGTCCATGGACGACCCGTGGGACGGCGAGGACGCCTGCGGGTCCCCGCAGGCGCGGACCTCGTCGATCATCCGCACCACGTACCCGACCTTGGGCCGCTGGTCGGGCGCGCTCGCGGCGCAGCTCAGGGCCAGCTGCAGCATCGCCACCATCTCCTCCTCGATGCCCTTGTCCTTCATCAGCTCCAGGTCGAACACCTCTGACGTCCACTCCTCCCGCACCACCGACTGCACCCACCGCGGCAGCTCCGCCACCACGCCGCCGTTGGGCAGCTCGCTGCCCGGGCACCGCCCCGTCAGCAGCTCCAGCAGCACCACCCCGAGCGCGTACACGTCGCCCTTCTGCGACGCCCACGGCCGCGACGCCGGCGCCGGCGCCTCGGGCGCGCGGTACCCCGCCGAGCTCGCCGCCGGCGACGACGTGCCCAGCTGCGCCAGTCCGCAGTCAGCAAGGCGGGCCTCGCCCGACCTGTCGACCAGGATGTTGGTGCTCTTGATGTTGCCGTGCGCCAGCTTGGGCGCCAGCCCGCCGCGCCGGCTCGCATGGTGGATGTAGGCGAGGCCCCGCGCGGCGCCCGCCGCGATGCGCATGCGCGCCGCCCAGTCCAGCGGCGTCCGGCCTGGCCCTCGGTTACCTGCGACGACAGACGGAGGTTCCTACCTTCAATTTCTCAGCAACAGAAGCAGCAAGTGTTCGACGCAATTAATGGCGAAGGATTAAGCGGGGCAGAGGGCTTGCCGTGGAGGAGGGAGAAGAGGCTGCCGTTGGGCATGAACTCGTAGACGAGCAGCTTCTCGTCGCGGGCGTAGTAGTAGGCGTTGAGCGGCACGACGTTGGGGTGGCGGAGGCGGCCGAGCACGGCCATGTGGTGCTCGAAGTCCTTCTTGGTCGACGCCGCCGCCGGCGCCGCGTCGCGGAGCCGCTTAACGGCCACGACGCTGCCGTCGTCGAGCACCGCCTTGTACGCCGTGCCGCAGCCGCCCTTGCCGAGCATCTCCGCGGACGCGCGCAGCAGCTCCTCCAGCTCGAACCGCCTCCCGCCGGCGTCCTCCAGAAACACCATCTTCCCTCGCTCGTACGTGCCACCGGCCGCCGCGACCACTCCGGCCGCGCCGTACGGGCTCGAGGAGTAGACGATCTTCTCCCCCTCGCGGTGGCGCCTGTCGCTCCGCCGCCCGGAGAGGCGCGGCCAGAAGTAGCAGAAGAGCAGGCCGGCCACGAGCCCGACGACGGCGAAGTCCGCGGCCACAATTGCCGCCACGACGCCGCGGCTCATCTTCCCCTTGCCGTCCGGTGGCTTCGACGAGGGCGAGGACGCCGCCATGGCCGCAGCCGGAGGGCACGGGGACGCGCTCGGTACGTCCTTGCACGGCGGCAGGGGCGCGCCGCACAGACCAGCGTTCCCGCCGAACGCGCCCGCCGGAAACCCCGCCATCGCCACGGGAATCCTCCCCTGGAGGAGATTGTTGGACACGTTGAGGTCCTGCAGCCTCGGCAGCGCAATGCCGTCGACCCCGCCGGTGAGCCTGTTGTTGTCGAGCCTGAGCGTGAGCAGCCGGTCGAGCCGGGCCAGCTCGGGCGGCACGACGCCGGACAGGTTGTTGTAGGATAGGTCAAGCCGGTAGAGCCGATAGAGCTTGCCCAGCGACGGCGGGATGGCGCCGGAGAGCGCGTTGCGGGAGAGGAAGAGCAGCTTGAGGCCGAGCAGCGGCGAGAGGTCGGGGACGGCGCCGGAGAGGTGGTTCCCCTTGAGACTCAGCACGCGGAGGCCGTCGAGCCGGGCCAGCGCCGGGAGCGCGTCCGCGCCGGACAGGCCGAGCCCCTCCAGCACCAGCCGCGTCACGCGCCCGCCCGCGCACGTCACCCCGCGCCACCCGCACGGGGACGGGCTGGCGGACGCGTTCCAGCTCGCGAGCGCGCCGGAGCGGTCCGCGGCGAGCCGGAAGTCCGCGAGCGCCGCGGCGTCGCCCTCCAGCGAGCCGGCATTGGCGCCGCGCACGAGCAGGACGGCGAGCAGCAGCAGCAGCAGCGTGGTGCCGCTGCCGCCGCTGGGAAGAAGCATGGCGGTTTTGGCCGGTGGAGGCGGACTTGTCGCTGCGAGCAGAAGTGGCAAGGCGGACAGCGGCGAGACGGAGGGGGGCTGGTGCTTCTGGTCTGTCTGGTCTCTGGCGGCACGCTCTGTCGCTCCTTTTTCTCCACCTCCGGCGCTCCTCCGGTTTCAACAGCTTTACCGCACGGTAAAGGCGCACGCTGCAGTGCCTGTTAGTCAGTCGCCACCACCAGTGCGCCGCTGCCGCACTGCTGGGCTCGTGTTGTGTAGTGATCGGTCGACGGGAGCGAGGGCACGTACGGGCAGGCAGCAAGGGGACGGCCGACGTGTCCGTTGGTCCGTGGGGCTGGGGACGGGACGGTTTGGTCGTTGGGGGTTTTCGGTTGATGGGGACATGTCAGTGAGCGACGGACGGAGGCGGTAATAATAAAAGCCGTGGAGCGAATTGTTTGGGCATGTCCCATGTCGTAGTGGGAGGGAGTGAGTAATAATTGCTGCATGGATTGGCGTGCCTGCCCTTCCTTTACGGCGTGCCTCGGGATGTGGGAAATGCGGAGCCTGTTTAGGCTAAACTATAACCAACCAATGGACGGGCCATGGGCTACAGGTTCATCGTCATCATCATGGCGCCAACAAGAAGGAGCGGCGCGGGCTGCCTGCGGATGCCGGCGGCGAGGTGACTGGCCGGAGTGATTAGCTTGCAAACCTAATGGTTTTTATAGTTGAGAATTGTCAGCTATAGGCAGTGTTGGATCACGAACAGATTACGGAGGGAACGGGGAAGCTGCAGAATTCAGTACAGTACAGGAGGGTGTTCGTTTTTCTTCCCTTCTTGCTCGAGTGTCAGTCCTTTAAAAACAACCATGCTGCGCTACAGCACTCTGACTGGCTGAACGTCTTGGGCTGAGACCAAGCCTAGTCGTTCCGTGGGCCGGAGCCTACAACATTGGACCTCCACCATGTGCGAAAATGCCGCTAAAACACGGACTGGGCCTAGACCCATGATGCCCCCGTTTGCTCGACTCCCTCCGCTGACTTTGCTTCTTCTTCGGGAGCTCCTATCGAACGCATTCTGCGTCAACTTGTTGCGCTTTCGCACAGGGGGGTTGGCTTGCGGGCTTTCTGGGCCTTGGTCCCGCGTTTCAACTGTTTGGCGCGCGTTTCTCTGTTTCTCGCGTTCAGTTTCTGCTGTCTCTGTTTCAGATGTTTAAGTTGTTTCTGCTGTTTTCAAAATTTCATTGTAATAACTATTTCAGTTCCTTTGAAACTTCATTGGTAACTATTTCAAATGTTTCTCCTGTTTCAAACAACAGTTGTAAAAATAGTCTTAGGAGAGTTCCAAAGCTGGAGGAGCATCAAAAACACGTGCAAAAAAACTGGATGGAAACAAGTATATAAAGCTTTGAATTCCTTTACTAACTTATTCAGGAGATTTAAATCTTCGATGCAGCTGGAATTAATGCAAGAAATTACCTTTTGGGAACCATGATAAAAACAGAAAACAGTACCATTAAGACAACAATTTCTTCATTTCCCTTCAGTTGGGAAAAAGTAGAAGAATGGTGAAATTTTCCTTGTATTCATAAAAAACTAGAAGAGGGCAATTATCTGTTGTTTCTCGCTGTTTCTACTGGTCGTGGAACAGCTTCCTTTACAAACTTATTCTGCAGATTTAAACCTTCTTTACAAGTGAAAATAATACAGTATCACTGGGGAACCATGATAAAGAAATAGCAGAACAATTTCGTCATGGTACTCTTCCTTTGAGTTGGGAAAAATTCTTGCATTGCGGCCACTGAGAATAAAAAGGGAAATATGTTAGTTGGAAGAATGAAAAAAAAATGTACCGACAACGTGTGTATGAAGTTACCTAAACTGTGCTAGGAAACAAAAACAAATGGTTTTTTCCTAGGATGAAGCATTTTCGCCATGTTTTTTTTCCTTTCAGTGCAAATTCAGGAGAACTTCTTGTAGTGCAAATTCCATTATACTTGACAGTAACGAATGGCAATGAATACCTGCAGAATAAGAAAGGAAAAATGTTAGTTGGGATTAGAGAAAAAGTTCATTAGGATTCTTCAGGGGGAAACTAGAGATCATGAACTTACCTAAAAGCTTTGTTCAAATGCAGAAATCCTGTTGAATGCTTCACTTGAAAATGCGAAAACCCTGTTGAAATAGAGATGTGATGAGGAGGAGGCCAAGGATTGTGGCAATAAAAATAAATAGAAAACTAACATGTCTCTGTAGGAAAGAAGTTACGAATGGAAGCTGAATTTCATTGTCCTTGCAAGTTATGATCTCAAAAAGGAATTTCTCTCGTAGATCTTGTAAATCATCCTTCGGAATGTAAAAAAATGGAGTAGCAGCTTAGAAAAAATGATATATTTCGAAGAAAGCTAAATAAGGAAAACAAGTGCTCTCAATGAATGAATTGGTAACTACTTACATTGGAGAAACCTTCCATTCCGAGACCTTTGTACTTGCTAAGATACTGAAGAAGAAAAATTCCTGAGTCATACCAGAGAAAAGAAACAGAGTTGCAATTTCCGATTAACTTAAAAAACTTTCTAACTATTTCTTGAGAAGTAGAAGAAATAAGTTGCTAATGATTCATAAAAGGCACAATGAACAGTTTTAAAATATCACAATTGTTATATGTTCCAACATTTTTTTGATGCAGTAAATATTTTTTGTAATTTCGATTCAAAAAAGAAACATGAACAAATTTTGCAAATCCTGAACAGTTTTCTAAAATGCGAACAATTTTTCAAAAAATACAACAGAAATTATGAAAAACCCAAACATTTTTTGAATTTTCGGAACATTTTCTGAGACCACGAACAGTTTTAAATTTTTGAACAAAAATGAAAACAGGAACAGTTTTTTAGTTCAGAACAAAAATGTTTAAACAGAACATTTTTAAAAATGCGAGCAAAATTTGAAACATGACATTTGTTGAATTTGCAAATAAAATGTTGAAACCAAGAACATTTTTGAAAACATGAACAATTTTTGAACTCCCCAAACATTTTTTGGAATTTGTGAACAATTTTTTAGAGCACGAACATATTTTGAATCTTGGGAACAAATTTTGAAATGGAGAACAAATTTGGAAGCATGAACATTTTTCGAATCTTGAGAATTTTTTTTGAAACGGAGAACAAATTTGGGAGCACGAACATTTTTTGAATCTTGAGAACAAATTTTGAAATGGAGAACAGATTTGGGAGCGCGAACAATTTTTTAAAGCACAGACATTTTTTAATCTTGAGAACTAATTTTGAAACGGAGAACAATTTTGAAAAATCCCGAACAAATTTGGAAGCGCGAACAATTTTTTAAAGCGCGAACATTTTTTTAATCTTGAGAACAAATTTTGAAATGGAGAACAATTTTGAAAATCCCGAAAATTTCTGGAAGCGCAAACATTTTATGGAAACGGGAACAAAAAATTGAAATTTAGTACATTTTCTGCATTTCGAAACTTTTCAACTTTTTGTGTAACGAGAACAATTTTTGAATCTTGAGAACATTTTTTGAAACCTGAAGATTTTATGGAAACACGAACAAAATTTGAATATTTTGGAATTATTTTGATAAAAAGAGAGGAAAAGAAAAGGAAAAAAGAAAGAAAACAAACAGAAAATTCGAAAAAAGAAAAGAGAAACAGAAATAACTAAAAATGAAAAGAAGAAGAAAAACAAAAAAGAAAATTAGAAAACAAAGGAAAAAAGAAAAACAAGAAGTAGCAAAAAGAATACCAAGAAGAATACCAAGAAGTAGCAAAAAGAAAACTAAAAAACAGGGGAGCAAAAAGAATACCAAGAAGTAGCAAAAAAATAATCGCCACATCTTGAAAGTTTCATCTTCTACTACTGGGTTAATGTGCTAGTTTTGTTATTTTGCTCATAGACCAGAGCTTTGTTTTTGAAATGAAATTAGTTTATGTGACTGTAGTTTTGTTATAGGATTAAAAAAAATTCAATATTTTTGGAAAAGCTTGGATTGGAAAATGTTATATTCATGCTTAATTCAGTTTTGCACGAAATTAATATTAGAAGCTGAATCAACAATCTATTCGTGATAAAATAGATAGTGATTCCAATATAGTACCCGAAGACAGCAAACAAAACAGGAACATCATGAATATATGGTTCAAAACAACTTCTATATTTCTGATGCAATATTGTGGTGTGAGATACACATGAAAACAACGAGAAAAGCGGAAATGCAATCATTTAGAGCACATGCCCACAAGGTACAAATTCTGTTATATGAACTAGACAACTGAATGCTTTCTGACGTATACATTGATGAGACAAAAATGGAAGTACACATCAATGTAATCAACTACTTGTCACTACTCCTTTCCTTTCTGAAAACAATCTACCGAGATTGAGGAATGATTACCTAAAATAGTTGAACAGGAAAAAATGGTCGACTAAGTGCAGAAATAATTTGTATCAAATGTTACAAGGTCTATGAAGAATTCAGTACAGAAATAGTGGAGGCAAATCAGATCAGCAAGCAACTAGCTGGTGTTTTTTCTAGGGAAGCAAGTAGCTACTATTAGCTAAACTGTGTACACGCATATTTAAATTAACATCACAAAACTTGCTGATTAGAAAGGTGGATGCTAATTAAGCTACCAAACAAACTAGGAGGTGATTCAAATTAATTAACTGAACATTCAAAACCAGAGTAGAATGTATCATGAAGATAATCATATTAAAAGTGGTAATGACTATTTATGAACTAGAAAATGTATGATTTGCATGGAAACGAAATAATGTTGAAATGAACACTAGGTTACTCAAGATTTTTAAGAGAAGAACGCCTCCTATATCTATGAGCATTTACTAGAAAAACTAAGCGAGATTCAACAGATTTGTTTACAGTAGTAGCTAGTTCGTGCATAGCAGAGAAACAAGACTCTTGAGTGGCGTTGGTAACCAGCGATATGTAGAATGGTCGTCTTTGGCAAAGAGTGGGGGTCAAGAGCATTGTTGATAGTAGCACGGTATAAAAGAAATAGTAGGAAAGAAATCTAGTGAGCACAAAAACTAAGTTGTAGAACAATGGAGCTAAACAGTAGAACAGTTCCACACAAGTTCAATCCTGTAAAAGTTCTAGTACAAGTTCTGGTTCTAACCTAGAAGAAAACTACAGCAGTATCACCAGAACTATTGCCAGTCCATAAGTATATTCATGGAAAATTCAGAGCATCTACACAATTGAAGGGACATGCTCGTTCACTTCTGTAGAAGTATCGAAAACATCTTAAAACATATTCACACAAAGGGTTAGGAACAAAATTATCAAGCACCAGAATAGAAAACAGTTGACTAGTACTTGCTGTAATGATTTACCTACAAATCTGTAGAAGAACTATGATCTGTTAGATCTCAACCGAACCTGCAAACACAAACAGAAAAAGAAAGTCGAATACAGTTGAGGAACCTAGGAAATTGGAATAAAAACCAAACGGGGAACACCAGATCTGACGAACCTCGACCAATTATTACAAAATTGAAGTGTTATTCCTCAGAATTTGGTTGCCAAAACACCGTCTACCAATAACAAAGAACAAATCAACTAACCCTAACTTCCATCCCAGAGATTTGCAGGAAGGGGAGAGAAGATGAAGAACCAGAGCACCTAGCGCCCCGAGATGCACGAAGGAGGAAGGAATGAAGACCACGGCGAAGAATCAAGAGGAAGGAACAGGAATCGAGAGGACGAAGCAGAGAAGGAATCGAGACAAAGCAGTCGCACGAGGAAGAAAGGGGAACGAGGAAACAGACGTGGTCGGTCGAAACAAGAAACAGGAAAAGAGGCCGGCCCAAATACGGGCGAAGGGTGTGCGGTGCCCCGACAGTTTGACGCAAAATGCGTCAAATAGGGATTTCCTTCTTCTTCTTCTTTTGCTCTTCGGCCGAGACCCATGCCGCTTCGCATCGTTCCTTGCGCCAGAATCAGCAGGTTCTCTCTCTCCCTCTCCCTCTCACTCAAAAACATAAATAAAAAGAGACCGTGAACTCGTATTTATCCCTTTTAAGCGAAGAACTGCGTTGTCACCTGAGAATAAAGTGGTGCTTTACCCGCAAAAAAAGTGGTGCTTGCTGAAACACCGCTCATGGCGAAAGGATCTTCACATAATTTAATAAAATATAATTTTTAAAAACAATGAGTTTCAGAAAATGCTTATTGAATTTAAATAATAATCATTAAAATATTGAAACTTAGAATTTTTTTAAAGTGCTCATCAAATTTACAATATGTTTATGAACTTTTAGGAAATTACCATGATTTTTAAAATTATTTTTGCATTCAATGAATGGTAGAAATGATAAAAATAAACAAAAAACAAGAACGTAAAATTCAATATAAAAACATAAAATAAAATAAAATCACTTGAGCCAGCAAACGCCATTGAGTTGGGCTGGCCCATATCGCGAGAGGGTTCGCGATTTCTACGATTTCCACACTATTCTTGATCTTTCTATAGCACATGAAATGTTCTAACCAAAGGTTAGGATATTCCAATGAGACTTTCTGCTTTCTTGATATTTCTCTAGCATATTTTTTTCATCATCTTGGCTTATGACACATTGGGATTGGAAAATGCCTCTAATTCACTGTCTAGGTTACCGATATGTTTATCCCCATCTAGAGCGCTGAAAGTCCGTCCATAATGCTAAGGTCCACTGGAAATTCAATGGGGAAAAACTGTCTCATGATACTTGTGTGAACAAATATAAAGGACAATCTTTGGCAAAACTTGTGTGGAACAATACGAAGTACAACACTTCTTTTTCTAGAAAGGGAATCCGTCGACCAATTACAACTTAGAACTATTGTTCTTAATTAGCACACATGTTTTCTAAAGATATATATGTGTGACTTACGAATTTTGCGCTAGTACATCACGTATTATTCAAGACGGTTCAAGAAGTATATTCAGCGCGAAAAATTTGTGATTGGATGATTAGGAGGACAGTGGTATCCCCTGTACACCAGAGTTCAAATCCCAGACTTGACATTGGTGTTGGCATTTTTCTGGATTTATTCCAGACCTTCCCGCGATATGCATTCAATGAAAGGAGACGTTCAAATCGACTACAAATGCATCTGTAGCGATTTTGTCAATCTCAAGATGATGCGCCGGCTGAGTCTCTCGGGGATGCTCATAGGGGTAGTGCTGTGCGTGCATGCGTTCATCGGAATGAGTGTATGTGTGTATGTATGAGCGTCTGCGTTTAAAAAAATATACTAAGTGGTTTAATCAACATAAAAAAAAGATGTGCATAAGACTAGCATGGCTTTTGGGCTAACCGAATATCCTAGGAATCCAATCATGCGAAATTAAATGGGAAAGGTAGGAAAATTTTCAAAACATCCAAATCCTCCAAAAATCATATAAATTCTTTTGAATCAAACGAGCCCTAGATTATGAAAAAGCATACAGTAGAATAATAGGGAATTTCTTCTAAAAATGATGAGATAAAAATTTCAAAACATCCAAATCCTCCAAGATAGTCAAAGCTTTTGCCCATGTTTCAAGAAAAAAAAAACTGCTGCCAAAACAAATATAGGACCGGAGTTTGATCAGGCAAACAACACAAGTTTTTTTCCCAACCAAAAAAACCAACCTTGAACTATGTTGACACATGACACATTACTTATCAGACGCTTGGACGTTAATAGTATCTCAGCTTGTTATTTGAGTTCATATCCGCAAGCTATTCCCATGCACCGGCATTCAACTCAAACTCCCAAGCTAATTGGGAAAAGAATATAGAAGATTCACTACTTCTTTTCTTATTCATGAGTACAGATCGATTATAACTGCTGTACATTTGTTCTAAATACAACATGGTTGAAACCATAGAGCATTTACGGTCATACAGCAAATGGTACAATTTTCAGGCATGTGCAGCAGCTAAGCAATACAATGTATATAAAAAAAACACCACTATGCTAGGGGGAGAAGCCACACTGGAGGATTAGGGCTACCCCTGACATAGTATCCTACTGCCCCGATCCTATGAACGCCGCCCACGGCTGCGGATAAGCTTGCATCTTCCCTGTAGTACACGGAATCACCATCAGCGTTGGAGCTTGTCAGGAACACCAGGTCAGTGCTGAGAAGGACCTCCTTCTGCGCTAAGCGGCGATGGTAGGAGTAGTAGATGTGGTTTCTCTTCACACCGCCGTGCCTGTCTGCTGACACATGCACCGCCTTGGAGCTGTTTGGACCCAGGAATAGGGCAAAGTCACCCAAGCTCATCAGCTCTGCCCATTTGTGTGTGCCATGTGCCATCCCCTCGCCGGCGTCGATGTCAACAAGTTCGAACACTTTGAAGAAAGGTCTGAGGTTGGGTGACCATGGGGACCTCACCGCTGTCGCAAGCTTGCCGTGTAGCTCAAAAATGTAGCTGGCATCCACCCGGTTGGCCCAGACACTTGGGGGCTGCTGGTGCTCGAGGGTGACCACCAGCCGATCAATGGCTGTGACCACGGGCGCACCATCTTCATCAGCACCGATCTCAAACTTGACAAGTTCCCATCTGTCCCGTGTGAGACCATACAGCTTACCGTTGCAAAAGGCGATGTCTGCAAGCTCCATGGTGTAGCTTACATGTCCTTTCGTCGTCCACCCACCGTTCGGACACCCAACCCTGCAGAGCGCGATGCCGTGATTGTCGGTGATGGCAGCAATGATACAGTCACTTGAGGTGGGTGGTTTGGAGAAGATGATTTTCCAAATGATGATCTGGCCAAGGCGGCCTGGGCAAACGATCCCCTTCTGTTTCTCGGAGAGCGGAACCTCAACACTGGAGAAAATGTTCAAGATCCTGAACGGTGGTGGTTCGAATGATGCAACCCAGCCACCACCATGACAGCCGACGAACCAGTTGCCGATGAAATCGCTCGGGAGCGAGATGCGCAGGATCTTGCTATCCTCAGGACAGTAGAGGCGCTTCGTTGTGCCGCGGTCTCGTGGCGAGAGGAGCAGCCATGGGAGTTCAGGCAGCGCAGGGTGCCGCAAAGCTGTAGTGAACCATGACCTGCAGACGGCAGCAAAGCGCACGCGGCTGCAGTGATTGTGGACCTTGCTGTAGATAACATCAAGGGGGTCGTCGGGAAACGTGGAAGACCAGCATTGTACTTCCGTTGAACCACTATCATGAACAATGAACTCAATAGAGTCCTTGTAATCCAGAAATTCCTTCCACTGCTTGCCAATGCTTAGCTGGTTAAAAAAACAAGACATTCAGCACAATATGAAATGTGGATGATCCAGACAGAAACAACTTAAATAAACATGCCCACAGACCACCAACCTACAAAAAGGTACTAATACCCCCTCTGTTTATTATTGTGTGGTATTTTTGTACTTTGCACAGAGACAGGTGATAAAATGGAGCTCTGATGGTCGCTTTACAAGAATCAAGGAGTATTTTGCATGGGTGATAGTGCTAATGAGTAAGTGCGTACGAGGGAGAAAGGAGCATGCTGGGTAAAATACTTCGTTAGCAGTACATCCATTTATCAAAGAAGCTTCAAAAATAGTATGCCTTGCATCATTCAATCGAGTATAAAAATGTCATGAAATTATCGCATTTTAAGATACTATTGCAGAACAATTGTAAGAACTATGAAAATGCTAAACAAAAAGGAAAATCAA
Organism: Aegilops umbellulata; assembly: GCA_032464435.1. NCBI lineage: Eukaryota > Viridiplantae > Streptophyta > Magnoliopsida > Poales > Poaceae > Aegilops > Aegilops umbellulata. The sequence goes on along the minus strand of CP136060.1, from coordinate 642,555,325 downwards.
ATGCTTACACAAGGATCTAATATAAAGATACTTCAAAGTAATGCACCGAGAAACAAATAAATGTTGCAATTTCATTAGAGAAAGCAGTTAAATTAATTCCAGCCATACAACACAACACGCTATTTTGGCTGAAAAAATGAAACCTTTACCTCGGACAATTTAGGTTGGAAACCACAAACATAGATGCAATATGCATAGTACAACCAAAAAGGAAAATCCTTTCAGGTATAAGTTTCTTCGACAATGTTCTGCCGTTTGAAGTACCGTGTATATCCTTTGAGAAATATAAGTTTCTTCGACAATGTTCTGCCGTTTGAAGTACCGTGTATATACTTTGAGGAATATAAGTTTCTTAAATTGTGTTGAACTCATCAGATAACTATTAAGTGCATTTCTAGTTACAGAATGACATTTGGCACAAGCACAACTGTACAAGGCTCCATACAGCCATGTCATCCTTGTTTATATCAAGGTCACAGTATTATACTTGCTTATAGTATTTGAAAAAAAAATCTATGATATTGTACACCACATTGCTGTTGCCTGAAATGAAACAAACAATTTCTCAGTATGCATTATAGGACTTGTACCTGAGCAGCTTCATTAGTAGCATCTTTAATCCATATAGCTATTGTTTCCTGCTTCGCACGCACGCTAAGGACCGCTCCACAAATTTCATTATCATATTCGAATTGCTCACCAATCAATGCCAGTAGCTAAACATAATATTGGTGAAAAAGAATTAGGATGGAATTTACAGAAAAAGTAATTGTACAAAACAAATGATGTGAAAGATGCTTACTGTATCCAACCACAATGGCTGCGATTTCCCTTCGCCACAACTGATGGTCCATGCACCTCCATTAGCACATATGGGGCCTTCGCATTTCGGCTCAATCTTATTCTTGAAGCAATGGAGGTCAGCTCCCACACCCAATTTACCAGGGTGGAGGATATTCTTGTAAAGGCTGCAAGACCACCCAACTCAATCGTTAGCCAAAGGGATATATGAAACTGGTAGTAAACGCAAAAGGTGGAAAATACAGTAAAGAATGAAACAAATTATCAAAACAAACATAACCGATTTTCTGAAGCAGAATTTTTTACCCTGAAACAAATGTAGTGTGACTGTGTGAGTAATGACAGATATTATCATCTGGTAGAAGACAACCCATGGAGTCAGTCAATGGACACTACTCAGTTCAGCTTAATTAAAATAACTGGCGGATTTTCAGACATCCCTGTTTGCGGGAGGCTGAAATCCGGTCACAAAACTAGAGCCAGAGAGCATTTTAGTCCTACACTCGAGCATCAGATCAGCAGTCTTGTGTTGGCTTAAGGCGAGTTGCTCGCAGGGCATCTAAATCTAAATTTACAGTCATCATACATCATTGACAAGGAACCAACAGATTGGGGACTAACAAGGGTTTGGGAGGGGGCAGGGGTGGGGTAAAAGACCTCAAGAAGTCGTCGACGGTGGAGAAGGTGTGGACGGTGCTCCCCCGGCCGGCGGACTCCTCCTGCGGGTTGCCGATCCAGAAAGCCCAGGTGGGTTCCACCGGATGGGGCGCGGCGGAGTCGCCGTCGGCACCGGCGGCGGCGCCCGCGATCTCTCCCTTCTCTATCTCCTCCGCGTCGGCGGGCGCGCGCACCGTGTCGGCGCCCTCGGCCATGCCGGTGGCGGCGATGGGAACAAGCGCCGCCGCCGCCGCCGCCGCGTGGTGCCGTCAGCTGCGTCGACTAGTCGCCGAATGGACGAGTGCGCAGAGAGCTTTTTTTTTCTAGGGATTCCTGCACTGCACAAGTAGCAAATGCTTTTTTTTGCGAATAAGCTAATGCTTTTTTACACTAACTAGTAAGCGTGCACGTGCAACGCACGTCTCAAATATTTATCAAGTGAGCTTATATGATGTATTATTAAAATAATCCTTGCAAAAAATCAAACGGGCACAAAATGTTGTCATGTCACTCAAATTATACTTTCAAAACCGTGACATATTTGTGATCCAACAAACATATCATAATTTATAATAAAAACATGTATTCCCAGTCTAATTTTTGTTTTAGCAAGTTTTCTTTTACCAAGCCATTTAAATATGTCTTATGCCAAATGATATGAGCGCACGTGTAACACACAATCCAGAAACATGTCTTCACATAAAATTCACGATCATAGTGTAAGAAAAATGTTCTACATTTCGAGACAGAGGGAGTGGTTTTGAAATAGTGATACAAAATAGAATAAGTATAATGATACACAACAAAAAATACATGTGTAGGAGTGTAAGACAAAATATCTCATGCCAAGTATACTTCATAAAATTTAACATCCACAAGATGACCTGCATGATTATGAAATTAAAGTTAAAACAATTATCAATTTTTTTACAAATAATATATATAACTTTTAAAATCATCAAATGATCATGACTACAAAAAAGTATTTGTGAAATCCTTGTGATATAAGTCTTGGTGATAAAAAAGTTAGACCGACGCAGCTCAATCGCACACGCCCGTTTAATTAAAAAAATCACAACACTGCACACCCACTCCACCGCCCCCGCTAGGCATATCTCGCCGCCGTTCCCCATTATCGTGGTCGTCAGCTACTCCTCTCCACCTCGTCAGGCCGTCCCTCGCTGAGCTCAGCTGCGCCTGCTCCCAGCTGCATCTATTGCCCGCGCCACGCCCAACTTGTATCTGCCGCCGGCACCGCGCCCAGCTGCAACTGCCGCCGGGCCAAATCTCTGCGAGCGGCATGCGGAGGCGTGGGATTCGAATCCGGTCGCCGAAGTTCCCCAGGAAGCGCTCGAGCTCTATCGGGCAACCCAGCGCAAGCGCCGTCTGAAGTGGATGCGGAGGCGTGGGATTGTCTCCACCGGATCGATGGTCGCGGCCATCCCGCGACGGCGTTGCCTGAGCATAGAGCGGGCCCCGCCACCTCACTAGATGGAGCGGTTCGGGTGCTTCTCTTTCACCGGCGAGCTGCCCGTGGTTGCCCCCAGATGCGCGCCGTCCCGCGTGGGGGAGGAGTCAAAGAAGCGGGCCGTGGAGGAGTCAAAGAAGCGGGGGTCACGCTCATTCTCGCCTTCGCCCGCAGAAAAATATGTTCTCTTCTTCTTCTTTTTTTACTAAATTCCCCAGGAATGACTTTCTTTCCTTTTGAACCATGTGTACATAACCCAAATTATTAAGTATTCATACAACCATTTTCAACCTATTCAGTCGAATCAACCAACACACTCTTTGGTAGAGCATTTCCGATAGCTCGTGTGAAACCTTTCCGTAAAATTCATTTTATAAGATGTTTATATAATTTAGGAAAAGTTGTTCTCAGTCTATTGTAAACATCTTATGCTAAAATGATATTTTTATTCCTCATCAAACAAGATCTTTAGACAATTCAGGCACGCTCTACACGCGGCCATGGCTGAGCACGATCGAGGCATCAGATCTCACTAGAGTGAGCCCTACCACTAGTGCTCTGCTCTTTGTTTCTCATCAACAGCGAGTAAATTGCAAGAACCACCACTTTGAAGGCTAGATTTGCAGAAAACACTACAATACATTTTTTTGGCAGAAACACCACGTTTTGTGTAATCTTTTCGCAAATAACACTGATTGGCGGATTAGAGCGCTTTAAGTATGTTTATGACAGGTGGGTCCAGATTTTGCCGATGTGGCGTAACGGTTCGGCCGAGACGGCATTAGATGATGTATTTATCTAGATTTACAAACGAGTCCCTGTAATTTGAAGGAACACCCTTAGATGAAAACCAAAAAAGCAATCAGCTCTCTGAGCCTATCCAAGCACGCGAGCAGAACATCAACACGCCGATGGCTCTCGTCGATGGCGAGGGGGCGCGCCATCCGGGTATGGGAGGCGGCGGCGACGGTCGTTCGGGTCTGGGAGGCGGCGGGGGCGGTCGTCTAGGTCTGGGAGGCGGCGGTGGCTGTCGTCGGGGTCTGGGAGGCGGCGCAGCGATCGTCGGGGTCTGGGAGGCCACGATGGCGGTCGTCGGGGTGCCAGACCATAGGTGGCAACGCCGACAAGGCGGGGGCGCGCCATCGAGAACTAGGAGGCGGTGGAGAGGGATTGTCGCGACGCCGGGGCGGGCAGCGTGGCTACGACGTCCTTGGCGCTTGTCCATGGCGGCGTTGTCCATGATGCTCATCCACGGCGCGACGTACGTGGTCGATCCAGGCGGCCGGTATGAGTAGAGGAAGGGTTGGGCTCGTCGCCGACACCCTCGCACACCCGGCCTTCTTCAGCAGCTGCGACCATGCCGGAGCAGCAGCAGGACAGGGGCGGATCTCGCCGGATCCGGTGTCGGGCGGGGGCAGGTGAGGTAGGTTGTTTTTTTAGGTGTTTTTGGCAAAAAGAACCCCTCTAATGTTGGGGAACGTAGCAGAAATTCAAAAATTTTCCTACGTGTCACCAAGATCTATCTATGGAGAAACCAGCAACGAGGGGAAAGAGAGTGCATCTACATACCCTTGTAGATCGCTAAGCGGAAGCGTTCAAGTGAACGGGGTTGATGGAGTCGTACTCGTCGTGATCCAAATCACCGATGACCAAGTGCCGAACGGACGGCACCTCCGCGTTCAACACACGTATAGCCCGGTGACGTCTCCCATGCCTTGATCCAGCAAGGAGAGAGGGAGAGGTTGAGGAAGACTCCATCCAGCAGCAGCACAACGGCGTGGTGGTGGTGGAGGAGCGTGGCAATCCTGCAGGGCTTCGCCAAGCACCGCGGGAGAGGAGGAAGGAGAGATGCAGGGCTGCGCCATAGAGAGGTCCAAAACTCATATGTTGGCTGCCCCAAACCCTCAAGTATATATAGGGGGAGAGGGGAGGCTGCGCCCCCACCTAGGGTTCCACCCTAGGGGCGGCGGCCAGCCCCAAAACCCATCTAGGGTGCGGCCAAGGGGGGGAAGAGGGGAGACTTGCCCCCCAAGTTAGGTGGGTGCGCCCCTTCCCCAAACCCTAGGCGCCTTGGGCCCTTGTGGGGGGGCGCACCAGCCCACCTGGGGCTGGTCCCCTCCCACATGTGGCCCATGCAGCCCTCCGGGGCCGGTGGTCCCACTTGGTGGACCCCCGGGACCCTCCTGGTGGTCCCGGTACGTTACCGACAAAACCCGAAACTCTTTCGGTGACCAAAACAGGACTTCCCATATATAAATCTTTACCTCCGGACCATTCCGGAACTCCTCGTGACGTCCGGGATCTCACCCGGGACTCCGAACAATATTCAGTAACCACATACGAACTTCCTTAATAACCCTAGCGTCATCGAACCTTAAGTGTGTAGACCCTACGGGTTAGGGAACCATGCAGACATGACCGAGACGTTCTCCGGTCAATAACCAACAGTGGGATCTGGATACCCATGTTGGCTCCCACATGTTCCACGATGATCTCATCGGATGAACCACGATGTCAAGGACTTAATCAATCCTGTATACAATTCCCTTTGTCTATCGGTACGATACTTGCCCGAGATTTGATCGTCGGTATCCCGATACCTTGTTCAATCTCGTTACCGGCAAGTCTCTTTTACTCGTTCCGCAACACATCATCCCGTGATCAACTCCTTGATCACATTGTGCACATTATGATGATGTCCTATCGAGTGGGCCCAGAGATACCTCTCCGTCACACGGAGTGACAAATCCCAGTCTCGATTCGTGCCAACCCAACAGATACTTTCGGAGATACCCGTAGTGCACCTTTATAGCCACCCAGTTATGTTGTGACGTTTGGCACACCCAAAGTATTCCTACGGTATCCGGGAGTTGCACAATCTCATGGTCTAAGGAAATGATACTTGACATTAGAAAAGTTTTAGCATACGAACTACACGATCTTGTGCTAGGCTTAGGATTGGGTCTTGTCCATCACATCATTCTTCTAATGATGTGATCCCGTTATCAATGACATCCAATGTCCATGGTCAGGAAACCGTAACCATCTATTGATCAACGAGCTAGTCAACTAGAGGCTTACTAGGGACATGGTGTTGTCTATGTATCCACACATGTATCTGAGTTTCCTATCAATACAATTCTAGCATGGATAATAAACGATTATCATGAACAAGGAAATATAATAATAACTAATTTATTATTGCCTCTAGGGCATATTTCCAACAGTCTCCCACTTGCACTAGAGTCAATAATCCAGTTCACATCGTTATGTGATTGCAATGATTCCAACACCCATGGGGTTTGATCATATCTCGCTTGTGAGAGAGGTTACTAGTCAACGGGTCTGAATCTTTCAGATCCGTGTGTGCTTTACAAATATCTATGTCATCTCCTAGATGCAGCTACCACGCTCTATTTGGAGCTATTCCAAATAACTGTTCTACTATACGAATCCAGTTTACTACTCAGAATAATCTGGATTAGTGTCAAAGCTTGCATCGGCGTAACCCTTTACGACGAACTCTTTTACCGCCTCCATAATCGAGAAAATTCCTTAGTCCACTAGTTACTAAGGATAACCTTGACTATTGTCCCGTGATCCATTTCTAGATCACACTTGTACCCCTTGACTGACTCATGGTTTGGCACACTTTAGGTGCGGTACACAATGTAGCATACTTTAGAGCCTACGACTAAAGCATAGGGGACGACCTTCTTCCTTTCTCTCTATTCTGTCGTGGTCATGTCTTGAGTCTTGCTCAATACTCACACCTTGTAACACAGCCGAGAACTCCTTCTTTGCTGATCTATTTTGAACTCCTTCAAAATCTTGTCATGGTATGTGTTCGTTTGAAAGTACTATTAAGCGATTTTGATCTATCCTTATAGATCTTGATGCTCAATGTTCAAGTAGCTTAATCCAGGTTTTCCATTGAAAAACACTTTTCAAATAACCCTATATGCTTTCCAGAAATTCTACATCATTTCCGATAAACAATATGTCAACAACATATACTCATCAGAAATTCTATAGTGCTCCCACTCACTTCTTTGGAAATATAAGTTTCTCATAAACTTTGTATAAACCCAAATCTTTGCTCATCTCATCAAAGCGTACATTCCAACTCCGAGATGCTTACTCCAGTCCTTAGAAGGATTGCTGGAGCTTTGCATACTTGGTAGCATCTTTCAGGATTGACAAAAATCTTCTGGTTGTATCACATACAACCTTTCCTCAAGAAAATCGTCGAGGAAATGATGTTTTGACATCCTATCTGCACGACTTCATAAATAATGCAGCAATCGCTAACATAATTCCAATAGACTCTTAGCATCGCTACGAGTGAGAAAGTCTCATCGCAGTCAACTCCTTGAACTTGTCGGAAAACATCTTAATGACAAGTCGAGCTTTCTTAATGGTGATACTTACCATCATTGTCCGTCTTCCTTTTAAAATCCATCTGTACTCAACAGCCTCACGACCATCAAGTAGTTCTTCCAAAGTCTACACTTTGTTTTCATATATGAATTCTATCTCGGATTTTATGGCCTCGAGCCATTCTTGGAATCCGGGCCCACCATCGCTTCTCCATAGCTCGTAGATTCATTGTTGTCTAGCAACATGACTTCCAAGACAGGATCACGTGCCACTTTGAAACAACACGCATCCTTGTCGTCCTACGAGGTTTGGTAGTGACTTGATCCGAAGTTTCATGATCACTATCATAAGCTTCTACTTCAATTGATGTAGGTGCCACAGGAACAACTTCCTGTGCCCTGCTACACACTAGTTGAAGTGACGGTTCAACAACCTCATCAAGTCTCCACCATCCTCCCACTCAATTCTTTCGAGAGAAACTTTTCCTCGAGAAAGGACCCGATTTGAGAAACAATCCCTATTGCGTTCGGATCTGAGACAGGAGGTATACCCAACTGTTTTGGGTGTCCTATGAAGATGCATTTATCCGCTTTGGGTTCGAGCTTATCAGCCTGAAATTTTTTCCACATAAGCGTCGCCGCCCCAAACTTATAAGAAATGACAGCTTAGGTTTCTCTAAACCATAGTTCATACGGTGTCATCTTATCGGAATTACGTGGTGCCCTATTTAAAGTGAGTGCAGTTGTCTCTAATGCCTAACCCATGAACGATAGTGGTAATTCGATAAGAGACATCATGGTATGCATCATATCCAATAGGGTGCAGTTATGATGTTCGGACACACCATCACACTATGGTGTTCCAGGCGGTACTAGTCGTAAAAACAAATTCCACAATGTCTCAATTGTGTACCAAACTTGCAACTCAGATATTCATCTCTATGATCATATCATAGATATTTTATCCTCTTGTCACGACGATATTCAACTTCATTCTGAAATTACTTGAACCATTCAATAATTCAGACTTGTGTTTCATCAAGTAAATATGCTCAGTATCTACTCAAATCATCTGTGAAGTTAGAGCATAACGATATCCACTGCGTGCCTCAGCACTCATTGGACTGCACACATCAAAATGTGTTACTTCCAACAAGTTGCTTTCTTGTTCCATTTTACTGAAACCGAAGCTTTCAGTCATCTTGCCCATGTGGTATGATTTGCATGTCTCAAGCGATTCAAAATCAAGTGAGTCCAAACGGTCCATCTACATGGAGTTTCTTCATGCGTGTATACCAATAGACATGGTTCACATGTCTCAATCCTTTTCAAAAATGAGTGAGTCCAAAGATCCATCAACATGGAGCTTCTTCATGCGTTTTATACCAATATGACTTACATGGCAGTGCCACAAGTAGGTAGTACTATCATTACTATCTTATATCTTTTGGCATGAACATGTGTATCACTATGATCGAGATTCAATAAACCATTCATTTTAGGTGCAAGACCATTGAAGGTATTATTCAAATAAATAGAGTAACCATTATTCTCCTTAAATGAATAACCGTATTGCGATAGACATAATCCAATCATGTCTATGCTCAACGCAAACACCAAATAACAATTATTTAGGTTTAACACCAATCTCGATGGTAGAGGGAGCGTGCGATGCTTGATCACATCAACCATGGAAACACTTCCAACACATCTCGTCAGCTCACCTTTAGCTAGTCTCCGTTTATTCCGTAGCTTTTATTTCGGGTTACTAACACTTAGCAACCGAACCGGTATCTAATACCCTGATGCTACTAGGAGTACTAGTAAAGTACACATTCACATAATGTATATCCAATATACTTCTATCGACAGCCTTCTCATCTACCAAGTATCTAAGGTAATTCTGCTCCAGTGGTTGTTCCCCTTATTACATAAGCACTCAGTCTCGGGTTTGGGTTTAACCTTGGGTTTCTCCACTAGAGCAGCAGCTGATTTGCCGTTTCATGAAGTATCCATTCTTGCCCTTGCCCTTCTTGAAACTAGTGGTTTCACTAACCATCAACAATTGATGCTCCTTCTTGATTTCTACTTTCGCGGTGTCAAACATCGCGAATATTTCAAGGATCATCATATCTATCCCTGATATGTTATAGTTCATCACGAAGCTCTAGTAGCTTGGTGGCAATAACTTTGGAAAAACATCACTATCTTATCTGGAAGATTAACTCCCACTCGATTCAAGTGATTGTTGTACTCAGACATTCTGAGCACAAGCTCAACGATTGAGCTTTTCTCCCTTAGTTTGCAGGCTAAGAAAATCGTCGGAGGTATTATACCTCTTGACGTGGGCACGAGCCTGAAATCCCAATTTCAGCCCTCGAAACATCTCACATGTTCCGCGACATTTCAAAAAATGTCTTCGGTGCCTCAATTCTAAACCATTTAACATTACCGAACTATCATGTAGTCATCAAATCGTGTATGTCAGATGTTCGCAACATCCACAGAGCACGTTCGAGGTCCAGCACACCGAGCGTTGCATTAAGGACATAAGCCTTCTATTGTCCGCATAATTGCTACTATCAACTTTCAACTATATTTTCTCTAGGAACATATCTAAAACAGTAGAACTAAAGCGCGAGCTTACGACATAATTTGCAAAGATCTTTTGACTATGTTCAGGATAATTAAGTTCATCTTATGAACTCCCACTCAGATAGACATCCCTCTCGTCATCTAAGTGATTACATGATCCGAATCAACTAGGCCGTGTCCGATCATCACGTGAGACGGACTAGTCATCATCGGTGAACATCTTCATGTTGATCGTATCTACCATACGACTCATGCTCGACCTTTCGGTCTCTTGTGTTCCGAGGCCATGTCTATACATGCTAGGCTCGTCAAGTTAACCTAAGTGTTTCGCATGTGTTCCGAGGCCATGTCTGTACATGCTAGGCTCGTCAACACTCGTTGTATTCGAACGTAAGAATCTATCACACCCGATCATCACGTGGTGCTTCAAAACGACGAACTTTCGCAACGGTGCATAGTTAGGGGGAACACTTTCTTGAAATTTTAATGAGGGATCATCTTATTTACTACTGTCGTTCTAAGCAAATAAGATGTATAAACATGATAAACATCACATGCAATCAAATAGTGACATGATATGGCCATCATCACTTTGCTCCTTTTGATCTCCATCTTCGGGGCTCCATGATCATCGTCGTCACCGACATGAGACCATGATCTCCATCATCGTGTCTTCATGAAGTTGTCTTGCCAACTATTACTTCTACTACTACAGCTAACGGTTAGCAATAAAGTAAAGTAATTACATGACGTTTACGTTTGACACGCAGGTCATAAATAAATTAAAGACAACTCCTATGGCTCCTGCCGGTTGTCATACTCATCGACATGCAAGTCGTGATTCCTATTACAAGAACATGATCAATCTCATACATCACATATATCATTCATCACATCCTTTTGGCCATATCACATCACATGGCATACCCTGCAAAAACAAGTTGGACGTCCTCTAATTGTTGTTTGCATGTTTTACGTGGCTGCTATGGGTTTCTAGCAAGAACGTTTCTTACCTACGCAAAACCACAATGTGATATGTCAATTGCTATTTACCCTTCATAAGGACCCTTTTCATCGAATCCGATCCGACTAAAGTGGGAGAGACTGGCACCCGCTAGCCACCTTATGCAACTAGTGCATGTCAGTCGGTGGAACCTGTCTCACGTAAGTGTACGTGTAAGGTCGGTCCGGGCCGCTTCATCCCACAATGCCACCGAATCAAGATTGGACTAGTAACGGTAAGCATATTGAACAAAATCAACGCCCACAAACTACTTTGTGTTCTACCCGTGCAAAGAATCTACGCAATAGACCTAGCTCATGATGCCACTGTTGGGGAACGTAGCAGAAATTCAAAATTTTTCCTACGTGTCACCAAGATCTATCTATGAAGAAACCAGCAACGAGGGGAAAGAGAGTGCATCTACATACCCTTGTAGATCGCTAAGCGGAAGCGTTCAAGTGAACGGGGTTGATGGAGTCGTACTCGTCGTGATCCAAATCACCGATGACCAAGTGCCGAACGGACGGCACCTCCGCGTTCAACACACGTACAGCCCGGTGACGTCTCCCATGCCTTGATCCAGCAAGGAGAGAGGGAGAGGTTGAGGAAGACTCCATCCAGCAGCAGCACAACGGCATGGTGGTGGTGGAGGAGCGTGGCAATCCTGCAGGGCTTCGCCAAGCACCGCAGGAGAGAAGGAAGGAGAGATGCAGGGCTGCGCCATAGAGAGGTCCAAAACTCATATGTTGGCTGCCCCAAACCCTCAAGTATATATAGGGGGAGAGGGGAGGCTGCGCCCCCACCTAGGGTTCCACCCTAGGGGCGGCGGCCAGCCCCAAAACCCATCTAGGGTGCGGCCAAGGGGGGGAAGAGGGGAGACTTGCCCCCCAAGTTAGGTGGGTGCGCCCCCTTCCCCAAACCCTAGGCGCCTTGGGCCCTTGTGGGGGGCGCACCAGCCCACCTGGGGCTGGTCCCCTCCCACATGTGGCCCATGCAGCCCTCCGGGGCCGGTGGTACCACTTGGTGGACCCCCGGGACCCTCCTGGTGGTCCCGGTACGTTACCGACAGAACCCGAAACTCTTTCGGTGACCAAAACAGGACTTCCCATATATAAATCTTTACCTCCGGACCATTTCGGAACTCCTCGTGATGTCCGGGATCTCATCCGGGACTACGAACAACATTCGGTAACCACATACGAACTTCCTTAATATGTTGGAAATATGCCCTAGAGGCAATAATAAATTGATTATTATTATATTTCCTTGTTCATGATAATCGTTTATTATCCATGCTAGAATTGTATTGATAGGAAACTCAGATACATGTGTGGATACATAGACAACACCATGTCCCTAGTAAGCCTCTAGTTGACTAGCTCGTTGATCAATAGATGGTTACGGTTTCCTGACCATGGACATTGGATGTCATTGATAACGGGATCACATCATTAGGAGAATGATGTGATGGACAAGACCCAATCCTAAGCCTAGCACAAGATCATGTAGTTCGTATGCTAAAGCTTTTATAATGTCAAGTATCATTTCCTTAGACCATGAGATTGTGCAACTCCCGGATACCGTAGGAATGCTTTGGGTGTGCCAAACGTCACAACGTAACTGGGTGGCTATAAAGGTGCACTACGGGTATCTCCGAAAGTGTCTGTTGGGTTGGCACGAATCGAGACTAGGATTTGTCACTCCGTGTGACGGAGAGGTATCTCTGGGCCCACTCGGTAGGACATCATCATAATGTGCACAATGTGATCAAGGAGTTGATCACGGGATGATGTGTTGCGGAACGAGTAAAAGAGACTTGCCGGTAACGAGATTGAACAAGGTATCGGGATACCGACGATCGAATCTCGGGCAAGTATCGTACCGATAGACAAAGGGAATTGTATACGGGATTGATTAAAGTCCTTGACATCGTGGTTCATCCGATGAGATCATCGTGGAACATGTGGGATCCAACATGGGTATCCAGATCCCGCTGTTGGTTATTGACCGGAGAACATCTCGGTCATGTCTGCATGTCTCCCGAACCCGTAGGGTCTACACACTTAAGGTTCGATGACGCTAGGGTTATAAAGGAAGCTTGTATGTGGTTACCGAATGTTGTTCGGAGTCCCGGATGAGATCCCGGACGTCACGAGGAGTTCCGGAATGGTCCGGAGGTAAAGATTTATATATAGGAAGTCCTATTTCGGCCATCGGGACAAGTTTCGGGGTCATCGGTATTGTACCGGGACCACCGGAGGGGTCCCGGGGGCCCACCGGGTGGGGCCACCCATCCCGGAGGGTCCCATGGGCTGAAGTGGGAAGGGATCCAGCCCAAAGTGGGCTGGGGCTCCACTTCCCCTAAGGCCCATGCGCCTAGGGTGAAGGGGGAACCCTAAAGGAAGAGTCCCAAGGGGGTAAGGCACCTCCTAGGTGCCTTGGGGGGGAGGGAATCCTCCCCTGGCCGCCGCCCCCTAGGAGATTGGATCTCCTAGGGCTGGCGCACCCCCCTTGGGATCCCTATATATAGTGGGGGTAGAGGGCCTCTTGAGACACACCTTTTACCTTTGGTGCAGCCCCTCCCTCTCCCAAGTTCTTCTCCTCTCTTGCGGTGCTTGGCGAAGCCCTGCTGGATTGCCACGCTCCTCCATCATCACCACGCCGTTGTGCTGCTGCTGGATGGAGTCTTCCTCAACCTCTCCCTCTCTCCTTGCTGGATCAAGGCATGGGAGACGTCACCGGGCTGTACGTGTGTTGAACGCGGAGGTGCCGTCCGTTCGGCACTAGGATCATCGGTGATCTGAATCACGACGAGTACGACTCCATCAACCCCGTTCACTTGAATGCTTCCGCTTAGCGATCTACAAGGGTATGTAGATGCACTCTCCTTCCCCTCGTTGCTGGTTTCTCCATAGATAGATCTTGGTGACACGTAGGAAAATTTTGAATTTCTGCTACGTTCCCCAACAGTGGCATCATGAGCTAGGTCTATTGCGTAGATTCTTTGCACGAGTAGAACACAAAGTAGTTGTGGGCGTTGATTTTGTTCAATATGCTTACCGTTACTAGTCAATCTTGATTCGGCGACATTGTGAGATGAAGCGGCCCGGACCGACCTTACACGTACTCTTACGTGAGACAGGTTCCACCGACTGACATGCACTAGTTGCATAAGGTGGCTAGCGGGTGCCAGTCTCTCCCACTTTAGTCGGATCGGATTCGATGAAAAGGGTCCTTATGAAGGGTAAATAGCAATTGACATATCACGTTGTGGTTTTGCGTAGGTAAGAAACGTTCTTGCTAGAAACCCATAGCAGCCATGTAAAACATGCAAACAACAATTAGAGGACGTCTAACTTGTTTTTGCAGGGTATGCCTTGTGATGTGATATGGCCAAAGGATGTGATGTATGATATATGTGATGTATGAGATGATCATGTTCTTGTAATAGGAATCACGACTTGCATGTCGATGAGTATGACAACCGGCAGGAGCCATAGGAGTTGTCTTTAATTTATTTATGACCTGCGTGTCAACATAAACGTCATGTAATTACTTTACTTTATTGCTAAAGCGTTAGCCATAGTAGTAGAAGTAATAGTTGACGTAACAACTTCATGAAGACACGATGATGGAGATCATGATGATGGAGATCATGGTGTCATGCCGGTGACGACGATGATCATGGAGCCCCGAAGATGGAGATCAAAAGGAGCAAAGTGATGATGGCCATATCATGTCACTATTTGATTGCATGTGATGTTTATCATGTTTATACATCTTATTTGCTTAGAACGACGGTAGTAAATAAGATGATCCCTCATTAAAATTTCAAGAAAGTGTTCACCCTAACTGTGCACCGTTGCGAAAGTTCGTCGTTTCGAAGCACCACGTGATGATCGGGTGTGATAGATTCTTACGTTCACATACAACGGGTGTAAGACAGATTTACACACGCAAAACACTTAGGTTGACTTGACGAGCCTAGCATGTACAGACATGGCCTCGGAACATAGAAGACCGAAAGGTCGAGCATGAATCGTATGACAGATACGATCAACATGAAGATGTTCACCGATGTTGACTAGTCCGTCTCACGTGATGATCGGACACGGCCTAGTTGACTCGGATCATGTAATCACTTAGATGACTAGAGGGATGTCTATCTGAGTGGGAGTTCATAAGATGAACTTAATTATCCTGAACATAGTCAAAAGATCTTTGCAAATTATGTCGTAAGCTCGCGCTTTAGTTCTACTGTTTTAGATATGTTCCTAGAGAAAATATAGTTGAAAGTTGACAGTAGCAATTATGCGGACAGTAGAAGGCTTATGTCCTTAATGCACCGCTCGGTGTGCTGGACCTCGAACGTGATCTGTGGATGTTGCGAACATCCGAAATACACGTGTTGATGACTACATGATAGTTCGGTAATGTTAAATGGTTTAGAATTGAGGCACCGAAGACATTTTGAAATGTCGCGGAACATATGAGATGTTTCGAGGGCTGAAATTGGGATTTCAGGCTCGTGCCCACGTCAAGAGGTATAAGACCTCCGACGATTTTCTTAGCCTGCAAACTAAGGGAGAAAAGCTCAATCGTTGAGCTTGTGCTCAGATTGTCTGAGTACAACAATCACTTGAATCGAGTGGGAGTTAATCTTCCAGATAAGATAGTGATGTTTTTCCAAAGTTATTGCCACCAAGCTACTAGAGCTTTGTGATGAACTATAACATATCAGGGATAGATATGATGATCCTTGAAATATTCGCGATGTTTGACACCGCGAAAGTAGAAATCAAGAAGGAGCATCAATTGTTGATGGTTAGTGAAACCACTAGTTTCAAGAAGGGCAAGGGCAAGAAGGGATACTTCATGAAACGGCAAATCAGCTGCTGCTCTAGTGGAGAAACCCAAGGTTGAACCCAAACCTGAGACTGAGTGCTTCTGTAATAAGGGGAACAGCCACTAGAGCAGAATTACCCTAGATACTTGGTAGATGAGAAGGCTGTCGGTAGAAGTATATTGGATATACATTATGTGAATGTGTACTTTACTAGTACTCCTAGTAGCATAAGGGTATTAGATACCGGTTCGGTTGCTAAGTGTTAGTAACTCGAAATAAAAGCTACGGAATAAACGGAGACTAGCTAAAGGTGAGCTGACGAGATGTGTTGGAAATGTTTCAAAGGTTGATGTGATCAAGCATCGCACGCTCCCTCTACCATCGAGATTGGTGTTAAAACCTAAATAATTGTTATTTGGTGTTTGCGTTGAGCATAGACATGATTGGATTATGTCTATCGCAATACGGTTATTCATTTAAGGAGAATAACGGTTACTCTATTTATTTGAATAATACCTTCAATGGTCTTGCACCTAAAATGAATGGTTTATTGAATCTCGATCATAGTGATACACATGTCCATGCCAAAAGATATAAGATAGTAATGATAATACCACCTACTTGTGGCACTGCCATGTAAGTCATATTGGTATAAAACGCATGAAGAAGCTCCATGTTGATGGATCTTTGGACTCACTCATTTTTGAAAAGGATTGAGTAATGTGAACCATGTCTATTGGTATATACGCATGAGGAAACTCCATGCAGATGGACCGTTTGGACTCACTTGATTTTGAATTGCTTGAGACATGCAGATCATACCACATGGGCAAGATGACTGAAAGCTTCGGTTTCAGTAAAATGGAACAAGAAAGCAACTTGTTGGAATTAACACATTTTGATGTGTGCAGTCCAATGAGTACTGAGGCACGCAGTGGATATCGTTATGCTCTTACTTCACAGATGATTTGAGTAGATACTGAGCATATTTACTTGATGAAACATAAGTCTGGATTATTGAATGGTTCAAGTAATTTCAGAGTGAAGTTGAATATCGTCGTGACAAGAGGATAAAATATCTATGATATGATCATAGAGATGAATATCTGAGTTGCGAGTTTGGTACACAATTGAGACATTGTGGAAATTGTTTCACGACTAGTACCGCCTGGAACACCATAGTGTGATGGTGTGTCCGAACATCATAACTGCACCCTATTGGATATGATGCATACCATGATGTCTCTTATCGAATTACCACTATCGTTCATGGGTTAGGCATTAGAGACAACTTCATTCACTTTAAATAGGGCACCACGTAATTCCGATGAGATGACACCGTATGAACTATGGTTTAGAGAAACTTAAGCTATCATTTCTCAAAAGTTTGGGGCTGCGACGCTTATATGAAAAGGTTTCAGGCTGATAAGCTCGAACCCAAAGCGGATAACTGCATCTTCATAGGACACCCAAAACAGTTGGGTATACCTCCTGTCTCAGATCCGAAAGCAATAGGGATTGTTTCTCGAATCGGGTCCTTTCTCGAGGAAAAGTTTCTCTCGAAAGAATTGAGTGGGAGGATGGTGGAGACTTGATGAGGTTATTGAACCGTCACTTCAACTAGTGTGTAGCAAGGCACAGGAATTGTTCCTGTGGCACCTACACCAATTGAAGTGGAAGCTTATGATAGTGATCATGAGACTTCGGATCAAGTCACTCCCAAACCTCGTAGGATGACAAGGATGCGTACTACTTCAGAGTGGTACGTAATCCTGTCTTGGAAGTCATGTTGCTAGACAACAATGAACCTACGAGCTATGGAGAAGCGATGGTGGGCCCGGATTCCGATGAATGGCTCGAGGCCATTAAATCCGAGAGAGGATCCATGTATGAAAACAAAGTGTAGACTTTGGCAGAACGGCTCGATGGTCGTAAGGCTGTTGAGTACAGATGGATTTTAAAAGGAAGACGGACAATGATGGTAAATGTCACCATTGAGAAAGCTTGACTTGTCATTAAAATGTTTTCCGACAAGTTCAAGGAGTTGACTGCGATGAGGCTTTCTCACTCGTAGCGATGCTAAAAGTCTGTTTGAATTATGTTAGCAATTACTGCATTATTTATGAAATTATGCAGACAGGATGTCAAAACATTGTTTCCTCGACGAGTTTCTTGAGGAAAGGTTGTATGTGATACAACCATAAGATTTTTGTCAATCCTGAAAGATGCTAACAAGTATGCAAAGCTCTAGCAATCCTTCTAAGGACTGGAGTAAGCATCTCGGAGTTGGAATGTACACTTTGATGAGATGATCAAAGATTTGGGTTTATACAAAGTTTATTAGAAACTTGTATTTCCAAAGAAGTGAGTGGGAGCACTATAGAATTTCTGATGAGTATATGTTGTTGACATATTGTTGATCAGAAATGATGTAGAATTTCTGGAAAGCATATAGGGTTATTTGAAAGGTGTTTTCAATGGAAAACCTGGATTAAGCTACTTAAAAATTGAGCATCAAGATCTATAAGGATAAATCAAAAAATCGCTTAATGGTACTTTCAAGCGAACACATACCATGACAAGATTTTGAAGGAGTTCAAAATAGATCAGCAAAGAAGGAGTTCTCGGCTGTGTTACAAGGTGTGAGTATTGAGCAAGACTCAAGACATGACCACGACAGAATAGAGAGAAAGGACGAAGGTCGTCCCCTATGCTTTAGTCATAGGCTCTAAAGTATGCTATGTTGTGTACCGCACCTGAAGTGTGCCAAGCCATGAGTCAGTCAAGGGGTACAAGTGTGATCCAGGAATGGATCACAGGACAACGGTCAAGGTTATCCTTAGTAACTAGTGGACTAAGGAATTTTCTCGATTATGGAGGTGGAAAAGGGTTCGTCGTAAAGGGTTACGCCGATGCAAACTTTGACATTAATCCAGATTATACTAAGTAGTAAAATGGATTCGTATAGTAGAACAATTATTTGGAATAGTTCCAAATAGAGCGTGGTAACTGCATCTAGGAGATGACATAGAGATTTGTAAAGCACACAGGGATCTGAAACGTTCAGACCCGTTGACTATAACATCTCTCACAAGCATAACATGATCATACCAAAAACTCATTGAGTGTTAATCACATAGTAATGTGAACTAGATTATTTACTCTAGTAAACTCTTTGGGTGTTAGTCACATGGGGATGTGACCTTGGGTGTTGGAATCATTGCAATCACATATCGATGTGAACTGGATTATTGACTCTAGTGCAAGTGGGAGACTGTTGGAAATATGCCCTAGAGGCAATAATAAATTGATTATTATTATATTTCCTTGTTCATGATAATCGTTTATTATCCATGCTAGAATTGTATTGATAGGAAACTCAGATACATGTGTGGATACATAGACAACACCATGTCCCTAGTAAGCCTCTAGTTGACTAGCTCGTTGATCAATAGATGGTTACGGTTTCCTGACCATGGACATTGGATGTCACTGATAACGGGATCACATCATTAGGAGAGTGATGTGATGGACAAGACCCAATCCTAAGCCTAGCACAAGATCATGTAGTTCGTATGCTAAAGCTTTTATAATGTCAAGTATCATTTCCTTAGACCATGAGATTGTGCAACTCCCGGATACCGTAGGAATGCTTTGGGTGTGCCAAACGTCACAACGTAACTGGGTGGCTATAAAGGTGCACTACGGGTATCTCCGAAAGTGTCTGTTGGGTTGGCACGAATCGAGACTGGGATTTGTCACTCCGTTTGACGGAGAGGTATCTCTGGGCCCACTCGGTAGGACATCATCATAATGTGCACAATGTGATCAAGGAGTTGATCACGGGATGATGTGTTGCGGAACGAGTAAAAGAGACTTGCCGGTAACGAGATTGAACAAGGTATCGGGATACCGACGATCGAATCTCGGGCAAGTATCGTACCGATAGACAAAGGGAATTGTATACGGGATTGATTAAAGTCCTTGACATCGTGGTTCATCCGATGAGATCATCGTGGAACATGTGGGAGCCAACATGGGTATCCAGATCCCGCTGTTGGTTATTGACCGGAGAACATCTCGGTCATGTCTGCATGTCTCCCGAACCCGTAGGGTCTACACACTTAAGGTTCGATGACGCTAGGGTTATAAAGGAAGCTTGTATGTGGTTACCGAATGTTGTTCGGAGTCCCGGATGAGATCCCGGACGTCACGAGGAGTTCCGGAATGGTCCGGAGGTAAAGATTTATATATAGGAAGTCCTATTTCGGCCATCGGGACAAGTTTCGGGGTCATCGGTATTGTACCGGGACCACCGGAGGGGTCCCGGGGGCCCATCGGGTGGGGCCACCCATCCCGGAGGGTCCCATGGGCTGAAGTGGGAAGGGATCCAGCCCAAAGTGGGCTGGGGCGCCACTTCCCCTAAGGCCCATGCGCCTAGGGTGAAGGGGGAACCCTAAAGGAAGAGTCCCAAGGGGGTAAGGCACCTCCTAGGTGCCTTGGGGGGGGGGAGGGAATCCTCCCCTGGCCGCCGCCCCCTAGGAGATTGGATCTCCTAGGGCTAGCGCACCCCCCTTGGGATCCCTATATATAGTGGGGGTAGAGGGCCTCTTGAGACACACCTTTTGCCTTTGGTGCAGCCCCTCCCTCTCCCAAGTTCTTCTCCTCTCTTGCGGTGCTTGGCGAAGCCCTGCTGGATTGCCACGCTCCTCCATCATCACCACGCCGTTGTGCTGCTGCTGGATGGAGTCTTCCTCAACCTCTCCCTCTCTCTTGCTGGATCAAGGCATGGGAGACGTCACCGGGTTGTACGTGTGTTGAACGCGGAGGTGCCGTCCGTTCGGCACTAGGATCATCGGTGATCTGAATCACGACGAGTACGACTCCATCAACCCCGTTCACTTGAACGCTTCCGCTTAGTGATCTACAAGGGTATGTAGATGCACTCTCCTTCCCCTCGTTGCTGGTTTCTCCATAGATAGATCTTGGTGACACGTAGGAAAATTTTGAATTTCTGCTACGTTCCCCAACATAATAACCCTAGCGTCATCGAACCTTAAGTGTGTAGACCCTACAGGTACGGGAACCATGCAGACATGACCGAGACGTTCTCCGGTCAATAACCAACAGCGGGATCTGGATACCCATGTTGGCTCCCACATGTTCCACGATGATCTCATCAGATGAACCACGATGTCAAGGACTTAATCAATCCCGTATACAATTCCCTTTGTCTATCGGTACGATACTTGCCCGAGATTCGATCGTCGGTATCCCGATACCTTGTTCAATCTCGTTACCGGCAAGTCTCTTTTACTCGTTTCGCAACACATCATCCCGTGATCAACTCCTTGATCACATTGTGCACATTATGATGATGTCCTACCGAGTGGGCCCAGAGATACCTCTCCGTCACACGGAGTGACAAATCCCAGTCTCGATTCATGCCGACCCAACAGATACTTTCGGAGATACCCGTAGTGCACCTTTATAGCCACCCAGTTACGTTGTGACGTTTGGCACACCCAAAGTATTCCTACGGTATCCGGGAGTTGCACAATCTCATGGTCTAAGGAAATGATACTTGACATTAGAAAAGCTTTAGCATACGAACTACACGATCTTGTGCTAGGCTTAGGATTGGGTCTTGTCCATCACATCATTCTTCTAATGATATGATCCCGTTATCAATGACATCCAATGTCCATGGTCAGGAAACTGTAACCATCTATTGATCAACGAGCTAGTCAACTAGAGGCTTACTAGGGACATGGTGTTGTCTATGTATCCACACATGTATCTGAGTTTCCTATCAATACAATTCTAGCATGGATAATAAACGATTATCATGAACAAGGAAATATAATAATAACTAATTTATTATTGCCTCTAGGTCATATTTCCAACATCTAACGCCATCTCCGTCGATGTTATGCCACACCAGCAAAATACGGGACCCACATGTCATAAACGCGCTCAATCGGCCCTAATCCGCCGACCAGTGTTATTTGCAAAAGGATTATGCTAGACATGGTGTTTTTTGCCAAAAAAAAATGTATAGTAGTGTTTTCTGCTAACCTAGCCTTCAAAGTGTTGGTTTCTTGCACTTTACTCCATCAACAACCAAGGCAGTAAAAAAAACTAGAAGTAGAAATTACATCCATATATGTAAAAAACATTAGAAAGATTCAATCTGTAGACACACGAACACATATGAACGAAGACCGGATCCAACTGGGTCCATAAAAAACAAATGATGCAACGCGGGAACGGGGGCTAAGCGGAGAGAACCTTATTCCGTATTCAGGGAGTTGTTGCCGTCTCGTCTTCCTGAACATGACACAAATCCTAAATAAACAAAAAATACACCTAAATCAAGGGAGTACTACCAACGCTAATGCTCATATCCTGTCGGCAAGGGTCGAGATCCACCGCGCCTCCATGGTCCTAAGGCTATAGAAGACGAGGTCGACATGTGCGGACGCCGATGAGAGGCGAGAAATCCCTGATCGCCCTGGTGTGACACAAAGGCCAAGGCGTACCAGAAAATGGACTAAAGCCCATAAATTTTAACGACATCCATCAATGTAAAGAAATACGTTTTGTTTTTTCCGGTTGTGTGATGAAACAAGTTTTAGTACAAATTCAGTCATGTAATTCGTAAAGTTCAAATGGATACGACACTGTCAATCCTGTATTTTGTTTCCTATGTCTCACAAATCCCGCGCAAGATCGTGTGTTGCAGTTGCAGTCAACATTAACCGGTTGCTTCACTAAAAAAAGGGATTATTGAACCGTTGAACATATGCAGGGGTGGACATCGATCGATCGGTTACTCGAGTGAAAACGATTGGGCTCAAGCTGTCACGCAGAGGCAAACAGCTTGGGGGCGAGGTCGAGCAGGTCGTCGAGCGCCTCCGGCTTGAACTTGCGCGCGAACACGGCGCACACCTCCGCCACCCCGCCGTTGTAGTAGCAGTCGCCGTAGCCCCGCCTCATCTCCTCGAAGAGCTCCTCCGTGACCTCGCTGCCGTTGTGGCTCTTGGGGTGCTGCCCCACCGGGTGCCGCCAGTCGGAGTAGGTGACGGTCCGGTTGGAGTTCCGGGCGCCCCAGCCGAGCACGCTCGCCAGCGTCATGGGATAGTGCTCCTCCAGGTTGCGGACCCCGTGCTTGCCGTTCCGGAACACCGGGCCGTAGTAGGTCTCGTCGGAGACGACCTCGAGCGCGAACGCGCGGTCCATCTCGAACCACTGCGCGCCCTTGCGCCACTGCGCCAGGCTGATGTTGCGGTCGGCGAAGAATTGCCGGTGCCGCGCGCGCCCGTCCCGGCGGTCGAAGCTGTCGACGAAGCTGGTGTTGGATCCGGTGAGGTAGGCGTACAGGGCGGGGAAGCCGAGGATGGGGATGCACGACTCCGACAGCAGCGCGAACCGCGCGTTGGCGACGTCCAGCAGCGCGTTCCCCAGCAGCCGCCGCTCCGCGTCCATCAGGTTGATGTTTCCCCAGCTCGTTCTCTGCATGCATGCGTTCCATAGTTATAAATAGCGCGATGTGCCTTTTAGCGGAGGATCTTTTGTACACGCTATAGCGTGCTATTTAAAATGTTTATTCATGTGTTTGGATCAAATTTTCTTAACGCAAGACCTCTGGTAAACACAAAAGGATTTGCATGCACACCGTCGGCTATCAAGGTTGTCGGCTGAGGTCGACGAGGACGACAAATATGAAATGTTAGCCGCGTACCTGGCTCGGGATGATACGGCCGTAGAACGGGGATTCCGGCGGCGGCGAGCCGGTGTAGTCGGGGCTGGTGTGCACGTAGATGGAGTAGAGCCCCTCGTGGCCCTCGAAGAACTTGTCCCACAGGGGACGCAGCGGCACGTCCCCCCTCACCAGGAACAGGAAGGCCACCTTGGGCACGATCCCGTGCTTGGGCGTGCTCTTGATCCTCGGCACCATGGACGCCCTCCACAGCAGCTCCTCGTCGGTCATGTTGTGCATGGCGCCGGTGCCGCTCTCCATGCGCCGTCTCTCCAATGATGAAGACGGCGGCGGCGGCGGCGGTGGGAACGTCGTCTCATGAGAGGGAAACGGCGGTAGTATGCATGGTACAGCTTCCGGCGTTATCGGTGGCGACTGCAACCGAGAGGCAGGCATCAGCAACGGCGACAACATGTGGACGTAGCAGTTCTGGAAGGTGGCGTTGGAGACCAAGCCCAGCACATATGCCAAGCAGAAAACGAGCAGCATCGGCACCAGGGCGACGCGGCCGCTGCCGGGACGAGTGGCCGGCGTGGGCATCTTCATGGCCTAATTGCTAGCCTCGATCGAGCACGCGTGTGAGCTACGGAGAAGTTGATGCTCGGGCCTGTTGGCTATGCTTCGCACGACCTTAATTCATCCCTGGTTTATATGCATGTTAGCACTAGCTTGCTCTTGAAAAAGTATGACTAGATACTCAAAACGCAACTAGCACGACAAAGCTGATTTACGAAGCAGATATTAAATTTTATCTTGATACCTATAATAGTACGAGTTTATGACGTTGTATGTGAAAATGGAGGGAGTACTAAAACGCAACTAAAATGACAAATTTCGTGAAAACGGGTCGCGCGGGTCAGAAAAGGTTCTCAATTAGCTTTACTTTGAACTCGAAAAGCATGGAGTATGATTACTAATTGAATGTTAGCTTCGTCACATTTTTCCAAATTCTGCAAGGATATTGAAACTTCTGAACATTTGCTATTAAGCTGGCGCGCAAGTTTTGTGTACATAAAGATGGCCGACATCGGACGTTGCTTAAATGTGACCCATATGTGATAGCACAAGGTCAATAGCTAGAGGAGACTTGGAAATAACACAAGCATACGGCGAGGAGACGGAGGATCACAGTAAAGGAGATAGGCAAGTAAATTGCGGGAGTGGCTATCCAGAATTGACTAAATGCATTTTGGCTACCAGCTGTCAATCCTCTCTATCCAACCATGTGATCCAAATCATACGCTCCCAAAAGGTAAAAGCACCACACCATGCGATCCAACCATGTCAACGGCCAAACGCCTGATCGGCCGCGCGCGCGCCATCCGATTAGCTCAACTGTCACCGTCCGATCTGTATCAGGCTAGTCATAGTGGGAGTAACTTAGCTAGTAACCTAGCGCACTCGAAGAAATTTTTGCTTACGTGGCATGTAGTTAATGAGAAGTGGTAACATAATATGTTACTGTAACATAGCGCTTCCCAAGACAATATGAGTCTACAAGCTAATTAATGAAGTTTTCTATGACACTACTACTATGTTACTTTGCATTATGAAAGTAGTAACTTAGACTAGTGTCATATGCATGACACTAGTATAAGTTACTTCCCACTATGACCAGCCTCATATTGTCTTTTCTTTTATGTTAAAGAAAAGGTTGTAGCTCGATTTTATAGATAAAGGCAATGAAGGAGTTCACAAACAACAATCTAAAATCACAAGCACCAATAAATTACGGGCCATATACATGCATAAAATGCAGTGTATCTATACCTACTAATAAAGGGATTGATGTTTCTGCCTGTTCGTCATCAAATTATCCTTGAAGTTGGCAAGAATTACCCATCAATGCCACCCGTAAGTGGCAAAAAATAATTCACTTTTTATTAAGTGGACGTCGGTTATGTTTTGGTTCATGATATGCCCTCACATTGTCACAAGTGCACAAGCACCCGACAGGTAGGTCGCCACTTAGCCATCGGGGATACCTGGGTTCGATCCTTTTCTCCCTGAATTTCTATTGATAGAGCTGCCTCATCAAATGTCGCTTAGCAGATGGGCTGCACAGTTCAATTACGGCCCAGCTATTTTTTTAACTATTTTCGCATATTCAAGAACTTTTTAAAATATCTGCGATGTGAAATAAAAGTACCGCAACCAGGAAGGTGAGAGGCGCTATGTGCGTCGAGTTGCATGCAAAGAACTAGGGTCATTTCGTTCAGATGCAACCATTTTTCTATTGATGCTCAAGTGTATGAAGAGATGCGTAAAACGCGTTTAATAGAACCCTTTAGATTCTTTCACGACTTGGTGCAAATTTAGACGTTGCTTCAATTTTAAAATAATGCCTTGGTATAAAAGATTTGAAAATTAGGCTGTTTAAGATCAAAATCGACACACAAAAATCATACCAAAAGTATTGTATATGTAGCATGCTTCCTAATGTACTATTTATATGAATTTCTGCTAGACATTAGTATGTGCATCTCTGCTGTTGCACCATTCGTATGTGGTTGGACCGTGCTGACTGAAAGATCAATGGACACATCAATTATCTCTCGCCACAACGAGTACGGGCATACAAATCTCAGCCGAACCCCATGACCTTAGGAGCCAGCTCTAGCAGCTTGCCGAGCGCGTCCCCAGAGAACTTGCGCGCGAACATGAAGCAGAACTCAACGGCCCCGCCGCCGTCTTTGCTGCGGTAGCCGCAGTCCCCGTTCCCTCGCCTCATGCCCTCCAGCAGCTCCGGCGTGACGGCCCTCCCGCTATAGCTCGCCGGGTGCCAGGCACTCGCCTGCCATTTGGCGTACGTGAGGGTCCGGTTCGCGTTGCGCGCGCCCCAGCCGAGCAGGGTCACCAGTGTCGGCAGGTAGTGCTCCTCCATGTTGGCGACGCCGTGGTTGCCGCGGAACACGGCCATGAACCGCTCCTCGGCGACGACCTCCACGGCGATCGCCCGGTCCATCTCGAACCACTGCGACCCCTTGCGCCACTGCGCGAGGCTGACGTTGCGTTGGGTGAAGAAGGGGGCGTGCCGCGCGCCGTCGACGTAGCTGTCGACGAAGCTGGCGTTGGAGCCGGTGAGGAAGGCGTAGACGGCCGGGAAGGAGAGGAGAGGGACGCACGACTCCGACAGCAGCGCGAACCGCGCGTTGGCGAGGTCCAGCAGCGCCGTTGCCACCAGTCGCCGCTCCGCGTCCACCAGGTTCATGTCGCCCCAACTGGTGTTCTGCGCATACAATAAGATCATCAAGTAACATAGACGCAAGCGGGGATAGCTCAGTTGGGAGAGCGTCAGACTGAAGATCTGAAGGTCGCTTGTTCGATCCACGCTCACCGCATCACCTTTTTATTTTGCTTGCACGTTACCTGGCTTGGGATCATGCGGCCGTAGAAGACGGAGTCGGCCGGCGGCGAGCCGGTGTAGGCGGGGCTCGCGTGCACGTAGATGGAGTAGAGCCCCTCGTGTCCGGCGAAGAACTTCTCCCACAAGGGCCGCAGCGGCAGGTCCCCCCTCACGAGGAACAGGAATGCCACCTTGGGCACGATGCGCCACGGCACGCGGCCGACCATGGGCACCATGGACGCCCTCCAGAAGAGCTCCTCGTCGGTCATGTTGTGCATGAGGCCGCCGCTCGGCGCGAGGAAGTCCGCGAACCCCAAGCTCGCCGGCGGGGACGGCGCCGGCTGCCGCGAGGGAGGAGAGGGCAGCGGTGGGCCAACGACGCACGCTGTCTCTGGGGATGGCGAAGGCGACTGTGTGGGTAACTCTATCACCGGCGACGGCGCGGGCGCGTGCGGGGGCAGCGGTGACCGCGAGCGTAGGAGAGATGGCAACGGCTGCAGGAAAGGAGGGAGGTAGGAATCGTGGAAGTTGGCGGTGCACACCATGCCGAGGACGAAGCCGATGGAGAGGAGCAGCAGCATGGTGACCACATTGGGGAGGACGCTCCCTGAGTGGAGGGCTGGCATGGGCTTGGCCGTGCTGCTGGCCATGCTATGCCTCTAGCTTAGCACACGTTTAGGGGAGAATGAAGCTCCTGGTTAATACATGGAACGGTAGACCACGTGCTTTGGTTCACATTGCTTCATCTTGCAAAAAGTTGGTAGTACTATTAATTTTAGGGATTTTAGGGTATCTTGGACGCTGACCCCAAAACCGTCTGCATCCGTCCGGCACGGTGACAGGAGTACAGGACACCGCAAAGCCATCCAGCGCCAATGCCGATCGGTTCGTAGAGCAGTCTGGGCCGTCTTTTCCCCCGCAAACTGAAACAAAATCAGATGATTTTGCAAGAGTCCCGACACCAGCCATGTAGGACTCCGACATCCCAGGTCTATCCAAAATTAAGTTGGAGACTTCGCTTTTGTAGCTGGTCATACTGTTTCCGTGAGCTCGGAAACGAGCGTGGGCGGGCGAGTAGGAGGGGTCTGCGAGGGGGGAAGGAAGGGGTCGAGCCCTACGACGTCGGGGACCAAATTATACTTGCCAAGGAGGCATGGACGATGGCCGCCGCGTGGCGATCCCCGGTCATGGACGCGTTCAGGTCGTCCACCCATCCTTGTGAACAGAGGAAGGAGATGAGGGGGGAGTTGGGTTGGGCCGTGCACTGTGCACGTAGCCCCAGTCCAACAGTCACTAGTAGAAAAAGGCTCATTTGTCCCGGTTCCAGAGGCCCATTTGTCCTGGTTCTGGAACCGGGACTAAAGCCCATCACCTTTAGTCCCGGTTCGCTTACGAACCGGAACATATGGTGCTCCACGTGGCCGCTGCGGCGAGCCCAGGCAGGAGGGCCTTTAGTCCGGTTGGTAACACCAACCAGGACCAAAAAGCATCAACGCGTCAGCAGCTCAGGAGCTGGGGTTTTTTTGAAAGGGGGGGTGGGAGTTTCATATACTCCCGCCATTTTTATATACAAGACCACTATGTGAAACACATTTTCATCTATATAACACCACCAACAATAATCAAGGCAAATATTAATAATGTTTCCTCGTAGTAACCCATGTCTTAATTACTAGCATGCATGTAGTGGATAACACACTCACCTACTTCCTCTCCCATAGCCACTTAGTTTCCTCTAATGTGCATGCACCCTATTAATTAACCCGGTAAAAGAGAAAACAAATTGGCTTGTGAAGCACACATTAATTTTTGCCTTGGTACCTATAATTTGAATTTGTGGCCTTATATATAAAAATGGAGGGATTATTGTGTTAGCTAGCTAATAGCTAGAGAGAAGTGACCTCTCTTATCTCCGTACTTGGTCGACGCTACGTACTATACGTATAAAGAGGACTCGACACGCTAGCTAATAAGAAAATGAAGAAAACCATCAGGTACACAAGATCATCATGAACATATACGGAGAGAAGTGATCGACCTCTCTTTCTCCGAGAGATTGGTCGAACAACAAGTTTTCGTATATTTATCCAACGCTACTAGTTACATATATACAATATAAGATCTCTTACAATCCTTAACATCTGAAGGCAAGTTCCACATGGTATTCTTTGGCTGGATTGATGACGTGGTCAAGAAAGAATCCCGCTAATTCCTCTTGAATTGCTCGTATGCGATCTTGTGGCAGGTGTTCATCCCGCATCCGCCAGATCTAAATTGAAGAAGAGGGTCAATACATGTGTATGAATGAAACTCAACACAAATGATTGTAATAAAATAAAATTGTGAATATTTTTCTTACGCACTTCATATTGTTTTTCAGAGTAGCCCCGCTTATTAGAGGCTGATACGTCTCCAACATATCTATAATTTTTGATTGTTTCATGCTATTATATTATCTGTTTTGGATGTTTATGGGCCTTATTAAACATTTTTATATTATTTTTGGGACTAACCTATTGACCCAGAGCCCAGTGTCAGTTCCTGTTTTTTCCCTTGTTTCAGTGTTTGAAGAAAATGAATATCAAACGGAGTCGAAACGGAATGAAACCTTCTGGAGAAGTTATTTTTGGAAGGAAAGCAACCCGGGAGACTTAGAGTCCACGTCAAGGAAGAAACGAGGGAGGCACGAGGTAGGGGGGCATGCCCACCCCCTAGGGCGCGCCCTCCACCCTCGTGGGCCCCTCGTGGCTCCCCTGACGTACTTCTTCCTCCTATATATACCCATATACCCTAAAACGATCGGGGAATAGAATAGATCGGGAGTTCCGCCGCCGCAAGCCTCTGTAGCCACCAAAAACCAATCGGGACCCTGTTCTGGCACCCTGCCGGAGGGGGGATCCCTCACCGGTGGCCATCTTCATCATCCCGGCGCTCTCCATGATGAGGAGGGAGTAGTTCACCCTCGGGGGTGAGGGTATGTACTAGTAGCTATGTGTTTGATCTCTCTCTCTCTCTCTCTCTCTCTCTCTCTCTCTCTCTCTCTCGTGTTCTTGATTTGGCACGATCTTGATGTATCGCGAGCTTTGCTATTATAGTTGGATCTTATGTTGCTTCTCCCCCTCTACTCTCTTGTAATGGATTGAGTTTTCCCTTTGAAGTAATCTTATCGGATTGAGTCTTTAATGAATTGAGAACACTTGATGTATATCTTGCCGTGCGTATCTGTGGTGACAATGGGATATCACGTGATTCACTTGATGTATGTTTTGGTGATCAACTTGCGGGTTCCGCCCATGAACTTATGCATAGGGGTTGGGACATGTTTTCGTCTTGATTCTCCGGTAGAAACTTTGGGGCACTCTTTGAAGTACATTGTGTTGGATTGAATAGATGAATCTGAGATTGTGTGATGCATATTGTATAATCATACCCACATATACTTGAGGTGACATTGGTGTATCTAGGTGACATTAGGGTTTTTGTTGATTTGTATCTCAAGGTGTTATTCTAGTACAAACTCTAGGGCTGTTTGTGACACTTATAGGAATAGCCCCATAGATTTATTGGAAAGAATAACTTTGAGGTGGTCTCGTACCCTACCATAATCTCTTCGTTTGTTCTCTGCTATTAGTGTCTTTGGAGTGACTCTTTGTTGCATGTTGAGGGATAGTTATATGATCCATGTATGTTATTATTGTTGAGAGAACTTGCACTAGTGAAAGTATGAACCCTAGGCCTTGTTTCCTATCATTGCAATACCGTTTACGCTCACTTTTATCATTAGTTACCTTGCTGTTTTATATTTTCAGATTACAAAAACCTATATCTACCATCCATATTGCACTTGTATCACCATCTCTTCACCGAACTAGTGCACCTATATACAATTTACCATTGTATTGGGTGTGTTGGGGACACAAGAGACTCTTTGTTATTTGGTTGCAGGGTTGCTTGAGAGAGACCATCTTCATCCTACGCCTCCCACGGATTGATAAACCTTAGGTCATCCACTTGAGGGAAATTTTCTATTATCCTACAAACCTCTGCACTTGTAGGCCCAACAACGTCCACAAGAAGAAGGTTGCGTAGTAGACATCAGAGGCCGTCGCGTTGTAGATGAACTCGCAAACGTAGTATCCACAGAAATCATTCCTGCGTTCCTGCCACAAGCACTTTGCGAGAAATAGAGGTCAATCAAATTGATAAGTAAGCATGCTAAATGGTATTGATGAAACTAGCTAGAATCAATGGGAGATGCGCAAAACTAGGTAGTAGTACTTACTTTCGGGTGTTTAAATCGCAGCTCGGTTGGCAGTCCCGGAGAAATTGCGGTGAACTCTTTCCAAACCCTGCCATACAAAGAAAATAATTACTTGATATCAGGAAATGAACAAAGTTGCCGATATGGTGCGATAATGATCGATTGAACTTACTTCTGGAGCATTTGAGTCATTTCCGCATCCTCGAGATCTTTTCGTCTCGAGTCTAAGACGGTTACTACTCCCTTCTCAAGCTTAATCTCTAGGAGAATAAAGTGGAAGCTGTGCAGGCATGCATAACTCAACAGTTACATTACAATAACCTCGAGTAATAAGGGAAATCGAATATGCACAAGACAGTAACACTCACTTGAAGTTTTAAGGAAAGAGTATTTAATCTTAGCTTTGATTTGTGAGCAACGATTGTAGCAAGTTGTCCTTAGTTTTTGAGACATTTTTTTAACCGTCCATTCATGTATGACATTTGGGTTAATGAACCCAATGTCATAAATTATTGCTTTTTTGCATTCGACGATCTTCAATCTGCATAATACAGTGAGGATAATTATATATACATGCAATGAAAGAACTGAGCTATATATAGAGACTTAATTACAGAAAGTCGTACTTACAGACAGTAGCAAGCCACGAGTGATTTGTCGAGGGCCTTTTGATTGTAGAACTGGAAAAACTCGTCAAAATCAACAATTAACAGGTCTTGTCCAATGCAGTCGTGGTCATCTTTAATTCTCATCGACAAAGCATCCTTCCCAGACTCGCTGCAGGTTTTCATGTACCATTGATGGAATCTTCACATCATCGTTGTTAGAGGAGGACTTCCATCTTTGACGAGAGGCTTCCCCTACTGGTATTTGAATTCGTCCACCTCCATTGTATCAAAATGTACATCATCGCCCAGGTAATCACCATGATTAGTATTGGGCACCATCCCCGGTAGATTTGCGATGATATCGCTAGACACCTTGAGCGGGGGGCATGATTGGTTCACCTGTTCGCAGAGCTGGGGAATTTTTTCCCACTTCTTCGTTCTGCTAACCTTGTATCACTTGAAGTAGTTCCCGACCGGCGCGCATCTTCTAGTGTCTTTTTAAGAGCACGGACATGGTTGTCATCCAGCGAAGGCGGTAGTGGTCGCTTCAGGGCATCGATAGTGCGCTTCGCTTTCACCGGATCTATCGTCTCCTTCGGAAGTGGAGGTTTCTTTGCAAAAAAGTCCTTCACATAGGCTTCGCAGATCTCTGTGTTTTCCTCCACGGTCCTCTCGTATGGTAACTTCTCTAGAGGCTTGAGAGATGGACCGTATCTATATTGCCTCCCACCTCTGGCTGTACTGCTAGTCGCCAGAGCGGCGGCGTCTCTCTTCTGTTGTTATAGGCACTACTAGGAAAAGGGCTATAGATGGGATGGACACTAATGACGCACTGTACATGTGGTGCGCCATTACTAAATACTAATGGCGCACCATGTGTTGGTGCGCCATTAGTGTGCAAATACTAATGGCGCACCACATCCCACGGTGCGCCATTAGTAAAAAAAAATTTAGTTTTTTTTCAAAACTACTAATTGCGCACCACCCCCACGGTGCGCCATTAGTAATTTGGCCCAAACATTCCCTGAATGCACCCCCCCGTGGACCGCAAAATAAAATGATAGAAATGTCAAAAAAATAAAAGAAAATAAGATTCCCATGTGATATGTGGTCTAGTTGTTGGGAAAATTTACAAATATAAATTTCGACTTTATTTGCAAAATCTCTCTGGAAATTTGTAAAATGGGCATAACTTTTGCATACGAACTCGGATTAAAAAGTTTTATATATGAAAAATCATCTACTCGAAAAGTTATAGCCAAATTTAAAAGGGGGAACCCCGTTAAATATTTTCAAAATCCTCAAAAACCTAACAGAAAAAAAGTTACGGGGCTTTTAAGATCTGGAAAGAAAAAAATTCAAAAAAATTCAAACTTACTAATGGCGCACGTGCCCATGGTGCGCCATTACTATCTTCCCGCCTTCAAAATTCAAAATAAATAAAAAAATTAAAAAAAATACTAATGGTGCACCTGCCCATGGTGCGCCATTAGTATTTTCCCGCCTTCAAAATTCAAAATAAATAAAAAAAATAAAAAAATATAGTAATGGCGCACCTGCCCACGGTGCGCCATTACTATGCCGTATATATGGCTGGGTGTGTCCTCTCCTCCTTACCTCTTCATTCTTCTCCTCCACTCCACCTCTCCTCCACTCCTCCACTCCATCTCTCCGGCGACCTCCTCCTCCTCCTCTCCGGTGACCTCCTCCTCCTCTCCGGTGAGCTCCTCCTCCTCCTCTCCGGCGACCTCCTCCTCCTCTCCGGCGAGCTCCTCCTCCCTCCTCTCCGGTGAGCTCCTCCTCCCTCCTCTCCTCCCATCCCCTTATGGTTTCTCCTTCCTCCTCTCTGATGCTTCAGTGAACTCCTCTCCGGCGATGTAGGCGAGCGCCTCTACGGTCACCTCCTCCTCCTCCTCTCCGGCGAACTCCTCTCCGGCGAACTCCTCTCCGGCAAAAGAACACGGCAAAGGAACGTACAAGATCCAAAAACGGGAACAAAATTTGAAATAATATCGTGCAAAAAGACGAGCAAAAAAAACGAGCAAAAAATAGGCAAAAAAAAATCACGATCCAGATCCAAATTCAAATTTCGAAAATAGCAATGGCGCACGGTGGGGGCTAGACGGTGCGCCACTACTATTTTCCCGCCTTGAAAATTCAAAAATACTAATGGCGCACCGTGGCCTATACTAATGGCGCACCAGTGGCCTATACTAATGGCGCACCGTGGCCTATACTGATGGCGCACCAGCGGTGCGCCATTAGTATACCAGATACTAATGGTGCACCACTGGTGCGTCATTAGTAAAAAATACTAGTGGCATGATACTAATGGCGCACCAGTAGTGCGCCATTAGTAGGCAAAACTGGTGCGCCATTAGTAGGCCTTTTTCTAGTAGTGAGGAGCATACTGCTACCTCTTGAGCACTGCGTTGGTTTTCCCTTGAAGAGGAAAGGGTGATGCGGTAAAGTAGCGAAAGTATTTCCCTCAGTTTTTGAGAACCAAGGTATCAATCCAGTAGGAGGCCACGCTCAAGTCCCTCGCACCTACACAAACAAATAAAAACCTCGCAACCAACGCAATAAAGGGTTGTCAATCCCTTCACGGTCACTTACGAAAGTGAGATCTGATAGATATAATAAGATAATATTTTTGGTATTTTATAATAAAGATGCAAAGTAAAATAAAAGGCAATAAAAATAGCTAAGTGTTGGATGATTAATATGATGGAAAATAGACCCGGAGGCCATAGGTTTCACTAGTGGCTTCTCTCAAGAGCATAAGTATTACGGTGGGTGAACACATTACTGTTGAGCAATTGATAGAACTGAGCATAGTTATGAGAATATCTAGGTATGATCATGTATATAGGCATCACGTCTGTCGGTGTCAAAACCGGCGGATCTCGGGTAGGGGGTCCCGAACTGTGCGTCTAGGCGGATGGTAACAGGAGACAAGGGGCACGAAGTTTTACCCAGGTTCGGGCCCTCTCGATGGAGGTAAAACCCTACGTCCTGCTTGATTAATATTGATGATATGGGTAGTACAAGAGTAGATCTACCACGAGATCAAGGAGGCTAAACCCTAGAAGCTAGCCTATGGTCTGATTGTTGTGTGTTGTCCTACGGACTAAAGCCCTCCGGTTTATATAGACACCAGAGAGGGTTAGGGTTACACAAGGTCGGTTACAATGGTAGGAGATCTAAATATCGGCATCGCCAAGCTTGCCTTCCATGCCAAGGAAAGTCCCTTCCGGACACGGGACGAAGTCTTCAATCTTGTATCTTCATAGTCCAGGAGTCCGGCTGAAGGTATAGACCGGCTACCCGGACACCCCATAATCCAGGACTCCCTCAGTAGCCCCTGAACCAGGCTTCAATGACGACGAGTCCGGCGCGCAGATTGTCTTCGGCATTGCAAGGCGGGTTCCTCCTCCAAGTACTTCATAGAAGATTTTGAACACAAAAGACAGTGTCCGACCCTGCAAAATAAGTTTCCACATATTGCCATAGAGAGAATAATATTTACACAAATCTAATCTGCTGACGTATTTCGTAGCGTGACATCACACCACGGCCAAGTCTTTATTCGAATCGTTTTTACTCCCCCACCTCAGCGCGTTTTGCGAGGCGGTTTCCTTGGCACGTCTTGTCAAAGCAGAGATCGTGTCCCCTTATTTACAGGATTCTCATCAATACGGACGTGGGTAACCCAACCGCGCCATTTATCACGGCGCATGAGAGATAAGCGAGTTTTACCAGGATGGTGGGGACGCTCAACCGCATCCGCCCATATAAGGGGTTAAGGATCCACCTTTTTACCTATGCCTTCTTCCTCCTTTGCCTATCCATCTTCCGCGCACTCGAGCTCCAACGCCCAAGCCCGCACTTCCCACCTCAACCTTCTCCAGCCTTGTCCGGAGCGGGAGGCAAGTGGATGGTCTCCTCCGTTACGGAGGGACACGTCAAAAAACTGAGGAAAGCCCGATACTTGTCTAACGACATCGCGCACCGGCTTCCCGAAGAGGGGCAGCTCCTCCCCACCCCAAGGCCCCATGAGAGGGTAGTGTTCCTTCCCCATTTCCTCCGCGGACTGGGCTTTCCTCTCCACTCGTTCGTCCGAGGGCTCATGTTCTACTATGGCCTAGATTTCCACGATCTGGCCCCGAACTTCGTCCTCAACATCTTGGCGTTTATCGTCGCGTGTCAGGCTTTCCTCTGCGTCCGCCCCCATTTCAGCCTATGGCTCAAGACTTTCAACGTCAAGCCCAAGGTGGTGCGTGGCAACCAGGCGGAGTGCGGAGGCGCCATGGCGGGCAAGATAGCCAACTTCCTATGGCTCGAGGGCTCCTTTGTGGAGACCCTGAAGGGGTGGCAATCGGGGTGGTTTTACATCACCGAGCCGAGCGATCCCAAATGGGTCGCAGCCCCCGAGTTCCGGTCCGGACCCCCTACGCGGCTCACGTCTTGGAAA
The DNA here is from genome assembly GCA_032464435.1 of Aegilops umbellulata. Taxonomy (NCBI): domain Eukaryota; kingdom Viridiplantae; phylum Streptophyta; class Magnoliopsida; order Poales; family Poaceae; genus Aegilops; species Aegilops umbellulata. The sequence continues at coordinate 642,519,125 of CP136060.1, read as the reverse complement.
GAGACGGGCCTGTCGTGGGGCAATACAGGAGAGGTAACCGGACTGCAAAAATGCATCCAAACCTTGGTGAACAAGCAGCTCAAGCTTGTCAACGTAGTCCAGGTTATGCTCGTCCGACGGATCCTCCCGTGTCAGCAACGGGGCTTCAATTTGTGGGAGTTTGACCCAGCGCAACACCCAACCCTGAGCAGGCTCTTCGACACAACATACGAAGACGCTTGGAAGGTGCTATTCAAAGGCGCCGAGGCTCCCGCATCCGCTTCCGAGGACCGCGTATTCAGCACGCAGCTTCCCGCTAGTGCGGTAAGCTATTTTTACCTTTTACAGGATGTTGGTTTTCCATAGTTTGACTCTATGCGGGATCTAAACTCCCTTTCCTTTGACAGGATTGGCGGGCGAAGTCCGGACAGATCGACTGTCCGGCTCCTTTGCTCGAAGACCCAGCCGATGCTCGCTTAGCGAAGCTGTTGGGTCCGACACCTTACGTGGTGCCGGAGAAGAAGGCCAAGAAGAGGGCCACAGGGACTGGAAAGAGTTCCCGGCGCCAGGAGATGTCGGATTCTTCATCCGACGAATCCGAGACGCGCTCCTCCCGTGAAAACGAGGAGGAGGAAGAAGAAACCTCTCCCCCTCCAGCGGGGGGAGGAAAGAAAATGAAGGCCGCGCCGACCGGGGAGGCGGAAGGGTCCAAGAAGGGGAAAACCCATCCTCCGGACTACCCCGCCGACGCCGACGACGACGAAGAGGAGTGGCCGCGTAGGGCCAAGCGTCCAGCGGAATCGTAAGCATCCGGGCACCCGAGTAATTCATAGCATTCCTTTATTGCACAGCCTGTCCTTATGGCAAATATGATTATGCAGTCCGCCCAAGGCCGGACTCAACGAGTCGTCAAGCGGCTCCCTGGATTCGTCGGACGTAAACTCCCTTCCGACGGATACCTCCCCCCGCCCTACGGACGACGCCGAAGTGTAGTCTCAACAGGTTCCAAGCCAGGAGGAGGTGGTCCTGGAGGTGCCACAAGGAGACCTCCTGGACTCTAGGAGTAAAGGGAATAAAACCCCCCAGGGCTCCGAGTCCGGCTTTGAGCCGGACACCGTGCCGGAATCGTTAAAGGTTCAAGACCGCGGTAGGCGAACTCCTTCTAAGAGGAGCAAGCCTACTGAGCCGGCGGCCCCCGTCCAACCGGAGGCGCCGGACAATCTGCTTAACGGTGCCTCCATCGGCGAGGAGCACCGCACTATTATGAGTGCGGTGATCCAGAAGGTTCAGTCCACCAAGAGCGGACTGACTGGAGCTTGTGCCAGCCTTCTAACAGGCTTCGAGGTAAGTGCAGGATATATAAAAAATATTACCGCATAGACAATAGCCCCTGATGCTCTGTTTGGCGTTCGGAAAGAAAAGCCGAATAGAGGATCTAATAAAATTCGCAGGAGTCTAACAGAAAAAGAGTCAATATGCGTATGCAGGCTTCGCTGCTGGAGACCGCCGCACTGACTGCGGAGGTGGGCACACTGAAGCAGGGCCTCGAGCGGACCGAGCAAGAGCTCGGCCTTGCCAAACGGCAGCTCGAGGAGAAAGAAGGTAAGAAATACCATATAGAAAAAAAGAAAATATAAAAGTGCAATTGCACAAATATGACAGGGTTAACATGGTTATTGTAGGGGCCACAACTGAGGTGGCGACCCTCAAGCAAGCATTGGCCGAGGCCGATAAGAGAGCGGCCACGGAGAGCTCCGAGCGGGAGAGGTATGAAGCCCAGGTTGGCGAGGTGCGGCAAGAGCTCCAGGCTCTCATGAAAAAGCTCACGGCAGCTATTGAAAATGCCAAATCTGCCAAGGCTGAATCCCAGAAGGCCCTCTAGGAGTTGGATGCGGCGAAGAAGGTAGCGGCGGGTAAGGCATTCTTTATGCAAAGCAAACATGTAAAGTGAGCTTCTTGTTACTTACCTGAATCCGGAGCTCTCCAGGAGCATTCGCAGATCTTCCCTGTAGCGTATCCGATGCCGTGGAGGCCTGTCCAAGGCTCGAGGTCATCAAGCGCTCCATTTGCATTGAAGGTGCCCGTAGGGCCCTTGCCCGTGCTAAGGTGCACTGGGGCAAGCTGGATGGTGAGAAGCTTGTGAATGACGGGCCACCGCCGGGGAAGGAGCATCGCAAGCCCGAGAACTATTATAAGGATGTTCTGAAGGGTGCCCGCCTTGTGGCGGATGAATGTTCCACGGATGTAATTTTGGAGTAAACGCGCTCGTGTTATCCTGTGCGCTGAAAACTTGTTCATGTGCGCTTAAGCAATGCGTTTTGAACTTAAAATATTACCTTATGTGCGGCCGTTTATCAAATTTGATAGATGGCGAGTCGTCGGCTTCTGCCGCCATGCCACTAGTGCTGGGGTGTTCGGGCGAAACCTGAGCGCTCTTTTTCCCATGTATGGGTCCTTCGAAAGAGGCACTCAGCACAACGAACAAGGCAATCAGACTATAGTGCTTGAACACTCTCACTTAGCCATATAATTCTATAATTTTAAATTTCGGCAAAGCCCCTAGTGTTCGGAAGACCGAGTTCGGGGCGCTATCCACGCCTTTGGTCGGACAAAACCGACTCCTCGCTCTAAGCGGCATAAGTCTTTAGGGACTCGAAAAACCTCTCGAACAGCGACCAGTCTCTTGCTTCATCATGACAGTCAGTTTTAGCTTTCTCTACTGAGGTGCTCCGCCCAGCTCAACTGGGGCACAATCGCAGTAGTTCTCCTAGTGCTACCTTAGCCGATACAATGGAACGTAAGGCACCAAAACATAGGAGCCGGGCAAACCCAACTATTGACCCAAGACATGATTCGGAGCCGATGCATATAATGCTATAAGTTCGGGGTGCCGCACTTGTTGAAGTGTTCGGACTTCTCACACCATATAAGGGGGGTACTGAAGCCCCTGGCGTATTGACCGTACCAAAGTGTACGTGTGCAACATGTCGTTAATTTGTAAAAAACAGTAATGCGAAAGTAGACAAAAAGCTATGCATTGTTTATAAAAAGGCTGCGATCAAAGCAGAACGATACAAATAGTGCGATAAGCAAAAGTGGGACTATTTAACATGTCCTTTCCAGGGGCAGGCTGCGGAATAGTATGCAAAACAGGTATGCTGCTTGTGATAGAGACCACCTGGGAGTTATATAATGCGGCGTAGCTTGTCTACTTCCCTGGTTCTTGCATCGTTTGAGCGGTAGTTGGATTGCCGAACAGATCTTCCGAAGTGTGGAGTCCTGAAAGTAAGAGAAAATAAAGAAATCGGCAGCCCCTAGTGTGGTTTAAGCCGTGTTTCGGGCGCGCCGTGATGGTGCCCCTCTCCCTATGCCCATGGTATTTCGAGAGCGTAGTTATGTACGCGAGGCACTGGTTTCGCTAGTTCGCGAGGGCTGGGGTTGGGGCCGCGTTGCTATGCCTGCTCGGAACGTGCCATGCGGTCTTGTTGTAGGTTACACCGGGCACGCTTGGCGATATCCGGACGTTTAACGGTCGGACTGTTGAGCTGCCTTGAGAGGCTGCTTTGTACTTCCGCTGCGAGGACCGCCGTGTGTTCCTCCGTTCGGAGGGAGCATTCGGTGTTTCCATTGACTGTGATTACTCCTCGAGGGCCTGGCATCTTGAGCTTAAGGTATGCGTAGTGCGGCACCGCATTGAATTTTGCGAATGCGGTTCGCCCGAGCAGTGCATGATAGCCACTGCGGAACGGGACTATGTCGAAGATTAACTCCTCGCTTTGGAAATTGTTCGGAGATCCAAAGACCACGTCAAGTGTGATTGAGCCTGTACAGTTGGCCTCTACACCTGGTATGACGCCTTTAAAGGTCGTTTTGGTGGGCTTAATCCTCGAGGGATCTATGCCCATTTTCCGCACTGTAACCTGGTAAAGCAGGTTCAAGCTGCTGTCGCCGTCCATAAGGACTCTTGTGAGATGAAATCTGTCAATAATTGGGTTAAGAACCAATGCGGCAAATCCGCCATGATGGTTGCTAGTGGGGCGGTCCCTTCGATCGAAGGTGATCGGGCAGGACGACCATGGGTTGAACTTTGGGGCGACTGGCTCCATCACATACACGTCCCTTAACGCACGCTTCCGCTCCCTCTTGGGGATGTGGGTTGCGTATATCATGTTCACCGTCTGCACTTGTGGGGGAAAACCCTTCTGTCCACTGTTGTTCGGTGGCCGGGGATCCTCCTCGTCATCGCTACGCAACCCCTTGCATCTATTTTCGGCATTTAGCTTGCCTGCCTGCTCGAACACCCAACAATCTCTATTGGTGTGATTGGCTGGCTTTTCGGGGGTGCCATGTATTTGGTGCAAGCGATCGAGTATTCGGTCCAAACTGGACGGGCCCTGAGTATCTTCCGGTCCCCTTCGGTCCCTCAGCATTGCGGATGTGCATCAACCCATCATGCATCTCAATGGTTTGAGGGTGTCGCAGCACCTCAGCGAGGTAAGGGTTGATGACCTTCTCGAAGAACTTGTCCTTGGAGGCACTTGGGGACGTCATGATAATTTAGATCTGTCAGAAAAACAGCTCGAAACAAGAACAGAGGATAATTGCGTGATAAAGGAGTCAAAACCTTCGAGAGAACATATAATGGATTTTTACCGACCAAAATATGTATCGTGCAAGAAAACGGAGTCCGGGAGGCACACGAGGTGCCCACGTGGTAGGGGGCGCGCCCAGGGGGGTAGGGCGCGCCCTCCACCCTCGTGGGGCCCTCATGTGCTTCCCGGACTGCTTCTTATTTTCTATTTTTCTAAATATTCCAAAACGGAGAAATATTGCCATAAAAACTGTTTTGGAGTCGGTTTACTTACTGTACCACATACCTATTCCTTTTCGGAGTCTGAAACGTTCTGGAAAGTGTCCCTTATGTATTCCTCCGGGGTTACTGTTTCAATAACATTGGGTTCAACATTTATAGGATTACCTGAGATATAATGTTTGATTCTTTATGTCGGATTTGTGCCTTCAAAGTTGTTGATTTTTATGGCACCGGAACGATAGACCTCCTCGATAACGTAAGGACCTTCCCATTTAGAGAGAAGTTTTCCTGCAAAAAATCTTAAACGAGAGTTGTATAGCAATACATAATCACCTACATTAACCTCACGCTTTTGTATCCTTTTGTCATGCCATCTTTTAACTATTTCTTTAAATAACTTGGCATTCTCATAAGCTTGGGTTCTCCATTCATCAAGTGAGCTAATGTCAAATAACCTCTTCTCACCGGCAAGTTTGAAATCATAATTGATCTCTTTAATAGCCCAATATGCCTTATGTTCTAGTTCAAGAGGTAAGTGACATGCTTTTCCATAAACCATTTTATACAGAGACATACCCATAGGATTTTTATATGCAGTTCTATAGGCCCATAATGCATCATCAAGTTTCTTGGACCAATTCTTTCTAGACCTATTGACAGTCTTTTGCAAAATTAATTTGAGTTCTCTATTACTCAATTCTACCCGACCACTAGACTGAGGATGATAAGGAGATGCAATTCTATGATTAACATCATATTTAGCGAGCATTTTACGGAAAGCACCATGAATAAAATGTGAACCACCATCAGTCATTAAATATCTAGGGACTGCAAACCTTGGAAAAGTAACTTCTTTAAGCATTTTAATAGACGTGTTATGATCAGCACTACTAGTTGGAATGGCTTCTACCCACTTAGTAACGTAATCAACAGCAACTAAAATATGTGTATACCCATTAGAGGTAGGAAAAGGTCCCATATAATCAAAGCCCCAAACATCAAATGGTTCAATAACAAGTGAATAATTCATAGGCATTTCTTGACATCTACTAATATTACCAATTCTTTGGCATTCATCACATCATAATACAAACTTACGGGCATCCTTGAAGAGAGTAGGCCAATAAAAACCAGATTGTAATACCTTGTGTGCAGTTCTATCTCCGGCGTGGTGTCCTCCATAAGCTTCGGAGTGACACTTGCGTAGGATATGTTCCTGTTCATGCTCAGGTACACAACGTCTAATAACACCATCTACTCCTTCTTTATAAAGATGTGGGTCATCCCAAAAGTAATGCCTCAAATCATAGAAGAACTTTTTCTTTTGTTGGTATGTGAAACTAGGTGGTATAAATTTTGCAACAATATAATTAGCATAATCCGCATACCATGGAGTACTACGAGAAGTATTTATGACATTTAATTGCTCATCAGGAAAGCTATCATCAATAGGTAGTGGGTCATCAAGAACATTTTCTAACCTAGACAAGTTGTCTGCAACGGGGTTCTCAGCTCCCTTTCTATCAACAATATGCAAATCAAATTCTTGTAGCAGGAGAACCCATCTAATAAGTCTAGGTTTAGCATATTTCTTTTCCATAAGATATTTAATAGCAGCATGATCAGTGTGAATAGTTACTTTAGAATCAACAATATAAGGTCTGAACTTATCACAAGCAAATACAACTGCTAAAAATTCTTTCTCAGTAGTAGCATAATTTCTTTTAGCATTGTCTAGAGTTTTACTAGCATATTGAATAACATTTAATTTCTTATCAACTCTTTGCCCTAGAATAGCACCTACAACATAATCACTAGCATCACACATAATTTCAAAAGGTAAATTCCAATCAGGTGGCTGAACAATAAGTGCAGAAATCAATGCTTTCTTAAGTATTTCAAATGCTTCTACACAATCATCATCAAAGACAAATGGTATATCTTTTTGCAATAAATTAATCAGAGGCCGAGAAATTTTGGAGAAGTCTTTAATGAACCTCCTATAAAATCCAGCGTGACCAAGGAAACTTCTTATACCTTTGATTTCCTTGCGACATGGCATCTTTTCAATAGCGTCAACCTTGGCTTTATCAACTTCAATACCTCTTTCAGAAACTTTATGCCCCAAGACAATACCTTCATTAACCATAAAGTGGCACTTTTCTCAATTCAAGACAAGATTAGTTTCTTCACATCTCTGCAAAACTCAATCAAGATTGCTCAAGCAATCATCAAAAGAGGATCCATAGACGGAGAAGTCGTCCATGAAAACCTCACAAATCTTTTCACAAAAGTCAGAGAATATAGCCATCATGCATCTTTGAAAGGTAGCAGGTGCATTACATAAACCAAAAGGCATACGTCTATAAGCAAAGGTACCAAAAGGGCATGTAAAAGTTGTCTTTGATTGATCATTGGCTGACACAGGTATTTGAGAGGAACTCGAATAACCATCTAGAAAGCAAAAATGTGTATGTTTAGATAATCTTTCTAGCATTTGATCGATAAAAGGTAAGGGGTAATGATCTTTCTTAGTAGCTTTATTTAATTTGTGGAAATGAATTACCATCCTATACCCTGTAATAATTCTTTGAGGAATCAATTCATCTTTATCATTAGGAACAATAGTAATACATCCTTTCTTAGGGACACAATGAACATGCCTTACCCACTGACTATCGGCAGCGGGATAAATTATACCTGCCTCAAGGAGCTTTAGTATTTCCTTTCTTACCACTTCTTTCATCTTGGGATTCAGCCGTCGATGATGATCACGAACTAGTTTGGCACCTTCTTCCAAATTTATTTTATGTTGACATAGAGTGGGACTAATGCCCTTAAGATCATCAAGAGTATATCCAATAGCAGCACGGTGCTTCTTCAGAGTTTTCAATAATCTCACTTCTTCATGCTCTGAAAGGTTAGCACTAATGATAACAGGATATATCTTTGAGGGAGTCCTGGATTAGGGGGTGTTCGGATAGCCGGACTATACCTTCGGCCGGACTCCTGGACTATGAAGATACAAGATTGAAGACTTCGTCCCGTGTCCGGAAGGGACTTTCCTTGGCGTGGAAGGCAAGCTTGGCGATACGGATATGTAGATCTCCTACCATTGTAACCGACTCTGCGTAACCCTAGCCCTCTCCGGTGTCTATATAAACCGGAGGGTTTTAGTCCGTAGGACACAACAAGAACAACAATCATACCATAGTCTAGCTTCTAGGGTTTAGCCTCCTTGATCTCGTGGTAGATCTACTCTTGTACTACCCATATCATCAGTATTAATCAAGCAGGAGTAGGGTTTTACCTCCATCGAGAGGGCCCGAACCTGGGTAAAAACATCGTGTCCATTGTCTCTTGTTACCATCCGCCTAGACGCACAGTTCGGGACCCCCTACCCGAGATCCGCCGGTTTTGACACTGACATTGGTGCTTTCATTGAGAGTTCCTCTATGTCGTCGCTTTTAGGCCCGATGGCTCCTCCGATCATCGACAGTGATGCGGTCCAGGGTGAGACTTTTCTCCCCGGACAAATCTTCGTATTCGTCGGCTTTGCACTGTGGGCCAATTCGCTTGGCCATCTGGAGCAGATTGAAAGCTACGCCCCTGGCCATCAGGTCCGATTTGGAATTTTAAACTATACGGCGGACGACTGCAGAGACTTGATATTCGATGAATCTGAGCCACAGCCGAGCGCGCCGCACTGTCACGATGGGCATGACCTAGCTATGCCGCCGAACAGCGCCCTGGAGGCCGCGCCTGTGTTCGCTTCGACCCGTAGCTCGGAGCCGACCACATCAATCAAGGATGGGTGGTTAGACACCGCCTCGGGGGCTGCATTCTCTACGGCGATCAAGCCGAACACCAGCCTTGTCCTCTGCGAAGCCCGTGACTCCAAGGTTCTTGACTCCTCTCTGGACTCCGAGCCCTTCGCGCCCCTACCGATCGAATCGGATTGGGCGCCAATTATGGAATTCACCACCGCAGGCATATTTCAGCACTCGCCCTTCGGCGACATCCTGAATTCACTCAGGTTTCTCTCTTTGTCAGGAGAGTCCTAGCCGGACTATGACCGGCAGGATCGGGATGTGGACGACAAAGAAATTCGATCCCCACCCACCACCCACTCCGTAGCCACTGTCGATAATTTACACGACGTGCTTGAATTCGACTCCGAAGAGATCGACGGTATGGACGACGATGTAGGAGACGAACATGAACCAACACCTATAAGGCACTGGACTGCCACCTCATCTCATAATGTATACATGGTGGACACACCCAAAGGAAGCGACGACGAGGAATACACGGATGCAACGAGGGATCGTTCACTCAAAAAGCAATCAAAGCGGCGACGTAAGCACCGCTCCAAGACCCGCCTCGATAGAGAAAGCAGCCATACAGACCCAGCCATAGAGCAGGATGAGCCGGCGAACGATGAACATGCCTTCGAGCAACCGTCCGAACAGGGCAACTTGGATAAACAAACTGAACAACCCGGCCCCGGCGAAAACAACAGTCCAGACGACCTCACGCCAAATATGCTCATGGAGCAGAAGAACCTCCACAAAAGGCTCGTCACTACTGCGCGTAGCCTGAAAAAGCAGAAGCGGAAGCTCAAAACTGCGGAAGATGCACTCAGAATCAGATGGAGCAAAATACTCAACTCCGCAGACAAACATGGCGGCAGTCGCCGCACAGAAAGCTATCCGAAGCGAAAGCTACTGCCTGAATTTGACGAGGAGGCCTTAGAGCCCCCGCAGTCAAAAAATAAGAAAGCCACCCGGTCGGATAGACCACCCCATGGCCAGCATGGAGCGGCAAGCAGCTCCGCACACAAGCCAGCACGCGATCCACTCAAGGATTCGCGACAAAAGGACGGCCCAGCCAGATCTATCTATGGGCCAAGAAAGCAAGCTCTAGTAAGCAAAGCAACACAACAAATATCCGAACAGCACGGCACACCCAGATACAGGGGTGCCGCACACCCCCTATGTTTCACCGATGAGGTGCTGGACCATGAATTTCCAGTGGGATTCAAGCCCGTAAACATAGAGGCGTATGATGGAACAACAGACCCTGGAGTCTGGATTGAGGATTATATCCTCCATATACGCATGGCCAGAGGAGATGACCTCCACGCCATAAAATACTTACCCCTCAAGCTCAAAGGGCCAGCACGGCATTGGCTTAAAAGCCTTCCGAAAACACCATTGGAAGTTGGGAGGAGCTCGAGGATGCTTTTCGGGCAAATTTTCAAGGGACCTATGTCTGACCTCCGGATGCGGACGATTTGAGCCATATAACTCAACAGCCCGGAGAGTCAGCCCGGAAACTCTGGAACAGATTTCTTACTAAAAAGAATCAGATAGTCGACTGTCCGGACGCCGAAGCCTTAGCAGCTTTCAAACACAGCGTTCGAGACGAATGGCTCGCCAGACACCTCGGCCAAGAAAAGCCAAGAACAATGGCCGCATTAACAAGCCTCATGACCCGCTTTTGTGCGGGAGAGGATAGCTGGTTGGCAAGATAAAGCACCAGCGACCCAAGTACATCCGAAGTCAGGGATGGAAATGGTAAACCGCGACGCAACAAGGACCGGCGCCGGACTAAGGGAAGCAGTCCGAAGAGCACGGCAGTCAATGCCGGATTCAAAAGCTCTCGGCAGAACCAGAGAAAGCTGCCCCTTAAGGATAACAGGGATGAGTTATCTAACCTGAACAAAATCTTGGACAATATATATCAAATTCACAGTACTCCCGGGAAGCCTGCGAACCATACCCACAGAGGTTGTTGGGTTTTCAAGCAATCTGGCAAACTCAACGCCGAACACAAGGGGCTCGACACACCAAGTGAGGACGATGACGAACCCCACAAGCAGAGGACCATGAAACAAAAGGGTTTCCCACAAGAAGTCAAGACAGTAAACTTACTTCACGTGATGAACAAAGTGGCGCCAACAGAGATACGCGCCATATGGCCTACCCCAAAGGAGTCTCGCCAATGGTTGTTAAAACCGATCACCTTCGACCACCAGGATTACTCTAGAAGTATCCGAAACGCAGGCTGGACTGCCCTGGTATTAGATTCAATAATCGACGGACTCCACTTTACACACGTCCTGATGGACGGCGGCAGTGGTCTAAACCTGTTACATCAGGAAACAATCCGCAACATGGGGATAGACCCAATAAAAATTCGCCATAGCAACACTTCCTTTCAAGGAGTAGCGCCAGGCCCGAATGCCCACTGCATGGGCTCTATCCGGCTAGAAGTTATGTTCGGCTCCCCCGACAACTTCCATCGTGAAAAGATAACCTTCCATATCGCCCCATTCTCAAGTAGCTATCAAGCACTGCTGGGACGCGAAGCTTTCGCCCGCTTTAACGCAATACCGCATTATGCATCTCTTACGCTTAAGATGCCTGGTCCACGAGGCATCATCTCATTAAAGGGAAGACAATGAATGCACCTCCCGCGCGGAAGACTGTGCGGCTGCCTTGACAGCCCCACAATAAAACGGCTTCACCAGCCAAAACACCTAAACAGGTCGTTAAAGACCACGGACACGGCTAGACGAGTCCGGCATAGACATACAATTGATAAAGACTTAACAGCCGCATACCCCTGTACTAGGGGCTCCGTGCATATAAAACAAGAGACCATAAAGCTCAATTTTACTCATTTCAAATTATATTTGTTTACATAATACAACTTACGTTCGACACGACCTTTCTTCAACTAAGTTCCTCTCTTTTACAGATGAACACCGTGCTACGCCCGCCCAGGATACGGCACAACGGAGACACAGGCGCAGACGTGCAACAGGGACCCGTTCCAAGGATTCTTTTCAGATTAAGACCCTGCGTAAACCTTTTTTACTGTCTCTTGTTGATACACATCCCCTGGTTTCTTGGTATAACCGAGGAGGAGGCTGGCGTTTTGGCATGTGGCCACGTCAGAATTTTGCGCGTACCTGGGCACTAGGGGCTTATTACTAAGGGTGTTGTCTCGTCCGCCCTCATAAAGACCGAATACCTTAGAGAGTGTTCGGCGTCGCGAGTTTGGCCTTATAGGCATCAGCTCCGAATCATGTCTTTGGTCAAATGTTGGGTTTTCCCGGCTCCTGTGTTTTGCTGCCTTACGTTCCGCTCTATCGGCTAAGGCGGCACCAGGAGAACTACTACGATTGTGCCCTGGTTCGGCCAGGCGAGCACCTTAGTAGAGAAAGCCGAAAACTGGCTGTCATGATATAGCGTGAGACTGGTCAACCACTCGATGACCCGCCGGAATCTTTAGGATTCCTTCGTATTAACGAAGGGCCGTTTCCCGGCCAGGCACATACGCGCCCCGAATTCGGGTGAGCACGGTGCCACCAGGGGCTGTATAGCAGCCCCACTGTCAAACTCCTATGGCTAAGTGAAAGTGATAAAGCATCATAGTCCGATTGCCTAGTTCGCTGCGCTATCACCTCCTTTGTAGGACCAAGACGTTGGATCAAATGTGAAAATGCGCCTTCTGCGAACATCCCCGCATTATTTGCGTGGGGGCTGAAGCCGAGGACTGCCATCTTTCAGATTACATATATCTTAAATGGTCGCACATGAGGTATTATAATACTTGCAGGCACAAGTATAAAAAGCTTCTACAATTTATTAAACCATTGTTTTACAGTAATATATGCTATTCAAACATAGTATCCTTCGAGCACTGCGTCTCTATTAAACGAGCGCCTGGCAGAACTTCCTGAAAATAGTGATCGGCAGGTACTCGGCTCTCATCCGAGTCCAGGGTTGCAATAGCGGTGGCCTTCATCTCCGCCCAGTATGTCTTGACACGGGCAGGAGCCATCCACGCACCCTCTATGCATGTTGACTTCTTCACTTCATTAATATGCGGCACCGCACCAAGGAACTGCTGCTCCAAGCTAAAATAGCTCTTCGGCTCAGGCCTTTCCGGCCACAGATGACTCACGAAATACTTCATGGCGAGTCCGGATAACCTACTCAGCTTAGCCCATTCGGCCAGACGGTCGGTTAATGGAAGCGGACGCTTTGGATTGTGGAACTGCGACCAAAAAAGCTTTTCCACTTCGTGATCCTCCTTATCTCGAAAGTGTTCGGCCGCGTCCGCGGCACTCACTGCCAAATCCAGATAAGTGTCCGCCGTACTCCACAACCGGTCTAGCGAAGCATAATTAGGATCCCCGAACTTCCTCCGCAGCACAAAGGGCTTTCCAGCCGCGATATCGCCGGCCTGACGTAGCTCCTCTTTCATAGCTCTCATTGCAGAGCGAGCATCCTTGGCCTCGGTAATGGCCTTTTCCAGGTCCGTCCGTTCCGTTTGATCTTATTTTTCAAGAACCTTGCAGTGGTCGGCAGCGCTCTTCAACTTTACAGCCATCTCTGCTATTTCCTTCTTGCTTTGGCAGTGAGCAGCCTGTTCGGCTCTCAGCTCTTCAATTGCCTTTCCGGCAGCCGCATCACTTTTCCTGGCTTGCTCCTTGGCTCGGGCAAGTTCCGCCCGAAGATTCTCCACGGCAGCAGCACCATCTGCCTCAAGCGCACACGTTGTAAGATACTGGCATCAAGCTCCTCTTACCAAGTGCCGCCGGAGAAATAACATACCTTGTGCCTCGTCAAGCCGCTTGTTGACAAGCGTGATGTCGGCATCTACCACGTCAAGTTGCCGCTTTAGCTCGGCAAATTCATCAGTCCGTCTAGCCACCGGACACTTCGCCACCTGCATAGGAAAGGCGACATATTATACCTGGGATTATGATCCTCTGCGCGCCATCATTTTTGACAATGTGCAGAGTCTCAGGGGCTACTATCTATACATGACGCATCTTATATACGTGAAGCTGTCGAAAGGTACATCATTTTGCGTACCTCAAAACCTGTCAGCAAACTCCTGACAGCCTCGTGCAACCCGTTCTCCGCGGATGCAATCCTCTCAATCACCGTACCCATCAACGCACAGTGTTCTTCCGAGATAGACGCTCGCCCGAGTAGATCCTTCAGCTCCTCCGCCCGTGCACCAGACTGTGTCGGACTTGCCCGATGGACTTTTTCGAAAGCCGGACACGGAGGGCTTTGGGGGGCCACACGGCTGCCTTTCGGCCCTGCCGGATTCGGAGAAACCCTCCGCGACGACACCTCAGGGTCGCCCGCCTCACAAGGCGGTACGGCAGGGGGAGGCATGCCGCTCTCCATCATCTCCGGAAGAAGATCCCTTGAAGATGAGCTCTGCTAAGAAGGGCTGAGATCCGAACTACAAGGTAAAATTTTGGTTATTTTCCTCAGAAATAAAACAGGGATGTCTCTCATTTTAAACTCCCCTCTTTACTTACGGCTCGAAGGAGGGCTGATCCCCTTGGGGGCACAATGCGGCCGAGGCATCCTCCGACGCAGGACCCTCTGATGAAGATTTCTTCCCCTGCTTTAAGACCATGGTCTCCGGGTCTTCAGAGGCCGTCCTCTTCTTCCCCTGGGTAGAGGAACTCTTGATTCCTCCTTTTCAGACAGCCTCCTTCGGGGAGGCGGTAGCTTCCTTGTTCCCCCCTTCGCCTTCTTCCAAAGGCGCGACCTCCAGCATTCTGGTTAACAAGGGATCCGGCGTGGTCTCCGGGAGGGGGGGCGGACACCTGATTAGCTTTGCTTTTGCTATCCACTCCAGCTTAAGGGACAGTTCTTTTAAGGACAATTTTAGGATAAAATTACAGATAGGGTGTCCGGGTACAGGGCTACTTACTTGAGTATCCGGGCGAGTGCAGCTCAGACCTGCGTCCTCGGTCGAGTCCGGACACATTGCTTGTGATCCGAAGAACAATTTGTACATCTCCATGGGTGTCGCGCCCATAAAATGTTGGAGAGCTCGTGGTCCCTCTGGATTGAATTCCCACAGGTGGAGGGGGCGACGTTTGCAGGGCAAGGTCCGGCGAATCAGCATGACATGCGCTACTACGACCAGACTGATGTCTCTTTTTAGGAGATCTCAAATACGGCCCTACAACAAAGGCACGTCCTTGGATGGCCCCCAGTCCAGTCCTTTATTGACCCATGACGCTAGCTGTGGTGGGGGACCCGAGCGAAAGGCGGGTGGCGCCACCCACTTGGTGCCCCTGGGAGCGGTGATGTAAAACCACTCTCGTTGCCATAAGCTGGACTCCTCTTGAAAAGAGCCCTCGGGCCATGGAGCACCAGCATTTTTGCTTATAAAAGCACCTCCGCACTCCACGTACCGCCCCTCGATCATCTTCGGCTCTACTTTAAAAGTCTTGAGCCACAATCCAAAGTGAGGAGAAGTGCGGAGGAAGGCTTCGCACACGACGATGAACGATGAGATGTGGAGGATGGACTCCGGAGCCAAGTCGTGAAATTTTAGCCCATAATAAAACATGAGCCCCCTTACGAAGGGGTCCATAGGGAAGCCTAGCCCCCGAAGGAAGTGAGACACAAACACCACGCTCTCACCGGGCTTGGGAGTGGGAATGACCTGCCCTTGAGCAGGAAGCCTATGCGAGATTTCGCCGGTCAAGAACCCAGCCTCTCTCAACTTCAGCACGTCCTCCTCCATGACGGAGGAGGGCATCCATCGGCCTTGAAGGTCGGAACCGGACATTGTCGGAGATCCGAGGCGCCTGAAATCTGGAGCCTTGGGTGTTGGAACTCGAGGCGAAGGGCGAACTCGTTTGAGATTGAAAGAAAGGAGTAAGGCTTTGGTCTCCTTATAAGAGGTTGAATACCAAGGGCCCTCCCCGTGACCGTTTGGGACTCGCCTTTGATCGATAAAACATACCAACGGGCACAACTGGGTTACCCATGTCCGTATTGATGAGAATCCCGTAAATAAAGGGGACACGATCTCTGCTTCGACAAGACGTGCCAAGGAAACCGCCTCGCTAAACGCGCTGAGGTGGGACAATAAAACGATTCGAATAAAGGCTTGGTCGTGGTGTGATGTCACACTACGGAATACGTCAGCAGATTAGATTTGTGTAAATATTATTATCTCTATGGCAATATGTGGAAACTTATTTTGCAGAGCCGGACACTACCTTTGTGTTCAAAATCTTCTATGAAGTACTTGGAGGAGGAACCCGCCTTGCAATGCCGAAGACAATCTGCGCGTCGGACTCGTCGTCATTGAAGCCTGGTTTAGGGGCTACTGAGGGAGTCCTGGATTAGGGGGTGTTCGGATAGCCGGACTATACCTTCGGCCGGACTCCTGGATTATGAAGATACAAGATTGAAGACTTCGTCCCGTGTCCGGAAGGGACTTTCCTTGGCGTGGAAGGCAAGCTTGGCGATACGGATATGTAGATCTCCTACCATTGTAACCGACTCTGCGTAACCCTAGCCCTCTCCGGTGTCTATATAAACCGGAGGTTTTTAGTCCGTAGGACACAACAAGAACAACAATCATACCATAGGCTAGCTTCTAGGGTTTAGCCTCCTTGATCTCGTGGTAGATCTACTCTTGTACTACGCATATCATCAATACTAATCAAGCAGGAGTAGGGTTTTACCTCCATCGAGAGGGCCCGAACCTGGGTAAAAACATCGTGTCCCTTGTCTCCTGTTACCATCCGCCTAGACGCACAGTTCGGGACCCCCTACCCGAGATCCGCCGGTTTTGACACTGACAATCTTCTTTCATCAAGATAAGCATATTTAAGAGTATCACGCAATGGTTTAAGCTCAAACACGGGATCACCCTTGGGTGGAGGGGGGTCCCCTAGGATTTCAGCAGGCAAATTGTGTTTCAGAATAGGTTCCTATTTAAATAAAACTTCATCTATTTCCCTTCTTTCATTCATAAACATATCATTTTCATGGTCTAGCAAATATTGTTCTAAAGGATCACTAGGTGGTACGATAATAGAAGCAAGACCAATAATTTCCTCCTTCCTAGGCAATTCTTCTTCACGGTGTTGTCTACTAAATTTTGAGAAATTAAACTCATGGATCATATCACCCAAACCAATAGTAACAACATTCTTTTTGCAGTCTATCTTAGCATTAACGGTGTTCAAGAAGGGTCTACCAAAAATAATGGGACAAAAGCTATCTTGTGGGGAACCAAGAACAAGAAAATCAGCAGGATATTTAGTTTTCCCACACAAGACTTCAACATCTCTAACAATTCCCATTGCTGATATAGTATCTCTATCAGCAAGTTTAATTGTAACATCTATACCTTCTAACTCAGCAGGTGCAATTTCATGCTTAATTTCTTCGTATAAAGTATGCGGTATAACACTAGCACTAGCACCCATATCACATAAGCCATGATAACAATGATCTCCTATTTTAACAAAAATAACAGGCACGCCTACCACAGGTCTATGTTTATCTTTAGCACAAGGTTTGGCAATTCTAGCGGTTTCGCCGCAGAAATGAATAACATGCCCATCAATATTATCAGACAAGAGATCCTTAACATTAGCAATATTAGGTTCAACTTTCACTTGCTCAGGAGGTGTATAAGTTCTAATATTGCTTTTACGAACCATACTTGAAGCTTTAGTACGATCCTTTATCCTAACATGGAAAGGTGGTTTCTCAACATAAGAAGTAGGAACAATAGGATCATTATAAGTGACAGTCTTTTCTTCAACTTTAGTAGGTGCAGCTACTTTTACTTCTATGGGGGGATGATATTTAAACCACTTCTCCTTGGGGAGATCAACATAAGTAGCAAAAGACTCACAGAAATAAGCTACTATCTCAGAGTCAAGTCCATATTTAGTGCTAAATTTACGGAAAACATCGGTATCCATAAAAGATTTAACACAATCAAACTTAGGTGTCATACCTGACTCCTTACCTTCGTCGAGATCCTAATCTTCAGAGTTGTGTTTAATTCTATGCAATAAATTCCATTTGAATTCAATAGTATTCATCATAAAAGAGCCAGCACAAGAAGTATCGAGCATGGATTGATTATTATGAGAAAGCCGAGCATAAATTTTTTTGAAGAATTATTTCTCTTGAGAGCTCATGATTGGGGCATGAATATAACATTGATTTAAGCCTCCCCCAAGCTTGAGCGATGCTTTCTCCTTCGTGAGGCCAAAAATTATATATATAATTGCGATCACGGTGAACAAGATGCATAGGATAATACTTCTAATGAAATTCCAATTTCATTCGTTTATAGTTCCATGATCCCGTGTCATCACATAGCCTATACCATGTCGATGCATCTCCCTTCAAAGATAAAGAGAATACCTTCTTCTTAACAACATCATCGGGTATACCTTCAAGCCTAAATAATCCACAAATTTCATCCACATATATTAGGTGTTCATCAGGATGCTTTGTTCCATCTCCTGTAAAAGAATTATCTAGCAGCTTTTCTAACATACCCGAATGAACTTCAAAGGGAACATTTTCATTTTCAGTAGGTTCAGTAGGTTGAGGAGCACCTCTTTGCTCTACTGGTCGGGGTGAAGATACCCCGAACAAGCCCCTCGGAGGATTACTTACCATAGTAACAAGTGACAGTAAATTTATCACACTATATAAATTTTTCCTTACCAAATTCCACCTACCAAAGGCGCTTCACTCCCCGGCAACGGCGCTAGAAAAGAGTCTTGATGACCCACAAGTATAGGGGATCTATCATAGTCCTTTAGATAAGTAAGAGTGTCGAACCCAACAAGGAGCAGAAGGAAATGACAAGCGGTTTTCAGCAAGGTATTCTCTGCAAGTACTAAAATAAGTTGTAACTTATAGTTTTGTCATGGGATAATTTGTAACGAGCAACAAGTAACAAAAGTAAATAAAGTGCAGCAAGGTGGCCCAATCCTTTTTGTAGCAAAGGACAAACCTGGACAAACTCTTATAATGAGAAAAGCGCTCCCGAGGACACATGGGAATATCGTCAAGCTAGTTTTCATCACATTCATATGATTCGCGTTCGGTACTTTGATAATTTGATATGTGGGTGGATCGGTGCTTGGGTGTTGTTCTTACTTGAACAAGCATCCCACTTATGATTAACCTCTATTGCAAGCATCCGCAACTACAACAAAAGTATTAAGGTAAACCTAACCATAGCTTGAAACATATGGATCCAAATCAGACCCTTACGAAGCAACGCATAAACTAGGGTTTAAGCTTCTGTCACTCTAGCAACCCATCATCTACTTATTACTTCCCAATACCTTCCTCTAAGCCCAAATAATGGTGAAGTGTTATGTAGTCGACGTTCACATAACACCACTAGAGGCTAGACAACGTACATCTCATCAAAACATCGAACGAATACCAAATTCACATGACTACTAATAGCAAGACTTCTCTCATGTCCTCAGGAACAAACGTAACTACTCACAAAGCATATTCATGTTCATAATCATAGGGGTATTAATATGCATAAAGGATCTGAACATATGATCTTCCACCAAATAAACCAACTAGCATCAACTACAAGGAGTACTCAACACTACTAGCAACCTACCAGTACCAATCCCGGATTTGGAGACAAGAATTGGATACAAGAGATGAACTAGGGTTTTGAGAGGAGATGGTGCTCGTAAAGATGTTGATGGAGATTGCCCTCTCCCGATGAGAGGAGCGTTGGTGATGACGATGGTGATGATTTCCCCCTCCCGGAGGGAAGTGTCCCCGGCAGAACAGCTCTGCCGGAGCCCTAGATTGGTTCCGCCAAGGTTCTGCCTCATGGCAGCGGAGTCTCGTCCCGAAAGGTTGCTTGTTATTTTTATCTCGACGAAAGACCTCATATAGCAGAAGATGGCCACCGGAGGGCCAACAGGGGGCCCACGAGGCAGGGGGCGCGCCCTGGGGGGTAGGGCACCCTCGTGGCCAGGTGGGCCCCCCTCTAATGTACTTCTTCCGCTCAATATTTTTTATATATTCTGAAATTGACTTCCCTGGAGTTTCAGGACTTTTGGAGTTGCGCAGAATAGGTATCTAATATTTGCTCCTTTTCCAGCCCAGAATTCCAGCTGCCGGCATTCTCCCTCCTTATGTACCTTGTAAAATAAGAGAGAATAGGCATAAGTATTGTGACATAATGTGTAATAACAGCCCATAATGCAATAAATATCGATATAAAAGCATGATGCAAAAAGGACGTATTAGAGGGCAAAGAGGAGAGTGAGAAGACCTAGGATGACCTTCATTCCGGAGGTAAGTCGGATACAGAGTCCGGAGAAATCGACATTTCCTCGCGTGAGGACAAAGGCGAAAGAGAAGCCAGTATCCCTTCTCCATTCAGGAGGAAAAGGGCCGCCTCTGAAGGTTGGGAGGGCGGTCTCCTAAGAGGGGCAAGATGCCCCCGTCGAGCGGTTTGGGATCGGAACGCGACGCTGTTGAACAGCTCTGTCATGAGGACGAGCCCTCAACCAAACCGTAAGTGAATCCGGGGTGCTTTGATAGCGTTCCGCTCCTTTCCTGTTTCCGAAGAGATACGTAACATGCCTGTGTATTTTTACAGCTCAGCATAGAGTTTTTCTGGGCAATCCTCTTCTTCGGGAGATCTCCTTCCAGAGATGATGGAAAGCAAGACGCCTCCCCCAACCTCCTCGCCCAATAAGGCGGACGACTCCGAAATGTCATCTCGGAGGGTTTTACTTGATCAACAAGCTGTGCAGGGGATGAAAGGCAGTACCCAAAGGTGGTCCTCCGATCGTTCGGGATACAGGGGCCAATAATGAAGGCCCCGGACTGTCCAGTTTTCAACCAACGATGATTCTGGAGACGGGTGAATGGGTTCCTTCAAAGGATGGTCGTGCTCCTACAGCGGCTTTCGGAGACCCGGCAGCGACGAACATATTGAGGGATATGCTGCGAAAAGCGTCTGTCTCAGGGGAACAATGTACCTTGATGGGTACGGTGGTCGAGAAGATTCTGTCCGCGAAAAGCAGATTGAATGAAGCCTTCATGAGCCTGCTAAAAGGCTTCGAGCTTTGTGATGTAATATTTTCAACTATATTTTATTTGCAAAGATGCACCTGATTATAGGTAGTAGCCCCTGAGACTCGGGTTGGCTTCCCATGGGCGGCGAAAGGAGGATCAACAAGAAGTATTCAAGGACTAATCTGATTAACTTGACCACAGGCTGCTTCCCCCTGGCTACTTCCCCAATTACGGATATTGCCGAGCTACAGCGGAAGCTTGATGTGGTAGGGGATGACATTGCGTTAATCAATATGCGTCTTGACGAGTCACAAGGTATGTATTCGGAGCAGTCCTTTCACATACATTTTGTGATAGAAGCATGACGCTGAAAGTTATATACGGGGATATGCATGACTGCAGATGGTGCTGCCGCCATTGAGATTCTTCGGGCGGAGCTGGCCTGGGCCAAGGAGCAGGCCCGGTCTAGCAATGCGGCTGCCGAAAAGGCATCGGCTGAGTTAAAAGCCGAATAAGCTGCTCGGCGCCAAGAAGAGGAGAAGATATCCATGATGGCGCTCGAACTAAAAAATGTTGCTAGCCACTGTGGCCTTCTCGAGAAGGAGAATGAAGCCAAAACAGATGAACTTGACAAGGCCTTACGAGAGGCGAGAGAAGCGCGGTTTGAATCCAGAGCAGCCCGTGAGGAGATCCGGCAAGCTGGGGAGATTGCGGCTGGTAAGCCCTTTTTGCTACAGACGAAGTTCAGGGATCCGAACTATGCTCAGCTGAACCAGGTGTGGAGTTCTCTGGACGAGTTTTTAGACTTGCCGAAGAGTTTTTCCGATGCGGTGCAGTTTTACCAGGTGCGAGAGGGGTATGCAAGGGAGAAGCTTTTCTGGTCACAATTTGGCGCGTCGAAGCGCCCTCTGTTGCTGAAAAGAACAGATGTCCCAATGGGCCGAGCTTCATAGGATATCTCGCGCTGCCATGAAGAACGTCATAATCCGATTATGGCCAACTGAGCCTGTTCCAAATAGCTACTTCGGCTTGGTGCAGCGGCTTGTTGATGTGGTGCCACGTATCGACGCTGTGAAGCGGTCGGTGTGCATTGAGGGTGCACGGATGGCCTTTTCCCGAGTCAAGACGTTTTGGGGGAAGATGAAGGCCATCGATGTTGCGGCAAAGAGTCCACCCAAAGGCAAGGACCGTTACGAACCGGAGCATTATTTTGAAGACGTCCTAGAGGCCGCCCACTCGATAGAGGATCACCGATCGAAAGACATAATGTTCGAGTGAGGTGTATGAGAATGGTAAAAGACAATTTTATAGTTAATCTATTTTTATATTTTGCTTGAAAGCTTGTGTTCCTCCGGTGCGGCCATTTTTATATAATCTGAAAGTTTTCCAGTCGTAGGCTTCAGCCCCCTCGTGGGAAGTACGTGGGTGTTCGGAAAAGCATTTGATCACTCTTGACCCAACGTCTTGGTCCGTGAAGGAGGTGACAATGCGGCGAACCAAGCAATCAGACTATAGGGCGTTAACACTTTCACTTGGCCATAGGAGTTTTATAGGGGGGACTACGACATAGCCCCTGGTATGTGTACGGCTTATTCCAATATGGTGCATTACATATATGACCTGAAAAAAAGGTCCTTCGTGTGACACGGGGGGAATCACGATAGATTCCGATAAGTCATCGAGTGGTTGACTAGCTCTCGCAGCATCATGACAGTCGGTTTTCGGCTTTCTCTACTGAGGTGCTTGACCAGATGAACCGGAAGCACAATCGCAGTAGTTCTCCCTTTACTACCCTAGTCGATAGAGCGGAACGTAAGGTAGCAAGCACACGAGCCGGGCAACCCAACCATTGACCCAAGACATGATTCGGAGCTGATGCATATAAGGCCAAACTCATGACGCCGAAGTACGCTTATAAAGTTGTTCAGACTTTGTTGGCAAGTCATTTGTTCCCATACCGAGCCCTTGGCAGATTGTGCCGAGGTATGGCTGTAAAACAGCTATAGGGGCCAAATTCATTTGTAAAAAAGAAACGAATGATTAATGCGGATTGTATTTACTGGGACCTGAGCGATATGCCAATGATTACTTTATATATATGAATACCACAACCCCGGCTATTTGACATGCCCGGGGTCGAAGGCGGAGAAAAAGGCATATTACAGGCTCAAAATAAAGAGTGTGGTCTACAAAAAGTTATTTTAGACCTCCTGTAGCACGTCTACGCCGCCTGTCCTTGACGAGGGGAATCCTTGACGGAAGTAGCCCCGCAGTTGAGTGTACGCATCTGAACTCCGATAGAGTTAGTTGTAGATGTTTGTCCTTTGCCTCACCTGTTTTTAAGAGATAATAAAGAAAGAAAAAGGAAAGTAGATAAAAAAGTGACGGGGATGCTTGCAGGCCTGTCCGTATTGTGCTTCCGCCAATGCCCATGGTATCTTAAGTGCGTAGTGATGTATGCGCGATGCAAATTTTACGGGTATATGAGGTGGGCGGCGGAAGCCGAGCTGCTATTTCCGCTCCGGGATTGATCGATCGTTGGGGGGAAATTGCTTCTGACCCCCGGTATTTGGTTGGTGAACCTCCCCGTCATTCCTATCGCCTGGCGGCCTCCTCCCTTTGTGTTCGGTGTTGAGCTTGCCGGCCTGCTTGAAGACCCAACAACTTCTGTTGGTATGATTGGCTGGTTTATCGGGGTGGCCGTGAATCTGGCAGGGTCGGTCCAATATCCTGTCTAGGTTGGATGGTCCATCTCGGTTCGCTTTGAATGGCTTTTTCCGCTGAACGGGTTTGGGATTGCTGAATCCGGCATTGACCGCTGTGTCGCGTGATCTTTCATTATCATTGCGACTATTGTGTTTGCTTTGTCGTGGCTTGCCATTGCCATCTCGGATTTCGGAAGTGCCCGAGTCGTTGGCGCTGTTACTTCTACGAGCGAGCCAGTTGTCTTCTCCCGCGCAAAAGCGAGTCATTAGAGAGGTAAGGGCAGTCATGGATTTAGGTCCTTCTTGACCGAGGTGGCGTGCAAGCCATTCATCCCGGATGCCGTGTTTGAAGGCAGCGAGGGCTTCTGCGTCCGGACAGTCGATGATTTGGTTCTTTTTAACTAAGAACCTGGTCCAGAGCTTCATGGCTGACTCTCCGGGCCGCTGAACAATGTGACTTAAGTCATCGGCATCCGGTGGCCAAACATATGTCCTTTGGAAGTTGTCGCGAAAGGCATATTCCAAGTCTTCCTAGCTTCCAATAGAATTTTCCGGCAGACTGTTTAACCAGTACCGAGCTGGTCCTTTGAGTTTTAGTGGTAGGTATTTGATAGCATGAAGGTCACCTCCATGGGCCATGTGGATATGGAGGAGGAAGTCCTCGATCCATACCGCGGGATCCATTTTTCTGTCATATGATTCGATATTCATGGGTTTGAACCCGTCTGGGAATTCATGCTCCATTACTTTGTCTGTAAAGCAAACAGGTGTGCGGCGCCCCTCTCTGTTGGGCCACACTCCGACGTACCTCCGATGGAGTCTGAGGGAGTCCTGGATTAGGGGGTGTTCGGATAGCCGAACTATATCTTCAGCCGGACTCCAGGACTATGAAGATACAAGATTGAAGACTTCGTCCCATGTCCGGAAGGTTCTTTCCTTGGCGTGGAAGGCAAGCTAGGCGTGCGAATATTCAAGATCTCCTACCAATGTAACCGACTCTGTGTAACCCTAACCCTATCCGGTGCCTATATAAACCGGAGGGTTGTAGTCCGTAGGACAAACACATCATAACCATCATCATACCTATAGGCTAGCTGTTAGGGTTTAGCCTCCTTGATCTCGTGGTAGATCTACTCTTGTACTACCCATATCATCAATATTAATCCAGCAGGAGTAGGGTTTTACCTCCATCAAGAGGGCCCGAACCTGGGTAAAATAAAGTGTCCCTTGTCTCCTGTTACCATCCGACCTTGATGCACAGATCGGGACCCCCTACCCGAGATCCGCCGGTTTTGACACCGACATTGGTGCTTTCATTGAGAGTTCCTCTGTGTCGTCGCCTTTAGGCCCGATGGCTCCTTTGATCATCAACAACGATGAGGTCCAGGGTGAGACTTTTCTCCCCGGACAGATCTTCATCTTCGGCGGCTTCGCTCTGCGGGCCAACTCGCTCGACCATCTGGAGCAGATCGAAAGCCACGCCCCTGGCCATCAAGCCGGGTGGGAAAGCTTAAACTACACAGCAGATACCCTCGGAGACCTGACCTTCGACGGATTCAAGCCACAGCCAAGCGCGCCGCACTATCTCGAGGGGCATGATATAGCTCTGCCTCCGAACAGTGTCCTGGAGGCCGCATACGCTCCGGCCCCGATCCCCGATCCGGAGCCCGCTGCGTTCTTTAAGGATGAATGGTTGGACGTCACCTCGGGGGCTGCGATCTTAAAAGCCATTGAGCCAAACGCAAGCCCCGCACTCCGCATGGCACATGACTCCAAGGAGCCGGACTCTTCTCCGAACTCCGAACCTCCCGCGCCCCTGCCAATGAAATCAGATTGGGCGCCGGTAATGGAGTTCACCGCCGCGGACATCTTTCAGTATTCGCCTTTTGGTGATATTCTGAAATCTCTCAAATCTCTCTCTTTTTGAGGAGAGCCCAGGCCGAACTATGGCCTGCGAGGTTGGGATTCGGACGACGAAGAAATTCAAAGCCCACCCACCACCCACTTAATAGCCACTGTCGACGATTTAACCGACATGCTCGACTTCGGCTCCGAAGACTTTGACGGTATGGACGACGAAGACGGAGACGAACGGGAACCAGCGCCCATAGGGCACTGGACCTCCACCCCACTTAATGACGTATTCATGGTGGATACACCTGAAAAAACTCACAATGAGGAAGAAGGGGGCGAAAAGAAGGGTAAACCCTCCGAAAAGCACTCAAAGCGGCGACGTAAACGCCGAGCGAAGCCCCGCCTCAATCAAGACCCAGCCATAGAGTAGGATGAGCCGGCAGATGACGAACGCATCCCAGAACAGCCGTCCGAACAGGGTAACACGGGCAGAGAGGACGAACAGTCCTCCCCCGGTCATAACAGAACTCCGGACGATACCACGCCGGATAAAATCATGGAGCAGAAGAATCTCCAAGAAAGGCTCGCCGCCACAGCACGAAGCCTGAAGAAGCAGAAGCAAAAGCTAAAGACGGCGGAAGATGCACTCAAAACAAGATGGAGCAAAGTAATCAAGACCGCAGACAAACACGGCGGCAGCCGCCGCACCAAAAGCTATCCGAAGAGAAAGCTACTGCCCGAATTCGACCAGGAGGCCCTAGAGCCCCCAAACTCGAAAAACAAAAAGGCTACATGGTCGAATAAACGACCTCTCGGCCACTACAATACGGCAAATGGTGCCGCACTCAATGCGGCATGCGACAGAATAAAAGACTCGCATCATGGCCCAGCCAGGTCCATTTATGGGCCAAGAAAGCAAGCTCTCGTAAGCAATGCAAAAAATCCACCATCAGAATCCGGCACACCCAAATATAGGGGTGCCGCACACCCTCTATGTTTCACCGATGAGGTCCTGGAATATGAATTTCCAGAGGGATTTAAACCCGTTAACATAGAGGCGTACGATGGAACAACAGACCCGGGAGTCTGGATCGAGGATTATATCCTCCACATACATATGGCTAGAGGAGATGATCTCCACGCCATAAAATATTTACCCCTTAAGCTTAAAGGGCCAGCCCAGCACTGGCTTAAAAGCCTTCCCGAAAACATAATTGGAAGTTGGGAAGAGCTCGAGGACGCTTTCCGAGCAATTTTTCAAGGGACCTACGTCCGTCCCCCGGACGCAGACGACCTCAGTCACATAACTCAGCAATCCGGAGAATCAGCTCGGCAGTTCTGGAACAGATTCCTCACTAAAAAGAATCAAATAGTGGGTTGTCCGGACGCCGAAGCCCTGGCGGCTTTCAGGCAGAATGTCCGAGACGAATGGCTCGCCAGACACCTCGGCCAGGAAAAGCCAAGAACAATGGCCGCACTCACAAGCCTCATGACCCGCTTTTGCGCAGGAGAGGACAACTGGTTGGCACGATGCAGCCCCAGCGACCCAAGTACATCAGAAATCAGGGATGGAAATGGGAAAACACGGCGATACAAGGACCTTTGCCGAATCAAAAGAAAAAGTCCGAAGAGCACGACAGTCAATGCCGGATTCAAAGGCTCACGGCAAAATCAGACAAAATTACCCCCTCAGGATAATAGGGAAGATCCGTCCAGTCTAAAGAGAATCATGGACAGGATATGTCAGATACACAGTACTCCTGGAAAGCCTGCTAATCATACCCACAGAGACTGTTGGGTTTTCAAACAATCCGGAAGGCTTAACGCCGAACACAAGGGGCTCGACACACCAAGTGAGGAAGAGGACGAACCCCAAAAGCAGAACACCAGGAAGCAAAAGAACTTCCCGCAAGAAGTCAAAACAGTGAACTCACTTCACATAACAAGGCATGAGGCACCCATAAAGGTCCGCACATTCAAGCCCATCCCTCAGGAGTCTGGCCACTGGTCACTAAAGCCAATCATTTTTGATCAGCTAGATTATTCTCGCAATATCAAACACGCAGGCCGGACTGCCCTGATACTTAATCCAATAATAGACGGATTCCAGTTTACCAACGTCCTTATGGACGGTGGCAGTGGACTAAATCTGATATATCAGGATACAATTCACCGCATGGGCATAAACCCAGCACGAATCCGTCACAGTAAAACCTCCTTTCAAGGAGTAGCACCAGGCCCGGACACCCATTGTATGGGTTTTCTCCGGCTTGTGGTCATATTTGGCTCTGCCAATAACTTTCGTCGCGAAAAGCTTATCTTCCACATAGTCCCGTTTTCAAGTCGCTATCAAGCACTAATGGGACGCGGAGCTTTCGCTCGCTTTAACGCAATACCGCATTATGCATCCCTCACGCTAAAGATGCTCGGTCCTCGAAGCATCATCTCTTTAAAGGGAGCATACTAAACTACATCTCCTCCAAGCGGAGGATTGTGCGGCCGCTTAAACGGCCGCCCAACAAAATGGCCTCACCAGCCAAAAGACTTTTTCGATGTAAGTCACAAAAGGCCGCGGACCCGGACTCAATAAGTTCGGCACAGGCCCATTTTCGTTATAGGCTTGGTACGCCTCACCAGGGGCTGTACACAGAGACAATAAAACTCAACCGTATCTATTTCTCACTTCACATTTTATTTATTATTCTTTTTGATCCGCACGACCCATTTTTCAATTTAGTTCTTCCCTTTTACAGATGAACGTCGTAAAACGCCCGTCCAGGACACGGCACAGCGGAGACACAGGCGCAGACGTGCAGTAGGGACCCGCCCCAAAGGATTCTTCTTAGATTAAGACCCTGCGTAAACCTTTTTTACTGTCTCTTGCTGCTATACATCCCCTGGTTTACCTCACTATAACCATGGAGGAGACTGGCGTTTTGGCATGTGGCCACACCAGAATTCTTGCTCGTACCTGGACACAAGGGGCTTTTTTCTTTTTCAAGGGTGTTGTTTCACACGCACCCACAAAGACCGAACACCTTAGGGAGTGTTCGGCATCGCGAGTTTTGGCACTATATGCATCAGCTCCGAGTCATGATTTTGGTCACATGTTGGGTTGCTCGGCTCCTGAGTTCAGCCACCTTACGTTCCGTTCTGTCGGCTAAGGTTGCACCAGGAGAACTACTGCGATTGTGCCCCGGTCGGCCGGGTGAGCACCTCAGTAGAGAAAGCCGAAAACTGACTGTCATGATGTAGCGCGAGACTGGTCGCCACTCGATGACCTATAGGAATTTATCGAATTCCTCCGTTTTGACGAAGGGCCGCTTCCCGGTCAGGCACATAGGCGTCCCGAATTCGGGTAAACGCAGTCGCCATTAAAGGGCTACCTAAAGAGTCCCACTGTCAAGCTCCTATGGCTAAGTGGAAGTGTTAAAGCATTATAGTCCGGTTGCCTAGCCCACGGCGCTATCACCTCCTTTGTAGGACCAAGACGTTGGGTTAAGTGTGAAAATGCATTCTCCGCGTGCACCCCCGCACTATGTGCGTGGGGGCTGAAGCCAACGACTGCAATCTTTCAGAATTTATATATTAAAACGGCCGCACAGGAGGTGTTATTAATACTTGAAGGCACAAGTCTAAATTACGCAATTACAATTTATAAAAATATTGATCTACGATCACATATGCTGTCATAAAACAACATCTTTCGAACACTGCGTCTCTATTATACGAGCGCCCGCGAGGACTTCCTCAAAATAGTACTCGGAAGGAATTCGGCTTTTATCCGAATCACGGGACGCAACAACGGTGGGCTCCATATCTGCCTAGTATGTCTTGACACGGGCAAGAGCTAGCCGCGCGCCCTCTTTGCAAGCAGACCTCTTTAGAGCTTCAATCCGAGGCACCACGTCAAGAAATTGCTGCACCAAACTGAAATAGCTTCTCGGCTTCGATCTCCCCGGACACAGGCGGTCCATGGCATGCTTCATGGCGAGTCCGGACAACCTATTCAGCTCGGCCCATTGGGCCAGGCGATCATCCACTGATAGTGGACGCTCTAGATTAGTGAACTGCGACCAGAAGAGCTTTTCCACTTCATGATCTTTCTTATCTTGAAAGTACCTGGTCGCATCAGCGGCACTAGCCGACAAATCCAGATAGGTGTCCTCCACACTCCATGCTCGGTCCAACGGGGCGAACTTTGGATCACAGAATTTTCTCCGCAGCAGGAAGGGCTTTCCATCCGCAATTAGTCCGGCTTGACGCAGCTCTTCCCTTGACGCTCTCATACCAGAGCGGGCGTCCTTGGCGTCGGTGACGGCCTTCTCTAAATCCGTCTACCGGGCTCGACCTTCCTCTTCAAGAAGTTTGCAACGGTCAGTAGCACGTTTGAACTTCACGGCTGTATCAGCCATCTCCTCCTTGCTTCGGCAATGGGAAGCCTGTTCGGCTTTTAGCTCTTCACGGGCTTCTTCCGGCAGCCGCATCGCTTTTTCTGGCTTGCTCCTTTGCTTTGGCGAGCTCGGCCCTAAGTCCTTCTACGGCTGCCGCACCATCTGCATCAAGCATACACAAGGTAAGATAATGACATAAAGCTCCTCTTACTAACAATCGCCAAATAAACTCAATACCTTGAGCATCATCAAGCCGCTTGTTAACAAGCACGATGTCGGCTTCTGCCTCATCGTCTTGCCGTTTCATTTCGGCAAAATCTCGAGTCCGGCTCGACTCCGGACAACCTACCACCTACATACAAAGGTGCCACTTAAAGGACCTGGGATTAAGATCCTCTGCGCGCCGCTAATCTTTGCGGCACACAGAGTCTCAGGGGCTACTATCTATACCAGGCGCATGTTATTATGCGCAATTAACACTAATGTTCGTTATTCAAAACGTAACTCAAGGCCCGCCAGTAAACTCTTGACGGCCTCGTTCAGTCCGCTTTCCGCGGATGATATCTTTTCAATCACCGTGTGCATCAACGCACGATGCTCCTCTGAAACAGAGGCTCGGCCCAGCAGAACCTTCAGCTCCTCCGACCGAACACCAGATGGTGCCGGAATCGTCCCATGGCCTTCTTCGGAGGCCGGACACGGAGAACCCCGGGGGGGCGCATGATCACCTTCTGCCTCTGGCAGATTCGGAGAAATCCTCTGCGACGACACTTCGGCATCGCCCGCCTTGCTAGGCGATGAAGGAGGAGGCGTTCCGCTCTCCATCATCTCCGGAAGAAGATCCCCCAATGACGAGCTCTGCCGAGAAGGGTCGAGGTCCGAACTACAAGGTAAGGTTTCGGTTAAAACTTCTCAGATATAAATTAAGGATTTCTCTTAAAAGAATGACTCTCTTTCTACTTACGGCTCGTTGGAGGGCTGCTCCTTTTGAGGATTTAGTTCGGCCAAGGGGATCCCCGGCGTCAGGCCCTCTGACGCAGATTCTTTCCCCCGCTTTGGAGCTACGGCTCCCGGGTCGTCAGAGGCGGCCCTTTTCTTCCCCTATGGAGAGGAGTTGTCGATTCCCCCCTTTGGGATGGCCTCTTTCGAAGAGGCCACGGTTTCCTTGTCCGCCCCTTCATTTTCCTCCTGAGGCGCCACCTCCAACATCCTGACTAGCACATGATCTAGCCTGGTCTCAGGAAGGGGAGCCGGACACCAGATCAGCTTCGCCTTCGCTATCCACTCCTGCGTAAAAAGGAGAAGTCAATGGTACGGATAGAAGGTCCGGGCGCAAGGTCACCTACTTCTGTATCCGGGCGGTTGCGGCTTAAACCAGCATCCTCGGTCAAATCCGGACTCACTCCTTGTGGTCCGAAGAACAGTCTATACATCTCCATAGGCGTCATGCCCATGAGATTTCGGAGAACTCGCGGCCCCTCTGGGTTGAACTCCCACAAGCGGAGGGGGCAACGTTGGCCGGGCAGTGTCCGGTGAATCAGCATAACTTGTGTCACCTTGACCAGGTTGAGGTCTCCTTTTAGGAGATCCTTTATGCGGCCCTGCAACAGAGGAACGTCGTTAGGCAAGCCCCGATCTAACCCTGTGTTGATCCACGATGTTAAACGTGGTGTGGGGCCCGAGCAAAAGGCGGGAGGCGCTACCCAAGTGGTGCCCCAAGGAGAGGTGATGTAGAACCACTCCTGTTGCCATAAGCCGAGCTCCTCTTGAAAAGTGCCCTCGGGCCATGGAGCATCGGTATTCCTTTTTATAACAGCACCTCCGCACTCTACGTGATGCCCCTCGATTATCTTCGGTTCTACCTTGAAGGTCTTGAGCCATAATCCGAAGTGAGGAGTGATATGGAGAAACGCTTCACACACAACAATGAAGGAGGAGATATGGAGGATGGACTCCAGAGCTAGGTCATGGAATTCCAGCCCATAATAAAACATCAGCCCCCTTACGAAAGGATCCGTTGGGAAGCCTAATCCCCAAAGGAAGTGGGAGATGAATACTACGCTCTCACCAGGCTGAGGGCTTGGGATCGCTTGTCCTTGAGCAGGCAACCAGTGCGGGATCTCGCTGGTCAGGAACCTAGCCTCCCTCAACCTTGATACGTCCTCCTCCGTAACGGAGGAGGGCATCCATTGGCCTTGAAGGCCGGAGCCGGACATTGTCGATGGTCCGGTGTGCCTAGAATCTAAAAGCCTGGGGTGTTGGAACTCGAGGCTATGGGCGAGCTTGTTTTGAGAACACAAGAGGGGAGCAAGGTCTCGGTCTCTTTATAAGAGGCGGAATATCAAGAGCCCTCCCCGTAACCGTCTTGGACTAGCCTTTAATCAAGGCAGGACGTGCTTAACGGGCACGGTTGGGTTACCCATGTCCGTATTAATGAGAATCCCGTTAAAAGGGGCACACGATCTCTGCTTCGACAAGACGTGCCAAGGAAACCGCCTCGTTGAACGTGCTGCGGTGGAACAACAAAAAATAATCCATACAGAAGGCTTGGTCGCAGTGTTATGACGCATTGCGGAATACGTCAGCAGATTTGATTTGTGTTTGTATTATTCTCTATATGGCAATACATGGAAACTTGTTTTGCAGAGCCGGACACTATTTCTTGGTGTTTATTATCTTCTTGAAGAATTTGGAGGAGGAACCCGCCTTGCAATGCTGAAGACAATTTGCGCGCCGGACTCGTCGTCATTGAAGCCTGATTTAGGGGCTACCGAGGGAGTCCTGGATTAGGGGGTGTTCGGATAGCCGAACTATATCTTCAGCCGGACTCCAGGACTATGAAGATACAAGATTGAAGACTTCGTCTCGTGTCCGGAAGGTTCTTTCCTTGGCGTGGAAGGCAAGCTAGGCGTGCGGATATTCAAGATCTCCTACCAATGTAACCGACTCTGTGTAACCCTAACACTATCCGGTGCCTATATAAACCGGAGGGTTGTAGTCCGTAGGACAAACACATCATAACCATCATCATACCTATAGGCTAGCTGTTAGGGTTTAGCCTCCTTGATCTCGTGGTAGATCTACTCTTGTACTACCCATATCATCAATATTAATCCAGCAAGAGTAGGGTTTTACCTCCATCGAGAGGGCCCGAACCTGGGTAAAATAAAGTGTCCCTTGTCTCCTGTTACCATCCGACCTTGACGCACAGATCGGGACCCCCTACCCGAGATCCGCCGGTTTTGACACCGACAGAGTCCATCTGCGGTTTTAGGTCAGGGCGTAACTAGGTTTGTCATGTCCGAGTAGGTGGCCGTCGTCGCGTGTCGAGGCACGTCCTCGCGATCCGTAGATCGATCCTGCATGTTCTGCTCTATTATCCCAGTCCTGTCGAAGGTCGTATGTATAACCCCGAGCTGTTTTATTCTTGCCTTTATGGCGAGGTGGGGCGGACTGGTGTTCGGCTTGAGTTGCCGCTTTATCCGGACCAAGTTCTGGTCGGCCTGCCGCATTGTGCGATGATGGTATGGGCTCCAGCGCCTCGTCATCGAACTGAGGTAGCAACCTACGCTTTGGGTAGCTTTTGGCTGGGCCACTAAGGCCGTATTCTTCGGCGGCCGGGACTTTGGTCCATCTATCGTTGAGTAGATCTTGGTCCGCTTGAAGCTGCGGCTGCTTCTTTTTCAGGCTTATTGCAGTGGCCATTAGCCGCCGTTTGAAGCGCTCCTGCTCGAGAGGTTCCTCAGGCACGATGAAATCCTTGTTGCCAAGGATCTCCTCTTCCTCGGAGAGCGGAAGATAATTACTGTCCTCCGAGTCTCCGTGTATGGCCTGTTCATCGGGGCTAACTTGCCCGTTTTCCCGTTCCTCCTGTTCAGAGGTTACCTTGACGGGGTCTTCATTGTTTGCGGCATCGTCCAGAATATTTTTTCGGTGCCCATATTTCAGTCCTTGGAACGACGTGATTTAGAGCGACATCGAGGAAGCTGGCGCTTGGGCTGTCTCTCAGGAGGTTTATCCTCAACTGGATCCTCTTTATCATCGTCCTTAGTTTTTTCAGGCGTGGCCACCATGTATACGTCGTAGGAAGGAGTGGTCGTCCATCGTCCAGTGAATGGCGGGTTTCGGCCTTGCTCCTTGTCGACATCATCGTCCGTACTGACGATGTCTTCAGAGTCGTAATCAAGCGTGTCGGTTAAGTCTTCGACAGTGGCTATGAAGTGGGTGGCTGGTGGGAAGCGAAATTCTCGATCGTCGGCCCCTAGCTTGAACCAGACATAGTTCGGTTGCAAGTCCCCCGCCAAGGACAAGTTCTTTAATGAGTTCAGTACATCGCCCAGGGGTGAGTGCTGGAAGATGTCTGCGACGCTGAACTCAAAGATCGATAGGCGATCAAGTTCGGTATCCGCGGACTCACATGGTTTGGAACTTATACCCGGAAAAGAGTCCGGAGTTCTGGTGACACGAGTATTGCATGAGGTTAAGTCCATGTGCATCTCCAATGCTGGGGAATCTGTGGCTTCCGTGGTGGGGTTGAACCTCCAATCCTTGGATGCCGCAGTATGCTCTGGATCTAAGACCAGAGTGGTCACAGGAGCTACCTCCTGGATGCGGTCTGACGACAGATTTAGGTCATGTTCGTCAAGGTGACCGGGAGCGGTCACCGCGGTCTCGAATCCGGCGAATATCGAATCTCCACGGATGTCCACAACGTAGTTCAAACTCCCGAATCTGACCTGATAGCCAGGGGCGTAGCTATTGATCTGCTCCAGGTGGCCAAGCGAGTTGGCCCGCAGTGTGAAGCCGCCGAACACGAAGATCTGTCCGGGGAGGAAGGTTTCTCCTTGGACAGCGTCACTATCGACGATTGAAGGGGCCATCGAACTTTTCGCCGATGGCACAGTGGAACTCTCAATGAAAGCACCAATATCGGTGTCAAAACTAGTGGATCTCGGGTAGGGGGTCCCAAACTGTGCGTCTAAGGTCGATGGTAATGATACGTCTCCAACGTATCTATAATTTTTGATTGTTCCATGCTATTATATTATCTGTTTTGTATGTTTATGGGGCTTATTAAACACTTTTATATTACTTTTGGGACTAACCTATTAACCCAGAGCCCAGTGCCAGTTCCTGTTTTTTCCATTGTTTCAGTGTTTCGAAGAAAAGGAATATCAAACGGAGTCGAAACGGAATGAAACCTTCTAGAGAAGTTATTTTTGGAAGGAAAGCAACCCGGGAGACTTGGAGTCCACGTCAAGGAAGCAACGAGGAAGGAACGAGGCAGGGGGCGCCCACCCCCCTAGGCGCGCCCTCCACCCTCATGGGCCCCTCGTGGCTCCCCTGAAGTACTTCTTCCTCCTATATATACCCATATACCCTAAAACGATCGGGGAACATAATAGATCGGGAGTTCCACTGCCGCAAGCCACTGTAGCCACCAAAAGTCAATCGGGACCCTGTTTCGGCACCCTGCCGGAGGGGGGAACCCTCACCAGTGGACATCTTCATCATCCCGGTGCTCTTTATGATGAGGAGGGAGTAGTTCACCCTCGGGGCTGAGGGTATGTACCAGTAGCTATGGGTTTGATCTCTCTCTCTCTCTCTCGTGTTCTTGAGGTGATACAATCTTGATGTATCGCAAGCTTTGCTATTATCGTTGGATCTTATGTTTCTTCTCCCCCTCTACTCTCTTGTAATGGATTGAGTTTTCCCTTTGAAGTAATCTTATCGGATTGAGTCTTTAATGACTTGAGAACACTTGATGTATGTCTTGCCGTGCGTATCTGTGGTGACAATGGGATATCACGTGATTCACTTGATGTACGTTTTGGTGATCAACTTGCGGGTTCCGCCCATGAACCTATGCATAGGGGTTGGCACACGTTTTCGTCTTGATTCTCCGGTAGAAACTTTGGGGCACTCTTTGAAGTACTTTGTGTTGGATTGAATAGATGAAGCTGAGATTGTGTGATGCATATCGTATAATCATACCCACGGATACTTGAGGTGACATTGGATTATCTAGGTGACATTAGGGTTTTGGTTGATTTGTGTCTTAAGTTGTTTTTCTAGTACGAACTCTAGGGATGTTTGTGACACTTATAGGAATAGCCCAATGGATTGATTCGAAAGAATAACTTTGAGGTGGTTTCGTACCCTACCATAATCTCTTCGTTTGTTCTCTGCTATTAGTGACTTTGGAGTGACTCTTTGTTGCCTGTTGACGGATAGTTATATGATCCAATTATGTTATTATTGTTGAGAGAACTTGCACTAGTGAAAGTATGAACCCTAGGCCTTGTTTCCTAGCATTGCAATACTGTTTACGCTCACTTTTACCTTTAGTTACCTTGTTGTTTTTTATATTTTCAGATTACAAATACCCATATCTACCATCCATATTGTACTTGTATCACCATCTCTTCGCCGAACTAGTGCACCTATACAATTTACCATTGTATTGGGTGTGCTGGGGACACAAGAGACTCTTTGTTATTTGGTTGCAGGGTTGCTTGAGAGAGACCATCTTCATCCTACGCCTCCCACGGATTAATAAACCTTAGGTCATCCACTTGAGGAAAATTTTCTACTGTCCTACAAACCTCTGCACTTGGAGGCCCAACAACGTCTACAAGGAGAAGGTTGCGTAGTAGACATCAGGTAACAGGAGACAAGGGACACGATGTTTACCCAGGTTCGGGCCCTCTCTATGGAGGTAATACCCTACTTCCTGCTTGATTGATCTTGATGAATATGAGTATTACAAGAGTTGATCTACCACGAGATCGTAGTGGCTAAACCCTAGAAGTCTAGCCTGTATGACTATGGTAAAGAGTATGTCTCCCTTTTTGGACTAAGTCCTCCGGTTTATATAGACACCGGGAGGATCTAGGGTTACATAAGGTCGGTTACAAAGAAAGGAATCTACATATTCGGCCACCAAGCTTGCCTTCCATGCCAAGGAGAGTCCCATCAGTCCTTCGGTCTTCGTATCCTCGCAGCCCATCAGTCCGGCCCATGGCTAACAGGCCGGACGCCCGAGGACCCCTTAGTCCAGGACTCCCTCGGTAGGTGCTATGTCTTTCTTAATTTCTTGATATAAAGTGTAAGGAATAGCACTCACACTAGCACCCATCTCACATAAACTATGATAACAATGATCTCCTATTTTTACTGAAATGACAGGCATGCCAACAGTTGGTCTATGTTTATCCCTTTTATCAGGTTTAGCAATTCTAGCAGCTTCTGCACAAAAGTAAATAACATGCCCATCTATATCTTCTTCCAAGAGATCTTTAACCATAGCAACATTAGGTTCTACTCTAATTTGTTCATCTGGTTTAGGTGTCATAACATAGCGTTTGTTAACCACAGTTGAAGCTTTAGCATGTTCCTTTATCCTAACAGGAAAAGGGGGTTTCTCAATATAAGCAGTAGGAACAACTAGATCAACATTATAGAGAATAGTTTCTTCTTTAACTGGTACCGGTTCCTTAATTTCATCTTTAATAGGTGGGTGATATTTAAACCACTTCTCTTTAGGGAGTTCAACATGAGTAGCAAATGATTCACAAAAGGAGGCTACTATCTCAGAGTCAAGTCAATATTTAGTGCTATATAAACTTTTGAAAAGCATCGGTATCCATAAAAGATTTAACACAATCATACTTAAGCTTTGTACCTGACTCTTTACCTTCCTCGAGTTCCCAATCTTCAGAGTTGCATTTAATTCTTTCCAAAAGATCCCACTGGAATTCAATAGTTTTCTTCATAAAAGAACCAGCACAAGAAGTGTCGGTGTACTAAAGTAGGGGTACCCTAGTATCCCGAACTTGTGCACGGGCAGTCGCAGCACCCCGCGGCAAGGCCCGCCAGGTGATCGGCAAGGCTCTCTATGGTTCCTTTGGAGCCATTCAAGAACAAAGTATTTAAGCCAAGGAGACAAGTCCCTGGCAAGAGGAGCTTGCCGGGAAGGCCGCTCGAGGCACAAGACCCCGGCGAGAGGAGCTTGCCGGGAAGGCCAACCAGAGCATCTCAAAGAACCTGCCGCGACGCGCCACGCGTCCCGGCAGGACTCGGCGAGCGACAAGTTCCCGGACGCGGCAAGACAACGGCCGCGGCAAGGCACTTGCCGCGGCGGGCAACCACCCTGTACCTACGCTCCAGCTCACCCACCTACGTGTCGCTCCGGGACCCTTCCTGGCATACGTGGCGGGAGGCTGTGCAGCCAGGGGTACACTGTGGCATGCGGCGCTGACAAGATCGCCATCATGGCGAGCGGTGGCGCCCCTGACGGTCCCTTTTCTGCACCGTCAGGGCGACGTAGATAGGCATTTAATGCCTTTGTCCCCTGCCGTCAGGGTTAGGTATGATATACTGTGTAGGTAGTTGTACCTACCACAACATATTTCCATTTTTGCCCTTGCCTACGTTGCCACCTGTTGGAGACCCCTTGAACATATAAAAGGAGGCCCATGCACAACGTAGAGGAGGATCGGCCCACGGAGAGCGATCTCTGAGAGGAAAACAGAAGAAGGCTCGGTCTCGTTAGCTGCTTGAGTGTACTGTAGCACTCAGCGCTCCCGAGCAAGAACTCAATACAATCCACAAAGCAGCAGTAGGAGTATTATCTCGCCGGAGAGCTCCGAAGTTGGGTAAAACCCCCCGTGTGCTTCGCCTCGATCCACTCTTTGTGCGACCTCCGCCCCCCGCCGAACCGAGAAGGGGCTCCGTCCCCATAGGTGTTCGAGGAGCCAGAAAACCCCGGCATCTTTGGCGCGCCAGGTAGGGGGCGTCGAGGTTGTGTGGACCTGATCCGGCGTTCACGCGAGCTAAATCTTCATCGACTTCATCGACATGCCGCCGAAGAAGAAGGCTTCGGAGGCGGCTGCGCCGTCCGCGACGAATCCATCGCCGCCACAGCAAACGGCCGGTGGGGAGGACGCCGGCGGAAGAACGGGCGTCGACGAGGGAGCCCATGGTGCCACCAAGTCCAAGGACAAGACCGCGCTGACCGTCGGCGGCGTAGCTGGCTCCCACGACGACCGGGCGTCCGTAGACGCACCGTGCCCATCTCAAGAGGCGCAGGACCGGCAGCGTCGTGGTACTCACGGTACCATACGCTCGCTGGACCCAAATCGAGCTAGCGGATCCCGGGATGCTCAAGGCCAACATGCACTCCAACGTGCTGGCGCGAGCGAGGCACGGTCGCCTGGACGGAATACTGCTCCTTCTAACATCGTTGGAAGTCCGAGCATATCCCGCTCCTCGCATCGCCACCGCTACCCGCCACTCCAGCAGAAGCTTTGGCACGAGCTCAACTACTCCTAGACTTCCCTCCAACGCCAGACAAGATCGACGACTGGAGGGCCACCATTCAGAGTCTCATCGGCTTCGCCAACGGCGACACTCCACGGCCGGCGACCACATCGCAGCCGCGGCAGGCCAGCCAAGTGCGAGCCGATGGCGACAAAACCGATGGGGGTGCAACCACCGTGCACTCTCCGCCCCGAAGGCCAAGATCACCGACTCGCCGGGTCCGCCATGACAGCGACTCCACTGCTTCATCAGACCCGCGAACTCGTCGCGATCAGCGCCACGTTCTTCACGAACGGCAGCAAGAAGACGCTCGTACCCGCATCGAGCGCCGAAGAGAAACACGGCGTCAATCAGACCGACGTGCTGGCCCCGCTGTCGACATGCAAGCGCCAGGGGAACCAGGCGACCTGCCGTACGCGGTAGGTTGCCCTGCGTTTACTCGTGAGCTGCGGCAAGTCTAGTGGCCCAACACGAAGAATTTCAAGCCAGACGTACCAGAGAAGTACGACGGCAGGCTGCATCCGTCGGAGTTCCTCAGCATCTACACCATCGCGGTGCAGGCTGCCGGGGGGCGAGACGACAAGATCCTCGCCAATTACTTCCCTCTGGTGCTCAAGCCCAACGTCAGGTCCTGGCTCATGCACTTGCCGGAAAACTCCATATCTTCCTGGGCAGACCTATGCCATCAGTTTGTCGGCGCCTTTACAGGCGGCCACAAACCTCATGGCCAGGAGAGTGATCTTCACCTACTTGCCCAGAAGGAAGGGGAGCCTCTGTGCAAGTACATCCAGAGATTCAGCGAAGTGCAACGCAACATCCTAGACGTCCACCCTGCCGCGGTCATCAGTGCTTTCCACCAGAACGTGCGTAACCGCAGGATGCGGGAGGAGATGGCGATGTGCAAGATCAGAGACGTCAGTGAGCTGTATGCCCTGGCCGACAGATGTGCACGTGCTGAGGAAGGGAGGAAACTCCCCGGAGAGAACGTAGGAACAGGAGGATCTGACAGCGATGATGCCGCCCCGGCAAGCAAAAACCGGCGGCGGAACAACAGGAAGAGGAAAGGCAAAGATGTGCTAGTTGTCGAGCAGTCCGGCAACGAAGGTGGCGCCAAGACAGCAAAGACTGGCAGCTCCGGCAAGGAGGTTGCCGCATGCGCCAACTGCCAGGCTGTGGCGGCCGCCGACAAGCAGGACGGCACCAACAAGCAGTACTGCAAGATTCACCGCACCAAAGGCCATGACCTCCAGAGCTGCAAGAAGGTCGAGCAGCTCGTTGAGCTGCAAAAGGCCGAATACGAGCGACGCGACAAGGAGAAGGCCCAAGGAGGTGCTGGAGGATCCGGTACGAAGCACACCGGCCGGGGGGGACGCCGCGGCAACGCCAAGTAGTGGCAAGGAGACAGACCTCCCCGCGGCCGCGACAAGGATGAAGATGACGGCGACGACGAAGACATGGATGACGCCGAGACCAGCAAGCAGGAGTTCCAGAAAGCCACAGAAGTTTTGTGCGTTGACGGCGGTGCTTCTCTGCATGCCTCACACCGCCAACTCAAGCAGTGGGTGCGGGAAGTTAATGCAGCAGAACCACCCGTTGAGTCACGCAAGCTTCTGAAATGGTCCAGCACGCCTATCATCTTTGATATTGAGGACCACCCCGATCGCGCAACTGCTGTCGGGTGTTTGCCGATGTTGGTTTCACCAACTATCCGCAACCTCAAGGTCACTAAGATGCTAGTTGACGGCGGGGCCGGCTTGAACCTGATCTCCTCCGCTGTGCTCCGCAGACTCCAAGTCCCTGACAGCGAGCTCGAAGAGACCGGCACGTTCCAAGGAATCAACCCGGGAAGGAGCAAGCCGAAGGGGAAGATCACGCTGCCGATGACATTTGGCAGCGAGCTGAACTTCAGGACTGAGAGGATCACTTTCGACGTTGCCGATTTTCCATTGCCTTACAATGGAATTCTCGGCCGTCCAGCGCTCACCAAGTTCATGGCGGCCTCTCACTATGCGTACAACATGCTGAAGATGCCAGGCCCGATAAGTGTCATCTCTCTACATGGCGACAAGAAAGACGCTCTTATCTGTGCCGACAAGATCTACCGGGAAGCAGCAGCCGCCGCAGATCGCGAGACACTTCCCGCTGAAGCTCCCGGGGGGGAGAAGAAGACCAAGTCCGGCAAGAGCTCTGATGCCCACTCCGGCAAGCGCACCTCTTCGGAGTGCTGCGCTACCGTCGAGGACGCACCATCGAGCTCCACCGGCAAGTGTAAGAAGACGATGGTAGCTCCGCCAGCGACCAAGAAGGTGCCCGCCAAGGAGGACGGCACTGGTGGTACCTTCACCATCAGCGCCACTCTTGACCCTAAATAGGAAAGCGCGCTCGTTGCTTTCCTGCGGGCGAATGTCGATGTATTTGCATGGCAACCGTCTGACATCCCCGGTGTTCCCAGGAAAGTAATCGAGCACCACCTTGCCGTCTGTCCTCATGCGCGGCCCGTCAAGCAGAGAGTCAGGAAACAAGCAGTGGAACGCCAAGAGTTCATCGCCGAAGAGATCAAGAAGTTGGAAGCAGCAGGCCTCGTCAGAGGAGTGCTCCATCCTACGTGGTTGGCCAATCCTGTAGTCGTGCGCAAGGCAAACGGGAAATGGAGACTTTGCATCGACTTCACCGATGTCAACAAAGCTTGTCCCAAAGACCCATTTCCCTTGCCGCGCATTGACCAGATTGTCGACTCCACAGCCGGATGTGACTTGCTTTCATTTCTTGACGCATACTCAGGATACCTGATCTTCATGGCAGAAGAGGATGAGGAGAAAACCGCGTTCATCACTCCATGTGGCACATACTGTTTCGTACGAATGCCTTTCGGTTTGAACAATGCTGGTTCAACATTCGCAAGGGTAGTCCATACTGCTTTTGAACCGCAAATACACATAAATGTGGAAGCCTACATGGATGACATAGTGGTCAAGAGCAGGGACAAAGCAACTCTGATTCAAGATCTAGAAGAGACTTTTGCAAATCTACGCAAGATCAGCCTCAAGCTCAACCCCGAGAAGTGCGTGTTTGGAGTCCCGTCCGGCAAGCTTCTCGGATTCTTCGTGTCTCAGAGGGGAATTGAAGCAAATCCCGACAATATCAAGGCCATTGAGCAGATTGAAGCACCGAAGCGCGTCAAGGATGTACGAAAACTTGCCGGCTGCGTGGCGGCTCTCAGCAGGTTTATCTCTAAGTCTGCTGAGCGCGCCCTGCCGTTTTTTAAAATCTTGAAAAAGGCAGGTCCAATGAAATGGACTCCGGAAGCGGAGGCTGCGTTGCAGGACTTGAAGAGATACCTGTCCTCCACTCCGATACTTGTCGCACCTAAACCACAAGAGAAGTTGCTGCTATATCTGGCGGCAACCAATCAAGTGGTTAGTGCTGCGTTAGTAGCGGAGAGAGAGGCAGATGATGAGCCAGCGACCGCGGCAAGCACATCCAGCGACAAGCAGGGGGCTTCCCTGACAAGCTCTGGTCCTGACGAAGATGGATTTGCGCAGATGTGCAAAGGGATACAGAAGAAAATGGTGCAGCGCCCAGTCTACTTTGTCAGTTCCCTTCTGTAGGGGGCTAGGTCAAGGTACTCTGGTGTGCAAAAGTTGCTTTTCGGCCTTCTTATGGCCTCAAGAAAGCTGCGCCATTACTTCCAAGCACATGAGATCACAGTTGTCACTCGCTTTTCGCTAAAGAGGATACTGCAGAATCCAGAAGCAACAGGCAGGATTGTTGAGTGGGCACTGGAACTGTCAAGTTTTGGCCTCAAGTTTGAGAGCACTTCGACTATTCAAAGCAGAGAATTGGCAGAATTCATAGCAGAGTGGACGCCAACACCAGACGAAGAAATTCCAGAGACGAGCATCCCCGTCAAGGAGGCAAACAAAGAGTGGCTGATGTACTTTGATGGTGCGTTCTCGCTGCAAGGCGCCGGTGCTGGCGTGCTGCTTGTCGCACCCACCGGAGAGCACCTCAAGTACGTGGTCCAGATGCACTTTCCCGAGGAGCAAGCAACAAACAATACTGCAGAGTATGAAGGATTGCTCGCCGGTCTCAGGATCGCGGCAGACCTTGGGATCAAGCAAATCATTGTCAGGGGTGACTCACAGCTTGTCGTCCGCCAAGTGAACAAGGATTATCAGAGTCCGTTGATGGAAGCTTACGTTGATGAAGTGAGGAAGCTGGAAGAGCGCTTTGTCGGGCTACAGATGGAACATGTTCCAAGAGCTCAGAACGTCATCGCTGACGGCCTGTCAAAGTGCGCGGCACTTAAGTTACCTGTGGAACCAGGGATCTTTGTGCTCAAGCTAACTCAACCATCCGTGACGCCATCAACTGGACAGGGCAAGAAGAGGAAGTTGATTTCTGGTGACTATCTTCCGACAGAGCTTCCCGAAGCCGCCGCCAAGAAGGTCCCCAAGATCAACGCCAAAAGTGCTGAGGAGCAGTCTGCTCCGACAAGCCCCAGGGTTTGTTTTGTTGAAGCATACGCTCCCGACAAGTTTTGCTCCAGCAAGCTTGCCGGGGATCATCAAGCTCCGGCTGAACCGCAGGTTCTCGCCGTAGAAGCGGATGTTCCCGCAGCAGCAGATATGCCTTTAGCCATTGTTGTCGTGCCATAGGCTCCAGCATGGGCACAGCAGATCGTCCGTTTCCTCCAGTCAGGAGAACTTCCCGAAGAGCCAGAAGAAGCGGAAAGAGTAGCCCGGCAATCTAGTATGTACCAGTTCGTTGACAACGCACTTTACAGAAGAAGACTCAACGGAGTGAAATTGAAGTGTATCCCCCGGGAAGATGGACAGAAGCTGTTGGCAGAGATACATGGAGGCATTTGTGGTCACCACATTGGCGCAAGAGCGCTTGCCGGCAAAGCATTCCGGCAGGGCTTCTTTTGTCCGACAGCCCTCCAGGATGCAACTGCACAAGTAACCAAGTGTGAAGCGTGTCAGTTCCATTCCAAGCAGATACACCAGCCAGCTCAAGCTCTCCAGACGATCCCTTTATCCTGGACATTTTCGGTCTGGGGGCTCGACATCCTCGGCCCCTTCCCCCGAGCAGTCGGGGGCTTTGAGTACTTGTACG
Source organism: Aegilops umbellulata (assembly GCA_032464435.1). Classification (NCBI taxonomy): domain Eukaryota; kingdom Viridiplantae; phylum Streptophyta; class Magnoliopsida; order Poales; family Poaceae; genus Aegilops; species Aegilops umbellulata. Next base: position 642,475,048 of record CP136060.1, on the reverse strand, counting down.
TCGCAATCGACAAGTTCACAACATGGCCGGAAGTGGAACCAGTGAGGAAGGTGACAGCACAGTCAGCAGTCAAGTTCTTCAGGTCGATTGTTTGCCGTTTCGAAATCCCTAACAGGATCATCACCGACAACGGTACACAATTCACGAGTCGCGCCTTCATGCAGTACGTCCAAGACCTTGGCGCCAAGGTCTGCTTCGCTTCTGTTGCTCACCCCAGGAGCAACGGTCAAGCAGAGAGGGAAAATGCTGAAGTGCTGCGTGGACTCAAGACCCGGACTTTCGACAGGCTGCACAAATGCGGAAGAAACTGGATCGAGGAGCTGCCGGTGGTTCTTTGGTCGATCAGGACGACGCCAAATCGAGCCACTGGCCAGACACCTTTCGCTCTAGTCTATGGAGCAGAGGCAGTTATCCCCACGGAACTCGTATACGGGTCACCTCGAGTGCTCGCTTATGATGAGCTTGAGCAAGAGCAGCTGCGACAAGATGACGCGCTGCTCCTTGAGGAAGACCGTCTTCAGGCTGCTGTACGAGCTGCTCGATACCAGCAAGCTTTGCGCCGCTACCATAGCCGCAAAGTTAAAGCCAGAAGTCTCGAGGAAGGCGACCTTGTTCTTCGGCGCGTTCATTCCGCCAAGAATTCCAACAAGTTGACGCCGAAGTGGAAAGGCCCTTACCGGGTGAAACGAGTCACTAGGCCTGGCGCTCTCCGCCTTGAGACCGAGGATGGCTTTCCGGTGAGCAACTCCTAGAACATCGAGCATCTTCGTAAGTTTTACCCGTAAGGCGCGGTTGTCGGACCCTGTCCGGCAACCACCTTTTTGTACAAGTCTTGCCGCTGTTGCATGTAATCCTTTGTACAAAGCCAGGCGCAGACCCTGAGCGAAGATAAAGCGCTGGCGCCCTGAGTTTTAGCATGCATGCTGAGTCGAGTCTCGTCCTTGGTTAGGGTTGACAGTGCTTAGTAGCGGCTAACCCCTAACTTAGAGGTCGGGTGTGCGTCCTTTTGTCGTTCTTTTGTTTCCCTTGGTTCGCAGGACTCGCACGCCCTGACCGGACCACTTAAGGACGAAAAGAAGAAGACGGACGGACCAACACCCGGACCCCGGCAAGCTAATGTTGCCGGGGGCTGCAACACCCCGGCAAGCCAGCGTTGCCGGGGGTTGCAAGTGCAAAAATTAGCCCACGGCGAACCGAAGTTGACGGGGGCTGCGATCTCAGATAAGTTTTTCATCCTTTATCATGCATTCTCTTATGGGCTGGGGTATGCGAAACCTCGTTTCTTCCTAAAAGCTACCGTGCTCCCTTAACTCTAGGCCCTCGGGCTCGTTCCCGGGGCCAGATTTGGTCGTAGTCGCGGTAGCAAAGGGACGAAGCGAGGAGCCTGAACCCGCCTCCTCCCTGCCTCCGCCAAAAGCGTGAGAAAGGGCGAGCGACGTGGGAAGAAGGCAGGGCCTGCTGCCGGGAAAGGAAGTGTCTATCTTAAAGATATAAAGGATTCGCTCCTTGACGTGGGTTCCACCCACGAGACAAGTGACCTGGCAAGCATCCCCTTTTCATTAAAAAGCATTCCACTCAGGTACAACTCATAAGAGGATGAAAAACATGAATAATGGGATTACAAGCTTTAAATGCAACTAAGGTCCGAGGGCTTACAAGTTAAAAAGAGATAAGATGCCCGTAATCCCTCTCTTGTCCCTCTCTTAAGGAGGCAGGTCAAGGAGGCGAAAAGGGCAAAAGGGTCGCCTAGACGAGCTACGGGTGCCAGAAGACACCAAGAGAACGTCTCGGCGGCATGGTGATGGCGGCGCCGGAGGCAGAGCTCGAAGACGAGGCAGCAGGACGTCAGCACGCTGTCGAGGGCGTCGTGCCCTCGTACTCCGAGTTGACGGCCTTGCCGCCTGCCCTCTTCCTCTTCCGCAACCTCCCTACGCCAGCCGCCCAAGGAGACGACCCCGAGAAGCTCCAGGAGCCAGCGACGCGAATGATGGGGTCGCCGGTGCCACGCGGAGCGGCACCCGACACCTAGTCGGACCCGTCATCCCGCCGCCCGCCGCCCTGTCGTCGCTGTAGCTGTCCTCCTCGTCACTCCCGCCCGAGGAGGAGCCTTCGCTATCAGAGGAGCTCTCCACGCAGCACTGTGCCCGAGTCCCGAAGCACCCGAAGACCTTGACGGAGAGGAGACCGCCCTCCATCAGCTTAAAATGGAGGGTGAGCCCCGCCGTCAAGCTGTGGATGCGGGTGAACGTCTTCCACCCTCGACCAAGATACATCACATTAGGGGCCGGGAAATCAACGCGGACTCGCGTACCGCTGATTCCACAACCCCTCATGTGCAACCTCAGTGTCTCGGGCGGATCCAACTCCATCTCGCTCGCAAACGGAGTCGGGAGACGAAGGCGACGACGAGGCGGCCGACGCAGCCTGACGAAGAACTTGCAAGGGTCGTCCCCGATATGGTCCATCACGGGGAGAGGATCTGCTGGCGGAGGCGAGGCCGGCGGACTGCCTCGCCCACCTCTTCCCCGACCGCCTCGGCCTCGCCCTCGACCTCGCCCGCGGCCTCGTCCCCTCCCTCTTCCCCTTGCAGCTGGCTCTGCCACCATGGGTGCGGGGGGAGGAGGGATGCGTTGCCTAGCGGCAACCCTCATCACCACCGTCGAAGGACCAGGGTTCCCTTTCTCCATGGCGAATGAGAGAGAGGGGAGCAGAAGCTGAAGAAAGGAGGAGATGAGAGAATGCGGGTTTCCGTCCCCCCTATCCCGCTCCTTATAAAGGAGCGGGGTGGGGGCTCGGCCACCCTGCTCAGCCAATCGAGACGCAGAAGGCGCAGGGAACTGGGCCCGACCCGCTGCCTCGACCCATGACGACCCGGTTTCCCGCCTCCACCGTTCGCCACTCCAAGCGCATGGAGGCCGCGTGGCAGGAGTGCAGAGTTGAGGCGACGGATGAGGCGACCTCTCCCCACCCCGTGATCGTGGGGGGTGGACGCCTCGAAGACCACGCCTCCACTCATCCCTCCGTTTATGAGGAAGATACGAACCGCCAGGAGGCGGGCGTTTCGTTTTTCCGAATAAAGGAACCACCCACGACCTCTCCCATGATGCCGCAATCGACGCGTGCCGTTCGGGGAGGGCGTGGTGGATACGGAGCAAGGTGCGACGTGACCCAGGCCGCGTGTGCCCGTGCCCTGTTTTGGGCCTGGCCCAACAGCGCTCGGCACCGTGTGTGGCCCAGGCCCGGGGGCTCCTGTCGGTGTACTAAAGTAGGGGTACCCTAGTATCCCGAACTTGTGCACGGGCAGTCGCAGCACCCCGCGGCAAGGCCCGCCAGGTGATCGGCAAGGCTCTCTATGGTTCCTTTGGAGCCATTCAAGAACAAAGTATTTAAGCCAAGGAGACAAGTCCCCGGCAAGAGGAGCTTGCCGGGAAGGCCGCTCGAGGCACAAGACCCCGGCGAGAGGAGCTTGCCGGGAAGGCCAACCAGAGCATCTCAAAGAACCTGCCGCGACGCGCCACGCGTCCCGGCAGGACTCGGCGAGCGACAAGTTCCCGGCCGCGGCAAGACAACGGCCGCGGCAAGGCACTTGCCGCGGCGGGCAACCACCCTGTACCTACGCTCCAGCTCACCCACCTACATGTCGCTCCGGGACCCTTCCTGGCGTACGTGGCGGGAGGCTGTGCAGCCAGGGGTACACTATGGCATGCGGCGCTGACAAGATCGCCATCGTGGCGAGCGGTGGCGCCCCTGACGGTCCCTTTTCTGCACCGTCAGGGCGACGTAGATAGGCATTTAATGCCTTTGTCCCCTGCCGTCAGGGTTAGGTATGATATACTGTGTAGGTAGCTGTACCTACCACAACATATTTCCATTTTTGCCCTTGCCTACGTTGCCACCTGTTGGAGACCCCTTGAACATATAAAAGGAGGCCCATGCACAACGTAGAGGAGGATCGGCCCCCGGAGAGCGATCTCTGAGAGGAAAACAGAAGAAGGCTCGGTCTCGTTAGCTTCTTGAGTGTACTGTAGCACTCAGCGCTCCCGAGCAAGAACTCAATACAATCCACAAAGCAGCAGTAGGAGTATTATCTCCCCGGAGAGCTCCGAAGCTGGGTAAAAATCCCCCGTGTGCTTCGCCTCGATCCGCTCTTCGCGCGAACTCCGCCCCCCGCCGAACCGAGAAGGGGCTCCGTCCCCATAGGTATTCGAGGAGCCAGAAAACCCCGACAAGAAGTATCCAGCATGGTTCGATCATTACGAGAAAGCTGAGCATAAAAGTTCTTAATAATAATTTCTCTTGAGAGCTCATGATTGGGGCATGAATATAACATTGACTTAAGCCTTCCCCAAGCTAGAGCGATACTTTCCCCTTCACGAGGCCAAAAATTATATATATAATTCCGATCACGATGAACTAGATCCATACGATAAATTTCTTGGTGGTAGTCCAATTTTAAACGATTCCAATTCCATGATCCAATATCATCGCATAGCCTATACCATGCCAATGCTTTTCCCTTCAAAGATAAAGGGAAAACCTTTTTCATCACCTCATCTCTGGGTAAACCTGCAAGCTTGAACAATCCACAAATTTGTTCTACATATATCAAGTGCATATCAGGATGTTCGGTTCCATCTCCTACATAAGAATTAGCTAACAATTGTTCTATCATACCCGAAGGAATTTCATATTCAATATTTTCAGGAGGTGCAGTAGGTTGAGGGGCAATTAATTGTGGTTTCGTACAAGGTGAAGATACCCCGAACAAACCCCTAAAATGATCGTTTTCCATAGTAACAAGTGACAATAAATTTCAGCACACTATATAAATGTTTCCTTTCCAAATTCCACTTACCAAAGGCGCTTCACTCCCCGGCAACGGCGCCCGAAAATAGCCTTGATGACCCAAAAGTATAGGGGATCAATTGTATCTCTTTTCGATAAGTAAGAGTGTCGAACCCAACGGCGAGTAGAAGGAAATGACAAGTAGTTTTCAGTAAGGTATTGCCTGCAAGTGCTGAAATTGTAAGTAGCGAGTATTTTGATAGCAAGATAATTTGTAACAAGCAAGTAACGATAGTAGCAATAAGTATGCAGCAAGGTAGCCCAATCCTTTTGAGGAAAACGACATGCCAAAACGGTCTCTTATGATAAGCAAAGTGTTCTTGAGGGTACACGGGAATTTCATCTAGTCACTTTCATCACGTTGGTTTAATTCGTGTTTGCTACTTTGATAATTTGATATGTGGGTGGACCGGTGCTTAGGTGATGTTCTTACTTGAACATACCTCCTACTTATGATTAACCCTCCCGCAAGCATCCGCAACTACGAGAAAATTATTAAGAATACATTCTAACCATCACATTAAACTTTTGGGTCCAATCGGTCCCTTACGAAATAGTGCATAAACTAGGGTTTATGCTTCTGTCACTCTCGCAACCCACGATCTATTTACTACTCCACAATGCATTCCCCTAGGCCCAAATATGGTGAAGTGTCATGTAGTCGACGTTCACATGACACCACCGAGGGAATCAGAACATACATACCATCAAAATGTCGAACACATATCAAATTCACATGATTACTTGCAACATGATTTATCCCGTGACCTCAAGAACAAAAGTAACTACTCACAAATAATAAGCATGCTCATGATCAGAGGAGTATTAAATAGCATCATGGATCTGAACTTATAATCTTCCACCAAATAAACCATATAGTAATCAACTACAAGATGTAATCAACACTACTAGTCACCCCCTAGCACCAATCTATAGTTCCGGTAACAAGATCGAATACAAGGGATGAACTAGAGTTTGAGATGAGACGGTGCTGGTGAAGATGTTGATGGAGATTGCCCTCCCCAAGATGGGAGAGTTGTTGGTGATGATGATGACGATGATTTCCCCCTCTGGGAGGGAAGTTCCCCCGGCAGAATCGCTCCGCCGGAGGGCAAAAGTGCTCCTGCCCAAGTTCCGCCTCGAGACAGCGGCACTCCGCCCCGAAAGCCTTCTCCTTATTTTTTTCTATGTCAAAATGACTTATATACCAGAGGATGGGCACCGGAGGTGGGCCGAGGAGGCCACAATCCACCAGGGCGCGCCTGGGGGCCTGGCGTGCCCAGGTGGGTTGTGCCCACCTGGTGGCCCCTCTCTGGTAGTTATTGGCTCCAATATTTCTTAAATAATCCATAAGTAATCTCCGTGAAGTTTCAGCTCATTTGGAGTGGCGTGGTAAACGTGGTCAACGAACGACATCCATCGGAAGAGGATGTTGGGGAACGTTGCAGAAAATTAAAAATTTTCCTACGGTTTCACCAAGATCCATCTATGAGTTCATCTAGCAACGAGTATTCAGATTAGATAGCATCTACATACCACTTTGTAGATCGCAACGGAAGCGTTCGAGTGAACGTGGATGAGGTAGTCGTACTCGCCGTGATCCAATTCACCGATGATCTAGTGCTGAACGGACGGCACCTCCGTGTTCAACACACGTACGGAAAGCGTGACGTCTCCTCCTTCTTGATCCAGCAATGCAAAGGAGAGGTTGGGGAAGAAGACTCCAGCAGCAGCACGACGGCGTGGTGAAGGTGGAGCCGCAGTACTCCGACAGGGCATCGCCGAGCTCTTACGGAGGAGGAGGAGGTGTTGGAGAGGGAGAGGGAGGCGCCAGGGCATAGGGTGCGCTGCCCCCTTCCCCTCCCCCCCCTTATATAGGCCTCTTGGGGGGCGCCAGCACTGGGAGATCTAATCTCCCAAGGGGGGCGGCGGCCAGGGAGGTTTCCCTCCCCCCAAGCCATCTAGGAGGTGCCTTCCACCACTAGGACTCCTCCTAGATGGAACCCTAGGCGCATGGGCCCTTTGGGGCTGGTTCCCCTTGGCCCAAGCAGGCCAAGGCGCACCCCCTAAGGCCCATGTGGCCCACCGGGGCAGGTGGCCCCACCTGGTGGACCCCCGGGACCCTCCGGTGGTCCCGGTACAATACCGATAACCCCGAAACTTGTCCCGATGGCCAAAACAGCACTTCCTATATATAATTCTTTACCTCCGGACCATTCTGGAACTCCTCGTGACGTCCGGGATCTCATCCGGGACTCCGAACAACATTCGGGTTACTGCACATACATATCCCTACAACCCTAGCGTCACCGAACCTTAAGTGTGTAGACCCTACGGGTTCGGGAGACATGCGGACATGACCGAGACGGCTCTCGGGCAATAACCAACAGCGGGATCTGGATACCCATGTTGGCTCCCACATGCTCCACGATGATCTCATCGGATGAACCACGATGTCGAGGATTCAATTAATCCCGTATACGATTCCCTTTGTCAATCGGTATTTTACTTGCCCGAGATTCGATCGTCGGTATCCCAATACCTCGTTCAATCTCGTTACCGGCAAGTCACTTTTCTCGTACCGTAATGCATGATCCTGTGATCAAACACTTTGATCACATTGAGCTCATTATGATGATGCATTACCGAGAGGGCCCGGTGATACCTCTCCGTCAAGCGGAGTGACAAATCCCAGTCTCGATCCATGTCAACCCAACAGACACTTTTAGAGATACCCGTAGTATACCTTTATAGTCACCCAGTTACGTTGTGACGTTTGGCACACCCAAAGCAATCCTACGGTATCCGGGAGTTACACGATCTCATGGTCTAAGGAAAAGATACTTGACATTGGAAAACTCTAGCAAACGAACTATGCGATCTTATGCTATGTTTAGAATTGGGTCTTGTCCATCACATCATTCTCCTAATGATGTGATCTCGTTATCAATGACATCCAATGTCCATAGTCAGGAAACCATGACTATCTGTCGATCAACGAGCTAGTCAACTAGAGGCTCACTAGGGACATATTGTTGTCTGTTATTCACACATGTATTACGATTTCCGGATAACACAATTATAGCACGAATAAAGACAATTATCATGAATAAGGAAATATAATAATAACGCTTTTATTATTGCCTCTAGGGCATATTTCCAAAAGTCTCCCACTTGCACTAGAGTCAATAATCTAGTTACATTGTGATGAATCGAACACCCATAGAGTTCTGATGCTGATCATGTTTTGCCTTAGGGAGAGGTTTAGTCAACGGATCTGCGACATTCAAATCCGTGTGTACTTTACAAATTTCTATGTCTCCATCTTGAACATTTTCACGAATGGAGTTGAAGCGACGCTTGATGTGCCTAGTCTTCTTGTGAAACCTGGGCACCTTTGCAAGTGCAATAGCTCCAGTGTTGTCACAGAAGAGCTTGATTGGCCCCGACGCATTGGGTATGACTCCGAGGTCGGTGATGAACTCCTTCACCCAAATTGCTTCATGTGCTGCCTCCGAGGCTGCCATGTACTCCGCTTCACATGTAGATCCCGCCACGACGCTTTGCTTGCAACTGCACCAGCTTACTACCCCACCATTCAAAATATACACGTATCCGGTTTGTGACTTAGAGTCATCTGGATCTATGTCGAAGCTAGCGTCGACGTAACCTTTTACGACGAGCTCTTCATCACCTCCATAAACGAGAAACATTTCCTTGGTCCTTTTCAGGTACTTCAGGATATTCTTGACCGTTGTCCAGTGTTCCTTGCCGGGATTGCTTTGGTACCTTCCTACCAAACTTACGGCAAGGTTTACATCAGGTCTGGTACACAGCATGGCATATATAATAGAACCTATGGCTGAGGCATAGGGGATGACGCTCATCTCTTCTATATCTTCTGCCGTGGTCGGACATTGAGCTGAGCTCAATTTCACACCTTGTAACACAGGTAAGAACCCTTTCTTAGATTGATCCATATTGAACTTCTTCAATATTTTATCAAGGTATGTGCTTTGTGAAAGACCTATGAGGCGTCTCGATCTATCTCTATAGATCCTGATGCCTAATATATAAGCAGCTTCTCCAAGGTCCTTCATTGAAAAACTTTTATTCAAGTAGGCCTTAATGTTGTCCAAGAGTTCTACATCATTTCCCATCAAAAGTATGTCATCTACATATAGTATGAGAAATGCTACAGAGCTCCCACTCACTTTCTTGTAAACGCAGGCTTCTCCATAAGTCTGCGTAAACCCAAACGCTTTAATCATCTCATCAAAGCGAATGTTCCAACTCCGAGATGCTTGTACCAGCCCATAAATCGAGTGTTGGAGCTTGCACACCTTGTCAGCATTCTTAGGATCGACAAAACCTTCCGGCTGCATCATATACAATTCTTCCTTAAGGAAACCATTAAGGAATGCCGTTTTGACGTCCATTTGCCATATTTCATAATCGTAGAATGCGGCAATTGCTAACATGATTCGGACGGACTTCAGCTTCGCTACCGGTGAGAAAGTCTCATCGTAGTCAACCCCTTGAACTTGTCGATAACCCTTAGCGACAAGCCGAGCTTTATAGATGGTCACATTACCATCCGCGTCTGTCTTCTTCTTAAAGATCCATTTATTTTCTGTGGCTCGCCGTTCAACGGGCAAGTCAGTCAAAGTCCATACTTCATTTTCATACATGGATCCTATCTCGGATTTCATGGCTTCCAGCCATTTGTCGGAATCCAGGCCCGCCATTGCTTCCTCATAGTTCGAAGGTTCACCGTTGTCTAACAACATGATTTCCAAGACAGGGTTCCCGTACCACTCTGGTGCGGAACGTGTCCTTGTGGACCTTCGAAGTTCAGTAGGAGCTTGATTAGAAGTATCTTGATCATCATCATTAATTTCCTCTCTAGTCGGTGCAGGCACCTCAGGAACGATTTCTTGAGTTTCGCCATTTTCCGGTTCAAGAGGTAACACTTCATCAAGTTCTACTTTCCTCCCACTTACCTCTTTCGAGAGAAACTCTTTCTCTAGAAAGGATCCATTCTTGGCAACAAAGACCTTGCCTTCGGATCTGAGGTAGAAGGTATACCCAACAGTTTCTTTAGGGTATCCTATGAAGACGCATTTTTCCGACTTGGGTTCGAGCTTTTCAGGTTGAAGTTTCTTGACATAAGCATCGCATCCCCAAACTTTTAGAAACGACAGCTTAGGTTTCTTCCCAAACCATAATTCATATGGTGTCGTCTCAACGGATTTCGACGGAGCCCTATTTAAAGTGAATGCGGCAGTCTCTAAAGCATAGCCCCAAAAAGATAGCGGTAAGTCGGTAAGAGACATCATAGATCGCACTATATCTAATAGAGTGCGATTACGACGTTCGGACACACCATTACGCTGAGGTGTTCCAGGCGGCGTGAGTTGTGAAACTATTCCACATTTTCTTAAGTGTGTGCCAAATTCGTGACTCAAGTATTCTCCTCCACGATCTGATCGTAGAAACTTGATCCTTTTATCACGTTGATTTTCAACCTCACTCTGAAATTCTTTGAACTTTTCAAATGTCTCAGATTTGTGTTTCATTAAGTAGACATACCCATATCTACTCAAGTCATCAGTGAGGGTGAGAACATAACGATAGCCACCGCGAGCCTCAACACTCATTGGACCGCACACATCGGTATGTATGATTTCCAATAAGTTGGTTGCTCGCTCCATTGTTCCTGAGAACGGAGTCTTGGTCATTTTACCAATGAGGCATGGTTCGCACGTGTCAAATGATTCATAATCAAGAGACTCTAAAAGTCCATCTGCATGGAGCTTCTTCATGCGTTTGACACCTATGTGACCAAGGCGGCAGTGCCACAAATATGTGGGACTGTTGTTATCAACTTTAATTTTTTTGGTATTCACACTATGAATATGTGTATCTTCACGTACGAGATTCATTAAGAATAAACCATTAACCATCGGAGCATCACCATAAAACATATCTCTCATATAAATGGAACAACCATTATTCTCGGATTTAAATGAGTAGCCATCTCGAATTAAACGAGATCCAGACACAATGTTCATGCTCAAACTTGGCACTAAATAACAATTATTGAGGTTTAAAACTAATCCCGTAGGTAAATGTAGAGGCAGCGTGCCGACGGCGATCACATCGACCTTGGAACCATTCCCGACGCGCATCGTCACCTCGTCCTTCGCCAGTCTCCGTTTATTCCGCAGCTCTTGCTTTGAGTTACAAATGTGAGCAACTGCACCGGTATCAAATACCCAAGAGCTACTACGAGTACTGGTAAGGTACACATCAATTACATGTATATCACATATACCTTTGGTTTTGCCGGCCTTCTTGTCCGCTAAGTATTTGGGGCAGTTCTGCTTCCAGTGACCACTTCCCTTGCAATAAAAACACTCAGTTTCGGGCTTGGGTCCATTCTTTGGCTTCTTCCCGGCAACTTGCTTACCGGGCGCGGCAACTTCCTTGCCGTCCTTCTTGAAGTTCTTTTTACCCTTGCCCTTCTTGAACTTAGTGGTTTTATTCACCATCAACACTTGATGCTCCTTCTTGATTTCTACCTCTGCTGATTACAGCATAGCATATACCTCAGGAATGGTCTTTACCATCCCCTGCATGTTGTAGTTCATCACAAAGCTCTTGTAGCTAGGTGGAAGCGACTGGAGGATTCTGTCAATGACCACTTCATCCGGGAGATTAACTTCCAGTTGAGTCAAGCGGTTGTGCAACCCAGACATTTTGAGTATGTGCTCACTGACAGAGCTATTTTCCTCCATCTTACAGCTAAAGAATTTGTTGGAGATCTCATATCTCTCGACCCGGGCATGAGCTTGGAAAACCATTTTCAGCTCTTCGAACATCTCATATGCTCCATGTCTCTCAAAATGCTTTTGGAGCCCCGGCTCTAAGCTGTAAAGCATGCCGCACTGAACGAGGGAGTAATCATCGCAGCGTGACTGCCAAACGTTCATAACGTCTTGTTCTGCAGGGAGAATAGGTGCGTCACCTAGCGGTGCTCGTAGGACATAATCTTTCTTGGCAGCTATGAGGATGATCCTCAGGTTCCGGACCCAGTCCGTATAGTTGCTACCATCGTCTTTCAGCTTGGTTTGCTCTAGGAACGCGTTGAAGTTGAGGACTACGTTGGCCATTTGATCTACAAGACATATTGTAAAATTTAGACTAAGTTCATGATAATAAAGTTCATTTAATCAAATTATTTAATGAACTCCCACTTAGATAGACATCCCTCTTCCAGTCATCTAAGTATTACATGATCCGAGTCAACTAGGCCGTGTCCGATCATCACGTGAGACGGACTAGTCAACATCGGTGAACATCTTCATGTTGATCGTATCTTCTATACGACTCATGCTCGACCTTTCGGTCTTCCGTGTTCCGAGGCCATGTCTGTACATGCTAGGCTCGTCAAGTCAACCTAAGTGTTTTGCGTGTGTAAATCTGTCTTACACCCGTTGTATGTGAACGTTAGAATCTATCACACCCGATCATCACGTGGTGCTTCGAAACAACGAACTGTCGCAACGGTGCACAGTTAGGGTGAACACTTTCTTGAAATTATTATGAGGGATCATCTTATTTACTACCGTCGTTCTAAGTAAACAAGATGCAAAACATGATAAACATCACATGCAATCAAATAATAAACGTGACATGATATGGCCAATATCACATAGCTCCTTCGATCTCCATCTTGGGGCTCCATGATCATCTTGTCACCAGCTTGACACCATGATCTTCATCATCATGATCTTCATCATCATGATCTTCATCATCATGATCTTCATCATCATGATCTTCATCATCGTGTCTCCATGAAGTTGCTCGCCAACTATTACTTCTACTACTATGGCTAACGCGTTTAGCAATAAAGTAAAGTAATTTACATGGCGTTTCTCAATGACACGCAGGTCATACAAAAATAAAGACAACTCCTATGGCTCCTGCCGGTTGTCATACTCATCGACATGCAAGTCGTGATTCCTATTACAATAGCATGAACATCTCATACATCACATATAGATCATTCATTATTCATCACAACTTTGGCCATATCATATCACAAAGCACTTGCTGCAAAAACAAGTTAGACGTCCTCTAATTGTTGTTGCAAGTTTTACGTGGCTGAATTAGGGTTCTAGCAAGAACGTTTTCTTACCTACGTAAAAGCCACAACGTGATTTGTCAACTTCTATTTACCCTTCATAAGGACCCTTTTCATCGAATCCGCTCCAACTAAAGTGGGAGAGACAGACACCCGCCAGCCACCTTATGCAACTAGTGCATGTTAGTCGGTGGAACCGGTCTCACGTAAGCGTACGTGTAAGGTTGGTCCGGGCCGCTTCATCCCACAATACCGCTGAAGCAAGATAAGACTAGTAGCGGCAAGAAAAGTTGACAACATCTACGCCCACAACAAATTGTGTTCTACTCGTGCAAGAAGAACTATGCATAGACCTAGCTCATGATGCCACTGTTGGGGAACGTTGCAGAAAATTAAAAATTTTCCTACGGTTTCACCAAGATCCATCTATGAGTTCATTTAGCAACGAGTATTCAGATTAGATAGCATCTACATACCACTTTGTAGATCGCAACGGAAGCGTTCGAGTGAACGTGGATGAGGTAGTCGTACTCGCCGTGATCCAATTCACCGATGATCTAGTGCCGAACGGACGGCACCTCCGTGTTCAACACACGTACGGAAAGCGTGACGTCTCCTCCTTCTTGATCCAGCAAGGCAAAGGAGAGGTTGGGGAAGAAGACTCCAGCAGCAGCACGACGGCGTGGTGATGGTGGAGCCGCAATACTCCGACAGGGCTTCGCCGAACTCTTACGAAGGAGGAGGAGGTGTTGGAGAGGGAGAGGGAGGCGCCAGGGCATAGGGTGCGCTGCCCCCTCCCCTTCCCCCTTTATATAGGCCTCTTGGGGGGCGCCAGCTCTGGGAGATCTAATCTCCCAAGGGGGGCGGCGGCCAGGGAGGTTTCCCTCCCCCCAAGCCATCTAGCAGGTGCCTTCCATCACTAGGACTCCTCCTAGATGGAACCCTAGGCGCATGGGCCCTTTGGGGCTGGTTCCCCTTGGCCCAAGCAGGCCAAGGCGCACCCCCTAAGGCCCATGTGGCCCACCGGGGCAGGTGGCCCCACCTGGTGGACCCCGGGACCCTCCGGTGGTCCCGGTACAATACCGATAACCCCGAAACTTGTCCCGATGGCCAAAACAGCACTTCCTATATATAATTCTTTACCTCCGGACCATTCCGGAACTCCTCGTGACGTCCGGGATCTCATCCGGGACTCCGAACAACATTCGGGTTACTGCACATACATATCCCTACAACCCTAGCGTCACCGAACCTTAAGTGTGTAGACCCTACGGGTTTGGGAGACATGCGGACATGACCGAGACGGCTCTCGGGCAATAACCAACAGCGGGATCTGGATACCCATGTTGGCTCCCACATGCTCCACGATGATCTCATCGGATGAACCACGATGTCGAGGATTCAATTAATCCCGTATACGATTCCCTTTGTCAATCGGTATTTTACTTGCCCGAGATTCGATCGTCGGTATCCCAATACCTCGTTCAATCTCGTTACCGGTAAGTCACTTTTCTTGTACCGTAATGCATGATCCTGTGATCAAACACTTTGATCACATTGAGCTCATTATGATGATGCATTACCGAGAGGGCCCGGTGATACCTCTCCGTCAAGCGGAGTGACAAATCCCAGTCTCGATCCATGTCAACCCAACAGACACTTTCAGAGATACCCGTAGTATACCTTTATAGTCACCCAGTTACGTTGTGACGTTTGGCACACCCAAAGCACTCCTACGGTATCCGGGAGTTACATGATCTCATGGTCTAAGGAAAAGATACTTGACATTGGAAAACTCTAGCAAACGAACTATGCGATCTTATGCTATGTTTAGAATTGGGTCTTGTCCATCACATCATTCTCCTAATGATGTGATCTCGTTATCAATGACATCCAATGTCCATAGTCAGGAAACCATGACTATCTGTCGATCAACGAGCTAGTCAACTAGAGGCTCACTAGGGACATATTGTTGTCTAATATTCACACATGTATTACGATTTCCGGATAACACAATTATAGCACGAATAAAGACAATTATCATGAATAAGGAAATATAATAATAACGCTTTTATTATTGCCTCTAGGGCATATTTCCAACAGAGGACTGTACATGGAGAGGATGACAACTGGGTCCATGGCCACACGCAAGAAAGTGCCTCCTTATTACACACAAAATAATGATTCATCCACCTCTCAGCGGGGACCCACCAGAAGGGCCTCTGTATTTCGTGAAAAAAGTTCCTCCCGCTGACAGCTCGGACCCACCAGCTATATCTTTGCACGCAAGGAAGTGCCCTCCTTATTACGTACAAAAAATGAACAGTCCTCCTACTAGCTGGGACCCACCAGCTATATCTTCGCACGCAAGGACATGCCCTCCTTATTACGCACAAAAAATGAATACTCCTGTTGCTAGCTGGGACCCACCATATTTGGAGGCTGACTTGTGGGCCTACTAAGTTGATGCGGACGCAGGATTTGTCAACTTAGTCAATATAAATGATTCTAGCTGTCAGTGACCGTATGATGTCCATCCAACGGCCGTCATGTTTCTTCAACCTCTAGTCTTCTTGCTCCAGCCGCCCAAACCATGGCTGGCCGTGTTGCCTGCTCCTGCGTCCCATGGCCGGTTGTGCTGCTGCGCAGGCCTCACCGCCCCACCCTACTCCCAACCCTGGCCTGGCAATCCTATTATTCTCCGGCGATGGCAGCCTCACGCTGCAGCTGAACCAGTAAACCCTCGTACCCCCGTCTGCGTGGGAAAAATTACCGAGATGTCTTCCCCGGCTCCGGGTCACTCCTTCCTAGGACTCGCCGTCGTCCACCGCTTTGGTGCTCTCGGCGTGACGTGGTCAACATGGTCAAGGAACGACTTCCATCGGAAGAGGACTGTACGTGGAGAGCCTAACAGCTGGGTCCACGGCCGTAGCAAGGAAGTGCCTCCTTATTACGCGCAAAATAATGATTCCTCCACCTGACAGCAGGGACCCACCGGAAGGGCCACCGTATTTTGCGAAAGAAACGTTTCCCTCATGATAGCTGGGAACTGCCAGCTACATATTCGCACACAAGGAAACGCGTCCATATTACGAGCAAAAAAATGAATCTTCCCCCTGACAGCTGGGACCCATCAGCTATATCTTCGCACGCAAGGAAGTGCCTCTTTATCCTCCCTAATAACTGGGGCCCACCGATTTGAACTCTACGTAGGGTTGTGTGTCTGGTCGTGAATGTGTACGTACATATATACTGGTCGATCGGTCTCTCTGCAGCGATGAACCGTGTCCGAGTAAGGAGCGGCAGGTGTCGTAGTAGAGGCATGGACGTAGCATGTCACACCGTCCCGTCTATACATATCATGTACACGTACGTACAACCACGCTGCAATAAAGTAAATACAGCTATGTATGTACATACGGGCGCGGTCTCTAACGCGTACAACGACGGCGTCTGTTCATCGGAAGGCAACTGCTACCTCTTGAGCACTGCGTCGGATTTCCTTGAAGAGGAAAGGGTGATGCAGCAGACTAGAGTAAGTATTTCCCTCAGTTTTTGAGAACCAAGGTATCAATCCAGTAGGAGGCTACGCGCGAGTCCCTCGTACCTACACAAAACAAATAGCTCAACGCAACCAACGCGATTAGGGGTTGTCAATCCCTTCACGGCCACTTACGAGAGTGAGATCTGATAGAGATGATAGATAATATTTTTGGTATTTTTGGTATAAAGATACAAAGTAAAATAAAAGGCAAAGTAAAAAAGCAAAGCAATAATAAAGTGATGGAAGATTGATATGATGAGAATAGACCCGGGGGCCATAGATTTCACTAGTGGCTTCTCTCAAGAGCATAAGTATTCTACGGCGGGTGAAAAAATCACTGTTGAGCAATTGACAAAATTGAGCATAGTTATGAGAATATCTAGGTATGATCATGTATATAGGCATCACGTCCGAGACAAGTAGACCGACTCCTCCCTGCATCTACTACTATTACTCCACTCACCGACCGCTATCCAGCATGCATCTAGAGTATTAAGTTAAACACATAGTAACGCCTTAAGCAAGATGACATGATGTAGAGGGATAGTTTCATGCAATATGATAAAAACCCCATCTTCTTATCCTCGATGGCAACAATACAATACGTGCCTTGCTGCCCCTACTGTCACTGCGAAAGGACACCGCAAGATTGAACCCAAAGCCAAGGACTTCTCCCATGGCAAGAAAAACCAATCTAGTAGGCCAAACCAAACTGATAATTCGAAGAGACTTGCAAAGATAACCAATCATACATAAAAGAATTCAGAGATTCAAATATTGTTCATAGATAGACTTGATCATAAACCCACAATTCATCGGTCTCAACAAACACACCGCAAAAACAAGATTACATCGAATAGATCTCCACGAGAGAGGGGGGTGCTACCTCTTGAGCACTGCATTGGATTTCCCCAAAGAGGAGAGGATGATGCAACAAAGTAGCATAAGTATTTCCCTCAGTTTTTGAGAACCAAGGTATCAATCTAGTAGGAGGCTACGCTCGAGTCCCTCGTACCTACACAAAAACAATAGCTCAACGCAACCAACGCGATTAGGGGTTGTCAATCCCTTCACGGCCACTTACGGGAGTGAGATCTGATAGAGATGATAGATAATATTTTTGGTATTTTTGATATAGAGATGCAAAGTGAAAGGTAAAAAGGCAAAGTAAAAAAGCAAGCAAGATTAAAGTGATGGAGATTGATATGAGGAAAATAGACCCGGGGGCCATAGGTTTCACTAGTGGCTTCTCTCAAGAACATAAGTATTCTACGGTGGGTGAACAAATTACTATTGAGAAATTGACAGAATTGAGCATAGTTATGAGAATATCTAGGTATGATCATGTATATAGGCATCATGTCCGAGACAAGTAGACCGACTCCTGCCTGCATCTACTACTATTACTCCACTCACCGACCGCTATCCAGCATGCATCTAGAGTATTAAGTTAAAAATAGAGTAACGCCTTAAGCAAGATGACATGATGTAGAGGGATAGTTTCATGCAATATGATAAAAAACCCATCTTGTTATCCTCGATGGCAACAATACAATACGTGCCTTGCTGCCCCTTCTGTCACTTGGTAAGGACATTGCAAGATTGAACCCAAAGCTAAACACTTTTCCCATTGCAAGAAAGACCAATCTAGTAGGCCAAACCAAATTGATAATTCGAACAGACTTGTAAAGATAACCAATCATACATAAAAGAATTCAGAGAAGATTCAAATATTATTCATAGATAGACTTGATCATAAACCCACAATTCATCGGTCTCAACAAACACACCGCAAAAAGAAGATTACATCGAATAGATATCCATGAGAGAGGGGGAAACATTGTATTGAGATCCAAAAAGAGAGAAGAAGCCATCTAGCTAATAACTATGGACCCGAAGGTCTGAGGTGAACTACTCACACTTCATCGGAGGGGCTAGGATGATGTAGAAGCCCTCCATGATGATGGCCCTCTCCGGCGGAGCTCCGGAACAGGCCCCAACATGGGATCTCGTGAGTACAGAAGGTTGCGGCGGTGGAATTAGGTTTTTGGCTCCGTTTGATATTCTGTTTCTCCGAAACTCTGAAATATGCAAAAAAAACAACAATTCTGGGCTGGGCCTCTGGTTAATAGGTTAGTCCCAAAAATAATATAAAAGTGGAAAATAAAGCCCAGTATAGTCCAAAACAGTAGATAATATAGCATGGAGCAATCAAAAATTATAGATACATTGGAGACGTATCAGGCATGCCCAAGCTTAATTCCTGCTCGTCCTCGAGTAGGTAAATGATAAAAAGAGAATTTTTTATGCGGAGTGCTACTTGGCATAATTTCAATGCAAATCTTCTTAATTGTGGTATGAATATTCAGATTTGAAAGATTCAAGACAAAAGTTCATATTGACATAAGAATAATAATACTTCAAGCATACTAATAAAGCAATCATGTCTTCTCAAAATAACATGGCCAAAGAAAGTTATCCCTACAAAATCATATAGTCTGGCTATGCTCCATCTTCACCACACAAAGTATTTAAATCATGCACAACCCTGATGACAAGCCAAGCAATTGTTTCATACTTTAACATTTTCAAAACTTTTTCAATCTTCACGCAATACATGAGAGTGAGCCATGGATATAGCACTATATATGGAATAGAATGGTGGTTGTGGAGAAGACAAAAAGAGGGGAAGATAGTCTCACATCAACTAGGCGTGTCAAGGGCTATGCAGATGCCCATCAATAGATATCAGTGTGAGTGAGTAGGGATTGCCATGCAACGGATGCACTAGAGCTATAAGTATGTGAAAGCTCAACAAAATAAACTAAGTGGGTGTGCATCCAACTCGCTTGCTCACGAAGACCTAGGGCATTTGAGGAAGCCCGTCATTGGAATATACAAGCCAAGTTCTATAATGAAAAATTCCCACTAGTATGTGAAAGTGACAAAATGAGAGACTCTCTATCATGAAGATCTTGGCGCTACTTTGAAGCACAAGTGTGGTAAAAGGATAGTAACATTGTCCCTTCTCTCTTTTTCTCTCATTTTTTTATTTGGGCCTTTTCTTTTTTTATGGCCTCTTTTTTTTCGTCCGGAGTCTCATCCCGACATGTGGGGGAATCATAGTCTCCATCATCCTTTCCTCACTTGGGACAATGCTCTAAAAATGATGATCATCACACTTTTATTTTTCTTACAACTCAACAATTACAGCTCGAAACTTAGAACAAAATATGACTCTATGTTAATGCCTCCGGCGGTGTACCGGGATATGCAATGATTCAAGAGTGACATGTATGAAACAATTATGAACGGTGGCTTTGTGTGACACTCCAAAAAAATTATTTTGGTTTTAGCAAAAACCTTGCTGGTTTTTCTTTTGTGGATTGAGGCCTTTCAAAAAAAAAATTCAGAAAAAGCAATCCTCTTAAAAATCCTTTTCTTTGACTAGGAATTGTTATTTCTGTTTTCTTCTTCAAACTTTGGGTTTGACCTTCTTAAAACTCCTTCTTCTGTTGTTTCCCTTCTCAAATTTTATTTTTGGGAGTTTAATCTTTTCTTTTTAAGAAAAACTCTATGAAAAATTTGGGATTTTCATTCTATTGAAAACCACCCATGACCTTGTATTTTTGCCCATGAGGTAAAACCACTCCAAAACCTCCTCTCCTCTTTGTTATCAACCTAAGTTCCCTTTCCCAACTCATCCAAACAAGTTTTGGATTTTATTTTGATTGTTTCATCTCTCAAATATTTTCTGTCAATTATTTTGAGCCTGATGGATTTTCAAAGCAAGTACCCCATTGCATTTGAGATTTGACTTCAAACCAACTCTACTGGCTAGTCCTTTGCACCCACAACCCAGAACCATCTTGATCCACTCATCTTCTTTTCAAAATTTTCAACTTACACTCCCTGCAAGTTTGGACCAGATTTGTCAAATTTGGTGAAATTCATATCTACACTTCTCCAAAAATTCCACCAAAAATCAGGCAGCCTACTGGACCAATGAGAAGTCACTCCACCAAAAATCAGCCCAAGGAAAAATCCCTACATGCATGGATCATTCTGTCGAACACCTTGCATGCACTGTTTCTATCACTTTCAGTCAAATTCAGTTTTCAGTGTCGATTTTCGTCAGACAGATTCAGTCACGAGATCACAGTGCTTTGGCGCGTTGCTCGCCGCCTGGCTCGCTTGTCCGAAGCCCCGCACGCGCGCTTGGCAGCTTCCCGGCGTGGGTGGCACCCTGGCCCGCCTGCGCCGGCGTGTCTTGCGGCGGCTGAACCACCGTAACAGCCGACATGCAGCAGAACGGCGGCGCAACGCCGTTCAGCGCCGCCCAAACTCGCTGGTGGCTCCGCGTGGCCCTCTCCGCGCCAGCACACGCATGCAGCACGGTCGCCATGGCGCGGCGTGCACAGCGCACACTCTCTGCCGCCGACGGGTCCGCGCCGTCCCGTTCCGTCGAACTCCACCTCAGCAAGCAAAACCCGACGCCGTTGGCACATAAACAGGATCAGTGAACCTCCACGACGGCGCTCAGCTCCTAAACTCGCCCGACCAAGCACTGCGCCGCCGTAATCCCTCGCCGGAGAACCCCGTTCTCGGCAACCGCATCGGGGTGGCTATATATAGCGCCCCCGAGCCCGCTACCACTCCCGCACGACTCCACCACCTCATCACACCTCGCCTGGCCACTCGAGGGGCCTCGAGGGGCCCTTCTTCCTCGACTCCGGCCACCTCCGTCCGCCTCGGGCTCCAGCTCGATCCGCTGCGGTGAGATCATCTCCGGCGCCCAAACTCCGTCAAGCACCTTCTCTAGCTACCAGATACCTAACCCCCTCGTCAATTTAACCATTGCAGCCCTCTCCGGCGAGCTCCATCCTCGTCAGAACCGCCGTCCGCCGGAGCCAGGGCCACCGTCGACATGGTGCACGCCGGCGACCACCTCGACCACCACCCGGCGCGGAACAACACCCTGAGCATGGAGGTAACCTCCGATCACCCTACCTCGCCGTGGATCGCCGCCGTGGATCGCCGCGGCCCTCTGGCGCCAAAAGCGCCGGCCGTTTTCAAACCCGACGAGTGGGACCACCCCGTCAGGTTTCTTCTCCTCTGAGCCGGCGTATTCGAGGCTGAAACGTTTTCTGTTTTTATAAATAAGACCCTGAGAAGTTTCTGTTTCATTACAGATGGGTCCCTGGACAAAAACCTTTATAACTTTTTAACAGAAGCATATTTTTGAGTAATTCTTTTTCTGTTCTCTTCAAAATTTTGTCTAGTCTTTTATCAGATTTATTTGAAAAATATTTGCAATACTTTTTATGCACCTCTCGGTATTCACGTTAGCGCGTATGTTTTCTCTATACCGTAGATACCGAAGAAGGTGACGGGGCCGCGAACTTCACCGAGCTAGGCTCCGACTATTCTGAACCAGGCAAGCATGTTTGAACTTTTGATATGATGAGTGTCTTGGCATGTTTTGCATTTAGTTAGTTTCATGGCATGTTGTGGAGCATACCGATGAACTATGTATTATGCATTGTTGAGACAAGTAAGTTCGATGATTCATACCTTGTTGAATGTGAGTATGCAAGGCCATGTGTTGGCATGAAGGTGGGTAAGATGGCAGTGTGGTAGCATGCCAGTCTTATGCCATGCAAGTTCACTTCAGTACCAACCCGTATCGGTTGGGCTCGTATCCATCTCCCCTCCCTGTACTACCACATGTTTCCCGAAAGGGATATGGTTTAGTAAGTCGCAAACCGCTTTCTTGGTACACACCAAAAAGGAGAGGCCGGGATGATGGTTCCATGGCCCTGGATTAAAGCCAGGCATCCGGTCAGGGGGCATGGGTGTTTCCGGTTGGGACCGAGAGGGGGGCACCCCTTAGAGCGCGCGTATATAAATTTGATCCCATGCTATTCGAGATTGTGATCTCCCCGTCTCAAAAGTTTTTCTTGGACGATGTTGAGGGTGATTCCTGGCATCGAGAGGTTGGATGGGTGTGTACTGGTTAGCTGTGTTTCCTTCTGAAATACCGTAACGGAACTAGTCCTTGTGACTACGGAAATCCGTCGACTGTGGGGAATTTTTGTACAAACTCTGCAGAGCTCTATATCTTCAAATCATCTTATCTATATCCAAGTTCCCTGCTAACTGACATGTGCCAGTTTGGTGACAGATTACCCGGTGGGACACATGAGCACTAAGACCGGTTAAATGTTTATTCTTGTGGATGGACTAACCCGTTTAATTTCATGAGTTGAATATATTTATGATGAATATATTATTTCTTTATCAGTTAAAGCCCTTTATGTGGTGTCCCTCAGACGCCCGACTGTGGCATTTCTTTTAAAGCCCTTTATGTGGTGTCGCTCAGACGCCCGAGTGTGGCATTTCCTTTAAAGCCCTTTATGTGGTGTCGCTCAGACGCCCGACTGTGGCATTTCTTTTAAAGCCCTTTATGTGGTGTCGCTCAGACGCCCGACTGTGGCATTTCTTTTAAAGCCCTTTATGTGGTGTCGCTCAGACGCCCGACTGTGGCATTTCTTTTAAAGCCCTTTATGAGGTGTCGCTAAGACGCCCGACTGTGGCATTTCTTTTAAAGCCCTTTATGAGGTGTCGCTAAGACGCCCAACTGTGGCATCAATTTTCTTTCTTTTATTAATTTACCTTCGTGGCGTCGCTCTAGACACTCGATTGTCTTCCATTACTTTACTGTTGGGATCTCAGGCGGACTACCGTCGTTTCCCTTTTCATTTACTTGCCTTGCCTGCTACATTTTTAAATATGTTGTGGAGGTTTAATCATGACGCACTCATGCATGCATTTGTTATATCTTATGTCCGAACTGTCTTGCGAGTACTTTCAAAGTACTCACTGGCTTGTTGATTTGGCCAGATGCTGACGAAGGTGATCTCATGGATGAAGAGTTCGATAGCGAATCCGACGCCTAGAGGAGTCCCAGTCAGTCTCGTGCGAACCTGGACTTGGTCACTGTTTTATACCCGCTTCCGCAAACCAAATAAATTCATCGAGCCTCACCTCGACGCTCGATGGGATGTTAGTTTGAGAGTCACATGTCCACTCCCCACTGTGTTACTCCACCTCTACCATATTTGCGAGTCAGTAGTATGCCACCACTCTCTTGTGTCATAAATCGCCTTTATGTATAATTATTTGCACGCTTGTAATAAATTGTTGAGCATCGTCAGCTCAACCCTGTAATATATTTATGCTACTATCTTATTGTATCAAAAGTTTGTCTGCCAGTGAGGAGGTTTCATCTCAAACTGGATTCTAAAGATTGGTTTCTCAATAAATATTTTTATTGGGAAACCGGTCGTGACAAGCTTGGTACCAGAGCCAGGCTGACTGTAGGAAGCCACTAGGTGCGATAGCTAATCGGTTATTAGCATATTAGAGCCCTGTTATGTTTTTTTTTGCTATTGTCAACATTTTTCTGACAGTCAGCATATATTTATGATCTGACGCTTCAGAAATTTTTGCCTACTTTTTGTAGATGGCCGACAACAGCTGCGAGTCTCAGACCTTCGCCAACGTGCCCGATGGGTTCGTCAAGCTTCTATCCTTCGTCGTTCAGGTCGCGATGGGGCCATCTGTGCGCCCGGTCGTCTCACTCTGCCAGCACAAAGTCAACGACAGTCTGACTATGCACCAGGTGTAACGCCCCAGATGTAACTTGCCATATTTGTAATCCAACTCTTGCCATTTCCGGCTATGTGTTATGATATTCCCTCCGTGGTTGGGTTCTCTCCGTTTTGCATTTTGGTCATGTCATGCATTTCATATCATGTCATCATGTGCATCGCATTCGCATACGTGTTCGTCTCATAAATCCGAGCATCTTTCCCGTTGTCCGTTTTGCAATCCGGCGCTCCTATGTCTCCCGGCGTCCCCGTTTACATTTCTTCTTGAGCGGGTATTAAACATTCTCGGAATGGACCGAGGTTTGACATGTGGCCTCGGTATAGCACCGGAAGACCGCCTGTCAAGTTTCGGGTCAATCGGAGTTCGTTTGGTACTCCAACGGTTAACCAGGTAACCGTGAAGGCCTCGTGTGTGTTGCAGCCCAACACCCTTCAAAACAGCCCATTAACCCATCTAAGTCACTCCCATGTCCTCCGCCGTTCGATCACGATCGCGTGGCCGAAAACCGCACTCCATTTGGAGCCTCCTAGCTCCTTCTAGCTATAAAAACGCCTCCCCCTCCTCAAATCACGGGCAACTTCGCACCCTAACCCTAGATCCGCCATCGCCCGCGCCGCCGGACGTGTCCGCGACGGCCGGACGCGTCCGCCGTCGCCGCCCGGCCAACCGGGGACTGCCACGTGTCCTGCCCGCGCCGTCCCCGCCGGCCCGGACCGGGCCCTCCCGGCCCGCGGTGCGCCGCGCCGCCCGCCCGTGGCTCCCGGCCTCCTCCGCAGCCGCGCGCCGGCCCCGCCGCCCGCTGCTGCGCCGCCCGCCGCCTGCCGGTGCCGGCCCCGCCGCGCCGCCACCGGCCACCGCCGCCTCCGCCTCTGCGTGGGGCGCCGCACCTCGCCCCGGCCTCCTCCGCCGCGCGCGCCCACGCCGGCCGCCACCGGAGTTCGCCGCCTCGATCTGCGTGCAGATCTGGATCCAGAGCCCGCGGTTGACTTTCCCCCTCTCGTTTTTCTCTAAGTCTTTTTTTTCATCATTATCATCACCTGTTTGACATGCCATAACTTTGCATCCATAGCCCCGTTTCGTGCGTATAATATGTCGAATTGTTCGTCTTGAAGGGTACATCATTTTGTTCCATTGCATCATTTTCATTTGAGGTCATCTTGACGCCCGAAATGCTGTTAGAAGAGGGCTAGTTGATGTTAGTTGCTGGATCTTATCTGAACATGCACTTTTGTCATTTTTGCCATGATTGAGGTGTACCTCCTATGAAGTTGTGTCCTACATGAGTTTTGTAATATGCCATGTTACCTTTCCAGAGAATTTTGCCATGTAATTTTGTGATCTATGTGATGACTAGCACAAGCATGCAAACTAGGTCACTTGATGTTGCTGATTTCAGAGACTTAGTAATTTAACTAAGTCCCTGACTGCTGTTATTTTTATGCCATGTGTTCATGTTGTTTCTGAGAGATCCATGCATAATTTGAGCATGATCAGTAAGGGAGTTTTGAACTTGAGTATTTGCTCTATCCATCCATGCCTTTGTTTGCAATTATGGAGTGCCATAGCTTGAGCCAATCGAGCTCTACTTTTGCTTAAAAATGTTGCTGGCAGATTGTTTACGTGTTATTCTATTTTGCCAAGCTTGGTGTAGTTGATCCTTGCATGATATGATGTTGTTCTTGTAATGTATAGTTACTATGCCATGTCTTCTTGATGTATGTATGCTTATTTTATCATTCAATGCTCTGTAGTGAGTGCATCGAGCTCACGAACATGCCTAGTCGTTATCTGTTTTTGACATGTCCAGTTTTCTGCTAAGTCTGAAACCTGTAACGAAACTTGCTTATTTGACATGGGTGTAATCATATTTTCTGATCCCTTTTGGCTTCTGGTCAGTAAGAGACTTTTGTCAAGTGCTATGAGTACATTCATTCCGTGCCTTTCTTTGCTATGTTCTGGACCTGCAGCATGTCGTTTTGTTGCTCTGAACATGTCATCCTGATGTTAGTTTCTGCTTTGTTGATATTTTCACCAAGTCGGTGAACCTGTTATCTTTTGCACTTTTGCCATGCTTGTTTGGACCCGTTATGATGTGATTTAGCCGTAGCTCAGTGTTCATCTTTTATCGTGCATCTTGTGTAGATTACTGCCATATGCTTTGTTGATATGTTTGGGTGCAGCAGCTTAATTCTCGTTGCTTGCTAAGTAGCATCATGCTGTTTATGGCAGATTCGTGCCATTCTTGTATTGCTTGCCATTTGCAAACCGTGCATCCGATTCCGATGTTCTTTATATCGTTTTCAACCGAAATCACCTCATCTATCCAGTGGCATGCTTGGTTTGCCAAGATTATGCCTTGCTCATTTTTGTCCTTCCGGAGCATGCATATGCATTGCATATCACATCTCGCATATCATTGCCATGTATTGCATCATATTGCTTGCGCATTGCATCGTGGTTGATTTTGGTTCCTTTGCTTGTTCTCTTGTCTTGGGTAGAGCCGGGAGACCAGTACGTGAACGAGGACCCTGTTGAGAACGCTTTCGAGGACCAAGCTTTCGACAACTCTGAGACTCTTGCAGGCAAGATGACCATACCCTCGAAATCACTTCTATCTTTGCTTGCTAGATTGCTCGCTCTTTTGCTATGCCCATGCTGCGATACCTACCACTTGCTATATCATGCCACCCATATTGCCATGTCAGCCCCTAACCATCCATGTCCTAGCAAACCGTTGATTGGCTATGTTACTGCTTTGCTCAGCCCCTCTTATAGCGTTGCTAGTTGCAGGTGAAGATGAAGTTTGTTCCCTGTTGGAACATGGACTTGTTGTTCCTCGTTGGAACATGTTTACTTGTTGGGATATCACAATACCTCTTATTTAATTAATGCATCTATATACTTTGTAAAGGGTGGAAGGCTCGGCCTTATGCCTGGTGTTTTGTTCCACTCTTGCCACCCTAGTTTCCGTCATACCGGTGTTACGTTCCCGGAGTTTGCGTTCCTTACACGGTTGGGTGATTTATGGGACCCCCTTGAAAGTTCGCTTTGAATAAGACTTTTCCAGCAAAGCCCAACATTGGTTTTACCATTTGCCACCTAAGCCTTTTTCCCTTGGGTTCTGCAGACTCAAGGGTCATCTTATTTTAACCCCCCCGGGCCAGTTCTCCTTCGATTGCTGGTCCAAACTAGAGCACCGTGCAGGGCCGTCCCTTGGCAACTTGGGTTATGTCGGCTCCTGTACGCTTAGCTTATCCGGATGTGCCCTAAGACCGAGATATGTGCAGCTCCTATCAGGATTTGTCGGCACAATCGGGCGGCTTTGCTGGACTTGTTTTATTACTGCCGAGATGTCTTGTAGTCCGGGATTCCGAGATTGATCGGGTCTTCCCTGTAGAAGGAATATCCTTTGTTGACCGTGAGAGCTTATCATGGGCTAAGTTGGGACACCCCTGCAGGGTATTATCTTTCGAAAGCCGTGCCCGCGGTTATGAGGCAGATGGGAATTTGTTAATGTCCGGTTGTAAAAAACCCGAAGTTGACCTTAACTAAAACACATCAACCGCGTGTGTAACCGTGATGGTCTCTTCTCGGCGGGGTCCGGGAAGTGAACACGGTTGTTGGAGTTATGCCTGACGTAGGTTGTTTCAGGATCACTTCTTGATCACTTCTAGTTTCTCGACCGTGCTTTGCCTTCTCTTCTCGCTCTCTTTTGCGTTGTAGCCACCATATGCTAGTCGCTTGTTGTAGCTCCACCTCACAAACCCCCCTTTCCCACCTTTAAGCTTAAATAGTCTTGATCTCGCGGGTGTGAGATTGCTGAGTCCCCGTGACTCACAGATATTATCACCACAGTTGCAGGTATCAACGATGCCAGTGCAGATGACGCGACCGAGCTCACTTGGGAGTTCGACGAGGAACGTGGCCGTTACTATGTCTCTTTTCCAGATGATCAGTAGTGGAGCCCAGTTGGGGCGATCTGGGGATCTGTTTAGCATTTGGGGTAGTCTTCTATCATTTTGGTATCGTAGTCGGACCTTTAGTGTAATCTGTATGATGGATGTTATTTATGTACTTGTGTGAAGTGGCGATTGTAAGCCAACTATGTATCTTTCCCCTTTATTTATTACATGGATTGTGTGGAGATTACCTCACTTGCAACGTTGCTTTCAATGCGGTTATGCCTCTAAGTCGTGCCTCGACACGTGGGAGATATAGCCGCATCGAGGGCGTTACACCAGGCCTCAGTGCAATTCAGGGGAGGGCGTGGTGAGTTACGCCGCTTCTGGTTCGTGGGAAGAGCCATGCCCACGGAGAAGCACGCTATCCAGATGGCAGCCCGCGAATCAATAGCTCGCCTCAGGGATATCCTTCCCGTGATGAAGGCTCGTCGCTACCGCTATGTTCCATGCCACGTGCCTTACACCTGTCACTACGCATACTCCTGCCCTAGAGGAGAACGAGATGAGGCCTTTGAGATGCTTATTGAGTATCTTTGGGCTCTGGAGGCCGCCTTCGACAACTTGGTGGACGACCTTGTGGCTGCCCGCATGGACTCAGTCCATGGCTGTGCTGCCAACAGGAGGGAGCTCCTGCCCACAGCACCACCACTGACTTATGCCTCATCATCAGCAACCTATGCACCAGCTCGTCGCCTGCCTTCTACTGAGGAGTTCAACCAGGTCATTGCGCCCACTCCAGCGCGCTCTGCACCGCCCCTCATACCGACTCCTATTCGTGTTATTCCACCCCTGGCACCCGCTCCATCAACTCGGCGCAGCACTAATCGTATGGAGCCCATTAGCGAGGAGGAAGTTGAGTCTCCAGCCTCGCTACGCCTCACCCTTGGCAGGGCCAAGGACATCATCAACATCTCCGACTAAGTACGCTTAGCCTTCGCGCTTTGAACCGCCATGTAAGATATGGGAAGTAGCCTGTTTGCGCATCATGTAGGATCTGGAGAAGTGCACTAGCCTAAATAACATGTCAGGATATGTACGCCTATCCTGAGTGATGTATTGTATAATTATCGCCCACGTGTAAGATACGTAATGAGCAGTCTTTCTCCGTGCGCAAATTAAATGGTTTTCCCTAGTAATCTTGGCTATTTGGTTTCTCTGCCAACCCTGTGCTTTTATGGATTTATTTTCGTTTACTTATGGGCTTCGCAATATATATCCCCAGAGTGAAAAATGTCTCGTCCTTGGACTCGTTCCATGCCAGCTCCGCCAGAGGAAAATTATGGCACTCAAGCAGACAACAATTTTGCACAAGGGCAGTAGAACCAATTTTATGACAATCAACCAGGCAACAATTTCACTCAAGGTCAATCAAGTCAACAAGGCAGTGAGATGGCACTATCTCAAATGTGCCGCCTTTATGAACAAAGTCAGCAACAGCATCGTGAAATGATGAACCAAGTCATCAACATGGGGAATCACCATGGACAGTATCAACAGCATTCTAAATTATCCGAACTACAGAAGACACGTCCGCAGACATTTTCTCACACTGACAAGCCGCTTGAGGCCGAAGACTAGCTTCGTGATATGGAGAGAAAATTAATGATTGCAAAATGCTCAGACCCAGAAAAGGTACTGTACGCACCGCATTATCTCACGGGAGCAGCCGCATCCTGGTGGGAGAATTTCCTGCACATGCAACCCAACGAAAATGATATAACCTGGGATGATTTCAAAGAAGGTTTCCATGGCGCGCATATTCCTAAAAGTATTATGAAAATCAAGAAGAGGGAATTTGATGACCTCAAACAACGGAACATGACAGTATCGGATTACAACAGTCAGTTTACTCTATTGTCTCGCTACGCAAACGAAGAACGTATGACTGAAAGCAAGAAAATGGAGAAATTCCTTGACGGCCTAGCGCCCGCGCTTAAATGCCAGCTGGTCATACACACTTTTCCAGATTTTAAGACGCTGGTGGATAAAGCCATTACTCTGGAAAATGAAAGACGCGGTCTGGAAGATATTCGCAAGCGAAAAAGGGACCAGACTAACCAGGTTGGCAATCACCGAAGCAAGACAGATTTCCAAAAGGGTGGGACACACAAATCCCCGTCCAACGTCTCACGCCCAATCAAGAATTTTCATGCAAGGGACAAGGAGTTCACATATCGCCCCGGCGTTACTTGTTACGCCTGCGGAGAGGAAGGACACTATGCCAAGTAGTGTCCCAAGCCTAGAAACTCAGCACCAAAGCCGAACAACGGCAACAACAATTCAGCGCCCAAGCGAAACAATTTCAATCCCAACAACAACCACAGGAAGGGTCATCTGAACCACGTAACCAAAGAGGAGGCACAAAATGCTCCGGATATCGTACTCGGTACGTTCCCTGTCAACACAATACCTGCAATGGTTTTGTTTGATTCTGGAGCTTCTCACTCTTTTGTTTCGAAAAGTTTTGCCTTGCAAAATAATTTTTCGATGCTTCCTTTGGAGAAATCCATGATCATCAAGTCCCCTGGGATTCAGCAAGTTACTCAGAATTACTGTCAGGATGTGATTATTGAGTTCGAAGGGCTGAAGTTTTATGTGAACCTTATTGTGTTGGAAAATAAGGGACTAGATGTCATCCTTGGGATGGATTGGCTAACCACAAATAAAGGTTTCATTGACTGTTTCAACCGGACCGTAATACTCACGCATCACCTCGGGAAGACGATAAGGGTATCCGCCAAGGAAAGGAAAATACCCAGGCAACCAAGACTGAATAAGGTAGATGTTTCTGAGCTAAGCAAGGTTCCAGTAGTATGTGAATTTCCAGACGTATTCCCCGAAGAGCTATCAGGCATGCCACCAGACCGAGAAATAGAATTCAGCATTGAGCTTGCACCAGGAACCACCCCCATATACAAGAAACCGTACAGAATGGCACCGTCCGAGTTAGTTGAGCTGAAGAAGCAAATAAAGGAATTGCTAGACAAAGGATACATTTGGGCCAGTTCCTCACCATGGGGATCGCCAATTTTATTTGCCAAAAAGAAAGATGGAACACTGCGATTGTGTATTGACTACCGAGCACTTAACATGGTCACGGACAAGAACAAATACCCGATGTCAAGAATAAATGATTTATTCGATCAGCTCGCTAAGGCCAAGGTATTCTCAAAAATTGACCTAAGGTCAGGATACCATCAATTAAAAGTACGAGCAGAAGATATCCCCAAGACAGCTTTTACCTCCAGATATGGACTGTATGAGTTCACAGTAATGCCTTTTGGGTTAACAAATGCTCCTGCATATTTTGTTCACCTCATGAACAAAGTATTCATGAAATTTATGGACAAGTTCGTTGTGGTATTCATCGACGACATTCTAGTGTACTCCAAGACACCGGAAGAGCACGCTGAACATCTCAGAATTGTACTAGGAGAACTCAGGAAACATCAATTATATGCCAAATTCAGCAAGTGCGAATTTTGGCTAAAGCAAGTAGGCTTTCTAGGCCACGTGCTGACCCAAGACGGTATCGCCGTAGACCCGGAGAAAGTAAAAGCCATACTTGGCTGGAAGTCACCAGCCAGCGTGACAGACATCCGGAGCTTCCTGGGAATGGCAGGATATTACCGCAGATTTATTGAAGGATTCTCCTCCATAGCCAAACCTATGACACAGTTACTCAAGAAGGAAAAGAAGTTTGAATGGACAGAAGCCTGCGAGAAAAGTTTCCAAGAGCTAAAGCGGAGATTAACAACAGCACCAGTATTAATTGTGCCAGACATACACAAGAATTTTGAAGTATATTGTGACGTGTCCAGGAAAGGTCTCGGATGCGTGTTGATACAAGAAGGCAAGGTTGTCGCATACGCTTCAAGGCAACTTCGCAAGCATGAGGAGAATTATCCCACTCATGACTTAGAGATGGCAGCAGTCATTCATGCACTTAAGGAATGGAGGCATTTCCTACTTGGAAATCGATGTGAAATATATACAGACCACAAAAGTCTCAAATATATTTTCACGCAGCCAGAATTAAATTTACGGCAACGACGCTGGTTGGAATTAGTAAAGGATTATGATGTCGGTATCCACTACCATCCAGGTAAAGCAAATGTAGTGGCCGATGCTCTTAGTCGAAACCCCAGCTCCAACGAAAGCAGTCTGCACGGCTTGAGATCCGAATTCCAACAAGAATTTGCCAGACTTAACTTATTGATGGTAGCGGAAGGCACCATATCAAATTTGGAGATGCAACCCGACCTTGTAGAGAAAATTAAAGAAGCTCAGCCGGGTCACCCCAGTATAGAAGGTATAAAAAGAAAGGTGAGTAAGGGCAAAGCCTCAGAATTCGTCATAGACAATGGAGGAATACTATGGTACGGGGAAAGACTCTGCGTACCAAACATAGAAGATCTTAAACAGCAAATTTTGGCTGAAGCCCACACCGCCCCATATTCAATTCACCCTGGAGGGACCAAAATGTATAAAGATATTCAAGAAAGATTTTGGTGGCACGGTATGAAGAGGGACATCGCTACCTTCATTGCATGTTGCGACTCATGTCAACGCATAAAAGCTGAACATCAGAGACCAGCCGGACTACTGCAACCAAACAAAATACCTGAGTGGAAATGGGATGAAATAGGGATGGATTTCATTGTCGGACTACCTCGGTCACGACACGGGAATGATGCTATATGGGTCATCACCGACAGATTAACCAAGGTAGCACATTTTATTCCAGTAAAGACAACCCACACCACTCAGAAGCTTGCCAGGATTTACCTCTCCCGCATAGTTTGTCTACACGGTGTCCCAAGGACTATAATATCCGACAGGGGCACTCAGTTCGTTTCGAGATTTTGGGATCACTTACAACAGGCACTGGGGACTCAGCTAGCCTTCAGTACAGCCTACCACCCCCAGACAGATGGGCAAACGGAACGCATAAACCAGATCTTAGAAGACATGCTGAGAGCATGTGTCCTCACATATGGAGCCAGTTGGGAAGAAAGTCTGCCATATGCCGAGTTCGCCTACAACAACAGTTACCAGGCCAGCTTGCAAATGGCACCATTTGAGGCTTTATATGGACGAAGATGTCGTACCTCGTTGAATTGGTCAGAAACCGGAGACAGCCGCATCTTCGGGCCAGACATGCTCAAACAAGCCGAGGAGAAAGTCAAACTAATCAGAAATAGACTCAAGACCGCCCAAAGCCGACAGAAGAGTTATTACGATCAGAAGCATTGTGGGGTCAGCTTCGAACCCGGAGAGTTTGTATACCTACGAGTATCCCCTATGAGGGGATTACAACGATTCAAAATAAAAGGAAAGCTAGCGCCAAGATTTATCGGACCATTCTGTATATTGGCACGAAGAGGCACAGTCGCATACCAACTAGACTTACCTAAGGAACTGTCAGATATCCACAACGTGTTCCACATTTCGCAGTTAAGGAAGTGCATAAGCAACCCAGAGAAACAAGTATCCCATGAGAACACTGACGTGCAACAAGACCTCACTTATCGGGAACGTCCAGTGAAGATACTAGAGGAGTCTGAAAGGAGGACCCGACAAAAGACCATTAAATTTTTCAGAGTTCAGTGGAGCAATCACACCGACAACGAAGCAACTTGGGAAAGAGAAGATTTTCTTCGAGCAGAGCATCCGCACTTATTTGAGGGACAGCTGAAATCTCGGGGACGAGATTTTTCCTAAGGGGGTAGGTGTTGTGACACTCCAAAAATTTTATTTTGGTTTTAGCAAAAACTTTGCTGGTTTTTCTTTTGTGGATTGAGGCCTTTCAAAAAAATAATTTCAGAAAAAGCAATCCTCTTAAAAATCCTTTTATTTGACTAGGAATTGTTATTTCAGTTTTCTTCTTCAAACTTTGGGTTTGACCTTCTTAAAACTCCTTCTCTGTTGTTTCCCTTCTCAAATTTTATTTTTGGGAGTTTAATCTTTTCTTTTTAAGAAAAACTCTATGAAAAATTTGGGATTTTCATTCTATTGAAAACCACCCATGACCTTGTATTTTTGCCCATGAGGTAAAACCACTCCAAAACCTCCTCTCCTCTTTGTTATCAACCTAAGTTCCCTGTCCCAACTCATCCAAACAAGTTTTGGATTTTATTTTGATTGTTTCATCTCTCAAATATTTTCTGTCAATTATTTTGAGCCTGATGGATTTTCAAAGCAAGTACCCCATTGCATTTGAGATTTGACTTCAAACCAACTCTACTGGCTAGTCCGTTGCACCCACAACCCAGAACCATCTTGATCCACTCATCTTCTTTTCAAAATTTTCAACTTACACTCCCTGCAAGTTTGGACTAGATTTGTCAAATTTGGTGGAATTCATATCTACACTTCTCCAAAAATTCCACCAAAAATCAGGCAGCCTACTGGAGCAATGAGAAGTCACTCCACCAAAAATCAGCCCAAGGAAAAATCCCTACATTCCTGGATCATTCTGTCGAACACCTTGCATGCACTGTTTCTATCACTTTCAGTCAAATTCAGTTTTCAGTGTCGATTTTCGTCAGACAGATTCAGTCACGAGATCACGGTGCTTTGGCGCGTTGCTCGCCGCCTGGCTCGCTTGTCCGGAGCCCCGCACGCGCGCTTGGCAGCCTCCCGGCGTCGGTGACACCCTGGCCCGCCTGCGCCGGCGTGTCTTGCGGCGGCTGAACCACCGTAACAGCCGACAGGTAGCAGAACGGCGGCGCAACGCCATTCAGCGCCGCCCAAACTCGCTGGTGGCTCCGCGTGGCCCTCTCTGCGCCAGCACACGCATGCAGCACGGTCGCCGTGGCGCGGCGTGCACAGCGCACGCTCTCTGCCGCCGACGGGTCCGCGTCGTCCTGTTCCGTCGAACTCCACCTCAGCAAGCAAAACCCGATGCCGTTGGCACATAAACAGGCTCAGTGAACCTCCACGACGGCGCTCAGCTCCTAAACTCGCCCGACCAAGCACTGCGCCGCCGTAATCCCTCGCCGGAGAACCCCATTCTCGGCAACCGCCTCGGGGTGGCTATATATAGCGCCCCCGAGCCCGCTACCACTCCCGCACGACTCCACCACCTCATCACACCTCGCCTGGCCACTGGAGGGGCCTCGAGGAGCCCTTCTTCCTCGACTCCGGCCACCTCCGTCCGCCTCGGGCTCCAGCTCGATCCGCTGCGGTGAGATCATCTCTGGCGCCCAAACTCCGTCAAGCACCTTCTCTAGCTACCAGATACCTAACCCCCTCGTCAATTTAACCATTGCAGCCCTCTCCGGCGAGCTCCATCCTCGTCAGAACCGCCGTCCGCCGGAGCCAGGGCCACCGTCGACACGGTGCACGCCGACGACCACCTCGACCACCACCCGGCGCGGAACAACACCCTGAGCACGGAGGTAACCTCCGATCACCCTACCTCGCCGTGGATCGCCGCCGGCGATCGCCGTGGCCCTCTCGCGCCAAAAGCGCCGGCCGTTTTCAAACCCGACGAGTGGGACCACCCCGTCAGGTTTCTCTCTTTTTTTGAATCATTTTCTGAAGGTGCATTCGGGCAAAATACGTCTTCTCCTCTGAGCCGGCGTATTCGAGGCTGAAACATTTTCTGTTTTTATAAATAAGACCCTGAGAAGTTTCTGTTTCATTACAAATGGGTCCCTGGACAAAAACCTTTATAACTTTTTAACAGAAGCATATTTTTGAGTGATTCTTTTTCTGTTCTCTTCAAAATTTTGTCTAGTTTTTTATCAGATTTATTTGAAAAATATTTGAAATACTTTTTATGCACCTCTCGGTATTCACGTTAGCGCGTATGTTTTCTCTATACCGTAGATACCGAAGAAGGTGACGGGGCCGCGAACTTCACCGAGCTAGGCTCCGACTATTCTGAACCAGGCAAGCATGTTTGAACTTTTGATATGATGAGTGTCTTGGCATGTTTTGCATTTAGTTAGTTTCATGGCATGTTGTGGAGCATACCGATGAACTATGTATTATGCATTGTTGAGACAAGTAAGTTCGATGATTCATACCTTGTTGAATGTGAGTATGCAAGGCCATGTGTTGGCATGAAGGTGGGTAAGATGGCAGTGTGGTAGCATGCCAGTCTTATGCCATGCAAGTTCACTTCAGTACCAACCCGTATCGGTTGGGCTCGTATCCATCTCCCCTCCCTGTACTACCACATGTTTCCCGAAAGGGATATGGTTTAGTAAGTCGCAAACCGCTTTCTTGGTACACACCAAAAAGGAGAGGCCGGGATGATGGTTCCATGGCCCTGGATTAAAGCCAGGCATCCGGTCAGGGGGCATGGGTGTTTCCGGTTGGGACCAAGAGGGGGGCACCCCTTAGAGCGCGCGTATATAAATTTGATCCCATGCTATTCGAGATTGTGATCTCCCCGTCTCAAAAGTTTTTCTTGGACGATGTTGAGGGTGATTCCTGGCATCGAGAGGTTGGATGGGTGTGTACTGGTTAGCTGTGTTTCCTTCTGAAATACCGTAACGGAACTAGTCCTTGTGACTACGGAAATCCGTCGACTGTGGGGAATTTTTGTACAAACTCTGCAGAGCTCTATATCTTCAAATCATCTTATCTATATCCAAGTTCCCTGCTAACTGACATGTGCCAGTTTGGTGACAGATTACCCGGTGGGACACATGAGCACTAAGACCGGTTAAATGTTTATTCTTGTGGATGGACTAACCCGTTTAATTTCATGAGTTGAATATATTTATGATGAATATATTATTTCTTTATCAGTTAAAGCCCTTTATGTGGTGTCGCTCAGACGCCCGACTGTGGCATTTCTTTTAAAGCCCTTTATGTGGTGTCGCTTAGACGCCCGACTGTGGCATTTCCTTTAAAGCCCTTTATGTGGTGTCGCTCAGACGCCCGACTGTGGCATTTCTTTTAAAGCCCTTTATGTGGTGTCGCTCAGATGCCCGACTGTGGCATTTCTTTTAAAGCCCTTTATGTGGTGTCGCTCAGACGCCCGACTGTGGCATTTCTTTTAAAGCCCTTTATGAGGTGTCGCTAAGATGCCCGACTGTGGCATTTCTTTTAAAGCCCTTTATGAGGTGTCGCTAAGACGCCCGACTGTGGCATGAATTTTCTTTCTTTTATTAATTTACCTTCGTGGCGTCGCTCTAGACACTCGATTGTCTTCCATTACTTTACTGTTGGGATCTCAGGCGGACTACCGCCGTTTCCCTTTTCATTTACTTGCCTTGCCTGCTACATTTTTAAATATGCTGTGGAGGTTTAATCATGACGCACTCATGCATGCATTTGTTATATCTTACGTCCGAACTGTCTTGCGAGTACTTTCAAAGTACTCACTGGCTTGTTGATTTGGCCAGATGCTGACGAAGGTGATCTCATGGAT
This sequence comes from Aegilops umbellulata, assembly GCA_032464435.1. NCBI lineage: Eukaryota > Viridiplantae > Streptophyta > Magnoliopsida > Poales > Poaceae > Aegilops > Aegilops umbellulata. The sequence goes on along the minus strand of CP136060.1, from coordinate 642,437,483 downwards.
GAAGAGTTCGATAGCGAATCCGACGCGTAGAGGAGTCCCAGTCAGTCTCGTGCGAACCTGGACTTGGTCACTGTTTTATACCCGCTTCCGCAAACCAAATAAATTCATCGAGCCTCACCTCGACGCTCGATGGGATGTTAGTTTGAGAGTCACATGTCCACTCCCCACTGTGTTACTCCACCTCTACCATATTTGCGAGTCAGTAGTATGCCACCACTCTCTTGTGTCATAACTCGCCTTTGTGTATAATTATTGGCACGCTTGTAATAAATTGTTGAGCATCGTCAGCTCAACCCTGTAATATATTTATGCTACTGGCTTATTGTATCAAAAGTTTGTCTGCCAGTGAGGAGGTTTCATCTCAAACTGGATTCTAAAGATTGGTTTCTCAATAAATATTTTTATTGGAAAACCGGTCGTGACACTTTGCCACGAATACGATGTCAACTACATGATCATGCTAGCAATATGACAATGATAGAGCGTGTCATAATAAACAGAACGGTGGAAAGTTGCACGGTAATATATCTCGGAATGGCTATGGAAATGCCATGATAGGTAGGTATGGTGGCTGTTTTGAGGAAGGTATATGGTGGGTGTATGATACCGACGAAAAGTGTGCGGTATTAGAGAGGCTAGCAATGGAAGGAAAGGAAAAGTGCGTATAATCCATGGACTCAACATTAGTCATAAAGAACTCATATACTTATTGCAAAAATCTAGAAGTTATCAAAGCAAAGTATTACGTGCATGCTCCTAGGGGGATAGATTGGTAGGAAAAGACCATCGCTCGTCCCCGACCGCCACTCATAAGGAAGACAATCAATAAATAAATCATGCTCCGACTTCATCACATAACGGTTCACCATACGTGCATGCTATGGGAACCACAAACTTTAACGCAAGTATTCTTCAAATTCACAACTACTCAACTAGCATGACTCTAATATCACCATCTTCATATCTCAAAATAATTATCAATCATCAATCTTTTCTTAGTATTCAACGCACTCAAAAGAAGGTTTTACAAATCTTGAATACCAAGCTTATTATTATTATTATTAAGCAAATTACCATGCTATTAAAGACTCTCAAAATAATCTAAGTGAAGCATGAGAGATCAATAGTTTCTATAAAACAAATCCACCACCATGCTCTAAAATATATAAGTGAAGCACATAGAGCAAAACTATAAAGCTCAAAAGATATAAGTGAAGCACACAAAGCAAAACTATATAGCTCAAAAGATGTAAGTGAAGCACATAGAGTATTCTATCAAATTCCAATTCATGTATGGCTCTCTCAAAAGGTGTGTACAGCAAGGATTATTGTGACACACTAGCAAACAAGGACACAAATAATACAAAACGCTCCAAGCAAAACACATATCATGTGGTTAATAAAAATATAGCTCCCAAGTAAAATTACCGATGGAAGTAGACGAAAGAGGGGGTGCCTTCCGGGGCATCCCCAAGCTTTGACTTGTTGGTGTCCTTGGATTATCTTGGGGGTGCCATGGGAATCCCCAAGCTTAGGCTCTTGCCACTCCTTGTTCCATAATCCATCAAAAGATTACCCAAAACTTGAAAACTTCACAACACAAAACTCAACAGAAATCTCGTGAGCTCCGTTAGCGAAAGAAAACAAAAGACCACTACAAGGTACTGTAATGAACTAATTATTTATTTATATTGGTGTTAAACCTACTGTATTCCAACTTCTCTATGGATTATAAACTATTTTACTAGCCATAGATTCATCAAAATAAGCAAACAACACACGAAAAACAGAATCTGTCAAAAACAGAACAGTCTGTAGTAATCTGTAACTAACGCAAACTTCTGGAAATCCAAAACATCTACCAAAATAGAAAGACCTAGAAAATTTGTTTATTGATCAGCAGAAATTGGAATCAGTATTTCATCACGTTCTGGTGATTTTTAACAATTGTTTTCGTGAACAGAAAGATTCTGGAAATTACAGCAAGATCAAATAACTATCATCCAAGAAGATCCTATAGGTCTAACTTGGCACAACACTAATTAAAACACAAAACCACATCTAAACAGAAGGTATATGGATTATGTATTCCTAAACAGAATCAAAAACAAAAAAACTAAAATAAAATTGGGTTGCCTCCCAACAAGCGCTATCGTTTAACGCCCCTAGCTAGGCATAAAAGCAAGGATAGATCTAGGTATTGCCATCTTTGGTAGGCAATCCATAAGCGGCTCTCGTGATAGATTAATATGGTAATTTTATTTTCTTCCTAGGGAAGTGTTCCATGCCCTTTTTAATGGAAATTGAAATCTAATATTCCCTTCCTTCATATCAATAATTGCACCAACCGTTCTAAGGAAAGGTCTACCGAGAATAATAGGGCAAGAAGGATTGCAATCTATATCATGAACGATAAAATCTACGGGCACATAATTCCTATTTGCAACAATAAGAACATCATTAATTCTTCCCATAGGTTTCTTAATAGTGGAATCCGCAAGATGCAAGTTTAGAGAGAAATCATCAAAATCACGGAAATTAGCAAATCACACAAAGTTTTCGGAATAGTGGAGACACTAGCACCCAAATCACACAAAGCATAAAACTCATAATATTTAGTCTTAATTTTAATAGTTGGTCCCCACTCATCATAAAGTTTTCTAGGGATAGAAACTTTCAACTCAAGTTTTTCTTCATAGGATTGCATCAAGGCATCAACGATATGTTCGGTAAAGGCTTTATTTTGACTATAAGCATGAGGAGAATTTAGCACGGATTGAAACAAGGAAATACAATCAATTAAAGAGCAAATTTCATAATTAAATTTCTTGAAATCCAATATAGTGGGTTTAGCAACATCTAGATTTTTATTTCTTTCAATCCCACGTTTATCAATTTCATCATCAAGATCTAAATACTCCGAATTTTTGCAACACCCTCTAGGTAAAGGAAGATCATATTCAGTTTCATCAAGATTTATATTGCAAAATAAAGATTTAATAGGGGACACATCAATAACATTTAGATCTCCGTCTTGATTTTTATTAGAATAACACGCTTTAATAAAGGCATCTTTGGGAGCACGCATCCTAGCGGTTCTTTCTTTGCACTCATCAATGGAAATTATCATGGCTTTGAGAGACTCATTGATATCATGCTTAGGAGGATTAGATCTAAGCTTTAAAGAATCAACCTCAAGAGAAATTCTATCAACGTTCCTAGCCAAATCATCAACTTTAAGCAATTTCTCTTCAAGCAAAGCATTAAAATTCTTTTGTGAATTCATAAACTCTTTAACACTATTCTCAAATTCAGAGGGCATCTTATTAAAATTTCCATAAGAGTTGTTGTAGGAATTTCCATAATTATTAGAAGGATTACTAGGATAAGGCCTAGGATTAAAATTCCCTCTATACGCGTTGTGACCAAAATTATTCCTACCGACAAAATTCACATCCATAGATTCATTATTATTCTTAATCAAAGTAGACAAAGGCATATCATTTGGATCAGAAGGAACACTCTTAGTAGCAAATAATTTCATAGGTTCATCCATCTTTCCACTCAAAACATTGATTTGTTCTATCGCATGCACTTTTTTATTAGTAGATCTTTCAGTGTGCCATTGAGAATAATTAACCATAATATTATCTAGGAGTTTAGTAGCATCTCCTAAAGTGATTTCCATAAAAGTGCCTCCCGTGGCCGAATCGAAAAGATTTCTAGAAGCAAAATTCAATCCGGCATAAAAATTTTGTATAATCATCCACAAGTTCAAACCATGAGTAGGACAATTACATATCATTAGTTTCATTCTCTCCCAAGCTTGTGCAACATGTTCATGATCAAGTTGCTTAAAATTCATAATATCGTTTCTAAGAGAGATGATCTTAGCGGGAGGAAAATACTTAGAGATAAAAGCATCTTTGCACTTGTTCCAAGAATTAATACTATTTTTAGGCAAAGACGAAAACCAAGCTTTAGCACGATCTCTAAGCGAAAAAGGAAATAGCTTCAATTTAACAATATCATTATCGACATCTTTCTTCTTTTCCATATCACATAAATCAATGAAGCTATTTAGATGAGTAGCGGCATCTTCACTGGGAAGGCCGGCGAATTGATCTTTAACAAGATTCAACAAAGCAGTATTGATTTCACAAGATTCAGTATTGGTAAGAGGAGCAATCAGAGTGCTAAGGAAATCATTATTGTTGGTATTAGTAAAGTCACCCAATTTGGTATTATCTTGAGCCATCGTGACAAGCAAGCAAACCAACACACGAGCAAACAAAAAAGCAAGCGAGAAGAAGGCAAGCGGAAAAGAGAGGGCGAATAAAACGGCAAGGGTGAAGTGGGGGAGAGGAAAACGAGAGGAAAATGGCAAATAATGTAATGCGAGAGATAAGGGATTATGATGGGTACTTGGTATGTTGACTTTTGCGTAGACTCCCCGGCAACGGCGCCAGAAATCTTCCTGCTACCTCTTGAGCACTGCGTTGGATTTCCTTGAAGAGGGAAGGGTGATGCAGCAGAGTAGAGTAAGTACTTCCCTCAGTTTTTTAGAACTAAGGTATCAATCCAGTAGGAGTCTACGCGCGAGTCCCTCGTACCTACACAAAACAAATAGCTCAAGGCAACCAACACGATTAGGGGTTGTCAATCCCTTCACGGTCACTTACGAGAGTGAGATCTGATAGAGATGATAGATAATATTTTTGGTATTTTTGGTATAAAGATACAAAGTAAAATAAAAGGCAAAGTAAAAAAGCAAAGCAATAATAAAGTGATGGAAGATTGATATGATGAGAATAGACCCGGGGGCCATATATTTCACTAGTGGCTTCTCTCAAGAGCATAAGTATTCTACGGCGGGTGAAAAAATTACTGTTGAGCAATTGACAAAATTGAGCATAGTTATGAGAATATCTAGGTATGATCATGTATATAGGCATCACGTCCGAGACAAGTAGACCGACTCCTGCCTGCATCTACTACTATTACTCCACTCATCGACAGCTATCCAGCATGCATCTAGAGTATTAAGTTAAAAACAGAGTAACGCCTTAAGCAAGATGACATGATGTAGAGGGATAGTTTCATGCAATATGATAAAAAAACCCATCTTGTTATCCTCGATGGCAACAATACAATACATGCCTTGCTGCCCCTACTGTCACTGCGAAAGGACACCGCAAGATTGAACCCAAAGCCAAGCACTTCACCCATGGCAACAAAAACCAATCTAGTAGGCCAAACCAAACTGATAGTTCGAAGAGACTTGCAAAGATAACCAATCATACATAAAAGAATTCAGAGAAGATTCAAATATTGTTCATAGATAGACTTGATCATAAACCCACAATTCATCGCTCTCAACAAACACCTAACAAAAAGAAGATTACATATCGAATAGATCTCCACGAGAGAGGGGGAGAACATTGTATTGAGATCCAAAAAGAGAGAAGAAGCCATCTAGCTACTAACTATGGACCCGAAGGTCTGAGGTAAACTACTCACACTTCATCACAGAGGCTATGATGATGTAGAAGCCCTCCGTGATGGATGCCCCCTCCGGCGGAGCTCCGAAACAGGCCCCAAGATGGGATCTCATGGGTATAGAAGGTTGCGGCGGTGGAATTAGGTTTTTGGCTCCGTCACTGATCGTTTGGTGGTACGTAGGTATATATAGGAGGAAGGAGTACGTCGGTGGAGCAAAGGGGGGACCACGAGGCAGGGGGCGCGCCCTAGGGGGGGCGCGCCCTCCACCCTCGTGGTCGCCCCCCTTCTTTCTTGACGAGGGGTCCAAGTCTCCTGGATCATATTCGGTGAGAAAATCACGTTCCCGAAGGTTTCATTCCGTTTGGACTCCGTTTGATATTCCGTTTCTTCGAAACACTGAAATAGGCAAAAAAAACAGCAATTCTGGGTTGGGCCTCCAGTTAATAGGTTAGTCCCAAAAGTAATATAAAAGTGGAAAATAAATCCCAATATGGTCCAAAACAGTAGATAATATAGCATGGAGCAATCAAAAATTATAGATACGTTGGAGATGTATCAGCAACCAACTGGGTCGGAATATGTCATGTTCATCAGGAGCCAACTGGCTTGGGCAGAATAGCTGAAACGAGGTCTAGCGTACCGCAAAATAGAGGAAATAAACTTCTGTTCGAGCTCCTATGGTTGAAACGGGGTGTTGTTGATCGGGAGGGGTGTGGCGTACCGCAAAACGGAGGAAACGGACTTGTGTTGGAGCGCCTACGGTCGAAACGGGGTCCTGTTCATCGGGAGGGGTGTGGCGTATCGCAAAATGGGACTCCGCGGGCTACTGTTCATCCACCGTCTACTGCCTCGCTCCAGCCTCCACAGACTATTGTTCATCCATCGTCGACTTCCTCCAGCCTCCACCTGCTACTGTTCATCCACCGTCGACTTCCTCCTGCCCCCACAAGCTACTGTTCATCCATGGGCTCCTGTTAATCCAGCCTCCATCGGCTACTATTCAACTAGCTATTCATGGGGTCCTGTTCATCCACTCCCAAACGGCTCGGGTGTGGCGGCCTCCTCAATTGGGGTCCTGTTCATCCAGCGGCAACGGCCTATTACTACCATGGGGTCCTGCTCATCCAATCCCCACCGGGAACTGTTCATCCAACCCCCAACATCAGTCACTGTTCATCAAGAGGCAGCTGGTTTGAGCGGCTTCAGTTAGCAGCAGTAGCAAAGGAATCGCTCGGGTTCAGTTAACAGCCAAGGGATCGATCGCTCAGGTTCAGTAACGTAGCTAGTGCAATCGCTCGGGTTCAGTAAGGGAACGCCTCCTTCGGGTTTAGTTAGATCCAACGCCTCGCACACACACACACACACACACACACACACATGCCTACGTACGAGAGAAACATGCAAACCATAGTGCATCGCTCGACCCCGATCACCCACCGTAACTGGGAACTCCCCGAAATTTTCCTCGCCCTCGCTTGTACCATGATTTTTTCCGTCATGGATAGCCCAAAGAATGTCATGCAAGTGCGTCCCCGGCCCACCCAGGACGAAAAACCATTTTCTGTCATGATTTTTTGTCATAGAAGTAGGAGCCCACCACATCTATGATGATACGTGATTTTGTCACAATTATCGTCATAGAAGTGCCATAAGCATGACAGGAAAAAATTCGTTCGGGCCAAAATGTCATGGATATGTCTTTTTTGTAGTGTGTGTGGTGTGCTTGCGCCCAAGAATGTTCGTCCCTACATATTACTGAATCCTTTCCCAGTGTGCAATTTGCTGGATGTTCAACATGATCAACACCAGAACTCTATGGGTGTTCGATTCATCACAATGTAACTAGATTATTGACTCTAGTGCAAGTGGGAGACTGTTGGAAATATGCCCTAGAGGCAATAATAAAAGGATTATTATTATATTTCCATGTTCATGATAATTGTCTTTATTCATGCTATAATTGTGTTATCCGGAAATCGTAATACATGTGTGAATACATAGACACCAACAAGTCCCTAGTAAGCCTCTAGTTAACTAGCTCGTTGATCAATAGATAGTCATGGTTTCCTGACTATGGACATTGGATGTCATTGGTAACGAGATCACATCATTAGGAGAATGATGTGATGGACAAGACCCAATCCTAAGCATAGCACAAGATCGTGTAATTCGTTTGCTAGAGCTTTTCCAATGTCAAGTATCTTTTCCTTAGACCATGAGATCGTGTAACTCCCGGATACTGTAGGAGTGCTTTGGGTGTGCCAAACGTCACAACGTAATTGGGTGACTATAAAGGTATACTACGGGTATCTCCAAAAGTGTCTGTTGGGTTGACACGGATTGAGACTGGGATTTGTCACTCCGTATGACGGAGAGGTATCACTGGGCCCACTCGGTAATGCATCATCATAATGAGCTCAATGTAATCAAAGTGTTTGATCACGGGATCATGCATTACGGTACGAGTAAAGTGACTTGCCGGTAACGAGATTGAACGAGGTATTGGGATACCGACGATCGAATCTCAGGCAAGTAAAATACCGATTGACAAAGGGAATTGTATACGGGGTTGGTTGAATCCTCGACATCGTGGTTCATACGATGAGATCATCGAGGAGCATGTGGGAGCCAACATGGGTATCCAGATCCCGCTGTTGGTTACTGGGGGGAGAGCTGTCTCGGTCATGTCTACGTGTCTCCCGAACCCGTAGGGTCTACACACTTAAGGTTCGGTGACGCTAGGGTTGTATAGAGATAAGTATGCAGTAATCCGAAGGTTGTTCGGAGTCCCGGATGAGACCCTGGACGTCACGAGGAGTTTCGGAATGGTCCGGAGGTAAAGAATTATATATAGGAAGTGCAGTTTCGGCCATCGGGAGAATTCGGGGTCATCGGTATTGTATCGGGACCACCGAATGGCTCCCGGGGGTCCACCGGGTGGGGCCACCCATCCCGGAGGACCCCATAGGCTGAAGTGGGGAGGGGAACCAGCCCATAGTGGGCTGGTGCGCCCCCCTTGGCCCACCCCCTGCGCCTAGGGTTGAAACCCTAGGGTGGGGGCGCCCCACTTGCCTTGGGGGGTACTCCACCCCCCTTGGCCGCCGCCCCCTTGGGAGATGGGATCTCCAGGGCCGGCGCCCCCCCCCCCAGGGGGCCTATATAAAGGGGGGAGGGAGGGGCAGCCGCACCCTAATGCTTTGGCGCCTCCCTCTCCCTGCTACACCTCTCTCTCTCTCTCGTAGAAGCTTGGCGAAGCCCTGCTGCGGTGACTGCTGCATCCACCACCACGCCGTTGCGCTGCTGGATCTCCATCGACCTCTCCTTCCCCTTGCTGGATCAAGAAGGAGGAGACGTCATCCGCTCTGTACGTGTGTTGAACGCGGAGGTGCCGTCCGTTCGGCACTTGGTCATCGTATGATTTGGATCACGGCGAGTACGACTCCATCATCCACGTTCTAGTGAACGCTTCCGCTCGCGATCTACAAAGGTATGTAGATGCATCCGATCACTCGTTGCTAGATGAACTCATAGATGGATCTTGGTGAAACCGTAGGAAAATTTTTGTTTTCTGCAACGTTCCCCAACAGTGGCATCATGAGCTAGGTCTATGCGTAGTTCTCTTTGCACGAGTAGAACACAATTGCTTGTGGGCGTAGATGTTGTCAACTTTCTTGCCGCTACTAGTCTTATTTTGCTTCAGCGGTATTGTGGGATGAAGCGGCCCGGACCAACCTTACACGTACGCTTACGTGAGACCGGTTCCACCGACTAACATGCACTAGTTGCATAAGGTGGCTGGCGGGTGTCTGTCTCTCCCACTTTAGTTGGAGCGGATTCGACGAAAAGGGTCCTTATGAAGGGTAAATAGAAGTTGACAAATCACATTGTGGCTTTTACGTAGGTAAGAAAAACGTTCTTGCTAGAACCCTTTTGCAGCCACGTAAAACTTGCAACAACAATTAGAGGACGTCTAACTTGTTTTTGCAGCAAGTGTTCTTGTGATGTGATATGGACAAAGTTGTGATGAATGATGAGTGATATATATGTGATGTATGAGATCATGTTCATGTAATAGGAATCACGACTTGCATGTCGATGAGTATGACAACCGGCAGGAGCCATAGGAGTTGTCTTTATTTTTTGTATGACCTGTGTGTCATTGAGAAACGCCATGTAAATTACTTTACTTTATTGCTAAACGTGTTAGCCATAGTAGTAGAAGTAATAGTTGGCGAGCAACTTCATGGAGACACGATGATGGAGATCATGCTGATGGAGATCATGGTGTCATGCCGGTGACAAGATGATCATGGAGCCCCAAGATGGAGATCAAGGAGCTATATGATATTGGCCATATCATGTCACTATTATTATTTGATTGCATGTGATGTTTATCATGTTTTTACATCTTGTTTACTTAGAATGACTGTAGTAAATAAGATGATCCCTCATAACAATTTCAAGAAAGTGTCCCCCCTAACTGTGCGCCGTTGCGACAGTTCGTTGTTTCGAAGCACCACGTGATGATCGGGTGTGATAGATTCCAACGTTCACATACAACGGGTGTAAGACAGATTTACACATGCAAACACTTAGGTTAACTTGACGAGCCTAGCATGTACAGACATGGCCTCGGAACACAAGAGACCGAAAGGTCGAACATGAGTCATATGAAAGATACGATCAACATGGAGATGTTCACCGATGATGACTAGTCCGTCTCACGTGATGATCGGACACGGCCTAGTCGAGTCGGATCATGTTTCACTTAGATGACTAGAGGGATGTCTAATCTGAGTGGGAGTTCATTATATAATTTGATTAGATGAACTTAATTATCATGAACTTAGTCTAAATAAACTTTGCAATATGTCTTGTAGATCAAATGGCCCACGCTAATGTCAACCTCAACTTCAACGCGTTCCTAGAGAAAACCAAGCTGAAAGATGATGGCAGCAACTATACGGACTGGGTCCGGAACCTGAGGATCATCCTCATAGCTGCCAGAAAACAATATGTCCTAGAAGCACCGCTACGTGAAGCACCCATCCCAGAGAACCAAGACGTTATGAACGCTTGGCAGCAGGGTGCTGATGATTACTCCCTCGTTCAGTGCGGCATGCTTTACAGCTTAGAACCGGGGCTCCAAAAGCGTTTTGAGCAACACGGAGCATATGAGATGTTCGAAGAGCTGAAAATGGTTTTCCAAGCTCATGCCCGGGTCGAGAGATATGAAGTCTCCGACAAGTTCTACAGTTGTAAGATGGAGGAAAATAGTTCTCTCAGTGAACACATACTCAAGATGTCTGGGTTGCACAACCGCTTGACTCAACTGGAGATTAACCTCCCAGATGAGGCGGTCATTGACAAAATCCTTCAGTCGCTCCCACCTAGCTACAAGAGCTTTGTGATGAACTACAATATGCAGGGGATGGAAAAGACCATTCTTGAGGTATTTGCTATGCTTCAGCGGAGGTAGAAATCAAAAAGGAACATCAAGTGTTGATGGTCAATAAAACCACCAAGTTCAAGAAGGGCAAGGGTAAGAAGAATTTCAAGAAGGACGGCAAGGATGTTGCCGCGCCTGGTAAACAAGTTGCCGGGAAGAAGTCAAAGCATGGACCCAAGCCTGAGACTGAGTGCTTTTATTGCAAAGGGAAGGGTCACTGGAAGCGGAACTGCCCCAAATACTTAGCGGACAAGAAGGCCGGCAACACTAAAGGTATATGTGATATACATGTAATTGATGTGTACCTTACCAGTGCTCGAAGTAGCTCCTGGGTATTTGATACCGGTGTCGTTGCTCATATTTGTAACTCAAAACAGGAGTTGCGGAATAAGCGGAGACTGGCGAAGGACGAGGTGACGATGCGCGTCGGGAATGGTTCCAAGGTCGATGTGATCGCCGTCGGCACGCTACCTCTACATTTACCTACGGGATTAGTTTTAAACCTTAATAATTGTTATTTAGTGCCAAGTTTGAGCATGAACATTGTATCTGGATCTCGTTTAATACGAGATGGCTACTCATTTAAATCCGAGAATAATGGTTGTTCTATTTATATGAGTGATATGTTTTATGGTCATGCTCCGATGGTCAATGGTTTATTCTTAATGAATCTCGTGCGTGATGTTACACATATTCATACTGTGAATACCAAAAGATGTAAAGTTGATAACGATAGCCCCACATACTTGTGGCACTGCCGCCTTGGTCACATTGGTGTCAAGCGCATGAAGAAGCTCCATGCTGATGGACTTTTAGAGTCTCTCGATTATAAATCATTTGACACATTTGAACCATGCCTCATGGGCAAAATGACCAAGACTCCGTTCTCCGGAACAATGGAGCGAGCAACCAACTTATTGGAAATCATACATACTGATGTGTGCTGTCCAATGAGTGTTGAGGCTCGCGGAGGATATCGTTATGTTCTCACTCTTACTGATGACTTGAGTAGATATGGGTATGTCTACCTGATGAAACACAAGTCTGAGACCTTTGAAAAGTTCAAGGAATTTCAGAATGAGGTAGAGAATCAACGTGACCAAAAAATAAAGTTCTTACGATCAGAACGTGGAGGAGAATATTTAAGTCGCGAATTTGGCACACACTTAAGGAAATGTGGAATCGTTTCACAACTCACGCCGCTTGGAACACCTCAACGTAACGGTGTGTCCGAACGTCGTAATCGCACTCTATTGGATATGGTGTGATCTATGATGTCTCTTACTGATTTACCGCTATCATTTTGGGGATACGCTCTAGAGACAGCTACATTCACTTTAAATAGGGCACCGTCTAAATCCGTTGAGATGACACTGTATGAATTATGGTTTGGGAAGAAACCTAAGCTGTCGTTTCTAAAAGTTTGGGGATGCGATGCTTATGTCAAGAAACTTCAACCTGAAAAGCTCGAACCCAAGTCAGAAAAATGTGTCTTCATAGGATACCCTAAGGAAACCATTGGGTATACCTTCTACCTAAGAAACAAAGGCAAGACCTTTGTTGCCAAGAACGGATCCTTTCTAGAGAAAGAGTTTCTCTCGAAAGAAGTAAGTGGGAGGAAAGTGGAACTTGATGAAGTATTATCTCTTGAACCGGAGAGTAGCGCAGCTCAAGAAAATGTTTCTGTGGTGCCTCCACCGGTTAGAGAGGAGGTTAATGATGATGGTCATGAAACTTCAGATCAAGCTACTACTGAACTTCGTAGGTCCACAAGGACACGTTCCACACCAGAGTGGTACGGCAATCCTGTCCTAGAAATCATGTTGTTAGACAATGGTGGACCTTCGAACTATGAAGAAGCGATGGCGGGCCCAGATTCCAACAAATGGCTTGAAGCCATGCAATCCGAGATAGGATCCATGTATGAAAACAAAGCATGGACTTTGACAGACTTGCCCGATGATCGGCGAGCGATAGAAAACAAATGGATCTTTAAGAAGAAGACGGACGCGGATGGTAATGTCACCATCTATAAAGCTCGACTTGTCGCTAAGGGTTATCGGCAAGTTCAAGGGGTTGACTATGATGAGACCTTCTCTCCCGTAGCGAAGCTGAAGTCCGTCTGAATCATGTTAGCAATTGCCGCATACTATGATTATGAGATATGGCAAATGGACGTCAAAACGGCATTCCTTAACAGTTATCTTAAGGAAGAACTGTATATGATGCAGCCGGAAGGTTTTGTCGACCCTAAGAATGCTAACAAGGTATGCAAGCTCCAGCGATCCATTTATGGGCTGGTGCAAGCATCTCGGAGTTGGAACATTTGCTTTGATGAGATGATCAAAGCGTTTGGGTTTATGCAGACTTATGGAGAAGCATGCGTTTACAAGAAAGTGAGTGGGAGCTCTGTAGCATTTCTCATATTATATGTAGATGACATACTTTTGATGGAAAATGATATAGAACTTTTGGACAGCATTAAGGCCTACTTGAATAAGAGTTTTTCAATGAAGGACCTTGGCGAAGCGCTTATATATTAGGCATCAAGATCTATAGAGATAGATCAAGACGCCTCATAGGTCTTTCACAAAGCACATACCTTGATAAGATATTGAAGAAGTTCAATATCGATCAGTCTAAGAAGGGGTTCTTGCCTGTATTGCAAGGTGTGAAATTGAGCTCAGCTCAATGTCCGACCACGACAGAAGATATAGAAGAGATGAGTGTCATCCCCTATGCCTCAGCCATAGGATCTATTATGTATGCCATGCTGTGTACCAGACCTGATGTAAACCTTGCCGTAAGTTTGGTAGGAAGGTACCAAAGTAATCCCGACAAGGAACACTGGACAGCGGTCAAGAACATCCTAAAGTACCTGAAAAGGACTAAGGGCATGTTTCTCATTTATGGAGGTGACGAAGAGCTCGTCGTAAAGGGTTACGTCGACGCTAGCTTCGACACAGATCTGGATGACTCTAAGTCACAAACCGGATACGTGTATATGTTGAATGGTGGAGCAGTAAGCTGGTGCAGCTGCAAGTAGAGCGTCGTGGCGGGATCTACATGTGAAGCGAAGTACATGGCAGCCTCGGAGGCAGCGCATGAAGCAATTTGGGTGAAGGAGTTCATCATCGACCTAGGTAGCCGATCAAACTCTTCTGTGACAACACTGGAGCTATTGCACTTGCCAAGGAGCCCAAGTTTCACAAGAAGACCAGGCACATCAAGCGTCGCTTCAACTCCATTCATGAAAATGTTCAAGATGGAGACATAGAAATTTGCAAAGTACATACGGATCTGAATATCGCAGATCCGTTGACTAAAGCTCTTCCGCGAGCAAAACATGATCAACACCAGAACTCTATGGGTGTTCGATTCATCACAACGTAACTAGATTATTGACTCTAGTGCAAGTGGGAGACTGTTGGAAATATGCCCTAGAGGCAATAATAAAAGGATTATTATTATATTTCCATGTTCATGATAATTGTCTTTATTCATGCTATAATTGTGTTATCCGGAAATCGTAATACATGTGTGAATACATAGACACCAACAAGTCCCTAGTAAGCCTCTAGTTAACTAGCTCGTTGATCAATAGATAGTCATGGTTTCCTGACTATGGACATTGGATGTCATTGGTAACGAGATCACATCATTAGGAGAATGATGTGATGGACAAGACCCAATCCTAAGCATAGTACAAGATCGTGTAATTCGTTTGCTAGAGCTTTTCCAATGTCAAGTATCTTTTCCTTAGACCATGAGATCGTGTAACTCCCGGATACCGTAGGAGTGCTTTGGGTGTGCCAAAGGTCACAACGTAATTGGGTGACTATAAAGGTATACTACGGGTATCTCCAAAAGTGTCTGTTGGGTTGACACGGATCGAGACTGGGATTTGTCACTCATATGACGGAGAGGTATCACTGGGCCCACTCGGTAATGCATCATCATAATGAGCTCAATGTAATCAAAGTGTTTGATCATGGGATCATGCATTACGGTACGAGTAAAGTGACTTGCCGGTAACGAGATTGAACGAGGTATTGGGATACCGACGATCGAATCTCGGGCAAGTAAAATACCGATTGACAAAGGGAATTGTATACGGGGTTGGTTGAATCCTCGACATCATGGTTCATCCGATGAGATCATCGAGGAGCATGTGGGAGCCAACATGGGTATCCAGATCCCGCTGTTGGTTATTGGTCGGAGAGCTGTCTCGATCATGTCTACGTGTCTCCCGAACCCGTAGGGTCTACACACTTAAGGTTCGGTGACGCTAGGGTTGTATAGAGATAAGTATGCAGTAATCCGAAGCTTGTTCGTAGTCCCGAATGAGATCCTGGACATCACGAGGAGTTTCGGAATGGTCCGGAGGTAAAGAATTATATATAGGAAATGCAGTTTCGGCCATCGGGAGAATTCGGGGTCATCGGTATTGTACCGGGACCACCGAATGGGTCCCGGGGGTCCAACGGGTGGGGCCACCCATCCCGGAGGGCCCCATGGGCTGAAGTGGGGAGGGGAACCAGCCCATAGTGGGCTGGTGCGCCCCCCTTGGCCCACCCCCTGCGCCTAGGGTTGAAACCCTAGGGTGGGGGGGCGCCCCACTTGCCTTGGGGGGTACTCCACCCCCCTTGGCCGCCGCCCCCTTGGGAGATGGGATCTCCAGGGCCGGCGCCCCCCTAGGGGGCCTATTTAAATGGGTGGAGGGGCAGCCGCACCCTGATGCTTTGGCGCCTCCCTCTCCCTGCTACATCTCTCTCTCTCGTAGAAGCTCGGCGAAGCCCTGCTGCGGTGACTGCTGCATCCACCACCACGTTGTTGTGCTGCTGGATCTCCATCAACCTCTCCTTCCCCTTGCTGGATCAAGAAGGAGGAGACGTCATCCGCTCCGTACATGTGTTGAACGCGGAGGTGCCGTCCGTTCGGCACTTGGTCATCGGTGATTTGGATCACGGCGAGTACGACTCCATCATCCACGTTCTAGTGAACGCTTCTGCTCGCGATCTACAAAGGTATGTAGATGCATCCGATCACTCGTTGCTAGATGAACTCATAGATGGATCTTGGTGAAACCGTAGGAAAATTTTTGTTTTCTGCAACGTTCCCCAACACCTTTTCCAGTCGGTCTCTCCTCATGCCGCGATTCAAGAACACCAATCGGCTTAAGGTCAGGAATAAAGTCAACACAAAACTTGATGACCTCCTTTGTTTCATGGCCCTTGGAGATGCTACCTTCTGGCCTAGCACGTTTATGAACATATTTCTTTAAGACTCCCATAAACCTCTCATAGGGGAACATATTGTGTAGAAATATAGGACCTAGAATGGAAATCTCTTCAACTAGGTGAACTAGGACGTGTGTCATGATACTGAAGAAGGATGGTGGGAACACCAACTCGAAACTGACAAGGCATTGCACCAAATCATTATGTAACCTTGGTAGGATTTCTGGATCAATTACCTTCTTAGAATTTGCATTGAGGAATGCACATAGCTTCACAATGGCTAATCGAACATTTTCCGGTAGATCCCCCTCAATGCAACCGGAAGCAATTGCGTCATAATCACGTGGCAGTCATGAGACTTTAGGTTTTGGAATTTTTTCTCTACCATATTTATTATTCCATTTGTATTCGACAAGAAGCCAGACGGGACCTTCATACTGAGCAGGCATTCAAAGAAGAATTCCTTCTCTTCTTTGGTAAGAGCGTAGCTGGCAGGACCTTGATACTGCTTTGGATGCATGTCATCTTTTTCGTGCATACGTTGCTGGTCCTCCCGTGCCTCTGGTGTATCTTTTTTCTTCCCATACATGCCAAAGAAGCCTAGCAGGTTCACGCAAAGATTCTTCACCACGTGCATCACGTCGATTGCAGAGCGGACCTCTAGGACTTTCCAATAGGGTAGGTCCCAAAATATAGATTTCTTATTCCACATGGTGCATGTCCGTCAGCGTCATTCAGAACAGATTGTCCGCCAAGACCCTTTTCAAAGATTACTTTTGAATCCCTGACCATATCAAGTATATGATCACTAGTACGATGGTCAGGCTTCTTCTGGTGATCTGCCACACCTTTGAAATGCTTGCCTTTCTTTCTTAAGAGATGTTTGATTGGAAGAAATCAACGATGTCCCGGGTACACATTCTTCTTACATTTATCCAAATATATACTTGCGTCTCATCAAATAGTGCGTGCATGCATTGTATTCCTTGTTTGTCTGTCCTAAAAGGTTACTAAAAGCAGGCCAATCATTGATGGTTACAAACAGCAACGCTCGTAGGTCAAATTCCTGTTGTTTGTGCTCATCTCGCACACATACGCCTTTTATATCCCACAACTATAAAAGTTCTTCAACTAATGGCCTTAGGTACACATCAATGTCATTTCCGGGTTGCTTGGGGCCTTGGATGAGCACCGGCATCATCACGAACTTCCACTTCATGCACAACCAAGGAGGAAGGTTATAGATACATAGAGTCACAGGCCAGGTGCTATGATTGCTGCTCTACTCCCCAAAAGGATTAATACCATCTGCACTTATACCAAACTAACAGTTCCTTGCGTCAGCTGCAAACTCTGGACACTTTCTCTCGATTTTTCTCCGCTGCGACCCATCAGCGGGTACTTTCAACTTCCCATATTTCTTACGGTCTTCTTTATGCCATCGCAACAACTTGGCATGCTCTATGCTATGGAACAAACATTTCAACCATGGTATTATAGGAGCATACCACATCACCTTGGCAGGAATCCTCTTCCTGGGGCGCTCGCCCTCAACATCACTAGGGTCATCGCGGCTGATCTTATAGCGCAATGCACCGCATACCGGGTATGCATTCAAATTCTTGTACTCCTCACCGCGGTAGAGGATGCAGTCATTACGGCATGCATGTATCTTCTGCACCTCTAATCCTAGAGGGCAGACAGCCTTCTTTGCTTCGTAAATACTGTTGGGAAATTCGTTGTCCTTTGGAAGCATTTCTTTAACATTTTCATAAACTTTAATCCCTTGTCAGATACACCATTCTCTGCCCTCCATTGCGGCAATTCCAGTGTGATACCCAGCTTTTTCTTGTCATCTTCATAATTTGGGTACAATAATTTCTTGTGATCCTCTAGCAAGCGCTACAACTTTAACTTCTCCTTTTCACTTGCGCGGTTTCTTTTTGCATCAGCAATGGCCCGACCAAGATCATCAGCAGGCTCATCTGATGCCTCTTCTTCATCTTCTTCCCCCATTGTAGTACCATCTATTCAGGGAACCTAGGATAGTTGTCATCATCCTCTTCTTCTTCATTCTCTTCCATTAGAACCTCTCTTTCTCCATGCTTGGTCCAACAATAATAGCCGGACATGAAACCGGACGTAAACAGGTTGACGTGAAGGACTTTTGAGCTAGAGTAATTTCTATCATTCTTACAGACACCACATGGACAACACATAAAACCATCCTTCTTGTTTGCCTTAGCCGCATGAAGAAAACTATGCACGCCATTAATGAACCGGGGAGAGCATCGGTCATCGTACATCCATTGCCGGCTCATCTTCATTACACAACACCGAAAAGACCAAATTAATACAAGTTCATACATAAAGTTCATACACACTTATTCTCATAAAACAACATACAATTATATAGCTAAAGCATTTAAATGCAACAACAAATGCGTTCAAAATTGCAACTAAGTAACAATTGATCCAACAACATAATGATACCAAGCCTCTTTATTAACGATATTTTTTCTAATCTTTCTAATCTTCAAGCGCATTGCATCCATCTTGATCTTGTGATCATCGACGACATCGGCAACATACAACTCCAATTTCATCTTCTCTTCTTCAATTCTTTTCAATTATTCTTTCAAATACTTGTTTTCTTTTTCAACTAAATTTAACTTCTCGATAAGAGGGTCTGTTGCAATTTCCGGTTCACATACCTCCTAGATAAAAACATCTATGTCAACTTGATGGGCATAATTGTCATAAACACGAAATGCAACAAATAGTTATACAAGATATTATACCACATCCGAATCATAAATCGGACGAGGGCCGACGGAGACGTATATCAAAACCATGGCACTACGTATAACAAACAATCATGCAAGTAAGAAAATTATACAAGCAACTACCTAAATCATACAAATAAGATTTTTTTTCACAAAAATGATAAGAACAAGAGCCTCACCAAGGTGGTGCTGGCGACGGGACGACGCTGGCGATCGACGGCGGTGAGGACGGGAAGGCACTTGGTAAACCACACCTACACATATGCAAACTAAGATGTTAATTTGAGCTCAAATTGCATATAAATTAAATAAACTCCCACATAATTACTCCCAAACTAAAACTCACAAATGAAGATACTTATAGAGCATGAAACGAGCTAAACTAGCAATGGGAGATGAAAGGACAAAGTTGCTAAACTTTTAGAACACTTGGATAGATGGAGTGCCTCAAATTTTCACAAATCTTGGTAAAAATGGAGGATGAACTCGAGCTAGGGGAAAAAACAGAGAGAAGAGAAAGGAGAATGCTTGGACTCGGGTTGGACGAAGGTTTTATATAGGGACATCTATAGTCCCGGTTGGTGATACAAACCGGGACTAAAGGTCAACCTCTAGTCCCGGTTTGTGATACCAACCGGGACTAAAGGGGCTCGCAGGGGCCCCAGCCTGACGCCAGCATGCCACCACCCCTTTAGCCCCGGTTGGTATCACCAACCGGGACTAGAGGTCAGAAATGAACCAGGACTAGGTGGCCGTGACATCTTCCGCTCCTAGCCGTTGGAACCGAGATTAGTGGTCCCAATAGTCCTGGGCCCAAACCTGACCGGGACTAATGCTCTAGACCAAAGCCCTGTTTTCTACTAGTGACTTTATGTAATATGTAGATGATAGACTGGTCGTTATTATAGATGCACCCTAGCTTGGGTGTGTCTAATATATTTTGCGCAGAGCTCACATACACGGTTGAAGAAAATATATGATCTTGATGTATTTGGAGTTGTATTAATTTGTGGAGGAGAATAATATGTGCACTCTGAATGTCTGCCTGCTGATAACCAGGTTCTGTAGATGAGTGTGTGCAGAACACTACAACCTGAAGAATTAGCTCCTGCAAAATAGGTCTTCCGCGTGCTTGTTGTGAATATTTGCGGTACAATTCAAAATTCATAATGCACCAAAGTTATTGTGTTGTGATGATCTGATTTAAAGATTTTAAATAATGTATTGTACAAATCAACATTTGAATTTGTACTCCAGGTCGTGATTCATCCTGAGGGGATTCACCGTTTATACTTGAACAATATTGTCTATCATTTTGCTTTCCTGAGTATTGCACAAGCCTGAGTAAATATAGGTCAAGGTAACCTAACCTTTTCGACAAATGTAACCTTATACTACAGATTCAATTAATACACGTTCTTATTGAGAAAGACTTACCAAATTCCGTCTTGCAATGGATAGCACGCTTGTAAATAATGGACGAGACAATTAACACTTTCTTCGTAGTGAAGAAACAACTATGTTTGCGCAAAGAATTTTAACTAAATTTTGAGCACATGTTTAATTTTTCTCCCGTTGCAACGCACGAGCTGCTAGTAGACATACAGAATTTCAGCCGAACCCCATGACCTTAGGAGCGAGCTCAAGCAGCTTGCCGAGCGCGTCCCGGGAGAACTTGCGCGAGAACATGAAACAGAACTCAACCGCCCCGCCGGCACGGCCGTAGCCGCACTCCCCGTTCCCTCGCCTCATCCCCTCCAGCAGCTCCGCCGTGACGTCCCTCACGCCGTAGCTTGCCGGGTGCGGGCCCGGTCTCGGCCAGGCGACGTACGTGAGGGTCTGGTTGGCGGCGCGCGCGCCCCAGCCCAGCAGGGTTACCAGTGTCGGCAGGTAGTGCTCCTCCATGTTGCCGATTCCGTGGTTGCCGCGGAACACGGCCATGTAACGCTCCTCGGCGACGAGCTCCACGGCGATCGCCCGGTCCATCTCGAACCATTGCGACCCCTTGCGCCACTGCGCGAGGCTGACGTTGTGTTCAGTGAAGAATGGGACATGCCGCGCGCGGGTGGGGAAGCTGTCGATGAAGCTGGCGTTGGAGCCAATGAGGAAGGCGTAGGCGGCCGGGAAGGAGAGAAGAGGAATGCACGTCTCCGACAGCAGCGCGAACCGCGCGTTGCCGAGGTCCAGTAGCGCCGTTGCCACCAGTCGCCGCTCCGCGTGCACGAGGTTCATGTCGCCCCAGCTGGTGTTCTGCGTGTACAATGAGATCATCAGGTAACATAGACGCATGTGGGGGGCGGTTTTCGTGTTTTGACCTTTTTGCTATAGTTTAGCCGCTGACACCATCCAAAGGTATTTCGGGATCTGACACTTTTTCTACCGCCAGGGTCGATGGTCGTAGGGTATAATAGCCTACCGCTAAGGACCCTAGAGGTAGGCAACTTATCCACGTCAGCGCAGTGTTGATCTACCGCAAAACAGTCTAGCGGTATGTGTACCCCTACCGCCAATGCGTCCAACGGTAGGTGAGTAGTGAGTACACACTGTATCTGATACTTAAAAAAAAATGCGGTAGGGCATGCGTTCCTACCGCCAAGGGTCTTGGCGGTAGACTGATACCCTACCGTCATCGACCCATGCGGTAGAAAAAAGTTAAATCCCGAAATACTTTCGGATGGGGTCTAATGCGATTAAACTTTTCATAAGATGATCAGGTAAAATAGTTTTCATGTATAATGGGGCATGACAAGTAAATTAATCACAAGCGGGGATAGCTCAGTTGGGAGAGCGTCAGACTGAAGATCTGAAGGTCGCTTGTTCGATCCACGCTCACCGCATCACCTTTTTATTTTGCTTGCACGTTACCTGGCTTGGGATCATGCGGCCGTAGAAGACGGAGTCGGCCGGCGGCGAGCCGGTGTAGGCGGGGCTCGCGTGCACGTAGATGGAGTAGAGCCCCTCGTGTCCGGCGAAGAACTTCTCCCACAAGGGCCGCAGCGGCAGGTCCCCCCTCACGAGGAACAGGAATGCCACCTTGGGCACGATGCGCCACGGCACGCGGCCGACCATGGGCACCATGGACGCCCTCCAGAAGAGCTCCTCGTCGGTCATGTTGTGCATGAGGCCGCCGCTCGGCGCGAGGAAGTCCGCGAACCCCAAGCTCGCCGGCGGGGACGGCGCCGGCTGCCGCGAGGGAGGAGAGGGCAGCGGTGGGCCAACGACGCACGCTGTCTCTGGGGATGGCGAAGGCGACTGTGTGGGTAACTCTATCACCGGCGACGGCGCGGGCGCGTGCGGGGGCAGCGGTGACCGCGAGCGTAGGAGAGATGGCAACGGCTGCAGGAAAGGAGGGAGGTAGGAATCGTGGAAGTTGGCGGTGCACACCATGCCGAGGACGAAGCCGATGGAGAGGAGCAGCAGCATGGTGACCACATTGGGGAGGACGCTCCCTGAGTGGAGGGCTGGCATGGGCTTGGCCGTGCTGCTGGCCATGCTATGCCTCTAGCTTAGCACACGTTTAGGGGAGAATGAAGCTCCTGGTTAATACATGGAACGGTAGACCACGTGCTTTGGTTCACATTGCTTCATCTTGCAAAAAGTTGGTAGTACTATTAATTTTAGGGATTTTAGGGTATCTTGGACGCTGACCCCAAAACCGTCTGCATCCGTCCGGCACGGTGACAGGAGTACAGGACACCGCAAAGCCATCCAGCGCCAATGCCGATCGGTTCGTAGAGCAGTCTGGGCCGTCTTTTCCCCCGCAAACTGAAACAAAATCAGATGATTTTGCAAGAGTCCCGACACCAGCCATGTAGGACTCCGACATCCCAGGTCTATCCAAAATTAAGTTGGAGACTTCGCTTTTGTAGCTGGTCATACTGTTTCCGTGAGCTCGGAAACGAGCGTGGGCGGGCGAGTAGGAGGGGTCTGCGAGGGGGGAAGGAAGGGGTCGAGCCCTACGACGTCGGGGACCAAATTATACTTGCCAAGGAGGCATGGACGATGGCCGCCGCGTGGCGATCCCCGGTCATGGACGCGTTCAGGTCGTCCACCCATCCTTGTGAACAGAGGAAGGAGATGAGAGGGGAGTTGGGTTGGGCCGTGCACTGTGCACGTAGCCCCAGTCCAACAGTCACTAGTAGAAAAAGGCTCATTTGTCCCGGTTCCAGAGGCCCATTTGTCCTGGTTCTGGAACCGGGACTAAAGCCCATCACCTTTAGTCCCGGTTCGCTTACGAACCGGAACATATGGTGCTCCACGTGGCCGCTGCGGCGAGCCCAGGCAGGAAGGCCTTTAGTCCGGTTGGTAACACCAACCAGGACCAAAAAGCATCAACGCGTCAGCAGCTCAGGAGCTGGGGTTTTTTTGAAAGGGGGGGTGGGAGTTTCATATACTCCCGCCATTTTTATATACAAGGCCACTATGTGAAACACATTTTGCATCTATATAACACCACCAACAATAATCAAGGCAAATATTAATAATGTTTCCTCGTAGTAACCCATGTCTTAATTACTAGCATGCATGTAGTGGATAACACACTCACCTACTTCCTCTCCCATAGCCACTTAGTTTCCTCTAATGTGCATGCACCCTATTAATTAACCCGGTAAACGAGAAAACAAATTGGCTTGTGAAGCACACATTAATTTTTGTCTTGGTACCTATAATTTGAATTTGTGGCCTTGTATATAAAAATGGAGGGAGTATTGTGTTAGCTAGCTAATAGCTAGAGAGAAGTGACCTCTCTTATCTCCGTACTTGGTCGACGCTACGTACTATACATATAAAAAGGACTCGACGCGCTAGCTAATAAGAAAATGAAGAAAACCATTAGGTACACAAGATCATCATGAACATATACGGAGAGAAGTGATCGACCTCTCTTTCTCCGAGAGATTGGTCGAACAACAAGTTTTCGTATATCTATCCGACGCTACTAGTTACATATATACAATATAAGATCTCTTAAAATCCTTAACATATGAAGTCAAGTTCCACATGGTATTCTTCGGCTGGATTGATGACGTGGTCAAGAAAGAATCCCGCTAATTCCTCTTGAATTACTCGTATGCGATCTTGTGGTAGGAGTTCATCCCGCATCCGCCAGATCTAAATTGAAGAAGAGGGTCAATACATGTGTATGAATGAAACTCAGCACAAATGATGGTAATAAAATAAAATTGTGGATATTTTGCTTACGCACTTCATATTGTTTTTCAGAGTAGCCCCGCTTATTAGAGGCTGATACGTCTCCAACGTATCTATAATTTTTGATTGTTTCATGCTATTATATTATCTGTTTTGGATGTTTATGGGCATTATTAAACATTTTTCTATTATTTTTGGGACTAACTATTGACCCAGAGCCCAGTGTCAGTTCCTGTTTTTCCCCTTGTTTCAGTGTTTCGAAGAAAAGGAATATCAAACGGAGTCGAAATGGAATGAAACCTTCTGGAGAAGTTATTTTTGGAAGGAAAGCAACCCGGGAGACTTGGAGTCCACGTCAAGGAAGAAACGAGGGAGGCACGAGTTAGGGGGCGCGCCCACCCCCCTACAGCGCGCCCTCCACCCTCGTGGGCCCCTCGTGGCTCCCCTGACGTACTTCTTCCTCCTATATATACCCATATACCCTAAAACAATCGGGGAACAGAATAGATCGGAAGTTCCGCCGCCGCAAGCCTCTGTAGCCACAAAAAACCAATCGGGACCCTGTTCCGGCACCCTGCCGGAGGGGGGATCCCTCACCGGTGGCCATCTTCATCATCCCGGCGCTCTTCATGACGAGGAGGGAGTAGTTCACCCTCAGGGCTGAGGGTATGTACTAGTAGCTATGTGTTTGATCTCTCTCTCTCTCATGTTCTTGATTTGGCACGATCTTGATGTATCGCGAGCTTTGCTATTATAGTTGGATCTTATGTTGCTTCTCCCCCTCTACTCTCTTGTAATGGATTGAGTTTTCCCTTTGAAGTAATCTTATCAGATTGAGTCTTTAATGACTTGAGAACACTTGATGTATGTCTTGCCGTGCGTATCTGTGGTGACAATGGGATATCACGTGATTCACTTGATGTATGTTTTGGTGATCAACTTGCGGGTTCCGCCCATGAACTTATGCATAGGGGTTGGCACACGTTTTCGTCTTGATTCTTCGGTAGAAACTTTGGGGCACTCTTTCAAGTACTTTGTGTTGGATTGAATAGATGAATCTGAGATTGTGTGATGCATATCGTATAATCATACCCACGGATACTTGAGGTGCAATTGAAGTATCTAGGTGACATTAGGGTTTTGGTTGATTTGTATCTTAAGGTGTTATTCTAGTACGAACTCTAGGGCTTTTTGTGACACTTATAGGAATAGACCCATAGATTTATTGGAAAGAATAACTTTGAGGTGGTTTCGTACCCTACCATAATCTCTATGTTTGTTTTCCGCTATTAGTGTCTTTGGAGTGACTCTTTGTTGCATGTCGAGGGATAGTTATATGATCCAAGTATGTTATTATTGTTGAGAGAACTTGCACTAGTGAAAGTATGAACCCTAGGCCTTGTTTCCTATCATTGCAATACCGTTTACGCTCACTTTTATCATTAGTTACCTTGCTGTTTTTATATTTTCAGATTAGGAAAACCTATATCTACCATCCATATTGCACTTGTATCACCATCTCTTCACCGAACTAGTGCACCTATACAATTTACCATTGTATTGGGTGTGTTGGGGACACAAGAGACTCTTTGTTATTTGGTTGCAGGGTTGCTTGAGAGAGACCATCTTCATCCTACGCCTTCCACGGATTGATAAACCTTAGGTCATCCACTTGAGGGAAATTTGCTACTGTCCTACAAACCTCTGCACTTGGAGGCCCAACAACGTCTACAAGAAGAAGTTTGCGTAGTAGACATCAAGCTCTTTTCTGGCGCCGTTGCCGGGGAGGCTAGGTAAGCGGCACTCACACCCCGTCAACTAAGCAGTTTCTGGCGCCGTTGCCGGGAAGGTGAGTGCTTGGAGGTATATCTTTAGATCTTGCAATCTAATCTTTTTGTTTCTTGTTTTATTACTAGTTTAGTTTATAAAACAAAACTACCAATAAAATGGAATTGAGTTTGTCTCACATGCTTCACCTTTTTATTATCTTTCATGAGTATGATGGAAAGGAAAATCATGCCAAAGTGTTAGAAGAAGAATGCATTAACATGTTTGGCACTAAATCTTTGTATGATGAGCATGATTGCAATGTTGTTAGTATGAATTCCTTGAATATCCATGATGCTAATGATATGCCAAGCCACAAGCTTGGGGAAGCTATGTTTGATGAAGATGATATTTTTTGTCCCCCAAGCTTTGATGAGCAAATTTACTATGATGAAAGGATGCCTCCTATCTATGATGATTATTGTGATGACACCTATGCTATAAAGAATAATGCTAACCTTGAAACTTGTCATCTTGATCTTAATTTTCATTCACATGATAGTTATTTTGTTGAGTTTGCTCCCACTACTATTCATGAGAACAAATTTGTTTATGCGGAGAGTAATCAAATTTCTATGCTTGTAGATCATGAAAAGAATGCTTTAGGTGATGGGTATATTGTTGAATTGATTCATGATGCTACTGAAAATTATTATGAGGGAGGAATATATGCTTGTAGGAATTGCAATAATATCAAGTTTCCTCTCTATGTGCTTAAATTTTTAAAGTTATGCTTGTTTTGCCTTCCTATGCTAGTTGATTATTGTTCCCATAAGTTGTTTGCTCAAAAAAATCCCTATGCATAGGAAGTGGGTTAGACTTAAATGTGCTAGTCATATTCTTCATGATGTTCTCTTTATGTTTCAATTATTATCTTTTATGTGAGCATCATTGAAATCATCATGCCTAGCTAGAGGCGTTAAACGATAGCGGTTGTTGGGAGGCAACCCAATGTTATTTTAGTTTCTTGCTTTTTGGTTCTGTTTAGTAATAAATAATCCACTAGCTTCTGTTTAGATGTGGTTTTGTGTTTTAATTAGTGTTTGTGCCAAGTAGAACCTTTGGGAAGACTTGGGTGAAGTCTTTATGATCAGGCTGTAAGAAACAGAAACTTTAGCACTCACGAGATTAGCTAAAACTTTTTACTGGAGAGTTCTATTTAGTTGATTCTTTTTGCAGATGACTACTAGAAAAATTCCTCAGGTCCACCAATTTATTTTAGAATTTTTGGTGTTCCATAAGTATACGTTTTATACAGATTACTACAGACTGTTCTATTTTTGACAGATTCTGTTTTCTATGTGTTGTTTGCTTATTTTGATGAACCTATGGCTAGTAAAATAGTTTATAAACCATAGTGAAGTTGGAATACAGTAGGTTTAACACCAATATAAATAAATGATGAGTACATTACAGTACCATGAAGTGGTGTTTTGTTTCGCTAACAGAGCTTACGAGTTTTCTGTTGAGTTTTGTGTTGTGAAGTTTTCAAGTTTTGGGTAAAGATTCGATGGACTATGGAATAAGGAGTGGCAAGAGCCTAATATTGGGGATTCCCAAGGCACCCCAAGGTAATATTCAAGGATAACCAAGAGCCTAAGCTTGGGGATGCCCCGGAAGGCATTCCCTCTTTCGTCTTCGTTCATCGGTAACTTTACTTGGAGCTATATTTTTATTCACCACATGATATGTGTTTTGCTTGGAGCGTCATTTTATTTTCTTTTGTTTTGCTTGCTGTTTGAATAAAATAACAAGATCTGAAATTATTAAATGTTAGAGAGTCTTTACATAGTTGCATAATTATTCGACTACTCATTGACCTTCACTTATATCTTTCGGAGTAGTTTGTCATTTGCTCTAGTGCTTCACTTATATCTTTTAGAGCACGGCGGTGGATTTATTTTGAAGAAATATATGAACTCTCATGCTTCACTTATATTATTTGGAGAGTCTTTAGAACAGCATGGTAATTTGCTTTGGTTATGAATTTAGTCCTAATATGATGGGCATCCAAGAGGGATATAATAAAAACTTTCATATAAAGTGCATTGAATACTATGAGAAGTTTGATTTTTTATGATTGTTTTGAGATATGAAGATGGTGATATTAGAGTCATGCTAGTTGAGTAGTCGTGAATTTGAAAGATACTTGTGCTAAAGTTTGTGATTCCCATAGCATGCACGTATGGTGAACTGTTATGTGATGAAGTCGGAGCATGATTTATTTATTGATTGTCCTCCTTATGAGTGGCGGTCGGGGACGAGCGATGGTCTTTTCCTACCAATCTATCCCCCTAGGAGCATGCGCGTAGTACTTCGTTTCGATAACTAATAGATTTTTGCAATAAGTATGTGAGTTCTTTATGACTAATGTTGAGTTCATGGATTATACGCACTCTCATCCTTCCACCATTGCTAGCCTCTCTAATACCGCGTACCTTTCGCCGGTATCATACACCCACCATATACCTTCCTCAAAACAGCCACCATACCTACCTATTATGGCATTTTCATAGCCATTCCGAGATATATTGCCATGCAACTTACCACCGTTCCATTTATTATGACACGCTTCATCATTGTCATATTTCTTTGCATGATCATGTAGTTGACATCATATTTGTGGCAAAGCCACCATTCATAACTCTTCCATACATGTCACTCATGAGTCATTGCATATCCCGGTACACCGCCGGAGGCATTCATATAGAGTAATATTTTGTTCTAAGTATTGAGTTGTAGTTCTTGAGTTGTAAGTAAATAAAAGTGTGATGATCATCATTATTAGAGCATTATCCCAGTGAGGAAAGGATGATGGATACTATGATTCCCCCACAAGTCGGGATGAGACTCTGGACTAAAAACTAGAAAAAAAGAGGCCATAAAAAAAGAGAAAAGGCCCAAATAAAAAAATTATAAAAAATAAAAAATGAGAGAAAAAGAGAGAAGGGGCAATGCTACTATCCTTTTACCACACTTGTGCTTCAAAGTAGCACCATGATCTTCATGATAG
Source organism: Aegilops umbellulata (assembly GCA_032464435.1). Lineage (NCBI taxonomy): Eukaryota > Viridiplantae > Streptophyta > Magnoliopsida > Poales > Poaceae > Aegilops > Aegilops umbellulata. The sequence goes on along the minus strand of CP136060.1, from coordinate 642,408,515 downwards.
AGAGTCTCATATGTTGTCACTTTCATATACTAGTGGGAATTTTACATTATAGAACTTTGCTTGTATATTCCAATGATGGGCTTCCTCAAAATGCCCTAGGTCTTTGTGAGCAAGCAAGTTGGATGCACACCCACTTGGTTTCTTTTGTTGAGCTTTCATATACTTATAGCTCTAGTGCATCCATTGCATGGCAATCCCTACTCACTCACATTGATATCTATTGATGGGCATCTCCATAGCCCGTTGATACGCCTAGTTGATGTGAGACTATCTTCTCCCTTTTTTGTCTTCTCCACAACCACCATTCTATTCCACATATAGTGCTATATCCATGGCTCACACTCATGTATTGCGTGAAGATTGAAAAAATTTGAGAACATCGAAAGTATGAAGCAATTGCTTGGCTTGTCATTGGGGTTGTGCATGATTTAAATACTTTGTGTGGTGAAGATAGAGCATAGCCAGACTATATGATTTTGTAGGGATAGCTTTTTTTGGCCATGTTATTTTCAGAAGACATGATTACTTTGTTAGTATGCTTGAAGTATTATTATTTTCATGTCAATATTAAACTTTTGTCTTGAATCTTATGGATCTGATTCATGCCACAATAAAGAAAATTACATTGAGAAATATGCTAGGTAGCATTCCACATCAAAAATTCTGTTTTTATCATTTACCTACTCGAGGACGAGCAGGAATTAAGCTTGGGGATGCTAATACGTCTCCAACGTATCTATAATTTTTTATTGTTCCATGCTATTATATTATCTGTTTTGGATGTTTATTGGCCTTATTAAACACTTCTATATTATTTTTGGGACTAACCTATTGACCCAAAGCCCAGTGTCAGTTCCTGATTTTTCCATTGTTTCAGTGTTTCGAAGAAAAGGAATATCAAACGGAGTCGAAACAGAATGAAACTTTCTGGAGAAGTTATTTTTGGAAGGAAAGCAACCCGGGAGACTTGGAGTCCACGTAAAGGAAGAAACGAGGGAGGCACGAGGTAGGGGGCGCGCCCACCCCCCTAGGGCGCGCCCTCCAGCCTCGTGGGCCCCTTGTGGCTCCCCTGACGTACTTCTTCCTCCTATATATACCCAAATACCCTAAAACGATCGGGGAACAGAATAGATCGGGAGTTCCGCCGCCGCAAGCCTCTGTAGCCACCAAAAACCAATCGGGACCCTGTTCCGGCACCCTGCCAGAGGGGGGATCCCTCACCGGTGGCCATCTTCATCATCCCGGCGCTCTCCATGACGAGGAGGGAGTAGTTCACCCTAGGGGCTGATGGTATGTACTAGTAGCTATGTGTTTGATCTCTCTCTCTCTCTCTCTCTCTCTCTCTCTCTCTCGTGTTCTTGATTAGGCACGATCTTTATGTCTCGCGAGCTTTGCTATTATATTTGGATCTTATGTTGCTTCTCCCCCTCTACTCTCTTGTAATGGATTGAGTTTTCCCTTTGAAGTAATCTTATTGGATTGAGTCTTTAATGACTTGAGAACACTTGATGTATGTCTTGTCGTGCGTATCTGTGGTGACAATGGGATACCACGTGATTTACTTGATGTATGTTTTGCTGATCAACTTGCGGGTTCCGCCCATGAACTTATGCATAGGGGTTGGCACACGTTTTCGTCTTGATTCTCCGGTAGAAACTTTGGGGCACTCTTTGAAGTACTTTGTGTTGGATTGAATATATGAATCTGAGATTGTGTGATGCATATCGTATAATCATACCCACGGATACTTGAGGTGACATTGGAGTATCTAGGTGACATTAGGGTTTTGGTTGATTTGTATCTTAAGGTGTTATTCTAGTACGAACTCTAGGGCTGTTTGTGACACTTATAGGAATAGCCCCATAGATTTATTGGAAAGAATAACTTTGAGGTGGTTTCATACCCTACCATAATCTCTTCGTTTGTTCTCCGCTATTAGTGTCTTTGGAGTGACTCTTTGTTGCATGTTGAGGGATAGTTATATGATCCAAGTATGTTGTTATTGTTGAGAGAACTTGCACTAGTGAAAGTATGAACCCTAGGCCTTGTTTCCTATCATTGCAATACCATTTACGCTCATGATAAATGTTTATTATAAATATGCCCTAGAGGCAATAAGAAAGTTATTATTTATTTCCTTATTCTCATGATAAATGTTTATTATTCATGCTTGAATTGTATTAACCGGAAACATAATACATGTGTGAATACATAGACAAACATAGTGTCACTAGTATGCCTCTACTTGATTAGCTCGTTGATCAAAGATGGTTATGTTTCCTAGCCATAGACATGAGTTGTCATTTGATTAACGGGATCACATCATTAGGAGAATGATGTGATTGACTTGACCCATTCCGTTAGCTTAGCACTCGATAATTTAGTATGTTGCTATTGCTTTCTTCATGACTTATGCATGTTCCTATGACTATGAGATTATGCAACTCCCGTTTACCGGAGGAACACTTTGTGTGCTACCAAACGTCACAACATAACTGGGTGATTATAAAGGTGCTCTACAGGTGTCTCCAAAGGTACATGTTGGGTTGGCGTATTTCGAGATTAGGATTTGTCACTCCGATTGTCGGAGAGGTATCTCTGGGCCCTCTCGGTAATGCACATCACTTAAGCCTTGTCACTCCGATTGTGAGATGATGTATTACGGAATGAGTAAAGAGACTTGCCGGTAACGAGATTAAACTAGGTATTGAGATACCGACGATCGAATCTCGGGCAAGTAACATATCGATGACAAAGGGAACAACGTATGTTGTTATGCGGTCTGACCGATAAAGATCTTCGTAGAATATGTAGGAGCCAATATGAGCATCCAGGTTCCGCTATTGGTTATTGACCGGAGACGTGTCTTGGTCATGTCTACATTGTTCTCGAACCCGTAGGGTCCGCACGCTTAAGGTTACGATGACAATTTCATTATGAGTTTATATATTGATGTACCGAAGGTTGTTCGGAGTCCCGGATGTGATCACGGACATGACGAGGAGTCTCAAAATGGTTGAGACATAAAGATCGATATATTGGACGACTATATTCGGACACAGGAAGTGTTCCGGGTGATTTCGAAGAAAACCGGAGTGCCGGAAGGTTTACCGGAACCCCCCAGGGAAGTATTGGGCCTTAGTGGGCCTGAGGGGAGAGAGAGGGCAGCAGCCCAGGAGGTGGCGCGCCCCCTCCCATGGGGAGTCCGAATTGGACTAGGGGAGGGGGCGCGGCCCCTCTTTCCCTCTCCCTCTCCCTCTCTTTCCTTCCCCCTTCTCTCTTCCTAGTTGGACTAGGAAAGGGGAGTCCTACTCCTACTAGGAGGAGGACTCCCCCCTCCGTGGCGCGCCCCAAGGGCCGTCCGGCCTCCCCCCTTGCTCCTTTATATACGGGGGCAGGGGGCACCTCTAGACACAAGTTGATCTTCGTGATCGTTCTCTTAGCCGTGTGCGGTGCCCCCTCCACCATAATCCTCGATAATATTGTAGCAGTGCTTAGGCGAAGCCCTGCGACGGTAGAACATCAAGATCGTCACCACACCATCGTGCTGACAGAACTCTTCCCCGACACTTTGCTGGATCGGAGTCCGGGGATCGTCATCGAGCTGAACGTGTGCTAAAACTCGGAGGTGCCGTAGTTTCGGTGCTTGATCGGTCGGGCCGTGAAGACGTACGACTACAACAACCGCGTTGTCATAACGCTTCCGCTATCGGTCTACGAGGGTATGTAGACAACACTCTCCCCTCTCGTTGCTATGCATCACCATGATCTTGCGTGTGCGTAGGAAATTTTTTCAAATTACTACGTTCTCCAACACCTATATCTACCATCCATATTGCACTTGTATCACCATCTCTTCGCCGAACTAGTGCACCTATATACAGTTTACCATTGTATTGGGTGTGTCGGGGACACAAGAGACTCTTTGTTATTTGGTTGCAGGGTTGCTTGAGAGAGACCATCTTCATCCTATGCCTCCCGTGGATTGATAAACCTTAGGTCATCCACTTGAGGGAAATTTGCTACTGTCCTACAAACCTTTGCACTTGGAGGCCCAACAACGTCCACAAGAAGAAGGTTGTGTAGTAGACATCAGAGGCCGTCGCGTTGTAGATGAACTCGCAAACGTAGTATCCACAGAAATCATTCCCGCGTTCCTGCCACAAGCACTTTACGAGAAATAGAGGTCAATCAAACTGATAAGTAAGCATGCTAAATGGTATTGATGAAACTAGCTAGAATCAATGGGAGATGCGCAAAACTAGGTAGTAGTACTTACTTTCGGGTGTTTAAATCGCAGCTCGGTTGGCAGTCCCGGAGAAATTGCGGTGAACTCTTTCCAAACCCTGCCATACAAAGAAAATAATTACTTGATATCAGGAAATGAACAAAGTTGTCGATATGGTGCGATAATGATCGATTGAACTTACTTCTGGAGCATTTGAGTCATTTCCGCATCCTCGAGATCTTTTCGTCTCGAGTCTAAGACGGTTACTACTCCCTGCTCGAGCTTAATCTCCAGGAGATAAAGTGGAAGTTGCGCAGGCATGCATAACTCAACAGTTACATTATAATAACCTCGAGTAATAAGGGAAATCGAATATGCAAAAGACAGTACCACTCACTTGAAGTTGTAAGGAAAGAGTATTTTATCTTTGCTTTGATTCATGTATGACATTTGGGTTAATGAACCCAATGTCATAAATTTGTGCTTTTTTGCATTCGACGATCTTCAATCTGCATAATATAGTGAGGATAATTATATATACATGCAATGAAAGAGCTGAGCTATGTATAGAGACTTAATTACAGAAAGTAGTACTTACAGACAGTAGCAAGCCACGAGTGATTTGTCAAGGGCCTTTTGATTGTAGAACTGGAAAAACTCGTCAAAATCAACAATTAACAGGTCTTGTCCAATGAAGTCGTGGTCATCTTTAATTCTCATCGACAAAGCATCCTTCCCAGACTTGTTGCAGGTTTTCATGTACCATTGATGGAATCTTCGCATCATCGTTGTTAGAGGAGGACTTCCATCTTTGGCGAGAGGCTTCCCCTACTGGTATTTGAATTCGTCCACCTCCATTGTATCAAAATGTACATCATCGCCCAGGTAATCACCAGGATTAGTATCGGGCACCATCCCCGGCAGATTTGCGACGATATCGCTAGACACCTTGAGCGGGGGCCATGATTGGTTCACCTGTTCGCAGAGCTGGGGAATTTTTTTCCACTTTTTCGTTCTGCTAACCTTGTATCACTTGAAGTAGTTCCCGACCGGCGCGCATCTTCTAGTGTCTTTTTAAGAGCACGGACATGGTTTTCATCCAGTGAAGGCGGTAGTGGTCGCTTCAGGGCATCGATAGTGCACTTCGCTTTCACCGGATCTATCGTCTCCTTCGGAAGTGGAGGTTTCTTTGCAAAAAAGTCCTTCACATAGGCTTCGCAGATCTTTGTGTTTTCCTCCATGGTCCTATTGTATGGTAACTTCTCTAGAGGCTTGAGAGATGGACCGTATCTGTATTGCCTCCCACCTCTGGTTGTACTGCTAGACGCCGGAGCGGCGGCGTCTCTCTTCCGTTGTTATAGGAGCATACTGCTACCTCTTGAGCACTACGTTGGTTTTCCCTTGAAGAGGAAAGGGTGATGCAGTAAAGTAGCGTAAGTATTTCCCTCAGTTTTTGAGAACCAAGGTATCAATCCAGTAGGAGGCCACGCTCAAGTCCCTCGCACCTACACAAACAAATAAAAACCTCGCAACCAACGCAATAAAGGGGTTGTCAATCCCTTCACGGTCACTTACGAAAGTGAGATCTGATAGATATAATAAGATAATATTTTTGGTATCTTATAATAAAGATGCAAACTAAAATAAAAGGCAATAAAAATAGCTATGTGTTGGAAGACTAATATGATGGAAAATAGACCCGGGTGTCGTGGTTCTAAGTCTGACAGTAGTGTAGGGGGGTAAGTATGGAGAGGCAAGATCCTAGCTATGGAGTAGTTGTAGACACACAAGTTTTACGAGTTCAGGCCCTTCTCAGAGGAAGTAATAGCCCTACGTCTCGGAGCCCGGAGGCGGTCGACTGGATTATGGGTGTATGAATTACAGGGGTGCGAACCCTTTACACTGAGGAGGGGGGTGGCTTATAGAGTTCGCCAGACCCCTCCGACCCTCAGTTATGCAGGGTCTAAGGTATATTAAGGTCGGGCGTTACTGGTAACGCCACTAATAAAGTGCTATGAAGACCATAAAAGCCACTTAATGCCCGTCCGATAGCGAGTGGAGTGACTTTAGATCTCCTGGCCGTCGAGTGGGCGGATCTTGGTCGAGTGGTAGTCTTCATGGTCGAGTGTCTTCGAGTTCGTCGAGTGGATCACCTCCAAGTCGATTGAGAGGTGATTTATTCTAGGGATGTCCTTGGGGAGGGTAGTTTGGACAGGTCCATGACCCTACCCTAGGTACGTAGCTTCATCATTAGCCCCCGAATGGATCGAGGTTTGAGTGGGGAAGGAGTTGAGCACTCATCCGACCCATTCTTCGTGTCATGAGTATATCTTGTCTTGGATCAATGAACATGGGCGTCGTTACCAACTTCTTTTCCAGTCGCCTTGATCCATTCATAATTTTCTTTAGTTGAGTGAATTTCTTTACTTAAAGATTCCCGACTGGCTGCATGGAGGAGATCTTCCACCTGACGAGTTGTTATGTTGCCCGCGGATTTCGCGGGATTCGAATTTCGGGAAGTGCGCGGGACGGGAGAGGCCGCAGTAATCGGATGGGATAGAACGGAGTCTCCTCAATCTCCGCGCCGCCTTTTTCGCCACGTATCGCGCGCGCGACTGTTGCGGGATTTGACAGGATCGCCTGGGCCTATAAGTCAGCCACTCGGAAGTGACCCCATATAAGCTGCCGGCCCAGGGCTTTTGAACAGTGTACCTTCACTTTTCCCTTTCCTCTCGAATTCCTCTGCCACCTCTGCCTTCGTCTCAATGCCGCCGGCCCGCTCGAGCTTCCTCTGCAGCAATGGTGAAGGAGAGGACGGCGGCTCTGGAGCGCGCGAAGAAAGCGACGGTGCAGGCAAAGGGGAAGAAGTCCGGTCGGGGCGGATCTTCTTCGAGGTCCGCCCTGCCAACGGGCTGGATCCAGGGCGATTGGATGCCTTCGGCGATCAGGCAGGACGACCTCGATGATCTGGTCGATGGGGGGTTCATTCCTCATAAATTTGCGCGTCTTCCGGGGAATGAGATCGAACTGCAGCCTCGCGAGGGTGAGTGTGTCCTCATCGCTACTCACGTCGACCGCGGATTTTCTCTGCCCCCTCATTCTTTTTTCTGGAGCTTCTTGAACTTTTTCGGGGTGCAGCTCCATCATTTTACCCCAAATTCCATCGTGTATCTTGCTGCCTTTGTATCTTTGTGCGAGAACTTCTTGGGTTGCCGTCCCCATTGGGGCCTCTTCAAGCACATTTTCACTTGTCGTTCTCAGTCGGTTAAGAAAGCCAACTCGAGTGACGATAGGACGCAAGTGGTTCAGATGTGCGGGGGTCTTGGGATCCAGATGAGGAGCAAAAGTTCTTTTCCAGCTATGACTCTTCCCGAGTCTGTCCGCGGGTGGCAGTCGACATGGTTCTACTGCAAAGACCAGGCGACTCCAGGACAGGCGACGGGTCTTCCTCCTTTTTCCCTGAATCGAGCAGAAAAGCCTTCCTCTTTGAAAGTGACACCGGAAGAAAGGGCGCAAGTCAAAGTGCTGGTCGGTCGAGTGGTTCAGCTCGTCCACGACGGGGTGACTGGTATGGATTTATTAGAGGTCTTTCTCCGTAGGCGCATCCAACCGCTCCAAGCTCGTGACCATCCGATGCGGATGTACTCGGGCCTCGAAGACACCACTCGGATCCATCCGGAGGAGGTCGACGATGCGATGTTGGAGGGGTGGCTGTCGAGTATCACGGGGAACAAGGACAACCCCGAGGAGCCAGGAGGATTCCTCCACTCGACCAGACGTACGAAGTAGACCAGGTCCGATTATGCATCTGTGACTGCAACCTTGCTTTCTTCATTCTGTTTACTTAACATCAATCGACTGACTCTTGTCTTGCTTGTTGTCCTCCAGGCCATTACTGATATGTATTCGATGCCCAACGGGGCGCAAGAGCAGGCCGAGGAGGGGGAGGCGAGCGGAGGCGAAAGCGGAGAGGAGTGGCACTCTAACGGAGAAGGGGAGAAGAACGACGACGATGACTCCAGTGAAGAGGAGGAGGAAGAAGCCGATCCTCCCCATTTAGAAAGGCGATCCAAGCTCACCCACGACCCTGCGCGCGAACGTGGCAAGGCGGCCGTGCCTGTTGGGCAGTCATCTAAACACCCTCGGACGTCTTCTCCGGCGCTGACTGAAAAAGCACCCAAGCATCCACGATCGGCGTCGTCAAAGCCACCGAAGGCCCTGCCCAAGATGAAGATGACCGTTCCCACCATCTCTGGGTAACAGCAGAACTTGCATTTTTTTTGTTGAGCATGGATAGGCTCTTGGTCGACTCGTTGACTGAACCGACTGGTTTCTGAAATCTGCAGTGCTGCTACCCCCGAGATCTCTGCCAGGAACGATGACCAGGAAATGGAAGACGCTGTTACCTCCAACCTTGGTGCGTTTTCTGATGTTTCACTCTTGGTCGATTGACGGTCTCCTCTGGTCGATTGGATTTTCGTCTTTAACTTTGGATTTTTCTTATAGCTCCTCCTCATGTCATTGATCTCCCTGATGATGATGACGAAGTGCCGCTAAGGGCGAGGAAGAATAGGAAGGCGTCGACTGGCAAGACACCACAGGCTGCATCAGCGCCTGAGACAGGAGTTCAGGAGGGTGGTAATACCACTCGAACTTCTGTGTCCTTCGCTGTGCCGCTGACAAGTGTCCGGCCTTCATCGTCGACTGCTGATCCGCCCTCCCTTTTTGCCACACACCACGTCCCAGAGAACCAAGTGGGTGCTGCTAAAGAGGCTATACGCCAGGCGGGGATCATGATGGAGCAGGTGAAGGTGGTCCGGGAAGCCAGCCAAGCGGCCTACGATGCCAGTTCAGTGCTTCAAAGTAGTGTCCAGGTTAGTTGATCACCGCTTGTTCTGTTAGGATGTGCTATCTGAAGACTCACTTTTCCGAAGATCTTTGCATCTGTACACCCACTGGGTGTGTCGATTGAACTTTTTGGACTAGTGGGGGCACGCTGAGTGCACCCACTGGGTGTAGTCCCCGAGACTACGGTGGACTACTGGCAGTCGACTGTAGTCTTTATATTGTGTTGCTTCACTCGAATTTCTTCACTCAGTTTGGTCAGGCCATTCCGAATGGAATCTTGGAACCAGTGGGGGCACGCTGAGTGCACCCACTGGGTGTAGTCCCCGAGACCATGGTCAACTGCTGGCAGTCGACTAAGGTCTGAAGAACCCCCGGCCATAACCTCTTAGTCTCTTTCGGTCGACTGGTCGAGCCGAGTCAGTCAAACCAGTGGGGCACGCTTGAGTGCACCCACTGGGTGTAGTCCCCGAGACTACTGTCGGATATTTTTGATTCGACTGTAGTCTTAGAAATGTTACGATTTTTCTCTTAGTCACTCGAAAGCAACCTATCTTTGACGTCTGTCGACTGACTTTTTGCAGAAATCCTGCGAGCTTGTGGCTCACTATACTGAATTGGAAAACAAACAGATCCAGCTCAACCTCGACTTGAAGCTTGCCCAGGAGAACTTGCAGAAGGCGAGGGACGAAGCACAAGGTATGGTTGGTGAGAACTTGATGACTGTCTTACTTTGTTGCCCCTTCCTGATGCTGATCCCGTTGATGTTTTGCAGAAAAAATGGAGGAGGCTCTCAAGAAGAAGGACCATGACCTTGCCGAGGCGCAGAAGGCGGCTTTGGAAAAAACGAGGCTTGCGGAAGAGAAGCTGGCTTCAGCCGGTAATCTTGAAGAGGAGAACTCCAGACTGAAAACTGCTCTCGACGCAACCAACAAAGAGGCCAGCCGTCTAAAGAATGACAAGATAGCTCTGAATGACAAGGCAAGTGAATTGGCGGGGACGAGGAACGATCTGGAGGCTTATCTGGGTGAACTCGCCAAGAAGTTATTCGTCATGCTTGAGGGTAATCACTCCTACCTGACTGACTTGTTGTCATCGATCCATTGTAGAGCCACTGACTTATCTTTGAATTGTGTTTACAGAATTCTGCCAGAACTTCGAGGAGGAGACCAGTCGAGTGGAGGCGAACTTGGACCCTATTCATTCTCCGGTGAAGGATGAGGCTGCTATGAACGTGCTCCGACTGGAGTCTCGTATTGCTGGAGTGGTTGACTACCTTGCTCGACTGAAGGTTGCGACGTCGCGGATCGACACGGTGCTCTGGCCTGGGACGACGCTTCAAAATGACCTCGAGTCTCTGATGACTCGACTGAATGAAGTTCCAGGTCGAGTGCAGGAATGGAAGAAGTCTTCTGCTAGGTGTGGCGCTGACATCGCTCTGTCTTTGGTCCGTGTTCACTGCAAGGAGGCGCGAGAGGAAAAGCTGGCGGATCTCCAAGTTGCCAATACCAGGAAGCACAACTTTCAGTCTTTCATGGAGACCTTCATTGCTGCGGCCACTCGGATTGCTGACGGGATTGACCTGGACCAGTTTGTCGCGCCCTCCAGTCCTCCACCTGAGGAGTAAAACTTCTATGCTTCACTTTAAATTTGCCTCGGAATGCCGAGTGATGGTGTAACCGTTAAACTTCTTCGGGCTTGATGCTCGAATACTTTTGATCTGTCGTTAAGAACCTTGGGATTTATCCGAACTTGGTTTGTTTCTGAATATGCTGGTGTTTCCTTTCGACTGGAATTTGTTTTCACTTTGAATACTCTTTGTGCTTGGAATGCAGCTCTGAGGCGTAGAAAACTTAGGCGAGTACTGGACCGCGACTAAGCCCCCGAGCGAGAGGATTGCTCACCACTCGGTAGGATTTTTAAACTTAGGCGAGCACTTGGGCTGTAGCTAAGCCCCCGAGTGGGGAGGATTGCTCGCCACTCGGTAGGATTTTTGAAACTTAGATGAGTACTAGGACTGCAGCTAAGCCCCCGAGTGGGAGGATTCCTCCTCACTCGGTAGGATTTTTAAACTTAGGCGAGCACTTGGGCTGCAGCTAAGCCCCCGAGTGGGGAGGATTGCTCGCCACTTGATAGGATTTTTTAAACTTAGGCGAGCACTTGGGCTGCAGCTAAGCCCCCGAGTGGGAGGATTGCTCCTCACTCGGTAGGATTTTTAAACTTAGGCGAGCACTTGGGCTGCAGCTAAGCCCCCGAGTGGGGAGGATTGCTCGCCACTCGGTAGGATTTTTTAAACTTAGGCGAGCACTTGGGCTGCAGCTAAGCCCCCGAGTGGGAGGATTGCTCGCCACTCAGTAGGACTTTTTAAAACTTAGGCGAGTACTAGGACTGCAGCTAAGCCACCGAGTGGGAGGCTGGCTCACCACTCGGTAGGATTTTTGAAACTTAGGCGAGTACTAGGACTGCAGCTAAGCCCCCGAGTGGGAGGCTGGCTCACCACTCGGTAGGATTTTTTAAAACTTAGGCGAGTACTGGGACTGCAGCTAAGCCCCCGAGTGGGAGGCTGGCTCACCACTCGGTAGGATTTTTGAAACTTAGGCGAGTAATGGGACTGCAGCTAAGCCTCCGAGTGGGAGGCTGGCTCACCACTCGGTAGGATTTTTTGAAACTTAGGCGAGTACTAGGACAGCAGCTAAGCCTCCGTGTGGGAGGCTGGCTCACCACTCGGTAGGATTTTTGAAACTTAGGCGAGTACTGGGACTGCAGCTAAGCCCCCGAGTGGGAGGCTGGCTCACCACTCGGTAGGATTTTTTAAAACTTAGGCGAGTACTGGGACTGCAGCTAAGCCTCCAAGTGGGAGGCTGGCTCACCACTCGGTAGGATTTTTAAAACTTAGGCGAAACAGATTCGCAGCTAAGCCTCCGAGTGGGAGGCTGGCTCACCTCTCGGTAGGATTTTTGAAACTTAGGCGAAACAGATTCGCAGCTAAGCCCCCGAGTGGGAGGCTGGCTCACCTCTCGGTAGGATTTTTGAAACTTAGGCGAAACAGATTCGCATCTAAGCCCCCGAGTGGGAGGCTGGCTCACCACTCGGTAGGATTTTTTGAACTTAGGCGAAACAGATTCGCACCTAAGCCACCCACTGGGGGATTTCTCATGTAAACAAAAAGCAAATAACAAACACTGGGAAAATTATAACACTTTTGTCTTTGATAAATAAACTATAGAGGTATCTCTTATTACATCTCACCCGAGTGAGTACTTAAGTGTAAAAGGGGCGGAGCAGCTCCGCATTCCAGGCTCGTGGCTCATCAATCTGGCGATCGACATTGTAAAGGTGGTATGCTCCATTGTGGAGGACTCTGGTGACGATGAAGGGACCTTCCCAAGTAGGAGCGAGCTTATGTGGTTTCTGCTGATCCACTCGGAGGACCAAGTCTCCTTCCTGGAAGGCTCGACTCTTCACATTTCTAGCATGGAATCGACGTAAGTCTTGCTGATAGATAGTTGATCGGATCATGGCCATCTCTCTTTCTTCTTCTAGAAGGTCAACTGCGTCCTGCCGGGCTTGTTCGGCTTCATCTTCAGAGTAGAGCTCGACTCGGGGTGCATTGTGAAGCAAATCACTTGGCAAGACTGCTTCAGCCCCATAGACCAGAAAGAATGGGGTTCGTCTGGTCGACCGATTCGGGGTGGTCCTCAATCCCCAAAGAACTTATGGAAGCTCGTCGACCCACGCGTCAGCAGCGTGTTTGAGTTCACGCATCAGCCAGGGTTTCAGCCCTTTGAGAATCAAGCCATTTGCTCTTTCTGCTTGTCCATTCGACTGGGGGTGGGCGACTGAAGCATAGTCGACTCGTGTGCCTTGAGAGGCGCAAAAGGCTCTGAACTTGTCAGAATCGAAGTTTGACCCATTGTCAGTGATGATGCTATGTGGAACTCCATATCTGAATATCAACTCTCTGATGAAACTGGTAGTCGTGCAGGTATCAAGATTCTTGATAGGTTTAGCTTCAATCCATTTGGTAAACTTGTCAACTGCCACTAGCACATGAGTGAAGCCGCTCCTGCCCGTTCTCAGAGGTCCAACCATATCCAATCCCCAAACGGCAAAGAGCCAGACGAGTGGGATGGTCTTCAGGGCTGACGCGGGCTTGTGCGACATATTGGAGTAGAACTGGCATCCTTCACATTTGTCGACTATCTCTTTCGCCATTTCATTTGCTCTTGGCCAGTAAAATCCCGCTCGGTATGCTTTAGCCACAATGGTCCGAGAGGATGCATGATGGCCACAGGTCCCCAAGTGGATATCATCAAGAATTATTTGACCTTCTTCTGGCGTTATAAACTTCTGGCTGACTCCAGTCGTGCTTTCTCTATATAAATGTCCCTTTATGACGGTAAAGGCCTTGGATCGATGGATGATCTGTCGAGCCTCTTCTTCGTCTTCTGGGAGCTCTTTCCTTAGGATGTACGCAATGTATGGCACCGTCCAGTCGGGAGTGATGACCAAAACCTCCATGATCAGGTCGACCAATGCTGGAATCTCAACTTCAGTCGGATCCGTGGCACTTTTTGGCTGCGGGGCTTCATCAGTGAAAGGGTCTTGTTGAACCGATGGCATGTGGATGTGTTCCAAAAACACATTGCTGGGGATGGCTTCTCTCTTTGAACCTATCTTTGCCAAGTCATCAGCTGCTTGATTTTTCAGTCGGGGTATATGATGGAGCTCTAACCCCTCGAATTTCTTCTCTAACTTTCTCACTGCATTGCAATAACCAGTCATGGCTTGACTTCTGACATCCCACTCCTTCATCACTTGATTAACCACCAAATCTGAGTCACCATAGACCATGAGACGACGGACGCCGAGTGAAATGGCCATGCGCAACCCATACAAAAGTGCTTCATATTCTGCTTTGTTATTGGAGGAATCAAAGTGGATTTGGAGAACATATCTGAGCTTATCTCCCCGGGGGAGACCAGTACTACTCCAGCACCGGAACCATTCAGCATTTTCGAACCGTCGAAGAACATGGTCCAGAGCTCCGAGTGAACTTGAGTCGGCAGTTGTTGTTCAATCCACTCGGCGACAAAATCTGGTATTGCTTGGGACTTGATAGCTTTCTTTGCCTCAAACTTGACGTCTAGGGGAAGAAGTTCAATCGCCCATTTTGCCACTCAACCAGTTGCATCTCTGTTGTGTAGAATCTCTGACAATGGAGCGTCACTGACGACTGTAATGGTCATATAAATCCCATAGACAAGCTTCTGATAATGAGGGTATCTTTGCTTTGATGGAGTCAAAACTTCAGAAATATAATATACTGGGCGCTGAACTTTGAAGGCCTTCCCTTCTTCTTCCCGCTCGACCGTAAGTACTGTACTGACAACTTGTCCTGTGGCTCCAATGTAAAGTAGTAAAGGCTCTTTGCTGATTGGGGCAGCAAGCACCGGCTGGGTGGAGAGCAAGGCTTTTAGCTCTGCAAACGCTGCATCAGCTTCTGGAGTCCACTCGAACTTGTCGGACTTCTTCATCAGTCGGTAAAGAGGCAACGCCTTTTCACCGAGACGAGAAATGAATCGACTTAAAGAGGCCAAGCAACCAATAAGCTTCTGGACATCGGGCACGCGCACAGGGCGCTTCATTCGGAGTATAGTACCAATTTTTTCTGGGTTGGCATCGATTCCTCGTTCAGAAACGAGAAAACCGAGTAACTTCCCACCAGGAACTCCGAATGTGCACTTGGATGGATTGAGCTTGATAGTTGGCAAAGGTTTCAGCAAGATCAGTCAGTAGGTCGGAACCCTTTCGTGACTTGACCACAATATCATCCATGTATGCCTCCACGTTCTGACTGATTTGAGTGAGCAGACACTTCTAAATCATCCTCATGAACGTGGCTCCGGCATTCTTGAGGCCGAATGGCATGGTGACGTAACAGAAGCACCCAAATGGAGTGATAAAAGCTGTTTTTGATCTCGTCGGGTCCATACAGACGGATCTGATGGTACCCCGAATACGCATCTAAAAAAGACAGGCGCTCACATCCCGCAGTTGAATCGACTATCTGGTCGATGCGGGGGAGAGGAAAATGATCTTTTGGGCAGGCCCGATTGATATGTTTAAAGTCAATGCACATGTGGAGTGACTTGTCCTTCTTGGGGACCATGACAACATTGGCGAGCCACTCGGAGTGGTATATCTCTCGGATGAACTCTGCTGCTAACAGTCGAGCCACCTCCTCACCCAGGGCCGGTCCTAAGATTTCAGGGGCCCGGGGCGGAACTATAATTGGTGGTCCTTCGGGGCCCTTAGTATAAATGTCTAGTTATGAATCATTGTATGTAGATATAATTTGTATCAAAGAAGACAATTAAGTGCATATCAAATAATGTATTACATATTCCTTCAAAAATTTCTCCTAAAATCCCGAGATGCAGATAATATCAATATCAATTTCATCAAGCATTTTTTCTCAATGCATAATGTTGCAAAGCTTTTGTAACTCTTTGTCAATTTGTTTCATAATTGCTCAGTCTAGTTCTCAGTTGATTCCAAGGTTCATGTTGATAATATGGTCAATGCTAGCTTCATGTTCTTTCAATCTCATTAATATGCTTCCAATTAGAAAACCCATCATGCTCCAATGCATTCTTGCATTTGTTCTAGAATTGAAAATCTTACAGCAAAAACAAAACACTTATTTGCACTAGAAAATTCAGCCGCAGATGAATTAAATATGGGCGCATGATCACTCACATTGGTATCATCCATCTTGATGTCAACATCTTCTTCTATCGGAGTATGACCATCATGTTCCTGATTAGCATTAGTTTGGTCATCCGCAAGAACTATCGCCAACTCGTCTGGATTTCTTGAAATGCCCGTATCGCTATTATAATATTTATTAAGAAGGAATCCTCTCAATGATCCTTTCATCTCATCTACCTTCTTCTTCCTTTTTCCTTTATCACATGATGGGAACAATTAGCTTTCAAAATTAGCGCAAAACTAATTAAAATATTAAATTAATTACAGAAGACCTTCATCTAATATCATGACAAAATCTGGTAGGCATAGTATTTTACCTTCTCTCTATAGTGTAATCTGGCTATGTGTGCGCAATGATTTGATCACCCTGACAACAATTCCCTATTGACCTGTTTGATCGATTCAGAATTCGGAAATTATGATTAGAAAAAGGTAGAAACAAGAAGAAGAACAAGCGAGAGAAGAAGCCAAAAGGCGCGCGCGAGAAGACGTACCTGCCGCAGTCGTCGCGTCTTTCGTCAGGAGGCACAGTTGAAGTATTGAAGACGATTAAACGAACAGCGGTCAGCGGAACATGAAAAGGGCAGGAACGAGACGATCGAACTATCCGAAGGAAAAGGAAATCGTGCGTGAATCCAGCGATTCCTTTCCTCCACACGTCCTTTTTTCTGCCTGTACGTGCAAACATGGGCCAGGCCCATCATCTCTCTTTTTCTTTTCTAGGCCTAGCATGCGAGTCGCGAGAGGCTGAGGCGTCGCTGAGTCTGGCTTCAATTTTTCTTTGCTCGAAGTATAATATACATGTACTACCCTACGTATACAAACCTGGGAGGGGGCCCCTGACTTTTGGGGGCCCGGGGCGGCCGCCCCGTTCGCCCCCCCCCCCCCCCTCAGGGCCGGCCCTGTCCTCACCAATGGTCTTTCTCTTCTGGACGGCGGACCGCCGAAGATGTTCCTTCACAGGCTTAATTTTTGGGTCAACTCGTAGACAGTGCTCAGCCAGCCCCCTGGAAACGCCCGGCATGTCAGAAGGCTTCCATGCGAAGATGTCCCAGTTCTCACGGAGGAACTGGATGAGCGCTTCTTCCTATTTGGAGTCGAGCGTTGTCGAGATATGGGTCGGAGCAGCATTGGGGTCGGCCGGGTGAATGTGAATCGGCTTTGTCTCACCGGACGACTGAAACGCTGATTCCGTAGCGAGCTTCTTGGCTCGCCACAAATCACTCGGGTCTATTGTTTTCTGGTATTCTTGCAGCTCCACCACTGCCAACTGCATATCGACGATCTTTGAGTCTTTCTGAAAGCACTCTTCCGCCTTCTTCCGATTGCCAGTAATAGTGATCACACCTCTGGGGCCAGGCATCTTCAATTTGAGATACACGTAACATGGTCGAGCCATGAAACGTGCATAAGCTGGCCTACCCAAGATAGCGTGATAATCACTCTGGAAATCCACCACTTCAAACGTCAACTTTTCTTTGCGGTAATTCTTGGAATCTCCGAAAACCACATCAAGAGCGATTTGGCCGAGTGACTCAGCCTTCTTTCCAGGAATGATTCCATGGAAACTCATGTTGCTGGCACTGAGTCTGGACATCGGAATACCCATCCCTTTCAACGTCTCTGCATACAATAAATTCAGACCGCTGCCTCCATCCATCAGCACTTTGGTCAGTCGAGTGCCTTCAACAACTGGGTCGACCACCAAAGCCTGCCTCCCAGGGGTGGCAATGTGCGTTGGGTGATCGGACTGGTCGAATGTGATGGCAGTCTGAGACCATTTCAAATAATTGGGTGTCGTCGCGGCAACCATATTCACTTCTCGGTTGATAACTTTCAGTCGACTTTTGCTTTCAACATCAGCAAAAATCATCAGGGTGGAATTGACCTGGGGGTACCCATCATCACTATCTTCCTTGTCCTCGATCTTATCCGACTCCTTTTCCTTATCTTTGGGTTGCTTCCCTTGGAACTGCTGGATCAAGAGTCGACACTGTCGAGTGGTATGTTTTGGGTAAATGAGTTTACCCTCTTCATCTTTGTTTGTGTGAATGTGGCATGGTAGATCCAACACGTCATTTCCATCTTGGTCCTTCACTTTCTTAGGATTCCAAGGCCCTTTGGGCTTCCCCTTAAACTTTCCTTGAGTCATGGCCAAGGCTTCTCCCGGAGCAACTGGCTCGGCTTTCCGCTTTTGCTTCCGACTGGAATTCCCTCCTCCTGTTTCGTGGGCGACTGACTTGTGTTTGCCACTCCGGAGTCGATCCTCTTCTTCACCATTGGCATACTTGGTGGCAATCTCCATCATTCGACTCAGAGACATGTCTCCGGTTCGACCGAATTTCATGTTCATTTCTCTGTACTTAACGCCTTCCTTGAAGGCACAAACTGCTTGGTGATCAGACTCGTTCTCTACCGTGTGATGCAACGTGATCCATCTCTAGATGTAATCTCTCAAAGTTTCATTTGGCTTCTGCACACAAGACTGCAGCTCTGTTAATCCTGCTGGTCGCTTGCAAGTTCCTTCAAATGTTCTGACAAACACTCGGGAAAGATCTTCCCAAGTGTAAATGTTGTTGGGCGCTAACTGATTCAGCCATGCTCTGGCCGAACCCTCCAACATGAGAGGCAGGTGTTTCATGGCCACTTCATCGTTGCCGCCGCCAATCTGAACAGCCACTCGGTAGTCCTCAAGCCAAGTTTTGGGCTTGGACTCACCAGTGAACTTACTGACTCCAGTCGCCAACCTGAAGTTGGGAGGAATCACCGCGGCCCAGATGGCCCTGCTGAAGCACTCTGGTCCTGAGACGTGTACTCTGGTGTTGGTGGGTATTTCCCTGTCATGACCTTCCCTGTGAGCTCTGTTCCTGTCAACCAAACCCTGAACGAGAATAGATCTCGCATCAAAGCCTGGTTCTCTGGGGTCAACTGGAATCCTTCGCCCAACACTGTGGGGGCGTCTGTCATCCTGTTGTCGAGACATGTACGATCCACTCCTTGGGGGAAGGGTGGGCACTCAACGTCGATCATCACGATCGATTCGGTGATCATACTGATCACGGTTCCTGTATTGATCACGCCGGTCCCCACATCCCTCACGCCTCGGGGGCGATCTTGGGCTGTGGGCCGACTGAACTGTATCTGCAACAACGTCTGCTGTGGATCCTATTCTATGACTGTGACACAGCTGAATTCTGATCTCCTGCCGCCCGGAGTAATGCTCTGATCTGTAACAAGCCCCTGCCAGCCTCTGACTGAGAGGGCTGGATGGACTCTGCTATATGGGCTGCAGCTGCTAAATTTTGAATCGGAGTTTGATATACCTGAGTTGGTGGTGGAAAGAGATGACATCGACTGGATTCTGGAACCTGCTGTCGTGCGCGCTCGTCGAGTGCTCGCTGGAGATTATCCAGTCGAGTGCGCTCAGCCAAGTTGGCCAAGCGTGCGTCCTCCAAGGCGCGGGCCTTGGGGGTTTCTCCAACAATAGGAGTGTGTAGCGCATCCATGTTCCGGCGCTGAAGTTCCTCTCTCTGCAGCGACGTGAGAGGCTCGGGGAGATATTCCTCATGGGCGTGCGACGGGTCGCCGCCGCCGGCGCCTCTGTCGGTGCGGGGAAAACCGGGAGGACTGCGAGGTCCATCGACCATCAAAACCTCCGCCGCCGGATCACTGCTGCCGCACTCGGATGCAGTCTCTGCAGAGCCAGTCGACAGATCGAACAGGCCGTAGAGAGATTCGTCGGGGTCGATCGCCGCAACTTGAGGGGTGGCCGACTGGCGTGCCACCGCGTGTCTCACCCACCGCTGAAGTCTCGACCGACCGGAGCGCTTGCGCCGGTGGGAAACAGGGAGGGAGGACAGCACAGGGGCCGACCGATAATGAGTCAACGGTTGCCGCAAGAGGACGCCGCGGACGCACGCGCGAAAGTGCGTTGGCCCGCGGACAGGGAGCGCGTCGACATCGAGCGGAGCCTCCTGAAGCCAAGCGGAGTCGTCGGCGATGAACGTGAGCGCACCGATACGGATCTCGCGGCCCTCTACCAAAACTCTGCCTGAAACCATGATGATTTGGATCGGAAAAAACGCAACTTCTCCAACAAGTCGCTAAGACACCTGCCCCACGGTGGACGCCAACTGTCGTGGTTCTAAGTCTGACAGTAGTGTAGGGGGGTAAGTATGGAGAGTCAAGATCCTAGCTATGGAGTAGTTGTAGACACACGAGTTTTACGAGTTCAGGCCCTTCTCAGAGGAAGTAATAGCCCTACGTCTCAGAGCCCGGAGGCGGTCGACTGGATTATGCGTGTATGAATTACAGGGGTGCGAACCCTTTACACTGAGGAGGGGGTGGCTTATATAGAGTTCGCCAGACCCCTCCGGCCCTCAGTTATGCAGGGTTTAAGGTATATTAAGGTCGGGCGTTACTGGTAACGCCACTAATAAAGTGTTATGAAGACCATAAAGGCCACATAATGCCCGTCCGTTAGCGAGTGGAGTGACTTTAGATCTCCTGGCCATCGAGTGGGCGGATCTTGGTCAAGTGGTAGTCTTCATGGTCGAGTGTCTTCGAGTTCGTCGAGTGGATCACCTCCAAGTCGATTGAGAGGTGATTTCTTCTAGGGATGTCCTTGGGGAGGATAGTTTGGATAGGTCCATGACCCTACCCTAGGTACGTAGCTTCATCACCGGGGGCCATAGGTTTCACTAGTGGCTTCTCTCAAGAGCATAAGTATTACGGTGGGTGAACAAATTACTATTGAGCAATTGATAGAATTGAGCATAGTTATGAGAATATCTAGGTATGATCATGTATATAGGCATCACGTCCATGACAAGTAGACCGACTCCTGCCTGCATCTACTACTATTACTTCACACATCGACCGTTATCCAGCATGTCTAGAGTATTAAGTTCAAAAGAACAGAGTAATGCTTTAAGTAAGATGACATGATGTAGAGGGATAAACTCGTGCAATATGATATAAACCCCATATTGTTATCCTCGATGGCAACAATACAATACGTGCCTTGCTGCCCCTGCTGTCACTCGGAAAGACACCGCAAGATTGAACCCAAAGCTAAGTACTTCTCCCATTGCAAGAAAGATCAATCTAGTATGCCAAACCAAACTGATAATTCGAAGAGACTTGCAAAGATAACCACTCATACATACAAGAATTCAGAGAAGATTCAAATATTGTTCATAGATAAACTTGATCATAAACCCACAATTCATCGAACTCAACAAACACACCGCAAAAGAAGATTGCATCGAGTAGATCTCCACGAGAATCATGGAGAACTTTGTATTGAGACCCAAAGAGAGAGAAGAAGCCATCTAGCTAATAACTATGGACCCGAAGGTCTGAGGTAAACTACTCACACATCATCAGAGAGGCTATGGTGTTGATGTAGAAGCCCTCCGTGATCAATGCCCCCTCCGGCAGGACGCCGGAAAAGACCCCAAGATGGGATCTCACGGGTACAGAAGGTTGCGGCAGTGGAATTAGGTTTTCGTGGATGCTTATGTTGGTTTGGGGGTACGTAGGTATATATAGGAGGAAGAAGTACGTCGATGGAGCAACGTGGGCCCCACGAGGGTGGAGGGCGCGCGCCCTGCCTCGTGCTCTCCTGGTTGATTTATTGACATAGACTCCAAGTCCTCTGGATCACATTTGTTCCGAAAATCACGTTTCTGAAGGTTTCATTCCGTTTGGACTCCGTTTGATATTCTTTTTCTACGAAACTCTGAAATAGGCAAAAAAAACAGCAATTTAGGCTGGGCCTCCGGTTAATAGGTTAGTCCCAAAAATAATATAAAAGTGTATAACAAAGCCCTTAATCATCCAAAACAGAATATAATATAGCATGAAGCAATAAAAAATTATAGATACGTTGGAGACGTATCACATACCACATCACCTTGACAGGAATCCTCTTCCTGGGGCGCTGGCTCTCAACATCACCAGGGTCATAGCGGCTGATCCTATAGTGCAATGCACCACATACCGGACATGCATTCAAATTCCCGTACTCCTCACCGCGGTAGAGGATGCAGTCATTAGGGCATGCATGTATCTTTTGCACCTCTAATCCTAGAGGAAAGATAGCCTTCTTTGCTTCGTACGTACTGCCGGGCAATTCGTTGTCCTTTGGAATATCTTCTTTAACATTTTCAGGAACTTTTCAAATCCGTTGTCAGATACACCATTCTCTGCCCTCCATTGCAACAATTCCAGTGTGGTACCCGGATCTTTCTTGTCATCATCATAATTTGGGTACAATAATTTCTTGTGATCCTCTAGCATGCACTGCAACTTTAACTTCTCCTTTTCACTTGCGTAGTTTCCTTTTGCATGAGCAATGGCCCGACCAAGATCATCAGCGGGCATATTTGATGCCTCTTCTTCAGCTTCTTCCCCCATTGTAGTATCATCGTATTCAGGGAACCTAGGATAGTTGTCATCATCCTCTTCTTCTTCATTCTCTTCCATTAGAACCCCTCTTTCTCCGTGCTTGGTCCAACAGTTATAGCCGGACATGAAACCGGACGTAAACAGGTGGACGTGAAAGAATTTTGAGCTAGAGTAATTCCTATCATTCTTACAAACACCACATGGACAACACATAAAACCATCCCACTAGTTTGCCTCGGCCGCACGCAGAAAACTATGCACACCACTAATGAACTAGGGACAGCGTCGGTCATCGTACATCCATTGTCGGCTCATCTTCATTACACAACACCGAAAAGACAAAATTAATACAAGTTCATATATAAAGTTCATACACACTTATTCTCATAAAACAACATACAACTATCTAGCGAAAGCATTTAAATGCAACAACAAATGTGATCAAAATCGCAACTAAGGTAACAATTGATCCAACAACATAATGATACCAATCCTCTTTATTAACGGCATATTTTCTAATCTTTCTAATCTTCAAGCGCATTGCATCCATCTTGATCTTGTGATCATCAGCGGCATTGCCAACATACAACTCCAATTTCATCTTCTCTTCTTCAATTTTTCTTTCAAATACTCATTGTTTTCAACTAAATTTAACTTCTCGACAAGAGGGTCCGTTGCAATTTCCAGTTCATATACCTCCTAGATAAAAATATCTATGTCAACTTGATGGGCATAATTGTCATAAACACGAAATGCAACAAATAGTTATACAACATATTATACCACGTCCGAATCATAAACCTGACGAGGGCCGACGGAGATGGATATCAAAACCATGGCACTACGTATAACAAACAGTCATACAAGTACGAAAATTATACAAGCAACTACCTAAACATACAAATAAGATTTTTTTTCACAAAAATGATAAGAACAAGAGCCTCACCAAGGTGGTGCCGACGACGGGACGACGTTGGCGATCGACGGCGGTGAGGACGGGAAGGCACTTGGTAAACCACACCTACACATATGCAAACTAAGATGTTAATTTGAGCTCAAATTGCATATAAATCAAATAAACTCCCACATAATTACTCCCAAACTAAAACCCACAAATGACTATACTTATAGAGCATGAAACGAGCTAAACTAGCAATGAGAGATGAACGGTCAAAGTTGCCAAACTTTTAGAACACTTGGATAGATGGGGTGCCTCAAATCTTCACAAATTGTGGCAAAAATGGAGGATGAACTCGAGCTAGGGGAAGAAAATAGAGAGGAGAGAAAGGAGAATGCTTGGACTCGGGCTGGATGAAGGGTTTATATAGGGACATCTATAGTCCTGGTTGGTGATACAAACCGGGACTAAAGGTCAACCTCTACTCCCGATTTGTGATATCAACCGGGACTAAAGGGGCTCGCGGGGGCCCCAGCCTGACGCCAGCCTGCCACCACCCCTTTAGCCCCGGTTGGTATCACCAACCGGGACTAGAGGTCACAAATGAACCGGGACTAGAGGTGGTCGTGACATCTTTCGCTCCTAGCCGTTGGAACCGGGACTAGTGGTCCCAATAGTCCCGGGCCCAAACCTGACTAGGACTAATGCTCCAGACGAAAGCCCTGTTTTCTACTAGTGACTTTATGTAATATGTAGATGACAGACTGATGGTTATTAACTTATTATAGATGCACCCTAGCTTGGATGTGTCTAATATATTTTGCGCAGAGCTCACATACACAGTTGAAGAAAATATATGATCTTGATGTATTTGGAGTTGTATTAATTTGTGGAGGAGAATAATATGTGCACTCTGAATGTCTGCCTGCTGATAACCAGGTTCTGTAGATGAGTGTGTGCAGAACACTACAACCTGAAGAATTAGCTCCTGCAAAATAGGTCTTCCGCGTGCTTGTTGTGAATATTTGCGGTACAATTCAAAATTCATAATGCACCAAAGTTATTGTGGTGTGATGATCTGATTTTAAAGATTTTAAATAATGTATTGTACAAATCAACATTTGAATTTGTACTCCAGGTCGTGATTCATCCTGAGGGGATTCACCGTTTATACTTGAACAATATTGTCTATCATTTCGCTTTTCTGAGTATTGCACAAGCCTGAGTAAATATAGGTCAAGGTAGCCTAACCTTTTCGACAAATGTAACCTTATACTACAGATTCAATTAATACACGTTCTTATTGAGAAAGACTTACCAAATTCCATCTTGCAATGGATAGCACGCTTGTAAATAATGGACGAGACAATTAACACTTTCTTCGTAGTGAAGAAACAACTATGTTTGCGCAAAGAATTTTAACTAAATTTTGAGCACATGTTTAATTTTTCTCCCGTTGCAACGCACGAGCTGCTAGTAGACATACAGAATTTCAGCCGAACCCCATGACCTTAGGAGCGAGCTCAAGCAGCTTGCCGAGCGCGTCCCGGGAGAACTTGCGCGAGAACATGAAACAGAACTCAACCGCCCCGCCGGCACGGCCGTAGCCGCACTCCCCGTTCCCTCGCCTCATCCCCTCCAGCAGCTCCGTCATGACGTCCCTCACGCCGTAGCTTGCCGGGTGCGGGCCCGGTCTCGGCCAGGCGACGTACGTGAGGGTCTGGTTGGCGGCGCGCGCGCCCCAGCCCAGCAGGGTTACCAATGTCGGCAGGTAGTGCTCCTCCATGTTGCCGATTCCGTGGTCGCCGCGGAACACGGCCATGTAACGCTCCTCGGCGACGAGCTCCACGGCGATCGCCCGGTCCATCTTGAACCATTGCGACCCCTTGCGCCACTGCGCGAGGCTGACGTTGTGTTCGGTGAAGAATGGGACATGCCGCGCGCGGGTGGGGAAGTTGTCGATGAAGCTGGCGTTGGAGCGAGTGAGGAAGGCATAGGCGGCCGGGAAGGAGAGAAGAGGAATGCACGTCTCCGACAGCAGCGCGAACCGCGCGTTGCCGAGGTCCAGTAGCTTCGTTGCCAAAAATCTTTTTACCATGGCTAGTGCAATTATCATTAGCTTTATGGATATTCATAGAAAGCATACTAACAACATTGCAATCATGCTCATCATTCAAAGAACTCACATTAAATATTTTATTAAATTATTCTTCTAACAATTTAGCACCATTATCGGAATCCATATTTTCAAGAAAGACATCATGAAGATGAAGAATTTGATGCAACTTCACTTCTAGTTTTTTTTGTAGTTTTCATTTATAAACCAAACTAGTGAATAAACAAGAAATGAAAAGATTCATTTGCAAGATCAAAAGATATACTTTCAAGCACTCACCTCCTTGGCAACAACGCCAGAAATAAGTTGATGTCTACAATGCAATTTTATTCTTGAAGTCTCTGTTGGACCTTCAAGCGCAAAGTTTTATATGATAGCAAGAATTTCCCTCAAGTAGATAATCTAAGATTTATCAATCCGTAGGAAGTGTAGGATGAAGATGGTCTCTCTCAAATAACCCTGCAATCAAATACAAAGAGTCTCTTATGTCCCCAACACACCCAATACAGTTGTCTATTTTATAGGTGCACGAGTTCGGTGAAGAGATGATGATAGATGTGTAATATGGATGGTAGGAATAGCTTTTTTATAATCTGAATAAATAAATAAAGAAAAGTAGAAAGTAGCAAAAATGTGTGAAACGATGTCTCAATGCTTAGAAACAAGGCCTAGGGTTCATACTTTCAGTAGTGCAATCTCTCAACAATACTAACATAATTGAATTATATAATAATCCCTCAACATGCGATAAAGAATCACTCCAAAGTTCCTATTGAAGAAAGTATGATGAAAACGTTTGTAAACCTTTATGCTTAGATTTCCCCAATGTCACCACAGAAATCTGCAAGTTGATTACCGAAACGTATATCAAGTGATCTCGATAGATTACCTCATTGTTCCCACGAGTAACCGCAAGCAAGACTTCAGAGTATCCATTAAGTGGTCTCAAATCCAAAGTATTCAATCCAACATACAAAACTTCAAAGTGCAAGGCCCAATTCATCACAATAAAGATAGAGAGGGAAGAACACCATATGATCGAACTATATCAACAAAGCACATGGTACATCAAGATCGTGTCAAATCAAGAACATGAGAGAGGGAGAGAGAGAGAGAGAGAGAGAGAGAGAGAGAGAGAGAGAGAGAGAGAGAGATCAAATGCATATCTACTGGTACATACCCTCGGCCCGAGGGTGAACTACTCCCTCTTCGTCATGGAGGCAGCGGGGATGATGAAGGCTGCCTCCGGTGATGACCTTCCCCCTCCGGCAAGGTGTTGGAATAGGGCTCTAGATGAGATCGCTTCAGAGCAGATGCTTGCGGCAGCAGAAAAGTCATCTAGGTCAACTTTCGGGGTTTCCGGATTTATAGGATTTTTCGGCGTTGGAATCACGCCAGGAAGGTTCCCGGGGGACTCACAAGCTCGGGTAGCGCACCCCAGGGGAGGGCGCGCCCCTTGAGCTTGTACCTCCCCTGGGCATCTTCTAGTCCTTCCCCGATGCTTTGTGGGTCTCTTTTCCGCCATAAAAATTACCGTAATTTTTTATCGCATTTGGACTTTGTTTGGTAAGATTTTCTCCAAAACAAAGAAATAGGCAAAAAAATAGGAACTAAATTGGACACTAGATTAATATGTTAGTCCATAAAAATAATATAAAAATGTGTAACAATTTAAAATTATTGTAGGCATGAATACTTCATAAATTATAAATACTTTGGAGTCGTGTCAACATCACAAGTTTAATTCCTCCTCGTCCTCGAGTAGGTAAATGATAAAAGAAATATTTATGAAATATGAATACTAGAACAATGCATAAGTTCGATCAATAATAATTTCAATCACTTTTCCTAGCATCATAATCAATAAAGCGCCACGACCTGCTGTAAAAAAAATCAAATACAACCATTTCTTTTGCGAAAAAAACATACACAAACTAGCGACTATTATACATACAAAATTTCAGCCGAACCCCACGACCTTAGGAGCGAGCTCAAGCAACTTGTCGAGCGCGTCCCCGGAGAACTTGCGTGCGAACATGAAGCAGAACTCAACCGCCTTGCCGGCGCTGTAGCCGCACTCCCCGTTCCCTCGCCTCATCCCCTCCAGCAGCTCTGGTGTGACGTCCCTCACGCCATAGCTCGCCGGGTGCGGGCCCGGTCTCGGCCAATCGGTGTACGTGAGGGTCCGGTTGGCGGCGCGCGCGCCCCAGCCCAGCAGGGTCACCAGCGTCGGCATGTAGTGCTCCAACATGTTGGCGATGCCGTGGTCGCCGCGGAACACGGTCATGTACCGCTCCTCGGCAACGACGTCGATGGCGAGCTCCCGGTCCATCTCGAACCACTGCGACCCCTTGCGCCATTGCGCGCGGCTGATGTTGTGCTGGAGGAAAAAGGGCACGTGCCGCGCGCGGGTGGGGAAGCTGTCGATGAAGCTGGCGTTGGCGCTGGTGAGGAAGGCGTAGGCGGTCGGGAAGGGGATGAGAGGGATGCACGTCTCTGACAGCAGCGCGAACCGCGCATTACCGAGGTCCAGCAGGGCCGTCCCCAGCAGCCGCCGCTCAGCGTCGACCAGGTTCATGTTGCCCCAGCTCGTGTTCTGCATGTATAAAAAACATAAAGTCGGAAATTCACTTTAGGCTCATAAATGTATATGCATCCATTGTCTAAATACACATTTCATTAAGTTAAAAGAATTTGAGAAAAAATCCTGTGTATATATCCGGACATTATATGTTCGTGCACAAAGTTTCGGTGAAAAAGAGATATTTTGTGGCTTGTGTAAAAAAGACATTTTTCGATGCTTGATTACAGCTATTCACAAGACATTTTTAATCTTTTTTATACAAGCCACAAAAAATGTTCTTTCTTTTCGAAAGTTTGTGTGCGCACATAGAATGTCCGTATGTACACGCAAAATTATCGTTCATAATTGTTTTAATATTTTAAATGTGTTATATATATATATATTTCACAATAGGTCTGCACCTATGAGCCAAAGCACCACCTACAAAGTAAATCTTATTATCAAGTAAATTAACACAAGCGGGGATAGCTCAGTTGGGAGAGCGTCAGACTGAAGATCTGAAGGTCGCGTGTTCGATCCACGCTCACCGCAACTATTTTTTTTCTTTTGTGCATCGTTTTTCTTATTTTAAGTTTGCATTTTGCTGGTTACCTGGCTTGGGATCATGCGGCCGTAGAAGACGGAGTCTGCCGGCGGCGAGCCGGTATAGGCGGGGCTGGCGTGGACGTAGACGGAGTAGAGCCCCTCGTGCCCGGCGAAGAACTTCTCCCACAACGGCCGCAGCGGCATGTCCCCGGTGACCAGGAACAGGAAGGCCACCTTGGGCACGATGCGCCGCGGCACGAGGGCGACCCTGGGCACCATGGACGCCCTCCAGAACAGCTCCTCGTCGGTCATGTTGTGCGCGAGGCCGCCGCCACTCGGCGCGAGGAAGTCGGCGAACCCCATTCGCGCCGGTGGCGGGGACTGCGGCGACGTGGGAGAGGGCGACGGTGGCCCGACGCCGCACGCTACCGCCGGAGTTGGCGATGGCCGTAGGAGAGAAGGCAGCGGCTGCAGGAAAGGCGTGAGATGGGATTCCTGGAAGTTGGCGTTGTACACCATGCCGAAGACGAAGCCCAAGGAGAGGAGCAGCATGACGGTGACCACATTGGAGAGCACGCTCCCGGAACGGACGGCGTCCATGGGCTTGGCCGTGCTGCTCCTGCTGCTGTTGTTGTCCATGCTACGTCGGGCATAAAGAAATGCAGCTCTTGGTTGTTACTTATACATACATACATGGGCACTGGACCACAGCTACGTCGGGGAGACACGTGCAACCGTCCATCCTTGCTTCTCTGCTAATTCTACTACATGCAAAAGTCAGTAGTACCCTAAGAGCATCTCCAACAGCCGCGCTAAACTAGTGCCGCGCCGTAAAAAAGGCCGTTTTAGCGTGCGCGCAACGCGGCGGGTCGCTCCAGCGGGCGCGTCAAAACGACGCGCGCGCTATAACGGGTTGGGCGCGCGGACAAAAACACTTAGCCGCGCGGTGTATTTGGGACGCCAGCTGCAGCGCGCGGCACACTCCAGCGCTCGCGCCCGCACTTTCTCTCCCACTTCCACCCCCGTCCGGGCGCGCCGCCGCCGCCGCCCGCGCCCCCGGCGACCGTTCAGGCTTCCCCGGCCTATCCCCGCACGCCCGCGCTTCCACCCCTTCCCCTCCTAGTCCCGCCGGCCCTCGTGCGCCTCCTCGTCCGAGGAACAGCGCCCGAGCGCTCGCTGCCGCACCGCGCCCGCAAGGTGTTTGACGAAACGCCTACAAGGTATGTATTGCTCAAACTTCATGAATTTGATGCATGTTTTGAATTGTAGTTTTTATAGTATAGTATTGAACATTGTAGATGAGTTCGTCGTATGATTCTTCCGAAGAAGAATTTGATATGGAAGAGGAGGAGGATCTTGCAATGATCCTAGCTATGCTTATAAAAAAACCGAAGCACGGTGGTTCAGTTATGGGTCGGCAGAAAATTTGGAGGGACAGGATCGATGCCCACAACAGATTGATCAGGCATTATTTTGCGGAGAATCCCATATACCCCGAGTCGTATTTTCGTCGCCGGTTTAGGATGAGCACCGAGTTGTTCAGGCGCATTGCAGAGAAACTAGCGAGCCATGGCCGGTTTTTTCAGCAAAGGAGGAATGCCGCCGGAGAGCTCGGGCATAGCACCTTTCAGAAGGTGACAGCCGCTTCGCGTATGTTGGCATACGGTATACCGGCTGATCTTGTTGATGATCACTTGGCTATGGGTGAGAGCCAAGCCATCATGTGTGTCAAGCGCTTTGCAGTGGGAATTGTGCAAGTGTTTGACGAGGAGTATTTGAGATCTCTCAATGCTGAAGATGTCGCAAGGCTATTGGCGATGAACAAAGCTCGCGGTTTTCCTGGCATGCTTGGCTCAATAGATTGCATGCATTGGAGTTGGAAAAATTGTCCAAAGGCATGGCATGGGCAATTCCACGGCCAAAAAAAGGGTTTCACTATAATCCTTAAAGCGGTGGCCGATCAGGAGACTTGGATTTGGCATGCATTCTTTGGAATGCCTGGATCTTTGAATGACATCAATGTTGTCAACCGGTCACCACTGATGAATAAGATTGCAAACGGTGAGTTGCCACCGGTGCAGTTTGTAGCAAATGGCCGTACGTACAACTATGGCTATTATCTAGCGGATGGCATCTATCCAAAGTGGCAAACCTTCATGAAGCCGTTGAAAAAGCCGGAAGGTAAGAAATATCTTGACTTCCACAATGCTCATGCGGCGGCTAGAAAAGATGTGGAGAGAGCATTTGGGATTTTGCAAGCCCAATTTGCTATTGTGAGAGGACCGGCTAGATTTTGGGATCAAAAAATGCTTTGGTACATCATGCACGCTTGTGTGATCATGCACAACATGATCATTGAGAATGAGCGTGGCCAAGATTTAGACTACTCACAGTATGAGCTCTTGGGAAATCCCGTGCGAGTGCGACGGAGGGCTGAAAGGGTAGCCCGTTTTATTGCCTCCTGTCATGCCATTCGGCGTCAATCAACGCACAATGAACTTCAGAATGATTTGATTGAAGAGTGGTGGGCATGGCATGGACGACAAAGAGCGTGATGATATCTGCATTCGACATTGTATTGTTCATGAACTATTTTGTTGTGTTTATTGCATTTGTTGTACTGAATGATAAACTATTTGTTTGAGTTGTAATGATAACGAAATTGAACTATTTATTGTTGATTTATTTTGTTTGTTTGATCATTTTTGCTATGTATATGTGGTTTGTCAGGCGCGCGCGCTGTATTTTTGCGCTCTGCTGGAGCGGCGCGCGCGCGCTGCATTATAGCGCGGCTGCTGGAGCCAGCGCAGGCGGGCGCGCCAAACCAGCTGAAGCGCGTGCGGCAAACTGATTTTTTGCGCGCGGCGCATAGCGCGGCTGTTGGAGATGCTCTAATAATATTATTTTTCGAGCAATTTTAGCATGCTCCCTCTTAACCTCTCTTTTCACACGAGATGTAAGAAGATAAGTGTTAATCAAATCCACTATTTAGTGCAATCAACGGCTAAGACCTATTTTATACTCTTACCTCTCATGTGAAAAGGGGAGGTGGCATTTGGGTGTTTACAGGTTTGATCCTTCTGATCTACGACTTTCTTCATCGGAGATGGTTGCTACTCTGGTGCACTGGTCCTGTAGGGTCTTAACACGACGACGTCTCGATTGTCTACTACAACCAGTGGCGGAGATAGGGGGGCCAGCAGGGGCCCTGGCCTCCCCTAAGATCACTGATTTGCTGCTAGTTAGTACTTAAACAGTGTATAATTAAAAAAAAACATGTAGTAGTATTGCTTGGCCCCTGTTATTAAAAGTGTGAGTCATTTAGCACCGCCACTGGCTACAACAAGGTTTGCCGGCCTCCGATGAGGGAGGGCGATGATGACGGCAGGCCTTCGACTCGCTCCAGTGCTTGTAGTTGTTGCTAGATGGTCCACGGAGATGGTTATAATTTTTATTACCTTCATTGTTCTTTGTACTGCCATGATTGAAGATGAATAGACTTGAAGTTTCTAAAAAAGCACGTTAAAAAAACCTCTTTTCTTTCAAAGGCGATGGTAATTAGCACAAAAGCAATCTAGTATCAGCCATTATTTTCTTTTATTTGAGAAAAAGTATCAGTCATTCTTTTTACCTCATCTATTACCAGTCTTAGGTTCATCTCTAGCATGTACTCTTTATAGCAACTCTAGCAGAATCGCCATATCTCCGCCTCTATGATATTTTTCGTTTTCTTCATTCAAATACTTCGATTGTCTCTAAAATCAAACATTTTATCACATCATTTCAAAAACAATAATGCATAGAATTTTCAATAAGTTGCATGAACAAAAGCACTAAACCAACATGTAAAAATCACATGTTATCGACATGTGCAGCATCCCCTCCTCCAACTTGTGCACCGTCCCCTTCCCCCACGTATGTCGTCCCCTCCTCCGACACATCCACCATGTCTTGTTGTGGCGACCCTAGAACGATGACAACCGCTCGCATCTCCTCCAAAAGTTGTCGCGCCACTGGATCCATGATGTTGGGATCCAACATGATGAATCGATTCTGCTAGGCTATTCATTCAATTGCTAGCCGATGCTCCTCAATTCGAGCCTACGTGCATCCATCTCTTCCTGATGGCGTCTGCTCTCTTGCATAGAATCTCACCTCACTCTCTTCTCTTGGATCTTCGTATCCTCCATCTCCATCTTTTCCTCCTTCCTCTTCTCTGGGTACTTGTCCTTGTTCTCATCAAGTTGTCGATCTTTTCTTCCATCGCATCCACCTTTCCATATCTCCTGAGCTTCTTCTCTCCCTCCCCTCCCCCCCCCCCCCCCCCGGCCCTACCGGGCCGACCTGTGCTAGACGCGGGAATGGGACTTCTATGCACCCTTTCCTCCATCACCAACATCATTTTGACACCTGTCTATCTGTTGAGATGAACTATTACACTTCCCCTTTTTATGGAGGAGTCTCATCATTTCTCGATTTCCACTTCTTGTTGCCTTCCAATAAATTCCAACAATGTTGGTGGCCAATCAATTTTCTCATTCGGTTTGGCCATTTGGAGATATCCCTATTGGGCTATATCATCCTAAAACATAACAATGCTTATTTGATACAAAAACTCGAAGTATTGCAAATGTGGCAATAAAAAATTTAAGATTTCTTACATATTGATTAACGGTTATACTAGTAGGAGGAGTGTGCTTCGCTTGCTGCAAATAACCCGCCCAACAGCTTCACATCTCTTGAATCGTACCCTATCGGTTTTGTGGATTTGAGGGTATGATTCATGGGACGCTCAAGATGATGTTTGAAACCCTCCTGGATGCGGATCCAATACTTACCGCTCGTTTGATCTTTCCTAGCAAGTACCTCAAGAGTAATCTTTTGCCATCCCCTCAGAAAAGCAATATCCTCATCCGGGATGTAGTCTGCGGCTCGAATTGCTTTCATCCTCGACGACCGGAGGGTTGAATTTGATCAAATTCTGAATCTCGACCAACCACTTCCAATTGATTAAAATGCAACAATGATGTGCCCTCAAGATCAAAATCATTTGCCCCAGAATCGCCGTCATACTATGGAGAAATGATTCGTCATTGACAGGTGATCCCCCTAAATTTGTAAAATCCTCGCAAAAACACAAATTGCACATTTGCCAACATTTTTTCACACTGAACCAATCCGAGTAAAAGGCAAAGGAGGGCTTTTATCTCATCGGTGTTTCTGGACCCGCATAGGAATGGAAAGGCGCCCAAGTCTCGCCCCGCCACTAGTACGAAGGGAGGAGGGGGGAGGCCGACGCCTGTTGGTGGCGGCATGAGGTGATTTGTCACCCAACTCGTCACTAATACGGTGGACAAGGTGCTGGCCTTGGTGGTGGCAGGTGTTTGTCGAAGGCACATGAGGCGCAACAACATGTTGAAGTCACAGGATCCAACTCCAAACCGGCGAATTGGGATGTGCTGGTCAAGGTGGCACCCATGGCGCTGTCGACGTGGACTGGAGACAGGCGGAAGCGATCACAAGTGACACTATAGTGAGGAGGGGAGACAACGACGCGGGCGAGAAGAGCAACAAGCGGGGAAATGTCGCTCACGCAAAATCATTTTTGGAATGGAGTGCGCTCCAAATACCCCCAATAGCCACTAAATGTGGAGGCTCACAGGCTCGATTTTGGAGCGGCCTCCATAAATTATGGCGATCCAGAGCAGGTAGCAACTCTGGGACTAGATGTGGAGCGACATCTATAAATTATGGCGCTCCAAGGCTTTCCAACCAAAATCACCATATAGATGGTTATTATGGTGATCGGCCAGTTATGGCTCTGCTAGAGTTGCTCTTACTACCTTTGTTCTGGTTTATAAGTCCCCTTTGTATTTTGTGTCAACTTTTGACTAGAGATTTCACTAACAAAATATTTATGCATATCATAAAAAAATATATCATTGAATTCATATTTAAACATAGTTTCCAACTATATTATTTTTTATAACATGCATTAACATTATGTGAGTTAAAATTAATCTCAAAATTTGGCACAGAATACAAAGGGGACATAAACATGGCCACTCTAGTAATCTTAGAGCAAGTACAATAGAGCTGAGTTAGCTGACTATAAGAAATAAACTAGTATATTCTTACTTAGTTGGAGGAAATAAAAGAGAGAAAATGTAAACGGGCCCTTGGTGAAGAGCCAGCTCTAGCACGTACTCCTAGGCACTTTGTGAGAGTGAAAGGTGGGTCATATAATAAAAAAATAGTACACCCTTCTAATCAACTATTGTACATATTGACAAAATGAGCTATAGATGACATGG
Organism: Aegilops umbellulata; assembly: GCA_032464435.1. Taxonomy (NCBI): domain Eukaryota; kingdom Viridiplantae; phylum Streptophyta; class Magnoliopsida; order Poales; family Poaceae; genus Aegilops; species Aegilops umbellulata. Next base: position 642,373,820 of record CP136060.1, on the reverse strand, counting down.
CAATGGCATATAGCCAGCACATGGCTATACTATTAACCATGCTCTTACGAATTTATAACCGGGCCAACACTTGGAACCTTGTAGCTTGAGCCAATATGTGAAAGCAGATTCTCTTTGTCGCACCCAGACCCAGATCACAGCAGGTTTCTATTTTAGATTAGAATGGAACGGTAGCGTCGGTTCAGCAAAAGTCTCTGTATTCGATTCACCTGCACATGGACTCAGGTGGAAAGTTCCTGTGGCTTAGGGAGAACACAACGTAGCATCGGGAGCTTCTCCCTTGTGTGTATACAGAGCAAAGTTCACAAATATGCAATCATGAGCAATCTTGGGAGTTTACAGTCTGACTTGGCACGCGAACAGCACGATCTTAGGACGGATACGTGTAGGAGGGCGGGGGATTCCCAGGTCTCGAAGAATTCTAAGGGTGGTTGCCGTTGCTCCTTCTGAGAGCGTAAGCAACTGCCAGCCCGCCGGCGGCGAGGGCGCTTGCCGCGACAAGAGCCGGCGAGCTCCTGGCTCGGGCATATGCCACAGCCCACCGGAATATGAAATATGTTCCACAACTCGATTCAAACTTTTCCGTTGAGAAGTCCTGCATAAATTGAATAGCATGTTATATTAATCACAATAGCTATATGTAAGTTGGCTGAATTTGCAATTTAAATAAGTCAATTTTTTTATGGGAGGAGGAACGGTTGGAGGAAGAAGAAAGAATGACGGCCATTGGATCTCATAATAATCTAATGACCCAGAAAATTGACTTACCCAAAATAAATTTTCAAGCATCTTAAATATAGCTGGCCTATATAATGGGGCTTCTCGATATGTACACTTCTGATAATAGCTAACACGTTTTGGTCTATTCAATAACGTAACCCCCATTGTCATTTTGCTTAGTTTCGTGTAAAAAAATGCCATAGAATTCAACAGAGCAGCCTAGGTGGAATACAAACTCGGAAGGAGCATTTGATTTTCTTCTCACACTCACGGTTACTGCTGCAGGCTAGACATAAATTCATCGCAACTTCCACTGAACATTTCTAAGGAGAAATCCTGCATGGTGATCCCCAAGAAAATTAAACTGAATCATCATCAAAATCAATGAACATCTGGTTCTAACAAGAGCATGCTTGTCAAATAAGGAAACGTGATAAAAAGTTGCAGACTGCTTTCAGAATATTTCGATGTGTTTTTTCGTCAAAGATATTGTTACAGTGTAAAATATTGCAGCAAACATTCAGGCACATTCTGATTTGCATCTAGCTAAATTTTCATCCCATAAATTCATCTGCACTAATATAGGTTATAAACATTTCTACAATATCAAACAAAAATTATTCTGAAATTTGATGTGTTATTGTGTTTCTTTGAATTTTCAGAGCATCCACAGGAGGAAAAACTCTCAAATGGTAACCACTCACTTGTAGTCTTTTCTCCTCTATTAATTATGGAACATACAGGCTCCTTACTCTGGATTAATCATGAAACATACAGAAGTTGAGTGCAGTTTTCACTCACCTTGGGAAGTTTATGTTGAGAGTTCAGATGATCAACATGAAGGCGAACATTAAAGGACGCAGGAATCCATAATTTCCTGTCTACATCACAGTAAGTCTTTGAAACTATATCAAACAAAGTTTGAGCACCATTCTCTATGGATTGCAGAATGGAGGCTTCTCTAGCCTTTCGATTCCTACAAATTCAGTAAGATGCACATTACATCTGAGCTAATGTCTGCAGTATATACAAACGGATAACTGTATCATACTATCAGGTACGAACAAAGATGAAGAAATAACAACATAATTGTGCATCCATCAAGAGGTGGGTATGTAGAAAACGATAATATGCCACTTTTTAGAAGAAACAGGAAAAGTTGCAATGAAGGAACAGACTACATTTGAATTGATTCGACAAATCCGAAATAAAGTTCATCTTATATTCTGCTAAAAATGAACTTGTTCAACCATAGTACTTGTGAAGTGTAGACAAAGTTTGCAGTGGCGATGAATTCCATACTTGAGGTATCCACAAAGCATATGCTTGGGCCATAGGTTGATTCTTCCATGCATTGGAATTAGCACATGTGGCGACATCTCCAAGAATTTGTACGTGGTTTGGAAGTAGTCCTGCATAATTCAGAACACCCTTATTCTAATGCAACTCTGATTTAGACAACACAGCTCTCTGGAGGCAGCATTGCCAGAAAGCGCAAGCATAGAAACAAACTACAAGATGGGAAAGAAACCAAGAGATTTTCCACGATTTGTGAACTTCGGTTATGATGCAAGAAATGAGCTTCCAAACAAAAATCATTGTTACCTTCATGTTGCCACCAGCTCTATTGTCCAATATTGCACTTCCATGCCTGAAAATGCAAAAAATATGCATCATTATTTCTCAGTTTTTATTTTATTTAGCATCACTTACCTGTTTAGGCTGTGATTTTGTTTTCTGTATAACTTTTGAGGAAAAGTAGTCAGTACTTTAGTTCTTGCATCTTTTTTATTAGTAAAATAAAAACACTGGTGGGTGTCTAATACTTAGCCTTACAGTAGTCCTTGAAGCTTAGCCTTACAGTTTCTTTAGTGAGTCGGGCCAAGTTAAATATCCGAGCGGGTTGTAGTCCTTGAAGCTGGTCATTCAATTCGTGTGTCCTTATCCATTTGTCAAATATAATTGGTTTCGTTAACAAGTAATACAATTTAGACATGGTAGTTCCATTTAATACTTGCACTCAATTTAGATACCCGTGAAGAATGCTCATAGAGTATCTGCAACTGCTGCTACTAATATGCTGAAGAATGATGCTTACCCTACGCAATGATCTCCGACAATTAGTGCATTGGTATTGACATGGAGAAGCCCCATATGACCATCTGTATGACCCTAGTATTGAAAAACATAGAGAAGTATCAATCAATAAATTCAGCATATGTTCTGGTCTAAAATATGATTTAGGTTCCACAAAAACAGCTGAATATATGCTTCAGATCAGATCAAATCAGCAAATGAACGAACTCCAAACTCTAAAATAGATAAATTGTATGCTTCTGCTATTATGAGTTCACATAGTTAATTCAATAGAATAACAGAAACATAGACTTCCTCAAATGAGGATATTGGGAAGCTGGTCATGTATAGTGTTGCTACTATTTTGCTTCAAAACAACGTCAGGAATGCTACGTTTTGTTTATTTTTTTCTGAAGTCCTAATATTCTTTAATTCTTGTAGAATGTAAATCCATTCAAGTAGCAAATGTCATGCCACCATCTTTTCTTAAAATAATCATTGCAAAATATTATTGTCAGTGGTTAGCATAATCATTCTGTATGGACTATGGCATGCAACTATATTTGAACAGCAAGAAGCAAAAAGAAAATTATACCAAACAATTATGTCTGACAGCCAAATGCTACTATAACCATTAGGGTTTATGTTCTTGTGTTGGACTTTACAAAAATTGCTGCATAACTAAGTATTTAGTGATTGGAAAGTTCAAAGGAATTATCATGCAAAGTAAGGAAACAATGGCATAAGCTAAAACCAGAGAAAGATTCTCCAAGGAAAACACTGGCTTACAGGAGCAAAAACGACTTGCAGTTCTTGGTCACCTATGCATATGCTTTCACCACCAGTCACTGCAGTATAGCCGGTTGACCAATTCCCTATACACCATGCACAAATGAAATATAAGATGTGTATGAACCGCACAAATAAATTAATGAGTATTAAGTGCGAGCTACTTCACACAGATAGCCAAGGCATATGGCAGTTGAAGATGGTGGCTAGTGAGTAGTCTAACTTAATGATATAAAATTGGATTATTATCTACTACGGTCATTCACAGGCAATCAAAACTAAAATAAACTAATATATGCTTGACATTCAATAATAAATAATGATCCAACAATACAGCACCTTAGAAGTGCCAAACATACCAGGACAGAGTGAAAACCACAATGAGGAGGACCATGTAAAAGGTACCGTATACCTAAGAGAGTATCCAAGTAAACAAGAAGACATGTTGCATTGCAAGCTTCAGCAGAGATATTGTCGTTTTAATGATTTTAACCACCTCAAACGCCTGATGGCTCTCTTGCCCCACCTTCCACTACTAAAATGCGCTAACATGTGGTACCAGACTTATAGTGGTCAAAACGTTCCAAATCATTCAAGGTGATGCAAATATAAATAATTGCCTTGGTTATCAGATATAATTTTCTTCCCCTTCCTCCTTTTGTTTGTAAACTCTGCTTGCACCATTAATCACAGATTTATGACTAGCAGGAACCTCTTAGGATGGTTAAAACAAGGTCTAAGGGCAAGGTTTCACTTGCTAGATGCCAATGGAATTATCCCAAGTAAACCCATTCCTGAACTACTTTTGTACTCCAAAAACAAGAAGACAAATATGCTTTGGCAAAGTGGATAACAATTTTAAAATTTTGGTTTAAAATAAGGTTTAGGTGGTTACCTTTCCCTATGCGCTTCATCGTGTTTTCATGTGTCAAAAGAACAGCATCAGGATTGCATCTCTGAACAACCGAAAGACCTAAGTCATTCGACCAAATGCAGCCAGTTTATTACGATGGACAAATAAGCATGATAACAATTAACACAAATGAAGAGCTAAAGAACTAGCATGGTATATGTTTCCAGCTTCATGACTTTTTCGTTTTTTCCCCCAGATATGATCTTAATTTTCAACAGAAAAACTAATAAGTGCTACATAAAACATTCTAGCGTACCCTCAACATGATCATTATGATGATGCGTAACAAGGACCAATAACTTCTTTGGAAGGGAATTGACAAGATCTGCAAGCTGAAGATGGCAGGGATGTGATCATTTGTTAGGACAGCATGAACAGTTTCTGCTTAAAACAGTATTCAATATAAACAACTACTGTTGTAGGCCAATAGGCCTATTGCTGTGAATGCAATATCATCTAACAGATTAAAAACAAAGCCTATTGCAAAGCACAATTTCGTGCACTTTTGGTTTGGGTACCAATTGCCAAATCAGCAACAGAAAATATCTATAAATGGAAGGCATTCTTCTCAAATTGTTCTACTTATTATAAATTTCAAGTTCAAACTTGTTCCAAAGTGAGAGTAACAATGCAATACTTCTAACAAATGAAAAATCAGCAAGGGAAGAAAAAGCACAACTGTTACTATTTACAGCAAACGTGTATCTGTCTACATACTTTAAGTTTAGAGTTCACATTTTAAAGAGCTATACAACCCACCACAAATCAGATCTAGTCTTCGCAAATAATTCAAGCTGATTCTTTCCCAAACCGAAAGTTTGTGCCATTGTGCACCAATTGTGGTTTTGCACCAATAGCTCCAACTCTGAAAAGAGAATGTTTTCACACAAGTCTTCACGGCTTTTTGGCCCCTTGTGTCACTCTTTCGTAATCCTTGTTGATTCTAATCTAACAGGCAAACATTTAGTCACAAGTTCTTCCATTCATAAAGCTAGGGGTAGTTTTGAGGCCTGTATGAAGAAGTTGGTTTGAGTGATCAAAGTCCCATGTAAGGAACCGAAGCAATTAAACAGATTATAATACTTTAAAAAATAAGTCCAAGGCGGAAGCTGCATTCACAAGATATACTCTCTGTCACTGTATGTAGAGCTAAACGAATGTAATCTTAGATACTTGCTTTTACCTCTGTATGAACCTGCGAGCAACATCCAGGATCTATAAGTAAAGCATCTCCACAAGCAAAATAATCAGATCGCTTCGATCCACATGTACCACTGGTTGCTTGTATTACCACGAGATTAGTTGTGCGAAAAGGCCGTAGGGTACTACTCTTCATTGGCACAAGGGTTATTCCAGGAGGGTACTCCTGTCACCAAACATCGCTTTTCAGGAGAAAGGAGACAGATCGGCATGACAGTTGACTAGAAACCGAAATTTGATCCAAAGAAAATTAAAATTACACAGACCTGGGAGACCAATGTGGAGCCAGCGGTACAACTTGATGATAGCTCCGATTTCACAAATCCAGCATGCACATAGGGCCCAATTCGAGTATCACCAGGCTTCACGTCAGAAAGCAATTCCCGAGCACCCTCCTTGGACATCCATTTACAGGAGTCTGCAACACACAAACTCGAGTTACGGTGGGTTTGGTGGTCAGGCAAATTCCTGGACACAAGCATTGGTAAACAAATGAAGCACCAGACCTGGCAATGCCTCCGGTTTCGACTCGAGCGAAGTGATGACGAGCACCGTGTTGACGCCCGCGTCCGGGCCAAACTCTGCTTCCTCAATGTGCTTGAGGAGCCTCCACTCCCCGCACATTGCGTTCGTCAGGCCCAATTGGCTCAAAATCTAGCGAGTGAGAAGAGAGCCCATCTCTTAGATCAGCTGCCGTTTGTCAGATTATATGGTTCTACTACGGCAGGTAAACAGGGCTTGTACTAACTCGTAATCCATAGCTCCCCCAGATATATATCACCAGATTTTGCAAGCTAGGAGTACTTCACAGTTCACACTAGAACACTAGCGCAGCAGAGCGACCAGATTTCACTGAACTAACTAACGATGGGTCACCTGGTCGAGGGCGGCGGGGACGTCGAGGCGCGAGAGGTCGAGGGAGCCCTCGGCCTCCGCGCCGGCGACGGCCACGCCGGGCCGGGCCGGCTCGCCCTCCGCGAGGCGCCGCAGGGGCGCCGACGGGAGGTCGTAGAGGTCGCTGTCGACGTAGCGCCGGTACTCCCCCTCCTCCTCCAGCCCCAGCGGGGGCGGCTGGCGGGCGACGAGGAACTCGGCCTCGGCGCCCGAGGGGCCCGTGACAGCCGCCGCGAGCCGGTACGAGGGGGCGCCCATCTCCGCAGGCCGCGGCGACGTTGGGGCGGGAGGGAGGGTGGCCGCCGACCCGCTGGGGTTATCTCTGGCTTGGGAGTTGGGGTTGGGATTATCGGCGCCTGTTGTGAGAGGGGAGGGAGCTTGGTTCCGTCCGTCGGCCCGCACGCCGAGGCCACTGACGACAAGGGGAGAGACGCTTCCGGAAGAATTCAATTCAAATCTGGGCGTGATGACGGCGTTGGTTGGTGATCTGCTTCCGCGGCCGGGAGTGAAGAACATGTCGTTCATCTTGCCTTCGCCTGTTACAAGTACGATTTTCCGAACATTCTGAAAGTTCGAATGTACTGCTCCCTCCGTAAAAACGCTCTTGTATCACGGGACGAAGGGGGGTACTTGCGTACAATGCCCTAGCAAGCATGCAGTGCAGGGTATGGTTTTGTTACGAGAAAACCAACTTTAATTCCGACGATGTATGAGGAAAATGTGATGAAACTACTGTTCATATTCTGGTAACATTCACTGTCGTTAAAGCAATTTGTTTTGTTTTACTTTGCGCGTCATCATATGGCCAATTTGTGGGCAAAAGCAAAAATTTGTAAGCATGCATTGCACTGCCGATAGTTCTTATGTCCGAACCGGCAGCCCAGACCGCTCAAATCCGCACAAATCCCAGGTCAAACGGTCAAAAACCTGCGGAGCTAGCTCCCGGCGACCTGGGGCAGCTGCCCGGGCTGCTCCGGCCATTCTTCATTAAACAATACAAAAAAATCATGATTAGCATTACTAACTACTTGGGCAAATGTTGGGCAACATCGATGTGTAAAGACTTTGCCCCGGCTCCTTCAGCTAGCTGGCTCCGCCACTAATGGTACCTGGTGATTGTTGTTCTGGTGCGCTGGCCCTGTAGGGTCTTAGCACGACGACTCCCAAATGTCTACTACAACACATTTTACGCGGCTTCAGGGAGGAAGGGACGATGATGGTAGCGCGCCTTCGGCTCGCTTCAATTCTTGTAGTCGTCATTAGGTGGTCTACGAATCTAAATGTATTTTTTATTATTTCTGGTATTGTACTATCATGACTGATGATGAACAGATTGAAAGTTTACTCGCAAAAAAAGGCCACTAAGAAAGATGGATATTTATGATATTTTTTTAAAAAAATACAAGGACTTCTAGGTGGCTTCTTGTAGGCATTTATCTTTATTTTTATTTATTTTATGTATTGCCTTTTTTTTCCGTTTCAGTGTGCCTGGATTTCGAAAACCCATTCTCCATGTCACTCTCCTGCAACGTTGACCCGGGTTTCTCTCTACAAATTTTTGAGGTTGGCCTGCTAGTATTTCTTTTTACAATGGTTTTCCCTTGTATTCCCTCCGTTTCAAAATAGACGATCCAACCTTATACTAACTTTAGTACACAGTTAGTTCTAAAATAGACGATCCAACCTTGTACTAATTTTAATACAAAGTTAGTATAAAATTGAGTCATCTATTTTTAAACGGAGGGAGTATTTGACTTCTCCATAGAGTTTTCCCTCCAAGAAAGAACATCAAATAGTACAAGGTAACATGGAGGGAATTGTAATGACCGATTTGCAAGTTGCAACATGTTTATGTGCTGTGATAAAAATGACGAGAATATTCAGAAAATTTACGTGGCATTTTGGGCCTAAATGGCAGATTTGCAACGAACAGACCGTCTCGCCACGTTGGGCTATAGCCCTTCAGACACACCCACGAACTGTCCAAACCGGCAAACCCCCGCCCCTCCCCAAATCTCCATCACCCGCCGCCGCCGCCGCCGATGTCTCCGCCGTCCTCCTCCGACGAGGCCGCGGTCTCCTCCGTTTCGTCCGAGGAAGACGACATCAGCCTGCCTTCGTCGCCTTCCCCGTCCCCCGAGCCCTCTCCCGAACCTTACGCGTCCTCCTCGGAGGACGCGCCTCCCGCAGCCAAGAAGCCACGACGACCCCGGAGCGGCACCGCGGGGCGGCCGCGAAGCTGGCCGACCGCGGACGAGGTGGTCCTCCTGGAGGCCGTCGTCGCGCACCAGGAGCGGCACGGCCAGCTCCCCTCCCGCGACGCCCTCGCCGCCGCCCTCGCCGGCCGCCTCCGGTACAGCAGCGAGCAGGCCGCCAGGCGCGTGGACTCCCTGCGCGGCCGCTACTACGGCTCCGTCCGGCGGCTCTCCCGCGGCACCGTCCCCGTCACGGACGACGACATGAGGGTCTACAAGCTCTCCAAGCGCCTCTGGGAGGGCACGGTGGCGGCTCGGGCGCGGCGCCGGGAGCATCGCGCCGCTGACAAGGCCGCGAGGCGCCACCAGGAGCGGAGGGGCTTCGCGGAGCTCGAGGCGCTCTACCCCTGCCTCGCCGCGGAGGTGGAGGCGATCGTGTCGCGGCGGCCGTGCGGCGGGGTGCTCAGGACGGCGTTCGGGCTGATCGGCGACGAGAGGGCCGCGGCGCTGGAGGCCAGGGTCAGGAAGCAGCGGCGCGCGGAGCTGAAGGCCGGGATGCAGCGGGACGAGCTGAGGGGCCAGGTGGCCAGGACGCTACTCGAGCTCATCGAATGATTTGGTTTCTTCCAGAAAAAAAAATAGTGATTTTTTCGTTGCTGGCAGTAGCACATGGTTATTACTGTTACTGGTTTCTCAAACGAACACATGAACTGGGTGGAGTACTTACCGATTTACCGCTGCATTTTCAATTGGTAAGTAATATAATTACACATCGCGCTTTGAAATTCGGCAAATCGGAGTTTTATTACCGAGTTCCGACACATATGAGGAGTTCATCTGTACACTGAAAACGATGACATCCGATCCAAGGGCTAACAGCCAGCCTAAATCTTGCACCTCCTGGAGCAATGGCACATAAGCTCTTTGATTCTGATGAGATGTGACAAGAAATAGCTGAGCTTTACTGGTGCCGCAACACCCTGAGCACCAGCCGGTTTGGATGGCGTCAGGCGATCTTGCGGCTCGCTTATTTCAGGAACTACATAAAAGGCAGAGACAACATCCCCACCAGGTCCAAGGACGCTTGTGCTCGGTGCTCATTGATCACTCACCAAGAAAGCATTAGCGTCGGCTTTACTGGGCGGGCTTAGCTCCCGCTCAATCTCTTCCAGGGATCGCCCCTTGGTCTCGACCACATTCCCGGCAATGTACAGGACCGCGAGAGCGCACACGGACGCGAATCCCAAGTACACGGTGCTGATTCCAAACTTGTTGACGACGCTCAGGAAGTACAGGCCGATGAAGAAGTTGGATACCTGCAAAGAGAAAGAACAGGTGATGATGATTCACTGGTGCCAGTAGGCTAAGTCGACAGAGCAAAACATTGATCATCTAAGCAAGTACTCCCTCCGTCCCATAATATATCGATTGTAATAACATCTTATATTATGGGATGGAGGGAGTAGAAAGGATTATCATTGTCGCAGAATGCATTTTTCTTTTTCTTCTCCTTCCAGTTTCATCTATCTACCAAAGTGGACAGAACTTACTATCTGAAAACAATTTATCACATGTATAAGCCGATCGTTCATCTAATAATGCACAAGCTATGACCACCTTGTATTTTGTACTACCAAGATATGCGATACTGCTGAAGGAGGATACAAAATATAATTGGTTGCCGCAGACATCTGTTTGTCAGTTGTCACAACTCTGACCACTAGAGACTTACCCAGTGCATGCCCATTGATAATGCTACAGCCTTGGCCCTTATTCTGGAGGCAAATATTTCAGGAAGGAGCAAAGCTGGAACAGGGCCAGCTCCAAGAGCGAATGACAGCACATACCTGAACAAAAATTACAATCAAGATTTCAAGTTAGTTAAGAGCTAAAATTATTAATAAAGAAAAACCAGGAGAAATCCATATTAGGTGAATGTAAACCACTTACAGGACAGTGCCAACAACAGCAAGAGTGCCAGAATAAGGTGCCAAAGCCTTCCAGGTGAAGGACAATGACAAGAGTAACATCGATGCCGCCTTCAAAAGAGAAAGAAGAAACAGTAATTCATAAGTCATTTACACATTGGGAAACACAAATACACAGACTACTGTAGAAAAGACAGTACCATTCCAGAAAAGCTTGTTATGAGAAGGCTCTTCCTCCCTTGCTTGTCCATCAGTGAAGATGCAATCATGGTGCCTATGAGAAGTATGCATACACCTCAGAGAAGGAATTGGAAGTTACTACCGAAACACTCTTACCAACACGGAACTAACCAAAAACATTGGCGGCACCAACAAGAGCACTCGCTGCAACATCAGATGCAATGCCTGCACTGCGGAACACTGATGTAGAGTAGTACACAACAGCATTTATGCCAGCAAGTTGCTGCAACAAAAACAGTGCCGCTCCCACGCTCACAACTGCAGTATGAGAAATAAATTAGGACACATGTACCAGAATTTCATCATGATTATCAGTTATGACGCAGACACAAATGAGTATCAAAAGAATACTTATAAACTGCTACCCAAGTTATGTAGGCTGAGTCATGATTGTTCATTCACTCGTGGACTGTAAAGAACATGGCTGGTAGCAGCAGTTTGCAAGGAAAAGTTCTAGGCTAGCCCTGAGATGATAGTTTCGATCAAGCAACTATGCAACTGTGAGAGTATAAAAAACATAGTAATTCTTTTTTATCATTCATATGCATTTTGTTGTTGTCATAGATGATAGGCGAAAGTTGCTTTGCCCAAACTACTTGCATCTATAAGATTAAGACAACACATGAAACTTTATCACTAATTCCTTTGTACCAAGTCATTGACTTGATAGGGTGTAGGGAAACAATCAGAGAACATTTTACCTTTCCAATAGCGTTTGCTGAATAGATCAAACCAGTTGGCATCTGGCTCATTAGATCCTTGCCCACTAGCCTTTAGGTCATACATGACTTCAGTAACCTTCTCTTTCCCATACAATTTTTTTATAGCTGCTTCTGCTTGAGAAATCTTTCCTTGCTGCGGTTAATCACATGAAAGTTATTCTCAAGTATCATGTTGCCACCTGAGTACAAAATATGGTGAAAGAATTTGCACAGCACAAACCTGGAATAGCCAGCGAGGGCTTTCAGGTGAAACAGCCATTCCTAGAGCCAACAAGATAGATGGAACTATTGAAATTCCAAACATTGTCCTCCACCTGATTGCACACAACCACACACAGATAACAGAAATTAAATAACTCATATGTTTATCATGCCAAATTTATTGTGATTTGCATCTTTAGTTCTCTCGTATGTATTAAATGAATATGCCTGTTGTTTCTAACTAACTTCCTTACAAATGCATTTGTTCACAAAGAAATAAAGAAAGAGGTTTCTCCCTTGTAATTACAAAAACCAATTGCTCTTAGATATATCATAACTTAATAAATTAGAAGTTTTGAGAATTCAGAAGTTGGTAGTCAACAGATTTTATGCACAAGCACAACAAAATTCAAAAGGCATCAACAGAATGCGACAAAGGAAAAGAGGATAGGAGAAAACTCACCATGCAGGATTTTGTGCCAATGGCAACCCAGCTACCAAAGCTGCAAGAATTCCAATGCAGATAAACAGCTGATTAATCGTACCAAGTGCTCCACGTATTTCAGTTGGTGAGATCTGCAAGGTGCAAATAGGTCAGCTGGGGAAGTTCAATATCACAGGCAGTAGTTGCTGAACAGTGGTTGTGATAATTTTGAGATATCACAAACCTCAGATATGTAAAGGGGCACAAGAGCAGAAGAGATCCCAATACCAATCCCAGCAAGTAATCGACCAATAATCATTGTACGGACATCTTGAGCTGTTGCACTACAAATGTTTTGCGAGTTAGGTTTACATAGCAATAGTATACCTTGGACCATAAATTGTTATATCAGTGAATTCAGTCTCAGAACACACCTCAAGAATGCGCCTACAGCAAGAGGGATGGCATCTAGGATAAATGTCCGTGTTCTCCCTAATTTATCAGCCAAAGCCCCTCCCGTAAAAGAACCTACTGTCGCGCCAGCCAGGGTTGTGCTAACCACCCATCCTGAGTGAAAAGGCAGATGTATTGTGAAGCATATAGGCAAATGATATCTCATGGAATCCTCATGCCATAAAGTCCCTAGTGCATATGTTATCCTTTATCCCTTTTAAAAACCGTATGCAAGTATCTTGCAAAAGAAAAATGGTTGTACATAATTGATCTGACATTTCAGATGTCACTATTGCAGACACTAAGAGAAGGTATGCGCGAAAAGGTTCTAAAACTACAATAAATGAAGTGTGGGTTATACTAGCAAGTAAAAGAATGTCATACCTTGTAACACAGCATTTTCAGCAATCCCGAGATCTTTCGAGAGATATTCAAGCGCGCCATTGACCACACTAAAGCACATGTATGCAAATGAGATAATCAGTTTTGCTAGACACTGGTATACGTCAGTTAACATTTAGACTAGGAAACTGCGGTTTAACCCCTTGCGATGCATGGGAAATATTTCTACGCAACAATAGAGTGAAAAGGAAAAACATACCCAAGATGGTAGCCAAACAAAATTGCCCCTAAGCAAGCAACGCCAACATACGGCAGAACACTCCCAGATGATTTAGCTTGAAGCTTGTCAGATGGAATATCCTCTGGGTCAGCTGGATATAAGATAGTAAAGGAGTCCAGATAAGATGATACAGTTAAACTGTCAAAAAATTCCAGTGACCATACACTGTCATGGTATCATGTACAGCTAACCGCAAGCTCTTTACCAACATCCTGTACAATTCGGAGCCTACTATGCAACACGGACATTCCCCTGGTACACCAGAAGCTGAATCTCAGACGGCAAATAAGCATGTCACAAGTCCGCTGGCAACCACACCAGTACACCACCCACGACAACTACAACTGGTACTAGTACTGATAGACAGTGCGGATGCAATCCCTGTTTGCCCAAAGCGGAATTCGCAACGAAATTGCTGGCCGGCGCAGCAGGCATGACCCTCCCTCACATTCCCCCTGCCAAATATTCGCAGAATCGCACGGAATCTGGCGGCGATTGGTATAGGTTGCTGCTGGAGCTTACATCACCCCTAACAACCAAACCCCAGATGCACAAGCACGCTTCTGTACCCCCGAATCGGGTGACGAGACGGCGACGGACGCACCTGAGGCGGTGGCGCGCACGCGGCCGTAGCGCGTGCTCCGGAAGAGCCCCGCGGCGCCGGCGTTCGGCCTGCCCATCTCAAGCCCCGCGAGATCCGCCGCGCGCGACCTCACGCCGCCGCAGCAGAGCCCGCCGCGCCCCTCCGACATCCGCACGACGCTCCTGCTCCTGCTGCCACCGGGCGACGACGACGCAGACCTCCGCTCGCCGATGACGACGTGAGCACCGCCGCCCCTCACGGCGCACCGCATCATCTTAACGGGGGGCGGAAGGGGGACCTTCCTGCGATCGCACACCACCGCAGGAACTTTCAGCTTCCGTTACCAAAAAAAAAGTAACGGCGAAAATCGCATTAAACCGGCGCGTTGACTGGTGTGGTAGTAATACCGGGGAGTGGAGTGGCTGACGTGGGCGTGGAAAACGACGTCGTCGTACCTTCGAGCGGAGGCCGCCGGCGCTCCTGGAGCCGAGTGGAGTGGGATTAATGGCGAGCTCGCGGGTGGATTGTGGTTCGGATGAAGATGGTGGGATGGGGGCGGAGGAGGAAGACGACGGGTGCCAGCGATGGATATATCTTCTTCCCGAGATCCGATAGTTCCGAGGGAGAGCTGTCGATGGAATTCTTCCTCCGCCTCCTCTTTTCGCGTGTTTTTTTTTCTCCTTTTCCTGTTGGCGCGGCATGTACATCCACGCCACGAGAGAGAGAGGGAGAGGGTCTGCCACTCTGCCGTGCTGGCAACGATGTGTGCATTGGATAAGGATTTTTGTACGCAACCGATGACGATGCCCCGTCTGGATCACGAGGACGGATATACAGTACGATCGACTCAAAAAAATCTCGATGAAAAAAAAGGATGAATATACGTTTTTTTTCTTGGCTTTATACGGATAACAAACAACTATAAGTGATCTAAAAGGTCCTGTATTACTTTACAGAGGTAGTACATCATACGGTGAGATCGGCCGTGGCGACCAACATCTAAAGATAGATCGTAGCGAGCGAGATTGTGGGCTTTTGTATTTGAGATTTTTTTTCTCCTTCATGAAGCGACTTCGATGAAATAAGTCCTCAAGCTTCAGTCTCCCGGACAATTGAGCATAAGATCCAACCTAAGATTCGGTTAGTGTCCCGGGTGGAGAGTGGTTGTTGGAGGTTCAGGACAGAACCTTGTCAATAAGCTTGTTTTGAGCTCTCGTCTCAAGGAAGTCCAGGCTCTCTCATCTTCTCTCATAGCTAGTATGAGGTGGAAGGGGAGTTAGGGAGGAAGCCTTGGGGAGCAATTGACGGAGTGGGTCATCATTGGTAGTGCACATGACTGAGCTTCGCCGCATGTGTCCTCTCCACTCCAGTTGAAGGCGGGCCTTTTGTCACATCATCGACGACACTCCTGGCCGGATGATAGTTGTATCAAAATTCCTACCGGCCAAGAAGTTGCTATAAGGAAGGCCATGCTACTTCGTTGAGTCACATAAGATCGGGAGGTTGAAGGGGAAATGATGGCTGAACGTGTACACGTCGTTCGGTCTTAAAACCTGGTTGTTGCGAACCAATCTGTGGTTGGATGGTTAGGAGAACAGTGGTATCCCCAACCCATCGGTATTCAAGTCCTAGATGCGACATTGGTGCTTGCATTATTTCTGGATTTTCTTTTCAGGCTTTCGAGTAATATTCGTTCAGTGGGAAGAGATGTTCCCGCCGACAACGAGGCGTCTGCGGTGACTTTGCAAATCTCAAGATGCTATACCGTCTCAGTCTCTCGGAGGTGCTCATATGGGTAAGTTGTATGTGCATGCATTCATAGGGGTGAGTGTATGTGGGTGACTTCAATTGTGTTGTGTTAAAAAAAACCTGGCTGTTGCTAAAGTAAAAAACAACAAATGCTAAATAGGTAACCCCTGGTTATAACCGATTGGTCATTTTCAAAGTCAAGTTGTCCTCTTCGTGATAGAGGTGCAAAATTTTGTGTACTTTCTTTCTCATGATTCTATTTTATTTTCCGATAAAATAGCTCACACCCTATTTTATTACTTATGATAACAAAACCGCAATGACAAATTTGTGGGCATACCCTCATGTCGCAAAACAAAGTGGGGGGGTTGAAACAAGGCACAAGCGAGTAAAAGTAATAAATTGGGAGAATATCTCATGATCTTTTATTACATCAAAATTCATAAAATACATGTATGTTAAACGGGTAAGCATTGTGTGTGTGTGTGTGTGTGTGTGTGTGTGTGTGTGTCCAGGTGTGTGTGTTCATGTGTGTGTGTATTTGCAAATAATAACGGCTTCTTGTGACATGCGTTAGGTTTCACACAGTCGAAATAAGTTGTACTGCAAGCAAAAAAAACAAGTTATATACAAGAAAAGTTCATGCAAATATCCTACACAAAGGACAGCATATAATTAGCCAATACAATGAACACTATCCTAAAAGATTGGAAGAAAAGTTATACAAACATTACCTTGTAATCTTCCATTAATTGGTCCTAATATGCATGGTAAGCCAATGTACACTGCCTACATGCTCATGCAGGAGGACATCAGTGGTGGATGCATGTAGGAAATTTTTGCCGAGGCAAGATGAGAAGGGCAAAAACATATCAAAAAAACTAAGTCCTTCAAACAAAAATCCTTCATGGAGTGGTCCAACATGGGGAGGGGGCAATGCCCCCCCCCCCCGAATATCTATACATAGCTCTGTTAGTGGAGGATAGAGAGTGATCCTAGTCATCAATAAACCCTCGTTACCTGTGGCGAACAGAGCTTCTTACCCGTGGGAAGTGAAACCACGAGGATCGGGCTACGAAAAACATAGACTGTCAAGTTGTCCTGCAACACAGCAGCATGAAGGCACAAAGGTCGGCGCATCACCGACACACGTGGCTCTATCGCTATTGTTGTCTCCTCCTTAGAATCATTTTTGAGCAGCGATGCAAGGAACTGTGTAATGGCAATCACCAACCTCATGCCTACCAGCGTGTACAATTGTGCCATGATATCTCCTTTTTATTGATCCGGTATTGGAACTAAAAGAGTATCCTGCACCTATTTCCCCAGAGGTGACCCTGGGTTATCGAACCCACGAGAGGAAGACTGCCATGAAGCGATGGTCTCTAGCAAGTTTTTTCCTAAGTGTCAAATCCAACTTTTGACCAGGTCAACAAGCAAATAGTAATTCAAACACTTGTAATAAAAAGAAGATACGGGGATGAGGTCTTAATGCTTGCAACCATGTATTGGTGTTGGGATACAAAAGTGATATTAGTTTGTGCTCGGGAAGTCACCCATTGTAGGATCGGAAGTATGTCTAAAGGGGGGTGATTAGACTACTTGACCAAATAAAAATCTAGACTTTTCCCAATTTTAGTTCTCGGCAGATTTTAGCAACTTAGCACAAGTCAAGCAATCAACCTACACATGCAATTCTAAGAGTATAGCAGCGGAATGTAAAGCAATTACATATGAAGGTAAAGGGATGAGTTTGAGGGAGCAAACGCAATGTTGACACGGAGATTTTTTATCCGTGGTTCCGATAGGTGGTGCTATTGTACATCCACGTTGATGGAGACTTCAACCCACGAAGGGTAACGGTTGCGTGAGTCCACAAAGGGTCCACGAAGAAGCAACCTTGTCTATCCCACCATGGCCGTCGCCCACGAAGGATTTGCCTCACTAGGGTAGTTCTTCACGAAGTAGGCGATCTCCTTGCCCTTACAAACTCCTTGGTTCAACTCCACAATCTTTTCGGAGGCTCCCAAGTGACACCTAGCCAATCTAGGAGACACCACTCTCCAAGAAGTAATAAATGGTGTGTTGATGATGAATTCCTTGCTCTTGTGCTTCAAATGATAGTCTCCCCAACACTCAACTCTCTCTCATAGGATTGGATTTGGTAGAAAGAAGATTTTAGTGGAAAGCAACTTGGGAAGGCTAGAGATCAACATTTATGTGGTTGGAATGGAATATCTTGACCTCAACACAAGTGTAGGTGGTTCTCTCTTAGAAAATATGTATTGGAAGTGTAGGCATGTTCTGATGTCTCTCTCCACGAATGAAGAGTGGGTGGAGGGGTATATATAGCCTCCACACAAAATCTAACCGTTACACACAAATCACCAAACTCGGTGGGATCGAATCAATAAACTCGGTCGGATCGATTTAGTTCAAAATGTGAACGTTAGGATTCTCGGTGGGACCGACATGTCAACTCGGTGGGACCGATGTCATTAGGGTTAGGGCATAACGTAATCTCGGTAAGACCGATTACACAAACTCGGTGAGACCGGTTTTGGTAATAGCCAAACAGAGAGTTGGTCAGGCAAACTCGGTGGGACCGATTCGCTCATCTCGGTTGGACCGAAACATTACGAAAAGGAAACAGAGAGTTTGCATTGCAATCTCGGCGGGACCGATCGCTCATCTCGGTTTGACCGAAATGTTACAATGGGAATAGAGAGTTTGCAATCCCATCTCGGTGAGACCGAGATCCCTATCAGTGAGACCGAGTTGATTATGGTTTCTGGCAGTGGCTATGTCAACTGACCTCGGTGGCTCCGGATAGAAAGAATCGGTGGGGCCGAGTTGGACTTTTTGGTTTAGGACATCTGTGGATATGAGAAAGTAGTGGAAGCTTTTGGAGCATATCACTAAGCATTTTGAGCAAGATCTTCATTAAGCAACACCCCATCCCTTCTTAATAGTATTGACTTTTCCTATAGACTCAATGTGATCTTGGATCACTAAAATAGAAAATGTAGAGTCTTGTGCTTTGAGCTTGAGCCAATCCTTTGTCCTTAGCATTTTGAAGGGTCCACTTTCTAATCCATGCCATGCCAAACATTGAGCTTTCCTGGAATATTTATCTTGGAATAGCATTAGCTCAATGAGTTATATGTTGTTAGGAATTACCAAAACCACCCAGGGATAGTTGCACTTTCACCCATCAAGATGTGCTCGCTTTGTTTGGAATGGGGGATGTGTCCAAATAACATCTGGACCGGCATGAGTCCTGCAGTAAGAATCAGTTGTCCTACCGAAGGCCCTATCCGTCTCGCGGGGTTGCCCTAATAATTAAGATAATAATATCACAAAAAAGTTTTGGGTGTTCAATGACTACACCTTATGAATCCCCGAGGATATGGTCCATGTTACCCTACTAAACCTTACTGTCATCAGTGTTCGGTATAACATTTCATAGTCCCCCTGCTCCTAACCTAACTGGTGCTCGATCTCCATGATCATGGGTACATGCAGGATGAAGATCGCGAACAAGACAAGAGATACTTCACAATGCAATTTTACTTTACACATACAAGACGTTGTGTCAAAGACTTCCATTGATCCCTTCACCAAATACCTGGGGCTGCAAGGCTCATGCCTCACTCCATACCTTACCGGTCTACTTACACATGGAGATCAGTTCGCGAGAAGAAATCATTGAAGAACACATCTTGAGATTAATTGATTGCAATATGTCTTACAATAGATGCCTTGTGCGATGCACGATTACAAGTATGGACTAAATGAGAGAGGACTATGGTGGTGGAGATGGCTATGGAGGTGAAAATGGCGGTGGCTACGGTTTATGGATGAGGATGATGATGAATGGGTTGTGGTTGTGCTTGACGCTCCTCCTCTGCTCGTTTTGTTGACATTTAGACGGAGTCCCCTTAATAAAAGTTGTTCAGGTGGACGACCTGCCTTGGTTTCCATGCCAAACGATCGCTCATGCGAGCGCTCGCGGTCGCATGAGAAGCCGTCTTTCGGTCTGGAGGCCTTCTGATGCCTCCTGATGATTTATTTCTTCTCCATTTTCCTTACTTTCCTTTCTCCCACGTGATATGTTCCCTTTTTAGCCCATTTGCCGTGGAAAAAATATTAAAGAGAGGATTGTGGAATCTTTTGTATTTATTAGTCATTAGTGGCAATATTGAAGCGAATATTTCTCTTTTAATGAAATATCTCGGTTTAAACAAGGTTGAAATGTGTGAAAAAATAGCCCTCATCATGCCACATCATCGCCAGTGAGACATGACACCATGCTCTCGAAGCACTATGTTGGAGGGACGTCATTTGTGGGAATATCAACCCCAAGAAGGAAAGCACCTACCCAAAGCCCACCATTCCAGTGACGATTGAAAATATTGCTCACGGACTTGAGATCATTTCATGTTTATAGAAGACATAATTCTTAAGAAACTTGTAGAGGTAAATAAATAGCAAAATTTCTAATATTATTTTACATAAATAATTTAGCATAATTGATAAAAAAATTATAGGAACTGGAAACATGCTTCAAAAAATGACTAAATACAACAAGAAAGTAAATACAATGAAGTATAGGAACAAAGGGTAAAATAAAATTGTCATTAGATAAATAAACAATCCTTAATCTTGATCAATAGTACTTGCTCCGACCTAATAAATTGTTTCATACTTCACACACTAGACTACGATCCTCTTAAGAACTTTGTTATGCATGGATTTCACCTATGTCTCGCTTGACGCGAGACGTAGGGCAGCCTCGTCCGAGGGAGCACGAGATCGAGCCGGCCCATCTTGTGGGAGGCCACAACCTCATTTTTCACTTTTTTGTTTTTGTTTTCTTCTTCTTTTTCTGTACCTTGGTTTATACTTCCAATTCTCTCCCTCTCTCTCTCTCTCCCTCTCTCTCTCTCTCTCTCTCTCTCTCTCTCTACCTTGGTTTGATCTGTACCTTGGTTTATAGTACAAAAACACTCTACATAAAACACTTGAAAATATTATTCAAGCATTTAAAAAAGTTATTCAAGTATTTTAAAAAACATGATATGTACAAAAATGCACATTGTGTGTGAAAAAGAAGTACTCTTCAAAGACACATATTTTAAAAAATTACTCATCTATTTCAAAATGTTAAATGTGTATAAAAAATGTTCCCAATGTATAAAAAAAATGTCGAACATCTACTAAAAATATATACATAAACAAATAAACTATAGAAAATATCGACCTTCAATCAAAAAGATGTTAATCATAAATATGAAATGTTAAACCTGTGTAAAAAATGTTTCTAATGTATACCGAAAATATACTATATGTATGAAAAAAGTAGTTATCAAACACAAATATTTGAAAAAATGTTCTATTTCAAAATGTTAAACATGTAAAAAAAGGTTCCTGATGTATAGGGAAAACGAATAAAATGAATTATTTTTTCTAAAGTAAAAACACAATTTTTAAAAAAATGATGATTGTGTATAAAATATGCTAATCATATATTTAAAAAATGATAAGGATGTATTTAAAAGTTTCTTGATATATACCAAAAATGTACAATATGCATTCATAAGTAGTAATCAAACATGATTGTTTTTAATTGTTCATCATCTATTTGGAAAATGTTAAACATGCATAAAAGAACGTTCCTGATGTATAAATAAAATTTACAAATATGTATGGAAATGTAGATGTGTGTTGAAGGAAAAAAAAAGAAAATCTGTGAAAACCAAAGAAATGGACAAAAGAAACACCTCAGAAATGAAGAAAAGGAAAAGGAGCCCAAAAAAGACCATGAAAACCCATGAGGAAACGAAGAAAAAGCAAGGAAAACAAAACAAAAACTGATGAAAACTAAGAAAGAAACAAAAGGTAGAAATTAGGAAAGAACTAAAAAAATATAGAGAAATGAACAAAAGGAAATGAAGAAAACAAAGAAAATAAAAATAAAACAAAAGGCGAGTGAAGACCGGAATAAAACATAAAACTGCGGAAAAAACAAAGGAATCACAAAAAAAAAGAAACATGTGAAGGAACAAACAAAACAGAAGAAGAAGAAAAAAGAAAGAAAAAACACGAGCAAGCGAGCGAGAATGACCGAGTGAGGTAGCGTGAATGATCGCTGTAAATGGGCTAGCCTAGTAGTATGCGGGGAACATAAAAGCTTCAGGCGAGACAATCGTCCGACTAGCGTTGTGCCAGATATAGTCCTGGCAGGTTTTTTGACAGGTGTAGCAAGGGGCTGATCCTATTTGGCACTTCCGCACTTGAAGGCGCATTTAGTTTGGCTCGGCCCATCTTCCCCCTTTTTTCTGTTGTATAAAATAAAAAAACGAACATGCGGCCGATGGTATTCAAATCAGCGACCTCCCGATCATTCGTTCGCTCACTGCACTAACCACCCCACCGGACTCACCTCATGTGCTCAATTACACCTTCTTCACTCTTTTCCTTGCATCTCCTTTCCTTTTTGTTTGGTTTTTATTCTTTTTCTTTTGCTAAATCAAATAATTTTTTTCAAAATTGATGTACCATTTTTCAAAATAGATGAACTTTTGTCAACTTCAATGAACATTTGATGAACTTTTCTCAAAAATTTGATGAAATTTGTTTAATTCGATGAGCTTCAAATCGGTGAGCTTTTTCCAATTCAATGAACTTCTTTTCAAATTTGATGAATCTTTTTTTAAAAAAAAAATCAAATTCGATGAACTTTTGTCAAAATGGATGATTTTTTTAAAATTGATGATTTTTTTTCAAATTAAAAGAACCTTTTCCAATATCAATGAGCTTTTTTTACAAATTCAATGAAAATTTATTAAAATTGACAATTTTTTGAAATTTGATGAACTTTTTTGAAATTCGGTCAACTTTTTTTCAAACTTCTGAGCATTTTTTAAAATTTGCATATACATTTTTGAATTGATGGATTTTCTGTGATTTTTTGTTTTGTCCATTTTTTAAAGTAAACAGTTGACCGATCAATGGTTGACCAGTCAGCAGTGAGCCCAGGCGATCAGTTGCCAGTGAGCGCACGCTTGTTAACCGGGCCTAATAGCACGCCTGCGGGAGCGCCAGGACTCCCCAGTTGGCGCCGAACACACTGGCTAGGCGCCCGGTCAGGAACTGGCTCACGCATCAGCTTTGTTTGGGCTGACCCGGTTACACGAGCTGGACGATCACTCGCTCCCTTCCTTCGATTTTTTTTTTCTTGTTTTACGATTGTCTGGTCAACGGTTCACCATCAAAATGTTCATGGATTTTGAAAAAAACGCATCAAATTTGAAAAAAAATCATTGTTTTAAAAAAAGTTCATTGATTTGAATTTTTTCATGGAATTCAGAAAAGTTCATTGAATTTGGTAAAAGTCCATTAGTTTTGGGAAGAATCATCAAATTTGAAAAAACAATTCATTGATTTTGGAAAAAAGTTCACCGAATTTGGAAAAAGTTCATCGATTCTAGAAAATACTGCATTGAATTTGAAAAAATCGCATCAAATTTTGAAAAAAAAGTTCTTTGATTTTGAAAAATCATTGAATTTGGAAAAGTTCATCGAATTGTAAAAAAAGTTATTCGATTCTTAAAAAGTTCATCGAATATGAAAAATAAAGAGAAATAGTAAAAATAAAAAAAGAAAATAGAAAGAAAAAGGACATAAATAAATTAGAATCTAAAAACAGAAGAAAACCGGGTGAAAAAACCCACCAGATCCCAGGAAAGAAAACCGGGTGAAAAAACCCACCAGATCCCAGGAAAGAAAACCGGGTGAAAAAAACAAAAAGGAAAGAAGAAAAAGATGAAAAGAAGTAACTTTGCAGAAAGCCTGCGATTTCCTAGTTGGCTACTACAATTCGCTAAGACTATTTCATCGGATTGGAATTGAAAGACGTGAATAGTTGGACCACATGACCATCGTTGATGATGGTGGCGTACAGAAGTGGCAACACGAATGGGTTGCTTGGCGCATATGAAGATTTTGTTCTCCTGTTGCAATGCACGAGCTCTTTTGCTAGTGTGGTTCCAATTTCGAATCCTGGCGCTACACCATATTTTGAGTTTTTAACAGAAAAGGAGAAAACAATGGGCCGGCGCAGCTCGCTGGGTGTGTGTGCACCGGTTTGCGAATTACCCCCTATGTGAAAAATGGGCCAGCCCGCTCTCCCCCATTGAGTAGGCGAGCCCATTTTGGATTGTATTGGCAGTTTGTCTTCTTCTGGCACTTTTTTTTTGGCCCTTTTTGTGTTTTTGTTTTTGTCCGTTTTAGATTTAGAGTCGGTTTTTATCATTTTTCTTAAAACAATCGTCAACTTTTTCAAGTGCATACAATTTTGCTCGTGAACTTTTTTTTCAATCTTTGTGAACATTTTTGAATTTTCATGAACTTCTTAAATTTTTTAAGAACTTTCATGATTTTTTCTAACTTCATGAACTTGTTTCCAATATGCGTTTTTTTTTCAAATTCATGATTTTTTTCAAAATTTTATGATCTTTTTCATTTTTGTTATTTTTTCTCAAATTCACGATTGTTTCCAAAAAAAAAGCTGAACTCTTTTCCGATTTACCATTTTTTTGAACTTTTATAAACTTTTTAGAAATCCACCCAACGAGATGGCACGAGCAAGCGCAGCTTTCACGTTTTCCTAAGCCCACTAGGTAGCGTGTTCGAGTGCCAACACCATTA
The DNA here is from genome assembly GCA_032464435.1 of Aegilops umbellulata. Taxonomy (NCBI): domain Eukaryota; kingdom Viridiplantae; phylum Streptophyta; class Magnoliopsida; order Poales; family Poaceae; genus Aegilops; species Aegilops umbellulata. The sequence goes on along the minus strand of CP136060.1, from coordinate 642,349,399 downwards.
AGCAGCGCTGATAGCGCAGAGTATGAGCCTCCATATTGTCTACACCTTTTAACTCATGCATCCATTTATTCACTCATTTATGGACAGTCATCAGAAAACGCATGCCAAATTAATTAAAAAGATGAGTGTACAGATGACAGCCAGCTAGCAGCCAGATGAGGGTGCTTGGATACATTTTAGTCCCATTACTAAAAGTAGTGGGACTAAAACTTGCTAGCCTCACCCATGCTTGGATCCAAATACTAAAGAGACTAAAATCAAGTTATTGAGCATTTATTATCCTCCAAACCATCCAATCATGAACTTGCATGTGTTAAAGTAGAGGAATTAAATGAGTGAAGAGAGAGCTAATCCATATTTTAGTAGGGTTCCCTTGACTAAAACTTTTTAGCCTCAAGACTAGTTCTAGTCTCCTTTTAGTCAGGGGTGCTTGGAACTTTAGCCTCTAAAAGAGATTATTTTTAGTCAGACTAAAAATAGTCCCTTGGATCCAAGCACCCTCATATTGTCCAGTACTTGCAATGACTACAGCGAGCTAGCAGTTCCTACGAGACAACATGATAATTTATGCCTCTTTAATGTATTTGACCAATATTTTCCCATTTTCCTCTACTCCACGAGTTATTTGTTCGCTAGTAGCTCAACACTGACCATATAAATTGTATTTTACCTAGGATATTTTGGTCATTATACTCTTCCAACATTTATTGCCAAACTAAGTGTGAATTGGTAAAAGTATTGCGGTCGGCCTATATATATGAGCATCCATCGATTAGTTCATCTCAGGGTTCAGTCAAAACTCAAAAACAATAGAGAGTCAGCAACATAGGCGATGAACTTGTCATGGTGCTCCTTGCTTCCGCTGGTCGTTTTTGCAGCAGAGTTGGCACTGGCCACGGTTGTTGATGATGCGGTACAGTTCGATCCCAAAGACATTAAGATGACCATAAAGGTATGTATATGTATCCATCTCCATCTATGTATATGTTCAGTCGATTCTAAACTATACAACTCCTTACGATTTTGTTCTTTCGGGAATATACTTTTTTCATTAGTTTTGTTTCCTTTCTGAGCTGTCGTTATATCTATATATGCGCATATCGTTTTCTATATGCATATTGCAGAGCAGAAATGGGGAAATAATTGACTGCGTTGACATCTACAAGCAACCGAGTATGAATAACCCCTTGCTGAAGGACCTGAAACACCAGGTTAATGATCCTCATTTTATATATGCAAATAATTAGCTACAGTACTGAATTTTCCGCCAGTGGTCCGCTTTTATTCTCCATATCCAAGAAAATTAGTGCGCATTTTTTCTTCTTCTTTTTTTGAAAGCGCATTTTTTCTTCCTTTTGAAACAAGTGACGCCGTGCATAAATGTGTGTGCGGGTGCATGCAGATAATGAGGGATATAGCCAGCGCCGTGGCCGGACAGCAAGGTGGGGATACACGGGCGACGACGGTGGAGCAGGAATGGCAGAGAGGCACAAGGCAATGCCCCATAGGGAGCATCCCCATCCTAAGGACGAACCCCTCCGTTAATTACCTCACAGGAAGTCTTTTCCCATCGCCGCTACGTGCAGCTAATATTAGCACTTGGAGTGGCGCTGCCAATGCGGCCGGCCCCAGATACGAGGTCTTTCTCCTCAGTATACTTATTTTGTCCGTTTGTATATGCTTGCAAGTCGTTGATGTTGCCTTGATTGTGATGTGGGTGCAGTTCGCTGTAGCGATCGCTGCCAACGGGCCGTACAGCGGAGCGTATGTACAGCTGCCGGTGTGGAAGCCGGCGCGCGTCCACGGCTCGGAGTACACCGCGACCTATCTCCTATTGGCCGGCACTAAGAGCACCATATTCGAGCCTATGCCTGGCATATTACCGCCCGACGCCACCAACCAGATAGCAGTTGGCCTCTTTGTACGTACGCGTGGGCACCATATGCTACATCATTTTTGTTATAATTACGACTTAATAGCATGATAATTTACATGTTGAGTGTGTTCTGACTGCAGGCCTATCCAGAAAAAGACAATAATCCTCGGTTAAACATATTCTATACGGTGAGTATGCGTACTCGTATGGTGAGTAGTAATATAGCTGCATGAATCTGACCTGATCTCCTTTGATTGATGTACAAAGCCCGATGGCGGCAAAACTCTGTGCTACAACTTGAACTGCGGAGGGTTCGTTCAAACAAGCAGGGCCATCGCCCTGGGCGCTAGCCTCGTCAATGGTGCATCCGGTGTAGATGATCCCGTGCCATACTTACTAGTTAGTATACAAAAGGTATGTACATGTGCCGTAATTGTTTTGATAATAAATACTACGTAGTTTCATTTTGTTAACGAGCTTTCCTTTTCCATGCATGGATGGATGATGTGCAGAGCCCTGCTGGGCCTTGGCATGTGCTGGTGAACGACACGGACCTCGGCTCTACTACCCTCGGGCCATTTTCCCGTGGTGGATGTTCCCTGAGGCCGTTGCCAACCTGGTGGCCCGGCGGCAAGCACACCGACACCGTTATGGGCAACGGACGACGGCCACCCGGCGACCCCAAACCTGCTGTCATCAAGGGTTACGTAGCTGTCGACCTCGACGGACACCCCTTCCCCGAAACTCTCCAAGTCGCGCCCAACTGCTACGACGTGAAGTTCTTCGACCAAAGCAATGGCAGCGTGGGTGCCAGCGCTGCATTCGGCGGATCCGGTGGACCGGACTGTGCCCCGCGGCCCGCCTAGATAGCTAGCTACAATATCCGGTTAGATGCACGAGTGCACAAAACCTTCCAAGTGGCCAGTGGGTGCACGATTTTAAGAATGGAAGTCTGAAGCTAAAGAGCGGGAGTTCAATAATATAAGGATGTTTTGTGGCAGTAATAAAATTCTAACTGTCCACGGATTCAAATCAAATAAATAAATGAGAGCAAGCATATTCTGCATATACGTATGGAAAACCCAGTTTTGGAAATGGGCATATCACGAAACTGTAAAACAATTTTATGGATCACCATACAACAAACTCACCATTCAGCAATTAAAACAAAATTGCATGATCACCAACTATGCACAAGCAGTAAAAAAAATACTATAAGAGTTACCATTTGCATCCAACGGCTAAAAATAAGCCAACCACTACAAAGTGGCGGAGCTAGCGAGAGTCAAAACTAGATGTGACCCACCCAACCCGGCCAGCAATAAACCACTAAAGAGTAGGAGCAAAAATGAGCACGTGGGACTAATATGTGGCCCACACATCAGAAACTTTGTAGCTCTGCCTCTACCACCATGAGCATCGACATTATGGATGAGAGCAACAATGATGTGCACTGAAATTTCGTTAGTACATATCACTGTCTTGTTTAAATTGTGGCGCATATTAAATATATAAGGCGTTTTGGATAACATGCCAAATAGAACTTCGAATCATGAGTCCCCTACATCCATATTGATGGGTTATTTATGGTTATTAGGGTATAAACTATTTTTTTTCCAGAAAACTATCGATCTATTCATCTTTAATCATGGTAGTACAACGAACACCAGAAATAATAAAAATTACATTTAGATTCATAGACCACCTAGCGATGACTATAAGCACTGAAGCGAGCCGAATGCGCGCCGCTGTCATTGCCCCTCCCTCGCCGGAGCCGGACACAACTTGTTGTAGTAGATAGTCAGGAAGTCGTCGTGCTAAGGTCTCATAGGACCGACGCCCCAGAACAGCAACCGCCGCCGATGAAGAGAATTTTAGATCGGAAGAATCCAACTTGAAAACACATGAACAAAGACCGGATCCAAGCGGATCCATCAAAGACAACCACCGACCAAATCTCGCGAGATCCGCCGGAGACACACCTCAACACGCCCTCCGACGATGCTAGACACACCATTGGGACAGGGGCTAGACGGGGAGAACCTTATTCCATCTTCAAGAAGCCGCCGCCATCTCGTCTTCTTAAGTAGGACACAAACCCTAACAAAACTTGAAAAAGCACCTGAAAACGAAGCCCTCCCGCCGATAAGGGCCAGGATCCACCGCGCACCCATGGCCCTAAGGCCACAGGAGACGTGGGAGATCGACGGCGCCATCGACGGGAGGTAGAAACTCTAGCCGCCTTTTCTTGGAGGAGGGACAATATGGTCGTAAAAACAACTTTTGACCATTAGGGTGTAAACTATAGATATGTGTTTGTGTACTCATTACTCCCTCTGTCTCGGTTTATAGGGCGTGCACGTAGTTCTAGGTCATCCATTTAACTAACTAAATATGAGTTATATGTCACAAAGGTATATCATTGGATTCTTAAGCGGATGTAGTTTCTAAACGTATATTTTTCATCACATATAATATATAAATATAAATATAAATATATATATATATATATATATATCTAGTTAAATTCTCAACCTAAAACGGCGTGCATGCCCTGTAAACCGAGACGGAGGAAGTAGTATATATGGGACATATATTTGTCCCAAACGTGCAATTACATGTGCACCATGGCTACTAGAAAACACACAACACTTATAGGGTTGGACATCTCTCCACTAGTTTTATTGCACAACAATACTGGAAAAGAGGATTTGGAGCTCCTAGGTCGTAAATCCAATTCGTCTCTTGGGAGCATATGCTCCTGCCCATCAAAAATGTTTTGTAATATCAAAAAAAAAAGATGATTATTGTCACACCAAAACGCTACCTGCAAATTTTTAGGAGGGAAGCTTAAGTATTTTGATCTGTGAAAAAAAAAAACAAGTCAAACGACAAATGTTACCTCCAAATGTTACATTTATTATTGTTTTTTCACCGACGAAGCACTGCCATACCGTTTTGCACGAAAATTGGCAAGCACACTTGTTACACTAACAAGGACATATATGAAAAAATTATTATGGCAGTTTTGTTTTTAGGTTATATTTTCCATGGACAAATCGGCAACTCGGGGTATCTGGGAGCCGCCGCTGGATAGTTATCGATGAACTATCGACGCTTTGTGTTTTTGGTTTGAGATTGATTCCATAGTTCTAATTTCCGCTGATCTGTTGAAGGTCGTTCGTGTACTTTCTGTCCTTGGGCGTGCGTGTTGTTTTCGCGGTGATTGCATCTACAAGATCGCGAGCGCCACGTTGTTTCGAGTGACATCGTACCATGAAATGTTGGGAAAATTATTCGCGTTGTCGAGTTCTCTCTCAAAGGTCGCACCACTCACCCCCGCGCTACGGCCATATCGCTCTTGGCCCCTGGGCACAGCGGCAGGGGTATACCCGCGGCGAACGTCTCCGCGCACGAGAGGAGGGGTCGGCAGGCACGCTGCCTTGGTGGCATCGATGATGTGCAGACCATGGCCGCCATGACTTGCGCTACCTGCTCGTCGTGCTCCCCACCTCCCCTGGCCAGCTAGGCTGCAGATGCGGTGCTCTCCCGCCCCCGCTCCACCTCCCCTCGCCTGCCTCGGGAGCGTTTGCCTGGTGGATAAGATTAGCCGGAGGTGTGCCTGATGGTGATGGCCACCGCCTTCTCAGGGCATCTCCAGCCACGCACCTAGGAAGGCCTTTTCAGACGTGTTTTTTTTTGCGCCGGCGCCGAAAAATCGGCCCAGTCGCGCCCTCAGGAGCCTGATTTTCGCCGGCCTGGACCGAAAACAGCGCCGGCAGACCCAGCCGAACCCGGCGCGCTGGGGGGCGCCCGGGGCGAACTGCGTGAAACAGTCGCGGGCCCGCCGCGTCAGGGACACGGCTCTCTTCTTGCCCCTTCGTCGCCCTCATCGCCTCGTTTCCCGCGCGAATCAATGCCAAAGCTGCCGCGTCGGTCAGCCTGCGCCATTGATGCCTCACGGGCGGCGCAGTGAAGACCGAATGACGCGCGTCCCTCGCCCTCCCTCGTCCGCCACGCGTACACACGGCGGCTCGCGCACGGGCGGCGCCTCGGCCTATATAAGACGCGCCCCAGCGCACTCGGCGACTCGCACTCTCTCGCCGTCGTTGTTCCTCCCTCTCCTCTCTCTCGCCGTCTCCAGTTCATCACACCCATGGCCGAGCTCTTCCTAGGCGATGGCGCGGCGGCGAACGGCTTCGGCCGCCGCCATCTTCACGAGGACGAGGCTCGCCTCCTTTTCGAGGCCGAGTACCCGGTCCCACCCGACATGCGGGTGCCCGGGGCGTGGAAGGTCAGCGCCGACGGCGTGCCGGTGCCCCGGTACCCACCGGCGCGGCGTGGCGTGCGGAGATCGCACGCATACGCTCGTCCCTGCCGCGTGCGGCGAGGGAGGGGCCACGGTACGTCCCCGACAGCCCGCTCTGGGAGCCTTATTTCCGCCGCCGTCACGCCCAGCAGCTCGAGGCCACCAACGGCGTCGAGCCCTCCGGCAGGCTCAACGCCGCCGGACGGTGTCGGTGGTGGGGCGTGCCCGGGTGCACGTTGGAGGCCGTCCTCGAGTACATCAAGGGCGGCAACATGCCGCGCCTCGAGTACCCCGCTCCCACGTCCTTCTCACGCCGCCGAGGAAGCTCCTGGACCCCGAGGCGCATGGAGTCCGGGGGGCTCCTCCTCCTCGTCCGGCGGCTCCCCCTGCCTCCACCTCCGCCCCGTCAAGCCGGAGCCCCAGGGCACGCCTGTCAGCGCGCGCACCCGCAGCTCCGGCGTCCGCATCGGCGACAACGCCTCCCCCACCGGCCGCTTCGTCCTCGTCGAGCCCAAGCCGGAGCCCGGCCTCCCCGCGGAGTACGAGGAGATAGCCCGGCGTGGCTTCTCCGACGAGGACGCCCTGCGGTGGGCGCGGGACGACTACCTCCGCGACGAGATGGTCCGGCAGCGTCGGGCCCTGGAGGAGATCGCCACCCGCAAGCGTGGGCGCGAGGACGAGCACGACGTCGTGGTCCTCGACAGCGACGACGACGACGATGCCGCCCCCGGACCGTCCACCCCGCCGCGCCAACCGGGGGAGGGATGCAGCAGGGACGGCGGAGGCGTCGGCGGGGGCGACGACGACGACGGCGGCGGCGGTGACTACACGCGGTTCTACAGCCTCCTCGGCATGTAGAACCGCATGGGCGGGCGGCGAGGCGGGCGGCAGGGGTAGCCCGCGGTAGTTTTTCCTCTTTTTTTTAAAATATGTTTAAATTTGAACAAACTCAAACGTGTTTGTCGCTGTGTTTGCACCGAATTTAAACATCTTAAAAACCCGTGGGGGGCCGCGGCTGGGGGCATCCCGCCCCCAGTGCGCGGTTTAGCGCCAATGCGCCTTCGGGGGCGATTTTTTGCCCCTCCTGGGGGGCCAACGGCTGGAGATGCCCTCAGCACGCACGCCCTCAAGCCAATTCCAACATGAGGGCACGGTCGTAGATGCTGACGGGTGGGTCCTGTGTGTAGCATAACGTTCAAGTCAGACAGTGTCAAGTTTTGTTGCCACATCAACATTGCCGGCGGCTCCCATCTAACGTGTTTATTGACGGATTGCATATTGTCAGCAAAATGGTGGTAGATTTTTGCAAAAAAAATGATGGTTTTTTTTATTTAGGGTCCACAAATGTGGTGGTTTTCCGCAATGTACTCAGGTTCTTCCGTTATAAAGAATTTGCTAGATACTGTTTCTCTCTGGTGCATTCACCAGCACCAACAATTTCTTCACCAGGTTTATAGACAAGCATGTTGACACCGCATTCCATCATTTTTACCTTACCAATAGGCAGCCACACATGCCAAATGTTGGCAAGTTCCAGCTTTGCAAATAAGCTTGCCAACAATTGGCTGCAAACCAATCAGCCTCATTACCAATCAGATGCCTACATGTGGTAATTATTCTAACTTGAGCTAATAAATGAAGCCTGTGATTAGAAACAAAACAAAACAAAGTACCACGTTTTATTGGCCTCTTATAATGGCAGTGGATTTTTATGGAGCAAAAAAAACAGTAGATGAATTAATCTACTCCCTCCAATTCATATTAATTGACACTAGTTTAGTACTTACAAAGTTAGTACAACTTTGTACTAAACCAACAAAAATTAATATGGATCACAGGAAATAATGTTACACAAGGCAAACTTACAGCACAACAAGCAATGACATATGCTCAACAAGTTGAGTCGGTCTCAAAGGCAACGTGCAATGACATGCTCAATAAGTTGAGACGGTCTTAACACGAGACATAATCCAAGAAATTCCAGTTCTACCATAAAGGAATCACGACCTGATACATCCAAGGCTGACTGGTAGTCGAAGGGGGGAAACGAGATCTAACCATTAATTAGCACGGGCAACGAAGATGCACGATAATCCCTACACGTAATCTAAATCTAATCAGCAAACAGAAGCCAGAGACCAGAATCAAATTGTCCTCTGGAACCAATGGAAGTCCAGTCCAGAGTGCACATGCTACAAAAACAATGCCGCCAGCTGTGCTCTTGAAGTCAGCGCCTGCTTACCAAGTCAAGGTAGGGGAAGACAGTCCAGTCACCTGAGCCGGCAGCTGAGAATTCTTGTGCAAGGGTAATTTAGGTGATGTAACTTCCCTGCTGCTTATGAAGCAACTGAGCAGAGGACTTTGCGTCCAAATACAGAACACGAACTTCTTCGAGATCAGCCTGACAGAGGATCGTAAAGTCAGACTACAAGTGACTGAAATCAGGCTGGGAAGATGACATGTTATTGAAATTCTACATATACCTTGCAGATCTTCTCTCTCCCATTAGCCTTGGCGACTATGCTAGCAGGTGACAGCAACTGAATAGCATGTCTGCAAAGAGATTCAAGATCTATTACAACCCATTACAACCAACAATGCTTACACTAGACATACAGACATGTTGAAATTCAAATAAGTATAGAACACTAAAAGTGAGATGACAGCAATAAAACAGGTTGGAAACTGTCCTAACTTTAAAGGCTCGAGAAAGTCCTTCCAACCCACAACAACAACAACAACAACAACAAAGCCTTTAGTCCCAAACAAGTTGGGGTAGGCTAGAGGTGAAACCCATAAGATCTCGCAACCAACTCATGGCTCTGGCACATGGATAGCAAGCTTCCACGCACCCCTGTCCATAGCTAGCTCTTTGGTGATACTCCAATCCTTCCAACCCACATTCCAGCTAGATTTAACTTAATTTCGCATTTCTAATCTTGGCATGGGATGCAAATGTGTGGACATAATCCGAAACAACAACAAGAACCATACCTCAAAGATGTCTGCTGCCCAACCTCTCCTAGAAATGCAAGACTGTCTTCATCAATTTCAATCTCCTCCACTTGTGCTCTAATAGCTAATATCTGCAACGCACAATAAACAAACATTAAATGCATTTCTACATAGGAAAGTTGAACACATGATAAGACAGGAAATAGGAACCTGGATCATCTCGATAGGGCCATATATCTGTGTCCGTACGATAACCAACCTATCTAGGAGGTCGACTGGGATACCATGGGGACTTGTCATGTCAGTTCCCCTGAATAAATAAAAGAGTTGTACAATCATAAGATGTATAATAATGGCAAAATAGTACATAAGAGCAATGTTTTTAAGGTGGAAAGGCGAGCACACCGCCCTGATGCCTAAGCGCCTAAAGTGGGCATAATTGCAAGGCGCTGCCAGGGATTCCGGTATTGCAGTTCAGCATGGAGCAATTCACAACAACTAAATCAAATTTCTTACCTTACAGTACATATTCCTCTGTTTGTAGCGAGTATTACAATTGGCGATAATGGGCTCTCAAGAGCACGATTAAGATAAGAGAAGCACTCAATGTCCAGCATGTGAACCTACAGATAAAATTATTATCATTAATGAAAACAGATCACTGTAAGGCATAGTTCTACCATTTAGTAACATAAAGCCAATTAGTTCAGGAGAACAATGCTGCTCCACAAGATGGACACTAGTTTATTTGGCAATAGGAGAAGTTGGAAATAAACAAGCCCAAGCTCATTCATATTTTAGGAAATCCAAAACAAACCTACGAAGACAAGTAGATTTTCAATCCTGAGATAATAATATAATACCTCATCAATGAACAGCACACCAGGTACAAGCTCTGCAATACCTTCGTCAATATATCTGTTAACCACCTATGACCATACAAAAGAAAAGGCACCCATTCCAATAGGTCTATCAAAATTTGATCCAAACTCAAATAAATAAAATGTTGCATAACGAGAATTTTGAAACCTTATTGATCTCTTGGCGCAGCTTCTCAGTGATTTCAGTCTTCCGTGACTTCATCATCTGGCCCATAAGGGACAAAATATCTTGGCCTCCTTGCGGCTGGGCATTTGCGGCGTCAAGGTCATGCAGTGTAACGTCCTATGCAGATGAAAGCATATAATTTACTTCTTTCAGTTGACTTGCATTGAACTTGAAAAAAAGAAGAATACGCTTCTATGTTACAACACAAACAGGAATTTTCAATCTATGCTATTGGAAAAGATTATCACCCACCGAGAGAAAATAGAGAACAAACCACGCTGAACACAATTGTCCTTCGTCGGATGTAGGTACGTAAAGGATGATTCTAACTTTCTTTAGACAGAACAAGAACAACGATTCCTACTTAATTGGTGAATTCAAGAAGATAATAGTTAAGCGGATGATCAAAAAAATGGCGCGCAATCTTATTAGCTCGCGAACTTTATGTTTTCTTATCCAGGAAGGTGCAATTAATAATGTGGACTGAGTATTTGATACAATCTTATTAATCCTTAGGTTATGGATTTTCCGTTTCTATTTTCTGGAATTTAGCGGGAGCAAGCAACTTACAACTACCTGGCAGGGAAACCACATATTTAAGCATGCTTGAGCAACACTATAATAATAAGAAGCTTCATCTTAACAAATGCAGCATGCTTCCACCTTGATCCTTTAGATTAGATATAATATGCTGCAATTGCATACTATATTATCTCAGATCCAATTACCAAAAAGTTGTTTTATGGATGGTACACTGCAGAATTGGCTGAACAAGTGTACATGCAAACAAATTATAAGGCTGAACTAGCGTCAAATTTGTACCTGCACTATTTCTTTTTTCTTGTGGACTTCCCCTTTGGGAATTGGCACATACTCCTCTGCTTCAAGATCGTATTCTGTAGCAAAAGCATCACATCTGCCAACTCTTTTCACTGCACCGCTGTTAGCTTCAATGTATATAACATCACCGACTGCCACCTGCATCCCGTATACAAATGATCAAATGTTAACCAGCTTCATGCAGAAGAAAAGTAGGAGAACCAAGGCAAAGCAACGAAAGTAAATTATAATGCATCATATCTCAATTTAAGTAAAGTCTCACGATGTTTTGTTATGCAATAATAGAACATCTAACAATGAACAAGAGAAATATGATCATGCATGTGAGTTTCCATGAGTAAATACTTGCCATGAGTTTGCACATGTTATATATTGCATAAAGACAATATTCTGAACACTTGAGATACACAATCCACCCACTGTAATTCAAAGCAAAAATACAAATGCAACTTAACAGTCTAGCAACAGAGGCAGAGAGCAAGGGAGGGTAGGTAGCAGATAGTAACCTTTTCCTTGATTAAAGCATCATAAATTGTAGGATCTAACTTTAGTTGCTTAGTCCCTTTTACAGTCTTCAGGCCAATTACTACATGGCTAATGCTTTTCCCATATCCACCAGTTGAACTCTCAGATTCTTCTGGGGAAAGCTCTGTAACCTAAAAGGCAAGCAAAATAATATAGCCACAAGCACTAGAATATTAGTTGTATTAGAAAATGATGACAAAGAAAGTATTCATATCAAGTAAAACACTAATTCAAGAACGGTATCCTTTTCAAATTTGAAAAGAAGCATATATGCCACTCCTACCTCTCCTTCATAGACTTCTTTGTTTTCCTTTATACGCAAACCTATAGCTCTACGAAAATTTTCCATCAGCACCTCAGTTTTCTTGACCTCTGAAGAGTACACTTCTGATCCTACCATAGGACAGAAAGGGACCTGCATTCCAGAATAGCAAGAGAAGATTGAAGTTTCTTCCAAAACAGAAATAGACATAGGGCATCAAATGTAAATCAATATATAGTTCACTGCAAAAAATCATATACATTGAATGTAATGGACAAGACAGCCAGATAAATTGCTAGCAAATGCTAGTAATCCACCAAATTTACTCCAGCGTTTTGGAGTAAGTATATTTTCTAAAGAACAGCATACTTCCCATTAGCAGGGCAGCATACTGAAATATTTTGGACCAGCGAGAAGCAGAATATAGAACTCAAAATAAATTTTTAATGACCAAGACAAATGGTAACACATTACTAGCTAAAATGATACTACAGAACACCAATTTAGTTAAGTAGATGAAATGTAATTCAACCACTCTAGCAACATCCCAGCTACAACAAAATGAAAAGGTGAATGCTTCAATGGTCAGAGCTCGGTGAATTAATTTGGTTGCCTGTCTTACTAGAACTAGATGAGACCTTGCAAATGCAGAGCTGCCTGTTCATCATACAGCTGCTCTTCACAAGCAGTAAGTTAACATTTTTTGAAAAGAGAAGAGACTAAACGATCAAGGACTGTCCAGTAAGGTAGTAACAACCTAGCCTCCAAATCTATATCTATATCTATACCTACCTACTAATAAAGCAAGGTGCGTTTCTCCAATTTTTTAATCCATTCACCCACATTATTATTTATGAATTTCTGAGAATTTTTACTATCCGAGGTGGTACTATTTTTTGCGCAGTTTTTGTTATTGGGCTCCTGAAAAAACTTGATGCTGTTATTGGGCCACGTTTATGTTCTGGGCTCCCGTGACCTTACCGCAGTGCTGCCTTAAATAAAATCTTGATTTGATCTGTCACCTTTTTTTTGTCCGTCGCACCTCCTGGCGGACGGCCCCTCGTGCGGCGCTTCAAAAGCCCAAAGGGAAACAAACAGGAAAAAAAGCGTGACCGCGTCAGACTCCTTCACACGTCTCACTCCTGAACTAGACGATTCAGAGGCATGCGCCCTCATGTCGTGGTCATGCCCGCGACCCATTGCTGGAGGAGGACTGCCCTAACCCTGCCGTGCACGTCGCCGACAAAGAAGGCGAGGATGCGTCGCTAGGAGACGGGAAGACCACCGACGTCCCAGATGGGTGTTTTTTTCAGATTTCTGGCACGTCGCTCCTCTGATAACCAGAGTGTACAAAATCAGACCCCGTTTCAATTCGTACATGTGCAACAAGAGCAAGTGCTATCTTCTGTTTGGTATGGCGATTTGGGAAGAGATACGGGGAGGATTGGAGGATCCTGCTGTCATCCGGATTGATGGCGAATGACTCGACCATGGCATTCGTCCAAGGAAGTAGGCTGGCAATGCCCCATGCATCTGTATCACGCACACCCTGTCTAGCTTCATGATTGTGAGGGGAAGTTTGAACATGTCACACACCCTGTTGTGTTGGTGATTGATTTCAGTGAAGTCAGTGATAACAGAAGAATAAGAGATTACAATCATACAATTTTATATGCGTAAGTATGGGCATTGCATTCATGTAAATGTTGCCTTGTTTGCTTGGGCCTTTTGCTATGAAAACATGATTGTGCAGGTTTGAGATTTCGAGAGTCTTTATAATGCAATGTTCCTTACCTGCAGGTTTGAGATTTTCTTGGCACAGGTTCAAGATAGTCAATACATCATTTCAGCAAGGCATCGGTGCAAATGCTCTTCCGGTGGAAGATGAAGCTTTCGGATGGGGGCACCACATTTCACTAGCTAGCTGTTGAAAACTAATCATGTCCTCTCTGGCTCTCTCCAGACAGGAGGACGCAAGCATGGACATTTTTGCTAGTTTGGATTAACTAGTCCTGCAGACACCCCACCCCGGAAAACAAGTTGTACTACATTGCAGCCAAACATGTAACAGTAGCAGTAAAAGTTGTATCTAGCAATAATTTGTGAGGGAAAGGAGGATGAATTAGACCTTGCTGCCCAGCTCCTGGGAGATGCCGAGAGCGAGCGCGGTCTTGCCGGTAGCAGGCGGGCCGGCAAGGAGCAGCGCGCGTCCAGCCATCTTCTTCTGGCGGATCATGTCGACCACCAGCCCGCACGCCTCCCTCGCCTCCGCCTGCCCCACGAACCCCGCCGACATCCCTATCGCCGTCCCATTGGCCTGCAAAGCAAAGAGAAGCAAACGAATCAATCCTGAGAAGGAAAATTCGGGGTAACAACCAGTGGAAGGAAACACTCCTAATAAGCCCGCGGGAGGAGAGGAGCGGAGAAGCAGGAGAGTTACGTCGAGGCCGAGGCCCTTGATGTGGGTGTGGGTGGCGATGCGCTGCTTCTTCGACGTCGACTGTACCTCCTCGATCCTCATCGCCGCCGCCGCCGCCGCCGCCGATCTTTCTCTCTCCCGAGGCGGCTAGGGTCAGCCGCCGAGGCGTGTGCGGGGACGAGAAGACGAGGAGGCGGCGGCGCAGAGTAGACTGGAGAGAGCGAGGGGTTTAGGGTTCGCGCCGGTGCGCGATGACGCAGGAAGGTGGCGGCCGGCGATTTGGGGGGCGGAGCAGAGGGAGGCGCCGACGGAGAGGTGCGATAAGAGGGAAGCGGGTTAGGGTTGGGAGAGACGTGCGCTCGATCGTTCCATCCAGCGTTTTGAGCCACTAGATTCGCATCCAGCGGTCAAAGGTACAATTTGCATTTACATCCTTGGAAAATACAGTACCTTTTCAGCGGAAACCACCTCCATATAGGTGTCATTTCCCCATCGATTTGTAAACAATTTGTTAAACAATTTGTTACTACTAAAGAAACATCCCACTGAGATAGAATCATGTACTGGCCAAGTAAGATGGTGGGATAAAGCAACAGCAACATTCGCCGAATGTGTGGATATTTCCTTGTTGATCGGGAAGGTCAAATTTCAGCACTGCTCTCGTTCTTGTAACCAAGCAGCGCATGTGCTAGCGAACTTCAGTTTTTGTAATAAGTCTTCTCTTAGTTGGACGGACGAGCCCCTGGGCTGTCTAGTTTCTAAACTAATTGACGATGTAATTCCTCTTTTAAATAAATAAAGCTAGCCATGATGGCCTTCCCTCAAAAAAAACGTCCCACTGAGATGAGCATGAATCTTACGAATTACTGGCAACTTATTTTCTGTAATATTGCTATCTTAGGGATTACTAGCAGCTCCTTCCTATTTCAGATACTCCCTTCGTTCGGAAATACTTGTTGGAGAAATGCATAAAAATTGATGTATCTAGAACTAAAATATGTCTAGATACATTCATTCCTCCGACAAGTATTTCTGGACGGAGGGAGTACCATGTAACATATTTCTCCACTTCCATAAAAAAATTGACAAGATAAATAAGGTAAACACATAGAAAATAAAGGCGACCATCGTAAATTTGAAGTGTATGTTATGACAACATGCATTCTGGACCATTTTGAACCCGGATATAATCGGTATAATTACCAAGAGAAGAAAAACTTCAACATCTTGTCAGAGGTAAACACGCGTAAATCTGCATTCTACTTATATCTAGAGAAAAGCATTTTCTTCTTAGGTGTAGAGAATTCATCAAACGAAGCAAAGTGGAATTAATCTTTGAAAAGAGTTGGCATGAGTGTTTGACAAAAAACTACCACATTTCAGGCATCCGTCCCATGGAACTACCACATTTTTAAGAGTGACCAAAAACTACCAAAATATATGTAATTTTGTAACTAAAAACTACCACTTTCAGATAATGGGCAGTTTAGACGATTTAAACACGTTAATGACATGTGGTACCCATCCGTCAGGGATGACGTGGCGGCAAAGTCAACACTGTTTATGTTGACGGTTAAGTTGACCGTTATGACAGGCAGGACCCACACGTCATCATCAACCTCCTTCCTCTCTCACTTTGGCATTTTCTCGAACACATACTGTGCATGGAAGCAAAGGGAGCTCCGGGACACGCCATGCCGGCTACTAAATCGGGGAGAGCCCAGCAGCGGCAGGGGAGCTTTGGCGATGAGCCCCCGCCGTAGCCGTTATAGCCTGGCTCGGCCGACGTCTGCCGGCAGCAGGACCGTCGGCGCGCCCGGCGCCCGGACTCCACGTCGTTCGCTCTAACCAGCAAGCCACCGCCCGAGCTGCTATGCGTCTCTTTCTTCTCTGGCCGCTCATGCCACCATGGCTGCCGGTGCTTGCTGCTGGCCCTTGCCCCGTCGACGAAGCTCCTCGCGTTGTTTTGCCGCGCACCCTGTCCATGCTCTTTGGCCCCCGTTGCTAGTCGTCGGGCCGACCCCTACAGCTGCCATGGCTTTGCCCATGTAGCTCCTCGCGCAGCTCGCTGACGTGCTACACCTACACGATGTCGTCGCCTACACCTCCTCTGCTCGTTGACCAAGCTCGGAGGCTGCTCATCCCCCCTAGGCTCCTCTGTTAGCCTGCGGAGCTCCTCCACCACCGCCGCTCCATGTTGCCCAGGCCCGCATCACCATCGAGCAGTAGCTCGCGACACCGACATCAATGTCATCGCGAAGGCTACCACCACTGCCGCCGTGCAGTGCGAGGAAGAGCCGACCCGAATCCAGTTCACCTGGCGCTTGTCCTGGGGTCTGACGTGGTGTAAAGCGAGCAGGTTGCCGGAGCTCAACTGCTTCCGTCCCATGCACAAGAGGTGTTTGTTGAAATGCCAAAGAGAGAGAGAGTAGGGGATGAAGAAGAAGGTTGATGGTGACATGTGAGTCACACCTGTCATAACGGTTAACTTAACGGTCAAAATAAACAGAGTTGTCTTTGCCGCCACGTCATCCCTAATGGATGGGTCCTGTATGTCATAACGTGTTTAAATCGTCTAAACTGCCCATTATCTGAAAGTGGTAGTTTTTAGTTACAAAATTACATTTTTGGTCACTTTTAAAAATGTGCTAGTTCCGTGGGACGGATGCCTGAAATGTGGTAGTTTTTTATAAAACACTCCAGTTGGCATCACTTAATTCAAGGCCATTGACCGATTCTGCAAAAACAAAATAAAAAGCTTAAGCAGACATATTGTCATAAAAAGAAGCAGAACAAAACTTATCACTCTCAATGCCAAGAATTCACATGAGTGGGCTGGCACACTGAGACGTCTCCAACGTATCTATAATTTTTGATTGCTCCATGCTATATTATATACTGTTTTGGACTATATTGAGCTTTATTATCCACTTTTATATTATTTTTGGGACTAACCTATTAATCGGAGGCCCAGCCCAGAATTGTTGTTTTTTTGCCTATTTCAGAGTTTCGGAGAAACATAATGTCAAACGGAGTCCAACCGGAATAAAACCTTCGGGAACGTGATTTTCTCACCGAACATGATCCAGGAGACTTGGACCCTACTCCAAGGGACAAGAGAGGCGGTCACGAGGGTGGGGGGCGCGCCCCCTGCCTCGTGGGCCCCCTTTTGCTCCACTGACTTACTCCTTCCTCCTATATATATCTACGTACCCCCAAACGATCAGAGACGGAGCCAAAAACCTAATTCCACCACCGCAACTTTCTGTATCCACAAGATCCCATCTTGGGGCCTGTTTCAGAGCTCCACCGGAGAGGGCCTTCATCACGGAGGGCTTGTACATCATCATAGCCCCTCCGATGAAGTGTGAGTAGTTTACCTCAGACCTTCGGGTCCATAGTTAGTAGCTAGATGGTTTCTTCTCTCTTTTTGGATCTCAATACAATGTTCTCCCCCTCTCTCGTGGAGATCTATTCGATGTAATCTTCTTTTTGCGGTGTGTTTGTTGAGACCGATGAATTGTGGGTTTATGATCAAGTCTATCTATGAATAATATTTAAATCTTCTCTGAATTCTTTTATGTATGATTGGTTATCTTTGCAAGTCTCTTCGAATTATCAATTTGGTTTGTCCTACTAGATTGGTTTTTCTTGCCATGGGAGAAGTGCTTAGCTTTGGGTTCGATCTTGCGGTGTCCTTTCCCAGTGACAGAAGGGGCAGCAAGGCACGTATTGCATCGTTGCCATCAAGGATAACAAGATGGGGTTTTTATCATATTGCATGAAACTATCCCTCTACATCATGTCATCTTGCTTAAGGCGTTTGTCGGTGTCAAAACCGGCGGATCTCGGGTAGGGGGTCCCGAACTGTGCGTTTAGGCGGATGGTAACAGGAGACAAGGGACACGATGTTTTACCCAGGTTCGGGCCCTCTTGATGGAGGTAAAACCTACGTCCTGCTTGATTAATATTGATGATATGGGTAGTACAAGAGTAGATCTACTACGAGATCAAGGAGGCTAAACCCTAGAAGCTACCCCATGGTATGATTGTTTTTCTGTCCTACGGACTAAAACCCTCCGGTTTATATAGACGCCGGAGAGGGTTAGGGTTACATAGAGTCGGTTACAATGGTAGGAGATCTACATATCCGTATCGCCAAGCTTGCCTTCCACGCCAAGGAAAGTCCCTTCCGGACATGGGACGAAGTCTTCAATCTTGTATCTTCATAGTCCAGGAGTCCGGCTGAAGGTATAGTCCGGCCATCCAGACACCCCTAATCCAGGACTCCCTCAGTAGCCCCTGAACCAGGCTTCAATGACGACGAGTCCGGCGCGCAGATTGTTTTCGGCATTGCAAGGCGGGTTCCTCCTCCAAGTACTTCATAGAAGATTTTGAACACAAAAGATAGTGTCCGGCTCTGCAAAATAAGTTTCCACATATTGCCATAGAGAGAATAATATTTACACAAATCTAATCTGCTGATGTATTCCGTAGCGTGACACCACACTACGGCCAAGCCTTATTCGAATCATTTTTACTCCCCCACCTCAGCGCGTTTCGCGAGGCGGTTTCCTTGGCACGTCTTGTCAAAGCAGAGATCGTGTCCCCTTTATGTACGGGATTCTCATCAATACGGACGTGGGTAACCCAACCGCGCCATTGATTACGACGCTTGGGAGATAAGCGAGTTTTATCAGGCCGGTGGGGACGCATAGCTGCATCCGCCCATATAAGGGGATAAGGATCCACCTTTTTACCTACGCCTTCTTCCTCCTTTGCCTATCCATCTTCCGCGCACTCGAGATCTAGCGCCCAAGCCCGCATTCCCCACCTCGACCTTCTCCAGTCATGTCCGGAGCGGGAGGCAAGTGGATGGTCTCCTCCGTCACGGAGGGGCACATCAAAAAACTGAGGAAGGCCGGATACTTGTCTAACGACATCGCGCACCGGCTTCCCAAAGAGGGGCAGCTCCTCCCCACCCCAAGGCCCCATGAGAGGGTAGTGTTCCTTCCCCACTTCCTCCGCGGACTGGGCTTTCCTCTCCACCCATTCATCCGGGGACTCATGTTCTACTACGACCTGGATTTCCACGATCTGTCCCTGAACTTCATCCTCAACATCTCGGCGTTTATCGTCGTGTGCGAGGCTTTCCTCTGGATCCGCCCCCATTTCGGCCTATGGCTCAAGACTTTCAATGTCAAGCCGAAGGTGGTGCGCGGCAACCAGGCAGAGTACGGAGGCGCCATGGCGGGCAAGATGCCCAACGTTCTATGGCTCGAGGGCTCCTTTGTGGAGACCCTGAAGGGGTGGCAATCGGGGTGATTTTACATCACCGAGCCGCGCGACCCTAAGTGGGTCGCAGCCCCCGAGTTCCGGTCCGGACCCCCTACGCGGCTCACGTCCTGGAAAGAGACGGGCCTGTCGTGGGGCAGCAAAGAAGAGGTGACTGGACTGCAAAAATGCATCCAAACCCTGGTGAACAAGCAGCTCAAGCTTGTCAACGTAGTCCAGGTTATGCTCGGCCGCCGGATCCTCCCGTGTCAACAACGGGCCTTCAATCTGTGGGAGTTCGACTCGGCGCAACACCTAACTCTGAACAGGCTCTTCGACACGACATACGAAGATGCCTGGAAGGTGCTTTTCAAGGGCGCCGAGGCTCCCGCATCCGCTTCCGAGGATCGCGGATTCAGCACGCAGCGTCATGCTAGTGCGGTAAGCCATTTGTACCTTTTACAGGGTATTAGTTTTTCATAGTTTGACTCTATGCGGGATCTAAGCTCCCTTACCTTTGACAGGATTGGCAGGCGAAGTCCGGACAGATCGACTGTCCGGCCCCTTTGCCCGAAGACCCAGCTGATGCTCGCTTGGCAAAGCTGCTGGTTCCGGCACCCTATGTGGTGCCGGAGAAGAAGGCCAAGAAGAAGGCCACAGGGACTCGAAAGAGTGCCCGACGTCTGGAGGTGTCGGATTCATCATCCGACGACTCTGAGACGCACTCCTCCCGTGAAAACAAGGAGGAGGAAGAAGAAACCTCCCCCCCCCCAGCGGAGGGAGGAAACAAGAGGAAGGCCGCCCCGACCGGGGAGGCCGAAGGGTCAAAGAAGGGGAAGACCCTTCCCTCGGACTACTCCACCGACACCGACGACGGCGAAGAGGAGTGGCCGCACAGGGCCAAGCGCCGGGCGAGATCGTAAGTGTTCGGACACAAGAGTAACTCGTAGTGTTCCTTTATTGCACAACTTTCCCTTATGTCAAATATATTTATGCAGTCCGCCCAAGGCCGGGCTCTGCTCCGGAACCTTCCAAGGTTCCAGAGTCTGGCGGGTGACCTCCTTCCAAGAGGAGCAAGCCCACCGAGCCGGTGACCTCCGTCCAACCGGAGGCGCCGGACAATCTGTTGGAGGTGCTTAAGGGCGCCTCCATCGACGAGGGGCACCGCACTATTATGAGTGCGGTGGTCCAGAAGGTTCAGTCCGCCAAAAGCGGACTGACTGAAGCTTGTGCCAGCCTTTTAACAGGCTTTGAGGTAAGTAAAGAATGTGTAAAAATATTACCGCATAGACAGTAGCCCCTGATGCTCTGTTTGGCGTTCGGGAAGAAAAGCCGAATAGAGGATCAAATAAAATTCGCAGGAGTCTAACAGAAGGGAGTCAATATGCGTATGCAGGCTTCTCTGCTGGCATCCGCCGCACTGACTGCGGAAGTGGACGTGCTAAAGTAGAACCTCGAGCAGTCCGAGCAAGAGCTCGGGCTTGCCAAGAAGCAGCTCGAGGACAAGGAAGGTAAGAAATACCTTGTTTAAATATATATATAAAAGTGCAATTGCAAAAAATGACAGGATTAACGTGGCTATTGCAGGGGCCACGTCTGAGGTGGCGACCCTTAAGCAAGTGCTGTCCGAGGCCGAGAAGAGGGCGGCCACGGAGCGCACCGAGCGGGAGAAGTATGAGGCCCAGATTGGCGAGGTGCGGCAAGAGCTCCAGGCTCTCATGAAAAAACATGAGAGTTTGGAGCTTGACTCAAAGACGCGAGCGTCCGAGCTCGCGGCGGCAATTGAAAATGCCAAGTCTGCCAAGGCCGAATCCCAGAAGGCCCTCCAGGAGTTGGATGCGGTGAAAAAGATAGCGGCGGGTAAGGCATTCTTTATGCAAAGCAAACATGTAAGAGTGAGTTACTTGTTACTTACCCGAATCCAGAGCTCTCCAGGAGCATTCGCAGATCTTCCCCGTAGCGTGTCCGATGCCGCCGCATTCTACCAAGCCGAGGAGGGCAGCTCGACGGAGAAGGTGTTCTGGTCTCAATATGCTGAGGCCGGACACCCTGTGCCCCTGAGCGACCATCTGAAGCAGTTGGTCGAGCTCCACAAGGCGGCCGAACAGGCCATGAAGGGCTTCATTGTTCGGCTATGGCCTGGAGAGGCTCTGCCTGGGAGCTACTTCGGCTTGGTGCGGCGGCTGGTGGAGGCCTGTCCAAGGCTCGAAGTTATCAAGCGCTCCGTCTGCATCAAAGGTGCCCATAGGGCCCTTGCCCGCGCTAAGGTGCACTGGGGCAAGCTGGATGCTGAGAAGCTTGTGAAGGACGGGCCACCGCCGGGGAAAGAGCATCGCAAGCCCGAAAATTACTATAAGGACGTTCTGAAGGGTGCCCGCCTTATGGCGGATGAATGTTCCAGGGATGTAATTTTTGAGTAAAACTCGCTTGTTTTGTCCTGTGCGCTGAAAACTTGTTCATATGCGCTAAGCAATGCTTTTTGAATTTAAAATATTACCTTCTGTGCGGCCGTTTATCAAATTTGAGAGATGGCGAGTCGTCGGCTTCTGCCCCCGTGCCACTAGTGCTGGGGTGTTCAGGATAAACCTGAGCACTCTTTTTCCCATGTTTGGGTCCTTCTAGGAAGGCGCTCAGCACAACGAACAAGGCAATCAGACTATAATGCTTGAACACTCTCACTTAGCCATAGAATTCTATAATTTTAAATTTCGGCGAAGCCTCTGGTATTCGGAAGACCGAGTTCGGGGCGCTATCCATGCCTTGGCCGGACAGAGCCGACTCCTCGCTCTAAGCGGCATAAGTCTTTATGGACTCGAAAAACCTCTCGAACAGCGACCAGCTCTCGCTTCATCATGACAGTCAGTTTTAGCTTTCTCTACTGAGGTGCTTAGCCCAGCTCAGCTGGGGCACAATCGCAGTAGTTCTCCTAGTGCTACCTTTGCCGATATAGTGGAACGTAAGGCACCAAAACATAGGAGCCGGGCAAACCCAACTATTGACCCAAGACATGATTCGGAGCCGATGCATATAATGCTATAAGTTCGGGGTGCTGCACTTGTTAAAGTGTTCGGGCTTCTCACACCATATTGAGGGGTACTAAAGCCCCTGGCGTATTTGGCCGTACCAAAGTGTACGGGTGCAGCATGTCGTTAATGAACATATATTTTGTAAAAAAGAGTAATGCAAAAATAGACAAAAGCTATGCATTGTTTATTAAAAAAGGTTGCGATCAAGGCAGAACGATACAAATAACGCGATAAGCAAAAGGTTGGACTATTTAACATGTTCTAGGGGCAGGCTGCGGAATGGTATGCGAAACAGGTATACTACTCGTGATAGAGACCACCTGAGGGTTCCGTTAATGCGGTGTGGCTTGTCTGCTTCCCTGGTTCTTGCATCGTTTGTGCGACAATTGTACTGCCGGACAGGCCTTCCGAAGAATGGAGTCCTGAAAGTAAGAGAAAATTAAAAAATCGGCAGCCCCTAGTACGGTTTAAGCCGTGTTTCGGGCGTGCCGTGATGGTGCCCCTCCCCCTATACCCATGGTATTTCTAGAGCGTAGTTATGTACGCGAAGCACTGGTGTCTGGGGCCGCATTGCTACGCCTGCTCGGAACGTGCCAGGCGGTCTTGTTGTAGGTTACTCCGGGCGCGTTTGACGGTGTCCGGATGCTTAATGGCCGGACTGGAGGACTGCCTGGAGAGGCTGCTTTGTACTTCCGCTGCAAGGACCGCCGTGTGCTCCTCCGTTAGGAGGGAGCGTTCGGTGTTTCCATTGACCGTAATTACTCCTCGAGGGCCTAGCATCTTGAGCTTGAGGTATGCATAGTGCAGTACCGCATTGAACTTGGCGAATGCGGTTCGCCCGAGCAGTGCGTGATAGCCACGGCGGAACGGGACTATGTCGAAGATTAACTCCTCGCTTCGGAAATTATCCGAAGATCTGAAGACCACTTCAAGTGTAACTGAGCCCGTACAATTGGCCTCTACACCTGGTATGACGCCTTTAAAGGTCGTTTTTGTGGGCTTAATCCTCGAGGGATCTATGCCCATTTTCCGCACTGTATCCTGGTAAAGCAGGTTTAGGCTACTGCCGCTGTCCATAAGGACTCTAGTGAGATGAAATCCGTCAATGATTGGGTCTAGAACCAATGCGGCGAATCCGCCATGACGGATGCTAGTGGGGTGGTCCCTTCGGTCAAAGGTGATCGGGCAGGAGGACCATGGGTTGAACTTCGGGGCGACTGGCTCCATCGCGTATACGTCCCTTAACGCGCGCTTCCGCTCCCTCTTGGGGATGTGGGTTGCGTATATCATGTTCACCGTCCGCACTTGTGGGGGAAAACCCTTCTGTCCACTGTTGTTCGGCGGCCGGGGCTCTTCGTCGTCATCGCTATGCAACCCCTTGTCTTTATTTTCGGCATTTAACTTGCCTGCCTGCTTGAACACCCAACAATCTCTGTTGGTATGATTGGGTAGCCTTTCGGGGGTGCCATGTATCTGGCACAAGCGGTCGAGTATTCGGTCCAGACTGGACGGGCCCTGAGTATTTCTTTTGAATGGCTTTTTCCACTGACCGGATTTATAGCCTTTGAATCCGGCATTAACTGCCGTATCCTCAGCATTGTCGCCGTTAATGCGGCGCTTCTGCTTGTTGCGACACGACCTGCCACTATTTTCTCTGGTATCCGAATTACCAGGGTTCTTGGTCATATTGTTGCTACGAGCAAGCCAGCTGTCTTCTCCCGCGCAAAAGTGGGTCATGAGTGTCGTGAGTGCTGCCATAGATTTCGGCTTTTCCTGTCCAAGGTGTCGGGTAGGCCACTCGTCACGGATATTGTGCTTGAAGGCTGCTAGGGCCTCTGCGTCCGGACAGTCGACTATTTGATTTTTCTTTGTTAGGAACCGTGTCCAGAATTGCCTGGCCGATTCCTCTGGCTGCTGAATTATGTGGCTTAGGTCATCGGCGTTTGGTGGTCGCACATAAGTGCCCTGGAAATTGTCGAGAAATGCGGGTTCCAGGTCCTCCCAACAACTGATTGATTCTGCTGGCAAACTGTTAAGCCAATGCCGAGCTGGTCCTTTAAGCTTGAGTGGGAGGTATTTGATGGCGTGTAGATCATCGCCACGGGCCATGTGGATATGAAGGAGATAGTCCTCGATTCATACCGCATGATCTGTTGTGCCATCATATGATTCGATGTTCACGGGTTTGAAACCCTCGGGGATTTGATGATCCATTACTTCATCTGTGAAGCATAGTGGGTGTGCGGCGCCTCTGTACTGGGCTATATCACGACGTAGCTCAAATGAGCTTTGTCTGCTGTGTTCGGCCCTACCGGATTTGCTGTATCCGGCGTGACGGTTATCGTCTCGAGTCGTGGGGCGCCCACGCGATCCGTAGATCGATCTTGTTTGCCTTGCCTTGTCCTCCAATATATCGCGCAGGTCTGGCGCATTTTCCCGGGCCTTGGTATGTTTTGAGCGGCGCCGGGGTGCGGCTTGAGTGGAGGGCCGAGAGGCCTCTCTGTCGCGGCCACGAGGTGGCCGGTCGGCCGTATCATGTGCTGGTGATGCATGTTTAGGTGCTTCCTCCTCTAATCGGGGTAGCAACCTGCGCTTTGGGTAGCTCATGGAGGGGCGTTTGAGTTCATACTCTTCGGCCGCAAGGACTTCAGTCCATCTGTCGGCTAGCCGATCTTGATCAGCTCTAAGCTGTTGCTGTTTTTTCTTGAGGCTGCTTGCCGTGGCCATAAGACTGCGTTGAAAATGCTCTTGCTCGACGGGGTCCTCTGGCAAGACGAATTCGTCGTTGTCGAGGCTTGCCTCGTCTTCGGAGGGAGGCATATAATTATTGTCCTCGACCTCTCTGTCTGCCGTTCTCTCATGAGGGCTGGCTTCTCCATCCTCCTATGCTGAACCTTGCTGGAGGGGGTTTTCTTTGGCACTCTCTGGAGTATTGTTATCTCCCGTGCCGGAATCACCGTTTTTTGCTTTGGCGGGATTTTGAGCGGCACCGCTGACGTCGGTGCTTGGTCTATTTCTTGGAGGGGTCATCCTCCGCTGTTCCATCGCCATCTCCTTCTTTTGGGGTGTCCACCATGTATATGTCATATGACGAGGTTGCTTTCCAGTGCCCCATAGGCGCTGGTTCTTGATCGTCTCCTGCATTGGCGTCCATACCGTTGATGTCTTCGGAGTCGAAGTCGAGCATGTCGGTTAGATCGTCGACAGTGGCTACAAAGTGGGTGGTAGGTGGGCTTTGAATTTCCTCATCGTCCGTATCCCAGCCTTGCTAACCGTAATCCGGCCAGGGCTTTCCTGATAAAGAGAGAGACTTTAGTGATTTCAGGATATCGCCGAAGGGCGAGTGCTGAAAGATGTCCGCGGCGGTAAACTCCATGATCAGCGCCCAATCGGATCCGATCGGCAGGGGCGCGGAGGGCTCGGAGTCCGGAGAGAAGTCCGACTCCTTGGAGTCACGAGCCTCGCGGAGCGCGGGGCTGGAGTTCGACTCGATCGTCGTTGGGATCGCAGCCCCTGAGGCGGCGTCCAACCACCCATCCTCGATCGGCGCTGTTGGCTCCGAATTAAGGGTCGAAGCCGATGCGGGTGCGGCCTCCAGGGCACTATTCGACGGCAGAGCTAGATCATGCCCATCGTGACAGTGCGGCGTGCTTGGCAGTGGCTCGAATCCGTCGAAGATCAAGTCCCCGCGGATGTCAGCCGTATAGTTTAAGCTTCCAAATCTTACCTGATGGCCAGGGGCATAGCTTTCGATCTGCTCTAGATGGCCAAGCGAATTGGTCCGCAGTGCGAAGCCGCCGAAGATGAAGATCTGTCCGGGGAGAAAGGTCTCACCCTGGACCGCGTCGCTATTGATGATCGGAGGATCCATCGGGCCTAAAAGTGACGACACAGAGGAACTCTCAATGAAAGCACCAATGTCGGTGTCAAAACCGACGGATCTCGGGTAGGGGGTCCCGAACTGTGCGTCTAGGCGGATGGTAATAGGAGACAAGGGACACGATGTTTTACCCAGGTTCGGACCCTCTTGATGGAGGTAAAACCCTACGTCCTGCTTGATTAATATTGATGATATGGGTAGTACAAGAGTAGATCTACCACGAGATCAAGGAGGCTAAACCCTAGAAGCTAGCCTATGGTATGATTGTTTTTCTGTCCTACGGACTAAAACCCTCCGGTTTATATAGACACCGAAGAGGGTTAGGGTTACATAGAGTCGGTTACAATGGTAGGAGATCTACATATCCGTATCGCCAAGCTTGCCTTCCACGCCAAGGAAAGTCCCTTCCGAACATGGGACGAAGTCTTCAATCTTGTATCTTCATAGTCCAGGAGTCCGGCTGAAGGTATAGTTCGGCCATCCGGACACCCCCTAATCCAGGACTCCCTCAGCGTTACTCTGTTTTAATACTCTGGATGCATGCTGGCTAGCGGTCGATGAGTTGAGTAATAGTAGTAGATGTAGGCAGGAGTCGGTCTACTTGTCTCGGACGTGATGCCTATATACATGATCATACCTAGATATTCTCATAACTATGCTCAATTCTGTCAATTGCTCAACAGTAATTTGTTCACCCACCGTATAATATTTATGCTCTTGAGAGAAGCCACTAGTGAAACCTATGGCCCCCGGGTCTATTCTCAGCATATCAATCTCCATCACTTTAATCTTGCTTTGATTTTTTACTTTGCCTTTTACTTTTTACTTTGTATCTCTATACCAAAAATACTAAAAATATTATCTATCATCTCTATCAGATCTCACTCTCGTAAGTGACCGTGAAGGGATTGACAACCCCTAATCGCGTTGGTTGCAGTAGCTATCGTTTTGTGCAGGTACGAGGGACTTGAGCGTGGCCTCCTACCGGATTGATACCTTGGTTCTCAAAAACTGAGGGAAATACTTACGCTACTTTACTGCATCATCATCTCCTCTTCGGGGAAAACCAACGCAGTGCTCAAGAGGTAGGAAGAAGAATTTCTGGCACCATTGCCGGGGAGTCTACGAAAAAAGTCAACATACCAAGTACCCATCACAATCCGTGCTAAATTCTCCTCATGCTTATAGTCAAAAGAAAGCCTTTACCGAACATATTGTTGATGCCTTGATGCAATCTTATGAAGAAAAACTTGAGTTGAAAGTTTCTATCCCTAGAAAACTCTATGATGAGTGGGAACCAACTATTAAAATTAAAATTAAAGATCACGAGTTTATGCTTTGTGTGATTTGGGTGCTAGTGTCTCCACTATCCCCAAAACCTTGTGTGCTTTGCTAGATTTCTGTGACTTTGATGATTGCTCTCTAAATTTGCATCTTGCGAATTCTACTATTAAAAAACCTATGGGAAGAATTAATGATATTCTTATTGTTGCAAATAGGAATTATGTGCCCGTAGATTTTATCGTTCTTGATATAGATTGCAATCCTTCTTGCCCATTATTCTTGGTAGACCTTTCCTTAGAACGGTTGGTGCGATTATTGATATGAAGGAAGGAAATATTATATTTCAATTTCCATTAAAAAAGGGCATGGAACAATTTCCTATAAAGAAAATAAGATTGCCATATGAAACTATCATGAGAGCCACTTATGGATTGCCTACCAAAGATGGCAATACCTAAATCTATCCTCGCTTTTATGCCTAGCTAGGGGCGTTAAACGATAGCGCTTGTTGGGAGGCAACCCAATTTTATTTTAGTTTTTTTGTTTTTGCTTCTGTTTAGGAATAAATAATCCACCTACCTTCTGTTTAGATGTGTTTTTGTGTTTTAATTAGTGTTTGTGCCAAGTTAGACTTATAGGATCTTCTTGGAATGATAGTTATTTGATCTTGCTGTAATTTCCAGAATCTTTCTGTTCACGAAAACAATTGTTAAAAATCACCAGAACGTGATAAAATACTGATTCCAATTGCTTCTGATCAATAAACAAATTGTCTAGGTCGTCTTATTTTGGTAGATTTTTTGGAGTCCCAGAAGTTTGCGTTAGTTACAGATTACTACAGACTGTTCTGTTTTTGACAGATTCTGGTTTTCGTGTGTTGTTTGCTTGTTTTGATAAATCTATGGCTAGTAAAATAGTTTATAATCCATAGAGAAGTTGGAATACAGTAGGTTTAACACCAATATAAATAAAAAATGAGTTAATTACAGTACCTTGAAGTTACTATCCTTTTGCCATCGAGGATAGTGGATCGTTGCCATCGAGGATAACAAGATGGGGTTTTTATCATATTGCATGAAACTATCCCTCTACATCATGTCATCTTGCTTAAGGCGTTACTCTGTTTTTAACTTAATACTCTAGATGCATGCTGGATAGTGGTCGATGAGTGGAGTAATAGTAGTAGATGCAGGCAGGAGTCGGTCTACTTGTCTCGGACGTGATGCCTATATACATGATCATACTTAGATATTCTCATAACTATGCTCAATTATGTCAATTGCTCAACAGTAATTTGTTCACCCACCGTAGAATATTTATGCTCTTGAGAGAAGCCACTAGTGAAACCTATGGCCCCGGGGTCTATTCTCATCATATCAATCTCCATCACTTTAATCTTGCTTTGCTTTTTTTACTTTGCCTTTTACTTTCTACTTTGTATCTCTATACAAAAAATACTAAAAATATTATCTATCATCTCTATCAGATCTCACTCTCGTAAGTGACCGTGAAGGGATTGACAACCCCTAATTGCGTTGGTTGCAAGTAGCTATCGTTTTGTGCAGGTACGAGGGACTTGAGTGTGGCCTCCTACTGGATTGATACCTTGGTTCTCAAAAACTGAGGGAAATACTTACGCTACTTTACTGCATCATCCTCTCCTCTTCGGGGAAAACCAACGCAGTGCTCAAGAGGTAGCACACACTACATAGATTTGTCATGCATGCCAATACTCGCAAGGGCGGGGTGGCGCTAGTTTCCTCCATTTACAAGAACAATGTTGTAGTCAGTTTCACTGCCATCAACAAGACACTAAATCGGATTGCCTTCTCTTATCGGCTTCCCCACAAAAATTTAGAATGCGCCACATATCACGAACTGGATCCAGTCTCGAGGAAGTGTATGTTACTGGACTAAAATTAGTGCTTCTCAAATTGAAACAAAGACTGAAGAATCAAACTTATGATCGCTTAACAAGCATAATGAAGTAATCTGCACATCTATATTAAGGACATCTCCTTGTCTGCCCGCGTTGTAGATATGTATACTTTTTCTTAGAATTGGCATATATCCTCGCCGCTGCTCACTGAATCAGTATGTCCATTGTCCATGCATTTTTACCCCAACAAACTCTCTTTCCATTGTAGGTTCTTATGCCGATTAGCTTGCATTGCTACCTAGTTTACTTAACAAAAATACTATTAGCATAGTGCACAGAAAGCTGCTACTAGGTCGTGGAAAAAGGGGATGAAAAGTGTGGACTAAATATATGCATTCTCTCATCGATAACCTCAGTCCCACGACAACAAAGTCACGGTATCCATTCACCTCTACAGTATATCAACAAGCTTGCCATTGGGACGCTAAATAGGTAGTCAGGACTAAGAATTATTAGTCCAATTGCATACTGAAAAATGTGTGTTTATTAGAAGCACCACAGTCTGATAAAATTTCTTTATTACCAGACATGATAGCAGACACCAAAATTGGACACTCAACTTTAGAAAACCGGCGGATCTCGGGTAGGGGGTCCCGAACTGTGCGTCTAGGCGGATGGTAACAGGAGACAAGGGACACGATGTTTTTACCCAGGTTCGGGCCCTCTCGATGGAGGTAAAACCCTACTCCTGCTTGATTAATATTGATGATATGGGTAGTACAAGAGTAGATCTACCACGAGATCAGAGAGGCTAAACCCTAGAATCTAGCCTATGGTATGATTGTTGTTGTCCTACGGACTAAACCCTCCGGTTTATATAGACACTGGAGGGGGCTAGGGTTACACAGAGTCGGTTACAATGGGAGGAGATCTGAATATCCGTATTGCCAAGCTTGCCTTCCACGCCAAGGAAAGTCCCATCCGGACACGGGACGAAGTCTTCAATCTTGTATCTTCATAGTCCAACAGTCCGGCCAAAGGTCATAGTCAGGCTGTCCGGACACCCCCTAATCCAGGACTCCCTCAGTAGCCCCCGAACTAGGCTTCAATGATGATGAGTCCGGTGCCCAGGTTGTCTTCGGCATTGCAAGGCGGGTTCTTCTCCAAATTCCGTATACCAGCTAAATAGTGTCCGGCTTCTTGTAAATGCTGCGCTCCTTGGCTTCCACGCCCAGTAATGGCCACCTTCCACGCATCAAGCGAATGTGAAGAGCCAGGGTATTTTTACATTTACCCCCCTTAGCTATGTAAATGAGCTTCCTATTAAAGAGACGCGGATTCAGATCCAAATCCCACCATCTTCCCTTAGCGAGCGTTCATCGGAGCGCATCCAACAGAGATCCATTCCATCATGGCCAGTCAACGCAGCTCCTCCTCTCGCTTTCCCAGCCCCAAGCCTGGCGATTGGGAGAGATGTTCCGTCCCGCACAGCAAGCTAGTGACGCTTCAGACCAAGGGATTTCTCCCCCCGGCCTACATGGTCCCGGTTCGAGCTGGGCTTGCCACCTATAATGGCGGAGAGCAAGCGGAGAGCCTTCCCAACCCCTCCAAGGGGGAGCGGGTATGCCTTGTCCCTCATTTGATGAGAGGGGTCGGATTTCCAATTCATCCGTTTCTCCGGGGGCTCCTGGAGTTCTATGGCCTCCAGTTGCACAACCTTACGCCTGCCTCCATATTGCATATCGCGATCTTCGTAGCCCTTTGCGATCTGTTCTTGGGCTGCGAGGCTCATTTCGCACTATGGAAGAAGTTGTTCGGCCTGGTGCCCCGTTCTCAGAAGGGGTCAATATATCAAGTGGGCGGAGCCGAAGTGTGGCGCATCGCCGGGACCGGATATTTATCCGGAACCCCAAAGAAGGCGTCCGAAGACTGGCCTTCAGAATTGTTTTATATAGAAGACGTCCCCCTCCCGGATCCTATTCGGATCGGCCTCCCTGAGTTCGACAATGCTCCTTTGAAGAAGCGCCTGAGCTGGAGTCCACGGAGCCCCCAGGAGGAAGATGACAGGGACATTTGTCGGTGTCAAAACCGACGGATCTCGGGTAGGGGGTCCCGAACTGTGCGTCTAGGCGGATGGTAACAGGAGACAAGGGACACGATGTTTTTACCCAGGTTCGGACCCTCTTGATGGAGGTAAAACCCTACTCCTGCTTGATTAATATTGATGATATGGATAGTACAAGAGTAGATCTACCACGAGATCAAGGAGGCTAAACCCTAGAAGCTAGCCTATGGTATGATTGTTGTTCTGTTGTTCGTCCTACGGACTAAAACCCTCTGGTTTATATAGACACCGGAGAGGTCTAGGGTTACACAGAGTCGGTTACAATGGTAGGATATCTACATATCCGTATCGCCAAGCTTGCCTTCCACGCCAAGGAAAGTCCCTTCCGGACACGGGACGAAGTCTTCAATCTTGTATCTTCATAGTCCAGGAGTCCGGCTGAAGGTATAGTCCGGCTATCCGAACACCCCCTAATCCAGGACTCCCTCAGTAGCCCCTGAACCAGGCTTCAATGGCGACGAGTCCGACGCGCAGATTGTCTTCGGCATTGCAAGGCGGGTTCCTCCTCCAAGTACCATAGGGGTTCAATAGCATCAAAGCTAGTACAAAGGAAAAATGCAGACTCACGGCTGGCGGTTTGTTGGTGGCACAAAAAGGAAGCAGGCCAGTACGAGCGCAGACGTGCTCCGGTTCGTTCAAAATTTTCTTCACAGCTTCTGTGACTTCTTCATCAGTAAGCTGGATGTTTACATGCCGTAGCGGATCGTCAACACTGCCCGTATATTCACACATCAAACTGGAGCGTCGGCTGAGGGGCAGTATACTCCAGGATATCCAACAACGGGCAAGATCAACTCCAGTTAAACCGTTGGCCATGAAAGCTCTGAGCTTGGACAATTGGGGAGCGTACTTACTCCTCTCTTTGCCAGTTAATCTCTGAGGAAAGGGGTGAGTGTTGCTAAGCCGTTCCGGATGGAGACCAGGCAATGGATTCTCTTCAGCAGGGGAGGTGTCTTTGCAATAGAACCAGGAATTATTCCACTCTTGGGGATGACTGTGCAGTTTCGCATGAGGATAAGTGACTTCTTTCCTTTTTTGAATGCCATACCACCCAGTTCCATATTGGGGCCATCAGTAAACTCGGTGCGACGGTTCAAGTGAAAGCAGTCTCGGAACAACTCAACTGTGGGTTCCTCTTGGAAGTACACTTCGCAAAGCACTTGGAAGTGGCATATATTAGTAACAGAGTTGGGACCGATATCTTGTGGGCGCAGTTGAAAATTGGCTAAGACATCCCGATAAAACTTTGAACCGGGCGGACTAAAGCCCCGGGCCAGGTGATCCGCAAAAACAACAACCTCTCGCTCTTCAGGGGTGGGAGGGCATTCTGTGCCTGGAACTCTCCAGTGGATGGTATTTTTACTGCTTAAAGCGCCGGTTAGTACTAAGTTGTTCAGCTGTGTTTCCGTAACACGGGAAGGAACCCAATTGCACTCGTATATTTGCTTGGCCATGAGGAAATCTACAAGACAAGTAGTTCCGGTTCAAGAATATGTTGATTAAATCAGATGCATATCTACTTAAACCGAAGGCAGTCCTATCTAAACCGGAGTTATGCAAGGTGGCAACGTCTGGCGGTTCAAACAAGGGGACTAATGATATATACTGGTCTTTTACATTTTCTACGCCAAAGTTAAACCGCCGGATCTAAGCATTGAAAGCAATTGAGGGTGTACAAATACAAAAACAGATTTCACAAGACTTCTCTACAACGACGGATCTAAAGCCAGTTCAGAAAAAGGAAAATATTTAAAGGCTTAAGGCGGAACAATATTGATCCAAAGAGCAGAAAGGTTGTTGGGATCTATGAACTTAAGTATGAATCTACAAGACGAATGCTAAAAGCCCATTGGTAATCACAGTAGGGTTTTCTTGGATCTATCCAGAGGTATGAGCAGGAGTACGAACAGTGAGCAAGAACATGAAACCCTAGTACAGATCTAGGTGGATAAAAACAGAGATCTTACCGGAGCTGGGGGAGAGGCGGAAGGACGCCGCGATTTTCTGGTACGGTCAGGTTGATGCAGCGGCCCAAGATGATGCAGAGGTCAGCAGCGGCGGCGGAGCTCCGAGGCTGGTGGCGTGAAGAAGACGAAGAGAAAGGGGATGAAGGAAAAAAAAAGAAATGACCCCTCGGCCCTATTTATGAGGCAAAGGACATGTGTCAGGCGCGCGAATCCAGGAGCCACAAATTTCGGAGCTGTCGCCTCGACTGTTGATCTGTTAAGTAAAGAAGGCATCATAAAAGCTAGCTTCATGATGACGTCAAGCCGGTTTACAGCAACCAAAGAAGATGACGACACAACGGTTCAGCAGATACAGGAAGATGATGAAGACAAAGATTTTGGCTAAGGACTGACATGTACCCGTTCAAATCAATCTGGGGCCTAATGTTGGGGATATTACTACTGGGCGTAAACCGGCCTACCTGGGCCGGGTTGACTTCATCAGTAGTCCAAAGGGGTTAAAGCCCAGAGGCTAGACAAAGGCCCAAGGCCATAGTCGGTTCAGTATCTGTAGCCGTAAACCGGCATGTATATAAACTTGTATTATAAGTTAGGAATAGGGAGAGACCAACCCGGATACGAATATAAACCGGAGATTGGGACTCTATGAACCGACGGGTGTCACCCGTGTATATAAGGGGACAACCCGATAGCGGTTCAAGGACAGACAACCATAACTCGAGGCCTAGGTGAAGCTTGTTTGCTCCCTAGTCATCGAAACCCCATCAATTCCATCACAAACTAGACGTAGGCTTTTACCTTCATCGAAGGGGCCGAACTAGTATAAATTCCCTGTGCCCCTTGTCCGCTTTAACCCCTTCGAGTTAACCCGTTGCGATGGCTCCACGACTAAGTCCTTTCGCTAGGACATCTGCCGTGACAAACCCACGACAGTTGGCGCCCACCGTGGGGCTATCGCACGATGGTTTCAAGTTCTTGGAGGGCCGCTCTGAAGGACTCGAGGGATACGCCGTGGGCCGGATGACCAAGAGTCGTCGCGGCAAGATCTACATCGACGACGCAGGCTGGGGCCCCGAGGCCGGCTCAATTGAGTACGGGTACCGGGTCCCCTTTGGTGGCATACATGTCTTCATCGGCAAGATCGGTGAACCAGGCCCTGAGCTGGACACCTGCACCGACCTCGTCGAGACAGCTCAGCATGCACGACCTGCCCGGGTTAAACCGGCCGTGAAACGTGCCTTCGTGGGAGTCATCCATGGAGGAAGCTATGAGGACGGAACAGGATCTGGTGGTGAAACCGTCGTTTACTCTGGCGACGAGTCATCGACCGGAGAAACTGAGTCGTTGTATCAGTTACAAGATGGCTGGATTGGGGGCTGTTCCGATGGCGACAGTATTCCGGACCCCTCCGATTTGCCCAACCGAGTTGGAATATTCATGGCCGGTACCCAAGCAGCACCTCACTCATCGACTGCCGTGGCGATGATTTCCGGTTCAGCGGCAGCAACGGCTGCCGGAGCAGGAGGCTCGGTGCGCCCGCCGGCTCAAGTGTTATCCGATCTATTCGACGCATTGGCTGCACTCATGGCGGAGGCTAATCCGGTGGATCAGGATGCTCATAACGCAGAGACCGCAAAGGTGAGAGAGCAGATTACCCAGGCCAAAGCGGATCTGGCAGCCGAAGAGGTCAGGATGACTGCGGAGCGGGCCGCTTTGGACGCCCAAGCTTAAAAAATCATGCTGGCCAGAACGCCTCACAGGCGGTCATGAGGAGGAAATACCGATCTCGTTTGCCCTCAGTTTTTGAAGGAAGGAACCTTTTAAACACCCCTGAAGCGGGAATCAATAATCCGCCGGTAGTAAACCGGGCGGAGGCACCAGCGACAGGAGCGCCGGTTCAGCCCCGTTTAATAGATCTGCCTCGTCATAATGCTGGTGTACCGCAAGCCGTGCCTACACCTCCGGGTCACTACTCTAATCCGATGGATAACCTCGTTGCAGCTGTGGCACGGCTGGAGGCTATTCCGGTTGAAGGTGATTCATTACAGGCGATCGAAACGCGCCGGGTTAAGGAGCTCCTTAGGACAGCCACTAGTAGAAAAGGGGGCAACGGTCCAGGCCGGGTCAGCCCATTAGTCCCGGTTCAATCTAGAACCGGGACCAATGGGGGCATTGGACCCGGTTCGTGAGCCCAGGGGGCCGGCCGGGCCACGTGGGCCATTGGTCCCGGTTCGTATGGACCGTTTGGTCCCGGTTGGTGGGACGAACCGGGACCAATGTGCCTGTCTCCTGGCCCACCACCATTGGTCCCGGTTCATGCCACGAACCGGGACCAAAGGCTCCCATTTAGTCCCGGTTCATGCCACGAACTGGGACCAATGGTGCCGCCTATATATACCCCTCGCGCCGGAGCAGAGCACAGAGTGCTCTGTTTTTCTGGGCCGGCGAGAGGAGGGGCTTGTGGTGCTCTAGCTCACCTCCTTTGCACATGAGGTGTTCGATGAAATGCCCGAGCCACACTAGTTAAGCTTTCTCCTCTCGAAGCTCGACCTCAAAGCTCCATTTTCCTCGAGATTTGTCTAGATTTAGCGGTCCGTCACGCCCCACCCCTGTCTTCACCGCCGTCGATCACCCGCGCCGATCTCATCACCGACACCACCGTGGTGAGCCTCTTGCTCTTATCTTCTTTCTGAAAGGAAAAATATTCTTACTTGTATGTTTAGATAGATACTTGTATCATTTTCTTACTTTTATTATTGCATCTTATATAGTGCGATGGTTTTGGTATCCGCCCCCGTCGGCCCTCGTCCTGTCTATGATTCGGATGTGGTATATATATTAATCTTTATAACTATTGGTTCATTTATTGTTTATGATAATTATGCGAACCAACGTGACATAGATTTTATTTATCTAGGATGTATGTGAACCGGAAATTCCAACCGACCCTATTGTCGAGAGGTTAAATTTAGTTGAAGAAGAAAACAATTTCTTGAAGGAAAAAATAAAAAAATTGAGGAGGAGAAGATGATATTGGAGTTGCATGTTGCGGATGTCGTCGATGATCACAAGATCAAGATGGATGCAATGCGCTTGAAGATTAGAAAGATTAGAAAATATGCCATTCATACCGAGGCTTGGTATCATTATGCCGTTGGATCAATTGTTACCTTGGTTGCGATTATGATCGCCTTTGTTTTAATTAATGTATGGTTTAATTAATTAGATGCTCTGGAGAGCTATATGTTGTTAGATGAGAACTATGTATGTACTTAGGTTTTAATGTGATGATGAACTTCTATTAATTTGGACACTTAATTATATATAATGCACGCAGATGAACCGGCAATGGATGTACGGTGACAGACACACCTCCGAGTACATTAAGGGCGTGCATGAGTTTCTCGATGCGGCTGAGGCAAACAAGCAGAATGGTTTTATGTGTTGTCCATGCCCTGATTGTGGGAATACGAAGTCTTACTCTGACCGGAAAATCCTTCACACCCACCTGCTTTACAAGGGTTTCATGCCACACTATAATGTTTGGACGAGGCACGGAGAAATAGGGGTTATGATGGAAGACGACGAAGAAGAAGAGTACGATGACAACTACGTTCCCCCTGAATACCGTGATGCTGCAACGGGGGGAGCTGGTGAAGATCAAGAGGAACCAGACGATGTGCCCAATGATGCTGCAACGGGTGAAGCTGCTGAAGATGAAGAGGAACCAGACGATGTGCCCGATGATGATGATCTCCGCCGGGTAATTGTCGATGCAAGGACGCAATGCGAAAGTCAAAAGGAGAAGCTGAAGTTCGATCGCATGTTAGAGGATCACAAAAAAGGGTTGTACCCCAGTTGCGAAGATGGCAACACAAAGCTCGGTACCGTACTGGAATTGCTGCAGCGGAAGGCAGAGAATGCTGTGCCTGACAAAGGATTTGAGAAACTACTGAAAATATTGAAGAAGAAGCTTCCAAAGGATAACGAATTGCCCGATAGTACATACGCAACAAAGAAGGTCGTATGCCCTCTAGGATTGGAGGTGGAGAAGATACATGCATGCCCTAATGACTGCATCCTATACCGTGGTGCATACAAGGATCTGAACGCATGCCCGGTATGCGGTGCATTGCGGTATAAGATCAGACGAGATGACCCTGGTGATGTTCACGTCGAACCCCGCGGGAAGAGGGTTCCTGCGAAGGTGATGTGGTATGCTCCTATAATACCACGGTTGAAACGTTTGTTCAGAAACGGAGAGCATGCCAAGTCGATGCGATGGCACAGTGAGGACCGTAAGAAAGACGGGAAGTTGAGAGCACCCGCTAACGGGTCGCAGTGGAGAAAAATCGTGAGAAAGTACTGGAATGAGTTTGCAAAGGACCCAAGGAACGTATGGTTTGCTTTAAGCACGGATGGCATTAATCCTTTCGGGGAGCAGAGCAGCAATCACAGCACCTGGCCGGTCACTCTATGTATGTATAACCTTCCTCCTTGGATGTGTATGAAGCGGAAGTTCATTATGATGCCAATTCTCATCCAAGGCCCTAAGCAACCCGGCAACGACATTGATGTGTACCTAAGGCCATTAGTTGAAGAACTTTTACAGCTGTGGAATGGAAATGGTGTACGTACGTGGGATGAGCACAATAAAGAGGAATTTAACCTAAAGGCGTTGCTGTCCGTGACCATCAACGATTGGCCCGCTCTCAGTAACCTTTCAGGACAGACAAACAAAGGATACCACGCATGCACACACTGTTTAGTTGACACTGAAAGTATATACCTGGACAAATGCAGGAAGAATGTGTACCTGGGCCATCATCGATTTCTTCCGACCAACCATCAATGTCGAAAGAAAGGCAAGCATTTTAAAGGCGAGGCAGATCACCGGAGGAAGCCCGCCATGCGTACCGGTGATCACGTACTTGCTATGGTCAATGATTTACACGTAATCTTTGGAAAGGGTCCTGGCGCACTAGCTGTTCCGAATGACGCTGAGGGACACGCACCCATGTGGAAGAAGAAATCTATATTTTGGGACCTACCCTACTGGAAATACCTAGAGGTCCGCTCTTCAATCGACGTGATGCACGTGACGAAGAACCTTTGCGTGAACCTGCTAGGCTTCTTGGGCGTGTATGGAAAGACAAAAGATACACCCAAGGCACGGGAGGACCTGCAACATTTGCACGAAAAAGACGGCATGCCTCCGAAGTGGTATGAAGGTCCTGCCAGCTACGCTCTTACGAAAGAAGAGAAAGAAATCTTTTTTGAATGCCTGCTCAGTATGAAGGTCCCGACTGGCTTCTCGTCGAATATAAAGGGAATAATAAATATCCCAGAGAAAAAGTTCCAGGACCTAAAGTCTCATGACTGCCACGTGATTATGACGCAACTGCTTCCGGTTGCATTGAGGGGGCTTCTACCGAAAAACGTCCGATTAGCCATTGTGAAGCTATGTGCATTCCTCAATGCAATCTCTCAGAAGGTGATCGATCCAGAAATCATACCAAGGCTAAGGAGTGATGTGGCGCAATGTCTTGTCAGTTTCGAGCTGGTGTTCCCACCATCCTTGTTCAATATCATGACGCATGTCCTAGTTCATCTAGTCAACGAGATTGTCATTCTGGGGCCCGTATTTTTACACAATATGTTCCCCTTTGAGAGGTTCATGAGAGTCCTAACGAAATATGTCCGTAATCGCGCAAGGCCAGAAGGAAGCATCTCCATGGGCCATCAAACAGAGGATGTCATCGGGTTTTGTGTTGACTTCATTCCTGGCCTTAAGAAGATAGGTCTCCCTAAATCGCGGTATGAGGGGAGACTGACTGGAAAAGGCACGCTAGGAGCGGACTCAATAATATGCAGGGACGGGCATTCTTGGTCTCAAGCACACTACACAGTTCTACAGAACTCTACCTTGGTGACCCCGTATGTCGATGAACACAAGAACAGTCTGCGCTCCAAACACCCGGAGCAGTGCGACGACTGGATTACATGTGAACACATCAGGACTTTCAGCAGTTGGTTGGAAGCATGTATCAGAGGTGACAACACTGTTTGTGATGAGTTGTACTTGTTGTCCAGGGGACCATCTTTGACTGTATTGATTTGGAAAGGATACGAGATAAATGGGAATACATTTTACACGATTGACCAAGATCAGAAGAGCACCAACCAAAACAGCGGTGTACGCTTTGATGCAACAACCGATAAGGGAAAGGACACATATTATGGTTACATAGTGGACATATGGGAACTTGACTACGGACAAGATTTTAAGGTCCCTTTGTTTAAGTGCAAATGGGTCAATCTGTCAGGAGGCGGGGTACATGTAGACCCACAGTACGGAATGACAACAGTCGATCTGAAAAATCTTGGGTACACTGATGAACCGTTCGTCCTAGCTAATGATGTGGCACAGGTTATCTATGTGAAGGACATGTCTACCAGATCGAGAAAAGGAAAAGATAAGAAAACGAATACATCATACGATGAGCCAAAGCGCCACATAGTTCTTTCAGGAAAAAGGGACATCCTGGGAGTGGAGGGCAAGACAGACATGTCCGAAGATTATGAAAGGTTTCATGAAATTCCTCCCTTCAATGTCAAGGCTGACCCAAGCATCATGATAAACGATGAAGATTATCCATGGTTACGGCGCAATAAGCAAATGACACAAGCGAAGAAAAAGTGAAGACTTTCTCCCGCAACTATTATGATGATACCATGCCAAATTTGTAACAGACGAGTATGTTATGCCAAGTATTTTAGAGTTCATTTGAAAACAAACGAGTAGGTGCATCTATGTTAATTTTTTTATTAAAGTATCGTCGGTGTGAGATACATGTGGCCGTCGGTGTCGGACACTACATCCACGTCCCACAAGTGACGCGGGCTTCGACGCCCACGTCACTTGTGGGACGTGGATGTAGTGTCCGACACCGACGGCCACTTGTATCTCACACCCACGATACTTGCTATTTAGGGTTTCCTCTATCGTTCGGCGACCCTCGACGACCCTCGTTTCCGATAAAAAAAGAGGAAGAAGAAGAAAAAAAGAGGATCGCCAAGGGGTCGAGGGTCGCCAAGGGGTCGAGGGTCGGGAACTAGGGTAGAGGGTCGATGGTTCTATAGGGTCGAGGGATCGAGGGTCAAGGGTTCCAGGGTCGTCTAGTGGTCGAGGGTTCCAGGGTCGTTGAGGGTTCGAGGGGTCGAGGATTGCCGAGGGGTCGAGAGAGGTTTCATAGTGTCAAAGTATTGAAAAAAATCCATGGCTTCATCATTAGCCGGAAGTAACCAGGGCATGATGGTACGAAGTCCTCCAAAGTTATTTTGGAATGGTGTCCCGGATAGGATAATTTGCCTTTTTGTATGAATTTCAGCAAAGGCCTTCCAAATAACAATATTTGGAAGGTTCTTGCTGAACTTTGTACCAAAAAGCGAATTATCCTATCTGAGACTCCGTTCCAAAATAACTTTGGAGAGCTTCGTACCATCATGCACCTGTTACTTTCACCTAATGATGAAGACATGGTTTTGTTGAATCCTTTGACACTAGGCAACCTCCCGATAGCCACCCCAAACCCTTGAAGCGTTGTCGAGGCCACCCCAAACCCTAGAGAAGCAGCGCCGAGGCCACTAATTAATATATATGATTCCTTACTATGATTAGCTAGCTAGTTCTACGTTTGCCACTAATATATCCATTTGTCATGTTTGAATAATAATTGCCATGTTGTAAATATTTGTAGAAACTATGGACACTATCGCCCGAGACGAAGCAAGAGAAGCGTTGTTGAGGGACATAATCGCAGAAGGAAGTGATGCCGTCTCGTTGTATCTCAACGACACCGATGGTACTCTGGAAGGAGAGGGTGAAGAAGCTGGCTCTGGTGACCGAATGCCGATGCAAGAAGAAGAACGTGACGACGGGTCCGGTGACGGAAACGAGTCCGGCGACCGAGCCGAGTCCGGCCAGGTATATATATTAGTTAAGCCTGTGCTGACTAGCTAATTGATGCATTCATTGTTTTGGTATGTACACATATTAAATAAGTCTTTGTGTTTTTTTCTAGCCCTCCGGATCGAGCACAACTGAGGTAAAGAGACGAGGCCCGAAGAGAAAGTTGAGCTCGGATGAAAGGTTTGAGATCATAGAAATCGCGCCCGACGGCCAACCTATTGAACCCATCCGAACAAAGAAGGCATTTGTTGCTCAGTGCGGGGTTCTGGTTAGGGACAAGATCCCGATCAGCATCCAGCAATGGAATAAGCCTAAGAACGAAGACCCTGAGGTGTCTTATGTCAATGATCTGCAGAAAAATGATCTTTGGACTGAGCTGAAGTCAAATTTTACCCTACCGCCAGAGGATGATCCGGAGAAGCGAGTTAAAGAGCAATTAATCAAGTCTTTTGCTCTTAAGAGGATGGCAGACCTATTCAGGAGGTGGAAGAAAGACCTGAATAGGTTTGTCGAGAAAAAAGAGACACCAGAATTCAAGGGCATATATGAGAAGATCAGAGATGACTGGCGTGCATTTGTGGCCCACAAGACATCGGAAAAGAGTAAGAAGATGTCGGAGATAAACAAGAAAAATGCTGCGAAGAAGAAGCTTCACCATCGCACGGGGTCAGGTGGCTACCTGGTAGCCCGGCCTAAGTGGGCCAAGGCTGAGAATGATCTGGTTGAAAAAGGGATTGAACCAGAGACAATGAGCTGGCCAGACCGTTGCCGGACTTGGTTCTTCGGGGCTGGCGGAACCTTGGACCCTGTAACAGGGAAGTGCATTTGGACGGATGAGCAAGCTGACATACCCTTGAAAAAGCTTCGGTACTATATCGCTGCAGCGCAGGAAGGGACGTTCCTTCCAGACAGAGAGAACGACGAGCTCACAAAGGCCCTCGGGAATCCTGAGCACCCTGGACGGACACGAGGCACGCCAGGCTCCATTCCGTGGAAGGCTGGGTTTCCGGACACAGGTGGTTACAAAAGCCAGGAGAGGAGGAAGAAAGTGCAGCAGTCCGAACTGCAGGCGCTTAAAGAAAGGGTACTCGGGATAGAGGAACGAGAAGCAGACCGGGAGAAACGAACTGCCGAAGCTTCCCCTGAAGCTACCCCGCCATCTCAGCGGAGAAGCAGCGTGGCTTCCACCGAGCTGCTTCAGCCAGAGCTTGTCTTGACGGCTCCTGCCAGCTATCCCGTGGATGCTATCACGGAGGCTCAAAATTGCCACCTTATGACGCAGTGGATGTATATGAAGGTCAAGGCGGCTGTTGGCTCTGTTTATCCTAATGAACCCGGCGCAACTTTTCACTGCCGGCCGATTCCAGAAGGATATGCTAAGGTGATGGTGGATGAAATAACGGAGGGATTTGAGGACCTCCCGCTTCACCACCCGGAGAAGGGGAGACTCGGCTGGGTTCTGCTCTGAAGACTCCATGCCTATGGCGGAAGGAGCTCATCAACCTTCCAAACTAGACGCCTCCGCCGCCTCCTCCTCCTCCGGCGAGTCAGGGGACTCCACCTCCTCTACCGCCTCCTCCTCCGGCGAGTGACGATCAGGGCCCTCGGCCGGCTCCTTCTCCGGCACGTGGCGGCACTCCGCCTCCTTCTCCGCCTGCGCCGGCGCGCCCGAGCAGCCAGCCTACTCCTTCTCCGCCTCGTCCGCAAGGGCGGAAGAGACCCGCCGCCGCTCCGACAGCTGCTCCGGCGCGTCGTAGTCCTTCTCTTCCGCCTCGCAAAAA
Organism: Aegilops umbellulata; assembly: GCA_032464435.1. Taxonomy (NCBI): domain Eukaryota; kingdom Viridiplantae; phylum Streptophyta; class Magnoliopsida; order Poales; family Poaceae; genus Aegilops; species Aegilops umbellulata. Next base: position 642,305,978 of record CP136060.1, on the reverse strand, counting down.
GCAAGCAGTAAAGAAGACTGCCGCTCCGTCTACTCTGCCGGCGTCTAGCAGTACAGCCAGAGGCGGGACGAAATACAGATTCGGTCCTTCTCTGAAATCTCCAGAGAAGTTACCATACGAGATGAGCCCGGAGGAGAACGCGAGGATCGCGCGAACCGAGAAGGATGACTGGTTTCAAGGGTTGAAAGCACAGAGACATCCACCTCCGAAGGAGAAGGTAGATTCGGTGAAAGTGAAGCGCACTCTGGCTGCCCTGGCAAAACCACCCAAGTCTCCGCCGAAAGGCAACTATGAGCGCATTATTGCAAAGACATGGGTCGAAGCATCGTGGTCGGGAAGTACAGTCAGTGATCAAAGGCTGAAAGAACGACGAGTAGCTGGGAAACAAATTGCCCAGCTCGGCGAACAAGCAAAGCAATCGTGCCCCCCGCTCAAGGTGCCTAGCGTCGATCCGAGGATGGCGCCCGGTTATACCAATCTTGACGATTATCTGCCCGACGATGTAGATTATGGTTTCCTGGACGTGCAGATACACATATACGAGTACGGGAAGCCTCTCGTCAAAGATGAAAGATCTCTAACAACGATGATGCGAAGATTGCATGATTGGTACATGAAAACCTGCAGAGAGTCTGGGGGGAGGAATACTTTGTATATGAGAGTTAAACCGGAGCATGACCTCTTTGGAATTGAACTGTTGCATGTTCCATTTGAGGAGTTCTATCAGTTTTTCAATCAATTGGCCCTCGATAAAGCAACGGTCACCTGCTACTGTCTGTAAGTACTACCACTTCTGTCATTAAGTCTCTCTACATAGCTCAGCTCTTTCATTGCATGTATTTATAATTATCCTCACTATATTATGCAGATTGAAGATCGCCGAATTGAAGAAAAGACAAATCGGTGATATTCGGTTCATTAACACAAATCTCATAGATGCAGTTCAGGTTAAAGATCATGCCGCAGAAACCGAGGCCAGCTTGCTACGATCATTCAAAATAAATGAACACAAAAATATAATACTCTTTCCTTACAACTTCAAGTGAGTGTTGTCTTGTGCATATTCGGTTTCCCTTATATATTAGTCCAGGTTATAGTAATGTAATTGATGAGTTATGCATGCGTGCGCAGTTTCCACTATATTCTCCTGGAGATTAGGCTTGAGAAGGGAGTAGTAACTGTCTTGGACTCGAGACGAAAAGATCCCCAGGAGTATGCGGACATGACTGAAATCCTCAAGAAGTAAGTTAAATCGATCATTATCCACCATATCAGCAAATTTGTTCATTTCCTGATATCAAGTAATTGTTTTCTTTTGTCTGGCAGTGTTTGGAGAAAATTCAGCACAAATTCCCCGGGACTCCCGAAGGAGCTGGAATTTAGATACCCGAAAGTAAGTACTATAGTACCATGTTCCGCGCGTCTCCTAGCTATTGATTCAAGCGCTAGTTTCATCAATACCATTTGGCATTCTTGCTTATCTGTTTAATTGACCTCTATTTCTTGTAAAGTGGTTGTGGCAGGAACAAGGGAATGATTTCTGTGGATACTACGTCTGCGAGTCCATCCGCCACACGACCTGTGAGCGGGGCGGGTACTCTGAGAAACATTATGAAGTGCGTAAGAAATAATATTCACAATTTTTGTTTATTACCATCATTTGTGTTGAGTTTCATTCATTCTTATATATATATATATATATGTGTGTGTGTGTGTGTGTGTGTGTGTGTGTGTGTGTGTGTATTGACCCCCTTCTTCAAATTAGATGTTTCGGCAGCGGAATGAACTCCTAGGACCAGATCGCATGCGAGCAATTCAAGAGGAATTGGCGGCATTCTTTCTTGACCACGTGATCGCTGAAGACGGAGAATACTATGTGGACCATATGCGTCCGTAATTTAAGAGATTATATTTGTAAAAGATAATTATTGTATATATGTAGCCGGTAGTGTCGGACGATAGATATACGAGAACTTGTTGTTCGACCAATCTCTCGGAGAAGGAGATGTGGTCGATATCACTTCTCTCTGTATGCATATATGTTCATGACGATCTTCTGTTTCCTTCGTTTGCTTACTAGCTAGCATATGCCTAGTCTTCTCTATACGTATGTTTAGTACGTAACGTCGACCAAGCACGGACATAAGAGAGGACACTTCTCTCTATTAATTAGCTATCTAGCTAACACAATATATGAAATACCTAAATTAACCCCCCAAAATCCCCAAACCCCCTCCCCCCTTTAAAAAAACCAAAAACCCCAGCCATAGAAATGCTGACGCGTGGATGCCTATTGGTCCCGGTTGGTGCTACCAACCGGGACCAAAGGCCCTCCTGCCTGGGCTCGGCGCACAGGCCACGTGGAGGCCCATCTGTCCCGGTTATGGTTTGAACCGGGACTAAAGGGTGAGGGTATTAGTAACGACCCTTTAGTCCCGGTTCAGGAACCGGGACTAAAGGCCCTTACGAACCGGGACAATAGGCCGGTTTTCTACTAGTGAGCTTTGATCCAACAGGAAGCATACTCATACAGCCGTGACCGAATTCATTCTACCCCACGTCCGGCCCAGAGTTATAGCAGGCGTATGGAGGAGCTAGCTGTGTCAAGTAACGTGCGGCGTGAAGCACCCCGTGGCAACAATCCGGCTCCCGATGCCCAGGAAGTGGTAGACCGGGCCCGAGCGCGCAGGGAAGCTGAGTTAGCAGCGCAGTATCAGACTCATCAGTTCACGCCGGTTCGTCCCACCACTTTGGTTGAACCGGGGCTCACTTCTAGCGCTTTGGGAGTGCCTTGTCTTGTCCCCGCTTTATGCAATGTGCGCATGCCCAAGGATTTTAAGGGCCCGCGCAAAGTGCCGAACTATACAACGGATCAACCCCCAGAGACGTGGGTGGAGAGTTATGAGATGGCCATGGAGATGCTTGACGTTGATGAGGCAGCGTGTGCAAAATATTTTACCATGATGCTTGAAGGGACAACCCGCACTTGGTTAAAAAGCCTGCCGCCCAATTCTATCAGTTCATGGGCCCAGTTGCGAGACCGGTTTATCAATAATTTCAAAGACACGTGTAAGCAGCCCATGTCAATAGTGGATTTAGCTGCCTGCGTCCAGGAGGAAGGAGAATCAACGACTCATTTGGTGCGCAGGGTCTCACGAGTTCTGCATTCTTCAGACCGCATCAATGCGGACACCGCAGTTATAACCTTGGAAGGCAATTGCCGGTTTGGGCCTTTGAAGCTGAAGTTAGGACGAATGAAACGCCATTGTACTGACATGGGAACCCTCATGGGCGCTTTGGTGAAGTACGCCGATTCTGATAGTACCAAGGATCCCGAGTCTGATGATGAGAAGACAGGGAAGGGAAAGAAGAACGGCAACTTCAGAGGTCATCAGCATCACTCAGCAGGAAACGGCGGCGGAGGCAAGCGTAAAGCGGATGGCAACATGGACTTTGTGGCCAATACTAACGTGCAGAACGGGGGCCAGCGACGTAAGGGCAAAAACCGCAGTGGAGCGCCTAGTCCTAATCCGGAACGCCTGAACTATCTATTGAACCAGCCCTGTCCAAAGCATGGGACAAGGGAAGAACTTACAAACCACCTTTGGAAAGATTGCTATATTATGCAAGAGTTCAAGAGCTCCAATGCCTTCCGGTATGACCCCGACTCTGGTGGTGGTTCTGGATCTGGACCGAGTCACGGTGGAGGAAATTCCGGTTCAGGATTTAATGGTAACTCGGGCGGACATAACAATCAGCATAATCAGAATAACCAGGGTGGTAACAATCAGCAACAACAGCAGTCGGGTTACCAGAGCAATCCAAAGCAGCTAAATAGTGGGCAGTATCATGTATTCACCACTAGCTTGGACAAGCGGGACCGGAAGGTCCAGAAGCGGGCAGTCAATTCTGTTGAACCGGCGGTGCCCCGGTATTTGCGCTGGTCAGAGCAGCCAATCATATGGAGTAGAGAGGATCACCCTCCCCTGGTTGACAATCCGGGTCAGCTGGCTTTAGTGGTGGCACCTCAGGTGGGAGGTTATAAGTTCACCAAGGTACTCATGGATGGAGGTAGCAGCATTAACATCCTGTATTATGAGACTTTCCGTCGAATGGGGCTAACAGATAAGGAACTTCGGCCTTCGAATATGGTGTTTCATGGTGTGGTACCTGGCAAGTCAGCATACCCCGTTGGGAAGATAGCATTGGAAGTGGCCTTTGGAGATGATCATGATTCCCGGTCCGAGACGCTGACGTTTGAGGTGGTAAAAATCCAAAGCCCGTATCACGCCCTGTTCGGTAGGCCGGCCTATGCAAAATTCATGGCACGGCCCTGTTATGTATACTTGCTGCTCAAGATGCCAGGTCATAAGGGGACCATCACGCTTCACGGAAGCCGCAAGGTCGCTTTGGAATGCGAAGAAGGAGATGCGGCTTACGCAGAGTCGGTTTGTAGCACCGAGGAACTCAGGTATTACAAAGACAACGTTGATCTGACGGATATGACTCCTTTAAAGAAGCCTACTACGGAGCATGATCCGGCCCTGAAGTTTACGTCAACCGCTGAGACCAAGCTTGTTGACTTCGTACCTGGCGATTCGTCCAAGCAGTTCAGTATCAGTGCCAATTTGGATCCGAAATAGGAAAGCGCGCTCATCGAGTTCATCCGTGAGAATCGGGACATCTTTGCGTGGAAGCCTTCTGACATGCCTGGTGTACCGAGGCGACTCGCTGAGCACACTCTTAACGTGGATCCTAAATACAAACCGGTAAAACAGTTCCTCCGTCGGTTCAATGAGGAGAGGCGAAAAGCTATTGGAGAAGAGGTGGCCAGGCTCTTAGCAGCTGGTTTCATTGTTGAAGTTTTTCACCCTGAGTGGCTTGCTAATCCGGTGCTAGTCCTTAAGAAAAACGGCACGTGGCGCATGTGTGTGGATTATGCTGATCTTAATAAAGCCTGTCCCGCAGATCCTTGTGCCCTCCCCCATATTGATCAGATTATTGATGCTACGGCAGGTTGCGAGCGTTTATGTTTCCTGGATGCGTATTTCGGCTATCATCGGATCAAAATGGCAGTTAAGGACCAGGAGAAGACAGCGTTCATAACTCCTTTTGGAGCCTTCTGCTAGGTGTCTATGCCTTTTGGGCTCAAAAGTGCCCAGGCAACCTATCAACGGTGTGTGCAAAATTGTCTCCACAAACAGATTGGCCGTAATGTGCATGCTTATGTGGATGATATCGTTGTTAAATCGAGGAAGAAGGAGACTTTGGTCGATGACTTGAAGGAAACCTTTGATAACCTAAGGACGTACAAGATGATGCTCAACCCGGCCAAATGTGTCTTTGGTGTCCCAGCAGGCAAGTTATTGGGTTTTCTGGTGTCCAACAGGGGAATTGAGGCTAATCCGGAGAAGATCACGGCCATCACTTCTCTGGCTAAACCGAAATGTATTAACGATGTTCAACGTTTGGCTGACCGGATTGCCGCCTTGAGCCGGTTTATCAGCCGCCTTGGTGAGAAAGCGATCCCGTTGTATCAGATGTTGAAGAAAACGGATCAGTTCGTCTGGAGTTCTGCCGCTGATCAGGCTTGGGAGGATTTAAAGCGGCAATTGGCCAATCCGCCTGTACTCGCCGCCCCCGTTGACAAAGAACCATTATTGATGTATGTCGCTACTAATGCTCGTGCGGTCAGTGTAGCTATAGTGGTGGAGCGGAAGGAGGCGGGCAAAGAGTACCCGGTTCAGCGTCCGGTTTATTATATCAGCGAAGTGCTTATTGAGTCCAAACAAAGATATCCGCATTAGCAGAAGCTGGTATACAGAGTTTTCATGGCAAGCCGGAAGCTGAAGCAGTATTTCCAAGGGCATCCCATCACAGTGGTCAGCTCTGCCCCTTTGGGTGACATCATCCAGAACCGGGAAGCAACAGGTCGGATTGCCAAGTGGGCTATAGAGCTTGGGCCACACGGTTTGAAATACGTGCCTCGGACGGCGGTGAAGTCCCAAGCACTTGTCGATTTCATCAATGACTGGACAGAGCTGCAGGCCCCTGAAGAGAAGCCGGGTCACACATATTGGACCATCCATTTCGACAGATCACGGCAATTGGAGGGCTCGGGGGCTGGAGTCGTATTAACTTCCCCACGAGGTGACAAGTTTTGTTATGTTCTCCGCTTGATGTTCCCTTGTACTAACAATGTAGCTGAGTATGAAGCCTTGCTCCATGGTCTCCGGATGGCTAAAGAGATGAACTTAAGCCAACTTAAGTGCTTCGGTGACTCAGACCTGGTAGCTCAACAGGTGTGTGGTACTTGGGATTCTAAAGACCCACTCATGGCTGCATATCGCCGTGAGGTTGATGCTGTTGCTGGTCATTTCAAGGGTTATCAGGTGGACCACGTGGACCGTCGGAAGAATGAAGCGGCGGACGCTTTGAGCCGGCTAGGCTCACAGCGTAAACCGGTCTCGCCCAATGTCTTTCTCGACATACTACACAACCCATCGGTTCAGCTACCTGGAGAAGCAGATTTGGCTGTTCCTGATCCGGAGGCTCAGTTGGTGGCGGCACTCCACGTCATTCCGGATTGGACACTTCCCTACCTGGCGTACATGAACCGGGGCGAGTTACCAGAGGATGAGACTCTGGCCAGGCAAATAATACGGCGGTCCAAGTCCATGGCAATCATCAATGGCGAGTTGCATCATTGCAATGTATCAAGAGCATTTCAACGCTGTGTGTCTCCTGAGGAAGGCTGTGAAATTTTGCGTGAGATCCATGAAGGGGATTGTGGTCACCACGCTGGTTCAAAATCTCTGGTGGCTAAAGCGTTCCGCCACGGTTTCTATTGGTTAACTGCCCATGCTGCTGCGGAGGATCTGGTCCGACGATGTGATGGTTGCCAAAAGTTTTCAAGACGCGCTCATGTTCCGGCTCAAGAATTGAGGATGATTCCAATTACTTGGCCATTTGCAACCTGGGGGCTGGATATGGTTGGGCCTTTCAAAAGGTCCAAGGACAAGAAGACCCACCTCCTGGTGGCGGTTGATAAATTTACAAAGTGGGTGGAAGCAGAGCCTGTTAGTAAGTGTGATGCAGCCACCGCGGTTCAGTTCATCAAAAAGGTGATTTTCCGGTTTGGCTTTCCACACAGTATCATCACAGACAATGGTACCAATTTGTCCAAGGGTGCCATGAGAGAGTTCTGCGACCGAGAGCACATCCGCCTTGACGTGTCTTCAGTAGCGCACCCACAGTCCAATGGTCAAGCAGAAAGAGCTAATCAGGAGATCTTGAGAGGCATCAAGCCCCGGCTTATGGTCCCTTTGCAGAGGACGCCGGGTTGTTGGGTTGAAGAGTTACCATCCGTGTTATGGAGTATTAATACTACACCCAACAGATCGACAGGATACACGCTGTTCTTCATGGTTTATGGAGCAGAGGCGGTTCTCCCTAGTGATATCCGTCACGATTCACCTCGGGTTGCGGCTTATGTTGAAGCGGACAACGAGACGGCTCGACAAGACGCTTTGGACCGGTTGGATGAAGAGCGAGACATAACAGCTGCCCGCTCGGCGATTTACCAACAAGATCTTCGTCGCTATCACAGTCGTCGGGTCAGAACCAGAACCTTTCAAGAAGGAGATTTGGTGCTTCGACTCATTCAAGATCAAACCGATATGCATAAGTTATCTCCACCTTGGGAAGGACCGTTCGTGGTCAGCAAAAATCTACACAACGGGTCATACTATCTGATTGATATTCGAGAGCATAAGGACTCACGTAAGTCAGAGGAGGAGACCAGCAGGCCATGGAACATAGCTCATCTTCGGCCTTACTATACTTGAGCCATTGGCTCTGCTTATGTACATATTATGACAATGTATATGTTACAATAAACCGAATCCTCAGCTAAAGCGGGGTATCTGTTCTTTTATATCATGTGTGGTTACATGGAGTTATTCTGTTTAAAGACGGCCTCCGGTTTACCCCTTGCAAAAATTATCAATATCACTTGGGGGCTCGGTCATGTCTGAACCGATGCAACATCTTTTGATAGGCGAAAGCCACCAGATCACTTGGGGGCTCGGTCGTGTCCGAACCGATGCAACACCTGTTGATCGGCGAAAGCCACCAGATCACTTGGGGACACGGTCAAGTCTGAACCGGTCACGCCTCTTGGTCGGCCTACAGGCCTTAGAGTCACTTGGGGGCTTGGTCGAACCCGAACCATTGCCATATCACTTGGCCGGCGTAATGCCACGAGTCATTTGGGGACCTGGCCGACTGGCACCATAGCTACACCTTTGGTGAGCTTGTTTGCGTCTGACCATGGTAACACCATCTGACCGGCTCAGTAAAGCCTCTCTTTTTGCAAACAGTTTTATCATTGCTTTTGCTTTAAATAGCCTTTCTTAAGGAGTTGCTATTTTATCTTCGTTGCATTTTTTAAACCGACAGTGCTTTGTACCAGTTCAAACAGCCAAGTTGGCGGAACACAGTCCATTTTTAAACCAAAGATTATTTGCCCGGTTTGATTTTTTCTGTTCACATCCTTTTTTGGAGTAACAAAAGGCTATTATGATCAAAGCACGGTTTTCACAGTAAGCCGGCATTATATATACAGGAGCTGTTTTCTCCCATGACGGTTTAGGGTTATCAAACCCCCGTTTCAAGATTGGCTACATGCCTACTTCATGCCCAATAAATGGCAGGTATTTCGTATCACAAAATTTGATCATATTTGCAAGTCTCCTTGCGTATCTACATAAAGATTCATAAACCGGATGGCGGTACAACCGCCCTGGTAGTTTAAGATTTTATGATTGCAGGAGATATAAGTTGGCAATATTGACCTTCCAAATAAAGGTATCAGCACAGATGCACGAAGGCATCTCAAGAAGCAAAAGTATTGTCTATCCTATTACAAGGCAGCTTGGTGCCCAAATGAGATCATTGTTTTCTTGACAAGATATAACAAGGAAGCTAGTTAAAGCTGCCTTCGGTTCACGCCTGCTGGCCACCCCAGTTTGATTGTTCTGGATCATCCTGCGCCGCTTCAGCTTCCTCGTCTCTACCCAGCGGCTGGAAGTCAACAGTGGTCCAGTCGATTCCCATTAATGCTTGAAAGACAGCCTCTTCATGGATCAGTGAAGACGGTTCAATATCAGGGGCGTAATTATGCTTACGGATTGGAGGAATCAGGTTTTCCGCTTCAGGGATTGGTGCAGCCACTCTTTTGTTCTGGTCATTATACTGAGCTTGATAATGCGACAAATTTGCTTCCTCTACCAATTGGCAGGCCAGAGGGCGCACCGCCCGGTTTATCTCTCTTAAATCCTCTTCGCTGAATTCTGAGCCATCCTCCTTCAAGCTGGGATAGCCTTGAGCTGCTTCAACAGGATCAATATCGGGCACCCATGCTTTGGCCCGGATTAAGGCATTGATGGCTCCGGTTCGAGGAGCAGACTTTTTTAGCTCATCAATCCGAGTAGGGAGCATTGGCAGTCTCTTCAGCGTATCTTGGATCAAAGTGGGTGCTGGATTATTGTGTGACGCGGTTGAGATAATCCGCTACGCTCCAGTGTATAGCTGCTCGATTAAGGTGTAGGCGGCTTTCAGTTTCATCCGCACATCTGACCCCAAGTGGTTAATGCGAGTGCCTGTAACATGATCAGCAGTTTACAAACCGGGCTGTTATAAGAGGACCACGATTATTATACAAGTCGCAAGAAGCTTACCAAAGATGGCAGCAGTCATTGCGTGCACTTGTCGCTTTACGCTGGTTAATTCATCAGTTATCGGTTTAAGGGCAGCCTCCGCATCTTCAATCTTCTTGGTTAAAGCGGCCTTTTCTATGGCCCAGTCAGCCCGTTCCTTCTTGAAGCCCTCCTTCAGCTGCTCCATGGTGCCTAAAGCGCTGGTTGACTCCTCCTTGGCCTTGGAGGTTTCAGCTTGCTGGGACTTCAAGTTCTCTTGAAGGTCGGCGACTTGGTTCTCTTTGACCTTCAGTTCAGCCTGCAATCCGACAGTTATACGGTTTAACCAATGAAGTACCAACCACATAACAAGTTATGCGCTTTGTACTTGGGGGCTAATGCCTATTTGATTTACAGCTATCAATTAATTATCAAAGTCCCAAGCTCAAAACAAGTATTCAACTTGGCACTTGGGGGCTAATGGCCATTTGCTCTGATGATATTTCGGATGCTACTGTATGAAGATTAAAGTTTCGGTTTCAACTATATTAAGTTGAACCGGCCCTTGGGGGCTATCTCAGTGAAGTTTGGAACATTGAGTTTTATGACAAGACCCGATTCAATTATACTAAAGTTGGACCGGCCCTTGGGGGCTACAGTGGTGATAAACAAGAACAAGTACATGGAGATTACCTCAAATTTTTCCTTCACCATCTTTACCAGATTGGCTTCATAATCACGGCTAGTATATAGCCGGTTTAAATAACCAGAATGAATATCTTGGGCACTAAGAGCAGTGTATGTTGCCAGATCAACATCCCATTTGCCTTTGCTCATGGCAGAAAATTCTTCTTTGGCAGTATGCTTGGCTAAAGCGACGGGATTCCCCGGTTCAGAACGACCAATGCCAGTGATTATGACTTCATCATCCTTAGACTCGCCGGATTGAACTGGCGCAGTCGGTTTATCGGCAGGTTTGGAGGGACTGGTGGTTTTCTCAATCCGGATGGGACTGGCTGGCTGGTCAGCAGGACCGGAGGTGTTAACAAAACCTTCTTGCAGTAACAACTTCCTCCCGTACTAGTGGGTCATTAACCACATCTTCATGGATGACCGCTTCAATGTTTGGGGTAGCATCCGGTTCAGGAGCAGCGTCTTCCTCAGCTGCCTTATCCAGGCGAGCTTTCTTACTTGGCCTCGGTTTGGCCCTAAAAAGAAGCAGCAAAATCAAAGACAGTACATATTAAAAGCTACAAAAATCAACAACGTTATGATAAGTGCAAGCTTACCCAAGCACGGTTTTAAGTGGAGGCAGTTGGGTGCCAGTTGACTCGCCAGAAGATGAGTGCTAGGTGACCTGATAATCGGAGTCAGACGGATTAAGCGGTTGACGAAAACAGCCCGCTTTAGGACAAAAATTTGACAAGCAAATTAGAGACCTCTGAACGACGTCTCCGAACCGGATTGTTCGGTAAACCGGCGGAGGTAACTACCTGACCGCTGTGTCGAGTTGTGTGGCGCACCTCATGCTGGTGGGTCTTCATAAGAAAGTTGGGATCCAAATAAGCAAGAGGATGAGAAAATTTAACTTTGCGGTTTGCCTGACGGATTTTATATGAAGGCGGAAGGCTTGAGTCAGACGAAAGAACAATTACCTCTACATCGTCAGCATGGCTAGCTTCGGCATCATCCTGACAAATATCATCATCAATAAGGTGTATAAAAAGTAAACCGAGGGAATCAAGTTCTGCCTCAAGGTCTGGATAACCCACATCGTCATCAGCGGGCGGATCAGAGGAAGCGGTGGTTCTCCTTTTATGAGCAGACTTCTTAACGACCTTGGTCTTAGGCCGGGTTGGTCTGTCCGGTTTGTCGGCTTTCTCTTGAGGGATTTTCTTGCTCCAAAACGGATCATTACCCTGCATCAAACAGAGGTCGGCATCAGTAATAGACGAGTTCAATAGCATCAAAGCTAGTACAAAGGAAAAATGCAGACTCACGGCTGGCGGTTTGTTGGTGGCGCAAAAAGGAAGCAGGCCAGTACGAGCGCAGACGTGCTCCGGTTCGTTCAAAATTTTCTTCACATCTTCTGTGACTTCTTCATCAGTAAGCTGGATGTTTAGATGCCGCAGCGGATCGTCAACACTGCCCGTATATTCACACATCAAACCGGAGCGTCGGCTGAGGGGCAGTATACTCCAGGATATCCAACAACGGGCAAGATCAACTCCAGTTAAACCGTTGGCCATGAAAGCTCTGAGCTTGGACAATTGGGGAGCGTACTTACTCCTCTCTTTGCCAGTTAATCTCTGAGGAAAGGGGTGAGTGTTGCTAAGCCGTTCCGGATGGAGACCAGGCAATGGATTCTCTTCAGCAGGGGAGGTGTCTTTGCAATAGAACCAGGAATTATTCCACTCTTGGGGATGACTGTGCAGTTTCGCATGAGGATAAGTGACTTCTTTCCTTTTTTGAATGCCATACCACCCAGTTCCATATTGGGTCCATCAGTAAACTCGGTGCGACGGTTCAAGTGAAAGCAGTCTCGGAACAACTCAACTGTGGGTTCCTCTTGGAAGTACACTTCGCAAAGCACTTGGAAGTGGCATATATTAGTAACAGAGTTGGGACCGATATCTTGTGGGCGCAGTTGAAAATTGGCTAAGACATCCCGATAAAACTTTGAACCGGGCGGACTAAAGCCCCGGGCCAGGTGATCCGCAAAAACAACAACCTCTCGCTCTTCAGGGGTGGGAGGGCATTCTGTGCCTGGAACTCTCCAGTGGATGGTATTTTTACTGCTTAAAGCGCCGGTTAGTACTAAGTTGTTCAGCTGTGTTTCCGTAACACGGGAAGGAACCCAATTGCACTCGTATATTTGCTTGGCCATGAGGAAATCTACAAGACAAGTAGTTCCGGTTCAAGAATATGTTGATTAAACCGGATGCATATCTACTTAAACCGAAGGCAGTCCTATCTAAACCGGAGTTATGCAAGGTGGCAACGTCTGGCGGTTCAAAAAGGGGACTAATGATATATACTGGTCTTTTACATTTTCTACGCCAAAGTTAAACCGCCGGATCTAAGCATTGAAAGCAATTGAGGGTGTACAAATACAAAAACAGATTTCACAAGACTTCTCTACAACGACGGATCTAAAGCCAGTTCAGAAAAAGGAAAATATTTAAAGGCTTAAGGCGGAACAATATTGATCCAAAGAGCAGAAAGGTTGTTGGGATCTATGAACTTAAGTATGAATCTACAAGACGAATGCTAAAAGCCCATTGGTAATCACAGTAGGGTTTTCTTGGATCTATCCAGAGGTATGAGCAGGAGTACGAACAGTGAGCAAGAACATGAAACCCTAGTACAGATCTAGGTGGATAAAAACAGAGATCTTACCGGAGCTGGGGGAGACGCGGAAGGACGCCGTGATTTTCTGGTACGGTCAGGTTGATGCAGCGGCCCAAGATGATGCAGAGGTCAGCAACGGCGGCGGAGCTCCAAGGCTGGCGGCGCGAAGAAGACGAAGAGAAAGGGGATGAAGGGGAAAAAACAAATGACCTGTCGGCCCTATTTATGAGGCAAAGGACATGTGTCAGGCGCGCGAATCCAGGAGCCACACATTTCGGAGCTGTCGCCTCGACTGTTGATCTGTTAAATAAAGAAGGCATCATAAAAGCTAGCTTCATGATGACGTCAAGCCGGTTTACAACAACCAAAGAAGATGACGACACAACGGTTCAGCAGATACAGGAAGATGATGAAGACAATGATTTTGGCTAAGGACTGACATGAACCCGTTCAAATCAATCTGGGGCCTAATGTTGGGGATATTACTACTGGGCGTAAACCGGCCTACCTGGGCCGGGTTGACTTCATCAGTAGTCCAAAGGGGTTAAAGCCCAGAGGCTAGACAAAGGCCCAAGGCCATAGTCGGTTCAGTATCTGTAGCCGTAAACCGGCGTGTATATAAACTTGTATTATAAGTTAGGAATAGGGAGAGACCAACCCAGATACGAATATAAACCAGAGATTGGGACTCTATGAACCGACGGGTGTCACCCGTGTATATAAGGGGACAACCCGATAGCGGTTCAAGGACAGACAACCATAACTCGAGGCCTAGGCGAAGCTTGTTTGCTCCCTAGTCATTGAAACCCCATCAATTCCATCACAAACTAGACGTAGGCTTTTACCTTCATCGAAGGGGCCGAACTAGTATCAATTCCTTGTGTCCCTTGTCCGCTTTAACCCCTTCGAGTTAACCCATTGCGATGGCTCCACGACTAAGTCCTTTCGCTAGGACATCTGCCGTGAAAAACCCACGACAGGTAGTACAAGAGTAGATCTACCACGAGATCAAGGAGGCTAAACCCTAGAAGCTAGCCTATGGTATGATTGTTGTTCTGTTGTTCGTCCTACGGACTAAAACCCTCTGGTTTATATAGACACCGGAGAGGGCTAGGGTTACACAGAGTCGGTGTCGGGACCCCGATCCTAAGTCACACCGATCTAGCATGTGACACATCATATCACTTTGCAGCCTCACGCATGGTATTCCCACGGGTGCCACCTTACCTGGCCCGGGACCGTTTGCGCCTTTTGGCTCACGTATATGATAGTGTCACTAGCATCCATATGACAAAGAACCCGGGCCGACATGGCTAGTCGTGAACCCAAAGCGGCGCTAACCTATGAGGACAGGCATACATGAATCACATCGAGCATGTCGGTCATCAACGTGTGAATCCAGGCTGTAGCACTGGGCTAACAGGACTTCGGTAATCCGGGCTGTAGCAGGCTAGGCAGGACTCCGGAAGTCACCGCGTGACATTTCCCCGAAGGGACAGACACAGGAACGAAGTGAATCACATGCCGGCCAGTCAAGTGTTCCGAGCAGTAGTGCTGGGCTAGCAGGACTCCGGTGAACTGGGCTGTAGCGGACTACTATCGCTCAGAAGCACTAGACTACATTTCCCCATATGATAGGCTGCCAAGGATAAACAACTAGATAGTCGGATCCCACTCATACCAAGCATTTCAATCATACACACAATATGCCCGATATGAGTAAATACAACATGGCATCACAACATAACCCTACGACTCAAAGTATTTATTCATTAGGCTCCGAGGAGCGATATATTACAAACATGGGTCTCATGACCCAACACTCAGAGCATACAAGTCAAAGCACAAGCGGAAGCTTAACATGTCTGAGTACAGACATCTACAAATGAAAAAGGCTTAGAAGCCTGACTATCTACCAGATCCTGCCGAGGGCACAAGATCGTAGCTGAGGTATTAAGCTAAACGTCGAAGTCCAAGCGGTACTACTAGCGAGACTGAAGTCTCTCTGCAAAAACATAAAATAGGCAAACGTGAGTACAAATGTACCCAGCAAGACTTACATCAGAACTAACTACATATGCATCAGTATCAAAAGGGGGTGGTGGAGTTTGACTGCAGCAAGCCAGCTTTGACTCGGTGGCTATCCTGAACTACGACTGCAAGTAACTCTTTTGAAGTGGCGCACACGAGTCCACATATTCACCATATCAATACACCACTATGGATTCGCTCCCGTCTCCCTACGGGGACGCCATCCATAGCACTCACGCTTATCTTGCGCATTTTAGAGTATCCACTTTCACTTGTCTATGAACTATGCAAGGGGTCCAAGTTTCCATATCCGAGGAATCCGGCTATTCGAATAGATAATGATAACCCTGCAGGGGTGTACTTCTTCACACACGCTTTCGCCACTTATCGCCCTGTACACGTCATGTACCTCGGCAACCTTCAAGCGGAAGCCGGGCGAGGGAGTCGGCCACGACCTGACTAACCACACAAGTCTCTAGTCCAGGTTTATCGCCTATTCGGGTTCCATCCGCAAGGAGATCCGGCCGGGGTGTCGCTCACGCCCCAAACGATGTGAGCAGGGTTCCCAAGCCCACCAACCGGGTGCCACTTGGTACACCGTGCCACTGTGCCTAGTCTGTCCCAAGCCCACCTGTACCGGGTGCCACTTGGTAGACTACTAACACTACCTACAAACACCAGAAACTAGTTGCAACTCCTGGACAGAGATCAAGTTGATTAATAAGTCGAGAGGGGCACTTAAGCATTCCAATGTGTGGTAGTAACTGTTCATGGATCACAAACACAGAACTCAGTTCCTGAGGATGGCTGCAATGAGACAACCCACCATGTACTCCTACATGGCCTCTCACCGCTACCTTTACCAAATCGTGTTCACACACTTAGCTCTCAATAGTAGGACATGTTCACCACATTCCAATTCATTCCCGATGAATCAGACTCGACTCAACTCTAAGCAGTAGCAGGCATGACAACAAGCATGAATGAGTAGGCACAACAGGGCTCAAACAACTCCTACTCATGCTAGTGGGTTTCATCTATTTACTGTGGCAATGACATGTCATGCAGAGGAAAGGGGTTCAACTACCGCAGCAAGTAACAGTTGAAACGTTGTTGTCCTAATGCAGCAAAAGAGAGCAGGAGCGAGAGAGTGGTATTGTATCAGAATGAACAAGGGGGTTATGCTTGCCTGGCACTTCTGAAGATAGTATAGCTCTTCATCGGTGTTATCGATCACATCGTCGGAACCACGTCTATCGAGAGGGGACAAACACCGGCAACTGAGAAAGAACACAATCAATGCAATGCCACAATATGATGCATGATCATGACATGGCAATATGCTGTGATTTGAGCTAATGCATCTAGCTATGATTTAAATGAAGTTGGTTTGAATACATGATTCAAATTCCAACTCCATATATGATTATTTAAATGCCCTTTATTTGTTTTGTCCAAAACAGAGGACAAACATTGTTCAAACATGCATGAAAATGGTACATATGGATTCCTTGAATTTTTCTGATGATTTTTCATATATAACTTATTTCATTCTGAGCTATAGTTTATTTTCTATGAATTTTAGAAGTTTTGGACATTTTCTGGAATTTCTGAATTAAATTAAATCCAGAAATTAGTTTATTGCGTCAGCATGACAACAGGGTGACATCAGCAGGTCAACACGCCAGGTCCAGGTCAACCTGACCTGTGGGCCCCGCGTGTCAGGGCCATTAGTTTAACTAAATTAGATTAATCCTAATCCTGGATTAGTTAGCTGGCGGGGCCCACCTGTCATAGACCCAGGAGGGTCAACCTGGGCCCACCAGTCAAGGTCAACGGGTCAAACCTGCCGGCGTTTAGCCGCCGGCAGGGCCAGACGCGGCGGAAGGAGTGCAGTTTCGCGCTCCGGCGACCAAATCGACGGCGGAGCACGTCTACGTGATGCGGGAAGTGAACCGCATCGAGTGGTGGTGGTGGCTGGCCTCGGGGTCGCCGGAAACGACGCCGGCGACGAGTTTGGCGGCGGCCGGAGCTCGGGTGAGCTCGGACTCGTTGCTAGGGGGCATGGTGAGGCGCGTGGGTTAGTGTGTTGAGCTCCTGGGGGTGCGGTAGGGCTAGTGGACAAGGTGGCGCGGCCGTTGGGTGGCCGGAGCCTCGTCGGCGACGAGCTCCGTGGCGGCGCATGCGGGTGAGCTACGTGCAGTCGCTACGGGGCTCGAGAGAGGGAACAGAGAGGGTGGGGAGGTAGCCAGGCTCACATCGGTTGCGACGGAGCTGACGGCGAGGTCGGGGACGGCCTGCTGCGACGGTGACGGTGAAGGGGATCTCCGGCGGTGGCGGAGTCGGGCGAGGTCGATGTGGTGGCTTCGAGGCACGCGAGCGCTCGGGGCTCGTCCTGCTCGACGGAGAGGAGGGTGGCGGAGCTCGTGGACACGGTCGGGCGGCGCAGAGACGACGGTGGCTACGGCTACGGCGGCGGGACGGCGGCGGCTGCTTCGGCCATGGCGGAGGGGAACGAGGGAGAGAGGCAGCGGGAGAGTGGATGTGTCCAAGGGGTCGGGGGCACGACGTGGAGGTCGTCCAGCCCGTCCAGCGGCGAAGCGGCAAGCAGGTGGCGCCGTGGCGAGCTCGCGCTCGTCGGCGTCACCTCCCTGCCTGCCTGGCGGGGACGAAGCAGCTGGCTGGCACGGGCCAGCACAGTGCTGGGCCGCCAGGTGGGCCGGGGCGTGGGTTTGGCCAGGTAAGTGCTTTTTCCTATTATTTTATGTTTTCTATTATTTCTGTAGGTTTGTGGCTTTTCTAAAAATGCTTAGGCATCTTAAAAAATCACCAAACTGCTCATGCCCACTGTTTAGGATATAAACAACATGGAACATTTTAGTTTAGGATTATTTGGACATTTAAAAATAATTAGTAGCATTTAAATGCCCAAATGCAAATAGAATAAGATTTAATTCAGAGCCCAAATGGTCATGGAAAAATGTGCATCACCTCTGGTTACTGTTTACAGTATTTTCCATAAATGATGAACATTTTTGAAAGCCATTTGGATTTACTGAAAATATTTTAGTTGAACCTAGTTGGATTCCTTAATGCTAGGGTTTAAACAATCCCCATTTCAAATTTCTTTGGAATTGAAACATGATGATATGGTGATCATGCAAGGACAAGCAAAGACTAAACTGGGGCTGTGACAGTCGGTTACAATGGTAGGATATCTACATATCCGTATAGCCAAGCTTGCCTTCCACGCCAAGGAAAGTCCCTTCCGGACACGGGACGAAGTCTTCAATCTTGTATCTTCATAGTCCAGGAGTCCGGCTGAAGGTATAGTCCGGCTATCCGAACACCCCCTAATCCAGGACTCCCTCAATAGCCCCTGAACCAGGCTTCAATGGAGACGAGTCCGGCGCGCAGATTGTCTTAGGCATTGCAAGGAGGGTTCCTCCTCTAAGTACCATAGAAGATTTCGAACACAAGGATAGTGTCCGGCTCTGCAAAATAAGTTTCCACATATTGCCATAGAGAGAATAATATTCACACCTATCTAATCTGCTGACGTATCCCATAGCATGACATCACGCCACGGCCAAGCCTTTATTCGAATCGTTTTATTATCCCACCTCAGCGTGCTATGCGAGGCGTTTTCCTTGGCACGTCTTGTCAAAGCAGAGATCGTGTCCCCTTATTCCGGGATTCTCATCAATACGGGCGTGGGTAACCCAACCGCGCCATTGATTATGGCACTTGGGAGATAAGCTAGTTTTATCAGGCTGGTGGGGACGCACAGTCGCATCCGCCCATATAAGGGGATAAGGATCCACCGTTTCACCTACGCCTTCTTCCTCCTTTGCCTATCCATTTTCCGCACACTCGAGCTCCAGCTCCCAAGTCCGCATTCCCCACCTCAACCTTCTCCAGCCATGTCCGGAGCGGGAGGCAAGTGGATGGTCTCCTCCATCACGGAGGGACACATCAAAAAACTGAGGAAGGCCGGATACTTGTCTAACAACATCGCGCATCGGCTTCCCGAAGAGGGGCAGCTCCTCCCCACCCCAAGGCCCCATGAGAGGGTAGTGTTCCTTCCCCACTTCCTCCGCGGACTGGGCTTTCCCCTCCACCCATTCGTCCGGGGGCTCATGTTCTACTATGGCCTGGATTTCCACGATCTGGCCCCGAACTTCATCCTCAACATATCGGCGTTTATCATCGTGTGCGAGGATTTCCTCTGCATCCGCCCCCATTTCGGCCTATGGCTCAAGACTTTCAATGTCAAGCCAAAGGTGGTGCGCGGCAACCAGGCGGAGTGCGGAGGTGCCATGGCGGGCAAGATGCCCAATGTCCTATGGCTCGAGGGCTCCTTTGTGGAGACCCTAAAGGGGTGGCAATCGGGTGGTTTTACATCACCGAGCCGCGCGACCCTGAATGGGTCGTAGCCCTCGAGTTCCGATCCGGACCCCCTACACGGCTCGCGTCCTGGAAAGAGACGGGCCTATCATGGGGCGACAAAGGAGAGGTGACTGGACTGCAAACTTGCATCCAAACCCTGGTGAACAAGAAGCTTACACTTGTCAATGTAGTCCAGGTTATGCTCATCCGCCGGATCCTCCCGTGTCAACAACGGGCTTTCAACCTGTGGGAGTTCGACCCGGCGCATCACCCAACTCTGAGCAAGCTCTTCGACACGACGTACGAAGACGCCTGGAAGGTGCTATTCAAGGGCGCCGAGGCTCCCGTATCCGCTATCGAGGATCGCGGATTCAGCACGCAGCGTCACGCTAGTGCGGTAAGCTATTTTTACCTTTTACAGGGTATTAGTTTTTCATAGTTTGACTCTATGTGGGATCTAAGATCCCTTACCTTTGACAGGATTGGCAGGCGAAGTCCGGACAGATCAGCTTTCCGGCTCCTTTGCCCGAAGACCCAGCGGATGCTCTATTGGCGAAGCTGCTGGTTCCGGCACCCTATGTGGTGCCGGAGAAGAAGGCCAAGAAGAAGGCCACAGGGACTCGAAAGAGTGCCCGATGCCTGGAGGTGTCGTATTCATCATCTGACGACTCCAGGACGCACTCCTCCCGTGAAGACGAGGAGGAGGAAGAAGAAACTTCTCCCCCTCCAGCGGGGGGAGGAAATAAAAGGAAGGCCGCCCCGACCGGGGAGGCCGAAGGGTCCAAGAAGGGGAAGACCCTTCCTCCGGACTACTCCACCAACGCCGCCGACAACGAAGAGGAGTGGCCGCACAGGGCCAAGCGCCCGGCGAAATCGTAAGTATCCGGATACCAGAATGAGTCATAGTATTCCTTTACTGCACAGCTTTTCCTTACGTCGAATATGATTGTGCAGTCCTCCCAAAGACCGGCTCGACGTGTCATCGAGCGGTTCCCTGGACTCGTCGGACATAAACTCTCTTCCGACGGCTACCTCTCCCCGTCCTACGGATGACGCCGAGGTGGCGTCCCAGGAGGTTCCAAGCCAGGAGGAGGTGGTCCCGGAGGCTCCACAAGGCGACCTTCCGGACCTCAGGTGCCAAGGGGATAGAACCCCTAAGGGCTCCAAGTCCGGCCCTAGGACGGACACCGCTCCGGAACCTTCGAAGGTTCCAGAGTCCGACGAGCGACCTCCTTCCAAGAGGAGCAAGCCCACTGAGCCGGTGGCCCTCGTCCAACCGGAGGCGCTGGACAATCTGCTAGAGGTGCTTAAAGGCGCCTCCATCGACGAGGAGCACCGCACCATTATGAGTGCGGTGGTTTAGAAAGTTCAGTCCGCCAAGAGCGGGCTGACCAAAGCCTGTGCCGGCCTTTTAACAAGCTTTGAGGTATGTAAGAAATATGTAAAAATATTACCGCATAGGCAGTAGCCCCTGATGCTCTATTTGGCGTTCGGAAAGAAAAGCCGAATAGAGGATCTAATAAAATTCGCAGGAGTCTAACAAAAGTAAGTCAATATGCGTATGCAGGCTTTACTGCTGGCGTCCGCCACACTGACTGCGGAGGTGGACACGCTAAAGCAGAATCTCAAGCGGTCCGAGCAAGAGCTCGGCCTTGCCAAGAAGTAGCTCGAGGACAAAGAAGGTAAGAAATACCTTATTAAGTATAAAAAGGTGCAATTGCAAAAAGTGACAGGACTAACGTGGCTATTGTAGGGGCCACAACGGAGGTGGCAACCCTGAAGCAAGCGTTGTCCGAGGCCGAGAAGAGGGCGGCCACGGAGCGCACCGAGCGGGAGAAGTACGAGGCGCAGGTTGGCGAGGTGCGGCAAGAGCTCCAGGCTCTCACGAAAAACATGAGAGTTTGGAGCTTGACTCAAAGACCCGAGAGCCCGAGCTCACAGCGTCCAATGAGAATGCCAAGTCTGCCAAGGCCGAACCCAGAAGGCCCTCCAGGAGGTTGAGCGATGAAGAAGATAGCGGCGGGTAAGGCTTTCTTTATGCAAAGCAAGCATGTGAAAGTCAATTATTTGTAATTACCCGAATTCAGAGCTCGCCAGGAGCTTTCGCAGATTTGCCCCGCAGTGTGTCGGATGCCGCTGCATTCTACCGAGCCGAGGAGGGCAGCTCGGCAGAGAAGGTGTTCTGGTCTCAGTATGCTGAGGCCGGACTCCCTATGCCCTTGAGCGACCAGCTGAAGCAACTGGTCGAGCTCCACAAGGTGGCCGAACAGGCCATGAAGGGCCTCATAGTTCGGCTGTGGCCTGGAGAGGCTCTGCCAGGGAGATACTTCGGGCTGGTGAGGCGGCTAGTGGAGGCCTGTCCAAGGCTCGAAGTCATCAAGCGCTCCGTCTGCATCGAAGGTGCCCGTAGGGCACTTGCCCGTGCTAAGGTGCACTGGGGCAAGCTTGATGCGGAGAAGCTTGTGAAGGACGGGCCGCCGCCGGGTAAGGAGCACCGCCACCCCGAGATGTACTATAAGGGCGTTCTGGAAGGCACCCACCTTATGGCGGACGAATGCTCGAATGATGTAATTTTTGAGTAAAATTTGTTTATTTTGTCCTGTGCGCTGAAAACTTGTTCATGTGCGCTAAGCAATGCTTTGTGAATGTAAAATATTACCTTCTGTGCAGCCGTCTATCAAATTTTGAGAGATGGCGAGTCGTCGGCTTCTGCCCCCATGCCACGAGTGCTGGGGTGTTTGGGATAAACTTGAGCGCTCTTTTTCCCATTCTTGGGTCCTTCGAGGGAGGCGCTCAACACAACAAACAAGGCAATCAGACTATAATGCTTGAACACTCTCACTTAGCCATAGAATTCTATAATTTTAAATTTCGACGAAGCCCCTAGTGTTCGGAAGACCGAGTTCGGGGCGCTATCCACGCCTGGGCCGGACAAAGCCGACTCTTCGCTCTAAGCGGCATAAGTCTTTAGGGACTCGAAAACCTCTCGAACAGCGACCAACTCTCGCCTTATCATGGCGGTCAGTTTTAGCTTTCTCTACTGAGGTGCTTTAGCCCAGCTCAACTCGGGCACAATCGCAGTAGTTCTCCTAGCGCTACCTTAGCCGATAAAATGGAACGTAAGGTACCAAAACATAGGAGCCGGGCAAACCCAACATCTGACCCAAGACATGATTCGGAGCCGATGCATATAATGCTATAAGTTCGGGGTGCCGCACTTGTGAAAGTGTTCGGACTTCTCACACCGTGTTGTGGGGTACTTAAGCCCCTGGTGTATTGGCTGTACTAAGGTGTACGGGTGCGACATGTCATTAATGAACATGTATTCTTAAAAAAAAGAGTAATACAGTAATAGACAAAAGCTATGCATTGTTTATTTGAAGAAGCTGCGATCAAAGCAGAACGATACAAATTGTGCGATAAGCAAAATATGGGACTATTTGACATGTCCTATCCAGGCGCGGACTGTGGAATGATATGCAAAACAGGTATACTACTCGTTATAGAGACCACCTTAGAGTTCCATAGTGCGGTGTGGTTTTCTTCTTCCCTGGTTCTTGCATCGTTTGTGCGGCAATTATACTATCGGCTTAGGCCTTCCGAAGAATGGAGTCCTGAAAGTAAGATAAAAGTAAGAAATCGGCAGCCCCTAGTGCGGTTTAAGCCGTGTTTTGGGCGTGCCGTGATGGTGCCCCTCCCCCTGTCCCCATGGTATTTCCAGAGCGTAATTATGTACGCGCAGTACTGGTTTCACATTTTTGTGAGGACTGGGGTTGGGGCCACATTGCTATGCCTGCTCACAACGTGCCAGGGGGTCTTGCTGTAGGTTACTCCGGGCACGCTTGACGGTGTCCGGACGTTTAGTGACCGGACTGGAAAATTGCCTTGAGAGGCTGCTTTGTACTTCCGCTACGAGAGCTGCCGTATGCTCCTCCGTACGGAGAGAGCGTTCGGTGTTTCCATTGACCATACTGACTCCTCGAGGGCCTGGCATCTTGAGCTTGAGGTATGCGTAATGCGGTACCGCATTGAACTTGGCAAATGCGGTTCGCCCGAGCAGTGTGTGATAGCCACTGCGGAACGGGACTATGTCGAAGATTAATTCCTCGCTTCGGAAGTTATCCGGAGATCCGAAGACCACTTCAAGTGTGACTGAGCCTGTACAATTGGCCTCTACACCTGGTATGACGCCTTTAAAGGTCGTTTTAGTGGGTTTAATCCTCGAAGGATCGATGCCCATTTTCCGCACTATATCATGATAAAGCAGGTTCAGGCTGCTGCCGCCGTCCATGAGGACTCGAGTGAGGTGAAATCCGTCAATGATTGGGTCGAGAACCAATGCGGCGAATCCGCCGTGACGGATGCTAGTGGGGTGGTCCCTTCGATCAAAAGTGATCGGGCAGGAGGACCATGGGTTGAACTTCGGGGCGGCTGGCTCCATCGCGTATATGTCCCTTAACGCACGCTTCCGCTCCCTCTTGGGGATGTGGGTTGCGTATATCATGTTCACCGTCCGCACTTGTGGGGGGAATCCCTTCTGTCCTCTACTGTTTGGTGGCCGGGGCTCTTCCTCGTCGTCACTATGTAGGCCCTGATCTCTGTTTTTGGCGTGTAACTTGCCTGCCTACTTGAATACCCAACAATCCCTGTTGGTATGATTGGCTGGCTTTTCGGGGGTGCCATGTATTTGGCACAAGCGGTCGAGTATTCGGTCCAAACTGGACGGGCCCGGAGTATTTCTTTTGAATGGCTTTTTCTGTTGACCCGATTTAGAGCCTCTAAATCCGGCGTTAACTGTCGTATCATCAGCATTGTCGCCGTTAATGCGGCGCTTGTGCTTGTTGCGACGCGACCTGGCACTGTTGTCCTTGGTATCCGAATTACCAGGGATCTTGGTTATGTTATTGCTACGAGCCAGCCAGTTGTCTTCTCCCGCACAAAAGCGGGTCATGAGCGTCGTGAGGGCTGCCATAGATTTTGGTTTCTCCTGTCCAAGGTGCCGGGCAAGCCACACGTCGCGGATATTATGCTTGAAGGCCGCTAGGGCCTCTGCGTCCCGACAGTCGACGATTTGATTTTTCTTGGTTAGGAACCGTGTCCAGAATTGCCTGGCCGATTCCTCTGGCTGCTGAATTATGTGGCTTAGGTTATCGGCGTCTGGTGGTCGCACATAAGTGCCCTGGAAATTGTCGAGGAATGCGGCTTCCAGGTCCTCCCAACAACCAATTGACTCTGCTGGCAAGCTGTTAAGCCAATGCCGAGCTGGTCCTTTAAGTTTGAGTGGGAGGTATTTGATGGCGTGTAGATCGTCGCCGTGGGCCATGTGGATATGGAGGAGATAGTCTTCGATCCATACCGCAGGGTCTGTTGTTCCATCATATGATTCGGTGTTCACGGGTTTGAAACCCTCTGGGATTTGATGATCCATTACTTCATTTGTGAAGCATAGTGGGTGTGCGGCGCCTCTGTATTGGGATATATCACGACGCAACTCAAACGAGTTTTGTCTATTGTGTTCGGCCCGGCCGGATTTACTATATCCAGAGTGACGAGCACCATCACGTGCCGTGGGGCACCCACGCGATCCATAGATCGACCTTGTGTGCTTTGCCTTGTCCTCCAATATATCTCACAGCTCTAGCGCATTCCCCTGAGCCTTGGTATTTTTAAAGCGGCGCTGGGGTGCGGCTTGAGTGGAGGGTCGAGAGGCCTCTTTGTCACGGCCACGTGGTGGCCGGTCGGCCGCATCATGCGCTGGTGATGTAGGTTCTTCTTCCTCTAATCGAGGTAGCAACCTGCGCTTTGGGTAGCTCTTGGAGGGGCGTTTGAGTTCATACTCTTCGGCCGCTAGGACTTCCGTCCATTTGTCGGCTAGCAAGTCTTGATCAACTCTAAGTTGTAGCTGTTTTTTCTTGAGGCTGATCGCCGTGGCTATAAGCCTGCATTTGAAGCGCTCTTGTTCGACGAGATCCTCAGGCACGACAAATTCGTCGTCGTCGAGGCTTGCCTCGTCTTCGGAGGGAGGCATGTAATTATCATCCTCGACCTCTTTGTCTGTCGCTCTCTCGTGAGGGCCGGCTTCTCCGTCCTCCTGTGCTGAGTTTTGCTGGAGGGGGTTTTCTTCGGCACTGTCCGGAGTGTTATTATCTCCCGTGCCGGAATCACCGTTTTTGCTTTGGCGGGATTTAGAGCGGCGCCGCTGATGTCGGCGCTTAGGTTGTTTCTTGGAGGGGTCATCCTCCGTTGTTCCATCGCCATCGCCCTCTTTTGGGGTATCCACCATGTATATGTCATATGACGAGGTGGCTTTCCAGTGCCCTATAGGCGCTTATTCCTGATGGTCTCCTGCATCGGCGTCCATACCGTCGATGTCTTCGGAGTCATAGTCGAGCACGTCGGTTAAATCATCGACAGTCGCTACAAAGTGGGTGGTGGGTGGGTTTTGAATTTCTTCATCATCCGCATCCCAACCTTGCTGACCATAGTCCGGCCAGGGCTCTCCTGATAAAGAGAGAGACTTTAGTGAATTCAGAATATCGCCAAAAGGCGAGTGCTGGAAGATGTCCGCGGCGGTGAACTCCATAATCGGCGCCCAATCGGATTCGATCGGCAGGGGCGCGGGAGGCTCGGAGTCCGGAGGGGAGTCCGGCACCTTGGAGTCTTAGGCTTCGTAAAGGACAAAGCTGGTGTTTGGCTCGATCACCGCAAATATTTTGGCCTCCGAGGTGGTGTCCAACCACCCGTCCTCGATCGGCGCGATTGAATCCAAACTAAGGGTCGGGGCCGATGCGGGTGCGGCCTCCAAAGCGTTGTTTGGCGACAGAGCTAAATCGTGCCCGTCGTGACAGTGCGGCACGCTCGGCTGTGGCTTGAATCTGTCGAAGATCAATTCTCCGCGGATATCAGTCATGTAGTTAAGACTTCCAAATCTGACCTGATGGCCAGGGGCGTAACTTTCGATCTGCTCCAGATGGCCAAGCGAATTGGCCCGCAGTGCAAAGCCGCCGAATACGAAGATCTGTCCGGGGAGAAAAGGCTCACCCTGGACCACATCGCTGCTGATGATCGGGGAAGCCATCGGGCCTAAAAGTGACGACACAGAGGAACTCTCAATGAAAGCACCAATGTCGGTGTCAAAACCGGCGGATCTCGGGTAGGGGGTCCCGAACTGTGCGTCTAGGCGGATGGTAACAGGAGACAAGGGACACGATGTTTTTACCCAGGTTCGGGCCCTCTCGATGGAGGTAAAACCTTACTCATGCTTGATTAATATTCATGATATGGGTAGTACAAGAGTAGATCTACCACGAGATCAAGGAGGCTAAACCCTAGAAGCTAGCCTATGGTATGATTGTGTATGAAGATGATTGTCCTACGAACTACAACCCTCCGGTTTATATAGACACCGGATAGGGTTAGGGTTATATAGACATTGGTTAGGGTTAGGGTTAGGCGGTTGGACGCCGCCTCGGGGGCTGCGATCTCAAAGGCGATCGAGCCGAACGCCAGCCCCGCACTCCGCGTGACCCGTGACTCTGAGGGTCCGGACTCTTCTCCGGACTCCGAACCTCCCGTGCCCCTACCAATCGAATCTAATTGGGCACCCATAATGGAGTTCACCGCCACGGACATCTTTCAGCACTCACCTTTTGGCGACATCCTGAATTCTCTCAAGTCTCTCTCTTTATTAGGAGAGCCCTGGCCGGATTACGGTCAGCAAGGATGGGATTCGGACGATGAAGAAATTCAAAGCCCACCCACCACCCACTTTGTAGCCACTTTCGACGATTTAACCGACATGCTTGACTTTGGCTCCGAAGACTTCGACGGTATGGACGGCGAGGTAGGAGACGAACAGGAACCAGCACTTGTAGGGCGCTGGAAGGCCACCTTGTCATATGACATATATATGGTGTATACTCCAAAAGATGGAGATGGCGATGGAACAACGGGGGATGACACCTCCAAGAAACAGCCGAAGCGCCAGCGTCAGTGGCGCCGATCTAAATCCCGCCAAAGCAAAAATGGTGATTTTGGCACGGGAGATAATACTACCCCGGATAGCGCCGAAGAACACCCAACCCAGCAAGATTCAGCGCAGGAAGATGGAGAAGCCAACCCTCATGAGAGAGTGGCAGAACGAGAGGTTGAGGATGATAACTATATGCCTCCCTCCGAAGACGAGGCAAGCCTCGACGATGACGAATTCGTCGTACCATCAGACCCTGCCGAACAAGAGCGTTTCAAACGCAGGCTTCTAGCCACGGCAAACAGCCTCAACAAAAAGCAGCAACAGCTTAGAGCTGACCAGGATTTGCTAGCTGATAGATGGACTGAAGTCCTTGCGGCCGAAGAGTATGAACTCGAGCGCCCCTCCAAGAGTTACCCAAAGCGCAGGCCGCTACCCCGATCAGAGGAGGAAGCGCCTACATCACCAGTGCATGACATGGCAGACCGGCCACCTCGCGGCCGTGACAGAGAAGTCTCTCGGCCTTCCACCCAAGCCATGCCCCGACGCCGCTCAACTAAGGCACGGGAAAATGCGCAAACCTGCGAGACATACTGGAGGACAAGGGAAGACAAACAAGGTCGATCTACGGATCGCGCAGGCGCCCGACGACACGTGACGATGACCCTCACTCCGGATACAACAAATCCGGCCGGGCCGAACACAACAGACATAGCTCTTCCGAGCTGCGTCGTGACATAGCCCAGTACAGGGGCACCGCACACCCACTATGCTTCACAGATGAAGTAATGGATCATAAAATCCCAGAGGGTTTCAAACCCGTGAACATTGAATCATACGATGGCACCACAGACCCGGCGGTATGGATCGAGGATTATCTCCTCCACATCCACATGGCACGTGGCGATGATTTACACGCCATCAAATACCTCCCGCTCAAACTTAAAGGACCGGCCCGGCATTGGCTTAACAGCTTGCCAGCAGACTCAATCGGTTCTTGGGAGGACCTGGAAGCCGCATTCCTCGACAACTTCTAGGGCACCTACGTGCGACCACCGGATGCCGATGACTTAAGCCACATAATTCAGCAGCCAGAAGAATCGGCCAGGCAATTCTGGACACGGTTCCTAACAAAGAAAAACCAGATAGTCGACTGTCCGGACACAGAGGCCCTAGCAGCTGGCATAACATCCGCGACGAGTGGCTTGCCCAGCACCTGGGACAGGAAAAGCCGAAATCTATGGCAGCCCTCACGACACTCATGACCCGCTTTTGCACGGGAGAAGATAGCTGGCTAGCTCGCAGCAACAACTTATCAAAGAACCCTGGTAATTCGGATACCAAGGACAAAAGTGGCAGGACACGTCGAAATAAGCAAAAGCGCCGCGTTAGCAGCGACAACAATGTAGATACGGCAGTTAATGCCGGATTCACAGGCTATAAATCTGGTCAGCGGAAAAAGCCATTCAAAAAGAATACTCAGGGCCCGTCCAGTTTGGACCGCATACTCGACCACTTGTGCCAGATCCATGGCACCCCCGAAAGGCCAGCCAATCACACCAACAGGGATTGTTGGGTGTTCAAGCAGGCAGGCAAGTTAAGAGCCGAAAACAAAGACAAGGGGTTGCATAGCAATGATGAGGAGGAGCCCAGGCCGCCGAACAACAATGGACAGACGGGGTTTCCCCCACAAGTGCAGACGATGAACATGATATACGCAACCCACATTCCCAAGAGGGAGCGGAAGCGTGCACTACAGGACGTATACGCGATGGAGCCAGTCGCCCCAAAGTTCAACCCATGGTCCTCCTGCCCGATCACTTTTGAGCGACGGGACCACCCCACTAGCATCCGTCATGGCGGCTTTGCCGCATTGGTTCTCGACCCAATCAGCGACGGATTTCATCTCACAAGAGTCCTCCTGGACGGCGGCAGTAGCCTGAACCTGCTTTACCAGGATACAGTGCAGAAAATGGGCATCGATCCCTCAAGGATTAAGCCCACAAAGACGACCTTTAAAGGCGTTATACTAGGTGTAGAGGTCAATTATACAGGCTCGGTAACACTGGACGTGGTCTGCGGATCTCCGGATAATTTCCGAAGCGAAGAGTTAATCTTCGATATAGTCCCGTTCCGCAGTGGCTATCACGCCCTGCTCGGACGAACCGCATTTGCAAAGTTCAATGCAGTGCCGCACTACGCATACCTCAAGCTCAAGATGCCAGGCCCTCGAGGAGTGATCACGGTCAACGGAAACACCGAACGCTCCCTCCGTACGGAGGAGCACACGGCGGCTCTCGCAGCGGAAGTACAAAGCAGCCTTCTTAGGCAATTCCCCAGTCCGACCGTTAAAAAGTCAAACAGTGCCAAGCGCGCCCGGAGTAACCTACAACAAGACCGCCTAGCACGTTCTGAGCAGGCGTAGCAATGCGGCCCTAACCCAGGCCCTCGCGATATAGCGAAACCAGTGCCTCGTGTACATAACTACGCCCTTGAAATACCATGGGCACAGGGGAAGGGGCACAATAACGGCACACCCAAAATACGACTTAAAACGTACTAGGGGCTGCCGGATTCCTTTTTTCTTATTTCAGGACTCCACACTTCGGACGACCTGTTTGGCAATTCGACTGCCGCACAAATGATGCAAGATCCAGGGAAGCAGACAAAGCCATGCCGCATTATGAAACTCACAGGTGGTCTCTGTTACGAGCAGTATACCTATTTTAAATACAATTCCACGGCCTGCCCCTGGTCAGGACATGTTAAATAGTCCAATACATTTCTTGCTTATTGCACTACTTGTATCGTTCGGCTCTGATAAATAGCCTCTCTATAAACAATGCATAGCTTTTTTGTCTATTTTTTGCATTATCCCGTTTTAATATATATATGATTTGACATGATTGCACCCGTACATCATGGTACGGCAAATACGCTAGGGGCTTCAGTACCCCTTATCATGGTGTGAGAAGTCCGTCCACTTTCACAAGTGCGGCACCCCGAACTTATAGCACTATATGCATCGGCTCCGAATCATGATTTGGGTCAATAGTTGGGTTTGCCCGACTCCTATGTTTTGGTGCCTTACGTTCCGCTATATCGGCTAAGGTAGCACTAGGAGAACCACTGTGATTGTGCCCCGGTTCAGCTGGGTTAAGCACCTCAGTGGAGAAAGCTAAAACTGACTGTCATGATGAGGCGAGAGACCGGTCGCTGTTCGAGAGGTTTTTCGAGTCCCTAAAGACTTATGCCGCTTAGAGCGAGGAGCTGGCTTTGTCCGGCCAAAGGCGTGGATAGCGCCCCGAACTCGGTCTTCCGAACTAGGGGCTTCGCCGAAATTTTAAATTATAAAGTTCTATGGCTAAGTGAGAGTGTTCAAGCATTATAGTCCGATTGCCTGGTTCGTTGTGCTGAGCGCCTCCCTCGAAGGACCCAACCATGGGAAAAAGAGCGCTCAGGTTTATCCCGAACACCCCAGCACTAGTGGCACGGGGGCAGAAGCCGACGATTGGCCATCTCTCAATTTTTTGATAAACGGCCGCACAGAAAATAA
Organism: Aegilops umbellulata; assembly: GCA_032464435.1. NCBI lineage: Eukaryota > Viridiplantae > Streptophyta > Magnoliopsida > Poales > Poaceae > Aegilops > Aegilops umbellulata. Next base: position 642,274,984 of record CP136060.1, on the reverse strand, counting down.
TATTTTAAATTCAATAAGCATTGATTAGCGCATATGAACAAGTTTTCAGCGCACAGGATAAACACGAGCGAGTTCATTCAAAAATTACATCTTTGGTGCATTCATCCGCCACAAGGCGGGCACCTGCAAGAACATCCTTGTAGTAGTTCTCGGGCTTGCGATGCTCCTTCCCCGCCGGCGGCCCGTCCTTCACAAGCTTCTCACCGTCAAGCTTACCCCAGTGCACCTTCGCACGGGCAAGGGCCCGACGGGCACCTTCGCCGCAGACGGAGCGCTTGATGACCTCGAGCCTTGGAAAGGCCTCCACCAGCCGCCGCACCAGCCCGAAATAGTTCCCAGGCAGGGCCTCTCTGGGCCACAGCCGAACTATGAAGCCCTTCATGGCCTATTCGGCCACCTTGTGGAGCTCAACCAGCTGTTTCAGCTGGTCGCTCGGGGTACAGGGTGTCCGGCCTCAGAATACTGAGACCAGAACACGCTCTCCATCGAGCTACCCTCTTCAGCTCGGTAGAATGCGGCGGCGTCGGATACGCTGCGGGGAAGATCTGCGAACGCCCCTGGAGAATTCCGGATTCGGGTAAGTGACAAGTAGTTTACTTTTATATTTCTAGTTTGCATTAAGAATGCCTTACCCGCTGCTATCTTTTTCATCTCCTCCAACTCTTGGAGGGCCTTTTAGGCTTCGGCCCTGGCACCCTTGGCGGTCTCAAGGGCCGACGCGAGCTCGGATGCTTGCGCCTTTGACTCAAGCTCCAAGCTCTCATGTTTTTTCATGAGAGCCTGCAGCTCTTGCTGCACCTCGCCAACCTGAGCCCCAAGTCTTTCTCGCTCGGTACGCTCCTCGGTCGTTTTCTTTTCGGCCTCAGATAGCGCACGCTTGAGGGTCACCACCTCAGCTGTGGCCCCTATAATAAGCAGTATGATCCTGTTATTTTTTGCAATCACGCCTCTCTATAGGCAACTTTTTCTGTAGGGTATTTCTTACCTTCCTTTTTCTCGAGCTGCCGTTTGGCAAGGCCGAGCTCTTGCTCGGTCCGCCCGAGGTCCTTTTTTAGGACATCCACCTGCGCAGTCAGTGCGGCGGTGGATAGCAGCGAAGCCTGCATACGTATATTGACTCTTTATTGTTAGACTCCTGCGAAAATTAATAGATCCTCTATTCGGCTTTTCTTTCTGAACGCCAAACAGAGCATCAGGGGCTACTGTCTATGTGGTAATATTTTGACATATTTTTACTTACCTCAAAGCCTGTCAGAAGGCTAGCGCAAGCTTCAGTCAGTCCGCTATTGGCGGACTGAACCCTCTAGATCACCGTACTCATAATAGTACGGTGCCCCTTGTCGATGGAGGCGCCATCAAGCACCTCCAGCAGATGGTCCAGCGACTCCGGTTGGACGGAAGTCGCTGGCTTAGAAGGCTTGCTCCTTTTTGAAGGAGTTCGCCTACCGCGGCTCGGAACTGTTGAAGATTCCGGCACGGTGTCCGGCTCAAAGCCGGACTTGGAGCCCTGGGGGGTCTTGTCCCCTTCACTCCTGGAGTCTGGGAGGTTGCCTTGCGGCTCCTCCGGGACCACCTCCTCCTGCCCCGGAGCTTGTCGCGACGCCACTTAAGCGTCATCCGCAGTGCGGCGGGAGACAGCGGGCGGAATGGAGTTCACGTCCGATGAGTCCAGGGAGCCGCCCGACGATTCGTTGTATTCGGCCTGGGGTGGGCTGCATAATTACATTCGACATTAAGGAAAGCTGTGAAACAAAGGAACATCATGAGTTACTCTGATATCCGAACTTACGATGTCGCCGGACGCTTGGCCTTGTTCGGCCACTCCTCTTCGCTCTCTTCGGTGGCGTGGGAGTAGTCCGGCGGAGGGATCTTCCTTTTCCTAGACCCCTCGGCCTCCCCTGCTGGGGCGGCCTTCTTCTCCTCTTCTCCCTCCGCTGGGGGGGGAGAGCTTTCTTCTTCCTCCTCCTCGTGTTCGCGGGAGGAGGGCGTCTCGGACTCGTCATACGACGAGTCCGACACCACCATGTTACGGGCACTCTTTCGAGTCCCCGTGGTCTTCTTTTTCTTGACCTTCTTCTCCGGCACCACATAAGGTGCCGGAGTCAGCAGCTTCACTAGAAGCGCAGGGGCTGGGTCCTCAGGCAGGGGAGCTGGACAGTTAATTGGTCCGGATATCACCTGCCAAGCCTGTCAAAGGTAAGGGAGTTTAGATCCCGCACAGAGTCAAAACTGTGAAAGGAAAAAAGAGCTTAGTATCCTGTAAAAGGCGAAGATAGCTTACCTCGCTAGCGTGACGTTGCGAGCTGTATCCGCGGTCCTCGGAGGCGGATGCGGGAGCCTCGGCGCCCTTGAAAAGCACCTTCCAAGCATCTTCGTACGTCGTGTCGAAGAGCCCGTTAAGGGTTGGGTGCTGCGCCGGGTCGAACTCCCACAAACTGAAGCCCCGTTGTTGGCACGGGAGGATCCGGCGGACGAGCATAACCTGGACTATATTAACAAGCCGGATTGGCTTGTCCACCAGGGACTGGATGCAAGTTTGCAATCCGGTCACCTCTTCTTCGTTGCCCCACGACAGGCCCGTCTCTTTCCAGGACACTAGCCGCGTGGGGGGTCCGGATCGGAACTCGGGGGCTGCGAGCCATTTCGGATTGCATGGCTCGGTGATGTAAAACCACCCTGCTTGCCACCCCTTTAGGGTCTCCACAAAGGAGCCCTCGAACCATAGGACATTGGCCATCTTGCCCGCCATGGCGCCTCTGCACTCCGCTTGGCTGCCGCGCACCACCTTGGGCTTGACGTTGAAGGTCTTGAGACAGAGGCCGAAATGGGGGCGGACGCGGAGGAAGGCCTCACACACGACGATAAACGTCGAGATGTTGAGGATGAAGTTTGAGGCCAGATCGTGGAAATCTAGGCCGTAGTAGAACATGAGTCCCTGGACAAATGGGTGGAGTGGGAAACCCAGTCCGCGGAGAAAGTGGGTAAGGAAAACTACCCTCTCATGGGGCCTTGGGGTGGGGAGAAGCTGCCCCTTCTCGGGAAGCCGGTGCGGGATGTCCTTGGACAGGTATCCGGCCTTCCTTAGCTTTTTTACTTGGGCCTCCGTGACGGAGGAGACCATCCATTTGCCTCCTGCTCCGGACATTGTTGGAGAAGGTTGAGGTGAAAAGAGCAGGCTTGGGCGCTGGAGCTCGAGTGCGCAAGAGAGGGATTGGCAAAGGAGGAAGAAGGCGTAGGTAAAAAGGCGGATCCTTATCCCCTTATATGGGCGGATGCGGTTATGCGTCCCCACCTGCCTAATAAAACTCGCTTGCCTCCCAAGCGCCGTGGTAAATGGCGCGGTTGGGTTACCCACATCCGTATTGATGAGAATCCCATAAAAAGGGCACACGATCTCTGCTTCGACAGGACGTGCCAAGGAAACTGCCTCGCAAAACGTGCTGAGGTGGAAAAGTGAAAACGATTCGTAAAGAGCTTAGCCGCAGTGTGATGACGCACTGCGGAATACGTCAGCAGATTTGATTTGTGTTAATGTTATTCTCTCTATGGCAATATGTGGAAACTTATTTTGCAGAGCCGGACACTATTTTTGGTGTTTACAATCTTCTATGAAGGACTTGGAGGAGGAACCCGCCTTGCAATGCCGAAGACAATCTGCGCGCCGGACTCGTCGTCATTGAAGCTTGGTTCAGGGGCTACTAAGGGAGTCCTAGATTAGGGGGTGTTCGGGTAGCCGGACTATACCTTCAGCCGGACTCCTGGACTATGAAGATACAAGATTGAAGACTTCGTCCCGTGTCCGGATGGGACTTTCCTTGGCGTGGAAGGCAAGCTTGGCAATGCGGATATTTAAGATCTCCATATCATCAATATTAATCAAGCAGGAGTAGGGTATTACCTCCATCGAGAGGGCCCGAACCTGGGTAAAAACATCATGTCCCTTGTCTCCTGTTACCATCCAGCCTTGACGCACAGTTCGGGACCCCCTACCCGAGATCCGCCGGTTTTGACACCGACACAGGTTCTTATAGAAAAGAATACCCAACTGTCCCATGAGCTGGAAGAGTGCAAAGCCCAACTTCAGGCCGCACTAGCCACAGCAGGGGAGCCCAAGGAGACCCCCACTGGTAATATATGTTTCAAATGATAAGTATCATGTAAAGTGTGGCGTATATGCAAATCTAACAATAAAATTGTAGATGACGCCGGAGTAAATCAGGATAAGCAACACCTCCTACACCAGCTAAATGCCGGCGAGAGCGTGCTTACGAGGGTGAGGCAGGAGAAGAATGATCTCCTAGATGCCAACACCCAGCTGGGTGTGGAATTAAAGGATGTTCATGCCCAACTGTCAGACTCCGTGAAGGAGAATCGGCGGCTTCGACACGACATTTTTAGTAAGTGCTTGACCGAACCTTGAAAAGAGTTCGGCGAAGAAGTCGGCTAACAGAGTTATGTCTGTAGGTATGCTAACAGGTCGGCCTGCGGAGGAAATGCCCAGTTCTACAGGTGACCTTCTTCCCGAGCTCTCACAACTGCACGAACGAGTTCGGCAGGTGATGCAAGGCGTCGCCCAGGCCTTGTGGCCATCCGTCTCCGTGCCCGAAGGCCTTGGAGAGCTTGCGGAGAAGCTGAAGGGAGCGCGGCGGCGCTTCCGATTATGGAAGATATCCGCCTGCCGTCAAGGTGTCAGGGAAGCCTGGGCCATGGTGAAGACGCGGTACACGAAGGTTGACCCAAACCACGTGGCCGAGGTCGGACCTGTGGGGCCCGATGGGAAGGAGATCTCTGTGAGCTTAGTGTACGGCCAAGTAGAATTGGCCGCTGATACGTCTCCAACGTATCTATAATTTTTTATTGCTCCATGCTACTTTATCTACTGTTTTAGGCAATATTAGGCTTTATTATCCACTTTTATATTATTTTTGGGACTAACCTATTAACCGGAGGCCCAGGCCAGATTTGCTGTTTTATGCCTATTTCAGTATTTCGAGGAAAAGGAATTTCAGACGGAGTCAAAACGGAACGGAATCAACTGGAGAAGTTATTTTCTGGAAGGAAACCCACCTGATGGACTTGGACCCCACGTCAGAAGAGCCACGAGGCGGTCATGAGGGTGGAGGGCGCGCCCTCCCCCCTGGGCGCGCCCCCTTGCCTCGTGGGCCCCCCGTAGCTCCACCGACGTTCCCCCTTCACCCATATATACCGTCGTACCCTAAAACTTCCAGAACAGAAGATAGATCGGGAGTTCCGCCACCGCAAGCCTCTAGAACCACCAAAAACCAATCGGGACCCCTTTCCGGTACCCTGCCGGAGGGGGGATCCATCTCCGGTGGCCATCTTCATCATCCCGGCGCTCTCCATGACGAGGAGGGAGTAGTTCACCCTCGGGGCTGAGGGTATGTACCAGTAGCTATATGTTTGATCTCTCTCTCTCTCTCTCTCGTGTTCCTCTATGGCACGATCTTGATGTATCCCGAGTTTTGCTATTGTAGTTGGATCTTATGATGTTTCTCCCCCTCTACTCCTTTTGTGATGAATTGAGTTTCCCCTTTTGAAGTAATCTTATCGGATTGAGTCTTTATGAGAACACTTGATGTATGTCTTGGTGATCAACTTGCGGGTATCGTGACATTGGGAACCTATGCATAGGGGTTGGCACACGTTCTTGATTCTCCGGTAGAAACTTTGGGGCGCTCTTTGAAGTACTTTTATGTTGGTTGGATAAATCTGAGATTGTGTGATGCATATCGTATAATCATGCCCACGGATACTTGAGGTGACAATGGAGTATCTAGGTGACATTAGGGTTTTGGTTGATTTGTATCTTAAGGTGTTATTCTAGTAAAAACTCCAGGGTTGTTTGTGACACTTATAGGAATAGCCCAACGGATTGATTTGAAAGAATAACTTTGTGGTGGTTTCGTACCCGACCATAATCTCTACGTTTGTTCTCCGCTATTAGTGGCTTTGGAGTGACTCTTTGTTGCATGTTGAGGGCTTGTCATATGTTCTATCTATGTTATTATTGTTGAGAGAACTTGCACTAGCGAAAGTATGAACCCTAGGCCTTGTTTCCTATCATTGCAATACCGTTTACGCTCACTTTTACCACTTGTTACCTTGCTGTTTTTATATTTTCAGTTTACAAAAATCTATATCTTGTATCCATATTGCACTTGTATCACCATCTCTTCGCCGAACTAGTGCACCTATACAATTTACCATTGTATTGGGTGTGTTGGGGACACAAGAGACTCTTTGTTATTTGGTTGCAGGGTTGCTTGAGAGAGACCATCTTCATCCTCACGCCTCCTACGGATTGATAAACCTTAGGTCATCCACTTGAGGGAAATTTGCTACTGTCCTACAAACCTGTGCACTTGCAGGCCCAACAACGTCTACAAGAAGAAGGATGTGTAGTAGACATCAAGCTCTTTTCTGGCGCCGTTGCCGGGGAGGCTAGGTAAGTGAAGGTATATCTTTAGATCTTGCAATCGAATCTTTTTGTTTCTTGTTTTATCACTAGTTAGTATTATAAAATAAAACTAAAAAATGGAATTGAGTTTGTCTCATACGCTTCATCTTTGTAATATCTTTCGTGAGTATGATGGAAAGGAAAATTGTGCTCAAGTGCTAGAAGAAGAAATCTATAAAATGTTTGGCACTAAATATGTGAATGATGAGCATGATTGCAATGTTTTTAGTATGAATTCCTTGAATATCCATGATGCTAATGATATGCAAAGCCACAAGCTTGGGGAAGCTATGTTTGATGAAGATGATATTTTTTGTCCCCCAAGCTTGGATGAGAAAATTTACTATGATAAAGGCATGCCTCCTATCTATGATATTATTGTGATGACACATATGCTTTAAAGAATAATGATAACCATGAAACTTGTCATCTTGATCTTAATTCTCAATCATATTATAGTTATTTTGTTGAGTTTGCTCCCACTACTATTCCGAATGAGAAGAATTTTGCTTATGTGGAGAGTAATAAAATTTCTATGCAAGTAGATCATGAAAAGAATGTTTTAGGTGCTGGTTATATTTTTGAATTCATTCATGATGCTACTGAAAATTATTATTAGGGAGGAACATATGCTTGTAGGAATTGCAATAATATCAAGTTTCCTCTCTATGTGCTTAAATTTTTGAAGTTATGCCTGTTTTACCTTCCTATGCAAGTTGATTATTGTTCCCATAATTTGTTTCTTCACAAAATCCCTATGCATAGTAAGTGGGCTAGACTTAAATGTGCTAGTCATATTCTTCATGATGCTCTCTTTATGTTTCAATTCTTATCTTTTATGTGAGCATCATTGTCATCATCATGCCTAGCTAAAAGGCATTAAAGAAAAGCGCTTGTTGGGAGACAACCCAATACTTATCCTTACTGTTTTTGTGTGTTCACATGATTATGCTACTGTATTAATCAAGTTTTATAGTTTTTGTTTCAATAAAGTGCCAAGTAGAACCTTTGGGAAGACTTGGGTGAAGTTTATGTGATCTTGCTGTGAAAAACAGAAACTTTAGCGCTCACGAGAATAGCTGCCATTTTTTACTGGAGAGTGATTTTAGGTTGATTCTTTTTGCAGATGATTAATAGACAAATTGCTCAGGTCCAGCAATTTATTTCATAATTTTTGGGGTTCCATAAGTATACGTTTGATACAGATTACTACAGACTGATCTGTTTTTGACAGATTCTGTTTTCTATGTGTTGTTTGCTTATTTTGATGCATCTATGGCTGGTATTAAGTGGTATGAACCATAGAGAAGTTAGAATACAGTATATATTACACCAATATGAATTTAGAATGAGTTCATTACAGTACCTAAGTGGTGGTTTTATTTTCTTATACTAACGGAGCTTACGAGTTTTGTTTTGAGTTTTGTGTGGCTGAAGTTTTCAAGTTTTGGGTAAAGATTCGATGGACTATGGAATAAGGAGTGGCAAGAGCCTAAGCTTGGGGATGGACAAGGCACCCCAAGGTAATATTCAAGTACAACCAAGAGCCTAAGCTTGGGGATGCCCCGGAAGGCATCCCCTCTTTCGTCTACGTTCATCGGTAACTTTACTTGGAGCTATATTTTTATTCACCACATGATATGTGTTTTGCTTGGAGCGTCATTTTCTTTTGTTAGTATTTTCTTTCTGTAGTTATAATAATGTTTTGCCTCTTTAGTTTCAATAAAAAAGTCAAGGATAGCCTTTGCCATGCTTATTTTGCTAGTTTGCATGTTGCCGTTTGAAAACAGAAAGTTTACCGCTGTTGCAAAAATTACCTAGAAAATTCAGAGCATGGTATAACGTTGAATCCTTTTGCATATTGAGCTCTGATAAATTTATTACAGTGGGAATTTTAGTTCATAATTTTTAGAGTCAGGTAAGTATTGATACTCTTGCATTCTTTACAGACTGTATTGTTTTGACAGATTGCTGTTATGTTTGCGTTGTTTGCATATGTTTGCTTGTTTAATGACTCTATTTGATGATAGGAGTATTAAATATGCAGAGGCATTTAGTATTCAATGTTGAATAATAATTTAAGTGATTTGTTACAGTATAATATGATAAGGTTTTGCATTGGTTTATACTAACCTATCTCACGAGTTCTTGTTGAGTTTGTTGTGAATGAAGCTTTTGATAAAAAGAGAAACCATGATATGAGAGGAATTAAGGAGACACAAAAGTTCAAGCTTGGGGATGCCCAAGGCACCCCAAGATAATATTTCAAGAAGTCTCAAGCATCTAAGCTTGGGGATGCCCCGGTAGGCATCCCACCTTTCTTCTTCAACAACTATCGGTTAGTATGGGTTGAGCCTAAGTTTTTTGCTTCTTCACATGAGTTGTGTTATCCTTGCAATATAGTTTTCTTTATCTTTGCTTGTTTTTTGAATAAAGTATCAAGATCTGAAATTCCTAAATGGGAGAGTCTTCGCATAGTTACATAATTATTTAGCTACTCTTTGATCTTCACTTATATCTTTCGGAGTAGCTTGTTGTTTGCTCCAGTGCTTCACTTATATCTTTTAGAGCACGGTGGTGGATTTGTTTTAAAGAAACTTGATCTTTCATGCTTCACTTATATTATTTTGAGAGTCGTTAATAGCATGGTAATTTGCTTAATGTTAATATACTTAGTGTTCAAGATATGTGAAACTTTTTTTTGAGTGAATTGCATACTAAGATAAATTTAATGCTTGATAATTGTTTTGAGATATGGAGGTAATAATATCAAAGTCGTGCTAGTTGATAATTGTGAATTTGATAAATACTTGTGTTGAAGTTTGCAAGTCCCGTAGCATGCACATATGGGTAAAGTTGTGTAACAAATTTGAAACATGAAGTGTACCTAGCTTGTGCATCCTTATGAGTGGCGGTCGGGGATGAGCGATGGTCTTTTCCTACCAATCTATCCCCCTAGGAGCATGCATAATAGTACTTTGCTTCGAGGGATAATAAACTTTTGCAATAAGTATATGAGTTCTTTATGACTAATGTGAGTCCATGGATTATACGCACTTTTACCTTTCCGCCATTGCTAGCCTCTTCGGTACCGTGCATTGCCCTTTCTCACCTTGAGAGTTGGTGCAAACTTCGCCGGTGCATCCAAACCCGTGATACGATACGCTCTTTCACACATAAACCTCCTTATATCTTCCTCAAAACAACCACCAAACCTACCTATTATGGCATTTCCATAGCCATTCCGAGATATATTGCCATGCAACTTTCCACCGTTCCGTTCTTCATCATCATGACATACTTTACTTCTGTCATATTGCCATTGCATGATCATGTAGTTTACATCGTATTTGTGGCAAAGCCACAATGCATTATTTTCCATACATGTCACTCTTGATTCATTGCACCATCCCGGTACACCGCCGGAGGCATTCATATAGAGTCATACTTTGTTCTAAGTTTCGAGTTGTAATTGTTGAGTTGTAAGAAAATAAAAGTGTGATGATCATCATTATTAGAGCATTGTCCCAAGTGAGGAAAGGATGATGGAAACTATGATTCCCCCATAAGTCGGGATGAGACTCCGGACGAAAAAAAAGAATAAAAAGAAAAAGAGAAAGGCCCAAAAAAATGAGAGAAAAAGAGAGAAAGGACAATGCTACTATCCTTTTACCACACTTGTGCTTCAAAGTAGCACCTTGTCCTTCGTGTAGTGAGTCTCATATATTGTGCTTCAAAGTAGCACTAAGATCTTCATGATAGAGAGTCTCTCATTTTGTCACTTTCATATACTAGTGGGAATTTTTCATTATAGAACTTGGCTTGTATATTCCTACGATGGGCTTCCTCAAATGCCCTAGGTCTTCATGAGCAAGCAAGTTGGATGCACACCCACTAGTTTTCTTTTGTAGAGCTTTCATATACTTATAGCTCTAGTGCATCCGTTGCATGGCAATCCCTACTCCTCGCATTGACATCAATTTATGGGCATCTCCATAGCCCGTTGATTAGCCGCGTCGATGTGAGACTTTCTCCTTTTTTGTCTTCTCCACATAACCTCCATCATTATATTCTATTCCACCTATAGTGCTATATCCATGGCTTGCACTCATGTATTGCGTGAGGGTTGAAAAAGCTGAAGCGCGTTAAAAAGTATGAAACAATTGCTTGGCTTGTCATCGGGGGTATAGAAGTTGGGAACATCTTTGTGTGACGAAAATGAAGCATAGCCTAACTATATGATTTTGTAGGGATGAACTTTCTTTTGCCATGCTATTTTGAGGACATGATTACTTCGATTAGTATGGTTGAAGTATTATTATTTTTATGTCAATATGAACTTTGCCTTAAATCTTTCGGATCTGAATATTCATATCACAAGTAAGAAGAATTACATTGAAATTATGCCAAAGTATCACTCCACATCAAAAATTCTTCTTTTTATCATTTACCTACTCAAGGACGAGTAGGAATTAAGCTTGGGGATGCTTGATACATCTCCAACGTATCTATAATTTTTGATTGCTCCATGCTACTTTATCTACTGTTTTAGGCAATATTGGGCTTTATTATCCACTTTTATATTATTTTTGGGACTAACCTATTAACCGGAGGCCCAGCCCAGATTTGCTGTTTTATGCCTATTTCAGTATTTCGAGGAAAACGAATATCAGACGGAGTCAAAACGGAACGAAATCAATTGGAGAAGTTATTTTTGGAAGGAAACCCACCTGATGGACTTGGACCCCATGTCAGAAGAGCCACGAGGCGGTCACGAGGGTGGAGGGCGCGCCCTCCCCCCCTGGGCGCGCGCCCCTGCCTCGTGGGGCCCCCGTAGCTCCACCGACGTTCCCCCTTCACCCATATATACCGTCGTACCCTAAAACGTCCAGAACAGAAGATAGATCGGGAGTTCCGCCGCCGCAAGCCTCCAGAACCACCAAAAACCAATCGGGACCCCTTTCCGGTACCCTGCCGGAGGGGGGATCCATCTCCGGTGGCCATCTTCATCATCCCGGCGCTCTCCATGATGAGGAGGGAGTAGTTCACCCTCGGGGCTGAGGGTATGTACCAGTAGCTATGTGTTTGATCTCTCTCCCTCTCTCTCTCTCTCTCTCTCTCTCTCTCTCTCTCTCTCTCTCTCTCTCTCTCTCTCTCTTTCTCTCTCTCGTGTTCCTCTATGGCACGATCTTGATGTATCCTGAGTTTTGCTATTGTAGTGGGATCTTATGATGTTTCTCCCCCTCTACTCCTTTGTGATGAATTGAGTTTCCCCTTTTGAAGTAATCCTATCGGATTGAGTCTTTATGAGAACACTTGATGTATGTCTTGGTGATCAACTTGCGGGTTTCATGACATTGGGAACCTATGCATAGGGGTTGGCACACGTTCTTGATTCTCCGGTAGAAACTTTGGGGCGCTCTTTGAAGTACTTTTATGTTGGTTGGATAAATCTGAGATTGTGTGATGCATATCGTATAATCATGCCCACGGATACTTGAGGTGACAATGGAGTATCTGGGTGACATTAGGGTTTTGGTTGATTTGTATCTTAAGGTGTTATTCTAGTAAAAACTCCAGGGTTGTTTGTGACACTTATAGGAATAGCCCAACGGATTGATTTGAAAGAATAACTTTGTGGTGGTTTCGTACCCGACCATAATCTCTACGTTTGTTCTCCGCTATTAGTGGCTTTGGAGTGACTCTTTGTTGCATGTTGAGGGCTTGTCATATGTTCTATCTATGTTATTATTGTTGAGAGAACTTGCACTAGCGAAAGTATGAACCCTAGGCCTTGTTTCCTATCATTGCAATACCGTTTACGCTCACTTTTACCACTTGTTACCTTGTTGTTTTTATATTTTCAGTTTACAAAAATCTATATCTTCTATCCATATTGCACTTGTATCACCATCTCTTCGCCGAACTAGTGCACCTATACAATTTACCATTGTATTGGGTGTGTTGGGGACACAAGAGACTCTTTGTTATTTGGTTGCAGGGTTGCTTGAGAGAGACCATCTTCATCCTCACGCCTCCTACGGATTGATAAACCTTAGGTCATCCACTTGAGGGAAATTTGCTACTGTCCTACAAACCTGTGCACTTTCAGGCCCAATAATGTCTATAAGAAGAAGGTTGTGTAGTAGACATCAGCCGCAAAGTATTCCCAACAGGATTGTAAGTTAGACAGCCTGTTGGATGGTATAGAGGAAGAAATTAGTCAGTCATAATGACTATGTAATTGAAGTGACATTTGTAATGCCTTCTAGCCGGATTGTAGATCATTTGTCATGGCGGACCTTTTCGCTTCGACCTCTGGACCCGATAGTCCGGAGTGAATCCGAATACCCTCTCGGTTATGTAAGAACCGGGGCATGCATGGAGACCAGGCGTAGGGGTCATTAGTGCTTGAACAGACAAGTGCCCAACTAGTTATGTCATATTACATGGTTAGTAAGAAACATCTTCCAGGGAGAATAGTTCCGTTAGGGGTTCCTTTCCCTGGGAGGCATGCCCTAAAGTGCATGTCCGGACTGCGAAAAGAGACGCAGAAAAAACATCTAGGGACGCATAAGTGAATAAGTGAGAAATCATCTTTAGTTCACCGACCGAATATTCCCTTAAGAACGCTAGCTTTCGGCTTCACCCAGTCTGAGGTACACATCCGGCTGACCCGGCAGTAACAATCGCGAAGGTGCTCCCCTTATGCCCTAGCCGAATTAACGGGAACGTAGGGCATAAATACAAGAGCCAGGCAACCCAGCTTGGCCAAAACTTAAGTCATATCGATGCATATAATGGTGAATAAAAGGTAGATGCGGAAGTATGACACATGTGTTGGGCATGAAGCCCGTATGAATAAGCTTCTGTTAAAGAAGCCCCCAGGTATAATGAGCGCAGATAGCGCGTCAGTTGTGTGCAAACAAGGCACAAATGGGCCCTTAAAGGCTGTGAGAGAAAAGAAGGGGAGAAGGAGAGAAATATAAGACAGATAGTGTATAAAAATGGACAGAGGAAGGAGACGAACACAGAGTCCGGCGCTAGGCGTAGAATCTTCGGAGTCGGGCTGCGTTCCATGGGTTCGGCTCGAGTCGATTATCTGATGCATCCCGCAGACGGTACGCTCCACCAGTCAGGACTTGGTCAATAATGAAGGGACCCTCCCATTTGGGCTTTAGTTTGTCCTTTTTCTTATCCGGCAGGCGTAGAACTAGCTCGCCAACATTGTAAGTTTTGGCCCGTACTTCTCTGCTTTGGTATCTTCGAGCCTGCTGCTGATAGAATGCGGAACGGGCTTTTGCCACGTCACGCTCCTCCTCCAAGGCGTCCAAATTGTCCTGCCGATCGAGCTCGGCTTCTCATTCTTCGTACATGCGCACTCGAGGTGAGTCATGAATTATGTCACAAGGCAGAACCGCCTCTGCGCCGTATACCATAAAGATGGTGTGTATCCGGTGGTGCGATTCGGCGTGGTCCGCAGCCCCCAGAGTACGGAGTCGAGCTCCTCTGCCCAGTGCGTGTTAGATTCCTTGAGAGACCGCACTAATCTGGGTTTGATGCCGCTCATGATAAGACCATTTGCTCGCTCGACCTGACCGTTAGTTTGCGGGTGATAGACTGAAGCATAATCGAGCTTGATGCCCATATTTTTGCACCAGAGTTTTACCTCGTCGGGCGTAAAGTTCGTGCCGTTATCAGTGATGATGCTATGGGGGACGCCGTAACCGTGTACGACCCCGGATAGGAAGTCTATCACCGGTCCGGATTCGGCCGTCTTAACAAGGCTTGGCTTCTATCCATTTGGTGAACTTATCCACCATGACCAGCAATTATTTTTTCTTGTGGGTTCCTCCCTTAAGGGGTCCAACCATGTCAAGCCCCCAGACCGCAAAGGGCCAAGTGATGGGGATAGTTTGGAGGGCGGTGGGTGGCATATGGCTTTGGTTTGCGAAAAGCTGGCAACCAACGCAGCGTTGAACTAAGTCCTGGGCGTCTGCCCGGGCCGTCGGCCAATAAAAGCCTATGCGGAAGGCCTTGCTTACAAGGGCCCGGGCTACAGCATGGTGGCCGCCGAGTCCGGCATGAATTTCTGCCAGAAGATTCCGCCCTTCCTCTTGGGATATGCACCTTCGAAGGACTCCGGTTGTGCTTTTCTTATAAAGCTCTCCCTCATGGACTTTATAGGCTTTAGATCGCCGCACTATGCGGCGTGCCTCGTTTTGGTCCTCGGGGAGTTCCTGCTTAGTTAGGTAGGCTAGGAATGGTTCTGTCCACGGGACGATGATGGTCATTATTGCGTGGGCTGAAGATGTTATTTCGGTGGCAGAGTCTTCGATTATGTCAGAGTGTTCGGTATTGGTAGTGCAGTTGAGTCCAGGCTGTTATTGCCGGGTTCCCCTTCCCATACTACGGATGGCTTGAACAACCTCTCCAAAAAGATGTGGGGGGGGGGGGACTGCGTCGCGTTTTATGCCGATGCGTGCCAGGACATCTGCCGCCTGATTGTTTTCCCGGGCTATATGGTGAAATTCGAGCCCCTCGAACCGAGCTGACATTTTTAGGACGGCGTTGCGATAAGCTGCCATTTTTGGATCCTTGGCATCAAAGTCTCCATTTATTTGGGATCGCGAGGTTCGAATCCCCTCGCACCTCTAGGCGTTGAATGCCCATGGATACTGCCATCCGGAGACCATGTAGAAGGGCCTCATATTCGGCTGCGTTGTTGGAGTCCGTGTACATTATCTGGAGTACGTATTGAACTGTATCTCCTGTTGGGGACGTCAAAACGACGCCAGCCCCCAGGCCAGCCAACATTTTTGAGTCGTCGAAATGCATGATCCAGTTGGAGTATGTGTCGTGCTCTTTAGGGAGTTCGGCTTCCGTCCATTCGGCGACGAAGTCGGCCAATACTTGTGACTTAATAGCTCGCTGTGGCTTGTAAGTTATGTCGAACGGGAGGAGATCAATGGCCCATTTGGCAATCCGGCCCGTCGCGTCGCGGTTGTTTATAATATCATTAAGTGGCACTTCCGAGGCTACCGTTACCGAACACTCTTGAAAGTAGTGCCGCAGCTTCCGGGATGCCATGAATACCGTGTACGCTATTTTTTGATTATGCGGGTACCGTGACTTGCATGATGTTAGGACAGTGGATACATAGTAAACCGGCTTTTGAAGGGGGAATTTATGTCCGTCCGTTCCTCGTTCGACGACGAGCACTACGCTCACAACTTGATGAGTTGCCGCAATGTACAATAGCATTGGTTCGCCAATGTTTGGCGCGGCCAGGACTGGGTTGGTCACCAATATGGCTTTTATTTCTTCCAGTCCGGTTGTGGCGGCATCCGTCCACTCGAAGTGTTTGGTGCGCCGAAGGAGGCGATAAAGGGGCAATGCCTTTTATCCCAGGCGGGAGATAAAGCGGCTTAGAGCCGCCACGCATCCAGTCAATTTTTGTATTTGTTTGAGGTCCTTTGGGATATCCAATTGTGACAGAGCTCGGATCTTGGCCGGATTTGCTTTAATTCCTCTGCTGGATACAATGAAGCCCAAGAGCTTTCCAGATGGTACGCCGAAAACGCATTTTTCCGGGTTGAGCTTGATGTCGTATGTTCGGAGGTTATCGAATGTGAGACTCAAGTCGTCTACTAGAGATTCGACGTGTTTGGTTTTGACGACTACGTCATCTACGTATGCCTCCGCTGTTTTGCCGATATGGTTTGCCAGACATGTCTGAATCATGCGCTGATATGTTGCGCCGACGTTTTTGAGCCCGAAGGGCATTGTGTTGAAGCAGAAGGGGCCGTATGGTGTGATGAATGCCGTTGCGGCTTGGTCTGGCTCTGCCATCTTAATTTGATGGTAGCCGGAGTATGCGTCGAGGAAACACAATAAATCGTGTCCTGCGGTAGCGTCGATAATTTGATCGATGCGGGGGAGGGGGAAGGGATCCTTTGGGCAAGCCTTGTTGAGGTCCTTAAAATCGACGCATAGGCGCCAGGATTTGTCCTTCTTTGGTGCCATCACCAGGTTTGCTAGCCAGTCCGGATGTTTTATTTCTCTGATGAATCCGGCCTCCAATAACTTGGCTAGTTCCTCTCCCATGGCTTGTCTCTTAGGTTCGGAGAAACGCCGAAGAGCCTGCTTGACTGGCTTGAATCCTTTTAGGATATTTAGGCTGTGCTCGGCCAGCCTGCGTGGGATTCCTAGCATGTGTGAAGGGTGCCAGGCAAAAATGCCCCAGTTCTCGCGTAGGAACTCTCGTAGTGCGGCGTCTACATCAGGGTTTAATTGTGCCCCGATGGAAGCTGTTTTTGTAGGGTCCGTTGGATGGACTTGGAATTTGACTATTTCGTCCGCCGGTTTAAAGGAGGTGGACTTGGATCTTTTATCGAGTATCACATCGTCCCTGTTCGCCGTGGAGCGCAGCGTAGTCAGTTCCTCATCCACTAGGGCTTCGGATAGTGCCTCGAGGGCCAGTGCGGCTGTCTTATTTTCGGCGCGGAGTGCTATGTCCGGATCACTAGCCAGAGTGATGATTCTGTTGGGCCCGGGCATTTTGAGCTTCATGTACCCATAATGGGGTATGGCTTGGAAGATTTTAAACGCCTCCCGCCCTAACAGAGCGTGGTATCCGCTGCTGAACGGGGCCACTTGGAACGTAACCTCCTCGGACCTATAATTATCCGGCGTGCCGAACACCACATCTAATGTGATTTTTCCTGTACAGCGCGCTTCCCGACTGGGGATTATTCCTCTAAAGGTTGTGCTGCTTCGCTCAATGCGGTTCCAGTCTATTTCCATTTTTTGAAGGGTTTCTTCATAAATGAGGTTCAATCCGCTGCCACCGTCCATGAGTACCTTGGCGAGTCGAAAGCCGTCCACTATTGGACTAAGGACCGATGTGGCTGGTGCTCGGGCTGTTCGGAATTTAGGTTCGTCACTGGCATTAAAGGTAATAGCCGTGTCACTCCATGGGTTTATTGTTGCTACATGGTAGACTTCGGCAAGGCTGTGGAGTGTTCGTTTTCGCGTATTTGATGCGAAAGTCTCGAAGACTATTAATACCGTACTGGTATCCCTGGGATGGTGCTCTGTGGCTTCTGGAATTAGAAGATCTTCGCCACTTTTGGCCACCTGCCGGAGTATCCAACATGCTCTAAGGCTATGAGTTGGTATGGCGCCCCCTGTACTGTGAATTTTGCAGGGTCCATTGAGCCATCCCTCCAGTACGGTTCCATGCCCTGTAGAGGATTTTTGTTTTTTGGTGTTTAACCCGGGTGTCTGGTGATAATGCACCCTTTTATTTCGGACTGGGTTCGTATTCAGGGCCGGATTGTCCCAAAATTTTATTTCGGTTTTCCAGGCGCTTTCCATCGCACAGTACTTTCGTACTATGGACGCCAAGTTGGTGAAGCGTGTAATTTCACGGCGACTTATGGCGTTGAGGATTCCCTTGTTCGTGCAATTATTGCAGAAGAATGAGATTGCGTCTTCCTCGCGGCAGTCCTTGATCCTGTTCATTACCAGGAGGAATCTGGCCCAATAATGGTGTACTGTTTCTTGGGGCTATTGCCTAATTTGGAATAGATCGCTTATATTTGGGTGGGTGGGTGGAATTGAATCCGAAACCTCACCCAATCTGAGACTCAGGGGCCAGGGAGTTTCCGATCTCGGAAATTTGGATTCTTGGATGTTGTCCAATGAATCTGGCCCGCTGCCTGACTCAAGGTTCAGTTCTTGAGTGACGTCCTCCCGTGCGCGGGTATCCGGCCGGGAGGGCTCGGGAATCCGGACATAGCTAGTCCTTAAGATAGATGAAGGGTCGCCGTATTGTTCCTCTACCACTGCAACGTGATGGGTGACCTGAGGAGAGTTAATCTCTCTCAGGTCGGGTTTAGGCCCAATCTGATCATAGTCTGTAGCGACTCCCAGGGCGGCGATGCGATCCAAGAGCTCGTTTAGGAAAGAGAGCTCTATTGGATCTAACTGCTCGGCGAGTTCCGAGTTGACGTGAAGATTGCTTTTGATGACCCGAGAAGTCATTGTTGGTGCAGCGGCCGAACAGGCGGTCATAAGAAAACCACCTAGCCGGAGAGTTTGGCCGACAACCAAAGCTCCCTTAGCAACAGTGCCGTCTTTAAAGACGGGATGAGGCATCCTTCCTGATGGCGACGGCACAGTGGAACTCTCAATGAAAGCACCAATGTCGGTGTCAAAACCGGCGGATCTCGGGTAGGGGGTCCCGAACTGTGCGTCTAGGCGGATGGTAACAGGAGACAAGGGACACGATGTTTTTACCCAGGTTCGGGCCCTCTCGATGGAGGTAAAACCCTACTCCTGCTTGATTAATATTGATGATATGAGTAGTACAAGAGTAGATCTACCACGAAATCAGAGAGGCTAAACCTAGAAGCTGGCCTATGGTATGATTGTTGTTGTCCTATGGACTAAACCCTCCGGTTTATATCGACACCAGAGGGGGCTATGGTTATACAGAGTCGGTTACAATGGGAGGAGATCTGAATATCCGTATTGCCAAGCTTGCCTTCCACGCCAAGGAAAGTCCCATCCGGATACGGGACGAAATCTTCAATCTTGTATCTTCATAGTCCAACAGTCATAGTCCGGCCAAAGGTCATAGTCCGGCTGTCCGGACACCCCCTAATTCAGGACTCCCTCATCAACCTTTACGCGCAACTAGAGCAACACAATTGTGTGTGCATCCTCGACACGTAACTTTTATACGTGACCCAGTTGTAGGTGCATACTCGAGATGTAACTGGGTTGCACGTGTCACACCCGACATGAAAACGTAAGCAACATAACATCCACGCAACTAGGGGGCGCGAGATGGTGGCTGCATAGGGGCAGCCCAGGTTGGTGGAATTATAAATTTTTCATTTTCTACTTTTTTGTCTTTTTTTTTATTTTTTGTGATTTGGGTTTACCATACTTTTTAGACACAACTAGGATGGACGGTTTGATAGGTGAGTTTATTTATTTACTTTTCCATTTTTTATTTTTGTTTTGGTTACTTTTTGTGGTTTTCTTTTTCTAAAGGGGGGAGGGGGCTACAATCTTTTTTATTCATATATGTGGTGTATTTTTTACTGTATAAAAAAACTAAATTACTTTCCAAAAAAATTCTCTAGTTGCACTGAGTGGAACGTGTGCACTTGAAACAGCTGTACATGTGCAACTAATTATTTTTATTCAAAAATAAAATAATTCAAACAAATTATTATTATTTTTTTGAGCATCAGTACAGACACAAGCGCTCATATACACGCGCATACACTCACCCCTATGAACGCACACACGCACACCCTACCCCTATGAGCACCTCCGAGAGACTGAGCCGGCATATCATCTTGAGATTTACGACGTCACCGTAGGCGCCTCGTCGTCGACGGGAACGTCTTCTCACACTGAAAGCGTATCGCCGGAAATCCTCAAACAAATTATTTTCGAATGTGTGGTTTAGAAGTAAAAAAACAAATAACCTTCCTTCTTAAAGGGACGCAAACATTTCGTGTGTTATTGTTTGATCGAGCCACGAAAGAGTTGTGGCTTCACCCTTGTGCATCCAGATGCGCAAAGCCACAATGTACTGCTAGTTGCAGATATGACAGAGGCATGCTTAATTTAACTGTTGAGGTAAAAGTGAAATTAAGGAGCTAGGAACGCGCGTGATCGATATCATCTCCGTTTGTTCTTGCTCCCTACGAGCAAGACGACGTAGAAGAGAGCACGGAAGAAGAAGCCGAATGCCGCCGTGACCAGCAGGCAACTCCACTTCCCTAGGTCCGTGACGGCCTGCTGCTTGAGCACGTCGGCGCCGGTGAGGAGGCACGTGCTGGGAGTGACGTTGGTGCCAAGGGCGGCGCTGATGGCGCCGAGCACCTTCATCTTGACGGCCTCCGACATGCCGCCGACGGGCGTCCCGTCGAACACCTGGATCCCCCGCGCGAAGCACCTGGCGGCGTCGCCGAACTCGTTCTGCACCACCGCTTGGTACGGGTACTTGATGAGCGACATGTAGTGGAACCACATCCAGTAGCTCGGGATCCTGTCCCGGCCGATGAAGAAGCCGGAGAAGATGAGGAAGTAGGCGAGGACGGCCACCACCACCGTGTAGCCCAGCATCACGTGCGGCACCACCGCCGAGAGGAACGTCACGAGGCCGCTGCCCGCCCAGAGGGATGCCAGGACGGTGAGCGCGAAGAAGCCAAAGGACGCGGCGCCGCCGGCGAGGCCGATGGCGAAGAAGGTGGTGACCGCGAACGCCAGGCACAGGGCGACCAGCGGCGGGAAGAACACCGCGGCGCTGGCGAGGACGTACGAGATACGGCGGTAGGCATTGTGCTCCGTCTCGCGGAGGTAGATGTGGCGCTCCTGGATGAACACCGGCAGCGTGCCGGCGCTGACGAAGAACATGGTGGTCATGCCCATGGCGAAGAAGCCGAGCCGCTCCTGGACGCCTTTGGCCGTGTCGTCCAGGTGGAAGAAGATGCTCGCCAGGACGATGCCCGTCGCCATGAGCGTGCCCAGGCGCAGAGCGAACAGCTCCGGCATGCGTCGCATGTTGGTGAAAGATCGCTTGGTCAGCACCCACACCTCCAACGCCAGCGGGTTCGCGTAGGCCGGCATACCCGTGCCGCTCTCGCCCAGGCTCAGCTTCCCTCGGGAGACGCTCTCGGTCACGGCCAACTCCAGAGACATCGTGGTCGTGCTGCTGGCCTTGGTGCAGGTGTCGCCATGCCACCTGGCGTTGAAGTCTGCGAGCTTCGCGGCGCCGTCAGGCTGGCCCTCGAGGTCTCGGATGGTGTCGAGCGCGAACTCGGCCGGATTCTCGTTGTCCGGGATGGGCGTGCCCAGCTCGGAGAAGAAGGGCTTGAGCCCGGCGGGCGTGCCGGCGTAGACGGCGCGGCCGCGGGAGAGGAGCAGGAGGCGGCCGAGGATGCCGAGGATGCGCGCGCTGGGCTGGTGGATGGTCATGACGACGACGCTGCCGCTCCGCGCGATGTCGCGGAGCACCTGGACCACCAAGAAGGCGCTGGTGGAGTCGAGGCCGGACGTCGGCTCGTCAAGCAAGAGCAGTATGGGGTCGTGGATGATATCCGCTCCGATGGAGACGCGGCGCCGCTCGCCGCCCGACACCCCTCGGTGTGTTTCGTCGCCTACAACGGTGTCGGCGGCGTCGGAGAGGCCGAGCTGGCGGATGAGCGCGTCGACGCGGTCGCGCTTCCTGGCCGCGGAGAGCGCGCGCGGGAGGCGGAACTCCGCGGCGAAAAGCAGCGTCTCGCGCACGGTCAGCATCGGGTACAGCAGGTCGTCCTGCATCACGTACGCGGAGATGGCGCGGAGGCGGCCGTCGGTGAGCGGCTCGCCGTTGAGCGTGACGCCGCCGCGGAGGCTGGCCCGGGTGATCCGGCCGGCGAGGGCGTCGAGGAGCGTGGACTTGCCGGCCCCGCTGGCGCCCATCACCGCGAACAGCTCGCCCTCGCGCGCCTCGCCGGAGATGCCGTCCAGCAGCGCCTTGGTGTTGGCGTTGGCGATTTGGTTCCTCCCGCGTGACGGCAGGCAGCCCGTCAGCCCGGCCCGGCGCTTGTTGACGCTGTAGCATAGGTCCGTGAAGGACAGCACGTACGGCACCGGCACCGGCTCCTGCTCATCAGGTCCACCAACGCCGACGACCATGTGGCCGGAGGTCGCCATGGATGCTCGCTCTTCCGTGTACATGTGTGTACGAAACTTAGGTCGTTGCTTAACTTTCTCGTGCTAATCGCAGGGCTAAATGTTGCCCTACTTATTGCATGCATGCATGCATGCATGCAGGCGGCATTCAACTCACTAGCCCAAAAAAAAAAACTCAGTAAGCGAAACAAGAAAGTCAAAAGAGCTTGAAACCTCCGTCCCAACCACACTATCGCTTACATGGACTGTCTAGAGATTCTCCGCACAATTAACTAGTGCCACGATCGACTTACGAGATCAAGCAAAATGCAAAGAAATACACGAACGCGTGAGATTCCAATAATACCCACGTTGTTGTCCAGTGCAACAAGCACAAAATAATCAACATCGTGGCGTTTATAGAAAGAAACAATCACGTTTAATGCATCTGCATTTTTCTCTCGGTGTCTCACATTGAGTGCGGAGAGGCTTTTCTTAGGGGTAATGTTGCCGCTTTATATTCAATCAAAATAAAGACCTAAAAGTTTGGAATCTCGTTCAAAATTACATCCAACACGAAATATGGAGGAAACGAAAGGAGACCTTACAAAGTTCATCATCAACACTTACTCTAACAAATTTATGCGCGGCAACATTTGCAGAACCTCTAACCCAAGAAACATTGACTTCATCAAAACCTCTAAATTGTTCTTTTATCTCCTCAATCCATGGCCCAGTAGCACTTAAATTCTTCGACAAAAGATTGAGCATTTGCACCACCTTTTGACTATCCAGCTCCATGTGAAGCTTCTGTACATTCATCTCCCTCACAACTTGGACCGCCCTTCTACAAGCCAAAATTTCCAAAACCTACGGATCAACTGTTACGCCCCGGATCCGAAGCGCCAGGTGTTTCCCAGTTATTCGCCGTCGTTGCCATGTCATTTGCTTGCGTGTCGCACTTTGCCATGTCATCATCTGCATTGCATCATCATGTTTTTCAAAAACTTGCATCCGGTCCTTTTCCCCGTTGCCCACTTCGCGATCCGACTCTCTCACACACGCACGTTGCACCTCTCGGACCTCATTTCGTGAGTGGCATTAAAATGTTCTTGAAATGGGATGAAACTTGACATGTTGTGTTGTTTTAGAGTAGGTAGACCGCCTGTCAATTTTCGTCGCATTCGGAGTCCGTTTGACGCCTTAACGGTTAACCGGGTAGCCGCAAAGGCGTCCTTCGTGTGCAGCCCAACACCCCTCCAAAGTGGCCCAATAACCCATCCAAAACCCCTCCATGCTCTTGGTCGTTCGATCACGACCGCGTGGCCGAAAAAACGCTCCTCATTTGGACTCTCCTAGCTCCCTCTATCTATAAATAGACCTTCTTCCCCGAATTTTGCGGGTTAATTCACCCCTAACCCTAGACCCGCTCCTCTCGCACCGCCGGACATGTTCAGCCGCCGCGCCCAACCGCGCCTTGCCACGTGGTGCACCGCCGCCGCCCTCCGCGCCGGCCCGCGCGGCCCGTCCCCGGCCCCCGCGGCCCGAGCCGCGCCCCGCGCACCGCCGCCCATCGCCGCCTGCGCCGCCCGGCGACGCTCCACCGCTCGCCTGCGCCGACCTCCGCCGCCGACCGCTCGCCGGCCACCAGCGCTTCTCCGGCGCCCCGACGCCGTCTCCGCCGCGGCGACCCCGGCCCCGACCGGATCCGGCGAGGAGCGCCTCGGATCCGGCCCCCTTCGCCTTCCCCGGCCTCGTTTTCCTCCTCTCCGGCCGCAACTCCGGCGAACTCCGACGAGCTCCTCGATCCGAACCCTAGATCTGGATCCAGAGGTTGACCCCGAAATTCCACCGTCTTTTTCTCACAGTAACTTTGTGCCATGTTCATCGCATCATAACTCCATGCATACTGCTCCGTTTCGTGCGTATGATATATAGAAATGTTCATTCGGTTGTGCTCTTCATTTTGCTCCATTGTGTCATGCTCGTTTGAGTCCATCTTGATGCCCTAATCATCGTTGCAAGAGTGCTATGTGATGTTGTCTGCTGTAGTTTAACAGAACTTGTTCATTTGTCATTTTTATATCTTTTTGGGTGATTTTCTTTTGAGTATGATGTCTACATGTGTTATGAGCTACAACATGCCATCTTTGCTGCGGTGCAATCCACTATTCATGATATGCCATGTGTTGGTTGTTACAAACTTGCAAAGTAGCCTCCGTGATGTTGCTGATTTCTGTGACTCGGTCATTTCTGCTAAGTCTGAAACTGATATATAGTGATGCTATGTAAACCTGTTGATACCATGAGTTATAGGCATAATCTGGAGATGTTCACTAAGGGTGTTTTGTTACACATGTTATGATATATCCAACCATGCCCCTGTTTGAATTTATGTAGTGCTCTAACGTGTCTTAATCTTACTATACTTTTTCTATAAAATGTTCCTGGCAGATTGTTTACATGTTAATCAATTTTTCCATGGTTGTTGTTAGTGATCCGAGCCTGCTATGAACTTGCTATTGCCATTGTTAGCTTCATAAACATGTCATCTTACTGTAGGTATGCTTGTTTTGTCATGAAATTCCTTGTGGTGAGTGATTCAAGCTCACCAATATGCCTACTTATCGTTGTTCCTGCCATGTGCTGTTATTTTCTCTAAGTCTGAATCTGTTTATGAACTTGCTATGTTTACATGGGTGCCATCATATCTTCTGATCCTTTTTGGCTCATGGTCAGTAAGGAACTTTTATTCTATGCAATGCCATGCCTTTGGTTGCCATGATAAGTTCCTGTAGCATATTGTTTGATAGCTCTAAACTTTGCAACCTGATGTTATTTCTGCCATGTCCAGTGATTTTCACTAAGTCTATGAAACTGTTATTATTTGCAATCTTGTCATGTCCTTTTGAGCATGCTTTATTGATTTCTGGAGATAGCTCAGTGTTCATGTTTAATTATGCTTTACCTTTACATCATTTCCATGTCTTTTTTTCTTATTGTGGTGCTGTAGCATGTTGTTTTGGTGCTTGCAATATGCCTAGTTGCTCCTTTTGGACAGCTTGTCCTTTAAACTTGTATAGTGTGTATGTGTTGAACCGTTGCTTCGTTTTGAGTGTGATCTATATGATACTTGCTTAGTTTTGCATGTAGTTTCATGTTATCTTGTTGCTTCCATGTTTTGAGTGTGTTTGCTTGATGTTTGAATGCATTTTGCATCAATACCATGTTTAACTTGTTTTGCTCATATCTTCTAGGCCGTAGCTCCGAATTAAATGAACTTTATATGTAACTTGACTAGAATTTAATGTAGATCATCGTGTGCATCTTATCTTGCTGTTTAACAACTTGAACATAAGGTTTATTCAGATCTGGACCAATTTCAAAATTTGCATAAGAGGACTTACCGGAATTGTTATATATATATGTTGTTTCCGGCCTCATTTAAACTTGTTTTGATGTGTTGCTCTTGTATGCATCATCTCTTGCCATGAGTAGCTTCATGTAGCCTTGTCATGCATCATACTTGGTTGAGCATCATGCCTTGTTCATGTGTGATGTGTTTACCATATTGTGTGCTTCTTCTCCATAGTTCCCGTTTCGTTGCGATCGTGAGGATTCGTTCGACTACGCTTGGTTCGTCTTCGTGGCTTCATCTTCTTCATGGACTCGTTCTTCTTCCTAGCGGGATTTTCAGGCAAGATGACCGTCACCTTGGATCTCATTACTATCATTGCTATGCTAGTTGCTTCATTCTATCGCTATGCTGCGTTACCTACCACTTGCTTCTCAAGCCTCCCATATTGCGATGAACCTCTGCTACCTCTTGAGAACTGCGTTGGATTTCCCCGAAGAGGAGAGGATGATGCACCAAAGTAGCGTAAGTATTTCCCTCAATTTTTCAGAACCAAGGTATCAATCCAGTAGGAGGCTACGCTCGAGTCCCTCGTACCTACACAAAACAAATAGCTCAACGCAACCAACGCGATTAGGGGTTATCAATCCGTTCACGGTCACTTACGGTAGTGAGATCTGATAGAGATGATAGATAATATTTTTGGTATTTTTTATATAGAGATGCAAGGTGAAAAGTAAAAGGCAAAGTAAAAATCAAAGCAATAATAAAGTGATGGAGATTGATATGATGCGAATAGACCCGGGGGCCATAGGTTTCACTAGTGGCTTCTCTCAAGAGCATAAGTATTCTACGGTGGGTGAACAAATTACTGTTGAGCAATTGGCAGAATTGAGCATAGTTATGAGAATATCTAGGTATGATCATGCATATAGGCATCACGTCCGAGACAAGTAGACCGACTCCTGCCTGCATCTACTACTATTACTCCACTCATCGACCGCTATCCAGCATGCATCTAGAGTATTAAGTTAAAAACAGAGTAACGCCTTAAGCAAGATGACATGATGTAGAGGGATAGTTTCATGCAATATGATAAAAACCCCATCTTGTTATCCTCGATGGCAACAATACAATACGTGCCTTGCTGCCCCTATTGTCACTGGGAAAGGACACCACAAGATTGAACCCAAAGCTAAGCACTTCTCCCATTGCAAGAAAAACTAATCTAGTAGGCCAAACCAAACTGATAATTTGAAGAGACTTGCAAAGATAACCAATCATACATTAAAGAATTCAGAGAAGATTCAAATATTATTCATAGATAGACTTGATCATAAACCCACAATTCATCGGTCTCAAAAAACACACCACAAAAAGAAGATTACATCGAATAGATCTCCACGAGAGAGGGGGAGAACATTGTATTGAGATCCAAAAAGAGAGAAGAAGCCATCTAGCTACTAACTATGGACCCGAAGGTCTGAGGTAAACTACTCACACTTCATCGGAGGGTCTAGGATGATGTAGAAGCCCTTCGTGATGATGGCCCCCTCCGGCGGAGCTCTGGAATAGGCCCCAAGATGGGATCTCGTGGGTACATAAGGTTGCGGCGGTGGAATTAGGTTTTTGGCTCCTGTTCTTATCGTTTGGGGGTACGTAGGTATATATAGGAGGAAGAAGTACGTCGGTCGAGCTTCGAGGGGCCCACGAGGCAGGGGGGCGCCCTCCACCCTCGTGACCGCCTCGTGGTTTTCTTCACGGAGGGTCCAAGTCTCCTGGGTCTTATCTGATGAGAAAATCACGTTCCCGAAGGTTTCATTTCGTTTGGACTCCGTTTGATATTCTGTTTCTCCGAAACTCTGAAATAGGCAAAAAAACAGCAATTCTGGGCTGGGCCTCCGGTTAATAGGTTAGTCCCAAAAATAATATAAAAGTGGAAAATAAAGCCCAATATAGTCCAAAACAGTAGATAATATAGCATGGAGCTATCAAAAATTATAGATACGTTGGAGACGTATCAGGCATCCCCAAGCTTAATTCCTGCCCGTCCTCGGGTAGGTAAATGATAAAAAGGGAATATTTTATGCGGAGTGCTACTTGGCATAATTTCAATGTAAATCTTCTCAATTGTGGTATGAATATTCAGATTCGAAAGATTCAAGACAAAAGTTCATATTGACATAAAAATGATAATACTTCAAGCAAACTAACAAAGCAATTATGTCTTCTCAAAGTAACATGGCCAAAGAAAGTTTATCCCTACAAAATCATATAGTTTAGTCATGCTCCATTTTCGTCACACAAGAATGCTCTCATCATGCACAACCCCGATGACAAGCCAAGCAATTCTTTCATACTTTAATAATCTCAAACTCATAAACCTTCACGCAATACATGAGCGTGAACCATGGATATAGCACTATGGGTGGAATAGAATATGATGATGGGGGTTATGTGAAGAAGACAAAAAGGGAGAAAGTCTCACATCAACAGATAATCAGCGGGCTATGGAGATGCCCATCAATTGATGTTAATGCAAGGAGTAGGGATTGACATGCAACTGATGCGCTAGAGCTATAAATGTATGACAGCTCAACAAAAGAAACTAAGTGGGTGTGCATCCAACTTGCTTGCTCACGAAGAACTAGGACATTTTGAGGAAGCCCATTGTTGGAATATACAAGCCAAGTTCTATAGTGAAAAATTTCCACTAGTATATGAAAGTGACAAAACAAGAGACTCTCTATCATGATGATTATGGTGCTACTTTGAAGCACAAGTGTGGCAAAGGATAGTAACATTGTCCCTTCTCTCTCTTTCTCTCATTTTTTTTCTTTTTTTTCTTTTTCTTTGGCCTTCTTTTTTTATGGCCTTTCTCTTTTTTTTCTTATGTGGGACAATGCTCTAGAAAATGATGATCATCACACTTCTATTTACTTACAACTCAATGATTACAACTCGATACTAGAACAAAGTATGACTCTATATGAATGCCTCCGGCGGTGTACCGGGATATGCAATAAATCAAGAGTGACATGTATGAAAGAATTATGAACGGTGGCTTTGCCATGAATACTATGTCAACTACATGATCATGCTAGCAATATGACAATGATGAATGCGTCATGACAAACGGAATGGTGGAAAGTTGCATGGCAATATATCTCGGAATGGCTATGGAAATGCCATAATAGGTAGGTATGGTGGCTGTTTTGAGGAAGATATAGGGAGGTTTATGTGTGAAAGAGCGTATCATATCACGGGGTTTGGATGCACTGGCGAAGTTTGCACCAAGTCTCAATGTGAGAAAGGGCAATGCACAGTACCGAAGAGGCTAGCAATGATGGAAGGGTGAGAGTGTGTATAATCCATGGACTCAACATTAGTCATAAAGAACTCATATACTTATTGCAAAAATCTACAAGCCATCAAAAACCAAAGCATTACGCGCATGCTCCTAGGGGGATAGATTGGTAGGAAAAGACCATCGCTCGTCCCCGACCGCCACTCATAAGGAGGACAATCAAATAGCACCTCATGTTTCAAATTTGTTACATAACGTTTACCATACGTGCATGCTAGGGACTTGCAAACTTCAACTCAAGCACTTCTCAAATTCACAATTACTCTACTAGCATGACTTTGATATTATCACCTCCATATCTCAAAACAATTATCAAGCATCAAACTTTTCTTAGTATTCAACGCACTCAAAAGAAAGTTTTGCAAATCCTGAATACCAAGCTTATTATTATCATTAAGCAAATTACGATGCTATTTAAGACTCTCAAAATAATCTAAGTGAAGCATGAGAGATCAATAGTTTCTTTAAAACAAATCCACCACCGTGCTCTAAAAGATATAAGTGAAGCACTAGAGCAAAACTATAAAGCTCAAAAGAGATAAGTGAAGCACATAGAGTATTCTATCAAATTCTAATTCATGTATGGCTCTCTAAAAAGGTGTGTACAGCAAGGATGATTGTGGCACACTAACAAACAAAGACACAAATAATACAAGACGCTCCAAGCAAAACACATATCATGTGGTGAATAAAAATATAGCTCCAAGTAAAATTACCGATGGAAGTAGACGAAAGAGGGGATGCCGCAGACTAAGGCATAGCCTAGTGGTGGGAAGGGGCTGATGCCTTCCCACCCACCCAGGTTCAAGGCATGGTACTTGCAATTCGGGTTTGTTGCACCAATTATACTGTAAGGGGTACCCTTACAGTCTTTCTGTCGAAAAAAAAGAGGGGATGCCTTCCGGGGCATCCCCAAGCTTGGACTTTTTGGTGTCCTTGTATTATCTTGGGGGTGCCATGGGCATCCCCAAGCTTAGGCTCTTGCCACTCCTTGTTCCATAATCCATCAAAAGATTTCACCCAAAAATTGAAAACTTCACAACACAAAACTCAACAGAAATCTCGTGAGCCCCGTTAGCGAAAGAAAACAAAAGACCACTTCAAGGTACTGTAATGAACTCATTCTTTATTTATATTGGTCTTAAACCTACTATATTCCAACTTCTCTATGGATTATAAACTATTTTACTAGCCATAGATTCATCAAAATAAGCAAACAACACACGAAAAAAAGAATCTGTCAAAAAGAGAACAGTTTATAGTAATCTGTAACTAACGCAAACTTTTGGAACTCCAAAACATCTACCAAAATAGGAAGACCTAGACAATTTGTTTATTGATCAGCAGCAAATATTGGAATCAATATTTTATCATGTTCTGGTGATTTTTAACAATTATTTTTGTGAACAGAAAGATTCTGGAAATTACAGCAAGATCAAATAACTATCATCCAAGAAGATCCTATAGGTCTAACTTGGCACAAACGCTAATTAAAACACAAAACCACATCTAAACAGAAGGTAGATGGATTATTTATTCCTAAACAGAAGCAAAAACAAAAAACTAAAAATAAAATTGGGTTGCCTCCCAACAAGTGCTATCGTTTAACGCCCCTAGCTAGGCATAAAAGCAAGGATAGATCTAGGTATTGTCATCTTTGATTTTCAACTTTTTAGCAGGATCAAGCTCGAATCCGGGAGGTTCTTTACGTTTCCCTTCATATTCTGAATTTTTTAGATC
Organism: Aegilops umbellulata; assembly: GCA_032464435.1. Classification (NCBI taxonomy): domain Eukaryota; kingdom Viridiplantae; phylum Streptophyta; class Magnoliopsida; order Poales; family Poaceae; genus Aegilops; species Aegilops umbellulata. The sequence goes on along the minus strand of CP136060.1, from coordinate 642,244,363 downwards.
TAAAGAATCCAACCGCTTATTGCAAAGGGTAATCAACATATTCATGCGGTGGATATTTCCACTAACGTTCTTAAGTGGTTCAGGAGACTTTTGTAAGATTTTAGTAACTTCACAATTTTTTTCAAAAACTTGTGTCTCTTCCTTGTTGGGATGAGCCCCCTTTTGTTGAGGTAGTGTTCTCACTATACCTTCTATAATTTCAAGCGCAATATGGGGATCAATTTCAATAAAGTTGCCTTTAGCAACACAGTCCAAAAGTTGTCTATGAGACATACTTAACCCAACATAAAAATTGCAAAGCAAAGTTCTTAGATTAACTTCAAAGGTACAATTACGATAAGACTCCATTATTCTCACCCAGGCATCTTTTAAGTTTTCTCCTTGTCTTTGTTTAAAGTGAAATACTTCAAACTCGAGGGACAACGGAGTGGATAAGGGACTAGCCATTACGGCAAGCAAGCGAGGAAGAGGCAAACGGAAAAGAGAGGGCGAATAAAACGGCAAGGGTGAAGTGGGGGAGAGGAAAACGAGAGGCAAATGGCAAGTAATGTAGTGCGAAACATAGCGATTGTGATGGGTACTTGGTAAGTTGACTTTTGCGCAGACTCCCCGGCAACGGCGCCAGAAATTCTTCTTGCTACCTCTTGAGCACTGCGTTGGATTTCCCCGAAGAGGAGAGGATGATGCAGCAAAGTAGCATAAGTATTTCCCTCAGTTTTTGAGAACCAAGGTATCAATCCAGTAGGAGGCTATGCTCGAGTCCCTCGTACCTACATAAAACAAATAGCTCAACGCAACCAACGCGATTAGGGGTTGTCAATCCCTTCACGGTCACTTACGGTAGTGAGATCTGATAGAGATGATAGATAATATTTTTGGTATTTTTGATATAGAGATGCAAGGTGAAAAGTAAAAGGCAAAGTAAAAAAGCAAAGCAATAATAAAGTGATGGAGATTGATATGATGTGAATAGACTCGTGGGCCATAGGTTTCACTAGTGGCTTCTCTCAAGAGCATAAGTATTCTACGGTGGGTGAACAAATTACTATTGAGCAATTGACAGAATTGAGCATAGTTATGAGAATATCTAGGTATGATCATGTATATAGGCATCACGTCCGATACAAGTAGACCGACTCCTGCCTGCATCTACTACTATTACTCCACTCATCGACCGCTATCCAGCATGCATCTAGAGTATTAAGTTAAAAATAGAGTAACGCCTTAAGCAACATGACATGATGTAGAGGGATAGTTTCATGCAATATGATAAAAACCCCATCTTGTTATCCTCGATGGCAACAATACTATATGTGCCTTGCTACCCCTTCTGTCACTGGGAAAGGACACCGCAAGATTGAACCGAAAGCTAAGCACTTCTCCCATTGCAAGAAAAACCAATCTAGTAGGCCAATCCAAACTGATAATTCGAAGAGACTTGCAAAGATAACCAATCATACGTAAAAGAATTCAGAGAAGATTCAAATATTATTCATAGATAGACTTGATCATCAACCCACAATTCATTGTACTCAACAAACACACCGCAAAAAGAAGATTACATCGAATAGATCTCCACGAGAGAGGGGGAGAACATTGTATTGAGATCCAAAAAGAGAGAAGAAGTCATCTAGCTACTAACTATGGACCCGAAGGTCTGAGGTAAACTACTCACACTTCATCGGAGGGGCTAGGATGATGTAGAAGCCCTCCGTGATGATGGCCCCCTCCAGCGGAGCTCCGGAACAGGCTCCAAGATGGGATCTCGTGGGTACAGAAGGTTGCGGCGGTGGAATTAGGGGGGGTACGTAGGTACATACAGGAGGAAAAAGTACGTCGGTGGAGCTTCAAGGGGCCCACGAGGCAGGGGGCGCGCCCTAGGGGGGCGCCCTCCATCCTCATGACCGCCTCGTGGCTTTCTTGACGGAGGGTCCAAGTCTCCTGGGTTTTATCTTATGAGAAAATCACGTTCCCGAAGGTTTCATTCCATTTGGACTCCGTTTGATATTATGTTTCTCCGAAACTCTGAAATAGGCAAAAAAACAGCAATTTTGGGCTCGTCCTCCGGTTAATAGGTTAGTCCCAAAAATAATATAAAAGTGGAAAATAAAGCCCAATATAGTCCAAAACATTAGATAATATGGAGCAATCAAAAATTATAGATACGTTGGAGACGTATCAACCTCTAACCTTTGACACCCTTCCTAGCAAACCGTTGTTTGGCTATATTACCGTGCTCAGCCCCTCTTATAGCGTTGCTAGTTGCAGGTGAAGATGAAGATTGCTCCATGTTGGATTATATTTATGTTGGGATATCACAATATCTCTTATATTATTAATGCATCTATATACTTGGTAAAGGGTGGAAGGCTCGGCCTTATGCCTGGTGTTTTGTTCCACTCTTGCCGCCCTAGTTTTCGTCATATCGGTATTATGTTCCCGGATTTTGCGTCCCTAACGCGATTAGGTGATTTATGGGACCCCCTTAACAGTTCGCTTTGAATAAAACTCCTCCAGCAAGGCCCAACCTTGGTTTTACCATTTGCCTCACCTAAGCCTTTTTCCCTTGGGTTTCCGGAGCCCGAGGGTCATTTTTATTTTAGCCCCCCCCCCCCCCGGGCCAGTGCTCCTCCGAGTGTTGGTCCGAACTGAGCAGCCTGCGGGGCCACCACGGGGAAACTCAAGGCCTGGTTTTACTTGTAGCTTGACTTATCCGGTGTGCCCTGAGAACGAGGTACGTGCGACTCCTATCGGGATTTGTTGGCTGATACGTCTCCAACGTATCTATAATTTTTTATTGCTCCATGCTATATTATCTACTGTTTTGGACTATATTGGGCTTTATTTTCCACTTCTATATTATTTTTGGGACTAACCTATTAACCGGAGGCCCAGCCCAGAATTGTTGTTTTTGCCTATTTCAGAGTTTTGGAGAAACAGAATATCAAACGGAGTCCAAACGGAATAAAATCTTCGGGAACGTGATTTTCTCACCGAACGTGATCCAGGAGACTTGGACCCTATTCCATGGAGTCAAAGAGGCGGTCATGAGGGTGGGGGGGCGCCCCCTAGGGCGCGCCCCCTGCCTCGTGGGCCCCTCGATGCTCCACCGACGTACTCCTTCCTCCTATATATACCTACGTACCCCTAAACGATCAGATACGGAGCCAAAAAGCTAATTCCACCGCCGCAACCTTCTGTACCCACGAGATCTCATCTTGGGGCCTGTTCCGGAGCTCCGCCGGAGAGGGCCATCATCACGGAGGGCTTCTACATCATCATAGCCCCTCCGATGAAGTGTGAGTAGTTCACCTCAGACCTACGGGTCCATAGTTATTAGCTAGATGGCTTCTTCTCTCTTTTTGGATCTCAATACAATGTTCTCCCCCTCTCTCGTGGAGATCTATTCGATGTAATCTTCTTTTTGCGGTGTGTTTGTTGAGACCGATGAATTGTGGGTTTATGATCAAGTCTATCGATGAATAATATTTGTATCTTCTCTGAATTCTTTTATGTATGATTGGTTATCTTTGCAAGTCTCTTCGAATTATCAGTTTGGTTTGGCCTACTAGATCGGTTTTTCTTGCCATGGGAGAAGTGCTTAGCTTTGGGTTCAATCTTGCGGTGTCCTTTCCCAGTGACAGAAGGGGTAGCAAGGCACGTATAGCATTGTTGCCATCGAGGATAACAAGATGGGGTTTTTATCATATTGCATGAAACTATCCCTCTACATCATGTCATCTTGCTTAAGGTGTTACTCTGTTTTTAACTTATTACTCTATCCAGCGGTCGATGAGTGGAGTATGATACGTCTCCAACGTATCTATAATTTTTGATTGCTCCATACTATATTATCTACTGTTTTAGGCAATATTGGGCTTTATTATCCACTTTTATATTATTTTTGGGACTAACCTATTAACCGGAGGCCCAGCCCAGATTTGCTGTTTTATGCCTATTTCAGTGTTTCGAGGAAAAGGAATATCAGACGGAGTCAAAACGGAACGAAATCAACTGGAGAAGTTATTTTTGGAAGGAAACCTACCTGATAGACTTGGACTCTACGTCAGAAGATACGGGAGCTGCTCACGAGGGTGGGGGCGCGCCCCCCTCCCTAGGGTGTGCCCCCCGCCTCGTGGGGCCCCCGCAGCTCCACCGACGTACCCCTTTCACCCATATATACCTACGTATCGCAAAACTTCCAGAACAGAGATTAGATCTGGAGTTCCGCTGCCGCAAGCCTCTGTAGCCACCAAAAACCTAATCGGGACCCTGTTCCGGCACCCTGCCAGAGGGGGGAACCCTCATCGGTGGCCATCTTCATCTTCCCGGCGCTCTCCATGACGAGGAGGGAGTAGTTCACCCTCGGGGCTGAGGGTATGTACCAGTAGCTATGTGTTTGATCTCTCTCTCTCTCTCTCTCTCTCTCTCTCTCTCTCTCTCTCTCTCTCTCTCTCTCTCTCTCTCTCGTGTTCTTGATTTGGCACGATCTTGATGTATCGCGAGCATTGCTATTATAGTTGGATCTTATGTTTCTTCTCCCCCTCTTCTCTCTTGTAATGGATTGAGTTTTCCCTTTGAAGTTATCTTATCGGATTGAGTCTTTAATGATTTGAGAACACTTGATGTATGTCTTGCCGTGCGTATCTGTGGTGACAATGGGATATCACGTGCCACTTGATGTATGTTTTGGTGACCAACTTGCGGGTTCCGCCCATGAAACTATGCATAGGGGTTGGCACACGTTTTCGTCGTGATTCTCCGGTAGAAACTTTGGGGCACTCTTTGAGGTTCTATGTGTTGGTTGAATAGATGAATCTGAGATTGTGTGATGCATATCGTATAATCATACCCACGGATACTTGGGGTGACATTGGAGTATCTAGGTGACATTAGGGTTTTGGTTGATTTGTATCTTAAGGTGTTATTCTAGTACGAACTCTTGGGCTGTTTGTGACACTTATAGGAATAGCCCAATGGATTGATTGGAAAGAATAACATGAGGTGGTTTCGTACCCTACCATAGTCTCTTCGTTTGTTCTCCGCTATTAGTGTCTTTGGAGTGACTCTTTGTTGCATGTTGAGGGATAGTTATATGATCCAACTATGTTATTATTGTTGAGAGGACTTGCACTAGTGAAAGTATGAACCCTAGGCCTTGTTTCCTATCATTGCAATACTGTTTACGCTCACTTTTACCGCTCGCTACCTTGCTGTTTTTATATTTTCAGTTTACAAAAACCCATAAATACCATCCATATTGCACTTGTATCACCATCTCTTCGCCGAACTAGTGCACCTATACAATTTACCATTGTAATGGGTGTGTTGGGGACACAAGAGACTCTTTGTTATTTGGTTGCAGGGTTGCTTGAGAGAGACCATGTTCATCCTACGCCTCCCGCGGATTGATAAACCTTAGGTCATCCACTTGAGGGAAATTTGCTACTGCCCTACAAACCTCTGCACTTGGAGGCCCAACAACGTCTACAAGAAGAAGGTTGTGTAGTAGACATCAGAGTAATAGTAGTAGATGCAGGCAGGCAGGAGTCGGTCTACTTGTCTCGGACGTGATGCCTATATACATGATCATACCTAGATATTCTCATAACTATGCTCAGTTCTGTCAATTGCTCAACAGTAATTTGTTCACCCACCGTAGAATACTTATGCTCTTGAGAGAAGCCACTAGTGAAACCTTTGGCCCCCGGATCTATTCTGATCATATCAATCTCCATCACTTTAATCTTGCTTTGCTTTTTTACTTTGCCTTTTACTTTTCACTTTGCATCTCTATACCAAAAATACCAAAAATATTACCTATCATCTCCATCAGATCTCACTCTCGTAAGTGACCGTGAAGGGATTGACAACCCCTAATTGCGTTTGTTGCGAGGAGCTATTATTTTGTGCTGGTACGAGGGACTTGTGCGTAGCCTCCTACTGGATTGATACCTTGGTTCTCAAAAATTAAGGGAAATACTTACGCTACTTTGCTGCATCATCCTCTCCTCTTCGGGGAAATCCAACGCAGTGCTCAAGAGCTAGCAAGAAGAACTTCTGAAGCCGTTGCCGGGGAGGCTTACGCAAGAGCAAGTCAAGATTTGGACTCCTAACAACGAGCCACTTCTGGCGCCGTTGTCTACGCAAAAGTCAGCATACCATGTACCCATCACAATCCATATCTCCCGCATTACATTAGTTGTCATTTGCCTCTCGTTTTCCTCTCCCCCACTTCACCCTTGCCGTTTTATTCGCCCTTCCTCCGTTCAATCTTGTGTTACCATGTGCCTTCTTTTTGCTTGCATCTTCGCTTGCTAAAAGTTTATGGATCCTCATCCACTTGCTAATCTCTTTAAGAGATCCAATTATTATGAACCTATTGCTAGTGAATTGAGTGCACTAGATTATCTTTAAGAGGTTTTGCCTGAAATTCGTGAATCTAAAAATTGTGATAAAGTACTTTATGAAGCGATTCACGATAGATCTTTGAATAAAAAGCATGATTGCAATGATTTTACTATAAATTCTATTGATGTCAATTGTGTTAAAAATATGCAAAACACTAAGCTTGGGGATGCTAGTTTTGCTATGTCCTCTACTTGTTAAAATGATCATGATTGGGGTGATAGTTCTTCTTATGATCTTGAAAATTTATTTAAGCCCTATGATGAATATGAGATTGATAATATTGTTTGCAATAATATTGAAAGTGGGTTTGGAAGAGTGTCAACTTTAGATCCCACATATTTGGAGAATATTCAATCTTATGAATTTTTTGATAAAAAAGTGGGTTTGGAGAGGTCTTAACTTTAGTTAATGCTAATCCCACTATTTTGGAAGAGTGTCAACTTTGCATACATGTGGATAGTGTTGAAAATATTTTATGTGATAACTATGTTATTGAATTTGCTTATGATCCCACATGTAATTATCATGAGAGAGGAAAATATAGTTATAGAAATTTTCATGTTAGCAAATTACCTCTCGTTATGTTGAGATTGCTATTGTTTCTTTTCGCTTCCTTGCATATGCTAGTTGCTTGTCTTGATTTGTTTGCCTATAAGATGCCTATGCATAGGAAGTATGTTAGACTTAGATGTGTTTGTCACATGTTTTATGATGCTCTCTTCGTGCTTCAATTCTTGTCTTTTATGCGAGCATCATTAAAATTATCAATGCCTAGCTAAGGGCGTTAAACGATAGCGCTTGTTGGGAGGGAACCCAATTTTATTTTAGTTTTTTTGTTTTTGCTTATGTTTCGGAATAAATAACCCATATACCTTCTGTTTAGATGTGATTTTATGTTTTAATTAGTGTTTGTGCCAAGTTAAACCTATAGGATCTTCTTGGATGATAGTTATTTGATCCTGCTGTAATTTCCAGAATCTTTATGTTCACGAAAACAATTGTTAAAAATCACCAGAACGTGATAAAATACTGATTCCAATTGCTTCTGATCAATAAACAAATTGTATAGGTCGTCCTATTTTGGTAGAATTTTTGGAGTTCCAGAAGTTTGCGGTAGTTACAGATTACTACAGACTGTTCTGTTTTTGACAGATTCGGTTTTTCGTGTGTTGTTTGCTTATTTTGATGAATCTATGGCTAGTAAAATAGTTTATAATCCATAGAGAAGTTGGAATACAGTAGGTTTAACACCAATATAAATAAAGAATGAGTTCATTACAGTACCTTGAAGTAGTCTTTTGTTTTCTTTCTCTAACAGAGCTCACGAGATTTCTATTAAGTTTTGTGTTGTGAAGTTTTCAAGTTTTGGGTAAATTCTTTTGATGGATTGTGGAACAAGGAGTGGCAAGAGCCTAAGCTTGGGAATGCCCATGGCACCCCCAATATAATCCAAGGACACCAAAAATTCAAAGCTTGGGGATGCCCCGGAAGGCATCCCCTCTTTCGTCTACTTCCATCAGTAATTTACTTGGAGCTATATTTTTATTCACCACATGATATGTGTTTTGCTTGGAGCGTCTTGTATTATTTGTGTCTTTTTTTGTTAGTGTGCCACAATCATCCTTGCTGTACACACCTTTTGATAGAGCCATATATGAATTGGAATTTGTTAGAATACTCTATGTACTTCACTTATATCTTTTGAGCTTCATAGTTTTGCTCTATGTGCTTCACTTATATCTTTTGAGCCTTATAATTTTTGCTCTAGTGCTTCACTTAGATCTTTTAGAGCACGGTGGTGGATTTGTTTTAAAGAAACTATTGATCCCTCATGCTTCACTTAGATCATTTTGAGAGTCATTAATAGCATGGTAATTTGCTTAATATTAATATGCTTGGTATTCAAGATATGTGAAACTTTCTTTTGAGTGCGTTGAATACTAAGAAAAGATTGAAGCATGATAATTGTTTTGAGATATGGAGGTGATAATATCAAAGTCATGCTAGTTGAGTAGTTGTGAATTTTAGAGATACTTGTGTTAAAGTTTGTGATTCCCGTAGCATGCACGTATGGTGAACCGTTATGTAACGAAGTCGGAGCATGATTTATTTATTGATTGTCTTCCTTATGAGTGGCGGTCGGGGACGAGCGATGGTCTTTTCCTACCAATCTATCCCCCTAGGAGCATGCGCGTAATACTTTGCTTTGATAACTTCTAGATTTTTGCAATAAGTATATGAGTTCTTTATGACTAATGTTGAGTCCATGGATTATACGCACTTTTCCCTTCCTTCCACCATTGCTAGACTCTCTAATACCGCGCACTTTTCACCGGTATCATACACCCACCATATATCTTCCTCAAAACAGCCACCATACCTACCTATCATGGCATTTTCATAGCCATTCCGAGATATATTGCCATGCAACTTTCCACCGTTCTGTTTATTATAACACACTCCATCATTGTCATATTGCTAGCATGATCATGTAGTTGACATCGTATTTGTGGCAAAGCCACCGTTCATAATTCTTTCATACATGTCACTCTTGATTCATTGCATATCCCGGTACACCGCCGGAGGCATTCATATAGAGTCATACTTTGTTCTAAGAATCGAGTTGTAATTGCTGAGTTGTAAGAAAAATAAAAGTGTGATGATCATCATTTTTTAGAGCATTGTCCCAAGTGAGGAAAGGATGATGAAGACTATGATTCCCCCACAAGTCAGGATGAGACTCCGGACGAAAAATTAAAAAATTAAAAAAAGAGGCCATAAAAAAAGAGAAAAGGCCCAAATAAAAAAATGAGAGAAAAAGAGAGAAGGGACAATGCTACTATCCTTTTACCACACTTGTGCTTCAAAGTAGCACCATGATCTTTATGATAGAGAGTCTCCTATGATATCACTTTCATATACTAGTGGGAATTTTTCATTATAAGAACTTGGCTTGTATATTCCAATGATGGGCTTCCTCAAATGCCCTAGGTCTTCTTGAGCAAGTGAGTTGGATGCACACCCACTTAGTTTATTTAGTTGAGCTTTCATATAAGTATAGATCTAGTGCATTAGTTGCATGGAAATCCCTACTCACTCACATTGATATCTATTGATGGGCATCTCCATAGCCCGTTGATACGCCTAGTTGATGTGAGACTATCTTCCCCTCTTTTTGTCTTCTCCACAACCACCATTCTAATCCACATATAGTTCTATATCCATGGCTCACGCTCATGTATTGTGTGAAGATTGAAAAAAGTTTTGAAAATGTTAAAGTATGAAACAATTGCTTGGCTTGTCATCGGGGTTGTGCATGATTTAAATACTTTGTATGGTGAAGATAGAGCATAGCCAGACTATATGATTTTGTAGGGATAACTTTCTTTGGCCATGTTATTTTGAGAAGACATAATTACTTTGCTAGTATGCTTGAAGTATTATTATTTTTATGTCAATATGAACTTTTATCTTGAATCTTTCGAATCTGAATATTCATACCACAATTAAGAAGATTTGCATTGAAATTATGCCAAGTAGCACTCCGCATAAAAAATTCTCTTTTTATCATTTACCTACTCGAGGACGAGCAGGAATTAAGCTTGGGGATGCCTGATACGTCTGCAACGTATCTATAATTTTTGATTGCTCCATTCTATATTATCTACTGTTTTGGACTATATTGGACTTTATTTTCCACTTTTATATTATTTTTGGGACTAACCTATTAACCGGAGGCCCAGCCCAGAATTGTTGTTTTTTGCCTATTTCAGAGTTTCGGAGAAACAGAATATCAAACGGAGTCCAAACGGAATAAAATCTTCGGGAACGTGATTTTCTCACCGAACGTGATCCAGCTCCAAGGAGTCAAAGAGGCGGTCACTGAAGGAAATATGCCCTAGAGGCAATAATAAAGTTATTATTTATTTCCTTACATATCATGATAAATGTTTATTATTCATGCTAGAATTGTATTAACTGGAAACATAATACATGTGTGGATACATAGACAAACAGAGTGTCACTAGTATGCCTCTACTTGACTAGCTTGTTAATCAAAGATGGTTAAGTTTCCTAACCATGGACAAAGGAGTTGTCATTTGATTAACAAGGTCACATCATTAGTTGAATGATCTGATTGACATGACCCATTCCATTAGCATAGCACCCGATCGTTTAGTATGTTGTTGTTGCTTTTATCCATGACTTATACACGTTCCTTTGACTATGAGATTATGCAACTCCCGTTTGCCGGAGGAACACTTTGGGTGCTACCAAACGTCACAACGTAACTGGGTGATTATAAAGGAGTACTACAGGTGTCACCAAAGGTAGATGTTGGGTTGGCGTATTTCGAGATTAGGATTTGTCACTCCAATTGTGGGAGAGGTATCTCTGGGCCCTCTCGGTAATGCACATCACTTAAGCCTTGCAAGCATTGCAACTAATGAGTTAGTTGCGGGATGATGTATTACGGAACGAGTAAAGAGACTTGCCAGTAACGAGATTGAACTAGGTATTTGTTGGGGAACGTAGTAATTTCAAAATTTTCCTACGCACACGCAAGATCATGGTGATGCATAGCAACGAGAGGGGAGAGTGTTGTCTACGTACCCTCGTAGACCGAAGCGGAAGCGTTGACGCAACATAGAGGAAGTAGTCGTACGTCTTCCCGATCCGACCGATCCAATCACCGTTACTCCGGCACCTCCGAGTTCTTGGCACACGTTCAGCTCGATGACGCACCCCTAGCTCCGATCCAGCAAAGCTTCGGGGAGGAGTTCCGTCAGCACGACGGCGTGGTGACAATCTTGATGTTCTACCGGTGCAGGGCTTCGCCTAAGCACTGCAACGATATATTCGAGGTGGAATATGGTGGAGGGGGGCACCGCACACGGCTAAGGAACGATCACGAAGATCAACTTGTGTGTTCATGGGGTGCCCCCTGCCCCCGTATATAAAGGAGCAAGGGAGGGAGGAGGCCGGCCCTAGGTTTGGGCGCGCCAGGGGAGTCCTACTCCCACCGGGAGTAGGATTCCACCTTTCCTCATCCAACTAGGTCAAGGGGGGAAAGAGGGGAAGAGGGGAAGGAAGGGAGAGAGGGGCCGCGCCCCAAACCCCTTGTCCAATTCGGACTGGGCTTGGGAGGGGCGCGCGCCACCTCCTGGTCCTTCCCACTATGGCCCATCAAGGCCCATTGCTTCTTCCTCGTATTCCCGTAACTCCCCGGTACCTCCGAAAATACCCGAACCACTCAGAACCCTTCCGATGTCCGAATATAGTCGTCCAATATATTGATCTTTACGTCTCGACCATTTCGAGACTCCTCGTCATGTCCCCGATCTCATCCGGGACTCCGAACTCCTTCGGTACATCAAAACTCATAAACTCATTATATAACTGTCATCGAAACCTTAAGCGTGCGGACCCTACGGTTCGAGAACAATGTAGACATGACCGAGACACGTCTCCGGTCAATAACCAATAGCGGGACCTGGATGCCCATATTGGCTCCTACATATTCTACGAAGATCTTTATCGGTCAGACCGCATAACAACATACGTTGTTCCCTTTGTCCATCGGTATGCTACTTGCCCGAGATTCGATCGTCGGTATCCAATACCTAGTTCAATCTCGTTACCGGCAAGTCTCTTTACTCGTTCCGTAATACATCATCCCGTAACTAACTCATTAATTGCAATGCTTGCAAGGCTTAAGTGATGTGCATTACCGAGAGGGCCCAGAGATACCTCTCCGACGATCGGAGTGACAAATCCTAATCTCGAAATACGCCAACCCAACATCTACCTTTGGTGACACCTGTAGTACTCCTTTATAATCACCCAGTTACGTTGTGACGTTTGGTAGCACCCAAAGTGTTCCTCCGGCAAACGGGAGTTGCATAATCTCATAGTCAAAGGAACGTGTATAAGTCATGGATAAAAGCAACAACAACATACTAAACGATCGGGTGCTATGCTAATGGAATGGGTCATGTCAATCAGATCATTCAACTAATAATGTGACCTTGTTAATCAAATGACAACTCCTTTGTCCATGGTTAGGAAACTTAACCATCTTTGATTAACAAGCTAGTCAAGTAGAGGCATACAAGTGACACTCTGTTTGTCTATGTATCCACACATGTATTATGTTTCCAGTTAATACAATTCTAGCATGAATAATAAACATTTATCATGAAATAAGGAAATAAATAATAACTTTATTATTGCCTCTAGGGCATATTTCCTTCAGTCTCCCACTTGCACTAGAGTCAATAATCTAGATTACACAGTAATGATTCTAACACCCATGGAGTCTTGGTGCTGATCATGTTTTGCCCGTGGAAGAGGCTTAGTCAACGGGTCTGCTACATTCAGATCCGTATGTATCTTGCAAATCTCTGTGTCTCCCACCTGGACCAAGTCCCGGATGGAATTGAAGCGTCTCTTGATGTGCTTTGTTCTCTTGTGAAATCTTGGATTCCTTCGCCAAGGCAATTGCTCCAGTATTGTCACAAAAGATTTTCATTGGTCCCGATGCACTAGGTATGACACCTAGATCGGATATGAACTCCTTCATCCAGACTCCTTCATTTGCTGCTTCCGAAGCAGCTATGTATTCCGCTTCACATGTAGATCCCGCCACGACGCTTTGTTTAGAACTGCACCAACTGACAGCTCCACCGTTTAATGTAAATACGTATCCGGTTTGCGATTTCGAATCGTCCGGATCAGTGTCAAAGCTTGCATCAACGTAACCCTTTACGATGAGTTCTTTGTCACCTCCATACACGAGAAACATTTCCTTAGTCCTTTTCAGGTACTTCAGGATATTCTTGACCGCTGTCCAGTGATCCACTCCTGGATTACTTTGGTACCTCCCTGCTAAACTTATAGCAAGGCACACATCAGGTCTGGTACACAGCATTGCATACATGATAGAGCCTATGGCTGAAGCATAGGGAACACCTTCCATCTTCTCTCTATCTTCTGCAGTGGTCGAGCATTGAGTCTGACTCAACTTCATACCTTGCAATACAGGCAAGAACCCTTTCTTCGCTTGATCCATTTTGAACTTCTTCAAAATCTTGTCAAGGTATGTGCTTTGTGAAAGTCCAATTAAGCGTCTTGATCTATCTCTATAGATCTTAATGCCCAATATGTAAGCAGCTTCACCGAGGTCTTTCATTGAAAAACTCTTATTCAAATATCCCTTTATGATATCCAGAAATTCTATATCATTTCCAATCAGTAATATGTCATCTACATATAATATCAGAAATGCTACAGAGCTCCCACTCACTTTCTTGTAAATACAGGCTTCTCCAAAAGTCTGTATAAACCCAAATGCTTTGATCACACTATCAAAACGTTTATTCCAACTCCGAGATGCTTGCACCAGTCCATAAATGGATCGCTGGAGCTTGCATACTTTGTCAGCACCCTTTGGATCGATAAAACCTTCTGGTTGCATCATATACAACTCTTCTTCCAGAAACCCATTCAGGAATGCAGTCTTTACATCCATTTGCCAAATTTCATAATCATAAAATGCGGCAATTGCTAACATGATTCGGACAGACTTAAGCATCGCTACGGGTGAGAAGGTCTCATCGTAGTCAATCCCTTGAACTTGTCGAAACCCCTTTGCGACAAGTCAAGCTTTGTAGACAGTAACGTTACCGTCGGCGTCAGTCTTCTTCTTAAAGATCCACTTGTTTTCTATTGCTTGCCGACCCTCGGGCAAGTCAACCAAAGTCCACACTTTGTTTTCATACATGGATCCCATCTCAGATTTCATGGCTTCCAGCCATTTTGCGGAATCTGGGCTCACCATCGCTTCTTCATAGTTCGTAGGTTCGTCATGATCTAGTAGCATGATTTCCAGAATAGGATTGCCGTACCACTCTGGCGCGGATCTTCCTCTGGCTGATCTACGAGGTTCTGTAGTAACTTGATCTGAAGTTTCATGATCAATATCATTATCTTCCTCACTAATTGGTGTAGGTGCTACAGAAACAGATTTCTGTGATGTACTACTTTCCAATAAGGGAGCAGGTACAGTTACCTCATCAAGTTCTACTTTCCTCCCACTCACTTCTTTCGAGAGAAACTCCTTTTCTAGAAAGACTCCGAATTTAGCAACAAAAGTCTTGCCTTCGGATCTGTGATAGAAGGTGTATCCAACAGTTTCTTTTGGATATCCTATGAAGACACACTTTTCCGATTTGGGTTCGAGCTTATCAGGTTGAAGCTTTTTCACATAAGCATCACAGCCCCAAACTTTAAGAAACGACAACTTTGGTTTCTTGCTAAACCATAGTTCATAAGGTGTCGTCTCAACGGATTTTGACGGTGTCCTATTTAACGCGAATGCGGCCGTCCCTAGAGCATAACCCCAAAATGATAGCGGTAAAACTGTAAGAGACATCATAGATCGCACCATATCTAGTAAAGTGCGATTACGACGTTCGGACACACCATTGCGCTGTGGTGTTCCGGGTGGCGTGAGTTGCGAAACTATTCCGCATTGTTTCAAATGTAGACCAAACTCGTAACTCAAATATTCTCCTCCACGATCAGATCGTAGAAACTTTATTTTCTTGTTATGATGATTTTCAACTTCACTCTGAAATTCTTTGAACTTTTCAAATGTTTCAGACTTGTGTTTCATTAAGTAGATATACCCATATCTGCTTAAATCATCTGTGAAGGTGAGAAAATAACGATATCCGCCACGAGCCTCAACATTCATCGGACCACATACATCTGTATGTATGATTTCCAACAAATCTGTTGCTCTCTCCATAGTACCGGAGAACGGTGTTTTAGTCATCTTGCCCATGAGGCACGGTTCGCTAGTGCCAAGTGATTCATAATCAAGTGACTCCAAAAGTCCATCAGTATGGAGTTTCTTCATGCGCTTTATACCGATATGACCTAAACGGCAGTGCCACAAATAAGCTACACTATCGTTATCAACTCTGCATCTTTTGACTTCAACATTATGAATATGTGTATCACTACTATCGAGATTCATCAAAAATAGACCACTCTTCAAAGGTGCATGACCATAAAAGATATTATTCATATAAATAGAACAACCATTATTCTCTGATTTAAATGAATAACCGTCTCGCATCAAACAAGATCCAGATATAATGTTCATGCTCAACGCTGGCACCAAATAACAATTATTTAGGTCTAATACTAATCCCGAAGGTAGATGTAGAGGTAGTGTGCCGACCGCGATCACATCGACTTTGGAACCATTTCCCACGCGCATCGTCACCTCGTCCTTAACCAATCTTCGCTTAATTTGTAGTCCCTGTTTCGAGTTGCAAATATTAGCAACAGAACCAGTATCAAATACCCAGGTGCTACTGCGAGCATTAGTAAGGTACACATCAATAACATGTATATCACATATACCTTTGTTCACCTTGCCATCCTTCTTATCCGCCAAATACTTGGGACAGTTCCGCTTCCAGTGACCAGTCTGCTTGCAGTAGAAGCACTCAGTTTCAGGCTTAGGTCTAGACTTGGGTTTCTTCTCTTGAGCAGCAACTTGTTTGTTGTTCTTCTTGAAGTTCCCCTTCTTCTTCCCTTTGCCCTTCTTCTTGAAACTAGTGGTCTTATTGACCATCAACACTTGATGCTCCTTCTTGATTTCTACCTCCGCAGCCTTTAGCATTGCGAAGAGCTCGGGCATAGTCTTATCTATCCCTTGCATATTATAGTTCATCACGAAGCCTTTGTAGCTTGGTGGCAGTGATTGAAGAATTCTGTCAATAACACAATCATCCGGAAGATTAACTCCCAGTTGATTCAAGTGATTGTAATACCCAGACATTCTGAGTATGTGCTCACTGACAGACCCATTCTCTTCCATCTTGCAGCTATAGAACTTATTGGAGACCTCATATCTCTCAATCCGGGCATTCTGTTTGAATATTAACTTCAACTCCTGGAACATCTCATATGCTCCATGGTTCTCAAACCATCGTTGAAGTCCCGGTTCCAAGCCGTAAAGCATGGCACACTGAACTATCGAGTAGTCATCAGCTTTGCTCTGCCAGACGTTCATAACATCTGGTGTTGCTCCAGCAGCAGGCCTGGCACCTAGCGGTGCATCCAGGACGTAATTCTTCTGTGCAGCAATGAGGATAATCCTCAAGTTACGGACCCAGTCCGTGTAATTGCTACCATCATCTTTCAACTTTGCTTTCTCAAGGAACGCATTAAAATTCAACGGAACAACAGCACGAGCCATCTATCTACAATCAATCATAAACAAGCAAGATACTATCAGGGACTAAGTTCATGATAAATTTAAGTTCAATTAATCATATTACTTAAGAACTCCCACTTAGATAGACATCTCTCTAATCCTCTAAGTGATCACGTGATCCAAATCAACTAAACCATGTCCGATCATCACGTGAGATGGAGTAGTTTCAATGGTGAACATCATTATGTTGATCATATCTACTATATGATTCACGCTCGACCTTTCGGTCTCCGTGTTCCGAGGTCATATCTTATATGCATAGCTCGTCAAGTATAACCTGAGTATTCCGCGTGTGCAACTGTTTTGCACCCGTTGTATTTGAACGTAGAGCCTATCACACCCGATCATCACGTGGTGTCTCAGCATGAAGAACTTTCGCAACGGTGCATACTCAGGGAGAACACTTCTTGATAATTAGTGAGAGATCATCTTATAATGCTACCGTCAATCAAAGCAAGATAAGATGCATAAAAGATAAACATCACATGCAATCAATATAAGTGATATGATATGGCCATCATCATCTTGTGCTTGTGATCTCAATCTCCGCAGCACTGTCATGATCACCATCGTCACCGGCGCGACACCTTGATCTTCATCGTAGCATCGTTGTAGTCTCGCCAATCTTATGCTTCTACGACTATCGCTACCGCTTAGTGATAAAGTAAAGCATTACAGGGCGATTGCATTGCATACAATAAAGCGACAACCATACGGCTCCTGCCGGTTGCCGATAACTCGGTTACAAAACATGATCATCTCATACAATAAAATTTAGCATCATGTCTTGACCATATCACATCACAACATGCCCTGCAAAAACAAGTTAGACGTCCTCTACTTTGTTTGTTGCAAATTTTACGTGGCTGCTACGGGCTTAAGCAAGAACCAATCTCACCTACGCATCAAAACCACAACGATACTTCGTTAAATAGACTCCGTTTTAACCTTCTCAAGGACCGGGCGTAGCCATACTCGGTTCAACTAAAGTTGGTGAGACAGTCTCCCGCAAGCCATCTGTGTGCAAAGCACGTCGAGGGAACCGGTCTCGCGTAAGCGTACGCGTAAGGTTGGTCCGGGTCGTCTCATCCAACAATACCGCTGACCCAAAGTATGACATGCTGGTAGGCAGTATGACTTGTATCGTCCACAACTCACTTGTGTTCTACTCGTGCAAATAACATCAAACCATAAAAACCTAGGCTCGGATGCCACTGTTGGGAAACGTAGTAATTTCAAAATTTTCCTACGCACACGCAAGATCATGGTGATGCATAGCAACGAGAGGGGAGAGTGTTGTCTACGTACCCTCGTAGACCTAAGCGGAAGCGTTGACGCAACGTAGAGGAAGTAGTCGTATGTCTTCCCGATCCGACCGATCCAATCACCGTTACTCCGGCACCTCCGAGTTCTTGGCACACGTTCAGCTCGATGACGCACCCCTAGCTCCGATCCAGCAAAGCTTCGGGGAGGAGTTCCGTCAGCACGACGGCGTGGTGACAATCTTGATGTTCTACCGGCGCAGGGCTTCGCCTAAGCACTGCAACGATATATTCGAGGTGGAATATGGTGGAGGGGGGCACCGCACACGGCTAAGGAACGATCACGAAGATCAACTTGTGTGTTCATGGGGTGCCCCCTGCCCCCGTATATAAAGGAGCAAGGGAGGGAGGAGGCCGGCCCTAGGTTTGGGCGCGCCAGGGGGGTCCTACTCCCACCGGGAGTAGGATTCCACCTTTCCTTGTCCAACTAGGTCAAGGGGGGAAAGAGGGGAAGAGGGGAAGGAAGGGAGAGAGGGGCCGCGCCCCAAACCCCTTGTCCAATTCGGACTGGGCTTGGGAGGGGCGCGCGCCACCTCCTGGTCCTTCCCACTAAGGCCCATCAAGGCCCATTGCTTCTTCCTCATATTCCCGTAACTCCCCGGTACCTCCGAAAATACCCGAACCACTCAGAACCCTTCCGATGTCCGAATATAGTCGTCCAATATATCGATCTTTACGTCTCGACCATTTCGAGACTCCTCGTCATGTCCCCGATCTCATCCGGGACTCCGAACTCCTTCGGTACATCAAAACTCATAAACTCATTATATAACTGTCATCGAAACCTTAAGCGTGCGGACCCTACGGTTCGAGAACAATGAGACATGACCGAGACACGTCTCCGGTCAATAACCAATAGCGGGACCTGGATGCCCATATTGGCTCCTACATATTCTACGAAGATCTTTATCGGTCAGACCGCATAACAACATACGTTGTTCCCTTTGTCCATCGGTATGTTACTTGCCCGAGATTCGATCGTCGGTATCCAATACCTAGTTCAATCTCGTTACCGGCAAGTCTCTTTACTCGTTCCGTAATACATCATCCCGTAACTAACTCATTAGTTGCAATGCTTGCAAGGCTTAAGTGATGTGCATTACCGAGAGGGCCCAGAGATACCTCTCCGACGATCGGAGTGACAAATCCTAATCTCGAAATACGCCAACCCAACATCTACCTTTGGTGACACCTGTAGTACTCCTTTATTATCACCCAGTTACGTTGTGACGTTTGGTAGCACCCAAAGTATTCCTCCGGCAAACGGGAGTTGCATAATCTCATAGTCAAAGGAACATGTATAAGTCATGAAGAAAGCAATAGCAACATACTAAAACGATCGGGTGCTAAGCTAATGGAATGGGTCATGTCAATCAGATCATTCAACTAATGATGTGACCTTGTTAATCAAATAACAACTCTTTGTTCATGGTTAGGAAACATAACCATCTTTGATTAACGGGCTAGTCAAGTAGAGGCATACTAGTGACACTCTGTTTGTCTATGTATTCACACATGTATTATGTTTCCGGTTAATACAATTCTAGCATGAATAATAAACATTTATCATGAAATAAGAAAATAATTAATAACTTTATTATTGCCTCTAGGGCATATTTCCTTCAGTATTGGATACCGACGATCGAATCTCGGGCAAGTAACATACCGATGGACAAAGGGAACAACGTATGTTGTTATGCGGTCTGACCGATAAAGATCTTCGTAGAATATGTAGGAGCCAATATGGGCATCCAGGTCCCGCTATTGGTTATTGACCGGAGATGTGTCTCGGTCATGTCTATATTGTTCTCGAACCGTAGGGTCCGCACGCTTAAGGTTACGATGACAGTTATTATGAGTTTATGAGTTTTGATGTACCGAAGGAGTTCGGAGTCCCGGATGAGATCGGGGACATGACGAGGAGTCTCGAAATGGTCGAGACGTAAAGATCGATATATTGGACGACTATATTCGGACATCGGAAAGGTTCTGAGTGGTTCGGGTATTTATCGGAGTACCGGAGAGTTACGGGAATTCGTATTGGGCCTTATTGGGCCATACGGGAAAGGAGAGAAAGGGCCAAAAGGGTGGCCGCACCCCTCCCCTTGGACTAGTCCGAATTGGACTAGGGAGGGGGGGCGCCCCCCTCCTTCCTTCTCCTTCTCTCTTCCCTTTCCTTCTCTCCTACTCCCCCTACAAGGAAGAACTCCTAGTTAAACTAGGAAAGGGGGAATCCTACTCCACTCCCCTTGGCGCGCCAAACATAGGGCCGGCCTCCTCCCTCCCTTGCTCCTTTATATACGGGGGCAGGGGCACCCCATGTACACACAAGTTGATCTTCGTGATCGTTCCTTAGCCGTGTGCGGTGCCCACCTCCACCATATTCCACCTCGAATATATCGTTGCAGTGCTTAGGCGAAGCCCTGCGCCGGTAGAACATCAAGATTGTCACCACGCCGTCGTGCTGACGGAACTCCTCCCCGAAGCTTTGCTGGATCGGAGCTAGGGGTGCGTCATCGAGCTGAACGTGTGCCAAGAACTCGGAGGTACCGGAGTAACGGTGCTTGGATCGGTCGGATCGGGAAGACGTACGACTACTTCCTCTACATTAAGTCAACGCTTCCGCTTCGGTCTACGAGGGTACGTAGACAACACTCTCCCCTCTCGTTGCTATGCATCACCATGATCTTGCGTGTGCGTAGGAATTTTTTTGAAATTACTACGTTCCCCAACAGTGGCATCCGAGCCCAGGTTTTTATGGTTTGATGTTTTGCACGAGTAGAACACAAGTGAGTTGTGGACGATACAAGTCATACTGCCTACCAGCATGTCATACTTTGGTTCGGCGGTATTGTTGGATGAAGCGGCCCGGACCGACATTACGCGTACGCTTACGCAAGACTGGTTCTACCGCCGTGCTTTGCACACAGGTGGCTGGCGGGTGTCAGTTTCTCCAACTTTAGTTGAACCGAGTATGGCTACGCCCGGTCCTTGAGAAGGTTAAGACAGAGTCTATTTGACAAAGTATCGTTATGGTTTTGATGCGTAGGTGAGATTGGTTCTTGCTTAAGCCCGTAGCAGCCACGTAAAATTTGCAACAAACAAAGTAGAGGACGTCTAACTTGTTTTTGCAGGGCATGTTGTGATGTGATATGGTCAAGACATGATGCTAAATTTTATTGTATGAGATGATCATGTTTTGTAACTGAGTTATCGGCAACTGGCAGGAGCCATATGGTTGTCGCTTTATTGTATGCAATGCAATCGCCCTGTAATGCTTTACTTTATCACTAAGCAGTAGCGATAGTCGTAGAAGCATAAGATTGGCGAAACGACAACGATGCTACGATGGAGATCAAGGTGTCACGCCGGTGACGATGGTGATCATGACGGTGCTTCGAAGATGGAGATCACAAGCACGATATGATGATGGCCATATCATATCACTTATATTGATTGCATGTGATGTTTATCTTTTATGCATCTTATCTTGCTTTGATTGACGGTAGCATTATAAGATGATCTCTCACTAATTATCAAGAAGTGTTCTCCCTGAGTATGCACCGTTGCGAAAGTTCTTCGTGCTGAGACACCACGTGATGATCGAGTGTGATAGGCTCTACTTTCAAATACAACGGGTGCAAAACAGTTGCACACGCGGAATACTCAGGTTATACTTGACGAGCTATGCATATAAGATATGACCTAGGAACACGGAGACCGAAAGGTCGAGCGTGAATCATATAGTAGATATGATCAACATGATGATGTTCACCATTGAAAACTAATCCATTTCATGTGATGATCGGTTATGGTTTAGTTTGATTTGGATCATGTGATCACTTAGAGGATTAGAGGGATGTCTATCTAAGTGGGAGTTCTTAAGTAATATGATTAATTGAACTTTAATTTATCATGAACTTAGTCCTAGTAGTATTAGCATATCTATGTTGTAGATCAATAGCTCGCGTTGTTGCTTCCCTATGTTTATTTTGATATGTTCCTAGAGAAAATTGTGTTGAAAAATATTAGTAGCAATGATGCGGATTGGATCCGTGATCTGAGGTTTATCCTCATTGCTGCACAGAAGAATTATGTCCTTAATGCACCGCTAGGTGACAGACCTATTGCTGGAGCAGATGCAGACGTTATGAACGTTTGGCTAGCTCAATATGATGACTACTTGATAGTTTAGTGCACCATGCTTAACGGCTTAGAATCGAGACTTCAAAGACGTTTTGAACGTCATGGACCATATGAGATGTTCCAGTAGTTGAAGTTAATATTTCAAGCAACTACTCGAGTTGAGGGATATGAAGTCTCCAACAAGTTCTATAGCTAAAAGATGGAGGAGAATCGCTCAACTAGTGAGCATGTGCTCAGATTGTCTGGGTACTACAATCGCTTGAATCAAGTGGGAGTTAATCTTCCAGATAAGATAGTGATTGACAGAATTCTCTAGTCACCATCACCAAGTTAGTAGAACTTCGTGATGAACTATAGTATGCAAGGGATGACGAAAACGACTCCCGAACTTTTTCATAATGATGAAATCGATGGAGGTAGAAATCAAGAAAGAGCATCAAGCGTTGATGGTTGACAAGATCACTAGTTTCAAGTAAAGGGCAAAGGGAAGAAGGGGAACTTCAAGAAGAACGGCAAGCAAGTTGCTGCTCAAGTGAAGAAGCCCAAGTCTGGACCTAAGCCTGAGACTGAGTGCGTTTACTGCAAAGGGACTGGTCACTGGAAGCGGAACTGCCCCAAGTATTTGGCGGATAAGAAGGATGGCGAAGTGAACAAAGGTATATTTGATATACAGATTATTGATATGTATTTTACTAGTGTTCATAGCAACCCCTCGGTATTTGATACTGGTTCAGTTGCTAAGAGTAGTAACTCGAAACGGGAGTTGCAGAATGAACAAAGACTAGTTAAGGGTGAAGTGACGATGAAAGTTGGAAGTAGTTCCAAGATTGATATGATCATCATCGCACACTCCCTATACTTTCGGGATTAGTGATGAACCAAAATAAGTGTTATTTGGTGTTTGCGTTGAGCATAAATATGATTTGATCATGTTTATTGCAATACGATTATTCATTTAAGTTAGAGAACAATTGTTGTTCTGTTTACATGAATAGAACCTTTTATGGACATACACACCCAATGAAAATAGTTCATTGGATCTCGATCGTAGTGATACACATATTCATAATATTGAAACCAAAAGATGCGAAGTTAATAATGATAGTGCAACCTATTTGTGGCACTGCCGTTTAGGTCATATTGGTGTAAAGCGCATGAAGAAACTCCATGCTGATGGGATTTTGGAATCACTTGATTATGAATCACTTGATGCTTGCGAACCATGCCTCTTGGGCAAGATGACTAAAACGCCGTTCTCCGGAACAATGGAGCAAGCAACAGATTTGTTGGAAATCATACATACTGATGTATGTGGTCCGATGAATATTAAGGCTCGCGACAAGTATCATTATTTTCTAACCTTCACAGATGAATTGAGCAGATATGGGTATATCTACTTGATGAAACATAAGTCTGAAACGTTTGAAAAGTTCAAAGAATTTCAGAGTGAAGTAGAGAATCATCGTAAGAAGAAAATAAAAGTTACTACGATATGATCGCAGAGGTAAAACATTTGAGTTACGAGTTTGGCCTTCGGTTAAAAAATGTGAAATAGTTTCACTACTCACGCCACCTGGAACACCACAGCATAATGGTGTGTCCGAACGTCATAACCGTACTTTATTGATATAGTGCAATCTATGATGTTTCTTACCGATTTACCACTATCGTTTTGGGGTTATGCATTAGAGACAGCTGCATTCACGTTAAATAGGGCACCATCTAAATCCGTTGAGACGACACTATATGAACTGTGGTTTAGCAAGAAACCAAAGTTGTCGTTTCTTAAAGTTTGGGGTTGTGATGCTTATGTGAAAAAAGTTTCATCCTGATAAGCTCAAACCCAAATCGGAGAAATATGTCTTCATAGGATACCCAAAGGAGACAGTTGGGTACACCTTCTATCACAGATCCGAAGGCAAGACATTCGTTGCTAAGAATGGATCCTTTCTAGAGAAGGAGTTTCTCTCGAAAGAAGTGAGTGGGAGGAAAGTAGAACTTGATGAGGTAACTGTACCTATTCCCTTGTTGGAAACCAGTACATCACAGGAACCAGTTTCTGTGACGTCAAAACCGACTAGTGAGGAGGTTGATGATGATGATCATAGAACTACAGAACAAGTTACTACAGAACCTCATAGATCAACCAGAGTAAGATCCGCACCAGAGTGGTACGGCAATCCTGTTCTGGAAGTCATGCTACTAGATCATGATGAACCTACGAACTATGAAGAAGCGATGGTGAGCCCAGATTCCGCAAAATGGCTTAAAGCCATGAAATCTGAGATGGGATCCATGTATGAGAACAAAGTATGGACTTTGATGGATTTGCCCGATGATCGGCAAGCCATAGAAAATAAATGGATCTTCAAGAGGAAGACAGAAGCTGATAGTAGTGTTACTATCTACAAAGCTAGAATTGTCGCAAAAGGTTTTCGACAAGTTCAAGGTGTTGACTACGATGAGAGTTTCTCACTCGTATCCATGCTTAAGTCTGTCCGAATCATGTTAGCAATTGCCGCATTTTATGAAATCTGGCAAACGGATAAAACAAAACTGCATTCCTTAATGGATTTATTAAAGAAGAGTTGTATATGATGCAACCAGAAGGTTTTGTCAATCCTAAAGGTGCTAACAAAATGTGCAAGCTCCAGCGATCCATCTATGGACTGGTGCAAGCATCTCGGAGTTGGAATATACGCTTTGATGAGTTGATCAAAGCATATAGTTTTATACAGACTTGCGGTGAAGCCTGTATTTACAAGAAAGTGAGTGGGAGCACTACAACATTTCTGATAAGTATATGTAAATGACATATTGTTGATCGGAAATAATGTAGAATTATTCTGCAAAGCATAAAGGAGTGTTTGAAAGAAGTTTTTCGAAGAAGGACCTCGGTAAAGCTGCTTACATATTGAGCATCAAGATCTATAGAGATAGATCAAGACGCTTGATAAGTTTTCAATGAGTGCATACCTTGACAAGATTTTGAAGTAGTTCAAAATGGAACAGTCAAAGAAAGAGTTCTTTCCTGTGTTACAAGGTATGAAGTTGAGTAAAGACTCAAAACTCGACCACAACAGAAGATAGAAAGAGAATGAAAGTCATTCCCTATGCCTTGGCCATAGGTTCTATAAAGTATGCCATGCTGTGTACCAGATCTATTGTATACCCTACACTGAGTTTGGCAAGGGAGTACAATAGTGATCTAGGAGTAGATCACTGGACAGCGGTCAAAATTATCCTTAGTGGAATAAGGATATGTTTCTCGATTATGGAAGTGACAAAAGGTTCATCGTAAAGGGTTACGTCGATGCAAGTTTTGACACCGATCTGGATGACTCTAAGTCTCGATCTAGATACATATTGAAAGTGGGAGCAATTAGCTAGAGTAGCTCCGTGCAGAGCATTGTAGACATAGAAAATTGCAAAATACATAACGGATCTGAATGTGGCAGACCCGTTGACTAAACTTCTCTCACAAACAAAACATGATCACACCGTAGTACTCTTTGGGAGTTAATCACATAGCGATGTGAACTAGATTACTGAATCTAGCAAACACTTTGGGTGTTGGTCACATGGCGATGTGAACTATGGGTGTTAATCACATGATGATGTGAACTATCGAGTTAATCACATGGTGATGTGACCTAGATTATTGACTCTAGTGCAAGTGGGAGACTGAAGGAAATATGCCCTAGAGGCAATAATAAAGTTATTATTTATTTCCTTACATATCATGATAAATGTTTATTATTCATGCTAGAATTGTATTAACTGGAAACATAATACATGTGTGGATACATAGACAAACAGAGTGTCACTAGTATGCCTCTACTTGACTAGCTTGTTAATCAAAGATGGTTAAGTTTCCTAACCATGGACAAAGGAGTTGTCATTTGATTAACAAGGTCACATCATTAGTTGAATGATCTGATTGACATGACCCATTCCATTAGCATAGCACCCGATCGTTTAGTATGTTGCTGTTGCTTTTATCCAAGACTTATACATGTTCCTTTGACTATGAGATTATGCAACTCCCGTTTGCTGGAGGAACACTTTGGGTGCTACCAAACGTCACAACGTAACTGGGTGATTATAAAGGAGTACTACAGGTGTCACCAAAGGTAGATGTTGGGTTGGCGTATTTCGAGATTAGGATTTGTCACTCCAATTATGGGAGAGGTATCTCTGGGCCCTCTCGGTAATGCACATCACTTAAGCCTTGCAAGCATTGCAACTAATGAGTTAGTTGCGGGATGATGTATTACGGAACGAGTAAAGAGACTTGCCGGTAACGAGATTGAACTAGGTATTGGATACCGACGATCGAATCTCGGGCAAGTAACATACCGATGGACAAAGGGAACAACGTATGTTGTTATGCGGTCTGACCGATAAAGATCTTCGTAGAATATGTAGGAGCCAATATGGGCATCCAGGTCCCGCTATTGGTTATTGACCGGAGATGTGTCTCGGTCATGTCTACATTGTTCTCGAACCGTAGGGTCCGCACGCTTAAGGTTACGATGACAGTTATTATGAGTTTATGAGTTTTGATGTACCGAAGGAGTTCGGAGTCCCGGATGAGATCGGGGACATGACGAGGAGTCTCGAAATGGTCGAGACGTAAAGATCGATATATTGGACGACTATATTCGGACATCGGAAAGGTTCTGAGTGGTTCGGGTATTTATCGGAGTACCGGAGAGTTACGGGAATTCGTATTGGGCCTTATTGGGCCATACGGGAAAGGAGAGAAAGGGCCAAAAGGGTGGCCGCACCCCTCCCCTTGGACTAGTCCGAATTGGACTAGGGAGGGGGGGCGCCCCCCTCCTTCCTTCTCCTTCTCTCTTCCCTTTCCTTCTCTCCTACTCCCCCTACAAGGAAGAACTCCTAGTTAGACTAGGAAAGGGGGAATCCTACTCCCGGTGGGAGTAGGACTCCCCTTGGCGCGCCAAACATAGGGCCGGCCTCCTCCCTCCCTTGCTTCTTTATATACGGGGGCAGGGGGCACCCCATGGACACACAAGTTGATCTTCATGATCGTTCCTTAGCCGTGTGCGGTGCCCCCCTCCACCATATTCCACCTCGAATATATCGTTGCAGTGCTTAGGCGAAGCCCTGCGCCGGTAGAACATCAAGATTGTCACCACGCCGTCGTGCTGACGGAACTCCTCCCCGAAGCTTTGCTGGATCGGAGCTAGGGGTGCGTCATCGAGCTGAACGTGTGCCAAGAACTCGGAGGTGCCGGAGTAACGGTGCTTGGATCGGTCGGATCAGGAAGACGTACGACTACTTCCTCTACGTTACGTCAACGCTTCCGCTTCGGTCTACGAGGGTACGTAGACAACACTCTCCCCTCTCGTTGCTATGCATCACCATGATCTTGCGTGTGCGTAGGAAATTTTTTGAAATTACTACGTTCCCCAACAGTCACGAGGGTGGGGGCGCCCCCCTAGGGTGCGCCCCCTACCTCGTGGGCCCCTTGGTGCTCCACCGACGTACTGCTTCCTCCTATATATACCTACGTACCCCCAAACGATCAGATACGGAGCCAAAAACCTAATTCCACCGCCGCAACCTTCTGTACCCACGAGATCCCATCTTGGGGTCTGTTCCGGAGCTCCGCCGGAGAGGGCCATCATCACGGAGGGCTTCTACATCATCATAGCCCCTCCGATGAAGTGTGAGTAGTTCACCTCAGACCTATGGGTCCATAGTTATTAGCTAGATGGCTTCTTCTCTCTTTTTGGATCTCAATACAATGTTCTCCCCCTCTCTCGTGGAGATCTATTCGATGTAATCTTCTTTTTGCGGTGTGTTTGTTGAGACCGATGAATTGTGGGTTTATGATCAAGTCTATCGATGAATAATATTTGTATCTTCTCTGAATTCTTTTATGTATGATTGGTTATCTTTGCAAGTCTCTTCGAATTATCAGTTTGGTTTGGCCTACTAGATCGGTTTTTCTTGCCATGGGAGAAGTGCTTAGCTTTGGGTTCAATCTTGCGGTGTCCTTTCCCAGTGATAGAAGGGGTAGCAAGGCACGTATAGTATTGTTGCCATCGAGGATAACAAGATGGGGTTTTTATCATATTGCATGAAACTATCCCTCTACATCATGTCATCTTGCTTAAGGCGTTACTCTGTTTTTAACTTAATACTCTAGATGCATGCTGGATAGCGGTCGATGAGTGGAGTAATAGTAGTAGATGCAGGCAGGAGTCGGTCTACTTGTCTCAGACGTGATGCATATATACATGATCATACCTAGATATTCTCATAACTATGCTCAATTCTGTCAATTGCTCAACAGTAATTTGTTCACCCACCGTAGAATACTTATGCTCTTGAGAGAAGCCACTAGTGAAACCTATGGCCCCCGGGTCTATTCTCATCATATCAATCTCCATCACTTTAATCTTGCTTTGCTTTTTTACTTTGCCTTTTACTTTTCACTTTGCATCTCTATATCAAAAATACCAAAAATATTACCTATCATCTCTATCAGATCTCACTCTCGTAAGTGACCGTGAAGGGATTGACAACCCCTAATCGTGTTGGTTGCGAGGAGCTATTGTTTTGTGCAGGTACGATGGACTTGTGCGTAGCCTCCTACTGGATTGATACCTTTGTTCTCAAAAACTGAGGGAAATACTTACGCTACTTTGCTGCATCATTCTCTCCTCTTCGGGGAAATCCAACGCAGTGCTCAAGAGGTAGCATCGGCACATCGGGCGGCCTTGCTGGACTTGTTTTACCATTGTCGAAATGTCTTGTAACCGGGATTCCGAGACTGATCGAGTCTTCCCGGGAGAAGGAATATCCTTTGTTGATCATGAGAGCTTATCATGGGCTAAGTTGGGACACCCCTGCAGGGTTTGAACTTTCGAAAGCCGTGCCCGCGGTTATGTCTGGCAGATGGGAATTTGTTAATATCCGGTTGTAGTAAACTTGAAGTAAACTCTTCTAAAATACACCAACCGTGTGTGTAACCGTGATTGTCTCTTTTCGGGGTTGTTCGAGAGGAGAACACGGTTTCTGGGTTATGTTTGACGTAAGTAGGAGTTCAGGATCACTTCTTGGTCATTACTAGTTGACGACCGCTTGCTAAGCTCCTCTTCTCGCTCTTGTTTCATAAGTTAGCTACCATATTTTGCTTAGCCGCTGCTGCAACCTCACCACTTTACCCCTTCCTTACCCATTAAGATTTGCTAGTCTTGATACCCATGGTAATGGGATTGTTGAGTCCTCGTGGCTCACAGATTACTACAACTCCAGTTGCAGGTACAATTTATGCGATGATCATGATGCGAGAGCGATGTTTAATTATGTTGGAGTTCTTCTTCGTCGTCGTCGATCTTGGGATAGGTTCCAGGTCGGCAGCCTGGGCTAGCAGGGTGGATGTCGTGGAGTTCCTGTTTGTGTTTCATCCGTAGCCGGATGTTGATCTTGTATATGATGTATTGATGTATCCTTGCGGCAGTTGTATGCCTTGCATGTATCCCCATCTATTATGTATTGTTGATGTAATGATATCCACCTTGCAAAAGTGTCTTCAAGATGCGCTTCTATCCTTGGTGGGACCTTCGAGTTCCTTTAGGATAGGGACGCATCTTGGGCGTGACATCAACGTTATGAGGATAAAAATGGCTTGCGCCAGCCACAAAAGCACCATGGCAGTCACGTACTCCTTATCGCCAAATTTGGATACCGCGCTATCAGAATTTGCTTTTATCCAGCCAACATCCGAGGGTTGCCATCTCTGAACCAGCTTGGGCTCCGGTGGTTTGGCTGTGTCAGCATGTGCCAATTGCCACTCCTTCATATGCGCAACCAGTGTTGCTATTATTTCATATGGATGAGCAATACGTTTTCCCTGCCTAGATGAAGCTTGTTGTGTGCAAACTGATGACTCTGGAACTGAACTGCCATCGCGCAGTACCCCGAAATCCTAAAAGCACTCCGGCGGTGCTGAGGGTGATTAGGGTTTTGACGGCGCCCGTTCGAGATGGGGCGAGCTTAGGAGATCTTGAGCGCGATGGCTACATCAGGTTCGAGCAAGGGAAAGGAAGGGCCGCTCTATCCATGATCAGCTAGGGCAATGCTGGCAGAAGCCATAGGAAAACTTGATCTCACATAGGAGAAAGCCACGCACGCTCGTCCTTGATGATATGGTGGAGGAGGGGTTGCGGAAGTGGGCGCGAGCGAGGCCTCCTCTCAACACTCGTGAGAATACTAACTTGAACAAGAACATATGGGATCACTTGGGGAATAATCATACTAATCATAAAAGAGTTCATCTGTTTTTTTTAGAAAAGGAGGATGAACCCCAGCCTCTGCATCTGGAAGATGCATGGGGCCACTTTATTGATTATTCTCGAGGACCTTACAAAGTATTACAACAATATGACCGAATCCACCATCTTGGCTACATATGCCACTACTCCTATCCATTTGATGAAGGGGTGCTAGCTGGGCCAAATACCCAGACCACTCACCTAAGCCTATCATCAAAAGCCAGAAGCCCCAGCCGAGCCACATACCGGGTCTGGGGCTTAAACTGGTCTGACGCACTCACAAGTGTCGCCGCCGCCATCCTTCACAGGTCCGTCTTCAGAGCAGATATTGAGGCTTCTACCTTGTCAGGCCACTCTATCATCGACGCCACCATGACGCCAGACAACTACCTCCTCCTGCGCGAGTCCATCACCGCGCATCGGGCGCCGAGTATCCACTGCGCCACGCCGCCGAGATCCGCCGTCATCAATGTGTAGGATGAAGCACCGCTCCACCAAAAAAGCCGCCCACTGGTCCCTCGATCCCGTGTACGCCTCCAAGAATAACGCCCCCAAGGAGGAAACGACACCAACGCGCCGCCGTCATCCGATCTACTGATCTAGGGTTTCCCCGGAGGTAGCAAATGGAGGTCTGGAGCTTCTCCGCGGCGATGCCTTCAAGAAGGTAATGACACAAAAGAGTGCCGCCAACGCCGGTCTTGGCATCAAGCCGAGAACAAGGTTTTCACCTGGATCCGCTCGAAGAACCTCCATCAAGCATCGTGTGCACGGGTCGCCGCCGATCTGAGCCGCTGCACATCGAGCAAGCCGCACCGGGCAGATCACATCTGTCCGAAGGGCAAACCACGCATAGCGCCGACCCAACCACCAGGCCCTCCATGCCGCCACCGCCGATCCTATCTTGTCCCTTCCTCTATGGTGGTGATGGAGCAGCAATGGGGATGGACTTGGATGTATTGGAGATGAATGAGATGATATGGAGCGTGCTAGAGGCGGCGGCTAGGGTTGTAGATGACATATAGAGAGAGTCTCTTAGCCTCCTCTCTTGATGGGCCTCATCCAAGGGCTCTCCTTGAGCCAGATCCTCTCTAAATCTCTCCTTGAGCCCGCCCGGATCAAAAAACGTAATCAGTCAGCGACCGGGCGGCCCGCCGGAACGTATGAGGTGGGTTTGAGGCGCCCAGCTGTAGACGCTCTTACCGCCCCACCAAATTACCATCGACCAGGAAAATTCTTTAACTTCAACATTTGGTAAATAAAATGCCATTTAATTTTGCCGTAAGCGTTCTCAAAGTTCATTTAAAAAGAAGGGCACTTTGTTTTTTATGATGAACTTTCATAGATTATGGTTATGCTACAATCTCTCGAATTTCACCAAGAAATCGTTCATTACCTACCCGGCCCTTGTGTTTGTCTTTGCCCACGGCCAGAGTCACACACGCACGCATTGCCTAGGAATGCTCCTGGTACGACGGACGCCGGTCAAAGTAAATGTCCACGGGCACGCTAGTCAAAGAAAACAACCACCAAGGGACGACACGCATAGATCCAAATAAAAGCAAACGACGCTCTTGTACTGTAGCTGTAGGAGTAGCTCGCATGTTTTGCGTACTCTCGGAAAAAAAAGGGTAGTAGTAGTAGAGAAGAAGAAAAAAAATAGGCTTGGGTATTGAGTAATGGATATCGGACGCTCCTCCCACTGGTGCACGCATATTGACGAACGAACCGATCGACCTGCTCACGTACGTACGTGTATATCCATCTGCCCTAGCAGTACTCGTACTACTACGTAAGTATTCGTGCCGCCGTAGGCATATACGATGGACGTTTGTGAGTAGTAGATGCAAAATTGCAAATCCAATCCAGTAGCGGGTGTGGTGTTAGAACGAAGGAGCCACAACCACCCGATGGACCGGAGTGAATGCGGATCGAGCGGCCGAATTTAGCCGGCTGCCGAAGCAGCAGTACACGTACGCGTACGCGCGTGCTGGGATCTGAAAATAAATGGCGTCTCTCCTCAGGTGGCCAAGGCGTGTCTGTGTGTGCGAGCGTGGCCGGAAAGTTGGGGAGGGATGGTGGCCGTGACGCGAGCGGCGTGGGGTGGGTTCACTTTGAGGCTCGGGAGGCGCCAACGGCAACGGCTAGCTCGGTTCGAAAAGGGGTCGGTCGGTCGGTCGGTCCGCCGGCCAGCTCAGAGCCACCGGCCTGGGCACGGCGCGGAGTAGGACGCTTTCCAGGCTGCGACCCCACGAGTCCACCACCACGCCCACGAGCACCACCACGAGAGCCCGACCGTCTCCGCTCCATCTCCACTCTCCCGGAGCGCGCCGTTGCCCACCCAACCAAGCGCGCGTAATCCGCCCTTGAACCCCACGACCGGAATTAAGCCGGTGCAATCACACGCACGCATTACTTCATTTCATCACCGTAACCCTAACCCGTATGCAAGCACGGGACGGAACGGGGATGAAAAAGGCTGCGCGGTATACGACCCCGGCCATGGTGATTGATCCCATTGATGATTGATCCCGAGTACGAAGTATCCTACTGCTCGCATCATGATCCCATTGATGATTGATCCCGAGTGAGTGATCCGTCACGAGGCCTGCGTGCGTACGTACGCACGCCAAGAAGTCAGAGAGAGAGATATCGTCAGGCAGTAACGAGCGTGCAGATTTCGATTTCGTCGCAGCCCCGAGATGCAAACTGTAAAGGCGCTTTAAGGCGCAACCCAAAGCTTTCCTGTACGCACGCACGCACGCTAGCCCGAGCCCGAGCACGAGTCCATAAAACCACCCCACCTGCAGCCAGCAACCACCACCACGATCACTACTGTATCCGCCACCTTGCCCCATTTCGAATGTGACAAAGAGAGGGAAACCAGAGAAGCCAAGCCGCCGCCGCCGCCCCGGACGCCGGCAGGCCAGCCATGCCGAGGTCCTCCTCCTCCTCCTCCGGCTCGTCCTCCACCACCCGCATCCTCGGCAGGGCCATGGCCATCCTCACCCTGCCGCTCACCCCGCTCTCCAAGGCCAGGGCGGCGCGGACCCTGCTCCTCTTCAAGAGGCGCCGCGCGCGCCGCCTGCGCCACTACAACTACGCCTACGTGGGCGAGTACCAGTTCTCGCCCTCCGGCTCGCCGCTGCTCCTGCCCCGCCCGCCCGGCGTCTCAGCGTGGCGCGCCAAGAGGCGGAGCCGGACCAGGACGGTCCTCGCCGCGCTGCTCTGCGGCGGCGGGTGCGGCGTCTTCTGCGACGGCGGGGACGGCGGGATCGACGTCGCCGTGCTCGACGGCCTGCTGCCCCTGCCTCGGGCCCTGCAGGACGACGAACGGGCCGGTGAGGACGGCGCGTCGTACGGGTACGGCGAGGAGGAAGCGTGCGACGGCGAGGAGGAGGAGGAGGAGGATGTGCAGGAGGTGGAGTGCGAGGGGGACGAGGAGGTGGACGGCCGCGCCGAGCGGTTCATCGAGAGGTTCTACGAGGAGATGAGGATGCAGCAGAGGCGCCTCCTCTAGGCCGGATCCATGGACGGCTCTGTCTGCTCTGCATTTCGCCTTCGTTTCTTGGTCTTGGTAGAATTGTCGCTAGCTATCTTGGCTGCAGTTCCTTCGGTTACAGTTACAGTGTGTTTGCTCTTGCTTCCTCTCGCACAGTGTTGTTGTTCAAGTAGTGTATCATGTTCAGTCATGTGTCTGAATTTACCCAAAATTCCTTGTTGTTGACTTGTTGCGGTGTTGATAAATGTTGTCCGAGTTCAAATCTGTATTTGGTGCTACTAGTATTCTTCAGTCATGGCAGTATGTCACACGTCACAGATTCATAATCTCCGTTCGAGTTCAAAAGTTGTTTATTTTTATTTGACTGAAAATCAGAAGAACCGAAGGGGCGGAACAGCAGGTGGTAGCAGAGAGCAAATCATGGGAAAGTTGGCCGTAAACAATGTGATAAGGGCGTTTCTCTCAAGGCGCGGTTGCCGTATCTCCCTTTGTTAAAACAAACAAAGTGCGTCGAGGAGCGCTTTTCCGGATGCAGAGAATGCTCTGCTCTGCTTCGAGAACCGGCGCTGTTTTGTCTCTGATCCTTGCCTGTTTCCAATGCCCTTTGTTAAAACAAACAAAGTGAACAGGCCGAGCAAGTCCAGGAAACGCAGCATTGGAAATTTCCAACTTGCTCGCTCGGTGGGAGCTCGTTCACGGATCGCAACGGCATGATGCCGGAAAGGTTAAAAGCGCTTGAGACAAAGGTGTTCTCGTTTTTCAGAAGGATTTGCAAGTTCCGCAAAATAGATCTAGCAAAAGGGCTCCCGGGCTCAGATTAGCCCGGGAGTGATAATAACGTCGTTCAAAATACTGAACAAATTTATTTATTTTTGAGCGCGTGATGTCCGTGCCAAATTTGGTGACATTTGAACATTCGAGGAGCTTGTGACAAAAAAAACAAATTCACGTATGAGGAAAACATTTGAAAAACAACACTCCACTGTTCATGCCTGGATTTGGCTTTCTTCCCGCGCGTTCCTGGAATGTCCAAACATCACCAAAATTTGCACCGGCATCACGCACATGGACATCTTGCTTGCAAAAGAAAAAAAATCTTTCTTTTTTCTTTTTTTCTATTTCTAATCACGTTACTGTTGGATGAGCCCGGACACCAAATTTGATATTCGTAGCGAAAGGTAGTATCAATATGATGCAGAGGCCGGGGTTTAACCTCCTTTTCGAAAAAAACAGAAAATTCTAAATGTATCCACCTTGATTTCTTCCATCCTCGCCACACAAAGGCAAAATGGCCTAGGACAACAAACACAGGAGCTCCGGCAAAAATTGCTGAAGAGGAAATATGATTCACTACAACCGTACCATAAATTCATAAAAGCTTGCAAGTCCTTGGCATTATTCAGTGAAACATCAGGAAATGCCTCTGAAGGTCAAAAAAAAGGAAGAGCAGTGCATGCACTTTTAGCACGTTTCAGTTAGCCACTAGTAGTACACAAAAGGGAAAATAAACCGGGGGTGGGGGCGTCCATATTACTACATGACGCTGTACAACATCTTCGGAGGAGAAATAGAGTACATATCTGCAAAGTGTTACTCATGCGAGACCAATGCCATGTGAACCAGTAAACTTTCACACTTTCAGCAGCAGCATTGGTTGAAGGCGAACTCACCGACGAGGGCCTCGAGTATGTCGTCCTCGATGGCGACGCTGATGTCGAACGCCTCGGTCCGGCACCCGTCCCACCTCACAGCCACCACTTGGTCCAGCTCCTTCTCCGCAGCCCGTACCGATGAAACATCGCTCCAGCTGCCGATCTCTTCTGACATCTCCCTCTTCAGCATGTCTTTGCTCAGGGTGAGAGGCATTCGCAACAAAGCCTTGTACCCGCATTTCCCGAAATCACGGAACTTCGAGTCCAGCGACTCGACGATGCAGTCGAACAGGAAGTTGGTACGTTGGTACTTGTTCTCCTCCTTCAAGCCAAAGCTGCTCTCCGATCCACCGCAGAAAACGGCTTCGACGGTCTCCAGCATCTCCACGATGAAAGAATGGAGTGATAGGCTTGACGGTGTGCCGCAGAAGAGGCTACTGTCCAGAAGCAGCTCAGCATTTGCAATGGCTTCTCCGATGCTGTGGAGCCTGCCTTCTAAGAACTCGAAATCATGCTCTGGAGAACATTGAACACATGGTATTTCGGCACTGATGCCGCGATCATCACTCTTCGTTGTATCGATGGACATGGACAGATCCGCAATGTCAGACTCTAGATTGAAGAGATCCTCCATTTTGTTCTCCATCGAAACAAAGAATTCTGTAGTCTCTGCAAGCAAAAGAAGAAACCATACATTATCATCACAATCTACTCCATTACACACGTCAAAACCTACTAATTCAATCCATTCTGTAAATCAGAATTGTTTCAAGCTTCTCTCTAAAGAGAGTTCATTTAAGCCGAGCAAAGTTAACTATAAAATATCGTAACAGAACACAGTCTTATAGTATTTCAAATATTAGTAATATATGTAAACTATTTGTTGTTTATTTTGCTACTCATCATGACACATACCTTTAATCTGCAACACAGCGTCAAGATGTGCACTAAAGCAATCAATTTCGATACTATTCATGTAAGGTTTGTCAGCATATAAACAGATATTTTTACTTCAGATCAGCAACAGAAGTTGAGTAAATAAAGAGGGAACTTTATTTTGTAGCACACATTTTTTTTCTTAAGAAAAGGCCTTTCAACCTAGCTTTATAGATAACTAAAAGTAAAATGCTTTTGCAGGGGTTACTAGCTACAAAGTAACCTTACATCCTAGTAAAACCTTCAAGGTGATACAAAAGTATTTACCGATCTTTTCAGTTGGACTTCCAACAGAGGAAGCATCGTTTGAGAAGCATGCTTCGAGGACAGATGTTGGGCTCGGCTGATTGGGCTCATCGTTTGTGCATGTAGCGGAAGAATCGGCCCCTTGGTCACCCTGGAACTAGAACAAGAGAATGTTTTCAAATTTCAATAGCCAGCAAGACAAAAAATAGTGTGACCACTGACCACAGTACAATGAATGCAAGTCATCCAAGTTGGTACACAATTACTTCAGTAAAGATCAGGGAACATCCAATAATATATTTTCTACAAATTCACAAAATGTACCAGGCATGGATTCATCAGTCTCTTATCATTAGACAAAGTGTTTAAGGATATGCAAAATCAACATTACTGAAGTAAACGTAAGACATAAAAAGTAGACAACATGAAGCAGCAAGGCAACATTTAAACTGACCTGATAACGCTTGCGAAAGTCAGGTGATTGATCATTGGAATCGTATACAGTCTCGGCATTATTCAGAGGAGCTGATGAATCCGAATAGTTACTACTTTGGGATGCTGAGGTGTTTGTGTCATTAGTAAGGGCAGAAATGAGCTCTTGGAGCACCGACACAGTCAAGTTTGCTGAACAACCATCACTTGGTTCAACCCTATCTGACAGGCCAAGCTCATTGACCTTTGCTTTCAGCAGTCTCCTAAATTCCTCTTTCTCAGACGTGGCGCTCACGGCACAAGGTTCGGCTTCAGAACATTTGGCATCTACCACCGGCATTCTTGTGCAACCGGCATCGGGGAGTGTACCTCGGAGCCTTCTGTTCTCTGAAACTTTGCCATCTGATGAAGCCCTGGCTACCGATCTTGCGGATGAACTAGAGGCAAATGCAACCATGTTACGACCTCCTCTGTTACTGGGTGTGGTACCGCGGTCGATTTTCTTGCGTGATCCTCTCCTCTGCCCAGATGCATTGCTTGTATCCCTACTTGTGGACGCCGACCCATTTCGGCCGATCACGTCTCTTAGTGTGCTTCTTTGCGGGGTGGTCGAACTCATCGACTCCCTCTTCAGGCCAGAATTGTGTGGTGCCCTCATACTACTAATACTACTACCAGAATTGTGTGCTGCTCTCCTAGTACTAGCAGGTGCCGATTCACGAGCATTGCCGATCGAACGCGTTGAACTAGCCAAGTTACCAGACCCAGCAGCCCTTGGAACATCTGGCCTAGACAAGGCTCCCCGTTTGCGCAACATCCTCTGTTCACCAGTTCTTGTGCCGGCACCGGCACCGGCACCGGCATTGCTCGATCTGACCCCGGCATAACTGCCCATTCCCCCAGTTCTTGCCCTATAATCTCTTTGCATTGCATCCACATCACAGCTGCTGCCTCTGCTCATGTGTGCATCGTAGGAATCCACTCTTGGTACCACAATGGTATGACTAGTGCTTGTCACTGAGCCTGCAGCAGCAGTGCTGCTCATGGTGTTCATGGAGTCTGTCTCCTGCCAGCAGACGGCATTGCCCCGTTGGTCCGCATCCAGCTCCGGTGGAGGAGGCGCGCGACGCTCCAACGACAGGCTGTCGGAGCGAGACAGGAAGTCGTCGAGCTCGAGCGTGCCCCAGCTCTGCTGCGGGGCGCCGGGGTGGCCGCGGTGCTGCGGCGAGGAGCAGGCGTACGCGATGGCCTGCAGCCTGGCGCCGGCCCTGGAGCTAGCGCGCGCGCCCGGCTCCAGCAGCCTCGACGCAGCGGCGTGCACGAGCCGGCTCCGCCTGGGGCTCCTCGCCGGCAGGTCGGCGCTGTGGTGGCTCCGCTGCGCGTGCGTGGGCGAGCCGGGCGCGGGCGGGCGCCGGCTCGGCGGCAGCATCACCACCACCGGCGCCGGCTCGTTGTTTCCTCCCCCCGCCGACGCCGCCGCCTCCACCTTCCTCTGCTTCTGCGGCCTGGGCGGCGCCGCGCCGGGGGTGGCGGGCCAGGACTCGAGGCCCATGAGGCGCGCGACGACGCCGGGAGGGGTGGCAGCGGCTTTGCCATCGGCTCCGGCGCTGGCGCTCGGCGCGTGACGAGGGGGCTGCGGGGCCGCCGGAGAGGGCGGCGGCGGCGGCGCGAGCCTGCGGAGCGAGGAGCTGCGGACGGCGGAGGGGAGCAGGCGGCGCGGCGAGAAGAGGCGCCGCTTGCGCGCGAGCCGGCGGTGCCAGTCCAGGAGGTGGAACAGCACGCCGCCGGCGCAGCCCCCCGCGCCCCCGCCCCCGAAAGGCGGCTTCTTCTCCACGATGGCCAGGCTGCCGCCGCCCATCCTCGTTCCCCCACCTCCCGCCACCACAACGGCGTCGCGTCACCACTGCTCGCTAGCTAGCTCCTCCGTCTCAGGCTCGGGTCAGGTCCGGCGGGGCCTGGCCGTGCGATGTGTACTTGGTTTCGCCGACCCGTGCTTGGGTCCGGGGGCGGAAAAGCGGGGGCGTGGAGGATGTTGTAGTAGGTGGCACGCAACGGCACCTAGGCCTCGCTACCCGCCACCTCGGCCCGCGCCGCGAGGAGGCGGCGGGGGTGGGTGATGACGGGTGGGGCTCTGCGGGGCGCGGGCCGCGGCGTCAGTGGGGGTGGGTCGGCGCGGCGTGAGGCGGACGGGGGTAGAGAAAGACGACGCGTCGGGAGGAAGGAAGGAAAGCCAGGTGAGCAGCGGCCAGCCAGCAGCCCAGCAGTGGCAGCAGCCTTCTCCCCCTGGCTGACACGGGAAACGAGGCTGGGGACGGAGCTGGGGAGAAGGGCTAGCTACAGAGAGTGTTCAGACAGGGCTACTGGTGTGAGTGAGGGAGAAGGGGATGATGGGCTCGACTCGACTGGAATGGACATGGCAGGCTTCTCATTATCTCACGCCTGTTGCTGCAGCTGGTTGCCATGGACGACGGGGAACGGAAGATGTGGACTGCTCTCGGAGGTCTCGTCGTGGCGAGTCCAGCTGCTGGAATGCTGGACGCTGATGATAAGACGAGCTGGTGGAATTGGTTTTGGAGTTATTTCTCTGTGCCGTTGAGGGGTCCGGCGATCCGGAGTGCGCGGCTTTTCGTTTAGATTTGTGCGCGAGTGAGGAGCGAGGTGGTGGCGGCCAGTCAAAAAGGCTCGAAAAACGCCCAGAAAATTGATGGAAAAGGAGGCCATGGCCCATGGAGCAAGCCGCGGACCACCGACAGGAGCAAGCGGACCCGCCCATGCCCCCCTCCGTGGCTTTCACGGCCCGTCTCCATGACCATGCCCCTGGGTTAACCATGGCGTGCCCGG
Source organism: Aegilops umbellulata (assembly GCA_032464435.1). Taxonomy (NCBI): domain Eukaryota; kingdom Viridiplantae; phylum Streptophyta; class Magnoliopsida; order Poales; family Poaceae; genus Aegilops; species Aegilops umbellulata. The sequence goes on along the minus strand of CP136060.1, from coordinate 642,204,275 downwards.
GATTGTGCCGCGGCGGTGCTCCTCGGGAACATGACAAGACAAGAGCGTAATGGCCATGGCGCCCAGGGGTAGGTGCACCGCGGCGCAGGTGCCGACACGAGCTCTTTCTCCTCCGCCCTCCGTGTCCGCGCGCGCGTGCGTGCGTGCGTGCATGGCCGTCGGCGCGTGCATGGGCACTCCTCGTGGCGAGTCGACGGGCACCCACCGCCCGCGCCGGCAACAGGAGCGGAGAGAGACGACGAGAGGACAAGTCGTGCAGGGGACCGAAACGAGAGCAGCGTCCACTCCGCCCCGGACGTTTCCGTGGCTTGTCGTCGCGTCGGCGCGTGCACCGCATGGGTCAAAGGCGACCGACCGACCGACGGGCACCCCCGTGACGAGGCCGGGTCAGGCGCGTCAGGGAGGGTCTGGGCGCTGTGCACGGGCCAACAGTGCGGCGGTGTCGGCTTTGGTTGGGCCCATGGTTGGGACGCCGGCCGGGTCCGCGCCCGCATCCGCCACTGTTTGGGCTGCAGCGCCGGGATCACCGACGCCAGATAGATAAAGCACCGTCACTCTGTCACAAGCGGTGCTGCCTGTCTCCCCTCCTCCGGGTCCTTGCTGCTCCGGCAAGCGACGTAGCCGTGCTTGCTCGCGCTTTGTTGCCATGGATGGATTCCAGCTCGGGATCGGCGTGCGTTTGGGATCTCGCGTTCTCGTCGGGATCTCTTGCATCGGTAGGGTAACACGGACGCCATACGTTCCTCTCATCTTCTACCGAGAACGAGACGCCGTTCCTTTGGAAGAGCAGAATCATGAGGGGTTGGGTGGCCGGGTAGGGACGTCGGCCGTGTGGTGTGAGCGAGTGGTGATCATTGGGAAATTTGGAAGACCCTTCCATGCTGCCCCCTGTTCATGCATGACCATGAATCAATGGCTTATATGGCTGCATGATTTATGCCACGCATCATTTCGTTCCGAGTAATGGCATGTTGGTTGTACCATATGATGATGATGAGCTGACGATGCCCAACTTGGCACGCACACCATGCAACCTTGTGTTATCGGATCTTTTTTTCCCCCGGAAAGGAGGTTAACCATGTTATTGGTAACCGTACTGAAGTGGTGAGTGTGTGTAAGGGCAACTCCGATGCGGATCACCAAACTGTACGCGAATGTCCGGGTCGAATAGTCTAGATGTTTTTTGTCATCCAATCTTGGCCATCAACATTGTCCGGACTTGATCCGAATGTCCCAAATCTCACGAACCGAAAACGAAACTGGGGATGGTTTGCGGGCATGCGGACATCTGTCACATAGACGTTCGACAACGCGGACCCACCCAAAACCAAGGCGATGCTGATGCATTTTCACCACCGCTTTCATGTGAAAGCCCGCCCCTTCCAACTGCCCCCTTCCAACTGTTCCGCCGTTCATCGCCTTGATCGATCCAACTCCGGAGGAGGAGGCTGAGATGTTCGTCGTCCAGCCGGAGCCGGAGGATCCGATGGTGGTGGCCGCCCATAAGGCCCGGTCTTCGAAGCGCTACACCCGATGCGTGCAGACGTCGGCAAAGAAGACGACGAAATAAGCGGCAGCGGGGCCCTCATCCGCCAAAGCGCCCCAATAAGAACAAGGTGTTACCGCCCGGGCAATCGGCGTAGTGGCTCTATTACTTCGCGTCCCAACACCTCGGTCCAGCCAACACGTAGCTATGAGCGAATTCTGAAGGTAAAGAAAGACGGTAAAGCCCATTAAAAAAAGTGCCACGTAGAAGCACCTCCTGTGTCACTCGATCCAAATCCGACACATCTTTCTTTCTATACGAAATAAGTTCGACCTTTTTTTTCAAAACATAAACAAAAAAGAAATTTGGGAATAGTGCAGGCGCGGCGTTTGACAAACTTTGCATGTTTGGTTTCATGAGCAAAAGTGCTATAATACCTACCGCACAAAAGTGATGTTTCAACGCAATCCGGAGTGGTTAAGCCATCGATGCTACACCATTCAAGAGCACCTTACAATCAAGTGAAAACCCGGTGGCAAAATGGCGCCACAATGCAAGATCTTGTAACTTTTATGGCTCATTGCTCCATGTGTTGGTCTCATTGATCCGTTCAATATTGCAACTTATTGATCATTCATTGTCTTCCTTTGCTAGCCCGGATAAGCGTGCGTGCTATACTGCAAGACAGAGAACTATTGCTTTATATTTATGCTTCTTTTTGCAGGAAAGGAATTTTATTGGTCAAGCATTGTGATTACAATCCGGGTCAACTATGCTAGCTATCTCCATAGGGGAGTTACGAATCTTTATGCATTGTTGGATGAAGTTGAAAGGGCAAATCAAGTGACTTGCTCAATGAAGATAAATGTGCTGACCTAGTCATTCCAACACAAGAACGGCTTGCTCCAGCCAAGAATGTAATTTGGAATCAGAGGAGGAAGTGAGAGGAGGAGAAGGTGAAGCGAGAAGGGGCGACAACCAAGATGACCAAGAAGTTCGACCACATCATGGCGAAGGAGGAGACATGTGTCAAATGTCATGAGGTGAAGGAGTCAAAGACGGCAGAGAGGTTTAGCAAGTTCATGGAGATGCAAAGACAAGAAGTTCAAGATCCAAGATAAGAATCTTGAGATCAATGTCGCTTTGGTGGCTTTGGTGGATTCCAAGATGTTGTTCCTAAAGAGGTCAGAGTTGGATCTCGATGCGGCGAAGATTGTCCTAGCCTGCCGTGCGGACTTGTTGAAGTGCTTCGGGCAATTGGAGGTGCCGATGAGTGAGGTCTTTGCCACGGATGTCGAACTGGAGTAGAATTACCTTTTTTTACACGGACGGCCAGACCAGCAATTTTGGGATCGATTGGATGTAACAATTAATTAAAAATTTGGTGCTTTTTTATTGTAATTGCATATGTTTACAACTAGTCGATCAAAATATGTTTACAACTAGTCCATTGGATGTTTAAATTGGTATCGATGAAAATATGCATGTCGAATGAAGGAGGCCAGACCATGGACAAACATTTGATGACTACGATTAAATGACCCGACTTTCTCTAACGCACACTTGGTGTGTTCATTTTAATGATCCACTAGATCATAGAAGCGTGCGCTGCTGCGCCTGTCTATTTTGAAAAAAAAACAATGATAAGTATGTACAGTAGTAAAATATAAAGACAAAATGATCTGGAAAAAATCTATATACACATGAGAAAATGTCAACAACCTCAAAGGATTTCCCACATTGATTTGATCTAGATGTGTGATGCAAATCCGGGAAACGAAATTTACATTTAGTTCTAAATCGCCAATATTGTGATTTCACATGCACCAGTTAAATGGACCACACTGATGCTAAATGAGGTTTTCAACAACACTACTATTCAAAACTGAGGGTACATAAGGATACCAATATCACATGAAGTCAACACATACCTAATAGCTTGACTTTGCACACACTACATACCAAAATGTTTTTTAGGTCATGTTGAATCCACACAGAGTTGATTTTAGGTCATTCCATGGCTTGTGTGGATGCCGATTTTGGGTAGGTTTCACGTGTTTTTTTCTTTTTCCATTTCCGCGTTTTTTATTATCGTTTTTATTGTTATTTTGTTCTTTTTTAGTTGTTTTTATCTTTTTTCAAATACATGTCTACTATTTAAAATACACATTCTATATTTCTCGTGTAGACATTGAACATTTTTTATACACGTTGAATATGTTTAAAATACATGATAATTATTTTTGAAATACAAATTTGAATATTATTTTTGAATGGATGTTAAAGAAATCGAATACATGTTGAACATTTCCCTGATACATCTGGAACATTTTTCAAATACACCTTCAATTTTTTTCTAAAATACATCATGAATTTTTAAAAAAATACTCGTGTCAATATTTTTTGAACACATTGTTTTTCAATTATATGTTGAACACTTTTTTAATACATGTTAATTTTTTTTATAATACATGTGAAAGGTTTTTCAGCTACTCCTTGAACATTTTTACAAATACACGTTGAAAACCTTTTAAAATACACACCATATAGATTTTTATATACACGCTGACCATTTTTTGATACATGTTAAATATTATTAAAATACACGATGAACATTTTTTTCAAACATATGTTTGAAAATTTTATTAAATACTCCCTCCGTACCATGACTACACTAGTGTCAGAAAAAAAGCCTTACATTAGGACGGAGGGAGTAAATGTTAAGCATTTTTTAAATACACGTTGAACATTTTTTGCATACATGTGGAATATATTTCCTATAAATCTTGAATATTTTATAAACGTGATGTTTTTTTAGAATGCATGTCAAACATTTTCTTTGAAATTTTAATACATGTTAAACATTTTTCAAACACATGATGAACCCTTTTTTTAAAATACATTTTTTGAATATTTTTTCAAATACCAGCTCAACATTTTTTGAGTGGTATGGCCATTTTTGAAAATTTGTGCGAATTTCTTTTATATTGCATGAGATTTTTTAAATACACAGTATTTTTTGTTAATTTCTAGACTATTTTATTATAAAGAAATTAAGTAAGAAAAACATGCAGACGAGACGTTGGAAAATCAATAGAAATGAACGAACAAAGAAAAAACAAAAGAACGCGACTAGGCAGGCCCACTAGCACGTCTCATTTTGACTTGAGGCTACTACAGTCGGTTTGCTTAAAGCGAGACATAGCGGCACCCATTACTACTTTCCAGTGACATCCGTCGTTAGTTTTGTCTTTTTGAGTTCATTTTAGTTGAGCCCAATGCGGGTTCCTAGACCCGCAGATCGAGAGAGCAACTACTTGACGAGCGCTCCTTCTAAAGCCTCCCAACGATCACTTGGGGGTGGTCTGAGAACGCATCAAGTGGTGAGCTCTCAGCCGTCACCACGTATCGCGCTCTGTGCGCTCTTTCCGGATTTTTTTTCGCACGCCTTTTCGGCCTTTAGATGATTTTTTTTTGTTTTTTTTACTTTTTGAATTTTCACCGCTCTTTTCCGGGCTTTCGGCAATTTTTTTCACGAAAAAACACATTTTTCTCTCTTTTTTTCTTTCGTGAGAGGCACGATTTTGCTTCTCCGAGAGGCCCGGTCATGCCTCACGGAAACAGAAAAAAACATTTACTTTTTTCCTTCCGTGGGAGGCATGGTTTTGCTTCGCGAGAGGCACAGTTGTGCCTCTCGGAAATGAAAAAACATGTTCTCGGTTTGAGTCTAGTTTTTTCGTGAAAAAAACTTCGTCAAAACCTATCAACAAGAGATTTAGTTTTAAAATCTCAATGCGAGAAATTCAACAGTGACAACGGTTCGAGATTTAGACGCACAATTTAAAAGATAAAATATTTTAAATAAATAGATCTACGAAAAAAGGAAAACTCCCATGCAGTGAGCCACTTTTGCAAACTGGGTAGGTGGGAGTGATAATTAGAAGGAGTACTCCTCAATTTATATCTATATCTATATCTATATCTATACCTTGTAATAAATGATGAGCTGAGGTGGTACTAAAAGTTTCTTTTACATTTCTTCAAAATTTTCATCCGTTCATCGTCGATTTTTTTTCTATCTGAGGTGGTACTAAATTTTTGTGCGTCTATCCGCTAGAAAGAAAAAAAAGTTTGTCCAGAATTCTCTAATTGGGCCACGCGCTCTGGCCCAACGAAGCCAGCCCACTTAATATTGCCCACACAGTTCGGAAGACCTTATTTGTCGCATGGAGCGATAAATAGCAGAAGCTTCCCAAAGGGCGCCTAAGGACGGGCCGACCAGTTTCTCGTTTTTGGTTGTTTATTTCTATTTTTTGTTCCTTTCTCTTTATTTATATTGCCTCTTCCTTTTTCCTTCTTTATTTTGTATTGATTTTGTGAAGTAAAAATTTACAAAATATTTAGAATTTTAATTATTTGCAAATATTAAAAAAATTCTTTCGTCACATACTTGAACAGATAGTTGTACATACTATCAGTGGATATCGTGAGGAACAACACGTTTGATATTATGCATGTTGTGTGAAGCCATTCTCCAATATGGTGGCTTGCTCATAGAAATCTTTAAGGCAATACTTTTGTATCATGCCAACTAACCTATTGGTGAGGAAGCAGATGAACGCAGGTCCACTCGCTCCCCTATATATCATCAATGCTCCAATAGCGGAGACGCCGACGGATGTTAGGATGATGGACGCCCCGGCTCTCCTCTCCTCTCCTCCTCCTCTCCTTCCTCCTCCTCCAACGCCACCGCCAGCCCCGCCACCTCCACTCCCCGGCCGGCCATCCACCTCCCTCCCCTTAGCCAACTTCTCCTCGCCACCAATCCCCGCTGAGGACTGCCTTGATGCCTCTCCGGTCCACGGAGCTATACGCGCCGCCCTGGGTGTCGGGAACGCTATGGGACTCGACTATGAGTCCTAGTGCTGGCGAGCTATCCTCCAGCCAATTACGCCCTTCCGTCACAAGAACTCTGGAACCCATCTCAATGTCAGGGTTGAATCAGCTTGCCTAGACATCGACTGCTTCATGCTCGCATGCTACCTTCAGGGATGCTTTGGGGGCCAGTTCGACATGTTCATGCCCCTGCAGCTATCTCATTCCACCTTTCGGATCACTGTGTCTTGCCCGGCGGTCGCCTCAGCCATCCTCGGCGAGGTCGAGATAGTCTCCCCGCAAATCCACATCTCCTTCTACCCCTGCTCTGCGGATGACGCCGCCAGGGCAGGTTTCGCGCCCATCTCGCAACGCCTTCTGCCCCCACCTCCTCAACGCACACCTCTCACCACCGCTCCTTGACCTCACCGCTTGCCGCCCGCCGTCGATATTGGAGACCGCCTCCAACATGCCTTCCAATTCATTCGCCACACCCTACTCCTCGACGACTCGCTTGGCCTCGCTTTCCAGGCTGCCCTCTGGCAGGCCAAGCGTTCCATGGTCTTGCCCCCGCGCCGAGCCCCCAAAACCACATATCTAGCCATCATCTTCTTCCACTCCACCAGCCTACCACTTGATCACTTCCTCGTCGCCGCCCTACTACAAACTAGATTCGGTGGACGTGCCACCACGTTTGCCGTCGAACAGATCCGTCTGCCTACTCCTTCTGCACCGCGTCGCCTGATGCATGTGCATGGATCACGGCCGCCTCACCCTTCTCTTCGCCATTCTTCTACGCCTCAATCCTAATCCCACCAGCACTGCCCGTTTCCTCCTTAACATTCCAAGACCAAACAACGCTGTCGCCGGCCCGTCCGACGGCCCCGGCTGCCCGCCATGCTCCTGCTGACCATGGATCGCCGTCGTCTCCTACGGCGGCGCTGGTTGTCCGCCCCTCATCGACCTTGCAACTGCTCGACTCTACATTGGAGGGCCATGCTCCTGCTGGCCATGGCCGCAGACGTCTCCTTCGGCGGCGCTGGTTGTCCGCCCCTCGTCGACCTTGCAACTGCTCGACTCTGCATCGAAGGTTAGGCCTGTCCGCCCTGGAATTAAATTCTATAACCGCGTTCTTAGCATGTACCACACTGAGATCACAACGCCACTTTTCTCTCCGTACTGTGAACCAAAAACCCCGTTTTGGATTGTCTGTCGATCCGACACTGTTAAGCCATCCGTAAACCTCATTGTTTCGGCCCTAGACCACTCCTTCTCGGTTAAAACAGTTTTCCAAGCAACTAGGCTAGCTGATCATGTGTTTCAGTCTTCAGTGCTCTCCAAAGAAGTAAGGCTCGAAATTTTGAAAAAGTCACCGCTCGATTTCAAATGCTTCTCCCTGGTCCTCTTTGACCAGCTATCCTCGGCTACTATTCATGCTCAGACCTCTTGTCGGCCTACTGACAGTCGCGCGCCATGATCTATCCTTGGACCGCACCCCTCAACCCTCACCACGCTACCACCCACTGCCTGAAGGAAATATGCCCTAGAGGCAATAATAAAGTTATTATTTATTTCCTTATATCATGATAAATGTTTATTATTCATGCTAGAATTGTATTAACCGGAAACATAATACATGTGTGAATACATAAACAAACAGAGTGTCACTAATATGCCTCTACTTGACTAGCTCGTTAATCAAAGATGGTTATGTTTCCTAACCATAGACAAAGAGTTGTTATTTGATTAATGAGATCACATCATTAGGTGAACGATCTGATTGACTTGACCCATTCCGTTAGCTTAGCACTTGATCGTTTAGTTTGTTGCTATTGCTTTCTTCATGACTTATACATGTTCCTATGACTATGAGATTATGCAACTCCCGTTTACCGGAGGAACACTTTGTGTGCTACCAAACGTCACAACGTAACTGGGTGATTATAAAGGTGCTCTACAGGTGTCTCCGAAGGTACTTGTTGGGTTGGCGTATTTCGAGATTAGGATTTGTCACCCCGAGTGTCGGAGAGGTATCTCTGGGCCCTCTCGGTAATGCACATCACTTAAGCCTTGCAAGCATTGCAGCTAATGATTTAGTTGCGAGATGATGTATTACGGAACGAGTAAAGAGACTTGCCGGTAACGAGATTGAACTAGGTATTGGATACCGACGATCGAATCTCGGGCAAGTAACATACCGATGACAAAGGGAACAAACGCATGTTGTTATGCGGTCTGACCGATAAAGATCTTCGTAGAATATGTGGGAGCCAATATGAGCATCCAGGTTCCGCTATTGGTTATTGACCGAGAATGGTTCTAGGTCATGTCTGCATAGTTCTCGAACCCGTAGGGTCCGCACGCTTAACGTTACGATGACAGTTTTATTATGAGTTTGTATTTTGATGTACCGAAGGTTGTTCGGAGTCCCGGATGTGATCATGGACATGACGAAGAGTCTCGAAATGGTCGAGACATAAAGATCGATATATTAGAAGCCTATATTTGGACATCGGAATCGTTCCGGGTGAAATCGGGATTTTACCGGAGTACCGGCGGGTTACCGGAACCCCCCCGGGGGTTATTAGGCCTACATGGACCTTAAGGGAGAAGAGGAGGGCCGGCCAGGGCAGGCCGCGCGCCCCCTCCCCCCTAGTCCGAATAGGACAAGGAAGGGGGGGGGGGGGCGCCCCCTTTCCTCTTCCCCTTCCCCCTTTCCTTCTCCAACAAGGCAAGAGGGGGGAGTCCTACTTCCGGTGGGAGTAGGACTCCTCCAGGCGCAACCAAAGGGTCCGGCCGCACCTCCCCCTCCCTCCTTTATATACAGGGGCAGGGGGCACCCTAGAACACACAAGTTGATCTTCGTGATCGTTCTTTAGCCGTGTGCGGTGCCCCCCTCCACCATATTCCACCTCGGTCATATCGTTGCGGTGCTTAGGCGAAGCCCTGCGTCGGTAGAACATCATCATCGTCACCACGCCGTCGTGCTGACGGAACTCATCCCCGACACCCTGCTGGATCGGAGTCCGGGGATCGTCATCGAGCTGAACGTGTGCTGAACTCGGAGGTGCCGTCCGTTCGGTGCTTGGATCGGTCGGATCAGGAAGACATACAACTACTTCCTCTATGTTGTGTCAATGCTTCCGCTTCGGTCTATGAGGGTACGTAGACAACACTCTCCCCTCTCGTTGCTATGCATCACCATGATTTTGCGTGTGCGTAGGAAATTTTTGAACTTACTACGTTCCCCAACAGTGGCATCCGAGCCTAGGTTTTATGGTTTGATGTTATATGCACGAGTAGAACACAAGTGAGTTGTGGGCGATATAAGTCATACTGCTTACCAGCATGTCATACTTTGGTTCGGCGGTATTGTTGGATGAAGCGGCCCGGACCGACATTACGCGTACGCTTACGCGAGACTGGTTCTACAGCCGTGCTTTGCACACAGGTGGCTAGCGGGTGTCAGTTTCTCCAACTTTAGTTGAACCGAGTGTGGCTACGCCCGGTCCTTGCGAAGGTTAAAACAGCACCAACTTGACAAACTATCATTGTGGTTTGATGCGTAGGTAAGATTGGTTCTTGCTAAGCCCGTAGCAGCCACGTAAAACTTGCAACAACAAAGTAGAGGACGTCTAACTTGTTTTTGCAGGGCATGTTGTGATGTGATATGGTCAAGACATGATGCTAAATTTTATTGTATGAGATGATCATGTTTTGTAACTGAGTTATCGGCAACTGGCAGGAGCCATATTGTTGTCGCTTTATTGTATGCAATGCAATCGCCCTGTAATGCTTTACTTTATCACTAAGCGGCAGCGATAGTCGTAGAAGCATAAAGTTTGGCGAGACGACAACGATGCTATGATGGAGATCAAGGTGTCGCGCCGGTGACGATGGCAATCATGGAGGTGCTTCGGAGATGGAGATCACAAGCACAAGATGATGATGGCCATATCATATCACTTATATTGATTGCATGTGATATTTATCTTTTTATGCATCTTATTTTGCTTTGATTGACGGTAGCATTATAAGATGATCTCTCACTAAATTTCAAGATAAAAGTGTTCTCCCTGAGTATGCACCGTTGCCAAAGTTCGTCGTGCCCAGACACCACGTGATGATCGGGTGTGATAAGCTCTACGTCCATCTACAACGGGTGCAAGCCAGTTTTGCACACGCAGAATACTCGGGTTAAACTTGACGAGCCTAGCATATGCAGATATGGCCTCGGAACACGGAGACCGAAAGGTCGAGTGTGAATCATATAGTAGATATGATCAACATAGTTATGTTCACCATTGAAAGCTACTCCATTTCACGTGATGATCGGTTATGGTTTAGTTGATTTGGATCACGTGATCACTTAGAGGATTAGAGGGATGTCTATCTAAGTGGGAGTTCTTAAGTAATATGATTAATTGAACTTAAATTTATCATGAACTTAGTACCTGATAGTATCTTGCTTGTCTATGTTGATTGTAGATAGATGGCCCGTGCTGTTGTTCCGTTGAATTTTAATGCGTTCCTTGAGAAAGCAAAGTTGAAAGATGATGGTAGCAATTACGCGGACTGGGTCCGTAACTTGAGAATTATCCTCATTGCTGCACAGAAAAGCTACATCCTGGAAGCACCGCTGGGTGCCAGGCCTGCTGCTGATGCAACTAACGACGTTAAGAACGTCTGGCAGAGCAAAGCTGATGACTACTCGATAGTTCAATGTGCCATGCTTTACGGCTTAGAACCGGGACTTCAACGACGTTTTGAACGTCATGGAGCATATGAGATGTTCCAGGAGTTGAAGTTAATATTCCAAAAGAATGCCCGGATTGAGAGATATGAAGTCTCCAATAAGTTCTATAGCTGCAAGATGGAGGAGAATAGTTCTGTCAGTGTGCATATACTCAAGATGTCTGGGTATTGTAATCACTTGATTCAACTGGGATTTACTCTTTCGGATGATAGCGTCATTGATAGAATTCTCCAATCACTTCCACCTAGCTACTAGAGCTTCGTGATGAACTACAATATGCAAGGGATGGATAAGACAATTCCCGAGCTCTTCGCAATGCTAAAGGCTGCGGAGGTAGAAATCAAGAAGGAGCATCAAGTGTTGATGGTCAACAAGACCACTAGTTTCAAGAAAAAGGGCAAAGGGAAAAGAAAGGGGAACTTCAAGAAGAACAACAAGCAAGTTGCTGCTCAGGAGAAGAAACCCAAGTCTGGACCTAAGCCTGAAACTGAGTGCTTCTACTGCGAGCAGACTAGACACTGGAAGCGGAACTGTCCCAAGTATTTGGCGGATAAGAAGGATGGCAAGGTGAACAAAGGTATATGTGATATACATGTTATTGATGTGTAGCTTACTAGAGCTCGCAGTAGCACCTGGGTATTTGATACTGGTTTTGTTGCTAATATTTGCAACTCGAAACAGGGACTACGGATTAAGCGAACACTGGCAAAGGACGAGGTGACGATGCGCGTGGGAAATGGTTCCAAAGTCGATGTGATCGCGGTCGGCACGCTACCTCTACATCTACCTTCGGGATTAGTATTAGACCTAAATAATTGTTATTTGGTGCCAGCGTTGAGCATGAACATTATATCTGGATCTTGTTTGATGCGAGACGGTTATTCATTTAAATCAGAGAATAATGGTTGTTCTATTTATATAAGTAATATCTTTTATGGTCATGCACCTTTGAAGAGTGGTCTATTTTTGATGAATCTCGATAGTAGTGATACACATATTCATAATGTTGAAGCCAAAAGATGCAGAGTTGATAATGATAGTGCAACTTATTTGTGGCACTGCCGTTTAGGTCATATCGTTGTAAAACGCATGAAGAAACTCCATACTGATGGACTTTTGGAACTGCTTGATTATGAATCACTCGGTACTTGCGAAACGTGCCTCATGGGCAAGATGACTAAAACGCCATTCTCCGGTACTATGGAGAGAGCAACAGATTTATTGGAAATCATACATGCAGATGTATGTGGTCCGATGAATGTTGAGGCTCGTGGCGGATATCGTTATTTTCTCACCTTCACATATGATTTAAGCAGATATGGGTATGTCTACTTAATAAAGCATAAATCTGAAACATTTGAAAAGTTCAAAGAATTTCAGAGTGAAGTGGAAAATCATCATAACAAGAAAATAAAGTTTCTGCAATCTGATCGTGGAGGAGAATATTTGAGTTACGAGTTTGGTCTACATTTGAAACAATGCGAAATAGTTTCGCAACTCACGCCACCCGGAACACCACAGCGTAATGGTGTGTCCGAACGTCGTAATCGTACTTTACTTGATATGGTGCGATCTATGATGTCTCTTACAGATTTACCGCTGTCGTTTTGGGGTTATGCTTTAGAGACAGCCGCATTCACAATAAATAGGGCACCATCAAAATCCGTTGAGACGACACCTTATGAACTGTGGTTTGGCAAGAAACCAGAGTTGTCGCTTCTTAAAGTTTGGGGCTGTGATGCTTATGTGAAAAAGCTTCAACCTGATAAGCTCGAACCCAAATCGGAGAAATGTGTCTTCATAGGATACCCAAAGAAGACTGTTGGGTACACCTTCTATCACAGATTCGAAGGCAAGACATTCGTTGCTAAGAATGGATCCTTTCTAGAGAAGGAGTTTCTCTCGAAAGAAGTGAGTGGGAGGAAAGTAGAACTTGATGAGGTAACTGTACCTGCTCTCTTATTGGAAAATAATACATCACAGGAACCGGTTTCTGTGACGTCAGAACCAATTAGTGAGGAAGTTAATGATGATGATCATAGAACTTCAGATCAAGTTGCTACAGAACCTCGTAGATCAAACAGAGCAAGATCCGCAGCAGAGTGGTACGGCAATCCTATTCTGGAAGTCATGCTATTAGATCATGATGAACCTACGAACTATGAAGAAGCGATGGCGAGCCCAGATTCCGCAAAATGGCTTGAAGCCATGAAATCTGAGATGGGATCCATGTATGAGAACAAAGTGTGGACTTTGGTTGACTTGCCCGATGATCGGCAAGCAATTGAGAATAAATGGATCTTCAAGAAGAAGACTGACGCTGACAGTAATGTTACTGTCTACAAAGCTCGACTTGTTGCAAAAGGGTTTCGACAAGTTCAAGGGATTGACTACGATGAGACCTTCTCACCCGTAGCAATGCTTAAGTCTGTCCGAATCATGTTAGCAATTGCCGCATTTTATGACTATGAAATTTGGCAAATGGATGTCAAAACTGCTTTCCTGAATGGATTCCTGGAAGAAGAGTTGTATATGATGCAACCAGAAGGTTTTGTCGATCCAAAGGGAGCTAACAAAGTGTGCAAGCTCCAGCGATCCATTTATGGACTGGTGCAAACCCCTCGAAGTTGGAATAAATGCTTTGATAGTGTGATCAAAGCATTTGGTTTTATACAGACTTTTGGAGAAGCCTGTATTTACAAGAAAGTGAGTGGGAGCTCTGTAGCATTTCTAATATTATATGTGGATGACATATTACTGATCGGAAATGATATAAAATTTCTGGATAGCATAAAGGGATACTTGAATAAGAGTTTTTCAATGAAAGACCTTGGTGAAGCTGCTTACATTTTGGGCATTAAGATCTATAGAGATAGATCAAGACGCTTAATTGGACTTTCACAAAGCACATACCTTGACAAAGTTTTGAAGAAGTTCAAAATGGATCAAGCAAAGAAAGGGTTCTTGCCTGTGTTACAAGGTGTGAAGTTGAGTAAGACTCAATGCCCGACCACTGCAGAAGATAGAGAGAAAATGAAAGTTGTTCCCTATGCTTCAGCCATAGGCTCTATCATGTATGCAATGCTGTGTACCAGACCTAATGTGTGCCTTGCTATAAGTCTAGCAGGGAGGTACCAAAGTAATCCAGGAGTGGATCACTGGATAGCGGTCAAGAACATCCTGAAATACCTGAAAAGGACTAAGGATATGTTTCTCGTATATGGAGGTGACAAAGAGCTCATCGTAAATGGTTACGTTGATGCAAGCTTTGACACTGATCCGGACGATTCTAAATCGCAAACCGGATACGTGTTTACATTAAACGGTGGAGCTGTCAGTTGGTGCAGTTCTAAACAAAGCGTCGTGGCGGGATCTATGTGTGAAGCGAAATACATAGCTGCTTCGGAAGCAGCAAATGAAGGAGTCTGGATGAAGGAGTTCATATCCGATCTAGGTGTTATACCTAGTGCATCGGGTCCAATGAAAATCTTTTGTGACAATACTGGAGCAATTGCCTTAGCGAAGGAATCCAGATTTCACAAGAGAACCAAGCACATCGAGAGGCGCTTCAATTCCATCCGGGATCTAGTCCAGGTGGGAGACATAGAAATTTGCAAGATACATACGGATCTGAATGTTGCAGACCCGTTGACTAAGCCTCTTCCACGAGTAAAACATGATCAGCACCAAGACTCCATGGGTGTTAGAATCATTACTGTGTAATCTAGATTATTGACTCTAGTGCAAGTGGGAGACTGAAGGAAATATGCCCTAGAGGCAATAATAAAGTTATTATTTATTTCCTTATATCATGATAAATGTTTATTATTCATGCTAGAATTGTATTAATCGGAAACATAATACATGTGTGAATACATAAACAAACAGAGTGTCACTAATATGCCTCTACTTGACTAGCTCGTTAATCAAAGATGGTTATGTTTCCTAACCATAGACAAAGAGTTGTTATTTGATTAATGAGATCACATCATTAGGTGAACGATCTGATTGACTTGACCCATTCCATTAGCTTAGCACTTGATCGTTTAGTTTGTTGCTATTGCTTTCTTCATGACTTATACATGTTCCTGTGACTATGAGATTATGCAACTGCCGTTTACCGGAGGAACACTTTGTGTGCTACCAAACGTCACAACGTAACTGGGTGATTATAAAGGTGCTCTACAGGTGTCTCCGAAGGTACTTGTTGGGTTGGCGTATTTCGAGATTAGGATTTGTCACCCCGAGTGTCGGAGAGGTATCTCTGGGCCCTCTCGGTAATGCACATCACTTAAGCCTTGCAAGCATTGCAGCTAATGATTTAGTTGCGAGATGATGTATTACGGAACGAGTAAAGAGACTTGCCGGTAACGAGATTGAACTAGGTATTGGATACCGACGATCGAATCTCGGGCAAGTAACATACCGATGACAAAGGGAACAAACGCATGTTGTTATGCGGTCTGACCGATAAAGATATTCGTAGAATATGTGGGAGCCAATATGAGCATCCAGGTTCCGCTATTGGTTATTGACCGAGAATGGTTCTAGGTCATGTCTGCATAGTTCTCGAACCCGTAGGGTCCGCACGCTTAACGTTACGATGACAGTTTTATTATGAGTTTGTATTTTGATGTACCGAAGGTTGTTCGGAGTCCCGGATGTGATCATGGACATGACGAAGAGTCTCGAAATGGTCGAGACATAAAGATCGATATATTAGAAGCCTATATTTGGACATCGGAATCGTTCCGGGTGAAATCGGGATTTTACCGGAGTACCGGCGGGTTACCGGAACCCCCCCGGGGGTTATTAGGCCTACATGGACCTTAAGGGAGAAGAGGAGGGCCGGCCAGGGCAGGCCGCGCGCCCCCTCCCCCCTAGTCCGAATAGGACAAGGAAGGGGGGGCGCGCCCCCCTTTCCTCTTCCCCTTCCCCCTTTCCTTCTCCAACAAGGCAAGGGGGGGGGGGGAAGTCCTACTCCCGGTGGGAGTAGGACTCCTCCAGGCGCAACCAAAGGGGCCGGCCGCACCTCCCCCTCCCTCCTTTATATACAGGGGCAGGGGGCACCCTAGAACACACAAGTTGATCTTCGTGATCGTTCTTTAGCCGTGTGCGGTGCCCCCCTCCACCATATTCCACCTCGGTCATATCGTTGCGGTGCTTAGGCGAAGCCCTGCGTCGGTAGAACATCATCATCGTCACCACGCCGTCGTGCTGACGGAACTCATCCCCGACACCCTGCTGGATCGGAGTCCGGGGATCGTCATCGAGCTGAACATGTGCTGAACTCGGAGGTGTCGTCCGTTCGGTGCTTGGATCGGTTGGATCGGGAAGACGTACAACTACTTCCTCTATGTTGTGTCAACGCTTCCGCTTTGTTCTACAAGGATACGTAGACAACACTCTCCCCTCTCGTTGCTATGCATCATCATGATCTTGCGTGTGCGTAGGATTTTTTTTGAAATTACTACGTTCCCAAACACTGCTCTGCCTTTCTCAACGCGACCGAGCACCCAAGAAACCAGCGGTCAACCACCATCAGCCACTATTCCTACAGCTCGGACTCCACCGCCTGACTGCACCGCCCATGACGCGAATCCTCCCATAGTTGCTGCAGCTCACGCAGCCACGATCCAGCCCCTCGAGTTTCTGTGTCATCCGCTTGTCGCCAACCCTGCCACAACCACTCCCCCCCGCTCACGGACCTGCATGCAGGAGCCACTCCCCGCATCACCCTCCCTAGGCCTGGTCCATGCATCAGCTGCTGCTGACGCAGCGGGCCCACCCGCGACCGCCACCCGTCCCCCCATGGTCAAACACCCCAAAACACGCGGCCTGCTCACTACACTATGCACCAACCTGCTGCCTCGCGCACGCACACGCACCAGCACCATGGGCCGCCATCCCTCCACTGTGCTGCTATCAACATGACGACCGAGCTTTCAGAAACGACATCACCTGCTCGCTCCTATCGGGACGCTCTCCTTACTCCTCCCCCGGCCTCGCGCCCAGCCTATATAACTCCAACCAGCGGAAGGACGCACAACACCACCACACCTCTCATACTGCCCTTCTCCACCGGTAGACGCCGTTGCTTCCTCTGCCTCGCACTGGACCACGAGGTCTAGCTTTGCCGTGACCCAGTGTGCGGTGCGCGCGCTGCTGGTGCTCCGGCCACCGAGCTCGCAACTGCAGGTCGGTCCGATCGCTTCCCTTCTACCCTCCACTACCCAAAAAACCTACCAATAACCCCGCCTTCACCCTCCCTTCCAGATCAGCCACCCCCGACGCCATGGCTTCCCTTGGTATGGACGAGCTTGCTCCGGCTCTCGGGGCCGCGTTTCCTTGGCCACGGGCTGGGACGCATCCGGATGCTCCCCTGCTCGGCATCCCCGTCGGCCACCTCCCCATGCATGTCTCCTCGCCACCCACGCCGCCACCACCTCCCCTCTCAACTCCGCTAAATCATGATGTCTTGCGCTCACGTCTGAACGACATACACTTCCCTGCACCTGACGCTCACGCACCGCCCCTACCTTTCCTGCAGCCTCCACTTCACCACGCGCATCCGCCCTTTGACCACGCGCCCCTCATTGTCGCGCCTGCCTGCCTTGTCAACGACGTCAGTCACATCGCCTTTGCGCACCTTTCCATACCTGTCCACAACCCATCTCCCATCATCCACGCAGCCATCCACGCTCATGCCGGCACCCACAACTTCAGTGTCGCGGGCTCATGGCGCGGCGTGGGTTGCGTCACCTTCGACTCCGCCTGGGCCAGAGACTACATCAGTGGTCTTGGCCCGCTTGAGTTCCAAGGCAATCACGTCTCTCTCGAGCCGGTCGAGGAGGCGGACCGTGTCTCGCCCGTCTTCGATGAGCTCATCGAGGTGGAGGCAGCTGAATTCCCTCACAAGCTGTGGCATGACCATGGCATCCGGTGGACCCTAAGCCGCCTTGGAGACGTCTGCTCCGTCGACCACTACTGCGTCGAGGGCCGCGACAACACTACCGTGCGCGCCCTCATCATGGTGGACCACCGTGTCCGCCTGCCGGAATCCCTGGCGGTGCAGATTCCGCCGCTAAACGACATCAAGGTCGTCAAAATCCGGAAGCTGGCCTCCATCACCCACCGAACGCGCTCCAACGACACATCGCCCTTCTCGTCCGACTCCGAGTCGGACTCCTCCATGCATGCCCCGAGACGCGCGGACCGTTCTGGGACGGAGCTCCCTCGCGGCCCGCCTCCTTCCCCCATCGGTGGCGGTGCGCCACCGCCTCCCGCTCACGCGGCTGCTGCCATTGACACGTCCTTCGGAGTCTCCCCCAGCGTCCACAACGCTCCTCTGCTCCCCAACGCCACCCAATGAGCCTTGTCCATCTCTTGAACAGCTACTCAATGAGCCTTGTCCAAGGCATGGCACCCGGGAAAATCCAGCGACTCACTTATGGAAGGATTGTGCAATCATGAAGGCTTTCAAGAATTCCAACATGTTTAATGGTAACCAAGGCCTGGGCGGCGGTTCAGGAGCCGGCGGCTTTCATGTCCCGGGCGGCGGTTCAGGTCCTGGCTTTCAGGGAAACCAGGGTGGTTATAACCAACAGCAGTCTGGTCAAGGAGGTCAGCAGCAGCAGCAGCAGTCAGGTTATCAGAGCCATCCAAAACAGCTAAACAGTGGACAATATCACGTGTTCACCACAAGTTTGTGTAAACGTGATCAGAAGGTTCATAAGAGGGCTGTGAATTCTGTTGAACCGGCAGTCCCTCGTTACTTACGGTGGTCAGAGCAGCCCATTGTCTGGAGCAGGGAGGATCACCCCCCGGGTTGATAATCCGGGTTAACTGGCCCTGGTAGTAGCACCGCAGGTTGGTGGTTACAAATTCACTAAGGTGCTCATGGATGGAGGCAGCAGCATCAACATCCTCTATTAGGAAACCTTTCGGCGCATGGGCTTAACTGTCAAAAACTTAAAGACTTCCAACACCGTCTTCCATGGAGTGGTGCCTGGTAAGTCGGCGTATCCTGTGGGTAAGATTGAGCTGGAGGTAGCTTTTGGGGACGAGCATGATTCTAGGGCTGAGAAATTAACCTTTGAGGTGGTCAAAATCAAGAGTCCGTATCACGCTTTGTTCGGGTGGCCGGCTTACGCCAAGTTCATGGCACGGCCGTATTATTTTTATTTACAGCTCAAGATGCCGGGTTACAAGGGCACCATCACTGTACATGGAAGCCGAAACGTGGCCCTGAAATGCGAAGAAGGCGATGCGGCTTACGCGGAGTCTGTCTGTGCAGCAGAGGAGCCCAAATTTTATCAGGATAACGTTGACCCGGCGGATAGGACCTCCCTCAAGAAGCCGACGACGGAACATGACCCGGCCATGAAGTTTAAGTCGGCTGCAGAGACTAAGCTTGTTGATTTTACTCCGAGCGATTCTTCTAAGCAGTTCAGCATCAGTGCCAACTTGGATCCTAAATAGGCAAGCGTGCTCATCGAGTTCATCCGTGAGAATCGGGACATCTTTGCATGGAAACCTTCTGACATGCCAGGGGTACCGAGAGAACTCGCTGAGCACACTCTTAATATCGATCCGACGTATATGCCGGTCAGGCAGTTTCTGCGGCGATTCAATGAGGAGCGACGAAAAGCTATTGGAGAGGAGGTCGCCCGGCTCTTGGCGGCTGGGTTCATTATTGAAGTCTTTCACCCGGAGTGGTTGGCTAACCCGGTGCTCGTGCTCAAGAAAAACGGCACCTGGCGGATGTGTGTGGATTATACGGACTTGAACAAAGCTTGTCCGGTTGATCCTTTTGCTCTTCCCCGTATCGATCAAATCATTGATGCTACGGCGGGTTGCACGCGTTTGAGTTTTCTGGATGCTTACTCTGGTTATCATCAGATCAAAATGGCAGTTAAGGACCAGGAGAAGACAGCTTTCATCACTTCGTTTGGAGCCTTCTACTATGTGTCTATGCCTTTCGGGCTCAAGAGTGCCCAGGCGACTTATCAGCGGTGTGTACAGAATTGTCTCCATAATCAGATTGGGCGCAATGTTCATGCTTATGTTGATGACATAGTGGTGAAGTCCGGAGAGACGGAAACCTTGATACCTAATCTCAGGGAAACCTTTGATAACCTCCGGGTTTACAAGATGATGCTTAACCCGGAGAAGTGTGTATTTGGTGTGCCTGCAGGCAAGTTTTTGGGATTCTTGGTCTCAAACAGGGGCATTGAAGCTAACCCGGAGAAAATCAAGGCAATTACTTCTTTGGCTAAGCCGGCGTGCATAAATGATGTTCAGCGACTAGCGGGTCGTGTTGCTGCTTTAAGCCGGTTCATAAGCCGGCTAGGTGAGAAGGCCTTGCCGTTGTATCAGATGATGAAAAAGCAGGACACCTTTGTCTGGAGTGATGCTGCTGACGCTGCTTTTGAGGATTTGAAGAGGCAGTTATCTGAGCCGCCGGTCCTGGCAGTTCCTATTGACAAAGAGCCTTTGCTATTATATGTGGCTGCTAATTCACGAGCCGTCAGCATTGCAATTGTGGTGGAACGCAAGGAGGCCGGAAAGGAGCATCTGGTTCAACGGCCGGTTTATTATGTCAGTGAGGTGCTCATCGAGTCAAAGCAAAGGTACCCTCATTGGCAGAAGCTGGTTTACGGAGTGTTCATGGCAAGCCGGAAGCTGAAACAGTATTTCCAAGGTCACCCTATTACGGTGGTGAGTTCTGCCCCCTTGGGAGACATTATCCAGAACAGAGAGGCCACAGGATGAGTCGCCAAGTGGGCTATTGAGCTCGGGCCGCATAGTTTGAAGTATGTGCCGCGTACTGCCATTAACTCTCAAGCCTTGGTGGATTTCATCAATGACTGGACAGAGCTACAGGCACCTGAGGAGAAGCCTGATAACACATATTGGACGATTCACTTTGATGGGTCCAGGCAGCTGGAAGGCTCGGGGACTGGGGTCGTGCTAACTTCCCCTCGAGGTGACAAATTCTGTTATGTGCTCCGGCTTATGTTTCCTTGTACTAACAATGCAGCTGAGTATGAGGCCTTAATCCATGGTCTCCGGATGGCTAAAGAGATGAACTTGAGTCGGGTAAGGTGCTTAGGAGACTCAGACCTTGTGGCTCAACAGGTGTCAGGCAAGTGGGATTCCAAAGATCCCTCTATGGCAGCTTATCGACGTGAAGTTGACGTGGTGGCTGGGCACTTCAAGGGTTATGTGGTGGAGCACATTGATCGAAGGAAGAATGAGGCGGCTGATGCCTTAAGCCGGCTGGGATCTCAGCGTAAGCCGGTGCCGCCTAACACTTTTCTTGATGTTTTGCATAATCCTTCGGTTAAGTTACCCACAGAGGAAGATCTGGCAATACCAGACCCGGAGGCACAGCTGGTGGCGGCTCTCCACGTTATCCCGGATTGGACAGTGCCTTATTTGGCTTACATGACCCGGGGAGAGTTGCCTGAAGATGAGACCTTGGCAAGACAAATCGTCCGGCGGTCCAAGTCTATGACAATTATCAATGGTGAGTTACATCATTGCAGCGTCACTGGAGCGTTTCAACGTTGTGTGTCACCTACAGAGGGTCAGGAGATCCTTCGTGAGATTCATGAAGGTGATTGTGGTCATCACGCCGGCTCAAAATCTCTTGTGGCCAAAGCTTTCCGTCATGGGTTTTATTGGTTGACGGCTCATGCTGATGCGGAAGATCTGGTCAGTAAATGCGACGAATGTCAGAAGTTCTCACGACGAGCCCATGTGCCGGCTCAGGAATTGAGGATGATTCCAATTACTTGGCCGTTCGCAGTCTGGGGGCTTGACATGGTTGGACCTTTCAAAAGGTCTAAGGATAAAAAGACACACCTCTTGGTGGCAGTTGACAAGTTTACAAAGTGGGTTGAGGCAGAGCCAGTCAGCAAATGTGATGCAGCCACGGCGGTCCAGTTCATGAAAAAGGTGATTTTCTGTTTCGGCTTTCCACATAGTATTATCACTGACAATGGCACTAACCTCTCCAAAGGAGCCATGGAAGAGTTTTGTCAACGAGAGCATATCCGGCTTGACGTGTCGGCTGTGGCTCATCCTCAGTCCAATGGTCAGGCGGAAAGAGCTAATCAAGAGATCTTGAAAGGTATCAAGCCCCGGCTCTTGGTCCCATTACAGCGCACGCTGGGTTGTTGGGTGGAGGAGTTACCCTCTGTACTTTTGGGCATCAACACTACACCTAACAGATCCACGGGTTACACACCTTTCTTCATGGTGTATGGAGCAGAGGCGGTTTTGCCAAGTGACGTCCGGCATGACTCACCTCGTGTGGCGGCTTACGTTGAGGCTGACAACGAAAAAGCCCGTCAGGATGCACTTGACCTGTTGGACGAAGAGCGAGACTTGGCAATAGCCCGCTCGACGATTTACCAGCAAGACCTGCGCCGCTATCACCGCCGTCGGGTTAGGTCCAGAACCTTTCAGGAAGGCGACTTAGTGCTCCGGATCATTCAGGATCAATCCGACATGCACAAGCTATCCCCTCCTTGGGAAGGACCCTTTGTGGTCAGCAAGAATCTAAACAATGGATCATACTACCTTATTGACGTTCGAGAGCACAGAGACTCACGTAAGTCGGAGGAGGAGACCCGTCGGCCATGGAATATCGCTCATCTTCAGCCTTATTATACTTGAGCCACCGGCTCTAATGTGTATATATTTCTACTATGTATATATTACATAAAGCAATAAAGCAGGACCTCTGTCCTTTTTTCCACTTCCCAGAAAGGTTTATGTGTCTTTTTTTATCAGGTGGTGGAGATAACCAAGAGGAAGCGGGTCATAACTGGATCCGGCTTTTCCTTTGGTCTGGCTTATGATCATATCTGAATCTAGCCATGGTCACTTGGGGGCTTCCTGTTCAAACATAGCTCATATACGAACCAAAGAGAACATAGTTGTCGATACCCACTTGATCGGCATACTGCCAAACCCACTTGGGGGCTTCTTGATCATATTTGAATCATAGCTTAACCCCTTTGGGTCTGACGTGGATCGTATTCGAATCAGCGTCATTAAACAACTCTTATGGTCACTTGGGGGCTTCCTGTTCAAACATAGGTCGTATTCGAACCAAAGAGAACATAGCTGTCGATACCCACTTGATCGGCATTGCCACATCCACTGGGGGCTATATGATCGTATCCGAATCTTAGCTTAACCCCTTTGGAATGGTTCACTGATCGTATTCGAATCAGAAGCCTTGTAAATTTTATTCATCATACTTGATTATCTTGAGAAACTCTTGAAAATGCAAGTGGGAGACTGTTGTCTAGTGCAAGTGGGAGACTGATGAGAAACCTAAGCATAGCACAAAGATCGTGTAGTTCGTTTGCTAGAGCTTTTCTGAATGTCAAGTATCATTCCTTAGACCATGAGATTATGCAACTCCCGGATGCCGTAGGAGTGATTTGGGTGTATCAAACGTCACAACGTAACTGGGTGACTATAAAGGTGCACTACAGGTATCTCCGAAAGTGTTTGTTGGGTTGGCATGAATCGAGACTGGGATTTGTTACTCCGTATGACGGAGAGGTATCTCTGGGCCCACTCGGTAAGACATCATCATAATGAGCTCAATGTGATAAAGGTGTTGTTCACGGGATGATGTATTACGGGAACGAGTAAAGAGACTTGCCGGTAACGAGATTGAACAAGGTATCGGTATACCGACGATCGAATCTCGGGCAAGTATCGTACCGATAGACGAAGGAAATTGAGTACGGGATTGATTAAGTCCTCGACATCGTGGTTCATCCGATGAGATCATCAAGGAGCATGTGGGAGCCAATATGGGTATCCAGATCCCGCTGTTGGTTATTGACCGGAGATCGTCTCGGTCATGTCTGCACGTCTCCCGAACCCGTAGGGTCTACACACTTAAGGTTCGGTGACGCTAGGGTTGTAGAGATATTAGTATGCAGCAAACCGAAGGTTGTTCGGAGTCCCGGATGAGATCCCAGGTTCCGGAATGGTCCGGAGGTAAAGAATTATATATAGGAAGTGTCGTTTCCGCCATCGGGAAGGATTCGAGGGTCACCGATATTGTATCGGGACCACCGGATGGGTCCTGGGGGTCCACCGGGTGGGGCCACCCATCCCGGAGGGCCCCGTGGGCTGAAGTGGGGAGGGAACCAGCCCATAGTGGGCTGGTGCGCCCCCCATGGGCCTCCCCCTTGCGCCTAGGATTGGAAACCCTAGGGCAGGGGGCGCCCCACTTGCCTTGGGGGGCAAGACTCCCCCCTGGCCGCCGCCCCCCTTGGAGATGCATCTCCAGGGCCGCTCCCCCTAGGGGGCCTATATAAAGGGGGGAGGGAGGGCAGCCGCACCCTGCAGCCTTGGCGCCTCCCTCTCCCCTGTTACACCTCTCCCTCTCTCCGTAGATGCTTGGTGAAGCCCGGCTGGAATTCTGCTGCATCCACCACCACGTCGTCGAGCTGCTGGATCTTCATCAACCTCTCCTTCCCCCTTGCTGGATCAAGAAGGAGGAGACGTCATCCCGACCGTACGTGTGTTGAACGCGGAGGTGCCGTCCGTTCGGCGCTGGTCATCGGTGATTTGGATCACGACAAGTACGACTCCATCATCCATGTTCTTCTTGAACGCTTCCGTTGCGATCTACAAGTGGTATGTAGATGCTCTCCTATACCCTCGTTGCTATAATACTCCATGGATAGATCTTGGTGATGCGTAGGAAAATTTTAATTTCTGCTACGATACCCAACAGTGGCATCATGAGCTAGGTCTATGCGTAGTTTCTATGCACGAGTAGAACACAAAGTAGTTGTGGGCGTCGAATTGTCAATTCTTCTTGCCGTTACTAGTCCTATCTTGGTTCAGCGGCATTGTGGGATGAAGCGGCCCGGACCAACCTTACACGTACGCTTACGTGAGACCGGTTCCACCGACTGACATGCACTAGTTGCATAAGGTGGCTGGCGGGTGTCTGTCTCTCCCACTTTAGTTGGATCAGATTCGATGAGCAGGGTCCTTATGAAGGGTAAATAGAGATTGACTATTCACGTTGTGGTTTTAACGTAGGTAAGAAGCGTTCTTGCTAGCAACCTATAACAGCCACGTAAAAACTTGCAACAACAATTAGAGGACGTCTAACTTGTTTTTGCAGCAAGTGCTTTGTGATGTGATATGGCCAGAAGTTGTGATGAATCATGTATGTGATGTATGAGATGATCTTGTTATTGTAATAGGAATCACGACTTGCATGTCAATGAGTATGACAACCGGCAGGAGCCATAGGAGTTGTCTTTATTTATTTATGACCTGCGTGTCAACTTAAATCATCATGTAATTACTTTACTTTATTGCTAAAGCGTTAGCCATAGTAGTAGAAGTAATAGTTGACATGACAACTTCATGAAGACACGATGATGGAGATCATGGTGTCATGCCGGTGACGACGATGAACATGGCGCCCCGAAGATGGAGATCAAAGGAGCGAAATGATGTTGGCCATATCATGTCACTATTTGATTGCATGTGATGTTTATCATGTTTTTACATCTTATTTGCTTAGAACGACGGTAGCATAAATAAGATGATCCCTCATTAAAATATCAAAAATGTGTTCTCCCTAACTGTGCACCGTTGCTAACGTTCGTCGTTCCGAAGCACCACGTGATGATCGGGTGTGATAGGTTCTTACGTTCGCATACAACGGGTGTAAGCCAGATTTACACACGCAATACACTTAGGTTGGATTGACGAGCCTAGCATGTACATACATGGCCTCGGAACACGGAGGACCGAAAGGTCGAACATGAGTCGTATAGAAGATACGATCAACATGGAGATGTTCACCGATGATAACTAGTTCGTCTCACGTGATGATCGGACACGGCCTAGTCGACTCGGATCATGTATCACTTAGATGACTAGAGGGATGTCAAATCTGAGTGGGAGTTCATTCATTAATTTGATTAGATGAACTTAATTATCATGAACTTAGTCTAAATCTTTACAATATGTCTTGTAGATCAAATGACCCACGCTAATGTCACCCTAAACTTCAACGCGTTCCTAGAGAAAACCAAGCTGAAAGATGATGGCAACAACTATTCGGACTGGGTCCGGAACCTGAGGATCATCCTCATAGCAGCCAAGAAAGATTATGTCCTAGAAGCACTGCTAGGTGAAGCACCATTCCCAGAAAACCAGGACGTTATGAACGCCCATCAGTCACGTACTGATGATTACTCCCTCGTTCAGTGCGGCATGCTTTACATCTTAGAACCGGGGCTTCAAAAGCGTTTTGAGCAACACGAAGCATATGAGATGTTCGAGGAGCTGAAATTGATTTTCCAAGATCATGCCCGGGTCGAGAGATATGATGTCTCCGACAAGTTCTTTAGCTGCAAGATGGAGGAAAATAGCTCTGTCAGTGAACACATACTCAAGATGTCTGGGTTGCACATCCGCTTGACTCTGCTGGAAGTTAATCTCCCGGATGAGGCGGTCATTGACAGAATCCTTCAGTCGCTCCCACCTAGCTACAAGAGCTTCGTGATGAACTACAATATGCAGGGGATGGAAAAGACCATTCTCGAGTTGTATTCAATGCTGAAATCTGCGGAGGTGGAAATCAAAAAGGAACATCAAGTGTTGATGGTGAATAAAACCACTAAGTTCAAGAAAGGCAAGGGTAAGAAGAACTTCAAGAAGGACGGCAAGGAGGTTGCCGCGCCTGGTAAATCAGTTGCCAGGAAGAAGTCAAAGAATGGACCCAAACCTGAAACTGAGTGCTTTTATTGCAAGGGAAATGGTCATTGGAAGCAGAATTGCCCCAAGTACTTAGCGGATAAGAAGGCCGACAACACCAAAGGTATATGTGATATACATGTTATTGATGTGTACCTTACCAGCACTCGTAGTAGCTCCTGGGTATTTGATACCGGTGCGGTTGCTCATATTTGTAACTCAAAGCAGGAGCTGCGGAATAAACGGAGACTGGCGAAGGACGAGGTGACGATGCACGTTGGGAATGGTTCCAGGGTCGATGTGATCGCCGTCGGCACACTACCTCTACATTTACCTACGGGATTAGTTTTGAACCTCAATAATTGTTATTTAGTGCAAAGTTTGAGCATGAACATTGTATCTGGATCTCGATTAATTCAAGATGGCTACTCATTTAAATCTGAGAATAATGGTTGTTCTATTTATATGAGTGATATGTTTTATGGTCATGCTCCGATGGTTAATGGTTTATTCTTAATGAATCTCGTACGTGATGATACACATATTCATAGTGTGAATACCAAAAGATGTAAAGTTAATAACGATAGTCCCACATACTTGTGGCAGTGCCGCCTTGGTCACATTGGTGTCAAGCGCATGAAGAAGCTCCATGCTGATGGACTTTTGGAGTCTCTCGATTATGAATCATTTGACACATGCAAACCATGCCTCATGGGCAAAATGACCAAGACTCCATTCTTAGGGACAATGGAGCGAGCGACCAACTTGTTGGAAATCATACATACAGATGTGTGTGGTCCAATGAGCGTTGAGGCTCGCGGAGGCTATCATTATGTTCTCACTCTCACTGATGATTTGAGTAGATATGGGTATGTCTACTTAATGAAACATAAGTCTGAGACCTTTGAAAAGTTCAAGGAGTTTCAGAGTGAGGTTGAGAATCAACGTGACAGAAAAATAAAATTCTTACGATCAGATCGTGGGGGAGAATATTGAAGTCACGAATTTGGCACACACTTAAGAAGATGTGGAATCGTTTCACAACTCACGCCGCCTGGAACACCTCAGCATAACGGTGTGTCCGAACGTCGTAATCGCACTCTATTGGATATGGTGCGATCTATGATGTCTCTTACCGATCTACCGCTCTCATTTTGGGGCTATGCTTTAGAGACTGCCGTATTCACTTTAAATAGGGCTCCGTCAAAATCCGTTGAGACGACACCGTATGAATTATGGTTTGGAAAGAAACCTAAGCTGTCGTTTCTGAAAGTTTGGGGTTGCGATGCTTATGTCAAGAAACTTCAACCTGAAAAGCTCGAACCCAAATCGGAAAAATGCGTCTTCATAGGATATCCCAAAGAAACAGTTGGGTATACCTTCTACCTCAGATCCGAAAGCAAGATCTTTGTTGCCAAGAACGGGTCCTTTCTAGAGAAAGAGTTTCTCGCGAAAGAAGTAAGTGGGAGGAAAGTAGAGCTTGATGAAGTACTACCTCTTGAAAATCAGAGTAGCACAGCTCAGGAAAATGTTCCTGTGGTGCCTGCACCGGTTCAAGAGGAGGTTAATGATGATGATCAAGATACTTCTGATCAAGCTCCTACTGAACTTCGTAGGTCCACAAGGACACGTTCCGCACCAGAGTGGTACGGCAACCCTGTCCTGGAAATCATGTTGTTGGACAATGGTGAACCTTCGAACTATGAAGAAGCGATGGCGGGCCCAGATTCCGACAAATGGCTAGAAGCCATGAAATCCGAGATAGAATCCATGTATGAAAACAAAGTATGGACTTTGAATGACTTGCCCGATGATCGGCGAGCCATAGAAAATAAATGGATCTTTAAGAAGAAGACAGACGCGGATGGTAATGTGACCATCTATAAGGCTCGACTTGTCGCTAAGGGTTATCGACAAGTTCAAGGGGTTGACTACGATGAGACTTTCTCACCCGTAGCGAAGCTGAAGTCCGCCCGAATCATGTTAGCAATTGCCGCATTCTATGATTATGAGCTATGGCAAATGGACGTCAAAACGGCATTCCTTAACGGCTTTCTTAAGGAAGAATTGTATATGATGCATTCGGAAGGTTTTGTCGATCCTAAGAATGCTAACAAAGTATGCAAGCTCCAGCGCTCTATCTATGGGCTGGTGCAAGCATCTCGGAGTTGGAACATTCGCTTTGATGAGATGATCAAAGCGTTTGGGTTTATGCAGACTTATGGAGAAGCTTGCGTTTACAAGAAAGTGAGTGGGAGCTCCGTAGCATTTCTCATATTATATGTGGATGACATACTATTGATGTGAAATGATATAGAGTTCTTGGAAAGCATAAAGGCCTATTTGAACAAGTGTCTTTCAATGAAGGACCTTGGAGAAGCTGCTTATATATTAGGCATCAAGATCTATAGAGATAGATCGAGACGCCTCATCGGTCTTTCACAAAGTACGTACCTTGACAAGATTTTGAAGAAGTTCAAAATGGATCAGTCCAAGAAGGGGTTCTTGCCTGTATTGCAAGGTGTGCAATTGAGCACAGCTCAATGCCCGACCACGGCAAAAGATATAGAAGAGATGAGTGTCATCCCCTATGCCTCAACCATAGGGTCTATTATGTATGCCATGCTGTGTACCAGACCCGATGTAAACCTTGCCGTAAGTTTAGTAGGTAGGTACCAAAGTAATCCCGACAAGGAACACTGGACAGCGGTCAAAAACATCCTGAAGTACCTGAAAAGGACTAAGGATATGTTTCTCGTTTATGGAGGTGCCAAAGAGCTCGTCGTAAAGGGTTACGTCGACGCCAGCTTCGACACAGATCTGGATGACTCCAAGTCACAAACCGGATACGTGTATATTTTGAATGGAGGGGCAGTAAGCTGGTGCAGTTGCAAGCAAAGCGTCGTGGCGGGATCTACATGTGAAGCAGAATTTATGGCAGCCTCGGAGGCAACACAAGAAGCAGTCTGGGTGAAGGAGTTCATTACCGACCTAGGAGTCATACCCAATGTGTCGGACCCGATGACTCTCTTCTGTGACAACATTGGAGCAATTGCCCTTGCGAAGGAGCCCAGGTTTCACAGGAAGACCAGGCATATTAAGCGCCGCTTCAACTCCATTCGTGAAAGTGTTCAAAATGGAGACATAGAAATTTGTAAAGTACATACGGACCTGAATGTGGCAGATCCGTTGACTAAACCTCTCCCTAGAGCAAAACATGATCAACACCAAAATTCCATGGGTGTGCGATTCATCACAATGTAACTAGACCATTGTCTCTAGTGCAAGTGGGAGACTGTTGGAAATATGCCCTAGAGGCAATAATAAAAGGATTATTATATTTCATTGTTCATGATAATCGTCTATTGTTCGTGCTATAATTGTATTGTCCGGAAATCATAATACATGTGTGAATACATAGACCATAATGTGTCCCTAGTAAGCCTCTAGTTGACTAGCTTGTTGATCAATAGATAGTCATGGTTTCCTGACTATGGACATGGGGATGTCATTGATAACGGGATCACATCATTAGGAGAATGATGTGATGGACAAGACCCAAACCTAAGCATAGCACAAAGATCGTGTAGTTCGTTTGCTAGAGCTTTTCTGAATGTCAAGTATCATTCCTTAGACCATGAGATTATGCAACTCCCGGATGCCGTAGGAGTGATTTGGGTGTATCAAATGTCACAACGTAACTGGGTGACTATAAAGGTGCACTACAGGTATCTCCGAAAGTGTTTGTTGGGTTGGCATGAATCGAGACTGGGATTTGTCACTCCGTATGACGGAGAGGTATCTCTGGGTCCACTCGGTAAGACATCATCATAATGAGCTCAATGTGATAAAGGTGTTGTTCACGGGATGATGTATTACGGGAACGAGTAAAGAGACTTGCCGGTAACGAGATTGAACAAGGTATCGGTATACCGACGATCGAATCTCGGGCAAGTATCGTACCGATAGACGAAGGGAATTGAGTACGGGATTGATTAAGTCCTCGACATCGTGGTTCATCCGATGAGATCATTGAGGAGCATGTGGGAGCCAACATGGGTATCTAGATCCCGCTGTTGGTTATTGACCGGAGATCGTCTCGGTCATGTCTGCACGTCTCCCGAACCCGTAGGGTCTACACACTTAAGGTTCGGTGACGCTAGGGTTGTAAAGATATTAGTATGCAGCAAACCGAAGGTTGTTCGGAGTCCCGGATGAGATCCCGGACGTCACGAGAGGTTCTGGAATGGTCTGGAGGTAAAGAATAATATATAGGAAGTGTCGTTTCGGCCATCGGGGAGGATTCGGGGGTCACCAGTATTGTATCGGGACCACCGGATGGGTCCCGGGGGTCCACCGGGTGGGGCCACCCATCCTGGAGGGCCTCGTGGGCTGAAGTGGGGAGGGAACCAGCCCATAGTGGGCTGGTGCGCCCCCCATGGGCCTCCCCCCTGTGGCTAGGGTTGGAAACCCTAGGGCAGGGGGCGCCCCACTTGCCTTGGGGGGCAAGACTCCCCCCTGGCCGCCGCCCCCCTTGGAGATGCATCTCCAGGGCCGGCGCCCCCCCTAGGGGGCCTATATAAAGGGGGAAGGGAGGGCAGCCGCACCCTGCAGCCTTGGCGCCTCCCTCTCCCCTGTTACACCTCTCCCTCTCTCCGTAGACGCTTGGCGAAGCCCTGCTGGAATTCTGCTGCATCCACCACCACGCCGTCGAGCTACTGGATCTTCATCAACCTCTCCTTCCCCCTTGCTGGATCAAGAAGGAGGAGACGTCATCCCGACCGTACGTGTGTTGAACGCGGAGGTGCCGTCCGTTCAGCGCTGGTCATCGGTGATTTGGATCACGACGAGTACGACTCCATCATCCACGTTCTTCTTGAACGCTTCCGTTGCGATCTAAAAGTGGTATGTAGATGCTCTCCTATCCCCTCGTTGCTAGAATACTCCATGGATAGATCTTGGTGATGCGTAGGAAAATTTTAATTTCTGCTACGATACCCAACACTATCCTCCGGCTTAACATTGGTTACATCAGGTTGATAAGTACCAGGCGAGCTTCATGTGCCAATTTTCGGGAGTTAAACTCAATCTCAGGGGTCGGGCTACATAAGCCGGAGAAATAACCGTAAGCATTACAGGTATATTATTATGATTATGACTGCTAAGCTTAATCATAAGTTGTTTTTCCTGTAATTATTCAGTATGTGCTCCGGGTTATCAAGGCTCACATGATCCTCATTGCGATAAGTCGCCAAGGGGTTTCTTGTTTGTCTTATGTGCAGGGCAATACACGATATTTCTGCAAGGACATAACAGATTCATGTAAACTGCAAGTGCATAGTAACGGCGGCTTATGCAAGCATTAAGTGTCAGAAGCATGCACGAAGGCATGGCAAAGTCAAGGTGTTTACTACTCTATTACAAGACCCCCCGGGTCTAAATGATGAGGCATTGTTTTTTCTACCAAGGCATAAGCATGTGGCGCTTGACAATTTACTCTTGGAGTTGACCTGAAGCTTCCGGGTTATCCTTCTCCGCCTCTTCGCCAGCTGCCTTGTCCTGGAAGGATGTTGATGCCCAGTCAATGCCACTCAAGGCTTCAAACTCAGCTTCATCATCTATTAAACCGGTTGGGTCTACTTCAGGGGCGAAGGTATGCTTACGAATTGGAGGGATCAGGCTGACATCATCATAATGCGGTGTGGGGATTCTCAGATTCTCTTTGTCATAACCCGGCTGATACTTGGAGAGGTCAGTGTCATTCCCAATTTGAGTGGCCATGGGGCGTATATCCCTCACGTAGCTGGTGAAGTCTTTCTAGTCAAACGCTGTGCCATCCTCCTTCAAACTTGGATACCCAAGAGTGATGTCGGCCGGGTCTAGCTCTGGTAACCAGGCCTTGGCCCGGCTCAAGGCAGCTATTGTTCCGGCTCTTGCTTGGCCCCGTCTCAACTCTTGAATCCGCTGGGGGAGCACAGCAAGCCGACGTAACACATCTTTCAAGAGGTGGGGCACGTCATTTGATAAGGCCACAACAGCCAAGGCACGTTGTGACCCGGTGTATAATTGTTCCACCAGTGTGTAGACGGCTTTCAGCTTGACTACCATGTCCTGCTGGAGGGTTTTACTTCTGGGGCCTGTGTTATTAAATAAAGAGTAAGCCGGAAAAGATAATTAGCTTGGTCGTCCAAGGCAGGATAATAGTATCTAAGGTTCATACAAAGGAAACATACCAAAGATCGCTGATACCATCCAAGATATCTGACGCTTCAAGCCGGACAGCTCGGTGTTTGCCTTTGCAAGGGCTGTTTCGGCTGCCTCGGCCCGGGTCACCAGAGAAGCCTTCTTATCAGCCCAGGATTTCTTCTCCGACTCAAAGTTTTTCTTCAATTTCTCTTGTTCAGAGACGCTGAGTTCAAACTTGCAGTTGGCATTTTGAGTTTCCAGTTCCTGGGCTGACAGACGGCTTTTAAGGTTAGCAATCTCCGATTCAAATTGACTTATAGTATCCTGCATTATCCCGGGTTACAGTCAGCATCATGATAAATAATTTCAAAGTCTCAAGCACTTTGCAAGCAAACATACTTGACACTTGGGGGCTAATGTGTACCAAGCTTTCTACATTATTAAGCCGGTCCTGGATATTAAAGTCCCAAGTACTTTGCAAGCAAAGATGCTCGGCACTTGGGGGCTAATGTATATCGCAAGTTAAAGGTATTGTGTTACATCCGGTTTAAGTATTTTTTTTCTTTAAGACGGACAAGCAGTCCTAACAGTTTTTCTAAGTCTACAGCATATTTCCTAATAAGCAATAGACTTGGGGGCTGGTACAGTAAGTATGATTGAAAGTAAAGAAGCATAAGTCATACCTCAGATTTTTGCTGGATTTGCTTGACCATGTCAATTTCCAGATCACGGCTGCTATGCACCTGGTTAATATAACCCGAGACAAGCTCTCCAATACTTAAATGAGTGTAGTCAGTGAGGGCTGATTTGGCCTTACGGCGCTCTAATAATTCCTCCTTAGCAGAACATTTGGCGAGCACAGTGGGTTGAGACGGCTCAACAAATTGAGTCTTCAAAAACTCCACTTCCGGGCCATCTGCCTTGGCAGGGCTAGGAGCCTCCGGGTTAATAGGATCATTGATGACTTGTTCAGCAGGCGCGTCAGAAAAGGTTGCAGGAGCATCATGAGATAATGAAGGTGGCGGCTCGTGAACAGAAGTATCAGGCGCAGTTGTTCCAAGCGCCGGTTCAGTTACAACCGGATCCTGGACCGCCGCATCTTTCTTTGTTTTCTTCCTGGGCTTAACTTGCATGCTATGGACAAAGCAGAAGAATGAGTATAGAAACATGAGGAAGAACAAACATAAGGTAAATAAATCGATATTACCCAGGAGCAGCCTTAAAAGCCGGCATGTTGGATTGCATGGACTCGCCGGATGAAGGAGATGTATCCTGATAATTGGAGTCAGAAGAATTGAGAGGTTGACGGATTTGACCCGCCAAAGGTAAAAAAGGGTATAAGTCGGAGATAACCTCAGACCGACGCTTCCGGGTTGTATCAGGCAAGCCGGAGGAGAGCTCTGCATCCTTGCTCGTCCGGGTCTGCCTCCGGTTTTCAAGTTGTTGTTGCTTCAAAAGAAAGTCAGGGTCTTGGTAAGCCAAAGGATATGAAAATCTTACTTTCCAGGTTACTCTTCGACTTTTTTGACGCGGCTCGAGCTCGGAGTCGGAGGAGATTATAGTTACCTCTTCCTCGGCGGGTTGGCTGTTGCCTATATCTTCCTAAAAGAAGGTTAAATATCAGTAACGAAATGATAAGGGAGAAGGGAAATTTGAAAAGTTACCTCTTCCTCATTATCATCAGAATCATCAAGCTGAAACATCTCCAAAGCGCTTGGCTTCCTTTTCCTTGAAGTAGTGGGCTTGGCGGTTTTCCTTTCGGCCCTCTTTGCTACCCGGGCTTGTTTGGCCGCCTCATGGTCATATGGGACTTTCTAGAACTTGTCGTTTGCCTGTAAAGAGTTGTGGAAGGGTATGAGTAAGCCGGAGGTTAACATAATAAAAGGTAATCATTGAGGCTGATGACTTACTACG
This sequence comes from Aegilops umbellulata, assembly GCA_032464435.1. Taxonomy (NCBI): domain Eukaryota; kingdom Viridiplantae; phylum Streptophyta; class Magnoliopsida; order Poales; family Poaceae; genus Aegilops; species Aegilops umbellulata. The sequence continues at coordinate 642,169,293 of CP136060.1, read as the reverse complement.
GGGGCCGGGTTTTGTTTCCAGAAAGGCAATAACCCGAAGGCATTGCTGGTCACTATACCTCTTTTAACAAAGACTGAGTGGTAGCTTCCGCTACATCGTCTGGTAAGTCGTCAGGGCTATGACGCCGGGGGTCATCTTTCTCGCCTGAGTAATCGCACATTAAGCCGGGGCGGCGGCTTAACGAAGTTATTCTCCAAGTAACCCAGACTCTGACCAGGTCAACGCCATCCAAGCCGTTCCCCAAGAGAGCTTTAATCTTCTTGATTTTGGGGGTGAGTGGCAGACGTTCAATGGCAGTCAACTTATCCGGCAGCGGGTGAGTGGATTCAAGGCGTAGCGCACGGAAGCCGGGCAGCGGGTTTTCACCAGCCGGAGAAGAATCCTGGCAGTAGAACCATGTCTGGTTCCAGTCCTTTGGATGACTCGGCAGTTCAGCGTAAGGGAACAGACAGTCTCTCCGCCTTTGAATCGATATGCCACCAAGTTCCAGACTGGGCCCGTTGGCGCATTCATTTTGCCGATTCAAATAAAACAGCTCTCTGAACAAGGTTAAACTTGGCTCTTCTCCAAGGTAGACCTCACAAAAAACTTGAAAGTTGCAGATATTGGACACGAAATTGGGCCCGATGTCTTGAGGTCTTAGGTCAAAAAAGTGCAAAACGTCTCTGAAGAATTTTGAGCCGGGAGGAGCAAATCCCCGACTCATGTGATCGGTAAAAATGATCACCTCCCCTTCCTTGGGTTGAGGTTTCTCCTCAGATGGGTCAGGAGCACGATAAGACATGACATCCTTTTTGGGCAGATGGCCAGACTTTACAAACTCGGACAGTTTGCTCTCTGTAACAATGGATGGGACCCAGTTGCAAGTCACCGGAGGTTTGACAGCTTTGGGTGCCATTATGAAAATTGAAGCCTACAAACAAAATAAAGGAAATTTTCTGGTTTATTATAACCCGGAGAATAAGCATTGTTGGGTTATCTAAAATGGCGGCTTAAGAAGGGGCCTAATGACATACAGGTAACTATGGGATTTAAACAGCTGCAGGTGTTAAAGATGATTAAAGTTTTCTTAAGTCGCCAGAAGCGAGCGGTGCTGACGGCCGGGGTTATTTTAAACCGGTTACTATGGCTGAAACAGAGACAACAGACGCCGTTTTTGACTAAGTATGGAGCAAACAGGTTTCACAAATTGCTGATATTATTTTGGATCAAACGGCGCTCTGGAAAGGAAAAAATTTCTAGACCTAAAGCAGTACAGGGAAGATCATATACTCAAGAAGGGTTTCTAAATCAAGGAAATAAGATCTGTTTTCGGGCAGAATAAGCATGAAACATGTTCCGCAGCAGTTCTATATTGTTTCATAATCTAAAAAGGGCATTGGAGGTGAGAACCAATGGAAGCGCGCGTCGGGCGGCAATGAACTCCGACGAACTCAACGATGGCTTAATGCAGATCTGAGGAAGGGGAACAGAAGAACTCACGGATGCGAAAGAGTTGTGAAGGGTCGCCGTCGCTTTCTGGTTCGAATCAGGGTGATGCAGCGGCCTGAGTCGATGAAGACGAGGGCTTCGACGGAGGCGGCGGCGGTGCTCGAGCGGTAGAGAAGGGAGTGCGAGGAAGAAGACGACTGGAGGAAATGGAAAAGACCTAGGTCGTGGTTATTTATAAGGAGGGGCCGACTGAGACGGCGCGAGAAACGAGGGGACCAAGACCTCATTATCCAGCAGCCCCGACGCCTCGATTTTCGGGAAGGCCATTAAAGACGGAGATCCGTTGAAGATATGATGGATTAAAATATAAGTTTTATTGAAGATGACATCATGATGATTTAACCTGGACCCAGATGATGACCTCACGGCGGGTTACAATTCTCACACAAGACAGAAGACTGAAGGCCAGCTCATAAGGTTTTTTGAAGATTGACATGAACCGGTTCAAATCAATCTGGGGCCTAATGTCGGGGATATAACTATTTGAGTAAGCCGGCCCAGGAGGGGCCGGGTTACGCAAAGAGTACTCATCGTGAAGGAAGCCCAAGACCCAGCATGAGGACGGCGGTTCAATAAAGGGTCTAAGGCCCATAGGCGATTTTTGGCCCATAGTGGTTAAACCGCCATAACGACATGACTTGTATTATAAGGTAGAATTAACTAGTCACCGAGCCGAACACTGTTTATAAGCCGTCCGGGACTCCGTAAGACGCAGGGCATCAACCCGTGTACATAAGGGGACGACCCGCCGGCGGCTTAGGGCAAGAGACAACAGATCGAGAGCCAGGCATAGCGTATCTCGCTCCCTGGTCATCGAAACCTCAAGCAATACCAACCCAACTAGACGTAGGCCTTCCTTCACCGTAAGGGGCTGAACTAGTATAAACTCTCGTGTCCTTTGTCCCGATTAACCCCTTTAAGCTTCCTAGTTGCGATGGCTCCACGACTAAGTCCTTGCAAGAGGACATCTGCCGTGAAAATTCCACGACACACACCATCTCCTCCGACAGCGACTCAGCCCTGCCTTCCCAGCGCGATTCACCACCGACGACTTTCTCTGCCTCGACCGTCGTTGCATCATCATCCACCCCCACCGGTGTCTCGCGCCCCACGCCCCGTCCGACGGTCGCCGGGGGTGGCCCTGCGCCGTCTCCCATGGTGCATGATGCTGACGACGCTCGTCCGCCTCCAACCTCACAGGCCATGCCCTCCGCCTTCAAGCCATATGACAGCTCCACCTCCTCCTTCCTCAGCCTTGGATCCTCATCCATTGTGTTCTCCTCCATAGCATCCTCCCCCGGTAAGACCACGCCTGCCCATGCTCCTTCTCCAGTTACACCTGCATCTTTGCCGATCGCACCGGGGTCTCCCAACGCTCAACACATAACTGCCCCCTTGCCCTTCGCTGCAGACTCGTCCGCCCATGAGAACTTGGTGCGCAAGTTACGCCATAGTGCCAAGCGATCCAAGGACAAGGCCATGAGCCTCAGGCGCAGCGCACGCATCGCCGCCAAGGAGCCCAAGGTGTTCACTGACATGACCATTAGGGTTGTTCGTGCCAAAGCTGCTCGTCTCTCTGCTTCTGAGGTCGCCCAGGCCCTTGAGAATGCCATCCACGAATCACAACTGGATGTCCCAGATGCACCACCTGCCTCCGCCGCGGCTCTCGCAGAAATCGCCATCCTCTATGGTGCGGATGACGGAGCTGCCTCTACCATCGCTCGTGCAGACGACGAGGATGACGCTGCTGGTGATGCTTCCGTGCCCTAATGTGTTCCCAACGCCTGCCGCGCCATGACGGCGCCCCGACGTTCTGGCGCACACCTCGGTCCTGGCATGGCGTTACCCCCCTTATTTTCTATTTTCTTATGAGAGTCTGGAGCTGCATGTCACATGCCTCCTTGTATCAGTCCGTCCGTACTAGTTATCTTATCTTTCCAACCACCCAACCTATGTCATGGTGCCTCACTGTTTCCTATGAGTAATGCCAAACTATCTATCTGCTCATGGAATGTCAGAGGGTTGGGTGATGACTCCAAGTGTAGTGATGTACTGTCTGAACTGATTGCTATAAACCCGCAATGCGCCCTCCTGCAATAATCAAAACTTCACCAGATAAATGAAAAAAAATTACCTCCTTCCTGCCACGCTCCCTGGATAAGAAAATGTTCCTCCCCGCGAATGGTTCTGCGGGGGGAATTGTCTCTGCCGTCAACTCCAATCAACTTAATGTAATTGCCTTCGTACACCACAATTTCGCCACTTCACTCAAACTCTCCTCCCTCGCTCACCCAACACACTTTTTTATCACCAACGTCTACGCTCCCTCCAACCGCTCCCTTAAACAGGCCTTCCTCGATGAGCTCAAGCAAATCAAAGAAGACGATCACACGCCGTGGCTAATCGTCGGTGACTTCAACCTCATTCGTTTCTCCCACGAAAAGAATAACCAAAATTGTCGCCAACGAGATGCCGATGCCTTTAATGCGCTAATCAACGACCTAGCCTTGATAGAGCTACCCTTATTAGACCGCAGGTTCACGTGGACAAACAATAGGCCATCTCCTACACTTGAACGACTTGACCGCGCCTTCTTTAATCTAGCTTGGAACTCACACTTTCCAAACACCACACTCTCGTCACTCACGCGGATTACTTCTGACCACGTCCCCTTAATCATCCAAGTGCAAACTAACGTACCCCGCCCCGCCACTTCCGGTTTGAATCACACTGGACCACCTCAACGGATTGTCACAAAATCATCCAACTATGTTGGGCCCCAAACACACAAGTGGACCGCAACCTAACATCTACTGCCATCCTATCAAAAGCCCTTAAATATACTCGGACCGCGCTCAAAAGGTGGGCTCGACGATGTTCATCAGCCCAACTACGAGAAATCGCTGCAAAAAGGATCATTAACTATGTTGACCTCAAGGAAGAATCTAGACCCCTCTCCGCTGCCGAGAAAATGCTACGATCCGTAACCACGGCCTCTCTCCAAACTGCCGCTCGAGAAAAAATGGCATTCTGGAAACAGCGCGGCAAAGTACGTGCTGCAATTGATGGAGAAGAAAACACCGAATATTTCCATGCCGTCGCATCACAACGCCTACGGAAAAACTCAATCACTTCTCTCTCCTCGGGAGGGGCCGATTTCCACTTGCATCAGCAAAAGGCAACCATTCTCAAAGACCACTTCACATCCATCATTGGAACCTCACCGCAAACCTCCTGGTCCTTCGACCCAAAGAAATAATACCCACATACGATACCGCAACTCCTCAACCTTGACTTCCCCTTCTCGGAAGACGAGATAAAAGACTCCTTCTTTCAGATGAACCCACTAGCCAGTCCTGGGCCAGATGGCTTCGGCCCTCTATTCTACCGCAAATTCTGGAGCCTCGTCAAACCACACATACTTACGTTCATGAACGACTTCCAGAACTGTGTAGCCCAGACCGAATGCTTAAATCGAGCCCACATAGTTCTCATCCCCAAAAATGAAAACGTCACCACACCTGATGCTTTCAGACCAATCTCACTACAAAACTGTCCTATCAAGGCCGTTGCAAAATCCTAACAAATCGAATAAAACCCTTAATTCTGCTGCTCGTACACGACAACCAAACAAGCTTCATTTCCGGACGATGCATCGCCGAAAACTTTGTCTACACAGCCGACCTCGTCAGCTCCTGCCACTCCAAGAAATCACCAACCATGGTCATCAAACTTGACTTTCGGAAAGCTTTCGACTCTCTATCCTGGGACTCGCTTCTCACCATTCTGCAAATCCGAGGCTTCTCCCACAAATTCTCTGCCTGGATCTCCAATCTTCTGACCACCGGAAAAACCGCCGTCCTACTCAACGGGGTCCCTGGGAACTGGATCAACTGCAAGAATGGTCTTATACAGGGAGATCCAATATCCCCATACCTTTTTATCATTGTCGCTGACTTACTACAACAGATGATCCAACAGGACTGCAACCTACTTCACCTTACCCACCCGTTGTTCTCCCACCTCCCACCCACTGTCCTACAATACGCCGATGACACGCTAATCATAGCCAAAGCCTCTACTGCGGCCGCATCACAACTAAAAGACATCCTGGACAGGTTCGCCCTAGCAACTGGCCTTAATATCAACTACTCAAAAACCACGCTCGTCCCACTGCATGTCACTGTTGGGGAACGTAGCAGAAATTCAAAATTTTCTACGCAACACCAAGATCTATCTATGGAGAAACCAGCAACGAGGGGAAGGAGAGTGCATCTACATACCCTTGTAGATCGCTAAGCGGAAGTGTTCAAGTGAACGGGGTTGATGGAGTCATACTCGCCGTGATCCAAATCACCGATGATCCTAGTGCCGAACGGACGGCACCTCCGCGTTCAACACACGTACAGCCCGGTGACGTCTCCCACGCCTTGATCCAGCAAGGGAAGAAGGAGAGGTTGAGGAAGACTCCGTCCAACAGCAGCATGACGGTGTGGTGGTGGTGGAGGAGCGCCGAACTCCAGCAGGGCTTCGCCAAGCACTACGAGAGACGAGGAGGGAGAGAGGTAGGGTTGCGCCAAGAGAGAGATCAAATCATGTGTTGGGCAGCCCCCAAACCTCAACTATATATAGGGGGAGGGGAGGGGGCTGCGCCCCCTCTAGGGTTCCCACCCCAAGGGGTGCGGCAGCCCCAGATCCCATCTGGGGTGGCAGCCAGAAGGGGGAGAAGGGGGAGGCGCACCTGGGGTGGGCCTTAGGGCCCATCTGCCCTAGGGTTTGCCCCCTCTCCTCTTGGAGGCGCCTTGGGCCATGGTGGGAGGCGCCCCAGCCCACCTAGGGGATGGTCCCTTCCCACTATTGGCCCATGTAGGCCTCCGGGGCTGGTGGCCCCTCCCGGTGGACCCCCGGACCCCTCCGGTGGTCCCGGTACACTACCTGTGATGCCCAGAACACTTCCGGTGGCCAAAACCATACTTCCTATATATAAATCTTTACCTCCGGACCATTCCAGAACTCCTCGTGACGTCCGGGATCTCATCCGAGACTCCGAACAACATTCGGTAACCGCGTACATACCTTCCCTATAACCCTAGCGTCATCGAACCTTAAGTGTGTAGACCCTACGGGTTCGGGAACCATGTAGACATGACCGAGACAACTCTCCGGCCAATAACCAACAGTGGCATCATGAGCTAGGTATATTGCGTAGATTCCATGCATGAGTAGAACACAAAGTAGTTGTGGGCGTTGATTTTGTTCAATATGCTTATCGTTACTAGTCCAATCTTGATTTGGCGGCATTGTGGGATGAAGCGGACCAGACCGACCTTACACGTACACTTACGTGAGACAGGTTCCACCGACTGACATGCACATGTTGCATAAGGTGGCTAGCGGGTGCCAGTCTCTCCCACTTTAGTCGGATCGGATTCGATGAAAAGGGTCCTTATGAAGGGTAAATAGCAATTGGCATATCACGTTGTGGTTTTTGCGTAGGTAAGAAATGTTCTTGCTAGAAACCCATAGTAGCCACGTAAAACATGCAAACAACAATTGGAGGACGTCTAACTTGTTTTTGCAGGGTATGCTATGTGATGTGATATGGCCAAGAAGAATGTGATGAATGATATGTGATGTATGAGATTGATCATGTTCTTGTAATAGGAATCACGACTTGCATGTCGATGAGTATGACAACCGGCAGGAGCCATAGGAGTTGTCTTAATTTATTTATGACCTGCTTGTCAACATAAACGTCATGTAATTACTTTACTTTATTGCTAACCGTTAGCTGTAGTAGTAGAAGTAATAGTTGGCGAGACAACTTCATGAAGACACGATGATGGAGATCATGGTGTCATGCCGGTGACGATGATGATCATGGAGCCCCGAAGATGGAGATCAAAAGGAGCAAAGTGATGATGGCCATATCATGTCACTATTTGATTGCATGTGATGTTTATCATGTTTATACATCTTATTTGCTTAGAACGACGGTAGTAAATAAGATGATCCCTCATTAAAATTTCAAGAAAGTGTTCCCCTAGCTGTGCACCGTTGCGAAAGTTTGTCGTTTCGAAGCACCACGTGATGATCGGGTGTGATAGATTCTTACGTTCACATACAACGGGTGTAAGCCAGATTTACACACGCGAAACACTTAGGTTGACTTTATGAGCCTAGCATGTACAGACATGGCCTCGGAACACAAGAGACCGAAAGGTCGAGCATGAGTTGTATGGTAGATACGATCAACATGAAGATGTTCACCGATGATGACTAGTCCGTCTCACGTGATGATCGGACACGGCCTAGTTGACTCGGATCATGTAATCACTTAGATGACTAGAGGGATGTCTATCTGAGTGGGAGTTCATAAGATGAACTTAATTATCCTGAACATAGTCAAAAGATCTTTGCAAATTATGTCGTAAGCTCGCGCTTTAGTTCCACTGTTTAGATACGTTCCTAGAGAAAATATAGTTGAAAGTTGACAGTAGCAATTATGCAGATAGTAGAAGGCTTATGTCCTTAATGCACCGCTCGGTGTGCTGGACCTCGAACGTGGTCTGTGGATGTTGCGAACATCTGACATACACGTTTTGATGACTACATGATAGTTCGGTAATGTTAAATGGTTTAGAATTGAGGCATGGAAGACATTTTTGAAATGTCGCGGAACATATGAGATGTTTCGAGGGCTGAAATTGGGATTTCAGGCTCATGCCCACGTCAAGAGGTATAAGACCTCCGACGATTTTCTTAGCCTGCAAACTAAGGGAGAAAAGCTCAATCGTTGAGCTTGTGCTCAGATTGTCTGAGTACAACAATCACTTGAATCGAGTGGGAGTTGATCTTCCAGATAAGATAGTGATGTTTCTCCAAAGTCAATGCCACCAAGCTGCTAGAGCTTTGTGATGAACTATAACATATCAGGGATAGATATGATGATCCTTGAGATATTCGCGATGCTTGACACCGTGAAAGTAGAAGTCAAGTAGGAGCATCAATTGTTGATGGTTAGTTAAAAATCACTAGCTTCAAGAAGGGCAAGGGCAAGAAAGGGATACTTCATGAAACGACAAGTCAGTTGCTGCTCAAGTGAAGAAACCCAAAGTTGAACCCAAGCCCGAGACTAAGTGCTTCTATAATAAGGGGAACAACCACTGGAGCGGAATTACCCTAGATACTTGGTAGATGAGAAGGCTGGCAAGGTCGATAGAAGTATATTGGATATACATTATGTTAATGTGTACTTTATTAGTACTCCTAGTAGCAGCAGGGTATTAGATACCGGTTCGGTTGCTAAGTGTTAGTAACTCGAAATAAAAGGCTACAGAATAAACGGAGACTAGCTAAAGGTGAGATGACGATGTGTGTTGGAAGAGTTTCCAAGGTTGATGTGATCAAACATCGCACACTCCGTCTACCATCGGGATTGGTGTTAAACCTAAATAATTGTTATTTGGTGTTTGCGTTGAGCATAGACATGATTGGATTATGTCTATCGCAATACGGTTATTCATTTAAGGAGAATAATGGTTACTTTGTTTATTTGAATAATACCTTCAGTGGTCTTACACCTAAAATGAATGGTTTATTGAATCCCGGTCGTAGTGATGCACATGTTCATGCCAAAAGATATAAGATAGTAATGATAGTACCACATACTTGTGGCACTGCAATTTTAGTCACAATGGTATAAAACGCATGAAGAAGCTCCATGTTGATGGATCTTTGGACTCGCTTGATTTTGAATCACTTGAGACATGCAAATCATACCGCATGGGCAAGATGACTGAAAGGCCTCGTTTTTCAGTAAGATGGAACAAGAAAGCAACTTGTTGGAAGTAATACATTTTGATGTGTGCAGTCCAATGAGTGATGAGGCACGCAGTGGATATCGTTATGTTCTTACTTCACAGATAATTTGAGTAGATGTTGAGTATATTTACTTGATGAAACACAAGTCTGAATTATTGAAAGGTTCAAGTAATTTCAGAGTGAAGTTGAAGATCGTCGTGACAAGAGGATAAAATGTCTATGATATGATCATAGAGATTTATATCTGAGTTACGAGTTTGGCACACAATTAAGACATTGTGGAAATTGTTTCACGACTAATATCGCCGGGAACACCATAGTGTGATGGTGTGTACGAACATCATAACTGCACCCTATTAGATATGGTGCATGTCATGATGTTTCTTATCGAATTACCACTATCGTTTATGGGTTAGGCATTAGAGACAACCACATTCACTTTAAATAGGGAACCACACAAATCCGTTGAAACGACACCGTATGAACTATGGTTTGAAGAAACCTAAGCTGTTGTTCCTTAAAAGTTTGGGGCTACGACGCTTATAAGAAAAAGTTTCAGGCTGATAAGCTCGAACCCAAAGCGGATAAATGCATCTTCGTAGGACACCCAAAAACAGTTGGGTATACCTCCTGTCTCAGATCCGAAAGCAATAGGGATTGTTTCTGAAATCGGGTCCTTTCTCGAGGAAAAGTTTCTCTCGAAAGAATTGAGTGGGAGGATGGTGGAGACTTGATGAGGTTACTGAACCGTCACTTCAACTAGTGTGTAGCAGGGCACAAGAAGATGTTCCTGTGGCACCTACACCAATTAAAGTGGAAGCTTATGATAGTGATCATGAAACTTCGGATCAAGTCACTACCAAACCTCGTAGGACGACAAGGATGCGTGCTATTTCAAAGTGGCACGTGTTCATGTCTTGGAAGTCATGTTGCTAGACAACAATGAACCTACGAGCTATGGAGAAGCAATGGTGGGCCCGGATTCTGATGAATGGCTCGAGGCCATAAAATTCGAGAGAGGATCCATGTATGAAAACAAAGTGTAGACTTTGGCAGAACGGCTCGATGGTCGTGAGGCTGTTGAGTACTGATGGATTTTAAAAGGAAGACGGACAATGATGGTGAATGTCACCATTGAGAAAGCTCGACTTGTCATTAAGATGTTTCCCGACAAGTTCAAGGAGTTGACTACGGTGAGACTTTCTCACTCGTAGCGATGCTAAGAGTCTGTTGGAATTATATTAGCAGTCACTGCATTATTTGTGAAATCTTGCAGATAGGATGTCAAAAACATTGTTTCCTCACGATTTTCTTGAGGAAAGGTTGTATGTGATACAACCAGAAGGTTTTAACAATCCTGAAAGATGCTAACAAGCATGCGAAGCTCCATCAATCCTTCTAAGGACTGGAGTAAGCATCTCGGAGTTGGAATATACGCTTTGATGATGATCAAAGATTTTGGGTTTATACAAAGTTTATGAGAAACTTGTATTTCCAAAGAAGTGAGTGGGAGCACTATAGAATTTCTGATGAGTATATGTTGTTGACATATTGTTGATCGGAAATTATGTAGAATTTCTAGGAAGCATGCAGAGTTATTTGAAAAGTGTTTTTCAATGGAAAACCTGGATTAGGCTACTTGAGTATTGAGCATTAAGATCTATAAGGATAGATCAAAACGCTTAATAGTACTTTCAAATGAATACATACCGTGACAAGATTTTGAAGAAGTTCAAAATGGATCGGCAAAGGAGTTCTTGGCTGTGTTATAAGGTATGAACATTGAGTAAGACTTGAAACCTGACCGCGGCAGAATAGAGAGAAAGGACGAAGGTCGTCCCCTATGCTTTGGACGTAGGCTCTACAGTATGCTATGCCGTGTACCGCACCTGAAGTGTGCCTTGCCATGAGTCAGTCAAGGGGTACAAGAGTGAGACAAGAATGGATCACAGCACAGTGGTCAAAGTTATCCTTAGTAACTAGTGGACTAAGGAATTTTCTCGATTATGGAGGTGGTAAAAGAGTTCGTCGTAAAGGGTTACGCCGATGCAAACTTTGACACTAATCCAGATTACTCTGAGTAGTAAACTGGATTTGTATAGTAGAAAAGTTATTTGGAATAGATCCAAATAGAGCGTGGTAACTGCATCTACAAGATGACATAGAGATTCGTAAAGCACACTCGGATCTGAAAGGTTCAGACCCGTTAACTATAGCATCTCTCACAAGCGTAACATGATCAAACCCTAAACTCTTGGGTGTTAGTCACATGGGGATGTGACCTTGAGTGTTAATCACATAACGAGGTGAACTGGATTATTGACTCTAGTGCAAGTGGGAGACTATTGGAAATATGCCCTAGAGGCAATAATAAATTAGTTATTATTGTATTTCCCTGTTCGTGATAATCGTTTATTATCCATGCTAGAATTGTATTGATAGGAAACTCAGATACATGTGTGGATACATAGACAACACCATGTCCCTAGTAAGCCTCTAGTTGACTAGCTCGTTGATCAATAGATGGTTACGGTTTCCTGACCATGGACATTGGATGTTGTCGGTGTCAAAACCAGCGGATCTCGGGTAGGGGGTCCCGATCTGTGCGTCAAGGTCGGATGGTAACAGGAGACAACGGACACTTTATTTTACCCAGGTTCAGGCCCTCTCGATGGAGGTAAAACCCTACTCCTGCTAGATTAATATTGATGATATGGGTAGTACAAGAGTAGATCTACCACGAGATCAAGGAGGCTAAACCTTAGAAGCTAGCCTATGGGTATGATGATGGTTATGATGTGTTCGTCCTACGGACTACAACCCTCCGGTTTATATAGGCACCATATAGGGTTAGGGTTACACAGAGTCGGTTACATTGGTAGGAGATCTTGAATATCCGCACGCCTAGCTTGCCTTCCACGCCAAGGAAAGAACCTTCCGGACACGGGACGAAGTCTTCAATCTTGTATCTTCATAGTCCTGGAGTCCGGCTGAAGATATAGTTCGGCTATCCGAACACCCCCTAATCCAGGACTCCCTCAGTAGCCCCCGAACCAGGCTTCAATGACGTCGAGTCCAGCGCGCAAATTTGTCTTCGGCATTGCAAGGCGGGTTCCCCCTCCGAATCTTGTGTACCTGTATGAATAATGTCCGTAGCGCTCCTCGGTCTCGGTGCCCAATAATTGCCGTCTTCCACATGTTGAACGAATGCGAAAAGCCCGGGGGTGTTTTTATATTCACACCCTTGGTCATATAAATGAGCCGCCTATTTAACGGGATGGGGATCTAGATCCAAACCACATCTTCTTCTCCCCGCGAGTTATCATCAGAGCGTCTCCAGCAAAGGTCCATTCCAACATGGCCAGCCGTCGTAGCTCCTCCCCTCGCCCCTCCAGCCCCGAATCTGGAGACTGGGAGAGTTGCACCATCCCACACAGCGAGCTAGTGTCACTGCAGGCCAAAGGATTCCTTCCCCAAGCATATATGGTCCCGGTCCGAGCCGGACTCGCCACCTACAACGGCGGCAAGCAAGCGGAGAGCACCCCCAATCCTTCTAAAGGAGAGCGGGTGTGCCTCGTCCCTTATTTATAAACGGGTCTGGGATTTCCAATTCATCCATTCCTCCGCGGGCTTCTGGAGTTCTACGGCCTCCAGCTGCACAACCTCACACCTGGCTCCGTGCTACATATTGCAGGCTTTGTTGCCCTTTGCGAGCTATTTTTAGGCGTCGAGGCTCATTTTGCACTATGGAAGAGGTTGTTCTGCTTGGTGCCCCGTTCTCAAAAGGGGTCTATATACCAAGTGGGCGGAGCCGAAATATGGCGCATCGCCGGGACCGGATACCTATCCGGAACCCCAAAGAAGGCGTCCGAGGACTGGCCTTCAGAATGGTTCTACATCGATGACGTCCCGCTGCCGGACCCTGTCCGGGTCGGCCTCCCTGAGTTCAGCATGGCTCCCTTAAAGAAACGCTTAAGTTGGCGTCCGCGGAGCTCTCAGAGAGAAAGCAACAGAGACGTTCTTTACCTGATGGGCCGGATAAGACTATTGGCTCATTCCGGACTAACCATGATTGGAGTCATGGCCGCATGTATTATGCGGGGGGTGCAGCCGCTTCAATATAGGAGTCACCCCATGTGGGATTTCAACGGGGAGGATGATGCCACCCGCTACGGCCACAAGGGGCCAGACACAGCTGCCGCTCTAGTAAAGATTCTAACATCTTTGTACAAGGGAGAAAAGGAGGACTTCCTCCGCGTAAACCCACGGGCCGGATTCACTATGTATGAACCTCCAAGTTGGGTAAGTGAACAATTGCACTTGCCCGCTTATTTAATGCTCCCATGACTAGATACGTAATCTGGTGATTTCAATGCAGGAGCTTCGACAGGAGGTAAAGGATATCAACAGCTGCCCTCCACACCCTGAGGACCCAGAATGGTCCCTCGATCCGGACTCCGAAGAGGATCCGGACATATCGGTGGAGCTCATCGACGGGGTGTTCCACCAGTTAAGCAAAGATAATACCTTGGTGGCCATTATGGCTGATTATCCCGGGTTAATCCCGGCCTCCCAAGTGACAGAAACCGGAGTGTTTATTCCCACAAGAGAGATTCCGTCCTTACATATTCCGGTGTTCCTGACGACAACCGTATTTTACAGTGGAGATTTCCGAGGAGGGAGGCCGAACCTGCGGCGGCTAGCCAACGAGGAGCCGCCGGGCCCTGTGGGGTAAAAAGGGATGAAGTCCGGACTGAGAGTTCGGCACAAAGGTATAACGCGCCTTCTGTCTTCCTGGCGTTATTCTGTCAGGGCATGTTAACATCCGTACTGTTTCCAGGACGAAGAGGCCTCGCCGGACTATATCCGGAGGCGCCACCAACCGCGCCTCTACCAGCCAGGCCCCAACGTCTGGTCCGGAGGTGGAGACAAATACCAGGCTTGCGCCGGACGCTCCTCCAACAGAGGACGCGGACCGGTTATCTGCCACAAATTCAGAAGTGGAGAGCGCCATGAACCATAGGCGTCGCCGGACAGTTCTACGTGACGCTTGTTTCTCCCGAGAGGCCTTAAACGCCTTCAATTCGGGAGATGCGTACCTTCGTGCTGCTCAAGATGGTTTAGCCAGAGCCACGGAGCAGTATGTGAAAGACATACGGGTAAGAAAATTTAAATATATATATATATACCAGTATCCCCCGAGACTTGAAACATTTAAACTAACTGATTTAAGGATCATATAATATGTAGGTTCTTACTGAGAAGAACACCGTGCTGTCCCAGGAGCTGGAAAAGTGCAAGGCCCAACTAGAGGCCGCACTAGCCGCAACAGGGGAGCCCGAAGGGACCCCCTCAGGTACGATATACGTTGAGAGATTGGTATTGTGTGGCTTATGTGCGAATCTGACAATTAATGTTGCAGATGGTGTCGGACTAGATCCGGAGAGGCAACAACTCTTACGCCAGTTAAAGGCTGGCGAGAGTACGTTGACAAGGGTGAGGCGAGAGAAGAATGATCTTCAGGATGCCAACACCAAGCTGGATGTTGAACTGAAAGACGTTCGTGGACAGCTATCTGACTCCATGAAGGAGAATCAGCGTCTTCGACGCGGCATATTTAGTAAGTGCTTGAGCGAACTCTTGAAAAAGGAGTTCGGCGAGGAAGACGAATAACATAATTATGTCTGTAGGTACGCTCACGGGTCGTCCTGCAGAGGAGATGCCCGGTTCTATGGGTGACCTTCTCCCCGAACTCCTGCAACTGCACGAACGAATTCGGCGGGCAATGCAAGGGGTTGCCCGGGCCTTATGGCCTGCCCACTCCACGCCCGAGGGCCTTGGAGAGCTTGCAGAGAAGCTGACGGGAGCTCGGCGGCGCATCCGGTTGTGGAAGATATCAGCCTGCCGACAAGGCGCGAGGGAGGCCTGGGCCATGGTGAAGACCCGCTTTACGAAGTCTGACCCCAATCACATGGCCGAGGTCGGACCAGTGGGGCCTGATGGGAAGGAGATCCCTGTGAGCTTGGTGTATGGCCAGGTAGAGCTGGCCGCAAAGTATTCCCAACAGGACTGTAAATTAGACAGCCTGTTAGATGGTATAGAGGAGGAATACGATCAGTCAAGATGACTATGTAATTTATAATTGACATGTGTAATGCCTTCTAGCCGGATTGTAGATCGTTTGTCGTTCCTGACCTTTTCGCTTCGACCTCGGGACCTGACGGTCCGGAGTGTGTCCGAATACCATAACGGCTATATAAAAGCCGGGATATGCATGGAGACCAGGCGTAGGGGTCATTAGTGCTTTATCAGACAAGTGCCCAACTAGTTATGTTATATTACATGGTTAGTAAGAAACATCTTCCAGAGAGAATAGTTCGGTTAAGGGTTCCTTTCGCTGGGGTGGCGTGCCCTAAAGTGCACGTCCGAACTGCAAATGCAGAAGATCATCTGGGGGCATGTATAAAATAAAAAGGTTCATCTTTAGTTCACCGACCGAATATTCCCTTAAGAACACTAGCTTTCGGCTTCACCCAGTCTGAGGTACACATCCGGCTTATCCGGCAGTAACAATCGCAGAGGTGCTCCCTTTACCGCCTAGCCGAACAATCGGGAACGTAGGGGTAAGCACAGGAGCCAGGCAACCCAGCTTGGCCAAAACTTAAGTCATATCGATGCATATAATGGCGAAGAAAAGGTGCATGCGGAAGTCTGACGCATGCGTTGGGTGTGAAACCCATATAGACAAGCTTCTGTTAAAGAAGCCCCCAGGTTTAAGGAGCGCGGATAGCGCGTCACATAATGAGCCTTTTAAGGGCTAGAAAAGAAAACAGTAGTAGACAAAGTAAAAAAAAGGTATAAGTGTAAATAATGGACAGAGGAAGGAGACAAACACAGAGTCCGGCGCTAGGCATAGAATCTTCGGAGACGTGTGGCGTTCCATGGGTTCGGCTCGAGTCGGTTGTCCGACGCATCTCGCAGGCGGTACGCTCCACCAGTTAGGACTTGGTCGATTATGAATGGACCTTCCCATTTGGGCTTGAGTTTGTTCTTTTGCTTATCCGGCAGGCGCAGAACTAGTTCACCAACGTTGTAATTTTTGGCCCGTACTTCTCCGCTTTGATATCTTCGAGCTTGTTGTTGATAGAATGCGGAACGGGACTTAGCCACATCACACTCTTCCTCTAAGGCGTCCAGGTTGTCCTGCCGATCAAGCTCGGCTTCTCTTTCTTCGTACATGCGCACTCGAGGTGAGTCATGAATTATGTCGCAGGGCAGAATCGCCTTAGCACCGTACACCATAAAGAATGGCGTGAATCCGGTGGTACGATTTGGCGTGGTTCGCAGCCCCCAGAGTACGGAGTCGAGCTCCTCTACCCAGTGCATATCGGATTCCTTGAGGGACCGCACTAGTCTGGGTTTGATGCCGCTCATGATGAGACCATTTGCACGTTCGACCTGACCATTAGTTTGTGGGTGATAGACGGAAGCGTAGTCGAGCTTAATGCCCAAGTTTTTGCACCACAGCTTTACTTCATCAGAGGTGAAGTTTGTGCCGTTATCGGTGATAATGCTGTGGGGGACACCATAACGGTGTATGACCCCGGATACGAAGTCTATCACAGGTCCGGATTCAGCCGTCTTGACAGGCTTGGCTTCTATCCATTTGGTGAATTTATCCACCATGACCAATAAGTATTTTTTCTTGTGGGTTCCGCCTTTAAGGGGTCCCACCATATCGAGCCCCCAGACCGCGAAAGGCCAAGTGATGGGGATAGTTCGGAGGGCGTTGGGTGGCATATGGCTTTGGTTGGCAAAGAGCTGGCAACCGACGCACCGTTTGACTAGGTCCTGAGCGTCTGCTCTAGCCGTCGGCCAATAGAAGCCAGTACGGAAAGCCTTGCTTACAAGGGACCGAGCCGCGGCGTGATGGCCACCGAGTCCGGCATGAATTTCAGCCAACAGACTCCGCCCTTCCTCTTCGGAGATACACCTTTGAAGGACTCCTGTAGTGCTTTTCTTATATAGCTCTCCCTCGTGGACTTTATAGGCTTTAGATCGCCGCACTATGCAGTGTGCCTCGTTTTGGTCCTCGGGGAGTTCCTGCCTAGTAAGGTAGGCTAGGAATGGTTCCGTCCACGGGGCGATGACCGCCATTATTGCGTGGGCTGAGGGTGTAATTTCGGTGGCGGGGCCGCCGATTATGTCTGATTGTTCGGCATTGGGTTGTGCGGTTATGCCCGGGCTATTATCCGAGGGTTCCCCCTCCCATGTTACGGATGGTTTGAATAATCTTTCTAAGAAGATGTTGGGGGGGGACTGCATCTCGTTTTGCTCCAATGCGTGCCAGGACGTCCGCTGCCTGATTATTTTCTCGGGCTATGTGATTGAACTCCAGTCCCTCGAACCGAGCTGACATTTTTAGTACGGCATTGCGATAAGCTGCCATTTTTGGGTCTTTGGCGTCGAAGTCGCCATTTATTTGGGATATCGCGAGGTTTGAGTCCCCGCGTACTTCCAGGCGTTGAATGCCCATGGATACCGCCATCCGGAGGCCATGTAGAAGGGCCTCGTATTCGGCTGCATTGTTGGAGTCCGTGTACATAATTTGGAGTACATATTGGACTGTATCTCCTGTAGGGGACGTCAAAACGACGCCAACCCCCAGTCCGGCCAGCATTTTGGAGCCGTCTAAATGCATGATCCAGTTTGAGTACGTGTCGTACTCTTTAGGGAGTTCGGCCTCTGTCCATTCGGCGACGAAGTCGGCTAGGACTTGCGATTTAATTGCTCGCCGTGGCTTGTAGGTTATATCGAACGGGAGGAGCTCTATGGCCCATTTTGCTATCCGGCCTGTTGCATCGCGGTTGTTGATAATATCGTTGAGTGGTACTTCCGAGGCTACTGTAATAGAACACTCTTGAAAGTAGTGTCGTAGCTTCCGGGATGCCATGAATACCGCGTATGCGATTTTTTGATAATGCGGGTACCGTGATTTGCATGGTGTGAGGACAGTGGACACGTAGTAAACCGGCCTTTGAAGGGGTAATTTGTGTCCGTCCGTTATCCGTTCGACGACGAGTACTGCGCTAACAACTTGATGGGTTGCGGCAATGTACAATAGCATGGGTTCGCCGGTATTCGGCGCGGCCAGGACGGGGTTTGTTGCCAAGATGGCCTTTATTTCCTCGAGTCCGGCCGTGGCAGCGTCCGTCCACTCAAAGTGTTCGGTGCGCCTAAGGAGGCGGTAAAGGGGTAGTGCCTTTTCTCCCAAGCGGGAGATGAAGCGGCTTAAGGCCGCCACGCATCCGGTGAGTTTCTGAATTTGCTTGAGATCTTTTGGGACATCCAATTGTGACAGAGCTCGGATTTTAGCTGGATTTGCTTCAATTCCTCTACCAGATACAATGAAGCCCAGGAGCTTTCCAGCTGGGACGCCGAAAACACATTTTTCCGGATTGAGCTTGATGTCGTATTTTCGCAGGTTGTCGAATGTAAGTCTCAAGTCGTCTACTAGAGATTCGACGTGTCTTGATTTAACGACCACATCATCTACGTATGCCTCAACTATTTTGCTGATCTGGTTTGCCAAACATGTTTGAATCATGCGCTGATATGTCGTGCCGGCGTTTTTGAGCCCAAAGGGCATTGTGTTGAAGCAGAATGGGCCGTATGACGTGATGAATGCTGTTGCAGCTTGGTCGGATTCTGCCATCTTTATTTGATGGTAACCGGAGTATGTGCCGAGGAAACACAGGGAATCGTGTCCTGCGGTGGCATCGATGATTTGATCAATTCGAGGGAGGGGAAAGGGATCCTTTGGGCAGGCCTTATTAAGGTCTTTGAAGTCGACACACAGGCACCAGGATTTGTCCTTTTTGGTACCATTACCAGGTTTGCTAGCCAGTCGGGGTGTTTGATATCTCTAATGAATCCGGCCTCCAATAATTTGGCTAGCTCCTCTCCCATGGCCTGTCTCTTTGGTTCGGAGAAGCGCCGAAGGGTTTGTTTGACAGGTTTGAATCCTTCCTGGATATTTAAGCTGTGCTCGGCCAGCCTACGTGGGATTCCTGGCATATCTGATGGGTGCCAAGCGAAAATATCCCAGTTCTCTCCTAGGAACTCGCGCAGTGCGGTGTTTACATCAGGGCTCAATTGTGCCCCGATGGAGGCTGTTTTATTCGGGTCCGTTGGGTGGACCTGGAATTTGACTAGTTCATCCGCTGGTTTGAAGTATGTGGATTTGGATCTCATATCGAGTATCACATCATCCCTGCTAACCGTGGATCGCAGCGCCGTCAGCTCTTCGGCCGCTAAGGCTTCATATAGTGCCTCGAGGGCCAATGCGGCTGTCTTGTTTTCGGCGCGGAGTGATATGTCCGGATCACTAGCGAGAGTGATAATTTCGTTTGGCCCAGGCATCTTAAGCTTCATGTACCCGTAATGGGGTATGGCTTGGAAAACTGTGAATGCCTCTCGTCCTAATATAGCGTGATATCCGCTTCTGAACGGGGCCACCTGGAACGTGATTTGTTCGGACCTGTAATTATCCAGCGTGCCGAATACCACATCTAATGTGATCTTTCCGGTGCAGCGCGCTTCCTGACTGGGGATTATTCCTCTAAAGGTTGTGCTGCTTCGCTCCATGCGGTTCCAGTCTATTTCCATCTTTTGGAGGGTTTCCTCGTAGATGAGGTTCAATCCGCTGCCTCCGTCCATAAGTACCTTTGCGAGGCGACAGCCGTCCACTATGGGACTGAGAACCAATGCGGCTGGCGCTCTGGCTGTTCGGAATTTAGGTTCGTCGCTCGCATTGAAGGTGATGGCAGTATTGCTCCATGGATTTATGGTCGCTACTTGGTAGACTTCGGCGAGGCTGCGAAGTGTTCTTTTTCGCATGTTATTTGATGCGAAAGTCTCGGAGATTGTGAGAACGGTACTGAAATTCTCGGGCTGGTTTCCTTCGACCTCTGGATTTAGGAGGTCCTCGCCAATTTTGGCCACCTGCCGGAGTATCCAACATGCCCTGAGGCTGTGAGTTGGGGTGGCATCCTCTGTACTATGAACTTTGCAGGGTCCATCGAGCCACCTTTCTAGCACGGTTCCGTGCCCCCTAGAGGGTTTTGATTTTTTATTTAATCCGGGCGCTTTGCTGTAGTGCGCCCTTTTGATTCGGACGGGATTGCTATTCAAGGCCGGATTATCCCAAAATTTAATTTCGGTTTTCCGAGCACTTTCCATCGCACAGTATTTTTGTACTATGGACGCCAAGTCAGCAAAGCGCGTAATATTACGACGACTTATGGCGTTGAGTATCCCCTTGTCCGTGCAGTTACTGCAGAAGATTGAAATCGCGTCTCCCTCGTGGCAGTCCTTTATCCTGTTCATAAGCAGGAGGAATCTGGCCCAGTAATGATGTACTGTTTCTTCGGGCATCTGCTTGATTTGGGAGAGATCGCTTAAGATCGGACGGGCGGAATTCATTAGATCTGATACTTTGCCCGGTTTGCTGTTCGGAGGCCGAACGACCTCCGGATTCCGAGATCCGGAGTCCTGTATGTTTTCCGGTTTGCCTGGTTCCTAGCCCAGGTCTTGGGTTGTATCCTCCCCTCCGTGGATATCCGGTAGGGAGGGTTCCGGAATTCGGACGTAACTGGTCCTTAAGATTGATGAAGGGTCGCCGCATTGTGTTTCCACCACAGCAACATGATGGGTGGCTTGGGGAGAGTTGATTTCCCTTAGATCGGGTTTAGGCCCAACCTGGTCGTAGTTTGTAGCGACCCCCAAGGCGGCGATGCGATCCAGGAGCTCGTTTATGGAGGAGAGCTCCACCGGATCTAGCTGCTCGGCCAATTCCGAGCTGACGCGGAGATTGTTTTCGATGACCCGAGAGGTCACCGTCGGCGTAATGGCCGAACGAGCGGTCATGAGAAAACCACCCAGCCGGAGGGTTTGGCCGATAGCCAAAGCTCCCTCAGTGACGGCGCCGTCTTTAAAGACGGGAAAAGGCATCCTCCCTGATCGCAACGGCACAGAGGAACTCTCAATGAAAACACCAATGTCGGTGTCAAAACCGGCGGATCTCGGGTAGGGGGTCCCGATCTGTGCGTCAAGGTTGGATGGTAACAGGAGACAAGGGACACTTTATTTTACCCAGGTTCGGGCCCTCTCGATGGAGGTAAAACCCTACTCCTGCTAGATTAATATTGATGATATGGGTAGTACAAGAGTAGATCTACCACGAGATCAAGGAGGCTAAACCCTAGAAGCTAGCCTATGGGTATGATGATGGTTATGATGTGTTCGTCCTACGGACTACAACCCTCCGGTTTATATAGGCACCGGGTAGGGTTAGGGTTACACAGAGTCGGTTACATTGGTAGGAGATCTTGAATATCCACACGCCTAGCTTGCCTTCCACGCCAAGGAAAGAACCTTCCGGACACGGGACAAAGTCTTCAATCTTGTATCTTCATAGTCCTGGAGTCCGACTGAAGATATAGTTCGGCTATCCGAACACCCCCTAATCCAGGACTCCCTCAGATGTCGTTGACAAAGGGATCACATCATTAGGAGAATGATGTGATGGACAAGACCCAATCCTAAGCATAGCACAAGATCGTGTAGTTCGTATGCTAAAGCTTTTCTAATGTCAAGTATCATTTCCTTAGACCATGAGATTGTGCAACTCCCGGATACCGTAGGAATACTTTGGGTGTGCCAAACGTCACAACGTAACTGGGTGGCTATAAAGGTGCACTACGGGTATCTCCGAAAGTGTGTGTTGGGTTGGCACGAATCGAGACTGGGATTTGTCACTTCGTGTGACGGAGAGGTAACTCTGGGCCCACTCGGTAGGACATCATCATAATGTGCACAATGTGACCAAGGAGTTGATCACATGATGATGTGTTGCGGAACGAGTAAAGAGACTTGCCGTTAACGAGATTGAACAAGGTATCGGGATACTGACGATCGAATCTCAGGCAAGTACTATACCGGTAGACAAAGGGAATTGTATACGGGATTGATTGAATCCTTGACATCGTGGTTCATCAGATGAGATCATCGTGAAACATGTAGGAGCCAACATGGGTATCCAGATCCCGCTGTTGGTTATTGGCTAGAGAGTTGTCTCGGTCATGTCTACATGGTTCCCGAACCCGTAGGGTCTACACACTTAAGGTTCGATGACGCTAGGGTTATAGGGAAGGTATGTACGCGGTTACCGAATGTTGTTCGGAGTCCCGGATGAGATCCCGGATGTCACAAGGAGTTCCGGAATGGTCCAGAGGTAAAGATTTATATATAGGAAGTATGGTTTTGGCCACCGGAAGTGTTCTGGGCATCACCGGTAGTGTACCGGGACCACCGGAGGGGTCCGGGGGTCCACCGGGAGGGGCCACCGGCCTCGGAGGCCTACATGGGCCAATAGTGGGAAGGGACCAGCCCCTAGGTAAGTGCAAGTGGGAGACTGATGGAAATATTCCCTAGAGGCAATAATAAATTAGTTATTATTGTATTTCCTTGTTCGTGATAATCGTTTATTATCCATGCTAGAATTGTATTGATAGGAAACTCAGATACATGTGTGGATACATAGACAACACCATGTCCCTAGTAAGCCTCTAGTTGACTAGCTCGTTGATCAATAGATGGTTACGGTTTCCTGACCTTGGACATTGGATGTCGTTGATAACGGGATCACATCATTAGGGGAATGGTGTGATGGACAAGACCCAATTCTAAGCAACACCAAGATCTATCTATGGAGAAACCAGCAACAAGGGGAAGGAGAGTGCATCTACATAACCTTGTAGATCGCTAAGCGGAAGCGTTCAAGTGAACGGGGTTGATGGAGTCGTACTCGCCGTGATCCAAATCACCGATGATCCTAGTGCCGAACGGACGGCACCTCCGCGTTCAACACACGTACAGCCCGGTGACGTCTCCCACGCCTTGATCCAGCAAGGGAAGAAGGAGAGGTTGAGGAAGACTCCGTCCAACAGCAGCACCACGGTGTGGTGGTGGTGGAGGAGCGCGGAACTCCAGCAGGGCTTCGCCAAGCACTATGAGAGACGAGGAGGGAGAGAGGTAGGGCTGCGCCAAGAGAGAGATCAAATTGTGTGTTGGGCAGCCCCCAAACCTCAACTATATATAGGGGGAGGGGAGGGGGCTGCGCCCCCTCTAGGGTTCCCACCCCAAGGGGTGCGGCAGCCCCAGATCCCATCTGGGGTGGCGGCCACAAGGGGGAGAAGGGGGAGGCGCACCTCGGGTGGGCCTTAGGGCCCATCTGCCCTAGGGTTTGCCCCCTTCCCTCTTGGAGGCGCCTTGGGCGATGGTGGGAGGCGTCCCAGCCCACCTAGGGGCTGGTCCCTTCCCACTATTGGCCCATGTAGGCATCCGGGGCTAATGGCCCCTCCCGGTGGACCCCTGGACCCCTCCGGTGGTCCCAGTACACTACCGGTGATGCCCAGAACACTTCCGGTGGCCAAAACCATACTTCCTATATATAAATCTTTACCTCCGGACCATTTCGGAACTCCTCGTGACGTCTGGGATCTCATCCGGGACTCCGAACAACATTCGGTAACCGCGTACATACCTTCCCTATAACCCTAGCGTCATCGAACCTTAAGTGTGTAGACCCTACGGGTTCGGGAACCATGTAGACATGACCGAGGCAACTTTCCGGCCAATAACCAACAGCGGGATCTGGATACCCATGTTGGCTCCTACATGTTTCACGATGATCTCATCTAATGAACCACGATGTCAAGGATTCAATCAATCTCGTATACAATTCCCTTTGTCTACCGGTATAGTACTTGCCCGAGATTCGATCGTCGGTATCCCGATACCTTGTTCAATCTCGTTACCGGCAAGTCTCTTTACTTGTTCCGCAACACATCATCCCGTGATCAACTCCTTGGTCACATTGTGCACATTATGATGATGCCCTACCGAGTGGGCCCAGAGATACCTCTCCGTCACACGGAGTGACAAATCCCAGTCTCGATTCGTGCCAACCCAACAGACACTTTCGGAGATACCCGTAGTGCACCTTTATAGCCACCCAGTTACGTTGTGACGTTTGGCACACCCAAAGTATTCCTACGATATCCGGGAGTTGCACAATCTCATGGTCTAAGGAAATGATGCTTGACATTAGAAAAGCTTTAGCATACGAACTACACGATCTTGTGCTATGCTTAAGATTGGGTCTTGTCCATCACATCATTCTCCTAATGATGTGATCCCGTTATCAACGACATCCAATGTCCATGGTTAGGAAACCGTAACCATCTATTGATCAACGAGCTAGTCAACTAGAGGCTTACTAGGGACATGGTGTTGTCTATGTATCCACACATGTATCTGAGTTTCCTATCAATACAATTCTAGCATGGATAATAAACGATTATCACGAACAAGGAAATACAATAATAACTAATTTATTATTGCCTCTAGGGCATATTTCCAACAGTCACACCTGACATTGCCACCTCAATTGCTTCCATCTTACAATGCTCGGTCTCATCGTTCCCACAGATCTACCTGGGACTCCCCCTGGCACCGACCCGACTGCCCGCCAATGCATTCCTCCCTATCATTGAGAAATGCAAAAAATTTCTCTCTGGCTGGCGCGCCAGACTGCTATCTAAAGGCGATAGGCTTATCCTCCTGTCTGCAGTAATCGACTCCATACTAGTCTACTTTATGTCCGTCTTTCGCATCCCGAAAAGTGTGCTCACAACTCTCGACTCGATCCGCCGCGCTTTCTTTTGGGCTGCTGAAGAAACATGCACGGGTGGTGACTGTCTAGTTGCTTGGAAAAATGTTTGCAAACCTAAGAAATTTGGTGGTTTAGGGCTGAAAAATCTGGCACAACAAAATCGTTGTCTCCTCATGAAATTTGCCGCCAAGGCTCTACTTCCACAACGAACTCCTTGGCTCGACTGGCTCGATCTACAACACTCCAACGCTCTTGTTAACCCACAATGCAACCAGTCCTTCCTTTGCAAGACCATAAACCAGCAACTACCCTTCCTACACCCCATCTCTTTTGTTCTGACAAACTCGGGGACCAACACTTATTTCTGGCTAGACTCCTGGCTACATCGTAAACCTCTTGCGCACCTGTTTCCCTACCTATTCTCTCACACCACTCTACCACTAGCTCGCGTGGCTGCTGTTTTGAATCAAGGTTTAGAATACTTCCTGCGGACTCGTTTAACCGCTAATGCTGCGTCCGAGTTGTTGTCTTTGTTGTTGTTGTTGCAGGACTTCCAGCCTTCCCAGGAACCAGATGAGCGCTTCCTCAATGGCGGCCTACCTTTCTCCACAAAATCAGCATATGAGCTCACCATGACAGAGGACTCCGTGGACCCCCACTCCACGCCTATCTGGTCATCAAGAGTACCAAACCGGGTTAAGATTTTCGCTTGGCTCCTTTTCCGTGGTCGGTTAAACTGTAAGGCTAATCTCTTGCGCAAGCATACTGTCTCTGACGCCCTTTGCCCAAGATGTGGGTTCGACGGCGAAGACACTTCACACATATTCATCATCTGCCCCCTCGCGAGCCGGATATGGCTCAGACTTGGCTTCACTCCCAGCGGTGGCATCTGCAACCTCTGGGATTGCCACATACCCGCCAACACTGATTTCAGAATCTGGAATTCAGTGCTACTCATCATTCTATGGAAGATATGGGATTCCAGGAATGCCATGACCTTCAGGCAGCAGAACCACCACAGCATCACCACCCTAAAGAACATCCTACAAGACCTTATGCTTTGGACTCACAGGATGAAGAAGCCAGAAGAAAAACAGGCCGCCTCCTCGTGGCGTTCTTACCTGTCCTCACGCTTACACGTGCTTATGTAATTCACCTTTTTGTAATCAGTCGAACGATGGATTACAAAACTTGAGAAATATATTCAGGTGGGGAGCTATCCCCCGGTGATTTTTCAAAAAAAACTAACCTATTGGTTGTGATTGATTGTGGGGGTGTCCATTGACTGCGTGAGACTAAATGCCTACCAAGATGCCTCAAGCTGATTGTAACAAAAATATGTGAACAAATACATTGCCCTGAATAATCATCAGGTGTAAATAACTAAATTCAACAGTGTGTGTGTGTAGCAATGCGAGTAGCAAGAGAGGCCTATAAAGCAATGAATGCAGTCTGAGCAGTAAGAGACCTATGAAGCATAACCACGAGCACCTTGGAGTTAAATCTGAGAAAATTCAGAAACATAATATCACGTCTATCCTAAATGAAAAGCAAATATTTGTTGCATTGCTTCCAAATATAATTGAGACCATATATAATCATATAACTAAACTGAATGTTCCAGCCCATAGAAAATTAAGACCTTCCTGTTTCTCGATAGAAGGAAGATGCATAATTATAAATGCTCAAAAGATGTAAAGGCATCTGTACAAAAAAAGCTAATATCTGGGCAATAAGGCGTTCAGGTACCTAAATAAATAAATAAAGTAAGTAAAGTAAATTTACTAATAAATTAAGGTGTGTTTCTCCAAAATTTTCATCCGTTCACCATCGAAAAGATTTTTTTTTCTATCTAAGGTGGTACTAAATTTTTGTGCGTCTATCCGCTAGAAAGGAAAAAAGGTTTTGTCCAGAATTCTGTAATTGGGCTGCGGGCGCTCTGGGCCAACGAAGTCAGCCCACTTAATATTGCCCACACAGTTCGGAAGACCTTATTTGTCGCATGGGGCGATAAATAGCAGAAGCTTCGCAAAGGGCGCCTAAGAATGGGCCGGCCCGTTTCTTGTTTTTGGTTGTTTAATTTTTTTTATGTTTCTTTCTCTTTCTTTATATTCCCTTTTCCTTTTTAATTTTATATTTATTTTGCTAAGTAAAAATTACAAAATAGTAAGAATTTGATTTTTTTCGAATATTGAAAAGATGGTCAGAATTTCAAAATATTGTTCCTATTTTGAAAAATGTTCAACAGTTAAAAAAATTCTCGTTTCAAATTTTTCTCAACAGTCAAAAAATGTGTGCTATTTTTAAATAAATTTTCGCATTTTTTAAAAAAATGTTTGTATTTTTCGAAAAATTATTCTCGATTTTTTTTTCAAAAATAAACATATTTTAAAATATTCTTGTTTTAGTGAAATGTTCGAAAATCCAAAATATTTTTTGCGTCTTAGAAAACATTTTCTAAAATTGTTTTGAATGTTTCGCTTTAAAAAATCAAAAATAGAAAATATTAGTGTTTAATAAATTTTCCATGTTTTGTAAATATTGTTTGTTAATTTTTGAAACTATTCATGTTTCTAATTTTGTTCGTATTTTTCCAAAAATATTGGAATTTAAAAAAAATGATCGCATTTTTTGAAAATTGTTTGGGTTTTCAAAAATTGTTCACATTTCCAAGAATATTTGCCAATTGATATTTTTTTATTGCTCAAGAAATTAAAAAATAATTCTAATATGACGCTATAATATTTTCTTAAATATTTGCGCTGACCAATCCAACATGTTGAGCGAAAAGACCATAACTCCTTACTCTGTCACCTATCATTGTGGTGACCCTTTTTTTGGATGACAGATCAATTAGCTTCCCTATTGCTTCTCGAAAAAAACATCTCTCCCATTGCAACGCACGGGCATATGTGCTAGTATATCGGAAAAAAAAGAGCACTCCTCAAAATTAGTGATTTCGGCAGATCGAGCCCAACCAACTTGACTTACGCGCATACAGCGCAACCCAGTATGCTTCTGGCCCGCCTAACCTATTCCCCGCCTCGAGATATTTTCATTTCCCCCTTGCCCTCGCCCTATCGCCTTCGGTTGCCACTCCTCTCCCCCGCCATGTCGCTCGCCATGGCCACTCCCACCACCACCGCCGCCGCCGCCGCCCACCTCGCCTCGCCCCTCCTCTTCTCCTCATCCCCAGACCCCCGCAGCCGGCGAGCCCTCAGGGCCCCGTCGCGGCGCACCCGCCTCGCCGTCGTCGCCTCCGTTCCCGACCCCGCCGACAAGCCGGTGGAGTACACGCCCTGGCTCATCGCCGGCCTCGGCAACCCCGGCAGCAAGTACCACGGCACTCGCCACAACGTGCGTACACCCCTTCGCTCGTGCTCCTGCCCCTCCCCCCCTCCGATTCGAGATGACCCGCCTCCCCCCTCACTTCGCCTGCGTGTGCGTCTGCGTGTGATTAGGTGGGGTTCGAGATGGTGGATCGCATCGCGCGGGACGAAGGGATCGTGATGAACACCATCCAGTCCAAGTCTCTGCTCGGAGTAGGTACCCGGCTCACTCCCTCTCCTCGCTCGCAGTGTGTACATAGGTGCTGCAGTTTTCAGTATCGTGTTTCGCAGTTACTGCTTGCTCTGTGAACCGCTGCGGACCGTACACCCTTTTTAGCTGAGTTTTAGTTAAGAGGCTTGCTATCTGGCCTAGATGTTAACTCCGCTTCATGCTATGTTGTTTTGCTCGACGGCACCAGGAGGGCAGAAACATGACTTATATTCTAGATAAAATGTGGTGGCTGAAGCAAGTGATCTGTGGAGAACACCCATCCCCACATCTAAGTCAACCTTTTACCAGTTTCTTGACAATGCATTATAGCGTGGTTACGTGTAAGCGTGTTTTTCTGCAGTATTAGCAAAGTGAATCTAAGTTGTCAGCTAGATGATGTTCTACTTCATTAATTTATTTTTGAACAAACAGGCTGGGATGTTTTTTTCCACCTTTCATAAACTCTAGGGAAACTAGATTTCATTGCCTAGTCTTTCCCCTCTTGAATTTCAGTAGCAAGGCACTTAATATGGGTCAACAAGACTCTGATTTCCTTGAAAACGCAATATCCAGTTAAACTGGACTGTGTTTTCCGCCAGCGCAGATGGTAATAGGCAAAACCTTGGTAGTTTTTCCGAAGTATCCCTATCTTTAGTTACAAACAATGCATTCATTTCATGCTGGATTACCGTTTCGAATTCAATACTTGATTTTGTACTAAAAGTTTAAAATGGTACACTTGATATCTGTCAAGAGGAAATGGAACACCATTTCCTTGTGTTTGATCTGCATTTGCTCAAGTGTCAGGGTACTACACCTTTTGATCATGTAGCTAACCTACTCCATTGCTCTGCAGATGACATCTTTGAAAATGTTCTGATCTCTTTTCTTGAAAATTAATTTGTGTTGTTGGCTCCTTCCTGATTTTGAATGTTAACCGTCATGTTCAAAACATGTATATACTGGAGGTACTGCATGTGTGTAGTGGCTTATATTTGATGCATTAATTACTTCTGAAGAAAGTAGTCTGGTGTATCAAGTTTGGCTAGTTGAGTGAACATTTTGTTACTGGAAGCATCGCTATGAATGGCAAGATGTGTTCCAGTCATTTCTAATCTTCAGATTAATTGTCTTTCCACTCATCCGTTGGGTTGTATTTTGGTACAGGTTTAATTGGGGAGGTACCAGTGCTGCTGGTAAAGCCACAATCATACATGAATTACTGTGGTGAAGCAGTGAGTCTTTATTCTTGTCCTTCTTGAAGTAAACATTTCCTGGGAAATATATCATTTATGAGAAAAGTTGGTGTAATAGATTTGTGATATACTCACTTCAAGAATATCACTTCAATGTTTGTTTGGCAAAATACATCCCCACAGCCTATCTATAATATGAACGCTGATGCCTTTTTTGTACGAAGCAAAAGTTACCTAAGTTGGCTGCAAAGAAGTACTATCAGTTATGTTGCTAAGAGTGTTTCACAACTATGCCTATACATATCAGTTCTCATTTCTATTAGCATATCATGGACCATGTCTTATCAAAATGAACTAATTTGATAATTTCTATAAGTTGTTGATAGGACTTGTTGAACACCCATTGTCTCTATTCTGATGCAATATTTTTCCTGGTCTTCTTAATTTTTCATGTACTAACGAAAAACATTCCTCTACCATGTGAAGATTGGACCGCTTGCTGCCTATTACCAAGTACCTCTGCGGCACATTCTTGTGGTACATACTATCATTGTTCTTTAGTAGCTTACCGCAGCAACTCGGTATCATGTGCTTGCAACTGAAACCAATGGTCTTTTTTTTTCAGATTTATGATGACATGAGTCTGCCCAATGGTGTATTGCGACTTCAACGGAAAGGTGGCCATGGCCGCCATAATGGGTAATATACGAAGTTCCAAATAATTTGAACAATTAGTATGTTTGGTACTTGTAATCACATGGAATGTGCTGATGTTACTTTTATACACATAATGCATTAGATTTAGTTCAGTCACTTCATTTTCTCATTCTGGAGTTCAAAGGCGAATCAGAATGGAATTCATTTAGAGTAAATGTAACAAAAATGGGCCTGGTTTATTTTGCAGATGTAACAGTAAGATTTACTTCTCTAGAAATCATACTGGAAGTTAAGTTCATATAGCTCCTGTTGAGATTTTTGCCTGAAGAGCTCATGAACAACAAATATGAATTTGCTCAGGAGGCCAGGATTGAGCCAGAACATGTATTACATGGACTTACAGAATAAAATTTTGATCTGTCAAAATTTTGCAGTATTGAGTTTGGAATACTCGAATAATGGGCGTCTCTTCTAACTTAATATTGTGAGGGAAAATATTAGTTCCTTTTATTGTAGGCTTTATGTTATACTAGCATCAGTTTGCTTATAAATATTATGCATTTGAAGTGCTGTTTCTGCGATTTTAATAGGTAAAATATGTTACTTACATTTCACAATCTATTGCTTACACTCTCAATGACCATCTTCACTGAAAAACAGCCTACAGAATGTAATTGAGCATTTGGATGGCTGTCGGGAGTTTCCTCGTTTATCTATAGGTATATATTATTATGTTCACCAGCTAGCACTTCAGTGTCTTCTCTGAAAATCCAGGTCATGCCAACCTTGAGTTGTTGACTGTTGAATATAGGCATTGGTAGCCCACCTGGCAAAATGGATACACGAGCTTTTCTTCTGCAGAAGTTTAGTTCAGAGGAACGAATTCAGGTATTGATTTCACCATGTTTGAAATTTCGTCGTAGATATCGCATATAGTGTGAAACCCCTTTCTTGTGATCTTTTGTCCTCTTCCAGTATGTTCATCCATTTTTTTCTCTCTAGTGGAAAAAAATAGGCAATGTCATACCATCAATTGCATTCTAAGAGTTTATTCCCGATAATTAATAACATTTCAATTGAAAAATCTCCCACAATTTTATTGGGTTATTGTAACTGATGAGTATAAATATATGTTGAAGTCATGGTGAACATATGTAAGTACAAACAAAGAATGATGATATGATTCTGCGCTGGCCATACTTCACATTTGTTGGTACTACTCGAACTAGGTTGTATCCTTTAGTTGGTGACGCGAAGGGACTATCTCAATTTATATATACTGTTAACTGTTCTCAAGCTTACTTGCGAAAGTTTTGCAATGTTGGTTCTCGTTTTCTACTGGTCTCCATTTTCTGGGAGGAACTCTCAGATATGGTTGTTGCTACATGATTATTGATCTAAAATCTGTTATCTTATTTTTATATAGATTGACACCGCATTGGAGCAAGGGGTGGATGCTGTGAGGACCCTTGTGCTGAAGGGTTTTAGTGGAAGTATTGAGAGATTTAATCTGGTGCAGAAGTACAAGTTCAACAAGGCTTGATGATTCTTTAGATGTTTTGATCTGTCTACTTTTGGAAGATACATGAATGCCCACCAAAATGTTTTTGGAAGCGTTTGATGTGATAATTTGCATAATCTACTTAGGTGCACTAAGCTGGGTATCCTGTAGTTTTGAGGATGTTAAGAACTTAGCAGGGTGTAGATAAGGTAGAGTTCTTCTGCACATCTTCCTAAAGATAACTCATGGTTTAGTCAAATTGGAAATAAAATAGGTCCATTTGATGAAGGTCATGTAAAAACACTTTGTACTTCTGTAGGTTCATGACACATTAGTCTGATGTAAAAGAGGAATGTAGACAATTTCATTCGCCCTTTCCTAATTCTGTGATTTTGTCCATGCAAATAAATACTTAGTTGTCCTTGTTGGGGTAGATCATCTGCCTGCAAAGTGGTGATATAGGTAATTTATTATCTTTGACCGTACAACTCGTTTTCATCAACTTGATGTGGTAAAGTTGTTTAGTAGTGTGTCATGTTATGGTTAGAGATGTCTATGCCCCCACGTTATCTCACCCTTTAAAAGATTATTGTAGGAGATCCTCAGCTCTTATTTGACAAGGACTTGAAAGCAAAATCCAGTTTTTTATTTTCTTATGCTGATATGTCAGTCCAAACTTGTCGGCAACAGATAGATTACAGACGTTTCTTATACTATGTAAAAGCTTGCACATTATTGCATCAGTTAAGCTAACTACTATCTACAAGACGCTGAGTAAAGCTAATGTAGCTATAATTTGTATTGAAATTTCAAGTTTAATATAGATATTTGGTGATTAACTTGCACGGGTCAGCTTATGATTAAATGTGATTTGCAACCATCTAGCATAATATTCTCTAGGTGAAGTTTAAAATTAGATCTAGAACAGTCTGCTATGCGCTAATTTAAGAAGGCAAGACCTGTTAGACCTTCCTGCGATGAGATAGGGTTCAGGATGGTGGCGATAATAGTTGAATCACCTTTTCAATTCATGGCTGGTTTCTTATACTCATCTTCTTTACTGCCATCTTATCCTTATGCGCCTTCCAATCTCATGTGCAAAATGTACACGAGTTGATTAGCTCCTGATCTGGGACCATAAAATTTTACTACTACATGTCATGAATAGTTTTAGTTATCACTTAACAACCAATAATTATAATGGAGCACACATATTCCATAAAACTATGTTTTTGATTGAATACTAGCATGTTTTCATATTCTCTTTGTATTTTTGACGTAAGTTTTACAATTTGAAGTTGATGCTGCTTTGCCTCCATTTTTAATGGGCTGTTTGTAAAACTTGAATTGGCTATGATGTGCAGCAAAGAACATGTATATGTTAATTTTTGTGGAAGTGTGCCTTTTCTGGTAATGTTACTTTAACCCTGATAAAACATTTATATACATGTTTCCTGTAATATTGCATTTTTATTTCATTTCCTCGTGGAAGAACTACATACGTGTCTTTATGTTATCAAATTTTATTAGTGAACCTTAAAAGATCAAATGCATGGTTCGGCAACAGAGTTAGTGAAGTTGTAGCTTTAGAAACCTGGTATTAATTGTGCTGAGCTTGGTGGTAATGGCAATTGGCAACCTGACACATTAATTATTTTTGAGTTTCACATAATACTCCAGAAGCTTGCATAGCTGGAGAAATGACACCGATGCTGGGTTCTCATAGTTGATTAGTTGTCCTTTAATGTAGAACATGATGTAACGAAACAAGGTGATTAATAGCTTTTGGTAATTATAAGAATGTGAAAAGATCAGGTTTCAGCAATAACTGGTAGCAATTGCCTTCTACCAATATCAAACTTTTCGTAGCAATACTAAGAACTTCTGATTAATGAAGCGCCTAACGGAAATAGCAGAATGGAAACTTAGAACTTCTACCAATATCAACCTTGTCATTACTTGCTAAAGCAATAGCAGAATGGAAAGTAATTTATTCTGAATGAAATTGTAGTTGGTTCTAACCTTTTCTAAGTGGGAGGGGAAGGAACTAGTTTCAGTGCGGAGCTACCAATATTCCAGAAAGCCAGAGATAACTTGTGGTGTGATGGTACCAGTAACAACCATGTGACTTGCCTAGTACATCACACAAGATACGATATTTGTCAAAGGCTTAGTTTTGACCATGGTTTCAAGACCAAAAAACATTAGTCTAGTAACCTCACTTCCACTAATATTTGCCAGAAAAATTCCTTATGACTAATTGTTTTTTAATCACCAAGTGGATTCCAAAGTTTCAAAGATTATATTATCTAAAGCTCTTCCCTCCACCATCACGTTACCTAAACTACTTGCTAATCTCTTTCTTAAAGCCATCACACAAGTAGGGCTTGGAGTAATCATACATCTAATCCATGTGCATCCATCTGTTGATCATTCGCTTGCTGAGCTGTATTATATTTACCAAGTGTCATAATCGTAGCCGTATTGGCTTAATTTGCGGGCTACACTGGATCTCTATGTTTTATATTGTTTCCGGTGGTGACGTTTAATTTTAGTGTTTTGTTATGCTTTAGACATTCTAGACTATTAGATTTTGGTCTAGGTGTTTGTTTACTCCCTCATTGCATGATTAAGTATAGGAGAATCACTTCACATGACTTTAAGTGAAATCCACCCAATCTCAAGTGCTTATTTTATGGAGTAGGTAATGTCACTTGGAACACTAGAACATAGTTTAGAGTCCTTGCTCACATTGCTTGGGTTTGTTAACTAGCTTTCAAACATATTCAGTAGGAAGACATCAACCTCAATTATTAAGCCAAGCCATTTTTAATCTCCTGTGGTGGCCCAAAAAGCACTTGCGAAGAAAAATAAAGAGATATGGTTGCTAAGTTGAGTGTTATGTATATATTGCTTTGGAGTAAAATGGGTGAGGTCATCCCTGGGATTAAACTATGTGCTAAACTTGTCATCATGAGCCACAAAGAAGGATTTTCTCTCAAGAGCATAAGTTAGGCGGGTCCCTGCTAGGATTCGGGCGATCTTAAATGTTGCCAACTTTGTGCTTGCAATCAACTAACAAATAAGTTGGGGATGTGACGAGGGGCCTTTGTTTAGGTAACACAACAGACTCAAGACAAACTTGGGACTAGTCACATGTAGCTTGTAATCAAGTTGCAGGATGCAAGTGACATACATTTCTATCTTATCAGTATCCCATCAAGGTTACTGAGCAGTGTTTTGGTTTCACCTGCTGTGATTAAATGGTCCACATGTCTTAGGTACTTCCGAGAGTAAGGTGCAAACTAGTGAGCCTTGTGAGATCCACACAAGTTAGTGACGTGCTATCTACCTTTCATAAAACCTCAAGGTAATATATGACTTGCTTTTGAGCATTACTGCAGTAGCATTGTAGAACATTTTTGGGATCAATACCATTCACTACTTTGATATAGGGTTGGATGTCAACTTGATTATTTTCGTTTATGAAAAATAGATATGCATAACCATTTCAAAGCCCTCATTCCAGGGCATGAACTCTAGAATAGAGAGTGAAATATGACAGCAAATAAGGCTACCTTAGCCGTGTTTCCCTGACTGTGAGGGTTAAATAATATCTAGATGAGGTGCTCTGTAGTGCAAGGTGGAGACCACTGCAGCAAGCAAATGCTAATGATGGATAGCCTCCACTCTTTAATCAGGGGAACACCGGGATGATTCACTGACCCTAATTTTGTTTGTTGGCCATAAACTAGTAAGTAGGAAGTGAAAGATATGAAGGAAAACATATTCAGCTCACATTTGATTCCCTACATGTTAGATCCAATATAGTTATGATCAACAAGGAGAATTTATACCATTCAAGGAGATAGTAAATTGCAGGTAAAATTGGTTTGTTTACCTGCATCTGTGTTTGCCGGTTTTATTGAGTATACATGTTAGATTCTTGGTGGCATAAACTAATGATATTAGTGCTGCTGAACTTGTGTATTATAATAAAAGACCATGTGCGTTGCTGCAAATTGCAGTCTGAGGAAAATATTTAGGATCCCTTGCCCTCCAACCGCCCAAGCTTCTTTCAGACAATTCCTCCTGGAATCAAAACATATTATTTTTTCAAAAGAAGTTGGTGTCTTATGGGGTCCTAGTATTGGTCATCCTATAAGGTAGCCCGGAGCATGGAAGGAAAGGACAAGTAGATGAGGACTTTTGAAGTTATAGAAGCCAAAGTTTCTTTATAGAAGTTGGCAACTTGCTCTACATTTTCTGGATTTCGCTAGGTTCACCGCAAGCACGTGGTATGGGCTGGAATCAGTCCTAACCAACCAATAACTTCTACTCTTCTCTTTCCGTTCAAGCCTTATGCAGTATAGAATGGATTATTACTTTTTACACAACATTTGTTTTTATTTGAAAAATTGGTCGCTTGATTGTAGTGTGCCTGGATTATTCGCTCCAACTTGAATTATTAAATGTGTGATAGTTATATTTTCTGAATCATATCATATGAAAGGTTCATAGGATTTATTGTTGTATTTTCACGAAGTGATGATTATCAATTCAAATGAGATAGTGTTTATTGCAGAAATTTTTTGATAAATTTTAATTGGAATAAAAATGATGGATAGCTAGGAGGAACTAGGCATCAATTTAGGCAATAGGCATCCACATCTGATCAAGAGAAGATTCTTACCTTGGTGGTGGTGTACACCCACACCTCCGGTCGACTGAATTCGATGTCGATGCCTTGGCAGAAAAAAATGCTCAGAATTCTGACCCAAAAAAAAAATACAGCAGTAGATTTTCTATTTGGAGAACATATAGGACTGTTGTAGATATGACTCATAACAAGTTCAGTGTCCTGGATAGTTCAGATCTGGCCTATACAAGAGTAGGATCTATCTCAATTATGTCATGCATGGTGGTCATATTGGCGCACAACTTTCCTGTCTCGCATGATTGCTGTTCTGAAATGTGCATCATATTGTGCGATCTTACTTTTTTAGGAGATGTAGATGTTTCCTGCATTTGCAGTGCTCTAACGAAATTGCTTCATGCACGATCCTGCTGCCCGACACATGCACGACACCGAAATCCAACGGCCGGTGCCTGATGTATGCACGCATGTGTGGCCGGATTTTAAACATCGTCTATGAGTCGTCCATGTTTTGTCGTGTGTATAGCATAGCTCGTGCTCTAACTTGTAGACTTGAAAAAATCTGGCTATAGTTGGAGATGTCAAATCAGGATCGCATTAGTTGAAACTTCAATTTGGCATCGTAGTAGACATTCTTTGGACTGTAGCGCAACTGAAGACGCTTATTTGCAGTAAACAAGAACTGTTTAGTGGTAGATTCGGTTCATTGATGTAATATTAAAATAAGATGCTAATTCATCTTCTGTTGAGAAACTGCAATCACATTTCTAACGTCATGTACAATAATTCAAGGGGAGTTCACTTTAATTTTATTTTGTTGGTAAACAGTCTTGAGCACATTGTATGCCGATAACTACGCGCGATCTTTTCCTGTCGGTAATAATTGGCTACTGGAGGGATTATATATTTATGAACCTGTTGTCTGTTAACGCTTGGCTAGATACGTAGCACCGTTTACAAAATAGATCAACAGGGTAGCAAGAGAAGATTCCATGCATGTGAGGGTTCTTATCTAACACCTGCTAGTCTCTGCTAGAATCTAGGTGTAACTGGGAAGTATACAAACTCTAGGATCATCTTGATAATGTATTTTTATTTCGCTTCTGTACAGAATACGAGTTTGGGCTACAGATGTCAATGTCAAACAAAAGGTGGCTTTGTTGCATAAAACCGGGCTGTCAGTCTAACGGATCCAAAAGATGTATTATATGGTTCTTTGACTCTTGATTTGTTATAGATGGAGGCATGCTTAGAGCATAAAAAAGTACAGGCTAGTACATACTTTATGGTCATCAATGCAATCAAGTATTTGCTCAACTTGGCTAACCTGAAACCATTAAAGTAAGCTGAAGCTCCATGACCTAAGCATGGTTAAAACTGCAAAGTAAAAACATTAGACCAGAATAAAGCCACATCTTCGGTGACAGCTATGTAACCGCGACTTCTCCCTAAGCAACAACTACTGATTATATATTGCAGATGGTATCAACTTCTTTATAGCAGCAACTGCGACCTCCGAGCTCATGTTTTAGTTGAAAGGGATAGAAAGAGGGGAGCCAAGTTTAGGGGACAGGGTGGGCCTTTGTTTAGAAGTTGGAGAAAGACTTTGGAAAGAAGGGAGATAAGAAGGGAATTTCAGGTGAAAGAAGCTTTCGCGGATGGTGGAGGCGAGATTATGTTAGAGAAAAGATGCAGAATTCTAGCTTTCTCTGGGGTTAGTAGGATTTGGAGAGATTTCTTTCCAACCTGGTCGAAGAAAAAGTCCAACTGAAAAGCTTTGCTGATTTGAACTCATGTAGACGACGCAGGAGGTGCGGGGCTCGATATATGCTAGTGCGCAACTAGTTTAGCGCTGTGAAAACGCGCGGAAGAGAAGGGTGGGCGATCTTCGCGCACTAGCTCGTAGTTATTACAGTAAAGATTTCTAAAGGCATAGCATACCTGATCTTTTTGGACGACTGAATATGCCTGCATCATGGTGCCTTGCTCCTTTTGGTCCCAAGTCAAGCATGATAGTACATGATAATTAGTTTAAATAGCTGATGTTTCTTTATCTGTCATTCACTGATCCCATCTCCTTTGTTGATTAATCCCGGTTATGTTAGCGGTGCAACAAGTGGAACCCTTTTCACTTGAGTAGACTAACAATAATTGTAGCAGAATACCGATGTTTCATCACTTAAATGATGTGAAACGTCGGGGGGAAAAGCTGGCTGATTAGCAAGGTTTGGTAAGACATGTTTTTCGTTTGCTTAACGTCAGTGTGTTTTTCTCTGGGCAAAGACATTCTTCTGCCTTTGGGTTTGTGTGTGGACCATGCATGGGGCTTAAACTTCAGCGGACAGGACAGATATGTTTCAAACGTCTTAAACATAATTAGCTCAATTATTACTCCTAACCTTTCCTGCGACATTTTGATGCGATGGGGTGTGATGTGTTCCTTGTTTGTTGCAAGGAAATCTCGGAGGGCATCTCAGATTACGTGTTGCAGAAAAATGTGGAGGTTAACCAAAATGTTAGATATGGTATTTACAGTTTTATCCAGCTCTGACATCAACGGTGCAGGGGTAATTAAATGGTCAATTGCTGATCCTTCCAGGGCCATGTAAGGTAAAGCAAACCCAGCTTAATTACATCATCGCCCATGCATGCTTTGCTGTGTTTTCTTTTGGCTCATGATTGCTTTTACGAATGAAGACATTCCATGCTTTTGCGTTATGTTTTCCATAAATAGTTAGTTATGCATATTTTGGGATGATTATTACTTCCACTAGAGAGGGCTGGTAGTTGTTTCTATTAGGATTGGAGATTGTTTACTAAAATTATCTTCTTGGATCCCCTTGAAAACAGCCTTTTTTCCGTCCGAGTAAAACAATCTTAGCTCCCATGAACTGTTGTAGATCGATCGGTTATGCGCTCGAGGACCATTCTATAGTCTATCCTTGCATGCTGCCTTTTCCGTACACGGCCGAGAATATATATACACACATACCGATTTATTTATTGCAACATATCCAGTGATATATTATTTGCATGTGCCAGAAGCATGTTCTAGTATATAATTTAACATATTTTTTTCGTGTGTGGCAAAGACATAATAATGGTCCAGGGCGATGGATGGGATGGGACTCATCAAAAGCGAGGATTCTTTGCCGAGGTCATCCACCATCATGGCAGGAAAGCTGGCCACACAAGGGAACAAAAACGGGCACATACCTAGGCGCCTACGTACGTATACATACATTCCAAAACACACTCTTTTGGATACATTATACACACACTCCAAAGGGAGGAGAATTTCTTGGCTAGCTCTGCACGTAGTGCACTGACTGGTCCAGCTCGATCCCACATGCACGAGCTTCTCAACTTTAGTTTGTACTCCACTCCACACACACAGAGAGACACAATAACTTAATCACGGCCATGCTGGCTAATTAAGTGTGGCACCCACTTATGTTAGCTCCTGCACATGGTCCCTCTGTTATCTCTTTTCTACACTACACATCGATGGGGGCCGGGGCCATAATACACAGGATATTTATAGTTGTTTCCATGCATATAGCAACAAAGAAGCATTCATTATTGTATTCCGTTGCCTCACCTCCACACAACACCGCGGCGTCGCAAGTGTAAACTATTGCATTACGTACTTGTAAATTAAACTTAAACTGGATGATTGAGCATCCTTCCTTCCTTCCTGCTCCATGAGACCGATCGATGACCACTATAGTTTAGAATGGCGCCCCTAGTACGTATTAGTTGGCCACTTAGTTCTGGCTATGGCCAGTGACACATTAGCATAAACAATATCTTATCTTAGCCAGATATAGGTATAGCTAGGTAGCTAGGCAGTGTATATAGTACTCTGATCATCTAGCTATAGCTAGCTAGCTGAATAAAAATGCTTTGATCGGCTAGCTACGCGCATAATATATCTCGGCCGGGGTCCTATCATGCGTGTGTGTGTGTGTGTCGACGATCGATCGTAATAAACCAAGCATGAGTCGCCCTGCCCGGTCCAGTCCAGTCCAGGCGCGTAGTACGTGCATAAAATAATGCAAGTGCAAGTGCAAGATATGGAGCCCGGCCGAAGCACAATCTAGAACTCAACAACGCTGTCTCTTGTGCTCCTGTTCACAACCACCACTGATCCCCTCTCCCCCCCTCTCTCGCACACCTCTCTCTATCTCTTCTAGCAGTGGTACTCCCTCCATTTCTTTTTAGTCTGCATATAAGGTTTGGTCAAAGTCAAGCTTTATAGAGTTTGACTAACTTTATATTAAAAAATATAAACATTTACAATATGAAATCAACATTATCAGATACACCATGAAATATATTTTCATACTATATAGTTTTTATATTGTAGATGTTCATATTTTTTTATATAAATTTGATCAAACTTTGTGTAGTTTGATTTGGACCAAATCTTATATGCGGAGTAAAAAGAACAGAGGGAGTACTAGTACTAACTTTGCATCTGTACAGTCCTTCTCTCTCTAAAGTGCATGGGGGATATAAATAATGTTAGGAGAGGAGGGAGGAGCCCCTGTGTATGTATTCAAATCATACATGCAGAGTTCTTTCACCTATATCCACTGGGAGGACTACTGTGCTTGCCTGTGCGTGCCCCCGGCTCCAGGTGTTATATATACTGCCCCTGCCCACCTGACACAGCCACAGCCCATGCACATCCGGCTTTGACGGACAGCAGCATCTCCATCTCCTCTCTTCTCTTCTCCGGCCGTCTCCTCCTCCCTGCTCAATTCTCTCCTCCTGTGGTGCGAGCATGACAAGCCCCAGGCTGAAGCTCTTCGGCTTCCACTTCTCCTCGGCGGAGGAGGAGAACCACACCACCATGGACACGGCCGAGCACGAGGCGGCTGAGCCGGAGAAGGGCGGCTCCGACTCCTCCTCGTCGTCTACCACCACGACGACGGCCACGGCGGCGGCTGCGGCGGGTGGCGGGGGAGGTGGCGAGGGGCGGCGGTACGAGTGCCAGTACTGCTGCCGCGAGTTCGCCAACTCGCAGGCCCTGGGCGGCCACCAGAACGCGCACAAGAAGGAGCGGCAGCAGCTCAAGCGCGCGCAGCTGCAGGCGGCCGCGGCCGCGGCCGGGCGCGCGGCGGGAGGAGGCGCGCTCTACCCTCGCGGAGCCGGCGGCATGAACCCCATGGTGTCCGCCTTCGCGCAGCCGCCCCACCTCCTCGGCGGCGCCGGCGACGGCGGGACGGGGCCCACCAGCTGGGTCTACTTCTCCCCGCGCGCGGCCGCGGTGGCCGGCGGCGCCCAGGGCCAGCAGTTCCACGTCTCCCACGGCTGCGTCTTCCCCTCCGGCCGCGCCACCCCGGCCTCCGCCTCGCCGGCCGTGTTCTCCTACGCGCCGACGGCCTCCTCCGCCGCCCAGGCCGCCGCCGCGGCGCCCTACGTCGTGCAGGCCGACGTGGTGGACCACCACGGCCGGAGGCTCCACGCCGCCAGCTTCCCGAGATACCCCGGCATGGTGATGGCGCCGGAGCCCATGGCCGCCGCGCCCGAGGACGCGCTGGGGCTGGACCTGCAGCTCAGCTTGTGACGGCTCCGGTCGATCGAGAGCCGCCTACACTGTTGCTCCGGTAAAAAGGAAGGGATGAATTACCCACCCACGCACTACTACTAGTACCTGCATGCGCCCGAACTAAAGCTCGATCGATCGATCCTCGCTAGTACTACTAGGTAATTAAACTAGCTAGCGGTAGTAAGTAAAGTATAAGTAATTTTTAGCTTCCGGGCCAGCTTTGGAGTGTTAAGCCGGCCGCCCCTTGCCTTGTAACCGAACCAACTCCCGTACGTTCTTGATATGATCCGAGATCGATCGATCGATGACGCCTTGTAAATTCTTGGTCAAATCCATTCATCCATCCATCCATCCATCATCCCTCTCTGCCATTTGCAGTGTTGATCAATATCACCCATTTTCTTGTTCTTGTTGATGTGTTAATCGCAATCGGTACGTCCGTCCATCGACGAGGACGTGTGTTTGATTTGTCAAGGATGATCCGTTTATTTAGCCAAAAAAATTGTCACGGAGAGTTCAAACAAACAACAAAAAATTCGAGGATGTTCACATGCATGACAATTACGCAAGTGTATTCTGGACGGGCATGCATACGCACATCCATTTATAATCAAGGCGGCAGGCACTTGGTGATGGGTGAGTGCACCATGAGTCAGTCCCCCGCTTGTTCCATTTCCATCATGCCACCTAATAAACTTTGTTTGCCCCCTTTTAATTATGTCCGGTTGCCCTAATTGACAATCTCCTATTTCGACATGCATGGCACTACTACCAGTGCCGACCAATTAGCACTAATAACAATCTTACTTCCTCTAGAATTAACCCAAGAGAGAAGGCCACTTTTGGTCGCAGTCGACAGTTACCCATATAGGCCATACTACTACCTAGGAGTAGCTAGCAAGCACACACATGTACTACACATGCAGGATTTAACTTACCCGCATATTTTACAGACGCGCATGCATATGCATATGCACCACGAGCGGGCGAGCGAGTACGTGTGGGCGTGGGCGCATGGGTTGATTGGACGCGGCACCGCACGCAAGGCGTTGAAGAGTGCACCACCAAAGCGTGCGTGCGTGCGTGCATGGGTGATGGAACAAACCTTGTTCCGAGTGCATGCAAAAGGCGCCTGCGTGTGGCGCACCGTGCCGCCCTCTGTGTCTAGTCCTTCGCTCCAGGCCAAACCGGCCGTGCCATATCCACTGACCCCGCCACTGTTCGCCGTACCCTACGTGTCAACCCCACGCCACCCCACTGTACACTCACAAATTAGCCATGCATGCGTGCATGCACAGGCAATTAGGCATGCATGCTCCTCCATGCACGCCCAAATTTGACTCTAATTTCTTGGTCCTTGTGCTGTTACGTGTGGTACTTACTTATCTGATGTGCGGTGTGCCACTGTGCGTGCACGTGGCCGAGGCAACAGGAGTCCACGCACGCATATGCGCTGGCTAATTTTTTTCCACTTATGGCATACTTATGGCATACTTAGGTACTTGTGCTGCTGCCGGTGCGGTAATCAAACACAAGCACAAACACAAGCACAGTGGCTGAGAACAGCAAGTCCGGAGATTTCTTTTTATGGTAACGTCTGGCGAACCCCATTGCGTAGAGATTCTCAGGGGGGCCCACGTCGCCCCTCGGGCCCGGTCCGGATGGGCCACGTAGGCAGACCACGTTTCGGGCTCTCATTGGGTGCCTCCGGCCACTGGCGGCTCGACACATGTCCAGCGGTCCATGGGCTCCCATTGGCCGCCTCGACGACAGCAGCCACGACCTGGCCACGTACAAAAGGCGCGCATGGCGGCCAATAGGATCAGGTTGTGCTTTACGCTAGGGTTTTGTTTACTGCATGTGATCAGTACTAGTACTACTGGTACTAATGGCTAATTTGCTATCTCTTGTTAATTGGTAGGCGTCCCTAGGACCTAAACTAGGATTAATTAGTCAACATGTGCACAGTGGCAGCAAGGAGGAGGAGGAGGAGGTGGATGATGATAGATCATCCTAAGATTCGTATCGCTTATATTAAGCGCGGGGTTACCCGCCTTTCGCG
Organism: Aegilops umbellulata; assembly: GCA_032464435.1. Lineage (NCBI taxonomy): Eukaryota > Viridiplantae > Streptophyta > Magnoliopsida > Poales > Poaceae > Aegilops > Aegilops umbellulata. The sequence continues at coordinate 642,125,072 of CP136060.1, read as the reverse complement.
CCCACCAGCTGTCATGCGCGGTCGCACCGGCCCCCGCTTTTCCTTCTGCCCTCCCCCTTTTCTCCCGCCCCTGAGACCGTATTATAAGACACGATTGTCGGTGTTGTTCCGTGCGTATATGGTTATATTATCAGCGGTTACATGCGCATAAACCGGTAGGGGGCTACAGTTTTTCTACTCCCTCTCTGGGGTCCGTCGGTAAGTGTCTGACCTAAAATTTGCATACTAAACACTTGCCGCGTGTACATATATGCCATGTTTCGTTATTGATTTATCAAATTCACATCATGTAGTAGAGATTAGGTCGGTCAAGGTGGATTAGTCTCTTTAAATTAGCCATGGTTTTAACTTTACTTGAAGCTAGTCGATAAAATGGTGATAGATTGTATAATGCTCATTGCACGTCATTGGGGAGTAGCTTTACTTTGCGAAGCGTGATGAAGCGTCATTACATATAAACTAATCTACATCGACTGCTATAATTGTACGGGGACGCATGTACAAAGGTTTTCATAGGATGTCTCCAGACAGGCAACTGGCTTAGTTTAATGTACAACCCTAATTAATCAATATAATCGTGACTATCGTATGCCGGATATATTAGTTTACGCGCCAGCGCCAGCTCAATCTGCTTGACAAATCTATAGCTGCCAAAACATCAACATATATCTGACCTCCCTCAATCTCTCTGAGTTAATTTGGTTGTCCTGATTAGTGACCAGATCAAATTGCCATTTCATTGCCAGCTTAATTGAGATGCCATCATCTCTCAACTTGGCCATTAATTTTGCATGCTGTGAGACTGACGATTTTGGGTTGCATCATCTTCGGATCTTGTGTTGCTCGTGGGATTACTTAATTGGTGGCCCAAGTACACGTTAGGTATTCAGTCTTTTGGTAAAAGGACAAGAAGCAGGTGACGCATATATATATGGCCCCTCTCTACTCTCTAGTGCGCATATCCAAATCCTTTACACTTAGACCAGGCAAGTTAATCACACTTTAGTCTAGGCGGCCATTTATGTTTTTGTTTGTTTGGTGACTGAAAATAGTGATAAGCTGACTAGGGTACTTGAATACATGTGGATTAGGAAGAAATTTCTAGCTAAGAAGCTAGCTAGCTGAAAGGGATGTCCACTTAATCGACACTTAATTAGCTTGTTTTGAATTACTAAAAGTTCATCAACTGGTTGCCTTCTAGAATATAGGATACTAATCGGCAACTTCTTACGGTTCAAGTTTTGCCAAATTCTTGTAGTGGTTGATGTGATGGGGAAGGTGATGTAAAGCTAGGAATACTGATAAACAAACAGATGAATATATAAGTTGCGTCGGTAGGTGTCTATCCTGATATCAACTTGGGTACTTGTCCTTTTCTTGTCCCGATTTCCTGAGGCAATTGTAATCTTTGCGGCATTGAATAATTAAGCACCCAAGGAGTATCATGTAGTCCACATGTAGGGGCTATGCTTGAGTTGGAAACGAATATGATTCTCTCGCAATTATACTATGAGAATCTTTGCACATCGGTCTGCATATTCACCAGGGTGCTTACTTCTTAAGTGTGTGCTAGAATTATTGGCCGGCTTTTTGTTTATGCTTAACAAATATTCGGTGGCTTGACTTTTTTATTGCTTGCGGATTTTTTAGAATTTATTTAAAACGTGTAATTGTGGTCCAGTGAGTTGTTTGGGCCGGTCCAAGATGTTTTATGCTAATTGATTGTTTCCACTCTGAAAGCATGTGTACTGGCTTCATTAGTTTGGCATGTATTGCCACCTTGAGTTAGCACTCCTTGTCGAGACAACTTGCGATGCACGTGACCAGAAAGAGGTTGCGATCACTTTCCAAGATGCAGAAATGAACCACCTGGTACTATTTATATTAAGTTTTTCCAATCACTTTTGACATGGCTGTCATACATTAACTCCACTTTGGTACTAAGACATTCCTTTGTGAACCAGGACACTCAAAGAGTTGGATTCTTTTTGGACTATGCATTGTCTTGTACTATCATCTACTTTTGTTTGGGCATAATTGTGGAAATGGCTAAGGTAGGTCATGGCCACTTACTCTTAGGTTAGTGTTCATACATACTATCAATTTCAGAAATCTCATAATAATACTTAGTCTGTTGCAAAGTTGAGCACTAATTAATTTATACTGGTGCAAACTAATGCATCGATAGTCGGATTATGGCTGCATAGTTTGATAATTCTATGTCGTCATAATACCTAATCACAGGGGTGCATGTATATGTAGTTCAGAGAGGTCAATAATTGATCACTACAGGTTATGGAACATTCTTTATATTTTCTCAAAAGTGGCCACCACTTTTGAAAGAAGGAGACAGAACAAACTGAATGACCACCAAGCGGACATTTGGCCCCAAAGGTTTCCTTGAACCATACTTTGTTAAGTAGGACACCCAACCACTAGAAGGCATGAGCTGATGAACCATCATATTTCCCAACAAACTGCCTATGGTGGTACCCTTACCACAAGGCATCTAGAATAATAATTTATTTTTTCACCCCCTAGGAGTAAAGGCTAAAGAAGTAACGCTAGCTAGAAAAATAAATAAATTAAAAACTTTGGCCTGCTGAGGCTCCCCATGTGAGTCACCATCACCAAGATGTCCCAACTACAAACAAGATCTCAAAAGGGGAGATTTGAAAACACTTTTGCCATGATCTCACTCGAGTCCCTTGATGTAGTTTTATGTCAAGAAACCTTATCCTAAATGGGACGTGATTAGATTGTGGGCCCTAGCCGGCCTCTTGTTGTTTTCTTCTAGCTAGCTAGGGTTCCTCAACTTGATTATTATGCGCCGAAAGATGGCAGCTTGTGTGTGGTTTTGGACGACTCAAATATGCTAGTATAAATTAATTGTGTGTGTGTTTGTATATTTATGTGGTGTTGGAGCATATCCCAATTTCGGGCAAGCATCCGAGTTGTCATGCATCCTCTAGTGGAGCCTCGCTCGGACAAGATTAATTAAGAAAACACGTCAATATGCGGTGGCCCTAAAGGCATGGAATAATCACTGTTGTTAACTTAAGAGACTTGGTGTGCATGCAACAGTAACTTTGGAATTGACACAAGAATTCCATGTTAAATTATTTCCTGATGGGCTGAAGATGAGTTAAAATCGTGCTAGAACAGTAAAGACAAGTCATGGATCTCAAGATATCTAATAGTGCACTAGCTAGGATATGGATGGATTTCCATTAGAGAAAGGAAACCAACTTTGCTTCATGCTGAGGAGTTGATCAGTCCCCCTCTTTTAGGGGCCCCAACTGAGCTACTAGCACACATAGTCCCCATGGATAGCTAGCTTGTCTAGAAGGGAAGCAATGGAGTCAATGTCTTGTCTCCCTTTGGCATCATGTCAAAGACCTTAGGGCATCATCATGTTGTACTTAAGTACCCTCCTACTCCTACTCCCTCCTCCCTCTTTTCATGGTGGTGTGAGGTGTTGGTGTTGGTGTGCATGGCACCAAGCCACCAACCAGTCAGAATTCAACAGGTAGTGCCAAGGTTTTAGTAGCCCTAGGAGTGAGCGCCATGATTAGAAGGAAGATGCCATGCTTAGGCTGACACATACACACATACTCTATACATTTGACATGCAAAAAAATGAAAAAGCGCATGCCCCCCTTGGTGGACTCCTGATCATTTGGTCTGATGAAAGAAAGCCCGCCCGCTTTATTGGTATCTGTACTTTGCATCCTGTCACTTGTTCGCCCTGTTTTTCTGGTACCGCTACATGCCCCAATTCCTCCCCCTTTTCCACAATGGCTCAGCTCAACCCAGCACAAGTGGTGGGTTTTGTGTCCTGTGATTGGCTGCAGGGAGTACTTGATGCATGAATGGTCACCCATCTGATACAACATCCTTTTCCCTTTCCCTGCACACCGAATTGATAGGCATGTTGTAGTAGTAGTATTTCACTTTCACATTAACATTCACACCCTGTAAAAATACCACACTTGGTTGATTTTGCTGGTGATGTGCCAGGTGTGAAGCTTGACCTACTTTCAGTTGGCTAAGCACTCTGTCTGAGCTGCTGGCACATCCAGGATTTCACTAGTTAACTTCTTGCACTGACTGCCTTATGATCACAATTTTAACAGACCTATGGCAGATAATTAACCTGCCTAGCTAGGCTTCAGATCTTCAGGCTTACTCACTGTACCGGATACTGCATGGTTAATTAGTGCTCTGCTCTAGGTGTGGGGCTTAATCACTCACTCATCAGATGGGTCCAAGCTAACTGTAGCTAGCTAGCTAGGTCTCTGCTCTGCTCATTAAGCCACAAAGGAAGTACATTAGTGCTCTAGTTTTGAGGCTTGATCACTTTGGGATGGGTCCAAACTAACTGTAGCTTAGATAGCTAGCTTGGCTCATTGAGCCCCAAAGGCATCATCTTCTTATTGAGATGCTTTCTACCGTACGGAGAGCTAGCAGCCTACGTGTTGTATAATGTCACTTGTGGAGTAAGTGACAATGCTAAGTTAGCAGTACTACCAGCTAGCTAGTGTGCTGTTGATTACCACTGCTTGCATGTGTAAGCTAGTCAGCCATAGCCCATAGGTTTGTTAGTCGTGGCTCGCAGTCATGAGGCGTCAAGTTAATTCAACTCTAAAGACTCTAAAGCGCTTGTCGGGGCTAGCTAGGTAAGTACTAGCCACTGCTGCTAGGCATCAGCCGATCCGTCGATCAGCTGGGTGGTTGAGTTACTTGCAAGGCAGAGGCGGAGGCGGAGGAGGAGGAAGAGGAAGAGTGGGATCGTCGGATTGATCGGGGTGACGCGCGAAAGTAAGCGAGAAACCGCCGGGAGGTCGATGCTGCACCAGCACGAGCGGCAGCAGTGAGATCGAGAGGTGAAAAGAAGAGGGTGGAGAGAAGGGTTGAGGTGACAAGGAATCAGCTGTCGGTCGTGTTTGATTCCATTGGGATCCAGTGATGGTGTGTGTTCATTCTGACGGTGCGTGTTCAACTGTTCACTGATCGATCGGGCGCCTGCACTGTGGTACAAGAATACAAGATGAGGGAGACGTCCGAAGCTGCCGAGTTACCTTCGTTTCGAAATAAGTGTGGTGTTTTTTTTTTTAGAATTTCGTGATTTTAGTTGTTTGTAGCAGAGACAGAGCTAAGCTATAATTGGCTGGGTGAGATGTCCTCACGGGCCAGTCGCCCGAGGCCTTGTTTCCTGTCACCCTCACAACAAGCGAGCGTGAGGGAGCGCGGCTTATATCTCGCTTAGGGCATCTCCAACAGACGCGCAAAAAAATGCTCAACGCGCTGAAATCCGTTATTTTTGGACGCGGAGACGCTCCAGTAGATTCTGCAAAACAGTGCGCGTGCAAAAAAGTTTAGAGCACACACTAAAAAGCGCTATCGCACGCTGTAAATTTAGGGCGCCGGACCGCGCACGCTTCATAATTTGCATTGTGTGTTCTTTTGGCGTCCGTTTCTAGGCATTTGGAAAACCAATGTTAGCCGTGGCGCGCTAAAAGTGCTACAGTGGCGCTGTAAAATTATTTTAGCGCTCGATATTTTTACGCGTCTGTTGGAGATGCTCTTACACCAAGTTGTATCATACGGTCGCCTGAAGGAAATCTGGGTCGCGTTTAAGCTAGACCGACCCAATTCTCATTGCTCGCTCGCATGATGTTCTAGTCTTGGTCGTTATTTTTCTGGCTTTCTTCTTCCTTTTTGTGTTCTTTTGTTTTTCTTATCGGTTTCCTTTGTATCTTTACGGTTTTCTTTAGGGCTCTTTTGTTTTGTTTTTCACCCTTGTTTTTGGTTTCCTCCAGGTATTTTGGGGGGTCTTTTTCTTTGCTTGCATCGTTTTCCTTTGTTTCTTACACGGGTTTCACTGGTCTTTTTACTTTTCTTTATTTTTCATTGTTTCTTTCTTGTTTTTCACTGTTTTTCTGCTTTTCTTTCTTATTATTTTTTGTTTTTTTGTTTTATTGACTTCCATTTTTTTCATTTGTACATTTTTTGTATGCATCGGGAACATTTTTTCTATACATGTTTAACATTTTCCAAATATATAATTATTATATTTTTGAAAAATTATATTGTTTGGATGTCTAATTGTTTCCAAACACATTGTACATATTTCCCATACATCAGGACATTTTTTATATACATATTTGAAATTTTGGAAATTCATGATTAACATTTTTTTAAACACCTATTTTTGATGCCTGCCTTTTCCATAAACATTCCACATTTTTGTAAACATCAGTTATATTTTCTATATACATGTCTAATATTTTCCAAATACATGATTAACATTATTTCTATACACATTTAATATTTTCCAAGTACATGATTAACATTTTTTGGCTTATACTTTTTATATCTATATTTTTCCATACACATTGTACGTTTTCTTGTATACACTGGATTCTTTTTTTAGATTTAACATTTTCCAGATACATGATTAACATTTTGAAAACTTAAATTTTTTATGTCTATTTTCTCCATACATATTGTACATTTTCCATATACATTGAAAATATTTTTTATGCACATTTAACATTTTCAAATGCATGATTAATATTTTTCAAATGTTTTATGAAAATTGTATTTGTAATATTTACATTTAGAATATTATCAAGCATAAACCAAAGGAAAATAGAGAGAAAAAATAAAAAAAGTGAAAAAACCCCGGAGAGAATGAGGCTCTGCCTTGTGGCCTTCTGCGCGTAGGCTGGCCCATTATCACGTGCTTCAGCCGAGCATTCGTACAAGCTCACGCTAAGCGAGGTATAGGTGTGCCCGTCAAGAAGCCCCTTTATTAGGGGTGCCCCTATGGAATCACTAATTAAGAAGTACCCTTCCAAAGATCGCGCTCATCTTTTCAGGTCTTTTATACAGTGTGTCCAAATCTTGAATTGTTTTCATTGTTGGATCCCTAGCGTCTAGAACTTTAAAACTAAATTCCATGTTGATTGTTTTCGATGACCTTTTCTCATGAAAGAACTGGGTAAAAAACCGAACCGACAGCATTTTTTTTTCCTTTTCAAAGAGTCACACGTTTTTTTCCATTTCCGAGAGGCATTGTCGTGCCTCTCGTGGAAGCAAGTCCGTACCTCCATGAGAAGTAAATTCGTGCCTCTCGCGGAACAAAAAAAAAGTAAAATACGTGTTTTTTTCGGAAGTCACAATCATGAGCAATTCCGTGCATCGACGAGAAGTAAATCTGTGCCTCTAGCGGAACAAATGAAAACATGTTTTTTCTTTCCGCGAAACACGAGCGTGCCTCTCGTGGTAACAAATTTGTGCCTCCACAAGAAGTAAATCTCTAACTCTCACGGAACGAAGAAAAAGAGAACACATTTTTTCTCTTTTCGAGAAGCATGACCGTGCCTCTCGTGGAAGCAAATCCGTACCTCTCACGGAATGAAGAAAAAAGAAAACGAGATTTTTTTTCCTTGCTCGCGGAGGCAAATCCATGCCACCACGAGAATTAAATCCATGCCAATCGCGGAACAAAAAGAACTTTTTTTTCCTTTTCGAGACGCTTGACCGTGCCTCTCACGGAAGCAAATCCGTGCCTCCACGAGGAGTAAATGTATGCCTCTCGCGGAAGGAAAAAAAATTATTTCTTTTGTGCAATTGTCGTTTATTTTTAACATATTATTGGTCCAAAATCCAAATAAAAACAGGGGAAAACAAAAGATGAAAAAAAAGCGAACAAAATCATCTAAAGCCGAACATATACAAATTTTTGAAAAAAAAATCCAGAGGGAATGCGCAGTTCGTGACACGTGACGTCGGCTGAGAGCATGAAAAGTGGCGTGCTCCCAGCCCACCCCAAGTGACCTTACGGGGCTCCCGAAGGAGTACTCCTCAATTAGTTACTCTCGTGCCCCTATATCTCGCTTCACGCGAGACAGAGGGAACTCTTGCCGAAGTTTGGCGCGAGTTGGGCCGGTCCAAGCACACGGGAACAACAGCCTCGTTTTTTGTTTTTTGTTAAAATTATTTTTTCGTTTTTAGATTTTTCCATACTTCTTAATATTCTAAATAAATATATTATAAAAACCACTCTACATAAAACATTTGATAACTGTTAACTAAGCATTTGAAAAATGTTTAATGCGTATTAATAAATTGTTTATCACTTACACGAAAAATGTATACAAAAAATAAATTTGTATGAAACAAACAATTTATTATGTATTGACAAAATATTTATCAAGCATTTGAAAAAAATGTGGAACACGTGTTTGAAAAAAATATTAATCAAGCTTTTGGAAATTATTAAATGTGTATAGAAAAATGTTCACCATGAATTAAGAAATCATGCAAAAAAATTGGTCATGTATTTTAAAATATTAATCTAGCATTTGAAAAAATATTGATCAAGTGTTTGAAAAATGCTCATCAAACATTCGGAAAATGTTAAATGTGTACAACAAAATATTGACCGTGTATTAAACCATGTTGAACAAAATTTGACCATGTATATAAAATCTTTTGTCAAGAATTTTAAAATTTTTTTGAACAAGTATTTACAAAATATTAGTCAAGCATTTTAAAAACGTTAAATGTGTATTAAAATGTTGATCCTGTGTTAAAATTAATAATCTTATATTTGAAAATTGTTAGTCAAGAATTTTCAAATGATGAAAAGTGTGTATAGAAAAAAAAATGTTTGACCATGTATTCAAAAATATTAATCTTGTTTTTGGAATATGTTAACCGAGAATTTTTAAAAATGTTGAAATTGTGTATAGAAAAAATTTCAACATAGTATTGAAAGAATGTTAAATTTAATTAGAAAAATGTTAAATGTTTATTAGAAAAAATTTCTTGACATATATACAAAAAATGTAGAGCAAAAACCAAAAGAAACATAAGAAAATTAAAAGAAAATGAAAAGAAAAACGAAAAGAAAACGAAAAACTGAGAGGAAATAAGAAAATCAAACAAAAACAAAGAAACAGAAAAGGAAAAAGAAAACAAAAATATTAATCAGTACCTTGAAAGAAAGAAAGATAATGAAGAGAAAAACCTAGAAAGAATAAAGAAAAACAATAAAAATAGAGAAAACCGATGAAAAAACAAGAGAAATATTGTATGAAAAAGACGGAGAAGAAACAGTGAAAACCCAACTCGTTTCGACTTAAGTAGTCCCGCCCTTCTACTTCATCATAAGCCGAGGCAAGCCTAGCGGCCAGTAGCGCTTGCAATCAACCAGCAGACCAAGGTTCAAATCCCCTACGCGCTCCCTTTTGCATTTAATTGTGCGCGAATGGGCCAGCCCGATTAATGTAGACCCTTTAGCGTGTCATCCCTACTGTCTCACCTAATGCGAGATATAGTCGCCGCGCCTAATAGTGCTTCAGACGCTCGCAAAACACTATGCAGGCCATGGGCCAAAAGCACTCGGTTCGCACGCTAACTCACTCGCTTTTCTCTGATGTTTTTCTATTTTTCACAACCGATTTTTAAGTTCAGAAATGTTCATAGATTTTAAAAAAGATTGTGATTTTAAACCAAAGTCATGTATTTGAAAAGTACAAGAAATATGGGAAAAGTTCATAGATTAAGAAATATTACAAACTTGAAAATTTAAAGAATTTTTAAAAATTCAAGAATTTATTTTTTCTAGAATTTAATGAAAGTTCATGAATTGAAAAGATACTTGAATTTGTAAAAAGTTCATAGATATAAAAAATAGATTGTCAACTTAAAAAAAATCATGTGTTTGCAAGAACATCATGAATTTAAAAATGTTAGTGATTTAGAAAAATATTATGAATTTTAAAAGAAATCAAGAATTTCAAAATCATCACGGTGAAAAAAGCTTGTAGATTAGTGAAATGATTGAAATTTCAAAAATATTCATGAACTGGAATAAAGTTTGTGAATTTAAAATAAGAACAAATAAAAACATAAAAAGTTTGTCCTGGAAGAAATCAAAGAAAACCGCCCTAGAAAACCGGACCCAGGAGCTTATGAAGGCTTCCCAAAATTGAGATGAGCTTCAGAAAAAACGAAACGCAAAAAATCCCTTTAGATTGGTCGGCCTACTGAGAAAACTGGGGGAAGGGGCCGACCTTCCCAAACTCGAGATGAGCTTGATAAAAAAATGCAAAAAAAAAAAACCTTTTGATTGGCCGGCCATTTGAGGAAAGTGGGGAAGGGGTCGAGATTCCCGAAATTGAGATGAGCTTCAGAAAAAGGAAATGAAAAAATCCCTTTAGATTGGTCGGCCTACTAAGAAAACTCGGGAAGAGGTCGGGTGTGCACTACGTATGGCCTCTAAGCGCCAAATGAATTGGCTATATCTCACTTTAAGTGAATCAGAGGTAGCGCTCGCTTGTACTCCTTTTCGTGTGGGTCGGCCCACCAGGCTGGTGTTCCCTACTATCTCTAAGCGCCAAATATGAATTGGCTATTTCTCGTGCCATGCGAGTCGTAATAGGTATCTACAACGTGGCGCTACTGGTCTGGCCCAACACTCTAGCGCAAGCTGATGGTGTCGTGAACTATGCGGTGCTCACCACATCGTCCCCCGACCATATTGGCCGGTCCGAGAAACCCATGATGATTTATCAGTGGGCCACGCTCATCGGGCCTAGGAGCACCAAGATGGATATCTTCTAAAGACTTGGCGCATACTCCAAGACTTAGAGGTTGTTTACGCTATGATTACCCTAGATGTAACTGACCTATGTGTAAACCCTAGACACCCATGGTACCTATATAAACCGAGGAGTGAGGCTCGTACACTGACACCTCATACACACACGATCTCGTGGTAGATCAACCTGTAATTTGAACTCCTTCAGAATCGATCTAATCAAAGTAAGACGTAGGGTATTATCTCTTCGAGAGAGCCTGAACCTGGGTGAAACTCATGTGTATCTGTTAATATCGCACCAAGGCAATCAGCTCGGGACCATCATCCATCACATGCAAGTTTTTATATATGATTTTTTATCGGCCTTTTCATAGTCTTGTATTGGGTTTTCCATTTTTTTCCTCTTATTGTTTTCTGTTGTTATCTTTGTTTCATTTTTCGACACATGTCTAATTTATTCATACATATTATAAATCTTTGGTACACACTAGGAATATTTTTATACACGTTTAACATTTTTTTTCAATACATGATTGATATTTGTTTTCAAATTTATACATTTATTACACTTTTTTGTACACATTGTAAATTTTTGTATACATCTAAAACATTATATAAGTTTATTTTTTCAAACATGTGTTTTGAACTTTTTTTAATATGTGTTAACCATTTAAATAGACATTGATTTTTTGACTAATATAAAACATTTTGAACTATGAAAACAGTTTTTCTTTTACATTGCTAAACTTTTTTTGAAAAACATTCAAAAAAATATTTTTGAAATGTGTGCTTTTATTAAAATATAACATATATTTTTTGAACTACACAATATTTTCTCCATTGTATAAAATTTTACAAAAGGTCATGTATAAGCCGTGAACATTTTAAATGTCACATACATTTTTGTAATGATACAAACATTTTCTGAAAGTTGAGCGAAGGTTTTTTTACATTACATGAACATTTTTTAAATGTGCCATGATTGTTAAAATAGTAACTATTTTTTCATAATAAAGCTATCTAGTATTTTTTAAATAAAACAAAAGAAAAAAACATGTGGTCGATGTCAGCGTGACGAAACCACATGGCTACTAGCCAGCTTCGAGGGTCACCAGCAGGTTCGCACTTGGGAGTAAACATTTTGTTGTGCTCGGAACCTGCCCCGGAGGGTGTTCAAAGTCTTCATGGTAGGGATGGCAGTGGGTAGGGTATGGGCGGGTACAACCTCCTTTTGCCCAAACCCATACCCAAAAAAACATTATATACCCACCCACTTCAATACCCATGCGCCCAAATTGATACCCATGCTCATACCCACCGGGTATCCTATACCCAAAATGGATACAATGTATAGCATTCACATTTAAAAAAAGTAGAGAAATGTTTCTAAAATTTGAATGATGTTGGATGAGCAGTCTAGCACCGATGCGGCCTCCTCCGGTGGGTGGTATCTTAGAGGCGGCAGGGGAGTACGAGCAGTGGGACGCAATAGTGGCAACTGGGGATTACTGGAGCGAGAGGTGGTGAAGAGTCTGGTGGTGATGAGTCGAGGTTTCATCATTTCAAAGAGTCATATAGGATGTAAGAGTGACGAGTTGGTGGTTGCGGGCCTATGAGCTATGGCTGATGTAGGGAATAAGAGATTTAGAGTTGGGCCATAGGAGTTATTTTCATTTTTTGGGTAGCCATTGTTTTACCCATGGGCGCAATTTCATACCCATGCCGTGCCCATTTATTTTTAGGGTATGCATATCCATTACACATGGGTACAAAATCTTGCCAAATCTTGCCCATGCCCGTTGTTTTCGATTAGGGTATCCTCGGGTACCCATACCCATGGGCAAACTGCCATGCCTACTTCGGGGCACCTCTGGGTCAGCCTCTCGGGCTAGTGCAACCTTTCTGCTATGTCCATACTCTACCCAAAGCCTCAAAGGCTGCTCAGAGCCTCCGAACCATGTAAAATATGTGGGTAACCATTGAATTTGAGGGCCTATATAAGGCCACCTTCTTCCCCACAAAGAAGGTGACGATTACATTCTCTCTCCTTCATTGTTCTAGCTCAAATTTCTTGGAGATATCCCTTCCCTTCCACTAAAATTTATTGATATTTTGGGGACTGAAAGAGAAGTGCCCGATTTACATTTCTACCAAAAAAAATTGGTTCCCCTCGTTTCCTTGGTGAATCTTGTTACTCTTGGAGGTTGGAGACTCCTAGGCGGTAGGAGTGCCTGGTGAGAAACCAATTTGTGATCTTCTCCGCCGTTTACGAAGGTTTCAAGCCCGCCTCAAGGTCTACCACTAGTGGTTGAGAATAGTCTTCGTGGTGTTATCTCAAGGAGAAAAGCGTGCGCCTTCGTGGTAACACACATCTCTCCAATGATGACTAGCTTCCCTCCAAGGAAGTGAACATCATGATACATACTTGTCTTTGGTTATACCTAACCCTAGTTTTTTAATTGTGGTTTACTTTGATCATTTGACCTTGCATTAATCATTGATTGTTTATCTCACCATAGTTATTTTTTAAACACACCTTTATATTCTGCATTGCCTAAACTTGCTCATAATCAACGAAAAAAATTGTATTTGTCCCTATTCACCCCGTCCCCTTTGGCCCATCTTGATCCCTTTAGCGTTGCTAAGAGACCAAACATGCACCCCGCCTTCTCTCCGTTGGCCGGCCCATTAGCGATTTTGCCGACCTACTGCTATAGGATTTTGTGAGCTGTTTTTTTTCTTCTCAAAACTGGGTAGCGTGGTACTGAAGGTTTTTTGCCAGGCCACTGCTAGTTGGCTGGGGTTTTTTCTTCAAAACCAGCGACTATGCTACTAAAAATGTTTCCGAATTTAAAAAGTGTTTCAGATTTTTAGAAAATATTTAAGAATTTTAAAATACTCATGATTTTTTAAAAAATGTTCTGAAATTTAAGAATAGGATTTTCCTTTTTTATTTTTTTGCAGGGAAAAATAAAAAGTAAAAAATAAAAAAGTATTTTCCTTTTTTAGACAAGAATATTATTTGCCGTATCCATCACTGCTAGAGGGTGGGCTTGATGGGGCGTAGCCCATCCTGAGATTTTGGACCGGCTTGTAGACAAATGGAAAGTAGACAAATGAAGATCTCGGGATTAAAAGGCCCAGCAAACAAAAGCACGGATTGTCTCAAAAAAAAAAAACGCACGGGGGACAGCCACTGCCTCCCGATTCTGCGCTCTCTGCCGCTCCTTTCGTCCCGATCTCGCCGGCTCGCGGCCTACCTCGCCGGAAGCCGTCGCCCCCCTGCCCGCCCTGCCCGCCCGGTGCCACTCCGCCCACCGAGCTCCTGCCAGCCGGTGCCGCCGCTCGCCGGGTGTCCCGCGATGAGCAAGCCAGGCGGCAGCGCTGGCGGCGCCACGGCGGGCCCGACGGCGGCGGCCGCCGCCGCTGCGGCGCAGAAGCAGCGGGCGCTCCTCCAGAAGGCCGACGCAGACGTCAGCAGCCTCGTCGACAACTTCTCCGCCCTTATCAACATCGCCCGCGTACGCCCCCGTTCCCTCTTAGCACTCGTCGGTGCTCTCGCTTCCTGCCTAACCCTAACCCTGCGGTTCTTCCTCTTCTCAGGTCAACGACCCGCCCGTGCGCAACTCGCAGGAGGCATTCCAGATGGACATGCGCGCCTCCCGCATGGTAAGTTGGTAACGACGAACTCGCTTCACTGCCCACCATTTGTTCGGAGATTTGTTTCTTCCCGCTATTCGAAATTGTCGAGCACAAAATTGGAGCCGAGTTGTGCCTTACATCAACAGCACCAAGTCATTATACAGACTATAAATTTGACATCACTTGCAGTGAGATTGATTATTATGAGATCTGAACTAGCAATGAAGATCGAAACAGTGAAGCCCAATTGAGTGGTAGTAGAAGCCTAAGCTATCCCTGTATTAAATCCCACACTTGTAGCACAAAAGCCCGCAAGTAGATATCAGTTCTCATGTAGTCATCTGGACTTAGCAACCAGCATGACAATGAATTAGGTGTGGCTAGGGTGAAAATGTGGATGCTAAATACAGTAATGATGTGATCAAAATAGGGATCAGTTCAGTAGGGTCTATTTAGGATCTATAAGTCTAGATGTGCAGGGTAAGATTTCAAGAACATAAATATAATCTTTGAAGCACTCTCCATGCCCCAGTAGATTTATTTCATGGTCACGGACTTTAAAACTCAGTGTCCCAAGATACAGATGATGAGTGGATATAAGAAGCGAGGACTACCTTAGCTTCGGCGCCTTAATTAGTGCTGCAATTGTAACAAGTTGATACAGAAACTATAGTAGCAGCTGATATGATATACTCCGTATGTTGTACTGCAACCTACTGTGTTTTGAGCTAATTCTAGAATACCATCAAATCTAGTATTCAATTTTCTCGATTCGTCTTGTTTGGTTGTCAAATGCTGTTTTATGTTTTCCAGGTGCATTCAGCGGACTCTCTGTTGAAACTAGTATCGGAACTTAAGAGGACAGCTATCTTTTCTGGGCTTGCTTCTCTGAGTGAGAATGTTGATAGGAGGATTGAAGTGCTCAGTCAACAGGCAGAGGAGACAGAGAGAATGCTGGAGAGGATTGGGCAGGAAGCAGCAGCAAGCCTTAAGGAGCTGGAGGCACATTACTACTCGTCTGTTGTGCGGACTCCGCTCTATGATTGAGGTGAACATATCTTGTCTTAGAAAAAAAATGTGTTTTTAGCTCTGCATCAGTTTGCTTTCTTGTATGATTCTTTACAAGGCTGTCATTTTGTTGCATTTACCTTTAGCGTTAACCTATGGAATCAGGAGTTATATATGTGGTACAATAGTTTAATGAGGGTACCATCTATGTCTGTAATAACATGTGCAATGCATATTCTAAGGAAATACCACTGAGTCGAGCAAGGACATCATGACTCGACACGGTCAGATTTTATTTTTGACTAGAAGGAACCATAAGCAAGCAACCAAGATTAGTATTAAAACATGGATGTCGTTGCTTGTTTCTAGTACCCAAGCAATAATTCAAATCTATTTACGCCCATGTGCCCTGCATGCCTTATATTCTGTTGGGATGCATTCTGCTTCCTCTGTAGTAATTTGTCTTTATGATCAACAAATAACCGTTAGGGGTTCTTTCCCCTCCTGTTTCCCTAAAGAAGTAATTAAGTACTCTATGGTTATATATCAGTTGATGATTTGTTGTTTGCGGTTTGGAGGCAAAGAACTTAGATAGTGAATAGTTCATGAACCATGCATTTTCTGGGCATGCATAGGAGTTCATGTCTTTGTATAATTTCAAATTGACGAGTTTGCCTGTGTCAGCTCAGTTGAAGAACTTGGTTGATGGCACATAACAAGTGCCTGGGTGGATTTAACACATGTTTCTTAGAGGAAATTTAAAACAAACCCTGCCTACCGAAATCATGGGAACTGTACCAGCGCAGCAACTTAACTCTTTGACTTGCTCTTTTGAGCTGATTTTGATTCGTGACGCTTTTGCAGCCATTCATGGTTTGAGGATGTCTCTGGCTCCCCGCTGGTAGCAAAGTGGCGCTTACGGAGCCACGCGCAAGGACATGGTCGATGTAACTCGTGTGAAAATCACCTTAAACTATGTGGTTATTTCTAACGATGCTGTATTAGTCATTGAGATAGCGTTCTACTCCAGTTCCTACCCTGTTGTCCTAATTTCTTGTTCATTTTGGAAGGTTATTACCATGTCTACTTCTTCCATGAGGTGTTTGCGTTCCGTGTTTCTTTTTCTGACCCCCGTGCTACTCCATTTTCTGAGTATATGTAACCCGAACCTGTAAGTCTAGGTCCCCAGAAGATTAGGCTGTTTTCCCTTTCTAGTTTAGTTCATATTCGTGTATTCTTGCATCCTCCTACTTTGTGGTTCTTGAATGAATTTCTCGTGTCTTGCTGCACGAATCGTCCGTTTCTCTCGGGTACATTTTTTTTTTCTATAAAATGGATACACTCACATTCATTTTTTGAGTATGTTGTTTGGGACACTAATGACATTATGCTCATCAAAGTCCTTTGTGTACGATTGCCAAAAGACAGAATGATGCGAGATTTGTGCCGTTCCGCCTCCCTTGTCCCGTCGAATGTCAGTTCCTTCCAGGGCAGCTCTGTAAGTGGTACTCGGTCCTCGATGTGGGCCAGGGAGAAGGGGTGCGTGTCGTGTGTGCACTTCACCGGTAGTACTACGTGTTATTTTTCGTTTTGCTTGGGCCTCTTTTTACCCTGCCATCCCTGGTGGCTAAATTTCGTGTTTTGACCCTTTTCCGATACCTATTCATGATCTGACCCTAGTTTCAATTTTTTTTGAGATCTGACCCTTTTGCTACCGACAGGGTCCATGACGGTAGGGTATAACTGCCTACCGTCAAGGTCCCTGGGGGTAGGCTCGTGCCTACCGCCAAGCACTTTGGCGGTAGGGTTGTACATGTTACCGCCATTCTGTTTGGCGGTAGGGATGTTTCCTACCATCAAGGTCCCTGGGGTAGGCTGTTATATCCTACCGCCATGGACCCTGGCGGTAGCAAAAGGTTCTGATTAAAAAAAAAATCAAACTAGGGTCAGATCTAGAATAGATAACATAAAAGAGTAAAAACACGAAATTTTGCCGTCCCTGGTTGCTTTTGCCTTGCATGTGCATTGGCTACTGGCCTATTGACCTAGCCAGCAGTACGAGCAAGGCATCATAGCCTGCTGCATACTGTGATGTGAGCTGGCCGAGTCTTGGCCGTCAAGAAAACGTCCGGACTGGACCGGAGCTTGTGCCGCAAGTCCACTGAGTCAGCTGGTCAGCAGGGAGTGTGCCGTAGCAGGCTGGCTGCATCATCACTCCTTCTTTTTGCCAATTGCCAGTGCACCTGTCGGAGCACTGTACTGTACTTGGGAGATGCAAAGGGTGATATGCAGCATCAGCTCGTGAATAGAGGGACAGCAGTCAAATTCGCGGCACGGCTTGTGTGAACAGAACAGAACAGATGGCCGTTGATGCCAGGAGTATTTGGCACGGCAGCCCTACATTCCCCTGGAGCAATGCCAAAGAGCAGCGACGCGAAACCGGAACGTCCATTTTTTTTCTCTCTCTGACAGTAAATCGGAACGTTCATTCTTTTTTTCCTCTGATAGTAAATCGGAACATTCGTTAGCAAACCGCCACATCCGTATAAATGATGAATGCCCATGGTGTCAAGGTGCAGCCGAAGATGTAAGACATGCTATGTTTACATGCAGCAGAGCGAAGATGATATGGAGGGAACTCGGTCTGAATGAAATAATAGATGAGGCAATTTTGGTGGACCGATCGGACGCTGCAGTCCTTGAGTTCCTGCTTTGTCATACTAAATTTCAGAAAACATATGATGGAGTAATGGATACTCCAGAGATTGTTTCGGCTACATGTAGGTGCTTGGGGAGCCGGCGCAAGCGAAAAAGGCGCGTGGGCCCGCCCTGGAGGCGACCCGAGGGCCTTTTCCCGCCGTTTGTTGACGCTTTCCCCTCGCATCTCTCCCGCTCGCTCGCCCTCCTCCCGCCATTCTCCCCCTTTCTCCCGCCAAACCCCTCCCCGCTCGCCTTCCAGTCGCCGCCATGCCGCCGAAGAAGTACGCCATGCCGCGCGCGGCGACAAACGCGACTGGCGCCGTGGTCCAGCCGAAGCAGAGGAAGCCGAGGGCGCCGCCATCGAAGCCGCCGGGCATGTCGAACGCCGAGTGGAGGGTGGAAGTTCAGCGGCGCGAAGCAGTCACCGCCGACAGGCGGAACAGGGCCATTGCCAAGAAGGCCCGCGACAACGCGGCGCGCTTGGCGACGTCTTCCTCATCGGTCGACCAGGCGGGGATGAATCTGCCCATCGTCAGCCACGCCCAGTACGCGCCCTGGGGACAGCAAGGCGCTGGATGTCCATGGGGTTCATCGTCGCCCGGCTACGCCGCCGACGACGCGCACGGTGGGTTCAACCCAAACGTGACCTTCCCTCATGGTCACTCCGCTACGCGCACGCCCTCGCCCGCCTTCGTCGGCGTGCAGTACCCTCCATACACCTGCTCGCCGCCCGCCGCCTACGCGACCACACCAACGCCCCATCTCTACCGTGGACCGCTGCCCTTCTCGCACCTCGGCGACGCCGACAACACGGGAGCCGACATGGACGACATCATCGCGACAGGATCGACCGCGGCCGCTGCGTCTCCCGGGTTCGCCACCCAGGACGAGGTAGTGGATCTCAGCGGCGACATGGAGGCCGAGTTCGGCTACGTCTACGGCGAGGACGCGCAGGAACCCGAGGAGGAGGAGGAGGAGGAGGAGGATGAGCCGGCTCCTGTTCCGACGAAGGGGCGCCAGAAGAAGAAGAAGAAGTGGGCGGCCAGGTCAGGCGAACAGCGCATCAAGTGGATGTCCAAGGAAGAGGAATGCCTCGCCGAAGCATGGAAAGTCGTCTGCCTCGACCCGACTACCGGCGCGAACCAGAGCTTGGAGACGTACTGGGACCGCATCAAGGCCGAGTTCGATGAACGGAAGCTCGTCGACCCCTACTTCAAAGGCGTCTACATGCAGCGCGGCTCCAAGGCGATGGCGAACCATTGGGGCCGTGTCCAGTTGGCGTGCAACAAATGGCATGGAATCGTCGAGGAGGTCGCAGCTCGCCCGGAGAGCGGCGCCAGCGTTGAGGATCAGCTGCTGCGTATGTTCGTCATGTATTGGGGCGACAACCAAGACGCCGACTTCAAACACCTCCACGTCTACAAGCGCATTGACAAGTGCGAAAAGTGGGCGGAAGTCCGGCGTGCCCTCGACAAGGCCAAGGAGACATACAAGCCGGACACGCCGACTCCGGGCGCGTCAGAGGGGCGGCCGGACGGGCACAAGTTGGCGAAGAAGGGAAAAAACACCGACGCGGCGACCGTGCGAGTTCAGGAGTCCATCGAGCATTGCCTCGCCGACGCGCAGGCCCGGGCCGTCCTGCGCGAAGAGAAAACCGAGGCGCGGTGGTCGTCGCTGATGAAGAACAACGCCATCAAACTCGACCTGCTCCGGACGAACGTCGCCGCGAAGAAGAGGAACACCGACATGGCTTTTCTGATGGGCGGGGCGGACATGCTCTAGAGCAACGACGAGAAGCTCAAGGCGTGGTACCTGATGCAGCGCGGCCTCATCCTGAACGAGCTGCCAACAGCAACGCCGACGACGCCGACGACGCCCATGACCACCCGGACGCCAAGCCCAAACGACGCCTTCACGTCGCCGCCCAGCAGTGCCGAAGCCGCGCCGACACAACCCAGCACCGAAGCAGCTCCGACACCGCCGAGTCCACGCACGCCGACTCCGCCAACGCCTGGAGCCGACCCCGCCGAGTGAATCATTGCACACGCGAAATCTGTTTTTTGTAACGCCAGACTACGTCCGATCGCCGGATTTGCGGCGTCTTTTGTGAGCGGGAACGACCAAGTTTGAATTTCCTACATCCTAGGGTCGGCGCGTGGGGGCGTGACTGGGCGCTAGTTCGTCCCCAGGGGCCGAACCAGCGCTGGCTCGCCCCCAGGCCGCTCTATTTAGGCGTCCTGGGGGGCCGAACGGCTGGAGATGCCCTTAGATTTCTGTAATAGATATTTAGGCGTCCTGGGGGGCCGAACGGCTGGAGATGCCCTTAGATTTCTGTAATAGAGAGTCTAATTGTGTTGCGCATGAGCTAGCTAGTTTCGGGAGAGGTAATCCAGCGACTGTGTGGTCGGATAACCCTCCAAATTTTTTGTTGAAGTTTTTAGCGGATGATGTAAGTATTATCTATCGGACTGTGCTAAAGACCAGTCGACTGGTCGTTAGCTACAGATCCGCAAACGATTAGTTCCTACGTGATCGCTATCTTCCCACGCTCACTTTGCACTGATTTTTTCCTTCTCTCAGAAACCATGGTAAATCGCTAGTGTTTTTTTTCTGGTTTTTCACCGTATAATATGAAAATAAAATAAAAATGCTTGAAAGAGGATTCAAACCTAGGTCTATGCAATACCTATTGAGCGTAATAACCAACTAAGCCACGTTTTGTTGTTGTCTATTGTAGGTAAACAATGTTATTTGAACCTTTCTTATTTCTGCCATATCAGAAAATAAATAAAGTTTGGCTTGGTAACTTTGGCATGACCAGCGTGATAATTAGGGTATGAGCAACATGATAATTATACCATGATAAGGCTGATAACTACAGTACGAGAAGGTTAAGGCATGAGGAAGTATGGTAATTTAACACATAAATTACCGATGAAAATGTTTAAAAAACTTTTTCCCCTTGAATGAAAGATACCATGGTGTTTAAAACGTAAGATATTAGTTATCAAATCTGTGATGTATACATTATCATGCTTTTTACATAAAAATTACCGGGTGTATATTTTTCAACAATAAAAATTCAGGTAAAAAATTACAATGGCATTTGTATGTGAGTTATCAGCTTAGTATGTGTCTATTAACAAGCTATTTACATATAAATTACCGGGGTTGCCCCCCCACCCCTCGCCACAGTCGCCGCATTTACCAGGGTCGGGTACATAAATTATCAAGTCTGCGATGTGTGAGTTATCATGTTATTTGCAGAAGAGTTTATCGTGGTATGATTCAACAACTCCTCCCACCCTACGCCTGCCGATAAAGTTATCAGGATTGGGTACATAATTTAACATTTCTACGATGTGTGACTTATCATGTTATTTGCATAGAAGTTATCGTGGTATGTTTCAGTGACTCCCCCCCAACCCCAACCCCACCAATAAAGTTACCAAGACTGGGTACATAATTTAATGTCTATGATGTGTGGGTTATCATATTATTTGCATAGAAGTTATCGTGATATGTTTCAACGACTCCCCCACTCCGGCCCCTCCGACAAAGTTACCACGACTGGTACATAATTTATCATGTTTACGATGTGTGAGTTATCATGTTATTTGCATAGAAGTTACCGTCGTACGTTTCAACGACACCCCCACCCCGACCCCTCCGACAAAGTTATCAGGTCTACCATGTATGAGTTATCATATTATTTGCACAGAAGTTACCGTGGCATGTTTCAGCGACTTGCCCCACCCCCATCCTCGCCGACCAAGTTATCAGGACCGGGGTACATAAGTTATCAGGTCCGCCATGTTTGAGTTATCATATTATTTGCACAGAAGTGACCATGGCATGTTTCAGCGACTTGCCCCACCCCCACCCTCGCCGACCAAGTTATCAGGATCGGGGTACATAAGTTACCAGGTCCGGCATGTTTGAGTTATCATGTTATTTGCACAGAAGTTACAGTGGTATGTTTCAACAACTCCCCTACCCTCACCCTCGCCGACAAAGTTTTTAGGACTGGGGTACATAAGTTATCAGGTCTATGAAATTTGACTTACCATGTTATTCACACGAAAGTTAACGGAGGATATTTCATTACCCCCCCCCCTCGTCGGTAAAGTTAGCAGGAACGGGGTACCTGAGCGCGGAAAAATCGAACACTAAATTAACTCGTTTTTATGCATACGTAGTAGAGGAGACATGTTAAATAACCCATTTACTTTCTTTTGTTCAAGAAAGGGATCGTAGGTCAGGTGGTAGGCTAGTTGAGTTGGCTCACTAGTGGTGCAAGGATCGAATCCTCTCTTATTCACACCAATTTTTGCGTGAAAAAATCTCGAACGAAAAAAGATCTGGAGAGAGAAAAATGGATCGGGAGGAGAGCAAGAAAATCGGATCTGGCGAACAAAAGGATCTGGAGAGGGAAACAATGGATAGGGAGGAGAGCAAGAAAATCGGATCTGAAGCGGATCGTGCGTGCATGCAACAAAGAAAAGAAAAGGAAACTGTGGCGCTAGGGAGGCTTTCGCGGGATCGTTCGATGCGCATCCGACGGCAATCGAAGCGTGCGTGCCTATCGCTAACGAACAGTCGGCAGGAATTATTTTGTCAAAAAAAAAGCTACGACGATATTTGTACATAAGCTATCAGGTTTGTGGTACATATAATTATCAATCTCATTACAAAAGAATTTACCGAGATATGACAAACGAGAAGACCGTTGTTCGAATTCTATAGGAGTGAAACATTTATTTCTCTAGAAAACATTCATCACTACAAAAAAGAGACAAATGGAGTACAAAACACGTTGTATCGGCCCTCTAAAAAACTTGGAGCAACAATGGTTTTGTCTTCTCATCAAAGGTGTTGTGGTCATTTTTCTCGCTCTCATTTACTGAGGTAGATAACCCGCAAATGAAACACATCAAGTAGTCAGCTCAGCTGGTAATGAGTCGTTGCCACAACCAACGGGTTGTGTGTTCAAATCCTAGCGGTGACACTACTTTTTTGAGTCTCTTTTTACACGACATAGCAGATCAAGCCGATCAGCAAAGAAAGATCGGAGAAAAAAAAAGCAATCGTACGTACAGCTGGCAGGAAAATAGCTTTCCCCTTATCTAGCAACAGAACACATTATTGGTACCGGGTTTCCTGAAATAGTAGTGGTAAAAGAATCATACTAGTACTCCAGAGCGACGGATGGCCGGTAAGCGAGCGCACTTTGCCGACGGCGCGGTGGAGCGTTCGGCCAGCTCGGGCTCGCCTGCCTGGCTCCGGCTGGCTCGCGAGATCCTCTTCCCCGCCCTCTGCTGCTGGATGCAGTCAGCGGTCAAGTGGATGCAACGCGCGGTCAGGCACGCATGTTGCCGCCGTGGTTAACGTTGATGGCCGACGCGGGAAAATTGTTTATTTGTTTATTATTCCCATGTTGTTTGATCTGGTAGCGTGACGGCTTTGCCCCACGTACTATAATAGTGTACACGAAACGAGGGCGACGGGGGAAGGCAGGCTGACGTGGCTGTGCCATGCTCCTACGGCTCCAACTTCCAAAGCACGTGAGAAGCTAGGCGACCCAATCAGCACCTTGACCTTCGCCATGCACAGTGCCACACAGAGGCAAATTTGACTATTCTGATCTGTGGACGAAATCAATTCACAAAATGAACTGCTCGTGAAACAATTTCACAGTTCTAACCTTTTTGTGTGGCGCCCGCCACGACGGCGCCACACCCTACGGTGCAGCGCCCAGCCCGAAGGCGTTGCACTTCAGTCCACCGTGGCAGCCCCTGTGCCCGCACCCAGCAGTGCAGCGCCTCTGAGCTAGGCGCCACACTTGTAATGTGCAGCGCCCCCGAGCTAGGCGCCACACTTGTAATGTGCAGCGCCCCCGAGCTAGGCGCCACACTTGTAATGTGCAGCGCCCCCGAGCTAGGCGCCACACTTTTAAAGTGCAACGCCCAGCTCAGGGGCGCTGCACTGTGACTTATCCACCCACTCGGTTGGCCCCCCTCCCCCACCCACCCCCCACACCACACACCCAACCCGAGCTTTGGCCCCTCTCCCACTCTCTCCCCCTCTCAAATCCTCTCCCAAATCTTGCATATTCGAAGAATTTGTTCGTGGATTTCGAAGTCAAACCCTCCCTCAAGGTAATCTTCTCCGATCCCCTTGTTTTGATCCAAGTAAAGTTCTCCCATTGCTCATTTCTTGCTAGTTTGGGGAAACCCTAGTTTTGTTTGGATCTAGAGATTTGCATGGAGATGTGAGATGTTTGTTTGCCGATTTCTATGATTAGGCTTTGTTAGTATGCTAGGGTTACTCTTATGGGCGTTCTTATGTTGGTGCTAGGGTTAGGTTTAGGGCTAGGGTTATGGTTAGGGTTAGGGTTATGAATAGGGTTAGGGTTGTTGTTTGATATATATATTAGGGTTTGTATTCCTTGTTAATCCTTGGATTAGTACTCATGGAAGCAATGTTACCTTGTGTTTCTTGGAATGCTTATAGGGATGGGAAGAACATGTGTGTTTGTTCATCATGGGGACAAAGACGCCTTTTTGAGAGGCAATATAGAACCGGACCCGGATGAGCTTGACATGGTGTTTGATAGTAGTCCTAGCTATGCGGACCTTTTGCAACAAGTTAGGAAAGATTTGAATTGGATGGACCCTAATGATATCATTGAGTTGGAGGGAAGGCATAATGTTGGTCTTGGAATGCACGTCCGTTGGAAGACAATGCGTGTCAACTCGGAGCAACGTTGGGTTGCATACAAGGAGACGGTGGCCGAATCACTAAACAAGGCTCTTGAGTTATTTGCAACGAAGAAGGTTGAGTTCAAGATTGCATTTGGACTTGAACCGAAACCCCTCCCCTTTGGTTGCTAGTAGCCCCCCACCCTTGAAGCGAGATGAAATTGTTGAACCTCTTTTGACCCAAGAAGTGAGGCCAACATTGAGCCCGTTTACAAACAACCAAGATGAAGTTTTGCAAGAGGACAATGATGAGTATGCGGACGATGACAATGAAGTTGATCTCCATGACAACAATGTGGGTGATCTCGACAAATATCATTTGCAAGAGACAATGGACCAATCCATCCCTTTTTCCCGTGCATATGCATCAGACTCGGATGACGATGGTCCCGATGAACAAGTTGATGAGGATGGGTTCACGGTGAAGGAGGCCGAAGCTTTTGAGAAGGTATTTCGTCGAGATCATCGGACTACATTGTTCAAGGATGTTAGTCTCGCGGACGAAGCCGTGGTAGATGGTGGCTAATGTGCACCTCTTGGGGTTAGGCCAAGCTCTCGCCGTGATTTGGGAGACGACAAGAACCGGATTGCTAAAGGTTCTAAGTTCGACACCTTGTTGGAATTGAAAATGTGGCTCGACAACTACTCGGTTACGCATTATCGTCCACACAAGGTGGTGCACTCGGACGTCAATGTGCGCTACACGATTGCATGTGCATGTGAAGAAGATGAAAAATGTCCGTGGATTGTGCGTGCAAGACCATGGAAAGGAGGTCCAAGTTGGCATGTAGTGAGTTGTGTGCCAACTCACATGTGCCAAGGCAAGAGGGTGGATGGCAAAATCGTGTCTCAAAACCACAAACAACTCACGTCCGAGTTCATCGCTTACAGGCTCTCCAACTCAATATCCGCACTTCCAACAATGAGCGTCCAACATGTCATTGACCTTGTGAAAGCCATCTTTCATTACAAGGTGAAGTACAGTAAGGCATGGAAAGCGAAGCAAGCCGCATTTAAGATGTTGTATGGTACATGGGAGGAAGCATACAACCGAATCCCTAGGTTGTTGCTAGCCATGGCCGCGACAAACCCGGGCATGGTTCATGTGGTCGAGCCTCATGGGCACCAAAAACGGTTCATGAAGGAAGAAGAGTCAGAGTATTTGGCCGTGCTTTTTTGGGCGTTTGAGCAATGTGTGAGGGCTTTCGAACATTGCAGACCGGTCATCGCAATTGATGGCACGCTCTTGACCGGACAATACAAGGGCACCTTGTTGGTTGCGATAGCAAGTGATGCCAATAACCGTGTGTTGCCATTGGCATTTGCGTTGGTTGAGGTGGAAAACAATGACAACTGGGAGTGGTTTCTTTATCTTTTGAGGACGAAGGTGTTACCCCCTCAAAGGGAAATTTGTGTCATATCAGATCGGAATCAAGGAATTCTTAACGCGGTGGAGATTGACATTCCCGGGCATGCTCCGTTGCATCATCGATGGTGCATGAGGCACTTTTGTTGGAACTTCTATAGGGCATGTGGCGTTAAGGAGTTGGCCGACAATCTTCAAGATTGTTGTCTCGCTTTCTCCGAAAGGCGCTTCGCCACTTTGTACAACAAATTGCTCGCACACAAAAAGCTTGATGCCGGGGGTCAAGACTTTCTCGATAGGCACCTTCAATACCGGGACAAGTGGTCACGTGCTTTTGATGAAGATGGCCGGAGATACGGTCAAATGACAAGCAATATGGCCGAATGCTTCAATAGGGTGCTCAAAGGTGCACGTGGATTACCCGTGACGGCAATAGTTCAATACACATTTGACAAGATGAATGCATACTTTGTAAAGTACTCGATGGAAACCGATGCGCAGATAGAGGGTGAGAACCCACGGAAGTACAAGTACAAGTTCCCACCCAAAGTAGATGAATGGTTGGTATTTCAATCGCGGAAGGCAGACTCAGAAGAAGCTATATTGTATGACAATGAAGAGTGGAAGTACGAAGTGAAAGAGCCAGGAGGAACCACAAATGATGGCCGGCAACATGGAGGGAAGGCTTTCAAGGTGTCGTTAACACAGTGTGATTGCACTTGCGGGAGGCCATTGTTGCTTCATCTCCCGTGCTCACACTTGTATACGGCCGGTCGCGTTAGGAATGTGGACATCAATCACCCACGCACTGTGAGGGAGTCGGAGTTCTCAATTATGACGGTCAAGAAAACATGGGCTCCCCGCTTTCACCCGTACTTTGACCAATCACAATGGCCGGAGTATCATGGAGTTCAACTATGGCCGGATCCGGAGTTGAAGGTTGTTAAATGGGGCAAACGTAAGACAAAGCGTCTTAGAGGCGACATGGACGGATGGGGCCATGGTGGCCGCCGCGAAGCGGGCAATGACCAATTCCAAGAGCCTCGTGAGAGGTCCCGTTGTGGGGAGTGCAAAGGTCAAGGCCACAACAAAAGGAAATGTACGAAACCAAGGAAAAGGTCCAAGACAAATGATGCAAGCACAAGCCAACAAGGGGGTACACAAGGGAGTCAACCAAGTGGTAGCCAACAAGTGCCAAGCCAACCAAGTGGTAGCCAACAAGTGCCAAGCCAACCAAGAGGTAGCCAACAAGTGCGAAGGCAACCACGCGGTAGCCATCAAGTGCCAAGGCAACCAAGTGGTAGCCAACAAGTGCCAAGGCAACCAAGTGGTAGCCAACCTAGTGGTAGCCAACAAGTACCAAGCCAACCAAGTGGTAGCCAACAAGTGCCAAGGCAACCAAGTGGTAGCCAACCAAGCGTTAGCCAAAGAGGATCTAGGCAACAAAGAGGTCGACAACTAGGACTTACAAGAGGCCGTGGTGGTGGTAGAGCTCGTGGTGGTGGTCTAGGCCGTGGTGGTGGAAGAGCTCGTGGAGGTGGTAATGGCCGTGGTGATGGTCTAGGCCTTGGTGATGGTCTTGGCCTTGGTGGTGGACTTGGCCGCGGTGATGGACAAGGGCAGGTTCGTTATACAGGAATGTTTGGATACCTAGATGGACCGTTTCCGTATGTTCCTCACTAACTATAATGTATTATGTTCTTGTTTTTTCATATGTTCTTGTTTTTTCATATGTTCTTCTTTTTCATATGTGCTTCCATTTGTTCTTATTGTCCCTACTAACCATTATGTTTCACTCATTGTAGGTATGGCGGCTTCCCAACCCAACAAACCAACGATGAAGGAGGATGGCGAAGATGAGATGGCGGGATGGTGGGAGAAGGCTGCCAAGAAGCTTAGAGAGGAGGATGCAGCCAAGCTAAAGAAGAAGAAGGAAGAGGAGCTTGAGACGGAGAGGAAGAGAAGAGAGAGAGGAAGACAAGCGATGTACGCTAGGGAGCAAGCGTTGGTGAGGAAATGTGAGGAGGCACAGAAGAAGCGTTTAAAGGATTATCAAGAGAAAACGATGAAGCTTTGGGCAATTGCAGCTGAAAAAGAAGAGAGGGAGAATCAGATATTCATGGAGAGGGTGGTTAAGGAGGCTCACCTCATAAGGAAAAGGGAGGAGGAAGAGGAAGAAGAGAGGAAGAAGAAGAAGGGAAAGGGGCCTTGCTCTACGCAATAGAGCTACTATGTGTCATGAACTATGTCTCCTCCTCAATGTGTCGTGAACAAATGGAAGTGCAGCGCCTGCCTACTGGGCGTTGCACTATGGAGTGTGGCGCCTCCCAGCTAGGCGCTGCACAAACACTTAGTGTTTTTTTGCCATTAAGACTGTCATTTTCAGCCACAATTCAACATTACCAAAGACTGTCATTTTCAGTAAGGTTCAAATAGTGTTGAACGAAGACATCATTTCTTAGAAACGACCATCACAATAAATTCAAGTTTAACATAGAGCTACCATAACATAGAGCTACAATAAGTTCAAGTCCATCACTCTAACTTCAACGACATAACAAGTTCCACATTACTAAGAGCTACCACCACTCTGGGTTGAACATTACTAAGGATGGCTAGTGCTTTCCGCGCTTGCTGGCTCCTCCCCCCCTCTTGACAGATATCTTCTTCACCTTCCTAGGAGGAGGAACCCGCTCCGGCTCCGGCTCCGGCTCCGGTACCTCCACGTCGTCCATTTCGTCCTCCAAATAGTCATCCAAAACTTGCATCCGCGAGGTGCCGACCGTCCTTTTGCCTCTTTGAGTGAAGTCCTCAGGTGTGTATTTGTTGATTCCCTTCCTAGGCTTTAACTCGTATGCAGAACGAGCCTTGTAGGTCCCCAAGACCATATCATCAGGAACCTACGCATGCACAAAAGATATGGAAAGACCGTGTGTGAGGATATAGTTAGCAATGCATCAACAATTGGATATATCCTCATGCCATACCTCTTGGGTGACCACACCCGCATCCTCATCCTCCAAAGGATCAGCGTTGCCATAAGTTGGATCTGATGGTGTCGCCGACCTAGAACGTTCTGGTGATACATACTCGGGGTCATGACAACCGAAAAGGTTTGATAGCCGCCTTAACTTTTGGCCCTGGCGCTGCAACATGAACAAGTGAATGAGACATCGAAAGTACCAAAACATGTTAAGTGCTAGTTTGAAGGAGATGTGAACCTTAATGAATCGAAGTGCACCTTCCCCATCGCTTTTGCCAGCCGGGGTCGTTTGCAGAATAGTGTCGGTCTCATCAGCTGCTTTCTTGATCTGGGCACGCTATGAACAGAAATGGTGTTAACGTGTTAGGCAAGTGAACATGTGAGTAGTGCGAATGGAAAAGCAAAAAGGGATAACTGAGTTGCCTTTCCTGATC
Source organism: Aegilops umbellulata (assembly GCA_032464435.1). Taxonomy (NCBI): domain Eukaryota; kingdom Viridiplantae; phylum Streptophyta; class Magnoliopsida; order Poales; family Poaceae; genus Aegilops; species Aegilops umbellulata. The sequence goes on along the minus strand of CP136060.1, from coordinate 642,095,563 downwards.
AATGAGTTGTACTGGTGCTGGGCAACCTCATCAAAAACGGTGGGTTCTTCCAAAATCTCCTCGGCGTACGCCGGCTTGCATACCTCCACACGGGTGCTTGCAAGAAACTAGGTGAGATAGTTGTTGAACGCGATCGGGCAGTGCTCACGAAGCTGGGCTCGTTTTCCAGCCCGAGCTTGCTCCACAGCATACTTGAACTGTATGATATACTTGCTGTGATACTTGGACCAATCCTTGATCTTCCGCTGCTTTTTCTTATCCAACCTGCAAGTTAGAAACATAATTTTAGCATCATCGAAACCGCCGAGAAGCCGCTAAGTGCTCAAGGTTGATTATATCTTACGCGTGTAGCACTATGTCCGTGTCCTCCCACTCTGGCGGGTGTGGCTGGAACAAACCAAACTGGCAGAACACCCGATGTGGCTGGTGAATCTCAACCGCCCAGTTGCATATGAGTGGACACCGCATATGCCAGAGATCCCTATCTCTAGGGCACATCAGATTCAGCTTGAACTCTAGAGGGTTCCCAAAGCTATCTCCTTTTCCATACGGTTCCCATTCAACCTACAAAATGGGATAGAATGCAAAATTGATATCGAGTTACGATAGAAGCATCAAAATCACTTATGGAATGTCGATTCACCTGCTCAGGCGTGATCGCGTCCATCTCGCTCCTGTACAGCTTGTACATGACCGAGGGATCATCCGTCATCTCATTTAACACATCCCACTTGTAAGCCCAAGTGGGGAGCCGTAGTGGGTCGCCTTTGTCGTCCCAATCCTCGAACTTCATGATCTTCGGTCGTCCAACCGGCAAACGCTCCCAGCTCCATATGGAGAGTGCGAGCAAACAACCACCAATACCTTCAGATAGCATACAAGAGGCTTCGTCCAACCGCACATACAAAAGAACTTGTTTGAATTAACAACAAGATTGGATTCATAATGTACCAATGAAGTGAAACATAAACAACTTCATACCTGTCTATACAAGTAAGCCAGTGTCGCCGAACCCCAACTCCATTTGCTATCGAAGACGGTCAACGCCTTGAGCCACATCCATGGAGCATTATTGCCTGAGCCATCATCAAACATAGTCATGGATATCACGTACCACATGTAGACACGAGCATATGTCTTCACCGTGTCCTCATCAGCATCCTCAGGGCAAATACTGAAGTTCGATACAATCTACGTGAAAGTAGCACCGGCGGGGACTCTAACCTTCTTCTTGCCTTCTTCTGGTTGGCGAGGCTCCGGAGGAACATTACCAATAAGAGCAAACATCTACTCGCGCCACCCATCAGAATCGGTGCTCATACATAGAGGATTCCCGTTAATAGGAAGACCGGTGATCATAGCTATATCCTGGAGCGTCACGATCATCTCCCCGGTCCGAAGATGGAAAGTGTGTGTCTCCGGCCTCCAATGATCAATAAGCGCGGTGAGTGCTGGAGCATTGTTGGGTGGCGTCGACCGGCTGACCAACTGAATGAAAGGGAGAAGTCCTGTCTCCCTAACATACGGTGTGTACCGCTCGTCATAGCGCATCCCCCCCAGGTTGACCCCGTGAGCCCGAAGCTTCAGAGGTGCAAGCTCCTACAAACAAACAAACAAATCATTACATATGGGGGGTATGTGTTTGAAAAAAACATGAAATTCATAACACCGGCAACTTTCATTATTACCCTCTGCTCCACCGACATAGCGTGCGACCGGTGTTGTTGGTCCCAGTGATCAATGGTAAGCCAAACCATCCTAACAATTTGAAAGAAAGCTTTCTTGTCAACACGATTATCTTTTGAATACAAAAATAGTAAAGTACGGCTACTAGATGCAAAATACAAAGCATATCTCTCCAAACCATTCTTGCCAATACAAATTTAATTTCAATAAACTAAACTAAGCCTACCTCATGCAAGATTCAATACAAATATATTTTCCATATAAATAAAATGTCAACCTATGTATCCAAACTATATAAATAACATGTCAACCTATGTATCCTAACCACATTCTAATCTAACAAAGGTTCACCAAATCTAATACATGCAAGATTTAAACAAAAGTTCCCCAAATCTAATACATGCAAGATTCAAAAAGAGTTCCTCAAATCTTCAAAATACCATATTTTCTATGGATAGAAAGAAGGGGATCGGAAGAGAGTACCTTCTAGGATGGATTGGAGAGGAAATGCACGGACCAAATCGTCGGATCTGAAGGATTTGGGAGAGGGGATTGAGAAGAGGAGAGGAGGAAGCCGCCGGCGCGCCCCTTCTGTAACTGCTGGAACGAATGGGTGGGGTGGGGGGAGGGGGAGCGGGCGCCTGGGATCTAAGTCACAGTGCAGCGCCTACGAGCCGGGCGCTGCACATTACATGTGTGGCGCCTAGCTCGGGGGCGTTGCACATTACATGTGTGGCGCCTAGCTCGGGGGCGCTGCACATTACATGTGTGGCGCCTAGCTCGGGGGCGCTGCACATTACATGTGTGGCGCCTAGCTCGGGGGCGCTGCACTGCTGGGTGCTGTTGGGGAACGTAGTAATTTCAAAAAAATTCCTACGCACACGCAAGATCATGGTGATGCATAGCAACGAGAGGGGAGAGTGTTGTCTATGTACCCTTGTAGACCGAAGCGGAGGCGTTGACGCAACATAGAGGAAGTAGTCATACGTCTTCCCGGTCCAACCGATCCAAGCACCGTTACTCCGGCACCTCCGAGTTCTTAGCACACGTTCAGCTCGATGACGCTCCCCGGGCTCCGATCCAGTAAAGCTTCGGGGATGAGTTTCGTCAGCACGACGGCGTGATGACGATGATGATGTTCTACCGACGCAGGGCTTCGCCTAAGCACCGCACGATATGACCGAGGTGGAATATGGTGGAGGGGGGCACCGCACACGGCTAAGGAACGATCACGATGATCAACTTGTGTGTTCTAGGGTGCCCCCCTGCCCCGGTATATAAAGGAGGGGAGGGGAGGGCGCGGCCGGCCCCCAAGGGGTGCGCCAGGAGGAGTCCTACTCCCACCGGGAGTAGGACTCCTCTCCCTTGCCTTGTAGGAGAAGGAAGGAGAGAGGGGGAAAGGAAAAAGGGGGGCGCTGCCCCCCCTTCCTTGCCCTATTCGGACTAGGGGGGAGGGGGCGCGCGGCCTGCCCTGGCCGCCCCTCCTCTTTTCCCTTAAGGCCCATATGGGCCCATTAACCCCCGGGGGGTTCCGGTAACCCCCCGGTACTCCAGTAAAATGCCGATTTTACTCGGAACCATTCCGATGTCCAAATATAGGCTTCCAATATATCGATCTTTATGTCTCGACCATTTTGAGACTCCTCGTCATGTCCGTGATCACATCCGGAACTCCGAACTAACTTCGGTACATCAAAATGCATAAACTCATAATAACTGTCATCGTAACTTTAAGCGTGCGGACCCTACGGTTCGAGAATAATGTAGACATGACCGAGACACGTCTCCGGTCAATAACCAACAGCGGGACCTGGATGCCCATATTGGTTCCTACATATTCTACGAAGATCTTTATCGGTCAGACCGCATAACAATATATGTTGTTCCCTTTGTCATCGGTATGTTACTTGCCCGAGATTCGATCGTCGGTATCCAATACCTAGTTCAATCTCATTGCCGGCAACTCTCTTTACTCGTTCCGTAATACATCATCTCACAACTAACATATTAGTTGTAATGCTTGCAAGGATTATGTGATGTGCATTACCGAGAGGGCCCAGAGATACCTCTCCGACTATCGGAGTGACAAATCCTAATCTCGAAATACGCCAACCCAACAAGTACCTTTGGAGACACCTGTAGAGCACCTTTATAATCACCCAGTTACGTTGTGACGTTTGGTAGCACACAAAGTGTTCCTCCGATAAACGGGAGTTGCATAATCTCATAGTCATAGGAACATGTATAAGTTATGAAGAAAGCAATAGCAACATACTAAACGATCGGGTGCTAAGCTAATGGAATGGGTCATGTCAATCAGATCATTCAACTAATGATATGACCTCGTCGATTAAATAACAACTCTTTGTTCATGGTTAGGAAACATAACCATCTTTGATTAATGAGCTAGTCAAGTAGAGGCATACTAGTGACATTCTGTTTGTTTATATATTCACACATGTATTATGTTTCCGGCTAATACAATTCTAGCATGAATAATAAACATTTATCATGATATATGAGGAAATAAATAATAACTTTATTATTGCCTCTAGGGCATATTTCCTTCAGTCTCCCACTTGCACTAGAGTCAATAATCTAGATTACACAGTAATGATTCTAACACCCATGGAGTTTTGGTGCTGATCATGTTTTGCTCGTGGAAGAGGCTTAGTCAACGGGTCTGCTACATTCAGATCCGTATGTATCTTGCAAATCTCTATGTCTCCCACCTGGACTAGATCCCGGATGGAGTTGAAGCGTCTCTTGATGTGCTTGGTTCTCTTGTGAAATCTGGATTCCTTTGCCAAGGCAATTGCACCAGTATTGTCACAAAAGATTTTCATTGGACCCGATGCACTAGGTATGACACCTAGATCGGATATGAACTCCTTCATCTAGACTCCTTCATTTGCTGCTTCCGAAGCAGCTATGTAGTCCGCTTCACATGTAGATCCCGCCACGACGCTTTGTTTAGAATTGCACCAACTGACAGCTCCACCGTTTAATGTAAACACGTATCCGGTTTGCGATTTAGAATCGTCTGGATTAGTGTCAAAGCTTGCATCAACGTAACCGTTTATGACGAGCTCTTTGTCACCTCCATATATGTGAAACATATCCTTAGTTCTTTTCAGGTACTTCAGGATGTTCTTGACCGCTGTCCAGTGATCCACTCCTGGATTACTTTGGTACCTCCCTGCTAAACTTATAGCAAGACACACATCAGGTCTGGTACACAGCATTGCATACATGATAGAGCCTATGGCTGAAGCATAGGGAACATCTTTCATTTTCTCTCTATCTTCTGCAGTGGTCGGGCATTGAGTCTTACTCAACTTCACACCTTGTAGTACAGGCAAGAATCCTTTCTTTGCTTGATCCATTTTGAACTTCTTCAAAACTTTGTCAAGGTATGTGCTTTTGTGAAAGTCCAATTAAGCGTCTTGATCTATCTCTATAGATCTTGATGCCCAATATGTAAGCAGCTTCACCGAGGTCTTTCATTGAAAAATTCTTATTCAAGTATCCCTTTATGCTATCCAGAAATTCTATATTATTTCCGATTAGTAATATGTCATCGACATATAATATCAGAAATGCTACAGAGCTCCCACTCACTTTCTTGTAAATACAGGCTTCTCCAAAAGTCTGTACAAACCCAAATGCTTTGATCACACTATCAAAGCGTTTATTCCAACTCCGAGAGGCTTGCACCAGTCCATAAATGGATCGCTGGAGCTTGCACACTTTGTTAGCTCCCTTTGGATCGATAAAACCTTCTGGTTGCATCATATACAACTCTTCTTCCAGAAATCCATTCAGGAATGCAGTTTTTACATCCATCTGCCAAATTTCATAATCATAAAATGCGGCAATTGCTAACATGATTCGGACAGACTTAAGCATCGCTACGGGTGAGAAGGTCTCATCGTAGTCAATCCCTTGAACTTGCTGAAAACCTTTTGCGACAAGTCGAGCTTTGTAGACAGTAATATTACCGTCAGCGTCAGTCTTCTTCTTGAAGATCCATTTATTCTCAATTGCTTGCCGATCATCGGGCAAGTCAACCAAAGTCCACACTTTGTTCTCATACATGGATCCCATCTCAGATTTCATGGCTTCAAGCCATTTTGCGGAATCTGGGCTCACCATCGCTTCTTCATAGTTCGTAGGTTCACCATGATCTAGTAGCATGATTTCCAGAACAGGATTGCCGTACCACTCTGGTGCGGATCTTACTCTGGTTGACCTACAAGGTTCTGTAGTAACTTGATCTGAGTTTGTATGATCATCATCATTAACTTCCTCACCAATTGGTTTAGACGTCACAGAAACCGGTTCCTGTGATGTGCTATTTCCCAATAAGGGAGCAGGTATAGTTACCTCATCAAGTTCTACTTTCCTCCCACTCACTTCTTTCGAGAGAAACTCCTTCTCTAGAAAGGATCCATTTTTAGCAACGAATGTCTTGCCTTCGGATCTGTGATAGAAGGTGTACCCAACAATTTCTTTTGGGTATCCTATGAAGACACATTTCTCCGATTTGGGTTCGAGCTTATCAGGTTGAAGTTTTTCACATAAGCATCGCAGCCCCAAACTTTAAGAAACGACAACTTTGGTTTCTTGCCAAACCATAGTTCATAAGGCGTCGTCTCAACGGATTTTGATGGTGCTCTATTTAACGTGAATGCAGCCGTCTCTAAAGCATAACCCCAAAACGATAGCGGTAAATCTGTAAGAGACATCATAGATCGAACCATATCAAGTAAAGTACGATTACGACGTTCGGACACACCATTACGTTGTGGTGTTCCGGGTGGCGTGAGTTGCGAAACTATTCCGCATTGTTTCAAATGTAGACCAAACTCGTAACTCAAATATTCTCCTCCACGATCAGATCGTAGAAATTTTATTTTCTTGTTACGATGATTTTCAACTTCACTCTGAAATTCTTTGAACTTTTCAAATGTTTCAGACTTGTGTTTCATTAAGTAGATATACCCATATCTGCTTAAATCATCTGTGAAGGTGAGAAAATAACGATATCCGCCATGAGCTTCAATATTCATCGGACCACATACATCTGTATGTATGATTTCCAACAAATCTGTTGCTCTCTCCATAGTACCGGAGAACGGTGTTTTAGTCATCTTGCCCATGAGGCACGGTTCGCAAGTACCAAGTGATTCATAATCAAGTGGTTCCAAAAGTCCATCAGTATGGAGTTTCTTCATGCGTTTTACACCGATATGACCCAAACGGCAGTGCCACAAATAAGTTGCACTATCATTATCAACTCTGCATCTTTTGGCTTCAACATTATGAATATGTGTATCACTACTATCGAGATTCATAAAAAATAGACCACTCTTCAAGGGTGCATGACCATAAAAGATATTACTTATATAAATAGAACAACCATTATTCTCTGATTTAAATGAATAACCGTCTCGCATCAAACAAGATCCAGATATAATGTTCATGCTCAACGCTGGCACCAAATAACAATTATTTAGGTCTAATACTAATCCCGAAGGTAGATGTAGAGGTATCGTGCCGACCACGATCACATCGACTTTGGAACCATTTCCCACGCGCATCGTCACCTCGTCCTTTGCCAGTGTTCGCTTAATCTGTAGTCCCTGTTTCGAGTTGCAAATATTAGCAACAGAACCAGTATCAAATACCCAGGTGCTACTGCGAGCTCTAGTAAGGTACACATCAATAACATGTATATCACATATACCTTTGTTCACCTTGCCATCCTTCTTATTCGCCAAATACTTGGGGCAGTTCCGCTTCCAGTGACCAGTCTGCTTGCAGTAGAAGCACTCAGTTTCAGGCTTAGGTCCAGACTTGGGTTTCTTCTCTTGAGCAGCAACTTGCTTGCTGTTCTTCTTGAAGTTCCCCTTCTTTTTCCCTTTGCCCTTTTTCTTGAAACTAGTGGTCTTGTTGACCATCAACACTTGATGCTCCTTCTTGATTTCTACCTCCGCAGCCTTTAGCATTGCGAAGAGCTCGGGAATCGTCTTATCCATCCCTTGCATATTATAGTTCATCACGAAGCCTTTGTAGCTTGGTGGAAGTGATTGGAGAATTCTGTCAATGACGCAATCATCCGGAAGATTAACTCCCAGTTGAATCAAGTGATTACAATACCCAGACATTTTGAGTATATGCTCACTGACAGAACTATTCTCCTCCATCTTACAGCTATAGAACTTATTGGAGACTTCATATCTCTCAATCCGGGCATTCTGTTGGAATATTAACTTCAATTCTTGGAACATCTCATATGCCCCATGACGTTCAAAACGTCGTTGAAGTCCCGGTTCTAAGCCGTAAAGCATGGCACATTGAACTATCGAGTAGTCATCAGCTTTGCTCTGCCAGACGTTCTTAACGTCGTCAGTTGCATCAGCAGCAGGCCTGGCACCCAGCGGTGCTTCCAGGACGTAACTCTTCTGTGCAACAATGAGGATAATCCTCAAGTTATGGACCCAATCTGTGTAATTGCTACCATTATCTTTCAACTTTGCTTTCTCAAGGAACGCATTAAAATTCAACGGAACAACAGCACGGACCATCTATCTACAATTAACATAAACAAGCAAGATACTATCAGGGACTAAGTTCATGATAAATTTAAGTTCAATTAATCATATTACTTAAGAACTCCCACTTAGATAGACATCCCTCTAATCTTCTAAGTGATCACGTGATCCAAATCAACTAAACCATAACCGATCATCACGTGAAATGGATTAGTCTTCAATGGTGAACATCATTATGTTGATCATATCTACTATATGATTCACGCTCAACCTTTCGGTCTCCATGTTCCGAGGCCATATCTGCATATGCTAGGCTCGTCAAGTATAACCCGAGTATTCTGCGTGTGCAAAACTGGCTTGCACCCGTTGTAGATGGACGTAGAGCTTATCACACCCGATCATCACGTGGTGTCTGGGCACGACGAACTTTGGCAATGGTGCATACTCGGGGAGAACACTTCTTGATAATTTAGTGAGAGATCATCTTATAATGCTACCGTCAATCAAAGCAAGATAAGATGCATAAAAAAAGATAAACATCACATGCAATCAATATAAGTGATATGATATGGCCATCATGATCTTGTGCTTGTGATCTCCATCTCCGAAGCACCGTCATGATCACCATCGTCACCGGCGCGACACCTTGATCTCCATCGTAGCATCGTTGTCGTCTCGCCTATCTTATGCTTCTACGACTATCGCTACCGCTTAGTGATAAAGTAAAGCATTACAGAGCGATTGCATTGCATACAATAAAGCGACAACCATATGGCTCCTGCCAGTTGCCGATAACTCGGTTACAAAACATGATCATCTCATACAATAAAATTTAGCATCATGTCTTGACCATATCACATCACAACATGCCCTGCAAAAACAAGTTAGACGTCCTCTACTTTGTTTATTGCAAGTTTTACGTGGCTGCTATGGGCTTAAGCAAGAACCAATCTTACCTACGCATCAAAACCACAACGATAGTTTGTCAAATAGACTCCGTTTTAACCTTCACAAGGACCGGGCGTAGCCATACTCGGTTCAACTAAAGTTGGAGAAACTGACACCCGCCAGCCACCTGTGTGCAAAGCACGTCGGTAGAACCAGTCTCGCGTAAGCGTACGTGTAATGTCGGTCTGGGCCGCTTCATCCAACAATACCGCCGAACCAAAGTATGACATGCTGGTAGGCAGTATGACTTATATCGTCCACAACTCACTTGTGTTCTACTCGTGCATATAACATCAAACCATAAAAACCTAGGCTCGGATGCCACTATTGGGGAACGTAGTAATTTCAAAAAATTTCCTACGCACACGCAAGATCATGCTGATGCATAGCAACGAGAGGGGAGAGTGTTGTCTACGTACCCTCGTAGACCGAAGCAGAATCGTTGACGCAACGTAGAGGAAGTAGTCGTACGTCTTCCCGGTCCAACCGATCCAAGCACCGTTACTCCGGCACCTCCGAGTTCTTAGCACACGTTCAGCTCGATGACGCTCCCCGGGCTCCGATCCAGCAAAGCTTCGGGGATGAGTTTCGTCAGCACGACGGCGTGATGACGATTATGATGTTCTACCGACGCAGGGCTTCGCCTAAGCACCGCAACGATATGACCGAGGTGGAATATGGTGGAGGGGGGCACCGCACACGGCTAAGGAACAATCACGATGATCAACTTGTGTGTTCTAGGGTGCCCCCTGCCCCCGTATATAAAGGAGGGGAGGGGAGGGCGCGGCCGGCCCCCAAGGGGTGCGCCAGGAGGAGTCCTACTCCCACCGGGAGTAGGACTCCTCTCCCTTGCCTTGTAGGAGAAGGAAGGAGAGAGGGGGAAAGGAAAAAGGGGGGCGCCGCTCCGCCTTGTCCTATTCGGACTAGGGGGGAGGGGGCGCGCGGCCTGCCCTGGCCGCCCCTCCTCTTTTCCCTTAAGGCCCATATGGGCCCATTAACCCCCGGGGGGTTTCTGGTAACCCCCCGGTACTCCAGTAAAATGCCGATTTCACTCGGAACCATTCCGATGTCCAAATATAGGCTTCCAATATATCGATCTTTATGTCTCGACCATTTTGAGACTCCTCGTCATGTCCGTGATCACATCCAGGACTCCGAACTAACTTCGGTACATCAAAATGCATAAACTCATAATAACTGTCATCGTAACTTTAAGTGTGCGGACCCTACGGTTCGAGAATAATATAGACATGACCGAGACACGTCTCCAGTCAATAACCAACAGCGGGACTTGGATGCCCATATTGGTTCCTACATATTCTACGAAGATCTTTATCAGTCAGACCGCATAACAATATATGTTGTTCCCTTTGTCATCGGTATGTTACTTGCCCGAGATTCGATCGTCGGTATCCAATACCCAGTTCAATCTCGTTGCCGGCAAGTCTCTTTACTCGTTCCGTAATACATCATCTCACAACTAACATATTAGTTGTAATGCTTGCAAGGCTTATGTGATGTGCATTACCGAGAGGGCCCAGAGATACCTCTCCGACTATCGGAGTGACAAATCCTAATCTCGAAATACGCCAACCCAACAAGTACCTTTGGAGACACCTGTAGAGCACCTTTATAATCACCCAGTTACGTTGTGACGTTTGGTAGCACACAAAGTGTTCCTCCGATAAACGGGAGTTGCATAATCTCATAGTCATAGGAACATGTATAAGTTATGAAGAAAGCAATAGCAACATACTAAATGATCGGGTGCTAAGCTAATGGAATGGGTCATGTCAATCAGATCATTCAACTAATGATGTGACCTCGTCGATCAAATAACAACTCTTTGTTCATGGTTAGGAAACATAACCATCTTTGATTAACGAGCTAGTCAACTAGAGGCATACTAATGACATTCTGTTTGTTTATATATTCACACATGTATTATGTTTCCGGCTAATACAATTCTAGCATGAATAATAAACATTTATCATGATATATGAGGAAATAAATAATAACTTTATTATTGCCTCTAGGGCATATTTTCTTCAGGTGCGGGCCCAGGGGCTGCCACGGTGGACTGAGGTGCAACGCCCCGTGCTAGGCGCTGCACAGTAGGGTGTGGTGCCGTCGTGGCGGGCGCCACACAAAAAGGTTACGGCTGTGAAATTTTTTCGCGGGCAGTTCATTTTGTGAATTGATTTCGTCCACAGGTCAAAATAGTCAAATTTGCGCCACACAGAGTAGTACCACACGGCGTGGACTGGAATCGAGTAGTAGTGCGACGATACGGGTGGGCCCGGCTTCAGCCTGTGTCAAACCCGGCCGCCACCATGCCGTCACCACAGCACGTGTACGTTATTAGTATATCAATGGATGACAGCGTCAGTAGGATGACGAAACTTCGCAAAGCATTACTGATCATAGTGGCAAACTTTTTGCCCTCCTTTTATAATGGATGATGCACTTTGATTTCCTTTCGTTTGGGTGAGGAGGGTGACACGTCCCGGTGCGCTCCCTTGAGCGACATGCGGCGACTCCTAGCGCCGCCAGATCTTGGCCGCATCACATCCCCTCCTCACTCTCTCGTCATTGCCGGAAGGCGCCGTCGGGTACGGCAGCGGCGGCGGTGGTGAGGCTGCTCATCTCTTTCGCGGGGTTGGCTGGCAGCGCGGGGGTCTCGGCTTCGCATGGACGTGGGCCTCGCCATGACGCGCGGCAACGCAACGCCGTGGTTGAGGCACGGGCACAGTGCTTCGCTCGAGGGGCGTGATGCCGATCTGGCGGCTGTGCGCTTGTGATCTAGCGATAGCGACGCTCCGTGCCGGCGCGTGTCGACGATAGTGATTGACTTTCATGCTCTAGTTTCAAGTTTCAACCATGTCGGCCCCTGGACTGGCCAGGGCTCTCTCTGGCGAGATGGTAGTCGGCAGTGGTGCGCTCCACCGTCGGTGTTGGACGTTGTGGTGACGTCTCCGACCTGAGGCAGTAACCTCACTGTGGATTGCCTTGGGCATCGAAAGGTCTTCGTAAGGGTTCTTCTCACCAGATCCGGTGGTTGACTTCGTCGGTCAGATGCAACTATGGACGACGGCTGACGCAGAGGGATGGTTCTGCAGCGGCGGCGGTCACATCATATGTAGCTGCTAAGATTGTGGAAAAGTGAAGGCAATAACACATGATTAACTTTTACGGAGGTGCTACTCAAGCACGATATGTCTCAAACATATCTATAACTTTTTATTATTTCATGCTATTATATTATCATTTAAATACTCCCTCCGTTTCTTTTTACTCCGCATATAAGATTTGGTCAAAGTCAAACTACATAAAGTTTGACCAAATTTATATATAAAAATATGCACATTACAATATTAAAACTATATAGTATGAAAATACCTTTCCTAGTGCATCTGATAATGTTGATTTCATATTGTCAATGTTTATATTTTTTAATATAAAGTTAGTCAAACTTTACACAACTTTACTTTGACCAAACCTTATATGCAGACTAAAAAGAAACGAAGGGAGTATGTTTACAACTTTTTTAGACTAACCTATTAATTTAGTGTCCAGTGGTAGTTTCTATTTTCTGCTTGTTTTTTGTTTCGCAGAATATCAATATCTATGGAGGACAAAATAAGTTGCCGATTTAACATGATTTTTTTTGGGCAAAGAGAAACAAGCGAAGCTTCGGGAGACGTCAAGAGGAGCTGCAAGGGGCCCACATGGGTTCCCGGCATGTGGCCGCGTCCCCTGCCCGTGTGGGCTCCCTACTTACCGCATTAACCTAATTCCATTGCCATAAACCCTATAAATACCGAAACTATTTGTCATACCCGCAGAAGAATTTTATCGGCGCCGCAAGACACCGTTCCGAGGGAATCCCATCTGGAGGCCTGTTCCGGGGCTTTGCCATCTGGAGGCTTGTGAATTGAGCATTAAGTGAAGTGCTAAGTAGTTGAAAGGGCTCATCACGGATTCAGTTACTTGACTGAAGCTCTTGGTTGTGTTATGCGAAGATGTTTGAATATGATAAAACCTCGAGCGATTCGGGGACATGCATATGACATCATGAGTATTATTTTGAATTACATGAAAACATTAATCCATGAAAAGCAATAGTAATTATTTGTACATATTTTGATGTTACTTGCTTGTTATAAATTATAAGATTATTACTTTGAATCACTTTTGTCCTAAGTTCACACCATTGTTATATCATTTTATCAAGATCATGTCAGATAGAGTTTAGATTTAAAAATTATCTTTGTTTGTCATTTACCTACTCGAGGACAAGTAGGAATTGAGCTTGGGTATGCTAATAGTCTCAAACATATCTATTATATTATCATTTTTATATACTTCAATAGAAACTTATATTATTTTCATGGACTAACGTATTAATTTAGTGCCCAATGCCAATTCTTGATTTCTGCTCGTGGTCGATCAACCTGTAACTTTTGTACTCCCTCTAGATCAATACAATCAAAGTCGGATGTAGGGTATTATCTCTTCGAGAGAGCCTGAACCTGGGTAAATCATGTGTCCCTATTACCATCATGCGAAGGCTACCAGACCGGGACCCCCTACCCGAGATCTGCTAGTTCTGTCTCCATCAGCGAGATTTGGTGTCCGGTGCATCAGATCTATGCAAGGGTGAATGAAATATGCCCTAGAGGCAATAATAAAGTTGTTATTTATATTTCCTTATATCACGATAAATTTTTATTATTCATGTTAGAATTGTATTAACCAGAAATTTGATACATGTGTGAATACATAGACAAAACACAGTGTCCCAAGTAAGCCTCTACTAGACTAGCTCGTTAATCAAAGATGGTTAAGTTTCCTAACCATAGACATGTGTTGTCATTTGATGAACGAGATCACATCATTAGGAGAATGATGTGATGGACAAGACCCATCCGTTAGCTTAGCATAATGATCGTTAAGTTTTATTGTTATTGCTTTCTTCATGTCATATACATATTCCTTTGACTATGAGATTATGCAACTCCCGGATACCGGAGGAATACCTTGTGTGCTATCAAACGTCACAACGTAACTGAGTGATTATAAAGATGCTCTACAGGTATCTCCGAAGGTGTTTGTTGGGTTAGCATAGATCGAGATTAGGATTTGTCACTTCGAGTATCGGAGAGGTATCTTTGGGCCCTGTCGGTAATGCACACCATAATAAGCCTTGCAAGCAATGTGACTAATGAGTTAGTTATGGGATGATGTATTACGGAACGAGTAAAGAGACTTGCCGGTAACGAGGTTGAACTAGGTATGAAGATATCGACGATCAAATCTCGGGCAAATAATATACCGATGACAAAGGGAATATCGTATGTTGTCATTGCGGCACGACCGATAAAGATCTTCGTAGAATATGTAGGAACCAATATGAGCATACAGGTTCTGCTGCTGGTTATTGACCAGAGAGGTGTATCGGTCATGTCTACATAGTTCTCGAACCCGTAGGGTCCGCACGCTTAACGTTCGATGACGATGTTGTGTTATATGAGTTATGTGATTTGGTGACCGAACGTTGTTCGGAGTCCCGGATGAGATCACAGACATGACGAGGAGTCTCGAAATGGTAGAGAGGTAAAGATTCATATATAGGACGATAGTATTCGGACACCGGAAGTGTTCCGGGGGTACCGGGTACGTATCGGGTCACCGGAAGGGGTTCCGGACAACCCTCGGCAAACTATATGGGCCTAATGTGCCAAGAGAGGGACAAACCAGCCCCTAAGGAGCCGGTGCGCCCCCTATAGGCCGAAATAGGAGGATTCGGCCTCCCCCTTTCCTTCCCCTCCCCCCTCTCTTTCCTTCCCCCTCCGATGCATATGGAAGGGGGGAGGCCGACTTGGAGGAGGGGCGGGGGGGCACCGCTAGAACACAACATTGATTCCTAGCCGTGTGCGGCGCCTCCTCCATAGTTGGATATTCTCCGCAACTCTAATGACCGGAAAATTTACGGAGAATTATTTTGGAATATATAAAAAGTATTGGCGGAAGAATTACCAAAAGGAGGGCCATGAGGGAGCGACAAGCTTAGGGGCCGCGTCCGATGAGCTTGTGGGCCCCCCAACATGCCTCCGGTGCCCATTTTCTTCTATATGAGGCTATTTGCCCTAGAAAAAAAGAAGAAGACTTCTGGGACAAAGCCGCCGCCTCGAGGTGGAACCTGGGTAGGAGCACTTTTGCTCTCCGATGGAGTGATTTCACCGGGGATACTTCCCTCCGGGAGGGGTAAATTGAAGCCATCGACATCACCAACGATCCTCTCATCATGGGAGGACTAATCTTCATCAACATTTTCACCAACATCATCTCATATCAAACACTAGTTCATCTCTTGTATTCAATCTTTGTCCCAAAACTTCAGATTGGTACCTATGGGTTGCTAGCAGTGTCGATTACATCTTGTAGTTGATGCTAGTTGACTTATTTTGTGGACGATTAAATGTTCAGATCCTTAAGTATATTACATACCCCTCTGATCTTGAACATGAGAGTAGTTACTTTTGATCTTGAGGACATGAGAGTAGTCTTATTATAAATCATTAGGGGCATTTATGTCTTATCATGTCGGGCCGCTCCCTGGCTGTAAATAGCCTCCCCCCTCAACCACTAGCTGGTTGGCTGCTCAGAAAGATAGATTGTCACTTGTCATTTAGAGCATCCCATCCTCCAAGGACTTTGAGAGAGAATCATCAGTGAGAAAAAACCCCAAACCCCAACACCTAAAACCCAAAGTGATTGAGCATCACCGAAGAGATTGTTCCTGTGTGGAACCGACACTTTATCTTTGAAGACTGTGCATTTTCCAGACGGTTAGGCGTCATGGTCTAGAGCATCCGAGAGGAGTTGTGGATCGCCGAGTGACCGAGTCTGTGAAGGTTTGGAAGTCACCTTGAAGACTTACCACGAGTGATTGGGCGAAGTCTGTGTGACCTTAGCTCAAGGAGAATATGGTAAGGACTGTGTGTCCTTTGGTTTAAATACCAAGCCGCTCCATCAGACGTACAACTGTCCCAACAGTTGGCACTGGTCTATCAAATCACTGTCTTCACCGAGCTACTGGTTTTATTTCCTTAACCCTTTCATTCCCTCGCTTATGTGTTGATGAAATCGGTCGTTACTGTTTGAAGACTTTGAATGAAGACTTTCTCAATTTCCTCAATCCTATTTCTTCAGTCACCTTGTCTTCTGCCTGCTTACCATGTTTACACGCTACTTGTGCTCTGTGCTTGTTCCAATTCATCATGATGACTATGATTCTGCTTTGTTATGCATGCACATGACAAGTAGTGAAAGTGCGTTATATCGACTAGAGGGGTTTGAATAGAAGAATTTTACAAATTCTTCATTGAGGAAATACTACTTGAGGAATTTGCTAAGTGACAAAATACAAGCAGCGGATAAAGTACTCAGGTGCATGCATAACAAAGCAGAAGCATAGTCATCATGATGAATTTCCTCAGTGAAGAATTTGTAAAATTCGCCTATTCACCACTTGTTACGAATTATCTTGCTACAAAACTATCTACCACTGCTACTTTCAGTACCTACAGAAAATACCTTGTTGAAAACCACTTGTCATTTTCTTCTGCTCATCGCTTGCCCCCAATCGTGTCCATTGTTGGCTGTCGCTCGCTTGTCATGATGAAATGCAACACACATCCCATCGCAATGTGTGATGCAACGGGCGCCACTGCTCGAAGTTGCCGCCGACAAAGTTCTTCGTCGCAACACTGAGAAACCACCACCTAGAACTTCATCGCAGCACCGGGGCGCCGCCGGCGACCGCTCCATTGCAGCGCTGGGAGTCACCGTGAGCGATCCATTGCAGCACCGGGAGACACCAGCGACCACTCCATTGCAGCGCCATGAGCCGACGCCGAGTGCTTCACTGCAGCGCCTGGAGCCGCATCGCAACTCCGCAAGCCACCGGCTAGTGTTGCATCCTTGATGGTTGCCCCCTTGCAGCATCTAAATCGCCTCCAGCGGTCGTCGTTGCCCTGTGCAGTAACTGTCGCGAGCGGTGGCTGTCCTTTCGCAGCAGCGGGCAGGAGCAACGGCTGCAGAAAAAAAAAACGGTGTTCCTGCCGACAGTGCGCACGAATGGGGAGCAGAAAGCTTGCAGCATAGGCGACCGTCGACTTGCCTGTGTAGGCACCGATCTAGAGGGAAGGGGAGGGCAAAGGAGAGAGGAAAATCGAGGGAAGAAGACGAAGGATAGGGGAGAGGAGAAGAAAACGAGTGGCCATGCGGTTCCTGCGAAGATGGATAGCAGCGGATGGGTCCATGCCATGGGACGCGTGTCAATTGCTCCAGCCGCCTTGATGATCAGCCGGTTGAAATATAACGTTTTCCATTTTATTATGGTTGAGATGATTTGTACTTCCAATGAACTTTTACAATAGATTTAATCTATTTTGCAAAAAAAAAACAGACACACAAAAGTAGAATGGAAATGGAAGGTAGTACATGCAAACACCAAATAAGAGGGGACGGTGCATGGACGTGGATTCTAGCAGCATTTGCATGCATGTGAATGTTGCGTGCCATAACTATGATAGGTGCAGTGTCAGGGTTATCCGTATAATCCGTCGTGTCCATCCGAGGCCAAACAAATCAAGCGGTTTGCATAGTAAAGATCATTAATGAACTGACAAATCAATCCAGCCATCAATTGCAAACAGTATGATTTTTGCACGATCCACCCGGTGATTTTCAGCCTGTGTCTCGTGCGAGACACATAAACAACAAGGCATACACAAAAGTAGGGCGGAAGTGGAAGGCATAGGCAAACACAAAATAGGCCCGAAGGCGACGGTGCATGGACACGTGGATCCGGCATCATGGCTACGCTTATTCCAGCAGCATTTGCATGCATTTCAATGTTGCGTCCCATAACTACGGTAGGTGCACTGCAAGGGTTATCCGTACCGTACGAGCTGCCGATCCTGGCCATCCGCTGCCAAATCAGACGGTTTGGAGAGCAGAGGACCGACTAAGAACGATTCGATCGAACCATCTGTTGCAAGCAGTATGATTTTCGCACCATCCATAAGAACAGAGGCACAGGGCCATACAAAATGGTGTTAAAAAAAGAGCTAAAAAGATGTTCAGCACATGACAAATAACGGCGCCTCAGCGCGTAACGTAACCTCCTTTCGATGATGCTGCAGGCGATAAAGCGTGCGTGGACGGAGCCCATGGACCGGTGGCCGCACCCGCAGGCAGGAGGCGCACAAAGCGCGCGGCGTCACCGAACGAACGAACGAACTTGGGGCACGGTCCACGACCACGACAGGGACCACCACCCGGTGATGAGATGAGATACGTGCCTGTCAACCAACTCCAACTCACTCGGCCCTCCCTGACACGCCGGCCCCACGAGCAACCAGGAAACAAACAGGCGACGGAAAAAGACTCTGCCTCCCTCTGCCCAGCGCCCACCGCCAAGGCCGGCCGAGCGGTGCCATGCCAGGGTTCCGAAGCCGCCCGGTCCCCGAGCCCACGCGCCAGACACCCCGAAACGCAACCCTCCTCCCCCGTGCTCGCGCTCGCCACGGCAATTAGCAACAAATAGTATACAAAACATCTTCCAGAAATGAAAAAAGGAGAAAAATATCCATGCACAGAAGAAGCACTGAGATTGCAACAGAGATCGATGTTAACGATTGTACTGACTGGACCATCGAGGAGTACACCGCATTGCGTCCTCCCAATCCGCTGATGATACTACGAACCACAACCACCACTACTAGAGAATCACTGACTAGTCATCAATCATCACTTGCACTTGCTGCTTACCACTACTGCTACCACAACTAGCTGAATGCTGCTGGGATTCATATCAGCCCGACCAATTAATGGATGGATTATGTAGACCTCACAATGACGGCAACCAATTGATTGTGAATGAATTGTGATCGGCGAATTCACTCTGCTTTGCTTTGCTTACTGTTGGGTTGAGCGGGAGCGGGTCAGCGATCGTCCGGCACCCGGTAGAACTCGGCGGTGATCTCCGATAGCCACGCGCCGGGGAGCAGCATCTGGGGACGGGGAGTTTCACGGAATTACAAACGGGTCCCTCGGGGAGCAGCGGCAGGGGCTGGAATGTAATGTAAGGAAGGCGAGAGCAGAGGAGGCACGGGAGGGAGGGACGAACTCACATCGAGCTGCTTCTGCACGGCGCGGGGCCGGCGGCGCCGGGGGCGGCGGCGCGGGCGGGCGCCGGTCAGCGCGTACACGTCCTCCTCGATCTCCTCGGCGGAGAGGGTGGAGGAGAAGCGCGGCCGGTCGAGCGCGTCGGCGCGGACCAGCCTCCGCTCGCGCTCCGACGGCTGCGGCGAGGCGCTCGCGGCGGGCGCGGGGGACGGCGGCATCAGGGCGCGGCGGCGTCGTCGGGTGCGCGCCTTCGAGGGACGCGGAGAGGCTGCCTCGCCGACCCCCTGGGACTCGTCGTCGTCCGCGGCGCTGCCGCCACCGCCGGGCGCCGCCGCGGCCGCCGAAGCCTCGCGGAGGCCGAGGAGCAGCCTCTCGCTGACCTCGTCGAGCTGCTGCGAGGAGGACCGCCTGGCCGGGGCGATGGCGTCGCCGGCGCGGTTGACGGGGGCGCAGCGCAGCATCCGGTGGCTCCCCCACGTCTTGAGCGTCGACGGGAGCGACGACAGGGCCCCGCGGCGCGTGCTCGACGGCGTAATCACCGCCTCCGCGGCCGCGGCCCCCGCCTCCCTGGCGCCGCCTCCCGCGGTGGGATCCGACGGCAGAGCCGCGGGCGGCGGCTCCGCCGAGATCACCATGGCCGGGGGCGACGTCGCGCCCTCAACCCTGGCCCCTGCAGCCGCTCCGGCTCTGGCGGCTGCGGTGGCGGCGGCGGCGAGATGGGTAGGGCGTGGACGTGGTGAGGAGGAGAGGAGAGGAGAGCGAGATGGACGAGGAGGGGTGGGTTGCCTGCGGCGATGGAAGCGTGGGCGAAAGGAAAAATAGATGGAATAGTAGGCGTCGGGGGTGAATAAGTATCGGGGGCCGCGTCAGTCCAGCGGGGCTATTATGGGGTTTTCGCCTCTGATTTAGTATGTTTTCTTTGCGGATTATAATGGGATGGTGCGTGTTTTGCCGTTTGATGTGGACTGGTGTGTACACTCCATTTCTCTTCAAATTTCTTTTGATAAATGTTTTTTTTTATAAATGTTTCAGTATATCTGTTTACATTTCTTTTTTTCTTCATATAATGCAATGTTCATCGACACTAAAGAAACTTCGTTCAACATACATTTCGCTAGTCAAATTGATGACCTAGAAACCATGCCCGCTTTACAAACCCGGATAGAGGAAGTACCTCTGTCCTTAAATACATATTGTCATAGCACTAAAACTTGTGTCATTTCTATTATGTAAACATTTAAAACAATTTACATAGCAAGGTAAACACAAATGTTTTCACATTTTCATGAAAGATAGTATTGGAATATATTCTTTGTGTTTTCTTAGTAACTTTTTTGAACTTCATTAAATGATGAATTCAATTATATATTTTTGAGAGGCAACATATGTTTGGGTACTCAAGTTGATGACTAAAAAGCCATGGCGCTTCACAAATAGGGATAGATGTAATAGTATATTTGTTCATAAATACATGTTATCATGACACTGTTTTGATTATTTGAACATTTAAAGCAATTCGCATCGTAACGTAAACTAATATTTTTATATTTTTTAAAAAGTATTGTACAGTAATATATATTTTGTGTGTTTGCTAACTAAGTTTTTTGTATTTTTTACTAACATAATATTTCTTTGTAATTCGGTGCATAAAAATCACCAGTTTTTAATAAGAAAAAGTGTATGGTTAACTATGATCAACTGACAATCTACACTTATAAGTTTTTTTAGGATACAATACTATAATTATTCATTAGATCATCCACTAGTCCTTCACCAGTCGCTGTATGACCTTCTCTTCGAGCAATGACGCATCTCTACCATGCTTTGTGCACACAACCATTTTTAGTTCCAAGTTAGAGCATTACTCTTATAAAGGATGTTGGAGTACCCACCTCCTCGGGCTAGTCTAGGGCGAAGCGCACCTCCCAGCCATCCATTTTCCGGTGGTTTGCGGCGGGAGCCTCTTGGAGCGGCTCTGCGCCGTCCGATCTGCCCGGACGGCTCAGACCCGGACGACCCGGCTGGGTGGTCCATAACGGGTGGACCACATTCCCACCTAGGGCCACCGTCATTGGGCTGCGTCGACACGGTCATGGGCGACGCCCTGCACGTTGCCCTGCTCGTCACCTCGCGGGCGAAAGCGCCTCTGTGCCGTCCGTTTTTGGGTGTAGTGTCTCAAGGGCCTCTCGGGAGCGCTTCGGGCCGTCCGATCTGTCCAGACGGCTCAAAATCAGACGACCCAACTGGGTGGTCCATGAGGGGTGGATCGCTTGCTCGCTTGGGGCCACCATCATTGGGAGGCGTCGGGTGCGGTCGCGAGCGACTCCCCACGCGATGTCCTGCTCGCGACGGGCTGGTCAGGCCCGACCATCAACATCCTTGCAGCACGACGACCCTGGTCGGTCACGCGAGCCTTACCTGTTCGACCGAGCGACTGGACAGCCTCCTGGGGCCTCCGCGGGAGACAATGGCCTATGCATCGTCTGTACCATGTCCGTCCGCGCGGATGGCTCCTAGGGGCTCTCTCGGCCGCCTGATCTGCTCAGCCAGCCCGTGTCCAGCCAGGTTGCCTCGAGGGTTGATACGTCTCTGTCGTATCTATAATTCTTTATTGTTCCATGCCATTACTCTACAACTTTCATATACTTTTAGCAACATTTTATATTATTTTTGGGACTAACATATTGATCCAGTGCCTAGTGAAGTTCATGTTTGTTGCATGCTTTTTGTTTCGCATCCATACCTAATGAAGTTGAAACGCGATAAAAAATTATGAAGATTTATTTTGGAATATATGTGATTTTTGAGAAAAAGAATCAACATGAGACGATGCCCGAGGGCCCACAAGCCCAGAGGGCGCGCCCCCTACCCAGGGCGTGCATGGCAGGCATGTGGTGCCCCTATAAGGCGGTTGGTGCCCTTATTTCACCACAGGAAAGATAATATCTGGAAGAAAAGTCCCTTAAAATGTCATCCCAATCGGAGTTGCGGATCTCCGGGAATTTAAAAAATGGTGAAGGGCTAGAAAAAAGAAACGTAAAGCAGAAGAGAACAGAGAGAGAGAGAGAGAGAGAGAGAGAGAGAGAGAGAGAGAGAGAGAGAGAGAGAGAGAGAGATCCAATCTCGGAGGGGCTCCTACCCCCCGAGAGCCATGGCGGCCATGGATCAGAGGGAAAACTCTCCTCTGATCTAGGGAGGAGGCCAAGGAAGAAGGAGGAGGAGGGGGGCTCTCTCCCCCTCTCCCACAGTGGCACCCGAACGCCGCCGGGGCAACCATCATGGTGGCGGTCTACACCAACAACTTCGCCACCGTCATCATCAACTCTCTCCCCCTCTATGCAGCGGTGTAACACCTCTTCTACCCGTTTTAATCTCTACTTGAACATGGTGCTTCATGTTATATATTATTACCCAATGATGTATGGCCATCCTATAATGTTTGAGTACATTCATTTTGTCGTATGGGTTGATTGATGATCGTGATTGGTTTGAGTTGTATGTTTTATTTTGGTGTTGTCCTATGGTGCCCTCTGTGTCGCGCAAGTGTGTGGGATTACCGTTGTAGGGTGTTGCTATACGTTCATAATTCACTTATAGTGGGTTGCGTGAGTGATGGAAACACAAACCCGAGTAAGGGGGTTGTTGCGCATGGGAGTAAAGTGGACTTGTTAAATAATGCTATGGTTGGGTTTTACATTAATGATCTTTAGTAGTTGCGGATGCTTGCTAGAGTTCTAATCATAAGTGCATATATATGATCCAAGTACAGAAAGTATGTTAGCTCATGCTTCTCCTTCATATAAAATTGCAATAATGATTACCGGTCTAGTTATCGATTGCCTAGGGACAAACCCTTCTCTTGTGTTACAAAAAGCTTTCTACTAAACAATTAACTTTTATTATCTTGCAAAGTACTTCTAGTTTTATTTTTGCAAATTAGTTCTAGCATTAAACCTACAAAGTACTTCTAGTTTCATACTTGTTCTAGGAATGTTAAGTGTGTGTAGAGTTGTATCGATGGTCGATAAAACTTGAAGAAAATATAAATTCTATCTTTAACTCCTCGTTGGGTTCGACACTCTTATTTATTGAAAAAGCTACAATTGGTCCCCTATACTTGTGGGTTATCAAGACCTTTTTCTGGCGCCGTTGCCGAGGAGCAATATCGTGGGGTGAATATTCTCGTGTGTGCTTGTTTGCTTTATCACTAAGTAGTTTTTATTTTCTGTTTTAGGTTGTTCTGTATCTTTAGTTATGGATATGAAACACGAAATACAAAATAATTAGTTGTACTTGCTACTCATGAAGATGGGGAACCTCCTAAAACCCTCGATGCTGGTTATGTGGAAAATATTAATTACTACTTCGATAATCCTGGTAAACTCCATTCAACTTGATAATGGGAGATACCTTGGATCACTTGGAATACTTTGGGGATTATCGCTTGTCTCAAAAAGGGAAACACTTATGGGATCAAATTAAAATGTTTGGTATGCTTGGAATATGCATGTGCTTAAGATATGATTATACTTATTGCTCTAAGATGAAGGCTCCACACCCCCCTTTAATTGTGAATTTAATGATAATGAAACCTTCGCTTCTTATGCTAATGGTATATATGATTACTCTGATGTGGAGCTATTAGAAGAATTTGTTGCTTTTAAGGATGCTTATGAAACTGAATCTTTGTTTGAAAAGTGTGAAAATTGTGATGATGCTCTTTACAGGTCCGAAAATTATGCTATACTTAAATATTGCTATGGGAATTATGAATACAATGCCGATATTGATGAATTTATTGATAAAGTCTCCGTTGTCCACGAAGAGATTAATATTTTGCAGGAATCTATGGAAGAAGAAATTGCTGAAATTGTGAGCTCGTTAGATAAAAAAGATGAGGAGGAGAGCGAAGAAGAAAAGGAGGAAGAGCAGATTGATCACCCGTGCCCACCTTCTAATGAGAGTAATTATTCATCCCATACATTATTTAATTTTCCTTCGTGCTTACCGAAGGATGAATGCTATGGTAATTGCTATGATCCCTTGGATTAGTTTGAAATATCCCTTTTTAATGAATTTGATATTTGCTATGCTTGTGGCCATGATGCCAATATGAATGATGCTTATGAAGATGAACTTGCTATAGTTTCTTATGTTAAACATGAAATTGTTTCTATTGCACCCACACATGATAGTCCTATTATCTTTTTGAATTCTCCCAACTACACTATATCGGAGACGTTTGCGCTTATTAAGGATTATATTGATGGGTTGCGTTTTACCATTACACATGATGATTTTGATGAATATAATAGGCATGTGCTTGCTGTTCATAATTGCAATTATTATTAGAGAGGAACCACGTCAACGCCTCTCTATGTTTCCAATATGATAAAATTGCATGAAACAACTTATGCTATGTATCGACATTTACTTTGTGTACATGAATTGTTCTTTTATGACATGCCGATGCATAGGAAGAAAAGAGTTTTAGAGAGTCATTTTATTCTGTTGTCTGCTTTTAAAAGGTTTAAAAACAAGAAAAGAGGGGAACCTAAAAACTTTTTCAAAAAGAGAAGCGATTGGAAGGTTATACAATGGAGAAATGAGGGTCGACCTTGAACATTTGTGTTCATGCTCAGGGAAACAATGTAGAATTTCATGGAAGTTTCTCACAAAAATAAAAGTATTCCAATGCGTTCACTATTTCAGGATGCTGCTAACGCGACACTACAATTAGGGACCCTACGACGAAACTGTGTGTGATGCATTAATCACAAACGGTGATGTAAAAAACCTTCAAAAAAGATGCAGAACGTTTGCGATGTCGGATTCATCAAACATAGTTTAGATTTTAGATGCGTGTGCGATGCGGGGCATATGGTTTGGTTCAATGAACTGTTTGCGGTGAGGCAGAAGAACAGAAACTGACAGCCAGATAAAGGTGTGTGCGATATACGACATACAGTTTACTTGGATTAGCTGTTTGTGATTAGGCAACACAAGAGAAACGGTCAACCAGATCAAGGTGTCTGTGGTTGACGGCATACACTTCACACGGATGAACTATTTGCGATTAGCCACAACAAATAGAAACAGTTAGACAGATCAACGTGTGTGCGCTATACGGGCACACATTCTAACTAAAAGAAGCGTGCTCGATGATAATAACGAGCGCGCATGGTTGATGGAAGACGTGTACTGACATCGCCTATTGTGGTGCACCCTATGCTGCAAAAGCCACATACACGACCGAGAACGCGTGCCCACGTTACGCCATCCGGGAATAGTGCCGCACTTAGAAATTACACAACCGTCAATAAATTTTGAGCCTGCGTCCCGTCACATTCCAAATTACTACCACACTATATTTAATTGCAAACCTGTTCACACCGATCAAAACCTAAACGTTTTCCCACTTAGGAGCGTATTAGTACTCGGTTATAAATATGACCTACTCCAAGATGACAGCTGGTGTCTACTACGCAACCTTCATCTTGTAGACTCGTGTTGGGCCTCCAAGCGCAGAGTTTTATAGGACAGTAGCAAATTTCCCTCAAGTAGATGACCTAAGGTTTATCAATCCGTCGGAGGCATAGGATGAAGATGGTCTCTCTCAAACAACCCTGTAACCAAATAACAAAGAGTCTCTTGTGTCCCCAACACACCCAATACAATGGTAAATTATAGAGGTGCACTAGTTCAGCGAAGAGATGGTGATACAAGCGTAATATGGATGGTAAATATATGTTTTTGTAATCTAAAAATATAAAAACAGCAAGGTAGCAAGTAGTAAAAGTGAGCAAAAACGGTATTGCAATGCTTGGAAACAAGGCCTAGGGTTCATACTTTCACTAGTGCAAGTTCTCTCAACAATGATAACATAATTATATCATATAACAATCCCTCAACGTGTAAGAAAGAGTCACTCCAAATTCACTAATAGCAGAGAACAAACGAAGAGATTATTGTAGGGTACGAAACCACCTCAAAGTTATTCTTTCTGATCGATCTATTGGGCTATTCATATAAGTGTCACAAACAACCCTAGAGTTCGTACTAAAATAACACCTTAAGACACACATCATCCAAAACCCTAATGTGACCTAGATACTCCAATGTCACCACAAGTATCTGCGGGTTTGATTATACAATATGCATCACACAATCTCAGATTCATCTATTCAGACCAACACAAAGAACTTCAAAGAGTGCCCCAAAGTTTCTACCAGAGAGTCAAGATGAAAACGTGTGCCAACCCCTATGCATAAGTTCACAAGGTCACTGAACCCGCAAGTTGATCACCAAAACATACATCAAGTGGATCACGTGAATATCCCATTGTCACCACAGATAAGCACATGCAAGACATATATCAAGTGTTCTCAAATCCTTAAAGACTCCATCCGAAGATAACTTCAAAGGGAAAAATCAATCCATTACAAGAAGGTAGAGGGGGAGAAGCATCATAAGATCCAACTATAATAGCAAAGCTCGCGGTACATCAAGATCGTGCCAAATCAAGAACACGAGAGAGAGAGAGAGAGAGAGAGAGAGAGAGAGAGAGAGAGAGAGAGAGATCAAACACATAGCTACTGGTACATACCCTCAGCCCCGAGTGTGAACTACTCCCTCGTCGTCATGGAGAGCGCCGGGATGATGAAGATGGCCACCGATGATTTCCCCCTCCAGCAAGGTGCTGGAACGGGGCCCGATTGATTTTTGGTGGCTACAGAGGCTTGCGGCGGCGGAACTCCCGATCTAGGTTTCTTTTCGGGGGTTTCTATATTTATAAGAATTTTTGGCGTCGGTTTCAAGTCAGGGGGGTCCACGAGGAGCCCACAAGGTCGATGGGCGCGCCCGGGGGGTAGGGCGTGCCCTCCACACTTGTGGAGGCCTCGTGGTTCTTCTGGCCCAATTCTTTTGCTTCGGGGGCTTCTTCTGGTCCATAAAAAATTACCGTAAATTTTCAGCTCATTTGGACTCTGTTTGATATCCCTTTTCCGTGAACTCAAAAACAAGGAAAAACAGAAACTGGCACTGGGTTCTAGGTTAATAGGTTAGTCCCAAATATCATATAAAATAACATATTAATGCATATAAAACATCCAAGATAGATAATATAATAGCATGAAACAATAAAAAAATTATAAATACCTTGAAGACGTATCAAGCATCCCCAAGCTTAATTCATGCTCATCCTTGAGTAGGTAAATGATAAAAACATAATTTTCGATGTGAAATGCTATCAAGTGCATAATTTCGATCAATGACAGTTTCAATCACTTTTTCTAGCATCATTATATATCATAACAGTAGCTCGTATCATAAAGCTTCTCATGATCAAGTAACAAGCTATTCACATGTTTAAGCATAAACCATAAACTTTCCTGAAAACTAACAAACTATGTTCTCAGTCATCAAACACTTGCAATTCATCTTATTTTCAGGAAGGGTCTATGTAAGAGCTTTGATTTAGCAAATCCCACATACTCAACTATCATATTGTCTTCCATGATTGCTACCACTCAAAGCATATTTTTAGAACAAATAGCATCCATTGAGCACAGAGAAAGATAGGGGCTTAATGTTTCGCCTCCCAACTTATTTATCATATAGATAATTGTCAACAATAACAATTCATGATCAAATATATTTGAATGGCCATATATGCTTAGACCTTTTCCCATCACATGATGCTTGCCAACTAAAGAGTAGGTTGGAGTGAGAAGGAATACTACTGACTATTGCATAAAAGTAAAAGATAGGCCCTTCGCAGAGGGAAGCAGGGATTTGCAGAGGTGCCAGAGCTCGAAGCTTTTAAAACAGAGAGGAAAATAATTTTGAGAGGTACACTTTCATTGTCAACATAAAAACCAAGAGTTCCCAATATCTTCCATACTAGATACATTATAGGCGGTTCCCAAACAGAAAGCTAAAGATTTTACTCCCCCACCACCAAAAATCACACTCCATGGCTTGTCTGAAACAACGGGTGCCGTCCAACTATCAACAATCCTCGGGGAGTTTTGTTTAAATTATTTGTGATTTTTTTGATCCTTTGATCATAGGACTAGGCATCCCAGTTACTAGCCATTTTCTCGTGAATGATGAGCGGAGTCCACTCATCATGAGAATAACCCACCTAGCATGGAAGATATTGACATCCCCTAGTCGCTACATGAGCGATTCGGGCATACAAAACAGATTATTATTTGAAGGTTTAGAGTTTGGCACATGCAAATTTACTTGGAACGGCAGGTAAATACCGCATATAGGTAGATATGGTGGACACTCATGGAAGAAACTTGGTTCAAGGATTTTGGATGCACAAGCAGTATTCGTGCTTAGTATAGAAATTTAGGCTAGCAAAGGATTCTAAAAGGCAAGCACCACATGTTGGAGGATCCATAACAATATAACTTCTATACAAATATACCCAAACATAACTAATTAAGTTGTCTTCCTTGTCCAACTTCAACTAATTTGATCAAGTTTGAAAATAATTAATGGGGCTCACAATTATAGAAGATGTCCAAGATAGTATATTTATATGTGAAACCTCTCTTCCTTCAATATTCTTTCATGAATTGTTCAAGTGACCAATACTATGTTTGCTAACTTTCAATAAATTTACCACCTCTACTTCTTATATGTGAAGTCATTACTCCCCATGGTATAAGCATATGAAACATATGTAATTTCAGATTTATGATATTCCATTCAGCCAATTACTCATAGGATATAAGTGAAGCACGGGGGTAAATGAAAAACTACTCCAGAAAGATATAAGTGAAGATCAATGAGTAGTCATAATTATTTAGCTATGTGAGGACTCTCTCTCATTTAAGTATTTCAGGTCTTAAGTACTTTATTCATACAACAAGCAAAACAAAATAAAAGGACGTTGCAAGGATAGCACATATCATGTGAAGAAGCAAAAACTTAGGTTCAACCAAAACTGACCGATAGTTGTTTGAAGAAGAAAGGTGGGATGCCAACCGGGGCATCCCCAAGCTTAGATGCTTGAGACTTCTTGAAATATTAATTAGGGATGCCTTGGTGTCGGTGTCAAAATCGGCGGATCTCGGGTAGGGAGTCCCGAACTGTGCGTCTAGGCGGATGGTAACAGGAGACAAGGGACACAATGTTTTACCCAGGTTCGAGCCTTCTTGATGGAGGTAAAACCCTACGTCCTACTTGATTAATATTGATGATATGGGTAGTACAAGAGTAGATCTACCACGAGATCAAGGAGGCTAAACCCTAGAAGCTAGCCTATGGTATGATTGTTGTATGTTGGGATTCTTGTCCTACGGACTAAAACCCTCCGGTTTATATAGACACCGGAGAGGGTTAGGGTTACACAAAGTCGGTTACAATGGTAGGAGATCTGAATATCCGCATGCCAAGCTTGCCTTCCACGCCAAGGAAAGTCCCATCCGGACACGGGACAAAGTCTTCAATCTTGTATCTTCATAGTCCAGGAGTCCGGCTGAAGGTATAGTCCGGCCATCCGGACACCCCCTAATTCAGGACTCCCTCAGTAGCCCCTGAACCAGGCTTCAACGACGACGAGTCCGGCACGCACATTGTCTTCGGCATTGCAAGGCGGATTCCTCCTCCAAGTTCTTCATAAAAGATTGTAAACACTAAGAGTAGTGTCCGGCTCTGCAAAATAAGTTTCCACATATTGCCATAGAGAGAATAAAATTAACACAAATCTAATCTGCTGACGTATTCCGTAGGGTGACATCACACTACGGCCAAGCCTTTATTTGAATCGTTTTCGCTTCTCAACCTCAGCGCGTTTTGCGAGGCGGTTTCCTTGGCACGTCTTGTCAAAGCAGAGATCGTGTCCCCTTTATTTACGGGATTCTCATCAATACGGACGTGGGTAACCCAATCGTGCCCGTTTAGCATGTTTTCTCGATTAAAGGCGATTCCCAAACGGTCACGGGGGGGGGGGGGGGGGGGCTCTTGGTATTCAACCTCTTATAAAGAGACCAAGGCCTTGCGCCCTTTTTCCAATCTCAAACGAGTTCGCCCCTCGCCTCGAGTTCCAACACCCTAGGCTCCAGATTCCAGGCGCTTCGGACCTTCGACAATGTCCAATTCCGACCCTCAAGGTCGATGGATGCCACGGAGGAGGACGTGCTAAAGTTGAGAGAGGCTAAGTTCTTGACCGGCGAAATTTCGCATAGGTTGCCTGCTCAAGGGCAGGCGGTTCCCAGTCCCCAGCCTCGTGAGAGCGTGTTGTTCATATCTCACTTCCTTCGGGGGTTAGGCTACCCAATGGATCCCTTTGTGAGGGGGCTGCTGTTCTATTTGTTGGGGAACGTAGTAATTTCAAAAAAATTCCTACGCACACGCAAGATCATGGTGATGCATAGCAACGAGAGGGGAGAGTGTTGTCTACGTACCCTCGTTGACCGAAGCGGAAGCGTTGACGCAACATAGAGGAAGTAGTCGTACGTCTTCCCGGTCCAACCGATCCAAGCACCGTTACTCCGGCACCTCCGAGTTCTTGGCACACGTTCAGCTCGATGACGCTCCCCGGGCTTCGATCCAGCAAAGCTTCGGGGAGGAGTTTCGTCAGCACGACGGCGTGGTGACGATCTTGATGTTCAACTGTCGCAGGGCTTCGCCTAAGCACCACTACAATATGACCGAGGTGTAATATCGTGGAGGGGGACACCACACACGGCTAAGGAACGATCACGAAGATCAACTTGTGTGTCATGGGGTGCCCCCTGCCCCCGTATATAAAGGAGCAAGGGGGAGGAGGCCGGCCCTAGGAGGGGCGCGCCAGGGAGTAGGATTCCTACTCCTAGTTGGAGTAGGTTTCCTCCTTTCCTAGTCCAACTAGGTCAAGGGGGGAAAGAGGGGAAGAGGGGAAGGAAGGGAGAGAGGGGCCGCGCCCCAAACCCCTTGTCCAATTCGGACTGGGCTTGGGAGGGGCGCGCGCTACCTCCTGGTCCTTCCCACTAAGGCCCATCAAGGCCCATTGCTTCTTCCTCGTATTCCCGTAACTCCCCGGTACCTCCGAAAATACCCGAATCACTCGGAACCTTTCCGATGTCCAAATATAGTCGTCCAATATATCGATCTTTACGTCTCGACCATTTCGAGACTCCTCGTCATGTCCCCGATCCCATCCGGGACTCCGAACTCCTTCGGTACATCAAAACTCATAAACTCATAATATAACCGTCATCGAAACCTTAAGCGTGCGGACCCTACGGTTGAAGAACAATGTAGACATGACCGAGACACGTCTCCGGTCAATAACCAATAGCGGGACCTGGAATGCCCATATTGGCTCCTACATATTCTACGAAGATCTTTATCGGTCAGACCGCATAACAACATACGTTGTTCCCTTTGTCATCGGTATGTTACTTGCCCGAGATTCGATCGTCGGTATCTCAATACCTAGTTCAATCTCGTTACCGGCAAGTCTCTTTACTTGTTCCGTAATACATCATCTCACAACTATCTCATTAGTTGCAATGCTTGCAAGGCTTATATGATGTGCATTACCGAGAGGGCCCAGAGATACCTCTCCGACAATCGGAGTGACAAATCCTAATCTCGAAATACGCCAACCCAACATCTACCTTTGGAGACACCTGTAGAGCTCCTTTATAATCACCCAGTTACGTTGTGACGTTTGGTAGCACACAAAGTGTTCCTCCGATAAACGGGAGTTGCATAATCTCATAGTCATAGGAACATGTATAAGTCATGAAGAAAGCAATAGCAACATACTAAACGATCGGGTGCTAAGCTAATGAATGGGTCATGTCAATCACATCATTCTCCTAATGATGTGATCCCGTTAATCAAATGACAACTCATGTCTATGGCTAGGAAACTTAACCATCTTTGATCAACGAGCTAGTCAAGTAGAGGCATACTAGTGACACTCTGTTTGTCTATGTATTCACACATGTATTATGTTTCCGGTTAATACAATTCTAGCATGAATAATAAACATTTATCATGAAATAAGGAAATAAATAATAACTTCATTATTGCCTCTAGGGCATATTTTCTTCACTATTATGGGCTGGAATTTCACGACTTAGCTCCGGAGTCCATCCTCCATATTTCCTCATTCATCGTCGTGTGTGAAGCGTTCCTCCGTGTTACCCCTCACTTCGGATTATGGCTCAAGACCTTTAAAGCGGACCCGAAGATGATCTAGGGACGGCACGCAGCGTGCGGAGGTGCTGTTATAAGTAAGAATGCTGATGCTCCATGGCCCGAGGGCTCTTTTCAAGAGGAGCTCGGCTTATGGCAACGGGAGTGGTTCTATATCACCGCTCCCAGGGGCACCAAATGGGTGGCGCTGCCCGCCTTTCGCTCGGGTCCCCCACAGCAGCTAGGGTCATAGGTCAATAAAGGCCTAGACTGGGGGCCATCCCAGGACGTGCCTTTGTTGCAGGGTCGCATCAGGGATCTCTTGGAAAGAGACCTCAGCCTGGTCAAAGTGACGCAAGTCATGCTGATCCGCCGAACCCTGCCCGGCAAACGTCGCTCCCATCGTTTGTGGGAGTTTAATCCGGAGGGACCACGAGCTCTCTAGCATTTTATGGGCGCAACGCCCGTGGAGATGTATAAACAGTTCTTCGGATCACAAGCAATGTGTCCGGATTTGACCGAGGACGCAGGGCTGAGCTGCAATCGCCCGGATGCTCAAGTAAGTAACCTTGTGCCCGGACTCGCTATCCGTATAATTGTCATAAACTCGCCCCTAAAAGAGCTATCCTTTTAAACAGGAGTGGATAGCGAAAGCGAAGCTGATCAGGTGTCCGGCTCCCCTTCCTGAGACCAGGTCGGATCCCGTGCTAGTCAGGATGTTGAAGATTGTGCCTCTGGAAGGAAGTGAGGGAGAGGACAAGGAAACTATGGCCTCCTCAAAGGAGGCTGTTTCGAAGGGAGGAACCGACAATTCCTGTCCTAAGGGGAAGAAGAGGGCCGCCTCTAACGACCCGGAGACCATGGCCTCAAAGCGGGGAAAAAAATCCTCGTCAGAGGGTCCTACGCCGGGGGGTTCCTCGGCCGAACTATGCCCTCAAAGGGATCAGCCCTCCAGCGAGCCGTAAGTAGAGAAAGATTATATTTTTTGAGAGAAAGATCCTTGCTTTAAACCTGAGAAGATTAACCGAAATTTCACCTTGTAGTTCGGACCTCATCCCTTCTCAGCGGAGCTCGTCTTCGGGGGACCTTCTTCCGGAGATGATGGAGAGCGGGACGCCTCCCCTTGCCGTACCACCTAGCGAGGCGGGTGACCCTGAGGTGTCGTCGCGGAGGGTTACTCCGAATCCGGCAGGGGCGGAAGACTATGAGGCCCCCCGAGGTTCTCCACGTCCGGCCTTCGAAAGAGGCCATAGGACAAGTCCGGCACCGTCTGGTGTTCGACCGGAGGAGCTAAAGAATCTGCTGGGGCGGGCTTCTATCTCGGAGGAGCACCGTGCATTGATGGGCATGGTGATTGAAAGGATTTCATCCGCGAAAAGCGGATTGCATGAGGCCGTCAGAAGCTTACTGACGGGTTTTGAGGTACCTCAGATAATGTACATCTTTGTCAGTTGCGCATAAATAAGATGCGCCCTGTGTAGATAGTAGCCCCTGAGACTCTGTGCGTTGTCAGAAGTGACAGTGTGCAGAGGATCATAATCCCAGGTCTAAAGTGCCGTCTTTAAATGTAGGTGGCGAGGTGTCTGGAATCGAGCCGAACTGATGATTTTGCCGAACCAAAGCGGCAACTGGACGTGGCAGATGCCGACACCGCGCTCGTCAACAAGCGGCTTGATGAGGCTCAAGGTATGTAATTCCTTGGGCGGCACCTGGTAAGAGGAGCTTTATGCCAATATCTTACAATGTGTGTGCTTGACGCAGATGGTGCGGCCGCCGTGGAGAGTCTTCGGCGGAACTTGCCCGGGCTAAGGAACAAGCCAGAGAAAGGGATGCGGATGCCGAGAAGGCCCTTGAAGAGCTGAGAGCCGAAAAGGCTGCTCACTGCCGAAGCAAGAAGGAGATGGCCGAGATGGCCGTGAAGTTAAAGAGCGCTGCTGACTATTGCAGGCTTCTTGAGAACGAAGACCGGGCGAGGCAAACGGATTTAGAGAAGGCCGTTGCCGATGCCAAGGACGCTCGCTCTGCGATGAGAGGTGCGAAGGAGGAGCTGCGTCAGGCCGGACAGATTGCGGCTGGAAAGCCCTTTATGCTGCGGAGGAAGTTTTGCGATCCGAAGTTTGCTCCGTTGGACCGGATGTGGAGTGTGGAGGACACCTATCTGGATTTGGCAGCAAGTGTTGCTGATGCGGCCGAACACTTTCGAGATCAAGAAGATCGCGAAGTGGAAAAACTTTTCTGGTCGCAGTTCCACAATCCAGAGCGTCCACTGGCGGTGGACGGTCGTTTGGCTCAATGGGCCGAACTGAATAGGTTGTCCGGACTCACCATGAAGTGCGTTGTGGGTTATTTGTGGCCGGGGAGATCAGAGCCGAAGAGTTATTTCAGCTTGGTGCAGCAGTTCCTTGATGCGGTGCCACGTATCAACGCAATGAAGAGGTCAGCATGCATAGAGGGCGCACGGATGGCTGTTGCCCATGTTAAGACATACTGGGCGGAGATGGAGACCACCGTTGTTGCGTCCCGAGATTCCGGACAAAAGCCGAGTACCCTCCGAGCACTATTTTCAGGAAGTCCTTGAGGGCGCTTGTGTAATAGAGACGCAGTGCTCGAAGGATGCTATGTTCTGATAGCATTTTTAATTATAAAGCAGTATTTTGATGAATTATAGTAGCCTTTTATACTTGTGCCTTCAAGTATTTAGAACACCTCCTGTGCGGCCGTTTTAAAGATATATATATAAAATCTGAAAGATGGCAGTCGTTGGCTTCAGCCCCCACCGCACATTGTGCGGGGGTGCTCGCAGAAGACGCATTTTCACACTTAATCCAACGTCTTGGTCCTACAAAGGAGGTGATGGCGCAGCGAGCTAGGCAACCAGACTATAATGCTTTAACACTTTCACTTAGCCATAGGAGCTTGACAGTGGGACTCTTTAGATAGCCCTTGGTGGCGACTGCGCTCTCCCAAATTCGGGGCGCGTATGTGCCTGGCCGGGAAACGACCCTTCATTAATGCGGAGGAATCCTATAGATTCCGGAGAGTCATCGAGTGGTTGACCAGTCTCACGCTATATCATGAGAGTCGGTTTTCGGCTTTCTCTATTGAGGTGCTCACCTGGCCAAACCGGGGCACAATCGCAGTAGTTCTCCTGGTGCCGCCTTAGCCGATAGAGCGGAACGTAAGGCGGCCGAACACAGGAGCCGGGCAACCCAACATTTGACCAAAATCATGATTCGGAGCTGATGCATATAAGGCCAAACTCGCGACGCCAAACACTCCCTAAGGTATTCGGTCTTTATGAGAGCGGGCGAAGTAACGCTCTTAGGTATAAGCCCCTAATGTCCAGGTACGCGCAGGAATTTTGACGTGGCCACATGCCAAGACGCCAGCCTCCTCTCCTTGGTTATAGAACCAGGGGATGTGTATCAACAGAAGACAGTAAAAAAGGTTTACGCAGGGTCTTAATCTGAAAAGAATCCTTGGAACGGGTCCCTACTGCACGTCTGCACCTGTGTCTCCGTTGTGCCGTATCCTAGACGGGCGCAACACGACGTTCATCTGTAAAAGAGAGGAACTAAGTTGAAAAAAGGGTCGTGCCGAACAAAAGTTATATTAAATAAACAAAGTATAAAGTAAAATATGTAAGATTTGAGCTTTATTGTCTCTTATTTTATATGTGCGGAGCCCCTAGGGCAGGGGTATATGGCCACTTAGCCTTTATCAATGATACTTTTGTGCCTGGCTCGTCTATCCGTGTCCGTGGTCTTAATGACTTGTTCGGATGTTCTAGCTGGTGAAGCCATTGTATTGTGGGGCTGTTAAAGCGGCCGCACAATCCTCCACTCGGGGGAGGCGCACTCAATGCTTCCCCTTCAAGGAGATGATGCCTCGTGGACCGGGCATCTTAAGCATAAGAGATGCATAATGCGGTATTGCGTTAAAGCGGGCGAAAGCTTCGCGTCCTAGCAGAGCTTGATAGCGACTTGAGAATGGGACGATGTGGAAAGTCAGCTTTTCGCGGCGGAAGTTATCGGTGGAGCCGAATATAACTTCGAGCTGGAGAAAACCCATGCAATGGGTGTCCGGACCAGGCGTGACCCCTTGAAAGGAGGTTTTGCTGTGGCGAATTCTTGTTGGGTCTATCCCCATGTGACGGATTGTGTCCTGATATATCAGGTTTAGTCCACTGCCACCGTCCATAAGGACATTTGAAAACTGGAGTCCGCCAATTATTGGATCGAGTACCAAGGCAGTCCAGCCTGCGTTCCTGATACTTCTAGAATAATCCAGATGATCGAAGATGATTGGTTTTGACAACCAGTGGCGGGACCCCTTTGGGATAGGTCGTGTGGCGCGTATCTTTATGGGCACCGTACGTTTTGTTATGTGAAGTAAGTTTACTGTTTTTACTTTTTGTGGGAAATTCTTTTGTTTCCTGGTGCTCTGCTTTTGGGGTATGTCCTCATCCTCGCTTGGTGTGTCGAGCCCCTTGTGTTCGGCGTTGAGTTTGCCGGATTGTTTGAAAACCCAACAATCTCTATGGGTATGGTTAGCAGGCCTTCTGGGAGTACTGTGTATTTGACATATCTTGTCCAGGATTTTGTTTAGGTTGGATAAATCATCTCTGTTATCCTGGAGGGGCGGCTTTTTCTGATTCTGCCGTGAGCTTTTGAATCCGGCGTTGACTGCCGTGCTCTTCGGATGGTTTTCTTTAGTCCGGCGATGATCCTTGTTGCGTCGCAGTTTTCCGTTTCCATCTCTAGTTTCGGATGTACTTGGGTCGCTGGTGCTACATCTTGCCAACCAGCTGTCCTCTCCTGCGCAAAAGCGGGTCATGAGGCTTGTTAATGCGGCCATTGTTCTTGGCTTTTCTTGGCCGAGGTGACTGGCGAGCCACTAGTCTCGGACATTGTGCCTAAAAGCTGCTAGGGCTTCGGCGTCCGGACAGTCGACTATCTGATTCTTCTTAGTAAGAAATCTATTCCAGAACTGCCGAGCTGACTCTCCGGGCTGTTGTGTGATATGACTGACATCGTCTGCATCCGGAGGGCGGACATTGGTCCCTTAAAAATTTGCTCGGAAAGCATCCTCGAGCTCTTCCCAACTTCCAATTGTGTTTTCAGGAAGGCTTTTAAGCCAATGCCTGGCTGGTCCATTAAGCTTGAGGGGTAAATATTTGATGGCGTGGAGGTCATCTCCTCTAGCCATATGTATGTGGAGGATGTAATCCTCGATCCAGACTCCAGGGTCTGTTGTTCCATCATATGCCTCTATGTTTACGGGTTTGAATCCCGCTGGAAATTCATAATCCAGGACCTCATCGGTGAAACATAGGGAGTGTGCGGCGCCCCTGTATTTGGGTGTGCCGGATTCTGATAATGGCTTTATTGCATTGCTTACGAGAGCTTGCTTTCTTGGCCCATAAATGGACCTGGCTGGGCCATCTTTTTGATCCCAATCCTTGAGTGGGTCACATGCCGGCTTAGGTGCGGCGCCGCTTGCCTCTTTATGCTGGCCATGGGGTCGTCTATCCGACCGGATGGCTTTCTTACTTTTTGACTGCGGGGGCTCTAGGGCCTCCTCGTCGAATTCAGGCAGCAGCTTTCGCTTCGGATAGCTTTTAGTATGGCGGCTGCCGCCGTATTTGTCTGCGGTATTGATTACTTTGCTCCATCTGATCCTGAGTGCATCTTCAGCAGTTTTTAGCTTTCGCTTCTGCTTTTTCAGGCTGCGTGCGGTTGCAACGAGCCTTTTGTGGAGGTTCTTCTGCTCCGTGGGCTTATCCGGCGTAAGGTCGTCCGGAATGCCGTTTTCGCCGGGGACGGGTTGTTCGGTTTCTTTATCCGAGCTGCCCTGTTTGGACGGTTGCTCTAAGGCACGCTCGTCGTCTGCCGGCTCCTCCTGCTCTTTGGCTAGGTCCATATCGAGGCGGGGCTTGGAGCGGGGTTTACGCTGCCGCTTTGTTTGCTTTTCGAGAGATCGGTCCCTCGTTGCATCCCTGTGTTCCTCGTTGTCGCTTCCTTTAGGGGTGTCCACTATGTACACATCATGAGATGAGGTGGCTGTCCAATGCTCTGAAGGCGTTGGTTCAGATGCGTCTCCTGCATCGCCGTCCATGCCGTCGATGTCTTCGGAGTCGAAGTTGAGCACGTTGTATAAATTATCGACGGTGGCTACCAAATGGGTGGTGGGTGGGTTTTGAATTTCTTCATCGTCCGTATCCCAACCCTGCTGACCGTAATCCGGCCATGGTTCTCCCGATAAAGAGAGAGACTTTAGTGACTTCAGGATGTCGCCGAAGGGCGAGTGCTGAAAGATGTCCGCGAGGGTGAACTCCATAATAGGCGCCCAATCGGATCTGATTGGCAGGCGCGCGGAGGGCTCGGAGTCCGGAGAGGAGTCCGGCAACTCGGAGTCATGGGCCATGCAGAGTGCGGGGCTGGTGTTCGGCTCGATCGCTTTTGGGATCACAACCCCCGGGGCGGCGTCCAACCGCTCGTCCTCAATCGGTGCAACCGGTTCCGATTTAAAGGTCGGAACCGATGCGTGTGCGGCCTCCAGGGCACTGTTCGGTGGCAGAGTTAGATCGTGCCCATCGAGACAGTGCGGCGCGCTTGGCTGTGGCTCGAATCCGTCGAAGATCAAGTCCCCGCGGATGTCGGCCGTATAGTTTAGACTTCCAAACCTGACCAGATGGCCAGGGGCGTAGCTTTCGATCTGCTCTAGGTGGCCAAGCGAATTGGCCCGCAGTGCGAAGCCGCCGAAGATGAAGATCTGTCCGAGGAGAAAAGTCTCACCCAGGACTGCATCGTTGTTGATGATCGAAGGAGCCATCGGGCCTAAAATTGACGACACAGAGGAACTCTCAATGAAAGCACCAATGTCGGTGTCAAAACCGGCGGATCTTGGGTAGGGGGTCCCGAACTGTGCGTCTAGGCGGATGGTAACAGGAGACAAGGGACACAATGTTTTACCCAGGTTCGTGCCCCCTTGATGGAGGTAAAACCGTATGTCCTGCTTGATTAATATTGATGATATGGGTAGTACAAGAGTAGATCTACCACGAGATCAAGGAGGCTAAACCCTAGAAGCTAGCCTATGGTATGATTGTTGTATGTTGGGATTCTTGTCCTATGGACTAAAACCCTCCGGTTTATATAGACACCGGAGAGGGTTGGGGTTACACAAAGTCGGTTACAATGGTAGGAGATCTGAATATCCGCATCGCCAAGCTTGCCTTCCACGCCAAGGAAAGTCCCATCCGGACACGGGACGAAGTCTTCAATCTTGTATCTTCATAGTCCAGGAGTCCGGCTGAAGGTATAGTCCGTCCATCCGGACACCCCCTAATCCAGGACTCCCTCACTTGTGCATCCCCAAGCTTGAGCTTTTGTGTCTCCTTAATTCCTTTCATATCGCGGTTTCCCTAAAACTTAAAAACTTCATCCACACAAAACTCAACAAATTGTTGAATTGGATATGGAAAAGTTGTTGTACTATGTCCATTAAAATGTTTGCATGGCTAGTTATTATGGATAGAGTCAACACCAAGGACATGATTCAGAGAAGAAACTGGAGGATTGAGGATGGGCCTGAATGTGTCTTATGCAGAGCTGGTTTATTGGAGGATAGAAATCATCTGTTCTTCCAATGTAATTTTGGTACCAGAGTCTGGAACTATTTGCAGGTATACTGGCCTTCTCACTCTGACATGGTGGAGATTGCAGTCCAGGCCAAAGTGGATTTTGCCAAACCCTTCTTCGCTGAAGT
Organism: Aegilops umbellulata; assembly: GCA_032464435.1. Classification (NCBI taxonomy): domain Eukaryota; kingdom Viridiplantae; phylum Streptophyta; class Magnoliopsida; order Poales; family Poaceae; genus Aegilops; species Aegilops umbellulata. Next base: position 642,055,259 of record CP136060.1, on the reverse strand, counting down.
GGTCTTTTTATCATGGTGGAATATCTGGATGGTCAGAAATGATAAGATTTTTAGAAAGATAAAACCAACCTTTGGTAGATGGAAGGCTGGCTTAATTCATGATATCTCCCTTATGGCACACAGGATAAAATCAAGACATAAGGAGGAGCCTCTTCACTGGATTGCTTTCCTACCACCTTGAGGGAACCCTTGCCCTTCTTTATTCTGTATTCTAGTTTAGCCTAGCTTTTTTCCTTTGTTGCCACTGCTTGTGGTTCTGTAATTATGAATATGCTTTATTTTATTTTCAATAAAGCGTTGTGGGGCCAAGCCCTACAGTTTCCATTCAAAAAAACTCAACAAGAACTCGTGAGATAGGTTAGCATAAATCCATGCAAAACCTTATCATTATCTACTGTAGAAAATCACTAAAATTGTTATTTGACATTGCATACTAAATGCCTCTGCATATTTAATAGTCCTATCCTCAAATAGAATCGTTAAACAAGCAAACATAACAGCAATCTGTCTAAACATAACAGACTATAAAGAATGCAAGAGGAATCATACTTCCCTAACTCCGAAAATTCTGAAAAATTACCACACTATAGATAATTTGTTGTTACTCATTATGTAAAAATTTCAAGATTTTACCACGTTCTTACATTTTTAAACAGTTCAGACAATGATAGAAAACTTTTTGTTTTCAAAACAACAACATATAGACTAGCAAAATAAGCATGGTAAAGGCTATAATTGACCTTTTTATTGAAATAAAAGATGCAAAAAATTACTCTAAGTAACAGCAAGCAAATCCTAATAAGATAAAATGACGCTCAAAACAAAACACATATCATGTGTTGAATAAAAATATAACCCCAAGTAAAGTTACCGATGAACGAAGACGAAAGAGGGGATGCGGATGGCATCCCCAAGCTTAGGCTCTTGGTTGTCCTTGAATATTAGCTTGGGGTGCCTTGGGCATCCCCAAGCTTAGGCTCTTGGCACTCTTTATTCCGTAGTCCATCAAAACTTTACCCAAAACTTGAGAACTTCACAACACAAAACTTAACGGAACTTCATGAGATGGGTTAGTATGATAAACACAAATCATTCACTTTGGTACTGTCAAGATAAGATTCATAATTGTTCTCACACAATGCTTACTGTACCTTATCATTTCCACAATTTATATCACTTAATATAAGCTATGGAAACACTAAAACAAGCAAACTATGCACTGAAAACAGAATAGGTCAAAAACAGAACAGTCTGTAATGATCTGGACACTATCCATACTTCTGGAGTCCAAAATTCTGAAAAATTAGGGAAGCGTAGGCAATTTGTATATCAATAATGTGTAGAAAATTTAGAATTTTATCACGTTCCAGTGAATTTAAACAATTCTATGATTGGAAGCAAATGTTTCTGTTTTTGCACAGAATCAAGTCAACTATCATCCACACTATCCCAAAGGCTTTACTTGGCACTTTATTGAAACAAAAGCTATAAAGCATGATTACTACAGTAGCATAATCATGTGAACACACAAAAATAGTAGGGGTAAATATTGGGTTGTCCCCCAATAAGAGCTTTTCTTTAATGCCTTTTTAGCCAGGCATGATGATTTCAATGACGCTCACATGAAAGATAAGAATTGAAACACAAAGAGAGCATCATGAAGCATACTACAATCACATTTAAGTCTAACCCACTTCCTATGCATAGGGATTTTGTGAGCAAACAACTTATGGGTGCAAGAATCAACTAGCATAGGAAGGCAAAACAAGCATAACTTCAAGACTTTCAACATATAGAGAGGAAACTTGATACTATTGCAATTCTTACAAGCATATATTCCTCCCTCATAATAATTTTCAGTAGCATCATGAATGAATTCAACAATATAACTATCACATAAAGCATTTTCTTCACGATGCACGAGCATAGAAATTTTACTACTCTCCACATAAGCAAATTTATTATCATGAATAGTCGTGGGAGCAAACTCAACAAAATAACTATCATGTGAGGCATAATCTAATTGAAAATTAAAATCATGATGACAAGTTTCATGGTTATCATTAGTCTTTATAGCATACATGTCATCAGAGTAATCATGATAAATAGGAGGCATGCTTTCATCATAATAAATTTGCTCATCAAAACTTGGGGGACAAAAAATATCGTCTTCATCAAACATAGCATCCACAAGCTTGTGGCTTTGCATATCATTAGATTCATAGATATTCAAGGAATTCATACTAACACCATTGCAATCATGCTCATCATACAAAGCTTTTATGCCGAACATTTTAATGCATTCTTCTTCTAACACTTTGGCACAATTATCAGAATCCTTATTTTTACGAAAGACATTAAAAAGATGAAGCATATGAGGCAACCTCAATTCCATTTTTTGTAGTTTTCTTTTATAGACTAAGCTAGTGATAAAATAAGAAACTAAAAGATTTGATTGCAAGATCTAAAGGTATACCTTCAAGCACTAACCTCCCCAGCAACGGCTCTAGAAAAGAGCTTGATGTCTACTATGCTGTTGGGGAACGTAGTAATTTCAAAAAAATTCCTACGTACACGCAAGATCATGGTGATGCATAGCAACGAGAGGGGAGAGTGTGTCCACGTACCCTCGTAGACCTAAAGCGGAAGCGTTAGCACAACGCGGTTGATGTAGTCGTACGTCTTCACGATCTGACCGATCCAAGTACCGAACGTACGGCACCTCCGAGCTCAGCACACGTTCAGCTCTATGACGTCCCACGAACTCCGATCCAGCAGAGCTTTGCGGGAGAGTTTCGTCAGCACGACGGCGTGATGACAGTGTTGATGATGCTACCGACGCAGGGCTTCGCCTAAGCACCGCTACAATATTACTGAGGTGGAATATGGTGGAGGGGGGCACCGCACACGGCTAAGAGATCAATGATCAATTGTTGTGTCTATGGGGTGCCCCCTGCCCCCGTATATAAAGGAGCAAGGGAGAGGCCGGCCCTAGAGGGGGCGCGCCAAGTGTGGGGAGTCCTACTAGGACTCCCAAGTCCTAGTAGGATTCCTCTTTCCTTTCCGGAGTAGGAGAGAAGGAAAGAGGGGGAGAAGGAGAAGGAAAAGGGGGCTGCACCCCTTCACTACAAAAAAATACACTTCCGTGATGATACGTGTTTGTCACAGTAGGTCGCTTTTTTTGTCATGCATGTACATCCATGAAAAATTTATGACAGAATCAAGATAGTCATACCTGTGCTGTCGTAGAAGTGTTCCATGACATTACCAAAATTATCATCACGGAAGTGTCCACTTCCATGATGATAAATCGCGCGTCACAGAAGTGCTTTCGTCAAGGGTGACCGACACATGGCATCCACCGTAACGGAACGCCGTTAAGCTATCGGGTCGGGTTTTGGATCCGATAACCCATTAACACCCCGACCAATGGGAAATTTCCACGTGTAAAATTCTTATTGGCCGGACGAAACACGTGTCAGCTTGTCAGTGGGTCAGATAGGCGCCTATGATACGTCGACACGTGGCACGGCCCAACAGAGGCCCATTCCTGTGAAAAGGTCGACCCGTTTGACTTGGTCAAAAGCTGGCGGGCCGGCCCATGGAAAGTCTGTTAACGACCTGTTTGAATATAGCCCATTTACAGCCCGCTAAGCCAAGGCCCATTACGCCCTATCCGAATTAGGCCCAGTAGCGTCATATGGGCCATCCAATATGATTCCAGCCCGTTTTCACTTCTAGCCCATGTATGGCCCATGACGTCTTTCGGCCCATATGAGGCCCTATGTAACTCTTGGCCTACTAACGGCCCGTGGTGAAACTGGTCCGTAATGAACAGTGTATCACTTTACACCCATTAACGGCCTGTGGTGAAACTGGCCCGTAATGAACAGTGTATCACTTTATACCCATTAACGGCCCGTTATTCTGTTGGGCCGTTTCCAGCCCATGTTATCTTTCGGCCTTCTCAGAGCCCATTTATTCTTGGGCTCATTTCCAGCATTCGTTTACTTACGGCCCGTTACTGTCATTTTCTGCTTGTGGGCCAAATTCAGCCCGTGGTTACAGTCGGCCCGTTTGTGGTCCGTTAATACATTGGGCCAATTTCATAGCGTCATCAAATACGGCCTATTAACGATGACCCGTTATGGTCGGCCCATGAGCGGACGATTCCAACTCTAGCCCGTTTACGGCCATAATGCGGTTTGTTTGGCCCATGTTTGGCCAATCGATTATACGGCCCGTATAAGGCCCATTGATAATACGGTCCGCAGAAGGCCCATTGTTTCTACGGCCCGTAGAAGGCCTATTGTTTCTACGGCCGGTAGAAGGCCCACTGTTTCTATGGCCAGTAGGAGGCCCAGTGTCACTACAGTAAATATTAGCCCATGGTTATTGTGGCCTAGTTTTAAAAAATAGGTTATTGCAGCCACTAGCTAACCGCGGAAAAAGAACTGCAATGACTACAAGAAAACAAATAAACAAGACAACAAGGAAATAAATACGCAAGCAACTAACGCTAGGCTATCACGGCTATTACACATATTACATCCACTAGGCATCAAAGTTCGCCACCAGTGCAAATATAGGGAACAAAGCAGCATATCATATACACTGGTTGTCAAAGTTGGCGACCAGCGCAAATAAACGCCGCAGCAAAACAAATCCAGAACTCAAACCACTTCAGAAGATCTCAAGAAACAATATCCTGGGTACCCATAATGCTGGCAAGATGCTTAGCAAGCTTATTAACTTTCTCTTGTTTGGCGCTTAAATCCTCGAGCGCTTGCTGTTGCACCAGAAAATATGCATCTGAATTCTGCAGGGACTTCCTCGGTCCTTCAGCTTCCTGTCGCAGCACATCTGATCGATGTCTTTCAACTTGAAGTTGAGACTCAAGAAGACGAACTGATTCAGGCAGCGAGTTCGAAGAGCTTGTGCCAGTAGTAGTGGCCAGTAACTCGAACACTACATCAAGAAAGTACTTTTGGGTTCCCTCACTGTCGTCAAGATAGTTTTTATCAGCTTTCTTGGAGACCAACAGGGATGTCTCACTATCTTGAACCTTATCTGCATTACTTCCTTTACCATTGGATAACGCGGTACTGTTCTCCAATATTTTGTCCGCATTCTAAAAGAGAAACAAGCAGACACATCACATGTTTACCATGTTGTATATGAAACTCATTTTGGTAAATGAGTTCAGTAGTAAAGTGGACAGGATAACAGCATGAAACAAACATATATCTATGTACCATGGTCACTTTATGGTCTATATCATTCTAGTTTTTGTTGCCAAATCAAGATAGAGACACAGTTCAAATAATATTTGTTCAAGACAAAGTAGAATAGACAGAATATAAGTGTGGGTAACTATAGAGCAATAACAACACTTGTAATGTGCATGACATGAGAACATAACTGTTTATTCAATTGAAACTAAAATCAACATAGAGCAGGTTACAACAACAAACCAGTTAAAGAAACAGGTTTAAAACATACCTGTTGCGCCATTGGAGTTTCAATTCCATCCTTCAAATTTGAAAATAGTTGGTATGAGTAAATACAGTCATGCAAGAGCAAAGGAGTATGAACCATAGCTACAGAACCTGACCTGAGAACAAATCTTGTTCTCCTTTAAGCGTTGAGTTGGGATTCGGAGTGGTGGTCCTCGTGCTTTGGGCACTGCAGTTCCCTTACTAACTGCTCGTGTTTGGGTGCTCTGTGGTGGAGACGGTGCTGTGTCAACTGGAACTGGGTTACTATCTGCCGGGGTTGGGGTTAGAAGGGGTGTAGCTGGTTCTCTGTCCAACTGGGTAGGGGTACAATCTGCGAGAGTCTGGGTTATGTGCGGTGGATCTGGTCCTCGGGCAAGTACAACCGTGGTTCTATCTGCATCAGCTGGTAGCACTATCTTTTCTGAAGACCGTCTTGTTACTCCCTTAGATACTGCCATCACGCTCTCCAATTCAAATGGCTGATAAACAAGAAAAGTAACTGAAAGATATTGTATGATAGACAGGTGCAATGGATAGTGGGGAATAAAAGAGGGCATGAAATAATTCATATTTATGTTGTCTAACCAAACAGGATAGCATGACACAATTTCACATATATGATGGCTAACTAAACAACATAGCATGACACAATTTCACATTATGATGGCTAACTAAAAAAGATGGGAAGCCATAGTTCAAAATATGAGACTATGTAAACAGGATGACATGACATAACTATATAATGTGTTTATTAAATAGGTTGGCATGCCATAATTCACATACATTCACGGATAGAATGCCATAATTCAAAATATGATGACTGTAAGCACTAAACATGATGAGATGATATAACTATATGATTTATTTATTAAATGGGTTGCCATGGCATAATTCAGATAGATGACGTGTATGTACTATGTAAACATGATGGCATGATATAATTCAAATATATGATTTATATAGTAAGCAAGTAAGCAGATGGCAATCCATATATGATGTAAAAACTAAGCAATCCAAGACAACATGCATGACATGGGTAATATAACCCTGCCAAGTTTGAGCATAGACCTCAGGGGGAAAATAGGACTGGTCATCAGTCTCTGAATCCTCCTCTGAAGAGCTCTCTGTAACCAGCAAGATGTCTGCTTCAGCAGGTAGCATTGTCTGCTCTGAATACCTTGTTTTCACTCCAGATGCTTCCATCACCGCTTCAAATGGCTGATGCACAGGAAGAGTAGTTGAATATACAAACGTTGTCGACAAATGGAACACATAATACAAAAAAATGATAGCATGATATAATTCACATACATGATGATTGGCTAAACAGCATGGCACCTTTGCAACAAGATAGCATTGTATAATTCACATATATAATGTCTTGCAACAAGATGGCAATGCATAATTCACATATATGGTAACTAGACACTGAACAGGTGACATTCACACAAAACATGTCTAAACTAATCAAATGACATAGCAATGCGAGACACCATACGCACGATATGAGCAACATAACCCTGCCAAGTTAGAGCATACACCTCGGGGGGGGGGATAGGACTGGTCATCTGTCTCTGAATCCTCCTCTGAGGAGCTATCTGTAACCAGCGAGATATGCGCTTCGTCAGATAGCATAGTTTGCTCTGAAGACCTTGTTTTCACTCCAGAATTTGCCTCGCCTTGTCAAAGGGCTGATGCACACGAAGTGCAGTTGAATGTAATAACATTTTTGACAAATGTAATATGTAACCAAAAAAAAGGATGGCCTGATATAATTTACATATAAGAAGACTGGCTAAGCAGGATGGCACTGCAAAATTCACATATATGATGCCTGGCTAAACAAGATGGCGTTGCATAATTCACATAAACGATGAATAAACTAAACAGATGGCATTCGCACAAAGGATGTCTAAACTAAGAAGATGACATATTTGATGTATAAAGTAAGCAATGCAAGACACCATATGCATGATATAACCAACATCAGCATGCCAAGTTAGAGCGAAGACCTCAGGGGGTAAATAGGAGTTGTCTTCTCCTTCTGAATCCCCCTCAGAACAGATATCTTCCTCTCGATTACAATCCGAAATGCGTGGAGGGGGGCTGCCTTTGCGCCTACCATGGAGCGACGTCTGCATGAAATTTTATTGCCACGCAAGGCTCATCTCTTCTGCTCTACATGTTCAGTTCCATTGTTTACAATAACTGTCAGGCATAGGAATAAAACATAGTGAGATTATGTAAGGAGTGCATGCAGAAATCCAGAGTGATGGTAGCAACCTGTCGATAGACCCAAAACCAATAATAGCAGGCAGATAATGGCTTCAGTTAAAAAATACAGATAATGGCTTCTTTACTGTTTGTTTCCCACCCAACATGAAACTCATAGTAGACACCGGAGATTAACCAGATAGTAGATAGATACTGTTGATAGCGGCCCCGATATGTACCCCACAACCATTTAAAAACTCAAGTTTGACCATTAGTTTGGAGCTGACTCAGAGTCTAATCGGTGAACAGGACGAGAAAGTAGCATGTAATATTAAGCGATGCATAACGTAAGCAGACACGAAAGAGTGAGACCTCTCTTGTGGACCCGTGTAGTCCTCGAGGTGATCTACTCGGCTGATGATGGTAGTGTAGTTTTCATGGCTGCCAGCAGCGGGGAAGAAGATCTGAGGCGGCGAAAGATAGTCTGGAGGCCGGATCCCTGCTGTGCTGGACCCTTCTGTAGTTGGAGCAGCTGAGCTGGGGTGGACGAGGGCGCAACAGGAGCGGGACAAACCACGCAAGGTTTTCTTTGACAACTATCTGTAAGAGAAGTAATTCTATAAGGGCTCGTTTGAATTGGAGGATTCCAACAATGCAGGGATAGGAAATAGACAGGAATAGGATAGGAATGCACGTGCAAAACAGAGAATTTAAAAACACATGATTTCTGCCAATCTGGGTGTTTGATTCACAACAATTGGAAGATCACAGGATGCAAAGAAGCATTGTGACATTAAGTCAAACCACAAGAAAATGTACGGTTATAATGCTATTATGCTACTATCTCTTAGTCTTGTGCTTCATGAATAGGAATTTGAAACGGAGGACAAGTGAAAATTAAAATTCCTACGTTTTTTTTCTTTCAAGGATACACTAAAGGAACAAATCCGTGTGCTCAGTGGACAATATATATAACATGTAGAGTAAAAAAGAGATGCAACAAGTGTAGAACCTCTTTGGCGGAGCCATGTCGATCTCAGCGTGATTGGGTTGGCCGGTGAGGATGCTCCGGCTGACTTGGCTGTCGAAGGAGGGGAAGAAGATCTTAGGCGTCTGGAGATGGAGCCCGAGGTACTGCTCCGCTGTGATGGAGGGTTTCGTCGTTGGAGCAGCTCCGGTGAGTTGTACGACGCCGAGGCTGAAGCAGGACAAGAGAGACAACGAACAACGTTAACCTGAGTGGAATTCTAATAGCATCTCCAATACATGATGTAACATACATAACCACAAAGTGCTAGATGTAAAATACATCAGCCGCTCATCTCTGAACTTAACTGTCAAAACTGAACTTAACTGTCGAAACTGAACTTAACTGTCAAAACTGAATTTTGCTGTCGAAACTGAATTTTGCAGTCGAAACTGAACGCACTAGCAAGGTGAGGCTACACGTCGCTCGACTGACTTTTTCATCTCTGGTCAGTCGATTTTGCAGCCGTTGGATACGAAATCAAGGGTCTGCGGTTCATCTTCAACCTCCACCCCCCTGAACCGGCTAAACAGCAGCCCCCCGCCGTCCGCGGCCGGCGGTGCGCCGCCCCGCCTGCCCCGAAAACACTCCTCACCGCCGGTCCGCCACCGCCCTAGCCATCCCTCTAGGCCACCCCGTGCCGAGCTTTTTCTCCGGCGATCCCCATGCCACCGCCCCGCCAACGCCCCGCCAACGCCGGCGACCACCGCCCCCATCCTGAACCCTAAGATAGATAGTGGGGTATCTCTCCGGCGAGCCCCCCTCCCCGCTGCGGCTGGTTCTTCCTTCACCCCGGCGATCCCCCCACCACCTGAAAATCGACTGACCTAAAAGTCGATTCAGTCGACTGAAGTGTAGCTAAATCGGAGCAGCGTCGCAAGCAAGAGCAAGAGCGAGAGCAGCAGCGCGAGCAAGAGAAATAGCAAGAGCAGACCAGGCAGGGGACCGAGATCAAGATCAGAGCAGCAGCGCGAGCGAGAGCTAAAGCAGCAGCAGGTTCTACTAATGTGGACGTCACCGCCGTGGGAGCGATGCCGTGGAAGAAGTGGCCGACGACGCCGTCGTGGATGAAGCCGCGCCGTGTTGGCTCGGGACCGAGCGCCGGCAGCATCGTGAGATCGAATCAAGAAGAAAATGCGGCGATTAGTGTACACCCTCTTTGGTGGCGCCGATTAGGCCGCAGCTTCATCCGAGGAAACGGTGATGATGATGCTCTTCCGGTGGTGCAGGTGAAGATGGCGGTGTGGGAATGGAGGTGGCGTGAAAGACAAGGGGAACGTTGGGGCAGCTCCTTGGAGGTGGAGGACGGGGTGGTTGAACCGGCGGGACGATGAGATCGACGACGGATCCTCATCCGGTATGGTGGATGAGGGACGTCGAGGTGTTGGTGTGGACGACGTCGTCGGGAAAGAGGCTCCGGCTAGGTGGCGGACGGAGCAGGGTGTGGGGTTTCGTCGCGGGTTTTCGCGGCCTCGGTGTACGAATGGGTGGGCGGATGGGATGACAGTGGGGAACCATGGCTTAGAGACGCTTTTGTCCGAAATGTGGGGTAAGTTACGAAAGTACCCCCACCGATTTGAGGCGGTTCTTTCGGTTTAGGGGTACCACGGGCATTTCGCGTGTCTGGATTTCACAGGAGGTGGGAGTTTTCGCGCGCGTTGTAATTTCGGAATAGCAAGGCGCGGGTTGAGATGGAGGGAGTTGTCGGAGCACAACGAGACAAAGATATATCTTAAATATTTCGGGCTAACAAGGCGCGGGTTGAAATTTCCGGACAAGCCTAACGTGTACTGTCCCAAATCAATGCGCCCTACAAGTGTCATTCAAAACTTTGAATTCATGTTATGTTCAATTAAAATATTTCGCTACGTGTATAATGCATGCAACCTACTACTCCAATGAACGTTTTAGTGCATTCCAAACGTATATACTACCGCTTCAATATGAACTAAATTTGAATTTGTTTCTCTATTTGAATAAGATCTACAGTAATGATTGTTGTGAAGTCAAAGCATTTGAATTCGTTTCTCTGTTTTAATAAGATCTACTATCATCATTATTGTCAAGTTAAACCATCGTTTGTGTATTATCTTCACAGCACACCACATGATTAGTCTCGAGTTACATATGAACTATGTGTACTCCTATATGAACTCCAACTAGATTTTTCGAATCCACTTTATTTTGATTTCAAATCACATTACATTTCTAGCTCTAGCTAGATCTTCATAATCTAAACCATGTCTCATATGTATAATGTGTTTATCACATTATGTATGGTGCCCCGCCCCCTACGCCCACAAGTATTTAGATGTGAGTTGCAAACACCACACATTACCACAAATTGAAATAAAATGTGAGAATGTTCGATCTATAGTATTGTTTAGATTGTTTGATATTTAGTTGTAAGCTGCGAACGCCACACATTATAACAAATTCAAATAAAATGTGAGATTGTTTGATGTATAGTATGGTTTAGATTGTTTGGCATTTAGCTGTGAGTTGCAAACGCCATGCATTATCACATTATGGTATAACATGTGCACATCACGTGTATCACCGCTATATTCATGCATGCAATGTTTAAAACACTATGATCTCCTATTCAAATATATGAATCCGCTTTCATACCAAATTATGATCTTTGTTAGTCTCTTACACCCACACAATCCTCTAACCTTTGTAGCTACCACTAACTTTCTCTCGTGCATGCACATGCCCTTCTCTCCCTCCCCCTCCCTCGGCATTCTATCCACCTGGCACATTCATTTTTTTTCTTTAGGTCGTTCTCCCAGAGTCTCCACAACTCCTTTCCGACACACACCAATCGATAAACCTCTCCAGCGGTGCATGCCTACAACATACAAACACACCTTCAATCTCCTCCTTTATGTGTCCTTGCCTCGTGTCTCTCATACAGTCAGACACACGTGTAAACTCTCGCCCCTCTTTTCATCGCTCTCACAACCGCACACTCCTCCCCCTATCTAGCTAGTAGTTGGGCCTCTCACACCACCTCCTAGCTCCATTCTCTCTGTCTATCCGTCTCGCTGGGCCTTATTTACCTCTTACAAATGGACGTACACCGACCGATCTCTCGCTATACATATAGCTAGCTAGGTCCTTATAACTCATTTTTACCCACACGTCAATCGATCTACCTCATTAGTTGTGTCTCTCCCTTCCTCCGACAAACAACAATTGATCTACCGATCTAGTTAGGTTTGCTTACCAAACACATGGTTCCCCTTCATCATCCATGGATGCGTCCCGACAGATCTATCACGCACATGCACACACAGAAACACATCCCCACTCTTATTGATAACATTGCAGTTCCACCCTCAGTTTGTCTAGTAGGCCTCTCCCACCATCTTCGAGAAGCAACTCCATCACCCATCCAACACTCTACCCCTCTCCCTCCCTCTCACTCCCTCTCTCCCTCCTCCTCTCTCTCTCTCTCTGTCCCATCATATTTCCCGTCCTTCAGTTATGTATGGATGTCGACCTATCTCCCTCAAGACATAGCTGGGTCTCTCCTTCTCAAAACATATACGAGTCGTTCTACCTCTATATTTAGGCCTCTGCGTACCCCTCCCACCACCCCTCCCCCCCACACCGATACATCGAGCGCTCTAGTCATGTCTCCCTGCCACACACAAACATGACGTGTGCCCTCTAACGTTCCAGTAGGCTAGTCGCCCTATATCTTTGACTTGTACACACAAACAATTTCGATGGCTCTCTTCATCGATCTCGCACCCACCCACTTGATCCTCTCTTTGACTCTATCGATAGCTATGACCCCTCCCTCTCTTCTCGTGGATTTCCCGACCCTCTATGTATGATATGGATAGGGCTCCATTTCACACACATTGCATGCCAATTTTTTTTTGAGATGTCATCGACACATATTCCCACAAATAATTCACGAAATCAACCCCCCACCCCACCCCACCCCAAAACAGGAAACACTCACGAACACGGTTTTCATCTCTCACACACACGCCACGTAGGTGGGGGACGCGCACGAAGAGAAGAGGTGCATGCACGGCGCATGTACTCCCATCTCTTTCCCAACCACACCCGCGCGGGTACACGGTGGAGCTCATTTTTGTACGAAAAAGTCAGCCCACGTGGTAATTTGGCACGTGTACTGGTTGTCCATTTGGTGGAGGGAGGATCGTCTACCACGGGTGAACAAAAAAATTGCAACTTGACGTGTTATGTTAAAAAAGAGGCAAACCATGTGGGGCCTACCTTAGAGGCAAGGCTCTGTACACTCACTAGTAGAAAAGGGGGCAACGGTCCAGGCCGGGTCAGCCCATTAGTCCCGGTTCAATCTAGAACCAGGACCAATGGGGGCATTGGTCCCGGTCCGTGAGCCCAGGGGGCCGGCCGGGCCACGTGGGCCATTGGTCCCGGTTCGTCTGGACCTTTTGGTCCCGGTTGGTGGGATGAACCGGGACCAATGGGCCTGGCTCCTGGCCCACCACCAGTGGTCCCGGTTCGTGGCATGAACCGGGACCAAAGGCTCCCATTTAGTCCCGGTTCATGCCACGAACCGGGACCAGTGGTGCTGCCTATATATACCCCTCGCGCCAGAGCAGAGCACTCCAGTGCTCTGTTTTTCTGGGCCGGCGAGGGGAGGGGTTTGTGGTGCTCTAGCTCACCTCCTATGCACATGAGGTGTTCGATGAAATGCCCGAGCCACACTAGTTAAGCTTTCTCCTCTCAAAGCTCGACCTCAAAGCTCCATTTTCCTCGAGATTTGTCTAGATTTAGCGGTCCGTCACGCCCCACCCCCGTCTTCACCGCCGTCGATCACCCACGCCGATCTCATCACCGACACCACCGTGGTGAGCCTCTTGTTCTTATCTTCTTTCTGAAAGGAAAAATATTCTTACTTGTATGTTTAGATAGATACTTGTATCATTTTCTTACTTTTATTATTGCATCTTATATAGTGCGATGGTTTTGGTATCCGCCCCCGTCGGCCCTCGTCCTGTCTATGATTCGGATGTGGTATATATATTAATCTTTATAACTATTAGTTCATTTATTGTTTATGAAAATTATGCGGACCAACGTGACATAGATTTTATTTATCTAGGATGTATGTGAACCGGAAATTCCAACCGACCCTATTGTCGAGAGGTTAAATTTAGTTGAAGAAGAAAACAATTTCTTGAAGGAAAAAATAAAAAAAATTGAGGAGGAGAAGATGATATTGGAGTTGCATGTTGCGGATGTCGTCGATGATCACAAGATCAAGATGGATGCAATGCGCTTGAAGATTAGAAAGATTAGAAAATATGCCATTCATACCGAGGCTTGGTATCATTATGCCATTGGATCAATTGTTACCTTGGTTGCGATTATGATCGCCTTTGTTTTCGCATTTAAATGTTTTACATAGTATCAATGCATGGTTTAATTAATTAGATGCTCTGGAGAGCTATATGTTGTTAGATGAGAACTATGTATGTACTTTGGTTTTAATGTGATGATGAACTTCTATTAATTTGGACACTTAATTATATATAATGCACGCAGATGAACCGACAATGGATGTATGATGACAGACACACCTCCGAGTACATTAAGGGCGTGCATGAGTTTCTCGATGCGGCTGAGGCAAACAAGCAGAATGGTTTGATGTGTTGTCCATGCCCTGATTGTGGGAATACGAAGTCTTACTCTGACCGGAAAATCCTTCACACCCACCTGCTTTACAAGGGTTTCATGCCACACTATAATGTTTGGACGAGGCACGGAGAAATAGGGGTTATGATGGAAGACGACGACGAAGAAGAGTACGATGACAACTACGTGCCCCCTGAATACCGTGATGCTGCAACGGGGGGAGCTGGTGAAGATCAAGAGGAACCAGACGATGTGCCCAATGATGCTGCAACGGGTGAAGCTGCTGAAGATCAAGAGGAACCAGACAATGTGCCCGATGATGATGATCTCCGCCGGGTCATTGTCGATGCAAGGACGCAATGCGAATGTCAAAAGGAGAAGCTGAAGTTCGATTGCATGTTAGAGGATCACAAAAAAGGGTTGTACCCCAATTGCGAAGATGGCAACACAAAGCTCGGTACCGTACTGGAATTGCTGCAGTGGAAGGCAGAGAATGCTGTGCCTGATAAAGGATTTGAGAAACTACTGAAAATATTGAAGAAGAAGCTTCCAAAGGATAACGAATTGCCCGACAGTACATACGCAGCAAAGAAGGTCGTATGCCCTCTAGGATTGGAGGTGGAGAAGATACATGCATGCCCTAATGACTGCATCCTGCACCGCGGTGCATACAAGGATCTGAACGCATGCCCGGTATGCGGTGCATTGCGGTATAAGATCAGACGAGATGATCCTGGTGATGTTCACGGCGAGCCCCGCAGGAAGGGGGTTCCTGCGAAGGTGATGTGGTATGCTCCTATAATACCACGGTTGAAACGTCTGTTCAGAAACGGAGAGCATGCCAAGTCGATGCGATGGCACAGTGAGGACCGTAAGAAAGATGGGAAGTTGAGAGCACCCGCTGACGGGTCGCAGTGGAGAAAAATCGTGAGAAAGTACTGGGATGAGTTTGCAAAGGACCCAAGGAACGTATGGTTTGCTTTAAGCGTGGATGGCATTAATCCTTTCGGGGAGCAGAGCAGCAATCACAGCACCTGGCCGGTCACTCTATGTATGTATAACCTTCCTCCTTGGATGTGCATGAAGCGGAAGTTCATTATGATGCCAATTCTCATCCAAGGCCCTAAGCAACCCGGCAACGACATTGATGTGTACCTAAGGCCATTAGTTGAAGAACTTTTACAGCTGTGGAATGGAAACGGTGTACGTACATGGGATGAGCACGGACAGGAGGAATTTAACCTAAAGGCGTTGCTGTTCATGACCATCAACGATTGGCCCGCTCTCAGTAACCTTTCAGGACAGACAAACAAAGGATACCACGCATGCACACACTGTTTAGATGACACTGAAAGTATATAACTGGACAAATGCAGGAAGAATGTGTACCTCGGCCATCGTCGATTTCTTCCGACCAACCATCAATGTCGAAAGAAAGGCAAGCATTTCAAAGGCGAGGCAGATCACCGGAAGAAGCCCGCCATGCGTACCGGTGATCACGTACTTGCTATGGTCAATGATTTACACGTAATCTTTGGAAAGGGTCCCGGCGCACTAGCTGTTCCGAATGACGCTGAGGGACACACACCCATGTGGAAGAAGAAATCTATATTTTGGGACCTACCCTACTGGAAAGACCTAGAGGTCCGCTCTTCAATCGACGTGATGCACGTGACGAAGAACCTTTGCGTGAACCTGCTAGGCTTCTTGGGCGTGTATGGAAAGACAAAAGATACACCTGAGGCACGGGAGGACCTGCAACGTTTCCACGAAAAAGACGGCATGCCTCCGAAGCAGTATGAAGGTCCTGCCAGCTACGCTCTTACGAAAGAAGAGAAAGAAATCTTATTTGAATGCCTGCTCAGTATGAAGGTCCCGACTGGCTTCTCGTCGAATATAAAGGGAATAGTAAATATCCTAGAGAAAAAGTTCCAGAACCTAAAGTCTCATGACTGCACATGATTATGACGCAACTGCTTCCGGTTGCATTGAGGGGGCTTCTACCGGAAAACGTCCGATTAGCCATTGTGAAGCTATGTGCATTCCTTAATGCAATCTCTCAGAAGGTGATCGATCCAGAAATCGTACCAAGGCTAAGGAGTGATGTGGCGCAATGTATTGTCAGTTTCGAGCTGGTGTTCCCACCATCCTTCTTCAATATCATGACGCATGTCCTAGTTCATCTAGTCTTCTGGGGCCCGTATTTCTACACAATATGTTCCCCTTTGAGAGGTTCATGGGAGTCCTAAAGAAATATATCCGTAATCGCGCTAGGCCAGAAGGAAGCATCTCCATGGGCCATCAAACAGAGGATGTCATCGGGTTTTGTGTTGACTTCATTCCTGGCCTTAAGAAGATAGGTCTCCCTAAATCGCGGTATGAGAGGAGACTGACTGGAAAAGGCACGCTAGGAGCAGACTCAATAATATGCAGGGACGGGCATTCTTGGTCTCAAGCACACTACACAGTCTACAGAACTCTACCTTAGTGACCCCGTATGTCGATGAACACAAGAACAGTCTGCGCTCCAAACACCCGGAGCAGTGCGACGACTGGATTACATGTGAACACATTAGGACTTTCAGTAGTTGGTTGGAAGCACGTCTCAGAGGTGACAACACTGTTTGTGATGAGTTGTACTTGTTGTCCAGGGGACCATCTTTGACTGTATTGATTTACAAAGGATACGAGATAAATGGAATACATTTTACACGATTGACCAAGATCAAAAGAGCACCAACCAAAATAGCGGTGTCCGCTTTGATGCAACAACCGAGAAGGGAAAGGACACATATTATGGTTACATAGTGGACATATGGGAACTTGACTATGGACAAGATTTTAAGGTCCCTTTGTTTAAGTGCAAACACAGTCGATCTGAAAATTTTTGGGTACACTGACGAACCGTTTGTCCTAGCCAATGGTGTGGCACAGGTTATCTATGTGAAGGACATGTCTACCAGACCGAGAAAAAGAAAAGATAAGGAAACGAATACATCATACGATGAGCCAAAGCGCCACATAGTTCTTTCAGGAAAAAGGGACATCCCGGGAGTGGAGGGGAAGACAGACATGTCTGCAGATTATGAAAGGTTTCATGAAATTCCTACCTTCAATGTCAAGGCTGACCCAAGCATCATGATAAACGATGAAGATTATCCATGGTTACGGCGCAATAAGCAAATGACACAAGCGAAGAAAAGGTGAAGACTTTCTCCCGCAACTATTATGATGATACCATGCCAAATTTGTAACTCACGAGTATGCTATGCCAACTTTTTTAGAGTTCATTTGAAAACAGATGAGTAGGTGCATCTATGTTCATTTTTTTAGTAAAGTTAATCACAAACTTGTGATTCACACAAATTTCAAAGAATTCAAATTTTAACTATTCAAATTTGAAAACTAATGGCACTAACAGAAAGTTTATAATTTTGCTAACCTAAAAGCAAAAATAATAAAAATATAGCAAAAACAAAATAAAATAAATAAAGCAACAAAGAAAACAAAAAAACTAAAAAAGTGTTTTCAAATTTGAAAACTAATGGCACTAACAGAAAGTTTATAATTTTTCTAAAACTAAAAGCTAAAAGAATTAAAAAATAAAGCAAGAAACAAAAGAAAATAAATAATGCAGAAAACAAAACAAAAAACTGGAAAAAATTAAATATAGCAACAATAAGTATTTTGTTGTAAGTAGAAACAAAAAATGATCTTTGGACTGAGCTAAAGACAAATTTCACCCTACCGCCAGAGGATGATCCGGAGAAGCCAGTTAAAGAGCAATTAATCAAGTCTTTTGCTCTTAAGAGGATGGCAGACCTATTCAGGAGGTGGAAGAAAGACCTGAATAGGTTTTTCGAGAAAAAAGAGACACCAGAATTCAAGGGCATATATGAGAAGATCAGAGATGACTGGCCTGCATTTGTGGCCTACAAGACATCGGAAAAGAGTAAGAAGATGTCGGAGACAAACAAGAAAAATGCTGCGAAGAAGAAGCTTCACCATCGCACGGGGTCAGGTGGCTACCTCGTAGCCCGGCCTAAGTGGGCCAAGGCTGAGAATGATCTGGTTGCAAAGGGATCGAACCAGAGACAATGAGCTGGCCAGACCGTCGCCGGACTTAGTTCTTCGGGGCTGGCGGAACCTTGGACCCTATAACAGGGAAGTGCATTTGGACGGGCGAGCAACTTGACATACCCTTGAAGAAGCCTCGGTACTATATCGCTGCAGCGCAGCAAGGGACGTTCCTTCCAGACAGAGAGAACGACGAGCTCACAAAGGCCCTCGGGAATCCTGAGCACCCTGGACGGACACGAGGCACGCCAGGCTCCATTCCGTGGAGGGCTGGGTTTCCGGACGCAGGCGGTTACAAAAGCCAGGAGAGGAGGAAGAAAGTGCAGCAGTCCGAACTGCAGGCGCTTAAAGCAAGGGTACTCGGGATAGAGGAACGAGAAGCAAATCGCAGCAAACGAACTGCCAAAGCTTCCCCTGAAGCTACCCCGCCATCTCAGCGGAGAAGCAGCGTGGCTTCCACCGAGTTGCTTCAGCCAGAGCTTGTCTTGACGGCTCCTGCCAGCTATCCCGTGGATGCTATCACGGAGGCTCAAAATTGCCACCTTATGACGCAATGGATGAATATGAAGGTCAAGGAGGCTGTTGGCTCTATTTTTCCTAATGAACCCGACTCAACTTTTCACTGCCAGCCGATTCCAGAAGGATATGCTAAGGTGATGGTGGATGAAATAACGGAGGGATTTGGGGACCTCCCGCTTTACCACCCTACCGGAGAAGGGAAGACTCGGCTGGGTTCTGCTATGAAGACTCCATGCCTATGGCGGAAGGAGCTCATCAACCTTCCAAACTGGACACCTCCGCCTCCTCCTCCTCCTCCGGTGAGTCAGCGCACTCCGCCTCCTCCACCGCCTCCTCCTCCGGCGAGTGACGATCAGGGCCCTCGGCCGGCTCCTTCTCCGGCGCATGGCGGCACTCCGCCTCCTTCTCCGCCTGCGCCGGCGCGCCCGAGCAGCCATCCTACTCCTTCTCCGCCTCGTCAGCAAGGGCGGAAGAGACCCGCTGCCGCTCCGGCAGCTGCTCCGGCGCGTCGTAGTCCTTCTCCTCCACCTCGTAAGCAAGTCAAGAAGACTGCCGCTCCGTCTGCTCTGCCGGCGTCTAGCAGTACAGCCAGAGGCGGGAGGAAATACAGATTCGGTCATTCTCTGAAGACTCCAGAGAAGTTACCATACAAGAGGACCCCGGAGGAGAACCGAGGATCGCGCGAACCGAGAAGGATGACTGGTTTCAAGGTTTGAAAGCACAGAGACATCCACCTCCGAAGGAGAAGGTAGATCAGGTGAAAGTGAAGCGCACTCTGGCTGTCCTGGCAAAACCACCCAAGTCTCCGCCAAAAGGCAACTATGAGCGCATTATTGGAAAGGCATTTGCCGAAGCGGAGCGGTCAGGAAGTACTGTCAGTGATAAAAGGATGAAAGAACGACAAGCTGGGAAACAAATTGCCCAGCTCGGCGAACAAGCAAAGCAATCGTGCCCCCCGCTCAAGGTGCCTAGCGTCGATCCGAGGATGGTGCCCGATTATAACAATCTTGACGATTACCTGCCCGACGATGTACATTATGATTTCCTGGACGTGCAGATACACAGATACGAGTACGGGAAGCCTCTCATCAAAGATGAAAGATCTCTATCAACGATGATGCGAAAATTGCATGATTGGTACATGAAAACATGCAGAGAGTCTGGGGGGAGGAATACTTTGTATCTGAGAGTTAAAAAGGAGCATGACCTCGTTGGAATTGAACTGTTGCATGTTCCATTTGAGGAGTTCTTTCAGTTTTTCAATCAATTGGCCCTCGATAAAGCAACGGCCACCTGCTACTGTCTGTAAGTAGTACTACTTCTGTCATTAAGTCTCTCTATATAGGTCAGCTCTTTCAGTGCATGTATTTATAATTATCCTCACTATATTATGCAGATTGAAGATCGCCGAATTGAAGAAAAGACAAATCGGTGATATTGGGTTCATTAACACAAATCTCATAGATGCAGTTCAGGTTAAAGATCATGCTGCAGAAACCGAGGCCAACTTGCTACGATCATTCAAAATAAATGAACACAAAGATATAATACTCTTTCCTTACAACTTCAAGTGAGTGTTGTCTTGTGCATATTCGGTTTCCCTTATATATTAGTCTAGGTTATAGTAATGTAATTGATGAGTTATGCATGCGTGCGCAGTTTCCACTATATTCTCCTGGAGATTAGGCTTGAGCAGAGAGTAGTAACTGTCTTGGACTCGAGACGAAAAGATCCCCAGGAGTATGCGGACATGCGTGCAATCCTCGAGAAGTGAGTTAAATCGATCATTATCCACCATATCAGCAAATTTGTTCATTTCCTGATATCAAGTAATTGTTTTCTTTTGTCTGGCAGGGTTTGGAGAAAATTCAGCACAAAATCCCCGGGACTGCCGAAGGAGCTGGAATTTAGATACCCGAAAGTAAGTACTATAGTACCATGTTCCGCGCGTCTCCTAGCTATTGATTCAAGCGCTAGTTTCATCAATACCATTTGGCATTCTTGCTTATCTGTTTGACTAACCTCTATTTCTTGTAAAGTGGTTGTGGCAGGAACAAGGGAATGATTTCTGTGGATACTACGTTTGTGAGTCCATCCGCCACACGACCTGTGAGCAGGGCTACTCTGACAAACAATATGAAGTGCGTAAGAAATAATATTCACAATTTTTGTTTATTACCATCATTTGTGTTGAGTTTCACTCATTCATATATATATATATATATATATATATATATATATATATATATATATATATATATATATATATGTATTGACCCCCTTCTTCAAATTAGATGTTTCGGCAGCGGGATAAACTCCTAGAACCAGATCGCATGCGAGCAATTCAAGAGGAATTGGCGGCATTCTTTCTTGACCACGTGATCGCTGAAGACGGAGAATACTATGTGGACCATGCGTCCATAATTTAAGAGATTATATTTGTAAAAGATAATTATTGTATATATGTAGCCGGTAGTGTCGGACGATAGATATACGAGAACGTGTTGTTCGACCAATCTCTCGGAGAAGGAGAGGTGGTCGATATCACTTCTCTCTGTATGCATATATGTTCATGACAATCTTCTGTTTCCTTCGTTTGCTTACTAGCTAGTTAGCGTGCCTAGTCCTCTCTATACGTATGTATAGTACGTAGCATCGACCAAGCACGGACATAAGAGAGGACATTTCTCTCTATTAATTAGCTATCTAACACAATATATGAAATACCTAAATGAACCCCCCAAAACCCCCAAACCCCCCCCCCTTAAAAAAACCAAAAACCCCAGCCACAGAAATGCTGACGCGTGGAGGTCTATTGGCCACAGAAATGCTGACAAAAGGCCGGTTTTCTACTAGTGACTGGAGTACTTTTGATGTGTCCCGTCAACTCGCAGAACGAGGAGAAGCTTGCTTAGTACGCCG
The DNA here is from genome assembly GCA_032464435.1 of Aegilops umbellulata. Classification (NCBI taxonomy): domain Eukaryota; kingdom Viridiplantae; phylum Streptophyta; class Magnoliopsida; order Poales; family Poaceae; genus Aegilops; species Aegilops umbellulata. Next base: position 642,033,356 of record CP136060.1, on the reverse strand, counting down.
TCTCCCCCGCCCACGGGCGCGGTGGCTCGCAGGATGAGGTGAAGCTTGCTTACCACGCCTTACGCCCGCTCCCTCGCACACGCGTGCGGTGGCTCGCAGCCCGAGGAGAAAATTTTACTACTCCCTCCGTTTACTCCTCGTCCCTACTACCTTGGTTATAGAGATTATACTATCATATTGTTTGGAATATATATGTCCTTTAGTATATTTTAATATGAACTACTAGTACATACTCCAAACACTGATGTATATAGACGTATTTTAGAGTGTAGATTCACTCATTTTGCTCCGTATGTAGCACTCTCCCTCGCCCCTCGACCCACGCCCACGTGGTGGACGTGCAGCAATTCATTCGGTCTCATATAGCCAGAACGATATATACTGCACTACCATTATTGCTCGACTTCCCGAAGAGGCGAAGAGCCAATCACAAGGTTAATATCTTGGAGATGCCAAGCGCAAGGTTATAGGAGAACGAGTAGTAGGTGCCGCGTCATTTATAAATAAAGTTTTTTTCTTCAGTGGCACGTACGCAATATGATAGGTTCATATGGAGAGAAAAGGAAACCGCTCCACTATATACATAGTCAGGACGGGCCAGCCTACACGGTTGCTTGCTAGGGTTGCTCTCTTCACACTCTCTCGCACAAAACGACTGTGGCCACATCTCTAACACCCCGGCAGATCACGTCCGCTTGGGGAAGGGGTGGATGCTTAGTGTAGATGCGGTGGCCGTCGCCGACGGCGAAAAACCACTGTCGGCATGTCCGATCAGGGGTCCCCGCCGTTCTCTCTCACAAAGCCGGTGAGGTTGCCTTCGTCCCTTGCTCACTGCCGCGACGTGAGCAGTTGCCGCCTCCCGCCGCCCTACTCAAGGTTGAGCTACGTCCCTCAGGTACAACTCCCTTTATAGCCGGCTTGCACCACTGCTCCAATTGCCCACATCATTCCCTGTGGATATTTCTCTACTTCTTTGCCCCGCACATACCTCTACTGGCTTCTACGTACTATATTTGTGATGAGTTTATGTCTCATCAGCTAGTCCCAGTAATCTTATTCTAATCACGCTTGTTCAATTTCTTTGCCACAGGGATGCTCATCTCGATTTTGGTGAAACTGCACAAAATGATCCGATGGTCAAAAGGTTACAAACTTCATTTATTAGGAAGCTCGAACGTTGCCACCAAATTGAAGCCTAGTCAGGGTTCACGGTTCAAGGGCTAGGGACTGCATGGATCATTTTTTTCTTTAGCTGCCTTTGTTCCAAAATAAGTGTCAACTTTAGTAGTAGTACAACTTTGTACCAAAGTTTGCACAAAGTTGAGAAACTTATTTTGGAACGGAGGGAGTACATATTTGCTATGATCTGTCAATCATTCAGATGCAATACCATGCATGTTAGTCTCCTTTGTATTTGATGAAATCTTGCAACGGGCAACCTTGGATGCAAGATACATGTAACAGAAGCTGGAAGCTTCATAGCATTGTACAAATTTATCTCGCTGATAAATTACAGTACGTACTATACTAGTACTTCCTCTGTTCCTAAATATAAGTCTTTGTAGAGATTTCACCATGAACCACATGCGGATCACTGAGCCTGCGTGTTTTCACTGCTCTTGCACGCCTCCGCTGTAAGAATGGAGAAAATTGTAATCTAGTAGGTATACCTCCTTTCGCCGAAAGCATGGGACATCCAGTAGTCCTACGACCTCAGTAATAAAGACCAACGAGTCGTCAAATCACAAAGACCCAGAAGTAAGTTGGACGGACGAAGCAACCATCACTCTTGCCCCAGTGAGAGGTCGCGTCCGCTCTGCCCGGGCATGAATGCGGCACCGATTCTTTGGAGCCGCGTTGACTGTTTGGAGCGCGCGCGGGCGATGGAGGGGCTTTGGGTGAGCCAGGCTGGTCAGGTGCGGCCATGGCAGCTGTCCGCATGTCCCTACCGGACACGCCCGGAAACGAGAGGATGCACCGACTCTCGCAGCTAAAATCGTACACTACACAACATCTCTCTGTAGGAGTAGGTCGATCTGTCGCTCTGTCTAACACACATATGGGGTTAAACACACATGCGCGCGCACACACACACAGACACACGCATGCACCTTGGTCCCGTTGCACCTTCTAACGTGACTTATTACACCTAGACGGAGGGAGTAGTAAGTATACGAGATACGGTGGCACACTGACTTTAGTCGAATACAAGTGCCCAAAATTTGTGTGCATGTTATAATAAGGATTCAGGAATGTATAAAAGGTTATTTCCCTCTCGTTGAACATAACGGGAGGGTTGTGTAGCTGGTTAGCCTATTCGCTCATCAAACTTGAGGTCTCGGGTTCGATAACTACACTTGAGCATAATTTGTGCCAGGAGGATTCTTTGACTGGTCAAAATGTTTTCTAGGGTTTGCACGCTTCACACTCTCTCTCCAGTATATATATACACGCTGGAGCCTCAGCGCTTGTAGTTGCTCTCTTCACACTCTCTTGCCCTCTCCTGCTGGAGCCTCAGCGCTTGTAGTTGCTCTCTTCACACTCTCTCGGCCTCTCCAGATCTAAACAAGACTTCCTTAGCCTCTCTCTCCCCTCACTGCTACTCAAAGAGCCGTCAGGATTCGTCCGCCGGGAAGGGAAGGAGGCTTAACGCTGTCGCCGTCGGCGAGGGACTACCGGTGCAGCTATTCACTTTCCACCCAGCGGCAGCGCGGGAGGGCCTCCGACCCCTTCATCTTCGCCGCCGTCCCGTCGCCCGCCGAACCACGCCCCAAGAACCTTAAGGTATAATTTACTTATTCCACATGCATTGCTCTAGCTGCATGTATACCATGAATCTAGGACGCGGTTCAAAGAGGAAAGGAGTGGGAAAAGTTGTATATAGCATGAATCTCGGACGTGGTTCAAAGAGGAAATGAAGGGTGGAAGTTGTATAGCATTAATCTAGGACGTGGTTCAAAGAGGAAATTAATGGGGGAAAGTAGTGGGGAACGTTGTATCGCATAAATCTAGGACGTGGTTCAAAAAGGAAAGGAAGGGGCGAAAGTACTAGTTCAAAAAGGGAAGGAAGGGACAAGGCTGTAGAGTTTGAGCAGGACTAGATTTGTTGCGCTCACATAGGGAAAGGCGTCTGATAACAAAACTGGGACCAACACGGACTGACACGGAGGTTATTTAGTCCCTACACCAAAATGTCCCTGTAAATAAACACCCTCTAATAATGCCGCTGCAAAATTGATGCAATGCCACAGGCAAAATTACATGTTTAATGAATTTTATTGTTAATATAATCTCTACGTTAATATTAATCAATGCCACCGTTTGAGAAATGCTACTGTCTTGCTTTCTTTCCCATTTAGATAAGGTAGATGCTTCTTTTTGTTTGCTTCTATGTCATCCACCGTTATTGACCACTAATTGTTTCCTTTGCACCTCTGTGTAAACAGGGTTATCTGCTTCACCTCGTTGCCATTGTGACCTTTTGTTGCACTGCACAAAACACTTTTGTTTTAAGAGTGTTTTGTGCAACTCAACCAAAATGTCACACCGACAACGTTGCTTGATTGCTTGATCTTAGTGGAACTGCACAAGAGGAGATCTTACTTCCTATCCGTTAAGGAGAATTTGGTTCAGATCTTCTTCTTGTGAGTTGTTTGAATTCCGCATCATGAGAGGTCAGTACTAGCCTTCTTTCACATGATTCTGCAGTGTGCATTCATATGTCGTGCTACTTGTACGATAATGTTGCTTGATTTTAGTGAACTGCACAAATGGAGACAAGACTTCCGATCTGTATGTGCACTGTAATATCCCATTGAGGTAAGATAAGGATATTTCACAACTGCTGGCCTGTATTTTGCCACTTTCATCAGAAAATTAAGTTTAGTACTATACTTGTGCTCCCTAATTGACATGCCAAATCTTACATTGAAGGCGAAGCTTGTTTGTTATTGAACCAAGTGATGAAGGGGAAGAACAAGGGGAAGAAAAACAAAAATCAACTCCCGGTGCTGTAATGAAGCACTGGAACTGTGATGGCACAAGTAATGATATAGTTTTGCATCTTAATTTATTGCTATGGCTGGAACGAGCAATTGTTTTGCCACTGATTTGATGCCACTCTTAATGTAATATGTAATTATCTCTACTTGTGCAAACAGGGATCTTCTTTGAAGATACCATATATTTTAGTGGAACTACACAAGAAGATGTTGGGAACATTAAACTAATCAAGGAGTATATAGTAATCTTGGCCACCACCGTAGATGCTTCATCTGTATGCTCTACACAATAAGCCTCCTGACAAAGGTTGGTACTCGCCCACTGATTTCATCCATATGATTGAGCTTTGTCATCTCTATTCGTGTTGTGCTACTGTTTAGATATTGTCATGAAAAAGTGGTATTGTCCTTGAGAAGTGCTTCATCTGTGTTGTTTTAAATATTTCCTTTCCTTTTTTGCGAGCAAACAGTGATGCTGGCATTTAGTAGTCCTCTTGTCGTTGCACAACAGGATCATCTTCCTCTAAAGAAGAATATGGAGTACGTGAAGTGACTAGTTCCGATTATGCCAGGATGAAGAAGCCCTGTCTATCTTTTCATCAGAAGGAGCAGTTGAAGGATGGTTACATTACTCCCCACAAGACCAAACTAACTTCAGCTCAGAAGGACTGACAAAATCTCCATTTTTTGCTGTTGTTCTATGATCCTTTCTGGTGAGTTCCATTTTTCTAAAAGTGTGCTCTACATGGACCATGTATGTGCCTGTTGAAACTATCAATTCATAGTATAGTTTGCTCTATACTAATCACTTTTTTGTATTTGTGCAAACAGGGGTGCTCAGCTTGATTTCAATGGGAACTGCACAAAATGTTCATGAATACATCGAATCATTCATTTCCACCACAAGAAAGGAGGTGCCGATAAGTTCAAGGCGTTGCAACATAGAAGGGCGAAATCATACAAGCTATGCGCGAATTTGGTTGATTTTGGTGGAACTGCACAAAAAGAACAGCTGGTTTATTTAGCACGAGGTTTCATGTCAATGTCCGAATTGATGGCAAACCCTGCCCATTCCACAACCGCAGGCATTTGATATTTTGGAATGGGACAACCTTGTCAAATTTTGCTCATTGATTTTAGCAAGACATGCGTTTGATATTTTCGAATGGGACGCCGTTTGCTGTCAGCAGCGTCGATCAATTTTTTCTTTATTCTTTAGTTGTGAAGTAAATATTGCCTCTGACATGTGAGTCGCTGAGATGCATAATCATCGATTGTTTTGAATGTTCTCTATGGATTGCCAGGCCTGTGTGTTTGATTGCAATGTACAGAAACGCTAAAAAGCTGCTCAAACTCTTTGTACTCCTTCTGTTCCTTTTTACTTCGCACATTGTGTAAGTGCATACTTTTTTGTATAAGATTGGTCAAAGTAGAGATACTTTGACTGCAGACAAAACTTGTATGCAGACTAGAAAGGACCGGAGGGAGTACATGTGAAACTGCTGCAAACGAGGTGATCACCCTGGGAATAATGCTAGTACGTATTGTTTTGCATGTTCATCCAATGCCAGTGATACTGGAATTCGAACTAATCGAAATAAATTCATTCATACACGGTCGGATTTCATATAAACATGCCGGATTTCATTACATTTCAACTATAAAGGGGTGCGTTGGATGTATAATTAATTAACCGGCCTAGCTTGTCATAGCGATTAGGGTAACTAGGAGCCCAATGATCCGGACCACCACATGACAAATACCTTCTTCTTCTTGAAGTTCGTGTGTTGCACAACCTTGTTCTTCCCATCAAACTTTGCTTTACCATCAAACTTGCCCTTGTTCTTGAACTTGTGGGGCTGGAAGTTCTTCTGTACCATATTGGCACTAGATCCTCCCTCAATTCCTCAAGCATGTGTGTCCTTTGCTCTCGCCTTTTCTTCCACATCAAGAGTGCCAATGAGATCCACGAAGGAGGAAGCTTGGTGACAAAGGAGGTATAATTAATTAACCAAAGCTACCCACCTGTTTCCCGCTGAGCCGAACAGAAGCTTCAGTGACTTAATTGCAGGTGCAGTTGCGTAACTGACATGTGGCCTGTTGGGCCCACGTGTCAGTCAGCCAACTGCACCAGCAGTTAAGTAGAAGCAGCGTTATTCTCCAGCAGAACTCCCCGACTCCACGTCACCGCCAAGAAGCTAACTGGCCGTCAATGGTCAACCCGCCTAGCTTGGCTTCAACATGAGGGTAGCAGCGGTGGCCTTAATTGGACCCGAGCGGCGGCGACCTACCGTGTTCTACTCTTCCTTGCTTTCTGTGTGGCGCGGCCTTGTTGGCAGCGGGGCAGGGCCTCGGCGGAGCCGGCGATGTCCTCTATCTTGTTGCCGATGGGTGACTCCTCAGTGGAGCGGTGGAAATCCTCCCCCACGCTGCCGGCAGGGTGGGGCCTCGGCTGAGCCGGTGATGTCCTATGCCTCGTTGTTGGCGGGGCGGGGCCTCGGCGGAGCCGGCGGTGTCCTCTGCCTCGTTGTTGGCGTCGCGGGGCCTCGGTGGAGCAGGGCCTCGTCGACGCCAGTGGAGCGGGGACTCGTCGGAGCCGGCATTGTCCACTGCCTCGTCCTCGGTCTCGCCAAACAGCGCCTCGTCTGCTTCATCACCCTCTTTGCTAGCCTCTTTGTAGGCGGTCGCAGCCTCCGCCACCCGCATGCGGTACCGCCAGCGCTCGAGGCAGCCCTTGTGGGCGGAGCGGTACGAGTCGAGCAGCGCCTCCTGCTCCGCCCGCTCCGCGGCGATCTGCTCCTCCGCCTGCAGGTGCTCTTGGAGGAGATGGTGGTTGTAGGCGGCGTCGGCCTGCGCCTCCCGGAACAGCTCCTGACGCATCTGCCTCACACTGTCCATATATTGGGCACGGGCCTCGCCGATGGTCATGGTGCAATGCACCGGCGAGGATGGCGCGGAGGAGGGGGTTGGCGCCGGATCGTCGACTACCATGTTCTCCATTGGGACGTCGTCGTCCTACGGCTGCCTACCGGCCAGCCGGTCGGTAGCAATGGCTCCCATCTCCTTGTGGTCCATCGTCCGCCCGTCTCGAAGAGCGCTGGAGCGCGAGGAAGCCATGGTGGGCAGTAGTGGTGTGAACAGGAGAAAGGGAACGGATGCGGATGAATGCGGCTATGGCCGGCGCAGGATTTTATATAGCAATGGTGGGCGGGCGGAGGGACGGACGTGTGGCGTCGGAGTAGCTGCCTCGGCAACCGCGTATCATTAATGTGGGCGGCAGATGGACGGACGGACGACACTTGTGTCGTTTGAAGGCGGAGCAATCGCCTGCACCGGGAAGCGGGGCGGACGGCGCTGACTGTTTCGCGCGGAAAGCGCGCGCGGGCGAGGAGATGACTTTACTTGGAGAGGATGACCATGGGGACCCACCAGGTCCATAGCCTCACGTACGCAAGTGCCTCCTTATTATATATATATATATATATATATATATATATGTGTGTGTGTGTGTGTGTGTGTGTGTGTGTGTGTGTGTGTGTGTGTGTGTGTGTGTGTGTGTGTGTGTGTGTGTGTGTGTGTGTGTGTGTGTGTGTGTGTGTGTGTGTATAAAACTATACTCCCTCCGTCTAGGTGAATAAGTCGTATTAGAAGGTGCATCACGACCTAAGTGCAAGCAGATTGGTGGAAAAGAAGAATATTTCTCTCTTCTAAACACAACATTTAATCAAAGCAGTTAAGAGGATGCCTTATTAGCTACCCATGCAGGCCATCATAATTCATAGCATGCAAAGCGCTTTTATTTCTTGCCTAATAACCGCATGGACGTGCTGCATGCATTGGTCCTTGCTCGAGCAAAAAAAGGGAGGAAAGGGGTTTCCACGGGAGACAACGAGGCAGAGGTGGAAGCGCTCGCTGGAGTAATTTATTTTTCTTCCCCCTGGTTTCCTGACATCACGGTCCCACACCATTGTCAACCTATATAGTAGTCAATAAACGAGAGAATTGCACAAGAAGCGGCCGACAGCTGGGACCAAGCAGCTCGAGCAGTATTTGTGTTTTTGAGGTGTGAGCGCTACAGAGTTTTTCGATGTTTAAGCTAGATATTAATTTTTCTCCTCTGAACAACAACGAAAACATCGCTGCAGGTATTAACTGGGCGGGCTGTGGCCCGTCTAGCCCAGGCCAGATATCCAGCCCAGATATTAATTTTTTTCAAGCTGAAAATGGCTAGCCCAGCTATAGTTTTTTAGGAATATCCAGTTAAGGTCAAGTTGTTATTCTCCGCCCCGCTGGGCTGCAAATCTTTCCTAGGAGCGATGCATTAGGCTTAACAAGAAAATGGGCTTTAAGAAATAATAAATGGGATGTAATTATAAAAACTAGGCAGTAACTATAAAAAATGCACCAAACACGTGATTACTTTATAAAATATTATTTTTGGATATTGAAAATTTTAATTTCATTAATTGTTGCGAGCGCAATGTTTCGTTGGATTTTTACGTAATATAAATTTATTTAATCTGACTAGAAATTTCGGGATAAAAATATTTCGGATCCCATCAAAATGTGTGAAATTTTATTGAATTCTGTTTTGAACGGTTGGTTGAAATGGGCTGTACTTTTAACAAACTGTAAATGGGTTGTAGTAAATTCCATTAGAATTCAAAAATGGGCTACACATTCTTACAAATCTCAAATGGGCTATAAGTTCTCTGCCACACACTTCTGGCCTTACTAAGTTGACGCGTCCCCTAAAAAAACAGAGTTGACGAGTATGCAAGGCTTTGTCAACTTATAGTCAACACACGGTTCTAGCAGCAGTGGCCGTTGGATATCCATCCAACGGATGCCGTGCTTCTTCTTCAATCTCGGATATTCTACCTTCACCCGCCCAAAAAATGATTCCTCTCCCTAACATCTGGGGCACACCGTTTCGGAAGCTGACCTGTGGGCCTACTAAGTTGACGTACCAAGGGCTTTGTCAACTTAGTCAATATAAACGATTCTAGCTGCAGTGACTGTACGATGTCCATCCAACGGCTGTAGTGCTTCTTCAACCTCTGGTCTTCTTGCTCCAGCCGCCCAAAGCAGCGCCGGTCGTGCCGCCTGCTCCTGCCTCCCGTGGCCGGCTGTGCTGCCGCAGAGGCCTCACCGCCCCCTACTATTCCCACCGCTGGCCAGGCCCTGCGGCGACGGCAGCCTCACACCGCAGCCGAACGAGTGAACCCTCATACTCCTCTCCGCGTGGGCATCCACTGCTGCATCTTCACCGGCTCCGCGTCGTCCCCTTCCTAGGCCTCGCTGTCGTCCACCGCCCTGGTGCTCTCGACGCGGCGTGGTCAACGTGGTCAAGGAACGACTTCCATTGGACGTGGACAGTACGTGGAGAGGCTGACAGCTGGGTCCACGACGGCAGCAAGGAAGTGCCTCCTTATTACGCGGAAAATAATGATTCCTCCACCTGACAGCAGGGACCCACCGGACGGGCCACCATATTTCGCGAAAAAAAACGTTTCCCCCCTGACTGCTGGGACCCACCAGCTACACCTTCGCACGCAAGGAAGTGTGTCCGTGCAAAAAAATGATTCGCCCCCCTGACTGCTGGGACCCACCAGCTACATCTTCGCACGCAAGGAAGTGCGTCCGGGCAAAAAAAAGAAAACCAAAACGATTCGCCCCCCTGACTGCTGGGACCCTCCGGCCCCCCGACTACTGGGACCCACCAGCTACATCTTCGCACGCAAGGAAGTGCGTCCGGGCAAAAAAAATGATTCGCCCCCTGACTGCTGGGACCCACCAGCTACATCTTCGCAGGCAAGGAAGTGCCTGACAGTCGGGACCACCTGGTCGAAGCGTACGTAGCGTTGTCATTCTGGTCGCGAACGTGTACGTACATATATACTGGTGGATGTAGAGGCGCGCACGTGTCGTAGTAGAGGCGCGCACGTGTCGTAGTAGAGGCGTGCACGTAGCATGTACATGTACGTACATCGGTCAGGGTGCAAGAAAGAAAATACGGCCACGTATGTGTACATACGGGCGGGGTCTCGAACGCCTACTTGCGCATACGTACGGTGAGGGCTCGTGTACATGGCTGGGTCGGAATGGAGAAACAACGTCGTCGTCGTGTTCATGGGTCGGAACGGAATGCATGGTCGTGTTCATCGGGAGGGCTTGGACGGAAGAGGCGATGGAAACGAGGCCTGGCGTACCGCACAACGGAGGAAACGGACCTCCTACAATCGAAACGGGGGTCCTGTTCATCGGGAGGGGTGTGGCGTACCACAAAACGGAGGAAACGGACCTCCTACGGTCGAAACGGGGGTCCTGTTGATCGGGAGGGGTGTGGCGTACCGCAAAACGGAGGAAACAGACTTGTGTTGGAGCGCTACGGTCGAAACGGGGGTCCTGTTCATCAGGAGGGGTGTGGCGTACCGCAAAACGGGACTCCACGGGATACTGTTCATCTCCACCATCGACCCCTTCCAGCCTCCACGAGCTACTACTCATCCAACGTCGACCTCCTCCAGCCTCCACGGGCTCCTGTTCATCCAGCCTCCACCGCGCGCTAGTCCACCGGCTACTGTTCAACCACCCCTCCACCGTCTACTGTTCATCCAGCCCTCCACACCACGGGGTCCTGTTCAACCACCCCTCCACGGGCACCCCTCCACCGTCTACTGTTCATCCTGCCCTCCACGGGGTGGTCCTGTTCATCCAGCCCTCCACGGGGTGCTGTTCATCCAGCCCCAACCGGCTCGATTGATCGGGGTCCTGTTCATCCAGAGGCAACACCACAGGGTCCTGTTCATCCACCCCCATCGGGAACTGTTCATCCAACCCCCCCCCCCCCCCCCCCCGCAACGCTCACTGTTCATCCAGAGGCAGCACCGATCGGCTTCAGTTAGCAGCAGTAGCCAAGGAATCGCTCGATCGGGTTCAGTTAACAGCCATCGATCGATCGCTCGGGTTCAGTAACGCGTAGCCTGCAGTGCAATCGCTCGGGTTCAGTTAGAGCCCAACGCCTCGCTCGGGTTCAGTTAGAGCCAACGCCTCGCACACACGCGCGTATGTGTACAAGAGAAACGCGCATCGCTCGGCCCCCGACCTCCCACCGTAACCGGGAACTCCCCGAAATTTTCCTCCCCCTCGCTTCTACCATGGTTTTTTCCGTCATGGACGACACAAAGAATGTCATGCAGCTGCGTCTCCGGCCCGCCCAGGACGAAAATCCCATTTTCTATCATGATTTTTTGTCATAGAAGTAGGAGCCCACCACATCTATGATGATACCGGGTTTTGTCACAATTATCGTCATAGAAGTGTCATATGTATGACAGGAAAAAAAATTCGTTCGGCCCAAAATGTCACGGATGTGTCTTTTTTTTGTAGTGCTTGTCCAATTCGGACCAGAGGGGGGGGGGGCGCGCGCCTCCTTCCTTTTGGCCTCTCTTCTCTATTCCCGTATGGCCCAATAAGGCCAAATACTTCTCCCGGTGAATTCCCGTAACTCCCCGGTACTCCGAAAATACCTGAATCACTCGGAACCTTTCCGATGTCTGAATATAGTCGTCCAATATATCGATCTTTATGTCTCGACCATTTCTTGTAGACTCGTGTTGGGCCTCCAAGCGCAGAGTTTTGTAGGACAGTAGAAAATTTCCCTCAAGTGGATGACCTAAGGTTTATCAATCCGTTGGAGGCGTAGGATGAAGATGGTCTCTCTCAAACAACCCTGTAACCAAATAACAAAGAGTCTCTTGTGTCCCCAACCCACCCAATACAATGGTAAATTGTATAGGTGCACTAGTTCGGTGAAGAGATGGTGATACAAGCGTAATATGGAGGGTAGATATAGGTTTTTGTAATCTGAAAATATAAAAATAGAAAGGTAGCAAGTAGTAAAAGTTAGCAAAAATGGTATTGCAATGCTTGAAAACATGGCCTAGGGTTCATACTTTCACTAGTGCAAGTTCTCTCAACAATGATAACATAATTAGATCATATAAAAATCCCTCAACGTTCAACAAAGAGTCACTCCAAAGTCACTAATAGCGGAGAACAAACGAAGAGATTATTGTAGGGTACGAAACCACCTCAAAGTTATTCTTTCTAATCGATCTATTGGGCTATTCCTATAAGTGTCACAAACAGCCCTAGAGTTCGTACTAAAATAACACCTTAAGACACATATCAACCAAAACCCTAATGTCACCTAGATACTCCAATGTCACCACAAGTATCCACGGGTTTGATTATATAATATGCATCACACAATCTCAGATTCATCTATTCAAACCAACACAAAGAACTTCAAAGAGTGCCCCAAAGTTTCTACCGGAGAGTCAAGACAAAAACATGTGCCAACCCCTATGCATAAGTTCACAAGGTCACTGAACCCACAAGTTGATCACCAAAACATACATCAAGTGGATCACGTCAATATCCCATTGTCACCACATATAAGCACATGCAAGACATACATCAAGTGTTCCCAAATCCTTAAAGACTCCATCCGATAAGATAACTTCAAAGGGAAAACTCAATCCATTACTAGAAGGTAGAGGGGATGTAGCATCATAACATCCAACTATAATAGCAAAGCTCGTGGTACATCCAGATCATGCCAAATCAAGAACACGAGAGAGAGAGAGAGAGAGAGAGAGAGATCAAACACATAGCTACTGGTACATACCCTCAGCCCCGAGGGTGAACTACTCCCTGCTCGTCATGGAGAGTGTCGGGATGATGAAGATGGCCACCGGTCATGATTTCCCCCTCTGGCAGGGTGCCGGAACGGGCTTCCCATTGGTTTTTAGTTGCTACAGAGGCTTGCGGCGGCGGAACTCCCGATCTAGGTTTCTTTTCAGGGGTTTCTGTATTTATAAGAATTTTTGGCGTCGGTTTCAAGTTAGGGGGGTCCACGAGGAGCCCACAAGGTCGGAGGGTGCGCTTGGGGGGGCGCCCTCCACCCTTGTGGAGGCCTCGTGGCTCTTCTAGACCAACTCTTTTGCTTTGGGGGCTTCTTCTGGTCCATAAAAAATCTCCGTAAATTTTTAGCACATTTGTACTCTGTTTGATATCCCTTTTCTGCAAAACTCAAAAACCAGGAAAAAATAGAAATTGGCACTGGGCTCTAGGTTAATAGGTTAGTCCCAATAATCATATAAAATAGCATATTAATGCATACAAAACATCCAAGATAGATAATATAATAGCATGGAACAATCAAAAATTATAGATACGTTGGAGACGTATCAACTACACATTCCTCCTCAACTCCCCATCCACAAAAACAAACAAGTCTTTCATCGTCGTTCCCTTGCGTCTGCCATGGCCCGCATGAGTTCTGGGTCGAGAGATTACTACCATGGAGAGGCGAGCATGGAAGCAGAAGCACGAGAGATGTCCCACCTCGCCGCGAAAGCAGCCGACATGTTCCTCTGCGCCGTCGTAGAAGCACAGAGGTCCCGCCGTGCCACCCAAGCAGCATAGATGTCCCGTAGCGCCGTCGATGCAGCAGACCGGTCCGGCCGCGCCGTAGAAGCAGCAGAGATGTCCCGCCGCGCGGTGAATGCAGCAGAGATGTCCTCCCGCACCGTGACGGCCTGGGAAAATGTCTTGCGGGAAGGCGAGTGATAACCCACAAGTATAGGAGATCGCAACAATTTTCGAGGATAGAGTATTCAACCTAAATTTATCGAGTCAACACAGGGGGAGCCAAAGAATATTTGCAAGTATTAGCAGCTGAGTTGTCAATTCAACCATAATTGGAGATTAATTATCTGCAGGAAAGTGATCAGTAGAAAATAGTATGATAGTTTTGATGGTAGTAGCAACAACAGTAGTAACAGTAACAGTGATAGCAATGATTTTGTAGCAAGTGTAATAGTAACAATAGTAGTAGTAACTTAGCAGGAACAATATAAGAGAAATCCATAGGCATTGGATCGGTGAACTCGTTGGATGATATTCATCATATAACAGTCACAACCTATGACGACACGGCACTAGCTCCAGTTCATAAATATAATGTAGGCATGTATTCCGTAAATAGTCATACATGCTTATGGAAAGACCTTGCATGGCATATTTTGTCCTACCCTCCCGTGGCAGTGGGGTCCTATTGGAAACTAAGGGATACTAAGGCCTCCTTTTAATAGAGAACCGGAACAAAGCATTAACACATAGTGAATACATGAACTCCTCAAACTACGGTCATCACCGGAAAGTATCCCGACTACTGTCACTCTGGGGTTTACGGATCATAACACGTAATAGGTGAATATAACTTGCAAGATCGGATCTAGAACATAGATATAATGGTGATAACATAAACAATTCAGATTTGAAATCATGGCAACCGGGCCCAAAGTGACAAGCATTAAGCATGGCAAAGTCATATCAACATCAATCTCAGAACATAGTGGATACTAGGGATCAAGCCGAAACAAAACTAACTCGATTACTTGATGAATCTCATCCAACTCCTGACCGACCAGCGAGCCTACAAAGGAATTACTCACTCCCGATGGGGAGCATCATGGAATTGGCGATGGAGAAGGGTTGGTGATGACGAAGATCAAAGATCCCCCTCTCCGGAGCCCCAAACGGACTCTAGATCTGGCCTCCCAATGAAGAACAGGAGGTGGCGGCGGTTCCGTCTCATGAAACGCGATAAATCTTTCTCCCTGGTTTTTTCTGGAAAATAGGTATTTATGGAGTTGGATTTAGGGTCTGCGGGGCCACCAGGTTGGGACAACCCACCTGGGCGCGCCGGGAGGGGGCCATGCCCTGGTGGGTTGTGCTCACCCAGGCCCCCCCTCCGGTGGTTCTTGGATCTAGTAATTCTCTTTTATTATATAAAAAATCCTCGCAAAGTTTTGTTCCAATCCGAGAACCTTTATTTCTGCACAAAAATAACACCATGGTAGTTCTGCTGAAAACAACGGCAGTCCGGATTAGTTTCGTTCAGATCATGCAAATTAGAGTCCAAAACAAGAGGAAAAGTGTTAGGAAAAATAGATACGATGGAGACGTATCAGCGAGGACTCTCACAGGCGCATGCACGCTATGCTCGATGACCTAATGGGTCGGACCTCAGACTGGATGAAGCTGCTGGGCGAGATGAATGCCTCGTTTGAAAATGCTACTAGCGTCATTCGGGGACTAGGGGAGGACAAGGCCAAGCTCCGCACCGAGTGCGACCTGCTAAGAGCGAAGATCGCCGAAACGATGAAGCAACACGAGGAGACCACTTCCTTGTTGAAGAGGACACCCGTCATCATCAAGAAACTTATGGATGAGAATGCCATGCTCCGCATCGAGCGCCAAAGGCTGGTGGAGGAATCTGTGGATGCTCTTAAGCAGTGTATTGAGGACACAGAAGAGCTCATCACCGCACGCGGCGAGAACTAGTCTCCGCGGCCTGCAACAATGCATCAAGAAAGTAGAGATCAGCGAGCCAGATCGTTGTTTGCGTCTTCCTTCTGATTTTGCCCTTGTGTATTTCAGGCGTTGCCGCATGTGGCTTTTTAGTTATCTTCCTAAATATGTAAGAAAATTATTATTCACTATCATCGTCCTTATATTCATCAGTCTTACTATAAGTCACAGTCGATGCTATATAGGTCCGTCGGATCTTACATCAAGATCCGTGCAAAAACTTTATTTTTAGATTTTCTTTTTTTATCTTAAATCTCAATCGAGTGAGACATAACCATGCCATTAAACTGGGGCTCGAGCGCCATTAATGGAGACGTTCGGAGGGGGGTGGGCGGCGTATGGTGGTCAAAGGGCTCTCCTCTAGTCTCCAGATAAGCATGCGCAGGGGTCTGATCGTACACCTCCCGTACTCAAATAATTAACTACCCCGCACAACACCTCCTAGCCAATAAAAAAGGGGGACGTGTGGCGGCATGTAAATGGTAAGTAGAACGCCCACTATTTCAATAATACTTATGTTTCCGATTGTAATGTGACAACTATTTCCAAAATGATTGTGTTGATTGTTAATGTGTGCACCTTCGCAAATTGGAAAAAATGTTTACCACGGCATGTTGGTGTCATGTCATGAAACCATGCCAAGTTTCACGATTTTCAGGCGAGTTTTGGATTTATGGGAATTTTAAAACCAAGTTTATTGATGTTTTCGGCCGAGCCAAGACGCCCAGATGTTTGAATTCCATTCCCATCTCTTGCATGGGAACTAGAAATTCTCCCAAGTACACATAAATGATTTTTCAACTAACTTGCGCACCGGAGCATGTGATTGTAGTTCAAATTTGAATTATGTGCATTAAATGCCTTGAAACTCAATTAATGTATAGAAAAGGCCAAACGAAGCCGGAATAATTCCAAAATTTAGCACGAAACTCATATTGGTGTAAGCTACCTGTGTAAAAAATCAAGGTGGGAGGAGGCAGTGTATGTCGTTTCGCACACAGAGTTAACACGTTTCCTCTCGGAACCACGAGCCTTCTTGAGAGAAGCTCCGGTTTGCAAGAAGCTTATACCAAACCTTGTCTCAATTCGGCCAAAAAAATTAGCACAATATGTTGGTGCCATGTCATGACACAATGCCAAGTTTCATGATTTTCATGCGTGTTTTGGATTTACAGAAATTAAAAAACCAAGTTTCTCAATATTTCTGGCCGAGCCATGACGCCGAGATGTTTGCATTTCATTCCCATTTCTTGCATGGGACCTAAAATACACCCAAGGACACACATCTGTTTTTTCAACCAACTTTGGTGCACTAGACCATGTGCTTGTAGTTCAAATTTGAATTATGCACACTAAATGCCTCGAAACTCAATTAATGTATAAAAATGCCAAACGAACCCGGAATAATTTCAAATTTTAACATGGCACTCATATTGTTCTATGTTGCCTCTGTAAAAAAATCAAGGGGGGAGGCAGCGTATTTCATTTCGCACACAAAGGTGACACGTTCCCTCTCGAAACCACACACCTTCTTGAGAAGCTTCAATTTGCAAGAAGCTTATACCAAAACTTGTCCCAATTTGGCCAATTTTTTTCACCACAACATGTTTGTGCCATGAATGACACCATGCCAAGTTTCATGATTTTTAGGCAAGTTTGGGATTTACAGGAATTTAAAAACTAAGTTTCTCAGTATTTCCGGCCGAACCACGACACCTAGATGTTTGGATTTCATTCTCATTCTTGCATGGGACCTATACATTTGCCCAAAGACACACATGTGACTTTTCAACAAACTTTGGTGCACTGGAGCATGTGCTTGTAGTTCAAATTTGAATTATGCACATCAAATGCCTAGAAACTCAAATGCCAAACGAACCCGGAATAATTCCAAATTTTAACAAGACACTCATATAGTTGCATGTTCACTATAGATAAATGTTCTAGCAATTCAAACACCATCCTCTCCCTTCGTAACACCAAGTTGTCTTTCAAAACAGAATGAAAAAATCAGGTATACCACAAACAGTTTACTAGCAAGAATCGTGTGGGATGCGATATAAAATATGTTGGCGCATCGTCTAGTCTGGCTTATGCAGGAAGCTTCATCGTCTACAGTCCACTGCCCGCACTTGACCCACACTTGCGCGGCAGTTTCTCGCGGCACCGAGCAACATTTTTCTGCCACCGCGGAAATATCTATCCCCCCCCCCCACCAACAACCACATTTCCATTGTTCCTCCTTGCTTTCCAAGTTCAAATCTTCATTGCTGCTTACTAATAATCCCCAAGTGCAAGTAATCATCGTAAAAATTTCCAAAGGTGGAAGTGATAAGTATGGAGTGTCGAACCCACAAGGAGCTAAAGGTAAGATCAATATTCTCTGAAGTCCTATCTGCCACTGATACGACTCTATGTACATCGAACGTTTGCTTTCATCTAGAAACGAGAAATAAAACTAAGTTGTGGGTATGAAGAGGGTAGCTCTGCATGATATCGGAGAACTAAAATATAAAAAATGTATTGTTAACATAAAGTAAGAATAAATTTCTATATATTCTAAATAGTGAGTGTGGAATAATGATGGATTGGTGTGTGGAATTATCCTAGGCAATTATTAAAAAGATCAGTAATCATTATTGCAATTTTATATGAGGGACAGGCATAAGCTAACATACTTCCTCTACTTGGATCATATGCACTTATGATTGGTGAAGGAAATATACCCGAGATGCAATAATAAAGTTGCTATTTATATTTCCTTATATCATGATAAATGTTTATTATTCATGCTAGAATTGTATTAACCGAAAACTTACTACATGTGTGAAAACATAGATAAACAGAATGTCAATAGTATGCCTCTACTTGACTAGCTCGTTGCATCAAAGATGGTTAAGTTTCCTAGCCATAGACATGAGTTTTCATTTGATTAACGGGATCACATCATTAGAGAATGATGTGATTGACTTGACCCATTCTATTAGGTTAGCACTTGATCATTTAGTTTGTTGCTATTGCTTTCTTCATGACTTATACATGTTCCTATGACTATGGGATTATGCAACTCCCGATTACCGGAGGAATACTTAGTGTGCTATCAAACGTCACAACATAACTAGGTGATTATAAAGATGCTCTACAGGTGTCTTCGGTGGTGTTTGTTGAGTTGGCATAGATCAAGATTAGGATTTTTCACTCCGAGTATCGGAGAGGTATCTATGGGCCCTCTCGGTAATGCACATCACTATAAGCCTTGCAAGTAATGTGACTAATGAGTTAGTTGCGGGATGATGCATTACGGAACGAGTAAAGAGACTTGCCGGTAACGAGATTGAACTAGGTATTGAGATACCGACGATCGAATCTCGGGAAAGTAACATACCGATGACAAAGGGAACAACGTATGTTGTTATGCGGTTTGACCGATAAAGATCTACGTAGAATATGTAGGAACTAATATGAGCATCCAGGTTCTGCTATTGGTTATTGATCGGAGATGAGTCTCGATCATGTCTACATAGTTCTCGAACCCGTAGGGTCCGCACGCTTAACGTTCGGTGACGATCGGTCTTATGAGTTTATGTGTTTTGATGTACCGAAGGTTGTTCGGAGTCCTGGATGTGATCTAGGACATGACGAGGAGTCTCGAAATGGTCAGACATAAAGATCGATATAATGGATGGCTATGTTTGGACATCGGAACGGTTCCGAGTGAGTTTGGGCATTTACCGGAGTACCGGGAGTACATGGGCCTTAATGGGCCTTAGTGGGCAAGAGGAGGAGGCGTCCAAGGTGGGGGAGTGCCCCCCCCAAGCCCAATCCAAATTAGGAAGGGGGTCGACCACCCCTTTCCTTCTCCCTCCCTCCTCCTTCTTTCCTCTCCTACTCCAACTAGGGAAGGGGGGAATCCTACTCCCGGTGGGGGTAGGACTCCCCTAGGGCGCGCCATAGAGAGGGCCGGCCCTCCCCTCCTCCACTCATTTATATACGGGGGAGGGGGGCACCCGATAGACACACAAGTTGATTGTTTTAGCCGTTTGTGGTGCCCCCCTCCATAGATTTCCACCTCGGTCATACCATTGTAGTGCTTAGGCGAAGCCCCGCGTCGGTAAATTCATCATCACTGTCATCACGTCGTCGTGCTAATGAAACTCTCCCCAGACCTCAGCTGGATCTAGAGTTCGTGGGACGTCACCGAGCTGAACGTGTGCAGATCGTGGAGGTGCCTTACTTTCGGTACTAGGATCGGTCGGATCGTGAAGACGTATGACTACATCAACCGCGTTGTCATAACGCTTCCGCTTTTGATCTACAAGGGTATGTGGACAACACTCTCCCCTCTCGTTGCTATGCATCACCTAGATGGATCTTGCGTGTACGTAGGATTTTTTTTGAAATTACTGCGTTCCCCAACAGTGGCATCCAAGCCAGGTCTATGTGTAGATGTTATATGCACGAGTAGAACACAAAGAGTTGTGGGAGATAATAGTCATACTGCTTACCAGCATGTCATACTTTCATTCGGCAGTATTGTTGGATGAAGCGGCCCGGATCGAAATTACGCGTACGCTTACGCGAGACTGGTTCTACCAATGTGCTTTGCACATAGGTGGCTGGCGTGTGTCAGTTTCTCCAACTTTAGTTGAGTGTGACTATGCCCGGTTCTTGTTGAAGGTTAAAACATCACACTTGATGAAACATCGTGTGGTTTTGATGCATCGGTAAGAACCGTTCTTGCTCAGCCCGTAGCAGCCACGTAAAACTTGCAACAACAAAGTAGACGATGTCTAACTTTTTTGCAGGGCATGTTGTGATGTGATATGGTCAAGACATGATGCTAAATTTTATTGTATGAGATAATCATGTTTTGTAACAGAGTTATCGACAACTAGCAGGAGCCATATGGTTGTCGCTTTATTGTATGCAATGCAATCGCCCTGTAATTGTTTTTACTTTTTCACTAAGCGGTAGCGATAGTAGTAGAAACAATAGTTGGCGAGACAACAACGATGCTACGATGGAGATCAAGGTGTCACGCCGGTGACGATGGTGATCATGACGGTGCTTCGGATATGGAGAGCAAAAGGCACAAGATGATGATGGCCATATCATATCACTTATATTGATTGCATGTGATGTTTAACCTTTATGCATCTTATTTTTCTTAGTTCGGCGGTAGCATTATAAGATGATATCTCACTAAATTTCAAGGTACAAGTGTTCTCCCTGAGTATGCACCATTGCGAAAGTTCGTCGTGCCGAGACACCATGTGATGATCGAGTGTGATAAGCTCTACGTTCACATACAATGGGTGCAAGCCAATTTTGCACATGCAGAATACTCGGGTTAAACTTGACGAGCCTAGCATATGCAGATATGGCCTCGGAACACTGAGATCGAAAGGTCGAGCATGAATCATATAGTAGATATGATCAACATAGTGATGTTCACCATTGAAAACTACTCCATCACACGTGATGATCGGACATGGTTTAGTTGATTTGGATCACGTGCTCACTTAGATGATTAGAGGGATGTATGTCTAAGTGGGAGTTCTTAAGTAATATGATTAATTGAACTTTAATTTATCATGAACTTAGTACCTGATAGTATTTTGCATGTCTATGTTGTTGTATATCAATGGCCCGTGCTACTTTTCCTTTGAATTTTAATGCGTTCCTAGAGAAAGCTAATTTGAAAGATGATGGTAGCAACTACACGGACTGGGTCCGTAACTTGAGGATTATCCTCATTGCTGCACAGAAGAATTACGTCCTGGAAGCACCGCTAGGTGCCAAACCCGCTGCAAGAGCAACACCAGACGTTATGAACATCTGGCAGAGCAAAGCTGATGACTACTCGATAGTTCAGTTTGCCATGCTTTACGGCTTAGAACTGGGACTTCAACGATGTTTTGAACATCATGGAGCATATGATATGTTCCAGGAGTTGAAGTTAATATTTCAAGAAAATGCCCGGATTGAGAGATATGAAGTCTCCAATAAGTTCTACAACTGCAAAATGGAGGAGAATAGTTTTGTCAGTGAACATATACTCATAATGTCTGGGTACCACAACCACTTGACTCATCTGGGAGTTAATCTTCCTGATGATAGTGTCATTGACAGAGTTCTTCAATCACTGCCACCAAGCTACAATAGCTTCGTGATGAACTATAATATGCAAGGGGTGGATAAGATAATTCCTGAGGTCTTCGCAATGCTAAAGGCTACGGAGGTAGAAATCAAGAAGGAGCATCAAGTGTTGATGGTCAACAAGACCACGAGTTTCAAGAAAAAAGGTAAAGGGAAGAAGGGGAACTTCAAGAAGAACAACAAGCAAGTTGCTGCTCAAGTGAAGAAGCCCAAGTCTGGACCTAGGCCTGAGACTGAGTGCTTCTACTACAAAGGGACTGGTCACTGGAAGCTTAACTGCCCCAAGTATTTGGCGGATAAGAAGGATGGCAAGGTGAACAAAGGTATATGTGATATACATGTTATTGATGTGTACCTTACTAATGCTCGCAGTAGTGCCTGGGTATTTGATACTGGTTTTGTTGCTCATATTTGCAACTTGAAACAGGGACTACGGATTAAGCGAAGATTGGCTAAGGACGAGGTGACGATGCGCGTGGGAAATGGTTCCAAAGTCGATGTGATCGTCGTCAGCACACTACCTCTACATCTACCTTCGGGATTAGTTTTAGACCTGAATAATTGTTATTTGGTGCCAGCGTTAAGCATGAACAATATATCTAGATCTTGTTTGATGCGAGGCGGTTATTCATTTAAATCCGAGAATAATGGTTGTTCTGTTTATATGAGTAATATATTTTATGGTCATGCACCCTTGAAGAGTGGTCTATTTTTATCAAATCTTGATAGTAGTGACACACATATTCATAATATTGAAGCCAAAAGATGCAGAGTTGATAATGATAGTGCAACTTATTTGTGACATTGATGTTTGGGTCATATTGGTGTAAAGCGCATGAAGAAACTCATTCTGATGGACTTTTGGAATCACTTGATTTTGAATCACTTGGTACTTGCGAACCATGCCTCATGGGCAAGATGACTAAAACTCCGTTCTCCGGAACAATGGAGCGAGCAACTGATTTATTGGAAATCATACATACTGATGTATGTGGTCCAATGAACATTGAGGCTCGCAGTGGGTATCGTTATTTTCTGACCTTCATAGATGATTTGAGCAGATATGGGTATATCTACTTGATGAAGTATAAGTCTAAAACATTTGAAAAGTTCAAAGAATTTCAGAGTGAAGTGGAAAATCATCATAACAAGAAAATAAAGTTTCTGCAATCTGATCATGGAGGAGAATATTGAGTTACGAGTTTGGTCTTCATTTGAAACAATGTGGAAGAGTTTCGCAACTCACACCACCCGGAACACCACGGCGTAATGGTGTGTCCGAACGTCATAATCTTACTTTACTAGATATGGTGCAATCTATGATGTCACTTACTGATTTACCGCTATCGTTTTGGGGTTATGCTTTAGAGACGGCTGCATTCAAGTTAAATAGGGCACCATCTAAATCCGTTGAGATGACACCTTATGAACTGTGGTTTGGCAACAAACCCAAGTTGTCGTTTCTTAAAGTTTGGGGCTGTGATGCTTATGTGAAAAAACTTCAACCTGATAAGCTCGAACCCAAATCGGAGAAATGTGTCTTCATAGGATACCCAAAGGAGACTGTTGGGTACACCTTCTATCACAGATCCGAAGGCAAGACATTCGTTGCTAAAAATGGATCCTTTCTAGAGAAAGAGTTTCTCTCGAAAGAAGTGAGTGGGTGGAAAGTGGGACTTGTTGAGGTAATTGTACCTGCTCCCTTATTGGAAAGTAGTTCATCACAGAAATCAGTTCCTGTGACTACTACACCAATTAGTGAGGAAGCTAATGATGATGATCATGTAACTTCATATCAAGTTACTACTGAACCTTGTAGGTCAACCAGAGTAAGATCCGCACCAGAGTGGTACGGTAATCCAGTTCTGGAGGTCATGTTGCTTGACCATGAAGAACCTACGAACTATGAGGAAGCGATGATGAGCCCAGATTCTGCGAAATTGCTTGAGGCCATGAAATCTGAGATGGGATGCATGTATGAGAACAAAGTGTGGACTATGGTTGACTTGCCCGATGATCGGCAAGCCATCGAGAAAAAATGGATCTTCGAGAAGAAGACTGACGCTGACGGTAACGTTACTGTCTACAAAGCTCGACTTGTTGCGAAAGGTTTTTGACAAGTTCAAGGAGTTGACTACGATGAGACCTTCTCACCCGTAGCGATGCTTAAGTCCATCCGAATCATGTTAGCAGTTGCTGCATTTTATGATTATGAAATTTGGCAAATGGATGTGAAAACTGCATTCTTGAATGGATTTCTGGAAGAAGAGTTGTATATGATGCAACCCGAAGGTTTTATTGATCCAAAGGATGCTAACAAAGTGTGCAAGCTCCAGCAATCCATTTATGGACTGGTGCAAGCATCTCGGAGTTGGAATAAACATTTTGATAGTGTAATCAAAGCATATGATTTTATACAGACTTTTGGAGAAGCCTGTATTTACAAGAAAATGAGTGGGAGCTCTGTAGCATTTCTAATATTATATGTGGATGACATATTGTTGATTGGAAATGATATAGAATTTCTGGATAGCATAAAAGGATACTTGAATAAGAGTTTTTCAATGAAAGACCTCGGTGAAGCTGCTTATATATTGGGCATCAAGATCTATAGAGATAGATCAAGATGTTTAATTGGACTTTCACAAAGCACATACTTTGATAAAGTTTTGAAGAAGTTCAAAATGGATCGAGCAAGGAAAGGGTTCTTGCTTGTGTTACAAGGTGTGAAGTTGAGCCAGACTCAATGCCCGACCACTGCAGAAGATAGAGAGAAAATGAAAGTCATTCCCTATGCTTTAGCCATAGGTTCTATCATATATGCAATGTTGTGTACCAGACCTGATGTGTGCCTTGCTATTATTTTAGCAGGGAGGTACCAAAGTAATCCAGGAGTGGATCACTGGACAGAGGTCAAGAACATCCTGAAATACCTCAAAAAGACTAAGGATATGTTTCTCGTTTATGGAGGTGACAAAGAGCTCATCGTAAATGGTTACGTTGATGCAAGCTTTAACACTGATCCGGATGACTCAAATCACAAACCGGATATGTATTTATATTGAACGGTGGAGTTGTAAGTTGGTGCAGTTCTAAGCAAACTGTTCTGGCGGGATCTACGTGTGAAGCGGAGTACATAGCTACTTCGGAAGCAGCAAATGAAGGAGTCTGGATGAAGGGGTTCATATCCGATCTAGGTGTCATACCTAGTGCATCGAGTCCAATGAAAATCTTTTGTGACAATACTGATGCAATTGCCTTGGCAAAGGAATCCAGATTTCACAAGAGAACCAAGCACATCAAGAGATGCATCAATTCCATCCACGATCAAGTCAAGGAGGGAGACATACAGATTTGCAAGATACATACGGATCTGAATGTTGCAGACCCGTTGACTAAGCCTCTCTCACGAGCAAAACATGATCAACACCAAGACTCCATGGGTGTTAGAATCATTACAATGTAATCTAGATTATTGACTCTAGTGCAAGTGGGAGACTGAAGGAAATATGCCCTAGAGGCAATAATAAAGTTGTTATTTATATTTCCTTATATCATGATAAATGTTTATTATTCATGCTAGAATTGTATTAACCGGAAACTTAGTACATGTGTGAATACATAGACAAATAGAGTGTCACTAGTATGCCTCTACTTGACTAGCTCATTGAATCAAAGATGATTAAGTTTCCTAGCCATAGACATGAGTTGTCATTTGATTAACAGGATCACATCATTAGAGAATGATGTGATTGACTTGACCCATTCCGTTAGCTTAGCACTTGATCGTTTAGTTTGTTGCTATTGCTTTTTTCATGACTTATACATGTTGCTATGACTATGAGATTATGCAACTCCCGAATACCGGAGGAAAACTTAGTGTGCTATCAAATGACACAACATAACTGGGTGATTATAAAGATGCTCTATAGGTGTCTCCGATGGTGTTTGTTGAGTTGGCATAGGTCAAGATTAGGATTTGTCACTACGAGTATCGGAGAGGTATCTTTGGGCCCTCTCTGTAATGCACATCAGTATAAACCTTGCAAGCAATGTGACTAATGAGTTAGTTGCGGGATGATGCATTACAGAACGAGTAAAGAGACTTGTCGGTAACGAGATTCAAATAGGTATTGAGATACCGGCGATCGAATCTCGGGCAAGTAACATACCGACGACAAAGGGAACAATGTATATTGTTATGCGGTTTGACCGATAAAGATCTTTGTAGAATATGTAGGAAACAATATGAGCATCCAGGTTCCGCTATTGGTTATTGACCGGATATGAGTCTAGGTCATGTCTACATAGTTCTCGAACCCGTAGCGTCCGCACGCTTAACGTTCGGTGATGATCGGTATTATGAGTTTATGTGTTTTGATGTACCGAAGGTTGTTCGGAGTCCCGGATGTGATCACGGACATGATGAGGAGTCTCGAAATGGTCGAGACATAAAGATCGATATATTGGATGGCTATGTTTGGACAACGGAATGGTTCCGAGTGAGTTCGGGCATACCGGAGTACCGGGAGGTTACCGAAACTCCCCCGGGAGTACAGGGGCCTTAGTGGGAGAGAGGAGGAGGCGGCCAAGGTGGGGGCACCCCCCCAAAGCCCAATCCAAATTGGGAAGGGGGCCGGCCTCCCCTTTCCTTCTCCCTCTCTCCTCCTTCCTTCCTCTCCTACTCCAACTAGGGAAGGGGGGAATCCTACTCCCGGTGGGAGTAGGACTCCCCTAGGTCACGCCGTAGAGAGGGTCGGCCCTCCCCTCGTCCACTCCTTTACATACAGGGGCGGGGGGCATCCCATATACACACAAGTTGATTGGTTTAACCGTGTGCGGTGCCCCCTCCACAGATTTCCACCTCGGTCATACCGTTGTAGTGCTTAGGCGAAGCCCTGCGTTGGTAACTTCATCATCACCATCATTACGTCGTCGTGCTGACGAAGCTCTCCCTTGACCTCAGTTGGATCTAGAGTTCATGGGACGTCACCGAGCTGAACGTGTGCAGATCGCGGAGGTGTCGTACTTTCGGTACTAGGATCGGTCGGATCGTGAAGACGTACGACTACATCAACCGCGTTGTCATAACGCTTTCCCTTTCGGTCTACGAGGGTACGTGGACAACACTCTCCCCTCTCGTTGCTATGCATCACCTAGATGGATCTTGCGTGTGCGTAGGATTTTTTTTTTGAAATTACTGCGTTCCCCAACAATTGGAACTCTAGCAAGCATCCGCAACTACTAAAGATCATTAAGGTAAAACCCAACCATAGCATTAAATTATCAAGTCCTCTTTATCCCATACGCAACAACCCCCTTACTCGGGTTTAAGCTTCCGTCACTCTAGCAACCCACTATAAGCGAATCATGAACATATTGAAACACCCTACAGCGGGAATCCTTCACATGTGCGCGGCACGGAAGGCACCATAGGACAGCACCAAAATAAAACATACAACTCAAACCAATCTACATCATCAATCAACCCGAAAGACAAAAGAAATCTACTCAAAACATCATGGGATGGCAACACATCATTGGATCATAATATGTGGCATAAAGCACCATGTTCAAGTACGGTATTACAGCGGGGTGCGGGAGAGTGGACCACTTAAAAGAGATGAGGAAGGTGATGAAGATGGTGATGTTGATGAAGACGATCACCACGATGATGGTTCCCCCGCCGACACTCCGGCGCCACCGAGAGAAAGGGGGAGAGAGTATCCCCCTTGAACTTCCACCTCCATGGCCTCTCCCCTAGAAGGGGAGAGGTTCTCCCTCTAGTCCTTGGCCTACATGGTGATGATGGCCCCCTTCGGCTTCCTCCTTCATGGCCTCCGGTGATGATGGGCCCCACCGGCAGGGTGCCGGAGAGGGCCTAGATTGATTTTTCATGGCTACAGAGGCTTGCAGTAGCAGAACTTCCGATCTAGGGTTCTTTTCATAGGTTTGGGTAATTATAAGAATTTTGGCATCGGTCTCACGTCAAGGGGGTGCTTGAGCTGCCCACAAGCCCGGAGCACCCTCCCTGGGGGGTAGGGCGTGCCTAGAGGGATTGTGGCCTCCTCATCCACTTCCTTGCCCTGCTCTTACGATTCGAGGGTCTCTTTTGGTCCATAAAATATCATCGTAAATTTTTAGCCCAGTCTGAGAACTTTTATTTCTGCACAAAAAACGACACCATGGTAGTCCTGCTGAAAACAACGTCAGTTCGGGTTAGTTCTAATCAAGTCATACCAAAACCATATAAAATTGTTGTAAACATGGCATGAATACTTCATAAATTATAGATACGTTGGAGACGTATCAACATCCCCAAGCTTAATTCCTGCTCGTCCTCGAGTAGGTAAATGATAAAAGAAATATTTTATGAAGTGTGAATGCTAGCATAGTGAATAAATTTGATCAATGATAGTTCCAAACACTTTTTTCTAGCATCATTATATATCATAAACAGTAGCTCATCTCATAGAACTTCTCATGATCAAGTAACAAGCTATTCACATGTTAAAGTATAGAACATAAAGTTTCTTGAAAACTAACAAACTATGCTTTCAGTCACGAAACAATTGCAATTCATCTTATTTTCAGGAAGGGTCTACGTAAGAGCTTTGATTTAGCAAATTCCACATAATCAACTATCATATGGTCTTCTATGATTGATAACACTCAAAGCATATTTTTATAACAAATAACATCAGTTGAACACAGAGAAAGATAGGGGCCTCCCAACTTATTTACCATATTGATATTTGTCAACAATAATAATTCATGATCAAATTATTTGAATGGCCATATATGCTTGGATCTTTCCCCACCACGTGATGCTTGCCAACTATAAAATAATTGAGGTTGAACTAAGAAGGAATACTCTCGACTCTTGCATAAAAGTAAATACATGAAAGTAAAAGATAGGCCCTTCGCAGAGAGAAGCAGAGGTTGTCATGCGCTTTTTATTTTTGGATGTGCAGACCCTTAATGCAAAGGAACATCACGTTGTATTACGCTTTGTGATGGCAACCTTTATTATGCAGTCTGTCGCTTTATTTCTTTACCATCACAAGTTCGTACAACACTTATTTTCCCTTACAATAAATGATCATACATATTTAGGAGCAATTTTTATTTCTTTTTGCACCGATGACAACTTACTTGAAGGATCTTATTCAATCCATTGGTAGATATGGTGGACGCTTATGCCAAGAAACTGGGTTTAAGGGTTTTGGATGCACAAGTTATATCTCTACTTAGTACAAAATTTTGGCTAGCAAAAGATCCTAAGCAAGCACCACATGTTGGAGGATCCATAACAATATAACTTCTATACAAATATACCCAAACATAACTCATTACGTTGTCTTCCTTGTCCAACTTCAACTAATTAGCTCAAGTTTGAAAATAATTAATGGGGCTCACAATCATAGAAGATGTCCAAGATAGTATATTTATATGTGAAATCTCTCTTCCTTCAATATTCTTTCATGAATTGTTCAAGTGACCAATCTCTCTTCCTCCAAAAAGATATAAGTGAAGAACAATGAGTAGTCAAGTAGTTAAATAGCCATGTGAGGACTCTCTCTCATTCAATATTTCAGATCCAATGATTTTATTCAAACAGCTAGTAAAATGAAAATACGCTCCGAGCAAAACATATATCATGTGACGAATAAAAATATAGCTCTGAGTAAGGTATACCCATAGTTTTGAAGACGAAAGAGGGGATGCCTTCCGAGGTATCCCAAAGCTTAGGAGCTTGAGTCTTCCTTGAATATTACCTTGGGGTTACTTGGGCATCCCCAAGCTTAGTGTTTTTTCACTCCTTAATCTCCTCATATCGACATCTCACTCAAAACTTGAAAACTTCAATCACACAAAACTTAACGTAACTTCGTGAGATGGGCTAGTATGATAAAGATAAATCATTCACTTTGGTACTGTCAAGATAAGATTCATAATTGTTCTCACACAATTCCTACTATACCACATCCTTTCTACAATTTATATTGAGCAATATAAGCCATAAAAACTAGAAAACAAGCAAAATATGCATTAAAAATAGAATATGTCATAAACAAAACAGTGTGTAATGATCTGAACAACAACAATACTTCTGCTACTCCAAAAATTCTGAAAAATTAGGAAAGCATAGGAAAGTTGTATATCAATCTTCTGTAAAACATTCAGATTAAAATAATGCCTATGTGATTTGTTAAAATTCTGGCAATGAGCGCAAAAATTTCTGTTTCTCAGCAAGATCAAATCAACTACCACCATAGATCATCCCAAAGGTCTTACTTGGCACTTTATTGAAACAAAAGCTATAAAACATGATTAATACAGTAGAATAATCATGATAACACACAAAAACAGTAGGGGTAAATATTGGGTTGTCTCCCAACAAGCACTTTTCTTTAATGCCTTTTTAGCTAGGCATGATATTTTAATGATACTCTTCCAAGCCCAATTCCGATGATAATTTTATTCATACTCCAAAAGATATGAGTGGAGATCATAGAGCATTCTACAATTAATATAGGTTGGCCAAAATTCAAGCTCAAAATATATAAGTGAAGCACACGAAGCATTCTATAAAGCCATACTCAAAAGATTTAATTGAAGCACAAAGAGCATTCTATAAAGCAATACTCAAAAGATTTAAGTGAAGCACATGAAGCCTTCTATAAATCAATGAAGGACTATCTCATACTAGCATGGTGCATAAAGGAAAGTAAAATAAAAATAAACACAAAAGACGCATATCACGTGAACAAAACAAAAATTGAGGTATACCGATAATTGTTGAAGAAGAAAGATGGGATGCCAACCGGGGCATCCCCAAGCTTAGATGGTTGAGTATCCTTGAAATATTTACTTGGGGTACCTTGGGTATCCCCAAGATTGAACTCTTGTCTATATGCTTATTCTTCTCATATCGATAACTCTCGATCGAACACTTCATCCACACAAAACTTAACAAAAAAACCTTGTGAGATCTGTTAGTATAATAAAGCAAATCACTACTTTTAGGTACTATTGTAAACTCATTCCAATTTAATATTAGCATTATATCTATTGTATTCCAACTCCACCATGGTTCATACCCCTCGATACAACCCATAGATTCCTCAAAATAAGCGAACAACAAATAGAAAATAGAATCTGTCAAAAACACGACAGTCTATAGCAATCTGGAAATTTTGTATAATTCTTCAAAAAATTTGCATAGCACTACTGTGTAAAAATTTCAGAATTTTATCACTTTCCAGTGAATTTAAACAATTCTGTTACAGGAAGCAAAAGCTTATGTTTTTGCACCGCACATAGCAAACAAGCAATGTAATCATCCTAAAGCCAAATCTTGGTACATTATTTTTATAATACAATGGATATATACAAGGGAATAATTATTTTTGAGAAACTTCCATTAAAAATTCTACATTGTTTCCATGAGCATGAACACAAGTGTTCAAGGTCGACCCTGATTTTTCCAATGCATAATGTTCCAATCACTTCTCTTTTTGAAACATATTTTAGGCATAAGATTCAAGTTTTTTTTTGTATTTTGCATTATTATTATTTTGTTTCACCCACAACTAAAGAAAACAAAAACAAAATCTACTTAGTGAAGAAAGCAAACAAGCACACACGAGAATATCAACCCCACGCTATTGCTCCCCGGCAACGGCGCCAGAAAAGAGCTTGATAATCCCCAAGTGCAAGGAATCATCATAGCAATTTCTAAAGGTGGAAGTGATAAGTATGGAGTGTCGAACCCAGTAGGAGCTAAAGGTAAGATCAATATTCTCTCAAGTCCTATCTGCCACTGATACGACTCTACGTACACCGAGTGTTTGCTTTCATCTAGAAACAAGAAATGAAACTACATTGTGGGTATGAAGAGGGTAGCTTTGCATGATATCGAAGAACTAAAATATATAAAAAGGGGTTGTTAACATAAAGTTAGAATAAATTACTATATATTATAAATAGCGAGTGTGGAATAATCATGGATCGGTGTGCGGAATTATCCTAGGCAATTGTTAACAAGATCGGTAATCATTATTGCAATTTTATATGAGGGAGAGGCATAAGCTAACATACTTTCTCTGCTTGGATCATATGCACTTATGATTGGAATTCTGGCAAGCATACGCAACTACTAAATATCATTAAGGTAAAACCCAACCATAGCATTAAATTATCAAGTCCTCTTTATGCCATACGCAACAACCCCCTTACTCAGGACTAAGCTTCTGTCACTCTAGCAACCCACTATAAGCGAATCATGAACGTATTGCAATACCCTACAGCGGGAATCCTTCATGTGTGCGCGGCACGGAAGGCACCATAGGACAGCACCAAAATAAAACATACAACTCAAACCAATCTAGATCATCAATTAACCCAAAAGACAAAACAAATCTACTCAAACATCATAGGATGGCAACACATCATTGGATCATAATATGTGGCATAAAGCACCATGTTCAAGTAGGGGATTACAGCGGGGTGCGGGAGAGTGGATCGCTTAAAAGAGATGATGAAGGTGATGAAGATGGTGATGTTGATGAAGCCAATCACCGCGGCGATGGTTCCACCGACGGTACTCCTGCGCCACCGAGAGAGAGGGGGAGAGAGTCTCCTGATGTCTACTATGCAACCTTCTTCTTGTAGACGTTGTTGGGCCTCCAAATGTAGAGGTTTGTAGGACAGTAGCAAATTTCCCTCAAGTGGATGACCTAAGGTTTATCAATCCGTGGAAGGCGTAGGATGAAGATGGTCTCTCTCAAGCAACCCTGCAACCAAATAACAAAGAGTCTCTTGTGTCCCCAACACACCCAATACAATGGTAAATTGTATAGGTGCACTAGTTCGGCGAAGAGATGGTGATACAAGTGCAATATGGATGGTAGATATAGGATTTTGTAATCTGAAAATATAAAAACAGCAAGGTAACTAATGATAAAAGTGAGCGTAAACGGTATTGTAATGCTAGGAAACAAGGCCTAGGGTTCATAATTTCACTAGTGCAAGTTCTCTCAACAATAATAACATAATTGGATCATATAACTATCCCTCAACATGCAACAAAGAGTCACTCCAAAGTCACTAATAGCGGAGAACAAACGAAGAGATTATGGTAGGGTACGAAACCACCTCAAAGTTATTCTTTCCGATCAATCCATTGGGCTATTCCTATAAGTGTCACAAACATCCCTAGAGTTCGTACTAGAATAACAACTTAAGACACAAATCAACCAAAACCCTAATGTCACCTAGATACTCCAATGTCACCTCAAGTATCCATGGGTATGATTATACGATATGCATCACACAATCTCAAATTCATCTATTCAACCAACACATAGAACCTCAAAGAGTGCCCCAAAGTTTCTATCAGAGAATCAAGACGAAAACGTGTGCCAACCCCTATGCATAGATTCATGGGCGGAACCCGCAAGTTGATCACCAAAACATACCTCAAGTGAATCACGTTATATCCCATTGTCACCACAGATACGCACAGCAAGACATACATCAAGTGTTCTCAAGTCATTAAAGACTCAATCCGATAAGATTACTTCAAAGGGAAAACTCAATCCATTACAAGAGAGTAGAGGGGGAGAAGAAACATAAGATCCAACTATAATAGCAAAGCTCGCGATACATCAAGATCGTGCCAAATCAAGAACACGAGAGAGAGATCAAACACATAGCTACTGGTACATACCCTCAGCCCCGAGGGTGAACTACTCCCTCCTCGTCATGGAGAGCGTCGGGATGATGAAGATGGCCACCGGTGAGGGTTCCCCCCTCCGGCAGGGTGCCGGAACAGGGTGCCAATTTACTTTTGGTGGCTACAGAAGCTTGCGGTGGCGGAACTCCCGATCTAATCTCCGTTCTGGAAGTTTTAGGGTATGTAGGTATATATGGGTGCAGGAAGTATGTCGGTGGTGCTTCGGGGGGCCCATGAGGCAGGTGGGCTCGCCCTAGGGGGGCGCACCCCCCACCCTCGTGAGAACCTCCCTTTGCTCCTGACGTGGGGTCCAAGTCTATCTGATAGCTTTCCTTCCAAAAATAACTTCTCCAGTTGATTTCGTTTCGTTTCGACTCCATTTGATATTCCTTTTCTTCGAAACACTAAAATAGGCACACAAAAAAAATCTGGGCTGGGCCCCCGGTTAATAGGTTAGTCCCAAAAATAATATAAAAGTGGATAATAAAGCCCAATATTGCCCAAAACAGTAGATAATATAGCATGGAGCAATCAAAAATTATAGATACGTTGGAGATGTATCATCTCCCCCTTGTACTTCCTCCTCCATGGCCTCCTCCCTAGATGGGGAGAGGTTCTCCCTCGGGTCCTTGGCCTCCATGGTGATGATGGCCCCCTCCGGTTTCCTCCTCCATGGCCTCCGGCGATGATGGCCCCCTCCGGCAGGGTGCCGGAGAGGGCCTAGATTGATTTTTCGTGGCTACAGAGGCTTGCGGTGGCGGAACTTCCGATCTATGGTTCTTTTTAGAGGTTTGGGTATTTATAAGAATTTTTGGCGTCGGTCTCACGTCAAGGGGGTGCCTGAGATGCCCACAAGCCCGTATCACCCTCACTGGGGAGGTAGGGCGCGCCTAGAGGGCTTGTGGCCTCCTCGTCCACTTCCTGGACCAGCTCTTGTACTTCGGGGGACTCTTTTGGTCCATAAAAAATCACCATAAATTTGCATCCCATTCCGAGAACTTTTATTTCTGCATAAAAAACGACACCACGGTAGTTCTGCTGAAAACAAAAGCAGTCCGGGTTAGTTCTAATCAAATCATACCAAAACCATACAAAATTGTTGTGAACATGGCATGAATATTTCATAAATTATAGATACGTTGGAGACATATCACTTACTGGCAGCGCTGCCTCCTCGCCAGCGACCCTTCTTCTTGAAGCGTCGCCTCCTCATCGGCGACCCTTCTTCTTGTTGCGCGGCCTCGACGATATGCTCAGGTAATCCACACCCACCCACACCATCCTCCTCCTGCCCCGTCCCACATGCCCCGACTGACGGCGCGACACCTTCCGCCCAAATCACCAGCCCCGTCCTCCAATTAAGCGCTCCCCACAACCATTTTGCACGTAGTATAACGTGGAGCTCAGTAGCATGTGGCAACGGAGAAGCAAATCGCAGTCGCTCGCACATGATCTTTGTTTGCACAATGAAGAAGACATCAGTCAACTATAGGATGGTACTAACCCTTTTACCTTGTTTTTACCACTTGTGCCATTTCAAAATTTAAATTTACAACAGCGATTGATGCATATCTTTGTGTTCAGTACTTTTCAAAGCAGTTCACCGATGATTACCTCTCAAACCACCTGCATGGTCAAGAGGCCAGGAAGGTATTCATTCAACACTCACAATACAATATTGAAGTCTTCCTAAAGAGGACTGTCGGTGTCAAAATCGGCGGATCTCGGGTAGGGGGTCCCGATCTATGCGTCAAGGTTAGATGGTAACAGGAGACAAGGGACACTTTATTTTACCCAGGTTCGGGCCCTCTCGATGGAGGTAAAACCCTACTCCTGCTAGATTAATATTGATGATATGGGTAGTACAAGAGTAGATCTACCACGAGATCAAGGAGGCTAAACCCTAGAAGCTAGCCTATGGGTATGATGATGGTTATGATGTTGTTCGTCCTACGGACTACAACCCTCCGGTTTATATAGGCACCGGATAGGGTTAGGGTTACACAGAGTCGGTTACATTGGTAGGAGATCTTGAATATCCGCACGCCTAGCTTGCCTTCCACGCCAAGGAAAGAACCTTCCGGACACGGGACGAAGTCTTCAATCTTGTATCTTCATAGTCCTGGAGTCCGGCTGAAGATATAGTTCGGCTATCCGAACACCCCCTAATCCAGGACTCCCTTAGTAGCCCCCGAACCAGGCTTCAATGACGTCGAGTCCAGCGCGCAAATTTGTCTTCAGCATTGCAAGGCGGGTTCCCCCTCCGAATCTTGTGTACCTGTATGAATAATGTCCGTAGCGCTCCTCGGTCTTGGTGCCCAATAATTGCCGTCTTCCACGTGTTGAACGAATGCGAAAAGCCCGGGGGTGTTTTTATATTCACACCCTTGGTCATATAAACGAGCCGCCTATTTAACGGGATGGGGATCTAGATCCAAACCGCATCTTCTTCTCCCCGCGAGTTATTATCAGAGCGTCTCCAGCAAAGGTCCATTCCAACATGGCCAGCCGTCGTAGCTCCTCCCCTCGCCCCTCCAGCCCCAAATCCGGAGACTGGGAGAGTTGCACCATCCCACACAGCGAGCTAGTGTCACTGCAGGCCAAGGGATTCCTTCCCCAAGCATATATGGTCCCGGTCCGAGCCGGACTCGCCACCTACAACGGCGGCAAGCAAGCGGAGAGCACCCCCAATCCTTCTAAAGGAGAGCGGGTGTGCCTCGTCCCTTATTTATTAAGGGGTTTGGGATTTCCAATTCATCCATTCCTCCGCGGGCTTCTGGAGTTCTACGGCCTCCAGCTGCACAACCTCACGTCTGGCTCCGTGCTACATATTGCAGGCTTCGTTGCCCTTTGCGAGCTATTTTTAGGCGTCGAGGCTCATTTTGCGCTGTGGAAGAGGTTGTTCTGCTTGGTGCCCCGTTCTCAGAAGGGGTCTATATACCAAGTGTGCGGAGCCGAAATATGGCGCATCGCCGGGACCGGATACCTATCCGGAACCCCAAAGAAGGCGTCCGAGGACTGGCCTTCAGAATGGTTCTACATAGACGACGTCCCGCTGCCGGACCCTGTCCGGGTTGGCCTCCCTGAGTTCAGCATGGGTCCCTTAAGGAAACGCTTAAGTTGGCGTCCGCGGAGCTCTCAGAGAGAAAGCAACAGAGACGTTCTTTACCTGATGGGCCGGATAAGACTATTGGCTCATTCCGGACTAACCATGATTGGAGTCATGGCCGCATGTATTATGCGGGGGGTGCAGCCGCTTCAATATAGGAGCCACCCCATGTGGGATTTCAATGGGGAGGATGACGCCACCCGTTACGGCCGCAAAGGGCCAGACACAGCTGCTGCTCTAGTAAAGATTCTAACATCTTTGTACAAGGGAGAAAAGGAGGACTTCCTCCGCGTCAACCCGCGGGCCGGATTCACTATGTATGAACCTCCAAGTTGGGTAAGTGAACAATTGCACTTGCCCGCTTATTTAATGCTCCCATAACTAGATACGTAATCTGGTGATTTCAATGTAGGAGCTTCGACAGGAGGTAAAGGATATCAACAGCTGCCCTCCACAGCCTGAGGACCCAGAATGGTCCCTCGATCCGGACTCCGAAGAGGATCCGGACATATCGGTGGAGCTCCTCGACGGGGTGTTCCACCATTTAAGCAAAGATAATACCTTGGTGGCCATTATGGCTGATTATCCCGGGTTAATCCCGGCCTCCCAGGTGACAGAAACCGGAGTGTTTATTCCCGCAAGAGAGATTCCATCCTTACATATTCCGGCGTTTCTGACGACAGCCGTATTTTACAGGGGAGATTTCCGAGAAGGGAGGCCGAACCTGCGGCGGCTAACCAACGAGGAGCCGCCGGGCCCCGTGGGGTAAAAAGGGATGAAGTCCGGACTGAGAGTTCGGCACAAAGGTATAACGCGCCCTCTGTCTTCCTGGCGTTATTCTGTCAGGGCATGTTAACATCCGTACTGTTTCCAGGACGAAGAGGCCTCGTCGGACTATATCCGGAGGGGCCGCCAACCGCGCCTCTACCAGCCAGGCTCCAACGTCTGGTCCGGAGGCGGGGACGAACACCAGGCTTGCGCCGGACGCTCCTCCAACAGAGGATGCGGACCGGCTATCTGCCACAACTTCAGAAGTGGAGAGCGCCATGAACCATAGGCGTCGCCGGACAGTTCTACGCGACGCTTGTTTCTCCCGAGAGGCCTTAAATGCCTTCAATTCGGGAGATGCGTACCTTCGTGCTGCTCAAGATGGTTTAGCCAGAGCCACGGAGCAGTATGTGAAAGACATACGGGTAAGAAAATTTAAATATATATATGCCAGTAGCCCCCGAGACATGAAACAGTTAAACTAACTGATTTAAGGAACATATAATATGTAGGTTCTTACTGAGAAGAACACCGTGCTGTCCCAGGAGCTGGAAAAGTGCAAGGCCCAACTAGAGGCCGCACTAGCCGCAACAGGGGAGCCCAAAGGGACCCCTTCAGGTACGATATACGTTGAGAGATTGGTATTGTGCGGCTTATGTGCGAATCTGACAATTAATGTTGCAGATGGTGCCGGACTAAGTCCGGAGAGGCAACAACTCTTACGCCAGTTAAAGGCTGGCGAGAGTACGTTGACAAGGGTGAGGCGAGAGAAGAATGATCTTCAGGATGCCAACACCAAGCTGGATGTTGAACTGAAAGACGTTCGTGGCCAGCTATCTGACTCCACGAAGGAGAATCAGCGTCTTCGACGCGGCATATTTAGTAAGTGCTTGAGCGAACCCTTTAAAAAAAGGAGTTCGGCGAGGAAGACGAATAACAGAATTATGTCTGTAGGTATGCTCACAGGTCATCCTGCAGAGGAGATGCCCGGTTCTACGGGTGACCTTCTCCCCGAACTCCTGCAACTGCACGAACGAATTCGGCAGGCAATGCAAGGGGTTGCCCGGGCCTTATGGCCTGCCCACTCCACGCCCGAGGGCCTTGGAGAGCTTGCGGAGAAGCTGACGGGAGCTCGGCGGCGCATCCGGTTGTGGAAGATATCAGCCTGCCGACAAGGAGCGAGGGAGGCCTGGGCCATGGTGAAGACCTACTTTAAAATGTCTGACCCCAATCACATGGCCGAGGTCGGACCAGTGGGGCCTGACGGGAAGGAGATCCCTGTGAGCTTGGTGTATGGCCAGGTAGAGTTGGCCGCAAAGTATTCCCAGCAGGACTGTAAATTAGACAGCCTGTTAGATGGTATAGAGGAGGAATGCGATCAGTCAAGATGACTATGTAATTTATAATTGACATGTGTAATGCCTTCTAGCCGGATTGTAGATCGTTTGTCGTTGCCGACCTTTTCGCTTCGACCTCGGGACCTGACGGTCCGGAGTGTGTCCGAATACCATAACGGCTATATAAAAGCCGGGGTATGCATGGAGACCAGGCGTAGGGGTCATTAGTGCTTTATCAGACAAGTGCCCAACTAGTTATGTTATATTACATGGTTAGTAAGAAACATCTTCCAGAGAGAATAGTTCCGTTAAGGGTTCCTTTCGCTGGGGTGGCGTGCCCTAAAGTGCACGTCCGGACTACAAATGCAGAAGATCATCTGGGGGCATGTATAAAATAAAAAGGTTCATCTTTAATTCACCGACCGAATATTCCCTTAAGAACGCTAGCTTTCGGCTTCACCCAGTCTGAGGTACACATCCGGCTTATCCGGCAGTAACAATCGCAGAGGTGCTCCCTTTACCGCCTAGCCGAACAATCGGGAATGTAGGGGTAAGCACAGGAGCCAGGCAACCCAGCTTGGCCAAAACTTAAGTCATATCGATGCATATAATGGCGAAGAAAAGGTGCATGCGGAAGTCTGACGCATGCGTTGGGTGTGAAACCCATATAGACAAGCTTCTGTTAAAGAAGCCCCCAGGTTTAAGAAGCGCGGATAGCGCGTCACATAATGAGCCTTTTAAGGGCTAGAAAAGAAAAGAGTAGTAGACAAAGTAAAAAAAGGTATAAATGTAAATAATGGAGAGAGGAAGGAGACAAACACAGAGTCCGGTGCTAGGAATAGAATCTTCGGAGACGTGTGGCGTTCCATGGGTTCGGCTCGAGTGGGTTGTCCAACGCATCTCGCAGGCGGTACGCTCCACCAGTTAGGACTTGGTCGATTATGAATGGACCTTCCCATTTGGGCTTGAGTTTGTTCTTTTGCTTATCCCGCAGGCGCAGAACTAGTTCACCAACGTTGTAATTTTTGGCCCGTACTTCTCTGCTTTGATATCTTCGACCTTGCTGTTGATAGAATGTGGAACGGGCCTTAGCCACGTCACGCTCTTCCTCTAAGGCGTCCAGGTTGTCCTGCCGATCAAGCTCGGCTTCTCTTTCTTCGTACATGCGCACTCGAGGTGAGTCATGAATTATGTCACAGGGCAGAATCGCCTCAGCGCCGTACACCATAAAGAATGGCGTGAATCTGGTGGTACGATTTGGCGTGGTTCGCAGCCCCCAGAGTACGGAGTCGAGCTCCTCTACCCAGTGCATATCAGATTCCTTGAGCGACCGCACTAGTCTGGGTTTGATGCCGCTCATGATGAGACCATTTGCACGTTCGACCTGACCGTTAGTTTGTGGGTGATAGACAGAAGCGTAGTCGAGCTTAATGCCCATGTTTTTGCACCACAGCTTTACTTCATCAGAAGTGAAGTTTGTGCCGTTATCGATGATAATGTTGTGGGGGACACCATAACGGTGTACGACCCCGGATACGAAGTCTATCACAGGTCCGGATTCAGCCGTCTTGACAGGCTTGGCTTCTATCCATTTGGTGAATTTATCCACCATGACCAATAAGTATTTTTTCTTGTGGGTTCCGCCTTTAAGGGGTCCCACCATATCGAGCCCCCAGACCGCGAAAGGCCAAGTGATGGGGATAGTTCGGAGGGCGTTGGGTGGCATATGGCTTTGGTTGGCAAAGAGCTGGCAACCGACGCACCGTTTGACTAGGTCCTGAGCGTCTGCTCTAGCCGTCGGCCAATAGAAGCCAGTACGGAAAGCCTTGCTTACAAGGGACCGACCCGCGGCGTGATGGCCACCGAGTCCGGCATGAATTTTAGCCAACAGACTCCGCCCTTCCTCTTCGGAGATACACCTTTGAAGGACTCCTGTAGTGCTTTTCTTATATAGCTCTCCCTCGTGGACTTTATAGGCTTTAGATCGCCGCACTATGCAGCGTGCCTCGTTTTGGTCCTCGGGGAGTTCCTGCCTAGTAAGGTAGGCTAGGAATGGTTCCGTCCACGGGGCGATGATCGCCATTATTGCGTGGGCTGAGGGTGTAATTTCGGTGGCGGGGCCGCCGATTATGTCTGATTGTTCGGCATTGGGTTGTGCGGTTATGCCCAGGCTATTATCCGAGGGTTCCCCCTCCCATGTTACGGATGGTTTGAATAATCTTTATAAGAAGATGTTGGGGGGACTGCATCTCGTTTTGCTCCAATGCGTGCCAGGACGTCCGCTGCCTGATTATTTTCTCGGGCTATGTGATGGAACTCCAGTCCCTCGAACCGAGCTGACATTTTTAGTACGGCATTGCGATAAGCTGCCATTTCTGGGTCTTTGGCGTCGAAGTCTCCATTTATTTGGGATATCGCGAGGTTTGAGTCCCCGCGTACTTCCAGGCGTTGAATGCCCATGGATACCGCCATCCGGAGGCCATGTAGAAGGGCCTCGTATTCGGCTGCATTGTTGGAGTCCGTGTACATAATTTGGAGTACATATTGGACTGTATCTCCTGTACGGGACGTCAAAACGACGCCAGCCCCCAGTCCGGCCAGCATTTTGGAGCCGGCGAAATGCATGATCCAGTTTGAGTACGTGCCGTACTCTTTAGGGAGTTCGGCCTCTGTCCATTCGGCGACGAAGTCGGCTAGGACTTGTGATTTAATTGCTCGCCGTGGCTTGTAGGTTATATTGAACGGGAGGAGCTCTATGGCCCATTTTGTTATCCGGCCTGTTGCATCGCGGTTGTTGATAATATCGTTGAGTGGTACTTCCGAGGCTACTGTAATGGAACACTCTTGAAAGTAGTGTCGTAGCTTCCGGGATGCCATGAATACCGCGTATGCGATTTTTTGATAATGCGGGTACCGTGATTTGCATGGTGTGAGGACAGTGGACACGTAGTAAACCGGCCTTTGAAGGGGTAATTTATGTCCGTCCATTATCCGTTCGACGACGAGTACTGCGCTAACAACTTGATGGGTTGCGGCTATGTACAATAGCATGGGTTCGCCGTAATTTGGCGCGGCCAGGACGGGGTTTGTTGCCAAGATGGCCTTTATTTCCTTGAGTCCGGCCGTGGTAGCGTCCGTCCACTCGAAGTGTTCGGTGCGCCTAAGGAGGCGGTAGAGGGGTAGTGCCTTTTCCCAAGCGGGAGATGAAGCGGCTTAAGGCCGCCACGCATCCGGTGAGTTTCTGAATTTGCTTGAGATCTTTTGGGACATCCAATTGTGACAGAGCTCGGGTTTTAGCTGGATTTGCTTCAATTCCTCTGCCAGATACAATGAAGCCCAGGAGCTTTCCCGCTGGGATGCCGAAAACACATTTTTCCGGATTGAGCTTGATGTCGTATTTTCGCAGGTTGTCGAATGTAAGTCTCAAGTCGTCTACTAGAGATTCGACGTGTCTTGATTTAACGACCACATCATCTACGTACGCCTCCACTGTTTTGCCGATCTGGTTTGCCAAACATGTTTGAATCATGCGCTGATATATCGCGCCGGCGTTTTTGAGCCCAAAGGGCATTGTGTTGAAGCAGAATGGGCCGTATGGCGTGATGAATGCTGTTGTAGCTTGGTCGGATTCTGCCATCTTTATTTGATGGTAACCGGAGTATGCGTCGAGGAAACACAGGGAATCATGTCCTGCAGTGGCATCGTTGATTTGATCAATTCGAGGGAGGGGAAAGGGATCCTTTGGGCAGGCCTTATTGAGGTCTTTGAAATCGACACACAAGCGCCAGGATTTGTCCTTCTTTGGTACCATTACCAGGTTCGCTAGCCAGTCCGGGTGTTTGATATCTCTAATGAATCCGGCCTCCAATAATTTGGCTAGCTCCTCTCCCATGGCCTGTCTCTTTGGTTCGGAAAAACGCCGAAGGGTTTGTTTGACAGGTTTGAATCCTTTCTGGATATTTAAGTTGTGCTCGGCCAGCCTGCGTGGGATTCCTGGCATATCTGAGGGGTGCCAAGCGAAAATATCCCAGTTCTCTCGTAGGAACTCGCGCAGTGCGGCGTTTACATCAGGGCTCAATTGTGCCCCGATGGAGGCTGTTTTATTCGGGTCCGTTGGGTGGACCTGGAATTTGACTATTTCGTCCGCTGGTTTGAAGGATGTGGATTTGGATCTCTTATCGAGTATCACATCATCCCTGCTAACCGTGGATCGCAGCGCCGTCAGCTCTTCGGCTGCTAAGGCTTCAGATAGTGCCTCGAGGGCCAATGCGGCTGTCTTGTTTTCGGCGCGGAGTGCTATGTCCGGATCACTAGCGAGAGTGATAATTCCATTTGGCCCAGGCATCTTAAGCTTCATGTACCCGTAATGGGGTATGGCTTGGAAAACTGTGAATGCCTCTCATCTGAATATAGCGTGATATCCGCTTCTGAACGGGGCCACCTGGAACGTGATTTGTTCGGACCTGTAATTATCCGGCGTGCCGAATACCACATCTAGTGTGATCTTTCCGGTGCAGCGCGCTTCTTGACTGGGGATTATTCCTCTAAAGGTTGTGCTGCTTCGCTCGATGCGGTTCCAGTCTATTTCCATCTTTTGGAGGGTTTCCTCGTAGATGAGGTTCAATCCGTTGCCTCCGTCCATAAGTACCTTTGCGAGGCGACAGCCGTCCACTATGGGACTGAGAACCAATGCAGCTCGCGCTCTGGCTGTTCGGAATTTAGGTTCGTCGCTCGCATTGAAGGTGATGGCAGTGTTGCTCCATGGATTTATGGTCTCTACTTGGTAGACCTCGGCGAGGCCGTGAAGTGTTCTTTTTCGCATGTTATTTGATGCGAAAGTCTCGGATATT
This sequence comes from Aegilops umbellulata, assembly GCA_032464435.1. Lineage (NCBI taxonomy): Eukaryota > Viridiplantae > Streptophyta > Magnoliopsida > Poales > Poaceae > Aegilops > Aegilops umbellulata. The sequence continues at coordinate 641,989,947 of CP136060.1, read as the reverse complement.
GTGAGAACAGTACTGAAATTCTCGGGCTGGTTTCCTTTAACCTCTGGATTTAGGAGGTCCTCGCCAATTTTGGCCACCTGCCGGAGTATCCAACATGCCCTGAGGCTGTGAGTTGGGGTGGCATCCTCTGTACTATGAATCTTGCAGGGTCCATCGAGCCACCTTTCTAGCACGGTTCCGTGCCCCCTAGAGGGTTTTGATTTTTTATTTAATCTGGGCGCTTTGCTGTAGTGCGCCCTTTTGATTCGGACGGGATTGTTATTCAAGGCCGGATTATCCCAAAATTTAATTTCGGTTTTCCGAGCACTTTCCATCGCACAGTATTTTTGTACTATGGACGCCAAGTCAGCAAAGCGCGTAATGTTACGACGACTTATGGCGTTGAGTATCCCCTTGTCCGTGCAGTTACTGCAGAAGATTGAAATCGCGTCTCCCTCGCGGCAGTCCTTTATCCTGTTCATAAGCAGGAGGAATCTGGCCCAGTAATGATGTACTGTTTCTTCGGGCATCTGCTTGATTTGGGAGAGATCGCTTAAGATCGGACGGGCGGAATTCATTAGATCTGATACTTCGCCCGGTTTGCTGTTCGGAGGCCGAACGACCTCCGGATTCCGAGATCCGGAGTCCTGTATGTTTTCCGGTTTGCCTGGCTCCAAGCCCAGGTCTTGGGTTGTATCCTCCCCTCCGTGGATATCCGGCATGGAGGGTTCCGGAATTCGGACGTATCTGGTCCTTAAGATTTAATAAGGGTCACCGCATTGTGTTTCCACCACAGCACCATGATGGGTGGCTTGGGGAGAGTTGATTTCCCTTAGATCGGGTTTAGGACCAACCTGGTCGTAGTTCGTAGCGACCCCCAAGGCGGCGATGCGATCCAGGAGCTCGTTTCTGGAGGAGAGCTCCACCGGATCTAGCTGCTCGGCCAATTCCGAGCTGACGCGGAGATTGTTTTCGATGACTCGAGAGGTCACCGTCGGCGTAGTGGCCGAACGGGTGGTCATGAGAAAACCACCCAGACGGAGGGGTTGGCCGATAGCCAAAGCTCCCTCAGTGACGGCGCCGTATTTAAAGACGGGAAAAGGCATCCTTCCTGATCGCGACGGCATAGAGGAACTCTCAATGAAAGCACCAATGTCGGTGTCAAAACCGGCGGATCTCGGGTAGGGGGTCCCGATCTGTGCGTCAAGGTCAGATGGTAACAGGAGACAAGGGACACTTTATTTTACCCAGGTTCGGGCCCTCTCGATGGAGGTAAAACCCTACTCCTGCTAGATTAATATTGATGATATGGGTAGTACAAGAGTAGATCTACCACGAGATCAAGGAGGCTAAACCCTAGAAGCTAGCCTATGGGTATGATGATGGTTATGATGTTGTTCGTCCTACGGACTACAACCCTCCGGTTTATATAGACACTGGATAGGGTTAGGGTTACACAGAGTCGGTTACATTGGTAGGAGATCTTGAATATCCGCACGCCTAGCTTGCCTTCCACGCCAAGGAAAGAACCTTCCGGACACGGGACGAAGTCTTCAATCTTGTATCTTCATAGTCCTGGAGTCCAGCTGAAGATATAGTTCGGCTATCCGAACACCCCGTAATCCAGGACTCCCTCAAGGACGAAAGTTGGGGGGGCAATTATCCATAGCCACTGGCCTAAAGTTGCAAGGACATTCAACATCACTGAAGGCTCAATATTCGCCTTCCGTTTATGCAGTTTCCCAGATGAGATTCACCTGTCTATTTACCGTGTATGATGCTACTTTCCAAAGGTTTTCGATGTTGCATGTGAAATTTGGTGTTGTTGTATAATGGCGTAGCTAGCTATATCCCTCTTTGGTGTAACTGAGTGTTGAAGCTATCTGATGTAATTCGATTATGAAATCCTGGATGTCGTTATACAGAGATGAAATATCTGATATGTTTCATAAGAAATGTCAATTTTCTTACTACATGGATTATCAATAATAGGCTAATTACCCTACTTATTGGGTTTTTCTATTGCAGGCAGTTACTCTGACAATACCGTGGGCGATGAACTCAAACAACCCACACGGTTTCTAGAAAGTAGGCGTGTTGGATCAAGTAACAATCACACACGGCTTCCGGTAGAGAACTATTTGCGTTAGGCCACCTTGTAGAAACGTTTCCGCATAAAAAAAACTGTGTGTGATATACAAACGAACGGAAACGTTTTTCTGGGATTCACTGTGTGGGATTGAAAGTGCAACTATCCCTGGGTGGTTTTGGTAATTCCTAACAACATATAGCTCATTGAGCTAACATCATTCCAAGATTACTATTTCAGAAAAGCTCAATGGATGGCATGGCATGGATGAGGAAAGTGGATCCCTCAAAATTATAAGGACAAAGGATTGGCTCAAGCTTCAAGAACAAGACTCTACATTTTACATTTTTAGTGATCCAAGATCACATTGAGTCCATAGGAAAAGCCAATACTATTAAGGAGGGATGAGGTGTTGCTTAATGAGCCTCTTGCTTCATGTGCTTAGTGATATGCTCCAAAATCCTCAACTACCTTTCCATATCCACATGTGACCCAAACCTAAAGTCAAACTCAGCCCCACCGATTCTTCCTATCCAGAGCCATCGAGTTTCACATGTCATAGCCACTGCCACAAACCCTAGCAAATCGGTTTCACCGATAGGGATCTCGGTCTCACCGAGATGGGATTACAATTTCTCTGTTTCCCTTCGTAACATTTCGGTCCAACCGAAGTGAGCGATCGGTCCCACCGAGATTGCAATGTAAACTCACTGTTTCCCTTTCGTAACATTTCGGTCTCACCGAAAAGAGCGAATCGGTCCCACCGAGTTTACCTGACCAACACTCTGGTTAGCTTATTACCAAAGTCGGCCCCACCGAGTTTGTGTAATCGGTCAAACCGAGATTACGTTATGCCCTAACCCTAACCATATCGGTCCTACCGAGTTGCATCTCAGTCCCACCGAAAATCCTAACGGTTACTAGGTTTGTTGAATTGGTCCGACCGAGTTTAATGATTCGGTCCCACCGAGTTTGGCAGATTGTGTGTAACGGTTAGATTTTATGTGGAGGCTATATATACCCCTCCACCCACTCTTCATTCGTTGAGAGAGCCATCAGAACAGATCTTCACTTCCAATACACATTTTCTGAGAGAGAACCACCTACCCTTTTGTTGAGCTCAAGATATTCCATTCCTACCATATGAATCTTGATCTCTAGCCTTCCCCAAGTTGCTTTCCACTCAAATCTTCTTTCCACCAAATCCAAATCCTGTGAGAGAGAGTTGAGTGTTGGGGAGACTATCATTTGAAGCACAAGAGCAAGGAGTTCATCATCAACACACCATTTGTTACTTCTTGGAGAGTGGTGTCTCCTAGATTGGCTAGGTGTCATTTGGGAGCCTCCGACAAGATTGTGGAGTTGAACCAAGGAGTTTGTAAGGGCAAGGAGATCGCCTACTTCGTGAAGATCTACCACTAGTGAGGCAAGTCCTTCGTGGGTGACGGCCATGATGGAATAGACAAGGTTGCTTCTTCGTGGACCCTTCGTGGGTGGAGCCCTCCGTGGACTCGCGCGACCGTTACCCTCCATGGGTTGAAGTCTCCATCAACGTGGATGTACGATAGCACCACCTATCGGAACCACGACAAAAACATCTGTGTCTCCAATTGCGTTTGAATCCTCCAAACCCTTCCCTTTACATTATTGCAAGTTGCATGCTTTACTTTCCGCTGCTCATATACTCTTTGCATGCTTGCTTGAATTGTGTGAAGATTGCTTGACTTGTGCTAAGATAGCCAAAATCTGCCAAGAACTAAAATTGGGAAAAGGATAGATTTTTATTTGGTCAAGTAGTCTAATCACCCCCCTCTAGACATACTTTCGATCCTACAAGTGGTATCAGAGCTTTGGTCTCCATTTGCTTTGATTTCCATAGCTTTTGGTGGTCATAGCCTTGGTTTCACAACCTAGGAGAGTATGGCGTCTAGCGAGGGAAATTATCACCGTAGAGGTCCTTACTTTGATGGTACTAATTTTGCTAGTTGGAAGCATAAAATGAAAATGCATATTCTTGGACATAACCCCGCCGTTTGGGCTATTGTGTGTGTTGGTTTGCAAGGTGACTTCTTCGATGGGAAAGAACCAAACCGTGAAGCTACCGCAGAAGAGTTAAAGATGCTGCAATACAACGCTCAAGCTTGTGATATTCTCTTCAACGGATTGTGCCCCGAAGAATTCAACAAAATCAGTCGTCTTGAGAATGCAAAGGAAATTTGGGATACTTTGATTGATATGCACGAAGGTACCGACTCCTTCAAGGAATCCAAATTGGATGTGCTTCAAAGTCAACTTGACAAGTTCAAAATGAAGGATGGTGAAGGTGTCGCTGAAATGTACTCTAGGCTTGCTATTATCACAAATGAGATTGCCGGCTTAGGGAGTGAAGAGATGACCGATAGATTCATCATCAAGAAGATCCTAAGAGCCTTGGATGGAAAATATGATACCGTGTGCACATTAATCCAAATGATGCCCAATTACAAAGATCTCAAGCCAACAGAAGTCATTGGAAGAATTGTTGCTCATGAGATGTCACTCAAGGATAAAGAGGAACTTCACAACAAATCAAGTGCTGCTTACAAAGCCTCATGTGAAGCTCCCACATCATCAAGTGAGAAGCAAATCTTCAATGAAGAATTAAGCTTAATGGTGAAGAACTTCAACAAGTTCTACAAGAGTAGAAGCAAAGATAGAAGCTCCAAGTCAAGGTCCTACAATGACAAAAGATCTTCTAGTCGAGAGCGAAACTGCTACAATTGTGGAAGGCCCGGACACTATTCAAATGAGTGTACGGCTCCCTACAAGAGAAGAGAAGACTCTCCCAAAAGAAGAAGCCGAAGAGAGGAATCACCATCTAGAGAAAGAAGGAGTAGAGATGATCGTTATGAACGAAGATACTCATGGAGAAGCAAGGATTCGGAAAGAAAGGACAAGTCGTCAAGGAGCTACACAAAACGAAGACATCAAGCTCATGTTGGTGAATGGATATCCGGCCCCGACTCCGACAACCACTCCGAGAGAAGTTATCACTCCGATTCTGCATATACTCAAGATGAAGGTGTTGCCGGTCTAGCACTTGTGTCAACCAACTCCTACGACATATTTGACTCACCAAATGAAGGAGTTGGAACATGCTTCATGGCTAAAGGCCCAAAGGTATCACACCCCGAGTATGTTGATTTCAATAGTGATGAAGATGACTTGTTAGGTGATGATGATTTACTTGTTGACAACTCTAGTGATGAATACTATGATGAAACGTCAATTAATCATGCTAATCAAGATAAAATGAATGACAATGATAAGGAGAAGATTGAGGCTCTAACTAAAGAACTAAACACTCTTAAGTTAGCTCATGAAACTATCTTAGGAGATCATCGAGAACTTTTAAGAACACATGAGAGATTACGCTTTGAAAAGCTAAACCTTGAGCAAGAGCATGAGTTCTTAAAAGCAATCAATGATGATCTTCGTAAGAAAAGTTCTTCTTACATTGCCAAGCGTTTACTCTTATCCACTTACATGCCTCAAGTCAAGTCTAGTAACAAGAACTTCTTCCTCTAGTAGTAACAATGATCATGTTAAATCCAATATTGTTGCTTCTAGTAGTTCTCTTGATTCCACTAATGATTCTCTTAGCCAAGTTACACTTGAGCAAGAAAATAGCCTATTGAAGGGAATTATAGAGAAAGGAGTGTACAAGAGCCTTGCCGGGAGTAAGCAATTCGAGGAAATTGTACGCAAGCAAGGAAGGCACCGGAAGAATCAAGGTGTTGGTTTTGAACGAAATTTCAATGCCAATGGAGTTGAGTGGGAAGAAGATCAATACCCCAAGACAAAGTTTGTTCCTCAACAAGAGAAGTATGATCCTACTTCTTTCAAAGGGACACAAGCTCAAGATGATCTTCCACCACAAGACTACAAGCAAAAAGGCAAGGACAAGCTTCAAGAGGAAATTGATGCATTTGAAGAAGCTCCTAAGACCTTAGTCAAGTGGATTCCCAAGACTACTTCAAGTTCCACTTCATCAAGTACGACTACAACTCCAAGGATTCCCATCAAGATGGTGTGGATCCAAAAGAAGAAGAACTAGAGAGTTCTTGAGGGTGACTCCGCCAACATACTTCACTCTTCTCATTTTGGCAATAACAAGTGCAATCAACTTTCAAATCTTGCACTAGTTCAAGGAGTCACAAACCCTCTTGTTGGTAAGTCAAGGAACAAGGTAACCTAAAAGCTTTCATAGACATCATCTTGTGTGTGCATCACTCTATGTGTATGGATATCCTTGTTTGTTCCTTGTGGGACTAACCCATGTAGGTATTGAAAGTGCAATTCACTCCAATGGATAGCTCCAAGTGATCTACATCAACATTGAGCATCCACATCTTCAACATCTACATGAAGTCATCATCGACAAAACCCAAGGTTAGTTCATCCCTCTTAGGGGGGATATCACATTTAGGGGGAGCTTTCCTCTAAGAATTGAGCTAAAGCAACTCTAATGATGTGAACGCAACAATGCTTTATCTAAAAGTGGTAACCCCACTTGTGCTTAAACGATGAGTATGACCTATGATCAAATGTTCTCATTTGACTCCTAAGTCAATATACTCATATATAGATGACCTAGTCATCGCCAATTGCTTGATAGATGCTAGAATTGGTTGTGCATTCTTTGCCACATATTTCAATTGCCATTTTATTGTGTGAGCATGTTGAGAGCATATTTTACTCATTCGAGGACATCCACTTGTTCCTTTGATTGATTGGTTTTTCTTTTTCTTACCAAGTGGATGGACAAGAATGCCTAAGAACCTTCTCTAGCTATCTATGCTTTTCTCGTCTCAAACTCTATTCATGCTACATCACAAAATTTGATCAAGTCAGATTCAAACCACTCTGTGTGAGGAGCACTCGGAGTCCCCGATTTGTCATAGACTTAAACTTCCAAAACTTCTTTGTGTTTTTTGGTCTGACTGATTCCTCCATTTCGGTCATACCGAGATCACTAAGTCGATCTAGGTTTTCATCTCGGTGCAACCGATTTGAACTTTTCGGTCACACCGAGTTGCTATAACTGTCAACAGTCATGCATCTCGGTGCCACCAAGTTGTTCCACTCGGTCACACCGATAGGGTCGGGCTATATATACTCACAGGCAAAATTTTGGAAATTTCTCCGAAACCTCTCGCCCGCGCATAGCTTGCTCTGCCAACTTGGTCTCCGTATCGTCCTCCTCGTCGCCAGCCGCCTCCAGTCGCTGGTCTCTGCCGCCGTCAACGGAATTCGTCTCCGTCGTTGCCGCTGTAGCGAGTCCGCCACCGAATTAGGGTATGGACTCGATCACAGTGCTATTCCCCGTCCAAATCTTAGCACATTGTGTTCTTAATGAATCTTGCCACGATTGAAACACTCCTATCCAGTCAAAACAATCCTTAGAATAGTTGAGATTCAAAAATTTAGGTTTAGGTTTCCGTCGAAATCATCTCGGACCCACCGGGTTGCGGAACTCGGTCCCACCGATTCGGCCACGGCCACTGCACATGTGGTTCTCGGTCTGACCGAGAATTACAAATCGGTCGATCCGAAATGCTTTCTGTGGAAAACTAACTCAGTTTTTGATTCTTTCTTTTGCAAAAATCTCTGCATTTTGTGATGCTCATCCACTCTATCTCATCTATAAACTGTTCACAGGGTCAGCAGTCTAAACTTCAACATGTCTGATCAGAGTGATAGCCAGAACAGATCTGAGGAGCAGGCTCATTTGAGTGAGGGCACTAGTCCCTCTAGCAGTTCTGATGAGGGTAGCAGGAGCACCCCAAGCAACTTGCCCAAAGCTGCCACTAGAGCAAGCAATAAGAGAACCTGTGAGTCAGAGGATGAGGACTATGTGGCAGAAGAGGAAGCCACATCCAAGAAGAAGGTACTCAAGAAAGAGTATGGCTCAGCTGCAGCCACAGAGCCAGGACTGAAAATCAAAAGGACAGCAGGGAGACAGCCAATGTCCAAAGCCAGGGCATCCTCACAGAAATCTTCCAAGTCAACTACAGAAGATGAGGCTGTGAAAGAAAAGAAGGAAAGAAAAGTGGGCAGATGGTGCAAGAAGGTTGATCCAATGGCTGAGTTTGAAAAACATTCATCAGATGAAGAAGAGGAAGAAGAGGTTGCTGCACCAGCACCTAAGGCACAGAAACTCATGGGTGATGCCATAAGGTCAGGGGCTACTACATCCAAGCCCAAGGAAGCACCCAAAGCTACATCTAAGCCCAAGAGTGCACCAAAGAGAAACACCAGAAACATATCTGCTGCTGAAAAGAACAAGGCCCCAGTGCCTGACATTGCTGAAGAAGAAGAAGGACAAGTGCTCAGGAAGCTTAAGCCCAAGATCCCAGACCACAATGATGCTCATCCTGTGGCTGAGGACATGAAGATTAGAAGAGATTCAGGGCTGAAGAAGTGGAGAGAAGCAGATCCATATGCTTCAAGGAGAAGAACTGCTGTGGATTACATGTTTCATACCAAGGAACAGCAGGATTTCTATGAGACAGTGCTGCTTGATAAGAAGCCCATAGTTTGTGACATGAGATGGGTTGATTGGGAGTATATGAAGGAGAATGAAGAGCACTATCCTGGAGTGTATGATAGCTTCAAGGGTTGTGGAGTTGCAGACTTTGTTGGGCAGAAGCTCACAAAGTGGAATGAAGAGCTGATCATGCAATTCTACTCCACAGCACACTTATATCCAGATGGCAGGATTGTGTGGATGTCTGAAGGAACCAGATATCAGTCAACAGTTACTGAGTGGGCACAGCTCATTAATGCCCCAGAAGAGCAGGAAGATGACTTGGACATATGTGCCAAGAAGAAAATGGATCACAATTCCATGTCCAACATGTACAAGGAGATCCCAAACAAGGCACTTGATACTTTCAAGTTTGGCTTAGTGCATTATCTTCTGTCAGGGCTGCCCACTATTAATTGGATTCTGAGGCACACTCTATTGCCCAAGTCAGGTGATCACAAGATGATCCGAGGCCATGCAATAAACATGCTCCATGTATTTGATGTGCCACGGAAGTTCAAGGTGATGAGCCTCATGGTAGAGACCATTAAGAGAACAACAGCTGATCAGAAGAGGAGCTGTGGATATGCCCCACAAATTCAAGAGCTGATAAACTCAAAGATGGGCACAGGCACATACCTGCCGGACAAGGAACACCTGCCCATCCATCCAGACTTTGAAGACAATCAGGTTGTCATGAACAAGGATGAACCATCATCTGCACATGCTCAAGCACAGAAGGAGAAGGCCAAGATGGAGAAAGCTGCCAGGATGCCAACTCAAGAGGAGGCATATGAGTATTTCTTGAAGAACAAGCAGGAGCAGCTAAGTTACCTGATAGCATCCACTCTGAGGATTGAGAAAGGACTGGCCACCCTAACTCAAAACCAAGAGAGTTTGGAAAGAATCATGGAACAAAAGTTCTATGACCTAGATGTGAAGGTGACAGAGATCCAGTCTACTGTGGAACAACTACAAGAAGATATGCAGGAGAGGAAGGGCAAGACCACAACTGCTGCATTTGCCAGGGTGCCCAGAGCTCAGAGATCATCTGCAGTACCAGTTCCTGACACCAGAGCCACTACTTCTGCACCAGCTACAGCTTCTGTTCCACCAGCTCCAGCTCCTACCCCAGGAGCTCCAACTACTTCAACCGAAGCCTTCGTTCTTGGAGTTCTCCGAACACCACCACCAGAAGACCAAGCCTGAGAGTCGTTTAGTGCTATGCATTTTCTATGAACTTTTTGGTAACTTGCTGCCAAAGGGGGAGAAAAATGTATAGATCATAGGCTTCGAGAGAGAGAGTTTGCATTTTGTTCTCTCTTGTCTTCTTGGTTGAACTTTTTTGTTGCTTTTGAGTACTTGAGATACTATGCTTTTATTTGTGAGACATTGATGATCATGTGTTTGATCATAGGCTACACTTAATGCTTGTTGGATGTTACTATCAATTTATCCTTATGTTGATCATTCACTTTGCTTGGTGATGAGTGCATGCATTTAACTTTTATCATTTTGAGCGCTCCACCAAGATGTATGTGACATGGAAGAGTAACCCATGATCCTAACTCATTGTGCATTTGCAGTCCAAAGCAAATCTTAAATATGCACAAATTTAGGGGGAGCACTTACTTATCACATACTTCTCAAAGAGACGATATATTCCAATCTTATTATCATTTGTCGAAGCTTTGATCTATATGTTGTCATCAATTACCAAAAAGGGGGAGATTGAAAGTGCAACTATCCCTGGGTGGTTTTGGTAATTCCTAACAACATATAGCTCATTGAGCTAACATCATTCCAATATGAATATTTCAGAAAAGCTCAATGGATGGCATGGCATGGATGAGGAAAGTGGATCCCTCAAAATTACAAGGACAAAGGATTGGCTCAAGCTTCAAGAACAAGACTCTACATTTTACATTTTTAGTGATCCAAGATCACATTGAGTCCATAGGAAAAGCCAATACTATTAAGGAGGGATGAGGTGTTGCTTAATGAGCCTCTTGCTTCATGTGCTTAGTGATATGCTCCAAAATCCTCAACTACCTTTCCATATCCACATATGACCCAAACCTAAAGTCAAACTCGGCCCCACCGATTCTTCCTATCCGGAGCAACCGAGTTTCACATGTCATAGCCACTGCCACAAACCCTAGCAAATCGGTTTCACCGATAGGGATCTCGATCTCACCGAGATGGGATTGCAATTTCTCGGTTTCCCTTCATAACATTTTGGTCCAACCAAAGTGAGCGATCGGTCCCACCGAGATTGCAATGTAACCTCACTGTTTCCCTTTCGTAACATTTCGGTCTCACCGAAAAGACCGAATCGGTCCCACCGAGTTTACCTGACCAACTCTCTGGTTAGCTTATTACCAAAATCGGTCCCACCGAGTTTGTGTAATCGGTCACACCGAGATTACGTTATGCCCTAATCCTAACCATGTCGGTCCTACCGAGTTGCATCTCAGTCCCACCGAAAATCCTAACGGTCACTAGGTTTGCTGAATCGGTCCGACCGAGTTTAACGATTCGGTCCCATCGAGTTTGGCAGATTGTGTGTAGCGGTTAGATTTTTTGTGGAGGCTATATATACCCCTCCACCCACTCTTCATTCGTTGAGAGAGCCATCCGAACAGATCTTCACTTCCAATACACATTTTCTGAGAGATAACCACCTACCCTTGTGTTGAGCTCAAGATATTCCATTCCTACCATATGAATCTTGATCTCTAGCCTTCCCCAAGTTGCTTTCCACTCAAATCTTCTTCCCACCAAATCCAAATCCTGTGAGAGAGAGTTGAGTGTTGGGGAGACTATCATTTGAAGCACAAGAGCAAGGAGTTCATCATCAACACACCATTTGTTACTTCTTGGAGAGTGGTGTCTCCTAGGTTGGCTAGGTGTCACTTGGGAGCCTCCGACAAGATTGTGGAGTTGAACCAAGGAGTTTGTAAGGGCAAGGAGATCGCCTACTTCGTGAAGATCTACCGCTAGTGAGGCAAGTCCTTCGTGGGCGACGGCCATGATGGAATAGACAAGGTTGCTTCTTCGTGCACCCTTCGTGGGTGGAGCCCTCCGTGGACTCGCGTGACCGTTACCCTCCGTGGGTTGAAGTCTCCATCAACGTGGATGTACGATAACACCACCTATCGGAACCACGACAAAAACATCCGTGTCTCCAATTGCGTTTGAATCTTCCAAACCCTTCCCTTTACATTCTTACAAGTTGCATGCTTTACTTTCCGCTGCTCATATACTCTTTGCATGCTTGCTTGAATTGTGTGAAGATTGCTTGACTTGTGCTAAGATAGCCAAAATCTGCCAAGAACTAAAATTGGGAAAAGGATAGATTTTTATTTGGTCAAGTAGTCTAATCACCCCCCCCCCCCCTCTAGACATACTTTCGATCCTACAAGGATGTACATATGAACGAAAACGATTGGGCTTCAATGCCTCGCCCGATTGCACACGAGCTCATTTTGCCACGCATGTGTGGCCGGAGGGCCTATCCCCAACGGTTTCTGGGTCGTGTGGGAAGGACCTCCCTATCGCACACACTCACTAGACGACGGTTTAAAACTCTGTCGCGGGAAGGGGGTATAAACCATTTGTATAGCGCGTCTCTGTACTAGTGGTTGGACCAGATAAACTTTTTGAATTCCCGATGATCTCATGTTAGTTTTTTCTTGGACCAGATAAAAGTATTCTTTGTTCACAAGAATCATATTTTGGTTCAAAATTCTGGTGTAATTAATTTGAAGATCTAAAAATCTTTGAAGCAAATAAACAAGAAATAAACACATTCTAAAGATTAAAAATTGTGTGGTCGGTTCAACTATTTGTCAGTGGGCGGTTTGCCACAATATACATACGAGTACAGTCTGCCAAAAGATAGTATAGTGATTACAAAAAAATGATGCGCTCGGCACTGGCTATAAAATCATCTGAAGCCACTTTCAAGCAACCTACATTAACAAGTTTTACCAATGCCGACTTCTCATTTCCTAATGCACATATAATATACTTAGGACTTATAGATTTTCTTGTCATACTAACAGCTGATAACTTGTATAATGAGTTTCGTTCATGTGTGTCCACAATTGACCAAATTTGGTCCATATCGGTACTTATATAATCGTGGACTTACATGTTTTCTTGTCATACTAACACCAAATAACCTGGTTAATGAGTTTCATTTGTGTGTGTCCACGATTAACCAAATTTGGCCCATATCGGTACTTATATAATCATGGACGCCACATATAATGAAACAATCAATTTGGTCAACAAATCAGTTTTTGATCTACCATGCTTGTATCTTTTCTTTAGGGCACATTACAGAGTTTACATAATTGCCATGTTTTCCTAAATTTCTCATGCTTGATGTGCCATGCTTGTGTCTTATCTTTAGGTCACATTACATATTTTACATAATTGTCATGATTCTATGTGGGAATACAACAATTTGGTAAATATTCCATGTGTCTTGTACAAATTATTCAACTTTTTTGCCATGATCACTGTAGCATTTTTTTAGGAAACTATGATGTGCTTTGCCATGGCAACTTAACATGTATTGGCATGGTAAATTTTGGGACCACCGTCACATGGCAAATTTATTTTTGCTCTGCACTAAAACATGGCAAGTTATAAAATATGAGGAAAGTTCTAAAACATGGTAAACTTGCCATCCAAAAAAATGCCACCCTCTTCTTCAAATGTATGTTATTTTAATTTTCTCTAACATGGAAAACTTCTCACATGGACCATGTTAAAATTTTCTTATGGACCATGGCAAGTCTAGTTCAAGCACCATGGCAACTTAACTATGATATAATTCACAAAACTATGATTGTTTATCCATGTCAACTAAACTATGATATAGTTTACAAAACTATGATGTGTTTTGCCATGGCAACTTAACATGTACCGGCATGGTATTTTTAGGACCATCTTCACTTGGCAAATGTAGGGTGTATTTGGTTTGTGCCCAAGATTGCCCCACCAAAGCATTGGCTAGCCAAAATTTTGGTTGAGGTTTTGGTCGCCCATGATTTGGCCAACATTGGCAAGAAAAATGAATTAGAGTTAGCTAGAGTTTATTGGCATGCCAAAAAATCGACAACCATCCAAACAAAGACCAATCTTTAGGTCATGACCAAAATTTTGGTAGGGTGCACTTTGTCCATAATCCAAACACACCCGTACTTTTGCTCTTATCTAAAACATGGCAAATTGTTAAAGTTTCTAAATCATGGCAAACTTGCCATCCTTCAATTTTTTATTTTGCTAACATTTTTCTTCCAATGTACATTATTTTTTCTATTTCACTAACATGGCAAACTTCCTACATGGACCACGGTCCATAAGCACCATGGCAACTTAACTATTATATAGTTTTACGAAACGACAATCTGTTTTTGCCAAGGCAATTGTACGGCTTCCTTTTTCTCTAACACATGACAAATTCTGAAAATTTTCTAAACTTGTTTTTCTAGCATTTTAACTTGTTTTTTAGCTACATTCTTCTAATAAGGCACATCTTCTATGATTTTTTTGCCATGGTATGTTTTAGGTTCTTTCTCTAACAGATGTAATTGCCATGGCAAATTTCAATATGTGTTCTTTTGCCATTGAACAACATGGCTTCTTTTCTGCTTAGGTGCTACTTTTTTGTTGCACTTACTAAGTTTTTGTATTTTTGTGTTTTTTTCCATGGCCAATGCAACATGATGGCAAATGATAGAATCCCCAGGCTTGCGGCACCCACTTTTTGCGTGTCTATGTCAAGTATCTACATTGTGACGCCCGGATAATAAGGCTACAGTAATCCCTCGTTAACGATGCCACGTCACCGTCGTTATTGTTGATAATCCCGCGTTAGTTCAAAAACCAATTCAAATTCAAAATTTAATAAAAGGCAAACATCAAAATTTTCAAACTTTAAAACTAAAATGTTCGGGTTGTGCCCAATGGTGCAGAAGTATCTACAGTGGAGGAACCACACTTTCATAAAAAGTTTAAATACTCTAAGTGGGTAAAACAGCAGCAAAAACAGTCAATTAAATGCCTTTTGTATTTTATAAAATATTAAACTGATTTATTCTGGAGTAAAACCTTTTGTGGCAGTGCCATTCAATGCAATTTGAATTATGAGGCAAGTTACACTTTTTACAAAAATCAATTGATGGCTCTACTTAATGCAAAACAATGTATAAAAAACTAAAAGAAAAATAGAAAGCAAAACAAACAAAAGATAATTAAAACATGGGGGGAAACCCCGTGGCCCAACTAGGCCTTGGCCCAGCCGGTCGGCCCATCTACCCCCGTGACCTACTTACCCCACTACCCCAAACCCTAACCCCCCACCGACACCCACTCCCCCCCCCCACTCGCTCTCTCCCTTTCCC
The DNA here is from genome assembly GCA_032464435.1 of Aegilops umbellulata. NCBI lineage: Eukaryota > Viridiplantae > Streptophyta > Magnoliopsida > Poales > Poaceae > Aegilops > Aegilops umbellulata. Next base: position 641,974,892 of record CP136060.1, on the reverse strand, counting down.
CCCGATCTGGATCGAGATCGGGGCCACGATCCCACCGCGCCGTCTCCCCCGCCTGCGACTCGACGCCGTTGCTCGTCGCCCCTGACGCCGCCGCATGGGACCTCGCCGCTTGGACCTCGCCGGAACGCTTCCCCGCCGGACTGCCTCCCGCTCCGCCGTGTCGTCCCCGTCGACCTCCCCGAACCGCCCCGCTCCCGTTGCCTAGACCCCACGATCTCCGGTGAGGACCCCCGCCGCTGCTCCCGTTCGCCCTACCTACGCACCGACCGCGCCGTCTCGTGCCTGAGCACGCGCCGTGGCCGCGCCCCCTTCCTCCCCCCCCCCCCGCGGCTCCCTCGTCCCGTGCACGCACACGGCACCCGCGCGCCACGCCCTAGCTCCTGGCCGCGCCGGCTCCCGTTGATGCGCGCGCGCTCGCGCTCCTGCATCCCAGCTTGCGCCGCCCGCCCGCAGTGACCTCTTTCATCGCACCCCCCCCTCTCACTCGCCCGCGACGCCGCACGGTCCTGCTTCGACGAGGCCTCCCTCTGCCGCGCGTAGCTCCGGCCATGGCCTCCCCTAGTCCCTCCCTGCTCCGCCTCCTGTCGCCGACCACGGTCCGGCCAGGCCCGCTCGGTCCCGCTCCGATCTTGCCCTGCTGCCGCTCCCCCTCCCCTGCACCCGCGAACGCCGGCGCCCAGCACCCGTCCCCTCCTCTGTCGGCCTGGGCGGGTGCACAGCACCCGCTCTAGGCGCCCGTAACACGCGCGCCCGCTAAGCCACCCCTGGCCCAATGACAAGTGGGGCCCATGCCCCAGAAAAAAAACAGAATAATAATAATTATTATTATTAATTAATTAATTAAAGAATTAATTAAGTTAATTAACCATAATTAGATTAACCTAACTAACTGTTAGTTAATTAATCAATCAATGACAGTGGGGCCCACCTCCCTAAATAATTTTGATTAGATTAATTAAACTGTTTAATTAAAATGTGTCACTGACCAGTGGGACCCACTGGTCAGGTTGACCAGTCAACTCTGTTGACTCCTGACGTCAGCATGACATCATGTTGATGTCATTAATATAATTTCGAATTTAATTTAAATAATTAATTAAATTCCAGAAATTAATAAATCTTTAGAAAATCATATCTTTTAATCTGTAACTCGGATTAAATTATTTTCAACATGAAAGTTGCTCAGAACGAAGAGACGAACCCGGATACGCAGCCCGTTCGTCCGCCACGCATCCCTAACATATCTAACTCGCAACTTTCCCCCTGCGGCTCCTTTGCCCGAAAACGCGAAACCCCGGAGATACTTTCCCGGATGTTTTCCCCCTTCATCGGTATCACCTCCTACCGCGTTAGGGCATACCTAGCACCGCGTATTGCCTCGTTATGTTTTGTGATGCATTGTTTGCTCCGTATTTACTGCTCCTTCCCCCTCTTCTTCCCCGGTAGACCCCGAGCCTGATGCTGCTGCTGGTACCCCGATCGACTACGGTGTTGACGACCCCTCTCTCTTGCCAGAGCAACCAGGCAAGCTCCCCTCCCTTGATCACCAGATATCGCCTACTCTTCTCTATACTACTTGCATTAGAGTAGTGTAGCATGTTACTGCTTTCCGTTATTCCTATCCTGATGCATAGCCTGTCCTTGTTACTACTGTTGTTACCTTTACCTGCAATCCTACCTGCTTAGTATAGGATGCTAGTTTCCATCAGTGGCCCTACATTCTTGTCCGTCTGTTGTGCTATACTATCGGGTCGTGATCACTCGAGAGTTGATCACGGGTATATACTACTTTATACATGATACATGTGGTAACTAAAGACGGGTCGGCTCAAGGAGCACCCGCGAGTGATTCACGGATTGGGGGCTGAAAGGACCTTTGTCCCAACGGCCCTCTGTGTGGATCTTTGTGGCGGAGCGACAGGGCAGGTTGAGGTCACCTAGGAGAGAGGTGGGCATGGCCCTGTCGGCGTTCGCGGATACATAACACGCTTAACGAGATCTGGGTATTTGATCTGAGTCTGGCTACTGGCCTATACGCACTAACCAACTACGCGGGAAAGATATGGGCACTCGGCGTCGTGGTATCAGCCGAAGCCTTCGTGACGTCAGCGACTGAGCGGCGCGCGCCGGATTGGACTGGAACGCCACTAGGCTAGGTCTGCTTCCGGCCGCCCTTGCAACGTGCAGGTGTGCTTAGGGCGATGGGCCCAGACCCCTGCGCGCTTAGGTTTAGACCGGCGTGCTGACCTCTCTGTTATGCCTAGGTGGGGATGCGACGTGTTGATCTTCCGAGGCCGGGCATGACCCAGGAAAGTGTGTCCGGCCAAATGGGATCAAGCGTGTTGGGTTATGTGGTGCACCCCTGCAGGGAAGTTTATCTATTCGAATAGTCGTGTCCCTCGGTAAAAGGACGACCCGGAGTTGTACCTTGACCTTATGACAACTAGAACCGGATACTTAATAAAACACACCCTTCCAAGTGCCAGATACAACCCGGTGATCGCTCTCTAACAGGGCATCGAGGAGGGGATCGCCGGGTAGGATTATGCTATGCGATGCTACTTTGAGGACTTCAGTCTACTCTCTTCTATATGCTACAAGACGGAGGCTGCCAGAAGCGTAGTCTTCGACAGGATTAGCTATCCCCCTCTTATTCTGGCATTCTGCAGTTCAGTCCACCGATATGCCCCTTTACACATATATCCATGAATATGTAGTGTAGCTCCTTGCTTGCGAGTACTTTGGACGAGTACTCACGGTTGTCGTTTTCCCCTTTCCCCCTTTCCTCTACTCGATTGCTGCGACCAGACGATGGAGCCCCGGATCCAGACGACACCGTCGACGACGACTCCTTCTACACTGGAGGTGCCTACTACTACGTGCAGCCCGCTGACGACGACCAGGAGTAGTTAGGAGGATCCCAGGCAGGAGGCCTGCGCCTCTTTCGATTGTATCCCAGTTTGTGCTAGCCATCTTATGGCAAACTTGTTTAACTTATGTCTGTGCTCGGATATTGTTGCTTCCGCTAACTCGTCTATGATCGAGCACTTGTATTCGAGCCCACGTGGCCCCTGGCTTGTATTATGATGCTTGTATGAATTATTTTATTTGTAGAGTTGTGTTGTGATATCTTCCCGTGAGTCCCTGATCTTGATCGTACACATTTGCGTGCATGATTAGTGTACGATTGAATCGGGGGCGTCACAAGTTGGTATCAGAGCCGACTGCCTGTAGGAATCCCCCTTCCACACTCCTTGGCCGAAGTCGAGTCTAGACATTGCAAAACTTTTACTAACATGGCTGTGAGTCTTACGGGCCCACGTCGCCATCGGGTGGTACTAGGATCTATTACTCCTAGACCTTTACTCTGGGACTCTGATCTCTCTTCTATTCGGGTTAAATGATTTTACTAAATCTAACATTAGGATCTCGTTATCATTTTCACCCGGAGAGCCCCCTATTTATGATGATCGTCTGCTGCACGTGAAGGTCCTGAAGATACTCTCCGCTGTCCACCCGAGAACTTGTGTCAACGCGTTTGCAATTACCCTTCCCCTGTCAACCCTGATGGATAACTACTTATAGTTGTCGTTTCTTACATGCATCCCCAGTTGGTCTTGTTATTACAAGATACCCTGAAATCCTCTCTATTGTCTCGATAATATTTTGTGCCTATTGCCTTACAGATCTTGCCGCATGAATACCCCTACGGAGAATTCCTCGCACTTACCGAGTGTCCGCTCATTCCCAGTTGTTCATGTGTTTCGCAAAAGACTTCGAAATACCATTCGATCTTCCAAAAATCCTGAGCAGCCTATTGCTCTTGAAATTCTTGCTTGCTTGCATCATGGTTAATCCCATAAGTCTCGTAATCTTATTGGCATCCCTTGTCTTTATAATTTTAAGTCCATTGATTCAATATGTTAAGGATGCTCACATCCCTCAGTCGAATCCTAGAATTCATCCTTCCGGCTCAGTGTCAGTTTGAACATGAGCTGGTTCTCAACCAATTAAATTGCCGTCGGTTGTACCCCTAAGTCTATTCAACTATTCCCTCCTTAATCAGAGCATTGCTTCTGATCCATTGACTTGGAATTCTTAATTCCTATGCAATTGAGCTTTGAATTAGTCAATTGTTTCTATAATCTGATCTCCTTACATTCTTTCTTCCTCCGGTTGAGTACCGATGCTCACATCAGCTCCGTTATGGACCGTCAATTCCTTTGTTGGATTTTACCCGACGGTCACCTTCGTATTCAATAAACTTGTGAGCCTTTGCTAGGATACATAATGCCTTTGCGAAATGGTATCCTCTACTTTCTCAACCATGCTCTGCTTTCGAGCTTGTGATAATTACTCTCGAAGCTCGTGGTATATGTTCATAAGATGCCCTGATCGGTTGAACCTATACCATCCATAAAAAGCGTGAACCCAAAGATTATGCGGGATATACTCTAATGGCCTTTGTGTCAGATAAAATTTCAAATACTACAACCTCTGGGAACACGGGAGGTGAATGAAGGGTTATGCATTGGAGAAGTGGGAGTCGACCTTGAACCTATGTTCATGCCCATGGAAACGATGTAGACCCTATCATGGAACCTCCTTGTAATAATAATTACCCCATTGATATAATATCATCTCGTGTCTGTGGATTGATCCTTTGTAATCGTGGTCCTGACCAAATTTTCTCCTTGATTCCATTTCTTAGACAAGTTAAAGCACTTGTCTTCTACAGATCAATACATCTCCGCAACCTCTATTTTGATCTTCCTTCGATTATTACCCTCTGGTATATCAAGAATATCAAAGAATGGTGTCGCTCCCTATGAGTCTACATCTAGTATTGCTTCTTACCGATTTCAGATTTCCTCTGGGTTCTGAGTTGTTAGTCACTCGAGAACACCGATAAGTGAATCGATTCCGCACTTCGATTCGATAACTCTAAGTAATTTTTATTGCTTACGAGTTTAATAATCCTTCAAGTCATTCCTAGCCTTATCGGCTATATCATTATCATGCTAATTTTTAACTGTGCTACTCGGTCCTTCTTCCCGGAGCACAGTTTCCGACGATGAGCTAAGCTTACACCGATCTTCCTCGTCTTACCATTTCTCCTTGAACAACAAGCTTGATTTCGAGTTTGTGCCATACCCGTGGTTCCAATAACCTTTCGCTTCAACATTCCTATGACTTGATGTCATCGCCAATTGATTACATCTTCATGAAATCTCTCGACAAATGTGTCGTGATATCATCAACATTTTGAGCTCTTCCAGTCTATCAATAAAATTCATGATGGGAAATACCATCCTTGCCCCTCGACGATTGTGTTATCATCAACAACATTCTAGCCTTTCCCCCGGCACAAACTTGCTCATGTTTGGTGTATTACCTTGAGTTCCTTTCTATCCAGCTTGTGTTATGTTCTACCTTGGAATATTACCATCTTTTATGTCAAGGATGTCGTGGGAATTTTACCACATCTTGAGAATTCTTGATATAAGTGATACTTACCACCATCACCATTCTTTTCTTGGTCCCCTGTTGTTCCTAACAGTAATACCGACAAATGGACTAGTAATTAAAAAACTTCTAGCAACCTTATTGCTTTGCAGTTCATGGTCGACATTTCCTTCTTAGACCATTGGTTATCGAATCACCATTCTAACGTTGATCATGCTACCTAAGTCCGTACTTTGGGTGCACCTTCAACCAATGTTTAATTGTGTATGTTTCCCTCGAGCATACATCATTATATCATTGATCCGACAAATGATATTTCCTTGTTCACATAATTGTGGAAATCCATCTTTTGGAAATCTCGATGAATTGTCGCAGAGTTCATCAGCCACCTCCTCATTCTATCCTTGATTTAATAATGAACTCATGATTCGGAACTTGCTTCCACAGTTCAATTCCCTAGAATCTTATAATGTCATCTTGACAATTTTTGTTGCACCTTTTCTTCTTAGGCATCCTGAGTCTAAGGTATCCTAACACCGATCAGATCTGAATCTCGGTCAGATATGATGGTTGGAACATTTTTCCAAGAGTTATAACACTGGTCTTTTATGACCCGGTAAGGTGATGGCATGCCCAACACACTTGGCCGGATGACCTATTGTTATAGATTCCCTTTCAACAAGGTTATCCATTCTTCCATGAGGAAATTGTAAGACTTATCCTATAAGTTGTTTCCGACAAATCCTTTGTGTTTCCAAAGTCTGACCTTTGCTTAAAGACCATGTCAACGCTATCTCGAAGCATGTATGTGGTACTCCGATTTTCAATAAGAATATTGAAGCACAGGGCTAAAATTTCTTTATTAATTACCCCAAACACCGTTGATTGGGTAATGTCATGAACTTCCTCTCCCGTTACATAAATGGATTTCTATGTCATATCCTGTCATGGATATCATGCTCTGCTTGTCCTTGTGAAGGATATACCCCTGAATAATGTGTTTAAACACATTTCCCTTTCCATTGTACTATTTAATCGGATGACCACCTTTTTCCTCTCCATTGTTTTTGTTTAACCTTTCTTGTGATCTATATGATCTAAGCAGTAATAACTCCCTGCTTATGTAAACACCTCGAGGTACACCTCTGTCAGTAAGACCCTGTTACTATTGTTGATGACATTCCGGTGACCACCGATGGACGAGAACTTTGCCTATTGGCCCGCCTCGTTCAACGACCGGGAAAATGGTTCTCTTCGTCCCTCGCCCTTGGTATCGATGTTGTTGCCGACATAACTAACAGGCTACCCTCTGACATGCCTTGCTATCGTGACCGTGCAAGATGTCACCGTCCTCCCTACTTTAACCCACATGGTGGGCCCATAACACACAATTCCGCAGGATCGAAACCTGACTCTCCTGTACAACCCTATTTCTAATGGTTATTCCTCATGCTTGGCTTCGTATTTAATTCACAGGCCACCTTCCTAGTACTCTATTCTGGTATTAGACGCAATACTTACTCTCACTGCTCTGAACCCCTTTCTCACTCTGGTTCAGACTTCAAGCAACTATCTATCCGCTTGGAACCCCTTATTGTACCTTCATACCTTACTCTCGGTGTATTTTATATGCTCAACTCGAGAGATACTCTTATGCTCATTCATGGGTTAACCCCAGGTTGTTTCCCTCATAAGCATTCTGTGGTAGCCGAGCTGCCCCTTACCTATTCTTAAGTACGTTGGAGTTCCTGAAGAAAAGGACGACTTCACCATGATGACCTGAAGTAGAGAAATGAAGTTGTCAATGTAATGAATCGACTTCTTCGAGAAGAGCAAGCCAGAATGAGAAGACCTGCTAGATTCGTTACCAAACCTTCCCCCCTTTCACTACCTCTTAAATCTCGGGACGAGATTTCTTATAGTAGAGGAGATTTGTGACGCCCGGATAATAAGGCTACAGTAATCCCTCGTTAATGATGCCACGTCACCGCCGTTATTGTTGATAATCCCGCGTTAGTTCAAAAACCAATTCAAATTCAAAATTTAATAAAAGGCAAACATCAAAATTTTCAAACTTTAAAACTAAAATGTTCGGGTTGTGCCCAATGGTGCAGAAGTAACTACAGTGGAGGAACCACACTTTCATAAAAAGTTTAAATACTCTAAGTGGATAAAACAGCAGCAAAAACAATTAATTAAATGCCTTTTGTATTTTATAAAATATTAAACTGATTTATTCTGGAGTAAAACCTTTTGTGGCAGTGCCATTCAATGCAGTTTGAATTATGAGGCAAGTTACACTTTTTACAAAAATCAATTGATGGATCTACTTAATGCGAAACAATGTATAAAAAACTAAAAGAAAAATAGAAAGCAAAACAAACAAAAGATAATTAAAACATGGGGGAAAACCCCGTGGCCCAACTGGGCCTTGGCCCAGCCGGTCGGCCCATCTACCCCCGTGGCCTACTTACCCCACTATCCCAAACCCTAACCCCCCACCGACACCCACTCCCCCCCACTCGCTCTCTCCCTTTCCCCCCGATCTGGATCGAGATTGGGGCCACGATCCCATCGCGCCGTCTCCCCCGCCCGCGACTCGACGCCGTTGCTCGTCGCCCCTGACGCCGCCGCATGGGACCTCGCCGGAACGCTTCCCCGCCGGACTGCCTCCCGCTCCATCGTGTCATCCCCGTCGACCTCCCCGAACCGCCCCGCGCCCGTTGCCTAGACCCCACGATCTCCGGTGAGGACCCCCGCCGCTGCTCCCGTTTGCCCTACCTACGCACCGCCCGCGTCGTCCCGTGCCTGAGCACGCGCCGTGGCCGCGCCCCCTCCCCACCCCCCCCCCCACCCCCCCCCCCCCCCCCCCCGCGGCTCCCTCGTCCCGTGCACGCACACGGCATCCGGGCGCCGCGCCCCAGCTCCTGGCCGCGCCGGCCCCCGTCGATGCGCGCGCGCCTGCATCGCAGCTCGCGCCGCCCGCCCGCGGTGACCTCTTTCGTCGCACCCCCCCCCCCCCCGCGACGCCGCACCCCCCTCTCACTCGCCCGCGACACCGCACGGTCCTGCTTCGACAAGGCCTCCCTCTGCCGCGCGTAGCTCCGGCCATGGCCTCGCCTAGTCCCTCCCTGCTCCGCCTCCTGCCGCCGACCACGGTCCGGCCAGGCCCGCTCGGTCCCGCTCCGATCTCGCCCTGCTGCCGCTCCCCCTCCCCTGCACCCGCGGACGCCGGCGCCCAGCACCCGTCCCCTCCTCTGTCGGCCTGGGCGGCTGCACAGCACCCGCTCCAGGCGCCCATAACCCGCGCGCCCGCTAAGCCACCCCTGGCCCAATGACAAGTGGGGCCCATGCCCCAGAACAAAAAAAAACAGAATAATAATAATAATAATAATAATTAATTAAGGAATTAATTAAGTTAATTAACCATAATTAGATTAACCTAACTAACTGTTAGTTAATTAATCAATCAATGACAGTGGGGCCCACCCCCCTAATTAATTTTGATTAGATTAATTAAACTGTTTAATTAAAATGTGTCACTGACCAGTGGGACCCACTGGTCAGGTTGACCAGTCAACTCTGTTGACTGCTGACGTCAGCATGACATCATGCTGATGTCATTAATATAATTTCGATTTTAATTTAAATAATTAATTAAATTCCAGAAATTAATAAATCTTTAGAAAATCATATCTTTTAATCCGTAACTCGGGTTAAATTATTTTCAACATGAAACTTGCTCAGAACGACGAGACGAACCCGGATACGCAGCCCGTTCGTCCGCCACGCATCCCTAACATATCTAACTCGCAACTTTCCCCCTCCGGCTCCTCTGCCCGAAAACGCGAAACCCCGGAGATACTTTCCCGGATGTTTTCCCCCTTCGTCGGTATCACCTCCTACCGTGTTAGGGCATACCTAGCACCGCGTATTGCCTCGTTATGTTTTGTGATGCTTTGTTTGCTCCGTATTTACTGTTCCTTCCCCCTCTTCTTCCTCGGTAGACCCCGAGACTGATGTTGCTACTGGTACCCCGATCGACTACGGTGTTGACGACCCCTCTCTCTTGCCAGAGCAACCAGGCAAGCCCCCCCCCCTTGATCACCAGATATCGCCTACTCTTCTCTATACTGCTTGCATTAGAGTAGTGTAGCGTGTTACTGCTTTCCGTTATTCCTATCCTGATGCATAGCCTGTCCTTGTTACTACTGTTGTTACCTTTACCTGCAATCCTACCTGCTTAGTATAGGATGCTAGTTTCCATCAGTGGCCCTACATTCTTGTCCGTCTGTTGTGCTATACTATCGGGTCATGATCACTCGGGAGTTGATCACGGGTATATACTACTTTATACATGATACATGTGGTAACTAAAGACGGGTCGGCTCAAGGAGCACCCGCGAGTGATTCACGGATTGGGGGCTGAAAGGACCTTTGTCCCAACGGCCCTCTGTGTGGATCTTTGTGGCGGAGCGACAGGGCAGGTTGAGGTCACCTAGGAGAGAGGTGGGCCTGGCCCTGTCGGCGTTCGCGGATACTTAACACGCTTGACGAGATCTGGGTATTTGATCTGAGTCTGGCTACTGGCCTATACGCACTAACCAACTACGCGGGAAAGATATGGGCACTCGGCGTCGTGGTATCAGCCGAAGCCTTCGTGACGTCAGCGACTGAGTGGCGCGCGCCGGATTGGACTGGAACGCCACTAGGCTAGGTCTGCTTCCGGCCGCCCTCGCAACGTGCAGGTGTGCTCAGGGCGATGGGCCCAGACCCCTGCGCACTTAGGTTTAGACCGGCGTGCTGACCTCTCTGTTGTTCCTAGGTGGGGCTGCGACGTGTTGATCTTCCGAGGCTGGGCATGACCCAGGACAGTGTGTCCGGCCAAATGGGATCAAGCGTGTTGGGTTATGTGGTGCACCCCTGCAGGGAAGTTTATCTATTCGAATAGTCGTGTCCCTCGGTAAAAGGACGACCCGGAGTTGTACCTTGACCTTATGACAACTAGAACCGGATACTTAATAAAACACACCCTTCCAAGTGCCAGATACAACCCAGTGATCGCTCTCTAACAGGGCATCGAGGAGGGGATCGCCGGGTAGGATTATGCTATGCGATGCTACTTGGAGGACTTCAGTCTACTCTCTTCTATATGCTGCAAGACGGAGGCTGCCAGAAGCGTAGTCTTCGACAGGATTAGCTATCCCCCTCTTATTCTGGCATTCTGCAGTTCAGTCCACCGATATGCCCCTTTACACATATATCCATGCATATGTAGTGTAGCTCCTTGCTTGCGAGTACTTTGGATGAGTACTCACGGTTGCCTTGTTTTCCCCTTTCCCCCTTTCCTCTACTCGATTGCTGCGACCAGACGATGGAGCCCCGGATCCAGACGACACCGTCGACGACGACTCCTTCTACACTGGAGGTGCCTACTACTACGTGTAGCCCGCTGATGACGACCAGGAGTAGTTAGGAGGATCCCAGGCAGGAGGCATGCGCCTCTTTCGATTGTATCCCAGTTTGTGCTAGCCATCTTATGGCAAACTTGTTTAACTTATGTCTGTACTCAGATATTGTTGCTTCCGCTGACTCGTCTATGATCGAGCACTTGTATTCGAGCCCACGAGGCCCCTGGCTTGTATTATGATGCTTGTATGACTTATTTTATTTGTAGAGTTGTGTTGTGATATCTTCCCGTGAGTCCCTGATCTTGATCGTACACATTTGCGTGCATGATTAGTGTATGATTGAATCGGGGGCGTCACATACATGGACCATGGAATATTGTTTAAGAACCCACGTCGAAATCATACTTCATGTAGCATGGCAAATTCACTTATAGACAGTCCCCATGATCTACAGAGCTACTTTTGCCATGTTGTTTTATTTGTTTTACATTTTTTCATGGAAAATAGATGAAGTCAACTAGTGTGAACGCAGTCCTGACAACTTTACACACCATTTGTTGCCATTATTTTATTTTTCTATCATCATGGAAATCAGTTCACATTTTGGCATCTTTCTTGCACTATTTTTTCACATGGCAATTTTTAGGGGTGGTATTTGATTCACAAGTTATGGAAAATCTAGTATATACACTACAACAAGTTTAATTGAAATGCAACATGGCTAAATACACAATGTAATTTTTAATCTGCATTTGCCATGGCAATTTTTGTTCATTTTTCCTTTTTTAATGTCTTCGAATAAGTGCCGTCAGATTTTGCCATTGGCAAATTATACTTTGCCACGCTCTGCCATGGCAAATTATGATAACAAAATGCCAAATTATAATGAAAAAACATCGTCATATTTGCGATGACAATTTTATTCTTCTTTTTTATAACCTGCAATGGCAAATTATATATTGGCAAAATTTACTTTTTAGTTGTCATGGCAAATTTACCTATCTTGACATGGCAAATTTACCTACAATGCCCTGTCAAATTCTTACTTCTTTTTTCCATGGATTTTTAAAAAAAATCCCATGCCAAATTTACCTATATTGCCATGGCAATTTTCAACCTTTTACATACTTGTCAATATAATCTCAAATACATACGATGGCAGTTTTTCCAAAAAAATCCATTTCAATTTTAGTTTGATGTCCATGGCAAATTAACCTTTACGGCCATGGCAAATCAACTTTAAATATCACGGCAATTTAACTCCACAGCCCATGGCAATTCATTTTCAAAACCCATGGCAAAATAACTTTAAATCCGATGGCGAATTAACGTTATAGCCATGGCCAAAATTAACTTTAAATTGCATGGCATTTTAGTGGCAAATCTATGTTTCAAACCATATGGCAAACCAACTGACGCATACTCTTGCCATCATGCCAAATAGATATATGTAATGTGACTTGTCAACTTTTTTTTCTCTAACCTTTTATGCATTTTGATCTTCAACTTTTCTTTTCCTTTTCCATTTGTTTGCCATGCTATCAGATTGCAAATTGCAAGCATTTTTCTGCCTTGCTCTTTGCTTGTCCATTTTGTAATATGTTTATATTTGCCATCATGTTTACTAACCACATGGCCAAACTTATAGTTTTGTCTCTTCACTATTTTTTCCCACGGCCATTTTATCATGGGTCACGCTAACTGTCACACGTGTGGCAGGAAGGGAGGCGCACCACACGTCTCTAATGTAAACAGATTGCCACGTCATTGCATGCATGCACGTAGGAATCTTTTTGGATTTTCAGTTTTTAAAATATTTTATCTCTTAAACAAACAATCCGATTGAAAATCCGTTTTCACCATTAAATACCTCGCGATGATATCTTCGAAACTAGATCTCATGTTGATATATTTTGATTAAAATTTTTTTGGATTAAAAGTTGCCATGTCTATTGCATATGAATTGCCATGATGTTTACACTGAAGTTGCCTTGATATGTTTCAGCTATTTTCTTCTACATTTAAAAGTAAATTTTGACATTTATAAAACGGGGAATTAAGAAACTAGACTTGCCATGAACCATAAACTAAAATTGCCATGATACATGCACGTAAAATTGCCATGGTTCATATAAAAAATAATTTTCATGGTCAAAGTACTGGAGTTGTCATCATCAAAATACTAAAATTGTCATGATCTACAAACTAAAATTGCCACATGGCAACTTTAATTTAAGCCCTATGGCAACTGCAGTGTAAACATCATGGCAACTTCTGTCAAAAAAATCGTCGAAACATATCAACATGGGGTCTAGTTTTAAAGATCTCGTCGAGACGGATTTAATGGTGAAAACGGATTTTTAGTTCGCTTTTTTATTTAGGAGATATAACATTTTTAAGCCGAAAACCAAAAAAATTTATGCTGATGTCATCTATTCATACGTGGCAAAATGAGTGGTGATGAAAGCGTGTGGGCGATGTGCAAACGCCCACACGTGTGGGCGTTAACATTTCCGTTTATCATTGCATGATTTTCTTGGCATTTTTGTAGACAAAAAAAAGTTTGCACTCGAACGGATCTGAAGGCAAGCGAAGAGCAGGGCCCACCGTCGGATCCCGTGAAAACCCGGGCCTGGGGCCTGAACCGGTGCTGGCAACCGTCTCACGAACTTGGCCGGCTTCATAACCGCTCGCGGCCTTGGCTTTTCCCCCACCATCTTCCCCCGCCTTCTTTCAAAGTTCGAACAACCGCCTTCTCTCCTCCTCCTCCCCTCGCCCCCTCTTCTTCGTCCACGCCAAGAACTCGATCCCCATGGAGCAACACGAGCGCGCGGCTGTTGATCCGCTCGAGGGGCAGACGGAGCAGGGCGGGGAGAATCCCGCTCCGGCGGCGGTTCTCGCCGGCGCCAAGGAGGGCGAGCAGGAGCGCCTCCCGGAGACGCACAATCCCGCCGGCGCCGGCGCGTCGGAGGGCGCAAAGAAGCAGGATCTTGAGGTAATTGATTGATTGTGGTTCAGAGCGGCGGGCGACCGAAACAGCGGAATGCTCTGTTTCTTGACGTTCTTGTTGGTTCTTTCTTTGGCGCAGGAACCTTCGCCGGAGTCGGACGAGGCCGCGGCGGCGTCTGCCGACATCAAGGGCGAAGACCGCGAGGCGTTCGAGGACCCTATGGAGACTCACTTCGGTAAGATTTCCAAACATCGGCATGTGTTTACCGATTGCCTGAACTGAATGCTGTGGCGCGTCCGTTCTTGAATCTTGATACATCTTGCCGCGAATTCGTCAGAGTTCCGATCAGCGGCTGCCGATGTGACGCCGCCGTACACCTCCCTCCGCGCACGGTCAAGGAAGCAGACCGGACCGATGAAGTTCGTCGCCGCGGGAGCTGCCGACGGTGCCGGCTCCGAGGCGCCTGTTCTTGGCGCGTCGTCGTCTTTGGCGCCGGCGCGAGCGGCGGGTACCCACGAGCACGAGGACTTCTCTGCGATGGCCGGTAAGATCGATCAACAATCCGAAGCATTCTGTTCTTGGTTGCGTTCTTGATCTTGATGATTCATCTGTACTCACTGAACGGAGTAATCTGTCAGCGCCCGGCGACACGGTGGCGATCGCCCACGCCTCGCCGCCCGACTCCAGTCGTCGCCTGCCGTCGCGAAGCAGGAAGCAGTACTCCCCGATGCGCTTCGCCTCCGCGGGGGCATCAACTTCGGCCGGCGCACCGGCCGCTCCCCCTGCTCGAGGCAGGAAGCAGCCCCGGCCCGAGCACTTCATCCCGGAGGAAGCGGCAGCCACGGCCGGCGCCAAAGCTCGCCGGGGCAACATGGTCCTCGACAGGTTCCTCTCGTCTACCATGGCCGGCGGGTCCTCGGCTTCGGACTGGGTGAGGGACGTCACGGCGGAGGACGCGGGTCGGCAGCCCAAGCGCCCGCGCGGCGTGGAGAGCTTCAGGATCAGGGACGCGAGCCGCCACGCCGCCCGCGCCTGCGGCCTACGCGCCGCGATCAGCCGCCTCGGAGCCTCGTGCGGCGGCGCATCGTCGCCATCCCCGGCGGCTCCAGGAGAGCCCGAGGGGAGCGGGACCAGGAGGCTCTACGGCATCCTCGCCGTTCTCGGCGCTTCTCTTGCGCTCAGCGTGGTGTCCTGCGTGCTGTTCTACCTCGTCGGTCAGAGCAGCGAGGCTGCTCCCTCCGGAGAGAACCAGGACAAGGTAATTGCCATACTTCTCAATTCTCAATTTCTCATGTGTATGTGTTCTGACCTGCAATTTCTGTTGATCTTTCTGTTCTTCACTGACAGTGAGCGGTCGGAGCGATTCAGGATTCAGCAAAGGGGATAGCTACATAGTGGATCAGAGTACATTTGGTGTTCCTCTTCTCTGAAGCTTACATACCTTGGAATCCCTTATCTGTGACTCCGTATCTAGTTTTTGTCCGAATTGTTGTGGCTTTGAACTGTGGTGATTGTGTGCGAGTGGAATCCAGAGCTAACTCAAGTTTATCATAAGCCCTCTATGCTTGCAGTTCCTGAATGATGAATCCTTATTAAGTTTCTCCTGTCACATCGCTGTAATGCAGCATACCACTGCAGTGTTGTTTGTTTCGAGTTTTCATTGTGGTCACAAGGTGATTTTTAGCACTGAATTCCATCCATACTTTGTCTTTTGTCACGAGTTCCTGAATGAATGCTGTCAGTTTCAATACTGAATTTTAGTCTCTTCAGACAGGCACTACATTGTTAGCGATAGATTTCTGAATGCAGAGTACTATTAATTGTAAAACTGAAGGCAGTGTATATCGAGGTGACTGTTTGCAACTGAAATTCAGGATCAGCTCCGATTAGTTCTACGGTGGCAGTTTCTGAATACTGAATTTCAGTCTCTTCAGGCAAATTTTTGGTTTTGTTTCTGTTCTTCAGTGACAATTAGCGGTCTGAATGGCTCAGGATTCAGCAAAAGGATAGTTACATGCTGGTGTTGGCGCGGTAAATTAGGGGGTCACACAAGGCCTTGAAATCCTTTATCTATACTTTGTCTTTTGTTGGATGCAACCCTGTTAGAACATACTCTTCTGACGTTTTATTAGTGCCTTTGAACTGTTTTGTTAGTGCCTTTGAACTGTTGTGCCATGTGATTTGTGTATAACGAAAAAGTTCAGAATAACTCAAGTTGGCATGTGCGAGTGCCTGCGATACTCAGGTTGCGGTTTAGTCTCTTCAGACTACAGATTGCCTCACTTGCAGTATTCTGAACTCTACCTCAGAATGTTACATCCCATTTTTTGACTCACTTTTTTTTTGTAGATTAGCACATTTTGGTGCGAAAGTACATTTCTGCACCCAGGAGCAAATGCTCCTGGTGTGAACAGTAAAATCAGAAAAATTCAAAAATAATTTAAAAAATTCTGAAATTTTTTTGTGGCATACTTTCACAAATGTTTGTTGTGCATGCAAAATTTTATCACAAAATCACATTGGTAGAAGTTGTGCCAAAAAAAACAAAATCAGAGCTCCAAAATACTTTTGTAAGTAACATTTTCAGAGCATCGATTTTGTTTATTTTACCACGCCTTCCACCAATGTGATTTTGCGATGAAATTTTGCATGCACAACAAACATTTGTGAAAGTATGCCATAAAAAAATTTCAGAATTTTTTGAATTATTTTTGAATTATTCTGATTTTACTGTTCATACCAGGAGCATTTGCTCCTGGGTGTAGAAACTCCACGTCCATTTTGGTGTTGTTTCTGTTCTTCAGTGACGGTTGGAGCTCAGACTTTTTTTTGATGTGCCATTGTGAATTGTGTATAACTGGAATTCAGAATTTACCCAATCTAGCATGTGAGTGCCTGCGATGCACTCAGGTTTCTGTTACTCAAATACTGAATGTTTAGTCCCTTGAGACTCCAAATTTTGGCTCAACTTGCAGTTTTCTGAACTCTACTTTAGAATGTTATACCCGATGTCTCGGCTCGCAATTTTTGGTGTTGCTTCTGTTCTTTGGTCACAGTTAGCTGTCTGAATGATTTAGCAAAGGATAGCTACATAGTGGGGCAAAGTACATTTGGTGTCCCCCTGAAGCATACATGGCAGCTGTAGTTAGTTTTTGTTCGACGAATTTCACCTAGATCATAGCATTGCGGCTCTGAACTGTGGTTGTTGTGTGTGAGTGGAATTCAGAGTGAACACAAGCTACCACATGGTTGGCGCTTATAGTGTTCGGAAATCCATGCTTCTGTTCAACATGCCACAAAATAAAAAGTTGGCTCTTGTAGTGTTTGTTCAATTGTACCGTTGTTAGTTGTAATGGGCGCATAACACTGCCTTGTTTTTGCTTTTTGAATGATTACGGTTCCGAGGTGACTGTTTGCGACTAAAATTCATAATGAATCCAACAAGTTAGCAGTAGATTACATCGTTTCTACGCTGGCAATTTCTGAATACCGAAGTTCAGTCTCTTCTGACAACACATTGCCATCACCATCTGAATCGATACCTAGGCCTGTAGTTTTGTGAATTAGTACTATGGTTCTCTTCTTGGTTGCTTGTATTGTGCTCCCTCCGTCGCAAATTACTCGTCGCTGAAATGGATGTATCTAGAACTAAAATACATCTAGATACATCCATACGTGCGATAAGTAATTCGGAACGGAGGGAGTAGCACTGAAGGCCTGCAGTTTTGTGAATTACTACTGTTTCTTTTTTATCACTCTCACCATCTGAACCCTGCTGTCGTTATGAGCTCTGCTTAATTTTTCCTGTCGTCATTGCACAACATATTTGAACTGTGTTGAACAAAACTTTAACTTTAGTTTATTCAATCTGGCATTGTGTTTGGCGCAGTGGTAAAGCTGCTGCCTTCTGACCATGAGGTCACGGGTTCAAGTCCTGGAAACAGCCTCTTACAGAAATGTAGGGAAAGGCTGCGTACAATAGACCGAAAGTGGTCGGACCATGAGGTCACGGGTTCAAGTCCTGGAAACAGCCTCTTACAGAAATGTAGGGAAAGGCTGCGTACAATAGACCGAAAGTGGTCGGACCCTTCCCCAGACCCTGCGCAAGCGGGAGCTACATGCACTGGGGCTGCCCTTTTTTTATTCAATGGCATTGTGTTTTTTCCAAAAATAATGACAGTTAATAAAAATAAATTGCGCGGGAGCTACATGCACTGGGGCTGCCCTTTTTTTATTCAATGGCATTGTGTTTTTTCCAAAAATAATGACAGTTAATAAAAATAAATTGCGCGGGAGCTACATGCACTGGGGCTGCCCTTTTTTTATTCAATGGCATTGTGTTTTTTCCAAAAATAATGACAGTTAATAAAAATAAAAAACAAATTGCTTTCATTGAGAGTTGAACTCAAGACCTCCCGCTTACTAAACGGGTGCTCTAACCAACTGAGCTATGAAAGCAACTGTTGATAAATTTTAACAGTATCTTTTTTATAATCTAACGGTTTTGGCCAACAGGGTAAAAGTAAGACCAGAATCATCTGGCTGTACATAGCTCTGACCAACTGATCTATGAAAGAAACTGTTGATAAAATTTTACAGTAGCTTTATTATAACCCAACAGTACCAGCCAACAGGATAAAAATAAAACCGAATCATCTGGCAGGCAGTAACTTCATGCTAAAGTGTGTACTAATATATTTTCTAGCATAATGTGTACAAAATGACCGAATCAGTCAGGAGAATTCTCGAGCCAGCCCGGGTTCATTCCCTTTCCATGGAGACCTCAGTCAGGAAGGCGGAAATTACGGTGTTCTTTGGTGACAGTTAGCGGTCTAAATGATTCAGCAAAGGACAGCTACATTTTTTTTAGAAAAGGAGGATGACCTCCGGCTTGTGCATCCCGGTGATGCATACGGCCACTTTATTAATTATTCTTACCGGACCATACAAAGTCATACAACAGTAAAACTAAAGCCACCATCTAAGCAACAACTGTCGCTACTCCTATCCAATTGATGAAGGGGCGCTGATAGTCTGGGCCTAATACCAAACAGACATCGCAGCCAAACCTAAACATCTAAGACCTGAGGTCCCAACCAGGACGCCTACCGGGTATGGGGCACCTTCCAGTCCGGCGCACTCCTCAACCAGGACGCCTGCCGGGTATGAGGTCGCCGCAGCCACCTGCCACCAATCCATCTTCAGTGTTGTACTGCTGTACCACCTTGCCCGGCCTCTCTGCCATCAACGCCACCACGACGCCTGATGACGTCACCCTCCTGCGCGAGTCCCTCGCCACACATCGGGCGCCGATTCTCCACTGCGCCACGCCGCCGAGAAACGCCACCATTAATGTGCAGGGTGAAACACCGCTCCACCAATTATATCGTCCACTAGTCCCTCGAGCCCGTGTACACCTTCAAAAATGACGCCACAAGAGGGAAACGACACAATAATGCCGCCGTCATCTGATCTACTGATCTAGGGTTTCCCCCGGAGGTAGCAGATAGTGGCCTAGAACTTCTCAACAGCGATGCCTTCAACAAGGGAACGACACCAAATAGTGACGCCATCGTCGGCCTTAGCAGCAGCCGCGAGCAGGTCTTCACCCACTGTTCTAATGGCCTCCATCAAGCGTCTTGCGCACGGATCGTCCACCACCGCAGCCGCCGTGTCGCCCGTAGCGAGACCACAGCCGCCGACACATCCTCCGCCGTCCGGGGCCGCCGCCCCGGGATCCAGCCCTCGCTGGCCGCCGGAACGAAGCCACAATTGCAGCCGCAACGGCCGAAGTAGCACCGCAGATCAACGCCATGAGGGCTGAGCCCATGACGTAGCCAACCAGCCATGCATCCGGCCAAGTTGGAGGACCACAACGTCATCCAATCTGGGTCGTGCCCAAATCTGTATGCCTTGGCCCTGGGCAAAGTACATTTGGTGTCCTCCTGAAGCATACAGGGCACCTGTATTTAGTTTGTTCGACGAATCGCTGTTAGACCATAGCGTTGTACACCTCTGAACGTTGGTGATTGAGTGTCCGTCGAATTCAGAGTGAACACATGTTAGCATTAGGTTCCATTCCTTCTATGCCTGAAGCTTCTGAGTACTGAATTTAAGTTTCTGAATAATATTGCCGGTGCTGGAATCCCTTCTTTTGTCCTCGTAGAGTTTTGTTCCATCGCGTCGCACTATAATGTTGTCGCTTTTGATCGTGGATCCAAGATGATTGTTTGTGATGGAAATTCAGTGGAAAAGTACCTTCCTAGTCGTAATTTTAGTTTTCGATGGCCACCGCTAGTCGCAGGTTCTTTTAGGCAACAACTACAGCAAAGTTCTTTCGGATAGTACTAGTGACGCATCAGGCTATGAGTGAGGCAGAGCGATACCTCAAAACGAAATAATGTTGTTGCTTTCTGAATGGTTCCAAGGTGAGTGTTTTTGTTCCCTCAAAAAAAAAAGGTGACTGTTTGTCACTGAAATTCTGAATGAACACAAGTTAGCAGTAGATTCCATCGTTTCTACGATGGCTGTTTCTAAATACTGAATTTCATCTTTATGATTATTGAGAAGTATAAGAAGTAATCCCATCAAGAGAGAAGGAAAAACAATAATGGTATGCGTAGAATAGGAAAAATCATAACTGCTTTCATTGAGAGTTGAACTCAAGACCTCCCGCTTACTAAACGGGTGCTCTAACCAACTGAGCTATGAAAGCAGCTGGTGAATGTAATAAATATAGTTTATAAGAAAACAGGGTGTCTAAACGGGTCAAATTCACTACTGGAGGTATAGATTTGGCCGAATCATCTCTCAGACAGTGATTCACGCTGCTAAATGATCGAATGGTCAGGCATAATTCCCTTTTAGACACAGAGAGACCCCAGCAAGGAGATTGTGGTGTGCTCGTCACAGAGAAAATGAAAAAAAAAAATCTGGCCCAAGCCCAGCATCGGTCGACAGACCACAGACATGCACAGTTGCCCAGAGAGACTCCCTCAAAAAAAACGTCAGTTTTGCTATTTCTTAGATACCTTAAAATTTCTCTAGCATCAGTCACCTTCTTCCTTCCTTCTGGCACGCCGGACCTCACCGGAGAAGAGAGCCCCACTATCTATCTGTCATGGCCAACTACACTACTTGGGCCTTCTCTCTGGAATGGGCTATCAGGTTTGGGGCTTGGCCCAGCTATGAGAATTTGCAATGGTGAGGAAGGATGGGCCGATGGGCAGCATAGAGGAGGAGGGCATCGATCAATTGATACGTTTTGAACCCTCTCGTCCTCCTGCTCCCGTTCCTTACCTATATTCTACCTGTATCTCACCCCTTACTGTTGTTTCTCATCTCAAATCCCTCCACTTGTATCCCAAAATGGTACTGATCGGATTGTTCATCCCATCGTGGTGAATTCATTGCCCCATTATCTATCCGAGGTGTGGGGGTGCAGAAGATCGCCAAAAGTCTTCTCTAGTGCGTGTAAAAAAAGTATTTTGGGAACTGCACGACACCCCTAACTCGGGGTGTGGCTATCTCATTATATAGAGGTACCCAAGGGGTACAATACAATGTTATAATACAGATAGACAGAGGCTACGTATATACAGTCTAACACCCTCCCTCAATCTTAACTATGTCCTGAAGTACAAAGCAAGTTAAGATTGCGCCTACAGCCTACAAACTGTGGTTGTGGTAGAGGCTTCGTGAAGATGTCAGCAAGTTGATCCTTTGAAGAGATGAACTTGATACAGAGTAGCTTCTGTGCAACACGTTCCCGAACAAAGTGATAATCCACCTCAATGTGTTTTGTCCTTGCATGGAACACTGGATTAGAAGAAAGATATGTAGCACCAATGTTGTCACACCACAGGACCGGAGGACGAGCTTGAGGAACACGCAACTCTCTCAACAGAGACTGTACCCATATGATCTCAGCAGTTGCATCAGCAAC
This sequence comes from Aegilops umbellulata, assembly GCA_032464435.1. Classification (NCBI taxonomy): domain Eukaryota; kingdom Viridiplantae; phylum Streptophyta; class Magnoliopsida; order Poales; family Poaceae; genus Aegilops; species Aegilops umbellulata. Next base: position 641,953,120 of record CP136060.1, on the reverse strand, counting down.
AGCTTTGTATTCAGCCTCAGTACTACTGCGAGACACAGTTGCTTGCTTGCGAGCATTCCAGGCGATCAAGTTAGGACCCAGAAACACCGCATAGCCCCCCGTGGATCGCCTGTCATCCGGACTACCAGCCCAGTCGGCATCAGAGAAGGCCGAGAGCTCATACGACGGTGCAGGCTGAAGATGCAAACCATAGGTAGCAGTAACACTGACATAGCGCAAAATACGCTTCACAGCTGACCAGTGAGACATCCTGGGTGCATGCAAAAACTGACAGACACGGTTAACTGCATAGGAGATATCAGGCCTGGTAATAGTGAGATATTGCAGACCACCAACGATACTGCGATACTCAGTAGCATCATCAGATGAGAGAGAGTCGCCACCAAGTGCAGACAACCGATCAGTAGCAGACATCGGAGTGGAAACAGGTTTGCATTTGAGCATTTCAGCACGACGCGACAAGTCCAAGGAGTACTTCTTCTGAGTGAGAGTCGGACCAGCAGAGGACCGTGAAACCTCAAGACCAAGGAAAAAGTGAAGAGCACCCAAATCCTTGACAGCAAAATCATCACGGAGAGCAATCACAAGGCGATCAGCAGCAGCAGCCGAGGAACTGACAAGGATGATATCACCAACATAAACCAAGATATACATCATAACCTCAGGGTGCTGGAGGAGAAACAGTGACGTATCAGCAGTGGAGGGAGTAAACCCAAGAGCCCGAAGAACAGATCCAAGGCGAGCATGCCATGCACGAGGAGCCTGTTTGAGTCCATACAGTGCCTTAGCCAGACGACAGAGATGGTGAGGTCGTGTCGGATCAACAAAACCAGGCGGCTGACGCATATAAACCTCCTCCTCCAGAATGCCATGGAGAAAAGCGTTCTGCACATCAAGCTGACGAAGGAACCATCCACGAGTAACCGCAAGAGACAGTAGTAACCGAATGTAGTAGGCTTGATGACTGGACTGAACGTGTCTTCATAATCAAGACCATACCTCTGCTTGAAGCCCTTGGCAACTAACCGTGCCTTGTAACGTTCAATGGAGCCATCAGCATGCCGCTTGACTTTGAAGACCCACTTGGAATCAATGATGTTGACGCCAGACTTTGGAGGAACAAGAGGCCAAGTATCATTCTGTTGGAGGGCATGAAACTCTTGTTCCATTGCAGCACGCCAATGAGGAATACTCAACGCAGCCTGAAAGTGACGAGGCTCTGCAGTAGGATCGCCAGCAGTGTGAGCCATACACGCAGCGAGCCACGCAACCGTGCCATCTGTCCGCTCCTTCGGGCGAAAAACACCGGACTGGCTCCGTGTGCGCGGCCAAAGTGCGACAGCAGAATCTGTCGGCAAAGATGGTGCAGCAGAGGACGTGGACGAGGCCGGAGCCGAGTCCGGCGAGTCGGGCTCATCAGTGGCCGAAGTAGGCGACGGGACCGCTGGGCTAGCGGCAGCGGCAGCCGGTCCAGGAGACGCACCCGCCAGTGACCCGGGCGACGCACCCGCCAGTGGCCCGGGCGAGCCACGCAGGGCTGGCGATGCCCGCGAGCCAAGCGAGCCGGGCGAGACGGCCGTTGGTGTGGACGGGGCCTGCGAGCCGGGTGAGGCGACCGCTGGTGCAGGCAGGGCCCGCGAGCCAGAGGAGGGTGCTGGCGCTGGCGTGGCCGGGTCCAGCATGGAGCCAGACGGACCCGGCACCCGAGAGGCAGTCGGGGTGGCCACCTCAGGCGACAGGAGAACGGGTTGGCGGGTGCCGCCCGTCATGCATGGCGCATGCACGTCCCGACCAGGAGGATCATCCACGACCTGTTCATCAAGCAGCTCGAGCCGAGCACCGCGTCCAATACATGCAGCATGATTAGGGAGCAACGCAGGGGCATATGCAACATCCACAAACTGATCAGCTGTAGGTGTAGACACAAGCACTGGTGGTGTGGAAGTGGAAAGGTCCGTCGGAAGTGCACGAAAAGGAAATACATTTTCGTCAAACACAACGTCACGAGAGATGCAGACGCGGTTGGTAGGAACATGTAGGCACTTGTACCCTTTGTGAAGAGAACTGTACCCGAGAAAAACACACTTCTTAGACCTAAACTCTAGCTTGCGCTTGTTGTATGGACGGAGGTGAGGCCAACATGCACACCCAAACACTTTGAAGAAAGTGTAGTCCGGAATCTCATTAAGCGGAAGCTCAAGCGGGGTTTGCATATTCAGAAGCCTCGAGGGAAGCCTGTTTATAAGAAAACAAGCTGTAGAGAAAGCATCACTCCAGAACCGAAACGGACAGACGCATGAGCTAGCAAGGTTAAGCCAGTTTCAACAAGATGACGATGCTTACGCTCGGCAGCACCATTCTGCTGATGTGTGTGGGGGCATGACACGCGGTGCGAAATCCCAAGTTTGTTAAAAAAACGAGTTGAGGTTGTGGTATTCACCCCCCCCCCCCAGTCGGATTGGACATGGATGATTTTCTGCTTAAGAAGATGCTCAACGTGTGCTTGAAACTGAATGAAGACATCAAACACATCAGACTTACACTTAATAAGATATAACCAAGTGAAACGGCTGTAAGCATCAATGAAACTGACATAATAATTGTGACCACTAACAGATGTCTGGGCATGGCCCCATACATCAGAAAACACAAGCTCAAGAGGATGTTTCACAATACGACTAGACTCTGAAAACGCAAGTTGATGACTCTTGCCCTGCTGAGAGGCATCACAAACAGTTTCAGCAGTTTTATTGGACACAACTGGTAGATCATGACGATGCAAAACATGTCGAACTATGGGAGCCGCCGGGTGACCAAGGCGCGCATGCTAGTGTGTAGGCGACACACGAACACCACTGAACACCTGAGAAGAAGACGGCGTGGAAGATGAGCGCGGCGCATCAAGTGCATACAGGCCATGGCGAAGACGACCGCTAAGCAGAACGGCCCTCGTGTCCTGATCCTTGATAAAGAAACGAAAAGGGTGAAACTCAGCAAGGACATTATTATCTCGAGTAAGTTGAGGAATGGACAACAAACTACGTGTAGCAGAAGGAACACGAAGGACACTAGATAGATGCAATGTGCGGAAGTTGTGTGCAAGGAGAGAAGCCTGACCAACATGGGAGATGCGCATACCTGCTCCACTAGCGGTGTGCACCTGATCATGACCGCGATATGGCTCCTGAGTAGAGAGCTTACCCATCTCACCGGTTAGGTGGTTGGTAGCTCCAGTGTCCATGTACCATGCAGGATCAATGGAGTATGATGGAGTATGACCATGATCATGACTCGTCACGGCAGCGGCGGCCTGCTTGTCGTTCCCCTTGCCGTTGTTGCCGAGACTCGGAAAGTCCTGCTTGTAGCGACGATGACAGCGAGAAGCAATGTGGCGCTCCAAGCCACACAACTGGCAGGCCTGTTGGGCACCACAAGAAGAACAACACGCCACTGGCCGGTTACCACCTGTGATGGTCGGAGCGTTGCCCCTCGAGGCTGGTGATGAAGGCAACGACGGTTTTCCTCCTGACGATGATGACCGCTGAGGCTTGCCACGTGTTGCGGCATTGGCGGAGGCAAAACTGGGGGAGGCTCGGCGCGCCTTAATGCGCTGCTCACGGCCAAGCAGACGGGCATAGAGCTCACGAGGTGGAAGCGGGTCATCGCGACCATGAACGTTCTCGATGAGATTGTCATAATCATCATCAAGCCCATTTAGTACGAAGGTGGTGAACTCCTCATCCTGCAGCGACTGGCCGACTGAGGCCAACGTGTCGGCGAGACCCCGCATCTTGTTGAAGTAGTCGGTGATGCTGAGGTCGCCAAGCTTCGTCTCACCCAACTCGGTGCGTATAGAGTGAGCACGCGCCTGAGATTGATAGGCAAAACTGGTGTGAAGCGCCGTCCACGCCTCCCGGGACGTAGCGGCGAAGATGACCAGCGACGAGACGCTCGGGGTGAGCGAGGACTGGATGGCGGAGAGGATGGCCTGATCCTGAGCCACCCAGGTGTGGTATGCCGGGTGGTGAGGGGGTGGACACGGTATGGACCCGTCAACATATCCCTCCAAGTAGCGGCTCCGCAGAAGAGGCAACACCTGGGCACGCCAGGACAAGTAATTATCCGGCGCAAGCTTCACCGGTAGCAGATGTGAAAAGTAGAACGGCGACGGCGCGGCGACCGGGTCGGCATGAGAAGCATAGGGGAACCCGGGAGGACCAGCGGCAGAGGCGCCGTAATTCGACGCGGCATGAGCCCCATAGGGCGACACGACCGCAGTTCCGGGAGACTGCTGCTGTGGCACGGCCGCAGCCCCGTACGATGGCTGCAGCGAGGCAGCCGCACCCCCTGTATAGGAGGCCGCGGCCCCATGCGGTGCTGGGCAGGCCGCGTAGGGTCGCAGGGGAGGCGACGGCGACGGCCCGTAGGGGTGGCTCGGTGGCGCCGCCTGTGGTTGATGCGGAGGCGGCGCACCAAACACCGGCCATGAAGACGGCGGCAGCGGCGGAGCGCCATACAGGTGATGACCATAGGGCGAGGGCGCGGCAGCGCCGTAAGACGGTGGCGCGGCGACGCCGTAGAACGATGGTGGTGCAGCGGCGTAGGACGGCGGCGCAGCAGTTTCTGCCGCGATCGGGGCTAGGTCACCCGAAGACTCGCCATGCGGGCGAGATCCGATCGGAGACCCAGGCGGCGGCGGGGCCCCATAGGCCGCCGCGAGAGGCCTGGAGGCGAGGAACGGCGACGTAGGGGCGAGAACCGGTGCGACGGCGGCCGCGGTGACGGTGGTCGGCGCAACGGCGGCGGCGGCGGCGGGAGCAGCGGAAGACATCGTAACCTAAACTGATATCATGTAAAACAAAGTATTTTGGGAACTGCACGACACCCCTAACTCGGGGTGTGGCTATCTCATTATATAGAGGTACCCAGGGGTACAATACAATGTTACAATACAGATAGACAGAGGCTACGTATATACAGTCTAACAGTGCGGTGGGGCATGGAGGGATGATCGGGGCGGCAGCTAGCAACGGCGGTGGGGGAAGGTTGAGGGGAGGGCGGGGCGGCGAGGCGAGGCGGTGGGTGCTGGTGGCAATCTGTTGGGACGGGGCAGGCTGGGGCTGCGGGGGAAGAAGAGAGGGAGGTTGAAAATGAACAATGCAATCTGTTTTCGGACCGTTGGGTTAAGATCTACTCCCTCCGTTCCTAAATATAAGTCTTTGTATAGATTTCACTATGGACCACATACGGATGTATCTATACGTATTTTAGAGTATAGTTTCACTCATTTTGCTTCATACGTGGTCTATAGTGAAATCTTTTCAAAGACTTATATTTAGAAACGGAGGGAGTAGTGGGCTAGTGGCTCCTGTGAAATTGAATGATGGATGAAGAAATTTCGTCCCAGAAAAAGTTGCAGGGAGAGATAGAGAGAAAGGGACACGTAAAAGTGGCTCCGCATACATTTTCATCCTTCCCGAGTGAAACAGACTTTGAAACAGTGGAGGGCGGCTGCAAGATGCCAAGATCCACCACCATAGATCCAGGAGTGGCCGGGACCCCGAGCAGCCAACCAGACACCGTCAGAGGCTGTAACACCCATGCACAGCACAGCACAGCAGCGCCGTCCGCCGTAGAAGATGGAGGAGATCGGTCGGTCGATGGATGCAGGTCAAAGACACGAGCACAGTGCGCGCCGAGGAGGAACAGTTTCTCCCCTAGAATCAGAAACCTAGAATGACTGTGCGCCGCACGTCCAAACATTCGTGCCCGTCATGCATAGTTGCTGCATGAGCGCACCCACACATGCATGCTTCCCTGAATACATGGGCGGCTCTGTTCCAGAGGCCCCCCTACGACTTTGACCACCACCACCCTTATCCTAGCCTAGCTAGTGCCGCATGCAGCTGGCCTTCACCACACCAGCGCGGGGCTATTTTTGTACCGTTCGGTGGAACCAACGAGTCGGTGCGTGCAACCGTAACTTGTTTTGTAGTAGTAATAATCAGGGAGATCGATCGACAATCGACATGCCTGGCTCTTGCTGGTTCAAAAAGCTGGCGAAGATCATTTCATTTGGATGCATGGCGACGCACAATGATTCCGTCCCGATCCATATGCATCCTGGTCCAGCCAAGCCAGCGTCGCACTAAAGCGAGCGACGAGTGCGCGCGCGCGTGTGTCGAATAGTTGAGCCATGCTAGCGTGCCCACTCTCCAAATTCCAAAAGGAACGCGACCACTCTACTGCCCTATATGCGCAAGTGCAACCAGCACGGTGTGCTACACGACACGCTACATCCTGGAAGAATTTACCCTGCCATTTCGCCTTGGCCGATTGGATGTTTCACCACTCCGGGCAGAACGGACAAGGTTTCAGCGTCCCTGCCTGCCTTTTTCTGCTTCCCTCTAGCGACTAGAGAGTCTAGAGGCAGGGCAGAGAGCAGACATCAGAATCCTGCTCGCTGTAGCATATTTTCCTGTTCCGCGATGCAGGAGAGAGAAGGAGCGAACCTTCCTCTTCTGTTCACGTTTGGAGGTTTTTGATCGATGGATGGATCGATCGAAATGCGCACGCAAACGGAAGCCCATTCCGCCATGTCTGTGCTCGATCCTACTGCTTCATTTCATTCCATTCATGGAGACAGGGGCTGGATAGACCCCTCGCCATGATATTCTGCTCTGAGCTTGCTTGCTTGCTTGCCTCGATCGGCTTCTTCTCTTGTCCATCCATGTCGAGCCATGCGGCACGTACAGTGCTGTGGCAATCTGGCATCGCGATTTGTATCCGCACCCAACTAATTGGGAAAACGATGTGACCTAAGCTGCTTATTAAACTCATCATTCAGTGTCATGAAAATCTTCCAGCGATAGATTTGTTTAAAAATTTACAACAAGGTGAGAAGTAAACTAGGATGAATTGTAGGTTGATGCTTGGCCAAGTTGGATTGCCAAAAATTCACGTTCAATGAACGGAAAAAGGGGGCTACTCCTCCTATGCCATTCATTCACGTAGGTAGGTGACCCGACCGACCAAGGGACCAGGATCCCTGCGCCGGTGCGTGTGAGATCGAATCAACCTCACCTCTCGCTTGCAATCAGAATTCGATCGGATGCGAGGTTTGTACAGCACGGTGCACGGGCCCTGCCGTCCTGGCTGGGACCCGAGCCGCACCATACTCACCATGCCACCTATTTATATCCACGTTCCTCTCACCCTTCTTCTTCTAGGTAGCAGCAGCTCTCACATCGCATTCTGAATCTCTGACAACAACTTGCTTCCCTTGCTGATCCAGTAGTACGACATGGTGGAGGAGGAGGAGGAAGCTTCGGCGGAGCTGATCAGCCCCAGGATCTCCTTCTCCCACGACCTCGCCGCCTTCGCGGCCGCCGCGGCGTGCCCGGCGACGACGCAGCCCGAGCCAAGGCGGTCGGACGCGTCCCTCATGTCGCGGCGGAGGCGGCGGCGCGCGCCGGAGCCGGAGTTCGACTTCGCCAACGCGGCGGCCGCCGACGTCGCGCCGGCCGACCGCCTCTTCGCCGACGGCAAGCTGCTCCCCGTGCCGCCGCTGCCGCCCACCGTCCCGCACGCGCGCTGCGCCAAGGCGACGAGGCCGGCGCCGCGGTCGTGGGCGTCCCCGTTCACGCGCAGCAGCAGCGTCAACTCCGCCAGGGCGGCCGCGTCATCGGCGTCGTCGGCGTCAGGGAGGTTCACCTGCCCGGCGTTCCCGCTCATGCGGAGCCGGTCCACCGGCTCTGCGGCGGCCGCGGTCGGCGCCCACCAGCGGCCGCATTGCAGGAAAGTCGCTCCGACGACGACGGCCGCACCTGCCAGCAACAGCAACGGCGGAAGCGGTGGTGCGAGATCGGTTTACTACTACGGATACGGGGGTGGCAGGAACGGCAGCGACGGCCATGGTGGCGGCGGGGTCCGGGTGAGCCCGGTGCTGAACGTGACGTCCATCGGCACGAGCGTGGTGAACATGCTGAGCCACCTGCTGTGCGACTGCGGCGAGAAGGCCAGCAAGCAGCAGAGCAGGGGCTTCGGGGTGCGTTGCTGGGTAACCAGATAGTACCAGCAGTTGTACACAAGTTAAGGGCACTCGTTAATTACTGATTGATTGTCCACTTGTCGCCATGGTTGCTTGTAAGTAAGTAAGATCGAAAGATCAACCGATCCATGTGAATTCGAGACCGATTGATGGGTTCAGTGCGTCTATGCGACATGCATGGGATGGGAGGAGGCCCTTTTGGTTGTGTCGTTGGTTAGTGCCAAGGCATGGATAGATAGAGCGGGGGTTGAGAGGGATGTGCATGTGGTGTTGTAGGGGAGGAAAGAAAGACGAAAGATGATTCATCGGCCATGAGAGACCGATGGAGTGCATGGGGACTGGGTGTCCCCAGCCGGCCGGGTTTCCTGCGGGGCTGGGCTTGCTTGGCGTCGCAGCATGTCTCTGTCTCTCGCACGCACGGAACACACAGTTTTAGTACTACTTATTTGGTTGCAAGTGGTGTCATACTTTATCATGTGTCAATCATGGAGTACGTATATAATGTACAGGATCGTCTACTTGTTTGATCGCGTAAGCGCAACATTTTGCAAGCGATCCGAATGGTTTCCTCGTACTTCCATTCTTTGCGGCGCGCTCGAGTAAGCAGATCGAGTCGTTGGTAGGACACCGGCAGCGGCGCTCTCCCAGCATGTCTCACCGGCCGGCAGCGCGACGTGGAAGGAGGCGAGCCTTAACTACGGGAGGTGAGGAGGATGGAGGGCCGGGATCACCGACCGGCCACTTGGTGGGCGGCGGACCTGGCCCCATGCCGCCCATGCTGGCTATCGGCTCAAACAATTGATTTTTGCTGTGAAAATGGATTAATCTTACCTTGCTTAAAAAACAACAACAATTGGTTCCTCTGTTCTGAAGAACTCATCACGGTGAAATTTCTGATAAATACTTTATTGAAAATTTCTAATGAACTAGACAGATTCATGGTGCGCATGTATCTTGAGCCTATCTTACACGCACCGATTTATTAGCACAGTTTTCTACGTCGTTTAATTAGAGCAGCAGCACGAACCACCATTGACTGGTTCACAGTGGCTCTTTTTGAATTCGAAAAATGAGCAGTGGTTCCTGCACGCCTCTTCGGATTCATGGCCTTTCTCGCAGCTTGCAAGACGCACACACAAGTTCAAGGGGATTGGTTTTGTTGAACCTATGCATGAAAAAGTATGGCAGTGTCAGCATATATAGATTACTTAAGTTACATGGGTTAGTTTGAATTACACACGCAAAGGTGTGCACATGCTTTAAAATGAATACGAAAATATATCGACAAGCGACTGTAGTACCTGCATGGCATGATAATAGGGTGGTAGACGTCATCACAAGAGCTACCAAGAGTAGGGCTCTTGTGTTGTTCTTGATAAGTTCCATGAGGAATGGTTTCTTGTTTCTTTATTTCTATCGTATGTGCAGGTATCCTTGTAGTTTGTACTTGTCAACCTATGCCTGTTGTGCTGGTGTTTATATAGGCATGATCAGACCTGGGAGGATCAGTTCTTGCCCTTCTAGTTTTGGCTGGAGTTGATTAGTACTTATAAAACTGAATAGATATATACCAAAGTATTTTTTTTGATTGAAACAAGGATATATACCAAAGTATATATTGTGGATAAGTTGTTATTAATTGGTTCTTAAGTTATGCTATTTGAAATTATTTGGTACTTTAAAATGACATGCATATCACACAGTAAAAATTATCTTCGACATCGCTTGTTATCTTCTTAAAAAGGTGGATTATTATTTGCTCTAAATATTGGTGAATGTATCTAGTTAATGTTAGGTGCTCTTAAAGTATATGATCTAGAATCTCTTGTTACTAATAGGATCCTCATATTTGTTTTTAGCATTTATCGTGATATTTGAAATGACAAATAGAATAATTTTTTAGGCTAAGTGATAGTACCAACAATATGTTATTCGAATAGAACAAAGGTATACTAATTATGAATCTATGTGGAGCCTGCTAGGTCAAATGCCAAAGCAGACAAAGCACTCCACACGTTAAGATATGTCCCCAACGCTCGTGGATATACACTTTATCGGTGTGTAGCAGCCCAATTTAGTTTCGAGAAATTCAGTAAATTCAATACTGCAACCAACGCACATGCCTGACAGTATTTATTTATTAGGCTACAAGATACCACAACACGGAGAGAAAATCAGCAACACTACTTGGGTGTAGCCTATAAGATTACGTGTCTCTAACCAAACCGGTGGATTGAATGTCTTCGGTCGCTAAGGTTCAAAACAAAAAACTATAAAATAAATAACACAATCTACTTTTGTGTACTAGAGCACCATACTCTACAAAACAATTACTCAATTAAAACTTGCATGACAAGGGGTTCATGTATGATTATAATCGATCGCGAATCAGGTCATGATGACGAGCACCTAAGGAAAGATGGATGTGGCGGCTCCAACCGAGGTGGTGGCCTTGGCCCATAGTGTCCTGCCCGACGTGGATGACAACTCCCCTCATTATCTTCCTCCAAAAAGGTTGTAACAGATCTTGAGATAGAGGCTAGGCACAACCCTCAAATGCTCATGGATCTGAATGGAATTGCTTGATGACATCTAATGGTGGCTAAGGCTCTCTCCCCTCTTGATGAAACATATACATGGTCAAACCAACCTCCTCATTTGTGTATCCTCCTCATATCCTTTGGAACCAAGTGCTATTAGTTGGTCTTGAGGTCTTCAATACGTTCCTACTTGTCATCCCGCGGATCCAACACGTCAAATGACACCCAAAACGGTGACCAGACAGAGAAGTTCTAGATGCTTTTACGGTCATTCACATGCGGTACTAGCCTAGGTAGGACAGTATATGGTCAGACCAATGCTCTGCTTAACCTCTGTCCTTTTCCCCGGCTTGTTGATTTAGTGCTTTGGTTGTAGATTATGCATACAACATTGGATTGAGATGATCCAAAAAGTAAAGTTGTTCGACTTGAAAAGATGGAAAACTTTCATTTTGAATGAAAAGTTAAATTCAAGGTCATCTTGAGGGCGCTCATTTTGATCCACCAAATAAAGTTGTTGGTTCTCCATCTTGCTATGAAACTGGCTCTATTTACTGGCGGAAGTCCATGAGGGATAAAATTCAGTAAAACCCTACAAAGCATAGAAAGAAACCAAACAAATTAAAAGGACACAATTAGTGGGATAATCCAACATGAGTCTCTAGAATATCATGATTAAACTCAAGAAAATATGAGTACAAAATGCACTAATCAAACCTCTCTCTTGACGCTAGTGGAATATTGTTTGTTGGTCCATGGGCTTCTTTCGATCTATTTGTTATGTCGTTGTTTTGTTTCATTTGTTAGACTATTTCTTCCAGTTACACAGATGATTATCTTTTTCATAAGAACATATTTCGATAAAGAGTTTGAAAATGCATTTGGACTAGATAGGAAATAATATCGTGACACCATAAAACTGAAGAATCGTCTAGAAACCAAAAAAGAGGGCCAATCCCATTTGCCAGCACAGAATAATATTTATACAGGATCGTACTAATGCCAAAGCAAACCAAGCACAACCAACATTTGATACGTTAGAGCATCTCCAGCCGCGCCCCCAACACGCCCTCCACAGGCGATATTTTCGCGCCGGCGCACAAAAATTGGCCCAGCCACGTCCCTAGAAGCCCATTTTTCGCCGGCTCGGGCCGAATTTGGCGCCGGCAAACCCAAGCCGAACCCGGCGAGCTGGGGGGCGCTCGGGGGCGCCGGGTGAAACGGTTTTGGCGCGAACTAAACGCGGGCCCCCGAGTCTCCTCGTCGCCTCGGTTCCCGCGGGGGGAATCAATGCCAAAGCTGCGGCGCGCTGCCGCGCCCGTCAGCATCCATTGATGCCTCACGGGCGGCGCAGTGAAGGCGCGACACCACACGTATGCCCGGCGGCCACGCAGACGCCGCCCGCCCGTGGCTATAAAAATCCTACCCCCCGCCGGTGGACGCACACTTCCCCTCTCCTCTCCTCTCCTCTCCACCTCCGGCGCTCCTGCGTGCCTCCTCTCTTTCTCTCCTCTACGCCACCATGTCGATGCACCGCCTAGGCGCTGCTGATTTCCGCGGAGTCCACGAGCGCCGCTCCGGCGTCTTCTCCTCCGAAATCTCGTTCGGCGAAAAACGGCTCAGTCTCGGCACCTTCGACACCGCAGAGGAGGCGGCCCGTGGGTACGGCGCGGCGGCGTGGCGCCTCCGGCGGCCTCGTTGGGATATGAATTTCCCCGACGTGTCGACGAGCCAGCGCGCGCAGGATCTCGCGCATCTCCCGCGGCTTTTCACCGACGAGGATTGTCGTGACAACCGGAGGCGGCAGCGTCGCCCAACGATCGCGGAGATGGACGTGGAAGCCATGGCGGAGTGGCGCGAACGCTTCCCGCAGGACATCATCAATGAGCGTCAGTTTTACAAGCAACGGAGGACGGAGAGGGAGGCGAGGAGAAATGAGCGAGCCGCCTATCGGGAGGACAAGCGTGCGCGGAAGCAGGCCGCTCAACTGAACACGTCGTCCTGGGACTCCGAGGACGAGCGGCATGCTGACGCCTACTTGCAGACGTCGGAGGAGGACATTACCGAGTTGGAGCTGGAAAACGACGAGTAGTTGATCTTTTCTTTTAACAGGCTTTGCTATGGTGAACTATCTATGTAATAATCATTTTCATTATGTATGCTATGGTGAATTATCTATGTATCATTTTCAACTTGCCGGCGTCGTCGGTGAGGAAGGAGGCGAGAGAGGGGTGTGCTAGGGGCAATGACCAGCGGGCCCGGGGAGGGGTTGGGGGTTGAAAAATGAAAAATCTCCGTGGGAGGGGAGGGGAGGGGGGGGCGGAAACGGCCCCAGCGCCGATTGTATCGCCAGCTCGCCCCCAGAAGGCGATTTTTATGCGTCCTGGGGGGAGGGTTGAAGATGCTCTTACAAGGCAAACATGCTTACCGATGGAAAAAGAAGGGTACATGAAAATTGCTTCTATGAGATGATCATAAGCTGCCAGTTTATTTTGGAATCACTGGAATAAAGTAATCATTGAAGGAGAGACAACTTGTGTTGCTAAATGCTTTAGGATGTTTATAAGGCTAGTCATAATAGGAAGTAACTTAGACTAGTGTAATGCATATGATAGAAGTATATGTTACTACCTTCATAATGCAAAGTAAATAAAAAGTAGTATCATAGATGATTGCATTTATTAGATTGTAGATTTATTTTGTTTTAGGTTACGTTATGTTATAATAACATATTACGTTACTCTAAACACCTCTCTCCTTATTAACTACATGTCACAATAATAAATTTGTCTTGAAATGAGCTATGTTACTTGTTAAGTTACTGACCAGCCTAAAGACTATTTTCCCTATGTCATGTATATATAATAATATATTTAAGGCGGCAAAGCAGGGGCTTCTTCCATGCATCCGCAATTGTGGAAGAGGGCTCTTCCCTGCCTGACACGTAGCAGTAAACAACAGTGCTTGTGAATAGTACATCACATGATAGTACCTGTAAACAGTGCATGAGGGCGAACAGTACTTAATCGTAAACAATGCAAACAATATTTCTGAAAATAATGCAAACACACATAAAAAGACACAAATGGTAGATACATGTGCAAACAATATTTTTCATGTGAACAGTATTTTAAGAAATAAGAATACAAACAATTTCTTAAAAAGACAAACTAAATTACCAACTATGTTTTGGAGTAAGAGCATCCCACCCGTTGGCCCCCCAGGAGGCGCTAAAAATCGCCCCCTTGAGACGCACCGGCGCAAACCGCGTGTTGGGGACGTTATGCCCCCCAGTCGCGGCGCCCATGATTTTTTTGAAAACTAAAATCCGGCACAAACAAGGCGCAAATTTAACCAAACTTCGGCGAGTTCATACATATTTAAAATATTTTATAAAAGAAAAAAACACTACTAGGCCCGCCGTCACCCTCGCCGTTCCTCGCCGCCCGCCGCCCTTGAAGCTCTGCATGCCGAGGAGCCTGTAGAAGATCACCACGCCGTTCTCGTCCTCGCGCTCACGCTTGCGGGCGGCTATCTCCTCCAGGGCTCGGCGGTGCCGGACCATCTCGTCGCGGAGGTAGTCGTCCGACGCCCACTTTAGGGCGTCCTCATCGAAGAAGCCGCGCTAGACTATGGCCTCGTACTCCGCGGGGAGGCCGGGCTCCGCCTTCGGCCTGACGAGGACGAAGCGGCCAGAGGGGGGGGGAGGAGTCGGCGATGCGGACGCCGGAGCTGCGGGTGCGCTGGCTGACCGGCGTGTCTTGGGGCTCCGGCTTGACGGGGCGGAGGCAGGCAGAGCCGGACGAGCGGTTGGACGAGGAGGAGGACGCCCCCGGGTCCATGCGCCTCGGCGTCCACAAGCTCCCACGCCGGCGGGAGAAGGACGGGGGAGCGGGGTACTCCAGCCTGGGCGTGTTGCCGCCCTCGATGTACTCGAGGACGGCCTCCAGCGTGCGGCCGGGCACGCCCCACCGTCGGCGGCGGCCTTCGGAGTTGAGCCTTCTGGAGGGCACGACGCCGTTGCTTGCCTCGAGCTGCTCGGCATAGCGGCGACGGAAGTAGGGCTCCCACAGCGGGCTGTCGGGGACGTACCGCGGGCCTTCCCTCGCCGCCTGCGGCAGAGAGGCGATCTCCGCACGCCGCGCCGCGCCGGTGGACGGCGGTGGCGCCGGGACTCCGCCGGCGCTGATCCTCCACGCCCCGGTCACCCGCATGTCCGGCGTTTTGGTGTGAATATGAGCAGGGTTTAGGGAAGATTTTGGGGTTTACACTGGACGATTCTCTCAACGCCCAGCACATTCGAGCCACCCACCGCGGGCCACTCTCGAACTCTCTATCAAGTCTAGAGGGCTCGGTTAGACACATCCAGAAATCACGTCACATCCATTTCTCCTATAAAATGCGCACATACACACATGGACGTCCTCCGTCGCCTCGCACATTCCGACACATACATACGGCTACTACTACTAGCGATTGCAAGAAAGAACCCGACAAGTTTGAAGGAGAGAGCAGCGATCACTCACCGAACTAGCGATTCAGCGAATGGCTCTGGCGCCGAGCAGCGGCGTGCTGGGTAACCCGCTCTCAATGGACTTCTGGGCGGACGCGGACCCTTTCGGCGGCGCCGTTCGCGCCCTCGCGGAGCGCTGCCCCGTGCCCACCAACGTCCGCGTCGACTGGAAGGAGACGCCCGCCGCGCACGTCTTCACGGCCGACCTCCCCGGCGTCCGGAAGGGCGACGCCAAGGTGGAGGTCGTGGACGGCGACGTGCTCGTCATCAGCGGCTAGCGCGCAAAGGAGGAGGACGGTGGCGGCAAGGACGAGCGGTGGCGGCGGCGGGGTCCGGGTGAGCCCGGTGCTGAACGTGACGTCCATCGGCACCAGCGTGGTGAACATGCTGAGCCACCTGCTGTGCGACTGCGGCGAGAAGGCCAGCAAGCAGCAGAGCAGGGGCTTCGGAGTGCGCTGCTGGGTAACAAGATAGTACCAGCTGTAGTACACAAGTTAATCGCACTCGTTAATTACTGATTGATTGTCCACTTGTCGCCATGGTTGCTTGTAAGTAAGTAAGATCGAAAGATCAATCCGTCCATGTGAATTGTGACCGATTGATAGACAGAGTATATTGCTTCGTGCATGCATGGGATGGGAGGAGGTCCTTCTGGTTGTGTCGTTGGTTAGTGGCAAGGCATGGATAGAGCGGCGGTTGAAAGGGGAAGAAAGGGATGTGCATGTGGTGTTGTAGGGAGGAAAGAAAGACCATTGATCCGATCCACCATGAGAGACCGATGGAGTGCATGGGACTCGGTGTCCCCGGCCGGCCGGGTTTCCTGCGGGGCTGGGCTTGCTTGCCGTCGCAGCATGTCTCTGTCTCTCGCACGGAACAGACACTCCTTTTATTACTCCAGTCATACTTTATCATCTGCTGGTCAAGTACTCCCTCCGCCCCGAAATATGATAGTACTACCAGTGTACACGATCATGTGCTTGTTTGGTGCGCAGAAACGTAGAGTACGTCCGCGCTGGCGTACGTTTTGCAAGCGATCCCAAGGGTTTCCTCGTACTTCCATTCTTCGCGGTGTGTTCCGGTAAAGCTGATCCTGGCAGTTGGTAGGACATCGGCAACGGCGCTCAGCCCGGATGTCTCGCCGGCAGCGCGACGTGGAAGGTGGCGAGCCTTAACTACGGGCGGTGAGGAGGCTGGAGGGCCCGGGATCACCGAGCGGCCAGTGGCGGAGCTAGCATTTGAGAACAGGATGGTCCGCCTCCCTTTTTTTTATAAAAAATATACATGTGAACGTTTTAAGTAATTACCAACATCACATAGAAATAGATCAATATGGTCTTACAAACGCACTAAAAATCTCAATTAAGTTTAAGTTTTGCAGAAAGAAATCTACATTGTACATACTATATGGACCATAGTACAAACCTTGAGAAGTTATTTGAGGAAGAAATGATGTGCAAAATTATGCATGTGTTCGGTTCATCTACAGGATAGCATAGCACAGCAAAAAAAAAAACCTAAGTCAGAAATTGGGGAATCAGAAATTGGTAAGCTGATAAGCCTACAAGGGAATGCATTGCACTGTTAAAAATATATGAAAACAGAAACTGAATAACACCGACCTAAGAAATATACTTTGCAAGTGTCATACCATGGTCTGGAAGCCCAGCCACTCGAGGTGCTTCAATTGCCTTGGCTACTCAGCCAAGATGACCACCAAGTTCCTCACACTCCTGATAACAGACGGCAATTCTACTTCATCTCATCATCGAACAGCACAAACAGGGGGGGAGCAAGATCTGCACTTACACTTGCAGGAGAGTTAGACGCCCGGGGGCAGGGGCGCAGCCGGGCAGGGCAGGGACACACGCAGCTCGCAGGGGGCGGGAAGGAGAGGCGGGATCCTCATCGTGGGCTGGGCTCCGGCCGGTGAGTCGGCGACCGGCGAGGGCGGCGAGCCGGCATCAGGACGAGGCGGCTGTCCCTGGCTCGATGTGGAACGAGGGCGTGGCTGTGGGCTGGGGCTGCGTTGGCTTGGGCCATTTTTTTCTGGCCCAGAGAAAGATCCATAGGTATATGTTGCTCCAAAATCCCAGGATGGGCCGCGGCCCACCCTGACCACCTTGTAGCTCCGCCCATGCGAGCGGCCACTTGCTGGGCGGCGGAGCTGGCCCCATGCCGCCCATGCTCACTATCGGCTCAAACAATTGATTTGTACTGTGAAAATAGATTAATCATACCTTGCTTAAAAAACAACAACAATTGGTTCCTGTGTTCTGAAGAACTGATCACAGTCGAATTTCTGATAAAATACTTCATTGAAACTTTTGCATGAGCTAGACAGATTCATGGCACGCATGTATCTTGAGCCTATCTTACACGCATCGATTTATTACCACGGCCCATCCATTGTTTCTACGTCATTTAATTAGAGCAGCAGCAAGAACCACCATTGACTGGTTCACAGTGGCTCTTTTTGAATTCGAAAAATGAGCAGTGGTTCCTGCACGCCTCTTCGGATTCATGGCCTTTCTCACAGCTTGCAAGACGCACACACAAGTTCAAGGGGATTGGTTTTGTTGAGCCTGTGCATGACAAAGTATAGCAGTGTTAGCATATATAGATTACTTAAGTTACATGGCTTAGTTTGAATTACACACGCAAAGGTGTGCACATGCTTTAAACACTGGTAGAAAAAGAGGCTTCCGTCCAGCCCCATTAGTCGCGGAACTGTAGGAACCACGACTAATGAAGTCTTTAGTCCCGGTTCGGCAGAAGAACCGCGACCAAAGGCCTGCGCCCAGGGCGCTCGGTGGCCAGCTGGTGCACGTGAGGGGCTTTAGTCGCGGTTGGCCCAACCAGGCCAACCGCGACTAAAGGTGCCCAAAGGCCTTTAGTCGCGGTTGGCCAGGCCAACCGCGACTAAAGCTCCTCCCCTATATATACCAGTTCAGCGCACTCACTTAGCCATTTGGTGCCACTTCTCTCCACAAGCTTCACAAGGGGGTGTAGGTTTGCTTTTGGTTCCTCTTATGCACACAAGGTGTTTGATGAAATGCCCCAAGAGCCACACTTGAGGTTCCTCATTCATTTTTTTCCTCCTCGATCGCGGTTAGCAACTTGAACCTTTCATGCATGTGTGTCATTGATAAAATATGCATGTGTGTTGTTCATTGTTTAATTTCTATTGTTTATAGCTAGTTAGTTTAACAAATGCATGATGGTTAATTATATATTTTATATTATAATAATGCAGATGAATCGGCAATGGATGTACGGTAACCGACTCTCCCGCGAGTTCACTACGGGTTTGAAAGATTTCCTCGTAGTGGCTAATGCGAACAAGCAGAAGGGTTTTGTTATCTGTCCATGTGTTGACTGTAAGAATCAGAAGGGTTACTCTTCCTCAAGAGAAGTTCACCTGCACCTGCTTCGGCACGGTTTCATGCCAAGCTATAATTGTTGGACCAAGCATGGAGAAAGAGGGGTTATAATGGAAGAAGATGAAGAAGGGGATGATTTCATCGATGAAAGCTATCTTGCTGATTTCGGTGATACTTTCATGGAGGATGCTGAAGGTGAAGGGGAAGGTGAAGGGGAAGGTGAAGGGGAAGGTGAAGGTGAAGAAGAGGCACGTGATGAGACCGTTGATGATCTTGGTCGGACCATTGCTGATGCACGGAGACGCTGCGAAACTGAAAAGGAGAGGGAGAATTTGGATCGCATGTTAGAGGATCACAGAAATTCGTTGTACCCCGGATGCGATGATGGTCTGAAAAAGCTGGGCTGCACACTGGATTTGCTGAAATGGAAGGCACAGGCAGGTGTAGCTGACTCGGCATTTGAAAACTTGCTGAAAATGTTGAAGAATATGTTTCCAAAGAATAACGAGTTGCCCGCCAGTACGTACGAAGCAAAGAAGGTTGTCTGCCCTCTAGGTTTAGAGGTTCTGAAGATACATGCATGCATCAACGACTGCATCCTCTACCGCGGTGAATACGAGAATTTGAATGAATGCCCGGTATGCACTGCATTGCGTTATAAGATCAGAGGCGATGACCCTGGTGACGATGTTGAGGGCGAGAAACCCAGGAAGAGGGTTCCCGCCAAGGTGATGTGGTATGCTCCTATAATACCACGGTTGAAACGTCTGTTCAGGAACAAAGAGCATGCCAAGTTGTTGCGATGGCACAAAGAGGACCGTAAGTCGGACGGGGAGTTGAGACACACCGCAGATGGAACGCAATGGAGAAAGATCGACAGAGAGTTCAAAGATTTTGCAGCTGACGCAAGGAACATAAGATTTGGTCTAAGTACAGATGGCATGAATCCTTTTGGCGAGCAGAGCTCCAGCCATAGCACCTGGCCCGTGACTCTATGCATCTACAACCTTCCTCCTTGGTTGTGCATGAAGCGGAAGTTCATTATGATGCCAGTGCTCACCCAAGGTCCTAAGCAACCCGGCAACGACATCGATGTGTACCTAAGGCCATTAGTTGATGAACTTTTACAGCTGTGGGGCAGACCTGGTGTCCGTGTGTGGGATGAGCACAAACAAGAGGAATTTGACCTACGAGCGTTGCTTTTCGTAACCATCAACGATTGGCCTGCTCTTAGTAACCTTTCGGGACTGTCAAATAAAGGATACAATGCATGCACGCACTGCTTACATGAGACTGAAAGTGTACATTTGCCAAATTGTAAGAAGAACGTGTACCTTGGGCATCGTCGATTTCTTCCGAAAATTCATCCAGTAAGAAAGAAAGGCAAGCATTACAACGGCAAGGCAGATCACCGGCCGAAGCCTGCAGAACGCACTGGTGCTGAGGTATTTGATATGGTCAAGGATTTGAAAGTCATCTTTGGAAAGGGTCCTGGCGGACAATCAGTTCCGAAGGGAGCTGACGGGCACGCAGCCATGTGGAAGAAGAAATCTATATTCTAGGAGCTAGAATATTGGAAAGTCCTAGAAGTCCGCTCTGCAATCGACGTGATGCACGTTACGAAGAATATTTGCGTGAACCTCCTAAGCTTCTTGGGCGTGTATGGGAAGACAAATGATACAAAGGAAGCACGGCAGGACCAGCAACGTTTGAAAGACCCTGATGACCGGCATCCGGAATGGTTTCAAGGTCGTGCCAGCTACGCTCTGACCAAAGAAGAGAAGGTCATCTTTTTTGAATGCCTGAGCAGTATGAAGGTCCCGTCTGGATTCTCGTCCAATATAAAGGGAATAATAAACATGGCGGAGAAAAAGTTCCAAAACCTGAAGTCTCACGACTGCCACGTGATTATGACGCAATTGCTTCCAATTGCTTTGAGGGGGCTCCTGCCGGAAAATGTTCGAGTAGCCATTGTGAAGCTATGTGCATTCCTCAATGCAATCTCTCAGAAGGTAATCAATCAAGAAGTTCTACCACGGTTACAGAATGATGTGATCCAATGTCTTGTCAGTTTCGAGTTGGTGTTCCCGCCATCCTTCTTCAATATTATGACGCACCTCCTGGTTCACCTAGTCGAAGAGATTTTCATTCTCGGTCCTGTATTTCTACACAATATGTTCCCCTTCGAGAGGTTCATGGGAGTATTAAAGAAATATGTTCGTAACCGTGCTAGGCCAGAAGGAAGCATCGCCAAGGGCTATGGAAATGAGGAGGTAATTAAGTTTTGTGTTGACTTTGTTCCTGACCTTAAGCCGATTGGCCTTCCTCGATCGCGGCACGAGGGGAGACTAAGTGGAAAAGGCACGATCGGAAGGAAATCAACGATATGTATGGACGGCCATTCTCTGACTGAAGCACACCACACTGTACTGACCAATTCCAGCTTGGTGGCTCCATACTTTGAGAAACACAAGAATATTTTACGCTCGGACAACCCGGGGAAGCCTGAATCCTGGATTAGGAAGGCCCACATGGAGACTTTCGGCAGTTGGTTGAGAAAACATTTAATGAATGACAATGATGTTGTAGATCAGCTGTACATGTTGGCCAAGACACCATCTTCGACTATAACGACTTTCCAAGGGTACGAGATAAATGGGAATACATTTTACACGATCGCCCAAGATAAAAAGAGCACCAACCAAAGCAGTGGTGTCCGCTTTGATGCAGCAACCGAGAATGGGCAAAAGGTCACATATTATGGTTACATAGAGGAGATATGGGAACTTGACTATGGACCCTCCTTTAAGGTCCCTTTGTTCCGGTGCAAATGGTTCAAGCTAACAGGAGGTGGGGTAAAGGTGGACCAGCAATACGGAATGACAATGGTGGATTTCAACAATCTTGGTTACCTTGACGAACCATTCGTCCTAGCGAAAGATGTCGCTCAGGTATTCTATGTGAAGGACATGAGTAGCAAACCGAGGAAATGGAAAGATAAGAAAACGATCAGTACATCATGCGATGATCCAAAGCGCCACATTGTTCTTTCAGGGAAAAGAAACATCGTGGGAGTGGAGGACAAGACAGACATGTCAGAAGATTATAATATGTTTGCTGAAATTCCGCCCTTCAAAGTGAACACCGACCCAAGCATTAAGTTAAATGATGAGGATGCTCCATGGATACGGCACAATCGTAAGCAAGCAGGGACACAAGGGAAGAATTGATGTGTAATAATTTATTGTACCAAACTTTGTATTTGGTCGATGAACTGAATGATGTATCAAACCTTTTGTCAAACCTTCAAGGGATTAGTTTTATTTTTCTGATTTTTTTGATATATAATTGTATTTTTAAGATTTTAAAATGAATTAGTTTTATTTTTCTGATTTTAAAAGGAAAAAGGAAGAAGAAGAAAGAAGGAAAAAGGAAAAAAACAGAAGAAAAAAGGAAAAACAGAAGAAAAAAACAAACAGAAGAAAAAAGGAAAAACAGAAGAAAAAACAAACAGAAGAAAAACATAAGAAAAAAACAAACAGAAGAAAAACAGAAGAAAAAAGGAAAAAGGAAGAAAGGAAGAAAAAAAAGAAGAAAAACAAGAAAAAGGAAGAAAAAAACAGAAGAAAAAAATAGAAGAAAAAAGGAAGAAAAAAACAGAAGAAAAACAAGAACTTAAAATGAATTAGTTTTATTTTCTGATTTTTTTGATATATAATTGTATTTTTAAGATTTTAATAACATAAATAAATAAGTAATTAGAAACTTTAATAGCAAAAATAATTATCATAAAGTAAAATAAATAAGTAATTAGAAACAAAATAAAATAAAATAAATAAGTTTTTTGTTGTAAGTAGAAACAAAACAAAATAAATAAAGCAAAAATGAAAACAAAAAACAGGCAAAAAATAAAAAATATGCCACCTACTGGGCCACCATGGCCTGAATACGACTAGAAACCCATTATTGGGCCAGGATTCAGGCCCGCAGGAAGGCCCAGTAGGCCCACAGGCTAATAGTAACAGAATAGGCCCGTAAGCCTGCATTTGAGAGGAGCTCGAAGTGGTGAGCGCAGCCGCGCTTATAAACCACTGTCGAAGCCTCTCGGCTAGCGAGGTGGGACTAAACATCCCACCGCACCGCGCCAGTGCCAGCACAGACCTTTAGTCGCGGTCCGCCACACCAACCGCGACTAAAGGGTAGCTTTAGTCGCGGTCCGCCTCCCCAACCGCGACTAAAGGCTCTTCCTGCGCGGGAACGAAAGCGGCGCCGAAACCCTTTAGTCGCGGTTGGTGTGGCGGACCGCGACTAAAGCTAGCCTTTAGTCGCGGTTGGTGTGGCGGACCGCGACTAAAGCTACCCTTTAGTCGCGGTCCGCCACACCAACCGCGACTAAAGGTCTGCCTATATATACTGCACTTAGCAGTTTCCGCCACTTCCCATTCTTCTCAGACGCCGAAGCCCCCTGCCCCGACGTCGATCGACGCCGAAGCCCTGCCCCGACGCCGATCGACGCCGACGCCGACGCCCTGCCCCGACGCCGACGCCCTGCCCCGACGCCGCCTCCGCCCCGAGTGAGCGCCGCCGCCGCCCGTGCCCTGCCCTAGCGCGCCGCCGCCGCCGCCCCTGCCCTGCCCTGCCCTTGCCCGCCGCCCGCCGCCCGCCGCCCCCCTGCCCGCCGCCCCTGGCCCTGCCCCTGGCCGCCGCCGCCGCCCGCGCGCCGCCCGCTGCCCGCCCCTGCCCGCCGCCCCTGCCAAAAAGGAAACAAGAAAAAAAAACAAGAAGAAAGAAAAAGGAAGAAGAAAAAAAAAGAAAACAAAACAAAACCAAAAGAAACAAGAAAAAAAAGGAAGAAGAAAAAAAGGAAGAAGATAAAAGGAAGAAGAAAAAAAGGAAGAAGAAAAAAAGAAAGAAGAAAGAAAGAAGAAAGAAAAAGGAAGAAGAAAAAAAGAAGAAAGAAAAAGGAAGAAGAAAAAAAGAAGAAAGAAAAAGGAAGAAGAAGAAAAAATGAAAACAAAACAAAACCAAAAGAAAGAAGAAAAAAAAGGAAGAAGAAAAAAAAGGAAGAAGAAAAAAGGAAGAAGAAAAAAAGAAAGAAGAAAGAAAGAAGAAAGAAAAAGGAAGAAGAAAAAAAGAAAGAAGAAAAAGGAAGAAGAAAAAAAGAAAGAAGAAAAAGGAAGAAGAAAAAAAGAAAGAAGAAAGAAAGAAGAAAGAAAGAAGAAAGAAAAAGGAAGAAGAAAAAACAAGAAAGAAAAAGGAAGAAAAAAAAATGAAAACTAAATGAAAACCAAATGAAAACCAAAAGAAAGAAGAAAGAAAAAGGAAGAAGAAAAAAGTAACTTAAAACTTGATAATTAACAAAAAACCGTAAAATTTGATAATTAACCAAATGGCGAGGGTTATACATGTGTGTTGTCCTCGCCTCCCTCTCCGTGACGCCGTCGTCTGCCGCCCCGTCTCGCGCTCTACCGCGACACCCTCTCCCACCCCTTCCTCGCCCCCTCCTTTTGCCACCGCCCTTTCGCCACCGCCACCGCCACCGCCCCCCTTCTTCACTTAATTAATTTTTTTTACTACATGTTTTCAGGACTGACATAATGGCGGACGATAGAGCTGACCCGATTATGGACAACTATGATCCGGACGGTGAAGCACATATGTTCGGCATCATAAACGGCGATATTCTATATGTGCCGACCGGACAAGAAGAAGATGATGTCTCTTCTTATCTGAACCTTGACGGTGAAGATGAAGGGCGCCGTCAGCAAGATGATGCCGAACAAACGTCGATAAACGACGATCTTCAAATGGAAGTAGCAACCACCTCCGGCGCCGAGGTATATATATACATTGAGCCTCTGGTGATACAAACTAACTGATTTGAATAAATATGTGTGTACTAACGGGCGCGACTCTCTTTCTTATTTTAGCCCTCGGCCGGATCGTCGAAACAATCGAGTACGTCGTCAAAGCGTGGCGCAACCAAGACGATGAAACAAGGAGAAACATGCACCATCGACGTTGTCGACAGTGCAACCGGCAGGCCGCTGGAGCCCCGCAAGAACGCCATCAAGTTTGTCATCCAATGCGGAGCCGTTGTTAGAGACAACGTCTCGATCACCGTCCAGGAGTGGAATGAGCCAAAGAAGGCACGAATTGCTGGTTTCACTTTTGTCGATAAGAGAACAAAAAAAGATTGCTTCAAGAAGCTTATGGAACATTTCGTTCTACCTCCGGAATACAACAAATTCGATGAGGAGGGTAACAAGATTGAGGAAAACAAGGAGAGGAGGAGGCTAGTCAAACAGTTCGCTCTTCATAAGATGGCCGACGCATTCCGGAAATTCAAGCAAAATCTAAACCATGACTTTGTCAAGCAGAACAAGACTCCGGATTTCAAAGGACAATATGAGAAACTGAAACATGATTGGCCAGAATTTGTGAAGCAAAAGAAATCGGAGCAGTTCATTCAAATATCGAAAAAAATAAGGAAAATGCGGCTAAGAAGGAGTACAATCATATTATGGGGCCAGGAGGGTATCGCCTTTGGCAGCCTAGGTTGGAGAAGATGGAGAACGAGCTGAGGGCGCGAGGAATCTGTCCAGGTACGGAGGGATGGGACCCAAGGGCCAAAAGCTGGTGGTACGGGCATGGGGGAACGCTGAACCCGGAGACAGGGGAGTGTGTTTACCAGGGCAAAATAATTAAACCCACCCAAGCCCTTATTGACGCAATGAGGGATGCTCAAGAGGGGAAGATCAAGTTCAACAGAGAGAACGACGCACTGACAAAAGCCCTCGGCAATCCTGAACACGGAGGACGTGTACGAGGCATGGGGCACATTCCGTGGAAAATAGGGTTCCCCCAGAACGATGACCCGTACGGTTACAGAAGCCGTAAGAGAAAGATGGATCGGGAAGCAGATGTTGTGGCGCGGTTGGCATCGGAAATGGATGTGATGAAGAAAACCGTGAGTGTACTAGTAGCCGAAAGAGATGCAGCTTGGGCGCAGCATGAAGATCATCCAGCGGATCTCGAAAGCCAGCAGCGGAGAAGCAGCGTGGCTTCCACGGAGGCCCCACCGGCTGGTGCAGATGCACCGACGATCGAAATTACTGCACCGGAGCCTCTGGTGGTCGAAATTACTGCACCGGAGCCT
The DNA here is from genome assembly GCA_032464435.1 of Aegilops umbellulata. Lineage (NCBI taxonomy): Eukaryota > Viridiplantae > Streptophyta > Magnoliopsida > Poales > Poaceae > Aegilops > Aegilops umbellulata. The sequence goes on along the minus strand of CP136060.1, from coordinate 641,927,478 downwards.
CCTCGCTACCCCGTGGACGATATAAAGGAGAGGAAAGAATGTCATCTGTATTATCCTATCGGGAACATGTCCATGAAGGTAGCCATCGGCAGTGCTTTACCATGTTTACCTGGAGCACTCCACCACAACAACCCCATTCAAGATGGCTATGCTCGTGTCACGGTGGAGGACATAGTCCAAGGGTTTGAGGACCTGGAGATTGACATTGCTACACCTGAAGGGGAGAAAAGACTTGGAGATGTCAAGCGCCATTTCATTCTATGGCAAAAGAAGTTTATCAAGTTTCCAGGCGAGGCGCCAAGGACAACAAGTCCACCCCCCTACGGTGGTGGTGGTGGCGGTGGCGGCGGTGGTGGTGGTGGTGGTGGTGGTGGCGGTTCACCTACACCTCCGGCACGTCAGCCGACGCCTCCCAGTCCACAACGTCCGGCGGGTGATCAGACGCCGCCCCCCAGTCCTCGTCCGGCGGGTGATCAGACGCCGCCCCCCAATCCACCTCCGGCAAAGAAGCAGAAGCAGTCCTAGATTATTAACCCGGACCCTTATGTACCTAAGACCACAAAGGTACCGGAGCCATCACTGAAGCCTCTCCCCACAAGGCCTTGGGAACGTAGTGCCGAGGAAACTGCCGCGGCCGCGGCTGCTGATCTTGAGAAATGGAAGGCGGACTGCAAGAAGAAAAGAGAGCCCGAGCCCAAGCCAGTATTTTCTGATGAGCAAAAGAAGTGGGCTAAGTCATTTTTTAGCACACCGTCCCAAGCCGCGAAGAATCTGCCTGAGGACTATGCACGTGAACTTCGTAGGCAGGCACTCATGTTGAAGGAGAAGAAAGAGCGGGCGGATGACCCCGATCCGGAACAAAGTAAACGAGTTGCTCAGCTCGGGGAACAAAGTAAACAATCGATTGCCCCGCTTATAGTGAAAGCCGCCGGTCCGGATGACCCCGATATCATAGCAGCTGCGGCAGCACTTGGATTGACTGTAACGAGTGCCAGAGAACAAGCGGACAACTTAGGTATTACTCTCCGTGAACTGTTAGGCCTTGATGAGGCGCCAGTGAAGGAGGTAGTAATTACATATGTGAAGAATGGGCCTCTCGTCGAGCCTGCGCAGAAAGAGGGTCTACCTCCACAAATGAAAGGTCTGCTGAAATGGTACAAGGGTTACATAAAAAATAAAAACGCCAACGAATATATTTATGCGGAAGTTAGATATGAGCATCAATTACAACATTACTATGTACACATTCATCTGAGTGAATTGTTCCAGCTTTTCAATCTGCGCGAGCTCGACAAATCTATCATCAGTTGCTACGTTCTGTAAGTGATTTATTTCTACCCCATCTCGTTCATATTGCCTGCACTATATATATGTCCTAACTATATTGTTGTGTCCGCTATTATACATGCAGAATGAAGATTAAGGAATGCAGAGTAAGGAACATCCATGATGTTGGGTTCATTGACCCACACATCGTTAATGGATATGTGTTGCGGCATCACCCCGCCGACATGGAGGCAGACCTGTGGCAGTTTCTTACAAAGCAGGAACTCAAAAGTGATATTCTATTTCCTTACCATTTTGGGTGAGTGTTTCTGTCTTGAGCACATTCTCTTTTGTTTACTCCATGCATGGTATGTGGCCGGCTAATCGATGAGTTATGCATGACGTACTGTGCATGTATCGTGTCCGCAGGTTCCACTGGATTCTGCTAGTAATTAAAGTTGACACCTCAGAATGTCTCGTCCACGACTCTCTGAATATGGATCCAAAGCTTTGGGGCGACATGAGAAGAATGCTGCAGAAGTAATTATTTTCATTCATTTGCGCTCTATATCGATCGGCCTATTTCGTTCATTTCCTAATATCAAGTAACTAATAACTCTCTTGTTCATTTAATTTTCTTTGCCTCGTAGGGTTTGGAGACGGTTCGTAGATACAAAGGTCGGTGAATTCAAAAAAGAGTTAGAATTCAAAAAGTCAAAGGCTAAGAATGCTGGGGATATTCAGCCAGCGGGGACCAATCTATGTGGATACTATGTCTGTGAGATGATCCGGAGATACACCTCTGAGCGGGTTCCGAGTGATACCAATGCTCAGAGGAATAACCTCCGGATGATGCTTAGTCCAGAAGTTCGCTTCCGACCACTTCAAGAGGAACTAGCTGGATGGTTCAGGAGGGAAGTCCTCCATCCTAAAGGAGAACACCATTACGAGGACGTAGAACTTTATATGCATTAAATTATGTATGGAAACTTGTTCAAAATTGTATATGGTCATCCGATGATATTTAATATATACTGTATATTCCTCTTGAATTCTTTTTGGTTCTAATTTCAAATTTGTTTGAAATTGTACATTCATATGCATGTATGTAGTAGCGTAGAATATGTGAAACTCCTTCAAAATTAAAATAAAGCATAAAAAAAATAAAACAATACAAACTAAACAGAAAACAGGTTTCGGGGGGGGGGGGCAGGTTTAGGGGGGGGGGGGGCTAAAACCCTAAACCTGCGGCGGCCTTTAGTCGCGGTTGGCCAGAAGAACCGCGACTAAAGGTCCTCCGCCCCGACGGCCACCTGGCGCCCACGTGGACGGGCCTTTAGTCGCGGTTCTTAAGCAACCGCGACTAAAGGGGGGGGGGGGGCTTTAGTCCCGCCTGTTTGGTCGCGGTTGCGCAACCGCGACTAATGGCAGTTGCGAACCGCGACCAAAGGCCCTTTTTCCACCAATGAAAATGAATACGAAAATATATCGACAAGCGACTGTAGTACCTGCATGGCATGATAATAGGGTGGTAGACATCATCACAAGAGCTACCAAGAGTAGGGCTCTTGTGTTGTTCTTGATAAGTTCCATGAGGAATGGTTTCTTGTTTCTTTATTTCTACGTATGTGCAAGTATCCTTGTAGTTTGCACTTGTCATCCTATGCCTTTTGTGTTGGTGTTTATATAGGCATGATCAGACCTGGGAGGATTAGTTCTTGCCCTTCTACTTTTGGCTGGAGTTGATTAGTACTTATAAATCGAATAGATATATACCAATGTATATATTGTGGGTAAGTTGTTATTAATTGGTTCTTAAGTTTTGATATTAATTATTTGGTACTTTAAAATGACGTACATATCACACAGTAAAAATTGTCTTCGACATCGCTCCTTATGCTCTTAAAAAAGGTGGATTATTATTTGCTCTGAATATTGGCGAATATAATTAGTTAATGTTAAATACTCTTAAAGTATATGATCTAGAATCTCTTGTTACCGATAGGATCCCAAGAATTTTATTAGTAGTATTGATCACGAGATTTGAAATAATTAAAATGACAAAGAAAATGTTTTTTGAGGCTAAGCGATAATATCAATAGTATGTTATTCGAATAAGAACAAAGGTTTACTAATTATTAATCTACGTGGAGCCTGCAAGGTCTAATGCCAAAGCAGACCAAGCACTCCGCATGGTAAGATACGTCCCCAACGCTCATGTATATAAACTTTATCGGTGTGTAGCAAACCAATTTAGTTTCGGGCAATTCGGTAAATTCAGTACTACAACCAACACACATGACTCGATAATGTAGTTTTTTCAGGCTACAAGATGCTGCAACATGGGGAGAAAACCAACAACACTAGTGTGTGGTCTATAAGGTTAGTCGTCTCTAATCAAAACGGTGGATTGAATGTCTTCGATCGCTAAGATACAAAACATGAAACAATAACATAGATAACACAATCTAGTTTTGTGTACTAGAGCACCATAACCTAAACAAACTATTACTCAAATAAAACTTGCATGACAAAGGGTTCATGTATGATTACAATCCATCACGGAGGTCGTGATGAGGAGCACCTAGGGAGAGATGGATGTGGGGGCTCCGACGGAGATGCTGGCCTTGGCCCATAGTGTTGTGCCCGATGTGGCAGCTCCCCTCACCATCTTCGGATCTTGAGATAGAAGCTAGGAACAACCCCCAAACGCTTATGGATCCGAATGGAATTGCCTGATGATATCTAAGGGTGCCTGGGGCTCGCTGCCCTGTTGATGATGCCTATACATGGACAAGCCAACCTCCTCATTTGTGTATCCTCCTCATCTTCTTTAGACCCAAGGGATATTAGGTGGTCTTGAGGTCTTCAATATGCTCCTACTTGTCACTCCGCATATCCAATAGGTCAAATGGCACCCAAAACGGTGAACAAGCGGAGAAGTTCCAGATGCTTTTGCGGTCATTCCCACATGGTACTAGCCCAGGTACGACCGTGTATGGTCATACCAATGCTCTGCTCATCCTTTGTCCTTTTCCCCTGACTTGTTGGTTTAGTTCTTTGGTTGTTGATTCTACATACAACTATGGATAGAGATGATCCAAAAAGTAAAGTTGTTTGTCTAGACAAGTTGAAAAAATTTCATGTTGAGTGAAAAGTTAATTCCGAGGTCATCTTGGGGTCGCTCCTTTTTTACCCACCAAATAAAGTTGTTGGTTCTCCTCCCTCTTGCTCTTAAATTGGCTCTTTTTACCGATAAAAGTCCATGGGGTATAAAATTAACCCTACAAAGCACAAAAAGAAACGAAATAAATCACAAAGAAACAATTAGTGGCATAATCTGACTTGAATCTCTATAATATAAGATCAAACTCAAGAAAAATGTGAGTACAAAATGCACTAATCAATCATCGCTCTCGACACTTGTGGCATTTGGTTTGCTGGTCCATGGGCTTCTTTCGATATTGGTTATGTCGCTGTTCTGTTTCATTTGCTAGACAATTCCTTCCGGTTAAACATATGCTTATCTTTTCATAAAAACATATTTCAATAAGAAGGTTGAAAACACATTTTGACTAATTAGGAATACATATTGCAAAACCTTAAAACTGAAGAACCGTCTAGAAACCAGAAAAGGGGCAGGTCCCATTTGCACGCACCCCTATGCGCTATTGCTTGCCAGCACATAGTAATATTTATAGAGGATCCTGCATAGTCTAATGCCAAAACGAACCAAGCACAACCTACATTGAATATCTTACAAGGCGGACATGCTTATCGATGGAAAAAGAAGGGTACATGACAATTGCTTCTATGAGATGATGATCTTAGGCTGCCGAGTATTTTGGAATCATAGGAATAAAGTAATCATTCAAGGAGGGACAACTTGTGCTGCTAAATTCTTTAGGATGTTTAAAGACTAATGTCATGTATAGAGATCTAAACCTAGTCTTAAAGAGGACATGCAGGAATGGCTCAACATTTGTAATGCCTGCCATCACAAGAACCTGCCTCCATTGTAATTTTTTCCACCAGAAAAGTGTATGAAAAGGCGTATAGGAGTGTTTCTATTGTTTTTGGCTAAAAAGGAATGCGTTACAAGGCACATGGATATTCACTTGACTAATCTGCCTGCACCAACACACTTTAATTAAAAACAATTTAGTATCACAAGCCTTAACACACATATTATTCCTTTTTATGGCCGAGAAACCCGTTTCCCTCCAGACGCTAAATTTCGGCATCCTAATTCATGCCTCTCCGATTTCAATCTAGATATGATTCTAGCTGATACGAAGACCAAACTTCTATTGCCACTGCTCTCCGGTCTTGATATGATTCAAGAAATTGTGTTACTGGACCACAAAAGAGTTGAAATACATTGTTCACCTTTCTCTATCAGTTTGGAATTTTGGACGAATTGGCCAGAGCATGAATTCGACATGCTATCCGACCCAAGTTTCAAGTTCAAGACCCTGCCAATGCAACATTTAAAATAGTAATATTTGTGGTCTACATTGATCCCACGCTGACGGTGTTATGGTCTAGGGGTGCCTCATCATACCGGAAGCCGACCTGAGTAGGTTGGCCTGGGTCCCCCCGAGGTCGGTTTCTATGATGGGCCGTCGTACATGCCCATGGGCTCTATGAAGAGAAGGATTAAGAAGACTTGGAGTATACGACAAGGAAGCCAGGTGTTGGGGTTAAATTCGGCAGATCTCAGGATCCTATGTGATTGTATGATTGTCAACCCTACAAGTTAAAGCTAGGTATGATTGTCTACCCTACAAGCTAAAACCTCTCGACTTATATAGGGAGCGGGAATACCTAAGGTTTACATGAGGTTGGTTACATCTAGGGATAAACTTTCAATAATACAAATGGATCTTGGAGTATGCGCCAAGTCTTTGGAAGATTCCATCTTGAGCACATCGACCGACATGACAATCTTGGTCCACTTGTTGATGCTCCAGGGGTCCTCAACCTGGCCCACTACAAAGGGGCCAACGTGGTTAGCAGCCCTAATCCAGGACACCGTCAGTAGCCCCTGATGGTCTTTAAGCCGAGGACACTGCACTCCTCGGAGTGGCTTTGTAGGCGAGTTCGATAATCTTGATGCTTCATCTCGATTCCACGTCTGAGGACTCCCTTGGATCCAAAGCTGATTGATTTCTCCTTTTCGGTGCCTTCCTCTACTGTAACCAATATTTTAGTCCGAGGAGGTCCAACCCAAATTTCTCGAGAAGTGTTTTGAGTCTTTGTCGCATCCAAGGATCCTTCCAATCGTTGGTAGCTGAACAGTAAAGTTTTGTAGTGCTGGCACAGGTGGGTCGATTGGGTTGTGCTTTGACAGCTTTTGACCAAAAACCGAACCGTTGTCGCGCACTGTAGAACCAATAGGTCTCATCAGTAGTTATTATGCCGAGTTTACCGTGGCTCAAGCCCATTTCCATTGGCACGTCCCGCCAATAAAGGGTAGTGCTTCAGATTTTCGGCGATATCATTAACAAAATCCCTCGACCCACGCACGCATGTAATGCACATCGTGATTGGGAAATGGCGAAAGTATCATGCCATGCAGTGCCCCTTGGTATTTTTACCCATCTATAAAACGAGATGGATGAATCTAATTCTCCCAACGCTTCCCCCATTGCTTCCAGTACTAGAAATCCCTCAAGCTCAAGCGCACAGAGGACAAAGCCGGACCTCACCTTCCATCCTTTTCCCACCTCCTCTCCGTCCTAGGAAATGTCCAGCAAAGGAAAGAGGACTGCCATGTAGGCAGTCGAGGAGAAAGCAGCCAACAAGAGGGGCCTTTGGCTGAGCTCCACCGTGACCGCTGGCAACATCGCCGAATTCCGGGCGGGTGGCTACCTCCCGTTGCCGGAGGAGGTCAAGTGTCGCTTGCCTCTCATCTGAGACGAGATCCGCTCTGCCTCCCGAGTCCCAGAACCTCGGGAAGGCGAGCGCATAGTGTTCATATCCCACCTCATCCGAGGTCTAGGATTTCCTGTCCACCCCTTTCTCTAGAGTCTTCTATATTTTACGGGATCCAGTTCCACCACTTGCCCCGAACTCCATCCTTCACAATTCCTTGTACATCATTTTTGTGAGACCTTCCTCCGCATAGAGCCACACTTCAGCCTCTGGCTCAAATTGGTCGTCATATCACGGAGTGCGGGGGAGCCGTGATAAGCAAGCTCCATAATGTTATGTGGCTGAAAGGCAAATTCATCAAAACAGTGAAACAATGGCAAGATAAGTGGTTCCACATGGCCGACACACGATCGGAGGAACAGGAAGGGATCCCCGCCTTTTCATATTGCCCTTGAAGAGGCTGCATTCCTGGACCACCAAGAACCTCAACTAGGGGAACCACGAGGAAGTAAGGGCACTCCAGGACCAAGTGAAGGTCCTTATCAGCAATGGTGTCACCTTGGTGGATGTGATCCATGTCATGCTCCACCGCAGGGTTCAGACCCTCCAGGCCCAAGCATCCCCTCTATGGAGGTTTCTGCCAAATAGTGAGGATTCGGTGATCTAAAGCTTCTTCACGGGGAAGGACCTCAGCGGGATGTTAACCCTCGGCAAAGGAAAACTCCTTTCGGACCGAGCGGGACGACATCAGCTACTGCCGATCACGTCCAGCGACCGAGGTATGTTAAGTATCGACTTTCAATTTGTAGTTTCAATTTCCTTTCTTATTCTTTGGCTGAATGACCGATTTTCTCATGTTTTAATTCACAAGACTAGCGTGCATTTGCTAGGTCGGTCAAATCATTGGCGCCTCGACGGGGGGATCCCATGGGCGCCGGCCTACCTAAGGTGCTGACCGAGGACCCATATGTGGTCATAGTCAAGCCAAAGAAAGCCAAGGGGCCCCACAAGACCAGGACAAAGGGCCTGGTTATTCGGGAGACTGCTCCTGAGTAGCAGGCCTCGGACTCAGACTCAGACTCCAACATCGAATAGCAGGAGGAGTCTAGCGAGGCCCCATCTTCCCGAGGTGGGAAGAGGGAACGGCTGGTGTCGCAAGATGATGAGGCTTTGGACTCCCCCAAGTTCCCAAGTGTCCAAGGAGGACCAGGTCGAGGAGATCTGGCCAACCTTCGGGGGCTGTCAAGGAGATCTGCTCGTACTCCTCCAAGGAGTCCCGGTCGCCCAGCTGTCCTCGTAGCATACACCCCGATGCCTTCAGGTAAATTTTTAACAGGTACCTGGTTTTAGCTAAGATGGTAGTGCGGATTAGAGATTTTACTTTATTTTTCCTTTTACAGGGAGAAGTGTGACGTGCCAGACGAGGATTCCCGGGGCCTCCCGGCGAGGTCACTAACAGATTGATCACTACGATGTGGTATTGTTAAATTTATCTATGCATGTGTTAAAATTTTGAATATTTTGGAGAAATTGCATGAATCGCAACAGTTGTCAGTGCTAGTTTATCCTTACAACATTAATGAAGGAATAAGATTACTGTACCGAATCCCGGAACATTGTTGCATGATGATTTTGGTCCAAACGTAAAGATACCATGGAGGAGAAGATAGAAGCTGCTTGCAAAGGACCAGAAGAAATTTTGTATTCAATTTCTCTCTTTGGAAATCGAGTTGTATGTCACACGATTTGTTTTCTTCGTCCATTTGTTTTTATAGAACATCTTCATATCTTAGATGACTAGTGAAGATCCATCCTAGTATATTTTGGGCCTGATGGGCTGAGATTTCGTATTTTAACAAGAGGATTTACAGCCACATCTTCCAATTTTACATGCCAACGTAGTAGGTACTCATACTACCCGTATGAGTACCTACTACCTTTCTACACATTCATATAATAATCACCTTTACATGTTACCAATTTTAGACCTTTATGAGTACCTACTACCTTTTTAGGTGATAGAACCAAAAGTTAGTCAGTACTCATACAATTCTAAAAAAGTAAACATGTAATTACACGGTTCTAAAAAAGTGATAGGTACCCCGGGAGCCATATACCACCTAGCTTTGGAGAGCAGTATAGGCTGACTTGGACCTTTTGGTGGACGAAAATAAATGTTCCATCTACCATCAAGGGTGCCTACCAATTATTTTGGAAGGTTACGGTCACCAGAACCTTGTGTGATCATGAGATCTGCAACATGGGATTTGCTATGTCTCAAGAAACAAGCACAACCTGGCAAAAAAGATGTTTTAATGAAATTGTGATGAGTTAAACAGTGTGGTGAGCTCTTTAACTCATACACCACAACTAACTTGAGCTTAGTAAGTGTTTGATTTGTTGGATCGTAATCGAATCCTACAAAAAATAGTGTCATTTTATGCAAATAAGGGCGATGAATGGATTGTAGATTGGTTGCACGTATTGTTAGAGAAAATAGCCACAGTTGATTCCACTATTAAGAAGAACTGTTCACAGTCAAGTTGAATGATACTTTATTGGAATTTTTGGTGCACATGTATGTTGACGCTATCTTACACGCAACACTTTTGTAGAATAACATAATAACATGTATCCATCATTTCTTAGACGTTAGAGCAGCAACAAATACCACCATGGTCTGAATGGCAGTGACCATGTTTGAATTCAAAAAATGCGCAGTGACCCATGCATGGTTTGTCAGATACATAGTCTCCATCACAGGCTTTGAACTTCATACATAAATTGGGTATTGGGGTTGGTTTTGGACCTAAGCACAACAAATATATCAACATTAGAATATATACATTACATAAGTTCATGAGTTAGTTTGAATTACACGCGCAAAGGTGTGCACATATGTTAATCCACAAATGATCACGAAAATACATAGAAAATGGTTGTACCTGCATGGCATGATAGTAGAGTGCTAGACATCATTATAAGAGCCACCAAGCATAGAGATTGTGTGTTCCTCTTGGTAAGTCCCATGAGGAGTGGCTTGCTAATTCCTTCCTTCTACGTTTGATTGTCCTTGTAGTTTATATTTTCAACCTACGTCTTATGCGTTGGTGTTTATATAAGCACGGCCGGACAATGGAGGGTCAATCCTCACCTTTCTATTTTTGGATCGAGTTTATTAGCATTTAAATAAACCAAAGCATATCTTGTGGACAACTTGTTATTGATTGGTTCTAATTTTTGAAAAAATTATCATTCTATAATATGGTGTAAATATCACATTAAAATGTATCTTCAAATAGGCTGCTATTTGCTAAAAAAGGTGGATTGTTATTTTCTTCTAATGTTTGGCTGCTAGAATTAATTAGTGTTAAACAATGTAAAGTAGGGACGACCCTAGGCATTGAAAGGAGGGGAGACCACTAGGGGCTCGACAAAACTGGAGGCCCTGGCCTAGTCCATATGGGACGCGGATCCGCTGCCGTGCGGCAGGGTACCATTCGGTGAGGGAGTCCTGGACTAAGGGGTTCTCGAGCGTCCGGCCTGTTATCTATGGGCCGGACTGATGGGCTATGAAGACAAGAAGGCCGAAGACTGTACCCGTGTCCGGAGTGGACTCTACTTGGCGATCGAAGATTCCTTCTTATGTAACCGACTCCATGTAAACCCTAGATCCCCCCGGTGTCTATATAAACCTGAGGGGTTAGTCCAAAAAGGACCGATACACATTACCAAAGTCATACAGGCTAGGCTTCTAGGGTTTAGCCATTACGATCCCGTGGTATATCAACTCTTGTAATACTCATATTCATCAAGATCAATCAAGCAGGAAGTAGGGTATTACCTCCGTAGAGAGGGCCCGAACCTGGGTAAACATCGTGTCCCTCGTCTCCTGTTACCATCGACCCTAGACGCACAGTTCGAGACCCCCCCCCCCGACATTCGCCGGTTTTGACACCGACATTGGTGCTTTCATTAAGAGTTCCACTGTGCCATTGATGAAAGACTCGATGGCTCGCCTCATCCTTAAAGACAACATCACCGCCGGGGTAGTCCTGGCCCCAGGCCAAACCCTCCGGCTGGGCGACTTTACTATGATCGCCCGCTCGGCCGTTCAGCCGACGATGACCTCTCGGGCCATTGAAAATCCCCTTCACATCAATTCAGAACACTCGAAGCAGATGGATCCGGTTGAGTTTTCGTCCTTAAACGAGCTCCTAGACTGCATCGCCGCTTTGGGAATCGCCACCGATTACGATCGGATCGGGCCTAAAACCGATCAGGGAGAAACCAAAACTCCACCGGTCACCCACCAGATTGCGGTAGTCGCGGAGAAGGACGGCGAGTCTTCTTCCATATTAAAGACGGACTATGTTCGGATCGCCGTTCATGAAGAGTCGCATACTCACCCGCGAAAGGATGCGACCAGCCCTCCGAACATAGGATCGGACGGCGGTCCCAAACAATCAAAAGATATTTCGGAACCCGGGCTGTCAAGTCCGGAAGGTCGTCAGACTCAGGATAATCGGTTAGGTCGGGGTGCGGATTTAATTCCACCCACCCACCCGGACATAGACGCTCTTGTTGGGGAACGTAGCAGAAATTCAAAATTTTCCTACATATCACCAAGATCTATCTATGGAGAAACCAGCAACGAGGGGAAGGAGAGTGCATCTACATACCCTTGTAGATCGCTAAGCGGAAGCGTTCAAGTGGACGGGGTTGATGGAGTCGTACTCGCCGTGATCCAAATCACCGATGACCAAGTGCCGAACGGACGACACCTCCGCGTTCAACACACGTACAGCCTGGTGACGTCTCCCATGCCTTGATCCAGCAAGGTGAGAGGGAGAGGTTTAGGAAGACTCCGTCCAGCAGCAGCACAACGGCGTGGTGGTGGTGGAGGAGCGCGGAATTCTAGCAGGGCTTCGCCAAGCACCGCGAGAGACGAGGAGGGAGAGAGATAGGGCTGCGCCTTGGGAGAGTTCATCTCATGTCTTGGGCAGCCCCAAAACCTCCACTATATATAGGGGCAAGGGGGAGGGGGAGGCGCCCTAGGGTTTCCCCTAGGGGGGGCGGCGGCCAGGGCAGATTGGATCTCCCCTTTGGGTGACTTGGCCCCCAAGCCAGGAGGTGGGAACCCTAGATGGGGCGCCCCAAACCCCCTGGTCACGTGGGAATAGGTGAGGGGGGGGGCGCACAGCCCCTTAGTGGGCTGGTTTGCCCCCTTCCCTTGGCCCATGAAGCCCCCCAACACTTGCCAGGGCTCCCGAAACACCTTTCGGTCATGCTGGTCATCACCCGGTACCTCCTGAACACTCCCGGACTCCAAAACCCTTCGTCCAATATATCAATCTTTACCTCCAGACCATTCCGGAACTCCTGTAACGTCCGGGATCTCATCCGGGACTCCGAACAACATTCGGTAACCGCGTACATACTTTTCCTATAACCCTAGCGTCATCGAACCTTAAGTGTGTAGACCCTACGGGTTCGGGAAGCATGCAGACATGACCGAGACGTTCTCCGGTCAATAACCAACAGCGGGATCTGGATACCCATGTTGGTTCCCACATGTTCCACGATGATTTCATCGGATGAACCACGATGTCGAGGATTCGATCAATCCCGTATTCAATTCCCTTTGTCTAGCGGTATTGTACTTGCCCGAGATTCGATCGTCGGTATCCTTATACCTTGTTCAATCTCGTTACCGGCAAGTCTCTTTACTCGTTCCGTAACACATCATCCCGTGATCAACTCCTTGATCACATTGTGCACATTATGATGATGTCCTACCGAGTGGGCCTAGAGATACCTCTCCGTCACACGGAGTGACAAATCCCAGTCTCGATTCGTGCCAACCCAACAGACACTTTCAGAGATACCTGTAGTGTACCTTTATAGCCACCCAGTTACGTTGTGACGTTTGGCACACCCAAAGCATTCCTACGGTATCCGGGAGTTGCACAATCTCATGGTCTAAGGAAATGATACTCGATATTAGAAAAGCTTTAGCATACGAACTACACGATCTTTGTGCTAGGCTTAGGATTGGGTCTTGTCCATCACATGATTCTCCTAATGATGTGATCCCGTTATCAATGACATCCAATGTCCATGGTCAGGAAACCGTAACCATCTATTGATCAACGAGCTAGTCAACTAGAGGCTTACTAGGGACATGGCGTTGTCTATGTATCCACACATGTATTTGAGTTTCCTATCAATACAATTATAGCATGGATAATAAACGATTATCATGAACAAGGAAATATAATAATAACTTATTTATTATTGCCTCTAGGGCATATTTCCAACAGTCTCCCACTTGCACTAGAGTCAATAATCCAGTTCACATCGCCATGTGATTAACATTCACAGGTCACATCGCCATGTGACCAACATCCAAAGAGTTTACTAGAGTCAATAATCTAGTTCACATCACTATGTGATTAACACTCAATGAGTTATGGGTTTGATCATGTTGCTTGTGAGAGAGGTTTTAGTCAACGGGTCTGCAACATTTAGATCCGTATGTACTTCGCAAATCTCTACGCTATATTTGGAGCCATTTCAAATAACTGTTCTACTTGGAGCTATTCTAAATTGTTGCTCCATTATACGTATCCGGTATCTCTACTCAGAGCTATCCGGATAGGTGTTAAGCTTGCATCGACATGACTCTTTATGTCGAACTCTTTATCACCTCCATAACCGAGAAACATATCCTTATTCCTCTAAGGATAATTTTGACCGCTATCTGGTGATCTACTCCTAGATCACCTTTGTACCCTCTTGCCAGACATGTGGCAAGGCACACATCAGGTGCGGTACTCAGCATGGCATACCGTATAGAGCCTATGACAAAAGCATAGGGGACGACCTTCGTCCTTCCTCTTTCTCCAGCCGTGGTCGAGCTTTAACTCTTAACTTCATACCTTACAACTCAGGCAAGAACTCCTTCTTTGACTGATCCATCTTGAACACCTTCAAGATCATGTCAAGGTATGTGCTCATTTGAAAGTACTATTAAACGTTTTTGATCTATCCTTATAGATCTTGACGCTCAATGTTCAAATAACTTAATCCAGGTTCTCCACTGAAAAACACCTTTCAAATAACCCTATATGCTTTCCAGAAATTCTACATCATTTCGGATCAACAATATGTCATCCACATATACTTATCAGAAATGTCGTAGTGCTCCCACTCACTTTATTGTAAATACAAGTTTCTAACAAACTATGTATAAACCCATAAACTTTTGATTTCTCCATCAAAATGTATATTCCGACTCCGAGATGCTTGCTCTAGTCCATGGAAGGATCGCTGGAGCTAGCATACCTTTTAGCATCCTTAGGATCGACAAAACCTTTCTGATTGTATCACATACAACCTTTCCTTACGAAAATTGGTAAGGAAACTTGTTTTGACATCCATGTGCCAGATTTCATAAATGCAGCTTATGCTAACATGATTCCGACGGACTTAAGCATCGCTACGGGTGAGAAAATCTCATCGTAGTCAACTACTTGAACTTGTGAAAAACTCTTCGCCACAAGTCGAGCTTCATAGACGGTGACATTACCGTCCACGTCCGTCTTCTTCTTAAATATCCACATGTACCTAACAGCCTTACGACCATCAAGTAGTTCTTCCAAAGTCTACACTTTGTTTTCATATATGGATCCTTTCTCGGATTTTATGGCCTTGAGCCATTCATCAGAATCCGGGCCCACCATCGCTTCTCCATAGCTCGTAGGTTCATTGTTGTCTAGCAACATGACTTCCGTCCTACGAGGTTTGGGAGTGACTTGATCCGAAGTCTCATGATCACTATCATAAGCTTCCACTTCAATTGGTGTAGGTGCCATAGGAACAACTCCTGTGCCCTGCTACACACTAGTTGAAGTGACGGTTCAATAACCTCATCAAGTCTCCACCATCCTCCCACTCAATTCTTTCGAGAGAAACTTTTCCTCGAGAAAGGACCCGGTTCTAGAAACAATCCCTATTGCTTTCGGATCTGAGACAGGAGGTATACCCAACTGTTTTGGGTGTCCTATGAAGATGCATTTATCCGCTTTGGGTTCGAGCTTATCAGCCTGAAACTTTTTCACATAAGCGTCGCAGCCCCAAACTTTTAAGAAATGACAACTTAGGTTTCTCCAAACCATAGTTCAAACGGTGTCGTCTCAACGGAATTACATGGTGCCCTATTAAAGTGAGTGCGGTTGTCTCTAATGCCTAACCCATAAATGATAGTGGTAATTTGACAAGAAACATCATGGTACGCACCATATCCAATAGGCTGCAACTATTATGATTGGACACACCATCACACTATCGTGTTCCAGGCGGTATTAGTTGTGAAACAATTTCCACAGTGCCAAACTCGTAACTCAGATATTCATTTCTATGATCATATCACAGACATTTTATCCTCTTATCACGAAGATCTTAAACTTCACTCTGAAATTACTTGAACCATTCAATTATTTAGACTTGTGTTATCAAGTAAATATACTCAGTATCTACTTAAATCATCTATGAAGTAAGAATATAACGATATCCACTGCGTGCCTCAGCACTCATTGGACTGCACACATCAAAATGTGTTACTTCCAACAAGTTGCTTTCTTGTTCCATTTCACTGAAACCGACGCTTTCAGTCATCTTGCCCATGTGGTATGATTTGCATGTCTCAAGCGATTCAAAATCAAGTGAGTCCAAACGGTCCATCTGCATGGAGTTTCTTCATGCGTACATACCAACAGACATGGTTCACATGTCTCAATCTTTTCAGAAATGAGTGAGACCAAAGATCCATCAACATGAAGCTTCTTCATGCGTCTTACACCAATATGACTTACATGGCAGTGCCACAAGTAGGTGGTACTATCATTACTATCTTATACCTTTGGCATGAAAATGTGTATCACTACGATCGAGATTCAATAAACCATTCCTTTAGGTGCAAGACCATTAAAGGTATTGTCCAAATAATTAGAGTAACCATTATTCTCCTTAAATGAACAACCGCATTGCGATAGACATAATCCAATCATGTCTATGCTCAACGCAAACACCAAATACTAATTATTTAGGTCTAACACCAATCTCGATGGTAGAGGGAGTATGTGATGATTGATCACATCAAGCTTGGAAACACTTCCAACACATATCGACATCTCACCTTTAGCTAGTCTCCATTTATTCCGTAGCTTTTATTTCGAGTTACTAACACTTAGCAACCGAACCGGTATCTAATACCCTGGTGCTACTAGGAGTACTAGTAAAGTACACATTAACATAATGTATATCCAATATACTTCTATCGACCTTGCCAGCCTTCTCATGTACCAAGTATCTGGGGTAATTCTGCTCCAGTGGCTGTTCCCCTTATTACAGAAGCACTCAGTCTCGGGTTTGGGTTAAACCTTGCCCTTGCCCTTCTTGAAACTAGTGGTTTCACTAACCATCAACAATTGATGCTCCTTCTTGATTTCTACTTTCACGGTGTCGAACATCGCGAATATTTCAAGGATCATCATATCTATCCCTGATATGTTATAGTTCATTACGAAGCTCTAGCAGCTTGGTGGCAATGACTTTGGAAAAACATCACTATCTTATCTGGAAGATCAACTCCCACTCGATTCAAGTGATTGTTGTACTCAGACAATCTGAGCACAAGCTCAACGATTGAGCTTTTCTCCCTTAGTTTGCAGACTAAGAAAATCGTCGGAGGTCTTATACCTCTTGACGTGGGCACGAGCCTGAAATCCCAATTTCAGCCCTCGAAACATCTCATATGTTCCGCGACGTTTCGAAAACGTCTTTGGTGCCTCAACTCTAAACCGTTTAACATTACCGAACTATCATGTAGTCATCAAAACGTGTATGTCAGATGTTCGCAACATCCACAGACCACGTTCGGGGTTCAACACACTGAGCGGTGCATTAAGGACATAAGCTTTCTACTGTCCGCATAATCGCTACTGTCAACTTTCAACTATATTTTCTCTAGGATCGTATCTAACACAGTAGAACTAAAGCGTAAGCTATGACATAATTTGCAAAGTTCTTTTTACTATGTTCAGGATAAACAAGTTCATCTTATGAACTCCCACTCAGATAGACATCCCTCTAGTCATCTAAGTGATTACATGATCCGAGTCAACTAGGCCGTGTCCGATCATCACGTGAGACGGACTAGTCATCATCGGTGAACATCTTCATGTTGATCGTATCTACCATACGACTCATGCTCGACCTTTCGGTCTCTTGTGTTCCGAGGCCATGTCTGTACATGCTAGGCTTGTCAAGTCAACCTAAGTGTTCTGCGTGTGTAAATCTGGCTTACACCCGTTGTATGTGAACATAAGAATCTATCACACCCGATCATCACGTGGTGCTTCAAAACGACGAACTTTCGCAACGGTGCACAGTTAGGGGGAACACTTTCTTGAAATTTTAATGAGGGATCATCTTATTTACTACCGTCGTTCTAAGCAAATAAGATGTATAAACATGATAAACATCACATGCAATCAAATAGTGACATGATATGGCCAATATCATATTGCTCCTTTTGATCTCCATCTTCGGGGCTCCATGATCATCATCGTCACCGGCATGACACCATGATCTCCATCATCATGATCTCCATCATCGTGTCTTCATGAAGTTGTCTCGCCAACTATTACTTCTACTACTACAGCTAACGGTTAGCAATAAAGTAAAGTAATTTACATGACGTTTATGTTGACACACAGGTCATAAATAAATTAAGACAACTCCTATGGCTCCTGCCGGTTGTCATACTCATCGACATGCAAGTCGTGATTCCTATTACAAGAACATGATCATCTCATACATCACATATATCATACATCACATCCTTTGGCCATATCACATCATATGGCATACCCTGCAAAAACAAGTTAGACGTCCTCTAATTGTTGTTTGCATCTTTTACGTGGCTGCTATTGGTTTCTAGCAAGAACGTTTCTTATCTACGCAAAACCACAACGTGATATGCCAATTGCTATTTACCCTTCATAAGGACCCTTTTCATCGAATCTATTCCAACTAAAGTGGGAGAGACAGACACCCGCCAGCCACCTTATGCAACTAGTGCATGTCAATCGGTGGAACCGGTCTCACGTAAGCGTACGTGTAAGGTTGGTCCGGGCCGCTGCATCCCACAATACCGTCGAAACAAGATTGGACTAGTAACGGTAAGCATATTGAACAAAATCAATGCCCACAACTACTTTGTGTTCTACTCGTGCATAGAATCTACGCAATAGACCTAGCTCTGATACCACTGTTGGGGAACGTAGCAGAAATTCAAAATTTTCCTATGTATCACCAAGATCTATCTATGGAGAAACCAGCAACGAGGGGAAGGAGAGTGCATCTACATACCCTTGTAGATCGCTAAGCAGAAGCGTTCAAGTGAACGGGGTTGATGGAGTCGTACTCGCCGTGATCCAAATCACCGATGACCAAGTGCCGAACGGACGGCACCTCCGCGTTCAACACACGTACAGCCCGGTGACGTCTCCCATGCCTTGATCCAGCAAGGTGAGAGGGAGAGGTTTAGGAAGACTCCGTCCAGCAGTAGCACAATGGCATGGTGGTGGTGGAGGAGCGCGGAATTCTAGCAGGGCTTCGCCAAGCACTGCGAGAGACGAGGAGGGAGAGAGATAGGGCTGCGCCTTGGGAGAGTTCATCTCATGTCTTGGGCAGCCCCAAAACCTCCACTATATATAGGGGCAAGGGGGAGGGGGAGGCGCCCTAGGGTTTCCCCTAGGAGGGGCGGCGGCCAGGGCAGATTGGATCTCCCATTTGGGTGACTTGGCCCCCAAGCCAGGAGGTGGGAACCCTAGATGGGGCGCCCCAAACCCCCTGGTCACGTGGGAATAGGTGAGGGGGGCGCACAGCCCCTTAGTGGGCTGGTTTTCCCCCTTCCCTTGGCCCATGAAGCCCCCCAACACTTGCCGGGGCTCCCGAAACACCTTTCGGTCATGCTGGTCATCACCCGGTACCTCCTGAACACTCCCGGACTCCAAAACCCTTCGTCCAATATATCAATCTTTACCTCCGGACCATTCCGGAACTCCTCGTAACGTCCGGGATCTCATCCGGGACTCCGAACAACATTAGGTCACCGCGTACATACTTTCCCTATAACCCTAGCGTCATCGAACCTTAAGTGTGTAGACCCTACGGGTTCGGGAAGCATTCAGACATGACCGAGACGTTCTCCGATCAATAACCAACAGCGGGATCTGGATACCCATGTTGGTTCCCACATGTTCCACGATGATTTCATCGGATGAACCACGATGTCGAGGATTCGATCAATCCGGTATTCAATTCCCTTTGTCTAGCGGTATTGTACTTGCCCGAGATTCGATCGTCGGTATCCTTATACCTTGTTCAATCTCGTTACCGGCAAGTCTCTTTACTCGTTCTGTAACACATCATCCCGTGATCAACTCCTTGATCACATTGTGCACATTATGATGATGTCCTACCGAGTGGGCCCAGAGATACCTCTCCGTCACACGGAGTGACAAATCCCAGTCTCAATTCGTGCCAACCCAACAGACACTTTCGGAGATACCTATAGTGTACCTTTATAGCCACCCAGTTACGTTGTGACGTTTGGCACACCCAAAGCATTCCTACGGTATCCGGGAGTTGCACAATCTCATGGTCTAAGGAAATGATACTCGACATTAGAAAAGCTTTAGCATATGAACTACACGATCTTTGTGCTAGGCTTAGGATTGGGTCTTGTCCATCACATGATTCTCCTAATGATGTGATTCCGTTATCAATGACATCCAATGTCCATGGTCAGGAAACCGTAACCATCTATTGATCAACGAGCTAGTCAACTAGAGGCTTACTAGGGACATGGTGTTGTCTATGTATCCACACATGTATCTGAGTTTCCTATCAATACAATTATAGCATGGATAATAAACGATTATCATGAACAAGGAAATATAATAATAGCTTATTTATTATTGCCTCTAGGGCATATTTCCAACAGCTCTCATGAGCATAAAACAACAGTCTCAGGAAAAGGTCCACCACTTATGGGCCAGATTCCTCCTTGTCAAGGACAAGGTAAAAGATTGCCATGACAAGGACGCAATATCTGCGTTCTGCAAAAATTGCGCGGACGAAGGGATCCTCAACGCCATCAATCGCCGCCGCATACTGAAATTCGCTGACTTAGCAACCATCATAGAAAAGTACTGCCTCGATGGAGAGCGCCTGGGAAACTCGGGCAGCTCGCTAGGAACTGTCAGTCCCAACCCAACTCCCCTTACAGGCGAAAAGGGCGCACCCTCGTGGCACGTCCAGTCCAACAGTCAAAAAACACAAAGCCACTCTACGGCACGACACCGTTCTGGAGGGGTGGCTTGATGGCCCATGCAAAATACATACAACAAAAGACACCGTGGCAACCCACAGCCTTAGAGCATGTTTGATACTACGACAGGTAGCCAAGAAAGGCGAGGACATCCTTATCAAGGACGCCCCGGAACAACACCCCCCAGAAGACGATGACTCAAGAGTATTGACAGTCTTAGAGACATTCACTTCAAACAACAAGCGCAAAAGGGCACTCCGCGAGCTCGACGAAGTCTGCCAAATTGTTGTTATAAACCCATGGAACGACACGGCTATAACATTCAACGCCGGTGACGAACCAAAATACAGAACAACACGAGCGCCAGCCGTGTTGGTCCTCAGCCCCATCGTGGATGGGTTTTGACTCACCAAGGTCCTCATGGACGACGGCAGCGGACTAAATCTCATTTATGAGGATACACTCCATAAAATGAAAATAGACAGGAGCCGCATCAAGCAAAGTAACACAACCTTCCGGGGAATTATTCCCAGTCGGGAGGCGCGATGCATGGCATGATAATAGGGTGGTAGACATCATCACAAGAGCTACCAAGAGTAGGGCTCTTGTGTTGTTCTTGATAAGTTCCATGAGAAATGGTTTCTTGTTTCTTTCCTTCTTCATATGTCCGGGTATCCTTGTAGTTTGTACTTGTCGACCTATGCCTTTTGTGTTGGTGTTTATATAGGCCCTGTTTGGTTCAGCTTTTATCGACGGATTCCGGTGCCGCGTAGCAGAATCTGAACCAAAGGGCGAACCCAGCAGAATCCGATTCCAGAAATCCACTGCCAAAATCTAAACCAAAAGCGGAAGCAGCCCATGACGTGCTTTCCAAAATCTGATTCCTCTGCGGGCCAAAATCTGAAAAAGCTGTATCAGCTGGTTTGCCAAATGACCTACATCTTTTTCACATCAGATTTTCCACAGCTGTTTTTCCACAGCAGATTTTTCACAGCTGCTTTTAGAAATCCACAGCCGAACCAAACAGGGCCATAAGCATGACTAGACCTGGGAGGATCAGTTCTTGCCCTTCTATTTTTGGCTGGAGTTGATTAGTACTTATAAAACTGAATAGATATATACCAAAGTATATCTTTTTTTGAACACTACCAAAGTATATCTTGTGGATAAGTGGTTATTAATTGGTTCTTAAGTTCTGATATTTGAAATTATTTGGTACTCTAAAACATGATTTTTCAAAAACACAAACAGTTTTGAATTTATGAACAAAATTTGATAATAAGATTATTTTTTAAAATTCAACACTATTTTTGAAACATGAGTATTTTTTGAAAGTTCCGATCATTTTTCGAAAATGCAAACCTTTTGTTTGAAATTTGTGAGAAATAATTGAAAAGGGAAACATTTTTTGCAGTTATTAAATTTTTAATATACTAGATTTTTTTAGTAATTCCCACCAAAAATTATATTATGAACACCATCTTTTATATTCTGATTTGTTTTACAACATGTCTACATTTTCTGACCTTATAATTTTTTTAAAAAAGAGGGACATTTTTTGTCACACACAGACATGTTTCTGAAAATGTGAATTGTTGGAGAACGTAGTAATTTCAAAAAAAATTCATACGCACACGGAAGATCATGGTGATGCATAGCAACGAGAGGGGAGAGTGTTGTCTACGTACCCTCGTAGACCGAAGCGGAAGCGTTGACACAACGTAGAGGAAGTAGTCATACGTCTTTCCGATCCGACCGATCCAAGCACCGAACGGACGGCACCTCCGAGTTCTGCACACGTTCAGCTCGATGACGCTCCCCGGGCTCCGATCCAGCAAAGCTTCGGGGAGGAGTTCCGTCAGCACGACGGCGTGGTGACGATCTTGATGTTCAACCGTCGCAAGGCTTCGCCTAAGCACCGCTACAATATGACCGAGGTGTAATATCATGGAGGGGGGCACCGCACATGGCTAAGGGACGATCACGAAGATCAACTTGTGTGTCTATGGGGTGCCCCCTGCCCCCGTATATAAAGGAGTGGAGGAGGGGAGGGCTGGCCCTCTCTATGGCGCGCCTTAGGGAGTCCTACTCCCACCGGGAGTAGGATTCCCCATTTCCTAGTCCAACTAGGAGTCCTTCCATGTAGTAGGAGTAGGAGACAAGGAAGGGGAAAAGAGAAGGGAAGGAAGGAGGGGGCGCAGCCCCTCCCCCTAGTCCAATTCGGACTAGGCCTTGGGGGGGGGGGGCGCGGCCTGCCCTAGGCAGCCCCTCTCTCTTTCCCGTATGGCCCAATAAGGCCCAATACTTCTTCCCCGTATTCCCGTAACTCCCCGGTACTCCGAAAAATACCCGAACCACTCAGAACCTTTCCGATGTCCGAATATAGTCGTCCAATATATCGATCTTTACGTCTCGACCATTTCGAGACTCCTCGTCATGTCCCCGATCTCATCCGGGACTCCGAACTCCTTCGGTACATCAAAACTCATAAACTCATAATATAACTGTCATCGAAACCTTAAGCGTGCGGACCCTACGGGTTCGAGAACAATGTAGACATGACCGAGACACGTCTCCGGTCAATAACCAATAGCGGAACCTGGATGCTCATATTGGCTCCTACATATTCTACGAAGATCTTTATCGGTCAGACCGCATAACAACATACGATGTTTCCTTTGTCATCGGTATGTTACTTGCCCGAGATTCGATCGTCGGTATCCAATACCTAGTTCAATCTCGTTACCGGCAAGTCTCTTTACTCGTTCCGTAATACATCATCGCGCAACTAACTCATTAGTTGCATTGCTTGCAAGGCTTAAGTGGTGTGCATTACCGAGAGGGCCCAGAGATACCTCTCCGACATTCGGAGTGACAAATCCTAATCTCGAAATACGCCAACCCAACAAGTACCTTCGGAGACACCTGTAGCACACAAAGTTACGTTGTGACGTTTGGTAGCACACAAAGTGTTCTTCCGGTATACGGGAGTTGCATAATCTCATAGTCATAGGAACATGTATAAGTCATGAAGAAAGCAATAGCAACATACTAAACGATCGGGTGCTAAGCTAACAGAATGGGTCATGTCAATCACATCATTCTCCTAATGATGTGATCACGTTAATCAAATGACAACTCATGTCTATGGCTAGGAAACATAACCATCTTTGATCAACAGGCTAGTCAAGTAGAGGCATACTAGTGACACTCTGTTTGTCTATGTATTCACACATGTATTATGTTTCCGGTTAATACAATTCTAGCATGAATAATAAACATTTATCATGATATAAGAAAATAAATAATAACTTTATTATTGCCTCTAGGGCATATTTCCTTCACGAATATTATTTGATCTTATAAAAAAATATGTGAAAACAAGAAGATTTTCTGAAATTCTGAACAATCTTTGAAATTTCGAACAATATGTGCAATAGCCGACATTATTTGGAAAGAAGAAGAAAAAAGAAAAACACTAAAGAACTGGTTCAGAACTTCTGGAAGGTCCCCAAACCAGGCTAGGAACCTTCCCAAAACCGGCTTCTGTAGAACATAAGGCACCGGTCGCTCCCCAATAGTAAATGAGTCGGCCCAGTTCGATCGATAACTTGAATGGCCACATTTGTTCGCAGTGACTGTCCATTCGGAAATCCCCGTAAAGACCTCTCATATCCGTATGGGCTCGCTACGGGGTTGTCGGACAGCCTGAATTTTTGGGCCGGTTGGTTGGACAAGCGGCCAGGCGTTTTGCGTTCGATATGAGCAGGGTTTAGAGCATCTTCAACCGGCGCTTAAAAATGTCTCGCGTGCGCCGGAGGCAGAAAGCAACACTACAGCAGACGCTGTAAAATAGAACATGCATAAAAAAAATTTAATGTATGGGTGTGCGCGTGGGCTGCTGCGCTGCAAATATGAGACGCCGGATTATGCGCGGGCTGCTGCAGGTAGGGCCACCGGCTTGGATGCAGTGTTTTTGTGCATCTAAAAAACCTCTTCGTCGCCCATTCATAAAAAGACTATTTTTACGCTGTAAAAGTATTATGCCGCGAGTTTAGACTAGCTAGATGTTTCTGGCCTTTAAAAAAATGGAAAAGCTTATCATCACCCGGCGGATCATAGCGGCAGCGTCCGCCACCTCCAATGCATGACACGTGTTCTGTGAGGGCTCGTATACCGTTCTTCATCAAACACGCTTTTGTAACAGAGGCTATGTTTCTGAAACATATGTGCTGTTGCAGTAGTTTACGATGGGTCTATGTTCTACAACAAAATCTCGGTAGTGAAAATTTTCTGCAACCAGACCTCAGTTGCAAAAAAAAAATTGCAACAAGATCTCAGTTGCAAAAACATTTTTGCAACAAAACATCTGCTGCAAACAATTTCTGAAACAAAACCTATGTTCCAGAAATAATTCTGCAACAAGACCTGTGTTGCGGTAGTGAAAGCGCGCTCGGCTCAGCTTGATGCGGCAAATCGGACGGCCCGCGACCCGGCTGATCTTTTTAAAAAGATCAGCCGGCGGACGCGTAGCACGCCCCTTAAAAAAAAAAAACTAGATGTTTCTGGCAACGCCCAGCATGCTCGCGGCACCAACCTCGGATCACTCTCGAATTCTCTATCAACAACTCTGGAGGACTCGCGTGACACATCCAGAGATCACTACACATCCAACTCATCGTCAATATCCAGAGATCACTACACCTAAGTACTCCATCGCCTCACCCTCGCACATACGGCTACTAGCGAAAGCGATTGCGAGCGAGCAAGTGAATACGAGAGCGCACAGCGCAGCGAGCAGATCAACTAAGTGATCGAGCAGCGAATGGCTCTGGCGCGGAGCAGCGGCGTGCTGGGCAACCCGCTGTCGGTGGACTTCTGGGCGGACGCGGACCCTTTCGGCGGCGCCGTCCGCGCCCTCGCGGAGCGCTGCCCCGTGCTCACGAACGTCCGCGTCGACTGGAAGGAGACGCCCGCCGCGCACGTCTTCACGGCCGACCTCCCCGGCGTCCGGAAGGGCGACGCCAAGGTGGAGGTCGTGGACGGCGACGTGCTCGTCATCAGCGGCCAGCGCGCCAAGGAGGAGGAGAGTGGCGGCAAGGACGAGCGGTGGCACCGGATGGAGCGCAGCAGCGGAGGGTTTGAGAGGAGGTTCCGTCTGCCTGGGGGCGTGAGGGTGGACGGGGTGAGCGCGTCCATGGAGGACGGCGTGCTGACGGTCACCGTGCCCAAGGAGGAAGTGGCCAAGAAACCGCAGGTCAAGGCCGTGGAGATCCAAGGCTGAGACCACAAGGATATACAGTATTTACATATGGTTGAACTATATGCATACGGCTACGTACGACCTAGACGTACGTGCTGTTCCGCCTACTCGTATGTTTTGTTGTTTGCTAGGTATAAGCGTGCTCAGTACTTGTGTGGGATGTTGATGTGACGTTGTGATTGCAATAAATTTGAGCGAGATGTTGTACCCTATGTTTTGTAACGTGGTTTGTCAGCTTTCTTCTTTTGCGCAAAAAAGAGCTCTCTATTAAGATTTTTTAGATATTTTAATATAGACTACAAAAAACTAAAATGAGTAAACAAACAAAATAAAACATCTCTATATGCATTTCATTTAAAAAGTTAGAACATTTTATAGGGGGAGTAGTAGATGATAGTACCTTTTCCAATTTTGAAATCCACCACAAATTGCTATGCTTATCATTTTTCTTTTTATGCCAGCCCATCTCTTGATAAAAGATTAGCCCACAATGACGACCTATTTGATCCATTTATGCACCTTCACTCAAGAGCTTCTATTCAGCGCCTTATAGCATCTCCATTACACGGCGCTTGCGCATATGCTTAATATGGAGAGAAAAATATATGATAAAATCAAGTAATCAATGAAACATTTCCTAATCAAACACCGGCACTATGTTACGTCGTCAATCGCCCATAAAACCGATCGTTCCGCACACCATTTCAACTTGCACGAAGAAGCAAATCTGACTAAGCGCTCAGCTTAGTCTTTTGCACCGGTGGGTGAGAATCCAAGATAAGTTGGCCCAACTACCAATCCGGAAGGAAATTAATCTCCGTGCTCGCCCCTAGCGCCTCGCGTTGTAGGTGCCCTTAGGGCATCTACAATGCTAGGTGCCAGAGTATGCGCTTATAAAGGAAAGAAATAGTTTTATTAAATTAGGAAATATCTAAGAGCACAACCCTCCAACGTCAGGCGCTTAAGTATGGGCGCTAATTGTGCGCTAATTGAACTGCCTATGCACTCCGTTCTGGTAAGAGCAAACTACTGCCGAGGGACGTATTATAACCATCGCCGTTCATCTAGCATCCGACGACACTGACTGCGAACGGAAACCAGCGCCATCTTTCCCCTCGCTTGGACACGAAAACAAGCCAGCCCATGAACTGAACTTGGACTGAACTCAATGACAATTGTTGCTCATAGCTGAATTTGCCCAAAACAAACGGCACTTCACCACGCCCCAGTGAAAAGAACATCTGTAATTGGTCCCTGAAAATCAAATAACAAAAGTAAGATTATCATATGAGCAATATTTTGCCTTTCTGTCCACTATAGCTAAAGTAAGATTATCATATGAGCAATATTTTGCCTTTTCCATTGGTCTGGCACTGTTTGTACATCAAATTTCAACCATCAATTTCTTTCATGACAAAAGGGAAAGCTTGAACAAGTAAAAGTAATGTGATGATGAAAGATTGATCTAATTGTATGAGCCCTGCATGAGGAAGACAGAATACTGAGACATACGCACAAAATCGAAGAGGAGGGTACCTCGTCCCAATGGCGATCGTTTTCTTCAACGAAGGGAAAGCGGCCTTTTCCGATCTGTCGTCGCCGTTCTGCCTGCTTGCACGCCTTTTTATTTCCGTTCTGGCGCCTTTTCCCTCTACCATCACGTTGGACTGGGCTGCATCATCGCTTGTGGGCTGATTGGGCTCGCTCGTTTCCACCGTTGGCTGCACTTCGCGGCGCACGTCGTCGGATGCTGGATGGACGGTGCTGGGCGATCTACGTCCCTCGGCAGTAGTTTCTCTTACGCCAGAGGATCTCGTTCCCTCCATACGGGAAGAAAAGGAAGGAAGCGTCGGACGCAGCTTTTAGCGCCCCGTTGCGTCCGATGCCAGGATTTCTCGCCCTTAACTGCCAATTTACCTAACTGCCATATCCAACGCAGGCACTTAAAGTGGGCGTCAGGAATTCCATCCGGCTCCTTTTCCCCGATTCCCGGCCAAAAGTAGGAAAATTACTAGCGTCGAAGCAAAACGAGTCGCCGGGCGCCTAACTCCTTTTTTTTTGCGCGCACTAAAATCGCCAGCAAGGGGCGCTATGCTCGACGCGAGAAAAAACAAACAGAAATTGTATGAGGCTCCTTCGGCTATTAGTACGGGCGCTTAGCTAGGAGCGTTGGAGAAACAGACGCTTATGATTTCAGATTTTTTGAAGTGCCTAATAAGAATCTGAGAAACGCTTCGGTACACCCTCTCACAAAACGTATAAAGGGTAGTATGGGCATTTTCACAAATTATACCCACTAGAATGTATACGCCGTAGGTTTGTACAATTCCCGGCCACACTAGTCCCTCATGGGCTCAGCCCGTTTAGTTTCACTTTTAAGTCTTAAACTTAAAAAAGGAGCCTAACTCCTTTTTTTGCGCGCACTAAAATCGCCAGCAAGGGGCTCTATGCTAGACGCGAGAAAAAAAACAGAAATTGTATGTGGCTCCTTCAGCTATTAGTACGGGCGCTTAGCTAGGAGCGTTGGAGAAACAGACGCTTCTGATTTCAGTTTTTTTGAAGTGCCTAATAAGAATCTGTCGGGGTAAATGACCACGAGTAGCCTAGCCGGCTCCCCCTGGCACTTCAGAAAAAATTACGAGCCGATCCGGCCTCCAAGAATCCAAGACGTGGGGCCGCCTTCCCCCTGCCGGCTGCCTCTCAGGCCGACTATCGGAAGGCGGCCCGGCCTTAACCCTCATGAAGAAAGTCGCGGGAGGGCCGGCTCCAGGAAGCCGGCCACGAGAAGGCCGACTCCAAGAAGCCGGCTCCCACAACGCGGTCAAGATCGTATCCTTGAAGCCCGCATCCACATAACGGCGATGGGACGGGGCGTGGCAACAGTAAAGCCTGCCACCCCCGAAACCCGGAGCACGCATGGCACAGTGCGCCGTACGGGGTAGCCCTGACCCGTCCGGCGCGGCACTGTTGCCATGTTGACTATGGCGCCATCCACGGTGGGCTGTCAGCGCGGCCCACGAGCGGTGGCCCCCTTCGGGCAGAGAGACACCCGAAGGTGGCCAGGCCTCCTCCAGTCGTCCCAAGACATGGCCGGCTTCCCCAAGCCGGCTTGCCCCCTCCCTCGAAGGAGGCGCTCCATTAAGGAGACAAGAAGACGTGAGGCTACAGCGATCGCCCGTCAGGCGGCGGCACTGTAGCCATGCTTACCTCGATAAAGCCCTCATCATCAGGATTGAGGCAACAATAATCAGCCACCGACAGGGCCCTTGGTAGTGGGGCCTGCCTGTCGACCAAGAAGCCGGCAGCCGGCGGGACCCATCAGCCGGCGGGCCCCAGCAGCCGGCGCAGAAGCTGGCAAGCGTAGACACTCATGGCTAGGGCCCGCGCCCAGCCGGATTACCATTGTACCCCCGGGGGGTAGGCCTATATAAACCCCCCGGGGCACCCATGCAAAGGGTTGATCTCATCTAAGTTTAGACACCGCATAGAGAGAAGAGTAGAGCTAGCCTTGCCCTTCCTCTTCCTCTCGCCAAACAGCTCAAGGAGCATCTTGTAGCTACTTGTTCATTGAGTGATCATGCGGAGACCCCGCAGAGCAGCAGTAGGGGTGTTATCTCCACGAAGAGCCCCGAAGCTGGGTAAGATTCGCCGGCGTGCATGTCTTCGCCTCATCCCGCTTCCAGGCACCGGCGACGTCTTACTGGCTCCCACAAAGATAAGCCACCCGTTGGCATATGTCGCACCTTGTTGGAAATATGCCCTAGAGGCAATAATAAATTGATTATTATTATATTTCCTTGTTCATGATAATCGTTTATTATCCATGCTAGAATTGTATTGATAGGAAACTCAGATACATGTGTGGATACATAGACAACACCATGTCCCTAGTAAGCCTCTAGTTGACTAGCTCGTTGATCAATAGATGGTTACGGTTTCCTGACCATGGACATTGGATGTCATTGATAACGGGATCACATCATTAGAAGAATGATGTGATGGACAAGACCCAATCCTAAGCCTAGCACAAGATCATGTAGTTCGTATGCTAAAGCTTTTATAATGTCAAGTATCATTTCCTTAGACCATGAGATTGTGCAACTCCCGGATACCGCAGGAATGCTTTGGGTGTGCCAAACGTCACAACGTAACTGGGTGGCTATAAAGGTACACTACAGGTATCTCCGAAAGTGTCTGTTGGGTTGGCACGAATCGAGACTGGGATTTGTATCTCCGAAAGATGTTCACCGATGATGACTAGTCCGTCTCACGTGATGATCGGACACGGCCTAGTTGACTCGGATCATGTAATCACTTGGATGACTAGAGGGATGTCTATCTGAGTAGGAGTTCATAAGATGAACTTAATTATCCTGAACATAGTCAAAAGGACTTTGCAAATTATGTCGTAAGCTCGCGCTTTAGTTCTACTGAGTTAGATACGATCCTAGAGAAAATATAGTTGAAAGTTGATAGTAGCAATTATGCGGACAGTAGAAGGCTTGTGTCCTTAATGCACCGCTCGGTGTGCTGGACCTCGAACGTGGTTTGTGGATGTTGCGAACATCTGACATACACGTTTTGATGACTACATGATAGTTCGGTAATGATAAATGGTTTAGAATTGAGGCACCGAAGACATTTTTGAAATGTCGCGGAACATATGAGATGTTTCGAGGGCTGAAATTGGGATTTCAGGCTCATGCCCACGTCAAGAGGTATAAGACCTCTAACGATTTTCTTGGCCTACAAACTAAGGGAGAAAAGCTCAATCGTTGAGCTTGTGCTCAGATTGTCTGAGTACAACAATCACTTGAATCGAGTGGGAGTTGATCTTCCAGATAAGATAGTGATGTTTCTCCAAAGTCATTGCCACCAAGCTGCTAGAGCTTCGTGATGAACTATAACATATCAGGGATAGATATGATGATCCTTGAAATATTCGCGATGTTTGACACCGCGAAAGTAGAAATCAAGAAGGAGCATCAATTGTTGATGGTTAGTGAAACCACTAGTTTCAAGAAGGGCAAGGGCAAGAAGGGATACTTCATGAAACGGCAAATCAGCTGCTGCTCTAGTGGAGAAACCCAAGGTTGAACCCAAACCCGAGACTGAGTGCTTCTGTAATAAGGGGAACAACCACTGGAGCAGAATTACCCTAGATACTTGGTAGATGAGAAGGCTGCCGATAGAAGTATATTGGATATACATTATGTGAACGTGTACTTTACTAGTACTCCTAGTAGCATCAGGGTATTAGATACCGGTTCGGTTGCTAAGTGTTAGTAACTCGAAATGAAAGCTACGGAATAAACGGATACTAGCTAAAGGTGAGCTGACGATATGTATTGGAAGTATTTCCAAGGTTGATATGATCAAGCATCGCGCGCTCACTCTACTATCGAGATTGGTGTTAAACCTAAATAATTGTTGTTTGGTGTTTGCGTTGGGCATAGACATGATTGGATTATGTCTATCGCAATACGGTTATTCATTTAAGGAGAATAATGGTTACTCTATTTATTTGAATAATTCCTTCAGTGGTGTTGCACCTAAAATGAATGGTTTATTGAATCTCGATCATAGTGATACACATGTTCATGCCAAAAGATATAAGATAGTAATGATATTACCACATACTTGTGGCACTGCAATTTTAGTCACATTGGTATAAAACGCATGAAGAAGCTCCATGTTGATGGATCTTTGGACTCACTCATTTTTGAAAAGGATTGAGACATGTGAACCATGTCTATTGGTATATACGCATGAAGAAACTCCATGCAGATGGACCGTTTGGACTCACTTGATTTTGAATCGCTTGAGACATGCAGATCATACCACATGGGCAAGATGACTGAAAGCTTCGGTTTCAGTAAAATGGAACAAGAAAGCAACTTGTTGGAAGTAACACATTATGATGTGTGCAGTCCAATGAGTGCTAAGGCACGCAGTGGATATTGTTATGCTCTTACTTCACAGATGATTTGAGTAGATACTGAGCATATTTACTTGATGAAACACAAGTCTGAATTATTGAATGGTTCAAGCAATTTCAGAATGAAGTTGAATATCGTCGTGACAAGAGGATAAAATATCTATGATATGATCATAGAGATGAATATCTGAGTTGCGAGTTTGGTACACAATTGAGACATTGTGAAAATTGTTTCACGACTAGTACCGCCTAGAACACCATAGTGTGATGGTGTGTCCGAACATCATAACTGCACCCTATTGGATATGATGCATACCATGATGTCTCTTATCGAATTACCACTATCGTTCATGGGTTAGGCATTAGAGACAACCGCACTCACTTTAAATAGGGCACCACGCAAATCCGTCGAGACAACACCGTATGAACTATGGTTTAGAGAAACCTAAGCTGTTGTTTCTTAAAAGTTTGGGGTCACGACGCTTATATGGAAAAGTTTCAGGCTAATAAGCTCGAACCCAAAGCGGATAACTGCATCTTCATAGGACACCCAAAATAGTTGGGTATACCTCCTGTCTCAGATCCGAAAGCAATAGGGATTGTTTCTCAAATCGGGTCCTTTCTCGAGGAAAAGTTTCTCTCGAAAGAATTGAGTGGGAGGATGGTGGAGACTTGATGAGGTTGTTGAACCGTCACTTCAACTAGTGTGTAGCAGGGCACAAGAGTGTTTCCTATGGCACCTACACCAATTGAAGTGGAAGCTTATGATAGTGATCATGAGACTTCGAATCAAGTCACTCCCAAACCTCGTAGGATGACAAGGATGCGTACTACTTCAGAGTGGTACGTAATCCTGTCTTGGAAGTCATGTTGCTAGACAACAATGAACCTACGAGCTATGGATAAGCGATGGTGGGCACGGATTCCGATGAATGGCTCGAGGCCATAAAATCCGAGAAAGGATCCATGTATGAAAACAAAGTGTAGACTTTGGCAGAACGGCTCGATGGTCGTAAGGCTGTTGAGTACAGATGGATTTTAAAAGGAAGACGGACAATGATGGTAAATGTCACCATTAAGAAAGCTCGACTTGTCATTAAGATGTTTTCCGACAAGTTCAAAGAGTTGACTGCGATGAGGCTTTCTCACTCGTAGCGATGCTAAAAGTCTGTTGGAATTATGTTAGCGATTACTGCATTATTTATGAAATCGTGCAGATAAGATGTCAAAACATTGTTTCCACGACGATTTTCTTGAGGAAAGGTTGTATGTGATGCAACCGGAAGGTTTTGTCAATCCTGAAAGATGCTAATAAGTATGCAAAGCTCCAGCAATCCTTCTGAGGACTGGAGTAAGCATCTCGGAGTTGGAATGGATGCTTTGATGAGATGATCAAAGATTTTGTGTTTATACAGAGTTTATGAGAAACTTGTATTTCCAAAGAAGTGAGTGGGAGCACTATAGAATTTCTGATGAGTATATGTTTTTGACATATTGTTGATCAGAAATGATGTAGGATTTCTGGAAGGCATATAGGGTTGTTTGAAAAATGTTTTTCAAATGAAAACCTGGATTAAGCTACTTGAACATTGAGCATCAAGATCTATAAGGATAAATCAAAATCGCTTAATGGTACTTTCAAACAAACACATACCATGACAAGATTTTGAAGGAGTTCAAAAATAGATCAGCAAAGAAGGAGTTCTCGGCTGTGTTACAAGGTGTGAGTATTGAGCAAGACTCAAGACATGACCACAGCAGAATAGAGATAAAGGACGAAGGTCGCCCGCTATGATTTAGTCGTAGGCTCTACAGTATGCTATGCTGTGTACCGCATCTGAAGTGTGCCTTGCCATGAGTCAGTCAAGGGGTACAAGAGTGATCCAGGAATGGATCACAGGACAGCGGTCAAGGTTATCCTTGGTAACTGGTGGACTGAGGAATTTTCTCGATTATGGAGGTGGTAAAAGAGTTCGTCGTAAAGGGTTACGCCGATGCAAACTTTGACACTAATCCAGATTATTCTAAGTAGTAAATTGGATTCGTATAGTAGAACAGTTATTTGGAATAGCTCCAAATAGAGCGTGGTAACTGCATCTAGGAGATGACATAGAGATTTGTAAAGCACACACGGATCTGAAAAGGTTCAGACCCGTTGACTATAACATCTCTCACAAGCATAACATGATCAAACCCAGAACTCTTGGGTGTTAGTCACATAGGGATGTGACCTTGAGTGTTAATCACATATCGATGTGAACTAGATTATTGACTCTAGTGCAAGTGGGAGACTGTTGGAAATATGCCCTAGAGGCAATAATAAATTGATTATTATTATATTTCCTTGTTCATGATAATCGTTTATTATCCATGCTAGAATTGTATTGATAGGAAACTCAGATACATGTGTGGATACATAGACAACACCATGTCCCTAGTAAGCCTCTAGTTGACTAGCTTGTTGATCAATAGATGGTTACGGTTTCCTGACCATGGACATTGGATGTCATTGATAACGGGATCACATCATTAGGAGAATGATGTGATGGACAAGACCCAATCCTAAGCCTAGCACAAGATCATGTAGTTCGTATGCTAAAGCTTTTACAATGTCAAGTATCATTTCCTTAGACCATGAGATTGTGCAACTCCCGGATACCGTAGGAATGCTTTGGGTGTGCCAAACATCACAACGTAACTGGGTGGCTATAAAGGTGCACTACGGGTATCTCCGAAAGTGTCTGTTGGGTTGGCATGAATCGAGACTGGGATTTGTCACTCCGTGTGACAGAGAGGTATCTCTGGGCCCACTCGGTAGGACATCATCATAATGTGCATAATGTGATCAAGGAGTTGATCACGGGATGATGTGTTGCGGAACGAGTAAAAGAGACTTGCTAGTAACGAGATTGAACAAGGTATCGTGATACCGACGATCGAATCTCGGGCAAGTATCGTACCGATAGACAAAGGGAATTGTATACGGGATTGATTAAGTCCTATACATCGTGGTTCATCTGATGAGATCATCGTGGAACATGTGGGAGCCAACATGGGTATCCAGATCCCGCTGTTGGTTATTGACTGGAGAACGTCTCGGTCATGTCTACATGTCTCCCGAACCCGTAGGGTCTACACACTTAAGGTTCGATGACGCTAGGGTTATAAAGGAAGCTTGTATGTGGTTATCGAATGTTGTTCGGAGTCCCGGATGAGATCCCGGATGTCACGAGGAGTTCCGGAATGGTCCGGAGGTAAAGATTTATATATAGGAAGTATGGTTTTGGCCACCGGAAGTGTTCTGGGCATCACCGGTAGTGTACCGGGACCACCGGAGGGGTCCGGGGGTCCACCGGGAGGGGCCACGGGCCTCGGAGGCATACATGGGCCAAGTGTGAGAAGGTACCAACCCCTAGGTGGGCTGGGGCGCCTCCCCACCAAGGCCCATGCGCCTGGAGAGAAGAGGGGGCAAACCCTAGGGCAGATGGGCCCTAAAGGCCCATGCCTGGTGCGCCTCCCTCTCCCCCCCACTTGGCCGCCACCCCAGATGGGGATTGGGGCTGCCGCCGCCCCTAGGGTGGAAACCCTAGAGGGGGCGCACCCTCCTCCCTCTCCCCTATATATAGTGAGGCCTGGGGCTGCCCATAACACACGCGATTCGATCTCTCGTTGGTGCAGCCCCGCGTCTTTTCTTCCTCCTCTCTTGCGGTGCTTGGCGAAGCCCTGCTGGATTGCCACGCTCCTCCATCATCACCACGCCGTTGTGCTGCTGCTGGATGGAGTCTTCCTCAACCTCTCCCTCCCTCCTTGCTGGATCAAGGCATGGGAGACGTCACCGGGCTGTACGTGTGTTGAACGCGGAGGTGCCGTCCGTTCGGCACTTGGTCATCGGTGATCTGAATCACGACGAGTACGACTCCATCAACCCCGTTCACTTGAACGCTTCCGCTTAGCGATCTACAAGGGTATGTAGATGCACTCTCCTTCCCCTCGTTGCTGGTTTCTCCATAGATTGATCTTGGTGATAAGTAGGAAAATTTTGAATTTCTGCTACGTTCCCCAACAAAACGTTCTTGCTAGAAACCCATAGCAGCCACGTAAAACATGCAAACAACAATTAGAGGACGTCTAACTTGTTTTTGCAGGGTATGCCATGTGATGTGATATGGTCAAAAGGATGTGATGAATGATATATGTGATGTATGAGATTGATCATGTTCTTGTAATAGGAATCACGACTTGCATGTCGATGAGTATGACAACCGGCAGGAGCCATAGGAGTTGTCTTTAATTTATTTATGACCTGCGTGTCAACATAAACATCATGTAATTACTTTAATTTATTGCTAAAGCGTTAGCCATAGTAGTAGAAGTAATAATTGACGTGGCAACTTCATGAAGACACGATGATGGAGATCATGATGATGGAGATCATGGTGTCATGCCGGTGACGACGATGATCATGGAGCCCCGAAGATGGAGATCAAAAGGAGCAAAGTGATGATGGCCATATCATGTCACTATTTGATTGCATGTGATGTTTATCATGTTTATACATCTTATTTGCTTAGAACGACGGTAGTAAATAAGATGATCCCTCATTAAAATTTCAAGAAAGTATTCCCCCTAACTGTGCACCGTTGCGAAAGTTCGTCGTTTCGAAGCACCACGTGATGATCGGGTGTGATAGATTGTTACGTTCACATACAACGGGTGTAAGCCAGATTTACACACGCGAAACACTTAGGTTGACTTGACGAGCCTAGCATGTACAGACATGGCCTCGGAACACAAGAGACCGAAAGGTCGAGCATGAGTCGTATGGTAGATACGATCAACATGAAGATGTTCACCGATGATGACTAGTCCGTCTCACGTGATGATCGGACACGGCCTAGTTGACTCGGATCATGTAATCACTTGGATGACTAGAGGGATGTCTATCTGAGTAGGAGTTCATAAGATGAACTTAATTATCCTGAACATAGTCAAAAGGACTTTGCAAATTATGTCGTAAGCTCGCGCTTTAGTTTTACTGAGTTAGATACGATCCTAGAGAAAATATAGTTGAAAGTTGATAGTAGCAATTATGCGGACAGTAGAAGGCTTGTGTCCTTAATGCACCGCTCGGTGTGCTGGACCTCGAACGTGGTCTGTGGATGTTGCGAACATCTGACATACACGTTTTGATGACTACATGATAGTTCGGTAATGATAAATGGTTTAGAATTGAGGCACCGAAGACATTTTTGAAATGTCGCGGAACATATGAGATGTTTCGAGGGCTGAAATTGGGATTTCAGGCTCATGCCCACGTCAAGAGGTATAAGACCTCTAACGATTTTCTTGGCCTACAAACTAAGGGAGAAAAGCTCAATCGTTGAGCTTGTGCTCAGATTGTCTGAGTACAACAATCACTTGAATCGAGTGGGAGTTGATCTTCCAGATAAGATAGTGATGTTTCTCCAAAGTCATTGCCACCAAGCTGCTAGAGCTTCGTGATGAACTATAACATATCAGGGATAGATATGATGATCCTTGAAATATTCGCGATGTTTGACACCGCGAAAGTAGAAATCAAGAAGGAGCATCAATTGTTGATGGTTAGTGAAACCACTAGTTTCAAGAAGGGCAAGGGCAAGAAGGGATACTTCATGAAACGGCAAATCAGCTGCTGCTCTAGTGGAGAAACCCAAGGTTGAACCCAAACCCGAGACTGAGTGCTTCTGTAATAAGGGGAACAACCACTGGAGCAGAATTACCCTAGATACTTGGTAGATGAGAAGGCTGCCGATAGAAGTATATTGGATATACATTATGTGAACGTGTACTTTACTAGTACTCCTAGTAGCATCAGGGTATTAGATACCGGTTCGGTTGCTAAGTGTTAGTAACTCGAAATGAAAGCTACGGAATAAACGGATACTAGCTAAAGGTGAGCTGACGATATGTATTGGAAGTATTTCCAAGGTTGATATGATCAAGCATCGCGCGCTCACTCTACCATCGAGATTGGTGTTAAACCTAAATAATTGTTGTTTGGTGTTTGCGTTGGGCATAGACATGATTGGATTATGTCTATCGCAATACGGTTATTCATTTAAGGAGAATAATGGTTACTCTATTTATTTGAATAATTCCTTCAGTGGTGTTGCACCTAAAATGAATGGTTTATTGAATCTCGATCATAGTGATACACATGTTCATGCCAAAAGATATAAGATAGTAATGATATTACCACATACTTGTGGCACTGCAATTTTAGTCACATTGGTATAAAACGCATGAAGAAGCTCCATGTTGATGGATCTTTGGACTCACTCATTTTTGAAAAGGATTGAGACATGTGAACCATGTCTATTGGTATATACGCATGAAGAAACTCCATGCAGATGGACCGTTTGGACTCACTTGATTTTGAATCGCTTGAGACATGCAGATCATACCACATGGGCAAGATGACTGAAAGCTTCGGTTTCAGTAAAATGGAACAAGAAAGCAACTTGTTGGAAGTAACACATTATGATGTGTGCAGTCCAATGAGTGCTAAGGCACGCAGTGGATATTGTTATGCTCTTACTTCACAGATGATTTGAGTAGATACTGAGCATATTTACTTGATGAAACACAAGTCTGAATTATTGAATGGTTCAAGCAATTTCAGAATGAAGTTGAATATCGTCGTGACAAGAGGATAAAATATCTATGATATGATCATAGAGATGAATATCTGAGTTGCGAGTTTGGTACACAATTGAGACATTGTGAAAATTGTTTCACGACTAGTACCGCCTAGAACACCATAGTGTGATGGTGTGTCCGAACATCATAACTGCACCCTATTGGATATGATGCATACCATGATGTCTCTTATCGAATTACCACTATCGTTCATGGGTTAGGCATTAGAGACAACCGCACTCACTTTAAATAGGGCACCACGCAAATCCGTCGAGACAACACCGTATGAACTATGGTTTAGAGAAACCTAAGCTGTTGTTTCTTAAAAGTTTGGGGTCACGACGCTTATATGGAAAAGTTTCAGGCTAATAAGCTCGAACCCAAAGCGGATAACTGCATCTTCATAGGACACCCAAAATAGTTGGGTATACCTCCTGTCTCAGATCCGAAAGCAATAGGGATTGTTTCTCAAATCGGGTCCTTTCTCGAGGAAAAGTTTCTCTCGAAAGAATTGAGTGGGAGGATGGTGGAGACTTGATGAGGTTGTTGAACCGTCACTTCAACTAGTGTGTAGCAGGGCACAAGAGTGTTTCCTATGGCACCTACACCAATTGAAGTGGAAGCTTATGATAGTGATCATGAGACTTCGAATCAAGTCACTCCCAAACCTCGTAGGATGACAAGGATGCGTACTACTTCAGAGTGGTACGTAATCCTGTCTTGGAAGTCATGTTGCTAGACAACAATGAACCTACGAGCTATGGATAAGCGATGGTGGGCACGGATTCCGATGAATGGCTCGAGGCCATAAAATCCGAGAAAGGATCCATGTATGAAAACAAAGTGTAGACTTTGGCAGAACGGCTCGATGGTCGTAAGGCTGTTGAGTACAGATGGATTTTAAAAGGAAGACGGACAATGATGGTAAATGTCACCATTAAGAAAGCTCGACTTGTCATTAAGATGTTTTCCGACAAGTTCAAAGAGTTGACTGCGATGAGGCTTTCTCACTCGTAGCGATGCTAAAAGTCTGTTGGAATTATGTTAGCGATTACTGCATTATTTATGAAATCGTGCAGATAAGATGTCAAAACATTGTTTCCACGACGATTTTCTTGAGGAAAGGTTGTATGTGATGCAACCGGAAGGTTTTGTCAATCCTGAAAGATGCTAATAAGTATGCAAAGCTCCAGCAATCCTTCTGAGGACTGGAGTAAGCATCTCGGAGTTGGAATGGATGCTTTGATGAGATGATCAAAGATTTTGTGTTTATACAGAGTTTATGAGAAACTTGTATTTCCAAAGAAGTGAGTGGGAGCACTATAGAATTTCTGATGAGTATATGTTGTTGACATATTGTTGATCAGAAATGATGTAGGATTTCTGGAAGGCATATAGGGTTGTTTGAAAAATGTTTTTCAAATGAAAACCTGGATTAAGCTACTTGAACATTGAGCATCAAGATCTATAAGGATAAATCAAAATCGCTTAATGGTA
This sequence comes from Aegilops umbellulata, assembly GCA_032464435.1. Classification (NCBI taxonomy): domain Eukaryota; kingdom Viridiplantae; phylum Streptophyta; class Magnoliopsida; order Poales; family Poaceae; genus Aegilops; species Aegilops umbellulata. The sequence goes on along the minus strand of CP136060.1, from coordinate 641,887,554 downwards.
CTTTCAAACAAACACATACCATGACAAGATTTTGAAGGAGTTCAAAAATAGATCAGCAAAGAAGGAGTTCTCGGCTGTGTTACAAGGTGTGAGTATTGAGCAAGACTCAAGACATGACCACAGCAGAATAGAGATAAAGGACGAAGGTCGCCCGCTATGATTTAGTCGTAGGCTCTACAGTATGCTATGCTGTGTACCGCATCTGAAGTGTGCCTTGCCATGAGTCAGTCAAGGGGTACAAGAGTGATCCAGGAATGGATCACAGGACAGCGGTCAAGGTTATCCTTGGTAACTGGTGGACTGAGGAATTTTCTCGATTATGGAGGTGGTAAAAGAGTTCGTCGTAAAGGGCTACGCCGATGCAAACTTTGACACTAATCCAGATTATTCTAAGTAGTAAATTGGATTCGTATAGTAGAACAGTTATTTAGAATAGCTCCAAATAGAGCGTGGTAACTGCATCTAGGAGATGACATAGATATTTGTAAAGCACACACGGATCTGAAAGCTTCAGACCCGTTGACTATAACATCTCTCACAAGCATAACATGATCAAACTCGGAACTCATTGAGTGTTAATCACATGGTAATGTGAACTAGATTATTGACTCTAGTAAAACTCTTTGGGTGTTAGTCACATGGGGATGTGGCCTTGAGTGTTAATCACATAGCGATGTGAACTGGATTATTGACTCTAGTGCAAGTGGGAGACTGTTGGAAATATGCCCTAGAGGAAATAATAAATTGATTATTATTATATTTCCTTGTTCATGATAATCGTTTATTATCCATGCTAGAATTGTATTGATAGGAAACTCAGATACATGTGTGGATACATAGACAACACCATGTCCCTAGTAAGCCTCTAGTTGACTAGCTCGTTGATCAATAGATGGTTACGGTTTCCTGACCATGGACATTGGATGTCATTGATAACGGGATCACATCATTAGAAGAATGATGTGATGGACAAGACCCAATCCTAAGCCTAGCACAAGATCATGTAGTTCGTATGCTAAAGCTTTTATAATGTCAAGTATCATTTCCTTAGACCATGAGATTGTGCAACTCCCGGATACCGTAGGAATGCCTTGGGTGTGCCAAACGTCACAACGTAACTGGGTGGCTATAAAGGTACACTACAGGTATCTCCGAAAGTGTCTGTTGGGTTGGCACGAATCGAGACTGGGATTTGTCACTCCGTGTGACAGAGAGGTATCTCTGGGCCCACTCGGTAGGACATCATCATAATGTGCACAATGTGATCAAGGAGTTGATCACGGGATGATGTGTTGCGGAACGAGTAAAGAGACTTGCCGGTAACGAGATTGAACAAGGTATCGGTATACCGACGATCGAATCTCGGGCAAGTATCGTACTGATAGACAAAGGGAATTGTATACGGGATTGATTAAGTCCTTGACATCGTGGTTCATCTGATGAGATCATCGTGTAACATGTGGGAGCCAACATGGGTATCCAGATCCCGCTGTTGGTTATTGACCGGAGAACGTCTCGGTCATGTCTGCATGTCTCCCGAACCCGTAGGGTCTACACACTTAAGGTTCGATGACGCTAGGGTTATTAAGGAAGTTCGTATGTGGTTACCGGATGTTGTTCGGAGTCCCGGATGAGATCCCGGACGTCACGAGGAGTTCCGGAATGGTCCGGAGGTAAAGATTTATATATGGGAAGTCCTGTTTTGGTCACCGAAAGGGTTTCGGGTTTTATTCGTAACATACCGGGACCACCAGGAGGGTCCCGGGGGTCCACCAAGTGGGACCACCGGTCCCGGAGGGCCTTATGGGCTGTATGAGGAAGGGAACCAGCCCAAAGTGGGCTGGTGCGCCTTCCCCCCCAAGGGCCCATGCGCCTAGGGTTGGGGGAAACCCTAAAGGGGGCGCCCCCCTTGCTTGGGGGGCAAGTCCCCCCTCCCTGGCCGCCGCCCCCCCTCTAGATCCCATCTAGAGGGGCCGGCCCCCCTTGCCCCTTCCCCTATAAATAGAGGGGTGAGGGGAGGGCTGCAGAAGACAACTCAAGGCGCAACCCCTCCCCTCCCCAACACCTCTCCTCCTCCGTCACGTGCTTGGCGAAGCCCTGCTGGAGTACCACGCTCCTCCATCATCACCACGCCGTTGTGCTGCTGCTGGATGGAGTCTTCCTCAACCTCTCCCTCTCCCCTTACTGGATCAAGGCATGGGAGACGTCACCGAGCTGTACGTGTGTTGAACGCGGAGGTGCCGTCCGTTCGGCACTTGGTCATCGGTGATTTGGATCACGACGAGTACGACTCCATCAACCCCGTTCACTTGAACGCTTCCGCTTAGCGATCTACAAGGGTATGTAGATGCACTCTCCTTCCCCTCATTGCTGATTTCTCCATAGATAGATCTTGGTGATACGTAGGAAAATTTTGAATTTCTGCTACGTTCCCCAACACACCTACCACCCGACAGTTGGCGCCCACCGTGGGGCCAGGTGCACCGTCGTCCGGAGACCTGTTCTGGACGGGAACCCTCTTCCTCCCCAGCGAGCATAGCCAGCCCGGCACGCCCGATGGCGCTTGCCACGACGCGCTGCAAGGCGTCACCAACGCCTGCGCAGCGAGCAACCTCGCCGATCCCCTTGGCGAGATTCTCATCTCCGACGAGCCCGCCTCCGACGCGGGCACCGACCACCTCGCCAACCTCCTTGGCCAGCTCCATGTCTCCAGCGAGCCTGCTGTGGACCAGGAGTCCGTTGGCTCTACCGATCCGATGCCTGTCGATTCCGACACGGCCTTGCTCGACGCCTTCCCCACCAATGTCGTGATCTACGACGACCCGCTTCCCCGAGCCGATGGCTGTGACGGTGCCACCGCCGAGGTGATGGTTATCAGCCACGGCGGCGCTTTTGGCGTGAATGCCCACGACGCCCCGCAAGCGGTGATCCACGACTTGTCCGTCCCCCTCCCGGCCGATGCCGACGCCGAAGCACTGGAGGCTCGCCGCCTCGCCCTCCTCGCGGAGGGCCGGAAGCTAGCTTCCATGAGACGCCTCACCGAGGCCCACCAGCACGAAGTCGATCGCGCCGCCTTCGGCACACCACCTCCTGGCGGGCCAAGTCGAGCCGGCGTCGTCAGGCAGCGCGGCGCTGTCATCGCCGACATGCTTGGAGTCGACCGCCCAGTCTACGCCACCCCACTCGAGAACCCGCGCGCCGCCCAGGGGGCCGAAGAGCTCCCCCATATGACCAGACGCATCCAACAGCTGATCGATGCAGCCGCGCAGCGGCACGAAGCCGACGCCTGCGCGTAAAGCCCTCCACCGCGCCGAGAGCACGGCGCGACATCCCGGACGCTGACTGCGGGTAAAACCCGCGCGCGACACGAGAAAGAGCCGGCTGCCAGCCGAAGCCGAACCCGGATCTCCATCGAGCGAGACGCAGAAGGCCACCCTCGAGCCATGGAGCGGCGGGGCAACCCACCTCCGCCTCCGCCTCGTGGGGAAAGGTATCTCACCCTGTCGCCTGTCACGCATCCGACTCTCAGCGGCCGACTAGGTCGCCGCGAAGGAGTCGGCGAGAACGACGCCCGCCATCGGATCGACCGCCTAGCGCGATCCCTGGCACTAGAAGAAGAAGATGATGTCGGCCCGCCTTGCTTCGGCCCCCGCATCCGCGACGAGCCCTTCCCCAAAGGGTTCTCGCTCCCAAGAGACACGCCCAAGTACAACGGCTCCGTGAAGCCGGAGGATTGGTTGATCGACTACTCCACCGCAGTACGCATCGCGAACGGCAACAGGCGCGTTGCCGTGAAGTACGTGCCCCTCATGCTCCAAGGCACGGCGCGGACCTGACTCAACAGCCTCAAGCCATACAGCGTCAACAGCTGGCTAGATTTCACAGAAGCCTTCGTCCGCAACTTCACCAGCACCTACAAGCGGGCTCCCAAGCCCAGACAGCTCTCCTTGTGCATGCAAGGCCCCGCCGAGTCCACTCGCGACTACCTCAAGCGTTGGGTCGAGCTCCGCAACTCTTGCGAAGGAGTGCACGAGGTGCAAGCCATAGAGAACTTCACAGCCGGGTGCCGAGAGGGCACCCTCCTCAAGCACAAGCTCCTCTGCGACGAGTCGACTACCCTCGACGAGCTTCTGGTCATAGCGGACAAGTACGCCACCGCCGACTCCTCAATGAAGACCGAACTTCGGGTTGACGCGTCCGGGAAGGTACTCAACCCGGCGCCCAAGACGCCGGCTGGGGACTCTGGCCGACGCCCGTACCAAAACGACCACAAGCGCAAGGGCCCCGTGCCACCTTTCACTAGTCGGCAGGTGGCCACGGTCGAGGGCGAGCAGCCCGAAAGGCGGCCCACACCCAAGAAGCAGGAAGGCGGCATGACGGCTTGGCAGCCGGCCTTCTCCTACGAGCAAACTCTCGATGCCCCATGCAAGTTCCACAGCGGCGCGAAGCCATCCAACCACACAACCCGGAAGTGCCACTGGCTCACCCGGATTTCCAAAGGCGAAGGGCTCGCGCCGCCTCCACCTGCTGGTCCGCCGCCTCCGGCTCCATAGCAGCCGGCCGCTCGGCCAGCAGTCGGAGCCGTGCACGATGAGTTCCCCAACGAGCACGCCGCCTACGTCGTCTTTACAAGCCAGCCTGAAGATCGGCGCAGCAGACGCCGAGAGGACCAGGAAGTCAACGCGGTCGCCGCCAATCCCTCCGAGCACATGCACTGGTCAGAGAAGCCTATCACCTGGAGTCGGGCCGATCACCCAGAGGTGATGCCGTCTCCCGGCTCTTATGCGTTTGTTTTGGATGCCACCCTTGCAACGGAGAGACGCGCCGCCCGTTTTTCCCGCGTGCTGATAGACGGCGGGAGCAGCATCAACATCCTGTACCTCGACACCCTGAAGAAGCTCAACGTCAAGATGAAGCAGCTCATGCCTACCCGGATTGTGTTCCACGGCATCGTACCCGGCCTGTCCTGCGCCCCCATTGGCAAGATCAAGATTGATGTCCTCTTTGGGGACAAGGATCACTTCCGCAGGGAGGCCATCTCGTTTGAAGTGGTGGACCTTGAGAGCTCTTACCATGCACTGCTTGGCCGTCCTGCCTTGGCCAAGTTCATGGCTGTTCCCCACTATGCTTACCTCAAGATGAAGATGCCGAGCACCAATGGCATCATCACCATAGCCGACGATTACAAGAAATCCTCTGAGTGCGCGGCAGCCAGCAGCCGGCTGGCCGAGTCCCTTGTGATTGCCGAAGAGAAGAAGATGTTGGACCGGGTCGTGGCCATGGCCGGCAAGCAGCCGACCCTGTCCCCCGATCCCAAAGAATGTGATGCCCAAGGTTCCTTCCAACCGGCCAAGGAAACGAAGAAGATACCTCTTGACCCCGAGCACCCGGAAAGGTTTGCTGTCATTGGGGCAAACCTAAGCAGCAAATAGGAAGGTGAGCTCGCCGATTTCCTCCGTGAGAATCGGGACATCTTTGCATGGTCCCCCAAGGACATGCCGGGTGTTCCGAAGGATTTCGCCGAGCACAAACTACACGTCCGACAAGGTGAAAAACCAGTCAAACAACCCCTCCGCCGACTGTCGGAGGAAACGAGAAGGATTGTAGGAGAAGAGATAGCCCGGCTTCTGGCTGTCGGCTTCATGATGGAGGTTTTCTTTCCGGAGTGGCTTGCCAACCCGGTCCTCGTGCTGAAGAAGAACAACAAATGGCGCATGTGTATAGACTACACGAGCCTCAACAAGGCCTGCCCCAAAGATCCTTTCGCCTTGCCAAGGATAGATCAAGTGATAGACTCCACAGCCGGATGCGAGCTGCTGAGTTTCTTGGATGCTTACTCCGGATACCACCAGATAAAGTTGGACCCGGCCGACCGCCTGAAGACTGCCTTCATCACGCCCTTCGGAGCTTTCTGCTACCTGACTATGACATTCGGCTTGAGAAATGCCGGTGCCACTTTTTAACGTTGCATGCAGAAGTGCCTCCTCAAGCAGCTCGGCAGAAATGCCCACGTCTACGTGGACGACATTGTGGTAAAGACGGAGAAGCGCAACACCTTGCTAGAAGACCTCAAGGAAACATTCGAGAACCTGCGCCGATTCCGGATCAAGCTCAACCCCGAGAAATGCGTGTTCGGAGTGCCAGCCGGCCAGCTTCTAGGCTTCCTGGTCTCCGAACGCGGCATCGAATGCAACCCAGTGAAGATCAAGGCCATTGAGAGAATGGCGATTCCCACCAAACTTCGAGACGTCCAGAAGTTCACCGGATGCTTGGCTTCCCTGAACCGCTTCATCAGCCGGCTCGGAGAGAAGGCTCTCCCCCTCTACCGCCTCATGAAGAAGACCACTCACTTCGAGTGGAACGACCAAGCCGACCAAGCCTTTCACGAGCTGAAGAAGATGCTGGCCACGCTGCCTGTCCTGGTGGCGCCGACTGAGAAAGAGCCCATGTTCCTTTACATTGCTGCAACCAGCCGGGTGGTCAGCACCGTCATCGTAGTCCAGCGCCCAGAAGAGGGCCGAGCCCAGCCGGTCTAGAGGCCGGTGTACTATTTGAGTGAGGTTCTGTCTACCTCGAAGTAGAACTACTCGCACTACCAGAACATGTGCTACGGCGTGTACTTTGCCGCCAAGAAGCTGAAGCCCAACTTCCAAGAGCACCCCATCATGGTCGTATGCACCGCCCCGCTTGCCGAGATCATAGGCAGCCGGGATGCACCCATCCGGGTGGCGAAATGGGCCATCGAGCTGGCCCCCTACACGATCTTCTACCAGCCCCGCACCGCCATCAAGTCCCAAGCATTGTTCGACTTCCTCGTCGACTGGGCCGAGACCCAGTACCTGCCGCCGGCTCCCGACTCCACTCACCGGCGCTTGCACTTCGACGGGTCCAAGATGCGCACCGGCTTGGGAGCGGAGTCATCCTCACCTCTCCCAAAGGCGATAAGCTTAGATACACGCTGCAAATTCACTTTGCCGCCTCCAACAACGTGGCCGAGTATGAGGCGCTTGTACACGGGCTCCGGCTTGCCAAAGAGCTCGGCATACGCCGGATCCTGTGTTACGGCGACTCAGACTTGATAGTCCAGCAGTCATCCGGCGATTGGGACGCCAAGGACGCAAACATGGCAAGCTCCCGCTTCCTCGTTCAGCAGATCAGCGGGTACTTTGAAGGATGCGAGTTCCTCCACGTACCACGAGCCGACAACAGGCCAGCAGATGCCCTGGCTCGAATAGGCTCCACTCGGCAGGCAATACCAACCGGCGTCTCTCTACAACGCCTCCTCAAGCCGTCTATCAAGCCGTCTCCAGAGTCCGATTCCATCTTCATGCCGCCTAGCCCCGATGCAGCCGGATCCGGCTTGAAGAGCCAAGCAGGCGGCCCGGGGACTTCGATAGGCTGCGCGGGGACTTCAGTAGGCGGCTCGGGGACTTCCGTAGTCGCACCCAACCCGGGGACTTCTGAACCCGGCTCGAGGACTGCGGTAGTCGGCCCAGGGACTGCACCAGCACAGCAAGCGACGGCCGAATCCAGCATTTCACAACCCAGCCCGCCCACCCTGGTCGCAGTAGCTGCATTGGCAATAGAAGAAGTCACAGCTCCATCATGGGCTCAGCCCATCCTCAACTTCCTGACAAACCAAGAACTGCCGGCTGATGAGACAGAGGCAAGACAAGTCCAACGCCGAGCCGGAGCATACACAATCGTCAACAGAGAGCTCGTCAGGCGCAGCGTCACTGGAGTCTTCCAGCGGTTGAGCAAGAGAAGGGCATAGCAATCCTTAGAGACATCCACCAAGGTGAATTCGGCCACCATGCGGCCTCAAGATCACTAATCGCCAAGGCTTTCCGCCATGGATTCTTTTGGCCGACTGCTTTGGACGACGCCAAGGAATTAGTCAAACATTGCAAAGGGTGCCAAGTCTTCAGCTCCAAGCAACACCTGCCGACTTCGGCACTCAAGACCATTCCCCTCACTTGGCCCTTTGTCGTTTGGGGTCTGGACATGGTGGGCCCATTCAAGACGGCGCGTGGCGGCATGACACATCTGCTTGTCGCTGTGGACAAGTTCACCAAATGGATCGAAGCAAAGCCGATCAAGAAGCTGAATGGGCCGACTGCCGTGACATTCATTGCAGAAATAACAACTCGGTACGGCGTGCCGCACAGCATCATCACCGACAACTGCACGAATTTTTCCAAGGGAGCATTGGCACGTTTCTGCGCGACGCAGGGCATCCGACTGGACTTAGCGTCCGTTGCCCACCCGCAGTTAAGCGGCCAAGTCGAGCGAGCCAACGGCCTCATCCTTTCGGGCATCAAGCCCCGACTGGTCGTGCCACTGGAGCGTTCGGCTGGCCGCTGGCTCGATGAGCTGCCGGCCGTCCTCTGGAGTCTGCGCACTACCCCAAACAGGTCAACCGGCTTCACTCCTTTCTTCCTCGTGTACGGTGCCGAGGCGGTCATCCCAACCGACATCGAGTTCGACTCGCCTCGGGTGACCATGTACACGGAGGCGGAGGCCAAGGAACCACGAGAATACGGCGTCGACCTGCTGGAAGAAAGCCGGCTGTTAGCCCTCAGCCGGTCCGCCATCTACCAGAAGGGTCTGCATCGCTACCACAGCCGGAAGGTCAAGCCAAGATCCTTCCAAGAGGGCGACCTTGTGCTCCGGCTGATCCAGCGAACAGCCGGCCAGCACAAGCTCTCGGCCCCTTGGGAAGGCCCCTTCATTGTCGGCAGAGCGCTAGGAAACGACTCCTACTACCTGATCGACGCACAGAAGCTGAAGGCACGAAAGAGAGACAACTCCGGCAAGGAGTCGGAACGACCATGGAACGCCAACCTACTCCGAAGATTTTACAGTTGAAATGCAGTATATATCACGCTAACTTTTGTACTAAGTACGAGACAATAGGCCCCCCGAGGAGAACTCGGGGACTGCCATCTTTCATCTATGAGTGAAGAGTATCATGCTTATGATTATGTCATTACATGCACTTCTCTCGTCCGGCACCGGGTTCAACTAGTCGGCCCGGGGACTGGCCGCCTTGAGTTATATTAGAAGTCCTACCCGCAGTCAGACAAGTAGTGTGCCGGCACCAAAGCCCTCTCTTGCCAAAAGTCACAGTTCGAAGAATCGGCTGTCCGGCTGGCAAGAGCCAAAGGCAGGAAAGGACGCCCACACGAAAAACGGCTAGGGACTAACGGACCAATATAACAAAAGCCGACTTTTTCCTACCGCCGACCGACTACAAGAGTAGCCGGCCGGCCGGCTTCCATTCACTTCGCTACAATCTAAGAAAGCTCGAGTACTTGCCTTCCCCAAAAAGATAGCCGAGTCCTTCCTTAGCCATAGACTGCAGAGCAGCTGCCGGCTGGGAAGGCAGCAATCAGGGGAAGGCGGCAAAGGAAACAGCCTAAGGATAAAAGGCATACGAGAATGGAAGCCAAACACATGCATGATTATATTTACACAAAAGGCCTTGAAAAGGCCAACATTCAACATAGTTTGAATACACCCCCAGTGGGTGGAACTGCGCAAGCTTAATAAAAATTGTTCAAAGAGTAACAAGCAGGAAAAGTAAGGACGACAAATCAAGACAAGGGAACGACTGGCGAATCGGGCAGGCCGGTGGAGACAGCAGCGCCGGCTGGAGGAGTGGCCGGCTGATGAACCTCGGCATGATCACCGCCTCCCGCAGAGGGCGCGCCAGCACGCGCCTTGTTGCTGGAGGCACGATCATGCTGAGGCTGGCCGGTTGCTTCACCAGCTGGCTCGGCGTCTTCGCTTTCCTCCCCTTCCTCGTCTTCACCTTCATCGCTGGAGGCGATCTCCTCCGCCGAGTCTTCACCCTCCGCCGGGTTCAGCCCGAACCACTCCTCCGTCTGGGCGACGCCGTTGTCATCCACCTCAGGAGCGAAGACGCTGGTGTCGGTAAACTCGGCAAGGGCCGAGGCACGCTGGATGATAGCCGGCCGCACCTCCACCAGCTCTTCGTCAGCCTCCTCCCGCCAAGTCCTCAGCTGTTCCAAGTTCAGCCCAGGGTACCAGGCCCGGACGAACTCCAGCGCCCGCCTGGCACCGGATCGAGCAGCGGAGGCCTTCCAGGCCTCAAAGCGACCGACTGCCACCTCCAGCCAGTCGGCAGTCCAGCTCGGGGTGCAGGGAATCGCTTCGCCTGGCCAGAGGGCGGCCAGCACCTGCGCCCCAGCGCGCTGGAGGCGGCGGCGCATGCGGTGCGCCGGCTGCAACCGGGCTTGGATCGCCAAGAGCTGCTCCTCAAGTGTCCGGTTCGCGTCCGGCGCGATCTCAAGCCCCGCCTGCCGGCGTGCCTCGCGGTGGGCCTCGATGGTCTGGGTGGCAATGACGGAGTAGCCGGGGAAGTATTCTGCGCAAAGAACAAAGAGGCAGCACAAATCAGAAGACGAATCAAAGGGCAAGGGGCGAGCAAGGAGTGAGGAAGGCGGCTTACCGTCGATCAGATCCTCGATCCGGCCGTAACCCTCGCTCAGCGCTTGCTTCGCCTCAGCCCAGCCCGCCGTTTCGGTCTCGAACTCAGCTTTGAGGGCAGCCTCGCTGTCCTGCGCCTTCTTCATGGCCGCCTTGTGGCTCTCCTCCTGGTCGGCCAACTTCTTGGCCAGGCGGTCGTGCTCCAGGACTAAGGCGTTGAACTCGGCCTCCTTGGCGCGAAGGGCGGTCTGGGCCCCGCCGAGCTGCTCCCTCAAGTCAGCATTGGCCCCTGCAAGCATGAAGACAAAGGAAGAAACAATAAGGAAGAAGTCGTCGGGGAAGATCCGACCCGACTGCTCAGCAGTCGGCCCGGATCTGGGGGACTACACCCAGTGGGTGCGCTGACGCGCCCCCACAGGATATGAACAAAACAGAGCACGCACTCCGGCTGTTGGTCAGATCCTCGCTCTTCTGGCGCAGCTCCTGAGCCTGGGAGTCGAAGGCGACAACACTCTGGTTATGGTACTCCTGGAAGATAGATAGTTGACCTTTTAAGTTTGGGAGCACTTAGTCAGGCAGCTGAAAACTGGTTTTGTTTCAGTTGATTTGCTCTCCCTCTTTCAACCGTCTTATTTAAATCCAAAGCCTCATATTTTTGATCCTCCTCCCATTGAAGCGACAATGTTCTTCTTGGTGGAAATATGCCCTAGAGGCAATAATAAAATGGTTATTATTATATTTCTTAATTATGATAAATGTTTATTATTCATGCTAGAATTTTATTAACCGGAAACTTAAATACATGTGTGGATACATAAACAAATACCATGTCTCTAGTGAACCTCTACTAGACTAGCTCGTTGATCAAAAGATGGTTAAGGTTTCCTAACCATAGATATATGTTGTCACTTGATAACGGGACCCATCATTTAGCTTAGCATATGTTCGTTCAGTTTATTGCTACTGCTTTCTTAGTGCCAAATACATGTTTTTCGACCATGAGATCATGCAACTCCCGGATACCGGAGGAATACCTTGTGTGCTATCAAACACCACAACATAAATGGGTGATTATAAAGATGCTCTACAGGTATCTCCGGAGGTGTTTGTTGAGTTGGCATAGATCCAGATTAGGATTTGTCACCCCGAGTATCGGAGAGGTATCTTTGGGCCCTCTCGGTAATACACATCATAAGCTTGCAAGCAAACGACTAAGGAGTTAGTCATGAGGTGATGTATTACGGAACGGTATAGTGTTATATGAGTTATATGATTTGGTAACCGAATGTTGTTCGGAGTCCTGGATGAGATCACGGACATGACGAGGAGCTCCGGAATGGTCCAGAGGTAAAGATCGATATATAGGACGAAGATATTTGGACACCGGAAGAGTTTCGGGAGGTACCGGGTAGTCATCGGATCACCGGACGGGGTTCCGGGAAGCCCCAGGAGGCTATATGGGCTTAATGCGCCAAAGGGGAAACACACCAGCCCACAAGGGTTGGTGCGCCCCTCTCCCTGGCTGCCGGCCCTAGGGGAAGGAAAGGGGGAGGGTTGGCCCCTCCTGCCTTTCCCTCCTCATGAGAGAAAGGAAAGGGGGGGGGGACCTCCCCTGCCTTCCTCCCGCGCACATACAAGGAAAGGGGGGCGGCCAAGGACAGGAGCCCAAGGGGGATTCGGCCACCCTTGGGGCGCCTCCTGGCTGCCTCCCCTCTCCCCCGCCTATATATATGTGGGAGGGGCACCACACAAGGACCACGGCAATCTCTTAGCCGTGTGCGACGCCCCTCTCCACAGTTTCATTCCTCGGTCATATTTTCGTAGTGCTTAGGCGAAGCCCTGCGGAGATAGCATCAGCACCACCGTCACCACGCCATCGTGCCGCCGAAACTCATCCACTACTTTGCCCATCTTGCTGGATCAAGAAGGCGAGGACGTCACCGAGCTGAATGTGTGCTGAACGCGGAGGTGCCGTAACGTTCGATACTTGATCGGTTGGATCGCGAAGACGTTCGACTACATCAACTGCATTAATAAACGCTTCTGCCTACGGTCTACAGGGTATGTAGACACACTCTCTCCTCCCATTGCTCTGCATCTCCATGGATAAATCTTGCGTGTGTGTAGATTTTTTGTTTTCCATGCAACGTTCCCCAACAGTGGCATCTGAGCCAGGTCTATGCATAGATGATATGCACGAGTAGAACACAAAGGAGTTGTGGGCGGTGATGGTCATACTGCTTACACCAATGTCTTATTTTGATTTGGCGGTATTGTGGGGTGAAGCGGCCCGGACCAACCTTACATGTCCATGTACATGAGACCGGTTCCACTGACTGACATGCAACTTGTTTTGCATAAAGGTGGCTGGCTGGTGTCTGTTTCTCCTACTTTAGTTGAATCAAATTTGACTACTACCAGTCCTTGAAGAAGATTAAAACAACAAACTTGATAAATCACCGTTGTGGTTTTGCCGTAGGTAAGAACGGTTCTTGCTAGAAGCCCGTAGCAGCCACATAAAACTTGCAACAACAAAGTAGAAGACGTCTAACTTGTTTTTGCAGGGCATATTGTGATGTGATATGATCAAGACGTGATATGATATATGTTGTTGTATGAGATGATCATGTTTTGTAATATCGACAACCGGCGGTTGTCTCTTAATTATTGTATGAAATGCAAGCGCCATGTAATTGCTTTATCTTATCGCTATGCGTTAGCAATAGTTGGCGAGACGACCCCGATGCAACGATGGAGATCAAGGTGTCGCGCCGGTGATGATGGAGATTATGTCGTTGCTTTGGAGATGGAGATCAAAAGCACAAGATGATGATGGCCACATCATGTCACATATTTTGATTGCATGTGATGTTTATCCTTTATGCATCTTATTTTGCTTAGAACGACGGTATCATTATAAGATGATCCCTTCACTTGATTTCAAGATAAAAGTCTTCTCCCCGAGTATGCACCGTTGCTAAAGTTCGTCGTTTCGAAGCACCTCGTGATGATCGGGTGTGATAGACTGTACGTTCACATACAACGGGTGTAAGCCAGTTTTGCACAAGCAGAATACTTGGGTTAAACTTGACAAGCCTAGCATGTACAGACATGGTCTCAGAACACTGGAGACCGAAAGCTCGAACATGAGTCATATAGTAGATATGATCAACATGGAGATGTTCACCATTTATGACTACCCCATCTCACATGATGATCGGACATGGGTTAGTTGATTTGGATCATGTATCACTTACATAACTTGAGGGATGTTAATTTAAGTGGGAGTTCATTAGTGGTTTGATTAATTGAATTTAATTTATCATGAACTTAGTCTTAATAGTTTTGCATATCTATGTTGTAGATCAATGGCCCGTGCTACCGTTCCCCTGAATTTTAATGCGCTCCTAGAGAAAGCTAAGTTGAAAGATGATGGTAGCAACTACACGGACTGGGTCCGTAACTTGAGGATTATCCTCATTGCAGCACAGAAGAATTATGTCCTTGATGCACCGCTAGGTGTCTGACCAGCTGCAGGAGCTACTTCAGATGTTATGAACGTCTGGTAGACTCGATTTGATGACTACTCAATAGTTCAGTGCGCCATGCTTTACGGCTTAGAACCATGACTTCAAAGACGTTTTGAACGTCACGAAGCATATGAGATGTTCCAAGAGCTGAAATTCGTATTTCAGGCTCATGCCCATGTTGAGAGGTATGAGACCTCTGACAAGTACTTTGCCTACAAGATGGAGGATAATAGCACAACCAGTGAGCATGTGCTCAGAATGTCTAGGTACTACAATCGCATGAATCAAGTCGGCGAGTTAATCTTCCAGATAAGATAGTGGTTGACAGATTTCTCCAGTCACTATCACCAAGCTACTAGAGCTTCGTGATGAAGTATAAATATGCAAGGGATGACGGAAACAATTCCCAAAGCTCTTCCCGATGCTGAAATCGACGAAGGTAGAAATCAAGGAGGAGCGTCAAGTGTTGATGGTTAACAAGACCACTAGTTTCAAGAAAAAGGGCAAGGGAAAGAAAGGGAACTTCAAGAAGAATGGCAAGCAAGTTGCCGCTCCCGTGAAGAAGCCCAAAGCTGGACCCAAGCCTGAAACTGAGTGCTTCTACTGCAAAGGAAATGGTCACTGGAAGCGAAACTGCCCCAAATACTTGGCGGATAAGAAGGATGGAAAAGTAAACAAATGTATATTTGATATACATGTTATTGATGTGTAACTTACTGGTGCTCGTAGTAGCCCCTGGGTATTTGATACCGGTTCTGTTGCTAAGATTAGTAAACTCGAAACAGGAGTTGCAGAATAAACGTAGACTGGTTAAGGGCGAGGTGACGATGTGTGTTGGAAATGTTTCCAAGATTGATATGATCACCATCGCACACTCCCTCTACCTTCAGGACCAGTGTTGAGCCTGAATAAATGTTATTTGGTGTTTGCGTTGAGTATGAACAAGATTAGATCATGTTTATTACAATACGGTTATTCATTTAAGTCAGAGAATAATTGTTGTTCTGTTTATATGAATAAAACCTTCTATGGTCATACACCCAATGTGAATGGTTTATTGAATCTCGATCGTAGTGATACATATATTCATAATATTGATGCCAAAAGATGCAAAGTTGATAATGATAGTGCAACATACTTGTGGCACTGCCGTTTAGGTCATATTGATGTAAAGCGCATGAAGAAACTCCATGCGGATGGACTTTTGGAATCACTTGATTATGAATCATTTTGTCGGTGGGAAACGACACCTATGGGATCACGAGGATCCCTTTCTGCGGTTGCGGGGCGCGGGGGCCGTGAGAAGAGCGGATCGAGCAGGCAGTACACGATTCCTTTACCCAGGTTCGGGCCGCGAAGATGCGTAAAACCCTACTCCTGCTTTGGTGGATTATATGTTTGTGTTCTTGAGCTAGCTATGGGGAGTGAGGAGCTCCAAAAAGCCGAATCCTCTTCCTTGTCGCCTGGGGCCTCCTTTTATAGGGAAAGGGGCTGCCACAATGGCACACAGGAGGTGGAAAGGGTACAATGATGCAAGGTTATCCCTCGCATCACATGACAAGGTGCATTTAATGTGCCTTGCGTAGGTGTTCTTGCTTTATCGGGGGCGGGGGAGAGCCCTGTCTCGTCCGTCACCGCTCTCTCCCGCGTCGACATGCGCCCTGGCCAGCGGTGCCTGCGATGCCATGTAGGCGGGCAGGCAGCTGAGGTGGCGCATCGGTGGGACTCCACGAGGATCTGCATGCCGCCACACAGGTGCCTGCCCAGCTGGTTGGGTCGGCAGCTGCATGCGAACGGTGGTGGAGGCGTGACTAGTGCGGGTCCGATGGTGGCCCCGCGGGTGTCCTTGGCAAGGGCCTTGCCGCGGCCCCGGCAAGGGTCTTGTCGGGGTCCCGACAAGGGTCTTGCCGTGGCGCCTGCTGCCATCCCCGGCAAGGCTCTTGCCGAGGGCCTTGTGGTTTTCCTTGGCTGGGATCCCGCCAAGGACCATCATCTTCCAAAGTGTGCATCTGATCTTGAATGTCTTCACAAAGATCTGCATACCACCACGGGGGATGCCTCCGGAATCCTTGCCCCATGGGGGCAGTGGACTCAAGGGTGACCCGCTCCGTAGGTGTGGGGCGAGCTGCCATGGCAAGGGTCTTGCCGGGTTTGCAAAGACTGCCTCCCGGCAAGGATCTTGCCGGGGGGCCCCGCTTCGCCCCCTTTGCTCTTTGTGGTCTTGATCTTGGCGTCGTTCTGCTCCTCTTTGGCTTCGGCCTTACCTTGGTTCTACCTCCCTTGCCGGGCTCGGTGCGGCGGCGCCCGTGGCTCAGACTGCCCGTGCACAGTCATAGGGGTACAAAAAGTGTACCCCTCTTTTTGTACACCGACAGGAGCCCCCGGGCCTGGGCCACACATAAGCGCTACGCGTTGTTGGGCCAGGCCCAAGAACGGTGCGCGGGCAGGCAGGGCGGTTTTTACCGCGGTAAGTTTCTTCGCGCGCTGCGCCTCCTATGCTTCCCGCGCGTGGCGCGTCATGGGGAGGCGTGCGTGACGCGGGCGGCATGTGTGAGGCTGGCCTCTGCACGCATGCGTCACGTCGTAGAAAAAAGGGGGCGGCTCGCGTCTTCCCCATAAACGGAGGGAGGCGTGGAGGCACGACCCATTTACTGGACGGGGCCGAGGCGTGGTCTTCCAAGGCGCCCACTCCCTTTAGTCACGGGGCGGGGAGAAGTCACCTCACCCGTCGCTTCGGTTTTGCACGTTCGCCACGCGGCGCTCATGCGCCTGGGGTGGCAGTTGGTGGAGGCGGGAAGCCGGGCCGTCGCGGGTTGGGGTGGCGGATCGGCCCCAGTCTCCTGCGCCATTCACGTCCTCATTGGCGGAACGGGGCGGTCGAGCCCCCACCCTGCTCCTTTATAAAGAGCAGGGGGTGGGGGGGGCGTCGGTGCCCTGCATTCCTCCATCTCAGTTCTTCAGCTTCTGCTCCCCTCCCTCTCATTCGCCATGGAGAAAGGGAACCCTGGTCCTTCGACGGTGGCGACGAGGGTCGCCGCTTGACAATGCGTCCCTCCTTCTCCTGCACCTGCGGTGGCAGAGCCAGCCGCGAGGGGAAGGGGGAGAGGGCGAGGCCGTGGGCGAGGCCGAGGCGCTCGAGGAAGAGGAGGACGGGGCGGTGCGCCGGCTTCGCCTCCGCCAGCAGTTCCTCTCCCCATGGAGGGCCACGTTGGGGACGACCCTTGTGAGTTCTTCGTCAGGCTGCGGCGGCCGCCTCGCCGTCGTCTTCGTCTCCCGACTCCATTCGCGAGCGAGATGGAGCTGGACCCGCCTGAGACACTGAGGCTGCACATGAGGGGCTGTGGAATCAGCGGTACGCGAGTCCGCGTCGACTTCCCAGCCCCTAATGTGATGTATCTTGGTTGAGGGTGGAAGACGTTCGCCCGTATCCACTGCCTGACGGAGGGGCTCACCCTCCATTTTAAGCTGATCGAGGGCGGTCTCCTCTCCGTCAAGGTCTTCGGGTGCTTCGGGACTCGGGCAAGGTGGTGCGTGGAGAGCTCCTCTGATAGCAAAGACTCCTCCTCGAGCGGGAGTGATGAGGAGGACAGCAGCAGCGACGACGAGTGTAGCGGGCGGCAGGATGACGGGTCCTACTAGGTGTCGGGCGCCGCTTCGTGCGGCACCGGCGACCCCATCATCCGTGTCGCCGGCTGCTCGAACTTCTCGGGGTCGTCTCCTTAGGCGGCTGGCGTTGGGAGGCTCCGGAAGAGGAAGAGGGCGGGCGGCAAGGCCGTCAACTCGGAGTACGTGGGCACGACGCCTTCGACGCGTGCTGACGTCCTGCCGCCTCGTCTTCGAGCTCTGCCTCCGGCGCTGCCATCACCATCCAGCCTTTGGACGACCATCGAGATGTTCTGTTGGTGTCTTCTGCCACCTGTAGCTCGTCTAGGCGCCCCTTTTGCCCTTTTCGCCTCCTTGACCTGCCTCCTGAAGAGAGGGACAAGAAAGGGATTACGGGCACCTTATCTCTTTTTAGTTTGTAAGCCTTCGGGCCTTAGCTGAATTTAAAGCTTGTAATCCCATCATTCATGTTTTTCATTCTCCATGAACTGTACCTGAGTGGAATGTTTTTAATGAAAAAGGGATGCTTGCCGGGTCACTTGTCTTGCGGGTGGAACCCACGTCAAGGGGAAAATCCTTGATATCTTTAAGATAGACACTTCCTTGCCCGGCAGCAGGCCCTGCCGTCTTCCCACGTCGCTCGACCTTTCTCACGCTTTCAGCGGAGGCAGGGATGAGGCGGGTTCAGGCTCCTCGTTTCGTCCCTTCGCTGCCGCGACTACGACCAAACCTGGCCCCAGGAACGAGCCCTAGGGCATAGAGTTAGGGGAGCATGGTAGCTTTAGGAAGAAACGAGGTTTCGCATACCTCAGTCCATAAGAGAATGCATGATAAGGGATGAAGAACTTATCTGAAACTGCAGCCCCCGGCAACTCTGGTTCGCCGTGGGTGAATCTTTGTACTTGCAGCCCTCGGCAACACTGGCTTGCCGGGGTCCAGATGCTGGTCCGTCCCTCTTCTCCTTTTTTTCATCCTCAAGTGATCCGGCAAGGATATCCGAGCCCTGCGAACCAAAGGAGACAAAAGAACGGCAAAGAGACGCACACTCGACCTCTAAGCTAGGGGTTAGCCGCCGCTAAGCACTATCAACCCTAACCAAGGACAAGACTCGATCTAGCATGCATGCTATAACTTAGGGCGCCAGCGCTTCATTTATGCTCAGGGTCTGCGCCTGGCTTTGTACAAAGGGTTACATGCATCATCGGCAATGCTCGTACAAAAGGTGGCTTGCCGGGAGGCCCGTCAAGCCGCGCCTTATGGGTAACACTTGCGAAGATGCTCGATGTTCCAGGAATTGCTCACCGGAACGGCATCTTCGGTCTCCAGGCGGACTGCGCCGGGCCTGGTGACTCGTATTACCCGATAAGGGCCTTCCCACTTCGGCGTCAACTTGTTGGAATTCTTCGCCGATTGAACGCGCCGAAGAACAAGGTCGCCTTCCTCAAGGCTCCGGGCATGAACCTTGCGGCTATGGTAGCGGCGCAAGGCTTGCTGGTAGCATGCTGCTCTCACTGCCGCCCGAAGACGATCTTCCTCAAGGAGCAGTGCGTCGTCTTGCCGCAGTTGCTCTTGCTCGAGCTCATCATAAGCAAGCACTCGAGGTGACCCGTATATGAGTTCAGTGGGGATAACTGCTTCTGCCCCGTATACCAGGGCAAAGGGTGTCTGGCCGGTGGCTCGATTTGGTGTCGTCCTGATTGACCAAAGAACCATCGGCAACTCATCAATCCAGCGCCTTCTGCTCTTGTGCAGTCTGTCAAAGGTCTTGGTCCTTAAGCCTCGCAACACTTCAGCATTTGCCCTCTCAGCTTGCCCGTTGCTCCGCGGGTGAGCGACGGAAGCGAAACAGACTTTGCTGCCGAGGTCCTGAGTATATTGCATGAAGGTGCGGCTTGTGAACTGCGTACCGTTGTCGGTGATGATCCGGTTGGGTACACCGTAACGGCACACTAGCCCCTTGAAGAACTTGACGGCTGACTGAGCTGTGACCTTCCTCACTGCCTCCACTTCTGGCCACTTTGTGAACTTGTCGATGGCTACGTACAAGTACTCAAAGCCCCCGATAGCGCAGGGGAAAGGGCCTAGTATGTCGAGCCCCCAGACCGAGAAGGGCCAGGAGAGAGGAATGGTTTGAAGGGCTTGAGCTGGTTGATGAAGCTTTCTTGAATGGAACTGACATGCCTCACACCTGGTGACGAGTGTCGTTGCATCCTGGAGGGCGGTGGGCCAGAAGAAACCCTGCCGGAACGCCTTGCCGGCAAGGGCTCTCGACCCAATGTGGGATCCACATATGCCTCCATGTATCTCTGCCAACAGCTCCAGTCCCCCCTCTCGAGGGATGCACTTCAATTTCACACCATTCGGTCTCTTCCTGTACAGGACGTCATCGACGAACTGGTACATGGCAGAGCGACGGGCTACTTTTTCCGCTTCTTCCTGCTCCTCAGGAAGCTCCCCTGTCTGGAGGAATCGGACAGTATGACGTGCCCACGCTGGAGCCTCAGGCTCGACGGCGAGGACTAAAGGCATTTCCTCCGCTATAGGGGCGGCTGTCTCGACGGCAAGAGCTTGGCGTCTTGCCGGAGCTAGCCGTCCCGTGGCGGGTTCAGTGTCCTCGGCAACATCCTTGCCGGCGGCTCTGGGGAGCTCGGCGGGAAAGTACATGCCGGGTCCTGATTTCCTTCTCTTGTTCTGCTCTGTTGATGGATCAACGGATGGCTGAGTTAGCTGAAGCACAAAGGTACCTGGTTCCACAGGTAGCTTGAGGGCAGCGCGCTTCGACAGGTAATCGGCGATATCGTTCTCCATTCGGGGAACGTATTCAGCCTGGATACCGTGGAAACGCTCTTCCAGCTTTCTCACTTCATCAACGTAGGCCTTCATCAACGGGCTCTGGTAATCCTTATTGACTTGCTTGACGACAAGCTGCGAGTCGCCCCTGACGATGAGCTTTTTGATTCCGAGGTCCGCCGCGATCCTAAGACCGGCAAGCAGCCCTTCGTATTCCACCGTGTTGTTTGTTGACACCTCCCTGGGGAAGTGCATCTGGATCATGTACTTGAGGTGCTCTCCGGTGGGGGCGACGAGCAGTACGCCAGCCCCGGCACCCTGGAGGGAGAAAGCCCCATCAAAGTACATAATCCAATCACGACTTGCCTCCTTGCCGGGGAGAGCAGTCTCTTGGGATTCTTCGTCAGGTGTGGCGGTCCGTTCTGCAATGAACTCCGTCAGGACTCGGCTCTGGATCGTCGAAGTACTTTCGAACTTGAGGCCAAAGCTGGACAGCTCCAGTTCCCATTCCACAATCCTCCCCGTCGCATCTGGATTGTGCAATATCCGCTGCAGAGGGAGGCGAGTGACGATAGTGATCTCGTGTGCCTGGAAGTAGTGACACAGCTTCCTCGAGGCCATGAGGAGGTCGAAGAGCAGTTTCTGCACACCGGAGTACCTCGACCTAGCCCCCTGCAAGAGGGAGCTAACGAAGTAGACCGGACGCTGCATCACTTTCTTCTTTGGCGGCACCTCGACCAACTGTGTCGCCTCCGCACTGGTGGCGTCGGGCTCTGTTGCTGCCATTACCTCGTCGTCGAGCTCCCTCTGCACCACTAGCGCGGCGCTGACCACCTGGTTCGTTGCCGCTAAGTATATCAGCAACGGCTCCTGGGGCCTGGGCGCAACTAGTGTTGGTGCGGAGGAGAGGTACTTCTTCAAATCTTGCAATGCCGCTTCGGCTTCTGGTGTCCACTCCATCGGGCCCGCCTTTTTCAGGATCTTGAAAAAGGGAAGGGCGCGCTCGGCGGACTTGGATATGAACCTGCCCAGTGCAGTGACGCAACCAGCAAGCCGGCGCGCATCCTTGATTCGCTTGGGTGCTTCAATCTTCTCTATAGCTTTGATCTTGTCCGAGTTGGCCTCTATCCCCCGCTGTGACACAAAGAACCCGAGAAGCTTGCCGGACGGGACACCAAAGACGCACTTCTCAGGGTTCATCTTGAGGTTGATCTTGCGCAGATTTGCAAATGTCTCCCGCAAATCTGATATGAGGGTGGCCCTGTCCTTGGTTTTGACCACTACGTCGTCCATATAAGCCTCCATATTTCTATGGAGCTGGGGCTCAAAACCAATCTGGACCGCCCTCGCAAATGTCGATCCAGCACTCTTCAACCCGAAAGGCATCCGTATGAAACAATACGTACCACATGGGGTGATGAATGCTGTTTTCTCTTCGTCTTCTTTCGTCGTGAAGATCTGGTGGTAGCCGGAGTAGGCATCAAGGAATGACAACAGATCACGCCCAGCCGTGGAGTCAACAATCTGGTCGATGCGCGGCAACGGGAAGGGGTCTTTAGGGAAAGCCTTATTGATATCTGTGTAATCAATACACGGCCTCCACTTCCCATTTGCCTTGCGCACTACGATCGGATTGGCCAACCACGTCGGATGGAGCACTCCTCTTACCAAACCCGCTGCCTCAAGTTTCTGGATTTCTTCTGTGATAAACTCTTGTCGTTCCAAAGCTTGCTTTCTGACCTTCTGCTTGACGGGCCGCGCATGAGGACAGACAGCAAGGTGGTGCTCAATCACCTCCCTGGGAACGCCGGGGATGTCGGAAGCTTGCCATGCAAACACATCGACATTCGCCCGCAGGAAGGTGACGAGCGCGTCTTCCTATTTGTCGTCAAGGGCGGAGCTTATGGTGAAAGCTCCTCCCGTGCCGTCCTTGTTGACGGAAACCTTCTTGGTTCCCGGCGGCGTGGCCCTGGACTTCTTGCTTCCACCGGCGGAGCTCTCTGGCACGTCCTCGACGGCAGCGCTACACTCCGAAGAGGTGCGATTGCCGGAGTGGGTGTCCGAGGTCTCACCGGCTTTCTTCTTCTTTTCCCCCCGGGGTCCCGGCAGAAGGAGCGAGTGCCCCAGCGGCGGCAGTTGCTGCGACTGCTTGCTGGTACACTTGATCAGCGCAAATCAGCGCATCCTTCTTGTCGGAGGGGATGGTGATGATCGTCACGGGCCCTGGCATCTTCAGGGTATTGTAGGCGTAGTGCGACGCCGCCATGAACTTGGCCAGCGCTGGGCGGCCAAGGATCCCGTTGTAGGGCAAGGGTATCTTGGCAACATCAAACACAATCCTCTCCGTCCTGAAGTTCAGGTCGCTCGCAAAAGTTACGGGCAACGTGACCTTTCCCTTGAGTTGGCTTCTCCCCGGGCTGACCCCTTGAAACGTGCCCGTTTCTTCGAGGTCTCCATCAGGGATCTGCAGCTTCTCGATCACGGCAGGCGAGATCAAGTTCAGACCGACCCCGCCATCTACTAACATTTTCGTCACCTTGAGGTTGCGTATTGTTGGTGAAACCAACAACGACAAGCACCCGACCGCAGTAGTGCGATCTGGGTGGTCCTCAAAGTAAAAAATGATAGGTGTGCTGGACCACTTCAGGGGCCTCTGGGCATCAAACGACGGCTCTGCTGCTGTAATTTCTCGCGCCCACTGTTTAAGCCGGCGCCTAGAGGCATGCAGCGAAGCGCCGCCGTCAACGCACATGGCCTCTGTAGCTTTCTGAAACTCTTGGTCGCCGGACTCGTCGTCCTCTTCGTGATCGTCATCTTCTCGCTTTCTGTCACAGCCCCGAGCGGGCCTCTCTTGTTGCTTATCCTTGCCGCGACGGCCCGCCTGGCCGTCGCGTTTCTTGCCGGATCCCTCAATACCGTCTTGGCCCTTCTCCTTGCCCCGCCTCTCGTATTCAGCCCTCTGCTTCTCAGCGAGGAGCTCAACCTGCCAGCAGTCTTGGAGAGCATGGCCTTTGGTGCGATGGATCTTGCAGTATTGCTTGTCGGAGTTGCCTGGCTTCTCGGCAACCGCCAAGGCCTGGCCGGCGACACATCCGGCAATTTCTTTGCCGGGGTCACCCGCCTTGGTCTTCTTGGTGGAGCCAGTGTCGTCAGACCCCTCGACGGCAAGCACAACTTTCCCTTTGCGCTTCCTGTTGCGGTGCCGGCCTTTCTTCGCCGGGGCGGTGGTGTCCTCTTCAGAGGAGTCAGTTTCCACACCGGCATCTTCGCCGGGGTACTTCCTCCCCTCTTCAGCCCGGGCACACTTCTCCGCGAGAACATAGAGTTCCGCGACATCTTTCACCTTGTTCATCGCCAGCTCTTCGCGCATCTTGCGGTTCCGAACGTTCTGATGGAACGCGCTGATGATGGCGGCGGGGTGAACATCTGGGACATTGTACTGTACCCGGCTGAACCTCTGTATGTACTTGCGGAGACTCTCGCCTCCCTTCTGGGGAATGACGTGGAGATCACTCGCTTGGCCGTGAGCTTGGTGACCGCCAGTGAAGGCGCCCATGAACTCATGGCACAAATCCGACCAGGAGGAAATGGAGTTTACCGGCAAGTGCATCAACCATGACATGGCGTTGGGTTTAAGAGCCAACGGGAAGTAATTTGCAAGCACCTTATCGTCACGAGCTCCGGCAGCCTGCATCATGATGGTGTAGATGCTGAGGAACTCGGATGGGTGGGTCATGCCGCCGTACTTCTCGCCCACGTCAGGTTTGAAAGTGCGGTGAGTGGGCCACTGGAACTGCCGCAGCTCACGGGTAAAAGCCGGGCAGCCTACCTCATAAGGCAGGCCCCCAGGGCTCCCCGGTGCCGGGTGGTCCACAGCAGGCCCCGCTCGCCTACCTGACTGGTGGCGCGCTCCACACCGACGCTCGATGGTGGTCCGAGCGTCTTCATGTTCTCGATCCCGAAGGACCTGGCGTTGGTCCTGGTGGGTCCGCGGGTCGGATGACGCTATGGAGATTTCGTCGCCCACAACGTCGCGACGGACCGGTGTCCGTGGCACCGGGCGAGGAGGAGGCGAGTGCACCGTGGTCGCGGCGCCGCCAGCCTTCCTGCCACTGGTACGCGGGACTCCGTCGGAACGTCGACCCGGGGGCTCCGTCAGGGTCGGCTCATCTTTGTTGGCCACCTTAACAAGGCTTCGGATGGTGGCTCTCCATTCGTCGAGTTTCCCCATAGTGGGAGGAAAGTCGAGGAGCAACTGCGTGCGCGCCAGGGCTTCTGCTGGCGTCGGTGGCAGCGAAACCTGCACGGATCGCGACGTGCTTCGACTTCTGGCCATGTCAGAAGGAGCTCTATCACGACCGCGCGGTCGCACGCCGTCTTCACCAACGCCTCGGCGAGCGGGTAGGTCTTCTACATCCCGGGAGTGGCGCTCGGGGCTTTTCCCGCGGCGACGCCTGGGGTCTTCGGGGCGATCACGCCGCTTGTTGCGCGCCGCTTGAGAGGAACGCGCCGTCGGCGCCGGAGTGGGAGTCCTGGAGGCCCTCGCGCCGCCAGCGGGCGGGGCAGCAGCGACCTCGGAAGGTCCCGCGCCACCTGCGGAGGGACCGGCTCCATCTTTGGATTTGGCGGCGTGCGGCCCGTTACCGGGCGCACGAACATCGCCGCCTCCCAAACTCCGGCTGCTGGGACGGTGTTGGTGTTCGCGAACAGCGCCCCGGGTCCTTTCGGCGACCGGTCCGCTGCTCGCCCGCGTCGGGACGGGATGCCCGGTGTCTGACGGGCCAACCGCCACCGTCGTCTTCTTCTTGGGCGCCATGACGATGAAGAAGCGTCGAACTAACTGCTAAAGCCGATTCTCACAACTGCGCAGCCCCTGCCTGGCGCGCCAAAGACGTCGGTGGGAAACGACACCTATGGGATCACGAGGATCCCTTTCTGCGGTTGCGGGGCGCGGGGGCCGTGAGAAGAGCGGACCGAGCAGGCAGTACACGATTCCTTTACCCAGGTTCGGGCCACGAAGATGCGTAAAACCCTACTCCTGCTTTGGTGGATTATATGTTTGTGTTCTTGAGCTAGCTATGGGGCGTGAGGAGCTCCAAAAAGCCGAATCCTCTTCCTGGTCGCCTGGAGCCTCCTTTTATAGGGAAAGGGGCTGCCACAATGGCACACAGGAGGTGGAAAGGGTACAGTGATGCGAGGTTATCCCTCACATTACATGACAAGGTGCATTTAATGCGCCTTGCTTAGGTGTGCTTGCTTTATCGGGGGCGGGGGAGAGCCCTGTCTCGTCCGTCGCCGCTCTCTCCTGCGTCGACACGCGCCCTGGCCAGCGGTGCCTGCGATGCCATGTAGGCGGGCAGGCAGCTGAGGTGGCGCAGCGGTGGGTCTCCACGAGGATCTGCATGCCGCCACGCAGGTGCCTGCCCAGCTGGTTGGGTCGGCAGCTGCATGCGGAAGGTGGTGGAGGCGTGACTGGTGCAGGTCCTATGGTGGCCCCGCGGGTGTCCTTGGCAAGGGCCTTGCCGTGGCGCCTGCTGCCATCCCCGGCAAGGCTCTTGCCGGGGGCCTTGTGGTTTTCCTTGGCTGGGATCCCGCCAAGGACCATCATCTTCCAAAGTGTGCATCTGATCTTGAATGTCTTCACAAAGATCTGCATACCACCATGGGGGATGCCTCCCGAATCCTTGCCCCATGGGGGCAGTGGACTCAAGGGTGACCCGCTCCGTAGGTGTGGGGCGAGCTGCCACGGCAAGGGTCTTGCCGGGTCAAAAACCGCCTCCCGGCAAGGATCTTGCCGGGGGGCGCTTCGCCCCCTTTGCTCTTTGTGGTCTTGATCTTGGCGTCGTTCTGCTCCTCTTTGGCTTCGGCCTTACCTTGGTTCTACCTCCCTTGCCGGGCTCGGTGCGGCGGCGCCCGTGGCTCAGACTGCCCGTGCACAGTCATAGGGGGTACAAAAAGTGTACCCCTCTTTTTGTACACCGACACATTTGATACTTGCGAACCAAGCCTCATGGGCAAGATGACTAAAACTCCGTTCTCCGGAACAATGGAGCGAGCTAATGACTTATTGGAAATAATACATGCCGATGTATGCAGTCCAATGAGTGTTGAAGCACGCAGCGGGTACCATTATTTTCTCACCTTCACAGATGATTTGAGTAGGTATGGGTATATTTACTTGATGAAACACAAGTCTGAAACTTTTGAACGGTTCAAAGAATTTCAGAGTGAAGTGGAGAATCATCGTAACAAGAAAATAAAGTTTCTACGATCTGATCGCGGAGGCGAATATTTGAGTTACGAGTTTGGTCTTCATTTAAAACAATTTGGAATAGTTTCACAACTCATGCCACCTGGAACACCACAACCTAATGGTGTGTCCAAATGTCGTAACGAGACTTCATTAGATATGGTGCGTTCTATGATGTCTCCTACCGATTTGCCTTTATCATTTTGGGGTTATGCATTAGAAACAACCGCATTCATGTTAAATGGGCACCGTCTAAACCCGTTGAGACGACACCGTATGAACTATGGTTTGGCAAGAGCTGTCGTTTCTTAAAGTTTGGGAATGCGATGCTTATCTCAAATAGCTTCAGCCTAATAAGCTCGAACCCAAAGCGGAGAAGTGCATCTTCATAGGATACCCTAAAGAGACCATTGGGTATACCTTCTACCACAGATCCGAAGGCAAGGTTTTTGTTGCCAAGAATGGGTTCTTTTTAGAGACGGTGTTTCTCTCGAAAGAAGTGAGTGGGAGGAAAGTAGAACTTGATGAGGTAGTTGTACCTTCTCTCAAATTGCAAAGTAGCACAACAGGGAAAAACGTTTCCGTGATTCCTACACCAACTAGAGAGGAAGCGAATGATGATGATCATGAAACTTCAGATCAAGTTACTACTGAACTTCGTAGGTCGACCAGAACATATTCCGCACCAGAGTGGTACGGTAATCCTGTCCTGGAAGTCATGTTATTAAACCACGGCGAACCTACAAACTATGAAGAAGCTATGATGAGTCCAAATTCTGATAAATGGCTTGAGGCCATGAAATCTGAGATAGGATCCATGTATGAAAACAAAGTGTGGACTTTGGTGGACTTGCCCGATGATCGGCGAGCCATAGAGAAATGGATCTTCAAGAAGAAGACTGACGATGATGGTAATGTTACTGTCTACAAAGCTCGACTTGTCGTGAAAGGGTTACGACAAGTTCAAGGGGTTGACTACGATGAGACTTTCTCACCCGTAGCGATGCTTAAGTCGGTCCGAATCATGTTAGCAATTGCCGCATTTTATGATTATGAAATTTGGCAAATGGATGTCAAAACTGCATTCCTTAATGGATTTCTTAAAGAAGAGTTGTATATGATGCAACCATAAGGTTTTGTCGATCCTATAGGTGCTAACAAAGTTTGCAAGCTCCAACGATCCATCTATGGACTGGTGCAAGCATCTCAGAGTTGGAATATACGCTTTGATGAGGTGATCAAAGCATATGGTTTTATACAGACTTCCGGAGAAGCCTGTATTTACAAGAAAGTGAGTGGGAGCTCTATAGCATTTCTAATATTATATGTGAATGACATATTGTTGATTGGAAATGATGCAGAATTTCTGAATAGCATAAAAGTATACTTGAATAAGAGTTTTTCAATGAAAGACCTCAGTGTAGCTGCTTATATATTAGGCATCAAAATCTATAGAGATAGATCAAGACGCTTAACAGGACTTTCACAAAGCACATACCTTGATAAAGTTTTGAAGAAGTTCAAAATGGACCAGTCAAAGAAATGGTTATTGTCTGTGTTACAAGGTGTGAAATTGAATCAGACTCAATACCCGACCACTACAGAAGATAGAGAGAAAATGAAAGTCATTCCCTGTGCCTCAACCATATGTTCTATCATGTATGCTATGATGTGTATTGATACATCTCCAACGTATCTATAATTTTTGATTGCTCCATGCTATATTATCTACTGTTTTGGACATTATTGGGCTTTACTATCCACTTTTATATTATTTTTGGGACTAACCTATTAACCGGAGGCCCAGCCCAGAATTGCTGTTTTTTTTGACTATTTCAGAGTTTCGAAGAAAAGGAATATCAAACGGAGTCCAAACGGAATGAAACCTTCGGGAACGTGATTTTTAGGAAGATTATGATCCGGGAGACTTGGACCCTACGTCAAGAAAGAAAAGAGGAGACCACGAGGTAGGGGGGCGCGCCCACCCCCCCAGGGTGCGCCCTCCACCCTCGTGGCCCCCCTGTTGCTCCACCGACGCACTCCTTCCTCCTATATATACCTACGTACCCCCAAACGATCAGATACGAAGCCAAAAACCTAATTCCACCGTCGCAACCTTCTGTACCCACGAGATCCCATCTTGGGGCCTGTACTGGAGCTCCGCCGGAGGGGGCATCCTTCATGGAGGGCTTCTACATCAACACCATAGCCTCTCCGATGAAGTGTGAGTAGTTTACTTCAGACCTTTGGGTCCATAGTTAGTACCTAGATGGCTTCTTCTCTCTTTTTGGATCTCAATACAATGTTCTCCCCCTCTCTTGTGGAGATCTATTCGATGTAATCTTCTTTTTGCGGTGTGTTTGTTGAGACCGATGAATTGTGGGTTTATGATCAAGATTATCTATGAACAATATTTGAATCTTTTCTAAATTCTTTGATGTATGATTGGTCATCTTTGCAAGTCTCTTTGAGTTATCAGTTTGGTTTGGCCTACTAGATTGATCTTTCTTGCAATGGGAGAAGTACTTAGCTTTGGGTTCAATCTTGCGGTGTCCTTTCCCAGTGACAGTAGGGGCAGCAAGGCACGTATTCTATTGTTGCCATCGAGGATAACAAGATGGGGTTTTTATCATATTGCATGAATTTATTCCTCTACATCATGTCATCTTGCTTAAGGCGTTACTCTGTTTTCATGAACTTAATACTCTAGATGCATGCTAGATAGCGGTCGATGAGTGGAGTAATAGTAGTAGATGCAGGCAGGAGTCGGTCTACTTGTCTCGGACGTGATGCCTATATACATGATCATACCTAGATACTCTCATAACCATGCTCAATTCTGTCAATTGCTCAACAGTAATTCGTTCACCCACCGTAAAATACTTATGCTCATGAGAGAAGCCACTAGTGAAACGTATGGCCCCCGGGTCTATCTTCATCATATTAATCTTCCAATACTTAGTTATTTCCTTTGCTTTTATTTTACTTTGCATATTTATCACAAAAATACCAAAAAAATTATCGTATCATATCTATCAGATCTCACTCTCGTAAGTGAGCGTGAAGGGATTAACAACCCCCTTATCGTGTTGGTTGCGAGGAGTTATTTGTTTTGTGCAGGTACGAGGGACTCGCGCGTAGCCTCCTACTGGATTGATACCTTGGTTCTTAAAAACTGAGGGAAATACTTACGCTACTGTGCTCCATCACCCTTTCCTCTTCAAGGAAATCCAACGCAGTGCTCAAGAGGTAGTAGAGAAGATTTCTAGCGCCGTTGCCGGGGAGTATACGCAAAAGTCAACATACCAAGTACCTATCACAAATCCCTTATCTCCCGCATTACATTATTTGCCATTTGCCTCTCGTTTTCCTCTCCCCCACTTCACCCTTGCCGTTTTATTCGCCCTCTCTTTTTCATTCGCCTCTTTTTCGCTTGCTTGTCGTTATGGCTAGTCCTTTATATTCTCCGTTGTCTCCCGAGAATGAAGTTCTAAATTTAAGCAAAGGGAGGGAGAAAATCTAAAAGATGCTTGGTATAGAATTTGCAATGCTCAAAGTAGATCTACCAGGAAACAATCTATTTCTGTTCTTCTCCGCAATTGTTATGTAGGTGCTAATCCTTGGTATAGATATATCCTTGATACCATCACCAGAGGGAATTTCTTGGGTAGCCATACTTTTGACTCTTATAATGCTATCATAGATTTATTTGGCTCACCACCTCTCTTGGTTAATGGAACTATGTTAACTTTGGAGCATGTAATGCAAAGACTTGAAATTATTGAAAATAAAGTTGCTACCATAGAGTTAATTGAAAATCTGGATATCAAGATCCACAACCAGATTACCCAATATGGATCTAAGGTAGAAGTCACTTTGAAAAATATTAAGGAGAAGGAACCCATAGTTAATGAGAGAATAAATCAAGATTCCACTAGAATCGATAAACTTGAGGGTATCATTACCAATTTGGGAAGTGATTTTTCTTCCGTAAAGAATACTCCAAGTCCTCCAACTAAAATTGCCAAGCTTATGTATGTTCCTAAAAATAAGGGTGAATCCTCTAGTAAGGAAACTACGGATCTTACATCTATAAGTATTCATCCTAATCTTTTTGCTATCATTAAGGAACCATTTGCTACGAATGAATTTTTCGATCTTGCGCCTAAAAGTTTGATAATTACTAAAAAGAAAGATTTTTCTAAGGAAGATAGATGTCTCGTTGAAGAATTGCCTACCAAAGATGGCAATACCTTGATCTATCCTTGCTTTTATGCCTATCTAGGGGCGTTAAACGATAGCACTTGTTGGGAGGCAACCCAATTTTATTTTTAGTTTTTTTTGCTTTTGCTTCTATTTAGGAATAAATCTTTGTTCTAGCCTCTGGTTAGATGTGTTTTTATATTTTAATTAGTGTTTGTGCCAAGTTAAACCTATAGGATCTTCTTGGATGATAGTTATTTGATCTTGCTGTAATTTCCAGAAACTTTCTGTTCACGAAAACAATTGTTAAAAATCACCAGAACGTGATAAGATAGTGATTCCAATTGCTGCTGATCAACTAACAAATTTCCTAGGTCTGCTGAATTTTTGGAGTTCCAGAAGTGTGCGTTAGTTACAGATTACTACAGACTGTTCTATTGTTGACAGATTCTGTTTGATGAATCTATGGCTAGTAAAATAGTTTATAAACCATAGAGAAGTTGGAATACAGTAGGTTTAACACCAATATAAATAAGGAATGAGTTCATTACAATACCTTGAAGTGGTCTTTTGTTTTCTTTCGCTAACGGAGCTCACGAGATTTCTGTTGAGTTTTGTGTTGTGAAGTTTTCAAGTTTTGGGTGAAAGATTTTTGATGGATTATGGAACAAGGAGTGGCAAGAGCCTAAGCTTGGGGATTCCCATGGCACCCCCAAGATAATCTAAGGACACCAAAAAGCCAAAGCTTGGGGATGCCCCGGAAGGCATCCCCTCTTTCGTCTACTTCCATCGGTAACTTTACTTGGAGCTATATTTTTATTCACCACATGATATGTGTTTTGCTTGGAGCCTCTTGTATGATTTAAGTCTTTGTATCTTAGTTTACCACAATCATCCTTGCTGTACACGCCTTTTGAGAGAGCCATACATGATTTGGAATTTGTTAGAATACTCTATGTGCTTCACTTATATCTTGTGAGTTATATAGTTTTGCTCTAGTGCTTCACTTATATCTTTTAGAGCACGGTGGTGGATTTGTTTTATAGAAAATATTGATCTCTCATGTTTCACTTAGATTATTTTGAGAGTCTTAAATAGCATGGTATTTTGCTTAAATAATCCAAATATGCTTGGTATTCAAGAATAGTAAAAATTCTTATGAGTGTGTTGAATACTAAGAAAAGTTTGATGCTTGATAATTGTTTTGAGATATGAAGATGGTGATATTAGAGTCATGCTAGTTGAGTAGTTGTGAGAAATACTTGTGTTAAAGTTTGTGATTCCCGAAGCATGCACGTATGGTGAACTGTTATGTGATGAAGTCGGAGCATGATTTATTTATTGATTGTCTTCCTTATGAGTGGTGGTCGGGGACGAGCGATGGTCTTTTCCTACCAATCTATCCCCCTAGGAGCATGCGTGTAATACTTTGCTTTGATAACTTGTAGATTTTTGCAATAAGTATATGAGTTCTTTATGACTAATGTTGAGTCCATGGATTATACGCACTTTTCTTCCTTCCAACATTGCTAGCCTCTCTAATACCGCGCACTTTTTGCCGGTATCATACACCCACCATATACCTTCCTCAAAACAGCCACCATACCTACCTATCATGGCATTTCCATAGCCATTCCGAGATATATTGCCATGCAACTTTCCACCATTCTGTTTATTATGACACGCTCCATCATAGTCATATTGCTTAGCATGATCATGTAGTTGACATTGTATTTGTGGCAAAGCTACCGTTCATAATTCTTTCATACATGTCACTCTTGATTCATTGCGTATCCCGGTACACCCCCGGAGGCATTCATATAGAGTCATATTTTGTTCTAAGTATCGAGTTGTAATTGTTGAGTTGTAAGAAAATAAAAGTGTGATGATCTTCATTTTTAGAGCATTGTCCCAAGTGAGGAAAAGGACGATGGAGACTATGATTCCCCCACAAGTCGGGATGAGACTCCGGACGAAAAAAAGAGAGAATAGAGACCATAAAAAAAGAGAAAAGGCCCAAATAAAAAAAGAGAGAAAAAGAGAGAAGGGACAATGTTACTATCCTTTTACCACACTTGTGCTTCAAAGTAGCACCATGATCTTCATGATAGAGAGTCTCTCATTTTGTCATTCTCATATACTAGTGGGAATTTTTCATGATAGAACTTGGCTTGTATATTCCAATGATGGGCTTCCTCAAAATGCCCTAGGTCTTCGTGAGCAAGCGAGTTGGATGCACACCCACTTAGTTTCTTTTGTTGAGCTTTCATATACTTATAACTCTAGTGCATCCGTTGCATGGAAATCCCTACTCACTCACATTGATATCTATTGATGGGCATCTCCATAGCCCGTTGATACGCCTAGTTGATGTGAGACTATCTTCCCCTTTCTTTTTGTCTTCTCCACAACCACCATTCTATTCCACATATAGTGCTATATCCATGGCTCACGCTCATGTATTGCGTGAAGATTGAAAAAGTTTGAGAATGTCAAAAGTATGAAACAATTTATTGGCTTGTCATTGGGGTTGTGCATGATTTAAATACTTTGTGTGGTGAAGATAGAGCATAGCCAGACTATATGATTTTGTAGGGATAACTTTCTTTGGCTATGTTATTTTGAGAACACATGATTGCTTTGTTAGTATGCTTGAAGTATTATTATTTTTATGTCAATATTAAACTTTTGTCTTGAATCTTTCGGATCTGAATATTCATACCACAATTAAGAAGAATTACATTAAAATTATGCCAAGTAGCACTCCGCATCAAAAATTATCTTTTATCATTTACCTACTCGAGGACGAGCAGGAATTAAGCTTTGGGATGCTTGATACGTCTCCAACGTATCTATAATTTTTGATTGCTCCATGCTATATTATCTATTGTTTTGGACATTATTGGGCTTTATTATCCACTTTTATATTATTTTTGGGACTAACCTATTAACCGGAGGCCCAGTCCAGAATTGCTGTTTTTTTTACTATTTCTGAGTTTCGTAGAAAAGGAATATCAAACGGAGTCCAAACGGAATGAAACCTTCAGGAAGGTGATTTTTAGGAAGATTATGATCTGGGAGACTTGGACCCTATGTCAAGAAAGAAAAGAGGAGGCCACGAGGTAGGGGGCGCGCCCACGCCCCAGGGCGCGCCCTCCACCCTTGTGGGCCCCCTGTTGCTCCACCAACGTACTCCTTCCTCCTATATATACCTACGTACCCCCAAACGATCTGATACGGAGCCAAAAACCTAATTCCACCGCCGCAAACTTTTGTACCCACGAGATCCCATCTTGGGGCCTGTTCCGGAGCTCCGCCGGAGGGGGCATCCATCACGGAGGGCTTCTACATCAGCACCATAGCCTCTCCGATGAAGTGTGAGTAGTTTACTTCAGACCTTCGGGTCCATAGTTAGTAGCTAGATGGCTTCTTCTCTCTTTTTGGATCTCAATACAATGTTCTCCCCCTCTCTTGTGGAGATCTATTCGATATAATCTTCTTTTTGTGGTGTGTTTGTTGAGACCGATGAATTGTGGGCTTATGATCAAGATTATCTATGAACAATATTTGAATCTTTTCTGAATTCTTTTATGTATGATTGGTTATATTTGCAAGTCTCTACGAATTATCAGTTTGGTTTGGCCTACTAGATTGATCTTTCTTGCAATGGGAGAAGTGCTTAGCTTTGGGTTCAATTTTGCGGTGTCCTTTCCCAGTGACAGTAGGGGCAACAAGGCATGTATTGTATTGTTGCTATCGAGGATAACAAGATGGTTTTTTTTTATCATATTGCATGAATTTATTCCTCTACATCATGTCATCTTGCTTAAGGCGTTACTCTGTTTTCATGAACTTAATACTCTAGATGTATGCTGGATAGCGGTCGATGAGTGGAGTAATAGTAGTAGATGCAGGCGGGAGTCGGTCTACTTGTCTCAGACGTGATGCCTATATACATGATCATACCTAGATACTCTCATAACTATGCTCAATTCTGTCAATTGCTCAACAGTAATTCGTTCACCCACTGTAAAATACTTATGCTCATGAGAGAAGCCACTAGTGAAACCCATGGCCCCCGGGTCTCTCTTCATCATATTAATCTTCCAATAATTAGTTATTTCTTTTGCTTTTTTACTTTGCTTTTATTTTACTTTGCATCTTTATCACAAAAATACCAAAAATATTATCCTATCATATATATCAGATCTCACTCTCGTAAGTGACCGTGAAGGGATTGACAACCCCTTACAGCGTTGGCTACGAGGTGTTATTTGTTTTGTGCAGGTACGAGGGACTCACGCGTAGCCTCATACTGGATTGATACCTTTGGTTCTCAAAAACTGAGGGAAATACTTACGCTACTGTGCTGCATCATCCTTTCCTCTACAAGGAAATCCAACGCAGTGCTCAAGAGGTAGCATGTACCAGGCCTGATGTGTGCCTTGCCATAAGTCTGGCAGGGAGGTACCAAAGTAATCCAAGAGTGGATCAATGGACCGCGGTCAAGAACATCCTGAAGTACTTGAAAAGGACCAAGGATATGTTTTTGTTTATGGAGGTGACAAAGAGCTCATTGTAAATGGTTATGTTGATGCTAGCTGTGACACTGGTCCGGATGACTCTAAGTCACAAACCGGATACATATTTATTTTGAATGGTGGAGCTGTTAGTTGGTGCAGTTCCAAGCAGAGCGTCGTGGCGGGATCTACATGTGAAGTGGAGTACATAGCTGCTTCGGAAGCAGCAAATGAAGGAGTCTGGATGAAGGAGTTCATATCCGATCTAGGTGTAATACCTAGTGCATCGGGTCCAATGAAAATCTTTTCTGACAATACTGAAGCAATTGCCTTGGCGAAGGGATCCAGATCTCACAAAAGAACCAAACACATCAAGATACGCTTCAACTCCATCCGTGATCAAGTCAAGGAGGGAGATATAGAGATTTGCAAAAAACATACGGATCTGAATGTAGAAGACCCGTTGACTAAGCCTCTTCCACGAGCAAATCATGATCAACACGAAGACTCCATGGTTGTTAGAATCATTACAATGTAATCTAGATTATTGAATCTAGTGCAAGTGGGAGACTGAAGGAAATATGCCCTAGAGGCAATAATAAAGTTGTTATTTTATATTTCCTCATGTTAAATGTTTATTATTCATGCTAGAACTGTATTGATCGGAAACCTAAATACATGTGTAAATACATAGGCAAACACTGTGTCCCTAGTGAGCCTCTACTTGACTAGCTCGTTGATCAAAGATGGTTAAGGTTTCCTAACCATGGACATGAGTTGTCATTTGATAACGAGATCACATCATTAGGAGAATGATGTGATGGACAAGACCCATTCGTTAGCTTAGCATTATGATCGTTCAGTTTTATTGCTATTGCTTTCTTCATGTCAAATACATATTCCTTCGACTATGAGATTATGCAACTCCCGGATACCGGAGGAATGCCTTGTGTGCTATCAAACGTCACAACGTAACTGGGTGATTATAAATATGCTTTACAGGTATCTGCGAAGGTGTTTGTTGAGTTGGCATAGATCGAGATTAGGATTTGTCACTTTGAGTTTCGGAGAGGTATCTCTGGGCCCTCTCGGTAATGCACAAAATAAGAAGCCTTGCAAGCAAAGTGACTAATGAGTTAGTTACAGGATGATCTATTACGGAATGAGTAAAGAGACATGCCGGTAACGAGATTGAACTAGGTATGAAGATTACGATAATCGAATCTCGGGAAAGTAACAAACCGATGGACAAAGGGAATAACATATGTTGTCATAACGGTTCGACCTATGAAGATCTTCGTAGAATATGTAGGAGCCAATATGAGCATCTAGGTTCCACTATTGGTTATTTACCGGAGATGTGTCTTTGTCATGTCTACATAGTTCTCGAACCCGTAGGGTCCGCACGCTTAACATTCGGTGACGATTTAGTATTATATGAGTTATGTGATTTGGTGACCGAATGTTGTTCGGAGTCCCGGATGACATCATGGACATACGAGGAGTCTCAAAATGGTTGAGAGGTAAAGATCGATATATAGGACAATTGTATTCGAACACCGGAAGTGTTCCGGAGTGTATTGGGTATTTATCGGAGTACCGGAGGGGTTACCGGAACCCCCGGGGGAAAGATATGGGCCATAAGAGGGGAGCGCACCAGTCCACAAGGGGTGGCGCCCCTACCCCCCCAAGGAAGGAGGCCGAGTGGGAGAAGGGAAAGAGGGGGTTCGCCCCCCTCCTTCTCTCCTTCCTCTTCCCTTTTCCCCCTCCGGCAATTATGGAAAGGGGGGAGGCCGAATTGGGGAAGACCCCAAGTAGGATTGGGCCTACTTGGGGCGCCCCTTGGCTGCCTCTCCTCCCCTCCCACCTATATATATATGTGGGGAGGGGGCGCCTAGAAAACACAACATCAATTGTTAGCCATGTGCGGCGCCCCCCTCCACAGTTTGCGCCTCCGATCATATCTTCGTAGTGATTAGGCAAAGCCCTACACAGATCACTTCACCATCACCGTCACCACGCCGTCGTGCTGACGGAACTCATCTACTTCCTCGACATCTTGCTGGATCAAGAGGCCAAGGGACGAAATCGAGTTGAACGTATGCAGAACTCGGAGGTGTCGTACATTTGGTACTTGATCGGTCGGAGCTAGAAGAAGTTCGACTACATCAACCGCGTGGTCAAACGCTTCCGCTTACGGTCTACGATGGTACATAGACACACTCTCCCCATCATTGCTATGCATCTCCTAGATAGATCTTGCGCGAGCGTAGGAAAGTTTTTGAAATTGCATGCTACGTTTCCCAACACACTAGCCCACCAACTTGCCTTTCCTTCTCTTCGAGGTTTTCCTAGGGTACTACCATGCCTTCAGGCGTGCTAACTGGACCAGGACAAATTGAAGTGTTGAAGTTAAGGGTTGAAAGTGATTTTATTCCTTGTGTTCGGTAGTGGTTTTTATTCCGGTTCTGCCGGTTTTTTTTCTTCCATCAGTTTTCTATTTTCTGTTATTTCTCCTTTCTATATTTTTTATTCCTTTATTTTTTCCGTTTTCACTTCATCTTTCTATTCGTAAATATTTAAATTTCCAAAAAATCCTCATGAAAGTTACATAAAATGTTGACAACTTATTTGAAAAATTACATGATGTTCGCAAAATAGTCACAAATTTTCAATATTTTTACTTTTTATTTGATATAAATAAAGATTTGTGTTTTATAGGAAGTGTGAAAACATGTAAATCCACATAAGATCACTAGAAAACCAACTGTCGGCATCCCGTTATTTTGACACACATAGCGTCATATAGGAGCTCCCTTTGCTGATCTGTTGCAATATGGCTCTTGAGTCTTCTTATATGTCGCTCATTACGAATTGATGAAAAGCGCACATGGATGTCTTGCTTCTTGACCCAAGTGGCCCAGATCGCTCCCGATTTTCTTTCTCTTTTTTTCTACTTTTGCGGTGGTTTTACTCCCAAAAAATTAGGTATCATGCTTATTTCTGTAGGTTCTAAAAATATATAACTACAAGATAAAAATAGAGTATTTTTCATGAATTTTAAAAATGTCGTGAATTTTCAAAAATGATCTTGAATTAAAAATATTTGTTCGTAGGTGTAAAAAGATGTTCTTCTTTTAAAAATGCTTAGGAGTTTATAAAATCATGGATTCTAGAAAAATACCAAATTAAAAAATGTTCTATAAATTTTCAAAAATGTTGGTGTCATAATAAACACATATTTCAAAAATACTTTTGTAGTTTGAGAAAGGATTGCGTGTATCAAAAAAATCTTGAATTTTGAAAAATGCTCAGAACTTTTTTCATGAAGTTTATTTAAAAAGAAGAAAAAAGAAGGGTCTTCTACATTTATGTTCCTAACTCGAACCCACTACTCAGATTAGCCCCTAATTTGGAAGCATGCTCGAATTTTCCCCTCTCAGTTAGTTACACTTATAAATATGCCCTTCCGTGTCGTTACCGTCCAATCAAAGGGCGTTGACCGCTATCTGGACGTTCGTTGGACATTTTGCCCATGAAAAAAATAATCAGCAAATGAAAAAGAAAAGGAGATCGTGACCTTCGGGTGCCTTGCAACTCCGCGACCAACACCATCTCCGCCGCATCTGTCCGCCGTCGTCGATTCGCCATTGTACGAGGTCCATCGACGATCCCTTACCATCTAGTTGATATATCTGATGTTGCGGAGTCTTCCAGACACTTCAACGATGAGCTCTTCTTTCTCTAGCCCCCACCCCATGACGCCTCGCCGCGGCGGCCGTAGGTGAGGTACATGTGCTCGCTGTCGACCCTCCCCAGACCCTTCGACCACTCTGCCATGCTTGCAGTGAGATGCCGATGCCAATACACCTCTATGCCCCCTGCTTTCTAGCCCACTGCCACCTAGCTTCAACCGCCGTCGCCGCTGGCCTCGGCCGTGCCCGACACTCCAGCCGTGCCTGCTCGCCCTACCACTTCCCACTAGTACAGCGAGCTGCTAAACAAACGATTTTTAACCCGTTTCCGCGACGGCCTTGGGAACCGTCGCCAAGTGAGTGTGGGCGATAGGGCGGTCCTTCCCACACGACCTAGAAACCGTCGGGGATATGCCTTCCTGGCACACACGCTCGGCAAAATGAGGTCGTGTGTGACCGGCGAGCACTCAAATACAGAAATACGTACAGTAGTGCTAAAAAAATAAAATTATACAGGCGAAATCATTTTCGGTCATAAGTACATCCCACACAGCCAGCCAGCGCTAAACGTTTTCGTTCGTATATACATCCCACACAGTCGCTCCAAGAAAAATGTTTCTATTCGCAAGTATATCACACACAATTTTCCTGCTTAAATCGTTTGTGATAGCGTTTCCATTGCACACGGTATTAACAATTTTATTGTTTGCATTATTGAATTCATCACACACGGTGCCTAGAAGAAACTGTGTGTCACGGGCTGTCCATCACACACAATTTTTATGTGGTAAACGTTTGCGTCAGGTGGCCTAACGCAAACAGTTTTCAAGAGGATGTCATGTGTGATTGTTCATTAATCTAACACGGTTTATTCCTAGAAACTGTGTGCGTTATTGAATGCATCGCACACACTTTTTTCTCAATAACTGTTTGCAATACAAAAACCCAATTAGTAGGCTAATTATCCGATTATTAATAATTCATTTACTAATCTAATTGATATTTCATATTAAGCACACAATAT
Organism: Aegilops umbellulata; assembly: GCA_032464435.1. NCBI lineage: Eukaryota > Viridiplantae > Streptophyta > Magnoliopsida > Poales > Poaceae > Aegilops > Aegilops umbellulata. Next base: position 641,847,487 of record CP136060.1, on the reverse strand, counting down.
ATTTCATTTTCATAATTGAAATGCATCAGAGTACAACATCATATAGCTTCAGCACTCAGCTACCCCATTACACAACTACACTAGGACCAAGTTTCAGATGCAACATCTATAACCTTTCAAAATTAGCATCATAGGCTGTACATAGACAGACGTATCTCATCTGGAAAACTGCTGAAGCAGAAGGCGAATATTGAGCCTTCATTGATGTTGAAGGTCGTTGTAACTTTAGGCCAGTGCTTGTGGTTGATTGACGGTTCATCCTTTGTCCTCTTCAGGAACACTTCAATATTGAACTGTGGGTGTTGTATGAATACCTTCCTCGCCTCCTGACCATACAGGTGGTTTAAGAGGTAATCATCAGTAGACTGCTTTGGAAAGGCCTGAAAACAAGGATGTGCATAAATATCTTTTCTATATTGGAAATGGGGCAAAGGAATAAAAAAGGCAAGGTATAATAGTTAGTACCATCCTGTAGTGAACTGATGTCTTCTTCATTGTGCAGACAAAGATCTTGTTGTTTTTGTCGCTAATTTCTTTATCCTAACAATCTTGCCGAGTTTCTTGACTTGACTGATATTCATGGACAACTCATTTCCCCATATGCAAAAAGGGTCGAAAAGTGGGTCAAAACCTTTGACGGCAGGACCTACATGTGCAAGACCAAATTGTTGAAAACCAAAATATTAGAATGGCTCCTGCAATTGCACAATAATGTGCTATTAGACAACGGACCATGCACGTGCTAACCTCGATTGTAAACCTCAGTACTTTCCATTTTTTCCCTGCAACAGATATAAGGTAGTTAGTCATCAGGTTAAGTAAGGGTTCGCATTCTATTAGTAAAATATGTTGATGAAAAATAAGCACATCGCAGATTCATCATATTAATTCAAGCCACATGAAAAACCCATTTATCCAAACCAAGCATGGTTAAGAACTAGGAAATATAGCACTTGTATATGTTTCTCATGTATTAAGTATAGCCAAATTCGATTTATTCCTCACATGGTATACAATAACAGAATGCAGCCACAACAATTGAACATTGCCTGGCAGAATTGAACCAAGCAGTTAACTAAACACCATAATAAATGAACCAAACGTTAACTGAGCACCACATTGCACAATATAACATACTCCTAATAGAAGATCAGACAGTTAACCAAACCAAGCATGCTTAACAACTTGGCAATATAGCAATTGTATTTGTTTCTGATGTATTGAGTACAGTCAAATTTGATTTATTCCTCACATGGTATACAATAACAGAATGCAACCACAACAATTGAACATCGCATTGCAGAATTGAACCAAGTAGTTAACTAAACACCACAACAAATGAACCAAACGTTAACTGAGCACCACATTGCACAATATAACATACTCGTAATAGAAGATCAGACAGTTAACCAAACCAAGCATGCTTAACAACTTGGAAATATTGCACCCTGAAGAATTGAACATCACATTTGCAGAATTGAACCAAGCAGTTAACTGAACACCACATTGCACGACATATAGAACATATACACTATAGCATAAGATTGCATGGTAAAAGTAGATAGCACAATTCACTAGAATTTGTTAAGGAAGGTGGCCTCGACGGCGAGGTGCTCCTCAGATCTGGGGGTCGGCACAAATGGCAGCCAGTGCGACCTCATCCGCGCGTGCGGCCGCGATTTGCTTCTCCGCTGCCAAATGCTCCTTGAGGTCCTGGCTATACTGCGTGCACCATGGCTTAGGCCGGCGCTTATTTGGTGGAGGGGTTGGTGATTTGGATGGAAGGTGTCGCGCTCATGTCGGCGGTCGGGGCATGTGGGATGTGGAAGGAGGAGGAGGATGGGGGTCGGGTGTGGATTACCTGCCTGGATAAGCGAGGCCGAGCGGCATGAAGGAGGGTCGCCGACGAGGAGGCGGCGGCGCTGCAAGCAAGGAGTGAAGGTTTCAACTTAGAAAGGAAGGCGGAAACAGGGGAAATGTGGCTTTTGGTAAGGGGGAGGGGGCGGGGAGGTAGATATTTCCGCGGAAGCCGAAAATTGGGAATCGCTTCACCCAAAAAATTGGCCCGCAAAGTGTCATCAGACACGGTCCCTTATTCAGAGCAGGCTGTGGACTGTAGCCGTCGCACCTTCTCAAGGTGCGTTGCTCCAAGATATTTTGTGCTGCATCTCACCGGGTTGGTGATAATAAACTGTGTGCTATCTACTTGATTTATGGTCTTGATTTGAATTACGTAATGGGGTCACGGCTACAAAGGATGGTGTTTGAATTGTTAGAACTTTTATCTGCAGTGAACGTGCAACTATAGGTGTGTCGTCAAAAAATTTGGAATTATTCAGGGTTCGTTTGGACGTTTTTATATATTAACTGGGTTTCCCAGGCATTTTATGCGCATAATTCAAGTTTGAACTACATGCACATGCTCCAGTGCACATAAACTGGTTGAAAAATCAAATATGTGTCCTTGGTTGCATTCTAAGGTCCCATGCAAGAAATGGGAATCAATTTCAAACACCCTGCCACCGTCACTCGGCCGCAAACATTGGGATACCTGGTTTTTTAATTCTAGTAAATACAAAACTCGTCTGAAATTCATGAAATTTGGCATGCTATTATGGAGCGGCATCAACATGCCGTGGTAAATTTTTTGTCCCATTTGGGGCAGGTTTGGGTATAAATTCCCACAAATCAGAGCTGCTCAGAACAAGCATGATGGTTTCGGTAGGGAACGTGTCACCTTTGGGGACGAAACGATATCCGTTGCCTCTTATTGCTTTCAACATTTTCCGAGTGTCAACATAGAACAATAGGAGTGTTGTGTTCAATTTTGAAATTTTTCGGGGTTCGTTTGGACATTTTTATATATTAACTCGGTTTCCCAGGTAATTTATGCGCATAATTCAAATTTGAACTACATGCACATGCTCCAGTGCATATAAACTGGTTGAAAAATCAAATATGTGTCCTTGGTTGCATGCTTAGGTCTCATGCAAGAAATGGGAATGAATTTCAAACACCCTGCCACCGTCACTCGGCTGCAAACATTGAGATACCTAGTTTCTAAATTCTAGTAAATCCAAAACTCGTCTGAAATTCATGAAACTTGGCATGCTATCATGGAGCGGCATCAACATGCCGTGGTAAATTTTTTGTCCCATTTGGGGTAGGTTTGGGTATAAGCTTCTCACAAACCAGAGCTTCAGACAACAAGCGTGATGGTTTCGGTAGGGAAAGTGCCACCTTTGGGGACGAAACGATATCTATTGCCTCTTATTGCTTTTATAATTTTCGGAGTGTCAACATAGAACAAAAGGAGTGTTGTGATCAATTTTGGAATTTTTTGGGGTTTGTTTGGACATTTTTATACATTAACTAGGTTTCCTAGGCATTTTATGCGCATGATTCAAATTTGAACTACATGCACGAGCTCCAGTGCATATAAACTGGTTGAAAAATCAAATATGTGTCCTTGGTTGCATGCTTAGGTCCCATGCAAGAAATGGGAATGAATTTCAAACACCCTGCCACCGTCACTCGGCCGCAAACAATGAGATACCTGGATTTTAAATTCTAGTAAATCCAAAACTCGTCTGAAATTCATGAAACTTGGCATGCTATCATGGAGCGGCATCAACATGCCGTGGTAAATTTTTTGTCCCATTTGGGGCAGGTTTGGGTATAAACTTCTCACAAACCAGAGCTTCTCACAAGCGTGATGGTTTCGGTAGGGAACGTGCCACCTTTGGGGACGAAACGATATCCGTTACCTCTTATTGCTTTCAAAATTTTCCGAGTGTTAACATAGAACAACAGGAGTTTTGTGTTCAATTTTGGAATTTTTCGGGGTTCGTTTGGACATTTTTATACATTAACTGGGTTTCCCAGGCATTTTATGCGCATAATTCAAATTTGAACTACATGCACATGCTCCGGTGCATATAAACTAGTAGAAAAATCAAATATGTGTCCTTGGTTGCATGCTTAGGTCCCATGCAAGAAATGGGAATGAATTTCAAACACCCTGCCACCGTTACCCGGGCGCAAACATTGAGATACCTGGTTTTAAATTCTAGTAAATCTAAAAGTCATCTGAAATTAATAAAACTTGGCATGCTATCATGGAGCGGCATCAACATGTCATGGTAAATTTTTTGTCCCATTTTGGGCAGGTTTGGGTATAAGCTTCTCACAAACCAGAGCTTCTCATAACAAGCGTGATGGTTTCGGTAGGGAACGTGCAACCTTTGGGGACAAAATGATATCCTTGTCTCTTATTGCTTTCAAAATTTTCCGAGTGTCAACATAGAACAACAGGAGTGTTGTGTTCAATTTTGGAATTTTTGGGGGTTCGTTTGGACATTTTTATACATTAATTGGGTTTCCCAGGCATTTTATGCGCATAATTCAAATTTGAACTACATGCACATGCTCAAGTGCATATAAACTGGTTGAAAAATCAAATATGTCTCCTTGGTTGCATGCTTAGGTCCCGTGCAAGAAACGGGAATCAATTTCAAACACCCTGCCACCGTCACTCGGCCGCAAACATTGAGATACATGGCTTTTAAATTCTAGTAAATCCAAATTTCGTCTGAAATTCATGAAACTTGGCATGCTATCATGGAGCGGCATCAACATGCCGTGGTAAATTTTTGTACCATTTGGGGGCAGGTTTGGGTACAAGCTTCTCACAAACCAGAGCTTCTGACAATAAGCGTGATGGTTTCAGTAGGGAACGTGCCACCTTTGGGGACGAAACGATATCCGTTGCCTCTTATTGCTTTCAAATTTTTTTGAGTGTCAACATAGAACAACAGAAGTGTTGTGTTTAATTTTGGAATTTTTCGGGGTTCGTTTGGAAGTTTTTATACATTAACTGGTTTCCCAGGCATTTCATGTGCATAATTCAAGTTTGAACTGCATGCGCAAGCTCCAGTGCATATAAACTGGTTGAAAAATCAAATATGTGTCCTTCGGGGCATGCTTAGGTCCCATGCAAGAAATGAGAATCAATTTCAAACACCAGGGCACTGTTGATTGCCGACAAAGCGTTGAGATACTTTATTTTTAAATTCTAGTAAATCCAAAACTCGTCTGAAATTCATCGCAAACGTTTTAGTTAGAAGACCCATATGCAAACCGACAGCTTCCCCATGAAGCCAAGGGAAAATATGACGAGCAGGATTTGTGCAGCTCTTGATTGCAAACGTTTTAGATAGAATACCCGTATGCAAAGTGAGAGCTATGGTCTTCCCCCTTAAGTCGAGGGAAAATCCGCAGCGCAGGATTTGTGCATCCCTTCAATGCAAACGGTTGTTTTGGATGACCTGTGTGCAACCACGTACAAACAATTTGGTAAGATTTGCATCTGTCATATTGGGTATGTTGCCATTTGTCAAACTGAAAAGATTTACATTCGTTGTTCTAGTAACATTCCCATTTGTCAATTCTTATAACACTGCGATTTGTCAAAATATGCAGCTAGAAATCGCTAGCACTATCTAATTTTTGCAACCAAAATTCAGTACTTAAGCATAGATTGCATTCATAGATTGAGCAGTCGTTCTTAATTTATACAAACAGTTCAACTCGACAACTGAACCGACCAAACTTCTCCCCAATTGTTGCCAACCACGTACTGAAATACCTAGTTCAACTATATATACTAGCTAATTTTAAGTACGTTGTATAGTTCGACCACACATCTATAGTCAGATGAACTGAACAAAATAGTCCCTAAATACTACTACTACCATGGAGGGGCTTTGTGCTACTTCCGGCAGCTTCTCCTCTGCCGAGCACGCTTAGTAAGAGGCAGAGGAGGAGGAGCCTACCGACGAGCTGGACAAATGCAATACGGTGCCTGCCGCTGCTACACGTTCAGCGACGCTCGCCAGCTTGAACGCCCACTGCCGCTCTAGACGATCCCTCTTGAAGCAGCCGAACTGCTCGTAGATCTCCTGATTCCTCGCCTTTACGTCGGCGTGTGCTGCGGCCATGGCTGCGGTAAAGCTCTTTGCATGCTCGACGAGGCGCTTCTCCTCCTCCCGCATGAACTCGATGTAGGGCGCAAGGTCGCTGACGCACTTGCGGGCCTCCACCTCCGCCTCCCGCCTTCGGGCCGCGGCGGTGGAGCAGGTGATAGTCCCAGCGGTCGACGGCGGGCTGGCGGCCACGGCGGCCGACGATGGGGTGGAGGCCATGACCACCACCTCCCGCCATCGGGCCGTGGTGGTGGAGCGGGTGATGGACACGATGGCCGACAGTGGGGTGGCGGCCACGACGGCCACCTCCCGCCTTCGGGACGCAGCGGCGAAGCGGGAGATGGCCCTGGCTTTTGACAGTGGCGTGGCGGCAACGGTGGCCGGCAACAGCTGCCGACGGGCAGCGGCGGCGGAGCGTGTGGTGGGTGTTCCGCGCAAACCCAACAGGGACACCACGCGCACTACACTACGCCGGAGACTGCACCGCCGCCGCGGTGTAGCCTCCCAGCTGGAGCTGTCCACTGATGACGGCGGAGTGGCTGAGTGATGACGACGGACCGGTGCCATTGGCGATTGTGGGAGAAGCAGACGAGATAAGCTACAGGGAGGGAGGGGGAAATGCGATGTAGGACTTGCCGGCCATGGGGGTTTTTATAGCAGGCCGGTAAGCATTGGGATTTTGGGGGATTTCACCGAGTCGGGCGGGAAGCTTGCGCGAGAATCTGCGAGGTTGCGCGGGAACGGGCTCACCGACGATTCATTGGCGCGACCGTTTGGCCAAAAGAACGACCCCGCGCGCTGCGCAAGCTTGCGCTGTAAGCCGTCTGCGGCAGCGGGGTGACAAGACGTGCGAGAGGAGGACGAAAGGACACGTACACATACGGTTAATAAAAAAACGTTTCAATTTAATTACCTACTATACCCCCGTTCTGGTTTATAAGTAGGATTTAACGTGCATGTCGCCAAAGATTATATCGTTGGAGTCGTATTTGAATATAGTTTCCGGCTATACAATTTTTGTAACATGCATTAAACCTTTTTTGGGTTAAATTTAAGGTTATATACCAGCAAGCGTTTGCCCGCAACACACACGGCTTATTCCACCACAAACAGCTCGGATGGATTAACTGTATGCCACGTATCGCACACGCAACTCTAATCTGATTCGTGCTTGATGTCTCCGACATCGCTCGCACAGTTCGTCTTATTTGTCATGTATCACTGTGCCGGCCTCTGCTCACGTCCTTCGGCAAGCTCTGCTCGCCGTTAGGTGCCGCAGCACGCTGTGCTCGCCGTTAGGCGCCACGGCGCGCTCTGTCGCGTCCGTTGGCGCGCTCTGCTCGCGTCCGTCGGCACGCTCGGCTTGTGGACAACTTTTCCTTGCGAGTTCAACTGCTATATATATATATGGTTGCTCGCCGTTGAGGCGACCGCGGAGCGCTCTGCTCGCGTCCCTCCGTGCGCACTCTGCTAGCGGTTGGGCGTGCACCGCGATGCGCCGCGCGAATTGCCATATGCATGCGGTTGCGCCGCGCGAATTGCCACGCGATGCAGTTACGTGCAGCACGATGGAGTTACGCGCTGCAAATTAGAACTGCCATCAGGGCCTGCCGATATTCCTGGCCGTCTGGCTTCCGCTTTAATTCCTGCGGCCATTATAACCTTAGTCTCTTTAACCTTTCGATCGTGCCCCACAACACGACAAGCACACCCACAACGACACATGGAGAGGGGATGTCCAGCGGCGCTCCAATGGAGTTCGGCGAGCATAGAGTGAAGACCCACACGAGGGAGACGGATCTCTCGATGGTGTACACCATCGACCCGGCCGTGGTGGACGACTACATCAACAGCGTTGAGCAGTTGCTTGCTCAAGACAAGTACAAGGTGGTCGGCATCGACCTCCAGTACACCGCCGGTCATCCCGGCATACATCAGAAGGTTGCATGGCCACAGAGCCTTGCGACCGTTTCAACAGGTTTGTCAACAGCACCGACTACAAGTTCGCCACGGTGGAAACCATGGACGATGTAAAAGCGCTCAGTGTTACGGGCTTGGCCTGCAAGAACCTTGTCGAAATTCGTGACCACTACAGGGTCAGGGGCAGCATGAAGGACTCCCTGGTCGAACTCGCCTCGGCCATCATCGACCCCTACTACAAAAAGATGAAGCAGGATGCCCGGAGAGAACAAGCCCCCTATCCTGGCACAGGGCCTGGCTGTGACAAATGGATGAACCTCACCTTAGGTTCGCGGCCAAGAGCGTGTACACATGCTACGAGATGCACAGGCAGATCATTGACATGAGGAAGTGCCTCATTACCCAAATCGACGAGCCCGGATCAAGCCACAAGCAGAGCAAGCGTCACAAGATGTAGGTGATGATCAGATGGTCGTTTATGCTAGTTAATCATGCATGTAATATATAATTTACTTTATTGGTGTGTGGAAATGTCATGTGTGTAGTAGCCACCTATATAATTATGCATGTAATAGTTTACTTTGGTGTGTGCAAATGTCATGGTTGTAGTAGCCATGGCACCTTGTAAAATAGATGGGACACCTAGGTGCCCGGGCACCTTGATTGTTTTAGGTAAGTATTGCCGCATAATGATTGTTTGATTTCTTTCCTAACTATTTTTCATGCAAGGCTTTCCATGCTTACATTTTGTTTCCATTTTTAACTAGTAGGCATGCAAGATTTGCCATACAATAGATTGTATTAATGTTTGATTTTTTTCTAAACTACTGTAGGTATCCAATACGCGTATTTTTGTCTCCTAACTATCTAATACGGGTATCTAATACTTACTAGCGAAATTATGTCCATAAGCGCTTATTATATACCCAGTAAATTATTTTCTAAACTTCCATGTTCTTTTTTTTTGTTTCCTAACAATTCAATATGAGTATCTAATACGCAGGTATGTATATATCCAATAAATTATTCTAGGTTCTAGCTAGTAACGAAATTATATACATACGCGAGTATGCATATACCTACTAACAAAATTATATACATGCGTGGGTATGCATATACCTACTAAAAAATTTATTTCCATATGCGGGTATGCATATACCAAGTAACGAAATTATGTATATATACGGGTACCATGCAAAAAAAGTATATGTACGAGTATGTGTATACCCAATTATGTGGTGTGTATGTGTATGCCTACTACTGAAATTACGTAAAATACACGAGTATTTACATACCTAGTGACTTGTTCTACGAAACAATAAGTGTTAATTTTTATACAATATGGTATTTTAATCTCCTTCCTTTTCTATGAGGTGGCATGCATGCATGGGATGATTAAAGAATTAAAGCCTGCCAAATTAACTAGTAATTAAGGCATTTACATTTGTTGCCAAATCAGTCGCTGAACACGATCCAACGATGGATAGCCAAGGTGCCTGGGCACCTAGGTGTCCCAAATTGACGTCCTATATATATGTATATATATATGTTGTTCTATATGCAATCCCATCGCACAACACACATTTCTGATTAGCAGCAACCGTCTGTGTTATTATCGGTCTTCACACACATTTCTGATTATAGACCTGTTTGCCGCGTATCACACACATCTTGTTAAGTTGAACCGTTTATGTTCTCATGTCTCAACGCAAACAGCTCATCCAAGTGAACCGCATGCCGTATATCGCACACACCTTGATCTGGCCGACCGTTTCTTTTGTGTTGCCTAATCACAGACAATTCATCTCAGTGAACCGTATACTGTGTATCGCACACGCCTTCACCTGGCTGCCCGTTTCGTTTGTTCCTGCTCATCGCAAATAGTTAATTAAACTGAACCATATGCCCTTCATTGCACACGCAACTAAAACCTGAACCGTGTTTGATGCTTCCGTCATCGCAAACGTTTTATACATTTCTGACAGTTTTCATACACCACCGTTTGCGATTATGGCATTGCACACAGTTTCTCGAAGGGTCTCTGATCGTAGTGTCGCGTTAGCAGCATCCTGCAGTAGTGTCCATTCAACACGGAGCAAGCCCAGGAGCATGTAGGACCATTCCACCGCTTGTTTGGTTGCCGGAACAGAGCTCCCACTACTGGAATCAGGATATTTGCCGTCAGCCGGCTCTTCGCCATCTGCTAGCTGATGGCGAAGAAGGTCTTTGCCATCAAGTTAAAGAAAATTGAAGGCAAAGAAGGAGCTGGCGGCAAAGATAATGTTTGCCGTTAGCCACCTCTTTGCCGTCTGCTAGCTGACAACATAGAAGCTTTGCCGTCAGCTAGCAGACGACAAAGAGAGAGGGTGGCCCACTAGCGAGGGCTACCTAACGGCCACTTTCTTTGCCGTCTTCTAGCGGACGACAAAGATTCTTTGCCGTCTTCTAGCGGACGGCAAAGAAAGTGGCCAACTAACGTCCGTTAGCTAGTCTCTTTGCCGTCTGCTAGCAGACGGCAAAGAGCTGTGACCTAAACTAAAAACCGGCCAGCCCCACCCCTCTCTCTCTCCCTCCCCTCATCACACCCCCGCCGCCGCCCCCGTGCCCGAGCCGCCCCCGCTGCCCCACCAGCCTGGCCCGGCCGCCCCGGCGCCCCTTTCCTCCACCCCTGCGGCCGCCCTAAGCCGCCCCGGCGCCCCTCTCCTCCACCCCCGCGGCCGCCCCGCCCCGACGCCCCACTCCTCCACCCCCGCGGCCGCCCCACCGCTCTGGCGCTCCCTCCTCCATCCCAGGCACCCCCTGTCGCGCCTGAAGGTGAGACATCCCTCTTCTTCTTTTTTCTGTTTTTTTTAGATTTAGTTTAATTAGGTTTAGTTTAATTTAAGCTTGGTTTAGTTTAGGTTTTGTTTCTGTTTTTTAGGTTTAGATTTAGTTTAGTTTAGGTTAAGAAGAAAGAAGAAAGATGAAAAAAAATAAGAAGAAGAAGAAGAAGAGGAATAAGAAGAAGAGGAGGATGAAGAAGAGGAGGAGGAAGAAGAAGAAGATTAGGGGTGCATCACCGACAAAACCGGGTCGAGGATCCGGGTGCGTCACCGACATAACCGGGTCGAGGATCACTGGTCGCCAAGGGGTCGAGGATCGCCGGTCGCCGAGGGGTCGAGGGTCGGGGCAGAGGGTTGAGGATCGTTGGTCGCCTAGGGGATAGATGGTGGAGCCAGTGGGTCTTGCACGTCCCGACGCCGTCGCCCAGGCCGAGAATCCCCCGGTCCGAGTGCTGACCTGTCGACCGTGCGTCGCCATACCTGAGGGCGCCCAGGGACGAGCATGTTAGCGGGTTCCTCGGTGTCGATGGAACCCTAAATAGCAAGTATCGTCGGTGCGAGATACATGTGGCCGTCGGTGTCGAACACTACATCCACGTCCCACAAGTGACGCCGGCGTCCGGGGTCCCGCAACAACAGTTCTCGGTGTTGATGACGGTCGAACACCATTGCGAATTTGTCTTGCAGCCTCTGCGATGACGATTAAAAGCCAAGTGTTGAAACTTGAAACTCCCAAATTGACTCAAGTCGGTTTGGTTGTTCGAACTTTCAAAACTTGGCTTTAAACCTCATCGCAAAGGCTGCCAGAACAATACGCCAAGGTGTTCGACCGTCATCGGCCACCAGAACTATTGTTGCGGCACGCCGGGCGGCGGCGTCACTTGTGGGACGTGGATCTAGTGTTCAACGCCGAGCACCACATGTATCTTGCAGCGATGATACTTGCTATTTAGGGTTCCATCAACGTCGACGAACCCCCTAACCCGCTCGTCCTGCTGTAAATATTTAATTAGGTTGACAGAAAGAACACTATTGCTATGTTACTCATCTTTCGATTTAAATGTGCAGTTTTTTCGTCGCTGCGAGGGTCTAGTGTTCGACGAGCTCCGCCCCTGCGTTCGTGGGTGAGCACAAATGACATCTTCTCCTCCCCCTTTCATTTGCTCTATTCCGGTCTTCGTGCCGATGAAACTTGCTAGCTATAGGTGTCTGCAATCATCAGTATGCGTGACCACTATGCATCTCTAGTTTGAAAGGGTTACATCTATAAATATGCATGCATTTGCATATTTATAACCGTTATTCTTTTGAATTGTCCAATGTTATCTATGGACAACCCGAGTATGTGTAGGTTGGGTTCGTTTTCCCATATGCTCTGCTCCAGATCCGATGCAGAATTTTGTCAGTGCCTCCCTGTTGTTCTCCGGGTACACATCCTCTCTGCTTATTGTCGATACGTGTATCAGGAGAACAGCGGGGAGGTGTTGCCGAAATTTTGCGTCGGATCCGAAGCAAAGAATGGGAAAATGAACCCAATCTACACATACTCGGGTGGGATTAGGACCTATCTTTACCTATTTGCGTCTAGGTTGCATGGACGTAATAAAAGTGACAAACTCCATTAACTGATAAATATATACATGCTGATATATATATATATATATATATATATATATATATATATATATATATATATATATATATATTTCTTATGTGTCCAGTAGCTAGGCAAGATGAGTGATCGTGTGTGGATGTACACCGGTCACACTAGTCAGAAAGACATGACCATTGAATGGTTAACAAAAACCAAGGGGTTTTTTAGAGCCGCATTTGCAAATGGCCAGAGGACAACCTGGTGCCCCTGTGCCGGGTGCAACAATTGGCACAAGAGGACAGAGGATGAAATGGGCAAACACCTGCAGAAGAGGGGTTTTACGCCAGATTATACAATGTGGACATTTCATGGCGAGTCTGCCCAACGTGCCAGAGTTGAGCTGCTTCGTCGTCCCACCGACGAGCATGGTACCGGGATGAAAGACATGGTGCAAGACTTTGATGATGCTCGGGACTCGGACGATGAGATGGAGGAATCTACAAATTCCTTCAATGAAATGTAGGAGTCTTCAAAACATCCTCTCCACGAGCACACTGAGCTTTGTCAGTTGGATGCCATCTCACAAATAAGGGCTCTGAAGGCTCAATTCAACTTGGGCAAAGAATGCTACGACGCGATGATGACAATATTTGGACGTTTTCTACCCAAAGGCCATGTACTACCTACAAACTTGTACCAGTCAGACAAAATCCTCTGTGCTCTTAAGATGCCCTATGAGAAGATACATGCCTGTGAGAATGGATGTGCCTTACTTAGGCTTCAGCATGCGGACTTCAACTATATATTGTCCCATTTGCAGGTCATCCAGGTATGTTGTGGTAGACAACGGTATGGTGAGAAAACATAGACCAAAATCTCCGTTAATGTTCTTCGATATATGCCAATCGTACCAAGACTTCAACATCTTTTAATGGTCGAAGAGACGACAAGACATATGACATGGCACAACGTGGGCAAAAGAACCCAACTAGATGCAGATGGGAAGCTGATGATGATGCACACATCGGACGGTGAAGCGTGGAAGCGCTTCGATGCATTACATGACAACAAAGCGGCATGTCTGAGGCGTCCTCGAGTCGCCATCAGCACGGATGGGTTCAGTGTGTTTGGTCTGACGGCAACCCAATACAGTTGTTGGCCCGTATTTGTCATTCCACTCAATCTCCCCCCAGGACAGATAATGCAAAGAAAGAATATTTTCCAGACGTTGATAATTCCAAGGCCCAACTATTCGGGGAAGAATATGAATGTGTACATGCAGCCGCTGAAGGACGAATTGCAAGAAGTCTGGGATAATGGATTCAAAACATACGACGCCTTTAGCAAAAAGAACTTCATAATATGTGTCTGGTACATGTAATCGACGCATGACTTGCAGGCGTATGCGCTATTCATTGGCTGGTGTGTGCATGGAAGGTTCCCGTGCCCCACATGCAAGGGAGCTCTTCAATTTCGTTGGCTTCAGGCCGGTTACAAGTTTTCTTGCTTCGACTTGCATAGACCGTTCTTGCTGTTGGGGAACGCAATAATTTAAAAAAAAATCCGGCGGTCACGCAAGATCTATCTAGGTGATGCATAGCAACGAGAGGGAAGAGTGTTGTCTACGTACCCTCATAGACCGAAAGTGTCGGGGATATACCCCGCGGTATGACCCGGCTGGAATTGGCGACTCACTAGTGACCCGCCTGGAGCTTGTCGATTCACAGATAACCTGCCCGACCTTGGCGACTCATTAGTAACCCGGCGGGCGAGTCAGATGGACAACAAGTCCCAAATCCCAGAAGGCCGGCTCACGTCATGATTGGCCGGATTAATAGGAAAGGGATGGCGAATATTTCCTTTACGAGGAAGTAAGACCCTGACTTGTAATCAACTTGTAACAGAAGATAGACTAGTCCTAGTTCTACTAGGACTCCATATGTAACCCGCCCCTCTAACTTATATAAGGAGGGGCAGGGCTCCCCAAGAGAGAGAGACAAGAAAATAATCTCTAGGGCTAGACACATCTAAGAGGAGAGCCGGTTTATGCGGCGACTCCCTCATTAGTATAATGAGACCTAGCCACAAACAGCATGTAGGGTTATTCCGGATGATGTTTCCCGGGGCCCGAACCTGTCTAAATCCTTATCTTGTGTGTCGCGTCTCTCGTCCCGATCAACCCCTCTCAAGCTACTACATTGATGCGTTGGTCTCGCGACTAAGTCCTGACACCAAGGACATCTGCCGTGACAATTCCATGACAGTTGGCGCCCACTGTGGGGCTGGCGCACGGTGGTGTTGAGTTTTTGGAGTGAATTCTTTTAGAGATCGAGAAGGTGATGAGTGATCGGATGAAGAAGAGCCGGCATGAAACAATCGCGCAAGATAAGCTGCCATGGAAAAACCTCGTGTAGATCCGGCGAATTCATCGTTTGGTGATCAAAAGTGTGATTAAATTTTGAAGACTGCAATATGAAGGAAAATTAGGGTTTGGTGTTCGGTGTGTCACCGATGCTACACGAGCCATCGAATACGGAAAAGAGATCGATTTCTACTGTAGCTGTCGCGTGTCGCCAAGTTCAACAGAAGTACTGCTCCAACCGCCGTACGCGCGCGGTTCACGCAAGCCGCCGAGTTTCACTATTGTTCCACGTATACATCAACAGGTCCGGAGGCAGGCGCTGCTGGTATTACTCGTAGCAAGCATCAGATCGGAGTTCTAGTACTACGGAAGGCTGCAACGCAATTTACAGTTGGCCAGTACTGGGCGCCGGCGCACCGGCCGATTCCACCCCCCGTCGTTCGATTCATGTAATAATAACCGTCCAGATTGCATCTCCTCCCTTGCGCGTGGGTCAAAGCCTCCTCCATCCTCACGTACAGGCTCATTGTCGTCGGTAGCTTGCTCATCGGAGCCGCTCGTCGGCGCGCTCGTCAGAGCCGCTCACTGGAGCTGCTCGTCGGAGCCGCTCGCCGGACCTGCTCGCCGGCTTCCTCGCCGGAGCTGCTCGTCGGCCTGCTCGTCGGCTTCCTCGCCGGAGCTGCTCGTCGGCTTGCTCGCCGGAGCCGCCACTCGCCTGCATCCTCGTCGACGCGCTCGCCTGCATGCTCGTCGGAGCTGCTCGCCGGTGCGCCATGTGCGATCGAACTTCGCCATGGCCGTTGCAGCAAATCACGTCGCCGGACGCAGCTTTTTTTGTGGCCGGTTGTAGCAAAAATCACGAAGGCATGTGCGATGTAGCAAAATGCGACACCGGTAGTAGCAAAATACGATGCTGGTTGTAGCATATTGTGATGCCAGTTGAAGCATCTAGCATAAAAGATGTTGGTTTCAGCATCCCTGTGACAACGGTGGTCACATGTAGCAAAAAACATGGTGGCCATGCGATGTAGCAAAAAGCGACGTTAGATGTAATTGTGTGGGACGCCGGTTGTAACAATTTGTGACAACGGTGGTAACATGCAGAAAAAACACGGGGCCGTATGATGTAGCAAATCGTGAAGCCGGTTGTAACTGCGTGGGAAGCACCTTGTAGCAATTTGAGACAACGGTTGTAGCATTAGGAAAACTACGATGTGGGCTGGAGGTAGAAGAAGGGGAAGAGATAAGATAGAAAAGAGAGCCAGATGCGTAGGACCCGCCATGTGCGGGAGCAGTTTTGCATGCAGCAGTTTTGCGGAGAGCCTGGTGCGTAGGACCCGCCATGTGCGGGAGCAGTTTTGCATGCGGCTGCGCGTGCGGGTCGTGCTGCATGTGCGGGGGTTTGAGTGTGAGCGCGAGCGGCCAGCCGAAAGTTCGGCCGGCGCGCCGTTTCGAAACACTCATAGGCGCCGGCGCACCGGCCGAAAGTTTCGGCCGGTTCAGCCCAGGCCGTCGGATATGAGCCAACGCGGCCATTGGATCCAGTCAAAAAAAAATAGATCGCCCCAGCTTCTTCCTCCTCGGGCGGTCGTCCTGGATCCGCATCTCCCCCAGGGAGCACGACACCGCGCCTCCTGTCCCCTTCGGTGGTCGTCCCCCACCCTCGTCGGTCTTCCTCGCCGCCCGCCGGACCCCGCCCTCGCCGGCCGTCCTCGTCACTGGTTCCCCACCCCTCCTGGCCTCGTTCTCGCCTCGACCCATGCAACGCTCCACCTGCGCTTGCAGATCTTGACGACGACGGTTGTAGCTCCGCCGCCCTCGCCATTGATGCTCGCTGCAGGAAAATACGTCGACGGCTGCCGCAAGTCAATCAACGCCGTTTGAATGGATGTAGCAAAAAAATCACCGGTAGTAGCAAAATCAAATTACGGGTGCAGCAAAAACGCCGTCGCCGCCTTCACGAGGTCGCAGCTCCGCCTTACATGGATGTAGCAAAATCCTGCTATGGTTGCAGCAAAAAATCATGGATGTAGCAAAAACCTCCAACAGTAGTAGCAAAATCCTGCTACAGTTGCAACAAAAATATCATTGTCATCCTCGCGAGGTCGCAGCTCTGCCTGATGGATGTAGCAAAAATCTTTGCCGGTAGTAGCAAAATCCAACAACGGTTGCAGCTTCCCCTTGTTGTGCAGTACCATTGAAGCTTTCTATGTCTATGGTTGAAGCTTTTTTCAACGGCTGTTGAAGCTTTTCTAGGTGACGGTTGCAACACTTGTATAAGCGGGAGGATCCGGGCATGGCGGCAGGCAGTCATGGCGGCCGGCGAGGGAGCGCCTGGCCGCCGGCGATGGAGCTTGTGGTGGCCCAAACGCAGCCCGGGAGGAGGGGGGAGGGGATGCGCGCTCGTGAAGACTGTAGGTAGGGGATGGATCTGGCCATGGCCGCCGGCGAGGGAGCGCCTGGACGCCGGCAATGGAGCTCATGGTGGCCCAGTCGCTGCCCGAGGGGAGGAGGGAAGGGAGAGGATGCGCGCGCTGGAAGGAGGCGGGATGGAGGCGCTGGAAGGAGGCGGGGCGCGCGGGGCCATTGCGCGGGACGCGTTTTGCCAGCGTGGCGTGCGAACCGGCCGAAAGTTCGGCCGGCGCACCGCGCCCAAACATTTCCCTTAAGGAAAAGTTACCAAGCTGGTCTAGCCTTTGATTAAAAGTCTATACCTACTATTAAAGCAAGGTGATATTCTTGGTTTCGTCCCGCTTAGGTGATTTATATTATTGTTGTTGTTTTTCACGAGGTGGTACTAATTTTCTAAGCACCAGACGTGTTCTATACTGGTATTATTTTCGTCAATGTTGCCTCGCCTGCTGTAATGGGCCTTGGCGCATCAGCCCGACCCAGGCCATCGTGGGCCTTTTTAGAAGCAAAGCAACATTGTTGTGACTAAAGGATGTGAGCTAAATAAATGAGATGGGGGGACATGACAAAAACGGAGGATTGTGTGGGCTGCCCCATAATTAAGGAAGAGGATCGTAATTTAAAAGGAAAAGGATTTGTGTAGGCTACCTCAATAATTAGGGCACAGGATTGTGGGTTGCATAAAGAGTACTCCCATCGTCCCAAAATTCGTGTCTTATATTTGTTCATCTTGGACGAGGTCCCAAGGTGGACGCTGCATGCTCTGTCTATCCACCACCACCACACAACGCTCTGGAGATCGAAGCTGACTCCAGCTCAACTTGGTTCAACTTTGTTTTTTTTAGAAGTTTTGTTACCATTGTCTATATGGGTTTGTGCTGACATGGGATAAATAGAAAATGCAGAGATCCGCGGTTCGATGGCGAAGCCGCGAAGGGATAAACTCATTGATTTTTATGTTGTGCCCTTAAGGAAAAGTTACCAAGCTGGTCTAGCCTTTGATTAAAAGTAAAAAAAAAAAAAAATGAAGGCCACGACTTGGAGGAAGACACGGACAATCAAACGACAACGACCAAGACGAGGACACGGACGGATGGTTAGACTCGGACTCTGCATCATCGCCGTCCCGCCCCCAGCATCGCGGCTGCACCTCACCGGTGCGCCTACGCGGTTGAGCCGCCTCCGCCGGTCGCCTCTGTCCTGGCTGTGGCCCGCTGAGCCGCCTTCGCTGCTCTAACCCGCCCCCTTCAGCCGCCGCCTCGAGCAGCCCCTGCTAAACCGACTGGCTACTGCTGCTCCCCGCGCTCCGGCTCACCACTGCTGTCAGCGCCTGTGCACGCGCGCCGGCTCACCGCCCATGCCCGCGCCCTTGCTCTTCCTCTGCCGGCCCGGCCTTAAGCCGTCAGCGCGCTGCCTTCGTCCCCGAGGAGCGCTTACCTCGTTCACCCGCTTTTGCCATACGTCGCTGCCGCGCCGAGTCACCGCTCCTACCTCGAGTCGCCGCTGGTGTGGACTGCCGCAAGTCGCCGCCCTCACCCCTTGGCCTGTTTCTGTCTGGAGCCGCTGGCTCGCGAGTTGCCTTTGTTGGAGCAATAAGTGTGAGATACAGGAAAGAAGTAGTCTTCAGAGATGATACCCCTCACGCATTCAGAAGAAACCCAAAGGCTGGGCACAAGTCACTGGACCAAGCACATACACAGTTCAGGTTCCGAGGTTGAGTTATCCGCGGAACAAAATGTGCTTATCCAGTATAAGCGCCTGACATATGAAAATAGCAGGTGATATTTGTCAGGTCTATTTTAGCGCATATTTATTTTTTTTCAAAAAAAAAGCTACTCTGGTATGTGTGTTTCAAATGCAGGATAATTATCCATCACAAAGGTGCTATGGATATGGAGTGCGGGCCAGTATTATTCTACGCTGGCGTTCGTCCGTGCCATGCTACTCGACGGATACATGAAAAAATCACTGTTCTCGCTATATCAACACACACGACTGACTCATTGTCCGTGCCCATGGACGACTTGCCCGCGTCCGTGCCATTTCCAATGCCGCGGCCGACTCTTTCGTCTGCACCGGCTTACAATGCCGCTACCGGCTCGCCCATCCGCACGGCTTACTGTGCCATATGGGTTGGCAGTACTTGATGGTATGGTCACGTGTATGGCTATTATCAGGGAAGAGTAGCTGCTGGAGATGTTCAGATGAGCTGCTATCAACATCCGAAAAATACCAGGTGCTGTTTGCCCTATTTATTTTTAAGCACATGTTAATTCATCCGAGCAAAACTACTTTGCCCTGTTGTGTTTTATATGCAGGAGAATTATTCATTACAAAGTGGCATTATACTGCGGAGATGGAGGCGTGCCAACATCATTCGGCACAGGTGGTCGTCCTTACTCAACGGACTCCCGCTCCGGCTTACAACGCCATGGCCGACTCGCCCGTCCGCGCCGCCTTACGACGCCACGGACGACTCGCCCATCCGCCCTTGCGGCCAGTTCACTCGTCCGCACCGGTTTACAATGCCTCGGCCGACTCATCTGTCTACATCCGTGGCCGACTGGCTCGTGATTGGTTTTAACTTCACCATAGCGATCATCAACTCCGCGGCGGATAATTTCTGGCTTAACATATTAGGTGAAATCCATCCAGTATATTTTTATATTATATATTGCTTTCTTTAAAAGAGCAATTACTCTGGCTTGCAAGTTTTCCAATGCAGGACAAATTGTCCACTGCAAAAAGGAATTATTATATCACCAAGTTATTGGATAACTCATGCCGTTTTATATCACGATTAAATATGAAGAATCTCAAGCCAACTCCTCGAGTCGTCTTGAGACTCGGGGCTACAATGACATGACTCGGGAACTCCGGGTCATTGGAGGGAAGAATAACCCGATTCCGGAGGCCACCGCCATATTGATGAAAAATTAAAGGCCATCAGAAAATTGCCAGTTCAAATTAAAGATTCCGGTTTAAAATCCGGTTCAAAGAGACATCTTTCTCCCGCAAAGCTTTGAAGCTCTCAAATCCGGTTCAACATCCGGCGCAAGGTAAATTTGTCTCTAAGAAAGCTTTGAAGCTCTCAAATCCGGTTTAAAGTTCCGGTTCAAAAAGAATTAATATCTCGCAAGTTCGAGTTCTCAAGCAAATTAAGGGTTGCCAAAAGAGAACTGGCTGCCATGATGCGCGGTTCAAACGTGGGTATCCTGCCTTATGGCTTATCTTATTATGGTCACTTGGGGGCTTCCTGTTCAAAAATAGGTCATATTCGAACCAAAGAGAACATAGCTGTCGGTACCCTTTTGATCGGCACACTGCCAAACTCACTAGGGGGCTTCTTGATCGTATTCGAATCATAGCTCAACCCCTTTTGGGTCCGACGTGGATCGTATTCGAATCAGCGTCGTTAAACAGCTCTCAAGGTCATTTGGGGGCTTCCTGTTCAAACATAGGTCGTATTCGAACCAAAGAGAACATAGTTGTCGGTACCATCTTGATTGGCAACGCCAAATCCACTGGGGGGCTACATGATCGTATTCGAATCCTAGCTTAACCCCTTTGGCACGGTTTACTGATCGTATTCGAATCAGAAGCCTTGATTTTCTTTTTGTCTGGATTAAGTTTTTTGAACACAATCTTTTGGGTTTTGAGACCTTTTGCTCATATCTGAAGCATATATATGTGGTTTCTATTTAACCCAGCTTGACTTTGGACGATAAGTCACCAGTATATGACAATCATAAACATTTGGAAGTTTTGGCTTCTAAAGATTGGGTTATCACCCTTACTGCACATGTATCATAAGCCGGCAGTACGATTCAATATCACAGGATTTGTAGAACTATGACTTATATAAAATGCTTATGTCCAAGCTTATCATTAAAATTGATGCTTCAAAATGATTATCTGTTCTGGATTTTCTCAAAGTCTATAAGCCGTCGGGTTATAAAACTTCTGGCTTACAATGGAGGCGTATTAAATCACCATTGGTCAAGAGCCGCCGGGTATTTAAACTCCGAATTTACTTGTCAACAGATAAGGTATTCAAAGTCGCTTTGGCGCAATGGCTATTATTTTATCAATGGATATGGTTTATTCTACAATGGAAGGAATAGTCCCGACTCGCTGTAGGCTTAAGACCCGGCACTTGGGGGCTACATTATTCAAATTGAGATTACATCGAATATGCAAAGTCCCATGTCACTGCCAGCATGCACCATGGCACTTGGGGGCTAATGCAAAGTCATTTTTTGCTCAACTTATTGAAGACCCGACTCATCACATTCTAAATGAGCCGGCCCTTGGGGGCTACCAATTGCTCCTGTCAAAAATTCAAGGTAACATCAGTCGATTACATTGAAAGATCCACTACTCAGTTGGTAGAGTACAAAGCTCTTAACCTTATGGACGTGGGTTCAAGCCCCATGGTGGAGATTACATCATATGATGTTATTATCAATGAATTATATACAAAGTCCCAGCTCAGTAATATCTTACTGAGCCGGCCCTTGGGGGCTACACGTTGCTGCTCCAGTTTACATGATCATATATAAAAAGTCCCTGCTCATTATTGCATAATGACCCGGCCCTTGGGGGCTACACTGGTTAAAGTTTTATGAGCATAAGGCAATTACAAGTCCCAGGTTGCTGCAAGCATGACAACCTGGCACTTGGGGGCTACAGGTGATATACATATAAGGGGGGAAAATCTTCAAATTCTCAGTTTTGAGCAGATCAAATTGACCCGGTGTTTGCAACAATCATGATCCGGTGTCACCAAATAATTATGACCCGGCGTCGGCAACAGTTATGACCCGGTGCTATCAATATTTACAAGCCGGCAATTTTGGTTATGATAAACCGGAAAGTTTTACCTCTTCAAGCCGGCTGAAAGTCAGATGAGTATATCCAGACCAACATGTTTTAAGCCAGCGCTTTGGAGCCGATTCAAGTGGATTATTTCGTACAATATTTCTCTACAAGACCAATGCCAGCAAATTGACTCTGAAGCTGGCCTATTGACCCGGATTTCTTAAAAGAAGTATCTGGATTTTTGCATTCACAAAGTTTGAACATATCTACTAAAGGAGATTTTCTATGAGTTCATGGGCATGTATCAAGAAGGAAATGACAAGGATTTAAAGATGATCAGGTGCCGGCTTACAAAATTTTAACCCGGAGCACAACCTATCAAGTTTGTTCTTGTGTTTATTTTACAGGATCAGTTTAACATGGATAAATCCAAATCAAACTGGGGGCTAATGTCAAGGATATACCCCGCGGTATGACCCGGCTGAAATTGGCGACTCACTGGTGACCCGCCCGGAGCTTGGCAATCCACAGATAACCTGCCCGATCTTGGCGACTCATTAGTAACCCGGCGGGCGGGTCAGATGGACAACAAGGCCCAAAGCCCAGAAGGCCGGTGATACGTCTCCGCCGTATCTATAATTTTTGATTGTTCATGCCAATATTATTCAACTTTCATATGCTTTTTGGCAACTTTTTATACTATTTTTTGGACTAACATATTGATCTAGTGCCCAGTGCCAGTTCCTGTTTGTTGCATGTTTTTGTTTCGCAGAAAACTCATACCAAACGGAGTCCAAACGGAATAAAAACTGACGGAGATTTATTTTGGAATATTTATGAATTATCCGCGGAACAAAATGTGCTTATCCAGTATAAGCGCCTGACATATGAAAATAGCAGGTGATATTTGCCAGGTCTATTTTAGCGCATATTTATTTTTTTTCAAAAAAAAAGCTACTCTGGTATGTGTGTTTCAAATGCAGGATAATTATCCATCACAGAGGTGCTATGGATATGGAGTGCGGGCCAGTATTATTCTACGCTGGCGTTCGTCCGTGCCATGCTACTCGACGGATACATGAAAAAATCACTGTTCTCGCTATATCAACACACACGACTGACTCATTGTCCGTGCCCATGGACGACTTGCCCGCGTCCGTGCCATTTCCAATGCCGCGGCCGACTCTTTCGTCTGCACCGGCTTACAATGTCGCTACCGGCTCGCCCATCCGCACGGCTTACTGTGCCATATGGGTTGGCAGTACTTGATGGTATGGTCACGTGTATGGCTATTATCAGGGAAGAGTAGCTGCTGGAGATGTTCAGATGAGCTGCTATCAACATCCGAAAAATACCAGGTGCTGTTTGCCCTATTTATTTTTAAGCACATATTAATTCGTTCGAGCAAAATTACTTTGCCCTGTTGTGTTTTATATGCAGGAGAATTATTCATTACAAAGTGGCATTATACTGCGGAGATGGAGGCGTGCCAACATCATTCGGCACAGGTGGTCGTCCTTACTCAACGGACTCCCGCACCGGCTTACAACGCCATGGCCGACTCGCCCGTCCGCGCCGCCTTACGACGCCACGGACGACTCGCCCATCCGCCCTTGCGGCCAGTTCACTCGTCCGCACCGGTTTACAATGCCTCGGCCGACTCATCTGTCTACATCCGTGGCCGACTGGCTCGTGATTGGTTTTAACTTCACCATAGCGATCATCAACTCCGCGGCGGATAATTTCTGGCTTAACATATTAGATGAAATCCATCCAGTATATTTTTATATTATATATTGCTTTCTTTAAAAGAGCAATTACTGTGGCTTGCAAGTTTTCCAATGCAGGACAAATTGTCCACTGCAAAAAGGAATTATTATATCACTAAGTTATTGGATAACTCATGCCGGTTTATATCACGATTAAATATGAAGAATCTCAAGCCAACTCCTCGAGTCGTCTTGAGACTCGGGGCTACAATGACATGACTCGGGAACTCCGGGTCATTGGAGGGAAGAATAACCCGATTCCGGAGGCCACCACCATATTGATGAAAAATTAAAGGCCATCAGAAAATTGCCAGTTCAAATTAAAGATTCCGGTTTAAAATCCGGTTCAAAGAGACATCTTTCTCCCGCAAAGCTTTGAAGCTCTCAAATCCGGTTCAACATCCGGCGCAAGGTAAATTTGTCTCTAACAAAGCTTTGAAGCTCTCAAATCCGGTTTAAAGTTCCGGTTCAAAAAGAATTAATATCTCGCAAGTTCGAGTTCTCAAACAAATTAAGGGTTGCCAAAAGAGAACTGGCTGCCATGATGCGCGGTTCAAACGTGGGTATCCTGCCTTATGGCTTATCTTATTATGGTCACTTGGGGGCTTCCTGTTCAAAAATAGGTCATATTCGAACCAAAGAGAACATAGGTGTCGGTACCCTTTTGATCGGCACACTGCCAAACTCACTAGGGGGCTTCTTGATCGTATTCGAATCATAGCTCAACCCCTTTTGGGTCCGACGTGGATCGTATTCGAATCAGCGTCGTTAACCAGCTCTCAAGGTCATTTGGGGGCTTCCTGTTCAAACATAGGTCGTATTCGAACCAAAGAGAACATAGTTGTCGGTACCATCTTGATTGGCAACGCCAAATCCACTGGGGGGCTACATGATCGTATTCGAATCCTAGCTTAACCCCTTTGGAACGGTTTACTGATCGTATTCGAATCAGAAGCCTTGATTTTCTTTTTGTCTGGATTAAGTTTTTTGAACACAATCTTTTGGGTTTTGAGACCTTTTGCTCATATCTGAAGCATATATATGTGGTTTCTATTTAACCCAGCTTGACTTTGGACGATAAGTCACCAGTATATGACAATCATAAACATTTGGAAGTTTTGGCTTCTAAAGATTGGGTTATCACCCTTACTGCACATGTATCATAAGCCGGCAGTACGATTCAATATCACAGGATTTGTAGAACTATGACTTATATAAAATGCTTATGTCCAAGCTTATCATTAAAATTGATGCTTCAAAATGATTATCTGTTCTGGATTTTCTCAAAGTCTATAAGCCGTCGGGTTATAAAACTTCTGGCTTACAATGGAGGCGTATTAAATCACCATTGGTCAAGAGCCGCCGGGTATTTAAACTCCGGATTTACTTGTCAATAGATAAGGTATTCAAAGTCGCTTTGGCGCAATGGCTATTATTTTATCAATGGATATGGTTTATTCTACAATGGAAGGAATAGTCCCGACTCGCTGTAGGCTTAAGACCCGGCACTTGGGGGCTACATTATTCAAATTGAGATTACATCGAATATGCAAAGTCCCATGTCACTGCCAGCATGCACCATGGCACTTGGGGGCTAATGCAAAGTCATTTTTTGCTCAACTTATTGAAGACCCGACTCATCACATTCTAAATGAGCCGGCCCTTGGGGGCTACCAATTGCTCCTGTCAAAAATTCAAGGTAACATCAGTCGATTACATTGAAAGATCCACTACTCAGTTGGTAGAGTACAAAGCTCTTAACCTTATGGACGTGGGTTCAAGCCCCATGGTGGAGATTACATCATATGATGTTATTATCAATGAATTATATACAAAGTCCCAGCTCAGTAATATCTTACTGAGCCGGCCCTTGGGGGCTACACGTTGTTGCTCCAGTTTACATGATCATATTTAAAAAGTCCCTGCTCATTATTGCATAATGACCCGGCCCTTGGGGGCTACACTGGTTAAAGTTTTATGAGCATAAGGCAATTACAAGTCCCAGGTTGCTGCAAGCATGACAACCTGGCACTTGGGGGCTACAGGTGATATACATATAAGGGGGGAAATCTTCAAATTCTCAGTTTTGAGCAGATCAAATTGACCCGGTGTTTGCAACAATCATGATCTGGTGTCACCAATAATTATGACCCGGCGTCGGCAACAGTTATGACCCGGTGCTATCAATATTTACAAGACGGCAATTTTGGTTATGATAAACCGGAAAGTTTTACCTCTTCAAGCCGGCTGAAAGTCAGATGAGTATATCCAGACCAACATGTTTTAAGCCGGCGCTTTGGAGCCGATTCAAGTGGATTATTTCTTACAATATTTCTCTACAAGACCAATGCCAGCAAATTGACTCTGAAGCTGGCCTATTGACCCGGATTTCTTAAAAGAAGTATCTGGATTTTTGCATTCACAAAGTTTGAACATATCTACTAAAGGAGATTTTCTATGAGTTCATGGGCATGTATCAAGAAGGAAATGACAAGGATTTAAAGATGATCAGGTGCCGGCTTACAAAAATTTAACCCGGAGCACAACCTATCAAGTTTGTTCTTGTGTTTATTTTACAGGATCAGTTTAACATGGATAAATCCAAATCAAACTGGGGGCTAATGTCGGGGATATACCCCGCGGTATGACCCGGCTGAAATTGGAGACTCACTGGTGACCCGCCCGGAGCTTGGCAATCCACAGATAACCTGCCCGATCTTGGCGACTCATTAGTAACCCGGCGGGCGGGTCAGATGGACAACAAGGCCCAAAGCCCAGAAGGCCGGTGATACGTCTCCGCCGTATCTATAATTTTTGATTGTTCATGCCAATATTATTCAACTTTCATATGCTTTTTGGCAACTTTTTATACTATTTTTTGGACTAA
Source organism: Aegilops umbellulata (assembly GCA_032464435.1). Lineage (NCBI taxonomy): Eukaryota > Viridiplantae > Streptophyta > Magnoliopsida > Poales > Poaceae > Aegilops > Aegilops umbellulata. The sequence goes on along the minus strand of CP136060.1, from coordinate 641,820,916 downwards.
CATATTGATCTAGTGCCCAGTGCCAGTTCATGTTTGTTGCATGTTTTTGTTTCGCAGAAAACCCATACCAAACGGAGTCCAAACGGAATAAAAACTGACGGAGATTTATTTTGGAATATTTATGAATTTTGGGAAGTGGAATCATCGCGAGACGGTGCCCGAGGGGGGCACGAGGTAGGGGGGGGCGCCCCAGGGTGTCAGGCGCTCACCTGACCCTCGTGGCCACCCCGTAAGGCGGTTGGAGCCCTTCTTTCGCCGCAGGAAAGCTAATATCTGGATAGATATCGTGTCCAAAATTCAGCCCAATCGGAGTTACAGATCTTCGGGAATTTAAGAAACGGTGAAGGGCCAGAAAACAGAACGCAGAACCAGAGAGAAACAGAGAGACAGATCCAATATCGGAGGGGCTTTCGCCCCTCCCATGCCATGGAGGCCAAGGACCAGAGGGGAAAGCCTTCTCCCATCTAGGGAGGAGGTCAAGGAAGAAGAAGACGAAGGGCCCCCCTCTCCCCTTCTCTTCCGGTGGCACCGGAACGCCGCCGTGGCCATCATCATCATCACCACGATCTACACCAACACCTCTGCCGTCTTCACCAACATCTCCATCACCTTACCCCCTCTATCTACAGCGGTCCACTCTCCCGCAACCCGATGTACCCTCTACTTGAACATGGTGCTTTATGCTTCATATTATTATCCAATGATGTGTTGCCATCCTATGATGTCTGAGTAGATTTTCGTTGTCCTATTGGTGGTTGATGAATTGCTATGATTGATTTAATTTGCTTGTGGTTATGTTGCTGTCCTTTGGTACCCATCATATGAGCGCGCGCGTGGATCACACCTTAGGGTTAGTTGTATGTTGATAGGACTATGTATTGGAGGGCAAGAGTGACAGAAGCTTCAACCTAGCATAGAAATTGATGCATACGGGATTGAAGGGGGACCAATATATCTTAATGCTATGGTTGGGTTTTACCTTGATGAACGTTAGTAGTTGCGGATGCTTGCTAATAGTTCCAATCATAAGTGCATAGAATTCGAAGTAAGGGATGACATGCTAGCAGTGGCCTCTCCCACATAATATTTGCTATCGGTCTAGTAAAGTAGTCAATTGCTTAAGGGATAATTTCGCAACTCCTACCACCACTTTTCCACACTCGCTATATTTACTTTAATTGTGTCTTTATCTAAACAGCCCCTAGTTTTATTTTCGTGCTCTTTACCTTCTTGCAAGCCTATCAAAAAACACCTACAAAGTACTTCTAGTTTTATACTTGTTCTAGGTAAAGTAAACGTCAAGTGCGCGTAGAGTTGTATCAGCGGTCGATAGAACTTGAGGGAATATTTGTTCTACCTTTAGCTCCTCGTTGGGTTCGACACTCCTACTTATCTAAAACTGTTGCGATCCCCTATACTTGTGGGTTATCAAGACCTTTTTCTTGCGCCGTTGCCGGGGAGCAATAGCGTGGGGTGAATATTCTCGTGTGTGCTTGTTTGCTTTATCACGAAGTAATTTTTATTTGCTATTCTTAATTGTTCTTTATCTTTAGTTATGGATATGGAACACGAAACACCAAAAAAATTAGGTGTACTTGCTACTCATGGAGATGAGGAACCTCCTAAAACCCTCGATGCTCAATATGTGCAAAATATTATGTACCAATTTGATAATCCTGAGAAAACCTCATTCAATTTGATAATGGGAGTAACGTTGGATCAACGTGAATACTTTAGGGATTATCGCTTGACACAAAAAGGGAAACTATTATGGGATCAAATTTATATATTGAAGTGGTATGCTCGGCAAGTATGCTTGAATTATGAATATAGTTGTTGCTCTAGGATGAATGCTCCACACCTTTCCTTTTCATGCAAATTTAATGATAATGAAACCTTAGCTTCTTATGCTAATGGTATATATGATTACTATGATGTGGAACAAATAGAAGAATTTGTTGCTTTCAAGGGTGCTTATGAAATTGAATCTATGTTTGAAAAGTATGAAGCTTTTGATGATGATATTTATAGGCCTGAAAATTTGGCTATATTGAAATATTGCTATGATAATTATGAATATAATTCCTATATTAATGCACTTATTAAGAAAGTCTCCGCTGTCCAAGAAGAGACTAATATTTTGCAGGAATCTATGGAAGAAAAATTTTATGAAACTATGAGCTCATTGGATGAAAAAGATGATGAGGAGAGCGAATAACAAAAGGAGGAAGAGCGGATTAGCTACCCGTGCCCACCTTCTAATGAGAGTAACCCTCCAACTCATACATTTTTTAATTTCCCTTCATACCTACCGAAGGATGATTGCTATGATGATTGTTATGATCCTGTTGATTCTCTTGAAATATCCCTTTTTGATGATGCTTGTTGTGCTCGTGGCCAAGATGCCAATATGAATTATGCTTATGGAGATGAACTTGCTATAGTTCCTTATGCCAGGCACGGAGTAAAGGCTTTTATCAGGGATTCCTGAGTTTTAAACATGAAATTGTTGCTATTGCACCCACGCATGATAGTCCTATTATCTTTTTGAATTCTCCCAACTACACTATATTGGAGAAGTTTGTGCTTATTAAGGATTATATTGATGGGTTGCCTTTTACCATTGCACATGATGATTTTGATAAATATAATATGCATGTGCTTGCTGCTCCTACTTGCAATTATATCTCCACCTCTCTATGTTTCCCACATGACAAAATTGCAAGAAACTATTTATACTATACATTAGCCTTTACTATGTGTGCATGAATTGTTCTTTTATGACATGCTGATGCATAGGAAGAGAGTTAGACTTCTTCATTACATGATATATGTTACTTTGTGCTCACTACTAAATTACAAATCATTGCTAAGTAAAATTGGCTTTGATATACCTTGGGATCCGGGTGGATTCACTACTTGAGCACTATATGCCTAGCTTAATGGCTTTAAAGAAAGCGCTGCCAGGGAGACAACCCGGAAGTTTTAGAGAGTCATTTATTTATGTTGAGTGCTTTATTATAATTTAAAAACAACAAAAATAAAGAGGGTAACCCAAAACTTTTCAAAAAGAAAAGTGAAAGTCAGAGGGACGAGCATTGTGAAAGTGGGGGACGTCCTTGAACTTTGTTCATGCCCATGGGAACTTTGTGAATCTTAATTACAGAAAATTTTCAATAAAAATAATTATACCCTTGTACAATTCCGTTGTATTATAAAAATAATGTGCCAAGGTTTGCCTTTAGGATGTTTACAGTGCTTGTTGGTTTGTACGGGGCAGGACAGAAACTTTGGCTGTAGTGCACGCATTTTAATTTTTTACTGGAACGTCAAATAGTTCTGATTCTTTTTGCACTGTATTGCTATACAAATGTTTTATTTTTCCTAATTTTGGAAGAATTTTTAAAGTATCATAAGTATGGTGAATGTTCAGATTATTACAGATTGTTCTGTTTTAGACAGATTCTGTTTTTGATGCATAGTTTGCTTGTTTTGATGAAACTATCAATTTATATCAGTGGATTAAGCCATGAAAAAGTTATATTACAGTAGAGACAATGCAAAAACAAAATATGAATTGGTTTGCAACAGTACTTAGAGTAGTGATTTTCTTTATTATACTAACGGATCTTGCCGAGTTTTCTGTTGAAGTTTTGTGTGGATGAAGTGTTCGATGATTGAGAAGGTTTCGATGTGAGAAGAAGGAAGAGAGGCAAGAGCTCAAGCTTGGGGATGCCCGAGGCACCCCAAGTAAATATTCAAGGATACTCAAGCGTCTAAGCTTGGGGATGGTGGGAAGGCATCCCCTCTTTCTTCAACAAATATCGCTATGTTTTCGGATTCGTTTCATTCATGTGATATGTGCAAATCTTGGAGAGTCTTTTGCATTTAGTTTTCCTTTTTATTTTTTGCACCATGCTGGTATGATATAGTCCATGGTTGATTTATAGAATGCTATTTGCACTTCACTTAAATCTTTTGAGTACGGCTTTATAGAATGCTTCATGTGCTTCACTTATATCATTTGAAGCTTGGATTGCCTGTTTTTCTTTACATAAACAACTGCCATTTGTAGAATGCTCTTTTGCTTCACTTATATTTGTTAGAGCGTGGGCATATCTTTTGTAGAAAGAATTAAACTCTCTTGCTTCACTTATATCTATTTAGAGAGAGGACAGGAACTGGTCATTCACATGGTTAGTCATAAAACCCTACATAAAACTTGTAGATCACTGAATATGATATGTTTGATTCCTTGCAATAGTTTTGCGATATAAAGGTGGTGATATTAGAGTCGTGCTAGTTGAGTAATTGTGAAATTGAGAAATACTTGTGTTGAGGTTTGCAAATCCCGTAGCATGCACGTATGGTGAACCGTTATGTAACGAAGTCGGAGCATGAGGTGTTGCTTGATTGTCTTCCTTATGAGTGGCGGTCGGGGACGAGCGATGGTCTTTTCCTACCAATCTATCCCCCTAGGAGCATGCGCGTAGTACTTTGTTTTGATGACTAATAGATTTTTGCAATAAGTATGTGAGTTCTTTATGACTAATGTTGAGTCCATGGATTATACGCACTCTCACCCTTCCATCATTGCTAGCCTCTTCGGTACCGTGCATTGCCCTTTATCACCTTGAGAGTTGGTGCAAACTTCGCTGGTGCATCCAAACCCCGTGATACGATACGCTCTATCACACATAAACCTCCTTATATCTTCCTCAAAACAGCCACCATACCTACCTATTATGGCATTTCCATAGCCATTCCGAGATATATTGCCATGTAACTTCCATCATCATCATAAACATGACTTGAGCATTTATTGTCATATTGATTTGCATGATCGTAATATAGCTAGCATGATGTTTTCATGGCTTGTCCGTTTTTTGATGTCATTGCTACGCTAGATCATTGCACATCCCGGTACACCGTCGGAGGCATTCATATAGAGTCATATCTTTGTTCTAGATATCGAGTTGTAAGTAAATAAAAGTGTGATGATCATCATTATTAGAGCATTGCCCCAGTGAGGAAAGGATGATGGAGACTATGATTCCCCCACAAGTCGGGATGAGACTCCGGACGAAAAAAATATATAAAAAATAGAAAGGCCAAAAAAGAGAAGGCCCAAAAAAGAAAAAAAAAGAAAAAAATGAGAGAAAAAGAGAGAAGGGACAATGTTACTATCCCTTTACCACAGTTGTGCTTCAAAGTAGCACCATGTTCTTCATATAGAGAGTCTCTTGAGTTATCACTTTCATATACTAGTGGGAATTTTCATTATAGAACTTGGCTTGTATATTCCGATGATGGGCTTCCTCAAATGCCCGAGGTCTTCATGAGCAAGCAAGTTGGATGCACACCCACTTAGTTTCCAGTTTGAGCTTTCATACACTTATAGATCTTAGTGCATCCGTTGCATGGCAATCCCTACTCCTCACATTGACATAAATTGATGGGCATCTCCATAGCCTGTTGATTAGCCGCGTCGATGTGAGACTTTCTCCTTTTTTGTCTTCTCCACATAACCCCCATCATCATATTCTATTCCACCTATAGTGTTATGTCCATGGCTCACGCTCATGTATTGCGTGAAATTTGAAAAGGTTTGAGAAACGTCAAGAGTATGAAACAATTGCTTGGCTTGTCATCGGGGTTGTGCATGATGTGAATATTTTGTGTGGTGAAGATGGAGCATAGCCAGACTATATGATTTTGTAGGGATGAGCTTTCTTTGGCTATGTTATTTCAATAAGACATAATTGCTTGGTTGGTATGCTTGAAGTATTATTGTTTTTATGTCAAAGGATAGACTATTGCCTTGAATCACTCGTGTCTTAATATTCATGCCATGATTAGACATATGATCAAGATTATGCTAGGTAGCATTCCACATCAAACATTATTTTTTTATCATTTACCTACGCGAGGACGAGCAGGAATTAAGCTTGGGGATGCTGATACGTCTCTGTCGTATCTATAATTTTTGATTGTTCCATGCCAATATTATTCAACTTTCATATACTTTTTGGCAAATTTTTATACTATTTTTGGGACTAACATATTGATCCAGTGCCCAGCGCCAGTTCCTGTTTGTTGCATGTTTTTTGTTTCGCAGAAAACCCATACCAAACAGAGTCCAAACGGAATAAAAACTGACGGAGATTTATTTTGGAATATTTATGAATTTTGGGAAGTGGAATCATCACGAGACGGTGCCCGAGGGGGGCACGAGGTAGGAGGGCACGCCCCAGGGTGTCAGGCGCGCCCCTAACCCTCGTGGCCACCCCGTAAGGCGGTTGGAGCCCTTCTTTTGCCGCAAGAAAGCTAATATCCGGATAGATATCGTGTCCAAAATTCAGCCCAATCGGCGTTATGGATCTCCAGGAATTTAAGAAACAGTGAAGGGCCAGAAAACAGAACGCAGAACCAGAGAGAAACAGAGAGACAAATCCAATCTCGGAGGGGCTTTCGCCCCTCCCATGCCATGGAGGCCAAGGACCAGAGGGGAAACCCTTCTCCCATCTAGGGAGGAGGTCAAGGAAGAAGAAGACGAAGGGCCCCCCCTCTCCTCTGCTCTTCCGGTGGCGCCGGAACGCCGCCGTGGCCATCATCATCATCACCACGATCTACACCAACACCTCCGCCATCTTCACCAACATCTCCATCACCTTCCCCCCTCTATCTACAGCAGTCCACTCTCCCGCAACCCGCTGTACCCTCTACTTGAACATGGTGCTTTATGCTTCATATTATTATCCAATGATGTGTTGCCATCCTATGATGTCTGAGTAGATTTTCGTTGTCCTATTTGTGGTTGATGAATTGCTATGATTGATTTAATTTGCTTGTGGTTATGTTGCTGTCCTTTGGGCCCATCATATGAGAGCGCGCGTGGATCACACCTTAGGGTTAGTTGTATGTTGATAGGACTATGTATTGGAGGTCAAGAGTGACAGAAGCTTCAACCTAGCATAGAAATTGATGCATACGAGATTGAAGGGGGACCAATATATCTTAATGCTATGGTTGGGTTTTACCTTAATGAACGTTAGTAGTTGCGGATGCTTGCTAATAGTTCCAATCATAAGTGCATAGAATTCCAAGTAAGGGATGACATGCTAGCAGTGGCCTCTCCCACATAATATTTGCTATCGGTCTAGTAAAGTAGTCAATTGCTTAAGAGATAATTTCGCAACTTCTACCACCACTTTTCCACACTCTATATTTACTTTAGTTGTGTCTTTATCTAAACAGACCCTAGTTTTATTTTCGTGCTCTTTACCTTCTTGCAAGCCTATCCAAAAACACCTACAAATTACTTCTAGTTTTATACTTGTTCTAGGTAAAGTAAACGTCAAGCACGCGTAGAGTTGTATCGGCGGTCGATATAACTTGAGGGAATATTTGTTCTACCTTTAGCTCCTCCTTGGGTTCGACACTCTTACTTATCAAAAACTGTTGCGATCCCCTATACTTGTGGGTTATCAGCTGGCTCACGTTATGATTGGCCGGATTAAGAGGAAAGGGATGACGAATATTTCCTTTACAAGGAAGCAAGACCCGGACTTGTAATCAACTTGTAAGAGAAGATAGACTAGTCCTAGTCCTACTAGGACTCCACATGTAACCCGCCCCTCTAACTTATATAAGGAGGGGCAGGGCTCCCCAAGAGGGAGAGACAGGAAAATAATCTCTAGGGCTAGACACATCTAAGAGGAGAGCCGGTTTATGCGGCGACTCCCTCATGAGCATAATGAGACCTAGCCACAAACAACATGTAGGGCTATTCCGGGTGATGTTTCCCGGGGGCCGAAGCTGTCTAAATCCTTGTCTTGTGTGTCGCGTCTCTCGTCCCGATCAACCCCTCTCAAGTTACTACATAGATGCGTTGGCCTCGCGAGTAAGTCCTGACACTAAGGACATCTGTCGTGACAATTCCACGACAGAAAGCAGAAGCGTTATGACAACGCGGTTGATGTTTTCGTACGTCTTCGCGATCCGACCGATCCTAGTACCGAATGTACGGCACCTCCGCGATCTGCACACGTTCAGCTCGGTGACGTCCCATGAACTCTAGATCCAGCTGAGGTCGAGGGAGAGTTTTGCCAGCACGACGGCGTGATGACGGTGTGATGAAGTTACCGACGCAGGGCTTCGCCTAAGCACTACAACGATATGACTGAGGTGGAAATATGTGGAGGGGGGCACCGCACACGGCTAAACAATCAACTTGTGTGTCTATGGGGTGCCCCCTCCCCGTATATAAAGGAGTGGAGGAGGGGGAGGGCCGGCCTCATGGGGAGCGCCCAAGGGGGGGATTCCTACTCCTAGTAGGAGTAGGTTTCCCCATTTCCCTAGTTGGAGTAGGAGAAGAAGGAAGAGGGAGAGGGAGAGAAGGAAAGCCCCCCCCCCAATTCGGATTGGGCTTGGGTGGCGCGCGCCTCCCACTTGGCCGCCTCCTCCTCTCCTCCACTATGGCCCATTAAGGCCCATTAACTCCCCGGGGGGTTCTGCTAACCCCCCGGTACTCTGGAAAATGCCCGAACCTATCTGAAACCTTTCTGGTGTCCAAACATAGCCTTCCAATATTTCAATCTTTATGTCTCGACCATTTCGAGACTCCTCGTCATGTCCGTGATCACATCCGGGACTCCGAACAACCTTTGGTACATCAAAACACATAAATTCATAATACCGATCGTCATCGAACGTTAAGCGTGCGGACCCTACGGGTTCGAGAACTATGTAGACATGACCGAGACTCATCTTCGGTCAATAACCAATAGCGAAACCTGGATGCTCATATTGGTTCCTACATATTCTATGAAGATCTTTATCGGTCAAATCGTAGAACAACATACGTTGTTCCGTTTGTCATCGGTATGTTACTTGCCCGAGATTCGATCATCGGTATCTCAATACCTAGTTCAGTCTCATTACCGGCAAGTCTCTTTACTCGCTCCGTAATGCATCATCCCATGATTAACTCATTAGTCACATTGCTTGCAAGGATTATAGTGATGTGCATTATCGAGAGGGCCCAGAGATACCTCTCTGAAACACGGAGTGACAAATCCTAATCTCGATCTATGCCAACCCAACAAACACCATCGAAAACACCTGTAGAGCATCTTTATGATCACCCAGTTACGTTGTGACGTTTGATAGCACACTAAGTATTCCTCCGGTATTCAGGAGTTGCATAATCTCAGCCATAGGAACATGTATAAGTTATGAAGAAAGCAATAGCAACAAACTAAAGGATCATAGTGCTAAGCTAACGGATGGGTCATGTCAATCACATCATTCTCTAATCATGTGATCCCGTTCATCAAATGACAACTCATGTCAATGGCTAGGAAACTTAACCATCTTTGATCAATGAGCTAGTCAAGTAGAGGCATACTAGTGACACTCTGTTTGTCTATGTATTCACACATGTACTAAGTTTCCGGTTAATACAATTCTAGCATGAATAATAAACATTTATCATGATATAAGGAAATATAAATAACAACTTTATTATTGCCTCTAGGGCTTATTTCCTTCACTTCCATCCTCGCCATAAGTTTAGGAAAGACAAGCAGAACTTCATCAAAGGTAGAGTTGTCAAAGACTCTGCACCACCTCCGTTGACAGGACAAGAGATCCTGGATCAGTTAAACGCTCTCGAGCCAGATCTAGAGCATCCAGGGTATTTCAAGGGGTATAATTCGCAACACGCCTGGACTCACAAGACATGCTTGTGGGATCTGCCTTACTTCAAAGACCTCCTTTGCCCACACAACATCGACGTGATGCACACTGAGAAGAATATTGCTGAGGCACTTTTTGGTACATTGTGCGGCATAGATGGGAAGTCAAAGGATAATCCTAAGGCAAGAGTCGATCAGGAGGCGCTATGTTATAGACCGTTACAAAACATGCAACCACCAAAAGGAAAGAAGAACTGGACAAAGCCAAAGGCATGGTTCAATCTTGGAAGGCCAGCTATTAGGGAAATTATCTTGTGGGTGAAAATGCAGTTGATGTTCCCCGATGGGTATGCAGCGAATCTAAAGAGGGGAGCGAGTCTTGAAAAATTGAACATATTTGGTCTCAAGAGTCATGATTGGCACATATGGATTGAGCGGGTAATGCCGGTGATGTTGTGTGGCTTCATCCATGAGGATGAATGGCTAGTACTGGTAGAGTTCAACTATTTCTTCCGTGTTCTTTGTGCGAAAGAACTATCGCCTGACCTGGTAGAAGAAATGGAAGAGTTGGCGCCGGAGTTGATCTGCAAGTTAGAGAGGATATTTTCGCCGGGTTTCTTTAATCCAATGCAGCATTTGATTTTGCATCTCCCAACCAAGGCAAGATTGGGGGGGGGGCTGTGCAGAATCGTTGGTGCTACGCAACTGAGAGGATGCAGAAGACGCTTCGAGCAAAATGTAAAAATAAACGTAGAATTGAAGCATCGATGGCCGAGGCATTCATTACTCAGGAGGCGGCAAACTTCGTGATAGCACACTACGAAGCCAAAAATCGTCATTTGCATAATCCGAAGCCTCGGTACAATGCTGGCGACCCTAAAAAGGGTGGATCCAACCTCAGCCTATTCAAAGGGGATCTGGCACCAGTCGGTGCTTCTAATTCCTTAACGTTGGATTTCGAAGAATGGCAGACCATTTTGTTGTATATCTTCAACAACCTAACAGAAGTGCGGCCGTACATCGAGTAAGTTCTCGGCACATTGTTTCGCAACTTCTAATTCCTTTGAACTGCTCTTATTTCCGGATAAATTTGATACAGTCGATACGTCGCCAAATTCTCGTATGGAGCGGTGATCCAAAAGGATTCCGTCGAAGAGTGTGAGCTTCTGGCAAAGCATGGAGGCGGCTATCCCGGTTTCATCTCTTGGTTCAAACAAACGGTAATTTCCATTAGACCATTTCATTTCTTCGTCTAATTTGTGGCTAATGCAACAATCCCTTTCGTATTAAACTTGTAGGCTAATTCATAGTTTATGGACGCCTAATTGAGACAAGTCGCTAATGGTTTTGACTTTAAGGTCCGTTCTTGACAAATACGACATCAACGGGTATCGCTTTCGTACCTATGGCAAAGAGCTATCTATGGCCGACCGAAAATCTACAAATTGTTGTGTCTTTGCTATCGTCGAAGGAGATACCGAGTATTATGGAAGAGTTGAAGCAATTTATGAACTTCAATTCTATGGTGCAAACCCACCAAACGTCGTAGTCTTCAAATGTTATTGGTTCCAGCTGAAGGAGACTAGAAGGACTCATGAACTAATAGGGCTAGTGGAAATTAAACAAAGCACCCATTTGGATGTTCCCGATGTCTATATTATGGCTCAACAGGCAACCCAAGTTTTTTATCTACCATGGGCCTATCAAAGTGATCCAAATCTCAATGGTTGCGATAACGTTTATGAAGTGCCGCCACGTGTTAGACCACCTCCCCCAATGAAGAGGATTATGAACCTCACATTAACCCAGACACATATGAATGAGAATTCTTCCAAGAAACACGTCTTTCCAAAAAATGTTTCAAGAACCACTCTACTTCACCCCAGAACATTGAAGTAGACAGAGACAGTGAACCCGACTTCACCCCTCAGCCGGAACAAGAAGAGCCTGAACTAGAAGAGGTTACTGTTGCGGATGACCTTTCAATGCTTGACTGATTACGTAGAGGTGGCCTTCCACATGATGATGCATTTATTAATGATGATGATGAGCACGTCATTACTGATAGTGATGATGATGATGCATTTATTGACCCCGAAGCATTTATTGAACCCGACAATCCAGATTATTATTAGGTATTCAGTTTTTTATGTTGTACTTGATTTATATAGTTACTTGTATGATTGTATGATTTATATATTTACTTGTATAATTTTCTTACTTTGTATGATTGTTTGTTATACGTAGTGCCATGGTCTTGATATCCATCCCCGTCGGCCCTCGCCCGTTTTATGATTCGGATGTGGTAAATTCTCTTTTATAACTATTTGTTGCATTTCGCATTTATGACAATTATGGCCATCAAGTTGACATAGAGATATTTTAATCTAGGAGGTATGTGAACCGGAATTTGCAACCGACCCTCTTGTCAAGAAGTTAAATTTAGTTGAAAAAGAAAATGAGTATTTGAAAGAAAAAATTAAAAGAATTAAAGAAGAGAAGATGAAATTAGAGTTGCATGTTGCCGATGTCGTTGATGATCACAAGATGAAGATGAATGCAATGCGCTTGAAGATGGATGCAATGCACTTGAAGATTAAGAAGATTAGAAAATATGCCATTGATAATGAGGCTTGGTATCATTATGTCGTTGGATCAATTGTTACCTTAGTTGCGATCTTCGTCGCATTTGTTGTGATGAGGGCAAGTTTTCTCTAGTGTTTTGCTTAACAAATGCATACTTAGCTTACTTTTCCTCCTAAACGGCATAATTACCTAAGTTAGACAAAAAAAATGAGCTAAAAATGGCATGATAATCTTTGTTACCTCCAAATTCATATAGACTTAGCTTATTTTCCTCGAAAATGACATAATAACCTTACTAAGCTCCAAAATGACCTATTTACCTAGCATATCTCTAAAATGACCTAACATTAGCATTTTTACCTAGCTTAGCAATAAAATGGCATTTTTACCTACCTTAGTTAGAAGAAGAAGAAGATAAGCAACAGGAGAGGAGAAAAAGAAAGAGAAGAAAAAAATCTTCTTTTTCTTCTTCTTCTTCTTCTTCTTCTTCTTCTTCTTCTTCTTCTTCTTCTTCTTCTAGCTAGTCTTCTTCTTCTAACTTTCTTCTTTCCCAATTTGCAGATTTACTTTAGATGAGGAATCTTGCGTTGATGGAGTCTACTCTTCTCTTTATGCTTCCTTCTTGTTTTGATTTTGTAGGATGAACAATGTGAAACTTGCTACCTATATATGTATGTATGGATGAAACCATTGTATGCTTGTTGTTGGATATGTTGGCTAGCTATATATGTTGCATATGGACTTTTGATTTGCTATGTATATGTGTTGGATGATCATATCCATATGGCAGGGATATGATTTGGTATTTATATGTGTTGCTATGCTTCTCGAAAGTATTTTCATATGTGTATATATATATTTGTGAAATTGAATGAATTTAAGAAAAAACAGGGGCTATACAGGCTCTTTGCCATCTGCTGGCAGACGGCAAAGCAACCAAATAGGCCAGCCCCCAGGTGCTGCCACGTGGCCCGCTATGCCGCCCGCTAGCAGACGGCAAATATGCAAAGGTCTTTGTCGACCGCTGGCAGGCGCCAAATATGCAAAGGTCTTTGCCGTCCGCCAGCTGACGGCAAAGCACGCCGTTAACCCCTTAACAGACCTAAGCTGACAAGTGTGCCGTCCAGACCCTTTGCCGTCTGCTGGTGGATGGCAAAGACATTTGCATCTTTGTCGTCCGCCAGCAGACGGCAAAGAGCCCTTTGCCGTAGCCTGTTTAGCCGGACATTTTGCCGTCTGCTGGCTGACGGCAAAGGTCTTTGCCGTCCGCCAGGCATGCCTTTGCCGTCAGCCATGGCTGACGGCAAAGTTCCCGATACCTGTAGTGTCCCCTGCCCTCGTTCATGGCATATGCTCGCCGGCGGCTTAACGCCGGTGGTAGATTAGTTAGATTATCACTAATCCCACCTAGTGTTAAATATTAAGCTAATTATTGAGACTAATCGGTGGGCCCTGCTAATTAGCAAAACTGCTAAATTAACTAAGAAAAATAACTAGTACATGTGGGGCCCCATGTGTAAGTGAAGAGAGTGTTCTTTTTTATTTTTCTGCAGTGACCCACATGTAAGTGAGTGAGAGGCTGGATATGGTTTTTTTAGTGGGTCCCACCCGTAAGTGACACATATATTCAGGGTAAAATATGTCCAACAAATGCCTTGTAGATGGTCAAACCACTTTGACCGGATGGAAACGGAATGGAAGGGCATTTCTATAAGGTTACATAACAGCAGAGGGGCAAATTTGAGCAGGCTTCGAAATTAGGGACAAATCTGAGTAAGTGGTTCAAATTAGGGACAAAAATGTAAATGGCCAAAAAACGGAAGGGGTAAAATCAAAACCCTGGAAAACCACACGAACATGGGCCGACAGGTGTGCACTCCACCTGTGCATTGATTCGACACTTTTTCACAGTGAGCAACAATAATTTTTCTATGGCTTAACATGGGCCGACCGGTGTGCACTCCGCCTGTCATTGATTCGACACTTTTTCGCAATGAGCAACAATAATTTTTCCATGGCTTGCTACACACACACGCTGCCACTTGCATGTCCCTTCTCCTTTGGCCCGTGTGAGTGCATCGCCCAGCGGTCACAACCTCTACTACACAAACCGCTCAGGGATGAGGTTGTCACTGTCCTCCCCTTGTTGGACGCTTCGCCTCCGCTTGAGTACGACTACATCGTCCTGCCCAATCGAGAAGCATTAACGTGTGCATCATGGGCGATCGCTGGTGTTGGCCACGTCGATCGTTTTTACTGTGCCAAGATAAAAAGGGAAACGAATCGAATGGCTTTGTCATTGGGTCCCGTTGGTCCAGGTCATCCCCAATTAAAGCGAACGAGCGACACGAAATTTCCAGGAAGCTTCGCAGTTGCCTCGCCCCGCACGAAAACCAGTCCGTTTCCTCCTCACACACGTCTCCTCCTCTCTCTCTCTCTCACAGCGGCAACTGCTCGAGGAGAGATGCGCGGTGGCCGATGGGCTCATGGAGAGCTGCGGCGGCCAACAGCGGCGGACCAGATCAGCGTGTCAGGGAAGCGGACAGGGCGGCCCTCACGGGCAGAGCAGAGCAGAGCCGGCGGGCTGTGCCGGAGTCAGCGTCACAGTGTCGCGAGCGGAAACACCGAGGCTGAGTCACGGGCGGCGGCAGGGCGTGATCTGGCGGCGCGGCGAGCGGGTGTGATGTGTAAAACCGGTGGGCGGTGCTGCGGTGGTGCGGGATCCAGGCGGGCTCGACCTGCACGAGTAGCTTGGCTGGAGAGGTAAGTGTTGCAGTTGCCGCCGGCATCATAGGGACGTAGTGGTGTTTTTTCTATCAGATTTGCCCCGTCTGCTACTCTGCTATTCACGTCTTGGTTGTCAGCCGAGTGCTCTTTGTCTGCTGCTCTGCTTGCCGAGGTTTGCCCTTGCTCTCCTAAATCCCCTATTACTCACAAATTTTCATGCCCAGTACGTGTTTCAGTTTCATTTCTTGATTTATTTCCCTGCTCGCATGTATATCATCTATCTCACTTCAGTTTCACCTTCTTTGACTGCTACACTGAACGCATGTATATCACACTGACGTACTTAAGATTCCCGTATTTAAATATGTGTGGTCTGGTTATGTGTATCACATGTGTTTTACCATTTGAGTTTCACATTTGATTCCTTTCATTTTCAGTGTGATACAGAAATGGTTGGGGCTTTCCAATCGAAATTGATACGCACACGACATTGTATGCCCGATGTGCACCTGACATAAACTCTGCACCGTGAGATAGTCTAGCATCAACTTTACAAACGGCCTGATGGAAACATCGGCTGGGTATCGTGCAAGAAGCGTCGGCTCTATAGGAATGCTCCTTTCCAATTCAATTTAGTGCTATTCGGCACTGAGATGCAATGTAACCAATTACAGAGCTTTAATTCATGGTTGACGAAAATCTCAGAATGGCGCATGTTGTGATTAATCAAGTCATTGGCTTTATATGTATTATTGGGTCATTTGTGTAGGGTTTAACATACCCATTTTGCACCAGATAGTTTTGAAATTGATGCATTCAAGTTAAAATAGATAGTTAGCCTTTTAAGTTTGGGAGCACTAGGCCAGGCAACTGAAAACTGATTTCATTTTAGTCGATTTGCTCTCTCTCTCTCTCTCTCTCTCTCTCTCTCTCTCTCTCTCTCTCTCTTGATTTAAATCCAAGGCCTCATGGTCTTCGTCCTTCTCCCATCAGAGCGACAATGTTCGGTCTTACTCAGTGAACCCGCGATTTCCCCCCTCATATCCTTAGCCCGCTAGTCGCGGGTGAGTACCCGTCTGAGCACTTAGCAGTGAAGGAAATATGCCCTAGTGGCAATAATAAAGTTATTATTTATTTCCTTATATCATGATAAATGTTTATTATTCATGCTAGAATTGTATTAACCGGAAACATAATACATGTGTGAATACATAGACAAACAGAGTGTCACTAGTATGCCTCTACTTGACTAGCTCGTTGATCAAAGATGGTTATGTTTCCTAACCATAGACATGAGTTGTCATTTGATTAACGGGATCACATCATTAGGAGAATGATGTGATTGACATGACCCATTCCGTTAGCTTAGCACCCGATCGTTTAGTATGTTGCTATTGCTTTCTTCATGACTTATACATGTTCCTATGACTATGAGATTATGCAACTCCCGTTTACCGGAGGAACACTTTGTGTGCTACCAAACGTCACAACGTAACTGGGTGATTATAAAGGTGCTCTACAGGTGTCTCCGAAGGTACATGTTGGGTTGGCGTATTTCGAGATTAGGATTTGTCACTCCAATTGTCGGAGAGGTATCTCTGGGCCCTCTCGTTAATGCTCATCACTTAAGCCTTGCAAGCATTGCAACTAATGAGTTAGTTGCGGGATGATGTATTACGGAACGAGTAAAGAGACTTGCCGGCAACGAGATTGAACTAGGTATTGAGATACCGATGATCGAATCTCGGGCAAGTAACATATCGATGACAAAGGGGACAACGTATGTTGTTATGCGGTTTGACCGATAAAGATCTTCGTAGAATATGTAGGAGCCAATATGAGCATCCAGGTTCTACTATTGGTTATTGACCGGAGACGTGTCTCGGTCATGTCTACATAGTTCTCGAACCCATAGGGTCCGCACGCTTAACGTTACGATTACAGTTTTATTATGGGTTTATGTGTTTTGATGTACCAAAGGTTGTTCGGAGTCTCGGATGTGATCACGGACATGATGAGGAGTCTCGAAATGGTCGAGACATGAAGATTGATATATTGGACGACTATATTCGGACACCGGAAGTGTTCCGGGGAAGTTTCGGATAAAACCGGAGTGCCGGAGGGTTATCGGAACCCCCGGGGGAAATAATGGGCCTCGATGGGCCTTAGTGGAGAGAGAGAGGGGCGGCCAAGGAGGGCCGCGCGCCCCCTCCCCCTCTGGTCCGAATTGGACTAGGAGAGGGGGGCGGCGCCCCCCTTTCCTCCTCCCTCTCCCTCTCCTTCCTTCCGGATGATGGTTCTGTCAGTAAGCATATACTCAAGATATCTGGGTATAATAATCACTTGATTCAACTGGGAGTTAATCTTCCGGATGATAGCGTCGTTGACAAAATTCTCCAATCACTTCCACCAAGCTACAAGAGCTTCGTGATGAACTATAATATGCAAGGGATGGATAAGACAATTCCCGAGCTCTTCGCAATGCTAAAGGTTGCGGAGGTAGAAATCAACAAGGAGCATCAAGTGTTGATGGTCAATAAGACCACTAGTTTCAAGAAGAAGGGCAAAGGGAAGAAGAAAGGGGAACTTCCAGAAGAACAACAAGCAAGTTGTTGCTCAAGAGAAGAAACCCAAGTCTGGACCTAAGCCTGAAACTAAGTGCTTCTACTGCAAGCAGACTGGTCACTGGAAGCGGAATTGCCCCAAATATTTGGCGGATAAGAAGGATGGCAAGGTGAACAAAGGTATATGTGATATACATGTTATTGATGTGTACCTTACTAGAGCTCGCAGTAGCACCTGGGTATTTGATACTGGTTCTATTGCTAATATTTGCAACTCGAAACAGGGACTACGGATTAAGTGAACACTGGCAAAGGATGAGGTGATGGTGCGTGTGGGAAATGGTTCCAAAGTCGATGTGATCGCGGTCGGCACGCTACCTCTACATCTACCTTTGGGATTAGTATTAGACCTAAATAATTGTTATTTGGTGCCAGCGTTGAGCATGAACATTATATCTGGATCTTGTTTGATGCGAGACGGTTATTCATTTAAATCAGAGAATAATGGTTGTTCTATTTATATGAGTAATATCTTTTATGGTCATGCACCCTTGAAGAGTGGTCTATTTTTGATGAATCTCGATAGTAGTGAGACACATATTCATAATGTTGAAGCCAAAAGATGCAGAGTTGATAATGATAGTGCAACTTATTTGTGGCACTGCCGTTTAGGTCATATCGGTGTAAAGCGCATGAAGAAACTCCATACTGATGGACTTTTGGAACCACTTGATTATGAATCACTTGGTACTTGCGAACCGTGCCTCATGGGCAAGATGACTAAAACGCCGTTCTCCAGAACTATGGAGAGAGCAACAGATTTGTTGGAAATCATACATACAGATGTATGTGGTCCGATGAACGTTGAAGCTCGTGGCGGATATCTTTATTTTCTCACCTTCACAGATGATTTAAGCAAATATGGGTATATCTACTTAATGAAGCATAAGTCTGAAACATTTGAAAAGTTCAAAGAATTTCAGAGTGAAGTTAAAAATCATCGTAACAAGAAAATAAAGTTTCTACGATCTGATCATGGAGGAGAATATTTGAGTTACGAGTTTGGTCTACATTTGAAACAATGTGGAATAGTTTCGCAACTCACGCCACCCGAAACACCACAGCGTAATGGTGTGTCCGAACGTCGTAATCGTACTTTACTTGATATGGTACGATCTATGATGTCTCTTACAGATTTACCGCTATCGTTTTGGGGTTATGCTTTAGAGACGGCCGCATTCACGTTAAATAGGGCACCATCAAAATCCGTTGAGACGACGCCTTATGAACTGTGGTTTGGCAAGAAACCAAAGTTGTCGTTTCTTAAAGTTTGGGGCTGCGATGCTTATGTGAAAAAGCTTCAACCTGATAAGCTCGAACCCAAATCGGAGAAATGTGTCTTCATAGGATACCCAAAGGAGACTGTTGGGTACACCTTCTGTCATAGATCCGAAGGCAAGACATTCGTTGCTAAGAATGGATCCTTTCTAGAGAAGGAGATTCTCTCGAAAGAAGTGAGTGGGAGGAAAGTAGAACTTGATGAGGTAACTGTACCTGCTCCATTATTGGAAAGTAGTACATCACAGAAACCGGTTTCTATGACACCTACACCAATTAGTGAGGAAGTTAATGATGATGATCATGGAACTTCAGATCAAGTTGTTACTGAACCTCGTAGATCAACGAGAGTAAGATCCGCACCAGAGTGGTACGGTAATCCTATTCTGGAAGTCATGCTACTAGATCATGATGAACCTACAAACTATGAAGAAGCGATGGTGAGCCCAGATTTCGCAAAATGGCTTGAAGCCATGAAATCTGAGATGGGATCCATGTATCAGAACAAAGTGTGGACTTTGGTTAACTTGCCCGATGATCGGCAAGCAATTGAAAAGGATCTTCAAGAAGAAGACTGACGCTGACGGTAATGTTACTGTCTACAAAGCTCGACTTGTTGCGAAAGGTTTTCGACAAGTTCAAGGGATTGACTACGATGAGACCTTCTCACCCGTAGCGATGCTTAAGTCTGTCCGAATCATGTTAGCGATTGCCGCATTTTATGATTATGAAATTTGGCAGATGGATGTCAAAACTGCATTCCTGAATGGATTTCTGGAAGAAGAGTTGTATATGATGCAACCGGAAGGTTTTGTCGAACCAAAAGGAGCTAACAAAGTGTGCAAGCTCCAGCGATCCATTTATGGACTGGTGCAATCCTCTCGGAGTTGGAATAAACGCTTTGATAGTGTGATCAAAGCATTTGGTTTTGTACAGACTTTTGGAGAAGCATGTATTTACAAGAAAGTGAGTGGGAGCTCTGTAGCATTTCTGATATTATATGTGGATGACATATTACTGATTGGAAATGATATAGAATTTCTGGATAGCATAAAGGGATACTTGAATAAGAGTTTTTCGATGAAAGACCTCGGTGAAGCTGCTTACATATCAGGTATTAAGATCTATAGAGATAGATCAAGACGCCTAATTGGACTTTCACAAAGAACGTACCTTTACAAAGTTTTGAAGAAGTTCAAAATGGATCAAGCAAAGAAAGGGTTCTTGCCTGTGTTACAAGGTGTGAAGTTGAGTAAGACTCAATGCCCGACCACTGCAGAAGATAAAGAGAAAATGAAAGATGTTCCTTATGCTTCAGCCATAGGCTCTATCATGTATGCAATGCTGTGTAACATACATGATGTGTGTCTTGCTATAAGGCTAGCAGGGAGGTACCAAAGTAATCCAGGAGTGGATCACTGGACAGCGGTCAACAACATTCTGAAGTACCTGAAAAGGACTAAGGATATGTTTCTCGTTTATGGAGGTGACAAAGAGCTCATCGTAAATGGTTACGTTGATGCAAGCTTTGACACTGATCCGGACGATTCTAAATCGCAAACCGGATACGTGTTTACATTGAACAGTGGAGCTGTCAGTTGGTGCAGTTCTAAACAAAGCGTCGTGGCTGGATCTACATGTGAAGCAGAGTACATAGCTCCTTCAGAAGCAGCAAATGAAGGAGTCTGGATAAAGGAGTTCATATCCGATCTAGGTGTCATACCTAGTGCATCGGGTTCAATGAAAATCTTTTGTGACAATACTGGAGCAATAGCCTTGGCAAAGGAATCCGGATTTCACAAGAGACCCAAGCACATCAAGAGATGCTTCAATTCCATCCGGGAGCTAGTCCAAGTGGCAGACATAGAAATTTGCAAGATACATACGGATCTGAATGTTGCAGACCCGTTGACTAAGCCTCTTCCACGGGCAAAACATGATCAGCATCAAGGCTCCATGGGTGTTAGAATCATTACTGTGTATTCTAGATTATTGACTCTAGTGCAAGTGGGAGACTGAAGGAAATATATGCCCTAGTGGCAATAATAAAGTTATTATTTATTTCCTTATATCATGATAAATGTTTATTATTCATGCTAGAATTGTATTAACCGGAAACATAATACATGTGTGAATACATAGACAAACAGAGTGTCACTAGTATGCCTCTACTTGACTAGCTCGTTGATCAAAGATGGTTATATTTCCTAACCATAGACATGAGTTGTCATTTGATTAACGGGATCACATCATTAGGAGAATGATGTGATTGACATGAACCATTCCATTAGCTTAGCACACGATCGTTTAGTATGTTGCTATTGCTTTCTTCATGACTTATACTTGTTCGGACCTTTTTTCCACCCGGCGGTCACAGGCCAAACCCGGCGCGCTGGGGAGCCGTTAGGGGCTCCGGCGCTAGCGAAAAGCACGCCTGGCCCACACCGACAGGGGAAAAGTCAAGGTTTTCTTCCCCTGACTCGCCACGCACCCCCCGCGCCCTCGTCCACCACTACCTATATCCCGGCGACGGCCACCGCCCTACTCCGCTAGATAGCCATTCCCCGCCAGAAAATAGCAGCGCTTCGCCGCGGCAGCCCCTCCCACAGCAGCTGGGCCTTTCTGGCCGTGGAGGCGCGGTTTAATGGCGGGTACACGCCCACCGGGCGCAAGGTGTTCGGCGTTTTGCCTGTCTCGGCGATGGACTCGGATGAGGAGGAAGAGCTCGCCGCGCTACTGGAGGAGGAAGCCGCGGCCGACGTCCAGGAAGAAGAGCATCTCATGGTGCTCGCCGCCCTCACCTAGCTGCTGGCGAGCACGGAAAAGCCGCGGCGAGGTGGCTCGGCGCCGGGGCGGGTGAAAGCAAAGAACCGGCATCGTCTCCAAGGCTACTGCATGCTCTACTCCGACTACTTCGCCGATGCTCCACTTCATGGCGAGAGAACATTTCGGCGCCGTTATCGGATGAGCCGAAAGCTCTTCCTCAGGATTGTGAATTCCATCCAGGAGTTCGACAACTACTTCAAGTGCAAGATGGATTGCACTGGCGCTCTTGGATTCACCTCCATCCAGAAGTGCACGACAGCGATGAGGATGCTTGCATATGGAGCTCCCAGTGATTCACTCGACGACTATGGGCGCATGGCCGAGTCCACCAGCATAGAGTGTTTCTACAAGTTCTGTCGGGCAGTGGTGGAAGTGTTTGGGCCACAATACTTGAGAACACCCAATGCGGAAGACACTGCTCGGATCCTAGCCCAGAATGCAGCAAGAGGATTTCCTGGGATGCTTGGAAGCATCGACTGCATGCATTGGAAATGGAAGAACTGCCCATTTGGTTGGCAGGGGATGTACAAAGGCGCCAAAGGCGGTTGCAGTGTGGTGCTTGAGGCGGTAGCCATACAGGACCTCTGGATTTGGCACTCCTTCTTTGGTATGCCAGGAACTCACAATGACATCAACGTGCTGCAGTGCTCTCCTGTTTTTGCCAAGCTCGTTGAGGGCCATTCTCCTCTGGTGAATTTCGAGATCAATGGGCACCAATACAACAAGGGATACTATCTAGCTGACGGCATCTATCCGAGATGGTCGGCATTTGTGAAGACGATCTCAAACCCTGTGGCAGGAGGCAAGAACGCCTGGTTTGCGAAGCTTCAGGAGGCTTGCAGGAAGGATGTCGAGCGGACATTTGGTGTGCTCCAATCTCGATTCGCTGTTGTTCGGTACCCCGCTCAGACCTGGTCGAAAGATCAAATATGGGAGATCATGACTTGCTGTGTCATCTTGCACAACATGATCATCGAGAGCGAGCAAGAAGACACAGTGTTTGACACTGAACCATACTACAGGCAGGGTCCTCTAGCCGAAGTTGATCACCAGCTACCGGCAACTTGGACTACTTATCTCAGTATGCGTCAGGAGATCCGAGACCCACAGGTGCATCATCAACTGCAGAAAGATTTGATTGAGCACCTATGGAGGCTCAAGGGGGACGCCGCGTGATGAAATACGAGTTTTTATTTGTTGAACTATATAATTTGTATTGAACTATTTGTTGTTGTAATATTTTGTTGAAGTATTTGATTTTTCTGTGATGAAATATGTGATAAGAAATAATTGTGTTGATAATTGAACGCCGAGACACGGCGAAACCATGCCGAATATAGGCCTATTCTCGCCCACATGGGCCGTTTATTCGCTAAAATTGGGCTGTAAAATGGGCCAATTTCGGCGCCTCGGGCGAGCTGGGGGTGACGACTGGGCGCAAAACCGCCCCAGCGCCGAGTGTATCGCCGGCTCGCCCCAGGGGGCGATTTTTATGCGTCCGGGGGGCCAACGCTGGAGATGCCCTCGATCCCGCGAAACCTGAAAACCAGTCGCCTATTCCAGAGAACTCCACAACATACGGTAGCCTCCAGGCTTCACATGTATCTCCTGCCGGCGTGTGCTGTGTGCGGCGTGCGCTGCGTGCCTGCTGAATGCTGGATGGCCCGGATGACTGGGCGAGGCGAGCGCGATTGCGCTGCGCCGGCGGTGGCGTGGCAATCTGCTCTGCTCCGCAGTCGGGTCGGCATGGCGTGGCGTGGCGCTTGGTCAGCGTTCGGCAGGCCCGGGGGGCGTGTTTGAGTTCGTCTGCTTACAGTTGGCCCAGTGGCAAGCTTCAAGGCCCGTATGCGTATAGCTGATTGTCAGCCCAAAACCATAAAGGCAGGACGTAGAAGGAGAAACAACAAATGGTCAAACAAAAATTAGAAGGTCGAGCGGAAGGGCTATCCTCACGTTTTTGCAGGAATTTTACGATGCTACAATACATATACATTTATCGTATATATGGATTTATACATACCCTTCTTTTTGCAAAAAATATCGATACACATGGTGTAGAAAGTAAATTATTAATTCCATCTATGTCCAAGTGATTTAGATTGCATGGAGATGATTATATTTTGAACAAAATTTGACCCCATGTTGTGATTTACCGTTTTGAGAATATTAACAACAAGTTTGTCAAGGAAGTGTTAACCAAAATTACTTTATACATGTTTTGAGAATATTAGAAAATTAAATATATTTTTCATGAACATTGTAACTCGGCATGAGGTAGCGAAGCTAAAACTCCATATAAAAAGTGTTTCGTTTATATTTAAAACTTTATTGCTTGTGTGAAAAAATGTAATTAAGAAGGCACACGTGCAGAGCACGTGTCTTCGACTAGTATTCTTGTAATTTGAAAAATAATTGTTTATTTCAGCTAGTAATCTTGAATTTTCAAATATTTTCATAATTTTTAATAAATGTTCACGTAGTTAGCAGAATAACAGATAAAAAAGAAAAATAGAAAGTGAAAAAACCAAATGAAGACCTGGAAAACCGCAATAACATGGCTTGCTAAACGCACGTGCTACCAATCACATGTCTTTCTCCTTTGCCCTGTGCGAGTGCATCCCCCAACGGTCACAACCTCTGCGGCACCATCGCTTAATGCCGAGGTTGTCGCCGCCCTGCCCCTGGCTTCTTGGACGCTTCACCTCCTCTTGAGCATGACTGTGTCGTCCCGCCCAATCGGCCTTCATAGTGCTCCCTGGCCTCAGTTATGGCTGATGGCCCTGCCACTGATGTTTACAATTGTCAGATCATGCATCTGCTCGCCACTTTGCCGACAATGCTACTCACCGACCGGTGCAACTCTTACATGTTGGTTACTTCTCCCGTGCATCTTGCACCAGATAGTTTTGAAATTGATGCATTCAAGTTAAAATAGATAGTTAACCTTTTAAGTTTGGGAGCACTCGGTCAGGCAACTGAAAATTGGTTTCATTTTAGTCGAGTTGCTCTCTCTCTCTCTCTCTCTCTCTCTCTCTCTCTCTCTCTCTCTCTCTCTCTCTCTCTCTCTCTCTCTCTCTCTCTCTCTCTCTCTCTCTCTCTCTCTCTCTCTCTCTCTCTCTCTCTCTCTCTCTCAAGTGTTCGATTTAAATCCAAGGCCTCATGGTCTTCGTCCTTCTCCCATCAGAGCGACAATGTTCGGTCTTACTCAGTGAACCCGCGATTTTCCCCCCTCATATCCTTAGCCCGCTAGTCGCGTTGCCTTTGGTGAGTACCCATCTGAGCACTTAGCAGTGAAGGAAATATGCCCTAGTGGCAATAATAAAGTTATTATTTATTTCCTTATATCATGATAAATGTTTATTATTCATGCTAGAATTGTATTAACCAGAAACATAATACATGTGTGAATACATAGACAAACAGAGTGTCACTAGTATGCCTCTACTTGACTAGCTCGTTGATCAAAGATGATTATGATTCCTAACCATAGACATGAGTTGTCATTTGATTAACGGGATCACATCATTAGGATAATGATGTGATTGACATGACCCATTCCGTTAGCTTAGCACCCGATCGTTTAGTATGTTGCTATTGCTTTCCTCATGACTTATACATGTTCCTATGACTATGAGATTATGCAACTCCCGTTTACCGGAGGAACGCTTTGTGTGCTACCAAACGTCACAACGTAACTGGGTGATTATAAAGGTGCTCTACAGGTGTATCCGAAGGTACATGTTGGGTTGGCGTATTTCGAGATTAGGATTTGTCACTCCGATTGTCGAAGAGGTATCTCGGGGCCCTCTCGTTAATGCTCATCACTTTAGCCTTGCAAGCATTGCAACTAATGAGTTAGTTGCGGGATGATGTATTACGGAACGAGTAAAGAGACTTGCCGGGAACGAGATTGAACTAGGTATTGAGATACCGATGATCGAATCTCGGGCAAGTAACATACCGATGACAAAGGGAACAACGTATGTTGTTATGCGGTTTGACCGATAAAGATCTTCGTAGAATATGTAGGAGCCAATATAAGCATCCAGGTTCTACTATTGGTTATTGACCGGAGACGTGTCTCGGTCATGTCTACATAGTTCTCGAACCCGTAGGGTCCGCACGCTTAACGTTACGATTATAGTTTTATTATGAGTTTATGTGTTCTGATGTACCGAAGGTTGTTCGGAGTCTCGGATGTGATCAGGGACATGATTAGGAGTCTCGAAATGGTCGAGACATGAAGATTGATATATTGGACGACTATATTCAGACACCGAAAGTGTTCCGGAGAAGTTTCGGATAAAACCGGAGTGCCGGAGGGTTATCGGAACCCCCAGGGGAAATAATGGGCCTCGATGGGCCTTAGTGGAGAGAGAGAGGGGCGGCCAGGGAGGGCCGCGCGCCCCCTCCCCCTCTGGTCCGAATTGGACTAGGAGAGGGGGGCGGCGCCCCCTTTCCTCCTCCCTCTCCCTCTCCTTCCTTCCCCTTGCTCCTTTATATACGGGGGCAAGGGGGCACCCCAAAGACAACAATTGATCTGTTTGATCTCTTAGACGTGTGCGGTGCCCCCCTCCACCATAGTCCACCTCGATAATACTGTAGCGGTGCTTAGGCGAAGCCCTGCGCCGGTAGAACATCAACATCGTCACCACACCGTCGTGTTGACGAAACTCTCCCTCAACACTCGGTTGGATCGGAGTTCGAGGGACGTCATCGGGCTGAACGTGTGCTGAACTCGGAGGTGTTGTACGTTCGGTACTTGACCGGTCGGATCGTGAAGACGTACGACTACATCAACCGCGTTGTGCTAACACTTCCGCTTTCGGTCTACAAGGGTACGTAGACATCACTCTCCCCTCTCGGTTCTATGCATAACCATGATCTTGCGTGTGCGTAGGAATTTTTTTGAAATTATTACGTTCCCCAACAGTGGCATCCGAGCCAGGTTTTATGCGTTGATGTTATATGCACGAGTAGAACACAAGTGAGTTTTGGGCGATATAAGTCATACTGCTTACCAGCATGTCATACTTTGGTTCGGCGGTATTGTTGGATGAAGCGGCCCGGACCGACATTACGCGTACGCTTACGCGAGACTGGTTCTACCGACGTGCTTTGCACACAGGTGGCTGGCGGGTGTCAGTTTCTCCAACTTAAGTTGAACGGAGTGTGGCTACGCCCTGTCCTTGCGAAGGTTAAAACAGCACCAACTTGACAAACTATCGTTGTGGTTTTGATGCGTAGGTAAGAATGGTTCTTGCTAAGCCCGTAGCAGCCACGTAAAACTTGCAACAACAAAGTAGAGGACGTCTAACTTGTTTTTGCAGGGCATGTTGTGATGTGATATGGTCAAGACATGATGCTAAATTTTATTGTATGAGATGATCATGTTTTGTAACCGAGTTATCGGCAACTGGCAGGAGCCATATGGTTGTCGCTTTATTGTATGCAATGCAATCGCCCTGTAATGCTTTACTTTATCACTAAGCGGTAGCGATAGTCGTAGAAACATAAGATTGGCGAGACGACAACGATGCTACGATGGAGATCAAGGTGCGCGCCGGTGACGATGGTGATCATGGAGGTGCTTCGGAGATGGAGATCACAAGCACAAGATGATGATGGCCATATCATATCACTTATATTGATTGCATGTGATGTTTATCTTTTATGCATCTTATCTTGCTTTGATTGACGGTAGAATTATAAGATTATCTCTCACTAAATTTCAAGATAAAAGTGTTCTCCCTGAGTATGCACCGTTGCCAAAGTTCGTCGTGCCCAGACACCACGTGATGATCAGGTGTGATAAGCTCTACGTCCATCTACAACGGGCGCAAGCCAGTTTTGCACACGCAGAATACTCAGGTTAAACTTGACGAGCCTCGCATATGCATATATGGCCTCGGAACACTGAGAACGAAAGGTCGAGCGTGAATCATATAGTAGATATGATCAACATAGTGATGTTCACCATTGAAAGCTACTCCATTTCACGTGATGATCGGTTACGGTTTAGTTGATTTGGATCACGTGATCACTTAGAGGATTAGAGGGATGTCTTTCTAAGTGGGAGTTCTTAAGTAATATGATTAATTGAACTTAAATTTATCATGAACTTAGTACCTGATAGTATCTTGCTTGTCTATGTTTGATTGTAGATAGATGGCCCGTGTTGTTGTTCCATTGAATTTTAATGCGTTCCTTGAGAAAGCAAAGTTGAAAGATGATGGTAGCAATTACACGGACTGAGTCCGTAACTTGAGGATTATCCTCATTGCTGCTCAGAATAATTACGTCCTGGAAGCACCGCTGGATGTCAAGCCTGCTGCTGATGCAACTGACGACGTTAAGAACGTCTGGCAGAGCAAAGCTGATGACTACTCGATAGTTCAATGTGCCATGCTTTACGGCTTAGAACCGGGACTTCAACGATATTTTGAACGTCATGGAGCATATGAGATGTTCCAGGAGTTGAAGTTAATATTTCAAGCAAATGCCCGGATTGAGAGATATGAAGTCTCCAATAAGTTCTATAGCTGCAAGATGGAGGGGAATAGTTCTGTCAGTAAGCATATACTCAAGATGTCTGGGTATAATAATCACTTGATTCAACTGGGAGTTAATCTTCCGGATGATAGCGTCGTTGACAAAATTCTCCAATCACTTCCACCAAGCTACAAGAGCTTCGTGATGAACTATAATATGCAAGGGATGGATAAGACAATTCCCGAGCTCTTCGCAATGCTAAAGGCTGCGGAGGTAGAAATCAACAAGGAGCATCAAGTGTTGATGGTCAATAAGACCACTAGTTTCAAGAAGAAGGGCAAAGGGAAGAAGAAAGGGGAACTTCCAGAAGAACAGCAAGCAAGTTGCTGCTCAAGAGAAGAAACCCAAGTCTGGACCTAAGCCTGAAACTAAGTGCTTCTACTGCAAGCAGACTGGTCACTGGAATCGGAATTGCCCCAAATATTTGGCGGATAAGAAGGATGGCAAGGTGAACAAAGGTATATGTGATATACATGTTATTGATGTGTACCTTACTAGAGCTCGCAGTAGCACCTGGGTATTTGATACTGGTTCTGTTGCTAATATTTGCAACTCAAAACAGGGACTACGGATTAAGCGAACGCTGGCAAAGGATGAGGTGACGGTGCGCGTGGGAAATGGTTCCAAAGTCGATGTGATCGCGGTCGGCACGCTACCTCTACATCTACCTTTGGGATTAGTATTAGACCTAAATAATTGTTATTTTGTGCCAGCGTTGAGCATGAACATTATATCTGGATCTTTTTTGATGCGAGACGGTTATTCATTTAAATCAGAGAATAATGGTTGTTCTATTTATATGAGTAATATCTTTTATGGTCATGCACCCTTGAAGAGTGGTCTATTTTTGATGAATCTCGATAGTAGTGATAGACATATTCATAATGTTGAAGCCAAAAGATGCAGAGTTGATAATGATAGTGCAACTTATTTGTGGCACTGCCGTTTAGGTCATATCGGTGTAAAGCGCATGAAGAAACTCCATACTGATGGACTTTTTGAACCACTTGATTATGAATCACTTGGTACTTGCGAACCGTGCCTCATGGGCAAGATGACTAAAACGCCGTTCTCCGGAACTATGGAGAGAGCAACAGATTTGTTGGAAATCATACATACAGATGTATGTGGTCCGATGAACGTTGAAGCTCGTGGCGGATATCGTTATTTTCTCACCTTCACAGATGATTTAAGCAGATATGGGTATATCTACTTAATGAAGCATAAGTCTGAAACATTTGAAAAGTTCAACGAATTTCAGAGTGAAGTTAAAAATCATCGTAACAAGAAAATAAAGTTTCTACGATCTGATCATGGAGGAGAATATTTGAGTTACGAGTTTGGTCTACATTTGAAACAATGTGGAATAGTTTTGCAACTCACGCCATCCGGAACACCACAGCGTAATGGTGTGTCCGAACATCGTAATCGTACTTTACTTGATATGGTACGATCTATGATGTCTCTTACAGATTTACCACTATCGTTTGGGGGTTATGCTTTAGAGACGACCGCATTCACGTTAAATAGGGCACCATCAAAATCCGTTGAGACGACGCCTTATGAACCGTGGTTTGGCAAGAAACCAAAGTTGTCGTTTCTTAAAGTTTGGGGCTGCGATGCTTATGTGAAAAAGCTTCAACCTGATAAGCTCGAACCCAAATCGTAGAAATGTGTCTTCATTGGATACCCAAAGGAGACTGTTGGGTACACCTTCTGTCACAGATCCGAAGACAAGACATTCGTTGCTAAGAATGGATCCTTTCTAGAGAAGGAGATTCTCTCGAAAGAAGTGAGTGGGAGGAAAGTAGAACTTGATGAGGTAACTGTACCTGCACCCTTATTGGAAAGTAGTACATCACAGAAACCGGTTTCTATGACACCTACACCAATTAGTGAGGAAGTTAATGATGATGATCATGGAACTTCAGATCAAGTTGCTACTGAACCTCGTAGATCAACGAGAGTAAGATCCGCACCAGAGTGGTACGGTAATCCTATTCTGGAAGTCATGCTACTAGATCATGATGAACCTACAAACTATGAAGAAGCGATGGTGAGCCCAGATTTCGCAAAATGGCTTGAAGCCATGAAATCTGAGATGGGATCCATGTATCAGAACAAAGTGTGAACAAAGTGTGGACTTTGGTTGACTTGCTCGATGATCGGCAAGCAATTGAAAATAAATGGATCTTCAAGAAGAAGACTGACGCTGACGGTAATGTTACTGTCAACAAATCTCGACTTGTTGCGAAAGGTTTTCGACAAGTTCAAGGGATTGACTACGATGAGACCTTCTCACCCGTAGCGATGCTTAAGTCTGTCCGAATCATGTTAGCGATTGCCGCATTTTATGATTATGAAATTTGGTAGATGGATGTCAAAACTGCATTCCTGAATGGATTTCTGGAAGAAGAGTTGTATATGATGCAACCGGAAGGTTTTGTCGATCCAAAAGGAGCTAACAAAGTGTGCAAGCTCCAGCGATCCATTTATAGACTGGTGCAAGCCTCTCGGAGTTGGAATAAACGCTTTGATAGTGTGATCAAAGCATTTGGTTTTGTACAGACTTTTGGAGAAGCATGTATTTACAAGAAAGTGAGTGGGAGCTCTGTAGCATTTCTGATATTATATGTGGATGACATATTACTGATTGGAAATGATATAGAATTTCTGGATAGCATAAAGGGATACTTGAATAAGAGTTTTTCGATGAAAGACCTCGGTGAAGCTGCTTACATATTAGGTATTAAGATCTATAGATATAGATCAAGATGCCTAATTGGACTTTCACAAAGAACATACCTTTACAAAGTTTTGAAGAAGTTCAAAATGGATCAAGCAAAGAAAGGGTTCTTGCCTGTGTTACAAGGTGTGAAGTTGAGTAAGACTCAATGCCCGACCACTGCAGAAGATAGAGAGAAAATGAAAGATGTTCCCTATGCTTCAGCCATAGGCTCTATCATGTATGCAATGATGTGCACCAGACATGATGTGTGTCTTGCTATAAGTCTAGCAGGGAGGTACCAAAGTAATCCAGGTGTGGATCACTGGACAACGGTCAAGAACATCCTGAAGTACCTGAAAAAGACTAAGGATATGTTTCTCGTTTATGGAGGTGACAAAGAGCTCATCGTAAATGGTTACGTTGATGCAAGCTTTGACACTGATCCGGACGATTCTAAATCGCAAACCGGATACGTGTTTACATTAAACGGTGGAGCTGTCAGTTGGTGCAGTTCTAAACAAAGCGTCGTGGCGGGATCTACATGTGAAGCAGAGTACATAGCTCCTTAAGAAGCAGCAAATGAAGGAGTCTGGATGAAGGAGTTCATATCCGATCTAGGTGTCATACCTAGTGCATCGGGTCCAATGAAAATCTTTTGTGACAATACTGGAGCAATAGCCTTGGCGAAGGAATCCAGATTTCACAAGAGAACCAAGCACATCAAGAGACGCTTCAATTCCATCCGGGATCTAGTCCAGGTGGGAGACATAGAAATGTGCAAGATACATACGGATCTGAATGTTGCTGACCCGTTGACTAAGCCTCTTCCACGGGCAAAACATGATCAGCATCAAGGCTCCATGGGTGTTAGAATCATTACTGTGTATTCTAGATTATTGACTCTAGTGCAAGTGGGAGACTGAAGGAAATATATGCCCTAGAGGCAATAATAAAGTTATTATTTATTTCCTTATATCATGATAAATGTTTATTATTCATGCTAGAATTGTATTAACCGGAAACATAATACATGTGTGAATACATAGACAAACAGAGTGTCACTAGTATGCCTCTACTTGACTAGCTCGTTGATCAAAGATGGTTATGTTTCCTAACCATAGACATGAGTTGTCATTTGATTAACGGGATAACATCATTAGGAGAATGATGTGATTGACATGACCCATTCCATTAGCTTAGCACACGATCGTTTAGTATGTTGCTATTGCTTTCTTCATGACTTATACATATTCCTATGACTATGAGATTATGCAACTCCCGTTTACCGGAGGAACACTTTTTGTGCTACCAAACGTCACAACGTAACTGGGTGATTATAAAGGAGCTCTAAAGGTGTCTCTGAAGGTACATGTTGGGTTGGCGTATTTTGAGATTTGGATTTGTCACTCCGATTGTCGGAGAGGTATCTCTGGGCCCTCTCGGTAATTCTCATCACTTAAGCCTTGCAAGAATTGCAACTAATGAGTTAGTTGCGGGATGATGTATTACGGAACGAGTAAAGAGACTTGCCGGTAAAGATAATACTGTAGCGGTGCTTAGGCGAAGCCCTGCGTCGGTAGAACATTATCATCATCACCACGCCGTCGTGCTGACGAAACTCTCCCTCAACACTCGGTTGGATCGGAGCTCGAGGGACGTCATCGGGCTGAACGTGCGCTGAACTCGGAGGTGCCGTGCGTTTGGTACTTGATCGGTCGGATCGTGAAGACGTACGACTACATCAACCGCGTTATGGTAACGTTCCGTTTTCGGTCTATGAGGGTACGTGGACAACACTCTCCCCTCTCATTGCTATGCATCACCATGATCTTGCATGTGCGTAGGAATTTTTTCTTGAAATTACTACGTTCCCCAACAGTAGCATCAGAGCCAGGTTTTATGCGTAGATGTCATATGCACGAGTAGAATACAAGTGAGTTGTGGGCGATATAAGTCATACTGCTTAGCAGCATGTCATACTTTGGTTTGGCGGTATTGTTGGATGAAGCGGCCCGGACCGACATTACGCGTACGCTTACGCGAGACTGGTTCTACCGACGTGCTTTGCACACAGGTGGCTTGCGGGTGTCAGTTTCTCCAACTTTAGTTGAACCGAGTGTGGCTACGCCCGGTCCTTGCAAAGGTTAAAACAGCACCAACTTGACAAACTATCGTTGTGGTTTTGATGCGTAGGTAAGAACGGTTCTTGCTAAGCCCAGTAGCAGCCACGTAAAACTTGCAACGACAAAGTAGAGGACGTCTAACTTGTTTTTGCAGGGCATGTTGTGATGTGATATGGTCAAGACGTGATGAGATATAAGTTGTTGTATGAGATGATCATGTTTTGTTGAAGTTATCGGCAACTGGCAAAAGCCTTATGGTTGTCTCTCTATTGCATAAGATGCAAGCGCCAAATAATTGCTTTACTTTATCGCTATGCGATAGCAATAGTTGCAAGAGCAATTGTTGGCGAGACGACCATGT
Organism: Aegilops umbellulata; assembly: GCA_032464435.1. NCBI lineage: Eukaryota > Viridiplantae > Streptophyta > Magnoliopsida > Poales > Poaceae > Aegilops > Aegilops umbellulata. The sequence continues at coordinate 641,787,413 of CP136060.1, read as the reverse complement.
GACGACACATTGATATAGATCAAGATGATGGAGATCATGGTGTCATGCCGGTGACAATAGAGATCATGACGATGCTTTGGAGATGGAGATCAAAGGCACAAGATGATGATGGTCATATCATGTCACATATTTTGATTGCATGTGATGTTTATCTTTTATGCATCTTATTTTGCTTTGATTGACGGTAGCATTATAAGATGATATCTCATTAAATTTCAAGATAAAAGTGTTCTCCCTGAGTATGCACCGTTACCAAAGTTCGTCGTGCCCATACACCACGTGATGATCGGGTGTGATAAGCTCTACGTCCATCTACAACGGGTGCAAGCCAGTTTTGCACACGCAGAATACTCAGGTTAAACTTGACGACCCTAGCATATGCAGATATGGCCTCGGAACACTGAGACCGAAAGGTCGAGCGTGAATCATATAGTAGATATGATCAACATAATGATGTTCACCATTGAAAGCTACTCCATTTCACGTGATGATCGGTTATGGTTTAGTTGATATGGATCACGTGATCACTTAGATGATTAGAGGGATGTCTATCTAAGTGGGAGTTCTTAAGTAATATGATTAATTGAACTTTAATTTATCATGAACTTAGTCCTAGTAGTATTTGCATATATATGTTGTAGATCAATTGCTCGCGTTTAGCTCCCCTGTTTTATTTTTGATATGTTCCTAGAGAAAACTAAGTTGAAAGATGTTAGTAGCAATGATGCGGATTGGATCCGTGATCTGAGGTTTATCCTAATTGCTGCACAGAAGAATTATGTCCTTGATGCACCGCTAGGTGACAGACCTATTGCAGGAGCAGATGCAGACATTATGAACGTTTGGCTAGATCAATATGATGACTACTTGATAGTTTAGTGCACCATGCTTAACGGCTTAGAATCGGGACTTCAAAGATGTTTTGAACGTCATGGACCATATGAGATGTTCCAGGAGTTGAAGTTAATATTTCAAGCAAATACCCGAGTTGAGAGATATGAAGTCTCCAACAAGTTCTATATCTAAAAGATGGAGGAGAATAGCTCAAGCAGTGAGCATGTGCTCAGATTGTCTGGGTACTACAATCACTTTAATCAAGTGGGAGTTAATCTTCCAGATAAGATAGTGATTGACAGAGTTCTCTAGTCACTATCACCAAGTTACTAGAACTTCGTGATGAACTATAATATGCAAGGGATAACGGAAATGATTACCAAGCTCTTCGTGATGCTGAAATCGACGAAGGTAGAAATCAAGAAAAACATCAAGTGTTGATGGTTGACAAGACCACTAGTTTCAAGAAAAGGGCAAAGGGAAGAAGGGGAACTTCAAGAAGAACGGCAAGCGGGTTGCTGCTCAAGTGAAGAAGCCCAAATCTGGACCTAAGCCTGAGACTGAGTACTTCTATTGCAAAGGAACTGGTCACTGGAAGCGGAACTACTCCAAGTATTTGGCGGATAAGAAGGATGGCAAAGTGAACAAAGGTATATTTGATATACATGTTATTGATGTGTACTTTACTAGTGTTTATAGCAACCCCTAAGTATTTGATACTAGTTCAGTTGCTATGATTAGTAACTTAAAACGGGAGTTGTAGAATAAACAGAGACTAGTTAAGGGTGAAGTGACGATGTGTGTTGGAAGTGGTTGCGTTGAGCATGAATATGATTTGATGTTTGCACTGAGCATGAATATGATTTGATCATGTTTATTGCAATACGGTTATTCATTTAAGTTAGAGAACAATTGTTGTTCTATTTACATGAATAAAACCTTCTATGGTCATACACACCAACGAAAATGGTTTGTTGGATCTCGATCATAGTGATACACATATTCATAATATTGAAGCCAAAAGATGCAAAGTTAATAATGATAGTGCAACTTGTTTGTGGCACTGCCGTTTAGGTCATATTGGTGTAAAGCACATGAAGAAACTCCATGCTGATAGGATTTTGGAATCACTTGATTATGAATCACTTGATGCTTGCGAACCATGCCTTATGGGCAAGATGACTAAAACTCCGTTCTCCGGAACAATGGAGCAAGCAACTGTCTTATTGGAAATAATACATACTGATGTATGCGATCCGATGAGTGTTTAGGCTCACGGCGGGTATCGTTATTTTCTGACCTTCATAGATAATTTGAGTAGATATGGGTATATCTACTTGATGAAACATAAGTCTGAAACATTTGAACAGTTCAAAGAATTTTAGAGTGAAGTGGAAAATCATCGTGACAAGAAAATAAGGTTTCTATGATCTGATCGCGGAAACGAATATTTGAGTTACGAGTTTGGTCTTCAATTAAAACAATGTGAAATAGTTTCACAAATTCGTGCCACCTGGAACACCACAGCATAATGGTGTGTCCGAACATCATAACCATACTTTATTGGATATAGTGCAATCTATGATGTCTCTTACCGATTTACCACTATCGTTTTGGGGTTATGCATTAGAGACAGCTTCATTCACGTTAAATAGGGCACCATATAAATCCGTTGAGACGACATCGTATGTACTATGGTTTAGCAAGAAACCTAAGCTATCGTTTCTTAAAGTTTGGGGCGGCGATGCTTATGTGAAAAAGTTTCAAAATGATAAGCTCGAACCCAAATCGGAGAAGTGCATCTTCATATGATACCCAAACGAAATTGTTGGGTACACCTTCTATCACAGATCCGAAGGCAAATTTGTTGCTGAGAATAGATCCTTTCTAGAGAAGGAGTTTCTCTCGAAAGAAGTGAGTGGGAGGAAAGTAGAACTTGATGAGGTAACTATACCTGCTCCCTTATTGGAAAGTAGTTCATCACAGAAATTTGTTCCTGTGACTCCTACACCAATTAGTGAGAAAGCTAATGATGATGATCATGTAACTTCATATCAAGTTACTACCGAACCTCGTAGGTCAACCAAAGTGAGATCCGCACAAGATTGTTACGGTAATCCTGTACTGGAATTCATGTTACTAGACCATGATAAACCTACGAACTATGAGGAAGCGATGATGAGCCCAGATTCCGCGAAATGGCTAGAGGCCATGAAATCCGAGATATGATCCATGTATGAGAACAAAGTATGGACTTTGATTGACTTGCCCGATGATTGATGAGCCATTGATATTAAATGGATCTTCAAGAGGAAGACGGACGCTGATAGTAGAAGGTGTTGACTACGAAGCTAGAATTGTCGCAAAAGGTTTTCGACAAGTTCAAGGTGTTGACTACGATGAGAGTTTCTCACTTGTATCTATGCTTAAGTCTATCGGAATCATGTTAGCAATTGCCGCATTTTATGAAATCTGGCAAATGGATAAACAAAACTGTATTCCTTAATGGATTTATTAAAGAAGAGTTGTATATGATGCAACCAGAAGGTTTTGTCAATCCTAAAGGTGCTAACAAAATATGCAAGCTCCAGCGATCCATCTATGGACTGGTGCAAGCATCTCGGAATTGGAATATACGCTTTGATAAGTTGATCAAAGCATATACTTTTATACAGACTTGCGGTGAAGCCTGTATTTACAAGAAAGTGAGTGGGAGCACTACAACATTTCTGATAAGTATATGTGAATGACATATTGTTGATCGGAAATAAAGTAGAATTATTCTGCAAAGCATAAAGGAGTGTTTGAAAGGAGTTTTTCAAAGTAAGACCTCGATGAAGCTACTTACATATTGAGCATCAAGATCTATAGAGATAGATCAAGACGCTTGATAAGTTTTTTCAATAAGCACATACCTTGACAAGTTTTTTGAAGTAGTTCAAAAATGGAACAGTCAAAGAAAGAGTTCTTGCCTGTGTTACAAGGTGTGAAATTGAGTAAGACTCAAAGCCCGACCACGGCAGAAGATAGAAAGAGAATGAAAGTCATTCCCTATGCCTCAGCCATAGGTTCTATAAAGTATGTCATGTTGTGTACCAGACCTATTGTATACCCTACACTGATTTTGGCAAGGGAGTACAATAGTGATCTAGGAGTAGATCACTGGACAGCGGTCAAAATTATCCTTGGTGGAATAAGGATATGTTTCTCGATTATGGAGGTGACAAAAAGGTACGTCTAAAGGGTTACGTCAATGCAAGTTTTGACACAGATCTGGATGACTCTAAATCTCGATCTAGATACATATTGAAAGTGGGAGCAATTAGCTAGAGTAGCTCCGTGCAGAGCATTGTTGACATAGAAATTTGCAAAATACATGCGGATCTGAATATGGCAGTCCCGTTGACTAAACTTCTCTCACAAGCAAAATATGATCACACCTTAGTACTCTTTGGGTGTTAATCACATAGCGATGTGAACAAGGTTATTGACTCTAGTAAACCATTTGGGTGTTGGTCACATGACGATGTGAACTATGGGTATTAATCACATGGTGATGTGAACTATTGATGTTAAATCACATGGCGATGTGATCTAGATTATTGACTCTAGTGCAAGTGGGAGACTGAAGGAAATATACCCTAGAGGCAATAATAAAGTTATTATATATTTCCTTATTTCATGATAAATGTTTATTATTCATGCTAGAATTGTATTAACCGGAAACATAATACATGTGTGAATACATAGACAAACAGAGTGTCACTAGTATGCCTCTACTTGACTAGCTCGTTGATCAAAGATGGTTAAGTTTCCTAACCATAGACATGAGTTGTCATTTGATTAACGGGATCATATTATTAGGAGAATGATGTGATTGACATGACCCATTCCATTAGCTTAGCACCCGATCGTTTAGTATGTTGCTATTGCTTTCTTCATGACTTATACATGTTCCTATGACTATGAGATTATGCAACTCCCGTTTACCGGAGGAACACTTTGTGTGCTACCAAACGTCACAACATAACTGGGTGATTATAAAGGTGCTCTACAGGTGTCTCCGAAGGTACTTGTTGGGTTGGCGTATTTCGAGATTAGGATTTGTCACTCCGATTGTCGGAGAGGTATCTCTGGGTCCTCTCGGTAATGCACATCACTTAAGCCTTGCAAGCATTGCAACTAATAAGTTAGTTGCGGGATGATGTATTACGGAACGATATTGAACTAGGTATTGAGATACCGACAATCGAATCTCGGGCAAATAACATACCGATGAGAAAGGGAACAACGTATGTTGTTATGCGGTTTGACCGATAAAGATCTTCGTAGAGTATGTAGGAGCCAATATGAGCATCCAGGTTCCGCTATTTGTTATTGACTAGAGACGTGTCTCGGTCATGTCTACATAGTTCTCGAACCCGTAGGTCCGCACGCTTAAAGTTTCGATGACAGTTATATTATGAGTTTATGAGTTTTAATGTACCGAAGGAGTTTGGAGTCACGGATTAGATCGGGGGCATGACGAGGAGTCTCGAAATGGTCAAGACATAAAGATCGATATATTGGACGACTATATTCGGACATCGGAAAGGTTCCCGGTGATTCGGATATTTTTCGGAGTACCGGGGAGTTACAGGAATACAGGAAAGAAGTATTGGGCCTTAATGGGCCTTGCTAGGAGGTGGCGCGCGCCCCTTCCAAGCCCAGTCCGAATTGGACAAGGGGTTTGGGGCATGGCCCCTCTCTTCCTTCCTTCTCCTCTTCCCCCTTTCCCCCCTTCTCCTCTTCCCCCTTTCCCCCCTTCTCCTAGTTGGACTAGGAAAGGAGGAAACCTACTCCCACTAGGAGTAGGAATCCTACTCCTGGCGCGCCCCCTCTCTAGGCCGGCCGCACCCCCCCTTGCTCCTTTATATACGGGGCCAGGGGGCACCCTAGAGACACAACAATTGATCGTTTGATCATTTGATCATTTAGCCGTGTGTGGTGCCCCCCTCCACCATAGTCCACCTCCATAATACTGTAGCGGTGCTTAGGCGAAGCCCTGCGTCGGTAGAACATCATCATCGTCACCATGCCGTCGTGCTGACGAAACTCTCCCTCAACACTCGGCTGGATCAGAGTTCGAGGTACGTCATCGGGCTGAACGTGTGCTGAACTCGAAGGTGCCGTGCGTTTGATACTTAATCGGTCGGATCGTGAAGGCGTACGACTACATCAACCGCGTTGTGCTAACGCTTCCGCTTTCGCTCTACGAAGGTACGTGGACAACATTGTCTCCTCTCGTTGCTATGCATCACCATGATCTTGCGTGTGCGTAGGAATTTTTTTAAAATTACTACGTTCCCCAACAGTATAATCATTAAATAATTCTTTTGCGCCAATACGTGGATCTAAGTGGCTTTCTAACATCCTAATTTTACCCTTTCACTTTATATATATTCAGGTGACTGTAAGTTTGTTGAACACTAGATGGGAACGTACTCGACACGCGAATTGCTTAATGCTACCACGGTTGGGGTCCATCATCCAGCACTCCGTTTGCACGAGCTAGACCTGAAAAATTCTTTGTGGGGGGAGGATCTACCAATGATGTCGGGCCTGGAGAATGGACACCAGGAACCATTTGTTATTAGTCGATGGGTTTTGTTCTTTCTGTTTGTTAGCAGAAATTTAGTGAATTGTAGTGGCTTACATGGTACAACCTTTATACGCCCAAATGCACCTCACCCATCATATGATGACAACAAACTTTCTTCCTTTCTTCAGGTAAAAGTACTGTTTGCAAAATGATCATCGATCAGCTATGGGATCATTGTTGTTACTCAGGTTTTGTGTATTACAACTCTGATTGCGCTTCTTATGATATGTGGACCATCCATTCTTTCTTGACAAAGTCACTAGTAGTTTATTTCTCCTGTTTTATAAGTGTGTAGTGTCATTAATTATGCATTCAAATATTTTATCAACATCCCTTGCTATAATTTTATTGTAATCATACGATGGGTACAATCTCTCGAGCAATAAGAATTTTGATCTCAAATGTTGCAGGAGTCATTTTATTATGGACTCTTTAATGAGGAATCGTTCTGTGTTCATGATTATAACTTTGATCCTCTAGGTACATCGCATGTTTCATGAGAAGCTCAGGTCTCTTTGTGCTATTGGCAAGAGATGTACACTGACTTTGTTATTGATGCTGCTCCTATCCTAATTACAACATTTGATACAGATTTACTACTCTATTGTATGGAAACACTGAAACAAGGTAAAGTTGTTGACATTCCGAGTTACGACTTCAAAACACATAAGAGTGTCTCGTGTGCAAGAAAGCTAATGCTATACAAAGGTGTGGTTAGGACCAACAACAATTTGATAAGATACCGAAATCAAATTTCTGGTAGTGGCATTCTTCTAATGGATATGTATCTGCTATAGATCATTAGTCCTTTGCAACAATTTGATAAGATGTTGAAATGAAAGATGTCATCAGGACTAACAAGAAAAAATGACTGTTATAACCGAAAAACGATTACATCAAATGTTTCCTGTAAGAAACAGAATTGTTTAAGGGGAAAGTGTTTCATAATATTTGCCAACATTCTGTTATGTGAATGTCAAATGAAAATAAAATAGTAAATCACCTCCTTGTCAGCAAGAAGTTTCTTGCTGAAAACATTTGGCGACTGATTTGTAAAATTGGAAGCCATGTAACCCTAACCATATTGTGAATAATGCAGCATTTCTCATACCATTTTTATGTATAAATATTTTGTCGGAAAGAATTGTGCAATTATGCCTTATAAATTATAACTCTTGGATGCAACATTTTGCACATTTTTTTGTCAGGATGTATTACTACTTTGATGAAAATTTACTTGTTGATTTTTGTTTTCTTTGCATTTTAGATCTGACAGATAAAGGCACCGTGCCTTGTATCATGCATTCCCATCTTGGTATCTGTGTGCAACATCAACATTTTTGCCATGCTAATTGGTTAGTTTAACTTGTTACATATTGCATTTCTTATATTTCTTTGTATGTTTCTTTTAATAACAAACCACTCTATTGATATATCGGTAACTAGAAACATTTAACATTCTTTTGGTACAGTGAATCATATTCACCTAATCAATTGTCATGATCCATTACAGGAATCACCTTTCAAGCAATCTATTCATTGTGCATTTTTTGTGAGGTTTGCATGCGAGCCGTGGGAGGACCAGATGAGAGGCGAAGGCGGCAGCGGCAGCGATTTCGATCGATGGTACGCCTCCCTGCTGGAGGCCGTGGCATGATCCAGCCATGCCACCTGACGCCGACTTCCTGACCATGCTACCGCACCAAGACTTGCCCGTTTGTATCCCCTTCTGCTTGCCGCTGGACTCTCGCTGTCAGGCCAAGAAAGAGGGTGACAGAGACGACATCCTTGCAGGAACAAGCTTCCACGGAGGAATCGGAGTGGGAGGAGGAGATAAGTTGGGCGTGGTGATGAGGTTCGGGGGCTCATCCGCGTCGTTGGCAGCAAGCATGGAGGAGGTGGCAGGGCTCAGCCTCGGTCGTCTGGCAATCACTTAGTATACTTATATGTCTCCATTTCTAGAAATCTTATATTCTTCTATAATCGTTCACAAATCTATGGGAACAGTTCATGGGAGCTTAATTATGTTAAGCATCAATATATTACGCTCATCAAATCAGCCTATCATCATTTGCCATTTTTTTTCTTATTTTCCCAACCAGCAACTTGCACCTGACTCGGCTATTGCATATGATGCGGTTTTAGCTTATTCTAACATGAACAACCAATATATTTCTTTGAAGAGGCTCTCATCGCTTGCATGCAGATGTACCACACAAATCACAAAGAAGCAAGAGAAAATAATAGAGTGCCTACCAGGCACCGCAGTGGCACGCCTCAGGCGGCGCAGCCTTGCTGCGCCCCAACAACTAGTATTAAGTAAAGAGGCACCAAGCGGCAAGTCTGGTAAGCTATCAAAAAAACAAAGGTAAGTAAAGAGGCAAAAATAAAGCAAATCAAGAAAGAGTGAAGAACGAACCCTTGTGACTGTGCTATGATTTCCGCGAAGTTATTTGTGGGAGTGCAAGCCGATGGATTTTGTCTGTATTCTTTCTCGGATCTTCTTTTCCGCCTAACGAATATGTATGTGTACTGTAGTGTAGTTAATTCTTTCCTTCGCTGCTAAGACACCAAGCGCATAGAACCTCTTGGAACTGATTGAAGCGCAGTGACTATTTTCATGGCGTAGCTGTCACGAGACATTGGAATTTAGTTCGATCTGGCAAAATCTCTCACGATTAGTACGCGCTGTGCTGTCCAAAGATTTAACTCGCGATGGCGCCTCGACGTCTTTCGTTAATAAGCACCGGGCACTGCCTTTCCCACACCAAACTCGAGCCAAATACGGTTGAAGAGATGCCTACTCATACAGAAACGTCGCTTGAATTTCTGATGTGTGAATAACGGGTTGGTTGTGTCAAAGTAGTCATTCCAAAGAAACAAATGGTCGCTCTCTCGATTGCGATTCAACACCGGAATGTGCCCCGGAATCGCATGCAAGGACCAACACGGCAGCCAACATCTCCTCATCATTGGACGAGGAATTGTCGGAGTCGCATAGGAAATTGGAGAAAAAAAACTCGTCGGCGGAGTCCATTTTATACCTTGGCAAACTGTCGAACAACTTGCGGGAGTCGACGAACAAGCTGGCCGGCGAAGAGACGCGCGCCTCCCTGGACCAGGTGGCTGGCCTGGCGGCATCCGACGAGCGTGCTGGCGTCAGGATAGCGGGCGCTGTCGGACGAAGGAGCAGGTCGGGGCGAGGGAGGCGGCTTCCTGGTCGTGGCGATGTCGAAATGTGGGGTAGGAAGCTTCGGTGCTCCGGCAGCGAGGCGGTGGTGCAGGCGACGTGGGAGTTGGCGGCGTTGGGGGAGGTGTGGCGGCACGGGCTGCTGGCAGCGGCACCGGAAAATGGGCGGCGGCGGCGACGACAGAGCGGGGCGGGCGAGGGTTTGGTGTTGATATGGGTGGAAGAGGATGACCAATGTGCCACTGACTAGCGGGCCAGAGGAAGGAGTAGGCGTGTCGTGTCCACGCTGACGCAAATCAGTCTCAAAATTGGGCCGAGAATGGGTCGGCGAATGGACGAAAAGCAGACGCGCGTCTGTTTGTGTCAGCACGTTGAGCCGATTTTTCTCTCCGCGCCGACCCAAACGAACGCGCGTTGACAAAATGGGTCGGCGCGTTGGAGTTACTCTAACACATGTGTTGGAATCGCAAGTTTTTGCGCGGCCCGAAACTTCTCTTTTTTGCTTTTGATTATTTTTCAAAAAATGAGATTAAACCTTTTTTTTTTGCATCCGGTGATAGCAGACACGGTGCCATGTTTTTCTTTGGATTGTATTGCACAGTATTGACTTTGGTGCCAATGGAAGCGAGGCGAATGACAGGCGTAAGTGCCGTCGGGATCGGATCAACCAATCCACAGTTCGCGGTGGAGAAAAACAAGGCCGTCCGAAGACCACATCTTTGGCTGAAGATGCATGTGTGGTTAGGAAAGTGCTCTAGACTCTATAGATTGGACTATATTTTGACTGCAGCTCTAGTACTTCGGCAGACACGCCGCCCAGTCAAACTCAACGTTCTAATACACAGCTGCTGAGCAGGTGAACTACTCCCTGCAGCTCGGTATATTAGTCAGGGGCACTGGTTTTCAGATCTTTGAATTGGCTAATAAAACATGTGTAATATGCCACAAGATTTACATGGTTAGAAAATACATTTGACAACTATATACAGATTCTTTTTTTTACAAAATATAAATATAACGCATGTTTCCCTAGTTAAATTAAAGACCTAAAAGTCCATGCCCGACCTATAAACTGAACCGGATGAAGTACTGGGACAGCAAGGTTGAAAATGAAAATCTGCTGACGCAGGGGCTTTGGTACGGCACAGAGAGTTAATGAAAAGCTTCCTTTTCCAAATCACAAATTAATTAAAAACAACATCGACGAGGCACGGAAACCACTATCAAGAATTAGGAAAACCACTATTCAAATTACAGAAACTTAAATCGAAATTTGTATAAGAGTTGCATAGTCGAACCAAAATATATAATTTATTGTAAGTTTCCATATCTTACTAGCACAAGGTTTTGGCACATGAAAGTACATTGCATCCATCATTTCCATAGCATTCACCATATGCAACAACACGATATATTACGATGGCAGTAACTTTCTTCAAAGCTGTAACCACGCCATTCACAGCGAATCTTGCACATAGCAGCATTGTTGGGCGTTGGTGTCTGGCATGCTCGGAAAGGCGAACGTGAAGTCCACAATCCAGTTGTACCTATGAACAACAAAGTATAGCATCCCCGTTCATATTAGGATATGCAGTATAAATTGCATAAGTTCACATTATATGAGTGTCCAAGTTGTGAGCATACATCATACATAATTAGACTATTATAAACATAAACAAAGAGTGCACCTTGATTTCTCGCAGTTGCTTCACATGACCATAAAGTACTAGACATCCAAGGTCGGCCTTGGGGTATGGCCGATGGGGCGACGGCCCAGGGCCTAGGCGAGGTGGGGGCCCATGAAGGAGTATATATATATATATATATATATATATATATATATATATATATATATATATATATATATATATATATATACACACTATAGCCCAGTAAAAAAATAGGTAAAAGAAATACAAAGGAATTAAAGAAAAGAAATAGGATGGGCTAGGCCATCAGATAGCTAGCTAGCGATAGCCGATGGATTAGCGAACGTGAAGGCGTTGTGATTCACGCCAGTTGCCAGGCACACGACTGCTCATTTTCCTTCGTAGGTTTGTCGATGGTCATTCGTGAACGGTGAACCGTCGCCCGTGACGCTCGTCGGCCTGCTCACTTGGCGCCTTGCCCCGTCGCCCTCGCCTCGGCCGCCGCTGCCCGTTGGAGCTGCGCGCACCGGCGTCGCATGGTAGTTCGGCAGCCCGGCCATCCGGCATCCAGTGAGGCGGCACCGCGGCAATACCTATACAAGTATACATCCGACTGCAAGTCTTGACGAAGTCTGCAACGCGGCCGTCTCCAATTCCTGAAAGTCTGCAAGTCAGTACGGTTTGAACGTTTCCATCCATGTTCCTCAGTTTCTGTCCATCCCCCAAACCCCAATTTGACAATTTCAGTAGTTTATTTATTCTTTATTTAGTATGTACGTATTCAACTATACATCCATGATCCATGCTCCAATTTCAGTATGCACAAAGTTTTAAAATTTTCTAATCCAATCTATCAATTTTTTGTCATTCGATGTACATATCTAGGGATCCAATCATCTGATGTATAAATTCCTAATTCTTTGTATCCTCTTTTGATATTTTCTTCATGATTTTAGGACATTAGCCTGCCATGATACCTAAGAAGAAGCAATTGCCGGGTGTTGAAAAAAGGAGGAAAAAGAAAGAAAATGATCTGAAAATTTCTACCACTGAAGGGTTCTTGTTGTCGATGGAGTCAGTCTAATTTGGTTCTTATTTGAGGTAATTATGTCATGTTAGTTTCATTTTGTGATCTTTTTAGTATTAGTGTTGTTGATGGAGTCAGTTCGAATTTGGTTATTATTGTTCTCGATGGAGTCATTTGAATTATTATAGTCAAATTTTAAACTAAAGATGTGTGATTGAAAGTTACTCTTAATATAGTCTTAGGACTTAGGAGAAAGGGGCCCATGTCGTAGAGTTTGCCTAGGGCCTCCCAAAACACAGGGCGGGCCCTGTAGACATCATCAGAAGAACTACCAAGCATAGAGCCTGTATGTTGTTCTTCATATGTGCCATGAGGACTGGTTTCTTAATTCTTTTCCTCCTACCCCTATATTCTTTATGGGTGATGTTTCTTATTGTGTTATTTATATAGAGGCATAAGTCTCGAAGGATCCATTCTTGCTCTTATAATATTTCTCACATTATTGTTTTGAGCATCATAAGAAATCAGTTTGCATAGTCGATCCAAAATCAGCTTGTATAATTTATTGTAAGTTTCCATATCTTACTAGCACAAGGTTTTGGCACATGAAAGTGCATTGTATCTATCATTTCCAAAGCATTCACCATACGCAACAACACGATATATTAAGGTGACAGTAACTTTCTTCAAAGCTGTAACCACGCCATTCACAGCTAATCTTGCACATAGCAACATTGTTGGGCGTTGGTGTCTGGCATGCTCGGAAAGCCGAACATGAAGTCCACAATCCAGTTGTACCTACGAACAACAAAGTATAGCATCCCCGTTCATATTAGGATATGCAGTATAAAGTGCATAAGTTCAGATTATATGAGTGTCCAAGTTGTGAGCATACATCATACATAATTAGACTATTATAAACATAAACAAAGAGTGTAACTTGGTTTCTCGCAGTTGCTTCACATGACCATAAAGTGCTAGACATCATCAGAAGAACTACCAAGCATAGAGCCTGTATGTTATTCTTCATATGTGCCATGAGACAGGTTTCTTAATTGTTTTCCTCCTATCCCTATATTCTTTATGGGTGATGTTTCTTATTGTGTTATTTATATAGAGGCATAAGTCTCGAAGGATCCATTCTTGCTCTTATAATATTTCTCACATTATTGTTTTGAGCATCATGAGAAATATCTTGTGGAGATTGTGTTATTAAATGATACCTAGATTTTGATATTTGTAAGTAATCACTACTCTTAAATACCATACATATGGCACATTACATTGTGCTACGCAAAAAAAATGCACATTAAATTGTGCATCTCCCGGAATTTAATGTGTATCTCCATTAGTAGTTGTTCCATCATGTAGCATAATAGATACAGTTAAGAAAAACTTTTCTGATAATAATCACAACTTTTTTTCTTTTGGATTCCACAATGTTAACCCATTATCTATTATAACTTGAGCAGTCAATGTAACGAGCAGAAAAAGGCACCTGAAAATTACTATAAACAAGCTCATAGACCCCCTCTGCTACCATTGGGTTTTGCATGCACACAGTTTGCAAAAGGCACACGAAACAAGTTGACCCTTTTTTCCTTTTGAGCAAAAACAAAAAGACCCCGTCTTGTGGGCGGAGATAGGCCCAGGCACATAAGGCCACAACACGGAGATAGGCCCGATTTCGTCACTTCTAGGCTTTCCTGTTGCCCCTTACCTCAGTGGGTGTATTAGCTGGACCACGACCTCCACTAGAAAAAAAACTGGACCAGTACCAACTAAAAGAAAAGCTGGACCACGACCTCCCTCAAAAAAAAAACTGGACCAGTACCAATTGAAGTTAATGGTTGAAAGTGATTTATGGTAGAGAAAAAATTCTGCGCATTTTTTTCCTTGTGTTCGGTAGCGGGGTTCCGCCAAACATTTTCTTTTTGCTTTGTTTCGTCCATCAGTTTTCTATTGTCTGTTCTTTTTCCGTTTTAGTTTATCATTATTTTTTCTTTTATTGTTTTATTTTCACTTCATCTTTCTATTTAAAATATCACGATTTCTAATAATCCTCTTGAAATTTTCATAAAATGTTGACTATTTTCTTAAAAAATTACAGTTTTCCTTTTGTGAAATGTGGACAATTTTGTATTTTTTTAGTTTTATAATGAATAAATATTTTATGTTTCATGGGAAAAAGTGAAAACCTGCAAAACGAAAAACACCATACAAAATCACTAGAAAACCAACTCTCGGCATCCTGTTATTTTGAGACACATAGTGTCGCATAGCAGCTTGCTGCTTCGATTTGTTGCAATATGGCATCTGAGTCCTCATATATGTCACTCGACGTATTGTTGGAAAGATGCACATTGATTTTTTTTAGAAACGCAAGACGCACATGGATGGTTTGCGTCTAGAGCCATGTGGCCCAAATCGCTCTCAATTTTTTTTCTCTTTTTTTCTGGTATTCTGTCGGTTTTACCCCTAACAATGGGTTACTTGTTTATGTCAGTAGGTTTAAAAAATACGTAACCACAAGATAAAAATATAGGATTTTCTTTTCAGGAATTAAAGAAATTTTATCAATTTTCATAAAAGATCTTGAATAAAAAACTATCCATAGGTGTAAACATATGTTCTTTTTTAATAATGTTTAGAATTTATAAAAGCATGGATTTTCGGAAAATACAAATTAAAAAATATTCTATAATCTATGCTGCCATTTTTAAGAAACTCATATTTAAAAATATTATTGTATTTTGAAAAATAATTTTTATTTCAAAAATTATCTTGAATTTTTAAATATGTTCATAATTTGTAATAACTGTTCATGTAGTTAACAGATAAAAAGAAAAAGAAAAAGGAAAGTGAAAAAACCAAATGAAAGCCCTGGGAAACCGCATGAATATGGGCTGGCCTATTTGCACTCCACCTATGCATTGATCCGACACTTTTTAGCAATGAGAGACAAATAGGTTTTTTCCATGGCTTGCTAGACGCACGCGCCGCCAATCGCATGTCTTTCTCCTTTGCCCCGTGCGAATGCATCCCCCAACGGTCGCAACCTCTGTTGCACCACCGCTTACTGCTGAGATTGTCGCCGCCCTGCCCCTGGCATGTTGGACGCTTCGCCTCCTCTTGAGCATGGCTGCGTCGTCCCACCCAATTGGCCTTGACAGTCCTCCCTGCCCTTATATATGACCGATGTCCCCTGCCACCGATGTTTAGAATTGTCGGCTCACGCATCTACTTGCCACTTTGCCGACAATGCTACTCGCCGACCTGTGTAACTCCGGCATGTTGGCTACTTCTTCCGTGAACCTTGGACCATATAGTTTTTAAATTGATGCATTCAAGTTAAAATAGATAGTTAGCCTTTTAAGTTTGGGAGCACTAGGCCAGGCAACTGAAAACTGATTTCATTTTAGTCGATTTGCTCTCTCTCTCTCTCTCTCTCTCTCTCTCTCTCTCTCTCTCTCTCTCTCTCTCTCTCTCTCTCTCTCTCTCTCATGTTCGATTTAGATCCAAGGCCTCATCGTCTTTCTCCTTCTCCCATCGGAGCGACAATGTTCTTCTTCCTCACTGAACCTGTGATCTCTTCCCCTCCTATCCTTAGCCCGCTAGCTACCTTGCTTCCGGTGAGACCCGTCCAAGCACTTACCAAGTATGTTGCAGCTTCTCCATCTCGAGCTCGAGCTCCATCTAATTTGACAGAGAAGCCCCCTACCCCCCCACCCCACCTGCGAACCGCTTTCTTATTCGAATGTGACATTGTGCCGCTTCATGCGAGGTCTAGCCTCACCCTCACTTGCAAGGCCACCGCCTCTCTGTCACGGCTCGGGGCTTCTCTCCTCTCTTGGGCAAACTTGACTGACGTGTTTTGTAAGTTCGAAAGTGGGAAATAACACACGTGTTTAAATTATGTTGTACATCATTGTGCAATCAAGCAATAATTTTAATGCTTTCATATGAGATATTTTCTTGATAGTTATAAACGTTTAATTTTTGGTTTGCTCCGACTCTGGCTCCGCCACTGATTGTACTTGCATACAATGAAGTGTAGAGTGGCAACATTCAAATGGCATTTCTAAATTACTAATTTCGACCACCAGACTCAAATTCCTATCCAAGGAAATAATCCAGATAGTGTCTTTAATTGAATCCATATATCAATCATATGATCTTGCTTTTTTTTCACATGCTCATGTATCATAAAAATATTTTTCATCTATATATATATCATAAAAGGTCCCAAAGGGGCTGATCTAATTATCTGTGGCATCAAACCATGCTAATCCAATGACCTAGATTTCTCCAAGCCTCCAATGGCGAGCGCTCAACTTCATTAACACACAATTGATATACCATCTTATATCAACATGCAATTAATTTATCCCCTAATTATGTCAATGTGCATTGCACGTACACATTTACTAGTGTTTATACGAAAATCATACAAATGAAAAAACATGCATTCATTTTAAATTAAAAATCATGTATGGCTAAAAAGGAAACAAGAAAGAAAATAAAAATAAACAATTAGACGAAAAGAGTAACAAAACAAAAAAAAGTTGGAGCGAAAAACGCATATCCAAAACATTAACGTGCGCATAAAAGGCGCCTCCTCGCGCGTTCGCATGTACGACAAAAAAATGCATCCATCAGGCTCCCATCGGCATCGCTCGTCCCCGTCTTTACTGTGGCGAAGTATAAAAAACTAGCGATGGATCCCTTCCTTCTCTTGGAAGTAACCTCTACTTTTCTATCGCCCCACATCGTCACATCAGCTCTCGCACGCAACCTCCAAAGCCTCTGCCGCCGCCGCCACCGTCTCAGCCATTTCTCTCGTCTTCTCCTCCCCTTTCCCCTGCCCTAGCCTATTTCTAGCCCTCTGCCTTTCCCTTTCTTCCTCGAGTACGGCAGCGGAAGGGGGGCCGTGACGGTTGAGAGGTTCTCCACCCCTGACAGACGACGTCACCGCCTCCGACCTCGGCCTCGTCTACAGCAGTAGCACGGACCTCTGCCCGTGTGTCTCTGTCTCGCTGCTCATCCTCCGGGAGTGGACTCGGAAGGAGGGTCGTGCTCCTGGTTGGGATCTCCGTGCTCCCTCTCCTGCGCCTCCATCTGCGTTCGATCTCGTCACTGGTGAGTAGTGCCCTGCTCAGCGTGGGGATGACCTATGAGATTCTTAGTTTGAATTCTGATGTGAATGAGTAGTGCTCTGCTCATCGTGGGGATGACCTATGAGATTCTTAGTTTGAAATCTGATGTGAATCTCCTAAAAACCGATGAAAATCTGTCTTGAGAACATAACCTTCGAATCACGGAACCTTGAGATTTTCTGAAGCTTTAGTCCCAAGCCTGAAAATGACTAGCTGGCTAGGTTAATCATCGCTCTGAGGAAATCAAAATCTTCTGTGGAATGTTTTGAACCACCCCTTGATGCCGTCTCTAGGTCTGTCCAGGCCCTGCCGTCCACTTGCCGACTTCTTCTTGGCGCAATGGGTGGAGTACGTTGGTCTGTGTTGGTCTCGAGTTTTGGTCTTGTTGCACTAGTGCAGAACCGGGCAATAGCACCGGTTCGTAAGGCCCTTTAGTGCCGGTTCCACAACCGGCACTAAAGTGTGGTCACTAAAGGCCCCCCTTTAGTACCGGTTCAGCATGAACCGGTGCTAAAGGCCAACCACGTGGCACGAGGCAGCTCCGGGGGCAGGGAGCCCTTTAGTGCCGGTTGGTAACACCAACCGGTATTAAAATGTTGGGGGGTTTGGGTTTCTGATTTCTTTTTCATTTAATTTGTGTTTTCCATTTAATTTTTTTTCGTTTGCTGGTATTTTCCGATACTACACATTGTACACGTTATGCAATGCATATATATATATATATATATATATATATATATATATATATATATAGAATTTCTAGTAGAACCGATCATATATATATATATATATCATTAAATGTGTCTTAAACCACCATATTAATTAATTCAGACATACACACATGTGTATATATATATATATATATATATATATATATATATATATATATATATATATATATATATACAATTAGATAGCTATATACAATTTCTCCTATAATGTTGCCTTCGGAGCCAGTGGCATTAGCCTAATTGGTGCCTTCGGAGAACGATATGACAATTGGAAGTGGTTCTTCATGGGGGCGGTAGCGGGTAATAGTATTCTTCCTTCGGATCTGTGACCTGGTCGAGCAAGAATCTGCATATTTCCTCTTGAAGTGCTTGTACGCGCTCCGTTTATAGGAGCTTGTCCCGCACCTCTGTGAACTGTTAAGAAGGAGATCAATATGCATGTGTATTAGTTGTGTGACTAGATATCGATAATGGTGTAAAAATTGTGAATAATGTTGTGACAAACGTACCCATTCCCGTCTTTGAGATCTGCTCCTTTCAGACGCCATCATGAGAATGTTCTCGCAAACGTAGTATGCACACAGATCAGTCCCCTGCGCCTGCTGAAGGGCCTTTACGAGAATGAAATTTGATCAGATAATAATTAATCAAGCATGATAATTAAAGAGATGGCAGCTAGCTAGCTAGCTAGTACTACTTAATTACTTACCTTGGGTCGAAACCATTTCAGCTTTTCTTTCCATTCGCCTGGAGTGACGCTGATGAACCTTGCCCAAGCCCTGCCCGCCGACAAAGAAAATGAATAAAGGGGTTATTAAATAGTTCATATCATGAAATGACGAACTAAATAGGCCGAGATATATAGTTTAATAATGACTGAAATTACCTGTTGACTATCCCAAATAAATTGTTATAGTCAGTTTTTATTTTGAGTAGTGAGTCCAGTATTTCAACTGTTCCGGCGTCAACTTCAATGATACACAAGATCCAGTAAAATCTGCATGCACACACGTTTGCATGTCTTAATTAAGCAGGCATATGTAAGCAAGAACATGTAGCTAGCTAGTAGGCAAAAACAGAGAATTTGTAGTACAAGACAGTGTGACTCACTGGAGGTTGTAAGGAAGTAGTATATCTTCATTGTATTTGAGGCGCTTCAAGAACTCTAGCATGCTGTCCTCTACATGCTTTACATGATATGGATCTATTTTCCATGTGTATTCATTAACGGTGTTTGGCTCAATGAACCCAATGCCAAAGCGTCCGCCTTTTTTCATTTCATACATCTTCATCCTGCATAATACCACAGAAAAGAATATAGTAAGGATAATTACAGGTAATGATTGATCAAAAGGATCACTACAGCTAGCTTGAGACTTAAATTACAGAAAGAAATCACTTACAGACAATAGCAACTGACGATAGATTTGTCGAGTGCGTCTTGATTGTATAACTGAAACAGTTCATTATACTCAACGGCCACAGCTTTCTGATGGTAGTAATGATCCTTCTTGACTTCCATCATGAGGGACTCTTGATTGGAACTCTTGGTAATGTCCATGTACCATTGATGCAATTCATACATTCTCGTTGGGAGCTTCTTGACCTCGTCTGGCTTGACCAAAGGCCCGCCCCGGACATATTTTCGTTTTATTTCCTCCTCTGTAAGCACAGGCATGGGCTCGATCTCGAGGAGTTGTCCAACAGTGATATTGAGAATTTCAACCTGCATTATATGCTCCTCGGTTATTACCACATTGACCACCTCGGGAACATAAACTTTTTTCCCACAAGAATATTGGGCGCGCGTACTCTCACGTGTTGTTGGCACAACAAGCGAGGGGATCGATTGCGCCTCCTGTTCTCCCAGTTGGGGAATGGTTTTCCTGTATTTTTTGACAGCTGCTTGTTGTTTGCTCGAGCTCGAGCTCGCCTCCCTCTGTAGACGTGCTCGATTTAACTTCCTGATCTGGCGCTCATAGTCTGTGTCAACAGGCTTCGGAGCTGGTGGTTGAGCCATACGAATGAAGTGGTCAATCGTTTCCTCAGGCACTTTCTCCCTTGGCGGCGGTGGCGGTTTCGGTGCAAAATGGGCTTCCACCTCGGCCTTCGATATGGCTACGTTTTCCTCCTCGGACTTGTCATAAGGCCTCTGCTGAAGAGGCGCGAGGCTTGGACCATATTTATATCGCTTGCCTCCGTCTGTACTTCTTGTACTACCTCGACTCATACCGCTACGCACCATAGCTGCGGGGTGTCTCTTCTTCGATTGCTTAGGCGGCGGAGACGGCTGACGTGGCTGAGTTGGACGAGGAGGAGTGGCCTGAAGCTGTGCCGGACTTGGAGGAGGAGTGGCCTGAAGTTGTGCCGGACTTGGAGGAAGAGTGGACGTCTGACGCTGTGTCGGACTTGGAGGAGGAGTGGCCTGACACTTTGTCGGAGTTGGAGGAGGAGGAGTGGCCTGACACTTTTCCGGACTTGGAGGAGGAGGAGTGGCCTCACGCGTTGGTGGACTTGGAGGGGCGGGAGTCTGCTGACTCGGTGGAGGACTTCGACGAGGAGTCGGGTGACGCGGTGTCGGTGGCCTTTGAAAGACGATGCAATCCTTTCTCCGTAGGATGACACGATGTATGGCCTCTCCCAATGTGTGCTCGTCATCACCTCCAGGAATGTCAAGCTGTAGCTCCAAATATGGGTCCACCACCTCATCAACCAAGACACGAGCATAGCCCGTTGGAATCGGGTTGCAATGGAAGGTTGCCTCGGGGGGATTTGAAAAAGCAACGGCGTCCGCCACCTTCATGGATATGTTCTTCATTTTGAAGTGTAGCTCGCTCTTAGTGTTCTCCGTGATGTCATCCACGGGGTATCTATCCAGCATTGCGTCGCCCGGGGCGGAACCCACGCTGCTTCTCGGCATGGATGGGGCGGTGCTATAATCATACCATAGGCTAGCTTCTAGGGTTTAGCCTCCTTGATCTCATGGTAGATCCACTCTTGTACTACCCATATCATCAATATTAATCAAGCAGGATGTAGGGTTTTACCTCCATCAAGAGGGCCCAAACCTGGGTAAAACATCGTGTCCCTTGTCTCCTGTTACCATCCGGCCTAGACGCACAGTTTGGGACCCCCTACCCGAGATCCACCGGTTTTGACACCGACATTGGTGCTTTCATTGAGAGTTCCACTGTGCCGTCGCAATCAGGAAGGACACCGACATTGGTGCTTTCATCTCGGCATGGAGTGAACCCACGCTGCTTCTCATCCGCTAGCTGCTGCAGCTGCTCAGACCCCCTTTGCTGGCTAAGTGAGTCGATCTGCTCCTGCTGCCGCTGGAATTTGACTGCCAAGTCCGCTTGACTTGTGAGGGAGTCCTGGATTAGGGGGTGTTTAGATAGCCGGACTATACCATCAGCCGGACTCCAGGACTATGAAGATACAAGATTGAAGACTTCGTCCCGTGTCCGGATGGGACTTTCCTTGGCGTGGAAGGCAAGCTTGGCGATGCGGATATTCAAGATCTCCTACCATTGTAATCGACTCTGTGTAACCCTAACCCTCTCCGGTGTCTATATAAACCGGAGGGTTTTAGTTCGTAGGACAACTTCATCATACAACAATCATACCATATGCTAGCTTCTAGGGTTTAGCCTCCTTGATCTCGTGGTAGATCTACTCTTGTACTACCCATATCATCAATATTAATCAAGCAGGATGTAGGGTTTTACCTCCATCAAGAGGGCCCGAACCTGGGTAAAACATCGTGTCCCTTGTCTCCTGTTACCATCCGGCCTAGACGCACAGTTTGGGACCCCCTACCCGAGATCCGCCGGTTTTGACACCGACATTGGTGCTTTCATTGAGAGTTCCACTGTGCCGTCGCAATCAGGAAGGATGCCTCCGCCCGTCTTTAAAGACGGCGCCGTCGCTAAGGGAGCCTTGGCTGTCAGCCAAACTCTCCGGCTAGGTGGTTTCCTCATGACCGCCTGTTCGGCCGTTGCGCCGACGGTGACCTCTCGGGTCATCAAAAACAACCTTCACGTCAGTTCGGAACTTGTCGAGCAGCTAGATCCAATGGAGCTCTCTTCCGTAAACGAGCTCTTGGATCGCATCGCCGCCCTGGGGGTCACTACGGATTACGACCAGGTTGGGCTTAAACCCGATCTAAGAGAAATTAACTCTCCCCAAGTCACCCACCACGTCGCCGTGGTAGAGGCGCAGTGCGGCGACCCTTCATCTATTTTAAGGACTAGCTACGTCAGAATTCCCGACCCCTCCAAGCCGGATACCCGCAGAGCGGAGGATGTAACTCAAGACCTGAGCTTAGAATCAGGCAACGGGCTAGACTCATTGGACAACATCCAAGAATCCGAACTTCAGAGTTCGGAAGCTCTTCGGCCTCTGAATCTTAGATTGGGTGAGGTTTCAGATTCAACGACACCCGCCCACCCGAACATAAGCGATCTTTCCCAAATAAGGCAAAGGCCCGAGGAAACAATACATCATTACTGGGCCAGATTCTTCCTGGTTATGAACAGGATAAAGGATTGCCGCGAGGGAGACGCAATCTCAATCTTCTGCAGTAATTGCACGGACGAGGGAATCCTCAACGCCATAAGTCATCGTGATATTACACGCTTCGCTGACTTGGCGTCCATAGTACAAAAGTACTGTGCGATGGAAAGCGCCTGGAAAACCGAAATAAAATTTTGGGATAATCCAGCCCTGAATAGCAATCTCGTCCGAAATAAGAGGGTGCATCATCGTCAGACACCCGGGTTAAACACCAAAAAACCAAAACCCTCTACAGAGCATGGAACCGTACTGGAAAGATGGCTTGATGGACCCTGTAAAATTCATAGTACAGAGGACGCCACACCAACTCACAGCCTTAGAGCATGTTGGATACTCCGGCAGGTGGCCAAAATTGGCGAGGACCTCTTAATTTTGGAGGCCGCAGAAAGCCACCCCGGGGACACCGTTACCATTCTCACAGTCTTCGAGACTTTCGCATCAAACAATATCCAAAAAAGAACACTCTGCAGCCTTGCCGAAGTCTATCAAGTAGCAACAATAAACCCATGGAGCGACACAGCTATTACCTTCAACACAAGTGATGAACCTAAATTCCAAACAGCCCGAGCACCAGCCGCATTGGTCCTCAGTCCAATAGTGGACGAATTTCGCCTCACCAAGGTACTCATGGATGGAGGCAGTGGATTGAACCTCATTTATGAGGAAACCCTTCAAAAAAAGGGATTAGACTGGAACCGCATCGAGCAAAGCAGCACAACCTTTAGAGGAATAATCCCCAGTCAGGAAGCGCGCTGCACAGGAAAGATTACACTAGATGTGGTGTTCGGCACGCCGGATAATTATAGGTCCGAAGAGGTCACGTTTCAGGTGGCCCCGTTCTGTAGCGGATATCACGCCCTACTATGGTGGGAAGCATTTACAATCTTCCAAGCAATACCCCATTACGGGTACATGAAGCTCAAGATGCCCGGGCCGAACGGAATTATCACTCTCGCTAGTGATCCGGACATAGCGCTCCGCGCCAAGAACAAGACAGCCGCATTGGCCCTTGAGGCACTATCCGAAGCCTTAGCGGCTGAGGAACTGACTGCGCTGCGCTCCACGGTTAACAGGGATTATGTGATACTCGACAAGAGATCCAAGTCCACATCCTTCAAGCCAGCGGACGAAATAGTCAAATTCCAGGTCCATCCAACAGACCCCAATAAAATAGCTTCCATCGGGGCACGATTAAACCCTGATGTGGACGCCGCACTGCGAGAATTTCTACGCGAAAATTGGGACATCTTCTCCTGGCACCCTTCAGACATGCCAGGAATCCCACGCAGCCTGGCCGAACATAGCTTAAATATCCTAAAAGGATTCAAACCTGTCAAGCAAGCCCTTCGGCGTTTTTCCGAACCCAAGAGAAAAGCCATGGGAGAGGAGCTAGCCAAGCTATTGGAGGCCGGATTCATTAGAGACATTAAACATCCGACTGGCTAGCAAACCTGGTGATGGTACCAAAGAAGGACAAATCCTGGCGCCTGTGTGTTGATTTTAAAGACCTTAACAAGGCTTGCCCAAAGGATCCCTTCCCTCTCCCCCGTATCGATCAAATTATCGATGCCATCGCAGGACACGATTCGTTGTGTTTCCTCGACGCATACTCCGGTTACCATCAAATCAAGGTGGCAGAATCAGACCAAGCCGCAACGGCATTCATCACACCATACGGCCCATTCTGCTTCAACACAATGCCCTTCGGGCTGAAAAACGCCGGCGCAACATATCAGCGCATGATTCAGACATGTCTGGCAAACCAGATCGGCAAGACAGTGGAGGCGTACGTGGATGATGTGGTCGTTAAAACAAGACATGTCGAATCTCTAGTAGACGACTTGAGGCTAACATTCGATAACCTCCGAAAATACGACATCAAGCTCAACCCGGAAAAATGCGTTTTCGGCGTTCCAGCCGGAAAGCTCTTGGGCTTCATTGTATCTGGTAGAGGAATTGAAGCAAATCCAGCCAAGATCCGAGCCTTGTCGCAATTGGATATCCCAAAGGACCTCAAACAATTACAAAAATTAACCGGATGCGTGGCGGCTCTAAGCCGCTTTATCTCCCGCTTGGGAGAAAAGGCACTGCCCCTTTATCGCCTCCTTTGGCGCACCAAACACTTTGAGTGGACGGATGCTGCCACGGCCGGACTCGATGCAATAAAAGCCATATTGGGAACAAACCCAGTCCTGGCCGCGCCAAACACCGGCGAACCAATGCTATTGTACATTGCAGCAACCCATCAAGTTGTCAGCGCAGTGCTCGTCGTCGAGCGGGAAATGGACGGACACAAATTCCCCCTTCAAAGGCCGGTCTACTACGTGTCCACTGTCCTCACTCCATGCAAATCACGGTACCCGCATTATCAAAAGATTGCATACGCGGTATTCATGGCATCCCGGAAGCTACGACACTACTTTCAAGAGTGCTCGATAACAGTAGCCTCGGAAGTACCACTCAACGATATTATAAACAACCGCGACGCAACGGGCCGGATCGAAAAATGGGCCATTGATCTCCTCCCGTTCGATATAATCTGTAAGCCACGGCGAGCAATTAAGTCGCAAGTTTTGGCCGACTTCGTCGCAGAATGGACGGAGGCCGAGCTCCCTAAAGAGTACAACACATATTCAAACTGGATCATGCATTTCGACGGCTCCAAAATGTTGGCCGGACTAGGGGCTGTCGTCGTCTTGATGTCCCCCACATGAGACACAGTTCAATATGTGCTCCAGATCATGTACACGGACTCCAACAATGCAGCCGAATATGAGGCCCTCCTACATGGTCTCCGGATGGCAGTATCCATGGGCATTCAACGCCTAGAGGTACGCGGGGATTCGAACCTCGCGATATCCCAAATAAATGGAGACTCCGACGCCAAGGATCCAAAAATGGCAGCTTACCGCAACGCCGTCCTAAAAATGTCAGCTCGGTTCGAAGGGCTGGAGTTTCATCATATAGCCCGAGAAAACAATCAGGCAGCGGATGTCCTAGCACGCATTGGAGCAAAACGCGATGCAGTCCCCCCCCAACATCTTTTTAGAAAGACTGTTCAAGCCATCCGTAGTATGGGAGGGGGAACCCGCAGATAACAGCCCGGACCTGACCGCAGCACTAGACGCCGAACAATCTGACATAATTGGAGGCTCTGCCACCGAAATTACACCTTCAGCCCACGTAATAATGGCGGTCATCGCCCCGTGGACAGAACCATTCCTAGCCTACCTTACTAGGCAGGAACTCCCACGGGACCAAAACGAGGCACGCTGCATAGTGCGGCGATCTAAAGCCTATAAAGTCCACGAGGGAGAGCTTTATAAGAAAAGCACTACCGGAGTCCTTCAAAGGTGCATCTCCGAAGAGGAAGGGCGGAACCTGCTGGCTAAAATCCATGCCGGACTCGGTGGCCACCACGCTGCAGCTCGGTCCCTTGTAAGCAAGGCTTTCCGTACAGGCTTTTACTGGCCGACGGCCCGGGCAGACGCTCAAGACTTGGTCCAACGATGCGTCGGTTGCCAGATTTTTGCAAACCAAAGCCATATGCCACCCACCGCCTTCCGAACTATCCCCATCACTTGGCCTTTCGCGGTCTGGGGGCTTGACATGGTTGGACCCCTTAAAGGCGGAACCCACAAGAAAAAATACTTACTGGTCATGGTGGATAAGTTCACCAGATGGATAGAAGCCAAGCCTGTTAAGACGGCCGAATCCGGACCTATGATAGACTTCATATCCGGGGTTGTACACCGTTACGGCGTCCCCCACAGCATCATCACCGATAACGGCACAAATTTTACTACCGACGAGGTAAAACTCTGGTGCAAAAACATGGGCATCAAGCTCGATTATGCTTCCGTCTATCACCCACAAACTAACGGCCAGGTCGAACGTGCAAATGGTCTTATCATGAGCGGCATTAAACCCAGACTAGTGCAGTCCCTCAAGGAATCTAACATGCACTGGGTAGAGGAGCTCGACTCCGTACTCTGGGGGCTGCGGTGTAGGATTTAGAAGTAGGTGTGTCTAGAGGGGGGTGATTAGACACTTAGTGCTAAAGTTGCAGTTTTTAAGCCTTTTCGGTTTGAGTGGAGTTTTAGGCACAATTTCAACATACACAATACATATCAAGCAAGCATGCAAAGAGTATATGAGCAGCGGAATATAAAGCATGCAACTTGCAAGAATGTAAAGGGAAGGGTTTGGAGAATTCAAACGCAATTGGAGACACGGATGTTTTTCCCGTGGTTCGGATAGGTGGTGCTATCCTACATCCACGTTGATGGAGACTTCAACCCACGAAGGGTAACGGTTGCGCGAGTCCACGGAGGGCTCCACCCACGAAGGGTCCATGAAGAAGCAACCTTGTCTATCCCACCATGGCCATCGCCCACGAAGGACTTGCCTCACTAGCGGTAGATCTTCACGAAGTAGGCGATCTCCTTGCCCTTACAAACTCCTTGGTTCAACTCCACAATCTTGTCGGAGGATCCCAAGTGACACCTAGCCAATCTAGGAGACACCACTCTCCAAGAAGTAACAAATGGTGTGTTGATGATGAACTCCTTGCTCTTGTGCTTCAAATGATAGTCTCCCCAACACTCAACTCTCTCTCATAGGATTTGGATTTGGTGGAAAGAAGATTTGAGTGGAAAGCAACTTGGGAAGTCTAGAGATCAAGATTCATATGGTAGGAATGGAATATCTTGGTCTCAACACATGAGTAGGTGGTTCTCTCTCAGAACATATGAGTTGGAAGTGTAGATGTGTTCTGATGGCTCTCTCCACGAATGAAGAGGAGGTGGAGGGGTATATATAGCCTCCACACAAAATCCAACCGTTACACACAATTTACCAATCTCGGTGGGACCGAATCAACAAACTCGGTCGGACCGAAAAGGTAAACCTAGTGACCGTTAGAGATTTTCGGTGGGACTGACATGCAACTCGGTAGGACCGATATGGTTCGGGTTAGGGCATAACGTAATCTCGGTGAGACCGATTACAAAAACTCGGTGAGACCGATTTTGGTAATAAGCTAACCAGAGAGTTGGTCAGGCAAACTCGGTGGGACCGATTACTAAACTCGGTTGGACCGATTTTGGTAATGAGTTAACCAGAGAGTTTGCATTGTAATCTCGGTAGTACCGATTGCCTAAACTCGGTGAGACCGATTTTGACAATGGACATACATAATGAGATTGCAATCCCATCTCGGTGAGACCGAGATCCCTATCGGTAGAACCGATTTGCTAGGGTTTGGCAATGGCTTATGACATGTGAAACTCGGTGGTGCCGGATAGAAAGAATCAGTAGGACCGAGTTTGACTTTGGGTTTGGGTCATATGTGGAAATGGGAAAGTAGCTGAGGGTTTTGGAGCATATCAACAAGCACATGGAGCAAAAGGCTCATTAAGCAACACCTCATCCCTTCTTAATAGTATTGGATTTTCCTATGGACTCAATGTGATCTTGGATCACTAAAAGTGTAAAATGAAGAGTCCCGAGCTTGAAGCTTTAGCCAATCCTTTGTCCTTAGCATCTTGAAGGAGTTCCCACAACCTTTAGTCCATGCCACTCCATTGTTGAACTTATCTGAAATATACTAGATAAAAGTATTAGTCCAACAAGAGATATGTTGACATTAATTACCAAAACCACCTGGAGAGCATTTGTGCTTTCATGCGGACCACGCCGAATCGCACCACCGGATACACACCATTCTTTATGGTGTACGGCGCAGAGGCAGTTCTGCCTTGCGACATAATTCATGACTCACCTCGAGTGCGCATGTACGAAGAAAGAGAAGCCGAGCTCGATCGGCAGGACAACTTGGACGCCTTGGAGGAGGAGCGTGACGTGGCAAAAGCCCGTTCCGCATTCTATCAACAGCAGGCTCGAAGATATCAAAGCAGAGAAGTACGGGCCAAAAATTACAATGTTGGCGAACTAGTTCTACGCCTGCCGGATTAGAAAAAGGACAAACTCAAGCCCAAGTGGGAAGGTCCCTTCATAATCGACCAAGTCCTGACTGGTGGAGCGTACCTCCTGCGAGATGCGTCGGATAACCGACTCGAGCCGAACCCATGGAACGCACCCTGTCTCCGAAGATTCTATGCCTAGCGCTGGACTCTGTGTTCGTCTCCTCCCCGTGTCCATTTTTTACATTTTTTGTCTTACATACCTCTCCTTCCCCCGTTTTTTCTTTTTCTTCTTTCTTATAGCCCTTAAAGGCTCAACAAGTGACGCGCTACTCGCGCTCACTGCACCTGGGGGCTTCTTTAAACAGAAGCTTATTTATACGGGCTTCACGCCCAACACATGCGTCAAACTTCCGCATGTACCTTTTATTCACCATTATATGCATCGATATGACTTAAGTTTTGGCCAAGCTGGGTTGCCTGGCTCCTGTGCTTACCCCTACGTTCCCGATTGTTCGGCTATGCGGTAAAGGGAGCACCTCTGCGATTGTTACTGCCGGATCAGCCGGATGTGTACCTCAGACTGGGTGAAGCCGAAAGCTAGCGTTCTTAAGGGAATATTCGGTCGGTGAACTAAAAGATGACCTTTTTTACTTATTCATATACATGCCCCCAGATGATTTTCCTGCATTTGCAGTCCGGACATGCACTTTAGGGCATGCCTCCGAGAGAAAGGAACCCCTAATGGAACTATTCTCTCTGGAAGATGTTTCTTACTAACCATGTAATATAACATAACTAGTTGGGCACTTGTCTGATAAAGCACTAATGACCCCTACGCCTGGTCTCCATGCATACCCCGGTTCATACATAACCGGTAGGGTATTCGGACACACTCCGGACCGTCAGGTCCCGAGGTCGAAGCAAAAAGGTCGGCAATGACAAGCGATCTACAATCCGGCTAGAAGGCATTACACATGTCAATTAAAAATTACATAGTCACTCTGACTGATTGTATTCCTCTTCTATACCATCCAACAGGCTGTCTAATTTACAGTCCTTTTGGGAATACTTTGCGGCCAATTCTACTTGGCCGTATACTAAGCTTACAGGGATCTCCTTCCCATCAGCCCCACAGGTCCGACCTCGGCCATGTGGTTTGGGTCAGCCTTTGTGTACCGCGTCTTCACCATGGCCCAGGCCTCCCTAGCGCCTTGGCGACAGGCCGAAATCTTCCACAACCAGAAGCGCCGCCGCGCTCCCTTCAGCTTCTCCGCACGCTCTCCAAGGCCCTCGAGCCTGGGGAGGGATGGCCATAAGGCTTGGACAACGCCCTGCATCGCCTGCCGAACTCGCTCGTGCAGTTGCGAGAGCTCGGGAAGAGGGTCATCTTTTGAACCAGGCATCTCCTCTGCAGGACGACCTGTTAGCATACCTACAGACATAACTCTTTTAGTCGACTTCCCCGCCGAACTCCCTTTAAAGAGTTCGTTTAAGCACTTACTATATATGCCACGGCGAAGCCGTCGATTCTCCTTAGTGGAGTCCGACAGCTGGGCCCGAACATCCTTTAGTTCAACGCCCAGCTTGGTGTTGGCATCTTGGAGATTGTTCTTCTCCTGCCTCACCTTTGTCAGCACGCTCTCACCAGCCTTCAGCTGGCGTAGGAGTTGTTGCTTTTCCGGATTTAATCCGGCGCCATCTGCAATTTTCTTTGTCAAATTCGCGCCCATGCCGCACTTTGCAACATATTTATCTTTCGAAGCGTAAATTACCAGAGGGGGTCTCTTTGGGCTCCCCTGCAGCGGCTAGTGCGGCCTCAAGTTGGGCTTTGCACTCTTCCAGCTCCTGGGATAGTAGGGTATTCTTTTCTGTAAGAACCTGCATAACGAATGATCCTTAAATCAGTTATTCTAACTGTTTCAAGTCTCGGGGGCTACTGGTATATATATATATATATATATATATATATATATATATATATATATATATATATATATATATATATATATACCAAAATTTTCTTACACGTATGTCTTTTACATATTGCTCCGTGGCTCTGGCTAAACCATTTTGAGCGGCACGGAGGTACGCATCTCCCGAATTGAAGGCATCCAATGCCTCTTTGGAGAAACAAGCATCGCGGAGAACTGTCCGGCGACGCCTGTGGTTCATGGCACTCTCCACCTCGAAATTGGTGGCAGACAGCCTATCCGCATCCTGTGTCGGAGGAGCGTCCGGTGCGCGCCTTGTGTTCGCCGCCGCATCCGGGCTAGGCATTGGAGCGTGGCTGGTGGAGGCGCGATTGGCAACCTCTCCAGATATAGTCCGGCGAGGTCTCTTCGTCCTGAATAGAGCACGAGCGTTAATATGCCCTGAAGGGATAACACCAGAGAAATAGATGGTGCGTTATACCTTTGCGTCGGCGTCTCAGTCCGGACTACATTCCTTTTTACCCCATGGGGCCCTGCGACCCCTCGCTGGCTATCCGCCGCAGGTTCGGCCTCCCGCCTCGGAAACCTCCCCTGCAAAACACGGCTGTCGTTAGAAAAACTGAAATGCATGAGAATGGAATCCTTCTCAAGGGAATGAGACCCCGGTCTCTATCACCTGGGAGGCCGGGATTAACCCTGGGTAATCGGCCGTAATGGCCACCAAGGTATTGTCCTTGCTTAGCTGATGAAACACCCCGTTAATTAGATCCACCGATATGTACAGATCCTCTTCAGAGTCCGGATCGAGGGAACGTTCTGGATCCTCGGGCTGTGGGACGACTGTTTATATCCTTTACTTCCTGACGCAGTTCCTGCGTCGAAGTCGTTAGACTACATATTTAATCATGGGAGTATAAAGCGGATGGGCGAGCAAAATCGTCCACTTACCCAACTCGGAGGATTATACATAGTAAATCCGCCCTGCGGGTTGACGCGGAGGAATTCCTCCTCTTCTTCCTTGTACAAAGAGGATAAGATCTTTACTAGAGCGGCAGCCGAGGCCAGCCCCTTACGACCGTAACGGGTGGCGTCATCCTCCCCATTAAAATCCCACATGGGGTGGCCTCTATATTGAAGTGGCTGCACCCCCCGCATAATGCATGCGGCCATGACTCCAATCATGGTTAGTCCGGAATGAGCCAATAGTCTTATCCGGCCCATCAGGTAAAGGACGGCCATGTCACTTTCTCTCTGAGAGCTCCGCAGACGCCAGCTTAAGCGTTTCTTTAATGGAGCACAACTGAACTCGGGGATACCGGCCCGGATAGGATCCGGTAGCGGGACATCATCTATATAAAACCATTCCGAAGGCCACTCCTCGGACGCCTTCTTTGGGGTTCCGGATAGGTATCTGGTCCCGGCGATGCGCCACACTTCGGCTCCGCCCACTTGATATATAGACCCCTCTTGAGAACGGGGCACCAGGCAGAATATCCTCTTCCACAGCGCGAAATGAGCCTCAACACCCAAGAATAGCTCGCAAAGGGCGACGAAGCCCGCGACATGCAATATAGAGGCGGGCGGGAGATTGTGCAGCTGGAGGCCATAGAACTCTAGAAGCCCACGGAGAAATGGGTGAATTGGAAATCCCAGTCCCCTTATTAGATAAGGGACGAGGCACACCCGCTCTCCTTTGGAGGGATTGCGGGTGCTCTCCGCTTGTTTTCCGCCATTATAGGTGGCGAGTCCGGCTCGGACCGGGACCATATAGGCCTGAGGGAGGAATCCCTTGGCCTGAAGCGACACTTACTCGCTGTGCGGGATGGAGCACCTCTCCCAGTCTCCAGGTTTAGGACCGTAAGGGCGAGAGGAGGAGCTGCGACGGCTGGCCATGTTGGAATGGACCTTTGCTAGAGGCGCTCTGATGATTACTCACGGAGAGGAGAAGGTGTGGATTGGATCTGAATCCCCATCCCGTTAAATAGGCGGCTCGTTTATGCGGCTAGGGGTGTGGATGTAAAAACACCCCGACTTTTCGCATTCATTTGACACATGGGAGACGACCATTATTGGGCGTGGAAGCCAAGGAGCGCTAAATTACAAAAATCGGACATTATTTCAATAGGTACACATAATTTGGAGAAGAACCCGCCTTGCAATGCCGAAGACAATCTGCGCGCCGGACCCATCGTCATTGAAGCCTGGTTCGGGGGCTACTGAGGGAGTCCTGGATTAGGGGGTGTTTGGATAGCCGGACTATACCATCAGCCGGACTCCAGGACTATGAAGATACAAGATTGAAGACTTCGTCCAGTGTCCGGATGGGACTTTCCTTGGCGTGGAAGGCAAGCTTGGCGATGCGGATATTCAAGATCTCCTACCATTGTAACCGACTTTGTGTAACCCTAACCCTCTCCGGTGTCTATATAAACCGGAGGGTTTTAGTCCGTAGGACAACTTCATCATACAACAATCATACCATAGGCTAGCTTCTAGGGTTTAGCCTCCTTGATCTCGTGGTAGATCTACTCTTGTACTACCCATATCATCAATATTAATCAAGCAGGACGTAGGGTTTTACCTCCATCAAGAGGGCCCGAACCTGGGTAAAACATCGTGTCCCTTGTCTCCTGTTACCATCCGGCCTAGACGCACAGTTCGGGACCCCCTACCCGAGATCCGCCTGTTTTGACACCGACAACTTGCTTCTAGGCCTTGAAGGCGTTCATAGTCCCGCTTCCTCTACTCCTCCTCCATCTTCCTCTTCTTCTCCTCCGCAATCTTCTTTCTCGCACGGGTTCTGTAGTCGGCGTTCCAGTCCGAAAACCCCTCATACCACGGAATAGCGCCCTTGCCTCGTGTTCTTCCCTGGTGTTCAGGATTTCCTAGGGCACACGTAAGCTCGTCGTTCTCTCTGTTGGGATGGAACACCCCCGATCGAGCCTCTTCTATTGCAACAAGTATCGCATCGTCGGCTCCGTTCAGACATGCCTTCGTCGAAACTTTGCTTGTCTTCGGGTCCAACTCCCCCCATGCGCATAGAACCAAGTCCTGCACCTGGGGGGCCAGCTCTTAGTAACCGGAGTGACACCTGCATCCTCCATCTCTTTCTCAGACTTATCCCACTTAGGCATTGCCACCGCGTAGCCACCTGGCCCCAGCTTATGGAACTTATCCTTTTTTTCGGTATTCTTCTTGTTTATTCTCGACCGTTCCTTAGCTAATTCCAAATCCTAGAATTTCATGAAATCGTCCCAATAAGCACTTTGGTTCTCTAGTGTTCCCACGAATACTGGAGTCTTCCTTCCTCCCTTGACGTACTTGTCCCATACATGATTCTTGAGGTTCTTGAATGCAACCGCCATCTTCCTAAGAGCAGCGTCCTTGACTTTCTGCACATCTGCTTCTGTGAAATGATCTGATAGGGTGAAATGTTCCATGAGAGTATCCCAAAGCAGACCTTTTTGTCTGTTGTCGACAAAAGTAACATCTGGACGTGGCTTTGCTGGCTCTCTCCATTCTTGAAGGGAGATCGGGAGTTGGTCCTTCACAAGAACTCCGCACTGACGAACGAACTTGTCCGCAATCTTCTTAGGCACTAATGGTTCACCATTATGTCTGATTGCCTCGATATTGTACTTTACGCCCTCCTTCAACTTTTTGTTCGGGCCTCGTTTTGTCCTGTTGTCTGAAGATTTGCTCGATCCGGATGGCTGAAAGAAGAAAGATCGATTCGTTAATATACCTTCAAGTCATTTAAAACATGTGATGATCATCAGATGCCCGCTTATATAAATATATATACCTCGCCGGTCTTTGTTGTTTCAAGATCAACATTTTCTTCGTCATCATCATAATCATAGTTCATGACTTCATCAATTCGGTCATCGCGATCGAATATCATATCACCCTCCCCGGTGTTGTTTAGAAATTCGGAGCCGTCATAATCTTCTTCATTCTGATCATCATCTGGCCCGCGAGGATGGCGTATCATATCGAACATGGAATGTTCTCCCTCTCTGTCGGTATTGTCTGCCATAGCTTTTATTTAACTAATACAAAAGAAATATAAAGCAATTTAGTATTCAAATTACATCATCTCGAATAATAGATATAATCTTGAATACATCGTCTCGAATAATAGATATAATCTCGAATACATTGTCTCGAATAATATATAATCTCGAAGACATAGTCTCGAATATTATATATCTAATACATCACTGGCTAGCTAGGTAGCTAATTAATAAAGATCGAATACTATAGAAGAATCTAGAACACTCGTGGTTCTTGTGGCGCGGGCGGTGGACACCCAAAGCAAAGGAACCCTCACAGGATCATAGCTGAAGTGAGATCCCTGAAGAAACTGCCAGGTATTGGAGAACCTGCCGCCCTCTAATGCAACCACGTAGCGATGGACGTGCTCGTCCTCCTCCCTGACACCGCGACGTACCACCTCCGGCGGGGCCGGCTCCCTCCGCACCGAAACTGGCCACGCGAACGCCACCAAACGAGATCAGGGTCGACGAAGGGACCCGGGGCCAGGTTCCTCATCAAGCGGCGCGCCCCTCCAGGCAGCACCTCCCAGTGCCAGCCCGGCGGAGCCCAGTACCGGACATGGGTCAGCCGGACGTCGTCGTGGACGGGTCGACGGCGAGGATGCGGGCCGGGCATCGTCGAGAACAAATACTAGCTATATGCCCACAAAAAGTAACATTTTTTTAATGATTGGATTTTGATAACTAAAATTTCTAACATTTCTATATAACTAACATTTCTATAACATTTCTAACAATGCTATATATAACTATTTCTATAACTGAAAAACAGAAAATTTTCTAACAATTCTAACTTTTTTATAACTATTTCTATAACTAAAAAACAGAAAAATTTCTAACAATTCTAACAATTCTAACATTTCTAACTATTCTAACAACTCTAACATTTCTAACTATTTCTAAAAACTAGAAAAATTTCTAACAATTCTAACTTTTTTTATAACTATTTCTATAACTAAAAAACAAAAAAATTTCTAACATTTCTAACATTTCTAACTATTCTAACAATTCTAACATTTCTAACTATTTCTAAAAAACAGAAAAATTTCTAACAATTTCTAAAAAACAGAAAATTTTCTAACTATTTGTATAACTAAAAAACAAATAATGTATGTGTGTGTGTGCGCGCTCACTGACCGATGAGGCGAGAGGCGACGGGGGGCGGCGACGGGGAGGCGACGGGCGCGGCGATGACGGGGATGGCGACGACGGGGACAGGGACGGGGCGGCAACGACGGGGACGGGGACGTACGGGCCGGGGCGGCGACGACGACGGGGACGTACGGGGGGCGGTGGCGACGGGGACAGGGACGACGCGGGACGGGCTGGGACGGGGCGGCGGTGACGACGGGGACGGGGACGACGGGGTGGCGACGACGTACAGGGACGGGGCGGCGACGGGGGTGACGAGGGATATGGAGACGTACGGGGGCGGCGGGCGACGGTGCAGAGGAGAAGAAGCAGATGAGAAACTGAAATTTTCGTAAGTGTTGTTTATATAGGAGGGGCCTTTAGTACCGGTTGGAGTCACCAAACGGTACTAAAGGCCTGTTTTGGCCTGGCCAAGCGGCGGGAAGGCACCCCCTTTAGTACCGGTTAGTGCCACCAACCGGTACTAAAGGGGGGCCTTTAGTACTGGTTGGAGCCACCAACCAGTACTAAAGGGGGTGCGCTGGCGCACGTGCGGTGCGGCAAGTTTAGTCCCACCTCGCTAGCCGAGGGGCGTCCGCACTTGTTTATAAACCCCCGTGCGGTAGCTCTCTCGAGCTCCTCTCCAAAGCAGGCCTACTGGGCCTATATGATCTGTGCTGCCCTGTGGGCCTACCGGGCCTTTGCGGGCCTGCGTCTTGGCCCAACAACAGGTTGGGTTTCTAGTCGTATGCAGGCCGCTCTGGCCTAGTAGGCGGGCTTTTTTTTAATTTTTTTGCTTTATTTATTTTTGAGTTTTTTTTTTGTGTATTTAGAGTTTCTTTGTGAATATTTTTGCTTTAGGTACAAAAAATTACAAACTTTCTGTTAGTGCCTGTAGTTTTCAAATTTGAATAGTTTAAATTTTGAATTATTTGAAATTAGTGTGAATCACTAGTTTGTGAATAACTTAACTTTAAAAATCAGTAAAGGCATGAAAGAATTTGTTTGCACATAAAATGTCTTCGTGTTTCAAATGCCAAAACACATAACTAACCTAACTATTACAGAGATTCCCTTCTGGGTGTGAAACACAGAAGAAAGTGACGATAGTGAAGCTGATCACATCCCAGATCTTTGGGTGTGAAACTTTTTCTTCGCGTGTGTCCCTTTGCGCCGTAACCATGGAAAATCTTCATCATTTAACGGGATGCCCGGGTCAATATTCACTGTGAATGGAGCAATTTCATCAAACTTTTCATAATCTTATGACTTGTCTATCTTGTCATCCACTCCCACGATGTTTCTCTTTCCAGAAAGAACTATATGCCGCTTTGGCTCATCGTACGATGCATTCGCTTCCTTATCTTTTCTTTTTCTTGGCTTGGTAGACATGTCCTTCACATATAAAACCTGTGCCACATCATTGGCTAGGAAGAATGGTTCGTCTGCATACGCAAGATTGTTGAGATCCACTGTTGTCATTCCGTACTGCGGGTCTTCCGTTACCCCGCCTCGTGTCATATTGACCCATTTGCACCGAAACAAAGGGACCTTCAAACCACGTCGATAGTCAAGTTCCCATATGTCCTGTATATAACCATAATATGTTTCCTCTCCCGTCTTGGTTTCTGCATCAAAGCGGACACCACTGTTTTGGTTGGTGCTCTTCTTATCTTGGGTGATCGTGTAAAATGTATTACCATTTATCTCGTACCCTTTGAAAGTCATTATATTCGAAGATGGTAACTGGGACAGCAAGTACAAGTCATCTTCAATAGAGGTGTCATGCATGGTACGTGTCTGCAACCAGCTGGCGAAACTCCTGGTTTGTTCACGTGTAATCCAGTCATCAGACCGCTCCGGGTGTTTGGAGCATAGCAAATTCTTGTGTTCATCCATATACGGAGCCACCAAGGCGGAATTCTGTAGAACTGTGTAGTGTGCTTCAGTGAGATAATGTCCGTCCATACATATTATTTGTTCCCCTCCTAGCGTGCCTTTTCCATCCAGTCTGCCCTTATGCCTCGATTCAGGAACACCAATCGGCTTAAGGTCAGGAATAAAGTCAATACAAAACTCAATGACCTCCTCATTTTCATGGCCCTTGGAGATGCTTCCTTCTGGCCTAGCACGGTTATGAACATATTTCTTTAAGACTCCCATGAACCTCTCAAAGGGGAACATATTGTGTAGAAATACAGGACCCAAAACGTTAATCTCTTCGCATAGGTGAACTAGGACGTGCGTCATGATGTTGAAGAAGGATGGTGGGAATACCAACTCGAAACTGACAAGACATTGCACCAAATCATTCTCTAACCTTGGTATGATTTCTGGATCGATTACCTTCTGAGAGATTGCATTGAGAAATGCACATAGCTTCACAATGGCTAATCGAACGTTTTCCGGTAGAAGCCCCCTCAATGCAACTAGAAGCAGTTGCGTCATAATCACGTGGCAGTCATGAGACTTTAGGTTCTGGAACTTTTTCTCTGCCATGTTTATTATTCCCTTTATATTCGACGAGAAGCCAGACGGTACCTTAATACTGAGCAGGAATTCAAAGAAGATTTCCTTCTCTTCTTTGGTAAGAGCGTAGCTTGCATGACCCTGATGTATGCCGTCTTTTCCGTGCATACGTTGCTGGTCCTCCCGTGCCTCAGGTGTATCTTTTGTCTTCCCATACACGCCTAAGAAGCCAAGCAGGGTCACACAAAGATTCTTCGTCACGTGCATCACGTCGATTGCGGAGTGGGCCTCTAGGTCTTTCCAATAGGGCAGGTCCCAAAATATAGATTTCTTCTTCCACATGGGTGCGCGTCCGTCAGCGTCATTTGGAACAGGTTGTCCACCAGGACCCTTTCCAAAGAACACCTTCAAATCCTTGACCATATCATGTACATCAGCACCAGTACGGTGGCGAGGCTTTGTCCGGTGATCCGCCTCACCTTTGAAATGCTTGCCTTTCTTTCTTACGGGATGCCTGCTCGGAAGAAATTGACGATGTCCCAGGTACACATTCTTCTTACAATTAGCCAAATATATACTGTCGGTATCATCCAAACAGTGCATGTGTGCGCGGTATCCCTTGTTTGTCTGTCCTGAAAGGTTACTGAGAGTAGGCCAATCATTGATGGTCACGAACAGCAACGCCTTTAGGTCAAATTCTTCCCCCATGTGCTCATCCCACGCACGTACACCTGTTCCATTCCACAGTTGTAAGAGTTCTTCAACTAATGGCCTTAGGTACACATCAATGTCATTGCCGGGTTGCTTAGGGCCTTGGATGAGCACTGGCATCATAATGAACTTCCGCTTCATGCACAACCAAGGAGGAAGGTTATACAAACATAGAGTCACAGGCCAGGTGCTATGGTTGCTGCTCTGCTCCCCAAAAGAATTAATGCCATCTGCGCTTAGACCAAACCATACGCTCCTTGCGTCATCTGCAAACTCCTTCCCGTACTTTCTTTCGATTTTTCTCCACTGCGACCCGTCAGCGGGTACTCTCAACTTTCCGTCTTTCTTACGGTCTTCTCTGTGCCATCGCATCGCCTTGGCATGCTCTTTGTTTTGGAACAAACGTTTCAACCGTGGTATTATAGGAGCATACCACATCACCTTGGCAGCAATCTTCTTCCTGGGGCGCTCGCCCTCGACATCACCAGGGTCATCGCGGCTAATCTTATAGCGCAATGCACCGCATACCGGGCAAGCGTTCAAATCCTCGTACTCACCGTTGTAGAGGATGCAATCATTAGGGCATGCATGTATCTTCTGCACCTCTAACCCTAGAGGGCAGACAGCCTTCTTTACTTCGTACGTACTCTCGGGAAATTCGTTGTCCTTTGGAAGCATATCCTTTATCATTACCAACAACTTTCCAAATTCCTTGTCAGATACACCATTCTCTACCTTCCATTGCAGCAATTCCAGTGTGGTGCCCAGCTGTTTCTTGTCACCAACGCAATTCGGGTACAACAATTTTTTGTGATCCTCTAACATGCGCTGCAACTTCTTCTTCTCCAAATCACTTGCGCAGTTTCTCTTTGCATCGACAATGGCCCGACCTAGATCATCAACGGGCTCATATGATGCCTCTTCTTCAGCTTCTTCCCACATTGCCGGCTCAGCTTCTTCCCGCATTACCGGCTCAGCTTCTTCCCCCATTGTTGTATCATCGTATTCAGGGAACCCATGGCCAGGATAGCTGTCGACGTCCTCTTCTTCTTCACTGTCTTCCATCATAACCCCTCTTTCTCCGTGCTTGGTCCAAACATTATAGTGGGGCATGAAACCAGACTCAAACAGGTGGACGTGAATGGTTCTTGACATAGAGTAATTGTGACCATTCTTACAGCCAGCACATGGACAAGGCATAAAACCATCCGCCCGCTTGTTTGGCTCAGCCGCAAGCAGAAAAGTATGCACGCCCTCAACGAACTGGGGAGAGCATCGGTCATCGTACATCCATTGCCGGCTCATCTTCATTACACAACACCGAATAGACCAAATTAATACAAGTTCATACATAAAGTTCATACAACACTTAAATGCAACAAACAAATAACTCTCTAGCTAAAGCATTTAAATGCAACCACAAATGCGATCAAGATCGCAACTAAGGTAACAATTGATCCAACAGCATAATGATACCAAGCCTCACTATCGATGGCATATTTTCTAATCTTTCTAATCTTCAAGCGCATTTTCTCCATCTTGATCTTGTGATCATCGACGACATCGGCAACATGCAACTCCAATTCCATCTTCTCCCCCTCAATTCTTTTCAATTTTTCTTTCAAGTACTCGTTTTCTCTTTCAACTAAATTTAACCTCTCGACAATAGGGTCGGTTGGAATTTCTGGTTCACATACCTCCTAGAAAAAATATCTATGTCAACTTGATGGGCATAATTTGTCATAAA
This sequence comes from Aegilops umbellulata, assembly GCA_032464435.1. Taxonomy (NCBI): domain Eukaryota; kingdom Viridiplantae; phylum Streptophyta; class Magnoliopsida; order Poales; family Poaceae; genus Aegilops; species Aegilops umbellulata. The sequence goes on along the minus strand of CP136060.1, from coordinate 641,746,633 downwards.
CACGAAATGTAACTAGTTTTAAAAGAGAATATATATACCACATCCGAATCATAACAAGGACGAGGGCCGACGGGGACGGATATCAAAACCATGGCACTATATGTATAACAAACAACGTACGGGTAAGATAATTATACGAGTAACTATATATCCAAATCACACAAACATCAATTTTTATATAAAATTTCATGAACAAGAGGCTCACCACAAGGTGGTGCCGGCGACGGGATGGTGCGGGCGATCGACGGTGGTTACGACGGAGATTTAGAAGGCACTAAGTAAACCACACCTACATATGCAAACTAAGTGTTATTTTTTACCTCAAATTGCATATAAATCAAATAGTAGCACATATATATATATATATATATATATATATATTTCCTTCCAAATTACTAAACTCACAAATTAATCACTATATAAAGCATTGCAAGAGCTAATCTAGCAATGAGAGATGAAAGGACAAAGTTGCTAACCTTTGTGATCATTTGAATGGATGGGGGCCTTCAAATCTTGACAAATTTTGGGCAAAATGTGTGATGAGCTCGAGAGGAAGAGGGGAAGAACAGAGAGGAGAGGGGAAAGGGGAATAACAGAGCGAGCTCGGGTGGACGAAGGGTTTATGTAGGACGACCTTTAGTACCTGTTCGTGCCAAGAGCCGGTACTAAAAGTGCTGGAGGGGCCCCAGACTGACAACATCCTGCCACCACTCTCATTAGTACCGGTTCGTGGCATAAACCGGTACTAATGGGAGCGGCCCGGCTAGCCGTTGGAACCGGCACTAATGTACACATTAGTGCCGGCTCTAATTCTAACCGGCACTAATGTGCTTCACGTTTGACCCTTTTCTACTAGTGTTGTAGAGGTCTTCGGCAGCGGTTGTGACGCGGCTCGGTTGCTCTATGGCTTGCCCCATCGCCATCGGCATGACGTTGGCCTAGGTGAAGCAAGTATTGTAGTACGCGTGGTGGGTGTGTTTGGTGGATGTGGATGCTAATTCCTGTGATTGGCATTCTAATGGCCGAAAGGCATTCTATCCGGCTTCTTTGCCGCTTCTTGTTTAATATATGATACGCATGCTCATGCATATTCGAGAAAAATGTTCTAAACCATCCCTACCCATATAAAGAAATTGTGGGAGCGGGACGGCGGGATCTGCTCTGGGCGGTGCGGGACGCGCTACTTTCGCTCATGCAGCAGAACGGCGTTGACCTGATCTTGTGGAGGGCGGGTGAATTATTTCTGTTCTTTATCTTTTCCCTATTCTTAACATTGGCAAACAATCTCAGGATTTCACACATGTGCAATCTTCACACTCAATAATTTCTTGATATAGAGTCGAACCAGAACATGTATCAAGGGACCATGACATATCTAGCATCAGTATCTGAAGATGGCAAGATCTGGTCATGGCATCTGGCTTTTGACAAGTCAGTATCTTCCAAGAAAATTAATCCTGCTCGGCCTCTTCGCTTGGTTCGTTGAGTGTTGGGTCGTGCCATTATCTAACTGGGTGCCCCTCGCGGCCGCCGCCTGGGCGATCATTCAGGTAGCTGTTGTTTCTTTCCCCTGTGTTGGTCAAATCATAAATGGATTCATAGTTCGTTTGATGCCATCTTACTTGTAGTATAGCATGTATAATGTCTCATCTTGATTTCTGAAAGAGAAACAGAGTGTGAACTATAGCTTTTTATTTGTTAGGAAATTCTAATATGTTTTGTTTTGTTAAGTGCTAATAATGATTTTAAAAGTGAGATTAGCAGCAAACAACATTTTATCTAGGCCCCTAATGGTTCCGTTTGTCTTCTTAGTTCTCACCCTTTTGTATCCGTGATGCAGTATGGGGCTGTAGAAGATTTGAACAAAAGATGGAAGCACCTTATACTGAACACAACAGTACAGTATGTGTTGTTCCCTTGCTCTATTTACGTTATTGTTTGTTTATGGAGATAGTCATGCTCATTTTACCTCTATAGTACCTTACAACTCCAATAGAGCCTTGGGAGGGGTTGAACAAACTTTTGATTGAAGTTCGGCCCAACTACATGGAACCGAAACTATCAAGGAAGTTCCAATCTACTGTCAAGGTGAGCTTCTGCCTGAAATTATACTTCATGCTTGGATGCAACTTAGTAGTTGGTAGTTCAAAAGGTTTCGCAAATAACATTAGATTATACTATATGCATTTGATCCATGGAAGTTGATTATGTAGAATCAAATCATTTCAAAATTCCTTTTGATTTTGTTGATTTGAGGTAGACAGTACACCTGCTGCAGTGGACTTCGTCGTCTCATCGGCATGCTCGCCCACGACAGTACACCTGTTGCAGCTCCGGTGAAACACTGGAGCTCATGGCGGCGCTCACGGCGGTGTGCCTCATACTGTACTCAACTAACATATTGATCTTCTACTTCTTTTCTGATCAAACTGGGAATCGTACTATTCTCTTTCTGTCCAGTAAGCCCCACTAATCACTAGGTCTCATTACTCTTTCTATCCGACGTGGCATGCGAGAGCGGAGGATAGAGGTTGCCACGAAATACCCAACCAATGCACTTATCGATCGTTCTCTTATTAGGTAGTCGTTTCAATGAAAGTATATCTGCCGCCTGTTCATTTTTCAATTCACTTTCAATAGACAGTTTGCATTAACTGTTTTTTTTCTGGGAGTTGAAGCAAAGAATTTGTTATGTTTCCTTATGCTGAGAATCTGAAGTGTTTCTTGCTAACTAAGAACCCTGCACAGCTAGATGCTACACTGTCGGCCCTGAATCCTTGGATATTGGGAAGTTTGAAGAAGCATGTGGTGTAGGTATGTTTTTGCAATCAATATATATATATATATATTTATATGCTTCTACAAATTATAAATCATGTATTCGCATGTGGTGTAGGCATGATTTGATAATGTGGCTGTTTGGATGCAAAAATAATAATAAATCGATGCACATTTTTTATGATCAGACGTGGAACGGCCAATGTTTTGTAATGGAGTAGCATCATTAATGCCCAACTGGAACTTTTTTTGTGTGTGTGTGTATTGGGGGGGGGGGCAAACTTTGTATTTATCAACTATTATTGAATTGTCCTGCCTGTGAATCCAATGGATCGTATAGTGGACCTACGACATTGTACTATAATTGTTCTCGGAATGTTCTAAATGTTTGGTGCTTGATAAATATCAAACTTCTAGGCCCTTTCCGAATAAATTTCAGTAGTCAACGGTGTAAGTGTTCTAAAAAAAAGTCAGAGGACCAACCGATGGCCTAAAGTTACATATAATCAATATTTCGTGTTCTCTATTACAATAACAGTGTTTAAAGAAATAGTAATACTAGAGTTGGAAAGCATATTGCGCCTTGGATCATGTCTCATGTCTTTTTTTCTCATTGCCCAAACATTGTTCGTTCTGCTATATGTCCCTTCTTTCAGTCATAAGGTTTATACATGTATTGATTTAACAAGATTAGATTCACAGTTAGTTCTAATGGTGTGACACGGATTGTGTTTGTGGTCTTCCAGTTTTCCTGTTTCTTCCATGCATGTGAAGGACTCGTATCTTACAACCTGAAAACTGAATGTACGTCGTACAAAGGCAGCTTGGCAGTTGTGGCACTCTTATATAGTAGAAAAAATGTTATTTGGTGAAAATAAACATAGCCTGTGCAGTAATAAAAATAAATACATTGATCCACTTCATTTCTGAGATAAATGATTAGTGTTCAGATATAAGAGGAGATCATTTGAATTCGTCTATTGCAGCTACAAATCAATGAACAATTTCAAAAATGGAGCTGCACTGTTGTTTAGTATTAGCCTTCACAACCTTTTCTTATACAATGTTTGATTCTGCAACACAACTCCACGCTGTGACAAGCATTTCACCAATGAACACGTTTTACAAAAAATATCACCGGCCAAGCTTTATTGATTAGGGTTTAGCATAACCGGAACACAAAGAACTTTAAAATTGTGAAATCCAACGCATTCTGCAGCGGGCGTTCTGGACGGCAAGGTGATTGTTGAGGCCTCACATGGAGGCATGACCTTGCTGTTCAATTTGCAGATGGAGCCCATCGACGCTGCTACCTCCGGAAGGTCGCAGAGGAGGCCACCCGAGCTGGACGACGGGGCGTCTTTGGATGTGGAGGAGGTCCGACCAGAGGAGCGGCATGTACTTCCCTTGGTACTGTTTGATGTATCTAAATATGTCTTTGTTAACAAATTTATTTTGTAACTATTATTTATGTTTGTTACTTCCATTCTGATGCTTCCAGACCAAAATTAACGAGCTTTACATACTGGTTTGCTCACTTTTCTTTGTAGAGCAGTCCAACTCATTACCATCTTATGTAGTATCTCTTATATTTGTGCCTTGTATCCTTAGTAGAGCTCAATCATTGATCTGCTTATATCTCCCATCTCCCAGTCTTTGATCCTTATGTTTTAATGGTTCAAATTCACATCGGGGATCATTACCTTGACCAATCTCAGTGACACACTCGAGGAAGATAAAATTATGATGGACCGTATAGCGTTAGGCATAATATACCATTGTTTTTCTGTGATTCCAAAGATGTTAGCAATTACTCCTTCCGACTAAAGTTGTACTAAACTAACGACAAGTCTCAAAATCTTAGTTCAAGTTTCATAACTCAAGAGGTATCCTATACGCTTGAAACTTTTATTAGGAGGTGCTCTCCTTAAATACATGCTTTTGCTCTACCCCCTTTTACTAGCAATTGGATGGTGCTGCCTGAATATTTTGTTCCTAATGCATGCAACACAATACATCCCTTATCTGCATAGATCTGCTTGTTCTTGAATCGGTTCAAATAAATATGATGCTGATTTGGTTCCTTCTACTTCTACAGGTTTGAATACTATGGTCAGATTTTTTCCCCAAGAATCCACAAGTTTTGCTGGTCTTGAAGAATGTATTAAGTTCGTTGCAAACTTAAAGTTCAGAGAAGATATGCAAGGAAGGGCGCCGCCTCTCCCTCACCGTCCATCGTCTCAAGACACGACGTCGTCAGCAGCACCTGCTACCTATATATATGAACTATCTATCATCTTTAGCTAATCTCTAGACACATCGTTATTAGCAGCACCTGCTATCTATATATATGAACTCTACTTTTCTTTTGAAGATCGTTTTTCTTTTGGAGCATGTTAGCCTTTGATTTCAATTCAATGTTGTGCTCTATCATCCACCTTGTAAGATTGTGACCTACTCCCTCTGTAAACAAATATAAGAGTGTTTAGATAACTAAGGTAGTGATCTAAACGCTCTTATATTTATTTACGGAGGGAGTATCTTATAATATGCACCTATTACCTTGTTATGTCTCTTGAGTGAACAATTTTCTCCAAGTTTTTATGAATTGTACCCTGGCCTGCATATGCACGTGCACAGCTGCACAGCCAAGGCAAGTGCGTACAAGAACGCACAGGAGGCGCGCCCCACCTACTAGTATCAAATAAAGAGGCACCAGGCAGCAAGCTTGGTAAGCTATCTCAAAAAACAACAACAGTGATAAGTAAAGAGGCAGAAATAAAGCAAATAAAGAAAAAGCGAAGAACGAAAATTAATGAATTGAAAATAAACAAAAAAATATAAGGAGCAGAAAGGTATAGCGCCGGTCGCACCCTTTGTGACTGCACTATGATTCCTGTGAAGTGACTCTCAAACCATAAATCCCTTATTTGTGCAAGTGCAAGCCGATGGATTTTATCTATATTCTTACTACTTTTGCTGGTTGATGATTTGGCAACTGATATGAAAAAAATTCTTGGATCTTCTTTCCGCCTAACGAATATATATGTAGTTATAATTCTTTCCTTCACTGCTAATTAAGACACCAAGCGCATAGAACCTCTTGGAGCTGAGCTGATTGACGCGCAGTGACTGTTTTCTTCGCGTAGCTGCCAAGAGACTTTGGAATTTAGTTCGATCCGGGAAAATTCTATCACGATTACTACGTGCTGTGCTGTCCAAAGATTCAACTCACGATGGCACCTCGACGTCTTTCTCGTTAATGGGCACCGGGCACTGCATCTCCCACACCAAACTCGAGCCAACCAAGTGATTGAAGTCTAGTGTTTATACAAAAATCATACAAATGAAAAAAAAACATACATTTATTTTAATTAAAATCATGTATTGGCAAAAAAGGAAACAAAAAAGAAAAGAAAATAAACAATTAGACAAAAAGAGTAACAAAACAAAACAAAAAAAGTTGGAGTGAAAAACACATACATCAAATAAAGAGGCACCAGGCGGCAAGCCTGGTAAGCTATCTCAAAAAACAACAACAATGATAAGTAAAGAGGCGATCCTAAAAAAAATGATAAGTAAAGAGGCAGAAATAAAGCGAATGAAGAAAAAATGAAAAACGAAAATTAATGAATTGAAAATAAACAAAAATATAAGGAGCAGAAAGGTATAGCGCCGGCGCACCCTTGTGACTGCACTATGATTCCCGTGAAGTGACTCTCAGACCATAAATCCCTTACTTGTGCAAGTGCAAGCCGATGAATTTTATCTATATTTTTACTACTTTTGCTGGTTGATGATTTGGCAACTGATATGAAAAAAATTCTCGGATCTTCTTTCCGCCTAACGAATATATATGTAGTCAATTCTTTCCTTCGCTGCTAAGACACCAAGCGCATAGAACCTCTTGGAGCTTGATTGACGCGCGGTGACTGTTTCCTTCGCGTAGCTGCCAAGAGACTTTGGAATTCAGTTCGATCCGGGAAAAATCTCTCACGATTAGTACGTGCTGTGCTGTCCAAAGATTCAACTCACGATGGCGCCTCGACGTCTTTCTCGTTAATGGCCACCGGGCACTGCATTTCCCACACCAAACTCGAGCCAAACGATTAAAGTCTGCTTCCTCGCTACTCCTCCTATCTAAGGATACTTCACCACAGCACTCGGTGAACTGCACGGCAGAAATTAAGAAGGAAGAAATTGCCGGATGAGAACGTAGCGGTTGCTGTTGATCGATGGTTACTTCTCGTCGAGTAGTCCGCAACATGTCTGTTGGGCTCGCAAGTTTTTGCGTGGCACAAAACTTTCCCCTGCATTTTTTTTTGAAAAGGAGATTAAACCTGTGCATCCGGTTATAGCACGCACACTGCCATGTTTTTCTTTGGATTGCATTGTACAGTATTGACTTTGGTGCCAATTAATGGAAGCGAGGCGAGTCATGGGCGTACGTGCCGTCGGGATCGGATCAACCAATCCACAGTTAGCGGTGGAGAAAAACAGGGGCATCTGAAGATCACATCGTTGGCTGAAGATGCACGTGTGGTTAGAAAAGTTCTGCTTTTTTTTTTCTTTTTTTTACAGTTTATCTAATTCACATCTAGATTTTTTTAAAGATGTCACATCTAAGCTCCCACAAGTATATAATGTAGCAACAAAAAAAATTAGGACAAAAAAATAGATCACAAACAGAGTGGACATCAGTTTAGATGTGACATAACTATGTCACATCTAGATATGTCCTAAACAGACCCTTTTTTTAACATCAGTACGAACACAAGCGCTCATATACATGCGTATACACTCACCCCTATGAACGCACACACGCACACGCTATCCCTATGAGCACCCCCGAAAGTCTGAGCTATCATATCACCTTAGATTTACGAAGTTAGCGTAGGCGTCTCGTCGTCGACGGGAACGTCTCCTCCCACTGAATGCGCATCGCCGAAAATCCTGAAATAAATTCAGAAATAAATGCAAGCATCAGGATTTAAATCCTGATGGGCTGGGATACCACAGTCTCTCTAACCATTCAATCACAGGTTGGTTCGCGAAAAGTTCTGCTCTAGAGTGTATGGATTGGACTATATTTTGACTGCAGCTCTAGTACTTGAGCAGACACGTCGCCCAGCTGCTGACAACAGGGTTGAAAATTGGAAATCTGGTGACGCAGAGGCTTTGGTACGGCGCAGAGAGTTAATTAGAGGCTCCCTTTTCCAAATCAGAAATTAATTAACAAGAACATCGACGAGTCACCTACAGTAAGAAAAAATGATCAAGCCCCTGTGATGACCTGTTCATGTAACATCATCACTAGAGAGATTGCGTTCTCTAGAATCCTAGCTAGACCTTTTCGAAAAAAAGAATCCTAGCTAGAGGCTCGAATCTTGCACAGAACCACTAAATAATATGCAGACCACACCAAGAAATACAACTGTAAATTTTAAATTTAAGCCTTGCGGGACAAACGGAACGAGTTCATCATAGTAGTTGATGTTGATCGAGTAGGGCGTTTTGTTGCCCAGGCTCATCTGCACCCGGTTAGAAAAAAATTGTTAAAAATTCAAAACAAATTCAAAAAATTCTAAATAAAATTTGTGTGGTAGACAATTTAATGCGTGATGCCCATCCCAAATTTCAAGTCATTTGGACATATGATCAGTTCTCAGCAAAAAAGAGAAATCGGGCCAAAACAGCACTTGAACAGTAAACATTTTTACAGACCCTTAATTTGTCTTTTTTGCTGAGAGCTGCTCATATGTCCAAATGACTTGAAATTTGGAGCGGTGCTCATGCATCAAATTGTCTACCACAAAAATTTTATTTGGATTTTTTTGAATTTTTCTAGTATTTGTTTTCATTTTCGTCGGCGCGGGTGCAGATGAGCTCGGGTGCAGAAATGGATTTTCGATGTTGATCGCCATACATAGTTTATACGTATACTGAATTTTACAATAGCTAGGGGGATAGGCGGCCATCGTATCCTACAGGCCAAAATTGGCTCACCGAAGCCATCCGGGTGTGGCGGCGACGCTGCGGCGGCGGACATCCGCTCAGTCGTCGTCGTCGTTGGAGACGAGGTCGATGTACATCTCGCCCTGTGCCTTCTTCTCGCGGCGCCATGCGTCTTGGTTGTCGACGAATTCCTTCTCCTTCACGAGTCAATGCTTGAGGAGGACGTCATCGAGGTTCGCAAGCGACCGCCGGCGCTGCTCCTCCTCCTCCCACGCGTTGTGCGCCATGATTGCTCGCTCGAAGACTTCCACCTCGGCCTGGGGGAGGAAATCCTCCGGCCCGATGACGCCACCGCCCCGTAGTACCGGCTCCGCCCCGAGCTCCCGCTTCACCACGCGGAGGGCCGGGAGATCCGCCGCCTCCCTTTTCACCGGTGTGAGGGCCTGGGAGATCCACCTCCTCCATTTTCACCGGTGTGAGGGCCGGCATGCGAGGACTCGCCCCCCGGGCAGAGGAGGAGCCCGCGCCGGAGTAGATCAGCCCGTGCCGGCAGTCGTAATCCTCTATCTCGCGACGGAGGAGCAACTCCGGCGGCTGGTGGCCGTTGTTGGTGTACTTCCGCATCGCGCGCTTCCTCGCGTCGTCCGCCCAGACACAGCGCTGGCACTTGGGGTTGTCCCTCCCGCCGGAGCTCCACATTCTGTCCCACATGGTGGTGTTCGGCGGCGGGATTGGACTCACAGACGGCGAGAAATATTGGGGGAATCGCGGGGAATCACGGCGGCGAAGGGATAGGGTCTCGACCTGTATCTGCGCCCGAACCTGTAGATATACCGCGTCCAGGGGGGGGGCGGTTTGTGCGTCACCGTTAAAAGTTTTACGGGCCGGATAAGTATACGAGCTCTGTTCTGGCAAAAAAAGACCGAGCCCGTATACTTGCCGGGATTTTGCGGGTCCGCACGTTTTGCGGGGTCTGCTAGAGTTGCTCTTAGGATCACAAGTTTTTGCGTGGCCCGAAACTTCTCCTTTTTTTTTTTTTGCTTTTGCTTACTTTTCAAAAAATGAGATTAAACCTGTGCATCCGGTGATAGCACTCTGCCATGTTTTCTTTGGATTGTACTTGTACAGTATTGACTTTGGTGCCAATTAAAGGAAGCGAGGCGAATCACGGGCGTACGTGCCGTCGGGATCGAATCAACCATCCCGCAAAAAAAAAAAAAGAATCAACCAATCCACAGTTGGCGGTGGAGAAAAGCAGGGGCGTCCGAAGACCACATCTTTGGCCGAAGAAGATGCACGTGTGGTTAGGGAAGTTCTACTGAGTCTATGGATTGGACTATATTTTGACCGCAGCTCTAGTACTCAGCAGACACGTCGCCCAGTCAAACTCAACGTCTAATCTTGTACAACACACATCTGCCGAGCAAGTGAACTACTGCGACAACAAGGCTGAAAAATGGAAATCTGGTGACGCAGAGGCTTTGGTACGGCGCAGAGAGTTAATGAAAAGCTCACTTTTCCAAATCACAAATTAATTAACAAGAACATCGTACGAGTCACCTACAGTAAGAAAAAATGATTAAGCCCGTGTGACGACCTGCCCATGTAACATCATCCCTAGCTAGCTAGCTTAGGTTCTCTAGAATCCTAGCTAGAGGATCGAATCTTGCGTAGAACCACTAAATAATACGCAGACCACACCAAGAAGTACAACTGTTGCGCCATCGTTACCTCAACGTCGATCGAGATTACAACAGATGTTGATCAATCAATTAATTAAGGGTGCCGCACGTACATACGTGGCCGGCCCTGCAGACGACGCGATCTGCTTGTCGATGACACAACAACAACGTGTGAGTGAGAAAGAGTGTGAACGTATTACACATCCAGGCCATAACTCGATGACGTCGACCGCGCGAGCGACACGTTGCCCCACACCCGTGACGAGTCATGCATACGACGGCTAGCTCCCGATCGGTCGCGAAGCCTAGCTAGCTTCCCCTAGCGAGGTGACGAGGATATGCCAACAAATGGTCCGGAAAAGTTGTGCACGGGAGGGACCGTTTGTAACCCATTTTTTGTTGCTTCACGTGCGATATTTTTTGGCGTAAAATAGCGCTGTAAAGTGTTTTTAGATAATTTTTAAGGGTCTGTCTAGGACACATCTATATGTAACATAGTTATGTCACATCTAACCTGATATTCATTCTGTTTGTGGTCTATTTTTTCTGTCCTAGTTTTTTTTGTTTCTTGTTGCTTCATTATATATTTGTGGAAGGTTAGATGTGACATCCTTAAAAAACATCTAGATGTGAATTAGACAAACCGAATTTTTAATGTGTTTTTTAGGTGCATGGGGTTTGCTTTCACCGTTGCTCGGATTTCTCGTGTGTGCTTTCGTGATCGTCCCCATATGAGTCCATGCGCAAAGCAACGAAGCAAGCAAGGACAACTCAAGCTACAGAGACAGGTGCAGCTCGGCAGGAAGGCGCAAGGCAGCAAGTAGGTAGCTGGTGTCTATGCTTTCGTCGTCCATAAATATCCGGTACCTCGCCATTAGCCAGCTCCAAGCAAGCACTCAGAGATACATATTTTCCAAGCTAGCATTTGGTACACACATAGGTACATATATTTCCAAGCTAAACCGATCTAGAGGATGTCGTTGGTGAGGTTCTTCGACACGCTAGCCCTGGACTCGTGGAACCCCTTCGGCAGCATCTTCGGCACCACGGCGTCCAGCGGCACCGACGCCTGGCTGGCCAGCGACACCACGGCCTTCGCCGACACCTACATCGAGAGCCGGGAGACGGCGGAGGCCTACGTCTTCAGCGCCAGGCTCCCCGCCGGGGTCACCAAGGAGGAGGTCAAGGTGGAGGTGGAGGAGGATGGCAAGGTGCTGGTCATCGCCGGCGAGCGGTGCCTGCGGAGGGAGGCCAAGAGCGAGACGCGCCACCACGTGGAACGCAGCAGCGCCACCTTCTTCGGCAGGTTCCACCTCCCCGACGACGCCGCCTTGGGCCAGGTCAGGGCCGCCATGGACGACGACGGCGCGCAGCTCACTGTCACCGTGCCCAGGGTCGGCGCCGCCGTCGCCGTGGCCATGCCGGAGCTGGCCGTGGCCATCGAGGTCGTCGAGGCCAGCCCGTGCTGATCGCCGACTAATACGGCACGGCAGACGTACACGCAGTAAAGTTGCTGTTCCTATGTATGATCTGTTCGATCGGTCCGCATGGTATGCTCTGTGGTTTTGTTGTGATGCCATAAATTGTAGCGCTTGGTGTACGTAAGTACGTACTTCCGCATGTCTGTGGCTTGCTGTTGTGAGTGAGCTGCATGCCTGTAATATGCATGCATATTTGCCTGTACTATTACTTGTCAGTTTTGGTGTTCACGGTCAATGAAGTGTTCACAGTCAAGCTAATGAAGAACGAGCCTGAATCATTCCACTACTACTACTACCTCTCTTCTGATTTACTAGTTCCCCTCATATTCTGCATTTATTTGGACCATGATTTTAAGTAATAAAATATATATTATACTCCCTTCGTCCCAAAATAAGTGACTCAAGTTTGTACTAACAAAACTTGAGTCACTTATTTTGAGACGGAGGAAGTAAATAGCAAAAATAATATCCACTACATTTAAATACAGATTCAATGTAATTTTTTATCACATGCATTAATATTTTTAATTAAATATGTGGTTAAATTTTGACGCAAAATACAATGAAAACTTGTAAACCAGGACGGAACATACATATCAATATCCATGGGTAATCCCTCTTCTCCCACTTCCAGTTATTATGTCAATGGGATTTGGCCTTATTCTTATTCCGACAGCAACAAAAAAATCTTCGTTGCATGTGGGCTTTTCCTAGTGTTTTACCTCGCTAAGAGCAATAATTGAACTGGCCAATCCGCACTCCTATGCGCCAGCAGACACGTCCAATGGCCCCAGTCAACCCTCAAAAGTCTGCGTCCGAAGACGTGTTCCTCGAAGCAAATCCCCAAATCCATACTAAGGCTGGTCATAGTGGGGAGTAATTTAGACTAGTGTCATATGCATGACACTAGTCTAAGTTAGTGCAAAGTAACATAATACTAGTGTCATAGATGGTTTCATTTATTAGCATGTAGACTCATCTTATCTTGGGAAGCGCTATGTTACAGTAACATATTATGTTACCACCTCTCATTAACTATTTGCCACATAAGCAAAATTTTCTTGAAATACGCTATGTTACTAGCTAAGTTACTCCCACTATGACTAGCCTAATGTCATGCAATGTAAATTAACACATGTAGTTAAGCACACACATGTCATCGGACATAAAATTTGACGTGTTATACTAACTAGGCATGATATGGCAATGGAGAAAGTTCATCCACGGCTATCCTTGTCCTTGCCCTTGCACTTGTCTTCGTTGTGGAAATAGTGCTCGAAGATGCAAAATGAATCGAGGCGGATCTACTCACTGTCGGAGTTGTCTGATCTGTCGGAAGCCTCCTTCTCCTCTTTGGGCCCAGTCCGGCCATGACACGAGAACGACCTGGCTTTGCTCCCTTACGAGGGTGTGTGCCCTCCTGCTTTGCCGCTTCTCGAGGATGCAGGCATTGAGCAAGGATCATTGCTCCGGTCCAAGGCGATGTGCGACCCGGCCTCCGCGGCCTCGACTTCAAGGGCTTTCGGGGCTTGCCGCACCTTCATCCTCCACAACGGTTGGGGCTTGACGCAGGCTGGCGTTGACCTCAGACTCATAGCCCAACGCAGCGGGGACGAGGCGCCACCGCTCAGGTTGTGTCGTCACCCTAGGGTTGCGCCGCCGGCAGATGGTGGTCGCATCCGGCGAGGCCGCGTTCAACTGCCTCGAGCCACCCCACGCTGTTGGATACAAGCGGGAGGTGGAACCTGCCGAAGGCCTCGCACCGGAGCGACTCTGACTCTGGAGCTAGGATTTTCTCCCGAGAACACCGGAGGGTCAACCGTACGACCAACTCCTCCTCATCCCAACATGGGACGAGGTCCTAGTCGACGGATCGCGAGACCTCGGAGTCGGATCCGTAATGCATCATTCCAAAGAAGGCCAATGATCGCCGAACAAGAGCTTGATGATCGGCAGCTTAGGAGTCCCATTCATCAGAAGCTCACTTGGACAAAAAATGACACATAAACACGTTTGACTGGTCTACTCAGCAATGGCGCGGCCCGCCCTCACTCGGGCTTGCCTCCACATGCCTCCGCCTGAACACCCCCACACTCCCTTCCTGCAAAAGCGCTCGACTTCTCACCGCCGCTCGCGATTTCACCGCCGCTGCTGCTGGTGCTTGTTTCCATGGGTAGCAGGGGGAGATGGAGGGTGTGTGAGGACAGTGGCTTGATTCATGCAGCTTCGGCCACTGTCCTCATGGAGGGAGCTCGGGCGGCCATTTCTGAATTGACGGGGAAGGGAGGGGTTGCGGAGATAAGAGCCTTGTTTCTTTTGAGAGAGTTGAGGGAGGAGCTTGCATCGATGGTCGACATGAGGTTGGTGGATGGAGCTGACGGGGGAGGAAGGATGGGGAATATGAAGGAAATATGCCCTAGAGGCAATAATAAAGTTATTATTTATTTCCTTATCTCATGATAAATGTTTATTATTCATGCTAGAACTGTATTAACCGGAAACATAATACATGTGTGAATACATAGACAAACAGAGTGTCACTAGTATGCCTCTACTTGACTAGCTCGCTGATCAAATATGGTTATGTTTCCTAGCCATTGACATGAGTTGTCATTTGGTTAACGGGATCACATCATTAGGAGAATGATGTGATGACATGACCCATTCCGTTAGCTTAGCACACGATCGTTTAGTATGTTGCTATTGCTTTCTTCATGACTTATACATGTTCCTATGACTATGAGATTATGCAACTCCCGTTTACCGGAGGAACACTTTGTGTACTACCAAACGTCACAATGTAACTGGGTGATTATAAAGGTGCTCTACAGGTGTCTCCGAAGGTACTTGTTGGGTTGGCGTATTTCGAGATTAGGATTTGTCACTCCGATTGTCGGAGAGGTATCTTTGGGCCCTCTCGGTAATGCACATCACTTAAGCCTTGCAAGCATTGCAACTAATGAGTTAGTTGCGGGATGATGTATTACGGAACGAGTAAAGAGACTTGCCGGTAACGAGATTGAACTAGGTATTGAGATACCGACGATCGAATCTCGGGCAAGTAACATACCAATGACAAAGGGAACAACGTATGTTGTTATGCGGTCTGACTGATAAGGATCTTCGTAGAATATGTGGGAGCCAATATGAGCATCCAGGTTCTGCTATTGGTTATTGACCGGAGACGTGTCTCGGTCATGTCTACATAGTTCTCAAACTCGTAGGGTCCGCACGCTTAACGTTTCGATGATAGTTATATTATGAGTTTATATGTTTAGATGTACTGAAGGTTGTTCGGAGTCCCGGCTGTGATCACAGACATGATGAGGAGTCTCGAAATGGTCGATACATGAAGATTGGTATATTGGAAGCCTATGTTTGGATATCGGAAGTGTTCCGAGTGAAATCGTGATTTTACCGGAGTACCGAAGGGGTTACCGGAACCCCCCGGGACTTAATGGGCCTTAGTGGGCCTTGGTGGAAGAGAGGAGAGGTGGCCAGGGCAAGGGACGCGCTCCCCTCCCCCCTAGTCCGAATAGGACAAGGAGAGGGGGGCGGCGCCCCCCTTCCTTCTTCTCCTCCACCTCTTTCCCCCTCCCAAGTCCTAATCCAACTAGGAAAGGGGGGAGTCCTACTCCAGGTGGGAGTAGGACTCCTCCTGGCGCGCCCCCTCTCTAGGCCGGCCGCACCCCCTTGCTCCTTTATATACGGGGGCAGGGGGGCACCCCATAGGGACAACAATTGATCGTTTGATCTTATAGCCGTGTGCGGTGCCCCCCTCCACCATAGTCCACCTTGATAATACTGTAGCCGTGCTTAGGCGAAGCCCTGCATCGGTAGAACATCATCATCGTCACCACGTCATCGTGCTGACGAAACTCTCCATCAACACTCGGCTGGATCGGAGTTCGAGGGACGTCATCTGGCTGAACGTGTGCTGAACTCGGAGGTGTCGTGCGTTCGGTACTTGATCGGTCGGATCGTGAAGACGAACGACTACATCAGCCGCGTTGTGCTAACGCTTCCGCTTTCGATCTACAAGGGTACGTGGACAACACTCTCCCCTCTCGTTGCTATGCATCACCATGATCTTGAGTGTGCGTAGGAATTTTTTTGGAATTACCACGTTCCCCAATAGTGGCATCCGAGCCAGGTTTTATGCGTAGATGTTAGATGCACGAGTAGAACACAAGTGAGTTGTGGGCGATATAAGTCATACTGCTTACCAGCATGTCATACTTTGGTTCGGCGGTATTGTTGGATGAAGCGGCCCGGACCGACATTACGCGTACGCTTACGCGAGACTGGTTCTACCGACGTGCTTTGCACACAGGTGGCTGGCGGGTGTCAGTTTCTCCAACTTTAGTTGAACCGAGTGTGGCTACGCCCGGTCCTTGAGAAGGTTAAAACAACACTAACTTGACGAACTATCGTTGTGGTTTTGATGCGTAGGTAAGAACGGTTGTTGCTCATCCCGTAACAGCCACGTAAAACTTGCAACAACAAAGTAGAGGACGTCTAACTTGTTTTTGCAGGGCATGTTGTGATGTGATATGGTCAAGACGTGATGAGATATAAGTTGTTGTATGAGATGATCATGTTTTGTTGAAGTTATCGGCAACTGGCAAAAGCCTTATTGTTGGGGATATAACTATTTGTGTAAGCCGGCCAGAAGGGGCCGTGTTACGAAAAGGGAGGTTCATCAGAAGCCCAAGACCAAGGAATGAAGATGGCGGTTCACTAAAGGGCCTAAAGGCCCACTGGCGACTCTGAAGCCCGTGGAGATAAACCGCCATGATAGTATAACTTGTACTGTAAGGTTGAAGTAACTAGTCGCCGAGCCGGGCACTGTTTATGAGCCGGCCGGGACTCTGTAGGCCGCAGGGCGTCAACCCGTGTATATAAGGGGATGACCCGCCAACGGCTTAGGGCAAGAAACAACTCATCGAGAGCCAGGCATAGCGTATCTCGCTCCCTAGTCATCGAAACCTCAAGCAATATTAACCCAACTAGACGTAGGCCTTCCTTCACCGCAAGGGGGCTGAACTAGTATAAACCTCACGTGTCCTTTGTCTCGATTAACCCCTTTAAGCTTCCTAGTTGCGATGGCTCCACAACTAAGTCCTTCCAAGAGGACATCTGCCGTGACAATTCCACGAAAGTTGGCGCCCACCGTGGGGCCAGCGCACGGTGGATTTGAGTTCTTGAAGGGCAGCTTCGAAGGGCTCAAGGGATACGCAATTGGCCGGATGAACAAGAGTCATCGCGGCAAGATCTACACCGACGACGAAGGCTGGGGCCCCGACGCCGGCTCAATCGAGTACGGGTACCGGGTCCCCTTCGGCGGAATTCACATCTTCATCGGCCGGATTGGTGAGCCGAGCCCTGAGCCGGACAACTGCATCGACCTCGTCGAGACGGCTCAGCGTGCAAGACCCGCCCGAGCTCAACCCGTCGTGAAGCGTGCCTTTGTGGGTTGCATCCACGGAGGTGAACTTTCTGAAGGATCTGAAGAAGCTGGTGAGCCGGCCGTCCTCTCTGACGGTGATTCATCCGCCGGCTCAACGGATTCACTATATCAAGTTCAAGACGGTGTGCTTGGGGGCTGTTCCGATGGCAGCACTATTCCGGACCCCTCAGAGTCGCCAAACTGGGCAGGAGTCTTCATGGCTGGCACTCAACCCGGCCAAAATTCTACGGCCTCAGCAGCTCTAACGTCTGGGTTAGGAGCAGCCGGGGCAGGAGGCCCTGTGCGCTCACCGGCTCAGGTGCTGATGGATCTCATGGATAAACTTACAGCCCTGTTAACTGCTAGAGTCATCCCTGCGAACCAATCTGAGCATGAGGCAGAGGTGGCACAGGTTCGTGAGGAGATCGCCCTGGCCAAGGAGGCCTTAGCAGCTGAAGATACTAGATTGGCCACAGAGCGGGCGGCTTTGGATACACGAGCACAACAACTTCAGGCAGAGGCTTTTCAGCTCACGATGAGCCTGAACGCATCTAATGAGGAAATGAGGAGGAGACATCAGAAAACTCAGTCCCGTCTACCTCAGATTTATGATCCTCGGAATCTCTTTGCTACACCCGGAGCCGGCCCAAGTAACTCGCCGGGTGCAAATCAGTTCATGACATCCGGAGCAGGAGGCCTGGTCCAGCTTCAGGTGACGGCGCCTCATCACGGCAATATGGCACCGCCCCATTACGTACCGATACCACCGGGTCACTTCTCCAACCCCATGGAGAATTTAATCGCGGAGTCAACACGATTGGCGGCTCTCCCAGTGGATGGTGATGATCCGACAGCAGTGGAGACCCGGAGGATCAGAGAACTTGTCCAGATGGCTCTGGCCCAGCAAGAGACTTATTGTTACAGCCGGGACAGGATTCATTCAACTCCTCCACCCTGGTTAGCTCCGCCTTGTCCAAACCGGAGCCCGAGTTACAGCAGACACATGGAGTCGGAGGCCCTGTCAAGCAACACGCAGCGACGGAACCAGCTCGGTGGATATAACCCCGCGCAGGATCGGATACGTCAGGAGGACGGACGGACGGCTCAGCTAGTAGATCAACAGGACTTGCCGGCTTATCCCACGACTTCATTGGAGGCGGGAGTTGCTACTAGAACCGGAGGAGTTCCTTGTCTGGTACCGGCTCTACGTAATGTACGTCTGCCCAAGGACTTCAAGGGACCTCGAAAGGTGCCGAATTATACAGCCGATTTACAGCCTGGGGCGTGGATTGAAAGTTACGAGATGGCCATGGAGCTGTTGGAAGTTAGTGATGAAGTGATGGCTAAATACTTCACCATGATGTTGGATGGAACGACCCGTTCTTGGTTAAAGGGTTTGCCACCCAATTCCATTAGCTCATGGGCAGAGCTAAAAGCCCGATTCATCCAGAACTTCAAGGACACTTGCAAGCAGTCTATGTCGATTGTGGACTTGACAAATTGTCAGCAGGAGGAAGGTGAATCTACGACTCATTGGGTGCGCCGGGTCAAAGATATAATACATTCGTCTGACAAGATGGATGCCGGCTCAGCAGTCCTCATGCTGGAGAAGAATTGCCGCTTTGAACCTCTGAGACAGAAGCTGGGGCGCCTTAAGCGTGATTGCGACGATATGGGGACGCTGATGGCGGCTTTAGTCAAGTATGCCGATTCTGATAGTACCAAGGATCCCGCGTCTGATGAGGAAAAGACAAGGAAGGGAAAGAAGAACGGTAATGGAAAGGGTCAGCAGCATAACCCGACGAATCAAGGCGGCAATAAGCGTAAGGCGGACGGTAACCCGGAATTTGTGGCAAATGCACAGGGTAACAATCAGAAGCGCAAGGGAAAGCCACCCCCTCGGTTTGGTGGGTCAGGTCCATCTCTTGAGCAATTACTCAATGAGCCCTGCCCGAAACACGGCACCCGGGAACGGCCAGCGACTCATTTATGGAAGGATTGCGCAATCTTGAAGGCTTTCAAAAATTCTAATATATTTGATGGCAATCAAGGCCCGGGTGGCGGCTCAGGAGTCGGCGGCTTTCATGGCCCGGGCGGCGGTTTTGGTTTTCAGGGAAACCAGGGCGGTTATAACCAACAACAGTCTGGTCAAGGAGGACAGTAGCAGCAGCAATCGGGTTACCAGAACCATCCAAAGAAGCTGAATAGTGGGCAGTATCACGTGTTCACTACTAGTTTGTGCAAACGTGATCAGAAAATCCATAAGAGGGTTGTGAATTCTGTTGAGCCGGCAGTCCCTCATTACCTAAGATGGTCAGAACAGCCCATTGTGTGGAGTAAGGAGGATCATCCTCTCCAGGTTGATAATCCGGGTCAATTAGCCTTGGTGGTGGCATCGCAGGTCGGTGGCTATAAAATTCACTAAGGTGCTCATGGATGGAGGTAGCAGCATCAACATCCTCTGCTACGAGACCTTTCGGCGCATGGGCTTAATTGACAAGAATTTAAAGACTTCCAACACCGTCTTCCATGGAGTGGTGCCCGGTAAGTCGGCGTATCCTGTGGGTAAGATTGAGCTAGGGGTGGCTTTTGGAGATGAGCACGATTCTAGGGCTGAGAAGTTAACTTTTGAGGTGGTCAAAATCAAGAGTCTGTATCACGCATTCACTACTAGGAAAAGGGCTACTAATGGCGCACCAGTTTTGCCTACTAATGGCGCATCACTGGTGCGCCATTAGTATCACGCCACTAGAATTTTTTACTAATGGCGCACCACTGGTGCGCCATTAGTATCTGGTATACTAATGGCACACCAGGCAGTGCGCCATTAGTTTTTCCCACGGTGCGCCACTAGTGTCTACTATACTAATGGCGCACCATACTGTAATGCACCATTAGTAACAATTTTTTTAATTTTTTTTCTTAATCTCAGGTCACTATTTCACCTATGAGATATCCAACACATATATATACAACAAGCATCCATATAACAATCATAGCCAACATACAAGTTCCATCATATATACATAGATAGCCAACACACAAGTTCCATCATATATACATACATAGCCAACACATAGTTCCATCGTTACATATTACAAAAGTTTCACATTGTTCATCCAACACCGTTCAGTTCTCATGCATTGTTCTTCTCCTTATCCTTCCTCATCCTGATGCGGCAAGAGCGGCGAGGCGGTGGAGGCGGTGGAGGCAGTGGGATGTAGTCTTCTATCTGAATTGGCGCAGCCATGTCGCCCAACTGTGGGATCGCCGGCGCCACCACCAGTGCGTGGTCATTGTCAGGCACCACCACCATCGCGAGGCCACCTTCAGGCACGACCATCGCTAGGTCATCCTCAGCCACCTCCATCTCTTGCCCTTGGTCAGCCACCACCAGCGCTAGGTCATCCTGCAGCTCCTCATCCCCACTCTGCTCCTCTTCTCCCGCACTCCAGTCCGGATCATCCTTCTTGTTGTCTATGCTGCTGCCAGAATCGCTGCTGCTTTCGCTACAGCCATGGTCGCTGCTGATTTTGCTACCGCCATGGTCGCTGCTGCTTTGGCTGTAGCCATTGTCGCTGCTGCTGCTCCCATTACCTGTCCAAATGCAACAATGACCGTTAACAATCAATGTGAGACAAAGCCAAATGTAGAGGAATAAGAAGAGGCAGAACGTACCGGCATCATAATCTTCAGCGTAGCGCATGCGACACATAGTCGTGTTGAACACCTTCACGATGAGCGTGGTAGCATCGTCGTCGTACCTGAAGAGAAGGAAGTACCCCAGCCGCAGGTCGTAGGCACGGTAGAACTTCTCCCACCCACGAGAAAAGTACATGTGGCCCTCCTTGATCATCAACTCCACATCCCACAGCCTGCGAAACCCGCTGCCGGCCTGTCGCACCTTCACATTATTTGGCGGATCTTCACCCATCAGCATGTTCTTAAAACTATCAGGCAGCCTCTGCAGTTTGGGACAATGAGTGATGTAGGCAAACAACAGATATCATAATAAGATGGGTGAAGCTAGGGGAGATCTCTCATTTTATATACCTGTGTCATGGATGATACTGAAGTCCCAAGTACGATAGTGAAGAACTCGGAAGCATCCAGCATTCTAGCCCACTCACTAACTGACTAATATCGACAACTGAATACGGGTCAGCCATCAATAAACCACCACAAAGTTGGGTTGGAAAATATTCAACGTCTAGTTAAGCACTCAGTACAAGCTAAATCATCGTATTCAGCTGGGCATATGCAGCAGGAACAACCTACTTGAAGAAACACACGCTTAGAAATCAAAAGCTTCTGTAACACAAAAGTGACAGTTCACAATTCTTGCAGTAAATAGTATGTGTACTATGGGGTTGTTGTTGGAAGCATGGATGCGTATTAAGAATTCCATTTTACTCAAATTTTATTATAAGTACTTTCAAGACTCTCTGATATCTATTCAACCAAGGCATCAACTGCTTACATTGCAAACTGGAATGCAAATTATAACAAGTCACAAAAAAGCCACCAGAAAATACAAGCATAGCGAGTCACAAGCAGGTTGCTATCGACAATTAGCAGACCTAGCTGGTAAAACAGTAGTACGTATGAAGGGATTTCTTGTTAGAAGCACAGATGCATGGAAGTCAGAACAAGGACTGCTGGTTTCTCTCAACAAAGGATGAACACAAAATTGGTTAATGAGCCCTAGCAGCCAATGCAACATAGCAGTATTCCACAGAAAATATGCAGCTGATGAAAAATCCGAACTTCCGTAATACTCATTAGCTCCAGGATCGTGCTGATAATTTCCAATCTTGGTCAAGCATTTAGTACAATCTATATCATGCCTATGAGCTGGGCTAGGGGGAAGGAGGGGAAGGGGGAGAGGTGAGGAATCACCTGTGGGATAAGGGCAGGCTGCCGTAGGAGGGCGCCGACGTCGAGGAGGCGGCGCGTCGAGGAGGAGGCGGCGCCTTCTTGCTTCCCCGAGCCCTTCCTCAAAGACGGCGATGGGGGCGCGGGCAGGGGCTGTCGGCGACGGCGACGGAGGGCAGGGCAGGAGCTGAAGTGGTGGGGGGCGCGGGGGCGGCGGCGGCGTGGGGGCGGCGACGGGAGGAAGTGGAACTGGCGAGAGGGAGGGACGAAGGGGTCGGGCTAGTTAGGGGGGAAGATTACTAATGGCGCACCACATAGGGGTGCGCCATTAGAAATCCTTTTTAGATAGCAATGGCGCACGCACGAGAGGTGCGCGATTAGAAATCTTATTTATTATTTTTTTTAAAAATAAATATGAATATGAAATAGTAATATTTTTTATAAAAACAGTAATAAGTGTTGTTTAACAACAATTGTAGTCTACACTTTATTATTATTATTATTTAGAAAATGAATATGAATATGAAACAGTAATAATTTTTTATAAAAACAGTAAATAATTTTTTAAAAATATCATCAAATTTGTTATTTGAAAATATCATCGGCGGCGGCGGTGGAGCGGGGAGGGTGCGGTTGGGTCGTCGACGGCGGTGGAGCGGGGGAGGGTGCGGGGGGTGCTCGTCGGCGGTGGTGGAGCGGGGGAGGGTGCGGGGGGCTGGTGCTCGTCGACGGCGGTGGAGCAGGGGAGGGTGCGGTGCAAAAAAAAGAATAAAAAAATTTACAGTAATGGCGCACTTTCTGTGTGGTGCGCCATTACTAGTTAGAACTATTAATGACGCACTGCCTGTATGATGCGCCATTAGTGTGTATGGAAAAATGAAAAAAATATATTTAACACTAGTGGTGCACCCCGTTTCTGGTGCGCCATTAGTGTCTTCCACACTAATGGCGTATCGCCAGCAGGTGCGCCATTAGTATATACTAGTGGCGCACTGCTTCCCGGGTGCGCCATTAGTATCAATCCTATCTATAGCCCTTTTCCTAGTAGTGATTGTTTGGACGGCCGGCTTATGCCAAGTTCATGGCGCGGCCGTGTTATGTTTACTTGCAGCTCAAGATGCCGGGTTATAAGGGCACCATCACTGTGCATGGAAGTCGAAAGGTGGCCCTTGAATGCGAAGAAGGCGACACGGCTTATGCCGAGTCTGTCTGTGCAGCAGAGGAGCTCAAATTTTACCAAGATAACGTTGACCCGGCAGATATGACCTCCCTCAAGAAGCCGACTACGGAACATGACCTGGCCATCAAGTTTAAATCGGCTGCGGAGACTAAGCCTGTCGATTTTACTCCGGGCGACTCGTCTAAGCAATTCAGCATCAGTGCCAACTTGGATCCTAAATAGGAAAGCGCGCTCATCGAGTTCATCTGTGAGAACCGGGACATCTTTGCATGGAAGCCTTCTGACATGTCGGGTGTACCAAGAGGACTCGCTGAGCACACTCTTAATATTGATCCAAAGTATAAGCCGGTCAGGCAGTTTCTGCGGCGATTCAATGAGGAACAACGAAAAGCTATAGGAGAGGAGGTCGCCCGGCTCTTGGCAGCTGGGTTCATTGTCGAAGTTTTTCACCCGGAGTGGTTGGCTAACCCGGTGCTCGTGCTCAAGAAAAACGGCACTTGGCGGATGTGTGTGGATTACACGGACTTAAATAAGGCTTGTCCGGCTGATCCTTTCGCTCTCCCCTGTATTGATCAAATCATTGATGCTACGGCGGGTTGTGCGCGTTTGAGTTTTTTGGATGCCTACTCTGGTTATCATCAGATCAAGATGGCGGTTAAGGACCAGGAGAAGACGGCTTTCATCACTCCGTTGGGAGCCTTCTGCTATGTGTCTATGCCTTTTGGGCTCAAGAGTGCCCAGGCGACTTATCAACGGTGTGTACAGAATTGTCTCCACAATCAGATTGGGCGCAATGTTCATGCTTGTGTGGACGACATAGTGGTGAAGTCCAGAGAGACGGAAACCTTGATACCTGATCTCAGAGAAACCTTCGACAACCTCCGGGTTTACAAGATGATGCTTAGCCCGGAGAAGTGTGTGTTTGGTGTGCCTGCAGGCAAGCTTTTGGGATTCTTGGTCTCAAACAGGGGCATTGAAGCTAATCCGGAGAAGATAAAGGCAATCACTTCTTTGGCTAAACCAGCTTGTATCAATGATGTTCAGCGACTGGCGGGTCGTGTTGCTGCTCTAAGCCGGTTAGGTGAGAAGGCCCTACTGCTGTACCAACTGATGAAGAAGGCAGACACCTTTGTGTGGAGTAATGCTGCTAATGCTGCTTTTGAGGATTTGAAGAGGTAGCTATCTGAGCCGCCGGTTCTTGCAGCTCCCATTGACAAAGAGCCTTTACTATTATATGTGGCTGCTAATTCACGAGCCGTCAGTGTGGCAATTGTGGTAGAGCGCAAGGAGGCTGGTAAGGAACATCCGGTTCAACAGCCGGTTTATTATGTCAGTGAGTCAAAACAAAGATATCCTCATTGGCAGAAACTTGTTTACAGGGTGTTCATGGCAAGCCGGAAGCTGAAGCAATACTTCCAAGGTCACCCTATCACTGTGGTCAGTTCTGCCCCCTTGGGAGACATTATTCAGAACAGAGAGGCTACAGGACGAGTCGCCAAGTGGGCCATCGAGCTCGGGCCTCATGGTCTGAAGTACATGCCACGCACGGCCATTAAGTCTCAAGCTTTGGTGGATTTCATCAATGACTGGACGGAGCTACAGGCACCTGAGGAGAAGCCCGATAACACCTATTGGACTATTCACTTTGATGGGTCCAGACAGTTGGAGGGCTCGGGGGCTGGAGTCGTGTTAACTTCCCCTCGAGGTGACAAATTTTGTTATGTGCTCCGGCTTATGTTTCCTTGTACTAACAACGCAGCTGAGTACGAGGCCCTACTCCATGGTCTCCGGATGGCCAAAGAGATGAACTTGAGGCGGGTAAGGTGCTTAGGAGACTCAGACCTTGTGGTTCAACAGGTGTCAGGCAAGTGGGACTCTAAAGATCCCCTTATGGCGGCTTACCGTCGAGAAGTTGATGCTCTGGCTGGACACTTCAAAGGTTATGTGGTGGAACACATTGATAGAAGGAAGAATGAGGCAGCTGATGCCTTAAGCCGGCTGAGATCTCAGCGTAAGCCGGTGCCGCCTAACACTTTTCTTGATGTTTTGCATAATCCTTCTATTAAGTTACCTACAGAGGAAGATCTGGCAATACCAGACCCGGAGGCATAGCTGGTGGCGGCTCTCCATCTTATCCCGGATTGGACAGTACCTTATTTGGCTTACATAACCCGGGGAGAATTGCCCGAAGATGAGACCTTGGCAAGAAAAATCGTCCGGCGGTCCAAGTCCATGACAATTGTCAATGGCGAGTTACATCACTGCAGCGTCACTGGAGCGTTTCAACGTTGCGTGTAACCTACAGAAGGTAAGGAGATCCTTCGTGAGATTCATGAAGGCGATTGTGGTCATCATGCCGGCTCAAAATCTCTTGTGGCCAAAGCTTTCCGTCATGGGTTTTATTGGCTGACGGCTCATGCGGATGCAGAAGATTTGGTCAGTAGATGTGACGGATGTCAGAAGTTCTCACGACGAGCCCATGTGCCGGCTCAAGAATTAAGGATGATTCCAATTACTTGGCCGTTTGCAGTCTGGGGGCTTGATATGGTCGGGCCTTTCAAAAGGTCTAAGGATAAAAAGACGCACCTCTTGGTAGCGGTTGACAAGTTTACAAAGTGGGTTGAGGCGGAACCAGTCAATAAGTGTGATGCAGCCACGGCGGTCCAGTTCATCAAAAAGGTGATTTTTCGCTTTGGTTTTCCACACAGCATCATAACTGATAATGGCACTAACCTTTCCAAAGGAGCTATGGAAGAGTTCTGTCAACGAGAGCATATCCGGCTTGATGTTTCGGCTGTGGCTCATCCTCAATCCAATGGTCAAGCAGAACGAGCTAATCAAGAGATCTTGAAAGGTATCAAGCCCCGGCTCTTGGTCCCCTTACAGCGGACGCCGGGTTGTTGGGTGGAGGAGTTACCTTCTGTACTTTGGAGCTTCAATACCACACCTAATAGATCCACGGGTTACATGCCTTTCTTTATGGTGTATGGAGCAGAGGCGGTCCTGCGAAGTGACATCCGTCATGATTCACCCCGTGTGGCGGCTTATGTTGAGACGGACAATGAAAAAGCTCAGCAAAATGCACTGGACCTGTTGGATGAAGAGCGAGACCTGGCAATAGCCCGCTCGGCGATTTACCTGCAAGACCTGCGCCGCTATCATACCCGCCGGGTTAAGTCCAGAACCTTTCAGGAAGGCGACTTAGTACTCCGACTCATCCAGGATCAATCTGACATGCACAAGGTATCCCCTCCTTGGGAAGGACCCTTTGTGGTCAGCAAGAATCTGAATAACGGGTCATACTACCTTATCGATGTCCGAGAGCACAAAGACTCACATAAGTCGTAGGAAGAGACCCGCCGGCCATGGAATATCGCTCATCTCCGGCCTTACTATACCTGAGCCATCGGCTCTAATGTGTATATATTTATACAATGTATATATTATATAAAGCAATAAAGCAGGACCTCTGTCCTTTTTTCCCACCCCAAAAAAGGTTTGTGTGTTTTTCTTTGTCAGGTGGTGGAGATAACTAAGAGGGAGCGGGTCATTTCTGAATCCGGCTTTTCCTTTGGTCCGGCTTATGATCATATCTGAATCTAGCCATGATCACTTGGGGGCTTCCTTTTCAAACATAGGTCGTATGCGAACCAAAGAGAACATAGCTGTCGATACCCACTTGATCGGCATACTGCCAAACCCACTTGGGGGCTTCCTGATCATATTTGAATCATAGTTTAACCCCTTTGGGTCTGACGTGGATCGTATTCGAATCAGCATCATTAAACAACTGTTATGGTCACTTGGGGGTTTCCTGTTCAAACATAGGTCGTATTCGAACCAAAGAGAACATAGCTGTCGATACCCACTTGATCGGCATACTGCCAAACCCACTTGGGGGCTTCCTGATCATATTTGAGTCATAGCTTAACCCCTCTGGGTCTGACGTGGATCGTATTTGAATCAGCGTCATTAAACAACTCTTATGGTCACTTGGGGGCTTCCTGTTCAAACATAGGTCGTATTAGAACCAAAGAGAACATAGTTGTCGATACCCACTTGATCGGCATCGCCACAGCCATTGGGGGCTATATGATCGCATCCGAATCTTAGCTTAACCCCTTTGGAACGGTTTACTGATCGTATTCGAATCAGAAGCCTTTGAAATTTGTTTATTATTCATCATACTTTATAAGTATCACTATTTGGTTATATTGAGATTCGCTTCAAAATACCATAGAGTGAATCACAACCCTCCGGGTGAATATTGGTTACTCCAGGTTACTAAATACCAGGTGAACCTTTATATATCAATCATCAGGAGTTAAATTTACTTTCAGAGGTAACCATAAGCATCACAGGTATATCATTATGATTACATCTACTAAGTTCAATCATAAGTTGGTTTTCCTGTAACACTCCGGGTTATCAGAAGCTTATGTAACTCTCAATGCGATAAGTCGCCAAGGGGTTTTGTTTATCTTCTGTGCAGGGCAATGCAAGACATTTCCGCAAGGATATAACAGATTCATATAAACTATGAAGTGCATAATAATGGCGGCTTATGCAAGTCTTAAGGGCCATAAGCATGCGGGAAGGCATGACAAACTCAGAGTGTTTTCGGCTCTATTACAAGACTCCCCGAGTCTGAATGACGAGGCATTGTTTTTCTACAAGACATACGCAGGTGACGCCTTGCAATTTACTCTTGGGGTTGACCTGAAGCTTCCGGGTTATCCTTCTCCGCCTCTTCGCCAGTTGCCTTGTCCTGGAAGGATGATGATGCCCAGTCAATGCCACTCAAGGCTTCAAACTCAGCTTCGTCATCTATTAAACCGGTTGGGTCTACTTCAGGGGCAAAGGTATGCTTACGAATTGGAGGGATCAGGCTGACATCATCGTAATGCGGCGTGGGGATTCCCATATTCTCCTTATCATAACCCGACTGATACTTGGAGAGGTCAGTATCGTTCCCAATTTGAGTGGCCACAGGGCGTATGTCCCTCACGCAGCTGGTGAAGTCTTTTTGATCAAATGGAGTGCCATCCTCCTTTAAACTTGGATACCCAAGAGTGATGTTAGCCGGGTCTAGCTCTGGTAACCAGGCTTTGGCCCGGCTCAAGGCGGCTATAGCTCGGGCTCTTGCTTGGGCCCGTCTCAACTCTTGCATCCGCTGGGGGAGTACAACAAGTCGTCGTAACACATCTTGCAAGAGGTGGGGCACATCATTTGATAAGGCCACAACAGCCAAAGCACATTGTGACCCGGTGTATAATTGTTCCACCAGAGTATAGACGGCTTTCAGTTTGACTACCATGTCCTGCTTAAGGGTTGTGCTCCTGGGGCCTGTGTTGTTAAAAAAAGGGTAAGCTGGAAGTGATAAGTAGCTTAGTCATCAAAGAAAGGATGACAGTATTTGAGATTCATACAAAGAAACGTACCAAAGATTGCTGAGACCATTCGAGATATCTGACGCTTCAAGCCGGACAGCTCGGTGTTTGCCTTTGCAAGGGATGTTTCGGCTGTTTCGGCCCGGGTCACCAGAGAGGCTTTCTCATCAGCCCAGGTTTTCTTCTCCGACTCAAAGTTCTTCTTCAACTTCTCTTGTTCAGAGACGCTGAGTTCAAACTTGGAGTTGGCATTTCGAATGTCAAGTTCCTGGGCTGACAGGCGGCTCTTAAGGTCAGCAATCTCCGATTCCAATTGACTTATGGTAGCCTGCATTATCCCGGGTTACAGTCAGCATCATGATAAATAATTTCAAAGTCTCAAGCACTTTGCAAGCAAACATACTTGACACTTGGGGGCTAATGTGTACTGAAGCTTTCTACATTATTAAGCCGGTCCTGGATATTAAAGTGCCAAGCACTTTGCAAGCAAAGATGCTTGGCACTTGGGGGCTAATGTGTATCGCAAGTTAAAGGTATTGTGTTACATCCGGTTTAAGTATTTTTTCTTTAAGACGGACAAGCAGTTCTAACAGTTTTTCTAAGTCTACAACATATTTCCTAATAAGCAATAGACTTGGGGGCTGGTATAGTAAGTATGATTGAAAGTAAGGAAGCGTAAGTCATACCTCAGATTTTTGTTGTATTTGTTTCACCATGTCAATTTCCAGGTCACGGCTATTATGCACCTGGTTGATATAACCCGAGACGATCTCTCCAATACTCAAAGGATTATAGTCAGTGATGTCCGTTTTGGCTCTACGACGTTCCAATAACTCCTCTTTTACAGAACATCTGGCAAGAACTGTGGGCCGGGCCGGTTCAACAAACTGAGTCTTGAGTATTTCCACTCCTGGGTCAATCGTCCTGGCCGGGCTAGGTGCTTCCGGGATAACGGAACCAACCAGAATATCTTCAGTAGGCGGATCAGAAGTTGGTACTGCAGTATCCTGAGCCGGTTCAGGCGGTGGCTGATGTGTGCGAGAGCCGAGAGTAGCTGTGCCCAGTTCCGATTCAGTTACCACAGGGTCTTGGGCCGGATGGTCTTTCTTCGTTTTCTTCCTGGGCTTAACTTGCATGCTATGGACAAAGCAGAAGAATGAGTACAGAAACATGAGGAAGGAAAAACATAAGGTAAATAAATTGATATTACCCAGGAGCAGTCTTAAAAGATGGCATGTTTGACTGCATGGACTCGCCGGATGAAGGGGAGGTATCCTGATAATTGGAGTCAGAGGAATTGAGAGGTTGACGGATTAGACACGCCAAAGGTAAAAAAGGGTATAAGTCGGAGATAACCTCAGACCAACGCTTCCGGGTTGCATCAAGCAGGCCGCAGGAGAGCTCTGCATCCCTACTGGTTTGGGTCTGCCTCCGGCTTTCAAATTGTTGTTGCTTCAAAAGAAAGTCAGGATCTTGGTAAGCCAAAGGGTGTGAAAATCTTACTTTCCGGGTTACTCTTCGAATTTTCTGACGCGGCTGAAGCTTGGAGTCGGAGGAGATGATAGTTACCTCTTCCTCGACGGGTTGGCTGTTCCCCGTGTCTTCCTGAAAAAGGAGAATAATGTTAGTAAAGTAATGATAGAAGAGTAAGGGAAGTTGAAAGGTTACCTCTTCCTCGTTATCATCAGAATCATCGAGCTGGAACATCTCTGAAGCACTTGGTTTTCTCTTCTTTGAAGTAGAAGGTCTGGTGGTTCTTTTTTCGGCCCTCTTTGCCGCCCGGGCTTGTTTGGCCGCCTCATGATCATACGGGACTTTCCAAAACTTGTCGTTTGCATGTAAAGAGTTGTGAGGGGGTATGAGTAAAAGTAAGGTAAATATAATAAAAGGTGACCATTGAGGCTGATGAATTACTGCGGGGGCCAGGTTATTCTTACAGAAGGGGAGTAAGCTGAAGGTATTGTTCACCACAGTCCCCTCTTTCAACAGTGACTGGATCATAGCCTCGACCGTGTCATCTGGTAAATCGTCAGAGCTGTGACGCAGCGGGTCATCCTTTTCCCCTGAGTAAGTACACATTAAGCCGGGTCGGCGGCTTAACGGAATCACCCGCCAGGTAATCCAGGTCCGGACCAAATCAATGCCATCCAAACCAGTGCCCAAAAGAGCCTTAATCTTCTTTATGGTGGGGGCAAGTGGAATACGTTCAGCAGGAGATAATTTGCCAGCCAATGTGTGGTTGGACTCTAAACGCAGAGCACGAAAGCCGGGTAGCGGGTTCTCACTAACCGGAGAGGTATCTTGGCAGTAGAACCACGTATGATTCCACTCCTTCGGATGACTTGGCAGTTCTGCGTAAGGGAAAAGACAGTCTCTTCGCCACTGGATCGAAATACCATCGAGTTCCAGACTGGGCCCATTGGCACGTTCATTTTGCCGGTTCAAATAAAACAGTTCTCTGAACAAGGTCAAACTTGGTTCTTCTCCAAGGTACACTTCGCAAAACACTTGGAAGTTGCAGAGATTCGACACGGAGTTGGGCCCGATGTCTTGAGGTCTGAGGTCAAAGAAATGCAAAACATCTCTAAAGAATTTTGACCCGGGCGGAGCAAAGCCCCGGTTCATATGATCCGTAAAAACAATTACCTCCCCTTCCTTGGGTTGAGGTTTCTCCTCTGATGGGTTAGGAGCACGATAGGACATAATTTCCTTTTGGGGCAGATGGCCGGATTTCACAAACCCAGCTAAAGAACTCTCCGTAATGGTGGATTTGACCCAGTTGCAAGTCACCGGAGGTTTGACAGCTTTGGGTGCCATTGCGTAAATCGACGCCTACAACAAGATAAAGGAATTTTTCCGGTTTAATTATAACCTGGAGGAAAATGCTGTGGGTTTATTCAAGATGGCGGCTTAAGAAGGGGCCTAATGACATACAGGTAACTAGGTGATAATGTTTAAACTAGCTACAGGCATTAAAGATGATTAAGATTTTCTTAAGTTGCCAGAAGCAAGCGGTGCTGACGACCGGTATCTTAAACCGGTTACACGAGTTACTATGGCTGAAACAGAGTCAACAGATGCAGTTTTTCGGCTAAGTATGGAACAAACAGGTTTCACAAGTTACGGCTATTATTTTGGATCAAATGGTCGTTCTAAAAAGAAATTTTCTGGACCTAGAATTAGCACATTTAAAGATTCATAGGCTCGAATGAAGCCTCTGTGCAACAGAAAGGGGTTTATTTGCATTTGGAAACAGATGTGAAACAGCCACCGCAGCAGTTCTACGCTACCTGAAGATCCAAGGGGGGCATTGGAGGTGAACACGTTCAAGGGTTTGGCTCGGGCGATGATGAACGCTGACGAACCGAAGAAGCCTTAATGCGGATCTAAAACAGGGAAGAAGGGAACTCACAGATGCAGACTGGCTGCGGAGGTCCGTCATTGTTTTTTCTGGTCGGATTCAAGTTGATGCAGCGGCCGGAGTTGGCGAAGACGAGGAGCTCGATGGCGGCGGTGGAGCTTGAGCGACAGAGAGACAGCGAGCGGAGGAAGACGACCGAGAGGGGAGAATGAAAATGACCTAAGTTGCATCTATTTATAAAGAGGGGCTAACCGAGACGATGCAAAAAACGAGGGACCAAAGCATCATTATCCAGCGGCCCCGACGCCTCGATTCTCGGGATGGTCAGTAAGGGCAGAGATCCATTGAAGATATGACAAATTAAAATATAAGTTTTATTGAAGATGACGTCATGATAATTTAACCCGGATCCAGATGATGACGTCACGGCGGGTTACAATTTTGACACAAGACAGAAGACTAAAGGCCAGTTAAGAAGGTTTTAAAGATTGACACATGAACCGATGCAAATCAATCTGGGGCCTAATGTTGGGGATATAACTATTTGTGTAAGCCGGCCAGAAGGGGCCGGGTTACAAAAAGAGAGGTTCATCAGAAGCCCAAGACCAAGGCATGAAGATGGCGGTTCACTAAAGGGCCTAAAGGCCCACTGGCGACTCTGAAGCCCATGGAGATAAACCGCCATGATAGTATAACTTGTACTGTAAGGTAGAGGTAACTAGTCGCCGAGCCGGACACTGTTTATGAGCTGGCCGGGACTCTGTAGGCCACAGGGCGTCAACCCGTGTATATAAGGGGATGACCCACCAGCGGCTTAGGGCAAGAAACAACTCATCGATAGCCAGGCATAGCGTATCTCGCTCCCTGGTCATCGAAACCTTAAGCAATACCAACCCAACTAGACGTAGGCCTTCCTTCATCGAAGGGGCTGAACTAGTATAAACCTCACGTGTCCTTTGTCCCGATTAACCCCTTTAAGCTGCCTAGTTGCGATGGCTCCACGACTAAGTCCTTCCAAGAGGACATCTGCCGTGACAATTCCACGACACTTATGGTTGTCTCTCTATTGCATAAGATGCAAGCGCCAAATAATTGCTTTACTTTATCTCTATGCGATAGCAATAGTTGCAAGAGCAATTGTTGGCGAGACGATCATGTGACGACACATTGATATAGATCAAGATGATGGAGATCATGGTGTCATGCCGGTGGATGGAGATCATGACGATGCTTTGGAGATGGAGATCAAAGGCACAAGATGATGATGGCCATATCATGTCACATATTATGATTGCATGTGATGTTTATCTTTTATACATCTTATTTTGCTTAGTTCAGCGGTAGCTTTACAAGATGATCTCTCACTAAATTATCAAGGTATAAGTGTTCTCCCCGAGTATGCACCATTGTGAAAATTCTTCGTGCTGAGACACCGCGTGATGATCGGGTGTGATAGGCTCTACGTTCAAATACAACGGGTGCAAATTAGTTGCACACGTGGAATACTCATGTTAAACTTGACGAGCCTAGCATATAACAGATATGGCCTCGGAACACTGAGACCGAAAGGTCCAGCGTGAATCATATAGTAGATATGATCAACATAGTGATGTTCACCATTGAAACTACTCCATCTCACGTGATGATCGGACATGGTTTAGTTGATATGGATCACTGATCACTTAGAAGATTAGAGGGATGTCTATCTAAGTGGGATTTCTTAAGTAATATGATTAATTGAACTTAAATTTATCATGAACTTAGTCCTGGTAGTATTAGCATATCTATGTTGTAGATCAATAGCTCACGTTTAGCTCTCCTGTTTTATTTTTGATATGTTCCTAGAGAAAACTAAGTTGAAAAGTGTTAGTAGCAATGATGCGGATTGGATCCGTGATCTGAGGTTTATCCTCATTGCTGCACAGAAGAGTTATGTCCTTGATGCACCGCTAGGTGACAGTCCAATTGCAGGAGCAGATGCAGACGCTATGAATGTTTGGCTAGCTCAATATGATGACTACTTGATAGTTTAGTGCACCATGCTTAACGGCTTAGAATCGGGACTTCAAAGATGTTTTGAACGTCATGGACCATATGAGATGTTCCAGGAGTTGAAGTTAATATTTCAAGCAAATACCCGAGTTGAGAGATATGAAGTCTCCAACGAGTTCTATAGCTAAAAGATGGAGGAGAATAGCTCAAGCAGTGAGCATGTGCTCAGATTGTCTGCGTACTACAATCGCTTGAATCAAGTGGGAGTTAATCTTCCAGATAAAATAGTGATTGACAGAATTCTCTAGTCACGATCACCAAGTTAGTAGAACTTCGTGATGAACTATAATATGCAAGGGATAACGGAAACGATTCCCAAGCTCTTCGTGATGCTGAAATCGACGAAGGTAAAAATCAAGAAAAACAACAAGTGTTGATGGTTGACAAGACCACTAGTTTCAAGAAAAGGGCAAAGGGAAGAAGGGGAACTTTAAGAAGAACGACAAGAAAGTTGCTGCTCAAGTGAAGAAACCCAAGTCTGGTCCTAAGCCTGAGACCAAGTGCTTCTACTGCAAAGGGACTGGTCGCTAGTAGCGGAACTGCCCCAAGTATTTGGCGGATAAGAAGGATGGAAAAGTGAACAAAGGTATATTAGATATACATGTTATTGATGTGTACTTTACTAGTGTTTATAGCGACCCCTCGACATTTGATACTGGTTCAGTTGCCAAGAGTAGTAACTCGAAACGGGAGTTGCAGAATAAACAGAAACTAGTAAAGCACGAGGTGACGATGTGTGTTGGAAGTAGTTCCAAGATTGATATGATCATCATCGCACACTCCCTGTACTTTCAGGATTAGTGTTGAACCTAAGTAAGTGTTATTCCGTGTTTGCGTTGAGCATGAATATGATTTGATCATGTTTATTGCAATACGGTTATTCATTTAAGTTAAAGAATAATTGTTGTTCTGTTTACATGAATAAAACCTTCTATGGTCATACACCCAATGAAAATGGTTTGTTGGATCTCGATCGTAGTAATACACATATTCATAATATTGAAGCCAAAAGATGCAAAGTTAATAATGATAGTGCAACTTATTTGTGGCACTGCCGTTTAGGTCATATTGGTGTAAAGCGCATGAAGAAACTCCATGGTGATGGGATTTTGGAATCAATTGATTATGAATCACTTGATGCTTGCGAACCATGCCTTATGGGAAAGATGACTAAAGACTCTGTTCTCCGGAACAATGGAGCGAGCGACTGACTTATTGGAAATAATACATACTGATGTATGCAATCCGATGAGTGTTGAGGCTCACGGCAAGTATCGTTATTTTCTGACCTTCACAGATGATTTGAGCAGATATGGGTATATCTATTTGATGAAACATAAGTCTGAAACATTTGAGAAGTTCAAAGAATTTCAGAGTGAAGTGGAAAATCATCGTGACAAGAAAATAAAGTTTCTACGATCTGATCGTAGAGACAAATATTTGAGTTACAAGTTTGGTCTTCAATTAAAACAATGTGGAATAGTTTCACAAATTCGTGCCACCTGGAACACCACAACATAATGGTGTGTCCGAACGTCATAACCGTACTTTATTGTATATAGTGCAATCTATGAAGTTTCTTACCGATTTACCACTCTAGTTTTAGGGTTATGCATTAGAGACAGCTGCATTGACGTTAAAAAGGGAACCATCTAAATCCGTTGAGACGACACCGTATGAACTGTGGTTTGGCAAGAAACCAAAGTTGTTGTTTCTTAAATTTTGGGGTTGCAATGCTTATATGAAAAAGTTTCATCCTGATAAGCTCAAACCCAAACCGGAGAAATATGTCTTCATACAATACCCAAAGGAAACTGTTGGGTACACCTTCTATCACAGATCCAAAGGCAAGATATTCGTTGCTAAGAATGGATCCTTTCTAGAGAAGGAGTTTCTCTCGAAAGAAGTGAGTGGGAGGAAAGTAGAACTTGATGAGGTAACTGTACCTGCTCCCTTATTGGAAAGTAATTCATCACATAAATCTGTTCATATGACTACTACACCAATTAGCGAGGAAGCTAATGATGATGATCATGTAACTTCAGATCAAGTTACTACGGAACCTCGTAGGTCAATGATAACCCACAAGTATAGGGGATCGCAACAGTTTTCGATAAGTAAGAGTGTCGAACCCAACGAGGAGCTAAAGGTAGAACAAATATTCCCTCAAGTTCTATCGACCACCAATACAACTCTACGCACGCTTGACGTTCGCTTTACCTAGAACAAGTATGAAACTAGAGGTACTTTGTAGGTGTTTTTGCATAGGTTTGCAAGAAAGTAAAGAACGCGTAAATAAAAGGTAGGGGCTGTTTATATGAAGACACAACTAAATTAGTTTTAGTAAAGAGCTTGTTGTCACGGGAAAGTTATTTGTTCCTAGGCAATCGATAACTAGATCGGTAATCATTATTGCAATTTTATTTGAGGGAGAGGCATAAGCTAACATACTTTCTCTACTTGGATCATATGCACTTATGATTGGAACTCTAGCAAGCATCCGCAACTACTAAAGATCATTAAGGTAAAACCTAACCATAGCATTAGATTATCAAGTCCCCTTTATCCCATACGCAAACAACCTACTTACTCGGGTCTGTGCTTCTGTCACTCACGCCACCCACCATAAGCAAATCATGAACATATTGCAAACCCTACAGCGAGAATCCCTCACGCTTGCACGACACGGAGAGCACCATAGGACAACACCAATAATAAAACATGCAACTCAAACCAATCACGATCATCAATTAACCCATAGGACAAAACAGATCTACTCAAACATCATAGGATAGCCATACATCATTGGGAAATAATATATAGCGTTGAGCACCATGTTTAAGTAGAGATTACAGCGGGTAAGAGAGAGGTTACACCACTGCATAGAGGGGGGAAGAGTTGGTGATGATGGCGGTGAAGTTGTTGATGAAGATGACGGTGATGATGATGGCCCCCGGTGGCACTCCGGCGCCACCGGAAGCGAGGGGGAGAGAGCCCCTCCTTCTTCTTCTTCCTTGACCTTCTCCCTATATGGGAGAAGGGTTTCCCCTCTGTTCCATGGTCTCCATGGCGTGGGAGGGGTGAGAGCCCCTCCGAGATTGGATCTGTCTCTCTGTCTCTCTGTGTTCTGCGTTCTGTTCTGCTGCCCTTTCACCGTTTCTTTTATATCCAGAGATCCTTAACTCCGATTGGATTGAAACCTTCGCCGTGATTTTTTACCATTTGACTAATTTATTGCAAAAAGATATACCATTTGTCTTTGAGGATGATTGTGTAGAAGCATTTGAAATACTTAAGAAAGCATTAGTCTCTGCACCTGTTGTTCAGCCACCTGATTGGAACTTACCCTTTGAAATTATGTGTGATGCTAGTGATTATGCTGTAGGAGCTATTCTAGGGCAAAGAGTTGATAAGAAATTAAATGTTATCCATTATGCTAGTAAGACTCTAGACAATGCTCAAAGAAATTATGCTACTACCGAAAAGGAACTTTTAGCAATTGTATTTGCTTGTGATAAGTTCAGACCCTATATTGTTGATTCTAAAGTAACTATTCACACTGATCATGCTACTATTAAATATCTTATGGAAAAGAAAGATGCTAAACCTAGACTTATTAGATGGGTTCTCTTGCTACAAGAATCTGATTTGCATATTGTTGATAGAAAAGGAGCTAAGAACCCCGTTGCAGACAACTTATCTAGGTTAGAGAATGTTCTTGATGACCCACTACTTATTGATGATAGCTTTCCTGATGAACAATTAAATGTCATAAGTACCTCTCGCAGTACTCCACGGTATGCTGATTATGCTAATTACATAGTTGCTAAATTCATACCACCTAGCTTCACATACCAACAAAAGAGAAAGGTTTTCTATGATTTGAGACATTACTTTTGGGATGACTCACATCTTTATAAAGAAGGAGTAGATGGTGTAATTAGACATTGTGTACCTGAGCATGAACAGGAACAGATCCTACGCAAGTGCCACTCCGAAGCTTATGGAGGACACCACGCTGGAGATAGAACTGCACATAAGGTATTGCAATCCGGTTTTATTGGCCTACTCTCTTCAAGGATGCCCGTAAGTTTGTCTTGTCTTGCGATGAATGTCAAACAATTGGTAATATTAGTAGACGTCAAGAAATGCCTATGAATTATTCACTTGTTATTGAACCATTTGATGTTTGGGGCTTTGATTATATGGGACCTTTTCCCGCCTCTAATGGATATACACATATTTTAGTTGTTGTTGATTACGTTACTAAGTGGGTAGAAGCTATTCCAACTAGTAGTGCTGATCATAACACTTCTATTAAAATGCTTAAGGAAGTTATTTTTCCGAGGTTTGGAGTCCCTAGATATTTAATGACTGATGGCGGTTCACATTTTATTCATGGTGCTTTCCGTAAAATGCTTGATAAATATGATGTTAATCATAGAATTGCATCTCCTTATCATCCTCAGTCTAGTGGTCAAGTAGAATTGAGTAAAAGAGAGCTCAAAATAATTTTGCAAAAGACTGTCAATAGGTCTAGAAAGAATTGGTCCAAGAAACTTGATGATGCATTATGGGCATATAGAACTGCATATAAGAATCCTATGGGTATGTCTCCGTATAAAATGGTTTATGGAAAAGCATGTCACTTACCTCTCGAACTAGAACATAAGGCATATTGGGCTATCAAAGAGCTCAACTACGATTTCAAACTTGCCGGTGAGAAGAGGTTATTTGATATTAGCTCACTTGATGAATGGAGAACCCAAGCTAATGAAAATGCCAAGTTGTTTAAAGAAAAAGTTAAAAGATGGCATGACAAAAGGATACAAAAGCGTGAGTTTAACGTAGGTGATTATGTATTGCTATACAACTCTCGTTTAAGATTTTTTGCAGGAAAACTTCTCTCTAAATGGGAAGGCCCCTACGTTATCGAGGAGGTCTATCGTTCCGGTGCCATAAAAATCAACAACATCGAAGGCACAAATCCGAAGGTGGTAAACGGTCAAAGAATTAAACATTATATCTCAGGTAATCCCGTAAATGTTGAAACCAATATTATGGAAACCATAACCCCGGAGCAATACATAAGAGACACTTTCCAGGCTGTTTCAGACTCCGAAAAGGAATAGGTATGTGGTACGGTAAATAAACCGACTCTAAAACAATTTTTAAGGCAATATTTCTCCGTTTTGGAATATTTAGAAAAATAGAAAAATAAGTAGCAGTCCGGGAAGGACACACGGGCCCCACGAGGGTGGTGGGCGCACCCTACCCCCTAGGCGCGCCCCCTACCTCGTGAGCACCTCGTGTGCCTTCCGGACTCCGTTTTCTTGCACGATACGTATTTTGGTCGGTAAAAATTCATTATATATTCTCCCGTAGGTTTTGACTCCCGTATCACGCAAATCTCCTCTATTCTTGTTTCGAGCTGTTTTTCTGACAGATCTAGATCATCATGACATCCCCAAGTGCTTCCAAGGACAAGTTCTTCGAGAAGGTAATCAACCCTTACCTCGCGGAGGTGCTGCGACAGCCTCAAACCATTAAGATGCGTGATGGGTTGCTGCACATCCGCGATGCTGAGGGACCAAAGGGAACCGAAAACGTGGAGGCGAGGCTCGAAGCAATGGAGCAACAAGTTTTCAAGTGCTAGGGGATGGTGGAGCGTGGAATCAACGCTAGCCACACGATGCTCGCGGAGTTCACCAACAACTACGAGCCGGATGCCAAGAACACCAAGGAGGCCATCTTCAAGCTACATG
This sequence comes from Aegilops umbellulata, assembly GCA_032464435.1. Classification (NCBI taxonomy): domain Eukaryota; kingdom Viridiplantae; phylum Streptophyta; class Magnoliopsida; order Poales; family Poaceae; genus Aegilops; species Aegilops umbellulata. Next base: position 641,706,665 of record CP136060.1, on the reverse strand, counting down.
AGAAGATCGAGCTGTTGGGGAACATAGTAATTTCAAAAAATTTCCTACGCACATGCAAGATAATGGTAATGCATAGCAACGAGAGGGGAGAGTGCTGTCTACGTACCCTCGTAGACCGAAGCGGAAGCGTTGACGCAACGTAGAGGAAGTAGTCGTACGTCTTCCCGGTCCAACCGATCGAAGTACCGTTACTCCGGCACCTCCGAGTTCTTGACACACGTACAACTCGATGACGCACCCCGGGCTCCGATCCAGCAAAGCTTCGGGGAGGAGTTCCGTCAGCACGACGGCGTGGTGACGATCTTGATGTTCAACCGTCGCAGGGCTTTGCCTAAGCACCGCTACAATATGACCGAGGTGTAATATCATGGAGAGGGGCACCGCACACGGCTAAGGAACGATCACGAAGATCAACTTGTGTGTTCTAGGGTGCCCCCTGCCCCCGTATATAAAGGAGCCAAGGGGAGGGGCGGCCGGCCAAGGAGGGGTGCGCCAGGGGGGAGTCCTACTCCCACCGGGAGTAGGACTCCCTTCTTTCCTAGTTGGAGAAGGAGAAGGGGGGAAAGAGGAGGAAGAGGGGAAGGAAAGGGGGGCGCCGCCCCCCTTCCCTTGTCCTATTCGGACTAGGAAGGGGAGGGGTGCGCGGCCACCTCCTGCCTCCTTCTCTCTTCTCCCTCAAGGCCCAGAGATACCTCTCCGACAATCGGAGTGACAAATCCTAATCTCGAAATACGCCAACCCAACATGTACCTTTGGAGACACCTGTAGAGCTCCTTTATAATCACCCAATTACGTTGTGACGTTTGGTAGCACACAAAGTGTTCCTCCGGTAAACGGGAGTTGCATAATCTCATAGTCATAGGAACATGTATAAGTCATGAAGAAAGCAATAGCAACATACTAAATGATCGGGTGCTAAGCTAATGAAATGGGTCATGTCAATCAGATCATTCAACTAATGATGTGATCCCGTTAATCAAATAACAACTCTTTGTCTATGGTCAGGAAACATAACCATCTTTGATTAACGAGCTAGTCAAGTAGAGGCATACTAGTGACACTCTGTTTGTCTATGTATTCACACATGTATTATGTTTCCGGTTAATACAATTCTAGCATGAATAATAAACATTAATCATGATATAAGGAAATAAATAATAACTTTATTATTTCCTCTAGGGCATATTTCCTTCAGTCTCCCACTTGCACTAGAGTCAATAATCTGGATTACACAGTAATGATTCTAACACCCATGGAGTCTTGGTGCTGATCATGTTTTGCTCGTGGAAGAGGCTTAGTCAACGGGTCTGCTACATTCAGATCCGTATGTATCTTGCAAATCTCTATGTCTCCCTCCTGGACTAGATCCCGGATGGAATTGAAGCGTCTCTTTATGTGCTTGGTTCTCTTGTGAAATCTGGATTCCTTTGCCAAGGCAATTGCACCAGTATTGTCACAAAAGATTTTCATTGGACCCGATGCACTAGGTATGACACCTAGATCGGATATGAACTCCTTCATCCAGACTCCTTCGTTTGCTGCTTCTGAAGCAGCTATGTACTCCGCTTCACATGTAGATCCTGCCACGACGCTTTGTTTAGAACTGCACCAACTGACAGCTCCACCGTTTAATGTAAACACGTATCCGGTTTGCGATTTAGAATCGTCTTGATCAGTGTCAAAGCTTGCATCAACGTAACCATTTACGATGAGCTCTTTGTCACCTCCATATACGAGAAACATATCCTTAGTCCTTTTCAGGTACTTCAGGATGTTCTTGACTGCTGTCAAGTGATCCACTCCTGGATTACTTTGGTACCTCCCTGCTAAACTTATAGCAAGGCACACATCAGGTCTGGTACACAGCATTGCATACATGATAGAGCCTATGGCTGAAGCATAGGGAACATCTTTCATTTTCTCTCTATCTTCCGCAGTGGTCGGGCATTGAGTCTTACTCAACTTCACACCTTGTAACATAGGCAAGAACCCTTTCTTTGCTTGATCCATTTTGAACTTCTTCAAAACTTTGTCAAGGTATGTTCTTTGTGAAAGTCCTATCAAGCGTCTTGATCTATCTCTATAGATCTTAATATCCAATATGTAAGCAGCCTCACCGAGGTCTTTCATTGAAAAACTCTTATTCAAGTATCCCTTTATGCTATCCAGAAATTCTATATCACTTCCGATTAGTAATATGTCATCCACATATAATATCAGAAATGCTACAGAGCTCCCACTCACTTTCTTGTAAATACAGACTTCTCCAAAAGTCTGTACAAACCCAAATGCTTTGATCACACTATCAAAGCGTTTATTCCAACTCCGAGAGGCTTGCACCAGTCCATATATGGATCGCTGGAGCTTGCACACTTTGTTAGCTCCCTTTGGATCGATAAAACCTTCTGGTTGCATCATATACAACTCTTCTTCCAGAAATCCATTCAAGAATGCAGTTTTTACATCCATCTGCCAAATTTCATAATCATAAAATGCAGCAATTGCTAACATGATTCGGACAGACTTAAGCATCGCTACGGGTGAGAAGGTCTCATCGTAGTCAATCCCTTGAACTTGTCGAAAACTTTTTGCGACAAGTCGAGCTTTGTAGATAGTAACATTACCGTCAGCGTCAGTCTTCTTGTTAAAGATCCATTTATTCTCAATTGTTTGCCGATCATCGGGCAAGTCAACCAAAGTCCACACTTCGTTCTCATACATGGATCCCATCTCAAATTTCATGGCTTCAAGCCATTTTGCGGAATCTGGGCTCATCATCACTTCTTCATAATTCGTAGGTTCATCATGATCTAGTAGCATGACTTCCAGAACAGGATTACCGTACCACTCTGGTGCGGATCTTACTCTGGTTGATCTACGAGGCTCAGTAGTAACTTGATCTGAAATTTCATGATCATCATCATTAATTTCCTCACTAATTAGTGTAGGTGTCGCAGAAACCGGTTTCTGTGATGAACTACCTTCCAATATGGGAGCAGGTACGGTTACCTCATCAAGTTCTACTTTCCTCCCACTCACTTCTTTCGAGAGAAACTCCTTCTCTAGAAAGGATCCATTCTTAGCAACGAATATCTTGCCTTTGGATCTGTCATAGAAGGTGTACCCAACAGTTTCCTTTGGGTATTCTATGAAGACATATTTCTCCGGTTTGGGTTTGAGCTTATAAGGATGAAACTTTTTCATATAAGCATCGCAACCACAAACTTTAAGAAACGACAACTTTGGTTTCTTGCCAAACCACAGTTCATAAGGTGTCGTCTCAACGTATTTTGATGGTTCCCTATTTAACGTGAATGCGGTCGTCTCTAAAGCATAACCCCAAAACGATAGTGGTAAATCTGTAAGAGACATCATAGATCGCACCATATCAAGTAAAGTACGATTACGACGTTCGGACACACCATTACGCTGTGGTGTTCCGGGTGGCGTGAGCTGCGAAACTATTCCGCATTTTTTCAAATGTACACCAAACTCGTAACTCAAATATTCTCCTCCATGATCAGATCGTAGAAACTTTATTTTCTTGTTACAGTGATTTTCAACTTCACTCTGAAATTCTTTGAACTTTTCAAATGTTTCAGACTTATGTTTCATTAAGTAGATATACCCATATCTGCTTAAATCATCTGTGAAGGTGAGAAAATAACGATATCCGCCACGAGCCTCAACATTCATCGGACCACATACATCTGTATGTATGATTTCCAACAAATCTGTTGCTTTCTCCATAGTACCGGAGAACGGTGTTTTAGTCATCTTGCCCATGAGGCACGGTTCGCAAGTACCAAGTGATTCATAATCAAGTGGTTCCAAAAGTCCATCAGTATGGAGTTTCTTCATGCGTTTTACACCGATATGACCTAAACGGCAGTGCCACAAATAAGTTGCACTATCATTATCAACTCTGCACCTTTTGGCTTCAACATTATGAATATGTGTATCACTACTATCGAGATTCATCAAAAATAGACCACTCTTCAAGGGTGCATGACCATAAAAGATATTACTCATATAAATAGAACAACCATTATTCTCTGATTTAAATGAATAACCGTCTCGCATCAAGCAAGATCCAGATATAATGTTCATGCTCAACGCAGGCACCAAATAACAATTATTTAGGTCTAATACTAATCCCGAAGGTAGATGTAGAGGTAGCGTGCCGACCGCGATCACATCGACTTTGGAACCATTTCCCACGCGCATCGTCACCTCGTCCTTTGCCAGTGTTCGCTTAATCCGTAGTCCCTGTTTCGAGTTGCAAATATTAGCAACAGAACCAGTATCAAATACCCAGGTGCTACCACGAGCTCTAGTAAGGTACACATCAATAACATGTATATCACATATACCTTTGTTCACCTTGCCATCCTTCTTATCCGCCAAATACTTGGGGCAGTTCTGCTTCCAGTGACCAGTCTGCTTGCAGTAGAAGCACTCAGTTTCAGGCTTAGGTCCAGACTTGGGTTTCTTCTCCTGAGCAGCAACTTGCTTGCTGTTCTTCTTGAAGTTCCCCTTCTTCTTCCCTTTGCCCTTTTTCTTGAAACTAGTGGTCTTGTTGACCATCAACACTTGATGATCCTTCTTGATTTCTACCTCCGCAGCCTTTAGCATTGCGAAGAGGTCGAGAATTGTCTTATCCATCCCTTGCATATTATAGTTCATCACGAAGCTCTTGTAGCTAGGTGGAAGTGATTGGAGAATTCTGTCAATGATGCAATCATCCGGGAGATTAACTCCCAGTTGAATCAAGTGATTATTATACCCAGACATTTTGAGTATATGCTCACTGACAGAACTGTTCTCCTCCATCTTGCAGCTATAGAATTTATTGGAGACTTCATATCTCTCAATTCGGGCATTTTCTTGAAATATTAACTTCAACGCCTGGAACATCTCATATGCTCCATGACGTTCAAAACGTCGTTGAAGACCCGATTTTAAGCCGTAAAGCATGGCACATTGAACTATCGAGTAGTCATCAGCTTTGCTCTGCGAGACGTTCTTAACGTCATCAGTTGCATCGGCAGCAGGCCTGGCACCCAGCGGTGCTTCCAGGACGTAACTCTTCTGTGCAGCAATGAGGATAATCCTCAAGTTACGGACCCAGTCCGTGTAATTGCTACCATCATCTTTCAACTTTGCTTTCTCAAGGAACGCATTAAAATTCAACAGAACAATAGCACGGGCCATCTATCTACAATCAACATAAACAAGCAAGATACTATCAGGGACTAAGTTCATGATAAATTTAAGTTCAATTAATCATATTACTTAAGAACTCCCACTTAGATAGACATCCCTCTAATCATCTAAGTGATCACGTGATCCAAATCAACTAAACCATAACCGATCATAACGTGAAATGGATTAGTTTTCAATGGTGAACATCTTTATGTTGCTCATATCTACTATATGATTCATGCTCGACCTTTCGGTCTCCGTGTTCCGAGGCCATATCTGTATATGCTTGGCTCGTCAAGTATAACCTGAGTATTCCGCGTGTGCAACTGTTTTGCACCCGTTGTAGATGGACGTAGAGCTTATCATACCCGATCATCACGTGGTGTCTGGGCACGACGAACTTTGGCAACGGTGCATACTCAGGGAAAACACTTCTTGATAATTTAGTGAGAGATCATCTTATAATGCTACCGTCAATCAAAGCAAGATAAGATGCATAAAAGATAAACATCACATGCAATCAATATAAGTGATATGATATGGCCATCATCATCTTGTGCTTGTGATCTTCATCTCCGAAGCACCGTCATGATCACCATCGTCACCGGCGCGACACCTTGGTCTCCATCGTAGCATCGTTGTCGTCTCGCCAATCTTATGCTTCTACGACTATCGCTACCGCTTAGTGATAAAGTAAAGCATTACAGGGCGATTGCATTGCATACAATAAAGCGACAACCATATGGCTCCTGCCAGTTGCCGATAACTCAGTTACAAAACATGATCATCTCATACAATAAAATTTAGCATCATGTCTTGACCATATCACATCACAACATGCCCTGCAAAAACAAGTTAGACGTCCTCTACTTTGTTTGTTGCAAGTTTTACGTGGCTGCTACGGGCTTAAGCAAGTAACAATCTTACCTACGCATCAAAACCACAACGATAGTTTGTCAAGTTGATGCCGTTTTAACCTTCGCAAGGACCGGGCGTAGCCACACTCGGTTCAACTAAAGTTGGAGAAACTGACACCCGCCAGCCACCTGTGTGCAAAGCACGGCGGTAGAACCAGTCTCGCGTAAGCGTACACGTAATGTCGGTCCGGGCCGCTTCATCCAACAATACCGCCGAACCAAAGTATGACATGCTGGTAGGCAGTATGACTTATATCGCCCACAACTCACTTGTGTTCTACTCGTGCATATAACATCAAGCCATAAAACCTAGCTCTGATGCCACTGTTGGGGAACGTAGTAATTTCAAAAAAATTCCTACGCACACGCAAGATCATGGTGATGCATAGCAACGAGAGGGGAGAGTGTTTTCTACGTACCCTCGTAGACCGAAGAGGAAGCGTTGACGCAACATAGAGGAAGTAGTCGTACATCTTCCCGGTCCAACCGATCCAAGTACCGTTACTCCGGCACCCCCGAGTTCTTGACACACGTACAGCTCGATGACGCATCCCGGGCTCCGATCCAGCAAAGCTTCGGGGAGGAGTTCCGTCAGCACGACGGCGTGGTGACGATCTTGATGTTCAACCGTCGCAGGGCTTTGCCTAAGCACCGCTACAATATGACCGAGGTGTAATATCGTGGAGGGGGGCACCGCACACGGCTAAGGAACGATCATGAAGATCAACTTGTGTGTTCTAGGGTGCCCCCTGCCCCCGTATATAAAGGAGCCAAGGGGAGGGGGCGGCCGGCCAAGGAGGGGTGCGCCAGGGGGGAGTCCTACTCCCACCAGGAGTAGGACTCCCTTCTTTCCTAGTTGGAGAAGGAGAAGGGGGAAAAGAGGAGGAAGAGGGGAAGGAAAGGGGGGGGGGGCGCCGCCCCCCTTCCCTTGTCCAATTCGGACTAGGAAGGGGAGGGGCGCGCGACCACCTCCTGCCTCCTTCTCTCTTCTCCCTCAAGGCCCATGTAGGCCCAATAACCCCCCGGGGGGTTCCGGTAACCCCTCGGTACTCCGATAAAATGCCGATTTCACCCGGAACGATTCCGATGTCCAAATATAGGCTTCCAATATATCGATCTTTATGTCTCAACCATTTCGAGACTCCTCGTCATGTCCGTGATCACATCCGGGACTCCGAACAACCTTCGGTACATCAAAATACATAAACTCATAATGAAACTGTCATCGTAACTTTAAGCGTGCGGACCCTACGGTTCGAGAATAATGTAGACATGACCGAGACACGTCTCCGGTCAATAACCAATAGCGGGACCTGGATGCCCATATTGGCTCCTGCATATTCTACGAAGATCTTTATCGGTCTGACCGCATAACAACATACGTTGTTCCCTTTGTCGTCGGTATGTTACTTGTCCGAGATTCGCTCGTCGGTATCCAATACCTAGTTCAATCTCGTTACTGGCAAGTCTCTTTACTCATTCCGTAATACATGATCTCACAACTAACACATTTAGTTGCAATGCTTGCAAGGCTTATGTGATGTGCATTACCGAGAGGGCCCAGAGATACCTCTCCGACAATCGGAGTGACAAATTCTAATCTCAAAATACGCCAACCCAACATGTACCTTTGGAGACACCTGTAGAGATCCTTTATAATCACCCAGTTACGTTGTGATGTTTGGTAGCACACAAAGTGTTCCTCTGGTAAACGGGAGTTGCATAATCTCATAGTCATAGGAACATGTATAAGTCATGAAGAAAGCAATAGCAACATACTAAACGATCGGGTGCTAAGCTAAATGTGTCATGTCAATCAGATCATTCAACTAATGATTTGATCCCGTTAATCAAATAACAAATCTTTGTCTATGGTCAGGAAACATAACCATCTTTGATTAACGAGCTGGTCAAGTAGAGGCATACTAGTGACACTCTGTTTGTCTATGTATTCACACATGTATTATGTTTCCGGTTAATACAATTCTAGCATGAATAATAAACATTTATCATGATGTAAGGAAATAAATAATAACTTTATTATTGCCTCTAGGGCATATTTCCTTCACGAGCACCTCCAATCCCAAATCTATGACCTGCAAAATCAAAACTGTGAGTATGAATATAGATTCAAAAGGATGAGTTTGGCTGCAGGTTTGAGGATTCCGAAGACTCGATCATCCTTCTATGATGGTGAACCTATGCCATGGAAGGTGGACGACAAGCCCACATCATCAACAACACCTCCACCTTCTTCGCCAACAAAGGAGTCATAATCACATGGTATGGGCACTCCCCTTGGCAACTAGCCAGCTTGGGGGAGGTGCCCCGGTATCGTATCACCATCACAACTCCTATCTTTACCGTTTTTCTTAGTCCAATCCTTTTAGTAGTATTTTGATCTAGTAGAATAAAGTTTATGGCATGATCTAGTTTTGAGTTTTGCTTTGTGATCTTTCTATGTAATCGAGTCCGTGAGCTATATATAATAAAGATTAGTGTTGAGTCAAGGGCTTGATTATTTTGCCATGATCTTGAGTGAATAAAAGAAAAGAAGAAAAAGAATAAAAAGAAACAAAAAGTTCATATTGATCTTATTGAGAGTAACGACTTCACATAGAAAGAGCATGATGATTAAAAGTTGTTGGGAGTTGGCTCATTGCAATTAATAGGAAGTAATAAGGAAAGAGAGGTTTCACATATAGATATATTATCATTGACATCCTTTATGATTGGGAGCACTCATTAAAATATGACATGCTAAAGAGTTGATGTTGGACAAGGAAGACAATATGATGAGTTATGTTTTCTTATATCTGAGATAAAGTATGTTGTCATGGATCCTCTAACATGTTGAGCTTGCCTTTCCCCCTCATGCTAGCCAAATTCTCAGCACCAAGTAGAGATACTACTTGTGGTTCCAAATACCCTTAAACCAGTTTTCCACGAGAGTCCACCATATCTACCTATGGATTGAGTAAGATCCTTCAAGTAAGTTGTCATCGGTGCAAAGCAATAAAAATTGCTCTAAATATGTATGATTGATTTGTGTGGGAGAATAAGCTTTATACGATCTTGTGATGTGGAAGTAATAAAAGTGACGGACTGCATAATAAAGGTTCATATCACAAGGGGCAATATAAAGTGACGTTCTTTCGCATTGAGATTTTGTGCATCCAACCATAAAAGCGCATGGCAACCTCTGCTTCCCTCTGCGAAGGTCCTATCTTTTATTATTTTCTTCTACCTTATGCAAGAGTCATGGTGATCTTCACCTTTCCTTTTTCATTTTATCCTTTGGCAAGCAGCACAGCATGTTGGAAAGAACATGATATATATATCTAATTGGATGTAGGGGAGCATGAGTTATTATTGTTGACATTACCCTTGAGGTAAAAGGTTGTGGGGCAAAACTATAAGCCCCTATCTTTCTCTGTGTCCGATTAAAACTCCATAACCACAAGTATTGCGTGAGTGCTAGAAATTATGAAGGACTAGATGATAGTTGAGTATGTGGACTTGCTTTTTAGCTCTGACATAGACTCTTTCTGATGTTATGATAAATTGCAATTGCTTCAATGACTGAGGTTATAGTTTGTTGGTTCTCAATAAGGTTTCTGATTCATACTTTTGCATTGTGAATAGATCATCACTTAAACATAAGTAATCATATGGCAATATCTATATATGATGTTGTTATGAGAATAATCATGATGCCTTCATGCCCGTATTTTATTTTTTTATCGACGCCTCTACCTCTAAACATGGGGACATATTTACTGTTATCGGCTTTTCGCTTGAGGAAAAGCGAGGTCTAAGCTTGGGGGAGTTGATACGTCCATTTTGCATCATGCTTTTATATCGATATTTATTGCATTATGGGCTGTTATTTCACGTTATGTCACAATACTTATGGCTTATTTTACAAGGTTTACATGAAGAGGGAGAATGCCGGCAGCTGGAATTCTGGGCTGGAAAAGGAGCAAATATTAGAGACCTATTCTGCGCAACTCCAAAAGTTCTGAAACTCCACGGAATATCTTAAAATAAATAAAGAAAAATCATTGCCAAAGATGAAGGCCAGGGGCCCACACCCTGCTCACGAGGGTGGGGGCGCGCCCCTACCTCGTGGGCCCCCTGGTGGCTCTCCGACGCCCGTCTTTTCCTATATGAAGTTTTTCGTCGAGAAAAAACCAGAAGAAATCTTTCGGGACGAGACTCCGCCGCCACGAGGCGGAACCTTGGCGGAACCAATCTAGAGCTCCGAGAGAGCTGTTCTACCGGGGATACTTCCCTCCGGGAGGGGGAAATCATCACCATCGTCATCACCAACACTCCTCTCATCTGGAGAGGGCAATCTCCATCAACATCTTCACCAGCACCATCTCATCTCCAAACCCTAGTTCATCTCTTGTATCCAATTCTTGTCTCCAAGTCCGGGATTGGTGCTAGTAGGTTGCTGGTAGTGTTGATTACTCCTTGTAGTTGATGCTAGTTGGTTTATTTGGTGGAAGATCATATTTTCAGATCCTTTATGCATATTATTACCCCTTTGATTATGAACATGAATATGCTTTGTGAGTAGTTACGTTTGTTCCTGAGGACAAGGGAGAAGTCTTGCTATTAGTAGTCATGTGAATTTGGTATTTGTTTGATATTTTGATGAGATGTATGTTGTCTAGCCTCTAGTGGTGTTATGTGAACGCCGACTACATAACACTTCACCATTATTTGGGCCTAGAGGAAGGCATTGGCACTACTGGAAACAGAGAATTTGCCATCAGTCAGTTCTTTGCCATCTGCCAGCAGATGGCAAAGAACGTCTTTGCCATCTGCTTATAAAAAACAGATGGCAAAGAACTGACAGACGGCAAAGAACATGGTTGCCATCAGCCAATACTTTGCCATCTGCCAGCAGATGGCAAATAATCTTTGCCATCTGCCAGCAGATGGCAAAGAGGTTGGCAAATCATGTGGACGTCAATAGTGTAACGGTGTACCAGCCCCACCTCTTTGCCATCTGCCAGCAGACGGCAAAGATTCTTTGCCATCTGCTGGCAGATGGCAAAGAGATGGGTTTACTTTTTTCCAGATAAAAAAACTTTGGGGTTATCCCTTCCCTCTCTCCCCTCCTCTCCCTCTCTCCCCTCATCTCCCACGCATTTGCACGCATCTCACCAGCCGCCGCCCCACCATCCCACCGCCCCGCCGCCACACTACCCCGTCGCCGCCCCACCACCCCGCCGCCGCCCACCACCCCGCCGCCCGCGGAGGCACCCCTTTCCCTAGCGTGCGTGCGGTCCCCCGCGGCGACCTCTCCACTCGCCGTCGCCGTCCGTCGGGGAGGGAGCGTGCGTGCGGTCCCCCGCGGCGACCTCTCCACTCGCCGTCGCCGTCCTCGGCCACTCGCCGTCACCGACGACCTCGTCGCCTCACCCTCGCCCCGGATCGAGCAGCAGGTTCGATCCCATGGCCACGGCGGCGCCTCGTCCAAACCTTCTCATGTTGGCATCAAGGCGTGCTGTTCTACCCAATCGCCATGGTGGTTGCAGATGAGGGGGAGGAAGGGATGGGATCGAGGTGCCGATGGGGGCCCTTGGTCGAGGCGGCGAGATGCAGAGATGTGGGGTGGTGCAGATGGAGAGGCAGCTCCTGATCCGCGCACAGCCGCCCGCTCTCTCCTTCCTCCGCCGCCTTCCCTATGCTCAGGTCAGTGCCGCCACTTGTCTAGTTTTCTTCACCCCTTATGTGATGGGTGCCATCTCTTTTTGTGCATGTTTCATGGAGAGGAAAAGCTGCTTCGATCCCATCTGCTGAAAGAGGATGCCCACCATCCAAGGTGCTCAACATCATCACCATTTGTTGCCTGACAAGGTAACTGCTCTTTTTTATCAGATAATTTACCACATGATATAGTTGATAATATTAATACATTTATAATCTGTCTTTTTAGCTCCATCGTTGTCATTTTATGTATTTAATTTAACCTATACAGGGTAAGCACAAATATGTCCGTATCAAGGTTATCCATCATCCTATCCACTCTAGCTCATTATTCTGCAATCATTGGATTGTTGCCAGTACTGCTTAGGAATAACTCACCGTGTAGGATCACCCAGTTTTGCTCCTTTCAGCTCGGTTACAGTTTCATATTCATCATGTGTTGCCACCATATATGTTACTAAATGAACTGCTAATCATTTTTAGTTAGATGGCTATTGTCTTCCTTGTCTACCTATTCTGGATTATAAGCAATTAACGACATATTCATTTTCTTAGTACTATCAATATAAACTAATATAAGGCCTTTTAGATCACTATAAAATAGTGATCTAAAAGCTCTTATATTAGTTTACAGAGAGAGTACTTGTTTACCAAAAAATAACTCCATTTTGTTTCAAAAGAAAGAAGCATATGCATTATGTGGTATGGCAAGGTGGGGTTGATTTGGAAGGCGAGAGACAGAGGCTTGGATGTGAACAAAACTTGTTTCTTTTAGAGTGGATATGAGCCAAATGATTAGCATATTACCAACCGGTTTTGATGGGCTCCTGACTGTAAAATAATTTCCTTGACCTACTGCTTTTTTTGGTCATGTGATTGTCTGTACCACGACATCCACACTAGAATATTTTAGTTCAAAACTGCAATTAAGATCTTCCCTCTTTCACACAGATTTGATGTGTTACAAATTCACAATCATTTGCACCACCCTGTATATATCAGGACCCTTTCTTGACTGGGAATTTGATGTTTGATTCTGTTTTAGGTTATTCAAAATTTATATGAAGTTCGCTACAGAGAATGTGAATGTCCTTCAAACGTAACTTTTGAAGAGAAATGCTCGGTCTTCCAGATGATTGGGTTAACAGTTAGAGTTTCAACTCGGATGGCGAAACCTTAACTTCAGAGTAAACTTAAATCACTTTATCCATGAGAGATAATAATTCACATGCAGATTTATATGTTTTAATTTTTATCTGCTCTTGCGGTTTGAAATACATCTAATACATCTATTGAGTTTTTAATTTGTGTGGACAAGTTTATTTTGGAAACCTAAAAAATGCAGAATGCAGGAATGTGTTAAACTTCACTGTCATCTATCTCGTTGCAGTATCGGCAGTTGTAGGGCTGTCGCTCTTCTCTGGTCGGTGAGATGGCCCATGATTTCTATTTACGTATGCTTCTTAGGTATGTAGGAGCAAGAGTCTCAACTCATTTTGCTTGTTATGATTGGCACTAAAAATCCTTTTTGTAACTATCTTTCGGCTTCACGTTGTGACTGCAATGAAGGTCTGTTATATGAATGTCACATGTCATTTCTAAATTCATGTTGTGACTTATTCCTGCCTTGTTAATCTGAAATCAACGACTACTGGTCGTTTCTAAAGATTAGGACCCAATCAGCCACCCTAATCTAAGCATCGGATATTGGGAAGTTTGAAGAACCCAAACATGCATAACCAAGCCTAGATTAGGAAACCAACTAGCTGCCTTGTTGTAGATAAGATCAGAGCGAACAATCTTGTCTATTGTCATACATGCACGTTAACATACACGATAACTTGATTAGTGCGCATAATCCCGCCTCAAGAGGCGCCACCCGGTGGCGCCCCAGCCACTAGTACGATCTAAAGGTCTGACCATGGTGCTCTTCTCCCATCTTCTAATTTAATCAGAAATAAGAAATATAGCCTGGTAAGAAGTTCAAACATCAACCTTAATTTCTCAAGTACGCCTATTACATCAATAAGTAGCACTGCTAATCTGAATACAATTTGCATTGACAGGTATACATATGTAGTAGATGGGTACATAATTAACTGAGATACAAGTATGAAGTGCTGCAGTTGCAACAGATCTTCATCAAGTTCCTTCGAAAATTGCACGAAGCGTCCAATGTTGCCACCAAGTTCGCCGGAGGAAGAAGCACCGAATTCGCTGGAGGAACAAGAAAATCGGTCGAGCCGTCCAACGTCGCCTGCAGGGGCTACACCAGAGGTATTTATCCCCTCGAAAGCTAATCACTAGATGGAATCCCCTGTTTTAGTTATTTTTTCTGTCCCCCGGCTCTGTCTGCGGTGATATATACGGTTATACTGGCAGTTTTCAACAGCAGCAGACTAGCCTGCCCAGTCTGAACTTTGAGAATGTTTCTCAGTTCATGTTCAACTTTGATCCTTTTTTCAGTTAAAGTACTAAGCACTTCCCTATACGGTTCTTGAAAGTTTTAGAGGCCGTTGCTAGCTTTCCAAAGGTACGTCAGTGTTCTATGGTTAGAAATAGAAGGTAGTGTTTTATTTGAGGACTAGACTTTTTGTGATGGACTAAATTGAAATACTAATTTAGATGCTACGTTTATATTTTACTAAAACTAAAATTAATAGGAAACAAAACTGAAACAGAAAAAGTAATATAAATAAAAGAAAAAGGCAAAAAAAAATCTTTCCCTATAATAACTATATGGTTTCAAGCATCTACCTGTCTCTTATTCTTAATGAAGGACCCAGCCTATTATTTGATTTTAAGTTGTCAGATTCATCATATAGTATTTAAGATTGGCAGATTAAATTTCGAACATGACTATTGATGTTCTTAGGAAAAAATTGGATCTTTTGCTGCTGGCATTTGCCATTCTAGGAGAGATTCTAATCTATTTTATATTTGATTGTAATATACTAAAGCCACAGTGCAGAATTAATATGTAAGTAAACAATAGTAAAATTGTGTATCTTACAATATTACATTTTAATCGTACTCATGTATACATTAAAGGGGACATGTCATCCGTCGAATTACAAGTCTGTGAAAAAGGGGCACGTGAATGCAGCATGCTATAGTGTAATGGCCAATCTCATCGCCTTGGAATTGATCATTTTTACCATGATTAGGTGGAAATTATGACCACCATCGACGAACGGGAGAAGTGTTTGCCGTGATTAGGTGGAATATACATGACCACCATCGACGAATGGAAGAAGTGGCAAGACCGATGTGTCGCTAGGTACATGTAAGGTTTTTGTTCACCCGCCTTTGTGAGGTGTAATTATTCAATTTTGTTCATAGTCGAGCATTGGATGATATTGTATTTTTCATGATGTACATGGTTCATGAACTATGCCAACCTGCTACCTATGGATGAAACTGTGTAATATTGATGAAACTATGTATATGTACGGATGAAACTTGCTACTATTGGTAACATGTGTTGGATATATATGTGTTCATGACTATTGGTAATATGTGTTGAATATGCTATATTGGTCATATAAATATATTTGTGTCTGATTTTCTGTGAAAATGAACTGATATAAGAAAAAACAAAATTAAATGGGGCAATATAGTCACTTTGCCATCTGCTGGCAGATGGCAAAGAGCTTTGCCATCAGCTGGCAGATGGCAAAGAGGCCACGTGTCATCTACATGTAAAATTTGGACTGGCCTATTTGTGCTCTTTGCCATCTGCCAGCAGATGGCAAAGCTCTTTGCCATCTGCCAGCAGACGGCAAAGCATGCAGCCTTTGCCATCTGCTGGCAGACGGCAAAGAGCCTGCAGCCTTTGCCATCTGCTGGCTGATGGCAAAGTATGCCGTTAGCCTTCTAACGGGGTTAACCCCGTTAAGAGGCTTTGCCATCTGCCAGCTGATGGCAAAGCCACATTCTCTTTGCCATCAGCCAGCAGATGGCAAAGAAGCCTTTGCCGATAGGATCTTAGACAAACTGTTTGCCATCTGCTGGCTGATGGCAAAGCCTTTGCCATCCGCCGACCATGCCTTTGCCATCTGCCATGGAAGATGGCAAATTGCCAGATTCCAGTAGTGTGGGAAGTAATAAGTAGATGATGGGTTGCTAGAGTGAGAGAAGCTTAAACCCTAGTTTATGCGTTGCTTCGTAAGGGGTTGATTTGGATCCATATGTTTCATGCTATGGTTAGGTTTACCTTAATACTTTTGTTGTAATTGCGGATGCTTGCAATAGAGGTTAATCATAAGTGGGATGCTTGTTCAAGTAAGAACAGCACCCAAGCACTGGTCCACCCACATATCAAATTATCCAAGTACCGAACGCGAATCATATGAACGTGATGAAAACTAGCTTGACGATATTCCCATGTGTCCTCGGGAGCGCTTTTCCTTATATAAGAGTTTGTTCCGGCTTGTCCTTTGCTACAAAAACGATTGGGCCATCTTGCTGCACTTTATTTACTTTTGTTACTTGTTGCTCGTTACAATTTATCTTGTCACAAAACTATCTGTTACCACTTATTTCATACTTGCAGAGAATACTTTGCTGAAAACCGCTTATCATTTCCTTATGCTCCTCGTTGGGTTCGACACTCTTACTTATCGAAAGGACTACAATATATCCCCTATACTTGTGGGTCATCATCACCACGCCGTCGTGCTGACGAAACTCTCCCTCAACACTCGGCTGGATCGGAGTTCGAGGGACGTCATCGGGCTGAACGTGTGCTGAACTCGGAGGTGCCGTGCGTTCGGTACCTGATCGGTCGGATCATGAAGACGTACGACTACATCAACCGCGTTGTGCTAACGCTTCCGCTTTCGGTCTATGAGGGTACGTGGACAACACTCTCCCTCTCGTTGCTATGCATCACCATGATCTTGAGTGTGCGTAGGAATTTTTTTGAAATTACTACGTTCCCCAACAGTGGTATCCGAGCCAGGTTTTATTCGTAGATGTTATATGCACGAGTAGAACACAAGTGAGTTGTGGGCGATATAAGTCATACTGCTTAGAGAGAATTCCTTATTTGACAATACCTTAAAATGTGGTTCCCTATTTGGCCCTAAAGAAATTTTTCTTACCTATTTGACATGTAGTGTAAATTTCTTTCCCAATATGACACTCGAGTGCATTTTGTTCACTAACGGTGTTAAAGACAGACGTGAAAAGACCTTTTTACCCCTGGTGCATAAGGTGACCAAAAATCTGTACATGACATTATCTACAGTTATGTTACATATTTGATCATAACCTATGTTTCAGTTATGTTACAGTTATGTTATACTTATTCAGCACAATAATGATTTCTCTGTTTCGCTTCAGATCATTCCACATTGAAAGTGTCTTCAACTCTGAAAAACTGTTCGCTTTGTTGATCACATGGATTGATCAAGAGGGTACCACAATATGGTCAATGGAAGCAACAGTTAACGTATAGATCATATGGACGATCAAAGAGAAAATCAGTTCTCTCTGTAAAAAAAAAGAGAATTACTCAAGAGTTTTGTAGTAGTATATTTTCCTCTGTTACCATGTGTAGTCAGACTGAATGTACTACTTGAAATATCGTAAAGGCTAATTTTTCGGGAATTTTATATTACACAAACTGAATACTGCATTGTTTGCATATCTTTCAAGATTATAGTATACATCCTGGATACTATACGGGTATATATATATATATATATATATATATATATATATATATATATATATATATATATATATATATATATATATATATATATATATATATATATATATATATATATATGATTTGATTCGTTAACAAATGAGGTGATATTTTAATTTATACTTTCCATACTTATTTGCATGGCTCTCATGCGTGTAAATTATGTCAATGAATTACCTCCCATAGATGTTTGCATGGCATACCTTATATGGAAATAGTCAAATCTGATTATTTAATTTGCGTCATCAATTGTCCATTAGTAAGATCAGGCCATAAAAAAGCTTCCATACTATTACCGTGTAAAATATTTTGAGCATCCGTACAGACACAAGCGCTCATATACACGCACATACACTCACCCCTATGAACGCACACACGCACACCCTACCCCTATGAGCACCTCCGAGAGACTGAGCGGGCATATCATCTTGAGATTTACGAAGTCACCGTAGGCGCCTCGTCGTCGACGGGAACGTCTCCTCCCACTGAAAGCGCATCGCCGGAAATCCTGAAATAAATTCAGGAATAATGCGAGCACCAGGATTTGAACCCTGGTGGGTTGGGGATATCACTGTCCACCTAACCGACTCAACCACAGGTTGATTCGCTATTACCGTGTAAAATATAGTAAGAACTTTTAGCATTGCGTACGTAGGTATTTTTATCTAAGTATATACTCATTAGTTTTTTGTGGATGTATATATCCCAACATTTTTCTAGAGCTACATACCCCGATGTGAAATATACGAGTTCATACCTCAATGATACGTAGATATTAGGCCTCATTGTTTTTCAATATTTCCCTACATCTACATACCCATGATTGAAATATATGAATACCCCAATAATACATAGGTATTATACCTAATTGTTTTTTGAAGTACATACTAGAAAAATAAGTGGGTATGCGAAATTGAAATATATGCGTACATACCCAATATTTCTATACAACCATATATACCCATTCTCTACAACTACATACCCCAGCGTAAAATATATGACTATAATAATATATAGGTATTATACCTAATTGTTTTTGCATATTTTGCTACATACCCCGGCGTGAAATATACGAGTACATACCCCAATAATATGGAGGTATTATACCTAATTGTTTTTTGAAGTACACAGTCACAGATAAATGGGTATGATACTCAATTGTTCTATGGATATATGTCCACGTAAATGTGTGCACACCATACATATTCTACTTCTGTAGATATTCGCAAATACGCGGTCTAAATCTTCTAGGTGGAAAGGATGAGAGAAAAAACAGTAAAAGGAAATGCTTCATGTTGTTTCATAGATGGAATGTCTTGCATGCAAATACATTAGGAAAGAAACCAAAGGTTGTACTAACGGGTTGGACCCGATCAAGGTGCCCCAAACAATTTACCTATATATATATATATATATATATATATATATATATATATATATATATATATATATATATATATATATATATATATATATATATATAAAATCTTGGAGACATGACGTATATATACTGTATCAACCATATGTACGCTCACCCATAAAAAAAACCATATGTACGCTGCCTAACTTCCTCCTCATATAAAATATACTACTTTTGGTCTGAAACATGAAGTATATATTGTCCAATGAATAATCCTTGTATTTTCTAATGCTTGAAAAGTAAGGACTACATGCACGGTTCCTTGATTCTAGTAGCAAGTAGTTGGATGCTTACCGTCTCACAAAAGCTAAATTAGTGGCATGCACAACAATTTAAATGCCCCATGTTTTTCTCCTTCGCTTGGTTTGCTACTACCGGGTGCAAGCCCACCGTTACTGAACAAAATGTACTAGAGTGTCATATTGGGAAAGAAATTTAGATTACATGTCAAATAGGGAAGAAATTTTTTCTCAGGGCCAAATAGGGAACCACATCTTAAGATAGTGTCAAATAAGGAATTCTCTCTACTGCTTACCAGCATGTCATACTTTGGTTCGGCGGTATTGTTGGATGAAGCGGCCCGGACCGACATTACGCGTACGCTTACGCGAGACTGGTTCTACCGACGTGCTTTGCACACAGGTGGCTGGCGGGTGTCAGTTTCTCCAACTTTAGTTGAACCGAGTGTGGCTACGCCCGGTCCTTGAGAAGGTTAAAACAACACTAACTTGATGAACTATCGTTGTGGTTTTGATGCGTAGGTAAGAACGGTTCTTGCTCAGCCCGTAGCAGCCATGTAAAACTTGCAACAACAAAGTAAAGGACGTCTAACTTGGTTTTGCAGGGCATGTTGTGATGTGATATGGTCAAGACGTGATGAAATATAAGTTGTTGTATGAGATGATCATGTTTTGTTGAAGTTATCGGCAACTGGCAAAAGCCTTATGGTTGTCTCTCTATTGCATAAGATGCAAGCGCCAAATAATTGCTTTACTTTATCTCTATGCGATAGCAATAGTTGCAATAGCAATTGTTGGCGAGACGATCATGTGACGACACATTGATATAGATCAAGATGATGGAGATCATGGTGTCATGCCGGTGACGATGGAGATCATGACAATGCTTTGGAGATGGAGATCAAAGGCACAAGATGATGATGGCCATATCATGTCACATATTATGATTGCATGTTATGTTTATCTTTTATACATCTTATTTTGCTTAGTTCGGCGGTAGCTTTATAAGATGATCTCTCACTAAATTATCAAGGTATAAGTGTTCTCCCTGAGTATGCAACGTTGCGAAAGTTCTTCGTGCTGAGACACCGCGTGATGATCGGGTGTGATAGGCTCTACATTCAAATACAACGGGTGCAAAACAGTTGCACACGCGGAATACTCAGGTTAAACTTGCCGAGCCTAGCATATAACAGATATGGCCTCGGAACACTGAGACCGAAAGGTCCGAGCGTGAATCATATAGTAGATATGATCAACATAGTGATGTTCACCATTGAAACTACTCCATCTCACGTGATGATCGGACATGGTTTAGTTGATATGGATCACTGATCACTTAGAAGATTAGAGGGATGTCTATCTAAGTGGGAGTTCTTAAGTAATATGATTAATTGAACTTAAATTTATCATGAACTTAGTCCTGGTAGTATTAGCATATCTATGTTGTAGATCAATAGCTCACGTTTAGCTCTCCTGTTTTATTTTTGATATGTTCCTAGAGAAAACTAAGTTGAAAAGTGTTAGTAGCAATGATGCGGATTGGATTCGTGATCTGAGGTTTATCCTCATTGCTGCACAGAATAGTTATGTCCTTGATGCACCGCTAGGTGACAGTCCAATTGCAGGAGCAGATGCAGACGCTATGAACGTTTGGCTAGCTCAATATGATGACTACTTGATAGTTATTGCACCATGCTTAACGGCTTAGAATCGGGACTTCAAAGATGTTTTGAACGTCATGGACCATATGAGATGTTCCAGGAGTTGAATTTAATATTTCAAGCAAATACCTGAGTTGAGACATATGAAGTCCCCAACAAGTTCTATAGCTAAAAGATGGAGGAGAATAGCTCAAGCAGTGAGCATGTGCTCAGATTGTCTGCGTACTACAATCGCTTGAATCAAGTGGGAGTTAATCTTCCAGATAAAATAGTGATTGACAGAATTCTCTAGTCACGATCACCAAGTTAGTAGAACTTCGCGATGAACTATAATATGCAAGGGATAACGGAAACGATTCCCAAGCTCTTCATGATGCTGAAATCGACGAAGGTAAAAATCAAGAAAAACAACAAGTGTTGATGGTTGACAAGACCACTAGTTTCAAGAAAAGGGCAAAGGGAAGAAGGGGAACTTTAAGAAGAACGACAAGAAAGTTGCTGCTCAAGTGAAGAAACCCAAGTCTGGTCCTAAGCCTGAGACCAAGTGCTTCTACTGCAAAGGGACTGGTCGCTAGTAGCGGAACTGCCCCAAGTATTTGGCGGATAAGAAGGATGGAAAAGTGAACAAAGGTATATTAGATATACATGTTATTGATGTGTACTTTACTAGTGTTTATAGCGACCCCTCGACATTTGATACTGGTTCAGTTGCCAAGAGTAGTAACTCGAAACGGGAGTTGCAGAATAAACAGAAACTAGTAAAGCACGAGGTGACGATGTGTGTTGGAAGTAGTTCCAAGATTGATATGATCATCATCGCACACTCCCTGTACTTTCAGGATTAGTGTTGAACCTAAATAAGTGTTATTCCGTGTTTGCGTTGAGCATGAATATGATTTGATCATGTTTATTGCAATACGGTTATTCATTTAAGTTAAAGAATAATTGTTGTTCTGTTTACATGAATAAAACCTTCTATGGTCATACACCCAATGGAAATGGTTTGTTGGATCTCAATCGTAGTAATACACATATTCATAATATTGAAGCCAAAAGATGCAAAGTTAATAATGATAGTGCAACTTATTTGTGGCACTGCCGTTTAGGCCATATTGGTGTAAAGCGCATGAAGAAACTCCATGGTGATGGGATTTTTGAATCAATTGATTATGAATCACTTGATGCTTGCGAACCATGCCTTATGGGAAAGATGACTAAAGACTCTGTTCTCCGGAACAGTGGAGCGAGCGACTGACTTATTGGAAATAATACATACTGATGTATGCAATCCGAGGAGTGTTGAGGCTCATGGCAAGTATCGTTATTTTCTGACCTTCACAGATGATTTGAGCAGATATGGGTATATCTACTTGATGAAACATAAGTCTGAAACATTTGAAAAGTTCAAAGAATTTCAGAGTGAAGTGGAAAATCATCGTGACAAGAAAATAAAGTTTCTACAATCTGATCGTAGAGACAAATATTTGAGTTACAAGTTTGGTCTTCAATTAAAACAATGTGGAATAGTTTCACAAATTCGTGCCACCTGGAACACCACAGCATAATGGTGTGTCCGAACGTCATAACCGTACTTTATTGGATATAGTGCAATCTATGAAGTTTCTTACCGATTTACCACTATAGTTTTGGGGTTATGCATTAGAGGCAGCTGCGTTCACGTTAAAAAGGGCACCATCTAAATCCGTTGAGACGACACCATATGAACTGTGGTTTGGCAAGAAACCAAAGTTGTCGTTTCTTAAAGTTTGTGGTTGCGATGCTTATATGAAAAAGGTTCATCCTTATAAGCTCAAACCCAAACCGGAGAAATATGTCTTCATAGAATACCCAAAGGAAACTGTTGGGTACACCTTCTATCACAGATCCAAAGGCAAGATATTCATTGCTAAGAATGGATCCTTTCTAGAGAAGGAGTTTCTCTCGAAAGAAGTGAGTGGGAGGAAAGTAGAACTTGATGAGGTAACTGTACCTGCTCCCTTATTGGAAAGTAGTTCATCACAGAAATCTGTTCCTTTGACTACTACACCAATTAGCGAGGAAGCTAATGATGATGATCATGTAACTTCAGATCAAGTTACTACCGAACCTCGTAGGTCAATGATAACCCACAAGTATAGGGGATCGCAACAGTTTTCGATAAGTAAGAGTGTCGAACCCAACGAGGAGCTAAAGGTAGAACAAATATTCCCTCAAGTTTTATCGACCACCGATACAACTCTACGCACGCTTGATGTTCGTTTTACCTAGAACAAGTATGAAACTAGAGGTACTTTGTAGGTGTTTTTGGATAGGTTTGCAAGAATGTAAAGAACGCGTAAATAAAAGGTAGGGGCTGTTTAGATGAAGACACAACTAAATTAGTTTTAGGAAAGAGCTTATTGTCACGGGAAAGTTATTTGTTCCTAGGCAATCGGTAACTAGACCGGTAATCATTATTGCAATTTTATTTGAGGGAGAGGCATAAGCTAACATACTTTCTCTACTTGGATCATATGCAGTTATGATTGGAACTCTAGCAAGCATCCGCAACTACTAAAGATCATTAAGGTAAAACCCAACCATAGCATTAAAGTATCAAGTCCCCTTTATCCCATACGCAAACAATCTACTTACTCGGGTCTGTGCTTTTGTCTCTCACGCCACCCACCATAAGCAAATCCTGAACATATTGCAAACCCTACAGAGGGAATCCCTCACGCTTGCGCAACACAGAGAGCACCATAGGACAGCACCAATAATAAAACATGCAACTCAAACCAATCACGATCATCAATTAACCCATAGGAGAAAACAGATCTACTCAAACATCATAGGATAGCCATACATCATTGGGAAATAATATATAGCGTTGAGCACCATGTTTAAGTATAGATTACAGCGGGTAAGAGAGGTTACACCGCTGCATAGATGGGGGAAGAGTTGGTGATGATGGCAAAGTTGTTGATGAAGATGACGGTGATGATGATGGCCCCCGGTGGCACTCCGGCGCCACCGGAAGCGAGGGGGAGAGAGCCCCCTCCTTCTTCTACTTCCTTGACCTTCTCCCTAGATGGGAGAAGGGTTTCCCCTCTGGTCCATGGTCTCCATGGCGTGGGAGGGGCGAGAGCCCCTCCGAGATTGGATCTGTCTCTCTTTGTTTCTGCGTTCTGTTCTGCTGCCCTTTCACCGTTTCTTTTATATCTGGAGATCTATAACTCCGATTGGATTGAAACCTTCGCCCTGATTTTTTTACCAAAAATTAGCTTTCTTGCGGCCGAAGAAGGGCGCCAACCGCCTTACAGGTGGGCCATGAGGGTCAGGGGCGCGCCCTGGGGGGTAGGGTGCGCCCCCTACCTCGTGCCCACCTCGGACACCGGTTCGCGTTGATTTTTCTCCCAGATTTTCCAAATATTCCAAAAATAAGCTCCCTCCGTTTTTATCCCGTTTGGACTCCGTTTGATATGGATATTCTGCGAAACCAAAAACATGCAACAGACAAGAACTGGCACTGGGCGCTAGATCAATATTTTAGTCCCAAAAATAGTATAAAAAGTTGCCAAAAAGTATATGAAAGTTGAGTAATATTGGCATGGAACAATCAAAAAATATAGATACGACGGAGACGTATCAGCATCCCCATGCTTAATTCCTGCTCGTCCTCGAGTAGGTAAATGTAGCATCCCAAATTTTCAATTTGGAATGTTATACATTAGATCATCATTGCATATCATATTTTATTTGCTTTTGGTTTGATCCTTTAAATTTTACGCAACTCAAGGACCCTCGGAGAGAGTTGGGGATTTCGTTATTTTCATATTTGAGTTTTCTCAAATTTTGAAAATAGGATCATTTGATTTTATTTATTTTATCTTCAATTATTTCTATTATAAAAAAATGAGAGAGGGAATAAAATGACTTTCCCAAAATAAAGAAATATTGAGGATTTAATAATAAAATCAAGCAAGATTTTTTTTTGGACTTTATTGCTATTTTATTCGAATTTAGAAAAATGTGCGTTTCTCAAAATTGCATTTAGGCCCCCAATAAATTTTCACCTTGTCTGGATTGATTTTAGAAGTCGGGGAAAATTTATTTCAGGATTTTTGGAGTCCGTTTAGTACTTCTTTTGTTTGTTTTTCTGCGTGAAAATTATTCAAAAAAACGTGAACCGACTTTGGGCCGGGATCGGCCAGGACTCCTCTGGCCGAGGCCTTTATATAGCACCGCCCGGGCCGCCTCAGCCCAAGCCGCCGCCACCCAAACCCTAGCCGCGCCCAGCCCCAGCCGTCGCCGCCGCCGCCCGCCCGCCGCCGCCGGAGCCGCCGCCGTGATACGTCTCTAGCGTATCTATAATTTTTTATTGCTCCATGCTATATTATCTACTGTTTTAGGCAATATTGGCCTTTATTATCCACTTTTATATTATTTTTGAGACTAACCTATTAACGGGAGGCCCAGCCCAGATTTGCTGTTTTATGCCTATTTCAGTGTTTCAAAGAAAAGGAATATGAGACGGAGTCAAAACGGAACGAAATCAACTGGAAAAGTTATTTTTGGAAGGAAACCTACCTAATAGACTTGGATTCTACGTCAGAAGATACGAGAGCTGGCCACGAGGGTAGGGGGCGCGCCCACCCCCCTCGGGCACGCCCCCTGCCTTGTGGGGCCTCCGCAGCTCCACCGACGTACCCCTTGCACCCATATATACCTACGTATCGTAAAACTTCCAGAACATATATTAGATCTGGAGTTCCGCCGCCGCAATCCTCTGTAGCCACCAAAAACCTAATCGGGACCCTGTTCTGGCACCTTGCTGGAGGGGGGAACCCTCACCGGTGGCCATCTTCATCATCCCGGCGCTCTCCATGACGAGGAGGGAGTAGTTCACCCTCGGGGCTGAGGGTATGTACCAGTAGCTATGTGTTTGATCTCTCTCTCTCTCTCTCTCTCTCTCTCGTGTTCTTGATTTGGCACGATCTTGATGTATCACGAGCTTTGCTATTATAGTTAGATCTTATGTTTCTTCTCCTCCTCTTCTCTCTTGTAATGGTTTGAGTTTTCCCTTTGAAGTTATCTTATCGGATTGAGTCTTTAAAGATTTGAGAACACTTGATGTATGTCTTGCCGTGCGTATCTTGGTGACAATGGGATATCACGTGCCACTTGATGTATGTTTTGGTGACCAACTTGCGGGTTCCGCCCATGAGCCTATGCACAGGGGTTGGCACACGTTTTCGTCGTGATTCTCCGGTAGAAACTTTGGGCACTCTTTGAAGTACTTTGTGTTGGATTGAATAGATGAATCTGAGATTGTCTGATGCATATCATATAATCATACCCACGGATACTTGAGGTCACATTGGAGTATCTAGGTGACATTAGGGTTTTGGTTGATTTGTGTCTTAAGGTGTTATTCTAGTACAAACTCTAGGGCTGTTTGTGACACTTATAGGAATAGCTCAATGGATTGATTGGAAAGAATAACTTTGAGGTGGTTTCGTACCCTACCATAATCTGTTCGTTTGTTCTCCGCTATTAGTGACTTTGGAGTGACTCTTTGTTGCATGTTGAGGGATAGCTATATGATCCAATTATGTTATTATTGTTGAGAGGACTTGCACTAGTGAAAGTATGAACCCTAGGCCTTGTTTCCTAGCATTGCAATACCGTTTACGCTCACTTTTACCACTTGTTACCTTGCTATTTTTATGTTTTCAGTTTACAAAAACCTATATCTACCATCCATATTTCACTTGTATCACCATCTCTTCGCCGAACTAGTGCACCTATACCATTTAGCATTGTATTGGGTGTGTTGGGGACACAAGAGACTCTTTGTTATTTGGTTGCAGGGTTGCTTGAGAGAGACCATCTTCATCCTACGCCTCCCGCGGATTGATAAACCTTAGGTCATCCACTTGAGGGAAATTCGCTACTGTCCTACAAACCTGTGCACTTGCAGGCCCAACAACGTCTACAAGAAGAAGGTTGTGTAGTAGACATCAAGATCTTTTCTGGCGCCGTTGCCGGGGAGGCTAGGTAAGTGAAGGTATATCTTTAGATCTTGCAATCAAATCTTTCTGTTTTTTGTTTTAGCACTAGTCTAGTTTATAAAAGAAAATTACAAAAAAATGGAATTAAGCTTGCCTCATACGCTTCATCTATTTAATATCTTTCGCTAGTATGATGGAAAGGAAAGTTGTGCCAAGGTGTTAGAAGAAGAATGCATTAAATTGTTTGGCACTAATTCTTAGAATGATGAGCATGATTGCAATATAGTTAGTACGAATTCTTTGAATATCCATGATGCTAATGATGATTGCACTAGTTATGATGAAAATGTCTCCTATAAACATGTCAATTTTTGTGGAGTACATTGGGTTTGCAAGGACACACCAAATAGGGAAGATAGATATTGCAAGAGGCATAAGTACTTAGGAACTAAATGGTTGCAAGAAAGGCTAGATGCATGTGCTGAAAATTTATTTTTTATTAGCCATACTTGTGAACTTTGCAATGAATGTGATCATTTTAGTACCCAATGCAAATTGTTTCATGATCGTATCGTGTCCAAAAATTGTGATGACTTGATTTCCCTTGCACATCATAATGAACTTAGTTTGCTCTTGGGTTATGAAAAAATAAAACGTATAACTAAGATTATTCCAGAATTTGCCCTTGATAGAATTCTTCATTTTGATCTAGAAGAAATTTATATGTATTGTGCGGTGAATTGCATTGAAAATTGTTATAATAACAATTACATAAAGAAAAGAAAACAAATAGAAGATGAAGAGAATGCTAACGAAAGGGAAGAGAATTCCCAATATTCTCCTATTATTTCTTATGATGAATCATGTAACGAGGAGGAGCCTTCTATTGAACCAATTTCATTAATAAGGAGCTCCAAAAGGAGGATTGAACCCACACATGATGTGGTGAAGAAGAAGAAAAGAAAAATGAAGAGAGGTAAAAAGGTATCTCTCCCAAATAAAGTTTCTCCTATTATTGTTGTGCCTCATGAAAATGGTGCACTTGATGATGATCTCATTATGCCTATTGCTTGTTGTGATGATTATGATTGGGAAGATAATGATAGTTCTTATGATCTTGAAAATCTTTTTGGCACTTGCTTGGAAGAATATAATAATTGCTATCCTATTGGTGCTATCCATGCTATTAATGATGAGAGTGATTATGCTTATGATACGAAAAGGCCCAAGCTTGGGGAAGCTATGTTTGATGAGGATGAAATATTTGAGAATATATTTGCTGCAATTAATTTTTGTCCCAAGCTTGGGGATGCTATGTTTAATAATGATTATATTTTTAGCCTCTCAAGTTTTGATATGCAAAGTAGTTATGATGATAGCATGCCTTCTAATTATGATGATTATATTGATGAAAGTGGATTTGGAAGAGTGTCAACTTTAGGAAGTAGTGATCCCACAATATTGGAGGATGTTGAATCTTATAATATTTGTTAAAGTGGATTTGGAGAGGTCATGACTTTATTTAGTGATGTATCCACTATTTCGGAAGAGGTTTCAATCGATTATGATGAGAACAAAGTTGCTACTTATGATGATTATTGTGATAAATCTTATGCTATAAAGAGTAGTGACGATTATATTTATAAAAGTTGTCATGATTATGAGTACCCTTTCTCTGAACATTACTCTTTTAATGTGGAAACAATTTATTGTATTAAAGTCTCTTATGATACTCCCACTATTCCGAATGAGAAGAATTTTGCTTATGTGGCGAGTAATAAAATTTCCATGCTAGTAGATCATGAAAAGAATGCTTTAGGTGCTGGTTATATTGTCGAATTCATTCATGATGCTAATGAAAATTATTATGAGGGAGGAATATATGCTTGTAGGAATTGCAATAATATCAAGTTTCCTCCCTATGTGCTTAAAATCTTGAAGTTATGCTTGTTTTGCCTTCCTATGCTAGTTGATTGTTGTTCCCATAAGTTGTTTGCTCAGAAAATCCCTATGCATAGGAAGTGGGTTAGACTTAAATGTGCTAGTCATATTCTTCATGATGCCCTCTTTATGTTTCAATTCCTATCTTTTATGTGAGCATCATTGAAATCATCATGCCTAGCTAGGGGCGTTAAACGATAGCGCTTGTTGGGAGGCAACCCAACTTTATTTTAGTTTCTTGCTTTTGGTTATGTTTAGGAATAAATAATCCATCTAGCTTCTGTTTAAATGTGGTTTTATGTTTTAATTAGTGTTTGTGCCAAGTAGAACCTTTGGGAAGACTTGGGTGAAGTGTTTATGATCATGCTGTAAAAAACAGAAACTTTAGCGCTCACGAGAATTGCTTAAACTTTTTACTGGAGGGTGCTATTTAGTTGATTCTTTTTTAATATGATTACTAGAAAAATTCCTCAGGTCCACCAATTTATTTTCGAATTTTTAGAGTTCAGAAGTTTGCGTTAGTTACAGATTACTACAGACTATTCTGTTTTTGATATATTCTGTTTTCATCGTGTTGTTTGCTTATTTTGATGACTCTATGGCTAGTAAAATAGTTTATAAACCATAGAGAAGTTGGAATATAGTAGGTTTAACACCAATATAAATAAATAATGAGTTCATTACAGTACCTTGAAGTGGTATTTTGTTTTCTTTTGCTAACGGAGCTCACGAGTTTTCTGTTAAGTTTTGTGTTGTGAAGTTTTCAAGTTTTGGGTAAAGATTCGATGGACTACGGAATAAGGAGTGGCAAGAGCCTAACGTTGGGGATGCCCAAGGCACCCCAAGGTAATATTCAAGGATAACCAAGTGTCTAAGCTTGGGGATGCCCCGGAAGGCATCCCCTCTTTCGTCTTCGTTCATCGGTAACTTTACTTGGAGCTATATTTTTATTCACCACATGATATGCGTTTTTCTTGGAGCATCATTTTATTTTATTTAGCCTTGCTTGATGTTTGAATAAAGTATCAAGATCTGAAATCCTTAAATGTTAGAGAGTCTTCACATAGTTGCATAATTATTCGGCTACTCATTGATCTTCACTTATATCTTTCGGAGTAGTTTGTCATTTGCTCTAGTGCTTCACTTATATCTCTTAAAGAACAATGGTAGTTTTATTTTGAAGAAATAGATGAACTCTAATGCTTCACTTAGATTATTTTGAGAGTCTTAAATAGCATGGTAATTTTCTTAAAATCCTAATATGCTAAGCATAAAAGAATTGTAAGAATTCTTATGAGTGTGTTGAATACTAAGAGAAGTTTGATGATTGATGATTGTTTTAAGATATGGAGGTAGTGATATCAAAGTTTTGCTAGTTGAGTAGTTGTGAATTTGAGAAATGCTTGCGTTGAAGTTTGTAAGTCCCGTAGCATGCACGTATGGTAAACGTTATGTAACAAATTTGAAACATGAGGTGTTATTTGATTGTCCTCCTTATGAGTGGCGGTCGGGGACGAGCGATGGTCTTTTCCTACCATTCTATCCCCCTAGGAGCATGCGCGTAGTGCTTTGGTTTTTGATGGCTTGTAGTTTTTGCAATAAGTATATGAGTTCTTTATGACTAATGTTGAGTCCATGTATTATACGCACTCTCACCCTTCCATTATTGCTAGCCTCTACGGTACCGTGCATTGCCCTTTCTCACATTGAAAGTTGGTCCAAACTTCGCCGGTGCATCCAAACCCCGTGATGTGATACGCTCTTTCACACATAAACCTCCCTATATCTTCCTCCTAAACAGCCACCATACCTACCTATTATGGCATTTCCATATCCATTCCGAGATATATTGCCATGCAACTTTCCGCCTTTCCGTTTATTATGACACACTCCATCATTGTCATATTGCTAGCATGATCATGTAGTTGACATCGTATTTGTGGCAAAGCCACCATTCATAATTCTTTCATACATGTCACTCTTGATTCATTGCATATCCCGGTATACCGCCGGAGGCATTCATATAGAGTCATATTTTGTTCTAGTATCGAGTTGTAATCATTGAGTTGTAAATAAATAGAAGTGTGATGATCATCATCCAATAGAGCATTGTCCCAAAAAAAGAAAAAGGACAAATAAAAAAAGAAGGCCCAAAAAAAGAAAAAAAAGAAAATAAAAAGGGGCAATGCTACTATCCTTTTGCCACACTTGTGCTTCAAAGTAGCACCATGTTCTTCATATAGCGAGTCTCCTATATTGTGCTTCAAAGTAGCACCATAGTCCTCATGATAGAGAGTCTCTTGTTTTGTCACTTTCATATACTAGTGGGAACTTTCCATTATAGAACTTGGCTTGTATATTCCAACAATCGGCCTCCTCAAGTGCCCTAGGTATTCATGAGCAAGCAAGTTGGATGCACACCCACTAGTTTCTTTTGTTGAGCTTTCATACATTTATAGCTCTAGTGCATCCGTTGCATGGCAATCCCTACTCCTCGCATTAACATCAATCGTGGGCATCTCCATAGCTCGTTGATTAGCCTCGTTGATGTGAGACTTTCTCCTTTTTGTCTTCTCCACATAACCCCCATCACCATATTCTATTCCACCCATAGTGTTATATCCATGGCTCATGCTCATGTATTGCGTGAAGGTTTATGAGTTTGAGATTATTAAAGTATGAAACAATTGCTTGGCTTGTCATCGGGGTTGTGCATGATGAGAGCATTCTTGTGTGACGAAAATGGAGCATGACTAAACTATATGATTTTGTAGGGTGAACTTTCTTTGCCCATGTTATTTTGAGATGACATAATTTCTTAGTTAGTATGCTTGAAGTATTATTGCTTTTATCTCAATATGAAATTTTGTCTTGAATCTTTCGGATCTGAATATTTATATCACAAGTAATAAGAATTACATTGAAATTATGCCAACTAGCATTCCACATCAAAAAATATCTTTTTATCATTTACCTACTCGAGGACGAGCAGGAATTAAGCTTGGGGATGCTTGATACGTCTCCAACGTATCTATAATTTTTGATTGCTCCATGCTATATTATCTACTATTTTAGGCAATATTGGGCTTTATTATCCACTTTTATATTATTTTTGGGACTAATCTATTAACCGGAGGCCCAGCCCAGATTTGTTATTTTATGCCTATTTCAGTGTTTCGAAGAAAAGGAATATCAGACGGAGTCAAAACGGAACGAAATCAACTGGAGAAGTTATTTTTGGAAGGAAACCTACCTGATAGACTTGGACTCTACGTTAGAAGATACGGGAGCTGGCCACGAGGGTAGGGGCGCGCCCCCTGCCTCGTGGGGCCCCCGCAGCTCCACCGACGTACCCCTTGCACCCATATATACCTACGTATCGTAAAACTTCCAGAACAGAGATTAGATCTGGAGTTCCGCCGCCGCAAGCCTCTGTACCCACCAAAAACCAAATCGGGACCCTGTTCCGGCACCTTGCTGGAGAGGGGAACCCTCACCGGTGGCCATCATCATCATCCCGGCGCTCTCCACGACGAGGAGGGAGTAGTTCACCCTCAGGGCTGAGGGTATGTACCAGTAGCTATGTGTTGATCTCTCTCTCTCTCTCTCTCTCTCTCTCTCTCTCTCTCTCTCTCTCTCTCTCTCTCTCTCTCTCTCTCTCTCTCTCTTGTTCTTGATTTGGCACAATCTTGATGTATCGCGAGCTTTGCTATTATAGTTGGATCTTATGTTTCTTCTCCCCCTCTTCTCTCTTGTAATGGATTGAGTTTCCCCTTTGAAGTTATCTTATCGGATTGAGTCTTTAAAGATTTGAGAACACTTGATGTATGTCTTGCCGTGCGTATATGTGGTGACAATGGGATATCACGTGCCACTTGATGTATGTTTTGGTGACCAACTTGCGGGTTCCGCCCATGAGCCTATGCATAGGGGTTGGCACACGTTTTCGTCATGATTCTCCGGTAGAAACTTTGGGCACTCTTTGAAGTACTTTGTGTTGGATTGAATAGATGAATCTGAGATTGTGTGATGCATATCATATAATCATACCCACGGATACTTGAGGTGACATTGGAGTATCTAGGTGACATTAGGGTTTTGGTTGATTTGTGTCTTAAGGTGTTATTCTAGTACGAACTGTAGGGTTGTTTGTGACACTTATAGGAATAGCCCAATGGATTGATTGGAAAGAATAACTTTGAGGTGGTTTCGTACCCTACCATAATCTGTTCGTTTGTTCTCCGCTATTAGTGACTTTGGAGTGACTCTTTGTTGCATGTTGAGGGATAGCTATATGATCCAATTATGTTATTATTGTTGAGAGGACTTGCACTAGTGAAAGTATGAACCCTAGGCCTTGTTTCCTAGCATTGCAATACCGTTTACGCTCACTTTTACCACTTGTTACCTTGCTGTTTTTATGTTTTCAGTTTACAAAAACCTATATCTACCATCCATATTGCACTTGTATCACCCTTTCTTCGCCGAACTAGTGCACCTATACAATTTACCATTGTATTGGGTGTGTTGGGGACACAAGAGACTCTTTGTTATTTGGTTGCAGGGTTGCTTGAGAGAGACCATCTTCATCATACGCCTCCCGCGGATTGATAAACCTTAGGTCATCCACTTGAGGGAAATTTCCTACTGTCCTACAAACCTGTGCACTTGCAGGCCCAACAACGTATACAAGAAGAAGGTTGTGTAGTAGACATCACGCCGCCGCCGCCGGACCCGCACGCCGAGGTTGACCCGCCGCCGGTTTTTTTTAGAAAACCGTTGGTTTTCGCCGGTTTCTCGTTCGTTTTTTTGTTTTCGTTTTTTTATTAGATCATTTTTTGTTTATGTTAATTAGCGAGCGTTCGCTTGTTCGCTCGTTTTAACGAACGCGTTCATCATTTAGATCCAGATAACGAACGTTCGTTCGTTAATCTGTTCGTTCGTTCATTATTTCTAATCGCGATTTCTGATCCGATTTTCGTTTTATTATAACTTTTCGCTCGTTTATCGAAATTAGGTGATTCAAGCGCCTGGAGTTTCGTATCGAAACCCTCTTTCCGTTTAACCAACTTAAACAAGTTTTTGCTTCTGTAAAATTTGACTTAGGTCCATATTAGTAAATGAAGTTTGTTTCTTTCGCCGTTTGACTTTCGTTGCTTCGTTCGATTTGATTCTTTTTGCAAACCGGAGTTCTTAAGTTGAACTTTCTGGTTAGATCTCTTATTTGAGTTTTCCCTGTGCATTAGATGAGTACTTATTGTATGCTTGTTTGTTTGTTTGCGATAGAGTACCCGGAGTGCGCCGCATGTTACTTCGAATCACTAGGTTTCGCGGATCATCAGCAAGGCAAGTAACACTTTGATCATACCTCTTTACTACCCAGTTTTATTGCATTAGATCAATCCTCAAACATTGCATGATTACGATCTAATTAAACTGTGGGATGGGAAGTAGTTGAGGTAGTGCCTATTACCTGTTTTATTATCAAACCTTTGGGAGTTACTTCTACGTTTGCTAATTATGTCATGCTATGCTAGTAGACGTAGATTGGGTGAGTGATATCCATGACAGATGTGAGATTGGTAATTAATGTTTTATTTAAGGTGGCAACTTAAACACACATCTGGGTGGATTGAGGCACCTGGGTATTCCAGCGATTGCCTGTTTTCTTTTTGGACCGCCACCTAGGCTCAAAGGGATCATGAGATTATTCATACTAGAAACTTCCGTGTGCAGCCACAAGCTACTATGGGCTCTAGCATAGTTGACTAAGTCGTGCGAACTATTACAGTGGTAGACTAGCAGATGTAGGGGAAAGTAGGTGTAACGGTCTACCCGATCATAAGGTGCTAGCGCTTCTGAAAGACTATGTCTCGGTCATCCGTTTCTCAAACACCATGTAGTGCGAGAAATCCAACAGAGGAGATCGAGTCTTGTGGGGAAAAGTGCGCAAACCTCTGCAGAGTGTATAAACTAATCATGGTTAGCCGTGTCCCCGGTTATGGACGTTTTGAGTATCTAGTACTTGGATTATCATGTGAATCTCATCACGTTACTTTAATTAATTTTGTTGGGTTTTAATGATGATGTTTAATTGGGATTGAGAGGGTGTCTACACTCTCAATGTTTAACAACCACCATGATAGTTAATAAAATTTATTCCTTTGCAGTAGGGAAAAATTGCCTTTATGCAAAAACTGTAACCATAGAGCTTTCCACCAACCAAATATGCATGTAGTATAGCTTATTTCTTTCATTACTCTCTATGTGTTACATTGCCAGCATATTCCATGTGCTGACCCGTTTTCGGGCTGCAACGTTCATGTTGCAGACTTTTCAGACGACGAGCAAGGTGCCTTCAGGTCGTGGTTCTATACTCAGTGATGCCGTTGGAGTTGATGGACTCGTTTATCTTCCAAGCCTTCCGCTGTTATCGTTATTAGATGGCCTTAAGCCATATTTATTGTAATAAGTTCTCTTTTGAGACATTCGATGTAATAAGTGTGTGATTGCTACTCTGTTATAAATCCTTCAAGTACTGTCCATGTCAGCATTACTGATCCAGGGATGACACTGATGCACAGAGATCAGACTATTTGAGGTCTGGTCGCTAAAAGATGGTATCAGAGCACACGCCGACTGTAGGACACGACCACTAAGCTAAAGCCCTAGATCACTACTCTCTTCTCATTTCTGACTCCTCATCTTTTCTACTCTTTTAGGATGGACGATGCAAGGAACAAGTTCACGCAACCGGATGAAGATACACCCTTTGGACGCCACCTGAAGGAAGTCACTAAGTGCCTGAACATCGGAGTACCAAGCTTCACCGGAACCTACAACGCAACTTTACCTGAAGAGGAGCGCTGGATGATTCAAGTTCAAGTTCCAGGAAGGACGTTCGCACCAGTCACTGAGCCTATAGAGTTTACCTTTGATGCACCAACCTGGAGTCTAGGAAAGAGCATGGCAGCCCACATCACCATGGGACGTATTGGAGAAGTTTACCGCGATGACCTCAAAGATACTATCTACCAGATTTGTGGGCGCCGAGATGAGCATTGGGAGATGATCAGCACCAGGAAGGACCGATTAGTTGCAGCTTTCACCCAGGAGTTAAACCAGCACATTCGACGCCAGGAGAACCAGATGTGCGCAGGCATGATAGATCTAAAGAAGGAAATGACAAGAATCACGGAGCTGGAGGAAGAACTCAAGGCTACACGCGGAGATTATATGGAGGAAATCGAAGTATTAGTAGAGAAGAATGATGACCTGACCAGGAAGCTAGGAGTCTTCATGGGAGATCCCGCGCCAGGAGGAGGAGATGACGATTCCACTTGCCCGGGGAACTATATCATCATCGATGACACCGACTCGGATCCAGACGACAGCGATGATGACTATATTGATGAAGCTGGAGCAGATATCATGGAGTCTTCATCGGAGCAGTTTTTCTAGTAGACCACCATCACAGTAGTAGTATTCCACCATGTATCTAGAATAGTTCAAGTAGTTCTAGACCGATTGTATGCCCTTGTTTGAATTGAATGAAGTGATTTTGTGTGCATTTGCCTCATGTGCATATGGGTAGTGTTTTCTCTCTAGACCTCATTCTATTCTATATTCTCATCCTTTCTAAACCCTCAGATGCCTCCGAGACGTGACAATGGATTTGCTTTCCCACCGGAGCTCACTCAGTTGATCCAGCAGCAGAATGCCTTGATGCAGTTGCTAGTCCAGAACCAGAATCAGGGGAACAACAACAACAACCCACCACTGCCACCACCTGTTGATCACTTAACCCGTTTCCTTAGGCTGGATCCACCGGTGTTCTCCAGTAGCACCGAGCCGATTGTTGCAGATGAATGGCTGCGCAATACAGGGAGGGAATTGACCACAGCAGGATGCACACATGCGGAAAAGGTGAAATTTGCCGCACATCAGCTTGAAGGACCCGCAACAGCATGGTGGGAGAATTTTACAGCCACTTACCCTGTAGGCACTGTCACATGGGATCAGTTTCAGCAAGCTTTTCATCCTGCCCATGTTTCAGCAGGAGCTATGGCAATGAAGAAGCGTGAGTTTCGCAACTTGCACCAAGGAGGACACACAGTTGGCCAGTATATGGATGATTTTAGTAAGCTAGCACGTTATGCTCCAGATGACGTTGCTACGGATGCAGCTAAGCAGGAGAAGTTTCTGGAAGGACTGAATGATGAGCTGAGCATGCAGTTGATGGTAGCAAGCTTCAACAACTACCAGGAGTTGGTAGATCGCGATCTTATGAATGAAGGGAAGCAACAACAAATTGAAAACCGCAAGAGGAAGTATGGATAGGGGAAGTACAATTCTGGAGCTCAACATAAGCCACGATTTACCCCTAAACCGGGAGGACCTTTCCAGCATACCCATGGAGGAGGTAGCTCGCACAATCATAATGGCCCCAAGAATGGTAATGGGAATGGAGGAAGCAACGGCCAGAACCGTACCAACCCATCAACCCCATCCAAGAGAGACCTGAGCCAAGTCACTTGCTTCAAGTGCCAGAAGACCGAACATTATGCGAATGAATGTCCTGAAGCTTAGAATGGAAATGGAAGATCTGGGAAGAAGCCGAACCCTTTTAACAGGGGACGGGTGAACCACGTTAACGTTGAGGAGGTTGAAGCCCAGCCGGATGCAGTAATCGGTAAGTTTTTGGTTAAGCCTTTTACTGCAATCGTTCTTTTTGATACTAGTGCATCGCATTCATACATATCAAGGGGATTCGTAGTTTAAGATTCGAGAATAGGATATACCTAAGACGGCTTTTTCCACAAGGTATGGGTTGTATGAGTATACCGTTATGTCATTTGGTCTGACTAACGCACCTGCCTATTTTATGAACATGACGAACAAAGTGTTTATGGAGTTTTTGGATAAGTTCGTCGTAGTGTTCATTGATGATATTCTGGTTTACTCAAAGAATGAAGAGGAACATAAGGAGCATTTGCGATTGGTACTTGAGAAGCTCAGAGAACATCAGTTATATGCCAAGTTTAGCAAATGTGAGTTTTGTTGAAGGAAGTTGGATTCCTCGGACACATTATATCCGGAGAAGTAATAACAGTTGATCCCACAAAGGTTGACACTGTGACAAATTGGGAAGCCCCAACAACAATTGGAGAGATCCAGAGTTTTCTTGGACTCGCCGGCTACTATCGGAGATTCATTGAAAATTTCTCGA
This sequence comes from Aegilops umbellulata, assembly GCA_032464435.1. Classification (NCBI taxonomy): domain Eukaryota; kingdom Viridiplantae; phylum Streptophyta; class Magnoliopsida; order Poales; family Poaceae; genus Aegilops; species Aegilops umbellulata. Next base: position 641,668,617 of record CP136060.1, on the reverse strand, counting down.
AGATTGCAAAACCCATGACGGAGTTGTTGAAGAATGATACCAAGTTCAATTGGACTGAGGAATGTGAGGCCAGTTCCTAGGAGTTGAAGAAACGTTTGGTTACCTCACCAGTGTTGATTCTACCTGATCAGAACAAGGATTATGAGGTGTACTGGGACGCTTCACGTCGAGGACTTGAGCAGTGCTTATGTAGGAGGGAAGAGTTGTTTCGTATGCTTCACGACAACTGAAACCTCATGAGTTGAATTATGCCACGCATGATTTGGAGTTAGCAGCCGTAGTGCATGCATTAAAGACTTGGAGACATTTTCTCATTGGAAACCATTGTGAGGTGTACACGGATCACAAGAGTTTGAAGTACATCTTCACGCAGAAGGATTTGAATCTCAGGCAAAGGAGATGGTTGGAGCTCATCAAGGATTATGATATGAGATTGCATTATCATCCCGGAAAGGCTAACGTAGTAGACGATGCGCTGAGCCGTAAGAGCCATGTCAACACACTAATGACGGGAGATTTATCGAAGGAGTTAGCCGAGGATCTTCGTGAGCTATGTTTGGAGATAGTTCCGAGAGGCTATGTAGCAGCACTGGAGATTCAGTCAACTTTGATGGATAAGATCAGATAAGCTCAGAAGACTGATAAGGAGATTGCCTCTATAAAGGAGAAAATGAGCAAGGGAAAAGCTAAGGGATTTCGTGAGGATGAGCACGATACCCTATGGTTTGAAGACCGTGTTTATGTGCCTAATGACCCAGAGATCAGGAAGTTGATTCCGCAAGAGGCCCATGATTCACCATATTTGATTCACCCAGGAAATACCAAGATGTATTTGGATTTGAAGGATACCTTCTGGTGGACCGGAATGAAGAGGGATATTGCGGAGTATGTAGCAGTTTGTGATGTATGTCAGAGAGTAAAGGCATAGCATTAGAAGCTAGTAGGATTGTTACAGCCATTGCCAATACCCGAATGGAAGTGGGATAAGCTAGGCATGGATTTTATCACAGGATTCCCAAAACTCGTTCCGGCTATGACTCGATTTGGGTTGTAGTCGATCGATTGACGAAGGTAGCTCATTTCATACCAGTAAAGACCACTTACACCAGTGCTAAGTTGGCAAAGATATACAAGACCAGGATAGTATGTCTGCATGGAGTTCCAAGGAGTATCGTATCAGACAGAGGAACCCAGTTTACCTCAAAGTTCTGGAATCAGTTGCACGAAACTTTGGGAACTAGGCTAGAGTTCAGTACAACTTTTCATCCGCAGACAGATGGACAGACCGAGAGAGTCAATCAGATTTTGGAGGATATGCTGAGAGCTGTGCGCTAGACTATGGATCTAGTTGGGACGACAATTTGCCATATGCAGAGTTCTCTTAGAACAACAGCTATCAATCCAGTTTAAAGATGGCCCCTTTCAAAGCCTTGTACGGAAGGAGATGCAGGACCCCATTGTTGTGGGATGAAGTTGGAGACCGCCAGTTGTTTGGACCGGATTTGATTAAGGAGTCTTAACAGAAGGTGAAATTGATTCGCGATAGGCTCAAGGTAGCCCAGTCTAGGAAGAAGAGCTACGCCGATTCTAAACGCAAGGAGACAGTCTATGAAGTAGGAGACAGAGTTTATCTTCGAGTATCTCCACTTCAAGGAGTTAAACGCTCTGGAGTTAAGGGAAAGTTAGCGCCGCGATTTGTAGGACCATACAAGGTTTTGGAGCGTATGGGAGAAGTAGCCTACAAGTTGGAATTACCCGAATGATTGTCAGGAGTTCACGATGTGTTCCACGTTTCCCAGTTGAAGAAGTGCCATGCGGAGATGGTTGATATACTGCTGAGAGATACAGTGTCGTTGGAAGCGATTCAGTTGGACAGTGATTTGACCTATGAAGAGAAACCAGTTAAGATTCTTGAGTATGCCAGCCGAGTTACCCGCAACAAGGTTATCAAGTTCTGCAAAGTTCAGTGGAGCCACCACTCCGAGGATGAAGCCACGTGGGAGCGAGAGGAAGATTTGTTGAAGGACCACCCTCACCTATTTTCTAGCCAACCCGAATCTCGAGGGCGAGATTCATCTTAAGGGGGGTGGGTTTGTAACATCCCAAATTTTCAATTTGGAATGTTATACATTAGATCATCATTGCATATCATATTTTATTTGCTTTTGATTTGATCCTAGAAATTTTATGCAACTCAAGGACCCTCGGAGAGAGTTGGCGATTTTGTTATTTTCATATTTGAGTTTTCTCAAATTTTGGAAATAGGATCATTTGCTTTTATTTATTTTATCTTCCATTATTTCTACTATAAAAAAATGAGAGAGGGAATAAAATGACTTTTCCAAAATAAAGAAATATTGAGGATTTAATAATAAAATAAAGCAATATTTTATTTTTGGAGTATAATGCTATTTTATTTGAATTTAGGAAAAATGTGCGTTTTTCAAAATTGCATTTAGGCCCCAAATAAATGTTCACCTTGTCCGGCCGTTTAGTACTTCTTTTGTTTGTTTTTCTGCGCGAAAATTATTTGAATTTAAGAAAGTCGGGAAAAATTAATTTCGGGATTTTTGGAGTCCGTTTAGTACTTCTTTTGTTTGTTTTTCTGCGCGAAAATTATTTAAAAAAACGCGAACCGACTTCGGGCCGGGATCGGCCAGGACTCCTCTGGCCGAGGCCTTTATATAGCGCCGCTCTGGGCCGCCTCAGCCCAAGCCGCTGCCGCCCAAACCTAGCCGCGCCCAGCCCCAGCCGCCGCCGCCGCCGCCGCCGGACCCGCACGCCGAGGTTGACCCGCCGCCGTTTTTTAGAAAACAGTTGGTTTTCGCCGGTTTCTCGTTCGTTTTTTTAGTTTTCGCTTTTTTATTAGATCGGTTTTTTTTCAGTTAAGGTTAATTAGCGAGCGTTCGCTCGTTCGTTCGTTTTAACGAACGCGTTCATCGTTTAGATCCAGATAACGAACGTTCGTTCGTTAATCTGTTGGTCCTTTTTTCTTTTTCTCGGATTTTCCGCGATTATTTCTAATCGCGATTTCTGATCCGATTTTCGTTTTAGTATAACTTTTCGCTCGTTTATCGAAATTAGGCGACTCAAGCGCCTGGAGTTTCGTCTCGAAACCCTCTTTCTGTTTAACCAACTTAAACAAGTTTTTGCTTCTGTAAAATTTGACTTAGGTCCAGATTAGTAAACGAAGTTTGTTTCTTTCGCCGTTTGACTTTCGTTGCTTCGTTCGATTTGATTCTTTTTGCAAACCGGAGGTCTTAAGTTGAACTTTCTGGTTGGATCTCTTATTTGAGTTTTCCCTTTGCATTAGATGAGTACTTATTGTATGCTTGTTTGTTTGTTTGCGATAGAGTACCCGGAGTGCGCCGCCTGTTACTTCGAATCACTAGGTTTCGCGGATCATCAGCAAGGCAAGTAACACTTTGATCATACCTCTTTACTACCCAGTTTTATTGCATTAGATCAATCCTCAAGCATTGCATGATTAGTGTCTAAGTAAACTGTGGGATGGGAAGTAGTTGAGGTAGTGCCTATTACCTGTTTTATTATCAAAGCTTTGGGAGTTACTTCTACGTTTGCTAATTATGCCATGCTATGCTAGTAGACGTGGATTGGGTGAGTGATATCCATGACAGATGTGAGATTGGTAATTAATGTTTTATTTAAGGTGGCAACTTAAACACATATCTGGGTGGATTGAGGCACCTGGGTATTCCAGCGATTGCCTGTTTTCTTTTTGGACCGCCACCTAGGCTCAAAGGGATCATGAGATTATTCATACTAGAAACTTCCGTGTGCAGCCACAAGCTACTATGGGCTCTAGCATAGTTGACTAAGTCGTGCGAACTATTACAGTGGTAGACTAGCAGATGTAGGGGAAAGTAGGTGTAACCATTAGTAAAAAAGGGTCAAACGTAAAGCACATTAGTGCCGCTTTGAATTAGAGCCGGCACTAATGTGTACAATAGTGCCGGTTCGTGGCGGCGACCAATAGTACCGGTTAGTACCACGAACCGGTACTAAAGAGGCTGTGTCAGCCTGCGGTCAGGCTATGGCCCCACCATCACCATTTAGTGCCGGTTCGTACCACGAACCGGTACTAATGAGGTTATAGCAAGTTGTTTTTAGTCCCAGCTCGCTCCCCTAACAAGCCTTTTACCACCTTAAATATGTTATTTCTCAAACTATCACAAGCACTTGGTCTTCATTGAACTCTATGTGTAGAATTTGTGGCCGCAATATCAGTCTTCATCGGTTTATAAATCGTTGATGACTCATATTGATAATTTAGATTATACACACAAAGATCATTGATGATCAAAGTATTTTTGATTTATATAAGAGATCATATTGACAATGTAGACTGTAAAGAAATATAAGATCATGATCTAAATGCTCTTATATTTTTTGCGTTCAGTATGCACCATTCAAAGCGACGCCATCAACTTTCAACCGTTTATGCCTTCATTTGCTATTTTTCATGCATTTAATGATTTATTTTGAGAACTAGATGACCTGGAAATTGAAAAGCACTACAAATGAACTCTGAAAAAGTTGAAACTTGGCATGGTATCATCATTTCACCCACATATCATGTTCAAAAAAGTAGAGAGGGTTACGGCAAAAACTGGATGCACTTCGTTTACAAACTGGACAATCTCTTTCGAAGTATTCGGGTTTCTGACGAAATTAAACTCATTTGTTACAAAGGCATTTCATTTTTTTTAAACGTATTACAACTCCAGACTTTTTGTGCATTCAGTATGCACCATTCAAATCCTAGGCGGGAGGAGCTCTTTTAATACCGGTTCCAACTGCTAGGCGGGAGGAGCTATTTAGTACCGGTTCCAACTGCTAGGCGGGAGGAGCTCTTTAGCACCGGTTCGTGCCACGAACTGGTACTAATGAGGTTGTGTCAGGTAAGGCTGGGGCCCCACGAGCACCTTTTGTACCGGTTCATGGCATGAACCAATACTATAGTTTCTTAGTAAGCTGTTTTTTAGTCCCACCTCGTGAAGAGAGAGGGACTAGGAGCGGTTTATAAGCCCTGAGTGCAGAGACGATGAAGAAGAGGCTCAATGCTCACGTTGCTTAGCTTCAAGCCTTCAGGAATATGGTAGACTGCACGGAGCTATGTGCAGTGTAGTTTACACTATCCCGAAAGGCTTGAAACTAATTAACGAGCATTGCACCTTTTTTTTATTTTTAATAACTTATTACAACTCCGGACTACTTCTGTTATAGCAAAAAATAGTTGCACGTCGGCATTTCATTTTTTTTAAACTTTGGTTATAACTCCAGACTTTGACCATCAAGTTTTAACCATCAACTTGGCATGGTATACAAAAATAAATGAATAGAAAAAATAAATAAAGCAGAAAAGAAAAAATAGCAGAAAAGAAAAAAACTATATAAAAAACTACTCAGAAATAAACAGAAGAAAATAAATAAAGCACAAAAGAAAAAATAGCGGAAAAGAAAAATACTATAGCAGAAAATAAAAAAGCTATATAAAAACTACTCAGAAATAAATAGAAGAAAATAAATATAGCAGAAAAGAAAAAACTACTCAGAAATAAATAGAAGAAAAAATAAAGCAGAATAAAAACTATAAAAAAAATTGGGGCGCTGCCCTGTGGGCCTGCTAGGCCACGGGCGTGCAATTACAGGCCCTAAAGGCCCAGCAGACTCACAGGGTAGCGCGCAGAAGTAAGGCCCACAATATATAGAGGAGTTCAAAGAGGCAGCCGCGGCTTGGTTTATAAACCAGTGCGACTGCCCTTCGCCCGACGAGGTGGGACTAAACTTTGCGCACTGCGGGGTGGCAGCGCGAGACCTTTAGTACCGGTTGATGGCTCCAACCGGTACTAAAGACCACCCTTTAGTACCGGTTGGAGCCACCAACCGGTACTGAAGGCCTGCTCTTCCCGCCTCTTGGCCTGGCCAAAGTTAGCCTTTAGTACCGGTTGGTGGCACCAACCGGTACTAAAGGCTCATCCTATATATACAGCACTTACGAAAATTTCAGTTACATCTCCCCACTTCGTCTCCAACCTCCCGCGACATCGCCGCGCACCGCCGCCCGTCGCCCGTCGTCCGTCGTCGTCGCCGCCGCCCGCCGCTGCCCGTCGTCGTCGTCTCGCGCCGCCGCCGTCGGTCGTCGTCGCCGCGCGGTCCCGTACGTCTCTCGCTCTCGCATACGTACCCGCGCCGCGCGCGCACCCGGCCCGTACGTACGCCGCCGCCCCCGCTCGTACGTACGGGGCGGCGGCGTACGGGGCCGCACTGCAGTGTATGTATGTACAGACACACACATATACACACATACACACACATACATACACACACACACATACACACACACATACACACACACACATTTTTTTACTTATTTTCTATTTTCTGTTTTTTAGAAAAGTTAATTAGATGATCGAATGTTAGATCGATTAATGTCGAATGTTAGATGAATTAGCTAGATTTGAACTAGTTTATTTATAGGTATATGAGATTTGAACTAGTTGTATAATTAATATAACTAATTTATTTTTAGTAAGAAAATATAGGTATCTGAGAATTGATGATCTAATTAAAATATTATTTGTTAATGAGTTTTTCTGTTTATTTAATTTTTTTTATATATATTGAGTTTATATAAATGTTAGATTAATGTTGAATGTTAGATGAATTAGATAGAAAAGTTAAATATATAATAATGTCAATTGTTAGAGATGAATATAGTTAGATATATTAATGTCAAATGTTAGATGAATATATATTTGAATTGGCTAGATATTAATTAATGTTAGATAGTAATAAGTGTTTAATGTTTCACCTATATGAACATAGGAAATGTCATCTGACGACGAAAAAGATTTCATTATGTGCGAACACTGTGAATACCAGCGCGGCCTGTGTGACAGAAATTTCCTTGTTGATGGTAGGCGCTTCAGCATCAAGCTGAATGAGACATTCAAAATGGATACAGTAAGTCACAACGGCAATTATTATTCGAATGCAAAACTTATGCTTCATTTGCTTCAACTTGTAATTTTAAAGCATGACTTATGCTTCATTTGTTTCAACTTATAATTTTAAATTTTCACTATTCTACTAGCGCATCCCCTGCCTTGCAAGAATTTTTGTCTTGGATAAGATAGGTTTTAGTGCTATAGATGATATGGAGGTAAAGAGAGTTTACTTGAAGACCGACCATGGGTATACTTTCAATGCCAAATTATATAATGGAGACACATACACCCATTTTGAATGCAAAACTTGGCAAGCACAATGCAAGGCTTATGCATTTGAGCCTGATATGGTTATCACCTATGATATTTGTCCGGAAGATGATATTGAAGGCAATATAGACATCTGGGTCGATGTGCAAACGCCTCCAGTTCTACCATTATGTGAGTTTTTCTCAACCATGCATGCATATGTTTATGTCTTTGATACAGTTTATTCAAAAATGGTTGACAACTAATTTGTATTGTCAGCTTATTTCGGTTCAAGCAAACATGTCCGGCGCTTGGTAGACAGGACCTACTACTGCCCCGGGCTCAACTAAATTGCGAGGAGATAAGTCATTATGTTTCATGGCTTGAGGATCTTCATACTGTCAAGACAAATTTTTTTCCTGAACTTAGAAATGTTAGTACTCAAAACGTGCGACCAATGGTGACCGTATTGAACTACGATCACATCTATAATCGAAAGATGGTAAGATTTTTACAATTTGTCCTTAATTAGTGCATCTTTTCTATACATTATTTTTGAAGCTAAACTTTCATTGCTAAGTATATTAATTACTATACGATGTTCTTCAACAGGGATTTCCGATGACAGTTGTGCCTCGGTGGATCGAGACAAAAGGTCGCATGTCAATGGTTAGCTTACGATCAAGATTTCCTACATTGCACATGAGTGCATTCAGGATTTCTGAAAGCGAAGAATGCTTAATAGTGAAAGATTGGAGCAAAATTGTTAACGATCGTAGAGAAGTACTAGGGGCAGCAAGGAGAAGCGCAACCGAAGATTAGGAGACAGATTCATCTGCATGCTCCAGTATGATGAATCAGGAGAGCTATACATGTTCTATGCTATTCTACCTGAGAGGGAGCAGCAGGAGTGATTTAGCTAGTTCATGCTCTTAGTACTTGTCCTCTCTCATGTCCGTATTGTCCTGAACTTCGATGTTGGTGATGATTATGTTGAACTCGATGATATCTTTGCTTCTGTTACAAAGTGAATGTTTCTTCTTTAAGCTAGCTAGCCAGTGTTGGTGATGATTAATTAGATAGCGGTAATGACTATGATGATTAAATAGTGGTAATTAATGACGACAACGATGATTCTTAGCTAGCTAGAGTTTATTTATTTATTAATATGTGATGATGATGATGACGATGATGAGTTATTAATATTGTATATATCATTTATGAAAAAAAAAAAGCAAATTAGTTTGAACTGGATGGATCCAAGCTAAATCCATATCCATATCAAGTATAACAACTCATTATAACGTAAAACAGTCCTAAATTAAATTGATAACACAAATTTAAATGAAAAATAAAAAATAAAACAAAAACCCACCAACATTTAGTACCGGTTGGTGTTACCAACCGGTACTAAAGGGCTCCCAGCCCCCGGAGCTGGCTCGTGCCACGTTGTTGCCCATTAGCACCGGTTCATGCTGAACCGGTACTAAAGGGGGGGCTTTAGTGCCCACACTTTAGTGCCGGTTACGGAACCAGCACTAAAGGGCCTTACGAACCGGTGATATTGCCCAGTTCTGCACTAGTGAACGATCTACCCGATCGTAAGGTGCTAGTGCTTATGAAAGACTATGTCTCGGTCATCCGTTTCTCAAACAACATGTAGTGCGAGAAATCCAATGGAGGAGATCGAGTCTTGTGGGGAAAAGTGCGCAAATCTCTGCAGAGTGTATAAACTAATCATGGTTAGTCGTGTCCCCGGTTATGGACGTTTTGAGTATCTAGTACTTGGATTATCATGTGAATCTCATCATGTTACTTTAATTAATTTTGTTGGGTTTTAATGATGATGTTTAATTGGGATAGAGACGGTGTCTACACTCTCAATGTTTAACAACCACCATGATAGTTAAATAAAATTTATTCCTTTGCAGTATGGAAAATTTGGCTTTACGCAAAAACTATAACCATAGAGCTTTCCACCAGCCAAATATGCATGTAGTATAGCTTATTTCTTTCATTACTCTCTATGTGTTACATTGCCAGCATATTCCATGTGCTGACCCGTTTTCGGGCTGCAACGTTCATGTTGCAGACTTTTCAAACGACGAGTAAGGTGCCTTTAGGTCGTGGTTCTATACTCAGTGATGCCATTGGAGTTGATGGACTCGCTTATCTTCCAAGCCTTCCGCTGTTATCGTTATTAGATGGCCTTAAGCCATATTTATTGTAATAAGTTCTCTTTTGAGACATTCGATGTAATAAGTGTGTGATTGCTACTCTGTTATAAATCCTTCAAGTACTGTGCGTGTCAGCATTACTGATCCAGGGATGACACTGATGCACAGAGATCAGACTGTTTGACGTCTGGTCGCTATAAAAAAGATAAATTTTTATGTGGAATGCTACCTAGCATAATCTTGATCACATATCTAATCATGGCATGAATATTAAGACACGAATGATTCAAGGCAATAGTCTATCCTTTGACATAGAAACAATAATACTTCAAGCATACCAACCAAGCAATTATGTCTTATTGAGATAACATAGCCAAAGAAAGCTCATCCCTACAAAATCATATAGTCTGGCTATGCTCCATCTTCACCACACAAAATATTCACATCATGCACAACCCCGATGACAAGCCAAGCAATTGTTTCATACTTTTGACGTTTCTCAAACCTTTTCAATTTTCACGCAATACATGAGCGTGAGCCATGGACATAGCACTATAGGTGGAATAGAATATGATGGTGGAGGCTGTATGAAGAAGGCAAAAAGGGAGAAAGTCTCACATCGACGCGGCTAATCAATGGGCTTCAATTGATGTCAATATGAGGAGTTGGGATTGTTAGGGAACGTAGTAATTTCAAAAAAAAATTTACGCACACGCAAGATCATGGTGATGCATAGCAACGAGAGGGGAGAGTGTTGTCTACGTACCCTCGTAGACCGAAAGTGGAAGCGTTATATCAACGCGGTTGATGTAGTCGTACGTCTTCACGATCCGACCGATCCAAGCACCGTTACTCCGGCACCTCCGAGTTCTTGGCACACGTTCAGCTCGATGATGATCCTCGGGCTCCGATCCAGCAAAGCGTCGAGGAAGAGTTCCGTCAGCACGACGGCGTGGTGACGATCTTGATGTATTACTGACGCAGGGCTTCGCCTAAGCACTGCGACAATATGACCGAGGTGGAATTTGGTGGCAGGGGGCACCACACACGGCTAAGGAAAGATCTCAATGATCAATTGTGTGTCTATGGGGTGCCCCCTGCCCCTGTATATAAAGGATGGAGGAGGAGAAGGCCGGCCAAGGCTTGGTGCGGCCAGGATGTGGAGTCCTACTAGGACTCCAAGTCCTAGTAGGAGTCCACCAAGAGGGGAGGAAGGGAGAAGGAAGTGGAGGAGAAGGAAAGGTGGCCGGCCCCCTTTTCCCTAGTCCAATTCGGACTAGAGGGGAGGGGGGGCGCAGCAGCCTTTTTCCTCTTCCCACTAAAGCCCATCAAGGCCCATTACTTCTCCCGTAATCCCGTAACTCCCCGATACTCCCGAAAATACCCGAATCACTCAGAACCTTTCCGATGTCCGAATATAGTCGTCCAATATATCGATCTTTACGTCTCGGCCATTTCGAGACTCCTCGTCATGTTCCCGATCTCCTCCGGGAGTCCGAACTCCTTCGGTACATCAAAACTCATAAACTCATAATATAACTGTCATCGAAACCTTAAGCGTGCGGACCCTACGGTTCGAGAACAATGTAGACATGACCGAGACACGTCTCCGGTCAATAACCAATAGCGGGACCTGGATGCCCATATTGGCTCCTACATATTCTATGAAGATCTTTATCGGTCAGACCGCATAACAACATACGTTGTTCCCTTTGTCATCGGTATGTTACTTACCCGAGATTCGATCGTCGGTATCCAATACCTAGTTCAATCTCGTTACCGGCAAGTCTCTTTACTCGTTCAATAATACATCATCTCGCAACTAACTCATTAGTTGCAATGCTTGCAAGGCTTAAGTGATGTGCATTACCGAGAGGGCCCAGAGATACCTCTCCCACAATTGGAGTGACAAATCCTAATCTCGAAATACGCCAACCCAACATCTACCTTTGGTGACACCTGTAGTACTCCTTTATAATCACCCAGTTACGTTGTGACGTTTGGTAGCACCCAAAGTGTTCCTCCGGCAAACGGGAGTTGCATAATCTCATAGTCATAGGAACATGTATAAGTTATGGATAAAGCAATAGCAACATACTAAACGATCGGGTGCTAAGCTAATATAATGGGTCATGTCAATCAGATCATTCAACTAATGATGTGACCTCGTTAATCAAATAACAACTCTTTGTTCATGGTTAGGAAACATAACCATCTTTGATTAACGAGCTAGTCTAGTAGAGGCATACTAGTGACACTCTGTTTGTCTATGTATTCACACATGTATTATGTTTCCGGTTAATACAATTCTAGATGAATAATAAACATTTATCATGATATGTAAGGAAATAAATAATAACTTTATTATTGCCTCTAGGGCATATTTCCTTCAGTCTCCCACTTGCACTAGAGTCAATAATCTAGTTCACATCGCCATGTGATTTACCAGCAATAGTTCACATCACCATGTGATTAACACCCATAGTTCACATCGATATGTGACCAACACCCAAAGGGTTTACGAGAGTCAGTAATCTAGTTCACATCGCTTATGTGATTAACACCCAAAGAGTACTAAGGTGTGATCATGTTTTGCTTGTGAGATAATTTTAGTCCACGGGTCTGTCACATTCAGATCCGTAAGTATTTTGCAAATTTCTATGTCAACAATACTCTGCGCGGAGCTACTCTAGCTAATTGCTCCTACTTTCAATATGTATCCAGATTGAGACTTAGAGTCATCTAGATCAGTGTCAAAACTTGCATCGACGTAACCCTTTACGACGAACCTTTTGTCACCTCCATAATCGAGAAACATATCCTTATTCCACTAAGGATAATTTTGACCGCTGTCCAGTGATCTACTCCTAGATCACTATTGTACTCCCTTGCCAAACTCAGTGGTAGGGTATGCAATAGATCTGGTACACAGCATGGCATACTTTATAGAACCTATGGCTGAGGCATAGGGAATGACTTTTATTCTCTTTCTATCTTCTGTCGTGGTCGGGCTTTGAGTCTTACTCAATTTCACACCTTGTAACACAGGCAAGAACTCTTTCTTTGACTGTTCCATTTTGAACTACTTCAAAATCTTGTCAAGGTATGTACTCATTGAAAAAACTTATCAAGCGTCTTGATCTATCTCTATAGATTTTGATGCTCAATATGTAAGCAGCTTCATCGAGGTCTTTCTTTGAAAAACTCCTTTCAAACACTCCTTTATGCTTTGCAGAATAATTCTACATTATTTCCGATCAACAATATGTCATTCACATATACTTATCAGAAATGTTGTAGTGCTCCCACTCACTTTCTTGTAAATACAGGCTTCACCGCAAGTCTGTATAAAACTATATGCTTTGATCAACTTATCAAAGCGTATATTCCAACTCCGAGATGCTTGCACCAGTCCATAGATGGATCGCTGGAGCTTGCATATTTTGTTAACACCTTTAGGATTGACAAAACCTTCTGGTTGCATCATATACAACTCTTCTTTAAGAAATCCATTAAGGATTGCAGTTTTGTTATCCATTTGCCAGATTTCAGAAAATGCGGCAATTGCTAACCTGATTCGGACAGACTTAAGCAATAGATACGAGTGAGAAACTCTCATCATAGTCAACACCTTGAACTTGTCGAAAACCTTTTGCGACAATTCTAGCTTTGTAGATAGTAACACTGCTATCAGCGTCCGTCTTCCTCTTGAAGATCCATTTATATTCTATGGCTTGCCGATCATCGGGCAAATCCATCAAAGTCCATACTTTTGTTCTCATACATGGATCATATCTCAGATTTCATGGTCTCAAACCATTTCGCGGAATTTGGGCTCACCATTGCTTCTTCATAGTTCGCAAGTTCGTCATGGTCTAGCAACATAACTTCCAGAACAGGATTACCGTACCACTCTGGTGCGGATCTCACTCTGGTTTACCTACGAGATTCGGTAGTTACTTGATCTGAAGTTACATGATCATCATCATTAGCTTCCTCACTAATTGGTGTAGTAGTCACAAGAACAGATTTCTGTGATGAACTACTTTCCAATAAGGGAGAAGGTACAATTACCTTATCAAGTTTTCTTCTTTCCTCCCACTCACTTCTTTCGAGAGAAACTCCTTCTCTAGAAAGGATCCATTATAAGCAACGAATGTCTTGCCTTAGGATCTGTGATAGAAGGTGTACCCAACAGTCTCCGTTGGGTATCCTATGAAGACATAGTTCTCCGATTTGGGTTTGAGCTTATCAGGATGAAACTTTTTCATATAAGCATCATAATCCCAAACTTTAAGAAACGACAACTTTGGTTTCTTGCTAAACCACAGTTCAGATTGTGTCGTCTCAACGGACTTAGATGGTGCCCTTTTAAACGTGAATGCAGCTGTCTCTAATGCATGATCCCAAAACGATATTGGTAAATCGGTAAGAAACATCATAGATTGTACTATATCCAATAAAGTACGGTTATGACGTTCGGACACACCATTATGCTGTGGTGTTCCAGGTGGCATGAGTTTGTGAAACTATTCCACATTGTTTTAATTGAAGACCAAACTCGTAACTCAAATATTCTCCTCTACGATCATATCGTAGAAACTTTTATTTTCTTGTTACGATGATTCTCCACTTCACTCTGAAATTCTTTGAACTTTTCAAATGTTTCAGACTTATGTTTCATCAAGTAGATATACCCATATCTGCTCAAATCATCTGTGAAGGTTAGAAAATAATGATACTTGTCGCGAGCCTTAATATTCATCGGACCATATACATCAGTATGTATGATTTCCAACAAATCTGTTGCTTGCTCCATTGTTCCGGAGAGCGGCGTTTTAGTCATCTTGCCCAAGAGGCATGGTTCGCAAGCATCAAGTGATTCATAATCAAGTGATTCCAAAATCCCATCAGCATGGAGTTTCTTCATGCGCTTTACACCAATATGACCTAAACGGCAGTGCCACAAATAGGTTGCACTATCATTATTAACTTCGCATCTTTTGGTTTCAATATTATGAATATGTGTATCACTACGATCGAGATCCAATGAACTATTTTCATTGGGTGTGTATGACCATAAAAGGTTCTATTCATGTAAACAGAACAACAATTGTTCTCTAACTTAAATGAATAATCGTATTGCAATAAACATGATCAAATCATATTTATGCTCAACGCAAACACCAAATAACACTTATTTAGCTTTATCACTAATCCCGAAAGTATAGGGAGTGTGCGATGATGATCATATCAATCTTGGAACTACTTCCAACTTTCATCGTCACTTCACCCTTAACTAGTCTTTGTTCATTCTGCAACTCCCGTTTCGAGTTACTACTCTTAGCAACTGAACCAGTATCAAATACCGAGGGGTTGCTATGAACACTAGTAAAATACACATCAATAATCTGTATATCAAATATACCTTTGTTCACTTTGCCATCCTTCTTATCCGCCAAATACTTGGGGCAGTTCCGCTTCCAGTGACCAGTCCCTTTGCAGTAAACGCACTCAGTCTCAGGCTTAGGTCCAGACTTGGGTTTCTTCTCTTGAGCAGCAACTTGTTTGCTGTTCTTCTTGAATTTCCCCTTCTTCTTCCCTTTGCCCTTTTCTTGAAACTAGTGATCTTGTCAACCATCAACACTTGATGTTTTTCTTGATTTCTACCTTCGTTGATTTCAGCATCACGAAGAGCTTGGGAATTACTTTCGTCATCCCTTGCATATTATAGTTCATCACGAAGTTCTACTAACTTGGTGATGGTGACTAGAGAATTCTGTCAATCGCTATCTTATCTGGAAGATTAACTCCCACTTGATCCAAGCGATTGTAGTACCCAGACAATTTGAGCTCATGCTCACTAGTTGAGCGATTCTCCTCCATATTTTAGCTATAGAACTTGTTGAAGACTTCATATCTCTCAACTCGGGTATTTGCTTGAAATATTAACTTCAAATCCTGGAACATCTCATATGGTCCATGACGTTCAAAACGTCTTCGAAGTCCCGATTCTAAGCCGTTTAAGCATGGTGCACTAAACTATTAAGTATTCATCATATTGAGCTTAGCCAAACGTTCATAACGTCTGTATCTGCTCCTGCAATAGGTCTGTCACCTAGCGGTGCATCAAGGACATAATTCTTCTGTGCAGCAATGAGGATAAACCTCAGATTACGGATCCAATCCGCATCATTGCTACTAACATCTTTCAACACAATTTTCTCTAGGAACATATCAAAATAAACACAGGGAAGCAACAATGCGAGCTATTGATCTACAACATAGATATGCTAATACTACCAGGACTAAGTTCATGATAAATTAAAGTTCAATTAATCATATTACTTAAGAACTCCCACTTAGATAGACATCCCTCTAATCTTCTAAGTGATCACGTGATCCAAATCAACTAAACCATAACCGATCATCACGTGAAATGGCTTAGTCTTCAATGGTGAACATCATTATGTTGATCATATCTACTATATGATTCACGCTCGACCTTTCGGTCTCCGTGTTCCGAGGTCATATCTTATATGCATAGCTCGTCAAGTATAACCTGAGTATTCCGCGTGTGCAACTGTTTTGCACCCGTTGTATTTGAACGTAGAGCCTATCACACCCGATCATCACGTGGTCTCTCAGCACGAAGAACTTTTGCAACGGTGCATACTCAGGGAGAACACTTCTTGATAATTTAGTGAGAGATCATCTTATAATGCTACCGTCAATCAAAGCAAGATAAGATGCATAAAAAGATAAACATCACATGCAATCAATATAAGTGATATGATATGGTCATCATCATCTTGTGCTTGTGATCTCCATCTCCGAAGCACCGTCATGATCACCATCGTCACCGGCGCGACACCTTGATCTCCATCGTAGCATCGTTGTCGTCTCGCCAATATTATACTTCCACGACTATCACTACCGCTTAGTAATAAAGTAAAGCATTACATCGCGATTGCATTGCATACAATAAAGCGACAACCATATGGCTCCTGCCAGTTGCCGATAACTCGGTTACAAAACATGATCATCTCATACAATAAAATTTAGCATCATGTCTTGACCATATCACATCACAACATGCCCTGCAAAAACAAGTTAGACGTCCTCTACTTTGTTGTTGCAAGTTTTACGTGGCTGCTACGGGCTTAAGCAAGAACTCATCTTACCTACGCATCAAAACCACAACGATAGTTTGTCAAATAGACTCTGTTTTAACCTTCTCAAGGACCGGGCATAGCCACACTCGGTTCAACTAAAGTTGGAGAGACAGTCTTCCGCAAGCCATCTATGTGCAAAGCACGTCGAGGGAACCGGTCTCGCGTAAGAGTACGCGTAAGGTTGGTCCGGATCGTCTCGTCCAACAATACCGCCGAACCAAAGTATGACATGTTGGTAGGCAGTATGACTTATATCGCCCACAACTTACTTGTGTTCTACTCATGCAAATAACATCAAACCATAAAACCTGGCTCTGATACCACTGTTAGGGAACGTAGTAATTTCAAAAAAATTCCTACGCACACGCAAGATCATGGTGATGCATAGCAACGAGAGGGGAGAGTGTTGTCTACGTACCCTCGTAGACCGAAAGCGGAAGCGTTATATCAACGCGGTTGATGTAGTCGTACGTCTTCACGATCCGACCGATCCAAGCACCGTTACTCCGGCACCTCCGAGTTCTTGGCACACGTTCAGCTCGATGATGATCCTCGGGCTCCGATCCAGCAAAGCGTCGAGGAAGAGTTCCGTCAGCACGACGGCGTGGTGACGATCTTGATGTACTACTGACGCAGGGCTTCGCCTAAGCACTGCGACAATATGACCGAGGTGGAATTTGGTGGCAGGGGGCACCGCACACGGCTAAGGAAAGATCTCAATGATCAATTGTGTGTCTATGG
The DNA here is from genome assembly GCA_032464435.1 of Aegilops umbellulata. NCBI lineage: Eukaryota > Viridiplantae > Streptophyta > Magnoliopsida > Poales > Poaceae > Aegilops > Aegilops umbellulata. The sequence goes on along the minus strand of CP136060.1, from coordinate 641,651,304 downwards.
GGTGCCCCCTGCCCCTGTATATAAAGGATGGAGGAGGAGGAGGCCGGCCAAGGCTTGGTGCGGCCAGGATGTGGAGTCCTACTAGGACTCCAAGTCCTAGTAGGAGTCCACCAAGAGGGGAGGAAGGGAGAAGGAAGTGGAGGAGAAGGAAAGGTGGCCGGCCCCCTTTTCCCTAGTCCAATTCGGACTAGAGGGGAGGGGGGCGCAGCAGCCTTTTTCCTCTTCCCACTAAAGCCCATCAAGGCCCATTACTTCTCCCGTAATCCCGTAACTCCCCGATACTCCCGAAAATACCCGAATCACTCAGAACCTTTCCGATGTCCGAATATAGTCGTCCAATATATCGATCTTTACGTCTCGACCATTTCGAGACTCCTCGTCATGTCTCCGATCTCATCCGGGACTCCGAACTCCTTTGGTACATCAAAACTCATAAACTCATAATATAACTGTCATCGAAACCTTAAGCGTGCGGACCCTACGGTTCGAGAACAATGTAGACATGACCGAGACACGTCTCCGGTCAATAACCAATAGCGGGACCTGGATGCCCATATTGGCTCCTACATATTCTACGAAGATCTTTATCGGTCAGACCGCATAACAACATACGTTGTTCCCTTTGTCATCGGTATGTTACTTACCCGAGATTCGATCGTCGGTATCCAATACCTAGTTCAATCTCGTTACCGGCAAGTCTCTTTACTCGTTCCATAATACATCATCTCGCAACTAACTCATTAGTTGCAATGCTTGCAAGGCTTAAGTGATGTGCATTACCGAGAGGGCCCAGAGATACCTCTCCCACAATTGGAGTGACAAATCCTAATCTCGAAATACGCCAACCCAACATCTACCTTTGGTGACACCTGTAGTACTCATTTATAATCACCCAGTTACGTTGTGACGTTTGGTAGCACCCAAAGTGTTCCTCCGGCAAACGGGAGTTGCATAATCTCATAGTCATAGGAACATGTATAAGTCATGGATAAAGCAATAGCAACATACTAAACGATCGGGTGCTAAGCTAATATAATGGGTCATGTCAATCAGATCATTCAACTAATGATGTGACCTCGTTAATCAAATAACAACTCTTTGTTCATGGTTAGGAAACATAACCATCTTTGATTAACGAGCTAGTCTAGTAGAGGCATACTAGTGACACTCTGTTTGTCTATGTATTCACACATGTATTATGTTTCCGGTTAATACAATTCTAGCATGAATAATAAATATTTATCATGATATGTAAGGAAATAAATAATAACTTTATTATTGCCTCTAGGGTATATTTCCTTCAGGGATTGCCATGCAACGGATGCACTAAGAGCTATAAGTGTATGAAAGTTCAAACTCGAAACTAAGTGGGTGTGCATCCAACTTGCTTGCTCATGAAGACCTAGGGCATTTGAGGAAGCCCATCGTTGGAATATACAAGCCAAGTTCTATAATGAAAATTCCCACTAGTATATGAAAGTGATAACTCAAGAGACTCTCTATATGAAGAACATGGTGCTACTTTGAAGCACAAGTGTGGTAAAAGGATAGTAACATTGCACCTTCTCTCTTTTTCTCTCATTTTTTTGTTTTTTTTTTTCCTTTTTTTTGGGCCTTCTCTTTTTGTTGGCCTTTCTCTTTTTTTATTTTTTTTCGTCCGGAGTCTCATCCCGACTTATGGGGGAACCATAGTCTCCATCATCCTTTCCTCACTAGGGCAATGCTCTAATAATGATGATCATCACACTTTTATTTACTTACAACTCAATATTACAACTCGATATCTAGAACAAAGATATGACTCTATATGAATGCCTTCGGCGGTGTACCGGGATGTGCAATGATCTATCGTAGCAATGGCATCAAAAAACAGACAAGCCATGAAAACATCATGCTAGCTATCTTACGATCATGCAAAGCAATATGACAATAAATGCTCAAGTCATGTATATGATGATGATGGAAGTTGCATGGCAATATATCTCGGAATGGTATGGAAATGCCATGATAGGTAGGTATGGTGGCTGTTTTGAGGAAGATATAAGGAGGTTTATGTGTGATAGAGCGTATCATATCACGGGGTTTGGATGCACCGGAAAAGTTTGCACCAACTCTCGAGGTGAGAAAGGGCAATGCACGGTACCGAAGAGGCTAGCAATGATGGAAGGGTGAGAGTGCGTATAATCCATGGACTCAACATTAGTCATAAAGAACTCACATACTTATTGCAAAAATCTATTAGTCATCGAAACAAAGTACTACGCGCATGCTCCTAGGGGGATAGATTGGTAGGAAAAAACCATCGCTCGTCCCCGACCGCCACTCATAAGGAAGACAATCAATAAACACCTCATGCTCCAACTTCGTTACATAACGGTTCACCATACGTGCATGCTACGAGACTTGCAAACCTCAACACAAGTATTTCTCAATTTCACAATTACTCACTAGCATGACTCTAGTATCACCATCTTTACATCGCAAAACTATTGCAAGGAATCAAACATATCATATTCAGTGATCTACAAGTTTTATGTAGAATTTTATGACTAACCATGTGAATGACCAGTTCATGTCATCTCTCTAAATAGATATAAGTGAAGCAAGAGAGTTTAATTCTTTCTACAAAAGATATGCCCACGCTCTAACAAATATAAGTGAAGCAAAAGAGCATTCTATAAATGGCGGTTGTCTAAGTGGAGAGAAACAGGCAATCCAAACTTCAAATGATATAACACTAGTAGAAAAAGGGTCAAATGTGAAGCACATTAGTGCCGGTTTATAAAAAAACTGGCACTAATGTGATCAGTAGTACCGGTTCGTGGCGGCGATCAATAGTACCGGTTCGTGGCGAACCTTTAGTACCGGTTCATGCCACGAACCGGTACTAAAGAGGCTGCGGCAGCCTGCGGTCAGGCTATGGCCCCACCATCACCATTTAATGCCGGTTCGTACCACGAACCGGTACTAATGAGGTTATGGCAAGCTGTTTTTAGTCCCACCTCGCTCCCCTAACAAGGCTTTTACCACCTTAAATATGTTTATTCTCAAACTATCACAAGCACTTGGTCTTCATTGAACTCTATGTGTAGAATTTGTGGCCGCCATATGAGTCTTCACCAGTTTATAAATCGTTGAGGACTCATATTGACAATTCAGATTGTAAACACAAAGATCATTGATGATCAAAGTATTTTTGATTTATATAAGAGATCATATTGACAATGTAGACTGTAAAGAAATATAAGATCATGATCTAAATGCTCTTATATTTTTTGCGTTCAGTATGCACCATTCAAAGCGACGCCATCAACTTTCAACCGTTTATGCCTTCATTTGCTATTTTTCATGCATTTAATGATTTGTTTTGAGAACTAAAAGACCTGGAAATTGAAAAGCACTACAAATGAACTCTGAAAAAGTTGAAACTTGGCATGGTATCATCATTTCACCCACATAGATTGTACAAAAAAGTAGAGAGGGTTACGGCAAAAACTGGATGCACTTCGTTTACAAACTAGACAATCGCTTTCGAAGTATTCGGGTTTCTGATGAAATTAAACTCATCTATTACAAAGGCATTTCATTTTTTTTAAACTTATTACCACTCCAGACTTTTTGTGCATTCAGTATGCACCATTCAAAGCGACACCATCATCTTTCAACCATTTTTGCCTTCATTTGATATTTTTCATGCATTTAATGATTTGTTTTGTGCTAAATGACACTAAACTTTGTGCAGGCAGCGCACCACCTTTAGTACCGATTGGTGGCTCCAACCGGTACTAAAGGGTGACCAGTACTACAGTTTCTTAGTAGGAGCGGATTATAAGCCCTAAGTGCAGAGACGATGAAGAGGTTCAATGCTCACGTTGCTTAGCTTCAAGCCTTGAGGAATATAGTAGACTGCACGGAGCTATGTGAAGTGCAGTTTACACTATTCTGAAAGGCTTGAAGCTAATTAACGAGCATTGCACCTCTTTTTTATTTTTAATAACTTATTACAACTCCGGACTTCTTCTGTTATGGCAAAAACTACATGCAATTTGTGTATAAACTGAACAATCTCTTTCAAAGTATCAGGGCCGGTTTCAGACAAAAACTCATCTGTTACACCGAAAAGCATGGTATATAAAAATAAATGAATAGAAGAAAATAAATAAAGCAGAAAAGAAAAATAGCAGAAAAGAAAAAACTATAGTAGAAAAGAAAAAACTATATAAAAAAACTACTCAGAAATAAATAGAAGAAAATAAATATAACAGAAAAGAAAAAATTATAAAAAAACTACGCAGAAATAAATAGAAGAAAATAAAGCAGAAAAGAAAAAAACTATACAAAAAAATTGGGGCGCTGCCCAGTGGGCCTGCTAGGCCACACGCGTGCAATTACAGGCCCTAAAGGCCCAGCAGGCTCACAGGGCAGCACACAGAAGTTAGGCCCAGAAGCCTGTTATATAGAGGAGTTCAAAGAGGCAGCCGCGGCTGGGTTTATAAACCAGTGCGGCTGCCCTTCGCCCGGCGAGGTGGGACTAAATTTTGTGCACCGCGGGGTGGCAATGCAAGGCCTTTAGTACCGGTTGGAGCCACCAACCGGTACTAAAGGCCCATATATATATATATATCACTTACGAAAATTTCAGTTTCATCCCCCACTTCGTCTCCAACCGCGCCGCTCGATCCCGTCGTGTCGCTGCCCGTCGCCCGTCGTCCGTTGTCGTCGTCGCTGTCCCCCGCCGCCGCCCGTCATCGTCGTCGTCTCGCGCCGCTGCCCCGAACACCGCCGCCGTTTGTCGTCGTCGCCGCGGCTCCGCCCGTACTTCTCTCTCCTCGCACCCGCGCGCCCTGGCCGGCCCGTACGTATGCCGCCGCCCCCGCCCCATACGCCGGCGCCCCCGCTAGTACGTATGGGGCGGCGACGTACAGGGCGCGGCATACTGCACATACACACACACACGTACGTATACATGCAGTACACACACATACACACACATACACATTTTTTTACTTATATTTCCTGTTATCTGTTTTTTAGAAAAGTTAATTAGATGATCGAATGTTAGATTAATGTCAATTGTTAGAGATGAATATAGCTAGATATTAATTAGGTATATGAGATTTGAACTAGTTGAATAATTAATATAACTAGTTTATTTTTAGTAAGAAAATAATCGAACTAGTTTTTTTTAGTAAGAAAATTTAGGTATCTGAGATTTGATGATCCAATTAAAATATTATTTGTTAATGAGTTTTTCTGTTTATTTAATTTTTTATATATTTTTAGTTTATATAAATGTTAGATTAATGTCGAATGTTAGTTTATTTTTAGTAAATGCTTAGTTGAATTAATTAATAGAACTTGTTGAATTAATAGAACTAGTTGAATTAGTTGAAATAATAGAACTAGTAATGTCAAATGTTAGATGAATTAGATAGAAATATATGTTAGATATTAATGTCAAATGTTAGATGAATATTAGAATTAGTTAGATATTAATTAATGTCAGGTAGTAAGTGTTTAATGTTTCACCTATATGAACATAGGAAATGTCGTCTGATGATGAAAAAGATTTCATTATGTGTGAACACTGTGAAGACCAACGCGACCTGTGCGACAGAAATTTCCTTGTTGATAATAGGCGCTTCAGCATCAAGCCGGATGAGACATTCAAAGTGGATACAGTAAGTCACAACGGCAATTATTTTTTCGTAATATAAGCATTATACTTATGCTTCATTTTCTTCAACTTACAATTTTAAATTTTCACTGTTCTACTAGCGCATCCCCTGCCATGCAATAATTTTTGTCTTGGATAAGATAGGTTTCAGTGCTATGGAAACTATAGAGGTAAAGAGAGTTTACCTGAAGACCGAGCATGGTTATACTTTCAACGTCAAATTATACAATGCAGACACATACACCCATTTTGAATGCAAAACTTGGCAAGCACAATGCAAGGCTTATGCATTTGAGCCTGATATGGTTATCACCTTTGATATTCGTCCAGAAGATGATATTGAAGGTAATAGAGACATCTGGGTCGATGTGCAGACGCCTCCAGTTCTACCATTATGTGAGTTTTTCTCAACCATGTTTATGTCTTTGATATTGTTTATTCAAAAATAGTTGACAACTAATTTTTATTGTCAGCTTATTTCGGTTCAAGCAAACATGTCCGGCGCTTGGTAGACAGGACCTACTACTGTCCCGGGGCTGAACTAAACTGCGAGGAGATAAGTCATTATGTTTCATGGCTTGAGAATCTTCATACTGTCAAGACAAATTTTCTTCCTGCACTTAGAAATGTTAGTACTCAAAACGTGTGACCAATAGTGATCGTATTGAACTACAGTCACATCTATAATGGAAAGATGGTAATATTTTTACTATTTGTCCTTAGTGCATCTTTTGCATACATTATTTTTGAAGCTAAACTTTCATTGCTAAGTATATTAATTATTATACGATGTTCTTCAACAGGGACTCCCGATGACAGTTGTGCCTCAGTGGATCGAGACAAAAGGTCGCATGTCAATGGTTAGCTTACGACCAAGATATCCTACATTGCACATGAGTGCATTCAGGATTTCTGAAAGCGATGAATACTTAATAGTGAAAGATTGGAGCAAAATTGTTAAGGATCGCAGAGAAGTACTAGGGGGCAGCAAGGACAAGCGCGACCCACGATTAGGAGACAGATTCATCTGCATGCTCCAATATGATGAATCAGGAGAGCTATACATGTTATATGCTATTTTACCTAAGAGGGAGCAGCAGGAGTGATTTATCTAGTTCATGCTCTTAGTACTTGTCCTCTCATGTTCGTATTCTCGTCCTGCACTTAATTAATCTCAAATAGTGATTTGCTTGTGAATGCTTATAATATCATGACCATGTTGAACTCGATGATATCTTTGCTTCTGTTACAAGTGAGTGTTTCTTCTTTAAGCTAGTGTTGGTGGTGAATAGATATATAGCGGTAATGACTATGATGATAAATAGTGGTAATGACGACTACGATGATTTTTAGCTAGCTAGTATATATACTGTTGTTGGTGATGATATGATGCAAGAGTTTATTTCTATATTAATATGTGATGATGATGATGATGATGATGATGATGAGTTATTATATATATCATTTATGAAAGAAACCGCAAATTAGTTTGAACTAGATGGATCCTAGCTAGCTAAGTGATCAAGTATATATATATATAGTATAACAACTCATTATAACGAAAAACAATCCTAAATTAAATTGATAACACAAATTTAAAGGAAAAATAAGAAATAAAACCAAAACCCACAAACTTTTTAATACCGGTTGGTGTCACCAACCGGTACTAAAGGGCTCCCTGCCCCGGAGCTGGCTCGTGCCACGTGGTTGCCCTTTAGCAACGGTTCATGCTGAACAGGTACTAAAGGGGGGGCTTTAGTGCCCACACTTTAGTGCCGGTTACCGAACCGGCACTAAAGGGCCTTACGAACCAGTGCTATTGCCCGGTTCTGCACTAGTGTAAGTGAAGCACATGAAGCATTCTATAAAGCCATACTCAAAAGATATAAGTGAAGTGCAATGAGCATTCTATAAATCAACCAAGGACTATCTCATACCAGCATGGTGCATAAAAGAAAAATGAAAACTAAATGCAAAATATGCTCCAAGATTGCACATATCGCATGAACGAAACGAATCCGAAAACATACCGATACTTGTTGAAGAAAGAGGGGATGCCTTCCGGGGAATCCCCAAGCTTAGATGCTTGAGTCTCCTTGAATATTTACTTGGGATGCCTCGGGCTCCCAAAGCTTTAGCTCTTGCCTCTCTTCCTTCGTCTCACATCGAGACCTACTCGACTATCGAACACTTCATCCACACAAAACTTCAACAGAAAACTCGGTAAGATCCGTTAGTATAATAAAGCAAATCACCACTCTAAGTACTATTGCCAACCAATTCATATTTTGTTTTTGCATTCTGTCTACTGTAATATAACTTTTCCATGGCTTAATCCACTGATATAAATTGATAGTTTCATCAAAACAAGCAAACTATGCATCAAAAACAGAATCTGTCAAAAACAGAACAGTCTATAATAATATGAACATTCACCATACTTCTGATACTCGAACAATTCTGCCAAAATTAGTAAAACTAAACAATTTGTATATAAAGATAGTGCAAAAAGAATCAGAACCATTTGACGTTCCAGTAAAACATGTAAAATCGCGCACTACAGCCAAAGTTTCTGTCCTGCACCGCACAAACCAACAAGCATTGTAAACATCCTAAAGGCAAACCTTGGCACATTATTTTTATCATACAATGGAATTGTACAAGGGGATAATTATTTTTGTTGAAAAATTTCTGTAATCAAGATTCACAAAGTTGTCGTGAGCATGAACAAAGTTCAAGGAGCTCTCCCACTTCAACAATGCTTGTCTTTCTCACTTTCACTTTCCTTTTTGAAAAGTTTTGGGTTCCCCTATTTATTTTTATTATTTTTAAACTATATGAAAGCACTCAACAGAAATAAATGACTCTCTAAAACTTCCGGGTTGTCTCCCTGGGAGCGCTTTCTTTAAAGCCATTAAGCTAGGCATATAGTGCTCAAGTAATGGATCCACCCGGATCCCAAGGTATATCAAAGCCAATTTTAATTAGCAATGATTTAGCATTTAGTAATGAGCACAAAGCAACATATCTCAAGTAATGATGAAGTCTAACTCTCTTCCTATGCATCAGCATGTCATAAAAGAACAATTCATGCACACATAGTAAAGGCCAATGCATAGTATAAACAGTTTCTTGCAATTCTATCGTGTTGGAAACATAGAGAGGTGGAGATATAGTTCCTCTCTCATAATAATTGCAAGTAGGAGCAGCAAGCACATGCATATTATACTCATCAAAATCATCATGTGCAACGGTAAAAGGCAACCCATCAATATAATCCTTAATAAAAGCAAACTTCTCCGATATAGTGTAGTTGGGAGAATTCAAAAAGATAATAAGACAATCATGCGTGGGTGCAATAGCAACAATTTCATGTTTAACATAAGGAACTATAGCAAGTTCATCTCCATAAGCATAATTCATATTGGCATCTTGGCCACAAGCATAGCAAGCATCATCAAAAAGGGATATTTCAAAAGAATCAACAGGATCATAGCAATTATCATAGCATTCATCCTTCGGTAAGCATGAAGGGAAATTAAACAATGTATGAGTTGAAGAGTTACTCTCATTAGAAGGTGGGCACGGGTGATCAATCAGCTCTTCCTCCTTTTGTTCTTCGCTCTCCTCCTCATCTTTTTCATCTAATGAGCTCACAGTTTCATCAATTTCTTCTTCCATAGATTCCTGCAAAATATTAGTCTCTTCTTGGACAGCGGGGACTTCCTCAATAAGTGCATTAATATCGGAGTTGTATTCATAATTCTCATAACAATATTTAAGGATAGCTAAATTTTTAGGTCTATAAGCAGCATCATCAAAATCTTCAAACTCTTTAAACATAGATTCAATTTCATAAGCACCCATAAAAGCAACAAATTCTTCTATTTGTTCCACATCATAGTAATCATATATACCATTAGCATAAGAAGCTAAGGTTTTATTATCATTAAATTTGCATGAAAAGGGAAGGTGTGGAGCCTTCATCCTAGAGCAACAAGTATAATCATAACTCAAGCATAGTTGCCTAGCATACCACTTCAATATATGAATTTTATCCCATAATAGTTTCCCTTTTTGTGTCAAGAGGTAATCCCTAAAGTATTCCCGTTGATCCAACGTTACTCCCATTACATAATTGAATGGGGTTTTCTCAGGATTATTAAAGTAGTACATAATATCTTTCACATAACCAGCATCGAGGGTTTTATGAGGTTCCCCATCTCCATGAGCAGAAAGTACACCTGATTTTTTTGGTATTTCGTGTTCCATATCCATAACTAAAGATAAAGAACAACTAAGAACAACAAATAAAAATTACTTAGTGATAAAGCAAACAAGCACACACGAGAATATTCACCCCACGCTATTGCTCCCTGGCAACGGCGCCAAAAAAAGGTCTTGATAACCCACAAGTATAGGGGATCACAACAGTTTTCGATAACTAAGAGTGTCGAATCCAACGAGGGGCTAAAGGTAGAACAAATATTCCCTCAAGTTCTATCGACCACCGATACAACTCTACACACGCTTGACGTTCGCTTTACCTAGAACAAGTATGAAACTAGAGGTACTTTGTAGGTGTTTTTGGATAGGTTTGCAAGAAAGTAAAGAATGCGTAAATAAAAGTTAGGGGCTGTTTAGATGATGACACAACTAAATTAGTTTTAGTAAAGAGCTTGTTGTCATGGGAAAGTTATTTGTTCCTAGGCAATCGATAACTAGACCGGTAATCATTATTGCAATTTTATTTGAGGGAGAGGCATAAGCTAACATACTTTATCTACTTGGATCATATGCACTTATGATTGGAACTCTACCAAGCATCCACAACTACTAAAGATCATTAAGGTAAAATCCAACCATAGCATTAAAGTATCAAGTCCCCTTTATCCCATACGCAAACAACCTACTTACTCGGGTCTGTGCTTCTGTCACTCACGCCACCCACCATAAGAAAATCATGAACATATTGCAAACCCTACAGCGGGAAGCCCTCACGCTTGCGCGACATGGAGAGCACCATAGGACAACACCAATAATAAAACATGAAACTCAAACCAATCACGATCATCAATTAACCCATAGGACAAAACAGATCTACTCAAACATCATAGGATAGCCATACATCATTGGGAAATAATATATAGCGTCGAGTACCATGTTTAAGTAGAGATTACAGCGGGTAAGAGAGAGGTTACACCGCTGCATAGAGGGGGGAAGAGTTGGTGATGATGGCGGTGAAGTTGTTGATGAAGATGACGGTGATGATGATGGCCCCCGGTGGCACTCCGGCGCCACCTAAAGCGAGGGGGAGAGAGCCCCCCTCCTTCTTCTTATTCCTTGACCTTCTCCCTAGATGGGAGAAGGGTTTCCCCTCTGGTCCATGGTCTCCATGGCGTGGGAGGAGCGAGAGCACCTCCGAGATTGGATCTGTCTCTCCGTCTCTCTCTGTTTCTGCGTTCTGTTCTGCTGCCCTTTCACCGTTTCTTTTATATCCGGAGATCCGTAACTCCGATTGGATTGAAACCTTCGTCGTGATTTTTTTACCAAAAATTAGCTTTCTTGCGGCCGAAGAAGGGCGTCAACCGCCTTACAGGTGGGCCACGAGGGTCAGGGGCGCGCCCTGGCGGGAAGGGCGCGCCCCCCTACCTCGTGCCCACCTCGGACACCGGTTCGCGTTGATTTTTCTCCGAGATTTTCCAAATATTCCAAAAATAAGCTCCGTCCGTTTTTATCCCGTTTGGACTCTGTTTGATATGGATATTCTGCGAAACCAAAAACATGCAACAGACATGAACTGGCACTGGGCACTGGATCAATATGTTAGTCCCAAAAATAGTATAAAAAGTTGCCAAAAAGTATATGAAAGTTGAGTAATATTGGCATGGAACAATCAAAAATTATAGATACGATGGATACGTATCAGTCAACAAGAGTGAGATTCGCACCAGAGTGGTACGGTAATCCTGTTCGGGAGGTCATGACCATGACGAACCTACGAACTATGAGGAAGCGATGATGAGCCCAGATTCCGCAAAATGGCTTGAGGCCATGAAATCTGAGAAGGGATCCATGTATGAGAACAAAGTATGGACTTTGATTGACTTGCCCAATGATCGGCGAGCCATTGAGATTAAATGGATCTTCAAGAGGAAGACGGACACTGATAGTGGTTTTACTATCTACAAAGCTAGAATTGTCGCAAAAGGTTTTCGACAAGTTCAAGGTGTTGACTACGATGAGAGTTTCTCACTCGTATCTATGCTTAAGTCTATCTGAATCATGTTAGCAATTGCCGCATTTTATGAAATCTGACAAATGGATAACAAAACTGCAATCCTTAATGGACTTATTAAATAAGAGTTGTATATGATACAACCAGAAGGTTTTGTCAATCCTAAAGGTGCTAACAAAATATGCAAGCTCCAGCAATCCATCTATGGACTGGTGTAAGCATCTCGGAGTTGGATTATACGCTTTGATAAGTTGATCAAAGCATATAGTTTTATACAGACATGCGGTGAAGCCTGTATTTACAAGAAAGTGAGTGGGAGCACTACAGCCTTTTTGACAAGTATATGTGAATGACATATTGTTGATTGGAAATGATGTAGAATTTTTTGGAAAGCATAAAGGAGTATCTGAAAGGAGTTTCCTCAAAGAAAGACCTCGGTGAAGCTGCTTACATATTGAGCATCAAGATCTATAGAGATAGATCAAGACGCTTGATAAGTTTTTTCAATGAGTACATACCTTGACAAGTTTTTGAAGTAGTTCAAAATGGAACAGTCAAAGAAAGAGTTCTTGCATGTGTTACAAGGTGTGAAATTAAGTAAGACTCAAAGCTCGACCACGGCAGAAGATAGAAAGAGAATGAAAGTCATTTCCTATGCCTCAGCCATAGGTTTCTATAAAGTATGACATGCTGTGTACCAGATCTATTGTATACCCTACACTGATTTTGGCAAGGGATTACAATAGTGATCTAGGAGTAGATCACTGGACAGTGGTCGAAATCATCCTTAGTGGAATAAGGATATGTTTCTCGATTATGGAGGTGACAAAAAGGTTCGTCGTAAAGGGTTACGTCGATGTAAGTTTTGACACTGATCCAGATGACTCTAAGTCTCAATCCGGATACATATTGAAAGTGGGAGCAATTAGCTAGAGTAGCTCCGTGCAGAGCATTGTTCACATAGAAATTTGCAAAATACATACGGATCTGAATGTGGAAGACCCGTTGACTAAACTTCCCTCACAAGCAAAACAAGATCACACCTTTGTACTCTTTGGGTGTTAATCACATAGTGATGTGAACTAGATTATTGACTCTAGTAAACCCTTTGGATGTTGGTCACATGGCGATGTGAACTATGGGTGTTAATTACATGGTGATGCAAACTATTGGTGTTAAATCACATGGTGATGTGAACTAGATTATTGACTCTAGTGCAAGTGGGAGATTGGAGGAAATATGCCCTAGAGGCAATAATAAAGATATTATTTATTTCCTTATCTCATGATAAATGTTTATTATTCATGCTAGAATTGTATTAAGCAGAAACATAATACATGTGTGAATACATAGACAAACAGAGTGTCACTAGTATGCCTCTACTTGACTAGCTCGTTGATCAAAGATGGTTATGTTTCCTAGCCATGGACATGAGTTGTCACTTGATTAACGGGATCACATCATTAGGAGAATGATGTGATTGACATGACCCATTCCGTTAGCTTAGCACACGATCGTTTCGTATGTTGCTATTGCTTTCTTCATGACTTATACATGTTCCTATGACTATGAGATTATGCAACTCCCGTTTACCGGAGGAACACTTTGTGTGCTACCAAACGTCACAACATAATTGGGTGATTATAAAGGTGCTCTACAGGTGTCTCCAAATGTACTTGTTGGGTTTGCGTATTTCGAGATTAGGATTTGTCACTCCGAATGTCGGAGAGGTATCTCTGGGCCCTCCCGGTAATGCACATCACTTAAGCCTTGCAAGCATTGCAACTAATGAGTTAGTTGCGGGATGATGTATTACGAAACGAGTAAAGAGACTTGCCGGTAACGAGATTGAACTAGGTTTGAGATACCGACGATCGAATCTCGGGCAAGTAACATACCGATGACAAAGGGAACAACGTATGTTGTTATGCGGTCTGACCGATAAAGATCTTCGTAGAATATGTGGGAGCCAATATGAGCATCTAGGTTCCGCCATTGGTTATTGACCAGAGACGTGTCTCGGTCATGTCTACATAGTTCTCGAACCCGTAGGGTCCGCACGCTTAACGTTTCGATGGCAGTTATATTATGAGTTTATATGTTTTGATGTACCGAAGGTTGTTCGGAGTCCCGGACGTGATGAAGGACATGACGAGGAGTCTCGAAATGGTCGAGACATGAATATTGATATATTGGAAGCCTATGTTTGGATATCGAAGTGTTCCGAGTGAAATCATGATTTTACCGGAGTACCGGAGGGGTTACCGGAACCCCCCGGGACTAAATGGGCCTTAGTGGGCCTTGGTGGAAGAGAGGAGAGGCGGACAGGGCAAGAGTCGCGCGCCCCTCCCCCCTAGTCTGAATAGGACATGGAGAGGGGGGCGGCGCCCCCCCCCCCCCTTCCTTCTTCTCCTCCACCTCTTTTCCCCTCCCAAGTCCTAATCCAACTAGGAAAGGGGGGAGTCCTACTCCCGGTGGGAGTAGGACTCCTCCTGGCGTGCCCCCTCTCTAGGCCGGCCGCACCCCCCTTGCTCCTTTATATACGGGGGCAGGGGGCACCCCATAGGGACAACAATTGATCGTTTAATCTTTTAGCCGTGTGCGGTGCCCCCCTCCACCATAGTCCACCTCGATAATACTTTAGCGGTGCTTAGGCGAAGCCCTGCGTCGGTAGAACATCATCATCGTCACCACTCTGTCATGCTGACGAAACTCTTCCTCAACACTCGGCTGGATCGGAGTTCGAGGGATGTCATCGTGCTGAACGTGTGTTGAACTCGTAGGTGTCGTGCATTCGGTACTTGATCAGTCGGATTGTGAAGACGTACGACCACATCAACCGCGTTGTGCTAACGCTTCCGCTTTCGGTCTACGAGGGTACGTGGACAACACTCTACCCTCTCGTTTCTATGCATCACCATGATCTTGAGTGTGCGTAGGAAATTTTCTGAAATTACTACGTTCCCCAACAGAAGACGCATGGGGCCGATGATGAAGTCGTGGGAGAAACAAGGACGAGGGAAGTTGGGGAGGCAGAAGAATTCAAAGGGGTTCCTCTGAGTTGTTAGTCAGGTCTGAGCGAGGCTAGGTGCTATCGACCATGGTGGAGCTCGGGATCCCAGGAATAGGGGGCAGTACATTGAGAGGAAGCGCGTGGTCGGGCACATGTGCGGGCTCCTTGGTCATGAGGTGGGTGCTGGTCCGCTTCCGCATGTTATCCAACGTGGAAAAGGAGACAAGATGTGTGAGGAACCTTGTCAGCTAGCCCACAGCGACCTTTTCCTACTCCCCGCCTCTCCCATCCATGTGGAAATTATAGGGTGGCTAATATTTGTGTTGTTGTGTTGCTGTATTTGATCTGATCCTCATATGAGGTATATATAGAAGTACATGGTGGAGATAGAGACTTAGAATACAATACAAGTAATACATGTGTAAACCTATTCGATATCTATCTCCTTATCTCTATATTCCAACAAAATTATACTTCTAACATTCTCCCTAAGTCGTAACGAGGGTAAAGCAAACGACTGTGACTGAATTTAAAGTCTTGTGCTTCTCCCATCTTCTCCTTTGCGCTATCATCAACTACATCTCTGATGGGTCGTCACCTAGGGGGTGACTACATACCCTCCTAGTGCCTTTACTCTCTCTCTCTCTCTCTCTCCTATTTCTCCGCAGTCACAACGGAGTGGTGTGGGCACTAGTGACGACATGGACATTGTTGACTGGAGTTGTTGCTGGTGAGTAGCTATAGATGTATCCATTTAATGTCATTGTCGAGGAAGCCAATCATGATGTAGTCATGGTCGATAGTCGTCGTGGATGATGAACCCGTACAAATCCGGAGGCGCAAAAGAATGTGTTATGTTGTAGATGACGGTGATGTAGTCATGGACGATGCACCTTGCGGATGTCATAAGGTGTCATTGGTGATGAGTCCACCGGTTTTGCTAGGACCAGAAGAAACCCATCAAGCCCACATCGGTTTTGCCAGGACTGTGTGGTCATGAAAGGGGTCATCACTAAAGTGATGCCCTGTCGATGCAGTCATGCCGTCGTCGAGGTTGCATCTCGTAGTTATACTGTTAGAGGACGTTGGAGATGTCCATTGTCGGTGTCAAAATCGGCGGATCTCGGGTAGGGGGTCCCGAACTGTGCGTCTAGGTCGGATGGTAACAGGAGACAAGGGACACGAAGTTTACCCAGGTTCGGGCCCTCTCGATGGAGGTAAAATCCTACTCCTGCTTGATTAATATTGATGATATAGGTAGTACAAGAGTGGATCTACCATGAGATCAAGGAGGCTAAACCCTAGAAGCTAGCCTATGGTATGATTGTTGTATGATGGAGTTGTATATGATCTATCGACTAGCCTGGCCCTGGTTTATATAATGCACCAGAGGCCTAGGATAACAAGAGTCCTAGCCGAATACGCCGGTGGGGAGGAGTCCTTGTCTTGATCGCCAAGTCTTGTGGAATCTTCCTTGTACGCGGCAGCTGTCCGAACTGGCCCATGAGTATACGGCCATGGGGGTCCTCGGCCCAATCTAATAGATCGGAAGATGACGTGGTGAGTACCCCCTAGTCCAGGACACCGTCAGTAGCCCCCTGAACCGGTCTTCAAGTTAGGGACGCTCCTCGATTCTTCCGAACTGTTCTTCATCTTCGGTCGTCGGTCTTGAAAACTGGTTCAACAAATCTTCCCGTCTTCGATCTTGAGGATCGCCAAACTGCATCCGGAGAGTTTACACATCGGGTATCCGAGGAGCCCCTTTAAGTTTCCGGCCTTTATCAATGCCTTGTCATTTTTATGCCACACATCGGGTTTTGAAGTTGTCCCCGGGAGGCAGTGTCCTCTTGCGTCCGAGCTCCAACGCCGGACTGCATTCGAGGTATCTTTTGCAGCCGAGCACCAATGTCGGACTGCTTCCCAGCTCTAATGCCGGAATGTATCCGAGCTCCAACGCCGGACTATGTATCCGAGCTCCAACGCCGGACCATATCCGAGCTCCAACGCCGGACTATGTATCCGAGGTGTCGTAAATCACCTTGGTTCAAAGAAGTTTGAAGGAGTTTAGCCGAGCTTAATGCCGGAAATGCCCTCTATGGAGCCAGCCACTAGCGCCCGAGCTTTATGCCGGACTGCTTCCGAGGTGGTGCACCACCCCGAATGTGGGCCGATTTTTGTCAATATTTGTTATTGGTGCAATTTATTGTCTGCCGAGATATATAGCCAATAGCCCTCAAGGTGGGTATCGGTCTAAAACCCGAGATGCACATGAAGGATGATATAGGACCGCTGATCCCAGTAGCCGCTGAGACTTAGGTTGATTTGCAAAATCGGCCTGAGGATCAAGTCCTAACTCGGCAGAATACTTTGGGACACAAAAAGCGGCGTGCTCAGTCCTCGAGACTCAGGTTGGGTGCGGACGACCAACCTGAGGATCAAAATCTCCTCGGAAACTATATTGCACATAATTTTTTCTGCATTGGACAAGCAATGCAGTAGCCCCCGAGACACTGGTCGGGTGGCAACACCAGATCAGGGGATCGATGTGCCCCTTTAATATGTTTAAATAATAAGCCCGAAGCCCAGTAGCCCCGAGCCTTAATGCGGGCACGGGTGGCCGAATTAAGGATCGATATCCATAGTAAAATCACAAATTATGTGTAATGACTCTATGTATCCAAGTACTTTACGTCATTTAATGCTCGGATCCGCATTGTACAAAACTTTGTTGACCGGCCATCAGCTTCCACCTCCTCGGCCAGTAGCCGAGGAGTGTTTGTCTTACTTTATGAAGCCTTTATGAGGACGAGAAACAAGGCTATCTGGCCATACGGTTTTATAAACAAAGGTACGCGGAGAGATATGTTATATTACTGTTTAACAGAAGAAATGTCTTTCAAAGAAAATAGTCCCGCTATCGGTTCCTTTCTTTGGGTTGTCATGCTAAGCATGATCATAAACCTCAGCTCCAATGTAAGAGCAAAATATCAAGGATTTAGTTTGGGAGGCTAGTTAATAGCCCCCGGTAGTGTTCGGCGACAGTCGAGGTCAAGCCGTAAACACTTCGGCCAATGTTATGAACGGCCTGTTATTTAACATAGTCATCGGATCGCTGACCAGTTTACGCTTATTGTGACACTCAGTTTTCGGCTTTCTCCACTGAGGTGCTTAACCATGTGAGCTGGAAGCACAATCGCAGTGGTTCTCCCTTTGCACGCCTAGCCGAACAAAACGGAACGTAGGAAGCAAGTGCAGGAGCCGGGCAACCCAACTATTGACCGAAGACACAATTCGAAACCGATGCATATATAGCAATACCTGAGAATGTTTTTGCCGAATCCCTAAAAGGTGTCCGGCGTTGCACTGCGAGACTAATGCTGGAAAAGCACAAATAGTTTAAAAGTGCCAAAAAGCTTGAAAAACCAAGAAACATCAGTAAAAACATGACGTCCGAACAATATCAAGTGTTCGGTGACAATCCAAAAATTGGTCTTAGAAAAAAGAAGTGCCTCTGTCGTGCTTTAACATGATACATCCTATCTCAAGACTGCGAGCGGGTCAGCCTACGGCTTCAACCTCCTATCCCGAGCGCGGAGTACTTCTCATCAGGCCAGTTTAGCAAACTAAACTCTAACGGCTTTGAGAGAGAAATTAGGCTCCCCAGCTAGTGACCGCACACTCGTGTCGAAAAAAGGAGTGATAAATAATAGTTATAAAACTTTGCAACGACTAAGAACAAGAACACTTATTGTAAAACGGCTCAGATAAACTTAAGAGCCCCCAAGTGACTTGGGTAGGAGAATGATTGCATGTACCGAAGTACTTATATCATATCTATGTTCAACCGAACTTTAAACGCGTCTTAACCGACCGTCGGCTTCTCCCTCTTCGGTCAAGGACCGAAAAGTGTTATGTACTCCATCGGTCGAGAATATCGACGGTGTTTCCAATAACCAGGCAATCAGGCCATAAGGCTGTAACAAACAAAGCGCGCTCAGGGAACTTATGCTATATTACTGCGAAGTGTAAGAAGCATCTTCGAAGAAAATAGTACCCCCACCGATACCTTTCTTCGGTGCTCATTGTTATTATGATACTTGTGCAATAGATTTTTTGTACTCATGAGTTCCGTTGTGTGCCGACCATCATTGAAAACTATAAGAGCACTAGCTTTCGGCTTCACCCAGTCTGAGGTCCGGCTCGGGCGACCCGATCGTGACAATCACAGAGGTGCTCCCTTTACTCCCTAGCCGAACAATCGGGAACGTAGGGGTAAACACAGGAGCGAGGCAACCCAGCTTGCAAATCGCTTAAGTCAATATGGTGCATATTGTGGCGTAATACACGAACAAGGAACGAAGCCGTACAAGTATAATCATATGCAACCGAAAAAAGCTTCATGAAGGAAGCCCCCAAATGAATTGGGTATTTGAATTTATGCGTCACAAAAAAAGTTTGGACAAGGAAATTTTTTACAAGCAACTTTTTTCCAAAAAGGTATAATGCTTGGTCGAACCGAACACAAGTTAGAAATTAGAGCTTTGAGCATGAAAGCGACTTAGCTGGTTAATGTGTTCGGTATTGATGACGCGGTCCGAGCTTGATGCGGGACAAGGTTCCATCCCCCAAGCCGATCCCGAGGTGGCGAAGCGGAGAGCTCGACGTGCCGAAGTGATGACAAAGCACGGTCAATGCAGACCGGCAGAGTGTCGCCAAAGTCTCCGGATCATTTTCCTGTGCACGAAAAATAGTGCAAACCGGAGATAATAGTAATAATGATAATTAAAAAAAATCGTTGCATAATAAATAATTTATGCAAAGTGAGTAATAAAAGAAATATGGCCTGGCGCCGAAGTCAATGTCGATGCAGGGCGTCGGCGTGATGCAGTAAAGGCGTGGCAAAGCCTGAATTCACAGGTCGGTCCGAGCTCCGGATGCGGCGTTCGCCGGACTATGTACGGAAACTGACCGAACCACCATGCGACCGTCGTTAATGCGGCCACCATCTGATAGACCTGTGAACATATGATGGACAAACCAGAGTAATAATTCCTTGGGAAAATGAACCCAAACAAGCAAAAAATATTAGGATTAATAGCACCTGGTTTATTTGTTGTAGCAATCCGAAGGAAGATGATGCTGGCAAAGGTTGGCTTGCCGAGGCAAAGCCCTCGGTCCAGCTAATCGTGACGAAACTGGTCGGCTAGTGACGCCGAAGTGTCCGGAGTAGGTTGATGAAGAGATGATGACTCCTCCGGTCCAGCCGAGATGTCGAAGCCTCGAGGCCAGCCGATGAGTCGAAGTAGTTCGGCGTGATGGACACCGGCTTGAAGAAGCAACAGTGCGGCCCTGCCGATGCAGGTCGTGACATGGTCGATGCCGGCTTGATGAAGCGACCGTGCGGTGATGCCGGTATGCCCGCTCCGTGTAATCCGTGGGGCGGCGATGTTGGTGATGATTTATCCTTCACGATGGCGGACTCTTGTTCGGCTTGCCATCGTGAAGAAGTTGAGCTCGGCTCAACAAAGTGACGACGTGTCTAGCACAGGTCGGCAGCCGTGGAGCAATATTGCCGGACTGGTTTGACACCAGCAATGATGTTGAAGATCATGTTCAAAAGATCTTAAAGTTAGTGGGATGTGTTCGGGAACAATACAAAATATCCCATACAAAACTTCCTTAAAAAAGGATGTCCGAAATCCCGTTCATAAAAAAGATGAATTCGGGTCGGATTCGTCTTCGCGCAGAAAACAGATCCGAAAAGTGATGCACTAATAGGAAGGTTACCGGAGTTCGGACGGTCGGATCGAGCTGAAATTTGGAGGGGTGGTAGATATAGGAATTCCGCAGCCGATCAACGGTTGGATCTTCCAAAGGACGTCCGAGCTAGAAGCTGGACACCACGCCCTAAACTCGTCCAGATTCCCGTCCAGATTTGACAGGGCTCCGGTATATCGTGGATTGCCAGAGATTCCTCCATCGGAACTCGACGAAATTTTCCGGGGTTGTTGTAGACTCAATTCCACCAAAGCGATCGTCAAAGCTATACTCAAGGAGGTGGTGGCAGCAGATACGAGTTCGCTGTCCAGAAAAACAGCACGGTCGCTTGAGGGCAATGTTGACGTTGAGCCCCCGAGCTCCATAGATGATTCCTCCGTGATCTTGACAGAGATCGGAGTTGATGTTTGATGAAGGCCCTCGTCCGAACATGGTGATCCGAACACGGGGCGCAATCCTTGGCCGAACCAAGGTGACCAGTCGAGCTAGTGACGAAGATGCCGAAGTCGTAGTTGATCTGCAGGCGAGCCATCGATCCTTTTGTCGATCACACAGCGGAACTCTCAATGAAAGCACCAATGTCGGTGTCAAAACCGGCGGATCTCGGGTAGGGGGTCCCGAACTGTGCGTCTAGGTCGGATGGTAACAGGAGACAAGGGACACGAAGTTTACCAAGGTTTGGGCCCTCCCAATGGAGGTAAAACCCTACTCCTGCTTGATTAATATTGATGATATAGGTAGTACAAGAGTGGATCTACCACGAGATCAAGGAGGCTAAATCCTAGAAGCTAGCCTATGGTATGATTGTTGTATGATGGAGTTGTATATGATCTATCGACTAGCCTGGCCCTGGTTTATATAATGCACCAGAGGCCTAGGATAACAAGAGTCCTAGCCGAATACGTCGGTGGCCGGGGAGGAGTCCTTGTCTTGATCGCCAAGTCTTGTGGAATCTTCCTTGTACGCGGCAGCTGTCCGAACTAGCCCATGAGTATACGGCCATGGGGGTCCTCGGCCCAATCTAATAGATCGGGAGATGACGTGGTGAGTACCCCCTAGTCCAGGACACCGTCATCCATCTTGTGGACGGGGCGGTGACGGTGTGTTAACAAATAAATTGATGAAGACCACTTGATGAAGTGTCGGCATTGGCATTGCAGCAGCGTGTCAACAATGATGCGTCACTTGGAGGCATCCATCGGGGCGACGAATTATCGATGACGTGTCGTGCCGAAGAAGTCGATGAATAATTGCATCTCTTTCAATACCTGCCTGTCATGTGAATGATGCATGTTAATGTCGCTTCTCGAAGATGTGCACAGATGGACACCCATGTTTCTGGAAAGTGTTATTCTAATCTCGAGCATAAATGCACCCGCATGACTAGTAAATTCCAAAATAATAGTTTAAAAATCTGTTTTTTTGTTTGTGGATGAACTGGAAAATTTCGCACCGAAAAGGCATTCAGAGATGTGTGTGCAAAAAAACAAAAACGAGTTGCTCCAAAATGCGTCTTCTTTTAGTCCCAATTTTTATTGGTACAAGCATTCACAAATGTCTTTTCAAAGTGAAATTTTGTAGGATGTTAGAACTTTTGCCGATGTTCATATACAAAAACAAAAACATATTTGTCTGATTTTCTTTTGGAATTCACTGTTCTCACGGGTGCATTTGTGCTCGAGATTAGATACTACACGTCCCAGTCCCACACTTATTCAATTCTTTAGTCACTTTGCTTACATGCTTCTCATCATATTTGTAGGACAATGAAGATGCCAAGTTCAACTCTCATCATATCTTATCAGATGGAATCGAAAAAAGGTCCTGATTCAAGTCAAGCAATATGATATTCCTTGGAGATAAATATTTCATTTTTATGCTCCTAATGCATTTGTGATGACAAGTGGGTTGTTGTCTTTTATACTTTGTTGAATACAAGCTTTGAAGCTTCAAACTTTTGTTTTGCTTGTGTCGGATGTGCGTTTGTGCTTTGTTTATCTGAACGTGGACGCTATAATTTGATTATGTTGATTTGTGCTTCATAGAACTGCTTCATATATGAATGGTTGTATTCTGTAATTTGTTTCATGTTGGTGTGAATTTTAAATTTAGAAAGAGATGATGTGGCAAACCAAGCTTGGTATCTCAGTTTATAAGCTAAGCTTGGTGTGGTTGTATGAATTCTTGTCAAAATGGCAGCAAAACATGACACAAATACCATTTCAGTTACTAAATTCCAGTGGCAGCCAAACGTGATATTTTGATTTGGAATCTTGATTCCTGCAAATGAAATCTAATCATTGATTTCATTTCATTTCTATCAAACGGAATGAAGTCACACGTGCCAAACGAGCTGTAAAGGCATTGATTCCAACTTACTTGGCCCATGAGATTTTCATGGCACGTAATTATATTCCGCTAGTTGGGATATGCAAAAAAAATACAACTAGAACCATAAAAACCCACGCCTGAAAACTAGAAGGAGCATGTTTTCCTTTCCAAAGAGAACATATGTTTAAAAAAATAGAATTGTCTAGGGCTTCTCTCCAAGATAAACGTCGGTGAGAACAGTCTTGGACACCAAAGAATTCAAAATCTCTAAGGCCTACAAAATAGGATTAATAATTAGAAATGTTTTGCAACACTAGCTTGTTGCCGACTTCGGTTAGATTCATTCATACGACAAACCAAATTATTCCTAAATTTGTTGTAAACTAAAGTTAGCTATGAAACGAACGTGACCTAAATTATTGGTTGATACTTCCTATTTACTGTAGTAGTAGTTCGCGTTAATGGGTTAGTTGAAACAAGGGGACTTGTACAACATGCATCTGGTGAAATTAAAGGCAGGGGCGGCCCAACCCAAAATTTTAATGTGGGCCCAAATAAGAGTGGGGGCACACTTGCTTTGTCAACTGGGGGCCCAACTAGCGAAAACTAGGCTTCAGAACTGAAAAAACAGAAATTGAGTGGGGGCCTAGGCCCCTACTCGGCCCAACATGGGTCCGCCCTTGATTAAAGGAAGAAAGAAACTAGTCGATCAGAACCCACCTCCTTGCGCATGAGTTGCACATGCCTCTCCTGGAGGGCGCCGAGGTCCTTGATCGGCAAGGTGTTGAGCAGCTTGATGCCGGCAATGGCGGACGTGGGCGTCACCGTGAGGTCGTCCAACACCGTGTATGTAACGCCGCCAAGCACAAACGAACTTGGGTGGATGGGGAGAGTGTTCTTGGAGGGCACGGGCAGTGTGGCGGTGAGATTCCCGACAACCGCACCCTTGCCTACGCCGGACTCGGGGTAAGCTTGGTCGAGCTTCATGACGCTGGTGTGGAGGTTGCCCGTGCTGCCCACACCCATCTGCTCCCTCTCGAGAAGCTCGATTCCCGCGCCGATGGGCAGGGCGAGGATGGAGAAGAGGAAGTCCACTATGTCCTTTCTTTGAAAAGAGGGGACATCCCTCGGCCTTTTGGCCTCCGCGAACAGCACGCTGCGCGTACTCGTGTCCACCAGGAGCCTCATGCTCGACGCGGTGACTATATTCGTCGTCATCGATCTCGGCAGTGTGCGCCAAACGGGGTTTGGGCTTGGTCTATGTGGCCACACATGTGGGTTGATTTAGGGCTTGGGTTAAGAAGGGGTGCGACGTAGTAGAGCTCGTTCCTAAGTTTTTTAACCAAGTTCTGAGGATATACATCGATAGTTCGGGACAGTGTGTGAACAGAGAGAAAAGCTCCATCTATTTAAGCCCGAACACGCCGGATCCAGTCAGACAAAAGTTGAAAAATCTCCTTGGAATAACAGTTGAAGCGTTCAATGAGAGGTACCTCAGATTACCCACTGCGACAGGGCGTAGCACTAGCGGTACCTTTGAGCATCTGATGGAGAGACTTCGAAGCAAGCTGCAGGGTGGGATGGAACGTACGATTTCATGTGCGGGTCGCGAGGTTCGCCTGAAATCTGTGGCGCAAGCTATCCTGGCCTTTTCGATGAGCTATTTTAAGTTACCAAAGAAAGTTTGTAAGGGTCTCAGATCATGCATGGCCCGTTACTGGTGGAGTAGCTCCCTTGATCGTCGGTCTTTACATTGGACGGATTGGGACACGCTTACTTCTCCGAAAGTGAAAGGAGGGATGGGTTTCAGAGATATTCAACTATTTAATCTTGCTCTCCTGGAAAAACATGGCTGGAGACTCATCACGAGCCCGGAGTCGCTTTGTGCACGGGTGCTCAAAGGGAAGTATTTCCCGACGACAAATTTCCTCGAAGCTACTTCGCCATCCCACGCGTCTTCCACTTGGCATGCAACCTTGGCGGGGAGGGGAGCTTTGGAGGTTGGGATGATTAAGCGGATTGGGGACGGAACGACGGTGTCGATATGGAATGATCCTTGGATCCCAGGTATTATTTCCATGAAGCCATCGGTGCATATTGGGGCCGCCGATCTTGTCAGGGTCTCAGATCTTATCGATGCTGATTCGGGGTCATGGAAACGTAATGAGGTACATGCAAATTTCATTCCGTCTGAAGCAGAAGCTATTCTCAATATACCCTTGAGGCGGTTTGGAGGAGATGATATATGGGCATGGTCGGCAGAAAAAGCAGGAGTCTATACTGTCAAGTCAGCGTGCCGCACTCTTATGATTCGCAACGAGCATCATGCTCTAGAAGAAGGGTCGGTCACCGAATCTTCCGAGACAAATAAACAGCTATGGACGAGGCTTTGGAAGTTGAACGTGTTACCAAAGGTTTGTGTGTTCTGGTGGCGAGTGTTGCGCGGGATTCTTCCCGTAGAGGGCACGCTCCACTACAGGCACATTACGACAACAGCAAGGTGCAAGGTTTGCCTTGCAGCTGAGGAGGATATGTACCATGCTTTGATAAAATGCAGCCATGCACAAAATTTCTGGAGAGAAGCCCGTCAGTGGTTGGACGTAAAGCTGTCGGAGCTGCATACGATGACATGGTCTAGAGATGTTCTCTGTGATGATCGATTTGATGGGTCAGACAGGGCAAAGGTTATCATGGTGATGTGGGCAATATGGACATCTAGAAACAATATCACGCATGACAAAGATAGTATGGAACCTGTCCCGTCACTAAAAATGATCAGATATGCGTTGGCAGTGCTAGAGCTTCCGATCAAACATGCAATTGTGCTGCCAGGGCATGGATGGAGACCGCCGAATGGAGAGTGCATCAAATTTAACACAGATGCTGGTGTTGCTATGCTCGAGCATAGAGGAGGTATTGGGGGTGTGGCCCGATCATCTTCGGCCTTTATCACATCTTGGTGCAAACCGTGCCCAGGTATCATAGATCCTCTTGTGGCAGAGGCAACTGCGGTGCGTGAGGGTGTGGTGGTGGCAATGCTTCGTAGTTTTGCGCGGGTCGAAATTGAAACAGACTGTTTGGAAGTGGTCAACCTCTGGAATCCGCGCTCTGTAATAGCGCCGTTAGTTTTAGATATTGAGGAGCTTGTTGCTCAGTTTATTTATTTTGACATTCTTCATGTAAGGAGACATGCCAATGTCCCTGCCCACATTTGTGTAAAACATGCATGCACATTAAAGGTGACAGAGTGTTGGATGGACACCCCCCGGGGTTCTTGGTCACTAGCCTTATGGCTGATGTGGCCGGTGGATCATCGTATGAATAAAAAGCTCCTTAATTCCCCGCAAAAAAAAGATTGTTTAGGCAAGAGGTCCTTCCTTTTTTTTTGAGGGATAAGAGTTCCTTCCTTTTTTTTAAGATGAAAGTGCTCCTTCCTATGTCGCCCGAACGCACACGGAGTGCACAACTAGGCCTGCCCATGTTGACGTTGGTATTGTACTGAGTCAATCGAGTTTATTTTTTTTGCCTAGGTAGGGCTTATCTGGCAAGTTCTCTTGAAATAAACCAGTTGTGGTAGATTTTTTAAAAATAATCATAA
This sequence comes from Aegilops umbellulata, assembly GCA_032464435.1. Lineage (NCBI taxonomy): Eukaryota > Viridiplantae > Streptophyta > Magnoliopsida > Poales > Poaceae > Aegilops > Aegilops umbellulata. The sequence goes on along the minus strand of CP136060.1, from coordinate 641,624,669 downwards.
TGTTTAAAACGTGAATATTTATGGCAAATAATGACATATAGCATTATTGAAGATGAGAGAGGAATGCCAAAGAACTTTGGGCAGCACTAAGCGTCAGACTACTGATATTGTGCATCTATCAGACTAGTCCTACACCGTTGGATCAAAAGAGAGGTGGGCGTCCGATTTGCAGCTTTGGCCCCGCGCGAGATGATATATGTTTCCTAATTGAGTGCTTCCACCATTAAAACGAGACCCTAGGACTGCTTCCATAAATCACGGCCGTGGACTGCTTCCATAAATCACGGGTATGGATCCCTGACTACGTGCATTGCTCCAGATTTTAGGAAACAATTTACAAATTTTAGGCAACAAGATTCCCTACGAAGTACAGTATGTACACATATAAAAAGATTCCTTACGAAGCAATGCTTCCCATGTTATTCAGATTTGCATCCCATGTAATTAATTCATGCTTCCACCTTTGTTATTTCTTGTCTTCTTTCTCCTCAACGAACTAATTACAGTTTTGCTAAAGCACATCTAGATGTGCCATAAGTATTGCACATCTAAGTCATATGTCATTGATCTTACAATGAGATTCGTGTAAATGTTTTCTCTCTCTTTTTCTTTTTTCTTTTTATGCTTGATTCACTCACTTAGATGTGCAATAACTAGAGTACATCTAGATGTGCCTTAGACACACCCAATTAATTAATGTTTGCTTCTTTTACAGCAAAAAATAAAATTTCCACTCATTATAAAGTTTTCTTCTGTGGTGTATTGCAAATTTTACGTCTTTGTAGAATGATATTTCGTTTTAGAAGCATCACTGTCTTGCTTCCATCATGAAGAGAATTGCTTGGAACATCCTCCCATCAAAAAGAAAATTATACCCACATGTTTGAGAAGCATCACACATCTTGTTTAAATTGACCAGAGAATTATAGCAACAAAATATGATCTTGCTTCGATCAAAGATAAATACATTTCTAATAAAAGTTACACATGTTTCATAGGGTACAAGTTAGGGATTTGTTTGCAATGAAAGAAAAAAAATTGCTACTGTCAAATCAGAGTATGCTTCAATAGGCAAAATCAAAAGGCGTGAACCACGATGCCGGCGGGTAGAAGTTGCAGTATCCCTGCGCGAGCACCTTCATCTTCTACACTATAAGGTCCTTGAGGCTATATACGCCGACAACCCAAATGTCTCAGTCATAGCAATCGGTGTGTGAACTTGACTCTTCTTCTCTGAAGTAGACATAACCAGTCTTGATCTGCGGGCGCCTCCTAATTGGCATAGAAACATATGTGAGAACTGAGAGATCAAAAAAGTATGAGGCATGGCTACCACAAAATCAATGATTTTATGCTAACAACAAGTAATAATTTGCTACTTTCCAACCGGTTGCTATTCACCAATTGAAGCATACACTATAACCCGAAGAAGCATATCTATAACAATGTAGAAGCACAATAAATAGGAAGCATGAAAATATGCACTGGGCATATAAGTGGTATTACTTGGAAGCATGGATTTTTGGAGAACATGGACGACTCCTTTTTAGTCATTGTTGAGTGTCACCTGACAACATAAGGTGTAATGTGTTAGCATTTCTGAGAAAAATGTGTTACAAGGAATAAAGTGATAGATTCGCTTTGTGGTGGAATTAGCTGTATGGAAGCAATATATATTAGGACTAAAATATATATTTGTTGACTGATGACCTCAAGAATGTAGGAAGCACGAATCCCGCAAAAAAAATGTAGGAAGCATGAAATATGAGACTCAATAATACAACACATGACATTGGCAGTAGTAAGCTTGATGCCATGACGAGGATGCATCTGTTTGTGACATTGGCATGGAAGCATTTTCCTAGACGACCGTATAGAAAAGGAAACAATTAGAAGCATCTGTTGGTGACATTGGCATGGAAGCATTTTCCTAGACGACCGTATCAAAAAGGGAACAATTTAGAAGCATCTGTTGGTGACATTGGCAGTAGTAAGCTTGATGCCATGACGAGCTATGTATACATGATGCATTGAAATAAAAAAAATCATAACATTTTTCAAATTGATTTGAAGTGCGGAGAAAAGCTGAAACAAATGAATTCTCATAACAATACTAGGCAGGCAAATGAGCATAAATAACAATTATAATGAAATCCGGCTGCTGGATGAATTACACAAATTATTCTGTTGCAAAAATTACAAATCCCCAAATCTGGGGCAATGGGTGAAGCGCACATACCTTTGATTTGGAGATGGGTTGCTTCAAATAGGGCTCACTTTTGCAATCCAACTGCCTATTCTCCGATCGGCCGGTGTAACCCAGGATGCAGCCGATTGAATCAACGAGGGAGCCTGGCAAAGGACAAAACGCAGTGGCGGATGGGGTGCTCGACCTGATAATGCCCGGATGGCGCAGCGTTGCCTGGGGGTCACACCGGTGGAGAGGTCTATGGGGCAGCCTTGCTGCTCAGCGACGATGATCGAAGGAGGAACGGGGGCGGAAGCTGTCCGGTGAGGTGGAGACGTGAGGTAGATCGAGCTGGCCGGTGAGGTCGCCTGGCGAGGTGGCCTGAGGCGTAGTTGGCCGGTGAGCTCGCGATGGGAGATGGGCGGAGGAGTGGATCTGGCGACGTGAGGCTCGCGCGAGGCGAGGATGTGGAGGCATAGCTCGGGTTGTGCGAGCGATTAGGGATGATGGGGTCGCGAGGGATCAGGGGAGGGGATTGCGCGAGGGTTTCCGCTCGGGGATTTTTTGTTTTTTTACAAACCGCGTGAAAATCTTGAGCGTCAGCTTTCAAAGGAATCGACGGCGTTCGAGCGGTCTGACGCTGTCGTTCCTTCAGACTACAGATAAGAAGCGTTTACCAAGAACTTTTGGTACGTCATCATTGAGAAACGCGATGCAAACATGATACAGAGATTTCTCACAAAAGCATTGAGAACTGTGAAGTTCATACCCACCTCCAAGATGATTTTGTTGAGCATTAGTGGCTACTCCATATCACCAATTGAGTGTTGGGCTTCTGTCGTGCTCTTCTCTTCATTTGCACACTTTCATGTGTTTAAATTTGAATAATTCAAATTGTAAACTTTAAATTTGTTATATTCATAAATTATGTGAACTATGATTATTAAATTGGTACGTGTGCAAATATGTAGTTGAAACGTAGTACATACGCAGAAGCTTATAAGAATTACCGAAGTAAATTTTTGTAGGGAGTTAAGTTTCAGGATTTCAACTAGGAACCAGTTTTTAGGGAGCAAGTATAAGAAGTTAAGGCATAAGGAACCGTTTGAAGGAAGCGGAGTAGGAGCACTAGGATGATCCACACCCCTATATTCATAAATAATGTAGTAATTCCAAAAAATTCAAAAAATTCCAGAATTTTTTTAGAATCGGTATTATACTCGTATAAAAAGGAATGGCCAAGGAATGATTCCCATTGACTTCAGGGCAGAAGAAAACAAATTTATGACAACGATACTTGGCAAATCTTTGACCCCGGATACAATAAAAGTCATTCCCTTTTTAATTTTTTTATATGAGTGCAATACTTGGTCATGTTCGATTCCATAAAATGTTCCGGAGTTTTCTTTTGACATTTTTAGAACTACTAAATTATTTTTGAACATAGGAGGGTATGGCACCCGAGTGCTTGTATATTCTCGACCGTTTGAGGGACTAATTATAAGGGATCGGCTAGAAATGTTGGAAGAAACAAACTTCCTTGTTTTCCGAAAGAAACAAACTTCCTTGTAGGTTAAGCATTCTTGCGTCTGAGCTCACCCGTGTTGATTTTAGACGGTCTTTTCATTTGGCTCTTTTTTCTTCAAGGGCCATTTGACTCATTGTGTTTACATCATCTCGATGTTTTATGTTAAATCAATAATATTTACCTTCTTAAAAAATCTAAAATGCATCGTGGCGTCCACATGGGGCCGTCCCGTCTGAGAGGAGATCCTGTCTCAGACCACACTAAGCAGTGCCACATGGAGAGACTGTCCAAAAACAACGTGGAGGTGGAGCGCATCTTGCGTGCTGTTTCGTGGGGGATACCTGGCTGCCACACAAATACATTGGGCGTCGACCTGCCGACCTGCCGTACGTACGTGGCGGCTGGTGCGATTCGGCTCGTGCATTATTATCTCTTGCCTTTGTCGCCGGCGGCGAAATATCGCACACTCCCAACTTCACCGGAGCCCCGCCGTTGCGCCCCAAAAATATCCACGACAGAACCGGCCGACCAACTGGCTAGCTAGTAGCTAGTGCCCAGGAGATGCGTGGTGCATCCAAACTTTTCAGACCAACTAGCTAGCTAGTGTTCAGGAGGTGCGTGGTGCATCCAAACTTTTCAGACCCGATCTATCTCGTTCATTTTGCGAGGAAGACCCAAAATATCTTCGGTTTCATCTCAATATATATCGTGCAATAATGCATCCATTTTTATTTCAGTTGCCTGAAATTATAAATTTCGTTATATTAGTCGATTTTGCCTTATAGGAGCGAAGTTCCAAACTTGAGGCAGGGACGTCGTGAGGCAGTTAGTCAGGGTATCGGCGGCGGCAATGAGTCCGAGACTTGACAGGTTTAGCTGCAGGGTGCAGGGGATGGTCGACGACGCTAGAGAAGGTGGGGCCTAGAGGGACGGTTGGCGACGGTGGGTCGGGCAAAGCAGCTAGCGCGCGGCAACATTCACATGATGAGGATGGCGGCAAAGGAGAGTTGGACTGATGGTATGGGAGGGGGGAGGACATGTGCCATCGTGTTGGAGAAGAAGAACAATGCATCGGGGAGGAAGATGACCAACATGATCAAACGGCATTGTCTATCCCTTCGTCTCGTGGCTCTCGGACGAACAAGGCGATTAGGGCTTCCCCTGACTCCCCTCGGCATTACCGCCCGTCCGCCACGTCTTCGGTGGCCTTAGGGCCATGAAGACATGATGGACTCCAGCCCTTGTTGGTGGGAGGGATCATGCTCCTTTTTTTAGTTAATGTTTTGAGTTTGGTTAGGATTTGTGTTCTGCTTAGGAAGGCGAGGCGGCAACATCTCCATGTAGATGGAATAATGTCCTTACGTCCTATTCCCGTCCCGACGGGTCGTCTAGCACCATCGAGGCATGTCTTCGATAGATCTCGGGATTTGTTCGGTGTTGGTTTTTGGTGGATCTGTTTGAATCCAACCTTTGTTCATTTCTGGTGGATCCATCTTGATTCAGCTGTCCATCGTCTTTGTTTGTGTGTCTACATGTTTGATCATTTCAATCTATTCTTCTCTTTGTCGGTGTTGGCTGTTGTTCTAGTGCACTGGTCCTATGAGGCCTTAACATGACGACTTTTCGATTGTCTATGATGATAAGGTTTGGTCGGCTCCGGTGAAGGAGGGTGATGACGATGCCATGCCTTTGACTCGCTCCACTGGTTTAGTCGTTTCTAGGTGGTCCATGACCATGAATATTGTTATATTTTTGTCACTTCTGATGCTTTTTTAACTGTCATCACAGATTATAAATATACTCACTCATAAGTCACGAATAGATCGAAATCGAATGGATTGGGCGAATAGACAGAAATAAAATAAATCATGCGCTTGTTTCCACTTGATGAATAGGTTTTTTTAGGCAGGCTTGATGTATAGGTGGTCGCGTACTCTAGGTGGTCTCATGTTTCAACGAGTACAGTTAATTAGAGCGTGAACACTTCATCAATTTGAGCGTGAACACCAGAACTAACAAGTAATAGTACAGGCAAACATGCAAGCACCTCACTCACAAGTCACCACAACAAGCCATAGACTGGCGTACATCGAACACCACAATTTGTGGAATCACACCCAAAGGACCCGATCGAGCAGATCATACATACGAGCGGCAACTTATTGCTGCACGTACGCCTGCACTCTGTCTGCCGTCGGCACCGGAGTACGCCGGAATCAGCACGGGCTGGCCTCGCCGACCTCGATGGCCACGGCAGGCTCGGGCATGGTTACGGCGGCAACGGCGACGCCGACCCTGGGCACGGTGACGGTGAGCTGTGCGCCGCCGTCGTCCATGGCGGCCCTGACCTGGCCCAGGGCGGCGTCGTCGGGGAGGTGGAACCTGCCGAAGAAGGTGGCGACGCTGCGCTCCACGTGGTGGCGCGCCTCGCTCTTGGCCTCCCTCCGCAGGCACCGCTCGCCGGCGATGACCAGCACCTTGCCGTCCTCCTCCACCTCCACCTTGACCTCCTCCTTGGTGACCCCGGCGGGGAGCCTGGCGCTGAAGACGTAGGCCTCCGCCGTCTCCCGGCTCTCGATGTAGGTGTCGGCGAAGGCCGTGGTGTCGCTGGCCAGCCACGCGTCGGTGCCGCTGAACGCCGTGGTGCCGAAGATGCTGCCGAATGGGTTCCACGAGTCCAGGGCCAGCGTGTCGAAGAACCTCACCAACGACATCCTCTAGATCGGTTTAGCTAGCTTGGGGATATGTATGTAGCTTGTGTACTACCAAATGCTAGCTTGCTCTTTTCCTCTTGTGAATGCTTGGAGCTGGCTAATGGCGAGGCACCGGCTATATATGGACGACGAAAGTATACACTTGCCACCTACTTTGCCTTGCGCCTTCCTGCGGACTTGCACCTACCTGTCTCTGTAGCTTGAGTTGTCCTTGCGCTTGCGGGAGTAATGTGAAGTGAACAGGTCAGTTTCGTTGGTTTGCGCATGGACTCATATGGGACGATCACGAAAGCACACACGAGAAATCCGAGCAACGGTGAAAGCAGACCCGATGCACCTAAAAAATGCATTGAAAAATATCCAAAAAAATACTACTTTACAGCACCATTTTACGCCAAAATATATCGCACGTGAAGCTAAAAAATTGAGTTACAAACGGTCCCTCCCCGGCACAACTTTTCCGATGGCGACGTCGCCCAAATTTGATTGTTGGCATATCCTCGTCACCTCGCCACAGATGCTAGCTAGGCTTCGCGAGCGATCGGGTGTGGGGCAACATGTCGCACGGTCGAGTTATGGGCTCGATGGGCGATCCGTTCACACTCTTTCTCACTCACTCACACGTTGTGCCGTCGACGAGAAAGATCGCGTCGTCCGCACGGCCGGCCACGTATGTATAGTACGTGCGGCACCCCTAATAATTGTAATCTCGACTGACGGTGAGGTAACGATGGCTCAACAGTAGTTGTACCTCTTGGTGTGGTCTGCGTATTCTTTAGTGGTTCCACGCAAGATTCTAGCCTCTAGCTAGCTAGGATTGTGAAGGCAAGCTTTTAGCTAGTGATGTTACATGTATACGCACAGGTTACAGATCTTAATCTTTGCTTCCTGTTACATTTGGTGAGTCGTCCATGTTCTTGTTACATTTTGGAAAAGGGAGGGCTTCTCATTAATTCTTTGCGCCGTATCAAATTCAAAGCTTCTGCGTCACCACATGTCCCATTTTCAACCTTGCTGTCCGATTCGCTTTGCTCAGCTGTGTGTGTTGTACAGCGTTGTGCCCTTGACTGGTCGACGTACGTCTCCGCTGCACTGGAGCCTGCAGTCAAAATATAGTCCAATCTATATCTATAGACTCTAGAGTGCTTTTCTACCACACGTGCATCTTTCAAGCCGGGTGAGTTCAGACAAATACAAGGTCGTCAGACGTCCCCGTTTTTCTCCGCCGTGAAGTGTGGATTGTCGATCCGACGCCGACGGCACGTACGTCCGTGATTCGCCTCGCTTCCATTGGCACCAACGTCGGGTTTAATCTCCTTTCCGAAACGAAAAAGGGAGAAGGAAAAGTTTTGGGCCACGGAAAAACTTCCGGTCCCAACCATCAACAGCAACCGCTAGCTACGTCCTCATCCGGCAAGCAATTTCTTCCTTCTTCATTAACACGCACGCAGTTCAGACTTCAGACTTCAGAGAGAGAGAGAGAGAGAGAGAGAGAGAGAGAGAGAGAGAGAGAGAGCTGCGGTGAAGATAATCCTTCTTGACTTTTTAATGGCTTGGCTTGGCTAGAGTTTGGTGCATGCGTGGTGCGGCTGGTGCCATCCGGAGTTGAATGAATCTTGGACAGCACAACACGAGTACGTACTGTCCTACTCGTGAGAGATTTTTCCAGATCGAACTAAATTCCAAAGGAAGTCTCGTGGCAGCTACGCCAAGAGAATAGTCACTGCGAGTCAATCAGTTCCGATAGAGGTTCTATATATGCGCGTGGTGTCTTAGCATCGAAGGAAAGAACTAAAACTACATACATATTCGTTAGGCCAAAAGGGAAATTTGTCATATCAATTGCCAAATCATCAATCTATCAGCAAAAGGAGCAACAATACAGACAGAAGAATCCATAGGCTTGAACAAATAAGGAGATGTGTGGTTTGAGAGTGACTTCACGGGAATCACAGCGTCCGCCTTACGCAAATCCTCCTTTTTTTTTCCTTGTTAGTTTCCGCCGGCGAGTCCGTGGATTCGCCTCACCTTCGCCTGCCACTCCGCCGGCCGGTGACGGGGAGGGTATTCCTATTACCTCGGCTTATATAGATAGGGTTTTCGTTCTCGCAGGGGCACCGCTCGGATGGATGACGACACTTCTTTTTTGAGTCAGTCTTTCGGGCTCCGATCCTTCTCAAGTTTGTTCCTCGGAACGGATTAGATGGAGCTTAGGCGTAGATTCCAGCCAGCTCCTCGGAGCGGCAAGGTTAGGGTTTTTTGTCGTGCGTATGCAACGGCAAGATTTGGTGCCAGGTTTTTCGGATCGATTCAAGGAGTCAATGACGACGACTGCGGCTACCGAATGCTGGTCCTTAGGGGCACGTGCTCGAAGACTTCCCGACTGTTATCGACAAGGTCTAGCCGGATCTGGTATGGGAGAGGCGACAGCGGTGCGTCGGCAGCTCGTTCTGATGGCGGCAAGGGTCGTTCTGTTGTCCATGGATTTCAATGTAATTGTTATTATGTTTGGAGTGCTTTGTATTTCTGGTGAATCTTTATCATAGATCTGATATTTTCGCAAAATAAACGTTCTCCTTTTTATGAAAAAAGGAGTACCGTGTTTTTCCTTATTACAACACATAATATTTATATTTTTAATTAATTAATACAATTAGTAGCAATATTCTTTTAAGAAACAGTGAAAAGAAAATATTAATTCAAGATTTACGGAAACAAAAAAAGACATGTTATAGGCCGTGGTGAATGAGGCCCATGAAGAAGCGCTTCAAGGGTCAAGATTGAAAAAGGAGCATCTCTTGCCAGCGGGAGCTATGTATCTCGCATGTTATGAGACGTAACCCCTGCAATTTGCAAGTACTTTTGGCGGTTTAAAAACTAAGCTGTCTTCTTCCAATTTTTTCCATAAACTGCCTTCCTCATTCATTGGGACTTCAAAACTAGTTATGAAATAACTAATTTAGAAACCTTAACAAATTTTGACAGTGGCTTATTTATTAGGGGAGAGTAATTTACTTTTTAAGCTGCCCAAAAGAACTGGCTCTTAATGTAGAAGCGGCGCAAGTTGTTTTCTGTGTGATTTTTTATAGTTTTTCACTATTGAAAATGGTTTTTTTATTTATTATTTTCTATGTTTCCTTCTCGGTTTCCATCGGCTTTATTTAGATTTTTCTCCAACACATGTCTATATTTTTCGTACGGATTGTACATTTTTCATATATATCAAGAACATTTTTAGAACACTTTTATGATTTTTGAAATATATGATTAACAGTTTTCAAATATATGATTAACATTTATCAAATATACATTATGATGTTTATTTTTTAATGAATCCACAATTCATCGGATATCAACAAACACACCTCGAAAGAAGATTACATCGAATAGAACTCCAAGAAGATTGAGGAGAAAATGGTATTGAAAATCAAAGAGAGAGAGAGAGAGAGAGAGGAATACATCTAGCTACTAGCTATGGACCCGTAGGTCTGTGGTGAACTACTCACGCATCATCGGTAGGGTAGCAAGGTTGATGTATAGGCCCACCGTGATCGATTCCCCCTCCGATAGAGTGCTGGAAAAGGCCTCCAGATGTGATCATGGAAGTACATAGACTTGCGGCGGCGGAAAAAGTGTTTCGGGTGGCTCTGTGTTGGTTTGGTAATATTTTGAAATTTATAGAGGTGGAACTAGGACAAACAGAGCTGCATGGGAGTCACGAGCTCAGCCCCCCCCCCCCCCACACACACACACCCCGGGCGCGCCGGGTGAGCTCGTTGCTCTCTCTTAAATCTTTTGGCCTCCCCAGAACCTTCTAGGGCCCCTTCTGGTCCACAAAAAATCACCTAAAGTTTCAACGTGTTTGCACTTCGTTTGGTATGATTTTCTGAAACGCCAAAAAAGCATAAAATAACAACTGGCACTGGACGCTGAGTTAATAGGTTAGTCCCAAAATGTGATATAAAATAGCATAATAAAGCATATAAAGCATCCAAGAATTATAGTATAATAACATGAAACAATAAAAAATTATAGATACTTTCGAGACATATCAACAAACAGGGGTCTAGGCGGGGAAATCCCGCGCGTGGGCGCCCGACACCATCCCACGAAGGTGGCCCCAGATGCGCCCCCTAGTCCCGTCATGGAGCGCGTAGCCTGGGCGCCAAGGTCCAAGACGGCCGGGTAGATTGGACGGCTCAGAGCTGCCCCGAGAAGTCCCCACGACACAACATAGGGCATCAGACGGTTCCGAGGCAACCGCAACCTGGCTCCCACAGTTGTCGCGACCGGACCAGCCAGACGCACATCAAGAACATTTTTCTATACATGTTTAACGTTTTATAAATATATGACGGACATTTTTCAGATATACATTTTGATGTCTATTTTCATAAATATTCTCCAAATACATGTTTTTGAATATGTTTTTCAAATACATTTTAAACAACTTTCAAATACATGTTCAAACATTCTTTTGAATGATACAACTATTTTTTTTTCAAAAGATGTGTACATTTTTTACATCATATAAATATTTTATAATAATGTCACAAATATGTTTTTTGAAACATAAACATTTTGTAAAATGTAATGTATATTTTCTAAATCGTAAGAAACTATTTTCTGAATTACACGAACTTTTTTTTGCATTTTGTTACTTTGTTCAGACATGTCAGATACATTTGTTTGAAATGTGAAAACATTTCCCAAATGTCATGAACATTTATTCATGGTATCAAGTTTTTTTAAATACACTAACAAATAATTTACATTGTGTTAACATTATTTAAAAATATAAGATCATTAAGGTTTTTGAAATATATGTGTTTTTTTGAAAAATATAAAAACACATAATAATACGAACAATAAAAACGAGCAAATAATAATATGACATAATTTTACATTATGTTTTTCATATGAATGAGTGTATGCCACATTTGTAGAATCTAGGTTAACCACATTGCTTTCCTGGCAGGGAAAGCTAACATGAATATGAAACACCCTGGTGCAACAGTGACAGCCATCGGCTGACGGGAATATATGTATGCTGCAGCTACCTACCACAAATTCCTGTCGGCTGAACCGATATGTATATTATGCCTGACGATCTTTCCTGACGGGTGGATGACAGGAATATGTCTTTTCCACGAAGCTCAAATCCTGAGTTGAATGAACCTTGGACATCACAGCACGTACGTACTGCTCGTGAGAGATTATTCCGGCTCGAACTGAATTCCAAAGTCTCTTGGCAGCGACGCGAAGAAAATAGTCACTGCGCGTTAAATAGTTTCGATGGAGGTTCCATATTTGGTGTGGTGTCTTAGCAGCGAAGGAAAGAATTAACTACATGCATATTCATTAGCAGCGAAGGAAATTTTATAGGTTTTTCACTCTTGCCAAATCATCACCCGCAATTCTTTTTTGCCAAATCATCAATCACAAAAAAAAATGCTGAATCATTAATCAGCAAAAGTAGTAAGAATACAGAAAGAAGAATCCATCGCCTTCAACAATCAAGGAGATGTTTAGTTTGAGATTGACTTCACGGGAATCACAGCGTCTTCCTTATGCAAATCCTCCCCTTTTTTCCTTGTTAGTTCTCCTTTTTTGTGAAAAAAAGGGAGTACCGTGTTTTCTCTTATTTTACAACATATAACATTTTTATTTTTAATTTATTAATAAAATTAGTAGAATTTTTTAGAAACAGTAAAAGAAAAATATTGATTCAAGATTTACAGAAATAAAAAAAATACATGTTATAGGCCCTCGTGATTGAGGCCCATGAAGAAGCGCTCCAAGGACCAAGGCTGAAAAAAAGAGAATATCTTGCCGGAAAGTCCTATTCAGCGCGTTGAGCGCCGCCAAACCAAACTGGCGCTCGCTGCGGCGCCTTAGTGGGCCAGCCCACGGACACGCGGCAGCAGTTAAAACATACCTAAAACAATTAGTCGAGTCGAGGATTGAAACTCACGTCGCTGCACTGCTGTACGCACTTCGCTAACCAGTAGAGCCACATCACAACACTGATGAATAATACCGCGAAGTGTTTAAGGACAGTTGCAGCCGCGCTGTTCCAAAATTTACAAGTTCACAGATTAAAAAAAGGTTCACGAATTTGTTTCAAAAAGAAAAGGTTCACTTATTCAAAAAAGCTAACGAAAATTGAAAAAAGATCAGAAATTTGAAAAAGTTCACAGAGTTTGAAAAAATTCACTAATCCAGAAAAGTTAACAAATTAAAAAAAGTTCACGAGTTTGAAAAAAGTTCATGAAAATTTTGAAAAAGTTCATGAAATACAAAATAGTTCAAGAAAATTCAAAAAAGTTCGTCCATTTTCAAAAAGAGTTCACACATCCAAAAAAAGATCATTGATTTTCATGAAAGTTCACGAGCTTTGAAAAAAGTTCATGAATTTTGAAAAAAATACTTCGTTGATTTTGATAATAGTTCATCGACGTAGAAAAAAGTTCGTTGAATGTGAAAAAATAGTTCATTTATTTAAATAGATGCTCATCAAATTCAAAAAAGGTTTACGAATTGAAAAATAGTTCATATATTTTACCAAAAGAATAGTGAAAATACAAAAGTTCACGCATTTATCATTTATCTAAAAGAATAAGAATAAAAGAAAGTAAAAAGAAAAAAAAGAAAAAAATGTAAAAAAGAAAAAACCAAACAAAATCGTTGGAAAAAATAGAAGTAAATTAACTCAAAAGAAGGTAATTATTCACGTCCGAAGGAGGTGGCTCGGTGGTTATGGAGGTATTCTCCAAATCATCAGGTCACCGGTTTGAATACTGCCTAGATCACTGTTTTTTTGTGATTTATCAAAATGAGAACACAATTAAATGGGCCGGCCAGGTCGCGGTAGGTGATGTGCGCTGCAGGCGCGCGTTAACGAAAATGCACGTTAACCGGGGACTGAAGCGCCAAATAGAATTCGCCATGCATATTGCGTCCAACTGTCAACGCTTCCCATTTACAGCGAGTGACCAACTGGGCCGGCCCATTTACAGTGTAAAGCAAGTTTCCGGTTTCGGGAACCTTGTAAGGTTCCAAGAGGGTTTTAATTGGTTTTGGAAACCTTGTAGAAAGGTTTTGTGAACCATTTTTCCCTGGTTCTCTATTTATTTTTCTTCGTTTTTCCTATTTTGTTTTTCTGTTTCTTTTTTCTTTCTATTCACTTTTTTTATCTTTTCCAAACAATTATAATTTTCTAAAAACTCAGTTTTTCAAAAAATGTTTTCTTTTTGAAATTTTATTCAGAACTTCAAAAACTGTTTGCGAGTACAAATTTTGTTCTCATATTAAAAAACATGTTCGCAATTACAAATTTTGTTCTTAAATTTTTAAATGTTCGTATTTTCAAAAAATATAATATTTTCAAAACAATTCATGAACTTGAAAATTTATTCATTTATTCGAAAAATGTTCTGCTTGTGACATTGTTCATGTTTCAATTTTTGTTCGTTTTACGAAATTACTTATTTTTCCTAATAAAGTATTAATTACAAATTTTGTACTTATTGTTTTTTTCTAAATGGTCGAAATTTTCAAAACTGTCCACGTTTAAAAAATGTTTGGAATTACAAAAATTTTCTTCATTTTCTTTATGCTTTAAAAAAATGGAATTATATTTTTTTTCATGTTTTAAAAATATTTTTCGTTTCCAAAAAGAATCAGAATCTCAAAATTGTTCATAATTTGCAGGACGTATTAAGAAAAATCATTTGATTTTTCAAATCTGCCTCTATTGTCTGTTCGTAAAGGTTGGCATGAAACGTTAGTACTCTATTTATGGTGTGGCTAGCTGCATGTGGTAAGAAGGTGATAGATCGCGTGGTCGAGTCCTGCCTAGTGCTCTATCATATCGGGATTTTTGCGTCGTGTTGTTTTGCATTCAACTCAATTCGGTTCCAGTGGGCCGATCCAGTCATGGACCCCCCTATGCGGCACACACTTCATTCGACGCAATGTCCCTCCTTCATTCGATGCAATGTCCCTTCTTCATTAACACGTCGTTCAAACTTGAGAGAGAGAGAAAGAGAGAAAGAGAGAGAGAGAGAGAGAGAGAGAGAGAGAGAGAGAGAGAGAGAGAGAGAGAGAGAGAGAGGGGGGGGTGGGGTGAAGATAATCCTTGATTTTCTCATCGCTTGCCTAGAGTTTGGTGTGGGAGATGCATGGGTGGTGGCCATTATGGCAAGGAAGATCTTGAGGCGCCATCCTGAGTTGAATAAACCTTTGGACAGCACAGCACATACATACTACTCGTAAGAGATTTTTCCAGATCGAATTGAATTTCAAAGTCTCTTGGCAGATACGCGAAGAGAATAGTCATTGCGCGTCAATCAGTTCCGATGGAGGTTCTATATTTGGTGTGGTCTCTTAGTATCCAAGGAAAGAATTAACTGCATGCATATTCGTTAGGGGAAAAAATAAATTTGTCACATCAAACAACAAAAGTAGTAACGATACAAGCATAATCCATGAGCTTGAACAAATAAAGACACACACATACATCTAACATTTCTCAAATGCTTCATTAACATTTTTCAAATAGTTGTTCAACATTTTTTTCAAATGCCTGATTAGCATTTTTTATATACATGATCAAGATTTTTTAAATACTTGTTCAACATTTTGCAAATGTTTATTAAAGAGTATTTTTTGGCATATATACTTGGCATATATATATATATATAAATAATATTTTAAAGTAAAAAAGTAAAAAGAGGATGTGGCCTATCACACTCGTGGGCTGGACCAGCTTGCTCTCCCCTTAAGCCAGACTCGCTAAAGGCTAGACATAGTGCTGCCCAGTAACCCAGGGAGCTCCTATTGAGCGCTGTACGCGCCTGTTCGCGTCGCTGGCGCCTGCACGGACGCGAATTGGACCGGTCTAGCAAACTGCTGAAAAGCAAAAGGTGAAGAAAAATTAACACGCTTATTATATAGGGGGAAAAGTGGAATACGAACTACCAACGCCCAGATCGACGACCAAACGACTCAACCACTACACCAACGTCGGTTAGTTGATTACTTAAGGAAAACAGTTCTCTTTGACCGTTCATTCAGTACAAAACATTAAATATACTATTATATACCTAATATAAAATATATTTGAATAGAGAAACCATAAATGTGAAAACGCATTCACATAAACTACGAATTCAAAAGAAAATTTCGCAAAAATAGAAAAAGTTTGTGAATTTGGAAAAAGTTCATAGAATATGATAAAAGTTCATCGAATTTGAAAAAAAATTCAAGGTATTTGAAAAAAGTTCACCACATTTGTGAAAAAAGTTCACAGTATTTGAAAAAAGTTCATGAATTTGAAAAAAGTTCAAGGTATTTGAAAAAAGTTCACCGCATTTGAAAAAAAGTTCATGGTATTTGAAAAAAGTTCATCGAATTTGGAAAAAGTTCACCGAATTTGAAAAAATGTTCATGGTATTTAAAAAAAGTTCATCGATTTTGAAAAATATTCACCGAATTTGAAAAAAGTTCATCGAATTTCAGAAAATGTTCATCGAATTTGGAAAATGTTCAGCGAATTTTTACAAATTCACTAAATTTTATAAAAATCATCGAATTTGAAAAAAGTTCATCGGATCTGAAGAAAAGTTCACGAATTTATAGAAAATTTTATAAATTTAGAAAAAAGGTTCACCAATTTTCAAATAACAGTGCATCAAAAGAAGGAGAAAACAAAACAAAGAATGAGGAAAAATGAAAAGAATAAACCGCACTGAATAGCGAATAAAGAAAAAAAAACGAACCGTATCTGCACGATCGGGGTGGTGGCTTGTTGGTTTGAGAGTAGCAGTTTCAATCGAGATATTGCGAGTTCGAACCATTGTGAGGGCTGGTTTTTTTTTTACGTTTTCGAAGAACAAACGAAAATATTAGAATGGGCCGGCCCAGCGCGGGGCGCTGCAAGCGCCCGTTTGCAAACTGCGCTGTAACGGGCGCCTGCAGCGCCAAATAGGAAATGCCAGTAACCCATGCTCCCTTATGACGAGCGCGCTACTGGGCCAGCAATTAATATTGCAGTGGTGCAAGTTGTTTGTCTGTGTGGGTTTTTTATAGGTTTTTCGCTGTTGATAGTGTTATTTTTTTTGGTCTTTTTGGTTTTTTCGATTTTGTATGTTTCCTTCTCGGTTTCCACAGGTTTTATTTATATTTTTTTCCAAGAAATTTCACCTTTTTTTTGTAAAGATTGTACATTTTTTATATACATCAAGAACATTTTAAAACACTTTTACCATTTTGTAAATATATGATCGACATTTTTCAAATATATGATTCATATTTATGAAATATAAATTTTTATGTCTATTTTTAATAAACATTTTTAATACTTTATTGTTCGTAAATATATGATTAATTGTCTACTACAACAAGTTTTGGCCGGCTCCGGCCAGGCAGGGGCAATGACTGTGGCGCGTGCTCGGCTCGCTTCAGTTTTTGTAGTGGTTGCTAGGTGGTCTGCTGATTTGGATGAATTTTTATTATTTTTGATGTTGGTCAGTTTTTGTAGTGGTTGCTAGGCCATCGTCACCGGCACATCGCGCGACATCCGGCATGGCATCGCAACCCACCTATCCTCCCTCGGTGCAAGCCTGGTCTTCGGGTACGCCTCCAGCTCTCAGCAGGTGGACGCGTTGGCTGCTGAGCTCCCGCATACCGTGGCGGTCAAGGCCGACATCTGCGACGAGGCGGCCGTCCTTCGGCGGCCCGGCGCACTTCCTGGTGGTCTGAATAAAATTATTAAACTTTATTGCTTTGGCTCGGCTCATGCTCATCTCAATGAAAGGCACAAGTTGAAAACAGCTGAGCCAATGATGAATGTACCAGGTATGTGCGTCCGTAAGATTTTCGCTTATAAACCAACTAATCTTCTTGATGGAGATATTTACTTACCCCTAGTATAGAGTCTAAGGTAAAGATCCGTAGAGTTGTGGTTTTGAGTTACAACAAGCCCAAAATTTGTGTCTTGATGCAATTTACTATTCTAGAAATCACATAATTCTCGTTAGTTAAAAATATTTTGTGCGTACGTGATATTTTATTTAGCATAATATCTGTGAAGACAACAACATATAGGATATGTACATGTGAGAAACCATTTTCTTAGTACGGAATAGTAATTTTCCACACATGCATTAAAGGCGATGTCAACATGCTAGAGTTGGTCGACAGCATGGATGTGAGCATAGAGAGGGAGCATACAAGCAGACAAGCTGCATCCCGTACTCCCAACTCATGCATCACGGTATCTCTTGGGGCCGTGCCCATGGTGAAAGGGTAATCAAGATAGATAATCCACACCCTGCGTCATTCATGACGAAATGCTCTCCGGTAGCAAACCATATTTATATAAACTCAATCCAGTCGCAAACTCGCAATCACAAACAGAGCTCTCGCAATCACAAACAGAGCTCATGGGCACCTCGGCGATCACATCCCCTCCGGCACCGGCAGCAACGCTCCCCTTGGCCGGCTGCGTGGCCATCGTCACCGGCGCGTCACAAGACTCTAGCGCAGCCACCAAGTTCATATAATAGTTGTGATGACTATAGATATGTGTAAATTACTACTAACATGTAAAATAAATACGCTTGGGAACAAGACTCTAACGCAGCCACCTGCCCATGGTGAAAGGGTAATCAAGATAGATAATCTGCACCCTGCGTCACTCATGAACAAATGCTCTCCCGTAGCAAAACCATATTTATATGAACTCAACCCAGATAGTCCTGTCGCAAATTCGCAAATCTAGGATTCCTCTGCCTTCCGCCGGCGCCGTTCCGCGCTCGTATCCGGTGACCTTAGGGCCAAGGCGACGCGATGGATCTCGGGCCTTGCTGGCGGGAGAGCTCTATTTTTAGATGTTCCAACGAGTATTGTTAGGATTTGTGTCTTACTCAAAAAGACGGGACGACGGCGGCTCCCTGAAGATGGAATAAAGTTCTCCCCGCCTAGCCCCTGTCCCGGTGGTGTGTCTAGCATCGTCGGTGGGCGTGCGGAGGTGTGTCTCCGGCGAATTTGTTCTTAGTGGATTTGTTCAGATCTGTCCTTGGTGAATTTGCTTGGATCTGGTCGTAGTTCGTCTACGTTCGCGTGTTTTCAGGTTGGATCCTTCCGATATACACTACTCTTCATCCTTGGCGGTTGCTGTTCTATTGCGCTAGTCCTATGGGGTCTTCGTACGACGACTTTCTGGCTGTCTACTACAACAAGTTTTGCCCGGTTCCGGCAAGGGAAGGAATGATGATGGCGGCGCTTTAGTGTTTATGGTTGTCATTAGGTGGCCTGCGAATCTGAATGTAACTTTTATTATTTCTGATGTTTGTTATATTGACATGATTAAAGATGAATAGGTCAAAAAAATTCGCAGAAGAAAATGTAGAAGAGGAACCATTCTTTCCTTAGTAATTTTCCACACAGTAAACAAACGACCATGACTCGCAAAAAAAAAATTCCACGCATGCATTAAAGACGATGCCGCCATGCATTAGGTGGCCTGTGAATTTGGATGTACTTTTTATTATTTTTGGTGTTTGATGTATTGATATGATTGAAATTGAATAGGTCAAAAAATTTGACAGAAAAAATGTAGAAGAGAAACCATTTTTTCCTTGGTAATTTTCCACACATTAAACAAGCGTAACGACCATGACCCGCAAAAAAGAAAAATTCCACGCATGCATTAAAGACGATGCCGCCATGATAGTACACGAAGTTGGCCGACATCATGGATGAATGAAAGCATGGAGCAAGTCACGTCCCGTGCTCTCAACTCATTCATCACGGTATCTCTTGGGGACGTGCCCATGGTCAAAGGGGATCAACAATCCAAGATTGATAATCCGCGCCCTGCGTCACTCATGACGAAATGCTCTCCGCTAGCAAAACCATATTTATATATATGAACTCAGCCTCGGCGATCACAAACTCGCAAAGTCAGTCGGAAAGCCCGTCGCAATCTCGCAAAGAAAGCTCATGGCCACCTCAGCGACCACATCCCCAGCCGCGCCGGGAGCAGCGACGCTGCCCCTGGCCGGCCGCGTGGCCATCGTCACCGGCGCGTCGCGCGGCATCGGCCGCGGCATCGCGACCCACCTGTCGTCCCTCGGCGCGAGCCTGGTCCTCGGGTACGCGTCCAGCTCTCAGCAGGCGGACGCGCTGGCCGCCGAGCTCCCGCGCGCCGTGGCGGTCAAGGCCGACGTCTCCGACGAGGCGGGCGTCCGGTCCCTCTTTGACGCCGCGGAGAGCGCCTTCGGCGGCGCGGCGCACATCCTGGTGGCCTGCGCGGGCCTGGGCATCGGGACCTACCCGTCCCTCGCCAACACCGCCACGGCGGACTTCGACAACGTGTTCTCCGTCAACACCCGGGGCGCGTTTCTGTGCCTCCGCGAGGCGGCGAACCGGCTGCGGCGCGGCGGCGGGGGCCGGATCGTGGCCGTGTCCTCGACGATGGCGGCGACGCTGCTGCCCGGCTACGCGGCGTACGCGGCGTCCAAGGCGGCCGTGGAGGCGATGGTGCGGGTGGCCGCGAAGGAGCTCGGGCCGGCGCGGGTGACGGTGAACTGCGTGGCGCCGGGGCCCGTGGCGACGGAGCTCTTCTTCGACGGGAAGAGCGAGGAGGCGGTGGAGAGGTTCAGGGCCGGGCACCCGATGGGGCGACTTGGGGAGGTCGGCGACATCGCGCCGACGGTCGGGTTCCTCTGCACGGACGCGGCCGAGTGGGTGAACGGCCAGGTCATTCGGCTCAACGGCGGCATTGCTTAATTCATTAGCGTGGCTGTTGCCGCTGTCTTCCTCCTGTCTCGAACGGATATCTCCGTTTTCTTAAATTGTTGTGTGTGTTTGTGTTTAGCTGGGTTTCTTTTCTGATGAAAGGATTACGATTGGCTAGCGGCTTTTGGTGCTACTACTCCGTAAACTATTTTAGGTGGTCCGAGTTGCATGTATCTTTTTAAAGGAAGAATTTACACGTATGTGCGTATTGTATCTTTATTCTCGCAACAATTATTTGTAAATTGGCTGAAAAATGAATTCACATCAGGCAATTTTGGACGAAGCCCGGAGACTGAGACATGGTGCCGCGCCGAGCAACAGTGAGGCACCAATAAGAAAGCAAGTCCGAGCAACGAGTCAGAGTTAGAGACACTGCCGCTGGCCGTGGCATCAGACGGATTTTTTTTGAAAAAACTTCCAATTTATTTATCTTCAGTCATGTCAGTGCAATGAACATCAGAAATAATAAGAATTATATCTAAATTTGTAGACGACCTAATGACAATTGGCAAACACGGGTGAGAGGTCTGTTCATTTTTGACTCATGTTCAGATTAGACGGTGCCCGAACTGGCGACGAGGACGCCATGGCCTGCTGGTGGCATAGCCCTGAAGGTGGATATGAGAGAAGCAGTGGAGAGGTGTTGTTGGTCTAATCTAAGAAGTCTCTAAAGAAGAATATGACGATCTGGTCATATGTTTCTGGTCCAACGGCTCTCCTGAGATCGGGCGACTCCAATTGTTCTTCAAATAACTCGTAGATAGTTGTTAGTATTTTTTTTCTATTTCTCCTAGCAGGGTGGATCAAGATTATACAAATGCTGGTGCAGGTTGAATGGCAAATTTTTGGCTCCTGGGTTAAAAAAAAATGAAAATTACATTTTCAAAGTTTCAAAAAATAAGAAGATTCTTACATTGTCACTACATATCTGTAAATTTAGCTAAATAATAAGGTGATTTGAAGATTAAAAAACAAGTTCCTACCTAGCCCATCAATAAAAGGAGGTTGTTGTGATATACAAAATTATCTTTTTATATATACGCCAGGTCTAAAAATATATTTCATGAAATTCCTTATGTATGTACCATATATGTGTTTGTGTATATATGCACATTTTTTTTTGCGATGTTGTATCCAAGATTTTTTTTGCGATATGATAATATAGTTTAAGAAAATAATGAGCTGGCCCGTACGCGGATAGGCATTGTAAGAACTATGGACGTTTATTTGGCAGTGATATGGGAATTTCGTTTCATGTATGTGAACGCGTGCATAGATAAAGCCGGTCCAAGGCATTGAAGAAAAAAAACTCCACTAGAACGAACCAACCTGTGGTTGGATGTTTAGAGAGACAGTGGTTCAAGTCCTGGTGCTCGCATTATTTTGGAATTTATTTCAGGATTTCCGGCGATGCGCTTTAATTGAGAAGAGATGTTTCCGTCGACAACGAGGTGCCTACGTGACTTTGTAAATCTCAAGACGATATGCCGCCTCAGTCTCTCGAAAGTGCTTATATGAGTAGGATGTGCATATATATATATATATATATATATATATATATATATATATATATATATATATATATATATATATATATATATATATATATATATATATATATACGTTCATAGAGGTGAGTGTATGCACGTATATATGAGCACTTGCGTCTGTATTATATTAAAAAAATAAACATAGTATCGCAAAAAAGAAAAAACATAGCAAAAACGGAACAATAGCCGCGGAGCCGAGACAATGAAACCACGAAAAACTACACCGCCCTATGACACCCGCTTCAACTACTCCGCAGCCCATCAGGAGCCTCACACGCAAGTTTAGAGAAAAAAGAGGAGTAAAATGCACTACGGGTACTTGAACTTGCGCCGCGAGCTCAGTTTGGTCACCGTACTTCAAAATACGGCCATTACGGTCACTTTGTACGATGGGACGTGATTATACGGTCACTGTTCACCGTACTGAGCCGGTACGCCACCGTTTTGACCAGTCCATGGGCGCCACGTAGGCGTGTGGGGGATTACTTATGAGTAACAACACATTTAGGGGGGGGGGGGTATGTGTGAAAATGCAGTCAGCTCACAATCCCTAGCTCAGTTCCCCTGTTATCCAAAATCCCTAGTTTTGTTCCCCTCGCAGCGCTCGTCGTCGCCGCCGCCGCCCACCGCTCGCCGTCGCCATCGCCCAGCGCTCGCCGCCGCCCACCGCTCGCCGTCACCATCGACCACCGCTCGCCGCCGCCCATTGCCTTCGTCCTCGTCGCCCGCCATGTCCAGCAGCAGTTCTGCCCGATCTGGACGTCGGGGGAGGACATTTATGGTGCCGCTCATCTCATGCCCTCGCTGCGGCTGCCAAGTGAGGTTCTACGTGTCCAACACGGAGGAGCATGACGGATGGGTGTTCTACAGATGTGTGAAGGTAAGCATCCCTTGACCTGATTGACTTGATTTCACTTGTTCAAATTTTCTGATTTTTCTTGATTTTGAGTTTGTAGCAAGGATGTGTTTTCTGGCATTGGGAGAGGGAATACGTGGCCTACCTTGTAGATCATCGTTTTCTTGTTGGGCATGAAGCTGTTGATGCAATTGGAGCAACAGAAGATAGGAGGAAACATCTTGAGAGAGAAAGAGAAGAAAGAAGAAGGGTTGCAGAGAGAAATGCAAGTCAGAGGATAGGGATGCAGATGCAGGAACAGCCTGGAGCTAGCATGAACATCACCAGGGCAGAAGCTCGTGCACTTCTTAATTTAGGTGTGCAGATGATGTTACTGTTGAAACTGCTGCTTGGTGGTGTATTGGTGCTTGTTGTGCTATGTGTCATGCTGCTGATGAAGAAATGAAGCTGGTAGCTCTAATGGAGAAGTGTGGTAGCTTCAAGTAGACCTAGTGGTAGTAGTAGTTGATGAAGAAGTGAAATGTCAGTATGATGGTTGTAGCTCTGATGTATGAACCTTTTGTATGATGGTTTGTCTCTGAAGTTCAATAAATTGTTGATGGAATGACTTTGTTGTATGAACTAAAATCACTGTCAATTTTAGTAGTAGTACTCTTTTAGTAGTATGATCCAATTGCATATCAGCACAAAATGATCATGTAAACTGTTGTTGAACAAAATGATCCAAGTAAATGGAAGCACAAGTATGATAGCAAACATGATCATTGATTCTTGACATGTATATGTAGCAAATAGCCAACACATAAGTACAAAAGATCATTGGTTTTTAAGATGGCCAAAAGATCATAGGTTCCTGACATAACTTAACTTCAAAGAAACCAAAATGACTAGTTCCTGAAGATGGCTAAAAGGACTAGTTCTTGAAGATGGCCAACATGATTCATATTTTACATAAGATGGCCAAAAGGACTAGATGGGCAAAAGCACTAGTCCCTGAAGATGTCAAACATGCTTCCATTCTTCTCAAGCCCTGAGCTATGGTGCTCCTCTTGAACTGTGTTGTTTCCCAGTTTTTTCTTTGCAGCAGCAGCTGCTTTATCTGCCATCTTCTTTGCAGCAGCTGCTTGCCTGGCTTGTTCCTTTTTTGCATTAGCTTCTTGTCTCTCTGCCATCTTCTTGGCAGCAGCAGCCTCTTTCTAGGCTAACTTCTCAGCAGCTAGTTTCTCCTTTTTCTCTGCAGCAATTTGCCTGTGTGTCTCTTGGATAATTTGCCTTGTCTCTGCAGCTGCCTGCTTTAGGATGGCCTGAACTTCTCTTTTTTGAGCAGCTGCCTCCTTCTTCCTTGCTGCATCTTGTGCTTTCTTCTCTGCTACCTCATGCCTCTTCCTGGCAGCTTCTTCTGCTTTCTTCATTTCTGCTTCCCTTCTAGCTGCTAGAACAGCTTGCTTCTTGTCCTCCAGCTCCTTCTCTCTTTGTGTCTTCATGGCCAACAGCTTCTTAGCAAGATCACCATGTGTAACTGTGCTGCTGCTTGGCTGGGAGTGGTTGAGCATAGACTGTGCATTGACTAAGAATGCAGACTCTGGTACTGGTGTTTGTTGTATGATTCTTGGCAAAGGCCTCTGCACATGTCATGAAAAAGTTTTATTACTTAAGATTCTTGGCAAAGGCCTCTGCACATGTCAAGAATATAGTAGTACCTGCTCAAGAATAGAGTCTATCATAAGATCATCCACTGGTGGGGCCCTTTGTGTTGATGCTTCCTCCTGGTTCTAATCAGTAGGGAAGTGATCATACTCTTGTGTTGATGCTTCCTCCAGGTACATTAACAAATGTTGTTAGCAAAACAAGAGATAAAGTTCATAATGTACCTGGGTTCTCACTGGTCCCTCTTCTTGCACAGTCTCTTGTGTTGTTTGTGGTGCTTGTGGAACATTCTCTTGTGCTGCTTGTGCTTCAACTTGTGCATTTGGAGGTGGCAGGCCAGCCTTAAGATATTTACAACCTTTCCTGTTGTGGTCTGGCTCACCACAGTAGGAGCAATGCATTATGACACCATGTCTGGACATTCTCTTCCCTCCATTACTGCATATGATCTCTTCTGCTGATTTCCTTCTACTCTTGCAAGGTCTTCCCACATGTTTTGTGTACTCTGGTGGCAATATTGGGGGGCCATTCATCTTCTCCCACTCTGTGATATCTTTGCAAGGATAAATTATGTTGCTGTAGGCCTTCTTGAACATTGCCACCGAGTAGCAACTATCCACCAATGTTATGGGGTCAACTCTCTTATTTCTACAGCATGCAATTACATGTATACATGTGATTCCATTTTTTTGCCATCTCATGCAACTGCAAGACTTGGTGTGTAGGTCCACAATGTAGTCTGTTCCTCTATCACCTACTTGAAATACTCCATCTCCTGACTCATATACATAACAAGTGTTTGCCAGATCTTTGAGCTTCTCAACCATCTTCTTTATCTTAGGGCATGTAACTCCTTGCATCTTCTCACCCTCAAGTTGTTTGGTGTAATGCCTACTAGTCCACTGTTGTTTGATCCTCTCAAACATTGATAGGATTGGCAATTCTCTTGCTTCAAGGATGTACCTGCAAGCATTACACAATGGGAACCATAGGTGAAACATGACAAACTAGGAAGGGAATCATTAGTATCTGAAGGTAAAAAGTAGAATGTTTCTTACTTGTTGAAGACCTCACATAGGTTGTTCAGCAAAATATCACACTTTGGTATGTCACTCTGGAATGCCCTGACCCAAGTCTCTGGTTCTAATTCTTTCAACCACTTGTATGCATCCTCATTGAGTTCCTTCATCTCATTCATGTACTGCTCATATTTGATTGTTGTTGTGCTTCTTGCAATCTTCCACAGGTGGTTCTTCAGTGCATCACCTTTGTACAGCTGCTGGAAATTCTTCCACATATGCCTGACACAGAACCTATGTTCTGATTCTGGAAACACATCATTCACAACATTGATAAGCCCCTTTTGTTTGTCAGACATAATGGTCCATGGTGAGGTGTTGATGATACCAAGATCCATCTTGAGCCTCTCAAGAAACCAAACCCAGTTTGGCATGTCTTCCACTTCCACAACACCAATGGCAATTGGGAAAATACAATTATTAGGATCTATGCCAACTGCAACAAGTAACTGACCCCTATATCTAGTTTTTATATGGCACCCATCTAGGAAAATCACAGGCCTGCATCCTTGAAGGAAACCTCTTTTACAAGCATCCAGACACATGTAGGCTTTGTTGAACCTAGCTTTGGCATCAAGTGCCAGGAAGAATGAACTACCTGGGTTGCTTCTCCTTATCTCATTTCCATAATCCCACAGCAACTTGTATTGTCCTTCTTCATCACCATGAATTATCTTCATGGCCAGCCTCCCTGCCCTTTGTAGCTTAGTCCTAGTTGGTGTCATATGCCATTCTTTTTGTACAACTCTTGAGAAGTTCCTCAAGTTCATGTCCTGATCTGCCCTGAAACTCTCAAGATATTTCCTTGCAAGAAATGGTGCAGTAAATGCTTTGATCTTCCATTTCTTGCAACATGTATGCTCTTCCACATACTTCTTGACCATGAAGCATTTAGTCCTACTGTCATATGATGCCCATAAATACCAAGTGCAATCATCATCACATACTGCCTTCACTCTCTTCTTGTCATTCACTGGCAACTTCACATCCACTCTGTTTTTGCAGCTATACTCCTTTATAGTTTTCCTTAACAATTGAACATTCTCAAATACTTGACCCACATGAAACTTTGGACAATGCAGGTCCTCCTTTCTGAAAGCTCTAAACTTGGTCTGAGTTTCATCATCTGAATCTGGTGCCCACAAGTCCTCACCTTCTGATTCATAATCAGACATGGCTTCATCTTTTGCTTGAGAACCTTGTTTGACCTTTCCTGCATGTCCCCCTTGCACCTTATCCTTTGACCGCACTGGCTCATCTTCATCCACATTGTCTGCATAAAGATCATCATCCCCATCACTGATCTCAAAATCACCATCAAACATGTCAGCTGGATCAAAATCACTGTCATCTGAGTCACTGTCTGATGCTGACAACACCTCTTTCCTCCCCCTCTTGGCTCTTCTATCTCTGTCTTCATCCCTCTCCACTCCATTATTCTCTGCATCTGCTCCACTAGCATCAACATGTACTCTGTCTGACTCATGCTATTCTGGCTCAATATTACCCTCTTGCTGCACATGATCCAAATTGTCTGACTGAATGTTCTCTGTCCTCCTTGCAAAGATAAATGGATTTCCATCATCAACTTGAACTTCTGGATTGTTTGGATAAACTATTTGAATTGGAATAGGATCTTCTCCTTCTCTATGTGATGGACTACTGCTAGATGCAGGATTGGTATTACTCTTTTCTTTGCAAGGGCTGAACACTGGTGGCAGATGAGCTCTTGGATTATGGACTACATCATCAACATCCTTGTTAGAATGCAAACTGTCATCATGGTCCAGATAAATATCAAAGAAATGATGGCCTATTGACAAAAAAACCATCATTTGATCAGTATCTGCATCACTCCTAATCTGTCTCAAACAATTTTGGGTGATGTCAAGGATGGGAATGCGGTAGTATGCTTTTATCCTTCCAGCCATCTCCCATCCTATCTCCTCTACCATATGCTCCACCATGATTGGAGACCATGTTAACCTATCAACTTGATCATACCACAC
Organism: Aegilops umbellulata; assembly: GCA_032464435.1. Taxonomy (NCBI): domain Eukaryota; kingdom Viridiplantae; phylum Streptophyta; class Magnoliopsida; order Poales; family Poaceae; genus Aegilops; species Aegilops umbellulata. The sequence continues at coordinate 641,597,292 of CP136060.1, read as the reverse complement.
TTCATGTCCATTGACATAACTTCTATTGCTTCCTTGACCCATGAAAAAAACCCCATGATGGAATAGCATTGAAAATTTGTCACTGCGTGGTCCTGTTACAAAAAGCACACACATTGATTAGAGCCACCAATAACTGTAACAAACTTGACAAAAATTGAACCTTTTTATGTGAACCTTCAACCCTACAACAAACCCCCAATTCTTTCTCGAAAACCCTAGCACACATTCTGAACCCTAGTACACGAGCGAGTACACAATTCAGGACATATTATGTACAGCAATAAATAACAAACGTAATTGCATGTGGAATCAAACCTATACACCACTTTTCAAACCGTGGCAAAAACCCTACCACAAACCCCCAAATCGGTTAACAAAACCCTAGGTTTTCTTCCAATGCAGGCAAGTTCAAGAGAAAACTTAGACAAACTGACTCGAATCTGTACATAACTCGATTTGATGTCAAATAAGCCAGAATTGCAGCCATGGCCAGAGTTTTGACTTACTGTAATCGGGGGCAGGAGCTCCATCGGGGCGACGAATTGCAGCCATGGCGGCGCCGCCTTGCCTTCACCACGGTCGCGAGACCCTCCTCCGCGGCCGATCCTTCCGACCCGACACCGAAAATCGCCGCCGACCCCAACGCCGGCGATCAACTGTTCCCTCCTCGGCCGCGACAGGGGAGGGGAAGCGGAGACAGGGGAAGCGGAGAGACAGGGGAAGCGGAGAGGTGGGAGGGCGAGCAGAGATGGAAACGAAGACGGGAGGGTTTTTCTTGTAAATTGGCCACCGCTTCGCTTCTCCAAACGACACGTGGCGCGGGGGTCTGGTCAACATGTGGTCAGCCCGCGGCGTACCGGCTCAGTACGGTGAACAATGACCGTATAATCACGTCCCATCGTACAAAGTGACCGTAATGACCGTATTTTTAAGTACGGTGACCAAACTGAGCTCGCGGCGCAAGTTCAAGTACCCGTAGTGCATTTTACTCAAAAAAGAGTATCCCGACACGCTACGCAGGAGAGTTGTGGCAGCCAGCTTGATGAAGATGGACCCAAAGTACTAAAAGAACTACTCACACATGACATGGTAGCAGCAAGCTTGATGAAGATGGGTCCAATGATGAATTCCACCTCCTACAGCACATCAAAACTGGCCTCTAGACTGGATCTTCCCGAAACAGTAACGAGGCCAGTGGCAACGACATCGGCAACAATCGCGCTTCTGACAAGCGGCGTGAAGTCAATCGCCGGAACTAGGACAGGCCAGCACAACGAGCATGAAGTGAGAGAAATAGGACATCAACGGCAGGCCCCTCCATTACGACGGTGAACTGCGTGGCGCCGGGGCCCGTGGCGACGGAGCTCTTCTTCGAGGGGAAGAGCGAGGAGGCGGTGGAGAGGTTCAGGGCTGGGCACCCGATGGGGCGGCCTGGGGAGGTCGGCGACATCGCGCCCGCGGTCGGGTTCCTCTGCACGGACGCGGCCGAGTGGGTGAACGGCCAGGTCCTTCGGGTCAACGGCGGCATTGCTTAATTACCGTGGCTGTCGCAGCTGTCTCTTTGTCTCTCCCTTTCAAACGGATGTCTCCGTTTAAAAAAAATTGATGTGTGTGTTTGTGTTTACCTGGTTTTTTGGTTGGAGGATTGTGATTAGCTGCTTTTGGTGCTTGAATAAAGAAGAAAACAGAATGATAGGGTGTACTACCTAAACTATTTTAGGTGGTCTGAGTTGCATGTATTTTTTCTAGAACACAATACACACTTCCGGCCGTTCGTTCTGAGTGTCTGGACCCACGGCCACGGTACCCGTCTCCGCTTGCGGAGCTGCTGGTGTTGGGAGGCTCTTGGGACATGTAACACCCCGGTGTAATGATGCTACAATAATACCTGAGATCAAGCTAATTATTTTGCTATAACAGTGCTTAGTCACTTTAATCAATATTCCATTTCAAATTCCAGTTGAATTCAATTACAATTTCTGAGTGAAATTCAAAATTGCTCAAACATGAAAACTAAAAATTCATCATGTGCCAAATAATCCAGAACTAATATTGGTGGTGAACCAACATTTTTTGTAAAGGGTTTAAGTGGCCTAAACTACTTAAAACAGTGACCTAAGCAATAAATTAAATGCCTTCTTAATTTATAAAAAATGCAAACTGTTTCAAAAGCCTCACAATCTTTTTATGGCAGTGCACAATAATTTTATGAAATTGTTTTGGCCAGTGACATATTTTTGCAAAGTCAATTGTGGCTATAAGAAAAGGCAAAAGTTGCTAAAAAAGTAAAAAAAGAAGAAAAGGAAAAACAAAGGGGTGGGAGAGCCCCAGGCCTTCGTGGCCTTCCCATGGGCCTCGGCCCATCCCAGCAGGCCGGCCACACTCCCCCCCGGTCGCCTCCTCCCCGTCGCACTGTTCCCGACCTGAGTCGCTACAGGCGCCGTCCCCGCCGGACCCGCCTCGCGGGCGAAGCCCGGGCGAGGGGATAAGGCCTGCGCCTCCTCGCCTCCTCGATCCCCGCCTCCACTTGCACCACCCCACTCCCCTCTCCCACTCCGCCTCTCCCTCTCCCCATCAGGTCTCCTTCCCTTCCCCTCGCCGAGCAGTGTTCATAGCCGACCAACTCGTCCCGCCGTGGCCACCGTCGACCCCACGTCCCCGGAGCGAGTCCTGGGGATCCGTGGGCCTCTTCTTCATGAACCCCACGCAACCATCGGGGCTGGGGCGCGTTGCACGTGCCTCACCGAGCTCTCTCCCTCTCCATCGAAGCGCCGGATCCCTTTCGTCCACGTCTCCGGTCGTCGCCGCCCTTCTTCGTGTCCGGCGCCGTCTCTGCTGCTACTAAACCTCCGAGGGCCACCGTGCATGCTGCAAGGCGAGCACCTCCCTCTCCTCCCCCTACTCCCTTGTCGTTTCCCGTGCCCGTAGGCCATCGTTGCCGCCGTGGCCGAACTCGTCACCGCTGTCGAGCCTCTCCGTTTCGGCCACCATCGGCCGAGCTCGCTTTCGAGCACGGCTTCATGCCCGTAGCGCTGTCAGGAGGCCTCCTAGCCGTCCGCGCCTCCTCCCGTGCCTCCTAGCGCGATCCCCGTCCGCGCCCGAAGCCGCCGTCGCCGCCTTTTCTCATCGCCGGCGCCCCTCCGGCCATCCCCGCCCCTGCTGCTTGCTCCATCGGATGCGCCGCATCGCCAGCTAGCTGTAGTCGCGAACCGCGCGCGTTTTGGTGCCCCATAGCGCTGAAACCACCTTTGCCCGAAGTCCGGCGCCGCCCGCGGTAGTCGCCGTCGACGTTCCCGGTCGTCTCAGCCGCTCCCGCCGATGTCGTTCGACGCGGCTTAGTCTCCGCGTTCGAACGCGACCGGCTGCGTTCGTTTTGATGGTCTGTGGACGAATCCCGCGCGTCGCCACCGTCTCCTATGGTTGCCGGCGTTGCTCCGGCCGCCGTGCTGACCTGGCGCCGATGTGGCCCCGTGGGGCCCACCCCAGTGAGGCTGCTAGAGGGGCCCGGTGCCCCAGTTGACCATGTTGACTCTGGTCAACGCAGTTGCTATTCACCCCTTTGTATGACGTTTTTATAAATAAAACTAATTAGTTAACCTAACCAGTCATTGACATGTGGGGCCCAGTAGCTAAATAACCCCCAGATTAGTTTGAAATAAACTCTGTTACGTAAGAGAGGCCGACTGGTGGGACCCACTGGTCAGTTTGACCAGTCAGCGGGTCTGTTGACCTGCTGATGTCATGCTGACACTCTGCTGACGTCATAATTCCTTTTCTGTTAATTTAAATAATTCTAGAAAATTGTTTAATCTTTGAAAATTCATAGAAAATAAACGGTAACTCGGATGAAGATGTCACTACTGGAATCAGCTACTTTGCCATCTGCCAGCGCTTTGTCGTCTGCTAGCAGACGACAAAGAGGTGGGGCGTTAAGTTTTTTCAATCGGCCCTAGCCTAACTAACGGCCCCCACCTCCCGCCCGTTACTCTCTCTTCTCTCCCTCTCTCCTCCCCGACGCCCCGCCATCAGATCCCCACCCACCGCCGCCCCCGCCGCCCGGCGCCGCCCCCGCCCCGCCACCTGGCGCCGCCCCCGCCGCCCGGAGCCGCGCCCGCCCCCGCTTGCCCTCACCCCACCACCCCTCCGCCCCAACCCCTCCGCCCCCACCCCACCCGCCGACGCCCCGTCGCCCCGCCACCCGCCGCCCGGCGCCGCTTGCCCCGTTGCCCCACCACCCCTCCGCCCCCACCCCACCCGCCGACGCCCCGTCGCCCCGCCACCAACCGCCCGGCGCCGCCCCCGCCACCGCCCCCGCCGACCGTCCCATTGCTCCGGTGAGGGACTACATTTTTTCTTCTGTTTTTTCATTTTTTTGCTGTTTAATTGTTAGTGCTAGATATGTGTTAGTGTTAGTGTTAGAAAAGAATTAGAAGAAGTAGAAGTAGAAGAAGTAGAAGAAGAAGAAAAGAAAAGAAGTAGAAAAAAGATGAAAAAAGAAAAGAAGTAGAAGAAGAAGAAAGGAAGAAAAGAAAAGAAGTAGAAAAAAGATGAAAAAAGAAGAAGAAGAAGAAAAGAAGTAGACGAAGTAGAAGAAGAAGAAAAGAAGAAACGAAAAGAAGTAAAAAAGTAGAAAAAATATGAAAGAAGAAGAAGAAGAAAGGAAAGAAGAAGAAGAAGAGAAAGAAAGAAGAAGAAGGATAGAAGGAAACACCCCGACCCCCTGACCCCGACACCACACCCCGACAACCCGACCCCCTGACCCCCCCTGACCCCGATACCCCGACCCCGACACCACGCACCCTGACACCCCGACCCCCTGATCCCTGACTCCGATACCCCGACCCTGACACCACACCCCGACCCCGACACGACATCCCGACCCCCTGACCCCGACACCCCGACTCCGACACCACACCCCGACACCTCGACCCCGACAAGACACCCCGACACCCTGACCCCCTGACTCCGACACCCCGACCTCGACACGACGCCCCGACACCCCGACCCCCTGACCCCCTGACCCCGACACCCCGACCCCGACACGACCCCCCGACCCCCTGACCCCGAAATAGCACCCCGACCCCGACACGGCACCCCGACACCGACACGACACCCTGACCCCCGACACCTCCCGAAAAGGTGTTCTTTGGCCTTCTAGAGGCCGACAGGGTCATATATTTGTAAATTATTAGTTAGGTCATATATTTTTCGATTTTGTTATGAAAAACATCATATATAATTGTGTTGATCGGGTAGATTTAAATGTGCAGTTGTTTCATCGCTGCGAGGTTTGGTGTTCGACGACCTCGCCGTGCGTTTGACGAGCTCTGCCCCTTCGTTCGTGGGTGAGCACAAATGACATGTCCTCCTCCCCCGTTAATTATTTGCTCTGTTCCGGTGTTCGTGCCGATAAAACTTGATAGTTAGCTATATATGTGTCTTGAATCATCAGTATGCGTAACCAATATGTGTCTCCCGTTCGAAAGCGTCATAGTTATAAATATGCATGCATTTGCATATTTATAACCTTGACTCTTTTGAATTGTCCAACGCTATCCATGGACAGCCCGAGTATGTGTAGATTGGGTTCGTTTTCCCATATGCTTTGCTCCGGATCCGACACATAAATTTCGTCAGTGCCTCCCCTGTTGTTCTCTGGGTACACATCCTCTCTGTTAATTGCAGAGACGTGTATCAGGAGAAAAACGGGGAGGTGTTGCCGACATTTTGCGTCGGATCCGTATCATAGCATGGGAAAATGAACCCAATCTAGACATACTCGGGTGGGATTAGGACCTATCATTACCTATTAGAGTGTAGGTTGCATGGACGTAATAAAATTAACAAAGTAGATCAACTGATGAATATATACATGGTGAATTATATATATATATATATATATTGTGTGCCCAGTAGCTCTGGAAGTCAAGATGAGTGATCGTGCGTGGATGTATACCGGTCACACTGGTCAGAACAAATGGAGCGCTGAATGGTTCACAAAAACCAAGGGGTTTGTGCAAGCCGCATTTGCAAATGGCCAGAGGAAAACCTGGTGCCCTTGTTTGGGAAAAGAGGACAGAGGCTGAAATGGGCAAACACCTGCAGAAGAGTGGTTTTACGCCCGATTATACGGTGTGGACATTTCATGGTGAGTCTGCCCAACGTGACCGAGCTGAGGTGGATCGTCGTCGCATCGACGAGCATGGTACCGGGATGGAAAACATGGTGCAAGACTATGATGATGCTCGGGATTCGGACGAGGAGATGGAGGAATCTGCAAAGGCCTTCAATGAAATGTTGGAGTCTTCAAAACGTCCGCTCCACGAGCACACTGAGCTTTGTCAGTTGGATGCCATCTCACAAGTAATGGTTCTGAAGGCTTAGTTCAACTTGGGCAGGGAATGCTACGACAGAATTATGACAGTATTTGGATGCTTTCTACCGAAAGGCCATGTAATGCCTGCAAACCTGTACTACTCGGACAAAATCCTCCGTGCACTGAAGATGCCCTATGAGAAGATACATGCCTGTGAGAAAGGATGTGCCTTATTTAGGCTTGACAATGCAGACTTGAACTATTGTCCCATTTGCAAGTCTTCCAGGTATGTTGTGGTAGACAACGGTATGGGTGAGAAGACACAGACCAAAATCCCCGTTAGTGTTCTTCGGTATATGCCAATTGTACCAAGACTGCAACGTCTTTTCATGGTCGAAGAGACGGCCAGACAGATGACATGGCACAAAATAGGCAAAAGAACCGAACTAGATGTAGATGGGAATCTGATGATGGTACACACATCGGATGGTGCTGCATGGAAAAAGTTTGATGAATTACATGCTGACAAAGCGGCAGATCCGAGGCATCCTCGAGTCGGCATCAGCACGGATGGGTTCAGTGTGTTTGGTATGACGGCAGCCCAATACAGTTGTTGGCCCGTATTTGTCGTTCCACTCAATCTCCCCCCGGACAGATTATGCAAAGAAAGAACATTTTCCTGACGTTGATAATTCCAGGGCCCAACTATCCGGGGAAAAATATGAATGTGTACATGCAGCCGCTTAAGGACGAATTGTAAGAAGCCTGGGATAATGGGTTCAAGACATACGACGCCTATAGCAAACGGAACTTCATAATGCGTGTCTGGTACATGTACTCGACGCATGACTTGCTGGCGTATGCGCTATTCGTTGGCTGGTGTGTGCATGGAAGGTTCCCGTGCCCCACATGCAAGGGAGCTCTTGAGTTTCATTGGCTTCAGGCCGGTTGCAAGTTTTCTGGCTTCGACATGCATAGACAGTTCCTGGATCCTTGCCATAAGTTTCGGAAAGACAAGAAGAACTTCATCAGAGGTAGTGTCATGGTTTTGTCACGACAGATGTCCTAGTGTCAGGACTTAGTCGTGGAGCCATCGCGACGGGTTAACTTGAAGGGGTTAAAGAGGACACAGGGACGCAAGAGAGTTTATACTAGTTCGGCCCCTTCGATGAAGGTAAAAGCCTACGTCTAGTTGTGATGTAATTGATGGGGTTTCGAGGGCTTAGGGAGCAAACAAGCTTCACCTAAACCTCGAGTTGTTCTCTCCTCTCTTGAACCGCCGTCGGGTCGTCCCCTTATATATACGGGTGACGCCCGTCGGTTTCACAGAGTCCCAACACCAGTTCATATTCGTATCCGGGTTGGTCTCTCCTTATTCCTAACTTATATCACAAGTTTACATACAAAGGCCGGTTTACGGCTATAAATCTTAAACCGACTACGGGCCTTGGGCCCTCATCTATCTTCTTGGGCTTTAACACTCTTGGACTACTAATGAAGTTAACCCGGCCCAAATAGGCCGGTTTACGCCCAGTAGTAATATCCCCAACATTAGGCCCCAGATTGATTTGAACAGGTTCATGTCAATCCTTAGCAAAAAATCTCCATTTTCAACATCTTCTTGTAGTTGTTGAACCGCCGTGATGTCATCTTCTCCAATCGCTGTGAACCGGAGTGACGTCATCCGTCCTAAAGAAAACATCCACGACAACCGAGGCGACAGCTCCGCTTCCAAAATTCGCGGTTCCTTGATTCACGCACCTGACACATGTCTTTTTGCCTTATAAATAGGACCGAAGGGTCATTTCTTTTCTCCCCTTCGTGCCCTTCCTCTTCGTCTTCCTCGCGTCGCCAGTCTCAGAGCTCCGCCGCCACCGTCGTCTTCTGCATCGACCTTGGCCGCTGCATCAACCTGAGCGCACCAGAAAACCGCGGCGCCCTTCCGCGTCTTCCTCAGCTCTGGTAGGTCTTCTGCTCTTCTCAGCATAGATCTGTTTTTAGGGTTTCGTGTTCTTGCAGTGTTCATCACCTGCTCGTATTCATATACCAGCTCTTGGATGCATCTATGAACCCCTGCTCCGTGTAGTGGCAACTTCTATTATCCGCCTTTAGTTTCATGCCCGAAACCATAGATCTCACATATATTTCTGCCCATTGATCCAATACCGTTCTGCTTTGAGCTTTTTGATTTTCCTTCTTTTCTAAACTTGCTTCAGATCCAATGCTGTAGATAAATCTTGTGAAATCTGTTTCTGCATACTTATCCATCCGCAATCTCAGCTGCCTCAATGTTTAGATCAGGCGGTTTAACTTGGTGTAAAAAAATTAACAAACCGGTATATACCATTAGTCCCCTTGTTGAACTGCCAGAACTCTTTAGCCAGACGTTGTCGCTTCATAAAACTCCGGTTTAGGTATAGCGGTCCCCGGTTTAACATTGTCCATGCCAGTGTATATTTAATCAATACATTCTTGAACCGGAATCACTTATTTTGTAGATTTCACCATGGCCAAACAAGTATATGAGTGCAACTGGGCTCCTTCCCGGGTCACAGAAACCCAGCTGAATAATTTAGTTTTAACCGGGGCTTTAAGCAGCAAAAACACTATCCATTGGAGGGTCCCCGGTACAGAATGTCCTCCCACACCTCAAGAGGGAGAGGTCGTTGTTTTCGCAGATCACTTAGCCCGGGGCTTTAATCCGCCCGGTTCAAAATTCTACCGGGATGTCTTGGCTAATTTTCAACTCCGTCCGCAAGATACTGGCCCCAATTCTGTTACCAACATATGCCATTTTCAAGTACTCTGTGAGGTGTTCTTTCAAGAGGAACCCACAGTTGAGTTGTTCAGAGACTGCTTTCATCTAAACCGCCGCACGGAGTTTACTGATGGTTCCAATATGGAATTGGGTGGTGTGGCAATTCAGAAAAGAAAAGAGGTCACTTATCCTCACGCGAAACTGCACAGCCATCCCCAAGAGTGGAATCAATCATGGTTCTATTGCAAAGACACCTCCCTTGCTGATGAAAATCCTTTGCCTGGCTTTCGTCCGGAGCAGCTTAGCAATACACACCCTTTTCCACAAAGGTTGACTGCCAAGGAAAGGAGTAAATACGCTCCTCAACTGTCCAAGCTCAGAGCCTTCATGGCCAACGGTTTAACAGGAGTTGATCTCGCTCGTTGTTGGATATCATGGAGCATACTGCCCCTGAGTCAGCGCTCCGGTTTGATGTGCGAGTATACTGGCAGTGTCGATGACCCACTACGACACATGAACATCCAGCTCACCGATGAAGAAGTCAAAGAAGCTGTGAAGAAAATGTTGAACGAACCGGAACACATCTGTGCCCGAACCGGCTTGCTTCCCTTCTGCGCCACCAACAAACCGCCAGCTCTAAGATTTTAATTTTACCTTTCACTGAGCCTGTCATTGCTATATCTGCCCATTATTTAACACCAATATCTGTTGAAATAGGGCAATGATCCGTTTTGGAGCAAGAAGCTTCCGCAGGAGAAACCAGAAAAAACCAGACAAACCGGAAAGACTAATCCGGCCAAAGACTAGAGTCATGAAGAAAACCACCCACATGAAGAAAACCACTGCATCTTCAGATCCAGCAGCTGATGATGATGTGGGTAATCCGTACCTTGAGGTAGAGCTTGATTCACTAGGCTTACTTTTCACACGCCTTATTGATGATGATATTTGTCAGGATGATGCTGAAGCCAGCCACGCTGATGCTGCAGAGGTAATTATTCTCTCTTCTTATTCAGACCCTTTGCTTTTGCCAAAAATCCGTCAGGCAAACCGGAAGGTTAAATTTTCTCATCCTCTTGCTTACTTGGATCCCAAATTTCTTATGAAGACCCAACAGCACGAAGCTCGCCGCACAACCCATCATAGCGACCAGGTAGTTACCTCCACCGGTTTACCGAACAGTCCGGTTCGGAAGTGCCGTTCAGAGGTCTCTAATTTGCTTGTCAGTGCTTGTCCTAAAGCGGGCCGTTTTCGTCAACCTCTTAATCCTTCTGACTCCGATTATCAGGTTACTTCCCATTCATCATCTGGCGAGTCATCAGCTACTCAGCTGCCACCGCTCAAAACCGTGCCTGGGTAAGCTATACTTATCATAATATTTCTGGTGTATTACTTTGTAACATATGCTGTTTTTGACTTTTATTACTCCTTTTAGGGCCAAGCCTAGACCGAGCAAGAAGGCCCGCCTGGATAAAGCGGCCGAGGAGGACGTCGTCCCTGAACCGAATAAAACGCCAGATCCTGAAGCGGCTATTCATGAAGATGCGCCAAATGATCTGCCACCACAAGATGATGACTGTATTGCTGAAGAGAGACATGTTGATATCTCCAGTCCTGCTGACCAGCCCAGAAGTCCCATTCGGATTGATTAATTCACCAGTCCATCTAAGTCCACTGATAAACCGACGGCCCCAATGCAAACCGATGATGAAGTTGTTATTACTAGAGTTGGCCATACAGAGCCAAGCAATCCTGTTGCTTTGTCTAAACATACTGCCAAGGAAGAATTTGCTGCAATTGGCAAGGGCAAATGGAATGCCGACTTGTCAACTTATACTGCTTTGTCTCTCAAGACCTTCACTCTGGCTTTCTAAACCGGTTATATACCAACCGTGACTATGAAGCCAGCCTGGTTAATATGATGAAAGATAAATATGAGGTAATTGCCATATGCTCCTGCTTGTAATTCATCAACTCCAATAGCCTCCAAGTGCTGGTTTATGATATCATTTTAAACTGGGACTTGTCATTTAGACTGCAATATGCCTGAATTTTGCCGATGTAGCCCCCAAGGGCCGGGTCAACTTAGTATAGTTAAACTGGGACTTTAGGTAATTGACATCACAGCTTCAGAATTTATTCGAGCAAATAGCCATTAGCCCCCAAGTGCCAAGTTGAATACTTGTATTGATCTTGGGACTTTTATAATCAATTGAAAGATGAAGATCAAATGTGCATTAGCCCCCAAGTGCCGAGTGCATAACTTGTTATGTGGTTGGCACTTCAATGTTTGCACTGCTTTCTGAATCATATAATTGTCTGTATGCAGGCTGAGCTGAAGACAAAAGAAAACCAAGTCACCTACCTCCAAGAAAATCTGAAGTCTCAACAAGCTAAAACCTCAAAAGCAAAAGAGGAGTTGACCAGCGCTTTAAGCGTCATGGAACGGCTTAAAGAGGACTTCAAAAAGGAGCGGGCGGACTGGGCCACCGAGAAGTCCGCTTTAATCAAGCGAGCCGAAGACGCCGAGGCTGCGCTCAAACCGGTGGTGGATGAACTGACCGGCATAAAGCGGCAAGTGCACTCCATGACCGCTGCTATCTTTGGTGAGCCAATTTAACTTCTAGAATTACTCAGTCTTCTTAAGTAACTTTCAATGTGCTTATTCTTTGTAACCCTTCAGGAACACACATTGGTCACTTGGGGTCAGATGTACGGATGAAATTGAAAGCCGCCTATACTTTGATCGAGCAGTTGTATTCTGGAGCACAGCGGATCGTTTCTACTGCATCGCATAACAATCCGGCGCCCACTTTAATTCAAGATACTTTGAAGAGGCTGTCGATGCTTCCTGCCCGGGTTGAAGAGCTAAAGAGATCTGCCGCTCGAACCGGTGCCATCACTGCCTTAATCCTGGCAAAAGCATGGGTGCCATATTTTGACCCTGTTGAGGCAGCTCAGGGCTATCCCAGTTTGAAGGAAGACGGAACATCATTTAATGAAGCATATCTGCGAGAAATAAACCGGGAGGTGCGTCCTCTAGCTTGCCAATTGGCTGAAGAGGCAGACTTGTCGCATTATCAGGCACAGTACACTGATCAAAACAAGCGAGTAGCCGCACCGATTCCTGAAGCGGAAAATCTTATCCCTCCAATCTGTAAGCACACTTATGCTCCTGATATTGATCTGTCACTGCTGATTCACGATGAAGCTGTCTTTCAAGCATTAATGGGAATCGACTGGACAACTGTTGACTTCCAGCCACTGGGCAGAGAAGAAGAAGTGGAAGCAGCGCGGGATGACCCACAACCATCAAGCCATGCTGGTGACCAAGCTTGAACCGAAAATCGGTTTAAAACTGCTCCACCTTTGAAAAACAATAATCTTATTTGGGCACCGTGTTGCCTTGTAATAGGCTAGCCGACACTCTTGATTTTGTTATGCCTTCGTGCATACATACTGCAACCTGTGCTTCCTTTGGGTGAAAAAATTTCCAAAGTACTTTCTGCAATCAAAAAATCTTAAAATACCGCCGCGGCTATACCGTCAGGCGGATTGTTATGAAATTACAATATCTGAAATTTGAAGTATATGATCGACTCTTTGTGATACGTAATACCTGCCATCATTGGGTATGAAGCTGGCTTAGCCAATCTTGAAGCGGAGGTTTTATAAACCCTACACCGTTAGAGGAGATAACAGCTCCTGCATACATATAATGCCGGTTTACCTTGTAAACCGTGCCGGGCTTTATAATAAACACCGTGTTACTCCTTAATAGGATGTTTAACAAAGAAAATCAAACCGGGCAAATAAACTCCGGATTAAAAATGGACCGTGTTCTGTCCATTGACAGTTTGAACCGGTTTAAAACTTTGTCGGTTTAAAAACGCAATGATGATAAATAAATATGTATGAAAGAAAATATTGAAGCAAAGGAAATGATAAAACCGTTTGCAAAAAGAGGCTTATTTGAGCCTATTAGATGGCTTTACCATGGTCGGACACGACCAAGCTCCCGATAGGTATAGCTACGGTTCAAGTCAGCCAGGTCCCCAAATGAAACCGTGGCATTTATGCCGATCAAGAAGCGTGGCAATGGTTCGGGTTCGACCAAGCCCCCAAGTGATTCTGTGGCCTTAGGCCGATCAATAGGCGTGACTGGTTCAGAATTGACCATGTCCCCAAGTGATCTGGTGGCTTTCGCCTATCAAAAGGTGTTGCATTGGTTCCGATGCGACCAAGCCCCCGAGTGATATTATACAGCTTTTAAAGAGCAATTTCAAGGGGTAAACCGGAGGCCGCTTTAAGACAGAACCATCCCGTGTAACCACGCATGATGTAAAAGAACAGATACCCCGCTTTAGCTGAGGTTCCAGTTTATTATATTAATCATAATATATACATTGTCATAATATGTACATAAGTAGAGCCAATGGCTCAGGTATAGTAAGGCCGAAGATGAGCTATGTTCCACGGCCTGTTGGTCTCCTCCTCTGATGTACGTGAGTCTTTATGCTCTCGAATATCGATCAGATAGTATGACCCGTTGTGCAGATTCTTGCTGACCATGGAAGGTCCCTCCCAAGGTGGGGATAACTTATGCATATCAGTCTGATCTTGGATGAGCCGAAGCACCAAATCTCCCTCTTGAAAGGTTCTGGTTCTAACTCGGCGACTGTGATAACGATGAAGATCCTGTTGGTAAATCGTCGAGCGGGCAGCTGCTATTTCACGCTCTTCATCCAACCGATCCAAAGCGTCTTGCCGTGCTGTCTCGCTGTCCGCTTCAACATAAGCCGCCACACGAGGTGAATCATGACGGATATCACTGGGGAGAACCGCCTCCACTCCATAGACCATGAAGAACGGTGTGTATCATGTTGATCTGTTGGGTGTGGTATTGATGCTCCATAGCACAGATGGTAACTCTTCTACCCAACAACCCGGTGTCCTCTGCAAAGGAACCATAAGCCGGGGCTTGATGCCTCTCAAGATCTCCTGATTAGCTCTTTCGGCTTGACCATTGGACTGTGGGTGCGCCACTGATGAAACGTCAAGCCGGATGTGCTCACGTTCGCAGAACTCCTTCATGGCACCTTTGGACAAATTGGTACCATTATCTGTGATGATACTGTGTGGAAAGTCAAACCGGAAAATCACTTTTTTGATGAACTGAACCGCCGTGGCCGCATCACACTTGCTAACAGGTTCTGCCTCCACCCACTTTGTAAACTTGTCAACCGCCACCAGGAGGTGGGTCTTCTTGTCCTTGGACCTTTTGAAAGGCCCAACCATATCTAGCCCCCAAGTCGCAAATGGCCAAGTGATTGGAATCATTCTCAATTCCTGAGCCGGCACGTGAGCACGTCTTGAAAACTTTTGGCAATCGTCACATCGTCTGACCAGATCCTCCGCATCAGCATGAGCAGTTAACCAATAGAAGCCATGGCGGAAAGCTTTATCCACCAATGATTTTGAACTGGCATGGTGACCACAATCTCCTTCGTGGATCTCACACAAAATTTCACAGCCTTCTTCAGGGGACACACAGCGTTGAAATGCCCCTGATACACTGCAATGATGCAACTCGCCATTAACAATAGTCATGGACTTGGACCGCCGGATTATCTGCCGGGCCAGAGTCTCATCCTCTGGTAACTCGCCCCGGTTCATGTACGCCAGGTAAGGAAGCGTCCAATCCGGAATTACATGAAGAGCTGCCACCAATTGAGCCTCCGGATCAGGAATAGCCAAATCCGCTTCACCAGGGAGCTTGACCGACGTGTTGTGTAGCACATCCAGGAAAACATTGGGCGGGACCGGTTTGCGCTGAGAGCCTAGCCGGCTTAAGGCGTCCGCCGCTTCATTCTTCCGTCGGTCCATGTGGTCCACCTGATAGCCTTTAAAGTGACCTGCAATGATATCCACCTCACGACGATATGCTGCCATGAGTGGGTCCTTGGAATCCCAAGTGCCAGACACTTGTTGAGCCACGAGGTCCGAGTCACCGAAGCACTTAACTCGACTTAGATTCATCTCCTTAGCCATCCGGAGACCATGGAGCAAGGCTTCATACTCAGCTGCATTGTCAGTACAAGGGAACGTTAAGCGGAGAACGAAACAAAACTTATCACCTCGTGGGGAAGTTAATACGACTCCAGCCCCCGAGCCTTCCAATTGCCTGGATCCATCAAAATGGATGGTCCAATATGTGTGATCCGGCTTTTCGTCAGGTGCTTGCAGTTCCGTCCAATCATTGATGAAATCAACAAGTGCTTGAGACTTAACCGCCGTCCGAGGCACGTACTTCAACCCGTGCGACCCAAGCTCTATAGCCCACTTGGCAATCCGGCCAGTCGCTTCCCGGTTCTGGATGATATCGCCCAAGGGAGCAGAACTGACCACCGTAATGGGGTGCCCTTGAAAGTATTGCTTAAGCTTCCGGCTTGCCATAAAAACTCCATATACCAGCTTTTGCCAATGCGGATACCTTTGCTTGGACTCAATAAGTACCTCGCTGATATAATAGACCGGACGTTGAACCGGATGCTGCTTGCCTGCCTCTTTTCGCTCCACCACAATAGCCACACTGACCGCCCGAGCATTAGCAGCAACGGCTCCTTGTCAATGGGAGCGGCGAGCACGGGCGGATTGGTCAATTGCCGCTTTAAGTCCTCAAATGCCTCATCAGCAGCAGAACTCCAGACGAATTGATCCGTCTTCTTCAACATCTGATACAAAGGGATTGCCTTCTCACAAAGGTGGCTGATGAACCAGCTCAACGCGGCAATCCGGCCTGCCAAGCGTTGAACATCATTGCTACACTTCGGTTTAGCCAGGGAGGTAATGGCTATGATCTTCTCCGGATTAGCCTCGATTCCCCTGTTGGACACCAGAAAACCCAATAACTTGCCTGCCGGTACACCAAAGACACACTTGGCCGGATTAAGCATCATCTTGTACGTCCTCAGGTTACCAAAGGTTTCTTTCAAGTCATCAACCAGAGTCTCTGAGGGAGTCCTGGATTAGGGGGTGTTCGGATAGCCGAACTATACCTTGAGCCGGACTCCTGGACTATGAAGATACAAAGTTGAAGACTTCGTCCTGTGTCCGGAAGGATCTTTTCTTGGCGTGGAAGGCAAGCTAGGTGTGCGGATATTCAAGATCTCCTACCAATGTAACCGACTCTGTGTAACCCTAACCCTATCCGGTGTCTATATAAACCGGAGGGTTGTAGTCCGTAGGACGACCATCATCATACACAATCATACCATAGGCTAGCTTCTAGGGTTTAGCCTCCTTGATCTCGTGGTAGATCCACTCTTGTACTACCCATATCATCAATATTAATCTAGCAGGAGTAGGGTTTTACCTCCATCGAGAGGGCCCGAACCTGGGTAAAATAAAGTGTCCCTTGTCTCCTGTTACCATCCGACCTTGACGCACAGTTCGGGACCCCCTACCCGAGATCCGCCGGTTTTGACACCGACATTGGTGCTTTCATTGAGAGTTCCTCTGTGTTGTCGCGATCAGGAAGGATGCCTCTTCCCGTCTTTAAAGACGGTGCCATTACGAAAGGAGCCTTGGCTGTCGGCCAAACTCTCCGGCTAGGTGGTTTTCTCGCAACCGCCTGTTCGGCTATTGCGCCGACGGTGACCTCCCGGGTCATCGAAAGCAACCTCCACATCAACTCAGAGCTCGCCCAGCAATTGGATCCGATGGAGCTCTCTTCGGTTAACGAGCTCCTGGATCATATCGCCGCACTGGGCATCGCCACAAATTACGACCAGGTTGGGCTTAAACCCGATCTGAGAGAAATTAACTCTCCCCAGGTCACCCACCACGTTGCAGTGGTGGAGACACAATGCGGCGACCCTTCATCTATCTTAAGGACTAGCTACGTCCGAATCCCCAAACCCTCCATGCCGGATATCCGCGGAAGGGAATATACAATCCAAGACCTGAGCATAAAATCAGGCAACGGGCTAGACTCATCAGATAACATCCAAGACCCCGGATCTCAGGATTCGGATGTTCTTCGGCCTCCGAACAGTAAATTGGGTGAGGTCTCAAACTCGACGACGCCCGCCCGCCCGATCATAAGCGATCTTTCCCAAATCAGGCAAATGCCCGAAGAAACAGTACACCATTACTGGGCCAGATTCCTCCTGGTTATGAACAGGATAAAGGACTGCCGTGAGGGAGACGCAATCTCAATCTTTTGCAGTAACTGCACGGACGAGGGAATACTTAACACCGTAAGTCGTCGCAATATCACACGCTTTGCCGACTTGGCGTCCATAGTACAAAAATACTGTGTGATGGAAAGCGCTCGGAAAACCGAAATAAAATTTTGGGACAATCCGGCCCTGAATAGCAATCCCGTCCGAACTAAGAGGGTGCACCACAGTAAAGCACCCGGACTAAATACCAAAAAGTCAAAACCCTCCAGAGGGCATGGAACCGTACTGGAAAAGTGGCTAGATGGACCCTGCAAGATTCATAGTGCAGAGGACGCCACCCCAACTCACAGCCTCAGGGCATGTTGGATAATCCGGCAGGTGGCCAAAATTGGCGAGGACCTCCTAATTCCAGAGGTCGAAGGAAACCAGCCCGAGAATTTCAGTTTCGTTCTCACATTCTTTGAGACTTTCGCATCAAATAACATGCGAAAAAGAACACTCCGCAACCTCACAGAAGTCTACCATGTGGCGACAATAAACCCATGGAGTAATACTGCTATCACCTTCAACGCGAGTGACGAACCTAAAATTCGAACAGCCAGAGCACCAGCCGCATTGGTCCTCAGTCCCATAGTGGACGGCTGTCATCTCGCAAAGGTACCCATGGATGGAGGCAGCGGACTGAACCTTATTTACGAGGAAACCCTTCAAAAGATGGAAATAGACTGGAACCGCGTGGAGCGAAGCAGCACAACCTTTAGAGGAATAATTCCCAGTCAGGAAGCGTGCTGCACCGGAAAAATCACACTAGATGTGGTATTCGGCACGCCTGATAATTATAGGTCCGAATAAATCACCTTTCAGGTGGCCCCGTTCAAAAGCGGATATCACGCTATATTAGGATGGGAGGCATTCACAGTTTTCCAAGCTATACCCCATTACGGGTACATGAAGCTCAAGATGCCTGGGCCAAATGGAATTATCACTCTCGCTAGTGATCCGGACATAGCACTCCGCGCCGAAAACAAGACAGCCGCATTGGCCCTCGAGGCACTATCCGAAACCTTAGCGGCAGAAGAACTGACTGCGCTGCGATCCACGGTCAATAGGGATGATGTGATACTCGATAAGAGATCCAAATCCACATCCTTCAAACCAGTGGACGAAATAGTCAAATTCTAGGTCCACCCAACGGACCCCAGTAAAACAGCCTCCATCGGGGCAAGACTAAACCCTGACGTAGACGCCGCACTGCGAGAGTTCCTACGAGCGAACTTGGACATCTTCGCTTGGCACCCCTCAGATATGCCAGGAATCCCACGCAGGCTGGCAGAACACAACTTAAACATCGAGAAAGGATTCAAACCTGTCAAACAAGCCCTCCGGCGTTTCTCCGAACCAAAGAGACAGGCCATGGGAGAGGAGCTAGCCAAGTTATTGGAGGCCGGATTCATTAGAGACATAAAACATCCGGACTGGCTAGCAAACCTAGTGATGGTACCAAAGAAGGACAAATCCTGGCGCCTGTGCGTCGACTTCAAAGACCTTAATAAGGCTTTCCCAAAGGATTCGTTTCCCCTCCCTCGAATAGATCAAATTATCGATGCCACTTTAGGACACGATTCGCTGTGTTTCCTCGACGCATACTCCAGTTACCATCAAATAAAGATGGCAGAGTCAGACCAAGCCGCAACGGCATTCATCACACCATACGGCCCATTCTGCTTTAACACAATGCCCTTTGGGCTAAATAACGCCGACGCAACATATCAGCGCATGATTCAAACATGCCTGACAAACCAGATCGGCAAAACAGTTGAGGCGTACGTAGATGATGTGGTCGTCAAATCAAGACATGTCGAATCTCTAGTAGACGACTTGAGGCTTACATTCGACAACCTCCAAAAATACGACATTAAGCTCAATCCGGAAAAATGTGTTTTCGGTGTTCCAGCCGGAAAGCTCCTGGGCTTCATTGTATCCAGTAGAGGAATTGAAGCAAATCCGGCCAAAATCCGAGCTTTGTCACAATTGGACATCCCAAAAGACCTCAAACAAATACAGAAACTCACCGGATGCGTGGCAGCTTTAAGCCGCTTTATCTCCCGTTTGGGAGAAAAGGCATTGCCCCTTTATCGCCTCCTTAGGCGCACCAAACACTTCGAGTGGACGGACGCTGCAACGGCCGGACTCGAGGAAATAAAGGCCATCTTGGCAACAAATCCCGTCCTGGCCGCGCCGAATACTGGCGAACCCATGCTATTGTACATTGCCGCAACTCATCAAGTTGTTAGCGCAGTACTCGTCGTCGAACGGGTAACGGACGGACACAAACTCCCCCTTCAAAGGCCGGTTTACTACGTGTCCACTGTCCTCACACCATGCAAATCACGGTACCCGCATTACCAAAAGATTGCATACGCAGTGTTCATGGCATCCCGGAAGCTACGACACTACTTTCAAGAGTGTTCTATAACAGTAGCCTCGGAAGTACCACTCAACGATATTATTAACAACCGCGACGCAACGGGCCGGATAGCAAAATGGGCCATAGAGCTCCTACCATTCGACATAACCTACAAACCACGATGAGCCATCAAATCGCAAGTCCTAGCCGACTTCGTCGCCGAATGGACAGAGGCCGAACTCCCTAAAGAGTACGGCACATACTCAAACTGGATCATGCATTTCGACGGCTCCAAAATGTTGGCCGGACTGGGGGTTGGCGTCGTTTTGACGTCCCCTACAGGAGACACAGTCCAATATGTACTCCAAATTATGTACACGGACTCCAATAATGCAGCCGAATATGAGGCCCTTCTACACGGTCTCCGGATGGCAGTTTCCATGGGCATTCAACGCCTGGAAGTACGTGGGGATTCAAACCTCGCGATATCCCAGATAAATGGCGACTTTGACGCCAAAGACCCAAAAATGGCAGCCTACCGCAACGCCGTACTAAAAATGTCAGCTCGGTTCGAGGGACTAGAGTTTCACCATATAGCCCGAGAAAATAATCAGGCAGCGGACGTCCTGGCACGCATCGGAGCAAAACGAGATGCCGTCCCCCCCAACATCTTCCTAGAAAGATTATTCAAACCATCCGTAGCATGGGAGGGGGAACCCTCGGATAACAGTCCGGACACAACCGCACAACCAGACGCCGAGCAATCTGACATAATCGGAGGCCCCGCCACCGAAATCACGCCCTCAGCCTACGTAATAATGGCGGTCATCGCCCCGTGGACAGAACCATTCCTAGCCTACCTCATTAGGCAGGAACTCCCTGAGGACCAAAAATGAGGCACGCTGCATAGTGCGGCGATCTAAAGCCTATAAAGTCCACGAGGGAGAGCTATATAAGAGAAGTACTACAGGAGTCCTTCAAAGGTGTATCTCCGAAGAGGAAGGGCGGAGTCTATTGGCCGAAATTCATGCCGGACTCGGTGGCCACCACGCTGCAGCTCGGTCCCTCGTAAGCAAGGCTTTCCGTACAGGCTTTTATTGGCCGACGGCCCGAGCAGACGCCCATGACCTAGTCAAACGATGCGTCGGTTGCCAGGTTTTTGCCAACCAAAGTCATATGCCACCCAACGCCCTCCGAACTATCCCCATCACTTGGCCTTCTGCGGTCTGGGGACTTGATATGGTGGGACCCCTTAAAGGTGGAACCCACAAGAAAAAATACCTACTGGTCATGATGGATAAATTCACCAAATGGATAGAAGCCAAGCCTGTCAAGACGGCCGAATCCGGACCTGTGATAGATTTCATATCCGGGGTCGTACACCGTTACGGTGTCCCCCACAGCATTATCACCGATAACGACACAAACTTCACCTCGGAAGAAGTAAAGCTGTGGTGCAAAAACATGGGCATTAAGCTCGATTATGCTTCCATCTATCACCCACAAACCAACGGTCAGGTCGAACGCGCAAATGGTCTCATCATGAGCGGCATCAAACCCAGACTAGTGCGGTCCCTCAAGGAATCTAATACGCACTGGGTAGAGGAGCTCGACTCCGTGCTCTGGGGGCTGCGAACCACGCCAAATCGTACCACCGGATTCACACCATTCTTTATGGTGTACGGCGCAGCGGCAGTCCTGCCCCGCGACATAATTCATGACTCACCTCGAGTGCACATGTACGAAGAAAGAGAAGCCGAGCTTGATCGACAGGACAACCTGGACGCCTTAGAGGAGGAACGCGACGTGGCTAAAGCCTGTTCCGCATTTTATCAACAGCAGGCTCGAAGATATCAAAGCAGAGAAGTACAGGCCAAAAATTACAACGTTGGCGAACTAGTTCTACGCCTGCCGGATAAGAAAAAGGACAAACTCAAGCCCAGATGGGAAGGTCCCTTCATAATTGACCAAGTCCTGACTGGTGGAGCGTACCGCCTTCGAGATGCGTCGGATAACCGACTCGAGTCGAACCCATGGAACACCACACGTCTCCGAAGATTCTATGCCTAGCGCCGAACTTGGGGTTTGTCTTCTTCCTCTGTCCATTTTTATATTTTTATGTTTTTATCTCCTCCCACTCTTTCCTCTTATAGCCCTTAAAGGCTCATCATGCGACGCGCTACCCGCGCTACGTAAACCTGGGGGCTTCTTTAAAAGAAGCTTGTTTATATGGGTTTCACGCCCAACGCATGCGTCAGACTTCCGCATGCACCTTTTATTCACCATTATATGCATCGATATGACTTAAGTTTTGGCCAAGCTGGGTTGCCTGGCTCCTGTGCTTACCCCTACGTTCCCGATTGTTCGGCTAGGTGGTAAAGGGAGCACCTCTGTGATTGTTACTGCCGGATAAGCCGGATGTGTACCTCAGACTGGGTGAAGCCGAAAGCTAGCGTTCTTAGGGAATATTCGATCGGTGAACTAAAGATGAACCCTTTTTTTACTTATACTTGCCCCCAGATGTTTTCCTGCACTTGCAGTCCGGACGTGCACTTCAGGGCACGCCACCCCAGCGAAAGGAACCCTTAACGGAACTATTCTCTCTGGAAGATGTTTCTTACTAACCATGTAATATAACATAACTAGTTGGGCACTTGTCTGATAAAGCACTAATGACCCCTACGCCTGGTCTCCACGCATACCTCGGTTCTTATATAACCGTTATGGTATTTGGACACACTCCGGACCGTCAGGTCCCGAGGTCGAAGCGAAAAGGTCGGCAACGACAAACGATCTACAATCCAGCTAGAAGGCATCACACATGTCAATTATAAATTACATAGTCATCAAGACTGATTGTAATCCTCTTCTATACCATCTAACAGGCTGTCTAATTTACAGTCCTGCTGGGAATACTTTGCGGCCAATTCTACCTGGCCATATACTAAGCTCACAGGGATCTCCTTCCCGTCAGGCCCCACCGGCCCAACTTCGGCCATATGATTGGGGTTAGACTTCGTAAAGCGGGTCTTCACCATGGCCCAAGCCTCCCTAGCGCCCTGCCGGCAGGCCGATATCTTCCACAACCGGAAGCGCCACCGAGCTCCCTTCAACTTCTCTGCAAGTTCTCCAAGGCCCTCGGGTATGGAGTGGGCAGGCCACAAGGCTTGGGCAATACCTCGCATTGACTGCCGAACTCGTTCATGCAGTTGCAAGAGTTCGGGAAGAAGATCGCTCGTTGAACTGGGCATCTCCTCTGTAGGACGACCTGTAAGCATACCTACAGACGTAACTTTGTTAGTCGTCTTCCTCGCCGAACTCCTTTTTCAAGAGTTCGCTTAAAGCACTTACTAAAAATGCCGCGTCGAAGTCGCTGATTCTCCTTGTTGGAGTCCGACAGCTGGCCACGAACATCTTTTAGTTCAACATCCAGCTTGGTGTTGGCATCCTAGAGATCATTCTTCTCCCGCCTCACCTTTGTTAGCACGCTTTCACCGGACTCTAACCGGTGTAGAAGCTGTTGCCTGTCGGGATCGAGTCCGGTGCCATCTACAATACAATTTGTCAGATTGGCATTTAAATCCGTACAATCCTAATTATTCTAGAGTATTGTTTACCTGCAGGGGTCTCTTTAGACCCTCCTGCTGCCGATTGTGCGGCCTCTAGTTGGGCCCTGCACCTTTCTAGCTCTTGGGACAGCGCGGTATTCTTCTCGGTAAGAAACTGCATGTTATATGATTCTCGAATCAGTTATTTCCACTGCTTCAAGTCTCGGGGGCTACTGGCATATCTATATTTACCAAAAATTTCTAACCCGTATGTCTTTCACATACTGCTCCGTGGCTCTGGCTAAACCATTTTGAGCAGCACGGAGGTACGCGTCTCCTGAACTAAAGGCATTTAAAGCCTCCTGGGAGAAACAAGCGTCGCGAAGAACCGTCCGGCGACGCCTGTGGTTCATGGCACTCTCCACCTCGGAATTGGTGGCAGACAGCCTATCCGCATCCTGTGATAGAGGAGCATCCGGTGCGTGCCTTGCGCTGACCTCCGCCTCCGGGCTGGGCGTTGGAGTCTGGCTGGTGGAGGCCCGATTGGCAACCTCTCCGGGTATAGTCCGGCGAGGTCTCTTCGTCCTGAAGATAGCGCAAATGTTAATATACCCTGGAGGAGTAAAACACCAAGGAAAAAGAGAGGGTACACCATACCTTTGTTCTGGCACCTCAGATCGGACTACGTTCCTTTTTGCCCCATGGGGCCCTGCGGCCTCCCGTCGGCTAGCTGCAGCAGGGTCGGCTTCCCCCCTCAGGAATCTCCCCTACAAAGCACGGTTGTTGTCAGAACAACAAAAGCCCATGAAAACGGAACCCTTCTTAAGGAAGTAAAGCTTCGGTATTTGTCACCTAGGAGGCCGGGATCAACTTTGGATAATCAGCTATAATAGCTACCAAGGTATCATCCTTGCTTATGTCACATCCCTAGCTTCTGGTGCTGCCTAGTGCTTTCATCTTGTGGTGCATCATGTTTAAGTTTCAATTAAATTTGAAATGGGGAATGCTTCAAACCCTAGCACCAAAGCAAATTCAAATAGTTGCAAATTAAAAATGGAATTTCAATTAACCCAAAATGCTATTCAAAAATGTTCTTGGTCTTTGGAAAATGTTGCAACCAACAACCAGAGGTGATGCACATTTTTCTAAAAATTTTGGATTTTTGAATGAACCCATATGTATTTGAATTGGAGCTGTTTAAAATAATACAAATATTTTAGAGGCTCCAAAAATGTTGGAAATTGGTGAGGGCCTCTGGTATATTATAACTAGTGGTCACAAGCAATCCCAACATTTTTATAATTGTGCTAGTATTTATTGTTAAGTCAAAAACAAATGTCAGAAATAGAAAACAAAACAAAAATGGAAAACCCTTACCTGGGCCACTTGCTGGCCTGGATCTAGGCCGGCCCACCTGGCCCATGCCAGTCACCTCCTACCTTTGCCAGTAGGCAGGGGAGGGGGACAGCGCACCGCCGCCGAGCACGCGGAGGCCTCCACCTCCTGCTTCGCCGTGGCGGCCTCCCCTTCGAGCCCGTCCGCGTCTGGAGCGCCACGCAACCCCCTGGAACCCCTTGCTCTCTTCCTCGCCCTCGTTTCCCTTCTCTGTCTCGCTCTCTCACGCACGCCCGAACACGTTCGTCGCCGCCGCCTGTCGTTGCCGCGACCACCGGCCACCCCATGCCCCACCGACGCGCCCACGAGCTCCGCCTTGTCCCCCTCTTCCTCCTTGACGAGCCACGCATCGTCGGAAGCAGAGGAGCCTTGCCATCGATCTCGACCCCGCCGCCTCTGCACCGAGATCGCCGGCGACCGTACGCCGTCCCCGCCGCCTCGAGCTACGATCTTGTGCCCTCGGCAGGATCTGGTAGATAGTCAGGCTTCTCAGCCTTTTCATTTGTAGATGTCTGTACCCAGACATGTTAAGCTTCCGCATGTGCTTGTTGCTTGTATGCTCTGAATGTTGGGTCATGAGACCCATGTTTGTAATATCTCGCTCCTCGGAGCCTAATGAATAAATACTTTGAGTCGTAGAGTCTTGTTGTGATGCCATGTTGTATTTACACATATCGAGCATATTGTGTGTATGATTGAAATGCTTGGTATGTGTGGGATCCGACTATCTAGTTGTTTATCCTTGGCAGCCTTTCATATGGGGAAATGTAAGTCTAGTGCTTCTGAGCGATAGTAGTCCGCTACAGCCCGGTTCACCGGAGTCCTGCTAGCCCAGCACTACTGCTTGGAACACTTGACTGGCCGGCATGTGTTTCATGTCGTTCCTGTGTCTGTCCCTTCGGGGAAATGTCACGCGGTGTTATCCGGAGTCCTGCCTAGCCTGCTACAGCCCGGGTTACCGGAGTCCTGTTAGCCCAGTGCTACAGCCCGGATTTATACGTTGATGACCGACATGCTCGATGTGATTCATGTATGCCTGTCCTCATGGGTTAGTGCCTCCTTGGGTTCACGACTAGCCATGTCGGCCCGGGTTCTTTGTCATATGGATGCTAGCGACACTATCATATACGTGAGCCAAAAGGCGCAAACGGTCCCGGGCCAGGTAAGGTGGCACCCGTGGGAATACCGTGCGTGAGGCCGCAAAGTGATATGATGTGTTACATGCTAGATCGGTGTGACTTAGGATCGGGGTCCTAACAGCTTTGGTATCAGAGCCTGACTGCCTGCAGGATTACCCAGCCAAACTGGTCGAAGTTGTGTCTAGAAATGCTTTAGTTATGTAAGGGAATTGTTTGTGGAAGGGAACGTAAGGCTCTTTTTACTCCTTTACCTTATGTCCTTCTGATCTGAGTCAACCTCTTCTTTTCTACGGGGATTAAGAACTAGGCTTCTCTTCTATCTCTCAGGATGACGTGTTACTAAACCGTAGTTGCCTAGGATTGTTGAGTTCAAGCCTCAGTTCAGTTCCTACTACTTCCATATGTTCATAACTGGCCTCGGAATCTTGATATTGTGGTGTTGAGTGGCTATGCCACCATTTTTGCAGGTTGTCTCAAATCATTTTTGAGCATTTACAGCCGTTATGCTGTCCTAGTCATCCCAGGTTTCTAAATAGTCTGATGCATTTGCAAATCCCTTCTTCCATTCTCACTGTTCCTTTGGGCCAGATAAGCACACTAACCGGTCAGTTGAGGTACTCTTTTGCCTCGACATGTATGTTGAAGTTAGTATTATGATCCTAGGTGTCTTAGAGAATCACCCAGTAATCCAGCAATGCTTCATATTCCTAGTGTGATGATTCTGGCCACCATTCTCGAAAGCATCCCGTGATGCTTTTAGTTAGTAGGTATTCTACTCCTGGGTTTCGAACCCAAGATTCACCCTACTTACCTCATGTTGCTAGTATTTGCTAGTTCCTTTAGGATATTAGTAACCTTCGCGATAGTCCTCGAGGTCCGTGGTATTTCCTTCTTCCAAATACCATGAACCATTAAGGCAGATGTTCTTTGAACCAAAATATCACAATCAAAGTACTCTTGAGGAGTCCTCCACTCATAATTGTGAATCTGCCAGTCCTACCTTTTCTGCATGGGTTATCCGGAAGAAATACGTTGAGTTCGTTCGACATACTAATCCATGCGTCCACAACTCAAAAAGGTACATGCTCCTTGAGTTGTCCCCTTTTAGTTGTCGTCCGACCCTCGTCTATCAATTGATGGTCAGGAATAGTTCTGCATTCGTGTTATCGATGCTTATTATTCTTGTGGTCCGTCAAGCCATTCTATTCCGGAATGACTAGGAGAAACAAACTCCAGTGCCTCATCCATTTCTAGGATTGGGTCAAAGCAGTTGTATTCCACAGATCAAAAGCAATCAAGCTTTTGGTTCTGTTCTACCCTGAAGTATTACCCACTTTATGCCAGGAACGTCATGAGAATTGCACCTTCTCTTATGAATTCTTGATGAAGTGATACTTCTCGCCATCATTATTCATTGCTCGGTTCCGTGCTGTTGTAACCGGAATACCGACAAGTGAATTGTGATGTGTGAAAATCAGTGCTCCGAGCAACTCGTTGCTTGGTAGTAAATGGGCAATATCCTCATTCTTAGCGTGTTGGTTATTAAATCATCATCCTAAGATTGACCGTGCTACCTAGTCCTTATTTCTGGTGCACTCTTCGATCAATGAGTTAGGATTGTGTCAACCCCTCACTCTTTTGATCACACCGTCTTGCCCTGAAAAGCAAGATTGATCTCGAGCTTAGTATCATATCGGTGGTTCATGATTTTCCGAATATCTTCTCGGAAGTATTACCAGGTTGTCACCTGACCGTTATGTTGAGTTCGTGATCAAGTTGGTTTTCTTATAAATCACCCCTTCTCCAAGAATCTGTGTTGGATATCCCTGAGCTGGTTGGTTAAGCTAACAACAACTTGGAGAGTTGGAAGATAAAAGCTTGCCAGCTCGGTTCATTTCGAGGGATATTTTCGTGTATGTTGAAGATAGATGATATCTTCATCAATTGATCCTTGTGATCAGTTGTTGGACCTATTGTCGTATCAAAACTTTGATTTGAGTATGGGCTATCGTCAGATCAAATCAGAACCAACGATATTCGTAATGTTGTCTTACTCATGGTTGTTTGCTCGAGCATACACCATTATATCTTTTGGGTCTGACCAATGCTATCGTTTTGTTCACATAGTTGTGGAATTCCATCTTCATGGAAATCTAGATGACCTGTTGTTGAGCCCATCATCAATATT
The DNA here is from genome assembly GCA_032464435.1 of Aegilops umbellulata. Taxonomy (NCBI): domain Eukaryota; kingdom Viridiplantae; phylum Streptophyta; class Magnoliopsida; order Poales; family Poaceae; genus Aegilops; species Aegilops umbellulata. The sequence goes on along the minus strand of CP136060.1, from coordinate 641,569,355 downwards.
TTCATCTTATCCATGATTCATGTTGGACATCTATGTTAGTGTTGGAAACTTTTATAAGCATTATCTTCATGTCCCGTTCATGAAGCATATGTTGGATGAAGGAAGTGACTTTCTCTGATTCACGTGCATTTGGTGTAAGTTGCCGCCGTGAGTTCGAGAAAGATTGTTTTATGTTTCCTCTGGTACCATCCCAAGTCAGTCATGCATGTGCGAAGTATTCTGTGGTTTGGGGAATTGCAACCTTCATTCCATATGTATTCCCAAGCACCCCAAGCCACTGATTGATTTGTTCAAGGAAAAGGAGTTAAGTGCTAATCCATGGTAGTGCACAAGACTTCCATATCCTCATTGAGGGTTCCCCACCTGAACTCGGTAGTGTTTGATTATAAGACTGCCACGTGGTCACGCTTGTCTAGGACAGTGTGTTCACATGTGTGTAGCAAAACCCGCTCATGTTTTGGAGCTTGCTATCGTAGTTCTTTTCCCGAGAATCTCGCAACGTCATCTCGTCGATTTGTGTTGCAAATTTTCACTTTTTCTTCTAGATCTGATGAGTCTGGAATATCCTGACACCAACCAGATCTGAATCTCAGGCAGATATGATGGTTGGAACGTTTTTCCAAGAACTATACTAATGGTCTCTCTGTAACCCGGTAGGTGGATGTCGTGGCCAACACACCCAACTGGAAGACCTATTATTGTAGTATCTTGATTGTGAAAGTTGGCCACCTCCCCATAAGGATTTCGTGGGATTTGCTTCCGTAGTTCTCCTTATGGATTTTTGTGCTCCCGAAGTCCGACCTTTACCTGATGGCCATGTTGATGCTTTTAAGCATTGACCGTGGTACCTAGTACATCAAGGAGAACATTAGAAGCGGAGTGCTAAATGTCTCTCGGTCGATCATCCAGATATTTTTTTTCCTTGGCCTCGCTAAGATAAAATCTGAGAAGGTGTTATCTTCCTTTGCATCTGCATCGTCCATCACTATTCATCATGGTAGTATGATGTGTCGCCAGGATCCTCGGCACGGATGTTGGTAAAACCTTGATGAATACGGAAATGATCAAGTTCCTGAAAGAACGCTCAGTCACTAGGTTATATCCTTGGTATCAACTGGATTGTGCCTTCCATTTGCCGAGTTCTTCTATAACCGTAGTTTCCTTTCCAAACTGAGTATGCCATTCTTCCGAATTCCTTCAAATGATCGATTGTGTTTTGCCTTAGGCTGGTATGAAGAGTTCCGATGATCTTTGTATCAAAAGTAATTCTTTTTGCCACTTAAGGGATTAGTTCTTCGAGTCACCTTCCCTGAGGTGCCCCGGTATGGAATCATGGCAATTCACTCCTCGCTACTTTGAAACCTATGCACCATCTTACTCAAGCGTGGTTTTGTTGCCTGCCAAATTGAAACCCTCGTCTTCTAATCCCCTCCATCACTTGGATGTATGTGTTGTGTCTCGTCTCAAGAGATGCTCCAACATCTCATTCCATGAGTTGGACATGACTCGCTCGATCTTGTGAAGATCAAATCCTATAGAGTTTTCCTCTCTTCCATTGTCATAACCAGATGAAGGTCTCGAAGGCAAAGATGTCAAGATCAAGATGGTGATCGTGTCGACGTTCTTATGAAGTGCCACCTAGATCGTGAAGATTATGTTAGTTTGTGTTCCCCCTTCATCCTACCCTACGCTTGAATCTCGGGACGAGATTCTTGTTTAGTGGGGGCGAGTTGTCACATCCCTAGCTTCTGGTGCTGCCTAGTGCTTTCATCTTGTGGTGCATCATGTTTAAGTTTCAATTAAATTTGAAATGGGGAATGCTTCAAACCCTAGCACCAAAGCAAATTCAAATAGTTGCAAATTAAAAATGGAATTTCAATTAACCCAAAATGCTATTCAAAAATGTTCTTGGTCTTTGGAAAATGTTGCAACCAACAACCAGAGGTGATGCACATTTTTCTAAACATTTTGGATTTTTGAATGAACCCATATGTATTTGAATTGGAGCTGTTTAAAATAATATAAATATTTTAGAGGCTCCAAAAATGTTGGAAATTGGTGAGGGCCTCTGGTATATTATAACTAGTGGTCACAAGCAATCCCAACATTTTTATAATTGTGCTAGTATTTATTGTTAAGTCAAAAACAAATGTCAGAAATAGAAAACAAAACAAAAATGGAAAACCCTTACCTGGGCCACTTGCTGGCCTGGCTCTAGGCCGGCCCACCTGGCCCATGCCAGTCACCTCCTACCTTTGCCAGTAGGCAGAGGAGGGGGACAGCGCACCGCCGCCGAGCACGCGGAGGCCTCCACCTCCTGCTTCGCCGTGGCGGCCTCCCCTTCGAGCCCGTCCGCGTCTGGAGCGCCACGCAACCCCCTGGAACCCCTCGCTCTCTTCCTCGCCCTTGTTTCCCTTCTCTGTCACGCTCTCTCACGCACGCCCGAACACGTTCGTCGCCGCCGCCTGTCGTTGCCGCGACCACCGGCCACCCCACGCCCCACCGACGCGCCCACGAGCTCCGCCTTGTACCCCTCTTCCTCCTTGACGAGCCACGCATCGTCGGAAGTAGAGGAGCCTCGCCATCGAGCTCGACCCCGCCGCCTCTGCACCGAGATCGCCGACGACCGTACGCCGTCCCCGACGCCTCCCTGAGCCGTCTGAGCTTCTCTACGTGATCGCTGTGAGCACCCGCGTCCTCTCCCCCTTCTCCCCTAGTCGCACTCACCCTCTAGGCCGTAGCCCTGCCGTGGCCGAGCTTCCCCTGCCACCGGCCATATCGCCGCCGTCACTCCAGCCGCTCGAGCCTGATTCGGAGCGCGTCGCCGTGCTTAGGAAGCCACCAGGAGCATAACGCGCACGTTAACTTGCCCTCCCGTGCACCACAGCGCCAACCCCGCACTCGCCGAACTCCGGCGCCGCCGCGAGCTCGTTTCCGGCGAGCTTCGGCCACCCCGCGCCTCCCGCGTGCCTCCTCTGGATGCGCGCGAGGAAGGGCAACCCTCTGGTGCCCTTGGCTTTGCCCAACACCGCCTGTAGCACCACCCCGACGAGCTCCTGCCGCGGTTGTGGTCGTCGCCGGCGACGATCCGGCGTGTTGACGTGGCTCCGCCATTAGGGGCTAATGACCCAGCTAACTAACGCTCTCTCACACTGACAGCAGGGCCCCACCTGCTAATTAAACCTAGATTAGTTTCTGTTTAGTTTTAATTAATCTTAGTGGCCCCACGCGTCAGCGTTGACCATGCTGACGTGGCCATTGACTGGGTCCACATGTCAGTGACTCTAACTGGCACTGAGGCACTGACTGTTGGGTCCCACATGTCTGGTTTGACCCTGGTCAATCCTGTTGACCTGCTGACGTCACTGTTGACCCTGCTGACGCAATAACTCATATTCTGGATTTATTCTTATTCAGGAAATTCCAGAAAATCCTATAAACTTCTAAAAATCATAGGAAATAATCTATAGCTCAGAATGAAATAATTTATATATGAAAAATTATCAGAAAAATTCAAGGAATCCATCTGTACCATTTTCATGCATGTTTAAACAATGTTTGTCCTCTGTTTTGGACAAAACACATAAAGGGCATTTAAATAATCATATATGGAGTTGGAATTTGAATCATGTATTCAAACCAACTTCATTTAAATCATAGCTAGATGCATTAGCTCAAATCACAACATATTGCCATGTCATGATCATGCATCATATTGTTGCATTGCACTGAATGTGTCCTTCTCTATGTTGCTGGTACTTGTCCCCTCTCGATAGACGTGATACCGACGATGAGATCGATGACACCGATGAAGAGCTATATTATCTTCAGAAGTGCCAGGCAAGCAAAACCCCCTTGTTCATTCCGATACAATCCCACTCTCTCGCTCCTGCTCTCTTTTACTGCATTAGGACAACAACGTTTCAACTGTTACTTGCTGCGGTAGTTGAACCCCTTTATCCTCTGCATGACCTGTCATTGCCACAGTAAATAGATGAAACCCACTAGCATGAGTAGGAGTTGTTTGAGCCCTGATGTGCCTACTCATTCATGCTTGTTTTTCATGCCTGCTACTGCTTAGAGTTGAGTCGGGTCTGATTCATCGGGAATGAATTGGAATGTGGTGAACATGTCCTAATGATGAGAGCTAAGTGTGTGAACACGATTTGGTAAAGGTAGCGGTGAGAGGCCATGTAGGAGTACATGGTGGGTTGTCTCATTGCAGCCGTCCTCAGGAACTGAGTTCTGTGTTTGTGATCCATGAACAGTTACTACCACACATTGGGCTCCGGGCGCTCCAAGCTCTCTCGACTTATTAATCAACTTGATTTCTGTCCAGGAGTTGCAACTAGTTTCTGGTGTTTGTAGGTAGTGTTAGTAGTCTACCAAGTGGTACCCTGTACAGGTGGGCTTGGGACAGACTAGGCACCGTGGCACGGTGTACCAAGCGTAGATCTACCCGTCGAGGTGGGCTTGGGAACCCTGCACACATCGTTTGGGGCCGTGAGCGACACCCCGGCCGGATCTCCTTGCGGATGGAACCCGAATAGGCGATAAACCTGGACTAGAGACTTGTGTGGTTAGTCAGGTCGTGGCCGACTCCCTCGCCCGGCTTCCGCTTGAAGGTTGCCGAGGTACATGACGTGTACAGGGAGGTAAGTGGCGAGAGCGTGTGTGAAGAAGTACACCCCTGCAGGGTTATCATTATCTATTCGAATAGCCAGATTCCTCGGATATGGAAACTTGGACCCCTTGCATAGTTCATAGACAAGTGAAAGTGGATACTCTAAAATGCGCAAGATAAGCGTGAGTGCTATGGATGGCGTTCTCGTGGGGAGACGGGAGCGGATCCATAGTGGTGTATTGATATGGTGAATATGTGGACTCGTGTGCGCCACCTCAAAAGAGTTACTTGCAGTCGTAGTTCAGGATAGCCACCGAGTCAAAGCTAGCTTGCTGCAGTCAAACTCCACCACCCCCTTTTGATACTGATGCATATGTAGTTAGTTCTGATGTAAGTCTTGCTGGGTACATTTGTACTCACGTTTGCCTATTTTATGTTTTTGCAGAGAGACATCAGTCTCGCTAGTAGTTCCGTGTGGACTTCGACGTTTAGCTTGATACCTCAGCTACGATCTTGTGCCCTCGGCAGGATCTGGTAGATAGTCAGGCTTCTCAGCCTTTTCATTTGTAGATGTCTGTACCCAGACATGTTAAGCTTCCGCATGTGCTTGTTGCTTGTATGCTCTGAATGTTGGGTCATGAGACCCATGTTTGTAATATCTCGCTCCTCGGAGCCTAATGAATAAATACTTTGAGTCGTAGAGTCTTGTTGTGATGCCATGTTGTATTTACACATATCGAGCATATTGTGTGTATGATTGAAATGCTTGGTATGTGTGGGATCCGACTATCTAGTTGTTTATCCTTGGCAGCCTTTCATATGGGGAAATGTAAGTCTAGTGCTTCTGAGCGATAGTAGTCCGCTACAGCCCGGTTCACCGGAGTCCTGCTAGCCCAGCACTACTGCTTGGAACACTTGACTGGCCGGCATGTGTTTCATGTCGTTCCTGTGTCTGTCCCTTCGGGGAAATGTCACGCGGTGTTATCCGGAGTCCTGCCTAGCCTGCTACAGCCCGGGTTACCGGAGTCCTGTTAGCCCAGTGCTACAGCCCGGATTTATACGTTGATGACCGACATGCTCGATGTGATTCATGTATGCCTGTCCTCATGGGTTAGTGCCGCCTTGGGTTCACGACTAGCCATGTCGGCCCGGGTTCTTTGTCATATGGATGCTAGCGACACTATCATATACGTGAGCCAAAAGGCGCAAACGGTCCCGGGCCAGGTAAGGTGGCACCCGTGGGAATACCGTGCGTGAGGCCGCAAAGTGATATGATGTGTTACATGCTAGATCGGTGTGACTTAGGATCGGGGTCCTAACAACTTAGCTGATGAAACACTCCATCAATGAAGTCCATTGCTAAGTCCGGATCCTCTTCGGAGTCCGGATCGAGGAGCCGGTCTGGGTCCTCTGGCTGTGGAGGACGGCTGTTTATGTTTTTACCTCCTGACGCAGGTCCTACATTAAAGTCGTTAAACGACCTATTTAATCATGGGAATGTAAAATGAACGGAGAAGTGCGACTGTCCGCTTACCCAGTTCGGAGGATTGTACATGGAAAATCCGCCCTGCGAATCGACGCGGAGGAATTCCTCTTCTTCTCCCTTGCACAGAGAGGATAAGATCTTCGTTAGGGCGGCAGGCGAGTCCGGCCCCTTGCGGCCATAATGGGTGGCGTCATCCTCCCCGTTAAAATCCCACATGGGGTGGCTTCTGTATTGGAGCGGCTGCACCCCTCGCATAATACATATGGCCATGACTTTAATCATGGTCAGTCCGGAATGAGCCAGTAGCTTAATCCGGCCCATCAAGTAAAGGACGTCCCTGTCATTCTCTCTCCGAGGGTTCCGAGGGTGCCAACTCAGGCGTTTCTTCAGGGGAGCATTGTCGAACTCAGGGAGACCGACTCGAACAGGGTCCGGCAGGGGGACATCGTCTATGTAGAACCATTCTGAAGGCCAGTCCTCGGACGCCTTCTTCAGGGTTCCGGACGGGTATCCGGTCCCGGCGATACACCATACTTCGGCTCCGCCCACTTCATATATAGACCCCTTTTGCGAACGGGGTACCAGGCAGAATATTTTCTTCCACAGCGCAAAATGAGCCTCGACGCCTAAAAATAGCTCGCAAAGAGCTACGAAGCCCGCAATGTGTAACACGGAACCGGGCGTAAGGTGGTGCAGCTGGAGGCCGTAGAACTCCAAAAGCCCGCGGAGAAATGGATGAATTGGGAATCCCAGGCCCCTTACTAGATAAGGGACCAGACACACCCGTTCCCCTTTAGAGGGACTAGGTGAGTTCTCCGCTTGTTTTCCGCCTTGATAAGTGGCGAGTCCGGCTCGGACCGAGACCATGTAGGCTTGAGGGAGGAATCCCTTGGCTTGAAGCGACACCAACTCGCTGTGTGGGATGGTGCATCTCTCCCAATCTCCGGGTTTAGGACTGGAGGGGCGAGGAGAGGAGCTGCGGCGGCTGGCCATGTTGGAATGGACCTTTGCTGGAGACGCTCTGATGATAACTCGCAGAGAGGAGAAGATGTGGTTTAGATCTGGATCCCCATCTCGTTAAATAGGCAGCTTGATTATATGACTAAGGATGTGGATGTAAAAAACACCCCAAGCTCTTCGCATTCGTTCAGCGCGTGGAAAAAAGCCATTATTGGGCACTGAAGCCGAGGAGTGCTACATTACAAAAAGCGGACATTATTCGTACAGGTAACAAGATTCGGAGGAGGAACCCGCCTTGCAATGCCGAAGACGACTTGCGCGCCGGACTCATCGTCATTGAAGCCTGGTTTGGGGGCTACTGAGGGAGTCCTGGATTAGGGGGTGTTCGGATAGCCGAACTATACCTTCAGCCGGACTCCAGGACTATGAAGATACAAAGTTGAAGACTTCGTCCCGTGTCCAGAAGGATCTTTTCTTGGCGTGGAAGGCAAGCTAGGTGTGCGGATATTCAAGATCTCCTACCAATGTAACCGACTCTGTGTAACCCTAACCCTATCCGGTGTCTATATAAATCGGAGGGTTGTAGTATGTAGGACAACCATCATCATACACAATCATACCATAGGCTAGCTTCTAGGGTTTAGCCTCCTTGATCTCGTGGTAGATCCACTCTTGTACTACCCATATCATCAATATTAATCTAGCAGGAGTAGGGTTTTATCTCCATCGAGAGGGCCCGAACCTGGGTAAAATAAAGTGTCCCTTGTCTCCTGTTACCATCCGACCTTGACGCACAGTTCGGGACCCCCTACCCGAGATCCGCCGGTTTTGACACCGACAGTCTCCTTCTCTCTTGACTTAACCATGATATCATCCACGTAAGCATGTACATTACGGCCAATTTGCTTGTGAAGACAATTTTGTGCACACCGTTGATAGGTTCCCTGGGCACTCTTGAGCCCAAAGGGCATAGACACATAGCAGAAGGCTCCAAAGGGAGTTATGAATGCCGTCTTCTCCTGGTCCTTAACTGCCATTTTGGTCTGATGATAGCCGGAATATGCATCCAGGAAACTCAAACGCTTACAACCCGCCGTAGCATCAATAATTTGATCAATACGGGGGAGGGCAAAGGGTCTGCTGGACAAGCCTTATTAAGATCTGTGTAATCCACACACATGCGCCAGGTGCCATTTTTCTTAAGGACCAGCACCGGATTAGCAAGCCACTCAGGGTGGAAAACTTCAATAATAAAGCCAGCTGCTAAGAGCCTGGCTACCTCTTCCCCAATAGCCTTGTGTCTTTCTTCGTTAAACCGGCGGAGGAACTGTTTCACCGGTTTGTATTTAGGATCCACATTAAGAGTGTGCTCAATGAGTTGCCTCGGTACACCTGGCATGTCAGAGGGCTTCCATGCAAAAATGTCCCGATTCTCACGGATGAACTCGATGAGCGCGCTTTCCTATTTCGGATCCAAATTGGCGCTGATGCTGAACTGCTTGGACGAATCGCCAGGCACGAAGTCAACAAGCTTAGTTTCAGCTGCCGATTTGAATTTCAGGGCCGGATCATGCTCTGTAGTTGGCTTCTTCAACGGAGTCATATCTGCCGGATCAACATTGTCCTTTTAAAATTTCAGCTCCTCGGTGGCACAAACCGACTCTGCATAGGCCGCATCTCCTTCCTCGCACTCCAAAGCGACTCTACGGCTTCCGTGAACCGTTATTGTCCCCTTGTGACCCGGCATCTTGAGCTGCAAATACACATAACAGGGTCGTGCCATGAACTTGGCGTAGGCCGGTCGCCCAAACAGGGCGTGATATGGACTTTGGATTTTTACCACTTCAAACATCAATGTCTCCGACCTGGAATCATGATCATCTCCAAAGGCCACTTCCAGAGCTATCTTGCCAACAGGATATGCTGACTTGCCAGGTACCACACCATGGAACACCATATTGGACGGTTTGAGATTTTTATCTGTTTGTCCCATACGACGGAAGGTCTCGTAGTACAAGATATTGATGCTGCTCCCTCCATTCATGAGCACCTTGGTGAATTTGTAACCTCCCACCTGAGGAGCCACTACTAAAGCTAACTGACCCGGATTGTCAACCCGGGGAGGATGATCCTCTCTGCTCCATATGATTGGTTGTTCAGACCAGCATAGATAACGGGGCACGGCCGGTTCAACAGAGTTGACTACCCGCTTCTGAACCTTCCGGTCTCGCTTGTCTAAGCTAGTGGTGAAGACATGGTACTGCCCACTATTCAACTGCTTTGGGTTGCTCTGGTAACCCGATTGTTGCTGCTGCTGGTTGTAACCACCCTGGTTATTCTGATTATTTTGATTGTTATGTTCACCCGGATTACCATTAAATCCCGAACCAGAATTTCCTCCACCGTTACTCGGCCCGGATCCTGAGCCTCCGCCGGAGCCATGATCATACCGGAAAGCATTAGAATTCTTGAACTCCTGCATAATGTAGCAATCCTTCCAAAGGTGATTTGCTGGCACCTCCTTCGTCCCATGCTTTGGACAGGGCTGGTTCAATAGATAATTTAGGCGGTCCGGGTTAGGATTAGGTGCTCCACTGCGATTCGACGGTTTACCCTTGCGTCGCTGGCCCTTGTCCTGCGCGTTGGTATTAGCCACAAAGTCCATGTTGCCATCCACTTTACGCTTGCCTCCACTACCATTGCCTGCCGAGTGATGCTGCTGACCTTTGGTGTGGCTGTTCTTCTTTCCCTTCCCTGCCTTGTCATCATCAAACTCGGGATACTTGGTATTATCAGAATCAGCATACTTTACCAAAGCAGCCATGAGGGTCCCCATGTCAGTGCAATGGCGCTTCATCCGTCCCAACTTCAGCTTTAGGGGCCCAAACCGGCAGTTGCCTTCTAGGGTTATGACTGTGGTGTCAGCGTTGATGCGGTCTGACAAATGCAACACTTGTGAGACCCGGCGCACCCAATGAGTCGTCGATTCTCCTTCGTCCTGGACACAGGCAGCTAAGTCCACTATCGACATAGGCTGCTTACATGTATCCTTGAAATTACTGATAAACCGGGCTCGTAATTGGGCCCATGAACTGATAGAATTGGCCGGTAAGCTTTTTAACCAAGTACGACCCGTTCCTTCGAGCATCATGGTGAAGTATTTCGCACATGCCGCATCATCCACATCAAGCATCTCCATGGCCATCTCATAGCTCTCCACCCATGTCTCTGGAGGTTGATCCGCCGTGTAATTTGGTACCTTGCACGGGCCTTTGAAATCCTTGGGCAGGCGCACATTGCGTAAAGCAGGGACAAGGCAAGGCACCCCCAAAGAACTAGAAGTAACACCAGGCTCGGCCGAGGTAGTTGGACGAACCGGCGTAAGCTGCCGAGCCTGATACTGTGCGGCTAACTTGGACTCCCTGCGCGCTCGGGCCCGGTCCACCACTTCCTGAGCGTTATCAGCACCACCCGCCAGGTTGTTGCCGTGGGGTGCCCCACGTCGTTCATTACTTGATACGGCCGGTTCATCCATATGCCTGCTATAGCCCCGGCTTGGACGAGGGGTCGAGTGGATCCGGTCGCGGCTGTACGAATATGCTTCCTGTTGGACTAAAGCTGTCCTAAGAAGCTCCTTGACCCGACGCGTCTCTACCGCCTGTGGCGAGTCACCTTCAATTGGAATGGCCTCCAGTCGTGCTGCAGCTGCAACAAGATTGTCCATCGGGTTGGAGAAGTGACCCGGAGGTGTTGGAACAGCCTGAGGTACAACAATGTTATGACGAGGCGGATCCATCAAACGGGGCTGAACCGGCGCGCCGGTCCCCAAAGCTTCCGCCCAGTTTACCGCCGGCGAATTACTGGTTCCTGCTCCTGGGGTGTTGAAAAGGTCTCTGGCCTCGAAAACTGAAGGTAAATGGGATCGGTACTTTCTCTTCACGACTTCATGCGACGCGTTCTGATCCAACATGAGCCTGTAGGCTTGTGCATCTAATGCGGCCCGTTCCATAGCCATCCTGGTATTTTCAGCTGCCAGGTCCGCTTTGGCCTGAGTGATCTGTTCCCTCACTTTTGCGATCTCCGCGTTGTGGACGTCCTGATCCACCGGGTTAGCCTCTGCCATAAGTGCGGCCAACGCATCAAACAGATCCGATAAATCTTGAGCCGGCGAGCGCACAGAGCCTCCTGCCCCGGCAGCCGTCGCCGCTACTGAACCAGAGGTCATTGCCGCAATGGTCGAAGAATGAAGCGCTGCTTGTGTACCGGCCATGAATATTCTAACCCGGTTGGGCAGATCAGAGGGGTCCGGAATACTGTCGCCATCGGAACAGCCCCCAATCCGGCCATCTTGTAGTTGATACAGAGATTTGGTTTCTCCGGTTGATGACTCGTTGCCAGAGTAAACGACGGTCTCACCACCAGATTCCGATCCGCCCTCATAACTTCCTCCATGGATGACTCCTACGAAGGCATGCTTCACGGTCGGTTTAACCTGGGCGGATCGCGCACGCTGAGCCGTCTCGACGAAGTCGGTGCAGATGTCCGGCTCAGGGCCCGGTTCACCGATCTTGCCGATGAAAACGTGTATGCCACCAAAGGGGACCCGATACCCGTACTCAATTGAGCCGGCGTCGGGCCCCCAGCCTGCATTGTCGATGTAGAGCTTGCCGCGACGACTCTTAGTCATCCGGCCCACAGCGTAGCCCTCGAGTCCTTCGAAGCGGCCCTCCAAGAACTTGAAACCATCATGCGATAGCCCCACGGTGGGCGCCAACTGTCGTGGTTTTGTCACGGTAGATGTCCTAGTGTCAGGACTTAGTCGTGGAGCCATCGCGACGGGTTAACTTGAAGGGGTTAAAGCGGGCACAGGGACGCAAGAGAGTTTATACTAGTTCGACCCCTTCAATGAAGGTAAAAGCCTACGTCTAGTTGTGATGGAATTGATCGGGTTTCAAGGGCTTAGGGAGCAAACAAGCTTCACCTAAACCTCGAGTTGTTCTCTCCTCTCTTGAACCACCGTCGGGTCATCCCCTGATATACACGGGTGACGCCCGTCAGTTTCACATAGTCCCAACACCGGTTCATATTCGTATCCGGGTTGGTCTCTCCTTATTCCTAACTTATATCACAAGTTTACATACAAAGGCCAGTGTACGGCTATAGATCTTAAACTGACTATGGGCCTTGGGCCCTCATCTATATTCTTGGGATTTAACACTCTTGGACTACTGATGAAGTTAACCGGGCCCAAATAGGCCGGTTTACGCCCAGTAGTAATATCCCCAACAGGTAGAGTTGTCAAAAACTCTGCACCACCTGCGTTGACAGGCCAACAGACCCTGGATCAGTTAAACGCTCTCGAGCCAGATCCAGAGCGTCCAGGGTACTTCAAGGGGTATAATTCTAAACACACCTGGACTCACAAGACATGCTTATGGGATCTGCCTTAATTCAAAGACCTCCTTTGCCCACACAACATCGACGTGATGCACACTGAGAAAAATATCACCGAGGCACTTTTTGGTACATTATTCGGCATAGATGGGAAGTCAAAGGATAATACTAAGGCTAGAGTCGATCTAGAGGCGCTATGTGATAGGCCATTACAAAACATGAAAGAACCGAAAGGAAAGCAAAACTGGACGAAGCCAAAGGCATGGTTCAATCTTGGAAGGCCCGCTATGAGGGAAATTATCTTGTGGGTGCAACAACAGTTGATGTTCCCCGATGGGTATGCAGCGAATCTAAAGACGGGAGCGAATCTTGATAAATTGAAGATATTTGGTCTCAAGAGTCATGATTGGCACATATGGATTGAGCGGGTAATGCCGGTGATGTTGTGTGGCTTCATCCCTGAGGATGAATGGCTAGTACTGGCAGAACTCAGCTATTTCTTCCGTGTTCTTTGTGCGAAAGAACTATCGCCTGGCGTGCTAGAAGAAATGGAAGAGTTGGCGCCGGAGTTGATCTGCAAGTTAGAGAAGATCTTTCCACTGGACTTCTTTAATCCAATGCAACATTTGATTTTGCATCTCTCGACCGAGGCAAGATTGGGGGGGCCCATGCAAAATCGTGGGTGCTACCCAACTGAGAGGATGCAGAAGACGCTTTGACAAAAATGTAACATTAAACGTAGAATTGAAGAATCGATGGCTGAGGCATTCATCACTCAGGAGGTGGCAAACTTCGTGACAGCACACTACGAAGCCAAAAATCGTCATTTGCATAATCCGAAGCCTCGGTACAATGCTGACGAACCTCAAAAGGGTGGATCCAACCTCAGCCTATTCAAAGGGAATCTCGCACCAGCTAGTGGTTCAAATCCAGTATCTTTGGATAACGAAGAATGGCGGACCATTTCGTTGTATATCTTCAACAACCTGATAGAAGTGCGGCCGTACATCAAGTAAGTTCTCGGTACATTGTTTCGCAACTTCTGTTTCCTTTGCACTGCTCTTATTCCTGGATATTTCATACAGTCGATACGTCGCCATATTCTCGTATGGAGCGGTGATCCAAAAGGGTTCCGTCGAAGAGTATGAGCTTCTCGCAAAGCAAGGAGGCGGCTATCCCGGTTTCATCTCTTGGTTCAAACAAACGGTAATTTCTATTAGACAATTTCATTTCATTCGCTAATTTGTGCGTAATGCAACAATCCTTTCATATTAAAATTGTAGGCTAATTCAGAGTCTATGGATGCCGAATTGAGACAAGTCGCTAATGGTTTTGACTATAGGGTCCGTTCATTTGACAAATACGACATCAACGAGTATCGCTTTCGTACCTATGGCAAAGAGCGATCTATGACCGACCGAAAGTCTACAAATTGTTGTGTATCTGCTATCGGCGAAGGAGGTACCGAGTATTATGGGAGAGTTGAAGCAATTTATGAACTTCTATTCTATGGTGAAAACCCACTGAATATCGTAGTCTTCAAATGTTACTGGTTTCAGCCGAAGGAGACTAGAAGGACTCATGAACATATAGGGCTAGTTGAAATCAACCAAAGCACCCATTTAGATGTTCCTGATGTCTATATTACGGCTCAACAGGCGAGCCAAGTATTCTATCTACCATGGGCCTGCCAAACTAATCCAAATCTGAAAGGTTGGGATGTCGTTTATGAAATGCCGCCACGCGCTAGACTATCTCCCCCAAAGGAAGAGGATTATGAACCTCACACTAACCCAGACACATAAGAAGGAGAATTCTTCCAAGAGACACGTCTTTCCAAAAAGCGTTTCAAGAACCGCCATACTTCACCCCAAAACATTGAAGTAGACAGTGACAGTGAATCCGACATCACCCCAGAGGAGGAACAAGAAGAGCCGGAATAAGAAGAGGTTACTGCTGCGGATGACCTGTCAATGCTTGACCGATTACGTCAAGGTGGCCTTCCACATGTTGATGCCACTGAACCCTATGAGCTCGTCATTGATTATTGTGATGATGATGATTATGCATTTATTGATGATACTGATCGAGATTATTAGTAGTGTTAGGTATTCAATTTTTTTTATGTTGTACATGATGATGATACACTTAAGTGATATACATATTATTATTCATGTCGGTCTTTTTTTATGTTGTACTAATTTCGTTTACTCCTTGTCATGGCAGGTGTTGAAAGATGGTGGGCGCTGGTCGGGAGCGCGCCGAGGCCCCTTCTTCGTCGGCGCGTGGTGTGAGGTCTTCCATTCCACAGGCACCTCTCCGCCGAGTGTTGCTGGACAGTATGGCGACACCGCCGGGCCCTTCTTCGTCGACCGCGGTGCCCAGCAGGGGACGAGGTAAGAAGAAGAGAGGAGCTGGAGCACGTGGTCGTGGGAGAGGAGCACTAGTGCAGAACCGGGCAATAACACCGGTTCGTAAGGCCCTTTAGTGCCGGTTCCGTAACCGGCACTAAAGTGTGGTCACTAAAGGCCCCCCCTTTAGTACAGGTTCAGCACGAACCGGTGCTAAAGGGCAACCACGTGGCACGAGCCAGCTCCGGGGACCAGGAGCCCTTTAGTACCGGTTGGTAACACCAACCGGTACTAAAATGTTTGGGGGGGTTTTTGGTTTTATGATTTCTTTTTCATTTAATTTTGTGTTTTCCATTTAATTCTTTTTCGTTTGCTGGTATTTTACGATACTACACACTGTACACGTTATGCATATATATATATATATATATATATATACATACATATATATATATATATATATATATAAATAGAATTTCTAGTAGAACCAATCATATATATAGATCATCAGTGTCTCACAAACCACCATATTAATTCACACATACACACATGTATAGCTATATATAATTTCTCCTACATATGCATGTTGCCTTCGGAGCCAGTGGCATTAACCTAATTGGTGCCTTCAGAGCACGATGATAATTGGAAGTGGTTCATGACCTGGTCGATGGGGGCGGTAGCGGGTAATAGTATTCTCCCTTCGGATTTATGACCTGGTCGAGCAAAAATCCCGCTATTTCCTCTTGAACTGCTTGTACGCGCTCCGCTTCTATGAGCTTGTCCCGCACCTCTGTGAACTGTTAAGAAGGAGATCAATATGCATGTGTATTAGTTGTGTGACTAGATATCGATAATGGTGTAAAAATTGTGAATAGTGTTTTCACAAACGTACCCATTCCTGTCTTCGAGATCTGCTCGTTTCGGACGTCATCATGCGAATGTTCTCGCAAACGCAGAATGCACACAGATCAGTCCCCTGTGCCTGCTTCAGGGCCTTTACGAGAATGGAATTTAATTTGATCAGATAATAATTAATCAAGCATGATAATATTAAAGAGATGGCAGCTAGCTAGATAGCTAGTACTACTTAATTACTTACCTTGGGTCGAAACCATTTCAGCTGTCGTTTCCATTCGCCTTCCGTGACGCTGATGAACCTTGCCCAAGCCCTGCCTGCCGACAAAGAAAATGAATAAAGGGGTTATTAAATAGTTCATATCATGAAATGACGAACTAAATAGGCCGAGATATATAGTTAATAATGATTGAAATTACCTGTTGACTATCCCAAACAAGATGTTATAGTCACTATTTTCTTTGAGTAGTGAGTCCAGTATTTCAACTGTTCCGGCGTCAACTTTAATGATACACAAGATCCAGTGAAATCTGCATGCACACACGTTTGCATGTCTTAATTAAGCGGGCATATGTAAGCAAAAACATGTAGCTAGCTAGTAGGAAAAAACAGAGAATTTGTAGTACAAGAAAGTGTGACTCACTGGAAGTTGTGAGGAAGTAGTATATCTTCATTGTATTTGAGGTGCTTCAAGAACTCTAGCATGCTGTCCTCTACCTGCTTTTCATAATGCTTGTTTATTTTCCATGTGTATTCATTAACGATGTTTGGGTCAATGAACCCAATGCCAAAGCGTCCACCTTTTGTCATTTCATACATCTTCATCCTGCATAATACCACAGAAAAGAATATAGTGAGGATAATTACAGGTAATGATTGATCAAAAGGATCACTACAGCTAGCTTGAGACTTAAATTACAGAAAGAAATCACTTACAGACAATAGCAACTGACGATAGATTTGTCGAGTGCGTCTTGATTGTATAACTGAAACAGTTCAGAATACTCAACGGTCACAGGTTTCAGATGGTAGTAATGATCCTTCTTGACTTGCACCATGAGGGACTCTCGATCGGATCTCTTGGTAATGTCCATGTACCATTGATGCAATTCATACATTCTCGTTGGGAGCTTCTTGACCTCTTCTGGCTTGACCAAAGGTTGGCCCCGGACATATTTCCATTTTATTTCCTCCTCTATAAGGACAGGCATGTCCTCGATCTCGAGGAGTTGTCCAACAGTGATGTTGAGAGTTTCAGCCTGCATTATATGCTCCTGGGTTATTACCACATCGCCCACCTAGGGAGCGTAAACTGTTTGCCCACAATAATATTGGGCGCACGTACTGTCACGTGTTGTTGGCGGCACAACAAGCGGGGGGATCGATTGCGCCCACTGTTCTCCCAGCTGGGCAATGGTTCTCCCGCTTTTTTGACAACTGCTTGTTGTTTGCTCGAGCTCGAGCTCGCCTCCCTCTGTATACGTGCTTGATTTAACTTCCTGATGTGGCGCTCATAGTCTATGTCAACAGGCTTAGGAGCTGGTGGTTCAGCCATACGAATGAAGTGGTCAATAACTTCCACAGGCACTTTCTCCCTTGGCGGCGGTGGCGGTTTCGGTCCAAAATGGGCGTCGACTTCTGCCCGCACTATGGCCTTGGTTTGCTCCTGGGTCCTGTCGTAAGCCTTCTCAGGAAGAGGAGTAGTGAGGTTTGGACCATATTTATATTGCTTGACTCCGCCTGTACTTCCTGTACTATGACCTCGACTCGTACCGCTACGCACCATAGCTACAGGGTGTCTCTTCTTCTGCGATTGGTGAGGCGGCGGAGACAGCTGACGGGGCTGAGTTGTACGAGGAGGAGTGGCCTGAAGCTGTGCGGGACTTGGAGGGGGAGTGGCCTGAGGTTGTGCCAGACTTGGAGGAGGAGTGGACGTCTGATGCTGTGTCGGACTTGGAGGAGGAGTGGCCTGACACTTTGCCGGACTTGGAGGAGGAGGAGTGGCCTCACGCGTTGGTGGACTTGGAGGAGCGGGAGTCTGCTGACTCGGTGGCGTACTTCGACGAGGAGTCAGGTGACGCGGTGTCGGTGGCCTTCGAAAGATGATGCAATCCTTTCTCCATAGGATGATACGATGTTTGGCCTCTCCGAGTGTGTGCTCCTCGTCACCTCCAGGAATGTCAAGCTCTAGCCCCGAATATTGGTCCACCACCTCATCAACCACGACACGAGCATAGCCTGTTGGAATCGGGTTGCAATGGAAGGTTGCATCGGGGGAATTTGTATAAGCAACGGCGTCCGCCACCTTCATGGATATGTTCTTCATTTTGAAGTGTAGCTCGCAGTTAGTGTTCTCCATGATGTCATCCACGGGGTATCTATCCAGCATTGCATCAAACGAGGCGGAACCCACACTGCTTCTCGGCATGGATGGGGCGGTGGTATCCAATGCTGGATCATCCGCTAGCTGTTGCAGCTGCTGAGACCCCCTTTGCTGGCTAAGTGAGTCGATCTGCTCCTGCTGCCGCTGGAATTTGTCTGCCAAGTACGCGTGCACTGATTCTAGGCCTTGAAGGCATTCATAGTCCAGCTTCCTCTTCTCCTCCTCCATCTTCCTCTGCTTCTCCTCCGCAATCTTCCTTCTCGCATGGGTTCTGTAGTCGGCGTTCCAGTCCGAAAACCCCTCATACCACGGAATAGCGCCCTTGCCTCGTGTTCTTCCCAGGTGTTCAGGATTTCCCAGGGCACGCGTAAGCTCGTTGTTCTCTCTGTTGGGCTGGAACACCCCCGTTCGAGCCTCTTCTATTGCAACAAGTATCTTATCGTCGACTCCGTTCAGACATGCCTTCGTCGAAACTTTGCCTGTCTTTGGGTCCAACTCCCCCATGCGCATAGAACCAACTCCTGCACCTGGGGGGCCAGCTCTTAGTAACCGGAGTGACACCTGCATCCTCCATCTCTTTCTCAGACTTATCCCACTTAGGCATTGCCACTGCGTAGCCACCTGGCCCTAGCTTATGGAACTTATCCTTTTTTCGGCATTCTTCTTGTTTATTCTCGACCGTTCCTTAGCTAATTATGAATCCTTGAATTTCACGAAATCGTCCCAATGAGCACTTTGATTCTCTAGTGTCCCCTTGAATACTGGAGTCTTCCTTCCTCCCTTGACGTACTTGTCCCATTCACGATTCTTGTGGTTCTTGAATGCAACCGCCATCTTCCTAAGAGCAGCGTCCTTGACTTTCTGCACATCTGCTTCTGTGAAATGATCTGGTAGGGTGAAATGTTCCATGAGAGTATCCCAAAGCAGACTTTTTTGTCTGTCGTTGACAAAAGTAACATCTGGACGTGGCTTTGCTGGCTCTCTCCATTCTTGAAGGGAGATCGGGAGTTGGTCCTTCACAAGAGCTCCGCACCGAGGAACGAACTTGTCCCTAATCTTCTTAGGCGCTAATGGTTTGCCATTAGGTCTGATTGTCTCTATATTGTACTTTACGCCCTCCTTCAACTTTTTGTTCGGGCCTCGTTTCGTCCTGTTTCCTGAAGATTTGCTCGGTCCGAATGGCTGAAAGAAGAAAGATCGATTCGTTAATATATCTTCAACTCATTTAAAACATGTGATGATCACCAGATGCCTGCTTATATAAATATATATATATATACCTCACCGGTCTTTGTTGTTTCAGGATCAACATGTTCTTCGTCATCGCCATAATCGTAGTTCATGACTTCATCAATTCGGTCGTCGCGATCGAATATCATATCACCCTCTCCGGTGTTGTTTAGAAATTCGGAGCCGTCATAATCTTCTTCATTCTGATCATCATCTGACCCGCGTATCATATCGAACATGGTCTGTTCTCTCTCTCTGTCGGTATTGTCCGCCATAGCTTTTATTTAACTAATCCAAAAGAAATATAAAACAATTTAGTGTTCAAATTACATCGTCTCGAATAATAGATATAATCTCGAATACATCGTCTCGAATAATAGATATAATCTTGAATACTTCGTCTCGAATAATAGATATAATCTCGAATACATCGTCTCAAATAATAGATAATATTGAATAGTACATCACTGGCTAGGTAGCTAATTAAAGATCGAATACTACAGAAGAATCTAGGACACTCGCGGTTCCTGCCGCACGGGCGATGGACACCCAAAGAGAAGGAACCCTCACAGGATCATAGCTGAAGTGAGATCCCTGAAGAAACTGCCAGGTATTGGAGAACCTGCCGCCCTCTAACGCAACCATGTAGCGATGGACGTGCTCGTCCTCCTCCCTGACACGACGACGTACCACCTCCGGCAGGGCCGGCTCCCTCCGCACCGAAACTAGCCCACGCGAACGCCACCAAACGAGATCAGGGTCAACGACGGGACCCGGGGCCGGGTTCCTCATCAAGCGGCGCGCCCCCTCCAGGCATCACCTCCTAGTGCCAGCCCGGCGGAGCCCAGTCTCGCACATGGGTCAGCCGGATGTCATCGCGGACGTGTCGACGGCGAGGATGCGGGCCGGGCATCGTCGAGAACAAATACTAGCTATATGCCCGCAAAAAGTAACATTTTTTTAATGATTGGATTTTGATAACTAAAATTTCTAACATTTCTATATAACTAACATTTCTATAACATTTCTAACAATGCTATATATAACTAACATTTCTAATATTTCTATAACTAAAAAAAAGAAAAATTTCTAAATTTTTTATAACTATTTCTATAACTAAAAAACTGAAAAATTTCTAACAATTCTAACTTTTTTATAACTATTTCTATAACTAAAAAACATAAAAATTTCTAACGATTCTAACATTTCTAACAATTCTAACATTTCTAACTATTCTAACAATTCTAACATTTCTAACTATTTCTAAAAATCAGAAAAATTTCTAACAATTTCTAAAAAATAGAAAAATTACTAACTATTTGTATAACTAAAAAAAATGTATGTGTGTGTGTGTGCGCTCACCGGCCGGCGAGGCGGGCGGCGACGGGGGGCGTGCGGCGACGGGGATGGTGACGGGCGCGGCGACGACGGGGATGACGACGACGGGGCCGCGACGATGGGGACGGGGACGTACGGGCCGGGGCTGCGACGGCGACAGGGACGGTGATGACGCGGGACGGGGCGGCGGTGACGACGGGGACGGTACGATGGGGCGGCGACGACGGGGATGGGGCGGCGACGGGGGCGGCGACGAGGGATATGGAGACGGTGGGGGCGGCGGGCGACGATGTGCAGAGGAGAAGAAGCAGAGGGAGAGATGAGAAACTGACAAAATTTTGAAGTGTTTTCTTATATAGAACCCACCTTTAGTACCGGTTGGAGCCACCAACCGGTACTAAAGGCCTGTTTTGGCCAGGCCAAGCAGCGGGAACCGCACCCCCTTTAGTGCCGGGTGGTGGCTCCAACCGGTACTAAAGGCCCGCCCTTTAGTACCGGTTGGTGCCACGAACCGGTACTAAAGGGGGTGCGCTGGCGCAGGTGCGGTGCGCAAGTTTAGTCCCACCTCGCTAGCCGAGGGGCGACCGCAGACCGCACTGGTTTATAAACCCCTGTGCGGTAGCTCTCTCGAGCTCCTCTCCAAACCAGGCCTACTGGGCCTACATGTTCTGTGCTGCCCTGTGGGCCTACTGGGCCTTTGCGGGCCTGCATCCTGGCCCAGCAACAGGTTGGGTTTCTAGTCGTATGCAGGCCGCTCTGGCCTAGTAGGCGGGCTTTTTATTTATTTATTTTTGAGTTGTTTTTCTGTGTATTTAGAGTTTCTTTGTGAATATTTTTGCTTTAGGTAAAAAAATTACAAACTCTCTGTTAGTGCCCGTAGTTTTCAAATTTGAATAGTTTAAATTTTGAATTATTTGAAATTAGTGTGAATCACTAGTTTGTGAATAACTTAACTTTAAAAATCAGTAAAGGCATGAAAGAATTTGTTTGCACATAAAATTTCTTCGCGTTTCAAATGCCAAAACACATAATTAACTACCCTAACTATTACAGAGATTCCCTTCTGGGTGTGAAACACAGAAGAAAGTGATGATAGCTAGTGAACTTTTTCTTCGCGTGTGTCCCTTTGCACCGTAACCATGGAAAATCTTCATCATTTAACGGGATGCTCGGGTTAATATTCACTGTGAATGGAGCAATTTCATCAAACTTTTCATAATCTTCTGACTTGTCTGTCTTGTCATCCACTCCCACGATGTTTCTCTTCCCAGAAAGAACTATGTGCCGC
Organism: Aegilops umbellulata; assembly: GCA_032464435.1. Classification (NCBI taxonomy): domain Eukaryota; kingdom Viridiplantae; phylum Streptophyta; class Magnoliopsida; order Poales; family Poaceae; genus Aegilops; species Aegilops umbellulata. The sequence continues at coordinate 641,547,445 of CP136060.1, read as the reverse complement.
TTTGGCTCATCGTACGATGCATTCGCTTCCTTATCTTTTCTTTTTCTTGGCTTGGTAGACATGTCCTTCACATAGAAAACCTGTGCCACATCATTGGCTAGGACGAATGGTTCGTCTGCATACGCAAGATTCTTGAGATCCACTGTTGTCATTCTGTACTGCGGGTCTTCCGTTACCCCACCTCGTGTCATATTGACCCATTTGCACCGAAACAAAGGGACCTTCAAACCACGTCGATAGTCAAGTTCCCATATGTCCTGTATATAACCATAATATGTTTTCTTTCCCGTCTTGGTTTCTGCATCAAAGCGGACACCACTGTTTTGGTTGGTGCTCTTCTTATCTTGGGCGATCGTGTAAAATGTATTAACATTTATCTCGTACCCTTTGAAAGTCATTATATTCGAAGATGGTAACTAGGACAGCAAGTACAGGTCATCTTCAATAGAGGTGTCATGCATGGTACGTGCTTGCAACCAGCTGGTGAAACTCCTGGTTTGTTCACGTGTAATCCAGTCATCAGACCGCTCCGGGTGTTTGGAGCGTAGCAAATTCTTGTGTTCATCCATATAAGGAGCCACCAAGGCGGAATTCTGTAGAACTTTGTAGTGTGCTTCAGTGAGAGAATGTCCGTCCATACATATTATTTGTTCCCCTCCTAGCGTGCCTTTCCATCCAGTCTGCCCTTATGCCGCGATTCAGGAACACCAATCGGCTTAAGGTCAGGAATAAAGTCAATACAAAACTCAATGACCTCCTCATTTTGACGGCCCTTGGAGATGCTTCCTTCTGGCCTAGCACAGTTATGAACATATTTCTTTAAGACTCCCATGAACCTCTCAAAGGGGAAGATATTGTGTAGAAATACAGGACCCAAAACGTTAATCTCTTCGCATAGGTGAACTAGGACATGCGTCATGATGTTGAAGAAGGATGGTTGGAACACCAACTCGAAGCTGACAAGACATTGCATCAAATCATTCTGTAACCTTGGTATGATTTCTGGATCGATTACCTTCTGAGAGATTGCATTGAGAAATGCACATAGCTTCACAATGGCTAATCGAACGTTTTCCGGTAGAAGCCCCCTCAATGCAACCGGAAGTAGTTGCATCATAATCACGTGGTAGTCATGAGACTTTAGGTTCTGGAACTTTTTCTCTGCCATGTTTATTATTTCCTTTATATTCGACGAGAAGCCAGACGGTACCTTAATACTGAGCAGGCATTCAAAGAAGATTTCCTTCTCTTCTTTGGTAAGAGCGTAGCTTGCATGACCCTGATGTATGCCGTCTTTTCCGTGCATACGTTGCTGGTCCTCCCATGCCTTAGGTGTATCTTTTGTCTTCCCATACACGCCCAAGAAGCCAAGCAGGGTCACACAAAGATTCTTCGTCACGTGCATCACGTCGATTGCGGAGCGGACCTCTAGGTCTTCCCAATAGGCCAGGTCCCAAAATATAGATTTCTTCTTCCACATGGGTGCGCGTCCGTCAGCGCCATTCGGAACAGGTTGTCCACCAGGACCCTTTCCAAAGACCACCTTCAAATCCTTGACCATATCATGTACATCAGCACCAGTACGGTGGCGAGGCTTTGTCCGGTGATCCGCCTCACCTTTGAAATGCTTGCATTTCTTTCTTACGGGATGCCTGCTCGGAAGAAATCGTTGATGTCCCAGGTACACATTCTTCTTACAATTAGCCAAATATATATTGTCGGTATCGTCCAAACAGTGCGTGCATGCGTGGTATCCCTTGTTTGTCTGTCCTGAAAAGTTACTGAGAGCAGGCCAATCATTGATGGTCACGAACAGCAACGCCTTTAGGTCAAATTCTTCCCCCATGTGCTCATCCCACGGACGTACACCTGTTCCATTCCACAGTTGTAAGAGTTCTTCAACTAATGGCCTTAGGTACACATCAATGTCGTTGCCGGGTTGCTTAGGGCCTTGGATGAGCACTGGCATCATAATGAACTTCCGCTTCATGCACAACCAAGGAGGAAGGTTATACAAACATAGAGTCACAGGCCAGGTGCTATGGTTGCTGCTCTGCTCCCCAAAAGGATTAATGCCATTTGCGCTTAGACCAAACCATACGCTCCTTGCGTCATCTGCAATCTCCACTACGACCCGTCAGCGGGTAGTCTCAACTTTTCGTCTTTCTTACGGTCTTCTCTGTGCCATCGCATCGCCTTGGCATGCTCTTTGTTTTGGAACAAACGTTTCAACCGTGGTATTATAGGAGCATACCACATCACCTTGGCAGGAATCTTCTTCCTGGGGCGCTCGCCCTCGACATCACCAGGGTCATCGCGGCTGATCTTATAGCGCAATGCACCACATACCAGGCAAGCGTTCAAATCCTCGTACTCACCGCGGTAGAGGATGCAATCATTAGGGCATGCATGTATCTTCTGCACCTCTAACCCTAGAGGGCAGACATCCTTCTTTGCTTTGTACGTACTCTCAGGCAATTCGTTGTCCTTTGGAAGCATATACTTTATCATTACCAGCAAATTTCCAAATCCCTTGTCAGATACACCATTCTCTGCCTTCCATTGCAGCAATTCCAGTGTGGTGCCCAGCTTTTTCTTGTCACCTACGCAATTCGGGTACAACAATTTTTTGTGATCCTCTAACATGCGCTGCAACTTCTTCTTCTCGAAATCACTTGCGTAGTTTCTCTTTGCATCGGCAATGGCCCGACCTAGATCATCAACGGGCTCATCTGATGCCTCTTCTTCAGCTTGTTCCCACATTGCCGGCTCAGCTTCTTCCCGCATTACCGGCTCAACTTCTTCCCCCATTGTTGTATCATCGTATTCAGGGAACCCATGGCCAGGATAGCTGTCGTCATCCTCTTCTTCTTCATTGTCTTCCATCATAACCCCTCTTTCTCCGTGCTTGGTCCAAACATTATAGTGGGGCATGAAACCGGACTTAAACAGGTGGACGTGAATGGTTCTTGACGTAGAGTAATTGTAACCATTCTTACAGCCAACACATGGACAAGGCATAAAACCATCCGCCCGCTTGTTTGCCTCAGTCGCAAGCAGAAAAGTATGCACGCCCTCAACGAACTGGGGAGAGCATCGGTCATCGTACATCCATTGCCGGCTCATCTTCATTACACTACACCAAATAGACCAAATTAATACAAGTTCATACATAAAGTTCAAACAACACTTAAATGCAACAAACAAATAACTCTCTAGCTAAAGCATTTAAATTCAACAACAAATGTGATCAAGATCGCAACTAAGGTAACAATGGATCCAACAGCATAATGATACCAAGCCTCACTATCGATGGCATATTTTCTAATCTTTCTAATCTTCAAGCGCATTTTCTCCATCTTGATCTTGTGATCATCGACGACATCGGCAACATGCAACTCCAATTCCATCTTCTCCCCCTCAATTCTTTTCAATTTTTCTTTCAAGTACTCGTTTTCTCTTTCAACTAAATTTAACCTCTCGACAATAGGTTCGGTTGGAATTTCCGGTTCACATACCTCCTAGAAAAAATTTCTATGTCAACTTGATGGGCATGATTTGTCATAAACACGAAATGCAACTAGTTTTAAAAGAGAATATATATACCACATCCGAATCATAACAAGGACGAGGGCAGACGGGGACGGATATCAAAACCGTGGCACTATATGTATAACAAACAACGTACGAGTTAGATAATTATACGAGTAACTATATATCCAAATCACACAAACATCATTTTTATATAAATTTCATGAACAAAGAGGCTCACCACAAGGTGGTGCCGGCGACGGGACGGTGCGGGCGATCGACGGTGGTTACGACGGAGATTTAGAAGGCACTAAGTAAACCACACCTACATATGCAAACTAAGTGTTATTTTTGACCTCAAATTGCATATAAATCAAATACTAGCACATATATATATTTCCTCCCAAATTACTAAACTCACAAATTAATCATTATATAAAGCATTGCAAGAGCTAATCTAGCAATGAGAGATGAAAGGACAAAGTTGCTAACCTTTGTGATCATTTCAATGGATGGGGGCCTTCAAATCTTGACAAATTTGGGGCAAAATGTGTGATGAGCTCGAGAGGAAGAGGGGAAGAACAGAGAGGAGAGGGGAAAGGGGAAGAACAGAGCGAGCTCGGCTTGACGAAGGGTTTATGTAGGACGACCTTTAGTACCGGTTCGTGCCAAGAACCGGTACTAAAGGGGCCGGAGGGGCCCCAGTCTGACAACATCCTGCCACCACTCTCATTAGTACCGGTTCGTGGCACGAACCGGTACTAAAGGTTCGCCACGAACCGGTACTAATGAAAGCGGCCCGGCTAGCCGTTGGAACCGGCACTAATGTATACATTAGTGCCGGCTCAAATACAAACCGACACTAATGTGCTTCATGTTTGACCCTTTTTCTACTAGTGGAGGTAGGGTGACTGCTATGGCGCCTTCCTCACCGCCACCCCCAGCTGTTTCACCCGAGCACATGACTGCTAGGGTGGACTCGTCTGAGGAGGAGGCTACACGGACTCCGGCCCACGAGCCTCCGGTCCACGGGTCTTCGGCCCACGAGCCTCGGGTTTCGACGGGCCTTCGGCCCACGAGACCCCGGAGGAGCACACGTCTGGATGGGGTACCTGGCTGGATCAGCCTGAGGAGCCGAGTGGCCATGCTAATGATGGCGGGGAGCCGACTGATATTGAGGAGGAGGGGGCACTGTCTACCAGCGTGGTTGTACACGACTCCCGTCCGTGCCGGCGACCCGCGAGCAGAGGTGGTTGATTTTCCCTGATGGGGAGAGGTAAGTGCATTTAATATTTTTGTACCTTCTGCATTCACGTTTCTTCAAATAACTAATGCGTTGGCCTAGTCATGCTGCAGGGGTTGGGACCACCATCATAGTGTTTGCCGGCCCAACTCCGTCCTTGGAGTTCTTTGTCGGCAAAACTTCCCGGGGTTTGTCACTTTGCCTGGTGAGGGTCGGCTTCCAGAGCTTGGATTGAGTTGGGAGCACTACTTGGCTGCCTCGGCCCCGTCGGGTGAGATTATCGATGGTGTCTTGTGCAAGACGAGGGTAGACGTGGTGATCAGAAAGTTCTGGGTAATTTCTCCTTTACACAATTAAAAATCTTGAACTAGCTAGTTATTAATTGTACTAATCAATATTGTCTCATTTGATTGCAGACATTCTACAGGTGTGAGGAGGGATACGAGGAGGAAGCGGCAAATGTTATCGATAACGTCTGCAAACGCCTACTACAAAACTTACGGCACGAGGCTCGGGTGCAGGCTGTTCGAGACTACTACGCCTCGCGTGGTATCAAGAAGACCAAGCCGGCGTGCCGCGAGAAGTTCTTGAGTACGGAGCAGTACATGAAGGTAATTCTTAAGGCCTTGTACTTACTTCCTTCATTTAGTAATTCATAGCCGTAGCGCTCAAGTTTCTATTTGCTAACTTAGGCCCCTCCGAGATGGTGTGCGGATCGGATGGATTGTTGGGAGGTGTTGGTCAATGAGTGGTGCTCAAATGAATGGCTAGCCCTCCACAACGAGGCCAAGGACAAACGTGCCCAAATGGAAGGTGTGCCACACCATCAAGGCAGCTCCAACTTATATCAGTTTGGGCGGAACTGGGTATGTGGTTTGCTTCATGATTCATGCAATTCATTCATCATGCTAGCTTTAGCCCTTTAATTACTAATTTAGTTTGTTTCTCTCTTTCAGGCACGCTACAATAAGGCGGATAAGGTGCCAGAGGTTTACGACCTGTATGCCATGGCCCACACTGGCCCTTACAAGAAAGTCAAGGCATTCTCTGCGTCTGACCTCGATGATCTAAAGAACTTCACCAACATCTCCTCCCATGACAAGCTCGTGCAATATAGAGATCAGGGAAAGGCGAGGAAAGGGGAGGACTTTAACCCAAGCTAGGGTCCCATTGATACAGAGCTGCTGATGATATCTGGTGGCGGGAGGTCCCATGGCTCCATAGCCATGGGAGATGGACTTATCCGTTGTCCTAGAACTCTCTCGGAGATCAAGGCGCGCCAGTCAAGCTCCGCTCCTGAGATAAGGCCTCGTGAACGGCCAGTCCAACTCACCTTCAAGGTTAGTTATACGTACTCAGCTATCTTTCTCCATTACATTGTGTGCGCTTCCATCAATGATTACAAATGGTCATGTGAGTGGTGTTGCAGGCTGCTATACAGAGTGAGAGAGATAGAATGGAGAAACTTCTGGCGGAGGCGGAGGAGAGGCAGCGGGAGTTGGAGGAGAGGACGACAAAGATGTTGGAGGAGGAGAGGCACGGAATGACATGCAGGCAAGGGCCATGTACGAGCTCCTTGTGGTAAGTTTCTTCTGCAGATTAGCCAAAACATTCATGTAGTGTTTGTCTCATTACTAACTAGTATGACTGTGTTGTCAAAACCAAATGTGCAGTCTGTGTGTGAGAAGTCCGGTCAGACCACTCCGCCGATGCCAGTGATTGCTCCTGGGACCACGGTGAGTTTAATTTGAATGGACATTACTTGCTAGTCTTAACATTTGAGTGTCATCATGCTAACGAGACATTGGAAATGATCTTTGGTGCAGCGTAACTCCAGACAAGCATCGCACGATCCTTCTCCAGCTATGAGCACGAGCCAGCCCGCTCCTCCACCTCCATGATCACGGTAAGTTTCTCTAGTGTTTTGCTTAACAAATGCATAAATACCTAGACTTAGCTTTATTTCCTTCAATATGCTTACCATAATGACCTAGAGTTAGCTTCTTTTCCTCCAAAATGACTTAATAAGCTTACTGACCTCCTAAACCATCCATTTTACCTAAGTTAGGTCTAAAACGATCTGTACTTAGCTTACTTATGTCAAAAATTGCATAATTAGCTTAATTAGCTCATAAACGATCCACTTTACCTAAGTTAGCTCTAAAATGACCCATTTTACCTTAGTTAGCTTATAAATGATCCAGTTTATCCAAGTTAGCTCTAAAATGAGTGAGTTTACCTAGATTAGCTCCTAAATGATCCATTTTACCTACGTTAGCTTTAAAATGACCCATTTCACCTAGGTTAGCTCCAAAATGACCCATCTTACCTAGGTTAGCTCCAAAATGACCCATCACACCTAGATGAGCTCTAAAATGATGCTTTTTACTAAGTTAGCTCATAAACGATCCATTTCAACTAAGTTTGCTCATAAACGATCCATTTCACCTAAATTAGCTCTTAAATGATCCATTTCACCTAAGTTAGCTCATAAACGATCCATTTCAACTAAGTTAGCCCACCATTTCACCTAAGTTAGCTAAAAAACGATCTATTTCACCTTAGTTAGCTAAAAAACGATCCATTTCACCTTAGTTAGCTCATAAACGACCCATTTCAACTAAGTTAGATCATAAATGATCCATTCCACCTTAGTTAGCTCACAAACGACCCATTTCAACTTAGTTAGCTCATATATGATCCATTTCACCTAATTTAGCTCATAAATGACATATACTTCTTGTTCTAGTCTTTCTTCTTCTAGTCACCTATTTCGAACTTTCTTATTTTTCCATTTTGCAGATTTCATTCACTTCATGGAAGCTAGCTTGCTATGATGGAGTGCTTGTTTTTTCTTTCATTCTCTTCATGTACTCTTCTAGCTTGCTATGATGGAACTTGCTATCTTGATGAAACTTTGCATTCTAATATGTATGGATGGAACAATGTGTATGTGCAACTTGATGGAACTTGCTTATGTATGAATGGATGGAACAATATATGTATGTACGATGAAACTTATGTGCTGGATATGTGATATATTTGCTGTTAAATAGCCCTGTGAAATATATCTATATATGCCATATATATTTGCTGTGAAAATTTTTGGATTAAAAAAACAGAAAAAGAGCCAATATGCAGGCTCTTTGCCGTCAGCCGCGGACGGCAAAGAAGCCACGTGGCAGCCAACTGTGCTTCCTGGGAGCTGACCCATTTGGTCAGTTTGCCTACAGTGGCAGACGACAAAGAGTAAACAATTTTGCCGTCAGCGGCAGACGGCAAAGGCTTGCCATGCATTGACGTCTAGCTGACATCATACGACGGACGTCAAAGGCAGGACAAATTTTGCCGTAAGTGGCGGACGACAAAGGCCTGCCATTAGCCACCTAACGGACTAACATCACGATTATTGCCGTCTGCTTTCTTTGCCGTCCGCTGCTGATGGCAAAGGCCCCTTTGCCGTCAGCCGCCCAAAGCAGATGGCAAAGTAGCTCTTTGCCGGAGCCTTTTGCCATCCGCAGCAGACGACAAAGACCTTTTCCGTCCGCCGTTCATGCCTTTGCCGTCTGCCATGGCAGATGACAAAGTAGCTGATTCCTGTAGTGTGTTTTCTATATGAAAGTTGCTTAGGAAAATCCAACGAATCCGAATACGCGGTCCGTTCATCTGTCACATGCACCTAGAATGTTGAACATGGAACATTCCCCCTCCGGTCATCTGCTTGACACAGGTCTGGAACCGGGAACACCTTCCCGGTTGAATTCCCCCTAAACCTATAACGTCTAGGACCGCGTTAGAACACGTCTAGCCATGCCTGTTGTCCTGTTATACATTTGCTTGCTATGTATTGACTGTTTCTCCCCTCTTCTCTTTGGTAGACCCCGTGGTGGCTGCCGATGCCGCTGTGATCGACTACGTCACAGATGACCCCTCCTTCTTGTTTGAGCAACCAGGCAAGCCCCCCTTTGATCATCCCGATATCGCCCATTCCATTCTCTCATGCTTGCATTAGATTTTGCTACTGTTATTGTTTGCTCCTATTCTTATGCATAGCCTGCTTTTGTAGCCTGCTCATTGTTACCTACCTGCTTATCCTAAACTGCTTAGTATAGGTTGGTTAGTGATCCATCAGTGACCCCCACCTTGTCCTTGTTGCCCTGCTTCATCATTGAAGACCCGATCAACGGGATCGAAGACCAGGCCCCGACACCGCACATCACTTTCCCCTTAGTTGCTCGACACTACTGGGTTACTATCGAGTGCCGAGGGTGAGACCTCTACATCACTTCTGATGTTAAACCTGTAGTGTAGCTATTCGGTCGTGGTCATCGGGGTGATTCCGCCTTAACCACTTCCGATACGACTCTGTCGTGCAACCCCTCAAGTGTGAACCTCGGGGGTGGTTCTTCTTACGTTCACCTTGATGATTACATCGAGTGGAATTCACCGAGGGTGATTCCTCGGGTTTTCCCGTTGATGTTTGGACACACGGATACTTGAACTTTACAACTGTTGCTTGGAAGGGCGGGTCGACCCTGAGGGGTACCCACGAGTGATGTGGAGATGGGTTGACCTCGAGGGTGCCCGCGAGATAATTACGAGGCATGGCCGGGCATTCCTATCCCTTGCCGCAAGTCCTCGAGAGGGGGCAACGGGGTCACATCTTTCATGAGTCACTGCTTGTTACCGCGTGCTCCTAATCCACTACGATTTGGATATTTGATCTGAGGGGCCTCTGGCCTGATAGCACTAACCATCACGTGGGCATAGTATGGGCGTTCTGCGTTGTATGCATTAGCCGAAGCTTAATAGACGTCAGCGACTGAGCGGCACGCGCCGGGTTGGACTGGTAAGCACATGCCTTTTTTAAGGAGGTAGCTAGGTCTACTCACCGGCCGCGTTCGCAACGTGCAGGAGTTCCCGGGGAGATGGCCCATGACCCCTGGGGGCATAGGTTTAGTCTGGCGTGCTGACCTCGCTATTAAGCCTACGTCGAGTTGCGGCGTATTGTTTAGCCGAGGCCGGGCATGACCCAGGAAAGTGTGTCCAGCCGGAGTTAAGCGAGCGTGGTGGGTAAGTTGGTGCACCCCTTCAGGGAAGAAAACATCTATGATAGCTTGTCCTACGGTAACGGACACTTGGAGTTGTATCCCGATCGATACAACTAGAACTAGATACTTGAGATGAGACATGGATATGAGAAATGGATAGTATGGCTCTGGGATTGCTTTCTCGCAGGGAGTCGAGAAAGGATCTCTGGCCGAGGTTGGTAACACTACTACTACTTTACTTTATGCTACTCTATTCCCTCCTGTTGCTGCAAGATGGTGATTTCCAGAAGATGCTAGTCTTCAATAGGACTAGGTTCTCCCCTCTATTCTGGCATTTCTGCAGCCCTGTCCACATATACAACCTTCCTTTGATAATGTTGCATATGTAGTGTAGATCCTTCCTTGCGAGTACGTTGGATGAGTACTCACGGTTGCTTTGCTCCCCCTTTTCCCTCTTTCTTCTTCTTTCCGGTTGATGCAACCAGATGTCGGAGCCCAGGAGCCAGATGCCACCGCCGATGCCTGCTACTACGTGGAGACCGCTGACGACCAGGAGTAGTTAGGAGGCTCCCAGGCAGGAGGCCTTGCCTTTTGATCGTTGTTGCTTTTGTGCTAGCCTTCTTAAGGCAAACTTGTCTAACTCATGTCTGTACTCAAATATTGTTGCTTCCGTTGATTCTTGTGTAATCGAGCTTATGTATTCGAGCCCTCGAGGCCCCTAGCTTGTAATATAAAGCTTGCATTATTTTAATTTGTGTCTAGAGCTGTGTTGTGATATCTTCCCATGAGTCCTTGATCTTGATCGTACACATTTGCGTGTATGATTAGTGTACGATTGAATTGAGGGCATCACAAGTTGGTATCAGAGCCGACTGCCTGTAGGTAGCCCCCTTTCCAACTCCTTGACCGAAGTTGAGTCTAGTCACTACAAAAACTTCTACTAACATGGCTGTGTGTCTTACGGGCCCATGTCGCCATTGGGTGGTATTAGGATCTTTTACTCCTCGTCTATACTCTAGGACTCTGATCTCTCTTCCATTCGGCTTAAACGAATTTACTAACTCTAACATTAGGATCCCATGACCACATTCACCCCAAAGTTGGATAAGCCATAATTATTCCTTAGAATAGTATTTTGAATAGTACACACACTGTCGTGTTGACTACTAAGTGGTATCCTTCTTACCTCTTTCGTTATGCATGATTCATCATGAATGATCCTTGTCTTTGCAAATTCTCAATGTTGAACTACACCTGTTACATGTTAGCAGGATGGTTAGACCGGCTGGTCGTGGCCGTGGTGCCAACGATCCACCACCGCCCGAATTCTTTGCTGGAATGATGCAACAATTTGAGATGAACCGCCAGTTCATGGAAGGAATGATGGCTCAGTTTCCTCGTCCAAACATGAATCAACAGCCAACCCCAGTAACTCGGCAGGACATCATGGGCCTTAACACAACTATCTACCGCAGCTCAACTCAACCCCTTGATGCTGATGACTGGCTCCGCGACATCACGTATGAAATAGAGTCTGCTAGTGTGGCCCCTGCTAGCTATGTCACCTTTGCATCATTCTTTCTGAAGGGTGCCGCCGCTCAATGGTGGGACAGCCACAGGCGTACCCTACCTGCTGTTACGCTCATCACTTGGCCGGATTTCCAAGCTGCTTTCTGTGCTCGCTTCATTCCTCAAGGAATCATGGACAGGAAGAAGCGCGAGTTCCGCAATCTCACCCAAGGCAAAAAGTCTGTAGATGCTTATCAGTGGGAATTCTTGGACTTGTCCCGTTACGCTGAAGAAGACATTGCTACTGATGCTTGTAAGCAAGAGAAGTTCTGTGACGGACTTCACCCTGATATTAAGTTAGCACTGCTCGTTCATGACTTTGCCGACTTTGCCACATTGGTGAACAAGGCTATTCAGGTTGAGACTGGTCTTCAGGAACACCAGGGATCCCTCAGGCGCAGCCGTGACGCTAGCTCAACTTCGGGCCCATCAGCGCAGAAGCGTCGGATATGGATTCCCCACAGCATGTATCGTCCAACCGCACCTGCACCAAGACAGTCCTATGTTGCACCTCGTCTGCCTCCTGCACCGCAGAGGCAGCCTCTTCGAGTTGTACCACCCCAAACTCTTGCTCCCAATCCCAATGATGGTATGTGCTTCAGATGTGGCCGTCTAGGTCACCTTGCCAAAGAGTGCAATAGAAAAAAAGACAGCTGGCTCTGCCTTCTAATGCTCGTGGTAACTATCAGCCCCGCAACAACAATGCCAGACCTTATGGTCGTGGTCAGGCTAATCATATTGATCTGAATGAAGCTCAAGACCAGCCTGCCACTGTGATGGGTACTCTTCTTGTTAATTCAGTACCACATGCTGTTTTATTCGATATAGGAGCATCGCATTCTTTCATATCTGAAGATTTTGCATTCATGCATGGCATTAAATACGAAGAGATGCACATTCCACTAGTGGTAAAAAACCCTGCGGGTCAATGCCAAACCTCCATGGTTCGCCACAACGTTTCAGTTGAAATCGAAGGGTTGGAATTTTTTGCCTCCCCCATTATTCTGAAGTCTTCCAATATTGACCTCATTCTGGGAATGGATTGGTTGAAAGCACATACGGCTTCTATAGTTTGCGCCACTAAAACCATCCACCTTCTACACCCTTCAGATGAGATAGTAAGCTACAATGCTCGTCTGGTTCAAAATGCCGAAGCACGACTTTATGTCTTGAATGCGTTAAACACAACACCTCTTGAGGGAATTGAAAAGATTCCAGTTGTTCGCGACTTCCTAGACGTCTTTCCGGAAGAACTTCCAGGTATACCCCCTACCCGGGCTATCAAGTTCATCATCGACTTGAAACCAGACACCGTTCCTATCGCCAAACGACCCTACAAGTTGCCGCCTCATGAGCTCCTTGAACTTAAGGAGGAAATCGACAAATCTCTTCGCAAGGGTTTCATTCGTCCAAGTTCCTCTTCTTGGGGAGAACCTTCTCTCTTCGTCAAGAAGAAGGACGGAACGAACCGTTTGGTCCAAGACTATCGTCCTATCAACCAAGCTACAATTCAGAACAAATATTCCCTTCCTCAGATCAATGATCTGTATGATCAATGATATGTCTCCAATGTATCTATAATTTTTGATTGCTCCATGCTATATTATCTACAGGTTTGGGCAATATTGGGCTTTATTATCCACTTTTATATTATTTTTGGGACTAACCTATTAACCGGAGGCCCAGCCCAGATTTGCTGTTTTATGCCTATTTCAGTGTTTTGAAGAAAAGGAATATCAGACGGAGTCGAAACGGAACGAAATCAAATGGAGAAGTTATTTTTGGAAGGAAAGCCACCGGATAGACTTGGACTCTACGTCAGAAGATACGGGAGCTGGCCACGAGGGTGGGCGGCGCGCCCACCCCCTTAGGGCGCGCCCCCTGCTTCATGGGGCCCCCGAAGCTCCACCGATGTAACCCTTGCACCCATATATACCTACATATCGTAAAACTTCCAGAACAGAGATTACATCGGGAGTTCCGCCGCCGCAAGCCTCTGTAGCCACCAAAAGTCAATTGGGACCCTATTCCGGTACCCTGCCGGAGGGGGATCCCTCACCGGTGGCCATCTTCATCATCCCGGTGCTCTCCATGACGAGGAGGGAGTAGTTCACCCTCGGGGCTGAGGGTATGTACCAGTAGCTATGTGTTTGATCTCTCTCTCTCTCTCTCTCTCTCTCTCTCTCTCTCGTATTCTTGATTTGGCACGATCTTGATGTATCGCGAGCTTTGCTATTATAGTTGGACCTTATGTTTCTTCTCCCCCTCTTCTCTCTTGTAATGGATTGATTTTCCCCTTGAAGTAATCTTATCGGATTGAGTCTTTAAAGATTTGAGAACACTTGATGTATGTCTTGCCGTGTGTATTTGTGGTGACAATGGGATATCACGTGATTCATTTGATGTATGTTTTGGTGATCAACTTGCGGGTTCCACCCATGAACCTATGCATAGGGGTTGGCACACGTTTTCGTCGTGATTCTCTAGTAGAAACTTTGGGGCACTCTTTGAGGTTCTATGTGTTGGTTTGAATAGATGAATTGAGATTGTGTGATGCATATCGTATAATCATGCCCACGGATACTTGAGGTGACATTGGAGTATCTAGGTGACATTAGGGTTTTGGTTGATTTGTATCTTAAGGTGTTATTCTAGTACGAACTCTAGGGTTGTTTGTGACACTTATAGGAATAGCCCAACGGATTGATTGGAAACAATAACTTTGAGGTGGTTTCGTACCCTACCATAATCTCTTCGTTTGTTCTCCGCTATTAGTGGCTTTGGAGTGACTCTTTGTTGCATGTTGAGGGATAGTTATGTGATCCAATTATGTTATTATTGTTGAGAGAACTTGCACTAGTGAAAGTATGAACCCTAGGCCTTGTTTCCTATCATTGCAATACCGTTTGTGCTCACTTTTACCACTTGCTACCTTGCTGTTTTTATATTTTCAGTTTACAAAAACCTATATCTACCATCCATATTGCACTTGTATCACCATCTCTTCGCCGAACTCGTGCACCTATACAATTTACCATTGTATTGGGTGTGTTGGGTACACAAGAGACTCTTTGTTATTTGGTTGCAGGGTTGCTTGAGAGAGACCATCTTCATCCTACGCCTCCCGTGGATTGATAAACCTTAGGTCATCACTTGAGGAAAATTTGCTATTGTCCTACAAACCTCTACACTTGGAGGCCCAACAACGTCTACAAGAAGAAGGTTGTGTAGTAGACATCAAGCTCTTTTCTGGCGCTGTTGCCGGGGAGGTGAGTGCTTGAAGGTATATCTTTAGATCTTGCGATCGAATCTTTTTGTTTCTTGTTTTATCACTAGTTTAGTTTGTAAAAGAGAACTAAAAAAATGGAATTGAGTTTGTCTCATACGCTTCACCTTTTTAATATCTTTCGTGAGTATGATGGAAAGGATAATTGTGCTCAAGTACTAGAAGAAGAAATCTCTAAAATGTTTGGCACTAAATATTTGAATGATGAGCATGATTGCAATGTTGTTAGTACAAATTCTTTGAATATCCATGATGCTAATGATGATTGCACTAGTTATGATGAAAATGTCTCCTATAAACATGTCAATTTTTGTGGAGTACATTGGGTTTGCAAGTACACACCAAATAGGGAAGATAGATATTGCAAGAGGCATAAGTACTTAGAAACCAAATTGTTGCAAGAAGAGATAGATGAATGTGCTGAAATATTCAATATTTTTCATGTCCCTTGTGAACTTTGCAATGAACATGGTCATTTAAAGCTCCAATGCTATTTTTTTCATGATCAAGTCGTGTCCAAATATTGTGATAATTTGATTATCCTTGAGCATCATAAATAGCTTAGCCTTCTTTTGGGTTATGAAGAAATGAAACGTATAACTGAGGGTATTCCAAAGTTTAATATTGATAGAATTATTGATTTTGATCTAGAGAAGATTTATATATATTGTGCGGTGAATTGCATTGAAAATCCTTATATTGCCAATTACATAAACAAAAGAAAACTAATAGAAGATGAAGAGAATACTAATGAAAGGGAAGAGACTTCCCAATATTCTCCTATTATTCCTTATGATGAATCAAGTAACGAGGAGGAGCCTTCTATTCAACCAATCTCACTAATAAGAAGCTTCAAAAAGAGGATTGAACCCACACATGATGTGGTGAAGAAGAAGAAAAGAAAAAGGAAGAGAGGTAAAAAGGTATCTCTCCCAAATAAACTTGCTCCTATTATTGCTGTGCCTCATGAAAATGATACACTTGATGATGATATCGTTATGCCTATTGCTTGTTGTGATGATTATGATTGGGAATATAATGATACTTCTTATGATCTTGAAAATCTTTTTGGCACTTGCTTGGAAGAATATAATAATTGCTATACTATCGGTGCTATCTATACTATTAATGATGAGAGTGATTATGCTTATGATATGAAAAGGCCCAAGCTTGGGGAAGCTATGTTTGATGAGGATGACATATTTGAGAATATATTTGCTGTAATTAATGTTTGACCCAAGCTTGGGGATGCTATGTTTAATAATGAAGATATTTTTAGCCTCTCAAGTTTTGATATGCAAAGTTGTTATGATGATAGCATGCCTTCTACATATGATGATTATATTGATGAAAGTGGGTTTGGAAGGGTGTCAACTTTAGGAAGTAGTGATCCCACAATATTGGAGGATGTTGAATCTTATAATATTTATGAAAGTGGATTTGGAGAGGTCATGACTTTATTTAGTGATGTATCCACTATCTTGGAAGAGGTTTCAATCAATTATGATGAGAACAAAGTTGCTACTTATGATGATTATTGTGATGAAAGCTATGCTATAAAAAGTAGTGATGATTATATTTATAAAACTTGTCATGATTATGATTACCCTTTTTCTGAACATTACTCTTTTAATGTGGAAACAATTTATAGTATTCAAGTCTCTTATGATACTCCCACTATTCCGAATGAGAAGAATTTTGCTTATGTGGAGAGTAGTAAATTTTCTATGCTTGTAGATCATGAAAAGAATGTTTTAGGTGCTGGTATATTGTTGAATTCATTCATGATGCTACTGAAAATTATTATGAGGGAGGAATATATGCTTGTAGGAATTGCAATAATATCAAGTTTCCTCTCTATGTGCTTAAAATCTTGAAGTTATGCTTGTTTTACCTTCCTATGCAAGTTGATTATTGTTCCCATAAGTTGTTTGATCAGAAAATCCCTATGCATAGGAAGTGGGTTAGACTTAAATGTGCTAGTCATATTCTTCATGATGCTCTCTTTATGTTTCAATTCTTATCTCTTAAGTGAGCATCATTGAAATCATCATGCCTAGCTAGGGGCATTAAACGTTAGCGCTTGTTCGGAGGAAACTCAATTTACTTTTAGTTTATTGCTTTTTGGTTCTGTTTAGTAATAAGTAATCCATCTATCTTCTGTTTAGATGTGGTTTTGTGTTTTAATTAGTGTTTGTGCCAAGTAGAACCTTTGGGAAGACTTGGGTGAAGTCTTTATGATCATGCTGTAAAAAATAGAAACTTTAGCGCTCACGAGATTAGCTAGAACTTTTTACTGGAGAGTGCTATTTAGTTGATTCTTTTGGCAGATGATTACTAGACAAATTACTCAGGTACAACAATTTATTTTATAAATTTTTGAGTTCCAGAAGCTTGCATTAGTTACAGATTACTACAGACTGTTCTGTTTTTGATGTTTTTTCGTGTGTTGTTTGCTTATTTTGATGAGTATATGGCTAGTAAAATAGTTTATAAACCATAGAAAAGTTGGAATACAGTAGGTTTAACACCAATATAAATAAAGAATGAGTTCATTACAGTACCTTGAAGTGGTGTTTTTTTTCGCTAACGGGGCTCACAAGTTTTCTGTTAAGTTTTCTGTTGTGAAGTTTTCAAGTTTTGGGTAAAGATTCGATGGACTATGGAATAAGGAGTGGAAAGAGCCTAAGCTTGGGGATGCCCAAGGAACCCCAAGGTAATATTCAAGGATAACCAAGCGTCTAAGCTTGGGGATGCCCCGGAAGGCATCCCCTCTTTCGTCTTCGTTCATCGGTAACTTTACTTGGAGCTATATTTTTATTCACCACATGATATGTGCTTTGCTTGGAGTGTCATTTTATTTTGCTTTGTTTGCTGCTTGAATAAAATACCAAGATCTGAAATTCTTAAATGTTAGAGAGTCTTCACATAGTCGCATAATTATTCGACTACTCATTGATCTTCACTTATATCTTTTGGAGTAGTTTGTTGTTTGCTCTAGTGCTTCACTTATATCTTTTTGAGCATGGTGGTAGTTGTATTTTGAAGAAATAGATGAACTCTCGTGATTCACTTATATTATTTTGAGAGTCTTAAATAGCATGGTAATTTTCTTAAAATCCTAATATGCTAAGCATAAAAGATTTGTTAGAATTCTTATGAGTGTGTTGAATACTAAGGGAAGTTCGATGCTTGATGATTGTTTTGAGATATGGAGGTAGTGATATTAAAGTTGTGCTAGTTGAGTAGTTGTGAATTTGAGAAATACTTGTGTTGAAGTTTGCAAGTCCCATAGCATGCACGTATGGTAAATGTTATGTAACAAATTTGAAACATGAGGTGTTATTTGACTGTCCTCCTTATGAGTGGCGGTCGGGGACGAGCGATGGTCTTTTCCTACCAATCTATCCCCCTAGGAGCATGCGCGTAGTGCTTTGGTTTTTGATGGCTTGTAGATCTTTGCAATAAGTATATGAGTTCTTTATGACTAATGTTGAGTCCATGGATTGTACACACTCTCACCCTTCCATCATTGCTAGCCTCTTCGGTACCGTGCATTGACCTTTCTCACATTGAGAGTTGGTGCAAACTTCGCCGGTGCATCCAAACCCCGTGATATGATACGCTCTTTCACACATAAACCTCCTTATATCTTCCTCAAAAAAGCCACCATACCTACTTATTATGGCATTTCCATAGCCATTCCGAGATATATTGCCATGCAACTTTCCGCCATCCAGTTTATCATGACACATTCATCATTGTCATATTGCTAGCATGATCATGTAGTTGACATAGTATTTGTGAAAAGCCACCGTTCATAATTCTTTCATACATGTCACTCTTGATTCATTGCATATCCCGGTACACCGCCGGAGGCATTCATATAGAGTCATAGTTTGTTCTAGTATCAAGTTGTAATCATTGAGTTGTAAATAAATAGAAGTGTGATAATCATCATTGAATAGAGCATTGTCCCAAAAAAGAAAGAGAAAGGCCAAAAAAAGAAGGCCCAAAAAAATATATAAAAAAGGAAAAAAAGAAAATAAAAAGGGGCAATGCTACTATGCTTTTACCACACTTGTGCTTCAAAGTAGCACTGTAATCTTCATGATAGAGAGTCTCTTGTTTTGTCACTTTCATATACTAGTGGGAACATTTCATTATAGAACTTGGCTTGTATATTCCAACGATGGGCTTCCTCAAATGCCCTAGGTCTTCGTGAGCAAGCAAGTTGGATGCACACCCACTTAGTTTCTTTTGTTGAGCTTTCATACATTTATAGCTCTAGTGCATCCGTTGCATGGCAATCCCTACTCCTTGCATTAACATCAATCGATGGGCATCTCCATAGCCCATTGATTAGCCTCATTGATGTGAGATCTTCTCCTTTTTTGTCTTCTCCATATAACCCCCATCATCATATTCTATTCCACCCATAGTGCTATATCCATGGCTCACGCTCATGTATTGCGTGAAGGTTTATGAGTTTGAGATTATTAAAGTATGAAACAATTGCTGGGCTTGTCATCGGGGTTGTGCATGATGAGAGCATTCTTGTGTAACGAAAATGGAGCATGACTAAACTATATGATTTTGTAGGGATGAACTTTCTTTGGCCATGTTATTTTGAGAAGACATAATTGCTTTGTTAGTATGCTTGAAGCATTATTATTTTTATGTCAATATGAACTTTTGTCTTGAATCTTTCGGATATGAATATTCATATCAAGAGTAAGAAGAATTACATTGACATTATGCCAACTAGCATCCCACATCAAAAATTATCTTTTTTATCATTTACCTACTCGAGGACGAGCAGGAATTAAGCTTGGGGATGCTTGATACGTCTCCAACGTATCTATAATTTTTGATTGCTCCATGCTATATTATCTACAGTTTTGGGCAATATTGGGATTTATTATCCACTTTTATATTATTTTTGGGACTAACCTATTAACCGGAGGCCCAACCCAGATTTGCTGTTTTATGCCTATTTCAGTGTTTTGAAGAAAAGGAATATCAGACGGAGTCGAAACGGAACGAAATCAACTAGAGAAGTTATTTTTGGAAGGAAAGCCACCGGATAGACTTGGACTCTACATCAGAAGATACGGGAGCTGGCCACGAGGGTGGGGGCGCGCCCACCCCCTTAGGGCGCACCCCCTGCCTCGTGGGGCCCCCGAAGCTCCACCGACGTAACCATTGCACCCATATATACCTACGTATCGTAAAACTTCCAGAACAGAGATTAGATCGGGAGTTCCGCCGCCGCAAGCCTCTGTAGCCACCAAAAGTCAATCGGGACCCTGTTCCGGCACCCTGCCGGAGGGGGGATCCCTTATCGGTGGCGATCTTCATCATCCCGGCGCTCTCCATGACGAGGAGGGAGTAGTTCACCCTTGGGGCTGAGGGTATGTACCAGTAGCTATGTGTTTGATCTCTCTCTCTCTCTCTCTCTCTCTCTCTCTCTCTCTCTCTCTCTCTCGTGTTCTTGATTTGGCACGATCTTGATGTATCGCGAGCTTTGAAATTATAGTTGGATCTTATGTTTCTTCTCCCCCTCTTCTCTCTTGTAATGGATTGAGTTTTCCCCTTGAAGTAATCTTATCGGATTGAGTCTTTAAAGATTTGAGAACACTTGATGTATGTCTTGTCGTGCGTATCTGTGGTGACAATGGGATATCACGTGATTCACTTGATGTATGTTTTGGTGATCAACTTGCGGGTTCCACCCATGAACCTATGCATAGGGGTTGGCACACGTTTTCGTCGTGATTCTCTGGTAGAAACTTTGGGGCACTCTTTGAGGTTCTATGTGTTGCTTTGAATAGATGAATTGAGATTGTGTGTTGCATATTGTATAATCATGCCCACAGATACTTGAGGTGAGGTGTTATTCTAGTACGAACTCTAGGGTTGTTTGTGACACTTATAGGAATAGCCCAACGGATTGATTGGAAAGAATAACTTTGAGGTGGTTTCGTACCCTACCATAATCTCTTCGTTTGTTCTCCGCTATTAGTGGCTTTGGAGTGACTCTTTGTTGCATGTTGAGGGATAGTTATGTGATCCAATTATGTTATTATTGTTGAGATAACTTGCTTTAGTGAAAGTATGAACCCTAGGCCTTGATTCCTATCATTGCAATACCATTTGTGCTCAGTTTTACCACTTGCTACCTTGCTGTTTTTATATTTTCAGTTTACAAAAACCTATATCTACCATCCATATTGCACTTGTATCACCATCTCTTCGCCGAATTAGTGCACCTATACAATTTACCATTGTATTGGGTGTGTTGGGGACACAAGAGACTCTTTGTTATTTGGTTGCAAGGTTGCTTGAGAGAGACCATCTTCATCCTACGCTTCCCACGGATTGATAAACCTTAGGTCATCCACTTGAGGGAAAATTGCTACTGTCCTACAAACCTGTGCACTTGGAGGCCCAACAACATCTACAAGAAGAAGGTTGTGTAGTAGACATCAACCAACTGGCTGGTTCATTGATATTCTCTAAACTCGACTTAAGGTTGGGTTACCACCAGATCCGTGTTCGTGAAGAGGATATTCCAAAGACCGCCTTCATCACTCATTATGGTTTTTATGAGTACACCATCATGTCTTTTGGCTTGACCAATGCTCCAGCCACATTCTCCAGTCTGATGAACTATATATTCATGGATTACCTTGACAAGTTCGTCGTAGTCTATCTGGATGATATTTTGGTATATTCGAAGAATAAAGAAGAACATGCTGAACATCTTCGTCTTGTTCTAGAGAAGCTTCGAGAGCATCAACTTTATGCCATGTATTCCAAGTGCAAATTCTGGCTTCCCGAGGTCACCTACCTTGGTCATGTTATCTCCAAGGATGGTATTGCTGTCAACCCAGAGCGCGTTTAGGCTATTCTTGACTGGACCCCTCCGAAGACTGTCAAGCAAGTCAGAAGCTTTCTCGGACTAGCCAGCTATTGTCGCCGCTTTGTCGAGAACTTCTCGAAGATTGCCAAGCCACTGACCAATCTGCTTCACAAGGGCGTTAAGTTTGATTGGACATACAAATATCAGGAAAATTTCCAGGTACTCAACGACAAGCTGACTTCTGCCCCAGTGCTTGCTCCCCCTGATTCTCGCAAGGACTTCGTCATCTATTGCGATGATTCACGACAAGGATTAGGCTGTGTCCTAATGCAAGAGCACAGAGTGATTGCTTATGCCTCACGTGAAGTGCGTCCTCACGAAGATAACTGCCCAGTTCATGACCTCGAGCTTGCTGCGGTTATCTTTGCACTGAAGCTATGGTGATAGTACCTTCTCGGTAATCGTTGCAAGATCTTCACCGATCATCAGAGTCTGAAGTACCTGTTACTCAGCCAGATCTGAACCTCCGTCAGCAGCGATGGATGGAAGCTATTGGTGACTATAACCACGGTATATCCTATACCCCTGGCAAGGCTAATGTAATGGCCGATGCCCTGAGCCACAAGTCTTATTGCAATACTCACATGGTCTACAAAGCTCAACCCCGCCTTTATGAAGAGCTGTGCAAGCTGAACCTTCAACTAGTTCCATAGGGTTCTCTGAATAACCTTGTCCTGGAACCAACTCTTCTGAAAGCTATTAAGTCTGCACAAGCCAAAGATGCTCATGTTGATCTGATGAAAAAGGATCTTGCCTTAGAGAAATCCAGAGATTTCTCACTTGGCGAAGATGAAACCTTATACTTCAGAGATCGTATTGTAGTGCCCCGGTTCGAGCTTATGACAGAGAAGGTGATGAAAGAAGCGCATGACACCCCTCTCTCTATTCATCCGGGAAGTACCAAGATGTATCTAGACATTCGTCAGAAGTACTGGTGGTCTAATATGAAGCAAGACATTGCTTGATATATTGAAGAATGTGACGTTTGTCGTCGCGTCAAAGCAGAACATCAGAAATAGTCTGGACTTCTACAACCGCTTCCGATTCTTGAATGGAAGTGGGATAAGATCCAAATGGACTTCGTCACTGGCCTTCCCAAGTCTCAAAAAGGTAACGATGCTATCTTTGTCGTCATCGACCAATTCTCGAAGGTTGCTCACTTTCTGCCAGTCAAGGAGACTATCACTGCTAGTCAATTAGCAAACTTGTATATCTCTAGAATTGTGTCACTCCACGGCATTCCGAAGGAGATCAATTCAGATCGCGGAAGTATTTTCACTTCGAAGTTCTGGGATAGTTTCCAAGAGGCAACGAGAACTCATATTACCTGGAGCACTGCTTATCATCCCCAAACCCATGGCCAAGTCGAGCGAGTCAACCGAATTCTTGAAGACATGCTTTGGACTTGCGTTATTTATTTTGGCAAGAAGTGGGAAGAATCTCTCCCTTATGCGGAGTTCTCTTATAACAATAGCTGTCAAGACATCTTGAAGATGGCACCGTTTGAAGTGCTTTATGGACGTAAGTGCCGAACCCTTCTGAATTGGTCAGAAACTGGGGAACGGACGCTCATTGGTCCAGACATTATTCAACAAGCTGAAGAGCAGGTTCACATTGTCCGGGATAATCTCAAGGCGGCCCAGTCCCGCCAGAAGAGCAACTATGACCGGAAACACTGGGTTCAACTTATCGACCTGGTGAACAAGCTTATCTGCGTGTCACTCCTTTGAGAGGCACTCCTCAGTTCAGATTCAAGGGCAAGCTAGCCCCACGCTACATTGGTCCTTTCCGCATTCCCTCCCGTCGTGGACTAGTGGCTTATCAATTGGAGTTTCCACCTCACCTCTCTCATGTCCATGATGTCTTCCACGTGTCGCAACTTTGTCGATGCTTCAAGGATCCAGAGCGTGAAGTGGATCCAGAATTGATTGAAGTTCAAGATGATCACACATACAAAGAGCATCCGATCCGCATTCTTGAAGAAGCTAAACGTCGAACCTGCCAGAAGGTTACCAAGTTCCTCAAGGTGCAATGGTCGAATCATACTAAAGATGAAGCCACTTGGGAACGCGAAGATAACCTCCGGGCTGAATACCCCGACCTGTTCCCTTCTACCTCTTAATTCTCGGGACGAGAATTTCTTATAGAGGAGGAGAGTTGTAACACCCCGGTGTAATGATGCTACACTAATCCCCGAGATCAAGCTAATCATTTTGCTATAACAGTGCTTAGTCACTTTAATCAATATTCCATTTCAAATTCCAGTTGAATTCAATTTCAATTTCTGAGTGACATTCAAAATTGCTCAAACATGAAAACTAAAAATGTTCATCATGTGCCAAATAATCCAGAACTAATATTGGTGGTGAACAAGCATTTTTTGCAAAGGGTTTAAGTGGCCTAAACTACTTAAAACAGCGACCTAAGCAATAAATTAAATGCCTTCTTAATTTATAAAAATTGCAAACTGTTTCAAAAGCCTCACAATCTTTTTGTGGCAGTGCACAATAATTCTATGAAATTGTTTTGGCCAGTGGCATATTTTTGAAAAGTCAATTGTGGCTATAAGAAAAGGCAAAAGTTGCTAAAAATTAAAAAAGAAGAAAAGGAAAAACAAAGGGGTGGGAGAGCCCCTGTCCTTCCTGGCCTTCCCATGGGCCTCGGCCCATCCCAGCAGGCCGACCACACTCCCCCCCGGTCGCCTCCTCCCCCTCACAGTGTTCCCGACCCGAGTCGCTACAAGAGCCGTCCCCGCCGGACCCGCCTCACGGGCGACGCCCGGGCGAGGGGATAAGGCCTGCGCCTCCTCGCCTCCTCGATCCCCGCGTCCACTTGCACCACCCCACTCCCCTCTCCCACTCCGCCTCTCCCTCTTCCCATCACGTCTCCTTCCCTTCCCCTCGCCGAGCGTGTTCACGGCCGGCCAACTCGTCCCGCCATGGCCACCGTCGACGCCACGTCCCCGGAGCGAGTCCTGGGGATCAGTGGGCTTCTTCTTCGTCAACCTCATGCAGCCATCGGGGCTGGGGCGCGTTGCACATGCCTCACCGAGCTCTCTCCCTCTCCATCGAAGCGCCAGATCCCTTTCGTCCACATCTCCGGTCGTCGCTGCCCTTCTTTGTCTCCGGCGCCGTCTCTGCTGCTACTAAACCTACAAGGGCCACCGTGCGTGCCGCAAGGTGAGCACCTCCCTCTCCTCCCCCTACTCCCTTGTCATTTCCTATGCCCGTAGGCCATCGTTGCTGCCGTGGCCGAATTCGCCGCCACTACCGAGCCTCTCCGTATCGGCCACCACCGGCCGAGCTCGCTTTCGAGCACGACTTCATGCCCATAGTGCTGCCAGGAGGCCTGCCAGCCATCCACGCCTCCTCCCGTGCCTCCTAGCGCGATCCCTGTCCGCGCCCGAAGCCGCCGTCGCCGCCTTTGCTCATCGTCGGCGCCCCTCCGACCATCCCCGCCCCTGCTGCTTGCTCCATCGGATGCGCTGCATCGCCAGCTAGCTGTAGCCGTGAACCGCGCGCGTTTTGGTGCCCCATAGCGCCGAAACCACCTTCGCCCGAAGTTCGGCGCTGCCCGCGGTGGTCGCCGTCAACGTTCCCCGTCGCCTCAGCCGCTCCTGCCGATGTCGTTCGACGCGTCTTCGTCTCCGCGTTCGAACGCGACCGACCGCGTTCGTTTTGATGGTCTGTGGACGAATCCTGCGCGTCGCCGCCATCTCTTGTGGTCACCGGCATTGCTCCGGCTGCCGTGTTGACCTGGCGCCGACGTGGCCCCGTGGGGCCCACCCCAGTGAGGCTGCCACAGGGCCCTGACGCCCCATTTGACCACGTTGACTCTGGTCAACGCAGTTGCTATTCACCCCTCTGTATGACATGTGGCTCCTTTATGCTAATTAGGCTAATTAAACATTTTTATAAATAAAACTAATTAGTTAACCTAACCAGTCACTCACATGTGGGGCCTAGTAGCTAAATAATCCCTAGATTAGTTTGAAATAAACTCTGTTACGTAAGAGAGGCTGACTGGTGGGACCCACTGGTCAGTTTGACCAGTCAGCGGGTCTGCTGACTTGCTGATGTCGTGCTGACACTCTGCTGACGTCATAATTTCTTTTCTGTTAATTTAAATAATTCCAGAAAATATTTTAATCTTTGAAAATTCATAGAAAATAAACCGTAACTCGTATGAAGGTGTTTTCTATATGAAAGTTGCTCAGAAAAATCCAACGAATCCAAATATGCGGTCCGTTCATCAGTCACATGCCCCTAGCTTGCTGAACATGGAACATTCCCCCTTCGGTCATTTGTTTGACACAGGTCCGGAACCGGGAACACCTTCCCGGTTCAAGTCCCCTTCACCTATAACGTCTAGGACTGCGTTAGAACACGTCTAGCTATGCCTGTTGTCCTGTTATACACTTGCTTGCTATGTATTTATTGTTTCTCCCCCTCTTCTCTTTGGTAGACCCCGTGGCGGCTGCCGATGCCGCTGTGATCGACTACGTCACCGACGACCCCTCCTTCTTTTCTTAGCAACCAGGCAAGCCCCCCCTTTGATAATCCCGATATCGCCCATTCCATTCTCTCATGCTTGCATTAGATTTTGCTGTTGTTACTGTTTGCTCCTATTCTGATGCATAGCCTGCTTTTGTAACCTGCTCATTGTTACCTACCTGCTTATCCTAAACTGCTTAGTATAGGTTGGTTAGTGATCCATCAGTGACCCCCACCTTGTCCTTGTTGCCCCTACTTCATCATTGAAGACCCGATCAACGGGATCAAAGACCAGGCCCCAGCACCGCACATCACTTTCCCCTTAGTTGCTCGACACTACTGGGTTACTATCGAGTGCCGAGGGTGAGACCTCTACAACACTTCTGATGTTAACCCTGTAGTGTAGCTATTCGGTCATGGTCATCGGGGGTGATTCCGCCTTAACCACTTCTGATACGACTCTGTCGTGCAACCCTCA
The DNA here is from genome assembly GCA_032464435.1 of Aegilops umbellulata. NCBI lineage: Eukaryota > Viridiplantae > Streptophyta > Magnoliopsida > Poales > Poaceae > Aegilops > Aegilops umbellulata. The sequence goes on along the minus strand of CP136060.1, from coordinate 641,520,869 downwards.
AGTGTGAACCTCGGGGGTGGTTCCTCTTACGTTCACCTTGATGATTACATCGAGTGGAATTCACCGAGGGTGATTCCTCAGGTTTTCCTCTTGATGTTTGGACACACGGATACTTGGACTTTACAACTGTTGCTTGGAAGCGCGGGACGACCCTGAGGGGTACCCGCGAGTGATGTGGAGACGGGTTGACCTGGAGGGTGTCTGCGAGATAATTACGAGGCGCGGCCGGGCATTCCTAGCCCTTGCCACAAGTCCTCAAGATGGGGCAACGGGGTCACATCTTTCGTGAGTCTCGGCTTGTTACCGCGTTCTCCTAATCCGCTATGATTTAAATATTTGATCCGAGGGGCCTCTGGCCTGATAGCACTAACCATCACGTGGGCATAGTATGGGCGTTCTACGTTGTATGCATCGGCCAAAGCTTAATAGACGTCAGCGACTGAGCGGCGCGCGCCGGGTTGGACTGGTAAGCACCTGCCTTTTGTAAGGAGGTAGCTAGGTCTGCTCACCAGACGTGTTCGCAACGTGCAGGAGTTCCCGGGGAGATGGCCCATGACCCCTGGGGGCATAGGTTTAGTTCGGCGTGCTGACCTCTCTATTAAGCCTAGGTCGCGCTGCGTATTGTTTGGCCGAGGCCGGGCATGACCCAGGAAAGTGTGTCTGGCCAGAGTTAAACGAGCATGGTGGGTAAGTTGGTGCACCCCTGCAGGGAAGAAAACATCTATCGATAGCCTGTCCTATAGTAACGGACACTTGGAGTTGTATTCCGATCCATACAACTAGAACTGGATACTTGAGATGAGACATGGATAGTATGGCTCTGGGATTGCTTTCTCGCAGGGAGTCGAGAAAGGATCTCTGGCCGAGGTTGGTAACACTACTACTACTTTACTTTATGCTACTCTATTCCCTCCTGTTGCTGCAAGATGGTGATTTCCAGAAGATGCTAGTCTTCAATAGGACTAGGTTCTCCCCTCTATTCTGGCATTTCTGCAGCCCTGTCCACATATACAACCTTCCTTTGATAATGTTGCATATGTAGTGTAGATCCTTCCTTGCGAGTACGTTGGATGAGTACTCACGGTTGCTTTGCTCCCCCTTTTCCCTCTTTCTTCTTCTTTCCGGTTGATGCAACCAGATGTCGGAGCCCAGGAGCCAGATGCCACCGCCGATGCCTGCTACTACGTGGAGACCGCTGACGACCAGGAGTAGTTAGGAGGCTCCCAGGCAGGAGGCCTTGCCTTTTGATCGTTGTTGCTTTTGTGCTAGCCTTCTTAAGGCAAACTTGTCTAACTCATGTCTGTACTCAGATATTGTTGCTTCCGCTGACTCTTGTGTAATAGAGCTTATGTGTTCGAGCCCTCGAGGCCCCTGGCTTGTAATATAAAGCTTGCATTATTTTAATTTGTGTCTAGAGCTGTGTTGTGATATCTTCCTGTGAGTCCTTGATCTTGGTCATACACATTTGCGTGTATGATTAGTGTACGATTGAATCGAGGGCGTCACAGGACAGTTGGGCCTCGTCCAGTAGAGCTTGACTGTGTGCATCACGCGCATGGCACACCCGCGAAACTGCTCCATCTCCATCTATCTCCACTTATCGTAAATTCCATCCATGCCATGCATCATCAAGATATTATGTTGGTGTTGTTCTACTTCATCGGGGACGCCAACTCTGCCAACGAGGTGCTCGAGCCTGGCCACCACATCATTGGGATCGAGGTTGACATGGCCGTCGGCAACAATGATGAGGCGACAGATAGGCTGTCTCATAATTGAATCACAGAGGACCTCTGCCCATTCCTGGCAGGGCATCAGGCTCTCGATGAGCACCTGTGATAGCGGCTCTTCGGGTGGGCTATCAATCAGGCCGCCTAGCAGGTCTGGATCTTTTGCACGGTCGATGGAAAACTGCTCTTCACACTTCCTCTGCAATATGTCCATTGTGCGCCCAAGAAACGGCACAACCATGGAGCCTGCACCGGCCAATGAAGCTCTTGCTCTCCGACCTACTCCAGATCGTTCTCTTCATCGAAGATGTAATCCATGAAGGGGCTGATATCGAAGCTTTGGTTGCCTGGCATGCTTGCAATAATTAATGGTATATGGATGTGGACTAGATCTGTGCACATCGTTGCTATGGTGCATTGCCACCTGGGTCATATAGAGCTAGCCACAAGCTAGTGGCGGGAAACCGATGAAGAAAGCGTCAGGAAGTATTGCCATTGATTGCAGGACACCTGTATAATGCCATTAATTTCTGCATTGGGCATCTGTGTTGGTAGGTACAAGCTGGTATACGCATCTGCCGGCTTGGGGACGGCTATTCCATGCGTGTTCAACTACTATAAGCATATGGTTGCTCGCCGTTGATGCGGTCACGACGCGCTCTGCTCGCGTCCCTCCGCGAGCGCTCTACCAGCGGTTGGGCCGGCACACGATCATGTTGCGGGCCCCATATGCATGCGGTTGTGCCATGCACATCGCCTTGATGTTGTTACATGTGGCATGATGGAGTTATGGGCTGCAAAAACTGCCATCTAGATGTGCCGATATTCCAGGTCGTCCGGCCTCCCCATTTATTCCTACATCCATTATAACCTTAGTCTCTTCAATCTTTTGATTGTGCCACACAACACAACAAGCACACCCACGACGACAAATACACAGAGGATATCTAGCAGCGCTCGAATGGAGTTCAGCGTGCATCATGTCGACACCCACATGAGGGAGAAGGACCTATCAGTGGTGTACACTAACGATAGGTAAATACGCTCGGCCCAGTACTAAACTTTAGCATTAAAGCCAGAGTCCTACTTTTCATGAATGTTCAGGAAGAAGAGAATCCCTAAGTTAGAATTGAATGCCATCCCATTTCCTAAAGAAAGATATTTCCAATATACGTGAATCACGACCGGCGCGGCGGAGGACTCCATCAACATCATGGAGCAGTTGCTTGGTGAGGATGACAAGTTCAAAGTGGTACACCGGCAGTCATCCCAGGAAAGATCATAAGGTTTCCATCGCCCAGTTGTGCCTGCACCATCACGTCCTCGTCTACCACTATTTCATGGACACAAGGCCTTGCGTGCATTTCGCCAAGTTTGTTAACAACCCCGACTATAAGTTCATTATGGTGGACACCAGCAACAATGTAAAAGCGTTCAAGGTTTCGGGCTTGGCCTGCAAGAAGCTTGTCGACATCCATGGCCACTACAGGGTCAAGGGCAGCAAGAAGGAGAAGGACCCCATGTTGACCTCGCCTCAGCCATCATCGACCCCTAATATGAAAACATGAAGGAGCATGCCAAGAAAAATCCTGCAGCTTGGCACGGGACCTGGATGCAGAGACTAGATGAAGCTCAACTCAAATTCACGGCTGAGAACATGTACACATGCTACGAGATGCATAGGAGGATCGTTGACATGAGGGAGTGCCTCCTTCCTGTAATCGACGAGGGATCAAGCCACCAACACAGCAGTGGCGGCAAGCGTCACAAGACGAAGTAGATGATTGGTTATCCTAGTTAATTATGCATGTAATTGTTTGCTTTGGTGTGTGGAAATGTCATGTGTGTACTAGTAACTTATGTAATTGGATGTTTAATTTGGTTATGCAATCATGTCCTTAAAAGTATATATGTTGTTATTCTGTAGATAAAGCATAGATGTTGTGCAGACTAAGCGAATCACATCGCATACAGATCAAACTACGGAACCCGTCGATGATGATTTCTTCAATCGCTGACAATCATTTACCATCAAACATCAGACCAAAACACACACAACTTATTTGGAGGAATCGTCTGTGTTATTGTCGTTCTTCCCACACAATTCTGATTACTGGCCTATTTGCGTGTATCACACACATCTTGCTAAGCCAAATCAATTCCGATGTTTTGGCTCATCGCAAACAGTTCATTTGAGTGAACTGTAAGCCTTCTATCGCACACACCTTCATCTGGCGGACTGATACGTCTCCGTCGCATCTATAATTTTTGATTGTTTCATGCCAATATTATACAAATTTTACGTACTTTTGGCAACAATTTATATGATTTATTGGACTAACCTATTGATCCAGTGCCCAGTGTCAGTTCCTGTTTGTTGCATGTTTTTTGTTTTGCAAAAAATCCATATCAAACAAAGTCCAAACGCGATAAAAATTTACGGAGAATTATTTTGGAATATATGTGATTTTTGGGAGGTGGGATCAATGCAAACGGGGCCCCACAACCCCCAAGATACACCAGGATGCGCCAGGGGGTGCCAGGCGCGCACATGTGCCTTATGCCCTCCTTGTAAGGCGGTTGGGGCCCTTCTTCTGGCGCAAGAAAGATAATTTATGGAAAAAATTGTGTAAAAATTCCAGCGTAATCGAGGTTATGGATCTCCCAGAATTTAAGAAACCGTGAAGGGCCACATCTGGGGAACGCAAAGCAGAAGAGAATAGAGAGGGAGATCCAATCTCGGAGGGGCTCTTGCCCCTCCGCCGCCGTGGAGGCCATTGACCAGAGGGGGAACTCTCCTCCCATCTAGGGGGAGGCCAAGGAAGAAGAAGGAGGGGAGCTCTGCCCCCTCTCTCCCGGTGGCGCTGGAGTGCCGCCGGGGCAAGGATCATGATGGCGATCTACATCAACAACCTTGCTACCGTCAACACCAACTTTCTCCCCCTCTATGCAGTGGTGTAACATCTTTTCTCCCCGCTGTAATCTCTACTTAAACATGGTGCTCAACTCCATATATTATTTCCCAATGATCTATGGCTATCCTATGATGTTGGAGTAGATCTGTTTTGTCCCGTGGGTTAATCGTGATCTTGGTTGGTATGATTGTATATTTTATTTATGGTGTTTTCCTACGGTGTCCTCCGTCTCACGCAAAGTTAGGGATCCCCGCTGTAGGGTGTTGCAATACGTTCATGATTCGCTTATGGTGGGTTGCGAGAGTGACAGAAGCTTAAACTCGAGTAAGTGGGTTGTTGCATATGGGATAAAGAGGACTTGATACTAATTCTATGGTTGGGTTTCACTACCTTAATGATCTTTAGTAGTTGCAGATGCTTGCTAGGGCTCCAATCATAAGTGCATATGATCCAAGTAGAGAAAGTATGTTAGCTCATGCCTCTCCCTCATGTAAAATTGCAAGAATGATTATCGGTACTTGTTATCGATTGCCTAGGGACAAATGACTTTCTTGTTATTACCTTGAAATTTATTCATAGTTTTATTCTCGCAAAGTACTCATAGTTTTATTCTTGCAAAATAGTTTCGTACTTGTTTTAGGTAAAGCAAACGTCAAGTGTGCGTATAGTTGTATCGGTGGTCGATAGAACTAGACAGAATATTTTTTCTGCGTTTAGCTCCTCATTGGGTTCGACACTCTTATTTATCGAAGAAGGCTACAAACGATCCCCTATACTTGTGGGTTACCACAGACCCTTTTTGTTGTTTTTGCTCATCGCAAATAGTTCATCAGAGTGAACTGTATGCTGTCTATCGCACACACCTTGATATGGCTGACTGTTTCTGTTGTGTTCCTGATAATCCCCAAGTGCAAGGAATCATCATAGCAATTTCCAAAGGTGGAAGTGATAAGTATGGAGTGTTGAACCCACAAGGAGCTAAAGGTAAGATCAATATTCTCTCAGGTCCTAGCCACCACTGATACGGTTCTACGTACACCGAAAGTTTGCTTCTATCTAGAAACAAGAAATAAAACTATGTTGTGGGTAGGAAGAGGATAGCACTACTAGGGAAAAGCCTAGCAGTAGCGCGGGTCTAAGGGCTATCAGTAGCGCGGGGCACCGCGCTACTCATACGGTGCTACAAATAACGTTTAGCAGTAGCGCATTTTGACACATGCTACTGCTATACCTACTTAGCAGTAGCGCTTCCCATACCAACACTACTCTAAGTGGTTTAGCAGTAGCACTTTCTTATCCAACGTTAAAGAGCGCTACTACTATATTTTCTCATATCTTTTTTTGCTACGTATTTGCGATGTTTTTGTATAGATTTTATACAATATTCTAATCATATCCTAAACATGCAATATTGTCGCGGGATATCCGTGGCCACCTATGGGACCGGATGGCCCCTTGCTGGTTCGGCAGGGGGACGTCGCGTTGCACAAAGAGCAGATCAGTGCACGGCAGCACGGAAGAAAGCACATGAGCAATTTACCCAGGTTCGGGCTGCCGCGAGGCGTAAGACCCTACTCCTACTTTGGTGGATTGATGATGGAATGAATGTGGTGGTCCGTAGTATACTTGCCCGGCAAGGGCTGCCTCGGTGCAGTAGCGACTACGCGCTTGTAGTGGCTTGGGCTTGTCAACTTTCTAACCCTCTAACCCCTCCTACGAGTGCCATGGGCCTCCTTTTATAGATCAAGGGGTCACCGCAGTGGCAAAGTGGTCATTATCCACTAATATGATAGCAAACAGTGCTATCGTACCTTAACTCTGCGGGCTGACAGGGTGCATTAAATGCAACACTTAGTGTCACATCACTGGCTGTCTAGCAAGGCCTGCCGGGCTATCTCGCCAGCTCCGCATCTGTTCTCTTGACACGTCGCGGGACGGGTGTCATCTATGAGTTTCTTCTGTAGGAGATGGCTGCCATGTGGCGAATGACTGCCAGTTAATCATCTTGCGGCTTGACACCGCACTAATTGACGACATGTGTCGTGCTTGAGTGGTTGGCGGGGTGGTTCAACCCCCGTGAGCCTCGGTTGGCCCCTTGAGGTTTTCCGTTTCTGCTTCATTAGTCTTGATTCCGGGACAGTTTCCAATTTCCCCGCGCGCGGTGCAAAGCCAATAGTGGTGGGGCCGCAGCAGTGATGGCCCATGAATGACTTTAACGCACGGGGTAGAAACCGCCGAATTAGTCTCCCCACATCGCGCTCTTATCCTTAGCCATGTATGCTACGTGCATCGCGCGGGGTAGGTAACGAAGGCGCGTGGCGCGGGAGAGCATCTTGAAGTGGGTCCGCCCGCCTTGAATTGGCGGAGGAGGGCGATGGTTGCCCATTGATGGAGCAGCTGCCCTTCCCTGCCCGGCCTATATAAGGAGGGGTGGAGGAGGGCGAAGTCATTCATCCCTGCATTCTTCCTCCTCTTCTCTTGATCTTTGCTTCCACTAGTGATGTTGAAGATAAGAGCCCGGGGCCAGCCCTTGGGCTTCTGCTTGGGGTCTCCCTTGGCCTCTTCCTGCAGGGGATGGACAGGGGCAAAGGAGTAATAAGGCACTTATATATTTTCAATCTTAAACTTGTAGGCAATCGCCAAATTTTAATTCAAATAATGTAATCTCCCAAGTCCATCTTTGTGTTCTGTAATGCTTGTACTTGTATCGGCATATGAATGAAAAAGATAAATCTTCCCGGGGACCCGTGCATGTGTACGTCCATGTAGAGGTGGAGTGCCTCTTTAATAAAAATAAACGAGTTACCCCAGCAGGATATCCTGCCGGAACGCTCTTTTGTCTGCCGGAGAGTTCTGTCTGCCGGGGAACAAACAAAGGGGCCAGCCCCTGCCAACTCCCTTTTACCAAAGGCTACTGCGACCGTCCTAATCGAAGCAATGTTCGAGTCATGGATGGGAGCACCTAACTCTCAAAGAGAGAGAGAGAGAGAGGCGAGGTTTACTTATGCAAAGTTATAGCTTTACAAAACACTAATGGACAAGAGGTAAACTTATCTGTTTGGCCTGCCGGGGATTGCTGTGCCATGCAATCTTCTCGTCCTTTGCCGAAGTCAAGTTCGCGGCAGGAACCTGCAACTCGATGTAGATGAGAATGAATGCAGGATGCAATCTTATCTATATGCATATGCAAATGCTCATGAAATGCTTATGCAGTGATCTGGGTGTGCTCGTGCATGCATGCAATCTTAGTTGGGGCCCCCCTACAGCGCTTCTTTATTTTCTCTTGCGCGGGGTCATCGCCCCGACTTGTACATGGGGTTACATGCAACTTCGGCAAGGCCATGTTCAATGGGTGGCTACTGGGCAGGGCCCGGCAGCCTCTGCGCCTTACGGGTAGAACTTTCGGAGATGCTCAATATTCCATGAGTTTTGCAACTGAGTGCCATCTCCGGTCTCCAGACGGACTACGCCAGGTCCGGTGACTCGTACTACCCGGTAAGGGCCTTCCCACTTCAGTGATAACTTGTGTGTACCCTTGGAGGACTGAACGCGCCTAAGGACAAGGTCACCTTCCTTAACACACTGGGCGTGAACCCTGCGGCTATGATAGCGACGCAGGGCTTGCTGGTAGCGTGCAGCACGCGTAGCAGCCCGGAGACGGTTCTCCTCGAGTAGCACAACGTCGTCACACCGGTGCTGATCCTTCGCTACTTCATCATAGGCAAGCACTCGAAGGGACCCGTAAATGAGTTCCGTGGGGATAACTGCTTCTGCCCCATAGACCAGGGAGAAGGGAGTCTGCCCGGTAGCTCGATTAGGTGTCGTTTTGAGGGACGAGAGAACTACCAGCAGCTCCTCAATCCACCGCCTGTCGTGCTTCTGCAGCGTATCAAAATTCCTTGTCAGGGTTCGCCCTCTCAGCTTGTCCATTGCTCCGGGGGTGTGCCACAGAAGCGAATGAGATCTTGCATCCGAGGGCATGAACGTATTGCATGAAGGCGTGGCTCGTGAACTGGGTGCCTTTGTTAGTGATGATCCTTGCCGGAACTCCGAAACGACACACCAATTCTTTTAAGAACATGATAGCTGACTGAGCAGTCACCTTCCTCACAATAGTCACCTTGGGCCACTTTGTAAACTTGTCGATGGCAACGAACAAGAATTCAAAGCCCCCGATTGCTCGGGGAAAGGGGCTGAGGATATCGAGCCCCCAGACCGAAAATGGCCATGATAAAGGGATTGTCTGAAGGTCTTGGGCAGGCAGGTGTGTTCTTTTGCAATGGAACTGGCAGGCTTCACATATCGTGACGAGCCCAACTGCATCTTGGAGGGCTGTGGGCCAATAGAATCCTTGACGGAAAGCTTTCCCAACTAATGCCCTTGATCCAATGTGTGAGCTGCACAATTCTGTGTGAATCTCAACCAACAGTTCCTTTCCATCTTCCCGGGAGAGACACTTCAATTTCACACCGTTGGGCCTTCTTCTGTACAGAGTGTCATCGACAAACTGATACATACTGGCCCTCTGGGCTACTTTCTCAACTTCATCTTGGTCGCCGGGAAGTTCTCCGGTTTGGAGGAAGCGGACGATGTGCCTTGCCCAAGTTGGAGCCTAGGGCTCGGCAACGATGACTAGCGGCACGTCCTCGCTTGCGGGAGCACCTGCCTCGTTCACGGGGTCCATAGGCCCGGCTGGAGGGGGCGGTCCGGCAGGTAGTGAGGAGTTGTTTTCGACAGGGTCTCTGCCGGGAGAGGATGGCTCTACCGGGAGAGGCTTACCGTAGTCTAACTTTCTCCTTTTCCGGCCATTGTGGCTGGTGATACGGAGGGTTCTGCGCAGCACACTTTGTCAGGTGACCAACTATGCTGTTTTCTGCACGGGGTACGTGCTTTGTTTGCAGCCCATCAAAGTGCTCCTCTAATCTCCTCATTTCCTCGACGTATGCTTCCATCAATGGGCTTTGATAATCCTTGTTGACTTGTCCCACCACAAGCTATGAATCTCCTCAAATGATTAACTTCTTGATTCCCAATCCTGCTACAATTCCGAGCCCGGCAAGGAGCCCTTCGTACTCAGCTGTATTGTTGGTGGCTTCTTCCCGGGAAAAGTGCATTTGGATGACGTACTTCAAGTGCTCCCCAGAGGGGGCAATAAGAAGCACGCCAGCTCCTACACCTTGTAGGGAAAAAGCACCATCAAAATACATAATCCATTCTTGGGGTGATTCCTTGCTGGGGAGAGTTGTTTCTATCACTTCCTCATCAGGGGTTGGTGTCCGTTCTGCAATAAACTCCGCCAATGCCCTACTCTGAATAGTTGAAGTGCTCTCAAACTTCAAAACAAAGGTGGATAACTCCAAACCCCACTCCACTATTTTGCCAGCAGCCTCAGGGTTTTGGAGTATCCTTTGCCACAGGAAACGAGTAACAACCGTAATCTCATGGGCTTGGAAGTACTGGTGTAGTTTCCATGAGGCCATGACGAGGCCAAAGATCAACTTTTGCACACCATAGTACCTCGATCTAGCCCCTTGCAAAAAGGAGCTAACGAAGTACACTGGGTGCTGCACTACTTTCTTCCTTGCCGCGTCCTTGGGGTTGCACTCGTTGCCGTGCTCACTGCTGTTCTGATCCCCTTCTGACCCTGCCGCGGTCTGGCCGCTCTCTGCTTCATCCACTTCTCGCTGTGCTACCAAAGTTGCACTGACCACTTGGTTGGTTGATGCCAAGTAAAGCAGTAACGACTCTTGAGGTTTGGGTGCCAAGGTGTGACGCCCTCGATTCAATCGTACACTAATAATACATGCAAATGTGTACGATCAAGATCAAGGACTCACGGGAAGATATCACAACACAACTCTAGACACAAATTAAAATAATACAAGCATAATATTACAAGCCAGGGGTCTCGAGGGCTCGAATACATAAGCTCGAATACACAAGAGTCAACTGAAGCAACAATATCTGAGTACAGATGTAACATCCCAAATTTTCAATTTGGAATGTTATACATTAGATTATCATTGCATATCATATTTTATTTGCTTTTGGTTTTGATCCTATAAGTTCTACGCAACTCAAGGACCCACGGAGAGAGTTGGGGATTTCCTTATTTTCGTATTTGAGTTTTCTCAAATTTTGAGAATAGGATCATTTGATTTTAATTATTTTATCTTCAATTATTTCTATTACAAAAATATGAGAGAGGGAATGAAATGACTTTCCCAAAATAGAGGAATATTTAGGATTTATTAATAAAATAAACAAGATTTTATTTCGGAGTTTTTCGCTATTTTATTTGAAATTAGGAAAAATGTGCGTTTTTCAAAATTGCATTTAGGCCCCAAATAAATGTTCACTTTGTCCGGCTTGATTTTAGAAGTCGGGAAAAATTTATTTCAGGATTTTTGGAGTCCATTTAGTATTTTTTTCGTTTGTTTTACTGCGCGAAACTATTTAAAAAAAATCCGAACCGACTACGGGCCGGGATCGCCCAGGACTCCGTCCGCCGGCCCCTTTAAATAGCGCCGCCCCGGGCCGCCCCAGCCCAGCCGCCACCCCGCGCCCCAAACCCTAGCCTCCGCCTCGCCTCGATCCGCGCAACGCCGCCGCCTCGATCCGCACTGCTGCTGCCGCCCGCGCTCGCCGCTGCTACCGCCGCCGCCGCCCGCCGCCGGAGCCGCCTCCGCCGCCACCGATTGTACCCCGAGGTTGACCCCGCCATTGGGAGATAATTAGCACCAAGAAGGATAGATCCATTGCAGCTTTCATCCAGGAGTTAAACCAGCACATTCGACGCTAGGAAAACCAGATGTGCGGGGACATGATGGAGTTGAAGAAAGCGAAGGCCAGAATTATCGAGCTAGAAGGAGAACTGAAGGCCACTCGCAAGGACTATATGGAGGAGATCGTCGCTCTAGTGAGATAGAACGGCGACCTAAAAGAGAAGATCAAAGAATTCATGGGGAATTCAGCACCTGGAGGAGAAGATGACGATTCCACTTGCCCGGAGAACTACATCATCATCGACGACACCGATCCCGATCCTAGTGATGATGACTTCGAAGACGAAGCTGGAGCAGATATCATGGAGTCTTCATCGGAGCAGTTTTTCTAGTAGACCACCGTAACAGTAGTAGTGTTCCACCATGTATATAGCATAGTCCAAGCACTTTTACGATAGTTCTAGACCGATTGTATGCCTTGTTTGATTGAATGAAGTGATTTTGTGTGCATTTGCCTCATGTGCATTTGGGTAGTGTTTTCTCTCTAGACCTCATTCTATTCTTAATTCTCATCTTTTCTAAACCCTCAGATGCCTCCGAGACGTGACAATGGATTGGCTTTCCCACCGGAGCTCACTCAGTTGATCCAGCAGCAGAATGCTTTGATGCAGTTGCTAGTCCAGCACCAGAATCAGGGGAACAACAACAACAACAACCCACCACCGCCACCACCTGTTGTTCACTTAACCCGTTTTCTTAGGATAAATCCGCCGGTGTTCTCCAGTAGCACTGAGCCGATTGTTGCAGATGATTGGCTCCGTAAGACAGGAAGGGAGTTGACCACAGCAGGATGCACAGATGCGGAAAAGGTGAAATTTGCCGCCCATCAGCTTGAAGGACCCGCAGCAGCATGGTGGGAGAATTTTATAGCCACTTACCCTGTAGACACTGTCACATGGGATCAGTTTCAGCAAGCCTTCCGTACTGCCCATGTTTCAGCAGGAGCTATGGCCATGAAGAAGCATGAGTTTCGCAACTTGCGCCAAGGAGGACGCACAGTTGGCCAGTATGTGGATGATTTTAGTAAGCTAGCACGTTATGCTCCAGATGACGTTGCTACGGATGCATCTAAACAGGAGAAGTTTCTGGAAGGACTGAATGATGAGTTGAGCATGCAGTTGATGGTAGCAAGCTTCAACAACTACCAGGAGTTGGTAGATCGTGCTCTTATGATTGAAGGGAAGCAGCAGCAGATTGAAAACCGCAAGAGGAAGTATGGACAAGGGAAGTACAATTCTGGAGCTCAGGAGAAGCCAAGTTTTACCCCTAAACTGGGAGGACCTTTCCAGCATACCCATGGAGGAAGTAGCTCGCACAACCATAATGGCCCTAAGAATGGTAATGGGAATGGAGGAAGCAACGACCAGAACCATACCACCCCATCAACCCCGGCCAAGAGAGACCTGAGCCAAGTCACCTGTTTTAAATGTCAGAAGACCGGACATTATGCGAATGAATGTCCTGAAGCTCATAATGGCAATGGAAGCTCTGGGAAGAAGCCGAACCCTTTCACCAGGGGACAGGTGAACCACGTTAACGTGGAGGAGGTTGAAGCTCAACCTGATGCAGTAATAGGTAAGTTCTTGGTTAAGTCATTTACTGCACCCGTTCTTTTTGATACTGGTGCATCGCATTCATACATCTCAAGGGGATTTGTGGATAAGTATAAACTGCCAACCCAAGCCCTTAGGTCACCCATGTTAGTAACCTCGCCTGGAGCGGAGTATATGGCTAGTCTGTGGTGTGATCGGTTACCATTAAGGATTGGTAACTATGTGTTTCCCTCGGACCTAATAGTATTGGAATCTCAAGGATTGGATGTGATATTAGGCATGGATTGCTTATCGAAGTATGAAGGGAACATTGAATGCGCTAGTAAGTCAATTTTGCTTACGACGCCAGAAGGAAGAAGGATCAAGTATGTATCCCGGCATGTGCCGAAAAGGACTCAAGCAAATCCCTTATCAGGAGTTGTGCAGGAAGAAGTATGAGTGGTAAAGGATTTTCCGGACGTATTTCCAGAAGAGTTGCCAGGCATGCCACTGGATAGAGATATTGAGTTTTTGATTGAGCTTTTGCCAGGCACATGGCCAATATCTAAGATACCATACCGGATGCCCGAAAAAGATTTGGAGGAAATTAAGAAGCGGATTAAGGAGTTACTGGATAAAGGTTATATTCGCCCAAGTTCCTCGCCTTGGGGATCGCTAGTACTTCTAGTGGAAAAGAAGGATGGATCATTAGGAATGGTTGTTGATTATCGTGGACTAAATGAAGTAACAATCAAGAACAAGTACCCACTACCGATGATCAATGATCTGTTTGACCGATTGCATGGAGCTAAGGTATTTTCTAAAATCGATCTGCGATCGGGGTACCATCAGTTGAAGATTCGAGAGCAGGACATACCAAAGACAGCTTTTACCACCAGGTACGGGTTGTATGAGTATACCATTATGTCATTTGGTCTGACTAACGCGCCTGCCTATTTCATGAACATGATGAACAAGGTGTTTATGGAATTTTTGGACGAGTTCGTCGTAGTATTCATTGATGATATTCTGGTTTACTCGAAGAATGAAGAGGAACATAAGGAGCATTTGCGATTTGTACTTGAGAAGCTCAGAGAACATCAGTTATATGCCAAGTTCAGCAAGTGTGAGTTTTGGTTGAAGGAAGAAGGATTCCTCGGACACGTTATATCCGGAGAAGGAATAGCAGTTGATCCCACAAAGGTTATCACTGTGACAAATTGGGAAGCACCAACAACAGTTGGAGAGATCCGGAGTTTCCTGGGACTCGCAGGATACTACCGGAGATTTATTGAGAATTTCTCGAAGATTGCAAAACCTATGACGGAGTTGTTGAAGAAGGACACCAAGTTCATATGGACTGAGGAATGTGAGGCCAGTTTCCAGGAGTTGAAGAAACGTTTGGCTACCTCACCAGTGTTGATTCTACCAGATCAGAATAAGGATTATGAGGTGTATTGTGACGCTTCACGTCGAGGACTTGGAGCAGTACTTATGCAGGAGGGAAGAGTTGTTTCGTATGCTTCACGACAACTGAAACCTCATGAGTTGAATTATGCCACCCATGATTTGGAGTTAGCAGCCGTAGTACATGCATTGAAGACTTGGAGACATTTCCTCATTGGAAACCATTGTGAGGTGTAGACGGATCACAAGAGTTTGAAGTACATTTTCACGCAGAAGGAGTTAAATCTCAGACAAAGGAGATGGTTGGAGCTCATCAAGGATTATGATATGAGATTGCATTATCATCCCGGAACGGCTAATGTAGTAGCTGCCACATTGAGCCGTAAGAGCCATGTCAATACACTAATGACGAGAGATTTACCGAAGGAGTTAGCCGAGGATCTTCGTGAGCTATGTTTGGAGATAGTACCGAGAGGCTATGTAGCAGCACTGGAGATTCAGTCTACCGTGATGGATAGGATCAGAGAAGCTCAGAAGACTGACAAGGAGATTGCCTCTATAAAGGAGAAAATGAACAAAGGGAAGGCTAAAGGATTTCGTGAGGATGAGCACGATACCCTATGGTTTGAAGACCGTGTCTATGTGCCAAATGACCCGGAGATCAGGAAGTTAATTCTGCAAGAGGCCCATGATTCACCATATTCGATTCACCTAGGAAATACCAAGATGTATTTGGATTTGAAGGATACTTTCTGGTGGACCGGAATGAAGAAGGATATTGCGGAGTACGTAGCAGTTTGTGATGTATGTTAGAGAGTAAAGGCAGAGCATCAGAAGCCAGCAGGATTGCTACAGCCATTGTCGATACCTGTATGGAAGTGGGATAAGCTAGGCATGGATTTTATCACAGGATTACCTAGGATCCGTTCAGGCTATGACTCGATTTGGGTTGTAGTTGATCGATTGACAAAGGTAGCTCATTTCATCCCAGTAAAGACCACATACACCAGTGCTAAGTTGGCAAAGATATACATGACCAGATAGTATGTCTGCATGGAGTTCCGAGGAGTATCGTATCAGATAGAGGAACCCAGTTTACCTCAAAGTTCTGGAGTCAGTTGCACGAAACTTTGGGTACCAGGCTGGTGTTCAGCACAGCTTTTCATCCGCGGACAGATGGACAGACCGAGAGGGTCAAACATATTTTGGAGGATATGCTGAGAGCCTATGCGCTAGATTATGGATCTAGTTGGGACCACAATTTGCCATATGCAGAGTTCTCTTACAACAATAGCTATCAATCCAGTTTGAAGATGGCCCCTTTCGAAGCTTTGTACGGAAGGAGGTGCAGGACACCGTTGTCGTGGGACGAAGTTGGATACCGCCAGTTGTTTGGACCTGATTTGATTAAAGAGTCTGAACAGAAGGTGAAGTTGATTCGCCATAGGCTCAAGGTAGCCCAGTCCAGGCAGAAGAGCTACGCATATTCTAAACGCAAGGAGACAGTTTACGAAGTCGGAGACCGAGTCTATCTTCGAGTATCTCCACTTCGGGGAGTTAAGCATTTTGGTGTTAAGGGAAACATAGCGCCACGTTTTGTAGGACCATACCGAGTTTTGAAGCGTATGGGAGAAGTGGCCTACAAGTTGTAATTGCTCGAAGGATTGTCAGGAGTTCATGATGTGTTCCACGTTTCCCAGTTAAAGAAGTGCCATGCGGAGATGGCTGACATGCCACTAAGAGATACCGTGCCGTTGGAAGCGATTCAATCGGACAACGATTTGACCTATGAAGAGAAACCAGTTAAGATTCTCGAGTATGCCAGTCGAGTCACCCGCAGCAAGGTTATCAAGTTTTGCAAAGTTTAGTGGAGCCACCACACCGAGGATGAAGCCAACTGGGAGCGAGAGGAAGATTTGCTGAAAGACCACCCTCACCTATTTTCTAGCCAACCCAAATCTCGAGGACGAGATTCATCTTAATGGGGGTAGGTTTGTAACATCCCAAATTTTCAATTTGGAATGTTATACATTAGATCACCATTGCATATCATATTTTATTTGCTTTTGGTTTTGATCCTCGAAGTTCTACGCAACTCAAGGACCCACGAAGAGAGTTGGGGATTTCGCTATTTTCATATTTGAGTTTTCTCAAATTTTGAGAATAGGATCATTTGATTTTAATTATTTTATGTTCAATTACTTCTATTACAAAAATATGAGAGAGGGAATAAAATGACTTTCCCAAAATAAAGGAATATTGAGGATTTAATAATAAAATCAAACAAGATTTTATTTCGGATTTTTTCGCTATTTTATTTGAAATTAGGAAAAATGTGCGTTTTCCGAAATTGCATTTAGGCCCCAAATAAATGTTCACTTTGTCCGGCTTGATTTTAGAAGTCGGCAAAAATTTATTTCAGGATTGTTGGAGTCCGTTTAGTATTTTTTTCGTTTGTTTTACTGCGCGAAACTATTTTTTTTTTGAAAAATCCGAACCGACTACGGGCCGGGATCGGCCAGGACTCCATCCGCCGGCCCCTTTAAATAGCGCCGCCCCGGGCCGCCCCAGCCCAGCCGCCGCCCCACACCCCAAACCCTAGCCGCCGCCTCGCCTCGATCCAAGCGCCGCCGCCGCCACCGCCCGCTGTCGCCGCCCGCCGGAGCCGCCGCCGCCACCACCGACCGCACCTCAAGGTTGACCCCGCCGCCGTTTTTTAAGAAAAACCGTTGGGTTTTTCCGTCGGTTTTTTAGATCCGTTTTTTTATTAGATCGGTTTTTTCTGGTTCAGTTTAATTAGCGAGCGTTCGCTCGTTCGTTCGTTTTAACGAACGCGTTCATCGTTTAGATCCAGATAACGAACGTTCGTTCGTTAATCCGTTCGTCGTTTTTGTTTTTCTCGGATTTTCCGCGATTATTTCTGATCGCGATTTCTGATCCGATTTTCATTTTAGTATAACTGTTCGCTCGTTTATTGGAATCAGGCGATTCAAGCGCCTGGAGTTTCGTCTCGAAACCCTCTTTCCATTTAACCAACTTAAACAAGTTTTTTGCTTCTGTAAAATTTGACTTAGGTCCAGATTAGTAAACGAAGCTTCTTTCTTTCGCCGTTTGACTTTCGTTGCTTTGTTCGATTTCGTTCTTTTGGCAAACCGGAGTTCTTAAGTTGAACTTTTTGGTTGGATCTCTTATTTGAGTTTTACCTGTGCATTAGTTGAGTAATTATTGTATGCTTGTTTGGTTGTTTGCGATAGAGTACCCGGAGTGCGCCACCTGTTACTTCGAATCTCTAGGTTTCGCGGATCGTCAGCAAGGCAAGTAACACTTTGATCATACCTCTTACTACCCAGTTTTACTGCATTAGATCAATCCTCAAACATTGCATGATTAGGATATAATCAAATTGTGGGACGGGAAGTAGTTGAGGTAGTACCTATTACCTGTTTCAATATCAAACCCTTGGAAGTTACTTCTATGTTTGCTTATTATGCCATGCTATGCTAGTAGACGTGGATTGGGTGAGTGTTATCCATGACAAATGTGATATTGTTAATTAATGGTTTATCTAAGGTGGCAACTTAAACACACATCTGGGTGGATTGAGCTTCCTGGGTATTCCAGGATTGTCTGGTTTTTTATGGACCGCCACCCAGGCTCAAAGGGATCATGAGATTATTCATACTAGAATTTTCCGTGTGCAGCCACAAGCTACTATGAGCTCTAGCATAGTTGACTAAGTCGTGCGAACTCTTACATTGGTAGACTAGTAGATGTAGGGGATGTAGGTGGTACGGTCTACCCGATAGTAAGGTGCTAGCGCTTCTGAAAGACTATGTCTCGGTCATCCGTTTCTCAAACACCATGTAGTGCGAGAAATCCAACGGAGGCGATCGAGTCTTGTGGGGAAAAGTGTGCAACCTCTACAGAGTGTATAAACTAATCATGATTAGCCATGTCCCCGGTTATGGACATTTTGAGTATCTAGTATTTGGATTATCATGTGAATCTCATCATGTTACTATTTAATTAATTGTGTTGGGTTTTAATGATGATGCTTAATTGCGATTGAGGATGCTGCCAACCATTCTCAATGTTTAACAACCACCATGATAGTTAAATAAAATTTATTCCTTTGCAGTAGGGAAAAATTGGCTTTACGCAAAACTATAACCATAGAGCTTTCCACCAGCCATATATGCATGTAGTATAGCTTTACTCTTTCATTACTCTCTATGTGTTACATTGCCAGCATATTCCATGTGCTGACCTGTTTTCGGGCTGCAACATTTCATGTTGCAGACTTTTCAGACGATGAGTAAGGTGCCTTTAGGTCGTGGTTCTATACTCAGTGATGCCGTTGGAGTTGATGGACTTGCTTATCTTCCAAGTCTTCCGCTGTTATCGTTATTAGATGGCCTTAAGCCATATTTATTGTAATAAGTTCTCTTTTGAGACATTCGATGTAATAAGTGTGTGATTACTACTCTGATATAATCCTTCAAGTACTGTGCGTGTCAGCATTACTGATCCAGGGATGACACTGATGCACAGAGATCAGACTGCTTGAGGTCTGGTCTCTACAACAGACAGAAGTTAGACAAGTTTGCCTTAAGAAGGCTAGCACAAAGCAACACGATCGAAGAGGCAAGGCCTCCTGCCTGGGAGCCTCCTAACTACTCCTGGTCGTCAGTGGTCTCCACGTAGTAGCAGGCATCGATGGTGGCATCTGGCTCCTGGGCTCCGACATCTGGTAGCATCAGCCAGAAAAGAGAAGAAAAGGGGGAAAAGGGGGAGCAAAGAAACCGTGAGTACTCATCCAAAGTACTCACAAGAAAGAATCTACACTACATATGCAACAGTGTCAATGAAAAGGGTAGAACATGTGGACTGAACTGCAGAATGCCAGAAGAGAAGGGGAAAGCCTAGCCTATCGAAGACTAGCATATTCTGGAAACCACCATCTTGCAGCAATAGGAGGGAGTAAGTAGCATAAAGTAAAGTAGTAGAAGTGTTATCAACCTCGGCCAGATATCCTTTCTCGACTCCCTGCAAGAAAGCAATCCCAGAGCCATACTATCCAGTTCTCATCATAATCCAATTCTCATCACAACTTTCCAGTTCTAGTTGTATCGACCGGGAGACAACTCCAAGTGTCCGTTACCGTAGGACAAACTATTGATAGATGTTTTCTTCCCTGCAGGGGTGCACCAACTTACCCACCATGCTCGATTGACTATGTCCGGACACACTTTCCTGGGTCATGCCCGGCCTCGGCCAAACAATACGCCACAACCCAACCTAGGCTTAATAGAGAGGTCAGCACGCCAGACTAAACCTATGCCCCCAGGGGTCATGGGCCATCGCCCCGGGAACTCCTGCACGTTGCGAACGCGGCCGGTAAGCAGACCTAGCTACCTCCTTCAAAAAGGCAGGTGCTTACGCAGTCCAACCCGGCGCGCGCCACTCAGTCGCTGACGTCTATTAAGCTTCGGCTGATGCATACGACGCAGAACGACATACTATGCCCACGTGATGGTTAGTGCTATCAGGCCAGAGGCCCCTCGGATCAAATATCCAAATCGTAGTGGATTAGGAACACACGGTAACAAGAAGAGACTCACGAAAGATGTGACCCCGTTGCCCCGTCTCGAGGACTTGCGGCAAGGGCTAGGAATGCCCTGGCACGCCTCGTAATTATCTCGAGGGCACCCTCCAGGTCAACCCATCTCCACATCACTCACAATTAAGCTCGCGCGGGTACCCCTTAGGGCCGACCCGTCTTTAGTAACATGGTTCAGTGTAAAGTCATAATAACCATAGTAACTGTGTGTCCAAACATCAAGGGGAAAAGCCGAGGAATCACCCCCGGTGAATTCCACTCGATGTAATCATCAAGGTGAACGTAAGAGGAACCACCCCCGAGGTTCACACTTGAGGGGTTGCACGACAGAGTCGTATTAGAAGTGGTTAAGGCGGAATCACCCTCGATGACCACGACCGAACAGCTACACTACAGGGTTAACATCAGAAGTGTTGTAGAGGTCTCACCGTCGGCACTCGATAGTAACCCAGTATAGTGTCGAGCAACTAAGGGGAAAGTGATGTGCGGTGCCGGGGCCTGGTCTTCGATCCCATTGATCGGGTCTTCGGTGATGAAGCAGGGGCAACAAGGACAAGGTGGGGGTCACAGATGGATCACTAACCAACCTATACTAAGCAGGTAAGGTACAATGAGCAGGTTGCAAACGTAGGCTATGCATCAGAATAAGAGCAAACAATAACAGTAGCAAAATCTAATGCAAGCATGAGAGAATGGAATGGGCGATATCGAGATGATCAAAAGGTGGGGCTTGCCTGGTTGCTCACACGAGAAGGAGGGGTCATCAGTGACGTAGTCGATCACAGGGGCATTAGCATCGTCACGGGGTCTACCGAAGAGAAGAGGGTGGGGGAGAAACAATAAATACATAGCAATCAAGTGCATAAAATGACAACAGACAGAGCTAGACATGTTGTAACGCGGTGCTACACGATACCGGCGAAGGGGGAAGTCAACCAGGAAAGTTTTCCCGGTTCCGGACCTGTGTCAGACAGATGACCAGAGGAGGAAAGTTCCATGTTCAGCATGCTAGGGGCATGTGACAGATGAACGGACCACATATTCGGATTCGTTGTACTTTTCTGAGCAACTTTCATGTAGAAAACATTTTCATCAGAGTTACGGTTTAATTTCTATGAATTTCCAAAGTTTTAAACAATATTCTGAAGTTACTCTTAATTCGAAAATAAAGATTAAAACGCTAGGTGCACCCAGATCTGTGTACACAGAAGTGTAACACAGGATGACATGTGGGGTCAGTGAGCAGAGTTGACCCAGTCAATATTTGACTAGTCAACAGATGAACAGTGCAAATGGGTCCCATGTGTCATTGTCTTAGGCAAACCTAATTTATTTTAACACTTTAATTCTAATAGCAGGCCCCACATGTCACTGACTAGTTAGGGTTAAACTAATCCTAAAAATTAGTCCTAACTAATTTGTGAGGGGGGGGGGGTGCCGACGCGGCAGTGGCACAAGGCCACACATTCAGCCGCTCGGCCATGGTCGTGCATGCGCCAGCGGTCACGGCGCGGCTGGCCGGACGAGTGGGAGGCCGGTGGCTGGAGGCAGCGTGGAGGGGCGAGGTGGAGCAGGCGGCAGAGCAAGGCGGAGGTGGGCCGCAGGCATCGGCGGGCTGCAACAGCGCTCCGGCGCCAGTGGGAGGCAAGCGGGCACAGGCGGAAGGGCCAGCGGGTGGCACGGTCGGCCGGAGAGGCCCTAGGCGGTGACGAGCAGGGAGGCAGCGCTCGCAGCAACGGCCTACAGCGGTAGCAGTAAGCAGGCAGCAGCACGGTAGTGGTGGTGGCCGAAGGCGGTGGGGCGTGCGTGCAGCAGGGCGCGCGGGCGCAGTTAGGAGCTCGCGGAGGGGAGCTCCGGTCAAGATAGTGGAGGCGGTTTACGGCGTCGAATCGAGTTCAGAAAGGAGGGGGGTCGGACAAGGCTCACCAAGGGGAGGTCGAGGTGAGCTCGAGACGGGTCGGGGGCTTGCTGGAGCGTGGGACGACACCGAGACAACGGCGGGGGCCGACGAGGCCGAGGTTGAAGAAGGGGATCGATGCGTCGCCTCGATGTGTCTCTGGTCGGGATCTTCATGGAAGAGGTTGAGGACGACGAGGGGAACCACCTAGATGGCTTATCGCGGTGCAGGGAGGACGACGGTCGTGGCTACGAAGGCGGCACGACCATGGATGCGCACAGTGGAGCTCGGGATAAATTGTGGGAGACGATGGAGAGGGGAGTGGCTAGGGTTCAGTGGGGTCGCGCGCGATGTTCCACTACAAGAAATATGTCAACTTGTGACCACCACTATTGGTCACTTAAAGGTCACAAATTTCCATTTGCGACCTTTCTGTGACCAAAAGCAGAAGGTCAAAAGCTGGGGTCGTAAACTGACTATAGCGACCTTTCTTCTGGAATGGTCGAAGACGTTTAGGACCAAAATATTCCTACTGTGGGGTGTTGGTCACTAGCAACCTCCCCAGGCCACGTAGGCATCCAGCATGGCAAGCTGATGTGGCACAAGATTCAGCCCGGTCCAATTCGGTTTTCTACATGGGCCTAGCCCAACAATTCAGCCTATTTGTTTGTCAATTTTTGGTTGGGTTCATGGGCCAATCCCAATATTGGAGCCTTTTTATTGTTGGGTTGTGGCCTTCTTACCATCAATTGATTTTTTATTTTTCAATCATTTTATTTTAGAGCTGGTCCCACTAGTCAGATGGGCAGCACACGTCAAAATTTTCAAAATATCTCAAATTATATTCATAAGTGGGACATAAATTGGTCCCGCTGGTCATGTTTCCATTTCACATCTTTTTAACATACATAATCACTTTTAAATAGGACGAGACAAATATAATTGATCAAATAACACTACATTAGTCTTTTACAATCTATTACAATATTACAATTTACAGTCTACTACAGAACCAAAAAACTCTTCGCTAAGTAGGGCTTCACTGATTCGCACTTGGCTTCATGGCTTGACACTCCAAAAAAATTAGTCCCGAAGCTCCTATAAAAGAGTGAACAACCTCAATATTAGTGTACTAGTGCTGAGGCCAGAACCACACAACTTTGATATTACAATAGAAAGAAGTCTCGGGTTTATCAAGCACAGCAAAACAACAGTGTGACTGAAAACAAGAGAGGTCTCAGGTTTAGACTGAAAAGGAAGAGTTAGATATGCATGATGTCCCAGGTTTAAAGAAAAGATCAAGAGCACAATTTTAACAAGAGATATATAGTCAGTCCAATTGAACAAAGGCTGGACAGTAGCATTATGAGTATTTAAGTGGAGATGTAGCAGACAATCAAATGAATATATTGTGGAGACCATGAATAAAATTAGGCAATCATCGATGGAGAGCGTCTAATGCTCCTAATTAAACAAACGGATATTTTTAGCCAACCAAGAACGAAACACTAACCAAACAGTGGCAATTTGAGGTGGTGAGCTAGATGAGGTACAAACTGAGATGACATTCAATCATCCGGTAGCAAAACAAGCTTACTAGCTAGCTAGTACACTAGAATGTGACCATCCAACATGCACACACGCATCATGCAGGAACATATATGAACATTTTCTGTAAGGGGGACATCAAGACCTTGTTTTGGAAGGACTAAAGAGCACTTGAACGAGTTCTGGTCGTCAGGTGCTTCTTCACCATCAGGCTCATTTGTTGCTGCTGCTCATCCTCCTACTCCATCTACATGGACAAGAGCAAGTTAGTTGTTTGCATGGCATTCACTTAGTAAAACTGCATGTATATTCATCTACATTACTTCTTCAGTATAGTACAGTACAAAGGATGGATGGGTTTGAGTTCAAATGTTTGCTTGCACATGTACTACTCATATACTTAGGCACATGGAAAATCAACTAGAAGCAGGAACACGATGAGCCAGAACAAGCTAGTAAGACACTAGCAGTAGAGCAACCATAATATGAAGCAAACAGAGGAATCACAAGGTAATTCTACTAATTTCATTGAAACAATAGTGACAATTTTCGGCAGTGTGCTAGATGAGGTACAAACTGAGATGCCATTCAGTGAGATATAGTAAGAATGATTGTGGCAGCAGTAGATATAGTAAGAATGCAAAAGTACATTCAGTGAGAATTGTATTCTTCTAAGCTACCAGCAGAGAAGCAGAAAATAGACGAACAGCCTGGCCCTACATGTGAAATATTTTTCACTAAATGAACTTGTCTAAGAGGACATGACACAATATCTACCAGCTACAAATCAGGAAATATCTACTAGCACAGTTAACCAGAACAATTACAAACAGCAGAGGAAATCATGAATGTGTAAATGCATGAATGGTTCTTTAGATCAACTTGAAAGCTAGCAGAAAGCATGTTTAGACAACACATTAGTAATATTGCCAGCAATATTCACAGCTTCAGCTTCCTGTTCTGCAGCAATATTCACAGCTCCAGCTTCCTGTTCTGCATGTGGATGATGCTGGTACACACTCCATTCATGAAGTCCTGAGAGTGTGATATCACAAGTATACTGTCAAATTTCTTGAGTGTTTCTTCCATCCACACACATGCCTCAAGATCTGCAAATGTTGCCACAGAATGCCAGCAATATTGTTATTAGTTCATAGACAAAAGCATATGTTTGCAAATTTAACAAGAGTACTACTGCTATAGTAGAATCCACACACAGACATGTGTGTGTGTGCTTTCATTTACTTTAAACTGAGACTACTGAAAATTAATCCATATGTTTGCAAAGGAGGATATGTGAAATTAATCCATATTTTTGTAAATGCATTTGTACTCCTTTCATTTACTTTAAACTGAGACAACTGAAAAGGAGTACTCCTTTCATTTAATTTACTTTAAACTGAGACTACTAAAAAGGAGTACTCCTCTCTTGTACATTTCCACATCCTTTTCATTTAGTTTTAGTTCCTCCTAATGGGTTGTCAATCATTTCTAACTACTTTGCACCTTCTGAAACATAAGATTATATTCAAAGTGATATTCAGAAACATTCAAGATAGTGAATTACACACAAGTGGAGCTCAAGTTTTCTAGGAAGAAAAATAACATTCATAATGTGTGTTATTGCTCATCTGAGCCATGGTATGTGCTAGCATACTCAAGTTTTCTTCACATGCAAATATTTTTCCCGGTGTTCTAAAGC
The DNA here is from genome assembly GCA_032464435.1 of Aegilops umbellulata. Taxonomy (NCBI): domain Eukaryota; kingdom Viridiplantae; phylum Streptophyta; class Magnoliopsida; order Poales; family Poaceae; genus Aegilops; species Aegilops umbellulata. Next base: position 641,495,733 of record CP136060.1, on the reverse strand, counting down.
TTGTGTTGATGGCACGCAAGGTTTTATGCACTACTAGGTGCATCAGATTCTTGCAAGCCAATATCCTACTGCTAATTTTAAAGCTGAGAACTGTGGTACAACAAACTTACAAGACTCAGTATTCCAGTGCATAGCTCCAGCAGATCACCAGGTATGGTGTCATGCCACTCTTCTCCATCCCAAATCAGGGTTCGTGTATCTTCAAAAAGGGGCAAAAATTACCTGAGCCAGGGCAGTGGCCACGGCAAAAAACCACGTACAGGTCATCACCCTCCGCTGAGTTGAACTTGAAGCCGCAGTACTCATCCTCCTCCTTGGTCGTCACCCGGCCGTCGATGGTGTGAGAGGCGGCCGCCCGAGCAAATCAATGAGAAGGGGTCAGAGGTCGTGGCCGTGGGAGGCAAATCCCCAGTAAAACGACTCAGCTGCGGGAGGAGACGAACCTGATTTGGCCGGCAGGGACCGCTGCGTGTCCTCCCCATCGAGGATCTGGTCGCCGTCTCGCTCGCATGGCCTGGATCCGCCCGCCGCGTCGTGGTCAGAGTGGAGAAGATGGCGAGGTCAGCGGCGGAGCCGGGCGGGCGGCTCCGACGAGCGCCAGCACTGGCGCCACGATGAGCCACCCGCAGCACCCTTTGGTCCTCGACCCCATCTCTGCCTCCTATCGCATTAGCCGCCCGCTCAAGACCTCCTCCGGCTTCTCACGCGCGCCGGTGAGAAGGATGGAGGTGCTGCTGCTCTCGTGGTTGCGTGCGTCCGCGCGGGAGGGGAGGGGAAGTAGGGCATCAAGGTCGTCGGTGGGGATGGGAGGCGTCAAGGGAGATGAGGGGCGGCGGCGGCGTGTGGATCTGGATTGGGGAGAGAAGGTGAGGGGAGGCGGCGGGGAGGGGGAGAAATGGGTTGGATCAGGGAGAGAAGCGCAGGGTAGGGTAGGATCTAGATTAGTGGGTTGGATGGACGGTGGATGGCTATATGGATGGACGGATCTCCGCCATGTCATCGATCCATGCCATAGCTAATTCAACCAATCAGAATTAAGGTTGTGTAAAAAAAATTCTTTTGTTTTGCTTACAGTTTTTATCCTCTTATTCAGGGCAGACATTCAACATATTAACCACTTATAGTTTGTTAAAATCAATCAATATTGTGCACATGTGTGTATCTTAGGATGACAAATAATGTTGATTTGGGGGGTTTCATTTTCATTGCACAAAGAGCCATTTTCCATTTTTCGAGTGCCCAAAATGATTTTTTTGTGAATAACCTAACATGTATTTGTTGCAAAATTGTACCGCATAATTTTTAGAAAATACTAATGCATATTTAACGTACAATTGAAAAAATTGTTGGTTGTCAAAAGGTTCTATACACCACTCGTGAAAAAGACAAATTTCCGCGGATTCAGCTGGAAGCGGGTCAAATTTAAACTGCATCTACCTTATGGTTTGCTCTTTATTTTTTCCAAAAATCATTCTAAGTACATAAGTATCTATTTAATCAGAGAAACAACAAAAGTTTTGCAAGATTCAACTACTATCTAGGAACGGTCAAGCCCGCCGTTTTGACCGCATTCTGAAACGGGCATACAAAATTCAAAAAAAATCAAAAAATTGGGAAACCTTCACATTGTGTCATTATATGTGACCATGTTTCCAGGAAAAATAATAAACTTGTAATACGGCAATTATTTTAAAAAAGTGTTCTCATAAATGAGCTATCACACGTGAAGATTTAGGGTTTTCAAGTAAAATGATCAATCTTATGGCCACATTCGTGGCATAGTTTGTTCAAATGATCTCATATTGTGCACAAGGGTGCATATTAGAATGGCGAACAATGTTGCCTAAGGAAGTTTTCATTTTCTTTGGACGAAAAAACCATTTTTCATTTTCCGAGTGCCCGAAAGGAGGTTTTTTTGTGAAGGAACTACCAAATAATTGTTGCAAAATTGGACCAAATCATTTTCTAAAATACTAGGACATATTTAATGCACAATTGACCAAATGGTTGGGTGTAAAAAGTTTTGATCCACCTCTCGTGAAAAAGACAAATTTCTGCCGATTCAGTTGGAAGCGGGTCAAATTTGATATGCAGCTACCTCATAGTTTGCTATTTATTTTTTCCAAAAATCATTTCTAGGTACATAAGTATCTATTTAATCAGAGAAACACCAAAAAAATTCCAAGATTCAACAACTAGCTAGGAACGGTCATTCCCGCCGTTTTGACCGCATTTTGAAACGAGCATAAAAAATTCAAAAAAATTCAAAAAATTGTGAAACCTTCGCATTGTGTCATTATATGTGGCCAAGTTCCCAGGAAAAATAACAAACTTGTAATACAGCAATTATTTTAAAAAAGTGTTCTCAGAAATGACCTATCATCTCTGAAGATTCATGGCTTTTAGGCCAAATGATCAATCTTATGGCCACATTTGTGGCATAGTTTATTCAAATGATCTCATATTGTGCACAAGGGTGCATATTGGAATGGCAAACTATGTTTCCTAAGGAAGTTTTCATTTTCTTTAGAAGAAAAAACCATTTTTCATTTTCCGAGTGCCCGAAAGGAGGTTTTTTTGTGAAGGAACTACCAAATAATTGTTGCAAAATTGGACCAAATCAATTTTCTAAAATATTAGGATGTATTTAATGCACAATTGACAAAATGGTTGGGTGTCAAATTTTTTGATCCACCTCTGGTGAAAAAGACAAATTCCCGTCGATTCAGTTGGAAGCGGGTCAAATTTGAACTACAGCTGCCTCATAGTTTGCTATTTATTTTATCCAAAAATCATTTCTAGTTACATAAGTACCTATTTAATCAGAAATACATGGTTTGATGGAGAGACATCGAGGTTTGGACGGTGGCCGAGGGCCCCAACTCTAGAGCGCGTAAGCTCGCATGCCCGCTGCATGGTCACCGCGTGACTGTAGCGTTGCCTTGTGTTCTGGACGGCCTAGGCATGTCTAGTGGGTTGGGCACTCCCCAGGTAGGTGCTAGGAAGAAAATCACAACATAAGATTCTCACGAGGAGACCGATCGATGCTCAAACATGAATAAGCAGCCAAGTGTTTGATTAGCGGTACGGGAAATGTACATGGCTAATGGCCGTGAGTTTTGGCTGAGGATGATCAGTTACTAAGAAGACCGTCTTCACAAATTTTCAGCTCAAAAGGAGGAGCCTAGGTGGTACTTGCTTTGCAAACCACCACACTGGACAAAAATACGAATGTTGAAGCTTGGCTCAAAATAATGAATGGATTGAGCTGGCATTTGGTGGAGGATGGTTATTTGGGCATAGGAAAGCACTGTAGAAAATGGATACTATTTGGACTTGCCAAAGTGGTACTTCCTACACAAACTGTTGTTCTGAACAGAATAGGAAAATGAATATTTTTGAATTATTTTTGAACTAGGAAGGGAAGGTTTTTACATATTTGACGAAGATATGACCCAAAGAATTTATGAGATTTCTTTGGGAATTTTGGGAATGACAGAAATATAGGTTGCTTCACAACCTAGGGCAAAAACTGCCACATGGACATGACACATAGGCAAAACTGATGAGATGGCGCCTAGTCATCGCAACACACCACAATTTACAAAGCTATGACCATCTATATTGGTCGTTAACAACTAGAAATAAGGCAGCGGACTAGCGTTGTTTGCTTTATGACCATTTCGGGTAAGGAAATTATGACCTTTCTGACCCAAATGGTCGCAATGGTTTAGGGTTTGGAGCCCCCCAGACAGCTTTTGACCAATTTGTCTAAAATGGTCATAAATTTATGACCATTTCTTCCAGGGTCACTGACACAAGGTCATAAGTTGACATATTTCTTGTAGTGTTCTTATCCACTAGGAGGACCGCGGGATGCTCGACACGACGATGGTAGCTGCCATGGTGGGGGTGGATGTGTGCCACTCCATGGCCCCTGTGTCCTCTCTGTACAGAGGAACAGAAGAAGGGGATAAGGTCATGGTGGGCTGGGCCATGTGCACTTTGGTTACATATGGACCGAAGACACGGTAGGATTTTAGTCTTTTCCTCTTTTTACTTTTCTGCTTATTCATTTCACCATTGTTTCACATTTTAATTTAATACTAAATGAGTTTTATTCAACATGAAACTGGTCACATAAATCAAGCACATTATTTATAGGAGTCACAAAAAGTTTGAGGCCAAAATAATTTGTCTAACCAATTTTAGAAATTGGAAAGACCAATTTTAAAAGCTGTTGGACCACTAAATAATTTCCAGGGGCACTTTGGGAATTCAAAAGAGGCTGGTTCCAACATCAAAAATATCCAAGGATTATTTTCCACCCTTTGAAAATTTTAGTTTGCATGTTTGGCAAATTTGAATTTTGACTTTATTTTAAATTTTAATTCGAATTGTATTCAAATCAACGCGAGTTTAACAACAGTAATCATGATGACGTGGCATCATTAACAGGGGATTACTATAGCATGACACTCGGGGTGTTACAAATCTCCTCCACTACAAGAAATCTCGTCCCGAGATTTAAGTGGGGAAGTAAAGAGTAACTTCAGGGGAACTGGCCCTTATAGGGTTAATTATCTGGTGAACAATTCAGGGAATGTGGCAGAAGTATCTCTCGAGTTGAAACTTAAGAACACATCGAGAGAAAAATATGAAGGTACAATAGGAAGTTCAAACGAATGGACAAATGATCGATACCTGAACAGAGTGTGAGAAGAGGGGGGGGGGTTCAGAGGATCGGGAATAGATCATCTCTCGGACGGTGGCTCGTGACAACACACAAAGCCAAGAGCAAATGATACTTTGGAATAAAGGATATATAGGAGAGTCAGGTTCCGATCCTGTGGAACTGTGGGTTATGAGCCCACCATGTGGGTTAAAAGTAGAAAGGGGGCCGATAGCAAGGCATGTTAGAGGATAGCCTGTCAGTTGTGTTGGCAACAAAGTTTGGTACCAAGGGCGTGGGACAAAGTGAACCATTTTCCTGCTCGTTGAAACGAGGCAGACCAATAGGCAAAGTTCTCATCCATCGGTGGTTACCGGAATGTCATCAACAATAATAACAAGGTCTTACTGACAGAGCTTGTACATCGAGATGTTTAAATAAGCAGGGAATAATCTCTGCTCAGACAAGTTTGATTACCTGAAAGGTTAAACAAAAAAATGGAAAGGAAAATGTGATTATCAAATTAAACACACCAATGGCAAGGAAAATGTGTTTATACCTGGGTATCAAGAGTAGATCTTTCCCAAGGAAAGGCATAACATGATATACATGATAAGGCTCCAAGTATGAAACCAGTTAGACAAAGGGGCAAGGAATTTATGAGGTTTACCCATACAACGTTATTTGGATAATTGATCAAGAAGGTTTAGCATTACGCTTCCAATGTTCTTGTTGATGTTTGGAGTACCACAGACATGCTTCGGGATAGCATTGACATGGTGATCAGAGAAAGGTCAGAATTTGGATACACAAGGACCAATTGGAAACAACTTATAAAACAAGTCATAGAATTTTAGCAAGGAAAAGATGAGGATGGCGCCCACGGGCTCAGCAACAATTCATTGAGGGGGCAAGGATGGTATTTCTTATCATGAATTCGGTTGATATCCTAGAAAAGTTTGGAATGATTATGATGATCACGGCACAATTTTCGAGAGGTTTCATGAAGATGTAATCGATCAACGACGACATCAAGCAAAAGAAATGATGAAGCATAAGGTTATTTGAGCCACGGGTACGACACAAACTCGAAATCAAGCTTGCTGTTCAAGGCGAAATGATATGACGAGGAAGATCGACGTAGGCTTCGCTCATCATCGAAAATTGTGCTCCGGGAGGAAGGACTAGGTAGCATAGTTATAATTTAGCACGATAACGACACAACCGGCCACGCTAGGAATGACTTGAAGGATTATTAAACTCATAAGCAATGAAAATTACTTAGAGTTATAGAATCGGAGTGCCGAATCGATTCAATTGATTCACTTATCGGTGTCCTCGAGTGATTAATAACTCAGATCCCGGGGAAATCTGAAATCGGTGAGAAGCAATACTAGATGAAGACTCATAGGAAGCAACACAGTTCTTTGATATTCTTGAGGTACCGAAGGGTAATACTCGAAGGAAGATCAAATTAGAGGTTGCGGAGATGCATTGATCTGCAGAATACAAGTGCCTTAACTTTTCCGAGAAATGGAATTAAAGGGGAACAATCATGGTGAGAACCACGGTTGCAGAGGACCAAACATAGATACCATATGAACTTATAATAAGGGGATTATTATATCACAAGAAGCTTCCATGATAAGTTCCACATTAGGTTTATGGGCATGAACACAAAGTTTATGGTCGACTCCCACTTCTTCAATGCATATCATTTCATTTACTTCTCGCTTTCGATGAAGTTGTAGTGTCGAAATTATATCTGGAAAAACACTAGAAGATTATGACTCGTGAAAACTCTCGGGTTCACACGGATTAGGGAAGGCATACGTTCAACCCATAGGGGCATCTTAGGAACATATACCACAAACCTCAGGAGTAATATAACACAAGCTCGAAGGCAGAGCATGGTGGAGAAGGCAGAGGATACAATTTACCAAAGGCATTATGTATCCGAGAAAAGGCTCAAAAGGTTATTGAATATGAAGGACGTTGTCGGATAAAATCCAACAAAGGTTCTGGCGGTCCACATAGGATCTGATGAGAGTATCGGTACTCAACCAGAAGAAGAAAGAATGCAAGGGCTTCGGATTATAGAAACATCTGAATAATTCGATGCTTAAATGCAAAGGAATCATGATTTCAATAATAGAAGATCAGAGGGAGACGCTCTGATCAAAAGATAAGTAAGTTGAATAGCCTTAGGGATACAATCAACAGTTGGTCGAGAAACTGCTCTTGGTCAAATGACGTCCAAGCCGGAAGGATGAATTCTATGATCCGACTGAGGATTGAGAGTATCCGCAACATATTGAATCAACAGACTCAAAAGGATAGTGACAAAGGATGCCAATAAGATTACTAGACTTATGGGATTATCCATAATGCAAACAAGCAAGAATTTTAAGAACAACAGGCTGTTGAGGATTATTGAAAGATCGAATAGTATTTCAAAGACTTTTGTGAAACATATGAGCAACTGGGGAAAAATAAATCCTCGATATGTTTGAGGATTAATTTGTCGGTGTATTCAGGCGACAAGGAACTGCAAGGCAGTAGGCACAAAAAGATTCTTGAAACAACGACAAGTATTTCGGGGTATCTTGTAATAACAAGAGCAACTGGGGATGAAGGTATGAGTGACAAGGATATGCAATTATTCATAGGGGCTTATCGATGGTAGGGAATTGCAAATGCGATGAGCACAAGTTATCGGGATAACATCGGAGAGTATCTTCGGAATCTTCTGGTGCAGCAGGCGATCATCTATAATAAGGGGCTCTCCGGGAGGAAGTAGTTACGAGATCCTAATGTTAGAGTTAGCAAAATCGTTTAACCCGAATAGAAGAGAGATCAGAGTCCCAGAGTACAGACGGGGAATAAAAGATCCTAATACCACCCAATTGGCGACATGGGCCCGTAAGCCACATAGCCAAGTTAGTAAAACGATTTTCAGTTTCTAGACTCAACTACGGCCAAGGAGTTGGAAAGGGAGTTACCTACAGGTAGTTGGCTCTGATACCAACTTGTGATGCCCTCGATTCAATCGTACACTAATCATACACGCAAATGTGTACGATCAAGATCAAGGACTCGTGGGAAGATATCACAACACAACTCTAGACACAAATTAAAATAATACAAGCTTTATATTACAATCCACGGGACTCGAGGGCTCGAAAACATAAGCTCGAATACACAAGAGTCAGCGGAAGCAACAATATCTCAATACAGACATAAGTTAGACAAGTTTGCCTTAAGAAGGCTAGCACAAAGCAACACAATCGAAGAGGCAAGGCCTCCTGCCTGGGAGCCTCCTAACTACTCCTGGTCGTCAGCGGTCTCCACGTAGTAGCAGGCATCGGCGGTGGCATCTGGCTCCTGGGCTCCGACATATGGTTGCATCAACCGGAAAGGAGAATAAAGGGGGAAAAGGGGGAGCAAAGCAACCGTGAGTACTCATCCAAAGTACTCGCAAGCAAGGATCTACACTACATATGCATCGGTGTCAATGGAAAGGGTAGAATATGTGGACTGAACTGCAGAATGCCAGAAGAGAAGGGGAAAGCCTAGCCAATCGAAGACTAGCTTCTTCTGGAAACCACCATCTTGCAGCAAGAGGAGGGAGTAGAGTAGCATAAAGTAAAGTAGTAGAAGTGTTATCAACCTCGGCCAGAGATCCTTTCTCGACTCCCTGCGAGAAAGCAATCCCCGAGCCATACTATCCAGTTCTCATCACAAGTATCCAGTTCTAGTTGTATCGATCGGGATACAACTCCAAGTGTCCGTTACCGTAGGACAGGCTATCGATAGATGTTTTCTTCTCTGCAGGGGTGAACCAACTTACCCACCATGCTCGATTGACTCCGGCTGGACACACTTTCCTGGGTCATGCCTGGCCTCGGCCAAACAATACGCCGCAACCCGACCTAGGCTTAATAGAGAGGTCTGCACGCCGGACTAAACCTATGCCCCCAGGGATCATGGGCCATCGCCCTGGGAACTCCTGCATGTTGCGAACGCGGCCGGTGAGCAGACCTAGCTACCTCCTTCAAAAAGGCAGGTGCTTACGCAGTCCAACCCGGCGCGCGCCACTCAGTCGCTGACGTCTATTAAGCTTCGGTTGATGCATATGATGCAAAACACCCATACTATGCCCATGTGATGGTTAGTGCTATCAGGCCAGAGGCCCCTCGGATCAAATATCCAAATTGTAGTGGATTAGGAACGTGCGGTAACAAGCAGAGACTCACGAAAGATGTGTCCCCATTGCCCCGTCTCGAGGACTAGCGGCAAGGGCTAGGAATGCTCGACCACTCCTCGTAATTATCTCGCGGGCACCCTCCAGGTCAACCTGTCTCCACATCACTCGCAATTAAGCTCGCGCGGGTACCCCTCAGGGCCGACCCGTCTTTAGTAACATGGTTCAGTGTAAAGTCATAGTAACCATAGTAACTGTGTGTCCAAACATCAAGGGGAAAACCCGAGGAATCACCCCCAGTGAATTGCACTCGATGTAATCATCCAGGTGAAGGTAAGAGGAACCACCCCCGAGGTTCACACGTGAGGGGTTGCATGACAGAGTCATATCGGAAGTGGTTAGGGCGGAATCACCCTCGATGACCCCGACTGAATAGCTACACTACAGGGTTAACATCAGAAGTGATGTAGAGGTCTCACCCTCGGCACTCGATAGTAACCCAGTAGTGTCGAGCAACTAAGGGGAGAGTGATGTGCGGTGCCGGGGCCTGGTCTTCGATCCCATTGATCGGGTCTTCGATGATGAAGAAGGGGCAACAAGGACAAGGTGGGGGTCCCTGATGGATCACTAACCAACCTATACTAAGCAGGTAAGGTACAATGAGCAGGTTACAAAAGCAAGCTATGCATCAGAATAGGAGCAAACAATAACAATAGAAAAATCTAATGCAAGCATGAGAGAATGGAATGGGTGATAACGGGATGATCAAAAGGGGGGGCTTGCCTGGTTGCTCAGACGAGAAGGAGGGGTCGTCGGTGACGTAGTCGATCACAGGGGCATCAACATCGTCACGGGGTCTACCAAAGAGAAGAGGGTGGGGGAGAAACAGTAAATACATAGCAAGCAAGTGCATAACAGGACAACAGACAGAGCTAGACGTGTTCTAACACGGTGCTACACGATAGCGGCGAAGGGGGAAGTCAACCGGGAACGTTTTCCCGGTTCCGGATCTGTGTCAGACAGGTGACCAGAGGAGGAAAGTTCCATGTTCGACATGCTAGGGGCATGTAACAGATGAACGGACCGCATATTCAGATTCGTTGGATTTTTCTGAGCAACTTTCATGTAGAAAACATTTTCATCGGAGTTACGATTTAATTTCTATGAATTTTCAAAGTTTTATACAATATTCTGAAGTTACTCTTAATTCGAAAATAAAGATTAAAATGCTAGGTGCACCCAGACCTGTGTACACAGAAGTGTACCAGAGGATGACATGTGGGGTCAGTGAGCAGAGTTGACCTAGTCAATATTTGACTAGTCAACTGATGAACAGTGCAAGTGGGTCCCATGTGTCATTGTCTTAGGCAAACCTAATTTATTTTAACACTTTAATTCTAACAGCAGGCCCCACATGTCACTGACTAGTTAGGGTTAAACTAATCCTAAAAATTAGTCCTAACTAATTTGTGAGGGGGGGGGGTAGCCCACACGGCAATGGCACAAGGCCACACATTCAACCGCTCGGCCATGGTCGTGCACGCGCCAGCGGCCACGGCGCGGGCGGCCGGATGAGCGGGAGGCCGGTGGCCGGAGGCAGCCCGGAGGGGCGTGTGTGCAGCAGGGCGCGCGGGCGCAGTCAGGAGCTCGCGGAGGGGAGCTGTGGTCATGACAGTGGGGGCGGCTTACGGCGTCGAATCGAGTGGGGAATGGAGGGGGGGGTCGGACGAGGCTCACCAAGGGGAGGTCGAGGTGAGCTCGAGACGGGTCGGGAGCTTGCCAGAGCGCGAGACAACGACGAGATAACGGTGGGGGAAGACAGAGCCGAGGTTGAAGAAGGGGACCGATGCGTCGCCTCGATGTGTCTCTGGTCGGGATCTTCATGGAACAGGTTGAGGACGACGAGGGGAACCACCTAGATGGCTTATCACGGTGCATGCAGGACGACGGTCGCGGCTACGAAGGCGGCGCGGCCATGGATGCCCACGGCGGAGCTCGGGATAAATTGTTGGAGACGATGGAGAGGGGGAGTGGCTAGGGATCAGCGGGGTTGCGCGCGATGTTCTTATCCACTAGGAGGACCGCGGGATGCTCGACACGACGACGGTAGCGGCCATGGTGGGGTTGGATGCGTGCCACGCCATGGCCTCTGTGTCCTCTTTGTACAGAGGAACAGAAGAAGGGGATAAGGTCGTGGTGGGCTAGGCCATGTGCACTGTGGTCACATATGGCCCGAAGACACGGTAGGATTTTAGTCTTTTCCTCTTTTTACTTTTCTGCTTATTCATTTCACCACTGTTTCACATTTTAATTTAGTACTAAATGAGTTTTATTCAATATGAAACTTGTCACATAAATCAAGCACATTATTTATAGGAGTCATAAAAAGTTTGAGGCCAAAATAAGTTGTCTAACCAATTTTAGAAATTGGAAAGACCAATTTTAAAAGCTGTTGGACCACTAAATAATTTCCAGGGGCACTTTGGGAATTCAAAAGAGTTTGGTTCCAACATGAAAAATATCCAGGGATTATTTTCCACCCTTTGAACATTTTAGTTTGCATGTTTGGAAAATTTGAATTTTGACTTTATTTTAAATTTGAATTCGAATCGGATTCAAACCAACGCGAGTTTAACAACAGTAATCATGATGACGTGGCATCATTAACAGGGGATTACTGTAGCATGACACTGGGGGTGTTACACAAGGTAGGTACAAATGATAGGTAGGCCTTCAACTCCTACAAAGCTGCATCTGCTTCCGGGGTCCACTTCATAGGCCCTGCCTTCTTCAAAATTTTCAAGAATGGCAGGGCACGCTCGGTGATACGTCTCCAATATATGTACAATCTTTTATTGTTCCATGCTATCAAATTATCTGTTTTGGATGTTTAATGGTCTTTATTATGCTCTTTTATATTATTTTTGGGACTAACCTATTAACCGGGGGCCCAGTGCCAGTTGCTGTTTTTTTGCCTATTTCAGTGTTTCGTAGAAAAGAAATATCAAATGGAATCCAAATGGATCAAACCTTCGCGAGGATCTTTCTTGTAACAAACGCAATCCAGGAGACTTGGAGTGGAAGTCAGAGACATAATGAGGCGGCCAAGAGGTAGGAGGGCGCGCCCAGGGGGTAGGCGCGCCCCCACCCTCGTGAGCCCCTCGTAGCTCCCCCGGCCTACTTCTTTCGCTTATATATACTCTTATACCCTGAAAACATCCAAGGGAGCCACGAAACCACTTTTCCACTGCCGCAACCTTCTGTACCCGTGAGATCCCATCTTGGGGCCTTTTCCGGCAATCTACATCAACACCATAGCCTCTCCGATGACGTGTGAGTAGTTTACCACAGACCTTCGGGTCCATAGTTATTACCTAGATGGCTTCTTCTCTCTCTTTGGTTCTCAATACAAAGTTCTCCTCGATGTTCTTGGAGATCTATTCGATGTAATACTTTTTGTGGTGTGTTTGTCGAGATCCAATGAATTGTGGGTTTATGATCAAGATTATCTGTGAACAATATTTGATTTTTCTCTGAATTCTTATGCATGATTTGATATCTTTGCAAGTCTCTTTGAATTATCAGTTTAGTTTGGCCAACTAGATTGATCTTTCTTGCAATGGGAGAAGTGCTTAGCTTTGGGTTCAATCTTGCGGTGCTCGATCCTAGTGACACAAAGGGAACCGACACGTATTGTATTGTTGCCATCGAGGATAAAAAGATGGGGTTTATATCATATTGCTTGAGTTTATCCCTCTACATCATGTCATCTTGCGTAATGCGTTACTCTGTTCTTATGAACTTAATACTCTAGATGCATGCTGGATAGCGGTCGATGTGTGGAGTACTAGTAGTAGATGCAGAATCGTTTCGGTCTACTTGACACGGGCATGATGCATATGTTAATGATCATGCCTAGGTATTCTCATAACTATGCGCTTTTCTATCAATTGCTCGGCAGTAATTTGTTCACCCACCGTAATATATGCTATCTTGAGAGAAGCCACTAGTGAAACCTATGGCCCCCGGGTCTACTTTACATCATATAAGTTTCCGATCTATAATTCTAGTTTACTATTTATTTTGCATCTTTACTTTTCAATCTATACAACAAAAATACCAAAAATATTTATTGGATTATCTTTATCAGATCTCACTTTTGCAAGTGGTCGTGAAGGGATTGATAACCCCGTTATCACGTTGGTTGCATGGTTCATGATTGTTTGTGCAGGTATTAGGCGATTTGTGTGTAGTCTCCTACTGGATTGATACCTTGGTTCTCAAAAAGTGAGGAAAATAATTATGCTACTTTGCTGCATCACCCTTTCCTCTTCAAGGGAAAACCAATGCATGCTCAACAGGTAGCAAGAAGGATTTCTGGCGCCGTTGCCGGGGAGATCTACGCTCAAGTCAAGACATACCAAGTACCCATCACAAACTCTTCTCCCTCGCATTACATTATTTGCCATTTGCCTCTCGTTTTCCTCTCCCCTACTTTACCTTTGCCGTTTTATTCGCCCTTTTTCGTTCGTCTCTTTTTGCTTGCTTCTTCTGTGCTTGTGTGTTGGATTGATTGTTTGTCACGATGGCTCAAGATAATACTAAATTATGTGACTTTTCCAATACCAGCAACAATGATTTTATTAGAAATCCGATTGCACCTATTACTGATGCTGAATCTTGTGAAATTAATGCTGCTTTGTTGAATCTTCTCATGAAAGATCAATTTTCTGGCCTTCCTAGTGAAGATGCCGCTACACATCTAAACAACTTTGTTGATTTGTGCAATATGCAAAAGAAGAAAGATGTGGACAATGATATTGTTAAATTGAAACTATTTTTGTTTTTGCTTAGAGATCATGCTAAAACTTGGTTCTCTTCTTTGCCTAAGAAGAGTATTGATTCATGGAATAAGTGCAAAGATGCTTTTATCTCTAAGTATTTTCCTCCCGCTAAGATCATCTCTCTTAGAAACAATATTATGAATTTTAAGAAACTTGATCATGAGCATGTTGCACAAGCTTGGGAGAGGATGAAATTAATGATACGTAATTGCCCTACACATGGTTTGAATTTATGGATGGTTATACAAATTTTTTATGCCGGATTGAACTTTGCTTCTAGAAATCTTTTAGATTCTTTCGCGGGAGGTACTTTTATGGAAATCACTTTAGGAGAAGCTACCAAACTCCTAGATAATATTATGGTTAATTATTCTCAATGGCATACCGAAAGATCCACTAGTAAAAAGGTTCATGCGATAGAAGAGATTAATGTTTTGAGTGGAAAGATGGATAAACTTATGAAATTGTTTGCTAATAAGAGTGTTTCTTCTGATCCTAATGATATGCCTTTGTCCAATTTGATTGAGAATAATAATGAATCTATGGATGTGAATTTTTTGGTAGGAACAACTTTGGTAATAATGTGTATAGAGGAAACTTTAATTCTAGGCCGTTCACTACTAATTCCTCTAATAATTATGGTAATTCCTACAACAACTCTTATGGAAATTTTAATAAGATGCCCTCTGATTTTGGGACTAGTGTTAAAGAATTTATGAATTTGCAAAAGAATTTCAATGCTTTGCTTGAATAAAAATTGTCTAAGATTGATGAGTTGGCTAGGAACGTGGATAGAATTTCTCTTGATGTTGATTCTTTGAAACTTAGATCTATTCCACCTAAGCATGATAATAATGAGTCTCTCAAAGCCATGAGAATTTCCATTGATGAGTGCAAAGAAAGAACGGCTAGGATGCTGATGACCCACAAGTATAGGGGATCTATCATAGTCCTTTCGATAAGTAAGAGTGTTGAACCCAACGAGGAGCAGAAGGAAATGACAAGCGGTTTTCAGTAAGGTATTCTCTGCAAGCACTGAAATTATCGGTAACAGATAGTTTTGTGATAAGGTAATTTGTAACGGGTAGCAAGTAATGAAAGTAAATAAGGTGTTTCAGGATGGCCCAAATCCTTTTTCTAGCAAAGGACAAGCCTGGAGAAACTCTGATATAAAGGAAAATGCTCCCGAGGACACATGGGAAATATCGTCCAGCTAGTTTTCATCATGCTCATATGATTCGCGTTCGTTACTTTGATAATTTGATATGTGGGTGGACCGGTGCTTGGGTACTGCCCTTCCTTGGACAAGCATCCCACTAATGATTAACCCCTATTGCAAGCATCCGCAACTACAAAAGAAGTATTAAGGTAAACCTAACCATAGCATGAAACATATGGATCCAAATCAGCCCCTTACGAAGCAACGCATAAACTAGGGTTTAAGCTTATGTCACTCTAGCAACCCATCATCTACTTATTACTTCCCAATGCCTTCCTCTAGGCCCAAATAATGGCGAAGTGTCATGTAGTTGATGTTCACATAACACCACTAGAGGAAAGACAACATACATCTCATCAAATTATCGAACGAATACCAAATTCACATGACTACTTATAGCAAGACTTCTCCCATGTCCTCAGGAACAAACGTAACTACTCACAAATCATATTCATGTTCATAATCAGACGGATATTAATATGCATAAAGGATCTGAACATATGATCTTCCACCAAATAAACCAACTAGCATCAACTACAAGGAGTAATCAACACTACTAGCAACCCACATGTACCATCTGAGGCTTTGAGACAAAGATTGGATACAAGAGATGAACTAGGGTTTGAGAGGAGATGGTGCTAGTGAAGATGTTGATGGAGATTGGCCCCCTCCCGCTGAGAGGATCGATGGTGATGATGATGGTGATGATTTCCCCCTCCCGGAGGGATATTTCCCCGGTAGAACAGCTCCGTCAGTGCCCTAGATTGGTTCCGCCAAGGTTCCGCCTCGTGGTGGTGGTGTTTTGTCCCGAAAGCTTCCTTCTGATTTTTTCCAGGGTGAAAGACTTCATTTAGCAGAAGATGGGCACCGTAGGCCTGCCAGGGGGCCCACGAGGCAGGGGGCGCGCCCAGGGGGTAGGGCACGCCCCCACCCTCATGGCCAGGGTGTGGGCCCCCTCTGGTTGATTCTTTCGCCAATATTTTTTATTAATTCCAAAACCTGCTCCCGTGAAGTTTCAGGACTTTTGGAGTTGTGCAGAATAGGTCTCTAATATTTTCTCCTTTTCTAGCCTAGAATTCCAGCTGACGGTATTCTCCCTCTTTGTGTAAACCTTGTAAAATAAGAGAGAAAAGGCATAAGTATTGTGACATAATGTGTAATAACAGCCCATAATGCAATAAATATCGATATAAAAGCATGATGCAAAATGGACGTATCAACTCTCCCAAGCTTAGACCTCGCTTGTCCTCAAGCGGAAACCGTAACGAAAAATATGTCCACATGTTTAGAGATAGCGGTGTAGATAAAATGAAATACGGACATGAGGGCATCATGATCATTTTTACAACCGCAACATATATATATATATATATATATATATATATATATATATATATATATATATATATATATATTGTCATATGATTTCTTATGCTCAAGTAACAATCTATTCACAATGTAAAGTGTGACTCAAAAACTTCATTGAAAAGTAACAAACTAAAATCTCGGTCATTGAAGCAATTGCAATTTATCATAACATCGGAAAGAGTCAATATAAGAGCTTTTCCGCAAGTCCACATACTCAAATATCATTTAGTCTTTCACAATTGCTAACACTCATGCAACACTTATTGGTATGGAGTTTTAATCGGACACAGAGAAAAATAGGGGCTTATAGTGTTGCCTCCCAACCTTTTACCTCAAGGGTAATGTCAACAATAATAGTTCATGCTAACTTACATCCGATTGGATATATGTATCAGGATCTTTCCAACACAATGTGCTTGCCAAAGGATAAAATGTAAAAAGGAAAGGTGCAGATCACCATTACTCTTGTATAAGGTATAAGACAAGAATAAAAGATAGGCCCTTCGCAGAGGGAAGCAGAGATTGTCATGTGCTTTTATGGTTGGATGCACGAAATCTTAATGCAAAAGAACGTCACTTTATATTGCCACTTGTGATATGGACCTTTATTATGCACTCTGTCGCTTTTATTTCTTCCACATCACAAGATCGTATAAAGCTTATTTTCTCCACACTAATAAATCGTACATATTTAGAGAGCAATTTTCATTGCATGCAACAATGACAACTTACTCGAAGGATCTTACTCAATCCATAGGTAGATATGGTGGAGTCTCATGGCAACCTGAGTTTAAGGGTATTCGGAAGCACAAGTAGTATCTGTACTTGGTGCAAAGAATTTGGCTAGCATGAGGGAGAAAGGCAAGCTCAACATGTTGGATGATCCATGACAATATACTTTATTTCAGATATACGAAAACATAACCCATTACGTTGTCTTCCTTGTCCAACATCAACTTTTTAGCATGTCATATTTTAATGAGTGCTCACAATCATAAAAGATGTCCAAGATAGTATATTTATATGTGAAAACCTCTCTTTCTTTATTACTTCCTATTAATTGCAACGATGACCAAAACTATGTTTGTCAACTCTCAACAACTTTTATTCATCGTACTCTTTTATATGTGAAGTCATTACTCTCCATAAGATCAATATGATCTCTTTAATCCTTTTTATTCTTTCATTTTCTATTATTCCCTCAGGATCATAGCAAGATAATCAAGCCCTTGACTCAAAACTAATCTTTATTGTATATAGCTCACGGACTCGATTACATAGAGGAATCATAAAGCAAAACTCAAAACTAGATCATACTAAAACTTTATTCTACTAGATCAAGATATTACCAAAAGGATCGAACTAAGAAAAACGGTAAAGATAGGAGTGTGATGGTGATGCGATACCGGGGCACCTCCCCCAAGCTTGGCAGTTGCCAAGGGGAGTGACCATACCCATGTGATTATGTCTCTTTCCTCGGAGGTGGTGATGATGGAGTTGTTGATGATGTAGGCTTATCGTCCATCTTCCAAGGCATAGGATCACCATCATAGAAGGATGATCGAGTCTCCAGGATCCTCAAATCTGCAGCCAAACTCATCCTTTTGAATATATATTCATAGTCAGAGTTTTGGTTTGCAGGTCATAGATCTGGGCTTGGAGGTGCTTGATTTTCTCGTGAAGCCTGAAGATGGTCTCCCCAATGTTCTTGGCTTCCAGCTTGTGGTTGTGGGTGAACTCCGTGATCATTATGTGGTTGGCGTTGAGTCCTCATTCCACCGTCTCTTGGCACTTGAAAACTTGTTGCTCCATTGCTTCGAGTCCTGTCTCCACGCTTCCGGTCCTCCTTGGTCCCTCACATCGCGGATGTGCAGCAACCCCTCACGCATCTCAATGGTTTGAGGGTGTTGCAGCACCTCCGCGAGGTAGGGGTTGATGACCTTCTCAAAGAACTTGTCCTTGGGGGCGCTTGGAGACGCCATAGTGATCTAGTTCTGTCAGAAAAATAGCTCGAAACAAAAACAGAGGATATTTGCGTGGTACGGTGGTCAAAACCTTCGGGAGATTATATAATGAATTTTTACCGAGCAAAAGAAGTACCGTGCATGGAAACAGAGTCCAGAGGGCACACGAGGTGACCACGAGGCAGGGGGCGCGCCCAGGGGGTAGGGCGCGCCCTCCACCCTCGTGGACGCCTCGTGTCCTTCCCGGACTACTTCTTATTTTCCTATTTTCTTAAATATTCGGAAACGGAGAAAAATTGCTATTAGAACTTTTTTGGAGTCGGTTTACTTACAGTACCATATACCTATTCCTTTTTGGAGCCTGAAACGTTCTAGAAAGTGTCCCTTATGTATTCTTCCGGGGTTACGGTTTCAATAACATTAGTTTCAACATTTAAGGGATTACCTGAGATATAATGTTGGATTCTTTGACCGTTCACCACCTTCGGATTCGTGCCTTCGAAGTTGTTGATTTTTATGGCACCGGAGCGATATAACTCCTCGATAACGTAAGGACCTTCCCATTTAGAGAGAAGCTTTCCTGCAAAATATCTTAAACGAGAGTTGAATAGAAACACATAATCACCTACATTAAACTCACGCTTTTGTATCCTTTTTTCATGCCATCTTTTAACCTTTTCTTTAAACAGTTTGGCATTCTCATAGGCTTGGGTTCTCCACTCATCAAGTGATCTAATGTCAAATAGTCTCTTCTCTCCGGCAAGTTTGAAATCATAATTGAGCTCTTTAATGGCCCAATATGCCTTATGTTCTAGTTCGAGAGGTAGGGACATGCTTTTCCATAAACCATTTTATATGGAGACATACCCGTAGGATTTTTATATGCAGTTCTGTCGGCCCATAATGCATCATCAAGTTTCTTGGACCAATTCTTTCTAGATCTATTAACAGTCTTTTGCAAAATTAATTTGATCTCTCTATTACTTAATTCCTCATGGCCACTAGATTGTGGATGATATGAAGATGCAATTCTATGATTAATGTCATACTTAGCAAGCATTTTACGAAAGGCGCCATGGATAAAATGTGAACCACCATCAGTCATTAGATATGTAGGGACTCCAAACCTCAGAAAAATAACTTCTTTAAGCATCTTAATAGAGGTGTTATGATCAGCACTACTAGTTGGAATAGCTTCTACCCACTTAGTAACGTAATCAACAACAACTAAAATATGTGTATAGCCATTAGAGGAAGGAAACGGTCCCATATAATCAAAGCCCCAAACATCAAATGGTTCAATAAAAAGTGAATAATTCATAGGCATTTCCTGATGTCTACTGATATTACCAATTCTTTCACATTCATCACAAGACAAGACAAACTTACGGGCATCTTTGAAGAGAATAGGCCAATAAAAACCGGATTGCAATACCTTGTGTGCAGTTCTATCTCCAGCGTGGTGTCCTCCATAAACCTCGGAGTGACACTTGCGTAGGATCTATTCCTTTTCAGGCTCAGGTACACAACGTCTAATAACACCATCTACTCCTTCTTTATAAAGGTGTGGGTCATCCTAGAAGTAATGTCTTAAATCATAGAAACACTTTTTCTTTTCCTGGGATGTGAAGCTAGGTGGTATAAATTTAGCAACAATGTAATTAGCATAGTCAGCACACCATGGAGTAGTACGAGAAGCATTTATGACAGCTAATTGTTCATCAGGAAAGCTATCATCAATAGGTAGTGGGTCATCAAGAACATTCTCCAACCTAGACAAGTTGTCTGCCATGGGGTTCTCAGCTCCCTTTCTATCAATAATATGCAAATCAAATTCTTGTAGCAAGATAACCCATCTAATAAGTCTAGGTTTAACATCTTTCTTTTCCATAATATATTTAATAGCAGCATGATCAGTGTGAACAGTCACTTTGGAATCACAATATAAGGTCTGAACTTATCACAAGCAAATACAACTGCTAAATATTGTTTTTCAGTAGTAGCATAATTTCTCTGGGCACTGTCTAGAGTTTTACTAGCATATTGGATAGCATTAAATTTCTTATCAACTCTTTGTCCTGAAAAAACGCCTACAACATAATCACTAGCATCACATATAGTTTCAAAGGGTAAATTCCAATCAGGTGGCTGAACAATAGGTGCCGAAATCAAGGCTTTCTTAAGTATTTCAAATGCTTCTACACAATCATCATTAAAGATAAAAGGAACATCTTTTTGTAAGAGGTTAGTTAGAGTCCTGGAAATTTTAGAGAAGTCCTTAATGAACCTCCTATAAAAACCAGCATGAGCAAGGAAACTTCTTATACCTTTAATGTCCTTGGGACACGACATCTTTTCAATAGCTTCAACTTTAGCTTTATCAACTTCAATAACTCTTCTAGAAATTTTATGCCCCAAGGCAATACCTTCATTAACCATAAAGTGGAACTTCTCCCAATTCAAGACAAGATTAGTTTCTTCACATCTCTGCAGAACTCGATCAAGGTTGCTTAAGCAATCATCAAAAGAAGTTCCATATACGGCAAAATCATCCATGAAAACCTCAACAATCTTTTCACAAAAATCAGAGAATATAGCAATCTATAAGCAAAGGTAGCGGTGCATTGCATAAACCAAAAGGCATACATCTATAAGCAAAGGTACCGAAAGGGCAAGTAAAAGTGGTATTTTCTTGATCCTCTTTGGACACAGGTATTTGAGAGAAACCAAAATAACTGTCTAGAAAGCAAAAATGTGTATGTTTGGATAATCTTTCTAGCATTTGATCAATAAAAGGTAAAGGGTAATGATCCTTTTTAGTAGCTTTATTTAGTTTGCGGAAATCAATTACCATTCTATAACCTGTAACAATTCTTTGTGGGATCAATTCATTTTTATCATTAGGAACAACAGTAATACCTCCCTTCTTAGGGACACAATGGACATGACTTACCCACTGACTATTAGCAACGGGATAAATTATACCTGCCTCCAGAAGATTTAATATTTCTTTTCTTACCACTTCTTTCATCTTAGGATTTAACCTTCATTAGTGATCTATAGCCGGTTTAGCGTCTTTCTCCAATTTTATTTTGTGCTGGCATAGAGTGGAACTAATGCCCTTAATATCATCAAGAGTATATCCAATAGCAGCTCGATGCTTCTTCAGAGTTTTCAATAATTTCTTCTCTTCATGCTCTTAAAGGTTAGCACTAATAATAACAGGATATATCTTCTTTTCATCAAGATAAGCATATTTAAGAGTGTCAGGTAATGGATTAAACTCAAACACGGGATCACCCTTGGGTGGAGGCGGATCCCCTAGGATTTCAACAAGCAAGTTGTGTTTCAAAATAGGTCCCTGTTTAAAGAATACTTCATCTATTTCCCTTATTTAATTCATAAAGTTATCATTTTCATGGTCGAGCAAATATTGTTCTAAAGGATCATTAGGAGGCACGGCAATAGAAGCAAGACCAATAATTTCATCTTTACTAGGCAATTCTTCATCATGGGGTTGTCTATGAAATTTAGCAAAATCAAATTCATGAGACATATCCCCTAAACCAATAGTAACAACATCCTTCTTGCAGTCTATCCTAGCATTAACAGTATTCAAGAAGGGTCTACCAAATATAATGGGACAAAAGTTATCTTGTGGGGAGCCAAGAACAAGAAAATCAGCAGGATATTTGACTTTCCCACACAAGACTTCAACATCTCTAACAATCCCAACTGGTGAAATAGTGTCTATATTGGCAAGCTTAATTGTAACATCAAATTCTTCTATCTCAGCAGGTGCAATATCATGCATAATTTCTTTGTATAAAGAATGAGGTATTGCACTTGCACTAGCACCCATATGACAGAAGCCTTGATAACAATGATCTCCTATTTTAACAGAAATAACAGGCATGCCCACAACAGGTCTATGTTTATTTTTAGTATCAGGTCTAGCAATTCTAGCAGCTTCATCACAGAAGTAAATAACATGCCCATCAATACCATCAGCCAAGAGATCTTTAACCATAGCAATACTAGGTTCAACTTTAGTTTGCTCAGGGGGTGTAGGTGTTCTAGTATTACTCTTACGAACCATAGTTGAAGCTTTAGCATGATCCTTTATTCTAACTGGGAAAGGTGGTTTCTCAATATAAGCAGTAGGAACAACAGGATCAACATTATAAGTGACAGTCTTTTCTTCAACTTTAATAGGTGCAACTACTTTTACTTCAATGGGAGGATTGTATTTAAACCACTTATCCTTAGGGAGATCAATATAAGTAGCGAAGGATTCACATAAAGAAGCTACTATCTCAGAGTCAAGTCCATATTAAGTGCTAAATTCACGGAAAACATCGGTATCCATAAAAGATTTAACACAATCAAACTTAGGTGTTATACGTGACTCCTTAACTTCGTCGAGGTCCCAATCTTCAAAGTTGTGTTTAATTCTTTCCAATAAATCCCATTTGAATTCAATAGTCTTCATCATAAAGGAACCAGCACAAGAAGCATCGAGCATGGAGCGATTATTGAGAGAAAGCCGAGCATATTTTTTTTGAATAATTATTTCTCTTGAGAGCTCATGATTGGGGCATGAATATAACATTGAATTAAGCCTCCCCAAGCTTGAGCGATCCTTTCTCCTTCGCGAGGCCAAAAATTATATATATAATTAGGATCGATGAACAAGATGCATAGGATAAAACTTTTCATGAAATTCTGATACGTCCATTTTGCATCATGCTTTTATATCGATATTTATTGCATCATGGGCTGTTATTACACATTATGTCACAATACTTATGCATATTCTCTCTTATTTTACAAGGTTTACATAAGGAGGGAGAATGCCGACAGCTGGAATTCTGGGCTGGAAAAGGAGCAAATATTAGAGATCTATTCTGCACAACTCCAAAAGTCCTGAAACTCCATGGAAGTTGTTTTTGGAAATAATAAAAAATATTGAGCGAAAGAAATACCAGAGGGGGGCCACACCCTGGCCACGAGGGTGGGGGCGCGCCCTACCCCCTGGGCACGCCCCCTGCCTTGTGGGCCCCCTGTTGGCCCTCCGGTGCCCATCTTCTGCTATATGAAGTATTTCGTCCGAAGAAAAATCATAAGAAAGCTTTCGGGACAAGACTCCTCCACCACGAGGAGGAACCTTGGCGGAACCAATCTAGGGCTCCGGCGGAGCTGTTCTGCCAGGGACACTTCCCTCCAGGAGGGGGAAATCATCGCCATCGTCATCACCAATGCTCCTCTCATCGGGAGGGGGCCAATCTCCATCAACATCTTCACCAACACCATCTCCTCTCAAACCCTAGTTCATATCTTGTATCCAATTCTTGTCTCTAAGTCTGATATTGGTACTTGTAGGTTGCTAGTAGTGTTGATTACTCCTTGTAGTTGATGCTAGTTGGTTTATTTGGTGGAAGATCATATGTTCAGATCCTATATGCATATTAATACCCCTTTGATTATGAACATGAATATGCTTTGTGAGTAGTTACGTTTGTTCCTGAGGACATGGGAGAAGTCTTGCTATTAGTAGTCATGTGAATTTGGTATTCGTTCGATATTTTGATGAGATGTATGTTGTCTCTCCGCTAGTGGTGTTATGTGAACGTCGACTACATGACACTTCACCATTGTTTGGGCCTAGAGGAAGGCATTGGGAAGTAATAATTAGATGATGGGTTGCTAGAGTGACAAAAGCTTAAACCCTAGTTTATGCATTGCTTCGTAAGGGGCTGATTTGGATCCATATGTTTCATGCTATGGTTAGTTTTACCTTAATACTTCTTTTGTAGTTGCGGATGCTTGCAATAGGGGTTAATCATAAGTGGGATGCTTTTCCAAGTAAGGACAGCACCCAAGTGCCGGTCCACCTACATATCAAATTATCAAAGTACCGAACGCGAATCATATGAACGTGATAAAAACTAGCTTGCCACTAATTCCCATGTGTCCTCGGGAGCGCTTTCCTTTATATAAGAGTTTGTCCAGGCTTTTCCTTTGCTCCACCTTGATGCACTTTATTTACTTTTGCTACTTGTTTCTCGTTACAGATTATCTTATCACAAAACTATCTGTTACCTATAATTTCAGTGCTTGTAGAGAATACCTTGCTGAAAACCGCTTATCATTTCTTCTGCTCCTCGTTGGGTTCGACACTCTTACTTATCAAAAGGACTACGATAGATCCCCTATACTTGTGGGTCATCAAGACTCTTTTCTGGCGCCGTTGCCGGGGAGTGAAGCGCCTTTGGTAGGTGGAATTTGGTAAGGAAAAATTTATATAGTGTGCTGAAGTTTACTGTCACTTGTTACTATGGAAAGTAATCCTCCGAGGGGCTTGTTCGGGGTATCTTCACCCCGACCAGTAGAGCAAAGAGTTGCTCCTCAACCTACTGAACCTATTGAACCTACTGAAAATGAAAATGTCTACTTTAAAATTCCTTCGGGTATGATAGAAAAACTTCTAGCTAATCCTTTTGCAGGAGATGGAACATTACATCCTGATGAGCACCTTATCTATGTGGATGAGGTTTGTGGATTATTTAAGCTTGCAGGTATGCCCGATGATGTTATCAAGAAGAAAGTCTTCCCTTTATCTTTGAAGGGAGATGCATTGACATGGTATAGGCTATGTGATGATATGGGATCATGGAACTACAAATTATTGAAATTGGAATTTCATAAGAAGTTTTTATCCTATGCATCTTGTTCATCGCGATCGTACTTATATATATATTTTTTGGCCCAGCGAAGGAGAAAGCATCCCTCAAGCTTAGGGGGGCTTAAATAGATGTTATATTCATGCCCCAATCATGAGCTCTCAAGAGATATGATTATTCAAAAAATTTATGCTCAGCTTTCTGACAACAATCACACCATGCTCGATACTTCTTGTGCTGGCTCTTTTATGATGAAGACTATTGAACTCAAACGGGATTTATTGGAAAGAATTAAACACAACTCTGAAGATTGGGATCTCGACGAAGGTAAGGAGTCAGGTATGACACCTAAGTTTGATTGTGTTAAATCTTTCATGGATATCGATGTTTTCCGTAAATTTAGCACTAAATATGGACTTCGCTCTGAAATAGTAGCTTGTTGCTGTGAATCTTTTGCTACTCATGTTGATCTCCCTAAGGAGAAGTGGTTTAAATATCATCCTCCCATAAAAGTAAAAATAGTTGAACCTATTAAAGTTGAAGAAAAGACTATCACTTATAATGATCCTATTGTTCCTACTGCTTATGTTGAGAAACCATCTTTCCCTGTTAGAATAAAGGATCATGCTAAAGCTTCAACTATGGTTCGTAAAAGCAATATTAGAACTTATACACCTCCTGAGCAAGTTAAAGTTGAACCTAATATTGCTAATGTTAAAGATCTCCTGGCTGATAATATTGATGGGCATGTTATTTATTTATGCGATGAACCTGCTAGAATTGCTAAACCTTGTGCTAAAGATAAACATAGACGTGTGGTAGGCATGCCTGTTATTTTTGTTAAAATAGGAGATCATTGTTATCATGGCTTGTGTGATATGGGTGCTAGTGCTAGTGCAATACCTATTGACCTATACAAAGAAATTATGCATGATATTGCACCTTCTGAGTTAGAAGATATTGATGTCACAATTAAACTTGTCAATAGATGTCGGGGCGGACGGCGTCCCCCGCGAGCACCTATGGGGCCGGAGCCCCTTTCGTAGTCCGGTGAGGGGGGCGGAGAGAGCACAGAGAGCAGATCGAGGCGAGCACACGGGCGGTTTACCCAGGTTTGGGCCGCGATGGTCGCGTAAAACCCTACTCCTGCTTGGTTGTATTGAACTGGGGAACTCGGGAGCTTGGAGAGCTAGCTGCACCGAGCGTATGGCTGCCTGGGTCCCAAATCTCCGAACCTCGGAACCCCCTCTACGTTGCACACGGGCCTCCTTTTATAGCGCAAAGGGGTCACCGACAGGTGTCAACGTAAGAGAAAGGGGTAAAAGTGTAAAAGGGGTGGTAGTTGTAACAGTGCGGGAACAGTGGCGCTGCAGCGCGGCACAGTGTTATCATACCTACTTCTGACGGTAGGGGACAGGGGCATTAAATGCCCGTCACGGTCGCCTGGACAGCACCGAGGCGGACCGTTAGGTGCGCCACCGCTCGCCACGATGGTGGCTGCATGCCTCCGCATGCCCCAGGCTGCGCGGTGCCCCGCCACGTGCCCTTGGGGGATGCCCCGGAGCGACGCGTGGGCGGGCGAGCTGGAGCGCAGTCCTGAGGTGGCGATTTGCCGCGGCAAGTGGCTTGCCGCGGGGGTCGTCTTCCTGTGCCTGATAGCTTGCCGGCTATCAGGCCTTGCCGGGGCGCATGGCGCGCCGTGGCGGGCTTCTCTCGTGGTGCCTGGGTTCGGCCTTCCCGACAAGCTCCTCTTGTCGGGGTCTCGATCTTCTGTCTCTTATACTTTGTTCTTGGATGGTATTACATGGGCTTAGTCGTCCCGGCAAGCTCCTCTTGCCGGGGCCTTGTCTTCTTGGCCCGGCAAGCTCCTCTTGCCGGGGGCCTTGTCTTCTTGGCCCGGCAAGCTCCTCTTGCTGGGGGCCTTGTCTTGAATGCTTGGTCTTCTCTTGGCGCTTCCTGGGCGGGCCTTGCCGCAGGGTGCTACAACTGCCCGTGCACAAGTCTGGGGTACTAAGGTACCCCTACTTTAGTACACCGACAGGAGCCCCCGGGCCTGGGCCACACACGGTGCCGAGCGTCGTTGGGCCAGGCCCTAACAGTGCACGGGCACGCGTGGCCTTGGTCGCGCTGCTCCTTAACTCCGCATCCGTCGCACCTTCCCCAGGCGGCGCGCGCTTATCGCGGCGTCGCGGGGGCGAAACGCCCGTTCCCTCTTTAAGTGGAGGGAGGTGCGGAGGCGCGGCTTGATAAATGAACGGGGGTGAGGCGCGGCTTTCGAGGCGTCCGTTCCCCATAACCACGGGATGGGGAGAGGTCGTCCCGCCCGTCGCCTCGGTTCTGCGCGCCCACCGCGTGGTCCTCATGCACTCGGAGTCGCGGCGGCGGAGGCAGGGAGTCGGGCCGGCGCGGGTCGATGCAGCGGGTCGGCCCCAGTCGTCTGCCCTTCCTCCGCTTCTATTGGAGGAGCGAGGCGGCCGCGTCCCCACTCCGCCCCTTTATAAGGAGCGAAAGGGGGCAACGGAAATCCGCACTCCATTTCCTTCCTCCTTCTGCTTCTTGTTTCCTTCCCCATCTGCGATGGAGGGGGGGAACCCTGGTTCTTCTTCGGTTGCCGCGAGGGTGTCTGCTAGGCAACGCGCCCCTCCTCCCCTTGCGCCCGCGGCGGCGGAGCCGGTCGTCAGGGGAAGAGGGAGAGGGCGAGGTCGCGGACGAGGTCGTGGACGGGGCCGGGGCGCTCGGGGCGGACGGATCGGTGCGCCGTCCTTGCCTCCGCCAGCGGCTCCGTCCCTTCCCGCGGTCCATCTCGGGGACGACCCCCGTGAGTTCATTATCAGGCTGCGCCGGGCACCTCGTCGCCGCCTCCGGCTTCCCGCTCCATTCGCGAACGTGTTGGAGGTGGAGCAGCCTGAGACGCTAAACCTGCGCATGAGGGGCTGCGGGATCAGTGGGACGCGAGTCCACGTCGAGTCCCGAGCCCCCGGCGTGGTGTGTCTGGGCCGCGGGTGGAAGACGTTCGCCCAGATCCACAGCTTGACGGAGGGGTTCACCCTCCACTTTAAGCTAGTGGGGGAGGACCTCCTCTCCGTCAAGGCTTTCTGGGGCTTCGGCATCCGGGCCCGGTGCTGCGAAGATAGCTCCTCCGACAGCGAAGGCTCCTCCTCGAGCGAGAGTGACGAGGAGGGAAGCGACAGCGACGACGAGGGGAGCAGCCGCCGGGATGACGGGTCCGACTAGGCGTCGGTCGCAGCTCCGTGTGGCACCGGCGGCCCCATCGTCCGCGCCGGGCTCCGTGAACTCCCCGGGGTCGTCTCCTTGGGCGGCTGGCGTAGGGGGGCTGCTGAGGAGGACAGAGGGCGGACGTCGAAGGCCGCGAAGTCGGAGTACGGGCCGACTTCGACAGCTGGCTGACGCTCCGGTGCCTCGTGTTCCAGATGCGCCCCAGACGCCGTCATCACCCTTGCTCTCGGTGACGACCACCGGGGTCTTCTCTTCGGCCCGGCAAACTCCTCTTACCGGGGGGGCTTGATCTCCTCGGGCGGCCGGAGTGGCGAGGCTGGGGAAGAGGAAGAGGCTGGCGGCAAGGCCGCTGCCTCATCTTCCAGCTCTGCCTCCGGCGCCTCCGTCTTCTTCAGCCTCCGGAGACCCCCGGGCGGAGCCCCCGGATCTTCTCTTGGTGCCTTCTGCCACCCGTAGCTCATCTAGGTGCCCCTTTCGCCCTCTTCGCCTACTTGCCCTACCTCCTGAGGAGAGAGACAAGAAAGGGATTACGGGCACCTTATCTCTTTTCAGCTTGTAAGCCCTCGGGCCTTAGTTGCGTTTAAGCCTTGTAATCCCTTCTTTCATGTTTTTCATTCTCTCTGAACTGTACCTGAGTGGAATGTTTTTAATGAAAAGGGGATGTTTGCCGGATCATTTGTCTCGCGGGTGGAAACCGCGGTAAGGAACGAATCCTTTACATCGTTAAGATAGACAGTTTCTCGTCCGGCAACGGGCCCAGCCGCTCCCCCGCACTGCTCGACCTTTCTCACGCCCTTGGCGGGGGCGGGGAGCAGGCGGGTTCCGGCCCCTCGCTTCCCTCCCCCTTGCTGCCGCGGCTGCTATCGAAACGGGCCCC
This sequence comes from Aegilops umbellulata, assembly GCA_032464435.1. Taxonomy (NCBI): domain Eukaryota; kingdom Viridiplantae; phylum Streptophyta; class Magnoliopsida; order Poales; family Poaceae; genus Aegilops; species Aegilops umbellulata. The sequence continues at coordinate 641,466,665 of CP136060.1, read as the reverse complement.
AGGAACGCGCTCTGGGGCTTGCCGCTAAGAGAGCACGGTAGCTTTCCAGGAGGAAGGGAGGCTTTCAAATTCCACAGTCCATAAGAGAATGCATGATGAGGGATGCAAAAACTTATCTGAGGTTGCAGCCCCCGGCGACTCTGGCTCGCCGGGGCGTAGGTGTTGGCTCGTCCTTCTCCTCTTCCTTGTCCTTGAGCGGCCCGGCAAGGACATTCAATTCCTGCGAGCCAAAGGGAAAGGACGGGAAAAAGACGCGGACTCGACCTCTAAGTTAGGGGTTAGCGACAGTTAGGAACTGACAACCCTAACCAAGGACGAGACTCTGACTCAGCATGCATGCTAAAATCTAGGGCGCCAGCGCTTCTTTATCTTCGGCCAGGGGCTTCGCCTGGCTTTGTACGAGGGCTTAAATGCAACATCGGCAAGGCCTGCACAATCCGGTGGTTGCCGGAACGGATCACGGCAACCGCGCCTTATGGGCGAAACTTGCGAAGATGCTCTATGTTCCCAGGAGTTGCTCACTGGTAGGCCCTCTTCGGTCTTGAGGCGGACAGCGCCGGACCTCGCGACTCGTCTCACCCGATAAGGGCCTTCCTGCTTCGGCGTCGACTTGTTATAATTCTTGGCCGACTGAACGTGCCTAAGAACAAGGTCGCCTAACAGGGCAACTTTATCTGATGCCAGGGGCTTCGCCTGGCTTTGTACAAGGGGTTACATGCAGCAGCGGCAAGGCCTGTACAAACCGATGGTTGCCGGAGCGGATCACGGCAACCGCGCCTTATGGGCGAAACTTGCGAAGATGCTCTATGTTCCCAGGAGTTGCTCACTGGTAGGCCCTCTTCGGTCTTGAGGCGGACAGCGCCGGGCCTCGCGACTCGTCTCACCCGATAAGGGCCTTCCTGTTGGGGAACGCAGTAAATTCAAAAATTTTCCTACGCACACGCAAGATCATGGTGATGCATAGCAACGAGAGGGGAGAGTGTTTGTCTACGTACCCTCGTAGACCGAAGCGGAAGCGTTGACACAACGTAGAGGAAGTAGTCGTACGTAGAGGAAGTAGTCGTACGTTCTCCTCGCGATCCAACCGATCACAGCACCGTTACTCCGGCACCTCCGAGTTCTTGGCACACGTTCAGCTCGATGACGATCCCCAGGCTCCGATCCAGCAAAGCGTCGAGGAAGAGTTCCGTCAGCACGACGGCGTGGTGACGATCTTGATGTGTTACCGGCGCAGGGCTTCGCCTAAGCACTGCAACGATATGATCGAGGTGGAATTTGGTGGAAGGGGGCACCGCACACGGCTAAGGAACGATCCGTAGATCAACTTGTGTGTCTTTGGGGTGCCCCCTGCCCCCGTATATAAAGGAGTTAAGGGGGAGGGGCTGGCCGGCCAAGCTAGGGCGCGCCAGAGAGTCCTACTCCCTCTGGGAGTAGGATTCCTCCCCCCAATCCTAGTTGGACTAGGATTCTCCAAGGGGGAGAGAGAGAGAGAGGGGGTGCCCACCTCTCCTAGTCCTAATAGGACTAGGGGAAGGGGGGAGGCGCACAGCCCATGAGGGCAGCGCTCTCACCTCTCCTCCAAGGCCCATGTTGGCCCATTATGCTCCCGGGGGGTTCCGGTAACCCTCCCGGTATTCCGGTAAAATCCTGATTTCACCTGGAATGCATCCGATGTCCAAACATAGGCTTCCAATATATAATTCTTTATGTCTCGACCATTTCGAGACTCCTCGTCACGTCCGTGATCACATCCGGGACTCCGAACTCCTTCGGTACATCAAAATGCATAAACTCATAATAACTGTCATCGTAACGTTAAGCGTGCGGACCCTACGGTTCGAGAACAATGTAGACATGACCGAGACACGTTTCCGGTCAATAACCAATAGCGGGACCTGGATGCCCATATTGGCTCCTACATATTCTACGAAGATCTTTATCGGTCAGACCGCATAACAACATACGTCGTTCCCTTTGTCATCGGTATGTTACTTACCCGAGATTCGATCGTCGGTATCCAATACCTAGTTCAATCTCGTTACCGGCAAGTCTCTTTTCTCGTTCCGTAATACATCATCTCGCAACTAACTCATTGGTTGCAATGCTTGCAAGGCTTTATGTGATGTGCATTACCGAGAAGGCCCTGAGATACCTCTCCGACAATCGGAGTGACAAATCCTAATCTCGAAGTATGCCAACTCAACATGTACCTTCGGAGACACTTGTAGAGCACCTTTATAATCACCCAGTTACGTTGTGACGTTTGGTAGCACACAAAGTGTTCCTACGGTAAATGGGAGTTGCATATTCTCATAGTTAAAGAAACATGTATAAGTCATGGATAAAAGCAATAGCAATATACTAAACGATCGGGTGCTATGCTAATGCAATGGGTCATGTCAATCAGATCATTCAACTAATGATGTGATCTCGTTAATCAAACAACAACTCTTTGTTCATGGCTAGGAAACATAACCATCTTTGATTAATGAGCTAGTCAAGTAGAGGCATACTAGTGACACTCTGTTTGTCTATGTATTCACACATGTATTATGTTTCCAGTTAATACAATTCTAGCATGAATAATAAACATTTATCATGATATAAGGAAATAAATAATAACTTTATTATTGCCTCTAGGGCATATTTCCTTCAGTCTCCCACTTGCACTAGAGTCAATAATCTAGATTACAAAGTAATGATTCTAACACCCATGGAGTTTTGGTCCTGATCATGTTTTGCTCGTGGAAGAGGCTTAGTCAACGGGTCTGCAACATTCAGATCCGTATGTATCTTGCATATCTCTATGTCTCCCACCTGGACCAAATACCGGATGGAGTTGAAGCGTCTCTTGATGTGTTTGGTTCTTTTGTGAAATCTGGATTCCTTTGCCAAGGCAATTGCACCAGTATTGTCACAAAAGATTTTCATTGGACCCGATACGCTAGGTACAACACCTAGATCGGATATGAACTCCTTCATCCAGACTCCTTCATTGGCCGCTTCTGAAGCGGCTATGTACTCAGCTTCACATGTAGATCCCGCCACGACGCTTTGTTTAGAACTGCACCAACTGACAGCTCCACCGTTTAATGTAAATACGTATCCGGTTTGCGATTTGGAATCATCCGGATCAGTGTCAAAGCTTGCATCGACGTAACCGTTTACGACGAGCTCTTTGTCACCTCCAAAAATGAGAAACATATCCTTAGTCCTTCTCAAGTACTTAAGGATGTTCTTGACCGCTGTCCAGTGATCCACTCCTGGATTACTTTGGTACCTGCCTGCTAAACTTACAGCAAGGCACACATCAGGTCTGGTACACAGCATTGCATACATGATAGAGCCTATGGCTGAAGCATAGGGAACATTTTTCATCTTCTCTCTATCTTCTGCGGTGGTCGGGCATTGAGTCTTACTCAATTTCACACCTTGTGCCACAGGCAAGAACCCTTTCTTTGCCTGATCCATTCTGAACTTTTTCAAAACTTTGTCAAGGTATGTGCTTTGTGAAAGTCCTATTAAGCGTCTTGATCTATCTCTATAGATCTTAATGCCCAATATGTAAGCAGCTTCCCCGAGGTCTTTCATTGAAAAACTTTTATTCAAGTATCCCTTTATGCTATCCAGAAATTCTATATTATTTCCGATCAGTAATATGTCATCTACATATAATATCAGAAATGCTACAGAGCTCCCACTCACTTTCTTGTAAATACAGGCTTCTCCGAAAGTCTGTATAAAACCAAAAGCTTTGATCACACTATCAAAGCGTTTATTCCAACTCCGAGAGGCTTGCACCAGTCCATAAATGGATCGCTGGAGCTTGCACACTTTGTTAGCTCCCTTTGGATCGACAAAACCTTCTGGTTGCATCATATACAACTCTTCTTCCAGAAATCCATTCAGGAATGCAGTTTTGACATCCATTTGCCAAATTTCATAATCATAAAATGCGGCAACTGCTAACATGATTCAGACAGACTTAAGCATCGCTACGGGTGAGAAAGTCTCATCGTAGTCAATCCCTTGAACTTGTCGAAAACCTTTTGCAACAAGTCGAGCTTTATAGACAGTAACATTACCATCAGCGTCAGTCTTCTTCTTGAAAATCCATTTATTTTTTATTGCTTGCCGATCATCGGGCAAGTCAACCAAAGTCCACACTTTGTTATCATACATGGATCCCATCTCAGATTTCATGGCCTCAAGCCATTTTGCGGAATCTGGGCTCACCATCGCTTCTTCATAGTTCGTAGGTTCATCATGGTCTAGTAACATGACTTCCAAAATAGGATTACCGTACCACTCTGGTGCGGATCTTACTCTGGTTGATCTACGAAGTTCAGTAGAAACTTGATCTGAAGTTTCATGATCATTATCATTAGCTTCCTCCCTATTTGATGTAGGTGTCACAGAAACAGATTTCTGTGATGTACTACTTCTCAATAAAGGAGCAGATACTGTTATCTCATCAAGTTCTACTTTCCTCCCACTCACTTCTTTCGAGAGAAACTCCTTCTCTAGAAAGTTTCCGACTTTGGCAACAAAAATTTTGCCTTCGGATCTGTGATAGAAGGTATACCCAATAGTCTCCTTTGGGTATCCTATGAAGACACATTTTTCCGATTTGGGTTCGAGCTTATCAGGTTGAAGCTTTTTCACATAAGCATCGCAGCCCCAAACTTTAAGAAACGACAACTTTGGTTTCTTGCCAAACCACAGTTCATAAGGCGTCGTCTCAACGGATTTTGATGGTGCCCTATTTAACGTGAATGCGGCCGTCTCTAGAGCATAACCCCAAAAAGATAGCGGTAAATCGGTAAGAGACATCATAGATCGCACCATATCCAGTAAAGTACGATTACGACGTTCGGACACACCATTACGTTGTGGTGTTCCGGGTGGCGTGAGTTGCGAAACTATTCCGCATTGTTTCAAATGTAGACCAAACTCGTAACTCAAATATTCTCCTCCACGATCAGATCGTAGAAACTTTATTTTCTTGTTACGATGATTTTCCACTTCACTCTGAAATTCTTTGAACTTTTCAAATGTTTCAGACTTGTGTTTCATTAAGTAGATATACCCATATCTGCTTAGATCATCAGTGAAGGTGAGGAAATAACGATATCCGCCACGAGCCTCAACATTCATTGGACCACATACATCAGTATGTATGATTTCCAATAAATCTGTTGCTCTCTCCACAGTACCGGAGAACGGTGTTTTAGTCATCTTGCCCATAAGGCACGGCTCGCAAGTGCCAAGTGATTCATAATCAAGTGACTCCAAAAGTCCATCAGTATGGAGTTTCTTCATGCGCTTTACGCCGATATGACCTAAACGGCAGTGCCACAAATAAGTTGCACTATCATTATTAACTCTGCATCTTTTGGCTTCAACATTATGAATATGTGTGTTACTACTATCGAGATTAAGTAAGAACAAACCACTCTTTAATGGCGCATGACCATAAAAGATATTACTCATATAAATAGAACAACCATTATTCTCTGATTTAAATGAATAACCGTCTCGCATCAAACAAGATCCAGATATAATGTTCATGCTCAACGCTGGTACTAAATAACAATTATTTAGATCTAATATTAATCCCGAAGGTAGATGTAGAGGTAGCGTGCCGACCGCGATCACATCGACTTTGGAACCATTTCCCACGCGCATCGTCACCTCGTCCTTAGACAATCTTCGCTTAATCCGTAGCCCCTGTTTTTGAGTTGCAAATATTAGCAACAGAACCAGTATCAAATACCCAGGTGCTACTGCGAGAATTAGTAAGGTACACATCAATAACATGTATATCACATATACCTTTGTTAACCTTGCCATCCTTCTTATCCGCCAAATACTTGGGGCAGTTCCGCTTCCAGTGACCAGTCTGCTTGCAATAGAAGCACTCAGTTTCAGGCTTAGGTCCAGACTTGGGTTTCTTCTCTTGAGTAGCAACTTGCTTGCTGTTCTTTTTGAAGTTCCCCTTTTTCTTCCCTTTGCCCTTTTTCTTGAAACTAGTGGTTTTGTTAACCATCAACACTTGATGCTCCTTTTTGATTTCTACCTCCGCGGCTTTTAGCATCGCGAAGAGCTCGGGCATAGTTTTGGTCATCCCTTGCATATTATAGTTCATCACGAAGCTCTTGTAGCTTGGTGGCAGTGATTGGAGAATTCTGTCAATGACGCAATCATCCGGAAGATTAACTCCCAGTTGAATCAAGTGATTGTTATACCCAGACATTCTGAGTATATGCTCACTGACAGAACCATTCTCCTCCATTTTACAGCTATAGAACTTATTGGAGACTTCATATCTCTCAATCTGGGCATTTGCTTGAAATATTAACTTCAACTCCTGGAACATCTCATATGCTCCATGGTGTTCAAAACGTCGTTGAAGTCCCGGTTCTAAGCCGTAAAGCATGGCACACTGAACTATAGAGTAGTCATCAGCTTTGCTTTGCCAGACGTTCATAACATCTGGCGTAGCTCTTGCACCAGGCCTGGCACCTAGCGGTGCTTCCAGGACGTAATTCTTCTGTGCAGCAATGAGGATAATCCTCAAGTTACGGACCCAGTCCGTGTAATTGCTATCATCATCTTTCAACTTTGCTTTCTCAAGGAACGCATTAAAATTCAACGGAACAACAGCACGAGCCATCTATCTACACAACATAGACAAGCAAGATACTATCAGGTACTAAGTTCATGATAAATTAAAGTTCAATTAATCATATTACTTAAGAACTCCCACTTAGATAGACATCTCTCTAATCCTCTAAGTGATCACGTGATCCAAATCAACTAAACCATGTCCGATCATCACGTGAGATGGAGTAGTTTCAATGGTGAACATCATTATGTTGATCATATCTACTATATGATTCACGCTCGACCTTTCGGTCTCTGTGTTCCGAGGCCATATCTGTATATGCTAGGCTCGTCAAGTTAAACCTGAGTATTCCGCGTGTGCAACTGTTTTGCACCCGTTGTATTTGAACGTAGAGCCTATCACACCCGATCATCACGTGGTGTCTCAGCACGAAGAACTTTCGCAACGGTGCATACTCAGGGGGAACACTTCTTGATAATTTAGTGAGAGATCATCTTATAATGCTACCGTCAATCAAAGCAAGATAAGATGCATAAAAGGATAAACATCACATGCAATCAATATAAGTGATATGATATGGCCATCATCATCTTGTGCTTGTGATCTCCATCTTCGAAGCACCGTCATGATCACCATCGTCACCGGCGCGACACCTTGATCTTCATCGCAGCATCGTTGTCGTCTCGCTAATCTTATGCTTCTACGACTATCACTACCGTTTAGCAATAAAGTAAAGCATTACATCGCGATTGCATTGCATACAATAAAGCGACAACCATATGGCTCCTGCCAGTTGCCGATAACTCGGTTACAAAACATGATCATCTCATACAATAAAATTTAGCATCACGTCTTGACCATATCACATCACAACATGCCCTGCAAAAACAAGTTAGACGTTCTCTATTTTGTTGTTGCAAGTTTTACGTGGCTGCTACGGGCTTTAAGCAAGAACTCATCTTACCTACGCATCAAAACCACAACGATAGTTTGTCAAATAGACTCCGTTTTAACCTTCTCAAGGACCGGGCGTAGCCACACTCGGTTCAACTAAAGTTGGAGAGACAGTCTTCCGCAAGCCATCTCTGTGCAAAGCACGTCGAGGGAACCGGTCTCGCGTAAGCGTACGCGTAAGGTTGGTCCGGATCGTCTCATCCAACAATACCGCTGAACCAAAGTATGACATGCTGGTAGGCAGTATGACTTGTATCGTCCACAACTCACTTGTGTTCTACTCGTGCAAATAACATCAACCATAAAACCTAGGCTCGGATGCCACTGTTGGGGAACGCAGTAAATTCAAAAATTTTCCTACGCACACGCAAGATCATGGTGATGCATAGCAACGAGAGGGGAGAGTGTTTGTCTACGTACCCTCGTAGACCGAAGCGGAAGCGTTGACACAACATAGAGGAAGTAGTCGTACGTAGAGGAAGTAGTCGTACGTTCTCCTCGCGATCCAACCGATCACAGCACCGTTACTCCGGCACCTCCGAGTTCTTGGCACACGTTCAGCTCGATGACGATCCCCGGGCTCCGATCCAGCAAAGCGTCGAGGAAGAGTTCCGTCAGCACGACGGCGTGGTGACGATCTTGATGTGTTACCGGCGCAGGGCTTCGCCTAAGCACTGCAACGATATGATCGAGGTGGAATTTGGTGGAAGGGGGCACCGCACACGGCTAAGGAACGATCCGTAGATCAACTTGTGTGTCTTTGGGGTGCCCCCTGCCCCCGTATATAAAGGAGTTAAGGGGGAGGGGCTGGCCGGCCAAGCTAGGGCGCGCCAGAGAGTCCTACTCCCTCTGGGAGTAGGATTCCTCCCCCCAATCCTAGTTGGACTAGGATTCTCCAAGGGGGAGAGAGAGAGAGAGGGGGCGCCCACCTCTCCTAGTCCTAATAGGACTAGGGGAAGGGGGGAGGCGCACAGCCCATGAGGGCAGCCCTCTCACCTCTCCTCCAAGGCCCATGTTGGCCCATTATGCTCCCGGGGGGTTCCGGTAACCCTCCCGGTATTCCGGTAAAATCCTGATTTCACCTGGAATGCATCCGATGTCCAAACATAGGCTTCCAATATATAATTCTTTATGTCTCGACCATTTCGAGACTCCTCGTCACGTCCGTGATCACATCCGGGACTCCGAACTCCTTCGGTACATCAAAATGCATAAACTCATAATAACTGTCATCGTAACGTTAAGCGTGCGGACCCTCCGGTTCGAGAACAATGTAGACATGACCGAGACACGTTTCCGGTCAATAACCAATAGCGGGACCTGGATGCCCATATTGGCTCCTACATATTCTACGAAGATCTTTATCGGTCAGACCGCATAACAACATACGTCGTTCCCTTTGTCATCGGTATGTTACTTACCCGAGATTCGATCGTCGGTATCCAATACCTAGTTCAATCTCGTTACCGGCAAGTCTCTTTTCTCGTTCCGTAATACATCATCTCGCAACTAACTCATTGGTTGCAATGCTTGCAAGGCTTTATGTGATGTGCATTACCGAGAAGGCCCTGAGATACCTCTCCGACAATCGGAGTGACAAATCCTAATCTCAAAGTATGCCAACTCAACATGTACCTTCGGAGACACTTGTAGAGCACCTTTATAATCACCCAGTTACGTTGTGACGTTTGGTAGCACACAAAGTGTTCCTACGGTAAATGGGAGTTGCATATTCTCATAGTTAAAGAAACATGTATAAGTCATGGATAAATGCAATAGCAATATACTAAACGATCGGGTGCTATGCTAATGCAATGGGTCATGTCAATCAGATCATTCAACTAATGATGTGATCTCGTTAATCAAACAACAACTCTTTGTTCATGGCTAGGAAACATAACCATCTTTGATTAATGAGCTAGTCAAGTAGAGGCATACTAGTGACACTCTGTTTGTCTATGTATTCACACATGTATTATGTTTCCAGTTAATACAATTCTAGCATGAATAATAAACATTTATCATGATATAAGGAAATAAATAATAACTTTATTATTGCCTCTAGGGCATATTTCCTTCACTTCCTGCTTCGGCGTCGACTTGTTATAATTCTTGGCCGACTGAACGTGCCTAAGAACAAGGTCGCCTAACAGGGCCACTTTATCTGGTGCCAGGGGCTTCGCCTGGCTTTGTACAAGGGGTTACATGCAACAGCGGCAAGGCCTGTACAAACCGATGGTTGCCGGAGCGGGTCACGGCAACCGCGCCTTATGGGTGAAACTTGCGAAGATGCTCTATGTTCCAGGAGTTGCTCACTGGTAAGCCTTCTTCGGTCTCGAGGCGGACAGCGCCAGGCCTCGTGACTCATCTCACCCGATAAGGTCCTTCCCACTTTGGCGTCAACTTGTTGGAACCCTTGGCCGACTGAGTGCGCCGGAGAACAAGGTCGCCCTCTTCGAGACTCCTGGCCTTGACCTTGCGGCTATGGTAGCGACGCAAGGCTTGCTGGTATCGAGCAGCTCGTACCGCAGCCTGGAGACGTCCTTCCTCAAGGAGCAGCGCGTCATCTTGGCGCAGCCGCTCTTGCTCGAGCTCGTCATAAGAGAGCACCCGAGGAGATCCGTGTACGAGTTCCGTGGGGATAACTGCTTCCGCTCCATAGACTAGAGCAAAGGGTGTCTGTCCGGTGGCTCGACTCGGTGTCGTTCTGATTGACCAAAGAGCCGCCGGCAGCTCCTCAATCCAATTTCTCCCGCACTTGTGCAGCCTGTCGAAGGTCCTGGTCTTGAGTCCGCGCAGCACTTCAGTGTTGGCCCTTTCTGCTTGACCGTTGCTCCTGGGGTGAGCAACCGAAGCGAAACAGACCTTGGCGCCGAGATCCTGGGCGTATTGCATGAAGGCGCGACTTGTGAATTGTGTCCCGTTGTCGGTGATGACCCTGTTGGGGATTCCGAAACGGCAGACGATCGACCGGAAGAACTTGACTGCTGACTGCGCGGTCACCTTCCTCACTGGCTCCACTTCTGGCCACTTCGTGAACTTGTCGATTGCAACGTACAAGTACTCGAAGCCCCCGACGGCTCGGGGAAAAGGGCCGAGGATATCGAGCCCCCAGACCGAGAAGGGCCAGGATAAAGGGATTGTCTGGAGAGCTTGAGCTGGCTGATGAATCTGTTTTGCATGGAACTGGCACGCTTCACACTTGGTCACTAGTGCAGTTGCATCTTGGAGGGCTTCTTGCCAGAAGAACCCTTGCCGGAAGGCTTTCCCGGCAAGTGCTCTCGCGCCAATGTGATGGCCGCATATGCCTCCGTGTATCTCTGCCAACAGCTTCTGTCCGTCTTCCCTGGAGATGCACTTCAATCTGACACCGTTGAGTCTCCTTCTGTACAGCTCGTTGTCCACGAACTGGTACATACTTGACTGCCTGGTGATCTTCTCCATCTCTTCTGGGTCGTCGGGAAGTTCTCCAGTTTGCAGAAAACGGACGATCTGCTGCGCCCATGCCGGAGCCCGGGGCTCGACGGCAAGGACTAAAGGCATGAAGGCCGCTGCGGGGACCCCGGCTTCTACGGCAAGAACCTCTGGTTCCGCCGGAGCCGGTGATCCCCCGGCAAGCTTGCCGGGGCAAAGCTTGTCGGGAACCCCCGCTTCAACTGGACAGATCCTCGGATCCGCAGGAGCGGACTGTTCCTCAGCGCTCAGGCTGCTGATCTGCTTGCCGGAGCAAGGCTTATCGGGGACACCTGCTTCGACTGGACGGACCCTGGGATCCGTAGGAGCGGGCTGTCCCCCGGCGTTCAGACTGCTGATCTGCTTGCCGGAGCAAGGCTTATCGGGGACGCCTGCTTCGACTGGATGGATCCTGGGATCCGCAGGAGCGGGCTGTCCCCCGGCGTTCGGGTTGTTGATCTTGGGGACCTTGGCGGCGGTCTCAGAAAGGCTCGCCTGCAAGTAGTCGCCGGAGACCAACTTCCTTTTCTTGGACTGCCCAACTGATGGTGCAACGGATGGTTGAGTTAGCTTGAGTAAGAAGGTCCCTGGTTCCACAGGTAACTTCAACGAAGCACACTTCGAAAGGCCGTCTGCTATCTCATTCTGAGCTCTCGAGACGTGCTCCATTTGCAGCCCTTCAAAGTGTTCTTCCAGCTTCCTCACTTCACCTACATAAGCTTCCATCAGAGGGCTCTGGTAGCTCTTGTTGACCTGCCGGACCACCAGTTGAGAATCTCCTCGCACAATCAGCTTTCTGATCCCAAGTTCGGCCGCAATCCTGAGGCCGGCGAGCAAGCCTTCATACTCAGCAGTATTGTTGGTTGCTTGCTCCCTTGGGAAGTGCATCTGGATAACATACTTGAGGTGCTCTCCGGTGGGCGCGATGAGTACCACGCCAGCACCGGCGCCTTGCAGCGAGAAGGCACCATCGAAGTACATTACCCACTCGCTTGTTGCTTCTTGTACGGGCGCGCTTGTTTCTTGGGCTTCTCCATCTGGCGTCGGGGTCCACTCAGCTATGAATTCTGCCAAAGCTCGGCTCTGTATGGTTGAAGTACTTTCAAACTTGAGTCCAAAGCTCGACAGCTCCAGTGCCCACTCGACGATCCTGCCTGTTGCCTCGGGATTGTGCAATATCCTCTTCAGCGGAAAGCGAGTGACTACTGTTATCTCATGTGCTTGGAAGTAATGGCGCAGCTTTCTCGAGGCCATGAGGAGGCCGAAAAGCAATTTCTGCACCCCGGAGTATCTTGATCTAGCCCCCTGCAAGAGGGAACTCACAAAATACACCGGGCGCTGCACCATCTTCTTCCGCGCTCCGTGCTGTTCCTGCGCAGGGTGGTCCTTGTCGGGGCCAGAGCTTGCCGGAGCAGCCCCCCGCTTGTCGCTGGATTCACTTGCAGGTGGTATAGGCTCCTCGTCGGCCTCCCTCTCCGCCACTAACGCAGCACTAACCACCTGGTTGGTTGCCGCTAGGTATAGCAACAACTTTTCCTGTGGTCTAGGTGCGACAAGTATTGGAGTGGAGGATAGGTACCTTTTCAAATCTTGCAGCGCTGCCTCCGCTTCTGGAGTCCACTGCATGGGGCCTGCCTTCTTCAAGATTTTAAAGAAGGGCAGGGCGCGTTCTGCAGACCTTGAAATGAACCAACTGAGGGCGGCCACACAACCTACAAGCTTTCTGACGTCCTTCACGCGCTCTGGGGCTTCGATCTGCTCGATGGCTTTGATCTTGTCGGGATTAGCTTCAATCCCCCTCTGTGACACAAAGAACCCGAGAAGCTTGCCGGAGGGGACTCCGAAAACGCACTTCTCGGGGTTCAGCTTGAGCTGTATCTTGCGCAGGTTCTGAAATGTCTCTTCCAGATCTTGGACCAGGGTTTCCTTGCTCCTGCTCTTCACCACGATGTCATCCATGTAGGCCTCCACGTTCCTATGGATCTGTGGCTCGAAAGCAGTGTGCACTACCCTTGCAAACGTTGATCCCGCATTCTTCAGTCCAAACGGCATGCGTAGGAAGCAATAGGTGCCGCACGGAGTGATGAATGCGGTCTTCTCTTCATCTTCTTTGGCCATAAAGACTTGGTGGTAGCCTGAATATGCATCAAGAAAAGAGAGTAGCTCACATCCGGCAGTGGAGTCAACAATCTGGTCAATGCGCGGCAAGGGAAATGGATCCTTGGGACATGCTTTATTCACATCGGTGAAGTCTATGCACAGTCTCCACTTCCCATTGGCTTTGCGCACGACGACCGGATTGGCCAGCCACGTTGGATGGATCACACCTCTCACTAGGCCTGCTGCCTCTAGCTTCTTGATTTCTTCGCTGATGAATTCTTGGCGCTCCACGGCTTGCTTTCTCACTTTCTGCTTGACGGGTCGCGCGTGAGGACAGACAGCGAGCTTGTGCTCAATCACCCTCCTGGGAACACCGGGGATGTCGGACGGTTGCCATGCAAACACGTCGTCATTCGCCCGCAGGAAGGCAACGAGCGCGCTTTCCTATTTGCTGTCAAGCGTGGCACTGATGGTGAAGGTACCGCCAGTGCCGTCCTCCTTGGCAGACACCTTCTTGGTTGCCGGAGGAGCGATCATTCCCTTCTTGTACTTGCCGGTGGAGCTCGATGGAACGTCCTCGACGGCGGCGCAGCACTCCGAAGAGGTGCGGTTGCCGGAGTGGGCCCCAGAGCACTTACCGGGCTCGACGGCGGCGCAGCACTCCGAAGAGGTGCGGTTGCCGGAGTGGGCCCCAGAGCACTTACCGGGCTTGGTCCTTGCCTTCTTCCCCTCGGGGGCTTCAGCGGCAAGTGTGTCCTTCTCTGCCGCGGCTGCTACATCCCGGTAGATCTTGTCGGCGCAGATAAGCGCGTCCTTTTTGTCGCCATGGACAGTGATGACGCTTATCGGCCCCGGCATCTTGAGTACGTTGTAGGCGTGGTGGGAAGCTGCCATGAACTTGGCGAGAGCGGGACGGCCGAGGATCCCATTGTATGGCAACGGGATATCAGCGACGTCGAACGTGATGCGCTCAGTCCTGAAGTTGAGCTCGCCGCCGAAGGTCACAGGCAGAGTAATCTTCCCCTTAGGTTTGCTCCTCCCCGGGTTGATTCCTTGGAAAGATCCGGTCTCTTCGAGCTCGCCGTCTGGGATCTGGAGTTTCTTGATCACAGCGGAGGAGATCAAATTCAGCCCGGCCCCGCCGTCTACCAACATTTTGGTGACCTTGAGGTTGCGGATGGTGGGTGAGACCAGCATCGGCAAGCACCCGACCGCGGTTGTGCGGTCGGGGTGATCCTCAAGATCGAAAATGATGGGCGTGCTGGACCATTTGAGGAGCCTGCGTGACTCCACGGGCGGCTCTGCTGCGTTCACCTCTCGCGCCCACCGCTTAAGCTGGTGGTGGGAGGTGTGCAGAGAGGCGCCGCCGTCAACGCACAGGACCTCCGTGGCCTTCTAGAACTCCGGCTCGCTGTTATCTTCGTCTTCCACGTCTTCGTCGTCGTCTTCTTCATCATCGTCGCGGCCCCGGGGAGGCCGATCGCCTTGCCGCTGCTTGGCCTTGCCGCGGCGTCCTCCCCGGCCGATGGGCGGCCGCTTCTTGCTTGGTTCGCCACCTCCACCCTGGGCCTTCCCCTTGTCGCGCCTCTCGTACTCAGCCTTCTGCTGCACGACGAGGTACTCGACGCTTTTGCAGTTGGAGAGATCGTGGCCCTTGGTGCGGTGGATCTTGCAGTATTGCTTGTCGGAGCCGTCCTGCTTGTCGGCTGCCGCCACGGGGGCAGGCTCCTTGCCGGAGCCGCCAGCCTGCGTTTGCTTGGCGGGAGCCTCCTTGCCGGACTCCTCGACGGCAAGCACCTCTTTCCTGTTCTTCCTCCTGTTATTCCGCCGCTGGCTTCTCTTCGCCGGGGCGGTGTCGTCACTGTCGCTTTCTCCTGCGCCAGCATCCTCCCCGGGGAGTTTCCTCCCCTCCTCCGCGCGCGCGCACTTGTCAGCCAGGGCATATAGCTCGCTGACGTCCCGGATCTTAGTCATGGCCATCTCTTCACGCATGCGGCGGTTACGCACGTTCTGGTGGAACGCGCTGATAACCGCGGCAGGGTGAACGTCGGGGATGTTGCGATGCACGCGGCTGAAGCGCTGGATGTACTTGCGCAGGGGTTCTCCTTCCTTCTGGGCTAGGATGTGGAGGTCGCTATCCTGGCCATGAGGTTTGTGGCCGCCTGTGAAGGCGCCAACAAACTGATGGCAAAGATCCGCCCAGGAAGAAATGGAGCCTTCCGGCAAGTGCATAAGCCACGAACGAACGTTCGGCTTAAGCACGAGCGGGAAGTAGTTCGCCAATATCCTCTCGTCGCGCCCCCCGACAGCTTGCACAGCGATCGTGTAGATGCTGAGAAACTCTGAGGGGTGCGTCCTGCCGTCGTACTTCTCCGATACGTCGGGCTTGAAGTTCTTCGTGCTGGGCCACCGGACGCGCCGCAGCTCACGGGTGAACGCAGGACAACCTGCCGCGTACGGTAAGTCACCTGGTTCACCGGGCGCGTGCGCGTCGACAGCGTTCCCAGCCCGCTGGTCCGATTGCCGCCGAGTTTGTCGGCGGCGCTCAATCCTTGTTCGAGCGTCTTCTTGCTGCCGCTCGTCGAGGACTCGGCGCTGGTCCCGGCGAGTCCGCGGGTCCGACGATGCTGTAGAGCCGTCGTCGGCGTTGCTCCAGCGGGGCGGCGTCTTCTGCTTCTGCGCCGGGGAGTGCATGGTGGTTGCACCCCCGGCGGTCTTGTCGCCGTCGGCCTTCGTCTTCTCGACCTGCCGTGGCCGTGAGGTCGCCGGCTGCTGCGGCGTGTCATCGTTGGCGAAGGCGATCAGGCTCTGGATGGTGGCCCTCCAGCCTTCGGCCTTGTCAGCCGCTGGAGGGTAGTCGAGGAGCAGTTGCGCTCTCGCGAGCGCTTCTGCCGGAGTGGAGGGGAGCGGGGGCGAGTGGCGCGAGGAGCGGGATACGCTCGGACTCCTAACAATGTTAGAAAGAGCGGGGTCCCTCCCCGGCGCCTTCGCCTTGCCCGTGTCCGGACGGGGGCCCGGGGCGTCCCGTGAACCTCCAGTTTGCCCTTGGTCCAGCAAGCGGATGCCACCTCCTGCGGCATGGCGCTGCTGGGTCGTCGTTTGTCGGAACGGATGCGACGCGCCCTCGGAGGCCGAGGCTCGGTCGTCCGCCCTGTTCTTGGATTTGGTGGCGCCGCGAGTGTTCTCGCCGGTGGCCACCCCTCCGACGGCGTCTCCCCCGCCCACTGTTGGCTCCGGTAGCGGTGGAAGAGACGCGGACGGGCCCGCGACCTCCGAAGCCTTCTTCTTCGGGGCCATGGTGTTGATGAAGCTAGCGAATTCGGAGAAGCTGACGAAGAGCGCGCTCGCGCGAACGCCGGATCTGATCCGCACAACCTCGACGCACCCCCTACCTGGCGCGCCAAAGATGTCGGGGCGGACGGCGTCCCCCGCGAGCACCTATGGGGCCGGAGCCCCTTTCGTAGTCCGGTGAGGGGGGCGGAGAGAGCACAGAGAGCAGATCGAGGCGAGCACACGGGCGGTTTACCCAGGTTCGGGCCGCGATGGTCGCGTAAAACCCTACTCCTGCTTGGTTGTATTGAACTGGGGAACTCGGGAGCTTGGAGAGCTAGCTGCACCGAGCGTATGGCTGCCTGGGTCCCAAATCTCCGAACCTCGGAACCCCCTCTACGTTGCACACGGGCCTCCTTTTATAGCGCAAAGGGGTCACCGACAGGTGTCAACGTAAGAGAAAGGGGTAAAAGTGTAAAAGGGGTGGTAGTTGTAACAGTGCGGGAACAGTGGCGCTGCAGCGCGGCACAGTGTTATCATACCTACTTCTGACGGTAGGGGACAGGGGCATTAAATGCCCGTCACGGTCGCCTGGACAGCACCGAGGCGGACCGTTAGGTGCGCCACCGCTCGCCACGATGGTGGCTGCATGCCTCCGCATGCCCCAGGCTGCGCGGTGCCCCGCCACGTGCCCTTGGGGGATGCCCCGGAGCGACGCGTGGGCGGGCGAGCTGGAGCGCAGTCCTGAGGTGGCGATTTGCCGCGGCAAGTGGCTTGCCGCGGGGGTCGTCTTCCTGTGCCTGATAGCTTGCCGGCTATCAGGCCTTGCCGGGGCGCATGGCGCGCCGTGGCGGGCTTCTCTCGTGGTGCCTGGGTTCGGCCTTCCCGACAAGCTCCTCTTGTCGGGGTCTCGATCTTCTGTCTCTTATACTTTGTTCTTGGATGGTATTACATGGGCTTAGTCGTCCCGGCAAGCTCCTCTTGCCGGGGCCTTGTCTTCTTGGCCCGGCAAGCTCCTCTTGCCGGGGGCCTTGTCTTCTTGGCCCGGCAAGCTCCTCTTGCCGGGGGCCTTGTCTTGAATGCTTGGTCTTCTCTTGGCGCTTCCTGGGCGGGCCTTGCCGCAGGGTGCTACAACTGCCCGTGCACAAGTCTGGGGTACTAAGGTACCCCTACTTTAGTACACCGACAATAGAGATACTATTTCACCAATTGGGATTGTCAGAGATGTTGAAGTCTTGTGTGGGAAAACTAAATATCATGCTGATTTTCTTGTTCTTGGTTCCCCACAAGATAGCTTTTGTCCCATTATATTTGGTAGACCCTTCTTAAACGCTGTTGATGCTAAGATAGACTGCGAAAAGGATGTTGTTACTATTGGTCTAGGTGATATGTCTCATGAGTTTAATTTCTCTAAATTTCGTAGACAACACCGTGAAGAGGAATTGCCTAGCAAATATGAAACTATTGGTCTTGCTTCTATTGTCGTACCTCCTAATGATCCTTTAGAACAATATTTGCTAGACCATGAAAATGATATGTTTATGAATGAAAGAAGGGAAATAGATCAAGTGTTCTTTAAACAGGGACCTATTCTGAAACACAACTTGCCTGTTGAAATCCTAGGGGATCCTCCTCCACCCAAGGGCGATCCTGTGTTTGATCTTAAACCATTGCCTGATACTCTTAAATATGCTTATCTTGATGAAAAGAAGATATATCCCGTTATTATTAGTGCTAACCTTTCAGAGAAGGAGGAAGAAAAATTATTGAAAACTCTGAAGAAGCACCGTGCTGCTATTGGATATACTCTTGATGATCTTAAGGGCATTAGTCCCACTCTATGTCAACACAAAATAAATTTGGAGAAAGACACCAAACCAGTTATTGATCATCAACGACGGCTGAATCCTAAGATGGAAGAACTAGTAAGAAAGGAAATACTAAAGCTCCTTGAGGCAGGTATAATCTATCCCGTTGCTGATAGTCAGTGGGTAAGTGTTGTCCATTGTGTCCCTAAGAAGGGAGGTATTCCTAATGATAAAGATGAATTGATTCCGCAAAGAATTATTACAGGTTATAGGATGGTACAAAAAAGCTACAAAAAAGATCATTACCCCTTGCCTTTTATTGATCAAATGCTAGAAAGACTATCTGAACATACACATTTTTGCTTTCTAGATGGTTACTCTGGTTTCTCTCAAATACCTGTGTCAGCTGATCATCAAGCTAAGACTACATTTACTTGTCCTTTCGGTACCTTTGCTTATAGACGTATGCCTTTTGGTTTATGTAATGCACCTGCTACCTTTCAAAGATGCATGATGGCTATATTCTCTGATTTTTGTGAAAAGATTTGTGAGGTTTTCATGGACGATTTCTCCGTCTATGGATCCTCTTTTGATGATTGCTTAAGCGCGCAACCTTGATCGAGTTTTGTAGAGATGTGAGGAACCTAACCTTGTCACTTTATGGTTAATGAAGGTATTGTCTTGGGGCATAAAATCTATGAAAGAGGCATTGAAGTTGATAAAGCTAAAGTTGATGCTATTGAAAAGATGCCATGTCCCAAGTACATTAAAGGTATAAGAAGTTTTCTTGGTCATGCTGGTTTTTATAGGAGGTTCATTAAGGACATCTCAAAAATTTCTCGGCCTCTGACTAATCTATTACAAAAAGATATACCATTTGTCTTTGATGATGATTGTGTAGAAGCATTTGAAATACTTAAGAAAGCATTGATTTCTGCACCTATTGTTCAGCCACCTGATTGGAATTTACCCTTTTAAATTATGTGTGATGCTAGTGATTATGATGTAGGTGCTGTTCTAGGGCAAAGAGTTGATAAGAAATTAAATGTTATTCAATATGCTAGTAAAACTCTAGACAATGCTAAGAGAAATTATGCCACTACTGAAAAAGAATTCTTAGCAGTTGTATTTGCTTGTGATAAGTTCATGCCTTTTATTGTTGATTCTAAAGTGACTATTCACACTGATCATGCTGCTATTAAATATCTTATGGAAAAGAGAGAGCTAAACCTAGACTTATTACATGGGTTCTCTTGCTACAAGAATTTGATTTACATATTATTGATAGAAAGGGAGCTGAGAACCCCGTTGCAGACAACCTGCCTAGGTTAGAAAATGTTCTTGATGACCCACTACCTATTGATGATAGCTTTCCTGATGAACAACTAAATGTCATAAATGCTTCTCGTACTACTCCATGGTATGCTGATTATGCTAATTACATGGTTGCTAAGTTCATACCACCTAGTTTCACATACCAGCAAAAGAAAAAAGATTCTATCATTTAAGAAATTACTTCTGGGATGACCCACATCTTTATAAAGAAGGAGTAGACGGTGTTATTGGACGTTGTGTACCTGAGTATGAACAGGAACAGATCCTACGCAAGTGTCACTCCGAATCTTATGGAGCACACCACGCTGGAGATAGAACTGCACATAAGGTATTGCAATCCGGATTTTATTGGCACACTCTCTTCAAGGATTCCCATAAGTTTGTCTTATATTGTGATGAATGTCAAAGAATTGGTAATATTAGTAGACGTCAAGAAATGCTGTGAATTATTCACTTGTTATTGAACCATTTGATGTTTGGGGCTTTGATTATATGGGACCGTTTCCTGCCTCTAATGGATATACACATATTTTAGTTGCTTTTGATTATGTTACTAAGTGGGTAGAAGCTATTCCAACTAGTAGTGTTGATCATAACACCTCTATTAATATGCTTAAGGAAGATATTTTTCCGAGGTTTGGAGTCCCTAGATATTTAATGACTAATGGTGGTTCACATTTTATTCATGGTGCTTTCTGTAAAATGCTTGCTAAGTATGATGTTAATCATAGAATTGCATCTCCTTATCACCCATAGTCTAGTGGTCAAGTAGAATTGAGTAATAGAGAGCTCAAATTAATTTTGCAAAAGACTGTTAATAGATCTAGAAAGAATTGGTCCAAGAAACTTGATGATGCATTATGGGCCTATAGAACTGCATATGACAATCCTATGGGTATGTCTCCGTATAAAATGGTTTATGGAAAAGTATGTCACTTACCTCTCAAACTAGAACATAAGGCATATTGGGCTATTAAAGAGCTCAACTATGATTTCAAACTTGCCGGTGAGAAGAGATTATTTGACATTAGCTCACTTGATGAATGGAGAACCCAAGCCTATGACAATGCCAAGTTGTTTAATGAAAAAGTTAAAAGATGGCATGACAAAAGGATACAAAAGCGTGAGTTTTATGTAGGTGATTATGTATTGCTATACAACTCTCATTTAATATTTTTTTGCAGGAAAACTTCTCTCTAAATGGGAAGGTCCTTATGTTATCGAGGAGGTCTATCATTCCGGTGCCATAAAAATCAACAACTTTGAAGGCACAAATCCAAAGGTGGTGAATGGTCAAAGAATCAAACATTATATCTCAGGTAATCCTATAAATTTTGAAACCAATGTTATTGAAACCGTAACCCCGGAGGAATACATAAGGGACACTTTCCAGAATGTTTCAGACTCTGAAAGGAATAGGTATGTGGTACGGTAAGTAAACCGACTCCAAAACAGTTCTAATGGCAAATTTTTTTCCGTTTTGGAATATTTAGAAAAATAGAAAAATAAGAAGCAGTCCGGGAAGGACAGGAGGGCTCCATCAGGGTGGAGGGCGCACCCTCTGCCTCGTGGGCACCTCGTGCGCTCTCCCGACTCCGTTTTCTTGCACGATACATATTTTGGTTGGTAAAAAATCATTATATATTCTCCCATAAGTTTTGACTCCTGTATCACGCAAATATCCTCTGTTTTCGTTTCGAGCTGTTGCTGCTGCAGATTAGAACAAGATGTCTTCTCAAGATTCAGTCGGGGAGAGCCGGGTGTCTCATCCGGCATCGAGTTCAAGGACAAACAGCGACACTGACCACTTCGGGCCAGCAACGGAGGAAGAGATGGAGGCTGATTTTAAGAGGATAGACGCCATGGAGGAGGATCAAGGAGTCACTTATCGCTTCCGAGCTGGATTCACAATGGGGGAACTACAGAGCTCGACTATTCCAAACTCGGTTATCCCTTCCAATGTTAGATTTCTTTCTTATGAAAATCTGAAGAAGAGTGTCACTTGTTCTCCCGTAGCTATGCAACACCCTTGGCTGCAAGGAGCTTTGGCCGTTACAGGAAAGCTTCGTAAGGAGATAGTGGATCTCAAGCAGCAACTCAATAATCTCGAGGAAGAGAATCATATCCTGAGGAGTATCATCGCCAAGAATATCGCACCATCACCTCCGAAGAAGGAAACATAATCACATGGGTATGGGCACTCCCCTTGGCAACTGCCAAGCTTGGGGGAGGTGCCCCGGTATCTTATCACCATCACATCTCTATCTTTACCATTTTTCTTAGTTCGATCCTTTCAGTAATATCTCGATCTAGTAGAATAAAGTTTTAGTAAGATCTAGTTTTGAGTTTTGCTTCATGATCCCTCTATGTAATCGAGTCCGTGAGCTATATATAATAAATATTAGTGTTGAGTCAAGGGCTTGATTATCTTGCTATGATCTTGAGTGAATAAAAGAAAATAGAAAAAATAAAAAGAAACAAAAAGATCATATTGATCTTATGAAGAGTAATGATTTCACATAGAAAGAGTATGATGATTAAAAGTTGTTGAGAGTTGACAAGTATAGGGGATCTATCTCAGTCCTTTCGATAAGTAGGAGTGTCGAACCCAACGAGGAGCAGAAGGAAATGATAAGCGGTTTTCAGTAAGGTATTCTCTTTAAGAACTGAAATTATCGATAACAGATAGTTTTGTGATAAGGTAATTTGTAACGGGTAACAAGTAATGAAAGTAAATAAGGTGCAACAAGAAGGCCCAAATCCTTTTTATAGCAAAGGACAAGCCTAGAGAAACTCTTATATTAAGGAAAACGCTCCCGAGGACACATGGGAATTATTGTCAAGCTAGTTTTCATCACGCTCATATGATTCGCGTTCGTTACTTTGATAATTTGATATGTGGGTGGACCAGTGCTTGGGTACTGCCCTTCCTTGGACAAGCATCCCACTTATGATTAACCCCTATTGCAAGCATCTGCAACTACAAAAGAAGTACTAAGGTAAACCTAACCATATCATGAAACATATGGATCCAAATCAGCTCCTTACGAAGCAACGCATAAACTAGGGTTTAAGCTTCTGTCACTCTAGCAACCCATCTTCTATATTACTTCCCAATGCCTTCCTCTAGGCCCAAATAATGGTGAAGTGTCATGTAGTCGACATTCCCATAACACCACTAGAGGAAAGACAACATACATCTCATCAAATTACCGAACGAATACCAAATTCACATGACTACTTATAGCAAGACTTCTCCCATGTCCTCAGGAACAAACGTAACTACTCACAAATCATATTCATGTTCATAATCAGAGGGATATTAATATGCATAAAGGATTTGAGCATATGATCTTCCACCAAATAAACCAACTAGCATCAACTACACGGAGTAATCAACACTACTAGCAATCCACATGTACCAATCTGAGGCTTTGAGACAAAGATTGGATACAAGAGATGAACTAGGGTATGAGAGGAGATGGTGCTGTTGAAGATGTTGATGGAGACTGACTCCCTCCCGCTGAGAGGATCGATGGTGATGATTTCCCCCTCCCGGAAGGATATTTCCCCGGCAGAACAGCTCCACCGGAGCCCTAGATTGGTTCCGCCAAGGTTCTGCCTCGTGGCGGCGTTGTTTCGTCCCGAAAGCTTCCTGCTGATTGTTTCCAGGGTGAAAGACTTCATATAGCAGAAGATGGGCACCGGAGGACTGCCAGGGGGCCCACGAGGCAGGGGCATGCCCAGCGGGGTAGGGAGCACCCCCACCCTCGTGGCCAGGGCGTGGGCCCCCTCTGGGTGATTCTTTTGCTAGTATTTTTTATTAATTCCAAAACCTGCTCCCATGAAGTTTCAGGACTTTTCGAGTTGTGCAGAATAGGTCTCTAGCTAATATTTGCTCCTTTTCTAGCCTAGAATTCCAGCTGCTGGCATTCTCCCTCTTCGTGTAAACCTTGTAAAATAAGAGAGAAAAGGCAGAAGTATTGTGACATAATGTGTAACAATAGCCCATAATGCAATAAATATCAATATAAAAGCATGATGCAAAATGGACGTTTCAGATGCGTGCGATAAAAGATAGCTTTGTGAAAGCGTGCTCTTCTAGTTTTCATGAAAATAATGATGAAGATCTAAAAGTGATTGATGTGTCTCCGATTAAATCTTTTTTGTCCAATATGAATCTTGAGAAAGATGGGACTGGAGATGAGTCAACTTTAGTTAAAAGGTGTCCCAATGATTCGTAGTTTTAAGATCTTGATGCAAAAATTGGTAAAAGTGGGATTAAAGAGGTCAAAACTTTACATAGCAATGAACCCACTATTTTGGATTTCAAGGAATGTAATTATGATAATTTCTCTTTGATAGATTTTATTTCCGTGTTGCAATCCGTGTTAAATTCTCCTCATGCTTATAATCAAAATAAAGCTTTTACTAAACATATCGTTGATGCTTTAATGCAATCATATAAAGAAAAACTTGAATTAGAAGTTTCTATTCCTAGAAAACTTTATGGTGAGTGGGAACCTACTATTAAAATTAAGATTAAAGATTATGACTGCTAGCTTTATGTGATTTTGGTGCTACTGTTTCCACGATTCCAAAAACTTTGTGTGATGTGTTAAGTTACCGTGAATTTGATTATTGTTCTTTAAATTTGCACCTTGAGGATTCCACCATTAAGAAACCTATGGGAAGAATTAATGATGTTCTTATTGTTGAAAATAGGAATTATGTGCACGTAGATTTCATTGTTCTTGATATAGATTGCAATCCTACATGTCCTATTATTCTTGGTAGACCTTTCCTTAGAACGATTGGTGCAATTATTGATATGAAAGAAGGAAATATTAGATTCCAATTTCCGTTAACGAAAGACATGGAACACTTTCCTAGAAAGAAAATTAAATTAACTTATGAATCTATTATGAGAGCCACCTATGGATTGCATACCAAAGATGACAATACCTAGATCTAATCTTGTTTTTATGCCTAGCTAGGGGCGTTAAACGATAGCGCTTGTTGGGAGGCAACCCAATTTTATTTTTGTTCCTTGATTTTTGTTCCTGTTTAGTAATAAATAATTCATCTATCCTCTGTTTAGATGCGGTTTTATGTTTTAATTAGTGTTTGTGCCAAGTAGAACCTTTAGAAAGACTTGGGTGAAGTCTTTGTGATCTTGCTGTAAAAAACAGAAACTTTAGCGCTCACGAGATTATCTGCAATGTTTTACTGGAGAGTGATTTTAGGTTGATTCTTTTTGCAGATGATTAATAGATAAATTGCTCACGTCCACCAATTTATTTCAGAATTGTTGGAGTTCCATAAGAAAACGTTTGATACAGATTACTATAGACTGTTCTGTTTTTGTCAGATTCTGTTTTTCGTGTGTTGTTTGCTTATTTTGATGAATCTATGGCTAGTATCGGGGGGTATGAACCATAGAGAAGTTGCAATACAGTAGGTTTGACACCAATATAAATAAATAATGATTTCATTACAAAACCTTAAAGTGGTGGTTTGTTTTCTTACACTAACGGAGCTCATGAGATTTTCTGTTTAAGTTTTGTGTTGTGAAGTTTTCAAGTTTTTGGGTAAAGATTTGATGGATTTTGGAATAAGGAGTGGCAAGAGCCTAAGCTTGGGGACGCCCAAGGCACCCCAAGGTAAAATTCAAGGACAACCAAAAGCCTAAGCTTGGGGATGCCCAGGAAGGCATCCCCTCTTTCGTCTTCGTCTATCGGTAACTTTACTTGAGGCTATATTATTAGGGACAATTGCATTTTTACCCCTAGTAGGTTCCTACCCTCGGGTTTTGCCCTTACTTTTCGAGCTTGCTCAGTTTTGCCCTTACTTTTTTCCATCGAGGTCCCTCGAATGCCCTTTGACCGTTTGGCCAAAACTTTGAAAATTCATAACTAATTAATATGAACTCAGAAAAATGCAAATAAGATATCAAAATGTTCAGATAAATATTACCTTTATGTGCATATCATTTGCATTTAGGACAAAAGCACCCTTTAAACTACCTGAGGTAATTAGTGTTATTAACATTATTAAAAATAAAAGGTATAAACAATATTTTTTTATGAATAAAAATTACATGCAAATGTAGGTGATGTTTTCACTACTAGGAAAACGGCTATAGATGAAATGGACACTAATGGCGCACCACATGCGTGGTGCGCCATTAGTATATAGCAATGGCGCAGCACATACAGGTATGCCATTAGAAATATATTACTAATGGCGCACCTGGTGTGCGGTGCACCGTTAGAAGTTTTAAAAAAAATTGTTACTAATGGCGCACCGTGGGTGTGGTGCGCCATTACTAGTTGACATAGTAATGGCGCACCACTCCCACAGTGCGCCATTAGAAGTTTTGAAAAAAAAAAGTAAAAAAAAAAATTGTTAGTAATGGCGCACCGTGTGTGTGGTGCGCCATTACTAGTTTTAACTAGTAATGGCGCACTATCCACTGGTGCGTCATTACTAAGTTTTTTTCAAAAAAAAAGTCAAAAAAATTCAAATTTTTTTTATTTTTTTTCAAAACTAGTAATGGCGCACCGTGGGTGTGGTGCACCATTACTAGTTTAACTACTAATGGCGCACCACCCCACGGTGCGCCATTACTAGTTTGCCCGGCTTCCACCGAATGCACCCCCCCTGGACCGCCTTTTCAGTTTTAAGAAAAAAATAAAAAAATGATAAAAATGTCAAAAAAATAAAAGAAAATAAGTTTCCCATGTCATATGTGGTCTAGTTGTTGGGAAAATATACAAATATAAA
Organism: Aegilops umbellulata; assembly: GCA_032464435.1. NCBI lineage: Eukaryota > Viridiplantae > Streptophyta > Magnoliopsida > Poales > Poaceae > Aegilops > Aegilops umbellulata. The sequence continues at coordinate 641,440,331 of CP136060.1, read as the reverse complement.
TTTTGACTTTATTTGCAAAATCTCTTTGGAAATTTGTAAAATGGGCATAACTTTTGCATACGAACTCAGATTAAAAAGTTTTATATATGAAAAATCATCTACTCGAAAAGTTGCATCCGAATTTAACTGGGGGAACACTGTTAAACATTTTCAAAATCACCAAAAACCTAAAACAAAAAAAGTTACGGGGCTTTCAAGATCTAGAGGCAAAAAATAAAAAAAAGGTTTTGAATTTTTTTTTTGAATTTTTTTTGAAAAAATGATACGTAATATGACCGGGAAGTTTGAATTATTTTTCAAAATTTCATCGTAGTCATGAACATGAACAAAGTCCTAGACATCAACAAGGTAGAATAGGATTGATATGCTAGATATATCAACAAGTGTGTGTGAAGTGAGCTGTTGCTGGGGTTGGATAGAACTCTGAAGTTAAGCATGCTTGGGCTGGAGTAGTGTGGGGATGGGTGACCTTTCGGGAAGTTTGACCATGGAGTGCGATTTGACCTGAGATTAAGCATATTGACCCGAGATTAAGCCATAGTGACCTGAGATTAAGAAAAAAACGAAAAAAATATGAAAAAAAATAAAAAAAATTTCTGAAAGAAAAATTTGAATTTTTTTTAACTAATGGCGCACTTCTATGTGGTGCGCCATTAGAATACCAGATACTATTGGCGCACCAGTGGTGCGCCATTAGAAAAAAATTCTAGTGGTGTGATGCTAATGGCGCACCGGTAGTGCGCCATTAGTAGGCAAAACCGGTGCGCCATTAGTAGGCCTTTTCCTAGTAGTGTTTCTTCTAAACATCCAGATATATTATTTGCATTTTTCCGAGTTCATATCATCTTGTTAAGAATGTTCTTATGACTTTTCCCATTATTTGGAAACTTCATAACAAGTTGATACGAACTCAGAAAAATGCAAATAAGATATCAGGATGTTTAGAAAACATCACCTACATTTGCATGTAATTTTCATTCATGAAAAAATATTGTTTATACCTTTTTATTTGTAATAATGTTAATAATATTAATTGCCTCAGGTAGTTTAAAGGGTGCTTTTGTCCTGAATGCAAATGATATGCAAGTAAAGGTAATGTTTATCTGAACATTTTGATATCATATTTGCATTTTTCTGAGTTCATATGAATTAGTTATGAATTTTCAATGTTTTGGTCAAACGGTCAAAGGGCATTCGAGGGACCTCGACGGAAAAAGTAAGGGAAAAACTGAGCAAGCTTGAAAAGTAAAGGCAAAACCCATGGGTAGGAACAAACTAGGGGTAAAAATGCAATTGTACCATATTTTTATTCACCACATGTTATGTTTTTTGCTTGGAGCGTCTTGTATGTTTGAGTCTTTGCTTTTTAGTTTACCACAATCATCCTTGTTGTACACACCTTTCGGAAGAGACACACATGAATCGGAATTTATTAGAATAGATGTGCTTCACTTATATCTTTTGAGCTAGATAATTTTGATCTAGTGCTTCACTTATATCTTTTTAGAGCACGGTGGTGGTTTTATTTTATAGAAATTATTGATCTCTCATGCTTCATTTATATTATTTTGAGAGCCTTTTAGAACAGCGTGGTAATTTCTTTGGCTATAAAATTAGTCCTAATATGATGGGCATCCAAGATGGGTATAATAAAAACTTCCATATAGAGTGCATTGAATACTATGAGAAGTTTGATACTTGATGATTGTTTTGAGATATGAAGATGGTAATATTAGAGTCGTGCTAGTTGAGTAATTGTGAATTTGAGAAATACTTGTGTTGAGGTTTGCAAGTCCCGTAGCATGCACGTATGGTAACCGTTGTGTGACAAATTTGAAGCATGAGGTGTTCTTTGATTGCTTTCCTTATGAGTGGCGGTCGAGGACCAGCGAGTCTTTTACTACCAATCTATCCCCCTAGCAGCATGCACGTAGTGCTTGGTTTTGATGACTTGTAGATTGTTGCAACAAATATGTGAGTTCATTATGACTATTGTTGAGTCCACGGATTATACGCACTCTCACCCTTCCATCATTGCTAACCTCTTCGGGACCGTGCATTGCCCTTTCTCACCTCGAGAGTTGGTGCAAACTTCGCCGGTGCATCCAAACCCCGTGATATGATACGCTCTATCACACATAAGCCTCCTTATATCTTCCTCAAAAGAGCCACCATACCTACCTATTATGGCATTTCCATAGCCATTCTGAGATATATTGCCATGCAACTTTCCACCGTTCCATTTATTATGACACGCTTCATCATTGTCGTATTGCCTTACTTGATCATGTAGTTGACACCGTATTTGCGGCAAGGCCACCATGCATAATTTTTCATACATGTCACTCTTGATTCATTGCCCATGCCAGTACGCCTCCAGAGGCACTCATATAGAGTCATATTTTATTCTAGTATCGAGTTGTAATCCTTGAGTTGTAAATAAATAGAAGTGTGATGATCACCATTATTAGAGCATTGTCCCGTGTGAGAAAAAAAAGAGAAAGGCCAAATAAAAAAAGAGAAACGCCAAAAAAAGAGAATGCCCAAAAAATGAGAGAAAAAGAGAGAAGGGACAATGCTACTATCCTTTTTCCACACTTGTGCTTCAAAGTAGCACCATGATCTTCATGATAGAGAGTCTCTTATTTTGTCACTTTCATATACTAGTGGGAATTTTTCATTATAGAACTTGGCTTGTATATTCCAACAATGGGCTTCCTCAAATGCCCAAGGTCTTCATGAGCAAGCAAGTTGGATGCACACCCACTTAGGTTCTTTTGTTGAGCTTTCATACATTTATAGCTCTACTGCATCTGTTGCATGGAAATCCCTACTCCTCGCATTGACATCAATTGATGGGCATCTCCATAGCCCGTTGATTAGCTGAGTCAATGTGAGACTTTCTCCTTTTTTGTCTTCTCCACACAACCTCCATCATCATATTCTATTCCACCCATAGTGCTATGGCCATGGCTCACGCTCATGTATTGCGTGAAAGTTGAAAAGGTTTGAGAATACTGAAGTATGAAACAATTGCTTGGCTTGTCATCGGGGTTGTGCATGATGAGAGCATTTTGTGTGACGAAGATGGAGCATGGCCAAACTATATGATTTTGTAGGGATGAGCTTTCTTTGGCTATGTTATTTTGAGAAGACATAATTGCTTAGTTAGTATGCTTGAAGTATTATTATTTTTATGTCAATATTAAACTTTTGTCTTGAATCTTTCGGATCTGAACATTCATGCCACAATAAAGAAGATTACATTGAAAGTTATGTTAGGTAGCATTCCACATCAAAAATTCTATTTTTATCATTTACCTACTCGAGGACGAGCAGGAATTAAGCTTGGGGATGCTGATACGTCTCCAACGTATCTATAATTTTTTATTGTTCCATGCTATTATATTATCTATTTTGGATGTTTAATGGGCTTTATTATGCTCTTTTATATTATTTTTGGGACTAACTTATTACCCGGAGGCCCAGTGCCAGTTGTTGTTTTGTTACCTATTTCAGTGTTTTGTAGAAAAGGAATATCAAACGGAACGAAACCTTTGCGAGGATCTTTCTTGGAACAAACACAATCCAGGAGACTTGGAGTGGAAGTTAGAGATGCAACGAGGCAGCCACGAGGCAGGAGGGCGCGCCTAGGGGGTAGGCGAGCCCCCCACCCTGAAAACATCCAGGGGAGCCACGAAACCACTTTTCCACCACCGCAACCTTCTATACCCGTGAGATCCCATCTTGGGGCCTTTTCCAGCGATTCGCCGGAGGGGGATTCGATCACGGAGGGCTTCTACATCAACACCTTAGCCTCTCCGATGATGTGTGAGTAGTTTGCCACAGACCTTCGGGTCCATAGTTATTAGCTAGATGGCTTCTTCTTTCTCTTTGGTTCTCAATACAAAGTTCTCCCCGATGTTCTTGGAGATCTATTCGATGTAATACTTTTTGCAGTGTGTTTGTCGAGATCCGATGAATTGCGGGTTTACGATCAAGATTATCTATGAAAAATATTTGATTCTTCTCTGAATTGTTATATGCATGATTTGATATCTTTGCAAGTCTCTTCGAATTATCGGTTTAGTTTGGCCTACTAGATTGATCTTTCTTGCAATGGGAGAAGTGCTTAGCTTTGGGTTCAATCTTGCGGTGCTTAATCCCTGTGAGTGCATCTAGTGCCCCTTAGTGATTTTGGTGTATCGAAGACTTATAGGTTAAGTATCTAATGTGTTTATGAGTGTACACAGGTCTATAAGTCTATGAGGAGTTTGATATTTACAGAGAAAGTCGACCCCTAAAAATGAAGTTCTTCGACTGAAGACTTTTATATACTGAAGACTTTCTGATGACTTTGAAAGTGAAGAAATTGGTGTGACCTTGAAGACTTGGTATTCATTCGAGGAACATGAAGCGTGCAGACTTTTGTTTTCGTAGTTTCATTTTCTCTTTCTTGAGTCTTAGGAAACACTGTATTGTTAAAGGGGTTCGAGGAAATACTAAGGAAAAATTTCCATTTGATGCTCAACTCAAATCCTACACCTACCAATCCCTTCGAGTGAAGCCATTGGAAATCTCATACAGTTCAGTCAATTTCTTCAATGACAGAGACGCAGTTCTTCTGGTCACTGAGAAATTTGTCCTGACTGAGGAGTTAGGGATTCGCCAGTGCGGATTGCCTACACTATGAGGAACATGATAGCCTTGAGGAATTTGAACCTCAAATTTCCGACCGTTGTTGTGCTACACGCCAGCTGTCCCAAAATTTCTTATCCATCTAATGGTCATATCATTGAAGGGCATTTATGTCTTATCACGTGGGCTGCTCCCTAGGCTTTAAATAGCCGCCCCCTACAACCACTAGTTGGTTGGCTGCTCCGAGAGAAATTGACACTTGTCATTTGAGGGCAACCCATCATCCGAGGACTTTGAGCGAAAATCATCAAGTGAGGAAAATCCAAAACCCAAACCCAAACACCTACAAACCCAAAGTGATTGAGCATCACTGAAGAGATTGATCCTGTGTGGATCCGACGCTTGTTACTTTAAAGACTGTGCTACTTCCAGACGGTTAGGCGTCATGGTCTAGGGCGTCCAAGAGGAATTGTGGATCGCCGAGTGACCGAGTTTGTCAAGGTTCGGAAGTCACCCGAAGACTTACCACGAGTGATTGGACGAGGATTGTGTGTCCTTAGTTCAAGGAGAATACGGTGAGGACTTGGTGTCCTGAGCTGCGTGCTCAGGACTGGGTGTCCTGGACTGTGTGTCCTCGAGTTTAAATACTCAGTCGCTCCAACCAGATGTACAACTGAGACAACAGTTGGAACTGGTCTACCAAATCATTGTCTTCACCAAGCTTACTGGTTCCATTTCCTCAACTCTTTCATTTCCTCAGTATTGTGCCGCTTGCTTATCATATCTGTGTTTGAAGACTTTGACTGAAGATTTTCTCAACTTCCTCTGTTCAATTTCTTCAGTCTGTTTGTCTTCATCTTGTGTTATCCTGTGACTACGCTTTCTGTACTCTGTGTTTGTCTTCATTTCATCATGATGACTATGCTTGTATTCTATTATGTTTACTTCTGAGTACTTATTCTGCTGCTAGTAGTTCCTCGCTAAGGAATTTCCTCACTAGCAAATTCCTCAGTGAAGAATTTCATAAAAATCGCCTATTCACCCCCCTCTAGTCGATATAACGCACTTTCAATTGGTATCAGAGCAAGGTACTCCCTTGTTCTGTGTGATTTTGGTTTAACCACCTGGAGTTTAATTATGTCGACAGCAGGTATGGTCAAGGTCTCTGTAGGGTGTCCTACCTTCGATGCGACGGACTACCCCTACTGGATGAATAAGATGCGAATGCATCTTGAGGCAATTGATAACGATCTCTGGTATGCTGTGGAAAATGGTGTTCCCTCAGTCACACCTTCTCTGAATGCTGCTGATGTGAAGAGATTCAAGCAACTTGACTCTCAAGCGAAGAATATCTGAAAGCACAAGTGCTCCCTGGGTGGTTTTGGTAATTAATGTCAACATATCTCTTGTTGGACTAACACTCTTACCTAGTATGTTTCAGATAAGTTCAACAATGGAGTGGCATGGACTAAAGGATGTGGAACCCCTTCAAGATGCTAAGGACAAAGGATTGGCTCAAGCTTCAAGATCAAGACTCTACATTTTCTATTTTAGTGATCCAAGATCACATTGAGTCTATAGGAAAAGCCAATACTATCAAGGAGGGATGAGATGTTGCTTAATGAGCCTCTTGCTTCATGTGCTTAGTGATGTGCTCCAAAATCCTCAACTACCTTTCCATATCCACATATGATCCAAACCTAAAGTCAAACTCGGCCCCACCGATTCTTTCTATTCGGAGCCACCGAGTTTCACATGTCATAGCCACTGCCACAAACCCTAGCAAATCGGTTTCACCGATAGGGATCTCGGTGTCACCGAGATGGGATTGCAATCTCACTGTGTATGTTCATTGCCAAAATCGGTCTCACCGAGTTTGTGCAATCGGTACTACCGAGATTACAATGCAAATCCTCTGGTTAGCTTATTACCAAATCGGTCTCACCGAGTTTGTGTAATCGGCCTCACCGAGTTTGCCAGACCAACTCTCTGGTTAGCTTATTACCAAAATCGGTCTCACCGAGTTTGTGTAATCGGTCACATCGAGATTACGTTATGACCTAACCCTAACCATATCGGTCCTACCGAGTTGCAACTCAGTCCCACCGAAAATCCTAACGGTCACTAGGTTTGCTGAATCGGTCCGACCGACTTTAATGATTCGGTCCCACCGAGTTTACCAGATTGTGTGTAACGGTTAGATTTTGTGTGGAGGCTATATATACCCCTCCACCCACTCTTCATTCGTGGAGAAAGCCATCAGAACAGATCTTCACTTCCAATACACATTTCCTGAGAGAGAACCACCTACACTTGTGTTGAGCTCAAGATATTCCATTCCTACCATATGAATCTTGATCTCTAGCCTGCCGCAAGTTGCTTTCCACTCAAATCTTCTTTCCACCAAATCCAAATCCTATGAGAGAGATTTGAGTGTTGGGGAGACTATCATTTGAAGCACAAGAGCAAGGAGTTCATCATCAACACACCATTTGTTACTTCTTGGAGAGTGGTGTCTCCTAGATTGGCTAGGTGTCACTTGGGAGCCTCCGACAAGATTGTGGAGTTGAACCAAGGAGTTTATAAGGGCAAGGAGATCACCTACTTCGTGAAGATCTACCGCTAGTGAGGCAAGTCCTTCGTGGGCGACGGACATGATGGAATAGACAAGGTTGCTTCTTCGTGGACCCTTCGTGGGTGGAGCCCTCCGTGCCCTCGCGCAACCGTTACCCTCCGTGGGTTGAAGTCTCCATCAACGTGGATGTACGATAGCACCACCTATCGGAAGCACGCCAAAAACATCCGTGTCTCAAATTGCGTTTGAATACTCCAAACCCTTCCCTTTACATTCTTGCAAGTTGCATGCTTTACTTTCCGCTGCTCATATACTCATTGCATGCTTGCTTGATATGTATTGTGCTCATTAACGTTGTGCTTAAACTCCACCTAAACTTAAGAATTTTAAAAACTGCAACTTTTGGTACTTAGTGTCTAATCCCCCCCTCTAGACACCTCTTCCCGATCCTCTCAATATCATATGTGGCCATCTGAGCAAAGGATAGTATGGAAGAGTGAGTCCTTTGGAGACTGCTAAGCTTATCTGGGATAGGCTGTCCAAAGTCAATGAAGGAGTTTCGACTCAGCGTCATTCTCGAGTTGATGTTCTTCGCAATCTCTTCAACCGCTTCAAAAGACTCGACAATGAAAATGTTCAGCAAACCTTCGATCGCCTCACTGACATCTCAAATGAGCTTCAAGCACTTGGTGCCACTGACATCACCGACCATGAGGTGGTGAAGAAATTGCTGAGGTCGCTTGATTCCTCATTTGATACTCTGGCACTGATGATACAAGAGCGTGCTGATAACAAGTCACTTGACCCCGCTGATATCCTCGAGAGGCTAAATAATCATGAGTTCCAACTTGCTGAAAGAGAGATCTCTATGGTTCGAGCTATGGAAGATCATGTGCACTGAAGGCCAAGGTAGTATCTGAGTCCGAAGATGAAGACTCTGGAAGCAGCCTTGCCGACCCTGAAGAACTAAGTCATGATCTAGCGCTGCTCGTGAAGAAATTCCAAAAGTTCTCAAGACGTGGTCGCTTTGGAAGACCCTCAAAGAGCAATGATTCCTCATCCAGTGACTACAAGAGAAGGCTTTGTCACAAGTGCAAGAAGCCTGGACACTACATTCAAGATTGTCCTCAGTGGGAAAAGGAATCAAAGAAGAAGAAATACAAGGATTATAGTTCTAATGATGCGAAGAAAAAGAAGAAATCCTAAAAATCTTCATCATCAAAATCCTCAAAGTCTTCATCTCACAAGAAGAGCAGCTCCAAGAAGGCTCGGGCATTCATTGGCAAGGAAATGGACTCTGAGGCTGAATCTGAAGAAAATGAGGAAGAAGAGGAATCTGAAGATTCCGAGTCTGGTGTGGCGAGCCTATCCCTCGCTACCGCATTCGTCCGCAAGTCCATCTTCAACTCTGAAGAAAGTGATCTCACCAACAAGGCTGATGAAGGCAGTGATGACTACGCTCCCACCTATTGCTTCATGGCAAAAGGTGCCAAGGTACTCAAGTATGCCTCCTCTGAATCTAGTGAGGATGAATCTGATGAAAATCTTAAGCCTAACTACTCTAAACTTGCTAAGATTGCTGTGCAACAACAAAAGGCTTTTGAAAAGGTTCAAAACATGCTAGACAAAAGTGATGATATGTTGGGTGAAGAAATGGATCGCACTAAAGCCTTAACTAAAAATCTTCAAACACTTCAGACCAGGTTTGACAACCTTCAAGGTCATCATAACACTCTCTTGTCTGATCATGAGAAGCTTTCTTATGAATTTCTTCAAAAGAAGCAAGATCTTGAGAAGCTAAGAGTGAGTTATGAAGATCTTCAGAAGGAGCACGATTCATTACTTGCTCAACAAATCAGCGCTGCTCAGGAAGAATTTGTTCCTCCATGTTTGAAATGCATTGAACGAGAATCTGCTAATTCCTCACCTGAATGTTCAAATGCTTCTAATGTTACAAATTCTTCACCTGCCTCTGCTATCACTAATTGCTCATTTGAGGACATTGCTAGTATCACTGTCAATGCAGGGCTGAAGAAATTGTACATGACAGGCATGTACAAAAGCCTCAAAGGGCATCAGACTCTTTGTGATGTGCTTAAAAAGCAGATCCTCAATAGGAACCCTAGGAAAGAGGGTATCGCCTTTGAAAGGAAACTCAATGCTGATGGTACATATTGGAAGCCTGAGCAGTACCCAAAAACCTCATGGGTTGCTGCAAAGGGACCTCCAGTTGATCCATCTAATTTATCTGGCTATACATGTGAATCTTCACATTCTTCTGATGAGTCATTTGACTCCAACTAGAAACTATTCAAAAATCAGAATGGTGAAGTATTTGCTAGATATGTTGGAACTAACTACAGGAATGATTCCCCTATGAAGAAAATCTAGGTTCCAGAAAGGTGCCTTGAAAGTCTTCAGGTGAATGTCCTCATGACACCACCTGTGAAGAATAGGAACCCCAGATCAAATTCTTCATATGAACCAAATTCTTCATATGGATCCAAGTCCTCATATGGACCATATTCCTCAAGGGGATCAAATTCCTCACATGGATCAAAGTCGTCATATGAACATCATCGTGCTAACAACTCTATTTCGCAGGGAAGAGCCAAGGGCTATGAATATGAGCATTATTCTTCAAATTATTATGTTCATAAGTCCTCGAAGAATTTCTCTGCTTATTCATATGCTTACCCTAACCACTCTTATGTGAAACAAAATGGATTGGCCTCTATGCCACCATTCTCATATGGAGCTCACAGAGTGATGATCTCTTTGCCACCCCTTCAAATGTGGGTGGTGAAGAAAAGGAACTAATCTCTTGTGTAGGGTCAGGTCTCCAGACGTGCTCAAACGTCTGAAGAATTTGCTGGGGACCCGACAACCTGCCTGAAAGGACGCAGGCTAATCATGAAGAAATGAATTTTCATTTCTCATGTCCTCACACTGCTTTATCTGTCTTACTGCTTGATGAAATTGATCTGATGAATTGTGATATCATATTCTTCACTGTTGAAGTATATGAGGTTCGTAAGTTGCACTAATTCATCTGCAGGATGATCAACCCAAAGCCACTGAGTGGGTCCTCGATAGTGGATGTACAAATCACATGACTGGTGACAAGAATCTATTGACGGATGCTCCCTTATCATCATCACATCTGAAGCATATCATCTTCGCTGACAAAAGAAAAAGTCAGGTATTGGGTCTAGGTAAGGTTGCTATCACAAAGGATCGACACATGGACAAAGTCATGCTTGTTGAGTCCTTAGGATACAACCTTATGTCTGTCTCAATGCTTTGTGATCTTGATATGGTTGTTGTCTTTGGCAAGTATCGTTGTGTTGTGATTATGGAAGCTGACAATTCCTAAGTCTTCGAAGGCTATAGGAGAGGAGACTTGTATATTGTTGATTTCTCTACAGATCCACAACCAGCCGTGTGCCTACTTGCAAAAGCATCAGAAGGATGGCTATGGCATCGACGACTTGGTCATGCAGGCATGAGGAATTTGCACATGCTTGCAAAGAAGAAGCATGTCATTGGCATTGAGAATATCAAATTCCTCAAGGATCATTTATGCGGTGCCTGTGAAGCTGGAAAGATGACCAAGGTCAAGCATTCAGCAAAGACTATCATGACCACCACTCGTCCATTTGAATTGCTTCACATGGATCTCTTCGGTCCTAATCATTATTCTTCTGTTTCAAATGAAGCATCTCAATATGGCTTTGTTATTGTAGATGATTACTCTCGTTACACATGGGTACACCTTGTTACTTACAAACATGAAGTGCAGGAAGTCTTCAAACGATTTTCCTCGAGGGCTTCAACCAACTTTGGTGTGAAGATCAAGCACATCAGAAGTGACAATGGCACTAAGTTCAAGAATTCGGGTCTCGATGACTATCTTGATGAACTTGGTATTACTCATGAGTTATCTGCTCCTTATACTCCTCAACAGAATGGCATCGTGGAGCGCAAGAACAGGACTCTTGCTGAGATGGCCCGTACTATGCTCGATGAGTACAAAACCCCTCGTCGTTTTTGGGTTGATGCAATTGATACTGCGTGCCACATCATCAACAGAGTATATCTTCACAAATTCTTCAAGAAGACTACCTATGAACTCCTCACTGACAAGAAACCCAATGTGAGTTATTTCAAAGTCTTCGGTGCTAAGTGCTGGATTAGAGATCCTCATCACAACTCTAAATTTGCACCGAAAGCACATGAAGGTTTTATGCTTAGTTACGGAAAGGACTCGCACACCTACAGAGTCTTCAACAATGTTCTTCACAAGATTGTTGAAACTGTAGATGTGTGGTTCGATGAGACTAATGGCTCGCAAAGAGAGCACCTACCTTCTGTGATAGATGAACCAGCACCTGAGGACTCTAGCAAGCACAAGGCTACTGAAGATGTCATTCCTACTGAAGAATCTGCTGAAGAATTCATTCCAGAACATGAAGAACGTCGAGCTGATGCATGTAAAGAAAATGCTAAGGAAATTGATGCTGAAGAAAATGCTGATCAAATTCCTCAACGACAACCAGCTCATCCTCGCGTTGCAAAAGAAGTGCAAGTGGAGAAGATCATCAATGACATTATAGCACCAGGTCCTCTCACCCGCTCAAAAGCTTCACATCTATCTAACTTTTGTGGGCACTTTGCTTTTGTCTCTATCACAGAGCCCACTAAGGTAGATGAAGCATTTCTGGAGCCTGTGTGGATTCAGGCCATGCAAGAAGAATTACATCAGTTCAAGCTCAACAACGTCTGGGAACTGGTCAATCGTCCAGATCCTCGCAAGTATAATATCATTGGCACAAAATGGATCTACCGCAACAAGCAAGAACAAAACGGCCTTGTGGTGAGGAATAAGGCACGTTTAGTAGCTCAAGGCTACACACTGGTTGAAGGAGTTGATTTCGATGAAACTTTTGCACCTGTTGCTAGACTTGAGGCTATTCGCATATTACTTGCTTATGCTAACCATCATGATATCATCTAGCCAATGGTAAGCTTAAGGAAGAAGTATATGTTGCTCAACCCCCAGGTTTTGAAGATCCAAAGAATCCTGACAAAGTCTTCAGACTCAATAAGGCCCTCTATGGCCTCAAGCAAGCCCCACGGGCGTGGTATGATACTTTGAAGGAATTCTTCATGAAGAAAGGCTTCACACCCAGTTCACTCGATCCTACTCTCTTTACTAAATCTTATGATGGTGAACTGTTTGTGTGCCAAATATATGTTGATGATATTATCTTTGGTTGTACTGACCAACATTATAGTGATGAATTTGCCTATATGATGAGCGAAGAATATCAAATGTCTATGATGGGAGAGTTGAAATTCTTCTTAGGTCTTCAAATTCGTCAACAGTGAAATGGCATATTCATATCTCAGGAGAAATACCTCAAAGATGTCCTGAAGAAATTCGGCATGCAAGATTGCAAAGGCATCAAAATTCCTATGCCCACAAATGGTCAACTATGCACTGATGAAAATGGTATTGACTTCGATCATAAGGTATAACGCTCCATGATTGGTTCTTTATTGTACTTATGTGCATGTAGGCTAGATATAATGCTTAGTGTTTGCATGTGTGCCCGATTTCAAGCTGCACCGAAGGAATCACACCATAAGGCTGTGAAGTATATTCTTCGATATCTAGCTCACACACCAACACTAGGATTATGGTATCCCAAGGGCTTGAATTTTGATCTCATTGGATATTCTGATTCTGAGTATGTTGGTGATCGTGTGGACCGCAAGTCAACATTGGGTACATGTCATTTCCTTGGATGATCCTTGGTCTGTTGGTCCTCAAAGAAACAGAACTGCGTATCACTGTCTACTGCTGAAGCTGAGTACATTGCTACTGGTTCTTGCTGCGCTCAACTTCTATGGATGAAGCAAACACTCAATGCGTGTCAACGTGAAGAATTTGCCTCTCCTCTGTGACAATGAGAGCGCCATCAAGATTGCTCACAACCCAGTTCAACACTCGAAGACAAAGCACATTCAGATTCGTCATCATTTTCTTCGTGATCATGTGTTGAAGGGCGACATTTCTATTGAGCATGTGAAGACTGAAGAACAGCTAGCCGATATCTTCACCAAGCCCTTGGATGAGAACAGATTTAGCAAGTTGCGGTGTGAGCTAAATATCTTAGAGTCTTCGAATGTACTTTGAAAAGGCACTCATCCTAACACTTATGCAAAATTGATGACTTAGATGTGCAACACATGAAGAAACGTTTTTCTTCAGTTAATGAAGAATAACACTCTAAGTGTGAAGAAATTAACGAAGAATTTGATTCTCAGAACCCTACGATAATTGTACGTGGTGTCTGAAATCAGCATTCTTATACGGTGGGTCACGCCACCACAAAAGTTGAAAATCTTCAAGTTGAGTTCTTTCTCATTTTAGAAATTCCTTAGTTGTTCAAAATTTTCAACTTTTCAAAATCTTCACTGTTTTCGTCATTTTTCTTCATTGGCTATATATATATATATATGAGTTTATGTCCTCTACAGCATTCACTTATGGCTATTTCTTCAAGTTGGTGTTTTTCTACTAAGTGAATGTGATCGGACCCTTCCCCCTCTATGCTATACTCAATCCAATCTATTCACAAATTCTTCATGTGCATTCTATTTGAAACTCGTTCAAAATCTTCATTGTATCCTTGTCAGCTGAAGAAATTGCGAACGGAACTTTAAAACTAATCTTATACAAATTTTCGGTTTTCCCGCACAAACCGTTCCGCATCCCACGATGCATTATTCTACTCACCCACGATCTTACAATTATTCTACTCACCCACGATCTTACACGATCTCCACTACACTGTACATGGGTGACACATGTCGTGCGAAGGAGAAGGGTCAGGGGCACGTTCGTCCAAAATCTTCGGGCGAACAGTTATTCACCATGACTATAAATATCCCCTCACCCCTTCCTCACTTCGTTTACTCCACTCGATCTCTCTCTCCCGCTCGAGGTTCTCAAACCCTAGCGTCGCCGCTACTCCATCGTCGCCGGTGAGGAAGAGCTTCACTGCCTCGACCTCGTCGCTGTCGTACTCGCGCCGACCGCGGAAATCTTCACCTCCGCCGCCGCCGTAGACGTCTTCCTCCGCCGAGTTAGGGCGTGGAAGATCTACACCGACGAACTCACTGTTTCACCTCTCTGTTCGTCGTGTTCTTCATTCAGGGTAATTAAAAGTTACTTTTACTGCCCTCTTTGATTCGAAGTTTCTCTACTAAATCTTCAAAGGTGTTTTATTCTTCAAATTATCACACTCTAAACACCTCACACATCATCTATTCTTGATTCATTTCCCTAAGCATCATTTTCTTCAAGATTCCTCAATTGTGTGGATCTTCGATCTATACAACTCTGGAACCTAAGATAAAGCGCGCTTAGTGAAATTCTTCAAGACGCATCTGGTCAAATTCCTCAAACTTGTTCTTTTTGAAAAACCCTCTGAGAACGCATATGACCTCTCCAAATTCCTCGCAACTATACTCTCTTCACAGGTAAACATGTCCGCTGCTGAATCACTAGGTTCTCATCAACTTAACTCATTTGCAGCGTTCCTTGAAGAAAAGTTGCACACTTCTTCAGAGAATTCGATTGTTCAAATTCCTCAACTGAAGAAAATGGCTAAAGGTAAAAGGCCACAGAAAGGAGGAAAGAAGCCTGAGGTCATGACTGCTTTTGAAATCCCTGAGGACATCTATGTTGGGTACTGCACACCTCCTGAGGAAGATAAAAATCAGCGCAAGGTGCGCATTCAGAAGATTGAATGGAGATGGGCAAGAGAATGGAAGGAGTACAGATATGTTACTCCAAAGTATATGAAGAAATTCGCTCTCAACCCTCCATGCCCAAGAGCCCCACTAGCACCTGGCCAAGTGGCTGATCCCACTAGCGTCAAACGCGGTGAGGATTTTCCTGAGGAATGGGCAAAGCGTCAAGCCAAATTGGCAAGACAAGCCAAAGAAGCAGTGAAGAAATTCAATGATGATTCTGCTGCTGCTGCTGCTGCCACTGAGGCCTCTGTCAAGCCGAGGAAATCTATGCCTAAGAAGCCCGCTCGAAAGCCATGTGCTTCACTGACAGTGCCCTCACGGCCAAGTTCCTCAGCTGTGCCCTCACGGCCAGGAACTTCAAAATCTTCAAAGCAAATTCCTCAAGCTGCTCCAGCTCCTCCGAAATCCTCAGCACCTCCTCCACAATCCTCAACTGTTCCGACAAAGTCCTCAGCACCTGTGCATCTTGCCATGTGCCAAAGGACTGCAGGCATCTCAATTGCCTCTGGTGTCTCAGCAAGTTCCTCAGCTGCACCAAGTTTCTCAGCTGGACCCTCTCTACTGAAGAAAAAGGCTACTGCTGGACGAGGTCCTTGCCCAAGTCCTAAGAAGAAGAAGGTTGTCTTCAATGTACCATCTAAAGAAGATGAGGCTGATGAAGAAGAACTTGCCAAAATCATCAAAGATAGGCAAGCTAAGGCCGCTAGTGCCAAAGGAGGCAATGTGCCGATGCTTATTGATCCAAGGTTGATCCTGGATTTCATTGATCTATGGCACGAAGATCCAAATACACCTGTGCCGGAGACGAACCTCACTCCTGGTCAAAGTCACGTCTTGACTGCTATCATTCAAGAAGAAAAATGGAGGTATGATAGGGCCAGACAGATCAAGAAATCGCAGTACAGAAAAGAGAAACTGCTGAAGAAAAACGTTGTCAAGATGACAACTGAAGAACTCATCAAGATGCAGGCTGACATCAAAACCCTCAGCGATGAATTTGATGCATACTATTCTGATTGGAAAGGAGCCAAAGTCAGATTTGTGAAACTGACTGAGAAGTTCACCAATGTTGCAGCCCCATCGCAACAAGAAATTCCTCAAGATGAACCTTCAGCTCAGGCCACTGAAGAACATGCCAGCACCGTTGATGACCTTCAGGCTGCTGAAGAAAATGCTAGTTCTAGGACTGATGACTCCATTCCAGTCGCTGAAGAAATTGCCAGGGCATCCACTAGTGGTGCTCCTGAAGAAACTGAAGAAGTCAGGGCAACTGCATCAGTTGCGCCTGAGGAAATTCAAACAGATTCCTTAGCTCCTCCTGCGCCTAGATCAACTCCTATCCTTCCATCTGCATCAGATGTGAAGAAGACCAAGGCTGCAGAGCGAGCTGCAGTGAAGAAAAGGAAAGCATCAAGTGCTTCAGAATCTTCAGCTCCAAAGAAGATGAAGCCTATGACCAGCTCTTTTGAAAATCCCATTGATGTTGTTCCCATTTCAACCATGCCATCAAAGGACCTTGTTCCTTTTGATGAGGACTATGAGATCCCAAGCGGATCAGATGAAGAAACTCAATCTGCTGCTTCCTGAGAGCAGATTGATGAGGAAATTGAAGTGGATACAATCCCTTCAACCCCAGTGGTATCATCACCAATGCCTTAGTTTACTGCTGAAGAGGCTGGTGTTGAAGAAATTGATGATGAAGACGTGGACATTGGCAGCACAACGCCAGTGATGAATGATGATTTTTGGGAAAGTCAGCATCCCAACTCTCCACTCTTCACCCCACTGCAGCAAATTCCTCACTCCCCTACACCAATAGTTCAAATGGGCTCTGAAGAAACTCATCCCACCTCACCTGTCCGTGAAGACATTCTAGCCACTAGTGCTGAAGAAACTGCTGCTGCTGACCATGTGACTGCACCTGAGGAGGAACCAGAAATTCCTCAGCCTGAAGAACCTGAGCTCATGATTCCTGAGGTCGTGATGCAACTCACTGACACACCTCTGCCAAAGCCAAAGGATCCATTCTCAAGGAAAGTTCAAGGCTGAAGACTTCTTTGGCGAGCATGTGTTCTTCACTGATTACAATCCATATGATTCTGCTCGGATAAGGAAGAGGCATTTCTGGACTGCTAGTCAAGCAAACTTCTATTCCTCAGTGCTGTTCAACAAAGACAAAGTCTTCGATCATGCACATATTCCTCACGTGGATATGGAGTCTCTGCCGTGCTTCGAGCTAGTCCTCAGTGTTCTTCACGACGCTGGGCTACTGAATTTCTGCACTGACATATGTGATTGGAATGAAGAACTCATTCTTTAGTTCTACGCAACGCTGCACATCACAGGCGACTCTGAGGATGTGAATTCATGGGTGCTCGGCTGGATGTCTGAAAATACTCATTACAAGGCACCAACGTCTGAATTGCTTCGTGCCCTACCACTCAGTCCTCCCCTTGAAGATGCACATTGTGTCTACAGTGAACCTGAGCTTTTAAATCACTACATGCAAGTTCTGATGAAGCCTTTGAAGCCAGGGCAGGCCCCTCGAACCAATTTCCTCGTCAAGGAATTACTGCATGTGCCTCGGACTGTCTATTGCATTCTAATGAAGACAATGAGTCCTATCAAAGGCCATGACTCAACTGATGAAGAAGTCATTGGCATCATGAAGAATATGCTTTTCAACAACATTTATGGCGTTCCCGTCAACTTCCATGATTTCTTCATGACAACTCTAGCCAATATTGCTATGTCACCGTTTGAGCTGAAGCCTTATGAGCCATGGATTATGAGATTCATCAGGACAAGGTCTTCACTCAACTACAAAGCTGACACTCTGAACCACTGCAGCTACTTGCCTCCAATTGAAGTCCTCAAAAGGACATTTTCCTCAGCTGATGACAAAGGCAAGGCAACTGCTGTGATAGATGAAGGCATTCGTCCATTGGATGGTCAATTTCGCAAGGCTGCATCCTATTCCACCAATGATGACTTTGCCACACATGACTCTGCCGCCAACAATGCCAAGCAAAATCCTCAAGCCACAGCACCCAGGGTGATGACTGATCGTGAGTTACTCCTCAGTCTTCATCAAAAGGTTGATCGCAATCACAAATGGGTCAAGCGTCAGTTTGGTTCAATTCTTCACAACATGACTTCAACACACAATGCAGTGAAGAAAAACCACTACTACCTCCATGAAACCGTCAACCGCACCTGGGCTGTTCTGTCTCAAGTTTACAGCGCTGAAGATCTGAAGAAAATGGGTCTCAAAGAAGAGTTTGACTGGTCTGCACCTCCTCCGAAGAAATACAAGAAGGTCAAGGTTGCTTCTTTGGTGGCCAGCTCCTATTCTTCATCGCGTGACACTGATGACAATGAAGACTTGGACGACACTGCGGCAGGCCCTACTTCAACAACCAACCCCAACAATGCTGGCGCTCCTTCATCAATCTGATTATCTTCAGGGGCGTTAGTCCTCAGTTTTGATCCTTTTGGTCATTCAATGACAAAGGGGGAGAAATCTGAGTTAGTCTTCAAGCGGGTCTATTATTTGGGCTTTTTTTGCTAAGTTACAACTCTCGTTCTTCTGAAACTTTTATTGGATCGAGTTGTAAACTTAAACCCGATGGTGGTCTTGTTGGGGATATTACTACTAGGCCTAAACCGGCCTATCTGGGCTAGGTTAACTTAATCAGTAGATCAAGAATGTTAAAGCCCAAGAGGTTATGTAAAGGCCCGAGGCCGTAGTCGGTTTAGCATCTGTAGCCGTAAACCGGCCTGTGTACAACTTGTATTGTAAGTTAGGAATAAGCAAGAGACCAACCCGGGTACGAGTATAAACCAGAGATTGGGACTCTACGAACCGACGGGCGTCACCCGTGTATATAAGGGGACGACCCGATATCGGTTCAGGGGAGAACCAACAACTCGAAGCCTAGGAGAAGCGATTGCTCCCTAGTCATCGAGACTTCATCAATTCCAACACCAACTAGACGTAGGCTTTTACCTTCATCAAAGGGGCCGAACTAGTATAATTCTCTGTGTCCTTGTGTCCGCTTTAACCCCTTCGAGTTAACCCGTTGCGATGGCTCCACGACTAAGTCCTTTGGATAGGACATCTGCCGTGACAAACCCACGACAGTTGGCGCCCACCGTGGGGCTGTCGCACAATGATTTGAAGATCTTGAAGGGCCGCTTCGAAGGACTCAAGGGATATGCCGTGGGCCGGATGACCAAAAGTCACCGCGGTAAGGTTTACATCGACGACGAAGGCTGGGGCCCCGAGGCCGGCTCAATTGAGTACGGATACCGGGTCCCCTTTGGCAGTATACACGTGTTTATCGGCAAGATTGGTGAACCGGGCCCTGAGCTGGACACCTGCACCGACCTCATCGAGACAGCTCAGCGTGCGCGTCCTGCCCGGGTCAAGCCAGCCGTAAAGCGTTCCTTTGTGGGAGTCATCCACGGAGGAAATTATGAGGACGGATCAGAATCTGGTGGCGAAACGGTCGTTTATTCCGGTGATGAGTCGTCAACCGGGGAAACCGAGTCTCTGTATCAAGTGCATGATGGCCGGATTAGGGGCTGTTCCGACGGCAACAGTATTCCGGACCCCTCCGATCTGCCTAGCCAGGTCGGCATATTCATGGCTGGCACCCAAGCAGCGCCTCATTCATCAACGACCGCAGCAATGGTTTCCGGTTCAACGGCTGCCGGAGCAGGAGGTTTTGTGCGCCCACCGGTTCAAGTATTATCCGATCTGTTCGATGCACTGGAGGCGCTCTTAACAGAGGCTAATCCGGCGGATCGGGATGCTCATAACGCAGAGATTGCAAAGGTGAGAGAACAGATTAGCCAGGCCAAGGCGGATCTGGCGGCCGAGGAGGTCAGGATGGCTGCGGAATGGGCCGCTTTGGACGCACAAGCCTATAAGTTCATGCTGGATCAGAACGCTTCGCAGGAGGTCATGAGGAGGAAATATCGGTCCCGCCTGCCACCGGTTTTTGAAGGAAGGGATCTTTTCAATACTCCTGGAGCAGGGACCAGGGAACAGCCAGTGGTAAACCGAGCAGAGGCACCCGGGACAGGCGCGCCGGTTCAGCCCCGCATAATAGATCTGCCCCGTTATAACCCGGAGCCACGGATTGGGACCACACCCCCGGATCACTACTCCAACCCGCTGGATAATCTTGTTGCTGCGGCAGCGCATCTGGAGGCTATTCCGGTCGAGGGAGATTCGTTACAGGCAATAGAGACACGTCGGGTCAAGGAACTCCTCAGAACGGCGCTGGTCCAATAGGAGGCGTATTCATACAGCCGCGAGCGGATTCATTCTACTCCATGTCCAACCCAGAGTTACAGCAGACACATGGAAGAACAAGCTGAGTCCAGCAATGCACGGCGTGGAGTGCCCCGCGGCAACAATCCGGCTCCCGATGCTCAGGAGTTGGTAGACCGGGCCCGTGCACGCAGAGAAGCCGAATTGGTAGCACATCAGACCCACCAGCTTACGCCGGTTCGTCCCACCACTTCGGTTGAACCTGGGCTTGCTTCTAGCGCTTTGGGGGTGCCTTGCCTTATACCTGCTTTGCGCAATGTGCGCCTACCCAAGGACTTCAAGGGGCCGCGCAAGGTGCCGAATTATACAGCAGATCAACCCCCGGAGGCGTGGGTGGAGAGTTACGAGATGGCCATGGAGATGCTTGATGTAGATGAAGCTGCATGTGCAAAATATTTTACTATGATGCTTGAAGGAACGGCCCGCACTTGGTTAAAAAGCCTGCCGCCCAATACCATCGGTTCATGGGCTCAATTACGAGCTCGGTTTATCAGTAATTTCAAAGATACGTGCAGGCAGCCCATGTCGATAGTGGACTTAGCCACCTGCGTCCAGGCGGAAGGAGAGTCAACCACTCATTGGGTGCGCCGCGTTTCGCAAATCTTGCATTCATTAGACCGCATCAATGCTGACACTGCAGTCGTGACTTTGGAAAGCAATTGCCGGTTTGGGCCCTTGAAATTGAAATTAGGACGAATGAAGCGCCATTGCACTGACATAGGGACTCTCATGGCAGCTTTGGTAAAGTATGCTGATTCTGATAGTACCAAGGATCCCGAGTCTGATGATGAAAAGGCAGGGAAGGGAAAGAAGAACGACAACTCCAAAGGACAGCAGCATCACCCAGGGAGCAGCGTCGGAGGCAAGCGTAAAGCGGATGGTTCCATGGATTTTGTGGCTAACACCAATGTACAGAACAGGGGCCGGCAGCGTAGGGGTAAAGGCCGCGGTGGCGGACCCAGCCCCAATCCAGAGCGCTTAAATAGTTTGTTGAATCAGCCCTGCCCAAAGCATGGGACGACGGAGGAACCCGCAAACCATCTGTGGAAGGATTGTTACATCATGCGAGAATTCAAGAATTCCAACGCCTTCCGGTATGATCACAATCCTGGTGGCGGTTCAGGATCCGGGCCAAGCCACGGTGGAGGAAACTCCAGTTCAGGGTTTAATGGCAATACGAGCGGGAATAGCAATCCGGGCGGACATGGTAATCAACATAACCAAAATGATCAAGGGGGCTGTAATCAGCAGCAGTCGGGGTACCAGAGCAATCCAAAGCAGCTAAACAGTGGCCAATATCATGTATTCACCACTAGCTTGGACAAGCGAGACCAGAAGGTCCAGAAGAGGGCAGTTAACTCTGTTGAACCGGCCGTGCCCCGATACCTACGATGGTCAGAGCAGCCGATCATCTGGAGTAGAGAGGATCACCCTCCTCGGGTGGATAATCCGGGTCAGCTAGCTTTAGTGGTGGCGCCGCAGGTAGGAGGTTATAAGTTCACCAAGGTGCTCATGGATGGGGGTAGCAGTATTAACATTCTATACTATGAGACCTTTCGACGTATGGGGCTCAAAGATAAGGATCTACGGCCTTCAAACACGGTTTTCCATGGCGTGGTGCCAGGCAAGTCTGCGTACCCCGTGGGCAAGATAGCATTGGAGGTGGCTTTCGGAGATGATCACGATTCCCGATCAGAAACACTGACTTTTGAGGTGGTGAAGATTCAAAGCCCGTACCATGCCCTATTTGGTCGGCCGGCTTATGCCAAATTCATGGCACGGCCCTGTTATGTATATCTACAGCTCAAGATGCCGGGCTACAAGGGAACCATCACGGTTCACGGGAGTCGCAGGATCGCTTTGGAGTGTGAAGAAGGAGATGCCGCTTATGCAGAATCGGTTTGTGCTACTGAGGAGCTCAAATACTACAAAGATAATGTTGATCCGACGGATATGACTCCTTTAAAGAAGCCTACCACAGAGCATGATCCGGCTTTAAAATTCACGTCAGCCGCGGAGACCAAGCTTGTTGATTTCGTAGCTGGTGATTCATCCAAGCAATTCAGCATTAGTACCAATCTGGATCCAAAATAGGAAAGCGCGCTCATCGAGTTCCTCCTTGAGAATCGGGACATCTTTGCATGGAAACCTTCTAACATGCCAGGTGTACCGAGGCGACTCGATGAGCACACCCTTAATGTGGATCCTAAATACAAACCGGTGAAACAATTCCTCCGTCGGTTCAACGAGGAGAGGAGAAAGGCTATTGGAGAAGAGGTGGCCAGGCTCTTAGCAGCTGGCTTCATCGTTGAAGTTTTTCACCCTGAATGGCTTGCTAATCCGGTGCTGGTCCTTAAGAAAAACGGCACTTGGCGTATGTGTGTGGACTATACAGATCTTAATAAGGCCTGCCCTGCAGATCCTTTTGCCCTCCCCCGTATTGATCAAATCATTGATGCCACGGCGGGTTGCGAGCGTTTATGTTTTCTGGATGCATACTCCGGTTATCATCAGATTAAGATGGCGGTCAAGGACCAGGAGAAGACGGCGTTCATTACTCCCTTTGGAGCTTTCTGCTATGTATCTATGCCCTTTGGGCTCAAAAGTGCCCAGGCAACTTATCAACGATGTGTGCAAAATTGTCTCCACAAGCAGATTGGCCGTGATGTGCACGCTTATGTGGATGATATTGTGGTCAAGTCAAGGAAGAAGGAAATGTTGGTCGATGATTTGAAGGAGACCTTTGATAACTTAAGGACATACAAGATGATGCTCAATCCGGCCAAATGTGTCTTTGGTGTACCAGCTGGCAAGCTATTGGGTTTCCTGGTGTCCAACAGGGGAATTGAGGCTAATCCGGAAAAAATTACGGCTATCACCTCTCTAGCTAAACCGAAATGCATCAATGACGTCCAACGCCTGGCAAGCCGAATTGCTGCGTTGAGCCGGTTTATCAGCCGCCTCGGAGAGAAAGCAATTCCTCTGTATCAAATGTTGAAAAAGACGGATCAGTTCGTCTGGAATTCTGCGGCTGATCAGGCG
Source organism: Aegilops umbellulata (assembly GCA_032464435.1). Classification (NCBI taxonomy): domain Eukaryota; kingdom Viridiplantae; phylum Streptophyta; class Magnoliopsida; order Poales; family Poaceae; genus Aegilops; species Aegilops umbellulata. The sequence continues at coordinate 641,416,908 of CP136060.1, read as the reverse complement.
TTCGAGGATTTAAAGCGACAGTTGGTCAATCCGCCCGTACTCGCTGCTCCCACTGATAAGGAACCATTGCTGTTGTATGTAGCTGCTAACGCTCGCGCGGTCAGTGTGGCTATTGTGGTGGAGCGAAAGGAGGCAGGCAAGGAATACCCGGTTCAGCGTCCGGTTTATTATATCAGCGAGGTGCTTATTGAATCCAAACAACGATATCCGCATTGGCAAAAGCTAGTATATGGAGTTTTTATGGCAAGTCGGAAGCTGAAGCAGTATTTCCAAGGCCACCCTATCACGGTGGTTAGTTCTGCTCCTTTGGGTGATATCATCCAGAACCGAGAAGCGACTGGTCGGATTGCCAAGTGGGCTATTGAGCTTGGACCGCACGGTTTAAAGTATGTGCCTCGCACTGCGATAAAGTCTCAGGCATTGGTGGATTTCGTCAATGATTGGACAGAGTTGCAAGTCCCTGAAGACAAGCCGGATCACACTTACTGGACCATTCATTTTGACGGATCACGTCACTTGGAAGGATCGGGGGCTGGAGTCATATTAACTTCCCCACGAGGTGATAAGTTTTGTTATGTTCTCCGTTTAATGTTCCCTTGTACTAACAATGCAGCAGAATATGGGCCTTGCTCCATGGCCTCCGGATGGCTAAGGAAATGAATTTAAGCCGGGTTAAGTGCTTTGGCGACTCTGATTTGGTGGCCCAGCAGGTGTCTGGTACATGGATTCTAAAGATCCGCTCATGGCTGCTTATCGTCGTGAGGTTGATGTGGTCGCAGGTCACTTCAAAGGTTATCAGGTGGACCATGTGGACCGACGAAAGAACGAGGCGGCTGACGCTTTAAGTCGGCTAGGTTCACAGCGTAAATCGGTACCACCTAATGTGTTCCTTGATGTGCTTTACAACCCGTCGGTTCAACTGCCTGGCAAAGCAGATTTGGCGATTCCTGACCCAGAGGCTCAATTGGTGGCGGCATTACAGGTCATCCCGGATTGGACGCTTCCTTACCTGGCATATATGAACCGAGGGGAGTTGCCAGAGGACGAGACTCTGTCCAGGCAGATAGTACGGCGGTCCAAGTCCTTGGTAGTTGAAAACGGTGAACTACATCATCGCAGTGTGACAAGAGCATTTCAACGGTGTGTATCTCCTGAGGAAGGCCGTGAAATTTTGCGTGAGATCCACGAAGGAGATTGTGGTCACCACGCCGGTTCAAAATCTTTAGTGGCAAAGGCTTTTCGTCATGGTTTCTATTGGCTGACTGCTCATGCTGATGTGGAGGATCTGGTCATGCGGTGCGATGGTTGTCAAAAATTCTCAAGACGCGCTCACGTTCCGGCTCAAGAGTTGAGGATGATTCCAATTACTTGGCCGTTTGCAACCTGGGGGCTGGACATGGTTGGGCCTTTCAAAAGTTCCAAGGACAAAAAGACCCACCTTCTAGTGGCAGTGGACAAATTTACAAAGTGGGTAGAGGCAGAGCCCGTTAGCAAGTGTGATGCGGCCACCGCGGTTCGGTTCATCAAAAAAGTGATTTTCCGGTTTGGTTTTCCACACAGTATCATCATAGACAATGGCACCAATTTATCTAAAGGTGCCATGAAAGAGTTCTGCGAACGAGAGCACATCCGCCTTGATGTGTCATCAGTGGCGCACCCACAGTCCAATGGTCAAGCAGAAAGGGCTAATCAGGAGATCTTGGGAGGCATCAAACCCAGGCTTATGGTTCCTTTGCAGCGGACGCCGGGTTGTTGGGTCGAAGAGTTACCTTCTGTGTTATGGAGCATCAACACCACGCCGAACAGATCAACTGGGTATACGCCGTTCTTCATGGTTTATGGGGCAGAGGCAGTTCTTCCTAGCGACATCCGTCACGACTCACCTCGTGTGGCAGCTTACGTTGAAGCAGACAACGAAAGTTCTAGACAGGACGCTTTGGACCGGCTAGATGAAGAGCGAGACTTAGCAGCTACCCGCTCTGCGATCTACCAACAGGATCTTCGTCGCTATCACAGTCGTCGGATCAGGACCAGAACCTTTCAAGAGGGAGATTTGGTGCTTCGACTTATTCAAGATCAAACCGAGATGCATAAATTGTCTCCGCCTTGGGAAGGGCCTTTCGTGGTCAGCAAAAATCTACACAATGGTTCATACTACCTGATAGATGTTCGAGAGCACAAAGACTCACGCAAATCAGGACAGGAGACCGACAGGCCGTGGAATATAGCTCATCTTCGGCCTTACTATACTTGAGCCAGGGGCTCTGCTTATGTATATATCATGACTATGTATATATTATAATAAACCGGATCCTCAGCTAAAGAGGGGTATCTGTTCTTTTATATCATGTGTGGTTACACGGGGTTGTTTTTAAGCAACATCCGGCTTACCCCTTGCAAGTCTTAACAAGATCACTAGAGGCTTCCTGTTCAAACATAGGTCGTATTCGAACCAAAGAGAACATAGCTATCCTTATGAGGTCATTTGGGGGCTCGGTCGTGTCCGAACCGACGCAATACCTCTTGGCCGGCGAAAGCCACCAGAGTCATTTGGGGGCTCGGTCGTGTCCGAACCGATGCAATACCTCTTGGCCGACGAAAGCCACCAGAATCATTTGGGGACACGGTCACGTCTGAACCAGTCACGCCTCTTGATCGGCCTATGGGCCTTAGAGTCATTTGGGGGCTTGGTCGAACCCGAACCATAGCAATGCCACTTGGCCGGCGTAATGCCACGCGTCATTTCGGGGTCCTGGCTGACTGGCACCGTCGCTACACCTTCGGGGGGCTCGGTTGCATCTGACCATGGTAATTCCGTCTGACCAAGCTCAATAGAGCTCTTCCTTTGCAAAAGGTTTTTGTCACCGTTTCTTTCCCTTTTTTAAGGGTTGATGGTTTATTGCCTTTCTCTTAAACCGACAATATTTTACACCGGTTCTACATAGCCAATTTGGCGGAACACGGCCTTTCTTTTTTCAACAATCTAAGATTGTTGGTTCGGTTTGAGTTTTTTCTGCTAAACATCCTTTTTCGAGCAACAAAAGATTGTTATCAGTAAAGGACGGTAAACCGGTGTTATATACACAGGAGCTTGGTTCTCCCGCGACGGTTTAAAAGATATCAATTACCGTTTTAACATTGGCTACAAACGCCTATTTCATGCCCACTATATGGCAGGTATTTTGTATCACAAATAGTTTGATCATACTTGCAAGTCTCCTTGCTTATTTATATAAAGATTCACAGACCGGATGACGGTACAACCGCCCTGGTAGTTTAAAATTTTGTGATTGCAGGAGATATAAGTTGGCAAAAATAATTTTTCAAAGGAGAACATCAGTACTGAATGCGCGAAGGCATCTCATGCAGCATAAAGTACGGTCTATCCTATTACAAGGCAACATGGTGCCTAAATACGATGATTGTTTCTTGACAAAGTATCAAAAGGAAGCCGATTAAAGCTGCCCTCGGTTCACGCCTGTGTGTCATCCCGGTTTGATGATGCTGGATCGTCCTGTGCCGCTTCTGCTTCCTCCTCTCTACCCAGCGGCTGGAGGTCAACAGTGGTCCAATCAATCCCCATTAAAGCTTGAAATACAGCTTCCCTCATGTATCAGGAACGACGGTTCGATATCAGGGGCATAGGTGTGTTTCCGGATTGGAGGAATTAAGTTTTCTGCTTCAGGGATTGGCGCTGCTACCCGTTTGTTCTGGTTATCATACTGGGCTTGATAATGAGACAAGTTGGCCTCTTCTACCAATTGACAGGCCAGAGGGCGCACCGCCCAGTTTATCTTTCTTAATTCTTCTTCATCAAATTCGGAGCCATCCTCCTTGACGCTAGGATAACCTTGAGCCGCTTCAACGGGATCAAAATCAGGCACCCATGCTTTGGCCCGGATTAAGGCATTAATGGCTCCGGTTCGAGCAGCGGATCTTTTTAACTCTTCAATCCGAGCGGGAAGCATCGACAACCTCTTCAGCGTGTCCTGGATCAATGTGGGCGCCGGATTGTTGTGTGAAGCAGTAGTGATAACCCGCTGTGCGCCGGTGTACAGCTGCTCGACTAAAGTATAGGCCGCTTTCAGCTTCATACGCACATCTGATCCCAGGTGATTGATGCGAGTGCCTGTAATACGATCAGCAGGTCATAAACCGAGCTGTTTTATAGAAGAATCAGGATTATTACACAAGTCACGCGAGGCTTACCAAAGATGGCGGTAGTCATTGCGTGCACCTGTCGCTTCACGCTTATCAGTTTGTCTGTTACCGGTTTAAGGGCGGATTCCGCATTTTCAATCTTTTAGATTAAAGCGGCCTTTTCTGTGACCCAGTCAGCCCGTTCCTTCTGAAAACCTTCCTTCAATTGTTCCATGCTGCTTAAAGCGCTGGTTAGTTCATCTTTGGCTTTGGAAGCTTCTGCTTGCTGGGATTTTATATTCTCCTGAAGATCGGCAATTTGGCTTTCCTTGACCTTCAGTTCAGTCTGCAGTCCGACAGTTGTATGGTTTAAACAAAGGAAGTACCAAGCACATAACAAGTTAGGTACTTTGTACTTGGGGGCTAATGCTTATTTGATCAAAAGTTATCAGTTAATTATCAAAGTCCCAAGCACAATACAAGTATCCAGCTCGGCACTTGGGGGCTAATAGCTATTTGTTCTAAGGATATTTCGGATGCTACGGTATGATGATTACAAGTGTCGGTTCAATTATGATAAAGTTAAACCGACCCTTGGGGGCTACGGTGATAAGAAGCAGGAGTGAGGGCATGGAAGTTACCTCGAATTTGTCTTTCATCATCTTAACAAGGTTGGCTTCATAATCACGGCTAGTATATAGCCGGTTTAAGTAGCCAGAATGAATGTCTTGAGCACCAAGACCGGAGTACATTGCCAGATCAGCATCCCATTTAACTTTACTTAAAGCAGAAATTTCTTCTTTAGCAGTGTGCTTGGCTAAAGCGATGGGATTTCCCGGTTCAGTACGACATATGCCAGTAATCATGACTTCGTCATCTTTGTGGTCGCCGGTCTGGACTGGCACGGTCGGTTTTTCGGCAGGCTTCGACGAACTAATGGTTTTCTCAGCACGAATTGGACTGGCTGGTTGATCCGTTGGGCCGGAGGGGTTAACAGAGCGTTCTTCAGGAACAACGACTTCATCTCGGACTGACGGGTCATCAATTACATCTTCACGGGTAGTCGCTTCAACGTTCGGGGCAGTGTCCGGTTCAGGAGGAGCGTTTTCTTCTCCTGTTTTGTCTTGGCGGGCTTTTTTGCTCGGCCTCGGTTTAGCTCTGAAAAAAGAAGCAAAGTTAAGGACAGCATATGTTGAAAATTATAACAATGGACAACCTGATGAAAAAAGCAAAGGTTACCCTAGCACGGTTTTGAGTGGAGGCAGCTGAGTACCAGTTGACTCGCTAGAGGATGAGTGCGAGGTGACCTGATAATCGGAGTCAGACGGATTAAGTGGTTGACGAAAGCAGCCCGCTTTAGGACAAAATTTGACAAGCAAATTAGAGACCTCTGAACTACGTCTCCGAACCGGACTGTTCGGTAAACCGGCGGAGGTAACTACCTGACCGCTGTGTCGGGTTGTACGACGCACCTTGTGCTGACGGGTCTTCATAAGAAAGTTGGGATCCAAGTAAGCAAGAGGATGGGAAAATTTAACTTTGCGGTTCGCCTGACGGATTTTATGGGAAGGCAGAAGGCTTGAATCAGAAGAAATAGTAATTACCTCGGCGTCATCAGCATGGCTCGCTTCGGCATCGTCCTGACAAATTACATCGTCAATAAACTGCACAGACAATAAACCGAGGGAGTCAAGTTTAGCTTCAAAACCCGGATTACCCACCTCATCATCGGCAGGATCGGAAGAGGCCATGGTTTTTCTCTTGTGAGCAGACTTTTTGACGACTCTCGTCTTAGGCCGGGTTGATTTTTCCGGTTTATCTGCCTTTCTTTGAGGGAGTTTTTTGCTCCAAAACGGGTCATCACCCTGCGTCAACAGATATTGGAATCAATCATATGCACACAAGATAACATCGGACTTAATGAGAAGAAATTTTGATTTACCGCTGGTGGTTTATTGATGGCGCAGAAGGGAAGAAGGCCAGTTCGTGCACAGACGCGTTCCGGTTCATTTAGAATCTTCTTTACGGCTTCGGTGACCTCTTCATCCATAAGCTGGATGTTTACATGACGTAATGGATCATCAACACTGCCAGTGTATTCGCACATCAAACCGGAGCGTTGACTGAGTGGCAGTATACCCCAAGATATCCAGCAACGAGCGAGGTCGACTCCTGTTAAACCGTTGGCCATGAAGGCTCTGAGTTTGGACAGTTGGGGAGCGTATTTACTCCTCTCTTTAGCAGTCAACCTCTGAGGAAAGGGGTGAGTGTTGCTGAGCCGTTCTGGACGAAAACCGGGCAGGATATTCTCGTTCTCTGGGGAGGTGTCTTTACAGTAAAACCAGGAGTTATTCCACTCTTGGGGGTGGCTATGCAGTTTCGCATGAGGGTAAGTGACCTCTTTCCTCTTTTGGATTGACACGCCACCCAGTTCCATGTTGGAGCCATCAGTAAATTCTGTGCGGCGGTTTAAGTGAAAGCAATCTCGGAACAACTCAACTGTGGGTTCCTCTTGAAAGAACACCTCGCAGAGCACTTGGAAGTGGCATATGTTAGTGACAGAATTGGGGCCAATATCTTGTGGATGGAGTTGGAAATTAGCCAAAACGTCGCGATAAAATTTTGAACTGGGCGGGTTGAAACCGCGGGCTAAGTGATCCGCGAACACAACGACTTCTCCATCTCCTCCTCAAAGCACCGGTCAGGACCAGATTATTCAGTTGAGTTTCGGTGACCCGGGAAGGAGCCCAGTTGCACTCATACACTTGCTTAGCCATGGGAAAGTCTACAAAATGAAAATGATTCCGGTTCAGGACTTATGTTCTGCACAGATTTTTCATGTTGATGCTATAAATGTTAAACCGGAGGAAATCAATTACAATATGATATTGGTAAAGCGGTGCGGTCTATCAAAGGATTACTGGCGGTTCAACAAGGGGACTAATGGTATGTACCGATTTGGTGATCTCCTATAACAAGGTTAAACCGCTGGATCTAAGACCGTGGAACAATTGGAAATGCAAAAGAACAGGTGTGCGGAAACAGGTTTCAAATTGTTTCAGTGTGATATTGGATCTGAGGCGATCTCATAAAAGGGGTAAAAAATTCATGAGTTTTTGAGATTGTGCAAGAACAGCAAGGTTAAACTGTGGATCAGATCTACGGTCTAAGTATATTACCCTGAAAACAGAGGCCGAAAACTGCTACTGAACGAAGCAAAAGTCGCGGGGTCATCTGAAGGTATATCCCAGTTTAAATGTGAAGAACATGAGGAACGCGAAGAACGCGAAGAACTCGAGGAATAGGAAGGACACAGTAAACCCTAGAGGTGGATCCGAGTTGAGAAGATGGGGATCTCACCGGAGCTCCGAGGGGTACGGAGGAACGCCGCGGTTTCTCTGGTCCAGTCAGGTTGATGCAGCGGCCCGAGGCGATGCATAGGTTAGCGACAGCGGCGGAGCTTCGAGGCTGGCGGCGCGGAGAAGACGAAGAGGAAGGGGATGAAGGGGAGAAAGAAATGACCTTTCACCCCTATTTATAAGGCAAGGCACGTGTGTCAGGCGCGCGAATCCAGGAGCCACGGATTTCGGAAGCAGAGCTGTCGCCTTGATTGTTGCGAGTTGGTTAAACAAAGAAGGCACCATAAAAGCTAGCTTCATGATGATGTCATGCCGGTTTACGGCCGCTAGGGAAAATGATGACATATCGGTTTAGCAATGAAGGGAAGATGCTGAACATGAAGATTTATGCTAAGGGTTGACATGAAATCATTCAAATCAACCTCGGGCCTAATGTTGGGGATATTACTACTAGGCCTAAACCAGCCTATCTGGGCCGGGTTAATTTAATCAGTAGATCAAGAATGTTAAAGCCCAAGAGGTTATTTAAAGGCCTGGGGCTGTAGTCGGTTTAGCATCTGTAGCCGTAAACCGGCCTGTGTACAACTTGTATTGTAAGTTAGGAATAAGCAATAGACCAAACCGGGTACGAGTATAAACCGGAGATTGGGACTCTACGAACCGACGGGCGTCACCCGTGTATATAAGGGGACGGCCCGATATCGGTTTAGGGGGGAACCAACAACTCGAAGCCTAGGAGAAGCGATTGCTCCCTAGTCATCGAGACTTCATCAATGCCAACACCAACTAGACGTAGGCTTTTACCTTCATCGAAGGGGCCGAACTAGTATAATTCTCTGTGTCCTTGTGTCCGCTTTAACCCCTTCGAGTTAACCCGTTGCGATGGCTCCATGACTAAGTCCTTTGGATAGGACATCTACCGTGACAAACCCACGACAGGTCTGATACCTCTGCTACGTTATTCTGCATGCTTATTCCTTGTTAATAATATCGCACGCATGCTGAAATACGCCAGTCACCATTTTTCATCATGCGTTTCAAATTCTTCACAACTATATATCAAATGCATGTATGAATTACAAGATATAGGGGGAGATCTCCATGATTCATCTCTTCAAGTGTGCATTGCTTCAAAAGCAAATTCCTCACTATGCACAACTTCAGGGGGAGTTCTTCTATATCTTGCAATCAAATTCCTCAGTATCAGTATTTACACTTCATATGTTTATCCCCATTGAAAACTTAACCTATATTGTCATCAATCACCAAAAAGGGGGAGATTGTAAGTGCATCTAGTGCCCCTTAGTGATTTTGGTGTATTGAAGACTTATAGGTTAAGTATCTAATGTGTTTATGAGTGTACACAGGTCTATAAGTCTATGAGGAGTTTGATATTTACAGAGAAAGTCGACCCCTAAAAATGAAGTTCTTTGACTGAAGACTTTGATATACTGAAGACTTTCTGAAGACTTTGAAAGTGAAGAAATTGGTGTGACCTTGAAGACTTGGTATTCATTCGAGGAACATGAAGCGTGAAGACTTTTGTTTTCGTAGTTTCATTTTCTCTTTCTTGAGTCATAGGAAACAGCGTACTATTAAATGGGGTCGAGGAAATACTAATGAAAAATTTCCATTTGATGCTCAACTCAAATCCTACACCTACCAATCCCTTCGAGTGAAGCCATTGGAAATCTCATACAGTTCAGTCAATTTCTTCAGTGACAGAGATGCAGTTCTTCTGGTTGCTGAGGAATTTGTCCTGACTGAGGAGTTAGGAATTCGCCAGTGCGGATTGCCTACACTGTGAGGAACATGATAGCCCTGAGGAATTTGATCCTCAAATTTCCGTCCGTTGTTGTGCTACGCGCCAGCTGTCCCAAAATATCTTATCCATCTAACGGTCATATCATTGAAGGGCATTTATGTCTTATCATGTCGGGCTGCTCCCTAGTCTATAAATAGCCGCCCCCTACAACCACTAGCTGGTTGGCTGCTCCGAGAGAGACTGACACTTGTCATTTGAGAGCAACCCATCCTCCGAGGACTTTGAGCGAAAATCATCAAGTGAGGAAAATCCAAAACCCAAACCCAAACACCTACAAACCCAAAGTGATTGAGCATCACTGAAGAGATTGATCCTGTGTGGATCCGACGCTTGTTACCTTTGAAGATTGTGCTTCTTCCAAACGGTTAGGCGTCATGGTCTAGAGCGTCCAAGAGGAATTGTGGATCACCGAGTGACCGAGTTTGTCAAGGTTCGGAAGTCACCTGAAGACTTACCACGAGTGATTGTACGAGGACTGTGTGTCCTTAGTTCAAGGAGAATACAATGAGGACTTGGTGTCCCGAGCTGCATGCGCAGGACTGGGTGTCCGGGACTGTGTGTCCTCGAGTTTAAATACTCAACCGCTCCAACCAGATGTACAAGTGAGACAGCAGTTGGAACTAGTCTACCAAATCATTGTCTTCACCAAGCTTACTGGTTCCATTTCCTCAACTCTTTCATTTCCTCAGTATTGTGTTGCTTGCTTATCATATTTGTGTTTGAAGACTTTGACTGAAGATTTTCTCAATTTCCTCTGTTCAATTTCTTCAGTCCGTTTGTCTTCATCTTGTGTTATCCTGTGACTACGCTTTTTGTACTCTCTGTTTGTCTTCATTTCATCATGATGACTATGCTTGTTTTCTGTTATATTTACTTCTGAGTACTTATTCCGCTGCTAGTAGTTCTTTGCTAAGGAATTTCCTCACTAGCAAATTCATCAGTGAAGAATTTCATAAAAATCGCCTATTCACCCCCCTCTAGTCGATATAACGCACTTTCAATCCCAGTGACAGAAAGGGAACCGACATGTATTGTATTGTTGCCATCGAGGATAAATAGATGGGGTTTATATCATATTGCTTGAGTTTATCCCTCTACATCATTTCATCTTGCCTAATGCGTTACTCTGTTCTTATGAACTTAATACTGTAGATGCATGCTGGATAGCGGTCAATGAGTGCAGTAATAGTAGTCGATGCAGAATCGTTTCAGTCTACTTGACACAGACGTGATGCCTATGTTCATGATCATGCCTAGATATTCTCATAACTATGCGCTTTTCTATCAATTGCTCGACAGTAATTTGTTCACCCACCATAATATATGCTATATTGAGAGAAGCCACTAGTGAAACCTATGGCCCCCGGGTCTACTTTACATCATATGAGTTTCCGATCTATAATTCTAGTTTACTATTTATTTAGCAATCTTTACTTTTCAATCTATATAACAAAAATACCAAAAATAGTTATCTTATTATCTTTATCAGATCTCACTTTTGCAAGTGGCCATGAAGGGATTGACAACCCCTTTATCGCGTTGGTTGCAAGGTTCTTGATTGTTTGTGCAGGTACTAGGCGATTTGTGTGTAGTCTCCTACTGGATTGATACCTAGGTTCTCAAAAATCTTAGGGAAATACTTACGTACTTTGCTGCATCGCCCTTTCCTCTTCAAGGGAAAACCAACACATGCTTAAGACGTAGCACTCGTCAGACTTGGAGATGAATCTGCTTAGCTCAGCAACGCATCCCGTCAAGCGCCTCACATCCTTTACTGTCCTTGGCGCTTGGATCTGCTCAATGGCCTCGATCTTGTCGGGGTTGGCTTCAGTCCCCCGATGAGACACGAAGAATCCAAGTAGCTTGCCGGAGGGAACACCAAACACACACTACGCGGGTTTAAGCTTCAAGTTGATCTTGCGCAAATTAGCAAATGTCTCCTCCAAATCCCGGATAAGGGTGGCCTTATCCTTGGTTTTGACCACAATGTCATCCATATGAGCTTCTATGTTTCTGTATAACTATGGCTCAAAACCAATCCGGACTGCTCTTGCAAAAGTGGACTGTCGGTGTCAAAACCGGCGGATCTCGGGTAGGGGGTCCCGAACTGTGCGTATAGGCGGATGGTAACAGGAGACAAGGGACATGATGTTTTTACCCAGGTTCGGGCCCTCTCGATGGAGGTAAACCCCTACCCTGCTTGATTAATATTGATGATATGGGTAGTACAAGAGTAGATCTACCACGAGATCAAGGAGGCTAAACCCTAGAAGCTAGCCTATCGTATGATTGGTGTTCGTCCTACGGACTAAAAACCCTCCGGTTTATATAGACACCGGAGAGGGCTAGGGTTACACAGTGTCGGTTACAATGGTAGGAGATCTATATATCCGTATCGCCAAGCTTGCCTTCCACGCCAAGGAAAGTCCCTTCCGGACACGGGACAAAGTCTTCAATCTTGTATCTTCATAGTCCAGGAGTCCGGCCGAAGGTATAGTCCGGCTATCCGGACACCCCCTAATCCAGGACTCCCTCAGTAGCCCCTGAACCAGGCTTCAATGACGAGAGTCCGGCGCGCAAATTGTCTTCGGCATTGCAAGGCGGGTTCCTCCTCCAAGTACTTCATAGAAGTTTTTGAACACAAGGATAGTGTCCGGCTCTGCAAAACAAGTTCCACATACCACCGTAGAGAGAATGACGTTTGCGCAAATCTAATCTGTTGACGTATTCCGTAGCATGACATCACACCACAGCCAAGTCTTTATTTGAATCGTTTTACTGTCCCACCTCAGCGTTTAGCGAGGCGGTTTCCTTGGCACGTCTTGTCAAAGCAGAGATAGTGTCCCCTTATCCCGGGATTCTCATCAATACGGGCGTGGGTAACCCAACCGCGCCATTGATTACGGCGCTTGGGAGATAAGCGAGTTTTACCAGGCTGGTGGGGACGCGCAGTCGCGTCCGCCCATATAAGGGGATAAGAATCCACCTTTTCACCTACGCCTTCTTCCTCCTTTGCCTATCCATTTCCGCGCACTCGAGCTCCAGCGCCCAAGTCCGCACACCCCACCTCAACCTTCTCCAGCCATGTCTGGAGCGGGAGGCAAGTGTATGGTCCCCTCCGTTACGGAGGGACACATCAAAAAACTGAGGAAGGCCAGATACTTGTCCAACGACATCGCGCACCGGCTTCCAGAAGAGGGGCAGCTCGTCCCCACCCCTAGGCCCCATGAGAGGGTGGTGTTCCTCCCCCATTTCCTGCGCGGACTGGGCTTCCCTCTCAACCCATTTGTCCAGGGGCTCATGTTCTACTATGGCCTAGATTTCCACGATCTGGCCCCAAACTTCGTCCTCAACATCTCGGCGTTTATGGTCGTGTGCGAGGCTTTCCTCTGCATCCGCCCCCATTTCGGCCTATGGCTCAAGACTTTCAATATCAAGCCAAAGGTGGTGCGTGGCAACCAGGCGGAGTGCGGAGGCGCCATGGTGGGCAAGATGCCCAACATCCTATGGCTCGAGAGCTCCTTCGTGGAGACCCTGAAGGGGTGGCAATCGGGGTGGTTCTACATCACCGAGCCGCGTGACCCTGAATGGGTCGCAGCCCCCGAGTTCCGATCCGGACCCCCTACGCGGCTCACGTCCTGGAAAGAGACGGGCCTGTCGTGGGGCAACAAAGGAGAGGTGACTGGACTGCAAACATGCATCCAAACCCTGGTGAACAAGAAGCTCAAACTTGTCAACGTAGTCCAGGTTATGCTCATCCGCCGGATCCTCTCGTGTCAACAACGGGCTTTCAACCTGTGGGAGTTTGACCCGGCGCAGCACCGAACTCTAAGCAGGCTCTTCGACACGACGTACGAAGATGCCTGGAAGGCGCTATTCAAGGGCGCCGAGGCTCCCGCACCCACTACTGAGGATCGCGGCTTTAGCACGCAGCGTCACGCTAGTGGGGTAAGCTATTTTTACCTTTTACAGGGTATTAGTTTTTCATAGTTTGACTCTATGCGGGATCTAAGCTCCCTTACCTTTGACAGGATTGGCAGGCGAAGTCCGGACAGATCAACTGTCCGGCTCCTTTGCCCGAAGACCCAGCAAATGCTCGCCTGGCGAAGCTGCTGGTTCCGGCACCCTATGTGGTGCTGGAGAAGAAGGCCAAGAAGAAGGCCACGGGGACTCGGAAGAGTGCCCGGAGTGTGGTGGTGTCGGATTCGTCGTCCGACGACTCCGAGACGCAATCCTCCCGTGAAGACGAGGAGGAGGAAGAAGAGACCTCTCCCCCTCCAGCGGGGGAAGGAAAGAAAAGGAAGGCCGCCCCAACTGGGGAGGCCGGAGGGTCCAAGAAGGGGAAGACCCTTCCTCCGGACTACTCCACCAACACCGACGATGGCGAAGAGGAGTGGCCGCACAGGGCCAAGCCCCTGGCGAAAGCATAAGTATCCGGATACCAGAGTAAGTCATAGTATTCCGTCACTGCACGACTTTTCCTTACGTCGAACATGATTATGCAGTCCACCCAAAGACCGGCTCGACGTGTCGTCGAGTGGTTCCCTGGACTCGTCGGATGTAAACTCTCTTCCGACGGCTACCTCCCCCCGCCCTACGGAAGACGCCGAGGTGGCATCCCAGGAGGTTCCAAGCCAGGAGGAGGTGGTCCTGGAGGCGCCGCAAGGCGACCTTCCGGACTCCAGGCGCCAAGGGGATAGAACCCCTAAGGGCTCCAAGACCGATCCTAGGCCGGACACCACTCCGGAACCTTCAAAGGTTCCAGAGTCTGGCAGGCGACCTCCTTCCAAGAGGAAGAAGCCTACTGAGCCGGTGGCCCCCGTCCAACCGGAGGCGCCGGACAATCTACTGGAGGTGCTTAAAGGCGCATCCATCAACGAGGAGCACCGTATTGAGATGAGTACGGTGATCCAGAAGGTTCAGTCCGCCAAGAGCGGACTGACTGAAGCCTGTGCCAGCCTTCTAACAGGCTTTGAGGTAAGTAAAGGATATTAAAAATATTACCGCATATACAGTAGCCCCTGATGCTCTGTTCGGCGTTCGGAAAGAAAAGCCGAATAGAGGATCTAATAATATTCGCAGGAGTCGAACATAATTAAGTCAATATGCGTATGCAGGCTTCATTGCTGGCGTCCGCTGCACTGATTGCGGAGGTGGACACACTGAAGCAGAACCTCGAGCAGTCCGAGCAGAAGCTCGGGCTTGCCAAGAAGCAGCTCGGGGACAAGGAAGGTAAGAAATGCCTTATTTAAATATATAAAAGGTACAATTGCAAAAAGTGACAGGATTAACGTGGCTATTGTAGGGGCCACAACGGAGGTGGCGACCCTTAAGCAAGCGATGTCCGAGGGCGAGAAGAGGGCGGCCATGGAGCACACCGAGCGGGAGAAATATGAGGCGCAGGTTGGCGAGGTGCGAAAAAACATGAGAGTTTGGAGCTTGACTCAAAGACGCGAGAGTCCGAGCTCGCGGCAGCCATTGAGAATGCCAAGTCTGCCAAGGCCGAAGCCCAGAAGGCCCTTCAGGAGGTTGAGGCGATGAAAAATATAGCGGCGGGTAAGGCTTTCTTTATGTAAAGCAAGCATGTGAAAGTAAATTACTTGTTACTTACACGAATCCGGAGAGGAGCGTTCGCATATTTGCCCCGCAGCGTGTCCGATGCCGCCGCATTCTATCGAGTCGAGAAGGGCAGCTCGACAGAGAAAGTGTTCTGGTCTCAGTATGCTGAGGCCAGACTCCATGTGCCCTTGAGCGACCAGCTGAAGCAACGGGTCGAGCTCCACAAAGTGGCCGAACAGGCCATGAAGGGCCTCATAGTTCGGCTGTGGCTTGGAGAGGCTCTGCATGGGAGCTACTTCGGGCTGGTGCGGTGGCTGGTGGAGGCCTGTCCAAGGCTCGTAGTCATCAAGTGCTCCGTCTGCATCGAAGGTGCCCGTAGGGCTCTTGCCTGTGCTAAGGTGCACTGGGGCAAGCTGGATGCGGAGAAGCTTGTGAAGGACGGGCCGCCGCCGGGCAAGGAGCATCGCCACCTCGAGATGTACTATGAGGGCGTCTTGAAGGGCGCCCGCCTTATGGTGGACGAATGCTCGAAAGATGTCATTTTTGAGTAAAAGTTGTTTATTTTGTCCTGTGCGCTGAAAACTTGTTCGTATGCGCTGAGCAACGCTTTTGAATTTAAAATATTACCTTCTGTGCGGCCGTTTATCAAATTTGAGAGATGGCGAGTCGTCGGCTTCTGCCCCCATGCCACGAGTGCTGGGGTGTTCGGGATAAACACGAGCGCTCTTTTTTCCATTCTTGGGTCCTTCGAGGGAGGCGCTCAACACAACGAACAAGGCAATCAGACTATAATGCTTGAACATTCTCACTTAGCCATAGAATTCTATAATTTTAAATTTCGGCGAAGCCCCTAGTGTTTGGAAGACCGAGTTCGGGGCGCTATCCACGCCTAGGCCGGACAAAGCCGACTCCTCGCTCAAAGCGGCATAAGTCTTTTGGGACTCGAAAACCTCTCGAACAGCGACCAACTCTTGCCTCATCATGACGGACAGTTTTAGCTTCCTCTACTGAGGTGCTTCGCCCAGCTCAACTGGGGCACAATCGCAGTAGTTCTCCTAGCCGATATAACGAAACGTAAGGTACCAAAACATAGGAGCCGGGCAAACCCAACTATTGACCCAAGACATGATTCGGAGCCGATGCATATAATGCTATAAGTTCGGGGTGCCGCACTTGTGAAAGTGTTCGGACTTTTCACACCGTGTTGTGGGGTACTCAAGCCCCTGGCGTATTGGTCGTACCAAAGGGTACGGATGCAACATGTCATTAATGAACATATATTCGTAAAAAAAGGTAATGCAACAATAGACAAAAGCTATGCATTGTTTATTTGAAAAGGCTGTGATCAAAGCAGGACAATACAAATAGTGCGGCAAGCAAAAGGTGGGACTATTTAACATGTCCTTTCCAGGGGCACGCTATGTAATGGAATGTGAAACAGTTATACTGCTCGTTATAGAGACCACCTGGGAGTTCCATAATGCGGCATGGCTTTCTGCTTCCCTGGTTCTTACATCATTTGTTCGGCAATTGTACTGCCGGTTAGGCCTTCCGAAGAATGGAGTCCTGAAAGTAAGAGAAAATTAAGACATCGGCAGCCCCTAGTGCGGTTAAAGCCGTGTTTCGGGCGTGCCGTGATGGTGCCCCTCCCCCTGTGCCCATGGTATTTCCAGAGCGTAGTAATGTACGCACAGCACTGGTTTCGCAAGTTCGCTAGGGCTGGGGTTGGCGCCGCATTGCTACGCCAGCTCGGAACATGCCAGGCGGTCTTGTTGTAGGTTACTCCGGGCGCGCTTGACGGTGTTCGGACCATTAATGGCCGGACTGGAGAATTGCCTTGAGAGGTTGCTTTGTACTTCCGCTGCGAGAGCCGACGTATGCTCCTCCATACGAAGAGAGCGTTCGGTGTTTCCATTGACCATAATGACTCCTCGAGGGTTTGGCATCTTGAGCTTGAGGTATGCATAATGCTGTACCGCATTGAACTTGGCAAATGCGGTTCGCCCAAGCAGTGCGTGATAGCCACTGCGGAACGGGACTATGTCGAAGATTAACTCCTCGCTTCGGAAATTATCCGGAGATCCGAAGACCACTTCAAGTGTGACTGAGCCTATGCAGTTGGCCTCTACACCTGGTATGATGCCTTTAATGGTTGTTTTAGTGGGTTTAATCCTCGAGGGATCGATGCCCATTTTCCGCACTGTGTCCTGATAAAGCAGGTTCAGGTTGCTGCCGCCATCCATAAGGACTCTGGTGACGTGAAATCCGTCAACAATTGGGTCTAGAACCAATGCGGCGAATCCGCCATGATGGATGCTAGTGGGTTGGTCCCTTCGACCAAAAGTGATCGGGCAGGAGGACCATGGGTTCAACTTTGGGGCGACTGGCTCCATCGCTTATACGTCCCTTAACGCACGCTTCCGCTCCCTCTTGGGGATGTGGGTTGCGTATATCATGTTCACCATCCGCACTTGTGGGGGGAATCCCTTCTGTCCACTACTGTTCGGCGGCCGGGGCTCCTCCTCGTCGTTGCTATTTAGCCCCTGGTCTCTGTTTTTGGCATTTAATTCGCCGGCCTGCTTGAACACCCAACAATCCCTGTTGGTATGATTGGCTGGCTTTTTGGGGGTGCCATGTATCTGGCACGAGCGGTCGAGTATTCGGTCCAAACTGGACGGGCCCGGACTATTTCTCTTGAATGGCTTTTTCCGCTGACCGGGTTTAGAGCCTCTGAATCCGGCATTAACTGCCGTATCTTCAGGATTGTCGCTGTTAATGCGGTGCTTATGCTTGTTGCGACGCGACCTGGCACTGTTGTCCTTGGTATCCGAATTACCAGGGCTCTTGGTTATGTTATTGCTACGAGCCAGCCAGCTCTCTTCTCTCGCGTAAAAGCAGGTCTTGAGTGTCGTGAGGGCTGCCATAGATTTCGGCATTTCCTGTCCAAGGTGCCGGGCAAGCCACTCGTCATAGATATTATGCTTGAAGGCTGCTAGGGCCTCTGCGTCCGTCGAGTCAACGATTTGATTTTTCTTGGTTAGAAACCGTGTCCAGAATTGTCTGGCTGATTCCTCTGGCTTCTGAATTATGTGGCTTAGGTCATCAGCATCTGGTGGTCGCACATAAGTGCCCTGGAAGTTGTTGAGGAATGCGGCTTCTAGGTCCTCCCAACAACCAATTGATTCTGCTGGCAAGCTGTTAAGCCAATGCCGTGCTGGTCCTTTAAGCTTGAGTGGGAGGTATTTGATGGCGTGTAAGTCATCACCGCGGGCCATGTGGATATGGAGGAGATAATCCTCGATCCATACCACAGGATCTGTTGTGCCATCGTATGATTCGATGTTTACGTGTTTGAAACCCTCTGGGATTTGATGATCCATTACTTCATCTGTGAAGCATAGGTGTGCGGCACCTCTGTATTGGGCTATATCATGACGTAGCTGAAACGAGCTTTGTCTACCGTGTTCGGCCCGGCCGGATTTACTGTATCCGACGTGAGGATTACCGCCTCGTGTCGTGGGGCACCCACGTGATCCGTAGATCTACCTTGTTTGCTTTGCCTTGTCCTCCAATATATCTCGCAGGTCTGGCGCATTTCCCCGTGCCTTGGTATGTTTAAAGCGGCGCCGGGGTGCGGCTTGAGTGGAGGGCCGAGAGGCCTCTCTGTCACGGCCACGCGGTGGCCGGTCGGCCGCATCATGCACTGGTGATGTAGGTGCTTCTTCCTCTGACCGGGGTAGCAACGGGGTAGCAACCTGCGCTTTGGGTAGCTCTTGGAGGGGCGTTCGAGTTCATACTCTTCGGCCGCAAGGACTTCCGTCCATTTGTCGGCTAGCAAGTCTTGATCAGCTCTAAGCTGCAGCTATTTTTTATTGAGGCTGCTCGCCGTGGCCATAAGCCTGCGTTTGAAGCGCTCTTGTTCGGTGGGATCTTCAGGCACGACAAATTTGTCTTCGTCGAGGCTTCCTCGCCTTCAGAGGGAGGCATATAATTATCGTCCTCGACCTCTCTGTCTGCCGCTCTCTCATGAGGGCTGGCTTCTCCATCCTCCTGCGCTGAATCTTGCTGGAGGGGGTTTTCTTCGGCACTGTCGGGAGTGTTATTATCTCCCGTGTTGGAATCATCATTTTTGCTTTGGCGGGATTTAGAGCGGCACCGCTGACGTCGGCGCTTAGGCTGCTTCTTGGAGGGGTCATCCTCCGCGGCTCCATCGCCATCGCCTTCTTTTGGGGTATCCACCATGTATATGTCATATGACGAGGTGGCTTTCCAGTTCCCTATAGGCGTTGGTTCCTGATCGTCTCCTGCATCAGCGTCCATACCGTCGATGTCTTCGGAGTCGAAGTCAAGCATGTCGGTTAAGTCATCGACAGTGGCTACAAAGTGGGTGGTGGGTGGGCTTTGAATTTCTTCATCATCCGCATCCCAACCTTGCTGATCGTAATCCGGCCAGGGCTCTCCTGATAAAGAGAGAGACTTTAATGAATTCAGAATATCGCCGAAGGGCGAGTGCTGAAAGATGTCCGCGGCGGTGAACTTCATAATCGGCGCCCAATCGGATTCGATCGGCAGGGGTGCCGGGGGCTCGGAGTTCAGAGAGGAGTCCGGCACCTTGGAGTCACGGGCTTCGCATGAGACAAAGCTGGTGTTTGGCTCGGTCGCCGTAGAGATTTCAGCGTCCGAGGCGGCGTCCAACCACCCGTCCTCGATCGGCGCACTCGGCTCCAAACTAAGGGTCGGAGCTGATGCGGGCACGGCCTCCAGGACACTGTTCGGCGGCAGAGCTAGATCATGCCCATCGTGACAGTGCAGCGCGCTCGGCTGTGGCTTGAATCCGTCGAAGATCAAGTCCCCGCGGATGTCAGCCGTGTAGTTCAGACTTCCAAATCTGACCTGATGGCCAGGGGCGTAGCTTTCAATCTGCTCTAGATGGCCAAGCGAATTGGCCCGCAGTGCAAAGCCGCCGAATACGAAGATCTGCCCGGGGAGAAAAGTCTCACCCTGGACCGCATCATTGTTGATGATCGGAGGAGCCATCGGGCCCAAAAGTGACGACACAGAGTAACTCTCAACGAGAGCACCAATGTCGGTGTCAAAACCGGCGGATCTCGGGTAGGGGGTCCCGAACTGTGTGTCTAGGCGGATGGTAACAGGAGACAAGGGACACGATGTTTTACCCAGGTTCGGGCCCTCTCGATGGAGGTCAGACCCTACTCCTGCTTGATTAATATTGATGATATGGGTAGTACAAGAGTAGATCTACCACGAGATAAACCCTAGAAGCTAGCCTATGGTATGATTTTTGTTCGTCCTACGGACTAAAAACCCTCCAGTTTATATAGCCACCGGAGAGGGCTAGGGTTACACAGAGTCGGTTACAATGGTAGGAGATCTATATATCCGTATCACCAAGCTTGCCTTCCACACCAAGGAAAGTCCCTTCCAGACACGGGACGAAGTCTTCAATCTTGTATCTTCATAGTCCAGGAGTCCAGCCGAAGGTATAGTCCGGCTATCCAGACACCCCCTAATCCAGGACTCCCTCATGGACCCGATACTCTTTAATCGGAAAGGCATGCGGACAAAGCAGTATGTACCCCATGGAGTGATGAACGATGTCTTCTCATCTTCTTTGGACATGAAGATCTGGTGATATCTGGAGTATGCATCCAAAAAGGAGAGCAGATCACATCCTGAAGTGGAATCCACGGTCTGGTCGATGTGCGGCAAGGTAAATGGGTCCTTCGGGCAAGTCTTGTTGAGATCCGTGAGATCAATGCAAAGCCTCCATTTCCCATTCTCCTTCCTGACTACCACCGGGTTTTCCAACCACATAGGGTGTAACATTCCTCTGACTAAACCAGCTACCACCAGCTTCTTGATTTCCTCGACAATGAACTGTTGTCGCTCCAAGGCCTGCTTCCAAACTTTCTGCTTGACGGGCCGGGCATGTGAGCAGATAGCAAGGTGGTGCTCGATTACCTCCCTGGGAACACCAGGGATATTAGATGGTTGCCATGCAAACACATCGATATTCTCCCGTAGGAAGGCAATGAGCGCGCTTTCCTATTTGTCATCGAGGGTGGTGCTAATAGTGAAAGTACCATCAACGCCAGCCAGCCCTGTCGGGACCTTCTTCACTTGGGGTGCAGCAACCTTGGATCTCTTGCTATTGGAACACCCCGGCATGTTGTCAACGGGTATCGTGCACTTGGAGGGGCACTCTTCCCGTACTCCTTGCCGGAGGTCCTACAATCCCTCTTCTTTCCTTTCCTTTCCTTGGCGGGAGCTGCTGCTGAGCCTCTGCCTAGACAGCATCCCGGTACATCTTGTTCATGCAGATAATTGCATCCTTCTCATCTGATGGGATAGTGATGACTCCCAGCGGCCCAGGCATCTTCAAAGTGTTATAAGCATACTGTGATGCTGTCATGAACTTAGCCAGGGCCGGGCGTCCTAGGATCCCATTGTACGGCAGGGGGAGATGAACCACATCAAACACAATCTTCTCAGTCCGATAGTTCAGTTCTCCCCCAAACGTCACCGGCAGCGTAATATTTCCCTCAGGACGGCTCCTGCCGGGATTGCCTCCTTGAAACGTGCTGGTAACCTCTAGCTCTTATTCTCCTATCTGAAGCTTGTTGATGACTGTCGGGGAAATTAGATTCAACCCGGCCCCGCCATCCACTAACATCTTTGTGACCTTGAGGTTGCGAATTGTTGGAGAGACGAACAATGGCAAACACCCTAACGGAGTGGTGCGGCCAGGGTGATCCTCCTCATCAAAGATGATGGGCGTGCGAGACCACTTGAGCGGCTTCCGGGCCTCTGGCACTGGTTCCATAACATTGACCTCCCATGCCCATCGCTTGAGTTGGCGATGAGAGGTGTGCAAAGATGCACCTCCATCAATGCACACGGCGTTAGTGGTCTTCTGAAATTCCTGTTCACTGGTTTCCTCTTCATTCCCTTCGTCACTCACATCATCATAGATTTCCTTCTCTTGGCCCCTGGCAGGTTTTCCTTGATTCTCAAAGGGTTTGTCGAGGCTATTTGCTCCACCGTCTTGACCCTTAATTACCGCCAGCAGCATTCTGACCTTTCTCCTTATCACGCTTATCATACTCTGCTCTTTGTCTCTTGATGAGTTTCTCAACCTGGTAGCACTCTTGAAGTTCATGGCCTTTGGTCCGGTGAATCTTGCAGTACGGCCCATCACCTTTCCCAAATTGTTTTGCAGCAGCGGCTTCCCGGCAGGCAGCGCAAGTGGCAGCTTCCTTGCCGGGGCCCTCAGCCTTGTCCTTCTTGCCGATACTAGGTGTGCCGGAACCTTCCACAGTCATCACTGCCTTATCTCTTGGCTTCTTATTGCGCTTCTTGGCCTTTCTCTGACTGGTTGATTCATCTTCATCCTCTGAATCAACATTGATGCAATCCTCCTCTCCGGGCAACTTCCTTCCTTCCTCCACCCGAGCACACTTGTCCACCAATGTGTATAGCTCGTTCACAGTCTTGGGCAACCGCACATTCATCTTAGAACGAATGCGACGGTTGCACACATTGGACTGGAAGGCTGCTATAACAGCTGCTGGATGGATATTTGGAATATTTCTATGAACTTTACTGAATCTCTCTAAATACTTACGGAGGGTTTCTCCTTTCTTCTGCTGGAGAAGCTGCAAGTCGTTGGGCCTGCCGGGCTCTTGGTGACCACTGGTGAAGGCACCGATGAACTCGTGGCACAGATCTGACCATGAAGAAATGGTGTTCTCCGACAGATGCAGTAGCCAAGACCTCACATTGGACATGAGGGCCAAAGGGAAGTAGTTGGTGAACACCTTCTCATCTCTTCCCCCGGCAGCCTGAACAACGATGGTGTAGATGCTCAGGAACTCTGCCGGGTTCAGCCTCCCGTCGTACTTCTGAGGTATCTCTGGCTTGAATGTGCGAACGAATGGCCAACAAACTTGCCAAAGCTCTCGCGTAAAGTCAGGGCAGTCGACCTCGAAAGGTAGGAACCCGCCAACACAGAGCGCGGGATCGTCGATGTTGAGGCCGCCGTACCCATCGGTTTGGCGAAGGTCGTCATGGCGCCGATCCATGGCGACGCGCGCGTCTCCCTGCCGCCTATCCTTCGAGGCTTGACGTTGGCCTGGACGTGCTCGAGGGCCAGAAGAGGCCATCAAGACGTCGTCGGGGTCTTGACTCTGCAGCGCCCGCGTCGGCTGCTGTGGTGGGGACTGCACTATGTGACCAGCCCCCTCCGTTCGGCCAGCAGTGTGGGCGGTTGCTGTTGCTTGGGGAGGTCATGGCGGGCCAGCTCGTTGCGAGCCCCCAGCTTCGGCGAACTGAGCAGGCTCTGAATGGTGGCGCGCCACTCGTCCATCTGCTCGGTGGCTAGCGGAAACCTCAGTAGTAGATGGGCTCGTGCCATAACCTCTGTGGCTGTGCTTGGCATAGTGCTTGATGACGTCGACCAGACCGTCGCCTGGCTCCTGACAGTACCTGGGGCAGCGATGACGGTGGTGGCGCGCCCGCGTTCCTGTGGGATGACCACCTGGGCAGCGGGATCACGCGGCAATGGTGCTCGAGGGCTGCGGCTCCCTCGGGCGCAGTGGTCGGGTCAGCTCGTCCGAGAAGAGGTGCATGCACCAAAACTGCTCCCATGGCATGGGTGGCCAGAGGGGGATGGCTCACCTTGGACCGAGCGCCATTGTTGTGGTTCCGCCCGCCGGCGGGAGGAAGGGGTGCAAGCAGAGTGACCCTCTCATCCGCGCCTTGCGGAGCGTGGCCGTTGAGACGTTGTTCATGTTGTTCTCCTCCGACGTCTTGAGCCCCCGTGTCGGCCGCGGGGGGAGTGGTGATGGCGCCACCCGCTCCAACCATGCCCCTAGCAGCACTCACGTCCTCGCTCGTCTCCGCATCCCCTGCAGCGTTGGAGGCTGCGGGCAGCGGAGCCTTCGAGGTGGATGGCTGGGCTGAAGGGTCGGACTTCTTCTTCTTGGACGCCATGGTCGATGGCGTCGTCAAAGATGAAGATGACGATGAAGATGACGCGCTGTGCACGCTTTTAGATTCGCGCAAGTGAGCCCCCTACCTGGTGCGCCAAAGATGTCGCGGGATATCCGCTGCCACCTATGGGACCGAATGGCCCCTTACTGGTTCGGCAGGGGGACGTCGCGTTGCACAAAGAGCAGATCAGCGCACGACAGCACGATAGAAAGCTCACGAGAAATTTACCTAGGTTCGGGCCGCCGCGAGGCATAAGACCCTACTCCTGCTTTGGTGAATTGATGATGGAATGAATGTGGTGGTGCATAGTTTACTTGCCCGGCAAGGGCTGCCTCGGGGCAGTAGCGACTACGCGCGTGTAGTGGCTTGGGTTTTTAACTTCCTAACCCTCTAACCCCTCCTACGAGTGCCATGGGCCTCCTTTTATAGATTAAGGGGTCACCGCAATGGCAAAGTGGTCATTATCCACTGATATGATTGCAAACAGCCTATCGTACCTAACTCTGCGGGCTGAGATGGTGCATTAAATGCACCGCTTAGTGTCACATCACTGGCTGTCCGGCAAGGCATGCCAGGCTATCTCGCCAGCTCCGCATTTGTTCTCTTGACACACCGCGGACAGGTGTCGTCTGTGAGTTTCTTCTGTAGGAGATGGCTACCATGTGGCGAATGGCTGCCACTTAATCATCTTGCGGCGTGATACCGCACTGATTGACGACATGGGTCGTGCTTGAGTAGTTGGCGGGGTGGTTCAGCCCCCGTGAGCCCCAGTATGCTCTGCCTGGGAGTCTTGGTTGTTTGATTCGGGTGGTGGCCTCGCCCCTTTCCAGGCTCGCTTTCCCATCAAGGGAGGCCCTTCTCTTGCCAATATCTTGTTTCTTTGGCTCGATCTCGATCTCTCTTGAGCTGCATATTGGTTCTTCAAGTCTCTTGGTTCTTCAATCTCTCGCTTGAGCTGGTGCTTCAATCTTGACCTTGTTCCTGTGCACAGTTGGGCAACATATCCAGGGTCTATTGCACCGACAAATATGCTCATCATATCATACACAAAATAGTCTCATCATATCATCCAACACAAATCATGTCGTCACATCATAATCATGATCTAGCTATACAAGTCACATGACATGTCACATCATATATAATGTAGTACTTCTTCAGGAGTCAGTTCGTATCCCTCTCTCGCACTAGCGTGAACCTAAACTAACTACTGGCCGTCGCTTGGAAACTGGTACACTTGGGCCTGACACTCCGGCCACTCGTCGTATACTCCTGGCGTAGCACTTCTTCGCCATTGATGATCTATGCACCTGCATCGTCACATGAGTCGATGATATGCAACATATATAGTTGAGCAACAGAAAGAGAGAGACTTGGCAAAAATAGAAGCAACATATCATAATCATAAATAACAAAGTTCATCGTACCCAAAATGCCCTAACTAGAGTGATATTATCTAGTTGAGGAGGACGGTTTAATTACATCACAAATAAAGTTTCGTCGTGCATAACTCAGAGTTTCATCACAGAGAATTATGGACTAAAAGGACACATCGTCATATATCGTCAATAACTCCAACATGTCGTGCCATCCATCCAAGTCAAGGAGATAGTCCCCGAGCATAGTGAAAGTCTTCAGGTCGAGACACTAAGCAGCTGCGCATGTTCGGACGTCTTCCCGCGACATTTTCCCTTCTTCGTATAACATCCCTGTTTTTTTATGACCTCCTTCATGATGATTTGGGAAAGTTCACACTGAATGTGATAGAACTTAGCTCAGAGTCGATGATCCGGGATATCTCCTAGGTTGTTTGCCCATTGCAGAATATGGGCATCGCCGGATCTAATTGGCATGCGAAGGTTCAGCTGACCCTGTCTGTACTCCAGCACGTGGTGGAGGACATAGAATCCATCACTGAGAGTACCACTCGGTTTCTGGATGCAGCAGAAGTCAGTCTTATGGCTGAAGGCGGGCGTGCGGTTCCTTGTCTTATTGAGCGTGATCTCTCCACCCCGTAGGCTGTAGCTAAAGATAGCACTGTCGAGAACAGACTTGATGTGGGTGTAATCCTTTTTCTTCATGGTCTTGGACGAGTCCAAGTAAAGAGCATGGGGGAATTGGGGGTAAAGGATGATGAGGACGGCACGCCCGTCGCTGCGGAAAATAAGTACTCCTCAAATTAGCCTCCACGCATGCAAACGAATGATTGAAAATGAAGGAAGGATATCTGCGGATGACTTACATGGGATGATAAGGCAGGAGAATCGTCTCCTTGTCCTTATTGCCGATCATGAAATCGGCGATGTAGTTACTCGTGTATTCACGGTGATTTGGGCAGACTGCCAAGAAGCCCTCATGCATGAAGTACGGGTCAGTGACACACATATAAGATATCTGCTCAATCCTTATGATGCAGTTCATGTACAAGGCAAGAAGGCGGACAATGTAAAATCCAGCCTTTTCAAGTGAAACATGTCGAAGATGTAATCGAATCGAAGGAAGAACTTTTCCACAGGGAATGTTTCGATGTCCAACCTTTGCTGCAACACGTTAACCACGTAGAGCCGGTATCCTGGATTTTGTGAGGCAATTAGGCTTTTCTCTCTTCGCAACACATTGTCATGAAGTCTCCTGAGATTGCTGTATATTTCCTCTACCGCTGCCTTAGGTAGGATTGGATCACCGGGGATACGGTATTTCACCGGACCTATGACAGGTATATGGTCTTGAACCTGAGGCTACGGAGGCGGCTGGCTCATAGAAGCAGCTTTGTTGCCTTTCATCGGTCTCTTCCTATGCTTCTTTGCTACTGGAAGGTCGTCTATAATACGTTCATCCTCCGGTAATTCAGGCACCGACTCATCACGCTCAAACCCGGAGTACTCATACTGCCGAGCCATCAATCCTCCGTCGTCATAGGCGCCAGTATGGAGATACTGTAGAGTGCCATAGTCATCCTCATTGATGGCATCGATATCATGCATTGCTTCTTCGACGGTGGCGACGTCATCAGTGACTAATGGAGCATCTTCCTCACCCCGGCCGCTATCACCCGGCATGACATGTGACACTAATTGGGTAGGTGGGGTGTTGATGTTCATACCTTGCTGAGGCTGCATGGTCGTGGGTGTGCTCCCGGCCGCCTCCAAACGAAGCAGACTCTTTGCCCACAACAAGACCCAACTCTTGCAATCGCCAAGCTGCCGTGGGGTCTCGTCATCATCTCCCTCTAGTACTGGAGGAGCCAAATTCTCGTGGCCCGGTTTGACACTGGCCACGGAAATCTTGAAGACGCTAGGGGGGATCGGCCGGCTGTGCGTCAGGACCCCGATCCTAAGCCACATCGACCCAGCATGTAACACATCATATCACTTTGCGGCCTCACGCACGGTACTCCCACGGGTGCAGCCTTACCTGGCCCGGGACCGTTTGCGCCTTTTGGCTCACGTATATCATAGTGTCGCTAGCATCCATATGACAGAGAACCCGGGCCGACATGGCAAGTCATGAACCCAAGGCGGCACTAACCCATGAGGACAGGCATACATGAATCACATCGAGCATGTCGGTCAACAACGTATAAATCTGGGCTGTAGCACTAGGCTAACAGGACTCCGGTAACCCGGGCTGTAGCAGGCTAGGCAGGACTCCGGATAACACCGCGTGACATTTCCCCGAAGGGACAGACACAGGAACGAAGTGAAACACATGCCGGCCAGTCAAGTGTCCTGAGCAGTAGTTGCTGGGCTAGCAGGACTCCGGTGAACCGGGCTGTAGCAGACTACTATGGCTCAAGGAGGCACTAGACTACATTTCCCCGTAAGAGAGGCTGCCAAGGATAAACAACTAGATTGTCGGATCCCACACATAGCAAGCATTTCAATCATACACACAATATGCTCGATATGTGTAAATACAACATGGCATCACAACATAACTCTACGACTCCAATATTTATTCATTAGGCTCCGAGGAGCGAGATATTACAAGCATGGGTCTCATGACCCAACATTCAGAGCATACAAGTCAAAGCACATGCGGAAGCTTAACATGTCTGAGTACAGACATCTACAAATGAAAAGGCCGAGAAGCCTGACTATCTACTAGATCCTGCCGACGGCACAAGAGCGTAGCTGAGGTATCAAGCTAAACGTCGAAGTCCACACGGAACTACTAGCGACACTGACGTCTCTCTGCAAAAACATAAAATAGGCAAACGTGAGTACAAATGTACCCAGCAAGACTTACATCAGAACTAACTACATATGCATCGGTATCAACAAAGGGGGTAGTGGAGTTTAACTGCAGCAAGCCAGCTTTGACTCGGTGGCTATCCTGAACTACGACTGCAAGTAACTCTTTTGAGGTGGCACACACGAGTCCACATATTCACCATATCAATACACCACTATGGATCCGCACCCGTCTCCCTACGAGAAGGCCATCCATAGCACTCACGCTTATCTTGCGCATTTTAGAGTATCCACTTTCACTTGTCTATGAACTATTGTAGGCAACCCAGAAGTCCATTACCGCGGACACGGCTATTCGAATAGATCATTTATAACCCTGCAGGGGTGTACTTCTTCACACATGTTTCCACCACTTAGCGTCTGCACACGACATGTGCTCGGCAGACTTCAAGCGAAAGCCGACGTGGGTGTAGACCACGACCTAACTAACCACACAAGTCTCTAGTCCAGGTTTATCGCCTATTCGGGTTCCATCCATGAGGAGATCCGGCCGGAGTTTCGCTCACAGCCCCAAACGATGTGTGCAGGGTTCCTGGGACACCAAATGGGCGCCCGGTACACCGTGCCACGTGCCTACCGCAACACAGCCCACCCCTATGGTCAGCGCTGCGTGTGGCCCCCAGCATACTACAAACACCAGAAACTACTTGCAACTCCTGGACAGAGGACGAGAGGGGTCAGTAAGTCGAGCAGGGTCATATTTCAGGGCCCAACGCGTGGTAGTAGCTATTTCATGGATCACAAACACAGAACTCAGTTCCTGAGGACGGCTTCAATGAGACAACCCACCATGTACTCCTACATGGCCTCTCACAGCTACCTTTACCAAATCGTGTTCACACACTTAGCTGACACACAGTAGGACATGTTCATCACCATTCCAATTCATCCCTGATGAATCAGACCTGACTCAACTCTAAGCAGTAGCAGGCATGACAAACAAGCATGAATGAGTAGGCACATCAGGGCTCAAACAACATCCTACTCATGCTAGTGGGTTTCATCTATTTACTGTGGCAATGACAGGTCATGCAAAGGATAAACGGGTTCATCTACCGCAGCAAGTAACAGTTGAAACGATGTTGTCCTAATGCAGTAAAAGAGAGCAGGAGCGAGAGAGTGGGATTGTATCGAAATGAACAAGGGGGTTTTGCTTGCCTGGCACTTCTGAAGATAGTATAGCTCTTCATCGGTGTCATCGATCACATCGTCAAAACCACGTCTACCGAGAGGGGACAAATACCGGCAAACAAGAAAGAACACAATCAATGCAATGCAACATTACGATGCATGAATGTGACATGGCAATATGCTATTGATTGGCCTAATGCAACTAGCAACAAGTTAAATGAAGTTGGTTTGAACCTAAGATTCAAATTCAAACTCCACATGTGGTTATTTAAATGCCATTCATTCCATTTGTCCTAAACAGTAGTCATAAATTGTTCTAACGTGCATGAAACCAGTACAGATGGATAGATTGGATTTTTCTGATCATTTTTCATATATAATTTATTTCAATTGGAGTTACGGTTGAATTACTATGATTTTTAGAAGTTTAAACTGTTTTATGGAATTTCCTGGATTATAAAAACGCCAGAAAACATTTACTGCGTCAGCATGACGACAGCACTGCGTCAGCAGGTCAACTGGGTTGACCCAGGTCAAACCTGACGTGTGGGTTCCACAGGTCAGTGACACATGGACTAATCCCGGTCAAAACCTGAGTTGACTGGGGTTTGACCAGCTGTGGGGCCTGCTGTTAGTGGATAATAGGGGCGTTTAGCTGGCAGGGTTAGTGACGGCCACGTCGGCAGTCGCCGGAGCCTGGCCGGCGGCGACAAAAACGACGGTGGCGTGGCTCGGATTTGAGCTGCGGGCGGTGGTTTGGCGCGCTGAGCGCACCGGGGAGGAGCTCTTGCTCGTCCGCATCCAATGGACCGGATGGGAGGCCGCGGGGTGGCCGGAAGCAGCGCCGGCGTTGAGGTTAGCGGCGGCCGGAGCTACGGGTTTGACGGGTTCGGCACTACGGTGATCCATAGGACGAGTTGGTGAGTTCTACAACTTCTTGGGAAGGCTCTGAGCACATTGGTGTGCTCATACGCGAGCTGCAACGACTATGGCCACGACAACGCCATTGCCGGCGGCGAGGAGCTTCGGTCATGGTTGGGGATCGGGGCTAGAGCACGCGAGGGACGACGGGGCAAGGGGGAATCGGGTCAGCGGCTCACCGCGGAGCTGCAGGGATGGTTATCGGGCTCGGGGACGCGCCGGAGTGGCCGGATCGACGAAGAAGTGTGCCGGAGCCGAAGCTTGAAGACGATGATGATGGCGGCTGCTCGGGGCCTCCGTGCTTCCTTCCTTCGGTGCAAGGGTGAAGCGAGGGGTGGCGGAGGCTCTGGATAGCTCGGGGAGGCAAGGTGACGGCGGTGGGCGCGGCGGCTCACGGCGGCGTGCTCAGGCGCGTGAGGGGGAGAGCGACGGAGAGAGACAAAGGGAAAAGGGGAGGGCACGAGGAGAGTGAGAGAGGGGCCAGGGGGTCTGCGTGGCCGCGTTGGAGGCGTCCAGGGCGTCGGGGAGGCGGCGGGAAGCAGGAGGTGGCCGAGGCGCGTGGCCGCGCGCGAGGGGCACACGCCCGGCGTCCTTCTGTCCCAAGGAAGGGGACGACTGGCACGGCCAGATGGACTGGGCCGTGCTGGGCTGGACCAGTGGGCGCCAGGTAAGGGCCTGGTAAGTCTTCTGCCTTTCAATTTGTTTCTGTTTTCTACTTTTGCAATTTGTTTTTGATTTAGAAAAAAAACACCAAATCATATCTATAAATTCTGAAATTAATTATGGGCAATAACTGAATTTTCTTAGAGGCCCTTAGCTATTTTCAGAATTGTTTGAGCATTTAATAATATGTATAGCAATTAAATGCCCCAATTCCAATACTTTAAGAAGTAATTCAAATATCCAGAATGGCCTGAAAATATTTTCATCATTTTTGGCAGAGGTTTTCACCTTTAACAAAAATCATGAACATTTTCAAAGGCATTTTGGGTTCTTGAAAAAGATTTTATTTGAACCTATTTGATTTCTTTTAGGTGCTAGGGTTTGATCAATCCCCATTTCAACTTTCTGAGAAATTTAAACATGATGACATGAATGCCTTAATGCAACTAATGACAAGCAAATTCTAGGGCTGTGACAACTCACCCCCACTAAACGAGAATCTCGTCCCGAGATTCAAGACGTGAGGTAAGAAGACAGAGGGGCCCAAACTATCATGATCTTCTCGATCCAACTTGCACTTCATAAGAACGTTGACACGATCACCATCTTTGTCTCGATGTCTTGCTCTCAGAACTCCATCCAACACGATAACGGGAAGAAAAGAAACTCTCGAAGAGTCGATCTTCTCGAAGATCGAGCAACCGACGATCAAATCACAGAACGAGACATAGCGACATCTATCGAGATGAGACACGATACACACATCAAGAATGATGGAAATGAGCATAAGACAAGGTTTTTAAATAAGTAGCAGAACTCCCACACCTAGGAGGGTGGTGAACGGTGCCAGCGTAGCAAGGAGTTGGGTTGCCATGATACCACA
Source organism: Aegilops umbellulata (assembly GCA_032464435.1). Lineage (NCBI taxonomy): Eukaryota > Viridiplantae > Streptophyta > Magnoliopsida > Poales > Poaceae > Aegilops > Aegilops umbellulata. The sequence continues at coordinate 641,385,162 of CP136060.1, read as the reverse complement.
ACGAGACACCTTAAGGAAGGTGACTCGAAGAACTATTCCCTTAAGTGGCAAAAAGAATTACTTTTGATTCAGAGACCATTGGAACTCTTTATACCAGCCTAAGGAAATTCACAACAATCGTTTGGCGGGGTACAAAGGGATGGCATACCCATACCAGAATGGATGATGTGGACTACCTTGTTGAAGACAACGCAATGGATGATTTTTGCTTATCACCGGAAATGGATATGACTCATGGCAAGACCACTTTTGAAGATGATCCTGGACATCAATTACTGAGAAGTGCAGCCCATGGAAATTTGGCATGTTGGGGTGCAAGCTGGGAACAACATGCAAATGTTGGGAATGTTCCAACCATCATATCTGCCTGAGATTCAGATCTGGTTAGAAACAGGATACTTCAGACTCACATGTCTGAAAAGAAAAATTGCAACACAAATCAACGAGGTAACATTGCGAGACTCTCGGGAGATGAACTACGATAGCAAGCTCCAAAACATGAGCTGGTTCTGCTACACACCTGTGAACATATTGTCCTAGACAAGCATGACCACATGGTAGGCTTATAATAAAACACTACCGAGTTCTGGTTGGGAACCATCATCGAGGATAACGAAGTCCTAACATAAGTCATGATTCTTAAGAAGGAACTTCTTCTCCTTGAGCAAATCAATCAGTGGCTTCGTGTGCTCGGGAATACATATGGAGTGGAGGTAATTAATCTACCAAACCATAGAATACTTCGCACGTATGCATGACTGATTTGGGATGATTCCGGAGGAAACAAAACAAACCTTTCTCAAATTCATGGCAGCAACTTACACCTAAAGCACATGAATTCGAGGAAGCCACTTCTTCCATCCAAACATAAGCTTCATGAACGGGACACGAAGGCATTGCTTACAAAGTTTCCAACACTAGGTTGATTTTCAACATGAATAAGGGGGGGAGACAAAATGCTGCTGATGGTCTCAACAGCAACTCATCGGAATTTCCATATCACTGGACTTCCACCGTCATGTGAACACAGTGATAGCATTGGTCGAACCAAAAGATGTAATGGTATATGCTCGAGGAATCAACCACGAGTAAGGCAACATTACGAACATCATTGGTCCTGATTTGACTTGACGATAGCCCATACTCAAGTCAAAGTTTTGACAAGGCAATAGATCCAATAACTGATCTCGAGGACCAAGCGATGGAGATATCATCTTTCTTCAACACACACACAAGGGTATCCCTTAGTGATGAACTAAGTCGGACAAGCTTTTATCTTCCAACTCTCCAAGTTGTTGTTTAGCTCAACCAACTCGCTCAGGGGTAACCAACACAGATTCTTGGAGAAGGGGTGGTTTACAAGAAACCCACTTGATCACGAGCTCAACATAATAGTCAGGGGACAATCCTGGTAATCCTTCCGAGAAGATATTCGAAAAATCACGAACCACCGATATGTTACTAAGTTCGAGAACAACCTTGCTTTTCAGGGCAAGATGATATGATCAAAAGAGTGAGGAATTGACACAATCCTAACTCATTGATCGAGGAGTGCACCAGAAATAAGGACTAGGTAGCATGGTCAATCTTGGGATGATGATTTGATAACCCACGCGCTAAGAGTGAGAACAGTGTCCATTAACTACCAAGCAACACAGTTGCTAGGAGTATTGATTTCACACAACACGATTCACTTATCGGCATTCCGGTTACAATAACACGGGACCGAGGAATGAATAAAGATGGCGAGAAGTATTACTGCGTCAAGAATTCATAAGAGGTGGTGCAATTCTCATGACACTCTTGACATAAAGATGGTAACACTCCAAGGTAGAACAGAGCAAAAGTTGGTTTGGCATTTTGATCTGTGGGATACAACTACTTTGACCCAATCCTAGAAATGGATAAGGTACTAGACTTTGTTTCTCCTAGTCATTCTGAACTAGAATGGCTTAACGGACCACACGAATGACAGGCATCGATGAACGAATGCACGCATACTCTTGAGTATCAAATGATAGACGAAGGTCAGAAAACAACTAAAGAGGGACAACTCAAGGAACATATAACTTTCTGAGTTGTGGATGCATAGATTAACATGTCGAACGAGTTCAACATATTTCTTCCGGATAACCGATGCAGAAAGGAAGAACTGGCAGAGTCACAATATGAATGGAGTACTCCTCAAGAGCACCATGGTTGTGATCTTTTGGTTCAAAGAACATCTGCCTTAATGGTTCATGGTATTTGGAAGAAGGAAATACCACGGACCTCAAGGACTATCGCAAGGTTACTAATATCCTAAAGGAACTAGCAAACACTATCGACATGAGGTAGGTAGGGTGAATCTCGGGTTCAAAACCCAGGAGTAGAATGCCTACTACTAAGTGGCATCACAGGATGCTTTCGAGAATGGTGGCCAGATTCATCACACTGGGAACACAAAACATGGATAGATTACTAGATGGTTTCATAAGACACCTAGGGTCATAATAGTAGCTCCAACATATACGCCGAGGCAACAGAGTACCTCAACTCACCTATTAGTGCGGTTAATCTGGCCCAAATGGACATCAGGAACATGGAAAGGATTTGCAAATGCATCAGACAGTATAGAAACCTGGGATGACTCGGACAGCATAACGGCTGTAAATGCTCAGAAAGATTTGAGACATCCTGCAAATATTGTGGCCTAACCACTCAACATCACAATATCAATGTGCTGAGATCAACTAAGAACACATGGAAGTAGTAGAAACTGAACAGATGCTTGAATCCATCAATCCTATAAGTCTATGGATTAGTAACACGTGATCCTGATAGATAGACAAGAAGGCCTAGTTCTTAAACCCCGTAGAAAAGAAGAGGTTGACTCAGATCAGAAGGGCATAAGGTATAAGGAGTAAAAAGAGCCTTACGTTCCATCCCACAATCAATTCCCTTACATAACTAAAGCATTTCTAGACACAACTTTGACCAGTTTGGCTTGGTAATCCTACAGGCAGTCAGGCTCTGATACCAACGCTGTCAGGACCCCGATCCTAAGCCACTTCGATCCAGCATGTAACACATCATATCACTTTGCGGCCTCACGCACGGTACTCCTACGGGTGCCACCTTACCTGGCCCGGGACCGTTTGCGCCTTTTGGCTCACGTATATGATAGTGTCGCTAGCATCCATATGACAGAGAACCCGGGCCGACATGGCTAGTCATGAACCCAAGGCGGCACTAACCCATGAGGACAGGCATACATGAATCACATCGAGCATGTCGGTCAACAACGTATAAATCCGGGCTGTAGCACTGGGCTAACAGGACTCCGGTAACCCGGGCTGTAGCAGGCTAGGCAGGACTCCGGATAACACCGCGTGACATTTCCCTGAAGGGACAGACACAGGAATGAAGTGAAACACATGCCGGCCAGTCAAGTGTCCTGAGCAGTAGTTGCTGGGCTAGCAGGACTCCGGTGAACCGGGTTGTAGCGGACTACTATGGCTCAAGGAGGCACTAGACTACATTTCCCCATAAGAGAGGCTGCCAAGGATAAACAACTAGATTGTCAGATCCCACACATAGCAAGCATTTCAATCATACACACAATATGCTCGATATGTGTAAATACAACATGGCATCACAACATAACTCTACGACTCCAATATTTATTCATTAGGCTCCGAGGAGCGAGATATTACAAGCATGGGTCTCATGACCCAACATTCAGAGCATACAAGTCAAAGCACATGCGGAAGCTTAACATGTCTGAGTACAGACATCTACAAATGAAAATGGCTGAGAAGCCTGACTATCTACCAGATCCTGCCGACGGCACAAGAGTGTAGCTGAGGTATCAAGCTAAACGTCGAAGTCCACACGGAACTACTAGCGAGACTGACGTCTCTCTGCAAAAACATAAAATAGGCAAACGTGAGTACAAATGTACCCAACAAGACTTACATCAGAACTAACTACATATGCATCGGTATCAACAAAGGGGGTAGTGGAGTTTAACTGCAGCAAGCCAGCTTTGACTCGGTGGCTATCCTGAACTACGACTGCAAGTAACTCTTTTGAGGTGGCGCACACGAGTCCACATATTCACCATATCAATACACCACTATGGATCCACTCCCGTCTCCCTACGAGAAGGCCATCCATAGCACTCACGCTTATCTTGCGCATTTTAGAGTATCCACTTTCACTTGTCTATGAACTGTTGTAAGCAACCCAAAAGTCCATTACCGCGGACACGGCTATTCGAATAGATCATTTATAACCCTGCAGGGGTGTACTTCTTCACACATGTTTCCACCACTTAGCGTCTGCACACGACATGTGCTCGGCAGACTTCAAGCGAAAGCCGACATGGGTGTAGACCACGACCTAACTAACCACACAAGTCTCTAGTCCAGGTTTATCGTCTATTTGGGTTCCATCCATGAGGAGATCCGGCCGGAGTTTCGCTCACAGCCCCAAATGATGTATGCAGGGTTCCCGGGACACCAAACGGGCGCCCGGTACACCGTGCCATGTGCCTACCGCAACACAGCCCACCCCTACGGTCAGCGCTGCATGCGGCCCCCAGCATACTACAAACACCAGAAACTACTTGCAACTCCTGGACAGAGGACGAGAGGGGTCAGTAAGTCGAGCGGGGTCATATTTCAGGGCCCAACGTGTGGTAGTAGCTGTTTCATGGATCACAAACACAGAACTCAGTTCGTGAGGATGGCTTCAATGAGACAACCCACCATGTACTCCTACATGGCGTCTCACCGCTACCTTTACCAAATCGTGTTCACACACTTAGCTGACACACAGTAGGACATGTTCATCACCATTCCAATTCATCCTTGATGAATCAGACCTGACTCAACTCTAAGCAGTAGCAGGCATGACAAACAAGCATGAATGAGTAGGCACATCAGGGCTCAAACAACATCCTACTCATGCTAGTGGGTTTCATCTATTTACTGTGGCAATGACAGGTCATGCAAAGGATAAAGGGGTTCATCTACCGCAGCAAGTAACAGTTGAATCGATGTTGTCCTAAGGCAGTAAAAGAGAGCAAGAGCGAGAGAGTGGGATTGTATCGAAATGAACAAGGGGGTTTTGCTTGCCTGGCACTTCTGAAGATAGTATAGCTCTTCATCGGTGTCATCGATCACATCGTCAAAACCACGTCTACCGAGAGGGGACAAATACCGGCAAACAAGAAAGAACACAATCAATGCAATGCAACATTACGATGCATGAATGTGACATGGCAATATGCTATTGATTGGCCTAATGCAACTAGCAACAAGTTAAATGAAGTTGGTTTGAACCTAAGATTCAAATTCAAACTCCACATGTGGTTATTTAAATGCCATTCATTCCATTTGTCCTAAACAGTAGTCATAAATTGTTCTAACGTGCATGAAACCAGTACAGATGGATAGATTGGATTTTTCTGATCATTTTTCATATATAATTTATTTCAATTGGAGTTACGGTTGAATTACTATGATTTTTAGAAGTTTAAACTGTTTTCTGGAATTTCCTGGATTATAAAAACGCCAGAAAACATTTACTGCGTCAGCATGACGACAGCACTGCGTCAGCAGGTCAACTGGGTTGACCCAGGTCAAACCTGACGTGTGGGTTCCACACGTCAGTGACACATGGACTAATCCCGGTCAAAACCTGCACTGACTGGGGTTTGACCAGTTGTGGGGGCTGCTGTTAGTGGATAATAGGGGCGTTTAGCTGGCAGGGTTAGCGCTAGTGACGGCCACGTCGGCAGTCGCCGGAGCCTGGCCGGCGGCGACAAAAACGACGGTGGCGTGGCTCGGATTTGAGCTGCGGGTGGTGGTTTGGCGCGCTGAGCGCACCGGGGAGGAGCTCTTGCTCGTCCGCATCCAATGGACCGGATGGGACGCCGCGGGGTGGCCGGAAGCAGCGCCGGCGTTGAGGTTAGCGGCGGCCGGAGCTACGGGTTTGACGGGTTCGGCACTACGGTGATCCATAGGACGAGTTGGTGAGTTCTACAACTTCTTGGGAAGGCTCTGAGCACATTGGTGTGCTCATACGCGAGCTGCAACGACTATGGCCACGACAACGCCATTGCCGGCGGCGAGGAGCTTCGGTCATGGTTGGGGATCGGGGCTAGAGCACGCGAGGGACGACGGGGCAAGGGGGAATCGGGTCAGCGGCTCACCGCGGAGCTGCAGGGATGGTTATCGGGCTCGGGGACGCGCCGGAGTGGCCGGATCAACGAAGAAGTGTGCCGGAGCCGAAGCTTGAAGACGATGATGATGGCGGCTGCTCGGGGCCTCCGTGCTTCCTTCCTTCGGTGCAAGGGTGAAGCGAGGGGTGGCGGAGGCTCTGGATAGCTCGGGGAGGCAAGGTGACGGCGGTGGGCGCGGCGGCTCACGGCGGCGTGCTCAGGCGCGTGAGGGGGAGAGCGACGGAGAGAGACAGAGGGAAAAGGGGAGGGCACGAGGAGAGTGAGAGAGGGGCCAGGGGGTCTGCGTGGCCGCGTTGGAGGCGTCCAGGGCGTCGGGGAGGCGGCGGGAAGCAGGAGGTGGCCGAGGCGCGTGGCCGCGCGCGAGGGGCACACGCCCGGCGTCCTTCTGTCCCAAGGAAGGGGACGACTGGCACGGCCAGATGGACTGGGCCGTGCTGGGCTGGACCAGTGGGCGCCAGGTAAGGGCCTGGTAAGTCTTCTGCCTTTCAATTTGTTTCTGTTTTCTACTTTTGCAATTTGTTTTTGATTTAGAAAAAAAAACACCAAATCATATCTATAAATTCTGAAATTAATTATGGGCAATAACTGAATTTTCTTAGAGGCCCTTAGCTATTTTCAGAATTGTTTGAGCATTTAATAATATGTATAGCAACTAAATGCCCCAATTCCAATACTTTAAGAAGTAATTCAAATATCCAGAATGGCCTGAAAATATTTTCATCATTTTTGGCAGAGGTTTTCACCTTTAACAAAAATCATGAACATTTTCAAAGGCATTTTGGGTTCTTGAAAAAGATTTTATTTGAACCTATTTGATTTCTTTTAGGTGCTAGGGTTTGATCAATCCCCATTTCAACTTTCTGAGAAATTTAAACATGATGACATGAATGCCTTAATGCAACTAATGACAAGCAAATTCTAGGGCTGTGACAACTCACCCCCACTAAACAAGAATCTCGTCCCGAGATTCAAGACGTGAGGTAAGAAGATAGAGGGGCCCAAACTATCATGATCTTCTCGACCCAACTTGCACTTCATAAGAACGTTGACACGATCACCATCTTTGTCTCGATGTCTTGCTCTCAGAACTCCATCCAACACGATAACGGGAAGAAAAGAAACTCTCGAAGAGTCGATCTTCTCGAAGATCGAGCAACCGACGATCAAATCACAGAACGAGACATAGCGACATCTATCGAGATGAGACACGATACACACATCAAGAATGATGGAAATGAGCATAAGACAAGGTTTTTAAATAAGTAGCAGAACTCCCACACCTAGGAGGGTGGTGAACGGTGCCAGCGTAGCAAGGAGTTGGGTTGCCATGATACCACAACGAGACACCTTAAGGAAGGTGACTCGAAGAACTATTCCCTTAAGTGGCAAAAAGAATTACTTTTGATTCAGAGACCATTGGAACTCTTTATACCAGCCTAAGGAAATTCACAACAATCGTTTGGCGGGGTACAAAGGGATGGCATACCCATACCAGAATGGATGATGTGGACTACCTTGTTGAAGACAACGCAATGGATGATTTTTGCTTATCACCGGAAATGGATATGACTCATGGCAAGACCACTTTTGAAGATGATCCTGGACATCAATTACTGAGAAGTGCAGCCCATGGAAATTTGGCATGTTGGGGTGCAAGCTGGGAACAACATGCAAATGTTGGGAATGTTCCAACCATCATATCTGCCTGAGATTCAGATCTGGTTAGAAACAGGATACTTCAGACTCACATGTCTGAAAAGAAAAATTGCAACACAAATCAACGAGGTAACGTTGCGAGACTCTCGGGAGATGAACTACGATAGCAAGCTCCAAAACATGAGCTGGTTCTGCTACACACCTGTGAACATATTGTCCTAGACAAGCATGACCACATGGTAGGCTTATAATAAAACACTACCGAGTTCTGGTTGGGAACCATCATCGAGGATAACGAAGTCCTAACATAAGTCATGATTCTTAAGAAGGAACTTCTTCTCCTTGAGCAAATCAATCAGTGGCTTCGTGTGCTCGGGAATACATATGGAGTGGAGGTAATTAATCTACCAAACCATAGAATACTTCGCACGTATGCATGACTGATTTGGGATGATTCCGGAGGAAACAAAACAAACCTTTCTCAAATTCATGGCAGCAACTTACACCTAAAGCACATGAATTCGAGGAAGCCACTTCTTCCATCCAAACATAAGCTTCATGAACGGGACACGAAGGCATTGCTTACAAAGTTTCCAACACTAGGTTGATTTTCAACATGAATCATGGGGGGGAGACAAAATGCTGCTGATGGGCTCAACAGCAACTCATCGGAATTTCCATATCACTGGACTTCCACCGTCATGTGAACACAGTGATAGCATTGGTCGAACCAAAAGATGTAATGGTATATGCTCGAGGAATCAACCACGAGTAAGGCAACATTACGAACATCATTGGTCCTGATTTGACTTGACGATAGCCCATACTCAAGTCAAAGTTTTGACAAGGCAATAGATCCAACAACTGATCTCGAGGACCAAGCGATGGAGATATCATCTTTCTTCAACACACACACAAGGGTATCCCTTAGTGATGAACTAAGTCGAACAAGCTTTTATCTTCCAACTCTCCAAGTTGTTGTTTAGCTCAACCAACTCGCTCAGGGGTAACCAACACAGATTCTTGGAGAAGGGGTGGTTTACAAGAAACCCACTTGATCACGAGCTCAACATAATAGTCAGGGGACAATCCTGGTAATCCTTCCGAGAAGATATTCGAAAAATCACGAACCACCGATATGTTACTAAGTTCGAGAACAACCTTGCTTTTCAGGGCAAGATGATATGATCAAAAGAGTGAGGAATTGACACAATCCTAACTCATTGATCGAGGAGTGCACCAGAAATAAGGACTAGGTAGCATGGTCAATCTTGGGATGATGATTTGATAACCCACGCGCTAAGAGTGAGAACAGTGTCCATTAACTACCAAGCAACACAGTTGCTAGGAGTATTGATTTCACACAACACGATTCACTTATCGGCATTCCGGTTACAATAACACGGGACCGAGGAATGAATAAAGATGGCGAGAAGTATTACTGCGTCAAGAATTCATAAGAGGTGGTGCAATTCTCATGACACTCTTGACATAAAGATGGTAACACTCCAAGGTAGAACAGAGCAAAAGTTGGTTTGGCATTTTGATCTGTGGGATACAACTACTTTGACCCAATCCTAGAAATGGATAAGGTACTAGACTTTGTTTCTCCTAGTCATTCTGAACTAGAATGGCTTAACGGACCACACGAATGACAGGCATCGATGAACGAATGCACGCATACTCTTGAGTATCAAATGATAGACGAAGGTCAGAAAACAACTAAAGAGGGACAACTCAAGGAACATATAACTTTCTGAGTTGTGGATGCATAGATTAACATGTCGAACGAGTTCAACATATTTCTTCCGGATAACCGATGCAGAAAGGAAGAACTGGCAGAGTCACAATATGAATGGAGTACTCCTCAAGAGCACCATGGTTGTGATCTTTTGGTTCAAAGAACATCTGCCTTAATGGTTCATGGTATTTGGAAGAAGGAAATACCACGGACCTCAAGGACTATCGCAAGGTTACTAATATCCTAAAGGAACTAGCAAACACTATCGACATGAGGTAGGTAGGGTGAATCTCGGGTTCAAAACCCAGGAGTAGAATGCCTACTACTAAGTGGCATCACAGGATGCTTTCGAGAATGGTGGCCAGATTCATCACACTGGGAACACAAAACATGGATAGATTACTAGATGGTTTCATAAGACACCTAGGGTCATAATAGTAGCTCCAACATATACGCCGAGGCAACAGAGTACCTCAACTCACCTATTAGTGCGGTTAATCTGGCCCAAATGGACATCAGGAACATGGAAAGGATTTGCAAATGCATCAGACAGTATAGAAACCTGGGATGACTCGGACAGCATAACGGATGTAAATGCTCAGAAAGATTTGAGACATCCTACAAATATTGTGGCCTAACCACTCAACATCACAATATCAATGTGCTGAGATCAACTAAGAACACATGGAAGTAGTAGAAACTGAACAGATGCTTGAATCCATCAATCCTATAAGTCTATGGATTAGTAACACGTGATCCTGATAGATAGACAAGAAGGCCTAGTTCTTAAACCCCGTAGAAAAGAAGAGGTTGACTCAGATCAGAAGGGCATAAGGTATAAGGAGTAAAAAGAGCCTTACGTTCCATCCCACAATCAATTCCCTTACATAACTAAAGCATTTCTAGACACAACTTCGACCAGTTTGGCTTGGTAATCCTACAGGCAGTCAGGCTCTGATACCAACGTTGTCAGGACCCCGATCCTAAGCCACATCGATCCAGCATGTAACACATCATATCACTTTGCGGCCTCACGCACGGTACTCCTACGGGTGCCACCTTACCTGGCCCGGGACCGTTTGCGCCTTTTGGCTCACGTATATGATAGTGTCGCTAGCATCCATATGACAGAGAACCCGGGCCGACATGGCTAGTCATGAACCCAAGGCGGCACTAACCCATGAGGACAGGCATCCATGAATCACATCGAGCATGTCGGTCAACAACGTATAAATCCGGGCTGTAGCACTGGGCTAACAGGACTCCGGTAACCCGGGCTGTAGCAGGCTAGGCAGGACTCCGGATAACACCGCGGACATTTCCCTGAAGGGACAGACACAGGAATGAAGTGAAACACATGCCGGCCAGTCAAGTGTCCTGAGCAGTAGTTGCTGGGCTAGCAGGACTCCGGTGAACCGGGTTGTAGCGGACTACTATGGCTCAAGGAGGCACTAGACTACATTTCCCCATAAGAGAGGCTGCCAAGGATAAACAACTAGATTGTCGGATCCCACACATAGCAAGCATTTCAATCATACACACAATATGCTCGATATGTGTAAATACAACATGGCATCACAACATAACTCTACGACTCCAATATTTATTCATTAGGCTCCGAGGAGCGAGATATTACAAGCATGGGTCTCATGACCCAACATTCAGAGCATACAAGTCAAAGCACATGCGGAAGCTTAACATGTCTGAGTCCAGACATCTACAAATGAAAATGGCTGAGAAGCCTGACTATCTACCAGATCCTGCCGATGGCACAAGAGCGTAGCTGAGGTATCAAGCTAAACGTCGAAGTCCACACGGAACTACTAGCGAGACTGACGTCTCTCTGCAAAAACATAAAATAGGCAAACGTGAGTACAAATGTACCCAGCAAGACTTACATCAGAACTAACTACATATGCATCGGTATCAACAAAGGGGGTAGTGGAGTTTAACTGCAGCAAGCCAGCTTTGACTCGGTGGCTATCCTGAACTACGACTGCAAGTAACTCTTTTGAGGTGGCGCACACGAGTCCACATATTCACCATATCAATACACCACTATGGATCCACTCCCGTCTCCCTACGAGAAGGCCATCCATAGCACTCACGCTTATCTTGCGCATTTTAGAGTATCCACTTTCACTTGTCTATGAACTATTGTAAGCAACCCAAAAGTCCATTACCGCGGAAACGGCTATTCGAATAGATCATTTATAACCCTGCAGGGGTGTACTTCTTCACACATGTTTCCACCACTTAGCGTCTGCACACGACATGTGCTCGGCAGACTTCAAGCGAAAGCCGACATGGGTGTAGACCACGACCTAACTAACCACACAAGTCTCTAGTCCAGGTTTATCGCCTATTTGGGTTCCATCCATGAGGAGATCCGGCCGGAGTTTCGCTCACAGCCCCAAATGATGTATGCAGGGTTCCCGGGACACCAAACGGGTGCCCGGTACACCGTGCCATGTGCCTACCGCAACACAGCCCACCCCTACAGTCAGCGCTGCGTGCGGCCCCCAGCATACTACAAACACCAGAAACTACTTGCAACTCCTGGACAGAGGACGAGAGGGGTCAGTAAGTCGAGCGGGGTCATATTTCAGGGCCCAACGTGTGGTAGTAGCTGTTTCATGGATCACAAACACAGAACTCAGTTCGTGAGGATGGCTTCAATGAGACAACCCACCATGTACTCCTACATGGCGTCTCACCGCTACCTTTACCAAATCGTGTTCACACACTTAGCTGACACACAGTAGGACATGTTCATCACCATTCCAATTCATCCCTGATGAATCAGACCTGACTCAACTCTAAGCAGTAGCAGGCATGACAAACAAGCATGAATGAGTAGGCACATCAGGGCTCAAACAACATCCTACTCATGCTAGTGGGTTTCATCTATTTACTATGGCAATGACAGGTCATGCAAAGGATAAAGGGGTTCATCTACCGCAGCAAGAAACAGTTGAATCGATGTTGTCCTAATGCAGTAAAAGAGAGCAAGAGCGAGAGAGTGGGATTGTATCGAAATGAACAAGGGGATTTTGCTTGCCTGGCACTTCTGAAGATAGTATAGCTCTTCATCGGTGTCATCGATCACATCGTCAAAACCACGTCTACCGAGAGGGGACAAATACCGGCAAACAAGAAAGAACACAATCAATGCAATGCAACATTATGATGCATGAATGTGACATGGCAATATTCTATTGATTGGCCTAATGCAACTAGCAACAAGTTAAATGAAGTTGGTTTGAACCTAAGATTCAAATTCAAACTCCACATGTGGTTATTTAAATGCCATTCATTCCATTTGTCCTAAACAGTAGTCATAAATTGTTCTAACATGCATGAAACCAGTACAGATGGATAGATTGGATTTTTCTGATCATTTTTCATATATAATTTATTTCATTTGGAGTTACGGTTGAATTACTATGATTTTTAGAAGTTTAAACTGTTTTCTGGAATTTCCTGGATTATAAAAACGCTAGAAAACATTTACTGCGTCAGCATGACGACAACACTGCATCAGCATGTCAACTAGGTTGACCCAGGTCAAACCTGACGTGTGGGTTCCACACGTCAGTGACACATGGACTAATCCCGGTCAAAACCTGCGCTGACTGGGGTTTGACCAGCGGTGGGGCCTGCTGTTAGTGGATAATAGGGGCGTTTAGCTGGCAGGGTTAGCGCTAATGACGGCCACGTCGGCAGTCGCCGGAGCCTGGCCGGCGGCGACAAAAACGACGGCGGCGCGGCTCGGATTTGAGCTGCGGGCGGTGTTTTGGCGCGCTGAGCGCACCGGGGAGGAGCTCTTGCTCGTCCGCATCCAATGGACCGGACGGGAGGCCGCGGGGTGGCCGGAAGCAGCGCCGGCGTTGAGGTTAGCGGCGGCCGGAGCTACGGGTTTGACGGGTTCGGCACTACGGTGATCCATATGACGAGTTGGTGAGTTCTACAACTTCTTGGGAAGGCTCTGAGCACATTGGTGTGCTCATACGCGAGCTGCAACGACTATGGCCACGACTGTGCCATTGCCGGCGGCGAGGAGCTTCGGTCATGGTTGGGGATCGGGGCTAGAGCACGCGAGGGACGATGGGGCAAGGGGGAATCGGGTCAACAGCTGACCGCGGAGCTGCAGGGATGGTTATCGGGCTCGGGGACGCGCCGGAGTGGCCGGATCGACGAAGAAGTGTGCCGGAGCCGAAGCTTGAAGACGATGATGATGGCGGCTGCTCGGGGCCTCCGTGCTTCCTTCCTTCGGTGCAGGGGTGAAGCGAGGGGTGGCGGAGGCTCTGGATAGCTCGGGGAGGCAAGGTGACGGCGGTGGGCGCGGCGGCTCTCGGCGGCGTGCTCAGGCGCGTGAGGGGGAGAAAGACGGAGAGAGACAGAGGGAAAAGGGGAGGGCACGAGGAGAGTGAGAGAGGGGCCAGGGGGTCTGTGTGGCCGCGTTGGAGGCGTCTAGGGCGTCGGGGAGGCGGCGGGAAGCAGGAGGTGGCCGAGGCGCGTGGCCGCGCGCGAGGGGCACACGCCCGGCGTCCTTCTGTCCCAAGGAAGGGGACGACTGGCACGGCCATATGGACTGGGCCGTGCTAGGCTGGACCAGTGGGCGCCAGGTAAGGGCCTGGTAAGTCTTCTGCCTTTCAATTTGTTTCTGTTTTCTACTTTTGCAAGTTGTTTTTGATTTAGAAAAAAACACCAAATCATTTCTATAAATTCTGAAATTAATTATGGGCAATAACTGAATTTTCTCAGAGGCCCTTAGCTATTTTCAGAATTGTTGGAGCATTTAATAATATGTATAGCCATTAAATGCCCCAATTCAAATACTTTATGAATTAATTCAAATATCCAGAATGGCCTGAAAATATTTGAATCATTTTTGGCAGAGGTTTTCACCTTTAACAAAAATCTTGAACATTTTCAAAGGCATTTTGGGTTCTTGAAAAAGATTTTATTTGAACCTATTTGATTTCTTTTAGGTGCTAGGGTTTGATCAATCCCCATTTCAACTTTCTGAGAAATTTAAACATGATGACATGAATGCCTTAATGCAACTAATGACAAGCAAATTATAGGGCTGTGACACTGTGGAAGAATTGTTCCTTTGGCTTCACTATCGTCGCCTTCCCCACGTCCACCTTCTGGCCGCTGATGGTGTACAATATGGTGCACGGGATTACGTCGGCCTGCAAAGACATGTCTGTGATGTGAGACATACGAAAGGCAATGGAAACGGTAGATTATACATATATTGAAGAGGGCCGCTGTGACAGGTACCATGAGGGTGTCGAGCTCAGCCAAATAAGAAGCCCCGTAGAGCACGCTAGAAATGGAGGATGGGCTACTAGCGGGTGCGGGAGAAGGTGCGCTAAACGAGCTGCTCCCGAAGAAGTTGGAAAGGGGAAAGCCCGCTGCCGCTTTATTTGGATTTTGCTTGCTCCACCTGATGATAGTCGGAAGCAAGACACTATGCGAAGCTGCCATCTCCTCTCTTGCGGCAGCTACCGCTAGTTTGCGTGTCTCGTTTGATTTTTTTTTCAACCGCAATCTCAACCTTCTTGTCGATGTTTTCTTCATTTAACCTCTGTCTTTCCTTCCTCTCCTCTGTGGTCTCACGGTAGTACTTATTCCATGTGGCGCCGTCTCCAATGCCATGCACATGTCCATACGACGGTCGAATGTTCACCGGGAGTCCTTTCAATATGTTCAATGCCTGGTTGAATGGGGTATCCCACTTGGGCCTCGCCAATGCCTCAGACGGTGAGTCACTTTTGGCCGTGATCATGTGCTGCTCTTTCTGCAAAAGGAACAAGGATTGTTTACAAATGTGACTAAACGTGCAATTGAATTGATCGGGAGCTAAAATTAGGGGGTAAATTAATAATTACTAGCAGTCTCATGAAATCCTTTGTGACCGCGTCCGTATCAAAAACCTTTTTGACTGGGTCCCAACGGTACCGGGCCCTGATGACGCCATGCTCCCGCGGGATCGTGAACTCTGCCAAGGGTTCCCAGACTTCGCGTTCTGCATCCTCCTTGGCCCATATGGGCCTTGTCCCCGCGTAACCACAGCTGCCGAGGTGGTGACACCTCATGTTCCTCTCTTAGAGCCCCTTCATGTACTCCGACTTTTCTTTGACATCTTCGACAATACAAGTCTTCTTGAATATTTTGAACCACTCTTCCGTATTTGTCGGATTATCCGTTACACTCTTGGAGTAGGGTTCCTTTTTGTGGAGGATCCGATGTTTCACCCTTACTTTCCAAGCGGACAACACGCTGCTAAACGTGCTCACAGCGGGTTTGTTTATCTTCATCATTGTCGGGTGTTTATCTAGATCAGTATATTTGATTTCATCCCGGCCCAGGAACAAGAATACCTGGTGCAGCTTAGTTAGGAGGGACTGCTCCATAGCTGGTATCTTCTTTAGTTTCTCATCATTGATGGTGGCGGTTGCCCGTAGGATGCAGCCTATTTGATTGTCGTAGCACGCGCGCGCTTCCGCATGCTCTTTTGGCTCAAAATTGCTGGAGTCCACCTCCGTGACCACCAGCCTAGTAGTGATGAGCTGGTTTGGGCGCCGTTGCCTCTTTGGTTTCGGTTCTATACCGGCTTAGACAGTCTCGGCGCCGGTGTCTGTCTTAGCGCCGGTCTCGGTGCCGGTCTCGGCGCCGGTGTCAGTCTCAGCGCCGGTCTCGGCGCGATCTCGATGTCGTTCTCAGTTTCGGATGTGACAGGTGGGCCCTGCAACAATCATTGCTCATCAAGAAGGTTCAAATAGGCGTATGCCGCCGCGTAGACGTTGCAATCACCAGAACCATGTCCTTCATCGTTGCTAGCCATGTTTCCTACGATTAAATCTAGTAAATTAATTCTAGACCTAATAAAATGAATAATGACATAAAAAGGCGAATGTTTTGCAGGAATGTTGATTCATTCCCGCTGCGGCAAGTCCCGGGCACTTAATATGTCCTAGTTTGTGATACGTCTCCAACGTATCTATAATTTTTTATTTTTCCATGCTATTATATTATCTGTTTTGGATGTTTTATATGCATTAATATGCTATTTTATATGATTTTTGGGACTAACCTATTAGCCTAGAGCCCAGTGCCAGTTTCTGTTTTCCTTGTTTTAGAGTTTCGCAGAAAAGAAATACCAAACGGAGTCCAAACAGAATAAAACTTTCGCGATGATCTTTCTTGGACCAGGAGACACCTAGGAGACTTGGAGTGCAAGTCGGAAGAGCCACAATGCAGCCACAAGGGTGGAGGGCGCGCTCAGGGTGGAGGGCGCACCGCCCAACCTTGTGGGCCCGTTGGTGGCTCCTGACCTAGATCTTCCTCCTATATATACTCTTATATCCTGAAAACTTCCAGGGGAGCCACGAAACCACTTTTCCACCATCGCAACCTTCTGTACCCATGAGATCCCATCCTGGGGCGTTTTTCAGCATCCTGCCGGAGGGGGATTCGATCATGGAGGGCTTCTACATCAACACCATTGCCTCTCCGATGAAGCATGAGTAGTTTACCACAGACCTACGGGTCCATAGCTAGTACCTAGATGGTTTTTTCTCTCTCTTTGATTCTCAATGCAAAGTTCTCCTCGATGTTCTTGGAGATCTATTCGATGTAATACTCTTCTTGTGATGTGTTTGCCAAGATCCTCTGAATTGATTGCTAGCAATACACGTCATGATGATGGGCAGCGCAATGAGCTCCAGGTTATTACACAACGGCAAGGTTATGTATGTGACATGCTATGCATGCGGGGAGCGGGGTCATTACGTGCGCAATTGTACTAGGCCAAATCTTCGTGGGCTTTGGCCTTTTATTCACTTTGATTCCTTCTAGAGTCCTCTGGAGCAGGCCTGGGCTGAGGGCGAGGTGGAGTCTTGGTTTCGCTGCGCTAGGTCAGCATTACCGTTTAGGCAAGTCTCGAATTTAAGGAGCTGGTCAAGGATCTTTTCCCAAATTTCCAACCGAGACCCCTGCTTTCCTCCTCGCATTCCTCCTCACCTACCAACTTTGCTTCAACCTCGTCAAGCACGCCAACTTCTTCTTCATCTCCGGGGAGGACATCGGTGCTCTGCTCATCGGAAGCGCCAGTAATGGCCAACATTCCCATTGATCCAGCTCCTTTCATCCCTCATGGTTTTCAGATACAGGCAGTGGAGGGGCGAAATGGGGTTTCCAGGGTCGCCTTGCCGCATCGCCCGCGTCGTCATGAGAACTGGGCGATTGTGACTACCCATCCACATCCTAATGAGGTATTCTTCCCAAATGTTCGAGATGTTCTAGAAGAGTTTTTGCAAGGGGTTGAAGAGGTTCCGTTTAGAGAGATTCAGCCTTGTCCATTTGGGAAGCGTATAATCAGCTCAGGCATGTGCGAGACAGTGACAGATTGGTCAGGCAGAGCCCACACCCGTTTGGGGATGTATTTATCTCTTTCACTCCACATAATCAAGGCAGAAACGGGTGCAGAATTGACTTTAACAGAATATGTTGGCTGCTTTTTGTTGGTGTGTTGTTTGACTACTGCAATACAGAGGATATTGTTGCTGCTATTTCCAAATAGGGTAGGATCATTAGCTGGGAAAAAGAGGATTCTCTTAGGGGGAAGATTTTGGTCAAGGCCAGAGTTACTGAGCTCATAGATGTGCCCAAAAGTATTAGGTGGTCTGAGGGAGAAAGTTTTGAGGAATAATCTTGGACCTGCTCTGTTGAAGTGTTGCGGGATGAAATGCTTGGAGGTGGCTGAGGGAGTCCTGGACTAAGGGGTCCTCGAGCGTCCGGCCTATTATCCATTGGGCCGGACTGATGGGCTATGAAGACATGAAGGCCGAAGAGTGCACCCGTGTCCGGATTGGACTCCACTTGGCGTGGAAGGTAAGCTTGGCGACCGATGATGAAGATTCCTTCTTATGTAACCGACTCCATGTAAACCCTAGATCCCCCGGTGTCTATATAAACTCGAGGGTTTAGTCCGGAAAGGACACACATTACCATAGTCATATAGGCTAGACTTCTAGGGTTTAGCCACTACGATCTCGTGGTAGATCAACTCTTGTAATACTCATATTCATCAAGATCTATCATGCAGGAAGTAGGGTATTACCTCCATAGAGAAGGCCCGAACCCCGGTAAACATCGTGTCCCCCGTCTACTGTTACCATTGATCCTAGACGCACAGTTTGGGACCCCCTACCCGAGATCCGCCGGTTTTGACACCGACATTGGTGCTTTCATTGAGAGTTCCACTATGCCATCGACAAAAGGTCCGATAGCCCCTTCAATCATCGATAATGACGATGTCCAAGGAGGAACCTTCCTCCCCAGACAGATTGTTGTGTTCGGAGGCTTCGTACTGCGGGCCAACTCGCTTGGCCATCTGGAGCAGGTCGATAGCTACGCCCCTAGCCATTAGGCCAGATTTGGAAGCCTGAAGTACGTTGCAGATATATGTGGAGAATTGATCTTCAAGGGATTCGAGACCACGGCGATCGCTCCCCCTCGCTCCGATGAACATGACTTAAGTCTGTCATCGGATCACATCCAGGAGAGGTTCCTGTTGCTGCAATGGCCTTAGAACGAGAGCAGATCGTGCCATCCAAAGCCATAGAGTCCGCGGCATTGGAGCCGCACACGGACTCAATAACCTGCAATATTTGCTTCAACGGAACCTCGGACTCGTCTCCGGCTATAAGTTCCGGACCGTGTACGCCTGCGGACACCGAGCTAGATCGGTTATTGACCTTTGGGCGATGTGCTGAACTCTCTAAAGTATTTGTCCTTGGAGAAGGACTCGCAGCCGAACTATGTTCGGTTCGAGTTAGAGGTTGATGATGGGGAATTTTGCTTCCCACCCGCCACCCACTTCATAGCTACCGTCGAGGACTTAACCGACGAGCTCGATTATGGCTCCGAAGACATCAACGGTATGGACGACGATGCCGACAAGGAGCAAGGCCAAGACCCACCACTCACTGGACGTTGGACGGCCACCTCTTCGTACGACGTGTACATGGTTGATACACCTAAAGGATCTGGCGACGACAAAGAAGAGCCACACGTGAATAAACCCTCTGAAACACCGTCCAAGCGTCGGCGCCCTAAACGCCACTCTAAGCCTCGTCGCTCAAAAGATGGCAACACTGGCACCGTAGAAAACAGTACTCCGGGCAACGCCAAAAACAATGAAGACCCTGTTGGAGCCGCATCCGGACAGGAGGAGCAAGACAACGAGCAAGTTAACCCTGATAAACAGGCCAAACCCAATGACCCGGATGATGATAGTTATCATCCACATTCCGAGGATGATGAGAGCCATGGAAATGAAGAATTCATCATGCCCGAGGCACCCATCGAGCAGGAGCGCTTTAAGCGCCAGCTCATAGCTACTCCAAGAAGCTTAAAGAAAAAGCAACAACAGCTCCAAGCAGATCAAGACCTACTCAGCGATAGATGGACCGACGTCCTGGCAGCCGGAGAATACGGCCTCAAGCACCCAACCAAGAGTTACCCAAAATGCAGACTGCTACCTCAGTTCGATGGGGAGGCACCAGATCCCATACCTCCCTCGCGCAATGCGAACCGACCACCACGTGGTCGGGATAGTGCGGCAGACCGACCACCCCGCGGTCGGGATAAAACGACAACTCAAGCCGAACAACAGCCCGCCCCACCGCCTCGCAAACACAAGGATAGACCAGCTCGGGACCATACATACGACCTTCGGCAGGAATTGGATAGTAGAGCAGGACACACCAGATCAATATACGGATCATGAGGACGCTTCCCTACTCGGGATGTGATACATCTCCGTCATATCTACTTTTCCAAACACTTTTGCCTTTGTCTTGGACTCTAACTTGCATGATTTGAATGGAACTAACCAGAACTGACGCTGTTTTCAGCAGAATTGCCATGGTGTTATTTATGTGCAGAAACAAAAGTTCTCAGAATGACCTGAAACACCACGGAACTTATTTTTGGAAAATATTAAAAATATTGGTGAAAGAATCAAGGCCAGGGGGCCCACCACCTGTCCACGAGGGTGGGGGGCGCGCCCCCTGCCTCGTGGGCCCCCTGGAGCTCCACCGTCCTCAACTCCAACTCCATATATTCGTGTTCGGGGAGAAAAAAATCAGAGAGAAGGATTCATCGCGTTTTACGATACGGAGCCGCCGCCAATCCCTAAAACATCTCGGGAGTGCTGATCTGGAGTCTGTTCGGGGCTCCGGAGAGGGGAATCCGTCGCCGTCGTCATCATCAACCATCGTCCATGACCAATTTCTTGATGCTCACCGCCGTGCGTGAGTAATTCCATCGTAGGCTTGCTGGACGGTGATGGGTTGGATGAGATTTATCATGTAATCGAGTTAGTTTTGTTAGGGTTTGATCCCTAGTATCCACTATGTTCTGAGATTGATGTTGCCATGACTTTTTTATGCTTAATGCTTGTCACTAGGGCCCAAGTGCCATGATTTTAGATCTGAACCTATTATGCTTTCATGAATATATGTGAGTTCTTGATCCTATCTTGCAGGTCTATAGTCACCTACTATGTGTTATGATCCAGCAACCCCGAAGTGACAATAATCTGGACCACTCCCGGTGATGACCATAGTTTGAGGAGTTCATGTATTCACTATGTGTTATTGCTTTGGTCCGGTACTCTATTAAAAAGAAGCCTTAATATCCCTTAGTTTCCATTAGGACCCCGCTACCACGGGAGGGTAGCACAAAAGATGTCATGCAAGTTCTTTTCCATAAGCACGTATGACTATATTCGGAATACATGCCTACATTACATTGATGAATTGGAGCTAGTTCTGTGTCACCCTATGTTATGACTGTTACATGATGAACCGCATCCGGCATAATTCTCCATCACCGATCCAATGCATAGGAGTGAGGGAGTCCTGGATTAGGGTGTGTTCGGATAGCCGGACTATACCTTCAGCCGGACTCCAGGACTATGAAGATACAAGATTGAAGACTTCGTCCCGTGTCCGGAAGGATCTTTCCTTGGCGTGGAAGGCAAGCTAGGCGTGCGGATATTCAAGATCTCCTACCATTATAACCGACTCTGTGTAACCCTAACCCTATCCAGTGTCTATATAAACCGGAGGGTTGTAGTCCATAGGACAACCATCATCATACACAATCATACCTTAGGGTTTAGCCTCCTTGATCTCGTGGTAGATCTACTCTTGTACTACCCATATCATCAATATTAATCTAGCAGGAGTAGGGTTTTACCTCCATCGAGAGGGCCCGAACCTGGGTAAAATAAAGTGTCCCCTGTCTCCTGTTACCATCCGACCTTGACGCACAGTTCGGGACCCCCTACCCGAGATCCGCCGGTTTTGACACCGACATTGGTGCTTTCATTGAGAGTTCCTCTGTGTCGTCGCTTTTAGGCCCGATGGCTCCTTTGATCATCAACAACGATGAGGTCCAGGGTGAGACTTTCCTCCCCAGACAAATCTTCGTCTTCGTCGGCTTCGCTCTGTGGGCCAATTCGCTTGGTCGTCTGGAGCAGATTGAAAGCTATGCCCCTGGCCATCAAGTCAGGTTTGGAAGCTTAAACTACACGGCAGATATCTGCGGAGACTTGATCTTCGACGGGTTCGAGCCACAGCCAAGCGTGTCGCACTACCTCGAGGGGCATGATATAGCTCTGCCTCCGAATAGTGCCCTGGAGGCCGCACACGCACCGGCCCCGATCGTTGACTCAGTGCCCGCTGCGTTCTTTGAGGATGAACGGTTGGACGTCACCTCGGGGGCTGCGATCTTGAAAGTGATCGAGCCGAACGCCAGCCCGGCACTCCGCACGGCCCATGACGCCAAGGAGTCGGATTCTTCTCCGAACTCCGGGCCTCCCGTGCCCCTGCCGATCGAATCCGATTGGGCACCTATAATGGAGTTCACCACCGCGGACATCTTTCAGCACTCACCTTTCGGTGATATCCTGAATTCTCTCAAGTCTCTCTCTCTATCAGGAGAGCCCAGGCCGGACTATGGTCTGCGAGGTTGGGATTCAGACGACGAAGAAATTCAAAGCCCACCCACCACCCACTTAATAGCCACTGTCGATGATTTAACCGACATACTTGACTTCGGCTCCGAAGACTTCGACGGTATTGACGATGAAGGAGGAGACGAACAAGAACCAGCCCTATAGGGCGCTGGACCGCCACCTCGTCATATGACATATATATGGTGGATGCTCCAAAGGATGGAGATGGCGATGGAACAGCGGAGGATGACACCTCGAAAAAACAGCCAAAACGCCGGCGTCAACGGCGCCGCTCTAAATCCCGCCATAGCAGAAACGGTGATTCCGGCACGGGAGATAATACTACCCCGGATAGCGCCGAAGAACACCAAATCCAGCAAGATTCGGCGCAGGAAGATGGAGAAGCCAGCCCTCATGAGAGAGCGGCAGAGCGAGAGGTTGAGGATGATAACTACATGCCTCCCTCCGAAGACGAGGCAAGCCTCGACGACGACGAATTCGTCGTACCATCAGACCCCGCCGAACAAGAGCGTTTCAAACGCAGGCTTCTAGCCACGGTGAACAGCCTAAAGAAAAAGCAGCAACAGCTTAGAGCTGATCAAGATTTGCTAGCTGACAGATGGACTGAAGTCCTTGCGGCCGAAGAGTATGAACTCAAGCGCCCCTCCAAAAATTATCCTAAGCGCAGGCCGCTACCCCAGTCAGAGGGGGAAGCACCTACATTACCAATGCATGACATGGCAGACCGGCCACCTCGCGGCCGCGACAGAGAGGCATGTCGAACCTCTAAACAAGCCATGCCCCGGTGCCGCTCAACTAAGGCACGAGAAAATGAGCCAGACCTGCGAGACGTACTGGAGGATAAAGCAAGGCAAACAAGATCGATCTATGGATCGCGCAGACGCCCGACGACACATGATGATGATCTTCACTCCGGACACAATAAATCCGGCCGGGCCGAACACAACAGGCATAGCTCTTCCGAGCTGCGTCGTGACATAGCCCAGTACAGGGGCGCCACACACCCACTGTGCTTCACAGATGAAGTAATGGATCATAAAATCCCAGAGGGTTTCAATCCCGTCAACATCGAGTCGTACGATGGTACGACAGATCCGGCAGTATGGATTGAGGATTATCTCCTTCACATCCACATGGCACGTGGCGACGATCTACACGCCATCAAATATCTCCCCCTCAAGCTCAAAGGACCAGCCCGGCACTGGCTTAACAGCCTACCAGCGGACTCAATCGGTTCTTGGGAAGACCTGGAAGCCGCATTCCTCAACAACTTCCAGGGGACCTGTGTGCGGCCACCGGATGCCGACGACCTAAGCCACATAATTCAACAGCCAGAAGAATCAGCCAGGCAATTCTGGACACGGTTCCTAACAAAGAAAAATCAGATAGTCGATTGTCTGGACGCAGAGGCCCTAGCAGCCTTCAAACATAACATCCGCGACGAGTGGCTTGCCCGGCACCTGGGACAGGAAAAGCCGAAATCTATGGCAGCCCTCACGACACTCATGACCCGCTTTTGCGCGGGCGAAAATAGCTGGCTAGCTCGCAGCAACAACCTATTGAAGAACCCTGGTAATTCGGATACCAAGGACAAAAGTGGCAGGACACGTCGAAATAAGCAAAAGCGCCGCGTTAGCAGCGACAGCAATGAGGATACGGCAGTAAATGCCGGATTCAGAGGCTATAAATCCGGTCAGCGGAAAAAGCCATTTAAAAAGAATACCCAGGTCCCGTCCAGTTTGGACCGGATACTCGACCGCTCGTGCCAGATTCATGGCACCCCCGAAAGGCCAGCCAATCACACCAACAGGGATTGTTGGGTGTTCAAGCAGGCAGGCAAGCTAAGAGCCGAACACAAAGACAAGGGGCTGCATAGCGACGACGAGGAGGAGCCCAGGCCGCCGAACAACAATGGACAGAAGGGGTTTCCCCCACAAGTGCGGACGGTGAACATGATATACGCGACCCACATTCCCAAGGGGGAACGGAAGCGTGCGCTACGGGACGTATACGCGATGG
Organism: Aegilops umbellulata; assembly: GCA_032464435.1. Taxonomy (NCBI): domain Eukaryota; kingdom Viridiplantae; phylum Streptophyta; class Magnoliopsida; order Poales; family Poaceae; genus Aegilops; species Aegilops umbellulata. The sequence continues at coordinate 641,360,454 of CP136060.1, read as the reverse complement.
AGCCAGTCGCCCCGAAGTTCAACCCATGGTCCTCCTGCCCAATCACTTTTGATCGAAGGGACCACCCCACTAGCATCGGTCACGACGGTTTTGCCGCATTGGTTCTTGACCCAATCATTGACGGATTTCATCTCACAAGAGTCCTAATGGACGGCGATAGTAGCCTGAACCTGCTTTATCAGGATACAGTGCAGAAAATGGGCATAGATCCATCAAGGATCAAGCCCACAAGGACGACCTTTAAAGGCGTCATACCAGGTGTAGAGGCCAACTGCACAGGCTCTGTAACACTTGATGTGGTCTTCGGATCTCCGGATAACTTCCGAAGTGAAGAGTTAATCTTCGATATAGTCCCGTTCCGCAGTGGCTATCACGCCCTGCTCGGACGAACCGCATTCGCTAAATTCAATGCGGTGCCGCACTACGCATATCTCAAGCTCAAGATGCCAGGCCCTCGAGGAGTAATTATGGTCAATGGAAACACTGAACGCTCACTCCGTACGGAGGAGCACACGGCGGCCCTCGCAGCGGAAGTACAAAACAGCCTTTCAAGGCAACTCCTCAGTCCGGCCGTTAAAAAGCCGGACAATCCAAAGCGCGCTCGGAGTAACCTGCAACAAGACCGCCTGGCACGTTCGGAGGAAGCGTAGCAATACGGCCCCAACCCCAGCCATCGCAACATAGCGGAGCTAGTACCTCGAGTACACAATTACGCCCTCGAAATTCCATGGGCACAGGGGGAGGGGCACATTAATGGCATGCTTACAATACGGCGTCAAACGTACTAGGGGCTGCCGGATTCTTTTTTTTATTTTCAGGACTCCACACTCTGGACAACCTGTTCGGCTTTGCCGCCGCACAGACGATGCAACACCCAGGGAAGCAGACAAAGCTATGCCGCATTACGGAACTCTCAGGTGGTCTCTATTTCGAGCGATATATCTGTTTCTAAATTCCGCGGCCTACCCCTGGTCAGGACACGTTAAATAGTCTAATATCTTTTTTATCGCACTACTTGTATCGTTCGGCTTTGATAAATAGCCTCTCTATAAACAATGCATAGCTTTTCGACTATTTTTTGCGTTGTCCTCTTTTAATATATATGTTCATTAAATAAACATGATCGCAACCGTACACCATGGTACGGCAAAACACGCCAGGGGCTTCATTACCCTTCTATCTGGTGTGAGAAGTCCGTACACTTTCACAAGTGCGGCACCCTGAACTTATATCACTATATGCATGGGCTCCAAATCATGATTTTGGTCACATGTTGGGTTTGCCCGGCTCCTATGTTTTGGTGCCTTACGTTCCGCTATATCGGCTAAGGTAGCACTAGGAGCACCACTGCAATTGTGCCCCGGTTCAGCTGGGTTAAGCAACTCAGTGGAGAAAGCTAAAGCAGACTGTCATGATAAGGCGTGAGACCGGTCGCTGTTCGAGAGGTTTTTCGAGTCCTTAAAGACTTATGCCGCTTCGAGCGAGGAGCTGGCTATGTCCGGCCAAAGGCGTGGATAGCGCCCCGAATTCGGCCTTCCGAACTAGGGGCTTCGCCGAAATTTAAAATTATAACGTTCTATGGCTAAGTGAGAGTGTTCAAGCATTATAGTCTGATTGCCTGGTTCGGTGTGATGAGCGCCTCCCTCGAAGGACCCAACTATGGGAAAAAGAGCCCTCAGGTTTATCCCGAACACCCCAGCACTAGTGGCATGGGGGCAGAAGCCGACGACTGGCCATCTCTCAATTTTTGATAAACGGCCGCACAGAAAATAATATTTTAAATTCAATAAGCATTGCTTAGCGCATATGAACAAGTTTTCAGCACACAGGATACAAACGAGCGAGTTCATTCAAATACTACATCTTCAGTACATTCATCCGCGACAAGGCGGGCTCCGGCAAGAACTTCCTTGTAGTAGTTTTCGGGCTTGAGATGCTCCTTCCCCGGCGGCGGCCCGTCCTTCACCAGCTTCTCTCCGTCCAGCTTACCCCAATGTACCCTTACACGGGCAAGGGCCCTTCGGGCACCTTCAATGCAGGCGGAGCGCTTGATGACCTCAAGCCGTGGACAGGCCTCCACCAGCCGCCGCACTAGGCCGAAATAGCTCCCAGGCAGGGCCTCTCCAGGCTACAGCCGAACTAGTAAGCCCTTCATGGCCTGTTCGGCCGCCTTGTGGAGCTCGACCAGCTGTTTCAGCTCAAAGGCACAGGGTGTCCGGCCTCAGAATACTGAGACCAGAACACACTCTCCATCGAGCTGCCCTCTTCAGCTCGGTAGAATGCGGCGGCGTCGGATACGCTGCGGGGAAGATCGGCGAACGCCCCTGGAGAACTCCGGATTCAGGTAAGTAATAGGTAGTTTACTTTTATATTCCTACTTTGCATTAAGAATGCCTTACCCGTTGCTATCTTTTTCACCTCCTCCATCTCTTGGAGGGCCTTTTGGGCTTCGGCCTTGGCACTCTTGGCGGTCTCAAGGGCCGACGCGAGCTCGGATGCTTGCGCTTTTGACTCAAGCTCCAAACTCTCATGTTTTTTCATGAGAGCTTGCAGCTCTTGCTGCACCTCGCCGACCTGAACCCCAAGCCTCTCTCGCTCGGCGCGCTCCTCGGCCGTTTTCTTTCCGGCCTCAGCCAGCGCCTTCTTCAGGGTTGCCACCTCGGTTGTGGCCCCTACAATCAGCAGTACAATCCTATTATTTCTTTCTGCAATCAAGCCTCTCTATAGGCACATTTTTTCTTTTTTTTAGGATATTTCTTACCTTCTTTCTCCTCGAGCTGCCGTTTGGCAAGGCCGAGCTCTTGCTCGGTCCGCCCGAGGTCCTTTTTAAGGACATCCACCTGAGCAGTCAGTACGGCGGTGGACAGCAGCGAAGCCTGCATACGCATATTTGACTTTTTGTTGTTAGACTCCTATGAAAATTACTAGATCCTCTATTCGGCTTTTCTTTCCGAACACCGAACAGAGCATCAGGGGCTACTGTCTATGCGGTAAATAATTTGACATATTTCTACTTACCTTGAAGCCTGTTAGAAGGCTAGCGCAAGCTTCAGTCAGTCCACTGTTGGCGGACTGAACCCTTTGGATCACCGTACTCATAACAGTACGGTGCTCCTCGTCGATGGCGGCGCCCTCAAGCACCTCCAGCAGATTGTCCGGCGCCTCTGGTTGGACGGAGGTCGCCGGCTCAGACGGCTTACTCCTCTCGGAGGGAGTTCGCCCACCGCGGACCGGGACTGTCGAGTCCGGCGCGGTGTCCGGCACAAAGCCGGACTTGGAGCCCTGGGGGGTTTCATCCCCTTTACTCCTGGGGTCTGGAGGATTGACTTGCGGCTCCTCCAGGACTATCTCCTCCTGCCTTGGAGCTTGGCGGGACGCCACTTCGGCGTCGTCTGCCCTGCAGGGGGAGACAGCGGGCGGAACAGAGTTCTCGTCCGACGAATCCAGGGAGCCGCTCGAAGAATCGTCGAGTTCGGCCCGGGGCGGGCTGCATAAATTACGAGCGATATTAGGGAAAGCCGCGCATTAAAAGAATATCATGAGTCACTCTGGTATATAAGTACTTACGATTTCGCCGGACGCTTGGTTCTGTCCGGCCACCCCTCTCCGCCCTCTGCGGCGTCGTGGGAGTAGTCTGGCGGAGGGGTCTTCCTTTTCCTCGACCCCTCGGCCTCCCCCGTTGGGCTGGCCTTCTTCTTCTCTTCTCCCCCTCTAGGGGGGAGAGCTTTCTTGTTCCTCCTCCTCGTTTTCATGAGAGGAGAGCGTCGCGGACTCGTCAGATGACGAGTCCGACACCACCATGTTGCGGGAACTCTCTCGAGTCCCGGTGGGTTTCTTCTTCTTGGCCTTCTTCTCCGGCACCACATAAGCTGCCGGAGCCAGCAGCTTCACCAAGAGAGCTGGGGCTGGGTCTTCGGGCAGGGGAGCCGGACAGTTAATTGGTCCGGATATCGCCCGCCAAGCCTGTCAAAGGCAAAGGGAGTTTAGATCCCGCATAGAGTTAATCTATGAATAAAAGCTTAACAAACCTGTCAAAGGTATAGATAGCTTACCTCGCTGCAGTGACGCTGCGAGCTGTATCTGCGCCTTTGGTCAGCACCTTCCAGACGTCTTCATACGTCGTGTCGAAGAGCCTACCGAGGGTTTGGTGCTGCGCCGGGTCGAATTCCCACAGAGTAAAATCCCGTTGTTGGCACGGGAGGATCCGGCGAACGAGCATGACCTGGATCACATTGATCAGCCGGATTGGCCTGTTCAGCAGGGACTGGATGCATGTTTGCAACCCAGTCACTTCTTCCTCGTTGCCCCACGACAGGCCCGTCTCTTTCCAGGACATGAGCCGCGTGGGGGGTCCGGATCTGAACTCGGGGGCTGTGACCCATTTCGGATCGCTTGGCTCGGTGATGTAAAACCACCCGGCCTGCCACCCCTTTAGGAACTCCACAAAGGAGCCCTCGAACCAGAGGACGTTGGCCATCTTGCCGGCCATAGCGCCTCCGCACTCCGCCTGGGTGCCGGACACCACCTTTGGCTTGACGTTGAAGGTCTTGAGCCAGAGGCCGAAGTGGGGGCGGACGCGGAGAAAGGCCTCACACACGACGATAAACGCCGAGATGTTGAGGACGAAGTTCGGGGCCAGATCGTGGAAATCCAGGCCATAGTAGAACATGAGCCCCCGGACAAATGGGTGAAGTGGAAAGCCCAGTCCGTGGAGGAAGTGGGGAAGAAAAACTACCCTCTCATGGGGACCTGGGATAGGAAGAAGCTGCCCCTTCTCAGGAAACCGATGCGGGATGTCCTTGGACAAGTATCCGGCTTTCCTTAGCTTTTTTACTTGGTCTTCCGTAACGGAGGAGGCCATCCACTTGCCTCCCACTCTGGACATAGTTGGAGAAGGTTGAGGAAGGAAGAGTGGACTAGGGCGCTGGAGCTTGAGTGCGCGAGAGATGGATTGGCAAAGGAGGAAGAAGGCGTAGTTAAAAAGGTGAATCCTTATCCCTTTATACAAGCGGGTGCGGTTAGGCATCCCCACCTAGCTACCTAATAAAACTCACTTGCCTCCCAAGCGCCGTGGTAAATGGCGCGGTTGGGTTACCCACGTCCGTATTGATGAGTATCCCGTTAAAAGGGGCACACGATCTCTGCTTTGACAAGACGTGCCAAGGAAACCGCCTCGCTAAACATGCTGAGGTGGAACAACGGAAACAATTTATATAAAGAGCTTGGCCGCAGTGTTATGACGCACTGCGGAATACGTCAGCAGAATTGATTTGTGTTAATATTATTCTCTATATGGCAATACGTGGAAACTTATTTTGCAGAGCCGGACACTATTTTTGGTGTTTGTAATCTTCTTGAAGAACTTGGAGGAGGAACCCGCCTTGCAATGCCGAAGACAATCTGTGCGCCGGACTCGTCGTCAATGAAGCCTGGTTCAGGGGCTACTGACGGAGTCCTGGATTAGGGGGTGTTCGGATAGCCGGACTATACCTTCAGCCGGACTCCAGGACTATGAAGATACAAGATTGAAGACTTCGTCCCGTGTCCGGAAGGATCTTTCCTTGGCGTGGAAGGCAAGCTAGGCGTGCGGATATTCAAGATCTCCTACCATTATAACCGACTCTGTGTAACCCTAACCCTATCCGGTGTCTATATAAACCGGAGGGTTGTAGTCCGTAGGACAACCATCATCATACACAATCATACCATAGGCTAGCTTTTAGGGTTTAGCCTCCTTGATCTCGTGGTAGATCTACTCTTGTACTACCCATATCATCAATATTAATCTAGCAGGAGTAGGTTTTTACCTCCATCGAGAGGGCCCGAACCTGGGTAAAATAAAGTGTCCCCTGTCTCCTGTTACCATCCGACCTTGACGCACAGTTCGGGAGCCCCTACCCGAGATCTGCCGGTTTTGACACCGACAAGGAGCTTTTCACATATTGTTCTTCGCTTATGTACTTTTCCGTTGCTACTGTTACAATCACTACAAAACCCAAAAATATTACTTTTGTTACCATTACTGTTACTTCCATATTACTTTGCTACTAAATACTTTGCTGCAGATACTAATTTATCCAGGTGTGGTTGAATTGACAACTCAACTGCTAATACTTGAGAATATTCTTTGGCTCCCCTACTGTCGAATCAATAAATTTGGGTTGAATACTCTACCCTCGAAAACTATTGCGATCCCCTATACTTGTGGGTTATCAAGACTATTTTCTGACGCCGTTGCCGGGGAGCATAGCTCTATTCTTTGAGTCACTTGGGATTTATATCTGCTGGTCACTCTGAAGAACTTGAAAGACGCGAAAACAAAAATTTATCCCTCAACTACGAGGGGAGGTAAGGAACTGCCATCTAGCTCTGCACTTGATTCACCTTCTGTTTTGAGTAAGCTTGCGACAACTAAACCTACTTCTGCTATTAATTCTGATATTTCGCATGTTATTGATGATGCCACTTCTGTGATGCATGATACTTATGATGAAACTACTTCTATGCTTAATACTAATGTGCCACTTGGTGAATTTCTTGATGAACAACTTGCTAGGGCCAGAGAGAATGAAATTAGTGAAACTGATAATATTGATGATAGTGATGATGAAGACTCCCCCCCTAATAAATATGAATTACCTGTTGTGCCTGAGGGCTATGTTATGGATGAAGAAACTAAAAGAGACTTTCTTGCTTGCAATGATAGAAGTGATCTTGAGAAACTATTAGCTAAGCTTAAACAAAATTCTGAATGCTAGAATGAAATATGATCCTGCTTATGCTACTTCACCTATCTTTGTTACTGATAAAGATTATGAATTCTCCATTGATCCTGATATAATTACTTTGGTTGAATCTGATCCTTTTTATGGTTATGAATCTGAAACTGTTGTGGCACATCTTACTAAATTAAATGATATAGCCACCCTGTTCACTGATGATGAGAGAACTCGCTACTTTAATATCCTTAAAATATTTCCGTTCTCATTAAAAGGGTGATGCTAAGATATGGTTTAATTCTCTCGATCCTGGTTGTGTGCGTAGTCCCCAGGATATGATTTATTACTTCTCTGCTAAATATTTCCCCGCTCATAAGAAACAAGTTGCTTTAAGGGAAATATATAATTTTGTGCAACTTGAAGAAGAGAGTCTCCCACAAGCTTGGGGGAGGCTTCTCCAATTACTTAATGCTTTGCCTGATCATCCTCTTAAGAAAAATGAAATACATGATATCTTTTATAATGGACTAACGGATGCTTCTAGAGATTACCTGGATAGTTGTGTTGGTTCTGTTTTCAGGGAAAGAACACCTTATGAAGCTAAAATCCTATTGAATAATATATTGACCAATGAAAATAATTGGACACTTCCTGAACCAACTCCTAAGCCAACTCCGAAGAAAAGGGGTGTTCTATTTCTCAGTCCTGAAGATATGCAAGAGGCAAAGAAATCCATGAAAGAAAAAGGTATAAAGCTAAAGATGTTAAGAACTTACCTCCTATTGAAGAAATACATGGTCTTAATTTACCGCCTGCTGAAGAAATATATGGTCTTAATTCATCACCTGTTGAAGAAACACATGGTCTTGATAACCCGACATAGGTAGTAAAGGTAAATTCCCTCTATAGATATGATAAAGCTGAAATCCCTACTACTAAGTTTGCTAGCCAATGTTTGGATGAGTTTGATAATTTTATGGTTAAGCAAGAATATTTCAATGCTTATTTTGGTAGACAATTAAACAAAAATGCTTATATGATTGAACACTTGGGTGATTATATGTCTAGATTAAAGGTGAACTTAAACTCATCAGTAAACATGCTTCTATGGTTACCACTCAAGTAGAACAAGTACTTAAAGCTCAAAATGATTTGCTCAATGAATTAAATAGTAAGAATAATGATTATGCTGTTAGAGTGGCTACTAGAACTGGTAAAATGACTCAGGAACCTTTGTATCCTGAGGGCCATCCTAAGAGAATCAAGCAGGATTCTTAGAGAAATAATATTGATGCACCTAGTCCTTCTAAAAAGAAGAAAAAGAAAAATGATAGGACCTTGCATGCTTCTAGTGAACCTATTGCTGAACCACCTGAGAATCCAAATGATACTTCTATTTCTGATGCTGAAACACAATCCGGTAATGAACATGAACCTAATGAAAATGTTAATGATGATATTCATGTTGATGCTCGACCTAGCAATGATAATGATGTAGAAATTGAACCTGCTGTTGATGTTGATAATCCACAATCAAAGAATCAATGTTATGATAAGAGAGACTTTGTTGCTAGGAAGCATGGTAAGGAAAGAGAACCTTGGGTTCAGAAACCCGTGCCTTTTCCTCCCAAACCATCCAAGAAAAAGGATGATGAGGATTTTGAGCGCTTTGCTGAAATGATTAGACCTATCTTTTTGCGTATGCGATTAACTGATTTGCTCAAAATGAAACTTTATGCTAAGTATACGAAAGAAATTGTTACTAATAAAAGAAAGGTATCGGAAGCTGAAATTTCCACCATGCTTGCTAATTACACTTTTAAAGGTGGAATACCAAAGAAACTTGGAGATCCAAGAGTACCAACTGTACCATGCTCCATTAAAATAAATTATGTTAAAACTGCTTTGTGTGATCTTGGAGCAGGTGTTAGTGTTATGTCTCTCTCTCTTTGTATCGTAGACTTCATTTGAATAAGTTGACACCTAATGAAATATCTTTGCAAATGGCTGATAAATCAACTGCTATACCTGTCGGTATTTGCGAGGATGTGCCTGTTGTTGTTGCGAACGTTACTATTTTAATGGACTTTGTTATTCTTGATATTCCCGAGGACGATAGTATGTCTATTATTCTTGGAAGACCCATTTTGAATACTGCAGGGGCTGTTATTGATTGCAACAAAGACAATGTCACTTTTCATGTTAATGGTAATGAGCATACGATACACTTTTCGAGGAAACAACCTCAAGTCCACAGTATCAATTCTATTGGAAAAATTCCATCAATTATTTTTGGAGGTTTTGAATTTCCTCTTCCTACTGTTAAGAAGAAATATGATATTCTTATTATTGGGAATGTGCATATCCCCGTTGAGGTAACATAGTGTTATTCGAAATTTCTCCGGTTCCATGTTATTTGGAATGAGTTTGTTAACAAGACTTGATCAACCTTGTTAGTGGATTCCTTTTGATGAGCATGAGATGGATGAAATTAGAAAGCACAACCTTTTGTACCCTCTCTCTACTTTTTGTTATTTAGTTGAAATAAAGTAAAAATAGTATTATTTTTTTCTGTTTTCTGAATTATCCATGCAATAAAAAATACCCCGAAAATAAAAGTTCTCCAAATGCCCTGCCCATTTAATATGATTTTTTCTGGAATATTTGAGAATATCTGGCACTAAGAACATAGCAGGGGGAGCTGGCACCTGGCCACGAGGGTCCAGGGCGCGCCCCCTATCTCATGGGCCCACGGTGGCTCCCCTCCACTTATTCATGCACCCACACACTTCTTCTTCCTCCCAAAAAAATCACCATCCAGCTCAAGCACGAGTTCTAGCTCATTTTGCTACGATTTTCGATCTCCTTGCTCAAAGCACCTCTCACGAAACTTCTTGGGGGGGGGGGTTGTTCCTTGGTATGTGACTCCTCCATTGGTCCAATTATTTTTTGTTCTAGTGCTTTATTCATTGCAAATTTGTGTTGCCTAGGTGACCATGTTCTTGAGCTTGCATGTCAAATTTATATGGTTCAAAGTAGTTCTAATGCAGGATATAGGACTTAGGCACTTGTAGGAGTAGTTTCTATCAATTTTGTTGAGCTTGATTTACTTTTGTTTGAAGTTACTAAAATTTTCAGGAACTTTTCAGAGGAAGAAATATGTTTAGGAAAATGTACCAAGGTGGTCCTTCAAGGAAGCAAGGACCCAGGCTTGCAATGCGCGATGCTGATGATGAACCACCAAGAAATGCTTCAATACGGGCTTGTGAATGGCCTTCAGAAGACTTTATGGATCGAGCAGGAATCAAGGAAGAATTTAACGCATATTTGTGTAACGCTAATCTTGTGAGCTTCGAGGCAGAAAAGTACCGTCAGTACCACTATCTCAGTAGTTCCTTTGTTGGGAGGTTTATCTTCACGTAATTCTCAAACTGTCCTGTTTGATCTTTATGAAAATTCTTATACTATGGACTCAGAGGATTTTACCACCGCTTGCAAACTTCCACAATGGGGTAGTACTAGTGAACCTCGCAAATCTGAGTTTAGAGATTTTCTTGCTAGTATAACTGTGGGGGAATCTAGAGACATAGCACAAGCTACCATAGGGAGCATTCATTTTCCTGCTATACATTATTTTGCTCTCTTCATAGGTAGGTGCATAAATGGTAAGGATGAAGCATGTCACATGTGTTTCCCTGGCCTCAGTATTCTTAGAGTGCTGTGTTAGGAGCTAAATCATATAATTTGGGAGCCATTGTTGCACATAGGTTGCATCATAATAGATTTAATGGAGATTTCTTTGGCGGAATTTATGCAACCCGCTTAGCTGATTTTCTTTATGTAACCATATGAGATGATGATATTGAGTTGCCTCCTACTTATCTAGACTTTAATGCTATGGTTCACCATCAGATTGTCGAGAGGAATGAACCACCTCTCCAGTACCGACTAATCTTTGACAGGCGTCACACCGTCAATATTGTTCTCCCTGTCCCTACTCTCTTTGACTTTCAGGCAAAGGGGAAACATTTCATAACCATGGAGGAGGCAAATGAGTACGAAAAGAGGACGAGGGCAGATCGCCTCCAAGCTGCAGCCCACGATGCAATAGCCGTTGCATCTCAGTACGACCCCAACTATAACTTTGGATATCCGCCAGGCCATCCGTGGCAATAAACCAACTTAGGCCAAAAGCCTAAGCTTGGGGGAGTACGTATTTCTCACCGACATTACATTTATGTTTACAGACTCATTACTAGTTGTCGGTGCTCATACTTTTTCATTGTAATATCCATGCTGGTTTATTTTCCTTTTTATGCTTTCTTCTTGTGTGTTTGAAAAATCTTAAGAAAAAATCCAAAAAAATTAGTTGTAGCTTTTAGCTAGTTTACTTTTCTTGATGTAGTAATAATTAAAAGAAAACCCAAAAAAATTCATGTTCTTCTTTTACTTGTTGGGAGCTTTCCCATGTAAATAGTTTTATTTCGTTTCTTTTCTTTGGGGGTCGATAGGATAAGACCATGATTAAATTGTTGAAGTGGCTCTTATATGCATTATTGTTGATTTAACCAAGAGCCCATATTATCTTGTCTTCTCCTGTTTATTGAATGCTCGCAGATTCCTGCTTAGTCCAATGCACGTGCACTGTTATTATTATTCACATCGTTCGGTCATGCAAGTGAAAGGCAATTATGACAATATAAGATGGACTAATTGAGATGAGAGAAGCTGGTATGAACTCAACCTCTCTTGTTTCTGTAAATATGATTAGTTCATCGTTCCTGATTTAGCTTATTATGAATAAACATGTTTGTAATGACAATTAGAGATTATAGTTGCTTATGCCATGCTTAATTAGCTAGGAGTTTATAATGGTTTACCTGTCGTGCCAACATGCTATTAAAATGGTTGTGATGTGGTATGATAGGGTGGTATCCTCCTTTGAATGATTCAAGTGACTTGACTTGGCACATGTTCACACATGTAGTTGAAACAAAATCGACGTAACCTTCATGATATTTATGTTCATGGTGGATTATATCCTACTCATGCTTGCCCTCAGTGTATATTGATTTTAATGCATGTTCATGACTGTTGTCGCTCTCTAGTTGGTCGCTTCCCAGTCTTTTGCTAGCCTTCACTTGTACTAAGTGGGAATACTGCTTGTGCATCCAATCCCTTAAACCCCAAAGTTATTCCATATGAGTCCCCCAGTACCTTCCTATATGCGGTATCTACCTGCCGTTCCAAGTAAATTTGTATGTGCCAAACTCTAAACCTTCAAATGAAATTCTGTTTTGCATGCTTGAATAGCTCATGTATCAACTAGGGTTGTTTGTATCTTCCATGCTAGGCGGGTTATTCTCAAGAGGAGTGGACTCCGCTCCTCACTCACGAGAAAATGGCTGGTCACCGGGATGGCCAGTCCCATGCTTTATGCAAACCAAATCAAAATAATTGCAAACAAAACTCCCCCGGGACTGTTGTTAGTTGGAGGCACTCGTTGTTTCGAGCAAGCCATGGATTGATGCTTGTTGGTGGAGGGGGAGTATAAACTTTACCATTCTGTTTGGGAACCGCCTATAACTTTACCATTCTGTTGTTACCATTATTTATCTCTGCTTTCAAAATCGAGCTCTGGCACCTCTACAAATCCCTGCTTCCCTCTGCGAAGGGCCTATCTATTTACTTTCATGTTGAGTCATCACCCTCTCATTAAAAAGCACCAGCTGGAGAGCACCACTGTCATTTGTAACCATTACTATTAATTTATATTAGGTATGACTATGACTGGATCTCTTTTACCATGAATTACAATGTTTAGTCAGTCCTTGATCTTTAAAGGTGCTCTGCATTTATGTTTTGCGGTCTCAGAAAGGGCTAGCGAGATACCATCTTGTTATATCATATCATGATTGTTTTGAGAAAGTGTTGTCATCCGAGATTTATTATTATTGCTCGCTAGTTGATTATGCCATTGATATGAGTAAACAGGAGACCTAAGAGTTATTGTGAATGTGGTTACTCATAATCTTTGCTGAAAACTTGAATGCTGGCTTTACATATTTACAACAACAAGAGCAAACAGAGTTTTTAAAAGTTTTTCTTTATCACTTTCAGTTTATCAACTGAATTGCTTGAGGACAAGCAAAGGTTTAAGCTTGGGGGAGTTGATACGTCTCCGTCGTATCTACTTTTCCAAATACTTTTGCCCTTGTTTTCGACTCCAACTTGCATGATTTGAATGGAACTAACCCGGACTGACGTTGTTTTTAGCAGAATTGCCATGGTGTTATTTATGTGCAGAAACAAAAGTTCTCGGAATGACCTGAAACTCCACGGAACTTATTTTCGGAAAATATTAAAAATATTGGTGAAGGAATCAAGGCCAGGGGGCCCACCACCTGTCCACGAGGGTGGGGGTGCGCCTGTCCCCCTGGGAGCACCCCCTTGCCTCATGGGCCCCCTGGAGCTCCACCGACCTCAACTCCAACTCCATATATTCGTGTTATGGGAGAAAAATCAGAGAGAAGGATTCATCGCGTTTTACGATACGGAGCCGCCGCCAAGCCCTAAAATCTCTCGGGAGGGCTGATCTGGAGTCCGTTCGGGGCTCCGGGGAGGGGAATCCGTCGCTGTCGTCATCATCGAGCATCCTCCGTTACCAATTTCATGATGCTCACCGCCATGCGTGAGTAATTCCATCGTAGGCTTGCTGGACGGTGATGGGTTGGATGAGATTTATCATGTAATCGAGTTAGTTTTGTTAGGGTTTGATCCCTAGTATCCACTATGTTCTGAGATTGATGTTGCTATGACTTTGCTATGCTTAATGATTGTCACTAGGGCCCGAGTGCCATGATTCCAGATCTGAACCTATTATGTTTTCAAGAATATATGTGAGTTCTTGATCCTATCTTGCAAGTCTATAGTCACCTACTATGTGTTATGATCCAGCAACCCCGAAGTGACAATAATCGGGACCACTCCCGGTGATGACCATAGTTTGAGGAGTTCATGTATTCACTATGTGTTAATGCTTTGGTCCGGTACTCTATTAAAAGGAGGCCTTAATATCCCTTAGTTTCCATTAGGACCCCGCTGCCACGGGAGGGTAGGACAAAAGATGTCATGCAAGTTCTTTTCCATAAGCATGTATGACTATATTCGGAATACATGACTACATTACATTGATGAATTGGAGCTAGTACTGTGTCACCCTATGTTATGACTGTTACATGATGAACCGCATCCGACATAATTCTCCATCACCGATCCAATGCATATGAGCTTTTCACATATTGTTCTTCGCTTATTTACTTTTCCGTTGCTACTGTTACAATCACTACAAAACCCAAAAATATTACTTTTCTTACCATTACCGGTATTTCCATATTACTTTGCTACTAAATACTTTGCTGCAGATACTAATTTATCCAGGTGTGGTTGAATTGACAACTCAACTGCTAATACTTGAGAATATTCTTTGGCTCCCCTTGTGTCGAATCAATAAATTTGGGTTGAATACTCTACCCTCGAAAACTGTTGCGATCCCCTATACTTGTGGGTTATCACGATGACAGCTACCTATTCGGACGTGACAAACTTCACACCCAGGCCGATAACCACAGACGGACTTCATCGGAGGTGCGCCGTGACGCGGCCCGCTATAGAGGCACCGCATACCCTCTCTACTTCACAGATGAGGTGCTGGATCACGAATTCCCCGAGGGTTTCAAGCCTGTCAATATTGAATCATACGACGCAACAACCGATCCCGCAGTGTGGATCGAAGATTTTATTCTCCACATCCACATGGCCCGAGGAGATGACCTCCACGCTATCAAATACCTCCCATTAAAGCTCAAAGGACCAGCTCGACACTGGCTAAATAGTCTGCCTGAGATGTCCATCGGCAGCTGGGAGGACTTGGAAGAAGCCTTCCTCGACAACTTCCAAGGTACATATGTCCGGCAACCCGATGCAGTTGACTTAAGCCACATAGTTCAACAATCTGGAGAATCAGCCAGAAAATTATGGACTAGGTTCCTATCCAAAAAGAACCAGATCATTGACTGCCCGGATGCTGAAGCCCTAGCGGCCTTTAAACACAGCATCTGTGACGAATGGCTAGCACACCACCTCGGCCAAGAAAAGCCGAGGTCCATGGCAGCCCTCACGACACTTATGACACGATTTTGCGCGGGAGAGGATACTTGGCTGGCTTGCAGTACAAACACAGCCAACGAAGCAGGCCCCTCCGAGGCCAGAAATAGCATCGGCAAGCTTCGGCGCAACAGACACAAACGCCGAAGTAATGGCGATAACATCGATGACACTACAGTTCACGCTGGATTCAGTGGCGCCAAGTGTGGCCAACGAAAGAAGCCCTATAAAAGGAACGGCGGAGGACCATCCAGCTTGGACCGCATACTCGATCGTCCGTGCCAGATACATGGCACCCCAGACAAACCGGCCAACCATACTAACAGAGATTGTCGGGTCTTTAAGCAAGCCAATAGGGTAAATAGCGGAAACAAGGAAGAGGAATCACAGAGTGAGGACGATGACGAGGAGCCCCGGCAGCCGAACACTGGGGGCAGAAGAAATTCCCGCCTCAAGTCAAAATGGTGCACATGATATATGCGACACACATCCCCAAAAGTGCGGACTGGGGTGCCATGTATTTTGGGGCGACTGGCTCTATCGCATACTCAGGGACGTCTATGCGATAGAGCCAGTCGCCCCAAAATTCAACCCATGGTCATCATTCCCGATCACCTTTAGTCGTCGAGATCATCCAACTAGTATTCGAAATGGCGGTTCGGCCACATTGGTACTCGACCCGATTATCGACGGGTTTCACATGACACGAGTCCTAATGGACGGTGGCAGCAGCCTCAACCTGCTCTATCAGGATACAGTACGCAAAATGGGCATTAATCCCTCATGAGTCAAGCCCATGATAACTACCTTTAAAGAAGTCATACCAGGCGTAGAGGCCCATTGTACGGGCTCAATCACGCTAGAGGTGGTCTTTGGTTCCCCGGATAAATTCCGAAGCAAAGAGATAATAATTGATATCGTCCCCTTCCCCAGCGGCTACCACGCACTGCTCGGACGAACAACATTTGCTAGATTCAACGCGGTGTCACATTATGCTTATCTCAAGATCAAGATGCTTGGTCCACGCGGCATCATTACAGTAAATGGAAACACGGAATGTTCCCTCCGTACAGAGGAGCACACCGCAGCCCTAGCAACAAAAGTACAGAGCGGCCTTCAAAAGCGGCACCGTAATCCGGCCGCCGAGCCCCCGGACATCGTTAAGAAGGTCTGGACTACACTGCAACAGGGCAGCTCGGTTGGTCAAGAGCTGAATTAATAATTCAGCCTCCGTCCCAACCCCGATGAGGAAATGGCATTCGTACCGCGCGCACATAATTACGCACTCAAAACCCCACGGGTACCGATGGAGGCATAACTCGCTCGCGATCAACAGTGCGGCTGGACCGACCCTGGGATTCGCACACCTTTACTTTTTCTCTTTATTACGGGTTTTTTTCTCTTTTCGAGGTCTATGCGGACGACCCGCTTGCGGAACACACCAAGGAGGCGAGGAGCTCTGGCGTACAAGGGAATCCCCAGGTGGTCTCTATCAAACGATTGCCATACCTGTTTTACATACCCGCATGCAGCTCGCCATTGGTTGCGGCATGTTAAATAGCTTTACTTGCTTATCGCATTACTTGCACAAAGTACGCCTCGACGTACTAATTACATCACAATAGTGAATACATGGTGAGGTCAGCTTATTACTTAATTTTCCTGTTTCCTCACCTTTGTATACTAGTAATTTGCACGTGCTTTGCACGTCAGATTATTATTTATAATCACAATACTAAATTATTAAATTTTAAGCACTCATGTTTTGATAAAATTATCATGTAATTTTGAAAAGGATATTTCTGCTTTCTCGTGGAAACTTTTTTTGCTCTTAACTTCAAATCACTGTAGCACAAATATTAGTTCTAATAACATCTTATATTATGCGTTTGAGTGAGTTATTTTTAAAATTCAAACTTGAAATATAGGGAAAATTTGTTTGATGTAATTAATTCACCTTTTCACACCTTTAAGTCAGAAATTTCTCATAAATTTTATTTCATTCTTGTTTCCTTGACCTCACGGTGTTTTAAGTAAACTAACATCATGTAAGAAAACTAAATCTAAATTTTCTACAGCTGTTTGAACATTTCTTTCAAAAGCTAGCAATATTATTATGTGCTGCTATTTTCTACGGTGTACTACTTTTGAAAAATAAAAATGATTGCGTCTGTGCATTCAACAGTAAACTGCTATTGTGGTACTGTTGTCAGCTAGCTAGTCTCTAGATGGACACATGTCTAGATACTTCCAGCCTGTACTGGCCTGTACTACATGGCCAACTTACGATGTAAAGTTAGGACGTCACGTGGAAGTTCTGAACCGAATGTCACATCACATCACTCATGGGAGGAGGATGCTGCCCCGCTGCAAATCCCTGTGATACTGACCATCGGATTGCCATATCTAACGGCACATGTGAGGCCACGTTTCCTCATATTGGAATCAATTAATTACAGCCGTCCGATTGTAAAGATCCAACGGCTCCTATGCCATATTACTCATACAGTATAGAGTAGTATAGATATAGATATAGATATTGCTTATCGCACGCGTACACCATTGTACGTGTCATTACGCGAGGGGCTTCATCACACCCCACATTACGGCAATAAAAGTCCGAACACTTTTACAGTATAGTTCGGCACTCCGAACTTATAGCATTATATGCATCGGCTCCGAATCATGTTTTTGTTCAATAGTTGGGTTGCCCGGCTCCTGTGCTTCCAGCTTACGTTCTGTTATATCGGCTAGGGTAGTAAAGGGAGAACTACTGCGATTTTGTCCCGGTTCTTCCGGACGAGCACCTCAGTAGAGAAAGTCGAAAACTGACTGTCATGATGCGGCGAGAGCTGGTCAGCTGTTCGAGAGGTCCCAAATCGTTAGAGATTTTTTTACGCTTCTCGCGAAGAATCGGTTCCCCCGGTTAGGCGTGTACAATGCCCCTAGTTCGGCCTTCCAAATACCAGGGGCTTCGCCGACTTTCTTAATTGTCAAACTCCTATGGCTAAGTAAGGGCGGTAAAGGCCGCATAGTCTGATTGCCTTGTTTGTAGCGCTAAACACCTCCTTTAAGGACCAGAATGTGGAGTAAAGAATGTTTACATTTATACCAAACACCCCTGTACTATCTACGTGGGGCAGAAGTTGACGACTGGTCAATCCTCAGATTTCATAAACGGCCACACAGGAGGTAAAATATAAATCGCAAGCATTATAATACATAACATCATTGTTCCATATTACAGGACAGGATAATACAAATGTTCTCATGGGAATATGACATCCTTCGAACATTGCTCCGCCACAAGGCGGGACCCCTCCAGGACACCATCAAACAGAGCTCGGGTCGACGATGCTCCTTGCCCTCCGGTGGTCCCTCGGTCATTAGCTTCTTGGCATCCAGCTTTGCCCAATGCGTCTTGACGCGGGCAAAGGCCATACGCGCACCTTCAATACAGGCTGACCGCTTCACGGGTTCGAGCCGTGGACAGGCACTTACAAGCCGCCTAACATGACCGAAGTAGTTGCCAGGTACAGGCTCGGGAGGCCACAGCCGGACTATCAGGTCCTTCATGGCTAGCTCTGCCGACCTGTGCAGCTCGACCAACTACTTTAGCTGGTCGCTGAAGGGTACCGGATGTTCGGGTCCAAGATATTGGGACAAAAATAGCTTCTCTGTAGACATCCCTTCTTCGGCTCTATAATACTCGGTAGCATCTAATACGCTTTGCGGCAGATCCGTAAACGCCCCTGGAAAACCCAAATTCGGATAAGTACAAGGAACGTTTCTTTATATACTTGCTTGGCACGGTGAAAGACTTACCCGCCGCAATCTCCTTGGCTGCCTGAATTTCCTGGAGGGCGTTCTGGGCTTCGGCTCGTGCATCCTGTGCGCTTTGGCGGACCTTCACCACTTAGGACTCTTGCGCCTTACAATCGCGCTCCAAGGACTCAGATCTCTCGATCGCGCCCTAGAGCTATTGTTGCGCCTTGCCCACCTGGGCCTCGTGCTTCTCGCGTGCGGCGCACTCCTTGGCCGCTTTGTCCTCTGCCTCGGCTAACGCCTTTTTGAGGGCCACCACCTCAGTCATGGCCCCTAAGAAAGTTCATGACACTTTAGTCAGCTTGAACAAATTACTCTTCAATATACACACAGGTTACTGCATACCTTTGCTATCTTGCAGCTGCTTCTTCACGCGCCGAGCTCTTCCTCGGCCCGCTCCAGTTTCTGCTTCAGTCCAGAGACCTCCGCCGTTTGAGCGGTAGCAGCACACAACGAGGCATGCTTATTCACATAGACACTTTATGTTAGACTCCTGCAAAAATTAATTTTGATCCTCTGTTCGGCTTTTCTTTCCGGACACCGAACAGAGCATCAGGGGCTACTGTCTACGCTGTGATATTCTTCTTACAATCATGTGCTCACCTGAAAGCCTGCTAGAAGGCTAGCACAGGCTTTGGTCAGCCTGTTTTTGATGGACCGAACCTTTTCAACCACCATACCCATATGGGCACGGTGCTCATCCACGATGGAGGCACCTTGCAGCGCTTCTAGTAGATGATTCGGCGCCTCTGGTTGGACAGAGGACACTGGTAGCACGCCCCCTCCTTTCGGGAAGGGCCGTTTGCCAGATTCCGGAGCTGTGTAGGTCTCCAGAATAGAATCCAGCTGGGGGTCGACTAGAACTTGGCCCGCACCGTCCGTCTTCGTAGGGGCTTTTTGCCCCATGTATCCGGCGCTTCGGGAGTCATCCTGGGGCGCCGCCCTGATGATCTCCGGAGTCTTCCCCCGGTCCAAGGAGGCCCTTCGAGACGCCTCCTTGTCTTCACCCTTGGCCAAGGGGGAGTAAGCGGGCGGCGGTGACATGCTGGCCCTCTCCTTTGGGTCCAGCAAACCTTCTGATGAATATAGCGGAGAGTTGTCCCGAGCCGGACTGCAATAACACGACTTAAACATTGCAAGGCAGAAAGGACGAACGTTCAGGCACGCGTAAGGATTCTTGATACTTACGATTTAGCTCGAGGCTTGGCCAGGGAAGGACGCTCCGGACTGCTATCGACATCCCACACGGAGTTATCCGCGGGGGAGCCTTTTCCCCTTTTGGGCGCTTTTGCCTCCAGGTTCTTGGAGGCCGCCCTCTTTTTCCTCCTCGCTTCAGGTGGGGAGTCATCTTCTTCTTCTTCCTCCTCTTCATCGTCGTCTTTGGCAGACGAAGAGTGAGTCTCATCTTCGGACATTGCGTCCGAAGCTCCTTTCCGGCGAAGGCCACTCCTGGTCCCCTTGGCCGCTTTCCTGGCCTTCTTCTCCGGCATGTCATAAGGCGCCGGAAACAACATCTTTGTTAGAAGTGGGAATTCTTGCTCCTCAGGAAGTGGAGCTGGATAGTTAATCTGCCCCGCCACCTCGATCCAGGCCTGGCAAAGTGGGTAGAAGAGCTTAGAATCCATCCTCAAAATATGCCGGTGAAGGGTATACCTTGAAAACATTAAAATACTTATCGAATTGGCCTGGCGCTTTAAGCTAAGCCCGCGATCTTCAGTTGTGGGCAGTGGTGTCTCGCCAGCCTTGAAGAGCGCTTTCAAGATACCTTCGTGCGTTGCGACGGAGAGCTCCAGCAGCGTCTGGTGCTTGGCTGGGCCGTACTCCCACAAATAGCAAGTCTGGTGTTGGCACGGAAGGATCCGGTGAATGAGCATAACCTGGATCACATTCACAAGCTTGATCTTCTTGGTTATCATGTTCTGGACGCATGTCTGAAGCCTAGTTATCTCGTTCGAAGATCCCCAGGTCAGGCCCTTCTCTTGCCAGGAAGTGAGCCGCATCGAAACTCCGGATCAGAATTCGGGGGCTGCTACCCAATCGGTGTCACGTGGCTCGGTGATGTAAAACCACCCCGATTGCCATCCCTTCACTGTCTCCGCGAAGGAGCCTTCGGGCCAGGTGACATCGGGCATCTTGCCCACCATGGCGCCTCCGCACTCTGCTTGTTGACCGCTCACCAACTTCAGTTTCACATTGAAGATCTTCAGCCATAGGTCGAAGTGAGGTGGGATGGGGAGAAAGGCCTCGCACACGACGATAAATGCCGAGATATTGAGGATAAAGTTGGGGGCCAGATCGTGGAAGTCCAACCCATAGTAAAACATCAATCCATGGACAAATGGATGAAGAGGGAATCCCAGCCCGCGGACAAAGTGTGTGGGAAACACAACCTTCTCATGGGGCTCGGGGGTAGGGATGGTTTGCCCTTTTGCCGGGAGTCGGTGAGCAATATCCTTGGCTAATTATCCGGACTCCCGGAGCTCCATGATTTCCTTCTTCTTGACGGAGGAGGGCCATCCACTTTCCTCCAGCTCCGGATCCGGACATGTTTGGAGTGCCTTCTTGAACGAGGAAAAGCTAAACCTTGGGCGCTGGAGCTCAAGGACCGAAGGACTGAAGGAGAGAAAGAGTGTGGGTAAAGGGAGAGAGTCCTTATCCCCTTATAAAGGTAGCAAATATCAAGCGCCTCCCCACTCACCCTAAAAACTCGCCTATTCCCATGGGATGTATAAACGACAAGGTTGGATTACCCATGCCCGCATTGATGAGAATCCCGCGATAAGGGGACACGACCTCTGCTTTGACAAGACGTGCCAATGGCAACTGCGTCTCAAAAACGTGGAGCGGCAGACCAAAAACGGTTCGAAACTATGACCGGACAGACATGATGTCGTGTTATAAAAAAGCTGTCAGCGGATAGAACTCGTGTAAAAATATATATTCTCTCTGCGGTTATGTATGGTGTGTATGTGGTAGGTCCGGATACTATCATTGCATCTGAAGACTATCTTGGAGTTCGAAAAGGGGAACCCGCCTTCCAATGCCGGAGACAATTTTCGCGTCGGACTCATCGTCATTGAAGCCAGGTTCAGGGGCTACTGAGGGAGTCCTGGACTAAGGGGTCCTCGGGTGTCCGGCCTGTTATCCATTGGGCCGGACTGCTGGGCCATGAAGACATGAAGGCCGAAGAGTGCACCCGTGTCCGGATTGGACTCCACTTGGCGTGGAAGGCAAGCTTGGCGACCGATGATGAAGATTCCTTCTTATGTAACCGACTCCATCTAAACCCTTGATCCCCCCCCCCAGTGTCTATATAAACCGGAGGGGTTAGTCCGGAAAGGACACACACATTACCATAGTCATATAGGCTAGACTTCTAGGGTTTTGCCACTACGATCTCGTGGTAGATCAACTCTTGTAATACTCATATTCAAGAAGATCAATCAAGCAGGAAGTAGGGTATTACCTCCATAGAGAGGGCCCGAACCTGGGTAAACATCGTGTCCCCCGTCTCCTGTTACCATCGCTCCTAGATGCACAGTTCGGGACCTCCTACCCGAGATCCGCCGGTTTTGACACTGACAGTGGCCCTGTTGAAGAGGATCCAATTCCTCCTCCAGGGGTGGACCCACATCCAGTTTCACAGCATGCTAATGATTTCCCTGGGTTCCAACCTTTGCCATTAAATAATGATCAAGTTAACAATGCTGAATGGGATGAGTGGGATGAGCAGGAGGAAAATGACCACTGGGCTTTTCCACGGCCAAATCCTCCTGCACCTATGCAACAACAGTTGGAGATACCTATGTTACCTGAAGATGGTGCTCCGAATAGTAGCATCACAACCACTGTTTCTCTGTCTGATGGACTTCTTTCTCTCACACACTCTGCTAGTGAGGAGTTGAATCAGGGTGCTCAGGCACCCCTTTTGGGCATGGGACCGCACAACATTGCGTTAGCTTACCAGGCAAACCCAGAGGAGGTTGATCCAGGTCTTGCTGCCATTGGGGAGGAAAATTTAATCATGCAAGTGCCAGACCCTCAGCCCTTGGAGATTCAGGCTCCTCCACCTGTCTTGCAGGATCAGGTTGCACCTATGGTTCAACCCCAAGCTATTGAGCAAGTCCATATGTCTGCTTCTGAGGAGAATACTAGTCAGAACACCATTGGTAATATCAATCTAGTGGCTGGAAGTTCTGCAGCACAAGACTTTGCTTTAGAAGGAGCTGCTGATAGTGAGAAAGACAATATTGCAGTAAAGTGCTCTGAGAATGTTGTTTCTAGGAAGGAAATGTACATGTCTGCTCTTAAAGGAAAGGAGAATGTCCCAATTGATCCTTCAGATGGTAATAAGAAAGGTACTTTTTGGACCTCATTCTGCCCCTTGTTCTCCAAATGCTATGGCTATTATTGATGTACAAAAAAATGTTGAATCACATGCTAAGGATATTATTGATGGTTCTCATTTGATCTCCGAAAAAGGTTTGGACTTGTGGATCCAGCATTTTGCTCCAGCCACTCAGGGGGCAGTCAACACTTTTAAGATTGATATTCCAGTAAGTTGGTTCAACTTCATAATCCATCTTTTTTTAACTCTGACAAGTTTGGCTAGATTATGAAATTGCTCATATCTGAACTATGGACTTTGTTGACTGCCAACTGCTCTTCTGAAGAAACTATTTCATTTCACATACCTGATAACTGCTCCACTTCACAGGCTCCAAGTTGTAAGGACATTCTGTAGGGAATTGGAAAGGAGAATGAGGGAATTAGCACAGCTACTCATTCTTCTAGTGGCATTGGGAGACCACTCTAGCAGGTGTCCCCAAATAAAGTAATCATTCTGCCACTTGGTAGGCAGTTTCAAGGAAGAGAAGGAAGAAAGAACCTCTTGTAGAAACTGAGGTAAGAAGAAGTGACAGGGTTAAAAAAGATAACAATGGTTATTGGAGGAAATCTTGTGCTGTTCAAACTTGTCTACCTTCTAATGCTATGCCTCCAACAATTCCTAATAAAACTGTCAAAAATCTGACAAAGAGTTTCTGCAAGGTCTCTGAGGAGGAAGCACTTGAGAAGTTGTCCAAGAAACTCAAAAAAAGGAACAGGAGTAGATGGCTAAGGTCCCCAAGGCCACTCGAGATGCTGATAACCCAAATGTTGTGTAGTCATGATTGCACAACACAATCCAAGCCCACAAGACAACTTCTCTACTTTCACATCTTCCTGCAAAATCATTGTAGGATGGCAGTGGCTAATTCTGGTTCTATACGTAATATAAATGGTTTTGGTACTCTATGCCTCTTTTGGGTTAGTAGTGGGAGATCTTGTCCACTTTATGTGTGTACCCAAGACTGTGGGATGTGGGTTAAGTGGGACAAATGTATTTTGATACTCTTGGAAAGTGCTTATGTCCATGCATATGATTGTTTTGCTCTTAATGGGTTGAGAAAGGAAGTTTCTGCTGGGTATGTTCAGTTAACTAATACAGGGATGAACACCAGGGGATGGTGCTTGGTGTTTAACTTCAATCTGATTATATGTGTTAATGAATAACAACAGATCATGGAACATACTTAACTGGAATGTCAGGGGTATTAATTCCACAGATAAATGGTTGGCCATAAGAAAAAAAATTGAGGAGAGTGCAGCCTGTATTGTTTGCATTCAGGAAACTAAAAGAGCATTTTTTTGATCTTGCCTACATACACAATTTCTGCCTCCAAAGATTTAACAAGTTTGAATTCCTGCCCTCAGTTGGGGCCTCTGGTGGTATTTTGACAGCATGGAATGGCTCCCTTTTCAATGGTGAAATGATATTTCAAAACAAATTCTCTCTCACAATTCAGTTTACCTGCAATGCCTCTCATCACTCCTGGATACTAACTAATATTTATGGCCCTTGCAACCATAAAGATAAGCTAGAATTCATTGATTGCTTAAATTCTATTCAAATGGATAATGAGGCTAAATGGATTATCATGGGAGATTTTAATTTTATAAGATCTCTAGATGACAGAAATAACCCGGAGGGGATATCAATCAAATGCTTTTGTTCAATGAGGCTATTAGTAATCTAGGGTTGGTAGAGCTGCCCTTATAAGGTAGACAATATAGTTGGAATAACATGAAGGAAAGCCCACTCCTGGAAAAGCTGGATTGGATTTTTACATCTGCAGCTTGGATGACATCATTCCCTGACTCTACTGCACTTCCACTAGCCAAACCAATTTCTGTTCACATTCCATGTATGATCAAAATTGGAACAAGTATTCCCTAGTATAAGGTATTCAGGTTTGAAAATTACTAGCTGAAACACAGCTCATTCAAGGAAATTGTTCAGGCCGCTTGGAATATTCCAGTGGCTTTCTCTGATCCTACTAAGAGGATTAATGCCAAATTTAAAAATTTGAGAAGAGCACTGAAACTATGGGCCAAGAGCCTCTCTTGTTTGAAAAAGCAGATTGATGAGCTAAATGCTTGTATTTTTCTTTGGGACATGATTGAGGACTATAGAGATCTAACACTATTTGAGGCAAATTGCAGGATTTTGTTAAAAGAATATTTATTGGTGGTGCTTAATAATCAGAAGATTTACTGGAAACAAAGGGGGGAAATTAAAGGTGTCAAGTTTGGTGATGGGAACACTAAATTCTTCCACACTAAGGCATAAATAAATCATAGACATAACAAGATTGCAATGCTGATAAATGAAGATCAAGTGGAAGTCTCTGACCATGATGGTAAAGCTGCTATTCTTTGGGAGGCTTTTAAAAAAAGACTTGGACAGTCAAGTGGGCACAATATGCATTTTGACTTGCATGACTTATATGAGAACAAAATTGATCCTCAAACTTTTCAAGATCTTGAAAGGCCTTTCACACAGGAGGAAATTGATGATGTAGTGAAAAACCTGCCAATTTATAAATCTCTGGGTCTAGATGGCTTCAACAATGAATTCATTAAAGCTTGCTGGGACATTATTAAGGAGGATACTACTGCACTCATCATGGCTTTTCATGCTGGCACTGTGAATCTTGAGAGCATCAATACCTCCTTCATCACCTTAATTCCAAAAAAGGAAGTACCTCTCTCACCTGATGATTTCATACCTATTTCTTTGCTGAATGGAATTATGAAAATCATTACTAAACTATTAGCCAACAGACTTTAGGGAGTGATACTGCAGATGGTACATATCAATCGGTATGGTTTTCTAAAGAACATGATGATACAAGATTGTCTAGGTTGGGCATATGAATATATTCACAAGTGTCACAAATCAAGAGAGGATATTTAGTGATCAAGCTAGACTTTCAAAAAAGCTTTTGACACTACTGAACATCAGGCTATCATTGATATATTCAGAGCAAAAGGTTTTGGGGAGAAGTGGATCTCATGGATGAATATTATTTTCACATCTGCATCTTCTGCTGTAATGTTTAATGGAGTCCCTGGGAAGAAATTTTACTACAAAAGAGGGGTCAGACAAGGTGATCCTTACTCACCTTTGATTTTTGTTCTAGCTGCTGATCTTCTTTAGTCCATCCTTAATAAGGCTATGAGATTGGGGATTATAACTCCTCCTCCACAAGTCAACTCTTACCCTGACTTTCTAATAGTGCAATATGCTGATGACACCCTGGTCTTTATGACAGCTAATGCCAGAGAGCTCATTTGTCTTAAATCACTTCTCAATACTTTTGCTTCAGCCACTGGATCAAAGGTAAATTATGGTAAATCAATCATGGTGCCATCAACATTGCAGAGGACAGAGTTGATATCTTCACTAATACTTTGCAATGCTCTAGAGGTCAATTCCCTTTCACATACTTGGGATTGCCTCTGGGAATTTATAAACCAACTATGGAACAATGTCTGCCACTAGTTCAAAGAATTGCCAAAAGACTTGCTGGACTTTCTACATTCATGACTCAAGCAGGAAGATTACTATTGGTAAAAATCAGTTCTTGCTTCATTAAACATTTTCTTCATGTGCTGCCTGGATGTTCCTGTTACTATCAAGCAACAGATCATTAAGTATTTGAGACATTGTCTGTGGAGGAGCCCTGGTTTGGAGGATAAGAGACCAGCACTAGTGGCATGGAAAACTGTTTGTAGACCCAAGAGTCAAGGAGGTTTAGGTGTCATGGATATATTAAAACACAACAAGACTTTGCTCATGAAAAATCTTCATAAGTTTTTTAATAGACATTATATTCCTTGAGTAAATCTTATTTGGGAGACATACTATAGTACTGGGAACCTGCTAGGAGAAAGCAGGGAGGGATCATTCTTGTGGAAATCAAATTTAGCTCTCATTGATCCCTACAAAGCAATTGCTAGATGTAATGTGGGAGATGGTCAAAGTGCTCTGTTTTTGGATGATTGTTGGCATGATTTTATCTTGAAATACAAATTTCACCACCTCATTACTTTTGGCAGAGATACATCTAGCACTGTAAATCAACTAATCCATACTGAGTACCTCCAAGACTTATTTCACCTGCCATTGACTACTCAAGCATATGAGGAATTTCTTGAAATGGAAGATATTTGCATCTCTTTGAGAAACTCATATCACCTGCAGTTGAGGGACACATGGAGCTATATGTGGGGCAATGAATCCTACTCTTTAATAAAAGCTTATAAGGTGTTAATTGGATATAAGCCAACTCCACCTAATTTCAGTTGGATATGGAAGAGCTCATGTCAACCTAAACACAAAATTTTCTTCTGGCAACTGTGCATGACAGAGTCAACACTAGGAATCTGCTAAGAAGAAAGAACTTTGAGTTGGAGGACTATAACTGTGCTGTTAGGGATTGTCAACAGGAAGAGACTTTGCATCATATTTTTTGGAGTTGTCCTTTTGCAGCTCAATGTTGGGATTACATTTGCCCAAACAGAGTCAGCAACTTATCAGTTTTGGAAGCATTTCAAGACCTTAAAGACAAACTACATCTTCCTTTCTTCATGGAGATTATTATCCTGGGTTCTTGGGCTATTTGGATATCTAGAAACAACAAAATCTTTGAGTATATTAACCCCTCTTTTCAGGGTTGGAAGCACATCTATTTGGAGGAACTCAAGCTATTGAAATTCAGGATGAAGAATAAATTACTACCACAATTTTTAGCTTGGTTAGAATCAATCTTGTAATTGCAGGGATAGTGTAGGCTTTTTTGGTAGTTTCTCTCTCTTTTCTTTCTTTCTTTCTTTTTTATTTTCTCTTTTTTCGTTTTCTTTTTCTTTCCTTTTTCTTTGGGCTTACCTCAAGCCCATGAGCAAGCACACTCTTGCTTTGACAATTTAATAAAAGATGCAGTGAGGTTTTACCCTACTATTTATAGTCAAAAATATATATTATTTGAATCTCCTATAAATTCTTTTATACATGAGTTGATATATTTGCAAGTCTCTTCGAACTATCAATTTGGTTTGGCCAACTAGATTGGTTTTTCTTGCAATGGGAGAAGTTCTTAGCTTTGGGTTCAATCTTGCCGTGCTCGATCCTAGTGACAGAAGGGGAAATGACACGTATTGTATTGTTGCCATCGAGGATAAAAAGATGGGGTTTTCATCATATTGCTTTAGTTAATTCCTCTACATCATGTCATCTTGCTTAAGACGTTACTCCATTCTTTATAAACTTAATACTCTAGATGCATGTTGGATAGCGGTTGATGTGTGGAGTAATAGTAGTAGATGCAGAATCATTTTGGTCTACTTGACACGGACTTGATGCCCATATTCATGATCATTGCCTTAGATATCGTCATAACTTGGCGCTTTTCTATCAATTGCTCGGCAGTAATTTGTTCTCCCACCTTAATAATTCCTTTCTTGAGATAAGCCTCTAGTGAAACCTATGGCCCCCTGGTCTATTTTACAACATATTAGTTTCCCGTCAACTTTCCAATTTCTGTCGTCGTTCCCTTACTTTGTAATCTTTTACTTTCCGTTCCATAAACCAAAAATACCAAAAATATTACTTTACTGTTTATCCATCTCTATCAGATCTCACTTTGCGAATAACCATGAAGGGATTGACAACCCCTTTGTCGCGTTGGTTGCAAGTTGGTGTTTGTTTGTGAAGGTATTCGGTGGCTTGTGATGCCTAATACACAACCTTTTTCTTGTAGACGTTGTTGGGCCTCCAAGTGCAGAGGTTTGTAGGACAGTAGCAAGTTTCCCTCAAGTGGATGATCTAAGGTTTATCAATCCATGGGAGGCGTAGGATGAAGATGGTCTCTCTCAAACAAACCTGCAACCAAATAATCAAAGAGTCTCTTGTGTCCCCAACACACCCAATACAATGGTAAATTGTATAGGTGCACTAGTTCGGCGAAGAGATGGTGATACAAGTGCAATATGGATGGTAGATATAGGTTTTTGTAATATGAAAAATATAAAAACAGCAAGGTAACTAATGATAAAAGTGAGCACAAACGGTATTGCAATGCTAGGAAACAAGGCCTAGGGTTCATACTTTCACTAGTGCAACAAAGGGTCACTCCAAAGTCACTAATAACATAATTGGATCACATAACTATCCCTCAACATGCAACAAAGGGTCACTCCAAAGTCACTAATAGCGGAGAACAAACGAAGAGATTATTGTAGGGTACGAAACCACCTCAAAGTTATTCTTTCTGTTCGATCATCATAGAGTTCGTACTAGAATAACACCTTAAGACTTTAATAACCCAAAACCCTAATGTCACCTAGATACTCCAATGTCACCTCGAGTATCCATGGGTATGATTATACGATATGCATCACACAATCTCGGATTCATCTATTCAACCAACACAAAGAACTTCAAAGAGTGCCCCAAAGTTTCTACCGGAGAGTCAAGACGAAAACGTGTGCCAACCCCTATGCATAAGTTTACGAGAAGAACCCGCAAGTTGATCACCAAAACATACATCAAGTGGATCACGTGATATCCCATTGTCACCATAGATAAGCACATGCAAGACATACATCAAGTGTTCTCAAATCCTTAGACTCAATCCGATACGATCATTTCAAAGGGAAAACTCAATCCATTACAAGAGAGTAGAGGTGGAGAAACATACCATCTCAAGAACATGAGAGAGAGAGAGAGCAAACACCTAGCTACTGGTACATACCCTCATCCCCGAGGGTGAACTACTCCCTCCTTGTCATGGAGAGCGCCAGGATGATGAAGATGGCCACTGGTGAGGGATTCGCCCTCCGGCAGGGGCCGGAACAGGGTCCCGATTGGTTTTTGGTGGCTACAGAGGCTTGCGGCAGTGGAACTCCGGATCTATTCTAGTCCCCGGTGTTTTTAGGGTATATGTATATATATATATATATATATATATATATATATATATATATATATATATATATATATATATAGGCAAAAGAAGTCGGTCAAGGGAGCCACGAGGGGCCCACGAGGGTGGGGGCACGCCCAGGGGGTAGGGCGCGCCTCCCAGCCTCGTGGCTTTCTCGAAGCTTCCCTGACATCTACTCCAAGTCTCCTGGGTTGCTTCCGTTCCAAAAATAACTCTCCCGAAGGTTTCATTCCGTTTGGACTCCATTTGATATTCCTTTTCTCCGAAACACTGAAATAGGCAAGAAAACAACATTGTGGGCTAGGCCTCTGGTTCATAGGTTAGTCCCAAAAATAATACAGAAGTGTATAATAAAGACCATAAACATCCAAAACGAGTAATATAATAGCATGGAACAATCAAAATTATAGATACGTTGGAGACGTATCAAGCATCCCCAAGCTTAATTCCTGCTGTCCTCGAGTAGGTAAATGATAAAAACATAATTTTTGATGGGGAATGCTACCTAACATATTTATCAATGTAATCTTCTTTACTGTGACAAGAATATTCAGATCCATAAGATTCAAAACAAAAGTTTAATATTGACATGAAAACAATAATACTTCAAGCATACTAACAAAGCAATCATGTCTTCTCAAAATAACATGGCCAAAGAAAGTTGTCCCTACAAAATCATATAGTCTGGCTATGCTCTATCTTCACCACACAAAGTATTTAAATCGTGCACAACCCCGATGACAAGCCAAGCAATTGTTCCATACTTTTGATGTTCTCAAACTTTTTCAATCTTCACGCAATATAAGAGCGTGAGCCATGGACATAGCACTATAGGTGGAATAGAATGGTGGTTGTGGAGAAGACAAAAAGGGAGAAGATAGTCTCATGTCAACTAGGCGTATCAACGGGCTATGGAGATGCCCATCAATAGATATCAATGTGGGTGAGTAGGGATTGCCATGCAATGGATGCACTAGAGCTATAAATGTATGAAAGCTCAACAAAAGAAACTAAGTGGGTGTGCATCCAACTCGCTTGCTCACGAAGACCTAGGGCATTTTGAGGAAGCCCATCATTGGAATATACAAGCCAAGTTCTATAATGAAAGATTCCCACTAATATATGAAAGTGACAACATAGGAGACTCTCTATCATGAAGATCATGGTGCTACTTTGAAGCACAAGTGTGGTAAAAGGATAGTAGCATTGCCCCTTCTCTCTTTTTCTCTCATAATTTTTTTGGGCCTTCTCTTTTTTTATGGCCTCTTTTTTTTTATTTTTTTATTTGGGCTTCTTTGGCCTCTTTTATTTATTTATTTTCGTCCGGAGTCTCATCCCGACTTGTGGGGGAATCATAGTCTCCATCATCCTTACCTCACTGGGACAATGCTCTAATAATGAAGATCATCACACTTTTATTTACTTACAACTCAAGAATTACAACTTGATACTTAGAACAAGATATGACTCTATATGAATGCCTCCGGCGGTGTACCGGGATGTGCAATGGATCAAGAGTGGCATGTATGAAAGAATTACGAATGGTGGCTTTGCCACAAATACGATGTCAACTACATGATCATGCAAAGCAATATGACAATGATGAAGCAAGTCATAATAACTGGAACGGTGGAAAGTTGCAAGGCAATATATCTCGGAATGTCTATGGAAATGCCATAATAGGTAGGTATGGTGGCTGTTTTGAGTAAGGTATATGGTGGGTGTATGTTACCGGCAAAAGGTGCGCGGTATTAGAGAGGCTAGCTGATACGTCTCCAACGTATCTATAATTTTTTATTGTTCCATGCTATATTATATTCAGTTTTGGACATTAACGGATTTTATTACACTCTTTTATATTATTTTTGGGACTAACCTATTAACCGGAGGCCCAGCCCAGAATTGTTGCTTTTTGCCTATTTCAGAGTTTCGCAGAAAAAGAATATCAAACGGAGTCCAAACAGAATGAAACCTTCGAGAACGTGATTTTCGAAACGAATGTGATCCAGAGGACTTGGACCCTACGTCAAGACATCAACTAGGAGGGCACGAGGTAGGGGGCGCGCCTACCCCCCCCCCCCCTCGGCATGCCCTCCACCCTCGTGGGTCCCATGTTGCTCCACCGACGTACTTCTTCCTCCTATATATACCTACGTACCCCCAAACTACCAGATACGGAGCCAAAACCTAATTCCACCGCCGCAACCTTCTGTACCCGTGAGATCCCATCTTGGGGCCTTTTCCGGAGCTCCGCCGGAGGGGGCATTGGTCACGGAGGGCTTCTACATCAACACCATAGCCTCTCCGCTGATGTGTGAGTAGTTACCTCAGACCTTCGGGTCCATATAGTTATTAGCTAGATGGCTTCTTCTCTCTTTTTGGATCTCAATACAATGTTCTCCCCCTCTCTCGTGAAGATCTATTTGATGTAATCTTCTTTTGCGGTGTGTTTGTTGAGACCGATGAATTGTGGGTTTATGATCAAGTTTATCTATGAACAATATTTGAATCTTCTCTGAATTATTTTATGTATGATTGGTTATCTTTGCAAGTCTCTTTGAATTATCAGTTTGGTTTGGCCTACTAGATTGATCTTTCTTGCAATGGGAGAAGTGCTTAGCTTTGGGTTCAATCTTGCAGTGTCCTTTCCCAGTGACAGTAGGGGCAGCAAGGCACGTATTGTATTGTTGCCATCGAGGTTAACAAGGTGGGGTTTATGTCATATTGCATGAGTTTATCCCTCTACATCATGTCATCTTACTTAAAGTGTTACTCTGTTCTTATGAACTTAATACTCTAGATGCATGATGGATAGCGCTCGATGTGTGGAGTAATAGTAGTAGATGCAGGAAGGAGTCGGTTGACTTGTCTCGGACGTGATGCCTATATACATGATCATACCTAGATATTCTCGTAACTATGCTCAATTCTGTCAATTGCTCAACAGTAATTTGTTCACCTACCGTAATATTTATGCTCTTGAGAGAAGCCACTAGTGAAACCTATGGCCCCCGGGTCTATTTTCCATCATATTAATCTTCCAACACCTAGCTATTTTCATTGCCTTTTATTTTACTTTGCATCTTTATCATAAAAATACCAAAAATATTATCTTATCATATCTATCAGATCTCACTCTCGTAAGTGACCGTGAAGGGATTGACAACCCCTTTATTGCGTTGGTTGCGAGGATTTATTTGTTTGTGTAGGTGCAAGGGACACGTGCGTGGCCTGCTACTGGCTTGATACCTTGGTTCTCAAAAACTGAGGGAAATACTTACGCTACTTTGCTGCATCACCCATTCCTCTTCAAGGGAAAACCAACGCAGTGCTCAAGAGGTAGCAAGAAGGATTTCTGGCGCCGTTGCCGGGGAGGCTCACACCAAGTCAAGTCAAGATTTGACTCCCGTCAACGAGCCATTTCTAGCGCCGTTGCCGGGGAGTCTACACAAAAGTCAACACACCAAGTACCCATCACAAACCCTTACCTCTCGCATTACATTATTTTCCATTTGCCTCTCGTTTTCCTCTCCCCCACTTCACCCTTGCCGTTTTATTCGCCCTCTCTTTTTTGTTTTCTTGTCGTTATGGCTAGTCCCCTATCTTCTCTGTTGTCTCCCGAGAATGAAGTTCTTAATTTTAAGCAAAGGGAGGGAGAAAATCTAAAAGAACCTTCGTATAGAATTTGCAATGCTCAAAATAGATCTACCAGGAAGCAATCTACTTCCGCACTTCTCCGCAATTTTTATGTAGGAGCTACTCCTTGGTACAGATATATTCTTGATACCATTACCGGAGGGAATTTCTTGGGTAGCCATACTTTTGATTCTTATAATCCTATGATAGATTTGTTTGGCTCGCCACGTCTTTTGGTTAATGGAACTATGTTAACTTTGGAGCATGTAATACAAAGACTTGAAATTATGGAAAATAAAGTTGCTACCATAGAGTTAATTGAAAATTTGGATAAAAAGATCCACAACCAAATTACCCAATATGGATCTAAAGTAGGAGTCACTTTGAAAAATATTAAGGAGAAGGAACCCATAGTTAATGAAAGAATAAATCAGGATTCCACTAGAATCGATAAACTTGAGGGTATCATTACCAACTTGGGAACCGCTTTTTCTTCCGTAAAGAATACTCCAAAGCCTGCAACTAAAATTGCCAAGCTTATGTATGTTCCTAAAAATAAGGGTGAATCATCTAGTAAGGAAACTGCGGATCTCAAATCTATAAGTATTCATCCCATTCTTTTTGCTATCATTAAGGAACCATTTGCTAAAAATGAAATTTTTGGTTATGTGCCTAGAAGATTGATAATTACTAAAAAGAAAGAAACTCCTAAGGATGAGAGTTGTCTCATTGAAGAATTCCCCACCAAAGATGGCAATACCTGGATCTATCCTTGCTATTATGCCTAGCTAGGGGCGTCAAACGATAGCGCTTGTTGGGAGGCAACCCAAATTTATTTTTACTTTTTTTCTTTTTGCTTCTGTTTAGGAATAAATATTTGATCTAGCCTCTGGTTAGATGTGTTTTTATGTTTTAATTAGTGTTTGTGCCAAGTTTAACCTATAGGATCTTCTTGGATGATAGTTATTTGATCTTGCTAAAAATTCCAGAAACTTTCTGTTCACGAAAATAATTGTTAAAAATCACCATAACGTGATACAATATTGATTCCAATTGCTTCTGATCAATAAAAAAATTCCAGGTCGTCCTATTTTGGCTGAATTTTTGGTGTTCCAGAAGTTTGCGTTAGTTATAGATTACTACAGACTGTTATGTTTTTGACAGATTTTGTTTTTCGTGTGTTGTTTGCTTATTTTGATGAATCTATGGCTAGTAAAATAGTTTATAAACCATAGAGAAGTTGGAATACAGTAGGTTTAACACCAATACAAATAAAGAATGATTTCATTACAGTACCGTGAAGTGGTGTTTTGTTTTCTTTCAATAACGGAGCTCACGAGATTTTCTGCTGAGTTTTGTGTTGTGAAGTTTTCAAGTTTTGGGTGAAAGATTTGATGGATTATGGAACAAGGAGTGGCAAGAGCCTAAGCTTGGGGATGCCCATGGCACCCCAATATAATCTAAGGACACCAAAAAGCCAAAGCTTGGGGATGCCCCGGAAGGCATCCCCTCTTTCGTCTACTTCCATCGGTAACTTTACTTGGAGCTATATTTTTATTCACCACATGATATGTGTTTTGCTTGGAGCGTCTTGTATGATTTGATTCTTTGATTTTTAGTTTACCACAATCATCTTTGCTGTACACACCTTTTGAGAGAAACACACATGATTCGGAATTTATTAGAATACTCTATGCGCTTCACTTATATCTTTTGAGCTATATAGTTTTTGCTCTAGTGCTTCACTTATATTATTTTGAGAGTCTTAAAAAGCATGGTAATTTGCTTAAATTGGGAAATTAATCCTAATATGTTAGGTATTCAAGACTAGTAAAAAACTCTCTTATGAGTGTGTTGAATGCTAAGAGAAGTTTGATGCTTGATGATTGTTTTGAGATATGGAGGTAGTGATATTAAAGTTGTGCTAGTTGAGTAGTTGTGAATTTGAGAAATACTTGTGTTGAAAGTTGCAAATCCCGTAGCATGCACGTATGGTAAATGTTATGTAACAAATTTGAAACATGAGGTGTTCTTTGACTTTCCTCCTTATGAGTCGCGGTCGGGGACGAGCGATGGTCTTTTCCTACCAATCTATCCCCCTTGGAGCATGCGCGTAGTGCTTGGTTTTTGATGACTTGTATATTTTTGCAATAAGTATGTGAGTTCTTTAAGACTAATGTTGAGTCCATGGATTATACGCACTCTTACCCTTCCATCATTGCTAGCCTCTTTGGTACCGTGCATTGCCCTTTCTCACATTGAGAGTTGGTGCAAACTTCGCCGGTGCATCCAAACCCCGTGATATGATATGCTCTTTCACACATAAACCTCCTTATATCTTCCTCAAAACAGCCATCATACCTACCTATTATGGCATTTCCATAGCCATTCCGAGATATATTGCCATGCAACTTTCCACTGTTTCATTTATTATGACAGGCTCATCATTGTCAAATTGCTTTGCATGATCATGTAGTTGACATCGTATTTGTGGCAAAGCCACCATTCATAAAAATTTTATACATGTCACTCTTGATTCATTGCTATCCCGGTATACCGCCGGAGGCATTCATATAGAGTCGTACTTTGTTCTAGTATCGAGTTGTAATCATTGAGTTGTACATAAATAGAAGTGTGATGATCATCATTCATAGAGCATTGTCCCAATAAAAAAAGAGAAAGGCCAAAAAAATAGAAGGCCCAAAAAATATATATATATATATATTAAAAGGGACATTGCTACTACCCTTTTTCCACACTTGTGCTTCAAAGTAGCACCATGCTCTTCATGATAGGGAGTCTCTTGTTTTGTCACTTTCATATACTAGTGGGAATTTTTTATTATACAACTTGGCTTGTATATTCCAACAATGGGCATCCTCAAATGCCCTAGGTCTTCGTGGGTAAGCAAGTTGGATGCACACCCACTTAGTTTCTTTTGTTGAGCTTTCATGCATTTATAGCTCTAGTGCATCCATTGCATGGCAATCCCTACTCCTTGCATTAACATCAATCGATGGGCATCTCCATAGCTCATTGATTAGCCGCGTTGATGTGAGACTTTCTCCTTTTTTGTCTTCTCCACATAATCCCCATCATTATATTCTATTCCACCCATAGTGCTA
Organism: Aegilops umbellulata; assembly: GCA_032464435.1. Classification (NCBI taxonomy): domain Eukaryota; kingdom Viridiplantae; phylum Streptophyta; class Magnoliopsida; order Poales; family Poaceae; genus Aegilops; species Aegilops umbellulata. Next base: position 641,323,656 of record CP136060.1, on the reverse strand, counting down.
TATCCATGGCTCATGCTCATGTATTGCGTGAAGGTTGAAAAAGTTTGAGATTACTAAAGTATGAAACAATTGCTTGGCTTGTCATCGGGGTTGTGCATGATGAGAGCATTCTTGTGTGATGAAAATGGATCATGACTAAACTGTATGATTTTGTAGGGATAAACTTTCTTTGGCCATGTTATTTTGAGAGGACATAATTGCTTAGTTAGAATGCTTCAAGTATTATTACTTTTATGTCAATATTAAACCTTTATCTTGAATCTTTCGGATCTGAATATTCATACCACAATAAGGAAAATTACATTGAAATTATGCCAAGTAGCATTCCACATCAAAAATTCTATTTTTATCATTTACCTACTCGAGGATGAGCAGGAATTAAGCTTGGGGATGCTTGATACGTCTCCAACGTGTCTATAATTTCTTATTGTTCCATGCTATCTTATATTATGTTTTGGACATTAATGGGCTTTATTATACACTTTTATATTATTTTTGGGACTAACCTATTAACCGGAGGCCCAGCCCAGAATTGCTGTTTTTTGCCTATTTCAGAGTTTCGCAGAAAAAAGAATATCAAACGGAGTCCAAACGGAATAAAACCTTTGGGGACGTGATTTTTGAAACGAACGTGATCTAGAGGACTTGGACCCTATGTCAAGACATCAACCAGGAGGTCACGAGGTAGGGGGTGCGCCTACCCCCCTGGGCGCGCCCTCCACCCTCGTGGGCTCCACGTTGCTCCACCGACGTACTTCTTCCTCCTATATATACCTACATACCCCCAAACTACCAGATACGGAGCCAAAAACCTAATTCCACCGCCGCAACCTTCTGTACCCGTGAGATCCCATCTTGGGGCCTTTTTCGGAGCTCCGCCAGAGGGGGCATCGATCATGGAGGGCTACTACATCAACACCATAGCCTCTCCGATGATGTGTGAGTAGTTTACCTCAGACCTTCGGGTCCATAGTTATTAGCTAGATGACTTCTTCTCTCTTTTTGGATCTCAATACAATGTTCTCCCCCTCTCTCGTGGAGATCTATTTGATGTAATCTTCTTTTGCGGTGTGTTTGTTGAGACCGATGAATTGTGGGTTTATGATCAAGTTTATCTATGAACAATATTTGAATCTTCTCTGAATTATTTTATGTATGATTGGTTATCTTTGCAAATCTCTTCGAATTATCAGTTTGTTTTGGCCTACTAGATTGATCTTTCTTGCAATGGGAGAAGTGCTTAGCTTTGGGTTCAATCTTGCGGTGTCCTTTCCCAGTGACTGTAGGGGCAGCAAGGCATGTATTGTATTATTGTCCTCGAGGATAACAAGATGGGGTTTATATCATATTGCATGAGTTTATCCCTCTACATCATGTCATCTTACTTAAAGCGGTACTCTGTTCTTATGAACTTAATAGTCTAGATGCATGCTGGATAGCGGTCGATGTGTGGAGTAATAGTAGTAGATGCAGGCAAGAGTCGGTCTACTTGTCTCGGACGTGATGCCTATATACATGATCATACCTAGATATTCTCATAACTATGCTCAATTCTGTCAATTTCTCAACAGTAATTTGTTCACCCACCGTAATATTTATGCTCTTGAGAGAAGCCACTAGTGAAACCTATGGCCCCCGGGACTATTTTCCATCATATTAATCATCCAACACTTAGCTATTTTCATTGCCTTTTATTTTACTTTGCATCTTTATCATAAAAATACCAAAAATATTATCTTATCATATCTATCAGATGTCACTCTCATAAATGACCGTGAAGGGAGTGACAACCCCTTTATTGCGTTGGTTGCGAGGATTTGTTTGTTTGTGTAGGTGTGAGGGACTCGTGCATGGCCTCCTACTGGATTGATACCTTGGTTCTCAAAAACTAAGGTAAATACTTACGCTACTTTGCTGCATCACCCTTTCCTCTTCAAGGGAAAACCAACGCTGTGCTCAAGAGGTAGCACTAGCAATGGTGGAAGGGTAAGAGTGTGTATAATCCATGGACTCAACATTAGTCATAAAGAACTCACGTACTTATTGCAAAAATGTATTAGTTATCGAAACAAAGTACTACATGCATGCTCCTAGGGGGATAGATTGGTAGGAAAAGACCATCGCTCGTCCCCGACCGCCACTCATAAGGAGGATAATCAATAAATAAATCATGGTCCGACTTCATCACATAACGGTTCACCATACGTGCATGCTACGAGAATCACAAACTTTTGAACAAGTATCTCTCAAATTCAGAACTACTCTACAAGCATGACTCTAATATCACCATCTTCATATCTTAAAACAATGATAAAGAATCAAACTTCTCATAGTATTCAATGCACTTTATATGAAAGTTTTTATTATACCACTCTTGGATGCCCATCATATTAGGACTAAATTCATAACCAAAGCAAATTACCATGCTGTTCAAGACTCTCAAAATAATATGAGTGAAGCATGAGAGTTCATCTATTTCTTCAAAATAGAACTACCGTCGTGCTCTAAAAAGATATAAGTGAAGCACTAGAGCAAAAGATGAACTACTCCGAAAGATATAAGTGAAGATCAATGAGTAGTCGAATAATTATGCAACTATGTGAAGATTCTCTAACATTTAAGAATTTCAGATCTTGGTATTTTATTCAAACATAAAGCAAAACAAAAGCAAATAAATTGACGCTCCAAGCAAAACACATATCATGTGGTGAATAAAAATATACCTCCAACTAAAGTTACCGATGAACAAAGATGAAAGAGGGGATGCCATCTGGGGCATATCCAAGCTTAGGCTCTTGGTCATCCTTGAGTATTGCCTTGGGGTGCCTTGGGCATCCCCAAGCTTAGGCTCTTGCCACTCCTTATTCTATAGTCCATCGAATCTTTACCCAAAACATGAAAACTTCACAACACAAAACTCAACAGAAAACTCGTAAGTTCCGTTAGAATAAGAAAATAAAACCACCACTTAGGTACTGTTGTGAACTCATTATAAATTCATATTGGTGTAATATCTAATGTATTTCAGCTTCTCTATGGTTCATACCCTCCGATACTACTCATAGATTCATCAAAATAAGCAAACAACACATAGAAAACAGAATCTGTCAAAAACAGAACAGTCTGTAGTAATCTGTATCAAACGTGTACTTATGGAACTCCAAAAATTCCGAACTAAATTGGTGGACCTGAGGAATTTGTCTATTAATCATCTGCAAAAAGAATCAACCTAAAATCACTCTCCAGTAAAAAATTGCAGCACATCTCGTGAGCGCTAAAGTTTCTGTTTTTTACAGCATGATCATAAAGACTTCGCCCAAGTCTTCCCAAAGGATCTACTTGGCACAAACACTAATTAAAACATAAAACCAAATCTAACCAGAGGCTAGATGAATTATTTCTTACTAAACATAACCAAGAAGAAAGAAACAAAAATAAAATTGGGTTGCCTCCTGACAGGCGCTATTGTTTAACGCCCCTAGCTATGCATGATGATTTCAATGATGCTCACATAAAATATAAGAATTGAAACATATAGAAAGCATCATGAAGAATATGACTAGCACATTTAAGTCTAACCCACTTCCTATGCATAGGGATTTTTTGAGCAGACAATTTATGGGAACAATAATCAACTAGCATAGGAAGGCAAAACAAGCATAACTTCAAAACTTTGAGCACATAGAGAGGAAACTTGATATTATTGCAATTCCTACAAGCATATGTTCCTCCCTCATAATAATTTTTAGTGGCATCATGAATGAATTCAACAATATAACCATCACATAAAGCATTCTTTTCATGATCTACAAGCATAGAAATTTTATTACTCTCCACATAAGCAATATTCTTCTCTTTTAGAATAGTGGGAGTATCATAAGAGACTCGAATACTATAAATAGTTTCCACATTAAATGAGTAATGTTCAGAAAAAGGGTAATCATAATCATGACAAGTTTTATAAATATAATCATCACTACTTTTTATAGTATAAGTTTCATCACAATAATCATCATAAGTAGCAACTTTGTTCTCATCATAATCGATTGAAACCGCTTCCAAGATAGTAGAATCATTACTAAATAAAGTCATGAACTCTCCAAATCCACTTTCATAATTGTCACAATAATATTCAACACCCTTCAAAATAGTGGGATCACTACTTCCTAAAGTTGACACTCTTCCAAACCCACTTTTATCAATATAATCATCATAAGTAGGAGGCATGCTATCATCATAACAAATTTGCATATCAAAACTTGGGAGGCTAAAAATATCATCTTCATTAAACATAGCATTACCAAGATCTGGACAAACTTTAATTTCAGCAAATATATTCTAAAACTTGTCATTCTCATCAAACATAGCATCCCCCAGCTTGGGCCTTTTCATATCATAAGCATCATCACTCTCATCATTAATAGTATGGATAGCACCAATAGTATAGCAATTATCATCATCACAATGAGTAATAGGAGCAACATCATTTGGGGGGATACCTTTTCACCTTTGCTCCTCCGTCTTTTCTTTTTCTTCTTCACATTATGTGTGGGTTTAATCCTCTTTTTGGAGCTCCTTATTAATGAGATTGGTTGAATAGAAGGCTCCTCCTCGTTACCTGATTCATCATAAGAAATAATAGGAAGATATTGGGAAGTCTCTTCCCTTTCATTAGTATTATATTCATATTCTATGTGTTTTATTTTCTTTATGTAATTGGCAATATAAGGATTTTCAATGCAATTCACCGCACAATACATAAAAATTTCTTCTAGATCAAAATCAAGAACTTTATCAAGGACAAATTCTGGCATATCCTTAGTTATACGTTTCATTTCTTCATACCCCAAAAGAAGACTAATCTCTTTATGATGCTCAAGGGAAATCAAGTTATCAGAATTTTTGGACACGATTTGATCATGAAACAAATAGCATTGGAGCTTTAAATGACCATGTTCATTGCAAAGTTCACAAGGATGGCGATAAATATTGAATCTTTCAGCACAATCATCTAGCCTTTCTTGCAACCATTTATTTTCTAAATACTTATGCCTCTTGCAAAATCTATCTTCCCTATTTGGTGTGTACTTTCAAACTCTGTGCATTCCACAAAAATTGACATGCTTATAAGAGACATATTCATCATGACTAGTGCAATCATCATCATAAGAGGCGTAGGATGAAGATGGTCTCTCTCAAACAACCCTGCGACCAAATAACAAAGAGTCTCTTGTGTCCCCAACACACCCAATACAATGGTAAATTGTATAGGTGCACTAGTTCGGCGAAGAGATTGTGATACAAGTGCAATATGGATGGTAGATATAGGTTTTTGTAATCTGAAAATATAAAAACAGCAAGGTAACAAGTGGTAAAAGTGAGCGTAAACGGTATTGCAATGCTAGGAAACAAGGCCTAGGGTTCATACTTTCACTAGTGCAAGTTCTCTCAACAATAATAACATAATTGGATCACATAACTATCCCTCAGCATGCAACAAAGAGTCACTCCAAAGTCACTAATAGCGGAGAACAAATGAAGAGATTATTGTAGGGTACGAAACCACCTCAAAGTTATTCTTTCTGATCGATCTATTCAAGAGTCTGTAGTAAAATAACATGAAGCTATTCTTTCCGTTCGATCTATCATAGAGTTCATACTAGAATAACACCTTAAGACACAAATCAACCAAAACCCTAATGTCACGTAGATACTCCAATGTCACCTCGAGTATCCGTGGGTATGATTATATGATATGCATCACACAATCTCAGATTCATCTATTCAACCAACACAAAGAACTTCAAAGAGTGCCCCAAAGTTTCTACCGGAGAGTCAAGACGAAAACGTGTGCCAACCCTATGCATAACTTCACCAAAACATACATCAAGTGGATCATGTGATATCCCATTGTCACCACAGTTAAGCACATGCAAGACATACATCAAGTGTTCTCAAATCCTTAAAGACTCAATCCGATAAGATCACTTCAAAGGGAAAACTCAATCCATTACAAGAGAGTAGAGGGGGAGAAACATCATAAGATCCAACTATAATAGGAAAGCTCGCGGTACATCAAGATCGTACCATCTCAAGAACATGAGAGAGAGAGAGAGATATAAAACACATAGCTACTGGTACATACCCTCAGCCCTGAGGGTGAACTACTCCCTCCTCGTCATGGAGAGCGCCGGGATGATGAAGATGGCCACTGGTGAGGGATTCCCCCTCCAGCAAGGTGCCGGAACAGGGTCCCGATTGGTTTTTGGTGGCTACAGAGGCTTGCGGCAGTGGAACTCCCGATCTATTCTGCTCCCCGATGTTTTTAGGGTGTATGGATATATATAGGCGAAAGAAGTCGTTTAGGTGATCCACGAGGGTGGGGGGCGCGCCCAGGGGGTAGGGTGCGCCTCCCTGCCTCGTGGCTTCCTTGAAGCTTCCCTGACGTCTACTCCAAGTCTCCTAGGTTGCTTTTGTTCCAAAAATAACTCTCCCGAAGGTTTCATTCCGTTTGGACTCCATTTGATATTCCTTTTCTTCGAAACACTGAAATAGGCAGGAAAACATCATTTTGGGCTGGGCCTCCGGTTAATAGGTTAGTCCCAAAAATAATATAAAAGTGTATAATAAAGCCCATAAACATCCTAAACGGGTAATATAATAGCATGGAACAATCAAAAATTATAGATACGTTGGAGACGTATCAGCTTATCGCGTTGTATCCTGCTGGATTGATACCTTGGTTCTCAAAACTGAGGGAAATACTTAACCTACTTTGCTGCATCACGCTTTCCTCTTCAAGGAAAAAAACAACACAAGCTCAAGACGTAGCAGTTTGTAGCACAAGTCATGCTGAAATTCGTGGAAAATTTCGGCATGACCTTTGCTACAAATTGGACAAATAGGGCGCCTGAAATTTGCCGAAACGGAAATGAATCAACATTTTGGCAAAACATAGGCCACTCGGAATCATTGCCTGCAAACAACAAAAGGCCACTTGGGCACAATCGAACCACTTCAATATTGCATATAAAAGGACCACTTAAGAACCTGTACATGAGACACTGCAATAGTAGATATACATGAGAAAACACTATTGAGGAATTTTTTTATAACCTGACCACTTCTAATTTGCATCTACTAGTGTTTGACACTTCAAGAAAATCTACACAAATCTGATGCTCTCTCAAACTCAATTCAAAAACCAAATATAGATGGATGAACCCTAGAAACCTAGAACCTTTACATATTTCTGTCCTAAATTGTTGTCCTAATAAAAACTATGTCCTAATATAATTTATAAACCCTAGAACTCAATTTTTGTCCTAAATTTGAGATTATGAACCATAGAACTCAATTCAAATTATGTCCTAAATTTATGTCATAATAAAGACTCAGTACAAATTAAGAACCTACTGGACTTGTAGCACTAACAGAAATTTATATTTTTATATTGAATTTTTTCTCTAAACTAAACACTACTCCCTAATTAACATCAAATTCAAAGACTAAGTTAGAAGAAAATTCAGTTAACTAATAATTAGTTAACTTTAGTGCTCTATAATGATGAAATGAAAAAAATCACTTAAATAATTTCATTCATTTAGGTCACTCATTTAACTTCACCAAATTAACCTACTGTACCACTCCTACTAGCAGCACTACTAACCTAATTAACCTAGTAAACCCATACTACCCTAACTAAAAAATAGCTAATTAACATCTACTTGCACCACTACTACCCTAACCTAATTAACATCTACTAGTGCCACTATATATACTACTAGTAGCACTGCTGCAACATTTTCTTTATTTTGTTCTTTCAAAAAACATCTATGAAAACCAAAACCATAATTAAACCCTACTTCCCTAACTAAATTTTTTCTCTAAACCCTACTGCCCTAACTAAATTTTTGCTCTAAACTAAATTTTTGCTCTATCTAGCCAACCTCGTTTACCTAACTAATTAACCGAATGAACCAAATTAACCTAGCAAGTTCACTTAGTTACTTAAGCTACCTAGTTAACCTACTTAACCTAGCTAATTCATAGGGTTCATAACTAAATTCACCTAAGTAAATTAACCTAGAGAGGAGGGGTGGGGGCTCAGAGAGAGAGTGCTTGGGGGAACTGTTGCCGGGAGGTGCTCAGGGGAAAGGGTGGCACGGAGGGCATCGAGGGTGGCTTCGGTGGCGTCTCCGGCGGCTCCAGTGATGGCAAGGGAGGCAGGGGCATAGAGGGGGCCGGGGTGACTCCGGGGGCGTCCAGGGCGTGCGGCTCCGGTGGCAGAGATGGCGCGCGGCTCTGGTGGCGGCGACGGAGGCACGGACGGCGAGGGAGCAGGGGAGGTGAGGGGAGGAAGGGGGACGCGAGAAGATATGGGGAACTGAGGGAAGGAGGAACGCCCATGCAAGGGCAAGTCAAACTTAGTAGTAGCGCTTTTTCCTCACAAGCGCTATAGCTACTTAGTTATAGCGCTTTCTGACGGAACACACTATTGCTATAGATAAGTTAGCTATAGCGCTTGTTCGTGAGAACGCGCTATAGCTAAAGTAGCTATAGAGCTTCCGTGGAAATGTGGTGCTGCTATTTCTTGCATTTTTTTTCCTTTTCTTTAATTTTTCTTTTCTTTTCTTTTTTTATTTTCCTTTTTCCTTTTCTTAGTTGCAGCAATGTCGCCTTAAAATGCGCTGCTACTATTTGGTTAGCAGTAGCGCTGTCCTTAGAAGGGTGCTACTACTATACCAAGCCTGGCGGCAATGGTGTAACAGTTAAAGTAGTAGCGCTTTTTATGAAGGACGCGCTACTGCTATTTATGTAGCAGTAGCCTGCTTTTTCATACCGAGCTACAGTTAGATAGCAGTAGCACCATGTTTTAACAAGCTCTACTGATAAGTCTCTATGTATAAGCTTTTCCCTGGTAGTATAGCTTTGCATGATACCGGAGAACTAAAACATAAAAATAGGTGTTGTTATCATAAAGTTAGAATATATTACTATATATTATAAATAGCGAGTGTGGAATAATGATGGATCGTGTGTGGAATTATCCTAGGCAATTGTTAACAAGATCGGTAATCGCTACTGTATACGATGGAGAGGCATAAGCTAACATACTTTCTCTACTTGGATCATATGCACTTATGATTGGAACACTAGCAAGCATCTGCAACTACTAAAGATCATTAGGTAAAACCCAACCATAGCATTAAAGTATCAAGTCCCCTTTATCTCATGCGCAACAACACCCTTACTCGGGTTTAAGCTTCTGTCAATCTAGCAACCCACTATAAGCGAATCATGAACGTATTGCAACACCCTATAGCGAGAATCCTTCATGTGTGCATGGCACGGAAGGCACCACAGGACAGCACCAAAATAAAGCATACAACTCAAACCAATCTAGATGATCAATCAATCCAAAAGACAAAAGAAATCTATTCGAAACATCATAGGATGGCAACACATCATTGGATCATAATATGTGGCATAAAGCACCATGTTCAAGTAGGGGATTACAACGGGGTGTGGGAGAGTGGACCACTTAAAAGAGATGAGGAAGGTGATGAAGGAGGAGAGTAGGGGATCACCGTGGCGATGGTTCCCCCGACGGTAGTCCAGCGCCACCGAAAGAAAGGGGGAGAGGGTCTCCCCCTTGTGCTTCCTCCTCCATGGCCTCCCCCTAGATGGTGAGAGGTTTTCCCTCTGGTCCTTCGCCTCCATGGTGATGATGGCCCCCTCCGGCTTCCTCCTCCATGGCCTCTGGTGATGATGGCCCCTCCGATAGGGTGCCGAAGAGGGCCTAGATTGATTTTTCGTGGGTACAGAGGCTTGCGGCGGCTGAACTTATGATCTAGGGTTCTTTTCGGAGGATTGGGCATTTAAAAGAATTTTTGGCGTCAGTCTCACGTCAAGGGGGTGCCCGAGGGGCCCACAAGCCGTAGGGGCGTGCCCTGGTGGCCTGTGGCCACCTCGGTCACATCCTGGCCAAGCTCCGGTGCTTCGGGGGCCTCTTTTGGTCCATAAAAATCACCGTAAATTTTCAGCCCATTCCGAGAACTTTTATTTCTGCACAAAAAACGACACCACGGTAGTTCTGCTGAAAACAGCGTTAGTCCAAGTTAGTCCTAATCAAATCATACCAAAACCATCTAAAATTGTTGTAAACATGGCATGAATACTTCATAAATAATAGATACGTTGAAGACGTATCAGATCCCTAATCGCAAACTGTTCATCTAAGTAAACTGTATGTCCTATATTGCACACACCTTGATCTGGCCGACCGTTCCTGTTTTTCTGGCTCATCACAAATAGTTCGTATGGATCAACTATATGCCATGTATCGCACACGCAACTCTAATCTGAATCATTCTTGATGTCTCCGCCATCGCACATAGTTCGTCTTATTGGTGATGGCTTTATTACAACAACGTTTGCGATTAATGCATCACACAGTTTGGTCGAAGGGTCTGTCATTCATGTGTTGCGTTAGCAACATCCTGCAATAGTCATAGAAAGAACATATTGTAATCTCCTCGTGGAGCTATTTGTTCCAAATTGATGTGCTAATTTGTATTGTGGTTAATATGAAAAATTGATCCATAATAATGTGGGGATGTATGTGATATCTTTGTGTTTTCATCTAGTATCTAGTATTTTTGTTAGTACATTGTTCGACAAAGTATCATGATTTCCACAATAACGTGAAAACAGTTGAGATGCATGACTGCATTGCTCACAGTTTGTGTGAAATCTTCCAAAGCTTTCAAGAGGAAAGGAACTTTGCGTAAATACAAACAACTATACAGTTTCTTTGCTATAGACTAATATGGAACCTTGGAGTGGTCATATCCAAGTAAGAGATGATGGAGTTGAACTTTGAAGAAATTTCCTTATATAGATATGCATGAATTGAAAGGAGATGTCACAGCTTTACTCTATTTTCACACTTTCATAAGATGGAAATTGCCTCATACATCCATGCCTAGATGGAAAGGAAGCTGCTCCCTCTTAAAATTGTAAAATTCATCGACGCAAGAAAAGTCAACCTTTTCTAGGGAGGGGTACAGATCTCAAAGCAAACAACAATCTAGAAATACCAATACACAATGACAAACTTAGGTAAAAAATTATCATATCGACTACTACCGAGGTCAATCTGAACTCCACCACCCACCCAGTTCTGAAGTTTTGGGAGATTAATACTGCAAATTAACAGAGGAGAGAAACACGACACGTGTCACTGTGTTAGGGGGGCACACACCCAACACACACCCTACTCCATCGCTCCATACCCATCCCCACCTACCCAGCTCTCTCTCTCTCCCTCATACGCTCCCCTCCACCTTTCTGATCTAGATCCAACCACCTCACCCGAGAGCTACACAGAGCAGGCCCCTCTCTCGGCGGTCACACCTTCCCATTCATCGACGCTCTCTCCTCCCTGCCTGGCAGATCCCCTCCCCCACATCCACATCCTCCATCACCAACCTACCTCCCTGCCAGCGAGTAGGCTGAGCAGTGTACTCTGTGGCCAGAGTCACCTCCCAGTTGTCATCAAGCAGGGCAGAGCTGATGGCAACCTCACCGGATGTAGAATCAACAACGCCCACTAGTCCATTCGACCGTAGCTTCCTACCCCGCTCCTCCCCCAACCAGATCTAACACCGCAATCATCATTCCCTGCCTAGATCTATGTGTGGGCTCGACCAGCCTGTGTGTCCTCTGCGTCAGCTGGATCGTGACCATGTCATAAATGGGGAGATCAACAAGATCCTAACGATATGCTCCTCCCCGGGGTCAGATCCCACCACTCCATGCCTCGTTGTGGCTAGATCTATCCATGGGTTCCTACAACAGCAATGACGAGGAAATCCGCATCACCTTCCGGGCTCCAAGTTGCTGCCACCGCTCCTCTCCCTTCCCTATGGTAGTCCTTGCGAGTTTACATACCTCGTCTCCTGGTAAGCTCCGAGGAGGAGGCGATGCCTCATCTGCTATGACCACGACCGCCTATTTCAACCTCAACCATTGGGGATCTACGACATCGAGGGAAGGTGTACCTCTACTCAAGTTCCTTTTGTGTGTACTATGAGCAATGTTGTGATACGAATGTGTATACCGTTTGGTACATTATGATCCCTTTTCGTATTATGGGCAAGATCTTAACTGGATCATTCATAACACTTACCTTGTGCATGTTACCTTTCCGGATGCCTGTATATTCAAATTTGTAACTTTTAGAGCTTTGTGTTGATGCATCCTTAGAACTTTGTAGTATGTTCATGGTTTCTTACTGACTTTTTAGTGTTCTTAACTACAAGAAACATTGTTTTCACTTCATTTTTTTAGTACCTTGCGCTTTAAGATCTTGTAGATTACTTTGGCACTCTATAACACTTTCTAGCACCTTGTAAATTAATTTGGCACCTTGTGATTTACAGATTTTTGTTAGTTTTAGCACCATGTAAGTAATTTGGCACTTTATTGATACTTTCCTAGCTACTAGTTGAACTTTGATCATGTGTGTATATATGCAATTCCATACACCTAGTAATTTGGCACTGTCTTGCTAACTGGCATATTCTATATGTGTCCAAAAGTGTGAACTTTTATTGATCATATAAGCAGTTAGCATATTGGTAATTACTACCTTTGTATATGATCCAACACTTTCTTGTAATTTCGCGCCTTCTATTTAACACCTTTGTATATGTTTTGGCACTTGGTTTCATCTCAACACTTTATCATGTGTGTACTAGCACTTTATGTATTAGCACTTTGTATTATCTCAAGACTTTATCATTTGAACTAACACTTTGTGTATTGCAACTTTGAATCATCTATTGTACATAATTTCATGTAATTTGGAACTTTGTTTTATGGAAGCACTTTGGAATTTGGCATATTGTAATATGAAATTATTGTGATTATAAATGGCACTTTGTGATTGTTGTATAACCAGGCACTTTATGTATGAGGTGTGTATGAGAAAGTTCCCACGCGTACTCATGCACATGTATGAATTGTAATTGAAACTTTTGTAAATGACACTTTCCTATTTTGTGTGCTCAGAAAATACTTTTTTCCTTATTAAATGGGTTCCTATGATTTTACTTAATGATGGTTAATTCGGAAACATGTATTAACTTTTGGTATTAAGTTTAATGTTTGTCGCAGGCACCATTTAAATTTCAAGTGAGCTGGATGAGAGTAGTACCCGTCTGGGTGACAATGGTACTACTGGTAGTCTGACAGTTGTACTAGTGACAAGTGATAAGAATACTGGTGGTGTGCATTACATAGCTGATTTGATGAATTTATGTTGCAAAATGGGAATGGCTCTAGAGATCTCAAAGAAACAGGTATGGTTTTGATAGGCTCAACTTGGGTAATGGTTGCTAGCATTATTTTTCCCACACACATATAATATATGTATACGTTTTCAAGTCTTTGGTCATGCAAATACAAGAATGACAAATTCTTTATAACTAATCATGGTTCAGTGCATACGCTTATTCTCCAAATGGTAACATGGTGCAACCTTGACTCATATATATAAATACGGGATGTTATCTTGTTTCTTCTCACCACTGGATGTACGAGCCCTTTTATTCTTGGATAGGGAGACATCAGTATTGTTGTCAGACAGGAACACATCGGTGAGGACAGTACTGGAATTAATTGAAGCCTTGAGAATATCGAGCGCCTACAAATAGATTAATTCAACATATCAACATAAGAAACAATTCATAAGTGCTTGAATAATTCAGCGAGTCTCACCTCTTTGTTACCAATCTTCACAGACTTCTCCTCGAGCACGAGGTCCTTTTGTTCCCTATTGAGCTTGGTTATCAGCACCACCACGGATATGTTGGACATGGGGGTGATGGTGAGGTCATCCATGATAGTGTAAGTAACCAGGCCTTGCACGTGCCCACGGCCGGCTATGATAGACCCATAGAGAGAGGAGCCGCGTGCAACATCTGCTACCATGCCCGTAGGCGCCAGCGCATGTGCAGTTACTGATGCATACAGTAGTGGGTAAGATGTCGCCCCATGAACAGATGCCCGCATGGAAGGTGCCGCTGGGTGTGTTGTGATAGGGCGTTGAAGGAACAAGGGCCTACATGAGCTCAAGAGCGCCTTTTTCATGATCTTGCTGTGCATGTACCTAGTATCCATTTTCTCGACACTATCGTAGATGTTGGCCAAGCCTACCCCATCACTTCCGGTCTGAAGTATCTTGGCTACACTACCTATGGGCATCGCTAGGAGGCTGAAGAGGAAGTCTACAGCCTCCTTTCTGGCCTCCGCGTACAAGACGCGATTGGCCTTCTTGTCGATGAGCAGCTTGAGGGTCGGTGTGGAGGAGCCAAGTTGATAGGGGCGGGTGGTGAAGACATGATTTTATGTTGAATGATAATTGGGAGCCCACAGCCGCATATATATAAGGGAAAAAACTATGTAATTAATGCATGTTGATAACTTAAAAGATTGTAAGATATTTAATGACATTAATTATAAGATATTCACCACATACAAATAAGGAAAGAATTAATATGCAACTAATGCATATTAATTGGTAAATAAAAAAGGTAATGAGCGTAACTTATTATACAATCTTTACCTCATAGAGATAAGATAATTAATATGTATTTAATGCATGTTGATAGTTCCTCCAATCCTAAATGTAGGTCTTTGTAGAGATTACAATAAAAACTAAATACAGATGTATATAGACATATACAGAGTGTAGATTCGTTCATTTTGCTCCGTATAAAGTCTATATTGAAATCTCTAAAAAGAATATTTAGGAACGAAGGCAGTACGTAAATATACAAATATTCTTAAATGTATTTATTACATTATATTTTCCTCATACAAATAAGGAAGGAAATAATACATAATTAATGCAACAAGATAAATGAGGAAACAATGCAAATAATTAATGATATTTATTCTAAATAATTTATTCTAGATTGTTTACATTCTAAAAATATTAAATTGCATACAAATTTAAAGTTGGCACACTTCATCTTTTGTTTACATTCTAAAAATAAAAATAACACTCCTTTATTCAAAAATATAAGATGTTCTATTTTTTCAAAATCAAGTACAACAATTATCATCATCACAATGAGTAATAGGAGCAACATCATTTGGGGGGATACCTTTTCACCTTTGCTTCTCCGTCTTTTCTTTTTCTTCTTCACATTATGTGTGGGTTTAATCCTCTTTTTGGAGCTCCTTATTAATGAGATTGGTTGAATAGAAGGCTCCTCCTCGTTACCTGATTCATCATAAGAAATAATAGGAAGATATTGGGAAGTCTCTTCCCTTTCATTAGTATTCTCTTTATATTCTATGTGTTTTATTTTCTTTATGTAATTGGCAATATAGGGATTTTCAATGCAATTCACCGCACGATACATAAAAATTTCTTCTAGATCAAAATCAAGAACTTTATCAAGGACAAATTCTGGCATATCCTTAGTTATACGTTTCATTTCTTCATACCCCAAAAGAAGACTAAGCTCTTTATGATGCTCAAGGGAAATCAAGTTATCAGAATTTTTGGACACGATTTGATCATGAAACAAATAGCATTGGAGCTTTAAATGACCATGTTCATTGCAAAGTTCACAAGGATGGCGATAAATATTGAATCTTTCAGCACAATCATCTAGCCTTTCTTGCAACCATTTATTTTCTAAATACTTATGCCTCTTGCAAAATCTATCTTCCCTATTTGGTGTGTACTTGCAAACTCTATGCACTCCACAAAAATTGAAATGCTTATAAGAGACATTTTCATCATGACTAGTGCAATCATCATCATAAGAGGCGTAGGATGAAGATGGCCTCTCTCAAACAACCCTGTGACCAAATAACAAAGAGTCTCTTGTGTCCCCAATACACCCAATACAATGGTAATTGTATAGCTGCACTAGTTCGGCGAAGAGATGGTGATACAAGTGCAATATGGATGGTAGATATAGGTTTTTGTAATCTGAAAAATATAAAAACAGCAAGGTGACAAGTGGTAAAAGTGGGCGTAAACGGTATTGCAATGCTAGGAAACAAGGCCTAGGGTTCATACTTTCACTAGTGCAAGTTCTCTCAACAATAATAACATAATTGGATCACGTAACTATCCCTCAACATGCAACAAAGAGTCACTCCAAAGTCACTAATAGCGGAGAACAAACGAAGAGATTATTGTAGGGTACGAAACCACCTCAAAGTTATTCTTTCTGATTGATCTATTAAAGAGTCCGTAGTAAAATAACATGAAGCTATTCTTTTCGTTCGATCTATCATAGAGTTCGTACTAGAATAACACCTTAAGACACAAATCAACCAAAACCCTAATGTCACGTAGATACTCCAATGTCACCTCGAGTATCCGTGGGTATGATAATATGATATGCATCACACAATCTCAGATTCATCTATTCAACCAACACAAAGAACTTCAAAGAGTGCCCCAAAGTTTCTACCGGAGAGTCAAGACGAAAACGTGTGCCAACCCCTATGCATAACTTCACCAAAACATACATCAAGTGGATCATGTGATATCCCATTGTCACCACAGTTAAGCACATGCAAGACATACATCAAGTGTTCTCAAATCCTTAAAGACTCAATCCGATAAGATCACTCCAAAGGGAAAACTCAATCCATTACAGGAGAGTAGAGGGGGAGAAACATCATAAGATCCAACTATAATAGGAAAGCTCGCAGTACATCAAGATCGTACCATCTCAAGAACACGAGAGAGAGAGAGAGAGAGAGAGAGAGAGAGAGATAAAACAAATAGTTACTGGTACATACCCTCAGCCCCGAGGGTGAACTACTCCCTCCTCTTCATGGAGAGTGCCGGGATGATGAAGATGGCCACTAGTGAGGGATTCCCCCTCCAGCAGGGTGCCGAAATAGGGTCCCGATTGGTTTTTGGTGGCTATAGAGGCTTGCGGTGGTGGAACTCCCGATCTATTCTGCTCCCTGATGTTTTCAGGCTATATGGATATATATAGGCGAAAGAAGTCGTTCAGGGGATCCACGAGGGGCCCACGAGGGTGGGGGGCACGCCCAGGGGGTAGGGCGCGCCTCCCGGCCTCGTGGCTTTCTCGAAGCTTCCCTGACGTCTACTCCAAGTCTCCTGGGTTGCTTCCGTTCGAAAAATATCTCTCCCGAAGGTTTCATTCCGTTTGGACTCCATTTGACATTCCTTTTCTTCGAAACACTGAAATAGGCAAGAAAACAACATTTTGGGCTAGGCCTCCGATGAATAGGTTAGTCCCAAAAATAATATAGAAGTGTATAATAAAGACCATAAACATCCAAAACGGTTTATATAATAAATAGCATGGAACAATGAAAATTATAGATACGTTGGAGACCTAGCAAGCTCAAGACGTAGCAGTTTGTAGCACAAGTCATGCTGAAATTCGTGGAAAATTTCGTCATGACCTTTGCTACAAACTGGACAAATAGGGCGCCTGAAATTTCCCGAAACGGAAATGAATCAACATTCCGGCAAAACATAGGCCACTCGGAATCATTGCCTGCAAACAACAAAAGGCCACTTGGGCACAATCGAACCAATTCAATATTGCATATAACAGGACCACTTAGGAACCTGTACATGAGCAACTACAACAAAAGATATACATGAGAAAACACTATTGAGGAATTTGTATATAACCTGACCACTTCTAATTTGCATCTACTAGTGTTTGACACTTCAAGAAAATCTACACAAATCTGATGCTCTCTCAAACTCAATTCAAAAACCAAATATAGATGGATGAACCCTAGAAACCTAGAACCTTTACATATTTCTGTCCTAAATTGTTGTCCTAATAAAAACTATGTCCTAATATAATTTATAAACCCTAGAACTCAATTTTTGTCCTAAATTTGAAATTATGAACCATAGAACTCAATTCAAATTATGTCCTAAATTTATGTCATAATAAAGACTCAGTACAAATTAAGAACCTACTGGACTTGTAGCACTAACAGAAATTTATACTTTTATATTGAATTTTTTCTCTAAACTAAACACTATTGCCCTAATTAACATCAAATTGAAAGACTAAGTTATAAGAAAATTTAGTTAACTACTAATAGAACAAAATTTAGTTAACTTTAGTGCTCTATAATGATGAAATGAAAAAAATTCACTTAACTACTAATTTCATTCATTTAGGTCACTCATTTAACTTCACCAAATTAACCTACTGTACCACTCCTACTAGCAGCACTACTAACCTAATTAACCTAGTAAACCCCTACTACCCTAACTAAAAAACAGCTATTTAACATCTACTTGTACCACTACTACCCTAACCTAATTAACATCTACTAGTGCAACTATATATACTACTAGCAGCACTGCTGCAACATTTTCTTTATTTTGTTCTTTTAAAAAACATCTACGAAAACAAAAACCATAATTAAACCCTACTTCCCTGACTAAATTTTTGCTCTAAACCCTACTGCCCTAACTAAATTTTTGCTATAAACTAAATTTTTGCTCTAACCTAGCCAACCTAGTTTACCTAACTAATTAACCGAATGAACCAAATTAACCTAGCTAGTTCACTTAGTTACTTAATCTACCTAGTTAACCTACTTAACCTAGCTAATTCATAGGGTTCATAACTAAATTCACCTAAGTAAATTAACCTAGAGAGGAGGGGTGGGGGCTCACAGAGAGAGTGCTTGGGGGAACGGTTGCGGGGATGTCCTCGGGGGAAAGGGTGGCACGGAGGGCGTCGAGGGTGGCTCCGGTGGCGTCTACGGTGGCTCCAGTGAAGGCAAGGGAGGCAGGGGCATCGAGGAGGGCCGGGGTGACTCCGAGGGCTTCGAGGGCGGGCGGCTCCGGTGGCGGAGATGGCGCGCGGCTCCGGTGGCGGCGACGGAGGCAGGGACGGCGAGGGAGCAGGGGACGTCAGGGAGAGGAAGGGCGACGCGAGAAGATATGGGGAATTGAGGGAAGAAGGAACGCCCATGCTGGGGCATGTCAAACATTAGTAGTAGCACTTTTTCCTCACAGGCGCTATAGCTACTTAGCTATAGCGCTTTCTGACGGAACGGATTATTGCTATAGATAAGTTAGCTATAGCGCTTGTTCGTGAGAACGCGCTATAGCTAAAGTAGCTATAGCGCTTCCGTGGAAATGTGCTGCTACTATTTCTTGCATTTTTTTTCTTTTTCTTTAATTTTTATTTTCTTTTCTTTTTTATTTTCCTTTTTCCTTTTCTTAGTTGCAGCACCGTCGCCTTAAAATGCGCTGCTACTATTTGGTTAGCAGTAGCGCTGTCCTTAGAAGGGTGCTACTACTATACCGAGCCTGGCGGCTATGTTGTAACAGTTATAGTAGTAGCGCTTTTTATGAAGGACGCGCTACTCCTATTTATGTAGCAGTAGCATGCTTTTGCATACCAAGCTACTGTTAGATAGCAGTAGCACCGTGTTTTAACAAGCGCTACTGATAAGTCTCTATGTATAAGCTTTTCCCTAGTAGTGTAGCTTTGCATGATACCGGAGAACTAAAACAGAAAAATAGGTGTTGTTATCATAAAGTTAGAATATATTACTATATATTATAAATAGAGAGTATGGACTAATGATGGATCGTGTGCGGAATTATCCTAGGCAATTGTTAACAAGATCAATAATCGCTACTGTATACGAGGGAGAGGCATAAGCTAACATACTTTCTGTACTTGGATCATATGCACTTATGATTGGAACACTAGCAAGCATCTGCAACTACTAAAGATCATTAAGGTAAAACCCAACCATAGCATTAAAGTATCAAGTCCCCTTTATCTCATGCGCAACAACCCCCTTACTCGGGTTTAAGCTTCTGTCAATCTAGCAACCCACTATCAGCGAATCATGAACGTATTGCAACACCTTATAGCGAGAATCCTTCACGTGTGCACGGCACGGAAGGCACCATAGGACAGCACCAAAATAAAGCATACAACTCAAACCAATCTAGATGATCAATCAACCTAAAAGACAAAAGAAATCTATTCGAAACATCATAGGATGGCAACACGTCATTGGATCATAATATGTGGCATAAAGCACCATGTTCAAGTAGGGGATTACAGCGGGGTGTGGGAGAGTGGACCACTTAAAAGAGATGAGGAAGGTGATGAAGAAGGTGATGTTGATGAAGACGATCACCGCGGCAATGGTTCCCCTGACGGTAGTCCAGCGCCACTGAAAGAAAGGGGGAGAGGGTCTCCCCCTTGTGCTTCCTCCTCCATGGCCTCCCCCTAGATGGGGAGAGGTTTTCCCTCTAGTCCTTGGCCTCCATGGTGATGATGGCCCCCTCCGGCTTCCTCCTCCATGGCCTCTGGTGATGATGGCCCCTCCGATAGGGTGCCGGAGAGGGCCTAGATTGATTTTTCATGGGTACAGAGGCTTGCGGCGGCTGAACTTATGATCTAGGGTTCTTTTCGGAGGTTTGGGCATTTAAAAGAATTTTTGGTGTCAGTCTGACGTCAAGGGGGTGCCCGAGGGGCCCACAAGCCGTAGGGGCGTGCCCTGGTGGCTTGTGTCCACCTCGGTCACATCCTGGCCAAGCTCTGGTGCTTTGGGGGCCTCTTTTGGTCCATAAAAATTACCGTAAATTTTCAGCCCATTCCGAGAACTTTTATTTCTGCACAAAAAAATGACACCACGGTAGTTCTGCTGAAAACAGCGTCAGTCCAAGTTAGTCCTAATCAAATCATACCAAAACCATCTAAAATTGCTGTAAACATGGCATGAATACTTCATAAATTATAGATACGTTGAAGACGTATCAGATCCCTAATCGCAAACAGTTCATCTAAGTAAACTGTATGTCCTATATTGCACACACCTTGATCTGGCTGACCGTTCCTCTTTTTCTGGCTCATCACAAATAGTTCGTATGGATCAACTATATGCCATGTATCACACACGCAACTCTAATCTGAATCATTCTTGATGTGACGCCCCCCATTCAATCATACACTAATCATGCACGCAAATGTGTACGACCAAGATCAAGGACTCACGGGAAGATATCACAACACAACTCTACAAATAAAAAAAATCATACAAGCATCATAATACAAGCCAGGGGCCTCGAGGGCTCGAATACAAGTGCTCGATCATAGACGAGTCAGCGGAAGCAACAATATCTGAGTACAGACATAAGTTAAACAAGTTGCCATAAGATGGCTAGCACAAACTGGGATACAGGTCGAAAGAGGCGCAGGCCTCCTGCCTGGGATCCTCCTAAACTACTCCTGGTCGTCGTCAGCGGGCTGCACGTAGTAGTAGGCACCTCCAGTGTAGAAGGAGTCATCGTCGACGGTGGCGTCTGGATCCTGGGCTCCATCGTCTGGTCGCAGCAATCGGATAGAGAAATGGGGAAAAGGGGGGAACAAGGCAACCGTGAGTACTCATCCAAAGTACTCGCAAGCAAGGAGCTACACTACCTATGCATGGATATATGTGTAAAGGGCCATATCAGTGGACTGAACTGCAGAATGCCAGAATAATAGGGGGGATAGCTAATCCTGTTGAAGACTACGCTTCTGGCAGCCTCCGTCTTGCAGAATATAGAAGAGAGTAGACTGAAGTCCTCCAAGTAGCAGCGTATAGCATAATCCTACCCGGCGATCCCCTCCTCATTGCCCTGTTAGAGAGCGATCACCGGGTTGTATCTGGCACTTGAAAGGGGTGTGTTTTATTAAGTATCCGATTCTAGTTGTCATAAGGTCAAGGTACAACTCCGGGTCGTCCTTTTACCGAGGGACACGGCTATTCGAATAGATTAACTTCCCTGCAGGGGTGCACCACATAGCCCAACACGCTTGATCCCATTTGGCCGGACACACTTTCCTGGGTCATGCCCGGCCTCGGAAGATCAACACGTCGCAGCCCCACCTAAGCACAACAGAGCGGTCAGCACGCCGGTCGAAATCCTATGCGCGTAGGGGTCTAGGCCCATCACCCATTGCACACCTGCACGTTCCGTACGCGGCCGGAGAGCAGACCTAGCAACCTCCATTACAAAGGAAGTCACGTTACGCGGTCCAACCCGGCGCGCGCCACTCAGTCGCTGACGTCACGAAGTGCTTCGGCTGATACCACGACGTCGGGATACCCATAACTACTCCCGCGTAGATGGTTAGTGCGTATAGACCAAATGGCCAGAGTCAGATCAAATACCCAGATCTCGTTAAGCGTGTTAAGTATCCGCGAACGCCGACCAGGGCCAGGTCACCTCTCTCCTTGGTGGACTCAACCTGCCCTGTCGCTCCGCCTCAAAGTAACAGTCGGGGGCCGTCGGGAACCCAGGCCCACCTCTACCGGGATGGAGCCACCTGCCCCTTCAGCCCCCATCTCCGAACAGTATCACAGGTAATGTAACAGTGTAAAGTATATAGTATATGCCCGTGATCACCTCCCGAAGTGATCACGGCCCAGTAGTATAGCATGGCAGACGGACAAGAGTGTAGGGCCACTGATGGAACACTAGCATCCTATACTAAGCAGTAGGATTGCAGGTAAAGGTATCAACAGCAGTATCAAAGACAGGCTATGCATCAGCATAGGAATAACGAAAGCAATAACATGCTATACTATTCTAATGCAAGCAGTATAGAGGAGAGTAGGCGATATCTGGTGATCAAGGGGGGGCTTGCCTGGTTGCTCTGGCAAGAGAGAGGAGTCGTCAACTCCGTAGTCGAACGGGGCAGCAGCAGCGTCGGTCTCGGTGTCTAGCGGAAGAAGAGGGGGAAGAAACAATGAATATTTAAGAAAGCAGATGCATAGTGATGCATGACATGACAAGTAATGGCGTTAGAGGTGCCCTAACGCGGTATGGGATGATACCGGTGAAGGGGGGAAACATCCGGGAAAGTATCCCCGGTGTTTTGCGTTTTCGGACAGAGGAACCGGAGGGGAAAAGTTGCGAGTTTGATAGGTTAGGGATGTGTCGCGGACAAACAGGCTGCGTATCCGGATTCGTCTCGTCGTTCTAAGCAACTTTCATGTACAAAGTTTTTTCATCTGAGCTACGGTTTATTTTATATTAATTTTCCTAAGTTTTAAACAATTTCTAAAAATATTTTAATTTGAAAATTAAATGTTAAGTTGCTATGGCTACACAGAAGTGTACCCACAGATGGGCTTGTGTGGCTGACCAGTGGGCCAAGTTGACTTGGTCAACTACCCAGTCAGCAGAGGCTGACTGGTGGGGCCAGCCAAAGTCAACATCCCAGTCAGCATTGACCGTTTACTAGTCAATCTGACCAGTGGGTCCCCATGGTCATAGGCTTAGGTTAATTAACAGTATTTAATTAGGGTAATCTATTATTAGGTTAATTTAAACATGATTAAATAAGTTAATTAAGGAACTAATTAACTATTTTTCTAATTATATATTTTTTTATTTTATTTTTTTAAAACGTTCAAGGGCGGGCCCCTGTGTCATTGGCCAAAGGGGGCCTAGTGGGCGCTGGGGACGAGCATGCGGGCGTAGCCACAGCCCGCCCGTTAGCGCTGGGAGGCCGGGGCCATCAGCGGCAGGAGCAGGAGGGCCGGCGACGCGCGGCACGGCGGGGCACCGGGGGCACCGGGGCGGTGCGTGGATGGGCGCCGTCGGGCATGGCCGCGGTCGTAGGCATCGGCAAGCGTCGCCAGGGCGTGCAGCAGCAGCAGTGGGCGGAGCAAGAGGCGGGCGCGCGTGGGCGCGCGCTGGTGGTCGCAGGGGGCAGAGGGACACCAGGGAGGCGTGGTCCCGGGCGCGGCGAGGGCGGTTGGTGCGGCGACGAACGAAGTAGGGGGTTGCGGGGCGAGGCCATGGGGGAGGGGCGCCGGACGTGGCAACCGCAGGCGAAGGGGGGACTTGCGCGGGCACGGGCCAAGCGGGGCGCCGGTGAGGGAGGCCTGATGCGCGGGCGACGAGCGGTGGCAAGGGGAAGTCGGGCCGTGCGGCGGACAGGCGTGGTGACCAGGGGAGAGGAGAGGGGTCGCGGCTCACGTTCGTTGTCGGGAAGAGGGGGCGGCGTGGCTTGATGTGTCTCGGCGGGGAGGAGGACGGAGACGGGTCGGCACGTAGGGGACGCAGGCCGGTGGGGAGGTCGGCGAGGTGGAGGGCGGCGGCGACGGTCGCTCCGGGCGACGGCGGTGTCGAGCGCCCCGATCCAGTTCTGGATCGAGGGAAGGGTGAGGGGAGAGCGATATGGGGGAAATGGGGAGTGGGCTAGGGTTTGACCGGGTGGAGTAGGGGTTATGGGGAGTGGGGGTGGCCGGTTGGGCCAGCCTAGTGGCCAGCTGGGCCGAGGCCCAGCGGGGGGGAAGGGGGCTTTTCCTTTCTTTCTGTTTGTTCTGTTTTCTTTTCTTCTTTTTATTTTTTATTTTTCTGTTCTATTTTATTTTAGATACACATTATTTTTAGTTTAAAAAAAATTATAACAATTCTTAAATTAATGTTTGAGAACCACCCACTACCATAAATGTTTTACCCCGAAATAAATTAGTTTAGAATTTTATTAATTGAAAAGGTATTCACTTAATTGTTTTTGCTGTTGTTTTAATCACTTTAGAGTAATTAATTATTTTAAAAAAATGTTATTTCTCCACCAATACTATCCATGATTTATTTGTCACAATAAGAACATTTTAGTTTTGAGAATTGAAAACTTTTATTGCTTGACTTTAACTCGAATTTGAATTTGGACCGGTTCTGATCTAACACGAGATTAGCAACAGTTATCGTGGTGAGGTGGCATCATAACAGAGGGTTACTGTAGCTTGATTACCCGGGCGTCACAATTCTCCTCCACTACAAGAAATCTCGTACCGAGATTTAAGCGGTGGAGTAAGGGGAAAAGTGTTGGTAGCGAAAACCTAACGAATCTTCTCGGTCTTGGCTCCTCTTCTCGAAGTGGTCGATCCATTATATTGGTGTCTTCATTTTTTGCTTCAGGTCATCAAGATGAAGTCGGCATCCTTCTTTCGGGGGTTCCATCGTACTTACGAAAGAGTAAGGGGGTATTTCGGGAGAATGAACCTCTATAAGGTCGACTATCTGGTCGATAACATCGGGGAAGGTGGCGAAAAGTAACTCTCGAATTGATACGTAAGAAAATGTCGAGAGCAAGTAATGAGGTCTCATGGGAAGTTTCGAGCGAGCAGGCGACCGTTCGATGCCTGAAACAGGGCTTGAAAGGGGCTCAAAGCAATCGGGAATAAGTATTGTGTCTGATACCAGAATAGATCATCTCTAGAAAGGTGGCTCGTGATTTACGTATGAGGCCACGCACGAGGAATATCTTTGGAAACAGGGTGTAGAGGAGAGTCAGGTTTCGATCATGTGGAACTGTGGGTTATGGGCCCACCAAGTGGGTTAAACGTAGGAAGAGGGGTGACTTCTTGCACGATCATGTAAGCAAGGCATGTCAGAGAATAACCGGCCAGTTATGTTGGAAGCATCATTGGTACCAAGGGCGAGGGACGAAGAGAACTATTTTCCTGCTCGCTGAAACGAGGCGGGCCAATAGGCAAAGTTCTCATCCATCTGTGGTTACCGGAATGTCATCAACAATATAAACAGGGTCTCACTGACCGAGTTGTACACCGAGGTGTTTACATAAGCAGTGAATTAATACTGCTTAGATCATATAGATCACAACAAGATTAATCAAAACAATAGAGATGAAAAGATGATCATCAGATTAAACAGAACAATGGAAAGGAAAATGTTTTTAAACACATATTTTAGGGTATATCCTTCCCAAGGATAAACAGAGCATGATATCCACAACAGGATATAATGTAGAAAACCCTTTAGGAAAGGGGAGAGAAACTTCATGACATTACCCATACAACGGTGTTTGGATAATTGATACCCCGGTTGCTAGAAAGGCAGAATCCCAACAGCACCGTTCACTTGTTGGTACCCAGGTTCGAATCAACGCGAGGACCAAGAAAGAATGGTGATGGTGAGAAGTATCATCATGCCGAGAATTTGTAAGAGGTGGGGCAATCCCAACAGCATTCTCGACATAATAGACAGTAATACTTCAAGGCAGAACACAACACTAGCGGGAGAGCAAGTTGCATTCATTATGTGGACAAGTTCGCGATGAAAGGAAGTCAAGGGTGTTGTCGATGATAATAAAATTCAGCGAGGGCAAGGAGGGTGTTTCTCATTGTGAACACAGTTGACATCTCGAAAGAAGTCAAAGTGTCGAAGGTGATCCGACACATTTGCCGGGATGCATCAAGAGAATGCAATCAAATAACAACGGCAACAAGTAAGGAAATGACGAAGTGGCAAGTTGTTGGATCAATATATGAGAGGCAAGCTCGGAACCAAAGTTGCCTTTCAAGGCAAGCAACAAGATGTTGAAAGCTTGACGTAAGACGTGCTCACACACCGAAGAATACGTGCACCAAAGAAGGACAAGGTAGAACAGTCAAATGTAGCAAGACGAGGATGCAGCCGATAGTCTAGGAATGACCATATTGAGTTTAGAATTTCCTAGTAAAAATACTAGGGGTATTTGATTTGTAGTGAGGAATAATTTCACTAGTCGGTGTCCTTGGTTGATAACAACCCAGAACCCGTAGAGTGATTACGATAAGGAGACATTACTTCAACAAAGTTAGTAAACCGTGGTGCAATGGCAAGACATCTCCGAGACACCAGGAGGTAATACTCAAAGGTAGAACATGATAGAAGTAGAACCGGTTCATTGACCTATGACAGTAGATACTTCAACCTTGCTAAAAATAGATGAGGCACTGAAATGAATTCCCATAAGATATATCAGATCAGGACAGCATGGTCGGAACCATAACTGTAAGGAATCAATTTCAGGAATACCGCACGAATCAAAGCTGGATAATAATTTTGCCAGAAGCTTCCGAGACGGTCTACATCATTTTCATGGGCATGAACACAAGTTCAAGGTCCACTCCCACTTCTTTAATGCAGATCATTTCATTCACCTCTCAGTTTGATATATCTGTAGTGTTGGAATTTTATCTGGTAGAACACCAGAAGAGTATGAATTGTGAAAACTTTCGGGTTCTCACGGATTAGGGGAAGGCATAGGTTCAACCCATCGGGCATCTTAGTAACATATACCACAAGTTTCAAAAGTAAATACACAAGCTCGAAAGCAGAACATGGTTGGCCAGGCAGAGAATACAATTTACCAAAGGCATTATGTATTAGGGGATGAACTCACAAGGTGATTGAATATGAAGGACACTGTCGGATAAAAAAATATCCAACAATGGATCGGGTGATCCACAACAAAGCTGATGTGAGCATCGGTACTCACTCAGAGAAAGAGAGAATGCAGAGGCATCAGATTCAAGAATCATCTGATTAGTCTGATGCTTAGGTAGAAATAAATTGTGGTTCCCAAAACGAAGGATCAGAAGCAGACGCTTTGTTCAAGGATGGGTAAGTTGAAAACACTTAGTTGATCAATCAATAAAGGTTTGAATTGCCGAGAACCAACTCATGTCCGGAATGACGTCTGAGCCGGAAGGATGATCTTAAAAAGGATAACCTGATGACTGCGTGCGTACGCACATATTGAATCAATAGGCTCAAAATAACTAAGACATGGGATGTTATCGAGGACTACTATTCATATGGGATTAACCATAATGCAAGCAAGCAAGAATTTCAGGAGCAATAGGTTGCTCAGGATTTTCGGAAGATCGAATGGTAATTCGAAGAATTTTGTGATATACATAAATCATCTGGGGATGAGCGGATACTCGATAAAAGCGAGAAAGTATCCGTAGGGGTATTCATGTGGCAAAGAACTGCAAGGCAGTAGGCACAAAGTATTCTCGGGGTATCTTATAATAACAAGATCGACTGGGAATAATAGTAAGCACGACAGGTGTAATTACTTATCCATAGGGATATTTCGGTGGTAGGGAACTGCAAAAGCAATGGCACAAAGTCTCGGGAGAACATCGGAGAGTATTGTCAGAATCTTCTGTTGAAGCAGTCGATCATCTGTAATGAAGGGGCTCTCCGGCAGGAAGTGATAACGAGAACCTAGAGTTATATTTTAGCAAAATCATTTAACCCGAATAGAAGAGAGATCAGAATCCCAGAGTATAGACGAGGAATAATAGATCCTAATACCACCCAAATGGCGACCTGGGCCCATAAGACACACAGCCATGTTGGTAAAAAGTTTTTGCACTGTCTAGACTCGACTTCGGCCAAGGTGTGTGGAAGGGGGATTCCTACAGGCAGTCGGCTCTGATACCAACTTGTGACGCCCCCGATTCAATCGTACACTAATTATGCACGCAAATGTGTACGATCAAGATCAGGGACTCACGGGAAGATATCACAACACAACTCTACAAATAAAAAAATCATACAAGCATCATAATACAAGTCAGGGGCCTCGAGGGCTCGAATACAAGTGCTCGATCATAGACGAGTCAGCGGAAGCAACAATATCTGAGTACAGACATAAGTTAAACAAGTTGCCATAAGATGGCTAGCACAAACTGGGATACAGATCGAAAGAGGCGCAGGCCTCCTGCCTGGGATCCTCCTAAACTACTCATGGTCGTCGTCAGCGGGCTGCACGTAGTAGTAGGCACCTCCAGTGTAGAAGGAGTCGTCGTCGACGGTGGCGTCTGGATCCTGGGCTCCATCGTCTGGTCGCAGCAATCGGATAGAGAAATGGGGAAAAAGGGGGAACAAGGCAACCGTGAGTACTCATCCAAAGTACTCGCAAGCAAGGAGCTACACTACATATGCATGGATATATGTGTAAAGGGCCATATCAGTGGACTGAACTGCAGAATGCCAGAATAATAGGGGGGATAGCTAATCCTGTCGAAGACTACGCTTCTGGCAGCCTCCGTCTTGCAGCATATAGAAGAGAGTAGACTAAAGTCCTCCAAGTAGAAGCGTATAGCATAATCCTACCCGGCGATCCCCTCCTCGTTGTCCTGTTAGAGAGCGATCACCGGGTTGTATCTGGCACTTGAAAGGGGTGTGTTTTATTAAGTATCCGATTCTAGTTGTCATAAGGTCAAGGTACAACTCCGGGTCGTCCTTTTACCGAGGGACACGGCTATTCGAATAGATTAACTTCCCTGCAGGGGTGCACCACATAGCCCAACACGCTTGATCCTATTTGGCCGGACACACTTTCCTGGGTCATGCCCGGCCTCGGAAGATCAACACGTCGCAGCCCCACCTAGGCACAACAGAGTGGTCAGCACGCCAGTCTAAATCCTATGCGCGCAGGGGTCTGGGCCCATCGCCCATTGCACACCTGCACGTTGCGTACGCGGCCGGAGAGCAGACCTAGCAACCTCCATTACAAAGGAAGTCACGTTACGCGGTCCAACCCGGCGCGCGCCACTCAGTCGCTGACGTCACGAAGTGCTTCGGCTGATACCACGACATCGGGATACCCATAACTACTCCCGCGTAGATGGTTAGTGCGTATAGACCAAATGGCCAGACTTAGATCAAATACCCATATCTCGTTAAGCGTGTTAAGTATCCGCGAACGCTGACCAGGGCCAGGCCAACTCTCTCCTAGGTGGACTCAACCTGCCCTGTCGCTCCGCCTCAAAGTAACAGTCGGGGGCCGTCGGGAACCCAGGCCCACCTCTACCGGGATGGAGCCACCTGCCCCTTCAGCCCCCATCTCCGAACAGTATCACAGGTAATGTAACAGTGTAAAGTATATAGTATATGCCCGTGATCACCTCCCGAAGTGATCACGGCCCAGTAGTATAGCATGGCAGACGGACAAGAGTGTAGGGCCACTGATGGAACACTAGCATCCTATACTAAGCAGTAGGATTGCAGGTAAAGGTATCAACAGCAGTATCAAAGACAAGCTATGCATCAGGATAGGAATAACGAAAGCAGTAACGTGCTACACTACTCTAATGCAAGCAGTATAGAGGAGAGTAGGCGATATCTGGTGATCAAGGGGCGGCTTGCCTGGTTGCTCTGGCAAGAGAGAGGAGTCGTCAACTCCGTAGTCGAATGGGGCAGCAGCAGCGTCGGTCTCGGTGTCTAGCGGAAGAAGTGGGGGAAGAAACAATGAATATTTAAGCAAGCAGATGCATAGTGATGCATGACATGACAAGTAACGGCGTTAGAGGTGCCCTAACGCGGTATGGGATGATACCGGTGAAGGGGGGAAACATCCGGGAAAGTATCCCCGGTGTTTTGCGTTTCGGACAAAGGAACCGGAGGGGAAAACTTGCGAGTTTGATAGGTTAGGGATGTGTCGCGGACAAACAGGCTGCGTATCCGGATTCGTCTCGTTGTTCTAAGCAACTTTCTTGTACAAAGTTTTTCATCTGAGCTACGGTTTATTTTATATTAATTTTCCTAAGTTTTAAACAATTTCTAAAAATATTTTAATTTGAAAATTAAATGTTAAATTGCTATGGCTACACAGAAGTGTACCCACAGATGGGCTTGTGTGGCTGACCAGTGGGCCAAGTTGACTTGGTCAACTACCCAGTCAGCAGAGGCTGACTGGTGGGGCCAGCCAAAGTCAACATCCCAGTCAGCATTGACCGTTGACTAGTCAATCTGACCAGTGGGTCCCCATGGTCATAGGCTTAGGTTAATTAACAGTATTTAATTAGGGTAATCTATTATTAGGTTAATTTAAACATGATTAAATAAGTTAATTAAGTAACTAATTGATTATTTTTCTAATTATATATTTTTTTATTTTATTTTTTTAAACGTTCAAGAGCGGGCCCCTGTGTCATTGGGCCAAAGGGGGACTAGTGGGCGCTGGGGACGAGCATGCGGGCGTAGCCACAGCCCACCCGTTAGCGCTGGGAGGCCGGGGCCATCAGCGGCAGGAGCAGGAGGGGCCGGCGACGCGCGGCACGGCGGGGCACCGGGGGCACCGGGGCGGTGCGTGGATGGCCGCGGTCGTAGGCATCGGCGAGCGTCGCCAGGGCGTGGAGCAGCAGCAGCAGTGGGCGGAGCAAGAGGCGGGCGCGCGTGGGCGCGCGCTGGTGGTCGCAGGGGGCAGAGGGACACCAGGGAGGCGTGGTCCCGGGCGCGGCGAGGGCGGTTGGTGCGGCGACAAACGGAGCAGGGGGTTGCGAGGCGAGGCCATGGCGGAGGGGCGCCGGACGTGGCAACCGCAGGCGAAGGGGGGACTTGCGCGGGCACGGGCCAAGCGGGGCGCCGGTGAGGGAGGCCTGATGCGCGGGCGACGAGCGGTGGCGAGGGGAAGTCGGGCCGTGCGGCGGACAGGCGTGGTGACCAGGGGGAGAGGAGAGGGGTCGCGTCTCACGTTCGTTGTCGGGAAGAGGGGGCGGCGTGGCTTGATGTGTCTCGGCGGGGAGGAGGACGGGGACGGGTCGGCACGTAGGGGACGCAGGCCGGTGGGGAGGTCGGCGAGGTGGAGGGCGGCGGCGACGGTCGCTCCGGGCGGCGGCGGTGTCGAGCGCCCCGATCCAGTTCTGGTTCGGGGGAAGGGTGAGGGGAGAGCGACGTGGGGGAAATGGGGAGTGGGCTAGGGTTTGACCGGGTGGAGTGGGGGTTATGGGGAGTGGGGGGTGGCCGGTTGGGCCAGCCTAGTGGCCAGCTGGGCCGAGGCCCAGCCGGGGGGAGGGGGGCTTTTCCTTTCTTTCTGTTTGTTCTGTTTTCTTTTCTTCTTTTTATTTTTTATTTTTCTGTTCTGTTTTATTTTAGATACACATTATTTTTAGTTTAAAAAAAATGATAACAATTCTTAAATTAATGTTTGAGAACCACCCACTACCATAAATGTTTTACCCCGAAATAAATTTGTTTAGAATTTTATTAATTGAAAAGGTATTCACTTAATTGTTTTTGTTGTTGTTTTAATCACTTTAGAGTAATTAATTATTTTAAAAAAATGTTATTTCTCCACCAATACTATCCATGATTTATTTGTCACGATGAGAACATTTTAGTTTTGAGAATTGAAAACTTTTATTGCTTGACTTTAATTCGAATTTGAATTTGGACCGGTTCTGATCTAACACGAGATTAGCAATAGTTATCATGGTGAGGTGGCATCATAATAGAGGGTTAATGTAGCTTGATTACCCGGGCGTCACAATTCTCCTCCACTACAAGAAATCTCGTCCCGAGATTTAAGCGGTGGAGTAAGGGGGAAAAGTGTTGGTAGCGAAAACCTAACGAGTCTTCTCGGTCTTGGCTGATCTTCTCGAAGTGGTCGATCAATTATATTGATGTCTTCATTTTTTTGCTTCAGGTCATCAAGATGAAGTCGGCATCCTTCCTTCGGGGGTTCCATCGTACTTACGAAAGAGTAAGGGGGTACTTCGGGAGAACGAACCTCTACAAGGTCGACTATCTGGTCGATAACATTGGGGAAGGTGGCAGAAAGTAACTCTCGAATTGATACTTAAGAAAATGTCGAGAGCAAGTAATGAGGTCTCATGGGAAGTTTCGAGCGAGCAGGCGACCATTCGATGCCTGAAACAGGGCATGAAAGGGGCTCAAAGCAATCGGGAATAAGTATTGTGTCTGATACCAGAATAGATCATCTCTAGAAAGGTGGCTCGTGATATACGTATGAGGCCACGCACGAGGAATATCTTTGGAAACAGGGTGTACAGGAGAGTCAGGTTTCGATCATGTGGAACTGTGGGTTATGGGCCCACCAAGTGGCTTAAACGTAGGAAGAGGGGTGACGTCTTGCACGATCATGTAAGCAAGGCATGTCAGAGAATAACCGGCCAGTTATGTTGGAAGCATCATTGGTACCAAGGGTGAGGGACGAAGAGAACTATTTTCCTGCTCGCTGAAACGAGGCGGGCCAATAGGCAAAGTTCTCATCCATCTGTGGTTACCGGAATGTCATCAACAATATAAACAGGGTCTCACTGACCGAGTTGTACACCGAGGTGTTTACATAAGCAGTGAATTAATACTGCTTAGATCATATAGATCACAACAAGATTAATCAAAACAATAGAGCTGAAAAGATGATCATCAGATTAAACAGAACAATGGAAAGGAAAATGTTTTTAAACACATATTTTAGGGTATATCCTTCCCAAGGATAAACAGAGCATGATATCCACAACAGGATACAATGTAGAAAACCATTTAGGAAAGGGGAGAGAAACTTCATGACATTACCCATACAACGGTGTTTGGATAATTGATACCCCGGTTGCTAGAAAGGCAGAATCCCAACAGCACCTTTCACTTGTTGGTACCCAGGTT
Organism: Aegilops umbellulata; assembly: GCA_032464435.1. Taxonomy (NCBI): domain Eukaryota; kingdom Viridiplantae; phylum Streptophyta; class Magnoliopsida; order Poales; family Poaceae; genus Aegilops; species Aegilops umbellulata. Next base: position 641,290,367 of record CP136060.1, on the reverse strand, counting down.
CGAATCAACGCGAGGACCAAGAAAGAATGGTGATGGTGAGAAGTATCATCATGCCGAGAATTTGTAAGAGGTGGGGCAATCCCAACAACATTCTCGACATAATAGACAGTAATACTTCAAGGCAGAACACAACACTAGCGGGAGAGCAAGTTGCATTCATTATGTGGACAAGTTCGCGATGAAAGGAAGTCAAGGGTGTTGTCGATGATAATAAAATTCAGCGAGGGCAAGGAGGGTATTTCTCATCGTGAACACAGTTGACATCTCGAAAGAAGTCAAAGTGTCGAAGGTGATCCGACACATTTGCCGGGATGCTTCAAGAGAATGCAATCAAATAACAACGGCAACAAGTAAGGAAATGACGAAGTGGCAAGTTGTAGGATCAATATATGAGAGGCAAGCTCGGAAACAAAGTTGCCTTTCAAGGCAAGCAACAAGATGTTGAAAGCTTGGCGTAAGTCGTGCTCACACACCGAAGAATACGTGCACCAGAGAAGGACAAGGTAGAACACTCAAATGCAGAAGACGAGGATGCAGCCGATAGTCTAGGAATGACCAGATTGAGTTTTGAATTTCCTAGTAAAAATACTAGGGGTATTTGATTTGTAGTGAGGAATAATTTCACTAGTCGGTGTCCTTGGTTGATAACAACCCAGAACCCGTAGAGTGATTACGATAAGGAGACATTACTTCAACAAAGTTAGTAAACCGTGGTGCAATGGCAAGACATCTCCGAGATACCAGGAGGTAATACTCAAAGGTAGAACATGATAGAAGTAGAACCGGTTCATTGACCTATGACAGTAGATACTTCAACCTTGGCAAAAATAGACGAGGCACTGGAATGAATTCCCATAAGATATATCAGATCAGGACAGCATGGTCGGAACCATAACTGTAAGGAATCAATTTCAGGAATACCGCACGAATCAAAGCTGGATAATCATTTTGCCAGAAGCTTCCGAGACGGTCTACATCATTTTCATGGGCATGAACACAAGTTCAAGGTCGACTCCCACTTCTTTAATGCAGATCATTTCATTCACCTCTCACTTTGATATAACTGTAGTGTTGGAATTTTATCTGGTAGAACACCAGAAGAGTATGAATTGTGAAAACTTTCGGGTTCTCACGGATTAGGGGAAGGCATAGGTTCAACCCATCGGGCATCTTAGTAACATATACCACAAGTTTCAAAAGTAAATACACAAGCTCGAAAGCAGAACATGGTTGGCCAGGCAGAGAATACAATTTACCAAAGGCATTATGTATCAGGGGATGAACTCACAAGGTGATTGAATATGAAGGACACTGTCGAATAAAAAATCCAATAATTGATCGGGTGATCCACAACAAAGCTGATGTGAGTATCGGTACTCACTCAGAGAAAGAGACAATGGAGAGGCATCAGATTCAAGAATCATCTGATTAGTCTGATGCTTAGGTAGTAAGAAATTGTGGTTCCCAAAACGAAGGATCAGAAGCAGATGCTTTGTTCAAGGATGGGTAAGTTGAAAACACTTAGTTGATCAATCAATAAAGGTTTGAATTGTCGAGAACCAACTCATGTCCGGAATGACGTCTGAGCCGGAAGGATGATCTTAAAAAGGATAACCTGATGACTGCGTGCGTACGCACATATTGAATCAATAGGCTCAAAATAACTAAGACATGGGATGTTATCGAGGACTACTATTCATATGGGATTAACCATAATGCAAGCAAGCAAGAATTTCAGGAGCAATAGGTTCCTCAGGTTTTTCGGAAGATCGAATGGTAATTCGAAGAATTTTGTGATATACATAAATCATCTGGGGATGAGTGGATACTCGATAAAAGCGAGAAAGTATCCGTAGGGGTATTCATGTTGCAAAGACCTGCAAGGCAGTAGGCACAAAGTATTCTCGGGGTATCTTATAATAACCAGATCGACTGGGAATAAAAGTAAGCACGACAGGTGTAATTACTTATCCATAGGGATATTTCGGTGGTAGGGAACTACAAAAGCAATGGCACAAAGTCTCGGGAGAACATCGGTGAGTATTGTCAGAATCTTCTCTTGAAGCAGTCGATCATCTGTAATGAAGGGGCTCTCCGGCAGGAAGTGATAACGAGAACCTAGAGTTATATTTTAGCAAAATCATTTAACCCGAGTAGAAGAGAGATCAGAATCCCAGAGTATAGACGAGGAATAAAAGATCCTAATACCACCCAAATGGCGAGGTGGGCCCGTAAGACACACAGCCATGTTAGTAAAAAGTTTTTGCACTGTCTAGACTCGACTTCGGCCAAGGAGTGTGGAAGGGGGATTCCTACAGGCAGTCGGCTCTGATACCAACTTGTGATGCCCCCGATTCAATCGTACACTAATCATGCACGCAAATGTGTACGATCAAGATCAGGGACTCACGGGAAGATATCACAACACAACTCTACAAATAAAAAAATCATACAAGCATCATAATACAAGCCAGGGACCTCGAGGGCTCGAATACAAGTGCTCGATCATAGACGAGTCAGCGGAAGCAACAATATCTGAGTACAGACATAAGTTAAACAAGTTGCCATAAGATGGCTAGCACAAACTGGGATACAGATCGAAAGAGGCGAAGGCCTCCTGCCTGGGATCCTCCTAAACTACTCCTGGTCGTCGTCAGCGGGCTGCACGTAGTAGTAGGCACCTCCAGTGTAGAAGGAGTCGTCGTCGACGGTGGCGTCTGGATCCTGGGCTCCATCGTCTGGTCGCAGCAATCGGATAGAGAAATGTGGAAAAAGGGGGAACAAGGCAACCGTGAGTACTCATCCAAAGTACTCGCAAGCAAGGAGCTACACTACATATGCATGGATATATGTGTAAAGGGCCATATTAGTAGACTGAACTGCAGAATGCCAGAATAATAGGGGGGATAGCTAATCCTGTCGAAGACTACGCTTCTGGCAGCCTCCGTCTTGCAGCATATAGAAGAGAGTAGACTGAAGTCCTCCAAGTAGCAGCTTATAGCATAATCCTACCCGGCGATCCCCTCCTCGTTGCCCTGTTAGAGAGCGATCACCGGGTTGTATCTGGCACTTGAAAGGGGTGTGTTTTATTAAGTATCCGATTCTAGTTGTCATAAGGTCAAGGTACAATTCCAGGTCGTCCTTTTACCGAGGGACACGGCTATTCGAATAGATTAACTTCCCTGCAGGGGTGCACCACATAGCCCAACACGCTCGATCCCATTTGGCCGGACACACTTTCCTGGGTCATGCCCGGCCTCGGAAGATCAACACGTCGCAGCCCCACCTAGGCACAACAGAGCGGTCAGCACGCCGATCTAAATCCTATGCGCGCAGGGGTCTGGGCCCATCACCCATTGCACACCTGCACGTTGCGTACGCGGCCGGAGAACAGACCTAGCAACCTCCATTACAAAGGAAGTCACGTTACGCGGTCCAACCCGGCGTGCGCCACTCAGTCGCTGACGTCACGAAGTGCTTCGGCTGATACCACGACGTCGGGATACCCATAACTACTCCCGCGTAGATGGTTAGTGCGTATAGACCAAATGGCCAGACTCAGATCAAATACTCAGATCTCGTTAAGCGTGTTAAGTATCCGCGAACGCCGACCAGGGCCAGGCCACCTCTCTCCTAGGTGGACTCAACCTGCCTTGTCGCTCCGCCTCAAAGTAACAGTCGGGGGCCGTCGGGAACCCAGGCCCACCTCTACCGGGATGGAGCCACCTGCCCCTTCAGCCCCCATCTCCGAACAGTATCACAGGTAATGTAATAGTGTAAAGTATATAGTATATGCCCGTGATCACCTCCCGAAGTGATCACGGCCCAGTAGTATAGCATGGCAGACGGACAAGAGTGTAGGGCCACTGATGGAACACTAGCATCCTATACTAAGCAGTAGGATTGCAGGTAAAGGTATCAACAACAGTATCAAAGATAGGCTATGCATCAGGATAGGAATAACGAAAGCAGTAACATGCTACACTACTCTAAAGCAAGCAGTATAGAGGAGAGTAGGCCATATCTGGTGATCAAGGGGGGGGGCTTGCCTGGTTGCTCTGGCAAAAGAGAGGAGTCGTCAACTCCGTAGTCGAACGGGGCAGCAGCAGCGTCCTATATTGCATAAAATTGTTGTAAACATGGCATGAATACTTCATAAATTATAGATACGTTGAAGACGTATCAGATCCCTAATCGCAAACAGTTCATCTAAGTAAACTGTATGTCCTATATTGCACACACCATGATCTGGCTGACCGTTCCTGTTTTTCTGGCTCATCACAGATAGTTCGTATGGATCAACTATATGCCATGTATCGCACACGCAACTCTAGTCTGAATCATTCTTGATGTCTCCGCCATCGCACATAGTTCGTCTTATTGGTGATGTCTTTATTACAACAACGTTTGCGATTAATGCATCACACAGTTTGGTCGAAGGGTCTGTAATTCATGTGTTGCGTTAGCAACATCCTGCAATAGTCATAGAAAGAACTTATTGTAATCTCCTCGTGGAGCTATTTGTTTCAAATTGATGTGCTAATTTGTATTGTGGTTAATATGAAAAATTGATCCATAATAACGTGGGGATGTATGTGATATCTTTGTGTTTTCATCTAGTATCTAGTATTTTTGTTAGTACATTGTTCAACAAAGTATCACGATTTCCACAATAACGTGAAAATAGTTGAGATGCATGACTGCATTGCTCACAGTTTGTCTGAAATCTTCCAAAGCTTTCAAGAGGAAAGGAACTTTGCGTAAATACAAATCACTATACAGTTTCTTTGCTATAGACTAATATGGAACCTTGGAGTGGTCATATCCAAGTAAGAGACGATGGAATTGAACTTTGAAGAAATTTCCTTATATAGATATGCATGAATTGAAAGGAGATGTCACAGCTTTACTCTATTTTCACACTTTCATAAGATGGAAATTGCCTCATACTTCCATGCCTAGATGGAAAGGAAGGCGCTCCCTCTTAAAATTGTGAAATTCATCGATGCAAGAAAAGTCAACCTTTTCTAGGGAGGGGAACAGATCTCAAAGCAAACAACAATCTAGAAATACCAATACACAAAGACAAACTTAGATAAAAAATTATCATATCGACAACTACCGAGGTCAATCTGAACTCCACCACCCACCCAGTTCTGAAGTTTTGGGAGATTAATACTGCAAATTAACGGAAGAGAGAAACACGACACGTGTCACTGTGTTAGAGGGGCACACACCCAACACACACCCTACTCCATCGCTCCATACCCATCCCCACCTACCTAGCTCTCTCTCTCTCCCTCATACGCTCCCCTCCACCTTTCTGATCTAGATCCAACCACCTCACCCGAGAGCTACACAGAGCAGGCCCCTCTCTCGGCGGTCACACCTTCCCATTCATCGACGCTCTCTCCTCCCTGCCTGGCAGATCCCCTCCCCCACATCCACATCCTCCATCACCAACCTACCTCCCTACCAGCGAGTAGGCTGAGCAGTGTACTCTGTGGCCAGAGTCACCTCCCAGTTGTCATCAAGCAGGGCAGAGCTTATGGCGACCTCACCGGATCTAGAATCAGCAACGCCCACTAGTCCATTCGACCGTAGCTTCCTACCCCGCTCCTCCCCCAACCAGATCTAACACCGCAATCTTCATTCCCTGCCTAGATCTATGTGTGGGCTCGACCAGCATGTGTGTCCTCTGCATCAGCTGGATCGTGACCATGTCATAAATGGGGAGATCAACAAGATCCTAACGATATGCTCCTCCCCGGGGTCAAATCCCACCACTCCACGGCTTGTTGTGGCTGGATCTATCCATGGGTTCCTACAACAGCAATGACGAGGAAACCCGCATCACCTTCCGGGCTCCAAGTTGCTGCCACCGCTCCTCTCCCTTCCCTATGGTGGTCCTTGCGAGTTTACATACCTCGTCTCCAGGTAAGCTCCAAGGAGGAGGCGGTGCCTCATCTGCTATGACCGCGACCTCCTATTTCAACCTCAACCGTTGGGGATCTACAACATCGAGGGAAGGTGTATCTCTACTCATGTTCCTTTTGTGTGTATTATGAGCAATGTTGTGATACGAATGTGTATGCCGTTTGGTACATTATGATCCCTTTTCTTATTATGGGTAAGATCTTAACTGCATCATTCATAACACTTACCTTGTGCATGTTACCTTTCCGGATGCCTGTATATTCAAATTTGTAACTTTTAGATCTTTGTGTTGATGCATCCTTAGAACTTTGTAGTATGTTCATGGTTTCTTACTGACTTTTTAGTGTTCTTAACTACAAGAAACATTGTTTTCACTTCATTTTTTAGTACCTTGCGCTTTAAGATCTTGTAGATTACTTTGGCACTCTATAACACTTTCTAGCACCTTGTAAATTAATTTGGCACCTTGTGATTTATAGATTTTTGTTAGTTTTAGCACCATGTAAGTAATTTGGCACTTTATTGATACTTTCCTAGCTACTAGTTGAACTTTGATCATGTGTGTATATATGCAATTCCATACACCTAGTAATTTGGCACTGTCTTGCTAACTGGCATATTCTATATGTGTCCAAAAGTGTGAACTTTTATTGATCATATAAGCAGTTGGCATACTGGTAATTACTACCTTTGTATATGATCCAACACTTTCTTGTAATTTCGCGCCTTCTATTTAACACCTTTGTATATGTTTTGGGACTTGGTATCATCTCAACACTTTATCATGTGTGTACTAGCACTTTATGTATTAGCACTTTGTATTATCTCAAGACTTTATCATTTGGACTAACACTTTGTGTATTGCAACTTTGAATCATCTATTGTACATAATTTCATGTAATTTGGAACTTTGTTTTATGGAAGCACTTTGCAATTTGGCATATTGTAATATGAAATTATTGTGATTATAAATGGAACTTTGTGATTGTTGTATAACCAGGCACTTTATGTATGAGGTGTGTATGAGAAAGTTCCCACGCTTACTCATGCACATGTATGAATTGTAATTGAAACTTTCGTAAATGGCACTTTCCTATTTTGTGTCCTCAGAAAATACTTTTTTCCTAATTAAATGGGTTCCAATGATTTTACTTAATGATGGTTAATTCAGAAACATGTATTAACTTTTGTTATTAAGTGTAATGTTTGTCGCAGGCACCATTTAAACTTCAAGTGAGCTGCATGACAGTAGTACCCGTCTGGATGACAATGGTACTACTGGTAGTCTGACAGTTGTACTAGTGCCAAGTGAAAAGAATACTGGTGGTGTGCATGACATAGACGATTTGATGAATTTATGTTCCAAATGGGAATAGCTCTAGAGATCTCAAAGAAACATGTATGGTTTTGATAGGCTCAACTTGGGTAATGGTTGCTAGCATTATTTTTCCCATAGACATATAATATATGTATACGCTTTCAAGTCTTTGGTCACGCAAATACAAGAATGACAAATTCTTTATAACCAATCATGGTTCAGTGCATACGCTTATTCTCCAAATGGTAACATGGTGCAACCTTGACTCATATATATAAATACGGGATGTTATCTTGTTTCTTCTCACCACTGGATGTACGAGCCCTTTTATTCTTGGATAGGGAGACATCAGTATTGTTGTCAGACAGGAACACATCGGTGAGGACAGTATTGGAATTAATTGAAGCCTTGAGAGTATCGAGCGCCTGCAAATAGATTAATTCAACATATCAACATAAGAAACAATTCATAAGTGCTTGAATAATTCAGCGAGTCTCACCTCTTTGTTACCAATCTTCACAGACTTCTCCTCGAGCACGAGGTCCTTTTGTTCCCTATTGAGCTTGGTTATCAGCACCACCACGGATATGTTGGACATGGGGGTGATGGTGAGGTCATCCATGATAGTGTAAGTAACCAGGCCTTGCACGTGCCCGCAGCCGGCTATGATAGACCCATAGAGAGAGGAGCCGCGTGCAACATCCGCTGCCATGCCCGTAGGCGCCAGCGCATGTGCAATTACTGATGCATACTGTAGTGGGTAAGATGTCGCCCCATGAACAGATGCCCGCATGGAAGGAGCCACTTTGTGTGTTGTGATAGGGCGTCGAAGGAACAAGGGCCTACATGAGCTCAAGAGCGCCTCTTGCATGATCTTGCTATGCATGTACCTAGTATCCATTTTCTCGACACTATCGTAGATATTGGCCAAACCTACCCCGTCACTTCCGGTCTGAAGTACCTTGGCTACAGTGCCTATGGGCATCGCTAGGAGGCTGAAGAGGAAGTCTACAGCCTCCTTTCCGGCCTCCGCATACAAGACGTGATTGGCCTTCTTGTCGATGAGCAGCTTGAGGGTCGGTGCGGACGGAGCTAAGTTGATAGGGGCGGGAGGTGAAGACATGATTTTATGTTGAATGATAATTGGGAGCCCACAACCTCATATATATATAAGGGAAAAAACTATGTAATTAATGCATGTTGATAACTTAAAAGATTGTAAGATATTTATTGACATTGATTATACGATATTCACCACATAAAAATAAGGAAAGAATTAATATGCAACTAATGCATGTTAATTGGTAAATAAAAAAGGTAATGAGCGTAACTTATTATACAATCTTTACCTCATAGAGATAAGAAAATAATTAATATGTATTTAATGCATGTTGATAGTTCCTCCAATCCTAAATGTAGGTCTTTGTAGAGATTACAATAAAAACTACATACAGATGTATATAGACACATTTAGAGTGTAGATTCGTTCATTTTGCTCGGTATAAAGTCTATATTGAAATCTCTAAAAAGAATATTTAGGAACGAAGCCAGTACGTAAATATACAACTATTCTTAAATGTATTTATTACATTATATTTTCCGCATACAAATAAGGAAGGAAATAATACATAATTAATGCAACATGATAAATGAGGAAACAATGCAAATAATTAATGATATTTATTCTAAATAATTTATTCTAGATTGTTTACATTCTAAAAATATTAAATTGTATACAAATTTAAAGTTGGCACACTTCATCTTTTGTTTACATTCTAAAAATAAAAATAACACTCCTTTCATTCAAAAATATAAGATGTTCTATTTCTTCAAAATCAAGTACAGCAATTATCATCATCACAATGAGTAATAGGAGAAACATCATTTGGGGGGATACCTTTTCACCTTTGCTTCTCCGTCTTTTCTTTTTCTTCTTCACATTATGTGTGGGTTTAATCCTCTTTTTGGAGCTCCTTATTAATGAGATTGGTTGAATAGAAGGCTCCTCCTCGTTACCTGGTTCATCATAAGAAATAATAGGAAGATATTGGGAAGTCTCTTCCCTTTCATTAGTATTCTCTTCATCTTCTATGTGTTTTCTTTTCTTTATGTAATTGGCAATATAAGGATTTTCAATGCAATTCACCGCACAATACATAAAAATTTCTTCTATATCAAAATCAAGAACTTTATCAAGGACAAATTCTGGCATATCCTTAGTTATATATTTCATTTCTTCATACCCCAAAAGAAGACTAAGCTCTTTATGATGCTCAAGGGAAATCAAGTTATCAGAATTTTTGGACACGATTTGATCATGAAACAAATAGCATTGGAGCTTTAAATGACCATGTTCATTGCAAAGTTCACAAGGATGGCGATAAATACTGAATCTTTCAGCACAATCATCTAGCCTTTCTTGCAACCATTTAGTTTCTAAATACTTATGCCTCTTGCAAAATCTATCTTCCCTATTTGGTGTGTACTTGCAAACTCTGTGCACTCCACAAAAATTGAAATGCTTATAAGAGACATTTTCATCATGACTAGTGCAATCATCATCATAAGAGGCGTAGGATGAAGATGGCCTCTCTCAAACAACCCTGCGACCAAATAACAAAGAGTCTCTTGTGTCCCCAACACACCCAATACAATGGTAATTGTATAGGTGCACTAGTTCGGCGAAGAGATGGTGATACAAGTGCAATATGCATGGTAGATATATGTTTTTGTAATCTGAAAATATAAAAATAGCAAGGTGACAAGTGCTAAAAGTGGGCGTAAACGGTATTGCAATGCTAGGAAACAAGGCCTAGGGTTCATACTTTCACTAGTGCAAGTTCTCTCAACAATAATAACATAATTGGATCACGTAACTATCCCTCAACATGCAACAAAGAGTCACTCCAAAGTCACTAATAGCGGAGAACAAACGAAGAGATTATTGTAGGGTACGAAACCACCTCAAAGTTATTCTTTCTGATCGATCTATTCAAGAGTCTGTAGTAAAATAACATGAAGCTATTCTTTTCGTTCGATCTATCATAGAGTTCGTACTAGAATAACACCTTAACACACAAATCAACCAAAACCCTAATGTCACCTAGATACTCCAATGTCACCTCGAGTATCCGTGGGTATGATAATATGATATGCATCACACAATCTCAGATTCATCTATTCAACCAACACAAAGAACTTCAAAGAGTGCACCAAAGTTTCTACCGGAGAGTCAAGACGAAAACGTGTGCCAACCCCTATGCATAACTTCACCAAAACATACATCAAGTGGATCACGTGATATCCCATTGTCACCACAGATAAGCACATGCAAGACATACAACAAGTGTTCTCAAATTCTTAAAGACTCAATCCGATAAGATCAATTCAAAGGGAAAACTCATTCCATTACAAGAGAGTAGAGGGGGAGAAACATCATAAGATCCAACTATAATAGGAAAGCTCGCGGTACATCAAAATCGTACCATCTCAAGAACACGAGAGAGAGAGAGAGAGAGAGAGAGATAAAACACATAGCTACTGGTACATACCCTCAGCCCCGAGGGTGAACTACTCCCTCCTCTTCATGGAGAGCGCCGGGATGATGAAGATGGCCACTAGTGAGGGATTCCCCCTCCAGCAGGGTGCCGGAACAGGGTCCCGATTGGTTTTTGGTGGCTATAGAGGCTTGCCGCGGTGGAACTCCCGATCTATTCTGCTCCCCGATGTTTTTAGGGTATATGGATATATATAGGCGAAAGAAGTCGTTCAGGGGATCCACGAGGGGCCCACGAGGGTGGGGGCACGCCCAGGGGGTATGGCGCGCCTCCCGGCCTCGTGGCTTTCTCGAAGCTTCCCTGACGTCTACTCCAAGTCTCCTGGGTTGCTTCCGTTCCAAAAATAACTCTCCCGAAGGTTTCATTCCGTTTGGACTCCATTTGATATTCCTTTTCTTCGAAACACTGAAATAGGCAAGATAACAACATTTTGGGCTAGGCCTCTGATTAATAGGTTAGTCCCAAAAATAATATAGAAGTGTATAATAAAGACCATAAACATCCAAAACGGGTAATATAGTAAATAGCATGGAACAATCAAAATTATAGATACGTCGGAGACCTAGCAAGCTCAAGACGTAGCAGTTTGTAGCACAAGTCATGCTGAAATTCGTGGAAAATTTCGGCATAACCTTTGCTACAAACTGGACAAATAGGGCGCCAGAAATTTGCCGAAACGGAAATGAATCAACATTCTGGCAAAACATAGGCCACTCGGAATCATTGCCTGCAAACAACAAAAGGACACTTGGGCACAATCGAACCACTTCAATATTGCATATAACAGGACCACTTAGGAACCTGTACATGAGCAACCACAACAGTGGATATACATGAGAAAACACTATTGAGGAATTTGTATATAACCTGACCACTTCTAATTTGCATCTACTAGTGTTTGACACTTCAAGAAAATCTACACAAATTTGATGCTCTCTCCAACTCAATTCAAAAACCAAATATAGATGGATGAACCCTGGAAACCTAGAACCTTTACATATTTCTGTCCTAAATTGTTGTCCTAATAAAAACTATGTCCTAATATAATTTATAAACCCTAGAACTCAATTTTTGTCCTAAATTTGAAATTATGAACCATAGAACTCAATTCAAATTATGTCCTAAATTTATGTCATAATAAAGACTCAGTACAAATAAGAACCTACTGGACTTGTAGCACTAACAGAAATTTATACTTTTATATTGAATTTTTTCTCTAAACTAAACACTATTGCCCTAATTAACATCAAATTCAAAGACTAAGTTAGAAGAAAATTTAGTTAACTACTAATAGAACAAAATTTAGTTAACTTTAGTGCTCTATAATGATGAAATGAAAAAAATTCACTTAACTACTAATTTCATTCATTTAGGTCACTCATTTAACTTCACCAAATTAACCTACTGTACCACTCCTACTAGCAGCACTACTAACCTAATTAACCTAGTAAACCCCTACTACCCTTACTAAAAAACAGTTATTTAACATCTACTTGTACCACTACTACCCTAACCTAATTAACATCTACTAGTGCAACTATATATACTACTAGCAGCACTGTTGCAACATTTTCTTTATTTTGTTCTTTTAAAAAACATCTACGAAAACAAAAATCATAATTAAACCCTACTTCCCTGACTAAATTTTTGCTCAAAACCCTACTGCCCTAACTAAATTTTTGCTATAAACTACATTTTTTCTCTAACCTAGCCAACCTAGTTTACCTAACTAATTAACCAAATGAACCAAATTAACCTAGCTAGTTCACTTAGTTACTTAAGCTACCTAGTTAACCTACTTAACCTAGCTAATTCATAGGGTTCATAACTAAATTCACCTAAGTAAATTAACCTAGAGAGGAGGGGTAGGGGCTCACAGAGAGAGTGCTTGGGGGAACGGTTGCGGGGATGTGCTCGGGGGAAAGGGTGGCACGGAGGGCGTCGAGGGTGGCTCCGGTGGCATCTACGGCGGCTCCGGTGACGGCAAGGGAGGCAGGAGCATCGAGGAGGGCCGGGGTGACTCCGGGGGCGTCGAGGGCGTGCGGCTCCGGTGGCGGAGATGGCGCGCGGCTCCGGTGGCGGCGATGGAGGCAGGGACGGCGAGGGAGCAGGGGAGGTGAGGAAGAGGAAGGGCGACGCGAGAAGATATGGGGAATTGAGGGAAGAAGGAACGCCCACGCATGGGCAAGTCAAACATAGTAGTAGCACTTTTTCCTCACAAGCGCTATAGCTACTTAGGTATAGCGCTTTCTGACGGAACGCACTACTGCTATAGATAAGTTAGCTATAGCGCTTGTTCGTGAGAACGCGCTATAGCTAAAGTAGCTATAGCGCTTCCGTGGAAATGTGCTGCTGCTATTTCTTGCATTTTTTTTTCTTTTTCTTTAATTTTTATTTTCTTTTCTTGTTTTATTTTCCTTTTTCCTTTTCTTAGTTGCAGCACCGTCGCCTTAAAATGCGCTGCTACTATTTGGTTAGCAGTAGCGCTGTCCTTAGAAGGGTGCTACTACTATACCAAGCCTGGCGGCAACTGTGTAACAGTTATAGTAGTAGCGCTTTTTATGAAGGACGTGCTACTGCTATTTATGTAGCAGTAGCATGCTTTTTCATATCGCGCTACTGTTAGATAGCAGTAGCACCGTGTTTTAACAAGCGCTACTGATAAGTCTCTATGTATAAGCTTTTCCCTAGTAGTGTAGCTTTGCATGATACCGGAGAACTAAAACATAAAAATAGGTGTTGTTATCATAAAGTTAGAATATATTACTATATATTATAAATAGCGAGTATGGAATAATGATGGATCGTGTGCGGAATTATCCTAGGCAATTGTTAACAAGATCAGTAATCGCTACTGTATACGAGGGAGAGGCATAAGCTAACATACTTTCTGTACTTGGATCATATGCACTTATATTGGAACACTAGCAAGCATCTGCAACTACTAAAGATCATTAAGGTAAAATCCAACCAGAGCATTAAAGTATCAAGTCCCCTTTATCTCATGCGCAACAACCCCCTTACTCAGGTTTAAGCTTCTATCACTCTAGCAACCCACTATCAGCGAATCATGAACGTATTGCAACACCCTATAGCGAGAATCCTTCACGTGTGCACGGCACGGAAGGCACCATAGGACAGCACCAAAATAAAGCATACAACTCAAACCAATCTAGATGATCAATCAACCCAAAAGACAAAACAAATCTATTCAAAACATCATAGGATGGCAACACGTCATTGGATCATAATATGTGCCATAAAGCACCATGTTCAAGTAGGGGATTACAGCGGGGTGTGGGAGAGTGGACCACTTAAATGAGATGAGTAAGGTGATGAAGAAGGTGATGTTGATGAATACGATCACCGCGGCGATGTTTCCCCCGATGGTAGTCCAGCGCCACCGAAAGAAAGGGGGAGAGGGTCTCCCCCTTGTGCTTCCTCCTCCATGGCCTCCCCCTAGATTGGGAGAGGTTTTCCCTCTGGTCCTTGGCCTCCATGGTGATGATGGCCCCCTCCGGCTTCCTCCTCCATGGCCTCTGGTCAGGGTGTGCATTCGGTTTTTTCGGTTTGATTCGGTTCGGTTTATACAGTTTTCGGTTTTATAAGGTTTGTATACTTCGCTTTATACGGTTTTATACAAAATACGGTTCGGTTTTTGTAATAACCATTTTGTTTCGGTTTGGTTTCGGTAATAACCAAAATAACCAATCTTGACGCGATTTTTTAAATTACATATGATTTTACCTCAAAAGAAAATTGATACTAAGCTAGTATTACCATCAGGGACGTACGTGCATGTTTTTTTATAACTTGGACGTACGTGCATGTGTAGAGCTAAAGCAAAATTAACGTGTAATAGCCCATGTCTCCGAGTCCGCATGCATAGAACGGAATGAACCCAGGAGCTATCCCATAAATTATCAAGCCCGCTCAAATTTCAGTCCACAAGCCCAATAAAAATTTCTACTGTCGCGTTGGTGCGCTGAGTTCCCGTGACAATAGTCCCACCTCGCCAGTTGAGGCAGCACGTAGCCGGCTAGCTGGCTATATAATGGAGGGGAATTGCAGCTAACGAAATCACACAGCTCTACGCTCCTCCCTGATGGCCTTTGCTGGCATACTTTTTTCGAACTTCGGTTTATTCGGTTTAACCGAACGGTTTTCGGTTTCTAACCGAAAAAACCGATCATCAAATGGTTTCTAAATTTCAAAACTGAAACTGAAACCGAAAACCAAAAAAACTGAAATTTTGGTTCGGTTTGGTTTTTGGTTTTCGGTTCGGTTTTGCACAAGCTGAGCCTCTGGTGATGATGGCCCCTCCGATAGGGTGCCGTAGAGGGCCTAGATTGATTTTTCGTGGGTACAGAGGCTTGCGGTGGCTGAACTTCTGATCTAGGGTTCTTTTCGGAGGTTTGGGCATTTATATGAATTTTTGGCATCAGTCTCATGTCAAGGGGGTGCCCGAGGGGCCCACAAGCCGTAGGGGCGCGCCTTGGTGGCTTGTGGCCACCTCGGTCACATCATGGGCAAGCTCCGGTGCTTCGGGGGCCTATTTTGGTCCATAAAGATCACCGTAAATTTTCAGCCCATTCCGAGAACTTTTATTTCTGCACAAAAAACGACACCACGGTAGTTCTGCTGAAAACAGCGTCAGTCCAAGTTAGTCCTAATCAAATCATACCGAAACCATATAAAATTGTTGTAAACATGACATGAATACTTCATAAATTATAGATACGTTGAAGACGTATCAGATCCCTAATCGCAAACAGTTCATCTAAGTAAACTGTATGTCCTATATTGCACACACCTTGATCTGGCTGACCGTTCCTGTTTTTTTGGCTCATCACAAACAGTTCGTATGGATCAACTGTATGCCATGTATCGCACAAGCAACTCTTATCTGAATCATTCTTGATGTCTCCGCCATCGCACATAGTTCGTCTTATTAGTGACGGCTTTATTACAACAACGTTTGCGATTAATGCATCACACAGTTTGGTCGAAGGGTCTGTGATTCATGTGTTGCGTTAGCAACATCCTGCAATAGTCATAGAAAGAACTTATTGTAATCTCCTCGTGGAGCTATTTTTTTCAAATTGATGTGCTAATTTGTATTGTGGTTAATATGAAAAATTGATCCATAATAACGTGGGGATGTATGTGATATCTTTGTGTTTTCATCTAGTATCTAGTATTTTTGTTAGTACATTGTTCAACAAAGTATCACGATTTCCACAATATCGTGAAAACAGTTGAGATGCATGACTGCATTGCTCACAGTTTGCGTGAAATCTTCCAAAGCTTTCAAGAGGAAAGGAACTTTGCGTAAATACAAACAACTATACAGTTTCTTTGCTATAGACTAATATGGAACCTTGGAGTGGTCATATCCAAGTAAGAGACGATGGAGTTGAACTTTGAAGAAATTTTCTTATATAGATATGCATGAATTGAAAGGAGATATCACAGCTTTACTCTATTTTCACACTTTCATAAGATGGAAATTGCCTCATACATCCATGCCTAGATGGAAAGGAAGGCGCTCCCTCTTAAAATTGTGAAATTCATCGATGCAAGAAAAGTCAACCTTTTCTAGGGAGGGGTACAGATCTCAAAGCAAACAACAATCTAGAAATACCAATACAAAGACAAACTTAGATAAAAAATTATCATATTGACAGCTACCGAGGTCAATCTGAACTCCACCACCCACCCAGTTCTGAAGTTTTGGGAGATTAATACTGCAAATTAACGAAAGAGAGAAACACGACACGTGTCACTGTGTTAGGGGGGCCACACACCCAACACACACCCTACTCCATCGCTCCATACCCATCCCCTCCTACCCAGCTCTCTCTCTCCCTCATATGCTCCCCTCCACCTTCCTGATCCAGATACAACCACCTCACCCGAGAGCTACACAGAGCAGGCCCCTCTCTCGGCGGTCACACCTTCCCATTCATCGACGCTCTCTCCTCCCTGCCTGGCAGATCCCCTCCCCCACATCCACATCCTCCATCACCAACCTACCTCCCTGCCAGCGAGTAGGCTGAGCAGTGTACTCCGTGGCCAAAGTCACCTCCCAGTTGTCATCAAGCAGGGCAGAGCTTATGGCGACCTCACCGGATCTAGAATCAGCAACGCCCACTAGTCCATTCGACCGTAGCTTCCTACCCCGCTCCTCCCCCAACCAGATCTAACACCGCAATCTTCATTCCCTGCCTAGATCTATGTGTGGGCTCGACCAGCATGTGTGTCCTCTGCATCAGCTGGATCGTGACCATGTCATAAATGGGGAGATCAACAAGATCCTAACGATATGCTCCTCCCCGGGGTCAAATCCCACCACTCCACGGCTTGTTGTGGCTGGATCTATCCATGGGTTCCTACAACAGCAATGACGAGGAAACCTGCATCACCTTCCGGGCTCCAAGTTGCTGCCACCGCTCCTCTCCCTTCCCTATGGTGGTCCTTGCGAGTTTACATACCTCGTCTCCTGGTAAGCTCCAAGGAGGAGGCGGTGCCTCATCTGCTATGACCGCGACCTCCTATTTCAACCTCAACCGTTGGGGATCTACAACATCGAGGGAAGGTGTATCTCTACTCATGTTCCTTTTGTGTGTATTATGAGCAATGTTGTGATACGAATGTGTATGCCGTTTGGTACATTATGATCCCTTTTCTTATTATGGGTAAGATCTTAACTGCATCATTCATAACACTTACCTTGTGCATGTTACCTTTCCGGATGCCTGTATATTCAAATTTGTAACTTTTAGATCTTTGTGTTGATGCATCCTTAGAACTTTGTAGTATGTTCATGGTTTCTTACTGACTTTTTAGTGTTCTTAACTACAAGAAACATTGTTTTCACTTCATTTTTTAGTACCTTGCGCTTTAAGATCTTGTAGATTACTTTGGCACTCTATAACACTTTCTAGCACCTTGTAAATTAATTTGGCACCTTGTGATTTATAGATTTTTGTTAGTTTTAGCACCATGTAAGTAATTTGGCACTTTATTGATACTTTCCTAGCTACTAGTTGAACTTTGATCATGTGTGTATATATGCAATTCCATACACCTAGTAATTTGGCATTGTCTTGCTAACTGGCATATTCTATATGTGTCCAAAAGTGTGAACTTTTATTGATCATATAAGCAGTTGGCATACTGGTAATTACTACCTTTGTATATGATCCAACACTTTCTTGTAATTTCGCGCCTTCTATTTAACACCTTTGTATATGTTTTGGGACTTGGTATCATCTCAACACTTTATCATGTGTGTACTAGCACTTTATGTATTAGCACTTTGTATTATCTCAAGACTTTATCATTTGGACTAACACTTTGTGTATTGCAACTTTGAATCATCTATTGTACATAATTTCATGTAATTTGGAACTTTGTTTTATGGAAGCACTTTGCAATTTGGCATATTGTAATATGAAATTATTGTGATTATAAATGGAACTTTGTGATTGTTGTATAACCAGGCACTTTATGTATGAGGTGTGTATGAGAAAGTTCCCACGCTTACTCATGCACATGTATGAATTGTAATTGAAACTTTCGTAAATGGCACTTTCCTATTTTGTGTCCTCAGAAAATACTTTTTTCCTAATTAAATGGGTTCCAATGATTTTACTTAATGATGGTTAATTCAGAAACATGTATTAACTTTTGTTATTAAGTGTAATGTTTGTCGCAGGCACCATTTAAACTTCAAGTGAGCTGCATGACAGTAGTACCCGTCTGGATGACAATGGTACTACTGGTAGTCTGACAGTTGTACTAGTGCCAAGTGAAAAGAATACTGGTGGTGTGCATGACATAGACGATTTGATGAATTTATGTTCCAAATGGGAATAGCTCTAGAGATCTCAAAGAAACATGTATGGTTTTGATAGGCTCAACTTGGGTAATGGTTGCTAGCATTATTTTTCCCATAGACATATAATATATGTATACGCTTTCAAGTCTTTGGTCACGCAAATACAAGAATGACAAATTCTTTATAACCAATCATGGTTCAGTGCATACGCTTATTCTCCAAATGGTAACATGGTGCAACCTTGACTCATATATATAAATACGGGATGTTATCTTGTTTCTTCTCGCCACTGGATGTACGAGCCCTTTTATTCTTGGATAGGGAGACATCAGTATTGTTGTCAGACAGGAACACATCGGTGAGGACAGTATTGGAATTAATTGAAGCCTTGAGAATATCGAGCGCCTACAAATAGATTAATTCAACATATCAACATAAGAAACAATTCATAAGTGCTTGAATAATTCAGCGAGTCTCACCTCTTTGTTACCAATCTTCACAGACTTCTCCTCGAGCACGAGGTCCTTTTGTTCCCTATTGAGCTTGGTTATCAGCACCACCGCGGATATGTTGGACATGGGGGTGATGGTGAGGTCATCCATGATAGTGTAAGTAACCAGGCCTTGCACGTGCCCGCAGCCGGCTATGATAGACCCATAGAGAGAGGAGCCGCGTGCAACATCCGCTGCCATGCCCGTAGGCGCCAGCGCATCTGCAGTTACTGGTGCATACTGTAGTGGGTAAGATGTCGCCCCATGAATAGATGCCCGCATGGAAGGAGCCACTGGGTGTGTTGTGATAGGGCGTTGAAGGAACAAGGGCCTACATGAGCTCAAGAGTGCCTCTTGCATGATCTTGCTATGCATGTACCTAGTATCCATTTTCTCGACACTATCGTAGATATTGGCCAAACCTACCCCGTCACTTCCGGTCTGAAGTACCTTGGCTACAGTGCCTATAGGCATCGCTAGGAGGCTGAAGAGGAAGTCTACAGCCTCCTTTCCGGCCTCCGCGTACAAGACGTGATTGGCCTTCTTGTCGATGAGCAGCTTGAGGGTCGGTGCGGACGGAGCTAAGTTGATAGGGGCGGGAGGTGAAGACATGATTTTATGTTGAATGATAATTGGGAGCCCACAACCTCATATATATAAGGGAAAAAACTATGTAATTAATGCATGTTGATAACTTAAAAGATTGTAAGATATTTATTGACATTTATTATACGATATTCACCACATACAAATAAGTAAAGAATTAATATGCAACTAATGCATGTTAATTGGTAAATAAAAAAGGTAATGAGCATAACTTATTATACAATCTTTACCTCATAGAGTTAAGAAAATAATTAATATGTATTTAATGCATGTTGATAGTTCCTCCAATCCTAAATGTAGGTCTTTGTAGAGATTACAATAAAAACTACATCCGGATGTATATAGACATATTTAGAGTGTAGATTCGTTCATTTTGCTCCGTATAAAGCCTATATTGAAATCTCTAAAAAGAATATTTAGGAACGAAGGCAGTAAGTAAATATTCAAATATTCTTAAATGTATTTATTACATTATATTTTCCTCATACAAATAAGGAAGGAAATAATACATAATTAATGCAACATGATAAATGAGGAAACAATGCAAATAATTAATGATATTTATTGTAAATAATTTAGTCTAGATTGTTTACATTCTAAAAATATTAAATTGTATACAAATTTAAAGTTGGCACACTTCATATTTTGTTTACATTCTAAAAATAAAAATAACACTCCTTTCATTCAAAAATATAAGATTTTCTATTTTTTTCAAAATTAAGTATAGCAATTATCATCATCACAATGAGTAATAGGAGCAACATCATTTGGGGGGATACCCTTTCACCTTTGCTTCTCCGTCTTTTCTTTTTCTTCTTCACATTATGTTTTGGTTTAATCCTCTTTTTGGAGCTCCTTATTAATGACATTGATTGAATAGAAGGCTCCTCCTCGTTACTTGATTCATCATAAGAAATAATAGGAAGATATTGGGAAGTCTCTTCCCTTTCATTAGTATTCTCTTCATCTTCTATTTGTTTTCTTTTCTTTATGTAATTGGCAATATAAGGATTTTCAATGCAATTCACCGCACAATACATAAAAATTTCTTCTTGATCAAAATCAAGAACTTTATCAAGGACAAATTCTGGCATATCCTTAGTTATACGTTTCATTTCTTCATACCCCAAAAGAAGATTATGCTCTTTATGATGCTCAAGGGAAATCAAGTTATCAGAATTTTTGGACACGATTTGATCATGAAACAAATAGCATTGGAGCTTTAAATGACCATGTTCATTGCAAAGTTCACAAGGATGGCGATAAATATTGAATCTTTCAGCACAATCATCTAGCCTTTCTTGCAACCATTTAGTTTCTAAATACTTATGCCTCTTGCAAAATCTATCTTCCCTATTTCGTGTGTACTTGCAAACTCTATGCACTCCACAAAAATTGACATGCTTATAAGAGACATTTTCATCATGACTAGTGCAATCATCATTAGTACTATGGATATTCAAAGATTTCATACTAACAACATTGCAATAATGCTCATCATTCAAAGATTTAGTGCCAAACATTCTACTGCATTCTTCCTCTAGAAATTGAGCACAATTATCAGAATCCTTATTTTCATGAAAGATATTAGAAAGATGAAGCATATGAGGTACCCTCAATTCCATTTATTTTTTGTAGTTTTCTTTTATTAACTAAACTAGTGATAAAACAACAAACAAAAAGATTCGATTGCAAGATCTAAAGATATACCTTCAAGCACTCACCTCCCCGGCAACGGCGCCAGAAACTGCTTGATGTCTACTACGCAACATTCTTCTTGTAGACATTGTTGGGCCTCCAAGTGCAGAGGTTTGTAGGACAGTAGCAAGTTTCCCTCAAGTGGATGACCTAAGGTTTATAAATTCGTGGGAGGCGTAGGATGAAGATGGTCTCTCTCAAACAACCCTGCGACCAAATAACAAAGAGTTTCTTGTGTCCCCAACACACCCAATACAATGGTAAATTGTATAGGTGCACTAGTTCGGCGAATAGATGGTGATACAGGTGCAATATGGATGGTAGATATAGGTTTTTGTAATCTTAAAATATAAAAACAGCAAGGTAACAAGTGGTAGAAGTGAGCGTAAACGGTATTGCAATGCTAGGAAACAAGGCCTAGGGTTCATACTTTCACTAGTGCAAGTTCTCTCAACAATAATAACATAATTGGATCACATAACTATCCCTCAACATGCAACAAAGAGTCACTCCAAAGTCACTAATAGCGGAGAACAAATGAAGAGATTATTGTAGGGTATGAAACCACCTCAAAGTTATTCTTTCTGATCGATCTATTCAAGAGTCCGTAGTAAAATAACATGAAGCTATTCTTTCCGTTCGATCTATCATAGAGTTCGTACTAGAATAACACCTTCAGACACAAATCAACCAAACCCCTAATGTCACCTAGATACTCCAATGTCACCTCGAGTATCCGTGGGTATGATTATACGATATGCATCACACAATCTCGGATTCATCTATTCCACCAACACAAAGAACTTCAAGGAGTGCCAAAAAGTTTCTACTAGAGAGTCAAGACGAAAATGTGTGCCAACCCCTACGCATAAGTTCACGAGCAGAACCCGCAAGTTGATCACCAAAACATACATCAAGTGGATTACGTGATATCCCATTGTCACCACAGATGAGCACATGCAAGACATACATCAAGTGTTCTCAAATCCTTAAAGACTCAATCCAATAAGATCACTTCAAAGGGAAAACTCAATCCATTACAAGAGAGTAGAGGGGGAGAAACATCATAAGATCCAACTATAATAGTAAACCTCGCGGTACATCAAGATCGTACCATCTCAAGAACACGAGAGAGAGAGAGAGAGAGAGATCAAACACATTGCTACTGGTACATACCCTCAGCCCCGAGGGTGAACTACTCCCTCCTCGTCATGGAGAGCGCCGGGATGATGAAGATGGCCACTAATGAGGGATTCCCCCTCCGGCAGGGTGCCGGAACAGGGTCCCGATTGGATTTTGGTGGCTACAGAGGCTTGCGGCGGCGGAACTCCCGATCTATTCTGCTCCCCGATCTTTTTAGGGTATATGGATATATAGGCGAAATAAGTCGTTCAGGGGAGCCACGAGGGGCCCACAAGGGTGGGGACACGCCCAGGGGGTAGGGCACGCCTCCCTGCCTCGTGGCTTCCTCGAAGCTTCCCTGACGTCTACTCCAAGTCTCCTGGGTTGCTTCCGTTCCAAAGATAATTCTTCCTAAGGTTTCATTCCGTTTGGATTCCATTTGATATTCCTTTTTCTTCGAAACACTGAAATAGGCAAGAAAACAGCATTTTGGGCTGGGCCTCCGGTTAATAGGTTAGTCCCGAAAACAATATAAAAGTGTATAATAAAGCCCATAAAGATCCAAAACGGGTAATATAATAGCATGGAACAATCAAAAATTATAGATACGTTGGAGACGTATCAGCTTGTCGCATTGTCTCCTACTGGATTGGTACCTTGGTTCTCAAAACTGAGGGAAATACTTACCCTACTTTGTTGCATCACGCATTCCTCTTCAAGGAAAAAAACAACACAAGCTCAACACGTAGCAGTTTGTAGCACAAGTCATGCTGAAATTCGTGGAAAATTTCGGCATGACCTTTGCTACAAACTGGACAAATAGGTCGCCAGAAATTTGCCGAAACGGAAATGAGTCAACATTCCGGCAAAACATAGGCCACTCGGAATCATTGCCTGCAAACAACAAAAGGCCACTTGGGCACAATCAAACCACTTCAATATTGCATATAACAGGACCACTTAAGAACCTGTACATGAGCAACTACAACAGTAGATATACATGAGAAAACACTATTGAGGAATTTGTATATAACCTGACCACTTCTAATTTGCATCTACTAGTGTTTGACACTTCAAGAAAATCTACACAAATCTGATGCTCTCTCAAACTCAATTCAAAAACCAAATATAGATGGATGAACCCTAGAAACCTAGAACCTTTACATATTTCTATCCTAAATTGTTGCCCTAACAAAAACAATGTCCTAATATAATTTATGAACCCTAGAACTCAATTTTTGTCCTAAATTTGAAATTATGAACCATAGAACTCAATTCAAATTATGTCCTAAATTTCTGTCATAATAAAGACTCAGTACAAATTAAGAACCTACTAGACTTGTAGCACTAACAGAAATTTATATTTTTATATTGAATTTTTTCTCTAAACTAAACACTACTGCCCTAATTAACAACAAATTCACAGACTAAGTTAGAAGAAAATTCAGTTAACTACTAATAGAACAAAATTTAGTTAACTTTAGTGCTCTATAATGATGAAATGAAAAAAATTCACTTAACTACTAATTTCATTCATTTAGGTCACTCATTTAACTTCACCTAATTAACCTAGTAAACCCTTACTACCCTAACTAAAAAACAGCTAATTAACATCTACTTGTACCACTACTACCCTAACCTAATTAACAAATACTAGTGCCACTATATATACTACTAGCAGCACTGCTGCAACATTTTCTTTATTTCGTTCTTTTAAAAAAAACATCTATGAAAACAAAAACCATAATTAAACCCTACTTCCCTAACTAAACTTTTGCCCTAAACCCTACTGACGTAACTAAAGTTTTTCTCTAAACTAAATTTTTGCTCTAACCTAGCCAACCTAGTTTACCTAACTAGTTAACCTAATGAACCAAATTAACCTAGCTAGTTCACTTAGTTACTTAAGCTACCTAGTTAACCTACTTAACCTAGCTAATTCATAGGGTTCATAACTAAATACACCTAAGTAAATTAACCTAGAGAGGAGGGGTGGGGGATCACAGAGAGGGTGCTCGGGGGAACGGTTGCGGGGAGGTGCTCAGGGGAAAATGTGGCGCGGAGGGCGTCGAGGGTCGCTCCGGTGGCATCTACGGCCGCTCCAGTGATGGCAATGGAAGCAGGGGCGTCGAGGGGGGCCAGGGTGACTCCGGGGGCGTCGAGGGCGTGCGGCTCCGGTGGCAGAGATGGCGCGCGGCTCCGGTGGCGGCGACGGAGGCAGGGATAGTGAGGGAGCAGGGGAGGTGAGGGAGAGGAAGGGCGACGCGAGAAGATATGGGGAAATGAGGGAAGGACGAACGCCCATGCAGGGGCAAGTCAAACTTAGTAGCAGAGCTTTTTCCTGACAAGCGCTATAGCTACTTAGCTATAGCGCTTTCTGAAGGAACGCACTACTGCTATAGATAAGTTAGCTCTAGCGCTTGTTCATGAAAACGCGCTATAGCTAAAGTAGCTGTAGCTCTTCCGTGGAAATGCGCTGCTGCTATTTCTTTCATTTTTTTTTCTTTTTCTTTAATTTTTCTTTTCTTTTTTTATTTTCCTTTTTTTTTCTTTTCCTTTTCTTAGTTGCAGCACTGTTCCTTAAAACGCGCTGCTACTATTTGGTTCGCAGTAGTGCTGTCCTTAGAAGGGTACTACTACTATACCAAGCCTGGCGGCAACGGTGTAACAGTTGTAGTAGTAGCGCTTTTTATGAAGGACACGCTACTACTATTTATGTAGCAGTAGCATGCTTTTTCATGCCGCACTACTGTTAGATAGCAGTAGCACCGTGTTTTAACAAGCGCTACTGATAAGTCTCTATGTATAAGCTTTTCCCTAGTAGTGTAGCTTTACATGATACTGGAGAACTAAAACATAAAAATAGGTGTTGTTATCATAAAGTTAGAATATATTACTATATATTATAAATAGCGAGTGTGGAATAACGATGGATCGTGTGTGGAATTATCCTAGGCAATTGTTAACAAGATCGGTAATCGCTATTGTATATGAGGGAGAGGCATAAGCTAACATACTTTCTCTTCTTGGATCATATGCACTTATGATTCGAACACTAGCAAGCATCCGCAACTACTAAAGATCATTAAGGTAAAACCCAACCATAGCATTAAAGTATCAAGTCCCCTTTATCTCATGCGCAACAACCCCCTTACTCGGGTTTAAGCTTCTGTCACTCTACCAACCCACTATAAGCGAATCATGAACATACTGCAACACCTTATAGCGAGAATCCTTCACGTGTGCGCGACACGGAAGGCACCATAGGACAGCACCAAAATAAAACATACAACTCAAACCAATCTAGATCATCAATCAACCCAAAAGACAAAATAAATCTACTCAAAACATCATAGGATGGCAACACATCATTGTATCAAAATATGTGGCATAAAGCACCAAGTTCAAGTAGGGGATTACAGCGGGGTGCGGGAGAGCGGACCAGTTAAAAGAGATGAGGAAGGTGATGAAGAAGGTGATGTTGATGAAGATGATCACCACGGCGATGGTTCCCCCGACGACAGTCCAGCGCCACCGAAAGAAAGGGGGAGAGGGTCTCCCCCTTGTGCTTCCTCCTCCATGGCCTCCCCCTAGATGGGGAGAGGTTCTCCCTCTGGTCCTTGGCCTCCATGGTGATGATGGCCCCCTCCGGCTTCCTCCTCCATGGCCTCTAGTGATGATGGCCCCTCCGATAGGGTGCCGGAGAGTGCCTAGATTGATTTTTCGTGGGTACAGAGGCTTGTGGCGGCTGAACTTCTGATCTAGGGTTCTTTTCGGAGGTTTGGGAATTTATAAGAATTTTTTGCGTCAGTCTCACGTCAAGGGGGTGCCCGAGGGGCCCACAAGCCATAGGGGCGCATCCTACTGGCTTGTGGCCACCTCGGTCACTTCCTGGCACAGCTCCGGTGCTTCGGGGGCCTCTTTTGGTCCATAAAAAATCACCGTAAATTTTCAGCTCATTCCGAGAACTTTTATTTCTGCACAAAAAACGACACCACGGTAGTTCTGCTGAAAACAGCGTCAGTCCAAATTAGTCCTAATCAAATCATACCAAAACCATCTAAAATTGTTGTAAACATGGCATGAATACTTCATAAATTATAGATACGTTGAAGACGTATCAGATACCTAATCGCAAACAGTTCATCTAAGTAAACTGTATGTCCTATATTGCACACACCTTGATCTGGCTGACCGTTCCTGTTTTTCTGGCTCATCACAAATAGTTCGTATGGACCATCTGTATGCCATGTATCGCACACACAATTCTAATCTGAATCGTTCTTGATGTCTCCGCCATCGCACATAGTTCGTCTTATTGGTGACGGCTTTATTACAACAACGTTTGCAATTAATGCATCACTAAGTTTGGTCGAAGGGTTTGTGATTCATGTGTTGCGTTAGCAACATCCTGCAATAGTCATAGAAAGAACTTATTGTAATCTCCTCATGGATCTATTTGTTCCAAATTGATGTGCTAATTTGTATTGTGGTTAATATGAAAAATTCATCCATAATAATGTGGGGAGTATGTGATATCTTTGTGTTTTCATCTAGTATCTAGTATTTTTGTTAGTACATTGTTCAACAAAGTATCACGATTTCCACAATAACGTGAAAACAGTTGAGATGCATGACTGCATTGCTCGCAGTTTGCGTGAAATCTTCCAAAGCTTTCAAGAGGAAAGGAACATTGCGTAAATACAAACAACTATACAGTTTCTTTGCTGTAGACTAATATGGAACCTTGGAGTGGTCATATCCAAGTAAGAGACAATGGAGTTGAACTTTGAAGAAATTTCCTTATATAGATATGCATGAATTGAAAGGAGATGTCATAGCTTCACTCTATTTTCACACTTTCATAAGATGGAAATTGCCTCATACAACCATGCCTAGATGGAAAGGAAGGCGCTCCCTCTTAAAAGTGTGAAATTCATCGACGCAAGAAAAGTCAACCTTTTCTAGGGAGGGGTACAGATCTCAAAGCAAACAACAATCTAGAAATACCAATACACAAAGACAAACTTAGATAAAAAATTATCATATCGACAACTACCGAGGTCAATCTGATATCCACCACCCACCCAGTTCTGAAGTTTTGGGAGATTAATGCTGAAAATTAACGGAAGAGAGAAACACGACACGTGTCATTGTGTTAGGGGGGCCACACACCCAACACACACCCTACTCCATCGCTCCATACCCATCCCCTTCTACCTAGCTCTCTCTCTCCCTCATATGCTCCCCTCCACCTTCCTGATCCAGATACAACCACCTCACCCGAGAGCTACACAGAGCAGGCCCCTCTCTCGGCGGTCACACCCTCCCATTCATCGATGCTTTTTCCTCCCTGCCTGGCAGATCCCCTCCCCCACATCCACATCCTCCATCACCAACCTATCTCCCCGCCAGCGAGTAGGCTGAGCAGTACTCCATGGCCAGAGTCACCTCCCAGTTGTCATCAAGCAGGGCGGAGCTGATGGCGACCTGACCGGATCTAGAATCAATAACGCCCACTAGTCCATTCGACCGTAGTTTCCTCCCCCGCTCCTCCCCCAACCAGATCTAACACCGTAATCATCATTCCCTTCCTAGATCTATGTGTGGGCTCGACCAGCCTGTGTGTCCTCTGCGTCAGCTAGATCGTGACCATGTCATAAATGGGGATATCAACAAGATCCTAGCGATATGCTCCTCCACGGGGTCAGATCCCACCACTCCACGGCTCGTTGTGGCTAGATCTATCCATGGGTTCCTACAATAGCAATGACGAGGAAACCCGCATTACCTTCCTTTTGTGTGTACTATGAGCAATTTTGTGATACGAATATGTATACCGTTTGGTACATTATGATCCCTTTTCTTATTATGGGCAAGATCTTAACTAGATCATGCATAACACTTACCTTGTGCATGTTACCTTTTCTGATGCATGTATGTTCAAATTTGTAACTTTTAGAGCTTTGTGTTGATGCATCCTTAGAACTTTGTAGTATGTTCATGGTTTCTTACTGACTTTTTAGTGTTCTTAACTACAAGAAATGGTGTTTTCACTTCATTTTTTAGTACCTTGTGCATTAAGTTCTTATAGATTACTTTGGCACTCCATAACACTTTCTAGTACCTTGTAAATTAATTTGGCACCTTGTGCTTTACATATTTGTTAGTTTTAGCACCATGTAAGTAATTTGGCACTTTATTGATACTTTCCTAGCTACTAGTCGAACTCCGATCATGTGTGTATATGCAATTCCGTACACCTAGTAATTTGGCACTGTCTTGCTAACTGGCATATTCTATATGTGTCCAAAAGTGTGAACTTTTATTCATCATATAAGCAGTTGGTACATTGGTAATTACTACCTTTGTATATGATCCAACACTTTCCTGTAATTCCACGCCTTCTATTTAACACCTTTGTATATGTGTTGGCACTTGGTATCATCTCAACACTTTATCATGTGTGTACTAGCACTTTATGTATTAGCACTTTGTATTATCTCAAGACTTTATCATTTGAACTAACACTTTGTGTATTGCAACTTTGAATCATCTATTGTACTTAATTTCATGTAACTTGGAACTTTGTTTTGTGGAAGCACTTTGGAATTTGGCATATTGTAATATGAAATTATTGTGATTATAAATGGCACTCTGTGATTGTTGTATAACCAGGCACTTTATGTATGAGGTGTGTACGAGAAAGTTCCCACGCGTACTCCTGTACATGTATGAATTGTAATTGAAACTTTTGTAAATGGCACTTTCCTATTTTGTGTGCTCAGAACATACTCTTTTCCTAATTAAATGGGTTCCAATGATTTTAGTTAATGATGGTTATTTTAGAAACATGTATTAACTTTTGTTATTAAGTGTAATGTTTGTTGCAGGCACCATTTAAATTTCAAGTGAGCTGAATGACAGTAGTACCCGTCTGGGCGACAGTAGTACTACTGGTAGTCTGACAGTTGTACTAGTGCCAAGTGATAAGAATACTGGTGGTGTGCATGACATAGATGATTTTATGAATTTATGTGGCAAAATGGGAATGGCTCTAGATATCTCAAAGAAACATGTATGGTTTTGATAGGCTCAACTTTGGTAATGGTTTCTAGCATTATTTTTCCCACAGACATATAATATATGTATACGCTTTCAAGTCTTTGGTCACACAAATACAAGAATGACAAATTCTTTATAAGCAATCATGGTTCAGTGCATACGCTTATTCTCCAAATGGTAACATAGTGCAACCTTGACTCATATATATAAATCCGGGATGTTATCTTGTTTCTTCTCACCACTGGATGTACGAGCCCTTTTATTCTTGGATAGGGAGACATCAGTATTGTTGTCAGACAGGAACACATCGGTGAGGACAGTATTGGAATTAATTGAAGCCTTGAGAATATCGAGCACCTGCAAATAGATTAATTCAATATATCAACATAAGAAAAAATTCATAAGTGCTTGGATAATTCAGCGAGTCTCACCTCTTTGTTACCAATCCTTACAGACTTCTCCTCGAGCACGAGGTCCTTTTGTTCCCTATTGAGCTTGGTTATCAGCACCACCATGGATATGTTGGACATGGGGGTGATGGTGAGGTCATCCATGATAGTGTAGGTAACCAGGCCTTGCACGTGCCCGCCGCCGGCTATGATAGACCCATAGAGAGAGGAGTCGCGTGCAACTTCTGCTGCCATACCCGTAGGCGCCAGCGCATGTGCAGTTACTGATGCATACTGTAGTGGGTAAGATGTCGCCCCGTGAACAGATGCCCGCATGGAAGGTGCCGCTGGGTGTGCTGTGATAGGGCGATGAAGGAACAAGGGCCTACATGAGCTCAAGAGCGCCTCTTGCACGATCTTGCTGTGCATGTACCTGGTATCCATTTTCTTGACACTATCATAGATGTTGGCCACGCCTACCCCATCACTTCCGGTCTGAAGTACCTTGGCTACAGTGCCTATGGGCATCGCTAGGAGGCTGAAGAGGAAGTCTACAGCCTCCTTTCCGGCCTCCGCGTACAAGACGCGGTTGGCCTTCTTGTCGATGAGCAGCTTGAGGGTCGGTGCGGACGGAGCCAAGTTGATAGGGGCGGGAGGTGAAGACATGATTTTATGTTGAATGATAACTGGGAGCTCATGGCCTCATATATATAAGGGAAATACTATGTAATTAATGCATGTTGATAACTTAAAAGATTGTAAGATATTTAATGACATTTATTATACGATATTCACCACATACAAATAAGGAAAGAATTAATATGCAATTAATGCATGTTAATTGGTAAATAAAAAAGGTAATGAGCGTAACTTATTATACAATCTTTACCTCATAGAGATAAGAAAATAATTAATCTTTACCTAATAATAAAGAGAATTGTGTTTCTGCCCGTACGTCGTCGCTAGCGATTTTGCATAAAAGTCCCTCGGTTTATAAGAAATTAACCCGCAGTCCCTGTTTTAGTGGCAATCTGGGAAAATGTTTCACTTTTATAAAAGAAACCCTATAGTCATTTGAATTCTGTCCACAGTCCTCCTCTTCGTCTTATCCACTCGGTCCTTTGCCGGCAGCTTCGCCCAATCCGTCGTGCGCCGGCGGCCGCCGTGCATCGCGTGGGAGGATGGAGGGCGCTCACCGGGAGGATGGACGGCGCGGAGAGGCGCGCTCAAGTCCGAGCCCCTGTGCCCGCGCCTCGAGCCTTCTTGCACCGCTCCGGCGGCCCCTCTCCACCCGCCATCGCCGGCGACCACCAGCAGCACCCGTCGCGCATCTCCGCGCGCCACCCCGAGGCCCCAGCCAGGCCGCGCCACTGTCCTCCGCAATCCCGGCCTCCTCCTCGACCTCGCCTCTCCGAACAAAGAAATTAATCCCGCAAGTGAGGGAGCAAAGGAATAAATAAACTCTGCAATAATAGGACTATAGGAGCTTACAATCAGCAGCATCGGATTCAACATCCTCGGTGAAGAAAGCAGAGATGCAGATGGGATAATAAAGAACGAACGCAAAGAAGAGTCCCGGTCGCCGTCACCTAGCCCAAGCGGCCTCGCCGCACCGACACTTCCACCGGCAAGGGCCGGCTTGCCCGCGCGCAGTTCGGCCCACGCGAGCGAGGCGAGAAGGACGGCGCGCCCACTCGAGTGAGGCGAGAAGGACGGCCCGGGACGGTCGACGGCGGCACGCTAACATCATTGTCCTCACGCATGGCGAGGCAGGGGTTGCAGGGGAGGACGAGCGCCAGCGGCCGGCGAACTAGGAGGAGGTGGCTGCGCGACATGCCCGGGTGGTGGCAGCAGCGGCGAGGCTCCTTGCGGGTGCTCCCTGCATGGTCAAGGAAAAAAGAAAGAATTGAGATGCAGGGAAGGGAAAGAGGAAGAAGGAGAAAGGAGGGTGTTGCGAGGAGGCGCTAGAGCTCCGGCCAGGCGATGTGCGCGAGGGCGCGGCATGTTGATTTGGCCAGATCAGAAGCACGGGGCCGGTGACTGGGGCGGACGACCAGATTAGGCCGACGGCAGAGGAGCTCCAAGGCGCGAGCCATGGCGTCCTCTAGGTTCCTCGCCGTGTGCTGCTCTGGCTCTGGCCAGCCATCACGGCCCCGCGCACGTGCGGCTGTTCTGGCTGGGTTGGACGGAGAAGAGGAAGAGAACCAGCGCTAGATAGGATGAGATGAGGAATGGCGATATGGATAAGAGAAGTAGAGGAGTGGCGATGGGATAAGAGGCACGCAGTATGGGCGGTCGGTGCTTTTCTTTAATGAAATGAGATGAAATTGGTCTTGTACCGGCTAGAAGCTACTGGATTCATGCGTGTTCTAGCACCCATTTTTTTATTGAAAGAGCACCGACTACTTGATGTTGTTTGTCTTTCAACTTAGTACAACTTTATACACATTTTTATACTATAGTTAGTAAGAAGTTAAAACACTTATTTTGAGACGAAGAAACTATAATGATTAAAAGTAAGTAAAATATTAAGAAAAAAATTGGCGGAGAAGATACTTGAAGCTCACCGGTACTTGCTAGCCATCAAGATATTCCTCAGATGACAACGATGCCATTGGTGAGATAGGGAGGGAGAGAGCGAGGGATGAAGAATAGAGAAAGTGCGACAACAGTGCATCTTGCTCGTGCCCTGTTTAGCCCCACACGACAATTGGGAGGGGGAGCACTACCCTCTGTTGTACCATCTGACCCGCAACTCAACGTACCCTAATCTTGATTCTCATCGAGTCCCGATGATAATGTACAGGGAAGTGGTCATGTTGGTGTGGAGAGTGTGCTCCTACTGTTGGCGCAACGTGTCAACAAAAGAGCGGCAAACATTGTAAATTCTTTACTTTCTGGCCATCATATTTTTGAAGTGGGAAAGCATAAATATGAATTAATATATGATCTATTTGAAACTGTTACAGGTATGTGAATGATGCACAATTACTTTCGCGTCGAAGGAGTAGCCACTGATCTAACAGATCACTAATTGTTTAGATTTTCGTAATTTTTTACAAAGGATTGTTAAATAACAATAACTTATCACATAATTTAATTTTTTTAGAGCGAGTTGAAGAAGTAGGTTTTATTAATAGAGGAAAAGATTACAAGCTTTTGAAATACAATGAGATCTTCATAAAGTTGATCCTTATGAGTCTTAAAACCTTATTATTCATCATGACAGATAACACTCGAATACCATATGAACTCTCATGATTTATTTTATACCCGTTGCAACGCACGGGCATTTTTGCTAGTATGTATTTAATGCATGTTGATAGTTCCTCCAATCCTAAATGTAGGTCTTTGTAGAGATTACAATAAAAACTACATACGGATGTATATAGACATATTTTAGAGTGTAGATTCATTCATTTTGCTCTGTATATAGTCCATATTGAAATCTCTAAAAAGAATATTTGGAACGAAGGCAGTAAGTAAATATACAAATATTCTTAAATGTATTTATTACATAATATTTTCCTCATACAAATAAGGAAGGAAATAATACATAATTAATGCAACATGATAAATGAGGAAACAATGCAAATAATTAATGATATTTATTGTAAATAATTTATTCTAGATTGTTTACATTCTAAAAATATTAAATTGTATACAAATTTAAACTTGGCACACTTCATCTTTTGTTTACATTCTAAAACTAAAAATAACACTCCTTTCATTCAAAAATATGAGATGTTCTATTTTTTTCAAAATAAAGTGCATATAGATGTTTTAAATTTCAATCTTTTTGTTGTCCATGTTGAAATATCCAAAACATTTTATATTTATGAACAGAGCGAGTACAAACAGCTGGTATTGAAAACAGAATTTGTCAAAAACAGAACAGTCTGTAATGATCTGGACAACTACCATACTTTTGCTACTCCAAAAATTCTGAAAAATTAGGAAAACATGGGAAATTTATATATCAATCATCTTTAAAAATATAAGAATTTATCACGTTCTAGAAAAGCATATCAATTCTTTTAATAGGTGCAAAAGTATCTGTTTTTCCACAGAATCAAATCAACTATCATCCACACTATCCCAAAGGCTTTAGTTGGCACTTTATTAAAACAAAAGATACAAAACATGATTAATATAGTGGCTTAATCATGTGAAAACAAAAAAAGTAGGGTTAAATGTTGGGTTGTCTCCCAACAAGCGCTTTTCTTTAATATCTTTTTAGCTATGCATGATGATTTCAATGATGCTCACATAAAAGATAAGAATTGAAACATAAAGAGAGCATCATGAATCACATGACAAGCACATTTAATTCTAACCCACTTCCTATGCATAGGGATTTTGTGAGCAACCAACTTATGGGAACAAGAATCAACTAGCATAGGAAGGCAAAACAAGCATAGCTTCAAAATTTTCAACACATAGAGAGGAAACTTGATATAAGTGCAATACCTACATGCATATGTTCCTCTCTCATAGTAATTTTCAGTAGCATCATGAATGTATTCAACAATATAGCTATCACATGAAGCATTCTTTTCATGATAAATAAACATAGAAATTTTATTACTCTCCACACAAGCAAATTTATTCTCATGAATTGTATTGGGAGCTGATAACCCACAAGTATAGGGGATCGCAATAGTTTTCGAGGTAGAGTATTCAACCCAAATTTATTGATTCGACACAAAGGGGAGTCAAAGAATATTCTCAAGTATTACCAGCTGAGTTGTCAATTCAACCACACCTGAAATACTTAATATCTACAGCAAAGTATTTAGTAGCAAAGTAGTATGGAAGTAATGGTAACAGTGGCAAAAGTAACAGTAGCAGTTCTGTAGCAATTGTAGCAGTGGCAACGCCAAAGTAACGTAGCAAAGATCAATATGTGAAAAGCTCGTAGGCAATGGATCAATGATGGATAATTATGTCGGATGTCATTCATCATGTAGCAGTCATAACCTAGGGTGACACAGAACTAGCTCCAATTCATCAATATAATGTAGGCATGTATTCTGAATATAGTCATACATGCTTATGGAAAAGAACTTGCATGACATGTTTTGTCCTACCCTCCCGTGGCAGCGGGGTCCTAATGGAAACTAAGGGATATTAAGGCCTCCTTTTAATAGAGAACCGGACCAATGCATTAGCACTTAGTGAATACATGAACTCCTCAAACTACAGTAATCACCGGAAAGAATCCCAATTATTGTCACCTTGGGGTATGCGGATCATAACTTGTGATAGGTGCCTACAACTTGCAAGATAGGATCAAGAACACAAATATATTCATGAAAACATAATAGGTTCGGATCTGAAATCATGGCCGTAGTGACAAGCATTAAGCATAGCAAAGTCATAGCAACATCAATCTTAGAACATAGTGATAATAGGGATCAAACCCTAACAAAACTAACTTGATTACATGATAAATCTCATCTAACCCATCACCGTCCAGCAAGCCTATGATGGAATTACTCAATTACGGCAGTGAGCATCATGAAATTGGTGATGGAAGAAGGTTGGTGATGATGATGGCGTCGATTTCCCCTCTCCGAAGCCCCGAACGGACTCCAGATATGCCCTCTCCATGAAGAACAGGAGGTGGTGGCGGGTCCATATCGTAAAACGTGATGAATCCTTCTCTCTATTTTTTTCTCCCTAAACATGAATATATGGAGTTGGAGTTGAGGTCGGTGGAGGTCCAGGGGACCCACAAGGCAGGGGGCGCGCCCTAGGCGGGTGCCCTCCACCCTTGTGGACAACCGGTGGGTCCCCTTTGGTTGATTCTTTCACCAATATTTTTTATTTATTCCAAAAAAATTCTCCGTGGATTTTTATGTCATTCCGAGAACTTTTATTTCTGCACAAAAATAACACCAAGGCAATTCTGCTGAAAACAACGGCAGTCCGGGTTAGTTCCATTCAAATCATGCAAATTAGAGTCCAAAACAAGGGCAAAAGAGTTTGGAAAAGTAGATACGACGGAGACATATCAGGAGCAAACTCAACAAAATAACTATCATGGGAGACTTGATTGGCATAATCAATTTGAGCATAAAAATCATGATGGCAAGTTTCATGGATATCAATACTCTTTATAGCATACATGTCATCACAATAATCATCATAGATAGCAACTTTGTTGTCATAGTCAATTAGAACCTCTTCCAAAATAGTGGTTTCATCATTAAATAAGGTCATGACCTTTCCAAATCCACTTTCATAAATATAACAATAAGATTCAACACCCTCCCAAATAGTGGGATCATTAGTACATAGAGTTGACACTCTTCCAAACCCATTTTCATCAATATAATCATCATAAATAGGAGGCATGCTATCATCATAATAAATTTTCTCATCAAAACTTGGGAGATTAAAAATATCATCTTCATCAAATATAACATCCCCAAGCTTATGGCTTTGCATATCATTAGCATCATGGATATTCAAAGAATTCATACCAACAACATTGCAATCATGCTCATCATTCAAAGTTTTTTTGTCAAACATTTTATAGAATTATTCTTCTATCAACTGAGTATAATTTTCCTTTCCATCATTTTCACAAAAGACATTATAAAGATGAACAATATGATAACCTCAATTCCATTTTTTTGTAGTTTTGATTTTATAAACCAAACTAGTGGAAAAAATAAGAAACTAAAATATTCAATTGCAAGATCTAAAGATATATGAGGGAGCCTGGATTAGGGGGTGTCCGGATGGCCGGACTATGACCTTTGGCCGGACTCCTGGACTATGAAGATACAAGATTAAAGACTTCGTCCCGTGTCCGGATGGGACTTTCCTTGGCGTGGAAGGCAAGCTTGGCGATACGGATATGTAGATCTCCTTCCGTTGTAACCGACTCTGTGTAACCCTAACCATCTCCGGTGTCTATATAAACCGGAGGGTTTTAGTCCATAGGACGAACAACAATCATACCATAGGCTAGCTTCTAGGGTTTAGCCTCTCTGATCTCGTGGTAGATCTACTCTTGTACTACCCATATCATCAATATTAATCAAGCAGGAGTAGGGTTTTACCTCCATCGAGAGGGACCGAACCTGGGTAAAAACATCGTGTCCCTTGTCTCCTGTTACCATCCGCCTAGACGCATAGTTCGGGACCCCCTACCCAAGATCCGCCGGTTTTGACACCGACATTGGTGCTTTCATTGAGAGTTCCTCTGTGTCGTCACTTTTTAGGCCCGATGGTTCCTCCGATCATCAACGGCCATGCGGTGCAGGGTGAGACTTTTATCCCCGGACAGATCTTCGTATTCGGTGGCTTTGCACTGCGGGCCAATTCGCTTGGCCATCTGGAGCAGATTGAAAGCTACGCCCCTGGCCATCAGGTCAGATTTGGAAGCTTGAACTACATGGCTGATATCCGCGAAGACTTAATCTTCGACAGATTCGAGCCACAGCCCGGCGCGCCGCACTGTCGTGAAGGGCATGATCTAGCTCTGCCACAGGATAGTGCCTTGGAGGCTGCACCCGTGTCCGCTCCGACCCTTAGCTTAGAGCCGACTGCACCGATCGAGGACGGGTGGCTGGACACCGCCTCGGGGGTTGCAATCTCTACGGCGATCGAGCCGAACACCAGCCATACCCTCTGTGAAGCCCGTGACGCCAAGGTGTCGGACTCCTCTCCGGACTCCGAGCCCTCCGCGCCCTTGCCGGTCGAATCCGATTGGGCGCCGATCATGGAATTCACCGCCGCGGATATCTTTCAGCACTCGCCCTTCGGCGATATTCTGAATTCACTAAGGTCTCTCTCTTTGTCAGGAGAGTCCTGGCCGGATTGCCAACGGGATTGGGATGCGGACGACGAAGAAATTCGACGCCCACCCACCACCCACTTCGTAGCCACTGTCGATGATTTAACCAACATGCTAGACTTCGACTCCGAGGACATCGACGGTATGGACAGCGATGTAGGAGACGAACAGGAACCAGCGCCTATAGGGCACTGGAAAGCCACCTCGTCATACGACATATACATGGTGGACACCCCAAAAGAGGGCAATGGCGATGGAAAAGTGGAGGATGACCCCTCCAAGAAGCACCCTAAGCGCCGGCGTCAGCGGCGCCGCTCTAAATCCTGCCAAAGCAAAAACGGTGATTCCGGCAAAAACGGTGATTCCGGCATGGGAGACAATAACACCCCGGACAATGCCGAAGACAACTCCCTCCAACAAGATTCAGCACAGGAGGATGGAGAAGCCAGCCCTCTTGAGAGGGCGGCAGACAGAGAGGAAGAGGATGACAATTACATGCCTCCCTCCGAAGACGAGGCAAGCCTCGGCGACGACGAATTTGTCGTGCCCAAGGATCCTGCCGAACAAGAGCGCTTTAAGCGCAGGCTTATGGCCACAGCGAGCAGCCTCAAGAAAAAACAGCAACAGCTTAGAGATGATCAAGACTTGCTAGCCGACAGATGGACTGAAGTCCTGGCGGCCGAAGAGTATGAACTCGAACGCCCCTCCAAGAGCTACCCAAAGCGCAGGCTGCTACCCCGATTAGAGGGGGAAGCACCTAAACCTACATCACCAACACATGACGCGGCCGATCACCCACCTCGTGGCCATGACAGAGAGGCCTCACGGCCCTCCGTTCAAGCCGCACCCCGGCATCGCTCAAAAAACACCAAGGCACGGGGAAACGCGCTAGACCTGCGCGATATGTTGGAGGACAAGGCAAGGCAAACAAGATCGATCTACGGATCGCGTGGGCGCCCCACGACTCGAGACGATAACCGTCACGCCGGATACAGCAAATCCGGTCGAGCCGAACACAGCAGACAAAGCTCATTCGAGCTACGTCGTGATATAGCCCAGTACAGAGGCGCCGCACACCCACTATGCTTCCAGATGAAGTAATGGATCATCAAATCCCAGAGGGTTTCAAACCTGTAAACATCGAATCATACGATGGCACAACAGATCCTGCGGTATGGATCGAAGATTATCTCCTTCATATCCACATGGCCCGTGGCGGTGATCTACACGCCATCAAATACCTCCCACTCAAGCTTAAAGAACCAGCTCGGCATTGTCTTAACAGCTTGCCAGCAGAATCAATTGGTTGTTGGGAGGACCTAGAAGCCGCATTCCTCGACAATTTCCAGGGCACCTATGTGCGACCACCAAACGCCGATGACCTAAGCCACATAATTCAGCAGCCAGAGGAATCAGCCAGGCAATTCTGGACACGGTTCCTAACCAAGAAAAATCAAATCGTCGACTGTCCGGACGCAGAGGCCCTAGCAGCCTTCAAACACAACATCCGTGACGAGTGGCATGCCCGGCACCTAGGACAGGAAAAGCCGAAATCCATGGCAGCCCTCACGACACTCATGACCCGCTTTTGCGCGGGAGAGGACAGGTGGCTAGCTCGTAGTAATAACATGACCAAGAGCCCTGGTAACTCGGATACCAAGGATAGCAATGGCAGGTCGTGTCACAACAAGCACAAGCACCGCATTAATGGCGACAGTGCTGAGGATACAGCAGTTAATGCCGGATTCAGAGGCTCTAAACCCGGTCAGCGGAAAAAGTCATTCAAAAGAAATACTCCGGGCCCGTCCAGTTTGGACCGAATACTCGACCGCTCGTGCCAGATACATGGCACCCCCGAAAAGCCAGCCAATCACACCAACAGGGATTGTTGGGTGTTCAAGCAGGCAGGCAAGTTACATGCCGAAAACAGAGACAAGGGGCTGCATAGCGATGACGAGGAGGAGCCCCGGCCGCCGAACAATAGTGGATAGAAGGGTTTCCCCCCACAAGTGCGGACGGTGAACATGATATACGCAACCCACATTCCCAAGCGGGAGCGGAAGCGTGCACTCAGGGACGTATATGCGTTAGAGCCAGTCGCCCCAAAGTTCAACCCATGGTCCTCCTGCCCGATCACTTTTGATCGAAGGGACCACCCCACTAGCATCCGTCATGGCGGATTCGCCGCATTGGTTCTTGACCCAATCATTGACGGATTTCACCTCACCAGAGTCCTTATGGACGGCGGCAGTAGCCTGAACCTGCTTTATCAGGATACAGTGCGGAAAATGGGCATAGATCCCTCAAGGATTAAACCCAAAAAAACGACCTTTAAAGGCGGCATACCAGGTGTAGAGGCCAACTGTACCGGCTCAGTTACACTCGAAGTGGTCTTCGGATCTCCGGATAATTTCCAAAGCGAGGAGTTAATCTTCGACATAGTCCCGTTCTGCAGTGGCTATCATGCACTGCTCGGACGAACCGCATTTGCAAAATTCAATGCGGTGCCGCACTACACATACCTTAAGCTCAAGATGCCAGGCCCTCGAGGAGTCATTACGGTCAATGGAAACACCGAACGCTCTCTTCGAACGGAGGAGCATACGGCGGCGCTGGCAGTGGAAGTACAGAGCAGCCTCTCAAGGCAATTCTCCAGTCTGGCTTTAAAACGTCCGGACACCATCAAGCACGCCCGGAGTAACCTACAACAAGACCGCCCGGCACGTTCCGAGAAAGCGTAGCAATACGGCCCCAACCCCAGCCCTCGCGAAACTGCGAAATCAGTACTACGCGTACATAATTACGCTCTGAAAATTCCATGGGCACAGGGGGAGGGGCACATCCATGGCATGCCCTAAATGCGTCTCGACCGCACTAGGGGCTCCCGATTTCGTCATTTTTTCTTACTTTTAGGACTCCATCATATGGAAGGCCTGTCCGGCAGTACAATCGCCGAACACACGATGCAACAACCAAGGAGGCAGGAAGCTACGCCGAATTCTCAGGTGGTCTTTATAACGAGCAACATACCTGTCTTACATATCATCTCGCAGCTCGCCCCTGGAGGGGAACATGTCAAATAGTCCCATCCCTTGCTTATCGCACTATTTGTATCGTTCTGCTTTTACAGCAGCATTTTAAAATGAACAATGCTTAGCTTCAGCTTATTACTGCATTCTGTATTCATTTCTTTTTTAAAATATATATGTGTAGTTATGACATTTAGCACCCGTACACTTTGGTACGGCCAATACGCCAGGGGCTCAAGCACCCCATAACACGGCGTGAGAAGTCCGAACACTTTCACAAGTGCGGCCCTCTGATCTTATAGCATTATATGCATAAGCTCCGAATCATGTCTCTGGTCAATAGTTGGGTTTGCCCGGCTCCCATGTTTTGGTACCTTATGTTCCGCTATATCGGCTAAGGTAGCACTGGGAGAACTACTGCGATTGTGCCCCAGTTGAGCTGGGCCTAAGCACCTCAGTAGAGAAAGCTAAAACTGACTGTCATGATCGGGCGAGAGCTGGTCGCTGTTCGGGAAGGTTTCGAGTCCTTAAAGACTTATGCCGCTTAGAGAGAGGAGCCAACTTTGTCCGGCCTAGGCGTGTATAGCGCCCCGAACTCGGTCTTCCGAATACTAGGGGCTTCGCCGAAATTTAAAATTATAGAATTCTATGGCTAAGTGAGAGTGATAACGCATTATTATAGTCCGATTGTCGTGTTCGTTGTGCTGAGCACCTCCCTCGAAGGACCCAAGAATGGGAAAAAGAGTGCTCAGGTTTATTCCGAACACCCCAGCACTCGTGGCATGGGGGCAGAAGCCGACGACTCGCCATCTCTCAAATGTAGTAAACGGCCGCACAGAAGGTAATATTTTAAATTAAACAAGCGTTGCATGGCGCATATGAACAAGTTTTCAGCGCACAGGATAAAACGAACAAAGTTTCACTCAAATATTACATCTTTCGAGCATTCATCCACCACAAGGTGGGCACCCTTCAAGACACCCTCGTAATACATCTCGGGGTGGCAATGCTCCTTGCCCTGCGGCTGCCCGTCCTTCACAAGCTTCACGGCATCCAATTTGCCCCAGTGCACCTTAGCATGGGCAAGGGCCCTACGGGCACCCTCGATGCAAACGGAGCGCTTGACGACCTCAAGCCTCGGACAGGTGTCCAACAACCGCCTCACCAGCCCGAAGTAGCTCCCAGGCAGGGCCTCTCCAGGCCACAGCCGAACTATAAAGCCCTTCAGGGCCTGTATGGCCACCTTGTGGAGCTCGACCAGTTGCTTCAACTGGTCGCTCAAAGGCATCGGGTGTCCGGCCTCAGCGTACTGAGACCAGAACACCTTCTTCGTCGAGCTGCCCTCCTCGGCTCGATAGAAGGCGGCGGCATCGGACACGATGCGGGGCAAATCTGCGAATGCTCCTGGAGAGCTCCGGATTCTGGAAAGTAAGAAATAATTCACTTTCACATGCTTGCTTTGCATAAAGAAAGCCTTACCCGCCGCTATCTTCTTCATCGCCTCAACTTCTTGGAGGGCCTTCTGGGCTTCGGCCTTGGCAGATTTGGCACTTTCAATGGCCGCTGCGAGCTCGGACTCTCGCGTCTTCGAGTCAAGCTCCAAACTCTCATGTTTTTTCATGAGAGCCTGGAGCTCTTGCCGCACCTCGCCAACCTGCGCCTCATGCTTCTCCTGCTCGGTGCGCTCCGTGGCCGCCTTCTCTTCGGCCTCGGACAGCGCTTGCTTAAGGGTTGCCACCTAAGTTGTGGCCCCTACAATAGCCACTTTAATCATGTCATTTTCTTGCAATTGCACCTTTTATATATTTCAATAAGGTATCTCTTACCTTCTTTGTCCTCGAGCTGCTTCTTGGCAAGGCCGAGCTCTTGCTCGGACCGCTCGAGGTTCTGCTTCAACGTGTCCACCTCCGCAGTCAGTGCGGCGGACGCCAGCAGTGAAGCCTGCATACGCATATTGACTTACTTTTGTTAGACTCCTGCGAATGTTATTCGATCCTCTAGTCGGCTTTTCTTTCCGAACGCCAAACAGAGCATCAGGGGCTACTGTCTCTGCGGTAATATCTTTACATACTTTTTACGTACCTCAAAGCCTGTCAACAGACTGGCACAGGCTTCGGTCAGCCCGCCCTTAGCGGACTGAACCTTCTGAATCACCGCACTCATAATAGTGTGGTGCTCCTCGTCGATGGAGGCGCTGTTAAGCACCTCCAGGAAGTTATCCGGTGCCTCCAGTTGGGCGGAGGTCACCGGTGTTGTAGGCTTGCCCTTCTTCTTAGGGGGCCGCCTGCCGGACTCCGGAACCTTTGAAGGTTCCGGAGCGGTGTCCGGCCCAGGGCCGGACTTGGAGCCCTTGGGGGCTTTGTCCCCTGGGCACCTGGAGTCCGGGAGGTCGCGTTGCGGTGCCTCCAGGACCACCTCCTCCTGGCCTGGAGCCTCCTGGGACAACACCTCGGCGTTATCCGTAGGGTGAGGGGAGGAGGCGGACGGAACTGAAGTACTGTTCACATCCAACGAATCCAGGGAACCGCTCGACGACGTGTCGAGCCCGTCTTTGGGCGGACTGCATAAATATATTCGGCGTCAAGAAAAGCTATGCAATAAAGGAACGCCAGGAGTCATTCTGGTATCCGAACACTTATGATTTCGCCAGGGGCTTGGCCCTGTGCGGCCACTCCTCTTCGCCGTCGTTGGCGCCGGCGTTGGTGGAGTAGTCCGAAAGAAGGGTTTTCCCCTTCTTGGACCCACCGGCCTCCCCAGTTGGGGCGGCCTTCCTCTTCTTTCCTCCCCCCGCTGGAGGGGGAGAGGCCTCTTCTTCCTCCTCCTCGTCTTCACGGGAGGAGTGCGTCTTGGAACCGTCGAACGACGACTCTGACACCACCAGATGCCGGGAACTCTTTCGAGTTCCCGTGGCCTTCTTCTTGGCCTTCTTCTCCGGCACCACGTAGGGTGCCGGAACCAGCAGCCCCGTCAAGCGGGCGTCCGCTGGGTCTTCGGGCAAAGGAGCCAGCCATTTGATCTGTCCGGACGTCTCCTGCCAGTCCTGCTGAAGGTAAGGGAGTTTAGATCCCGCATAGAGTCAAACTATGAAAAATAAATATCCTATAAAAAGTAAAAACAGCTTACCGCGCTGGCTTGACGCTGCGCGCTGAAACCGCGATCCTCAGTAGCGGATGCGGGAGCTTCGGCACCCTTGAATAGCACCTTCCAGGCATCTTCGTACATTGTGTCAAAGAGCCTCCTCAGGGTTTGGTGCTGGGCCGGATTGAACTCCTACAAGCTGAAAGCCCGTTGTTGGCATGGGAGTATCCGGCGGATGAGCATGACCTGGACTACATTGACAAGCTTGAGCTTCTTGTTCACCAGGGTTTGGACCCATGTTTGGAGTCCGGTCAGCTCTCCCTTTTTGCCCCACGATAGGCCCGTCTCCTTCCAGGAGGTGAGCCGCGTAGGAGCTCCGGATCGGAACTCGGGGGCTGCGACCTATTTAGGGTCACGCGGCTCAGTGATGTAGAACCACCCCGATTGCCACTCCTTTAGGGTCTCCATGAAAGAGCCCTCTAGCCACAGGACGTTGGGCATTTTGCCCACCATGGCACCTCCGCACTCCGCTTGGCAGCCGCGCACTACCTTCGTCTTGACGTTAAAGGTCTTCAGCCATAAACCGAAGTGGGGTGGGATGCAGAGGAAGGCCTCGCACACGACGATGAACGCCGAGATGTTGAGGATAAAGTTTGGGGCCAGATAGTGGAAATCTAGGCCGTACTAGAACATGAGACCCCGGACAAATGGGTGGAGAGGAAAACCTAGTCCGCGGAGGAAATGGGTGAGGAACACCACCCTCTCATGGGGCCTTGGGGTGGGGAGGAGCTGCCCCTTTTCGGGAAGCCGGTGCGCGATGTCGTCAGACAAGTATCCGGCCTTCCTCAGCTTTTTGATGTGTCCCTCCGTTACGGAGGAGACCATCCACTTGCCTCCCGCTCCGGACATGGCTAGAGAAGGTTGAGTGGGGAGTGCGAACTTGGGCGCTGGAGCTCGGGTATGCGAAAATGGATGAGCAGAGGAGGAAGAAGGCGTAGGTGAAAAGGTGGA
Organism: Aegilops umbellulata; assembly: GCA_032464435.1. Taxonomy (NCBI): domain Eukaryota; kingdom Viridiplantae; phylum Streptophyta; class Magnoliopsida; order Poales; family Poaceae; genus Aegilops; species Aegilops umbellulata. Next base: position 641,245,413 of record CP136060.1, on the reverse strand, counting down.
TCCTTATCCCCTTATATGGGCGGACGAAACTGCGTGCCCCCACCAGCCTGGTAAAACTCGCTTATCTCCCAAGCGCCGTAATCAATGGCGCGGTTGGGTTACCCACGCCCGTATTGATGAGAATCCTAGAATAAGGGGACACAATCTCTGCTTTGACAAGACGTGCCAAGCAAACCGCCTCGCTAAACACGCTGAAGTGAGACAACAAAACGATTCGAATAAAGACTTGGCCTTGGTGTGATGTCACACTACAGGGTACGTCAGCAGATTAGATTGGTGTAAATATTATTCTCTCTATGGCAATATGTGGAACTTATTTTGCAGAGCCGGACACTATCCTTGTGTTCGTAATCTTCTACGAAGTATTTGGAGGAGGAACCCGCCTTGCAATGTCGAAGACAATTTGCGCGCCGGACTCGTCGTCATTGAAGCCTGGTTCAGGGGCTACTGAGGGAGTCCTGGATTAGGGGGTGTCCGGATGGCCGGACTATGACCTTTGGCCGAACTCCTGGACTATGAAGATACAAGATTGAAGACTTCGTCCCGTGTCCAGATGGGACTTTCCTTGGCGTGGAAGGCAAGCTTGGCGATACGGATATGTAGATCTCCTTCCGTTGTAACCGACTCTGTGTAACCCTAACCCTCTCCGGTGTCTATATAAACCGAAGGGTTTTAGTCCATAGGACGAACAACAATCATACCATAGGCTAGCTTCTAGGGTTTAGCCTCTCTGATCTCGTGGTAGATCTACTCTTGTACTACCCATATCATCAATATTAATCAAGCAGGAGTAGGGTTTTACCTTCATCGAGAGGGCCCGAACCTGGGTAAAAACATCGTGTCCCTTGTCTCCTGTTACCATCCGCCTAGACGCACAGTTCAGGACCCCCTACCCGAGATCCGCCGGTTTTGACACCGACAATATACCTTCAAGCACTCACCTCCCCGGCAACGGCGCCGGAAAAGAGCTTGATGCCTACTACACAACTTGTTCTTGTAGACTTGTGTTGGGCCTCCGAGCGCAAAGTTTTGTAGGACAGTAACAATTTTTCCTCAAGTGGATGACCTAAGGTTTATCAATCCGTGGGAGACGTAGGATGAAGATGGTCTCTCTCAAACAACCCTACAACCAAATAATAAAAGGTCTCTTGTGTCCCCAGCACACCAAATACAATGGTAAATTGTATAGGTGCACTAGTTCGGCGAAGAGATTGTGATTAAAGTGTAGTAATAATAGTAGATATTGATTTTTGTAATAGGAACAATAAAAACAGAAAGGTAGCAAATTGATAAAATGGAGCACAAACGGTATTGCAATGCTTGAAAATGAGGCCTAGGGTTTGTACTTTTGCTAGTGCAATCTCTCAACAATGCTAATATAATTGGATCATATAACCATCCCTCAACATGCGATGAAGAATCACTCCAAAGTTCTTATCTAGCTGAGAACATAAGAAGAAATTGGTTGTAGGGTACGAAACCACCTCAAAGCTATTCTTTCCGATCAATCTATCCTAGAGTTCATACTAAAATAACACCAAGCTATTCTTTCCGACCGATCTAACCCAGAGTTCGTACTAAAATAACACCATATGATACACATCAACGAACTTTAATGTCACCTAGATATATACTCCAATGTCACCGCGATTATCCATGAGTTGATTATATGATATGAATCAAAAAAATTCAGATTCATAATACTCAATCCAACACAAAGAACCTCAAAGAGTGCCCCAAGATTTCTACCGGAGAAACAAAGACGAGAACGTGCATCAACCCCTATGCATAGATTACCCCAATGTCACCTCGGGAATCCGCGAGTTGAGTGCCAAAACACATATCAAGTGAATCAATATGATACCCCATTGTCACCACAAGTATTCATAGCAAGACATACATCAAGTGTTCTCCAATCCATAAAAGTATACAATCCAATATAAACGAAATCTCAAAGGAGAAAACTCAATTCATCACAACAAGATAGCAAGGGGAAAACACCATATGATCCAACTATTAACAAAGCCCGCGATACATAAAGATCGTGCCATCTCAAGAACACGGGAGAGAGAGAGAGAGAGATATTAAACACATAGCTACTGGCACAAACCCTCAGCCCCGAGGGTGGACTACTCCCTCCTCATCATGGTGGCCGCAGGGATGATGAAGATGGCCACCGGTGATGATTTCCCCCTCTGGCAGGGTGCCGGAACAGGGTCTACATTGGTTTTTCGTGGCTACAGAGGCTTGCGGCGGCGGAAATTCTGGTCTATCGACTCCCCTAGGGTTTTTGGAATATTTGGAAATTATAGGGTGAAGAGGCGGTGCGGGAGGCCACCGAGGTGGGCACAACCCACCTGGGCGCGCCTAGGCCTCCAGGCGCGCCCTGGTGGGTTGTGCTCCCCTTGGAGCCCCCTCTGGTAATTCTTTGGCCCACTGGGTGTCTTCTGGTTCGGAAAATTCTTCAAAAAGTTTCACTGCGTTTGGACTTCATTTGGTATTGATTTTCTGTGAAGTAAAAAACAAGCAATCTACAACAGCAAGTGGCATTGGGCACTATGTCAATAGGTTAGTCCCAAAAATGATATAAAGTTGCTATAAAATGATTGTAAAACATCCAAAAATGATAATATAAAACATGGAACAAGCAAAAATTATAGATATGTTGGAGACGTATTAGGGTCCCAGCTATCAGGGGGAGGAATAATTTTTTCCGCGTAATAAGGAAGCAGTTGCATGAGTCCGTCCATGGACCTCGTGCATCCGTACTGTCAGTCTCTCCACGTACAGTCCTCTTTCGATGACTTTGTTGACCACGCCGTGCCGAGCGCACCAAGGCGGTGGAAGACGGCGAGTCCCAGGATGGGAACGAACGGGAGATGGGAAGTAGCAGCAGTGGAGTCGCAGATGGAGAGGAGTACGAGGATTAACTGGTTCTGTTGCGGCATGGGGCTGCAGTCGGCGAAGAAAAACAGGAGGTGTAGAGGGATGGCTTGCCGGCGGTAGGGTAACGCCTCGTAGCGAGGCATGCTAAGCAGAGCCGCTAGCCACCGAAAGCGGGAGCAGGCAGTCCCGACGGTGCTGGTGGAAGTAGATGACAGATTGAAGATGCATGCCAGCCGTTGGATGTAAATTAAATGGCTGTGGATGTCAGAATCATTTGTTGACTAAATTGACAACACCTTGCATAGGCTTCAACATATTTGCCCACATGTCAGCCTCAAAAAATGTGGCACATATTCAACCCATTTAAAAAAAATTACAGTCCTTTGTCGTGCTGGGTGAACAAATAATATAGCGTCTATGCGGCTCATTTAATAGTTTTTTGAGAAATCATAACTCATTTGCACTTTCTTTAAATACACCAATTTACTGGGTTGCATGTAAATATAATGTTGAGTTGGACGGAACAATGTTCTTCTCTTTCTCTATTTCTGCAGGTGAGCGCTTAGCCATGGCATGATCTCACCACTTCTCCCAGCAACGTAGACGGCTGTCTGTAATTCTATAGTTCCCTTTATTCTCTAAGATTTCTTACCCTTTAATCCACGTCACTAAATTCCTAGTACATGCCATCTTTTACAGAGTACAGGCACACATAGTGTTGCACATTCCCTTAGCACTATTTTTTTCTTTTGGTATGCTTCGGTGAAGCTGTTGGCACGTCGGGAGCATTATCTATTATGGAAGGGGAACGTTTCCCACCGGATGACCGGCCAAGCGCTCGACCGATCTTGCTTGGTGGGCCTCAACAAGACACCCTTTCCTTATATCTTCCACACCGGACCTATTTTCTTTCTTTTCTTTTGCTTCTTCCTCTCTCCTTGTGCACTGCAGGGTGAGCTCGTCAGCACCAACGATGTGACCTCCTGCTGCTTCTGCGAGTAGCTCCGACCGCCACCGCTGCAAGCATCTCCTGCCCACGCACCTCAAACTGCACCCCCATCGATGCTACAACAAATCTTTTGACGGACCGGTGGCATTTTTCCCCTGGGCACCTTCCCCCTGTCCTCGCAGCACCTTCCCCTGCCATGGTTACTGAACGACGGCGGTAAGCTGCATCTTACAAGATGGTGCACAACCGCGACACATACAGGGGTGCTGGAACCAACATGTTGTTTTGCTGCAACCAGAAAATCCAGAGCTGGAATCAGCATGTAGTTTTGCTTCATTGTCTGAGTGTTTTCTGCGGCGACGATGGCGGATATCCCCATTTGTTACAACCAACAAATGCAAAAGCTTCTATGGGCGAGATTTTTTGCTATCACGGCGACCGGCGCAAGTAGCGATCAGGAGGCGGTTTGCAGGAAACAGTCTGTTCCGGGTGAAACCTGAGCTAGAACTAGCTTTGCGTTTCGCTACAACCGGAAAATCTAGAGCTAGAACCCGCAACCATTTTTGTTGCATCGTCCGAGTGCTTTTTTGCGACGACGACGGCGAGCGCATGATTTGTTGCAACCAGCAAAGGCAATATCTTATACCGGAGAGCTTTTTTGCTACCATGGCGATCACGGAAGTAGCGACCAGGAGGTTTTTCTTTGAGTAAAACAATTTGTTCTGGGCGAAGCCGCTGGAACTAGCATCTGGGTTTGCTGCAACCGGCAAATTCAGAGCTGGAACCAGCATCTAGGTATTATGCATTTGTTTGTAGTGTTTTCTGCGGTGACGACGGCGGACGACCTCATTTGTTGCAACCGACAAAGCTAAAAGCTTCTGCCGACGAGATTTTCTGCTACGGTGGAGCGACTCTCGACGATAGTGACCATGAATGAGTTCTGATGGTGAGGATGAGCTATAAAAGCGATGGGGGTGCCATGGGGCGGGTGGATGCGGCGGCCACAAACGCAGGGACTTCGCCGCCCGCACTGGGACGGGGGGACTGATAACCCACAAGTATAGGGGATCGCAACAGTTTTCGAGGGTATAGTATTCAACCCAAATTTATTGATTCGACACAAGGGGAGCCAAAGAATATTCTCAAGTATTAGCAGTTGAGTTGTCAATTCAACCACACCTGGAAAACTTAATATCTGCAGCAAAGTATTTAGTAGCAAAGTAGTATGGAAGTAACGGTAACAGTGGCGAAAGTAATAGTAGCAGTTTTGTAGTAATTGTAACAGTGGCAACGGAAGAGTAACTAAGCAAAGATCAATATGTGAAAAGCTCGTAGGCATTGGATCAGTGATGGATAATTATGTCGGATGTGATTCCTCATGCAACAGCTATAACATAGGGTGACATAGAACTAGCTCCAGTTCATCAATGTAATGTAGGCATGTATTCACTAGTAGAAAACCGGCCTATTGTCCCGGTTCGTAAGGGCCTTTAGTCCCGGTTCTTGAACCGGGACTAAAGGGTCGTTACTAATACCCTCACCCTTTAGTCCCGGTTCAAATCAGAACCGGGACGGATGGGCCTTCACGTGGCCTGTGCGCCGAGCCCAGGCAGGAGGGCCTTTGGTCCCGGTTGGTAGAACCAACCGGGACCAATAGGCATCCACGCGTCAGCATTTCTGTGACTGGGGTTTTTGGTTTTTTTTAAAAGGGAGGGGAGGGGGTTTGGGGGTTTTGGGGGGTTAATTTAGGTATTTCATATATTGTGTTAGCTAGATAGCTAATTAATAGAGAGAAGTGTCCTCTCTTATGTCCGTACTTGGTCGACGTTATGTACTAAACATACGTATAGAGAAGACTAGGCATATGCTAGCTAGCTTAGCAAACGAAGGAAACAGAAGATCGTCATGAACATATATGCATACAGAGAGAAGTGATATCGACCACCTCTCCTGCCTGGGCTCGGCAGCGGAATGAACTCCTAGGACCATATATGCATACAGAGAGAAGTGATATCGTCATGAACATATATGCATACAGAGAGAAGTGATACAGAGAGAAAACTCAACACAAATGATGGTAATAAACAAAAATTGTGAATATTATTTCTTACGCACTTCATATTGTTTCTCAGAGTACCCGCCCCGCTCACAGGTCGTGTGGCGGATGGACTCGCAGACGTAGTATCCACAGAAATTATTCCCTTGTTCCTGCCACAACCACTTTACAAGAAATAGAGGTCAATCAAACAGATAAGCAAGAATGCCAAATGGTATTGATGAAACTAGCGCTTGAATCAATAGCTAGGAGACGCGTGGAACATGGTACTATAGTACTTACTTTCGGGTATCTAAATTCCAGCTCCTTCATGAGTCCCGGAGAATTTGTGCTGAATTTTCTCCAAACACTGCCAGACAAAAGAAAACAATTACTTGATATCAGGAAATGAACAAATTTGCTGATATGGTGGATAATGATCGATTTAACTTACTTCTTGAGGATTTCAGTCATGTCCGCATACTCCTGGGGATCTTTTCATCTCGAGTCCAAGACAGTTACTACTCCCTTCTCAAGCCTAATCTCCAGGAGAATATAGTGGAAACTGTGCACGCATGCATAACTCATCAATTACATTACTATAACCTGGACTAATATACAAGGGAAACCGAATATGCACAAGACAACACTCACTTGAAGTTGTAAGGAAAGAGTATTATATTTTTGTGTTCATTTATTTTGAATGATCGTAGCAAGTTGGCCTCGGTTTCTGCGGCATGATCTTTAACCTGAACTGCATCTATGAGATTTGTGTTAATGAACCCAATATCACCGATTTGTCTTTTCTTCAATTCGGCGATCTTCAATCTGCATAATATAGTGAGGGTAATTATAAATACATGCAATGAAAGAGATGAGCTATGTAGAGAGACTTAATGACAGAAGTAGTAGTACTTACAGACAGTAGCAGGTGACCGTTGCTTTATCGAGGGCCAATTGATTGAAAAACTGATAGAACTCCTCAAATGGAACATGCAACAGTTCAATTCCAACGAGGTCATGCTCCGGTTTAACTCTCATATAGAAAGTATTCCTCCCCCCAGACTCTCTGCAGGTTTTCATGTACCAATCATGCAATCTTCGCATCATCGTTGGTAGAGATCTTTCATCTTTGACGAGAGGCTTCTCGTACTCATATCTGTGTATCTGCACGTCCAGGAAATCATAATCTACATCGTCGGGCAGGTAATCATCAAGATTGGTATAACCGGGTGCCATCCTCGGATCGACGCTAGGCACCTTGAGCGGGGGGCACGATTGCTTTGCTTGTTCGCCGAGCTGGGCAATTTGCTTCCCAGCTACTCGTCGTTCTTTCAGCCTTTGATCACTGACTGTACTTCCCGACCGCGACGCTTCGGCCCATGTCTTTGCAATAATGCGCTCATAGTTGCCTTTCGGTGGAGACTTGGGTGGTTTTGCCAGGGCAGCCAGAGTGCGCTTCACTTTCACCGAATCTACCTTCTCCTTCGGAGGTGGATGTCTCTGTGCTTTCAACCCTTGAAACCAGTCATCCTTCTCGGTTCGCGCGATCCTCGCGTTCTCCTCCGGGCTCATCTCGTATGGTAACTTCTCTGGAGACTTCAGAGAAGGACCGAATTTGTATTTTCTCCCGCCTCTGGCTGTACTGCTAGACGCCGGCAGAGCAGACGGAGCGGCAGTCTTCTTGACTTGCTTACGAGGCGGAGGAGAAGGACTACGACGCGCCGGAGCGGCTGCCGGAGCGGCGGCGGGTCTCTTCCGCCCTTGCTGACGAGGCGGAGAAGGAGTAGGCTGGCTGCTCGGGCGCGCCGGCGAGGCGGAGAAGAAGGCGGAGTGCCGCCACGCGCCGGAGAAGGAGCCGGCCGAGGGCCCTGATCGTCACTCGCCGGAGGAGGAGGCGGTGGAGGAGGCGGAGTCCCCTGACTCGCCGGAGGAGGAGGAGGCGGCGGAGGCATCCAGTTTGGAAGGTTGATGAGCTCCTTCCGCCATAGGCATGGAGTCTTCAGAGCAGAACCCAGCCGAGTCTCCCCTTCTCCGGTAGGGTGGTGAAGCAGGAGGTCCTCAAATCCCTCCGTTATTTCATCCACCATCACCTTAGCATATCCTTCTGGAATCGGTCGGCAGTGAAAAGTTGCGTCGGGTTCATTAGGATAAACAGAGCCAACAGCCGCCTTGACCTTCATATTCATCCACTGCGTCATAAGGTGGCAATTTTGAGCCTCCGTGATAGTATCCACGGGATAGCTGGCAGGAGCCGTCAAGACAAGCTCTGGCTGAAGCAGCTCGGTGGAAGCCATGCTGCTTCTCCGCTGAGATGGCGGGGTAGCTTCAGGGGAAGCTTCGGCAGTTCGTTTGTCCCGGTCTGCTTCTCGTTTCTCTATCCCGAGTACCCTTTCTTTAAGCGCCTGCAGTTCGGACTGCTGCACTTTCTTCCTCCTCTCCTGGCTTTTGTAACCGCCTGCGTCCGGAAACCCAGCCTTCCACGGAATGGAGCCTGGCGTGCCTCGTGTCTGTCCAGGGTGCTCAGGATTCCCGAGGGCCTTTGTGAGCTCGCCGTTCTCTCTGTCTGGAAGGAACGTCCCTTCCTGCGCTGCTTTGATATACTACCGAAGCTTCTTCAAGGGAATGTCAAGTTGCTCGTCCGTCCAAATGCACTTGCCTGTTACAGGGTCCAAGGTTCCGCCAGCCCCAAAGAACCAAGTCCGGCAACGGTCTGGCCAGCTCATTGTCTCTGGTTCGATCCCTTTTTCAACCAGATCATTCTCAGCCTTGGCCCACTTAGGCCGGGCTACCAGGTAGCCACCTGACCCCGTGCGATGGTGAAGCTTCTTCTTCGCAGCCACCTGACCTGACTCCGACATCTTCTTACTCTTTTTTGATGTCTTGTGGGCCACAAATGCAGGTCAGTCATCTCTGATCTTCTCATATATGCCCTTGAATTCTGGTGTCTCTTTTTTCTCGACAAACCTATTCAGGTCTTTCTTCCACCTCCTGAATAGGTCTGCCATCCTCTTAAGAGCAAAAGACTTGATTAATTGCTCAAGTGGCTTCTCCGGATCATCCTCTGGCGGTAGGGTGAAATTTGACTTCAGCTCAGTCCAAAGATCATTTTTCTGCAGATCATTGACATAAGACACCTCAGGGTCTGCGTTCTTAGGCTTATACCATTGCTGGATGCTGATCGGGATCTTGTCCCTAACCAGAACCCCGCACTGAGCAACAAATGCCTTCTTTGTTCGGATCGGTTCAATAGGTTGGCCGTCGGGCGCGATTGCTATGATCTCAAACCTTTCATCCGAGCTCAACTTTCTCTTCGGGCCTCGTCTCTTTACCTCAGTTGTGCTCAATCCGGAGGGCTAGAAAAAAGAACAAAGACTTAATTAATATGTGTACATACCAAAACAATGAATGCATCAATTAGCTAGTCAGCACAGGCTTAACTAATATATATACCTGGTCGGACTCGGCTCGGTCGCCGGACTCGTTTCGGTCACCGGACCCGTCATCACGTTCTTCTTCTTGCACCGCCATTAGGTCACCGGAGCCAGCTTCTTCACCCTCTCCTTGCAGACCATCGAAGTCATTGAGATACAACGAGACGGCATCACTTTCTTCTGCGATTATGTCCCTCAACAACGCTTCTCTTGCTTCGTCTCGGGCGATAGTGTCCATAGATTCTACAAATATTTACAACATGGCAATTATTATTCAAACATGACAAATGGATATATTAGTGGCAAACGTAGAACTAGCTAGCTAATCATAGTAAGGAATCATATATATTAATTAGTGGCCTCGGCGCTGCTTCTCTAGGGTTTGGGGTGGCCTCGACAACGCTTCAAGGAGGGGGTAATATCGACCCCCCCCCCACGTGTTGAAGCTATCGGGAGGGGTATATCGACAATGACGACAATACATCTATGTCCCTCGACGACCCTCGTTCCTGATAAAAAAAAAAGAGGAAGAAGAAGAAAAAAAGAACTCCTCTATTCTTTCTCCTCCTCTTTTTTTTTCTTCCTCTTCTTTTTTTATCCTCTTCTTCATCTCATGTTCGAGAGGATCGCCGAGGGGTCGGGAGGTTGCCTAGTGTCAAAGGATTCAACAAAACCATGTCTTCATCATTAGGCGAAAGTAACAGGTGCATGATGGTACGAAGCTCTCCAAAGTTATTTTGGAACGGAGTCCCAGATAGGATAATTCGCTTTTTGGTACAAAGTTCGGCAAGAACCTTCCAAATATCGTTATTTGGAAGGCCTTTGCTGAAATTCGTACAAAAAGGCAAATTATCCTATCCGGGACTCCATTCCAGAATAACTTTGGAGGACTTCGTACCATCATGCCCTGGTTACTTCCGGCTAATGATGAAGCCATGGATTTCTTCAATACTTTGACACTAGGAAACCTCTCTCGACCCCTCGGCGATCCTCGACCCCTGGAACCCTCGACGACCCTGGAACCCTCGACCCCTAGACGACCCTGCTGGAACCCTCGACCCTAGAACCCTCGAACCTTCGACCCTGAAACCCTTGACCCTTGACCCCTTAACGACCCTCGACCCCTCGGCGATCCTCGACACCCTCGTTCCCGATAAAAATTAAGAAGAAGAAGAAGAAGAAGGAAGAGGAGAAGAAGAAAGGAATAGCTAGCGGAGAAGATCGAAGAAAAAAAAGAAGAAAAAAAAGAGGAGAAGAAGAAAGGAATAGTGGAGAAGAAGAGAAAATAGAATATTCTACTTTCTCTTCCTCTCCACTATTCCTTTCTTCTTCTCCTCTTCTTTTTCTTCTTTTTTCTTCTTCTTATTTATTTCTCCTCTTCTTTTCCTCTCCTCTTCTTCTTTCTTTCCTCTTCTTATTTTCTTCTTTCTTATCCTTCTTTTCCTTCCTTTCTTAATATCACTTAGCAAATGCACTAACCTAAAATGCAACAAACATAAAATGCAACAAACATAAAATGCACTAAATCGATCAACTAACCTAAAATCAGTGATAAAATGCACTAACCTAAAATCGATATCTATTAACAACTTAAAAAAATTAATACATATATGAAAAAATGCATATATAAAAAAAACATCATCATATCATCAACAGAAAAAATAGTATTTTTTCTAAAAATCTATCTTTTCAGCACATACATATACTCATACATCATCATATACTCATACATATACTCATACATATACATATAATCTGCAGGAAAAAACATATATGTGTTTGCAAAAAAAGGGGAAGAGGGGGGCGGTGCCGGCCCAGAGCACAGCGAGGCAGAGGCGACGGCGGCGCGGGGCAGCTGGGGCGCGGCGAGGCAGAGGCGACGGCGAGGCAGAGGCGGGGCGGCGACGGCGTCGGGGCGCGATGCGGGGAGGCGACGGCGTCGGGGCGGCGCGGAGAGACCGCGACGGCACAGGGTGGCATGCGGCGACGGCGTCGGGGCGGCGCGGGACGGCGTCGGAGGCAGGGCAACGACGGCGACGGCGAGGCGCGGAGGGGCAGCCTGGCGGCGTCGTCGGGGTGGGATCGAAGAACTGAACGAAATTTTTCACAAGTCTTGCTTATATAGACGGCGCATTGGTCCCGGTTCGTGGCACAAACCGGGACTGATGCCCCCCTTTAGTCCCGGTTGGTGCCACCAACCGGGACCAAAGGCCTCTTTTCAGCAGCCCAAAGGGTGGGAAGCGGCGGCCTTTGGTCCCGGTTGGTGGCACCAACCGGGACTAAAGAGGGGGCATTGGTCCCGGTTGGTGCCACGAATCGGTACCAATGCCCCCTTTGGTCCCGGTTTGTCCCTCCAACCGGGACCAAAGGCCTGTGCTGCCCCTAACCCAAATATTTAGTCCCACCTCGCTAGTTGAGAGGGAGGCGCACCTGTTTATAAGGTGCGGTGCGCCATCCCTCTCGAGCTCCTCTCTAAAGCAGGCTTTCGGGCCTAACACTGCAATCTGTGCCTGTGGGCCTACTGGGCCTCCCTCGGGCCTGAATCCTGGCCCATGGTAGAGTTTCTAGTCGTATTCAGGCTGTGGGGGCCTAGTAGGTGGCATTTTTTTGTTTTTTTTTGTTTCTACTTAGAACTAAATACTTATAGTTTTGTAGTGATTTCTTTTTTATTTTAGGTCACAAAAATTATAAACTTTCTGTTAGTGCCATTAGTTTTAAAATTTGAATAGTTTAACATTGAATTTTTTAAAATTTGTGTGAATCACTAGTTTATGAATAACTTTACTATAAAAAATTCCTGCTATTTAATATTACTGTGTTTTATCATTATTCGTCTTGCTTTATTTTTTAATTCTTTTAGCTTTTAAACTTTTTTAGTTTTAGAAAAATTATAAACTTTTAAACTTTCTTGCTTTATAGTTTTAGAAAAATTATAAACTTTCTGTTAGTGCCATTAGTTTTCAAATTTGAAAACACTTTTTTAGTTTTTTTTGTTTTCTTTGTTGCTTTATTTTGTTTTTGCTATATTTTTTAATTCTTTTTGCTTTTAGGTCAGCAAAATTATGAACTTTCTGTTAGTGCCATTAGTTTTCAAATTTGAATAGTTAAAATTTGAATTCTTTGAAATTTGTGTGAATCACAAGTTTGTGATTAACTTTAATAAAAAAATTAACATAGATGCACCTACTCGTCTGTTTTCAAATGAACTATAAAATACTTGGCATAACATACTCGTCTGTTACAAATTTGGCATGGTATCATCATGATAGTTGCGGGAGAAAGTCTTCACTTTTTCTTTGCTTGTGTCATTTGCTTATTGCGCCGTAACCATGGATAATCTTCATCGTTTATCATGATGCTTGGGTCAGCCTTGACATTGAAGGGAGGAATTTCATGAAACCTTTCATAATCTTCAGACATGTTTGTCTTGCCCTCCACTCCCAGGATGTCCCTTTTTCCTGAAAGAACTATGTGGCGTTTTGGCTCATCGTATGATGTATTCGTTTCCTTATCTTTTCTTTTTCTCAATCTGGTAGACATGTCCTTCACTTAGATAACCTGTGCCACATCATTGGCTAGGACGAACGGTTCATCAGTGTACCCAAGATTTTTCAGATCGACTGTTGTCATTCCGTACTGTGGGTCTACATGTACCCCGCCTCCTGACAGATTGACCCATTTGCACTTAAACAAAGGGACCTTAAAATCTTGTCCGTAGTCAAGTTCCCATATGTCCACTATGTAACCATAATATGTGTCCTTTCCCTTCTCGGTTGTTGCATCAAAGCGGACACCGCTATTTTGGTTGGTGCTCTTCTGATCTTGGTCAATCGTGTAAAATGTATTCCCATTTATCTCGTATCCTTTCCAAATCAATACAGTCAAAGATGGTCCCCTGGACAACAAGTACAACTCATCACAAACAGTGTTGTCACCTCTGATACGTGCTTCCAACCAACTGCTGAAAGTCCCGATGTGTTCACATGTAATCCAGTCGTCGCACTGCTCCGGGTGTTTGGAGCGCAGACTGTTCTTGTGTTCATCGACATACAGGGTCACCAAGGTAGAGTTCTATAGAACTGTGTAGTGTGCTTGAGACCAAGAATGCACGTCCCTGCATATTATTGAGTCCGCTCCTAGCGTGCCTTTTCCAGTCAGTCTCCCCTCATACCGCGATTTAGGGAGACCTATCTTCTTAAGGCCAGGAATGAAGTCAACACAAAACCCGATGAAATCCTCTGTTGATGGCCCATGGAGATGCTTCCTTCTGGCCTTGTGCGATTACGGACATATTTCTTTAGGACTCCCATGAACCTCTCAAAGGGGAACATATTGTGTAGAAATACGGGCCCTAGAATGACAATCTTGTCGACTAGATGAACTAGGACATGCGTCATGATATTGAAGAAGGATGGTGGGAACACCAGCTCGAAGCTGACAAGACATTGCGCCACATCACTCCTTAGCCTTGGTACGATTTCTGGATCGATCACCTTCTGAGAGATTGCATTGAGGAATGCACATAGCTTCACAATGGCTAATCGGACGTTTTCCGGTAGAAGCCCCCTCAATGCAACCGGAAGCAGTTGCGTCATAATCACGTGGCAGTCATGAGACTTTAGGTTCTGGAACTTTTTCTCTGGGATATTTATTATTCCCTTTATATTCGACGAGAAGCCAGTCGGGACCTTCATACTGAGCAGGCATTCAAAGAAGATTTCTTTCTCTTCTTTCGTAAGAGCGTAGCTGGCAGGACCTTCATACTACTTCGGGGGCATGCCATCTTTTTCGTGCAAACGTTGCAGGTCCTCCCGTGCCTCGGGTGTATCTTTTGTCTTTCCATACACGCCCAAGAAGCCTAGCAGGTTCACACAAAGGTTCTTTGTCACGTGCATCACATCGATTGAAGAGCGGACCTCTAGGTCTTTCCAGTAGGGTAGGTCCCAAAATATAGATTTCTTCTTCCACATGGGTGCGTGTCCCTCAGCGTCATTCGGAACAGCTAGTGCGCCGGGACCCTTTCCAAAGATTACGTGTAAATCATTGACCATAGCAAGTACGTGATCACCAGTACGCATGGCGGGCTTCCTCCGGTGATCTGCCTCGCCTTTAAAATGCTTGCCTTTCTTTCGACATTGATGGTTGGTCGGAAGAAATCGACGATGGCCCAGGTACACATTCTTCCTGCATTTGTCCAGGTATATACTTTCAGTGTCATCTAAACAGTGTGTGCATGTGTGGTATCCTTTGTTTGTCTGTCCTGAAAGGTTACTGAGAGCGGGCCAATCGTTGATGGTCACGAACAGCAACGCCTTTAGGTTAAATTCCTCTTTATTGTGCTCATCCCACATACGTACACCATTTCCATTCCACGGCTGTAAAAGTTCTTCAACTAATGGCCTTAGGTACACATCAATGTCGTTGCCGGGTTGCTTAGGGCCTTGGATGAGAACTGGCATCATAATGAACTTCCGCTTCATGCACATCCAAGGAGGAAGGTTATACATACATAGAGTGACCGGCCAGGTGTTGTGATTGTTGCTCTGCTCCCCGAAAGGATTAATGCCATCCGCGCTTAAAGCACACCATACGTTCCTTGGGTCCTTTGCAAACTCATCCCAGTACTTTCTCACGATTTTTCTCCACTGCGACCCGTCAGCGGGTGCTCTCAACTTCCCGTCTTTCTTACCGTCCTCATTGTGCCATCGCATCGACTTGGCATGCTCTCCGTTTCTGAACAGACGTTTCAACCGTGGTATTATAGGAGCATACCACATCACCTTCGCAGGAACCCTCTTCCTGCGGGGATCGCCGTGAACATCACCAGGGTCTGATCTTATACCGCAATGCACCGCATACCGGGCATGCGTTCAGATCCTTGTATGCACCGCGGTATAGAATGCAGTCTTTAGGGCATGCATGTATCTTCTCCACCTCCAATCCTAGAAGGCATACGACCTTCTTTGCTGCGTATGTACTATCGGGCAATTCGTTATCCTTCGGAAGCTTCTTCTTCAATATTTTCAGTAGTTTCTCAAATCCTTTGTCAGGCACAGCATTCTCTGCCTTCCACTGCAGCAATTCCAGTACGGTATCGAGCTTTGTGTTGCCATCTTCGCAATTGGGGTACAACCCTTTTTTGTGATCCTCTAACATGCGATCGAACTTCAGCTTCTCCTTTTGACTTTCGCATTGCGTCCTTGCATCGACAATTACCCGGCGGAGATCATCATCATCGGGCACATCGTCTGGTTCCTCTTCATCTTCAGCAGCTTCACCCGTTGCAGCATCATTGGGCACATCGTCTGGTTCCTCTTGATCTTCACCAGCTCCCCCCGTTGCAGCATCACGGTATTCAGGGGGAACGTAGTTGTCATCGTACTCTTCTTCTTCGTCGTCTTCCATCATAACCCCTATTTCTTCGTGCCTCGTCCAAACATTATAGTGTGGCATGAAACCCTTGTAAAGCAGGTGGGTGTGAAGGATTTTCCGGTTAGAGTAAGACAACGTATTCCCACATTTAGTGCATGGACAACACATAAAACCATTATGCTTGTTTGCCTCAGCCGCATCGAGAAACTCATGCACGCCCTTAATGTACTCGGAGGTGTGTCTGTCACCGTACATCCATTGCCGGTTCATCTGCGTGCATTATATATAATTAAGTGTCCAAATTAATAGAAGTTCATCATCACATTAAAACCAAAGTACCTACATAGTTCTCATCTAACAACATATAGCTCTCCAGAGCATCTAATTAATTAAACTATACAATAATTAAAATAAAGGCGATCATAATCGCAACCAAGGTAACAATTAATCCAACGGCATAATGATACCAAGCCTCGGTATGAATGGCATATTTTCTAATCTTTCTAATCTTCAAGCGCATTGCATCCATCTTGATCTTGTGATCATCGACGACATCCGCAACATGCAACTCCAATATCACCTTCTCCTCCTCAATTTTTTTTATTTTTTCCTTCAAGAAATTGTTTTCTTCTTCAACTAAATTTAACCTTTCGACAATAGGGTCGGTTGGAATTTCCGGTTCACATACATCCTAGATAAATAAAATCTATGTCACGTTGGTCCGCATAATTTTCATAAACAATAAATGAACCAATAGTTATAAAGATTAATGTATATACCACATCTGAATCATAGACAGGACGAGGGCCGACGGGGGCGGATACCAAAACCATCGCACTATATAAGATGCAATAATAAAAGTAATAAAATGATACAAGTATCTATCTAAACATACAAGTAAGAATATTTTTCCTTTCAGAAAGAAGATAAGAACAAGAGGCTCACCACGGTGGTGTCGGTGATGAGATCGGCACGGGTGATCGACGGCGGTGAAGACGGTGGTGGGGCGTGACGGACCGCTAAATCTAGACAAATCTCGAGGAAAATGGAGCTTTGAGGTCGAGCTTCGAGAGGAGAAAGCTTAACTAGTGTGGCTCGGGCATTTCATCGAACACCTCATGTGCATAGGAGGTGAGCTAGAGCACCACAAACCCCTCCCCTCGCCGGCCCAGAAAAACAGAGCACTCCACTGGAGTGCTCTGCTCGCGGTCGAGGGTATATATAGGCAGCACTATTGGTCCCGGTTCGTGGCAAAAACCGGGACTAAAGGGTAGCCTTTGGTCCCGGTTCATGCCACGAACCGGGACCAATGGTGGTGGGCCAGGAGCCAGGCACATTGGTCCCGGTTCATCCCACCAAGCAGGACCAAAAGGTCCAGACGAACCGGGACCAATGGCCCACGTGGCCCGGCCGGCCCCCTGGGCTCACGAACCGGGTCCAATGCCCCCATTGGTCCCGGTTCTAGATTGAACCGGGACTAATGGGCTAACCCACCCTGGACCGTTGCCCCCTTTTCTACTAGTGATTCCGAATATAGTCATACGTGCTTATGGAAAAGAACTTGCATGACATCTTTTGTCCTACCCTTCCGTGGCAACGGGGTCCTATTGGAAACTAAGGGATATTAAGGCCCCCTCTTAATAGAGTACTGGACCAAAGCATTAACACTTAGTGAATACATGAACTCCTCAAACTACGGTCATCACCGGGAGTGGTCCCGATTATTGTCACTTCGGGGTTGCCGGATCATAACACATAGTAGGTGACTATTGACTTGCAAGATAGGATTAAGAACTCACATATATTCATGAAAACATAATAGCTTCAGATCCGAAATCATGGCACTCAGGCCCTAGTGACAAGCATTAAGCATAGCAAAGTCATAGCAACATCAATCTGAGAACATAATGGATACTAGCGATCAAACCCTAACAAAACTAACTCGATTACATGGTAAATCTCATCCAACCCATCAATTTCCAGCAAGCCTACGATGGAATTACTCACGCACGGTGGTGAGCATCATGAAATTGGTGATGGAGGAAGATTGATGATGATGATGGCGACGGATTCCCCTCTCCTGAGCCCCGAACGGACTCCAGATTAGCCCTCCCGAGGGAGATTAGGGCTTGGCAGCGGCTCTGTATCGTAAAACACTATGATTCCTTATCTCTGGTTTTTTTTCTCCCCGAACGTGAATATATAGAGTTGGAGTTGAGGTCGGTGGAGCCTCAGGGGACCCACGAGGCAGGGGCGCGCCCCCCACCCTCGTGGACAGGGTGTGGGCCCCCTGGTGTTGATTCTTTCGCTAGTATTTTTTATTAATTCCAAAAATATTCTCCGTGAAGTTTTAGGTCATTCCGAGAACTTTTATTTGTGCACAAAAATAACACCATGGCAATTCTGCTGAAAACAGCGTTAGTCTGGGTTAGTTCCATTCAAATCATGCAAGTTAGAGTCCAAAACAAGGGCAGAAGTGTTTGGAAAAATAGATACGATGGAGACGTATCAACTCCCCCAAGCTTAAAGCTTTGCTTGTCCTCAAGCAATTCAGTTGACAAACTGGAGGTGATAAAGAAAAACTTTCACAAACTCTGTTTGCTCTTGTTGTTGTAAATATGTAAAGCCAGGACTCAAGTTTTCAGAAAATATTATGAACCAACCATATTCACAATAACACTTAGGTCTCATGTTTACTCATATCAATGGCATAATCAACTAGCGAGCAATAATAACAAATCTCGGATGACAACACTTTCGCAAAACAATCATAATATGATATAACAAGATGGTATATAGCTAGCCCTTTCTGAGACCGCAAAACATAAATGCAGAGCACCTCTGAAGATCAAGGACTAACTAGACATTGTAATTCATGGTAAAAGAGATCCAGTCGTACTCAATGTAAACTAATAGTAATGCATTCAAATGACACCAATGCTCTCCAACTGGTGCTTTTTAATAAGAGGGTGATGACTCAACATAAAAGTAAATAGATAGGCCCTTCACAGAGGGAAGCAGGGATTTGTAGAGGTGCCAGAGCTCGATTTTAAAATAGAGATAAATAATATTTTGAGTGGTATACTTTCATTGTCAACATAACAACCGAGAGATCTCGATATCTTCCATGCTACACACATTATAGGCGGTTCCCAAACAGAATGGTAAAGTTTATACTCCCCCACCACCAACAAGCATCAATCCATGGCTTGCCCGAAACAATGGGTGTCTCCAACTAACAACAGTCCTAGGGGAGTTTTGTTTGCAATTATTTTGATTTGGTTTGAGCATGGGACTGGGCATCCCGGTTACCGACCATTTTCTCGTGAATGAGGAGCAGAGTCCACTCCTCGTGAGAATAACCCACCTAGTATGGAAGATACAGACAGCCCTAGTTGATACATGAGCTATTCGAGCATACAAAACAGAATTTCATTTGAAGGTTTAGAGTTTGGCACATACAAATTTACTTGGAACGGCGGGTAGATACCGCATATAGGAAGGTACGGTGGACTCATATGGAATAACTTTGGGGTTTATGGAAGTGGATGCACAAGCAGTATTCCCGCTTAGTACAAGTGAAGGCTCGAAAAAGACTGGGAAGCGACCAACTAGGGAGCAACAGCAGTCATGAACATGCATTAAAATTAATCAACGCTGAGTGCAAGCATGAGTAGGATATGATTCACCATGAATATAAATATCGTGGAGGCTATGTTGATTTTGTTTCAACTACATGCGTGAACATGTGCCAAGTCAAGACACCCAAATCGTTCAAAGGAGGATACCAACCTATCATACCACATCACAACCATTTTAATAGCATGTTGGCACGCAAGGTTCACCATTATAAACTCGTAGCAAATTAAGCATGGCATGAGCAACTATAATCTCTAATTGCCATTGCAAACATGTTCCATTCATAATAGGCTGAATTAGGAATGATGAACTAATCATATTTACAAAAACAAGATAGGTCGAATTCATACCAGCTTCTCTCATCTCAATCAGTCCATCATATATCATCATTATTGCCTTTCACTTGCACGACCAAACAGTATGGATAATAATAATAGTGCATGTGCATTGGACTAAACTGGAATCTACAAGCATTTAATACACATGAGAAGACAAGGTAACATGGGCTCTTTGTTAAATCAACAATGATGCATATAGGAGCCACTCAACATTTTCATCATGGTCTTCTCCTCTCGTCCCCCAAAGAAAAGAAATAAAACTATTTACACGGGAAAGCTCCCAACAAGCAAAAGAAGAACGAGAAATCTTTTTGGGTTTTCTTTTAATTATTACTACTAAAGGCATGGAAAGTAAACTAGCTAAAAGCTACAACTATTTTTTTTCTTAAGGTTTTTTAAACACACAAGAAGAAGCTTAGAAAAGAAAATAAACTAGCATGGATATTACAATGAAAAAGTATGAGCACCGACAACTAGCATGAGTGTGTGAACATGAATGTAATGTCGGTGAGAAATACGTACTCCCCCAAGCTTAGGCTTTTGGCCGAAGTTGGTCTATGCCCATGGATCAAAGTGGTCCTCTCCAGTGTACTGAGGAGGATCCTCGGGGTGCCACTGGTTAGCGAGCTCTTGCGGATCCCACTGATAAATAGACTCCTGATATGGATCAGGAGATGGCTCTGGCTCTGGCTCTGGGGATCGTGTTCGCTCCCGATATGCATAGATGTCATCGGGCAGGATGATGTATGTGCCTGAATAAATGTTAAACAAAGAAGGTGCAGGCAGGGTAATAATCTGACAAGTCTTTTCACTGAATACCATGGTTATAAATGAGTCTCTTCTCCTTATCATCGCAAATAAAATCATGTGCTGCCATACTTTTATAGTCTAAGAAAATAGGGGGCAGCACCTTTTCTTCTTTCTCATAGTGTCTAATAGGTATCTCAAAATATTTAGCAAGGCGCGAAGCAAAGATACCTCCAAAAATGGGGCCCTTTGTACGGTTTAGACTCAACCGTTTAGCAACCATAGTGCCTAAACTGAAAGTTCTATCATGGAGTAAAGCATGGCGCAAAATGGCGAGGTCGGGAGCACTGAGGCCCCCACTGTTCCCACGACCAATTAAACATCTACTAGCAAATATTGCATAATAACGTAGAACAGGAAAATGTATACTAGTAGTTCTTACATCTGACACATTTATCTTTTCCCCTACAGCAATTTCATCAATAAATTCTGCCACATCACTAGGATGTGGTTCCTCGATGCTGCCCTCAAAGGGCAACTTGCAAGCCACACAAAAATCATAGAGTGACATCTCCTTAAACTCATCATATAAATAAAAATCTACCGAAGGTGCTGATCTCATAGCATGGAAATGAAAATTTTGCACAAAAATATTAGTGAGTAGGAGGTACTGTTCGAGCTGGTCGTGGAGGAAGTCGGTGAGGCCTGCATTCTCAGCCAAGTAATAAAAATCATCATAGATTCCGGCGGCCTTCAAGAGTGCGTCACAAGGCTATTCACACGACGGAACCTCCGCAATGCGAGGAAGATTATATTTGGTCTTCTTATTCTCTTCATTTTGCTTATCCTTCGAGCTTCGGCTCGAAGAACCTCTCAACAATCTCTTCAACATTTTCTCCCCCTGAAAAATTTCTGAAATTTTTAGTAACTCGAAATAAAAGTGAACCAAACTCAACAAGATTGATAGCAACTACTCCCACAAGTGCCTAGAGACTATATCATGCATTAGAACTACTTGGGACCATATAAATTTGGCATGCAAGCTCAAGAACAGGGTCACCTAAGCAGCAAAAAATTGCAATAAATAAAGCACTAGAACAAAAACTAATTGGAACATTGGAGGAGTCACATACCAAAGAACAATCCCTCAAAGCAGTTTTGTGAGTGGAGCTTTGAGCAAGGAGATCGAAAATGGCAGCAAGATGAGCTAGAACA
The DNA here is from genome assembly GCA_032464435.1 of Aegilops umbellulata. Classification (NCBI taxonomy): domain Eukaryota; kingdom Viridiplantae; phylum Streptophyta; class Magnoliopsida; order Poales; family Poaceae; genus Aegilops; species Aegilops umbellulata. The sequence goes on along the minus strand of CP136060.1, from coordinate 641,223,798 downwards.
CGGGTTTGAGCTAGGGGAGGATTTTTTATAGAGGTAGAAGAAGTGTGTGGGTGCTGGAATAAGTGGAGGGGGGCCACGTCGGGCCCACGAGGCAGGGGGCGCGCCCCAGGGGGTGGGCGCGCCCTGGAGCCTCGTGGCCAGGTGGTCGCCCCCTCTGGTGTGTTCTCAGTGCCAGATATTCTTAAATATTCTACAAAAAATCATATTTCAGTTTCGGGACATTTGGAGAACTTTTATTTTAGGGTTACTTTTTATTACAAGGATAATTTAGAAAACAAACAGAAAATACATTTTTGCTTTATTTAATCTAAATAACAGAAAGTAAAAGGAGGGTATAGAGAGTTGTGCTTTCTAACTTCATCCATCTCATGCTCATCAAAAGGAATCCACTAACAAGGGTTATTTTTACCTTGATCCACTAACAAGGTTGATCAAGTCTTGTTAACAAACTCTTTCCGAATCGCATGAAACCGGAGAATTTTTTAATAACACTAAGTTACCTCAACGGGGATATGCACGTCCCCAATAAAAAGAATATCATATTTATTCTTGACAGTAGGAAGAGGGAATTCGAAACCTCCAATAATAATTGTTGGAATTTTTCCAATAGAATTGATACTGTGGACTTGAGGTTGTTTCCTCGGAAAGTGTACCGTATGCTCATTACCATTAACATGAAAAGTGATATTGCCTTTGTTGCAATCAATAACAGCCCCTACAGTGTTCAAAAAGGGCCTACCAAGGATAATCGACATACTATCATCCTCGGGAATATCAAGAATAACAAAGTCCGTTAAAATAGTAACGTTTGCAACCACAGCAGGCACGTCCTCACAAATACAGACATGTATATCAGTTGATTTATTGGCCATTTGCAAAGATATTTTAGTAGGTGTCAACTTATTCAAATCAAGTCTATGATATAAAGAGAGAGGCATAACACTAACACCGGCTCCAAGATCACATAAAGCAGTTTTAACATAGTTTCTTTTAATGGAGTATGGTATAGTTGGTACTCCTGAATCTCCAAGTTTCTTTGGTATTCCACCCTTAAAAGTATAATTAGCAAGCATGGTGGAAATTTCATCTTCCGATATCTTTTATTTGTAACAATATCTTTCATATACTTAGCATAAGGATTCATTTTAAGCATATCAGTCAAACGCATACGCAAAAAGGTAGGTCTAATCATTTCAGCAAAGCGCTCAAAATCCCCATCATCCTTTTTCTTGGATGGCTTAGGAGGAAAAGGCATGGATTTCTGAATCCATGGTTCTCTTTCTTTACCGTGCTTCCTAGCAACGAAGTCTCTCTTATCATAACGTTGATTCCTTGATTGTGGGTTATCAAGATCAACAGCGGGTTCAATCTCTACATCATTGTTATTGCTAGGTTGAGCATCAACATGAACATCATCATTAATATTATCACTAGGTTCATGTTCATTACCAGATTGTGTTTCAGCATCAGAAATAGAAATATCATTGGGATTCTCGAGTGTGTTAGCAACAGGTTCACTAGAAGCATGCAAAGTCCTATCATTTTTCTTTTTCTTCTTTTTAGAAGGACTAGGTGCATCAACATTAGTTCTTTGAGAATCTTGCTCAATTCTCTTAGGGTGGCCCTTAGGATACAAAGGTTCCTGAGTCATTATACCCCCTCTAGTCACGACTCTAACAGCACTACCATTTTTCTTATTATTTAATTCAGTGAGCAAATCATTCTGAGCTTTAAGCACCTGTTCTACTTGAGTGGTAACCATAGAAGCATGTTTACTAATAAGTTTAAGTTCACCCTTAACTCTAGACATATAATCACTCAAGTGTTCAATCATATAAGCATTACGTTTCAATTGTCTACAAACATAAGTTGAAGTTTTCTTGTTTAACAATAAAATTATCAAACTCATCTAAGCATTGACTAGCAGACTTATAACGAGGAATATCACCTTCATCAAATCTATAGAGAGAATTTACCTTTACTACCTGTGTCGGGTTATCAAGACCATGTATTTCTTCAATAGGTGGTAAATTCTTAACATCTTCAGCTTTAATACCTTTTTCTTTCATAGATTTCTTTGCCTCTCGCATATCTTCAGGACTGAGAAATAGAACACCCCTTTTCTTCAGAGTTGGCTTAGGAGTTGGTTCAGGAAGTGTCCAATTATTTTCATTGGTCAACATATTATTCAATAGGACTTTAGCTTCATCCGGTGTTCTTTCCCTGAAAACAGAACCAACACAACTATCCAGGTAATCTCTGGAAGCATCCGTTAGTCCATTATAAAAGATATCATGTATTTCATTTTTCTTAACAGGATGATCAGGCAAAGCATTAAGTAATTGAAGAAGCCTCCCCCAAGCTTGTGGGAGACTCTCTTCTTCAATTTGCTGAGAAATAGAATACCCCTTTTCTCCGGAGTTTGTTTAGGAGTTGGTTCAGGAAGTGTCCAGTTATTATCATTACTCAACATATTATTCAATAGCAATTCAGCTTGATCAACAGTTCTTTCCCTGAAAACACAACCAGCACAACTATCCAGGTGGTCTCTGGAAGCATCGGTTAGTCCATTATAAAAGATATCAAGTATTTCATTTTTCTTAAGAGGATGATCAGGCAAAGCATTGAGTAATTGTAGAAGTCTCCACCAAGCTTGTGGGAGACTCTCTTCTTCAACTTGCACAAAATTATATATTTCCTTTAAGGCAGCTTGTTTCTTATGAGCGGGGAAATATTTAGCAGAGAAGTAATAAATCATATCTTGGGGACTACGCACACAACCAGGATCAAGGGAATTAAACCATGTTTTAGCATCACCCTTTAATGAGAACGGAAATAATATAAGGATATAGTAGTAACGAATTTTTTCCTCATGAGTGAATAGGGTGGCTATATCATTTAATTTAGTAAGATGTGCCACAACAGTTTCAGATTCATAGCCATAAAAAGTATCGGATTCAAGCAAAGTAATTAATTCAGGATCGATAGAGAAATCACAATCCTTATCAGAAATACAGATAGGTGAAGTAGCAAAAGCAGGGTCATATTTCATTCTAGCATTCAAAGATTTTTCTTTCAGCTTAACTAATAGTTTCTTAAGATCATATCTATCTTTTCAAGCAAAAAGGTCTCTAGCAGTTTCTTCATCCATAACATAACCCTCAGGAACATCAGGCAATTCATATCTAGGGAGAGAATCTTCATCATCACTTTCATCAATATTATCAGTTTCAATAATTTCATTCTCTCTGGCCCTAGCAAGTTGTTCATCAAGAAATTCACCTAATGGCAAAGTGTTATCAAGCATAGAAGTAGTTTCATCATAAGTATCATGCATAGCAGAAGTGGCATCATCAATAACATGCGACCTATCAGAATCAATAGCAGGTGTAGGTGTCGCAAATTTACTCATAACAGAAGGTGAATCAAGTGCAAAGCTAGATGGCAGTTCCTTACCTCCCCTCGTAGTTGAGGGATAAATCTTAGTTTTTTCGTCTTTCAAATTCATCATAGTGATCAGCAAATATAAATCCCAAGTGACTCAAAGAATAGAGCTATGCTCCCCGGCAACGGCGCCAGAAAAAATAGTCTTGATAACCCACAAGTATAGGGGATCGCAACAGTTTTCGAGGGTAGAGTATTCAACCCAAATTTATTGATTCGACACAAGGGGAGCCAAAGAATATTCTCAAGTATTAGCAGTTGAGTTGTCAATTCAACCACACCTGGAAAACTTAATATCTGCAGCAAAGTATTTAGTAGCAAAGTAATATGGAAGTAACGATAACAGTGGCAAAAGTAACAGTAGCAGTTTTGTAGTAATTGTAACAGTGGCAATGGAAAAGTAACTAAGCAAACATCAATATGTGGAAAGCTCGTAGGCATTGGATCAGTGATGGATAATTATGTCGGATTCGATTCCTCATGCAACAGTTATAACATAGGGTGACACAGAACTAGCTCCAGTTCATCAATGTAATGTAGGCATTTATTCCGAATATAGTCATACGTGCTTATGGAAAAGACCTTGCATGACATCTTTTGTCCTACCCTCCCGTAGCAGCGGGGTCCTATTGGAAACTAAGGGATATTAAGGCGTCCTTTTAATAGAGTACCGGACCAAAGCATTAACACTTAGTGAATACATGAACTCCTCAAACTACGGTCATTACCGGGAGTGGTCCCGATTATTGTCACTTCGGGGTTGCCGGATCATAACACATAGTAGGTGACTATTCACTTGCAAGATAGGATCAAGAAATCACATATATTCATGGAAACATAATAGGTTCAGATCTGAAATCATGGCAATCGGGCCCTAGTGACAAGCATTAAGCATAGCAAAGTCATAGCAACATCAATCTTAGAACATAATGGATACTAGGGATCAAACCCTAACAAAACTAACTCGATTACATGGTAAATATCATCCAACCCATCACCGTCCAGCAAGCCTACGATGGAATTACTCACGCACGGCGGTGAGCATCATGACATTGGTGATGGAGGAAGGTTAATGATGACGATGGCGGTGGATTCCCCTCTCCAGAGCCCCGAACGGACTCCAGATCAGGCCTCCCAAGAGAAATTAGGGCTTGGCGGTGGCTCCGTATTGTAAAACGCGATGAATCCTTCTCCATGGTTTTTTTCTTCCGGGACGTTAATATATAGAGTTGGAGTTGAGGTCGGTGGAGCCTCAGGGGGCCCATGAGGCGGGCGCGCCCCCCACCCTCGTGGACAGGTTGTGGGCCCCCTGGTGTTGATTCTGTCGCCAGTATTTTTTATTAATTCCAAAAATATTCTCCGTGAAGTTTCAGGTCATTCCGAGAACTTTTATTTCCGCACAAAAATAACACCATGGAAATTCTGCTGAAAATAGCGTCAGTCCGGGTTAGTTCCATTCAGATCATGCAAGTTAGAGTCCAAAACAAGGGCAAAAGTGTTTGGAAAAGTAGATACGTTGGGGACGTATCAGGGACGAGCGCATGGTGCTGCCGCCGAAGGGGGGATGATGCGCTGCACTACGATGTCTTGCCAGAGACGTGAGGTGCTGGTCCGCGGAGGGCTGACCAGGGGTGGAGGCGGCTGGGAGAGATGGAGTTTGCGAGAGGAGAGGGACGACCCCGAGGACCCACTGTGGGGTGCGGGGGAGAACGGCGGCCACCATGGGGGGGCCATCGAGCAGACAGGAATTGTAGAACGGGGGAAGGAAGAAGGCAACCTGGATGGATGAGAGGATCTAATGGCTCGGGGTGGCCCAATCTGACGGCTGGGGTGCGACCGGCCCAAACTTTGGGCCGGCGCGCCGGTGCCTATAAGTCGCCAAGGCAAAAGCTTCTACCGGAGAGCTTTTTTGCTACCATGGCGATCACATAAGTAGCGATCAGGAGGTTTTTCTTTGAGCAAAACAATTTGTCAGGCGAAGCCAGGGCTGGAACCAGCATCTGGGTTTGCTACAACCGGCAAATTCAGAGCTGGAACTGAAGAAAATATGCCATAGAGGCAATAATAAAGTTGTTATTTATATTTTCTTATATCATGATAAATGTTTATTATTCATGCTAGAATTGTATTAACCGTAAACTTAGTACATGTGGGAATACATAGACAAACAGAGTGTCCCTAGTATTATTGAGCAACACAGTATTTCAAAAAATTTACCTACGACCACGCAAGATCCATCTAGGAGATGCATAGAAACGAGCGAGGAGAGTGTGTTCTCGCAAGATCTTAGTAGCATGAAGTTTGCATTTCCTATGTATACACTATGGCTATGATGAACTATTTTCTAGCGTGAAGTTGTTTCTAAATTTACAGTACAAGATTTACGGGATCTGTTCCGTTGGAGCCTTTGCGTTCTCGCAAAAATGTTTTCGAGGGAACCCTAAAACGATTTTGCAATACCGGATTTTAGCGGATCTGCTAGAGATGCTCTTACATAGACTTGCGCCTGCCCTTAGCAGCGGGGTTTTTTTTTTTTTTGGTGTGGTTCGTTGAAGCTGTTGGCACGTCAGGAGAAATGTACACAATCCAATGTGTTGTGGAACTGGTACACCTTTGCAGTTTGCACGATTTCTAACTTTGTTCACACATGAGTATCTTCCTTCACACATCTTGGATGAACCGTACGTCCTGGATACATGGAGTTACCCGCGCGAAATGGTACCAATCAACTACGCATGATCTCAGTCCCGGCTGCTGGTTCAACAAGAATTGATGGAATCTCCTCCTCTCGCAAAGGCAAAGCCATCCGTCATCAGTGGAGTGCAACAATTAATGGCGATGGCGTCATCCGCCATCCCAATTTCCTGCCGCCTCCACTTTTTCCTCTTCCTCTCTAGTAGCATCGTCGTCGTCGCCGGCGTCGCGGCCACGGAGAGAGTCCCAAATCCAAACAAGAACACCACCGGCACCACGTCCGCCTGCCCGTCGTACCGGTGCGGGCACGCGGTGGACATCCGGTACCCGTTCTGGATCGACGGCGTGAACAGCTCCCACCACTGCGGGTACCCGAGCCTCCGGCTGGAGTGCCGGCGCGACACGCCGGTGCTGCGGCTCCCGTCGGGCGACTACGCGGTGACGCACATCCTGTACGGCGACCGCACGGTGTCCCTGTTCGACCTGGCCGTCTTCTCCCGGTCCAACACCTGCCCGCTCGTCGGCCGCAACCTCACGCTCCCGGACGGCTCGCCGCTGTCGCTGACGGCGAGGGACGCGAACCTCACCTTCTTCATCCACTGCTCCTTCATGGGCATCCCGGCGCACCAGGTGGCGTGCCTGGAGGGCGACAGCCGGCACCACTCCTACGTCTTCCGCGACGGCGACGACCTCACGCCGTACGGCTACGCTGGGCTGTGCCAGGACGTGGTGGGCATGCCGGTGCTGAGGAGATCCCTGCTCGGCAGGACGGGCGCGGCAGCCAGCGGCCCGCTGGACGCCGTCGTGCCGGCGCTGAACATGGGGTTCGAGCTTAGCTGGAGGCCGGAGGCGAGCGGGGAGTGCGGCGGCTGCGAGAAATCCGGCGGCCTGTGCGGTCACCGTCGGCAGGCCGCGCGAGATGCATGGACGTTCACGTGCTTTAGGACGGCAACGACGACTTCTACATGGGGCACACCCAAATCTTCAGGTACGCAACACTGTGTCGCCTTCAATCACCTGAGATTGTACTCTGCAACTATTTATTTGCCTATATTATTGTTTGGCATTTTTTTTTAGAGAGAGAGAGAGAGAGAACGATTATTTTCAAAGTCTGCCACTTTAGATCAAACTTCAAACTAGCTGGTACGCACCCAAAAAAGGTTTTAAAAAGTTAGACCATATGTACTAGTGCAGTAGTGCTGGTGGCATGAGACAAACCACACCAACATTAGCCTAAACTCAAAGAAATAAGTTCCTATGAATGTACTCCCGCACCGCCCCAATACTGGTAATTTGCGGTACTACCTCCGTTTCAGTTTATAAGTCCTACGCGTATATCTAGGTTGTCAATTTTATCACCTTAATATAAATTATATAACACAAAAATTATATTGTTTGAAAATAGAACATCTGAAGTTTATATTGGTATATTTTTGTAATATATGACTTGTATTAGGTTGGTCAAATTGACGACCTAGGATACGTGCACGCCCTGTAAATTGAGAGAGAGGTAGTACAAAACTACTCTGCGGACGGCAGCTGGCCGCACAAACTGTGGACGGTGGAATTATTAACGGTGCTATATCCAGTCATTGCTCCATGCATGAACGGTGTGATCTACTGCGTCGTTTGAAAATCGTTCAAATCTTATCGTGTGTGTACCGGCGTTCTTTGCGGTAAACCGTAGCATCAATCACTTTCGACAGCCTCCCTTGTTGTGCCCAAGCATTCGCTTTTACTTTTGGGTGGATATCCAATAGACAACTACCTCAACTCTCTAAAAAAAAAGACAACTACCTCAACTTTCATGTTTTCCGACATGTACTTCCATAGCCGGTTGCGACCACTCAGTCCTTAGTGCGAACATATATATTGTGGGGTTGTTGCCAATGATGGCACTACTGAACCTTAGCCTCGTTTCTCGTGAGAAATGTTGAAGCCATAGCCAAGAAAAGGACAGCCCCTTACAAGAGAAAAGCGAGTGAACCGTTATTAGTTAATTGGCTTTAGTCCAACACTAACATTCATCAAACTTTCAACAAACAATCCGCAAAGCACAACTATTACTTATAAGCATTTTAAGCAACAAAACATCAAGCTTTCAATTGTTGCTCCACGAGACCTCCACCAAAAACACAAAAGCTTTCAACTAACTATACGGGCCTTTGAATAAAAGCTTAACGAGCCTCGACCAAATAATAAACATAAGAAATGCAGAAACCCTAGATTGAACACCATTGATCCTAACCTCCCTCGACGATGGCAGTGAACCATGGCGGTCGTAGCGATAGATCTGGCTCCTGAGGGTGGAGAAGAAAAAGGGGGGAGGAGACGGCATCGCGCGCACACCGACCAACTACTAGCACGCTTGAGGAGAGCAGCGACGCTGACATACACCAAGATATTAAGGTCGAAAGATGTCTAGATCATCAACGTGCAGAGAAACACGAGAAAGAGACCGGGAACATGGTAGAGAAGCAAGGAAATAATGGGAAAAGGGTGCGTAGAGTTGTAGACTAATTTATTTTGGTGGAGAGAAAATATATAACAGATGAAATATTACAACACATCAGTTACGGAAATACTCTCTCCGTTCCAAATTACTCGTCGTGGTTTTAGTTTAAATTTAGTTGGTAGTGAGTACGAGAAGTGATATGGTGGTTGTATAGTAAAGAAAGGGCCAAAGGTGAAGGAGCCTTTTGGATGGTTGGTGAAGACAAAGGCTAGCTCCTTGCTTTATCATCTTCGTTCGTCACTCGTAGTCAACCTTGCCGTGCCAGCGACGGCGGCTGGAACGCCGAGCCGCCGCCCCGTGTGGTGGCGCTCTAGGTAGAATAGAACCATGCACTGATTTGGGTGGATGGGCCCCACGTCGATGCATGCATGCAGGCGTAACGCCTCTTGTCCGATACGGAGGACTCCTCCTCCTGGGTCAAGTCTACGTACGCATACAGAGGCTCAACTTGCTCTCTCTTTTTCTTTTGCATCGATAGTCACAGAGGCTTAGCATGCAAGCACTCGTTTACAACAAATTATTACAGCGCGTGCGAGAAAAATAAGACAGTCGTCGACGTGTATGGATGATATCAACCTTCTCCCATGAACGCGGAAAGCCGGATCAAAATGATACGTTCGCCCACAGCCACAGGACAACGATATGGTAACGACCAGAGCACGCGGCTGTTTTACTTTACTTGCTCGCTCGCGGAGAATGGTAGAGGCGGAAAGGTTGTTTCTCCGTGCAGTAGGTAAGGCTGCGTTCAAACCCGGACCCGGACCGACGACCTCCCTTCTCCGGTCAATGACAGGCGGGCCCGCGCCGCCGTGAGGACCCACATGGCGGGTGAGCTCCCACTCCCACTCGCCGGTGGTGTCCACTTCAGTCAGTCAAACTCCCTGACGACGAACGGTCAACACATCCGGCAACCATGCATCCATGAATGTCCCCTCCCGGTGCTTTCTTTCTTCTCATCATCCTCATATCATCCTTTCCTCTCAACGTTACCCAAATCTCCTACGCCTTCCAGAGCACCCCGTAGCCGGCGGCCGGCCTCTCCCTTCCGTTGCAACAACAAGATCGACACGCGATGCATCCGTTTCGCGTCCCGGCCGCCGTGCTCTGCTCAGCCACGCTGCTGCTAACAACCGTCCTTGCCACCGACGCCATAAACACCACCGCGCCGTCGTCCTGCGACCCGGCGGCGTGCGGGGGCCTGCGCATCGCCTACCCATTCTGGCTCGCCGGCACGCACCTGCCGGAGTGCGGCTACCGGGCCTACCAGGTCAGCTGCGACGGCAACGGCACGGCCTCCCTCAAGAACTCCCTCTGGACGTACCAGATCCGGGAGATCAATTACGGGGACGGCAACGGCACCTTCCGGATCACCAACGCCCAGCTCTCCGACGGCACCTGCGACATCGAGCTCCGCGTGAACGCCTCCGCCGACCTCGGCCTCGCGCCATTCAGCATCAGCGCCGCTAACCACCAGCTCTTCTTCCTGTACAACTGCACCGAGCAGCAGGCGCGGCAGCCGCCGCCTACGTGGGCGCACGTGAACTGCGCCAACGGCTCGCGCAATGACTCGTTCGCGTTGCTCGCCGGCGGTTACCAGCCCGAAGACAAATGGGCGCCGGTGCCGGGAAACTGCACGGTGTCGATGATGCCGGTGCTGGGCTACCCAGGGGCGGCCGGAAAGGACTACCGGCGGCTGATGAAGGACGGGTTTCTTCTGGAATACACGGTCGACGACTGTGAGGGGTGCGTGGACAGCGGAGGGCTTTGCCGGGTTAACACCGTCTACGACATCTTGGAGTGTCACTGCCCCGACGGCGTGTCCGACTTCATCGTCTGCGGCGGTCAGTGTCAATTCATCTCGGTTTTACCTCTTTTTAATTTCCCTAGACCTGCTAATTAGCTCTCAAGCTTCGGAAAGGATTCATATGCTATTATTAACATGGGTCTGTCTAAAACACATCTAGATGTGATGTAACATAACTATGTCACATCTAAGCTGATGTCTACTCTGTTAGTGGTCTATTTTTTCTTCCTAGTTTTTTTTGTTTTTTGTTGTTGTATTATATATTTGTGAGAGCTTAGATGTGACATTCTTAAAAAACATCTAGATGTGAATTAGACAAACTGTATTAACATTACCTCAAACGTGTTTGCAAATGCCAAAATGACGGTGAGAGCCAACGGACAGTCTATATGTATGTAGCCCCCAACCATGCCATGTGGTCAAACTCAGGTTTAAGGAAACGCATTTGTTATTCCTCATACAACTGAAAATAAATTTCGGATCAGTCGATTCTCGATTTTCATGGACAATGTGATGTGGAGATGCCGACATGGGGGCGGCGCCCTCAGCAAGGTAGAGCCATGGCCTTAGCCCCTGTTTGGTTTATAAGTCTTAGGACTTTTTTAGTCCCAACTAAAAAGTCGCTAGTCCTTAAAAAGTCCCTACCTATTTGGTTCCTGGGACTAAACATGGACCATGTTAAAACTAAAAGTCCCAAAAAAACTCTCCTTGAGGGTCTTCCTTCATAAGTCCCAAATGCCCATTTTAAGTCCCTATAAGTCCCTCCTGTTTGGTTTAGATGAGACTGAAAGGGATTTCTTAAAGTCCGTGCACCAATAAGTCTCTGTAAACAAACACCCCCTTACTTTTAGACGGGGATGATGTAGTTGATGGTCACGGGCGTCGCTCAAGGAAGTGAGGACAAGGATTGACCGGTGCGGCCGAGGGGCTTTTTTCTTTTTGACTGCCGCTCGTACTAGATAGCAACCTAGCGAGCCATGATGTCGCGGGTGGGCAAGGCTAAGAGTAGACGAGAGCTCGGAGAAGAAATCACATGCGAGGAAGAAGATGAACATTCACGTGGGGAAATTGAGACAGAAGAAAAGGATGATATATGCCCGCACATTCTTTATCCAACGGCTCAGAGCCATTCGTTCTAAAAACGACATAAACTGAAAACTTTTCCGACAAAAAATCCTAGGCGGTGCCTTGAAAAAAGAAAGTAATGCAATACTTCATATAAATTATTGGGTTTTATGTGATTTGGCCCATACATGTGAACATCGACTACATGGCCTCGAGAAGAAAAGACATAGGTCAATAAGCAGGATTTTATATCTCTTAAATTTGGGTGGTACCGAAATGTTTGTCAAAACTGGGTGAATTTTGTCTGGAAAAATTATAAAACAATTTCAGGGACCCAAAAATTCAGTCATTTTTGTGAAAAGCAAATTAAATATTTCTATGTTGAAACCATAACCCAGTCCACAGGTTATTAACAAATCAACCTATTCTTTTTGCTCTTGTCAATTTATTGGGTTGACATGATAATATTCGTTCGTACTTTTTGTCCTCCTTTCCGGGTGGTTATATTGCACGAATCCAAAAAAGGCTTACGACTACGGTACAAATAGTAAATCGACTTTTCAAGAAAGCAACATGTTCACTTAGCTCAAGCATTATTTCCTCTTACGGATTGGTGGTTGTTTTCCCATTTGTTAGCGGTTTTATGCTTCTTGCCAACATCTCTTCCAGAGATATTGTAAAAAAAAAAACCTCTTCAAAAAATTTTGTCCGCTTTGATTGATAGAAATTTTGAACCAAAATAGTTTGCAAATTGATCTTACGAAAAATCCTCCATGGACTCTAATATTCTGAATCAAGAAAAAACCCTCTTTCCCAGCTCTTGGGAAACCTTTTCTCCCCGCTGGATGCTTCAAAAAAAATCTTTGCAGTTAGTATCTGAGACACGTTCCACCTCTCCCCGATTTTCGCACGCATGCACGAAAGTCATTCGAAAATATAGCAAAATAATGCCGTGAGGATCGATCAAGACCATCTTCTCTAGTTCTACCATTGACCATACTCGGTAGCCTCCGTAATCAAGCGCCCAAAATGTCACACAAATCGGCTCCTCCCTTCACCCGCTACCTCCTCGTCCATGGACGACCATGCATCCCAGGCCGCTTACAAATTACTAGTACGATCCAGTCTCATTCACCCAATCATAAAATACCCAAAAATATCCTCCTGTTTCGCCATTTGATCCGAGATGTTGCTCGTGCTACTACTCCTGTTCATGCCTCTGCTGCTTGGCGGCCGCGCGCAGCCGCTGGACGCGAGCTGCGCGCCGGCGGCGTGCGGCGGCCTGACCATCACGTACCCGTTCTGGCTGCGCGGTCACCACGAACCGAGCTGCGGCTACCCGACCTTCGGCGTGACGTGCGACGACCCCACCGGCGCGACGGCGCCCACCCTCAGCGAGTCCTACCTCCGCCTCCTGGACATCACCTACGGCAACCGCTCCGTCGTGGCCTACCACAGCAACCTCGTGTCCGGCAGCGACGACCCCTGCCGCTCCACGCGGTACAACGTGTCCAGCAGCCTCGCGCTCTCGCCGCTGGCCGTCAGCGGCGCCAACTGGGAGCTCTTCTTCTGCAACAACTGCTCGCGCGCGCCGCCGCCGCCCACGGGTTCCCTCTGGCTTAACTGCTCCGGCACGGGCGCGTGGTCCGTGCACCCTGGCCAGAGGTACGAGGCCCGGCCGACGGGGCCGGCGGAGTGCAAGTACTCGGTTGTGCCAGTGCTGCCCGGGTCGGAGCTGGGGGCGTGGGGCGACTACGCGGGGATCGTCAGCCGCGGGTTCCTGCTGGAGTGGACGGTGCCCGGGGACTGCGCGGCGTGCACCGCGACCGGCGGGGGGTGCCGGTACGAAGGCGGTGCGAACGCGTTCGGGTGCCTCTGCCCCGGCGGCCGCATGCAGCCGGCCACGTGCGGTGACTACGGTGAGTGGCTCGACACCTCCCCTGCATCTCCTGTGAATTCGACTGCCTGTTATAGTTTCTTCTGCAGAGTTTTATTTTCTGGTCTTTCAGTAGCTTGCATGCTTAGCAGCCTAGCACCAAGACTTGCTGATAAATACTACTAGGATTAGCTCTGTTAGCTTGAATGGACCAGTGTTAGCGATTGACTGGGTAATCTGTTTTATTCCAGTACTCCGTAGCAGCCGAAATGGGTATAAAAAAATTCTGGGGGTGTAGGATAGTGCATAACTTTGACCAGCAAAGTCAGCGTCGCGATTCCAACACAGAAACATTTTCTTTGTCTATCGATTGATCATCTCTAGTTGGCCCCTTAAAACTGGTTAGAGTAAAAGGAATGGTTTTAAAAGATTAAACCGAATTTAACCAAGACCTTATCGGCTTTAGCCCTTCAAAAAATTTACTCATCGCTTCAGTTGCCGCTTATATTTACACGTGCGACGCCGCGTTCCGAAAAAAAATCCGTATCCCTGTGCCACGCGTCCCCCTTGCTCGCACCACATCGATGCCGGCACGGCCAAATCCACCTCGCACCACCCACCGTCTCTCCAGCCTTAACCCGCAGTCAGTCGGAGATCAACTTTCCCAGCGGCAATGGCGAGATCCCAGGGCCCGTCGACATCGATCCCTAAATGGTCTCCTGCTGCAAGTTGCGTGAGAGTCCGGAGGCCTTTGAGGGGCTCGAGGTGGGACGCATTTATGAGGAGTACATGCCCGAGCTCCGCCGGATGCATCCGGAGCTCATGGGCAAGGAACGTTGGTGGCTCTAGATGTACAAGAGATGGCTACCGGCGAGGACGATGACGGGGCGTCCGGTGAGGGGGGGAGGGGGGGGAGACCAGAATTGATCAAGTTTTCGTCTAATGACTCTGACTCCTGCTTCAGCCTGCTCCAACGGTTTCTCTAAACCCCAAATTTCCTAGGATTTGTACTTAAAAACGCCTCATCTTCCCTCATATAGAGGGAGAGATGCAACTTTCCCTACAACACAATTGATGTTGGCGGGATCCACCCGTCTGAATTCTCATGCCTCGACGTTGCCCTGCCTCGCCACCGGCTGCCGCCCGACTCGCCGTCGCCCTTTGACAGCCAATAAATTTATTAGAAGAGTCCCTTAACACGCTTATAGGGGGAGGTTTTTGAGAGAACTACTGGATATGGATGCTTTTATAGTTCCCTGCACAAGGAACAAAAAAATGCATTAGTGACGGGTCAGTGGTTTCTGCTTTATCCTATACACAAACGTACTGACGGCATCATACATATATGAAGGAAGATTCTATCTTGATAATATATTAAACCCCAATCAAATGGATTGTCAAAAATAGAACAAATCAAATTCCTCTTGAAAACTGAGTCAAATCAAAAGAAGGCCAAAAGGGGGCTGGTTAGCAGCCTCCGGTCCTTGTAGTAGCCTGGCTGTGTCATTCTATCAGACATTTAAAATTTCACGTTGATTTTCGCCCGAATAAAAAACCCTAGTCCAAAATAAAGTCAAATAGGCATGAAAGCCAGTCAAACAAGCGGCCACACCATTGGCATTCCCCTTCGTCATCCTCGCAGAGCTCCTCCCTGGCTTCTACATCTTCCCTCCCATGACTCCATTCTTTCATATTCGCAACCAGACAGCACACATCCGGCATTGACAAGCTAGCTAGATGCGCGCTTGCATGATGCCTCCGGCCGTGCTCATCTTCCCGCTACTACTATTGTTCTCCTTCCTGATCCTTGACCATGGGGTGGTGGTGGACGCCGAGTGCGAGCCGGCGGCGTGCGGGAACCTCACCATCAAGTACCCCTTCTGGCTGGGCGCCCCCAACCGCCCCACGCCGGAGCCGTCCTGCGGCCACCCGGCTCTCCAGCTCTGGTGCAGCGGCCAGGGCCACGGCAGCACATTCACGGCCTCCATGAGGAGCTCCGCCATCCAAGTCCTCAGCATCGACTACGCCCGCAACACCTTGGTGGCCTCCGACAGCAGGCTGGCCGCCGCGGGCGCCGGCGCCGTGTGCCGCGCCGACTTCAACGTCTCCTCCAGCCTAGCCCTCAGCCCCTTCAGGGTCAGCCCAGGCAGCCGTGCCCTCTACTTCCTGCACGACTGCAACGGGACGGAGCCCATCGGGCGCGGCTTCGTGAACGCCACCGCCGGCTGCGGTAGCCCCGCCTATGCGTGCCTCGGCGGGGTCTACGACCAGGACACGCTGCCGCCGATCCCGGCGACATGCACGTACTCCTACCTGCCGGCGCTCGCGACGGAGGCGGCGGCAACGCCTGCCACGACGGCTGGAGACTATACCCGGCTTCTGAAGGCCGGGTTCCAGCTGCAGTGGGCGGGCGTCGGCTTCGGCGACTGCGCGGCCTGCGGCGCGAGCGGCGGGCAGTGCCGGTACAGCAACGCGACGGCGGCGTTCGGCTGCCTCTGCCCCGGCGACGGGAAGCTACGCGGCTCGACATGTGCCGGTGAGTACTAGGACATGCAACGCTACCACTTTGCCTATATCGGCACGTATATGATTTGTTTGATTTTCCTTTGTTCACTGCATTTTTCGCGGCATGCATGGTGGCATGGCAGTGGCATACCAGCGTTGCATAGAGGACAAATCGCTCACGCTGGATATGTGGGCTACGGCTTAGAGAAAAACAGGATAGCCGTTTTCTTTCGCCCAAATAAAGAATATCGGTTTTTTACCAGATTAGAAAATATTCACGTATTTATAAATATGTACGGATTTGAAAAATACGTTCAAGGATTTTGAATAAAATGTTCACGGCTTTTTAGAAAACAATTAGAAAAACTAAAAAATGATTGCACTTTTGAGAAAAAAAACATAGGCTAATTTTTTTTGATGATTGTTAAAAAAGCAAGTACAAAATTTAAATAATGTGCAAACATATTATGAATTTCCATACATTTTAAATAATTTAATAGAACAAAAATCGAAAAAAATTCAAACTTTTCATTAATTTGAAATAAGTTCATGATTTTTCGAAAATAAAAAAACATAAATTCTGTAAAAAACATTATTTAGAAATTTTTCACAACCATAAAAAATTTGGAATTAAAAAGTGTTTTGGTTATTATTTTAAAACATGAATTTTTAAATTAAAATGAAAAGGAAAACACAAAAGAAAATAGAGGAAACTGATGGAGAAAAAGGACAACAATGGGAAAACCAGGAGCAACTACTGCTATGTAGGCTCTCCTATAGAAAAACGGAAAAGAAATCAAACAAATCGCTCCTAACAGTACTATATTAGGCAAGGAAAATCTAAGCACAGAGAAGTGCGGGAGCACGCAGTTTGTAGCAAACACACTATATCCTTCGCTATGGGCGATAGATAGAAAACACATTGTATCCTTCGCTATGGGCGATACATAGCAAACACACTATAGCCAACCAGTGTTGTCCCGATATTCACATGTAGGCAATATTCTCCTAAGATGCTAAACACATCGTTGGGTTGGCATTGGGTATACGATTATGGTCATCGACATCGTCACCGATACAAGAGATTGTCTGGCAAGGTTGCGAGGTAAGAGGAGAAGATATTACTAGGCTAGGGCATGCTCCAGAAAGTAACATCGAAATCCTTCGATTGAGTGATATATTTGGGTATTATAGTTGCAATCCTTACAACTAGGCCGGGACCCGACGATGGCCCAGTTCCATCATTATGTGGGAGTCGTCCCTTTTCTCCCTTGTCCCTTCTAAGGCATAGTACTTATTTTTTGCGTTGAGCTCAGATAGTTTTATTGAGCAAAGGTGTTCAAATACAACCGGTCAAAATGTTGCTAACAAAAAAGGTAGGTGTCGAGTACAGTCAGTTGTTTGTCAAGGTTTATTATTTTGTTTTTGGGTGAATTTTGGAACCCAAAGAATGTTCCCAAATTTGGAAAACTATTTACAAATTTGGGTTCTACCCTCAATGACGAAGTTCCATGGAATTTTACCAAGATCTCAACGAAAATCGTGAAATTGGCAGAAATTGGAACAAAATATAATCGCTTGTCATTTGGTAGGTCAATAAGCTATATCGGCTACCCCAGCAAAAACTTTAACTGTGATTTTCGCAAGAAAAAAAAACACTTTCAATTTAAGATAATCCTTGAGATAAAACTTTAACTGCGATTTTCACAAGAAAAAACACTTTCAATTTTCTGGCCCCAAATTTCTACTGTCGTCTTGCTTGGGATAAGGTAGTTCCATCCACCTACAAACTAATCCATGACTTTCTTCTACTTTCCTCCTGATCACAAACATCACCAACCTTTTACTAGTAATAACTCACCACACAGTCACATGATCCAGAAGTCATCCACATATGCGGCAAGCCGGCACATATGACATGACCCCGGAATTAAATTACCGGCAACATAAACATCCCAATCACAAATTCAGAACCACATATGCAGCTCACAATCAATATGTAGAAGTAGTTCAAAATAATACAATAATTAGAACCACAAACTGTAGCTTTCCTTTCCCCTCTCACCGGCCGTCAAAAGTCAGAGGCGCACCGGCTTCCCACTCCTGCTGATAAAAGAAAGTCCAAGGTATAGAAAAAGAGCAGTCAAACAAAGGCGCACCATTGGCATTTCCCCTTTCGTCCACCTAGCCAGCTTCTACATCCTCCCACCAAAGACTCCATTGTTCCGCACATCCCAACCGGAGACACACATGCAGCACACATCATCCACTCTAGAAATCTAGATGGCTTCCATGCCTCCGGCCGTGGTCAGCCTGCCGTTCTTGGCCTCGTTCTTCCTCCTCCTTGGCCATGTACATGTGGTGGACGCCGCCGAGTGCGAGCCGGTGGCGTGCGGGAACTTCACCATCAAGTACCCGTTCTGGCTCGGCGCATCCGGTCGACCCCCGCCGGAGCCCTCCTGCGGCCACCCGGCCTTCGAGCTCTGGTGCATCAACGGCAACACCACGGCCGCCATGAGCGGCTCCCCCATCCACGTCCGCAGCATCGACTACGGCGCCCGCTCCTTCGTCGTCGTCCACAGCAGGGTCGCCGCAGACACCAACGGCGTATGCCTCACCGACTTCAACGTCTCGTCCAGCCTAGCCCTCAGCCCGTTCAAGATCAGCCCAAGCAACCGTGCCCTGTGCTTCCTCTTCAGCTGCAACGGGACGGAGCCGCGCGGGCGCGAGTACGCGAACGCCACCGCGGGATGCAGTAGGCCCATCGTCGCGTACCTGGGCGGGAGCTTCGTTCGGGACACGCCGCCGGCGATCCCGACCGGGAACTGCACGTACACGTACCTCCCGGTGCTCGGCTCGGAGGCGGCGGTCTCGACGGCGGCCAACTACAGCCGGCTGCTCAAGGCCGGTTTCCTGCTGGACTGGGCGGGCGCCGGCATCGGCATCGGCGACTGCCCCGCCTGCGTCGCGAGCGGAGGCCAGTGCCGCTACCGCAGCGCGACCGCGGCGCTCGCCTGCCTCTGCCCCGGTGGGAAGCTGCGCGGCCCGACATGCGCCGGTGAGTTCGCCCACGCCGCCACTTGCCTCTACTCTACTGTACTGCACCCGTACCAGTCAGCGCGCGCCGACGCGGATCGCCATATCGGCACATGCGCGTTTGATTAGTCTCATCTTCCTCCCTGGTTCGTTGCATTTCCGCCGCATGGTGGCGCATTGTCGTCGCCCCAGCCAGCAGCCAGTGCCGTCCCGATCTTGCGTAGGCCCCTGAAAGATTTTACCTTTGGCTACATCGTTGGTGGTGACATTGACGGTTGGCTCGATTGACCTCGGCGCCGGCACGAGAGATTGTCCGGTAAACGCGTGCGGTCGTCTCCTTTCTCCGTTCCAAGGCAGAGGACCCTTCTTTTGCTCAAGTTCCATTAGAGAAGAGGACTACTCTCGTTGGGAGCAGAGAGAGGGATGACTTCATTACTTCGTGTAGCACTTTGCCTGTTGACAGAATAGAGTACTACGTGCAGTGTACTTGGCAGAAGATACGCGTAAACCAGTGCGGTCAGTAGGTACGTGTACTTATCTAGAAAAAAGTAGGTACGTAGACGCGTGCATCATTGGACAAGTGGAAGTGGGTATACCACAAGTGGCTTCTGTTCCCTAAAGATCCTTAAAAAAACAAATGGCTTCTGAACTCTCAATCTTCTAAGTCTAAAAAACTAAAACTAAAACTAAATTGAAGACTGGAAGAAGGCAGGAGCAGGAGGTTTAGAACGATTAGCGAGAGAATAGCCTCATGTTGTTTGTAGGTGTGGGTGTTGGTGTTGGATCAACCCTTTGTTCGCATCGGCCATATCTTCTCGTAAATTGCCTTGCTCTCTTCTATAAAAAATATGGTACGCCATTGACATACTCCTACTTAAAAAAGAAAAAAAAACTTTGATTCTTCCGAGGTCGACACTATGACCGAAATTAGCATCATCCACTTAGTTCAGTCCAGTCAGAGCCCAGTCGTCAACAGACTTTCAGACATACAACCTATTGGGCCTATATTTCTACTTCTGGGACTTCCGGCTGAATAACATCTCTTTGGCCCACGATGATAATATTGGCTATTGGCCATTAAGTGGGAATATTTTCTTTGACATTAGCTCCACATTTCTTTTTTGATCCATGCAGAAGAATTGCATCTAATACATTAAGAGACCAGTTTTTTTGGGCGACTTAAAAATAAGCCGCGTCTCCCCAGTTTAAAAAATAATTCGCATCTAAATTTTTTTGAGACATCTAAATTAGTTATTCCCAGTTTAAAAAATCATTCACTAGTTATGAAATAACTAATTTAAAAGCCTCAATGAATATAAAAGGCGGCTTATGGGAAAAACTGAGGAGAGGAGGCTTATTTTTTACGCCGCCCAAAAAAACTGACTCTAAGAACAAGTATGTCTAAAAAAAGGAACAGAGAGGGTTCAGCCGGCCAAACGACCGGCAGGTTCGAGCTTACAAGGACATTGAAGCGACCAATCACAAAAATACAGCACACCAGAAAAAATCTGGTGCAACAACCAGAGCCTAAGAACAACAACTACTATATAAAACATAAGGACCACAACTAGCTTCCGCGCATAGCTTAAGAACAATATCAGCTAGAAACAAAAAAAATCAACCATTAATATATTTCACTTTTATTGAATAAAATATATTAGGATTTAGATTCTATGAATTTTCTATAACCTGTTTGAATAAAAAGATTTAAGCCATAAAAGACACGTTCTGGAGAATTTGTAATCTCCAACTCGGCCAAGTAGCATGTTAAAAAAGCTAATAATGTAGAACAAATATGTGAGCTCTATGTTTGAAATGGACTTCTCCCCTGTCAAGAAATACATTTGCGTGGAGTTAAAAATTAAAAAGGATCAAATTTTTTTCTACTAATTAGTTTGGACCGGGCTACAAATCTGATGCCCGATTTTTAACCATGGTTAATCAAAACATTTTTATGGTAAATTACATGTCGCGAGCCTGGCAATTCTCTTGAGCAAGCATGGCAAATCCTTGCATATTCAGTTTTTTTGCCAGGATTTGCCTTGCTCGCGACATGTAATTTGTCATAAAACATATGATTTACCATGCTTAAAAAATGATGTTAGATTTTTAGCATTTTCATTAGTTTTTTAGGATTATGTCTTGTGGGCCTGATTATGGTATTTCTACCTCGTTCGATATACAAACCAGCACAAGAATATGGGATATGTTGTCCTATCTCCCCCTAGGAGGAAGAAAGAGAGGAAAATGTGTTTGGATTTAACCTCAATTGTCGACGCTTATCCCGCTTGACCAACGTCGAGCAGCCGAGGAGGAGGAAAGCTAGTGTCGTGGTGGCGTGTAGGAGAGTCACGCCGCCGGCCACCTCCGTGGATTGCGGAGGAGATGCGGTGCCGACCTCCGTTGGATGAGAGGGAGCTAGTGGGGCTCGCCGTCATTGCTGTGGATGAGCTAGTCTTGCCTGCCAATGAATGCCACAGCCGCGGAGCTGGGCCCCAGGCAGCCAAGACAATGGCTTGGGCTGTCTGAAAAATTTCTAGCCCATTTTAAAAAAAGATTGGCTTGGGGCACAGCCCAGCCTTAATCCTCTAACTGGGCCTCAAGTTGAGAAGGCTAGCCCAATACCACTTAGCGATCGAGAATTGTCTCAAAAAAAAAAACTTAGCGATCGAGAAGCTCCAACGAACCGCTCCTTGGACGAACCCTACCCTGCCGGTCAGGCCGCCGCCGCCCGCCGTCGTGCTCCCCTTTGATCCCCTTCTCCTAGGCTGCGGCCATGTCCGGCAAGGCGGCGACGCCGGAGAGGCGGCAGGCTGCCCGGCGAGGCGTCCTTTGCCCGGAGGCAGGACCGTAGGACGCCAGGAGCAACCCACCCCGGTCCCTTCGTTCTTCTGCCTCAGCGGCTCAGCTCCGCCGTTGCACGGAGGCATTCCCTTATCCAACCATCCCAAAAAACTGCCATCTCAGCTCTTCCAAATCTCAATATTGCTTGCTAGGTGCCTCTGTTTGATGAATGACCCTTTCCAACATAAATATGAAAACCGATTTAGACATTTAGTAATTTTTGTTTTTATATAATTTAAATTTTTTACGTGAAGGTAAGGTTGAACAAAAAAACAAGACAATGACATCTTCTTTTCAAGTTCAAACCATGGGATCCACGGAAACGGGTCCTTCAACTTGAACAACTGATAATATCACTCGTATTACAGCCCAGCTCAAGCTCGGTGATATTGATCATTGGTACAATGATCATCGCGTCTAGTTGGAATATAGCATTGAAAAAGAAGCAGCATTTTGCTTTTGTTGTTTTCTGTTTAAGCAACCAAGAGGTGAAAACATGCCTTGAAACTGGGTTTTTTGGCCCTTTGTTTTTCGCCCTGGTCATCAGCCAATCCAGGCTCCGCCACTGGCTGAGATGCAACATGCCACTGTCTCCCCTTCTCCATCTCATCTCGTTTTGTTCTCGTGCTCGTTGGCAAGCGACCTCCCGCATAATGTAGTATATTTGTGTCAGGCGCCATTGATCTCTATGCTCCAGCCACCTCCAGCGACGTTACTCGCTGCTTATCTGTGTGTCCTGTAACACCACTGTGAGACGCACCCTCCGTTTACTCCCCTTAACTCCGGAAAGGCTGCGATGTTGCCAGGCCATAACAGGTGCACTCCGTGCATGATCTCGCCTGAGATGGAGAATCGTTTTTCTTTTCCCAGCTGTAAAATGTGATCTCTGTACAAACCTATCCCGACCCAAGAATCGATGAACAAGACGTACTTGAAAGACAAGTAAGTGAACATGTATGTTTGGTCGACGATAAATCTCCGTCTGGACTAAAATTTGCACGGAGATTTTAAAATGCACAACCCAATAACCCGACAAATGATCATCTTTTTCATCGGATACTGACATAGTATTACCTGTCAATTCTGAATGTTGTATAAATATTAGAATCTGGCATCTAAAACTTTCTCGACGAAGGAATCTTGCACTTAGATAGCTGACAAAAGCATGAAGTAGCCGGTACGGAACCAGCCAGCCTACAAGCATCCAGGTTCATGTCACATCACGGGCACACAGAGGTCATGTTGATGGCTTACCCGTCAATGGTGTTAGGATTGGAAATTCAGAAACAATGGCCTACAAGTCCAAGTGGTGGTTGAGGGAATTCGTGGATGACGATAGCTTAGCCCCGATTTTCCAGTCATTTGTTCGTACCACCATAGGATTCCTCCACATATATCCTTCTTCAACCACGATATCCTCTCATACACATATCTCCACCGCCGCACGGCCAAATCTTCTTCTGTTCCTATGGCTACTTCCAGCTGCTGGTTCTTGGTGTTCGTCTGGGTAGTATGGTGGCTGCCACCGACGCTCGCCGGGCCTGAGGAGCAGCAAGGAGAAGGCTGCTCGAACTCGGCCAGGAAGTGCGGCAACCTCAACATCTCCCACCCGTTCTGGATCGCCGACAGGGAGGCGGGAAGATCGTGTGGTCCCTTGGACTTCCAGGTCGGTTGTTCAAGCAAAAACATTTCATTTCTCCGGAGCTCTGGATTCACTGGGTCCACTGGCTTTGCGATCATGGACATCTCGTACGATGATCGCAATCTGCGTGTCGTTGATGTACACAAAGAGGAAGCCTTCAACGTCACCAACGGCACCTGCAATTTCCCGAGTTGGAACACCTCCAGCAAGCTGGCAGTGCCGTTTAAGGTCAACCCCGCCAACCTGAACATCATCTTGTACAAGTGCACGAAGAGGGTGGCGCTGGTGGAGGTGAGATGCGCGAACATGAGCAACGTGTTTGTTCGCACGGGAGTGCATTTCGATGAGACGGGGAACTATGGCGGCTATGCCTTGGACGGCTGTGATGCTATCGTCGTGCCGGTGATGGGCTCGTCCGGCTCGACGAACACGAGCCACTTCGAGCAGCTAATCAGAGATGGCTTCCTTCTGACATGGGATCCACCCCCTGCACGTAAGTTCACCAGCCAAATCATCTTTTAATCAAGTTCGCAGCTAAGCTAACGTGGAGTGCCTAATAATTAACTTTCATCGATTTCCATAATCGATCATGGTACTCACTAACTGGATAAATCTGAGGTTGATCGTGTGGCGGATGTTCCCCGCTGCCGGCAAGCACCGCCCTTGCTCGTTCCTGCTGCCGGCAAGCACCCGCACTTTACCATAGGCCATAGCCTATATGCGTCTAGCGAATTTGACAAGTGCTGACCAATAATCCTACACCACCTTCGTAATCTTACTTAATCTGAATTGTACGGCATGGGGCCTGGGCCAGTTTTTCTCTTCCAATCAAATCATTACAAGCCAGCTTTCCGTAAACCTATGTAGAATATTTACATAGATGTAGCAAAGCCCGACCAGCTTGTTTTGGTTAGAATATTCTCCGGCAATCCAAAGAGACCGGTCGCACTTTCAGCTTCAGACATACGAGCAAATGGGCCTATATTCAATTTTTTTAATCTTTTGGATGGTTGAATTACGTTGCGTTGGCCCACAACCCACGTGCTGTTATTTGGGCCAGCTTTTGCCACAACCCATGTTAGCCCTTTTTTTGGGAAAAACAATTTATCAAAAATTTTCTGTACAAAATATTACAAAAATTAAACAAGAGATTGCGGGAAATGAAGAGATGTCCATTCATAAGCAATTATATTTATGTATACAAAGTCCATGGATTAATTTTGAATTGTATATGTGAAATAAAATGTTCATTGCATATTATTTTCGGGATAATTAGATTTATGCCCCTAGTTGTGTCCCACTCGTCTGTTTTACCCCTAATTTCCAAAAGTCACCGGTTCTGTCCAAGTCACTTTGCTCCTCTTATGCTTTTACCCTTTGACCGCTTGACCGTCAGTTTGAAAACTTCTTAACTAATTCATACTAAATCAGAAAAATGCAAATAAGATACCAAAATGTTTAGAAAAACATCACTCATATGTCAGTGTCATTTGCATTCATGAAAAAAGTGTTGGAAAGTGGACATCCGTGTTTTAGCTCTTTTGATACCACCATGAATAGTAAAATCTAAAAAAATTCAAAAAAATTCAAAAAAAATATGGTGGCGAAGAATGACAAATGTTCTAAGTGCTTGCCAAGTTTCATCAGGGAACAACATTCGTGGAAGTCGTGGCGAAAAAATAATCTATTTTGCAGTGTTGATTGTTTTTTTTTGCTGCGGCACCCACGAATGTCATTCCCTGATGAAACTTGGCAAGCACTTAAAACATTTGTCATTGTTTGCCACCAAATTTGTTTTTGAATTTTTTGATTATTTTTAGATTTTACTATTCATGGTGGTAGCATAAGAGCTAAAACTCGGATGGGCATTTTCAAACACTTTTTTCATGAATGCAAATGACACTGACATACAGGTGATGTTTTTCTGAATATTCTGGTGTCTTATTTGCATTTTTCTGATTTAGTATGAATTAGTTATGAAGTTTTCAAACTGACGGTCAAACGGTCAAAGGGCAAAAGCATAAGAGGAGCGAAGTGACTTGGACAAAAGCGGTGACTTTTGGAAATTAGGGGTAAAACAGCCGAGTGGGACACAACTAGGGGCATAAATCTAATTATCCCATTATTTTCATGTCTAAAGGAAATTATGTTCATGTGTTTTGAAAGTTTACATAATTTTCAATGAACCAAAGGAAAATAAGTAAAGGAGAAAAATAAGTATAAAAAAAATTTAAAAGGTAAAAAAGGAAAAAGAACAAATTGAAAAATAAAAAACCATGTAAAAACACAGACAAACCAAGAGCCACAAGAAACGAGAAAAATCAGCAGAAAACCTGAGAAGAAATGCAAAATAAGAAAATAATAAAATAAAACAAAAAACTGACCGAACTAGGAGATCTGCAAGATCCAATTGTGCGTCCTCTTGTCCGTTTTGCCGACATTTTGACGGGCGTCAAACAGGGTTTGTCGGCGTAGCCTGCAAATCTTGTTTTGGGTCTTAGCTCCTTAGTTGTATTAAACCTAGGCAAATACAGAAACCCACATCCTCGTTCATACTTGTATTCGAGTGTCATCTCTGAATCTTATTTGAGGCTCGCTGCGTTGAATAGTTGGGCAAGTGACCCATGATGTTTTTTCAGAAAAAATATATATTTCTAAGCCGGTGCAAAAAGGCGCTGTCTAAAATCAATTGGAAAATGGATTTGACAGGAGAAACCACAATTTATTACTCTGCCAAGTTGCACGTTACAAAAGCTAAAATGATGCAAAATAAACCATGACCGAAACCACCAAAAACTGTACAAGGGACTAAACTTATCTGGTTTGAAAAGTTAAGGGACCAAGGTTTGCTGGTTTTAGAGTTGGGGGACCATTTGTATACTTTGAAAATAATTAAGGAACAAAAAATGTACTTATCCCTGGTTTTAACGGGCGTCTCCCCTGCAAAGAAATGAAAATTGCACAACCCCAATAGCCAATCAGTGCAAAGATCTTCCTTTGTACGGCTAGTTACCTGTCCAGTGTGAATGTGGTACAACAATTGGAATCTAGTAGCAATATATAACAGACAAGAGCATGAAGTACGCGGAACCGACAGAACCAGCCTAATAAGCATCCTGGTTCAAGTCACATCACGGGGTCTCTCAGGTCATGGTCATGGCTTACGGACCAAGGGGGTAACTCTCAAGGCCTCAGGTTTTAAAGGTCATGGCTTTCCGGTCCAAGGGGTCAGTCAATTGGGGAATTTCGTGGAGGACGATCGCTTGGAGAAACTTTCCAGTCAAATGTTCCGGCTCGCTTGACGTCCCCTTATATGGTCTGAGCTTCGACCACGGTATTTCTCTCTTACGTGTAGCCTGTCTCCCATAGCTCACCTGACCCATAGCCCAGTCACCCCCTTCGGTGCGTACTGCTATCTTTCAATTCTTCTACTCCCATGTCTCGGAGCTGCTGGTTCCTCACCTTCGTCTGGGTTTGGTGGCTGCCACTGGTGCTCGTGGCAGCTGAGGAGCAGCAAGGGGATGGCTGCTCGCGGAAGTGCGGCAACCTCACCATCTCCGACCCGTTCTGGCTCAGTGATTGGCAAACGGGGAGATTATGTGGTTCGCCTGGACCGCCGGACTTCGAGCTTACATGCTTCAACCACAGTTTTCCACTTCTACCGAGCTCTGTGCCCAACAGCCCCGGCTTTGCAATCATCAACATCTCGTACGAGGAACGCAGCTTACGCGCCGTTGATCTGGGCAAGCTGGAACTATTGCACGACTCCCCCATCAGATGCCTACCGATCTGGAACACCTCTGTCAAACTTGGCCGCCCGTTTACGATCAACCCTGTCAACCTGAACCTCATCTTATATAATTGCACGAAGGAGGCTGCGGCTGCAGCACGCCGGGAAAAAGAGCTGGTGCAGGCGACGACGATGAGGTGCGTGAACAAGAGCAGCGCGTTTGTTCGCGCCGGAGTGCGGTATGACCCCACCGGGAACTACTCCGGCTATGCTTTGGAGGGCTGCGCTCCGATCGTCTTACCGGTGCTGGGCTTGCCGTCCCGCGAGACGAACGCGAGCCAGTATGAGCAGCTCATCAACAATGGCTTCCTATTGACATGGAATGAAGCTCCTCGCCCTCCACGTAAGTTCACCCCGTCAAATCATCTCTTAATCAAATCAAATAACCGATCATGTTAACTAGTAGTACTTAGTGCTCTCAGTAGGTTCAGAACAAAGTCTTCTGACAGAACTTCTGCCTTGTCCCACGGTGACTGAACTCTGAACTCCTCAACTCTGCACCACAGCAAAAAAATAAACACACAGAAGATGTGCACCACACGGCCGATATTTTTTATTAAATTACATAAATGTCTAAGCAAGAGCACAAAATATCCTGGTCCTGGTTCGAGGTTTCCAGCAGTCACTTCGCGGGCTCACGAAGGTCATGGGGTCATGGCATACCTTACCTGCAGATTTGATAAGTCATGGCTTACTAGTCCATGGGGTCTCCATTGGGAAACTTCCTGGACAATGATCTTTTGGCAAGAATTTCCAGTCAAATGTTCAATACTAGTCCGCTCGTTCGCCGTCCCCATGCATATATGTGGTTCAAGTTTCGACCACTGTATTCTCTCTTACGTGCAGTCTCTACCTTCCCAATAGCCCATGTCCACCGAATCCAGCCACACACCTTTGCTGTTCACCACAATCTCTCCCAATCTTGCGCTCCGATGTCCCCCAGCTGCTGCTGGTTCTTGGTCTTCGCCACGGTGTGGTGGCTGCCACTGATGGTGGCCGAGGACCGGCAGGGGGGAGGCTGCTCGGCCAGGAATTGCGGCAACGTCAGCATATCCGATCCGTTCTGGCTCGCTACAAAAGAGCTTGAGAGACCGTGCGGTTCCTTGGATTTCGAGGTCACCTGCAATGGTACCATCAGCAGTCTACGGAGCTCTATACCCTTCAACAACGGCTTCAAAATCCTCAACATCTCTTACGAGGACCGCAGCTTGCATGCCATTGATCTGGGCAAGCTGGACGTGTTGCATGCCACCAACAGCTGTCGTCCGCCGTTCCCGTTCTATAACACCTCAAGCAAGCTGAACCATCTGTTTAGGATCGACCCCATCAACCTGAACCTCATCCTGTACAACTGCACGGAGGAGGCGGCGGCGGCTGCCTTGGCGCGTCGGGACAGAGGCCTGGTGTCGACGAGAGTCAGATGCTTGAACAAGTGGGAGGTGCTTGTCCGCGCGGGAGTACGTCATGACGCGACCGGGGACTACGCCGGCTACGCTTTGGAGGGCTGTGGTGCTATCCTCGTGCCGGTGCCAGGCTCATCGTCGGGGGTGAACGCGAGCAACTACGAGTGGCTCATCCGCGATGGCTTCCTCCTGACATGGGAACTGCCATGTAAGTTCACTCGTGAAATCATCTTTTAGTCAAGTTCGTATGTGAGCTACGACGTGCAGTGCCTAATTTGCTTGGATTTTCCGTACCGAACCAAGCAATAAATCTTGTCCTCAAACGAGGATAAGGTTGAGTTGATCGTCGCGGATGTTCTGCCTGCCTTTTACTTAGTCTATTTTCCAGATATTTTCCAGATCACTGCATACTATATCTTGGCCGCATGGTGGCATGGAATCCTTGTGCTAGTTACACCTGTCCAGTAGACGTGTGCATCATTAGACGTTTATTAACAAGTGGAAGTGGGTCCACCATAAGTGTCTTTTGCTTAGTCTGAACTCTGAACTTCTGAAGTCTGCGCTATGGCCAAAATTGGCTTCGTTCACTTGTTCAGGTGTATAATCCAGTAAGGGCCCAGTCAGAAATAGACTTCAGACATATGGACTTATAGGCTTATGCTTATATTTTGCAACTTCCGGCCGAATTGCAGCACGCCAGGAGACCTTTACAAAATTAGAAACTTGCATGGAATTTCAAAAGAAAAAAAACGCAACCTAGTGACGGATCAGGCTATAGAACCTTCCTCTCTCCTGGATCTGTCATCCCTAAAAAAAACGAGTAACCTGCCAAGTGTGAAGGTTGCACCAAGATTAGAATCTGGCAAGATAGCCGACAAGAGCATGAAGTAGAGATACCCGAAAGACCAGGCTAAGCATCCTAGTTCCAGCCACATCACCGGTTCATGGAGGTCATGGTCATGGATTGCCTCGTCAAAGGGGAACCCTGAAATTTAACAACTCATGGCTCTACTAGTCCATGTGTTCACTCGGTGTATTTCAGTATGTTTGTGGACGACGATCGTTTGCCCCGGTTTTCCGGGCAAATGTTGTCCGCTCACTCTGCCGTCCGCGTCCCCATATATGGTTGGTGCTTATTAGACCATGTTATTCTCTCATACCTGTAGTGTACGACCACCCTTGTAGCCACGGACCCCATTTGCTGTTCACTGTAGTCTTCCCAAATCTTCCACCATACATATTTCGAAATCTTCTGCTCCTATGACTCCGAGC
Organism: Aegilops umbellulata; assembly: GCA_032464435.1. Classification (NCBI taxonomy): domain Eukaryota; kingdom Viridiplantae; phylum Streptophyta; class Magnoliopsida; order Poales; family Poaceae; genus Aegilops; species Aegilops umbellulata. The sequence continues at coordinate 641,193,908 of CP136060.1, read as the reverse complement.
TGCTGGTTCTTCCGGTCCCTGTGGCTAACACTGGTGCTCGTGGCCGTGGCGGCCGAGGAGCGAGTGGAAGGCTGCCCAGACTCAGCTAAGAGATGCGGCGGCATGTCCATCTCCGACCCATTATGGCTCAGGGATAACGAGACGGAACCGGCATGTGGTTCCTCAGATTTCGAGGTCACCTGCTCTAAGAACAACACCCGGCCAGTTCTACGAAGCTCTATGCCCTCAGGCTATGGATTTGATATCATCAATATCTCTTATGAGGAACGGAGGTTGCACGTCGCTGATGAAGGCAAGCTGTTCTTACTGCACTCCCGCAACAGCTGCGGAATACAGATCTGGAACACCTCCGCCAAACTCGGCGTCCCGTTCAGCATAAGCGCCGGCAGCCTGAACCTCATATTGTACAACTGCACGGAGGAGGGCGCAGCAGTGGCCGCGGCCACGGCACGCCGGGACAGGGAGCTGGTGCAGACGAGGATGCGGTGCGGGAACGGCAACGTGGTGTTTGTCCGCGTGGGTGGCCGTTATTACGACGAGACCAACGACTATGGCGGCTACCCTATGGAGGGCTGCGACACTTCTGCTGTACCGGTGCTGGGCTCGTCGTCAGGCAAGACGAACGCGAGCGACTACGAGCGGCTCATCAAGGATGGCTTCCTCTTAACATGGGATCCGTCGCCTGCACCTGCACCTCTCCCTACGCCTGCACCTGCACCTCCACGTAAGTTGACTAGCCAAATCATCTTTTAACCAAGTTCGTAGCTAAGGTAGTAGGTGCAGTATCTTTACTTGGATTTGCCTCATCGAACCAAGCTATCAATCAATCATGCCACTCGATCTCTTATTTGAGGATAAGGCCGTGGACCCGTAGTAGTCGTGCGTGCCCAGTTGTGGCGGCGGATGGATGTGGCCAGCGCGGCACTTCCACCTTCCTGCTCGCTCAGTACGTGCGCCCACTTCGCCATAGCCAAGTTGTTCTAGCTAGATTTTGTCCGGTGCACTGCATCTTGGCCGGCATGTTGGCATTGCGCAAGCTAGTGCCAGTACCCTTTGCATCTCATCCTTATGTTGTGTTACGGTGGCATTGGCCAGCGGATGGTCGATCGGGTAGCTGACCTCGTTGTAGGCACGAGCGTTGGTCGGGTAAACGTAACGTGTACTGCCGCCGTTAGTTTCTGATGAGTTGGGTGGCAGTGCCTGTCCATCTTTCTATCCTGTTTGAGACCTCCTAGCATTTGCCAGTCTTAGTGTGACGCGTGGATTTCACAAGGAAAAGCTCCGGCTACCTTTTTTACCTGGGTGATCTTTCTACTATCTGTGGGTCTGCGTCTGCCCATGTAACTAGATCGATTTTTCTCGCTCTCAGTTCACAGCCCGGGTGCTTTTTCCCCTTTATGTAAACATGGAGTTCTTTCTCTCGCCTGCAACTACTACACTAGGACCGTACTAGTAGTACTGACTGATTATAGTACTGTAAAGTAAATTACTTCAAGTCCAAGTGGGTGCTACTCCCTCCGTCCCATAATATAAGACGTTTTTGCAAGCTAACATAGCTTGCAAAAACGTCTTATATTATGGGACGGAGGGAGTAGTTTGCATCAGTAGATGCTCATACATTAGCACAAGTGGAAAGAAAGTTACTGCTAGACCTAGCGTACGACTCAAGACTGGATCAGCCCAATTTGAACTGTCGGCAGTGGCTGACAGTAGTTTCGAAAAAGGTTCATAAGCGATTCATCAGTCTTCTAGTAAAAATTTCGGATTTCGGAAAACATGTTATACATTAGACTTAGTGTATGCTGTAAGCCGGTAACGAGCACACGCCATTGTGTGGAAAATTCGTGTCAATACGTATGATCAGCTAACTGGAGTACTGTCAAAGGTTTACTAGTCTGCGCTTACATTTCACCGGCTCACGTGTACGACCACTGTTACCAGTCCTCACACAAGTATCCAGCTAGCTCACACCCATGGGTCCATGGCCGACAAGAACGTGCACTAGCCGCAGCCGATCGACACGATCGACGAGCCCGGCCTCGCATCTTCCTTATCCGGTCCAGTCGCATCACTGCTCGACCACGACCGGGGATGGCTGAAATGCGCGTGTGTGGACGTTGGTTGCACCGGTCAAATGTTCCGGCTGATCACTCACTGACATCCCCCCCCCCTTCTTGATGGATGTCCATATACGTAGTAGGTACGATGAATATCTCAGTCGATAGAATTCTATATCCTCCTCCATACCCACTTTGTGCCAAAGAATTATCCTGCTACTCACCTTAGCCATCTACCAGAATCATCCTCTCCCGCATGTTCCCATGGCGCCTGGGGCCTTGCCTCTTCGTCTCCGTCGCCGTCGTCGCCGTCGTCGCTTCCACGATGCCGGGGTTCCAGGTCCACTGCAACGACGGCGTCCCCTACCTCGGGTACTACAAGCGCGGGTTCAGGCTGCAGATCCTCAGCATATTCTACAGCAACGGCTCCCTGCTCGTCTCCGACGTCCACAAGCTCGGCGACTTCTCCTATGGTTCGACCTGCCATGTCCCCACGGCCAACACCGCCAGCAAAATCGGGCCTCAGTTCTCCATCAGCCTCCTCAACCAGAACCTCATCTTCTACAAGTGCACCAAGAAGCCGCCGGGGACGGCGGCCGGAGCGGGGCTGGCGGACACGGTGTGCCGGAACAACACCTTTGTCCGCGCGGGAGGGCGCTACAATGCGTCCGGCAGGATCGACAGAGGGTACGCCTTGCCGGGCTGCAACGCCACCGCCGTGCCGGTGCTGGGGGCGTCCGGCGAGGTGAATGCCAGCGAGGCAGCGACTACCAGGAGCTCATCAGCGATGGCTTCCTCCTCACATGGCAGCCGCTGACGCCGGTTGCCGGTGGTGGTGAGTTCAGTCGTTGAATTAATTAATCATTTTCTATCGACTTCCTAGGAAACAAACAATCTAGCCTCAGCATCCCTTATCTGCCGGGCCATGCGAAATTAATGGCGGGTTGGCAAGCCGTCGCCGTCGCCGTGGCGGGCCATGGCGGGCGCTCCTCGCCGCCGCCGCGGCATTGCCGCTGTCCAACGGCATCCCCGAAATCCAAGGGACACTAATTAAAAATTGGAAATGGAAAAGAAATAGAGCGTTGACTCTGACCGGTCAAGCCGCTCTGGCCACCGTCCTTCTTCCCCAAGTCGCACATCCCACCCTCCATTCTGTCCCGTTAACTAGTCCTCGCCAGCTCCGTTCAGTCACCATCCCCACCCCACTCCATGCCGCCGCTCCAGCCCCCTCTCCTCCTGCTCCTGCTCGTCGCTTCCTTTCTCCGGCTTCCGGCGCCGGCCGCCGCCGCCTGCTCGCCCAAGAAATGCGGCGACCTGAACATCAGTTACCCGTTCTGGCTGGAGGAGCCCGGCCGGCCGCCCTGCGGCTCCCCGTCGTTCCAGCTAAACTGCAACGGCAGCCAAGCTCTCCTCACTCGCTCTATGTTCGGGGCCTACCAGGTCGTTCAAGTCTTCGCCGAGAACTCCTCCTTCCTTGCCGTCGACAAGAACCTCCCGCTCGATGACGGCTGCCTCAAGTTTTGGTTCAACATCTCCCTGGGTCTCGGGCTGAGCCCGTTCGTCATCAGCAAGAAGAACAAGGAGCTGCTCGTCCTCGACAAGTGCACGGAGCAGCAGCGGGTGACTCCACCGGGGTTCAACCGCACGGGCTGCGCCAACGAGTCTTTCGTCCGCCTTGGCGGGGAGTATGGCAGTCACCGTGAACCGGGCGTTGTCCCGCCGGCCTGCCGTCTCTCCGTCGTGCCGGTTCTCGGTTTTCAGGACGGCGACGACTACGTCCGGAGCATGAAGCAAGGGTTCCTGCTTCAGTGGACGGTGCCGTCGGACGATTGCCCCAAGTGCGAGGCAAGCGGCGGACAGTGCAGGTATGCCAACGACGGCACCGGGTTTTCCTGCCATTGCTCCGGCGGCGTGTACCCTGAGAAGTGCGGTGAGTTGAGGAAAATTAACTGACACGGCCACCATGAATTTGCCTAGCCAGTTCTTACTTTGGACCAAGCGAAGCTAATGCTGGTATATTCCCCTTAAACATTTCTAGTGCTACTGACCGATTTTAGTGAATTCAGAAGTGCCAACCTAGGCAGCAATCTTGATACCGTATCTGACATAGAATCGCTGTCAAGAATAGACTTATTGCAATTTACGTCGCTGTTGCTAGGAGTAATATAGAATGCCGATTCGACACGGATTTTGTGGTTTCAACTCTTGAGTGCTTGCTTGGTTTCTTGGAGCTCCTGCAGACTATTATTTTGTTTCTGGTAGTTAGTGATGAAGTTAGCCCGTTGATTGAGACGTTGGATGATTGGAGCCTATGGATTCCTAGTCAAATGCATTTGTTGAATTTGTCAACAACGCTATTCACAAAGATGCCGTACTGACGGTTCCAAACTTCTAAACAGACTATTCCCGTAATTGCCGATCGATGCGCTTACTTTTCTGTGCCCTGGTCCGTGTTTCAAACATGTGGAAGTCAATGTTATTGCAACTGTTTGTTGTTGAATTAGTTAGGGGTGTAAAGTTGAATTGGGCGCTGTGGTTAGTTTAAGTGGGTACTTAGAGATGCACTGCTCAAGTCACTGAAGGTTGAGTACTTGAGTGTTGCACTGCTTAAGGAGTGCAGAAGAGGAAGGACCAAAGGAACCAAATAGGGCACCAGGGCACCAAGCTAGCTTCAATGCAACTATCTTAACAACTCTCTTTGTTTTCATGAAAACTATGAAGGCACAGTTACAATTTTGTTGGATTTTGACTTGCCGCAAAATGTATGATTCCGTTGTTTCTGCCGTCACATTCACGATCTAAATGTCATGATTGTGGCTTCTATGAAATTTTGATTCATATATGTTGCCACCTTTAATTAAGAATATGAAATTCAGTTGTTGCTGTATTTTCCTCAGTAACCAGTCACAAACGTAGTTCAACTTTATGTAGAAGCTGGCACAGTTATCCTACATAAAGTTCTTCTCATTTGTCAACTGACTACTCATACTTCTTGTTTATTTCTTCATAAGCCGTATAGATATTTACAGACTCTTCTTATGCAGGGGGGAGTACAAGGATAAGAACAATTTCCATAGCAGGTGAGTGTTAATCAACTCTCAAGATTCCTTTGGTTCTTATTTCCCGTGCTCCATATTGTACCAGAATATGGAGAATAAGGGGGTGAAATCTCATGATGCAGAATTAGTCAGATCCCTTAGTTGCTTACTTGCTTCATGTTGCTAATATGTTATATTGTTGTCGTGGACAGTTGGAGCAGTACTGGGTGCTGGTGCAATCTTTCTGTTCGTCTTCTTTGTCTTCTTTGTCTTGTACCAACGAAAGAAGAAGAAACAAGCTATAGCTTCAAATGAGTTCATGCGAAGTGGATCTTCAATGACGACATACAGTAAAGACCTTGAGCTGGGTGGTTCTCCTCATATCTTCACTTTTGAGGAACTCGAAGTGGCTACTGATGGATTTAGTGCTTCAAGGGAGCTTGGTGATGGTGGCTTTGGAACTGTTTATAAAGGTAAAACACATGTTTTCAGAAACTCGTTGCTTGTCAATCATATACGTAAATTGCAGATGCTAGGAGCTCTGTTCTCAACTGTATTCTCTGATAAAATTATCTTGCCCTTAATTCACTTGGCAATGACAACTTTGACATTTTTGTCATTCAGGAAAACTCAAGGATGGGAGAGTAGTTGCGGTGAAACGCCTTTACAAGAACAACTACAGACGGGTTGAGCAGTTCCTGAATGAGGTCGACATCCTGTCCCGCCTGCTCCACCAGAACCTGGTCATCCTATATGGCTGCACTTCTCGGATGAGCCGTGACCTTCTCCTGGTGTATGAGTTCATCGCAAATGGGACGGTCGCGGACCATCTTCACGGATCACGCTCTGCGGAACGAGGCCTCACATGGCCTCTAAGGCTGAACATTGCCATAGAAACGGCTGAAGCACTGGCCTACCTCCATGCAGTCGAGATCATACACCGGGACGTGAAGACAACCAACATATTGCTTGACAACAGCTTCCATGTCAAAGTGGCAGACTTTGGGTTGTCGCGGCTGTTCCCGCTCGAGGTCACCCATGTGTCGACTGTTCCACAGGGCACGCCGGGCTACGTCGACCCCGTGTACCACCAGTGCTACAAGCTGACCGACAAGAGCGACGTCTACAGCTTCGGCGTCGTCCTGGTGGAGCTGATATCCTCAAAGCCTGCTGTGGACATGAGCAGGAGCCACAGTGAGATCAACCTGGCCAACATGGCTCTCAACAGGATTCAGAACCATGAAGTTCTTCAGCTGGTTGATCCGGAGCTCGGCTATGACACCGATCCTGAAACGAAGAGGACGATCGACCGTGTGGCCGAGGTGGCCTTCCAGTGCCTGCAGATGGAGAGGGATCTGCGGCCGTCGATCAAGGAGGTGGTGGAGATCCTGACTTGCGTCAGGGACGGAGACTGTCGGGCTAAGAGCATGAAGAAGAAGGCGTCTCAGAAAGAGGACGCGCACTTGCTCACGGAGGGCCTGCAGTTTTCGCCTGACACGGTCATCCATAGATTCGATAGCCAGTCAACTAACCGCTCGGTAGCATCGAATGCTAGCGGGCTATGATGTGCTTTGTATTGATTCTCAAGAAATAAGGCCGCCCTGTGGATCGGATGAGTTGTATATAGCATAGAGTTTGCTAATGAGGTGATTCATCTTACTAATAAGTGCAGGCTCGTGGTTGCAGTAACTCTGCATTTTTTAGCTTGGCAATGATTCAAATGGTAGGTGTATGTACTAGGAGCAAATTCCAGGATAAGCATTGTAATATACATATAGTCAGTTCAAGTTGACGAAAATATTGGATTCAGAAGTTGAACTGATCAACATTCATATTATAAGTAATCACACTGTACTTATATATAGGAGTAATGTACAGTTATTAGAAAGAGGATGCGCACTTGCTCACGGATGGCCTGCAATTTTCGCCTGACTCGGCCATCCATAGATTCTATAGCCAGTCAACTGACCACTCGGTAGCGTCAAATGCTAGCGGATTATCCAACATCAAATGCTGAAAAGAATGTTGCCGAGGCCCTTTTTGGCACTCTTTGACAATGACAAAACAAAGTTTTGCTTCGGTAGACCTCCTAACTTTTTGATAGATTTTGATGGATTAAAGATGGAGATTAGAAGATACCCTTTTAATCAAAAATATTAGGCTGTTCTGATCTTTTGTTTGATGCATTAGGAAAGTAAGGACTATAATTAGTTGATCCTAAATAAACGAGAATAACCTAAAAATGAAGTCTCCTAATGTCAAAAAATCAAGGTCCAAACCAAGGGTCCGTTCTGCCCTACAAGGCCTCAAAGGAAATATTCTCATGGGTCTTAGGCCCTGTTTGTTTGGGCTTTTGCTTTTGCTTTTTCAGCTTTTTCACTTTGCCAAAAAAGCCATAGAAGCTTCTAAATAGGTACTTTTGGAGCTTTTATGGCTTTTGAAGCTCAATATTGTTACATTGATTCGTCAAAAGCCAAAAAAAGCTCCAAAAGCACCTATTTAAGAGCTTTTATGGTTTTTTGGGCAAAATAAAAAAGCTGCAAAGGCAGAAGAAATGGTCCAAACAAACAGAACCTTAAGCAACTTGTTCTTTCCTGATGGGCAGGGCAGCCAGTGGCGCCCAATCACCATGAATAAGAGAGATCCCTTCTTCAAGGCATCCTCCAAGCCACCCGCATGCCTCCACTACTACCTCAGTGGCCGCGACGCGTTCTCATCCTCGTCCAAGAAATGCCTCGGCGAGGCGGAGCGCTAGGAGCATCGCAACAACTTGCGTTGGGCGGTGTACGCGAAGTTTCACGACGTGTCGGCCTGGGCCCTCTATCGTTCCAGGACCCACGATCACACTGCCGCTCGCCGTCGATGCTGGCTTAGCAACCAACTTCTTCAAGCGGGACTGGCCAAATCTGAGTGCTTCGCTTGACTCCAAGGCAAGGGCAGGTGGCACAGACGGAGTCCGCGGCCGCACGTCGCCGAAGGCAGACTAACATCTACACCGGACTAATTTGCAATTATATTTTTGAGTTATGCTTTAGTGATCGCGGCTTTAACACTGAAAAGAGCGCCACTAAGATACAGTATAGGACGCTGAATCGGTTTGTCTTTTCCTAAAATTTGAAATGATATGCGTATGTAAAGTGTATCATGGTTTTCACCCGGAGCCTTCAGTAAGGTAACGACACTGAAGCGCCGCCGCCGCTAGAACCAAAGGATCATGATTTTCACCCGGAGCAATATGAAGAGAGTAATCGTCACGATGCCTCCATGGATATCCTCGAATGCCGCCATCGTCGGTCTGGACAAGCCAGATAGGAATCAGTACCCAGCCCGCCTCCCAGCCTCCAAGCCCATGAACGATCGCCTAAAACACCGACCACCACGTCGCCCACACTGCCATGATTGTTGTGTCCACACCTAATCTGCGAGCTCCACTCGCGTGTACCGTGTCTCCCACCACCATGGGTGGCCACCCTGGCATCCCAATTCTCCCCTATGCCGCCGCCATTGCACCCGAACGCCAACAACCGGTGAAGCGGCAAAAGGCATCACCAAGAGCCCCACAACTAGCTCCTTGATGAGGACAGGGCCCAGTCGGTCCGTACAGGGCAGGGGAAGTGGACGACGGTCGCCAACTGCAGCCACCCCAACCACCGGAGACCCGGACATCCGCAATGACCAATCTGGTTTCTTCAGATTTCAACAACAAGACTGCCAGGGGGGCCCCTGCCTCCCTCTCGGATTCGCCCCCACCACCACTGGTTTGTCGAAGATGCCTAGAGCATCAGCCACTGCCACTGACCGGCGGAGCTCGCCTCTAGGTGTTGGGTCGAGCCACCAGATGAACGAAGGGGAAGATCGCCGCCGTCCTCCACTGCGTCGCTGCCGCCACCTACCACTATAGGTGTGACGCCCCAATTCAATCGTACACTAATCATACACGCAAACGCATACGATCAAGATCAGGGATCACGGGAAGATATCACAACACAACTCTAAAAATAAAATAAGTCATACAAGCATCATAATACAAGCCAGGGGCCTCGAGGGCTCGAATACAAGTGCTCGATCATAGACGAGTCAGCGGAAGCAACAATATGTGAGTACAGACATAAGTTAAACAAGTTGCCTTAAGAAGGCTAGCACAAACTGAGATACAGATCGAAAGAGGAAGGCCTCCTGCCTGGGATCCTCCTAAACTACTCTTGGTCGTCGTCAGCGGCCTGAACGTAGTAGTAGGCACCTCTGGTGCAGTAGGAGTCATCGTCGATGGTGGCGTCTGGCTCCTGGGCTCCAACATCTGGTTGTGACAACCAGGTAGAATGGAAAGGGGGAAAAGAGGGAGAAAGAAACCGTGAGTACTCATCCAAAGTACTCGCAAGCAAGGATCTACACTACATATGCATGGGTATCTGTGTAAAAGGGCAATATCGGTGGACTGTACTGCAGAATGCCAGAATAAGAGGGGGATATCTAGTCCTATCAAAGACTACGCTTCTGGTAGCCTCCGTCTTGCAGCATGCAGAAGAGAGTAGATTGAAGTCCTCCAAGTAGCATCGCATGGCATAATCCTACCCGGCGATCCTCCCCTCGTCGCCCTGTGTGAGAGCGATCACCGGGTTATATCTGGCACTTAGAAGAGTGTGTTTTATTAAGCATCCAGTTCTAGTTGTCATAAGGTCAAGGTACAACTCCGGGTCGTCATGTTACCGAAGATCATGGCTATTCGAATAGATAAACTTCCCTGCAGGGGTGCACCACATAACCCAACACGCTCGATTCCATTTGGCCGGACACACTTTTCTGGGTCATGTCCGGCCGCGGAAGATCAACACGTCGTAGCCCTACCTAGGCACAACAAAGAGGTCAGCACGCCGGTCTAATTCCTATGGCGCAGGGGTCTGGGCCCATCGCCCATTGCACACCTGCACGTTGCGAACGCGGCCGGAAGCAGACCTAGCCTAGCAGGCATTCCAGTCCAATCCGGCGCGCGCCGCTCAGTCGCTGACGTCACGAAGGCTTCGGCTGATACCACGACGTCGAGTGCCCATAACTTTCCCACGTAGTTGGTTAGTGCATATAGACCAAATGGCCAGACTCGGATCAAATACCAAGAACTCGTTAAGCGTGTTATTTTTAAGTATCCGCGGACGCCGACCAGGGCCAGGCCCACCTCTCTCCTATGTGGTCTCAACCTGCCCTGTCGCTCAGCCACAAAGTAACAGTCGAGGACCGTCAGGAACCCAGGCCCACCTCTACCGGGATGGAGCCACCTGTCCTTTCAGTCCCCTCATCAGAATCACTTGCGGGTACTCAACAAGCTGACCCGACTTTAGTCACCACATGTGTCATGCATATAAAGTATATAGTATATACCCGTGATCACCTCCCTAGTGATCACGACCCGATAGTATAGCATGGCAGACGGACAAGAAATGTAGGTCCACTGATAGAACACTAGCATCCTATACTAAGCAGTAGGATAGCAGGTAAGGGTAACAACTATAGCAACAATGACAGGCTATGCATCAGAATAGGATTAACCGAAAGAAGTAACATGCTACACTACTCTAATGCAAGCAGTATAGAGAAGGAATAGGCGATATCTGGTGATCAAGGGGGAGGGCTTGCCTGGTTGCTCTGGCAAGAAGGAGGGGTCGTCAACACCGTAGTCAAACTCAGTGGCATCAGCGCCGGTCTCGGGGTCTACCGGAGAAGAAGAGGGGGGGAGGGGGGAGAAACAGTAAATACAGAGCAAACAAAGTACCACAAAGCATAACATGGCAATACGCGGTGCTAGGGTGACCTAACGCAGTAGTAGGTGATATCGGTGAAGGGGGAAAACATTCGGGAAAGTATTCCCGGTGTTTCGCGTTTTCGGACAGATGAACCGGAGGGGGAAAATTGCGTGTTTGCTATGCTAGGGATGTGTGGCGGACAAACGGGCTGCTTATCCGGATTTGTCTCGTCGTTCTGAGAAACTTTCATGTACAAAGTTTTTCCATCCGAGCTACGGTTTATTTTATATTAATTTTAAAAGATTTAAATCATTTTTAGGATTTATTTAATTATTTTAAATCAACATTATCCAGAATAGTGTTTGCTGACGTCAGCATGACATCAGCGGTCAACTGTGACCATTGACCGGTCAAACTGACAGGTGGGGCCCGTTCGTCATTGTCTTAGACTAACTAAGCAGGTTTAATTAAGTCATTATGTTGATTTAACAAATTTAATTAAGTTAATTAATTAATATTTTTCAAATTAATTTTCTAATTTTTTTAAATGGGGGCGTGGGGCCCATATGTCATAGGCTCTGGGGTAGCCTAGCGGGCACTGGGCGAATGGGCGCAGCGGGTGCCCAGCAGCCGTTTGTTTGGGCGCACGCCTCGACCGCCAGAGGGGCAACGGCGACGGCACGGCGCCGGGGTGGCGCGGCGAGGGGGTGGTCGTGACCGTGGGGGACGCGGGTGGCGGACGACATGGCACAACGCAGCCGCGGCGTGCGGGGCAGAGCGGTGGAGGCGGCACGGCCCGACGAGGCGCGGTCGGCGGCAGGCGTGGGGAACGGCGGTCACGCGTAGCCAGGGTGCGCCCGGACGACCCTGGTCGCGGCCAAGCAAAGCGGCGACGGCAACAGCCGAGCTACATCTGCAGCGGTTCACAGGGGAGCAAGGGCGAGGCCATGCGTGGGGTGCGTGAGCGCTGGACAGTGATGTAATGGTATTAATTTGTTATTGTATATGTTATTTTTTTGTTTACAAATTTTCTTGAAGTTTATAAGGCTTGACTTTGACAAAAACTAATACACAGACTAAATAAAAATGAAATAAATAAAAATGAAAGGAGGAGTAGTAGATTTCCAACCCACTGTCCGGGATAAGTCTTAAGTTTGGACTTCATTAGATGATATGTGACGTTTGAGTTAATATGTGTGATGATATGGGTGTGTACCCAGAAAAAATGTATTTTTCAAAGGAAAAAGATCAAAGAAAACTGGAGGTATTTCTCAAGAAAGAAGAGAGAAAACTGAAGGTGAGATAGAAGTCGCAGAATCAACATTCAGGGCATTCAGGTTATTGATCGGTACGATTAATGAAAGCTGAATGTGAGACAGAAGACATTCAGTGTATCGCTCATTCTTTAAGCAGATGTTTCTGTAGAAGAAAGCTTGTCAGTGGCCATGTTTCTCTTGATCCTGTCCATCCGAAACACAAGCGAAAACAATGGTCAAATTTTGCGTAGGCAAAGTCTGCACTGCACTCAAAATCAGAACAATTTATTTCTCATTTATTCATCGCCAAATCAGTTGGCGATTACACAAGTACAGACACAACAGGGAAAAGAAACGCAATACAGAGACCAAATGCCTCACCAGACTCGGCGAGAACAAAGACACAACTGTAGCATACTTTTAGGCTGCAGAACTCGCACACACGTGAACCAGACTGGCTCTGGCCCGAATACTCAGCCGGAGATCTCGATGGCCTTCACCTGGGGCTTCTTGACCTCGGCCTTGGGCACGGTGACGGTGAGCACGCCGTTCTCCAGCCCGGCCTTCACCTCCTCCACCTTGGCGTCCTCCGGCAGCCGGAACCGCCGCACGAACTTGCCGCTGCAGCGCTCCACGCGGTGCCACTTGTCGTTCTTGTCCTCCTCCTTTGTGCGCTCGCCGCTGACGACGAGCACGTTGCCGTCCTCCACCTCCACCTTCACCTCCTCCTTCTTCACGCCGGGGAGGTCGGCCTTGAAGACGTGCGCCTCAGGCGTCTCCTTCCAGTCCATCCGGGCGTTCGCGAACGCAACTGTCTCATTGTTGTTGCCTGAGATCGCCGGGATGATGGAACGGAATGTGTCGAAGGGGTCCGCGAATGGGTCGAACACGTTGCTCCGCCGCACGATCGACATTGTCGGTGTTGCTTTGGTTTGTAGCTCGGGGGAGAAATCTGTATTGAATTGGATCGCAGGTAGGATGCTGTCTGCTTTTGCTTGACACTGATTTGAGTTGGGATGGAGGGCGATGGGAGGTGAGCTACTTATAGCGTCGCAGGTGCGGCTCTTGAAGCATCTCGAGTACTCTGCAATCGAGTACTCCAAGACCTTCTCCTTGTTTCTATTTTGGGCCCATGAAGGTGTTACCGTGTTCTAGAGTTCTCTCCAGCTTTGGTGTCAGTGGGCCTTTTCTCTTTTGTCCAGATCCCCGCGAGTACTCTGGAATGTGATGGTGCCTTTTCTAGAAGACGACATGAAGAACTCGAGATGCCTCATGAGAGCTGACACCGACCGAGAAGAGCGCAGATCACAGACCAAAGCTACGATCCAGTTACATGACTTCTTGATGAACTTGATATAAGATAGAGTCAAATCTTTTGTCCAGGTTTAATTTAAGCAAGGGAAAGGCTAAAATCCTGCCGACTGGCAGATTGCAACAGATCCGCACGACGTCAGAGTTGTCAGATTTCGATCGTACGTCCCGAGATGATCATGTGTATTTTATCGTCAGGTAACGCTCCAAAAATATATGCCTCCGGTCGGAATCCAACCGCGGGCGCTTCGCAGTACGACGAGATCAATAACTAGCCCGCTAATGCTTTCTTGCTGCGACTTGTCAACTAACTGCGCTATTTGACCTTTCAACTAAGAAAAGAAAAAGATGCATCTGGTGGGATTTGAGTCTGTGTGACCTACTAGATGACGTACTAGGATCCAACCAGCCCAACTGATTTTCTTTGATGCCTAAGCGTAGGTAACTTACTTCATGTACATCATTCTGATACGAACTTGAAGAAAAACACTGGCCTAGTTGTTTTATTGACGGCTTTAAAATAGGTATACGATGAACATTCCATTTTTTAGTCATATATACATGATTTTTCACATGGATTTTTTTATTGAAATATACCTCTGATAATTTATGTGTAAATAGCATGCTAATTTATGCACCTCATGCAGTATGTACCTCGGTCTTGATAATTTTGACGGCACAGGGGGGAGGCTGATGAAGTATCCCCCGGTAACTATTGTGTGAATAGCATGATAACTCACACACCGCAGATTTGATAACTTATGTGACTCGGTCCTGATAACTTTGGTGAGGGGGGAGGGTGATGAAATATACACACGGTAACTGGAATGTTAGTGGCACGGTAACTCACACACCGCATATCTGATAACTTTGGCGAGGGGGGGGGGGGTGATGAAGTATCCCTGGGTAATTGTTGTGTGAATATCATGATAACTCACACACCGCAGATCTGATAACTTATGTGTCTCCGTCCTAATAACTTCGGCGATGGGGGGGGGGGGGAGGGTGATGAAATATACACACAGTAATTGTAATGTTAGTGGCATGGTAACTCACACACTGCAGATCTGATAACTTATGTGCCTCCAAGAGGGGAATCCTACTAGGACTCCAAGTCCTAGTAGGTTTCCACCTAAAGGGAGAGAGGGGGAAGGAAGGAAAGGGAGAGGGAGAAGGAAAGGGGGGCGCCGCCCCCCTCTCCTAGTCCAATCCGGACCAGAGGGGGAGGGGGCGCGCGGCCAGCCCTGGCCGCCCCTCTCTCTCTCTCCACTAAGGCCCAACAAGGCCCATTAGTTCCCCCGGGGTTACCGATAACCCTCCAGCACTTCAGTTTAATCTGATACTTCTCCAGAACACTTCCGGTGTCTGAATATAGTCGTCCAATATATCAATCTTCATGTCTCGACCATTTCGAGACTCCTCGTTATGTCCGTGATCACATCCGGGACTCCAAACAACCTTCGGTACATTAAAACATATAAACTCATAATGAAACTGTCATCGTAACGTTAAGCATGCGGACCCTACGGGTTCAAGAACAATGTAGACGTGACCGAGACATGTCTCCGGTCAATAACCAATAGCGGAACCTGGATGCTCATATTGGCTCGTACATATTCTACGAAGATCTTTATCGGTCAGACCGCATAACAACATACGGTGTTCCCTTTGTCATCGGTATGTTACTTGCCCGAGATTCGATCGTCGGTATCTTAATACCTAGTTCAATATCGTTACCGGCAAGTCTCTTTACTCGTTCCGTAATACATCATCTCACAACTAACTCATTAGTTGCAATGCTTGCAAGGCTTATGTGATGTGCATTACCGAGAGGGCCCAGAGATACCTCTCCGACGATCGGAGTGACAAATCCTAATCTCGAAATACGCCAACCCAATATGTACCTTCAGAGACACCTGTAGAGCTCCTTTATAATCACCCAATTACGTTGTGACGTTTGGTAGTACACAAAGTGTTCCTCCGGCAAACGGGAGTTGCATAATCTCATAGTCATAGGAACATGTATAAGTCATGAAGAAAGCAATAGCAACATACTAAACGATCGGGTGCTAAGCTAATGGAATGGGTCATGTCAATCACATCATTCTCCTAATGATGTGATCCCGTTAATCAAATGACAACACATGTCTATGGTTAGGAAACATAACCATCTTTGATCAATGAGCTAGTCAAGTAGAGGCATACTAGTGACACTCTGTTTGTCTATGTATTCACACAAGTATTATGTTTCCGGTTAATACAATTCTAGCATGAATAATAAACATTTATCATGATATAAGGAAATAAATAATAATTTTATTATTGCCTCTAGGGCATATTTCCTTTAGTCTCCCACTTGCACTAGAGTCAATAATCTAGATTATACAGTAATGATTCTAACACCCATGGAGCCTTGGTGCTGATCATGTTTTGCACGTGGAACATGCTTAGTCAACGGGTCTGCAACATTCAGATCCGTATGTATCTTGCAAATCTCTATGCCTCCCACATGGACTAGATCCCGGATGGAATTGAAGCGTCTCTTGATGTGCTTGGTTCTCTTGTGAAATCTGGATTCCTTTGCCAAGGCAATTGCACCGGTATTGTCACAAAAGATTTTCATTGGACCCGATGCACTAGGTATGACACCTAGATCGGATATGAACTCCTTCATCCAGACTCCTTCGTTTGCTTCTTCCGAAGCAGCTATGTACTCCGCTTCACATGTAGATCCTGCCACGATACTTTGTTTAGAACTGCACCAACTGACAGCTCCACCGTTTAATGTAAACACGTATCCGGTTTGCGATTTAGAATCGTCCGGATCAGTGTCAAAGGTTGCATCAACGTGACCATTTACGATGAGCTCTTTGTCACCTCCATATACGAGAAACATATCCTTAGTCCTTTTCAGGTACTTCAGGATGTTCTTGACCGCTGTCCAGTGATCCACTCCTGGATTAGTTTGGTATCTCCCTGCCAGACTTATAGCAAGGCACACATCAGGTCTGGTACATAGCATTGCATACATGATAGAGCCTATGGCTGAAGCATAGGGAACATCTTACATTTTCTCTCTATCTTCTGTAGTGGTCGGGCATTGAGTTTTACTCAACTTCACACCTTGTAACACAGGCAAGAATCCTTTCTTTGCCTGATCCATTTTGAACTTCTTCAAAACTTTGTCAAGGTATGTGCTTTGTGAAAGTCCAATTAAGCGTCTTGATCTATCTCTATAGATCTTAATGCCCAATATGTAAGAACCTTCACCGAAGTCAGGTAACGCTCCTCGCGTGCAAAAATATATGCCTCCGGTCGGAATCGAACCGCGGGCACTTCGCAGTACGACGAGATCAGCCAATAAAGCGAAAAAAAAGACAACGTCCCGCCACACTCGTAAGGAGCTGTACGCGGCCGGCCACGCACGACAACCAGGAGCGAGCCAGCGCACGTACTAAACGGAACTGTTTGCGTGAATCTTAATGCCAATAAGGATCCAATGATCTAGGATTTAGATGTGAGATAGTTATTTTGCATCTAGATGTGAAATAGCAAAACTGAAATTATGCGGCTACATGCGCGTATGCTTAATTGAATCAAATAAAAATGTGTGCGGATCTGTTGCTTAAATTCAGTACGTTAGGAAGTTAGCACAGTCCTTTAAGCAATAGTAACATGTACAGACCGCTGATTAAAAGCGATGATAGCTAAAATTGTAAAACCAATATTATTTTCACCTGCTACCGAAATGAAGCGGAATTGTAGCGACTTGGGTCGCACGCGGAAGCAACTTGCACTCTCACCCCGCAAATGTCATCCTCGACGGAGAGAAGTTGGTCTCAAAACACTTCAATCGTGTTGATTGATTCGGCTTGTCCGCTGGGAAAATTCTGTATCGGATCGTTGGTAGGAACTGGAATATAGGATGTTTTCTGCTTTCTTTCGCGAATACGTGAAAAGCTTGCGTATCTTTTCATTGATAGAAGATGATCGAGAAAGTATAAGATAGGGTACAACACACTACACGAACAGGCGCGAGTATTGTGCCCGAAGCAGAGGGAAGAGGGATGCTCAACCCAAAAAGAACACACACAACTAAAACCACCTAGTGTGCTCGTGGAGAGGACGTTTTGAAGACTCCAACATTTCATTGAAGGCCTTTGCAGATTCCTCCATCTCATGGTCCGAATCCCAAGCATCATCAAAGTTTTGCACCATGTCTTTCATCCCGGTACCAAGCTCATCGGTGCGACGATGAACCACCTCAGCTCTGGCACGTTGGGCACACTCGCCATAAAATGTCCACGCAATATAACCGGGCGTAAAACCACTCTTCTGCAGGTGTTTGTCCATTTCATCCTCTGTCCTCTTTTCCCAATTGTTGCATCGGACACAGGGGCACCAGTTTTTCCTCTGGCCATTTGCAAATGCGGCTTTCACAAACCCCTTGGTTTTTGTTAACCATTCATTTGTAATCTCTTTCTGACTAGTGTGACCGGTGTGTACATCCAGGCACGATCACTCATCTTGCTTAGCTACTGGACAAACAAGAAATATATATAATTCAGCATGTATATTCATCAGTTAATCTAGTTTGTAAATTTCATTATGTCCATGCAACCTACACTCTAATAGGTAAAGATAGGTCCTAATCCCACCCGATTATGTGTAGGTTGAGTACGTTCTCCATGCTCTACCCCATTCTGAGACAAAATTTCGGCAGCACCTCCCCGCTGTTCTCTTGATACACGTCTTAGAAAAAAGCCGAGAGAATGTGCATTCGGAGAACAACAGGGAGGCGTTGACGAAATTTTGTCTCGGCATGGGGTAGATCATGGAGAACGTACCCAATCTACATATACTCGGGCTGTCTGTGGAAATCGCTGGACAATCAGAATAAGTTACGGTGATAAATATGCAACTGAATGCATATTTATTGATGCAGCCCTTTCGGACGGGAGATGCATACTGGTTATGCGACTTAACATGAAAATGAAATCTACTGACATGATTAAAAGAGCGTAGGAGGTGAAGGTGGATTTGTAGCTTCATCTGGCGGACCCTTTCTGTTTTTTTTGGTCATCCTGCGTCTCGCCATGTTGGCAGTCGAGCAGCCAGAGCCCAGAGGCGCCCGATCGCCGTGAGTAAGTAAGAGCCCTTCTTCCAGGCATCCTCCAAGCCGCCCCATGCCTACTAGTACCTCAGTAGTCGCGATGCATCCTCATCCTCATCCTCATCCAAGAAATGCCTCGGCGAGGCGGAGCGCTAGGAGCGTCGCAACAAGGTGCGTTGGGCGGTGTACGCGAAGTTTAACGACGTGTCGCCCTGGATCCTCGTGGACCCTGCACATGCGGATGCCTAGGCCATGTACTGGTCCAGGACCCACGATCACACCGCCACTCGCGGTTGGCGCTGGCTTAGCAACCAACTTCCCCATGCGGAACTGGCCAAATATGAGCGCTTCGCTCGACTCCAAGGCAAGGGCAGGTGGCGCAGGCGGAGTCCGCGGTCGCACGTCGCCGAAGGCAGGCTAGCATCTACACCAGACTAATTTGCAATTATATTTTTGAGTTATGCCTTAGTGATCGCGACTTTTACATTGAAAAGAGAACCACTAAATATGTTGAAATGACACCATATAAGATACAGTATAGGAAATCGATCCAGTTTGTATTTTCTTAAAATTTAGAATGAGATGCGTATGTAAAGTGTATCATGATTTTCACACGGAGCCTTCAGTAAGGTAACGACACCGAAGCGCTGCCGCCGCTCGATCCAAAGGATCATGGTTTTCACCCGGAGCAATCTGAAGAGAGTAGCCATGATGATGCCTTCATGGACATCCTCGAATGCTGCCGGCGCCATCGGTCTGGACAAGCCATATAGGAATCAATACCCAGCACGCCTCCCATCCTCCAAGACCACGAACTATCGCCTAAAACACCAACCACCACGTCGTCCACACTGCCATGATTGTTGTATCCACACCTAAGCCGCTAGCACTGTGGCTCCCACCACCAAGGGACGCCGCCCCGACATCCCAGAACCCCCCTCCACCGCCGCCATTGCACCCGGACGCCAACAACCGGTGAAGTGGCAAAAGGCATCACCAAGAGCCCCACAGCTAGCTCATTGGTGAGGACATGGCCCAGTCAGTCCATACAGGGTAGGGGAAGTGGACGTTGACCGCCAACTGCAGCCACCCCAACCACCGGAGACCCGGACCTCTGCCACGACCAATCTGGTTTCTCTAGATTTCAGCAATGGGACTGCTTGTTGGGGAACGTAGTAATTTCAAAAAAATTCCTACGCACAGGCAAGATCATGGTGATGCATAGCAATGAGAGGGGAGAGTGTTGTCCACGTACCCTCGTAGACTAAAAGCGGAAGCGTTATAACAACACGGTTGATGTAGCCATACGTCTTCACAGCCCGACCGATCAAGCACCGAAACTACGACACCTCCGAGTTCTAGCACATGTTCAGCTCGATGACGATCCCCGGACTCTGATCCAGTAGAATGTCGAGGAAGAGTTTCGTCAGCACGACGGCGTCGTGACGATCTTGATGTTCTACTGTCGCAGGGCTTTGCCTAAGCACCGCTACAATATTATCGAGGATTATGGTGCAAGGGGGCACCGCACACGCTAAGAGATCAATGATCAATTGTTGTGTCTATGGGGTGCCCCTGCCCCCGTATATAAAGGAGCAAGGGGGAGGCCGGCCGACCCTCTATGGCGCGTCCCCAAGAGAGGAATCCTACTAGGACTCCAAGTCCTAGTAGGTTTCCACCTAAAGGGAGAGAGGGGGAAGGAAGGAAAGGGAGAGGGAGAAGGAAAGGGGGGCGCCGCCCCCTCTCCTAGTCCAATTCGGACCAGAGGGGGAGGGGGCGCGCGGCCAGCCCTGGCCGCTCCCCCTCTCTCTCCACTAAGGCCCAACAAGGCCCATTAGTTCCCCGGGGTTACCGATAACCCTCCAGCACTTCAGTTTAATCTGATACTTCTCCAGAACACTTCCGGTGTCCGAATATAGTCGTCCAATATATCAATCTTCATGTCTCGACCATTTCGAGACTCCTCGTTATGCCCGTGATCACATCCGGGACTCCAAACAACCTTCGGTACATCAAAACATATAAACTCATAATGAAACTGTCATCGTAACGTTAAGCATGCGGACCCTACGGGTTCGAGAACAATGTAGACATGACCGGGACATGTCTCCGGTCAATAACCAATAGCGGAACCTGGATGCTCATATTGGCTCCTACATATTCTACGAAGATCTTTATCGGTCAGACCGCATAACAACATACGGTGTTCCCTTTATCATCGGTATGTTACTTGCCCGAGATTCGATCGTCGGTATCTTAATACCTAGTTCAATATCGTTACCGGCAAGTCTCTTTACTCGTTTCGTAATACATCATCTCACAACTAACTCATTAGTTGCAATGCTTGCAAGGCTTATGTGATGTGCATTATCGAGAGGGCCCAGAGACACCTCTCCGACAATCGGAGTGACAAATCCTAATCTCGAAATACGCCAACCCAACATGTACCTTCAGAGACACCTGTAGAGCTCCTTTATAATCACCCAATTACGTTGTGACGTTTGGTAGCACACAAAGTGTTCCTCCGGCAAACGGGAGTTGCATAATCTCATAGTCATAGGAACATGTATAACTCATGAAGAAAGCAATCACAACATACTAAACGATCGGGTGCTAAGCTAATGGAATGGGTCATGTCAATCACCTCATTCTCCTAATGATGTGATCCCATTAATCAAATGACAACACATGTCTATGGTTAGGAAACATAACCATCTTTGATCAATGAGCTAGTCAAGTAGAGGCATACTAGTGACACTCTGTTTGTCTATGTATTCACACAAGTATTATGTTTCCGGTTAATACAATTCTAGCATGAATAATAAACATTTATCATGATATAAGGAAATAAATAATAATTTTATTATTGCCTCTAGGGCATATTTCCTTCAGTCTCCCACTTGCACTAGAGTCAATAATCTAGATTATACAGTAATGATTCTAACACCCATGGAGCCTTGGTGCTGATCATGTTTTGCACGTGGAACATGCTTAGTCAACGGGTCTGCAACATTCAGATCCGTATGTATCTTGCAAATCTCTATGTCTCCCACATGGACTAGATCCCGGATGGAATTGAAGCGTCTCTTGATGTGCTTGGTTCTCTCGTGAAATCTGGATTCCTTTGCCAAGGCAATTGCACCGGTATTGTCACAAAAGATTTTCATTGGACCCGATGCACTAGGTATGACACCTAGATCGGATATGAACTCCTTCATCCAGACTCCTTCGTTTGCTTCTTCCGAAGCAGCTATGTACTCCGCTTCACATGTAGATCCTGCCACGATGCTTTGTTTAGAACTGCACCAACTGACAGCTCCACCGTTTAATGTAAACATGTATCCGGTTTGCGATTTAGAATCGTCTGGATCAGTGTCAAAGGTTGCATCAACGTAACCATTTAAGATGAGCTCTTTGTCACCTCCATATACGAGAAACATATCCTTAGTCCTTTTCAGGTACTTCAGGATGTTCTTGACCACTGTCCAGTGATCCATTCCTGGATTACTTTGGTATCTCCCTGCCAGACTTATAGCAAGGCACACATCAGGTCTGGTACATAGCCTATGGCTGAAGCATAGGGAACATCTTACATTTTCTCTCTATCTTCTGCAGTGGTCGGACATTGAGTCTTACTCAACTTCACACCTTGTAACACAGGCAAGAATCCTTTCTTTGCCTGATCCATTTTGAACTTCTTCAAAACTTTGTCAAGGTATGTGCTTTGTGAAAGTCCAATTAAGCGTCTTGATCTATCTCTATAGATCTTAATGCCCAATATGTAAGAAGCTTCACCGAAGTCAGGTAACGCTCCTCGCGTGCAAAAATATATGCCTCCGGTCGGAATCGAACCGCGGGCGCTTCGCAGTACGACGAGATCAATGACTAGCCCGCTAATGCTTTCTTGCTGTGACTTGTCAACTAACTGCGCTATTTGACCTTTCAACTAAGAAAAGAAAAAGATGCATCTGGTGGGATTTGAGTCTGTGTGACCTACTAGATGACGTACTAGGATCCAACCAGCCCAACTGATTTTCTTTGATGCCTAAGCGTAGGTAACTTACTTCATGTACATCATTCTGATACGAACTTGAAGAAAAACACTGGCCTAGTTGTTTTATTGACGGCTTTAAAATAGGTATACGATGAACATTCCATTTTTTAGTCATATATACATGATTTTTCACACGGATTTTTTTTATTGAAATATACCTCTGATAATTTATGTGTAAATAGCACGCTAATTTATGCACCTCATGCAGTATGTACCTCGGTCTTGATAATTTTGATGGCACAGGGGGGAGGCTGATGAAGTATCTCCCGGTAACTATTGTGTGAATAGCATGATAACTCACACACCGCAGATTTGATAACTTATGTGACTCGGTCCTGATAACTTTGGTGAGGGGGGAGGGTGATGAAATATACACACGGTAACTGGAATGTTAGTGGCACAGTAACTCACACACCGCATATCTGATAACTTTGGCGAGGGGGGGGGGTGATGAAGTATCCCTGGGTAATTGTTGTGTGAATATCATGATAACTCACACACCGCAGATCTGATAACTTATGTGTCTCCGTCCTCATAACTTCGGCGATGGGGGGGGGGGGCGGAGGGTGATGAAATATACACACGGTAATTGTAATGTTAGTGGCACGGTAACTCACACACTGCAGATCTGATAACTTATGTGCCTCAGTCCTGACAACTTTGGAGAGGGGGGGGGGGTTGATGAAGTATCCCCCGGTAACTGTTGTGTGAATAGCATGATAAGTCACACGCCGCAGATATGATAACTTATGTGCCTCGGTCCTAATTACTTTGGACGGGGGGGGGGGGGGTGATGAAATATCTACACGGTAACTGTAATGTTAGTGGCACGGTAACTCACACATCGCAGACCTGATAACTTATGTGCCTTGGTCCTGATAACTTTGGCGAGGGGGGGGGGGTTGATGAACTATACCCCCGATAACTTTTGCATGCATGGCATGGTAACTCGCACACCGCAAACCCGGTAATGTACACAATGTAAACTTGACAACTCACGTACAAAACACTGTTGTAACTTTGAACCGGGGGAGGTGGGAGGAAGTTGTTTGAAACATATCCTTAACTTATTTGTAAAAAGTGTGGTAATATATGGACCGCATACGTGCTAACTCACGCACAAACACCGCGGTAACTTTTGTCCCGAAAAACAAGTTGAAAATGCACTACGGTAACTCACGTATAAAGAGCATGATAATATACATACATCAGAGCTGATAACTTACGTAGCCCAAAACTGGTAACTATTTGCATAAAAAAAGTCGTCATAACGTATCAACATGTGATCTAGTTTTGTAGGTCTAGTCGCGACAAATTTTTACGTGGAAATTATTTTTTGATCAGACTGACAGTTTGCGGTATAAAATATTTTGAAGTTTCAAAATAGGGAAGCATCTAAGATGACATCAATTTTCTCCTTATTTGCTCTGCATGCAGGCATGTGCATGTGAAGAGAAGGTTGGAGGAAATATTTTTATGCCCCGGTAATTCTCGTGTAAACAACGTGATAACCTGTGCAAAACTGACATGATAACTTGCGTCGCAGAGGCGTGGTAACTTTTTACTCAAAAAAAAAATTTGTCGGAACATATCAACATGGGGTCTAGTTTCGAAGGTCTCGTCGCGACAAATCTTTTATGTGAAAACTGTTTTTCAATCGGAGCAATGGTTTGAGCTACAAAACATTTTGAATTTTAAATTCTGTTAGAATCTTTACTGATATTAGTAATTTTGTCTCACATGCATGCATGCATACTTAATTGATAAATGGGGGATAATTAGAGGAAAGTCGTGGCGGGCTAAAAAATTATGCGGCTACATGCGCGTATGCTTAATTGAATCAAATAAAAATGTGTGCGGATCTGTTGCTTAAATTCACTACGTTAGGAAGTTAGCACAGCCCTTTAAGCAATAGTAACATGTACAGACCGCTGATTAAAAGCGATGATAGCTAAAATTGTAAAACCAATATTATTTTCACCTGCTACCGAAATGAAGCGGAATTGTAGCGACTTGGGTCGCACGCGGAAGCAACTTGCACTCTCACCCCGCAAATGTCATCCTCGACGGAGAGAAGTTGGTCTCAAAACACTTCAATCGTGTTGATTGATTCGGCTTGTCCGCTGGGAAAATTCTGTATCGGATCGTTGGTAGGAACTGGAATATAGGATGTTTTCTGCTTTCTTTCGCGAATACGTGAAAAGCTTGCGTATCTTTTCATTGATAGAAGATGATCGAGAAAGTATAAGATAGGGTACAACACACTACACGAACAGGCGCGAGTATTGTGCTCGAAGCAGAGGGAAGAGGGATGCTCAACCCAAAAAGAACACACACAACTAAAACCACCTAGTGTGCTCGTGGAGAGGACGTTTTGAAGACTCAAACATTTCATTGAAGGCCTTTGCAGATTCCTCCATCTCATGGTCCGAATCCCAAGCATCATCAAAGTTTTGCACCATGTCTTTCATCCCGGTACCAAGCTCATCGGTGCGACGATGAACCACCTCAGCTCTGGCACGTTGGGCACACTCGCCATAAAATGTCCACGCAATATAACCGGGCGTAAAACCACTCTTCTGCAGGTGTTTGTCCATTTCATCCTCTGTCCTCTTTTCCCAATTGTTGCATCGGACACAGGGGCACCAGTTTTTCCTCTGGCCATTTGCAAATGCGGCTTTCACAAACCCCTTGGTTTTTGTTAACCATTCATTTGTAATCTCTTTCTGACTAGTGTGACCGGTGTGTACATCCAGGCACGATCACTCATCTTGCTTAGCTACTGGACAAACAAGAAATATATATAATTCAGCATGTATATTCATCAGTTAATCTAGTTTGTAAATTTCATTATGTCCATGCAACCTACACTCTAATAGGTAAAGATAGGTCCTAATCCCACCCGATTATGTGTAGGTTGAGTACGTTCTCCATGCTCTACCCCATTCTGAGACAAAATTTCGGCAGCACCTCCCCGCTGTTCTCTTGATACACGTCTTAGAAAAAAGCCGAGAGAATGTGCATTCGGAGAACAACAGGGAGGCGTTGACGAAATTTTGTCTCGGCATGGGGTAGATCATGGAGAACGTACCCAATCTACATATACTCGGGCTGTCTGTGGAAATCGCTGGACAATCAGAATAAGTTACGGTGATAAATATGCAACTGAATGCATATTTATTGATGCAGCCCTTTCGGACGGGAGATGCATACTGGTTATGCGACTTAACATGAAAATGAAATCTACTGACATGATTAAAAGAGCGTAGGAGGTGAAGGTGGATTTGTAGCTTCATCTGGCGGACCCTTTCTGTTTTTTTTGGTCATCCTGCATCTCGCCATGTTGGCAGTCGAGCAGCCAGAGCCCAGAGGCGCCCGATCGCCGTGAGTAAGTAAGAGCCCTTCTTCCAGGCATCCTCCAAGCCGCCCCATGCCTACTAGTACCTCAGTAGTCGCGATGCATCCTCATCCTCATCCTCATCCAAGAAATGCCTCGGCGAGGCGGAGCGCTAGGAGCGTCGCAACAAGGTGCGTTGGGCGGTGTACGCGAAGTTTAACGACGTGTCGCCCTGGATCCTCGTGGACCCTGCACATGCGGATGCCTAGGCCATGTACTGGTCCAGGACCCACGATCACACCGCCACTCGCGGTTGGCGCTGGCTTAGCAACCAACTTCCCCATGCGGGACTGGCCAAATATGAGCGCTTCGCTCGACTCCAAGGCAAGGGCAGGTGGCGCAGGCGGAGTCCGCGGTCGCACGTCGCCGAAGGCAGGCTAGCATCTACACCAGACTAATTTGCAATTATATTTTTGAGTTATGCTTTAGTGATCGCGACTTTTACATTGAAAAGAGAACCACTAAATATGTTGAAATGACACCATATAAGATACGGTATAGGAAATCGATCCAGTTTGTATTTTCTTAAAATTTAGAATGAGATGCGTATGTAAAGTGTATCATGATTTTCACACGGAGCCTTCAGTAAGGTAACGACACCGAAGCGCTGCCGCCGCTCGATCCAAAGGATCATGGTTTTCACCCGGAGCAATCTGAAGAGAGTAGCCATGATGATGCCTTCATGGGCATCCTCGAATGCTGCCGACGCCATCGGTCTGGACAAGCCATATAGGAATCAATACCCAGCACGCCTCCCATCCTCCAAGACCACGAACGATCGCCTAAAACACCAACCACCACGTCGTCCACACTGCCATGATTGTTGTATCCACACCTAAGCCGTGAGCACTGTGGCTCCCACCACCAAGGGACGCCGCCCCGACATCCCAGAACCCCCCTCCACCGCCGCCATTGCACCCGGACGCCAACAACCGGTGAAGCGGCAAAAGGCATCACCAAGAGCCCCACAGCTAGCTCATTGGTGAGGACATGGCCCAGTCAGTCCATACAGGGTAGGGGAAGTGGACGTCGGCCACCAACTGCAGCCACCCCAACCACCGGAGACCCGGACCTCTGCCACGACCAATCTGGTTTCTCTAGATTTCAGCAATGGGACTGCTTGTTGGGGAACGTTGTAATTTCAAAAAAATTCCTACACACAGGCAAGATCATGGTGATGCATAGCAATGAGAGGGGAGAGTGTTGTCCACGTACCCTCGTAGACTGAAAGCGGAAGCGTTATAACAACACGATTGATGTAGCCATACGTCTTCACAGCCCGACCGATCAAGCACCGAAACTACGACACCTCCGAGTTCTAGCACATGTTCAGCTCGATGACGATCCCCGGACTCCGATCCAGTAGAATGTCGAGGAAGAGTTTTGTCAGCACGACGGCGTCGTGACGATCTTGATGTTCTACTGTCGCAGGGCTTTGCCAAAGCACCGCTACAATATTATCGAGGATTATGGTGCAAGGGGGCACCACACACGCTAAGAGATCAATGATCAATTGTTGTGTCTATGGGGTGCCCCTTCCCCCGTATATAAAGGAGCAAGGGGGAGGCCGGCCGACCCTCTATGGCGTGCCCCCAAGAGAGCAATCCTACTAGGACTCCAAGTCCTAGTAGGTTTCCACCTAAAGGAAGAGAGGGGGAAGGAAGGAAAGGGAGAGGGAGAAGGAAAGGGGGGCGCCGCCCCCTCTCCTAGTCCAATTCGGACCAGAGGGGGAGGAGGCGCGCGGCCAGCCCTGGCCGGCCCCCCTCTCTCTCCACTAAGGCCCAACAAGGCCCATTAGTTCCCCCGGTGTTACCGATAATCCTCCAGCACTTCAGTTTAATCTGATACTTCTCCAGAACACTTCCGGTGTCCTAATATAGTCGTCCAATATATCAATCTTCATGTCTCGACCATTTCGAGACTCCTCGTTATGTCCGTGATCACATCCGGGACTCCAAACAACCTTCGGTACATCAAAACATATAAACTCATAATGAAACTGTCATCGTAACGTTAAGCATGCGGACCCTACGGGTTCGAGAACAATGTAGACATGACCGAGACATGTCTCCGGTCAATAACCAATAGCGGAACCTGGATGCTCATATTGGCTCCTACATATTCTACGAAGATCTTTATCGGTCAGACTGCATAACAACATACGGTGTTCCCTTTATCATCGGTATGTTACTTGCCCGAGATTCGATCGTCGGTATCTTAATACCTAGTTCAATATCGTTACCGGCAAGTCTCTTTACTCGTTTCGTAATACATCATCTCACAACTAACTCATTAGTTGCAATGCTTGCAAGGCTTATGTGATGTGCATTACCGAGAGGGCCCAGAGACACCTCTCCGACAATCGGAGTGACAAATCCTAATCTCGAAATACGCCAACCCAACATGTACCTTCAGAGACACCTGTAGAGCTCCTTTATAATCACCCAATTACGTTGTGACGTTTGGTAGCACACAAAGTGTTCCTCCGGCGAACGGGAGTTGCATAATATCATAGTCATAGGAACATGTATAAGTCATGAAGAAAGCAATAGCAACATACTAAACGATCGGGTGCTAAGCTAATGGAATGGGTCATGTCAATCACATCATTCTCCTAATGATGTGATCCCGTTAATCAAATGACAACACATGTCTATGGTTAGGAAACATAACCATCTTTGATCAATGAGCTAGTCAAGTAGAGGCATACTAGTGACACTCTGTTTGTCTATGTATTCACACTAGTATTATGTTTCCGGTTAATACAATTCTAGCATGAATAATAAACATTTATCATGATATAAGGAAATAAATAATAATTTTATTATTTCCTCTAGGGCATATTTCCTCCAGTCTCCCACTTGCACTAGAGTCAATAATGTAGATTATACAGTAATGATTCTAACACCCATGGAGCCTTGGTGCTGATCATGTTTTGCACGTGGAACATGCTTAGTCAACGGGTCTGCAACATTCAGATCCGTATGTATCTTGCAAATCTCTATGTCTCCCACATGGACTAGATCCCGGATGGAATTGAAGCGTCTCTTGATGTGCTTGGTTCTCTTGTGAAATCTGGATTCCTTTGCCAAGGCAATTGCACCGGTATTGTCACAAAAGATTTTCATTGGACCCGATGCACTAGGTATGACACCTAGATCGGATATGAACTCCTTCATCCAGACTCCTTCGTTTGCTTCTTCCGAAGCAGCTATGTACTCCGCTTCACATGTAGATCCTGCCACGATGCTTTGTTTAGAACTGCACCAACTGACAGCTCCACCGTTTAATGTAAACACATATCCGGTTTGCGATTTAGAATCGTCCGGATCAGTGTCAAAGGTTGCATCAACGTAACCATTTACGATGAGCTCTTTGTCACCTCCATATACGAGAAACATATCCTTAGTCCTTTTCAGGTACTTCAGGATGTTCTTGACCGCTGTCCAGTGTTCCACTCCTGGATTACTTTGGTACCTTCCTGCCAGACTTATAGCAAGGCACACATCAGGTCTGGTACATAGCATTGCATACATGATAGAGCCTATGGCTGAAGCATAGGGAACACCTTACATTTTCTCTCTATCTTCTGCAGTGGTCGGGCATTGAGTCTTACTCAACTTCACACCTTGTAACACAGGCAAGAATCCTTTCTTTGCCTGATCCATTTCGAACTTCTTCAAAACTTTGTCAAGGTATGTGCTTTGTGAAAGTCCAATTAAGCGTCTTGATCTATCTCTATAGATCTTAATGCCCAATATGTAAGCAGCTTCACCGAGGTCTTTCATTGGAAAACTCTTATTCAAGATCCCTTGATGCTATCCAGAAATTCTATATCATTTCCGATCAGTAATATGTCATACACATATAATATTAGAAATGCTACAGAGCTCCCACTCACTTTCTTGTAAATACAGGCTTCTCCAAAAGTCTGTACAAAACCAAATGCTTTGATCACACTATTAAAGCGTTTATTCCAACTCCGAGAGGCTTGCACCAGTCCATAAATGGATCGATGGAGCTTGCACACTTTGTTAGCTCCCTTTGGATCGATAAAACCTTCCGGTTGCATCACATACAACTCTTCTTCAAGAAATCCATTCAGGAATGCAGTTTTGACATCCATCTGCCAAATTTCATAATCATAAAATGCGTTCGGACAGACTTAAGCATCACTATGGGTGAGAAGGTCTCATCGTAGTCAATCCCTTGAACTTGTCGAAAACCTTTCGCAACAAGTCGAGATTTGTAGACAGTAACATTACCGTTAGCGTCAATCTTCTTCTTGAAGATCCATTTATTCTCAATTGCTTGCCGATCATCGGGCAAGTCAACCAAAGTCCACACTTTGTTCTCATACATGGATCCCATCTCAGATTTCATGGCTTCTAGCCATTTTGCGGAATCTGGGCTCACCATCGCTTCTTCATAGTTCGTAGGTTCACCATGATCTAGTAGCATGACTTCCAGAACAGGATTACCGTACCACTCTAGTGCGGATCTTACTCTGGTTGATCTACGAGGTTCAGTAACAACTTGATCTGAAGTTTCATGATCATCATCATCAACTTCCTCACTAATTGGTGTAGGTGTCACAGAAACCGGTTTCTGTGATGAACTACTTTCCAATAAGGGAGCATCTATAGTTACCTCATCAAGTTCTACTTTCCTCCCACTCACTTCTTTCGAGAGAAACTCCTTCTCTAGAAAGGGTCCATTTTTAGCAACGAATGTCTTGCCTTCGGATCTGTGATAGAAGGTGTACCCAACAGTTTCCTTTGGGTATCCTATGAAGACAAATTTCTCCGATTTGGGTTCGAGCTTATCAGGTTGAAGTTTTTTCACATAAGCGTCGCAACCCCAAACATTAAGAAATGACAACTTTGGTTTCTTGCCAAACCACAGTTCATAAGACGTCATCTCAACGGATTTTGATGGTGCCCTATTTAACGTGAATGCGGCCGTCTCTAAAGCATAACCCCAAAATGATAGCGGTAAATCTGTAAGAGACATCATAGATCGCACCATATCTAGTAGAGTACGATTACGACGTTCAGACACACCATTACGCTGTGGTGTTCCGGGTGGCGTGAGTTGCGAAACTATTCCGCATTGTTTCCAATGTAGACCAAACTCGTAACTTAAATATTCTCCTCCACGATCAGATCGTAGAAACTTTATTTTCTTGTTACGATGATTTTCAACTTCACTCTGAAATTCTTTGAACTTTTCAAATGTTTCAGACTTATGCTTCATTAAGTAGATATACCCATATCTGCTTAAATTATCTGTGAAGGTGAGAAAATAACGATATCCGCCACGAGCCTCAACATTCATCGGACCACATACATCTGTATGTATGATTTCCAACAAATCTGTTGCTCTCTCCATAGTACCGGAGAACGACGTTCTAGTCATCTTGCCCATGAGGCACGGTTCGCAAGTACCAAGTGATTCATAATCAAGTGGTTCCAAAAGTCCATCAGTATGGAGTTTCTTCATGCGCTTTACACCGATATGACCTAAACGGCAGCGCCACAAATAAGTTGCACTATCATTATCAACTCTGCATCTTTTGGCTTCAACATTATGAATATGTGTATCACTACTATTGAGATTCATCAAAAATAGACCACTCTTCAAGGGTGCATGGCCATAAAAGATATTACTCATATAAATAGAACAACCATTATTATCTGATTTAAATGAATAACCATCTCGCATCAAACAAGATCCAGATATAATGTTCATGCTCAATGCTGGCACCAAATAACAATTATTTAGCTCTAATACTAATCCCAAAGGTAGATGTAGAGGTAGCGTGCCGACCGCGCTCACATCGACTTTGGAACCATTTCCCACGTACATCGTCACCTCGTCCTTGGCCAGTGTTCGCTTAATCCGTAGTCCCTGTTTCAAGTTGCAAATATTAGCAACAGAACCAGTATCAAATACCCAGGTGCTACTGCGAGCTCTAGTAAGGTACACCTCAATAACATGTATATCACATATACCTTTGTTCACCTTGCCATCCTTCTTATCCGCCAAATACTTGGGGCAGTTCCGCTTCCAGTGACCAGTCTGCTTGCAGTAGAAGCACTCAGTTTCAGGCTTAGGTCCAGACTTGGGTTTCTTCTCCTGAGCAGCAACTTGCTTGCTGTTCTTCTTGAAGTTCCCCTTCTTCTTCCCTTTGCCCTTTTTCTTGAAACTAGTGGTCTTGTTGACCATCAACAATTGACGCTCCTTCTTGATTTCTACCTCCGCAGCCTTTAGCATTGCGAATAGCTCGGGAATCGTCTTATCCATTCCTTGCATGTTATAGTTCATCATGAAGTTCTTGTAGCTTGGTGGCAGTGATTGGAGAATTCTGTCAATGACGCTATCATCCGGAAGATTAACTCCCAGTTGAATCAAGTGATTATTATACCCAGACATCTTGAGTATATGCTCACTGACAGAACTATTCTCCTTCATCTTGCAGCTATAGAACTTATTGGAGACTTCATATCTCTCAATCCGGGCATTTTCTTGAAATATTAACTTCAACTCCTAGAACATCTCATATGCTCCATGACGTTCAAAACGTCGTTGAAGTCCCGGTTCTAAGCCGTAAAGCATGGCACATTGAACTATCGAGTAGTCATCAACTTTGGTCTGCCAGACGTTCTTAACGTCGTCAGTTGCATCGGCAGCAGGCCTGGCACCCATCGGTGCTTCCAGGACGTAATTCTTCTATGCAGCAATGAGGATAATCCTCAAGTTACGGACCCAGTCCGTGTAATTGCTACCATCATCTTTCAACTTTGCTTTCTCAAGGAACGCATTAAAATTCAACGGAACAACAGCACGGGCCATCTATCTACAATCAAACATAAACAAGCAAGATACTATCAGGTACTAAGTTCATGGTAAATTTAAGTTCAATTAATCATATTACTTAAGAACTCCCACTTAGAAAGACATCTCTCTAATCTTTTAAGTGATCACGTGATCCAAATAAACTAAACCATAACCGATCATCACGTGAAATGGAGTAGTTTTCAATGGTGAACATCACTATGTTGATCATATCTAATATATGATTCACGCTCGACCTTTCGGTCTCAGTGTTCCGAGGCCATATCTGCATATGCTAGGATCGTCAAGTTTAACCTGAGTATTCTGCATGTGCAAAACTGGCTTGCACCCGTTGTAGATGGACGTAGAGCTTACCACACCCGATCATCACGTGGTGTCTCGACACGACGGACTTTGGCAACGGTGCATACTCAGGGAGAACACTTTTATCTTGAAATTTATTGAGAGGTCATCTTATAATGCTAGCGTCAAACAAAGCAAGATAAGATGCATAAAAGATAAACATCACATGCAATCAATATAAGTGATATGATATGGCCATCATATTGTGCTTGTGATCTCCATCTCCGAAGCAACGTCATGATCACCATCGTCACCGGTGCGACACCTTGATCTCAATCGTAGCATCATTGTCGTCTCGCCAATCATATGCTTCTACGACTATCGCTACTGCTTAGTGATAAAGTAAAGCATTACAGGGCGATTGCATTGCATACAATAAAGCGACAACCATATGGCTCCTGCCAGTTGCCGATAACTCGGTTACAAAACATGATCATCTCATACAATAAAATTTAGCATCATGTCTTGACCATATCACATCACAACATGCCCTGCAAAAACAAGTTAGACGTCCTCTACTTTGTTGTTGCAAATTTTACGTGGCTGCTACTAGGCTTAGCAAGAACCGTTCTTACCTACGCATCAAAACCACAACGATAGTTTGTCAAGTTAGTGCTGTTTGAACCTTCGCAAGGACCGGGCGTAGCCACACTCGGTTCAACTAAAGTTGGAGAATCTGACACCCGCCAGCCACCTGTGTGCAAAGCACGTTGGTAGAACCGGTCTCGCGTAAGCGTACGCATAATGTCGGTCCGGGCTGCTTCATCCAACAATACCGCCGAACCAAAGTATGACATGCTGGTAAGAAGTATGACTTATACCGCCCACAACTCACTTGTGTTCTACTCGTGCATATAACATCAACGCATAAAACCTGGCTCTGATACCACTGTTGGGGAACGTAGTAATTTTAAAAAAATTCCTACGCACACGCAAGATCATGGTGATGCATAGCAACGAGAGGGAAGAGTGTTGTCCACGTGCCCTCATAGACCGAAAGCGGAGGTGTTATAACAACGCGGTTGATGTAGTCGTACGTCTTCATGGCCCGACCGATCAAGCACCGAAACTACGACACCTCCGAGTTCTAGCACACGTTCAGCACGATGATGATCCCCGGACTCCGATCCAGCAG
Source organism: Aegilops umbellulata (assembly GCA_032464435.1). Taxonomy (NCBI): domain Eukaryota; kingdom Viridiplantae; phylum Streptophyta; class Magnoliopsida; order Poales; family Poaceae; genus Aegilops; species Aegilops umbellulata. The sequence goes on along the minus strand of CP136060.1, from coordinate 641,159,612 downwards.
AATGTCGAGGAAGTTTCGTCAGCACGACGGCGTGGTGACGATCTTGATGTTCTACCGTCGCAGGGCTTCGCCTAAGCACCGCTACAATATTATTGAGTATTATGGTGGAGGGGGGCACCGCACACGGCTAAGAGATCAATGATCAATTGTTGTGTCTATGGGGTGCCCCTCTGCCCCCGTATATAAAGGAGCAAGGGGAATGTAACGCCCCGGATTCGATGCGCCAGGTGTCCGCCAGTTATTCGCCGTCATTGCCATCTCATGTGCTTGCGTGTTGCATTTTGCCATGTCATCATATGCATTTCATATCATGTCATCATGTGCATCTCATTTTGCATACGTGTTCGTTTCATGCATCCGAGCATTTTCCCCGTTGACCGTTTTGCAATCCGGCACTCCTACGTTCCCCGGCGCCCCCTTTTGCCTCTTTTCGTGTGCAGGTATTAAACGTTCTCGGATTGGACCGAGACTTGCCAAGCAGCCCTGTTACACCACCGGTAGACCACCAAGTTCCGTGCCATTTGGAGTCCGTTTGATACTCCAACGGTTAACCGGGTAACCGTAAAGGCCTCTTTTGTGTGCAGCCCAACACCCCTCCAAAGTGGCCCAATAACCCATCCAAAAAACATCCATCCTCTCGGTCGTTCGATCACGATCGCGTGGCTGAAAACCGCACTCCATTTGAAGTCTCCTAGGCCCAACTACCTATCCCCTCCGCTCTGGACTGTCCGATGGCGATCGAACGGCTCTGAAACGGAGCAAAACCCCTAACCCTAGCCCCCTTTCTATATATAGACGCCTCCCCTGCCATTTTTGGCCCCCTACCTACCCCTCCTCAATTCCCACAGCCAGCCGCCGCTCCCTCCTCGTTTTCAACGCCGGTGCCCTCCACCGCCGCCAAGTGTCGCCGCTCCGTTCGCCGTGCCGCCGCCCTGCAGCCAACCAGGGGCAGCCACATCGCCTCCACCGCGCCAGGCCCGCGAGGCCCATCCGCGGCCCACCCCGGGCCCGATCCGGGCCGCACCTCCGCCGCCCGCTCTCCCGCTCGCCTCCCGGCCCCCACAGCTCTGCTCGATGGGATCAAGAGAGATCCTGTTGGGGATATTACTGCGGGGCGTAAACCGGCCTGCCTGGGCCAGGTTAGCTTCGTCAGTACTTCAATGGTGTTAAAGCCCCAAGAGGCAGATAAGGGCCCAAGGCCTGTAGTCGGTTTAGAACTTGTAGCCGTAAACCGGCATGATGCATAAACTTGTATGATAAGTTAGGAGTAGAAGGAGACCAACCCGGATACATGTATGAACCGGTGATTGGGATTCCGTAGACCGACGGGCGTCACCCGTGTATATAAGGGGACGACCCGACGACGGTTTGAGACAGACAACCACAATTCGAGGTCTAGGCGAAGCTTGTTTGCTCCCAAGCCCTCGAAACCCCATCAATTCCATCACAACTAGACGTAGGCTTTTACCTTCATCGAAGGGGCCGAACTAGTATAAACTCTCCGCGTCCAACCACTCCGGTTCGTCCAACCACTTCGGTTGAACCGGGAGTTACCTCTAGTTCTTTGGGGGTGCCTTGCCTTGTCCCCGCTTTACGCAATGTGCGCCTGCCCAAAGATTTCAAGGGCCCGCGCAAGGTGCCAAATTACACGGCGGATCAACCTCCAGAGACATGGGTGGAAAGCTATGAGATGGCCATGGAGATGCTCGATGTGGATGACACGGTGTGTGCAAAGTATTTCACTATGATGCTGGAAGGGACAGCCCGTACCTGGTTAAAAAGCTTGCCACCCAACTCCATCAGTTCATGGGCCCAGTTGCGAGCCCGGTTTATCAATAATTTCAAGGACACATGTAAGCAGCCAATGTCGATAGTGGATCTAGCTGCTTGTGTCCAGGAGGAAGGAGAATCAACAACTCAGTGGGTGCGTCGGGTGTCTCAAGTCGTGCACTCGTCGGATCGCATCAATGCGGACACAGCAGTCATAACTTTAGAAGGCAACTGCCGGTTTGGACCCCTGAAGCTAAAGTTGGGTCGGATGAAGCGCCATTGCACTGACATGGGGACTCTCATGGCCGCTCTGGTAAAGTATGCTGATTCTGATAGTACCAAGGATCCCGAGTCTGACGATGACAAGACAGGGAAGGGAAAGAAGAACAGCAACTTCAGGGGCCAGCAGCATCACTCAGCAGGCAATAGTGGCGGTGGCAAGCGTAAAGCGGATGGCAATACGGACTTCGTGGCTAATACAAATGCACAGAAGAAGGGCCAACGACGAAAGGGTAAACAGCCGAATCGAAGCGGAGGGCCTAATCCCAATCCGGATTGCCTGAACTATCTGTTAAACCAGCCCTGTCCGAAGCATGGAACGAGGGAAGAACCAGCAAATCACCTTTGGAAAGACTGTTATATTATGAAGGAGTTCAAGAGCTCTAGCGCTTTTCAGTATGACCACGGCCCGGGTGGCGGTTCAGGATCCGGGCCAGGTTACAATGGTGGAAATCCCGGTTTAGGATTCAATGGTAATCCGAGTGGGCAGAGCAATCAAGGCAATCAAAATAACCAAGGTGGTTACAACCAGCAGCAGCAGCAGTCGGGTTATCAGAGCCACCCGAAGCAGTTGAGTAGCAGGCAGTATCATGTTTTTACTACCAGCCTGGATAAGCGAGACAGGAAGCTTCAGAGGCGGGCAGTCAATGCTGTTGAACCGGCCGTACCCCATTACCTGCGCTGGTCGGAGAAGCCAATTACATGGAGTCGAGAAGATCATCCTCCTCGGGTTTACAATCCGGGTCAGCTGGCATTGGTGGTGGCACCTCAGGTGGGAGGTTATAAGCTCACCAAAGTGCTCATAGACAGAGGAAGCAGCATTAACATCCTGTATTATGAGACTTTCCGTCGTATGGGGCTGGTTGATAAGGATCTCAGACCGACCAATACAGTGTTCCATGGCGTGGTACCCGGCAAATCGCATATCATGTTGGTAAGATAGCCCTAGAAGTGGCCTTTGGCGATGATCATGATTCTAGATCGGAGACACTAACGTTTGAAGTGGTCAAAATCCAGAGTCCATACCACGCTTTGTTCGGGTGACCGGCCTATGCTAAATTTATGGCACGGCCTTGTTATGTATATTTACAGCTTAAGATGCCGGGTTACAAGGGGACTATAACTGTTCATGGAAGCCGTAGGATCGCTTTGGAGTGCGAGGAAGGAGATGCGACTTATGCAGAATCGGTTTGTGCTACTGAGGAGCTAAAGTACTACAAAGATAATGTTGATCCAGCGGACATGACTTCACTAAAGAAGCCAACTACGGAGCATGATCCGGCCCTGAAATTTAAATCGGCTGCTGAAACCAAGCTTGTTGACTTCGTGCCTGGCGATTCCTCCAAACAGTTCAGCATCAGTGCCAACCTGGATCCGAAATAGGAAAGTGCGCTCATCGAGTTCATCCGTGAGAATCGGTACATCTTCGCATGGAAACCTTCTGACATGCCAGGTGTACCGAGGCGACTCGCTGAGCACACTCTTAATGTGGATCCTAAATACAAACCCGTGAAACAGTTCCTACGTCGGTTTAACGAAGAAAGGCGTAAAGCGATTGGTGAGGAAGTGGCCAGGCTCTTGGCAGCTGGGTTTATTATTGAAGTTTTTCACCCTAAGTGGCTTGCTAATCCGGTGCTGGTTCTTAAGAAAAACGGCACCTGGCGCATGTGTGTGGATTACACAGACCTGAATAAGGCTTGTCCAGCAGATCCTTTTGCCCTCCCCCGTATTGATCAGATCATTGATGCTACGGCGGGTTGCGAGCGTTTAAGTTTTCTGGATGCGTATTCTGGTTATCATCAGATCAAGATGTCGGTTAAGGACCAGGAGAAGACGGCGTTCATTACTCCCTTTGGAGCCTTCTGCTATGTTTCCATGCCTTTTGGGCTCAAGAGTGCACAGGCTACTTACCAACTTTGTGTGTGCAGAATTGCCTCCATGAAAAGATTGGTCGCAATGTGCATGCTTATGTGGATGATATTGTGGTTAAGTCACGGAAGAAGGAGACTCTGGTTGACGATTTGAAGGAAACCTTTGATAACCTGAGGACATACAAGATGATGCTCAATCCGGCTAAATGCGTTTTTGGTGTACCGGCAGGCAAATTGTTGGGTTTCTTAGTGTCCAATAGAGGAATTGAGGCCAATCCAAAAAAAATCACAGCCATCACCTCCTTGGCTAAACCGAAATGTATCAATGATGTTCAACGTGTGGCTGGCCGGATTGCCGCGTTGAGCCGGTTTATCAGTCGCCTCGGTGAGAAGGCGATTCCCTTGTATCAAATGCTCAAAAAGACGGATCAATTTGTCTGGAGTCCTAAGGCTGATAAAGCGTTCGAGGATTTGAAGCGACAATTGGCTAATCCGCCTGTGCTTGCTGCTCCCGTCGATAAGGAGCCACTCCTGCTGTATGTTGCTGCTAACGCCAGGGCGGTCAGTGTGGCAATTGTGGTGGAACTGAAGGAAGCAGGGAAAGAGCATCTGGTTCAACGTCCGGTTTACTATATCAGCGAGGTACTTATTGAGTCCAAGCAAAGGTACCCGCACTGGCAGAAGCTGGTATATGGAGTTTTTATGGCAAGCCGGAAGCTGAAACAATATTTTCAAGGGACCCAATCATGGTAGTCAGTTCTGCCCCCTTGGGTGATATCATACAGAACCGGGAGGCGACTGGTCGGATTGCCAAGTGGGCTATAGAGCTTGGGCCGGACGGTTTGAAATACGTGCCCCGGACGGCAGTCAAGTCGCAAGCACTTGTCGATTTCATTAACGATTGGATGGAGTTGCAAGCACCTGAAGAAAAACCGGATCACACATATTGGACCATCCACTTTGACGGATCCAGGCAATTGGAGGGCTCGGGGGCTGGAGTCGTTTTAACTTCCCCGCGAGGTGACAAGTTTTGTTATGTTCTCCGCTTAATGTTCCCTTGTACTAACAATGCAGCTGAATATGAAGCCTTACTCCATGGTCTCCGGATGGCTAAGGAAATGAATCTAAGCCGGGTTAGGTGCTTCGGTGACTCGGACCTAGTGGCTCAGCAAGTATCTGGTACCTGGGATTCTAAGGACCCACTCATGGCTGCTTATCGTCGTGAAGTGGATATTGTGGCAGGTCATTTCAAAGGCTACCAGGTGGACCATGTGGACCATAGGAAGAATGAAGCGGCGGACACTTTAAGCCGGTTGGGCTCTCAGCGTAAACCGGTCCCGCCCAATGTCTTCCTAGATGTGCTATACAACCCATCGGTACAACTCCCTGGTGAAGCGGATCTGGCTGTTCCTGATCCAGAGGCTCAGTTGGTGGCGGCTCTTCACATCACTCCGGATTGGACGATTCCTTATCTTGCGTACATGAACCGAGGCGAGTTACCTAAGGATGAGACGTTGGCTCGGCAGATCATTCGGCGGTCCAAGTCTATGACCATTCTCAATGGCGAGTTACGTCATCGCAGTGTATCAGGGGCGCTCCAACGATGCGTGTCCCCTGATGAAGGCTGTGAAATACTGCGTGAGATCCATGAAGGGCATTGTGGTCATCACGCCGGTTCAAAGTCCCTGGTGGCTAAAGCGTTCCGCCACGGTTTCTATTGGCTGACCGCTCATGCTGATGCGGAAGATCTGGTCAGGCTATGTGATGGTTGCCAAAAATTTTCCAGACGCGCTCATATACCGGCCCAAGAATTGAGGATGGTTCCAATAACTTGGCCGTTTGCAACATGGGGGCTGGATATGGTTGGTCCTTTCAAAAGGTCCAAGGATAAGAAGACCTACCTCTTGGTGGCGGTTGACAAGTTTACAAAGTGGGTGGAGGCAGAACCTGTTAGCAAGTGTGATGCAGCCACCGCGGTTCAATTCATTAAAAAAGTGATCTTCCGGTTTGGCTTTCCACACAGTATCATCACAGATAATGGTACCAATTTATCCAAAGGTGCCATGAAGGAGTTCTGCGAACGAGAGCATATACGGCTTGACGTTTCATCAGTAGCACACCCATAATCCAATGGTCAGGCAGAACGGGCTAACCAAGAGATTTTGAGAGGTAATAAACCCCGGCTTCTGGTCCCTTTACAAAGGACGCCAGGTTGTTGGGTTGAAGAGTTACCATCTGTATTATGGAGCATCAATACTACACCCAACAGATCCACAGGATACACACCATTCTTCATGGTCTACGGAGCAGAGGCGGTGCTCCCCAGTGACATCCGTCACGATTCACCTCGTGTGGCAGCTTATGTCGAAGCGAATAACCAGATGGCACGGCAGGACGCTTTGGACCTATTGGATGAGGAGCGTGACTTAGCAGCTACCCGCTCGGCGATTTACCAAAAGGATTTGCGTCGTTACCATAGTCGCCGTGTCAAAACCAGAACCTTTCAAGAAGGAGATTTGGTGCTTCGGCTCATCCAAGATCAGACAGATATGCACATGTTATCCCCACCTTGGGAATGACCTTTTGTGGTCAGCAAGAATCTGCACAACGGGTCATACTATCTGATAGATATTCGAGAGCATAAAGACTCACGTACGTCAGAGGTGGAGACCAGCAGGCCATGGAACATAGCTCATCTTCGGCCTTACTATAACTGAGCCATTGGCTCTACTTATGTACATATTATGACAATGTATATACTATGATCAATAAAATAAACCGGAGCCTCGGCCAAAGCGGGGTCTCTGTTCTTTTACATCATGCGTGGTCACATGGAGTTGATCTGCTTTAAAGCGACCTCCGGTTTACCCCTTGAATTTGCTTTTTCAAAAAGCTTTATGATATCACTTGGGGGCTTGGTCGTATCCGAACCAATGCAACACCTCTTGATAGGCGAAAGCCATCAGGTCACTTGGGGGCTTGGTCGTGTCCGAACCAATGCAACACCTCTTGATCGGCGAAAGCCACCAGATCACTTGGGGACATGGTCATGTCTGAACCAGTTACGCCTCTTGATCGGCCTAAGGCCACAGAGTCACTTGGGGGCTTGGTCGAACCCGAACCAATGTCATGCCACTTGGCCGGCATATATGCCACAGTGTCAGTTGGGGACCTGGTTGATATGAACCATAGCTACGCCTATTGGGGGCTTGGTCATGTCTGACCATGGTAATGCCATCTGATCGGCTCAGAACAACCTCTTTTTTGCAAACAGTTTATCATTGACTTTTGCTATTATATTTTCGACTATTATTTGATTTTTGTTGAACCGACAACATTTCTTAAACCGTTTTGGTTGACTAAACTCGATTCATTTTTTCGATCCGGAGACAATTTGCCCGGTTTGATTTGCCTGTTAAACATTATGGAGTAGCAAGGGGCTTATAACGACCCAGCACGGTTTCCATGGTAAACCGGCATTACAAGTACAGGATCTTCTTTACTCCTTTGACGGTAATGGTTTATAAAACCGCTCCCGTAAGTATGGCTAAGCCAACTTCATGCCCAGCGATGGCAGGTATTTCGTATCACATATTTGATCATATACCTCAATTTCGTTATATATCATAAACCGACTGGCGGTATAACCGCCGTCGCCGTCTTAAGAATTTATGATTGCAGGAACATAAGTTGAAGATTTCAGGCAAAAGTATTAGCACCTATGCACGAAGGCATATTTCAAGCACAAAATATTGGCTATTCTATTACAAGGCAACATGGTGCCCAAATAAAGTTCATTATTGTTCTTGACGGAATAACACCAGCCAGCTAGTTAAACCGGCATCCGGTTCATGCCTGCTCACTGCCCCGGCCTGACGGTTCAGCATCATCTTGCGCCGCTTCAACTTCCTCTTGGTTACCCATTGGCTGGAAATCAATAGTGGTCCAGTCAATTCCCATTAACGCTTTGAAGACAGCTTCTTCATGAATCAGGGAAGTTGGGTCAATATCAGGAGCATAAGTGTGCTTACGGATTGGAGGAATCAGATTCTCTGCTTCCGGGATTGGTGCAGCCACTCTTTTATTCTGGTCATCGTATTGAGCTTGGTAATGTGATAAATTTGCTTCTTCCGCCAGTTGACACGCCAGAGGACGCACTGCCCGGTTTATCATCCTCAGATCATTTTCACTGAATGCTGAGCCGTCTTCCTTCAAGCTGGGATAGCCTTGAGCTGCTTCAATAGGATCAAAATCTGGCACCCATGCTTTTGCCCGGATCAAGGCGTTAATAGCTCCGGTTCGAGCAGCAGATTTCTTTAGCTCATCAATCCGGGCAGGAAGCATTGACAACCTTTTCAAAGTATCTTGAATTAAGGTGGGTGCCGGATTGTTATGTGATGCAGTGGTAATTACTCGCTGCGCTCCAGTGTATAGCTGTTCGATCAGAGTGTAGGCAGCTTTCAATTTTTTCCGAACATCCGACCCCAAGTGACCAATGCGTGTGCCTACAGGGTTAACAACGAAAGATTATAAACCAGACCTGTTATAAGAAAGGTCAAGTTATCATAGAAACCGAAGGAAACTTACCAAAGATGGCAGAGGTCATGGCATGCACTTGCCGCTTTACGGCGGATAGCTCATCTACCACCGGTTTCAAAGCAGCTTCAGCATTTTCAGCCCTTTTTGTTAAAGCGGCCTTCTCAGTAGCCCAATCAGCTTGCTCTTTCTTGAAGCCTTCTTTCAGCTGCTCCAGGATGCTTAAAGTGCTGGTTAATTCTTCCTTTGCTTTCGTGGTTTCAGTTTGCTGGGTTTTCAAGATCTCCTGAAGGTCAGCGATTTGGTTTTCTTTGGTCTTTAGGTCAGTCTGCATAAGATAAGGATATGCTTTAAGAACACAATATACGATTTGGAAGTACCAACCACACAACAAGTTATATACTTGATACTTGGGGGCTAATGCATATTTGATCTTTCTATGATTCTAAATTACAAAGTCCCAAGCTCAATACAGGTATTCAACTTGGCACTTGGGGGCTAATGGCTATTTGTTCAAAACTGTTCTGATATTAAGAGCTGTAATGGAGTCTAGGTTTAATTATACTAAGTCAAACCGGCCCTTAGGGGCTACATCCATGGATTTCAAAGTATTACAGTCCCGATTTGAAGCAGGTTACAAACCGGCCCTTGGGGGCTACATGAGATAATCAAGTTGCAGTAAGTAAAACGGAAAGACGCAAAGGGGATTTACCTCTAGTTTTTCCTTCATCATCTTTACCAGACCAGCTTCATAGTCACGGCTAGTATATAGCCGGTTCAAGTAGCCAGAGTGCAGATCCCGAGCATTTAAAGCAGCATATGTTGTCAAATCGACATCCCATTTGCCTTTGTTCATGGCAGAAAACTCATCTTTGGCAGAATGTTTGGCCAAAGCGACAGGATTCCCTTGATCGGAGCGACCAACGCCAGTGATTACAACATCATCATCCTTCGATTCGCCGGTTTGCACTGGCATTGTCGGCTTGGCAGCAGGTTTGGAAGGAGTGCTGGACCTTTCAATCCGGACGGGGCTGGCAGGCTGGTCAACCGGGCCGGAAATATCAGTGGGCCGTCCTTCAACATTTATATCGTCTTACAGGGGCGGATCATTGGGAACATCATCATGAACAAGCACGTCAACATCAGGTGCTCTATCCAGGTCAGGGGCAGCAATGTCCTCGGCTGCCTTATCCAAACGAGCTTTCTTGCTCGGTCTAGGTTTGGCCCTGAAAAAGAAGCAAAGAGATAAAGAATAGTGTAAGTTACAAAACAACACGCCAGCAGTATTATGATAGATTTGGCTTACCCAAGAAACGTCTTTAGCGGTGGCAGTTGAGTGGCCGATGATTCACCAGAGGATGAATGAGAAGTGACCTGATAATCAGAATCAGACGGATTAAGAGGTTGACGGATAAGACCCGCTTTAGGATGGAAACTAACAAGTATGTTGGAGACCTCTGAGCGGCGTTTCCGAACCGGACTGTTCGGTAAACTGGCGGAAGTAACTACCTGGCCACTATGCCGGGTTGTGCGACGAGCTTCATGTTGCTGGGTCTTCACAAGAAACTTGGGATCCAAGTAAGCAAGAGGGTGAGAAAATTTAACTTTCCAGTTTGCTTGGCGAAGATTTGGCAAAGGCAAAGGATCTGAGTCGGAAGAAAGAATAGTTACCTCTGCGACATCAGCGTTGCTAGCTTCAGCATCATCCTGACAAACATCATCATCAATAAGGCGTATGAAAAGTAAGCCTAGTGAGTCAAGTTCTATCTCAAGGTCCGGATTACCCACATCATCATCAGCAGGCGGATCAGAGGAGGCAGTGTTTTTCCTCTTCTGAGCAGGTTTCTTCTGGACCCTTGTCTTGGGCCGGTTCGGTCTTTCCGGTTTGTCTGCCTTCTCCTGCGGCAGTTTCTTGCTCCAAAACGGATCATCACCCTGCCTCAGCGGATATTAGTATCAAGTAACAACAAATATAATGTTATCAGAGTCAATGAAAAGGAAAATTCAAACTTACTGCTGGCGGTTTGTTGGTAGCGCAGAAAGGAAGAAAGCCGGTTCGAGCGCAGATATATTCTGGTTCATTCAACATTTTCTTTACAGCTTCTGTGACTTCGTCATCAGTAAGCTGGATGTTCACATGCCGCAGAGGGTCATTGACATCGACTGTGTATTCGCACATCAAACCGGGGCGTTGGCTGAGAGGCAGTACGCTCCAGGATATCCAGCAACGAGCGAGGTCAACCCTTGTTAAACCGTCAGCCATAAAGGCTCTGAGTTTGGACAGCTGGGGGGCATATTTAAGCCTCTCTTTGGCAGTCAACCTCTGAGGAAAGGGGTGTGTGTGTTGCTGAGCCATTCCGGACGAAAGCCAGGCAAGGGATTTTCATTAGCAGGGGAGGTGTCTTTGCAATAGAACCATGTTTGATTCCATTCCTGAGGATGGCTGTGCAGTTTTGCATGTGGATAAGTGACCTCCTTCCGCTTCTGAATCGCCATGCCACCCAACTCCATATTGGAACCATCAGTAAATTCCGTGCGTCGGTTTAGATGGAATAAATATCGGAATAGCTCGATTGAAAGATCTTCTTGAAAGTACGCTTCACTAAGCACTTGGAAGTGGCATATGTTGGTGACAGAATTATGGCCAGTGTCTTGCGGACGAAGTTGGAAGTTGGCCAGGACGTCCCGGTAAAATTTTGAACCGGGCGGATTGAAACCACGGGCTAGGTGATCTGCAAACACTACGACCTCTCCTTCTCGAGGTGTGGGAGGACATTCTGTGCCTGGGACCATCCAGTGGATGGTACTTTTGCTGCTTAAAGCACCAGTCAGAACTAAGTTGTTCAGTTGTGTTTCCGTGACACGAGAAGGAACCCAGCTGCACTCATATACTTGCTTGGCCATTATGAAATCTACAAGACAAAGCGATTCCGGTTTAACAGTAAGTTTGTCTAATCCTACTGGTATGCGCAAATGGTAAACCGGATGAAGTCCTACTTAAAACGGAGACATATCTATGTAAACCGGAGGCAGTTCTATCTAAATCGGAGTTATACAATACGGCAATGTCTGGCGGTTCAACAAGGGGACTAATGGTGTATACTGATTCGTATGACCGCACGGCTAAGTTAAACCACTAGATCTAGGATTTGAAAGCATTTGAAATGATATAAGGTGGACAGAAACAGGCTTCACACTGATCTCTTAAAACGACAGATCTACAGCCAGCACGGAAAAGAAGTGAAAATATAGCCAAACTTATAACAGAACAACATGGATTCAAACAAACAGGAAAATGGATGAGATCCATGGAGTTGAATAAGAATCTTCGGATAAAGGCTAAAAGCCGCTAAGAATCACAGTACAGTGCCAGAATCTAGTTACAGGTATGGCCATGGACATGAACAGCGAGCAAGAACACGACAAGAACGAGGAACCCTAAACAGATCTGGAACAATGGAACAGAAGCCTTACCAGGGATCAAGGAGACGCGGAAGGTCGCCGCGATTATCTGGTGCGGTCAGGCTGATGCAGCGGCCTAGGTTGGTGCAGTGGTCAGCAACAGCGGCGGAGCTCCAAGGTCCAGGGCACAGGGAAGACGAAGAGAGAAGGGACGAAGGGGAGAAAAGGAAAAAATGACCCTCCGGTCCTATTTATGAGATACAACGCATGTGTCAGGCGCGCGAATCCAGGAACTGCAGATTTCGGAAGCCCAGCTGTCGCCTCGATTATTGCGAATCTATAAATGTTAATTTCATGATGACGTCACGCCGGTTTACAGCAGCCAAAGAAGATGACGACACAACGGTTCAACGATTACAAGAACATATTGAAGACAAAGATTTTTTGCTAAGGATTGACATGAACCCGTTCAAATCAATCTGGGGCCTAATGTTGGGGATATTACTGCGGGGCGTAAACCGGCCTGCCTGGGCCGGGTTAGCTTCGTCAGTACTTCAATGGTGTTAAAGCCCCAAGAGGCAGATAAGGGCCCAAGGCCTGTAGTCGGTTTAGAACTTGTAGCCGTAAACCGGCATGATGCATAAACTTGTATGATAAGTTAGGAGTAGAAGGAGACCAACCCGGATACATGTATGAACCGGTGATTGGGATTCCGTAGACCGACGGGCGTCACCCGTGTATATAAGGGGACGACCCGACAACGGTTTGAGACAGACAACCACAACTCGAGGTCTAGGCGAAGCTTGTTTGCTCCCAAGCCCTCGAAACCCCATCAATTCCATCACAACTAGACATAGGCTTTTACCTTCATCGAAGGGGCCGAACTAGTATAAACTCTCCGCGTCCTTGTGTCCGCTTTAACCCCTTCAAGCTAACCCGTTGCGATGGCTCCACGACTAAGTCCTTTCACTAGGGCATCTGCCATGACAAACCCATGACAGATCCCGAGCGCCGCCGCATCTCGCCCTCGCCGGCGACAAGCGCCGTCCCCGCCGCCGCCGGAGACCTCCAGCAGCCCAGGCGCGCCTCCCCTGCCCTCGTGCATCTCCTCCTCTCATCTGCTCTCTCTCTCGCTCGCTCTCTCTCTCCCTCACGCATCTCTCTCTCTGTACCAGGAGCTTCCATGGCCGCCCCGATCTACGTGCTCGCGCCGCCCCAAGTCGCCTCAACGTCGGGAATGGGTTCCCCATGCCCGGATCCACCCATCCCTGGTCTACCCGACCCTCGCCGGAGTCCCACGCCATCACCCCGCCGGCGTTGACTTCCATGGCCGCAGTTCTGTACGAGAGAAGGAGCCACCCTCGACCTGCAAGTTCTTTTTGCGAGGTGAAAAAAAAACTGCCAAGTCCCTGAGTTTCAAACTTCATGTGTGCATGTTTGACCCATCATAACTTCATGCTCGGTTCCCCGTTTTGTGCATATGATATGAAGAAATGTTCACCATGAGATGCTTTACATTTTGTTACATTGTGCTATGTCCATTTGAGTCCATCTTGATGCCCTAATAGTCGTTGCAAGAGTGCTATATAATGTTGTCTGCTAACATAACTTGCTCATTTTTCATTTTTCTATCTTTTTGTGTGATTTTCTTTTGAGTATGAAGTCTACATGTGTTTTGATATATGCCATGTCATATTTGCTATGGTGCAACCCATTTTTCATGATATTCCATGTGTTGTTTGTTACAAGCTTGCAAAGTAACCTCCGTGATGTTGCTGATTTCAGAGACTTAGAATTGCACCAAGGCTTGCTATGCTAATATTTTTATGCCATGTATTCATGTTGCTACAGTGAGATACATGCCTCTTTTGAGTATGATCATTAAGGATGTTTTGTTCATATGGTTATGCTCTATCCACCCATGTCTTTGTTTGCATTTATAGAGTGCTATAACATGTCTTAATCTTACTCTACTTTTACTATAAAATGTTCCTGGCAGATTGTTTACATGTTATTCATTTTTGCCATGGTTGTTGTTAGTGATCCATGCATGCTATGAACTTGTTCTTTCCATTTTAGCTTCTTGAACATGTCTTCTTCCTGTTTCTATGCTTATATTTTCATGTAATGCCTAGTGTTGAGTTAATCAAGCTCACCAACATGCCTACTTATCGTTATTTATGCCATGCTCTGTTTTTCTGCTAAGTCTGAAATCTGTAACGTAACTTGCTATGTTTACATGGATCCAACATATATTTTGTTCCTTTTTGGCTCATGGTCAGTATGGGACTTTTGTTATATAATAGGTAGATTTATGACATGCCTTTTTTTGCCATGATCTGTTCTTTAGCATGTTGTTTGATAACTCTAAACATTGCAACCTGATATTATTTCTGCCATGTCCTGTGAATTCCACTAAGTCTGTGAACCTGTTATTATTTGCAATATTGCCATGTCCTTTTGAGCATGTTCTACTAGTTTCTGGAGATTGCTCAGTGTTCATGTTTTGTCATGCTTTACCTGTACATCATGTCCATGCCTTTTTTTTCATGTTGAGATCCTGTAGCATGTCGTTTTGATGCTTATAAGATGCCTAGTTGCTGTTTTGGACAGCATGCCCTTTATACTTGTATGGTGTGTATGTGTTGAACCGTTGCTCCATTTTGAGTGTGCTCTATATGAAACTTGCTTAGTTTTGCATGTAGCTTCATGTTACCTTGTTGCATCCATGTTTGGAGTGTGTTGCTTGATGTTTGAATGCATTTTGCATCAATGCCATGTTTAACTTGTTTTGCTCATATCTTCTAGGCCGTAACTCCGAATCTAATGAACTTTATATGTAACTTGTCTAGAATTTCGTGTAGATCATCTTGGTGCATCTTAACTTGCTGTTTAACAACTTGAATATAAGGTTTATTCAGATCTGGACCAATTTCGAAATTTGCATATGAGGACTTACCGGAATTGCTATATGTTGGTTCCGGCCTCATTTAAACTTGCTTTGATGTGTTGTACTTGTATGCATCATATCTTGCCATGCGTAGCCTCATTTAGCCTTGTCATGCATCATACTTGGTTGAGAATCATGCCTTGTTCATGTGTGGTGTGTTTACTGTGTTGTGTGCTTCTTCTCGATAGTTCCCGTTTCGTTGCGATCGTGAGGATTCGTTCGTCTTCGCTTGGTTCGTCTCCGTGGCTTCATCTTCTTCATGGACTCGTTCTTCTTCCTTGCGGGATTTCAGGCAAGATGACCTTCACCTTAGATCTCATTACTATCATTGCTATGCTAGTTCCTTCGTTCTATCGCTATGCTGCTTTACCTACTGTGACGCCCGGATAATTAAGCTACAATAATTCTCTGCTAATGATGCCACGTCACTTCAATTGCTATCGCTAATCTCGTGTTAGTTCGAAAGCGATTCAAATTCAAATTCAATTAAAGGCAATTAATAAAAGTTTTCAAGCAATAAAACCAAAATGTTCAAGGTGGGTCAGATAAATCATGTATAAATACGATGAAGAAACCAAACCTTGATAAAATGTCTAAGGGCTCTAAACTAATGAAAACAGTAGTAAAAACAATTAAACAAATACCTATTGGGTTTTATAAAATATTAAAAATATTTTATTATGCGTTAAGAATTGATGTGACAACAGTTTGTTTATAAATACTACTTTAGGTACTAGCGGTGATTTTTGTAAAAACCAAAGATTAAAAGAAACTAGAAACAAAACAGAAAAGAAAATAAATAAAAAGAAAAGGTCTAAACAAAAAAAAACAAAACAACAAAAAAAAGAAAGCAAGTCCCCCCCCCACTGGGCCTCGGCCCAGCTTGCCTATGGAAAGCCAGGCCGGCCCAGCCGGCCTCCCCTTAACCCCCACCCCGACCGGAACCCTAGCCCGGTCCGCCCCCACTTCCCCGCGATTCCCCCCTCACTCCTCCCACTCCCCCTCGATCTAGATCGGGGATCCACCCCGACGACCACACCTCGCGCCTCCGACGACTGCGCCTCGCGCCCCGACGTCGGCGCCCGTCCCCGATGCCGCCTCGTCCCCTCTTCGTCGTCGCCTCCTCATCCTCCTCCCCGCCGGAACCGCCCCACGCCCGCGCCGCTCGTTCCTCGCCGCTCGACGACGTCCATCGCCGACGCACCTCGCCGGACTGCCCCTCCCCGATGGTCTGCCTCCTCTCCGTCGCGCCGTCGCCGTCGTCCCCGTCTACCTCCCCACGCCCCGCTGCCCAATCCCTACGACCGCGCTGAGGCCTCGACCTCACCTTCTCTACTCCCTGCGCACCTGGCAGTCGCGCGGCCACCGCCCGCGCTGTCGCGCTCCGCTGCGCATCCACCGGTCTGCCTAGCGCGGCCGTGCCTCGGCCTTCGCGTTCGCCCCCTGTCCCACCCGCGGACCCTGACCCATTCAGCCGCACCGGCCTTTGCAGGCGCCCCCGCGAGGCCACGACCTCGCCTCGTGCACCCACGGCTCCGCCTCCTGACGTCGTCACTAGCCATCGCCGACGTCGGCCGCCCGCACATAGGCGCCCCGACGTGCCCCTGCATTCGGGCGGCGCCCGCGCCCTGTGCTCGTTCGCCCGCAACTGCACCTCTCCGCGCCGGCTTCCTTCGCCAGAGATGGCCGGCCGGCGAGCCCCGCCGTGGCCATCGGCACGCTATGGCGCCCGTGCCCCTCCACCCCCGCTGCGGCCTGGTCCGCCCCCTCGTTCGGGTGACGCCCCGTTAACCACCACCCATGCGTCCGCTAAGGCCCTGGCCCTATGACAGTGGGGCCCCGCGCCTAGAACGTAAAAAAGAAAAGAAATTAAATTAAATAAATAACCAGTAAATAAAAATGTTAATTAATTAATTAACTAAATTAATTAATTAACTTAATAAATCGTGTTTAATTAAACTAATTAAACATTAGGTACCTAATTAACCAATTAAACTGGTTAATAGGTTAATTAGGTTATTGTACCTATGACATGTGGGACCCACTATCAGATTGACCCATTCAACACCTGTTGACTGCTGACGTCAGCACGACTTCATGCTGATGTCATAATTCCATTTTGGATTAAATTAAATAATTAATTAAATTCCAGAAATTTATAAAATCTTTAGAAAATCATATCTTTGAATCCGTAACTCGGATTAAATTATTTGCAACATGAAAGTTGCTCAGAACGACGAGACGAATCTGGATACGCATCCCATTCGTCCGCCACACATCCCTAGCATAGCAAACACGCAACTTTCCCCCTCTGGCTCCTCCGCTCGAAAACGCGAAACAACGGGGATATTTTCCCGGATGTTTCCCCCCTTCACCGGTATCACCTCTTACCGTGTTAGAACACGTCTAGCTCTGCCTCTTGTCATGTTATGTACTTGTTTGCTATGTATTTACTATTTCTTCCCTCTCTTCTCTTCGGTAGACCCCGTGACGATGCTGATGCCCCTGTGGTCGACTACGTCACCGACGACCCCCTCCTTCTTGTCTGAGCAAACAGGCAAGCCCCCCCCTTGATCACCAGATATCGCCTACTCTACTCTATACTGCTTGCATTAGAGTAGTGTAGCATGTTACTACTTTCCGTTATTCCAATCCTGATGCATAGCCTGTCCTTGTTACAACTGTTGTTACCTTTACCTGCAATCCTACCTGCTTAGTATAGGATGCTAGTTTACCATCAGTGGCCCTACATTCTTGTCCGTCTGTTGTGCTATACTATCGGGCCGTGATCACTCGGGAGGTGATCACGGGTATATACTATACTTTATACATGATACATGTGGTGAACAAAGATGGGTCGGCTCGTAGGAGTACCCGCGAGTGGATCTTTGAGGCGGAGCGACAGGGCAGGATGAGACCACTTGGGAGATAGGTGGGCCCGGCCCTGGTCGGCGTTCGCGGATACTTAACATGCTTAACGAGATCTTGGTATTTGATCTGAGTCTGGCCATTTGTTCTATACGCACTAACCAACTACGTGGGAAAGATATGGGCACTCGACGTCGTGGTATCAGCCGAAGCACTTCGTGACGTCAGCGACTGAGCGGCGCGCGCTGGATTGGACTGGAACGCCACTAGGCTAGGTCTGCTTCCGGCCGCCCACGCAACATGCAGGTGTGCTCAGGGCGATGGGCCCAGACCCCTGCGCGCTTAGGTTTAGACCGGCGTGCTGACCTCTCTGTTGTGCCTAGGTGGGGCTGCGACGTGTTGATCTTCCGAGGCCGAGCATGACCCAGAAAAGTGTGTCCGGCCAAATGGGATCAAGCGTGTTGGGTTATGTGGTGCACCCCTGCAGGGAAGTTAATCTATTCGAATAGCCGTGTCCCTCGGTAAAAGGACGACCCGGAGTTGTACCTTGACCTTATGACAACTAGAACCGGATACTTAATAAAACACACCCTTCCAAGTGCCAGATACAACCCGGTGATCGCTCTCTAAGAGGGCATCGAGGAGGGGATTGCCGGGTAGGATTATGCTATGCGATGCTACTTGGAGGACTCCAGTCTACTCTCTTCTATATGCTGCAAGACGGAGGCTGCCAGAAGCGTAGTCTTCGACAGGATTAGATATCCCCCTCGTATTCTGGCATTCTGCAGTTCAGTCCACTGATATGGCCCCTTACACATATATCCATGCATATGTAGTGTAGCTCCTTGCTTGCGAGTACTTTGGATGAGTACTCACGGTTGCCTTGTTTCCCCCTTTTCCCCATCTCTCTACCCGATTGCTGCAACCAGAAGATGGAGCCCAGGATCCAAACGCCACCATCGACGACGACTCCTACTACACTGGAGGTGCCTACTACTACGTCCAGCCCGCTGACGACGACCAGGAGTAGTTAGGAGGATCCCAGGCAGGAGGTCTGCGCCTCGTTCGATCTGTATCCCTGTTTGTGCTAGCCTTCTTAAGGCAAACTTGTTTAACTTATGTCTGTACTCAGATATTGTTGCTTCCGCTGACTCGTCTATGATCGAGCACTTGTATTTCGAGCCCTCGAGGCCCCTGGCTTGTATTATGATGCTTGTATGACTTATTTTATTTGTAGAGTTGTGTTGTGATATCTTCCCGTGAGTCCCTGATCTTGATCGTACACATTTGCGTGCATGATTAGTGTACGATTGAATCGGGGGCGTCACAAGTTGGTATCAGAGCCAACTGCCTGTAGGAATCCCCCTTCCAAACTCCTTGGCCGAAGTTGAGTCTAGTCGGTGAAAACTATTTTACTAACATGGCTGTGCGGCCCATGGGCCCACGTCGCCATTGGGTGGTATTAGGATCTTTTATTCCTCGACCTATACTCTGGGATTCTGATCTCTCTTCTATTCGGGTTAAATGATTTTGCTAACTCTGACTCTAGGTTCTCGTAACCACTTCCACCCGGAGAGCCCCTTATTACAGATGATCACCTGCGGCACCAGAAGTTTCCGAAGATACTATTCGATGTTCTACCGAGAACTTGTGCTCATCGCTTTTGCAATTCCCCTTCCACCGTCAACCCTTATGGATAGGTACATGCCCTTTCCATTCTTACATTCATCCCCAGTTGGTCTTGTAATTACAAGATACCCTGAAATCCTCTTTATTGTTCAGAGAATATTTAGTGCCTACTGCCTTGCAGTTCCTTTCCACCTAAATACCCCTACGGATAATTTCTTGCCCTTATCGAGTATCCGCTCATCCCCAGTTGTTCAGGTGTTTCACAAAAGTCTTCGAAATACTATTCGATCCTCCAAAATCCTTAGCAGCTTATTGCTCTGCAAACACCTATCTACTTGCATTATGGATGCTTCCCATATGACTGCCAATATCCATTAGTCTCCTTTTGGACACTGTCATCTTGAACCTATTGATTCAACATGAGTGCGAGTGCACACAATCATCGGTTGGTCCTTTTAAATTATCTTTCCGGCTCAGATGCCCTTTTGAACATGAGCTGGTTCTCGACCAAACAAATTGCCTTCGATTGTGCCCTAAGTCTACTCAACTTATCCATCCTTACTCAGAGCGTTTGCTTCTGAGCCCTTAATTTAGAAATCATAATTCCTTTGCATTTAAGCTTTGAATTATTCAGATGATTCCATAACCTGTTGCATTTGCATTCCTTCCTCTTTTGGTTGAGTATCGATACTCACATCAGATCCTTTGTGGACCATCAAGTCCTTTGTTGGATTGTTATCCGACAGTGTCCTTCACATTTAATCACTTTGGAAGTTATTTCCCTGATACATAATTCCATTAGCAAATCCTATTCTCTGATTTGGCCAACCATGCTCTACTTTCGAGGTGGTGGTATTTACTATTCATGCTTGTGGTATATGTTTCCACGATACCCTGACGGGTTGAACCTATACCTTCTCTAAAAACCGTGTGAACCCGAAGGTTTTCATGAGTCATACTCTTCTGGTATTTTGCCAAATAAAATTTCAACACTACAACTTCTTCGAAAATGAGAAGTGAATGAAAGGTTATGCATTGGAGAAGTGGGAGTCGACCTTGAACTTTGTGTTCATGCCCATGGACACGATGTAGATCCTATCACGGAAACTTCTTGTAATAAAAACTATTTCCTTGATAAATATCATCTGGTATATGTGAATTGATGCTTTGCAACCGTGGTTCTGACCATGATTGTTCTCCTTTGATTCTATTTCTCGGACAATTTAAAGTACTTGCCTTCTGCAGATCAGTACGCCTGCCCAACCTTTATTTTGTTCTACCTTCGAGTATTACCCCCTGGTATCTCGAGGATAGCAACCCATTGCACTTCATCTTATGAATTTCTGATGAAGTAATTCCTTCCCCTGTCATAGTCACTCCACGGGTTCTGGGTTGTTGTCGACCAAGAACACCGATTTGGAGAATTGAATCAACACTGAGATTCAACACTCCCAATACTTTTTTGTTGAGTGGTTTAATACTCCATCATGTCATTCCTACCCTGATCAGCTACATCATTATCGTGCTAATTTTAACTGTGCTACCTGGTCCTTAATCCCGGAGCACAACCTTCGATGATGAGCTAAGCTTACGTTGACTTCCTCGTCTTATCGTCCCACCATGAACAACAAGCTTGATTTCGAGTTTGTGTTGTACTCGTGGTTCAAATAACCGTTTGCTTCCTCATTCCTTTGACTTGATGTCATCGCCGACCGATTACGTCTCCATGAAACCTCTCGACAAAATTTGTCATGATCATGATCAACATTCTGAGTTCCTCCAGGATATCAATTGAATTCATGATGAGAAATACCATCCTTGCCCCTCGATGATTTCTGTTATCATCGGCAACATTCTTACTTTCCCTTCAACACAAACTTGTTCATGTTTTGTGTTGTACCTTGAGATCCTTGCTATCCAACTTATGTTATGTTCTACCTTGGAGTATTGCTATCTTTTATGTCAAGAATGTCATGGGAAATTCTCCACCCTTAAGAATTCTTGATACAAGTGATACTTATTAACATCACCATTCTTTTCTTGGTCCCCATGTTGTTTCTAACCGGAATACCGACAAATGGTCTGTGATGTGTAAATTCTAAACTTCTGGCAACCCTATTGCTTTGAAGTTATTGGTCTATAGTTTCTTTCTACGTCTATGGCCTATTGAATCATCATTCGAACATTGATCGTGCTACCTAGCCCATATTTCGGGTGCACATTTCAACCAATGTTTAACTGTGTATGTTTCCTCGAGCATACATCATTAAGTCATTTGATCTAGCTAATGTTATCTCCTTGTTCACATAATTGTGGAAATCCATGTTTTGGAAATCTCGATGAGTTGTCGCTGAGTCCATCAGCCACCTCCTCATCCTCTTCTTAGATTAATGATGAACCCTTGTCTAGAACTCGCTTCCATAGTTCATTTCCCGAGAATCATATAATGTCATCTCGTTGATTGTGTTGCACGTCTTCTTCTCGGGCATCCCGAGTCTGAGGTATCCCGACACCAATTAGATCTAAACCTCAATCAGATATGATGGTTGGGACATATTTTCAAGAGTTATAACATTGGTCCCTATATGCCCCGGTAAGGTGATGTCATGCCTAGCACGTCTGACCAGGGGACCTAGTGTTATAGTTTCCGTTTTAACAAGGATAGTCATTTTCCATGAGGAAATGGAATGCCTTGTTTAATAAGTTCATCCTGATGGATCCATTGTGTATCCCAAGTCCGATTTTTGCTTGAAGACCATGTCAATGCTATCCCGAAGCATGTCTGTGGTACTTCGATTTTCAATAAGAGCATTTGAAGCACGATGCTAAATTCTCTCTATCAATTATCCAAACACCGTTGTATGGGTAATGTCATGAAATTTCTCTCCCCTACCTAAGGAGTTTTCTACATAATATCCTATCATGGATATCATGCTCTGCCTATCATTGGGAACGATATACCCCTGAAATATCTGATATTCATATTTTCCTTTACATTATTTGGTTTAACCTTTCTGGTGATCATTATGGTCTAAGCAGTATTAATTCCCTGCTTATGTAAACCCCTCGGTGTACAATTCTGCCAGTAAGACCCTGTTACTTTTGTTGATGACATCCCGGTAACCACCGATGGACGGGAACTTTGCCTATTGGTCCGCCTCGTTCAACGACCAGGAAAATGGTTCTCTTCTTCCCTTGCCCTTGGTACCAACGTTGTTGCCGACATAGCTGACAAGCTATTCACTGACATGCCTCCCTGTCGCGGCTGTGCAAGATGTCACCACCCTTCCTACTTTCAACCCACATGGTGGGCCCATAACCCACAGGTCCACTGGATCGAAACCTGACTCTTCTTTATAACCCGGATTCTAATGTATCATTTGCACGTGGCTTCGTATGTGATTCGCGAGCTGAATGCTATACCATTATTCATCCTGGAATCAGACACCATGTTATTCTCGTTGTTCAAAACCCCATTCCAGCTTTTGTCTAGTCATCGAATGATTGCCTACCCGTTAGAAATTTTGGTACCATCTTATATTGCAATCAACGAATTCACTGAAATACAACTCGTGGGGTACCTTGTGTATTTCCCATTGAGTTCACCGTCAGAAGCTCAGCTTTGTGGAGATGCGTTCTTCCGGAGTTTTTCCCCTTGGTCGCGTTCGTAGGACGATGGAGATCCCGAAGAAAGGATGACAAATTGATCATGGTGACTTGAAGTAGAGAAAGGAGGACATCAACGAAAGGGATCAACCTCTTCGAAAGGGCAGCCAAGACCGAGAAGACTCGTTAGATTTTTCGCTACCAACACCTTTCCCCCTTACTCCACCGCTTAAATCTCGGGACGAGATTTCTTGTAGTGGGGGAGAATTGTGACGCCCGGATAATTAAGCTACAGTAATTCTCTGCTAATGATGCCACGTCACTTCAATTGCTATCGCTAATCTCGTGTTAGTTCGAAACCGATTCAAATTCAAATTCAATTAAAGGCAATTAATAAAAGTTTTCAAGCAATAAAACCAAAATGTTCAAGGTGGGTCAGATAAATCATGTATAAATACGATGAAGAAACCAAACCTTGATAAAATTTCTAAGGGCTCTAAACTAATGAAAACAGTAGTAAAAACAATTAAACAAATACCTATTGGATTTTATAAAATGTTAAAAATATTTTATTA
This sequence comes from Aegilops umbellulata, assembly GCA_032464435.1. Classification (NCBI taxonomy): domain Eukaryota; kingdom Viridiplantae; phylum Streptophyta; class Magnoliopsida; order Poales; family Poaceae; genus Aegilops; species Aegilops umbellulata. Next base: position 641,136,126 of record CP136060.1, on the reverse strand, counting down.
TGGGTTAAGAATTGATGTGACAGCAGTTTGTTTATAAATACTACTTTAGGTACTAGCGGTGATTTAAAAACTAAAGATTAAAAGAAACTAGAAACAAAACAGAAAAGAAAATAAATAAAAAGAAAAGGTCTAAACAAAAAACAAAACAACAAAAAAAAGAAAGCAAGTCCCCCCCCCCCCGCTGGGCCTCGGCCCAGCTAGCCTATAGTCCGCCAGGCCGGCCCTGCCGGCCTCCCCTTAACCCCCACCCGACCGGAACCCTAGCCCGGTCCGCCCCCACTTCCCCACGATTCCCCCCTCATTCCTCCCACTCCCCCTCGATCTAGATCGGGGATCCACCCCGACGACCACACCTCGCGCCTCGCGCCCCGACATCGGCGCCCGTCCCCGATGCCTCCTCGTACCCTCTTCGTCGTCGCCTCCTCATCCTCCTCCCCGCAGGAACCGTCCCACGCCCGCGCCGCTCGTTCCTTGCCACTCGACGACGTCCATCACCGAGGCACCTCGCCGGACTGCCCCTCCCCGATGGTCTGCCTCCTCTCCGTCGCGCCGTCGCCGTCGTCCCTGTCTACCTCCCCACGCCCCGCTGCCCAATCCCTACGACCGCGGTGAGGCCTCAACCTCACCTTCTCTACTCCCTGCGCACCTGGCAGTCGCGCGGCCACCGCCCGCGCTGTCGCGCTCCGCCGCGCATCCACCGGTCTGCCTAGCGCGGCCGTGCCTCGGCCTCCCCGTTCGCCCCTTGTCCCGCCCGCGGATCCTGACCCATTCAGCCGTACCGGCCTTTGCCGGCGCCCTCGCGAGGCCACGACCTCGCCTCGTGCACCCACGGCTCCGCCTCCTGACGTCGTCACTGGCCATCGCCAATGTCGGCCGCCCGCACATCGGCACCCCGACGCGCCCCTGCATTCGGGCGACGCCCGCGCCCTGTGCCCGTTCGCCCGCAAGTGCACCTCTCCGCGCCGGCTTCCTTCGCCGGAGATGGCCGGCCGGCGAGCCCCACCGTGGCCGTCGGCGCGCTATGGCGCCCGTGCCCCTCCACCCCCGCTGCGGCCCGGTCCGCCCCCTCATTCGGGCGCCGCCCCGTTAACCACCACCCATGCGCCCGCTAAGGCCCTGGCCCTATGACAGTGGGGCCCTGCGCCTATAACGTTAAAAAAAAGAAAATAAATTAAATTAAATAAGTAATCAGTAAATAAAAATCTTAATTAATTAATTAACTAAATTAATTAATTAACTTAATAAATCCTGTTTAATTAAACTAATTAAACATTATGTACCTAATTAACTAATTAAACTGGTTAATAGGTTAATTAGGTTATTGTACCTATGACATGTGGGACCCACTGTCAGATTGACCCATTCAACACCTGTTGATTGCTGACGTCAGCATGACATCATGCTGATGTCATAATTCCATTTCGGATTAAATTAAATAACTAATTAAATTCTAGAAATTTTTTTAAAATCTTTAGAAAATCATATCTTTTAATCCGTAACTCGGATTAAATTATTTTCAACATGAAAGTTGCTCAGAACGACGAGACGAAGCCGGATACGCATCCCGTTCGTCCGCCACACATTTATAGCATAGCAAACATGCAACTTTCCCCCTCCGGCTCGTCCGCCCGAAAACGCGAAACAACGGGGATATTTTCCCGGATGTTTCCCCCCTTCACCGGTATCACCTCGTACCGCGTTAGAACACGTCTAGCTCTCCCTGTTGTCATGTTATGTACTTGTTTGCTATGTATTTACTATTTCTTCCCCCTCTTCTCTTTGGTAGACCCCGTGACGATGCTGATGCCCCAGTGGTCGACTACGTCACCGACGACCCCCTCCTTCTTGTCTGAGCAACCAGGCAAGCCCCCCCCCTTGATCACCAGATATCGCCTACTCTACTCTATACTGCTTGCATTAGAGTAGTGTAACATGTTACTGCTTTCCGTTATTCCTATCATGATCCATAGCCTGTCCTTGTTACTACTGTTGTTACCTATACCTACAATCCTACCTGCTTAGTATAGGATGCTAGTTTCCCATCAGTGGCCCTACATTCTTGTCCGTCTGCTGTGCTATACTATCGGGCCGTGATCACTCGGGAGGTGATCACGGGTATATACTATACTTTATACATGATACATGTGGTGAACAAAGACGGGTCGACTCGTAGGAGTACCCGCGAGTGGATCTTTGAGGCGGAGCGACAGGGCAGGATGAGACCACCTGGGAGAGAGATGGGCCTGGCCCTGGTCGGTGTTCGCGGATACTTAACATGCTTAATGAGATCTTGGTATTTGATCTGAGTCTGGCCATTTGGTCTATACACACTAACCAACTACGTGGGAAAGATATGGGCACTCGACGTCGTGGTATCAGCCGAAGCACTTCGTGACGTCAGCGACTGAGCGGCGCGCGCCGGATTGGACTGGAACGCCACTAGGCTAGGTCTGCTTCCGGCCGCCCACGCAACGTGCAGGTGTGCTCAGGGCGATGGGCCATGACCCCTGCGCGCTTAGGTTTAGACCGGCGTGCTGACCTCTCTGTTGTGCCTAGGTGGGGCTGCGACGTGTTGATCTTCCGAGGTCGGGCATGACCCAGGAAAGTGTGTCCGGCCAAATGGGATCAAGCGTGTTGGGTTATGTGGTGCACCCCTGCAGGGAAGTTAATCTATTCGAATAGCCGTGTCCCTCGGTAAAAGGACGACCCGGAGTTGTACCTTGACCTTATGACAACTAGAACCGGATACTTAATAAAACACACCCTTCCAAGTGCCAGATACAACCCGGTGATCGCTCTCTAAGAGGGCATCGAGGAGGGGATTGCCGGGTAGGATTATGCTATGCGATGCTACTTGGAGGACTCCAGTCTACTCTCTTCTATATGCTGCAAGACGGAGGCTGCCAGAAGCGTAGTCTTCGACAGGATTAGATATCCCCCTCGTATTCTGGCATTCTGCAGTTCAGTCCACTGATATGGCCCCTTACACATATATCCATGCATATGTAGTGTAGCTCCTTGCTTGCGAGTACTTTGGATGAGTACTCACGGTTGCCTTGTTTCCCCCTTTTCCCCATCTCTCTACCCGATTGCTGCAACCAGAAGATGGAGCCCAGGATCCAAACGCCACCATCGACGACGACTCCTACTACACTGGAGGTGCCTACTACTACGTCCAGCCCGCTGACGACGACCAGGAGTAGTTAGGAGGATCCCAGGCAGGAGGTCTGCGCCTCGTTCGATCTGTATCCCTGTTTGTGCTAGCCTTCTTAAGGCAAACGTGTTTAACTTATGTCTGTACTCAGATATTGTTGCTTCCGCTGACTCGTCTATGATCGAGCACTTGTATTTCGAGCCCTCGAGGCCCCTGGCTTGTATTATGATGCTTGTATGACTTATTTTATTTGTAGAGTTGTGTTGTGATATCTTCCCGTGAGTCCCTGATCTTGATCGTACACATTTGCGTGCATGATTAGTGTACGATTGAATCGGGGGCGTCACACCTACCACATGCTTATCAAGCCTCCCAAATTGCCATGAAACTCTAACCTTTGTTGCCCTTCCTAGCAAACCATTGATTGACTATGTTACCGCTTTTGCTCAGCCCCTCTTATAGCGTTGCTAGTTGCAGGTGAAGATGAAGATTGCTCCATGTTGGATTTTGTTTATGTTTATGTTGGCATATCACAGTATCTCTTATATTATTAATGCATCTATATACTTGGTAAAGGGTGGAAGGCTCGGCCTTATGCCTGGTGTTTTGTTCCACTCTTGCCGCCCTAGTTTCCGCCATATCGGCATCATGTTCCCGGTTGGGTGATTTATGGGACCCCCTTGACAGTTCGCTTTGAATAAAACTCCTCCAGCAAGGCCCAACCTTGGTTTTACATTTGCCTCGCCTAGCCCTTTTTCCCTTGGGAGTCGCGCTCTCGAGGGTCATCTTATTTTACCCCCCGGGCCAGTGCTCGTCGTGAGTGCTGGTCCAAACTGTCAGCCGCCGGTGGCCACTAGGGGCAACTCTGGGTTCACCCACCGGAAGTTTGGACAATCCGATGTGCCCTGAGAACGAGATATGTGCAGCTCCTATCAGAATTTGTCGGCACATCCGGACAGCTTTGCTGGTCTTGTTTTAGCATTATCGAAATGTCTTGTAAACGGGATTCCGAGACTGTTCGGATCTTCCGGGGAGAAGGAATATCCTTCGTTGATCGCGAGAGCTTATCATGGGCTAAGTTGGGACACCCCTGCAGGGTTTGAACTTTCGAAAGCCGTGCCCGCGGTTATGTGGCAGATGGGAATTTGTTGATATCCGGTTGTAGTAAACTCGAAGTAAACTCTTCTGAAATACACCAACCGTGTGCGTAACCGTGAGTGTCTCTTTTCGGGGTTGATCGAGAGGAGAACATGGTTTCTGGGTTATGTCTGACGTAAGTAGGAGTTCAGGATCACTTCCTGAACATTACTAGTTGACGACCGCTTGCTTTGCTTCTCTCCTCGCTCTTATTTGCGTAAGTTAGCCACCATGCATTGCTTAGTCGCTGCTGCAACCTCACCACCTTACCCCTTCCTTACCCGTTAAGCTTTGCTAGTCTTGATACCCATGGTAATGGGATTGCTGAGTCCTCGTGGCTCACAGATTACTACACCACCAGTTGCAGGTACAGGTTATGCGATGATCATGACGTGAGAGCGATGTTTAGTTGTGTTGGAGTTCTTCTTCTTCTTCGTCGATCTTGGGATAGGTTCCAGGTCGGCAGCCTGGGCTAGCAGGGTGGATATTGTTTGAGTTTCTGTTTATGTTTCATCCGTAGTCGGATGTTGATCTTGTATATGATGTATTGTTGTATTCATGTGAGATTGTATGTCTTGGTTGTATCCCCACTATTATGTAATGTTGATGTAATGATATCCACCTTGCAAAAGCGTCTTCAAGATGCACTTCTATCCTTGGTGGGACCTTCGAGTTCCTTTAGGATAGGGTCGCATCTTGGGCGTGACAAGTTGGTATCAGAGCCTCGACCGACCTTAGGAGCCCCCCTTGATTAATCGTGTAGTTTGGCCGATGTTGAGTCTAGAAAAAAAAATCTTTTTCGGAGTCTAGTTATATCGGAGAGTAGGATTTCCTTTACTCCTCTGCCCCTTCGTCGCTCTGGTGAGAAATATTGACATAGGTGTTTTGAACTACTCCTCTTCCCCTTCAAATTTTTCTTTAGGATCACGCGGTTAGTTTTCGTTCGTTGTCCTTCCTCTTTTATCCGGTGCAGCTCTCGTCAAGTCGACTCTAACCTATTTATCTCTCACGAGATCAATACTCAGTTCTTTTCAATCGACGTTGCCTTCCCCATCCGAAGTTGTCCTTGTTTTTTCCCACCCGCCCACCCTTCTTCTTCTCGGAACCGGAGTCCGTAATCGAGTATCCATCCTACTCGTGCTAAGCCTTTGCATTCTCTCCTCAATTATTTCAACCAGTGCTTTCTCTTCAAGTTGTTCGTCTGTTCCCCGTTCCAAGTTGCCTTTGTCTTTTTTTCGCCCTCCCACCCATTTTTATTCCGGAGTCTGAGCCTTTATTCGAGCAATCAATTTCATTCGTGCGGAGTATCTTCAGTCTTTCCTCAGTTGTCTCAACCGGTGAATTCTCGCCTAGTTAATCATTGTTCGTCGCATTTTCTTTCCGGTGGATCCAAATTCAAGTTTTTTCATCGTCGATCGTGTTCTTTCCCTCAGCTCTAATATTTCCTTTGCTCGTTCGCCTCTCGTCATTCTATTATTCTGGAGTGCTGAAGACATCTCAGAAGATTCGTGTTTGCATTTAATTATTTCGAGGTTGTCACCTCATTCAAATATTTCAATCGTTCCGGTGCATCATCCCTCTCGTCAACAATCCTTTCCAACGGTGTTTTCTTTCAGTGGGCCCTAACCCACAGGTCTTTTCCCAGGATCTTACCTGACTCTTCTGATTTCCCGGAGTTATTCTCAAATCCTTTTTGAAGTTTGACGTAAGTATGAATTTCATCAGTCAGATGCTTTTCCAAGATCGATTTCAAATCATTTTCATGGTTGGCTCAACCTCTTTGTTTTTCATTCCCCCAGAGTGTCTCAACAATTCAGGTGTTTCTCGTCGTCATTCCCAACATTTGAAGACCAAACAAGAGTTTCTCTTAAATCTTGTATGTTCTCCCGGAGATTCATGGTGCTAGCTCGATGTTATCCTATCAAATTGTTTTTTCAATCGTGCAAATTCTTTTCAATCATTCGATGCATTTCAGGAGTTGCTTTCTCTCTCGATCATCCGGAGGTCATCTTTTTGGAATATTTCTTCGTTCGAAGTTTTCAGCTTTGTTCTCTCAATTACTCTATATTCATGCCTTTTCGGTCGTTCTTCATATTCTTCCGGTGCTTTGCTCGTTAATCAGTTCGCAATCTCTACGTTCTCTTCTCTTTAAATTCTCTCAAGTATCTTCGTGCTTTTCTAATTCTCCCGTTGATTCATTCTCTTTCATCAGTCATTTTTTAATTCTTACGGTGGTTCGTTCAAGATTATTTTTCCTTGATCATCATTTTAATTCATTCGTTCTTTTCAATCCTACCGGTGGTTCATGAAGACTTTCTCAAGTTTGCGATATGTCACTTCTCAATCCTTTTCAAGAAGAATAAGTGGTATGCAATCCATTGCTTCTCATCAATTTAATTGATGGAGGATAAGCATAACATAATTCTTATTATTCTTTCTTCAAGTTGATTTATCTCTTCTTTTCGAAGATTGTTCTTGATGAATAATCTCTTGGCTCTAAGTTGTTCATCTTTTCCCTCCTGGAGTTCCAAGCTTCTCGCTTGTCTCGACGCGAAGCCCCATCTAAATCATCGCAAAGGCTTAACCTTATTCTTTCCATCCCTCAATTCTATCTCATCATACTTTTGATACCGGAGTTCTTCACGGTGGTTCATCATGAGTTAATTCACTCTTCAAGTGTTCATCAAGATTCTTTTGGAGGAGCTCAGGAATCTTTTCTTCCTGCGTCTTGAAGTGCAAGTATTGCTCTGCATTCTTTTGAAGTGGAGTGTTGAATTTCTTCGTTCCTCTCAGCTATTCATTCTTTTCCGCTTGTGGTCGGTTATTACCTAATAATTTTGAGATGTTATCCATAAGTCCACAACAAGCAATTCTTTGTCATTGAATTTCCAACAACTCCGTTCAATCCGTTCTTCTAAAGTTGCTTTCTATTTCATTCGTGGTAGAAGATGTCGTCTTCTTCTCCGTTCTTTTCATTCCACTATTTCTATTCTTCCGGAGGCATTGTGTTGTTCCTCTCGTCAGGTGTCATTCCATCTTCACAAGTTCATGTTCTACTCTTTCCATATTTAGCCGGAGTCTGCCTAATTCTTTCGTTCTTTTCCTTTTCTAACCGGAGTGGTTTCAGAGTCCATCGGACCCATTGAGCTTTTGATTCTCATCATTCTCGTCGTTCCTCTTTCCAATCCAATGCTCTCGACTTTGTTCATCCTCTCTTTTTTGTTCTTATTTCACCTCAACCCTTTTCCCTTCTGTCTCGGTCCTAAGATCTCGGGACGAGATCTCTTGTTAGTGGAGGAGAGTTGTAACGCCCCGGATTCGATGCGCCAGGTGTCCGCCAGTTATTCGCCGTCATTGCCATGCCATGTGCTTGCGTGTTGCATTTTGCCATGTCATCATATGCATTTCATATCATGTCATCATGTGCATCTCATTTTGCATATGTGTTCGTTTCATGCATCCGAGCATTTTCCCCGTTGATCGTTTTGCAATCCGGCACTCCTACGTTCCCCGGCGCCCCCTTTTGCCTCTTTTCGTGTGCGGGTATTAAACGTTCTCGGATTGGACCGAGACTTGCCAAGCGGCCCTGTTACACCACCGGTAGACCGCCTGTCAAGTTCCGTGCCATTTGGAGTCCGTTTGATACTCCAACGGTTAACCGGGTAACCGTAAAGGCCTCTTTTGTGTGCAGCCCAACACCCCTCCAAAGTGGCCCAATAACCTATCCAAAACCCATCCATCCTCTCGATCGTTCGATCACGATCGCGTGGCCGAAAACCGCACTCCATTTGAAGTCTCCTAGGCCCAACTACCTATCCCCTCCGCTCCGGACCGTCCGATGACGATCGAACGGCTCCGAAACGGAGCAAAACCCCTAACCCTAGCCCCCTTTCTATATATAGACGCCTCCCCTGCCATTTTTGGCCTCCTACCTACCTCTCTTAAATTCCCGCAGCCAGTCGCCGCTCCCTCCTCGTTTTCAGCACCGGTGCCCTCCTCCGCCGCCAAGTGTCGCCGCTCCGTTCGCCGCGCCGCCGCCCTGCAGCCAACCAGGGGCAGCCATGCCGCCTCCACCGCGCCAGGTCCGCGAGGCCCATCTGCGGCCCGCCCCGGGCCCGATCCGGGCCGCACCTCCGCCGCCCGCTCTCCCGCTCGCCTCCCGGCCCCCGCAGCTCTGCTCGATGGGATCGAGAGAGATCCCGAGCGCCTCCGCATCTCGCCCTCGCCGGCGACAAGCGTCGTCCCCACCGCCGCCGGAGACCTCCAGCAGGCCAGGCGCGCCTCCCCTGCCCTCGTGCCTTTCCTCCTCTCATCTGCTCTCTCTCTCTCTCTCTCTCGCTCGCTCTCTCTCTCCCTCACGCATCTCTCTCTCTGTACCAGGAGCTTCCATGGCCACCCCGATCTACGTGCTCGCGCCGCCCCAAGTCGCCTCAACGTCGGGAATGGGTTCCCCATGGCCGGATCCACCCACCCCCGGCCTACCCGGCCCTCGCCGGAGTCCCACGCCATCACCCCGCCGGCGTTGACTTCCATGGCCGCAGTTCTGTACGAGAGAAGGAGCCACCCTCGACCTGCCAGTTTTTTTCGCGAGGTGAAAAAAACTGCCAAGTCCCTGAGTTTCAAACTTCATGTGTGCATGTTTGACCCATCATAACTTCATGCTCGGTTCTCCGTTTTGTGCATCTGATATGCCGAAATGTTCACTATAAGATGCTTTACATTTTGTCCCATTGTGCTATGTCCATTTGAGTCCATCTTGACGCCATAATGGTCGTTGCAAGAGTGCTATATAATGTTGTCTGTTGTAGTTTAACATAAATTGCTCATTTGTCATTTTTTTATCTTTTTGTGTGATTTTCTTTTGAGTATAAAGTCTACATGTGTTTTGATATATGCCATGTCATATTTGCTGTGGTGCAACCCATTCTTCATGATATGCCATGTGTAGTTTGTTACAAGCTTGCAAATTAGCCTCCGTGATGTTGCTGATTTCCGAGACTAATATTTTTATGCCATGTATTCATGTTGCTATAGTGAGATCCATGCCTCTTTTGAGTATGATCATTAAGGATGTTTCGTTCATATGGTTATGCTCTCTCCATCCATGCCTTTGTTTGCATTTATAGTGTGCTCTAACATGTCTTAATCTTACTCTACTTTTACTATAAAATGTTCCTGGTAGATTGTTTACATGTTATTCATTTTTGCCATGGTTGTTGTTAGTGATTCATGCATGCTATGAACTTGTTCTTGCCATTTTTAGCTTCTTGAACATGTCTTCTTGCTGTTGCTATGCTTATCTTGTCATGTAATGCCTCGTGTTGAGTGAATCAATCTCACCAACATGCCTACTTATCGTTGTTTATGCCATGCTCTGTTTTTCAGCTAAGTCTGAAATCTGTAACGAAACTTGCTATGTTTACATGGATGCCATCATATCTTCTGTTCCTTTTTAGCTCATGGTCAGTAAGGGACTTTTGTTATATGCAATCCGTAGATTTATGAAATGCCTTTTTTTGCCATGATCTGTTCTTTACAATGTTGTTTGATAGCTCTAAATATTGCAACCTGATGTTATTTCTGCCATGTCCTGTGAATTCCACCAAGTCTGTGAACCTGTTATTATTTGCAATATTGCCATGTCCTTTTGAGCATGTTCTAGTAGTTTCTGTAGATAGCTCAGTGTTCATGTATTGTCATTCTTTACCTTTAAATCATGTCCATGCCTTTTGTTTTCATGTTGAGATCCTGTAGCATGTTGTTTTGATGCTTGTAAGATGCCTAGTTGCTGTTTTGGACAGCATGCCCTTTATACTTGTATGGTGTGTATGTGTTGAACTGTTGCTCCATTTTGAGTGTGCTCTATATGAAACTTGCTTAGTTTTGCATGTAGCTTCATGTTACCTTGTTGCATCCATGTTTGGAGTGTGTTGCTTGATGTTTGAATGCATTTTGCATCAATGCCATGTTTAACTTGTTTTACTCATATCTTCTAGGCCGTAGCTCCGAATCTAATGAACTTTATATGTAACTTGTCTAGAATTTCGTGTAGATCATCTTGGTGCATCTTAACTTGCTGTTTAACAACTTGAACATAAGGTTTATTCAGATCTGGACCAATTTCTAAATTTGCATATGAGGACTTACCGGAATTGCTATATGTTGTTTCCGGCCTCATTTAAACTTGCTTTGATGTGTTGTTCTTGTATGCATCATATCTTGGCATGCGTAGCCTCATGTAGCCTTGTCATGCATCATACTTGGTTGAGAATCATGCCCTGTTCATGTGTGGTGTGTTTACCGTGTTGTGTGCTTCTTCTCGATAGTTCCCGTTTCGTTGCGATCGTGAGGATTCGTTCGTCTTCGCTTGGTTCGTCTCCGTGGCTTCATCTTCTTCATGGACTCGTTCTTCTTCCTTGCGGGATTTCAGGCAAGATGACCTTCACCTTGGATCTCATTACTATCATTGCTATGCTAGTTGCTTCGTTCTATCGCTATGCTGCGTTACCTACCACATGCTTATCAAGCCTCCCAAATTGCCATGAAACTCTAACCTTTGTTGCCCTTCCTAGCAAACCATTGATTGGCTATGTTACCGCTTTTGCTCAGCCCCTCTTATAGCGTTGCTAGTTGCAGGTGAAGATGAAGATTGCTCCATGTTGGATTATGTTTATGTTTATGTTGGGATATCACAATATCTCTTATATTATTAATGCATCTATATACTTGGTAAAGGGTGGAAGGATCGGCCTTATGCCTGGTGTTTTGTTCCACTCTTGCCGCCCTAGTTTCTGCCATATCGGCATTATGTTCCCGGATTTTGTGTCCCTAACGCGGTTGGGTGATTTATGGGACCCCCTTGACAGTTCGCTTTGAATAAAACTCCTCCAGCAAGGCCCAACCTTGGTTTTACATTTGCCTCGCCTAGCCCTTTTTCCCTTGGGAGTCGCGCTCTCGAGGGTCATCTTATTTTACCCCCCGGGGCCAGTGCTCGCCGTGAGTGCTGGTCCAAACTGTCAGCCGCCGGTGGCCACTAGGGGCAACTCTGGGTTCGCCTACCGGAAGTTTGGACAATCCGGTGTGCCCTGAGAACGAGATATGTGCAGCTCCTATCAGAATTTGTAGGCACATCCGGGCGGATTTGCTGGTCTTGTTTTACCATTGTCGAAATGTCTTGTAAACGGGATTCCGAGACTGTTCGGATCTTCCCGGGAGAAGGAATATCCTTCGTTGATCGCGAGAGCTTATCATGGGCTAAGTTGGGACACCCCTGCAGGGTTTGAACTTCCGAAAGCCGTGCCCGTGGTTATGTGGCAGATGGGAATTTGTTGATATCCGGTTGTAGTAAACTCGAAGTAAACTATTCTAAAATACACCAACCATGTGCGTAACCGTGAGTGTCTCTTTTCGGGGTTGATCGAGAGGAGAACACGGTTTCTGGGTTATGTCTGACGTAAGTAGGAGTTCAGGATCACTTCTTTATCATTACTAGTTGACGACCGCTTGCTTTGCTTCTCTCCTCGCTCTTATTTGCGTAAGTTAGCCAGCATGCATTGCTTAGTCGCTGCTGCAACCTCACCACCTTACCCCTTCCTTACCCGTTAAGCTTTGCTAGTCTTGATACCCATGGTAATGGGATTGCTGAGTCCTCGTGGCTCACAGATTACTACACCGCCAGTTGCAGGTACAGGTTATGCGATGATCATGACGTGAGAGCGATGTTTATTTGTGTTGGAGTTCTTCTTCTTCTTCGTCGATCTTGGGATAGGTTCCAGGTCGGCAGCCTGGGCTAGCAGGGTGGATATTGTTTGAGTTTCTGTTTATGTTTCATCAGTAGTCGGATGTTGATCTTGTATATGATGTATTGTTGTATTCATGTGACATTGTATGTCTTGGTTGTATCCCCACTATTATGTAATGTTGATGTAATGATATCCACCTTGAAAAAGCGTCTTCAAGATGCACTTCTATTCTTGGTGGGACCTTCGAGTTCCTTTAGGATAGGGTCGCATCTTGGGCGTGACAAGTTGGTATCAGAGCCTCGACCGACCTTAGGAGCCCCCCTTGATTAATCGTGTAGTTTGGCCGATGTTGAGTCTTGAAAAAAAAATCTTTCTCGGAGTCTAGTTATATCGGAGAGTAGGATTTTTTTTACTCCTCTGCCCCTTCGTCGCTCTGGTGAGAAATATTGACGTAGGTGTTTTGAACTACTCCTCTTCCCCTTCAAATTTTTCTTTAGGATCACGCGGTTAGTTTTCGTTCGTTGTCCTTCCTCTTTTATCCGGTGCAGCTCTCGTCAAGTTGACTCTAACCTATTTATCTCTCGCGAGATCAATACTCAGTTCTTTTCAATCGACGTTGCCTTCCCCATCCTAAGTTGTCCTTGTTTTTTTCCCACCCGCCCACCCTTCTTCTTCTCGGAACCGGAGTCCATAATCGAGTATCCATCCTACTCGTGCTAAGCCTTTGCATTCTCTCCTCAATTATTTCAACCGGTGCTTTCTCTTCAAGTTGTTCATCTGTTCCCCGTTCCAAGTTGCCTTTGTTTTTTTTCGCCCTCCCACCCATTTTTATTCCGGAGTCTGAGCCTTTATTCGAGCAATCAATTTCATTCGTGCGGAGTATCTTCAGTCTTTCCTCAGTTGTCTCAACCGGTGAATTCTCGCCTAGTTAATCATTGTTCGTCGCATTTTCTTTCCAGTGGATCCAAATTCAAGTTTTTTCATTGTCGATCGTATTCTTTCCCTCAGCTCTAATATTTCCTTTGCTCGTTCACCTCTCGTCATTCTATTATTCTGGAGTGCTGAAGACATCTCAGAAGATTCGTGTTTGCATTTAATTATTTCGAGGTTGTCACCTCATTCAAATATTTCAATCGTTCCGGTGCATCATCCCTCTCGTCAACAATCCTTTCCAACGGTGTTTTCTTTCAGTGGACCCTAACCCACAGGTCTTTTCCCAGGATCTTACCTGACTCTTCTGATTTCCTGGAGTTATTCTCAAATCCTTTTCGAAGTTTGACGTAAGTATGAATTTCATCAGTCAGATGCTTTTCCAAGATCGATTTCAAATCATTTTCATGGTTGGCTCAACCTCTTTGTTTTTCATTCCCCCAGAGTGTCTCAACAATTCAGGTGTTTCTCGTCATCATTCCCAACATTTGAAGACCAAACAAGAGTTTCTCTTAAATCTTGTTTGTTCTCCCCGAGATTCACGGTGCTAGCTCGATGTTATCCTATCAAATGTTTTTTTCAATCGTGCAAATTCTTTTCAATCATTCGATGCATTTCAGGAGTTGCTTTCTCTCTCGATCATCCGGAGGTCATCTTTTTGGAATATTTCTTCGTTCGAAGTTTCCATCTTTGTTCTCTCAATTACTCTATATTCATGCCTTTTCGGTCGTTCTTCATATTCTTCCGGTGCTTTGCTCTTTAATCAGTTCGCGATCTCTACATTCTCTTCTCTTTAAATTCTCTCAAGTATCTTCATGCTTTTCTAATTCTCCCGTTGATTCATTCTCTTTCATCAGTCATTTTTTAATTCTTACGGTGGTTCGTTCAAGATTCTTTTTCCTTGATCATCATTTTAATTCATTCGTTCTTTTCAATCCTACCGGTGGTTCATGAAGACTTTCTCAAGTTTGCGATATGTCACTTCTCAATCCTTTTCAAGAAGAATAAGTGGTATGCAATCCATTGCTTCTCATCAATTTAATTGATGGAGGATAAGCATAACATAATTCTTATTCTTCTTTCTTCAAGTTGATTTATCTCTTCTTTTCGAAGATTGTTCTTGATGAATAATCTCTTGGCTCTAAGTTGTTCATCTTTTCCCTCCTGGAGTTCCAAGCTTCTCGCTTGTCTCGACGCGAAGCCCCATCTAAATCATCGCAAAGGCTTAACCTTATTCTTTCCATCCCTCAATTCTATCTCATCATCCTTTTGTTACCGGAGTTCTTCACGGTGGTTCATCATGAGTTAATTCACTCTTCAAGTATTCATCACGATTCTTTTGGAGGAGCTCAAGAATCTTTTCTTCCTGCGTCTTGAAGTGCAAGTATTGCTCTGCATTCTTTTGAAGTGGAGTTTTGAATTTCTTCGTTCCTCTCAGCTATTCAATCTTTTCCTCTTGTGGTCGGTTATCACCTAATAATTTTGAGATGTTATCCATAAGTCCACAACAAGCAATTCTTTATCGTTGAATTTCCAACAACTCCGTTCAATCCGTTCTTCTAAAGTTGCTTTCTATTTAATTCGTGGTAGAAGATGTCGTCTTCTTCTCCGTTCTTTTCATTCCACTATTTCTATTCTTCCGGAGGCATTGTGTTGTTCCTCTCGTCAGGTGTCATTCCATCTTCACAAGTTCATGTTCTACTCTTTCCATATTTAGCCGGAGTCTGCCTAATTCTTTCGTTCTTTTCCTTTTCTAACCGGAGTGGTTTCAGAGTCCATCGGACCCATTGAGCTTTTGATTCTCATCATTCTCGTCGTTCCTCTTTCCAATCCAATGCTCTCGACTTTGTTCATCCTCTCTTTTTTGTTCTTATTTCACCTCATCCCCTTTCCCTTCCGTCTCGGTCCTAAGATCTCGGGACGAGATCTCTTGTTAGTGGAGGAGAGTTGTAACGCCCCGGATTCGATGCGCCAGGTGTCCGCCAGTTATTCGCCGTCATTGCCATGCCATGTGCTTGCGTGTTGCATTTTGCCATGTCATCATATGCATTTCATATCATGTCATCATGTGCATCTCATTTTGCATACGTGTTCGTTTCATGCATCCGAGCATTTTCTCCGTTGACCGTTTTGCAATCCGGCACTCCTACGTTCCCCGGCGCCCCCTTTTGCCTCTTTTCATGTGCGGGTATTAAACGTTCTCGGATTGGACCGAGACTTGCCAAGCGGCCCTGTTACACCACCGGTAGACCGCCTGTCAAGTTCCGTGCCATTTGGAGTCCGTTTGATACTCCAACGGTTAACCGGGTAACCGTAAAGGCCTCTTTTGTGTGGAGCCCAACACCCCTCCAAAGTGGCCCAATAACCTATCCAAAACCCATCCATCCTCTCGGTCATTCGATCACGATCGCGTGACCAAAAACCGCACTCCATTTGAAGTCTCCTAGGCCCAACTACCTATCCCCTCCGCTCCGGACCGTCTGATGGTGATCGAACGGCTCCGAAACGGAGCAAAACCCCTAACCCTAGCCCCCTTTCTATATATAGACGCCTCCCCTGCCATTTTTGGCCTCCTACCTACCCCTCCTCAATTCCCGCAGCCAGTCGCCGCTCCCTCCTCGTTTTCAGCACCGGTGCCCTCCTCCTCCGCCAAGTGTCGCCGCGCCGCCGCCCTGCAGCCAACCAGGGGCAGCCACGTCGCCTCCACCGCGCCAGGTCCGCGAGGCCCATCTGCGGCCCGCCCCGGGCCCGATCCGGGCCGCACCTCCGCCGCCCACTCTCCCGCTCGCCTCCCGACCCCCGCAGCTCTGCTCAATGGGATCGAGAGAGATCCCGAGCGCCGCCGCATCTCGTCCTCGCCGGCGACAAGCGTCGTCCCCACCGCCGCCGGAGACCTCCAGCAGGCCAGGCGCGCCTCCCCTGCCCTCGTGCCTTTCCTCCTCTCATCTGCTCTCTCTCTCTCTCGCTCGCTCGCTCTTTCTCTCCCTCACGCATCTCTCTCTCTGTACCAGGAGCTTCCATGGCCGCCCCGATCTACGTGCTCGCGCCGCCCCAAGTCGCCTCAACGTCGGGAATGGGTTCCCCATGGCCGGATCCACCCACCCCCGGCCTACCCGGCCCTCGCCGGAGTCCCACGCCATCACCCCGCCGGCGTTGACTTCCATGGCCGCAGTTCTGTACGAGAGAAGGAGCCACCCTCGACCTGCCAGTTTTTTTCGCGAGGTGAAAAAAACTGCCAAGTCCCTGAGTTTCAAACTTCATGTGTGCATGTTTGACCCATCATAACTTCATGCTCGGTTCTCCGTTTTGTGCATCTGATATGCCGAAATGTTCACTATGACATGCTTTACATTTTGTCCCATTGTGCTATGTCCATTTGAGTCCATCTTGACGCCATAATAGTCGTTGCAAGAGTGCTATATAATGTTGTCTGCTGTAGTTTAACATAAATTGCTCATTTGTCATTTTTTTATCTTTTTGTGTGATTTTCTTTTGAGTATAAAGTCTACATGTGTTTTGATATATGCCATGTCATATTTGCTGTGGTGCAACCCATTCTTCATGATATGCCATGTGTTGTTTGTTACAAGCTTGCAAAGTAGCCTCCGTGATGTTGCTGATTTCCGAGACTAATATTTTTATGCCATGTATTCATGTTGCTACAGTGAGATCCATGCCTCTTTTGAGTATGATCATTAAGGATGTTTTGTTCATATGGTTATGCTCTATCCATCCATGCCTTTGTTTGCATTTATAGTGTGCTCTAAGATGTCTTAATCCTACTCTACTTTTACTATAAAATGTTCCTGGTAGATTGTTTACATGTTATTCATTTTTGCCATGGTTGTTGTTAGTGATTCATGCATGCTATGAACTTGTTCTTGCCATTTTTAGCTTCTTGAACATGTCTTCTTGCTGTTGCTATGCTTATCTTGTCATGTAATGCCTCGTGTTGAGTGAATCAATCTCACCAACATGCCTACTTATCGTTGTTTATGCCATGCTCTGTTTTTCTGCTAAGTCTGAAATCTGTAACGAAACTTGCTATGTTTACATGGATGCCATCATATCTTCTGTTCCTTTTTAGCTCATGGTCAGTAAGGGACTTTTGTTATATGCAATCCGTAGATTTATGAAATGCCTTTTTTTTGCCATGATCTGTTCTTTACAATGTTGTTTGATAGCTCTAAATATTGCAACCTGATGTTATTTCTGCCATGTCCTGTGAATTCCACCAAGTCTGTGAACCTGTTATTATTTGCAATATTGCCATGTCCTTTTGAGCATGTTCTAGTAGTTTCTGTAGATAGCTCAGTGTTCATGTATTGTCATTCTTTACCTTTAAATCATGTTCATGCCTTTTGTTTTCATGTTGAGATCCTGTAGCATGTTGTTTTGATGCTTGTAAGATGCCTAGTTGCTGTTTTGGACAGCATGCCCTTTATACTTGTATGGTGTGTATGTGTTGAACTGTTGCTCCATTTTGAGTGTGCTCTATATGAAACTTGCTTAGTTTTGCATGTAGCTTCATGTTACCTTGTTGCATCCATGTTTGGAGTGTGTTGCTTGATGTTTGAATGCATTTTGCATCAATGCCATGTTTAACTTGTTTTACTCATATCTTCTAGGCCGTAGCTCCGAATCTAATGAACTTTATATGTAACTTGTCTAGAATTTCGTGTAGATCATCTTGGTGCATCTTAACTTGCTGTTTAACAACTTGAACATAAGGTTTATTCAGATCTGGACCAATTTCTAAATTTGCATATGAGGACTTACCGGAATTGCTATATGTTGTTTCCGGCCTCATTTAAACTTGCTTTGATGTGTTGTTCTTGTATGCATCATATCTTGGCATGCGTAGCCTCATGTAGCCTTGTCATGCATCATACTTGGTTGAGAATCATGCCCTGTTCATGTGTGGTGTGTTTACCGTGTTGTGTGCTTCTTCTCGATAGTTCCCGTTTCGTTGCGATCGTGAGGATTCGTTCCTCTTCGCTTGGTTCGTCTCCGTGGCTTCATCTTCTTCATGGACTCGTTCTTCTTCCTTGCGGGATTTCAGGCAAGATGACCTTCACCTTGGATCTCATTACTATCATTGCTATGCTAGTTGCTTCGTTCTATCGCTATGCTGCGTTACCTACCACATGCTTATCAAGCCTCCCAAATTGCCATGAAACTCTAACCTTTGTTGCCCTTCCTAGCAAACCATTGATTGGCTATGTTACCGCTTTTGCTCAGCCCCTCTTATAGCGTTGCTAGTTGCAGGTGAAGATGAAGATTGCTCCATGTTGGATTATGTTTATGTTTATGTTGGGATATCACAATATCTCTTATATTATTAATGCATCTATATACTTGGTAAAGGGTGGAAGGATCGGCCTTATGCCTGGTGTTTTGTTCCACTCTTGCCGCCCTAGTTTCTGCCATATCGGCATTATGTTCCCGGATTTTGTGTCCCTAACGTGGTTGGGTGATTTATGGGACCCCCTTGACAGTTCGCTTTGAATAAAACTCCTCCAGCAAGGCCCAACCTTGGTTTTACATTTGCCTCGCCTAGCCCTTTTTCCCTTGGGAGTCGCGCTCTCGAGGGTCATCTTATTTTACCCCCCGGGGCCAGTGCTCGCCGTGAGTGCTGGTCCAAACTGTCAGCCGCCGGTGGCCACTAGGGGCAACTCTGGGTTCGCCTACCGGAAGTTTGGACAATCCGGTGTGCCCTGAGAACGAGATATGTGCAGCTCCTATCAGAATTTGTCGGCACATCCGGGCGGCTTTGCTGGTCTTGTTTTACCATTGTCGAAATGTCTTGTAAACGGGATTCCGAGACTGTTCGGATCTTCCCGGGAGAAGGAATATCCTTCGTTGATCGCGAGAGCTTATCATGGGCTAAGTTGGGACACCCCTGCAGGGTTTGAACTTCCGAAAGCCGTGCCCGTGGTTATGTGGCAGATGGGAATTTGTTGATATCCGGTTGTAGTAAACTCGAAGTAAACTCTTCTAAAATACACCAACCGTGTGCGTAACCGTGAGTGTCTCTTTTCGGGGTTGATCGAGAGGAGAACACGGTTTCTGGGTTATGTCTGACGTAAGTAGGAGTTCAGGATCACTTCTTGATCATTACTAGTTGACGACCGCTTGCTTTGCTACTCTCCTCGCTCTTATTTGCGTAAGTTAGCCAGCATGCATTGCTTAGTCGTTGTTGCAACCTCACCACCTTACCCCTTCCTTACCCATTACGCTTTGCTAGTCTTGATACCCATGGTAATGGGATTGTTGAGTCCTCGTCGCTCACAGATTACTACACCACCAGTTGCAGGTACAGGTTATGCGATGATCATGACGTGAGAGCGATGTTTATTTGTGTAGGAGTTCTTCTTCTTCTTCGTCGATCTTGGGATAGGTTCCAGGTCGGCAGCTTGGGCTAGCAGGGTGGATATTGTTTGAGTTTCTATTTATGTTTCATCCGTAGTCGGATGTTGATCTTGTATATGATGTATTGTTGTATTCATGTGATATTGTATGTCTTGGTTGTATCCCCACTATTATGAATGTTGATGTAATGACATCCACATTGCAAAAGCGTCTTCAAGATGCGCTTCTATCCTTGGTGGGACCTTCGAGTTCTTTTAGGATAGGGTCGCATCTTGGGCGTGACAGGGGAGGCCGGCTGGCCCTCTATGGCGCGCCCCCAAGAGGGGAATCCTACTAGGACTCTAAGTCCTAGTAGGTTTCCACCTAAAGGGAGAGAGGGGGAAGCAAGGAAAGGGAGAGGGAGGAGGAAAGGGGGGCGCCGCCCCCCCTCTCCTAGTCCAATTCGGACCAGAGGGAGAGGGGGCGCGCGGCCAGCCCTGGCCGCCCCTCTCTCTCCACTAAGGCCCAACAAGGCCCATTAGTTCCCCCGGTGTTACCGATAACCCTCCGACACTCCGGTTTAATCCGATACTTCTCCAGAACACTGCCGGTGTTCGAATATAGTTGTCCAATATATCAATCTTCATGTCTCGACCATTTCGAGACTCCTCGTTATGTCCGTGATCACATCCGGGACTCCGAACAACCTTCCGTACATCAAAACATATAAACTCATAATGAAACTGTCATCGTAACGTTAAGCGTGCGGACCCTACGGGTTCGAGAACAATGTAGACATGACCGAGACACGTCTCCGGTCAATAACCAATAGCGGAACCTAGATGCTCATATTGGCTCCTACATATTCTACGAAGATCTTTATCGGTCAGACCGCATAACAACATACGTTGTTCCCTTTGTCATCGGTATGTTACTTGCCCGAGATTCGATCGTCGGTATCTTAATACCTAGTTCAATCTCGTTACCGGCAAGTCTCTTTACTCGTTCGTAATACATCATCTCACAACTAACTCATTAGTTGCAATGCTTGCAAGGCTTATGTGATGTGCATTATCGAGAGGGCCCAGAGATACCTCTCCGACAATCGGAGTGACAAATCCTAATCTCGAAATACGCCAACCCAACATGTACCTTCGGAGACACCTGTAGAGCTCCTTTATAATCACCCAGTTACGTTGTGACGTTTGGTAGCACACAAAGTGTTCCTCCGGCAAACGGGAGTTGCAGAATCTCATAGTCATAGGAACATGTATAAGTCATGAAGAAAGCAATAGCAACATACTAAACGATCGGGTGCTAAGCTAATGGAATGGGTCATGTCAATCACATCATTCTCCTAATGATGTGATCTCGTTAATCAAATGACAACACATGTCTATGGTTAGGAAACATAACCATCTTTGATCAACGAGCTAGTCAAGTAGAGGCATACTAGTGACACTCTGTTTGTCTATGTATTCACACAAGTATTATGCTTCCGGTTAATACAATTCTAGCATGAATAATAAACATTTATCATGATATAAGGAAATAAATAATAACTTCATTATTGCCTCTAGGGCATATTTCCTTCACTGCCAGGGGGCCCCTGCCTCCCTCTTGGATTCGCCCCGCCACCAGTACTGGGACGCCAAGGATGCCTAGAGCATCCGCCACTGCCACGGACCGACGGAGCTCGCCTCGAGGCATTGGGTCGAGCCACCAGATGAACGGAGGGGAAGATCATGACCGTCCCCCATCGTGCCGCTGCCACCACCTACCACTACAGGGTGGCCGTCTGCAGCCCAAGCCGCCCACAGCCCGTGCCGACGCACATCAAAGCAAGCCGCCGCCACTCGCCCACCTGAACACACACCGTCCCCTGCCGCCGGCCACGTCAAAGCAGGTCGCCCGTGACCCAGGCCGCAAGCAGTCCCCGCTACATGACAAGCCGTCGCCGTAGAGATTCGCTTGATCTGGTCTGCTCCATCCCGCGTGTCACCGCCTAAAGAGGCCGCCGCTACGCAGCCGCCGCACACTGTTAGGGGCCAATTCGCCCCCGCACCACCGCCAAGGGCTAGTTCTTGGCTGCACCGCCGTCAGGTAGAGCTGCCACCACCCAGCACGACGGACGTTGCGGGAGTCCAACGCCGCCTCACGCTACGTCGTCCCGTGCCAGCCGTCAACCACGAATAGAGGGGTTAGATCCCTGCTGCCACCAACATCGGTCGGGCTTTGTCGCGGTGACAGTGGAGAAGAAAGCCCGGGGGAGTCGAGTGGTGGCGCGCTAGGATTTCTCCCGAGTACGCTCACGGGAGGGGGCATGGTTGTCTTAAGAAAAAATACTGGATACTCCCTCCATTCTTATTTACTCTACATATTAGAATTGCTGAAGTCAAACTTCATAAAGTTTGACCAAGTTTATAAAAAAAAATACGAACATTTAATATAACAAATATATTTACTCTACATATTAAAATTGCTGAAGTCAAACTTCATAAAGTATGACCAAGTTTATATGAAAATTTAATATAACAAATCTATATGATATGAATGTACATAAAATAATATATCTAATGGTATTGATTTGTTATTATATATGTTAATATTTTTCATTATAAATTTTCTCAAAGTTTACAAGCTTGACTTTGACTAAAGCTAATACACAGATTAAATAAAAATGAAAGGAGTAATAGATTTCCAACCCATTCGCCGGGATAAGTCCTAAGTTTGGACTTCATCAGATGATTTGTCACGTTTGAGTTAATATATGTGTATGGGTGTGTGTACAATGTATTTTTCAAAGAAAACTGAAGGTATTTCTCGAGAAAGAAGAAAGAAAATTGAAGGTGAGATAGAAGTCACACAATCAACATTCGGGGCATTCAGGGTATTGATCATTGTAGACCCACGATTAATGAAAGCTGAATGTGAGACAGAAGACATTCAGTGTATCGATCATTCTTTAAGCAGATGTTTCTGTAGAAGAAAGCCTATCAGTGGCCAAGTTCTCCGTGGCGACCTACTTCCCGCTTGCCATGTTTCTCTTGATCATGTCGTCCATCCGAAACACAAGCAAAAACAATAGTCAAATTTGTGTATGCACTGCACTCAAAATCAGAACAATTTATTTCTCATTTATTCATCTTCAAATCTGTTGACGATTACACAAGTACAGAGACCAGACTCGGCAAGAACAAAGACACACCTGTAGCATGCTTTCAGGTTGCAGACCTCGCAGACACACCAACCAAACTGGCTCCATCCATGATGATCATACGTCTTGACACATGCACTCAGCCGGAGATCTGGATGGCCTTCACCTCGGGCTTCTTGACCTCGGCCTTGGGCACGGTGACGGTGAGCACGCCGTTCTCCAGCCCGGCCTTCACCTCCTCCACCTTGGCGTCCTCCGGCAGCCGGAACCGCCGCACGAACTTGCCGCTGCTGCGCTCCACGCGGTGCCACTTGTCGTTCTTGTCCTCCTTCTCCTTTGTGCGCTCGCCGCTGACGACGAGCACGTTACCGTCCTCCACCTCCACCTTGACCTCCTCCTTCTTCACGCCAGGGAGGTCGGCCTTGAAGACGTGCGCCTCGGGGGTCTCCTTCCAGTCCATCCGGGCGTTGGCGAACGCGGCCGTCTCGCTGCTGCCGCCAGAGATGGCCGGGACGATGGAGCGGAAGGTGTCGAAGGGGTCCGCCCAGAGGTCGGCGAAGGGGTCGAACACGTTGCTCCGCCGCACGATCGACATTGCCGGATCTGTAGCTCGGGGGAAAATCTGTATCGGATCGAAGGTAGGAAGGATGCTTTCTGCTTTTGGTTGACGCTGGCTTGAGTTTGGAATGGACGGCGATGGGAGGCCAGGTATTTATAGCGTCGCAGGTGCTGCTCCTGAAGCATCTCGAGTGCTCTGCAATCGACGGGCGTTTGGTTACGTTTCGCTTTTCAGCTCGGCTCCACGAGCTTCTCCTTGTTTCTATTTTCGGCCCATGAAGGTGCTACCGTGTTCTAGAATACTCTCCTGCTTTGGTGTTAGTGGGCCTTATCCAGTATCTTTCTCTGTACAGCTCCAGCAGCACCTCAGCGAGTACTCTGGAATGCGATGGAGCCTTTTCCAGGATACGACATGGAGAAGTCGAGATGCCTCACGAGCGCACCGAGCATACGACTCGCACCGGAGCTGAGACCAGCCGAGAAGAACGCCAATCACACATCAAAACGCCGAGCATATATGTCTTTATTTTCACATTTGTTTAATGTTTGAAACATCATCAAATGTCAAAATGAACTTATTTGCAAGCACGATCGTTTCTCTCGTTTCGTTCACCTCCCTTTTCCCTTTTTCTTTTCTGGCGTGGTAAAAAAACATGTAAGAAGTGGGAGTCAAACCCACTACCTATGGTTCACCATAGCTGTTCGCAACCAACTGAACTAGCTTATATTCTGGCTACAATTAGGTTGGGTAATATTTATACCTCCACGATGACGCGACCATGAGAAAGATAAACCATTTTCTTTCTTTTCTTTTTTACCCTTTTTTCTTCCCTTCTGTACTGTCTTTTGTTTTATTTTTCTAGATAGTCAGCTGCTTTGTTAGTATATACAACATAGTGCTAACTTTTTTTTTCTAAAGTACATTATGGTAACTTTAACCTAAAAAACTTTGTTGACATACCTTGGGAACTTATGTGTAATAACATGATAATTTTTGCACCAGACCTGATAATTATGTGCAACACAGACCTGCTAACTCGAGCACAAACACCGAGGTAAAAATTTGACCTCAGGAAAAAAAAGTTGTTGTAACACACTTCCATAACTTTCTCCATAAAGAGCATGGTAATTTATAACCTCTGAACTTGATAACTCACACACAAACATCACGGTAACTTTTGACCTAGAGAAAAAAATAGTTGTTATAACACACCCCGATAACTTTTTCGTAAAAAGCATGGTAATTTATACGCCACGACCCTGATAACTCATGGACAAAGACCAGGTAACTTTCGACCCAGAGAAATAAAGTTTATGAAAACTTTCCTTGATAATTTGTGTGTAAATAGGATGGTAATATACACACCGTAGACCTCATAAAAAGTTGGTATCATCCTTGATTTTCTCTATTAAAAAATTTAAAATGTTTTGTAGCTCAAACCAATGGTCCGATTGAAAAATATGACCAGTCGACTGGTCATTAGCGACAGATCCGCACGACTAGTTCCTACGTGATCGTTATCATCCCACGCTCGCTTCCACTGATTTTTTTCCTTCTCTCAAAAACCATAGATGGAAATAATAAATCGCTAGTGGTTTTTTTGGTTTTTCGTTGCATAACATGAGAAGAAAATAAAAGTGCTTGAAAGAGGATTCGAATCCAGGTCAATGCAATAGCTAGTGAGCCGAATAGCCAACTTAGCCACCTTTAGTTGTTGTCTTTTGTAGATAAACAACGTTATTTGAACCTTTGTTATTTCTGCCATATCAGAAAAATAATAAACTTTGGCATGACCAGCGTGATAACTATGATAACTTTAGCATGGGGACGTATGATAATTTAACACAGAAATTACCGGTGAATGTTTCAAAAACTTTTTCCATTGGATGAAAGATACCATGATGTTTAAACGTAAGATAGCAGGTCTGTCATGCATAAAATTTTCATAAACTTACATGGAAGTTATCGGAGGAGTTATGTTTTAACGTTTTTTTCTCGAAGTGAAAAGTTAACATGGTGGTTGAACGTAAGTTATAATGTCTTCGATAACATGGTGGTTTAATGTAAGTTATGCGGTCCGCGGTGCATAAATATCATGTCAAAGTACCATGGTCCTAGAAAATTACCATGGGGTGTACATAAGTTATCATGTCTTCGATATGTAAAATATCATGTCATTTGCACAGAAGTTACCGTAATATGTTTCAACAACTCCCCACCCCCACCTCGGTCGCCAAAGTTTCTTGGACCGGGGTACATACATTATCAAGTCTGCGGTGTGCGAGTTATCATGCTATTCACACAAAAGTTACCGAGAGGATATTTCATCAACTCACCCTCCCCACCCCCACCCATGTCGCCAAAGTTATCAGGACCGCGGTACATAAGTTATCAGTTCTACGATGTGTGAGTTACCATGCTATTGACACAAAACCTACGAAGGGGATATTTCATCAACTCTCACCCCCGCCCCCGTCCACCCGTCGCCAAAGTTACCAGGACTGGGATACAAAAGTTATCAGGTCTATGATGTGTGAGTTACAATGCTATTGACACAAAAAGCTATGGAGGGGATATTTCATCAACTCCCCCCCCCCCCACCCACACCCTGCACCATCGTTTCTAAAGTTACCAGGACGGGGTGCATAAGTTGAGGCGATATGTGAGATACCATGCTATTCACACAGAGTTCACCAACTACCCCACCCCCTTTCGTCGCGAAGGTTATCAGGACTGAGGTACATAAGTTATCAATTCTGCAATGTGTGAGTTATCATGCTATTCAGACGAAAAAATTACTGGGGTATATTTCATCAACCCCCCCCCCCCCCCCCGTCGATAAAGTTACCAGGACCTGGGTGCATGCATACGTTATCAGGTATGCGATGTGTGAGTTACCATGTTATTCATACAAAAAGGCATCGAGGGTACGTTTACATTAGTTCTGTTTAGGGTAAAAAACGCTACCACGATATTTGTACATAAGCTCTTAGATTTGTGGTGCGTATAATTATCAGGCTCATTAAAAAGAGTTTGCCGAGGGATGACACACGAGAAAAAGACTGATGTCCGAATTCTACAGGAGCAAAACATTTATTTCTCTAGAAAATATTCATCGCTACAAAAAAGAGACATGCAGAGTACAAAACACGTTGCATCAGTCCTTTAAAACACGTTTCATTGTGTTTTAACAAGTTTTTTAGGGTCAAAGTTACCACATGTGAGGACTTAGGTTTGATTCTCACTCACCGCAGCAATTTCTGTTCATTTAAAAATGTGTGGAAAATATAGAACGTATGAGATACATGCCTTAATTTTTCTCAGAAAAATCATTCGAGGGCAACGACTCGATCCATATTCAATGGGAGCAGAATCTGCTTTTAGAAATGTACAAAATTGACTTAACTACTAATCAACCACAAGAACTACTTAGAGCAGATGGTTACTACTACATTTCCACTTGTGAGGTTGAGGGATCGAATCCTAGTTCCTTCATTTTTTTGGCTTAGCGAGCGCCCAGAATAAAAATGACAGGAGCGGTAGTGGGGCGTGAATCTCGCCAGGTGAACTGGGTGAACTGGGCTGGGCCGTGGAATGAAACGTGGGCGTGCGGGAAGGGAAAGGAGTGAGGATCCCAGTCGAGGCGTGCGGGAAGGGAAAGGAGCGAGCGATCCCAGTCGTGCGGATCTATTCGCAAACAGACAGTCATTATGTGTAATTGTCATTTAATTGTGGTATATAGCAGTGACAATCATGTTTAAACATTTTTATAAAAATATCCTTCTAGCGAGATTAATGAACAATTGTTGTGTGAGCTTTGTTCAATACGCCGGAGCATAATTTCTTGTTCAATGGTTATTACACGGAATATTAGAAAAATGGAAGAAAAGAATGGTAAATCTATAATCATAGTTACACTATGTTTGGATGCAAGAGAGTAAATTGTTAACTTTCTGCATGTTTCAAATTGTTAACTTTATGCATGTTTTCCATTGACTCCTGGCTTCCAATGTAAGCACACACGGTCTTGATAACCCACAAGTATAGGGGATCGCAACAGTTTTCGAGGATAGAGTATTCAACCCAAATTTATAGATTCAACATAAGAGGAGTCAAAAAATATTTGAAAGTATTAGCAGCTGAGTTGTCAATTCAACCACACCTAGAGATTAATTATCTGCAGCAAAGTGATCGGTAGCAAAGTAGTATGATAGTTTTGATAATAGTAGCAGCAGTATAGGTAACGGTAACAGTGATAGCAGTAATTTTGTAGCAAGTGTAACAACATTGTTGTGTGAGCTTTGTTCAATACGCCGGAGCATAATTTCTTGTTCAATGGTTATTACACAGAATATTAGAAAAATGGAAGAAAAGAATGGTAAATCTATAATCATAGTTACACTATGTTTGGATGCAAGAGAGTAAATTGTTAACTTTCTGCATGTTTCAAATTGTTAACTTTATGCATGTTTTCCATTGACTCCTGGCTTCCAATGTAAGCACACACGGTCTTGATAACCCACAAGTATAGGGGATCGCAACAGTTTTCGAGGATAGAGTATTCAACCCAAATTTATAGATTCAACATAAGAGGAGTCAAAAAATATTTGAAAGTATTAGCAGCTGAGTTGTCAATTCAACCACACCTAGAGATTAATTATCTGCAGCAAAGTGATCGGTAGCAAAGTAGTATGATAGTTTTGATAATAGTAGCAGCAGTATAGGTAACGGTAACAGTGATAGCAGTAATTTTGTAGCAAGTGTAACAGTGATGATAACAATAGTAACTTAGTAAGAACAATATAGGATAAATTTGTAGGCATTGGATCGCTGACTTGTTGGATGATATTCATGATCAGATAGTTATAACCTAGGGCGATACGGCACTAACTCCAGTTCGTCAATAGAATGTAGACATGTATTTCGTAAATAGTCATACGTGCTTATGGAAAGAATTTGCATGACATATTTTGTCCTACCCTCCCGTGGCAGCGGGGTCCATATTGAAAACTAAGGGATATTAAGGCCTCCTTTTAATAGAGAACCGGAACAAAGCATTAACACATAGTGAATACATGAACTCCCCAAACTACGGTTATCACCGGGAGTGGTCCCGGTTTCGGTCACTCTGGGGTTGCCGGATCATACCACGTAGTAAGTGACTATAACTTACAAGATCGAATTTACAACATGGATATAATGGTGATAACATAAACGCTTCAGATCTGAAATCATGGCACCCAGGCGCAAAGTGACAAGCATTAAGCATGGCAAAATCATAGCAACATCAATCTTAGAACATAGTGGATACTAGGGATCAAGCCCTAACAAAACTAACTCGATTACATGATGAATCTCATCCAACTCCTCACCGACCAGCGAGCCTACAAAGGAATTACTCACTCTCGGTGGGGAGCATCATGGAATTGGCGATGGAGAAGGGTTGGTGATGATGAAGAACTAAGATTGCCCTCTCTGGAGCCCCAAACAGACTCCAGATCTGGCCTCCCGATGAAGAACAGGAGGTGACGGCGGCTCTTTCTCGTGGATCGCGATAATTCTTTCTTCCTGATTTTTTTGAAAAAATAGGATTTTATAGCGTCGGTTTCAGGGTCTGCGGGGCCACCAGGTGGGGACAACCCACCTAGGCGCGCCAGGAGAGGGGGGCGCGCCCTGGTGGGTTGTTCCCACCTAGGTGCCCCTCTCCGGTAGGTCTTGGCTCCAGGAATTCTTATTTGTTATATAAAAATTCCTCGCAAAGTTTTGTTCCATTCTGACAACTTTTATTCTGCACAAAAACAACACCATGGTAGTTGTGCTGAAAACATCGTTAGTCCAGGGTTAGTTTCATTCAAATCATGCAAATTAGAGTCCAAAACAAGAGGAAAAGCATTAGGAAAAGTAGATACGTTGGAGACATATCAACTCCCCCAAGCTTAAACCTTTGCTTGTCCTCAAGCAATTCAGTTGATAAACTGAAAGTTAAAAAGAAAAACTTTTACAAACTCTTTTGCTCTTGTTTGCATAAAAAGCATAAACAACACCCAGGTTTTCAACCAACATTATAACTAACCATGCCGACAATAACTCTTAAAGATTATAATGACTCATATCAATGACATAATCAGCTAGCGAGCAATACTAAGATATCTCAAACAACAACACATTGTCAAAACAACCATGATATAATATGACAATAGTGGTATCTCGCTAGTCCTTTCTGAGACCGCAAAACATAAATGCAGAGCACCTCCAAGGTTGAAGCAGTGACTAAACATTGTAATTCATGGTAGAAAAGATCCAGTCATGATGCACCCAACATTAGCTATACAGAATGCATAAGTCATAACAGCTGTGCTCTCAGGTTCTAGCGCTTGTTTTAAAAGGTGATGACACAACATAAAAGTAAATAGATAGTCCCTTCGCAGAGGGAAGCAGTGATTTGCAGAGGTGCGAGAGATCAAGTTTTTAAAACAGAGGTAAATGATATTTTGAGACATGCACCCTTCTCATTTACTTCACGGCCATCAGTTATCAATATCTTTCATGCTAAGCACGCTAGTGGCGGTTCCCAAGCGATAAAAGTAAAGGTTTACTCCCCCTCCACCAACAATCACATTCCACTGCTTGTCCGAAACAACGAATACTGTCCAAACCAACAACAGTCTCGGGGGAATTTTGTTTAATTAATTGCATTTTTTAGTTCGGGACTGGGCATCCCTATTACCGCCCTTTTCTCGTGTGATGGCGAGTGAATAAACACTCAACCAGAGAATAACCCGCTTAGCATGGAAGATACCGACCACCTCCTGTCGTTCCATGAACGATCCAGGCACACAAAAAGACATTTATTTAGAAGTTTTTAAAGGTGGCACATGCAAATTTACTTTGGACGGCAGGGTAGTACCGCATATAGGTAGGTATGGTGGACTCATCTGGAATAACTTTTGGGTTCAAGGTTTTTGATGTACAAGCAGAATTCTCACTTAGTACAGGCGAAGGCTAGCAATTGAGTTGAGAAGCGGCCAGCTAGAGAGCAACAACGGTCATAAACATGCATTATGCATAAGTAACATTGGACACTAGCATGAGTAGGATATGAACACCATGAACATAAATATCATAGAGGCTATGTTGGTTTTGATTCAACTACATGCATGAACATGTGCGAAGTCAAGCCACTCGAACATTCAGAGGAGGATACCATATCATCATACTACATCACAATCATTTTAAGGTAGTGTTGATATCCAAGATAAATCATTATCCACTCCCAGCTACTTATGCATGGCATGAGAAATTATAATCTTTAATTGTCATTGCAAACATGTTTAATCATAATGGGTTGAATCATGGATACTAGGTTAAACATATTTACACAAATAGAACAAGTCGAGTTCATACCAGTTTCTCTCTGCCACGACTAGTTCATCGAATGTCGTCATTATTGCTTTTCACTTGCACGACCGAATGACGTGAAAATAATAATAGTGTAAGAGTGTCGTGGACTAAGCTGGAATCTGCAAACATTTTATTCAACAGGAGAATACAAGGTAAAATGTGCTCTTTATTAGATCAACAATTATTCATATGAGAGCCACTCAACATTTTCATCATGGTCTTCTCATTGGTACAACTCGAATAAAAAGAAAAGAAATTCAGAGAAACATACTGAAATATTTTGGGTTTTTTGGTTTTCTTGAACAAGCAAATAAAAGGGAAAGGAAAAAACGAGAAAAACTATTTACACGGGAAAGCTCCCAACAAGCAAAAGAAGAACAGGGAAATCTTTTTGGGTTTTCTTTTTAATATTACAACTAAGCATGGATAGAAAGTAAACTAACTACAACTATTTTTTTTCTAATTTTTTTCAAACACAAGAAAAATAAATCTAAACATGGATGTTACAATGAAAAAGTGTGAACACCGACTATTGAAGTAAGTGGACATGAATGTAAAGTCAGTGGAAACACGTACTCCCCCAAGTTAGGTGATGATGTCCGTAGGCATGATCCTACATCCGCCCCTGGCAACAGAATCAAACAAGGCAGGAGTAGGCAACGGGATAATATCACAAGTTTCAATGCAAAAAACCAGGTTATAAGGAATAGAATGTCAGGAGAATCTTTATCAGTGAAATGGTGGTGATACATGCAGTCTAGGTAAACTTTCGTCATAGGGTAATCATGATGACGTATCTCAACATTAAAGTGAGCCGCCAAACGAGTAGCAAAAATCCACCATGTATTTTACCCTTGGATTTATTAATGTGGAGGCGACGAACCACAATAGCTCTCAAGCAATAAGTGTTGTCGCCCTCTAGTGAGTTGAGTGCACCCACCTTCTCTCTAGCAAGCAAGCATTTTGCAATGAAAAGAGCAAAGTAATGAACACCAGGTAAATGCAAGCCAGTGGCAGTGATAGCTAACAGCCCTCTCTCACCTCCCACTGTGAAAGTGCGATAAAAGGTCTCAAACTCTGCCGGCCTAGGCTCGGCTAAACTCCCATCAGAAGGGATCATGCATATGTCACAAAATTCAGTAAGTGGTATCTGATGGTTTTCAGCATATAAATCAAAGCTCACTTCAGGAGGATTATTCCTAGGAAGGAAAGTAAAACTTTGAACAAAGATGTTTGTGAGGATTTGGTGCTGTTCACATTCATCCGCGATGAAGTCGGTGAGGCCGATATTAGCAGCATATTGTGTGAACTCCCGAAGGATTCCAGCCTCTTCTAGGAACGGGGTGTGCGGATATTCACATGGCCATACTTCCGCTAACCTCCGAGGATGGAGATCACTATCATATGACTCCCCAATAACACCCTTGGAGTTCTTCTTAGAGCCAAACTTCCTAAAGATATTCATGGTTTTCCTATGAACAAAATTTTGAAATTTATTAGCCCTCAAAATTTTCTCAACAGAACTTCACAAAAATGATACCAACTACTCATAGGGACACATAGAGGCCATATCAAACATTCAAACTACTTAGAACTTTAAGAATTCAACATGCAAGCTCATCTACAACAACACCAAGTGTAGCTAATTATTCAAAATATAAACCACTAAAACAAAAACTAATTGGACAAACGGTGGAGTCACATACCAAGCAACAATCCCCCAAAACAGTTTCGAAAACGGAGCTTCAAGCAAAGAGATCGAAATCCGCGGGTTTGAGAGCAAGAACACGGGAGAGAGAGCAATGGAGAATTTTTTCTGGAGGTGAGTGATGATGTGGTGTAAAGAGGTAAGTGAGGGGGCCCACGTGGGGACCACAACCAACAAGGGCACGCCTGGGGGTCCTGGCGCGCCCAGGTGGGTTGTGCCCACCCAGTGCACCTCCCTCTGATATTATTTGCACCAAAAATTCAGAAATATTCAGAAAAAATCGTATTGAATTTTCAGGGCATTCTGAGAACTTTTATTTTTGGGTTATTTTTTTATTGCATGAAAAATTCAGAAAACATACAAGACATGGCATTTTATTTTATTTAACTAATAAAAACAAAAACCAGAAAGTAGGGACAGAAGATAGTGCTTACTAAATTCATCAACTTCATACCGCTCAAGAATGATCCATTAATAAGGTCGATCAGGTCTTATTAACAACCACTTTTGATTAGCATGAAACTGAAGAACTTTCGTAAATCACTAAGTTACCTCAATAGGGATATGAATGTCTCCAACAATAAGCATTTCATATTTATTTTTGACAATAGGTAGAGGTATTTGAAAACTTCCAATAGTGATTGTCGGAGATTTTTCAATAACATTAATACCATTCACTTGGAATTGTTTCTTCGGAAAGTGCACCGTATTCTCATTACCATTGATATGAAAAGTGACCTTGCTTTTATTGCAATCAGTAACAGCCCCGACGGTATTCAAGAAGGGTCTACAAAGGATAATCGATATGTTGTCGTCCTCTGGCATCTCATGTATAATAAAGTCAGTCAAAATAGTAACATTAGCAACAACAACGGGCACATCCTCACAGATACTGATAGGTATGGCAGTTGATTTATCAGCCATTTGCAAAGATATTTCAGCAGGTGTGAGTTTATTCAAATCAAGTCTTTTATATAAAGAGAAAAGCATAACACTAACACCAGCTCCTAAATCACATAAAGCAGTTTTCACATAATTCTTTTTGATAGAGCAAGGTATAGTTGGTATTCCCGGATCACTAAGTTTTTTAGGTACTCCATCTTTAAAAGTGTAATTAGCAAGCATAGTGGAGATTTCAGCTTCTGGTATTTTTCTCTTATTTGTGATGATGTCCTTCATATACTTTGCATAAGGAGGCATTTTCAAGATATCAGTCAAGCGAGTACGCGAAAGACTGGCCTCAACATTTCAGCAAAGCATTCAAATTCTTCATCATCTTTCTTTTTAGTTGAATTGGGCGGAAAAGGCATAGGTTTTTCAACCCACGGTTCTCTTTCTTTACCGTGTTTTCTAGCAACGAAGTTTCTTTTTATCATATCTTTTATTCTTAGGTTGTGGGTTGCTACCTCTTGAGCATTTGTTGGTTTTCACTTCAAGAGGAAAGGATGATGTAGCAAAGTAGCGTAAGTATTTCCCTCAGTTTTTGAGAACCAAGGTATCAATCCAGTAGGAGACAACGCACAAGTCACCTAGTACCTGCACAAACAATCAAGAACCTTGCAACCAACGCGATAAAGGGGTTGTCAATCCCTTCACGGCCACTCACAAAAGTGAGATCTAATAGAGATAGTAAAGTAAATATTTTTTATATTTTTGTTGTATAGACTAGAAAGTAAAGATTGCAAAATAGTAAACAAGATGCGATGTAAATAAAAGAGATGTAGTATAATAAGAAAGAGACCCGGGGGCCATAGGTTTCACTAGTGGCTTCTCTCAAGATAGCATGTATTATGGTCGGTGAACAAATTACTACCGCACAATTGATAGAAAAGCGCATAATTATGAAGATATCTAAGGCAATGATCATGAATATAGGCATCACGTCCGTGTCAAGTAGATCGAAACGATTCTGCATCTACTACTATTACTCCACACATCGACCGCTATCCAGCATGCATCTAGAGTATTAAGTTCATAAGAACAGAGTAATGGATTAAGCAAGATGACATGATGTAGAGGGATAAACTCAAGCAATATGATATAAACCCCATCTTTTTATCCTCGATGGCAACAATACAATACGTGCCTTGCTGCCCCTACTGTCACTCGGAAAGGATACCGCAAAATTGAAACCAAAGCTAAGCACTTCCCCTATTGCAAGAAAGATCAATCTAGTAGGCCGAATTAAACCAATAATTCGAAGAGACTTGCAAAGATATCAAATCATGCATATAAGAATTCAAAGAAGTACCAAATAATATTCATACATAACCAAGTTCATAAATCCACAATTCATCGGATCTCGGCAAACACACCGCAAAAGAGTATTACATTGAACAGATCTCCAAGAACATCGAGGAGAACTTTTTATTGAGAATCAAAGAGAGAGAAGAAGCCATCTAGATAATAACTATGGACCCGAAGGGCTGTGGTAAACTACTCATGCTTCATCGGAGAGGCTATGGTGTTGATGTAGAAGCCCTTCGTGATCGATTCCCCCTCCGGCAGATCGCCAGAAAAGGCACCAAGATGGGATCTCATGGGTACAGAAGGTTGCGGCGGTGGAAAAGTGGTTTTGTGGCTCCCCCTGATGTTTCTAGGGTATAAGAGTATATATAGGCGAAAGAAGTACGTCAGTGGAGCTACAAGGGGCCCACGAGGGTGGGGGATGCGCCTACCCCCCTGGGCGCGCCCTCGTGCCTCGTGGCCGCCTCGTAGTGTTCCAGACTTCAAGTCCAAGTCTTCTGGATTGCTTTCGGTCCAAGAAAGATCATTGTGAAGGTTTCACTCCGTTTGGAGTCCGTTTGGTATTCCTTTTCTGCGAAACACTAAAATAGGCAAATAACAGAAACTGGCACTGGGCCTCCGGTTAATAGGTTATACCCAAAAATAATATAAAAGAGCATATTAAAGCCCATTAAACATCCAAAACATATAATATAATAGCATGGAACAATAAAAAATTATAGATACGTTGGAGACGTAGCAAGCATCCCCAAGCTTAATTCCTGCTCGTCCTCGAGTAGGTAAATGATAAAAACAGAATTTTTGATGTGGAATGCTACCTAACATATTATCAATGTAATTTTCTTTATTGTGGCATGAATGTTTAGATCTGAAAGGTTCAAAACAAAATTTTAATATGGACATAAAAATAATAATACTTCAAGCATACTAGCAAAGCAATCATGTCTTCTCGAAATAACATGGCGAGAGAAAGCTATCCCTACAAATTCATATAGTCTAGCTATGCTCTATCTTCATCGCACAAAATATTTTAATCATGCACAACCCCGATGACAAGCCAAGGAATTGTTTCATACTTTTGATGTTCTCAAACTTTTCCAATCTTCACGGAATACATGAGCGTGAGCCATGGACATATCACTATAGGTGGAATAAAATGGTGGTTGTGGAGAAGACAAAAAGGAGAAGATAGTCTCACATCAACTAGGCATATCAACGGGCTATGAAGATGCCCATCAATAATGTGAGTGAGTAGGGATTTCCGTGCAACAGATGCACTAGAGCTAGAAGTGTATGAAAGCTCAAAAAGAAACTAAGTGGGTGTGCATCCAACTCGCTTGCTCACGAAGACCTAGGGCATTTTGAGGTAGCCCATCATTGGAATATACAAGCCAAGTTCTTATAATGAAAATTCCCACTAGTATATGAAAGTGACAACATAGGAGACTCTCTATCATGAAGATCATGGTGCTACTTTGAAGCACAAGTGTGGAAAAAGGATTGTAGCATTGCCCCTTCTCTCTTTTTCTCTTCTTTTTTTGTTTGGGTCTTTCTATTTTTTTATGGCCTTTTTTTAATTTTTCGTCCGGAGTATCATCCCGAGTTGTGGGGGAATCATAGTCTCCATCATCCTTTCCTCACTGGGACAATGCTCTAATAATGAAGATCATCACACTTTTATTTACTTACAACTCAAGAATTACAACTCAATACTTAGAACAAAATATGGCTCTATGTGAATGCCTTCGGCGGTGTATCGGGATGTGCAATGAATCAAGAGTGACATGTATGAAAGAATTATGAACGGTGGCTTTGCCACAAATACGATGTCAACTACATGATCATGCAAAGAAATATGACAATGATGGAGCGTGTCATAATAAACGGAACGGTGGAAATTTGCATGGCAATATATCTTAGAATGGCTATGGAAATGCCATAATAGGTAGGTATGGTGGATGTTTTGAGGAAGGTAATGGTGGGTGTTATGGTACCGGTGAAAGTTGCGCGGCACAAGAGAATCTAGCAATGGTGGAAGGGTGAGAGTGTGTATATTCCATGGACTCAACATTAGTCATAAAGAACTCACATACTTATTGCAAAAATCTATTAGTTATCGAAACTAAGTACTATGCGCATGCTCCTAGGGGGATAGATTGGTAGAAAAAGACCATCTCTCATCCCCGACCGCCACTCATAAGGAAGATAATCAAAAAATAAATCATGCTCCGACTTCATCACATAACGGTTCACCATACGTGCATGCTATGGGAATCACAAACTTTAACACAAGTATCTCTAAAATTCACAACTACTCAACTAGCATGACTCTAATATAACCATCTTCATATCTCAAAACAATCATAAGGAATCAAACTTCTCATAGTATTCAATGCACTTTATATGGAAGTTTTTATTATACCCATCTTGGATGCCCATCATATTAGGACTAATTTTATAACCAAAGCAAATTACCATGCTTTCTAAATGACTCTCAAAACAATATAAGTGAAGCATGAGAGATCAATAATTTCTATAAAGTAAAACCACCACCGTGCTCTAAAAAGATATAAGTGAAGCACTAGAGCAAAATTATCTAGCTCAAAAGATATAAGTGAAGCACATAGAGTATTCCAATAAATTCCGATTCATGCGTGTCTCTCCCAAAAAGTGTGTACAGCAAGGATGATTGTGGTAAACTAAAAAGCAAAGACTCAAATCATACAATACGCTCCAAGCAAAACACATATCATGTGGTGAATAAAGATATAGCCTCAAGTAAAGTTACCGATTGACGAAGACGAAAGAGGGGATGCCTTCCGGGGCATCCCCAAGCTTAGGCTTTTGGTTGTCCTTGAATTTTACCTTGGGGTGCCTTGGGCATCCCCAATTTTAGGCTATTGCCACTCCTTATTCCAAAATCCATCAAATCTTTACCCAAAAACTTGAAAACTTCACAACACAAAACTCAACAAAAAATCTCATGAGCTCCGTTAGTATAAGAAAATAAACCACCACTTTAAGGTACTATAATGAAATCATTGTTTATTTATATTGGTGTTAAATCTACAGTATTTCAACTTCTCTATGGTTCATACCCCGCCGATACTACTCATAGATTCATCAAAATAAGCAAACAACACACGAAAAACAGAATTTGTCAAAAACAGAACAGTCTGTAGCAATCTGACTTAATCGGATACTTATGGAACTCCACAAATTCTGAAATAAATTGGTGGACGTGAGGCATTTGTCTATTAATCATCTGCAAAAAGAATCAACCTAAAAGCGCTCTCTAGTAAAAAATGGCAGTTAATCTCGTGAGCGCAAAA
This sequence comes from Aegilops umbellulata, assembly GCA_032464435.1. Taxonomy (NCBI): domain Eukaryota; kingdom Viridiplantae; phylum Streptophyta; class Magnoliopsida; order Poales; family Poaceae; genus Aegilops; species Aegilops umbellulata. The sequence continues at coordinate 641,098,408 of CP136060.1, read as the reverse complement.
GTTTCTGTTTTGGACAGCAAGACCGCAAAGACTTCACACAAGTCTTCCCAACGGTTCTACTTGGTGCAAACACTAATTAAAAAATAAAAACACATTTAAACATAGGCTATATGAATTATTTATTACTAAACAGGAACAAAAAGCAAGGAACAAAAATAAAATTGGATTGCCTCCCAACAAGCGCTATCGTTTAACGCCCGAGCTAGGCGTAAAAGTAAGAATAGATCTAGGTATTGCCATCTTTGGTATGCAATCCATAAGTGGCTCTCATAATAGATTCATAAGACAATTTAATTTTATTCCTAGGAAAGTGTTCCATGTCTTTCCTTAACGGAAATTGGAATCTAATATTTCCTTCATTCATGTCAATAATTGCACCAATCGTTCTAAGGAAAGGTCTACCAAAAATAATAGGACATGTAGGATTGCAATCTATATCAAGGACAATGAAATCTACGGGCACATAATTCCTATTTGCAACAATAAGAACATCATTAATCCTTCCCATAGGTTTCTTAATGGTGGAATCCGCAAGATGCAAATTTAAAGAACAATCATCAAATTCACGGAAACCTAGCACATCACACAAAGTTTTTGGAATCGTGGAAACACTAGCACCCAAATCACATAAAGCATAGAATTCATAATCTTTAATCTTAATTTTAATATTAGGTTCCCACTCATCATAAAGTTTTCTAGGGATAGAAACTTCTAGTTCAAGCTTTTCTTCATGGGATTGCATTAAAGCATCAACGATATGTTTAGTAAAAGCTTTATTTTGATTATATGCACGAGGAGAATTTAACACGGATTGCAACAAGGAAATACAATCTACCAAAGAGCAATTATCATAATTAAATTCCTTGAAATCCAAAATAGTGGGTTCATTGCTATGTAAAGTTTTGACTTCTTCAATCCCACTTTTATTAATTTTTGCATCAAGATCTAAAAACTCTGAATCATTGGTACGCCTTTCAACTAAAGTTGACTCATCTCCAGTCCCATCTTTATCAAGATTCATATTGGAAAACAAAGATTTAATATGAGTCACATCAATCACTTTTAGATCTTCAGGATTATTATCATCATCTAGATCTTCCGGTTTAGCGACCATCTTATTAACTAAGGTGGCTTGCTTATCCGAAATTTGACCTACTAAATTTTCAAGATGAGCAAACTGAGATTTTAAACCATAAAATTCCTTAGACATATCATCGAACTCTTTATTCATGTACTCCATAATTTTTGTGTTCTTTAAGCTCGTTTCTGAAGAAATTATTATGCTCAAATTGCAAAGACATAAAGCTTCTAACGTTTGTTTCAATTTCCTCCAACCTTCTAATGTGAGGATCAATGCTTTTAGGCAGACCCATCAAGGCAAACAGACACACTAACACCCAAAAACACAAGAAGCAAACAAAAAGAGACGAAGGGAAAAGGGGCGAACAAAAGGCAAAGGTTTTTGAAAATCGTTTTAGAAGTGGGGGAGAGGAAAACAAGAGGCAAATAGCAAATAATGTAATGCGAGGGAGAAGAGTTTATGATGGGTACTTGGTATGTCTTGACTTGGCGTAGATCTCCCCGGCAACGGCACCAGAAATCCTTCTTGCACTAGTAGAAAAAGGGTCAAACATGAAGCACATTAGTGCCGGTTTGAATAAGAGCCGGCACTAATGTGTATATTAGTGCCGGTTTGTGGCGGCGATCAATAGTACCGGTTCATGGCGAACCTTTAGTACCGGTTCGTACCACGAACCGGTACTAAAGAGGCTGTGTCAACCTGCGGTCAGGCTATGGCCCCACCATCACCATTTAGTGCCGGTTCGTACCACAAACCGGTACTAATGTGGTTATGGTAAGCTGTTTTAGTCCCACCTCGCTCCCCTAACAAGGCTTTTACCACCTTAAATATGTTACTTCTCAAACTATCACAAGCACTTGGTCTTCATTGAACTCTATGTGTAGAATTTGTGGCCGCAATATGAGTCTTCACCAGTTCCTAAACTGGTGAGAACTCATATTGACAAATCAGATTGTACACAAAAAGATCATTGATGATCAATGTATTTTTGATGTATAAGAGATCATATTGACAATTTAGACTGTATAAGAGATCATATTGCACCATTCAAAGCGACGCCATCAACTTTCAACCATTTGTGCCTTCATTTGCTAATTTTCATGCATTTAGTGATTTATTTTGAGAACTAAATGACCTGGAAATTGAAAAGCACTACAAATGAACTCTGAAAAAGTTGAAACTTGGCATGGTATCATCATTTCACCCACATAGATTGTTTAAAAAAGTAGAGAGGGTTACGGCAAAAACTGGATGCACTTCGTTTACAAACTGGACAATCTCTTTCAAAGTATTCAGGTTTCTGACGAAATTAAACTCATCTGTTACAAAGGCATTTCATTTTTTTAAACTTATTACAACTCCAGAATTTTTAGTACCACATTTAGTACCGGGTGGCTCCAACCGGTACTAAAGGGTGACCAGTACTACAGTTTCTTAGTAAGCTGTTTTTTAGTCCCACCTCGCCAAGAGAGAGGGACTAGGAGCGGTTTATAAGCCCTGAGTGCAGAGACGATGAAGAAGAGGCTCAATGCTCACGTTGCTTAGCTTCAAGCCTTCAGGAATATGGCAGATTGCACGGAGCTACGCGCAGTGCAGTTTACACTATTCCGAAAGGCTTGAAGCAAATTAACGAGCATTGCACCTCTTTTTAATTTTTAATAACTTATTACAACTCCGGACTTATTACACTACACGTCGGCATTTCTTTTTTTAAAACTTTGGTTATAACTCCAGACTTTGACCATCAAGTTTTGCAGAAAAGAAAAAATAGCAGAAAAGAAAAAAACTATAGCTGAAAAAGAAAAAAACTATATAAAAAACTACTCTGAAATAAATAGAAGAAAATAAATATAGCAGAAAAGAAAAAACTACTCAGAAATAAATAGAAGAAAAAATAAAGCAGAAAAGGAAAAAAAATATTTGCTATTTTTTTTCTTTCACAAAATGACCGTGAAATTAAAAATCACTACAAAATGAACTCTGAAAATGTTGAATTTTGGCAAACTAGATGAAAAACTACTCACAAATAAATATAACAGAAAAGAAAAAACTATACAAAAAACTACGCAGAAATAAATAGAAGAAAATAAAGCAGAAAAGAAAAAAATATAAAAAAATTGGGGCGCTGCCCTGTGGGCCTGCTACGCCACGGGCGTGCAATTACAGGCCCTAAGGCCCAGCAGACTCACAGGGCAGCGCCCAGAAATTAGGCCCAAAAGCCTGCTATACAGAGGAGTTCAAAGAGGCAGCCGCGGCTGGGTTTATAAAACAGTGCGGCTGCCCTTCGCCCGGCGAGGTGGGACTAAACTTTGGGGTGGCAGCGCGAGGCCTTTAGTACCGGTTTGTGGCACGAACCGATACTAAAGGGTGGTCTTTAGTACCGGTTCGTGCCACAAACCGGTACTAAAGGCCTGCTCTTCCCGCCTCTTTGCCTGACCAAAGTTGGCCTTTAGTACTGGTTTGTGGCACGAACCGGTACTAAAAGCATCTCCTATATATACAACACTTGCGAAAATTCAGTTAGATCTCCACTTCTTTCGTCGACTCAACCTCGCTCTCGCGCGCGCCCGTCGCCCCGTCGTCGCCGCCGCCGCCCCGTCGTCGCCGCCGCCGCCCGTCGTCCGTCGTCGTCGTCGTCGTCCCCGCCGCCGCCCGTCGTCGTCGTCATCTCGCGCCACCGCCCTGAACGCCGCGTGCCGCCGTCCGTCGTCGTTCGCGGTACGTCTCGATGCTCTCCCCGCCGCCGTCCGTCGTCGTCGCACACGTATACGCCGCCGCCCCGTAAGCCGCCGCTCATACGTACGCCGCCCCCGCCCCGTAAGCCGGCGCCCCCGCTCGTACGTACGGGGCGGCGGCGTACGGGGGCACCCACACATATACACACACATATATACGTACACGTACATGCACACATACACACACACACATACGTACACACACACACACACACACACAAATATATATATATATATATATATATATATATATATATATATATATATATACGTACACACACATACACACACACACATTTTTTTACTTATTTTCTGTTTTTTAGAAAAGTTAATTAGATGATCGAATGTTAGATGAATTAATTATCTATAGATAGAAAATTGTCGAACTAGTTTATTTAGGTATATGAGATTTGAACTAGTTCAATAAATAATATAACTAGTTTATTTTTAGTAAGAAAATTTAGGTATATGAGATTTGATGATCTAAGTAAAATATTATTGTTAATGCGTTTTTCTGTTTATTTAACTTTTTATATATAATTTGAGTTTATATAAATGTTAGATTAATGTCGAATGTTAGATGAATTAGATAGAAAAGTAATGTCAATTGTTAGAGATGAATATAGTTAGATATATTAATGTCAACTGTTAGATGAATATATATTTGACTATATATATAGGTGTTTAATGTTTCACCTATATGAACATAGGAAATGTCATCTGACGACGAAAAAGATTTCATTACGTGCGAACACTGTGAAGACCAGCGCGGCCTGTGCGACAAAAATTTCCTTGTTGATGGTAGGCGCTTCAGCATCAAGCTGGATGAGACATTCAAAGTTGATACAGTAAGTCATTTTGTCAATTATTATTTGAATGCAAAACTTATGCTTCATTTCCTTCAACTTATAATTTTAAATTTTCACTATTCTAGTAGCAGATCCCCTGCCATGCAAGAATTTTTGTCTTGGATAAGATAGATTTTAGTGCTATAGATGATATGGAGGTAAAGAGAGTTTACTTGAAGACGGAGCATGGGTATACTTTCAACGTCAAATTATATAATGGAGACACATACACCCATTTTGAATGCAAAACTTGGCAAGCACTATGCAAGGCTTATGCATTTGAGCCTGATATGGTTATCACCTTTGATATTCGTCCGGAAGATGATATTGAAGGTAATATAGACATCTGGGTCGATGTGCAAACGCCTCCAGTTCTACCATTATGTGAGTTTTTCTCAACCATGCATGCATATGTTTATGTCTTTGATACAGTTTATTCAAAAATAGTTGACAACTAAATTGTATTATCAGCTTATTTCGGTTCAAGCAAACATGTCCAGCGCTTGGTAGACAGGACCTACTACTGCCCCGGGGCTCAACTAAACTGCGAGGAGATAAGTCATTATGTTTCATGGCTTGAGGATCTTAATACTGTAAAGACAAAAAAAATTTCCTGAACTTAGAAATGTTAGTACTCAAAACGTGCGACCAATGGTGATCGTATTGAACTACGGTCACATCTATAATCGAAAGATGGTAAGATTTTAACTATTTGTCCTTAATTAGTGCATCTTTTGCATACATTGTTTTTGAAGCTAAAATTTCATTGCTAATTAGTATATTAATTACTATACGATGTTCTTCAACAGGGACTTCCGATGACAGTTGTGCCTTAGTGGATCGAGACTAAAGGTGACATGTCAATGGTTAGCTTACGACCAAGATATCCTACATTGCACATGAGTGCATTCAGGATTTCTGAAAGCGAAGAATGCTTAATAGTGAAAGATTGGAGCAAAATTGTTAACGATCGCAGAGAAGTACTAGGGGGCAGCAAGGAGAAGCGCAACCCAAGATTAGGAGACAGATTCATCTGCATGCTCTAGTATGATGAATCAGGAGAGCTATACATGTTCTATGCTATTCTACCTGAGAGGGAGCAGCAGGAGTAGCTAGTTTTCATGCTCTTAATTAATTAGTACTTGTCTCATGTCCGTGTCCTGAACTTTCATGTTGGTGATGATTATGTTGAACTCGATGATATCTTTGCTTCTGTTAATTAAAAACTGAATGTTTCCTCTTTAAGCTAGCCAATGTTGGTGATGATTATTAGATAGCTAGCTAGCGACTATGATGATTAAATAGTGGTAATTAGAGTTTATTTAGTTATTAATATGTGATGATTATTATGATGATGATGACTACTACAACTCATTATAACGTAAAACAATCCTAAATTAAATTGATAACACAAATTTAAATGAAAAAGAAAAAACAACCCAAAAACCCACAAACATTTAGTACCGGTTGGTGTCACCAACCGGTACTAAAGGGCTCTCTGCCCCCGGAGCTGCCTCGTGCCACGTGGTTGGCCTTTAGCACCGGTTCATGCTGAACCGGTACTAAAGGGGGGGGGGGGGCTTTAGTGCCCACACTTTAGTGCCGGTTATGGAACCGGCACTAAAGGGCCTTACGAACCGGTGCTATTGCCCGGTTCTGCACTAGTGTTGCTACCTCTTGAGCATGCGTTGGTTTTCCCTTGAAGAGGAAAGGGTGATGCAACAAAGTAGCGTAAGTATTTCCCTCAGTTTTTGAGAACCAAGGTATTAATCTAGTAGGATACAATGCACAAGTCACCTAGTACCTGCACAAATAATCAAGAACCTTGCATCCAACGCGATAAAGGGGTTGTCAATCCCTTCACGGCCACTCGCAAAAGTGAGATCTAATAGAGATAGTAAAGTAAATATTTTTGGTATTTTTGTTGTATAGATTGGAAAGTAAAGATTGCAAAATAGTAAACGAGATGCGATGTAAATAAAAGAGATGCAATATAATAAGAGAGAGACCCGGGGGCCATAGGTTTCACTACTGGCTTCTCTCAAGATAGCATGTATTACGGTGGGTGAACAAATTACTACCGAGCAATTAATAGAAAAGCGCATAATTATGAAGATATCTAAGGCAATGATCATGAATGTAGGCATCACGTTCGTGTCAAGTAGATCGAAACGATTCTGCATCTACTACTATTACTCCACACATCAACCGCTATCCAGCATGCATCTAGAGTATAAAGTTCATAAGAACAGAGTAAGACATTAAGCAAGATGACATGATGTGGAGGGATAAACTCAAGCAATATGATATAAACCCTAGTTTTTTATCCTTGATGGCAACAATACAATACGTGCCTTGCTGCCCCTACTGTCACTGGGAAAGGACACCGCAAGATTGAACCCAAAGCTAAGCACTTCCCCCATTGCAAGAAAGATCAATCTAGTAGGCCGAACTAAACTGATAATTCGAAGAGACTTGCAAATATATCAAATCATGCATATAAGAATTCAGAGAAGAACCAAATAATATTCATAGATAACCAAGTTCATAAATCCACAATTCATCGGATCTCGGCAAACACACCGCAAAAGAGTATTACATTGAATGGATCTCCAAGAACATCGAGGAGAACTTTGTATTGAGAATCAAAGAGAGAGAAGAAGCCATCTAGCTAATAACTATGGAGCCGAAGGTCTGTGGTAAACTACTCACGCTTCATCGGAGAGGCTATGGTGTTGATGTAGAAGCCCTCCATGATCGATTGCCCCTCTGGAAGATCGCCAAAAAAGACCCCAAGATGGGATCTCACGGGTACAGAAGGTTGCGGCGGTGGAAAAGTGGTTTCGTGGCTCCCCCTCATGTTTCTAGGGTATAAGAGTATATATAGGCGAAAGAAGTACGTCGGTGGAGCTATGAGGGGCCCACGAGGGTGGGGGCGCACCTACCCCCCTAGGCGCGCCCTCCTGCCTCGTGGCCGCCTCGTAGTGTTCCAGACTTCAACTCCAAGTCTTCTGGATTGCTTTCGGTCCAAGAAAGATCATCGCGAAGGTTTCATTTCGTTTGGACTCCGTTTGGTATTTCCTTTTCTGCGAAACACTAAAATAGGCAAATAACAGAAACTGGCACTGGGCCTCCGGTTAATAGGTTAGTCCAAAAAATAATATAAAATAGCATATTAAAGCCCATTAAACATCCAAAACAGATAATATAATAGCATGGAACAATCAAAAATTATAGATACGTTGGAGACGTATCATGGGTTATCAAGATCAACAGGAGGTTCTATCTCAACATCATTGTCTGGTTCTTTATTACTTGGTTGAGTGTTTTCATGAACCTCATCATTATCTTTTTCATTATCAGAAGGTGAGTGTTCATTACCAGACTGAGTTTCAGCATCAGAGATAGAAGTTTCATTATCATTATCAGGAGGTTTTTTCTTTTTCAGGTTCACTAGAATCATGCAAAGTCCTATCATTTTTCTTCTTCTTTTTCTTTTTAGAAGAACTACGCGCACGAGTATTAGCTCTTTGTGAATCTTGTTCAATTCCTTTTGGGTGTTCCTCAGGATAAAGTGGTTCCTGAGTCATTTTACCTCCTCTAGTTGCAACTCTAACAGCAACGTCATGTATATTATTATTCATTTCATCAAGCAATTCTCTTTGAGATTTAGCAACTTGTTCTAACTGAGTTTGAACCATAGAAGCATGCTTTCCAACACCTCTAACATCATTTGAGATTCTAAATAACAAGTCACTCAAGCGAGCAATCATATCAGAATTGTATTTCAACTTGTCGATGCACACGGGCTTGGTAAATCCTTTCTTGAGCTTCGTCACGATGTGCTTCTTGATGTAGACGAGCTTGTCGGCCTCGATTGGCTACGGCTCGACTTGAATCTCGAAGGGCACATTGCGCCTCAAGTGCTTGGGCTTCACGAAGTTGTTGTTCTTGACGTTGTGCCTCGGCATCTTGTGCATCTTGATGTTGTCGCGCTCGCTCCTCTTGTTCTTGTTGTCGTTGGCGCTGCCGTTCTTGTGCTTGAGTGAATGCAACTTGGGCTTGCCGTCGACGATGCTCTTGAGAGTCGGTGTCGTGTAGAGGATTTCGGTTTGCTTGACGATCTTGACGTGCAGCACGACGAAGAGTGTTCGATGTCGGTGTACTTGAACCGGAGATAGTGTCGTCGGAGTGTCGACTTGAGCAGCTCCGTCTTGAGGAGGATGAAGTTGTAGAAGAGTGGTTGACCATCATGGTTCAAATATCTTCTTTGAGGGAACTCATGGATGTGTCGAAGTAGTCTCTTGTACGTTGCTCGGATTGTCGTAGGTCGGTGGCGAGATTGTCGATGCGGTCACCCAAAGCAAGTTGTTCTTGATGCAAAGCTTGATGTGCGCCAAATAGTTGTGTTTTGGTGATGTAGGATGACATGTCGTCGTCTTGCTCCAATAAGAGTGGGTTGGTAGAAGTAGTTGGCCTATCCATCATTCCAAACAAAGATATGTGAGTGGGAGAAGAAGAAGAACCAATACCAAATGTACCTTGACCGATGTTGAAGATGGATCAAGATCAATCCAATGTGTAACAAAGGAAATAGCACAATTGGTACCAATTCTTGTCGGTTTCTCAAACCGACACAAGTAAAAGCTTATGGTGGAGCTTGGTTAGGATGGTGGCACAAAATTTGATGCAATTGAAAGTGAGCTTCAATATTGTTGGAAAAGATTCACAAATTTGCAAGTGCAACAAGTAGACCAAGCAAGATAAGGTACACGGAAACACACACGCAAATAGATAAGTGGGGTTGGGCAACCAAGGATGAGCCAAAATGTGGAATCCACCAAGATGCTCTTGTTGCACAACACTAGAGAGACGCTAGCACGATTGCACAATAGGCGGATACGAACTTGTGCACAACCTACTAAGCAAAAATGCAACGACTTCTATCCCAAGTATGCTATATGTATGATGTTCCTATGCTTTGATCCAAGATGATCGAGTATGACAATCTTAATGTTGTATGATGCTATGGTTCTTGCTTATAAGCTCTATGCTTATCTTTCCCTTTTTCTTAAAAGCTTGTTTGGCTCTTTGTTGTTTGAGCTCTTTTCTCATGCAATGCTTCACGAACCAAGATAGTAATTGTGTATGCGATGACAACTTTGTGACACAAGATATGATACCAAGATATGCACCACGATGATATGGTATATATGCTATGGGAAATATGATCACTAATGTGCACAAGTCACGTTGCCGGCAATACCCAAAGGCTAGTCTCGATGGGTAAGCTAGATCGGTAAACACAAAGGTGAGATACAAGATCCAAGTCCAACAAAGGATGATACAAAGGTAACCGGTTCTTCTCCGTAAGTAGGTCTTGATGGGGCCACCCAAGAGGGGGTCTTGAATCCGCTTGGCAGGATCTTCTCCGGTGGAGCACTAGTAGAAAAAGGACCTAATGTGAGACACATTAGTCCCGGTTTGATTTTGGCCCGGTACTAATGGTACCATTAGTGCCGGTTCAAACGGATTTGCATTAATGTCAGTTCGTGTTGAACCTTTAGTACCGGTTCGTGGCACGAACCGACACTAAAGGGGTGGTGGCAGGCTGGCGTCAGCCCGGGGCCCCACGATCACCTTTAGTACCGGTTCGTGGCATGAACCGGTACTAAAAGTGTAACCTTTAGTACCGGTTTGTGCCATGAACCGGTACTAAAGGGGTCTGACCTATAGTCCCGGTTGGAGACACAAACCGGGACTATAGGTAAATTTTGAAACTCTACCCCCCCCCCCCCCCCCCCCGTGTATCGCCATTTCAGTTTTGAAAAAATCAAAAGAAAATGATAAAAACTTCAAAAAAATAAAATCCTTCGAGAGGTAGTTATATTACTACACTAGTTAGGAAAATTTGAAAACTTAAATTTGGACATGTTTTGCAAAAAGTGCAGGGAAAATGTAAAACGGCTATAACTTTTGCATACGATGTCGTAAAAAAAACGTATAATATATCAAAAAAATTAGCACGAAAATCCTCAAATTCCAAAAGGAAAAAAAGATATGGTCAAATTTCAGTTTTTTTTTTAAATGGTTAAATCTGGTCAAACTACTTATTCAAGAAGTATTAATGTTACTACATAATTATTCAAGAATATTAGTGTTACTAAATAATTATTTCAATTTTTTAATTTTGGTCAAATCTGGTCAAACTGTGGTCAAACTATGGTCAAACTTATTCAAGAAATATTAGTGTTACTAAATAATTAGTATTTTTTAGAATAATAGTTTCAAACTCAAACGGTGAAACGTGTGACCTAATGCTCAAGCTAAACTGCTGAGGGTTAATAGGATTGACAGCTTACATTTGTCAGAAAAACAACAAGTGCAGACTTGGAATGTAGGGGGAATAGAACTCTGAAGTTAAGCGTGCTTAGGCTAGGGGAGTGAGAGGATGGGTGACCGGCCGGGAAGTTAGGCGATTTGGAATGAGTGATCCACACTTGAGCAGTTAAGAGAGGTGATTAGAGACTAATCATCAAATAATTTAGAAAAAATAAAAATCGAAAAAATTTCAAATTTTTTTCCAAAATTTTCAAAAAATAAATAAAAAAATACCCCTTTAGTACCGGTTGGTAAAGGCCCCCCATACCAGGGCGCGAGCTCACGCCACATGGTGGCACTTTAGCGCCGGTTCGTGCCAAACCGGTACTAAAGGGGGGGGGGCTTTAGTGCCCACCCTTTAGTGCCGGTTATGGAACCGGCACTAAAGGCCCTTACGAACCGGTTTTAAAGCTCCATTTTCTACTAGCGGAGGCGCGTCTCCGAGGAGAAGGTAACCAAGTGGATGAGCAAAGCTCTCACACAAACATGAGCTAATCCTTTGCTAACCCTAACTAGGAGGAGGGGTGTCCTATTTATAGTCATAGTGCAAATGGGGGCGAAGTGAAGGGGTACATGGACCTCAGCCCGCAACTGGACACAGTCAGGGACTGGACGTCCGGTGGTTCCAGGGGGACCGGTCGTCCGCTAGCGCTGGACGTCCGCTGGATCCATTCTGTGAAGGAGGCGCCGGTCGTCCGGTATCTCCATACTTCCGTTAATTTCCATTTTGTTGAGGTGGTGTCGGACGTCCGGTGACTCCGGTCGTCCGTTCGCTGGAGAGTGGTCGGTCGTCCGGTCCGGGCCGGGCCGGGCGTCCGCTCGCTGGGGCCTGCGTTGGCTGGGACTTGGACAGGTTGGCCTTCATGCGCCTTGTCCGATGGATGTAGATGTACCATGGCTTTCCTCCAAGTACCTAAGCACACATAGTGTTTCCGTTTGAGGTAGTAGCCATGTCTCATGTGTCGAAAGTGGTAGTTCAGAAAGGAGCGAGTTCACCTTATCTTCGATAGCCTTAGCTCGGGCTCTTGTCATTGGTCCAAGTGCTGTCGTGGGAGACGTAGGTAGGTCCATGGGGATGACCTTGGGATGCTCCGCATCATCTCCCCTCCCTTGGGAAAGATCCGACCTCGGATCAAAATCTTCATCACCATGGTAGGGCGAAAGATCCTTGACGTTTAAGATGTCGCTCATGTTGTACTTGTCGCGTGGTAGGTCGATCTTGTAAGCATTGTTGTTGTAGCGTGCGAGCACCTTGAAGGGTCCATCCGCTCATGGTAGGAGTTTGGACTTGCGTTCGTTGGGGAAACGGTCCTTGCGAAGGTGTATCCACACAAGATCGCCGATGTTGAAGATCATGGGTTGCTTGTTGACGTTGAGCTTGGTCGCGAGTCATTGTACTTGACGCTCGATGGTATTCCTAGTATCCTCATGCATCCTCTTGAGATAGTGTACTCGCGTACTCGCATCCATGTTGATGCGCTCTTGTAGTGGTAGAGGAAGAATGTCCAATGGTGACAACGGGTTGAAGCCGTAGACGTCTTCGAAGGGGGACTTGCCGGTAGTCGAATGTCTTGCACGGTTGTATGCGTACTCGGCGATCGGTAGGCACTCCTCCCACTCCTTGATGTTCTTCTTGATTAGCACGCGGAGAAGAGTGGAGAGCGTACGGTTTGTCACCTCTGTTTGGCCGTCGGTTTGTGGATGGTATGCCGTGGAGAATAGTAGCTTGATTCCGAGCTTGGCGCATAAGGTCCTCCAAAAGTAACTCAAGAACTTGACGTCGCGGTCCGAGACAATCTTCTTTGGCACTCCATAAAGTCGCAAGATTTCCCTACAAAAGAGATTGGCAACATGTGAAGCAGCGTCAATCTTGTTGCAAGGAATGAAATGTGCCATTTTAGAGAATCGGTCCACAACAACAAACACGGAATCCTTTCCATTTCTAGTTAGAGGCAAACCAAGCACAAAATCCATGCTAATATCTTCCCATGGTTGATATGGAATTGGAAGTGGCATGTAAAGGCCATGAGATTGAGCTTTAGTCTTAGCTTTGCGACATGTAGAACATCGGTTGGTGAAGCGGTTGACGTCGCGAAACATCTTGGGCCAAAAGTAGTTCTTGGAGAGCGTCACAAATGTCTTGTTGCGTCCAAAATGTCCCATTAGTCCTCCTCCATGAGATTCTTGCAAAAGTAACAAACGAAGAGAAGACTCGGGTATGCAAAGTTTGTTAGCTCTCATAAGATATCCATCTTTGGTGTAACAACGTTCCCAAGATGTATGCGTCAAACATTTGGCATAAGGAATGGCAAAAGTAGGATCATGCTCATACAAGTCTTTTATGTGCTCAAAGCCAATGACATTCAATTCAATTTGAGTAACAAGCATGCATATACGGGAAAGTGCATCCGCCACAACATTTTCCTTACCTTTAATATACTTGATGATATAAGGAAAAGACTCAATAAATTCACTCCACTTAGCATGACGCTTGTTCAACTTAGTTTGACCCTTAAGGTATTTAAGCGTTTCATGGTCGGTATGGATGATAAATTCATGAGGGCGGAGGTAATGTTCCCACTCACGCAAAACTCGCACTAAAGCATATAGCTCTTTGTCATAGATGGGATAATTGAGTTGTGCGCCGGAAAGTTTCTCACTAAAGTGTGCTATGGGGCACTTCTCTTGCGTTAATACACCTCCTATGCAATTACCACTAGCATCGCAATGAATTTGAAAAGGTTTGTCAAAGTTGGGTAATGCAAGCACGGGAGCATGAGTAAGCAAATTCTTAAGCTCATTGAAAGCGATATCTTGGGATGTTCCCCAAACAAACGGTGCATTTTTCATACTCAAAGCATGCAAAGGTGAAGCAATGATGCTAAAATCCTTCACAAATCTACGGTAGAAACCGGCTAAACCAAGGAAACTACGCACTTGTTGCAAATTGGTTGGTTGGGGCCAAGTTTTTATAGCATTAATCTTAGATTCATCAACATGAACACCCTTAGAAGATACTACGAAACCCAAGAAAACAAGCTTATCAACACCAAAGAGGCATTTTTCCATATTAGCATAAAGTTGCTATTTTCGAAGAGTTTGTAGCACAGTGCGAAGGTGGGTGACATGCTCTTTGAGAGATTTGCTAAACACAAGGATATCATCAAAGTAGACAACAACAAATTCACCAATGTAAGGGCGAAACACATAATGCATGAGACACATGAAAGTACCGTGTGCTTCCGATAAACCCATAGGCATGACTAACCACTCATATAGACCAAACTTTGTTTTGAACGCGGTTTTCCATTCATCACCTTCTTGTATGCGGATTTGATAGTAACCACTTTTAAGATCAATTTTGGAAAAAAATAGTGGCACCACTAAGTTCATCTAGCATATCGTCAAGGCGTGGAATGGGGTTGTTGGAAATATGCCCTAGAGGCAATAATAAAAGCATTATTATTATATTTCCTTGTTCATGATAATTGTCTTTTATTCATGCTATAATTGTGTTATCCGGAAATCGTAATACATGTGTGAATACTTAGACACCAACATGTCCCTAGTAAGCCTCTAGTTGACTAGCTCGTTGATCAATAGATAGTCATGGTTTCCTGGCTATGGACATTGGATGTCACTGATAACGAGATCACATCATTAGGAGAATGATGTGATGGACAAGACCCAATCCTAAGCATAGCACAAGATCGTGTAGTTCGTTTTGCTAGAGCTTTTCAATGTCAAGTATCTTTCCTTAGACCATGAGATCATGTAACTCCCGGATACCGTAGGAGTGCTTTGGGTGTACCAAACGTCACAACGTAACTGGGTCACTATAAAGGTGCACTACAGGTATCATCGAAAGTATCTGTTGGGTTGACACGGATCGAGACTGGGATTTGTCACTCCGTATAACGGAGAGGTATCACCGGGCCCACTCGTTAATGGATCATCATAATGAGCTCAATGTGACCAAGTGTCTGGTCACAGGATCATGCATTACAGTACGAGTAAAGTGACTTGCCGGTAACGAGACTAAACGAGGTATTGGGATACCGACGATCGAGTCTCGGGCAAGTAACGTACCCATTGACAAAGGGAATTACATACGGGATTGCTTGAATCCTCGACATCGTGGTTCATCCGATGAAATCATCGAGGAGCATGTGGGAGCCAACATGGGTATCCAGATCCCGCTGTTGGTTATTGCCCGAGAGCCGTCTCGGTCATGTCTACGTGTCTCCCGAACCCGTAGGGTCTACACATTTAAGGTTCGGTGACGCTAGGGTTATTAGGAAGATTTGTATGTGATTACTGAATGTTGTTTGGAGTCCCTGATAAGATCCCGGACGTCACGAGGAGTTCCGGAATGGTCCGGAGGTGAAGTTATATATATGGGAAGTTGTCATGCGGACACCGAAAAGTTTCGGGGGCATATTGGTATTGTACCGGGGCCACCGGAGAGGTTCCGGGGGTCCACCGGGAGGGGCCACCCCTCTTGGAGGGCCACATGGGCCGCAAGGGGCAGGGAACCAGCCCCTGGAGGGCTGGGCGCGCCCCCCACCTTGGGCCCATGCGCCTAGGGTTGGGGGCGAAACCCTAAGGGCGGCGCCCCTTTGCTTGGGGGGCAAGTCCCCCCTCCCTGGCCGCCCCCCCTCTAGATCCCATCTAGAGGGGCCGGCCCCCCTTGCCCCTTCCCCTACAAATAGAGGGGTGAGGGGAGGGCTGAAAGATACAACCCAAGGCGCAGCCCCTCCCCTCCCCACACCTCTCCTCCTCCGTTACGTGCTTGGCGAAGCCCTGTCGGAGTACTGCTGCACCAACATCACCACGCCGTCGTGCTGCCGTTGGAGCAATCTTCCTCAACCTCTCCTTCGTCCTTGCTGGATCAAGACGGAGGAGACATCGTCCGTCCCGTACGTGTGTTGAACGCGGAGGTGCTGTCCGTTCAGCACTTGGTCATCGGTGATCTGAATCACGGCGAGTACGACTCCATCATCACCCTTCCCTTGAACGCTTCCGCACGCGATCTACAAGTGGTATGTAGATGCAAACTCACTCCCTTGACTCGTTGCTTAGATGAACTCATAGATGGATCTTGGTGAAACCGTAGGAAAAATTTTAAATTTCTGCAACGTTCCCCAACAGTGGCATCATGAGCTAGGTCTATGCGTAGTTCTCTATTGCACGAGTAGAACACAATTTTGTTGTGGGCGTAGATCTTGTCAACTTGCTTGCCGCTACTAGTCTTATCTTGCTTCAGTGGTATTGTGGGATGAAGCGGCCCGGACCAACCTTACACGTACGCTTACGTGAGACCGGTTCCACCGACTGACATGCACTAGTTGCATAAGGTGGCTGGCAGGTGTCTGTCTCTCCTACTTTAGTTGGAGCGGATTTGATGAAAAGGGTCCTTATGAAGGGTAAATAGAAGTTGACAAATCACGTTGTGGCTTTCACGTAGGTAAGAAAACGTTCTTGCTAGAACCCTAATGCAGCCACGTAAAACTTGCAACAACAATTAGAGGACGTCTAACTTGTTTTTGCAGCAAGTGTTTCGTGATGTGATATGGCCAAAGTTGGGATGAATGACGAATGATATATGTGATGTATGAGATCATGTTCTTGTAATAAGAATCACGACTTGCATGTCGATGAGTATGACAACCGGCAGGAGCCATAGGAGTTGTCTTTATTTTTTTGTATGACATGCGTGTCATTGAAGAACGCCATGTAAATTACTTTACTTTATTGCTAAACGCGTTAGCCATAGAAGTAGAAGTAGTCGTTGGCGTGACAACTTCATGAAGACACGATGATGGAGATCATGATGATGGAGATCATGGTGTCATGCCGGTGACGAAGATGATCATGGAGCCCCGAAGATGGAGATCGAAGGAGCTATATGATATTGGCCATATCATGTCACTACTATATAATTGCATGTGATGTTTATTATGTTTTTGCATCTTGTTTACTTAGAACGACGGTAGTAAATAAGATGATCCCTTATAACAATTTCAAGAAGTGTTCTCCCCTAACTGTGCACCGTTGCTAAAGTTCGTCGTTTCGAAGCACCACGTGATGATCGGGTGTGATAGATTCTTACGTTCACATAGAATGGGTGTAAGACAGTTTTACACATGCAAAACACTTAGGGTCAACTTGACGAGCCTAGCATGTACAGACATGGCCTCGGAACACAGAGACCGAAAGGTCGAACATGAGTCGTATGGAAGATACGATCAACATGAAGATGTTCACCGATGATGACTAGTCCGTCTCACGTGATGATCGGACACGGCCTAGTCGACTCGGATCATGTAACACTTAGATGACTAGAGGGATGTCTAATCTGAGTGGGAGTTCATTGAAATAATTTGATTAGATGAACTTAATTATCATGAACTTAGTCTAAAACCTTTGCAAATATGTCTTGTAGATCAAATGGCCGCCGCTAATGTCAACATGAACTTCAACGCGTTCCTAGAGAAAACCAAGCTGAAAGATGATGGCAGCAACTACACGGACTGGGCCCGGAACCTGAGGATCATCCTCATAGCTGCCAGGAAACAATATGTCCTAGAAGCACTGCTAGGTGATGCACCCGTCCCAGAGAACCAAGACGCTATGAACGCTTGGCAGGCTCGCGCTGATGATTACTCCCTCGTTCAGTGCGGCATGCTTTACAGCTTAGAACCGGGGATCCAAAAGCGTTTTGAGCAACACGGAGCATATGAGATGTTCAAAGAGCTGAAATGGTTTTCCAAGCTCATGCCCGGGTCGAGAGATATGAAGTCTCCGACAAGTTCTACAGTTGTAAGATGGAGGAAAATAGTTCTGTCAGTGAACACATACTCAAGATGTCTGGGTTGCACAACCGCTTGACTCAGCTGGAGATTAACCTCCCAGATGAGGCGGTCATTGACAGAATCCTTCAGTCGCTCCCACCAAGCTACAAGAGCTTTGTGATGAACTACAATATGCAGGGGATGGAAAAGACCATTCCTGAATTATTTGCAATGCTGAAAACAGCAGAGGTTGAAATCAAGAAAGAACATCAAGTGTTGATGGTCAATAAGACCACTAAGTTCAAGAAGGGCAAGGGTAAGAAGAACTTCAAGAAGGACGGCAAGGATGTTGCCGCGCCCGGTAAGCCAGTTGCCGGGAAGAAGTCAAAGAATGGACCCAAGCCTGAGACTGAGTGCTTTTATTGCAAGGGGAAGGGTCACTGGAAGCGGAACTGCCCCAAGTACTTAGCGGACAAGAAGGCCGGCAACACTAAAGGTATATCTGATATACATGTAATTGATGTGTACCTTACCAGTACTCGTAGTAACTCCTGGGTATTTGATACCGGTGTCGTTGCTCATATTTGTAACTCACAGCAGGAGCTGCGGAATAAGAGGAGACTGGCGAAGGACGAGGTGACGATGCGCGTCGGGAATGGTTCCAAGGTCGATGTGATCGCCGTCGGCATGCTACCTCTACATTTACCTGCGGGATTAGTTTTGAACCTTAATAATTGCTATTTAGTGCCAAGTTTGAGCATGAACATTGTATCAGGATCTCGTTTGATACGAGATGGCTACTCATTTAAATCTGAGAATAATGGTTGTTCTATTTATATGAGAGATATGTTTTATGGTCATGCTTCGATGGTCAATGGTTTATTCTTAATGAATCTCGAACGTAGTGTCACACATATTCATAGTGTGAATACCAAAAGAATTAAAGTTGATAACGATAGTCCCACATACTTGTGGCACTGCCGCCTTGGTCACATTGGTGTCAAGCGCATGAAGAAGCTCCATGCTGATGGACTTTTAGAGTCTCTCGATTATGAATCATTTGACACATGCGAACCATGACTCATGGGCAAAATGACCAAGACCCCGTTCTCCGGAACAATGGAGCGAGCAACCAACTTATTGGAAATCATACATACTGATGTGTGCGGTCCAATGAGCGTTGAGGCTCGCGGAGGATATCGTTATGTTCTCACTCTCACTGATGACTTGAGTAGGTATGGGTATGTCTACTTGATGAAACACAAGTCTGAGACCTTTGAAAAGTTCAAGGAATTTCAGAATGAGGTAGAGAATCAACGTGACCGAAAGATAAAGTTTCTACAATCAGATCGTGGAGGAGAATATTTAAGTCACGAATTTGGTACGCACTTAAGGAAATGTGGAATCGTTTCACAACTCACGCCGCCTGGAACACCTCAGCGTAACGGTGTGTCCGAACGTCGTAATCGCGCTCTATTGGATATGGTGCGATCTATAATGTCTCTTACCGATTTACCGCTATCATTTTGGGGATACGCTCTAGAGACAGCTACATTCACTTTAAATAGGGCACCGTCTAAATCCGTTGAGACGACACCGTATGAATTATGGTTTGGGAAGAAACCTAAGCTGTCATTTCTAAAAGTTTGGGGATGTGATGCTTATGTCAAGAAACTTCAACCTGAAAAGCTCGAACCCAAGTCGGAAAAATGCGTCTTCATAGGATACCCTAAGGAAACCATTGGGTATACCTTCTACTTAAGATCCGAAGGCAAGATCTTTGTTGCCAAGAACGGATTCTTTCTGGAAAAAGAGTTTCTCTCGAAAGAAGTAAGTGGGAGGAAAGTAGAACTCGATGAAGTACTACCTCTTGAATAGGAAAGTAGCGCAGCTCAGGAAAATGTTCCTGTGATGCCTACACCAACTGGAGAGGAAAATAATGATGATGATCAAGGTACTTCGGATCAAGTTACTACTGAACTTCGTAGGTCCACAAGGACACGTTCCGCACCAGAGTGGTACGGCAACCCTGTCTTGGAAATCATGTTGTTAGACAACGGTGAACCTTCAAACTATGAAGAAGCGATGGCGGGCCCGGATTCCAACAAATGGCTTGAAGCCATGCAATCCGAGATAGGATCCATGTATGAAAACAAAGTATGGACTTTGACAGACTCGCCCGATGATCGGCGGGCGATAGAAAACAAATGGATCTTTAAGAAGAAGACGGACGCGGATGGTAATGTCACCATCTATAAAGCTCGACTTGTCGCTAAGGGTTATCGGCAAGTTCAAGGGGTTGACTACGATGAGACTTTCTCTCCCGTAGCGAAGCTGAAGTCCGTCTGAATCATGTTAGCAATTGCCGCATATTATGATTATGAGATATGGCAAATGGACGTCAAAACGGCATTCCTTAACGGTTATCTTAAGGAAGAACTGTATATGATGCAGCCGGAAGGTTTTGTCGACCCTAAGAATGCTAACAAGGTGTGCAAGCTCCAGCGATCCATTTATGGGCTGGTGCAAGCATCTCGGAGTTGGAACATTCGCTTTGATGAGATGATCAAAGCGTTTGGGTTTATGCAGACTTATGGAGAAGCCTGCGTTTACAAGAAAGTGAGTGGGAGCTCTGTAGCATTTCTCATATTATATGTAGATGACATACTCTTGATGGGAAATGATATAGAACTTTTGGACAACATTAACGCCTACTTGAATAAGAGTTTTTCAATGAAGGACCTTGGAGAAGCTGCTTATATATTAGGCATCAAGATCTATAGAGATAGATCAAGACGCCTCATAGGTCTTTCACAAAGCACATACCTTGATAAGATTTTGAAGAAGTTCAAAATGGATCAGTCCAAGAAAGGGTTCTTGCCTGTATTGCAAGGTGTGAAATTGAGCTCGGCTCAATGCCCGACGACGGCAAAGGATAAAGAAGAGATGAGTGTCATCCCCTATGCTTCAGCCATAGGATCCATTATGTATGCCATGCTGTGTACCAGACCTGATCTAAACCTTGCCGTAAGTTTGGTAGGAAGGTACCAAAGTAATCCCGGCAAGGAACACTGGACAGCAGTCAAGAATATCCTGAAGTACCTGAAAAGGACTAAGGACATGTTTCTCGTTTATGGAGGTGACAAAGATCTCGTCGTAAAGGGTTACGTCGACGCTAGCTTCGACACAGATCTGGATGACTCTAAGTCACAAACCGGATACGTATATATGTTGAATGGTGGAGCAGTAAGCTGGTGCAGCTGCAAGCAGAGCGTCGTGGCGGGATCTACATGTGAAGTGGAGTACATGGCAGCCTCGGAGGCGGCGCATGAAGCAATTTGGGTGAAGGAGTTCATCACCGACCTAGGTGTCATACCCAATGTGTCGGGGCCGATCAAACTCTTCTGTGACAACACTGGAGCTATTGCACTTGCCAAGGAGCCCAGGTTTCACAAGAAGACCAGGCACATCAAGCGTCGCTTCAACTCCATTCGTGAAAATGTTCAAGATGGAGACATAGAAATTTGCAAAGTACACACGGATCTGAATGTCGCAGATCCGTTGACTAAACCTCTTCCGCGAGCAAAACATGATTAGCACCAGAACTCTATGGGTGTTCGATTCATCACAATGTAACTAGATTATTTACTCTAGTGCAAGTGGGAGACTGTTGGAAATATGCCCTAGAGGCAATAATAAAAGCATTATTATTATATTTCCTTGTTCATGATAATTGTCTTTTATTCATGCTATAATTGTGTTATCCGGAAATCGTAATACATGTGTGAATACTTAGACACCAACATGTCCCTAGTAAGCCTCTAGTTGACTAGCTCGTTGATCAATAGATAGTCATGGTTTCCTGGCTATGGACATTGGATGTCACTGATAACGAGATCACATCATTAGGAGAATGATGTGATGGACAAGACCCAATCCTAAGCATAGCACAAGATCGTGTAGTTCGTTTTGCTAGAGCTTTTCAATGTCAAGTATCTTTCCTTAGACCATGAGATCATGTAACTCCCGGATACCGTAGGAGTGCTTTGGGTGTACCAAACGTCACAACGTAACTGGGTGACTATAAAGGTGCACTACAGTTATCTCCGAAAGTATCTGTTGGGTTGACACGGATCGAGACTAGGATTTGTCACTCCGTATAACGGAGAGGTATCACCGGGCCCACTCGGTAATGCATCATCATAATGAGCTCAATGTGACCAAGTGTCTGGTCACGGGATCATGCATTACAGTACGAGTAAAGTGACTTGTCGGTAACGAGACTAAATGAGGTATTGGGATACCGACGATCGAGTCTCGGGCCAGTAACGTACCGATTGACAAAGGGAATTACATACGGGATTGCTTGAATCCTCGACATCGTGGTTCATCCGATGAAATCATCGAGGAGCATGTGGGAGCCAACATGGGTATCCAGATCCCGCTGTTGGTTATTTCCCGAGAGCCGTCTCGGTCATGTCTACGTGTCTCCCGAACCCGTAGGGTCTACACACTTAAGGTTCGGTGATGCTAGGGTTATTAGAAAGACTTGTATGTGATTACCGAATGTTGTTCGGAGTCCTAGATGAGATCCCGGACGTCACGAGGAGTTCCGGAATGGTCCGGAGGTGAAGTTTTATATATGGGAAGTTGTCATCCGGACACCGGAAAGTCTCGGGGGCATATCGGTATTGTACCGGGGCCACCGGAGAGTTTCCGGGGGTCCACCGGGAGGGGCCACCCCTCTCGGAGGGCCACATGGGCCGCAAGGGGCAGGGAACCAGCCCCTGGAGGGCTAGGCGCGCCCCCCACATTGGGCCCATGCGCCTAGGGTTGGGGGGGGAAACCCTAAGGTGGGCGCCCCTTTGCTTGGGGGGCAAGTCCCCCTCCCTGGCCGCCGCCCCCCCTCTAGATCCCATCTAGAGGGGCCGGCCCCCCTTGCCCCTTCCCCTATAAATAGAGGGGTGAGGGGAGGGCTGAAAGATACAACCCAAGGCGCAGCCCCTCCCCTCCCCAACACCTCTCCTCCTCCGTTACGTGCTTGGCGAAGCCCTGTCGGAGTACTGCTGCACCAACATCACCACGCCGTCGTGCTGTCGTTGGAGCAATCTTCCTCAACCTCTCCTTCCTCCTTGCTGGATCAAGACGGAGGAGACGTCGTCCATCCCATACGTGTGTTGAACGCGGAGGTGCTGTCCGTTCAGCACTTGGTCATCGGTGATCTGAATCACGGCGAGTACGACTCCATCATCACCCTTCCCTTGAACGCTTCCGCATGCGATCTACAAGTGGTATGTAGATGCAAACTCACTCCCTTGACTCGTTGCTTAAATGAACTCATAGATGGATCTTGGTGAAACCGTAGGAAATTTTTTAAATTTCTGCAACGTTCCCCAACAGGGGTACCTATAGCGAACGGTGATAGCGTTGATAGGTCTACAATCGGAACACATGCGGAAGCTACCGTATCGTTTTGGCACAAGAATGACCGGTATGACACAAGGACTCAAACTTTCATGCAGATGTCCATGGTCTATGAGATGCTTTACTTGCCTTTGTATTTCTTTGGTTTCTTTGGGGTTGATGCGGTAGGGAGCCTTGTTTGGAAGTGGCGCTCTGGGGATGAGGTTGATTTGGTGCTCAATGCCTCGTAGTGGAGGTAGAACCGGAGGTAGCTCGTCGGGGAAAACATCTTGGAATTCCTGCAATAGAGAAGATAACACTAGAGGAAGATTGTGAGAGGTGTTAGCTTTTGGTGCCTCATCCTTTCACAATAGGACATAGTGTAGGACACTTGATGGGTTCTCACACACTTCTCCCATCTCACGTTTGGTGGCAAACAGAACTAAGTTTTGCTTGTCGCTCATCATGGAGGCACTCAATTTGGGCTTGTGGCGCTCACTCTCTTTTTGGTGGTTCACTCTCTCACTAGTCTCTCCACGATGGGTGGCTTGCTTGTCGGCGAGCACTTGGCTTGGAGACATAGGTTGTAGCACAAACTCCTTCCCTTTCATCTTGAAGCTATAGTGATTTGTACGCCCATTGTGGATGACACCTCGGTCAAATTTCCATGGTCGTCCAAGAAGGAGGTGGCACACGGTCATCGGATGGACATCACACTCCAAAGTGTCTTCATAAGCTCTGATCTTGAAAGAGACTTGTACCCTATGCTCGACTTGGATGGTGCCGGTGTCGCTTAGCCATTCAACCCTGTAGGGGAGCGGGTGGTTCATCTTGGCCAATTGGAGTTTGGAGCAAAGTTCTTTACTTTCAAGGTTATGGCAAATCCCGCCACTGATGATGACCTTGACGGACCTTCCATTGATGCCGGCCTTTGTGTGGAAGATATGGCATCTTTGGTCTTCGTCTTGTTGATGTTGAAGAGTCAAGACCTTGGAGACAACAAGAGCGGGACTTGAATCTTCATCACAAAAGACTTGATCATCTTCGTCTTCATTGTTCACTAGGCGGTGCATGGCCACTTGCTCAAGGGCTTCCATTTCTCCTTCACTCATTGAGTCATATGTTCCGTCGTCGTTGAGGATCATGGTGCACTTGTTGGTGCACTCAAAGGACTTGTGGCCTCGACCTCCGCATGTGAAGCATTTGATGGAACTTGTCTTGATGGTCTCATCGTTTGGGGTAGAGGATGATGAAGCTCGCGGCTTGAAGTTGCTTGTAGTAGGAGGACGACTTGAGCTTGTCGAAGCTTTCTTGTAACTTGACTTGTCGTTGTTGCTTGTAGATGGCTTGGTTGAGGTAGAATGTGTTGGAGTCGTTGACGCTTGAGAGTTGGAGAAGCCATATGACTTGGATGAGAACTTGACGTATTTGAGATCATCTTGCACTTGGCGTTCCGCTTTGGTAGCTTGGTGCACTAGCTCGACGAGGTTCGAGAATGGTTGGAATTCGGCTATCTTCTTGATAGGATGATTGAGTCCATTCAAGAAACGTGCCATGGTTTGCTCATCATCTTCTTTGACGTTGGCCCTTATCATGGCAATCTCCATTTCCTTGTAGTACTCTTCAACGCTCTTGGTTCCTTGCTTGAGTAGTTGGAGTTTCTTGAAGAGGCCGCGGTTGTAGTAGTTTGGCACAAATCGTGCTCTCGTGACATCCTTCATTTGCGCCCAAGTGGTGATTGGTGGTTCACCTCTTGCCGCTCAGCGCTCAATGACTTGTTCCCACCAAATGAGGACGTAGTCTTGGAATTCAAGGGATTCCATGGCGATCTTCTTCTCTTCCTCGTAGTTGTGCAAGCGGGAGATTTTGTCAACCTTCAATGCCCATGATATATACTCTTCAGGGTCATTGCTTCCGGTGAACTTGGGCATGGTGAACTTTAGCGTGCCATATCGTTGCTCTTCATTGTGTTGGGGTCGGGGATGATGACGCCCAGGATTGACAATCTCATGTTGCTCTTGGCGAGGAGGGTTGTCGTCCTCATGTTGCTCTTGGCGAGGAGGGGGTCCATTGTCTTCATGCTCTCGATGGACTTGATGTTCTTATCGATCTTGCGGAGGAGCTTGTCGATGCACACGGGCTTCGTAAATCCTTTCTTGAGCTTCGTCGCGAAGTGCTTCTTGATGTATACGAGCTTGTCGGCCTCGATTGGCTATGGCTCGACTTGAATCTCGAAGGGCACGTTGCGCCTCAAGTGCTTGGGCTTCACGAAGTTGTTGTTCTTGACGTTGTGCCTCGGCATCTTGTGCATCTAGATGTTGTCGCGCTCGCTCCTCTTGTTCTTGTTGTCGTTGGCATTGCCGTTCTTGTGCTGGAGCGAATGCAGCTTGGGCTTGCCGTTGATGGTGCTCTTGAGAATCGGTGTCGTGTAGAGGATTTCGGTTTGCTTGATGATCTTGACGCGCGGCACGACGAAGAGTGTTTGATGTCGGTGTACTTGAACCGGAGATAGTGTCGTCGAAGTGTCGACTTGAGCGGCTCCGTCTTGAGGAGTACGAAGTTGTAGAAGAGCGGTTGACCATCATGGTTCGGATATCTTCTTTGAGGAAACTCATGGATGTGTCGAACTAGTCTGTTGTACGTTGCTCGGATTGTCATAGGTCGGTGGCGAGATTGTCGATGTGGTCGCCCAAAGCAAGTTGTTCTTGATGCAAAGCTCGATTCGTGCCAAATAGTTGCGTTTTGGTGACGTAGGATGACATGTCGTCGTCTTGCTCTAATAAGAGTGGGTTGGTACAAGTAGTTGGCCTATCCATCATTCTAAACAAAGATATGTGAGTGGGAGAAGAAGAAGAAGAACCAATACCAAATGTATGTACCTTGACCGATGTTGAAGATGGATCAAGATCACTCCAATGTGTAACAAAGGAATAGCACAATTGGTACCAATTCTTGCCGGTTTCTCACACCTACACAAGTAAAAGCTTATGGTGGAGCTTGGTTAGGATGGTGGCATAAAATTTGATGCAATTGAAAGTGAGCTTCTATAATGTTGGAAAAGATTCACAAATTTGCAAATGCAACAAGTAGACCAAGCAACATAAGGTACACGGAAACACACACGCAAATAGATAAGTGGAGTTGGGAAACCAAGGATGAGCCAAAATGTGGAATCCACTGATAACCACAGGTATGTTGGAAATATGCCCTAGAGGCAATAATAAAAGTATTATTATTATATTTCCTTGTTCATGGTAATTGTCTTTATTCATGCTATAATTGTGTTATCTGGAAATCGTAATACATGTGTGAATACTAGACACCAATATGTCCCTAGTATGCCTCTAGTTGACTAGCTCGTTGATCAATAGATAGTCATGGTTTCCTGACTATGGACATGGGGATGTCATTGATAACGAGATCACATCATTAGGAGAATGATGTGATGGACAAGACCCAATCTCAAGCATAGCACAAGATCGTGTAGTTCGTTTTGCTAGAGCTTTCCAATGTCGAGTATCTTTTCCTTAGACCATGAGATCGTGTAACTCCCGGATACTGTAGGAGTGCTTTGGGTGTACCAAACGTCACAACGTAACTGGGTGAATATAAAGGTGCACTACAGGTATCTCCGAAAGTATCTGTTGGGTTGACACGGATCAAGACTGGGATTTGTCACTCCACATGACGGAGAGGTATCACCGGGCCCACTCGGTAATGCATCATCATAATGAGCTCAAAGTGACCAAGTGTTTGGCCACGGGATCATGCATTACGGTACGAGTAAAGTGACTTGCCGGTAACGGGACTAAACGAGGTATTGGGATACCGACGATCGAGTCTCGGGCAAGTAACCTACCGATTGACAAAGGGAATAGTTTACGGGGTTGCTTGAACCCTCGACATCGTGGTTCATCCGATGACATCATTGAGGAACATGTGGGAGCCAACATGGGTATCCAGATCCCGCTGTTGGTTATTGCCCGAGAGTCGTCTCGGTCATGTCTGCATGTCTCCCGAACCCGTAGGGTCTACACACTTAAGGTTCGGTGACGCTAGGGTTATTAGGAAGACTTGTATGTGATTACCGAATGTTGTTCGGAGTCCCGGATGAGATCCCGGACGTCACGAGGAGTTCTGGAACGGTCCGGAGGTAAAGATTTATATATGGGAAGTTGTCATACGGACACCGGAATAGTTCGGGGGCATATCGGTATTGTACCGGGGCCACCGGAGGGGCCTCGGGGGTCCACCGGGAGGGGCCACCTCTCCCGGAGGGGCTCATGGGCTGTAAGGGGGAAAGGAACCAGCCCAAAGTGGGCTGGTGCGCCTCCCCCCCAAGGGCCCATGCGCCCTAGGGTTTGGGGGAACCCTAAAGGGGGCGCCCCCCTTGCTTGGGGGGCAAGCCCCCTTCCCCTTGGCCGCCGCCCCCCCCCCCTCTAGATCCATCTAGAGGGGGCCGGCCCCCCTTGCCCTTCCCCTATAAATAGAGGGGTGAGGGGAGGGCTGCATACACAACTGAAGGCGCAGCCCCTCCCCTCCCCAACACCTCTCCTCCTCCGTACGTGCTTGGCGAAGCCCTGTCGGAGTTCTGTTGCACCAACCTCACCACGCCGTCGTGCTGCCGTTGGAGTCTTCTTCCTCAACCTCTCTTTCCCTTGCTGGATCAAGAAGGAGGAGACGTCGATCGTCCCGTACGTGTGTTGAACGCGGAGGTGCTGTCCGTTCGGCACTTGGTCATCGGTGATCCGAATCACGACGAGTACGACTACATCATCACCATCCCCTTGAACGCTTCCGCACGCAATCTGCAAGTGGTATGTAGATGCAATCTCTCTCCCATGACTCGTTGCTTAGATGAACTCATAGATGGATCTTGGTGAAACCGTAGGAAAATTTTAATTTTCTGCAACGTTCTCCAACAGTGGCATCATGAGCTAGGTCTATGCGTAGTTCTCTGTTGCACGAGTAGAACACAAAGTAGTTGTGGGCGTCGAATTGTCAATTCTTCTTGCCGTTACTAGTCCTATCTTGGTTCAGCGGTATTGTGGGATGAAGCAGCCCGGACCAACCTTACACGTACGCTTACGTGAGACCGGTTCCACCGACTAACATGCACTAGTTGCATAAGGTGGCTGGCGGGTGTCTGTCTCTCCCACTTTAGTTGGATCGGATTCGATGAACAGGGTCCTTATGAAGGGTAAATAGAGATTGACAAATTCACGTTGTGGTTTTAACGTAGGTAAGAAACGTTCTTGCTAGCAACCTATAACAGCCACGTAAAAAAACTTGCAACAACATTAGAGACGTCTAACTTGTTTTTGCAGCAAGTGCTTTGTGATGTGATATGGCCAGAAGTTGTGATGAATCATGTGATGTATGAGATGATCTTGTTATTGTAATAGGAATCACGACTTGCATGTCGATGAGTATGACAACCGGCAGGAGCCATAGGAGTTGTCATTATTCTTTTATGACTTGCGTGTCACCATGTAAATTACTTTACTTTATTGCTAAACGTGTTAGCCATAGTAGTAGTAGTAATGGTTGGCGAACAACTCCATGGAGACACGATGATGGAGATCATGATGATGGAGATCATGGTGTCGTGCCGGTGACAAGATGATCATGGATCCCCAAGATGGAGATCGAAGGAGCTATATGATGATGGCCATATCATGTCACTACTACATAATTGCATGTGATGTTTATTATGTTTATGCATCTTGTTTACTTAGAACGACGGTAGTAAATAAGATGATCCCTTACAAAATTTCAAGAAGTGTTCTCCCCTAACTGTGCACCATTGCTAAAGTTCGTCGTTTCGAAGCACCACGTGATGATCGGGTGTGATAGATCCATACGTTCACATACAACGGGTGTAAGACAGTTTTACACATGCAAAACACTTAGGGTTAACTTGACGAGCCTAGCATGTACAGACATGGCCTCGGAACACGGAGACCGAAAGGTCGAACATGAGTCGTATAGAAGATACGATCAACATGGAGATGTTCACCGATGATGACTAGTCCGTCTCACGTGATGATCGGACACGGCCTAGTCGACTCGGATCATGTAACACTTAGATGACTAGAGGGATGTCTAATCTGAGTGGGAGTTCATTCATTAATTTGATTAGATGAACTTAATTATCATGAACTTAGTCTAAATCTTTACAATATGTCTTGTAGATCAAATGGCCCACGGTAATGCCAGCCTCAACTTCAACGCGTTCCTAGAGAAAACTAAGCTGAAAGATGATGGCAGCAACTATTCGGACTGGGTCCGGAACTTGAGGATCATCCTCATAGCAGCCAAGAAAGATTATGTCCTAGATGCACCGCTAGGTGATGCACCATTCCCAGAAAACCAGGACGTTATGAACGCCCATCAGTCACGCACTGATGATTACTCCATCGTTCAGTGCGGCATGCTTTACAGCTTAGAACCGGGGCTCCAAAAGCGTTTTGAGAAGCACGGAGCATATGAGATGTTCGAGGAGCTGAAATTGATTTTCCAAGCTCATGCCCGGGTCGAGAGATATGAAGTCTCCGACAAGTTCTTTAGCTGCAAAATGGAGGAAAATAGCTCTGTCAGTGAACACATACTCAAGATGTCTGGGTTGCACAACCGCTTGACTCAGCTGGAAGTTAATCTTCCGGATGAGGCGGTCATTGACAGAATCCTTCAGTCGCTCCCACCTAGCTACAAAAGCTTCGTGATGAACTACAACATGCAGGGGATGGAAAAGACCATTCCCGAGTTGTATTCAATGCTGAAATCCGCGGAGGTGGAGATCAAAAAGGAACATCAAGTGTTGATGGTGAATAAAACCACTAAGTTCAAGAAAGGCAAGGGTAAGAAGAACTTCAAGAAAGACGGCAAGGAGGTTGCCGCGCCTGGTAAATCAGTTGCCAGGAAGAAGTCAAAGAATGGACCCAAACCTGAAACTGAGTGCTTTTATTGCAAGGGAAATGGTCACTGGAAACGGAATTGCCCCAAGTACTTAGCGGATAAGAAGGCCGGCAACACTAAAGGTATATGTGATATACATGTAATTGATGTGTACCTTACCAGTGCTCGTAGTAGCTCCTGGGTATTTGATACCGGTGCTGTTGCTCATATTTGTAACTCACAGCAGGAGCTGCGGAATAAGAGAAGGCTGGCGAAGGACGATGTGACGATGCGCGTCGGGAATGGTTCCAAGGTCGATGTGATCGCCGTCGGCACGCTACCTCTACATTTACCCACGGGATTAGTTTTAAACCTCAATAATTGTTATTTAGTGCCAAGTTTGAGCATGAACATTGTATCTGGATCTCGTTTAATACGAGATGGCTACTCATTTAAATCCGAGAATAATGGTTGTTCTATTTATATGAGTGATATGTTTTGTGGTCATGCTCCGATGGTTAATGGTTTATTCTTAATGAATCTCGTGCGTGATAATACACATATTCATAGTGTGAATGCCAAAAGGTGTAAAGTTGATAACGATAGTCCCACATACTTGTGGCACTGCCGCCTTGGTCACATTGGTGTCAAGCGCATGAAGAAGCTCCATGCTGATGGACTTTTAGAGTCTCTCGATTATGAATCGTTTGACACATGCGAACCATGCCTTATGGGAAAAATGACCAAGACTCCGTTCTCCGGAACAATGGAGCGAGCAACCAACTTATTGGAAATTATACATACTGATGTGTGCGGTCCAATGAGCGTTGAGGCTCGCGGAGGATATCGTTATGTTCTCACACTCACTGATGATTTGAGTAGATATGGCTATGTCTACTTAATGAAACACAAGTCTGAGACCTTTGAAAAGTTCAAGGAGTTTCAGAGTGAGGTTGAGAATCAACGTGACAGAAAGATCAAGTTTCTACGATCAGATCGTGGAGGAGAGTACTTAAGTCACGAATTTGGCACACACTTAAGAAAATGTGGAATAGTTTCACAACTCACGCCGCCTGGAACACCTCAGCGTAATGGTGTGTCCGAACGTCGTAATCGCACTTTATTGGATATGGTGCGATCTATGATGTCTCTTACCGATTTACCGCTATCATTTTGGGGATACGCTCTAGAGACAGCCACATTCACTTTAAATAGGGCACCGTCTAAATCCGTTGAGACGACACCGTATGAATTATGGTTTGGGAAGAAACCTAAGCTGTCGTTTCTAAAAGTTTGGGGATGCGAGGCTTATGTCAAGAAACTTCAACCTGAAAAGCTCGAACCCAAATCGGAAAAATGCGTCTTCATAGGATACCCTAAGGAAACCATAGGGTATACCTTCTACTTAAGATCCGAGGGCAAGATCTTTGTTGCCAAGAACGGAACCTTTCTGGAGAAAGAGTTTCTCTCGAAAGAAGTAAGTGGGAGGAAAGTGGAGCTTGATGAAGTACTGCCTCTTGAAACGGAGAATGGCGCAGCGCAGGAAAATGTTCCTGTGATGCCTGCTCCAATTAGAGAGGAGGTTAATGATAATGATCAAGATACTTCGGACCAAGCTTCCACTGAACTTCGTAGGTCCACAAGGACACGTTCCGCACCAGAGTGGTACGGCAACCCTGTCCTGGAAATCATGTTGTTGGACAACGGTGAACCTTCGAACTATGAAGAAGCGATGGCGGGCCCGGATTCCAACAAATGGTTAGAAGCCATGAAATCCGAGATAGGATCCATGTATGAAAACAAAGTATGGACTTTGACAGACTTGCCCGATGATCGGCGAGCGATAGAAAATAAATGGATCTTCAAGAAGAAGACGGACGCGGATGGTAATGTCACCATCTATAAAGCTCGACTTGTCGCTAAGGGTTATCGGCAAGTTCAAGGGATTGACTACGATGAGACTTTCTCTCCTGTAGCGAAGCTGAAGTCCGTCCGAATCATGTTAGCAATTGCCGCATACTATGATTATGAGATATGGCAAATGGACGTCAAAACGGCATTCCTTAACGGCTATCTTAAGGAAGAACTGTATATGATGCAGCCGGAAGGTTTTGTCGATCCCAAGAATGCTAACAAGGTGTGCAAGCTCCAGCGATCCATTTATGGGCTGGTGCAAGCATCTCGGAGTTGGAACATTCGCTTTGATGAGATGATCAAAGCGTTTGGGTTTATGCAGACTTATGGAGAAGCCTGCGTTTACAACAAAGTGAGTGGGAGCTCCGTAGCATTTCTCATATTATATGTGGATGACATACTATTGATGGGAAATGATATAGAATTCTTGGAAAGCATAAAGGCCTATTTGAACAAGTGTTTTTCAATGAAGGACCTTGGAGAAGCTGCTTATATATTAGGCATCAAAATCTATAGAGATAGATCAAGACGCCTCATAGGTCTTTCGCAAAGCACGTACCTTGATAAGATTTTGAAGAAGTTCAAAATGGATCAGTCCAAGAAAGGGTTCTTGCCTGTATTGCAAGGTGTGAAATTGAGCTCAGCTCAATGCCCGACCACGGCAAAGGATAAACAAGAGATGAGCGTCATCCCCTATGCTTCAGCCATAGGATCCATTATGTATGCCATGCTGTGTACTAGACCTGATGTAAACCTTGCCGTAAGTTTGGTAGGTAGGTACCAAAGTAACCCCGGCAAGGAACACTGGACAACGGTCAAGAATATCCTTAAGTACCTGAAAAGGACTAAGGACATGTTTCTCGTTTATGGAGGTGACGAAGAGCTCGTCGTAAAGGGTTACGTCGATGCTAGCTTCGACACAGATCTGGATGACTCTAAGTCACAAACCGGATACGTGTATATGTTGAATGGTGGAGCAGTGAGCTGGTGCAGCTGCAAGCAGAGCGTCGTGGCGGGATCTACATGTGAAGCGGAATACATGGCAGCCTCGGAGGCAGCGCATGAGGCAATTTGGGTGAAGGAGTTCATCACCGACCTAGGAGTCATACCCAATTCGTCGGGGCCGATCAAACTCTTCTGTGACAACACTGGAGCTATTACACTGGCCAAGGAGCCCAGGTTTCACAAGAAGACCAGGCACATCAAGCGTCGCTTCAACTCCATCCGTGAAAATGTTCAAGATGGAGACATAGAAATTTGTAAAGTGCACACGGATCTGAATGTCGTAGATCCGTTGACTAAACCTCTCCCTAGGGCAAAGCATGATCAGCACCAGAACTCTATGGGTGTTCGATTCATCACAATGTAACTAGATTATTGACTCTAGTGCAAGTGGGAGACTATTGGAAATATGCCCTAGAGGCAATAATAAAAGTATTATTATTATATTTCCTTGTTCATGGTAATTGTCTTTATTCATGCTATAATTGTGTTATCTGGAAATCGTAATACATGTGTGAATACTAGACACCAATATGTCCCTAGTATGCCTCTAGTTGACTAGCTCGTTGATCAATAGATAGTCATGGTTTCCTGACTATGGACATGGGGATGTCATTGATAATGAGATCACATCATTAGGAGAATGATGTGATGGACAAGACCCAATCTCAAGCATAGCACAAGATCGTGTAGTTCGTTTTGCTAGAGCTTTCCAATGTCGAGTATCTTTTCCTTAGACCATGAGATCATGTAACTCCCGGATACTGTAGGAGTGCTTTGGGTGTACCAAACGTCACAACGTAACTGGGTGACTATAAAGGTGCACTACAGGTATCTCCGAAAGTATCTGTTGGGTTGACACGGATCAAGACTGGGATTTGTCACTCCACATGACGGAGAGGTATCACCGGGCCCACTCGGTAATGCATCATCATAATGAGCTCAAAGTGACCAAGTGTTTGGCCACGGGATCATGCATTACGGTACGAGTAAAGTGACTTGCCGGTAACGGGACTAAACGAGGTATTGGGATACCGACGATCGAGTCTCGGGCAAGTAACCTACCGATTGACAAAGGGAATAGTTTACGGGGTTGCTTGAACCCTCGACATCGTGGTTCATCCGATGACATCATCGAGGAACATGTGGGAGCCAACATGGGTATCCAGATCCCGCTGTTGGTTATTGCCCGAGAGTCGTCTCGGTCATGTCTGCATGTCTCCCGAACCCGTAGGGTCTACACACTTAAGGTTCGGTGACGCTAGGGTTATTAGGAAGACTTGTATGTGATTACCGAATGTTGTTCGGAGTCCCGGATGAGATCCCGGACGTCACGAGGAGTTCCGGAACGGTCCGGAGGTAAAGATTTATATATGGGAAGTTGTCATACGGACACCGGAATAGTTCGGGGGCATATCGGTATTGTACCGGGGCCACCGGAGGGGCCTCGGGGGTCCACCGGGAGGGGCCACCTCTCCCAGAGGGGCTCATGGGCTGTAAGGGGGAAAGGAACCAGCCCAAAGTGGGCTGGTGCGCCTCCCCCCCAAGGGCCCATGCGCCCTAGGGTTTGGGGGAACCCTAAAGGGGGCGCCCCCCTTGCTTGGGGGGCAAGCCCCCTTCCCCTTGGCCGCCGCCCCCCCCCCCTCTAGATCCATCTAGAGGGGGCCGGCCCCCCTTGCCCTTCCCCTATAAATAGAGGGGTGAGGGGAGGGCTGCATACACAACTGAAGGCGCAGCCCCTCCCCTCCCCAACACCTCTCCTCCTCCGTACGTGCTTGGCGAAGCCCTGTCGGAGTTCTGTTGCACCAACCTCACCACGCCGTCGTGCTGCCGTTGGAGTCTTCTTCCTCAACCTCTCTTTCCCTTGCTGGATCAAGAAGGAGGAGACGTCGATCGTCCCGTACGTGTGTTGAACGCGGAGGTGCTGTCCGTTCGGCACTTGGTCATCGGTGATCCGAATCACGACGAGTGCGACTACGTCATCACCATCCCCTTGAACGCTTCCGCACGCAATCTGCAAGTGGTATGTAGATGCAATCTCTCTCCCATGACTCGTTGCTTAGATGAACTCATAGATGGATCTTGGTGAAACCGTAGGAAAATTTTAATTTTCTGCAACGTTCTCCAACAAGGTATAGGGGATCGCAATAGTTTTTGATAAGTAAGAGTGTCGAACCCAACGAGGAGCTAAAGGTAGAACAAATATTCCCTATAGTTCTACCGACCACCGATACAACTCTACGCACGCTTGACGTTTACTTTACCTAGAACAAGTATGAAACTAGAAGGATAGGTTTGCAAGAAAAGAAAGAGAGCGTAAATAAAAGCTAGGGGCTGTTGTAAGTAAAGAAGCAATAAAGTAAATATAGCAAGTGTGGAAAAGTGGTGGTAGGAGTTGCAAAATTGTCCCTAAGCAATTGACTACTTTACTACACCGATAGCAAGTTTCATGTGGGAGAGGCCACTGCTAGCTTGTCATCCCTTACTTGGAATTCTATGCACTTATGATTGGAACTATGAGCAAGCATCCGCAACTACTAACGTTCATTAAGGTAAAACCCAACCATAGCATTAAGATATACTGGTCCCCCTTCAATCCTGTATGCATCAATTTCTATGCTAGGTTGAAGCTTCTGTCACTCTTGCCCTCCAGTACATAGTCCTATCAACATACAACTAACCCTATGGTGAGATCCACGCGCGCGCTCATATGATGGGTACCAAAGGACAACAACATAACCATATGCAAACTAAATCAATCATAGCAATTCATCAACCACCGATAGGACAACGAAAATCTACTCAGACATCATAGGATGGCAACACATCATTGGATAATAATATGAAGCATAAAGCACCATGTTCAAGTAGAGGGTACAGCGGGTTGCGGGAGAGTGGACCGCTCTAGATAAGGGGGAAGGTGATGGAGATGTTGGTGAAGATGGCGGAGGTGTTGGTGTAGATCGCGGTGATGATGATGATGGCCACGGCAGCATTCCGGCACCACCGGAAGAGAAGGGGAGAGGGGGCCCCTTCGTCTTCTTCTTCCTTGACCTCCTCCCTATATGGGAGAAGGGTTTCCCCTCTGGTCCTTGGCCTCCATGGCGTGGGAGGGGCGAGAGCCCCTCCGAGATTGCATCTGTCTCTTTGTCTCTCTCTGTTTCTGCATTCTCCCCTCTGCCCTTTCACCGTTTCATATATATATGGAGGTCCGTAACTCCGATTGGGCTGAAACCTTCGCCATGATTTTTTACCAAAAATTAGCTTTCTTGCGGCTGAAGAAGGGCATCAACCGCCTTACGGGTGGACCACGAGGGTCAGGGGCGCGCCCAGGGGGCAGGCGCGCCTCCCTGCCTCGTGGCCACCTCGGGCACCATCTCGCGTTGATCTTTCTCTCAGATTTTCCAAATATTCCAAAAATAAGCTCCTCTCATTTTTATCCTGTTTGGACTCCGTTTGATATGGATATTCTGCGAAACGTAAAACATGCGACAGACAGGAACTGGCACTGGGCACTGGATCAATATTTTAGTCCCAAAAATAGTTTAAAAAGTTGCCAAAAAGTATATGGAAGTTGTATAATATTGGCATGGAACAATCAAAAATTATAGATACAACGGAGACGTATCAGCATCCCCAAGCTTAATTCCTGCTCGTCCTCGAGTAGGTAAATGATAAAAAAGATAATTTTTGATGTGGAATGCTACCTAGCATAATCTTGATCATGTATCTAATCATGGCATGAATATTAAGACACGAGTGATTCAAAGAAATAGTCTATCATTTGACATAAAAACAATAGTACTTCAAGCCTACTCATAAAGCAATCATGTCTTTTCAAAATAACAAGGCCAAAGAAGGTTATCCCTACAAAATCATATAGTCTGGCTATGCTCCATCTTCACCACACAAAATATTCACATCATGCACAACCCCGATGACAAGGCAAGTAATTGTACTTTTGACGTTCTCAAACCTTTTCAACTTTCACGCAATACATGAGCGTGAGCCATGGACATAGCACTATAGGTGGAACAGAATATGATGGTGGAGGTTGTGTGGAGGAGACAAAAAAGGAGAAAGTCTCACATCGACGCGGCTAATCAACGGGCTATGGATATGCCCATCAATTGATGTCAATATGAGGAGTAGGGATTGCCATGCAATGGATGCACTAAGAGCTATAAGTGTATGAAAGCTCAAACTGGAAACTAAGTGGGTGTGCATCCAACTTGCTTGCTCATGAAGACCTCGGGCGTTTGAGGAAGCCCATCATCGGAATATACAAGCCAAGTTCTATAATGAAAATTCCCACTAGTATATGAAAGTGAAAGCATAGGATACTCTCTCTATGAAGAACATGGTGCTACTCCGAAGCACAAGTGTGGTAAAAGGATAGTAACATTGCCCCTTCTCTCTTTTTCTCTCATTTTTTTATTTTCTCCATTTTTTTGGCCTTTCCATTTTTTATTTTTTTTATTTTTTTTCGTCCTAAGTCTCATCCCGCCTTGTGGGGGAATCATAGTCTCCATCTTCCTTTCCTCACTGGGGCAATGCTCTAATAATGAGGATCATCACACTTCTATTTACTTACAACTCAATATTACAACTCGATACTATAACAAAGATATGACTCTATATGAATGCCTCCGGCGGTGTACCAGGATGTGCAATGATCTAGCGTAGCAATGACATCAAAAAACGGACAAACCATAAAAACATCATGCTAGCTATCTTACGATCATGCAAAGCAATATGACAATAAATGCTCAAGTCATGTATATGATGATAATGGAAGTTGCATGGCAATATATCTCGGAATAGCTATGGAAATGCCATGATAGATAGGTATGGTGGCTGTTTTGAGGAAGATATAAGGAGGTTTATGTGTGATAGAGCGTATCGTATCATGGGGTTTGGATGCACCGGCGAAGTCTGCACCAACTCTCGAGGTGAGAAAGGGCAATGCACGGTACCGAAGAGGCTAGCAACGATGGAAGGGTGAGAGTGTGTATAATCCATGGACTCAACATTAGTCAAAAAGAACTCACATACTTTTTGCAAAAATCTATTAGTCATCCAAACAAAGTACTACACGCATGCTCCTAGGGGGATAGATTGGTAGGAAAAGACCATCGCTCGTCCCCGACCGCCACTCATAAGGAAGACAATCAATAAATACCTCATTCTCCAACTTCGTTACATAACGGGTCACCATACGTGCATGCTACGGGAATCACAAACCTCAACACAAGTATTTATACAATCCACAACTACCCACTAGCATGACTCTAATATCACCATCTTTATATCACAAAACTATTGCAAGGAATCAAACATATCATATTCAGTGATCTGCAAGTTTTATGTAGGATTTTATGACTAACCATGTGAATGACCAATTCCTGTCATCTCTCTAAATAGATATAAGTGAAGCAAGAGAGTTTAATTCTTTCTACAAAATATATGCCCACGCTCTAACAAATATAAGTGAAGCAAAAGAGCATTCTACAAATGGCGGTTGTCTAAGTAAAGAGAAACAGGCAATCCAAACTTCAAATGATATAAGTGAAGCACATGAAGCATTCTATAAAGCCATACTCAAAAGATTTAAGTGAAGTGAAAAGAGCATTCTATAAATAAACCAAGGACCATCTCATACCAGCATGGTGCATAAAAGAAAAATGAAAACTAAATGCAAAAGACGGTGCAAGATTGCACATATCGTATGAACGAAACGAATCCGAAAACATACCGATACTTGTTGAAGAAAGAGGGGATGCCTTCTGGGGCATCCCCAAGCTTAGATGCTTGAGTCTCCTTGAATATTCACTTGGGGTGCCTCGGGCATCCCCAAGCATGAGCTTTTGCCACTCTTCCTTCTTCTCACATCGAGACCTTCTCGATCATCGAACACTTCATCCACACAAAATTTCAACAGAAAACTCGATAAGATCCGTTAGTATAATAAAGCAAATCACTACTCTAAGTACTGTTGCAAACCAATTCATATTTTGTTTTTGCATTGTGTCTACTGTAATATAACTTTTTCATGGCTTAATCCACTGATATAAATTGATAGCTTCATCAAAACAAGCAAACTATGCATCAAAAACAGAATCTGTCAAAAACAGAACAGTCTGTAGCAATCTGAACATTCACCATACTTCTGATACTTTGAAAATTCTGCAAAAATTAGGAAAAATAAACAATTTGTATACAAATACAGTGCAAAAAGAGTCCGAACCATTTGACATTCTAGTAAAAAATGTAAATTCATGCACTACAGCCAAAATTTTTGTCCTGCACCGCACAAACCAACAAGCATTGTAAACATCCTAAAGGCAAACCTTGGCACATTATTTTTATTTCTAGACTTTATAAAAGCACACAACAGAAATAAATGACTCTCTAAAACTTCCGGGTTGTCTCCCTGGCAGCACTTTCTTTAAAGCCATTAAGCTAGGCATATAGTGCTCAAGTAATGGATCCACCCGGATCCCAAGGTATATCAAAGCCAGTTTTAATTAACAATGATTTGTGATTTAGTAGTGAGCACAAAGTAACATATATCATGCAACAACGAAGTCTTACTCTCTTCCTATGCATCGGCATGTCATAAAAGAACAATTCATGCACACAAAGTAAAGGCCAATGCATAGTATAAACAGTTTCTTGCAATTTTATCGTGTTGGAAACATAGAGAGGTGGATATATAGTTCCTCTCTCATAATAATTGCAAGTAGGAGCAGCAAGCACATGCATATTATATTCATCAAAATCATCATGTGCAACGGTATAAGGCAACCCATCAATATAATCCTTAATAAGGGTAAACTTCTCCGATATAGTGTAGTTTGGAGAATTCAAAAAGATGATAGGACTATCATGTGTGGGTGCAATAGCAACAATTTCATGTTTAACATAAGGAACTATAGCAAGTTCATCTCCATAAGCATAATTCATATTGGCATCTTGGCCACAAGCATAGCAAGCATCATCAAAAAGGGATATTTCAAAAGAATCAACGGGATCATAGAAATTATCATAGCATTCATCCTTCGGTAAGCATGAAGGGGAATTAAACAATGTATGAGTTGAAGAGTTACTCTCATTAGAAGGTGGGCATGAGTGATCACGCTCTTCCTCCTTTTGTTCTTCTCTCTCCTCCTCATCTTTTTCATCCAATGAGCTCACAGTTTCATCAACTTCTTCTTCCATACATTCCTGCAAAATATTGGTCTCTTCTTGGACAACGGAGACTTTCTCAATAAGTGC
This sequence comes from Aegilops umbellulata, assembly GCA_032464435.1. NCBI lineage: Eukaryota > Viridiplantae > Streptophyta > Magnoliopsida > Poales > Poaceae > Aegilops > Aegilops umbellulata. The sequence goes on along the minus strand of CP136060.1, from coordinate 641,058,075 downwards.
ATTAATATCAGAATTGTATTCATAATTCTCATAGCAATATTTGAGGATAGCTAAATTTTCAGGTCTATAAACAGCATCATCAAAACCTTCAAACTCTTTAAACATAGATTCAATTTCATAAGCACCCATAAAAGCAACAAATTCTTCTATTTGTTCCACATCATATAATCATATATACCTCTAGCATAAGAAGCTAAGGTTTTATTATCATTAAATTTGCATGAAATGGGAAGGTGTGGAGCCTTCATCCTAGAGCAAAAAGTATAATCATATCTCATGCATAGTTGCCTGGCATACCAATTCAATATATGAATTTGATCCCATAATAGTTTCCCTTTTTGTGTCAAGCAATAATCCCTAAAGTATTCACGTTGATCCAATGTGACTCCCATTACATAATTGAATGGGGTTTTCTCAGGATTATTAAAGTAGTACATAATATCTTTCACATAACCAGCGTCGAGGGTTTTAGGAGGTTCCCCATCTCCATGAGCAGCAAGTACACCTAATTTTTTTGGTATTTCGTGTTCCATATCCATAACTAAAGATAGAGAACAACTAAGAGCAGCAAATAAAAATTACTTAGTGATAAAGCAAACAACCACACACGAGAATATTCACCCCACGCTATTGCTCCCCGACAACGGCGCCAGAAAAAGGTCTTGATAACCCACAAGTATAGGGGATCGCAACAGTTTTCGATAAGTAAGAGAGTCGAACCCAACGAGGAGCTAAAGGTAGAACAAATATTCCCTAAAGTTCTATCGACCACCGATACAACTCTACGCACGCTTGACGTTTACTTTACCTAGAACAAGTATGAAACTAGAAGTACTTTGTAGGTGTTTTTGGATAGGTTTGCAAGAAAATAAAGAGAGCGTTAATAAAAGCTAGGGGCTGTTGTAAGTAAAGAAGCAATAAAGTAAATATAGCGAGTGTGGAAAAGTTGTGGTAGGAGTTGCGAAATTGTCCCTAAGCAATTGACTACTTTACTAGACCGACAACAAGTTTCATGTGGGATAGACCACTGCTAGCATGTCACCTTACTTGGAATTCTATGCACTTATGGTTGGAACTATTAGCAAGCATCCGCAACTACTAACGTTCATGAAGGTAAAACCCAACCATAGCATTAAGATATATTGGTCCCCCTTCAATCCCGTATGCATCAATTTCTATGCTAGGTTGAAGCTTCTGTCACTCTTGCCCTCCAATACATAGTCCTATCAACATACAACTAACCCTATGGTGTGATCCATGCGCGCGCTCATATGATGGGCACCAAAGGACAGCAACATAACCACAAGCAAATTAAATCAATCATAGCAATTCATCAACCACCGATAGGACAACGAAAATCTACTCAGACATCATAGGATGGCAACACATCATTGGATAATAATATGAAGCATAAAGCACCATGTTCAAGTAGAGGGTACAACGGGTTGCGGGAGAGTGGACCGCTATAGATAGAGGGGGGAAGGTGATGGAGATGTTGGTGAAGATGGCGGAGGTGTTGGTGTAGATCACGGTGATGATGATGATGGCCACCACAATGTTCCGGCGCCACCGAAAGAGAAGGGGAGAGGGGGGCCCTTCATCTTCTTCTTCCTTGACCTCCTCCCTAGATGGGAGAAGGGTATCCCCTCTGGTCCTTGGCCTCCATGGCGTGGGAGGGGCGAGAGCCCCTCCGAGATTGGATCTGTCTCTCTGTCTCTCTCTGTTTCTGCGTTCTCCCCTCTGCCCTTTCACCGTTTCGTATATATATATGGAGGTCTGTAACTCCGATTGGGCTGAAACCTTTGTCGTGATTTTTGACCAAAAATTAGCTTTCTTGCGGCCGAAGAAGGGCATCAACTGCCTTACGGGTGGCCCACGAGGGTTAGGGGCGCGCCCAGGGGGCAGGCACGCCCCCTGCCTCGTGGCCACCTCGGGCACCGTCTTGCGTTGATCTTTCTCCCATATTTTCTAAATATTCCAAAAATAAGCTCCGTCCGTTTTTATCCCGTTTGGACTCCGTTTGATATGGATATTCTGCGAAAAATAAAACATGCAACAGACAGGAACTGGCACTGGGCACTGGATCAATATGTTAGTCCCAAAAATAGTATAAAAAGTTGCCAAAAAGTATATGAAAGTTGTATAATATTGGCATGGAACAATCAAAAATTATGGATACGACGGAGATGTATCATCCACCAAGATGCTCTTGTTGCACAACACTAGAGAGATGCTAGCACGATTGCACAATAGGCGGATACGAACTTGTGCACAACCTACTAAGCAAAAATGCAACGACTTCTATCCCAAGTATGCTATATGTATGATGTTCCTATGCTTTGATCCAAGATGATCGAGTATGACAATCTTAATGGTGTATGATGCTATGGTTCTTGCTTATAAGCTCTTTGCTTATCTTTCCCTTTTGCTTAAAAGCTTGTTTGGCACTTTGTTGTTTGAGCTCTTTTCTCATGCAATGCTTCACGAACCAAGATAGTAATTGTGTATGCGATGACAACTTTGTGACACAAGATATGATACCAAGATATGCACCACGATGATATGGTATGTATGCTATGGGAAATATGATCACTAATGTGCGCAAGTCACGTTGCCGGCAATACTCAAAGGCTAGTCTCGATGGGTAAGCTACGCAAAAGTAAGGCTATGGGGTTATCAATGCAAATGCAAGAAAGTATGAGGATATCACGATACCAAGATGATACCAAGGTGAGGTTGATACCACAATGGTGTAGTCGGTCGAAGTAGTCCTTGGCGAAGATGAGCGGTAGTGATGTCGATGTCGAACCGTACCTAGATAGCCGAAACACGAAAGGATACGGTGAGCCACAACTCAAATTATCCAAGACCAAAACGTGTCAAAATTGTCGGAGTTGGGTAGCGGGTAAGCTATGGTGGTATAGGAATGTGTATGTGGAAGTGGTGGATGTGGCTGAAATTTTTCGGGGGGGGGGGGGGGATTAGTTTCGTCAGGGAGCAGCGGACGTCCGAAAGTTGCGGTCGTCCGGTTGTTCCAGGGGCTCCGGACGTTCGGTAGCTGACGGTCGTCCGGTGGGTCGGGTCAACGCGAGGTGCGGTATGCGGGACGCGATTTTGGGCGGAATTTTGGGATTTTGGGGTCAAAATTCGAGCGATCTCGTGGATGGAAAATGGAGTAAATTGGGGAAAAGCTAGATTCACTCAAGGCAAAGCAAATCCATGGATCAAATCCAACAAAATTTCATCACACTAACAAATAGAAAAAAAATGGGGGCTATTTTTGGTGGGGATTTTCGGATTAGGACGAAAAACAATAAAATCAAGCTAGAAAACGAAGAGGGGAGGCTCCGAAATCGTGATCAACATGGCTCATGATACCAAGATGATGTGGAGTGGAACTCCATGCGGCCGATCTTTCACGAAAGGAGCGGTTCCCAACTAAGAACACGATGAACACACGGGGAAACACAAGGGAAAACACAAGAGGAAACACTAAACCAACAAGAATAGATCACACATGCGCTAGATCGATGAACACAAAGGTGAGATACAAGATCCAAGTCCAACAAAGGACGTTACAAAGGTAACCGGTTCTTCTCCGTAAGGAGGTCTTGATGGGGCCACCCAAGAGGGGGTCTTGAATCCGCTTGGAAGGATCTTCTCGATGGAGGCATGTATCCGAGGAGAAGGTAACCAAGTGGATGAGCAAAGCTCTCACACAAACATGAGCTAATGCTTTGCTAACCCTAACGAGGAGGAGGGGTGTCCTATTTATAGTCATAGTGCAAATGGGGGCGAAATGAAGGGGTACATGGGCCTCAGCCCGCAACTGGACACAGCCAGGGACCGGACGTCCGCTGGGCACCGGACGTCCGGTGGTTCTTGGGGGACCGGTCGTCCGCTAGCGCCAGACATCCGCTGGATCCGTTCTGTGAAGGAGGCGCCGGTCGTCCGGTATCTCCATGCTGCCGTTAATTTCCATTCTTTTGAGGTGGTGCCGGACGTCCAGTGACTCCGGTCATCCGCTCGCTGGAGAGTGGTCGGTTGTCCGGTCCGGGCCGGACGTCCGCTCGCTGGGGCCTGCGTTGGTTGGGACTTGGACAGGTTGGCCTTCATGCGCCTTGTCCGATGGATGTAGATGTACCATGGCTTTCCTCCAAGTACCTAAGCACACATAGTGTTTCCGTTTGAGGTTGTAGCCATGTCTCATGTGTCTAAAGTGGTAGTTCAGAAAGGAGCGAGTTCACCTTATCTTCGATAGCCTTAGCTCGGGCTCTTGTCATTGGTCCAAGTGGTGTCGTGGGAGACGTAGGTAGGTCAATGGGGATGACCTTGGGATGCTCCGCATCACAAAGTCATAGCAACATCAATCTTAGAACGTAGTGGATACTAGGGATCAAGCCCTAACAAAAATAACTCGGTTACATGATGAATCTCATCCAACTCCTCACCGACCAGCAAGCCTATAAAGGAATTACTCACTCCCGGTGGGGAGCATCATGGAATTGGCGAAGGAGAAGGGTTGGTGATGATGAAGAACGAAGATCCCCCTCTCTAGAGCCCCAAACGGACTCCAGCTCTAGCCTCCCAATGAAGAATAGGAGGTGACGGCGGCTCCGTCTCGTGGTTCGCAATAATTCTTTCTCCCTGTTTTTTCTGGAAAAATAGGATTTTATAGCATCGGTTTCAGGGTCTGCGGGGCCAGGTGGGGACAACCCACCTGGGCGCGCCCTGGTGGGTTGTGCCCACCCAGGTGCCCCTCTCCGGTAGGTCTTGGCTTCAGAAATTCTTATTTCTTATATAAAAATTCCTTGCAAAGTTTTGTTCCGTTTTAACAACTTTTATTTCTGCACAAAAACAACACCATGGTAGTTCTGCTGAAAACAACGTCAGTTTGTGGTTAGTTTCATTCAAATTATGCAAATTAGAGTCCAAAACAAGAGGAAAAACGTTAGGAAAATTAAATACGTTGGAGACGTATCAGGCCTCATCGACGATGTAGTACGTGCCGATCCAAAAGAGGCATCTCTCGTTGTAGAAATCCATGCCAAAGTTGTCGGACGGCTTCGCCCGCACGCCGGAGAACCCTATCTTGCTCTTCAGGATCTTCTTCGGGGGGGATGGTGACGACGGGGCGGCGACTGTGGGATGGGGGCTCGGGGCGGTGGCTTCCCGGTGGCGATTTGCTCAGGGCTGGGGCTTGGTGGCGGGCGGCGGTGGGGTGGGGCTCTAGGCGGGGGCAAATCAGGTGACGGCGTTGGCGAATCAGGCGGCGGCGGTGGGGTGGAGGCTTAGTAGCAGGCGACGATGGGGCGGGGGCTCGGGGCGGGGGTTCGCGGTGGCGAATCAGGCGGTGACGATGGGCCGGGGACTCGGGCGGGGGCTTGATGGCGGGCGGTAGTGGGTGAGGGAACGGGGTGGGGGCTTGGCGTGGTGAATCGGGCGGTGGTGGTGGAGAATCAGGTGGCGATGACGGTGGCAAATCGGGCCCAATTCGAGGTGGGCGGCGGCGGCTGAGTCGCGGAACCGGCGCCGGGGGTGGTTGGCGGTTGGGGCAAGCGCGGGGCGACGGCGGCGTGGTGCTTCAGGATTCCAATGTACTGCGTCCAGGATCAGAACAAGCTTGTCGGTGGACCACTGCACAGTCACACGAGAAAGAGTTTGGACTATGACAAAGACGAGCAAGCCTTCGGATTGTGGAATGATAGGAAGGGCCTAATAGTAGTGATTTAGTGCGATGTGAGGTGCCCCGCTCGCCCAGTGGGAAGTCATGAGGCTAGCCCCCCCGGCAGGCAGAATTGGTTTTGCCACCTGCATACGATGTTACCTGGTTTTGTAACAAGTTTCTGGGCATGGATTCTGCCTCGAGTCTAAGGGATACTTTCGTAGATTTACATTTCAAGGGGACTCAACGTAGTCTAGCAGTTCAGTTCGACTCTATCTGAGAGACCTCGCTTTCACTTAAAGGACTGTGAAACCTAACCTATGCCCCGAAAAGTCTAGGCACCTAAATAAAGTAAAGATGGGATCACACAGAGCGAAGCAGAACCGGTTTTCAATTCATCGAAACTCTTGAAAAGTTCCTTTGCTTTTACGGCGAAAGCACGCATAAGAATCATTTTGAATCCCATTTGCACCCGGATTCACAAGCTTTTGAGAGACCAAATTCTCACAGTTGCAGTTGTCGACCACCAATTTGCATACCTTGCCATTAACAGGCACCCCGATCATACCAGACGCAACACGATCATTGTATACATAACATAGTGGAATTTGCACTAGCAGGTTTCTTCAGAAAACTCTATCTATTCTAGTGTGGATGGCCATCTAGGGTGTGGCACTCAACCGCTTCGCCTAGCAGCACAACGCTTGTATTGCTCTCCCACAACCCCGTTTTCACGGTTTAGGCTGCTCCCATTCCATCCCGAATTTGGTGGTTAAACTCTACTGCGCTGACGGGATGGAGTCTTCCTTATTGAAGTGGGCAAGGCAAGCAGCTCCTCTCGAATAGGCTGATCGGCGATATGTGATTTTGGAATAAAAGCTAGACGACTCAGTCACACACCTCATGTGGATCTAGCTTTCAACAACGTAGAACACATTATGAGAGATGTTGAAGGGGGCGAGTGTATTATGAAATGTTCGTTGTCTAGCTTTGCATACATCGCTACTTAATCGTTTAGTGGTTATCGATGAAATTACTCTTTAACTAACTAAGTATTCTTAAAAATATGTATGTCTATGAGGTATTTTGACTTAATGGAAAGTAGGCATCTCATTCATAGGCAAGAGCAGGCCGGCTTGAAGGCATGAACTGAAGGCAGGCAAGAAGAAGTGATTCTGTCACTTTTACAATATGTTTTGACATATGGTGCCACGCTGATTGAAGAAATGGTACCGGCCCTCTGGGGCTCACCTACAGGTCTGTCCCAGCAAACAGTATCAAAAAATATTGTCTCTTATTTTTTTTATTTGTCTGAATCAGCGTATATTAACTAATACTACTTTATCCAGTCAGAAATGCTTACGCCCTAGGGGTTTAAAGGGCACACTCCCTTTGGTTGACTCATCAGGCGAACAACGGGAATTGAACCCGCGCATGGTGGATTCACAATCCACTGCCTTGATCCACTTGGCAACATCCGCCCCTTATCGAGCTAAAGGATTTGCTTTCCTTTTTGAAGAAATTGCATGGAAGGGCTTTTATGCTAATATCAGCCTTGTTTGGAACAATAGATGCAATCCATTTCAGTGTATTGGGAGGAGGTGGCGTAAAAAGGAAGGAAAAAAGGAATTCGAAATCCGTCCCTTCCCACAGAATCATCGGGCTTGATTTCCTTACTTTCCCAACCCCGCTACCACTAGTAGAAAAGGGGGCAATGGTCCAGGGTGGGTTAGCCCATTAGTCCCGGTTCAATCTAGAACCGGGACCAAAGGGGGCATTGGACCCGGTTCGTGAGCCCAGGGGGCCGGCCGGGCCACGTGGGCCATTGGTCCCGGTTCGTCTGGACCTTTTAGTCCCGGTTGGTGGGACGAACCGGGACCAATTGGCCTCGCTCCTGGCCCACCACCATTGGTCCTGGCTGGTGGCATGAACCGGGACCAAAGGTGCCCATTTAGTCCCGGTTCATGCCACGAACCGGGACCAGTGGTGCAGCCTATATATACCCCTCGCGCCGGAGCAGAGCACTCAGTGCTCTATTTTTCTGGGCCGACGAGAGGAGGGGCTTTAGGTGCTCTAGCTCACCTCCTATGCACATGAGGTGTTCGATGAAATGCCCGAGCCACACTAGTTAAGCTTTCTCCTCCCGAAGCTCGACCTCAAAGCTCCATTTTCCTCGAGATTTGTCTAGATTTAGCGGTCCGTCACGCCCCACCCCTGTCTTCACCGCCGTCGATCACCCGCGCCGATCTCATCACCGACACCACCGTGGTGAGCCTCTTGCTCTTATCTTATTTCTGAAAGGAAAAATATTCTTACTTGTATGTTTAGATAGATACTTGTATCATTTTCTTACTTTTATTATTGCATCTTATATAGTGCGATGGTTTTGGTATCCGCCCCCGTCGGCCCTCGTCCTATCTATGATTCGGATGTGGTATATATATTAATCTTTATAACTATTGGTTCATTTATTGTTTATGATAATTATGCGGACCAACGTGACATAGATTTTATTTATCTAGGATGTATGTGAACCGGAAATTCCAACCGACCCTATTGTCGAGAGGTTAAATTTAGTTGAAGAAGAAAAAAAATTGAAGGAAAAAATAAAAAAAAATTGAGGAGGAGAAGATGATATTGGAGTTGCATGTTGCGGATGTCGTCGATGATCACAAGATCAAGATGGATGCAATGCGCTTGAAGATTAGAAAGATTAGAAAATATGCCATTCATACCGAGGCTTGGTATCATTATGCCGTTGGATCAATTGTTACCTTGGTTGCGATTATGATCGCCTTTGTTTTAATTAATGTATGGTTTAATTAATTAGATGCTCTGGAGAGCTATATATTGTTAGATGAGAACTATGTATGTACTTTGCTTTTAATGCATGTGATGATGAACTTCTATTAATTTGGACACTTAATTATATATAATGCACACAGATGAACCGGCAATGGATGTACGGTGACAGACACACCTCCGAGTACATTAAGGGCGTGCATGAGTTTCTCGATGCGGCTCAGGCAAACAAGCAAAATGGTTTTATGTGTTGTCCATGCCCTGATTGTGGGAATATGAAGTCTTACTCTGACCGGAAAATCCTTCACACCCACCTGTTCTACAAGGGTTTCATGCCACACTATAATGTTTGGACGAGACACGGAGAAATAGGGGTTATGATGGAAGACGACGAAGAAGAAGAGTACGATGACAACTACGTGCCCCCTGAATACCGTGATGCTGCAACGGGGGGAGCTGGTGAAGATCAAGAGGAACCAGACGATGTGCCCAATGATGCTACAATGGGTGAAGGTGATGAAGATCAAGAGGAACCAGACGATGTGCACGATGATGGTGATTTCCGCCGTGTCATTGTCGATGCAAGGACGCAATGCGAAAGTCAAAAGGAGAAGCTGAAGTTCGATCGCATGTTAGAGGATCACAAAAAAGGGTTGTACCCCAATTGCGAAGATGGCAACACAAAGCTCGGTACCGTACTAGAATTGTTGCAGTGGAAGGCAGAGAATGTTGTGCCTGACAAAGGATTTGAGAAGCTACTGAAAATATTGAAGAAGAAGCTTCCAAAGGATAACGAATTGCCCGACAGTACATACGCAGCAAAGAAGGTCGTATTCCCTCTAGGATTGGAGGTGGAGAAGATACATGCATGCCCTAATGACTGCATCCTATACCGCGGTGCATACAAGGATCTGAACGCATGCCCGGTATGTGGTGCATTGCGGTATAAGATCAGACGAGATGACCCTGGTGATGTTCACGGCGATCCCCGCAGGAAGAGGGTTCCTGCGAAGGTGATGTGGTATGCTCCTATAATACCATGGTTGAAACGTCTGTTCAGAAACGGAGAGCATGCCAAGTCGATGCGATGGCACAGTGAGGACCGTAAGAAAGACGGGAAGTTGAGAGCACCCGCTTACGGGTCGCAGTGGAGAAAAATCATGAGAAAGTACTGGGATGAGTTTGCAAAGGACCCAAGGAACGTATGGTTTGCTTTAAGCGCGGATGGCATTAATCCTTTCGGGGAGCAGAGCAGCAAGCACAGCACCTGGCCGGTCACTCTATGTATGTATAACCTTCCTCCTTGGATGTGCATGAAGCGGAAGTTCATTATGATGCCAATTCTCATCCAAGGCCCTAAGCAACCCGGCAACAACATTGATGTGTACCTAAGGCCATTAGTTGAAGAACTTTTACAGCTGTGGAATGGAAATGGTGTACGTACGTGGGATGAGCACGGACAGGAGGAATTTAACCTAAAGGCGTTGCTGTTCGTGACCATCAACGATTGGCCCGCTCTCAGTAACCTTTCAGGACAGACAAACAAAGGATACCACGCATGCACACACTGTTTACATGACACTGAAAGTATATACCTGGACAAATGCAGGAAGAATGTGTACCTGGGCCATCGTCGATTTCTTCCGACCAACCATCAATGTCGAAAGAAAGGCAAGCATTTCAAAGGTGAGGCAGATCACCGGAAGAAGCCCGCCATGCGTACCGGTGGTCACGTACTTGCTATGGTCAATGATTTACACGTAATCTTTGGAAAGGGTGCCGGCGCACTAGCTGTTCCGAATGACGCTGAGGGACACGCACCCACGTGGAAGAAGAAATCTATATTTTGGGACCTACCCTACTGGAAAGACCTAGAGGTCCGCTCTTCAATCGACGTGATGCACGTGATGAAGAACCTTTGCGTGAACCTGCTAGGCTTCTTGGGCGTGTATGGAAAGACAAAAGATACACCCGAGGCACGGGAGGACCTCCAACGTTTGCACCAAAAAGACGGCATGCCTCCGAAGCAGTATGAAGGTCTTGCCAGCTACGCTCTTACGAAAGATGAGAAAGAAATCTTCTTTGAATGCCTGCTCAGTATGAAGGTCCCGACTGGCTTCTCGTTGAATATAAAGGGAATAATAAATATTCCAGAGAAAAAGTTCCAGAACCTAAAGTCTCATGACTGCCACGTGATTATGACGCAACTGCTTCCGGTTGCATTGAGGGGGCTTCTACCGGAAAACGTCCGATCAGCCATTGTGAAGTTATGTGCATTTCTCAATGCAATCTCTCAGAAGGTGATCGATCCAGAAATGGTACCAAGGCTAAGGAGTGATGTGGCGCAATGTCTTGTCAGTTTCGAGCTGGTGTTCCCACCATCCTTCTTCTATATCATGACGCATGTCCTAGTTCATCTAGTCGACGAGATTGTCGTTCTGGGGCCCGTATTTGTACACAATATGTTCCCCTTTGAGAGGTTCATGGGAGTCCTAAAGAAATATGTCGGTAACCGCGCTAGGCCAGAAGGAAGCATCTCCATGGGCCATCAAACAGAGGATGTCATTGGGTTTTGTGTTGACTTCATTCCTGGCCTTAAGAAGATAGGTCTCCCTAAATCGTGGTATGAGGGGAGACTGACTGGAAAAGGCACGCTAGGAGCGGACTCAATAATATGCAGGGACGGGCATTCTTGGTCTCAAGCACACTACACAGTTCTACAGAACTCTACCTTGGTGACCCCGTATGTCGATGAACACAAGAACAGTCTGCGCTCCAAACACCCGGAGCAGTGCGACGACTGGATTACATGTGAACACATCAGGACTTTCAGCAGTTGGTTGGAAGCACGTCTCAGAGGTGACAACACTGTTTGTGATGAGTTGTACTTGTTGTCCAAGGGACCATCTTTGACTGTATTGATTTACAAAGGATACGAGATAAATGGGAATACATTTTACACGATTGACCAAGATCAGAAGAGCACCAACCAAAACAGCGGTGTCTGCTTTGATGCAACAACCGAGAAGGGAAAGGACACATATTATGGTTACATAGTGGACATATGGGAACTTGACTACGGACAATATTTTAAGGTCCCTTTGTTTAAGTGCAAATGGGTCAATCTGTCAGGAGGCGGGGTACATGTAGACCCACAGTACGGAATGACAACAGTGGATCTGAAAAATCATGGGTACACTGATGAACCGTTCGTCCTAGCCAATGATGTGGCACAGGTTATCTATGTGAAGGACATGGCTACCAGACCGAGAAAAAGAAAAGATAAGGAAACGGATACATCATACGATGAGCCAAAGCGCCACATAGTTCTTTCAGGAAAAAGGGATATCCTGGGAGTGGATGGCAAGACAGACATGTCTGAAGATTATGAAAGGTTTCATGAAATTCCTCCCTTCAATGTCAAGGCTCACCCCAGCATCCTGATAAACGCTGAAGATTATCCATGGTTACGGCGCAATAAGCAAATGACACAAGCGAAGAAAAAGTGAAGAATTTCTCCCGCAACTATTATGATGATACCATGCCAAATTTGTAACAGACGAGTATGTTATGCCAAGTATTTTAGAATTCATTTGAAAACAGACGAGTAGGTGCATCTATGTTAATTTTTTTTATTAAAGTTAATCACAAACTTGTGATTCACACAAATTTCAAAGAATTCAAATTTTAACTATTCAAATTTGAAAACTAATGGCACTAACAGAAAGTTCATAATTTTGCTGACCTAAAAGCAAAAATAATTAAAAAATATAGCAAAAGCAAAATAAAGCAACAAAGAAAAAAAAAACTAAAAAAGTGTTTTCAAATTTGAAAACTAATGGCACTAACAGAAAGTTTATAATTTTTCTAAAACTATAAAGCAAGAAAGTTTAAAAGTTTATAATTTTTCTAAAACTAAAAAAGTTTGAAAGCTAAAAAAGTTTATATTAAATAGCAGGAATTTTTTATAGTAAAGTTATTCATAAACTAGTGATTCACACAAATTTTAAAAAATTCAAAGTTAAACTATTCAAATTTTAAAACTAATGGTACTAACAGAAAGTTTATAATTTTTGTGACCTAAAATAAAAAAGAAATCACTACAAAACTATAAGTATTTAGTTCTAAGTAGAAACAAAAAAAAAGCCACCTACTGGGCCCCACGGCCTGAATACGACTAGAAACCCTACCATGGGCCAGGATTCAGGCCCGAGGGAGGCCCAGTAGGCCCACAGGCACATATTGCAGTGTTTAGGCCTGAAAGCCTCCTTTAGAGAGGAGCTCGAGAGGGATGGCGCACCGCACCTTATAAACAGGTGCGCCTCCCTCTCAACTAGCGAGGTGGGACTAAACATTTGGGTTCGGGGCAGCACATGCCTTTGGTCCCGGTTGGTGGGATGAACCGGGACCAATGGGGGCATTGGTCCCGGTTCGTAGAACCAACCGGGACCAATGCCCCCTCTTTAGTCCCGGTTGGTGCCACCAACCGGGACCAAAGGCCGCCGCTTCCCGCCCTTTTGGGCTGCTGAAAAGAGGCCTTTGGTCCCGGTTCGTGGCTCCAACCGGGACTAAAGGTGGGCATTAGTCCCGATTTGTGCCACGAACCGGGACCAATGCTCTTGCTATATATACAGGACTTGTGAAAATTTTCATTCAGTTCTTCATTCTCCCCGCCGCCGAACCACCCTCTGCCTCGACGCCCTGCTCCTCGTCGTCGTCGCCCCGTCGCCGCCCGCGCCCCGCGTCGCCCCGACGCTGTCGCCGCCGCCCTCGACGCCATCTGCCCCGACGCCCTTCTCCTCGTCGCCGTCGCCCGCGCCCGTCGTCGTCGCCCCGTCGTCGCCCCGTCGCCGCCCGCGCCCCGCGTCGCCCCGACGCCGTCGCCGCCGCCCTCGACGCCATCTGCCCCGACGCCCTGCTCCTCGTCGTCGTCGCCGCGCCCTTCGTCATCGCCCCGTCGCCGCCCGCGCCCCGCGTCACCCCGACGTCGTCGCTGCCCCGCGCCGCCCCGACACCGTCGCCGCCGCCCTCGACGCCATATGCCCCGACGCCGGCGCCGCTCCCCTCTGTGAGCACCTGCCGCCATGCCCCTCTGCCCCGCCGGCGCCACCATGTTTTTTTTCATATGTTGCAATATGTTTTTTTGGTTTTTATTAGTTTATTTTTTTTGTTCATATGTGATGTATGTGTGTATGTGGCTATAATGTATATGTGTATGTGATGTATGTGGCTAGAATTTGCTAAATATATATGTAAAAGTTTTAGAAAAAGATGGATAGGAAAGAAGAAGAGGTGAGGAAAAGAAAATAGAAAAGTTTTATATATGCAAAAGTTACAATTTTAGAAAAATTTTTTGTTCATAGAAAGTTTTTTGTTCATAGAAAGTTTTTTGTTCATATATAGAAAGTTACAATTTTAGAAAAGTTTTATATATGCAAAAGTTACAATTTTAGAAAAAGAAGGATAGTGGAGAGGAAGAAAAGGAAAATAAGTAGAGAAAGAAGGAGAAGAAGAAGGAGAGGAAGAAGAGGAAGAAGAAGAAAAAAAAAGAGGAGAAGAAGAAGGAATAGAGGAGTTTCTTCTCCTTTTTTTTTCTTCTCCTTTTTTTCTTCTTCTTCTTAATTTTTATCGGGAACGAGGGTCGTCGAACATGACAGGAAGAAGAGGATAAAAAAAGAAGAGGAAGAAGAAGAAAAAAAGAGGAGAAGAAAGAATAGAGGAGTTCTTCTCCTCTATTCTTTCTTCTCCTCTTTTTTTTTCTTCTCCTCTTTTTTTTCTTCTTCTTCCTCTTTTTTATCATGAACGAGGGTCGCCGAGCGGTAGAGGAAACCCTAATTAAATAGCAAGTATCGTCGGTGTGAGATACATGTGGCCGTCGGTGTCGGACACTACATCCACTTCCCACAAGTGACGCGGGCTTCGACGCCCACGTCACTTGTGGGACGTGGATGTAGTGTCCGACACCGACGGCCACTTGTATCTCACACCCACGATACTTGCTATTTAGGGTTTCCTCTACCGTTCGGCGACCCTGGACGACCCTCGTTTCTGATAAAAAAAGAAGAGGAAGAAGAAGAAAAAAAGAGGAGAAGAAAGAATAGAGGAGTTCTTCTCCTCTATTCTTTCTTCTCCTCTTTTTTTTCTTCTCCTCTTTTTTTCTTCTTCTTCCTCTTTTTTTATCGTGAACAAGGGTCGCCGAGCGGTAGAGGAAACCCTAATTAAATAGCAAGTATCGTCGGTGTGAGATACATGTGGCCGTCGGTGTCGGACACTACATCCACGTCCCACAAGTGACGCGGGCTTCGACGCCCACGTCACTTGTGGGACGTGGATGTAGTGTCAGACACCGACGGCCACTTGTATCTCACACCCACGATACTTGCTATTTAGGGTTTCCTCTACCGTTCGGCGACCCTCGACGACCCTCGTTTCTGATATATATGATTCCTTACTATGATTAGCTAGCTAGCTAGTTCTACGTTTGCCACTAATATATCCATTTGTCATGTTTGAATAATAATTGCCATGTTGTAAATATTTGTAGAAACTATGGACACTATCGCCCGAGACGAAGCAAGAGAAGCGATGTTGAGGGACATAATCGCAGAAGGAAGTGATGCCGTCTCGTTGTATCTCAACGACACCGATGGTAGTCTGGAAGGAGAGGGTGAAGAAGCTGGCTCTGGTGACCTAATGCCGGTGCAAGAAGAAGAAGAACGTGAGGACGGCTCCAGTGACCGAAACGAGTCCGGTGACCGAACCGAGTCCGGCCAGGTATATATATTAGTTAATCCTGTGCTGACTAGCTAATTGATGCATTCATTGTTTTGGTATGTACACATATTAATTAAGTCTTTTTTCTTTTTTCTAGCCCTCCGGATCGAGCACAACTGAGGTAAAGAGACGAGGCCCGAAGAGAAAGTTGAGGTCGGATGAAAGGTTTGAGATCATAGCAATCGTGCCCGACGGCCAACCTACTGAACCCATCCGAACAAAGAAGGCATTTGTTGCTCAGTGCGGGGTTCTGGTTAGGGACAATATCCCGATCAGCATCCAGCAATGGTATAAGCCTAAGAACGAAGACCCTGAGGTGTCTTATGTCAATGATCTGCAGAAAAATGATCTTTGGACTGAGGTGAAGTCAAATTTCACCCTACCGCCAGAGGATGATCCGGAGAAGCCAGTTAAAGAGCAAGTAATCAAGTCTTTTGCTCTTAAGAGGATGGCACACCTATTCAGGAGGGGGAAGAAAGACCTGAATAGGTTTGTCGAGAAAAAAGAGACACCAGAATTCAAGGGCATATACGAGAAGATCAGAGATGACTGCCTGCATTTGTGGCCCACAAGACATCGGAAAAGAGTAAGAAGATGTCGGAGACAAACAAGGGGTCAGGTGGCTACCTGGTAGCCCGGCCTAAGTGGGCCAAGGCTGAGAATGATATGGTTGAAAAAGGGATCGAACCAGAGACAATGAGCTGGCCAGACCGTTGCCGGACTTGGTTCTTCGGGGCTGGCGGAACCTTGGACCCTGTAACAAGGAAGTGCATTTGGATGGACGAGCAACGTGACATTCCCTTGAAGAACCTTCGGTACTATATCAAAGCAGCGCAGGAAGGGACGTTCCTTCCAGACAGAGAGAACGACGAGCTCACAAAGGCCCTCGGGAATCCTGAGCACCCTGGACGGACACGAGGCACGCCAGGCTCCATTCCGTGGAAGGTTGGGTTTCCGGACGCAGGCGGTTACAAAGCCAGGAGAGGAGGAAGCAAGTGCAACAGTCCGAACTGCAGGCGCTTAAAGCAAGGGTACTCGGGATAGAGGAACGAGAAGCAAATTGCAGCAACCGACCTGCCGAAGCTTCCCCTGAAGCTACCCCGCCATCTCAGCGGAGAAGCAGCGTGGCTTCCACCGAGCTGCTTCAGCCGGAGCTTGTCTCGACGGCTCCTGCCAGCTATCCCGTGGATGCTATCACGGAGGCTCATATTTGCCACCTTATGATGCAATGGATGAATTTGAAGGTCAAGGCGGTTGTTGGCTCTGTTTATCCTAATGAACCCGGCGCAACTTTTCACTGCCGGCCGATTCCAGAAGGATATGCTAAGGTGATGGTGGATGAAATAACGGAGGGATTTGAGGACCTCTCGCTTGACCACCCTACCGGAGAAGGGGAGACTCGGCTGGGTTCTGCTCTGAAGACTCCATGCCTATGGCGGAAGGAGCTCATCAACCTTCCGAACTGGACGCCTCCGCCTCCTCCTCCTCCTCCGGCGAGTCAGGGCACTCCGCCTCCTCCACCGCCTCCTCCTCCGGCGAGTGACGACCAGGTCCCTCGGCCGGCTAATTCTCCGGCGCGTGGCGGCACTCCGCCTCCTCTGCCTGCGCCGGCGCGCTCGAGCAGCCAGCATCCTCCTTCTTCGCCTTGTCAGCAAGGGCGGAAGAGACCCGCCGCCGCACCGGCAGCTGCTCCGGCGCGTCGTAGTCCTTCTCCTCCGCCTCATAAGCAAGTCAAGAAGACTGTCGCTCCGTCTGCTCTGCTGGCGTCTAGCAGTACAGCCAGAGGCGGGAGCAAATACAGATTCGGTCCTTCTCTCAAGACTCCAGAGAAGTTACCATACGAGAGGACCCCGGAGGAGAACGCGAGGATCGCGCAAACCGAGGTGGATGACTGGTTTTAAGGGTTGAAAGCAAAGAGAAATCCACCTCCGAAGGAGAAGCTAGATCCGGTGAAAGTGAAGCGCACTCTGGCTGCCCTGGCAAAACCACCCAAGTCTCCGCCGAAAGGCAACTATGAGCGCATTATTGCAAAGACATGGGCCGAAGCGTCGCGGTCGGGAAGTACAGTCAGTGATAAAAGGCTGAAAGAACGACGAGGAGCTGGGAAACAAATTTCCCATCTCGGCGAACAAGCAAAGCAATTGTGCCCCCCGCTCAAGGTGCCTAGCGTCGATCCGAGGATGGCGCCCGGTTATAACAATCCTGACGATTACCTGCCCGACGATGTAGATTATGGTTTCCTGGACGTGCAGATACAAAGATACGAGTACGGGAAGCCTCTCGTCAAAGATGAAAGATCTCTAACAACGATGATGCGAAGATTGCATGATTGGTACATGAAAACCTGCAGAGAGTCAGGAGGGAGGAGTACTTTGTATGTGAGAGTTAAACCGGAGCATGACCTCGTTGGAATTGTACTGTTGCATGTTCCATTTGAGGATTTCTATCAGTTCTTCAATCAATTGGCCCTCGATAAAACAACGGTCACCTGCTACTGTCTGTAAGTACTACTACTACTACTACTGTCATTAAGTCTCTCTATATAGCTCAGCTCTTTCATTGCATGTATTTATAATTATCCTCACTATATTATGCAGATTGAAGATCGCCGAATTGAAGAAAAGACAAATCGGTGATATTGGGTTCATTAACACAAATCTCATAGATGCATTTCAGGTTAAAGATCATGCCGCAGATACCGAGGCCAACTTGCTACGATCATTCGAAATAAATGAACACAAAGATATAATACTCTTTCCTTACAACTTCAAGTGAGTGTTGCCTTGTGCATATTCGGTTTCCCTTGTATATTAGTCCAGGTATAGTACTGTAATTGATGAGTTATGCATGCGTGCGCAGTTTCCACTATATTCTCCTGGAGATTAGGCTTGAGAAGGGAGTAGCAACTGTCTTGGACTCGAAACGAAAAGATCCCGAGGAGTATGCGGACATGATTAAAATCCTAAAGAAGTAAGTTAAATCGATCATTATCCACCATATCAGCAAATTTGTTCATTTCGTGATATCAAGTAATTGTTTTCTTTTGTCTGGCAGTGTTTGGAGAAAATTCAGCACAAATTCCCCGGGACTCCCGAAGGAGCTGGAATTTAGATACCCGAAAGTAAGTACTATAGTACCATGTTCCGCGCGTCTCCTAGCTATTGATTCAAGCGCTAGTTTCATCAATACCATTTAGCATTCTTGCTTATCTGTTTAATTGACCTCTATTTCTTGTAAAGTGGTTGTGGCAGGAACAAGGGAACGATTTCTGTGGATACTACGTCTGCGAGTCCATCCGCCACACGACCTATGAGCGGGGCGGTACTCTGAGAAACAATATGAAGTGCGTAAGAAATAATATTCACATTTTTTGTTTATTACCATCATTTGTGTTGAGTTTCATTCATTCATATATATATATATATATGTGTGTGTGTGTGTGTGTGTGTGTGTGTGTATTGACCCCCTTCTTCAAATTAGATGTTTCGGCAGCGGAATGAACTCCTAGGACCAGATCGCATGCGAGCAATTCAAGAGGAATTGGCGGCATTCTTTCTTGACCACGTGATCGCTGAAGACGGAGAATACTATGTGGACCAGGCGTCCGTAATTTAAGAGATTATATTTGTAAAAGATAATTATTGTATATATGTAGCCGGTAGTGTCGGACGATAGATATACGAGAACTTGTTGTTCGACCAATCTCTCGGAGAAGGAGATGTGGTCGATATCACTTCTCTCTGTATGCATATATGTTCATGACGATCTTCTGTTTCCTTCGTTTGCTTACTAGCTAGCATATGCCTAGTCTTCTCTATACGTATGTTTAGTACGTAACGTCGACCAAGCACGGACATAAGAGAGGACACTTCTCTCTATTAATTAGCTATCTAGCTAACACAATATATGAAATACCTAAATTAACCCCCCAAAATCCCCAAACCCCCTCCCCCCTTTCAAAAAAAAAAAAAACCCCAGCCACAGAAATGCTGACGCGTGGAGGTCTACTGGTCCCGGTTGGTGCCACCAACCGGGAACAAAGGCCCTCCTGTCCCGGTTCTGGTTTGAACCGGGACTAAAGGGTGAGGGTATTAGTAACGACCCTTTAGTCCCGGTTCAGGAACCGGGACTAAAGGCCCTTACGAACCGGGACAATAGGCCGGTTTTCTACTAGTGTACTGTAAAAAGAACTCTTTTGTTTTGAGACTAGCTAGTCCAAGCGTTATCAGTCTCGAGACGCATCTATCTATAAAAAGGAGTAGGGCACCTGATATGAGATACATACTGGAGTCAAGGATTGAGTCACCAGCACCCTTTTTTGCGGGTACTAAGAGTCCTCTCACTACCAACCAGCAGACATCATCATCTGGTTGGGTCCTGGCGGTCTCTCCTCCCTCCTTGGAGCTCGTCCATTCGTTGGTCAGTGCTGAAACCAATGGCCGAACATCCCACTTAAGTCAATCGATCAGAAGAAAGGCAATATAACCTCCCAGTGCTAGCTACAGTAAGAACAAGGGAATCTGCTGACCTCAATGAACCAGACCTCGAGAATTCGTTCATCCCTTCGCTCCGAGGATTGGTCGAGAGGGACAGTTGAACGAGCGACTCATGAATGCTGCCGGGTCGGATGAGCCAATAACTCGAACGTGTTCGGTCAGTTTTTTGAGCAAGAATCACAGCGTTACCTTACCTTCACCATGATACACTAAACCTAAAGGGATCCACTTGTCACAGAAGCAGTCTATAACTAATAGGAAGCACCTATCTCTTACTTGATATCTGATTGATCTTGTAGAGCCGAATTGTTTGAACTTGATCGACCACTTCGCAAATCACCCTAAGAGTGCCATACGAAAAAACAAAAGCAACTGTGGGTATAGACCAATTTCCTGCCCGAGAAGAGGCTCAGCCTACCAAACCCCGCTCTTTGCCTGCTTACCGAGCTCTCCTCATACCGAGTATCTAGGCATTTCTTCTCACATACCATGGTGCGGTGGGTGGGCGGGAGGCCGCGGCAGTGCGGCAGGCGGCGGGAGGAAGAAGACGTACGGTGGGTGGAAAAGAAATGAACAGCGTTGGCGCGCGACCAGCCGCTTTACATTATCTGAGGTGGAGATACAAATTTTACATCTTGTGTTATATTTTACATCACTTGGGCCACGTGATGTAATTTTTTTTACATCTACATCATCTGTTGGAGGTTTCTTTTAGACTCGAAGATGTAAAAAATAGTTATTTTTTCATCTACATCTTCTATTGAAGCGTTGCATACAGTAAATTGAACTGATAATTATGGACCGTGTAACATGTGGTGTAGTCCCTCTGTCCTTGAAAAAGTGTACTTTCAACTTTGTTAGAGGGTTAAACTATCTCAAAGTTTGACCTAGTTTGTATAAAAATATATTAATATTTGTGAAATCAAACATGTATATGATGAAAATATATTTTATCATGAATCTAATGCTACTAATTTAATGACATAAATATTGATGTATTATTGTAAACATGGTCAAATTTTAAAAAGTTTGATGTTTCAACAAAGTTAAAAATACACTCTTTCAAGATGAAGGAGTTGTGACAAAAAGCGTTGTAAGGATGACGTACGCCGTGCTACACACTGACAAACGGGCTTAGAAATGCCGTTCACAACCCCGAGCCACCAGAAGCCAGGAAATCATGGGAGCTCAATAACTAAATAGATATTCTTATTTTCCCAAAAAAAAGAAGATATTCTTATGCACGGTTTTCTTATTCAATTCTTCAACCCCGAGCCACAGTTTTCTCCCGCTTGCCAGGCTGCCGTAGGCGGAAAGAGCGCTTTATTATCGGAAAGGAGGGAATGCCATGCCATTTTTCTCATGCCATGCCATTTTTCCCAAGCACAAGCAAAACGGTCGAATTTTGTGTATGCAAAATATTCACTGCACTCAAAATCAAAACGATTTATTTCTCATTCGTTCCTCACCAAATCCGTTGGCGATTACACAAAGTACAGAGACGACTGGGGAAAGAAACATAATACGATCTCTCACTGAACAAGACACAATCGTAGCATCACACACATATCAACCAAGCTGGCTCCAACCCGAATGACCATACGTCGAGACGCATGCACATGCACTCAGCCGGAGATGTCGATGGCCTTCACCTCGGGCTTCTTGACTTGGGCCTTGGGCACGGTGACGGTGAGCACACCGTTCTCCAGCCCGGCCTTCACCTCCTCCACCTTGGCGTCCTCCGGCAGCCGGAAGCGCCGCACGAACTTGCCGCTGCTGCGCTCCACACGGTGCCACTTGTCGTCCTTGTCCTCCTCCTCCTTGGTGCGCTCGCCGCTGACGACGAGCACGTTGCCGTCCTCCACCTCCACCTTGACCTCCTCCTTCTTTACTCCTGGAAGATCAGCCTTGAAGACGTGTGCTTCTGGGGTCTCCTTCCAATCCACGCGAGCATTGGCAAACGCAGCCGTCTCGCTGTTGCCGCCTGAGATGGCCGGGACGATGGAGCGGAAGGTGTCGAAGGGGTCCGCCCAGAGGTCGGCGAAGGGGTCGAACACGTTGCTCCGCCGCACGATCGACATCGTCGGTGTTGATTGCTTCGGCTTGTGCGCTCGGAAAATTCGGTGGATCGTAGGTAGGAATAGGATGCTGTCTGCTTTTGCTTGAAACTGATTTGAGTTGAGATAGAGGGCGATGGGGGGCCAGCTACTTATAGCGTCGCAGGTGCTTCTGTTGAAGCATCTCGAGCACTCTGCAATCGACGAGCGTTTGGTTCTGTTCGGCTTTCCAGCTCGGCTCCACGAGCTTCTCCTTGTTTCTATTTTCGGCCCATGAAGGTGCTACCGTGTTCTAGAGTGCGCTCCTGCTTTGGTGTTAGTGGGCCTTCTCTCTTTGTCCAGATCCAGCACACCGGCGAGTACTCTGGATTGTGATGGGGCCTTTTCTAGAAGAAGACATCGAGATGCCTCAGGAGCGCACCGGAGCTGAGATCAACGGAGAAGAGCACACCAATCACAGACCAAAGCTATGATCCAAATCAAACACACCGTCACTGTAACTTCATGCCATTTACATGACTTTTTGATGAACCTGTTTATTAGATAGAGTCAAATCTTTTGTCCAGGTTTAAGGGCAACTCTAGCCTATCCCTAAAAAGTTGAGAAATATCTGGCCGAGTAAAACTTAGCGGATCTTCACTAACTTTTGTCCGGACCTAGCCGATCTTCTAAATTTAATCGAGTAGAACTTACAATTGGCTTATCATTGAACATTTGATATGCATGTCCGCATTGATGGTGACCACACCGACTACACAATTTTTCAGAGATATTGGCGACGATCTGTTGCTGACAACCTTGTAGACGACGATGAGTAGCGCCATCTGACTTGAACGGAAGAAGACCCGTGATGATGAACTTGAGCAGTCGCGTAGAGCGCCTCCCAAAAACCTAATTCGTCCTCTCCCGATATAGGATCGCAAAGACGAACAATTCTAGAGACCTGCTTTCCCACACGCCGATGATTGCGCGGTAGTAGGTCGGGCAATTGCCAAGCCCAGGTGGACATTTTTGCCTACGGAAGCCCTTGTAGCGAGCATTAGGGAAGCCATTTCCTCCAACGCTTCTACATGTGCCAGCGCTGCGTGTAGCCCACTATCATGTATTTTTTTTATTAAAACTTGCTTCACTATATATCTCTATAATTGTTTAATTATTACAAAAAACTTTAGAGATGTCAAAATAAATATTCGCCTAGTTCAAAAAATGTTTCTGTATGTTGAAAAATTCAAATAATTTTCAAAAACATCCATGCATGTCAAAAACAAAATGCTCACACATTTTAAGAAAATATGTTCATCTCTTCTACAAGGTTTTAGTTGAAAATTAAATGTATGTTTATCTTCAAAACATGTTAATGTGTTTTTAAGAAATGATTATTGTTTCAAAAATATTCATGTATTTCACATGAAAGTATTTATGTACTACCTTCATGCCAAAATATATGACATTTTTTCAGATAAACAGCCTACAGAAACATCTTATATTTGATACGGAGGTAATACTTACCTAAAATATTCAAATATGATTATTTCAAATTTCAATAAATATTAATATATCTGAAGAATTTTGGTTTATATGTTTTAGTAAATAAAATAAATAAAACAAGGAAATAAAACCAGAAATTTAAAACAAAATTAAAATATACAATGAAATAAAAAATTCAAAAAGAAAGAAAGTAGAAAAAAACTTAACGAAAGAAAAATAGATATATTTGGGCCAGCTGATAGAGAAAGCGTGTACGTGAGCAGCGGCGCACAGCAGAATGTGTAACGGGCTCGCCCATTAGTCAGACTGCGTTGTAGGGGTGTATTCCAGTTTTGGGACCTTCTTGAACGTTCGGCATTCGGTATTTTTATATTTTCCTCCATATTTTTATCTTTGAATTTTTATTTCTTTAACTTTTGGGTTCTATGATTTTTCATTTTGCCTGTTTCCTTTTGTAATTCATGAATATTTTCTTTTCAAAGTTGTGAACATTTTTTTAATTCATGAGCTTATTTCAAATTTGTTAATATATTTTCACATATACAAAAATAATAACACACATTTTTAAAACACGAATGTTTTTTAAATCCATGGACATTTCTTGAGAGTCAGCATTATTTTTATATTTGCGAACACTTTCTTTCAAATTCATGAATGGTTTGTAAAGTTCATGAGTATTTTTTTGAATGTGTGAACAATTTATAATTTCACAAAGATTTTGAAACATTATGAATATTTAATATTTCACAAACATTTGTAAAATCTATGAAATTTGTTTATCTATGCCCCTATATAGTGTGCGAATAATTTTGAAAGATGGTCGTTGGATGAAGTCAGTCCGACGGTGCAGAGATGGCAAATTCGAGCACTTCTAGCCGTTGAATATCATCTACATTCCACCAAAATTTTCACATATACAATCTAGAAGACTCCATGGTTGAACTTAAGCATAATGCACAAACCTCAAAACACGAGCACTTCTTCTTTGTTCTAGAATCTTCCGTATCATAATTGCCCAATTTTTTTAGATGAACTGCCATTATTTGTTTTTACTTTATGCTTTACAATGCACAATTCTATGAATCATAAAATAGATTATCTTTTTTTATATAAAAACTAATTGATTTTGAATGAGATGAACTATACGGATTAAACGAACATCTACATCATGCATATATGACTCAAGAGCTTACATGCTATAATGTGATATTTATTCATAATTTGTTTGCCAAATCTCATGCGTGCAATGCACGTGTACTTTGCTAGTTTCATATGGTTTCTCAAAACCAGAAAATAGAAGCAGTGAACAGTCTTTTTCCTAAGTTAACTGGAGAGGAGAGGCGCAAAACCGAACAAGTGAGCCAGTTCATGGCCCGCGCCCTGCTCCTGGTTCTAAAGGCGAAATCACTAATTGAACATCTTTTCTCCTTTGCAAATATCACTTTCATCTAGCGCTGATAAGTGGAGTACTGCATGTCCGCCACTTGTCGTAATCTAGGAGTTTTTTTTCCCTTTTTCGTAGATTTGTTCTTTAAACATTTTGTTTCTTGAAGCATGCATCCAAATCACAAATCGTTTTCACCGTTGGATTTCTAGCGTTGAGATTTCTCAAACAAGATTCCATTCTAATAGGTATCAAACAACTTTTTTCATGAAAAAACCCGAGAAAACTGAGGATAGAAAAAAACAAAAAGAAACAAAAAAAAACGTAAAAAAGGCCAAATCCAAAAAAGAGAAAAAAAAACTAAACAAAACCCAAAAGGACAGTTGTGCTTTTCCAAAAAAAATAGAAGCACAACTGTTGTTTTCCCTTTTTGGGAATCATAGTTGTACTATTTGTAGGAGCACATGCTATGCTTCAAGCACAGTTGTACTTCTCGTGGAAGAACATGCCATGGTCTTCACTTTTTCGTTAAACCACGGCTATGACTTTCCTTTTAATTGTGCATCTGTTATGCTTCTCCAATTTAAGGAAGCACAACTGTGCTTCTCGTGAAAGCACGGGCTGCGATTTTCCTTTTTCGGGGAAGCACGACGGTGCTTTTTCTGTTCGAAAAGCACAACTGTTCTGCTTTTCCCTTGTCGGGAAGCATTGTTGTTGCTCTTCTTCCTTTTGGCAAAGCACATGTTGTGTTGTTCCCTCTTCGGGAAGCACAGTTGTGATGCTCCTTTTTCAGGGGAACATGGTTGTGCTTTTCTTTTTCGAAAGCACAATTGTTGTGCTTCTCCCTTTTCGGAAAGCACAACTATGCTTCTTGTGAAAAAGCACTGCCTCCAAAAATTCCCTAAAACAGAGGAAAACCTAGCAAAAATCAAAAGGCCAAAAAAACAAATTAAGTCAAAAAATGTGTGCAAAAAAACAAAACCAAAATCCACGGGGTGCGCCAAGCGCGCGACATGTGACGACAGCTAGGCATACCACTTGCCATGCTCCCATGCCCAAAGGGTGACCTCTGCTGAAGCCCTCCAAGGAATACCTTTTAATTAGTTGTTGCCCTCTAATAGGAGGAGTGCTCCTCCTCAGCATTTATAGCACTGCTCGGGGAACCAGTGCCCACGTAGATAGGTTGTTTGGCCCCAACCCATTAGCACCGATCTAGCTGCTCCCCTCGCATGGCTTCTTTTTCGCAGCGCCAGCTTCTGGCTGCGTGGATGTAGAAAAGGTATACCTGTTCAAAACAAAGGTTCATGGTTTAGAAAAGTTGAAAAAATTGAAACATATTTACGAATACAAAAAACTGTTCACAAAATTGAAACAACTACATGAATAAAAAAATTCCCGAGTTCAATTTTTTTAATTGAAAAAATCTTAAATTTGAATATTGTTCATATTTTGAAAAAAATCACAAATCTGAAAAAAAATGCATATTAGAAATGTAAGAATTTGGAAAATTTCATGATTTTGGAATCTTTTCAAAAATTTGAAAGAAAGTTAATGAACTGAAAAATGTATACGAATTTGGAGAAAGTTGATGAATTTTAAAAATTTCACAAATTTGGAAATGTTTACAAATGTGGAAAAAGTTCTCAAATTTTAAAAAGAAATGTTCCTGATTTAAAGTAAAAAAACAAAAAGAATGGAAAAAAATTCGAACAGAAATCGGCAAAAACCTGATACAAATAGAACACAAGAGGAACCGGCCACAGAAAAATGCTAGAAAAACCACACTACTCATAGAGTCCTGAGTGGGCTAGCCTTTTCGGTTGGAGGGGGTTTGCGCCGTGTACCAATTGGCCTTGGCGCCTAGGATTCCGGCTAATCCATACGCGGTGCACACCCCCCTCCCAACCGAAACGAGCTGGTCCATTTAGCACTGTAGCAATAGTCTTAGTCTTCTTGTTTTATTTTCTGGCCGTTTTTTTCTTCTTGTTTTGTTTCTGCTCGTTTTTAGGTTGTTTTTTTTGTCCTTTTTCCTTTTCCTTTTTCTTTTTTTCATTTAAAATTTCATGTTTTTTCTTTATCCAATTTTTGATTTTTGTAAATTCATGTTTTTCTCAAATTTGTGAACCTTTTCCTATAATATGTGAACTTTTTAAAAACTCCTGAAATTTATTTCTCCAATATTTGACCCTTTACAAATTTATGAGCATATTTTAAATTTGCAATTTTCTCAAATTTGTGAACTTTTTTGAACCTCACAAACTTTTTTGAGAAGGTCAATGGGCAATGGGCAAGTCAACAGTTAACGGGTCAAGTTTAGGTCAACATGTCTGGTCATTGGTCAACTGGTCCAATCAAACGAACAACCATGTTTTTAGGAGGAACGCTCATGCTGGTGGGTCGACCCACGAACACAGTGCCTCAGGCTTCAGTTTGCTCGGGCAGTGGCCATCATGGCGGCGAAGGTCGATCTGGATGAGATGGATCGGAAGATGTGGCACCGCCGATGGGCGACGGGCATGAGGAGGCTGAGCTCGTCCTTGCAGGTCCCCTCTCTCCCCTCCCCTATCCCTCGCCTATCTCTCTCTCTCTCTCCTTTCTCTCTGCTCATCCTTCCCTGTCCCCCTCATTTTGCTGGACCCAGACGTTGAACACCATGGCCGAGCCGGTGAGGTCTTTGCACAGCACACGGGTGGGGGAGTCTCCTGATGTACTGTAATAGTATACATAAATGCAATTTTTTGTGTGTATTTCTCTGTGAGAATTTTGTCACACATCTGAAGATTTATTTGTCTGAATTTATGGCATTTTGTGTTCATCTTGCCTCGCATTTTAGTGTAGTCACAACCTTTTTATTTTGTCTGACTTGTGTGGTAGTGTTTTGAACTAGTCACAATGTAAATATAGAGAGGAAAAGTTAGATATAGTTGTTTCAAAACATAATGGAAATTTTATAAGATTTTTTGTAACATTCACATGGCATAATTTGTTTTAGAGAGCATGGCAAGTTTTGTGAGAACATTCGGGTTGTTATCATCACATGGCAGTTTGTAGAGGAAGTTTGTTTATTGAAACTTGTCATTTTTTTTACAAATGTACCTTTGTTTTTCTATAACATTTTCTATGTCAAATATACACATCATGGAATTTTTCATTGTATGAAACTTCTCTTTTTTGAGCTTAATATGACATTTTTCTACATTTCATGAAAAAATCCAAACATGTCATTTTTACGTTGTTTTTGCCATGGCAGTTTCTACATGATTTGTTCCAAAAAACTGGCATTTTTGTTAGTTAGCAGCATGTCACTTTCCACCATAGTGTCTCTAAATCATTGTGCGTGTTTTCGTTGCGATGGCAACAAAACATAGTTTCTTGCCATGATAGCTCCATATTTGCTGTGATGAAACTTTGCATGGAAAATTGTATATATTTTCAATTATTAAGAGCATGAAATTTGTACTTTCTAGAGCATGAAATTTTTACAATTAAGAATTTAAGGGCATGTCATTTTTATAATTAAGACCAAGGCGTTTTCTACTATTTAGAGCATGACATTGTACTTTTTAATAGCATGGCACTTTTATGTTAATAGCATGGCATTTCGACTTTTAAGAGCATGACATTATTTGTTAAGAGATGAAATTTATTATCGACAGCATGGCATTTTGTATTATTAAGATCATGGCTTTTCTACTATTAAGATCACGGCATTTTTTTATTAAGAGGATGGAATTTTTATTCTAAAGAACATGTCTTCTTTTTTGTAGATCATGACATTTTTATCTTACAAGCATGGCATTTTTTTAAAGCATGACATTTTGTTTTGTAGATCATGTCATTTTTATCTTAAAAGCATGACATTTTTATTTTGAAATCGTGACATTTTGTTTTGTAGATCATGTCATTTCTATCTTAAAAGCATGCCATTTTTATTTTAAAAGCATGAAATTTTGTTTTGTAGATCATGTCATTTTTATCTTAAAGCATGGCATTTTTTTATTTTAAAAGCATGACATTTATTTTGTAGATTATGTCATTTTTATTATGAAGAGCATGACATTTTTTTAGAACATATCATTATTTATTTTTAAATAGCATGATTTTTTTGTACATCATGTCATTTTTAGTGTACAATCATGACAATTTATTTTAACGAGCATGGTCTTTTTATTATAAAGAGCCTGCCATTTTTATATAGCATTTCATTTTTATTTTCTATAGATCATGACAGTTTTGTTAGTAAGAGCATGGTGATTTTATTTCGAACATGTCATTTTAATTTTGGTGTAGTGCATGGTAAGTTTATTTGAAAGAGCATGTCAGTTTTTTTATTGCCAATCACATGGAATTTTCATTTTTTGTATAGCATGGCATTTTCCACGGGCACCTTTTTTATGTGCATAAGATCTATTAATTTTTAGACATGGGCAAATGTGTGTATAACCATACCCCACTATCTTGGTCGTTTTTATATTTTCTTAAGGTATGTCAATTTCTTTTTTTTTTCAAGGCATTTTTAATTGAACATGATGGCATTTTTATGCTAAACCGAGCCTTTTTTTTTACCCAACTGCGGGGCTTGTACAGACAGAGGGGTTTTCCAACAAACTACCGCCTCTGTTTCTAAATATAAGTCATTTTAGAGATTTCAATATGGATTGCATATGGATGTATATAGACATATTTTAGAGTATAGATTCACTCATTTCGTCCATATGTAGTTTGCATTGAAATATCTAAAAATACTTATATTTAAGAACGGAGGGAGTAGAAAGTTCGCCCTAACAAACCAATCGGTCGCCAGGACCACCTCCCCTGGCGTTCGATCGCGTATTGGCGTCCAAGAGAAATTGCCTCGTTCACAAGAGAAGGCCCATCAAAGCTCGCGCTGAATTCAATTTAAGAACCAAATCCAAACTTCTTTGTCGCCCGTTCTAGTGGTAAAGAGCCTTTGGCAAACTTTTGGTGTGGTAGCTTTAAAGCACGAGGACTACAGGCCGTGGTTGCCAAGGAGCCAAGCAAGTCACATCGTTTTTCAAATCTGCGGTTTGAAATCCCTCGAGCCCATCAAAAGCCAAGGCGAATCACCGGATTTCTTTTCTCCTTTATCAAAGGCCGAGCGAGCTGCACATCACATTACCGTTGGCCTGCTCTCACCGCTAGCTGATGCACCACTTGTGATTTGCTCACATACAAACCTGCAAAACTTGTACAGATGAGGCACGTACAAACGCGGCGTCCCCGGCGAGTCCGCGGCACGGGGACGGCCGAGCCATCGCCGGCGCATGCGGAGGAGAAGGAAGCTATGGAAGAGGAGGGAGAAGGCTTCGCAGCCCTAGGATCAAGATCGGAAGGTGGACAGCAAAGCGACCGAGCTCGAAAACAAACATCAGTCCATGTCGTGTAGTCGCTCTCAAACTTATTCCATGGCCGCTGAGCAGAGATTTGTTCAAGATGCTTCCAAGAATAACAATGTCGAAAGTTATGTGCCAACATCGCTACTACATGGACCACCACAGCAGCAGCAGCATCAACCTCTACGCGATCGCAGCAAGAAACGAACAAAGCAAGGGCCGGAACGACTGGACAGCACGAAAAGCTACACCCACATATCTGCACGAACATGGCAGCCGGATTCCACCACGGGACGGGACACGACGTCGTCGATACGACCCATGGACAATCTCCGTCGGTCGATGAGCCACGGACGGATCACTCCGGGATGGCGACGAGCATGGGCCGCCACTGTCTCCGCATCATGAGCCGCCGCCGGAACCCGCCGAACATGAACCTCCGGTACTGCTGCACGGCCGCGGCGCTGGCGGCCAGCGGCTCGTCCGCCGGGCGGGCCTCCGCCGCGTCCGCATGCTGCTGCCGTTGCCGCTCAGGCGGCGGCAGCAGCACGTGCTGGACGACCTGGACGTCCTTCCTGGCGCTGCGGCGCACGGCGCCGGCGACGTCCGGCCCCAGGAGCTCCTCCAGGGAGCCGCTCCGGCCGAGGAGGCTCCTCTTCTCCCCGCAGCCGTCTCCCTGCTGGTCCCCGGCGCCCGCGGGCGGTCTGTGCAGCTTGTTGCCGCGGCAGAGCAGCCGGCGCACCAGCAGCCACAGGCTCTTCGCCCTCGGCCTGATCTGCAGCGTCCCCGCAGCCATCTCTCCGGCTATCTCCCACCACCGCTCTCTCCCTCTCTCTGCCTCACCGGGATATGACCGTCGGATTATATACCTCTCAGTCTCTCATACTCATAGTATTCTTGTCCGGTTGCCGCCGTAGCTCGTGGCTATGGAGGACGACCGACCGACCTGGGACCTGGGATTCAGGGGAGGATCCAGAAATAATGGCGGCCTTGGACTGGACTCGCTCTCTACGGCGCCTATAAAACATTCGGGGCGGGGGAATTGTCTATGTCTGGGCACATTCTTGGAGTTGTTTTGCTTACGTGCTCAGGCCGCAATGCAGGGCGGGTCGCCATTTGGAGGCCCGGAGAGCGGGGCGCGGGAGGCGGTCTGCCCAACGGACAAAAAGAAAAAGGAGCCCCGACTGTCGCCGTCGGGCGCCACCACCTAACGCGGCGCTAAAAGACGCGAGAATTTCGGTGCCACAAGAGACCAAACACCAGGTGTAATGTATGGACCGGGTGTATTGTATGAGTATTGTGTGTGTCGCCTTCGGATCCCAGTTAGACTAGGACCAAACACTAGCTTCCATGTGTAGATACAATTTTTTTTATGCTAAAAAAAGATACAATTTTTTTAGGTGGATGTGTAGATAGATTATCTTGGCGAGGAGGGGATTTGATGGATGGACCGGCCAAGCGTGAACCACAAGCCTTCAATACTTTTTTTTGTTCACATTTTTGCAGTCGGTGTTTGTTTTATCATTTTAGCTTTGCTTGTATTTTGGTTGAATATATCTATTATCACTATATATACAAAACCTGAAAAAAGCAATATAAAAGTATTTTATATTTTAAAAATGTTATATTTTAAAAATGTGAAACATCTATATAAAAGTATTAATGGCATATGTACGAAAAATGTACAATATTCAAGTTTTTAAAATGTTATATTTTAAAAATGTGAAACATCTATATAAAAGTATTAATGGCATATGTACGAAAAATTTACAATATGTATGGAAAAGGTAGACATCAAAAAATATAGGTTTCAATAATGTTAATTATTTATATGAAAAAAATTAACATGTACACCCTCCGATCCAAATTAGTTGTCGCTCAAATGGATGTATCTAGCATTGAAATACGTCTAGATACATCCATTTCAGGGACAACTAAAATGGGTCGGAGCTATGTTTATGGAACAAGTAGACATAAAAAAATATGTTTAAAAAATATTAATCATGTATTAAAAAAATGTTCAATAACTATATAAAAAAAGTTCCTGATCTGTACGAAAAATATTCACTGTGTATAGAAAAAAGTAGTTGTAAAATTACTAATCATGTATTTGAAAAATGTGAACGTGTATACAAAAAATGTTCGTGATGTATACGAAAATCATTGAATGTGTATGGAAAAAAGTTGCATTAAAAAATAAAAGAAAAACATCATTGAAAACTGAAAGCCAAGAAAGAAACAAAGAAAGCAGAAAAAACCCAATGAAAGTCATGAAAGAAACAAAGAAACCAATCAAAAACAAAGAGAACAGAAAATAAAAGAAAAAAAGGTGAAGAAACAAAAGAAACCCGAATAAAAAATAAAATAAAATAAAATGAAATAAAATGAAAAAAACAGAAAAATGCCAGTCTGTGGAACTGAGCGAGGGAGCGACCTGAGCGCGAGTGGATGACCTAAGCTAATGGGCCGGCCCTATATGCGCGTGCCTTCGGGGGCAGATGGATGCTATTCTCGCTATAAGAAAGATATAGCATTCACGTTGATTACCCGGTCAAGGTTGTATTTAGCCTAAAGTGGCCACATTTCTCTAAATAAATAAAGTGGACCGAATTTAGCCTAAAAAAGTTGTACACAAGAGAAATTTGAGATCACTAATTAGAGTGCAAAGGTCACTCACACCTTCTCTCGCGGTGACAAGTGGCGTGCAGCATGTGTGACACTTGTCACGACTAAGAGTTTTGGGATTTTTTGTTAGATTCATTTTTTCGAAATGTTTTACCTCTTGAACTTATGTCCAAATCATGAACCATTTCCACTCTTCGCTTTCCTGTGTCGAGATTCAAAACTAGACTATATGTTGATAAGTTTCGACAAACTTTTTCTTTGCAAAAAAAGGGAATCAATAAAACTACGAACAAAAAAAATAAGAAAATATAATCAGGAAAAACAGGAAAACTAAAAAATGAAAACCAAACAACAGAAGCAAAATTGTGTTTTTCACCTTCCTTTTTAAAGCACAACTATGCTTTTCATTTTTGAGAGGCACATTTGTGCTTCACCTTAAGTACGATTGTGTTTTTCACTTACCGGCAATCATGGTTGTGCCACCCGAAAAGCACAACTGTGATTTTACCAGAAGCACAATTGTACTTTTCACTTTTGAGAAGCACTTCTCGTGAAAACACACCCATTCTTTTCACTTTTTAAAAAGCACGGTCGTGGAAAGGCCAAAGAAGCACAACTATGCTTTTTTACTTTTGAGAAGCACAAGCGTGCTTCATGAAAAAGCATAGCTATGCCTCAGGATAAAGCACATATGTGCTTTATGGTAGAAAAAATAAAAATAAAATCACAACAACTTAGGACAAACTAAGAAAAATTTTAAATACCAGAAAACCCCCCAAAACGAAAACCCCCAAAACACGTGCATACATTAAAAAAAATGAGATTCCATGGGTGCATGCACCTGCGTGTTACACATGGCGGCGGCCGGGCGGACCACATGTCAGCGCAGGAGGAGCTCCCGAGTGACAGCTGGAGGGCCCAGCAAAGGGGTACCCTCCAGTTCGTCGCTCCCGAGAAAATAAGATCAAACTCTCTTTGTTTTCTCGCAAGTGCGCGGCACAGGGAGTTGCAGCCATACAGGTGTGGCGGCGAGGGAAGGCTCATGGCTGGACGACGAGCGAGGGGCAGGCTTGGAAATCATATTCTAATCGTGAGCTCAAATGCACCCTGATGAACAGTAAAATAAAAATAGTAATTTTTTTGAAAAACTATTTTTTTCTGGTAAACTTTAACAAATCTTTTGTATGCTTGCAAAATGTCAGCACGAGGTGACATCCACGGAAGTCGTGATTTTTTTGCCACGACTTCCACGAATGTCATCAAATGCTGAAATTTTGCAACAATACAGAATATTTGCAAAATTTACCACAAAAAATTTAGAATTTTTAGAATTCTTTTTTTATAGTTCATCGGGGTGCATTTTGA
Organism: Aegilops umbellulata; assembly: GCA_032464435.1. NCBI lineage: Eukaryota > Viridiplantae > Streptophyta > Magnoliopsida > Poales > Poaceae > Aegilops > Aegilops umbellulata. Next base: position 641,024,065 of record CP136060.1, on the reverse strand, counting down.
GCTCGGGAGCACGTACTCCACGTCCTGATAAGATTGATTTCTAAATAACCTATCTGGGCTGGGGATTGATATGACCAGGGCTTTAATTTTGAGAATTTTCCATCGAGGATGATCATGACCCAGCAAAATTTCTACTACATGTGTTCCATAATATAAAACCTTTTTGCAGATCAAATTGTACTGCAAAAACGTCTTATATTATAGGATGTAGGGAGTATTTCTCTCCTGTTGTAATTTCTTGCTCGACGTTGATTTCAGTTTCAATTGTATAAACAATTATCTTCTCATATCATGCACATTAGAAGTGTGGCTTGTGTTGTGTAGTTTTCCACATTTATATTTTGTCTATACTGCTTTGTCTTAGACAAATATAATTTAAACTGTGTGTCTATCTTGATTTGGTAAAATATAAGAGGATGATATAGACAATACAATGACCATTAGTATATTGATATATGTTCGTTTTATGTTGTTACTATGCACTACTTTGCAAATAGAAGACATGCTAGTATAATCATGTCCAACTTACTACCAAACTAGTTTATCAAAATGAGTTTCATATACTACATGCTGAACCTATTATATGTCTGCTTGTTCCTCTTTTAAAATGTTGACATAATATTAGAGAAGAGTACCCCATTATGCAATGGTAAATGAAATAATATAGACAAGATCCAAGATAGTAAGACAACCTTGTTGGTTTCCAACAAAGCTGATAAAGCAGATAAGGAAAACTATCTTGAAGATAGTGAGACAACCCCAATGTCATGTTTTCATGTAGTGTTTGAGTTACTGGCCACTACCGCTGGCACAAGATCTTCGAACTCGCTGCCCGAATCAGTTCGGCTTCTTGAGTCTCAACTACAAGCTGAAAGACATCGATTAACTATGCTACGACAAGAAGCCAAAGGAATGAGGATGTCCCTGCATAATCTAGATGTATACTTTGTGGTGCAACAGTAAGCGTTGAAGGATTTTAGCGCCAAACAAGAGAAAGCTAATAAGCTGGCTAAACTTATTGTCAGCAGGTGGGTACCCTTGATAATGTTTCTTGAGCTCTTCTAAAGTGCTTTCAATTCACTTGTTTTATTGCTGTGTTTATTTGCACTGGTGGCCATGACGCCCACGTATGTAATATGCTGCTTTGTTGTTGCCTATATTTACACTGGTGGCAAACTTTGATGCCTAGTGAATGTAATATCTGCAATAGCCGTAATAGCCTAGCATTAGTTGCGTGCTTATTTATTTCCTTATAGTCTTGTCTATTTATTTGCTTATAGCCACCACAGTTCTTTTTCCTCGGTTTGCTAGTGGCTGCAATAACCATGGGCCACATACAGACAGTGGCAACCATGGGCCTTCTACGGGACGTAGGATCCATGGGCCACACATGGGTCGTACTATACATGGGCCACACCCGAACCTCAATATGAGCCATAAACATGCTAAATGCGGAACGGTTCGTTTATGTGCCCAGAACAAAACAGGTCGTTAACAGGTCGGAAGACATCACATGCTTAATACTATCAACAGGCAGAACAAGCTGTTAATGGACCGAAATACACTACGAGGGAGAAATGGTCCAATGGATTAATGTGCCACAAATGGACCGAATGTAACCACAGGCTGGATTTGGCCCGGTAGCAAAACTGGTCGGCAACGTACCAAAAGTAATCGAGAGCCAAACATGAGCCCAAGGAATTATGGGCCCTTAACAGGCCGAAAGATCACACAGACTGGGAACGGACCAACTGGATCATGGGTCGTTAATGGGTCCATAGCCATTTACTGATTTAGTCATCTTTATGGGTCAGAATCACCACAGGCCGTTAATGAGTCAAGAGATACAAAAAACCTAATATGTGCCGAAAGATGTTACGGGCCATAGACGGGCCAAAAGTGTCAACGGGCTGGAATCATATTGAACGACTCACATGACCCTAATGGGTTGAATTCAGACAGGCCACTACGGGCCGTGTGTACCCAGGTCGTAAATGGGCCATATGCGAACATGTCGTTAACAGGCTTTCAATGGGTCGGCCCACTAACTTTTGACCAAGTCAAGTGGGCCGGCCTGTTTAACTTAAATGGGCCACTGTTGGGCCATGCCACGTGTCGGTGTTTCATAGGCGCACCTTGTCCATTGGATGGATGACATCTGTCGCAATGCAGAGCTGGTACGTGGTTCCGTTTGGCGAATGAGAATTTGACAAGTGGAAAATCATCATTGATCGGGGCTATTAACGGGTATCAGATCCAAAACCAGCACCCGATAGCTTAATGACGGCCCTCTACGGTGGATGCCACGGGTCAGCTACTCTTGATGAAAACACTTTCATGACGGCCATTTATCATCATTAAAGTGAACACTTCTGTGACAATAAGTGGAGTATTGTCATGAAACACTTCTGGGACAGCACATGTATAATTATCTTGATTCTGTCATAAAATTGTCATGGATGTATATGCATGAAAGAAAATGTGACCTACTGTGACAAACGCCTATCATCACAGAAGTGTTTTTTGTAGTTTATGCACTTACTTTGTGATAGTCATAGTGCTTCATGTTATATATCTTGCTATGACATAATTGTTTTTCTTATTTAGCATAAGTTGTTGGTGCACATAGTTGAGCCAAGTATATTTAGATTTTGTGCTTGACAAATTAAACATTAGTTTTATTCCGCATTTGTTCAAGCCTAAACCGTAATTATTTTTAAACCGTCTATTCAACCCCCTCTTCTCCAGGAGACATCCACGTCCTTTCACCCATGTTTATATGCCCAAATGATGCAGATTATCTCAGTCTATGGACGGGTTATTTTGATAAAGATGCATGAGAATGTCTCGATCTTTGGTATTATGGACGTGCTGCCTATATAAACTCTCACAACTTGCACTTGTGGGGCATGAACATGAGTGTTTCATATTGCAGTTTTACGCATGAGAAAGTGACCATTCACATTTATATGCATGCGAGAGTTACACTTGGTGACCCTATGAACCCTGGTCTAATTTCCACCATAGGAATCACCTTCCCACGACATTTCCACACTATTTTATTTTCACTTTTATTTTATTCCGAAAATACCAAAAAATATTTAACACACATTGTCTTTTGATAGGCTTCTTCAACTAGCAAGAATTGACACCCTTGTTAGGATTGTTGGCGACACAAGAGAATTTTATTTGTGTTAAAGGGCATCCAACTATTGAAACACTTGTATCTCCATGTATTGATATTGCTTTCTCATTGAGGGCGCTTGCTAGATACTTTGAAAGTGCGTTATATCGACTAGAGGGGGGGGGGGGTGAATAGGCAATTTTTATGAATTCTTCACTGAGGAATTTCAGGGTGAGGAAATTCCTAGGAGAAGAACTACTTGCAGAGGAATAAATACTCAGATGCAAACATAATGGAATACAAGCATGGTCATCATGATGAAATGAAGACAAGCACGGAGTACAGAAAGCGTAAGCATAGGATAACACAGGATGAAGACAAACAGACTGAAGAAATTGAACTGAGAAATTGAGAAAGTCTTCAGTCAAAGTCTTCAAACAAATATGAACAGGCACACAACACATTAATGAGGAAATGAAAGAGTTGAGGAAATAGAACCAGTAAGCTCGGTGAAGAAAATGATTTGATAGACCAGTTCCAACTGCTGTCTCAGTTGTACGTCTGGTTGGAGCGGCTAGGTATTTAAACCTGAGGATACACAGTTTCGGACACACAGTCCAACCGTATTCTCCTTGAACTAAGGTCACACAGACCTCGTCCAATCACTCGTGGTAAGTCTTCAGGTGACTTCCAAACCTTCACAAACTCGGTCACTCGGTGATCCACAATTTCTTCTTGGATGCTCTAGACCATGACGCCTAACCGTCTGGAAGAAGCACAGTCTTCAAAGGTAACAAGCGTCGGATCCACGTAGGATCAATCTCTTCAGTGATGCTCAATCACTTTGGGTTTGAAGGTGTTTGGGTTTGGGTTTTCCTCACTTGATGATTTTCGCTCAAAGTCCTCGGAGGATGGGATGCTCTCAAATGACAAGTGTCAGTTTCTCGCGGAGCAGCCAACAAGCTAGTGGTTGTAGGGGGCGGCTATTTATAGCCTAGGGAGCAGCCCGACATGATAAGACATAAATGCCCTTCAATGATATGACCGTTAGGTGGGTAGATATTTTGGGACAGCTAGTGCATAGCACAGCAACTGTCGGAATTTTGAGTATCAAATACCTCAGGGCTATCATGTTCCTCACTGTGTAGGTAATCTGCACTGGCGAATTCCTAACTCCTCAGTCAGAACAAATTCCTCAGAGACCAGAAGAACTTCGTCTCTGTCACTGAAGAAATTGACTAAACTGTATGATATTTCCAATGGCTTCACTCGAAGGGATTGGTAGGTGTAGGATTTTGAGTTGAGCATCACTTGGAAATTTTTCCTTAGTATTTCCTCGACCCCCTTTAACAGTACGGTGTTTCCTATGACTCAAGAAAGAGAAAATAAAACTACGAAAACAAAAGTCTTCACGCTTTATGTTTCTCGAATGAATACCAAGTCTTCAAGGTCACGCCAATTTCTTCGCTTTCAAAGTCTTCAGAAATCCAAAGTCTTTAGTCGAAGATATTCATTTTTAGGGGTCGACTTACTTTGTAAATATCAAACTCCTCATAGACTTATATACCTGTGTACACATACAAATGCATCAGTCCCTTAACCTATAAGTCTTCAATACACCAAAATCACTAAGGGGCACTAGATGCACTTACAATCTCCCCCTTTTTGGTGATTGATGACAATATAGGTTAAGTTTTCAATGGGGATAAACATATGAAGTGTAAATACTGATACTGAGGAATTTGATTGCAAGATATAGAAGAACTCCCCCTGAAGATGTGCATAGTGAGGAATTTGCTTGTGAAGCAATGCACACTTGAAGAGTAGAGTCATGGAGATCTCCCCCTATATCTTGTAATCCACACACGCATTCAACATATGATATGAAGAATTTGAAATGCATGATGAAATATGGTGACTGATGTAATTCAACATGCGTGCATTAACATATATGAGGAATAAGCATGCGGAAGAACATAGCAAAAGTATCAGACCACCATAGGGTTTAAGTTTACAACTCGATCCAACAAAGTCATCAAAAGAACGAGAGTTGTAACTTAGCAAAAAAATGCCCATATATGTAGACCCGCTTGAAGACTAACTCAAATTTCTCCCCCTTTGTCATCGAATGATCAAAAGGATCGAAAAAATGAGGACTAACGCCCCTGAAGAATATCATGATGAAGGAGGAGCGCCAGTGTTGTTGGGGTCAGTTGTTGGAGTAGGGTCTGCCGCAGTGTCGTCCAAGTCTTCATGCTCGTCTGTTTCGCGCGATGAAGAATATGAGCTGGCCACCAAGGAGAGAACTTTGACCTTCTTGTCTTTCTTCGGTGGAGGAGCAGACCAATCATAATCTTCCTTAGACCCATTTGCTTCAGATCTTCTTCACCATACAGATGTGATAGAATAGCCTAGGTGCGACCAAAAACTTCACGGAGGTAGAAATGCTTTTTCTTCACTGCATTGTGTGTAGCAGTCATGTTGTGAAGAATAGAACCAAACTGATGCTTAACCCATCTGTGGTTTCGATCCACCTTCTAGTGAAGACTAAGAAGCAGCTCACGATCAGTCATCACTCTTGGAGCTGTGGCTTGAGGACTTGGCTTTGAAGCATTGGCAGCAGTATCATGAGTAGCAGAGTCATCATTGGTGGAGTAAGAAGCAGCTTTGCGGAACTGACCATCCAATGGACGAATGCCTTCATCAATAATAGCAGGTGCCTTGCCCTTTTCATCAGCTGAGGAATATGTCCGCTTGAGGACTTCAATATGGGGCAAGTAGCTGCCATGGTTGAGACTATCAGCTCTGTAGTTGAGTGAAGACCTTGTTCTGAGGAATCTCATAATCCGAGGAGCGTAAGGCTTCAGCTCAAACGGAGAGAGTGCAACATTTGCCAGAGTCCTCATGAAGAAATCGTGATAGTTGATAGGAATTCCATGCATGATATTGAACAACAGGTTCTTCATGATGTCAATGACTTCTTCATCATTTGAGTCGTGGCCTTTGATTGGACTCAAAGTCTTCGTCAGAATTCGATAGATAGTCCTAGGCACATAAAGCAATTCCTTCATGAGGAATTTGGTTCTTGGTGCTTGACCGGGCTTCAGAGGCTTCATCAACACTTGCATGTAGTGATATGTAAGCTCAGGTTCATGGTATATGCAACGAGCACCTTCAAGGGGAGGACTGATTGGCAAGGCATGAAGCAATTCAGAGGCCGGTGCTTTGAAATGAGTATTATCAGTCATCCAGTCCAATACCCAAGAGTTGATATCATCAGCATCGCCTGTGATGTGCACGGTTGCATAGAATTGAAGAATGAGCTCTTCATTCCAATCACAAATATGTGTGCAAAAGTTGAGCAGTCCTCCATCATGAAGCACACCGAGGACTGGGGCGAAGCAAGGCAGTGATTCCATATCCACATGAGGAATATGCTCATGGTCGAAGACTTTATCTTTGTTGAAAAGAAGTGAAGAATAAAAATTTGCTTGGCTAGCAGTCCAGAAGAGCTTCCTTTTAAGACGAGCAGTCATAAGGATTATAATCAGTGAAGAACACATGCTCGCCGAAGAAGTCATCAGCCTTGAATTTTTGCTTCTTTGAGAAGGGATCCTTTGGCTTGGGCTGAGGAGTATCAGTCAATTGCATCACTACCTCAGGAATCGCAATCTCAGGTTCCACAGGCTGAGGAACCTCTGTTTCTTCTTCAGTGGCAGCCTGGGTTTTCAATTCTTCATTAAGATTTTCTTCAGCACTAGTGGCTGGAATCTTGATACGTCTTCAACGTATCTATAATTTTTTATTGCTCCATGCTATATTATCTACTGTTTTGGGCAATATTGGGCTTTATTATCCACTTTTATACTACTTTTGGGACTAACCTATTAATCGGAGGCCCAGCCCAGAATTGTTGTTTTTTGCCTATTTCAGGGTTTCGAAGAAAAGGAATATCAGACGGAGTCGAAACGGAATGAAATCAACTGGAGAAGTTATTTTTGGAAGGAAAGCTACCAGATGGACTTGGACCCCACATCAGGAGCCAAGGGAGGTGCTCACGAGGGTGGGGGGCGCGCCCCCCCTAGGGCGCCCCCCTACCTGGTGGCCCCCCTGAAGCTCCACCGACGTACTTCTTGCACCCATATATACCTACGTACCCTAAAACTTCCAGAACAGAGATTAGATCGGGAGTACCGCCGCCGCAAGCCTCTGTAGCCACATAACCCCCATCATCATATTCTATTCCACCCATAGTGCTATATCCATGGCTCGCGCTCATGTATTGCGTGAAGGTTTATAAGTTTGAGATTATTAAAGTATGAAACAATTGCTTGGCTTGTCATCGGGGTTGTCGGGGGAAATCGGCCTCCACGAGCACCTATGGGGACGGAGCCCCTTTTCGGTTCGGCGGGGGGCGGAGGTTGCACAAAGAGCGGATCGAGGCGACGCACACACAACGATTTTACCCAGATTCGGGCCGCACGGATGCGTAAAACCCTACTGCTGCTTGTCTGGTTGATTCGAGTTCTTGCTCTGGAGCGCAAGAAGCTATAGTAAGTTGGAGCTGGACGTAGACGAGGGTCTACTGGGTGTCCTCCTCCCGGCCCACCTCTCGTACGTGCGCATGGGCCTCCTTTTATATGCTAAGGGGTTTCCCACAGGTAGCGACGCCGGTGAGGGTAAAAATGGCAAGGAACTGTGCGAACAGTGGCCGCACAGTGCTATCGCACCTAACTCTGACGGCAGGTGGACAAAGGCATTAAATGCCCGTCTGGATCGCCCGAATAGTGCCGAGGCGGACCGTTAGGGGTGCCTCCGCTTGCCACGGGGGCGACTCTGCCAACGTCGCATGCCACCGCGCGCCCCAGGTTGCGCGGCGCCCCGCCACATGCCTCTGGGGAAGCTCCAGGGTGACGCGTGGGCATGTGAGCTGGAGCGCATGCCTGAGGTGGTGGTTTGCCGCGGCAAGCGGCTTGCCGCGGTGGTTGTCTTGCCGCACCTGAGAGCTTGCCGCTCGTCAGGCCTTGCCGGGGCGCGCGGCGCGCCGCGGCGGGCTTCTCTTGGGGTGCCTTGGTTTGGCCGTCCCGGCGAGCTCCTCCCGTCGGGGCCTTGGCGCTTCGGCTTAGTCGTCCCGGCAAGCTCCTCTTGCCGGGGCCTTGTCGCCTTGGCCCGGCAAGCTCCTCTTGCCGGACCTCGCCTTCTTGGCCCGGCAAGCTCCTCTTGCCGGGGCTTGGTCTTCTAGGCTCGATCACTTGGCCTTCGTCCGGCCCAGAAAGGGCCGTGGAGACTCTTGTCGCTCCCCTGGCAAGCCTTGCCGCGGGACGCTACTACTGCCCGTGCACAAGTTCGGGGTACTAAGGTACCCCTACTTTAGTACACCGACAGGAGCCCCCGGGCCTGGGCCATACACGGTGCCGAGCGTTGTTGGGCCAGGCCCTAACAGTGCACGGGCACGCATGGCTTGGGTTGCGCTGCTCCTTAACTCTGTGCCCGTCCCGCCCTCCCCAAGTGGCGCGCGCTTATCGCGGCGTCGTGGGGGGGGGGGCGAGGCGTGCGAGGCGTGCGTGACGTGGATGGCGTGCGCGGGGCTGAGGCCCGCAGGCATGCGTCACATCGGGCACGATTCCTTTATTTGGAAAGGCGAAACGTCCGCCCCCACTTTCAAGTGGGGGGGGGAGACGTGGAGGCGCGGCTTGGTGAACGAACTGGGTCGAGGCGCGGCTTTTGGGGCGCCCGCCCCCACGATCACGGGGTAGGGAGAGGTCGCCTCATCTGTCGCCTCGGCCCTGCTCGCCCGCCACACGTCCTCCATGCACTTGGGGTTGCGGTGGTGGAGGCAGGAAAACCGGGCCGACGCAGGTTGAAGTAGAGGGTCGGCCCCGTCGCCTGCCCTTCCTCTGCTTCGATTGGTTGGGCGGGGCGGCCGAGCCCCCACTCCGCCTTTTTATAAGGAGCGGGAGGGGGTGATGAGGGTCCGCACTCCTTCCTTCTTTCTTCTCTTAGATCCCTGGTCCCCTCTCCCCAACTGTCATGGAGAAAGGGAACCCTGGTCCTTCTTCGGTGGCGGCAAGGGTTGCCGCCAGGCAGCGCGCCCCTCCTCCCCTTGCACCCGTGGTGATGGAGCCAACCGTAAGGGGAAGGGGGAGAGGGCGAGGTCGTGGACGAGGCCGTGGACGGGGCCGAGGCGCTCGAGGCGGGCAGGGCGGCGCGCCGGCCTCGCCTCCGCCGGCGGCTCCGTTTCTCCCGGCGGTTCATCTCGGGGACGACCCCTGCGAGTTCATCATCAGGTTGCGCCGGGCGCCTCGCTGTCGCCTCCGCCTCCCGGCTCCCTTCGTGGACGTCCTGGAAGCGGAGCAACACGAGACGCTGAGACTGCGCATGAGGGGCTGCGGGATCAGTGGTACACGAGTCCACGTCGAATCCCGAGCCCCCGGCGTGATGTATCTTGGCCGAGGGTGGAAGTCGTTCGCCCGGATCCACAGCTTGATGGAGGGGTTCACCCTCCATTTTAAGCTGATGGAGGGTGATCTCCTCTCCGTCAAGGTCTTCGGGGACCTCGGCACCCGGGCCCGGTGCTGCGTGGATAGCTCCTCCGACAGCGAAGGCTCCTCCTCGAGCGAGAGTGACGAGGAGGGGAGCGACAGCGACGACGAGGGGAGCGGTCGCCGGGATGACGGGTCCGACTAGGTGCCGGCCGCAGCTCCGCGTGGCACCGGCGACCCCCATCGTCCGCGTCGCTGGCGCCGTGAACTCCCCGGGGTCGTCTCCTTGGGCGGCTGGCGTAGGGAGGCTGCGGAAGAGGAAGAGGGCGGGCGGCAAGGCCGCTGCCTCGTCTTCCAGCTTCGCCCCAGACGCCGTCACCACCCCTGCTCGCGGCGACGACCACCGGGGTCTTCTCTCCGGCCCGGCAAGCTCCTCTTGCCGGGGCTTCGTCTTCTCGGGCGGCCGGAGAGGCGAGGCTGCGGAAGGGGGAGAGGCCGGCGGCAAGGCCGTCAACTCGGAGTACGAGGGCTAGATGCCCTCGACAGTGTGTTGACATCCCGCCGCCTCCTTTTCGAGCTCCGCTTCCGGCGTCGCCGTCTCCATCCAGCCTCCGGAGCCCCCCGGGCGGAGCCCCGGATGCTCTCTTGGCGTCTTCTGCCACCCGTAGCTCGTCTAGGCGCCCCTTTTGCCCTTTTCGTCTCCTTGCCCTACCTCCTGAGGAGAGAGACAAGAAAGGGATTACGGGCACCTTATCTCTTTTTATCTTGTAAGCCCTCGGGCCTTAATTGTGTTTAAATCTTGTAATCCCATCTTTCATGTTTTTCATTCTCTCTGAGCTGTACCTGAGTGGAATGTTTTTAATGAAAAGGGAGTGTTTGCCGGACCATTTGTCTCGCGGGTACATCCCGTGGCAAGGAGCGAACCCTTTGCATCGTTAAGATAGACACTTCCCCGCCCGGCAACGGACCCTGCCGTCTCCCCGCGCCCCTTGGCCCTCCTCACGCTCTTGGCGGAGGCAGGGAGAAGGCGGGTTCTGGCCCTTCGCTTCCTCCTCTTGCCGCCGCGGCTACTATCAGAAGCGGGCCCCGGGAACGCGCTCCGGGGTTTGTCGCTTAAGAGAGCACGACAGCTTTTAGGAGGAAGCAAGGTTTTCGCATTCCGCAGCTCACGAGAGAATGCATGATAAGGGATGTAAAGACTTATCTGAGGTTGCAACCCCCGGCAACTCTGGCTTGCCGGGGCGCGGGTGCTGGCTCGCCCTTCTCCCCTTCTTCGTCCTTGAGCGTCTCGGCAAGGGTATGCAATTCCTGCGAGCCAAAGGGAAAGGACGGGAAAAAGGCGCGGACTCGACCTCTAAGTTAGGGGTTAGCGACTGTTAGGCACTATCAACCCTAACCAAGGACGAGACTCGACTCAGCATGCATGCTAAAACTTGGGGGCGCCAGCGCTTCATTATCTGCTGCCAGGGTCTGCGCCTGGCTTTGTACAAAGGATTACATGCAACTGCGGCAATACATTGTACAAAGAGTTGGTTGCCGGACGGGGTCCGACAACCGCGCCTTACGGGTAAAACTTGCGAAGATGCTCAATGTTCCAGGAATTGCTCACCGGAGTACCATCTTCGGTCTCGAGGCGGACGGCGCCGGGCCTCGTGACTCGTTTCACCCGGTAAGGGCCTTACCACTTCGGCGTCAACTTGTTGTGTATCTTGGCCGACTGAACGCGCCGAAGAACAAGGTCGCCTTCCTCGAGGCTCCTGGCTTTAACTTTGCGGCTATGATAGCGAGGCAGAGCTTGCTGGTAGCGAGCGGATCGCACAACAGCCTGGAGACGATCCTCCTCGAGGAGCAGTGCGTCATCTTCACGCGACCGCTCTTGCTCAAGCTCATCATAAGCGAGCACTCGAGGTGACCCGTATACGAGTTCCGTGGGGGTAACTGCTTCTGCTCCATAGACTAGAGCAAATGGTGTCTGGCCGGTGGCTCGATTTGGCGTCGTTCTGACCGACCAAAGAACCGCCGGCAGCTCCTCGATCCAGTTCCGTCCGCGCTTGAGCAGCCTGTCAAAACTTCTGGTCTTGAGCCCGCGCAGTACCTCGGCGTTGGCCCTTTCCGCTTGACCGTTGCTCCGGGGATGAGCAACAGAAGCGAAGCGGACCTTGGTGCCGAGGTCTTGGGTCTACTACATGAAAGCGTGGCTTGTGAACTGCGTACCGTTGTCGGTGATGATCCTGTTGGGGATCCCGAAGCGGCAAACAATCGACCTGAAGAATTTGATCGCGGACTGGGCTGTCACCTTCCTCACCGGTTCCACTTCTGGCCACTTTGTGAACTTGTCGATGGCAACGAACAAGTACTCAAAGCCCCCGACGGCTCGGGGGAAGGGGCCGAGGATATCGAGCCCCCAGACCGAGAAGGGCCAGGAAAAAGGGATCGTCTGGAGAGCTTGAGCTGGCTGGTGTATCTTCTTGGAATGGAACTGGCACGCTTCACACTTGGTTACTTGTGCAGTTGCATCCTGGAGGGCTGTTGGCCAGAAGAAACCTTGCGGGAACGCTTTGCCGGCAAGTGCTCTGGCGCCAATGTGGTGTCCACATATGCCTCCGTGTATCTCCGCCAACAGCTCCTGTCCGTCTTCCCGGTGAATGCACTTCAATTTCACCCCATTGCGTCCTCTTCCGTACAGTGTGCCGTCGACGAACTGGTACATACTGGACTGCCGGGCTACTCTTTCCGCTTCTTCTTGTTCTTCGGGAAGTTCTCCTGTCTGGAGGAAACGGACGATCTGCTGTGCCCACGTCGGAGCCTGTGGCTCGACGACGAGGACTAAAGGCATGTCGGCGGCTGCGGGAACATCAGCTTCTATGGCGAGGACTTGGGGCTCAGCCGGAGCTTGACGCTCCCGGCAAGCCATGCCGCGCCAAAGATGTCGGGGTTGGCTTCGATCCCACGCTGAGACACGAAGAACCCGAGAAGCTTGCCGGAGGGAACTCCGAACACGCACTTCTCGGGGTTGAGCTTGAGGCTGATCTTGCGCAAGTTCGCAAAGGTCTCTTCCAAGTCTTGAACCAAGGTTGCCTTGTCTCTGCTCTTGACCACAATGTCGTCCATGTAGGCCTCCACATTTCTGTGGATCTGTGGCTCGAAAGCAGTGTGGACAACCCTCGCAAACGTCGAGCCTGCGTTCTTCAGTCCAAAAGGCATCCGCACAAAATAGTACGTGTCACATGGAGTGATGAACACAGTCTTCTCTTCATCTTCTTTGGTCATGAAAATCTGGTGGTACCCGGAGTAGGCGTCGAGGAATGAAAGCAGGCCACATCCGGCCGTGGAGTCAACAATCTGGTCGATGCGCGGCAAAGGAAATGGATCTTTAGGGCAAGCTCTGTTGACATCGGTGAAATCGATGCAAAGCCTCCACTTCCCGTTTGCTTTGCGCACGACAACAGGATTGGCCAACCACGTCGGATGGAGCACGCCTCTGACGAGGCCTGCCGCTTCCAACTTCCTGATCTCCTCCGCGATAAACTCTTGGCGCTCCACCGCTTGTTTCCTGACTTTTTGCTTGACGGGCCGCGCATGAGGACAGACGGCAAGGTGGTGCTCAATCACTTCCCTGGGAACGCCGGGGATGTCAGATGGTTGCCAGGCAAACACATCGACATTCGCCCGTAGGAAAGCAATGAGCGCGCTTTCCTATTTGGGGTCGAGAGTGGCACTGATGGTGAAGGTACCACTAGTGCCGTCCTCCTTGGCGGGCACCTTCTTGGTCGCTGGTGGAGCAGCCATCGTCTTCTTGTGTTTACCGGCGGGGCTCGATGGTGCGTCCTCAACGGCAGCGCAACGCTCCGAAGAGGCGCACTTGCCGGAGTGGGCACCAGAGCATTCGCCGGGCTTGGCCTTCTTGCCGGGAGAGCTCAATGGCACGTCCTCGACGGCAGCGCAACACTCCGAGGAGGCGCGCTCGCCGGAGTGGGCGCCAGAGCACTTGCCGGGCTTGGTCTTCTTGCCGGCGGGGCTCGATGGCACGTCCTCGACGGCAGCGCAGCACTCCGAAGAGGCGCGCTTGCCGGAGTGGGCGCCAGAGCACTTGCCGGGCTTGGTCTTCTTGCCGGCGGGGCTCGATGGCACGTCCTCGACGGCAGCGCAGCACTCCGAAGAGGCGCGCTTGCCGGAGTGGGCGCCAGAGCACTTGTCGGACTTCTTCTTTCCCCCGGAAGCTCCAGCGGCAAGTGGGCCGCGGGCCGTTGCTGCTGTTGCGTCCCGGTGTATTTGTTCGGCGCAGATAAGGGCATCCTTCTTGTCGCCGGGGACAGAAATGACGCTTATCGGGCCAGGCATCTTGAGCATGTTATACGCGTAGTGAGAGGCCGCCATGAACTTGGCGAGCGCTGGTCGGTCGAGGATCCCGTTGTAAGGCAACGGAAAGTCGGCGACGTCAAAGGTGACCCTCTCAGTCCTGAAATTCAGCTCGCTGCCAAATGTTACCGGCAGCGTGATCTTTCCCTTCGGCTTGCTCCTTCCCGGGTTGATTCCTTGGAATGTGCGGGTTTCTTCGAGCTCGCTGTCGGGAACTTGGAGTCTCCGGAGAACAGCAGAGGAGATCAGATTCAAGCCGGCCCCGCCGTCAACTAGCATCTTAGTGACCTTGAGGTTGCGGATCGTTGGGGAAACCAACATCGGCAAGCACCCGACCGCGGTTGTGCGATCAGGGTGGTCCTCAATGTCGAAGATGATAGGCGTGCTGGACCATCTCAGGGGTCTGCGTGACTCGACGGGTGGCTCCGCTGCATTGACCTCCCGCACCCACCGTTTAAGCTGGTGGTGGGAAGCGTGCAGGGAGGCACCGCCGTCCACACACAAGACCTCAGTGGCTTTCTGAAACTCCTGCTCGCTGGTCTCGGGGTCTTCCATGTCTTCATCGTCGTCATCGTCTTCGTCCTTGTCGCGTCCCCGGGGAGGTCTGTCTGCTTGCCGCTGCTTGTCCTTGCCGCGGCGCTCCCCCGGGCCAGGACGCTTCGTGCCGGATCCCCCGCCGCCTGCTTGGGCTCTCTCCTTGTCGCGTCGTGCGTACTCGGCTTTCTGCAGCTCGACGAGTCGCTCGACTTGCTTGCAACTCTGGAGGTCGTGGCACCTGGTACGGTGGATCTTGCAGTACTTCTTGTCGGTACCGTCCCGCTTATCGGCAGCAGCCACCGCCCGGCAGTTGGCGCACCCGACAACCTCCTTGCCGGGGCCTCCCGCCTGGGCTTTCTTGGCGGAGCCCTCGCTGCCGGACTTCTCGACAACCAGTACCTCTGGGTTTTTCTTCTTTTTGCCGTTCAGCCGCCGGCCTCTCCTTGCCGGGGCGGTACCTTCACTGTCGGATTCTCCTTCTCCAACACTTTCTCCGGGGAGCTTCCTCCCCTCCTCAGCGCGTGCACACTTGTCGGCCAGGGCGTAAAGCTCGCTGACCTCCTTGATTTTGCACATCGCCATCTCCTCCCGCATCCTGCGGTTGCGCACGTTCTGGTGGAACGCGCTGATCACCGCGGCGGGGTGGACGTCTGGGATGTTGTAGTGCACAGGGATGAACCTCTGGATGAACTTGCGCAAAGGCTCCCCCTCCTTCTGAACAAGCAGATCAAGGTCGCTTGCCTGGCCATGGGGTTTGTGGCCGCCCGTGAAGGCGCCAACGAACTGATGGCATAGATCTGGCCAGGAGGAGATGGAGCCGTCCGGCAAGTGCATGAGCCAGGATCTGACGTTGGGCTTGAGTACCAGCGGGAAGTAGTTGGCAAGGATCTTGTCGTCCCGTCCCCCGGCAGCCTGCACCGCAATGGTGTAGATGCTGAGGAACTCCGACGGGTGCGACTTGCCGTCGTACTTCTCGGGCACGTCGGGCTTGAAGTTCTTCGTGCTGGGCCACTGGACTTGCCGCAGCTCGCGGGTGAACGCGGGGCAGCCTACCGAATACGGCAGTTCGCCTGGTTCCCCCGGTGCGTGCATGTCTCCAGAGGGCTCAACGCGCTGGTCTGATTGACGCCGCGCCTCTCTTCTGCGCTCGATGCGGGTTCGAGCGTCTTCTTCCCTTCGTTCGTGAAGGACTTGGCGTTGGTCGCGGCGAGTTCACGGGTTCGACGACGCGGTGGAGTCGTTGTCGAGGTGAGCCCGGCGAGTCGGCGACCGCGGCTTCTAGGGCGGGGAGTGCGACGCGCTGTGCTGCCGCGGAGTGTCGCCGTTGGCGAAACCGATGAGGCTCTGGATGGTTGCCCTTCAGTCGTCGAGCTTGTCCGCCGTCGGAGGATAGTCTAGGAGTAGCTAAGCTCGCGCGAGAGCTTCCGCTGGGGTGGCGGGCAGAGGCGGCGAACGGCGCGAGGAGCGGGATGTGCTCGAACTCCTAACTATGTTAGAAGGAGCAGCACCCGGTCCAGGCAGCCGCGCGACGCTCGTTCCGGCACGCTGGATCGCATGCTGGTCCTGAGCGCCTTGGGACCCACCAGCACGGTCTGGGTCCAGCGAGCGTATGGTACCATGGGTACCATGACGCTGCTGGTTTCGCGCCTCCTGAGAGGGGCGCGGGGCAAGCTCAGACGTCGCGGGACCAAGAACTGGTTCGACGGCGCCCGTTCCTCCGCCGGCGTCCTCCCCACCACCCGTCTGCTCCATGGGCGGTGGGTTCGACACTGACGGACCGGTCACCTCCGGAGCTTTCTTCTTCGGCGCCATGCCGGCGCGAACAATGAGAGTCTGGCTCGCGCGGACGCCGGATCTGATTCACACAACCTCGACGCACCCCTGCCTGGCGCGCCAAAGATGTCGGGGGAAATCGGCCTACACGAGCACCTATGGGGACGGAGCCCCTTTTCGGTTTGGCGGGGGTCGGAGGTTGCACAAAGAGCAGATCGAGGCGACGCACACACAACGATTTTACCCAGCTTCGGGCCGCACGGATGCGTAAAACCCTACTGCTGCTTGTCTGGCTGATTCGAGTTCTTGCTCTGGAGCGCAAGAAGCTATAGTAAGTTGGAGCTGGACGTAGACGAGGGTCTACTGGGTGTCCTCCTCCCGGCCCCCTCTCGTACGTGCGCATGGGCCTCCTTTTATATGCTAAGGGGTTTCCCACAGGTAGCGACGCCGGTGAGGGTAAAAATGGCAAGGAACTGTGCGAACAGTGGCCGCACAGTGCTATCGCACCTAACTCTGACGGCAGGGGGACAAAGGCATTAAATGCCCGTCTGGATCGCCCGAACAGTGCCGAGGCGGACCGTTAGGGGCACCTCCGCTTGCCACGGGGGCGACTCTGCCAACGTCGCATGCTACCGCGCGCCCCAGGTTGCGCGGCGCCCTGCCACGTGCCTCTGGGGAAGCTCCAGGGTGACGCGTGGGCAGGTGAGCTGGAGCGCATGCCTGAGGTGGTGGTTTGCCGCGGCAAGCGGCTTGCCGCGGTGGTTGTCTTGCCGCACCTGAGAGCTTGCCGCTCGTCAGGCCTTGCCGGGGCGCGCGGCGCGCCGCGGCGGGCTTCTCTTGGGGTGCCTTGGTTTGGCCGTCCCGGCGAGCTCCTCCCGCCGGGGCCTTGGCACTTCGGCTTAGTCGTCCCGGCAAGCTCCTCTTGCCGGGGCCTTGTCGCCTTGGCCCGGCAAGCTCCTCTTGCCGGACCTCGCCTTCTTGGCCCGGCAAGCTCCTCTTGCCGGGGCTTGGTCTTCTAGGCTCGATCACTTGGCCTTCGTCCGGCCCAGAAAGGGCCGTGGAGACTCTTGTCGCTCCCCTGGCAAGCCTTGCCGCGGGACGCTACTACTGCCCGTGCACAAGTTCGGGGTACTAAGGTACCCCTACTTTAGTACACCGACAGGGGTTGTGCATGATGAGAGCATTCTTGTGTGACGAAAATGGAGCATGACTAAACTGTATGATTTTGTAGGGATGAAGTTTCTTTGGCCATGTTATTTTGAGAAGACATAATTGCTTAGTTAGTATGCTTGAAGTATTATTATTTTTATGTCAATATGAACTTTTATCTTGAATCTTATGGATCTGAATATTCATATCACAAGTAAGAAGAATTACACTGAAATTATGTCAACTAGCATTCCACATCAAAAGTTATCTTTTTTATCATTTACCTACTCGAGGAAGAGCATGAATTAAGCTTGGGGATGCTTGATACGTCTCCAACGTATCTATAATTTTTGATTGCTCCATGCTATATTATCTACTGTTTTGGGCAACATTTGGCTTTATTATCCACTTTTATATTATTTTTGGGACTAACCTATTAACCGGAGGCCCAGCCCAGAATTGCTGTTTTTTTTTTGCCTATTTCAGTGTTTCGAACAAAAGGAATATCAGACGGAGTCGAAACAGAACGAAATCAACTGGAGAAGTTATTTTTGGAAGGAAAGCTATAAGATGGACTTGGACCCCACGTTAGGAGCCAAGGGAGGTGCTCACGAGGGTGGGAGCGCCCCCCCTAGGGCACGCCCCCTACCTTGTTGGGCCCCCGAAGCTCCAACGACGTACTTCCTGCACCCATATATACATACGTACCCTAAAACTTCCAGAACAGAGATTAGATCGGGAGTTCCGCCGCCGCAAGCCTCTATGGCCACCAAAAGTCAATCGGGACCCTGTTCCGGCACCCTGCCGGAGGGGGGAACCCTCACCGGTGGCCATCTTCATCATCCCGGCGCTCTCCATGACGAGGAGGGAGTAGTTCACCCTCGGGGCTGAGGTTATATACCAGTAGCTATGTGTTTGGTCTCTCTCTCTCTCTCTCTCTCTCTCTCTCTCTCTCTCTCTCGTGTTCTTGATTTGGTACGATCTTGATGTATCGCGAGCGTTGCTATTATAGTTGGATCTTATGTTTCTTCTCCCCCTCTACTCTCTTGCAATGGATTGAGTTTTCCCTTTGAAGTAATCTTATCGGATTGAGTCTTTAATGACTTGAGAACAATTGATGTATGTCTTGCCGTGCGTATCTGTGGTGACAATGGGATATCACGTGATTTACTTGATGTATGTCTTGGTGATCAACTTGCGGGTTCCGCCCATGAACCTATGCATAGGGGTTGGCACACGTTTTCGTCTTGATTCTCCGGTAGAAACTTTTGGGCACTCTTTGAAATACTTTGTGTTGGTTTGAATAGATGAACCTGAGATTGTGTGATGCATATCGTATAATCATACCCACGGAAACATGAGGTGACATTGGAGTATCTAGGTGACATTAGGGTTTTGGTTGATTTGTGACACTTATAGGAATAGCCCAATGGATTGATTGGAAAGAATAACTTTGAGGTGGTTTCGTACCCTATTCGTTTGTTCTCCGCTATTAGTGACTTTGGAGTGACTCTTTGTTGCATGTTGAGGGATAGTTATATGATCCAACTATGTTATTATTGTTGAGAGAACTTGCACTAGTGAAAGTATGAACCCTAGGCCTTGTTTCCTACCATTGCAATACCATTTACGCTCACTTTTACCACTTGTTACCTTGCTGTTTTTGTATTTTCGTTTACAAAAACCTATATCTACCATCTTTATTGCACTTCTATCACCATCTCTTTGCCGAACTAGTGCACCTATACAATTTACCATTGTATTGGGTGTGTTGGGGACACAAGAGACTCTTTGTTATTTGGTTGGAGGGTTGTTTGAGAGAGACCATCTTCATCCTACGCCTCCCACGGATTGATAAACCTTAGGTCATCGACTTGAGGGAAATTTGCTACTGTCCTACAAACCTCTGCACATGGAGGCCCAACAACGTCTACAAGAAGAAGGTTGTGTAGTAGACATCAAATCTCTTCATTGACAGACGGGGTGGCGCGAGGTTCTTCAGATCCCATTAAAACTTCAGTATTTTCTGGGGACTGAGGAATTTGTTGCAGTGGTGTGAACAAAGGAGAGTTTGGGTGCTGATTTTCTCAAAAATCATCATTCATCAATGGAGTAGTGCTTCCAATGTCCACATCTTCTTCTTCTTCATTCATTTTTTCAACGCCGGCCTCTTCAGCAGTGAACTGAGGCATGGGCGATGAGACAACTGGTGTGGAAGGGATTGTATCCACTTCAATTTCTTCTCCCAACTGCTCTGAGGAAGCAGCAGAAGCAATATATTCATCTGATCTGCTTGGGATCTCATATTCTTCACCAAAGGGAGTGAGTTCCTTTGATGGCATGGATGAGACGGGAACATCATCAATTGGATTTGCAAATGAGCTTGACAATGTCTTCATCTTCTTCAGAGCTGAAGAATATGATGAAGTTGATGCTTTCCTTTTCTTCACAGTTGCCCGCTCTGCAGCCTTGGTCTTCTTCGCCTGTGATGCAGAAGGAAGAACTTGAGTTGACGTAGGTGCAGGAGGAGCAGAGGAAATTGGTTCAATTACTTCAGGCACAAATGATGCAGTTGCCCTGATTTCTTCAGTTTCTTCAGGCGCAACATTAGTGGTTGCCCTGGCAGTTTCATCAGTGGCTAGAATGCAGTCATCAGCCCTGGTACTCTCATTTTCTTCAGCAGCTTGATTTTCATCAGCGGTGCTAGCATGTTCTTCAGTAGGCTGAGCAGATGCTTCAGCCTGAGGAATTTCTTGTTGCGTTGGGGCTGCAACATTGGAACTGAATTTATCAACAAGTTTCACAAAACGGACCTTGGCTCCCAGCCAATCAGCGCGATATGCGTCAAATTCATCATTGAGTTGGTTGATCTCAGATTGAATAGTGATGAGTTCATTAGTTGTCATGGTGACAACATTCTTCTTCAGGTAGCGCTCCTTCTTGTATTGCGCTTTCTTCAACTGCCCGGCCTTTTCAAATTTCCATTTTTCTTCTTGAATGAAGGCAGTCAACATATGACTTTGGCTAGGTGTCAGCTTGAAGTCAGGCATATGAGTGTTGGGGTCCTTGTGCCAGAGATCAATGTAATCGAGGATCAACTTTGGATCCAAAAGCAGAGGCACATCGTGCCTTTGGCTCTAGCGGCCCTGGTTGCTTGTCTCTGATGATTTCAGCAAGTTCTTCGTCATCAGTTTCGTCTTCATCAGACGGTACTTGAAAGGCGACCTACTTCTTGTGAGGACTTGGTCGAGAGCCTCGTCCAGCAGTGGCCTTTGTCTTCAGCAGAGTGGGGCCAGTTGATGAATTTGGTAGTGCTGAAGAACTAGTAGATGCTCCTGAGGCAATAGAGATGACTGTTGTCCTTTGGCACGAGGCGAGATGCACAGGTGCTGAGGATTTGGACAGAGGAGCTGAGGACTTTGGAGGAGCTGGAGCAGCTTGAGGAATTGGCCGCGAGGGCTTTGAAGAAATGGGCTGTGAGGGCATAGCTGAGGAACTTGGCCGTGAGGGCATTGAGGTAGAAGCACTGGGCTTGTGAGCAGGCTTCTTGGGCATGGCCTTCTTTGGCTTGCTTGCAGAGGCCTCAGCAGTAGCAACAGCAGCAGTGTCTTCATTAAATTTCCTCACTGCTTCCTTAGCTATTTTGGCTAGCTTGGCCTGGCGCTTTGCCCATCCATCAGGATAGTCCTCACCACGTTTGAGGCTAGTGGGATCAGCTTCTTGGCCAGGTGCCAATGGAGGTCTTGGGCATGGAGGATTAAGAGCGAATTTCTTCATATACTTGGGAGTAACATATATGTACTCCCTCCATTCCCGTGCCCATCTCCTCTCAATCTTTTTAATGCACACCTTGCGCTGATTTTTGTCCTCCTCGGGGTGTGTGCAGTATCCAACATAGATGTCATCGGGAATCTCAAACTCTGTGTTGACCTCAGGCCTTTTTCCTCCCTTTTGTGGCTTCTTACCGTCAGCCATTTTCTTCAGCTGAGGAATATGAACAACATAATTTTTTGACGAGGTATGCAACTTTTCTTTGAGGAACGCTGCAAATGAGTTAAGTTGATGAGAACCTAGTGATTCAGCAGCGGACATGAGTACCTGTGAACAGAGTATAGTTGCGAGGAATTTGGAGAGGTCATATGCGTTCTCAGAAGTTTTTGCAAAACGAATAAGTTTGAGGAATTTGACCAGATGAGTCTTGAAGAATTTCACTAAGCGTTCTTTGTCTTAGGTTCCAGAGTTGTACAAATCAAAAATCCACACAATTGAGGAATCTTGAAGAAAAATGTTGCTTAGAGAAATGGATCAAGGACAGATGACATGTGAGGTGTTTAGTGTGTGAAATTTTGAAAAATAAACACCTTTTGAAGATTTTGAAGAAAACATCTGAATCAAAGAGGGCAGTAAAAGTAACTTTTAATTACCCTTGATGAAGAACACGACGAACTGCGAAGTGTAGATGTGAAGTTTGTCAGTTCAGACCTTCCACGCCCTAACTCGGTAGAGGAAGACAACTACAGCGGCGGCGGAGTGAAGAAATCCGCAGCCGGCGCGAGTACGACGGCGACGAGGTCGAGGCAGTGAAGCTCTTCCTCACCGGCGACGATGGAAGTAGCGATGGCGCTAGGATTTGAGAAGCTCAAGCGAGGGAGTGAGATCGAGCAGAGTAAAAACGAAGTGAGGAAGGGGAGGAGTATTTATAGCCGAAGTGAAAAACTGTTCGCCCGAAGAAATTGGACGAACGTGCCCCTGACCCTTCTCATTCGCGTGACCTGTGTCACCCACATACTGAGAGGTGGTGATCGTGTGAGATCATGGGTGAATAGATAAGTATTTCATGGAATGCGGACGGTTTGAGCGGCAAACGCCGAAAATTTGGATAAGATAAGTTTTAAAGTTCCTTTTGCAAATTCTTCAGCTGAGAAGGACAGAATGAAGATTTTGAACGAGTTTCAAATAGAACGCACATGAATAATTTGTGAATAGATTGGGTTGAGTTTAGCATAGAGGGGGAAGGGTCCGATCACATTCACTCAGCAGAAAAGGAAACTTGAAGAAATACTAATAAG
Organism: Aegilops umbellulata; assembly: GCA_032464435.1. Classification (NCBI taxonomy): domain Eukaryota; kingdom Viridiplantae; phylum Streptophyta; class Magnoliopsida; order Poales; family Poaceae; genus Aegilops; species Aegilops umbellulata. The sequence continues at coordinate 641,001,572 of CP136060.1, read as the reverse complement.
TGAATGATGTAAAGGACACAGAATCACACACACATATATATATATATAGTGTTACTATTCATCACCCAGGGTGCAGAATAAGTTATTCTTCACCCGAGGTAATCTTACGATCATTTCATAATTAAATTACATTTGGAATTCAAACAGTTACATTCCTATTGATTCACTACGTAAAATCTGACATAAGAAAATAAAAATATAGGTCATAAGACAAGAAAATTTGCAGTTTATGTGTATTTTACACTATGTTTTTACGTCTGTAATTTTACATAACATAAAATATTTTTTACGACGATTATATATTTTCTTACAGTCTCTTTTTACGTCGGAAATAAGACAAAACTTACGGAACGGAAAATTATGGTGCATTAATGGTAAAATAGAGGGGGGTGAAGAATAACTCACTAGTAGAAAAGGGGGCAACGGTCCAGGCCGGGTCAGCCCATTAGTCCTGGTTCAATCTAGAACCGGGACCAATGGGGGCATTGGTCCCGGTTCGTGAGCCCAGGGGGTCGGCCGGGCCACGTGGGCCATTGGTCCCGGTTCGTCTGGACCTTTTGGTTCCGGTTGGTGGGACGAACCGGGACCAATGGGCCTGGCTCCTGGCCCACCACCAGTGGTCCCGGTTCGTGGCATGAACCGGGACCAAAGGCTCCCATTTAGTCCCGGTTCATGCCACGAACCGGGACCAATGGTGCTGCCTATATATACCCCTCGCGCCAGAGCAGAGCACTCCAGTGCTCTGTTTTTCTGGGCCGGCGAGGGGAGGGGTTTGTGGTGCTCTAGCTCACCTCCTATGCACATGAGGTGTTCGATGAAATGCCCGAGCCACACTAGTTAAGCTTTCTCCTCTCGAAGCTCGACCTCAAAGCTCCATTTTCCTCGAGATTTGTCTAGATTTAGCGGTCCGTCACGCCCCACCCCCGTCTTCACTGCCGTCGATCACCCGCGCCGATCTCATCACCGACACCACCGTGGTGAGCCTCTTGTTCTTATCTTCTTTCTGAAAGGAAAAATATTCTTACTTGTATGTTTAGATAGATACTTATATCATTTTCTTACTTTTATTATTGCATCTTATATAGTGCGATGGTTTCGGTATCCGCTCCCGTCGGCCCTCGTCCTGTCTATGATTCGGATGTGGTATATATATTAATCTTTATAACTATTGGTTCATTTATTGTTTATGAAAATTATGCAGACCAACGTGACATAGATTTTATTTATCTAGGATGTATGTGAACCGGAAATTCCAACCGACCCTATTGTCGAGAGGTTAAATTTAGTTGAAGAAGAAAACAATTTCTTGAAGGAAAAAATAAAAAAAATTGAGGAGGAGAAGATGATATTGGAGTTGCATGTTGTGGATGTCGTCGATGATCACAAGATCAAGATGGATGCAATGCGCTTGAAGATTAGAAAGATTAGAAAATATGCCATTCATACCGAGGCTTGGTATCATTATGCCGTTGGATCAATTGTTACCTTGGCTGCGATTATGATCGCCTTTGTTTTCGCATTTAAATGTTTTACATAGTATCAATGTATGGTTTAATTAATTAGATGCTCTGGAGAGCTATATGTTGTTAGATGAGAACTATGTATGTACTTTGGTTTTAATGTGATGATGAACTTCTATTAATTTGGACACTTAATTATATATAATGCACGCAGATGAACCGACAATGGATGTACGGTGACAGACACACCTCCGAGTACATTAAGGGCGTGCATGAGTTTCTCGATGCGGCCGAGGCAAACAAGCAGAATGGTTTTATGTGTTGTCCATGCCCTGATTGTGGGAATACGAAGTCTTACTTTGACCGGAAAATCCTTCACACCCACCTGCTTTACAAGGGTTTCATGCCACACTATAATGTTTTGACGAGGCACGGAGAAATAGGGGTTATGATGGAAGACGACGAAGAAGAAGAGTACGATGACAACTACGTGCCCCCTGAATACCGTGATGCTGCAACGGGGGGAGATGGTGAAGATCAAGAGGAACCAGACGATGTGCCCAATGATGCTGCAACGGGTGAAGCTGCTGAAGATCAAGAGGAACCAGACGATGTGCCCGATGATGATGATCTCCGCCGGGTCATTGTCGATGCAAGGACGCAATGCGAAAGTCAAAAGGAGAAGTTGAAGTTCGATCACATGTTAGAGGATCACAAAAAAGGGTTGTACCCCAATTGCGAAGATGGCAACACAAAGCTCGGTACCGTACTGGAATTGCTGCAGTGGAAGGCAGAGAATGCTGTGCCTGACAAAGGATTTGAGAAACTACTGAAAATATTGAAGAAGCTTCCAAAGGATAACGAATTGCCCGACAGTACATACGCAGCAAAGAAGGTCGTATGCCCTCTAGGATTGGAGGTGGAGAAGATACATGCATGCCCTAATGACTGCATCCTATACTGCGGTGCATACAAGGATCTGAACGCATGCCCGGTATGCGGTGCATTGCGGTATAAGATCAGACGAGATGACCCTGGTGATGTTCACGGCGAGCCCCGCAGGAAGAGGGTTCCTGCGAAGGTGATGTGGTATGCTCCTATAATACCACGGTTGAAACGTCTGTTCAGAAACTGAGAGCATGCCAAGTCGATGCGATGGCACAGTGAGGACCGTAAGAATAACGGGAAGTTGAGAGTACCCGCTAACGGGTCACAGTGGAGAAAAATCATGAGAAAGTACTGGGATGAGTTTGCAAAGGACCCAAGGAACGTATGGTTTGCTTTAAGCGCGGATGGCATTAATCCTTCCAGGGAGCAGAGCAGCAATCACAGCACCTGGCCGGTCACTCTATGTATGTATAACCTTCCTCCTTGGATGTGCATGAAGCGGAAGTTCATTATGATGCCAATTCTCATCCAAGGCCCTAAGCAACCCGGCAACGACATTGATGTGTACCTAAGGCCATTAGTTGAAGACCTTCTACAGCCGTGGAATGGAAACAGTGTACGTACGTGGGATGAGCACGGACAGGAGGAATTTAACCTAAAGGCGTTGCTGTTCGTGACCATCAACGATTGGCCCGCTCTCAGTAACCTTTCAGGACAGGCAAACAAAGGATACCACGCATGCACACACTGTTTAGATGACACTGAAAGTATATACCTGGACAAATGCAGGAAGAATGTGTACCTGGGCCATCGTCGATTTCTTCCGACCAACCATCAATGTCAAAACAAAGGCAAGCATTTCAAAGGCGAGGCAGATCACCGGAAGAAGCCCGCCATGCGTACCGGTGATCACGTACTTGCTATGGTCAATGATTTACACGTAATCTTTGGAAAGGGTCCCGGCGCACTAGCTGTTTCGAATGACGCTGAGGGACACGCACCCATATGGAAGAAGAAATCTATATTTTGGGACCTACCCTACTGGAAAGACCTAGAGGTCCGCTCTTCAATTGACGTGATGCACGTGACGAAGAACCTTTGCGTGAACCTGCTAGGCTTCTTGGGCGTGTATGGAAAGACAAAAGATACACCTGAGGCACGGGAGGACCTGCAACGTTTCCACGAAAAAGACGGCATGCCTCCGAAGCAGTATGAAGGTCCTGCCAGCTACGCTCTTACGAAAGAAGAGAAAGAAATCTTCTTTGAATGCCTGCTCAGTATGAAGGTCCCGACTGGCTTCTCGTCGAATATAAGGGGAATAATAAATATCCCAGAGAAAAAGTTCCAGAACCTAAAGTCTCATGACTGCCACGTGATTATGACACAACTGCTTCCGGTTGCATTGAGGGGGCTTCTACCGAAAAACGTCCGATTAGCCATTGTGAAGCTATGTGCATTCCTCAATGCAATCTCTCAGAAGGTGATCGATGCAGAAATCGTACCAAGGCTAAGGAGTGATGTGGCGCAATGTCTTGTCAGTTTCGAGCTGGTGTTCCCACCATCCTTCTTCAATATCATGACGCATGTCCTAGTTCATCTAGTCGACGAGATTGTCATTCTAGGGCCCGTATTTCTACACAATATGTTCCCCTTTGAGAGGTTCATGGGAGTCCTAAAGAAATATGTCCGTAATCGCGCTAGGCCAGAAGGAAGCATATCCATGGGCCATCAAACAAAGGATGTCATCGGGTTTTGTGTTGACTTCATTCCTGGCCTTAAGAAGATAGGTCTCCCTAAATCACGGTATGAGAGGAGACTGACTGGAAAAGGCACGCTAGGAGCGGGCTCAATAATATGCAGGGACGAACATTCTTGGTCTCAAGCACACTACACAGTTCTACAAAACTCTACCTTGGTGACCCCGTATGTCGATGAACACAAGAACAGTCTGCGCTCCAAACACCCGGAGCAGTGCGACGACTGGATTACATGTGAACACATTAGGACTTTCAGCAGTTGGTTGGAAGCACGTCTTAGAGGTGACAACACTGTTTGTGATGAGTTGTACTTGTTGTCCAGGGGACCATCTTTGACTGTATTGATTTACAAAGGATACGAGATAAATGGGAATACATTTTACACGATTGACCAAGATCAAAAGAGCACCAACCAAAACAGCGGTGTCCGCTTTGATGTAACAACCGAGAAGGGAAAGGACACATATTATGGTTACATAGTGGACATATGGGAACTTGACTACGGACAAGATTTTAAGGTCCCTTTGTTTAAGTGCAAATGGGTCAATCTGTCAAGAGGCGGGGTACATGTAGACCCACAATACGGAATGACAACAGTCGATCTGAAAAATCTTGGGTACACTGACGAACCATTCGTCCTAGCCAATGATGTGGCACAGGTTATCTATGTGAAGGAAATGTCTACCAGACCGAGAAAAAGAAAAGATAAGGAAACGAATACATCATACGATGAGCCAAAGCGCCACATAGTTCTTTTAGGAAAATGGGACATCCTGGGAGTGGAGGGAAAGGCAGACATGTCTGAAGATTATGAAAGGTTTCATGAAATTCCTCCCTTCAATGTCAAGGCTGACCCAAGCATCATGATAAACGATGAAGATTATCCATGGTTACGACGCAATAAGCAAATGACACAAGCAAAGAAAAAGTGAAGACTTTCTCCCGCAACTATTATGATGATACCATGCCAAATTTGTAACAGACGAGTATGCTATGCCAACTTTTTCAGAGTTCATTTGAAAACAGACGAGTAGGTGCATCTATGTTCATTTTTTTAGTAAAGTTAATCACAAACTTGTGATTCACACAAATTTCAAAGAATTCAAATTTTAAGTATTCAAATTTGAAAACTAATGGCACTAACAGAAAGTTTATAATTTTGCTGCCTAAAAGCAAAACTAATTAAAAAAATATAGCAAAAACAAAATAAAATAAATAAAGCAACAAAGAAAACAAAAAAACTAAAAAAGTGTTTTCAAATTTGAAAACTGATGGCAGTAACAGAAAGTTTACAATTTTTCTAAAACTAAAAGCTAAAAGAATTAAAAAATAAAGCAAGAAACAAAAGAAAATAAATAATGCAGAAAACAAAACAAAAAACTGGAAAAAAAATTAAATATAGCAACAATAAGTATTTTGTTGTAAGTAGAAACAAAAAAAAAACAAAAAAACAAAAAAGGACCACCTACTGCGCACCCATGGCCTGAATACAACTAGAAACCCTACCATGGGCCAGGATTCAGGCCCGCGGGAGGCCCAGCAGGCCCACAGGCACAGATTGCACGGTTAGGCCCGAAAGCCTGCTTTAGAGAGGAGCTCGAGAGGGAAGGCGCACCGCACCTTATAAACAGGTGCGACTCCCTCTCAACTAGCGAGGTGGGACTAAACATTTGGGCGCGGGGCAGCACAATGCCTTTGGTCCCGGTTGGTGGCACCAACCGGGACTAAAGGGGCGCATTGGTCCCGGTTCGAGGCACAAACCGGGACTAATGCCCCCTTAAGTCCCGGTTGGTGCCACCAACCGGGACCAAAGGCCGCCGCTTCCCGCCCTTTGGGCTGCTGAAAGGAGGCCTTTGGTCCCGGTTGCTCGCACAAACCGGGACTAAAGGGGGGCATTGGTCCCGGTTTCTGCCACGAACCGGGACCAATGGCTTTGCTATATAAGCAAAGACTTAGGGAATTTTTCACATTTCCCTCGCAGTTGCCCCCGACGACGCCGAGCACATCGACGCCGCCAGGATGCCCCGACGCTGCCCGCCGCCCCCACCATCGCCGTCGCCCGCGCCCGCGCCCATCGTCGCCATCGCCCGGGCCGTCGCCCGCGCCCTCGCCCGACGCCGTCGCCGTGCCCTCGCCGCGCGCCGCCGTCCCCTACCCCGACGCGCGCCGCCCCTGCCCCGTCGCCGTCGCCATGCCGCCGTCCCCTGCCCCGACGCGTCGCCGCCTCCGTGAGCACCGTGCGTCTGCCGCCACCGCCGCCGCCGTGCAATTTTTTTAATTATATACATGCTATTTTTTACATGTTTTTACATTTTCATATATATATATATATGTATGTATGTATGTATGTATTTTTTAGATATATGTATTTTTTATGGATGTTCATATATGTATGTATGTATTTTTTACATGTTTTTTGTATGTATATATGTATTTTTTCAATTGTAATGATGTTTAAAAAATACATATATGCAAAAGTTAGATTTTTAATTAGAAAAGTTTTATCTATATATGTTCTCTGATTTAGTACATTTTAGGTTAGTTTTATATATTTAGGAAGAAGGAATAGAAGGTTCGAAGAAGTAGGAAGAAAAGGTTTTATATATGCAAAAGTTACATTTTTAGAAAAGTTTTATTTATCTAGCTAAAGGAAGAAGAAGAAAAAGAATGAGTGGAAAAAGGAAAATAAGAAGATGAAGAAAGGAGAAGAAGAGGAGAAAGAAGAGGAAAAAAGAAGAAAAAGAAGAGGAGAAGAAGAAAAAATAGAAATCTCTATTTTTTCTCCTTCTCCTCTATTCCTTTCTTCTTCTCCTCTTTTTTTTTTCTTTTTTTCTTCGATCTTCTCCGCTATTCCTTTCTTCTTCTACTCTATTCCCTCTCCCGATAACTTCAACACGAGTGGGGGTCGATATACCCCTCGGATAACTTCGACATGAGGGGCGGTCGATATATATACCCCCTCTCGACTGTGATAACTTATAACGCGGGAGCACCCCCCGACCCTCTCGCTCGACCAAAACTCTCGAGGACACCCAAACCCTAGAAAAAAACGATGTCGGTCTCCTACCCTCTCCCGCCGTGCCCCTACCCGACAAACTCTCTCGAGGCCACCCCAAACCCTTGAGAAGCAGCGTCGAGGCCACTAATTAATATATATGATTCCTTACTATGATTAGCTAGCTAGTTCTACGTTTGCCACTAATATATCCATTTGTCATGCTTGAATAATAATTGCCATGTTGTAAATATTTGTAGAAACTATGGACACTGCCCGAGACGAAGCAAAAGAAGCGTTGTTGAGGCACATAATCGCAGAAGGAAGTGATGTCGTCTCGTTGTTTCTCAACGACACCGATGGTCTGGAAGGAGAGGGTGAAGAAGCTGGCTCCGGTGACCTAATGCCGGTGCAAGAAGAAGAACGTGATGACGGGTCCGGTGACCGTACCGAGTCCGGCCAGGTATATATATTAGTTAAGCCTGTGCTGACTAGCTAATTGATGCATTCATTGTTTTAGTATGTACACATATTAATTAAGTCTTTGTTCTCTTTTCTAGCCCTCCGGATCAAGCACAACTGAGGTAAAGACGAGGCCCGAAGAGAAAGTTGAGCTCGGATGAAAGGTTTGAGATCATAGCAATCGCGCCCGACGACCAACCTATTGAACCCATCCGAACAAAGAAGGCATTTGTTGCTTAGTGCGGGGTTCTGGTTAGGGACAAGATCCCGATCAGCATCCAGCAATGGTTTAAGCTGGCTACAGAAGACCCTGAGGTGTCTTACATCAATGATATGCAGAAAAATGATCTTTGGACTGAGCTGAAGACAAATTTCACCCTACCGCCAGAGGATGATTCGGAGAAGCTAGTTAAAGAGCAATTAATCAAGTCTTTTACTCTTAAGAGGATGGCAGACCTATTCAGGAGGTGGAAGAAAGACCTGAATAGGTTTGTCGAGAAAAAAGAGACACCAGAATTCAAGGGCATATATGAGAAGATCAGAGATGACTGGCCTGCATTTGTGGCCCACAAGACATCGGAAAAGAGTAAGAAGATGTCGGAGACAAACAAGAAAAATGCTGCGAAGAAGAAGCTTCACCATCGCATGGGGTCAGGTGGCTACCTCGTAGCCCGGCCTAAGTGGGCCAAGGCTGAGAATGATCTGGTTGCAAAAGGGATCGAACCAGAGACAATGAGCTGGCCAGACCGTTGCCGGACTTGGTTCCTCGGGGCTGGCGGAACCTTGGACCCTGTAACAGGGAAGTGCATTCGGACGGACGAGCAACTTGACATACCCTTGAAGAAGCTTCGGTACTATATCGCTGCAGCGCAGCAAGGGACGTTCCTTCCAGACAGAGAGAACGACGAGCTCACAAAGGCCCTCGGGAATCCTGAGCACCCTGGACGGACACGAGGCTCGCCAGGCTCCATTCCGTGGAGGGCTGGGTTTCCGAACACAGGCGGTTACAAAATCCAGGAGAGGAGGAAGAAAGTGCAGCAGTCTGAACTGCAGGCGCTTAAAGCAAGGGTACTCGGGATAGAGGAACGAGAAGCAAATCGCAGCAAACGAACTGCCGAAGCTTCCCCTAAAGCTACCCCGCCATCTCAGCGGAGAAGCAGCGTGGCTTCCACCGAGCTGCTTCAGCCAGAGCTTGTCTTGACGGCTCCTGCCAGCTATCCCGTGGATGCTATCACGGAGGCTCAAAATTGCCACCTTATGACGCAATGGATGAATATGAAGGTCAAGGCTGCTGTTGGCTCTGTTTTTCCTAATAAACCCGACACAACTTTTCACTGCCAGCCGATTCCAGAAGGATATGCTAAGGTGATGGTGGATGAAATAACGGAGGGATTTGAGGACCTCCCGCTTGACCACCCTACCGGAGAAGGGGAGACTCGGCTGGGTTCTGCTCTGACGACTCCATGCCTATGGCGGAAGGAGCTCATCAACCTTCCAAACTAGACGCCTCCGCCTCCTCCTCCTCCTCCGGCGAGTCAGGGCACTCCGCCTCCTCCTACGGTGAGTGACGATCAGGGCCCTCGGCCGGCTCCTTCTCCAACGCGTGGCGGCACTCCGCCTCCTTCTCCGCCTGCGCCGGCACGCCCGAGCAGCCAGCCTACTCCTTCTCCGCCTCGTCAGCAAGGGAAGAAGAGACCCGCCGCCGCTCCGGCAGCTGCTCCGACGCGTCGTAGTCCTTCTCCTCCGCCTCGTAAGCAAGTCAAGAAGACTGCCGCTCCGTCTGCTCTGCCGGTGTCTAGCAGTATAGCCAGAGGCGGGAGGAAAAACAGATCCGGTCCTTCTCTGAAGACTCCAGAGAAGTTACCATACGAGAGGACCCCAGAGGAGAACGCGAGGATCGCGCGAACCGAGAAGGATGACTGGTTTCAAGGGTTGAAAGCACAGAGACATCCACCTCCGAAGGAGAAGGTAGATCAGGTGAAAGTGAAGCGCACTCTGGCTGCCCTGGCAAAACCACCCAAGTCTCCGCCGAAAGGCAACTATGAGCGCATTATTGGAAAGGCATTTGCCGAAGCGGAGCGGTTGGGAAGTACTGTCAGTGATCAAAGGATGAAAAAACGACGAGCTAGGAAACAAATTGCCCAGCTCGGCGAACAAGGAAAGCAATCGTGCCCCCCGCTCAAGGTGCCTAGCGTCGATCCGAGGATGGTGCCCGGTTATAACAATCTTGACGATTACCTGCCCGACGATGTACATTATGATTTCCTGGACGTGCAGATACACAGATACGAGTACGGGAAGCCTCTCGTCAAAGATGAAAGATCTCTATCAACGATGATGCGAAGATTGCATGATTGGTACCTGAAAACCTGCAGAGAGTCTGGGGGGAGGAATACTTTGTATCTGAGAGTTAAAAAGGAGCATGACCTCGTTGGAATTGAACTGTTGCATGTTCCATTTGAGGAGTTCTTTCAGTTTTTCAATCAATTGTCCCTCGATAAAGCAACGGTCACCTGCTACTGTCTGTAAGTAGTACTACTTCTGTCATTAAGTCTCTCTATATAGGTCAGATCTTTCAGTGCATGTATTTATAATTATCCTCACTATATTATGCAGATTGAAGATCGCCGAATTGAAGAAAAGACAAATCGGTGATATTGGGTTCATTAGCACAAATCTCATAGATGCAGTTCAGGTTAAAGATCATGCCGCAAAAACCGAGGCCAACTTGCTACGATCATTCAAAATAAATGAACACAAAGATATAATACTCTTTCTTTACAACTTCAAGTGAGTGTTGTCTTGTGCATATTCGGTTTCCCTTATATATTAGTCTAGGTTATAGTAATGTAATTGATGAGTTATGCATGCGTGCGCAGTTTCCACTATATTTTCCTGGAGATTAGGCTTGAGCAGGGAGTAGTAACTGTCTTGGACTCGAGACGAAAAGATCCCCAGGAGTATGCGGACATGCGTGCAATCCTCGAGAAGTAAGTTAAATCGATCATTATCCACCATATCAACAAATTTGTTCATTTCCTAATATCAAGTAATTGTTTTCTTTTGTCTGGCAGGGTTTGGAGAAAATTCAGCACAAAATCCCCGGGACTGCCGAAGGAGCTAGAATTTAGATACCCGAAAGTAAGTACTATAGTACCATGTGCCGCGCGTCTCCTAGCTATTGATTCAAGCGCTAGTTTCATCAATACCATTTGGCATTCTTGCTTATCTGTTTGATTGACCTCTATTTCTTGTAAAGTGGTTGTGGCAGGAACAAGGGAATGATTTTTGTGGATACTACGTTTGCGAGTCCATCCGCCACACGACTTGTGAGCGGGGCTACTCTGACAAACAATATGAAGTGCGTAAGAAATAATATTCACAATTTTTGTTTATTACCATCGTTTGTGTTGAGTTTCATTCATTCATATATATATATATATGTATTGACCCCCTTCTTCAAATTAGATGTTTCGGCAGCGGGATGAACTCCTCGAACCGGATCGCATGCGAGCAATTCAAGAGGAATTGGTGACATTCTTTCTTGACCACGTGATCACTGAAGACGAAGAATACTATGTGGACCATGCGTCCATAATTTAATAGATTATATTTGTAAAAGATAATTATTGTATATATGTAGCCGGTAGTGTCGGACGATAGATATACGAGAACTTGTTGTTCGACCAATCTCTCGGAGAAGGAGAGGTGGTCGATATCACTTCTCTCTGTATGCATATATGTTCATGACGATCTTCTGTTTCCTTCGTTTTCTTACTAGCTAGTTAGCGTGCCTAGTCCTCTCTATACGTATGTATAGTATGTAGCGTCGACCAAGCACGGACATAAGAGAGGACACTTCTCTCTATTAATTAGCTATCTAACACAATATATGAAATACCTAAATTAACCCCCCAAAACCCCCACCCCCCCCTTAAAAAAAACAAAAACCCCAGCCACAGAAATGCTGACGCGTGTAGGTCTATTGGTCCCGGTTGGTGCCGCCACGTGGAGGCCCATCTGTCCCGGTTCTGGTTTGAACCGGGACTAAAGGGTGAGGGTATTAGTAACGACCCTTTAGTCCCGGTTTGGGAACCGGGACTAAAGGCCCTTATGAACCGGGACAAAAGGCCGGTTTTCTACTAGTGTATTTTACACTATGTTTGTACGTCTGTAATTTTACATAACATAAAATATTTTTTACGACGATTATATAGTTTCTTACGGTCTCTTTTTACGTCGGAAATAAGACAAAACTTACGGAACGGAAAATTATGGTGCATTAATGGTAAAATAGAGGGGGTTGAAGAATAACTATTCCTCACCCAGGGTGACGAATAGTCAATCCCTATATATATATATATATATATATATATATATATATATATATATATATATGTATGTATGTATGTATGTATATATATATCTTACCGATCGTCTATATGGTATCAGCCTAACTCGGTTCTCTCTCGCGCACCGCAACCCTAAGCCGTCGCTGCGTCCTTCCCTCGCGCCCTAGCTGCCGCCGCATCTCTCCTCGCTATGCCGCCGCACTAGTCGCGCCGCCTCTCACGATCCAGCCGCGCGTCGCTCCCTCCCCAGCCGTGCTTCGCTCCCTACGCCCCAGCCGCGCTTCGCTCGCCTCCTAGAACCCCCGCTACGCCAGCCGCGTCCCTGCTCGCCTTCCAGCCGCGCTGCGCGCTAACCAGAACCCTAGCCTCCCGAGCCTCTCCCCCACCACTGCTATGTCTCATTCAAGCCTCTCCCATCGCAGCAACCCGTTCGCCTCCTCCTCCGAGGCCGGTTCCCTTCCCAACCCGGCGTACATCCGAGACGTCCCGATCTTCGATCGCGTCCTGATCAAGCTTTCTCACACGGAGGCCAACTTCTATGCCTGGAAAACCTACTTTAACCTTCTCTTCCGCGAGTACAATCTCCGCGATCACATCGACGACACCACCGACTTCCTCGCCATGCGTCGCGATGAGGATTGGATGGCGGTGGACGCCACCATCATCCGATGGCTCTTCCCCACCGTGTCCAAGGACATCTTCCACACCGTTGTTCACGACGGCGACGATGCATACACGGTGTGGACGAAGATCATCGGCCTCTTCACCGACAACAAGCTCCAACGGATCGTCTTCTTGCAGCAGGAGTTTTTTGGTTGCCACCAAAACGACTCCTCCATCGACGCCTACTGCATGCGCCTCAAGACTCTCTCCGACGAGCTCAACGACGTCGGTTTCAAGGTTGGGGACGAGCTCCTCCTCTCCACCCTCACCGCCGGCCTCAACAAAGATCTCGGTAATGCCGCGTCCAATCTTACTCTTATGGCTAACCCTACTTATGAACGGGCGGTGGCCTATCTACGTCTTGAGGAGCGTCGCCTGAAGAACCTGCGGGCTCGTGCGGTCCACACCGCCTTCGCCGCCGGCTACTCCCACGGCGGGTCTACATCAGCACCTCCCGCCGGGGGCCACGGCGCCTCGCTACCTCCGCAGCCGCGCCCGCCGGTGCCTCCAGCAGCCGCTGGTGCGGGTGGCTACGACACACCCTACGGCGCCACTTACGGCGCCCTCCCGCCCCGGCCTCCGGCGCCGGTGCCTCCGACCCAGCAACAGCAGCAGAACCAGGGCGACCGGCGCGGCCGCGGTGGTCGCCGTGGCCGCGGCAACCGCTCCAACAACGGCGGTGGACAGCAGCGTGGTGGTGGCCAGCAACAACAACTTCCTTCGCCACCATGGGGCACCGGCCACAATCCCTGGACTGGGGTTGTACACGCCTATACAATGCCGGTTCCCCGCGATCCACTTCCAGGACTTCTCGGGCCTCGACCAGCAGCACACCAGGCCTTCTACGCGGCGGCCCAGCTCGGCGCTTGGACACCACCGCCGCCCCCTACCCCGCACAGTTTGGCTATGGCGCGCCAAACCCTAGTGGGGGTGACGGGGTTTGCTGGCTACCCCCCTCCCCCCCCCCCCCCCGCCGGTCTCCTATGACCCGGCTCTGCTCTCGGCGCTGCAATACACGCCTCAACCCGGTGCTTACACCGGCGGTGGTGACTGGTTCATGGACACCGGTGCATCATCTCATATGGCAGCCTACCCGGGTAACCTCTCCTCCGCGTCTCCCGTTCACACTTCTTCTCATATCATCGTCGGTAACGGCGCTGGTCTTCCCATTACTCATGTTGGTTCTACTTCCTTTCCTTCTACGTCTAGGCCATTGTCTCTTAATAATGTGCTCGTGTCTCCTCAACTTATTCAGAACTTAGTCTCTGTTCGTAATCTTTCCCGTGATAATTTTGTAACTGTCGAATTTGACGAAGTTAGTTTCTCTGTTAAGGACGCCCGCACCCGGATGGTTCTTCACTGATGTGACAGTCCCGGCGACATGTACCCCGTCCAGCCTTCATCATCATCACGCACTGGACCTCTCGCTCTTTCCGCCGGCATCGATCTTTCGCACGCCCGTCTCGGTCATCCTAGTACCACCGCCCTTCGTCAAATAGTCAAGGATTTCTCTTTTTCATGTAATAAAGCGGATGCTCATTCTTGTCAAGCATGCCGCATGGGCAAACATGTTAGACTCCCATTTAGTTCTTCTTCGACAGTTGCTTCTTATCCTTTTGAATTAATTCATAGCGATGTGTGGACGTCACCTATCACAAGTAATTCTGGTTTTCTATACTATCTTGTTATTCTCGATGACTACTCTCACTTTGTGTGGACCTTTCCGCTTCGTCGGAAATCTGACGTTCCCGCCACTCTCCTTGCCTTTTACTCTTATGTGTCTACACTGTTTGGTCGTCCCATCCATGCTCTCCAAACTGACAACGGGAAGGAATTCGATAACCTCACCATCCGTACACTTCTCTCCAACCACGGCACCATCTTTCGGTTAACCTGTCCTTACACCTCCCAGCAAAACGGTCGGGCCGAACGCGTTCTTCGCACTCTTAATGATTGCGTCCGCACCCTTCTGTTTCACGCCTACATGCCACCCCGGTTTTGGCCGGATGCCCTTGCCACCGCCACCCTCCTAGTTAACCTCCGTCCGTGTCGTGTACGTTGGAACTACACCCCGCACCATCTTCTCTTTGGGTCTCCTCCATCCTACGACGGTCTTCGCATTTTCGGATGCCTCTGTTATCCTAGTGTCGCAGCCACCGCCCCTCATAAACTTGCCCCTCGTTCCTTGCCTTGTGTCTTCCTCGGTTACCCGGCTAACACTAAAGCCTACCGATGTTATGATCTGGTGTCTCACCGTGTCATCACCTCTAGGCATGTTTATTTCGACGAGTGCTCTTTTCCTTTTGCACAGGAACCATTGGAGGTGCCACCCGCTGGAGAGGACCGCGACTTATCTGGCTCTACACGCCGACGTGCTGCCCTTGCACCGTTGGCCTCGCCAACTCCCTTGCTGGCTTCGGTGGAGCCTTCGCCAGCCTCGCCTGGCTCGCCGGCCACGCCGGCCACGCCGGGCTCGCCGGCTTCGCCGGCCTCGCCGGGTTCTCCACTGGCCACGCCAGCCTCTTCGCTGGCCTCGCAGGGTACGCCGGCCTCCTTGCCAGCCTCGTCAGGCTCGCTGGCCAGCTTACCTTCACCAGCTTCGTCAGGGCGCTCGCCCAGCCAGGCCGTGCCTGGCGCGCCCCCGGCACCTGCTGCTTCTACGGTTTCTGCGCCACCACCTGCCGGCCCGATCACTCGTGCCCGCATGGGAGTTCATCGGTCGAGTCTACGCTACTCCGCTGATGAGTATGCTTGTCCGGCCTCTACGGTGCCTCTGTCGCCCCTTCCGACCTCCGCTCGTATGGCTCTTCGCGACCAGTTTTGGTACGCAGCGATGAAGGAGGAATTTGAGGCGCTACAGCGTAATGCGACTTGGCAGCTTGTTCCCCGCCCCCGGCACTCCAACATCATTACCGGGAAGTGGGTGTTCAAGCATAAGTTTCATCCTGATGGCACCCTCGACCGCTATAAAGCACGTTGGGTGGTCCGAGGCTTTCGACAGCGCGCTGGCGTTGACTTCACGGATACATTCGCACCGGTTGTCAAACCCGGGACGATTCACACCGTTCTTCAGCTTGCGGTATCTCGTGCCTGGCCGGTGCACCAGATGGACGTCTCCAACGCTTTCCTCCATGGGCACCTTGAGGAATAGGTCTATTGTCAGCAGCCTACGGGGTTCGTCGAGGACACTTGTCCGGAGCATGTCTGCCTGCTTTCTCGCTCCTTGTACGGGCTGAAGCAGGCTCCCCGCGCTTGGTACCAGTGCATTGCAACGTTTCTTCATCAGCTCGGCTTCCGCTCCGCTCGCTCCGATGCTTCGTTGTTCATTTACCAACACGGGGATGTTACCGCCTACTTACTGCTATATGTCGACGACATCATCATGACAGCTTGCTCTAGTGTTCTTCTTCGACAGCTTACCGATCGTCTTCGCGCTGAGTTATATATATATATATATATAAACACTATTCTGATCAGAATAGTTATTTGGATCACGATCGGCCTCTAAGACGTGCAGAGACCTTCCCGAACCTGCAGATAAAAAAGCCCACCCAATCCCGCGTCCTCTCCCCCACTACCACGCGCGGTGCGGCCCGACCAACCCACCCCCGCCGGCGCCGCCCCTCCCAACCCTCACCGTCGCCGGCGCCGCCCGTCCCAACCTTCACCGCGCCCGGCGCCGCCCCTCCCAAACTTCACCGCCGCCTGCATCCCTCCGACGCTGCCCCTCCCAACCTGCACCGCCGCCTGCATCCCGCGAAAGCCCGGCCCCCGGAAGAGCCGCGCCCTGAACTTCCGGTCGAATCTGACCGGATCCCGGTGATGTCCTCCGCCCTGGCGACGCGAGCGCTCCCTTTCCCGGCTCCACGCACCCTCGCGCCATCCCCTCCCTGGATCCTTGACGAGCTCCGACGCCGTGTCAAGGAACGCTGAGGTCGTCGCCTCACTCCACCACGAGCACCACTGCATCCTACCCGCTGCTGCACCCTGCCTTCCTCCCGCTCCTGCTACTCCCCATCGTCTCCACCTGTCACCGTCGATCCCCATGGCCGTGGAAGAAGACTACCACCAACCGCACCTAGTCAACTCCACCCGCTGCTACCCGCGTCGAGGACAGACCCGATAGCCTACTCCGGTCAACTCTGCCACACAGCACGCCGCTCGGGGAGTCGGGGGCACCCTGCTGGGACGCCGTTCAAATGGGCCACCTCGAGCACCCTGTCGGGCCGCCGTTCAACTACACCAACTGGTGTCGTTCAACAAACTCACCCGATGTCGTCCGAGCAGAATTTGTCTGACTCACCCGACGCCATCACCCGGAGTTTGGCGCTGCTTGGTTGCTCTTTTCTGCTGCTGGTTGTGTCAACAGTGAGAGAATAGAGTATTTCCTGTGAGAGCGGCGTTTCGGTGTCCGGGTGCACCTGCACCCGGTCAAAAAAAAATTCGTAAAAAATTCAAAAAATTCCAAAAAAAATTAGGGTGCTAGACAATTTGATGCGTGAGGTACGCTTTAATTTTCAAAACATTTGGACTTTTGTGCAGCTCTCAGTAAAAAAGAGAAATCAGACCAGATCAGTATATGAACAGTACACATTTTTACAGACCTCCGATTTGTCTTTTTTGCTGAGAGCTGCACAGAACTCCAAATGTTTTGAAAATTGGAGCGTACCTCACGCATCAAATTGTCTACCACCCAATTTTTTTTGGATTTTTTTGAATTTTTCTAGTATTTATTTTGATTTTTTTCGTGAGCGCAGGTGCAGATGAGCTCGGGCTCAGATTCGAATTTTCGATTTCCTGTACGCTTTTGTTGCCCGCTCTATGTTCCACCTAAGTGCTATGTGAAGCTGGTTCCCATTAGTCATTTATCATGTCTTTGTTCTAGAATCTAAACGACGTACGCCCGCTCGGGCATGGCGCATAAAGGTAAAACCTGAGTTTGAAACATCTTGCATATTTTCAGATACATGTGTACAGTCGTCAAAGTTCAGACAAAATGCTAGCTAGCTCACTCCGAGGTCTGAGGCAGGGCGCACACGTTGAACAAAATGGATTCGTTGATCGGTTGTTTCTGATCGAGGCGGGGCGAGCATGTAGTAGCTAGCAAAAGTTAGCTCACTCCGAGGTCTGATACATACATTGGTTAGTTGATAGAATTTGTCAAGCTAGTACCCACGTGCGTAAGCAATAGCAAAAGGGAAAGTAGTGGCTGCACCCACTCTCGGTACAACCACGATGCACCCCACGCAAGAAAACATACCAAAACATTTCGAAAAAATCTGAAACTTCGTGGAAATGATCATCAACAAATGTTATGAGGGCTTGCAAAGTTTGGTGGTCAAATAACATTCGAGAAGCCCTCTACAAAAAAGACAAAATTGCAAAATCTGCTCAAACATTGCACGTACATTTTGACTAATTTTCAGTGATTTTATCTTTTTTGTAGAGAGCTCCTCGAATGTTATTTGACCACCAAATTTCGCAAGCCCCCCATAACATTTGTTGATGATCATTTTCCATGAAGTTTGAGATTTTTTCGAAATGTTTTGATATGTTTTCTTGCATGGGTGCACCGTGGGTGCACCGAGAGTGGGTGTAGAAGAACCACTCTCACAGCAAAAAGCATTTGGTGATTTTGTTCTCTATATTTTAAAGTATGTGGTGTACAAAAAAGAGATGACTTAGTTGACCCACACACAACAGAAAAACATTGGTCTAAAACATCATGTTGTACAGTTTCTTGTTCCGTATTATTTCCTGAATTTCAACGGTATGTATGGATGAAAAAAAGGTTATCTTTTGATATGTTAGTTTCAATTAAAAAACTACAAAACACCAAGTAAGTTCAAATACTAGTAGAAGAGGAAGTCCAAAAAAGGAGAAAAAGAACACACAACATACACAACATGAAAAACAAGAAAAATAAACAAAGCCTCACCCAGAAATTGTTTACTCTCGAAGTTTAATAAAAGAAAGAAGTTCATTTTTATAAAAAACAAAGTAATTTGACGTTCATAAAAAATCAATATTAAAAAAATCGTTTTTCGAAATAAATAAAAACCTATAAGCTCAAATTAGAATAACAGAGCATTTCATTTTTGTTGTTAAACCGAGAAGTTTGAATTAAACTAATAGAGTAGATCGATCTTAATAACAAATTTGGATTTTTTTGTTTCTAGAAATATAACCAAGAAGTTCAAATTAAAAAACCCAAAGCACCACGATACTTTCATAGGAAGAACAAAAAAACGCTCACCTAGAATAGTGTTAACCCTTGAAGTCCATATTTAATAAAATTGAAGAGTTCGACAAAAATTAGAAAACAAAACAGAGACACATAAATTTGTACCAAAAAAAGCTCATGGATTTCCCGTCTTTGGAAAATGGATTTTCCTCATTTCTAAAATAACCAAGAAGTTCAAATTTAAAAAATTGATCATTTCAAAAATTATAAAGAAAACATGGATTTCCCCGTTTCTAGAAAAACCTAGAGTTTCAAATTTAAAAGACAAAGAAGTCCAATGTTTATTACAAACCCCAAGAAGGTCAAACGAAAAAAACAAAGCATCTCAACACAAATTGATATAAAAAAGGATTGTATTCGTTAAAATACCCAAGAAGTTCAAATTAAAAAACGGAGCAGTTCGATGGTTATACAAAATTCAGATTTTACTCTTTATTAAAGAATAAAACAAGAAGTTCAACTTTTTAAAAAATAGAGCAGTACAAAATTCATAAAAAAGGATTTTCACCGTTTCTTACAAAAAAACTCTAGAAGTTCATATTTAAATAACGGGCCGATTCAATATTTATTAGAAAACTAGGGTTTTTCCGTTAATACAAGGAAATAAACCAAGAAGTCCAACTTACGAAAATAGAGAAGTTTGATATTTATTAAAAAACACAGGTTTTCTTCGTTACTGAAGAATAAAATTAAAGAAGTTCAAATAAAAAAAGGAGTAGTTTGATGTTTACGGAAAACTCAAATTCTTTCCATTTCTAGGAAAAATAAAAGTATAGGGTTCAATTTGGAAAAAAATGTTTTGACGCTTATTTGAAAACATATTTTTTCTAAGAATAAAGACTAAGAAGTTCAATTTAAAATAACATTGAAGTTTAAAGTGTATAAAAAACTCAGATTTGTTACAAGAAGTTCACGTGCACCTCCGTGCGCGGTTCAGAATTTATACTGCGGGACGTCCGACCTCCAATTGCATGTATTAAAATGGCAAAAAATGATATCCGACGTTCAGTTTTGTGTAATTCGACGAATACAGGAAAATGTGACAGAAATTCATATTGAAAACAACGAGAAGTTCAAGTACTTCAAAGAATGCATTTCACATGAGAATAAAAGTATAGAAAAATAAAAGCTTCAAAGGTTTGTTGAAAGAAGTTCAAATGCTCCGTCTGGGAAGTTCAAAAATTCTTGCGAGAGAGGTTCACCTTGTATTTCCATGTTCGATTTTTTTCGTAAAAAAATTGATTACAATTCTTTAATCAAAATATAAAAAGGTGAAGTTCAAATTGAAATAACACAGAAATTCGGAGTTTATTAAAGCCTAGGATTTACATGTTATAAAAACACAAAGCAATTTTTTGCACTTTTAAAAACAACTCATAAACGAAAAAAATGGTTGCTACAAGTTCAAGTGCCCGGCGAGGAAAAGTTAAAAACATTATTGTGAGAGATGATCACCGTGTATTTAGACGTCCGAAATACATAAAAAAATATGTTGTTTTTTGTGTTTCAAAATAATTCTCTCAAACCAGAGAGAAGTTCAAAGCGATAACAACCGGAAGTTCACGTACTACATGGTGTGTATTTCCTATAAGAAAAATACAATAAAGTGAAACAGAGTGAAGTTCAAACAGACATGCCCCAGTAGTTCAACTACTTCACGCAGTGCAAAAAACAACACGTCAAAAATAGAGTGAAGTTCAAACAGACATGCTCCAGAAGTTTAACTACTTCGTGCAGTGCATTTCGGTTCACGATGAACGCAAAAATCATGATCTCGTCATTTTCTAATTTACCTCGAAACGATAGTAATATCATTTGTGTAAGTTCAAGTCCTTGGTCGGAAAAAGTTAAAAAAATTATTGTGAGAGATGTTTGTACAAAAGGAATATTATTTGTGTAACACTGACGAATGGATGAGAAAATTACAAACAAAAATACGTCCCAGAAGTTCAACGTGAAAACAACAGGAAGTTCAACTACTACGCTGAATGAATTTCAGATGAAAAACTTTCAAAATTGTCACGAGTATGATAAAATGATCAACACGGGAAAGTTGCGTGTTTACAACAGCTTTCCATCGGTATATCACCCGCTCAATCCCGTGAGTGGGATGGAGAGCTACGAGCAGTGGATGAAGATCTACGAGCAAAAAAACCACGTGAAAAACAGAGTGAAGTTCAGGTACACACACCGAGAAGTACAGGTTCTTCACGCGGTGCATTTTCGAAGAATCTGTTTCGCGATAGAGGCAGAACGAATGATCCTGTCGTTTTCAAAATTACTTGAAAACGGCTAGGAATTAGAGAAAATCATCAACATGAAAAAGTTTCGCATTTTCCGTAGCTTTTGAACTGTATATTATTTGCCCAATTCCGATAAAGTTTGTAGAAATTACGGCGAAAATACATTTTTCGCCATTTTCGAAGCTTACTTAAAACCGTAAAGAATTGGGAGAAACAATACATACTAAAAAGTTTCGCATTTGTTCAGGCTTTCCAACTCCATATCATTTGCTGCATTTGGATGAACCGTTAAAAAATTAGCTCGAAAATACGAACTTGGTAGGACTTGGAACATTTTCTAAATTACTCTTAGACCATTCAAAATTAGAAAAAACTTTCAAGATGAAAAAGTAGCGCATTTTCGTAAGCTTTCCAACGCCATATCATATGCCTCCATTGGATTAGCCGTTTAGAAATGACATAAAAAAACGAACTCAGCTGTTCGGTTTACGAAATTTTACGTTTTTTCAAATTACTCTTTAACCATAGGGAATTAGAAAAAACTTTCAACATGTGGAAGGAGCGGTTTTGCAGCAGCTTTCCAACGCCATATTATATGCCTCATTCCGATAAACGGTTTAGAAATGCGATCGAAAATAGGATTCACGTTTTTTGTGCGAAGAAAAAATGGTTTTCAAAACTGCTCTTAAACCGCTTATATTTTGCCAAAAATTTAAGTTGGGTCATGATATTGGTGTCCATATCTTTCCAACGGTATATCGCAAGCCCCATTTGGGCAATGTTGGCGGAAGTTCAACCTAGTTCACAGGGAAGTTCAACGTACTACTAGCGGGGCAGGTCAAGTTGTGATCAGAATAGTGTTTATGTATGTATCAAGACAAACGACGGAAACAATGAAGACATTGCAAAGTTGAAGAAAAACTAACAATTGAGAAAAATAAAAAAAAAGGAAAAACTCAAATTAAAGATTTTCAACTTTTGGTTGATGGCGTGACCCACTGTATAAGAATGATGATTTCAGACACCGCGTACAATTTTCGTAGGGCTCCGAGAATCAAATTCTTCGTTAATTTCTTCACACTTAGAGGGTTAGTCTTCATTGATTTAATAAAAACGTTACTTCGTGTGTTGCACATCTAAATCATCAATTTTTCATAAGTGTTAGGATGTGTGTCCTTTTCAAAGGACATTCGTAGATTCTAGGATATTTAGCTCACACCGCAACTTGCTAAATCTCTTCTCATCCAGGGGCTTTGTGAAGATATCAGCTAGCTGGTCTTCAGTCTTCACATGCTCAATAGAAATGTCACCCTTGAACACATGATCACGAAGAAAATGATGACGAATCTGAATGAGCTTTGTCTTCGAGTGCTGAACTGGGTTATGAGCAATCTTGATGGCACTCTTATTGTCACAGTAGAGAGGCACATTCTTCAGGTTGATGCCGTAGTCCTTGAGGGTTTGCGTCATCCATATCAACTGTGCACAACACGAACCAGCAGCAATGTACTCAGCTTCAGCAGTAGATAGTGATACGCTGTTCTGTTTCTTCGAGGACCAGCAGACCAAGGATCGTCCGAGGAAATGGCATGTGCCTGATGTTGACTTGCGGTCCACACTATCACCAGCATAGTCAGAGTCTGAATATCCAATGAGATCAAAAGCCGAGCCCTTGGGGTACCATAATCCAAGTGTTGGTGTGTGAGCTAGATATCGAAGAATATGCTTCACAACCTTATGATGTGATTCCTTCGGTGTAGCTTGAAATCGGGCACACATGCAAACACTAAGCATAATATCTGGCCTAGATGCACATAGGTACAATAAAGAACCAATCATGGAGCGGTATACATTTTGATCCAAGTCAATACCATTTTCATCAGTGCATAGATGGCCATTTGTGGGCATAGGGAGTTTGACTCCTTTGCAATCTTGCATGCCAAATTTCCGCAATACATCCTTGAGGTATTTCTCCTGAGATATGAATATGCTATTGCGGTGTTGACGAATTTGAAGACCCAAGAAGAATTTCAATTCTCCCATCATAGACATTTGATATTCTTCACTCATCATATAGGCAAATTCATCACTATAACGTTGGTCAGTACAACCAAAGATAATATCATCAACATATATTTTGCACACAAACAATTCACTGTCATAAGATTTAGTGAAAAGAGTTGGGTCAAGTGAACCGGGTTTGAAGCCTTTCTTCATGAGGAATTCCTTCAAAGTATCATACCACGCCCGAGGGGCCTGCTTGAGGCCATAGAGGGCCTTATTGAGTCTGAAGACTTTGTCAGGATGCTTTGGATCTTCAAAACCTGGGGGTTGAGCAACATATACTTCTTCCTCAAGCTTACCGTTGAGGAATGCACTTTTCACATCCATTTGATATAAGATGATGTCATGATGGTTAGCATAAGCAAGTAATATGCGAATAGCCTCAAGTCTAGCAACAGGTGCAAAAGTTTCATCGAAATCAATTCCTTCAACCTGTGTGTAGCCTTGAGCTACAAGTCGTGCCTTACTCCTCACCACAAGGCCATTTTCATCTTGCTTGTTGCAGTAGATCCACTTTGTGCCAATGATATTGTGCTTGCGAGGATCTGGACGTTTAACTAGTTCCCAGACGTTGTTGAGTTCGAATTGATGCAATTCGTCTTGCATAGCCTGAATCCACTCAGGCTCCAGAAATGCTTCATCTACCTTAGTGGGCTCTGTCATAGAGACAAAAGCAAAGTGCCCACAAAAGTTAGACAAATGAGAAGCTCTTGAGCGTGTGAGAGGACCTGAAATGTTGATGTCGATGATGATTTTCTCAATCTGCAATTCATTTGCGACGCGAGGATGAGCTGGTTGCCGTTGTGGAACTTGATCAGCATTTTCTTCAGCCTCATTTTCCTCAAGTGCATCAGCACTACGTTCTTCATGTTCTGGAATAACTTCTTCAGCAGATTCTTCGGTAGGAATGACATCCTCAGTAGCCTTGAACTTGATGGATTCCTCAGGTGATTTTTCATCTAGCACAGGAGGTAGGTGCTCTCTTTGCGAGCCATTAGTTTCATCGAACCGCACATCTACAGTTTCAACAACCTTGTGAAGAACGTTGGTGAAGACTCTGTAGGGGTGCGAGTCCTTTCCGTAACCAAGCATAAAACCCTCATGTGCTTTCGGTGCAAAGTTAGAGTTGTGATGGGGATATCTAATCCAACATTTAGCACCGAAGACTTTGAAATAACTCACATTGGGTTTCTTGTCAGTGAGGAGTTCATAAGCAGTCTTCTTGAAGAATTTGTGAAGGTATACCCTGTTGATGATGTGGCACGCAGTATAAATTGCCTCAATCCAGAAGTGTCGAGGCATCTTGTACTCATCAAGCATAGTGCGAGCCATCTCAACTAGAGTCCTATTCTTGCGCTCCACGACGCCATTTTGCTGAGGAGTATAAGGAGCAGATAACTCATGAGTAATACCAAGTTTATCAAGATAGTCATCAAGACCAGAATTCTTGAACTCAGTTCCATTGTCACTCCTGATGTGCTTGATCTTCACACCAAAGTTGGTTGAAGCCCTCGAGGAAAATCGTTTGAAGACTTCCTGCACCTCATGTTTGTAAGTGACAATATGCAGCCGTGTGTAACGAGAATAGTCATCAACAACAGCAAAGCCATATAGAGATGCATCATTTGTAACTGCTGAATAATGATTAGGACCAAAGAGATCCATGTGAAGCAATTCAAATGGCCGAGTAGTAGTCATGATAGTCTTTGCTGGATGCTTGGCCTTGATCATCTTTCCAGCTTCACAGGCTCCGCATAAGTGATCCTTCAGGAATTTGACATTCTCAATGCCAATGACATGCTTCTTCTTCGCGAGCGTGTGCAAGTTCCTCATGCCTACATGACCAAGTCGTCGATGCCATAGCCAGCCTTCTGAAGCTTTTGCAAGTAGACATACGACTGGTTGAGATCCTGTAGAGAAATCAACAATATACAAGTCTCCTCTCCTAAAGCCTTCGAAGAATTTGGAATTGGCAGCTTCCATGACCACAACACAACGATACTTGCCAAAGACAACAACCATATCAAGATCACAAAGCATTGAGACAGACATGAGGTTGTATCCTAAGGAATCGACAAGCATGACTTTTTCCATGTGTCGATCCTTTGTGATCGCAACCTTACCTAGACCCAATACCTGACTTTTGCCTTTGTCAGCGAAGATGATATGTGATACGTCTCCAACATATCTATAATTTATGAAGTATTCATGCTATTATATTATCCATCTTGGATGTTTTATAGGCTTTACTATGCACTTTTATATTATTTTTTGGACTAACCTATTGACCCAGAGCCCAGTGCCAGTTCCTGTTTTTTCCCTTGTTTCAGTGTTTCGAAGAAAAGGAATATCAAACGAAGTCGAAACAGGATGAAACCTTCTGGAGAAGTTATTTTTGGAAGGAAAGCAACCCGAGAGACTTGGAGTGCACGTACGAAAGCAACGAGGGAGGCACGAGGCAGGGGGCGCACCCACCCCCTCTGGGCGCGCCCTCCACCCTCGTGGGCCCCTCATGGCTCCCCTGACATATTTCTTCCGCCTATATATATATCCATATACCCTAAAACGATTGGGGAACAGAATAGATCGGGAGTTCCGCCGCCGCAAGCATCTGTAGCCACCAAAGCCAATCGGGACCATGTTCCGGCACCCTGCCGGAGGGGGGATCCTTCACGGGTGGCCATCTTCATCATCCCGTCGCTCTCCATGATGAGGAGTGAGTAGTTCACCCTCAGGGCTGAGGGTATGTACCAGTAGCTATGTGTTTGATCTCTCTCTCTCATGTTCTTGATTTGGCACGATCTTGATGTATCGCGAGCTTTGCTATTATAGTTGGATCTTATGTTGCTTCTCCCCCTGTACTCTCTTGTAATGGATTGTGTTTTCCCTTCGAAGTAATCTTATCGGATTGAGTCTTTAATGATTTGAGAACACTTGATGTATGTCTTGCCGTGCGTATCTGTGGTGACAATGGGATATCACGTGATTCACTTTATGTATGTTTTGGTGATCAACTTGCGGGTTACGCCCACGAACCTATGCATAGGGGTTGGCACACGTTTTCGTCTTGACTTTCCGGTAGAAACTTTGGGGCACTCTTTGAGGTACTTTGTGTTGGTTTGAATAGATGAATCTGAGATTGTGTGATGCATATCGTATAATCATACCCATGGATACTTGAGGTGACATTGGAGTATCTAGGTGACATTAGGGTTTTGGTTGATTTGTGTCTGAAGGTGCTATTCTAGTACGAACTCTCTGATAGATTGAACGGAAAGAATAGCTTTGTGTTATTTTACTACAGACTCTTGAATAGATCGATCAGAAAGGATAACTTTGAGGTGGTTTCGTACCCTACCATAATCTCTTCGTTTGTTCTCCGCTATTAGTGACTTTGGAGTGACTCTTTGTTGCATGTTGAGGGATAGTTATATGATCCAATTATGTTATTATTGTTGTGAGAACTTGCACTAGTGAAAGTATGAACCCTAGGCCTTGTTTCCTAGCATTGCAATACCGTTTACGCTCACTTTTACCACTTGCTACCTTGTTGTTTTTATATTTTCAGATTAAAAAAACCTATATCTACCATCCATATTGCACTTGTATCACCATCTCTTCGCCGAACTAGTGCACTTATACAATTTACCATTGTATTGGGTGTGTTGGGGACACAAGAGACTCTTTGTTATTTGGTTGCTGGGTTGCTTGAGAGAGACCATCTTCATCCTACGCCTCCCACGGATTGATAAACCTTAGGTCATCGACTTGAGGGAAATTTGCTACTGTCCTACAAACCTCTACACTTGGAGGCCCAGCAATGTCTACAAGGAGAAGGTTGCGTAGTAGACACCAAGCAGTTTCTGGTGCCGTTGCCGGGGAGGTGAGTGCTTGAAGGTATATCTTTAGATCTTGCAATCGAATCTTTTTCTTTCTTGTTTTAGCACTAGTTTAGTCTATAGAAGAAAACTACAAAAAAAGGAATTAAGTTTGCCTCATACGCTTCATCTTTTTAATATCTTTCGTGAGTATGATGGAAAGGAAAATTGTGCCAAAGTGTTAGAAGAAGAGTGCATTAAAATGTTTGGCACTAAATCTTTGAACGATGAGCATGATTGCAATGTTGTTAGTATGAACTCCTTGAATATCCATAATACTAATAATGATTGCACTAGTTATGATGAAAATGTCTCCTATAAATATGTTAATTTTTGTGGAGTACATTGGATTTGCATGTACACACCAAATAGGAAAGATAGATATTGCAAGAGGCATAAGCATTTAGAAACTAAATGGTTGCAAGAAAGGCTAGATGTTTATGCTGAAAATTTAAATTTTCTTAGCCATACTTGTGAACTTTGCAATGAACATGATCATTTCAGTACCCAATGCAAATTGTTTCATGATCGTATCGTGTCCAAAAATTGTGATGACTTGATTTCCCTTGCACATCATAATGAACTTAGTTTGCTCTTGGGTTATGAAGAAATGAAACGTATAACTAAGGATATTCCAGAATTTGCCCTTGATAGAGTTCTTCATTTTGATCTAGAGGAAATTTATATGTATTGTGCGGTGAATTGCATTGAAAATCCTTATATTGCCAATTACATAAAGAAAAGAAAACAAATAGAAGAGGAAGAGAATACTAATGAAAGGGAAAAGCCTTCCCAATATCCTCCTATTATTTCTTATGATGAATCAGGTAATGAGGAGGAGCCTTCTATTCAACCAATCTCATTAATAAGGAGCTCCAAAAAGAGGGTTGAACCCACACATGATGTGGTGAATAAGAAGAAAAGGAAAAGGAAGAGAGGTAAAAAGATATCTCTTACAAATAATGTTGCTCCTATTATTGTTGTGCCTCATGAAAATGAATCAAAAATAATTGTGGAAGATGATGCACTTGATGATGATCTCGTTATGCCTATGGCTTGTTGTGATGATTATGATTGGGAAGGTAATGATACTTCTTATGATCTTGAAAATCTTTTTGTCACTTGCTTGGAAGAATATGATAATTGCTATACTATTGGTGCTATCCAAACTATTAATGATGAGAGCGATTATGCTTATGATATGAAGAGGCCCAAGCTTGGGGATGCTATGTTTGAAGAAGATGATGTTTTTTAGAATATAGTTGCTGCAATTAATGTTTGTCCCAAGCTTGGGGATGCTACATTTAATGAAGATGATATTTTTAGTCCAAAAGTTTTGATATGCAAATGTATAATGATGATAGCATGCCTCCTACTTATGATGATTATATTGATGAAAGTGGGTTTGGAAGAGTGTCAACTTTAGGAAGTAATGATCCCACTATTTTGGAGGATGTTGAATCTTATAATATTTATGAAAGTGGATTTGGATAGGTCATGACTTTATTTAGTGATGTATCCACTATTTCGAAGAGGTTTCAATCGATTATGATGAGAACAAAGTTGCTACTTATGATGATTATTGTGATGAAACTTATGCTATAAAAAGTAGTGATGATTATATTTATAAAACTTGTCATGATTATGATTACCCTTTTTCTGAATATTACTCTTTTAATGTGGAAACAATTTATAGTATTCAGGTATCTTATGATACTCCCACTATTCCGAATGAGAAGAATTTTGCTTATGTAGAGAGTAGTAAATTTTTTATACAAGTAGATCATGAAAAGAATGCTTTAGGTGCTGGTTATATTGTTGAATTCATTCATGATGCTACTGAAATTTATTATGATGGGGGAACATATACTTGTAGGAATTGCAATAATATCAAGTTTCCTCTCTATGTGCTTAAAGTCTTGAAGTTATGCTTGTTTTGCCTTCCTATGCTAGTTGATTATTGTTCCCACAAATTGTTTGCTCACAAAATTCGTTTGCATAGGAAGTGGGTTAGACTTAAATGTGCTAGTCATATTCTTCATTATGCTCTCTTTATGTTTCAATTCTTATCTTTTAGGTGAGCATCATTGAAATCATCATGCCTAGCTAGGGGCGTTAAACGTTAGCGCTTGTTGGGAGGCAACCCAATTTTATTTTAGTTTCTTGCTTTTTGGTTCTGTTTTGGAATATATAATCCATCTAGCTTCTGTTGATCTGTGGTTTTATGTTTTAATTAGTGTTTGTGCCAAGTAGAACCTTTGGGAAGACTTGGGTGAAGTCTTTATGATCATGCTGTAAAAAACAGAAACTTTAGCGCTCACGAGATTAGCTTCAACTTTTTACTGGAGAATGCTATTTAGTTGATTCTTTTTGAAGATTATTAGTAGAAAAATTTCTCAGGTCCACCAATTTATTTTAGAATTTTTGGAGTTCCAGAAGTTTGCGTTAGTTACAGATTACTACAGACTGTTCTGTTTTTGACAGATTCTGTTTTTCGTGTGTTGTTTGCTTATTTTGATGACTCTATGGATAGTAAAATAGTTTATAAACCATAGAGAAGTTGGAATACATTAGGTTTAATACCAATATAAATAAATAATTAGTTCATTACAGTACCATGAAGTGGTGTTTTGTTTTCTTTCGCTAACGGAGCTCACGAGATTTTCTGTTAAGTTTTGTGTTGTGAAGTTTTCAAGTTTTGGGTAAAGATTTGATGGACTATGGAATAAGGAGTGGCAAGAGCCTAAGCTTGGGGATGCCCAAGGCACCCCAAGGTAATATTCAAGGATAACCAAGAGCCTAAGCTTGGGGATGCCCCGAAAGGCATCCCCTCTTTCGTCTTCGTTCATCGGTAACTTTACTTGGAGCTATATTTTTATTCACCACATGATATGTGTTTTGCTTGGAGCGTCTCTCACATCCCTAGTTCTGGTATGCTCAAGGCTAGATAGTCATGTGTGCATCATGTTTAAATTCCATTTAAGTTTGAAATGGGGATTTGTGAAACCCTCAGAATCATTTCTGGAAATGACCCAAATAAAAATTGCTCCAAAAAGGTCCAAGAAAATGTTCATGCTGCTCTCTAAAAATATTGGACAGAGATAAAAATCAAACCAATATTTTTAGGAGCTCACAAATATTTACTTTGGCCATTTGGAATTAATCCAATATTTATTTGCATTGGATATATATATATATATATATATATATATATATATATATATATATATATATATATATATGTTATATATTTTATATATATCCAAAAATTCTGAATTTTGGTGAGGGGCTTTGGAATAATCCCTTAGGTCCTTGCAAAAGTTGTCAGAAGAAAATAAAATGGTTTAGTATTTTTATTAAACCAAACAAATGTCCGAAAAATAGAAAACAGAAAAGGAACTTACCCGGGCCACTTACCTGTGCAGCCGGGCACTGTGCAGGCCAGCGGCCCAACAGGCCGGCCCAGCCGACTGGCACTGCCAGTCATCCCCTTCCTCGCGCCAGGAGGACAAGGGCACGGGCTCGGTGCGCGCGGCCACGCGTCGGGCCACCTCATGCTTGCCTGCCTCACCCCCCGTCGCCCTGGAAGCCCTGGACGACGCCACGCGCCGCCCCGGACCTCCCACACTCTCTCTCGTTCTCCCTCCTCCCCTGGATTCCTCCCTCTCCCCGCGACCGAGCGCTGCCGTCGCCGCAGCTCATCGCCGTCGTAGCCACCGCCTCCCCCTCGCCATCTCGTCATGCCCACGAGCTCCGCGCCGTTACCCTGCATCGTCTCCCTCAGCCACGCAAGCCGGAGCGCCTCGAGGAGCCGCCATCGCCATCATCTTCACCTCCGGCCGCTCGAGATCGCCGTCGCCGTTCTACCCGCGTCGGACCTCCCCCGAGCTCGCGCACGACGCCATTGAGACCGCTGTGAGCTCTCCTCCGTTTTCCCTCCTTTCCCGTGCTCGATATCGTGCCGTAGCCCTGCTACCCGTCGCAACCGCGAGCGCCTCGCCGCCGGCCATATCGCCGCCGTGGCCAGGGCCACCGTAGCTAGCGCCCGAGCTTGCCACCGCGCTCAGCAACCTCCCATGAGCCGGACAAGCTTGCCGCAGCCCCTGCCGTGCTCGTAGCCTGCTCCCGCTTGAAGCCGTGCCCCGGCCGCCGCCCCGAGCTCCGCTCCGGCGAGCTCCGGCACTTCCCCGCAGCCTCCCGCTTGTCCCCTAGATGCGGACGACAACGGGCTACGCCCCGGTGGTCTTCGCGTGTCCAAACGCCGCTCGTAGCGCAAGTCCGGCAAGTCGCCGCCGCGGTTTTGGTCGTCGCCGGCCGAACTCTGGCGACTGCTGACGTGGCCTCTAATTAGGCGCTAATTACCCCTAGAGACACTAACAGTGGGCCCCAATGCCACTAATCTAAATTAGATTAGAAATAACCCCCTCTGTTAATTAACCTATGACACTGACATGTGGACCCCACATGTCAGGTTTGACCGGTCAGCCACGGTTGACTCGCTGACGTCATGCCTCTGTAATGCTGACACAGTTATTCATTTTCTGGTTTTAAAATAAATCAGGAAAATTTTGGAAAATGTTCAAAACTTCAAAAATTCATATAAATTCAACCGTAGCTCAGATTGAAATAATTTATATATGAAAAATTATCAGAAAAATGCAATCTATCTATCTGTACCAGTTTCATGCATGAAAAACCAAGTTATACCTGCTGTATAGGTGAAAACATATGAATGGCATTTATAAGAGCTTAGTTTGAAGATGCATTTGAACCTTTGGTTCAAATGGACTTCAACCAAATGAATGCTAGTTGCATTAGCTCAAACTACATCACATCTTCATGCCATGTTCATACATCATATTTTTGCATATGCTTGTGTATTGATTGCCGACACCGTTCCTTCTCGATAGGTCCTGCTCCGGAGACCGCTCCAGAGTACCTGTCTGAGGAGCAGTGCCCCCCCTGTGTGTCTACCAGGCAAGAAAACCCCCTTGTTCATTCTGATACAATTCCACTCTCTCGCTCCTGCTCTCTTTTATTGCATTAGGACAACAACGATTCAACTGCTACTTTATGCTGCGGTAGTTGAACCCATTCCTCTGCATGACCTGTCATTGCCACAGTAAATAGTTGAAACCCACTAGCATGTGTAGGAGTTGATTGAGCCATGTTGTGTTCCTACCATGCCATGCCTGCTATTGCTTAGAGTTGTGTCAGGTCTGATTCATTGGGAATGGATTGGAGTGTTATGCTATGTTCTGATGCTGAGAGTTAAGCGTGTGAACATGATTTGGTAAAGGTAGCGGTGAGAGGCCATGTAGGAGTACATGGTAGGTTGTCTCATTGGGACCGTCCTTAAGAACTGAGTTCTGTGTAAGTTGTCCAATGACTAGCTACTACCACACATTGGGCTACGGGCGCTCCAACCTCTCTCGACTTATTAACCAACTTGATCTCTATCCAGGAGTCGCAACTAGTTTCTGGTGTTTGTAGGTAGTGCTATTTTTCTACCGAGTGGCACCCGGCAGGGTGGGCTCGGGACAGACTAGGCACAAGTGGCACGGTGTACCAAGTGGCACCTGGATGGTGGGCTTGGGAACCCTGCTAGCATCGTTTTGGGCCGTGAGCGACACCCCGGCCGGATCTCCTTGCAGATGGAACCCGAATAGGCGATAAACCTGTACTAGAGTCTTGTGTGGTTAGTTAGGTCATGGCCGACACCCTTGCCAGGCTTCTGCTTGAAGGTTGCCGAGATACATGACGTGTACTTGGTGATAAGTGGTGAGAGCGTGTGTGAAGAAGTACACCCCTGCAGGGTTATCATGATCTATTCGAATAGCCGTGTCCTCGGTTATGGACTTCTTGGATGCTTACGTGGTACATATACAACTTGAAGTGGATACGCTAAAATGCTCAAGACAAGTGTGAGTGCTGTGGATGGCTTTCTCGTAGAGAGACGGGGACGAATCCATAGTAGTGTATTGATGTGGTGATTAGTGGACTCGTGTGCGCTGCCTCACCTTAAAGAAGTTCTCGTAGTCGTAGAACAGGATAGCCACTGAGTCAGAGCTGGCTTGCTGCAACTAAACCCCACATTGCCTCCTTGATACTAATGCATGTATGATAGGATCTGATGTAAGTCTTGCTGAGTACCTTTGTACTCATGTTTGCTTTATTTATGTTTTGCAGCGGAGACTTCGGTCTTACAAGTAATTCCGCTTGGACTTCGATGAGTAGTTTGTTACCTCAGCTACGATCTTGTACCCTTGGGAGGGTCTTGTAGATAGTCAGGCTTCTCAGCCCTTTTCTTTTGTAGTTGTCTGTACTCAGACATGTAATGCTTCCGTTGCTTGTATGTTCTGAATGATGGGTCATGTGACCCCTGTTTGTATTTAATGCTATGTGGCTCTTCTGGGCCTTTATCTATATGAGTTTGCGTTATGTTGTGATGCCATGTTGTACAACACATACTTGCATGTTATGCGTACGTGTAACGTGTATTGCTATGTGTGGGATCCGGCAATCTAGTTGTTTATCCTTGTCAGCCTCTCTTATGGGGAAATGTAGTCTAGTGCCTCCTTGAGCCATAGTAGTCCGCTACAGCCCGGTTCACCGGAGTCCTGCTAGCCCAGCACTACTGTTCATGACACTTGACTAGCCGGCATGTGTTTCACTTCGTTCCTGTGTCTGTCCCTCCGGGGAAATGTCACGCAGTGACATCCGGAGTCCTGACTAGCCTGCTATAGCCCAGGTTACCGGAGTCCTGTTAGCCCAGTGCTACAGCCCGGATTCACACGCTGCTGACCAACATGCTCGAAGTTGATTCATGTATGCCTGTCCCCATGGGTTAGTGCCGCTTTGGGTTCATGACTAGTCATGTCGGCCCGGGTTCTCTGTCATATGGATGCTAGTGATACTATCATATACGTGAGCCAAAAGGCGCAAACGGTCCCGGGCCAGGTAAGGTGGCACCCGTGGGAATACCGTGCGTGAGGCCGCAAAGTGATATGATGTGTTACATGCTAGATCGGTGTGACCTAGGATCAGGGTCCCGACAGCTTTGGTACCAGAGCCTGACTGCCTATAGGATTTCCAAGCCAACCTGGTCGAAGTTGAGTCTAGAAATTCTTTAGTTATGTAAGGGAATTGATTGTGGAAGGGAACGTAAGGCTCTTTTTACTCCTTATACCTTATGCCCTTCTGATCCGAGTCATCCTACCTTTCCTACGGGGTTAAGGAACTAGGCTTTCTCTTCTGTCTATCAGGATCACGTGTTACTACTCTGTTGTCTCTTAGGATTGGTTGATCAGAGTCATATCCCAGTTCGAGTACCTCCGGTGTAGTCTGTTTAGTAATATCTCAGAATCTTGAGTGATGATGTTGAGTATGGTGCTACCCCGTGTTTTGCAGAATGTCTCATTTTGAGCATTTTACTGCCGTTATGCTGCCGGAATTGTCCTAGGAGTTTGAGAGATACTAAATTCTTGTGCTACCTTCCGCATCCTATAGTTGATGCTGAATCCATCCTTGTTTTCCTTGGTTTCGTTCTTCAGGATGTTGTCGGTTAACCGAAGTT
Organism: Aegilops umbellulata; assembly: GCA_032464435.1. NCBI lineage: Eukaryota > Viridiplantae > Streptophyta > Magnoliopsida > Poales > Poaceae > Aegilops > Aegilops umbellulata. Next base: position 640,966,990 of record CP136060.1, on the reverse strand, counting down.
CTGTTGCTCGTAGACAGAAAAACGGAGATGGTAGGGATGAGGATACTCCCGACCAGTCTTCGTTGGCAGAGTTCATGTTTGAGATGGAGAGGAACAAGCGTGAGTCTAACCGCTTGTTAGCTCGTATCGAGGAGAACACTGCACCCCAGTGCAAGAAGTCAGCGACCATCCATGATTTCATTGGTCTGAAACCACCCACCTTCCATCATTCCATTGAGCCACTCGATGCAGATGACTGGCTCCCTAGTATCACTCACAAGCTCTGTTCCGCGAGCGTAGTGATAACCCACAAGTATAGGGGATCGCAACAGTTTTCGAGGGTAGAGTATTCAACCCAAATTTGTTGATTTGACACAAGGGGAGCCAAAGAATATTCTCAAGTATTAGCAGCTGAGTTGTCAATTCAACCACACCTGGAAACTTAATATCTGCAGCAAAGTGTTTAGTAGCAAAGTAATATGATAGTGGTGGTAACGGTAACAAAAGTAAAGACAGCAAAAGTAATGTTTTTGGTATTTTTGTAGTGATTGTAACAGTAGCAACGGAAAAGTAAATAAGCGTAAACCAGTATATGAAAAACTCATAGGCACCGGATCAATGATGGATAATTATGCCGGATGTGGTTCATCATGTAACAGTCATAACATAGGGTGACACAGAACTAGCTCCAGTTCATCAATATAATGTAGGCATGTATTCCGTAAATAGTTATACGTGCTTATGGAAAAGAACTTGCATGACATCCTTTGTCCTACCCTCCCGTGGCAGCGGGGTCCTATTGGAAACTAAGGGATATTAAGGCCTCCTTTTGATAGAGAACCGGAACAAAGCATTAGCACATAGTGAATACATGAACTCCTCAAACTATGGTCATCACCGGGAGTGGTCCCGATTATTGTCACTTCGGGGTTGCCGGATCATAACACATAGTAGGTGACTATAGACTTGCAAGATAGGATCTAGAACTCACATATATTCATGAAAACATAATAGGTTCAGATCTGAAATCATGGCACTCGGGCCCTAGTGACAAGCATTAAGCATAGCAAAGTCATAGCAACATCAATCTCATAACATAGTGGATACTAGGGATCAAACCATAACAAAACTAACTCCGATTACATGTTAAATCTCATCCAACCCATCATCGTCCAGCAAGCCTACGATGCAATTACTCACGCACGTCGTTGAGCATCATGAAATTGGTGATGGAGGATGGTTGATGATGACGACGGCGACGAATCCCCCTCTCGGGAGCCCCAAACGGACTCCAGATCAGCCCTCCCGGGAGAGATTAGGGTTTGGCGGCGGCTCCATATCGTAAAACGTGATGAAACTTTCTCTCTTATGTTTTTCTCCCCGAAAGCTAATATATGGAGTTGGAGTTGGCGTCGGAGGGCATCCAGGGGGCCCACGAGGTAGGGGGGCGCGCCCAGGGGGGAGGGACGCGCCCCCCACCCTCGTGGACAGGGTGTGGGCCCCCTGGTCTTCATCTTTGGCGAGGATTTTTTATTATTTATTCTAAGATATTCCGTGGAGTTTCAGGTCATTCCAGGAACTTTTTGTTTTCTGCACATAAAACAACACCATGGCAATTCTGCTGAAAACAGCGTCAGTCCGGGTTAGTTTCATTCAAATCATACAAGTTAGAGTCCAAAACAAGGGCAAAAGTGTTTGGAAAAGTAGATACGACGGAGACGTATCAACTCCCCCAAGCTTAAACCCTTGCTTGTCCTCAAGCAATTCAGTTGGCAAACTGAAAGAGAAAAAGAAAAACTTTTACAAACTCGGTTTGCTCTTGTTGTTGTAAACATGAAAAGCCAGCATTCAAGATTCAACAATTATTATGAACTAACCATACTCACAATAACACGTAGGTCTCACAATTACTCATATCAATAGCATAATCAGCTAGCGAGCCATAATAATAAAACTCGGATGACAAGACTTTCTCAAAATAATCATAACATGATATAACAAAATGGTATCTCGCTAGCCCGTTCTGAGACCGCAAAAAATAAATGCAGAGCACCTTTAAAGACCAAGGACTGACTAAACATTGTAATTCATGGCAAAAGAGATCCAGTCAAGTCATACCCAATATAAACCAATCATAATGAATGCAAACGACAGTGTGCTCTCCAGCGGGTGCTTTTTAATAAGAAGGGTGATGACTCAACATAAAAGTAAATAGATAGGCCCTTCGCAGAGGGAAGCAGGGATTTGTAGAGGTGCTAGAGCTCGATTTTTGAAATGGAGATAAATAATATTTTTAGCGGCATACTTTCACTGTCAACGCAACAACTAAGATATGGCTGTATCTTCCATACTACATGCATTATATGCAGTTCCCAAACAGAATGGTAAAGGTTTATACTCCCCCTCCTCCACAAGCATCAATCCATGGCTTGCTCGAAACAATGAGTGCCTCCAACATTCAACGGGTCCCAGGGGGAGTTTTGTTTAATTATTTTGATTTGCTTTGATCTTTTTGGATCATGGGACTGGGCATCCCGGTTACCGGCCCTTTCTCGTGAATGAGGAGCGGAGTCCACTCCTCTTGAGAATAACCCACCTAGCATGGAAGATATAGGCAGCCATAGTTGCACATGAGCTGCTCGAGCATACAAAACAGAATTTCATTTGAAGGTTTGGAGTTTGGCACATACAAATTTACTTGGAACGACAGGTAGATACCGCATATAGGAAGGTATAGTGGACTCATATGGAACAACTTTGGGGTTTAAGGAGTTTGGATGCATTAGCAGTATTCCCGCTTAGTACAGGTGAAGGCTAGCAAAAGACTGGGAAGCGACCAACTGAGAGAGCGACAACAGTCGTAAACATGTGTTAAAATTAATTCACACAGAATATAAGCATGAGTAGGATATAATCCACCATGAACATAAATATCATGAAGGCTATGTTGATTTGATTCAACTACATGCGTGAACATGTGCCAAGTCGAGTCACTCAATTCATTTAAAGGAGGATACCATCCTATCATACCACATTATAATCATCTCAATAGCATGTTGGCGCGCAAGGTTAACCATTATAATTCATAGCTAATCAAGCATGGCACAAGCAACTATAATCTCTAAATGTCATTGCAAATATGTTTACTTCATAATAGCTGAATCAGGAACGATGAATCATCATATTTACAAAAACAAGAGAGGTCGAGTTCATACCAGCTTTTCTCATCCCAATGAGTCCATCATATATCATCATTATTGCCTTTCACTTGCATGACTGAACGGTGTGTATAATAATAAGAGTGCACGTGCATTGGACTAAGCTGGAATCTGCAAGCATTCAACTCAAGAGAGAAGACAAGTAATATGGGCTCTAAGTTAAATAAACAATCATGCATATAAGAGCCACTAAGCATTTTCAATATAGTCTTCTCGACCCCGAAAGAAAGGAAAAGAAGAATAAACACTATTTACACGGGAAAGCTCCCAACAAGCAAAAGAAGGACGGGAAATATTTTTGGGTTTTCTTTTTAATTCTACTACAAGCATGGAAAGTAGACTAACTAATTTTTTTAATTTTTTTTCTTAAGGTTTATCAAACACACAAGAAGAAATCTAGAAAAATAAATTTAAACTAACATGGATATTACAATGAAAGAGTATGAGCACCGATATGTTGCAATGAGTGTGTGTGAACATGAATGTAATGTCGGTGGGAAATACGTACTCCCCCAAGCTTAGGCTTTTGGCCTAAGTTGGTCTATTGCCAGGGATAACCTGGCTGATATCCGTAGGTGAAGCTGGGGTCGTACTGCGATGAAGAATAGTTGGGATCATAATGTGATGAAGAGGACTCTGACTGCCACTGGCTGGCAACCGCCTCAGAATCCCAAGAATAAACAGACATTCGTGGAGGCTCCGGTTCCGAGGCTGGTGCAGGATTCCGATAGGCTTGAACAGCCGCCCACGGAACAATGTAAGTACCTGCAGACAAGTTAAACAAAGAGGGAGCAGGCAAAGTAATAGTCTTAGGGTGATGTTTATCAAAGTACAATTTATATTTAAGCGCCCCTTCGCGATTCTTAACAAGAAAATCATGCGCTACCATACTCTTATAATCTAAATAAGCACGGGGCAGCGCTGTTTCTTCTTTCTCCTCATTCCTAATAGGTATTTCAAAATGTTCAGCTAGGCATGAAGCATAAATGCGTCCAAAGATGGGGCCCTTAGTACGGTTCATACTCAACCGTCTAGCAACAATTCCACCCATACTAACAGAGTTATTGCGGTATAAACCATGGAGCAAAATAATAATATCAGGAATACTAAGGTTCCCACAGTTCCCGCGACCAATCAAGCTACGACTAGCAAATAAGGCAAAGTAGCGTAAAACGGGGAATTGTATGCTAGTAATTCTTGCGTCAGAAACCTTCCTGGTTTCTCCCACAGTGATAGTGTCAATATAAGCTTCCACTTCATTACGGTGTGGTTCATCTAAAGAACCCTCAAAAGGAATTTTGCAAACCTCGCAAAATGCAGCTAATGTCATCTCCCTAGCAACATCATATAAATGGAACTCTACTGTTGGAGGTGATTTCTTAGGGAAAAAGTAGAAGTTCTGCACAAAAGTATTTGTGAGTAAGAGGTACTGATGACGTTGGTCGCGGAGGAAGTTGGTGAGGCCGGCGTTCTCAATCAATAGATATAAATCTTCATAAATCCCGGCACTCCTCAAGAAGTCATCAGAAGGCCATTCACACGGGCGGACCTCCGCGATACGAGGCAGATTAAATTTGGGCTTCTGTTCTTCTTCCTTTTGTTTCTCCTTAGAACTTCGGCTCGACAAGACCCTCAAAAGTCTCTTCATTATTTCTTAAACAATCTGAAATTTTTAGTAACTTCAAACAAAAGTGAACCAACTTCAATAAGATTGATAGCAACTACTCATACAAGTGCCTAGAGCATATATCAAGCATTAGAACTACTTGGAACCATATAAATTTGACATGCAAACTCAAGAACATGGTCACCTATGCAGCACAAATTTGCAATGAATAAAGCACTAGAACAAAAACTAATTGGACCAATGGAGGAGTCACATACCAAGGAACAATCTCCCCAAGCAGTTTTGCGAGAGGTGCTTTGAGCAAGGAGATCGAAAATCATAGCAAAAGTTGCTGGAACACGAGCTTGAGTTGGTTTTTCGGGTTTGTGTGAGGCAGAGGAAGAAGATGGGTGTCGGTGTCAAAACTGGCGGATCTCGGGTAGGGGGTCCCGAACTGTGCGTCTAGGCCAGATGGTAACAGGAGACAAGGGACACGAAGTTTACCCAGGTTCGGGCCCTCTCGATGGAGGTAAAACCCTACTCCTGCTTGATTAATATTGATGATATGGGTAGTACAAGAGTAGATCTACCACGAGATCAAGGAGGCTAAACCCTAGAAGCTAGCCCATGGTATGATTGTTGTATGATGAAGTTGTCCTACGGACTAGAACCCTCCGGTTTATATAGACACAGGACAGGGTGAGGGTTACACAAAGTCGGTTACAATGGTAGGAGATCTTGAATATCCGCATCGCCAAGCTTGCCTTCCACGCCAAGGAAAGTCCCTTCTGGACACGGGACGAAGTCTTAATCTTGTATCTTCATAGTCCAGGAGTCCGGTCGAAGGTATAGTCCGGCTATCCGAACACCCCCTAATCCAGGACTCCCTCAGTAGCCCCTGAACCAGGCTTCAATGACGACGAGTCCGGCGCGTAGATTGTCTTCGGCATTGCAAGGCGGGTTCCTCCTCCAAGTTCTTCAAGAAGATTTTAAACACCAAGAGTAGTGTCCGTCTCTGCAAAATAAGTTTCCACATATTGCCATAGAGAGAATAATATTAACACAAATCAAATATGCTGACGTATTCCGTAGCGTGACATCACACTACGGCCAAGTCCTTATTCGAATCGTTTTCACTTCTCCACCTCAGCGCGTTTTGCGAGGCGGTTTCCTTGGCACGTCTTGTCAAAGCAGAGATCGTGTCCCCTTTATTTACGGGATTCTCATCAATACGGTCGTGGGTAACCCAATCGTGCCCGTTCAGCATGTTTTCTCGATTAAAAGCGAGTCCCAAACGGTCACGGGGTGGGCTCTTGGTATTCATCCTCTTATAAAGAGACCAAGGCCTTACTCCTTTTTTTTCAACCTCAAACGAGTTCGCCCATCGCCTCAAGTTCCAACACCCTAGGCTCCAGATTTCAGGTGCTTCGGATCATCGATAATGTCCGGCTCCGACCTTCAAGGCCGGTGGATGCCCTCCTCCGTCACGGAGGAGGACGTGCTAAAGTTGAGAGAGGCTAAGTTCTTGACCGGCGAAATTTCGCACAGGTTGCCTGCTCAAGGGTAGGCCATTCCCAGTCACCAGCCTGGTGAGAGCGTGGTGTTCATATCCCATTTCCTTCTGGGGTTAGGATTCCCAATGGATCCCTTTGTGAGGGGGCTGCTATTTTATTACGGGATGGAATCCCACGACTTAGCTCCGGAGTCCATCCTCCATATCTCCTCATTCATTGTCGTGTGTGAAGCGTTCCTCCGTGTTACCCTCACTTCGGATTGTGGCTCAAGAGTTTTAAAGTGGAGCCGAAGATGATCGAGGGACGACACACAGAGTGCGGAGGCGCTGTTATAAGCAAGAATGCTGATGCTCCATGGCCCGAGGGCTTTTTTCAAGAGGAGCTTGGCTTGTGGCAACGAGAGTGGTTCTATATCACCGCTCCCAGGGGCACCAAGTGGGTGGCGCCTCCTGCCTTTCGCTCGGTGTCGGGTGGTAGGTGCGACATATGCGAAAGGGTGGCTTATCATTGTGGGAGCCAATAAGATGTCGCCGGTGCCTGGAAGCGGGATGAGGCGAAGACATGCACACTGGCGAATCTTACCCAGCTTCGGGGCTCTGCGTGGAGATAACACCCCTACTGCTGCTCTACGGGGTCTCCGCATGATCACTCGATGAACAAGTAGCTACAAGATGCTCCTTGAGCTGTTTGGCGAGAGGAAGAAGAAGGGCAAGGCTAGCTCCACACTTCTCTCTATGTGGGGTAAAACCTAGATGAGATCAACGCTTTGCATGGGTGCCCCGGGGGGTTTATATAGGCCTACCCCCCGGGGGTACAACGGTAATCCGGCTGGGCGTGGGCCCTAGCCGTCAGTGTCTACGCTTGCCGGCTTCTGCGCCGGCTGCTGGGGCCCGCCGGCTGCTGGGTCCCGCCGGCTGCTGGCTTCTTGGTCGACAGGCAGGCCCCACTACCAAGGGCCCTGTCGGTGGCTGGTTACTGTTGCCTCAATCCTGATGATGAGGGCTTTATCGAGGTAAGCATGGCTACAGTGCCGCCGCCTGGCGGGCGATCGCTGTAGCCTCACGTCGTCTTGTCTCCTTAATGGATCGCCTCCTTCGAGGGAGGGGGCAAGCCGACTTGGGGAAGCCGGCCATGTCTTGGGCCGACTGGAGGAGGCCTGGCCGCCTTCGGGTGTCTCTCTGCCCGAAGGGGCCCACCGCCCGTGGGCCGCGCTGACAGCCCGCCGTGGATGGCGCCATAGTCAACATGGCAACAGTGCCACGCCGGACGGGTCAGGGCTACCCCGTACGGCGCACTGTGCCAGGCGTGCTCCAGGTTTCGGGGGTGGCAGGCTTTACTGTAGCCACGCCCCGTCCCATCGCCGTTATGTGGATGCGGGCTTCGAGGGTACGATCTTGACCGCGTCGTGGGAGCCGGCTTCTTGGAGTCGGCCTTCTCGTGGCCGGCTTCTCGGAGCCGGCCCTCTCGCAGCTTTCTTCATGAGGGTTAAGGCCGGGCCGCCTTCTGATAGTCGGCTTGAGAGGCAGCCGGCAGGGGGAAGGCGGCCCCACATCTTGGATCCTTGGAGGCCGGATCGGCTCGTAATTTTTTCTGAAGTGCCAAGGGGAGCCGGCTAGGCTACCCGTGGTCATTTACCCCGACAGTAGTCCCCGAAGCTGGTCGCGCTTCGAGGTCGGCAAGGGGGACGAGAAGCTCGATCAGCTTCCTATCTTGAGGAGCCGGCAGCTGGGAGCCGGCTCTGCTTATGCGCGCCGCCTTGGGAGGGCGTTGCGGCCTTGTCAACAGGAACGTGGGCCAACTTGCACGCTGACCGCGCGCCTCTCCGCATGTCACGTGGCAGAAAAGGCCTGCCATTGCGCGTGCGCGACGGGACGTCGCCGTCGGCCCGGGCCCGCCACTCCTGGCCTCGGCCCAGGCATGGATCTTCTGCGGCCCAAGATGGGCTGTTTGCCCTCACACGGCGGTTTCGCCACGCCGTCAAGGCGCAATTATAGCGGGACGTGGGGGAGTGGGCGCAGTTAATCCCACGCCCCCCACACCACGTCTCCTCGGCTCCGCCGCTCGGGTCTATAAGTAGGGGGAGGAGAGGGAGCGGCAAAGGCTCGCACACTCTCCCTCGCTCCAACCTTTCTAGCCTTCCATCCTCATTCTCTCCGCCGCCGCAGCGCCTCATCGCCGCGCCGTTCCGCCGTCGGACCTCTTGGTTCGCGGTTGCTCCGCTGCAGCGGGGTCACACGCGCCTCCGCCGCCGCCGCACCTTGCTCCTCGCCGCACCGTCCCAATGGCGTTGTCGAGCTCGTGGGACGGCTCCAACGTTCTTGACGAGCACATCGAGTTCCTACGCCGGACGCGGCGTCTACCCGGCGAGAACTATGTGCGGGTCCGGCGCGCGCAGGAGAGGGAGATCTCGCCGGCACCGGAGGAGGGCGAGCGGGTGGTCTTCCGCTTGCACTACCTGCGTGGCTTTGGCCTCCCGGCGAGCGGGTTCCTTCGCTCCTTCCTCGAATTCTACCACCTTCAGCCGCATCATCTCACTCCCAACGCAGTGATGCTGCTGTCGGCCTTCGTCACCCTCTGCGAGGGCTTTTTTGGTGTTCTCCCCACCCTGGAGCTTTGGGGAGAATTCTTCCAAAGCAAGCTTGGCACCATCGTCGCAGGCGTGCCCGCCCCATGCGAAGCTTTCATCGCCATGAGGCGGACGGGCGAGAACAATCCGTTCCCGTCCATCCCGCTGATCCAGTCGGTGAAACTCTGGCAGAAATCCTACTTCTACGTGAGGAACGTCGCCCCGCAAGGCGACTTTGTCAACCTGCCGGCTTACGTAGCCGGCCCGCCGGCTGCGAGGCCACCCTCATGGAGCTACCGGGCTAGGACGCTGTCCCAGGCCGGGAACGCCGCCATCGCCCGACTCCGGGTGATGGTCCAGTCGGAGGGCCTGGTCGGAGCCGACCTGGTGGCCGCCTTCGTGGAGCGCCGGTTACTCCCGCTCCAAGGCCAGCCGCACATGATCTGCCAGATGAGCGACCGCTTCGACCCATGTTGGCTGAGCACCAGGGAGATGCCCCATGCCGAGGTGTCCTACTTGGTGAACTACATCGCCAACTGCAAGCTCCCCGAGGATTGGCGATACGGCAAGGAGCCGTACTCTCGCGCCAACCCTCCGCCTGCCGTAAGTATTTCTTCTTTCCTTTCTTTTGTGTTGCCGGCCTCGATACGACCGGCCTCTGATCAGCCGGCTTGTTTTCTGCGGAATCCCCTACTTCCGCCGGCGGCGGGGGCCGCAGGGGCAGAGCGCCAGTTCCTCCCCGACCGTACTGTGGATAACGTCGACGATCCGGATCTTGGGGCGGCCGCCATGGAAGATGCCGCCGCGGGAGAAGGCGGCGAGGTAGGCGGCGCGGGGCTCGGAGCCGGCCTCGAGGACTGGGCGGACGACGACGAGGTCGAAGTCATCCTGCACCGCCAGCCGGCACCGGATCTTCAAGGCGCGGGCCCTTCTGCCGCGACGGCTGCCCATGGCGGCGCACCGAAGCGCCGGGCCGTGTCGACCTACTTCGGCAGCCGGCCGAAGAAGGCCAGGGGCGCCGCCGCAGCAACCAAGCGGGATGAGGCGGCCGCGAGGTCAGCCCGCTTCCAGAAGGTCGTGAAGCAGCCGTATGCGGTTTCGGCGTAAGTGTTAAGCGTCTTGTATTCTTGCCGTGTTCTTCGATTGAAGTTCTTCTAAATTCCTTCTTGGTTGACCGGCCAGGGCGCCGCTTTCCCTTGAACGGGGTCCCGCCGGCTCCGTGATCGAATCGGCCGGAGGGTCTTCGAGCTCCCGCCGCGTGGATTCCCGCGCCGACCTCATGGAGGCTACAGAGCGGAATGCGCGGGAGGCGCGGGAGGAGCGGGAAGCGTCGGAGCGAAGGGCCGCCCAGGCGGCGAAGGATCAGGCCGACGCGGTGGCCAAGGCCCAGGCGGAGGCGACGGCCGCGGAGAGGGAGGCGGAGGCCTCGTGCAACCAGCCTCCATAGCTCATCGTTCCCCTCCGCAGCGTGGCTCCCGACGTCCCCGTGCCTCCGTCAGAGGAAGCCAACCGCGGCCGGTCGGGGGCGGAGCGGAGGGAGGATGATGTGATTGTCTTGGAGGAGGTGCCGCGGACGGCGCCGATTGGGGCGGGCCAGACCGGTCAGCCGGCTACGGCGCCGGAGCAGCCGGCTGGGAGCGAGCCGGCAGCAAGAGCCGGCCTGGTGGTGCAGCCGGCATCACGCCAGCGCGCGGGGGAAGCTACCCCCGTGCCGGAGACGGACAGAGCTGCGAGCGCCAGCCGGACGGCGGAGGCCCTGGAGGACGGCCATCTCCAGCACGTCCGAGTGGGCGCCCAGCGGGGGGACGGCCGAGCTGAACGCGGCGGCCCAGGAGGTCCGAAGCCGGCTTCAGGCTCATGCTACCGCGCTGCAGCGATATACCCGAGATTTCCTTGCGACGCGGGCCGTCGTCCAGGTGAGTCTTCTGGCCTTGGTTGTTTTGCTTTTTTGATTTCTTCTGTGGGGGCGCGTCAGCGCACCCACTGGGTGTAGTCCCTGAGTTCCAAGTCGGGTGCTGAGCAGGCGGCTGGGAACTTACTAGGTCCTGACAGTTATCTTATTCATGCATCCTGTCTGATCTTCCAGGAGTACCATAACCAGAGTACTGCCGCCTTCGACTCCCAGGATCAGGAGCTGCGCCAGAAGAGCGAGGATCTGACCGACAGCCGGAGTGCATGCTCTGTCTTGTTCATATCCCGTGGTGGCGCGTCAGCGCACCCACTGGGTGTAGTCCCCGAGATCCGGGCCGACTGCTGAGCAGTCGGGTCGGATCTTTCCCGACGACTTCTTCCTTATTGTTTCTTCCTTTGTCTTCATGCTTGCAGGGGCCAATGCCGACTTGAGGGAGCAGCTCGGCGGGGGCCAGACCGCCCTTCGCGCCAAGGAGGCCGAGTTCAACGCCCTAGTCCTGGAGCGCGTCCGCCTGGCCAAGAAGTTGGCCGACCAGGAGGAGAGCCACAAGGCGGCCCTGAAGAAGGCGCAGGACAGCAAGGCCACCCTCAAAGCTGAGTTCGAGACCGAAGCGGCGGGCTGGGCTGAGGCGAAGCAAGCGCTGAGCGAGGGTTACGGCTGGATCGAGGATCTGATCGACGGTAAGACGCCTTCCTCACTCCTTGCTCGCCCCTTGCCCTTTGATTCGTCTTCTGATTTGTGCTGCTTTTGTTTTTTGCGCAGACTACTTCCCCGTCTACTCTGTCATTGCCACCCAGACCATCGAGGCCCACTGCGAGGCACGTCGGCAGGCGGGGGTTGAGATCGCGCCGGACGCGAGCCGGACACCCGAGGAGCGGCTCTTAGCGATCGAAGCCCGGTTGCAGCCGGCACACCGCATGCTCCGCCGCCTCCAGCGCGCTGGGGCGCAGGTGCTGGCCGCCCTCTGGCCAGGCGAAACGATTCCCCGCACCCCGAGCCGGACTGCCGACTGGCTGGAGGTGGCAGTCGGCCGCTTTGAGGACTGGAAGGCCTCCACTACTCGATCTGGTGCCAGGCGGGCGCTGGAGTTCGTCCGGGCCTGGTACCCCGGGCTGAACTTGGAACAGCCGAGGACTTGGCGGGCGGAGGCTGATGAAGAGCTGGTGGAGGTGCGGACGGCTATCATCCAGCGTGCTTCGACTCTTGCCGAGTTTACCGACACCAGCGTCTTCGCTCCTGCGGTGGACGACAACGGCGTCGCCCAGCCGGAGGAGTGGTTCGGGCTGAACCCGGCGGAGGGTGAAGACTCGGCGGAGGAGGTCGCCTCCAGCGATGAAGGTGAAGACGAAGAAGGGGAGGAAAGTGAGGACGCCGAGCCAGCCGGTGAAGCAACCAGCCAGCCTCAGCATGACCGTGCCTCCAGCAACGATGCTCGTGCTGGCGCGCCCTCTGCGGGAGGCGGTGATCATGCCGAGGTTCACCAGCCGGCCACTCCTCCAACCAGTGCTGCTGTCTCCACCGACCTGCCCGATTCGCCAGTCGTTCCCTTGGCTTGATCTGCCGTCCTTACTTTTCCTGCTCGTTACTCTTTGAACAATTTTTATTAAGCTTGCGTAGTTCCACCCACTGGGGGTGTATTCAAACTATGTTGAATGTTGGCCTTTTCAAGGCCTTTTGTGTAAATACAATCATGCATGTGTTTGGCTTTCATTCTCGTATGCATTTTATCCTTAGGCTGTTTCCTTTGCCGCCTTCCCCTGATTGCTGCCTTCCCAGCCGGCAGCTGCTCTGCAGTCTATGGCTAACGAAGGACCCGGCTATCTTTTTGGGGAAGGCAAGTACTCAAGCTTTCTTAGATTGTGGCGAAGTGAATGGAAGCCGGCCGGCCGGCTACTCTTGTAGTCGGTCGGTGGTAGGAAAAAGTCGGCTTTTGTTATATTGGTCCGTTAGTCCCAAGCCGCTTTTCATGTGGGCGTCCTTTCCTGCCTTTGGCTCTTGCCAGCTGGACAGCCGATTCTTCGAACTGCGACTTTTGGCAAGAGAGGGCTTTGGCGCCGGCACACTACTTGTCTGACCACGGGTAGGACTTCTAATATAACTCAAGGCGGCCAGTCCGCGGGCCGACTAGTCGAACCCGGTGCCGGACGGGAGAAGTGAATGTAATGACATAATCATAAGCATGATACTCTTCATTCATAGATGAAAGATGGCAGTCCCCGAGTTCTCCTCGGGGGGCATATTGTCTCGTACTTAGTACAAAAGTTAGCGTGATACATACTGCATTTAAGCTGTAAAATCTTCGGAGTAGGTTGACGTTCCATGGTCGTTCCGACTCCTTGCCGCAGTCGTCTCTCTTTCGTGCCTTCGGCTTCTGTGCGTCGATCAGGTAGTAGGAGTCATTTCCTAGCGCTCTGCTGATGACGAAGGGGCCTTCCCAAGGGGCCGAGAGCTTGTGCTGGCCGGCTGTTCGTTGTATCAGCCAGAGCACAAGGTCGCCCTCTTGGAAGGATCTTGGCTTGACCTTCCGGCTGTGGTAGCGATGCAGACCCTGCTGGTAGATGGCGGACCGGCTGAGGGCTAACGGCCGGCTTTCTTCCAGCAGGTCGACGCCGTCTTCTCGTGCTTCCCTGGCCTCCGCCTCCCTGTACATGGTCACCCGAGGCGAGTCGAACTCGATGTCGGTTGGGATGACCACCTCGGCACCGTATACGAGGAAGAAAGGAGTGAAGCCGGTTGACCTATTTGGGGTAGTGCGCAGACTCTAGAGGACGGCCGGCAGCTCATCAAGCCAGCAGCCGGCCGAACGCTCCAGTGGCACGACCAGTCGGGGCTTGATGCCGGAAAGGATGAGGCCTTTGGCTCGCTTGACTTGGCCGTTTGACTACGGGTGGGCAACGGACGCTAAGTCCAGTCGGATGCCCTGCGTCACGCAGAAACGTGCCAATGCTCCCTTGGCAAAATTGGTGCCGTTGTCGGTGATGATGCTGTGCGGCACGCCGTACCGAGTTGTTATATCTGCGATGAATGTCACGGTAGTCGGCCCATTCAGCTTCCTGATCGGCTTTGCTTCGATCCATTTGGTGAACTTGTCCACAGCGACAAGCAGATGTGTCATGCCGCCGCACGCCGTCTTGAATGGGCCCACCATGTCCAGACCCCAAACGGCAAAGGGCCAAGTGAGGGGAATGGTCTTGAGTGCCGAAGCCGGCAAGTGTTGCTTGGAGCTGAAGACTTGGCACCCTTTGCAATGTTTGACTAATTCCTTGGCGTCGTCCAAAGCAGTCGGCCAAAAGAATCCATGGCGGAAAGCCTTGGCGACTAGTGATCTTGAGGCCGCATGGTGGCCGCATTCACCTTGGTGGATGTCTCTGAGGATTGCTTTGCCCTTCTCTTGATCAACACATCGCTGGAAGACTCCAGTGACGCTGCGCCTGACGAGCTCTCTGTTGACGATTGTGTATGCTCTGGCTCGGCGTTGGACTTGTCTTGCCTCTGTCTCATCAGCCGGCAGTTCTTGGTTTGTCAGGAAGTTGAGGATGGGCTAGGCCCATGATGGAGCTGTGACTTCTTCTATTGCCAACATGACTACTGCGACCAGGGTGGGCGGGCTGGGTTGTGAAATGCTGGAGTCGGCCGCCGCCTGTGGTGCTGGTGCAGTCCCCGGGCCGACTACCGCAGTCCCCGAGCCGGGTTCAGAAGTCCCCGGGTTGGGTGCGACTACGGAAGTCCCCGAGCTGCCTACTGAAGTCCCCGCGCCGCCTATCGGAGTCCCCGGGCCGCCTGCTTGGCTCTTCAAGCCGGATCCGGCTGCATCGGGGCTCGGCGGCACAAAAATGGAATCGGACTTCGGAGACGGCTTGATAGACGGCTTGAGGAGGCGTTGCAGAGAGACGCCGGTTGGTATTGCCTGCCGAGTGGAGCCTATTCGAGCCAGGGCATCTGCTGGCTCATTGTCGGCTCGTGGTACGTGGAGGAACTCGCATCCTTCAAAGTACCCGTTGATCTACTGAACGAAGAAGCGGTAGCTTGCCATATTTGCGTCCTTGGCGTCCCAGTCGCCGGATGACTGCTGGACTACCAAGTCTGAGTCACCGTAACACAGGATCCGGCGTATGCCGAGCTCTTTCGCAAGCCGGAGCCCGTGTACAACGCCTCATACTCGGCCACGTTGTTGGAGGCGGCAAAGTGAATTTACAGTGTGTATCTGAGCTTGTCGCCTTTGGGGGAGGTGAGGATGACGCCGGCTCCCAAGCCGGTGCGCATCTTGGACCCGTCGAAGTGCAGGCGCCAGTGAGTGAAGTCAGGAGCCGGCGACAGGTACTGGGTCTCGGCCCAGTCGACGAGGAAGTCGGCCAATGCTTGGGACTTGATGGCGGTGCGGGGCTGGTAGAAGATCGTGTAAGGGGCCAGCTTGATGGCCCATTTCGCCACCCGGCCGGATGCATCCCAGCTGCCCATGATCTCGGCAAGCGGGGCGGTGCATACAACCGTGATGGGGTGCTCTTGGAAGTAGGGCTTCATCTTCTTGGCGGCAAAGTACATGTCGTAGCACATCTTCTGGTAGTGCGGGTAGTTCTGCTTCGAGGTAGACGGCACCTCACTCAAATAGTACACCGGCCTCTGGACCGGCTGGGCACGGCCCTCCTCTGGGCGATGGACTACGACGACGGTGCTGACCACCCGGCTGGTTGCAGCAATGTAAAGGAGCATGGGCTCTTTCTCAGTCGGCGCCGCCAGGATAGGCGGCGTGGTCAGCATCTTCTTCAACTCGTGAAAAGCTTGGTCCGCTTGGTCGTTCCACTCGAAGTGAGTGGTCTTCTTCATGAGGCGGTAGAGGGGGAGAGCCTTCTCTCCGAGCCGGCTGATGAAGCGGTTCAGGGAAGCCAAGCATCCGATGAACTTTTGGACGTCTCGAAGTTTTGTTGGAATCGCCATTCTCTCAATGGCCTTGATCTTCACTGGGTTGCATTCGATGCCGCGTTCGGAGACCAGGAAGCCTAGAAGCTGGCCGGCTGGCACGCCGAACACGCATTTCTCAGGGTTGAGCTTGATCCAGAATCGGCGCAGGTTCTCGAATGTTTCCTTGAGGTCTTCCAGCAAGGTACTGCGCTTCTCCGTCTTCACCACAATGTCGTCCACGTAGACGTGGGCGTTTCTGCTGAGCTGCTTGAGGAGGCACTTCTGCATGCAACGCTGAAAAGTGGCACCGGCATTTCTCAAGCCGAATGTCATAGTCAGGTAGCAGAAAGCTCCGAAGGGCGTGATGAAGGCGGTCTTCAGGCGGTCGGCCGGGTCCAACTTTATCTGGTGGTATCCGGAGTAAGCATCCAAGAAACTCAGTATCTCGCATCCGGCTGTGGAGTCTATCACTTGATCTATCCTTGGCAAGGCGAAGGGATCTTTGGGGCAGGCCTTGTTGAGGCTCGTGTAGTCTATACACATGCGCCATTTGTTGTTCTTCTTCAGCACGAGGACCGGGTTGGCAAGCCACTCCGGAAAGAAAACCTCCATAATGAAGCCAGTGGCCAGAAGCCGGGCTATCTCTTCTCCTACGATCCTTCTCTTTTCCTCCATCAGTCGGCGGAGGGGTTGTTTGACTGGTTTTGCACCTTCTCGGACGTGTAGTTTGTGCTCGGCGAAATACTTCGGAACACCCGGCATGTCCTTGGGGGACCATGCAAAGATGTCCCGATTCTCACGGAGGAAATCGGCGAGCTTGCCTTCCTATTTGCTGCTTAGGTTTGCCCCAATGACGGCAAACCTTTCCAGGTGCTCGGGGTCAAGAGGTATCTTCTTTGTTTCCTTGGCCGGCTGGAAGGAACCTTGGGCATCACATTCTTTGGGATCGGGGGATAGGGCCGGCTGCTTGCCGGCCATGGCCACGACCCGGTCCAACATCTTCTTCTCTTCAGCAACACAAGGGACTCGGCTAGCCGGCTGCTGGCTGCTGCGCACTCAGAGGATTTCTTGTAATCGCCGGCTATGGTAATGATGCCCTTGGTGCTCGGCATCTTCATCTTGAGAATAGTGGGGAATAGCCATGAACTTGGCCAAGGCAGGACGGCCAAGCAGTGCATGGTAAGAGCTCTCCAGGTCTACCACTTCAAACCAGATGGCCTCCCTGCGGAAATGATCCTTGTCCCCAAAGAGGACATCAATCTTGATCTTGCCAATGGGGGCGCAGGACAGGCCGGTTACGATACCGTGGAACACAGTCCGGGTAGGCATGAGCTGCTTCATCTTGACGTTGAGCTTCTTCAGGGTGTCAAGGTACAGGATGTTGATGCTGCTCCCGCCGTCTATTAGCACGCGGGAGAAACGGGCGGCGCGTCTGTCCGTTGCAAGGGTGGCATCCAAAACCAGTGCATAAGAGCCGGGAGATGGCATCACCTCTGGGTGGTCGGGCCGGTCTAGTTGATAGGCTTTTCCGACCAGTGCATGTGCTCGGAGGGGTTGGCGGCAACCGCGTTGACTTCCTAGTGCTCTCGGCGCCTGCTGCGCCGGTCTTCAGGCTGGCTCGTAAAGACGACATAGGCGGCATGCTCGTCGGGGAACTCGTCGTGCATAGCTCCGACTGCTGGTCGAGCGGCCGACTGCTGCGGAGTCGGAGGCGGCGGACCGGCAGGTGGAGGCGGCACGAGGCCACAAGCCCTTCGCCTTTGGAGATTCGGGTGAGCCAGTGGCACTTCCGGGTTGTGTGGTTGGATGGCTTCGCACCGCTGTGGAACTTGCATGGGGCGTCGAGAGTTTGCTCGTAGGAGAAGGCCGGCTGCCAAGCCGGCCTGCCGCCTTTCTGCTTCTTGGGAGTGGGCCGCCCTTCGGGCTGCTCGCCCTCGACCGTGGCCACCTGCCGACTGGTGGAAGGCGGCATGGGGCCCTTGCGTTTGTGGTCGTTTTGGTACGGGCGTCGGCCAGAGTCCCCAGCCGGCGTCTTGGGTGCCGGGTTGAGTACCTTCCCGGAAGCGTCAACCCGAAGTTCGGTCTTCATTGAGGAGTCGGTGGTGGCGTACTTGTCCGCTATGACCAGAAGCTCGTCGAGGGTAGTCGGCTCGTCGCAGAGGAGCTTGTGCTTGAGGATGGTGACCTCTCGGCACCCGGCTGTGAAGTATTCTATGGCTTGCACCTCGTGCACTCCTTCGCAAGAGTTGCGGAGCTCGGCCCAATGCGTGAGGTAGTCGCGAGTGGACTCGGCGGGGCCTTGCACGCACAAGGAGAGCTGTCTGGGCTTGGGAGCCCGCTTGTAGGTGCTGGTGAAGTTGCGGACGAAGGCTTCTGTGAAATCTAGCCAGCTGTTGACTGTAAGTGCATCTAGTGCCCCTTAGTGATTTTGGTGTATTGAAGACCTATAGGTTAAGTATCTAATGCGTTTATGAGTGTACACAGATCTATAAGTCTATGAGGAGTTTGATATTTACAGAGAAAGTCGACCCCTAAAAATGAAGTTCTTCGACTGAAGACTTTGATATACTGAAGACTTTCTTAAGACTTTGAAAGTGAAGAAATTGGTGTGACCTTGAAGACTTAGTATTCATTCGAGGAACATGAAGCGTGAAGACTTTTGTTTTCGTAGTTTCATTTTCTCTTTCTTGAGTCATAGGAAAAAACACCGTACTGTTAAAGGGGGTCGAGGAAATACTAAGGAGAAAATTTCCATGTGATGCTCAACTCAAATCCTACACCTACCAATCCCTTCAAGTGAAGCCATTGGAAATCTCATACAGTTCAGTCAATTTCTTCAGTGACAGAGACGCAGTTCTTCTGGTCACTGAGGACTTTGCTCTAACTGAGGAGTTAGGAATTCGCCAGTGCGAATTACCTACACAGTGAGGAACATGAGAGCCCTGAGGAATTTGTACCTCAAATTTCCGACCGTTGCTGTGCTGCGCGACAGCTGTCCGAAAATATCTTGTCCACCTAACGGTCATATCATTGAAGGGCATTTATGTCTTATCATGCCGGGCTGCTCCCTAGGCTATAAATAGCCGCCCCCTACAACCACTAGCTGGTTGGCTGCTCTGCGAGAACTTGACACTTGTCATTTGAGAGCAACCCATCCTCCGAGGACTTTGAGCGAAAATCATCAAGTGAGGAAAATCCAAACCCCAAACCCAAAACACCTACAAACCCAAAGTGATTGAGCATCACTGAAGAGATTGATCCTGCGTGGATCTGACACTTGTTACCTTTGAAGACTGTGCTTCTTCCAGACGGTTAGGCGTCAAGGTCTAGAGCATCCAAGAGGAATTGTGGATCGCCGAGTGACCAAGTCTGTGAAGGTTTGGAAGTCACCTGAAGACTTATCACGAGTGATTGGGCGAGGACTATGTGTTCTTAGCTCAAGGAGAATACGGTGAGGACTGTGTGTCTGGGACTGGGTGTCCTCGAGTTTAAATACTCAACCGCTCCAACCAGATGTACAACTGAGACAGCAGTTGGAACTGGTCTACCAAATCATTGTCTTCACCAAGCTTACTGGTTCTATTTCCTCAACTCTTTCATTTCCTCAGTAGTGTGCTGTTTGTTTATCATATCTGTGTTTGAAGACTTTGACTGAAGACTTTCTCAATTTCCTCAGTTCAATTTCTTCAGTCTGTTTGTCTTCATCTTGTGTTATCCTGCTTTCTGTACTCTGTGTTTGTCTTCATTTCATCATGATGACTATGCTTGAATTCTGTTATGTTTTCATCTGAGTACTTATTCCACTGCTAGTAGTTCTTCGCTAAGGAATTTCCTCACTAGCAAATTCCTCAGTGAAGAATTTCATAAAAATCGCCTATTCACCCCCCCTAGTCGATATAACGCACTTGCAATTGGTATCAGAGCAAGGTACTCCCTTGTTCTGTGTGATTTTGGTTTAACCGCCTGGAGTTTTAGTTATGTCGACCGCAGGTATGATCAAGGTCTCTGCTGGGTGTCCTACCTTCGATGGGACGGACTACCCCTACTGGAAGAATAAGACGTGAATGCATCTTGAGGCAATTGATAACGATCTCTGGTACGTTGTGGAAAATGGTGTTCCCTCCGTCACTCCCTCACTGAACGCTACCGATGTGAAGAGATTCAAGCAACTCGACTCCCAAGCGAAGAATATCATATGTGGCCATCTGAGTAAGGGTCAGTATGGTAGAGTGAGTGCTTTGGAAACTGCAAAGCTTATCTGGGATAGGCTATCCAAGGTCAATGAAGGAGTTTCAACTCAGCGTGACTCAAGAGTTGATGTTCTTCGTAATCTCTTCAATCGCTTCAAAAGACTCGACAATGAAAATGTGCAACAAACCTTCGATCGCCTCACTGACATCTCAAATGAGCTTCAAGCACTTGGTGCCACTGACATTACCGACCATGAGGTGGTGAAGAAATTGCTGAGATCGCTTGATTCCTCATTTGACACTCTGGCACTGATGATACAAGAGCGTGGTGATTACAAGTCACTTGACCCCGCTGATATTCTCGAGAGGCTAAACACTCATGAGTTCCAGCTTGCTGAGAAGAGAGATCTCTACGGTACAAGCTATAGCAGATCACGTGCACTGAAGGCCAAGGTAGTATCTGAGTCCGAAGATGAAGACTCTGGTAGCAGCCTTGGTGATCCTGAAGAACTGAGTCGTGATCTAGCACTGCTTGTGAAGAAATTCCAGAAGTTCTCAAGACATGGTCGCTTTGGAAAACCCTCAAGGAGCAATGATTCCTCATCCAGTGACTATAAGAAGAGTCTTTGTCACAAGTGCAAGAAACCAGGACATTACATCCAAGACTATCCTCAGTGGGAAAAGGAATCAAAGAAGAAGAAATACAAGGATTACAGTTCTGATGATGCGAAGAAAAAGAAGAAGTCCTCAAAATCTTCATCATCAAAATCCTCAAAGTCTTCGTCTCACAAGAAGAGCAGCTCCAAGAAGGGTCGGGCATTCATTGGCAAGGAAATGGACTCTGAGGCTGAATCTGAAGAAAATGAGGAAGAGGAACAATCTAAAGATTCTGAGTCTGGTGTGGCAAGCCTAGCCCTCGCTACTGCATTCGTCAGCAAATCCATCTTCAACACTGAAGAAAGTGAACTCACCAACAAGGCTGATGAAAGCAGTGATGACTACGCTCCCACCTATTGCTTCATGGCAAAGGGTGCCAAGGTACTCAAATACGCCTCCTCTGAATCTAGCGATGACGAATCTGATGAAAAACTTAAGCCTAGCTACTCTAAACTTGCTAAGATTGCTGTGCAACAACAAAAGGCTTTTGAAAAGGTTCAAATCATGATAGACAAAAGTGATGATATGTTGGGTGAAGAATTGGATCGCACTAAGGCCTTAACTGAAAATCTTCATAGACTTCAGACCAGGTTTGACAACCTTCAAAATCATCATAACACTCTCTTATCTGACCATAAGAAGCTTTCTTATCAATATCTTCAAAAGAAGCAAGATCTTGAGAAGCTAAGAGAGAGTTATGAAGATCTTCAGAAGGAGCGCGATTCATTACTTTCTCAACAAATCAGCGCTGCTCAGGAAGAATTTATTCCTCCATGTTTAAAATGCGTTGAACGAGAATCTGCTAATTCCTCACCTGAATGTTCAAATGCTTCAAATGTTACAAATTCTTCACCTGCCTCTGCTATCACTAATTCCTCATCTGAGGACATTGCTAGTATTACTGACGATGCAGGACTGAAGGAATTGTACATAACAGGCATGTACAAAAGCCTCAAAGGGCATCAGACTCTTTGTGATGTGCTTAAAAAGAAGATCCTCAACAGGAACCCTAGGAAAGAGGGTATTGCCTTTGAGAGGAAACTCAATGCTGATGGTACATATTGGAAGCCTGAGCAGTACCCCAAAACCTCATGGGTTGCTGCAAAGGGACCTCCAGTTGATCCATCTAATTTATCTGGCTATACATGTGAATCTTCTCATTCTTCTGATGAGTCTTTTGACTCCAACTATAAACTGTTCAAAAATCAGAATGGTGAAGTATTTGCTAGATATGTTGGCACTAACTGCAGGAACGGTTCTCCTGTGAAGAAAATTTGGGTTCCCAAAAGGCGCCTTGAAAGTCTTCAGGTGAATGTCCTCATGACACCACCTGTGAGGAAAAGGAACCTCAGATCAAATTCTTCATATGGACCAAATTCTTCATATGAGCATTATTCTTCATATGGATCCAAGTCCTCATACGGACCAAATTCCTCAAGGGGATCAAATTCCTCACATGGATCAAAGTCCTCATATGAACATCATCGTGCTAACAACTCTGTTTCACAGGGAAGAGCCAAGGACTATGAATATGAGCATTATTCTTCAAATTATTATGTTCATAAGTCCTCGAAGAATTTCTCTGCTTATGCATATGCTTACCCTAACCCCTCTTATGTGAAACGAAATGGTTTGGCTGCTTTGCCACCATTCTCATATGGAGCTCGCAGAGTGATGAACTCTTTGCCACCCCTTCAGATGTGGGTGGTGAAGAAAAGGAACTAATCCCTTCTGCAGGTTCAGGTCTCCAGACGTGAAATAACGTGTGAAGAATTTGCTGGGGACCTGACAAAAAGTGCTTGAAAGGACGCAGGCTAACCATGATGAAATGAACTTTCATTTCACACGTCCTCCCTCTGTTTTATCTATCTACTACTTGATGAAATTGATCTGATGAATTGTGATATCATATTCTTCACTGCTGAAGTATATGAGGTCGTAAGTTGCACTAATTCATCTGCAGGATGATCAACCCAAAGCCACTGAATGGGTACTTGATAGTGGATGTACAAATCACATGACTGGTGACAAGAATCTGTTAATGGATGCTCCCTTGTCAGCGTCACACATGAATCATATCATCTTCGCTGATAAAAGCAAAAGTCAGGTATTGGGTCTTGTAAGGTTGCTATCACAAAGGATCGACACATGGACAAAGTCATGCTTGTTGAGTCCTTAGGATATAATCTTATGTCTGTCTCAATGGTTTCTGATCTTGATATGGTTGTTGTCTTTGGCAAGTATCGTTGTGTTGTGATTATGGAAGCTGACAATTCCAAAGTCTTCGAAGGCTTTAGGAGAGGAGACTTGTATATTGTTGATTTCTCTGCAGATTCACAACCAGCTGTGTGCCTACTTGCAAAAGCTTCAGAAGGATGGCTATGGCATCGACGACTTGGTCATGCAGGCATGAGGAATTTGAACACGTTTGCGAAGAAGAAACATGTCATTGGCATTGAGAATGTCAAATTCCTCAAGGATCACTTGTGCGGTGCCTGTGAAGCTGGAAAGATGACAAAGGCCAAGCATCCAGCGAAGACTATCATGACCACTACTCGTCCATTTGAATTGCTTCACATGGATCTCTTCGGTCCTAACCATTATTCCTCTGTTTCGAATGAAGCATCTCAATATGGCTTTGTTATTGTTGATGATTACTCTCGTTACACATGGGTACACCTTGTCTCTTACAAAACTGAAGTGCAGGAAGTCTTCAAACGATTTTCCTCGAGGGCTTCAACCAACTTTGGTGTGAAGATTAAGCACATCAGAAGTGACAACGGCACTGAGTTCAAGAATTCGGGTCTCGATGACTACCTTGATGAACTTGGTATTACTTGTGAGTTATCTGCTCCTTATACTCCTCAACAGAATGGCGTCGTGGAGCGCAAGAACAGGACTCTTGCTGAGATGGCTCGCACTATGCTCGATGAGTACAAAACCCCTCGTCGTTTCTGGGTTGATGCAATTGATACTGCGTGCCATATCATCAACAGAGTAAATCTTCACAAATTCTTCAAGAAGACTGCATATGAACTCCTCACTGACAAGAAACCTAATGTAAGTTATTTCAAAGTCTTCGGTGCTAAATGCTGGATTAGAGATCCTCATCACAACTCTAAATTTGCACCGAAAGCACATGAAGGTTTTATGCTTGGTTACGGAAAGGACTCGCACACCTAAAGAGTCTTCAACAATGTTCTTCACAAGATTGTTGAAACTGTAGATGTGCGGTTCGATGAAACTAATGGCTCGCAAAGAGAGCACCTACCTTCTGTGTTAGATGAACCTGCACCTGAGGATTCAATCAAGCACAAGGCTACTGAAAATGTCATTCCTACTGAAGAATTTGCTGAAGAATTCATTCCAGAACGTGAAGAACGTCGAGCTGATGCACCTGAAGAAAATGCTGAGGAAATTGATGGTGAAGAAAATGATCAAATTCCTCAACGACAACCAGCTCACCCTCGCGTTGCAAAAGAAGTGCAAGTGGAGAAGATCATCGATGACATTAGAGCACCAGGTCCTCTCACACGCTCAAAAGCTTCACATCTATCTAACTTTTGTGGGCACTTTGCTTTTGTCTCTATCACAGAGCCCACTAAGGTAGATGAAGCATTTCTGGAGCCTGAGTGGATTCAGGCCATGCAAGAAGAATTACATCAGTTCAAGCTCAACAACGTATGGGAACTAGTCAATCGTCCCGATCCTCGCAAGCATAACATCATTGGCACAAGGTGGATCTACCGCAACAAGCAAGATGAAAATGGTGTTGTGGTGAGAAATAAGGCACGACTAGTAGCTCAAGGTTACACACAGGTTGAAGGAATTGATTTCGATGAAACTTTTGCACCTGTTGCTAGACTTGAGGCTATTTGCATATTGCTTGCTTATGCTAACCATCATGATATCATCTTACACCAAATGGATGTGAAAAGTGCATTCCTTAATGGTAAGCTTGAGGAAGAAGTATATGTTGCTCAACCACCAGGTTTTGAAGATCCAAAGCATCCTGACAAAGTCTTCAGACTTAGCAAGGCCCTCTATGGCCTCAAGCAGGCCCCACAGGCGTGGTATGATACACTGAAGAAATTCTTCATGAAGAAAGGCTTCACACCCGGTTCACTCGATCCTACTCTCTTTACTAAATCTTATGATGGTGAACTGTTTGTGTGCCAAATATATCTTGATGATATTATCTTTGGATGTACTGACCAACGTTATAGTGATGAATTTGCCTATATGATGAGAGAAGAATATCAGATGTCTATGATGGGAGAGTTGAAATTCTTCTTAGGTCTTCAAATTCGTCAACAGCGCAATGGCATATTCATATCTCAGGAGAAATACCTCAAGGATGTCCTGAAGAAATTTGGCATGCAAGATTGCAAAGGCATCAAAATTCCTATGCCCACAAATGGTCAACTATGCACTGATGAAAATGGTACTGACTTCGACCATAAGGTATACCGCTCCATGATTGGTTCTTTATTGTACTTATGTGCATCTAGGCTAGATATAATGCTTAGTGTTTGCATGTGTGCACGATTTCAAGCTGCACCGAAGGAATCACACCATAAGGCTGTGAAGCATATTCTTCGATATCTAGCTCACACACCAACACTAGGATTATGGTATCCCAAGGGCTCGGATTTTGATCTCATTGGATATTCAGATTCTGACTATGCTGGTGACCGCGTGGATCGCAAGTCAACCTCTGGTACTTGTCATTTCCTGGGACGATCCTTGGTCTGTTGGTCCTCGAAGAAACATAACTATGTATCACTGTCTACTGCTGAAGCTGAGTACATTGCTGCTGGTTCTTGCTGTGCTCAACTGCTATGGATGAAGCAAACGCTCAAGGACTATGGCATCAATGTGAAGAATGTGCCTCTCCTCTGTGACAATGAGAGTGCCATCAAGATTGCTCACAACCCAGTTCAGCACTCGAAGACAAAGCACATTCAAATTCGTCATCATTTTCTTCGTGATCATGTGTTGAAGGGCGACATTTCTATTAAGCATGTGAAGACTGAAGAACAGCTAGCCGATATCTTCACTAAGCCCTTGGATGAGAAGAGATTTTGCAAGTTGCGGTGTGAGCTAAATATCTTAGAATCTTCGAATGTACTTTGAAAAGGCACTCATCCTAACACTTATGCAAAATTGATGACTTAGATGTGCAACACATGAAGAAACGTTTTTCTTCAATCAATGAAGAATAACACTCTAAGTGTGAAGAAATTAATGAAGAATTTGATTCTCGGAACCCTACGACAATTGTACGCGGTGTCTGAAATCATCATTCTTACACGGTGGGTCACGCCACCACAAAAGTTGAAAATCTTCAATTTGAGTTTTTTCCTCAACTTTTGAAATTCTTCAGTTTTTTTTATTATTGTTCAAACTTTACAAAGTCTTCATTTGTGCCGTCGTTTTTCTTCATTGGCTATATATATATATATATGGTTTTATGTCCTCTACAGCATTCACTTATAGCTATTTCTTCAAGTTGGAACTTTTCTGCTAAGTGAATGTGATCGGACCCTTCCCCTCTATGCTACACTCAATCCAATCTATTCACAAATTCTTCATGTGAGTTCTATTTGAAACTCGTTCAAATTCTTCACTGTGTCCTTGTCAGCTGAAGAAATTGCGAACGGAAAGTTAAAACTAATCTTATCCAAACTTTCGGTTTTGCCGCTCAAACCGTTCCGCATCCCACGATGGATTATTTTGTCCACCCACGATCTTACACGATCTCAACCACACAGTACGTGGGTGACACATGTCGCAAGAAGGAGAACGGCCAGAGGCACATTCATCCCAAATCTTCGGACAAACAGTTTTTCACTGCGGCTATAAATACCTCCCTTCGCCATCCTCACTTCTTTTACCCCGCTCGATCTCACTCCCTCGCTCGAGCTCTCCAAACCCTAGCGTCGTCGCTACTCCATCATCGCCGGTGAGGAAAAGCTTCACTGCCTCGACCTCATCGCCGTCGTACTCGCGCCGACCGTGGAAATCTTCACCTCCGCCGCCGCCGTAGACGTCTTCCTCCGCCAAGTTAGGGTGTGGAAGATCTGCATCGACGAACTTCACTGTTCCAACTCCCAGTTCGTTGTGTTCTTCGTTCAGGGTAATTAAAAGCTAATTTTACTGCCCTCGTTGATTTGAAATTTTTCTACAAAATCTTCAAAGGTGTTTTATTCTTCAAATCCTCACACACAAAACACCCCACATGCTATCTGTTCTTGATTCATTTCCCTAAGCATATATAAAGCACTTAGTGAAATTCCTCAAGACGAATCTGGTCAAATTCCTCAACCTTGTTCTTTATGCAAAAACCTCTGAGAACGCATATGACCTCTTCAAATTCCTCGCAACTATACTCTGTTCACAGGTACACATGTCTGCTGCTGAATCATTAGGTTCTCATCAACTTAACTCATTTGCAGCGTTCCTCGAAGAAAAGTTGCATACTTCTTCAGAGAGTTTAATTGTTCAAATTGCTCATCTGAAGAAAATGGCTGAAGGTAAAAGGCCACAGAAAGGAGGAAAGAAGCCTGAGGTGATGACAGCTTTTGAAATACCTGAGGATATCTATGATGAGTACCGCATGCCTGATGAAGCTAAGTTTGGCAAAGAAGATAAAAATCAGCGCAAGGTGCGAATCCAGAGGATTGAAAGGAGATGGGCACGTGAATGGAGGGAGTACAGATATGTTACTCCAAAATACATGAAGAAATTCGCTGTAAACCCTCCATGCCAAAGACCTCCATTGGCACCTGGCCAAGTGGCTGATCCCACCAGCATCAAGCGTGGTGAGGAATTTCCTAAAGAATGGGCCAAGCGCCAAGCTAAACTGGCAAGGCAAGCCAGAGAAGCAGTGAGGAAATTCAATGAAGACTCTGCTGCTGCTGTTGCTACTGCCACTGAGGCCTTGGTCAAGCCGAAGAAAGAAATGCTAAAGAAGCCCGCTCACAAGCTAAGTGCTTCATCTTCAATGCCCTCACGGCCAAGTTCCTCAGCTGCGCCCTCACGGCCAGAATCTTCAAAATCCTCAAAGCAAATTCCTCATGCTGCTCCTGCTCCACCAAAGTCCTCAGCTGTCCCGACAAAGTCCTCAGCACCTGTGCATCTGGCCTCGTGCCAAAGGACGACTGGCATCTCTATTGCCTCTGGTGTCTCAGCTAGTTCTTCAGCTGCACCAAATTCCTTAGCAAGACCCTCACTGCTGAAGAAAAAGGCTACTGCTGGACGCGTCACTCGCACAAGTCCTCAGAAGAAGCAGGTAGTCTTCACTGTGCCATCTGATGATGATGAAGCTGATGAAGAAGAACTTACTGAAATCATCAGGGACCGACAAGAACGGGCTGCTAAAGCCAAAGGCACACCTGTGCCCCTGCTATTGGATCCAAAGGCGATCCTAGATTATATTGATCTCTGGCATAAGGATCCTCACACACCTATGCCTGATTTCAAGCTGACACCTGGTCAAAGTCACATGCTGACTCACTTCATCCAAGAGGAGAAGTGGAAATATGATAAGGCCAGAGAGATCAAGAAATCACAGTACCGCAAAGAGAAGCTACTGAAGAAAAATGTTCTCAAAATGAAGCCTGAGGAACTTGTCAAGATGCAGGCTGAGATCAAAGCCCTCAGCGGCAAATTTGACTCCTACTATGCTGATTGGCAAGGAGCCAAGGTCAGATTTGTAAGGCTGACTGATACCTTCACCAAGGGTGCAGCCTCAACGCCACAATTTCCTCAAGCTGAAGCATCTGTTCAGCAAACTGAAGAACATGCCAGCACCGCTGATGAAGTTCAGGCTGCTGAAGAAAATGCTAGTTCCAAGGCTGATGACTCTGCTCCAGCCGTTGATGAAATTGCCAGGGCATCCACTAGTGGTGCGCCTGAAGAAATTGAAGAAACCAGGGCAACTGCATCAGTTGCGCCTGAGGAAAATCAAACAGATTCCTCAGCTCCACCTGCGCCTACGCCAACTCCAATTCTTCCATCTGCATTGGATGTGAGGAAAACAAAGGCTGCAGAACGAGCTGCTGTGAAGAAAAGGAAGGCATCCAATGCTTCAGAATCTTCAGCTCCCAAGAAGATGAAGCCGATGACAAGCTCTTTTGCAAATCCCATTGATGCCATTCCTATCTCCTCCGTGCCATCAAAGGGCCTTGTTCCTTTTGGTGAAGATTATGAGATCCCTAGTGGATCAGATGAAGAAACTCAATCTGCTGCTTCGTCAGAGCAGATTGATGAAGAAATTGAAGCGGATGCAATCCCTTCAACCCCAATGGTCTCATCACCAATGCCTCAGTTTGATGCAGAAGAGGCTGGTGTTGAAGAACTTGATGAAGATGTGGATATGGGAAGCACCACTCCAGTGATGAATGACGACTTTTGGGAAAGTCAGCATCCCAATTCCCCACTCTTCACTCCCCTGCAGCAAATTCCTCACTCCCCTTCACCAACAGTACAATTGGGCTCTGAAGAAATTCATCCCACTGCATCTGTGAATGAAGAAATTCCAGCCACTAGCGCTGAAGAAACTGCTGCTGATACAGACAAGGTGACTGCACCTGAGGAAAATCCTGAAATTCCTCAGCCTGAAGAACCTGAGATCGTGATTCCTGAGGTCGTGATGCAACTCACTGACACTCCTCTGCCAAGGCCAAAGGATCCATTCTCACGAAAACAAAAATTCAAGGCTGAAGACTTCTATGGCGAGCACGTGTTCTTCACTGAATACAATCCATATGACTCTGCTCGCATAAGGAAGAGGCGTTTCTGGACTGCGAGCCAAGAAAATTTCTATTCCTCAGTGCTTTACAGCAAAGACAAAGTCTTCGACCATGCTCATATTCCTCATGTGGATATGGAGTATTTGCCGTGCTTCACGCCAGTGCTTAGTGTTCTTCACGACGCTGGGCTGCTCAACTTCTGCACAGATATATGCGATTGGAATGAAGAGCTTATTCTTCAATTCTATGCAACGTTGCACATCACCGGCAACTCTGAAGATATCAATTCATGGGTTTTGGACTGGATGACTGACAACACCCACCATACGGCCCCTGCATCTGAATTGCTTCGGGTCCTTCCTCTGAGTCCACCCACTGAAGATGCTCGCTATGTGTACAACGAACCTGAGCTTTCAAATCATTATATGCAAGTGCTGATGAAGCCTTTGAAGCCAGGGCAGGCTCCTAGAACCAATTTCCTCGTCAAGGAATTGCTGTATGTGCCAAGGACTGTCTATCGCATTCTGACGAAGACAATGAGTCCCATCAAAGGCCACGACTCGTCTGATGAAGAAGTCGTTGGCATCATGAAGAATCTGCTTTTCAACATCATCCATGGTGTTCCCGTCAACTTCCATGATTTCTTCATGAGGACTCTGGCCAACATTGGTATGTCACCATTTGAGTTGAAGCCTTATGCACCTTGGATAATGAAATTCATCAGGATAAGGTCTTCACTCAACTACAAAGCTGAAACGCTCAACCACTGCAGCTACTTGCCTCCCGTTGAAGTCCTCAAACGGACATTTTCCTCAGCTGAAGAAAAAGGCAAGGCC
Source organism: Aegilops umbellulata (assembly GCA_032464435.1). Lineage (NCBI taxonomy): Eukaryota > Viridiplantae > Streptophyta > Magnoliopsida > Poales > Poaceae > Aegilops > Aegilops umbellulata. The sequence goes on along the minus strand of CP136060.1, from coordinate 640,936,857 downwards.
ACTGCTGTGATAGATGAAGGCATTCGTCCATTGGATGGCCAATTTCGCAAAGCTGCATCTTACTCCACCAATGATGACTCTGCCACACATGACTCTGCTGCTAACACTGCCAAGCCAAATCCTCAAGCCACAGCACCCAGGGTGATGACTGATCGTGAGTTACTCCTCAGTCTTCATCAAAAGGTTGATCGCAATCACAAATGGGTCAAGCGTTAGTTTGGTTCTATTCTTCACAACATGACTTCCACACACAATGCAGTGAAGAAAAACCACTACTACCTTCATGAAACCCTCAACCGCACCTGGGATGTTCTATCTCAAGTGTACAGTGCTGAAGACTTGGAGAAAATGGGTCTCAAAGAAGATTTTAACTGGTTTGCACCTCCTCCGAAGAAATACAAGAAGGTCAAGGTTCCTTCTTTGGTGGCCAGTTCATATTCTTCATCGCGTGCGACTGATGAAAATGAAGACTTGGATGACACTGCAGCAGGCCCTACTTCAACGACCGACCCCAACAACGCTGGCGCTCCTTCATCAACTTGAAAATCTTCAGGGGCGTTGGTCCTCAATTTCGATCCTTTTGGTCATTTGATGACAAAGGGGGAGAAATCTGAGTTAGTCTTCAAGCGGGTCTATAATAAGGGTTTATTCGTTTTTTTTAAGTTACAACTCTCGTTCTTCCGAAACTTTTATTGGATCGAGTTGTAATCTTAAGTCCGATGGTGCGTTGATACTTTTGTTGCACTTTGCTTTGATACCTTGATGCGCTATTCTGCATGCTTATTCCTCGTTAATATTATTGCACGCATGTTGAATTACATCAGGCACCATATTTCATCATGCATTTCAAATTCTTCATAATATATATCAAATGCGTGTATGAATTACAAGATATAGGGGGAGATCTCCATGATTCAACTCTTCAAGTGTGCATTGCTTCAAAAGCAAATTCCTCACTATGCACATCTTCAGGGGGAGTTCTTCTATATCTTGCAATCAAATTCCTCAATATCAGTTTTTACACTCCATATATTTATCCCCGTTGAAAACTTAAACTATGTTGTCATCAATCACCAAAAAGGGGGAGATTGTAAGTGCATCTAGTGCCCCTTAGTGATTTTGGTGTATTGAAGACTTATAGGTTAAGTATCTAATGCGTTTATGAGTGTACACAGATCTATAAGTCTATGAGGAGTTTGATATTTACAGAGAAAGTCGACCCCCAAAAATGAAGTTCTTCGACTGAAGACTTTGATATACTGAAGACTTTCTGAAGACTTTGAAAGTGAAGAAATTTTTGTGACCTTGAAGACTTGGTATTCATTCGAGGAACATGAAGCGTGAAGACTTTTGTTTTTGTAGTTTCATTTTCTCTTTCTTGAGTCATAGGAAACACCGTACTATTAAAGGGGGTCGAGGAAATACTAAGGAGAAAATTTCCATGTGATGCTCAACTCAAATCCTACACCTACCAATCCCTTCGAGTGAAGCCATTGGAAATCTCATACAGTTCAGTCAATTTCTTCAGTGACAGAGACGCAGTTCTACTGGTCACTAAGGACTTTGCTCTAACTGAGGAGTTAGGAATTCGCTAGTGCGAATTACCTACACAGTGAGGAACATGAGAGCCCTAAGGAATTTGTACCTCAAATTTCCGACCGTTGCTGTGTTGCGCGCCAGCTGTCCGAAAATATCTTGTCCACCTAACGGTCATATCATTGAAGGACATTTGTGTCTGATCATGTCGGGCTGCTCCCTAGGCTATAAATAGCCGCCCCCTACAACCACTAGCTGGTTGGCTGCTCTGCGAGAACTTGACACTTGTCATTTGAGAGCAACCCATCCTCCGAGGACTTTGAGCGAAAATCATCAAGTGAGGAAAATCCAAACCCCAAACCCAAAACACCTACAAACCCAAAGTGATTGAGCATCACTGAAGAGATTGATCCTGCGTGGATCAGACGCTTGTTACCTTTGAAGACTGTGCTTCTTCCAGACGGTTAGGCGTCAAGGTCTAGAGCATCCAAGAGGAATTGTGGATCGCCGAGTGACCAAGTCTATGAAGGTTTGGAAGTCACCTGAAGACTTACCACGAGTGATTGGGCGAGGACTGTGTGTTCTTAGCTCAAGGAGAATACGGTGAGGACTGTGTGTCCGGGACTGGGTGTTCTCGAGTTTAAATACTCAGCCGCTCCAACCAGATGTACAACTGAGACAGCAGTTGGAACTGGTCTACCAAATCATTGTCTTCACCAAGCTTACTGGTTCTATTTCCTCAACTCTTTCATTTCCTCAGTAGTGTGCTGTTTGTTTATCATATCTGTGTTTGAAGACTTTGACTGAAGACTTTCTCAATTTCCTCAGTTCAATTTCTTCAGTCTATTTGTCTTCATCTTGTGTTATCCTGTGTTTACGCTTTCTGTACTCTGTGTTTGTCTTCATTTCATCATGATGACTATGCTTGAATACTGTTATGTTTTCATCTGAGTACTTATTCCGCTGCTAGTAGTTCTTCGCTAAGGAATTTCCTCACTGGCAAATTCCTCAGTGAAGAATTTCATAAAAATCGCCTATTCACCCCCCTCTAGTCGATATAACGCACTTTTATTGACGCTGTATGGCTTGAGGCTGTTGAGCCAGGTCCGCGCCGTGCCTTGGAGCATGAGGGGCACGTACTTCACGGCAACGCGCCTGTTGCCGTTCGCGATGCGTACTGCGGTGGAGTAGTCGATCAACCAATCTTCCGGCTTCACAGAGCCGTTGTACTTGGGTGTGTCTCTTGGGAGCGAGAACCCTTTGGGGAAGGGCTCGTCGCGGATGCGGGGGCCGAAACAAGGCGGGCCGACAACATCTTCTTCTTCTAGCGCCAGGGATCGCGCTAGGCGGTCAATCCGATGGCGAGCGTCATTCTCGCCGACTCCTTCACGGCGACCTAGTCGGCCGCTGAGAGTCGGATGCGTGACAGGCGGCGGGGTGGGGTACCTTTCCCCACGAGGCGGAGGCGGGTTCCCCCGCCGCTCCACGGCTCGAGGGCGGCCTTCTGTGTCTCGCTCGATGGAGATCCGAGTTCGGCTTCGGCTGGCAGCCGGCTCTTTCTCGTGTCGCGCGCGGGTTTTACCCGCAGTCGGCGTCCGGGACGTCGCGCCATGCTCTCGGCGTGGTGGAGGGCTTTCCGCGCGGGCGTCGGCTTCGTGCCGCTGCGCGGCTGTATCGATTAGCTACTGGATGCGTTTGGTCATGTAGGGGAGCTCTTCGGCCCCCGGTCCATCCAGCTCGTCTATGGCCGCTTGGGCGGCGCGCAGGTTCTCGAGTGGGGTGGCATAGACTGGGCGGTCGACTCCAAGCATGTCGGCGATGGCAGCGCCGCGCTGTCTGACAACGCCGGTTCGGCTTGGCCCGCCAGGAGGTGGCGTGCCGAAGGCGGCGCGGTCGACTTCGCGCTGGTGGGCCTCGGTGAGGCGTCTCATGGAAGCTAGCTTCCGGCCCTCCGCGAGGAGGGCGAGGCGGCGAGCCTCCAGTGCTTTGCGTCGGCATCGGCCGGGAGGGGGACGGACAAGTCGTGGATCACCGCTTGCGGGGCGTCGTGGGCGTTCTCGCCAGAAGCGCCGCTGTGGCTGATGACCATCACCTCGGCGGTGGCACCGTCATAGCCATCGGCTCGGGGAAGCGGGTCGTCGTAGATCACGATGTTGGTGGGGAAGGCGTCGAGTGAGGCCGCGTCGTAATCGACAGGCATCGGATCGGTGGAGCCAACGGACTCCTAGTCCACAGCAGGCTCGCTGGAGACGTGGAGCTGGCCGAGGAGGTTGACGAGGTAGTCGGTGCCCGCGTTGTAGGCGGGCTCGTCGGAGATGAGGGCCTCGCCAAGTGGATCGGCGAGGTTGCTCGGTGCGCAGGCGTTGGTGATGCCTTGCAGCGCGTCATGGCAAGCGCCATCGGGCGTGCCGAGCTGGCTACGCTTGCTGGGGAGGAAGAGGGTTCCCGTCCAGAACAGGTCTCCGGACAACGGTGCACCTGGCCCCACGGTGGGCGCTAAATGTCGGGTGATAGGTGCGACATATGCCAACGGGTGGCTTATCATTGTGGGAGCCAGTAAGACGTCGCCGGTGCCTGGAAGCGGGATGAGGCGAAGACATGCACGCCGGCGAATCTTACCCAGCTTCGGGGCACTCCGTGGAGATAACACCCCTACTGCTGCTCTGCGGGGTCTCCGCATGATCACTCGATGAACAAGTAGCTACAAGATGCTCCTTGAGCTGTTTGGCAAGAGGAAGAAGAAGGGCAAGGCTAGCTCTACTCTTCTCTCTATGTGGGGTAAAACCTTGATGAGATCAACCCTTTGCATGGGTGCCCCGGGGGGTTTATATAGGCATACCCCCCGGGGGTACAACGGTAATCCGGTTGGGCGCGGGCCCTAGCCGTCAATGTCTACGCTTGCCGGCTTCTGCGCCGGCTGCTGGGGCCCGCCGGCTGGTGGGTCCCGCCGGCTGCTCGCTTCTTGGTCGACAGGCAGGCCCCACTGCAAAGGGCCCTATCGGTGGCTGGGTACTGTTGCCTCAATCCTGATGATGAGGGCTTTATCGAGGTAAGCATGGCTACCATGCCGCCGCCTGGCGGGCGATTGCTGTAGCCTCACGTCGTCTTGTCTCCTTAATGGAGCGCCTCCTTCGAGGGAGGGGGCAAGCCGGCTTGGGGAAGCCGGCCATGTCTTGGGCCGACTGGAGGAGGCCTGGCCGCCTTCGGGTGTCTCTCTGCCCGAAGGGGCCCACCGCCCGTGGGCCGCGCTGACAGCCCGCCATAGATGGCGCCATAGTCAACATGGCAACAGTGCTGCGCTGGATGGGTCAGGGCTACCCCATACGGCGCACTGTGCCAGGCGTGCTCCGGGTTTCGGGGGTGGCAGGCTTTATTGTAGCCACGCCCCGTCCCATCGCCGTTATGTGGATGCGGGCTTCGAGGGTACGATCTTGACCGCGTCATGGGAGTCGGCTTCTTGGAGTCGGCCTTCTCGTGGCCGGCTTCTCGGAGCCGGCCCTCCCGCGACTTTCTTCATGAGGGTTAAGGCCGGGCCGCCTTCCGATAGTCGGCCTGAGAGGCAGCCGGCAGGGGGAAGGCGGCCCCACATCTTGGATCCTTGGTAGCCGGATCATCTCGTAATTTTTTCTGAAGTGCCAGGGGGAGCCGGCTAGGCTACCCGTGGTCATTTACCCCGACACTCGGGTCCCCCACCACGGCTAGCGTCATGGGTCAGCAAAGGGTTAGATTGGGGGTTACCCAAAGACGTGCCTTTGTTGCAGGGCCGAAGCAGGGATCTCTTGGAAAGAGACCTCAACTTGGTCAAAGTGATGCAAGTTATGCTGATCCGCCGGACCTTGCCCGGCAAAAGTTGCTCCCTCTGCTTGTGGGAGTTTAATCCGGAGGGACCACGAGCTCTCCATCATTTTATGGGCGCAACGCCCGTGGAGATGTACAAATTGTTCTTCGGATCACAAGCAATGTGTCTGGATTTGACCGAGGTTGCAGGTTTAAGCTGCAATCGTCCGGATACTCAAGTAAGTAACCTTGTGCCCGGACTCGCTATCCATATAATTGTCATAAATTCGCCCCTAAAAGATCTGTCATTTTAAACAGGAGTGGATAGCGAAGGCAAAGCTGATCAGGTGTCCGGCTCCCCTCCCGAAACCAGGCTGGATCCCGTGCTTGCAGGATGCTGCAGATAATGCCTTTGGAGGGAAGTAAGGGGGAGGACAAGGAAACTATGGCCTCCTTGAAGGAGGCTGCTCCGAAGGGAGGAACTGACAATTCCTCTCCTAAGGGGAAGAAGAGGGCCGCCTCTGACGACCCGGAGACCATGGCCTCGAAGCGGGGGGGAAAATCCTCGTCAGAGGGCCCGACGCCGGGGAGTTCCTAGGCTGAACTACGCCCTCAAAGGGATCAGCCCTCCAGCGAGCCGTAAGTAGAGAAAGATTTTCCTTTTTGAGGGATGAGAGGAATCCTTGATTTATTATCTCAGAAGGTTAACCGAAATTTTACCTTGTAGCTCGGACCTCAGCCCTTCTCAGCAGAGCTCGTCTTCGGGGGATCTTCTTCCGGAGATGATGGAGAGCGGGACGCCTCCCCCTGCCGTACCGCCTAGCGAGGCGGGCGACCCTGAGGTGTCGTCGCGAAGGGTTTCTTCGAATCCAGCAGGGGCGGAAGATAGCTATGTGGCCCCCCAAGATTCTCCGCGTCCGGCCTTCGAAAGAGGCCATAGGATAAGTCCGGCACCGCCTGGTGCTCGGCCGGAGGAGCTAAAGATTCTGCTGGGGCGAGCTTCCATCTCAGAGGAGCACCGTGCATTGATGGGCACGGTGATTGAAAGGATTTCATCCGCAGAAAGCGGATTGCATGAGGTCGTCCAGAGTTTACCGATGGGTTTTGAGGTACGTTAGATAATGTACACTTTTGTCAGTTGCGAATAAGTAGGATGCGCCCTGTGTAGATAGTAACCCCTGAGACTCTGCGCGTCGTCAAGAAATGATGGCGCACAGAGGATCATAATCCCAGGTCTAAGATGTCGCCTTTGAATGTAGGTGGCGAGGTGTCCGGAATCGAGCCGAACTGATGATTTTGCCGAACTAAAGCGGCAACTGGACGTGGCAGATGCCGAGGGCGACGACGTCACAATGCCAGACGTGGTCGTGCCCCCGCCGCCGCCATCCAGGGAGTCGCGGGACAAGCAGCCCGCAGATCAGGTGCTGCCAGCCGAAAGCGAGATGGTGAAGGGCCCGACTCCTGGGCCCGCACGCCAACGTGTCGCCGGCTCACGAAGGCGATCTTGGCACCATGTCCGCAGGAAGCCGGCACCGCGAGCTCCTCGAGCCCGGATGCCGAAGCGACCAGCGCCGCGCCAGCTGACTGGACACCGAACCGGGCCATCTTGGATGTTCAGGAAAAACTCCAAGCCGAGGCCGATGCCCTCAAGAGTTGCAACAATGCGTTCCTGGAAACGCGAGCAGCCGTTCGGGTGAGCCTCTTCTTTGATTTTTGATTTGTACTTCTCTGTGGGGGCGTGCCAGCACACCCGCTGGGTGTAGTCCCCGAGTTCCGGGTCGGCTGCTGAGCCGGCGGCCTGGAACTTCTATCTGTAAGCTCCGAGTGCTGGTTTTATCTGAACTATCTTTTTTGTAGACTTATCACAATATTCGTGCTGCCGTCTTCAACTCCAAGATCTAGGAGCAGGAAAGGCGGACCGCCGACTTGTCAGAAAGCTGGAGTAAGTTTCTTCCTTCTTTGCGGGGGCGCGCTGGCGCACCCGCGGACTGTAGTCCCCGAGATTTGGGTCGACTACTGAGCAGTCGGGCCGGATCTCCCCGGCAACTATCTTTCTTTCTTGTTGACTTGACGACTCCTCTCTCCGCGGGGGCGCGATGCCCCGCCGCGGGCTGTAGTCCTCCAATTCGGTCCGACTGTTGAGCAGTCGGGCCGGATCTCCCTGGCGACCATTCTTCTTCTCTGCTGGCGACTGACGCCTTTTCTTTCTTCTATCTTTCGCAGGGGCCAACGCTACCTTGCAGCAGCAGCTGGGCGAAGCCAACACCGCGCTGCGCACCAAGGAGGTGGAGTGCGGTAAGCTGACTGAAGAGCGTGACCGGCTGGTCACGCAACTGGCGAAGCAGGCGGAGTTTCTCAAAAAGGCTCATAAGGAGGCGGAGGACAAGGAGGCCAGCCTCCTTGCTGAGTTTGCAACTGAACGATCCGCTTGGACCGACAGGGAGGCGATGCTGACTTCCGGCTTCCATGAGATCGAGGACATGGTTGACGGTGAGTTTTCCTCTTTTTCTTTCTTTGAGCTGCCGGTTGCTTGCCGGGCCCGTCTCCTCGTCTCTTACTTTAGCTTTTTGCTAACTGTTTTTGGCAGACTTCTTCCCTGGTCAATTTGTCGCCGCCAATCAGGCCATCAAGGCTGATCGCGAGTGATGGAGGGCGGAAGGCGCGCTGATTGCGGCCAACGCCCCCCGAACCCTTGGCGAGCAGTTCATCAGCATCCAGGCCCGCCTCTAGCCGGCTCACCGAATGATGCGCTGTCTTCAATGTGTCGGGGCACAGGTCAACTCCGCTCTGTGGCCAGGCGTGCCGACTTCGCGCAATCCCAGTCGGACTGCCGACGAGCTAGAGGTGGCAGCCGGTCGCCTGGAGGCCTGGAAAGGCTCTTCGGCTCGGGCTGGTGCTCGTCGGGCCTTGGAGTTTGCTAAGGCGTGGTATCCTGAGCTGGATCTAACCCGGCTGGCCACGTTTCGTCTGGAGGCCCTAGGGGAGCTGTCGGCACTGGCGGTGGAGCGTGATCTTGTCGCCCGGGTGGCTACGATCGCCGAATATGCTAACACCAGCGTCTTTGTCTCGGAGATGACGGAGGAGGGCGTCCCAGCACAGGCAGAGTGGTTCGGGCTGAACCCGGAAGATGGCGAAGACTCAGCCGAGGTGATTGACTCCAGCGATGAGGGAGAAGGCGAGGGGGAGGAGGACGGTGAGGAGGAGGCGCCAGAGGTCGGAACGGACGGCCATCCTCAGCTCAACCGTGCCTTCAGCAACGAGCCAGGTCCGATCAAGCCGGCTACTGCTGAGGGCGATCAAGCGGGGGCTGACCAGCCAGCCGCTCCACCAACCGGCGCCGCCGACTCGAGCATTCCGCCAACCTCGCCTGCTGCTCCCTAGGCTATCAACTTGCTTTTACTTTTATCTGCTTATCAGTCTCGACAAACTTTGTTAGTTTCGCACAATTCCACCCGCGGGGTGTATTTCGAACCTCTGTTGAATGACGGCCAAAGGCCTTTGGTATGTAAATATTCTTTTGCCGGGTTCTATCTTTTCTAGCTTGCTGCCCCTTGGCGTTTTTTCTTTGCCGCCTTCCCTTAGATGCCGTCTTGCCAACCCAACAGCCGCTCTGCGGACCGTGGCTTGGATCAAGTAATTTAGCCACTTTGGGAAGGCAAGTACTTGGACGACTGGGGCTTGTAGCTAGTTTTTTAAAATAGAAGCCAGTCGGCCGGCTGCTCAGCAGCCGGTCGGTAGAGCGGGGAGCCGTCTTGAGCTATGCATATGCTTCGAGTCCTATGCATATGCCACGCACTACTTGTCTGGCTGCAGGAAGCATTCTCATAGAACAAGGCGGCAAGCCTCCAGGCCGACTGGTCGGACCCGGTGCCAGGCAAAAAAATAATAGAATGCGCATTCATGAACATAAACTTATCATATATAAAAGAGGGCAGTCCCCAAGCTTTCCTCGGGGGTCCCAGAGTCTTCGTACTTAATACAAAAGTTGGCGTGGTACATACTGCATCAACTGTAAAACCTTCGAAGGAGGTTTGCATTCCATGGCCGCTCCGTCTCCTTGCCGGAGTAATCTCTCTTGCGTGCTCGAGGCTTCTGAGCATCGATCCGGTAGTAAGAATCATTGCCCAACACCTTGCTGATGATGAAGGGGCCTTCCCAAGGTGCTGAGAGCTTGTGCTGGCCGGCTGTTCGCTGGATCAGCCGGAGCACAAGGTCTCCCTCTTGGAAGGATCTTGGCTTGACCTTTCAGTTGTAGTATCGACGCAAGCTCTGCTGGTAGATGGCGGCTCGGCTTAGTGCTAGCGGCCGACCCTCTTCCAGCAGATCGATGCTATCTTGTCGCGCTTCTTCTGCCTCCTCTTCGGTGTACATGGTGACTCGAGGGGAGTCGAATTCTATGTACGTCAGGATGACGGCTTCGGCACCGTAGACGAGGAAGAAAGGCATGAAGCCGGTTGACTTGTTTGGAGTTATGCGCAGGCTCTAGAGGACGGCCGGCAGCTCATCGAGCCAACAGCCGGTCGAACGCTCCAGCGGTTCGACCAGTCGGGGCTTGATGCTGGACAAAATGAGGCCGTTTTCTCGCTCCACTTGGCCGTTTGACTGCGGATGGGCAACGGACGCTAAGTCCAATCGGATGCCCTGCGTCGCACAAAAACGGGCTAAGGCGCCTTTGGCAAAGTTTGTGCCATTGTCGGTGATGATGCTGTGTGGTATGCCATACCGGATGGTGATGTCGGAGATGAAAGTCACATCAGTCGAACCATTCAATTTCTTAATTGGCTTTGCTTCTATCCATTTGGTGAACTTGTCCACCGCGACAAGCAGATGAGTCATGCCACCTCGCGCCGTCTTGAATGGTCCCACCATGTCTAGGCCCCAGACGGCAAAGGGCCAGGCAATGGGGATAGTCTTGAGTGCAGAAGCCGGCTGATGTGGTTTGGAGCAGAACTTCTGGCATCCTTTGCATTTCTTTGACGATTGATTGGCCTTGCTCGGGCTCTACGCAGCGCTGGTAAACACCAGTGACACTGTGCCTCACAAGTTCTCTGTTGACTATGGTGTATGCTGCTGCCCGACGCTGTACTTGTTATGCCGAGATATCATCAGTCGGTAGCTCTTTGTTCACCAGAAACTTCAGGATGGGCTGGGCCCATGAGGGTGCTGCTATCTCTTCAGCTATCAGGGCTGCTACTTGCACAAGGGTGGCTGGGCCGGAGGCGGTGGGTTGGAGTCGGCTGCCGCTTGCTGCGTCGTTGAAGTCCCCGGGCCGACTGCTGCAGTCCCCTAGTCGGGCTCTGAACTCCCCGAGCCGGGCGCGACTGCTGTAGTCCCCGAGCCGCCTGCCGGAGTCCCCGTGCCGGCTGCTAAGGTCCTCAAGTCGGATCCGACTACTTTGGGGTCAGCAGGCACGAAAATGGAATCTGATTCCGGAGACGGCTTGACAGACGGCTTGAGGAGGGGCTACAGGGCAATGCCGGCTGGTATTGCTTGCCGGGTGGAGCCGATCCATGCCAGAGCATCTGCCGGCTTGTTGTTGTTTCATGGCACATGGAGGAACTCGCACCCTTCAAAGTATCCGCTGAGCTGCTGAACGAGGAAGTGGTAGCTTGCCATGTTTGCGTCCTTGGTGTCCCAGTCGCCTGACGATTGCTGGACCACCAAGTCAGAGTCACAATAGCACAGGATCCGGTGAATGCCGAGTTCCTTGGCAAACCGGAGCCCGTGTATGAGTGCCTCATATTCTGCCACATTGTTGGAGGCGGCGAAGTGGATTTGCAGCACATATTTGAGCTTGTCGCCTTTGGGAGAGGTGAGGACGATGCCGGCTGATAACCCACAAGTATAGGGGATCGCAACAGCTTTCGATGGTAGAGTATTCAACCCAAATTTATTGGTTCGACACAAGGGGAGCCAAAGAATATTCTCAAGTATTAGCAGCTGAGTTGTCAATTCAACCACACCTGGAAACTTAGTATCTACAGCAAAGTGTTTAGTAGCAAAGTAATATGATAGTGGTGGTAGCGGCAACAAAAGTAAAGACAGCAAAAGTAATGTTTTTGATATTTTGTAGTGATTGTAACAGTAGCAGCGAGAAAGTAAATAAGCGAGAACCAGTATATGGAAAACTCGTAGGTACCGGATCAGTGATGGATAATTATGCCGGATGCGGTTCATCATGTATCAGTCATAACATAGGGTGACATAGAACTAGCTCTAATTCATCAATGTAATGTAGGCATGTATTCCATATATAGTCATATGTGCTTATGGAAAAGAACTTGCATGACATCTTTTGTCCTACCCTCCCGTGGCAGCGGGGTCCTATTGGAAACTAAGGGATATTAAGGCCTCCTTTTAATAGAGAACCGGAACAAAGCATTAGGACATAGTGAATACATGAACTCCTCAAACTATGGTCATCACCGGGAGTGGTCCCGATTATTGTCACTTCGGGGTTGCCGGATCATAACACATAGTAGGTGACTATAGACTTGCAAGATAGGATCAAGAACTCACATATATTCATGAAAACATAATAGGCTCAGATCTGAAATCATGGCACTCGGGCCCTAGTGACAAGCATTAAGCATAGCAAAGTCATAGCAACATCAATCTCAGAACATAATGGATACTAGGGATCAAACCCTAACAAAACTAACTCGATTACATGATAAATCTCATCCAACCCATCACCGTCCAGCAAGCCTACGATGGAATTACTCACGCACGAGGTGAGCATCATGAAATTGGTGATGGAGGATGGTTGATGATGACGACGGCGACGAATCCCCCTCTCCGGAGCCCCGAATGGACTCCAGATCAGCCATCCCGAGAGGTTTTAGGGCTTGGCGGCGGCTCCGTATCGTAAAACGCGATGATTTCTTCTCTTTGATTTTTTTCTCCCCAAAAGCCAATATATAGAGTTGAAGTTGGCGTCGGAGGGTGTCCAGGGGGCCCACGAGGTAGGGGGGCGCGCCCTAGAGGGGGGGCGCGCCCCCACCCTCGTGGACAGGGTGTGGGCCCCCTGGTCTTCATCTTTGGCGAGGATTTTTTATTGTTTTTTCTAAGGTGTACCATGGAGTTTTAGGACTTTCCGAGAATATCTGTTTTCTGTCCATAAAACAACATCATGGCAATTCTGCTGAAAACTGCGTCAGTCCGGGTTAGTTCCATTCAAATCATACAAGTTAGAGTCCAAAACAAGGGCAAAAGTGTTTGGAAAAGTAGATACGACGGAGACGTATCAACTCCCCCAAGCTTAAACCCTTGCTTGTCCTCAAGCAATTCAGTTGACCAAGTGAAAGAGAAAAAGAAAAACTATTACAAACTCTGTTTGCTCTTGTTGTTGTAATAATGTAAAGCCAGCATTCAAGTTTTCAGCATATATCATAACTAACCACATTTGCAATAATTCTCAGGTCTCATAATTACTCATATCAATAGCATAATCAACTAGCGAGCCATAATAATAAATCTCGGATGACAACACTTTCTCAAAATAATCATAATATGATATAACAAGATGGTATCTCGCTAGCCCTTTCTGAGACCGCAAAACATAAATGCAGAGCACCTTTAAAGATCAAGGACTGACTAGACATTGTAATTCATGGTAAAAGAGATCCAATCATAGTCACACCCAACATAGATTAATAGTGATGAATGCAAATGACAGCTGTGCTCTCCAGCTAGTGCTCTTTAATAAGAGGGTGATGACTCAACATAAAAATAAATGGATAGGCCCTTCGCAGAGGGAAGCAGAGATTTGTAGAGGTGCCATAGCTCGGTTTTGAAATAGAGATAAATTATATTTTGAGCGGTATACTTTCATTGACAACATAGCAACTAAGAGATGGCGATATCTTCCATGCTAAACACATTATAGGCAGTTCCCAAACAGAATGGTAAAGTTTATACTCCCCCTCCACCAACAAGCATCAATCCATGACTTGCTCGAAACAATGAGTGTCTCCAACATACATCAGGTCCCAGGGGGAGTTTTGTTTGCAATTAATTTTGATTTAGTTTGCATAAAGCATAGGACTAGGCATCCCGGTGACCAGCCATTTTCTCGTGAGTGAGGAGCGGAGTCCACTCCTCTTGAGAATAACCCGCCTAACACGGAAGTTAAGGACAGCCTTGGTTGATACATGAGCTATTCGAGCATACAAAACAGAATGTTTATTTGAAGGTTTAGAGTTTGGCACATACAAATTTACTTGGAACGGCAGGTAGATACCGCATATAGGAAGGTATAGTGGACTCATCTGGAATAACTTTGGGGTTTAAGGGATTGGATGCACAAGCAGTATTCCCGCTTAGTACTGGTGAAAGCTAGCAAAAGACTGGGAAGCGACCAACTAGAGAGCGACAACAGCCATGTACATGCATTAAAATTAATAAACATTGGATACAAGCATGAGTAGGATATAATTCACCATGAACATAAATATCGTGAAGGCTATGTTGATTTTGTTTCAACTACATGCATGATCATGTGCCAAGTCAAGTCACTTAAATCATTCAAAGGAGGATACCACCCCATCATACCACATCATAATCATCTCAATAGCATGTTGGCACGCAAGGTAATCATTATAACTCATAGCTAATCAAGCATGGCACAAGCAACTATGATCTCTAGTTGTCATTGCAAACATGTTTATTCACAATAAGCTGAATCAAGAACGACGGACTCATCATATTTACAAAAACAAAAGAGGTCGAGTTCATACTAGCTCTTCCCGTCTGAGTCAGTTCATCATATATCATCATAATTGCCTTTCACTTGCACGACCGAACGGTGTGAATAATAATAAGAGTGCGCGTGCATTGGACTAAGCGGGAATCTGCGAGCATTCAACAAACAGGAGAAGTCAAGGCAATATGGGCTCTTGGTTAAATCAACAATAATGCACATAAGAGCCAGTTCAACAGTTTAATCATGGTCTTCTCCTACGGACCCCCAAAGAAAAGAAAAGAAAAAGAAAACTATTTACACGGGAAAGCTCCCAACAAGCAAAAGAAGAACGGGAAATATTTTTGGGTTTTCTTTTTACTTACTACTACTACAACAGAAAAGTAAACTACTACTAATTTTTTTTGTTTTTCTTAAGGTTTAACAAACACACAAGAAGAAAGCAGGAAAAACAAAATAAACTAGCATGGATATTACAGTGAAAGAGTATGAGTACCGACATCTAGGAATGAGTGTGTGTGAACATAAATGTCATGTCGGTGAGAAATACGTACTCCCCCAAGCTTAGGCTTTTGGCATAAGTTGGTCTATTGCTAGGGATAACCTGGCGGATACCCGTAGGTGTAGCTGGGGTCATACTGTGACCAAGAATAGTTGGGATCATACTGTGATGAGGAGGACTCTGACTGCCACTGGCTGACAGTCATCTCTGGATCCCAAGAATAAACAGATTGTCATGGAGGCTCATCTTGTGGTTCCGGTTCCGGGGCTGGTGCAGGATTTTTGTAGGCTTGGACAGCAGCCCACGTAACGAGATAGGGACCTACAAAATTAAACAAAGAAGGAGCAGGCAATGTAATAGTTTCAGGATGATGTTTATCAAAGTATAACTTATATTTGAGCTCTCCATTCTTGTTCTTAACAAGATAATCATGGGCTACCATGCTCTTGTCATCTAAGTAGGCACTAGGCAGCAATTTTTCTTCTTTCTCATAATGCCTAATAGCTATGTTAAAACGTGCAGCGAGGCATGAAGCATAAATGCCTCCAAAGATGAGGCCCTTAGTGCGGTTCAGGCTTAACCGTCTAGCAATAATTCCGCCCATGCTAACAGTTTTGTCGCGGTATAAACAATGGAACAGAATAATAATATCAGGAACACTAAGATTCCCACAGATCCCGCGACCAATCAAGCAACGACTAGCAAATAATGCAAAATAGCGTAATACAGGAAAATGTATGCTAGTAATTCTTGCATCAGAAACCTTCTTGGTTTCTCCCACAGAGATAAGTTTAACAAATGGTTCCACCTCATGACGGGGTGGTTCCTGTAAAATACCCTCAGGGGGTATGTTGCATACTGCGCAAAATTCAGACAATGGCATTGTCTTCACAACGTCATATAAATGAATCTCTACCGAAGGAGGTGATTCTCTAGGGTAAAAGTAGAAGTTTTGCACAAAAGTATTTGTGAGTAAGAGATACTGTGGACTTTGGTCGCGGACGAAGTCGGTGAGGCCAGCATTATCAATCAATGAATAGAAATTCTCATAAATCCCGGCCTCTCTCAAGAAATTATCAGAAGGCCATTCACACGGCCGTATCTCCGCGGTATGAGGCAAATTATATTTGGGCCTCTGAGCTTCTTCATTCTATTTATCATTTGAGCTTCGGCTTGATGAGCCCTTCAAAAGTCTCTTCATTATTTCTGAAATAATCTGAAATTTTTAGTAACTTCAAACAAAAGTGAACCAACTTCAATAAAACTAGCAACTACTCCTACAAGTGCCTAGAGCCTATATCAAGCATTAGAACTACTTGGAACCATATAAATTTGACATGCAAGCTCAAGAACATGGTCACCTATACAGCACAAATTTGCAAAGAATAAAGAACTAGAACAAAAACTAATTGGACGAATGGAGGAGTCACATACCAAGGAACAATCTCCCTAAGCAGATTTGCGAGAGGTGCTTTGAGCAAGGAGATCGAAAAATCACAGCAAAAGTGGCTAGAACTCTTGCTTGAGTTGGTTTTTCGGGTTTGTGTGAGACAGAGGAAGAAGATGGGTGCTGGGATAAGTGGAGGAGGGCCACCGTGGGCCCACGAGGCAGGGGGCGCGCCCTCCACCCTCGTGGCCAGGTGGCAGCTCCTCCCGTGGTAATTTTTGCATAGTAAATCCTCAAATATTCCTGAAAAAAACATATTAAATTGGCATGGTATTCTGAGGACTTTAATTTTTGGGATATTTTTATATTGCACGGATAAGACAGGAAACAGACAGAAAAAATACAATTTTTACTTTATTTCTACTAAAGAACAGAGAATATAAAGAGGGTACAGAAGGTTGTGCTTCTAGTTTCATCCATCTCATGCTCATAAAAAAGAATTCACTAACAAGGTTGATCAAGTCTTGTTAACAAACCCATTCTGATAATCATGAAACCGGAGAAATTTCGAATAACACTAGGTTACCTCAACGGGGATATGCACATCCCCAATAATAAGTATATCATATTTCTTTTTGACAGTAGGAAGAGGAAATTCAAAACCTCCAAATATTATTGATGGAATTTTTCCAATAGAGTTGATACTATGGACTTGAGGTTGTTTCCTCGAAAAGTGTACCATATGCTCATTACCATTAACATGAAAAGTTACATTGCCTTTGTTGCAATCAATAACAGCCCCTGCAGTATTAAGAAAAGGTCTTCCAAGAATAATAGACATACTATCATCCTCGGGAATATCAAGAATAACAAAGTCTGTTAAAATAGTAACGTTTGCAACCACAACAGGCACATCCTCACAAATACCGACAGGTATAGCAGTTGATTTATCAGCCATTTGCAAAGATATTTCAGTAGGTGTCAACTTATTCAAGTCAAGTCTACGATATAAAGAGAGAGGAATAACACTAACACTGGCTCCAAGATCACATAAAGCAGTTTTAATATAATTTCTTTTAATGGAGCAAGGTATAGTAGGTACTCCGGGATCTCCAAGTTTCTTTGGTATTCCACCCTTAAATGTATAAGTAGCAAGCATGGTGGAAATTTCAGCTTCCGGTATCTTTCTTTTATTAGTAATGATATTTTTCATATATTTAGCATAAGGATTTGTTTTGAGCACGTCAGTCAATCGCATACGCAAGAAGATAGGTCTAATTATTTCAGCAAAGCGCTCAAAATCCTCATCATCCTTTTTCTTGGATGGTTTGGGAGGAAAAGGCATGGGTTTCTGAACCCAAGGTTCTCTTTCTTTACCATGTTTCCTAGCAACAAAGTCTCTTTTATCATAACGTTGATTCTTTGATTGTGGGTTATCAAGATCAACAGCAGGTTCAATTTCTACATCATTATCATTACTAGGTTGAGCATCATCATGAACATCATCATTAACATTTTCATTAGGTTCATGTTCATTACCAGATTGTGTTTCAGCATCAGACATAAAGATATCATTTGGATTATCCGGTGGTTCAGCAATAGGTTCACTAGAAGTTTGCACAGTTCTATCATTTTTCTTTTTCTTCTTCTTATAAGAACTAGTTGCATCAATATTATTTCTCTGAGAATCTTGCTCGATTCTCTTAGGGTGGCCTTCAGGATACAAAGGTTCCTGAGTCATTCTACCTGTTCTAGTAGCCACTCTAACAGCATAATCATTTTCTTACTATTCATTTCATCAAGCACTTCTTTTTGAGCTTTAAGTACTTGTTCTACTTGAGTGGTAACCATAGAAGCATGTTTGCTAACAAGTTTAAGTTCACCTTTAATATTAGCCATATAATCACCCAAGCGTCTAATCATATAAGCATTTTCTTTTAATTGTCTACCAAAATAAGCATTGAAGTCATCTTGCTTAAACATAAAGTCATCAAACTCATCCAAGCACTGACTAGCAATTTTAGTAGGAGGGACTTCAGCTTTATCATATCTATGGAGAGAATTTACCTTTACTACCTGTGTCGGGATATCGGGATCAGGAGGTTCTTCAGTAAATAAGTGATTGAGATCATATGTTTCTTCAAGAGGCGGTAAATTAAGACCATGTATTTCTTCAATAGGAGGTAAATTCTTAACATCTTCAGCTTTAATACATTTTTCTTTCATAGATTTCTTTGCCTCTTGCATATCTTCGGGACTGAGAAACAGAACACCTCTCTTCTTCGGAGTTGGTTTAGGAATAGGCTCAGTAATTGGAGCAGGAGCTGGCTTAGGAGCTGGCTCAGGAGGTGCCCAATGATTTTCATTTGTCAACATATTATTCAATAGAATTTCAGCTTCATCCAGTGTTCTTTCCCTGAAAAGAGAACCAGCACAACTATCCAGGTAATCTCTGGAAGCATCGGTTAGTCCATTATAAAAGATATCAAGTATTTCAGGTTTCTTAAGAGGATGATCAGGCAAAGCATTAAGTAACTTGAGAAGCCTCCCCCAAGCTTGTGGGAGACTCACTTCTTCAATTTGCACAAAGTTGTATATTTCCTTTAAAGCAGCTCGTTTCTTATGAGCAGGGAAATATTTAGCAGACAAGTAATAAATCATATCCTGGTGACTACACACACAACCAGGATCAAGAGAATTAAACCATATCTTAGCATCACCCTTTAATGTGAACAGAAATATTTTCAGTATATAAAAGTGACGCGATCTCTCATCATTAGTGAACAGGGCAGCTATATCATTTAACTTAGTAAGATGTGCCACAACAGTTTTAGATTCATAGCCATAAAACGGATCAGATTCAACCAAAGTAATTATATCTGGACCAACAGAGAATTCATAATCCTTATCAGCAACACATATAGGTGAGGTAGCAAAAGCAGGGTCAGGTTTCATTTTATCTCTAAGTGATTCTTTGTTCCACTTAGCTAATAACCTTTTTAGCTCATATCTATCTTTGCAAGCTAAATTAGCAGCAGAAGATGCTATATCAAAAAGATAACCCTCAGGAATAATAGGCATATTTTCATCATCACTTTCATCATCGTATTCAAATTCAATAATTTCTTTTTCTCTAGCCCTAGCAATTTGTTCATCAAGAAATTCACCAAGGGGCACAGTAGTATCAGGCATATAAGCAGTTTCATCATAAGTATCTTGTATAGCAGAAGTGGATCATCAATAACATGCGACATATCGGAACGAATAGCAGAAGCAGGTTTAGGTGTCGCAAGCTTACTCATAACAGAAGGTGAATCAAGTGCAAGGCTAGATGGCAGTTCCTTACCTCCCCTCATAGTTGAGGGATAAATTGTTGTCTTAGCGTCTTTCAAGTTCTTCATAGTGTCCAGCAGATATAAATCCCAAGTGACTCAAAGAATAGAGCTATGCTCCCCGGCAACGGCGCCAGAAATTAGTCTTGATAACCCACAAGTATAGGGGATCGCAACAGCTTTCGAGGGTAGAGTATTCAACCCAAATTTATTGGTTCGACACAAGGGGAGCCAAAGAATATTCTCAAGTATTAGCAGCTGAGTTGTCAATTCAACCACACCTGGAAACTTAGTATCTGCAGCAAAGTGTTTAGTAGCAAAGTAATATGATAGTGGTGGTAGAGGCAACAAAAGTAAAGGCAGCAAAAGTAATGTTTTTGGTATTTTGTAGTGATTGTAACAGTAGCAGCGAGAAAGTAAATAAGCGAGAACCAGTATATGGAAAACTCGTAGGTACCGGATCAGTGATGGATAATTATGCCGGATGCGGTTCATCATGTATCAGTCATAACATAGGGTGACACAGAACTAGCTCCAATTCATCAATGTAATATAGGCATGTATTCCGTATATAGTCAAACGTGCTTATGGAAAAGAACTTGCATGTCATCTTTTGTCCTACCGTCCCGTGGCAGTGTGGTCCTATTGGAAATTAAGGGATATTAAGGCCTCCTTTTAATAGAGAACCAGAACAGAGCATTAGCACATCGTGAATACATGAACTCCTCAAACTATGGTCATCACCGGGAGTGGTCCCGATTATTGTCACTTCGGGGTTGCCGGATCATAACACATAGTAGGTGACTATAGACTTGCAAGATAGGATCAAGAACTCACATATATTCTTGAAAACATAATAGGTTCAGATCTGAAATCATGGCACTCGGGCCCTAGTGACAAGCATTAAGCATAGCATAGTCATAGCAACATCAATCTCAGAACATAATGGATACGAGGGATCAAACCCTAACAAAACTAACTCGATTACATGATAAATCTCATCCAACCCATCACCGTCCAGCAAGCCTACGATGGAATTACTCACGCACGGCGGTGAGCATCATGAAATTGGTGATGGAGGATGGTTGATGATGACGACGGCGACGAATCCCCCTCTCTGGAGCCCCGAACGGACTCCAGATCAGCCCTCCCGAGAGGTTTTAGGGCTTGGCGGCGGCTCCGTATCGTAAAACGCGATGATTTCTTCTCTCTGATTTTTTTCTCCCCGAAAGCCAATATATATAGTTGGAGTTGGCGTCGGAGGGTGTCCAGGGGGCCCACGAGGTAGGGAGCGCACCCTAGAGGGGGGGGCGGCCCCCACCCTCGTGGACAGGGTGTGGGCCCCCTGGTCTTCATCTTTGGCGAGGATTTTTTATTGTTTTTTCTAAGATGTCCCGTGGAGTTTCAGGACTTTCCGAGAATATTTGTTTTCTGCACATAAAACAACATCATGGCAATTCTGCTGAAAACAGCGTCAGTCCGGGTTAGTTCCATTCAAATCATACAAGTTAGAGTCCAAAACAAGGGCAAAAGTGTTTGGAAAAGTAGATACGACGGAGATGTATCAACTCCCGCAAGCTTAAACCCTTGCTTGTCCTCAAGCAATTCAGGTGAAAAACTGAAAGAGAAAAAGAAAAACTTCTACAAACTCTGTTTGCTCTTGTTGTTGTAATAATGTAAAGCCAGCATTCAAGTTTTCAGCATATATCATAACTAACCACATTTGCAATAATTCTCAGGTCTCATAATTACTCATATCAATAGCATAATCAACAAGCGAGCCATAATAATAAATCTCGGATGACAACACTTTCTCAAAATAATCATAATATGACATAACAAGATGGTATCTCGCTAGCCCTTTCTGAGACCGCAAAACATAAATGCAGAGCACCTTTAAAGATCAAGGACTGACTAGACATTGTAATTCATGGTAAAAGAGATCCAATCATAGTCACACCCAACATAGATTAATAGTGATGAATGCAAATGACAGTTGTGCTCTCCAGCTAGTGCTCTTTAATAAGAGGGTGATGACTCAACATAAAAATAAATGGATAGGCCCTTCGCAGAGGGAAGCAGAGATTTGTAGAGGTGCCAGAGCTCGGTTTTGAAATAGAGATAAATTATATTTTGAGCGGTATACTTTCATTGTCAACATAGCAACTAAGAGATGGCGATATCTTCTATGCTAAACACATTATAGACGGTTCCCAAACAGAATGGTAAAGTTTATACTCCCCCTCCACCAACAAGCATCAATCCATGACTTGCTCAAAACAATGAGTGTCTCCAACATACATCAGGTCCCAGGGGGAGTTTTGTGTGCAATTAATTTTGATTTAGTTTGCATAAAGCATGGGACTGGGCATCCCGGTGACCAGCCATTTTCTCGTGAGTAAGGAGCGGAGTCCACTCCTCTTGAGAATAACCCGCCTAACACGGAAGATAAGGACAGCCTTGGTTGATACATGAGCTATTCGAGCATACAAAACAGAATGTTTATTTGAAGGTTTAGAGTTTGGCACATACAAATTTACTTGGAACGGCAGGTAGATACCGCATATAGGAAGGTATAGTGGACTCATCTGGAATAACTTTGGGGTTTAAGGGATTGGATGCACAAGCAGTATTCCCGCTTAGTACAGGTGAAGGCTAGCAAAAGACTGGGAAGCGACTAACTAGAGAGCGACAACAGCCATGTACATGCATTAAAATTAATAAACATTGGATGCAAGCATGAGTAGGATATAATTCACCATGAACATAAATATCGTGAAGGCTATGTTGATTTTGTTTCAACTACATGCATGAACATGTGCCAAGTCAAGTCACTTAAATCATTCAAAGGAGGATACCACCCCATCGTACCACATCATAATCATCTCAATAGCATGTTGGCATGCAAGGTAATCATTATAACTCATAGCTAATCAAGCATGGCACAAGCAACTATGATCTCTAGTTGTCATTGCAAACATGTTTATTCACAATAAGCAGAATCAAGAACGACGGACTCATCATATTTACAAAAACAAAAGAGGTCGAGTTCATACCAGCTCTTCCCATCTCAGACAGTTCATCATATATCATCATAATTGCCTTTCACTTGCACGAGCGAACGGTGTGAATAATAATAAGAGTGCACGTGCATTGGACTAAGCTGGAATCTGCGAGCATTCAATAAACAGGAGAAGACAAGGCAATATGGGCTCTTGGTTAAATTAACAATAATGCATATAAGAGCCACTTCAACAGTTTAATCATGGTCTTCTCCTACTGATCCCCAAAGAAAAGAAAAGAAAATAAAACTATTTACACGGGAAAGCTCCCAACAAGCAAAAGAAGAACGGGAAATATTTTTGGGTTTTCTTTTTACTTACTACTACTACAACAGAAAAGTAAACTACAAATAATTTTTTTTGTTTTTCTTATGGTTTAACAAACACACAAGAAGAAATCAGGAAAAAGAAAATAAACTAGCATGGATATTACAGTGAAAGAGTATGAGTACCGACATCTAGCAATGAGTGTGCGTGAACATAAATGTAATGTCGGTGAGAAATACGTACTCCCCCAAGCTTAGGCTTTTGGCCTAAGTTGGTCTATTGCTAGGGATAACCTGGCGGATACCCGTAGGTGTAGCTGGGGTCGTACTGCGATGAAGAATAGTTGGGATCATACTGTGATGACGAGGACTCTGACTGCCACTGGCTGACAGTCATCTCTGGATCCCAAGAATAAACAGATTGTCGTGGAGGCTCATCTTGTGGTTCCGGTTCCGGGGCTGGTGCAGGATTTTTGTAGGCTTGGACAGCAGCCCACGTAACGAGATAGGGACCTGCAAAATTAAACAAAGAAGGAGCAGGCAATGTAATAGTTTCAGGATGATGTTTATCAAAGTATAACTTATATTTGAGCTCTCCATTCTTGTTCTTAACAAGTTAATCATGGGCTACCATGCTCTTGTAATCTAAGTAGGCACTAGGTAGCAATTTTTCTTCTTTCTCATAATGCCTAATAGCTATGTTAAAATGTGCAGCGAGGCGTGAAGCACAAATGCCTCCAAAGATGGGGCCCTTAGTGCGGTTCAGGCTTAACCGTCTAGAAATAATTCCACCCATGCTAACAGTTTTGTCGCAGTATAAGCCATGGAACAGAATAATAATATCGGGAACACTAAGATTCCCACAGTTCCCGCGACCAATCAAGCAACGACTAGCAAATATGGCAAAATAGTGTAATACAGGAAAATGTATGCTAGTAATTCTTGCATCAGAAACCTTCCTGGTTTCTCCCACAGAGATAAGTTTAACAAATGGTTCCACCTCATCACGGGGTGGTTCCTCTAAAATACCCTCAGGGGGTATGTTGCATACTGCGCAAAATTCAGACAATGGCATTTTCTTCACAACGTCATATAAATGAATCTCTACTGAAGGAGGTGATTCTCTAGGGTAAAAGTAGAAGTTTTGCACAAAAGTATTTGTGAGTAAGAGATACTGTGGACGTTGGTCGCGGACGAAGTCGGTGAGGCCAGCATTTTCAATCAATGAATAGAAATTCTCATAAATCCCGGCCTCTCTCAAGAAATTATCAGAAGGCCATTCACACGGCCGTATCTCCGCGGTACGAGGCAAATTATATTTGGGCCTCTGAGCTTCTTCAGTTTGTTTATCCTTTGAGCTTCGGCTCGATGAGCCCCTCAAAAGTCTCTTCATTATTTCTGAAATAATCTGAAATTTTAAGTAACTTCAAACAAAAGTGAGCCAACTTCAATAAAACTGATAGCAACTACTCCTACAAGTGCCTAGAGCCTATATCAAGCATTAGAACTACTTGGAACCATATAAATTTGACATGCAAGCTCAAGAACATGGTCACCTATGTAGCACAAATTTGCAAAGAATAAAGAACTAGAACAAAAACTAATTGGACCAATGGAGGAGTCACATACCAAGGAACAATCTCCCTAAGCAGATTTGCGAGAGGTGCTTTGAGCAAGGAGATCGAAAATCACAGCAAAAGTGGCTGGAACTCGTGCTTGAGTTGGTTTTTCGGGTTTGTGTTAGGCAGAGGAAGAAGATGGGTGCTGGGATAAGTGGAGGAGGGCCACCGTGGGCCCACGAGGCAGGGGCGCGCCCTCCACCCTCGTGGCCAGGTGGCAGCTCTTCCCGTGGTAATTTTTGCATAGTAAATCCTCAAATATTCCCGAAAAAATCATATTAAATTGGCATGGCATTCTGAGGACTTTTATTTTCGGGATATTTTTATATTGCACGGATAAGACAGGCAACAGACAGAAAAAAATACTATTTTTTACTTTATTTCTACTAAAGAACAGAGAATATAAAGAGGGTACAGAAGGTTGTGCTTCTAGTTTCATCCATCTCATGCTCATAAAAAAGAATCCACTAACAAGGTTGATCAAGTCTTGTTAACAAACCCATTCCGATAATCATGAAACCGGAGAAATTTCGAACAACACTAGGTTACCTCAACGGGGATATGCGCATCCCCAATAATAAGTATATCATGTTTCTTTTTGACAGTAGGAAGAGGAAATTTAAAACCTCCAAATATTATCGATGGAATTTTTCCAATAAGTTGATACTATGGACTTGAGGTTGTTTCCTCGGAAAGTGTACCGTATTCTCATTACCATTAACATGAAAAGTGACATTGCCTTTGTTTCGATCAATAACAGCCCCTGCAATATTAAGAAAGGGTCTTCCAAGAATAATAGACATACTATCATCCTCGGGAATATCAAGAATAACAAAGTCCGTTAAAATAGTAACGTTTGCAACCACAACAGGCACATCCTCACAAATACCGACAGGTATAGCAGTTGATTTATCAGCTATTTGCAAAGATATTTCAGTAGGTGTCAACTTATTCAAGTCAAGTCTACGATATAAAGAGAGAGGCATAACACTAACACCGGCTCCAAGATCACATAAAGCAGTTTTAATATAATTTCTTTTAATGGAGCAAGGTATAGTAGGTACTCCGGGATCTCCAAGTTTCTTTGGTATTCCACCCTTAAAAGTATAATTAGCAAGCATGGTGGAAATTTCTTCTGGTATCTTTCTTTTATTAGTAATGATATCTTTCATATATTTAGCATAAGGATTTGTTTTGAGCACGTCAGTCAATCGCATACGCAAGAAGATAGGTCTAATCATTTCAGCAAAGCGCTCAAAATCCTCATCATCCTTTTTCTTGGATGGTTTGGGAGGAAAAGGCATGGGTTTCTGAACCCAAGGTTCTCTTTCTTTACCATGTTTCCTAGAAACAAAGTCTCTTTTATCATAACATTGATTCTTTGATTGTGGGTTATCAAGATCAACAGCAGGTTCAATTTCTACATCATTGTCATTACTAGGTTGAGCATCATCATGAACATCATCATTAACATTTTCATTAGGTTCATGTTCATTACCAGATTGTGTTTCCGCATCAGACATAGAGATATCATTTGGATTATCCGGTGGTTCAGCAATAGGTTCACTAGAAGTTTGCACAGTTCTATCATTTTTCTTTTTCTTCTTCGTAGAAGAACTAGTTGCATCAATATTATTTCTCTGAGAATCTTGCTCGATTCTCTTAGGGTGGCCTTCAGGATACAAAGGTTCCTGAGTCATTCTACCAGTTCTAGTAGCCACTCTAACAGCATAATCATTCTTCTTACTATTCATTTCATCAAGCACTTCTTTTTGAGCTTTAAGTACTTGTTCTACTTGAGTGGTAACCACAGAAGCATGTTTGCTAACAAGTTTAAGTTCACCTTTAATATTAGACATATAATCACCCAAGCGTCTAATCATATAAGCATTTTCTTTTAATTATCTACCAAAATAAGCATTGAAGTCATCTTGCTTAAACATAAAGTCATCAAACTCATCCAAGCACTGACTAGCAATTTTAGTAGGAGGGACTTCAGTTTTATCATATCTATAGAGAGAATTTACCTTTACTACCTGTGTCGGGATATCGGGATCAGGAGGTTCTTCAGTAAATAAGTGATTGAGATCATATGTTTCTTCAACAGGCGTAAATTAAGACCATGTATTTCTTCAATAGGAGGTAAATTCTTAACATCTTCAGCTTTAATACCTTTTTCTTTCATAGATTTCTTTGCCTCTTGCATATCTTCGGGACTGAGAAACAGAACACCTCTCTTCTTCGGAGTTGGTTTAGGAATAGGCTCAGTAATTGGAGCAGGAGCTGGCTTAGGAGCTGGCTCAGGAGGTGCCCAATTATCTTCATTTGTCAACATATTATTCAATAGAATTTCAGCTTCATCCGGTGTTCTTTCCCTGAAAAGAGAACCAGCACAACTATCCACGTAATCTCTGGAAGCATCGGTTAGTCCATTATAAAAGATATCAAGTATTTCAGGTTTCTTAAGAGGATGATCAGGAAAAGCATTAAGTAACTTGAGAAGCCTCCCCCAAGCTTGTGGGAGACTCTCTTCTTCAATTTGCACAAAGTTGTATATTTCCTTTAAAGCAACTTGTTTCTTATGAGCAGGGAAATATTTAGCAGACAAGTAATAAATCATATCCTCGGGACTACACACACAACCAGGATCAAGAGAATTAAACCATATCTTAGCATCACCCTTTAATGAGAACAGAAATATTTTCAGTATATAAAAGTAACGCGGTCTGTCATCATTAGTGAACAGGGCAGCTATATCATTTAACTGAGTAAGATGTGCCACAACAGTTTCAGATTCATAGCCATAAAACGGATCAGATTCAACCAAAGTAATTATATCTGGATCAACAGAGAATTCATAATCATTATCAGGAACACATATAGGTGAGGTAGCAAAACCAGGGTCAGGTTTCATTTTATCTCTAAGTGATTCTCTGTTCCACTTAGTTAATAACCTTTTTAGCTCATAACTATCTTTGCAAGCTAAAATAGCGGCAGAAGATTCTATATCAAAAAGATAACCCTCAGGAATAACAGGCATATTTTCATCATCGTATTCAGATTCAATAATTTATTTTTCTCTAGCCCTAGCAATTTGTTCATCAAGAAATTCACCAAGGGGCACGGTAGTATCAGGCATAGAAGCAGTTTCATCATAAGTATCATGTATAGCGGAAGTGGCATCATCAATAACATGCGACATATCGGAACGAATAGCAGAAGCAGGTTTAGGTGTCGCAAGCTTACTCATAACAGAAGGTGAATCAAGTGCAAGGCTAGATGGCAGTTCCTTACCTCCCCTCGTAGTTGAGGGATAAATTGTTGTCTTAGCGTCTTTCAAGTTCTTCATAGTGTCCAGCAGATATAAATCCCAAGTGACTCAAAGAATAGAGCTATGCTCCCCGGCAACGGCGCCAGAAATTAGTCTTGATAACCCACAAGTATAGGGGATCGCAACAGCTTTCGAGGGTAGAGTATTGAACCCAAATTTGTTGATTCAACACAAGGGGAGCCAAAGAATATTCTCAAGTATTAGCAGCTGAGTTGTCAATTCAACCACACCTAGAAACTTAGTATCTGCAGCAAAGTGTTTAGTAGCAAAGTAATATGATAGTGGTGGTAGCGGCAACAAAAGTAAAGACAGCAAAAGTAATGTTTTTGGTATTTTGTAGTGATTGTAACAGTAGCAGCGAGAAAGTAAATAAGCGAGAACCAGTATATGGAAAACTCGTAGGCACCGGATTAGTGATGGATAATTATGCCGGATGCGGTTCATCATGTATCAGTCATAACATAGGGTGACACAGAACTAGCTCCAATTCATCAATGTAATGTAGGCATGTATTCCATATATAGTCATACGTGCTTATGGAAAATAACTTGCATGACATCTTTTGTCCTACCCTCCCGTGGCAGTGGGGTCCTATTGGAAACTAAGGGATATTAAGGCCTCCTTTTAATAGAGAACCGGAAAAGAGCATTAGGACATAGTGAATACATGAACTCCTCAAACTATGGTCATCACCGGGAGTGGTCCCGATTATTGTCACTTCGTGGTTGCCGGATCATAACACATAGTAGGTGACTATAGACTAGCAAGATAGGATCAAGAACTCACATATATTCATGAAAACATAATAGGTTCGGATCTGAAATCATGGCACTCGGGCCCTAGTGACAAGCATTAAGCATAGCAAAGTCATAGCAACATCAATCTCAGAATATAATGGATACTAGGGATCAAACCCTAACAAAACTAACTCGATTACATGATAAATCTCATCCAAACCATCACCGTCCAGCAAGCCTACGATGGAATTACTCACGCACGAGGTGAGCATCATGAAATTGGTGATGGAGGATGGTTGATGATGACGACGGCGACGAATCCCCCTCTCCGGAGCCCCGAACGAACTCCAGATCAGCCCTCCCGAGAGGTTTTAGGGCTTGGCGGCGGCTCCGTATCGTAAAACGCGATGATTTCTTCTCTCTGATTTTTTTCTCCCCGAAAGCCAATATATAGAGTTGGAGTTGGCGTCGGAGGGCGTCCAGGAGGCCCACGAGGTAGGGGGCGCACCCTAGAGGGGGGGCGCGCCCCCACCCTCGTGGACAGGGTGTGGGCCCCCTGGTCTTCATCTTTGGCGAGGATTTTTTATTGTTTTTTCTAAGATGTCCCGTGGAGTTTCAGGACTTTCCGAGAATATTTGTTTTCTGCACATAAAACAACATCATGGCAATTCTGCTGAAAACAGCGTCAGTCCGGGTTAGTTCCATTCAAATCATACAAGTTAGAGTCCAAAACAAGGGCAAAAGTGTTTGGAAAAGTAGATACGACGGAGATGTATCAACTCCCGCAAGCTTAAACCCTTGCTTGTCCTCAAGCAATTCAGGTGAAAAACTGAAAGAGAAAAAGAAAAACTTCTACAAACTCTGTTTGCTCTTGTTGTTGTAATAATGTAAAGCCAGCATTCAAGTTTTCAGCATATATCATAACTAACCACATTTGCAATAATTCTCAGGTCTCATAATTACTCATATCAATAGCATAATCAACAAGCGAGCCATAATAATAAATCTCGGATGACAACACTTTCTCAAAATAATCATAATATGACATAACAAGATGGTATCTCGCTAGCCCTTTCTGAGACCGCAAAACATAAATGCAGAGCACCTTTAAAGATCAAGGACTGACTAGACATTGTAATTCATGGTAAAAGAGATCCAATCATAGTCACACCCAACATAGATTAATAGTGATGAATGCAAATGACAGTTGTGCTCTCCAGCTAGTGCTCTTTAATAAGAGGGTGATGACTCAACATAAAAATAAATGGATAGGCCCTTCGCAGAGGGAAGCAGAGATTTGTAGAGGTGCCAGAGCTCGGTTTTGAAATAGAGATAAATTATATTTTGAGCGGTATACTTTCATTGTCAACATAGCAACTAAGAGATGGCGATATCTTCTATGCTAAACACATTATAGGCGGTTCCCAAACAGAATGGTAAAGTTTATACTCCCCCTCCACCAACAAGCATCAATCCATGACTTGCTCAAAACAATGAGTGTCTCCAACATACATCAGGTCCCAGGGGGAGTTTTGTGTGCAATTAATTTTGATTTAGTTTGCATAAAGCATGGGACTGGGCATCCCGGTGACCAGCCATTTTCTCGTGAGTAAGGAGCGGAGTCCACTCCTCTTGAGAATAACCCGCCTAACACGGAAGATAAGGACAGCCTTGGTTGATACATGAGCTATTCGAGCATACAAAACAGAATGTTTATTTGAAGGTTTAGAGTTTGGCACATACAAATTTACTTGGAACGGCAGGTAGATACCGCATATAGGAAGGTATAGTGGACTCATCTGGAATAACTTTGGGGTTTAAGGGATTGGATGCACAAGCAGTATTCCCGCTTAGTACAGGTGAAGGCTAGCAAAAGACTGGGAAGCGACCAACTAGAGAGCGACAACAGCCATGTACATGCATTAAAATTAATAAACATTGGATGCAAGCATGAGTAGGATATAATTCACCATGAACATAAATATCGTGAAGGCTATGTTGATTTTGTTTCAACTACATGCGTGAACATGTGCCAAGTCAAGTCACTTAAATCATTCAAAGGAGGATACCACCCCATCATACCACATCATAATCATCTCAATAGCATGTTGGCACGCAAGGTAAATCATTACAACTCATAGCTAATCAAGCATGTCACAAGCAACTATGATCTCTAATTGTCATTGCAAACATGTTTATTCACAATAAGCTGAATCAAGAACGACGGACTCATCATATTTACAAAAACAAAAGAGGTCGAGTTCATACCAGCTCTTCCCATCTCAGTCAGTTCATCATATATCATCATAATTGCCTTTGACTTGCACGACCGAATGGTGTGAATAATAATAAGAGTGCACGTGCATTGGACTAAGCTGGAATCTACGAGCATTCACTAAACAGGAGAAGACAAGGCAATATGGGCTCTTGGTTAAATCAACAATAACGCATATAAGAGCCACTTCAACAGTTTAATCATGGTCTTCTCCTACTGACCCCCAAAGAAAAGAAAAGAAAAGAAAACTATTTACACGGGAAAGCTCCCAACAAGCAAAAGAAGAACGGGAAAATTTCTGGGTTTCCTTTTTTACTTACTACTACTACAACAGAAAAGTAAACTACTACTAATTTTTTCGTTTTTCTTAAGGTTTAACAAACACACAAGAAGAAAGCAGGAAAAAGAAAATAAACTAGCATGGATATTACGGTGAAAGAGTATGAGTACCGACATCTAGGAATGAGTGTGTGTGAACATAAATGTAATGTCGGTGAGAAATATGTACTCCCCCAACCTTAGGCTTTTGGCCTAAGTTGGTCTATTGCTAGGGATAACCTAGCGGATACCCGTAGGTGTAGCTGGGGTCGTACTGCGACGAAGAATAGTTGGGATCATACTGTGATGAGGAGGACTCTGGCTGCCACTGGCTGACAGTCATCTCTGGATCCCAAGAATAAATAGATTGTCATGGAGGCTCATCTTGTGGTTCCGGTTCCAGGGCTGGTGCAGGATTTTTGTAGGCTTGGACAGCAGCCCACGTAACGAGATAGGGACCTGCAAAATTAAACAAAGAAGGAGCAGGCAATGTAATAGTTTCAGGATGATGTTTATCAAAGTATAACTTATATTTGAGCTCTCCATTCTTGTTCTTAACAAGATAATCATGGGCTACCATGCTCTTGTAATCTAAGTAGGCACTAGGCAGCAATTTTTCTTCTTTCTCATAATGCCTAATAGCTATGGTAAAATGTGCAGCGAGGCGTGAAGCATAAATGCCTCCAAAGATGGGGCCCTTAGTGCGGTTCAGTCTTAACCGTCTAGCAATAATTCCGCCCATGCTAACAGTTTTGTCGCGGTATAAACCATGGAACAGAATAATAATATCGGGAACACTAAGATTCCCACAGTTCCCGCGACCAATCAAGCAACGACTAGCCAATAAGGCAAAATAGCGTAATACAGGAAAATGTATGCTAGTAATTCTTGCATCGGAAACCTTCCTGGTTTCTCCCACAGAGATAAGTTTAACAAATGGTTCCACCTCATGACGGGGTGGTTCCTCTAAAATACCCTCAGGGGGTATGTTGCATACTGCGCAAAATTCAAACAATGGCATTTTCTTCACAACGTCATATAAATGAAACTCTACTGAAGGAGGTGATTCTCTAGGGTAAAAGTAGAAGTTTTGCACAAAAGTATTTGTGAGTAAGAGATACTGTGGACGTTGGTCGCGGACGAAGTCGGTGAGGCCAGCATTCTCAATCAATGAATAGAAATTCTCATAAATCCCGGCCTCTCTCAAGAAATTATCAGAAGGCCATTCACACGGTCGTATCTCCGTGGTACGAGGCAAATTATATTTGGGCCTCTGAGCTTCTTCATTTTGTTTATCCTTTGAGTTTCGGCTCGATGAGCCCCTCAAAAGTCTCTTCATTATTTCTGAAATAATCTGAAGTTTTTAGTAACTTCAA
This sequence comes from Aegilops umbellulata, assembly GCA_032464435.1. NCBI lineage: Eukaryota > Viridiplantae > Streptophyta > Magnoliopsida > Poales > Poaceae > Aegilops > Aegilops umbellulata. Next base: position 640,904,638 of record CP136060.1, on the reverse strand, counting down.
ACAAAAGTGAACCAACTTCAATAAAACTGATAGCAACTACTCCTACAAGTGCCTAGAGCCTATATCAAGCATTAGAACTACTTGGAACCATATAAATTTGACATGCAAGCTCAAGAACATGGTCACCTATGCAACACAAATTTGCAAAGAATAAAGAACTAGAACAAAAACTAATTGGACCAATGGAGGAGTCACATACCAAGGAACAATCTCCCCAAGCAGATTTGCGAGAGGTGCTTTGAGCAAGGAGATCGAAAATCACAGCAAAAGTGGCTGGAACTCATGCTTGAGTTGGTTTTTCGGGTTTGTGTGAGGCAGAGGAAGAAGATGGGTGCTGGGATAAGTGGAGGAGGGCCATCATGGGCCCATGAGGCAGGGGGCGCGCCCTCCACCCTCGTGGCCAGGTGGCAGCTCCTCCTGTGGTAATTTTTGCATAGTGAATCCTCAAATATTCCTGAAAAAATCAATTAAATTGGCATGGCATTCTGAGGACTTTCATTTTCGGGATATTTTTATATTGCACGGATATGACAGGAAACAGACAGAAAAAATACTATTTTTACTTTATTTCTACTAAAGAACAGAGAATATAAAGAGGGTACAGAAGGTTGTGCTTCTAGTTTCATCCATCTCATGCTCATAAAAAAGAATCCACTAACAAGGTTGATCAAGTCTTGTTAACAAACCCATTCCGATAATCATGAAACCGGAGAAATTTCGAATAACACTAGGTTACCTCAACGGGGATATGCACATCCCCAATAATAAGTATATCATATTTCTTTTTGACAGTATGAAGAGGAAATTCAAAACCTCCAAATATTATCGATGGAATTTTTACAATAGAGTTGATACTATGGACATGAGGTTGTTTCCTCAGAAAGTGTACCGTATGCTCATTACCATTAACATGAAAAGTGACATTGCCTTTGTTGCGATCAATAACAGCCCTGCAGTATTAAGAAAAGGTCCTCCAAGAATAATAGACATACTATCATCCTCGGGAATATCAAGAATAACAAAGTCCGTTAAAATAGTAACGTTTGCAACCACAACAGGCACATCCTCACAAATACCGACAGGTATAGCAGTTGATTTATCAGCCATTTGCAAAGATATTTCAGTAGGTGTCAACTTATTCAAGTCAAGTCTACGATATAAAGAGAGAGGCATAACACTAACACCGGCTCCAAGATCACATAAAGCAGTTTTAATATAATTTCTTTTAATGGAGCAAGGTATAGTAGGTACTCCGGGATCTCCAAGTTTCTTTGGTATTCCACCCTTAAAAGTATAATTAGCAAGCATAGTGGAAATTTCAGCTTCCGGTATCTTTCTTTTATTAGTAATGATATCTTTCATATATTTAGCATAAGGATTTGTTTAGAGCACGTCAGTCAATCGCATACGCAAGAAGATAGGTCTAATCATTTCAGCAAAGCGCTGAAAATCATCGTCATCCTTTTTCTTGGATGGTTTGGGAGGAAAAGGCATGGGTTTCTGAACCCAAGGTTCTCTTTCTTTACCATGTTTCCTAGCAATAAAGTCTCTTTTATCATAACGTTGATTCTTTGATTGTGAGTTATCAAGATCAACAGCAGGTTCAATTTCTACATCATTATCATTACTAGGTTGAGCATCATCATGAACATCATCATTAACATTTTCATTAGGTTCATGTTAATTACCAGATTGTGCTTCCGCATCAGACATAGAGATATCATTTGGATTATCCGGTGGTTCAGCAATAGGTTCACTAGAAGTTTGCACAGTTATATCATTTTTCTTTTTCTTCTTCTTAGAAGAACTAGTTGCATCAATATTATTTCTCTGAGAATCTTGCTCGATTCTCTTAGGGTGTCCTTCAGGATACAAAGGTTCCTGAGTCATTCTACCTGTTCTAGTAGCCACTCTAACAGCATAATCATTTTCTTACTATTCATTTCATCAAGCACTTCTTTTTGAGCTTTAAGTACTTGTTCTACTTGAGTGGTAACCATAGAAGCATGTTTGCTAACAAGTTTAAGTTCACCTTTAATATTAGCCATATAATCACCCAAGTGTCTAATCATATAAGCATTTTCTTTTAATTGTCTACCAAAATAAGCATTGAAGTCATCTTGCTTAAACATAAAGTCATCAAACTCATCCAAGCACTGACTAGCAATTTTAGTAGGAGGGACTTCAGCTTTATCATATCTATTGAGAGAATTTACCTTTACTACCTGTGTCGGGATATCGGGATCAGGAGGTTTTTCAGTAAATAAGTGATTGAGATCATATGTTTCTTCAACAGGCGGTAAATTAAGACCATGTATTTCTTCATTAGGAGGTAAATTCTTAACATCTTCAGCTTTAATACCTTTTTCTTTTGTAGATTTCTTTGCCTCTTGCATATCTTCGGGACTGAGAAACAGAACACCTCTCTTCTTCGGAGTAAGTTTAGGAATAGGCTCAGTAATTGGAGCAGGAGCTGGCTTAGGAGCTGGCTCAGGAGGTGCCCAATTATTTTCATTTGTCAACATATTATTCAATAGAATTTCAGCTTCATCTGGTGTTCTTTCCCTGAAAAGAGAACCAGCACAACTATCCAGGTAATCTCTGGAAGCATCGGTTAGTCCATTATAAAAGATATCAAGTATTTCAGGTTTCTTAAGAGGATGATCAGGCAAAGCATTAAGTAACTTGAGAAGCCTCCCCCAAGCTTGTGGGTGACTCTCTTCTTCAATTTGCACAAAGTTGTATATTTCCTTTAAAGCAACTTGTTTCTTATGAGTAGGGAAATATTTAGCAGACAAGTAATAAATCATATCCTGGGGACTACACACACAACCAGGATCAAGAGAATTAAACCATATCTTAGCATCACCCTTTAATGAGAACAGAAATATTTTCAGTATATAAAAGTAACGTGGTCTCTCATCATTAGTGAACAGGGCAGCTATATCATTTAACTTAGTAAGATGTGCCACAACAGTTTCAGATTCATAGCCATAAAACGGATCAGATTCAACCAAAGTAATTATATCTTGATCAACAGAGAATTCATAATCATTATCAGGAACACATATAGGTGAGGTAGCAAAAGCAGGGTCAGGTTTCATTTTATCTCTAAGTGATTCTCTGTTCCACTTAGTTAATAACCTTTTTAGCTCATATCTATCTTTGCAAGCTAAAATAGCGGCAGAAGATTCTATATCAAAAAGATAACCCTCAGGAATAATAGGCATATTTTCATCATCACTTTCATCATCGTATTCAGATTCAATAATTTCTTTTTCTCTAGCCCTAGCAATTTGTTCATCAAAAATTCACCAAGGGGCACAGTAGTATCAGTCATGGAAGCAGTTTCATCATAAGTATGATGTATAGCAGAAGTGGCATCATCAATAACATGCGACATATCGAAACGAATAGCAGAAGCAGGTTTAGGTGTCGCAAGCTTACTCATAACAGAAGGTGAATCAAGTGCAAGGCTAGATGGCAGTTCCTTACCTCCCCTCGTAGTTGAGGGATAAATTGTTGTCTTAGCGTCTTTCAAGTTCTTCATAGTGTCCAGCAGATATAAATCCCAAGTGACTCAAAGCATAGAGCTATCCTCCCCGGCAACGGCGCCAGAAATTAGTCTTGATAACCCACAAGTATAGGGGATCGCAACAGCTTTCGAGGGTAGAGTATTCAACCCAAATTTATTGATTCGACACAAGGGGAGCCAAAGAATATTCTCAAGTATTAGCAGCTGAGTTGTCAATTCAACCACACCTGGAAACTTAGTATCTGCGGCAAAGTGTTTAGTAGCAAAGTAATATGATAGTGGTGGTAGCGGTAACAAAAGTAAAGACAGCAAAAGTAATGTTTTTGGTATTTTGTAGTGATTGTAACAGTAGCAGCGAGAACCAGTATATGGAAAACTCGTAGGCACCGGATCAGTGATGGATAATTATGCCGGATGCGGTTCATCATGTATTAGTCATAACATAGGGTGACACCGAACTAGCTCCAATTCATCAATGTAATGTAGGCATGTATTCCGTATATAGTCATACGTGCTTATGGAAAAGAACTTGCATGACATCTTTTGTCCTACCCTCCCGTGGCAGCGGGGTCCTATTGGAAACTAAGGGATATTAAGGCCTCCTTTTAATAGAGAACCAGAACAGAGCATTAGCACATAGTGAATACATGAACTCCTCAAACTATGGTCATTACCGGGAGTGGTCCCGATTATTGTCACTTCAGGGTTGCCGGATCATAACACATAGTAGGTGACTATAGACTTGCAAGATAGGATCAAGAACTCACATATATTCATGAAAACATAATAGGTTCAGATCTGAAATCATGGCACTCGGGCCCTAGTGACAAGCATTAAGCATAGCAAAGTCATAGCAACATCAATCTCAGAACATAATGGATACTAGGGATAAAACCCTAACAAAACTAACTCGATTACATGATAAATCTCATCCAACCCATCACCGTCCAGCAAGCCTACGATGGAATTACTCACGCACGGCGGTGAGCATCATGAAATTGGTGATGGAGGATGGTTGATGATGATGACGGCGATGAATCCCCCTCTCCGGAGCCCCGAACGGACTCCAGATCAGCCCTCCCGAGAGGTTTTAGGGCTTGGCGGCGGCTCCGTATCGTAAAACGCGATGATTTCTTCTCTCTGATTTTTTTCTCCCCGAAAGCCAATATATAGAGTTGGAGTTGGCGTCGAAGGGCGTCCAGGGGGCCCATGAGGTAGGGGGCGTGCCCCCCACCCTCGTGGACAGGGTGTGGACCCCCTGGTCTTCATCTTTGGCGAGGATTTTTTATTGTTTTTTCTAAGGTGTTCCGTGGAGTTTCAGGACTTTCCGAGAATATTTGTTTTCTACACATAAAACAACATCATGGCAATTCTGCTGAAAACAGCGTCAGTCCGGGTTAGTTCCATTCAAATCATACAAGTTAGAGTCCAAAACAAGGGCCAAAGTATTTGGAAAAGTAGATACGATGGAGACGTATCACCGGCTCCTAGACTGGTGTGCATCTTGGAGCCATCAAAGTGCATCCGCCAATGGGTGGAGTCTGGCGCTGGCGGCAAGTACTGGGTCTCGGCCCAGTCGACGAGGAAGTCGGCCAGTGCTTGGGACTTGATGGCGGTGCGGGGTTGGTAGTAGATGGTGTAGGGGGGCAGATCTATAGCCCATTTGGCCACTCGGCCAGAGGCGTCTCTGCTTCCAATGATCTCGGCAAGAGGTGCAGTGCAAACAACAATGATGGGATGCTCTTGAAAGTATGGCTTCAACTTCTTGGCGGCAAAGTGCACGCCATAGCACATTTTCTGGTAGTGAGGGTAGTTTTGCTTGGAGGTGGACAGCACTTCGCTTAAGTAATAGACCGGCCTCAGGACCGGCAGTGCTTTACCATCCTCCTTACGCTCGACGACAATGACGGTGCTGACCACCCGGCTGGTGGCGGCGATGTAGAGGAGCATGGGCTCCTTATCAGTCGGAGCCGCCAGGACAGGCGGAGTGGTCAACATCTTCTTGAGCTGGAGGAAAGCTTCATCCGCCTTGTCATTCCACTCGAAAAAACTGGTCTTCATGAGCTGGTACAGGGGAAGAGCCTTCTCGCCCAGCCGACTGACGAAGCGGCTGATGGATGCCAAACAGCCGGTGAACTTCTGTACATCCAGAAGTCGGGTGGGTACCTCCATCCTCTCGATGACTTTGATCTTCACAGGGTTGCACTCGATGCCGCGTTCTGAGACCAGAAAGCCGAGGAGCTGGCCGGCTGGTACTCCAAAGACACATTTCTCCGGGTTGAGCTTGATCTGAAATCGGCGCAACTTATCAAAGGTTTCCTTGAGGTCCTCCAGCAGAGTGTCATGCTTCTCTGTCTTCACCACAATATCGTCCATGTAAACGTGGGCATTCCTTCCCAGTTGCTTGAGGAGGCATTTCTGCATGCAACGCTGAAATGTGCCGCCGGCATTCCTCAAGCCGAACATCATGGTCAGGTAGCAAAAGGCTCCGAATGGTGTGATGAAGGCGGTCTTCAGTCTGTCTGCCAGGTTCAGCTCGATCTGATGGTACTCTGAGTACGCATCAAGAAAGCTCAGCAGCTCGCATCCGGTTGTGGAGTCTATCAGTTGGTCAATTCTTGGCAAGGCAAAGGGATCCTTGGGGCAAGCTTTGTTGAGGCTGGTATAATCAATACACATGCGCCACTGCTTGTTATTCTTCAACACTAGCACTGGGTTGGCCAGCCATTCTGGAAAGAAAACCTCCATAATGAAGCCGGTTGCTAGAAGTCGGGCTATCTCTTCTCCCACAACTCTTCTCTTTTCTTCTGACAGGCGGCGCAAGGGCTGCCTAACCGGCTTGGCGTCAGATCGGACGTGTAGCTTGTGCTCGGCGAATTCCGTCTGAACACCCGGCATGTCCTTGGGGGACCATGCAAAGATGTCCCGATTCTCACGGAGGAAATCGACGAGCTCGCCTTCCTATTTGTTGTCCAGGTTTGCGCCTATGACAGCGTGCCTCTCCGGGTGCTCTGGGTCCAAGGGTATCCTCTTTGTCTCTTTGGCCGGCTTGAACGAGCCCTCGGCTTCCGACTCCTTGGGGTTGGGCGACATCTCTGGCTGCTTGCTTGCCATCGGCACAACCCGATCAAGGAGTCGTTTCTCAGCCGCCATCACAAGGGATTCTGCTAGCCGGCTAATGTCTATTGCACAGGCGGATGATTTCTTGTAGTCTCCGACTACGGTCAAGATTCCCTTGGTACTTGGCATCTTCATCTTGAGCTAAGCATAGTGGGGGACCGCCATGAACTTGGCCAGAGCTGGCCTGCCAAGGAGTGCATGATAGGGGCTTTCAAGGTCTACTACTTCAAACCAAACTGGCTCCCGGCGGAAATGATCTTTGTCTCCGAAGAGGACGTCTATCTGAATCTTGCCGATTGCAGAACAGGAAAGGCCAGGAACTATGCCATGAAATACTGTCCGACTGCGCTGAAGTTGTCTCTGTTTGATTCCTAACTTTTCCATAGTTGCTTGGTACAGGATGTTGATGCTGCCGCCGCCATCTATTAGGACCCGGGAGAACCGATCAGCTCGCTTATCGGTTGCAAAGGTGGCATCCAGGACCAGAGCATAGGAACCGGGCGAGGGCATCACCTTCGGGTGGTCAGCCGACTCCAACTGATGGGCTTCTCCGACCAGTGCATGAATTCTGGGGGCTCGGACGCCACCGCGTTGACTTCTTGGCGCTGCTGTTGTCTGTTGCGCTTATCACTGGCTATGCTGGTGAATACGACATAGGCTCCCTGCTCCTCTGGGTATTCATCTTGTATAGCTCCGACTAGTTGGGTCGCCGGCTGCTGGGGAGGAGGCGGTGGCGGACCAGCCGGCGGGGGAGGCTGGAGTCCGTCGCCCTTGGCGATTCTGGTGAGCCAGTGACACTTCCGAGTGGTGTGATTCGACGGCTTCGCGTCACTATGAAATTTGCAGGGGGCATCGAGAGTCTGCTCGTAAAAGAAGGCGGGCAACCACTTGGGCTTGCCGCCCTTCTGGCGCTTGGGAGGAGGCTGCCCTTCCGGCTGCTGGCCTTCAACTGTCGCCACCTGCCGGCTGGTGGAAGCCGGCTGCGTGGCCTTGCGCTTGTGATCGTTCTGCTGCTGACGCCGACTGGTTTCGCCAGCCGGAGTCCGAGGAGCTTGGGGGCCGCCTTGCCAGAGGCATCGACTTGGATCTCTGCCTTCATGGAGGAGTCGGCCGTGGCATATTTATCTGCTATGATCAGCAGCTCGTCGAGGGTAGCCAGCTCGTCGCAGAGGAGTCGGTGCTTAAGGAGGGTGCCCTCTCAGCACCCAGAGGTGAAGTACTCGATGGCCTGCACCTCGTGCACGCCTTCACAAGAGTTGTGGAGCTCGGCCCAGCATGTGAGGTAGTCGCGAGTCGACTCGTTAGGGCCTTGTACGCACAAGGAAAGCTGGCGAGGTTGGGGCGGCCGCTTATACATGTTGGTGAAGTTGCGGACAAAGGCTTTGGTGAAGTCGACCCAGCTGTTGATGCTGCAGGGCTTCAGAATGTTCAGCCATGTCCGGGTTGTGCCCTGGAGCATGAGCGGAACGTACATCACAGCAATGCGCTTGTTGCCGTTTGCTATGCTGACGGCTGTGGAGTAGTCGACCAGTCAGTCCTCCGGCTTCACGGAGCCGGTGTATTTGGGCGTGTCTCTTGGGAGCGTGAACCCTTTGAGGAAGGGTTCGTCTCGAATGCGGGGGCCGAAACAAGGTGGACCCAACTCATCTTCTTCTTCTAGCGCCAGGGATCGGTGGAGATGGTCGATCCGGTGGCGGGCATCGTTCTCTCCAACCCCCTCTCGGCGGCCAAGGCGATCTCCGAGCGTCGGGTGATCAACAGTCGGCGGGGAGACGCGCCTTTCCCTGCGAGGGGGAGGAGGCGGACAGTCATCCCATCGTTCCACTGCTCTTGGGCGGCCGTCTTGCTCGCGCTCAATGGTGATGCGAGTCCGGCTGCGGCTGGCAGCTGGCTCCTTATCCCTTCTTCCGCGGACGCCACCAGTCGGCGTCCGAGATGTCGTGCCTTGATCTCGGCGGGGAGGCAGATCGTCGTTTTGCCGGTGTGGCGCCTCGGTGCGGCAGCCGGCCTCGTGCTGCTCGGCAGCCGCGTCGAGGAGCCGCTGGACGCGCTCCGCCATCTGGCGACATTCTTCACTCTCGAACTTGTCTAGCTCTTCTGCTGCTGCTTGGGCAGCTCGTATGTTTTCTGCAGGCGTGGCGTAGACGGGGTGATCTGCCCCGAACAGGTTGGCGATGGCCACGCCATGCTGCTGGACCATGCCAAGGCGGCTGGGCCCCGCGGGAGCCGGCGTGCCACCCACAGCGCGGTCCATCTCGCGCTGGTAGGGTTCCGACAGGCGTCTCATGTTGGCCAGCTTCTTGGCGCCCTCAACGAGCTGGACGCGGCGTACTTCCAGCATCTCGGCGTCGGCGTCTTCTGGGATGGGCGCCGTCAGGTCTTGCAGTGTCGCGTGGAGCGGGTCATGAGAGCCTCCGCCGGAGTGTTCGCTGTGGCTGATGACAAGCACCTCCGTGACGGCGCTTTCGCCGCTCTCCGCGCAAGGAGGCGGCTCATCGTAGACCGCCACGTTGGTGGGGAACGCGTCAAGCGACGCAGGGTCGGAGTCGACAAGCATCGGGTCGGTGGAGCCAACAGACTCCAAGTCCGCAGCAGGCTCGCTGGTGATGTGAAGCTGATCGAGAAGGCTGACGAGGCGGCTCTCAGGGCCATCTATGCCCGCATCAGATGCGGGCTCGTCAAAGAGGCGAACCTCGCCAACAAGGTCGGCGAGGCAGCTTGCTGCGCAGGCGACCTCCGCGCCGCGCAGCGCGTCGGTGCAGACTCCGTCTGGCGTGCTGGGCTAGCTGCGTTCGCCAGGGAGAAAAAGGGTTCCCGTCCGGAACAGGTCTCCGGATGACGGTGCACCTCGTCCCACGGTGGGCGCCAAATGTCGGGGGTTGGGTGTGACATATGACAATGGATGGCTTATCATGGTGGGAGCGAGTAGAACGTTGCCGGTGCCCGGAAGCGGGATGAGGCGTAGACATGAACGCCGGCATACTTTACCCAGGTTCGGGACTCTCCTAGTTGATAACACCCCTAGTCCTGCTCTGTGGGGTCTCCGCATGATCACCAAGGCACAAGTGACTACAATGGTGCTCGTTGAGCTGTGTGTTAGAGGTAGGAGAAGGCAAGGCTAGCTCTCCCCCTCCTCTATAGGTTGGTCTAGTTCTAACAGGCTGGGAACCCTTTGCATGGGTGCCCTGGGGGGTTTATATAGGCCTACCCCCAGGGGTACAATGGTAATCCAGCCGGGCGTAGGTCCCAGCTGTCAGTGTCTCTGGGCGTCGGCTTCTCTGCCGACTGCTGGGGCCCGCCGCCTGGTGGGCCCCTCCGACTGGTCTGGTTCGAAGCCGACAGGCCGTACCCGCCGATCGCGGGCCTTGCCGGCTGCCGGTTACTGAAGCCGCTATGCTAATGACGCAGGCTTGGTCGTGGGGGCGTGGCTACAGTCCCGCCGCCTGGTGGGAGATCACTGTAGCCACCCCCATCTCATCTGGTTAATGACTTGCGAGCCCCGAGGAGAGAACGGGCCGCCTGCTGGAAGTCGGCTTCCCTCGGGTCCGACTGGTCTATCTCCCTCCGTCTTGTGTGCTGCCCGCTGCCAGGTAGGGCCCGCCGCCTGCGGGCTGTCCCGACAGGCCATCGTGGGGCAAAGCTCCACCGAACTGGCGTGACGTCAAGGGAGGAGGGGCAACAGTGCCGCGCCGGACGGCGACCTCCGCCTGTACGGGGCACTGTTCCCTCGCTCAGCCCCGATCGTGGGGGTGAGGAGCTACACTGTAGCCATATTTGGTCTTGTCCCCTTAATGAGGGTGCAGACTTTGAGGGCGCCTGGGAGCCGACTGCCAGGAGCTGGCCTCTCTACAGCTTGTCTTGGCACCGCCTTCTGGAGCTTAGCCGCCTTCCGACAGCCGGCCAGAGGAAGGCGGCGCTCCATCTTGGTGTCTTGAGGGGCGCAGTCGCCCGATGTTTTTAGAATATTCAGGGACTCGGGTTGGGCTACCTGTGGCCCATTACTCCGACAAGATTAATATGTTAGTCCCAAAAATAATATAAATTATTATCAAGAGTATGTGGAAGTATTAGGATAATGGCATCAAACAATAAAAAATTACACATACGTCGGAGACGTATTAGCACCCTTCTTCTTCCTCCACCCTAATCTTCATTCTTGAGCTTCCCCACCATTGTGAAACCCTAAATGCTAGACTACTCTTCATCCCTCCACTTAAACTTCACCAAACTTAGAGGATTGAAAGAGAACTACTTGTTCTACACTTTAATCAAACCAGTTTGTGATCCACACACGTGTTCATCACCAAACTTGTTTCTCTTGGAGTTGGGGACTCCTATGAGGTAGGAATTAAAGCCAAGAATCTTCCTTGTGTATGTTGTGCTATGAGAAGTTTCTAAAGGTTTGGTGATCGCCTTCAAGACCAACTACGAGTGATTCAAGACTCGGCCGATGGAGTGACTCAAAGGGAGACTAGGGTGAGCCATTTGGTAGCGTCCGCACCTCTCCAACGGAGGTTAGCACTCCCCCAGGAGTGTGAACTTCGGGATACATCCGCGTCTCTGACACTGTATGGATAATCTGTTTCCACACCTTTACTTGTGTTTGCTTGCTAGCTAGCTTGTTGCTCTTGCTTACCTAGTGAATTAGCTTGCTTGCCTATAGATTGTTACACCACAAATTACATATATGGAGTACTTATTGTATCTGCAGATCCCCTAAAATTGATAGTTACCCTAAAATTTTGTAGTCTCCTATTCAACCCACCCCCCCCCCCCCGCCCCACTCGACCGCTTCGATCCTTTTAGATAATATTATGGAACTGGCTGAATCCACAAGGTTCAAAGTGAAAATTTGGCAATGGCACCCTGAAATTTGATAGTTTCCTCCTGAAAGTACCATTGTGTGCTCTTTAGATAAGTTCATCAACTAAGTTTCAGGCCAAATTTCACTTGGATGAACTTGCTTACCAAACTCGGTAGTGTCCAAGCACAAGCTTCTGTTAGCTTCTTGAGAACATGGAGGGAACTTTGAGATGCACAGTTGTGGCAAGGGGCACACTTATGCCCACATTTGAAACACAAGATTTTTGCCCTTCTCATAGCTATCACATATTTTACTTATGCTCCAACTTGTTCGCATGTTTCTTATCTTGGCTAGGAGAGAATCCTAAGATGTCATCTTCCTATACAAGAGCCAAGCATGCTGACCTATCAATAGTTCTAGGTTTATGTAAGCAAATGCAAATTCTAATGTTGTACTTTAGACCATAAGCAATATTTTCTAAGAAAGTTCCATCATAACCTCTATTACAGGACTTTATGCATGGGTTCTTCAAATCTAGCTTGATATTTAGTGACGTACCTGTTTGTTTCTTGAGGTGGTGCTCATACTTATTGGTGTCAAATTTAGCATATAAACACTAGAACTAAATGAGACCAGGTATCAACTATATGCAATGACTCATGACATGTGAAACATCAAACATCTAAAGGTACTTTTCACTACGATCCTTCCACCACTTCGGATCTTCCCATCAAAACAAGGAAATGAGCGTGGGACTTTTTTTGTGGGGCGGGTGAATGAGAACCTCTGATACCAAAAGGTCACTAGAGCGACATTCTGCAGCAACCGTGCAGCGCGACCGACATTCTACAGCATCAGCTGGGCCTTGGTCCTAGATGACAGCCTCTTGTGTCCAGTGGCGAAGCTATGTGTGTAGCTGTGGGGTCAACTGACCCCGCAGTTTTTTTGAAAATAAGCCTAAAAACACTGTTTATTTACTGTTCATATTGAAGATTTTTTTCCAAAAATACCATTGACCCCACAGAAATTTTAGGCTGGCCTCGCCGCTGCTTGTGTCCCTATGCAGATTTCAGAAGAAAATGTACATGTCGTGCTGACAGCAAGTAAAACTGGTGGTACAATACATTGGCTTGAGTTCCAAATTTCAAATGCCTGCCCGCAGAAAGAAATTTCAGATGATTATATATGACAACTGCCAAACAGACCAGCAAACTCACACGATGTATCTGCCGTAAGTATCTCAAATAACTGTATATTACTCTTATATATAAGTACAGTGTGATTACTTATAATATGCATGTTGATCAGTTCAACTTCTGAATTCAATCTTTTCGTCAACTTGAACTGACTTTATGTATATTACAGTGCTTATCCTGGAATTTGCTCCTAGTACATACACCTACCATTTGAATCATTGCCAAGCTCACAAATGCAGAGTTACTGCAACCATGAGCCTGTACTTCTTAGTAAGATGAATCACCTCATTAGATGCTATATACAACTCATCCGGTCGACAGGGCGGCCTTATTTCTTCAGAATCAATACAAAGCACATCATAACCCGCTAGCATTCGATGCTACCGAGTGGTTAGTTGACCGGCTATGGAATCTATGGATGACCGTGTCAGGCGAAAACTGCACGTCATCCATGAGCAAGTGCGCGTCCTCTTTCTGAGACGCCTTCTTTTTCATGCTCTTAGCCCGACAGTCTCCATCCCTGACGCAAGTCAGGATCTCCACCACCTCCTTGATCGACGGCCTCAGATCCCTCTCCATCTGCAGGCACTGGAAGGCTACCTCGGCCACGCTGTCAATCGTTCTCTTTGTTTCGGGGTCGGTGTCATAGCCGAGCTCCGGATCAACCAACTGAACAACCTCATGGTTCTGAATCCTGTTGAGAGCCATGTTGGCCAGGTTGATCTCACTGTGGCTTCTGCTCATGTCCACCGCAGGCTTTGAGGATATCAGCTCCACCAGCACGACACCAAAGCTGTAGACATCGCTCTTGTCAGTCAGCTTGTAGCACTGGTGGTACACGGGGTCAACATAGCCCGGTGTGCCCTGTGGAACAGTTGAGACATGGGTGACCTCCAGCGGGAACAGGCGCGACAACCCGAAGTCTGCAACTTTGACATGAAAGCTGTTGTCCAGCAATATGTTGGTCGTCTTCACATCACGATGTATGATCTCCACCGCATGGAGGTAGGCCAGTGCTTCAGCCGTTTCTATAGCAATATTCAGCCTTAGAGGCCATGTGAGGCCTCGTTCGGCCGCACCGGATCCATGAAGATGGTCCGCGACCGTCCCATTTGCGACGAACTCGTACACCAGGAGAAGGTCACGGCTCATTCGCGACGTGCAGCCATATAGGATGACAAGGTTCTGATGGAGCAGGCGTGACAGGATGTCTACCTCGTTCAGGAACTGCTCAACCCGTCTGTAATTGTTCTTGTAGAGGCGTTTCACCGCAACTACTCTCCCATCCTTGAGTTTTCCTGAATGACAAAAATGTCAAAGTGGTCATTGGCTCATTGCCAAGTGAATTAAGGGCAAGATAATTTTATCAGAGAATACAGTTGAGAATGGAGCTCCTAGCATCTGCAATTTACGTATAAGATTGACAAGCAACGAGTTCGGCAAACATGTGTTTTACCTTTATAAACAGTTCCAAAGCCACCATCACCAAGCTCCCTTGAAGCACTAAATCCATCAGTAGCCACTTCGAGTTCCTCGAAAGTGAAGATATGAGGCGAACCACCCATCTCAAGGTCTTTACTGTATGACGTCATTGAAGATCCACTTCGCATGAACTCATTTGAAGCCACAGCTTGTTTGCTCTTCTTTCGTTGGTACAAGGCAAACAAGACAAATGCCAAGAATGCAGCAAAACCGGCTACCGCTCCAACTGTTCACAACAATATAACACATTAGCAACATCAAACAAACAAACGATCTGATTAATTCTTCATCATGAGATTTCACCCCCATATTCTCCATACTATGGTACAATTTAGAGCAAGGAAATAAGAACCAAGGAATGGATGGGCCGAGCAGCTTGATAGTTGATTACACTCACCTATTATGAACGTTATACTTGTCTTTCCACTGTCCCCTGCATAAAAAGTGTCTGTAAATGTTTTTGCAGTTTATGAAATAATAAACAAGAAGTATAGTAGTCACTTGACAAATGAGAAGAACTTTATTCATGCCGAATCAACATTGCATTGCAACTTTGGCAGCTTCTACGTAAAGTCGAACTCCCTTTTGTGGCTGGTTAATTAGGAAAATCCAACAACAGTTAAATTTCAGACTCTCAATTGATGGTGGCAACATATCCTACTCCCTCCGTTTCTAAATATAAGTCTTCTTAGAGATTCCAATGCGGACTACATAAATGAGTACAGTCTACACTCTAAACTATGTCTATATACATCTGTACCTAAGTATCCACTGAAACTAACCGGCTAACCGCAATGCCCAATTCAACTTTACACCCCTAATTCCACAACAAACAGTTGCAATAGCATTGACTTCCACATGTTTTAAATACAGACCAGGGCACAGAAAAGTAAAAGCATCGGTCGGCGATTACGGGAAATAGTCTATTTGGAACAAAACCAGGAACACGTTACCGGCACGGCATCATTGTTGAATAGCGTTGTTGACTAATTCGACAAATGTATTTTTTTGACTAGGAATCAATCAATGGACTAACTACATCACTAACTACTAAAAACAAAACAATAGTCTGCAGGAGCTCCAAGAAACCAAGCAAGCACTCAAGAGTTGAAAGAACAACAATATTCGTGTCCAATCGGCATTCTATAATCCTCCTAGCAATAGAAAATCTACTCTTGACAACAATTCTATTTCAGATGCAATATCAAATTGCTACCTACGTCAGGCATTTTTGGAGTCACTGAATCGGTCACTAGCACTTGCAATTTTGAGGCGATTAGCTTGATCAAAGAACTAGTTACTGAGTAGGGAAATTCATGGTGGCGCTGTCAGTTAATTTTCGTCAACTCACCGCACTTCTCAGGGTACACGCCGCCGGAGCAATGGCAGGAAAACCCGGTGCCGTCGTTGGCATACCTGCACTGTCCGCCGCTTGCCTCGCACTTGGGGCAATCGTCCGACGGCACCGTCCACTCAAGCAGGAACCCTTGCCTCATGCTCGGGATGTAACCGGCGCCGTCTTGAAAACCAAGAACCGGCACGACGGAGAGACAGCAGGCCGGCGGGACAACACCCGGATCACGGTGACTACCATACTGCCCGCCGAGGCGGTAGAAGGACTCGTTGGCGCAACGCGTGCGGTTGAAACCCGACGGCGTCGCCTCCTTGGTGCAGTTGTCGAGGACGAGCAGCTCCCTGTTCTTGCTGCTGATGACGAACGGACTCAGCCCGAGACCCAGCGAGATGTTGAACCACCACGGCGGACAGCCGTCGTCGAGCGGGAGGTTGTTGTCGACGGCGACGAAGGAGGAGTTCTCGGGGAAGACATGAAGGACCTGGTAGCCCCCGAACATGGAGCGGCTGAGGAGAGCCTGGCTGCCGTTGCAGTTGAGCTGGAAGGACGGGGACCCGCACGGCGTCTGGCCTTTCTCCTCCAGCCAGAACGGGTAACTGATGTTCAGGTCGCCGCATCTCTTGGGCGAGCAGGCGGCGGCGGCCGGCGCCGGCAGCCGGAGAAAGGAAGCGACGAGAAGGAGCAGGAGGGGAAGCAGCTGGAGCGGCGGCATGGGTTGGAATAGTTGGGGATCGAAAGCGGAGCGGCTGACTGACCGGAGCGGGCGAGATGACTAGTTAACAGGAGGAGCAACGGGACAGAACGGAGGGTGGGATGTCCGACTTGGGGAAGGAGGGTGGCCAGAGCGGCTTGACCAGTCAGAGTCAACGCTCTATTTCGTTTGGAAATTCTTTTCGGGGATGCTGCGGCGGCGGCGTGGAGCGGCCGCCATGCCGCCATGCCGCCATGGCCCGCCACGGCGATGCGACGGCGACGGCCTGCCAAACCGCCATTAATTTTGCATGGTCTGCCAGATGAGGAATCTGAGGCTAGATTGTTTGGTTCCTAGGAACCCGATACAAAATGATCAATTTCACGAGTGAACCGGTGACATGTATGCACGGACTAGTAAACCCCATGCGTGCTGGTCAATGCAATCAAACGTATGTACACCTACGACAACACCAGTGTCTCTCACTAAGAGCATCTCCAACAGCCGCGCTATACGCCGCGCGTAAAAAACCTGTTTGGCGCGCGCGCTTCGGCTGGTTTGGCGCGCCCGCCCGCGCTAACTCCAGCAGCCGCGCTATAATGCAGCGCGCGCGCCGCACAAACCACTTATTATACATGTGATGTGATATTTTGGACAAACGTGTGATGAAATTTGATACAAACAAGTTGATGAATAAAAGTTTATGCCCATAAGTTCATCCAACCAAGTTCAAAATCATGCCCACAAGTTCATCCAAGCAAGTTCAAATGCCAAGAAGTTCATCCAACCAAGTTCAAATGCAAACAAAGTTCAAGACATGAAAGACACATCAATCTTCATCTTCATCGTCTTCGTCTTCGTCCTCATCTTCCGAAGACGACTCTTCCGCCTCCGAAAATGAATCTTCCTCCCTCTCATCACGCACCGCATCACGCACCGCATCATGTGAAGCTCCGACGGTGTTGGCAAGATCTTCAACGGCATCTTCATGGGAATGTGTGTGAGAAGTCATGACGGCCGGAGGTGCACCCATGCCTCCAATGAGAGAAGCAAAACTCATGCCTCCCATGGCGGCCATAGCGTCGGAGGGTGCTCGAAAGCCGCCCATGCCTCCCATGGCGGCCGGGGGTGCACCCATTCCTCCCATGGCGGCGGCGGCCGGATGTGCACCCATGCCTTCCATGGCTCCGAAGCCACCCATGCCTCCCATGGCGCCGAGGCCACCGCCACCCATGGCGCCGAAGCCACCGCCACCCATTGCACGAACCATGGCTCTTTTTTGGATCAAAACTTCTTCACGTGAAAGATTGACAAACTCCTTTTGGTTTTCATTGAGGCTGCGGCGGCGGCGGCGGCGGCGGCGGCGGGGTCGCGGCTGTACAACGGGGAGAGCGGGGCGCCGGTGTGCGCGTCCATGGGTGGGTGGCAGGGCGCCGGCGCCGGCGCGCGCGGGGCGTAGGAGGAGGTGAGGAGAGAGTGCGGCGCGAGCGCTCGAGTGTGCCGCGCGCTGTAGCCGGCGCACCAAATTAAGCGCGCGGATAAGTGTTTTTCCAGGCGCGCCTAACCCGTTATAGCGCGCGCGCCGTTTTTGCGCGCCCGCTGGAGCGACCCGCCGCGTTGGGCGCGCGCAAAAAGGCATATTATGCAGCACGGCGCTAGTTTAGCGCGGCTGTTGGAGATGCTCTAACTATAAAATGTAAAAATATACCTATTGACACCAAATGGCACCAAAATTTATGCTATGATCAGACGTTGTCCATCACTGTGGGTACTAGTGACAAGCTAGGCTTCAGAGTTCAAACTAGGCTGATCCAGTCGTACGTCCGCCCTACGCTACTTCTAGGACTGCCAATTCATCAGCACCCAGTGCTACAAGTATAAGACTGTACCCAGGTGTACTCTTTGTTTACAGACAAGAGCACAAAGCACCCGGCCTCTGAACTGAAAGCGATAAAACGTCTACCTATCTGCTTACATGGGCAGGCACACAGATACTGCAAAGATAGCACAGGTAAAAAAGCTAGCAGGAGTTTTCTTTTATTAGTGAAAACCGGGTGTCATGTTTAGGTAAACAGCCAAAACTTAACACGAAGTTACGGGGTCCAAAAAGGATAGAATGATAAGACAGGCAAACAGCAAACAGAGGCGAGAGTGCTCTGCCTTGCAAAACAGAGAGAGACTAACAGCAATCTAGCCGCTGAAATAACAGCCACAGATAAGGAGGAAAACCAAATGTAAATCTTTTTTACACTTGGCAGGTTACTGTTTTTTTCAGGGATGACACGGTTACTGGTTACCGTATCCAATAGAAAAGAAGGTTCTCTAGCATGATCGTTAACCGGTTTTTTTCTGTTTTTGCAAGGGAGAATTCCAGTTCAAAGCTAGAGTACACACATTTTATTCAGATTGTTTCAGCGAACAAATTTTATTTAGATAGATATGTGGTTTAGATTTGCACAATCTTTTTTAGTCAGAGGTATTGGAAGATCATAGCCAAGGTTCATAACGTGGTCCGCGGGCTATCAAACCGGACTTCGTCACTGCGGGAAATTCGCACTCATCACTCGTTGCGACAGATTGCCACTGAATCACATGGTACCAAGTGTGCTGGGCCGGTCCAAACTTCAGCGTGAGACCATAGCGCGTTGTACCGACTATCCATCACATAAAGCGATGAATAGGAACACCCACCATTTTGGTGCAACGCACTGCAATTCGGCCGACAGTTTCAAAACAGTTAAAGTTAGGGCAGCCCATACGTCCATATGTCTAAAAGTCTAACTCCGCCTGGGCTCTCACTGGATTATCGACCTGAACAGATGAATATACGCTATTTTGGCCATAGTGCAGACTTCAGAAGCTCAGAGTTCAGACTAAGCAAAAGACACTTATGGTGTACCCACTTTCACTGGTGTTAATAAACATCTAACTACACTTAGTTCATTAAAATGGCCATATTTATTTAAATAAATAAGTGTATCATATTTTTATGAATATAAAATAATGCATTAGTGGGCTGCACAAGTGGCAAGGCCCGCCAGCCAGAATTGGCTCAAAATATAATTAAAAAAACACTAACGAGTAAAGCACCAATTCTCAAAAAAAAACTAACGAGCAAAGCAGGCCGAAATTGCCCCAAAAATAGTAAAGGCCCACTAGTCCGAGTTTCACAAAGTCATTTTGCTACTGGGCTGTCTGAGGATGCATGAGTGAACAAGTCCACGATGCCGTGATTAGGCTGAAGTTCTGTCCGAAAGACTTCGTTCCGATCCATACCCCAGTTCAACATGTTAATGAATGTCTAATGACGCACAACCTCCGCTTCTTATAGCCTACCAAAACGACTTATATTTTGAAACGGAAGAGGTAATACCACCTACTGAGAGCACTAAGTACTAACATGATTGATTGCTTGGCTCGATTAGGGAAATCCAAGCAAATTCGGCACTCCACATCCTAGCTTAGCTACGAACTTGACTAAAAATTAACTGATGCGCGAACTTACGTGGAGGAGGAGGAGGAGGTTCATCGTCCCAGGTCAAGAGAAAGCCATCGCTAATGAGCCGCTCGTAATCACTTGCGTTCACCTCGGCGGACGACCCTACCACCGGTACAATGATGGTATCGCAGCCCACATAGCTGCCATAGTCGCTGGACTCATAGTAACGCCCTCCCGCGTGGACAAGCACCTTCATATCTTTCCCGCACTGCGCCGTCGTCTGCAGCAACTCTCTGTGCTCGTGCGTTGCAGCTGCCGCTGCGGCCTCCGTATAAGATGAGCTTTAGACTGCCGGGGTTGACTCTGAACGGTCCGCCCAGTTTAGCAGAGGTGTTCAAAATCGGTACTTGGCAGCTGTCAGCGGTGCTTGGCAGCTGCCGGAGGCTGGCAGTATTTGCATTTTCCCTTCATCAACGACGTGCAGCCTGTCTTCCTCGTAGGAGATGTTGACGATTGCAAAGCCAAAACTGAAGGGTATAGAGCTCCGCAGAACCGGAGAACTGTCGTTGAAGCAAGTGACCTCGAAGTCCGGGGGGCCGCATGACCTTCTCGTCTCTATGCCAGTGAGCCAGAACGGGTGGGAGATGGCGACGTTGCCGCATTCGGCCGAGCAGCCTTCCCCTTGAGGCTCCTTGGCCGCGTCGAGCAGCAGGGGCAGCCACCAAACCCAGGCGAAGGCAAGGAACCGGCAGCAGCTGGGAGCCATCGGGGAAGAAGATTTCCAAAGATTGAGCACCAAAGAGGATGGTGGTCATGGGCTATGGGGACATGGACTAGACGTAAGAGAGAATAGCGTGGTCGAAGCTCCAACCATATATGCAACCGATTGGCCGGAACATTTGACTGGAAAATTCGGCCATCCACGAAATTTCCAAGTTGACCGCTGGACTGGTGAGCCATGGCTTAATATAACGATTTTCACGGGGCAAGCCATGACCATGACCTTCGTGAGCCCGTGATGTGACTGGAACCGGGATGCTTGGCCCGATTATTTTGGTCCCGGCTACTTTGCGCTCTTGTCTGCTAGCAAGCTAGTAGTAGATTCTAATCTCGGTACAGCCTTCACACTTGGCATGTAATTAACGGTATCTCAAAAACACAAAAATGCAAGTGTTTAGAATTCTTTCTATAAAACATGGATTTTAGTATTTGGAATTCTTTCTATAAAACATGTTTGAATCTTAGTGTTAGAATTCCGAGAATTTTTTCTACCAGCCACCTTGTGCCCAATTCCAAACCAAATTTCTGTTGAGTTGTCTTGTTAAAATTTTAACGTTTTTCATCTGAAAGGAGGTTAAACCATCTCATCGAACTTTGCATCAATTGATCCATCCAACCATCTTTGCTAAAAAAATCGATGCAGTCATCTTGAAAGAAAATTCTATGTCCCCATGGTGTAACTAAAAAAAATTCTAGCACTTCTCCAAGTGTTTTCACTGTAGTAAACAATATGCCTTGATATTCATTATCTGCGTGCATACGTTTCAATATTCCAAAAATATAAAGGGCTTGGCAGAATCACAAGCCTTGGTCATGGGCTATTTGGACGAACCTGGGCGATTCATAGGTCGGGCCGCGGGTTTTGGATTCCGAATGGAACATTTTTCTCGAGGGGGGGCGGTAAACTCGGTTACCACGGTAACCACGAAGTACCGATAAAAATTCGAGCGAAATTTAAAATTCAATTTTTTTAAGACCAGAATACATAAGTTTGGAACACTAAATGTACTGTCCACAGGTACTAGCGCAGTGGAACTCGAACACATGACGCGCTGTTGCGGGAAAAGGATACTAACCACTCGGACACGAGTTAGCATGTGTCTCTTCTATAGATACACCTTATTTAACTAGACGTTAGGAGTTTAAATTCAAAATAATCAAAAAGTTTGATTTTTTTTGCTGGAGATACAGAATTATCGTGGGGTATCGGGAAACGCGGTTACCGGGCGGTAACCGAATTTACCGCCCGGTACCAAAACCATGGGGCCGCCTCGAATGGCGCACTACTTGTGCTGGTGCTCATGGCAGTGGACTGGAACACTAAATGTACTGTCCACAGGTACTAGCGCAGTGGTAAACAGGTCTGCTCCACTCACGCACATGCAGGTCACGAGTTCAACCCTCGCACCGACATATTTTTCGTAAAAATTACAGTATACAGTGTGGCGTGCATTTCTTCAAAAATCAAAAAGTAAAAGTGCGGCCGGCAGAACTCGAACACATGACGCGCTGTTGCGGGAAAATGATACTAACCACTCGGACACGAGTTAGCATGTGTCTCTTCTATAGATACGCCTTATTTAACTAGACGTTAGGAGTTTAAATTCAAAACATTCAAAAAGTTTGATTTTTTTTCCTCGAGATACAGAGTTATCGTGGGGTACCGGGAAACGCGGTTACCGGGCGGTAACCGAATTTACCGCCCGGTACCCAAAACCATGGGGCCGCCTCGAATGGCGCACTACTTGTGCTGGTGCTCATGGCAGTGGACTGGAACGTCAAGTCGATGTCGTTGTCATAGCCGTGGATCCTGAACATGAGCGTCCTACCATGCGCCGACACTCCCGCCCTCCGGGCGCCATAAACGCGTGAAGAGGCAGCGCGCACCTGCGTCGACTTGCCCTCCGCGCCATGGGCCGCGTAGTACTCTGCCTTCGTCGCTGAGTCTACGCCTGTACGCGCGCGCATTTGTGCTGCTATTGCGTGTGTGCGTCTAGCCTTCCCTCCCTTTCCCAAGCGCACCATTGTCCCCGCCAAGGCTAGTCGTCGGAAGGAAGAAGATAAAGAGAAACTTTCATGTGGGGTCAATTCATTTGACAAGTTAAAGGTGAGGGCTCGGGGTCCGACCATAACTTAACTTCTCACATCTTAAGGAGTTAAGTTCGAGAAGGCATATAATGAGTAAAATTATAAGGGATCGGGTAGAGATGCTCTTAGGCACTGCCCGACTGTACGATGAACGTCCGCACGATTATGCATGATAAACCTCAGCTTTATCCTCAATTAGTGAATGACATGCTTAATTGCTTAGTTCGATAGAGAAATCCTAGCAAATTTGGCACCGCACTAGCTAGAAACTTGATTAAAAGATGATTTGGCGGATGAACTTACCTAGACTGGGATCCCATGTCAAGAGGAAGCCATCGTTAATGAGCTGCTCGTAGTCGCTCGCGTTCGTCTCACCCGACGACGAGCCCAGCACCGGCGTGAGCACAGCGTCGCAACCGTCCAAAGCATAGCGGCCGTAGTTCCCGGTCGCGTCGTAACGCACTCCTGTGCGGAAAAACATCTTGCGCTTGTTCTCACACCTCAGGCTCGTCTGCACCAGCTCTCTGTCCCGGCGTGCCGCAGCCGCCGCCGCTGCCTCCTCCGTGCAGTTGTACAAGATGAGGTTCAGGCCAACAGGGTCGATCATAAACGGTCGGGCCAGTTTGACGGAGGCGTTTAATATCATTACTTGGCAGCTGTTGGAGGCTTGCAGTAATTCCAGATGGCCTCGATCAACCACGCGCAAACTGTTTTCCTCATAAGAGATATCGATGATTGCAAAGCCGGAGCTCCCGGGTATAGAGCTCCGTAGATCTGGAAAACTCTTGTTATGGCAAGCGACCTCGAAGTCTTGGGGGCCACAAGATCTTGGCGCCTCCTCGTCAGAGAGCCAGAATGGGTCGGAGATGATGAGGTTGCCGCAACTCTTGGCTGAGCAGTCTTCCCCTTGCTCCTCGGTCGCGACGGCCGCGAGCATCAGTGGTAGCCACAGGGCCCGGAAGAACCAGCAGCTTGCAGACATCGGAGCAGCAGATTTGGAAAGATTGCAGTGAACAACAAAGGGGAATAGGCTACACGTAAGAGAGAATAGAGTGGTCAGCAGGAACCATATATGGGGATGGCGAGCGAGCGGAGTTCTATTGGCCGGAATATTTGACTGGAAATTTGGCCAAGAGATCATCCTCCACGGACTAGTAAGCAATGACTAGTAAAAATTTAGACTAATACCCCTTTGACCCAGTAAAGCCATGACCATGACCTCCACTTGTACAACCTTTCCACTTGGCAGGTAACTAAGGAGTACAAAAAAGCCCTCTGACCTTCTGTTTCACATTTCTACATCTAGACATCACATTTCCTTTTTCAACCTTGCATTTATGATGTGTGACTTGGCCAGCGTCAGAAAAGCAATTTCACAACCAACTTAGAAATAGCAAATCCGTAGAATGATCAAGGCATTATTTTAGATTCAAATGAATTACAAGAGAGGTAGGATTCTAGTCTTTAGAATTCTTTCTATACAACATGTTCTGTACAATACCCCAGTTCAACTTGTTAAACGAACTTCTAGCAATGCGCACGGCTACATACCTACTGAGAGCAATAGTTTCCCAGCGAGAGTACTCTGCCTTGGAAGGGACAAAGGAGACTGCTGTAACTAGTGCAAGGCTAATATGCCGCCATCGAGCGGCGAAGATATCCGGAGAAAGTCTAACTAAAACGAGCACGTCCGGCAGCACGTGTCAGCTTGGCCAGTATAGGCTATGGTGAAGTCGACCCACATCTTGGGAAAGCAAGAGGCAGGAAATTAGTGACATCCACCTGATCGCAAAGCCCCTGAATCCAGAGCTGCGGAGAATTGGAGTGTCGTTGAAGCAAGTGACCCCAAAATCCAAGGGACCACACGATCTTCCCGTCTCCAGTTCAGGGAGCCACAACGGGTGGGAGATGGTGAGGTTGCCGCATATCTTGGACGAGCAGCCTTCTCCTTGCTGATCCTCAGCCCCGGCGAGTGCCAGTAGAAGCGACCATACCCAGACAAACACCAAGAACCAGCAGCTACTAATAGCCATTAGAACAGCAGATTTGGCAGTGGGGCGCGCGGTGGGAAGATGTACAACAGGATATGGTGGCTGAAGAAGGATATATGTGGACGAATCCTATGGTCTGAACAAAGCTATCATCATCATCATCCACGAATTTCCTCAACCACCCCTTGGACTTGTAGGCCATGGTTACTGAATTTCTAATTCTAATCCCATTGACGGCCGGGTAAACCATCAACATGACCTCTGTGTGCCCGTGATGTGACATGAACCTGGATGCTTATAGGCTGTTTGTTTTCGTACCGGCTACTTCATGCTTTTGTCAGCTATCTAAATACAAGATCCCTTTGACTCTTTATCGAGAAAAAATTAGATACTGTACCCGATTCCAATATCTGTACAGCATTCAGACTTTCAGTAGCCTACGAAAAAGAGGTTCTTGGGTTGCGCATGTTAAAGAATTCTGCTTCAGTACACCTTCTCTTAATTGAATCAGTGGCTGATGTTAAAGAATACCCCTTCAGCTAAGAGGGCATGATGGTCATATTCAAAATTAATCATCCATCAATCGTTGTACCCACTCTTAGTTTGGACTATTGACGTACTTTGTCTTTCAAGTACATCTTGTTCCTGGATTCTTGGATCAGGATAGGTGTGTAAAGATCACATTTTTCAGGGAAAAGAAAAACGATTCTCCATCTCAGGCGAGGTCATGCACGGAGTGCACCTGTTATGGGCTGGCAGCGTCGCAGCCTTCCCAGAGTTGAGGGGAGTAAACTGAGGGTGCGTCTCACGGTGGTGTTACAGGACGCACAGATTAGCGGCGAGTAACTTCGCTGGAGTTGGGTGGAGCATAGAGATCAATGGTGCCTGACAACAACACTACAGTATGCGGGAGGTTGCTTGCCAGCGAGCACGAGAACAAAACGAGATGAGATGGAGAAGGGGAGACAGTGGCATGTTGCATCTCAACAAGATTGGCTGACGTCCAGGGTGAATGTAAAACTAAGGGCCAAAAAAAATTACCCCAAAAACCCCAGTTTCAAGCCATGTTTTCAGCTCTAGGTTGCTTAAACAGAAAACAATCAAAATGCAAAATGCTTTTTTTTCAATGCTATATTCCAACCAGCCGCGATGATCATTGTACCAATAATCAAACATGACCGGGCTTGAGTTAGGCTGTAATACGAGTGATATTATCGGTTGTTCGAGTTGAAGGACCCCGTTTCTGTGGATCCCGTGGTTTGAACTTGAAAAGAAGATGTCATTGTCTTGTGTTTTTAATCTGACCTTCACGTCAAATTGTAAAATTATATGGAAACAAAAAATACTAAATGTCTAAATCGGTTTCCATATTTATGTTGGAAAGGGGGAAGCCCTATCATTCATCAAACAGTGGCACCTAGCAAGAAATATTGAGATTTGGAAGAGCTGAGATGGCAATTCTTTTCTTGGTGAAAACATCGTAGGGTCTTTTTGATTCAAATCACTTACGATGGATTTTGTTTTCATATTAATCCTTTGTGCTTACCTTTTTTCATATGAATCATTTTACTTGTTTCGCCGTTTACTTTTGATTTCTATTGTTATTTTAATTTTCACTTTTTAGTTCCATTTTTTTCAAAATGTACTGTCTTTTTATATGAATTTTTTTATTTTTATACTTTTGTGGTAAATATATATTGTACGTACACATCTTTTCATCGTGTTGAACCTTTTTTCAACATGAATATTTGTTCTGAAATACATGAACATCTCTTTTGACATACTTGACCATTTTGCTTATAGCTATGGCGAGTAGTTACTTTCAAATATATGGAATTTTATTAATTACTATAAAAGGTAGGTTTGCGTGTGAAACGAAATACTCTCTCGATGTATTAAAACGACCTTTTACAAGTCCTTGCATTAAAATGACAGTAGTTTTTAAAATATAGAAGTGTACCACATAGGCCCTCTAACTAGTATTGCTAAAAATAATAATGAGCAAAGCACCGTGATTAGGCCGAAATTACCCCAGAAAAATAAATATAGGCCCACCAGTCCGAGTTTCATAAAGTCTTTTTGCAACTGGGCTGTCTATGGACCGTAGTGCAGACTTGAGAAGTTCAGAGTTCAGACTAGGCAGGACTTGAGAAGTTCAGAGTTCAGACGGAATTGGTCTTGGCCCTAGAAGCCACTTGTTCTTCTGTACCACACCCCCAGTTCGACTTGTTGACCAGAGCTTCCAACGATGCACACGGCTACGTCACAACCGAAGTTTCTGGCACGTCATGTTCTACGCAATTAGGGGCACTGCACGTCCTAGCTTAGCCAGGAACTTGACTAAAAGATGATTCGGCGGGTGAACTTACCTGCAGGTACAGGCGTAGGGGGAGGTTGCGGCGGATCCCATGTCAAGCGGAAGCCATCTTTGATGAGCTGCTCGTAGTCGGTCGTGTTGGTGAACGTCTCACCCGACGACGAGCGCCGCATCGGGAGGACGATGGCATTGCAGCCCTCCAAAGCATAGGCAGAGTAGTTCCCGGTGGCGTCGTAACGCACCCCCGCGCGAACAAACGCGTTGCTCGCGTTCACGCACCTCATCGTGGTCGCGTGCACCAGCCCTCCTTCCGGATGTGCCGCTGGCGCCGCCGCCGTGCAGTTATAGAAGATGAGGTTGAGGTTGATGGGGTCGATCCTGAACGGGCGGCCCAGTTTGACGGAGGTGTTCCAGATCGGCAGGCATGCGTTGGAGGCGTCGTGCAATAGTTCCAGCTTGCCCAGATCAACGGCGTGTAAGCTTCGTTCTCCGTACGAGATGTTGGAGATTGAAAAGCCGGGGATGAAGGGCACGAAGCTCCGTAGAACTGGATGACTGCTGTTAACGCATGTCAGCTCGAAGTCCGGGGCTCCAGGCGAACCACATGATCTTCCCGTCGCCCAATCAGTGAGCCAAAATGGGTCGGAGACGGTGACGTCGCCGCACATGGCCGAGCAGCCTGCGCTTTGCTGCTCCTGAGCCGCCACGAGCACCAGCGGCAGCCACCAAACCCAGGCGAAGGCGAGGAACCAGCAGCCGGGAACCATCGGAGAAGAAGATTTGCAAAGATTGCAGTGAGCAGTACCAAAGGGGGTTGTGGTGGTCGGCTACAGGTAAGAGTGAAAATAACGTGGTCGAAGTATGAACCATATAAGGGAACGGCAAGCAAGTGGAGTACTATTAGCCGGAACATTTGACTGGAAAGTTTCGCCTAGCGATCGTCCTCCACGAAATTCCCCAATTGACCC
Source organism: Aegilops umbellulata (assembly GCA_032464435.1). NCBI lineage: Eukaryota > Viridiplantae > Streptophyta > Magnoliopsida > Poales > Poaceae > Aegilops > Aegilops umbellulata. The sequence continues at coordinate 640,876,873 of CP136060.1, read as the reverse complement.
CTTGGACTGGAAACCCTTGAACCTTAAAACCTGAGGCCTTGAGAGTAAGCCATGACCATGACCTGAGCGAGCCCGTGATGTGACTTTGAACCAGGATGCTTATTAGGTAAGATGGTTCTGTTGGTTCCGTGTACTTCATGCTCTTGTCGCTTATATATTGCTATTAGATTCCTATCTTTCCACGACATTCACACTTGACAGGTAACTATCTGTAGAAACGAAGATCCTTACAATGATTGGCTATTGGGGTTGTGCATTTTAGATTTTCATTGCAATTTTCCTTTCCTTGCAGGGGAGACGTCCGTTCAAACCTAGAGTTCACGGATTTGATTTTGCGTCATTTTAGCTTTTGTAACATGCAACTTAGCAGAGTTCTAAATAGTGTCTGAAATGTCGCTTAAAAGCATCAAATCCATCTTCAGATTGATTTTTGACAACATCTTTTTAAACCTGTTAAGAAAAATATTTTTTGCTATAAAAAATCTGGGTCGCCTACCCAACTATTTTCAACGCAACGATCCTCAAATAAGACTCAAACATGACGTTTGGATATAAGTACGAGCGAGGATGTGAGTTGCTGTATTTGCCTAGGCTTACAAAAACTAGGGGGCTAAGACCCAAAACAAGGTTTTCACGCCAGCAATCCATATCTGACGCCCGCCAAAATGTCTGCATAACGCACAAGAGGGTGCACAATTAATTGGGTCTGGCAAATCTCCTGGCTCGATCAGTTTTTTTATAATTATTTTCTTTCTTTGGATTTATTTCTCTGGCTTTTTGCTGGGTTTTCACGTTTCTGATGGATGTGGTTTTCTCCTGGTTTTAACATGCTTTTTTGTTTCAGATTTTCCTTATTTTACATCCTTTTTTATTTTATACTTAATTTTCTCTTTTACTTATTTTTCTTTAGTTCATTAAAAATTATGTAAACTTTTAAAACATATGAACACAATATTTTTGTATACGTGAAAAAATAGAATAAGCAATGACCATTTTATTTAACATATACAATTTAAAAATAATCCATGGACTTTCTACACATTAATACAACTGTTTGTATGAATGGACATTTCTTTCTTTCCCCGCAATCTATTTCTTTTAACTCATATTTGGGCAATATTTGTTAGAGCAAAATTTTGATAGTATTTGTAAATAAAATCTTATTAAGAAAAAACTCTTTTTGCAAAGAAAAGGCTAACATGGGTTGTGGCAACCGCCGGCCCAAATAACAGCATGTGTGCAGTTGTCCACCTATATGGGCCAACAAACCATAATTCAACCATCGAAAAGGTAAAAAAAAATGGATATATACCCATTTGCATGTATGTCTGAAGCTAAAAGTGCAAGTGTGATTGGTCTCTTACGGATTGCTGGAGAAAATTCTACACGTGTCAATTTTGCGAGTACTCCCACCGTTTTTCTTTCGTCCGTATATTAGCTTTGATGTAAGCCAAACTTTATGAAGTTTGATTAAGTTAATCAGAAAGAATCTAAATTTTACAATAACAAAAATATACAGTATGAAAATATATTGGATGCTGTTTCTAAATATTAGTATTGATTTGGTATTGTGATTGTTAATAACTTTTTGTATAAACTTGATCAAAGATTGCAAAGTTTGACTCAAGACAAAGCTAATATGCGAAGTAAATAAAAACAAAAGGGAATAGGCTATGGCCTATGGTAAAGTCAACACAAATCTTTGGCACGAAGGAGCAAGTGCGCTGCTTGCCGACACCGGGGAACATCCACAATACGATCAACTTCAACCTTATCCTCGGTTAGTTATTAACACAATCAACAAGTTACTTAGGCACTCCACGTCCTAGCTTAGCTACGAAATTGATTAAAGATGATTTGGCTAGTGAACTTACGATCAGGGGGTGGATCCCATGTCAGGAGGAAACCATGGCTGGTGAGCTGCTCGTAGTCACTCGCGTTGGCCCCACCGGATGAGCTCATCACGGGCACGATGATAGCATCACAGCCCTCCAAGGCATAGCTGCCGTAGTTCCCCGTCTCATCGAACCGCACTCCCGCGCGAACAAACACGTTGCTCGAGTTCACGCATCTCACCTCCACCGGCGCCACCCTATTTGTGCACTTGTAGAAGATGAGGTTCAGGTTGGCGGGGTTGAGCTTAAACGGCAGTGCCAGCTTGCTGGAGGTGTTCCAACTCGGAAAATGGCAGGTGCCATTGGAGACGTTGAAGTCTTCCTCTTTGTGTACATCAACGACACGCAGATTGCGATCCTCGTACGAGATGTCCATGATTGCAAAGTCAGTGGATCCATTGAATCCAGAGCTGCGGAGAAATGGAATGCTGCCATTGAAGCAACCGACCTGGAAGTCCAAGGGACCGCATGATCTTCCTGCCTCCCTGTCAGCGATCCAGAACGGGTGGGAGATGGTGAGGTTGCCACAGGTTTTGGCCGATCCCGAGCAGCCTTCCCCTTGCTGATCCTCAGCCCCGGCGAGCATCAGTGGCAGCCACCATAGCCAGACTAACACCAAGAACCAGCATCTAGTAGTAGTAGCCATGGGAACAAAAGATTTGGCCGTGGGGAGGGGGCGAGATGTACGAGAGGATATTGTGGTTGAAGAAGGATATATGTGGACGAATCCTATGGTCTGAATAATTGACTGGAAAGTTGGGGTAAAGCTATCATCATCCACGAATTCCCTCAACCACCGCTTGGACTTGTAGGCCATGGTTTCTGAATTTCTAATTCTAATCCCATTGACGGGTAAGCCATCAACATGATCTCTGTGTGCCCGTGATGTGACATGAACCTGGGTGCTTATAGGCTGTTTGTTTCCATACCGGCTACTTCATGCTTTTGTCAGCTATCTAAATACAAGATCCCCTTTACCCTTTATCGAGAAAATTTTAGACACTGTACCAGATTCTAATATCTGTACAGCATTCAGACTTTCAGTAGTCGATGAAAAACAAGATAATTTATGGGGTTACTGGGTTGTGCATGTTAAAGAATTCAGCTTCAGTAATCGTTGGCTGAGATTAAAGAATACCCCTTCAGCTAAGAGCGCATGATAGTCATATAAAAAATTAATCATCCATTAATCGTTGTGCACACTCTTGGTCCAGACAGAAGTTAGCGTCAACCAAACATACATATTCACGTACGTTGTCTTTCAAGTACGTCTTGTTCGTGGATTCTTGGATCGGGATAGGTTTATACAGATCACATTTTACAGGAAAAAGAAAAACGATTCTCCATCTCAGGCGAGGTCATGCGCAGAGTGCCCCTTTTATAGGCTGGTAGTGTCGCAGCCTTCCGTGAGTTGAGGGGAGTAAACCGAGCGTGCATCTCACGGTGGTGTTACAGGAAGCACAGATTAGTGGCGAGTAACCTCGCTGGAGTTGGGTGGAGCATAGAGGTCAATGGTGAGGATGCGGAGGTTCGCTCGCCAGCGAGCACGAGAACAAAACAAGATGAGATGGAGAAGGGAAGACACTGGCATGTTGCATCTCAACCAGAGCTAGGATTGGCTGACGCCCAAGACGAAAAACTAAGGGCCAAAAAAATACCCGAGAAAAACCCAGTTTCAACGCATGCTTTCAGCTCTTGATTGCTAAACAGAAAACAATAAAGCAAAATGCTGCTTTTTTTCAACAGATTGGCTAAAACGCATCTAGATGAAAAATAACTATGTCACATCTAAGTCATCCACCACACATCTAATAGCTATAAGATTCGTGTCATTTAGTACTTGCCCACGTACGAGTGCGGCTGTATTGACGCACGCGTTGTTGGTCAGCTGGTGCAACCGCACCGTCTCCTTTTGCCTTTTTTTCCCCGCTGGTGGGCTTCCTTTGTGGCGTTTCCTGCATGGGCCATAGGTTGTAGGTTACAGGCTTGGCTTTACTTTGTTTGTTCCTTTTGCTGGAGTTTTTGTTTTTTTTATATATTTTTTAGAAAATGCACATCTAGATTGACCCCAGCTTGTTTGGGACTAAAGGCTTTGTTGTTGTTGTTGTTGTTGTTGTTGTTGTTGTTGTTGTTGCACATCTAGATTGAAAATAACTATTCTCTCCGTTTCAAAATAACTGTCTTGACCTTAGTACAACTTTACACTAGAGTTAATACAAAGTCGAGACACTTATTTTGAGACAGACAGAGTATGAGATATCTAACTCGCACATCACACAATCAAAATAATGGATTTTGTGTCGACACATATGTGTCTACATACGTGTTGTCGCTGTTATTTCTTTTTTGCCATTTTTTTGTCCTGGCATGGTATGTGGCACAGCTAGTGAGTTGTAGTATCATTGTTGTTCTTTTTGCTAGTGTAGACCTCATGTTGTGCCTGGCCGCGTTGCGGTTGTCTTTGTGTTTTTATGTGATTTATTTTTTCTTTCTTTTTATAAGAGATGTCAAGCAAATGATGATGCAATGAGTGTCTTGTCTCCACCTTAGAAATACTCACCGATTGCAAGTCCAACCTCAACATGCAACTGGGGTTGATCCATTTTTTTGGCTCGGTTGGAGGTCCATCCTTGCTACACAACTAAGGGGGCAACTCATTTTGCCTCAGTTGCATGTCCACCCTCAACATGCAACTGGGGTTGATCCATTTTTTCGGCTCGGTTGGAGGTCCATCCTTGCTACGCAACTAAGGGGGCAACTCATTTTGCCTCAGTTGCATGTCCACCCTCGACATGCAACTGAGTCCCTTCTTTTGTCCTAGTTGCAAGTCCTATATCGACATGCAACTTTAGGGATTGGCCTTTTTTGTCCCAATTGCATCTCCACCTTTGACATGCAATTGGGCCCGATCCTTTTTTGTGTCCTAGTTGCAAGTTAACCCTCGACACGCACCTGGGGAGGCCAACCCATCTTGTCCCAATCATATGTTCAGCCCAACATGCAAATGAACCCGCCTCATTTTTTGTCCTGGTTACAAGTCCATCTTTGATACGCAACTGGACATGGCATACTGTTTTGTCCTAGTTGCAAGTCCATCCTCGACATGCAACATTAGGGGTCAACCATTTTTTATCCTAGTTGCATGTCCACCTCCAACATGCAACTGGGCCCGATCTTTTTTTTGACCTAGTTGCAAGTTCACCCTCGATATGCAACTAGGGAGGCCGAGCCATCTTGTCCCAGTTGTAAGTCCATCCTCAACAGGCAAATGGACCCGCCTTATTTTTTGTCCTAATTGCAAGTCCATCATTGATACGCAACCGGGCACGACCCATTTTTTGTCCTAATTGCAAGTCCACCTACACCGTGCAACTGGAATGTCTGACCCATTTTTTGTCCCCGTTGCAAGTACACCCCTGATATGCAACTAGATCCCATCTTTATTTCTCTTCAAGTTGCAAGTCCATACTCGACATGAAACTGGGGAGGCCGACCATCTTGTCTCAGTTGCAAGTCGACCCTCAACATGCAAATGGACCCGCCATATTTCTTGTCCTAGTTGCAAGTACCCCTTTGATATGAGACCGGACATGATCCATTTTTTGTCCTAATTGCAAGTCCATCCACATCCTGTAACTGGGATGTCTGACCCATTTTTGTCCCAGTCGCAAGTCGATATGCAACTGGGGCCCACCTTTTTTTCCTCTCCAAGTTGCAAGCCCATCCTCGACATGCAACTGGGGAGGCCGACCCATCTTGTCCTAGTTGTAAGTCCACCCTCAACATGCAAAATGAACCCGCCTTATTTCTTATCCTAGTTGCAAGTCCACCTTTGATACGCAACCGGGCATGGTCCATTTTTTGTCCTAGTTGCGAGTCCACCTACACCCGGCAACTGGGATGTCTAACCTATTTTTGTCTCAATTGCAAGTTCAGCCCCCCTATGCAACTAGGGCCCACCTTTTTTTCTCTCGAAGTTGCAAGTCCACTCCGGACATGCAACTGGGGGGCAACCAAAATTTCCCCTAGTTGCAACTCCAGTTTCGATACGCAACTGGGGGCCCGGCCCATTTTTATCCCAGCTGCAAGTTTATCCTCAACATTCGACTGGGGGGTCGACCATTTTTGTCCCAACTGCAACTTCATCCCCGACATGCACCCCCCTCCCCCGCCTTTTTTCTTGTTCCAACTGCAAGTCCACCATTAACGCGTAACTAGGGCCCAACCCATTTTTGGTTCTACCTCCATGTCGAACTACACCCCTGACATGCAATTGGGGTCAACTGTTTTTTGTCTGAGCTGCAAGTCCACCCTCAATGCGAAACTAGGGGCCTGACCGATTTTCCCGAGTTATAACTCTACACCGCCGCAAAAAAAAAGAGAGTTATAACTCTACACTCAATATGATACGCAACTGGGGGGGGGGGGGGGGTGACCCATTTTTGTCCCAGATGCAAGTCCACCCTAACACGCAACTGAAGGCTGGCGTTTTTTGTCCCAGATGAAACTCGACCGTAGACATGTATATGGGAGTCACATTTTGCTTGAATATTTCTTACAAATTCGTGACCATTTTGTGAACATTTTTAAATTCACAATGGGTTGGAATTGGTAAATATTTGTAAATTCATACTTACTGTAAAAAAATCTCAAACATTTATATATACATAAAAAATCCAGGAACATTTTTCACGTTCACAAACGGGGAAAGCTGACCTAAAGGGGCGTTGACCCACGTTGGTCAAACCTAAAGGAAACGTGCATGGTGCATGCGCCACGAGACTGTCGTTTATTGGGTTCAAACTTGTACTAATCCAGTTAAGCCCAGCATGTTAACCGAGCTTAGCTCGGGTGGCAACCAGCGTCGGACGAACAATGTTAACGTTCACGTCAAAGGCCCAGCCCAAAGCGACAACAAACAATGAACAGGAGGTGGAACGGGATTTAGAAATGCTCTAAAAATGCTAAATGTTTTTTAAAAAGGTTAGATGTGATATAATTATGTCTCATCTAGATGTGTCCTAGACGCACCCTTTTTTCAATGCTATATTCCAACCAGCCGCGATTATCATTTTGTACCAATAATCAATATCACTGGTCATGAGTTGGGCTGTAATACGAGGGATATTAACAGTTGTTCGAATTGAAGGACCCGTTTCCAGTGTATATATCCCGTGGTTTGAACTTGAAAAGAAGATGCCATTGTCTAGTGTTTTTATTCATCTTACCTTCACTTAAAATTGTAAAATTATAAAGAAACAAGAATTACTAAATGTCTAAATCGGTTTCCATATTTATGTTGGAAAGGGGGGAGCACTAAGAATTAAATTATCATCATCATACATCAAACAAAGGCATCTAGCAAGAAATACTGAGATTTTGAAGAGCTGAGATGGCAGTTTTATGGGATGTGGCCGGATGGGGGAATACCTCCGTGCAACGGCAGAGCTGGGCCTCTGAGGCGGAAGAAAGAAGGGGCCCGGGTAGGTTGCTCCTGGCCTCCTGCGGTTCTACCTCCTGGCAAAGGCCGCCTCGCCGGGCAGCCTGCGGCCTCCCCGGGGTCACCGACTCGCCGGACATGGCCGCAGCCAAGGAGAAGGCGAGCACGACCGCACGATGGCGGGCGGCGGCGGCTGGCAGGCAGGGTAGGGTTCGTCCAAGGAGCGGTTTTTTTTTTTTTTTGAGACAAGGATCGTCTTTTTCTGGTCGAAAGAACCTTGCAGTCGCAGGCAAACGATAGCTTCTCGATCACTAGGTGCTATTGGGCCATCCTTCTCAGACCTGAGGCCCAGCTAAAGGGTTAGGAGTGGGCTGCGCCCCAGGCCAATATTTGGGCTTGGAATTTTTCTACCGGCCCAGGCCATTACCTAGGCTTCCATGGGGCCCAGCTCTGCTGCTCATCTCAAACAAAAAAATAAAACTGAACCGAGATCGGCGACGGTGTCTCAACAACAGCATTCATCGGCAGGCAGACTGCCTCTTCCACGACAATGACGGCGAGCCCCGCTGGATCCCTCTCCTCCAACGCGATGTCGGCATCGCATCTTTCTCCGCAGCGCTGGCTCCTCCACGGTTCAATGGTGGCGGCGCCGCAGTTCTCCTACACGGCAGCATGACACTGCTTTCCTCCACCTCGGCCGCTCTTTCCTCCTCTAGGAATGCCAGGATCGGGCCAACACAACATGACTTTAAATTCTTAATTGACAGCTAATTACTAGGAGTAGTAAAAAAAACTAATTAGTAGGAAATGACAAAAATAACTTTTTTAATTTTTTAACTCAATGCAATTTTTCTTTCTTTTATAGGGGACAGGTCCATTTCAAATCTAGAGTTCACACATTTATTCTGCATTATTGCTTTTGTAACGTGCTACTTGGCTGAGTTAGAGATTATGAATTCTCCAAGAATGTGTATTTTAGGGTTTAAATCTTTTAATTCAAACAGGTTGCAAAAATTTTGTAGAATCTAAATCCCAATATATTTTATTGAATAAAAATATATTAATTGTTGAGATTTTTGTTTTCGTTTTTCAGTAGACATAGTTCTTAAGCTACGGCGGAAGCTAGTTGTGGTCCTTTTGTCTTATAATAACTGTTGTTCTTAGGCTCTGGTTGTTGCACCAGATTTTCCTGATGTTTGTAGATTTTGTGCTTATTTGTTTCAGTGTCCTTGTAAGCTCGAACCTACCAGTCGTTTGGCTGGCTGCACCCTCTCTCGTTTTTAGTATATTTCATGCAGATCTTCTGCATGGCTTGGAAAAGAAATACTGAGGTAATGTTGAAGCAAATTTCATGCAATTCTTTCGCATGATAAAAAATGACATGAAGCTAATGTCAAAGAAAATATTCTCACCAGATAGCCATTGACCTATCATTGTGCGCCAACAAGACATAATTCAGCCGAAATTCCTAAAAGTATAAATATAGGCCCAAAGGCCGTACCTGAAAGTCTATTGACGATTGGGCTCTGAATGGACTGAACAAGTGCAGGATGTCAATTTCGGCCGTAGTGCCGACCTTAGAAGATTCGGAGTTTTTTTACTCGATCTGCTCCTAAATACTTACTCCGTCCCAAAATAAGTATATAGAGATTTCATTATGGACTACATACGGAGCAAAATGAGTGAATATACATCCTAAAATGCATCTATATACATCTTGTATGTGGTCCATAGTGAAATATATACAAAGACTTATATATAGGGACGGCGGGAGCAATTAAGAAGCCCCTTTGGTGTATACCCAGTTCCACTTGTCCAATGATGCACGCGTCTACGTACCTACTGATACGCACTGGTTTACATGCCAAATGGAATCTTCTGCCAAGTACGCTGCACATAGTACTCTATTCTGTCAACAGGCAAAGTACTACAGGAACTAATGAAGCCATCCCTTTCTCTGCTCCCAACGAGAGTCGTGTGCCTCTGAACGGAGGAAGGAGACGACCGCACGCGCGCGTTTACCGGGCAATCTCTCGTGCCGGAGCCGAGGTCAATCACGCACAGCAGCAATCCACTAGTCAACCGTCAACGCCACCACCAACTATGTACTTACTGTGCGAATCAACCTGTGGTTGAGTTGGTTAGGTGGACAGTGGTATCCCCAACTCACCAGGGTTCAAATTCTGATGCTCGCATTATTTTTAGATTTATTTCAGGATTTCCGGCAATGCGCTTTCAGTGGAAGTGTTCATAGGGGTAAGTGTATGCAGGTGTATATGAGCGCTTGTGTCTGTACTGATGCTAAAAAACGATATACTTACCGTGTCAGCCGCCTGAATATCTAACTGAGAACGGCAGAAAAGCCAACGGTGAAATCTCCATGGGGCCTACGGAAGATCGAGACGGCACTGGCCGGCTAGCACGACGACAATACGCCACCATGCGCGCGGCGGAAATGCAACGAACCAGGGAGGAAGACAACACTAAGGGCATGTACATTCGTTCCAACGCTGGGCGTCTGTAAAACTTCTTCACGTCACCTATAGACATCGTAACGGATAGCCTATACAGCAGGGAGTCTATTTGACTGTCGCTAATCACCAAATTTCATGGGAAAGGAGAGAGGTGGTTTCCGTGAAAGATGGGATCCCATGGACGATGCTCTTGGTACAACGGGAAATAGACTATCGGTAATCAGAGATTTTCACGCTAATAGACTGTCGTTATTTCTGTCGACCGACTGTGCCGTTTTTTTCTTCTCTCTCCCCCACATCGTCTAATTTCCTACGTGGTCTGTGTTTCAGACAGCTGACTAGACACTGTTGTACATGCCCTAATTATCAAACGCGCATGTGCCGATATGGCCGTCCGCGTCGGCACACGCTGAATGGTACAGAGAGGCAAGTGGCGGCGTGGGCGAACTCACCGGCGCATGTCGGGCCGCACAGCTCCCCGCCGGGGCAGAGGCAGGCGAGCGCCCCGATCGCGTACCTGTACCGGCACTGGCCCCCGCTGGCGGCGCAGGCGGGGCAGCCGCCGGTGCCCGCCCAGTCCAGGAGGAACCCGGCCTTGAGCAGCCGGCTGTAGTCGGCCGCCGTGGACACGTGCAGTCACCCGTCCGGATCGCCGGCGGCGTGTCCCGGTCGTTGCTACGATCCCGTAGCACTTCCCTGCGTCTCGTCGGGATCTGGATCTCGAACCAAGAGAAATATCTAAGAGAGAGAGAACTTGGAGAAGGGGAAAGGAACAAGGAGGAAAGCTTAAATAGGAAATATTGTTTGTGATTACAATTCGATGCCTCACACACACGGCAGCCACACGCTTATATGCCTACTCCACACACATCACATGGGCTGAGCCACAAAGGCCCAGTAACACAACGGTGGGCCGGGTCCAGGTCGTTACACTCCCCTCCTCTTAAGGAACAGTTCGTCCTCGACTGTTCATCATCATGCCATTGTCGTTGTAGACACCGTTGAAGACCATTCCCAAGTGGCCATTGCAATCGAAAGTCCACTCCATGCAATCTTCCATTGCGTGCGCGTGTGTCCACCCACACGGATGAGCCTTGTTTGTAGAATTTGAGCCGGTTTCGACAGTTTATCCCCCAACAGAAACAGTGAATCCACAGTGTCTGAGGTAGGAGCTGGCGGGTCCGCTGGTTTGAGCAGAGAAACATGCACCACTAGGTGTATCCTGCTAGTCTCTGGCAGGGCCAAACGATATGCAACCTCTCCGACACGTTCAGTGATTTGATACGGGCCAAAGTACTTGAAACCCAGCTTGTGGTTGGAGCGTCTGGCGACGGTTTGTTGTACATAAGGCTGTAGCTTCAGAAATGCCCAGTCACCGACTTGAAACTGTCGATCCGAGCGATTGGTGTCTTCCTGGTGTTTCATCCTATGCCGAGCTCGCAACAGGTGTTCTCGGATCAATCCTTGCATCAGGTTCCTTTCAGCTAGCCAGCCAGACAGATCTGAGGACAGAGTACTCTGAAGGTTAGCAATACCCAAGTGTCGAGGTTGATACCCATACAGGACCTGAAATGGGGTTGTTCCAAGAGCTGAATGATAGTTTGTGTTGTACCAGTACTCAGCCTCAGATAACCAATAGGCCCACTTCTTCGGAGTTGAATGTACCAAGCATCGGAGGAATGTTTCGAGACATTGATTCAATTTCTCAGTTTGACCATCGGTCTGGGGATGGTTTGCAGAACTCATATTCATCTTGGTGTCAGTGAGTTTGCACAATTCTTGCCAGATGTTGCTGGTAAAGATAGGGTCTCTGTCAGTGATCAGGACTTGAGGGAGACCGTGGAGCTTATAAATGTTATCCACATATATTTGTGCCACTTGCAGAGCAGTAAAGGGATGACACAAGGGAATGAAGTGCCCATATTTGCTGAATTTATCGATGACCACCAGAATTGTGTCAAAGTTTTTGCTTTTGGGAAGACCTCCAATAAAATCCATACTGACCATATTCCAAGCTTCTTTAGGAATGGGCAATGGACTTAATAGTCCTGGTTTCTTGATATGCTCAGACTTTGCTTGTTTGCATATCACACATGCTTGAATATAGGCATGGATGTCCTGTTTCATTGATGGCCAAGCAAACAGCCCCTTGATGCGTTGGTAAGTGCCCTGGAATCCAGAATGACCTCCAACTCCACTGTCATGCAAAGAGAGCAGAATGGCTTGGTGAGCTTCCTTGTTGTGGCCCAACCAAATCCTGTCTTTGTACCTTATCACTCCCTGGTGCAGAGAGTACCCTTTTTCATTAGAGCCAGTCAGGGCCAGTTCTTGCAGTAATTCTTTATCTGCCTCATATTGTTGGTATCCTTCTGTCACAATTGCTAACCATTTGGGTGTGCAAAAGGAAAGTGCAGACAACTCCATTGGGGCAGGAGATCTGGACAAGGCATCTGCAGCTGCATTATCCATGCCTTTTCTGTAGATGATGTTGTATTGCAGACCTAGCAGTTTAAGAAATGCTTTCTGCTGCATGGTGCCACTAAGTTTTTGCTCTTGGAGATGTGTCAAGCTTTGATGATCAGAAAGGTGCATGCTGCAAATAGGATTTCCATTTTTCCACAGCCAGTAACACAGCCAAACATTCTTTTTCATATGTGGACAGTGCTTGGGCTTTGGGCCCCAGGGCTTTGCTGAGATAAGCAAGTGGATGTCCTTCCTGCACTAGTACAACCCCAATATGCCCTGATTACTAGCATCAGTTTCAATTGTGAAATGCTTCTGGAAATCTGGGAGTGCCAAGACTGGTGCCTGAGCTAGTGCTGTCTTAAGATGTTGAAAAGCAGCTTCATTGGTTGGTGTCCAGGAAAACACAATATCTTTCTTCAGTAGATCAGATAAACTTCTACTAATGATTTCATAATTTTTGATGAATTTTCTGTAGTACCCTGTGAGACCCAGGAATCCTCTGATATCCCTAGCACAGGTAGGTCTGGGCCATTCTTGCACAGCTCTGATCTTAGTGGGGTCAGTTTGCACTCCTTTGCCACTGATAATATGCCCCAAATATTCCAGCTCTGTTTGAGCAAGTGAGCATTTGCTGAGTTTTACAAAGAGATGGTTCTCCTAAAGTATAGTGAACACCTGATTGAGGTGCTCAAGATGTGTTTTCAAATTTGGACTGTAGATCAAGATGTCATCCATGAAGATAAGCACACAGTGTTTCAACAAATGGGCAAACAGAGCATTCATAGCTGCTTGGAAGGTTGCAGGGGCATTGATTAAACCAAAGGGCATTACCTTAAACTCATACATGCCATGATGGGTTTTAAAGGCTGTCTTGTGTTCCCATCCTTCAACCACACGTATTTGATGATATCCTGATCTAAGATACAGCTTAGTAAAAAATGTAGCCCCAGCCAACTCATCGAGTAGCTCATCCACTACTGGCATGGGATACTTATGGGGCACTGTGACCGAGTTTAACATTCTGTAGTCCACACAAAAACGCCAAGTTCCATCTTTCTTTCTGACCAGCAACACTGGTGAAGCAAAAGGGCTAGTGCTCTCCTGGATGACTCCTTGTTGTAGCATCTGAGTTACTTGTTGTTCAATTTCATTCTTCTGCATTGGATTGTATCTGTATGGCTTCACATTGATTGGTTTAGCTCCAGGTATGAGAGGAATTTGGTGATCAAATGACCTGTGAGGAGGGAGCTTGTCAGGTTCTGTGAAAACTTGTTTGTGCTTGTCCAGGATTGCTTGCACAGCAGGGGGAATTAACTGATCAGTATCAGGGGCTTCCGCAATGTGATTTAGTTGGATCACTTGCTCTACTGCACCAATGTTAAGTAATCCTTGCAAATGCTTGCCAGTTATACCTGTGCAGGATATGACTTTCTCTCTTATTCCTCTTAAGGTGATCCTAATTCCCTGATATTTGAATCTCATGACCTTCTTTCTCCAGTCCACCCACATAGGACTCATAGTTTCTAACCATTGCATGCCCAAAATGATGTCATACGTGCCCAGGGGTAGCACCTTCAGAGATGTGTTGAATGTATTGCCTTGACAGAACCATTGCAAGTTAGGGACTTGTTTGTTGCAATGTAACATTCCTCCATCTGCCACAGTCACTTTAGCAGCTGGTATCTCTTCCACTGGGCACTGTAGTTGTTTCACCAGCTCTGCACTGATGAAATTTGTGGAACTACCTGAGTCAACTAAGATCAACAAGTGTCTCTTACCAACCATGCCATGTAACCTGATACTATCTGAGGGAGTCCTGGATTAGGGGGTGTTCGGACAGCCGGACTATACCTTCAGCCGGACTCCAGGACTATGAAGATACAAGATTGAAGACTTCGTCCCGTGTCCGGAAGGGACTTTCCTTGGCGTGGAAGGCAAGCTTGGCGATGCGGATATTCAAGATCTCCTACCATTGTAACCGACTTTGTGTAACCCTAACCCTATCCGGTGTCTATATAAACCGGAGGGTTCTAGTCCGTAGGACAACATCATCATACAACAATCATACCGTAGGCTAGCTTCTAGGGTTTAGCCTCCTTGATCTCGTGGTAGATCTACTCTTGTACTACCCATATCATCAATATTAATCAAGCAGGAGTAGGGTTTTACCTCCATCAAGAGGGCCCAAACCTGGGTTCGTGTCCCTTGTCTCCTATTACCATCCGTCCTAGACGCACAGTTCGGGACCCCCTACCCGAGATCCGCCGGTTTTGACACCGACATTGGTGCTTTCATTGAGAGTTCCTCTGTGTCGTCACTTTTAGGCCCGATGGCTCCTTTGATCATCAACGATGTTGCAGTCCAGGGTGAGACTTTTCTCCCCAGACAGATCTTCGTCTTCGGCGCCTTCGCACTGCGGGCCAATTCATTTGGCTGCCTAGAGCAGATCGAAAGCTACGCCCCTGGCCATCAGGTCAGGTTTGGAAGTTTGAACTACACGGCTGACATCCGCTGGGACTTGATCTTCGACGGATTCGAGCCACAGCCAAGCACGCCGCACTGTCTCGATGGGCATGATCTAGCTCCGCCGCCGAACAGTGCCCTGGAGCCCGCACGCGCGTCGGTTCCGACCGTTAATTCGGAGCCTGCGGTGCTGATCGAGGGTGAGCGGTTGGACGTCACCCTGGGGGCTACGATCTCAAAAGCGATCGAGCCGAACGCCAGCCCCGCACTCTGCACGACCCGTGACTCCGAGGATCCGGATTCCCCTCCAGACTCCGAACCTCCCGCGCCCCTGCCAATCGAATCCGATTGGGCACCGGTCATGGAGTTCACCGCCACGGACATCTTTCAGCACTCGCCCTTTGGCGACATCCTGAACTCACTAAAGTCTCTCTCTTTATCGGGAGAGCCCTGGCCGGACTATGGCCAACAAGGATGGGATACAGACGATGAAGAAATTCAAACCCCACCCACCACCCACTTTGTAGCTGCTGTCGACGATTTAACCGACATGCTAGACTTCGACTCCGAAGACATCGACGGTATGGACGACGATGCAGGAGACGAACAGGAACCAGCACCTGTAGGGCGCTGGAAGGCCACCTCGTCATATGATATATATATATATATGGTGGACACTCCAAAAGATGGAGATGACGATGGAACAGCGGAGGATGATACCTCCAAGAAACAGCCAAAGCGCCGGCGTCAGCGGCGCCGCTCTAAATCCCGCCAAAGCAAAAATGGTGATTCCGGCACGGGAGATAATACTACCCCAGATAGCGCCGAAGAACACCCCCTCCAGCAAGATTCGGCACAGGAAGATGGAGAAGCCAGCCCTCATGAGAGGGCAGCGACCGGGAGGTTGAGGACGATAACTACATGCCTCCCTCCGAAGACGAGGCAAGCCTCGACGACGACGAATTCGTCGTACCATCAGACCCCGCCGAACAAGAGCGTTTCAAGCGCAGGCTTTGAGCCACGGCAAGCAGCCTCAATAAAAAGTAACAGCAGCTTAGAGCTGATCAAGATTTGCTAGCTGACAGATGGACTGAAGTCCTCGCGGCCGAAGAGTATGAACTCGAACGCCCCGCCAAGTATTACCCAAAGCGCAGGCTGCTACCCCGATTAGAGGAGGAGGCACCTACATCACCAGCGCATGACATGGCAGACCGACCACCTCGTGGCCGCGACAGAGAGGCCTCTAAGCCCTCCACTCAAGCCATGCCCCGACGCCGCTCAAAACATGCTAAGGCACGGGAAAACGCGTCGGACCTGCGAGATATACTGGAGGACAAGGCAAGGCAAACAAGGTTGATCTATGGATCGCGCGGGCGCCCCACGACACGTGACGGTGATCGTCACTCCGGATACGATAAATCCGGCCGGGCCGAACACAATGGACAAAGCTCCTCCGAGCTGCACCGTGATATAGCCCAGTATAGAGGCGCCGCACACCCACTATGCTTCACAGATGAAGTAATGGATCATAAAATCCCTGAGGGCTTTAAACCCGTAAACATCGAATCATACGATGACACAACAGATCCCGCGGTCTGGATCGAGGATTATCTCCTTCATATCCACATGGCCCATGGTGACGATCTACACGCCATCAAATACCTCCCACTCAAACTCAAGGGACCAGCCCGGCATTGGCTCAATAGCTTGCCAGCAGACTCAATTGGTTCTTGGGAGGACCTGGAAGCCGCATTCCTCGACAACTTCCAGGGCACTTATGTGCGACCACCGGATGCAGATGACCTAAGCCACATAATCCAGAAGCCAGAGGAATCGGCCAGGCAATTCTGGACATGGTTCCTAACAAAGAAAAACCAGATAGTCGATTGTCCGGACGCTGAGGCCCTAGCAGCCTTCAAGCATAATATCCGCGACGAGTGGCTTGCCCGGCACCTGGGACAGGAAAAGCCGAAATCTATGGCAGCCCTCATGACACTCATGATCCGCTTTTGCGCAGGAGAAGACAGCTGGCTAGCTCGCAGTAACAACTTAGCAAAGAACCCTGGTAATTCGGATACCAAGGACAAAAGTGGCAGGACACGCCGGAACAAGCAAAAGCGCCGTGTTAATAGCGACAGCAACGAGGATACGGCAGTAAATGCCGGATTCAGAGGCTATAAATCCGGTCAGCGGAAAAAGCCATTCAAAAAGAATACTCAGGGCCCGTCCAGTTTGGACCGAATACTCGACCGCTTGTGCCAGATACATGGCACCCCCGAAAGGCCAGCAAATCACACCAACAGGGATTGTTGGGTGTTCAAGCAGGCAGGCAAGTTAAGAGCCGAAAACAGAGACAAGGGGCTGCACAGCGATGACGAAGAGGAGCCCAGGTCGCCGAACAGCAGTGGACAGAAGGGTTTTCCCCCACAAGTGCGGACGGTGAACATGATATACGCAACCCACATTCCGAAGAGGGAGCGGAAGCGTGCGCTACGAGGCGTATACGCGCTGGAGCCAGTCGCTCCAAAGTTCAACCCATGGTCCTCCTGCCCGATCACCTTTGATCGAAGGGACCATCCCACTAGCATCCGTCATGGCGGGTTTGCCGCATTGGTTCTTGACCCAATTACCGATGGATTTCATCTCACAAGAGTCCTCATGGACGGCGGCAGCAGCCTGAACCTGCTTTACCAGGATAGAGTGCGGAAAATGGGCATCGATCCCTCGAGGATCAAGCCCACAAAAATGACCTTTAAAGGCGTTATACCAGGTGTAGAGGCCAGCTGCACAGGCTCAGTAACACTTGAAGTGGTCTTCGGATCTCCGGACAATTTCCGAAGCGAAGAGTTAATCTTCGATATAGTCCCGTTTCGCAGTGGCTATCACGCCCTGCTCGAGCGAACCGCATTTGCAAAGTTCAATGCGGTGCCGCACTACGCATATCTCAAGCTCAAGATGCCAGGCCCTCGAGAAGTAATTACGGTCAATGGAAACACCGAGCGCTCCCTCCGAGCGGAGGAACACACGGCGGCCCTCGCAGCAGAAGTACAAAGCAGCCTCCTTAGGTAATTCTCTAGTCCGGCCGTTAAAAAGCCAGACACCGCCAAGCGCGCCCAGAATAACCTACAGCAAGGCCGCCTGGCACGTTCTGAGCAGGCATAGTAGTGCGACCCCAACCCTAGCCCTCGCGACATAGCGAAACTAGTGCTTCGCGTACATAACTACGCTCTTGAAATACCATGGGCGCAGGGGAAGGGGCACAATAATGGCAAACCCAAAATACAGGCTAAAACGTACTAGGGGTTGCCGAATTTTTTCTTTTCTCTTACTTTCAGGACTCCATATTTCGGACGACCTGTTCGGCAATTCAACCGCCGCACAAACGATGCAAGACCCAGGGAAGCAGACAAGCCATGCTGCACTATGGAACCCCAACGTGGTCTCTGTTACGAGAAGTATACCTGTTTTTTAATACAATTCCGCGGCCTGCCCCTGGCAAGGACATTTTAAATAGTCCACTATCTTTTGCTTATCGCACTATTTGTGTCGTTCTGCTTTGATAGCAGCCTCTTTATAAACAATACATAGCTTTTTGTCTGTTTTTTGCATTATCCCCTTTATATATATATGTTCATTAATGACATGTGGCACCCGTACACTGTGGTACGGCAAATACACCAGGGGCTTCCGTACCCCTTAATATGGTGTAAGAAGTCCGAACACTTCATAAGTGCGGCACCCCGAACTTATAGCACTATATGCATCGGCTCCGAATCATGATTTGGGTCAATAGTTGGGTTTGCCCGGCTCTTATGTTTTGGTGCCTTACGTTCCGCTATATCGGCTAAGGTAGCACTAGGAGAACCACTGCGATTGTGCCCCGGTTGAGCTGGGTTAAGCACCTCAGTGGAGAAAGCTAAAACTGACTGTCATGATGAGGCGAGAGACCGGTCGCTGTTCGAGAGGTTTTTCGAGTCCCTAAAGACTTATGCCGCTTCGAGCGAGGAGCCGGCTTTTGTCCGGCCAAGGCGTGGATAGCGCCCCGAACTCGGTCTTCCGAACTAGGGGCTTCGCCGAAATTTAAAATTATAAAGTTCTATGGCTAAGTGAGAGTGTTCAAGCATTATAGTCCGATTGCCTGGTTCGTTGTGCTGAGCGCCTCCCTCGAAGGACCCAAATATGGGAAAAAGAGCGCTCAGGTTTATCCCGAACACCCCAGCACTAGTGGCATGGGGCGGAAGCCGACGACTCGCCATCTCTCAATTTTTTGATAAACGGCCGCACAGAAAATAATATTTTAAATTCAACAAGCATTGCTTAAGCGCATATGAACAAGTTTTCAGCGCACAGGATAAACACGAGCGAGTTCATTCAAAAATTACATCCTTGGTACATTCATCCTCCACAAGGCGGGCACCCGCAAGAACATCCTTGTAGTAGTTCTCGGGCTTGCGATGCTCCTTCCCCGGCGGCGGCCCGTCCCTCACAAGCTTCTCACCGTCTAGCTTACCCCAGTGCACCTTTGCACGGGCAAGGGCCCTACGGGCACCTTCGATGCAGACGGAGCGCTTGATGACATTGAGCCTTGGACAGGCCTCCACCAGCCGCCGCACCAGCCCGAAGTAGCTCCCAGGCAGGGCCTCTCCGGGCCACAGCCGAACTATGAAGCCCTTCATGGCCTGTTCGGCCACCTTGTGGAGCTCGACCAGCTGTTTCAGCTGGTCGCTCAAGGGCACAGGGTGTCCGGCCTCAGCATACTGAGACCAGAACACCTTCTCCGTTGAGCTGCCCTCTTCAGCTCGGTAGAATACGGCGGCGGCAGATACGTTGCGGGGAAGATCTGCGAATGCCCCTGGAGAGCTCCGGATTCGGGTAAGTAACAAGTAGTTTACTTTTATATTTCTGCTTTGCATAAAGAATGCCTTACCTGCTGCTATCTTTTTCATCTCCTCCAACTCTTGAAGGGCCTTTTGGGCTTCGGCCTTGGCGGACTTGGCAGTCTCAGAGGCCGCCGCGAGCTCAGCCGCTTGCGTTTTTGACTCAAGCTCCAAACTCTCATGTTTTTTCATAAGAGCCTGAAGCTCTTGCCGCACCTCGCCGACCTGGGCCTCAAGTTTCTCTCGCTCGGTGCGCTCCGTGGCCGCTTTCTTTTCGGCCTCGGACAACGCCTGCTTGAGGGTCGCCACCTCAGTCGTGGCCCCTACAATAAGCAGTACAATCCTGTTATTTTTTTTTTGCAATCACGTCTTTTTATAGGCATTTTTTCTGTAAGGTATTTCTTACCTTCTTTCTCCTCGAGCTGCCACTTGGCAAGGCCGAGCTCTTGCTCGGTCTGCTCGAGGCCCTGTTTCAGGGCACCCACCTCCGCAGTCAGTGCGGCAGTGGCTAGCAGCGAAGCCTGCATATGCATATTTGACTCTTTTTTGTTAGACTCCTGCGAAATTTAATAGATCCTCTATTCGGCTTTTCTTTCCAAACGCCAAACAGAGCATCAGGGGCTACTGTCTATGCGGTTATATTCTTACATATTTTTTACTTACCTCGAAGCCTGTTAGAAGGCTAGCGCAAGCTTCGTCCAGTCCGCTCTTGGCAGACTGAACCTTCCGGATCACCGTACTCATAATAGTACGGTGCTCCTCGTCGATGGAGGCGCCGTCAAGCACCTCCAGCAGACTGTCCGGCACCTCCGGTTGGACGGAGGCCGCCGGCTCAGAAGGCTTGCTCCTCTTGACAGGAGTTCGCCTGCCGCGATCCGGAACCGTCGAAGATACCGGCGCGGTGTCCGGCTCAAAGCCGGACTTGGGGCCCTGGGGGGTTTTGTCCCCTTTACTCCTGGAGTCCGGGAGATCGCCTTGCGGCTCCTCCAGGACCACCTCCTCCTGCCCCGGAGCTCGTTGCGACGCCACTTCGGCGTCATCCGCAGTGCAGGGGGAGACAGCGGGCGGAACTGAGTCCACGTCCGACGAATCCAGGGAGCCGCTCGACGACTCGTCGAGTTCGGCCCGGGGCGGGCTGCACAATTATGTTCGGCATTAGGGAAAGCTGAGCGACAAAGGAATATCATGAGTTACTCTGGTATCCAAATACTTACGATTTCGCCGGACGCTTGGCCTTGTCCGGCCACTCCTCGTCGTCCTCGTTGGCATTGGGGGAGTAGTCCGGCGGAGGGGTCTTCCTCCTCTTGGACCCTTCGGCCTCCCTCGTTGGGGCGGCCTTCCTTTTCTTTCCTCCCCCCGCTGGAGGGGGAGAGGTTTCTTCTTCCTCCTCCTCGTTTTCACGGGAGGAGAGCGTTTCGGACTCGTCAGATGACGAGTCCGACACCACCATGTTACGGGCACTCTTTCGAGTCCCCGTGGCCTTCTTCTTCTTGGCCTTCTTCGCCGGCACCACATAAGGCGCCGGAGCTAGTAGTTTCACTAGGAGAGCAGGGGCTGGGTCTTCGGGCAAGGGAGCCGGACAATTAATCGGTCCGGATATCACCTACCAAGCCTGTCAAAGGTAAGGGAGTTTAGATCCCGCATAGAGTCAAACTATGAAAAAGAACTTAAACATCCTGTGAAATGTGAAAATAGCTTACCTCGCTAGCGTGACGCTGCGATCTGTATCCACGGTCCTCGGAGGCGGATGTGGGAGCCTCGGCGCCTTTGGTTAGCACCTTCCAGACGTCTTCATACGTCGTGTCGAAGAGCTTGTTGAGGGTTCGGTGCTGCGCCGGGTTGAACTCCCACAGAGTAAAGTCCCGTTGTTGACACGGGAGGATCCGGCGGACGAGCATAACCTGGATCACATTGACAAGCTTGATCGGCTTGTTCACCAGGGACTCGATGCATGTTTGCAGTCCGGTTACCTCTTTTTCGTCACCCCACGACAGGCCCATCTCTTTCCAGGACATAAGCCGCGTGGGGGGTCCGGATCTGAACTCAGGGGCTGCGATCCATTTTGGATCGCGTGGCTCGGTGATGTAAAACCACCCGGACTGCCACCCCTTCAGGGTCTCCATGAAGGAGCCCTCGAGCCATAGGACGTTGGCTATCTTGCCCGCCATGGCGCCTCCGCACTCCGCCTGGCTGCCGTGCACCACCTTGGGCTTGACGTTGAAGGTCTTGAGCCAGAGGCCGAAATGGGGGCGGACGCGGAGGAAAGCCTCGCACACGACGATAAACGCCGAGATGTTGAGGACGAAGTTCGGGGCCAGATCGTGGAAATCCAGGCCGTAGTAGAACATGAGCCCCCGGACGAATGGGTGGAGTGGAAAACCCAGTCCGCGGAGGAAGTGGGGGAGGTAAACTACCCTCTCATGGGGCCTTGGGGTGGGGAGAAGCTGCCCCTCCTCGGGAAGCCGGTGCGCGATGTCCTTGGATAAGTATCCGGCCTTCCTTAGCTTCTTGACATGGCCCTCCGTGATGGAGGAGACCATCCACTTGCCTCCCGCTCTGGACATTGCTGGAGAAGGTTGAGGTGGGAAGTGCGGGCTTGGCTGCTGGAGCTCGGGTGCGCAGAAGATGGGTAGGCAAAGGAGGAAGAAGGCGTAGGTAAAAAGGTGGATCCTTATCCCCTTATATGGGCGGATGCGGCTATGCGTCCCCACCAGCCTAGTAAAACTCGCTTGCCTCCCAAGCGCCATGATAAATGGCACGGTTGGGTTACCCACGTCCGCATTAATGAGAATCCCGTAAATGGGGGACACGATCTCTGCTTTGACAAGACGTGCCAAGGAAACCGCCTCGCGAAATACGCTGAGGTGGAAGAGTAAAAACGATTCGAGTAAAGGACTTGGCCGTAGTGTGATGTCACGCTGCGGAATACGTCAGCAGATATAATAAATGTTAATAATATTCTCTCTATGGCAATATGTGGAAACTTATTTTGCAGAGCCGGACACTACTCTTGGTGTTTACAAATCTTTTTATGAAGAACTTGGAGGAGGAACCCGCCTTGCAATGCCGAAGACAATTTGTGCGCCGGACTCGTCGTCATTGAAGCCTGGTTCAGGGGCTACTGAGGGAGTCCTGGATTAGGGGGTGTTCGGACAGCCGGACTATACCTTCAGCCGGACTCCAGGACTATGAAGATACAAGATTGAAGACTTCGTCCCGTGTCCGGAAGGGACTTTCCTTGGCGTGGAAGGCAAGCTTGGCGATGCGGATATTCAAGATCTCCTACCATTGTAACCGACTTTGTGTAACCCTAACCCTATCCGGTGTCTATATAAACCGGAGGGTTCTAGTGCGTAGGACAACATCATCATACAACAATCATACCGTAGGCTAGCTTCTACGGTTTAGCCTCCTTGATCTCGTGGTAGATCTACTCTTGTACTACCCATATCATCAATATTAATCAAGCAGGAGTAGGATTTTACCTCCATCAAGAGGGCCCGAACCTGGGTAAACTTCGTGTCCCTTGTCTCCTGTTACCATCCGGCCTAGACGCATAGTTCGGGACCCCCTACCAGAGATCAGCCGGTTTTGACACCGACACTATCCTTCGAAGCAGTGCCCTGGGCTGCATGGACTGACAGTTTCATGAACGCTTCTTCTGCTGTTTCCTTATTAACAACAGGCTGATCTGCTGGTTGTTCAGGTTCAGAGTCACTTTCAGAGATTTCAGACATTTGCAGTGCCTCAATTAGTTCTTCCAGCACGTGAAGTTGGACTGTTGTGGGGCACTTGTGTCCTGGCCCATACTTCTCCCCGCACTTGAAACATTCTCCACGCGCTCGGCGTTGTGCTCTGAGGTTATCCACTCGATCTGGAGCTCTCTGATGTGTCTCAGGGGTTTTATCTTGTGCTGGTGCTATCCCTATAATGCCTTGATGCACATAGTTCTTTGCATTAGCTCTGTTCTCCCATCTTTTGTTGTATTTGGAAGTATCTTCAGCCAACAGTGCCTCTTGTGTCTGCGCCAAGGAGTAGGCCATATCCACTGAGTTAGGTTGTTGCAGCTTGATCGGTGCACGGATAGCAGGTTTCAGGCCCTCAATGAACCTGTTGATGAAAAAGGTTTCATCGTAGGAGTGGTTATACACAAGCATCTTGTGCATGTGTTCTTCAAACACATGAGCATATTCATCGACAGACTCAGTTTGCTTGAGAGCGAAAAACACATCAATTGCTCGGGAGTACTTGTTCCTGTTGAATTTAGCAAACACGGCCACGCACAGAGCAGCCCAGCTATCAATAGTGTGCATTGCTTCATACGTCTGCAGCCAGAGGGCTGCATTTCCTGCAAAGTGCATAGTAGCGAAATCGACCCATAATTCTGACTGAACATTGTACATCCGGAAGTATTTTTCACACTGTTTCTTCCACCACTTGGGGTTATCTCCCTCAAATCTGGGGAAATCAGAGCGAGGAATGCGAGCAGAGAATTTCCCAGGAGCAGGCTGGAATTGAGATTGCGGTGATCTATCATAGTCCTCGTTGTCATCAGACAGGTCGTCAAGGTACTGAGCATGGGATTTGGATTGCTCACCACGATTCCTCTGCTGGAATGGCCCGCGCAGGCTCCGAGTGTCCTGTCCTGCATGGTGCTGAACAGGGCCCTGCCGCTTTGTTTGTGGTGGCTCTGTCCGCAATTCCTGAGTCGGCGTCGTGTTTGTCGGCTGCTCCAGAGTGTCGACGCGACGTACGATCCTGTCCAGAGATTTCCGCATCTTGGCCACAACCGCATCGAGGGAGTTGTGCGCGACGAGCACACGCCCCAATGTCGATTCGGTGCGGGCCAGCGAGCTCGTGGTCGTCGTGGCCAGCGCATCGAAAGCCTTGGCCGAGGAGGAGGCATACTTGTCGAGGGACTCCTGCAGCCCATCCAGCCGTTCCGCCGTCTTCACACCCGCCTCAGAAACTGCCTTGCTCTGTAGGATCGTCGCCTGGACGAGCTGCTGCAGCTCGGCGATGGTGAGCTCCGCGGGGGCCATGCGCGACGAGAGGTTGGGCTTAGTTGAACGCGCCGTCGGAAGGGTCTTCGATCTACTCAACCCAGCGCAGGTACACCTGAGGTGTTTTGCGCGAGATCACCCGAGGGGATCCGCACCTTTTGCCAGGGATTACAAGCCGATCGAAGGATTGATCGTGAGATCTGGATAAAAATTAGGATCAGAGGAAGCGGATCGATACACGGCTCTGAGTACCAAATGCTACGATCTCGCCGGGATCTGGATCTCGAACCAAGAGAAATATCTGAGAGAGAGAGAACTTGGAGAAGGGGAAAGGAACAGGGAGGAAAGCTTGAATAGGAAATATTGTTTGTGATTACAATTCGATGCCTCACACACACGGCAGCCACACGCTTATATGCCTACTCCACACACACCACATGGCCTGAGCCACAAAGGCCCAGTAACACAACGGTGGGCCGGGTCCAGGTCGTTACAGTCATAGCTCCCCCCGAGGTACGCCACGATGGGTTTGTCGCAGCCGCCCGTCGCATTCACGTAGACGTAGCCACGGCCTCGTGGCTCCGTCCCGTTCTTGCAGTCGAAGAGGAGGCAAAAGGCCATGTTGCTGGTGCTGATGTTGAACGGGCTGAGGGCCAGGCTGGACGACATGTTGAAGTCGGCGCGGCACACGCCGTCCTCCCGCGCCGAGAATCTGCTGTGGGAGGCGACGAGGGAGCTGGCGCCGTAGTCGATGCTGAGGACCTGGATGGCGGAGCCACGCGTGGACGCCGAGGCGTTGCTGCTGCCGCACCAGAGCTCGAAGGCAGGGTGGCCGCAGGAGGGCTCCGGCATGGGCCGGCTGGGCGCGCCGAGCCAGAACGGGTACTTGATGGTGAAGTTCCCGCATGCCACCGGCTCGCACTCGGCGTCCACCACGTGGTGAAGGAGGAGGATGAGGAAGGAGGCCAAGAACGGCAGGCTGGCCACGGCCGTAGTTATCTAGAGTGGATGATGTGTACTGTGTCTCTCGTTGGGATGAGAAAATAATTGAGTATTTGGGAGGATGTAGAAGTTAGATAGGTGGACGAAAGGGGAAATGCGGATGGTGTGCTTTTGTTTGACTGTTTTTTTTCTGTGCATTGGACTTTCTTTTATCCTTCATATCAACAGGAGTGGGAAACGGTGCTGCCACTGACTTTTGTGGGCTGAGAGGGAAAAAGAAAGCTCCAGCTTGTGTGGTTCTAACTGTATTACCGTTCCAGAATATAAGGTGTATTGATTTTCGTACAAGTTAGCCATTTGGATGTTTGACCAAGATTATAGAATAAAATAACAACATTTGTAATATCTAATATATAAAATATGAAACTACGACTTTTCATATTTGATCAAATGATATAAATTTTGTATTGAACGTTGATACTCCTTATATATAGGAACAGAGGAAGTATTTTTTAGCTACATATTTTAAAAACTTGGTCAAACTTGCACTCGTTTGACTTTTGGAAAAACAAATACACCTTATATATAGGAACAGAGGAAGTGTTTTTTAGCTACATATTTTATTTTTGTGAGCTACGTATGTGGTTCTAAATTTTTGATTGTGATGTTTACGTTGCCTGCAATTAAATTCTGAGGTCATGCCATATGTGTCGGCATGTGACTATGTGATGTGTTATTACTAGTTGAGGTTGGTGATGTTTGTGATCATGGGGGAGGCAGAGAAGGTCATGGATCAACCTCTTGGTTGAACTACCTTATGCCAAAAGCATCACATCACTAGAAATTTGGGGCTCACAAGCTAAATGCTCTCAAACTGAATGTGAGTTAGCTTGGATACATTAACCCTGAGATTATGTGCGTTGAGCTTTGCTAGAACTATACACCAATTTTACGGATCCTAACCTAAACACTGATGTGGCATTGGGTGACTGGAAATTAAGGCGGGCCCCGCACCATGAAAATCGGAGTCAATTGCAAAAAACTACCATATTTGCGGCTAGGTTTGCGGAAAACCACTAAGTCGTTAATCCATTGCAAAAAAAAAAAAACAGTGTGATTTCACTAAACTCTTTGCAGAAAGCACTGATCGGGCGATTTGGCCCGTCTGATCACTTTCTGACAAGTGGGGCCAGATTGTAAGGAGGTGTCTTAGCAAAAATATTACATACAACCCCCTAGATCGAAAAATAAAAAGCAATCAACTCCCTTCTCCTTCCTCCTCGCAGCCCCTCTTCCTCCTCCTCCTCCTCCTCTCCAGGCCGCCGACACCATCCCGCCTCCGCCACCCGCACCTCCTCCCCGTCCGATCCCGCCCGCATCGACCCTCCACATCGACCCGCTGCTGCTCCTCCTCCTCCTCCTCATCCGCCGCGGCCTACAACGGCTGGGCGACCTCCCCGCCGCCGACGACCCGCTGGGCCTCCCCTTCCTCTGCATCACGCAGCAACCCCTCGCCGCCGCCCCGCTCCTCCTCCTCCTCCCCGTCGCCGCACTCTCCCTCTCCCACCTCCCGCCGCTCCCGCTCCTCGCCGCCGTCTTCGCCGCCGGGTTCGCCACCGCCAGGCACCTCGCCCCCGCCCCCGCCCCCGCCTCCAGCCACCGCCTCGCCGCCCTCCTCGCGGATCTCGACGCCCGCCTCCTCTCCCTCAAGGACCGCCTCCTGGCCGACGACGACGGCGACAACGATAGGGGCCGCCCCGTCCTCGAGTCGCTCGACCGCGCCCGCGATGCGCTCCTGGAGTGCGACCGCCACCGTCGCTGTAGCACCAGCAGGCCAACGTCTCGGAAACGGGCGCACCCCAGCTGCCTCCTCGTCATTCGCCGCGGCCGTACCTGTCTCCGACGCCGACGAGGGCGTCGGTGTGCGTACCAGACGGCAGGGCCAGTGCTTCGCGGTTTGTCAAGGGCGGGGTCTGATTGCGTTTTTTGTAAATGTCTAGGGGTGTGTGTGCTAATTTTTGTCCAGTTAAGCTCCTTACAATCCGGCCCCACTTGTCAGAAAGTGATCAAACGGGCCAAATCACCCGATCAGTGCTTTCTGCAAAGAGTTTAGCGAAATCATGGTGTTTTTGCAACTGATTAACGACTTGGTGGTTTTCCGCAAACCTAGCCGCAAATGTGGTAGTTTTCTGCAATTGACTCTGAAAATCGGGATGCGGGACGGCGCGGGAGGGGTGGGGGTGAGAGACTCTTATAGTCTTATGTAGACATCTGTATGAGGGTAGAGCCCATAGGTTTAGGATTTTTGTTAGGATATTGTTTGTTTCAGTTTTGATCATAAATTTGAGTGAAATTCTGGAACATCTGTTCAGTTCCATAAAAGTCACCAAAACAAAATTATAAACATTGACAAATAGCTGACTAGACCGTCACCTGGCTTTTTTGGTTAGCAGCATGTTGACTGGTTGTACTTGAACACCTCCCTTGAATAAAGCTCTCCGGCTTTTACGCGAAAAGAAGTAATCTCCTATAGAAGGGACAATAAAGAAAGAGGATGCCCTCGCACAATGGCATAAGTGGGCCGGTGTCGCATGCCACTTGCAAGGGTTGCAGCTATAGTATTCAATCAGAGACTTTCGAAGTCAAGATATGGTCGTGGCCCAACCCGATACTCTCTTCGTCTCTAAATCCACTAGTCAATGGCACCACCAATGATGCATTTAGTGTCTTAGGAAAACCACGAGATGGCAAAGGTAAAATCTTCATTGTGTTTATGAATATTGGGACAACGTTGGATGGCTTGTGCGGATTTATCGTCTATAGCGATGGATAGAGGGTTTGGTACAAATCAGGCGCAACACGCTCATTTAGGCTTGACTAATTTAGCTTTTTCTCGCCTCATAGAGTACCATTGGGAGCGCTTTTGCTTGGACTTTCTCCGGTTTTCTACCAGAGAGAGCCTCGACGCCGCTAACTTGTCTAGGTATTCCTACACTGATTTTTTTCTCCATTGGTTTTTCTTACTGGTTCTTATCGTTTCTTATTTTTCGTTTCCCTTGTTTCTTTAATTATTTTTTCATTTATGGGTTTTCCTTTTTCCTTTTTTGTTTGTCCTTTCCTTTTTTTTTGAATTCATGTATTCTTTATTGAATTCTTACTTTCAAATGTGAATATTTTTTAATTCACTAACATTTTTAATGATTGGAGACATTTTAAAATTATAAATATTTTCAAGTTCATGAACATCCTTTAAAAAATATAATTTCCAAAATACATGAATAGTTTAAAAAAACTAACACGTAAATGTATGCACATTTTTTAAAGAATTGTCAGCAGTTTTTAATTTATAAACATTTTAAAGTTTTGGAACATTTTTAAAATTCACGAACATTTTCTAAAAATCTGATTATTTTTGCAAATTCTTGAACATTTTGTCAGACTCATGATTTTTCCCTACTCTAGCTAGAAAATATAGCGGATTTTTCCTAAGCAAAATTTAGTGGTTATTTGGAATCTCGGTCGTAAAAGGCAACTAGAAGAGCTACCGCTATTAGGCCACAGCCCACATAGTCCCGGGAGATTTGCCCGCGAAAATACAAAATTTCAACAACAAAAAATGCCGCGAAAATGCGTGAACCGGGGAAAATCAAACATAACATGTACCCAATAGACAAAGTGGCAGCGTTTGCGTTGCACATAGACCTTTTTTTTTTTTGCGGGGAACGTTGCACGTAGACCTTACCGGCGCATGTGGAGCCGCGCAACTTACCGTCGCCGGGGCAGAGGCACCCGAACGCCGCCCGCCGCTTGTGCCGCAGGCCGCGCAGTCGCACTGCAGGTGGAACCCGGCCTTCAGAAGCCGGGTGTAGTCGGCAGCCGTCGTCGCCAGCCGCGCCGCCACCTCCGACGCGAGCGCCGGCAGGTACGAGTAGGCGCAACTCGTCGGGATCGGTGGCAGCGTGTCCCGGTCGTAGATCCCGCCGAGGCACGCTACCGCAGCCGGCGGTGGCGTTGACGAAGCCGCGCCCGATCGGCTCCGTCCCGTCGCAGTCGTGCAGGAAGTACATGGCAGGGCTGCTTGGTCTGATCCTGAAGGGGCTCAGGGCTAGGCTGGAGGAGACGTTGAAGTCGGCGCGGCACACGGCGCCGGCGACGGCCAGCCTGGTGTCGGAGGCCACGAAGGTGTTGCTGCCGTAGTCGATGCTGAGGACTTGAATGGCGGAGCTCCTCATGGTCATGGAGGCCATGAATGTGCTGCCGTGGCTGCTGCACCAGAACTGGAGAGCTGGGTGGCCGCAGGAGGGCTCCGGCGTGGGGCGGTTGGGGGCGCCCAGCCAGAAGGGGTACCTGATGGTGAGGTTCCCGCACGCCGCCGGCTCGCACTCGGCGTCCACCACCACATGGTGAAGGAGCAGGAAGGAGGAGAATAGTAGCGGGAGGATGAGCACAGCCGGAGGCATCATGGACGCTAGCTAGCTTGTCAACGCCGGATGTGTGCTGTCTGTGTCTCTACTTGCGAATATGAAACAATGGAGTCATGGGAGGGAAGATGTAGAAGCCAGGGAGGATGACAAAAGGGGAATGGGAATAGTGTGGTCTGTTTGACAAGCCTTTCATGCATGTTTGACTTTCTTTTGGGAATTGTGTTTTTTATTCTGGTGAAAATCAACGTGAAAATTTATAAATGTCCAATAAAATGACACAGCTGGCCTTCTTTCGATTTGAATCGGTTAAATGCCACGTTTCAGTCTGTTTGGGAATTTGATTGAGCTTTTTTTTTCTGACAATCCATTTGATCGGGGTTTATATATGATCAAGATAGAATCTTCCTTCATATATTATGCCGTTACTACGTTTGTATACAGGATAAAGAAAAAAACGACTGTTCCATCACTGATGCATGTTTTTTTCTGTTCCTTGTGAAGGGGACTAAGAGCATCTCTAGTAGTTTTCTCAAGAATCTCCCCCTGTAAATGTGTTTAGGGACTCTTTCAATAAACTTATTGGGTGTCAATGGCGTACGGATGGCGGGCATATCAGGCGGCCGATGGAGGCGATTCAGGGCAACGCCGTAGCATGAAAATTCCGGCGGGTGGCTCCCGCCAATGTCAATTAGGTTTATAGGGAAAGTTGTATCTCTCCCTCTATTAATCTATATGCACGGAGATGGGATGTTTTTTAGTAGATATCCTGAAACAATTGGGGTTTAGAAGAACTGTTGGAGCAGGGTTTTTTCCTCAACTCCCCCTATGTGTATTTTGTGGGAAATAACGTAACTGTTGGAGATGCTCTCAGTGCATGTCTAGTCGAAGCCTTATAATTTAGCCCCTCATATACCTCCTTACACTTGAACTCCTTATATTTGATTAGTGAAAAAATATGGTTCTTAGCCGAACTCTTAAATCTAACTTCCTAAATATTTTCCAGAAAAATTAAACATGGATAGCCAAATTTGATTTAAACTATATTGCATAACACGGATATAAAACATCCATAACAAAATTCGGTTCAAATCACATTGCATAGCATGGATTTAAACTAGTCATTCGAACGAAATAATAAAAACTCGAAAAACTATTGAGAGTTGGAGTCTATTTTGGTCGGGACCTTCTCCCGGTTCACACTTCACACCGCCCAGGAGTCAGAGTCGAAGTCGTTAAACGAAAGATCGATCACTTCTAGTCCACCCCCTCCCCCGAACAGCCCGACCTTGTCCTTGTCGGTAGTCACCTTCTTGTACATCTTAGGAGCTCTGGATGCATCTGGCGGAGCTCGACCATGTACTCTTCATCGACGTGCGTCTCGTCGAGCCCCTCAAAGGCCTCCCGGTTCTCCTCTAACTCGCAGCAGGAGACCACTCGGGATCGATGTCGACGGCCCCGGGACCTCGCCACTTCCGGTGGGAAAGTTGATCTCTGCCCGGCTGCCGTAGAGGCTCAGTGCCTTCTTGTCGTACACCCTCGCCGATGACTAGAAGGAGCCAAGCCAGTACATGCGGCCAATTCCCCCGTCCTTGATTTTTAACACCCACGCCTCCACAGTCGCCGTCGCACGCTGTGATACTCATTTTTCTTCCGCGGCGGTAGCAGCAGGTCGGTGGTGAAGGAGCGAGAGGGTATCGGGTGGGGGGGGGGGGCGCCGCGTGCTGGTCGGGTTGGTTGTGCAACGCGGCGTGGATCCACACTTCAACTCATTGGGGCAACCTCCGACGGCTAGATCCTGCCATTTTGTGGTGGCGCTACCCGATTGGAAGCATCAACGGGGTGTGGGATGGCTGTGGGTTAAGGCGGGATAGATGATGGGTGGTGTGGGGTGGATTTGGGCGGCGGCGGCATCAAAGCGATGCGAGCAAGGGAGAGATGCGATATGGGGGGATGGGATTTTTTTCGAAGAAACGCTACCGCTCGAGTAAATATAAGCGACGGTTGAGGGGATAAGCAAAAGTTTAGAGGGGCTAAAGCCGACAAGAAATCTTTTAGGTCTGGTCTAACCCCTCAAAGCTGAATTGTTAGAGCATCTCCAGCCGTTGGCCCCCAGGAGGCGCAAAAAATCGCCCCTGGGGGCGCACCGGCGCAAAACACGCGCTGGGGGCGTGATGCCGCCCAGTCGCGGCGCCCACGGATTTTTGTGGAAATTAAAGTGCGGCACAAACATGGCGCAAATTCAACCATTTTCGGCGAGTTGAAACAAAATTCAACCAAACAAGGCGAGAGTTCATACATACTTAAAATATTTTACAAAAAAGAAAAAACACACCACTAGGCCCGCCGTCTCCCTCGCCTCGCCGCTCGTCGCCGTTCTACATGCCGAGGAGGCTGTAGAACCACGTGTAGTCGCCGTCGTCGTCGTCGTCGCCTCCGCCGCGGCCGCCGCCCTGCTGCAACCCTCCCCCGACTGGCGCGGCGGGTTGGACGGTCCAGCGTCCTCGTCGTCGTCGCTGTCGAGGATCACGATGCCGTGATCGTCCTCGCGCCCACGCTTGCGGGCGGCGATCTCCTCCAGGGCCCGGCGCTGCCGGACTATCTCGTCGCGGAGGTAGTCGTCGCGTGCCCACCGTAGGGCGTCCTCGTCGGAGAAGCTGCGCCAGGCTAGCTCCTCGTACTCCGGGGGTAGGCTGGGCTCCGGTTTAGGCGGGACGAGGACGAGGCGGCGGCCAGAGGCGGGGGTGGAGTCGGCGATGCGGACACCGGAGCTGCGGGTGCGCTGGCTGACAGGCGTGTCATGGGGCTCTGGCTTGACGGGGCGGAGGCAGAGAGGGCCGGTCGACCGACCGGACGAGGAGGAGGACGCCCCGGGGTTGTCCATGCGCCTCGGCATCCACGAGCTCCCACGGCGACGAGAGAAGGACGGGGGCTCGGGGTACTCCAGCCTCGGCGTGTTGCGGCCCTTGATGTACTCGAGGACGGCCTCCAACGTGCGGCCGGGCACGCCCCACCATCGGCGCCGCCCCTCGGAGTTGAGCCTGTCGGAGGTCACGACGCCGTTGGTGGCCTCGAGCTACTCAGCGTGACGGCGGAGGAAGTACGGCTCCCAGAGCAGGCTGTCGGGGACGTAGCGCGGCCCCTCCCTCGCCGCCCGCGGCAGGGAGGCGCGGATGCGCGTGATCTCCGCACGCCGCGCCGCCCCGGTGGGTGGTGGTGGCACCGGGACCCCGCCGGCGCTGATTCTCCACGCCCTGGGCACCCACATGTCTGGCGGGACCGGGTACTCGGCCTCGAAAAGGAGCTGAGCTTCGTCCTCGTGAAGGTGGCGGCGGCCGAAGCCGTTCGCCGCTGCGCCGTCGCCTGGGAATCGTTCGGCCATTTCTTTGAAATGGGACGGCGAGGGGAGAGGGAGGAAGGGGGAGAGGGCGCGTCGGCGGTGGAGACTCTGTGCATGGCACCGGCGCGCTGGGGTCGGCTTATATAGGCGGAGGCGTCGCGAGCACGTGTGGCCGCCTCGTCGACGCGTGGCATGCGCGGGGACGCGCGTCGTCACGCCTTCACTGCGCCGCCCGTGAGGCATCAATGGCGGAGGCTGACCGGCGCGGCAGCTTTGGCATTGATTCGCCGCGGAAAACGAGGCGATGAGGATGACGAAGCGGCGAGAAGCGAGACGAGTCGCTGGCAAGGAGGGCCCGCGGCTCTTTCGCGCCAAAAACGATTCGCCCGGCGACCCCGAACGCCCCCAGCACGCCGGGTTCGGGTTGGGTCCGCCGGTGCCAATTTCGCCCGAGCCGGCGAAAATTGAGCCCTTGGAAGCGCGACTGGGCCGATTTTTTGGCGCCGACGGTCGAAAAGTCGCCTGGGGGGCCTTGTTGAGGGCGCGACTGGAGATGCTCTTACTCTAACCGGTTTTAAGAGATTGGCTAGAGATACCTAATGTACATAGGAGTATAAACGATTGACATTCCTTAAAATGAACATGTCTCAGTGTTGGAAATCGCGACGTTGACTTTGCTGTTCAAATTTATGGATGGCCTGGGTATCTTATCCTACACTTTCAGAATTTTTTATACCCATTTCGGCTGCTATAGAGTATACTGGAATAAAACAGATTACCCAGTCAATTGCTAACACGGGTCCATTCAAGCTAATCCCAGTACTCCCTCCGTCCAGAAATACTTGTCAGAGAAATATATAGAAATGAATGTATCTAAAATTAAAATACGTCCAGATACATCCATTCCTCCGACAAATATTTCCGGACGGAGGAGTAGTATTTGTCACCAAGTCTTGGTGCTAGGCTGCTAAGCATGCAAGCTACTGAAAGACCAGAAAATAACAATCTGCAGAAGAAACTATAACGGGCAGTCGAATCGCATTCGCATGGAGATGCAGGGGAGGAGTCGAGCAACTCACCGTAGTCACCGCACGTGGCCGGGTGCATGCGGCCGCCAGGGCACAGGCACCCGAACGCGTTGGCTCCGGCCTCGTACCGGCACCCACCGCCGGTCGCGGTGCACGCGGCGCAGTCCCCGGGCACCGTCCACTCCAGCAGGAACCCGCGCCTGACGATCCCCGCGTAGTCGCCCCACGCCCGCAGCTCCGACCCGGGCAGCACCGGCACCACCGAGTACTTGCACTCCGCCGGCCCCGCCGGCCGGGTCTCGTACCTCCGTCCGATGTGCACGGACCAGGCGTCGGTGGTGCCGGAGCAGTTGTTGGGCAGCCAGAGCGCCCCGGCAGGCGGCGGCAGCGCGCGCGAGCAGTTGTTGCAGAAGAAGAGCTCCCAGTTGGCGCTGCTGACGGCGAGCGGCGACAGCGCGAGGCTGCTGGACACGTTAAACCGCGTGGCGCGGCAGGGGTCGTCGCTGCTGCTGGCGAGGCCGCTGTGGAAGGCCACGACGGAGCGGTTGCCGTAGCTGATGCCGAGGAGGCGGAGGTAGGACTCGCTGAGGGTGGGCGCCGTGGCGCCGGTGGGGTCGTCGCACGTCACGCCGAAGGTCGGGTAGCCGCAGCTCGGTTCGTGGTGGCCGCGCAGCCAGAACGGGTACGTGATGGTCAGGTCGCCGCACGCCGCCGGCGCGCAGCTCGCGTCCAGCGGCTGCGCGCGACCGCCAAGCAGCAGAGGCATGCACAGTAGTAGCACGAGCAGCATCTCGGATCGAATGGCGAAACAGGAGGATATTTTTGGGGTATTTTATGATTGGGTGAATGAGACTGCATCGTACTAGTAATTTGTAAGCGGCCTGGGGATGGTCGTCCATGGCCGATTTGTGTGACATTTTGGGCGCTTGATTACGGAGGCAACTGAGTTTGGTCAGCAGTCCAATGTTAGAACTCGGGGAAGATGGTTCTGATCGATCCTCACGGCGTTATTTAGCCATATTTCGGACGACTTTGGTACTGCGTGCGAAAATGGGGACGCGAGGAACGTGTCTCGGATACTAACTGCCAAGATTTTTTTTTTTGAAATTTCCAAGATTTTTATTTTGAAGGATGCAGCGGGTGGAGAAAAGGTTTACACAACGGGGGAGGGGCGTTTTGGTGCCTAGTCTCAGCTGCACCCTAAATCCTGATCGTTCTCTACATTATTGGGATGCGAGAAAGTCCAGCGCTGTCGCAACAGTCTTTGCCCACAGAAAAGAAAGATACAGGCGCAATACATGGGGCTACAGTAGCGTACGGTGGGCCTTTTCCGTATGATGGGGCGTCGTCCCGCGTGGGTGATTGTCGTCTCCTTCACGGCGTGATGCTGTGCCATGGTACATGACGTCAGTGCGGACCCTGGACCTTGGCCTCTCGACTGGGATGGTTAAACCCGGAGGCTGG
The DNA here is from genome assembly GCA_032464435.1 of Aegilops umbellulata. Taxonomy (NCBI): domain Eukaryota; kingdom Viridiplantae; phylum Streptophyta; class Magnoliopsida; order Poales; family Poaceae; genus Aegilops; species Aegilops umbellulata. The sequence continues at coordinate 640,841,060 of CP136060.1, read as the reverse complement.
ACGAAGAGGTAAGGTGAACTCCTTCCATCAGCAGATCGTAAGTTTATTTTCGTGCGCATTTGGAGATAACTGATCTGTTCGAGGAATCAGTTTGTGGTGCACAAATGTGGTTCTACAGTTGAAAATGGTAGCAGCAGGTAGTTGTATTCAGCATGGTTCAGTTAGCTAGATGGCGTAGCCGCTCAGTTAACTTATATTCAGATAAATCCTATGTTAAGGCAGGCCAATAACAGAGAACAAAAGAAATTAACATTTGTCTGTCAGATCGAACTGCATGTCCAATGCTATTAGCAGGAACTTAGTATTTTTTTCAGGTTAAGACTGGGTAGCCTGCTGATTCGCTTCATTGATGCCTGCGAACTCCACAACACGATCGATCTGATTCGGAGTAAACGGATCAGGATATAAATAAAACACACAAAAATACACAAGGGATGATGCTCACGTCGTATAGGATGCACTTGTAGAACCTGGATCTAGGTTTCTGACCCTCGAGCTATGGCGGTGACTAGCTCCGCGTCGCAGCAAGGGTACGCCATCAGAGGAGGAAGCTGACACGGGCATGGCTCTCGTGCAGTTGCAGCGGCTGAGTACGATGCTAGATTGGGCCGTGTTGGTTGCGAGGGGGAGCATGGGTGGGGGATGCAATTATGGAGGGCCGGGGCAGGTGGCCGTGAGGGAGACCGGGTCACGGGCACGGCTCAGGGTGGAACAGTAAAATGCCCGAGCCGTGCGAGAACCACCTGATCCCCGCGTACCGTGCTGGCTCCCGTCGCAATGAATGCGGCACAGCGCTGCAGCATTTTTAGATCGATGAGTGGCATATACGACCACAAAATACAAATACAAGCACAGATCCTCATGTGGGCGAACGGGAATGATTTCAGGAGCAGTTGAGCTCGAGCTCAGAAAGGAATATTCGTACACAACGTGACTTTCATCAACTCTATACTGTAAATATCTAACTCTATTAACTTAAAAAAGGATTATTAGCTTTAGTTTGACGGAAGGCTATTAATCATAGTGCCTCTGTAGCTTCCGCTAAATCTAGCCCGGCTAAATCATGGTTATGGAGTAAGTATTTTGCTTGGTGCTCCAACTAATTAGCACCTTCGGTCAAATGCAAATATAGTATAGCTTCCGTCAAATGCTAGCTATCAACTCCAATTAACACAATCCATTCCGCTAAATGCTAGTCATCATAGGGGACGTAGAGGAGAGACGATGCGTGGTGGCTTTTGATTTGGCAGATGAATGTCCGGACTCCCGCAAAGCCCCTTTTATTGGGTTCCGGTTTGCGGGAAAACAGACGTCCGTACGCGTTAGCGAACTGATGCGGGACCGTGCTTGATGGTAAACTGCGTCCGAACAACGCGATACAAATGCTTGAGTGAGGTTTGCGGGTCCGTTTTGGAGATGCCCTTAGAGAACTTTCCATAAAATTCATATTTGCAACCTATTTTGGAGAAAAAAATTTATCCAATCGAACCAAACAGGATAGCCGGAAGTTTTTCTTAAAAAAATATCACTAGAAGAGGTGTTGGCAAGAAGCATAAAACGGCTAACAAATTGGAAAATGGCCACCAAATCTGTAAAACAAAATAATGATTGAGCTAAGTGGACATGTTGCTTTCTTGAAAAGTCGATTTCCTACTTGTACACTAGTCTTAAACCTTTACATATTCGCCCAATATAATCACACGGGAAAGGAGGGAAAAAAAGTACAAATGGATATAATTCATGACTATTTTTCAAAATTATGGACATAATTTAAATTCTAATATTTTTCCAAATTTATAAATGTTTCTTCAAAACTGTGCACATGTTTTTTCAAAAAAGTATCCATGAAGGGGCTTTCATATTAGTGAACAGTTGTTAAATTTACAATTTTTTAAGCCACAAACATTATTTAGAATTAATGACCATTTAAAAAATCTTGATCAATTCTAAACCTCATGGACAATTTTCTAGAATTCGTGGTTAATTTTAAAATGTGAAAACATTGTGTTAAGGATTGTGCTAACTTCCAGTGGATCGGACATTAGCGACAGATCCGAACGACTTGATAGCCCGTGGTACCTTGCAACCACTCGGTCTAGATCGAGCTAGTGATTAGATTAAGACATTTGTTTTCTACGTATAGTATAGGAAACATTATTTTTCAGTTTTTTTCACGGATGGATATATGATGTCTCCATGCCCCTCATGTTACACTAGTTACCTGGAATTTATCGGGGGGATGTTTCTACACTTATTTTAATGGAAACAAAAGTTACCGGGATGTTCATACGTAAGTTATCAGGTGTGTGGCGTGTAAATTATCATGTCAGAATTATCAGGGGGCTTGCGCATAAGTTATCAGGTCTGTAATGCGTTAAAAAACCCATGCTATTTACGCAAAACTTACCAAAATATATTTTCAACAACTTTTTTTTAGGGTCAAAAAGGTTACCATTGTATTCGTACATGAGTTACCAGCTCCGCGCTGTGTAATTTACTATGCTATTTACACTTATGTTATCGAAGGTATCTTTTCAACGACTTTTTTCTTCCGGTTCAAAGTTATCATGGTGTTTGTACCTAATTTAGCAGGTCTACAATATGTAACTTACCACGCTACTTACAAAGACCTTATCATATGTATGTTTCAACAACTTTTATCCACTTCAAAAGTTATCACGGTGTTTGTCCATAACTTATCAGGTATGTGGTGCGTATTACAATGCTATTTACACATAACTTAGTGGGGTTATGTTTTGAACAATTTTTCCCAATCAAAAAGTTATCACGGTGTCCATACATTAGTTATCAACTCTACGTTGTATATTTTACCATGCCATTTTTATATAGATGTTAGCCCTCCCCCCTACTAGTAGAAAAAGGGTTAAATGTGAAGCACATTAGTGCCGGTTTGAATTAGAGCCGGCACTAATGTGTATATTAGTGCCGGTCCGTGGCGGCGATCAATAGTACCGGTTCGTGGCGAACCTTTCGTACCGGTTCGTACCATGAACCGGTACTAAAGAGGTTGTGTCAGCCTGCGGTCAGGCTATGGCCCCACCATCACCATTTAGTGCCGGTTCGAACCACGAACTGGTACTAATGACGTTGTGGCAGGCTGTTTTTAGTCCCACCTCGCTCCCCTAACAAGCCTTTTACCACCTTAAATATGTTATTTCTCAAACTATCACAAGCACTTGGTCTTAATTGAACTCTGTGTGTAGAATTTGTGGCCGCAATATGAGTCTTCATCGGTTTATAAATCGTTGATGACTCATATTGACAATTCAGATTGTACACACAAAGATCATTGATGATCAAAGTATTTTTTATGTTATAAGATCATATTGACAATTTAGACTGTAAAGAAATATAAGATCATGATGTAAATGCTCTTATATTTTTTGCGTTCAGTATGCACCATTCAAAGCGACGCCATCAACTTTCAACCATTTCTGCCTTCATTTGCTATTTTTCATGCATTCAATGATTTGTTTTGAGAACTAAATGACCTGGAAATTGAAAAGCACTACAAATGAACTCTGGAAAAGTTGAAACTTGGCATGGTATTATCATTTCACCCACATAGCATGTGCAAGAAAGTAGAGAGGCTTACGGCTAAAACTGGATGCACTTCGTTTACAAACTGGACAATCTCTTTCGAAGTATTCAGGTTTCTGACGAAATTAAACTCATCTGTTACAAAGGCATTTCATTTTTTAAACTTATTACAACTCCAGAATTTTTGTGCATTCGCCATCAACTTTCAACCATTTCTGCCTTCATTTGCTATTTTTCATGCATTCAATGATTTGTTTTGAGAACTAAATGACCTGGAAATTGAAAAGCACTACAAATGAACTCTGGAAAAGTTGAAACTTGGCATGGTATTATCATTTCACCCACATAGCATGTGCAAGAAAGTAGAGAGGCTTACGGCTAAAACTGGATGCACTTCGTTTACAAACTGGACAATCTCTTTCGAAGTATTCAGGTTTCTGACGAAATTAAACTCATCTGTTACAAAGGCATTTCATTTTTTAAACTTATTACAACTCCAGAATTTTTGTGCATTCGCCATCAACTTTCAACCATTTCTGCCTTCATTTGCTATTTTTCATGCATTCAATGATTTGTTTTGAGAACTAAATGACCTGGAAATTGAAAAGCACTACAAATGAACTCTGGAAAAGTTGAAACTTGGCATGGTATCATCATTTCACTCACATATCATGTGCAAGAAAGTAGAGAGGCTTACGGCTAAAACTGGATGCACTTCGTTTACAAACTGGACAATCTCTTTCGAAGTATCCAGATTTCTGACGAAATTAAACTCATCTGTTACAAAGGCATTTCATTTTTTTAAACTTATTACAACCCTAGAATTTTTGTGCATTCAGTATGCACTATTCAAAGCAACGCCATCAACTTTCAACCATTTCTGCCTTCATTTGCTATTTTTCATGCATTCAACGGTTCATTTTGAATTAAATGACACTAAATTTTGTGCAGGCATAGCACCACCTTTAGTATCGGTTGGTGGCTCCAACCGGTACTAAAGGGTGACCAGTACTACAGGCTCTTTTTTAGTCCCACCTCGCCAAGAGAGAGGGACTAGGAGCGGTTTATAAGCCCTGAGTGCAGAGACGATGAAGAAGAGGCTCAATGCTCACGTTGCTTAGCTTCAAGCCTTCAGGAATATGGTAGATTGCACGGAGCTACGCGCAGTGCAGTTTACACTATTCCGAAAGGCTTGAAGCAAATTAACGAAGCATTGCACCTTTTTTTTTATTTTTAATAACTTATTACAACTCCGGACTTATTACACTACACGTCGGCATTTCTTTTTTTAAAACTTTGGTTATAACTCAGAAAAGAAAAAAAATAGCAGAAAAAAGAAAAAAATTATATAAAAAGACTACTCAGAAATAAATAGAAGAAAATAAATATAGCAGAAAAAAAAACTACTCAGAAATAAATAGAAGAAAAAATAAAGCAGAAAAAAATGTATTTGCTATTTTTCAATCGTTCACAAAATGACCGTGAAATTGAAAATCACTACAAAATGAACTTTGAAAATGTTGAATTTTGGCAAACTAGATGAAAAACTACTCACAAATAAATATAACAGAAAAGAAAAAACTATACAAAAAACTACGCAGAAAGCAGAAAAGAAAAAACAAATAAAAAAAATTGGGGCGCTGCCCTGTGGGCCTGCTAGGCCACGGGCGTGCAATTACAGGCCTTATAGGCCCAGCAGACTCATAGGGCAGCGCGCAGAGTTTAGGCCCACAAGCCTGCTATACAGAGGAGTTCGAAAGGGCAGCCGCGGCTGGTTTTATAAACCAGTGCGTCTGCCCTTCGCCTGGCGAGGTGGGACTAAACTTTGTGCAGGCAGCGCGAGGCCTTTAGTGCCGGTTGGTGGCTCCAACCGGTACTAAAGGCCTGCTCTTCCCGCCTCCTGGCCTGGCCAAAGTTGGCCTTTAGTACCGGTTGGTGGCTCCAAGCGGTACTAAAGGCCTCTCCTATATATACAACACTTGCGAAAATTCAGTTAGATCTCCACTTCTTTCGTCAACACACCTCTCGCGCGCGCCCGTCGCCCATCGTCGCCGCCGCCGCCCGTCGTCCGTCGCGCGTCGTCGTCGTCGTCCCCGCCGCCGCCCGTCGCCCGTCGTCCCCGCCGCGCGCCGCCCGTCGAAGTCGTCGTCCCCGCCGCGCGCCGCCCGTCGACGTCGTCGTCCCCGCCGCGGTACACGTCCTCTCGCTCTCCCCGCCGCCGTCCGTCGTCGTCGCACACGTATGCCGCCGCCTCGTACGCCCCCGCCCGTACGCCGCGGCCCCGACGCCCCCGCCCGTACGTACGGGGACACACACATATACACACACATATACGTACACGTACGTACATGCATGCACACATACACATACACACACACACACACATTTTTTTTTACTTATTTTCTGTTTTTTAGAAAAGTTAATTAGATTATTGAATGTTAGATGAATTAGCTAGATAGAAAATTGTCGAACTAGAGATTTGAATTAGTTGAATAATTAATATAACTAGTTTATTGTTAGTAAGAAAATTGTCAAACTAGTTTATTTTAGGTATATGAGATTTGAACTAGTTCAATAATTAATATAACTAGTTTATTTTTAGTAAGAAAATTTAGGTATATGAGATTAATGTCGAATGTTAAATTGAATTAGATAGAAAAGTTAAATATATAGTAATGTCAAGAAAATTAATAGAACTGGTTCAACTAGTTGATTTAATAAAACTGGTTCATTTTACTATAGAAGTAGTTTATTTTTAGCAAGAAAATTAATAGAACTAGTTTATTTTTTTAGTTAAAGCAATTTTTCCCACATCGACGTGGACGATGCTTATCCCGCATCCTCGTCGTCGAGTCGGCGGAGGACGACACCAGATGGGCCATGTTCGGGACTGGGCTCCGCTGGGGTGGTACTGGGAGGCGCTACCTTCCGGGGGGCGTAGGTTGGTGAGGAGACAGCCCGTCGTTGACCCGATCCTTGTTTGGTGACGGTCGCGTGGGCCAGTGACGGTTCTAGCTGTACTGGCGATATATATGATATATAGTATTCGACGTGTATTAGTGATAATATTCGATGTACGGACACATGGAGATGATGTAGTTTTTCTTATAATTGAAGGCATCCTAATTTGAATACTACTTTATTTTGCGATTTAATTTTTCTTATTGAATGCTCAAATTGGAGAGCACTATTTGTAAGGCATATGCATATGATTAGTTGAATAATAATGATCTAATTTAGTCTTTGAACTATGAACGTATAGGAAATGTCATCATCGGACAATGAAAGTCTACCGGGGGAGTGCGACTGGTGCCATGACGATCGAGGTGAGTGCGACAGGCCTCACCTGGACGATGGTCGGCGCTTCAGCATTAAGCTCGAGGAGACCTTCGAAGTTGAAACGGTACGCAACGACGACAAGTGTTTTTTTTCATAATTAAGCATGACTTCAACTATTTCAACGTGTAATTTTAATCTTTTACAATTCGAGTATAGTTGATCCCATGCCATGCAAGACGCTATGTCTTGGAGAGGATGGATTTTGAAGACCATGAAAATTTTTGAAACGAAGAAAATTCACATAAGGACCCATCATGATGTGGATTTTGAAGTAAAGTTGTATAATGCTGAGAGCGTAACCCATTTTGGTTGCAAAAATTGAGAAGCATTTTGCAGATTGTATGGTTTTGATGAGGGTATGCTTGTCACCATGGATCTTGGTGATCCTGAAATCGAGCAAGACAATATGGACATTTGGGTCCTTGTTGATACTCCTCCAGTTCTACCGCTATATGAGTTTCTCAAACATAGTTAATTATTAATAGAACTTATATTGTTCATTTCAAAATAGTTGACAGCTTATTTCCATTGACAGCTTATTTTGAAGTATCAAAGAATGTGCAGAAGATGGTAGATAGAACTTACTACACCGATGGCTCTGAGTTAATTTACAAGGAGAAAACTCATCTGATTGGATTTTGTAATGATATTAAGAATTACAATATCTACAATCGAACTCCTCAACATTATGGTGAATACGTGCCACTAGTGCACGTGTTGAACTACGGTAACTACCATGGAGATACCCTGGTAAGTTTTTTTACTATTACGACATCCGTACATCTTTTTGCATACTTCTAAAACTAGTACATCATTGCTAACTACGAGGTTATTACTATATTTTTCAACAGCTTATCCCAGAGGATTGTGTGCCTCATTTGATGTATCAGAATGGCGGCAGCCTTCATGTTTTTAACATATATCCAGGTCATCCTACGAATCTCAACTGTCCATACCGGATTTCTACAAGAAGTGGAGACATGACAGTCAAAGGATGGAAAAAATGTATGGACAGTCGTAAGGAGCTTCTTGGAAGCAAAAGGAAGCGAGGCGCAAGAATTGGAGACAGGATGATCTCCATTCTTCATAATGGAGAGTCAGGGTCTATATTGTTTTATGCTATTTTACCTTAAGTGTGATTAGGTCCGATCCTACCTGATACTTGATGATCATGTGCTAAGAATAATTATGTAGGGTTGGGTTCGATGACTATGAGGATGATGATCATATGACTTATTATTAATAACGAGTAGAAATTGTATGATGATGCTTAATTAATTAGCTAGTAGGACTTGTTATTATATATGATGATGTATGATGCGAGCATGCATGAGTTATTATATATATATCTGCGGGTGAAACGAAAAAGAATTAAAATGGAAAACACAAAATTAAATAAAAAAGAAATCATAAAACCAAAACCCCCCCAAACATTAAGGTCTCCCGGCCCCCGGAGCTGGCTCGTGCCACGTGGTTGCCCTTTAGCACCGGTACGTGCTGAACCGGTACTAAAGGGGGGGGTGCTTTAGTGCCCAAACTTTAGTGCCGGTTCCTAAACCGGCACTAAAGGGCCTTACGAACCGGTGCTATTGCCCGGTTCTGCACTAGTGCCCCCCCTCATGGTGCAAAAATACCATGGTGTTTGTACCTAATTTAGCAGGTATGTAGTACGTAAGTTACCACGCTACTTACACGAAATTTATAAGGGCTATGTTTAAAGAAAATTTCCATTGGCTTAAAAGTTCCCATGATACTTAGATTTAAGTTATCAGGTATGCGACACGTGTATTAGCATGCTATTTACACAGAAGTTATCGAGAATATGTTTTCAATGGTTTTTTCTAGGTCAAAAAGTTAACGATGTTTGTATGTAAGCTATCAGGTTTGTGATGCATAAATTATCAAACTCATTACAAAGAATTTATCAGGGGATATTTCAAAACAAACATTTTTTTTCTTGATGACACATGAGAAAAAAACTTTATTCTATGTGAGCGGAATGTTTATTTCACTAGAAAAACGTTCATCACTACAAAAAGAGAGATAAGTACAACATGATGCATCAGTCCTTACAAAACCTGGATTAGATGGTTTTGTCTCCAAGTCAAAGGCAATGTTGTTTTTCTTTCCCATTGTCATTGAATAAGGTATAAAATCTTGTTAAACTGGTAGGAAAACAGAACAGATATATGTACCAGTTGGTTGCGCGCAGTGGGCTTCATCCAATCGGTCGTGGGTTTGACTCCTATTGGCGCTTCATTTTATTTTCGGTAGCTTTTTTCACGCGCTAGAACTGAACGAGCGGTTTATCGAGCGCGAGAAGCGGATCGAGCGGCTCGCGAGTCGTACGTGCATGTCGCTAACTGCCAGTCAGCAGGAAAATAGCATTCTCGTTGTGTTAATTCGAGAATGCTTTAAAAAAATTGTGAACATTTTCAAAAATCCACAAAAAATAAGATTCTTGACTGCTTTTACTAAAATGTTTAAATAGATTGTTTGTTCCCACAATGTTACGGGGGACCCATGACGTGATGTGACCTTTACATACAGGGTTCATTGTACGAGAAAAAAAGTTCAGAGCTCTGCTAGGCCTCTATTCCTTGGGAGCTTAGTAAGGGCATCTCCAACCGCGTCCCAGGAAGGCCTTCCCAGGCGTTTTCTTATGCCGGCGCCGAAAAATCGGCCCAGTCGCGCCCCAGGAGCCCGATTTTCGCCGGCCTGGGCTGAAAACAGCGCCGGCGGACCCAGGCCGAACCCGGCGCGCTGGGGGTCGCCCGGGGGCGCCGGGCGAACTTTTTTGGCGCGAAAAAGCCACGGACCCGCCACGAATCAATGCCAAAGCTGCCGCGCTGCCGCGCCGGTCAGCCTGCGCCATTGATGCCTCACGGGCGGCGCAGTGAAGGCCGATGACGCGTCCCTCGCCCCGCCACGCGTACACACGGCGGGCACGCGTACGAGCGGCGCCTCGGCCTATATAAGACGTGCCCCAGCGAGCTCGGTCTCGCCGTCTCCAGTTCATCGCACCGTTCCATCGCCGCCGTTGTTTCCCCACTCCTCCCTCTCGCCGTCTCTAGTTCGTCGCACCCATGGCCGAGCGCTTCCCAGGCGACGGCGCGGCGGCGAACGGCTTCGGCCGCCGCCATCTTCATGAGGATGAGGCTCGCCTTCTTTTCGAAGCTGAGTACCCGGTCCCGCTAGACATGCGGGTGCCCGGGGAGTGGAGGATCAGCGCCGACGGCGTGCCGGTGCCCCCGGTACCCACCGTCGCGGCGCGGCGTGTGGAGATCGCACGCATCCGCTCGAACTTGCCGCGTGAGGCGAGGGAGGGGCCACGGTACGCCCCCGATTCCCCGCTCTGGGAGCCTTACTTCCGCCGCCGCCACGCCCGGCAGCTCGAGGCCACCAACGGCGTCATGCCCTCTGGCAGGCACAACGCCACCGGGCGTCGTCTGTGGTGGGGCGTGCCCGGGCGCACGTTGGAGGCCGTCCTCGAGTACATCGAGGGCGGCAACACGCCGCGCCACGAGTACCCCGCTCCCCCGTCCTTCTCACGCCGCCGGGGAAGCTCCTGGACCCCGAGGCGCATGGACACCGGGGGGTCCTCCTCCTCATCCGGCGGCCCGCCCTGCCTCCGCCCCGTCAAGCCGGAACCCCAGGGCACGCCGGTCAGCGCGCGCACGCGCAGCTCCGGCGTCCGCATCGGCGACAACGCCTCCCTACCCACCGTCCGCTTCGTCCTCGTCGAGCCCAAGCCGGAGCCCGTCCTCCCCGCGGAGTACGAGGAGATAGCCCGGGGCGGCTTCTCCGACGAGGACGCCCTGCGGTGGGCGCGGGACGACTACCTCCGCGTGGAGACGGTCCGGCAATGCCGGGCCCTGGAGGAGATCGCCGCCCGCAGGCGTGGGCGCGAGGACGAGCATGGCGTCGTGGTCCTCGACAGCGACGACGACGACGCCCCCGGACCGTCCAACCCGCCGCGCCAACCGGGGGAGGGATGCAGCAGGGACGGCGGAGGCGTAGGCGGGGGCGGCGGCGGCGGCGACGACGACGACGACGACGGCGGCGGCGGCGGCGACTACACGCGGTTCTACAGCCTCCTCGGCATTGAGAACCGCGTGGACGGGCGGCGAGGGAGACGGCGGGGGTAGCCCGCGGTAGTTTTTTTTTCTTTTTTTGCAAAATATGTTTAAGTTTGAATGAACTCGCCGATATTTATGTTAAATTTGAGTCATGTTTGCGCCGTTTTTTATTTTTTTGACTAACCGTGGGCGCCGCAACTAGGGGACATCACGCCCCCAGTGCGCGGTTTAGCGCCGGTGCGCATCCAGGGATGATTTTTTGCCCCTCCTGGGGCCAACGGCTGGAGATGCCTAATTGTAAGCATTACATAATACGCAAGTTCCAAGAAATGACGGCAGCACACAACAACTGCAGCAAACGAGCAAACGAACAGAGCTTATTTCTGTCGCCTTCTCTCACCTTGAACTGTGAAACGGTAGATATGTGCACTGACAAGTGATTGCGAGTGTTTTATTTGGATTGTAGCTTTGGTCTTTGATTGGTGGTCTTCTCGGTTGGTCTCAGCTCCCACGCGAGCCGTATGCTCGGTGTGTTCCTGAGGCGTCTCGAGTTCTCCATGTCTTCTTCTAGAAAAGGTCCCGTTACATTCCAGAGTGTGTCTACAAAGCAAAATAAAGGAGAAGGCTCTGGAACACGGTGGTTCCTTCCTGGGCCGAAAATGGAAATAAAGGGAAGCTCACGGTCAAGCTGAAAAGCGATAAAGTACCACCGAACTCTCGTCGACCGGAGAGACGCCGAGACGCTTCAAGAGCAGAACCTGCGACGCTATAAGTACCTGGCCTCCCGTCGCCCTCCATCCATCCCAAGTTCCCAACTCAAGCCAGTGTCTAGCAAAAGCAAAGAGCGTCCCGTTCCTACCTACGATCCAATACAGAATCTTCCCCGAGCTACAAGCAACACCGGCAATGTCGATCGTGCGGCGGAGCAACGTGTTCGACCCCTTCGCCGACCTCTGGGCGGACCCCTTCGACACCTTCCGCTCCATCGTCCCGGCCATCTCTGGCGGCAGCAGCGAGACGGCCGCGTTCGCCAACGCCCGGATGGACTGGAAGGAGACCCCCGAGGCGCACGTCTTCAAGGCCGACCTCCCTGGCGTGAAGAAGGAGGAGGTCAAGGTGGAGGTGGAGGACGGTAACGTGCTCGTCGTCAGCGGCGAGCGCACAAAGGAGAAGGAGGACAAGAACGACAAGTGGCACCGCGTGGAGCGCAGCAGCGGCAAGTTCGTGAGGCGCTTCCGGCTGCCGGAGGACGCCAAGGTGGAGGAGGTGAAGGCCGGGCTGGAGAACGGGGTGCTCACTGTCACCGTGCCCAAGGCTAAGGTCAAGAAGCCTGAGGTGAAGGCCATCGAGATCTCCGGCTGAGTAAATGCGTCTCAACGTGGTATGATCATCCGGGTCGGAGCCAGTTTGGTTGATGTGTGTGTGAGTTCTGCAAACTAAAAGTATGTTACAGTTGTGTCTTTGTTAGTGAGACATATCTGTATTGTGTTTCTGTCCCCAGTCGTTTATGTACTTTTGTAATCGCACAGAGATGAATAAATGAGAAATAAAAAGCAGTGCAGATTTTTGCATACACAAAATTTGACCCTCTTTTTTCCTTGTACTAGTTCCGATGGACAGTATCAAGAGAAAAATGCCATTCCCACATTTCCCATAATAAATCGCTTTTTCCGTTGTTCTGAAGGAAAGATTCATTGGGTTAGCTGAAAATGGCAGGCTGCCAAGCGGGAACTAGGTCGCCACTGAAAACTTGGCCACTACTGACGGGCCTTTGTCCATAGAATAGGTTACGAAGGGTCTGAAGTATAATCAATACAGCAAATGCCTTTTAGGTGATCGATACACTGAATGTCACCTTCTGTCTCACATTCAGCTTTCATTAATCGTGGCTCTAAAATGATCAATACCCTGAATGTTGATTGTGTAACTTCTATCTCACTTTCAGTTTTCTTCTTTTTTGAGAAATGCCTTCAATTTACTTTGATAGTTTTCTCTTGAGAAGTACCAAAAAAAATAGTACACCGCCCCCCCCCCCCCCCCCTATCATCACACTTATTAACTCAAACGTGACATATCATCTAATGAAGTCCAAACCACTCTTTCAGTCTAAGCAAATCTTGATCTTTAAAGTACTCTTTCCCTTGTGAATGAGGAGGATGTTTACCGAAAAAGGGTTTCCCCGCTTTATATTATAAAGCATCCACCGAGTCACAAGTTCAAGGATATAAAAGAAAGGAAGAAAAAAAAAACCATAAACGGCAAAGATACAAGATACCAAAGAGGCCACTAACAAGACTCGAATGCACCAAGCACAAGCTTGAACATCGAAGCCCTCGGCGAACAGGAGCCAACACACGCCGCGACTAAGCCGAGGTAGATCCCGCTGCAGGAGGATTGTCGCGCTCCGTCATCCCCCTTGAGCCAAGCCATCCGGTCCGCCATCCGTCTCTACCCCCGAAGAGAGCCCCCTGCCCTCTAGTCCTGGATCGGAGGACACTACGCCGTCGACAGGCAGAGTCGCTCACCCCTGAGCTCGCATGACCAGGACCAACAGGTTGCCGGGAGGGGGCGACAAGCATGACTACCGCACCACCAAGCATCACCAACGCCGCGCGCCGGCGCCAACTTCAACCGCAAGTGGCCGAGCATGGACACCACTGGCGATATCCGGCAGCCACCTCCCGTGCCAAAGCCTCGACCACCACTCCGCTGCTCCAAGGTGGTGTCTTCAAGAAGAAAAACGACGCCGGAGCGCTGTCATCACCCAATCCGAAGATTTCGGGCTTTCACCCGGGACGACGAAGGGAGGGCGAGGGGGGGGATTGCGAAGCCGCCTTCAAGAAGGGGAACGACGCCGGAGCGCCGCCAGCATCGTGGCCGCAGCGAACAGCCAAGGGGTTTCCCCCAATCCATCCCCCCGAGAGGGAGCACCATCGCCAGATCTGCACCAAGGGAAAACGGGGAAGCCCCAGGAGCCAGCCACACTCGCCGCCGATCCGCCGCCCACGCGGCCAGGAGCGGCGTTCCCCGCATCTGCATCAGCCACCCGTCAAAGGGGGCCGACGCGCTCCACCAGTGGCCGCCGCCACCACGCCAGGCGCAACCGCGCGGAACAGAACACCACCGAGCCCATCTCGCCGCCGCTAGGCACCGGCCCCGCCACCGCCGCCCGCCGCCGCGCCGTCACGCCCTCGGCCAGCGCCACGCCGCCGCCCGCTGACCCCGACCCGCGTCGGCCCTAGCGAGCAGGGGAAGGAAGGCCCCGCTGCCGCCGAGGATGTTTAGATGAGAGAACTTAGAAGCTCAATTGTTTTTGGCAGAACAAGTTTAGTACATTAATTATCTCTTTTAGTTGCAGTTAAAACATTGAAAATACATATTTGATTTCTTGGTGTTTTTACCTTGTCTATATCAATACTACTACTATATAGTGTACCAGTTTTGAATGGAACTCAAGCGTCAATCTTAACCATTAGTCTTCTATATCTGATGGCTGAGAGTTACGGGATTCATAGTGAAGTAGCCTTGTAACGCTCCGAGACCGATGCGCCAGTTGTCCTCCCGTTATTCGTTGTTGTTGCTTCGTCATTTGCTTGCGTGTCGCATCTTGTCCATGTCATCCGCATCATGATAACAACTATTGAAATGTTTAAATTGTTGTTGCTATAAATCACTAAGGCATATGGGGATTTACCGGATTTGTTGTTTGTTATATCCGGCCCCATTTAAATTGTTTAGATGGTGTAGTTTTGTTATGCCCCACCTCTTGCCATGTTAACCAACATTTAATATTGTTGAGTACTTAAACGGGAGAGAACTAAATAATCGACGTGGTGTTTCGTCAATATGCAACTCGTTGCATATTGAGCTCCACTTAATTTGTAGGGTTGCTTGTGCACTTTACCATGCCATGCCTCATTAAATCGGACATGCATCATACTTGATTGTGCATCATGCCATGTGTATGTGATGGTTGTTTACCATGTTGTTTGTTTCTTTCTGGGTTGCTTCTCTCGTTAGCTTCGGTTTCGTTCCGGAGTTGTGAGGATTCGTTCGACTACGTCTGTTTGTCTTCTTCATGGACGCGTTCTTCTTCCTAGCGGGATCTCAGGCAAGATGACCATACCCTCGAAATCACTTCTATCTTTGCTTGCTAGTTGCTCGCTCTTTTGCTATGCCTATGCTGCGATACCTACCACTTGCTTATCATGCCTCCCTTATTGTTAAACCAAGCCTCTAACCCACCTTGTCCTAGCAAACCGTTGTTTGGCTATGTTACCGCTTCGCTCAGCCCCTCTTATAGCGTTGTTAGTTGCAGGTGAAGATGAAGTTTGTTCCTTGTTGGAACATGGAGATGTTGTTCCTTGTTGGAACATGTTTACTTGTTGGGATATCACAATACATCTTATTTAATTAATGCATCTATATACTTGGTAAAGGGTGGAAGGCTCGGCCTTATGCCAGGTGTTTTGTTCCACTCTTGCCGCCCTAGTTTCCGTCATATCGGTATTATATTCCCGGATTTTTCGTACCTAACGCGGTCGGGTGATTTATGGGACCCCCTCGACAGTTCGCTTTGAATAAGACTCTTCCAGCAAGGCCCGACCTTGGTTTTACCATTTGCCTCACCTAGCCCTTTTTCCCTTGGGAGTCGCGCTCTCGAGGGTCATCTTATTTTACCCCCCCGGGCCAGTGCTCGTCGTGAGTGCTGGTCCAAACCGTCAGCCGCCGGTGGCCACCAGGGGCAACTCTGGGTTTCGCCTACCGAAAGTTTGGACAATCCGGTGTGCCCTGAGACCGAGATATGTGCAGCTCCTATCAGGATTTGTCGGCACATCCGGGCGGATTTGCTGGACTTGTTTTATTACTGTCGAAATGTCTTGTAGCCGGGATTCCGAGACTGATTGGGTCTTCCCGGGGAGAAGGAATATCCTTCGTTGATCGCGAGAGCTTATCATGGGCTAAGTTGGGACACCCCTGCAGGGTTTGAACTTTCGGAAGCCGTGCCCGCGGTTATGTGGCAGATGGGAATTTGTTAATGTCCGGTTGTAGAAAACCCGAAGTTGATCTTAATTAAAATACACCAACCGCGTGTGTAACTGTGATGGTCTCTTCTCGGCAGGGTCCGGGAAGTGAACACGGTGTTGGAGTTATGCTTGACGTAAGTAGTTTCAGGATCACTTCTTGATCATAGTTGTTCGACCGTGCTTTTGCCTTCTCTTCTCGCTCTCATTTGCGTATGTTAGACACCATATATGCTAGTCGCTTGCTGCAGCTCCACCTCACTACCCTGTCCTACCTTTAAGCTTAAATAGGCTTGATCTCGCGGGTGTGAGATTGCTGAGTCCCCGTGACTCACAAATACTTCCAAAACCAGTTTGCAGGTGCCGATGAACCGTGCAGGTGACGTACCCGAGCTCAAGGAGGAGCTCGATGAAGATCTTGTTCGTTGTGTTGTTTCATTTTAGTTGATCAGTAGTGGAGCCCAGTCGGGACGATCGGGGATCTGTGTAGCATTTGGGGTAGTCTTCTTTTATTTTGGTTCCGTAGTCGGACCTTGTTTGTATCTGTATGATGTAATGCTTTACTCATGTATTGTGTGAAGTGGCGATTGTAAGCCAACTATGTATCCCTTTCCCTTATGTATTACATGGGTTGTGTCAAGATTTCCTCACTTGCGACATTGCTTTCAATGCGGTTATGCCTCTAAGTCGTGCTTCGACACGTGGGAGATATAGCCGCATCGAGGGCGTTACAAGTTGGTATCAGAGCCTTCCCCGACCTTAGGAGCCCCCACTGATTGATCATTTTTAGCGGCCGAGTTGTGTCTAGAAAAATGTTTTGAGTCATTTAGGAATTATGTATCGAAGAGTTTATGAATTCTTTTTACTTCCCAGTCTCCTCATCGCTCTGGTAAGGCATCCTGACGTAGAGTTTTGACTCTTCTCTTCTCAAATTTCACTAAAAAAAATTAGGATCACGCGGGTATCTTAGAATCGTTCCGATGGTTTTATGATGACAACATTGTCTTGGTGCCTCCTGTCAGCAGGGGTTTAGTGGAGGTGTCCCGGGAGGTTGAGCTCCGAGGTGTTGTCGTCATAATTTTATCGTTGCAGTTCTGGAATACCTGAGTTTAGTACGCCGACATCGAAAATCTCTTTTGTACAGTTGTTGGTGAGATAACCCTGATAGCCCAGTACTGAGGCGAGTGCGGGAGTATTGCCATAACTCGTATAACGGATGCTTTTCGAAGGTTGAGGTAGACGATTTCCGAGGGTTTCTTGGTTATGTGTTGAAGGATGGATACAGCTAGATCTAGGTATTGTTAGTTTGGGTGATATATTTTGTGTCCCCTGTATCCCCAACACCTGATTGCATAACCAGAAAGTTTCGGGAGTTTTTAAGTGGGAATTCAAGTAGCTCCTAGAATATCTTTCTAACAGACACATGATACGATATGGGATCTATCATATGTTTGTTCCGGCTTATTCTACAAGCCAAATCCTTTGTTTTTGTTTTGTTTTGTGGTATTCGAGTTGCTTCGATGTCAAGTGTTGATCCATACCTTCCCTAAACGGTGTTCTCATATTCCTATGTGGATACTAATCCTTCTTGATCATTGAGGTTGTCTTTTCAATCCTTTCCAACCGGTGTGCTTCTCTTCAAGTGAATCCGATCATTTCAACATTTGCGAGATCAATTCTCAATTCCTTGCAACGTTGTTTGTTTCATCCGACCCAAGTTGCCTTTGTTTTCCCGCCCTCCCACCCTTATTTCTTCAAGAACGCAGATTTCTCAATCAAGTATCCTTTTATTAATGGAAGTTTCTTCATTCTGTCCTTCAATGTTCTTATCCGGTGATTATCATGAAGATGGCCAGGAGTTTCAAGTTCATCATTCGTCATTCTTTTCTTCTCCGGTGGTTCCAATTCAAGCTTTATCGATCATATCTTTTCCTCGTTTCTAATGTTTTCTCGTACCGGTGCACCTCTTAATCATTCACCTCTCGCTATTCATTTGTTCTGGAGTGATGAAGATATCTCAGAAGATTCAAGTTTCCATTCTCAATTCACTCAAGTTCTTTTGAGGATGCTATCTCATTCAAGACATTTAATTCAACCGGTGTAATCTCCCTTTCAAGCAATCTTTTCAACGGTGTTTCTTTTGAGTGGGCCCTAACCCACAGGTCTTTTCCCAGGATCTTACCTGACTCGTCTAATTTTCCCGGAGCTTCTTAAAAATTCTTTTCAAAGTGTGATGTAAGAATGTATTCCATCAGTCATTAATTATCTCTTTTAGTTGCAGTTAAAACATTGAAAATACATATTTGATTTCTTGGTGTTTTTACCTTGTCTATATCAATACTACTACTATATAGTGTACCAGTTTTGAATGGAACTCAAGCGTCAATCTTAACCATTAGTCTTCTATATCTGATGGCTGAGAGTTACGGGATTCATAGTGAAGTAGCCTGCTGTTGCCCCCTCCGAGTTCTAGAAACACCTCTTCGTCCTTTCAACAAAGCAGGCCCATGCCTCTTGGGCCGAGCTGTGTACGTGCTGAGCCGATGGGATTTCATTTGTGCAAATTTCTCGTTGATTTGTGCAAAGCAGGCCCATGCCTCTTGGTCGACAGTCTAAAAAAATTTGTGCAAATTTCTACATTTTCACTTTTAGACTGTCGACCAAGTCCAATAATGGTATCTCCAAGAAAAAGGGAAAAATCCTCGAGGATTGACATCCATTGCACTTCAACTCTTGTTGATTTTCACCATGTTGATGGTTTTGACAGCAGAATCAAATGAAACATACATCACTAACAAATTCCAATGATCATCGAGAGCTTCTACTGTGGCAGTCATAACTTGTGAATGTGAGGGAACATCGAGATATTCGTAGCTACATATGCATACGGAAATAACATCCTAGTCATGTTGCATTCGTCATATTCGACGATAAACCCCAAAGCTCTCCACAATCGATCGTTGTGAACTGTAATTCTGGTGACGCCGACTACTGCTTGCGAGACCTGTACCACGACCCTACTTTCTTTCTACGTTGATCCCAAGGTTTGCCTCTCGGGGAATCACCAAAACACCATCCTACGTGCAGTCTCAGCGGTGGAAGAGGGCGACTGTTGCATGGAGATCCCAGGGATGTTAGTGGGGGCGATGCGATCGATGTTCCTCTGCTTCGTTGGCGGCTCTTCGATTGGGATGCGATGCTACATGCGGAAGGAGAGATCTAAGGAGACCTCCCAATGACTGAATCTTTCGGGGTTTTTTCTTTGTTAAGTCACAAATCAGGCATGAAATAGGTGGGCCTATGGTTGACTTTAATTTTTCCAAAAATATATATTGTTAACTCAAGACACCATAAATTAACGTGAGGCAGATGTACCTTTGGTTCCAAGCTCATTGATATCGTCTAGTTTTTCCAATAAATATATCATTCAAGCATGAAAAGGCCAGCAAACAGAAAATTGAATAAGAAGGTGCAAAAATGGAGTAAAGAGGATAAAAACACAAACAATGTAAATTTTGATTTTCTTAGAAACGAAAAAAAATACATACTCAAAATTTAAAACTCATGATACACAAACTAGAGAGAAAATAAGAAAATTATTGAAAACCATATGACTTTTATTTATTTTTTGATTTTGATGTTTTCTTGATTTATCAAATATTTTCTCTAGCATTTATATATGTTTTAGAAAGAACTAATGGAGTTTTCTGAAGGAAAAATGGCGATGTGAGAGCCACGTGATCACGACGAGCCCACACATCAGCTCAACTTTGATCAAATACACTTTGAGAGACCAAAATTACATGGTATTTAGAACTGAAGGGCATAGTCACACGATTCAAGTGTTGTGAGGTCAACTATTCTTCTGGGAACAACTACTTCAAGGATTATATTTGCGGAGTGAGAATGCAAGTTGCTTCCCCGTGGGACCCATGATGGTGCAAATAATATTATTTTTTCATTTCTATCTATCATTACTTTTACCAGGCGATCTGTACAATATTGCTTAGTGTGTGTTAAATTTAATATACTATGGGAAATACACTAGAGGGTAATGTGCGCTTTGCGCCGTCGTTCTTTGGTTTTGATATTAATTATATTTTTCTTTCAAGAGTATCTATGGCAATTCACATTCTGAGCATATCGGAGGCGGTAGAGCAAATTCGGACCCTCGCAAGCGCTATTTGGTTGGCCATGTAGCCCGATCCTTCTAGTTTTGGGGAGGTTCCGTTCAATTTGTTGTCTTTTTGTCTACCATTTTTTAATGTTTCATTTTCCTATTTATTGTCTTAATTCATGACTATTTTTCAAAATTATTGACGTAATTTCTATTCTAATATTTTTTAAAATTTATAAATATTTCTTCAAAACTGTGAGCGTTGTTTTAAAAAAAATTAACCAGGTACTGGTTTTCATATTAGTAAATAGTTTTTAAATTTACACAATTTTAAATCTACAAACATTATTTAAAGTGGATAACCATTTAGAAAAATCTTGAACAATTCTAAACCTGATGATTTTTTTCTAGAATCCATGGTTACTTTATTCATATTTATCAAGTAAAAATTGTTTTAACTCTTGATTGTTATAAAAACAATTATGAACATTTTTTAAGTCCACAAAAAATAACATTCTTCAATGTTTTTATTAAAATATTCAAATATAATGTTGGTTCCGATACTATTATGCGAGACCCATGACCTATAATAGAATGTTGGTCTGTGTTTGATGCTCTTCTCGGTTGGTCGTATGCTCGGTTCGCTCCTGAGGCATCTCGAGTTCCCCATGTCTTCTTCTAGAAAAGGACCCACCCATCACATTACAGAGTACTCGCTGGGCTGCTGCTGGAGCTGTACAGAGAAAGATAATGGAGAAGGCCCACTAACACCAAAGCAGGAGAGCTCTAGAACACGGTAGCACCTTCATGGGCCGAAAATAGAAACAAGGAGAAGCTCGTGGAGCCGAGCTGAAAAGCCGAACATAACCAAACGCTCATCGATTGCAGAGTACTCGAGATGCTTCAAGAGCAACACCGGCGAAGCTCACGGTCCAGCTGGAAAGCCATAAAGTACCACCAAACTGGAGAGACGTTGAGAAGCTTCAAGAGCATCACCCGGCGACGCTATAAGTAGCTGGCCTCAGTCCCATCGCCCTCCATCCCAACTCGACTCAGTGTCAAGCAAAAGCAGACAGCATCCCAATTCTACCTACGATCCAATACACAGAATCTTCCCCGAGCGACAAACCAAAGCAACACCGACAATGTCGATCGTGAGGCGGAGCAACGTGTTCGACCCCTTCGCCGACCTCTGGGCCGACCCTTTCGACACCTTCCGCTCCATCGTCCCCGCGATCTCAGGCGGCAGCAGCGAGACGGCCGCGTTCGCCAACGCCCGTGTGGACTGGAAGGAGACCCCCGAGGCGCACGTCTTCAAGGCTGATCTTCCAGGGGTGAAGAAGGAGGAGGTCAAGGTGGAGGTGGAGGACGGCAACGTGCTCGTCGTCAGCGGCGAGCGCACCAAGGAGAAGGAGGACAAGAACGACAAGTGGCACCGCGTGGAGCGCAGCAGCGGCAAGTTCGTGAGGCGCTTCCGGCTGCCGGAGGACGCCAAGGTGGAGGAGGTGAAGGCCGGGCTGGAGAACGGTGTGCTCACCGTCACCGTGCCCAAGGCCCAGGTCGAGAAGCCTGAGGTGAAGGCCATCGAGATCGCCGGCTGAGTGCACGAGTATGGACGTACGATGATCTTTCGGGCCAGAGCCAGTTTGGTTTATGTGTGTGTGTGAGTTCTGGAACCTCAAAGTATGCTATAGTTGTGTCTTCGTCTTGCCGAGTCTGACGAGACATCTCTGTAGTGTAGTGCGTTTCTTTCCCCAGCCGTGTATGTCTTGTGTAATCGCCAACAGATTTGGCGATGAATAAATGAGAAATAAACCCTTCTGTTTTTAAGTATAAAAATCTTAGACATACAAAGACTTACATGCTTTTACACGCTCTTTTCGTCTAACAACCAATCACAAACCTCTCCCCTGACTTTTAGGGGGTGGGCCGCCCCGCTCACCCATTGACCAATCAAGATTAACCATTCTGTAAAAGCCTATAGATCGTTTTGCCGTTTTAAGTGCAATTCAGATTTTGCATACACAAAATTTGACCTTTTTTTCTTTGCTTGTAGTTCGGATGGAAAGGATCAAGAGAAAAGTGATTTTCTTTTCTCGTTTTCTGAGGTTGCTGGAAATATTCGTTGGCTGCCTGGCAAATGGGAACTAGGTCGCCACTGAAAATTTGGTCACGGACAGGTTTTTCCACAGAAACGTCCGCTTAAGAATTGAGTAAGGAAACTATGCACAAGAATATATGTTACAAAGGGTCTGAAATATAATCAATATAGCTAATGCTTTCTAGGCGATCGATAAACTGGATGTGACCTCTGTCTCACCTTCAACTTTCGTTAATCGTGGGTACGGTCTACAATGATCAATAACCTGAATGCTCTGAATGTTGGTTCTGTGATTTCTATTATGTCTCACCTTCAGTTTTCTTTGTTCTTCATTGAGAAATACCTTCAGTGTTCATTAATCAGATATTTAAGAGAGCAGAGACATCCCATCATAAGCCTTGGGTCCAGAATCTATGAAGATACTAAGCCTCTTAGATTTAAAGCCTCCCAGAGCGTCATGAGTTGTGGGTCGTCCCAGTGCCTCAAAAGTTAATTATGGGTCGTTGGGGCCCTGTAAGGTTGTTTAATTCATAAATATATTTGAAGTTCATGAATATTTTTTTTATGTTTGTGAACATTTTTAAATTTTCTTACTTTATTTCAAATTTACAAATATTTTTCGAACAGTTTGTCTAATTCACATCTAGATGTTTTTTTAAGGATGTCACATCTAAAGTTTCACAAATAACGCAGCAACAAGGAACAAAAAAAATACTGGGACGAAAAAAATAGACAGCGTATGCGCATGTTCAACGATGCCATAGCAGAGATGGCCCTACGTGAGATAGCCCGGGTAGGGGCTAGGTTCACATGGACCAATAAACTGGTGGACCCTATCCGGAGTGTGCTGGATCGGGTCCTCGTGTCTGTACAGTGGGAGGTCATGTTCCCCCTGTGTTCACTACGGGCGGTCACTCGGATTGGATCCGACCACGTTCCCCTGTTGTTTGCGTCAGGGGAAGGGGCTCCACCGAGATCTCGGCGTTTCCACTTTGAACCTTCTTGGCTGCTGCAGCCGGGGTTCTTCGAGTTGGTTCAAGACCGGTGGGTACAGGCGTCGCATTGCCCACCTAGAGTATTCTGTGCCACAGACATTTGGCACCACTGCTCGAAAACCACTCGCCAGTTTATGAGGGGTTGGAGCGCCAACCTTGGGGCTTCTCTGAGGTCCCGCAAAGGGACTCTATTGGACTAGATTAAGGATCTAGACGCGACTGCTGACTCAGTCGGTCTGTCGGACGAAGAATGGTTGCAGCGATACTCCCTTGAAGCCTCCCTAATGGAGATCTTCAAGGGGGAGGAGCTGTTTTGGCAACGCCGGGGTGGCCAAAAGTGGCTCCTACAAGGCGACTCTAATACCGCGTATTTCCAGGCAATCGCTAATGGGCGACGCAGGAAATGCTCCATCACGTGCCTTTGGGAAGGAGACACCCTTTTGGAGCACCCGGATGAGATTAGGGCCCATATTTACTCCTTTTTTAAGGGGCTCTTCTCGGCGGTACCCCGGGGTGGGGTTTCATTGGCGGATGATTTCTGGCCCCTAGCGGACAGAGTATCTGACAATGAGAATGCGGAGCTAACTATACCGTTCTCGCCGGAAGAGGTGGGGAGGGCGATCGCCTCTATGAAGGCGGGGTCGGCACCGGGGCCGGACGGCTTGCCGGTTGCCTTCTTCCAGAAATTCTGGAATGTCCTAAAACCTGTGATCATGCCAATGTTTCATGAATTCTACATCGGAACATTTGACATGGCACGAATAAATTTTGGTGTTATCACCCTGATCCCCAAAGTAGTTGGGGCGACGGACATCCGCCAATTTAGACCTATCACAGTTATCAACGTTCTCGAGCGTATCTTCTCTAAAGTATGCGCGATTAGACTCGCGCCAGTAGCTGAGAAGATGAATCACCCACTTCAGACAGCCTTCTTGAAAGGGAGACGAATCCATGATGGGATTTTGTCCCTTCACGAGATTGTGCACGAGGTACGATCGCGTGGCCAGAAGGGTGTCTTTCTCAAGCTGGACTTCCGGAAAGCCTACGATCGGCTAGACTGGGACTTCCTGCGGGTAGTTATGCAGCGCAGAGGCTTCGAGGACAGATGGTGCAACTGGATTATGCAGTTGGTATGGACTGGCAAGACTGCGATTAACATTAACGGCAACGTGGGGCCATTCTTCTCGTCCTCTGCGGGAGTGAAGCAAGGGGATCCGATATCCCCTCTTCTCTTCAATTTCGCCGTGGACGCTCTGGCAGGCATCCTGGACAAAGCTCGGAGGGCCGGCCACCTCTCGGGAGTCGTTGGTCACCTAATTCCGGGAGGAGGGGTTACCCATCTCCAATACGCCGATGATACCATGATTATGGTGGAGGGATCCGCCCTCGACATAGTTAATCTTAAGTTCCTACTTCTCTGCTTTGAGGCGATGTCGGGAGTCAAGATTAACTTTGACAAGAGCGAGGTCATCGTCTTGGGATATCCCGCAGAGGAGCAACAGCGGATCGTGGATAACCTAAACTGTAGGCTAACCTCATTCCCCATAACCTATTTGGGGATGCCGTTGGCGGACTCCAAGATCCTTACTAGTGCGTTCGATCCTCTAGTGGACCGAGTGGCTACTCGGGCTGAACCCTGGCGAGGACGGTTTACCTCCAAAGGGAGCAAATCGATCCTTATTAGTTCCAACCTTGCGAGCCTCCCCATGTTCATGATGGGGATGTATATCCTACTTGAGGGCGTTCATAGTGCCTTCGATAGGGATCTCGCGAGGTTCTTCTGGCAGGCGGCCAATGGCCGCCAAAAGTATCACATGGTAAAATGGGCGGATATTTGCATGCCCAAGGACCGTGGTGGACTGGGCATCATTGCCTCCTGGCGTATGAACGTGGCGCTCATGTTAAGATGGGTCTGGCGCATCCTACGCGGCGAGGGAGGATTATGGTTACAACTCATTCAAGCGAAATACCTGAGGGGAGACCCGCTCTTAGCATGCAACTGGTCGGAAAGCTCGCAATTCTGGAGAGCCATCCAAAGGATCAAGGAGGACATCCGCCTAGGGATCTCCTTCTCCTTAGGGAATGGGAAAGGGATCAAATTCTGGTTGGATCCTTGGTTGAATGCCGAACCCCTTCGAGTTTCCTTCCCGGGCCTATTCTCGATATGTTCGGATCCGTCTGTCCTAGTGGCTTCGGCTTTCCAAGTTGGACAGTGGAACATCGGGTTTCGTCGCTCCTTTGGACAAGCCGAGAATAACGACTGGACTAGGCTGCGGGCTGCCCTCCCGCTCGTGCTCCCGGACTTTCCGGACACGGTATCCTGGCGGCTCGCGGCGTCGGCGGAGTTCTCTGTGAGCACGGCATACCAGGCCCTTTGCCCGTCTCAGGCCACTCCTTGGCTTTCCCCACTTTGGAAAGCCCCCATCCCTTTAAAGATTAAGATCTTTGTTTGGCAATTACTACCGGACCGCCTCCCCTCGGGGACAGAGGTACTTAAGCGGCACGGACCTGGTGATGGTCTATGCCCTCTCTGTGCGGTACCAGAGACCGGGACACATATCCTCTTCTCGTGTACCGCGGCGAGATTACTTTGGTCATATGTCCGCGAGGCGTTGGGGCCTGAATGGGAGGCCCTAAATCTCGCTGAGTTTCTCCAACTTAGAGCTCTACAGCCGTCACGTCATCGCCGCCTATTTTGGCTTTTTTTTGCGGCGATGACGTGGACTCTTTGGACGACTAGGAATAAGATGGTGATAGAGAAGGTGTTCCCGAGGAAGGCGTCTGACTCCCTCTTCAAATTCCTTGCTTTCCTGCAGCACTGGCAACCGCTCTCGAGGCAGCATGATCGTGACCGACTTGGATTGATGATGGATGCGCTTCTGGCTTCGGCGCGTCGACTATCCTCCTCGTAGTGCCGTTATGCAGACGCCACTAGGTGGCTTTTTCTTTCTATTTCTTTTATGCTTTCTTGGGCTTGATTGTGCTGTGGCCCCAGCCGTTGTATGTTGAGTGCGGTTGAACTTGGATTGTATGGACCGTTGCTTTATTTATAAAGCGGGGCGAAAGCCTATTTCGAGAGAGTATAGTGGACATGAGGTTAGATGTGTCCTAGACAAACCCTTTTTCTAAAGTATATGAATATCTTTTGATTTAACAAAAAAATTAATAAAAGAATGGTAGCCGGAGAGAGCAAATAAAAACTAAGCAAATGAGAGCTATGTGAGCAAGAGCTTCCTGGACCGATCCACGTGGACGTTATTAACTACAATTCCACGGTTTTAGCCTGGAATAGAACATCTCAAGAGGCACACACAACAATCACCAGTTGACACTGATGCTGAAACACGTAAGGACATCACATTTGATCACAACCACACATCAAACAAATCCACTCTCCTCTCAGGACAAATATCATCTCTAATAACAGCTCATCACAATAAACAAAAAGACACTACCAAAACAAAATTAAAATCCAAGTCAACACAAATAAAATCAAATCAAAACAACCGACCAACGTAATCTGCTACAGAAAGAAGACAACAACGCAACTTCGCATGCTTTAGCCTCTAAGTAAAACACATGGTAGCATGGATTTTGGACCAGAAATAAGAGCAGTAGACACAGGACATGCCTTAAAAACGTGTGCATCAGACCTTGGATAAATACACATAGTCCAGTCCGTGGCCCAATCTATCTTCCGCCTTGCATCTTTTTTCCTTGAAAATTACATTTTCCAATACACACAAGACATATCATCTAATGAAGTCCAAATTAACATAAGACTTGATGCTGAGTGGGTATGCAGAGGCCAGGGGCAATCCTTCTTTTTAATCCCGAGTGCATTGCAGTATAAGTACACACACCTCTACTATCCGGTCTAAGCAAATCTAGATTATCTTGAAACTTTCTTTCTCATGTGAATGAGGAGGACCTGTAGATGAGGGAACGTAGAAGCTATTTTTTTGGCAGAAATAGGTTCATTAAATTATCCATGTTTAGTTGAAATTTAAACATTGAAGATACATATTTATTTCCTTGGAGTTTTTCCTTGTATTTTCAGTAAGCCATGTCTTCGTATGCAAACTACATAATGTGTGATTCTAGGAAAAACTTGATGGACCTCCAAAATTTTCTCTTGGTTGTTTTAAACATTACACTCACCACCAAATCGCAATTTGACTTCTAAAGGCTGTCAGACAGAAAATACATAGAATTTTTAACATATATATACATATTGAAAATTTTATATTACATGTATCGTATCAGTCATACAAGGTGCCACCTCCTTCATGATGCTAGCACATGAATCTTTTTTATTGGGCCGAGGTCCAGTTCACAATGACATGTCCCGGAAACTCTATTCCACCGGTTTGCACTATATAAAGGCTCTCTCCACCACAGATATCATCTCCATCTCCATAAGATCAATACTTGTAATTAAGATCCCATTGAGATTAGCGACATTATAAGATGGTTAATCATCGATCTTCAAAAAAACTTATCTACAATGTCTCTCATTTGTGATCCGATTGCGATGTGTGGGTAATCTCCTCAGGCTAAGGACTAAGGCATAGCCTGTAACACCGAGACACACATCTACAAGGCCTATGGTCTAGGCGTCATCCGCACTCGAGGCCCCTCCCATGTGTGCACTCGGCCATGCTAGTTTAATTTAATGATTTAATGGCTTGTGTTCTTCTCATGTTTGTAATAGGTCGAGATATTGTAGGTAATTTGTATTCATTAATTGCAAACAATAAGCAATTCCATTGGTGGCTCCTCCAGGGCCGCTCCATCGATGGATCTCTCAGTGGCTCCTTGATGCCCGTCACCTGGAACTCGATCCCTATGGCCGCCTCTTCCTCTGATTGTTCCCGGGACAGTTTGAGGGCAACTCTAATGCAGATCACCAAAGGGACATCAAGCCACTTGTAATAATCCAGCGAGAGGCAGTTATTTGCGTGGTGGAGGCGGTGAAATTTTGAAACCACCTGTACTAATAGATGGATGCGTTTAGAGAAACATAATTTCCCCAACTTTGTAATTATTCGAGACGGCTTTGTATCTAGAACCTCCGCATGGATCAAGCATCTATCCATTATATTTTCCTCTTCCCCGTTCCTCGCACTATCCGACACACCTACATCTCAGGACTGACGACGACAAGCCTTGAGCGCTCGCCATGTTGTGTGTTCCCGTGCTATGTGGCAGTGCGTCGTCGTGCTATGTCTTCCCGTGTTGTGTGTCCTGCATCTTCCCGTGTGTTGTGGCGTTGCTTGGCTTCGACCATGATTTTTTTGGGCCTTGTAGGGCAGAACGGGGCCCTTGGTATCGACCATGATTTTTTTTGCCATTAGGAGACTTCCTTTTTTTCGCTCTATTGCACAGTTATTCTTGGTGTCAAAGGATGTGCCAAAAAGGTCCTCAGCGACATACTTTTTAGCATTTGATGTTAGATAATCCGCTAGCATTTATGATTCTAATCTTGCGGAACCTTCTCGATCTTTTATCATATTTTGTAGGTATCATATGAGGGCACCATTCCAAGTTTCATTCTTTTTCTAAATTTGTTTGCATTTTTTGAAATGAAAAACCAATAAACAACATGTTTGGTGTTGAGTCTTGGCACCCTTATGATTGAAAGTCCTTTTTCTTTTCTTGGACAAGGCTACACATGGACTCAAGAACACAAATATTGTTTTTCAACCCAATTTTGATACCTTTTTCATGCAATTGTAGTTAAAAAATGAATTATATGCAGTAAATGACAATAAATGCACTAAATAGCTTAAATATAGCAAACATGCCCTGAAAGATCCCAAATCTTTACATTGGCCATGTAATGGTGCATATTTAGTGTAGATTGTTTTTCAAGGCCAACGGATGAAGCAGCAGTCGCATCGCCTTCAAACATGACACACTCCCTCTCGAAATCATGATTTTTTTTCCAGAGACGGTCCTGATTGTAGAAGTGTACATGACAACTTTCGCGAAACCTTTTCAAGTTTCTAGTACAATCCGTAGGTGTCATATGAGGGCACCATGAAAAATTTCATGCTTTTTGGAATTTGTTTACGCTTGCAGGGGCATGTGTTGACATCATATTTTGGCATGGCAAAAAGTATAATTTAGATGGCCTAAAATGAAGAAGTGCTCAACATGAAATTTATCCTTATCGTCAAAATGAACAATGAACATTTTTTTAGAAAGTATGCTTGTAGTCAAATCACGAAATAATACAAAGTCTTTAATCCGTAAAAGCACACCCTGACACAAACACAATGAACCAGAATAACAAAGATCACCCTCAAATAACCAACAAAACACAATGAAACACAATGAACCAGAGCTATATGTGTGTCATCATCCCTAAACCTTGCGAGAAGACCCCTACAACATAAGAATCTGCAATCAGACCCAAGTAGGCCATCATCTTCAACCACGGCATAATTGCCGCCATGCTGCTCCCCCTTTTCTTTGCTCCGACACCGAAAAGATAAGGACACGCAGGTGCATCAAACATGCCCGCACTAGCCTTCGCCATATGTGGCTTTGGGTACCACTATATGTGTCCCTTTCCAGGTGGAAGAGAACTAGGATCCAGTTTCTGCGCAGTAGCCGAACCAACCGCTCAGGCAAAGCAGGACATCCTTCCAACAGCAGCACAAAAGGAGGAAAACAACAACAAAAATCACAACGATGACCAGGAAGAAACTCCACACAACCACCACCCATCTGAGGACCAACCTGGCCAGTACCAGTCAACCTCTAGACACCATAGCCCATGGTCTCGACGAGATCCGGGGATCCTCCATCCCACTGGCTCCTAGACGAAGGCAAGAACCCCACCCAACCATGAATGGAGCCTAGGGAAACTTAGTTAGATGATACGCCGCCGTGACGGCCTGAACAACGACTCCCTCAACCCTAACCCTACTGAGAACACACCTGACGCACAAATCCAAGGTTCCCCTCCCTCCCGCCACCGGATCAGCCGCCAGAGGGAGATGAAACTAGTGGGACGCCGACGGCACGCAAAGGAACCTGCTAGCCTCCTGTTTGCCCGGCTAACCCTGCTCATGGAAAAAAATTATACAATTTTGATTTTTGTATCATCTCCATCCGAGGCCGTATGCAACCTCGGCAGTCAAAACATTGCAGCACATCGAATACCCCATTTTGCCGAGCTTTAATATTATTTTTTGTTTTGTCAGTGTCAATGAGTGCCGAAAAGGGCCTATGCAGCTTCCTTTTCAGCATTTGCTGTTAGATAATCCACTAGCATTTGATGCTACCGAGTGGTTAGTCGACTGGCTATGGAATCTATGTATAACAGTGTCAGGCGAGAACTGCAGGCCATCCTTGAGCAAGCATACATCCTCTTTCTGGGACGCCTTCTTCTTCATGCTATTAGCCCCACAGTCTCCGTCCCTGACGCAAGTTAGGATCTCCACCACCTCCTTGATCGACGGCCTCAGATCCCTCTCCAGCTGCAAGCACTGGAAGGCCACCTCCGCAACGCGATCGATCGTCCTCTTCGTTTCGGGGTCGGTGTCGTAGCCGAGCTCCGGATCAACCAGCTGCACAACTTGATGGTTCTGAATCCTGTTGAGGGCCATGTTTGCCAGGTTGATCTCACTGTGGCTCCTGCTCATGTCCACAGCAGGTTTCGATGATATCAGCTCCACCAACACGACGCCAAAGCTGTAGACATCACTCTTGTCGGTCAGCTTGTAGCATTGATGGTACACCGGGTCGACATAGCCCGGTGTGCCCTGTGGAACAGTCGACACATGGGTGACCTCAAGCGGGAACAGGCGTGACAACCCGAAGTCTGCAACTTTGACATGGAAGCTGTTGTCGAGCAATATGTTGGTTGTCTTCACGTCTCGGTGTATGATCTCCACGGCATGGAGGTAGGCCAGTGCTTCAGCTGTTTCTATGGCGATGTTCAGCCTCAGAGGCCATGTGAGGCCTCGCTTGGCCGCACGGGATCCGTGAAGATGGTCCGCGACCGTCCCATTTGCGATGAACTCGTACACCAGGAGAAGGTCACGGCTCATTCGAGACGTGCAACCATATAAGATCACAAGGTTCTGGTGGAGCAGGCGTGACAGGATGTCAACCTCATTCAGGAACTGCTCAACCCGTCTGTAGTTGTTCTTGTAGAGGCGTTTCACCGCAACTACTCTCCCATCCTTGAGTTTTCCTGAATGAAAAAATGTTCAAAGTTGTAATTTATCAAAGCATATAGTTCAAATGTTCAAAGTTGTAATATATCTGCAATTTGACGTGTTAAGATTCACAAGCAACAGGATCGACAAACATGTCCTTTACCTTTGTAGACAGTTCCAAAACCACCATCACCAAGCTCCCTTGAAGCACTAAACCCATCAGTAGCTTCTTCAAGTTCCTCGAAAGTGAAGATATGTGGCGAACCATCCAACTCAAGGTCTTTACTGTATGATGTCATTGATCCACTTCTCATGAACTCATTTGAAGCTACAGCTTGTTTCCGCTTCTTGCGTCTGTACCATGCAAAACAACCGAAACACACCGCGAACATGAATACAGCCCCGCATACTGGTCCAACTGCCCACAACAACAATATAACACATTAGCAATATGAAGCAACCAAGAAATGTGACTAATTCTGCATCATGTGATTCTACCACCTTCTTCTCCATATTCTGGTACAATATGGAGCATAGGAGGTAAGAACCAAAGTAAAATGAGAAGAAAATATGTGTGCCGAATTGGTTGCTTGAGATACTCACCTATGATCTTCCATCTTGTTGATTTTGCTTTCCCTGCATAAGAAGACTCCGTAAATATTTCATTATTTATGAAATAATAAACGAGTACAGTAGTCGCTCGGGAAATGAGAAGAAAATATGAGCGCTGAATTGGTATTGTCATGGTAACTCTGTGAGCTTCGACGGTACAATCAAACTCCCTTTTGTGACTGGTTAATGAGGAAAATCCAGCAAAGGGTAAATTTTATATTACCAAATGATGGTGGCAATATATCCTGAAGTACATTTTGTAGGAGTCATAATCATACTCCAGTCTCCACATTTAGATCATAAAACGTGACGCTAGAATGAACAGGTTCATACATTTGTATTCTTCTGAAAAGGGAGTCAAAATCTAACAAAAATGTAACTGTTACATCATAGTTTTCATGAAAACCAACTGAGTTCATAAGATAGTTTTGTCGATGCTATTTGGTCTCTTTTCCACTGCAGATACCTGTAGGATCACGCCACACTTCTGCACTGCCTAAGCAGTGCAACACTCAATTACCAAGTGCATCAGCACCTCTAAGTACCCACTGAAACTAACTAGAGCGCTCAATTCAACTTTACACTCCTAACTAATCCAACAACAAACAGTTTCACTATATTGACTTCCACGTGTTTGAATTTCGAAACATGGACCAGGGAAAAGAAAAGCAGTAGACGCATTGATCGGCGATAACGGGAATAGTTTACTTGCAACGAAACTAGGAACACGTTACCGTCAGTTCGGCATCTTTGCTTGTTGAATAGCAATGCTGACTAATTCAACAAATGTATTTTGACTAGGAATCGGTAGGCTCAATCAGTGGACTGACTTCACTAACTACCAAAAACAAAACAATAATCTGCAGGAGCTCCAAGAAACCAAGCAAGCACCCAAGAGTTGAAACCAACAATATCCGTGTCCAATCAGCATTCTACGTTCCTCCTAGCAACAGCGACGTAAAACGCAGTAAATCTGTTCTTGACGGCGATTCAATGGCCGATGGCAGTGTCAAAATTGCTACCTACGTCAGGCATTTTTGGAGTCACTGAATCGGTCACTGGCACTAGAAATTTTGAGGGGAATGAATACCAGCAACGGTGGACTAGGCAAAATCATGGTGGTGTTATCAGTTAATTTTCGTCAACTCACCGCACTTCTCGCGGTGGGCGACGCCGGAGCAGTTGCAGGAAAACCCGGTGCCGTCGCTGGCGTACCTGCACTGCCCGCCGCTTGCCTCGCACTTGGGGCAGTCGCCTGACGGCACCGCCCACTCAAGCAGGAACCCCTGCCTCATGCTCTGGACATAGTCGTCGTCGCCGTCGCCGTCCGGAAAACCAAGAACCGGCACAACGGAGAGGTTGCAGGCGGGGGGCAGATCGGCCAGCTCGCGGTGGCTGCCATACCCCCCGCCAAGGCGGTAGAAGGACCCGTCGGCGCAGCGCGTGCGGTTGAACCCCGGCGGCGGCACCTGCCGCCGCTGCTGCTGCTCGGTGCAGTTGTAGAGGACGAGAACCTCCCGGTTCTTCTTGCTGATGGTGTAGGGCCCCAGCCCGAGGCCGAGCGAGATGTTGAACCACCGCGGCGGGCAGCCGGCGCGGGGCGGGACGAGGAGGTTGTGGTTGACGGCGACGAGGGAGGAGTTCTCCGCGAAGACCCGGGCCACCTGGTACTGCCCGAGCATGGAGCGGCTGAGGAACGCGTGGGTGCCGTTGCACTTGAGCTGGAAGGACGGCGACCCGCACGGCGGCCGGCCGCCGCCCTCCTCCAGCCAGAACGGGTAGGTGATGTTCATGTCGCCGCATCTCTTGGGCGAGCAGGCGGCGCCGGCCGGCGCCGGCAGCCGGAGAAAGAAAGCGGAGAGCAGCAGCAGGAGGAGGAGGGGCTGGAGCGGGGGCATGGATTGGATTGGGCTGGGGATGGGAAGCGGAGCGGGCGAGGACTAAGTGAATGAGAGCAACGGGACTGAACGGAGGGCGGGAGGTGCGACTTTGAAGATGAAGGACGGTGGCCATGGCGGCTTGACCGGTCAGAGTCAACGCTCTATCTGTTTTCCATTTGCATTATTTATTTACTTTGGTATATCGCCTTGATTTGTGGGATGCCGTTCCAGAGCGGCAATGCATGCCGCCGGCGGGGGACGGCGACGGCGACGGCTTGCCAACCCGCCATTAATTTCGCATGGCCCATAGATAAGGAAGCTGAGGCCAGATTGTAAACTCGATAGGATTAAGGATTGACAGTGATTAGTTTGGCGAGCGAGCTTACCAGGCGGCAGCTGCCATGTCAGGAGGAAGCCATCCCTGATGAGCTTCTCGTAGTCGCCGGCATTCACCTCGCCGGTCGTCCCCAGCACCGGCACGGCAGTGGCGGTGCAGCCCTCCAGAGCGTAGATGCCGTTGCTCCCGACCGTCTCGTTGTACCACCCTCCCTCGCGGACAAAGGTGTTGTTCCGGCACGCCGTGTCCACCAGCCCCGCTCGGCGCACCGTGCGCGCCGCCGGCCGCTTCGTGCAGTTGTAGAAGACGAGGTCCTGGTTCTGCTGGCTGATGGAGAAGGGATGGGCAACCTTGGTGGCGGTGTTGGCCGTCGGGACATGGCAGCTGGAACCATTGGAGAAGTCGCTGAGCTTGTGGACGTCGGAGACGAGCAGGGAGCCGTTGCTGTAGAAGATATCCAGGATCTGTAACCCGTACTCGGGCTCGTAGTACCCGAGGTAGGGGACCTCGTCCTTGCAGTGGACCTGGAACCCGAGCTGCGCGCACCGGTTCTCCTCAGAGCCATGGACGACCCCGAACGGGATGGAGACGGCCAGGTTGCCGCATTTCCCGGGCGTGCATCCGCCGGCGTCCGCCGCCACGGCAGCGAGCATTCGGGAGACGACGGCGGCCAAGAGGAAGATGCAAGGCCCCAGCCATGGTAGGACCATAGGAAAGGGAGGAGGATAACTCCGGCCGATCGAGCACGACAGTGGGCAACGAAGTGTGTAGGATATTTCTCTTGGCACCAAATGGATAGAGGAGAATAGTAGAGTCCAGGACGAACTGCGATATCCATGGTACGAGCGAGGGGATATGTGATATGAGGAGGAGGGAAGTCGGTGAGTGACGAGTCCCTTTTTTCCATGGCAAAGTGTGAGTGGTGTGCCGGAAAGTTTGACTGCAAGGCAAGCAAACGTCCACACACGCACGAGAACTCCACCATCCCCGGTCGTGGTCGAACAGTGATGCGACCCGACCGGCCAGGATGATGTCAATCCGGTGCCGATCGGTGCCGGGTAGTGCACGCTCTTGTCGGCCATGGACGGACCCATGGGTGAGCCAGTTGGATATACTTGTGTGAGGACTGGTAACGGTCGTCGTAAACCGGTGAACTGTAAGCACGGACTGGCGGTAAACCTCCATGCATGCTGGTCATGGCGTGTATACGTGCACCTACGACAACACTACGTAGTATGTGTTTACTGACGGTCCTGTTGACACCAAATGGCAATTAAATTGATGCTATGTTCGGAAGTTGTCCACAAGGGGTACCAAGCGCGTGTTCGTCAGTCGTTTACAACCTGGTAAGTCCTCACTAGGTTCTAACTATATAAACAATCAGTAGTAACCATGCATTTTCGGACCCGACCCTAGAGTTGTTTAGTGCCGACTTGAGCGTTCAGAGCTGAAGCTAGGCTGATCCAGTCGTCGTCCGTACGGTAGGCTGGGTGTAGTATAATGGCTTTCCTATCCACTTGTGTTCATGAGCATCTACTCGTAATGTATATAAACTGGTACCCACTTGGAATAATTTAGTTTACAGGCCACATCAAGCAGCCGAAGCTTCGTGCAACTAGTTGCCGCTCCTTGTTTGCAGAAAAAGAGGCACGAAGCACCCGGGCTCTTAACTGAAAGCCATGAAACATCTATTCCTCCAGTAAAGTAATATGAGACGTTTTAGGTCATCAAAACTACCTGGTTCATTGCACGGACACTGCAAAAATCGCTCAGGTAAAAAGGGTAGCCGGAGTTTTTCTTAGTGAAAACAAGGTGTCAAATTAGAACGGTCAAGAGTTAACATTCAGTTACCTGGTCCAAACATGATATATAGGAAGATAGACAGGCACTAGCACCCAACTCAGAAACTAGCAGCTCAAACAGAGGCGAGAGTGCTCTGCCTTGGAAGCCAAGAAGGAGAAGACACAGACAACGGTACACGTTTACCCGACCGTCGCTCATGGCCACCGCAAGGTCAGCACAAAAGCACCATTATCCGCTGGCTAACACACCGCACGACGATGAAATGTATCTAGCCGCTGAAATATCAGCGCCAGATAAGAAGAAAAAACAAAGATTGTAAATCTTCTTAGGGACCTACGGAAGATGGAAAGGATCAGGCGCACTAACCAGCGCAAGGCCAATCGCATGCTACCAACGAACCAAAGATAGATGCAGTGAGCCGGAGAAAATCTAGGGAAAGCGAGCAGATGTGAGCACGTGTCAAGTTCGTTGGTAGTGGTACTGCAGTGTGCAGGCTATGTTCAAGTGGGCGTACAACGTCCTGGGCGAGCATGAAGGTGGAGGTGCAGCGCTGGCCGGGCCGGCGGCGGCTAACGCTGATCCACCAGCACTGGGCACGACCTCGGGTCTACAGCCTTATCCTCAGCAAGTGAGTGCCATGGTTGATAGCTCGATCAGATAAGGGAAATCCAAGCAAAGGCGCTGCGGGTCTTAGGCTCTTAGCTAGCCAGGAGGTGGATTTAGGACAAGATTTGACGGGTGAACTTACGTGGAGGGGGGAGCTCCCATGTCAAGACGAAGCCATCGTTGATGAGCTGCTCGTACCGGCTCGCGTTCGCCTCGCCGTAAGCGCCCACCACCGGCGTGACGGCAGCGTCGCAGCCATCGTAGCTGCCGTAGCCGCCCGTATCGTTGTAGCGCCCTCCGGCGCGGACGAACACCTTGCTCTTGTTCCCGCACCTCATCCTCGTCTGCACCAGCTCTCTGTCCCTGAGTGCCGGAGCCGCCGCTCCGCCCTTCTCCGTGCAGTTGTACAGGATGAGATTCAGGCTGTAGGGGTCGATCGTAAACGGGTGGCTCAGTTTGACAGAGGTGTTCCAGATGGATAATCCGTTGTCTCCGCAGCTGTCGGAGGCGTGCAGTAATAACAGCTTGCCTACATCAATAACTCGCAAGCTGCGCTGCTTGTAATTGATACTCATGATTGCAAACCCGAGGCCGAGGCGTACAGAGCTCAGCAGGACGGGGGAACTTCCCTTGTAGCAATCGACCTCGAAGTCCGGGGAACCACATGTTCTTCCCGTCTCCTTGTCAGCAAGCCAGAATGGGTCGGAGATGGTGGTGTTGCCGCACTTCTTGGCCGAGCAGGATTCCACTTGTTGCTCGGCCGCAGCGACCGCGAGCATCAGTGGTAGACACAGGGCCCGGAAGAACCAGCAGCCCGGAGCCATATGAGCACAAGACTTGGAAAGGTTGCAATGAAACAACAAAGGGAGGTTGGCTACAGGATGAGAGAAAACAGTGGTCTAAGCAGGAACGATATATGGGGACGGGCGGACGGCAGAGTGAGTGGTTCAAATTTGACAGGAAAACTGGGGCAAACGATCACCGTCCACAAATTCCCCGAGTGACCCCTTTGACTGGTAAGCCATGACTTGTAAAA
The DNA here is from genome assembly GCA_032464435.1 of Aegilops umbellulata. Classification (NCBI taxonomy): domain Eukaryota; kingdom Viridiplantae; phylum Streptophyta; class Magnoliopsida; order Poales; family Poaceae; genus Aegilops; species Aegilops umbellulata. The sequence continues at coordinate 640,803,396 of CP136060.1, read as the reverse complement.
CTTCAAGCTACCCCTTTGACGGGGTAAGCCATGACCATGACCTCCATGTCCATGGCCCCGTGATGTGACTGGAACCAAGATGCTCGGCCTGATCATTTCGGTTTCGGTATCTTTGTGTTGTGCTCTTGTCTTCTATCTAGCTAGATTCCGATCTTGGCATATCTTTCACACTGGGCAGGTTATTGGTTATACTGTAACCCATAGAAAAGAAAGTTTTATAGCATGATCGGCGACTCAGTTGCGTTCTTTTTTAGAAATTGCGTAAATGTTTTTCTTTAGAAGGGAGAATTTGAGTTCAAACTTGGAGTTTCACATATTTTATTCAGATTTTTTTGTAGAAACACATTTTATTCAGACAGATATGCAGTTTAGATTGGCCAGTGCATGGAAAATCACTTCTATGCAGAGGCATTGGAAGGTCCAAAACCCGGATAGCGGGGTAGAATGAACATTATGGGCCGGCCCCAATTACAGCGCGAGTCGCAGCTGGTTCTTGGCAGTTTTTTCAAGTAATTGCCTTTTTTTTCTGGTGATTATCATCTGTTTTCTTACATTTTTTCTTTCCTTTTGATTTTTATTTGTGTTTGTCACTTTTCATTCTCCGGCTTTAGTTTTCTTTTTTTCTCATACATGAAGTTTCTTAAATTCATGGACGTTTAAAATAGCATAAGCATTTTTTTAAATCCATGATTTTAAAAAGCATGAGCATTTCTGCAATTCTAAAGTAACTATGGGACTTTCTAAATTCATGAAAATAAAATCAATTTTTTTGAGTATTTTAAATATTAGGAAATATATTATAAATTTTGGGAACATTGTTAGAAATAATGAGAGAACGCGGTGGACTAAGCACGAATGATATGTGGGGACTGGCGGACGGCAGAGTGAGTGCTTCAAATTTGACTGGAAAACTAGGGCAAACGATCATCGTCCAAGCCATGACTTATAAAATTGCAGGGTTCCCTCTGACGAGGTAAGCCATGACCATGACCTCCATGGGCCCATGATGTGACTGGAACCAAGATGCTTGGCCTGATTTTCGGTTCCGACATCTTCGTGCTCTTGTCTTTTACTCCCTCCGTTCCAAAATAGATAACCCAACTTTGTACTAATCTACCTAGACTCTAATATTGCTGCAACCATCACACTTGACAGGTTACTTACTGTATCCAATAGAAAAGAAGGTTCTATAGCATGATACGTCACTGGGTTGCGCTTATTTAGAAATTGCGTAAGGGAGAATTCGAGTTCGAACATGGAGTTTCACATATTTTATTCATATATTTTTTGGGGAACTAATTTTATTCAGATAGATGTACAATTTATATATATTGGCTGGCGTATGGAAAATCACTTCTATTCAGAGGACTTAAAAAAAACAACTATTCAGAGGAATCGGAAGGCCATGGCCAAGGGATAAGGTTCAAAACCCGGGTAGCAGGCTACGCTGACCAGACTCCACCATTGGGGAAATTCGTACTCACCACTTGTTACAACAGATTGTGCTAAATCGCATAGAGTGAGCATTATGGGGTGGCCCCAACTTTGGCATGAGTCGCAGCTATTGTTTGTTAGTTTTTTCAACTCTTTATCTTTTTTTATAATTATTTTCATCGGTTTTCTTCCATTTTTCTTTCTTTTTAATTTTTATTTGTGTTTGTCGCTTTTCATTCCCTGGTTTTCTTTATTTTCTAATACATGAACATTCTTAAATTCATGGACGTTTAGATATCATAAACAGTAGTCGTGCACACGTGAACGGTAAGCACGGACTAGCAACCCCCATGCTGGTCATGGCATGTACATACACCGAAGACAACACTATGTAGTGAGTGGTTGTTTATTAATACTCCCTCCGTCCGAAAAAACATGTCCTTGAAATGAATGTATTTAGCACTAAGTTAGTGCTACATACATCCATATGAGTGACAAGATTGGGACAAGTTTTTTCGGACGGAGGGAGTAATAAACGTAACAATATAACAATTGACACCAAATGGCAATAAAACTGATGCTATGTTCAGACGTTGTCCACAAAGGGGTACCAAGCGCGTGGTCGTTAGTCGTTACAACCTGGTAAGTACTTACCAGGTTCTAACTATATAAACAATCAGCAGCAACCATGTATTTTCCGACCCGACACCATAGTTGTTTAGTGCCGACTTCAGGGTGCATAGTTCATACTAAGCCGATCGAGTCGTCAGCCGTCCGGTGGTCTAGTTGTAGTGTATTGCCTTCCCTTCCACTTGTGTTCATGAGCATCTGCTACTAATCTAAATGGATACTACCCACATGGTTACCGCCAAAGCTTTGTGCAAGTAGTAGTACCAACTGATCGTACCACACCGTTAAAAAAGAAAAGCACACAGCACGTAGCACCCGGCCTCTGCGAATCAGGTAGTATTGAACTCTAGGGGAGATGTTGTTGGTGTTTTGACTCGTGGTTTCGTTAATGAAATCGAAGGGGAAGCCCTCTTTTACTCAAAAAAAAAAAAAAAAAGAAGAACACCCAGCCTCTGAATTGAAAGCGATAGAACACCCATCGATCTGGTTACATGGGCAGACATACATTAGGATACTGCAAAGATCACACAGGTAAAAAGGTAGCCGGATTTTTTCTTAGTGTAAACCACGTCTCATTTCAACAGACAAAAGTTGGCACTGAGTTAATGGGTCCAAACCCGATTGAAAGATGAGTAATGCCGGAAATCCAACTCGGTGCCCGGGCTCATCCGCTCCCGCTCAAAAATAAAGTCAAAATAAATACTAGACAAATTCAAAAAATTCCAATTTTTTTGGGTGGTACATAATTTGATGCGTGAAGTCCGCTCAAAATTGCAACCCATTTGGACAACTGAGCAGCTCTCGGCAAAAAAGACAAATCAGATCAGAACAGTACGTGAACAGTAAACATTTTTACAGACCCGATTTTGTCTTTTTTTGCCGAGGGCTGCTCAGATGTCCAAATGGGTTGAAATTTGAAGCGGACCTCAAGCATCAAATTACCTACCACCCAAAATTTTTTTGGATTTTTTGAATTTTCTAGCTATTGTTTTGATTTTTTTTCTGAGAGGAGGTGCAGATGAGCCGAGGAGCAGAAACTCCGCGTCCGAGTAATGCCATATACCTACATAAAGTAACTTACGTATTTTACGAAACAGTAAAGTGGATAGTTGGGATTGGACCCAAGGGGGTGGGACGTGCCCACACCAGTGAAAATCAGGGAACAAGAGAAATTGTTTAGGCAAGTTAGGTGTAGCGTTTTCGTAGAGAGATCAGAGATAGACAGGCACTGCCACCCAACTCAGAGATTAGCAGCTAAAAGAGTGGCGAGCGCGAAAGTACTCTGGCTTGTAAGCCAAAAGGGATATGTAGGGACCTGCAGAAGGTGGAAAGGATCGCAGTAACCAGCGCAAGGCCACTCGCATGGCACCAACGAGTCATGTACTCCCTCCGTTTCTAAATATTTATCTTTCTAGGGGTTTCAACAAGTGACTACATACGGAGCAAAATGAGTGAATCTACACTCTAAAACATGTCTATATACATCCGTATGTGGTAACCATTTGAAATCTGTAGAAAGACAAATATTTAGGAACGGAGGGAGTATATGCAATGAACCGAAGAAAATCTAGCTAAAACAAGCATATGTCAGCACGTGCCAGTTTGGCTAGTACTTCAACAGGCTATGGTCAAGTGAGCGCACTACTCGAGTCCTGGGCGAGCAGGATGTGCGGCGCCAGCCGAGCCGAGCCGGCTGCGGCCAACGTCGATCCGCCATGACTGGACACGGTTTCCGGTCTACGGCCATGACAAGTGAGTGGCATGATTGATTGATTGATTCATTTCTTGGCTCGATAGGGGAAAGCAAAGGCACGGCGCCTCCTACACCTAACCAGGAACTGGATCAAGGAGATGATTTGACATGTGAACTTACGTGGAAGGAGGTGCACCCATGTCAAGAGGAAGCCATCGTTCATGAGCTGCTCGTAGTCGCTCGCGTGCGTCTCGCCCGACGACAAGCCCAGCACCGGCACGACGATGGCGTCGTCGCAGCCCTCCAAAGCGTACCTGGCGTTGTTCCCGGTCGCGTCGTAGCGCTCTCCCGTGCGGGCAAACACCGTGCTCTCGTTCGCGCACATCCTCCTCGTCGCCACCAGCTCTCTGCCGCGACGTGGTGCGGCCTTCTTTGTGCAGTTGTACAAGATGAGGTTCAGGTTGACAGGATCAATCCTAAACTGGACACCGAGTTTCGTGGAGGTGTTCCCGATCAGCACATCGCAACTGTTGGAGGCTTGCAATAGTTTCTGCTTCCCTTGATCAACGACACGCAAGCTGCGTTGCTCGTAATTGATATCGATGATTGCAAAGCCGCCGAAGCCGTGGGGCATAGAGCTTCGTAGAACCGGAGAGCTGCTGTTAAAGCAAGTGACCTCAAAATCTGAGAAACGACATGCTTGTTCCGCCAAGTTATCCCTCAGCCAGAATGGGCGGGAGATGTTCATGTTGCCGCATCTCTTGGCCGGGCATCCTTCCCCTCGCTGCTCCTCAGCCACCACAACCGCAAGCATCAGTGGTAGACACAGGGCCCAGAAGAACCAGCAGCTCGGAGCCATAGGAACGGAAGATTTGGAAATATTGCAGTGAGTAGCCAAGGGGATGGCTGGATCGGTGGGCATAGGCTATGGGAAGTTGGGGACATGGACTACACGAATGACAGAATACCGTGGCCTTTTACTGGTACTCAATCCGTTCGAAATTACTTGTCGCAGAAATGGATGTATCTAGACATATTTTAATTCTAGATACATCCATTTTCGAGACAAGTAATTCCGAACGAAAAGAGTATACGGGAAGATATATGGGAAAGGACGGCGACTGAGCGCTCAACATTTTACTGGAAAATTCGGGCACACAAATTCCCCGAGTGACCCCTTTGACTGGTAAGCCATGACATTAAATTTCAGGGTTCCCCCTTTGACGGGGTATGCCATGATCATGACCTCCATGTCCTCATGATGTGACTGGAACCAAGATGCTTAGCCTAATCATTTCGGTCCCGGCATCTTTGTGCTCTTGTCTTCTATCTAGCTAGACTCTAATCTCGCTGCAACATTGACACTTGGCAGGTTACTGGTTAATTACTGTATCCTATAGAAAAGAAGGTTCTATAGCATGATCGGTCACTGTCACTGAGTTGCTTTTTTTAGAAACTGTATAAATGTTTTTCTATAGAAGGGAGAATAGGAGTTCAAACTTGGAGTTCACCTGTTTATTCAGATTTTTTTGGGGAACTAATTTTTTATTCAGATTTTTTGAGGGGTACTTTTATTCAGATAGATATGCAGTTTAGATTGGCTAGTGTAAGGCCACGGCCAAGGGCTAAGGTTCAAAACCCGTATAGCGGGCTACGCTGACTGGACTCCACCAATCTGAGAAATTAATATTCACCACTTGTTGCGACAAATTGTCGTAAAAAATAGCATGGGAGCGAGCGTTATGGGCTGGCACCAACTTCGGCAGGAGTTGCACCTGGTTCTTGGTGGGGTTTTCAACTCATTGTCTTTTTTCATTAATTATCATCAGTTTTCTTCCATTTTTTTGTGTTTGTCACTTTTCATTCTCTAGTTTTCTTTTTCCATTTTTTTTCTAATATGTCAACATTCTTAAATTCATGTATTTTTAAAATATATTTTTTCGAAAATCCATGATTTAGAAAATATGAGCATTTCTAAAATCCAATAATTGTTTAAAAAATCACGAGAGTTCCTAAATTCATGAACATTTTTTCAAAATTTTCAGTATTTCCAAACTTATAAAGTATATTATAAATTTTTGGAACATTTTTAGAGATAATAAATGAAAACTTCGAAGTTTAAAACCAAATGTTACTCAATAACTGGTTTACTACAGAGGGAGAAGTAGCAACGAGCGCGCCGGTTTTTCTTCCGATGGGACGGCGGCTTGCACGGCAGCGGTACATGGGCAAAGCCCAGAGCGCGTTATACCGAGTATCCATTGCATAAAGCGATGAATAGTAGCACTCACCATTGTGGGCTAGCGTGTTGCAATTTGGCCGAAAGTCCTGGAAAATAAACATAAGTCCATGGGTTCATCCATGTACTTTTCGAAGCCCGCAACTCTATATGTCTGAAAGTCTACTTCTGACTGAGCTCTCAATGGATTATACTCTTGAACAAATGAACGAAGCCAATTTTGGCCATAGACTTGAGAAATTCAGAGTTCAGACTAACTATGCAGAAGCCAACTCATTCCCAAGTCTGAGTACTCTGGCTTGGGAAGGAGAAAGCAGGCGACTGCACGCACTTACTGGACAGGTGTAACTAGCACAAGGTTTGCATGCCATCATGCCGCCAAGATATACTAGTAGTATAAGTCATCCGGGAAATATATCTAATAAAAACAAGCATGTCACAATTTGACTAGTATAGGCAAGTCGCCCCACGCCTTAGGCAAGCAGGATAGGGGGATTGCTTGGTTCGGTACGGGGAAATCCAAGCCAATTAGGCAATGCGCATCGTAGCTAACTTACGAACTTGATTAGAAGATGATTTGACGAGTGAACTTACGTGGATGATGCGGGGGATCCCATGTTAAGAGGAAGCCATCGTTGAAGAGCTGCTTGTAGCTGCTCGCGTTCACCCCCACCGACGAGCTTGGCACCGGCACCACGACGGCGCCGCAGCTATCCAGAGCGTAATTGTGGTAGTTCCCGGTGCCGTCGTGGGGTACTCCCGCTCGGGCAAACACCGCCCACTGGTTCCCGCAGCTCACGTTCGTCGGCGCGAGCTCTCTGTTCCGACGTGCCGCGGCCGCTGCTCCGCCCTCCTCGGTGCAGTTGTACAGGATGAGGTTCAGGTTGACGGGGGCGATCGTGAACGGGCGGCCCTTCAGTTTGACCGAGGTGTTATAGAACACCGCAAGGCACTTGTCGGTGGCGTTCAACACGTCCAGCTTGCCGAGATCAACGGCATGGAAGCTGCGTTCCTCGTAAGAGATGTTGAGGATTTCGAAGCCTCTGTTGAGGGGTATAGAGCTCCGTAGAGTTGGATCGCTGTTGTTGGTGCAAGCGACGTCGAAGCCCGGGCGGGGATCAGGACTGCATGATTTTCCCGTAGCTTTGTCGGTGAGCCAGAAAGGATCCAAGATGCTGACGTTGCCGCACTTCATGGCCGAGCAGTCTACCACCCCTTGCCCGTCCTCGGCCTCCACGAGCATCCATGGCAGCCACCAGACCAAGAGGACGGCGAGGACGAACCAGCAGCCGCCGGGAGACATCGGAGCAGAAGTTCGGGAGAGATTGTGGTGAAGAACAAAGGGTGGGTGGTAGCTGGGGATTCAGTGGTCATGGGCTATGGAAAGAAGGTAGACTACACGTACGTATGGAAGAAATGATACCGTGGTCGAGATGGAACCACATATATGGGGACGGCGAGCGAGCAGAGTAGTACTGTTGGCCGGTACGTTTGACTGGCAACGGGGGCCAAGCGATCACCGCCCAGGAAGTTTCACAGTAATGACGCCATGGACTAGTAAGCCATGGCTTCTGAAATTTGCGTGTGACGACTTTGACGGAGTAAGCAAGCCATGACAATGACCCCGTGGACTAGTGATGTGTGACTTGGAACCAGAATGCTTAGCCTGATCATTTAAGTTCACCCTACTTTGTGATCTTGTTTGCTGATGAGTAGATTCTGATAATTGTGCACCGTTCACATGTGGCAGATAACAGCCCTCTAACCTTCTTTTTTTAGGCATTACACTTCTTTTTTCTAACCTTAGCATTTGGAAAATCATAACTTCTCAACCAACTTTGTAATAGCAAATCCTGTTGAACGGTCAATTTTATTTAAAAAAAATAAAAATAATAAAAGTGGATCTGTGATGGGGTCCAAGACTGAGTTCACTGTGTCCGTCGACTGTACGGCCTCCCCTAGAGCTCCTTCCAACTTGGGGGCGAACTAGGGGATCCATACTGTCCGGACAAATTTGATGAGCCATGTTGGATGACAGTTTTTTGTCTGGCGGACAAATGGGAGAGATTCGGTGACTTGTGTTGGAAATGCCATAATATGCCACAATGCCGCAAAAAACATATGAGAGAAAATCTAACTTCCATTTCAAAAGGGGTTATATCAATTTGACTAGCATATGCTATGGTTGTCCATCACCTCACATCTTGGGCAGGGAGTGCCTGCCCGGCTGCGGCCCATTGGGCACGATCAACTTCAGCATTATCCTCGGTTAGTGACTACTAGCATGAATGCATGATGCATGATTGATGGCTTGGCTTGGGTAAATAAGGGGGAAATCCAAGCAAGGGCACTCCGGCCTAGCTAAGCTGCGAACTTGAATAAAAGATGATCTCACGGGTGAACTTACCTGCACGGTGAGGAGGTTCATGCCATGTCAAGAGGAAGCCATCCCTGATGAGCTGCTCATAGTCACTCATGTTCGTCCCCGCCGACGAGCCCATCACCGGCGTGACCACGGCGTGGCAGCCCTCCAAAGCGTAGCCGCCGTAGTTCCCGGTTGCGTCGTAAGGTACTCCCGCGCGAGCAAGCACCTTCCACTCGTTCCCACACTTCACCGTGGTCTGCGCGAGCTCTCGATCACTATGTGCCACGGCTGCTGCTGCGGCCTCCTCCGTGCAGTTGTACAATATGAGGTTCAAGTTGGCGGGGTTGATCTTGAATGGGCGGGCCAGCTTGACGGAGGTGTTCCAGATCGGCACATGGCAGCTGTTGCGGGCGTGCAGTACGGCCAGCTTTCCGAGATCAATGACATGCAATCTATCTACCTTGTAAGAGATGTTCTTAATGGCGAAGCCGAGGCTGAAGGGCATAGAGCTCTGCAAAACTGGAGAAGGAAATCCAGTGATATTGTTGTCGCAAACGACCACGAAGTCCGGGGAACCACATGATCTTCCAACCTCCTCGTCGGCGAGCCAGAATGGGTCGGACATGGTAAGGTTGCCGCATCTCTTGGCCGAGCCCGAGCAGCCTTCATTTAGTTCATCAGCCGCCGCGGCCACGACCACCAGTGGTAGCCACAAGGCCCAGAAGAACCAGCAGCTTGCAGACATCGGAGCAGAAGGTTTTGGAAGATGGACAAAGGGCTACGGGGACTTTTGGGGTGTACTACGTACGTGGTGGAAAAGGAGGGAAGATATATGGAGGCGCCGAGCGCGCCGGGTACTAGGCTACTAGCGGCCGGAACATTTGACTGGAAAACTGGGGCAAGTCGAATCATACTAGCTACACGAAGTTCCCGAACTGAAACCTTGGACTGGTAAGCAGTGACTACCGAAATTTCCGAGTGACGACTTTTTTTCCCCCTTTTGCGGGGCTGTGTGATGACTTTGACGGATTGAGCCATGACCATGACCACCATGAGTCCGTGATGTGACTGAGACCAGGATGCTTAGACTGATCATTTAGGTTCGGGCTACTTTGCTCTCTTGTCTCTTGTTTGCTAAGGAGTAGCTAGGTTATGATCTTTGTACAACCTTCACAATTGGCACGTAATATTATCAAACAAAATTAAAAAAACTTCAACCTTCGGTTGTCCATTTCTACACCTAGGCTACAATTTTTTTTTCTAACATTAGCATTTGAAAATCAACTTCTCAAACACCTTAGAAGTAGCAAATCCGTATGAATGGGTGTTTTTTCTATTAAAATGAATCACAACCGATTTCGTAGGATTTTATTTTTTGGCAAGGGAGATTTTGTAGGATTTTAGTCTTTATAATTCATTCTACAGAACATGTTTGAATCTAAAGATTGGATTCCTTCAACAACAACAAAAAGCCAATCACCTTGTGTCCAACTCCAAAGCAAATTTCTCCTTGGATCGGCTTCTTTATTTTTCCAACTTAAAAGGAGGTTAAACCATCTCCAGGCTTTGTATCAATTGATCCATCCTAATAAAGAATCCTAAATCAGTATCATGTTAACTAAACATTTTTTATCACCTACTATCCAAGTGTTTTCGTTGTAGTAAACAATATGCCTTGACATTCATTGTCTATGTGGATATGTTCGAGTACCCGAAACATAAAGGGCTTGGTGACGCACGGCTAAGGCTTGAAACCTGGGTCACGGGTTCCCTTTGCTACATTACATGGACATGCTAATTTTGCATCATGTGGGAGGGAAGGGATGCCCTACGAGAATAGCAGATGCACTCAGGCACTCAATCATTGTGTTGTTTTATCATATTTAATTCTTTGGAGTGTTTGTTTATTTTTAATTTCAGCGCTTTTCTGTTTGGCTTCCTTTAATTTTTTAATTTTATTTCTTTGGTGTTATTTATTTATTCTTTTCCCTCTTTTCTCTGTAAAGCATTACCGTCCTATTTTCCAAACTCTAGTTATATATTTTACTTTACTTTTGGGACACACAAATGATCATTTTTCTAATGTACATGCACATTTCTTTTTAAACACATGAAAGTGTGCTTTCAAATACATGAATATTTAAAAAAAAACATAAACATCTCTTTTGACATGCATGGATTTTTTTATTGTCATGACCTTTTTTGAAATCTATTAAATAATTTGAAACTAGTAAACAATATAGAATTATTTATACATAAATATTTATAAATTTTGTGATATATGATAATGGTTTTGGATATACCATATAATCCAAAATAATTCGAACATTTAAAACACATAAATAGTACTATGCATGGATTATTGGGCTGCGCAAGTAGCTGGACCGTTAACGATGACCAAGAGCACAATCTTAGGTCCAAGATTCTCTAACAAAAAGTCAGTAGGTCCAAGATTGCCCCGAAAAAATGATACAGGCACATTAGGACGAATTTCAAAAAAGCCTAGTTGCCATTGGGCTGTCAGTGGACCAGTAGTGAACAAGCCCATGACGCTAATTTCGGCCGTAGTGCAGACTTGAGAAGTTCAGTTTTCTGACTAGACAGAAAGAAGTTCGGAGTTCAGATTAGGCAGAGCTGAGAAGTTTAGAGATCAGTCCGGAATCGATTTTCGCCCTAGAAGCCACTTGTTGTTCTATACCACACCCCAGTGCCCAGTTCAACTCGTTAACGAACTTCTAAGAATGCACACGGCTACGTACCTACTTATGTTTGTCACAACCGAAGTTTCTGGTCGTACTACACAACAGGCACTGCACGTCCTAGCTTATCTCTACTCTTATAAAAAACAGAGTTGGTGATGATGGTGTGCCTGCTATCCTGCAATATAAGCCTTCCGATCTATATCTAACGGATAGGAAGGAAACTATAATAATTTTGCAAAAAGATACCTGCATCCATCTCCACATTTGCAGATAAGGCCTTCCCTCGTTCATCCTTATCTCCCATAAGATAAACTACTCATATAAATGCATCTTGATGTTCCGTGTAACGTACGAGCATCTTGCTAGTATAGCTACAAACTTGATTAAAAGATGAGTCGGCGGGTGAACTTACGTGTTGGCCCAGGCGTAGGCAGAGGTACAGGTGCAGGGAGAGGTGGCAAATCCCATGTCATGAGGAAGCCATCCCTGATGAGCTGCTTGTAGTCGCTCGCGTTCGCCTTGCCCGACGAACTCGCCACCGGCACGACCGTGGCATTGCAGCCCTCCAAGGCGTAGCCGCCGTAGTTTCCCGCCTTGTCGAAACGCACTGCGGCTCGAGCATACGCGTTGGTCGCGTCAGCGCAACTCAACTCCACCAGCACCCTGTCCCGATGCGCCAACGTCCTCGTGCAGTTGTAGAAGATGAGGTTCAGGCTGGAGTTGCTGACCTTAAACGGAGGCGCCAGTTTGGCGGAGGTGTTCCATAACGGGAAATGGCAGCCGTTGGGGACGTTGAAGTCGTTCTCTTTCTTTATATCAACCACATGCATACTGCGCTCGTCGTAGGAGATGTCCATGATTGCAAAGCCGCTTAATCCATAGCTCTTGAGAACTGGAACACTGTTGTTGCAATTGACCGCAAAATCCAAGGGGCCACACGATCTTCCCGCCTCCCAGTCAGGGATCCAGAGCGGGTGTGAGATGTTGATGCTGCCGCACCTCTTGGCCGGGCAGTTTTCCCCTAGCTGCTCCTCAGGCCCGGCGAGCATCAGTGGCAGCCGCCATACTACGCAGACGACGAACACCAAGAACCAGCAGCTTGTAGTAGCCATCAGAAGGGAAGATTGGGCCGTGGGGCGGTGGAGATATGTGTATGAGAGGATGCCGTGGTTGAAGAATGATATATGTGGACGTCGAGCGAGTGGGGTACAAACGGTCGCAAAATTTGACTGGAAAATTGGGGCAAAAGCTATCATCGTCCACTAATTCCCTCAACCACACCTTGGACTTGTAAACCATGCCCTCTGAATTTCTATCCCCATTGACGGGTTAGTCATCAACGCGACCTGTGTGTGCCCGTGATGTGACAGCAAACAAAATGCTTAATTAGGCTGGTTCCTTCTGTATCGGTTGGCTACTTCATCCTCTTGTCGGCTATCTAGCTATAGATTCTAATGTTGTCATATATACGACAGTTTATGCCCGACGCTCACACTCGTCCAACGGTGCCGATTAAGACGTCCCTGGACCCCCGACGATGGGTGAAAGCATAGGTTGAAAGACGTCGGACGCATAGCAGTTCCGAAGTCTACAAAAGAGCGTACAGGTGGAATCCTTCTGCTCAAAGACTGTGTTTTGTGTCTACCTGAAATTGGGCGGCTCTGTAGTGTGTTCAGGTTTTAGACTTGCTTATTGTTTTGGCTGACGTGCAAATTGTAAAAAGATGTTACAAGTCTGCTCTCTCTCCGGTAGTGGGTGATTTGGCATCCTATAGATATGATTATATATCTAGGATGTAGGTTGCTTATCAGTTGATGAGGTGTTACAATAGGTCTGATGGAAAAAGTGGTGTGGTGGTGTGTTTTGTTGTATCCAGACTTCTATTTTCATAATGAAAATGGGGCCATGTGGCCCCTTTTATCGAAAAGAAAATATGTATTGGTTGCCCATATATCCAACTAAACCAAAAGCAAGATCAAGAAATAAAACACAAGTTCATACGGTTCAAGAAATAAAATTGTTTGAATAAACAAATTTACGAAAAAAGCAAAAACGCCCAATTTACGACGAGTGATGCACTACATGTGCACCACTTATTAGTGTCGAAGAAAGTGGGAGTGACCTTTACAAGGATAACCCTTAACTAGTTATTTCATTAAATGGTATATTTCCTTAAAAATTGTACCTAGACATAGTGTTTACCGGAGCATCCCACCCATTTTTGGGAAGGTTCAATTCCGTGCTAAATTTTTTGGTTTTTTTGTTTATATTTCTGGGTGGTTTTCCTTTTTTTATTAAAAATAATTCTTGAACATTAGTTAAATTTGCAAATATTTTGAAAAATATGTACATTTTAGAATTATTTATGTTTTTAAACTTCATGAACATTTCTAAAAACTCATGAACCTTTTCAGAAAAATTGATCGGTTTTTAAAATCATGAACTTTCTAAAATTTGTGACTATTTTATGGATTCATGAACTTTTCAAAAACAAAGGGGGGGGGGGCAGTTTTATTTTACACGGGGCTGTTGGTTTATTCCAAAGGAGGTAGCGAAAGGAAAAACAAAGAGGTGTGTGGAACGTGCTATGCGAGCGAGGGTAACCGGCGAGACGAGGCATGGTTCTTTGTGCCGTTGCCCATCGCTTGATTTAGTGGCATTTTGCCGCTTTAGGCGTGATATAGGAAGTCCCGTCAGCTCCACCACTAACGACGACCTAAAACATCGTCTCATTGTGTAAAAAAAAAATTGCCCTAGAAAATTAACATAGGCCCATTAGGCTGGATTTCGAAAAGTCTATTGCCCACTCAGTGTAAAAGTGAACAAGTCCATGATGCCAATTTTCACCGTACGTGGTGCAGACTTGAGAAGATCAGAATTCAAACCATAAATCGATTTTCGCCCTAGGGGCCACTTGTTGTCCAACTCGTTAAAGGAATTTCTAATGGTTCACACAACTAGGAGTACGTATCAACTGAGAGCACAACCGAAGTTTCTGGCACGTACGTCACTCAGAACATGTCAATTTGACTGTATAATAGGGGCTATCACAAAGTTTCTTTGTAGCTCAGGCTACATGGAACCTCTTATCCTCAACCCTCCAGCCTTGCTTTGAGATCCGACTCTTCAACTAACTAACTAACAACAAGATTTCTCTTTTTTGTTTCTCGAAAATGAAACAACATATGAACTTCAAACTTTGCAGATCGAACAAACATTAGAACATCAATGTGTGTAAAAACTTTCAGATTTTTTGGTCTGATATAAATATACAAAATGAGATTTTCTTCAAATAAAAATATTATTTCAAGTATTTAAAATGCATGAAAAAATCTGAAAAATTTTCCTAGATTGTAGTTAGAATGTATTGTTGTTCTGCAAAATTTGAAGTTCATATATTGTGTCGTTTGAGAGAAATAAAAAAGACAAATGTGTTTGCACGGATCTTGATGCATAAATGGATGGCAAAGATAAGGGGTACCGTGTAGCCTGAGCTATAGAAAACCACACTCCTAGGGGCTATGCATGCAGGAAGGAGGAAGTTGCGGCGAATATCAGCCACACGATCAACTTCGGCCTTATCGATCCTCGGCTTGATCGATTATGGAAAGCCAGCAAATCACGCACTGAGCATCCTAGCTAAGCTGCGAACTTTATCAAAAGGTGATTTGATGCGTGAACTTACCTGGAGCTGGAGGGGGTGGATCCCATGTCAGGAGGAAGCCATCTTGGATGAGCTGCTCGTAGTTGCTCGCGTTCGCGGAGCCCGACGACGACGAGCCCATCACCGGCACGATGGTAGCATTGCAGCCCTCTAACGCGTAGCCGGCGTAGGTCCCGTTCGCGTCGTAGGGCACTCCCGCGCGAACAAACGCGTTGGTCGCGTTCAAGCATCTCATCTCCGCCAGCGCCTTGTCCCGATGCACCGTCGTGCAGTTGTAGAAGATGAGGTTCAGCTTGGAGGGGTTGACCTTAAACGGCGGTGCCAGTTTGCTGGAGGTGTTCCATCTCGGAACATGGCAGCCGTTGGAGACGTTGAAGTCTACCTCTTTATGCCCATCAACAACACTCAAGGTGCGTTCCTCGTAGAAGATGTCCATGATTGCAAAGCCTATTCCAGAGCTCCGGAGAACTGGAAAACTGCCGTAGATGCAAATGACCTCAAAATCCAATGAACCACACGATCTTGTAGTCTTCATGTCGGGGATCCAGAACGGGCGGGAGATGTTGAGGTTGCCGCACATCTTGGCCGAGCAGCCTTATCCTTGCTGTTCCTCTGCCCCGGCGAGCATCAGTGGCAGCCACCATACTACCCAGAAGAACACCAAGAACCTGCAGCTAGTGGTAGCCATAGGAACAAGAAGATTTGGCCTGGGCAACGTGGGAGACGTATGAGAGGATTGCCGTGGTCGATCGAAGAATGATATATGTGGACGCAGGTCGAGCGAGTGGAGTACAAATGGTCGGACCATTTGACCGGAATATCGGGGCAAAGCTATCATCGTCCCTATCACCTTTGGACTGGTAAGGCGTTGCTTTTGAATTTCTAACCCCATTGACGTGACAGCAAACATGATGCTTTAGGCTGGTTCTTGTACCGGCTACTCCATGCTCTTGTCGGTTATCCAGCATCTGGATTCTAATCTTTGGCAAAACTCACACTTAGCAGGTAACAATATCATATGAAAAATAGTTTCATCTGCGTACACTGATCGATTATTGAGGTTGCATATTTTAGAATTTGGGTGCAAATTTGTTTCCTCTCAGGGACAAGTCCATTTCACGGGTCCTCGTTGGTTCTACTCGCAGTCCTCGTTTTTCGTAGGCAGGCTGAGGCTCCACATTATGGAGCGGGAGGGCATGGAGTCCTCTTCGGCGGCAACTTGGCATGAGTGGCTATACAAGGTACGTCCGTTTCTCTTGACGGCAAGTCTCCTTCCTTGTCAAGTAGTCTAGGTTGCTCCGTGGTAGGGTGTGAACGCTCATGCATTCGTATTCTTGTATTTTTTTCCCTTGATTTGCTTTGTAAGAAGATCTCCTCATCATCATGTATCGGTTTTGTTGTGTCACTAATTTATATATAAAGCGGTAAAAGCCTTTCTTGGTAATTTCAACCTAGAGTTCACATTAATTTATTTTGCAGTGTTAGCTTTTGTAATGTGCGATTTGGTTGAGTTAGGAATAACAAAATTCTTCAAGGACTTAGGAGCATAAAATATGTAAAATGATTAGTGTCTTTCATTGCTTAATCTTTTTTTAATCAAATGGATTTTTATTTTGAGACTAAAATGGAGCGAAAATTTGTATTAAAGGTGTGAAATTCAACTTGAACTTTCTCTATAACTTTACGCTATCTCCGGGGGACAAGACCATTGACTTATCATCGTGGGCTAACACATCATAATTCAACCAAAATGGTCTAACATACCGTAATGTAAAAAGTAATACTCCCTCTGTCCTATAATGAGTAGATTGGGTGTAATAAGATCTTATATTATGAGATGGAGGGAGTAGGTGATACAAGATTCTACGGAGTGAAAAGAAGTGCTAATCTGAGAAGCAAGCTTACCCGTCTGCCATGAGAGGAGGAATCCACCACTGATGAGCTGCTCGTAGTTGCTCGCGTTGGCCATGCCATGAACACCCAGCACCGGCACGGCGGTGGCTTCGCAGCCCTCCATATGGTATCTGGCATAGTCATCGGTGGCATCATAACGTCCTCCTGCGCGAACAAACGCGTTGCTCTTGTTGCCGCATCTTATCGGCACCAGCGCCCTGTCTCGGCGTGCCACCGCCGCCGCCTCCGCTTTCGTGCAATTGTACAAGACGAGGTTCAGATTGACGGGTTCAACCCTAAACAGGCGGCCTAGTTGGTCGGAGGCGTTCCATCTCGGGACATGGCAGCTGTTGGTGTCGTGCAGGTGATCCCGCTTGTATAGATCAACGACGCGCAAACTCCGTTCCTCGTAGGAGATGCTTGTTATTTCAAAACCTTCATCCCCAAAGCTCCGAAGAACTAGAGTGCGGTTGCTACGGCAAGTGACCGCAAAATCCAAGGGGCCACATGATCTTCCTGTCTGGTCGTCAACGAGCCAGAATGGGTGGGAGATGGTGTGGTTGCCGTACCTGTTGGCCGAGCAGCTATCGCCCTTCTGGTCCGCAGCCGCCATGATCATCAGTGGCAGCCACCAAACGTACGCCAAAAACCAGCGACGCCGAGGAGGCATCGGACAATAAGATTTGGAAATTAAGGCTCTAGTGACCAACTGAATCGGTGATCATGGTTTTTGGGGGCTGGGGACTTCTGTGAGGTACTGAGGTGTGAATGATAGTATATGTGAACGAGCGAACAGCCGTGCTATGGCGGGCATGTTTGACAGGGAAATGGAGGCAACCTATCATCGTCCACAAATTCCCCCGACTGACCACTTGCACGGGTAAGCCATGACGCATGAATTTGCAGCCCCATTGACGGGTAAGTAAGCCATGACCACCGTGAGCCCCTGATGTGACAGGGATCATGATGCTTAATCAGATTATTTCGGTTCCGGCTACTGGTGCTCTTGTCGCCTATCTAGCTAGACTCTTATCTCATCACAACATTCACACTTGTACTGGGCTGGACATTTTAGAGATCGCGTGCAAATTTCCTTGTTTTTGCAGGGGAGAAGTACAGTTCAAACCGAGATAGGTTTTTTTTCTTTGCAAAAATGATCCAAATCTATTATCAAAGTTCAGCGGAAGTACTAAATAGAGTTAACATTTGCTTTTGAGGTATTATCTTTTGTTGTGTGCATTTTTTTTGCGGGTGTGTGCATTTTTTTTGAAATGAAGGCAAAAGATTTACCTCATCTATTAATTAAGAAGAAGAAATCATGTCCTACATACTACTCACAAAGCACGAAACATCATAACCGCACGAGTTTGCAACTTGGCTGAGTTAGAAACAAGGACATATAAAACATCAAATACATACAATACAATTATTACGTTCTTTAAGGGCATAGAATATATTTTTGTTGAAACTGATTCCAATCTTTAGATTTTGTATTCAAACGTTTTTTCTTATACAGAAAATTTCGTTCCTTGAGAAAAAAACTGTCGCCGAGGTATGGCATGACCATTGACCTGCCATCGTGGGCTTGTAATTCAGCCGAAACAACCAAAGACAAATAGGCCCATTAGCCCATACCTCAGAAAGTCTGACTATGGTGAAAGGTTCGACTATTGTTGGACAACTGGGCTCTGACCGTACTGGATAAGTGCACGAAGCCAATTTCGGCCCTAGTGCCGACTTTAGAAGTTTCAGACTTACGGAAGAACTAACCAAAAGAAATAGTGCCCCATGACAAATTTTGTATTCCACTACTTGTCGTTTCTTATCAATAAAATTAAGCAGAACCCAATTTCTTGAAGAAAAAACCCTCCAAGTAGAGCGGGGAATGCGTTTTGGCTCCCGGGAGCATTTGCTCTCGTATGAATAGTACCTCAAAAAAAGTTGTAAAATGTTTTTAAAAAAAGTCTGAACTTTTTTGTGGATGTTCCTGTTAGTGTGGCGAGCATGCTTGACAATTTTCATGCGAAATGGAGCAGTAGTATTCCGTCGGTGGGAAAACATATTTGGGATGACATTTTTGGGTAACATTTGGTGTTCAATTTGTTTTTCTTTTGCACAGGCCAAAATATTTAAGTTTTTTGCTAAAACTTTGCAGGTAGCATTTGATGTAACTATGAATACATAATAAAAATATTGTAATATTTTTTAAATCTCAAAAATCATTTTTCGTGCAGGAACACGTGCTCCCGGTAGCCAAATAGGATTTCCGTCAACAGAAGCCACTTGTTTACATGCCACTTGTTAATACTGCGTCCTCACAAGTTTACCCTCCCAGCCAGCGTCACGGCTAACCCATGGAGAAGACGGTCGTTCTGTACCCCGGCCTCGCCGTGAGCCACTTCGTCCCCATGATGCAGCTCGCCACCCAGCTCCCGGAGCACGGCTACGCCGTCTCCGTCGCGCTCATCGATCCCGGCGTCATAGAAGACACCGTCTTCAGCGCCGTCGTCGCCCGCGTCACCGCCTTCATGCCGTCCGTCAGCTTCCACACACTCCCAGGTGTGGAGGACCCGCCCAAACTAACTCTGGACATACACTTCATCCCCAGGTACCTCGACCTCCTGCGACGCTACAACCAGCGCCTCCACGACTTCCTCTCTTCCATGCGCCCTCACGCCGTGGTCGTCGACTCGTTGTCCAGCAAGGTGGTCGTCGTCGCAAAGAGGCTCGGGATCCCCTGCTACAACTTGTTCACCAGCAGCGCCTCCATCCTCGCCGCCTTCTCCCAGCTTCCTATGCTCCTTCCAGAAGGCGGGGTGAGCTTCGGGGAGCTAGGAGACAACCCTATCGAGCTCTTCGGCGTTCCACCCATGCCGGCTTCGCACTTACTGGCCGAAATGCTCGAGGACCCGGAGAGTGAAACGTACAAGGCGACGATGGGCTCCCTGTGCTGGATCATGGAGGCCAATGGCACGCTGGTGAACACGTTCGATTTATTGGAGGCTCGGGGGGTGGCGGCTCTCAGGGACCCACGGTGTGTCCCCGGCCGGGTTTTGCCTCCGGTGTACTGCGTCGGTCCGTTTGTCGGTGCCATCGCCGAGGCAAAAGAGCGGCACGAGTGCCTTGTCTGGCTAGACGGCCAACCGGACCGCAGCGTGGTGTTCCTCTGCTTCGGGAGCATAGGCGCGGAAAGCCACTCCAAGGAGTAGCTCTGGGAGATCGCCATCGGCCTTGAAAAGTCCGGCCACCGCTTCCTGTGGGTCATGCGAGCACCGGTCCACGACATGGAGAAGCCGTTCAACCCCAGTGCCGACCCGGACCTCGACGCTCTCCTGCCGGATGGGTTCATGGAGCGCACCAGTGGTCGCGGCCTTGTTGTCAAGCTGTGGGCGCCACAGTTAGACGTGCTTCGCCACAGGGCCACTGGGGCGTTCGTGACGCATTGCGGGTGGAACCCGGTGCTGGAGAGCATCACGGCAGGCGTGCCGATGCTGTGCTGGCCGCTGTATGCAGAGCAGAAGATGAACAAAATATTCATGGTGGGGGACATGGGGATCGCCGTGGAGATGGTCGGGTGGCAGCAGGGGGCTGGTCAAGGCCGGCGAGGTGGAGAGCAAGGTACGGCTTGTCATGGAGTCCGAGGAGGGCAGAGAGCTCAGGATGCGGATCGAGGCGTACAAGGAAGGCGCCGCGGCGGCTCGCAATGACGGCGGGTCGTCGTGCCTGGCGTTTGCCCAGTTCTTGGTGGACGTGGCCAGCCTTCAGGATCGGGCACGCACTGGTGAAGGGATCCCCATGGGAGTCAGCGATGCATGATCTCTCTTACGGAATTTTGCCATGTAATATTGGCACTGGGGAAGTTAATTGATGAATGATCCGAGCATACCGTATATGTTGCACCTCTACAGTGATCATTTTGTTTTACCTGTCTACCCGTCTAAGTCGCGTTTCACAAGTCGACTAAGATTTTTATTTAAAATATTCAGTGTGTTGCAATGTTTTGTTTATCTACTACAATAAATATTTATTCACATAATACTGTAAAAAATGCAATCTTTTCCACAGATCCTAAAATCGGATCGACAGCTCTCGTCTCTTAGGCTAGCCATAGTGGGAGTAACTTAGCTAGTAATATAACACAACCCAAGACAAATGTGCTGATGTGGCAAAGAGTTAATGAGGAGAGAGATGTTTATGGTAACATAATATGTTACTGTAACATAACACACCCCAATGCAGAATGTGTCTACAACCTAATAAATGAAGGCTTGCATGACACTAAACTTATGTTACTACCCACTATAAAGGTAGTAACATAGTCTAGTAACATATACATGTTACTACTCTAAGTTACTTCCCACTATGACTAGCCTTAGTGTAGACCGAGACTTAAGAAAAAACAAATGGCGGAGACATAGCAAAACACAGTTAGGCTGGTCATAGTGGGAGTAACATAGGTAGTAACATACATGCCACATAAGTAAAAAAAAATGATATGTCAGGTAATTAATGAAGAAAGAGGCAAATAGAGTAACATAATATGTTACCATCAGATAGCGGTTTTCAATGCAAAATGAGTCTACAAAGCAATAAATGAGGTGATGCATGACACTACACATATGTTACTACCCACTATAGAGATAGTAACATATGCTAGTAACATATGTATGTTACTAGTTTAAGTTACTCCCCACTATGGCCAGCCTTAGTGGTAATATGTTTCTTAGCTTGCATTTTGTGCTAACCAAGGATTTATGTGACATTGCGACTGTGACATAAGAGCATGTACAACTAAGGGATCTAGTCTGCTAGAACACGTTCCTTATTATACATTCCATATAATGGTGTGCGCAAATGTTCACAAACAAAGCTCACAAGTGGAGCCGACTCGTTAGTGTCATAGGAAATTTCAAACAATAGGACAAGGAATGAGCCCCCTGTTCCTTAAATATAAGGAATGAGGTGATGGTTTTATGAAAGATCCTTAAAATTATATAAGAATAATTAATGTGATACATAATCAGCTAAAGTGGTTATGTTCCGTATAATGGCAGTTTTTAAGGAGTCTGAATGTATGATGATAAAACATCTGCTAGGGTCCATACGCAGATTCTCACTCATGCTAGCGTTTCAGAAGAAAAATCAATAGCTCTCTCCAAAAAAGAAAAAAACCCGGCTACCAGGGTTTGTTTCGGCAGATTAAAATATATTATTAAAAATAA
Organism: Aegilops umbellulata; assembly: GCA_032464435.1. Taxonomy (NCBI): domain Eukaryota; kingdom Viridiplantae; phylum Streptophyta; class Magnoliopsida; order Poales; family Poaceae; genus Aegilops; species Aegilops umbellulata. Next base: position 640,781,554 of record CP136060.1, on the reverse strand, counting down.
GTTAAAACATGTATATTGCAAAAGGAATATTCCTTTATTTGGAAAAATTATGTTCATCTCAAATTTAGTATATAGTCCCTCTCCCTCGGGCGAGGATTTGGAGCACTCGGATGCTCCGCACCCCTATACGAACAATTTGTTCAAAAAAATATTGAGAAATTTAAAAAAAAATCTGAAATTTTGAGATATCAAGAGTGGGTTCCCGATCCACTCCCGTGTGAAATATCGTGAAAAATACCAGGAAACTTATTCGTGGCAAAAAAGACAAAAAATTCCTATGTATAGAAAAAAACTGTTTAGGTAGATTTTTGTTCTGACAGTATTTCCTTCGTCACAGATACGTTTTTGGAAATTTTTTCACCAAATTTCACACGGGAGTAGATTGAGAATCCAGGTTTGATACCCCAAATTTCAGATTTTTTTAAATTTTTTGACTATTTTTACAATTATTTTTCGTATAAGGGTGTGGAGCACCAGGGGCTCCTGTGTATTTTCCCTCTCCCTCTCCCTTTCCCTGCCTCCCTCCCTCAACAAAACTGTGGCAACTATTGCAATCTATCGTTGGATAGCCTAATAATTCTGATCTTCTTAGAATAAATCCGAGGCATATCGTCGATCATTCGAGGACCAAGTAATCACACGAGCACGACATCAAGATTTGTTAACGAGGTTCATCATCATGGCTACATCCCTGGGGCCTGACTACGGACGCTCCTCCCCGTGACACTGTCACAATACCGCACCCCGGCCGTCCGGGTGCCAGCACATGCCGCTGGCTCCCCCGCGTGCCTGTGCTATTATGTTGGCATAGGTTACATTGTGTGTCTACCCCCCGCTATATATGAGAGGCCCAGGATACAAGTATCCTACTAGGACACGACTCCATATCCTATCTAAATACAGTACAACTACAAGTCCAACTGTAACCTACCATATACACTATATTCGACACAACTCCAACAAACTCCACCTTGGCGAATATACTCCACCACCCTAGATTTGTCCATGCGTCAAACTTCCATGTACATTGGACTTGAACTTATTCCATGAGTACCGCTGGTACTCCAAAGACTCCATGTGACTCCACCTGCAACTTGTAGTCCCTCCTTTTCTGACCACAGTCAATACTCGAGCAAAATTAAGTTCCTTGTTACTCTAGTTTGTGCTCCCAACTTTCAGAGTATCCGTCCAACGCAATCACACACTGATCACTGACCTGCGTGAAAATAAACAACTCACATATTTGGTGTCACACATAAGAGTTACCTGAACTCAACATCACCGCTCTTCCTTGACTGCCTGTCTGAAACTTGAAGAAATTTCACCATTGCTTGTAGTCCTCCCGAGTCAAATTCGCAGTTGTCTCACCACACGTATGACCACCAGAGCCTTGGCCCGTCTCCATGCCCCGTGCGTATCGCACGCCTCGCCGCTATTACCACGTCGAGCCTCCGCTGTCCCGGTTGAGTCTCAAGGGTCGCGACCCACACCACTTAACCCCCACTGCAGAGTACCACCGATCATCACGGACCAATGACGAGTTTCACGCTTCCATGAGACCACTGGGCTCCAGTCCGAACTGCATGTCACTCGCTTTTTCCCTTGCTGAATAGGCTTCGATTCCCTGGATCCTTACATCGTAGCCCCTCAATCCAGCTCCACCTTCAACATGACTCCATGGTAGATGATCAGTCCACCCCGCGCCCTGTCGACTTCAAGCTCACATGTGCACTGTCTTGAATCAACCCCGCGCCATAGTCTTGTCGAAGCCACACAAGCCCTCGGGCCTGCGCCACGTGTTTCCACGCCCCAGAAGTCGGTCACCATCAGCATCACGCTCTTATGTCGTCATCGTTGATTCCACCACCGTCTTCTGTACCAACCGACTTGCGTCGATCCGTCAGACTGACAAGTCTGACCCAGCCGAACTTCCGACTGCATGACACGCTCGAGGCTCTCAAATCGTCTTTCAAGAATTTTTATCCATCACATGATACTTCCATCTTAGCTGACATGACTTCCCGCAACGCCTTCAAGCATCTCTGTTGTGCCAAACAAATCCTTCACATTGTCTGTCATAACCCAAAGCTTCCAACTCCGTTGAAATTCTCCACCTCAAACCTAATACCTGATAGCGCCATGGTTCTTTGTATGGCTTACCCTGCGAAAAATGACCTTACAGTCTTCCCGTGATCCTCAAATGCACGAACAAAACCTCCGTGTAGTACTAGCTATCAACTAGCTGGTGTTCACGTGACGGCTCTTGCTTTGGCTCAAACCACGATGCTAACTTTTGCTTGCCAACTCCCTTACTAATTCTGCTAGATGCATATCACCATGATGGATTTTCTCTTGCGCCCATTTGATCCGCCCGCCTCCGTGTCATGTGGAGACCCAGTCTCCCTTTTGGTCCAAACAAATCTCACATGCAGTACGTAATATACAGAGCTGTACTCTTCCTGGCTTCCATTGCCGTACTCCAGCGCGTCCGCGCATACACGTATACCCGAGCAGCCGAACGCTCCACGGCTGCACGCGCCTCCGGTCCGATCCGGCCCTTCTCCAATGCCTATCGCTGTCACGCCCGCATGCGCCTCGGTTGTACGGTCGCGCATCGCCGCACATTCGCCCGATCAATCCTTGGGATCCGCCGCCGCACGTCAAGCCTCGTGTGCGCACGAGCCGGTGATCTGCATTCTTTCGATCTCGTCAAGAACCACGCCGCCGTCGGCCGTATCTCGGACTTGATACTTCCTCTAGATCAATAACCCGCATTTTCAAATTGAACCTTGTTCATGATATCACTTGTTAGAATAAATCGGAGGCGCACCGTCGATTATTCGAGGACCAAGCAATCACACGAGCACGACACCGAGATTTGTTAACGAGGTTCACCATCATGGCTACATCCCCGAGGCCTAACTACGGGCGCTCCTTCCCGTGACACCGTCACAATACCAACCCCGGCCTCCGGCACATGCTGCCGGCTCCCCCGCGTGCCTGTGCTATTATGTTTGCATAGATTACATTGTGTGTCTACCTGCGCTATATATGAGAGGCCTACGATACAAGTGTCATACTAGGACACGACTCCATATCCTACCTAAACACAGTACAACTACAAATCCAACTGTAACCTATCTTATACACTATATTCGACACAACTCCAACACATAATAGTTGTTGTCAGAGACTAGAAGAAACCACAACGAATAATAAAATCGAAAACAAGCCTTGGCGATCCTATTTATACAGGATGCAAACAGGTGGGTACTTAGCTTGGTGAGTTGTGACCTACAGGTCCCGTCGACTCCATCACCTTCAGGGTTTACACCGTCCACTTGCAGCCAGCTATTGATCATCGAGCCCCCTCTCCACTGAGGTGGCGTCAAGAACTTCGAATCATCACTGGAGCCACCTGGGGTCATTGACAGACAAGGACCAACACGTAGTGTTTGGAGAGTAGAAAAGGATTCCCTTATCGCAGACATGGCCTTGAAGAACCAGGTGCAGGATGCGAGCGCAGCAGGTATAGGTTGTAGCATTTACTTCACAGAAATAAAAAGATAGCCATTAATATTTCCCATCTGACATGGTATAATCACAGCAACATCAGGTCCAAAGGCCTCCTATTGGTTCACAGCCTCTATGGCAGTTAAGCTATCAGAGTCAATGATCAAACGGTTACAGCTGATCCTCTGTGCTAACAAAATCCCGTTTCTTATTGCATGTATCTCCGAAGAATCAGGTGAGCAGGCTACGATAAAGGCACGAACTCTTCCACCTGCGTACCCGTCGCGTCGCCTCCCCGAGCGAGGCGACCGGGGCGGCCCTCTCTTCCCCCGCCGCCTAGCCCACCTCCCCTCGCTCCCTCCCGCCGCTGTTATCAGCCGGCGCGGCCGAGCACTTGCCCGTGCGGCGCCGTTCTTGGCCGGCGGTAGCGGCCCCTCTTCCTTCTCATGTTGCGGTTCCCGGCTCGGGCGACGTGTTCCGGTGGCGGAGCTCCACGGCAGGCGGCGTTCTGGTACAGATCAGGCGGCTGAGTGGCGGCAGCGCGGCCCCTTGGCGGCGGTGGTGGCTGGCGTCGGGGCTCGGCCGGCGGCGCCCTCCAGGCCCACATCTGCGCTCCTTCGGGCCCAATTTGGGTTGGGGCGGGCCGGCTTGGCCTCCGGCTAGTCTGGCGAACCAGGAGAGAGGGGGGCGGCGGCGATTGCACCGCGTCTGTTGCAGCGTGGCGGCGGGAGCTTAGCAGGCCTGATCTGGGCCTGGCTGGGCAGTTGGCCCGGTGTGCTCCTGCTCTGCGTCCGGTCTGCTACCGCTTGAGCCGGTAGAGATTGTCCCCTCCCACGTGGCTACGGTACTGCCGGCCCCTGTCAACGGTGGTTTTGTTCGGCCTGGCCAGCCTCGCGACGTTTGTTGTGGTGAGACGATGGTGGTGTCCTCATGGCTGTGGTGGCGCATGTTGGTGGGCGGTAGGCAGGGTGGAGCCAACAATTGGTCTTGGGTAGTGTGTGTGAGAGGTAGGGAGAAATCGCTGTCAGGCATGGCCGACTCCGACGCGGTGACGCGTGTGGGTGTCGCCACCCTTCTTGAAGGGCACCGGGTATACCTCTCCCTCACTCCCCTCTACGTACCGACAGAAATCTTAGTACTCGTCCGGGCAGCAGCGTCGTCGTCGCGGTCCTTCTTGAAGGTGCTGCTTGGTACACGGCGATTCGATGGCATTGGAGTGTGGCGGAATTCTTCGGTGGGCGTGGCGGTTGAGGGATGCTACAACTTTCATTGAGCCGGTGTTGCTCATATTTCTTTCTCTTATTTTCTCTTGTTTTCTTTTGGGCATGATTGTGCTGTATACCCCAGCGTAGTATCGTTGGTTGTATCGGTGACGATTGCTTTGCAATACAAAGCGGGGGAACCCTATTTTGAGGCTGCAACAAAATCACCTTTTTCATCTGGAGCAAACACCTCCTGTGGCTCCAAACATGGTATTTGTACAAAACGAAGCATCAACGTTGACCTTTACCGATCCTCTAGCCTGGTTTTTTCACATGTGATCACATTTTCTAATAGGACATTTTGGCAACGATCTGAAAAAATTGGAACATGGAAGTTTTATAGAAAGAGCAGTTCGGTGCTTGTAGTGTTTTGCCTTTAACAATCTGATGGCGCTGCCACCAGATGTACCATGCTGCAACCGCGAATAATTCCACTTTGGACAGTTCACCGACTGCACCTTCAATTCTGCCCAAGACTTCCATTATTACGGATCCTGACCGGTCTTGAGCCACTGCCCAGCCCAAATTTTCTTTGCACGGGAGCAAGTGAATAAGCATTGATGTATATCTTCCATTCCAACTTTGCATATAGGGCACTATGCACTTAGTGGGATGTGTCGTGCTGCTAGAATACCAAAATAAGGGAGAATACCTTTCAAAACTTTACAGATAAAATGCTTAACTTTTCAAGGGCGCCAAGCCAATTTCCAAATCGGATTAATTTGCATACAACCTTGGCCATCCTGTCTCAACCATTTATGCCTGGACTGGCGTTGGAACTCTACGCGGTAAGCTGATTTTACAGAGAAAGTCCCTAATCTAGTTGCACCCCGCACCACAAAATCATCCAACAGCTCCACCTGAGGTGGTATCTGCATTATTCTGCGGACATCAACTGATGAAAAAACCGACGCAATTAGATCATCCCACACTCATTGTCGATGGAAGCCATCGATCATCGGTAGAGATTATATTGGTCGACTATGGTGAGATTTACCTTTTCCTTTTGTTGATCTGGTCATGAAAAGCTTTTTTTCACAGGCGCATCATAGTCAACGGGAACGCCTCCTTTCACTAAATGTGCATCATCGAAAATCCTAAAATAAATCAAGGATAAACTTGAGCACCAGGACCTGTACCTTGGTGGGCTGGGGAAACCACTGTCCACCTAACCATCCAACCACAGGTTGGTTCACGTAATGGAAAAATGTTGCAACAATGGAACAGCAACAGATCAGAGGGAATGGGGGATATGGCCAGGAGGGTGGCGTGGGTTTGACGGTGGTGGTTATATGGGAAAAAACGTGTGCTTTCCCAAAATCAAGCAGCAAATGTGTAGCCGCACCCAAGAAAAATACCAAACCTTGTTCAAAAAATATATACTAAACAAAAAAATATTTTGGATATTAGCATGACAAACATATACGAAATCTCTCCCGTTGCACCATTCGTAGACAAGGTTATAGGCATATACCATAATGCAAAATAAGCTTAATGTCTCACCTTGTTGGAACACACAAACATGCCACGTACATAGCACACACCGAGTGCCCCAACACTTCTCGAAACTAATTCACACAGACACAGACACACACAAACACATGCATGCATGCACGCACAGATTATTTTGTGACCAGGGACTTAACGCGCTTCAGCTACTAATTATCTCCATTGTGCACTGACGCCCTTATTTAGTAGTTCTTTTTTTTTGCGGGTGCCTTATTTAGTAGTTATAGCACACCACTACTTTATGGATACCAAAGGGTCGCCATTACATCATTTGCAGCACAACCTTATGGATAGACCTCGATGACACCCCGAGCTCCAAGTTTCTTGACAATTTTGTAGTCGCTAAACCCTGCTTTCGCAAAGATGGAACTCCATTCATTTTCATCCCGCTGTCGTCCCCTGGTATATACCATCATTGCCACATCCATCAGCAGTTGGGTTTCGAACATCTTTCCCGAAGAAGAGTCAACCACAATGTCTATGATAATCACTTTTCCTCCTGCTTCTCGGCAAGGAATGGCCTTCTTGCATTGGGCTAGGATATTGATGCAGTCCTCATCACTCCAGAAGTGTAGAACAAGCTGACATGGGAAAATAAGTACTCCATGTAAGCAGTGTGTAATAAGCAGTGTGTAATAAGAAGACATAAAATTTACGAACTCGATGTAGTTATGCATCACTAGTAGTAGTTTTCAATTAGATATAAAGGATGCGTCAAAACTCAAAAGAATGTACATACTAGTGATACAAACTCTCAACTTTAATGAGGTATAGAATCATGAGCGCTAAAAAGGTATAACATTGTGGAGACAAACCAGTTTGTACCTTGAGCATTACAGCTTGAGCAGGTGGGATGGAATGGAACATGTCACCGGCGACATAGTTAACGAGACCATCGCTCGGAGCTTTATCAACCACCTTTGGAAGGTCCAACACATTGCACTTTATATGCGGGTAGGCCTTAACGATGGACCTAGCTGTCGTTCCATCACCACCACAACAGTCTGTGAGCGACTGCAATCCACTGAATAGGCCATGACATTCCCGCAATATTATACCAATTCCCATATGGTCATGGGCAGCTAAAGCTTCATTGAACAACTTGTCACACTCTGGGTCGAGGACCGCCATACTCTCCTCGAAGAGTGCCGCACCGTGCACTTCCTCGAATGGTGACGGCACGGGCTGCGCTATATCCTTCTTGAACCAGTCGGCCAGCCCCATGGCCGCCTCCATGTAATGCCGGGAGGTCACGGCGAGCACAAGAGCCGTCTGACTAGCATCACCGTCGATGCGTACACCATCCACGAGGAGGTAGGACAGTGGGACGAGGCTGTAGATCCCGGCCTCGTTTGACGCCAGCACCCCTGTCGTGGACAGCAGCCGCAAGAGGCGGCTGAGGAACGGCGCCTTGGATGGCGGGAGGGAAAGCGCGGTGACCAGGTCCGGCAACGACGCGGCACCACCGAGACGATGGATCGCGGTAGGGATGCCGAGCTGGATGGCGCAACTGAGCGCCATTGGTGTGAGGTAGCTGAGGCTGTGGCGCCAAAGGTCAGCCTGCGCCTGGACCAGCTCAGCATCGGTGGGGATTGTCATGGTCTGTGAAGACTTGGCTGCCATTGCTTTCTGTATGAGATTATGAGGCCGGTGTTGTGTGTGTTGATTACTTACCTAGCTTGGGCGGTTTATATGGCACCCATTTTTGCTACAGCTACAGAAATTAACACTGATTTAATTATTCACTCGTGGAACTCGAGTTGGGCTGTGCTCGTCGACATTTCTTACCCACACTGCTCAAAAGCTGAGCGAGGAGCTGTTTGTTTCAGGCCAGGACTATACGCGTCGACATGCCTCGTTACATGTGGTAGGGCAGAGAGGGGTCCGTACACACTGCTCATGAGCAGAGCGGGTTCTGTTTGTGACGGACACAAGATTCCTTTCCACTATACTGCCAGATAATTAGTTTAATGGACAGCTCAATAATTACTAGCTTTAATGCAATGTGCTCCCTAGGTACACCTGCCCTGTATACTCTGTATGTCTATGGAGTATGGATCGAGATCGAATAATTTGTTGGTGAAAAAAAAGAGATGACGTGAGGGCTTGCATGTATTTGATGTGGAGGTTTGCATGTGGTAGAAAGTGCAATATAAATGAATTGCACATGGTTGATGAAGTGGAGGGTTTGCATGTGCTGAGAATGGGTAAACTAGTTAAACCATCTCTAGCAAATCCCGTAAAAGGGTCATCCAACAAAATAACCGCCGGTCTATGTGATGAGGACGTTTTTTCCGCCTCGAATAGATCCCGCAAAATCGTCCGTCCTCTAAATTTTTTTGCGGAACCTGCATATTCAGGGCCATTTTCGCTATATCTATGAGATTGGGAGCAATTTTTACATGGACCTGAAAATAAAGAAACAGCTGGCGGGAGGAAACTTTCAGCTCCCGCCATGGTCTTTCCTGAACGCGACCTCACCGAAATGCCTCAATGCCGATGACCACCGGACCCTAACTGCCGACCCGTTTAGCTGCCGCCACTGCTTGAGCCACAAGCCGCTGCCGTGAGCTGCGCGGGCTAGCTAGCTAGCTAGCAGCTGATGTCGCCGCCGGCACGAGCTAGCTAGTTGCCGCCACTGCCGCTTGCTCCCGCTAGCCGCCACCGCGGGATTGATGCGGATAGCGTCTTCTTGCTGTGAGCTCTAATGTCGGCCCTTTGTCCATCCTGATAAGATCGTCGCGGTGGAAGCGTCCGAGGCGAACCCAATTGTAATTTAACATGTGTTCTAGTGGGGTTTGTGCAATTTTCTCAAGACCATGAAATATTTTTACGGGATCTATTCTGTCAGAACAAAACCCATACTTGAAAAATGCGAAAAATACGTTTTGTTTTGTAAACCGATTTTTACGGGACGTGATATAGCGGATCTGTTGAAGATGCTCTTAGAAACTTACAAAATAGAGGGTAGTTGAATAGAATTAGCTCTCAAGCATCATATTATGATACTGTATCATATAATAAGTTCTACTCGGCATCCTATGTGGTCGACAGTGAGCTCCTACGTGGTCGACAGTGCGCGTGTTGCCAGCCGCCTGGGCGCCGCGGCCCCTAGCGCACTCCTTCTCCGATCTGCCTCCACCAGCCCGCCGCCGGCTGTTAATCACCGGCTTGTGCTGCCTCCATCTTTGTGCCTCGCTAGGGTTCACCGGCCGTGAGTCGGTTCGAGTAATCATATAGGATATGAAAGGAAACGAGGCGAGTTTTTCTGGGAGGCTGGGAGCGTACAGAATACGAAGCAAACGAGGAAGCCTAGCGATTCAGCTGCAGTCCTTGTATTTTGGGCTTGGGCCTTGGCCGATGCAAGCAAAGTTAATTTTTTTGTTAATTAGCACAAACTATATAGTGAAGTAATGGGCCAAATTAACAAGGTGGTCCATGGACTACGCCACTGCAGCTTCATGTGCCGCTCCAATCTCAGCAAATATTCACAAGATTATACCAGGATTGGCTGCACCAATCTTCACAATGGGGCGAGAAGTGGATCCTTCACCGGTTTGTACCTTCACATTTAGATTTACTTTTCCTATGATGACATGCTAAGACGTTGAGCTGGTAAAAATTAGAAGACATGTGAATATATATGTAGTCGCTTATGCAGCCGCCGCCGCCTCCTCCGAAAAAGCTGGGTTCCTTCGTCTCCCGCCAGCACCGCCGCCGGTCCACCTCATCTCCGATAGCCCTAGGGCCATGGGGGCGCGGTGGATCCTGGCCTTTGCCAGTAGGAGGGCTTCGTTCTTAGATAATTCTTTTGGTTTTGTTAGGGTTTGTATTCTGCTCGGGAAGATGAGACAATGTCGGCTCCTTGAAGATGGAATAAGGTTCTCCCCTCCTAGCCCCCGTTCCGGTGGTTCGTCTAGCATCGTCAGAGGGCGTGTGGAGGGGTGGCTCCAATAGAACACTCACAATTCGGTCGGTGGTTGTGTTTGCGTGTATCTTCAAGTTGGATCATTCCGATCTACGTACCTCTTCATGGACGGCGGTTGCTGTTCTGATGCGCTAGTCCTATGGGGCCTTATGATGATGAATTCCCGATTGTCTGCTACAACAAGTTTTCCCAACTCTAGCTTGGGAGGGGTGATGACGGCGGCACGCTTTTTTATTTCTTGCTAGACTACCACATGTTCTTGTTTCTCTTGCTGCCAGGGATCACTGGCACCATGTTTTTTTGCTGATCTGTTCATCAAAGGTTGTTGGGTGGGGGAGGGTGTGTGGATGTACCCTTCCATTTCTTACAAGATTTTGGATATTTTTCTCCAGACAGCGTGCACGGGGAGGGGGGGAGGGGATCCCTGTTACAGGGTAACCATGAAATATCAAGCACCTCGGATGAAATTTATAATCGAATTTTAAATTCATTTTTCTACCTTCACATAGATATATATTTAACTAGCAGCGCTTAGAAAGCTGCTACCAACGCAGTGGAATGTCCTCTGCACCCATCCTATGTGTTAGGATCACGAGTTCTAACTGGCTGAGGGTTTAATTTTTCACGTTTGTGGATTTACCGATTGTCAAATAGACAGATATGGTAAGCATAATATCTCCTCATGTTGGAGTATACAAACATGGCACGTACATAGATACACACCGAGTGCCTCAACACTTCTCGATACCAACTTTCATGCACATACTTCCTAAAAAAAAATACATACTAGTTTTGTCGCGACCACGCCCCAAACGTTTCATCAAGCTTGGATTGCTTACCACATGTGCGATGTGGTAGCCCTTAAAGTTTTAGCCACCAACTTTTATTACATTGCGTTCTCCATTAGATAATAACGCACCACACGTCTCACTTATTCATTTATTTATTGTACCAGGCCAATTTATACTAGATGGTCACCATCACACCATTTGCAACACGAACTTATGGATAGACCTCGATGACACCTCGAGCTCCAAGCTTCTTGAAAATTTTGTAGTCGCTAAACCCTGCCTTCATAAACATGGCACTCCAGTCATTTTCATCACGTTGTCGTCCCCTGGTACATACCATCATTACCATATCCATCAGCATTTGGGTTTCGAATATCGGTCCTGAAGAAGAGTCAACCACAATGTCCATGATAATAACTTTTCCTCCCACTTCTCGAGAAGGAATGGCCTTCTTGCATTGAGTTAGGATATTGATGCAATCCTCGTCCACTGGTGGAAAAAGGGCCTTTGGTCGCGGTTCGCAACTGCCATTAGTCGCGGTTGCGCAACCGCGACCAAATAGGCGCGACTAAAGGCCCCCCCATTTAGTCGCGGTTGCTTAAGAACCGCGACTAAAGGCCCGTCCACGTGGGCGCCAGGCGGCCGTCGGGGCGGAGGACCTTTAGTCGCGGTTCTTCTGGCCAACCGCGACTAAAGGCCGCCGCAGGTTTAGGGTTTTAGCCCCTCCCCCCCTAAACCTCCCCCCCCCTAAACCTCCCCCCCCTAAACCTGTTTTCTGTTTAATTTGTATTGTTTTATTTCTTTTGTGCTTTATTTTAATTTTGAAGGAGTTTCACATATTTTACGCTACTACATACATGCATATGAATGTACAATTTCAAACAAATTTAAAATTAGAACCAAAAAGAATTCAAGAGGAATATACAATATATATTCAATATCATCGGATGACCATATACAATTTTGAACAAGTTTCCATACATAATTTAATGCATATAAAGTTCTACGTCCTCGTAATGGTGTTCTCCTTTAGGATGGAGGACTTCCCTGCTGAACCATCCAGCTAGTTCCTCTTGAAGTGGTCGGAAGCGAGCTTCTGGACTAAGCATCATCCGGAGGTTATTCCTCTAAGCATTGGTATCACTCGGAACCCGCTCAGAGGTGTATCTCCGGATCATCTCACAGACATAGTATCCACATAGATTGGTCCCCGCTGGCTGAATATCCCCACCATTCTTAGCCTTTGACCTTTTGAATTCTAGCTCTTTTTTGAATTCACCGACCTTTGTATCTACGAACCGTCTCCAAACCCTACGAGGCAAAGAAAATTAAATGAACAAGAGAGTTATTAGTTACTTGATATTAGGAAATGAACGAAATAGGCCGATCGATATAGAGCGCAAATGAATGAAAATAATTACTTCTGCAGCATTCTTCTCATGCCGCTCCAAAGCTTTGGATCCATATTCAGAGAGTCGTGGACGAGACATTCTGAGGTGTCAACTTTAATTACTAGCAGAATCCAGTGGAACCTGCGGACACGATACATGCACAGTACGTCATGCATAACTCATCGATTAGCCGGCCACATACCATGCATGGAGTAAACAAAAGAGAATGTGCTCAAGACAGAAACACTCACCCAAAATGGTAAGGAAATAGAATATCATTTTTGAATTCCTGCTTTGTAAGAAACTGCCACAGGTCTGCCTCCATGTCGGCGGGGTGATGCTCCAACACATATCCATTAACGATGTGTGGGTCAATGAACCCAACATCATGGATGTTCCTTACTCTGCATTCCTTAATCTTCATTCTGCATGTATAATAGCGGACACAACAATATAGTTAGGACATATATATAGTGCAGGCAATATGAACGAGATGGGGTAGAAATAAATCACTTACAGAACGTAGCAACTGATGATAGATTTGTCGAGCTCGCGCAGATTGAAAAGCTGGAACAATTCACTCAGATGAATTTGTACATAGTAATGTTTGAAGTGATGCTCATATCTAACTTCCGCATAAATATATTCTTTGGCGTTTTTATTTTTTATGTAACCCTTGTACCATTTCAGCAGACCTTTCATTTGTGGAGGTAGATCCTCTTCCTGCGCAGGCTCGACGAGAGGCCCATTCTTCACATATGTAATTACTACCTCCTTCACTGGCGCCTCATCAAGGCCTAACAGTTCACGAAGAGTAATACCTAAGTTGGCCGCTTGTTCTCTGGCACTCGTTACAGTCAATCCATGTGCTGCCGCAGCTGCTATGATATCGGGGTCATCCGGACCGGCGGCTTTCACTATAAGCAGGGCAATCGATTGTTTACTTTGTTCCCCGAGCTGGGCAACTCGTTTCCCGCTTTTTTTACTTTCTAATTCCGTTTTCTCGGCCTCCTCCAAGGCTTTGTTCTCCTGGTTCTCCGCCCGCTCTTTCTTCTCCTTCAACATGAGTGCCTGCCTACGAAGTTCACGTGCATAGTCGTCAGGCAGATTCTTCGCGGCTTGGGACGGTGTGCTCAAAAATGACTTAGCCCACTTCTTTTGCTCATCAGAAAATACTGGCTTGGGCTCGGGCTCTCTTTTCTTCTTGCAGTCCGCCTTCCATTTCTCATGATCAGCAGCCGCGGCCGCGGCAGTTTCCTCGGCACTACGTTCCCAAGGCCTTGTGGGGAGAGGCTTCAGTGATGGCTCCGGTACCTTTGTGGTCTTAGGTACATAAGGGTCCGGGTTAATAATCCAGGACTGCTTCTGCTTCTTTGCCGGAGGTGGATTGGGGGGCGGCGTCTGATCACCCGCCGGACGAGGACTGGGGGGCGGCGTCTGATCACCCGCCGGACGTTGTGGACTGGGAGGCGTCGGCTGACGTGACGGAGGTGTAGGTGAACCGCCACCACCACCACCACCACCATCACCGCCACCGCCACCACCACCACCGTAGGGGGTGGACTTGTTGTCCTTGGCGCCTCGCCTGGAAACTTGATAAACTTCTTTTGCCATAGAATGAAATGGCGCTTGACATCTCCAAGTCTTTTCTCCCCTTCAGGTGTAGCAATGTCAATCTCCAGGTCCTCAAACCCTTGGACTATGTCCTCCACCGTGACACGAGCATAACCATCTTGAATGGGGTTGTTGTGGTGGAGTGATCCAGGTAAACATGGTAAAGCACTGCCGATGGCTACCTTCATGGACATGTTCCCGATAGGATAATACAGATGACATTCTTTCATCTCCTTTATATCGTCCACGGGGTAGCGAGGAGGCTCCGGTGCAGTAATTTCGACCACCAGAGGCTCCGGTGCAGTAATTTCGATCGTCGGTGCATCTGCACCAGCCGGTGGGGCCTCCGTGGAAGCCACGCTGCTTCTCCGCTGCTGGCTTCCGAGATCCGCTAGATGATCTTCATGCTGCGCCCGAGCTGCATCTGTTTCGGCTACTAGTACACTCACGGTTTTCTTCATCACATCCATTTCCGATGCCAACCGCGCCACAACATCTACTTCCCGATCCATCTTTCTCTTACAGCTTCTGTAACCGTACGGGTCATCGTTTTGGGGGAACCCTATTTTCCACGGAATGTGCCCCATGCCTCGTACACGTCCTCCGTGTTCAGGATTCCCGAGGGCTTTTGTCAGCGCGTCGTTCTCTCTGTTGAACTTTGCGTCAATAAGGGCTTGGGTGGGTTTAATTATTTTGCCCCGGTAAACACACTCCCCTGTCTCCGGGTTCAGCGTTCCCCCATGCCCGTACCACCAGCTTTTGGCCCTTGGGTCCCATCCCTCCGTACCTGGACGGATTCCTCGCGCCCTCAGCTCGTTCTCCATCTTCTCCCACCTAGGCTCCCAAAGGCGATACCCTCCTGGCCCCATAATATGATTGTACTCCTTCTTAGCCGCATTTTCCTTATTTTTTTTCGATATTTGAATGAACTGCTCCGATTTCTTTTGCTTCACAAATTCTGGCCAATCATGTTTTAGTTTCTCATATTGTCCTTTGAAATCCGGAGTCTTGTTCTGCTTGACAAAGTCATGGGCTAGATTTTGCTTGAATTTCCGGAATGCGTCGGCCATCTTATGAAGAGCGAACTGTTTGACTAGCCTCCTCCTCTCCTTGTTTTCCTCAATCTTGTTACCCTCCTCATCGAATTTGTTGCATTCCGGAGGTAGAACGAAATGTTCCATAAGCTTCTTGAAACAATCTTTTTTTGTTCTCTTATCGACAAAAGTGAAACCAGCAATTCGTGCCTTCTTTGGCTTATTCCACTCCTGGACGGTGATCGAGACGTTGTCTCTAACAACGGCTCCGCATTGGCTGACAAACTTGGTGGCATTCTTGCGGGGCTCCAGCGGCCTGCCGGTTGCACTGTCGACAACCTCGATGGTGCATGTTTCTCCTTGTTTCATCGTCTTGGTTGCGCCACGCTTTGACGACGTACTCAATTGTTTCGACGATCCGGCCGAGGGCTAAAATAAGAAAGAGAGTCGCGCGCGTTAGTTCACACATATTTATTCAAATCAGTTAGTTTGTATCACCAGAGGCTCAATGTATATATATACCTCGGCGCCGGAGGTGGTTGCTACTTCCATTTGAAGATCGTCGTTTATCGACGTTTGTTCGGCATCATCTTGCTGATGGTGCCCTTCATCTTCACCGTCAAGGTTAAGATAAGAAGAGATATCATCTTCTTCTTGTCCGGTCGGCACATATAGAATATCGCCATTTATGATGCCGAACATATGTGCTTCACCGTCCGGATCATAGTTGTCCATAATCGGGTCAGCTCTATCGTCCGCCATTATGTCAGTCCTGAAAACATGTAGTAAAAACAAATTAATTAAGTGAAGAAGGGGGGCGGTGGCGGTGGCGGTGGCGAAAGGGCGGTGGCAAAAGGAGGGGGCGAGGAAGGGGTGTGAGAGGGTGTCGCGGTAGAGCGCGAGACGGGGCGGCAGACGACGGCGTCACGGAGAGGGAGGCGAGGACAACACACATGTATAACCCTCGCCGCCCCCTCTCGATCCCAAAAAAAAACACCGCGGAGTTTTACTTTTTTTGTTGTTAATTATCAAGTTTTATATACGTTTTTTTGTTAATTATCAAATTTTACGTTTTTTTGTTAATTATCAAGTTTTAAGTTATTTTACCGTTTTTGTTAAACTAATTAACTAGTTAAAATTAAAAAGAACAAAAAAAGAAAAAAAAGAAAAAATTCCGGTGGCCCGCGGCGCCCCTCTCTCTCTCCACGATCTCGCTCTCTGTCTGAGAGAGGCGCGCGCGTGCGCGCGCGGCAGTACCGAGGCCGGCCGGCGGCGTTGAGGGCGGGCGAGCGAGGCGGCGCGCGCGCGGTGGGCAAGGGAGGCCGGTGATAGCGGCCGGCGGTGCCGTACGTGGGCGAGAGGGGGCGGCGCGAGAGGACGATGACAGCGCGGCGGGCGACGGCGGGCGGCGTCGAGGGCGAGGGCGACGGCGGGCGGCGTCGAGGGCGAGGGCGACGGCGGCAGGCCTTCGGCGCGGCAGAGAATCGGAGAAGACGAGAAATGGAGGCGACGGTTCGGGCCCTTGTATTTATAGCCCCCCCCCTTTAGTCGCGGTTGGGGAGGCGACCCGCGACTAAAGGGTAACCTTTAGTCGCGGTTGGCCAGACCAACCGCGACTAAAGGGTTTTTTGGCGGGTTTTTGCGTTCCCGCGCGCAACGACCTTTAGTCGCGGTTGGCCAGGCCAACCGCGACTAAAGGTATTTTTCAAAATACTTTTTCTTTTTCAAAATCTTAAAAATACATATAATATATCAAAAAATTCAAAAAAATAAAACTAATTCAATTCAATATGTTAAAAACACAAATATTATATCAAAAAATTCAGAAAAATAAAACTAATTCAATTCAAAATTCTAAAAATACAAATAATATATCAAAAAATTAAGAAAAATAAAACTAATTCAATTCAAAATGTTAAAAATACAAATAATATATCAAAAAATTCAGAAAAATAAAACTAATTCAATTCAAAATCTTAAAAATACAAATAATATATCAGAAAATTAAGAAAAATAAAACTAATTCAATTCAATATGTTAAAAATACAAATAATATATTAAAAAATTCAGAAAAATAGAACTAATTCAATTCAATATGTTAAAAACACAAATATTATATCATGGGAACTTCCACGAGGCCGGCCGTCGGCTATGGTGGTACGGCCGGACTCTGCAGAGCGTCATGGACTACATCACGGCCGGCGATATCCCCCGCCTGCGCTACCCTCAGTTCGAGCCATGAGCGCCGCCCGACGACAGCGACGACAGCAGCGACGACGACGGCGGCAACTTAGAAGGCGACGACTACCAGTACAACGGTGGCGGCTATGAAGACTAGGAGTATGCATATTATACGCCTAGGCAGGAGTATGACTAAATCACTCCAAATTTCATGTATCATCAGTGGTATCTCGAATCATTCGAAAATGGACACCAAACACATCACGGGTAATATAATTCACATGATCCATTCAACAAAGTTTGGTACAATAAATTATTACACATCATTTCTTCCCTTGTGTCCCTGCTTGCTTACGATTGTGCCGTATCCATGGAGCATCCTCATCATTTAACTTAATGCTTGGGTCGGTGTTCACTTTGAAGGGCGGAATTTCAGCAAACATATTATAATCTTCTGACATGTCTGTCTTGTCCTCCACTCCCACGATGTTTCTTTTCCCTGAAAGAACAATGTGGCACTTTGGATCATCGCATGATGTACTGATCGTTTTCTTATCTTTCCGTTTCCTCGGTTTGCTTCTCATGTCCTTCACATAGAAAACCTGAGCGACATCTTTCGCTAGGACGAATGGTTCGCCAAGGTAACCAAGATTGTTGAAATCCACCATTGTCATTCCGTATTGCTGGTCCACCTTTACCCCACCTCCTGTTAGCTTGAACCATTTGCACCGGAACAAAGGGACCTTAAAGGAGGGTCCATAGTCAAGTTCCCATATCTCCTCTATGTAACCATAATATGTGACCTTTTGCCCATTCTCGGTTGCTGCATCAAAGCGGACACCACTGTTTTGGTTGGTGCTCTTTTTATCTTGGGCGATCGTGTAAAATGTATTCCCATTTATCTCGTACCCTTGAAAAGTTGTTATAGTCGAAGATGGTGTCTTGGCCAACATGTACAGCTGATCTACAACATCATTGTCATTCATTAAATGTTTTCTCAACCAACTGCCGAAAGTCTCCATGTGGGCCTTCCTAATCCAGGATTCAGGCTTCCCCGGGTTGTCCGAGCGTAAAATATTCTTGTGTTTCTCAAAGTACGGAGCCACCAAGCTGGAATTGGTCAGTACAGTGTGGTGTGCTTCAGTCAGAGAATGGCCGTCCATACATATCGTTGATTTCCTTCCGATCGTGCCTTTTCCACTTAGTCTCCCCTCGTGCCGCGATCGAGGAAGACCAATCGGCTTAAGGTCAGGAACAAAGTCAACACAAAACTCAATTACCTCCTCATTTCCATAGCCCTTGGCGATGCTTCCTTCTGGCCTAGCACGGTTACGAACATATTTCTTTAATACTCCCATGAACCTCTCGAAGGGGAACATATTGTGTAGAAATACAGGACTGAGAATGAAAATCTCTTCGACTAGGTGAACCAGGAGGTGCGTCATAATATTGAAGAAGGATGGCGGGAACACCAACTCGAAACTGACAAGACATTGGATCACATCGTTCTGTAACCGTGGTAGAACTTCTGGATTGATTACCTTCTGAGAGATTGCATTGAGGAATGCACATAGCTTCACAATGGCTACTCGAACATTTTCTGGCAGGAGCCCCCTCAAAGCAATCGGAAGCAATTGCGTCATAATCACGTGGCAGTCGTGAGACTTCAGGTTTTGGAACTTTTTCTCCGCCATGTTTATTATTCCCTTTATATTGGACGAGAATCCAGACGGGACCTTCATACTGCTCAGGCATTCAAAAAAGATGACCTTCTCTTCTTTGGTCAGAGCGTAGCTGGCACGACCTTGAAACCATTCCGGATGCCGGTCATCAGGGTCTTTCAAACGTTGCTGGTCCTGCCGTGCTTCCTTTGTATCATTTGTCTTCCCATACACGCCCAAGAAGCTTAGGAGGTTCACGCAAATATTCTTCGTAACGTGCATCACGTCGATTGCAGAGCGGACTTCTAGGACTTTCCAATATTCTAGCTCCCAGATTATAGATTTCTTCTTCCACATGGCTGCGTGCCCGTCAGCTCCCTTCGGAACTGATTGTCCGCCAGGACCCTTTCCAAAGATGACTTTCAAATCCTTGACCATATCAAATACCTCAGCACCAGTGCGTTCCGCAGGCTTCGGCCGGTGATCTGCCTTGCCGTTGTAATGCTTGCCTTTCTTTCTTACTGGATGAATTTTCGGAAGAAATCGACGATGCCCAAGCTACACGTTCTTCTTACAATTTGGCAAATGTACACTTTCAGTCTCATGTAAGCAGTGCGTGCATGCATTGTATCCTTTATTTGACAGTCCCGAAAGGTTACTAAGAGCAGGCCAATCGTTGATGGTTACAAAAAGCAACGCTCGTAGGTCAAATTCCTCTTCTTTGTGCTCATCCCACACACGGACACCAGGTCTGCCCCACAGCTGTAAAAGTTCATCAACTAATGGCCTTAGGTACACATCGATGTCGTTGCCGGGTTGCTTCGGACCTTGGATGAGCACTGGCATCATAATGAACTTCCGCTTCATGCACAACCAAGGAGGAAGGTTGTAGATGCATAGAGTCACGGGCCAGGTGCTATGGCTGGAGCTCTGCTCGCCAAAAGGATTCATGCCATCTGTACTTAGACCAAATCTTATGTTCCTTGCGTCAGCTGCAAAATCTTTGAACTCTCTGTCGATCTTTCTCCATTGTGTTCCATCTGCGGTGTGTCTCAACTCCCCGTCCGACTTACGGTCCTCTTTGTGCCATCGCAACAACTTGGCATGCTCTTTGTTCCTGAACAGATGTTTCAACCGTGGTATTATAGGAGCATACCACATCACCTTGGCGGGAACCCTCTTCCTGGGTTTCTCGCCCTCAACATCGTCACCAGGGTCATCGCCTCTGATCTTATAACGCAATGCAGTGCATACCGGGCATTCATTCAAATTCTCGTATTCACCGCGGTAGAGGATGCAGTCGTTGATGCATGCATGTATCTTCAGAACCTCTAAACCTAGAGGGCAGACAACCTTTTTTGCTTCGTACGTACTGGTGGGCAACTCGTTATTCTTTGGAAACATATTCTTCAACATTTTCAGCAAGTTTTCAAATGCCGAGTCAGCTACACCTGCCTGTGCCTTCCATTTCAGCAAATCCAGTGTGCAGCCCAGCTTTTTCAGACCATCATCGCATCCGGGGTACAACGACTTTCTGTGATCCTCTAACATGCGATCCAAATTCTCCCTCTCCTTTTCAGTTTCGCAGCGTCTCCGTGCATCAGCAATGGTCCGACCAAGATCATCAACGGTCTCATCACGTGCCTCTTCTTCACCTTCACCTTCCCCTTCACCTTCCCCTTCACCTTCAGCATCCTCCATGAAAGTATCACCGAAATGAGCAAGATAGCTTTCATCGATGAAATCATCCCCTTCTTCATCTTCTTCCATTATAACCCCTCTTTCTCCATGCTTGGTCCAACAATTATAGCTTGGCATGAAACCGTGCCGAAGCAGGTGCAGGTGAACTTCTCTTGAGGAAGAGTAACCCTTCTGATTCTTACAGTCAACACATGGACAGATAACAAAACCCTTCTGCTTGTTCGCATTAGCCACTACGAGGAAATCTTTCAAACCCGTAGTGAACTCGCGGGAGAGTCGGTTACCGTACATCCATTGCCGATTCATCTGCATTATTATAATATAAAATATATAATTAACCATCATGCATTTGTTAAACTAACTAGCTATAAACAATAGAAATTAAACAATGAACAACACACATGCATATTTTATCAATGACACACATGCATGAAAGGTTCAAGTTGCTAACCGCGATCGAGGAGGAAAAAATAAATGAGGAACCTCAAGTGTGGCTCCAACACTTCATATCATGTTTGTTTCACGCTCTTGGGGCATTTCATCAAACACCTTGTGTGCATAAGAGGAACCAAAAGCAAACCTACACCCCCTTGTGAAGCTTGTGAAGAGAAGTGGCACCAAATGGCTAAGTGAGTGTGCTGAACTGGTATATATAGGGGAGGAGCTTTAGTCGCGGTTGGCCTGGCCAACCGCGACTAAAGGCCTTTGGGCACCTTTAGTCGCGGTTGGCCTGGCCAACCGCGACTAAAGCCCCTCACGTGCACCAGCTGGCCACCGAGCGCCCTGGGCCCAGGCCTTTGGTCGCGGTTCGTCTGCCGAACCGCGACTAAAGACTTCATTAGTCGCGGTTCCTACAGTTTCGCGACTAATGAGGCTGGACGGAAGCCTCTTTTTCTACCAGTGGTCGCTCCAGAAGTGTAGAACAAGCTGGCATGCACAAATATCTTTACAGTCAAGCAATGTATTTTCAAGGACAAACAGTGTATGAACTCTGTGCAATTATGCATAAGCATTTGTAGTTAGTTTCAGTTAAATAATAATGAGACCTACAAAAATGTGCCTACTAGTGACGCAAGTTCGCAATATCTATGCGGTACAGAATGCAGGCAAAAGAAAATGAAACATGGTAGAGAGATACCAGTTTGTACCTTGAGCATTACAGCTTGAGCAGGTGGGATGGAATGGAACATATCACCAGCGATATAGTTAACGAGGCCATCGCTTGGAGATTTATTGATCACCCTTGGAAGGTCCAACACGTTGCACTTTATGTGAGGGAAGGCCTTAACAATGGCCCTAGCTGTCGTTCCATCACCACCACAACAGTCGGTGAGCGACTGCAAGCCATTGAATAAGCCATGGCATTCCCGCAATATTGTGCCGATTCCCATATGGTCATGGGCAGCTAAAGCTTCATTGAATAACTTGTCACTCTCAGGGTCGAGGACGGCCATACTCTCCTCGAAGAGTGTCACGCCATGCACGTCCTCGAACGGTGACGGCACGGGTTGAGCGATATCCTTTTTGAACCAGTCGGCCAACCCCATAGCCGCCTCCATGGATACCGTGAGGTCAAGCAGAGCACAAGAGCTGCCTGGCTAGCATCTCCATCAACGAGTATACCATCCACGAGAAGGTAGGACATCGGGACGAGGCTGTAGATCCCAGCCTCGTTTGATGCCAGCACCCCCGTCGTGGACAGCAGCCGCAAGAGGCGGCTGAGGAACGACGCCTTTGATGGCGGGAGGGACAGCGCGGTGACTAGGTCAGCCAACGACGCGGCACCGCCGAGGCGGTGGATCGCGGTAGGGATGCCGAGCTGGATGGCGCACCTGAGCGCCATTGGTGTGAGGTAGCCGAGGCAGTGGCGCCAAAGGTCAGCTTGCGCCTGGATTAGCTCGGCGTCGGTGGGGATTGTCATCGTCGGGGAAGACTTGTCAGCCATTGCTTTCTCTATCTCTTGCTATGAAGCTGGTGTTCTGTTTGTGTGTTGATTACTTACCCAACTAGGAGGGTTTATATAGCATCCATTTTTGCTATTGCTACAACAACTAACAATGATTCAATCATTCACTCGTGGAACTCGAGGTGGATTGTGCTCCTCAACATTTCTTACCCACACTGCTCAAAAGCTGAGCGAGGAGCAGTTTGTTGCAGGACAGGGCTATGCGCGTCCACATGGCTTGTTACGCACACTGCTCAAGAGCAGAGCGGGGTCTGTTTGTGACGGACACAAGATACAGTACCGAGATTCCTTTCCAAAATACTGCCGGATACTAAGTAGTGTCATGGACAGCTCATTAGTTACTAGCTTTAATGCAATGTGCTCCCCCTTTTTTGCGGGAAGAAAGGATGTTTTATTCCACAACGAGAGGGTTACAATCACGAGACACCAATTCCTCACGCCACGGAGGAATCGAGTTCAACCATACCGCAGTACAAGCTTCAGTGCGGCTATAGTGTGTCAATTGATGTGCTATCCTATTTTGATGGACGGGTCTGTTTGTTGACGGACGGATGATACCACCAAGATTCCTTTGCACTATACTGCCAGGTAATTACTTAACGGACAGCTCATTAATTACTAGCTTTAATGCAATATGCTCTGTCTATGGAGTACTGATCGAGATGGAATAATTTGTTGGTGAAAATAAAATTAGAAAAAAAGATAACGGAGAGGGCTTGCATATATTTGACGTGGAGGTTTGCGTGTGGTAGAAAGTGGAATGTAAATGATTGCATATGGTTGATGAAGCGGCGGGTTTGCATGTGCTCAAAATGGATCAACTACTTGGAAACTTACAAAATGTAGGATATAGGATAGGATTAGCTCTCAAATATCGCAACGCGTTTATAGATTTTTCGTTATGAATCCAAGCCGCACTGCGCTTCTGTCTGTTGAGTGGAGGCCAATCGACCTACCTACTAGCAAGTAATGCACGAAAAGGAGACATCACACAGCGCGCGCCATAAACCGAACAGCCTCGACGATCTGCAAATAGCAACAGAGGGCAGAATTACTGCAACAAAGGTGGGGTTCCAAGGTCTCTTATCTACCAGTTGTTTTATTAGCTAGCACATGCATTGGTCGGATAAACAACGACGAGCTCATTGCCGCGTGATGCACGCGCGTCTTTTTATACGACGCGCGCAAGAAGATTTTCATTCACTGCTACGGATCAAGTTTTACGGTTGGTCAAATATGCCTTGTAACTTGTAAGTGTCCTCTCTCTTCTTTTTTTTCGTAATCATTCATTATTCAGCATCCTCGTTCAGGTATCTATTATATACTAAAAGGAAAATACGTGTCAAAATTAGAGAAACAGCTAGAAAATCCCACGTTAATCAGAAACATCTGACCGTTAATTTGGTGGACCCTTCATTAATCGGTAAAGTACGATCATTAGATACTTACAACTAAAAGCGGACCCACAACAGCTATGATCTAAAACCTTCGTGACTTGGACTCTTGATTGTTCAGCAGATATCCCTAAAAGAAAGGATTTTTTTAGGGGAAATATTGCGGCATTTATTTAATCAAACGCATTCGAAATGTCATCCGAGATTACATCGAGCACACACTCCAGGGTGACCCCCAACCAAACATTGCAAAGTTCATCTCCTACCCCTATTTTTGCTAATTTATGAGCGGCAACATTTGCAGTACGACGAACCCAAGTGACTTTGGAGCTAACAAATGAAGAAAGCAACGTCTTGAGCTCTTGAATCAGTGGGCCAGCAGTTGACATCTCCTTGTGCTGACAATTTAGCATCTTAACTACTCTTTGTGAATCCAGCTCCACATGTATCTGCTGCGCCAACACAAGGCCTCTCTTGCATGCATGAATCTCTAGCATTTCTGGGTCGGTCATGCCTCGAAACAAATGGCACAACCCTGCACGAACGGCCCCTTGCTCATCCCTTATCACAGCACCAGCCCCTCCCTTTCTCCCTGACCTAGAAACAGCCCCGTCCGAGTTGAGCTTAAGCCACCCCTCATCTGGAGGCTTCCACTTCTGCTTGATTTGTTGCTCTCTCGGAGGCTTGTTGTCGTCATGGACAGCTCTCCATTCAGCCATGTGAGTGACCACGAGTTCTATAATTTCATGTGGCGGGGCTATGCTCTTTCCTTCCCTCGTTTCATTCCGTGCTAACCAGAGCTCGTACGTAGCCTGAAGCATTAATCCACGCTTGTCATTAGACGACCCGGCGAACCATCCCAGAAGCCAGCGAGCCAACGCACTCTGGGAGTCGATCGGACACGGTGGTTTGGCCACCAAAACTCCCTTTTCTGAGTACAACAGCTGCCAGAACAATGTGGAGTGCGGACAGGACCAGAACCGGTGAAGCACCGTTTCTTCCCTCCCACACGCCGCGCAAAAAATCCCAGGCTTGATTCTCCTTCGGTGCAATTCAGCTCCCACCGCCAGTCCATTTGGAATCATCCTCCACATGTGAATTTTGGCCTTTGGAGGCGCATTGGTGTCCCATAATGCCAAGTATCCTTTATGCTTTTCAACAGAACTCGAGGGCTCCGGCCGTCCGGTCCTCGCATTATCCAATGCCCTCCGCAAATGATACCCAGATTTCACCTAATAGACACCATTTTGCGTGAAGTTCCAAGCAAGATAGTCCTCACAGCTCGGACCCCCAATCGCTATTTGCTGTATATCCTTTGCGTCATCCTCCGAGAACATCAACTGAACTCTCTCCATATCCCAACTACACCCATCTGGAGTTAGCAAATGAGCTACCTTGATTGTGCCATTAACAAACACTTGTCCAAAGGGTTTCATGCTGCCTGCACGTGGGATCCAATTATCGTGGTGTATGTTTACCCCAGTACCATCCCCAATGTGCCATATGAGCCCCTCCCTTAGCAGGTCCCTCCCCCACAGAATGCTACGGAAAGTGAACGATGCCGACCCCGGGGCTGTAGCAGACATGATGGAGTCTGCACTGTAGTAGCGAGCCTTGAGCACACGTGCACACAACGAGTTAGGCTGCTCAATAAGTCTCCATGCTTGTTTCGCTAGCGGCGCTTGATTGAATGCCTCTGGATCTCGGAAGCCCATTCCTCCTTCCCTCTTCGAAGCACACATTTTCTGCCAGGAAATCCAATGTACCTTGCGTTCACCATGTGTTGCCGCCCACCAGAATTTAGAGGAAATTGATGTCAGGTTCCGGCATATTTTCTTCGTGAGCTGGAAACAACTCATGGTGAATGTTGGTACAGCTTGCAACCCTGATTTGATCAATACTTCCCTTGCTGCCTTTGACAAGCCCTGCCCCTTCACTCCATTCACTTTGCCCTTTGCACTTTCAGTCACATATTTGAAGGTTCCGTCTTTTGATCTCCCAATCAGTGTTGGGAGTCCAAGATACTTCTCACTTAACGCTTCCGACTGGACTCCCAAGGTGTCCTTCAACTCCTGCTTGTCCTCCTCTTGCTGCCCTTTTCCAAATAAGATCGACGACTTCTCTAAGTTGACACGCTGGCCCGAAGCCTCCTCATATTGCCTCAAGATTTCTTTCAGCTTTTGCATGTTACTCTGTGTCCCCTCTAAGAAGACTATGCTGTCATCCGCGAAAAGAAGATGTGTAACATGGGGGCCAGTGCTCCCGAAAGTCACACCCTTAACCTCCCTCTCCCGTTGAGCATGTTTGAGTAACGCAGAGAAACCTTCAACACAAAATAGAAACAGATAAGGGGAGAGAGGGTCGCCCTATCTGAGCCCTCTGGATGGAGAGAAGCCACGTGATAAACCTCCATTAAGCTTGACAGAGAAAGTCGCCGACTTCACGCATCTCATAATCATCAAGATCCAGTCATTTGCAAAACCAATCCGTTCCATCATTTGTTGCAAAAAATCCCACTCTACACGGTCATATGCCTTCATCATGTCCAGCTTCACCGCACACAAAGGTTTCTTCCTCTTCCTCTTTCTGATCGCATGAACACATTCATATGCAACAACTACATTGTCCGTGATCAACCGTCCCGGCACGAATGCACTCTGCTCTTCTGAGATAAGAACCGGTAGTATGCCTTTTAGCCTATTTGCTAGCACCTTCGTTGCAATCTTATAGAGAACATTGCATAGACTAATCGGACGAAACTGAGATAGTAGCTCCGGTGAGTTACACTTTGGAATCATAACAATGATCGTTGCATTAAAGGCATCCGGCGCAGCCACACCATGTAGAAAATCCTTCACCGCCGTACACACGTCAGCACGAACAAGCGACCAGTGTCGCTGGTAAAAGAGCGCCGGCAGTCCATCTGGCCCCGGGGCCTTCGTCGGCCCCATCTAGAACAACGCTGTTTCAATCTCTTCATCCGTAATAGGAGATAGCAACTTCTCATTCATCGCCTCTGTAACCAAACAGTCAATATGCTGCAAAATTATGTTGGCATCCCGTGAGCCATCCGATGTGAACAAATTCTCGTAGAAGGCCGCGGCCATGTCACGCATATCATCATCAATCTTGCACATGGTTCCATCCGCACGCCGTAGTGCCTTGACCGTGTTTTTTCGCTTCCAATGCGAGGCACGTTGCTGGAAATATTGTGTGTTTTTATCTCCTGCCCGTAACCAGTCCACCCTTGAACGTTGTCGGTACATTACCTCCTCCCGGGCATAGATTTCTCGGAGCTGCTCTTCAATATGTCGGCCTTCCAGTGAAGACCCCGTGACGAGAGCTCTCTCCTTTGCTTCCAACAACTGCGCCTTAAGCATTTTTATTTGTCTCCTGATGGAACCAAAAACCTCCCGCGCCCAACGTTGCATGGAGCCAGTCATCATAGCGAACTTACCCCATGCAGCAGATAACCCTTCATCTCCCGTTCCCGCCGCCATCCAAGCCTGCTCAATCATTGTTTCATATTGCTCATGCCTAATCCAGGCCTCCTCAAACCGAAACGGCCTCACACTCCCATTGCACCGCCTTGGAGCCGTCTCCTGCGCACGCACAAGGATGGCCTGATGGCCCGATTCCTCCGTTAAGATGTGCTCGACCTCCGTCTCCGGGAATAACTGTGAGAACCCTTCATTGCATGTGGCCCGGTCGAGCCTTACCTGGATATTCTCATCACCATCACGCTTATTATCTCACGTGTACCGGTAGCCAGAGAAGCCCAAATCTGCCAGCCCGCAATCGGCAAGACAGTCACGAAAATCTTCCATGTGCAAGAAGCCTCTCTGGTTACCACCGATCTGATCTGTCTGGAATAGGGCCTCATTGAAATCACCTAGGCACAATCATGGAAGATTATCCTGTCCTCTCAAATATCGTATTGCATCCCACGATTTCTTCCGTAATTCCGTTCGGGGTTCTCCGTAGAATCCAGTGATTCTACAGACTTGCCCCTCACATGATACCTCCGCGTCTATGAAATATTGGCTCCATGGCCTCACATTAACATGAATATGATCTCTCCACCACAGTGCCAATCCACCACTTCGGCCCACACAATCTACTGCAACACCATTGGTGAAACCCAAGCTCCACTTGAGCCTTTCCATCGCCCTCGCCTTCTTCTTAGTCTCACTCAAAAAAACCACCGCTGGGTTGTAGGACCGTATCAGGTCTCGTAGTTCGCCCGCTGTCGAGTCCAACCCCAGTCCTCGACAGTTCCAGGCCAATATATTCATTGCTCCCGGCGGCCCTGGCTCGCAGGGTCCGCCGATGTATCGTCATGAGTCAAGATGCGTTCAAACACTGTAGACGTCTTGCGCCTCGTGTCGCGAATGAAAACATCACCTGTCATATTCCTGCCCTGGCCATCCTTGGCAAGCCACACCTGTTTCGGATTGTCCAGAAGATAAAATGTTTCTTTTAATTATGCTTACGTGACAACAAAAGAGCCTCCTCCAGTGCTTATTAAGAAAAGAAAAAAGCAGCTTCCCATAGAAAAAATTAAACAAAAGCAACGCAAAGTGCACGCTCAATATGGCATGTCGCCCCTCAAAAAGAAAATATGGCATGTCGTGGGCGTTGTAGGTGGTCAACTTCCATAAAAAAAATGTCGTTAGCTACCGCCGTATGCTCACGGGAGCTTAAGCACCCACGGCTGAATACAGAAAAATTAAAATCACCTATAGCTGTGGGTACTATTCATCAATTAAACTGCTAGCATGTGTGCTTGCGTGATAGCTTTGCATGTACGCACGTGCAGCTTCTGGCTTCTGGGTGAATCGATCTAGCGATCTAAAAATCAACAGTACGAGTCACGATGATCTAGGATGGTGAGTAACGACAGGGAGTCGGTCAACCACAAGTCTGGCAATGGCAGCTCCAAGGCAAACAAGAACGACGACATGGTGACGAAGGACGGCAAATCAGCTTGATGAAGGAATGGACGGCACAAACGTAATATCGCATCGCAACATCCACATTCAATACCTGATGGTGGCTGATGCCAACTATGGCGTGTGGGCAGTGAAGATAAAGATTATTGTCCAAATAATTTGGGTGTGGCAACAATCACGGATGACGACATCGACGAGAGGTGCGACGAAGTTGCCATGGCCTCCATTCATACACATATCTTAATAAATGTCAAACGTATATTATTATTGAAATATTTAACATTGCCAAAATCAAACAATCTTTTGTTGACTTTGATAATACTACTATTTCTTGTAACATTGTAAGCCAAAGCTAGAAAATTTGCTTACCTATTTTAGAGGTTGGTCTTGAACGCTTAAAAAAATAAAAACATCAAATAAAAATATTACAAGGACAAGAATTTGATAACCACCGTACAATTTCACCAAAAACTACTAACATTTCCTGAAATATTCGTACACGCATGTACAACTTCAGAGTAAGGACATGAACAGTTTTTTCCAAATACGCAAGCTCATAAAACAATCTAAAATACAGGAGTAATTACGAGAAAATAAGTATAATTTCAAGGAGATGTACTTTGTTCACAACCATATTATATTGAGATCAAGAGAAATGGATTATTGATTTCGGATGGCTAATATGACAAATATCACATCCTAACTCATGATTTTTGTATCGGGCATAGATATATGTTACACTTTCTTATTTCTTGCCGACCAAGCAACGCCGATTGCTAAGTTGGCAGTAAGAACCATACATACGATCATTCCAATTCATGTAATTACAGATAGACGAGAAGATTATAATCAGAGAGCGACGAATGTCATTGACAGATAATTCTCCCTCCCTATTAATTATTACACTCTTCTATTCTTTAGAACATGTAGGTTTAGTCATACAAATGAATAAAGTTTCGAAAGAGAGAACGATATTTAGAGGTTAATCTGATGGAACAAATTTTCATTTTAACAATATGGAATGGGGTGGAGCCAGCTCATTAGCATTGTTTTCACGTGAACCGAATAAGCTGTCCTTTGGCTTTAGGATTTTCTAGGAATTTTGTAGGATAGGATTCATGCAAAACAAATTCCTCTAAAACCCTTTGGTTTGCAAGAGTGGATTCCTATTACTACATAGGATTAACTCCTATCCTTCGCATTCCAAACTAAAAAAATACATTAGCTCCGACCTAATAAAAAAACTCCTATCCTGTAAACCAAATGACATATATTTTCCTATAGTATTCGTGATAGACGACATGCCATCTTTATTTCCACAGGAATTGAAACCGCATGATTCCACCATAGTGTTGTTTGGTTGCACCAGAAGGAAAATGCAGGAAATTTCTTAAGAGTTCAGGAGAATAGTATAGTTGCACGTGTTACATTAAAAAAATACTTTGCACCTAACCTTATAAAAAACTATGGCTCATGGATTCATATGATTTTCCTATCATATAAGCCATTTGATCATGGTTGGACCTAATTGTAACGACTGAGATGAGCAATCTTTCCTAGCCATGATATGATAAAATTATCATTTGTCACGTATATACATATAAGGTACAAGATTCTATCCAAGAAGACCATGTAGTCACATGGATGAGATCGACATCATGCCTACATCAATCATAAGTACATGCATCCACGTAATGCATTAAAAATGGATACTCATTTAGGTGTCCATATGAATTCAAGTACGATCTACCAATAACTACATACAAAGGTGACCGCACGATATTCGATTGAAGAGTGGGGTAGAACAGGGAGATAATTACTGAAAATGCATATAATAAATGACAATGTTATACAAACTTTATATTCAAACTCCTATAACTTTGACTATATATCCATGTGTAAATATACTACTGAAACCGTTGAAAAAAATAATATTACTAAATTTGTGTTGAACCTATTTTCTTTATTAATTATCTTAAATTTCTAGAATTATATTCATATGAATTAATTGCCAACTTCTGCTTAGGGGAGACTATTTTCATGTATAACAAATTAGAGGTAATTAAAATGCAATTTCTAACCGTTATGTTTGTCCCGTCTGTTAATGGATATATTTTGTTATTCATTTTATCAAGGAAGTTCCTATTTATATCAATTCAAAAGTCCACACCATTACTCTATTGGGACCTCATAATTATTTGGATCAAAACATATAGGCTTTCATCAATGAGGATGTAGTACTGACAACCAATAATCGGATGTTAAAGCCGTGTACTGATCTAACATCAAATAAGAAACTTGCTGTAAAAAAATTACATATGATACTATATATAGTAATAAAAAACATGTGATGAATTTTAAACCTAGGTATTAATCTAATATCATGTGATTCACCCACAAATTCAATGTCATTAAAGATGTCATGTGTACATGTGATATTTTGTTTCTCATAATATTTGCGGTTGTTATAGGACCATACAAATTCGTATATCAAATAATATGAATAACCATGACACAATAAATTTGTTTCTCTAATATAATATTAGTTCTTAGACATATTCGAATAATTAAAGACGATGCCCTCGCATTTGCGAAGGCCACCTTACTAGTTTACATAATAACATGAACAATAATCTACATCTTCTCAGCAAGGATCACAGCTGAATAACAAATACCCAACCCCCGCACTCGTGCGGCGATGCTGTGCCGCGCACTGGGGCGTCCCCCGCGACCCTCCTCCTGTTGGGGAACGTAGCAGAAATTCAAAAATTTCCTACGTGTCACCAAGATCTATCTATGGAGAAACCAGCAACGAGGGGAAGGAGAGTGCATCTACATACCCTTGTAGATTGCTAAGCGGAAGCGTTCAAGTGAACGGGGTTGATGTAGTCGTACTCGCCGTGATCCAAATCACCGATGACCAAGTGCCGAACGGACGGCACCTCCGCGTTCAACACACGTACAGCCCGGTGACGTCTCCCATGCCTTGATCCAGCAAGGAGAGAGGGAGAGGTTGAGGAAGACTCCATCCAGCAGCAACACGACGGCGTGGTGGT
Organism: Aegilops umbellulata; assembly: GCA_032464435.1. NCBI lineage: Eukaryota > Viridiplantae > Streptophyta > Magnoliopsida > Poales > Poaceae > Aegilops > Aegilops umbellulata. The sequence goes on along the minus strand of CP136060.1, from coordinate 640,749,601 downwards.
GGTGGAGGAGCGTGGCAATCCTACAGGGCTTCGCCAAGCACCGCGAGATACGAGGAGAAAGAGAGGTAGGGATGCGCCAACAAGAGAATAAACTTGTGTCTCGGGCTGCTCCTTTGCCTCCACTATATATAGGGGAGTGTTGGAAATATGCCCTAGAGGCAATAATAAATAAGTTATTATTATATTTCCTTGTTCACGATAGTCGTTTATTATCCATGCTATAATTGTATTGATAGGAAACTCAGATACATGTGTGGATACATAGACAACACCATGTCCCTAGTAAGCCTCTAGTTGACTAGCTCGTTGATCAATAGATGGTTACGGTTTCCTAACCATGGACATTGGATGTCGTTGATAACGGGATCACATCATTAGGAGAATCATGTGATGGACAAGACCCAATCCTAAGCCTAGCACAAAGATCGTGTAGTTCGTATGCTAAAGCTTTTCTAATGTCAAGTATCATTTCCTTAGACCATGAGATTGTGCAACTCCCGGATACCGTAGGAGTGCTTTGGGTGTGCCAAACGTCACAACGTAACTGGGTGGCTATAAAGGTACACTACGGGTATCTCCGAAAGTGTCTGTTGGGTTGCACGGATCGAGACTGGGATTTGTCACTCCGTGTGACGGAGAGGTATCTCTGGGCCCACTCGGTAGGACATCATCATAATGTGCACAATGTGATCAAGGAGTTGATCACGGGATGATGTGTTACGGAATGAGTAAAGAGACTTGCCGGTAACGAGATTGAACAAGGTATTGGGATACCGACGATCGAATCTCGGGCAAGTATCGTACCGATAGACAAAGGGAATTGAATACGGGATTGATTGAATCCTCGACATCGTGGTTCATCCGATGAGATCATCGTGGAACATGTGGGAGCCAACATGGGTATCCAGATCCCGCTGTTGGTTATTGGCCGGAGAGTTGTCTCGGTCATGTCTGCATGGTTCCCAAACCCGTAGGGTCTACACACTTAAGGTTTGGTGACGCTAGAGTTGTTATGAGAAATAGTATGTGGTTACCGAAGGTTGTTCGGAGTCCCGGATGAGATCCCGGACATGACGAGGAGCTCCGGAATGGTCCGGAGGTGAAGATCGGTATATTGGACGAAGGGTATTGGAGTCCGGAATTGTTCTGGGGGTACCAGGTGATGACCAACGTGTCCGAAAGGGGTTTCGGAGGCCCCGGCAAGCGTTGGGGGGCCTTATGGGCCAAGGGGGGAGGGCACATCAGCCCACTAAGGGGCTGAGCGCCCCTCCCAACCCCATCTCACGTAACCAGAGAGGTGGGGGCGCCACCCCTAGGGCAGCCGCCCCTCCCGGCTTGGGGGGCAAGTTTCCTAGGGGGTGGGGGCGCCCAAACCCATCTAGGGTTTCCCCTGTGGCCGCCGCCCCTCCCCTAGGGAACCCTAGGGCGCCTCTCCCTCCTCCCTTACCCCTATATATAGTGAGGAAGAGAGAGGGCAGCCGCACCCTTCCCCTGGCGCAGCCCTCTCCCTCCTCCAACACCTCGTCTTCCTCCGTAGTGCTTGGCGAAGCCCTGCCGGAGAACCACGAGCTCCATCACCACCATGCCGTCGTGCTGTCGGAGTTTTTCCCTCAACTTCTCCTCTCCCCTTGCTGGATCAAGAAGGAGGATACGTCCCGGGCTGTACGTGTGTTGAACGCGGAGGTGCCGTCCGTTCGGCACTAGGATCATCGGTGATTTGGATCACGGCGAGTACGACTCCATCAACCCCGTTCACTTGAACGCTTCCGCTTAGCGATCTACAAGGGTATGTAGATGCACTCTTCTTCCCCTCGTTGCTAGTTTCTCCATAGATAGATCTTGGTGACACGTAGGAAAATTTTGAATTTCTGCTACGTTCCCCAACAGTGGTATCAGAGCCAGGTCTATTGCATAGATTCTATGCACGAGTAGAACACAAAGTAGTTGTGGGCGTCGAATTGTCAATTATTCTTGCCGTTACTAGTCCTATCTTGATTCAGCGGTATTGTGGGATGAAGCGGCTCGGACCAACCTTACACGTACGCTTACGTGAGACCGGTTCCACCGACTGACATGCACTAGTTGCATAAGGTGGCTGGCGGGTGTCTGTCTCTCCCACTTTAGTTGGATCGGATTCGATGAACAGGGTCCTTATGAAGGGTAAATAGAGATTGACAATTCACGTTGTGGTTTTAACGTAGGTAAGAAACATTCTTGCTAGCAACCTATAGCAGCCACGTAAAAAACTTGCAACAACAATTAGAGGACGTCTAACTTGTTTTTGCAGCAAGTGCTTTGTGATGTGATATGGCCAAGAAGAATGTGATGAATGATATGGGATGTATGAGATTGATCATATTCTTGTAATAGGAATCACGACTTGCATGTCGATGAGTATGACAAACGGCAGGAGCCATAGGAGTTGTCTTTAATTTATTTATGACCTGCGTGTCAACATAAACGTCATGTAATTACTTTACTTTATTGCTAACCGTTAGCCATAGTAGTAGAAGTAATAGTTGGCGAGACAACTTCACGAAGACACGATGATGGAGATCATGATGATGGAGATCATGGTGTCATGCCGGTGACGATGATGATCATGGAGCCCCGAAGATGGAGATCAAAAGGAGCAATATGATATTGGCCATATCATGTCACTATTTGATTGCATGTGATGTTTATCATGTTTATACATCTTATTTGCTTAGAACGACGGTAGTAAATAAGATGATCCCTCATTAAAATTTCAAGAAGTGTTCTCCCCTAACTGTGCACCGTTGCTAAAGTTCGTCGTTTCGAAGCACCACGTGATGATCGGGTGTGATAGATCCTTACGTTCACATACAACGGGTGTAAGACAGTTTTACACATGCAAAACACTTAGGGTTAACTTGACGAGCCTAGCATGTACAGACATGGCCTCGGAACACAGAGACCGAAAGGTCGAGCATGAGTCGTATGGTAGATACGATCAACATGAAGATGTTCACCGATGATGACTAGTCCGTCTCACGTGATGATCGGACACGGCCTAGTTGACTCGGATCATGTAATCACTTAGATGACTAGAGGGATGTCTATTTGAGTGGGAGTTCATAAGATGAACTTAATTATCCTGAACATAGTCAAAAGTTCTTCGCAAATTATATCTCGCGCATCAATTCTGCTGTTTAGATACGTTCCTAGAGAAAATTTAGTTGAAAGTTGATAGTAGCAATTATGCGGACTAGGTTCGTAAACTGAGGATTGTCCTCATTGCTTCATAGAAAGCTTATGTCCTTAATGCACCGCTCAATGTGCTGAACCTCAAACGTCGTTTGTGGATGTTGCGAACATCGGACATACACGTTTAGATAACTACGTGATAGTTCAGTTAAACGGTTTAGAGTTGAGGCACCAAAGACGTTTTTTGAAACGTCGCGGAACATATGAGATGTTTCGAGGGCTGAAATTGGAATTTCAGGCTCGTGCCCACATCGAGAGGTATGAGATCTCCGACAAGTTTCTTAGCCTATAGACTAAGGGAGAAAAGCTCAATCGTTGAGTTTGTGCTCAGATTGTCTGAGTACAACAATCACTTGAATCGAGTGGGAGTTGATCTTCCAGATAAGATAGTGATGTTTCTCCAAAGTCATTGCCACCAAGCTGCTAGAGCTTCGTGATGAACTATAACATATCAGGGATAGACATGATGATCCTTGAGCAATTCGCGATGTTTGACACCGCAAAAGTAGAAATCAAGAAGGAGCATCAATTGTTGATGGTTGGTGAAACCACTAGTTTCAAGAAGGGCAAGGGCTGAACCCTAACCCGAGACTAAGTGCTTCTGTAATGAGGGGAACAGCTACTGGAGCAGAATTACCCTAGATACTTGGTAGATGAGAAGGCTGTCGATAGGATTATATTGGATATACATTATGTTAATGTGTACTTTACTAGTACTCCTAGTAGCACCAGGGTATTATATACCGGTTCGGTTGCTAAGTGTTAGTAACTCGAAATGAAAGCTACGGAATAAACGGATACTAGCTAAAGGTGAGCGGACGATATGTATTGGAAGTGTTTCCAAGGTTGATATGATCAAGCATCGCACGCTCCCTCTACCATCGAGATTGGTGTTAAACCTAAATAATTGTTATTTGGTGTTTGCGTTGAGCATAGACATGATTGGATTATGTCTATCGTAATACGGTTGTTCATTTAAAGAGAATAATAGTTACTTTGTTTATTTGAATAATACCTTTAATGGTCTTGCACCTAAAGGAATGGTTTATTGAATCTTGATCATAGTGATACACATTTTCATGCCAAAAGGTATAAGATAATAATGATAGTACCACTTACTTGTGGCACTGCTATGTAAGTCATATTGGTATAAAACGCATGAAGAAACTCCATGCAGATGGATCGTTTGGACTCACTTGATTTTGAATCACTTGAGATATGCAAATCTTACCACATAGGCAAGATGACTGAAAAGCCTCGTTTTCAGTAAGATGGAACAAATAGCAACTTGTTGGAAGTAACACATTTTGATGTGTGAGGCCCAATGAGTGCTGAGGCATACAGTGAATATAGTTATGTTCTTACTTCACAGATGATTTGAGTAGATACTGTATGTTTACTTGATGAAACACAAGTCTGAATTATTGAATGGTTCAAGTAATTTCAGAATGAAGTTGAAGATCGTCGTGACAAGAGGATAAAATGTCTATGATACGATCATAGAGACGAATATCTGAGTTATGAGTTTGGCACACAATTAAGACATTGTGGAAATTGTTTCACGGTTAATACCGCCTGGAACACCATAGTGTGATGGTGTGTCCGAACATCATAGTTGCACCCTATTGGATATGGTGCGTACCATGATGTCTCTTATCGAATTACCACTATCATTCATGGGTTAGGCATTAGAGACAACCGCACTCACTTTAATAGGGCACCACGTAATTCCGTTGAGACGAAACCGTTTGAACTATGGTTTGGAGAAACCTGAGTTGTCGTTTCTTAAAAGTTTGAGGCTGCGACTCTTATGTGAAAAAGTTTCAGGTTGATAAGCTCGAACCCAAAGCGGATAAAATGCATCTTCATAGGACACCCAAAACAGTTGGGTATACCTCCTAATTCAGATCCGAAAGCAATAGGGATTGTTTCTAGAATCGGGTCCTTTCTCGAGGAAAAGTTTCTCTCGAAAGAATTGAGTGGGAGGAAGATAGAACTTGATAAGGTTGTTGAACCTTCACTTCAATCAGAGAGTAGCGCAAGCACAGGAAAAATATTTCTGTGGCCCTACCTCAGTTGAAGAGAAAGCTAATGATGATGATCATGGAGCTTCAGATCAAGTTACTATCGAACCTCATAGGTTGACGAGGGTGTGTACAAAGTGGTAACCCTGTCTTAAAAGGTCACGTTGTTGGACAACGATGAACCTATGAGCTATGGAGAAGCGATGGTGGGCCCGGATTTCGAAAAATGGCTCGAGGCCATAAAATCCGAGAGAGGATCCATGTATGAAAACAAAGTGTAGACTTTGAAAGAACTACTTGATGGTCGTAAGGCTGTTGGGTACATATGGATTTTAAAAGGAAGACAGACAATGATGGTAAGTGTCACCATTGAGAAAGCTCGACTTGTCGTTAAGGTGTTTCCCGACAAGTTCAAGGAGTTGACTACGATGAGACTTTTCTCTCTCGTAGCGATGCTAAGAATCTGTTGGAATTAGCATATACTGCATTATTTATGAAATCTTGCAGATGGGATGTCAAAATATTGTTTCCTTGTTCTTGAGGAAAGGTTGTATGTGATACAACCAGAAGATTTTGTTGATCCTGAAATATGCTAACAAGTATGCAAAGCTCCAGCAATCCTTCTAAGGACTGGAGTAAGCATCTCGGAGTTGGAATGTACACTTTGATGAGATGATCAAAGATTTTGGGTTTATACAAAGTTTATGAGAAACTTGTATTTCCAAAGAAGTGAGTGGGAGCACTATAGAATTTCTGATGAGTATATGTTGTTGACATATTGATGATCAGAAATAATGTAGAATTTCTGGAAAGCATATAGGGTTATTTGAAAAGTGTTTTTCAATGGAAAACCTGGATTAGGCTACTTAAACATTGAGCATCAAGATCTATAGGGATAGATCAAAACGCTTAATGGTACTTTCAAATGAGCACATACCTTGACATGATCTTGAAGGTGTTCAAGATGGATCAGTCAAAGAAGGAAGTTCTTGCCTGAGTTGTAAGGTACGAAGTTAAGACTTAAAGCTCGACCACGTCAGAACAGAGAGAAAGGACGAAGGTCGTCCCCTATGCTTAGACATAGGCTCCATAGTATGCTATGCTGTGTACCGCACCTGACATGTGCCTTGCCACATGTCTGGCTAGAGGGTACAAAGGTGATCTAGGAGTAGATCACCAGATAGCGGTCAAAATTATCCTTAGAGGAATAAGGATATGTTTCTCGGTTATGGAGGTGATAAAGAGTTTGACATAAAGAGTTATGTCGATGCAAGCTTAACACCTATCCGGATAGCTCTGAGTAGAGATACCGGATACGTATAATGGAACAACAATTTAGAATAGCTCCAAGTAGAACAGTTATTTGAAATGGCTCCAAATATAGCGAAGAGATTTGCGAAGTACATACGGATCTGAATGTGACAGACCCGTAGACTACAACCTCTCTCACAAGCAACATGATCAAACCCAGAACTCATTGAGTGTTAATCACATAGTGATGTGAACTAGATTATGAACTCTAGTAAACTCTTTGGATGTTGGTCACATGGCGATGTGACCTGTGAATGTTAATCACATGGCGATGTGAACTAGATTATTGACTCTAGTGCAAGTGGGAGACTGTTGGAAATATGCCCTAGAGGCAATAATAAATAAGTTATTATTATATTTCCTTGTTCACGATAATCGTTTATTATCCATGCTATAATTGTATTGATAGGAAACTCAGATACATGTGTGGATACATAGACAACACCATGTCCCTAGTAAGCCTCTAGTTGACTAGCTCGTTGATCAATAGATGGTTACGGTTTCCTAACCATGGACATTGGATGTCGTTGATAACGGGATCACATCATTAGGAGAATCATGTGATGGACAAGACCCAATCCTAAGCCTAGCACAAAGATCGTGTAGTTCGTATGCTAAAGCTTTTCTAATGTCAAGTATCATTTCCTTAGACCATGAGATTGTGCAACTCCCGGATACCGTAGGAGTGCTTTGGGTGTGCCAAACGTCACAACGTAACTGGGTGGCTATAAAGGTACACTACGGGTATCTCCGAAAGTGTCTGTTGGGTTGCACGGATCGAGACTGGGATTTGTCACTCCGTGTGACGGAGAGGTATCTCTGGGCCCACTCGGTAGGACATCATCATAATGTGCACAATGTGATCAAGGAGTTGATCATGGGATGATGTGTTACGGAACGAGTAAAGAGACTTGCCGGTAACGAGATTGAACAAGGTATTGGGATACCGACGATCGAATCTCGGGCAAGTATCGTACCGATAGACAAAGGGAATTGAATACGGGATTGATTGAATCCTCGACATCGTGGTTCATCCGATGAGATCATCGTGGAACATGTGGGAGCCAACATGGGTATCCAGATCCCGCTGTTGGTTATTGGCCGGAGAGTTGTCTCGGTCATGTCTGCATGGTTCCCAAACCCGTAGGGTCTACACACTTAAGGTTCGGTGACGCTAGAGTTGTTATGGGAAATAGTATGTGGTTACCGAAGGTTGTTCGGAGTCCCGGATGAGATCCCGGACATGACGAGGAGCTCCGGAATGGTCCGGAGGTGAAGATCGGTATATTGGACGAAGGGTATTGGAGTCCGGAATTGTTCTGGGGGTACCAGGTGATGACCAACGTGTCCGAAAGGGGTTTCGGAGGCCCCGGCAAGCGTTGGGGGGGCTTATGGGCCAAGGGGGGAGGGCACATCAGCCCACTAAGGGGATGAGCGCCCCTCCCAACCCCATCTCACGTAACCAGAGAGGTGGGGGCGCCACCCCTAGGGCAGCCGCCCCTCCCGGCTTGGGGGGCAAGTTTCCTAGGGGGTGGGGGCGCCCAAACCCATCTAGGGTTTCCCCTGTGGCCGCCGCCCCTCCCCTAGGGAACCCTAGGGCGCCTCCCCCTCCTCCCTTACCCCTATATATAGTGAGGAAGAGAGAGGGCAGCCGCACCCTTCCCCTGGCGTAGCCCTCTCCCTCCTCCAACACCTCGTCTTCCTCCGTAGTGCTTGGCGAAGCCCTGCCAGAGAACCACGAGCTCCATCACCACCATGCCGTCGTGCTGTCGGAGTTTTTCCCTCAACTTCTCCTCTCCCCTTGCTGGATCAAGAAGGAGGAGACGTCCCGGGCTGTACGTGTGTTGAACGCGGAGGTGCCGTCCGTTCGGCACTAGGATCATCGGTGATTTGGATCACGGCGAGTACGACTCCATCAACCCCGTTCACTTGAACGCTTCCGCTTAGCGATCTACAAGGGTATTTAGATGCACTCTTCTTCCCCTCGTTGCTAGTTTCTCCATAGATAGATCTTGGTGACACGTAGGAAAATTTTGAATTTCTGCTACGTTCCCCAACAGGGAGAGGGGGGGCTGCGCCCCCACCTAGGGTTCCACCCTAGGGGCGGCGGCCAGCCCAGATCCCATCTGGTGGGGCGGCCAAGGGGGGGAAGAGGGGAAACTTGCCCCCCAAGCGAGGTGGGGCGCCCCCTTCCCCAAACCCTAGGCGCCTTGGGCCCATGTGGGGGGCGCACCAGCCCACCTGGGGCTGGTCCCCTCCCACACTTGGCCCATGCAGCCCTCCGGGGCCGGTGGTCCCACTTGGTGGACCCCTGGGACCCTCCTGGTGGTCCCGCTACGTTACCAATAAAACTCGAAACTCTTTCGGTGACCAAAACAGGACTTCCCATATATAAATCTTTACCTCCGGACCATTCCGAAACTCCTCGTGACGGTCGGGATCTCATCCGGGACTCTGAAAAACATTCGATAACCACATACAAACTTCCTTTATAACCCTAGTGTCATCGAACCTTAAGTGTGTAGACCCTACGGGTTCGGAAAGCATGCAGACATGACCGAGATGTTCTCCGGTCAATAACCAACAGCGGGATCTGGATACCCATGTTGGTTCCCACATGTTCCATGATGATTTCATCGGATGAACCACGATGTCGAGGATTCGATCAATCCCGTATTCAATTCCCTTTGTCCAGCGGTATTGCACTTGCCCAAGATTCGATCGACGGTATTCCGATACCTTGTTCAATCTCGTTACCGGCAAGTCTCTTTACTCGTTCCGTAACACATCATCCCGTGATCAACTCCTTGATCACATTGTGCACATTATGATGATGTCCTACCGAGTGGGCCCAGAGATACCTCTCCGTCACACGGAGTGACAAATCCCAGTCTCGATTCATGCCAGCCCAACAGACACTGCCTGTAGTGTACCTTTATAGCCATCCAGTTACGTTGTGATGTTTGGCACACCCAAAGCATTCCTACGGTATCCGGGAGTTGCACAATCTCATGGTCTAAGGAAATGATACTTGACATTAGAAAAGCTTTAGCATACGAACTACACGATCTTTGTGCTAGGCTTAGGATTGGGTCTTGTCCATCACATCATTCTTCTAATGATGTGATCCCGTTATCAATGACATCCAATGTCCATGGTCAGAAAACCGTAACCATCTATTGATCAACGAGCTAGTTAACTAGAGGCTTACTAGGGACATGGTGTTGTCTATGTATCCACACATGTATCTGAGTTTCCTATCAATACAAGTCTAGCATGGATAATAAACGATTTATCATGAACAAGGAAATATAATAATAACCTATTTATTATTGCCTCTAGGGCATATTTCCAACACCTCCGCCCCTTCCGCCACCGCTCTCCTCTCCGCCACCGCCGACGATGACTCTAGGGAAAAGCCCGAGCAGCTCGGCGGTGCGGCATTCTTCTTGCGTGTCAGCTACCCAAGATCGCTGCGGCGATTTCGATCTTGATCTCTCGGCGGTGATGGCGGACAATGATGGCTGGAGTGTGGCGGCGGGTCTGTAACCACATCGATAGGTGGCGGTGGAGGCCATGCTGCAACTGCTCAACCTCCAGTTGGACTTCGGATGGCGCTCCTGGTCTTGATCTGCATCACCCGAACGCCCGGGGCGGCGATCCTAGTCTTGGTGGTGGTGGTCATCTCCTCCATTGGAGGTTAATTCCTTAGGCTGGGTGGTTGGATCTCGAGATCCATCGTCGAGTCCCGGCTGCGAGTCGGGGAGACATAGTTGCCGGTGAAAACCGAACCGGCGGCAGGTGATGGCGGCGTTCTGCGCCGTTACCTTGATGAAGGCATCATCGTGTAAATATTGTCAACCCACTCATGTTGCTCTGCGGAAAACCCTAGGATCTAGTCTTCCAGATCGGCGATGGCGGGCGCTGGTGTCGTTTCTCTCTTGGGAGCATCGTTTGTGGAGCAGCGCTGGAAGACAGAGGCAGGAAGTGGAGCGGCTTCGTCTTGCACTGAGTTTCGATGGAGATGTCTAGTCATGCCTGACCACAGGTGCTATGCTGTGTCATGCCTATTCGGCAGGTGCTACCCACGACAAATCTTTCAGAGACTTCCAGTTGTGTGAGCTGGTGGTACTTGGTGACACGGTGCCGCGGTGTACCGGCGGCGATCATGACGTGCTTGGTAGTTAGCACATAGGGAGGTGGTGCCGTTGGGCGCCATGGTGACGTCAACGGATGGGCGGACTGGCAAGGATGATGCAGATCTCTTTTCTAAAGATGGACCAGCGGTTCGATGATGATGGCGGCTACTAAAACGTATGCATGTGGTGTACACTTCAGGTGTTCTGCACCGGCTGTAGGTTTGATACGTAATAATTAATAAAGATAGTTATATGCACCGATTGATGCAGAGGCCGGGGGGTTTAACCTTCTTTTATGAAAAAAGGAGAGCAAGGATCACAGCTTCATGTGCCGCTCCAATCTCAGCAAAGATTCACAGCATTATACCAGAATTGACTGCACCAATCTTCAAGGAGGGGGGAGTGGTGGATCATTCGCCAGTTTCTATCTTCACGTATATATTTACTTTTTCTGTGATGCGAGATGCTAAGACTTTGAATTGGTAAAAATTAGAAGACATGTGAATATAGTTTTGAAACGCGGTTCCTTAGGGCCCGATTCATTAAAAAAAAGTCGAAGAGAGGTGCCCAGCTAATTAACGGAAAACCAGGCGAAAACCGTCAACATGCCCGCAAAAACAAGGCACCGGGGCGACCTGGCAACCACACAAGAACGCACACACGCCGTCGAAGAGAAAACCACGAACAAGCGTCGAGGCCTGCGTCGGTCGATGCCAAACAGTCCACCGCACACGCCGACGACCAGGCAGCTCCGACTCTGTCGACGGGCATTGTAGGGGGAAAGCGCTGGGCCTGCGTCGAGCCGGCACCGGAGCCGACCACCCGTCTCGTGTCATCGTCGCCGCGGAAGCACCTCCTCTGCAGCTCCGGCTTCAGGAAGACAAATGAGGCCCGGCAACCCCTCGAACACGCCGGATGAGACCGACTACCAAAGCTCAGCAGCCGCCCAACTTTGCTCGAAGCCGCCAGCGTTGCCACACTAGAAGTCGCGCAACATCCACATTGCCCGACAGACAGCCGCCGACCGCAATGCTGCGAGCGTCCAGCCCAAGGAAAGTGCAAACGGGATCCAATGCTCTTCAAGGCGATGCTCCAAAGGAGGAAGCGACGATGCCGACGCCGTTGCCCGACCCGACTAGGCCTTAGACTTTCACCCAAAGAGCTGGAACCGAGGATGTGCAGGGGTGGACTCCACGGCGGCGCCTCCAAGGAGGTGACACGACATCCACGGACGCTGATGCCGTCGGCCGGTAGAAACCCGACAAGCCTTCGCCAGGAGCACCGCCCAACACCACACCCTCACGCACTGCACCTCCGCTGCCCCGTGCACCTCCCATGAAGCCATCGCGCCATGACCAAGCAGAAGCCACCACCACACCACTGGTCTCACTTACCGGAGACACGAGCAGGGCAGACAGCACACCTCGACGACGTCTTCAAGAAGAGCGCGGCACCCGAGTGTGTCGCCGTCGCCGGCCCCGGCCAGAAGCCCGAGGCAGAGCTTTCGCCCGGCGCTGCCACACTGTCTGTCGAGCCCAAGCCTGGCTGGACCACCAAACAGCCTCTCGCCGCAACGAAGCAGCCAGATCCGGAGAACCCAGGGCCGGCCAGAGCCAGCCACGCACGCCCGGAGCTGCCACCCCCCGCCATTCGCTGGATCCACAACACCAGGAGCTGCCAGAGCACCACCAAGACGCCGCCGGGCCGAGCACCACCATCCCACGGGGACCGTGGCGCCGAACATCGCCACACCAGGTCCGCGCTTGGTCGCACCCACCCACCACTGGAGGCGCGCCAGCCCGCGCCGGAGCAAGCCTGTCGAGAAGCACCCGACTGAGCACCAAGTCCGGCCGAGCCAAGCAGCATCACCGCCTGGAGCAGCGGAGCAGCGCCAGCCCGCGCCGGAGCGAGCCCGTCGAGAAGCACCCGACTGAGCACCAAGTCCGGCCGAGCCAAGCAGCATCACCGCCTGGAGCAGCGGAGCAGCGCCGCCCCCGCTGTCGAGAACGGTGACCGAGGGGTCCCGCCGCCGCACCGCCAGGGCTTTCCCGGCGACGCCTCCGTTGGCGGCGAGAGGAGAGGGAGGCGCAGGGGGACCTGCTCGAGCCCGCAGGGGCGCCCCGGTGCGGCCCGGCGCGGCCGCACGGGAGCGGGACAGGACGAGGGGGAGGGCCAGGCTCGAACTCCTCAGCGGGGAGAGGGCCGGCGAAGACGGCGCCGGGCATCAGGATGGATGGAGAGATGACGCCGGAAGGGTCCCGGATCTGTGCTTGGCTGGGCCTGAGGTGGCCGGAGGGAGGAGATCAGCCGGCGGCGGCGGCGCCTGCACCTGCGCGAGCGCGAGACCTTCTCACCTCAAGTAGTCGCGCATGCTCTTCCTAGTAGTACTTGTAATAGAAAAAGAGGGGTGCGAGTGTGTTGCTTAACGCAGTTTTTCGCATGAATCACATGGAGTATAATAGGAGCCGTATTATTTCTTGTAAAATAAGGCAAAACATGTTTTTTCTTTAGTGTTGCATGAAGTTTAGCTCTGAGCAATCATTTCATAAGGCCAAGTATCCCCCAAAGGGTTCTACGAAAATGTAAATTATCTAGCTCTATGAGCATGACTTCAGCAACTGAAGGATTTTTACCAGATGTTGCCGTTTCAAAGTATTATTGGTTTGGCTATTTATCAGATACCTGGTTTTTCTTTTAGCATCACTCGATTTTCTTTCCTAGTACTGCACGTATACCTAGGTTGCGTAGTATAAGTGTCAAAAACGCTTTTATATTATAAGATGAAGAAAGTATTAGTTAAGCAAGGCAATTAAGAGTTTGTTTTTTGGGAAATAAGACTTGTGGTAGTTAGTAAAATTTAAAGAACTTGGTTTTCATCGCACTCATCCCTATTGCCTTCATTTCCCTTTTAGCGGTTTTACTATTTGAAATTTTTTCTGGAGAATTATGTAGTCGTTTTTTCTGTGTTTTTACTTGTGCTTGCTTCTGTTTCTTTTTTTTTCTTTCTCCTTGATGAGTTTTCCTTTTTCTTTATGCGAATTTGACAAGCCTCTCTCTCACACTGTCTCTCACACACGCACACGCACACGCACACGCACACGCACACGCACACGCACACGCACACAAAGAGAAGAAAACTAAACAAAGGGGGTGACTATTTGACAAGCACCTAATTGTTTTTGGCATTCAGTCAAACCTCTCTCTACCATCGGATCTAGATCCAAACCACTTATTGCTAGATGTGTTAGAGAAGTGTTGTCGTGTTCAGCTGCTATTGGAGGTGGTGGAGGGGCTGATCCACTGATGCATGACGGAGTCAGGCGACCCGTCCCTGCTCTTCTTCAGCAACACCGCGCCATCGGTGGCGGCGGAGGCTCCCTTGTCCGTGATCCTCTGGTGAGCCTGTCTGAGCACGTCCAGGACCTCGCCGATGGACGGCCGCACGTCCTGCTCCGGCTGCAGGCACCGGAACGCCACCTCGGCCACCATGTCGATTGTTCCCTTGGTCGCGCTCGCCGACGTCCCGTACCCAAGCCGCGGGTCCACCAGCCGGTCAATCTCGCAGCACTGTATCATGCGCACGGCCATGCATGCCAGGTTCACGTCGGCGCCGGCCTGGGCCATGTCCACCGCAGGCCTGGAGGACACGAGCTCCACGAGCACCACGCCGAAGCTGTACACGTCGCTCTTGTCCGTGAGCTGGTACCGGCGTTGGTACGCCGGGTCGACGTACCCAGGGGTGCCCTGCGGCGCCGTGGACACGTGCTGCTGCGCGGCGCCGTCGGCCGGGAACAGCCGGGACAGCCCGAAGTCGGCCACCTTGACGTGGAACCCGTCGTCGAGGAGGATGTTGGTCGTCTTGACGTCGCGGTGCACGACCTGGTGCGCGTGTAGGTACGCCAGCGCAGCGGCCGTCTCGACGGCGATGCCCAAGCGCATGGGCCACGGGAGGAGGAGGGTGTCTTCCTTGCCGTGGTGGAGGTGGTCTGCGAGCGTGCCGTTGGGGACGAACTCGTAGACGAGGAGGAGGTCGCGGGACGTCGGCGAGGAGGAGGAGGTGCAGCCGTAGAGCGCGACGAGGTTGGGGTGGCGCAGGCGCGAGAGGATGCCCACCTCGTTGGCGAACTGCTCCACGCCCTTGTAGCTGTTCTTGTACAGCCGCTTCACCGCCACCACGCTGCCGTCCCGGAGAACCCCTGAGAAAACACATCGTCGTCATTCTACCACTATGAAGAACAATCCAACAATGGCATGGCTGCGCATATGGCTGTACTAATACTACCTCTGTAGACTGTCCCGAAGCCGCCGGCGCCGAGCTCGTTGGCGTTGCCGAAGCCGTCGGTGGCCACGTCGAGCTCCTCGTAGGTGAAGATGTGGGTGCACGGCGAGCCGGCGAGGCCGCTGAACTCCTTCCGGAGCGATGCCAACGGCGATCCTTCACGGATGAGGCCGTCGATTGACGCAGATCGTTTCTTGTTCTTGGCTAGGTTGAGTTGTATCAGGTGGCACACGAGCCCCAGTACGATGACAAACAGAACAGCACTTGTGATTCCTGAAGGCATATATGTGCTGAGTTATCGATTTGAATACTGCATGAAGTTATCAATTTTTTGGCGGGTTTATGAAGTTATCTACCTGTGACATACTTTATTCCAACATCGCTTGCTGTATCTGTATGCCGGAAGGTCCAACAAAGAAACAAGAATCAGGACATTTGAATAGCAGCAATGTACTTAGTATGCAAATCAAGAAACATAAAAGGAATAAAACCTTAATTGTGAAGACTAGCTAGTGACAAATATCCTATCTCATTCATGGTATATGTTTCTATAAGACATATTTTGATTTGTTAAAAGAAGGCTGTAAGCAACAGTTACCTGATTCACATTTAAAAAGCAACAATTACTCCCTCCGTTTCTTTTTAGTCCGCATATAAGGTTTGGTCAAAATCAATCTTTTTAGAGTTTGACTAACTTTATATTAAAAAATATAAACATTCACAATATGAAATCAATATTATCAGATGCACCATGAAATGTATGTTCATACTATATCGTTTTAGTATTGTAGATGTTCATAATTTTTTATATAAATTTGGTCAAACTTTGTGCAGTTTGACTTTAACCAAATCTTATATGCGGAGTAAAAAAAAATGGAGGAAGTACTTCAATAGTACGTAATTTGTAATACATTATGATATTTGTATTCAAAATTCGCTAATAACTCCATGTCCTATCTGCAGATATGTGGCCCATTAGCGCTCTTCAGTTTACGAGCGACAGGCATACCTAGGACTCTGATAGGTGTCATACGTGTGGCACGTGTTGGAGTATAATGTCCAGCCCTTTCCTCGACACGTCGCTGTAATGCCAACGCCAAGGTCTACATCAATATGGTCTTCATCAACAACCTCGTCAACACACCTCCGCAACCTCTACAACCTCGTCCACAAGGATGGACACGCGTCCTCTGACAGTACTACTGCAAGACGCGCACAAGACCAATGACGGCATTGACCGCGTCCGACAGTTAAGACTGCATGGACACACCGGCATAACTTTTGTGAAAGCCAGTACAACCGCACACACGGCCCTGGCAAAACCGTTGTGTACTCGGTGGGCTTCCTCCAGTCTTGGCAAAACTTGTGGTCTCACCAATAACCGCGTCCTCTGACATCCGCAAGAAGCTCGCGACGGTACCTCTCAAGGTGCAAAACGTCACCGCCAACAGTACCTCTCCAGGTGCAAAACGTCGGCTATACGATTGCAGCTCCGTCATACACATCGCGCAAATTTTTGCGCCTCCGGCGATTGCGGCTACATCGACTACGACGAATTCTACAAGGACCACGACTACTTCGACCACGGCTACATCATGATCGACGACCTCGACTACGTCTACAACAACACATCGGCAACAACTCCAGTCAACAGCATCGGCGCCGTCACTAGCGTCCACGCCACTCCCGCTGTGACTGCAGGAGGGAACAGAGGAGAGGGCCGGATACTCCAATAGCACTAACACATGGCAACTCCTAACTTTTTTATGGCAAGTTTAGTGATGTAAGGATGACAACTTTAGTTGTCAACCATGACAACTTTTTCTGATGGCAAGTTTCAAAAACAAATTTGCGGTTGTTTTTTCTTTTCGGATGGCAACTTAGTTGTAAAAACTACAGGGCCGGAGTGCTTCGTGCCATAGTGTGGCACTTATCATTTGGGCATATCTAAAAGGTTGTTAGCTAGTGCGCTAATTCGATGCCCAGGTCGACGGCAACAGGAAGATGTGCCAAGAGCCATCGTCCTTGCCGTCTTAGGGATTTTAGATACTATGAATTTTCAATTCTTTTTGAAACACCGGGATAAATAGAACCTGAGCTCCAAATCTCTGTTCTCGCACAGATAGCACCGGATTTTTCATCATCTTGTTTTACAGTGTATTTTATCATTACTGTTTACATGCATTTATCTAGGGATGCAAATTGATGGATGCTAGGGTACCGTATGGCTCTTTGGGGATTTTTAGTTCATTTGATTGATCTAGTTACGGTTAGAGAGTAGAAAATATTAGTCAAAGTTGCATATTAGAGACTATGCAAAGTCAGAAAGAGAAACTATTTTGAAATGGAGTGAGTTGTGTTCAAGCAAAAATTGATCATGAATATATTTCCGGACAAATCTGGTAATATGAACTTGTCCGGATGAATGATGCTTTTATACTAATGATGAACAAATCTAAACATGCTTGACAAACACAAACTGTAAAACTGATTATGTTATGAAGCGGGGAGAGTACATAGCTTCACAAAGTGTGAGCACCTAAAAATCTCCAGCTGAAGCCACCGAATATGCATAAATTTGGGCACCTAAATTTGGAGTGATTAAAAAGACAGATTTGTTCTTCGGTTTAAGAAGGAAGGCAGATTAGACTCTAATTTTTTTCACCATGAAAATTTTTTTTTTCCAAATTAACTACGTTGATTATGGCCGCACGTCTCATGACAGTGATAGACAGTTAACCGGTCAGAGCAAACTGTGAAATATTATTACCTGCTGACCAAAAGTTTGGCTATCACTATCAGAACTCTTTGGATAACCCTTGCCATGTCATGACGAGTAATCTCCTTAATGCTTTGAGTAGTAAATTAAGGTGGAGAACCTTCAAAAAAGAAATGGCACTATCCACTGATGTGACATGCAAGAAGAAGAAAAATATGAGCAAAAGCCAAAATATCAATTCTGCACCGTGCACAAGTTAAGGGACACGACAAGATGAACTGCCATGCGTGGTAGGTTGGCTGCCGTTCTCCTCACGTCGAAGGTTTTGGTAGGAAATATCAAACAAAGTGAGCTGTCATCTTGAGATTTCCATGGAAGACTTGTGGAGAAGACTTGCAGATCAGATCAGGTTCCCTTCATACTAGGGGCAGACCAGATGAGTCACCTGACCCCACAATCCACTTTCTCTCTGGATCTAGTTTAGCCACGGTTGCTTTCTGAATTTCCACTCTGAAGAATAAGTGTCCATTTTCATGTTTTAACTGTCCACAAAGATTATTGTTGGCTTTCCTAAAGGGTGTGGCCTAGCTCTCTTATCTACTCCCTCCGTTCAGAATTACTTATCATAAAAACGGATGTATCTACAACTAAAATACATCTAGATACATTCATTTTTTGGACGAGTAATTCCGAAGGGAGAGAGTAGATGAGAACCTGTCAGCATTGACTCTCTCCTTTTCTGTTTTCATGTTTTCTTCTTGTTTCACTTTTTTTTTCTCCTTTTATTTATTTTCATAATTGTTATTTTATTTTTGGGGAAACAAACAAGTGGGGTCGGAAAAGACAAAAAATGGCACAAAAATATAAGAAATGTAAACTGGTAAAAGTAAAAAAAAAAGATTCACACCAATCTTCAACTAAAATCAAATAGCATAGGAGTTAGATAAGATTTAGGTATTCATTTTCAAAAGATATCAAAGCACCACTATTCAACTCTAAGGCCAAAAAAAAAACCTCTAACGCAAAGGTTGGACTAAATTGGAAGGTTGAATGGTCATTTAAGAAAGCGACAATTGGATGTCAAATTCACAATCGACCACACAACTTTGACAGTGATAGCATGAGTGGCTGCTACCCATAGACGGTCAGACCGTAGATTTGTATTGGACAATGAGGTTAGCCCTATGAACGTGTGACTGACACATATATATAAACCGATTTGCCATGACCGAACTTATTCAAAGGCACGCAGTCCAAGCTCAGGAATCGACCATTTCAGCATCTAACTTAAATTAAGTGACATGGTGCATAAGACATCTTAACGCAGTACTGTAAATGTATATTACTCTTACTGATTCTAAGAATAATCTGTGCAAGTTAAGAAAGGAAACGATCTTCGGTTACCTGAGGGAGTTGTTGAGCAGAGCTTCCCGTCGGGGCCGCAGACGCACTGGAACGCAAATTGATCCAACCTGCACTCCCCGCCCATTTGTCTGCATCCGCCACAGTCTCCCAGCGGCGCCGGCAGCTCCAGGAGGAACCCATCGCTTATCAGCCGCTTGTAGTGCTCATGAGCCAGCTCCGTTCCTCGGCGCACCGGTACGCTCACCGAGCTACAGTTGGTCGGAACGCCTGCCGGTGCCGGCAGCTTGCCGCCTTCGTGGCTGTCCCAGCTGCGATCCGAGATGTAGGCTCCCATCGTGTGGTTGGCGCACAGCCGCCGCAGCATGAACTCAGCGGGCACGGTGCAGTTGTAGATGAACACGAGGCGCTTGTTGGTGGCGCTTATGGAGAACGGGAAGAGCGCGAGGCTCGCCGACACGTTGAAGTCGGGGACGGGGCAGCTGGTGTCGCCGGCGAAGGCGGTCTGCACGGCGGTCACCATGGAGTTGTCCGGGTAGGAGATGCTGTCGACGCGGAACAGGTGCTCCCTGAACGTGTTGCTCAGGTAGGTGCGGCCGGTGCCGTTGTCGCAGGTGAGGTCGAAGGCCGGGTAGCCGCAGTAGAGCGGCTGCGCGCCGGCGAGGGAGAAAGGGTACCTGATGGCCAGGGCCCCGCATGACTCCGGCGAACAGCTCCCGTTGCTGCCGGTGGTGGATGTAGCCGTGCGCAGGAAGGAGGCGAGCGGGAGAAGAAGCAGCTGCAGCGACAGCATGGACATGGTTTGCGACGAGCACGCGCGCAGTTGGACTGTGGAACTTGTCTCATAGTACTAGTACTTGACTACTCGTGAGGGATGAAGTGGATGATGTCGGTACGCTGGCTGGTACATGGTCTTTGACTGGTATTGCTTCCGGTTTTCGTTACGCAAGTCTCCACCGCATCTTCGTCGCAGCAACGGCATCGCGGTTTTCTCCGCCGCAGGCTCGAACCTTAATTAAGCACGTCTCGAAAATTAGAGCATCTCCAACCGTCGCCCAACGCGCAGCGCGTTAAAAATCAGTTTGCAACGCGCTCATAGCCTACTTTAGCGCGGCGGGTAGCGTTGGCTCCAACAACCGCGATAAAATGCAGCGCACGCTCTCACACAAACAACATATGCGCTCTAAACACAAGCAAAAAGATCAAACACAAACAAAAAATCAACAATAAATAGTTTAATCTCGTTATTACAACTCAAACAAATAGTTTATCGTTTAATACAACAAATAGTTCAACAATACAACATCAAACGCACAAATCATGATGCTCTTTGTCGGCCATTCCAAGCCCGCCACTACTCAATGAGATCCTTCTGAAGATCATCATGCGCTGCGGGACGTCGAATGGCATGACAGGAGGCAACAAAATGGGCCACCCTTTCAGCCCTCCGCCGCACTCGCACGGGATGTCCCAAGAGCTCATACTGAGAGCAGTCTACATTTTGGCCACGCTCATTCTCGACGATCACGTTGTGCATGATCACACAAGCATGCACAATTCCGACTGCGGAGCGCTTGACACACATGATGGCTTGGCTCTCACCCATGGCCAAGTGATCATCAACTAGATCAGCCGGTATACCGTATGCCAACATACACAAAGCGGCTATCACCTTCTGAAAGGTGCTATGCCCGAGCTCTCCGGTGGCATTCCTCCTTTGCTGGAAAAACCGGTCATGGCTCGCTAGTTTCTCTGCAATGCGCCTGAACAACTCGGTGCTCATCCTAAACCGGCGACGAAAGTACGACTCCGGGTATGTAGGATTCTCCACAAAACAGTGTTTCATCAATCTATTGTGGGCATAGATCCTATCCCTCCAAATTTTCTGCCGACCCAAAACCTAACCACCATGCTTCGGTTTTTTATTGATGTGCATAGCTAGGATCATTGCAAGATCCTCCTCCTCTTCCATATCAAATTCCTCTTTGGAAGAATCATACGACGAACTCATCTACAATGTTCAATATAAACTAGGCTATAAAAACTACAATCAACATGCACCAACTTCATGTAAAAAATGTAAAGTTTGAGCAATACATACCTTGCGGGCGTTTTGTCAAACACCTTGCGGGCACCGAGCGGCAGTGAGCGGCCGGGCGCTGTTCGTCGGAGGACTGCCGCGCGCGATGGGCGGCGGTGACTAGAGGGAGACGGAGGAAGCCGCCACGACGCGGGGATAGGCCGGGAAAGTGCCGGAACGGTCGCAGGAATAAATTGGGTGGCGTGGGCGGCGGCGGCGCAGCGGTTGGATGGGGTAGGTGGAGTAGCGAGCGAGCGCTCGAGAGTCCATCGCGCGGGAGCGGGCGCAATAAATAAGTGGCGCGCGATGGCGTTTCGGCCCGCACGCTGAACTAGATATGCCGCGCGCACAGTTTTTGCGCCTCCACTGGAACGCCCGAAGCGGTAGCGCGCGCGCAAAAAACACTGATTTTTCAGCGCGGCGCTTGTATAGCGCGGCTGTTGGAGATGCTCTTATTGCCACCAAGCTACTCCCTTTCGTCTCATAATATAAGACCGTTTTTTACACTAAACTAGTGTTAAAAAAATCTAATACAACAAGATCATGAAGGGAAAGGAGATTAGGAAGAAACTACTCCCTCCGATCATATATTCCCCCCAAAATAATCTAATACAAGATCATGAAGATATTCGGGGGCCCGCT
Organism: Aegilops umbellulata; assembly: GCA_032464435.1. NCBI lineage: Eukaryota > Viridiplantae > Streptophyta > Magnoliopsida > Poales > Poaceae > Aegilops > Aegilops umbellulata. The sequence continues at coordinate 640,727,817 of CP136060.1, read as the reverse complement.
GCAACCAACAGGAGATGATGCGAGCCGTCCACGCATAAGTAGCAAGACAATGAAATACCCTATTCTGGGATCTAGCTACCTTAATTGGTTTAAACTCGTTCTACCATGAAATACTTGATCTCCCAAACTAGATTAGCAAAAGGCGATTTAACGAGGGAACCATCCGACATCGAAGACACTCCCAGAGAGCCTGACTGCACCACAACAGGAAGGCTAGCCCATTGAAAGGCTAGCGACATTTCTACCATTTTTGCTTGAATCCCCGTCTCTAGAGCGTTGTTGTAATAGAACAATAGGGAGGCAAAGATAATCTCACCGTTGTTGTCCCTCAAAATCATGTCGGCTCCTACCGAGCCATCCAAGGAGAACGATAGGCCACCCAACCCACCGGCGACCAAAGAAACTACATGACTTTCCATCGCAAAAAAAAAAAAAAAACAACTACATGACTTGTTGTGTGCAATAGCGCAAATTGATTTTTTCTAAACACAAACAGTTTTATTCAGATAAGAACGATATAACTGCAATTTTACATCCAAAGCTTTTTAGTTCTTTTTGCTAGACAGAAAAATAACAATCCCTAACATCAACTAGCTGCCATTGATGAGAACCACCCACGCCAAGAAGAGCATCACTATAACAAGCAACCATTTGTGCCTTCTTGTGGTTTTTTAAGCCGCTTGAGCCACCCGGGTTGTCCAGGATCTGAAACGGATGAATGCACCTTCGTCATGAAAGAAACCGCTACGTGCGGCCATTGAAAAGCATTAAGAGCATTAACCGGCTTGAAAAGGATTAAGAGCATTAACCAGGTATTAGAAAAAAAAACTAAAAAGATGTTTGGAATGTAATTTTTTGTTTTAAAAACTGTTCAAATATTAAAAACATCCATATTTTAAAATTTATACACGACTTTCAAAATTATTTCAAAATTTGTAAGAAAAATAAAATAAATTAAAATGTTCACAATTTCATAAACATGGCTGTTTTTAAAAAAATTCAATAATTTAAAAATCTCACATTTTCATAAAAATATAAAAAAATTGAAAATTAAATAAAAAAATATTTTTGAAAGAAAAAACATTTTTTGAGACAAGAAAGAAAATGAAATACTCACTGAAAACCACTTATACAGGAAAAAAACAAAAGCCGCTCGCTACAGCTTTTTTAGGGAAATCTCGCTGGCTAAAAGTACGACCAATGGGCAGCGCTCGGGGTGGGCCGGCCGATTTTAGCCGACCTAAGGCAGCGTTATTTCGGTTTCTGTTATTGAGTTTTCTACTGGTTTCAGGAACATTCTAGAATGTTTTTCTTTCTCATTTTTTATTTTTGGTTTTCTTAATCCCCCTTTATTTTTCAAGTTTTTTTATTTTCTGTAAAAAGTAAATATTAGTTTGGAAATTTCCAAAGATGTTTGAATTTACAGAATTGTTTGGTATTTTCAAATTATGTATGGATATTTCAAATTTTATTTGGAACATAGGAAAATGTTCACATTTCAAAAAAATGTTTGGTATTTTTAAAATTTACTCAAAATTTTGATAATCTTCAGAAATTTCAAGTTTTCATTGAAAATTTTAAAACAATGTCTATTTTAATAGAAACAAATCTACTGAAACTAGGTAAAAATGTGAATTGCTACAATTAAGTGATTAGCCACCGCGCCTTGCTGATGGGATGGTCCACTCACCGACACCCTATGCAAAAGGTCAACATCTTGACGCACAACACGTATATAGGGAGTCTCGTCATTTTAAGTCCAGAATTACACGAGAGCGATACAAACTATCCAAGGCTTGGGCTCGGGTTTGCCAAGTATAATGTCAATCTGTTGTCACCATCCCTGAAGTCTTGCGCACGCATTATTCCAAGGTAACAACATTTTTGGCATGGAATACGAAAGTCTATAATGCACCATATTGAAACATGTCTCACACATAGAATAATATATGTCTTGAATGTTTCATAAATTCAAACCCATATTTGAAACACAACACAATCGAGCATCGTCTGATCAAAATACTCTCCTATGATTATTCTTGCTTAGATTGGATGGTCATTAATGTAAAGTCGCCTGATGAATACCAAAACACATGAATGGCATGGTACCAAGGATGATGCAAAATATATTCTTAGTTTTTCCTCGCCTATCCTTGGCGGCTAGGGAAAATTCTCCCCTCCAGACATTGTCGGCGAGCCCGTGGATTTGTCTCCCCTCTACATGCCGCTACAACGGCTGTTGTCGGCTGGGTACCATTTCCAGTTGAAGTACATGAATTTAAAAAACACGGGTTCGAAAAGAGGAGGTAATTACGTGCATCAGTGGTGCTTGAACATACTACTGATGTTTACTTTGATGCCTAAACTTGAAGAATATACATAGTCTGCTAACAAGGTGCAATTCCTTAACATGGCCTGTTCGAGCACATGATTTGGAATGCTTGGTCCCCGTCAATTGCATGGCTAGCCATGCAAAACCGAATTTGGATTGCACATAGGTTGGCCAAGAGAGGACAGCCAAACTGTGTCCTGTGCCCTCTATGCAAGCGCGAGATCAAAACCGTTGACCATCTACTCTTCACGTGTCAGTTCAGATCAAGACTCTGTGACATGCTCAAAACTAGGCTTCAACTGAACTGCACCGACACGTCTTCCTGGCCCTGCTCCACACCAAGGACTGGTGGATTGGTCTTACCGATTGCAACATCCCCAACATAAGTGTTTTAGAAGGAAAGGGCTCACGCCCAGCTCCATTGCATTAACAGAAACCAAGTTCATCACAGGCACCATCCTCAACAGAAGTGCCATGGCATCACTTGTAATGTTAACCTCTTGAGTCGTTTGGGGTGAAAGAAACGCTTGTGTCTTTCGCCACAAAAGTGCACCACCCTTAGTTCTTCCCAACATCACCAAGGGGAGGTTGCTCACTAAATATCCGTGGGTGCAAAAACAGTTAAAATCCATCATGCCGGGAGAGTAATCCGCTTTGTATTTTTCGAGTGTGTTATAACTCAAATAAACTCTATTACCCTTCTTATTTAATGGATGTGGCAAATCTTTTGTTTCCATTTTGAAAAAATATCAACAAAAGAGGAAATGTCCAAAAGAGCACCAAGTACTCCAGATCGGGTGCATTGGGCACTCTAGGCCGAGGAGCATGACCTGTTTGTTTGGGCTGCGCCTGAATGAGAAACAACTGAAGTTGGTAGAAGTTGACAAGCGGCTGGAGCTGGTAAAAGCTAAGAAAGCTAAACATTCTGTTTGATAACTAATTTCAGGACGGCTGGTGTGTCTGTAGCTGGTGGTGAAAATATGAAATACCCCTATAAGTTGAACATGTTGTGCAAACACAATTTGATATTATTTATGTGATTATGATGTATATTAGCTAACATAATATGTTGAGTAGATAATTTAGCCCAATTAATAGCTTTATTTTTTCTTGCTAAGTGATTTCAAAATATAAAATTATACTAACATATGCATACATACACATCCACTTTTAAAAAATTTGAACACAGTATAATTGTAGATGGTCACAGACACGTACATACACTCACCCCTATGAATGAATGCACACGCATTCTACTCCTATGAGCACCTCCGAGATACCAAGTCGACACAACAACTTGAGATTGATGAAGTTACCACAGACGCCTTGTAGTCGACGGGAATCGCCCCACTTAATGAACATATCTTAAAAGCCTAAAATAAATCTAGAAAAATGCGAGCACCAATAAGCCAATTTAGAACTTGAACCCTGATGGGCTGAGGATACCACTGTCCTCCGAATTATCCAACCACATGTTGGTTCGTTACATCCATTTTAATTATAATGTATATGCACTGTCCTCCTGATGGGTTGCCGAACCATAGATGTCGGCTGAATATGCGTGTAGTGCAAATGTTTCAAATAAGGTTAAAATTCATATGTGGAGGCTGGTAAGCAATGGGTTGGCGGTGGGTCATGAGCTAAATCATGAGCCTATGGGAAAATGACGAGAATCCTTTCAGCTCCTTTACCGGATCATTAAAGGGACTAATCAATGCTGAAGATACAGCCCGATTATTATCGATCAATGCTTCAAGATGTTTTCCACGAATGCTTGGAACCATAGATTATATGCATTGGGTGTGGAAGAATTGTCCTTGCAGGGGGAATATAAGGGACATGTTGGAGAGTGCGTGATCATACTTAAAGTTGTGGCATCACAAGATCTCTTGATTGGCACTTTTTTCGGCATGGAAAATTCTCATAATGACATCAACGTGCTTCAATGCTCTTCAGTGCTTTCGAGATTTTCGAAAGGCAATTTTCCGAAGGTCAGCTATGAGATCAATTGCCACCCGTACAACAAGAGATACCAGGTAGCTGACGGTATCTATCCTTCGTGGTCTACATTTGTGAAGACAATTTCCATTTCCGAAGGTGAGAAGAGAGATAGGTTTGCCACAGAATAGGAGAGTGCTAGGAAGAATGCGAAACATGCTTTTGGTGTGCTCCAATATCGTTGGGCTATTATTTGGCACCCAGCTAGAAAATGGAACATTGACACTATGTGAGATGTGATGACTGCTTGTGTGATCATACATAACATAATCGTAGAGAATGAGCTTCATCATAAAATCTATGAACAAGAGTGGGAGTACCAGGGTGATTTGGCTGAGCCCGAGGGTGAAGTGTCAACGGTTGAACAATTCCACCAAGTTCATCATGAAATGCTTGACCGGACAACTCACATTCAACTTCAAAATGATTTGGTTGAGTATATGTGGACTCGCGTAGGAAACCAATAGTTCTATCTTCTTATTTTCTTTCATTTTATTTTCTATAAATTTATTTTTTGGTTGTATACTATGTGTTTTTTATTTATTTGATTGTAAGTATACGGCATTTTTTAACTCCCGCGCAATACTTTATTTATTCCAATAAAAGATTATAGAATGGTCAAATGAAAAATTGATCAAAAAAGGGACAGGGCAGACCAAATGGATCACCCCGTTGGGTGCGATAGCCAGGAAATGGCGGACAAGAGTTGGATGCTTATCCGTCTAGCCATCCAAACGGACTAAAAACCAACAAATTTTGTATCCGTTTGGTCACCATATTTTTCTTTGAGCGGTAAAACCAAGTTTTATTCAGCAAAAGCCACATAGTGTGGGCTACAAATCTGGTCATGGGATCGGCCACCCCAAACGCGGCGTCTCAGACCCAACGAGAGTTCAAACTTAGCTAAACTATGTGTCTCAACATTGACCATGACCCTCGAAAGTAAAAGTACAGTTAAAAGAATCTACTAAACTATTAATCTCACTTATGATTGCACCATTATTGCCCTACCCACTTTGTTTGATAGCTCCAACCACTTCCTTTGCGTCTGACGCAATCACTAGATGATGGAGATTGAGATCTTGTGCCAACGCAAGTGCCTCCCTACATGCTATAGTCTCCAAAATCGCAGGATCATCAACTCCTCCGATAACAAAGGTTGAGCTACCCAAGTAAGTCCCATCCGCGTCTCTACACACGACTACAACAGAGCCCCCAACCCCCTTTCGGCAAGCAGCGTCGACTTTTGTTTTTGGATGGCCTGGAGGGTGGGTCTTTTGGGCACTGAATGTTGACATTGGATGTAGGCGCCGCTCCTTGATTTAGGGCCGTAGAAGGTTCAGACAAAATATTCAGCTCTTCTATGTATTTGTTAACGAATCCGTGAATAGTCTGGGGGCTTTGAAATATACCCTCGTGGATAGCTTTCCGACGCACTACCCATATGGCCTAGAGAGTAACCGCAAGCTTCATGAGAGTAAATAGCCACTGTTTTGCATTTGGTTCGGTGATTGTTCCTAAGTTTTGCTCCAACTCATCATTCTTTTTTTTGAGGCAACGCCAACTGATGATCCACTAGAGCCCAAGTATAGCCCGGAGGCCCTTTAACTAATAAAAAAACATAGCCACGAGGCCCGCCTAGATCGGCCCATCGTTAGTAGCAGTACTCTTTTTCTTTTTTCTTTTCACATGAGTACTCTTCTTCTTTAGCAAGAAGAAAGGATACAGCCCCCGCCGCACCTTCAGACCCTCATAAGGTTCGTCGAAATAACTGGCGAAAAGACTTGATCTTTATCTGCGGCGAGGTGCTTTCGGAGGAGGAGGGTAGGCAGGATTCAGACATCCGGCAGGAGATGGGAGCCAAGAAGCCGCAGCCGCAGCCGCAGCCGGCGCCGGAGAAGCCCAAGCCGGACCCGCAGGTGCTAGTGCCGCCCGTCTTCGACTTCCCTCCCTTGGCCGCCCGCACCAGGTCGCCGTCGCCTCCTCTCTTTCTTGAAATATCTTTTTGATTATCAATTAGTACTTCCCCCTCTTGATTCCTATCGCTTGCGACTCCGAGAGGAGGAACACCACCTCACCAACTGATGATGTATGCCGATTTCGTAGCGCAAATAGCCGGGAAATTGGGGATTGAGTGAACTGGGATTTAGTGGGGTCTGCTATAGATGCTCTAAGCTATACAAACAGTGGGCTGGAGAGAAACTAGATAGAAGCTAAGTTTTGGCATTGAGTTTAACCGGCGATTAGCAGTTGAACACCAGTTATTTTAGCTGAAAGTTGAAATTGATAAAGATCTCCTTCTCGCGCTTGGCCCATGTGAGCCGTTCACATCTCCTGCTTCGCTGAATCGCTGTGGACTGTCTGATGGTTTCGTTTTAACTGAAGAAGAAAACAAGAGCTGCTGACTGACGAACTGAAAGAATTGACATCCTGACAATCTGCCTCTCAAGACCTCTTCTCCAGAGTTAGCTTTCATTCACACATCTGACATGACAATCTACCGCTCTTCTGCGCAAGGATTGCCTTTCATTTGCCCAACCTCGATCCAGCTAGTTCAGATGTGCTCCCTCCATCCCATAATATAAGACGGTTCTGCAAGCTGTTTTAGCTTGCAAAACCATCTTATATTGTGGGACGGAGGGAGTAGATATATGCATATGTGATAGGTTCCTCCATGCTCCTTGGGTATCTGTGTGCCGGAAGTGATTATTCTGCAGTTAAGATGCGATATGTCCACTACTCTCAACTTTATATATATCTCTGTTCCTCTTGATTCGTGTATGTGCACTCAAGTACCTAATCAATCATGCAGGATGTTGGTCCCGGCATATGAGCTCATGTTCGGGAAGCTCGCGCGACGCAGCCTCTTTGATGACTATTTCCATTCTGGGGGTGTGGACGCGCATATTATGTTGAAGCAGTTGGGAGATTCTCATGCTGGTCTGAATGCCACTGTATCCATCAAGCAAATATATACAGTTGCCGCCTTTTGTTTTATTTGGCTCAGTCCGGTTCATGACCATCTGGTTGTGTTTCAGCACTATATATGGTTGCTGTTGAAGCTTGGTGTAAAACGAGTTTCTTAACTTATGTATATACTCTTTTTGTTTTTTCTATATACATGTAGCTGCTCTGATTCAGGACTCGCCTCTTTTCCTGCAAGAGAAGTTGTTTTTCCTGACTTAATTCATTAGATGTCGACAAATGGGGGGGAAGCGCACTTTCGATGGCAGAGGTGCTTACTGCATAGTTTATTTACCATTGCTATATTAATTCCCTAATTCTTTAATGCATACTACTTGTTATGACATATTTTTCTTTGTAGGGGTTTGAACGACCCCCATACATTTGTGGACCTTCTTGTGTCAACTTTGAAACCGTAAGTGATCACTTGTTAGTCATGGACAGTTCTAATTAATTCTGTTATGCAAAGTGCAGAAATTGTACTGATTCGGCCTATAACTTGTATTTTCCAGCACAATGCGGCTGTCTTCAAGTGTTTACTATCCCAAGTATGGTATTGGCGCCTTTGGGACGTTCCCTTTGAATATGGCAAACAGGTCGGTTGTATATCTTAACTGTGGCTGTCAATCGTCCATTTAGTTGTACATAGCTTCCCACTAACATCTTCATGAGACATTTCCATGACCAAGTACAAGACATTTCCATGACCAAGTAAAAGATGTTCTCTTTCTTGATATGGAAATATGATTAGTAACATGGTGAATTTTATTCTTCTATTTTGCAGAGCATGCTCAGAAGACTATGGTGTCATGGGTTTACGATATGGTTCAGAGAATCTATCAATTGGGGCCTCCTTCGTCCCATTTCCTTGTATGTTATTACTTATAGTTCCAGTTGGAGTATTGAATTATAATTACAGAGTCAAAATATTATGTTCCACGTATTAGTATCAATTTTGAATCTATTTGCTTATGTTATTCCCTAACAAAATAATACCTGCATTCAGTTATGTCATGGAATGCTGATATTACTTTTGTTTGTAGCGCCAGGTGAGGTACCCTACGGTGCATGGTTGGCTGGGAGAAAAGGGAATTTAAGTGCAGGCGTACAATACAAACCGCTAGGTTTGTGTTACTAAACTTTCACTGATTGTCAGAGCAATATATTCTAGGCCAAGGATTTTGAGGCTCTTGCATATCCTTTTTTATTTGAATATTTGATACTCTTCTGTGTCCACATGGAAAATGCTCCTTTACATTTTTTAGGCTTTATGTTTACAATGTTTTACTCGACTTAGAAAGGACTATAAATAAGGTGCATACCATACAAGAGTGCTTTGGACAAGTTTTTTTTTATGTTATAAGGATTTATATGCTGCAAATTTCATTTTTTCTGTAAAAAAAATAGCATGTTGTTCATAATTTATTGGGAAGCTAAGTGCAAAAGATAAACAGCATGATGTCATATCATTTGATTTTTCTCTACATTAGATTTCTAACTAGGATATTAGTAGAACCTACTGTGTATTTTATACTCAAGGAATTTAAAGAAACAAATGGGCAACTAGTCAAGTACATGTATCCACAAGTTTGTGCACTTCGAGACCTTTTATTTTTATAAAATTACAGGATTTCCATGCTACGTACTCCCTCCGTCCCATAATGTAAGACCATTTTGCAAGCTATGGTCTTACATTATGGGACAGAGGGAGTATTAACTAGTTGCAATTCTAGGTTAATGTAATTTGCACTGCATCAAATTTAATGTTCTGCTGACATGTCATATGTTTATTATTGCAAGCATTTTCCTTTCAGGAGTCATGTGATTTATCTTACGTAAAGATGATCAGGATATAGATGTTCACTGTATTTACACTTTGCAGCATTTTATTTTGTGTCACTGACGAAAGCATTTTTTATTTTCTCCAAACAGGTGGAAGCAAGCATCCTGTGCCTTTTACAGACTTGAAGAACTGGAATTGTGCAATCGGTTATGGTGTGGGCTCAACTAGCCCACTCAGCCCTTCATTTACTTTTGCACTAGAGCTCGTTAGAAGTTCAAAGGTTTGTTATATTTATTGCTTATTATTTGACGAGAAAGATTCATATTGTTTGTTAGTTTGCAACGGCTTAGGTATTTTCACAAGATTATAAACAGAGTGCTGGTCATGATGTGTATTCGTTTGTTAGCTTGCAATGGCTTAAGTAGTTTGACAGGATTATAAACAGACTGCCAGCCATGATGTGTATCTGATGCAGTGATGCATATAATTATAATTAATACAGCTGAATTCTGAACATGATTATTCTTTGGAAAAACTATTGAACTATTCCATTCTCAGTTTATAATTTTGATAAAGTATTACTTCTACAGTACGCACTTCTTTGTAAAATTCTTGGATTTTGACTCACAAATAAAGAATCCAATGATCAATTACAGCGAAACAAAGTTCCTATGCTAAAGGAGAACCTTGATATCTTACATGTGGTGTTCCCTTCATCAAATCTCATACGCAATAAAATTTACATGTAATTATTCTCATGCAATGGCATTTCCTTTTCCTTGATGTGCAGCTGGTTGCATCATTCTATCAACACCATATTTCTGGAAAGGTAAGTGCAATTGCATTTCATTTCTTGATACCTAGAGTTCCCCCCTGCAACTAGAATTGAAATTTAAAAGATATCTCCTTTATCCTACTTAGTAATTAGTAATTTACTCAAGCAGTTTCATATTGCTAGCCCTTGGGGATTGGTTCATTTGTCCTCTATTTGATCTTTTAGGAAAACATTTTTCTTGAAAGGTTTTAGCAGAACTTTTTGATAGATTTCAGTATTTAATCTGGGGGTGTATTATATTTCATTTCTTCGAATAATAATGTTTAATGAATGCATTAAAATTTTTATTATGAGCATTTAAAACAAATATCACATCATTTGGAATTCTAAGAGAAAAAAAAAATCCAATTTGGGATTAGTGTCTAAAATTACGAAATTAGGAGAAATCATAACCACCCAGTGATTACATAGCGACACTTAGCAGAAAGAATTTTGTCCTTCATGAGTTCAAAGACGAAATTGTATTATTTAGATATTTCATTTTAACCAACAGTCTGGATATGATATCAGGATCTAAAGTATCGGGGTGAACATGATATTGTTGCAACTTTAAGCTACATTGATCTTGGACTTGAGCTAGCCACAAGGTATACCTTAAAAGAAGACATATTTGTCAGTCTTGCGACTGATTCAGTTTACTATAACTCCATCTTGTGTGAACTTTAGGGTGGATAAAGACAGACCAACAGACGATGTTGGCAATTCCTCTTTTCAGGTAGCTGCAAGTTGGCAACTTAATACTGATTTACTTGTAAAGGTCAGCTGCACCTCAGTTATTTTCTTTTATGACACTGTATCCTGGCAACCAATGCTTCATATGCATTTCCTGCCTTGATGGTTTGTTTTGGAGTATTGCATATTTCTTACTGAATCCTGCAGGAACTGAACTATTTCACTTGAAGTTATTTTGAAATTCCTGTAAAATTAAGAATTCATTGAAAAATATTTTTGTCGAGTAGTCAACGTGGTGGCAATATTTAGGAGAACGCACCCTGTGGGAGATTTATAACTTACATGTTTTCCCTTCCTTCAAACGTTTTCCTCCAGTTATATAGTCTGTACTAAATTTGGAGTTGTCTATTCATGTCTTGTTTTATTTAAGAATCATCATTGTTATTTTCTTACCAGGGGAAGTTAGGCCCCTCCAAGTCTTCTGCAGCATTGGCATATAAGTTTCCACCCTTCTTTACATGTAGTGTCACAGGTTTGCAACCCTTCAAGTCCTTGAAATAATTTTGTTTGCAGGCACAACATTGTTATAGCCTACTCCCTCTGTATCAAAATGTATGACGTTTTTTGATAGAAAGGGAGTATCAAAAAACATCTTATATTTTGATACAAAGGGAGTATTTTTTTTAAAGGCTGCTACATAAAAAAATTCAGCTCTATCATTTATTCAACAAAATTCCAATGTTTCCCATATTCATAGCAGAATTTTCGAAATACATTCAGCCATAAATATCTTGCTTATACTAAGTACCTTATGTTCCCATATATTGTGAACTGAGTGCTCGAGAATTGATGCAAGATGTTTGATGCTGTCCTTTAACTCATTTTATAGTTTTTGTTCAACAAGTAGAATTTCTAAATTAATGATTTCTAAGTAGACAATGAAGACACAATACATTAACAATATTTTTTTGAAATGCAGTCCTTTAGGCCCGATTCATTAGATAGAGTTGCCCGGTTAATTTATGGAAACCCGAGCGAAAGCCGTTACAACACGCCCTCAAGAAAGGTCACCCAGCCGACCTGGCAACAACAAGACCACACACACCGCCGAGAAGAGGACACCGTCGAGACTGCATGCATTGTCATCGTCATCACCTTTCCCCGAGCAGGAAACTCCGATTTTGCCGCAGACGACCCGTCAAGACCCCTTCGAAACAAACGACACATGACGGCCTCGCCAGCCAAAGCCAAATAATTGACCGAAGAGTCGAGGAACAGCAGCTCCGATTTCGCTAATGTGCTTCACAGGAGAAAGTTGCATGCCTCACACCGACCTAACCCATCGCGACCTCCGGAGAGCACCATCCGCTCAAACCACCCTCAAGGAGTCATCGATGCCGCATGGCCCTGCCACACGCGGCTCCGACTTCTCTGTAGCTATGAGAAACAAGCGTTGGCACACTCATTGGCGAACCGGACCGTCGACATTAGAAGGACAAGCCGCGACCCAGCTCCGCACGCCATGACGAACACCCACACCGCTGACCGGGCAAAGCTTGCACTCGGAGCAGACATGACGAACACCCTCACGCAGCCGACCAAAGCCAGCCTGCACACCCCTACACAACAACCGCGCCGTCGCCACATAGGGACCACCACACAGCCCATCCGCCTCGCTGCCGCCCACCATGGTCACTAGGATGACCGACAGCGCAGCATCGCCACAAAGGACACCACAGGTAGCAGACGTGCACAGAGGCGAAACTCCAAGAAGCGCGCCCAGATCCACCAGAAGACAGAGAAAACGCTCCGCCGCCACCTTCCCTGTGGAACGCGCGGGCTTAGCTGGCGGGCCCCTCCAGCGGTGGCAATGCGGGATGTGTGTGTGTGTGTGGGGGGGGGGGGGGGGCAGGGAGTGGAGGCCTTGCGGCGGCGGCGCTGGGTCAGGAGAGGTATTTGGTCAAATACATGAACATATCACGATGAATTATCAGTAGCTAATTATTTGTAGTAGACATGTTAGTGTTCTTTCAAGCTTTCATCTGCTTTCTGAACAATACTTCTTATTTGTAGTTGAAAATGATCACTCGAAAGGTACGAGATCGTATGGATTGGGAATTGGTGTTGAGGATTTCAGAGAGCCCAGGTTGCAGTCTATGTCACATATATATGATTCTATCACTAGTAGTATGATGAACTAAACCAATATGTTTTGTTTACGAATATTCTGATTAATGTTGTACTGATAAGATTATTTCCTATCTTAATGCAGATGCCAAACACTTGATCAAGATTGTAAGGTGTTGAAACAACATGACATGGACGTCAATGGAAAGGAGCGCGTCCTCGAGTTTGACTTTGTTCCAGGCAACTATGACAATTTACCAACGGAGTTGAAGCCTATCGACAAAGTATTGTAATTGTAGGTTGTTACGATACTTACTGGAGTCGGGAAACCCCACAAAATTATAGTTATTGTGGGCGTTAGATTAGTTGATCAACTGCTTTGATAAGGACAACCATGTGCTGAGATGGACTGTCATTTAACCTCGAAATACAATGCTATTGTACACAACTGTTAAATTTTCTGGAAATGCTATTGTCTCACGTGGTCCGAGTTCTTTTTTTTCTCTCTTGAAGTCGGCCCCATACGACCGCGAATACTTGATTCACTAAAAAGGGAATAGGGTTTGCCCGGTTGAATTTTCACACACAGACAATCAAGAAAAAGAAAAAAGCACCGTCGAGGTTGTCATCAAGTCATCGCTATCACTCCTTCGCGAGGCAGCGGCAACCATGCAAGCCCTGCAGCCGAACACCCATCTCGTGTCATCGTCAAGCAGGGCAATGTGAGGCAGGAGGAATCCTTGCACGTCGGTAGACAGAAGGACTGCCGAACCCAACTCCGCTTGAAGCCTCTTCTCCGTGGCTTCTGTGCCGCCGACAGCGGGCCCCACGCCACTCTCTTCCACCACCTCGGTGCCGCGCCGCCCTCGCTCCGAATCGATCTCGTGCACGCCAGGGACACCGTGCCCGTGATCGACCCTAACCCCTCTGCAAACCCTACCGCTCAGGGCTCAGCTTTTTTACCCTCGCTCGCTTCTGTTAGGCGAAAGAAACGCATCTCGCCGAGAGCTCCGAACCGCCTGGGCTGGAACCCTAGCCGCCGCCGTCTTGCTCGTCGCGATCCCCTTGGTTGGTGGAAGTATATATGGCTATGGCCCTGCGCATCATGGCCGCGAACCTGAAGCAGAGGATCCCCGCCGCTGTCCAGCGGGGTTTCGCCTCTTCTCGTGCTCCGGTTCGCTCCCCATCTCGATCTTCTGCCCCCGTCTGAGTCTTGATTGATGCAATGCAATCGATTCATTCTGACATGCTGCGTTGCACGATTAGTCGAATCTATTGTTCTGTTACTAGAGAGACACCAGCCAGATGGCTTTGAGTCTCCTCATGTTCTTAGCAATGTTGTTTCAATTGCTGGAATTTCTGAAGTTCTTCTAGAGTCTTGATTTTGAGATTTGGGATAGGTAGATAGATAGTGACTGCCAAAGTTGGTTAATACTTCTATATTTAATTAGTAGCTTCAGGTTTTGACCTGGATGAAAATACCAAACATTACCAATGAACACCACTCATCCAAACAGGATGCATGCAGTACTTGTTTTTGCAGTCTTGTTAATTCTGTAGTCTGTACCTGACTTTCAGCCTTCATTATCTGCAATCCCATTTTTAACGATTCAAACTCAACTGCATGTAGGCACGGGTTGATCCCGACCTCGACCCATTAGCCGCAGAGTTTCGGTAAGGCACTAATTAAACATGCAACATCGCCGTCTCATTGATTCATCCATTGTGCAATACATCCTAATTAACATCCATCTTTCTCTTTCCTCTTTCAAAGCCGGTCACTGCAGAAGATTGTAGAGAAGCACAAGAAGAGGCGCAGGGACGAGGCCTTGGCCTGTGCTGCTGGCTTCAGTCTTGGAGCACTCACCTTTTTGTTTGGGGTCAGTCGCCTCCGTTGATGGGGCTAGTGAAGGGATCAATTACCCGGATATCTATTCTGCACTCCAAGTCTACCTACTATACCATGCATGTTTATAACTAGCCAGTGTACTTTGTAATTCCTGGGTTGTCTTACATTAAGACCACTACTGTATATGTCTTATGGGGGATGCAGTTTGTGTGGGATCTAATTTCCGTGGTTGTATGAGGGGTAATCTGTTGTTATGAGGAATCTATATATAACCATGTTATAAATCTGTTATGTTCTGGCATTTTCGTAGTGTGATTGTGTGAACCTTCGTGATTATGAGGGATCAATATGTATTTTGCTGTTTGCTGTCTGGGCTGAGGTTACTTCTTTATTCTGCTTGATTTGTGTATCAGACATGGATCCTAGCTGCTCCTATTGATCCCTCTTCCATGACAGAGACGCCATTAACATATATACAACCTTGCCGATAACAGAAGGGAAGAAGCTTTGAACCAGGGCAGTCAGCTCGTGGCGAGTGATTACATTCTGAACTATGCCAAGGGAGCATCAACACCATTAGTAGTTGAACTTCATTCAGTTCGAGAAGTACCTGAATTTATCATCAGGGTTTAGCAAATCCGATGCCCTCTTGAGTCAACATCTTCCTTTTGGAGTAGTAACCTGCAGCATGCAACATCTCGTCTCATCGTGCGAGCAAACACGCATCGCGTTCAGTCATCTCATCCCCACCAGTGCATTGCCATGTCCCGATGCGCCACTGTCTTTGTGCAGTCGTAGAAGAGAGGTATAGGTTGCCGGGGTTGATCTTAACGGGAGTCCCACTTGGACGGAGGTGTTTCAACTCGACAAATGGCAGCTATTGTAGGCGTTAAAGTCTTTCTCAATATACATCAATGACATGCAGATCGCGTCCCTCCTAGGAGTGTCCGTCATTGCAAATCCACTGAAATACTGAATCGAGAGGTCTGGCGAACTGTTAGTGTTGTCCTTCAAAATCCAAGGAACCACAAGGTCTTCCCGTCTTCTCGTCGTCCGCATTGCGCTACACCAGTCGTGGGTGGACAGGGGCGGATGCTCTGGCTCTGCATCGTCCCCCGTCGCCGGGCGACCGACACCGACGCAGTGGGGACGACGGCGGTGGCCCGTCGCGCCCGTGCTGCTCTGGGCAATTCGTGCCCCCGTGGTTCGCCTGCCCGCGCATCTCTCTCCGACCCCTCCTCTCCTTTCTCCTGTTGTCGTCCCCAGCCACCATTGGGCCCTCGTGCCTGCACTGATGCCGCCACGGATGCGGACACCCGGATCCAAGGCGCACCCCTCACATTGCAAGAGAGAGTGAGCGAGGGAGAGGGTGTCGGCGGCAGTGGCGGCGTCCTCCCGCGGGCCCTGCGTGTGCACACAGGTCGATCCGGGTGACCAGCCCCTCATGGTGGTCCTTTGCCGCCTGCTCACCGTGGTGGCTCCGCCGCAAGAATGCCAGAGGCCCTTGGGCTTGCAATCAAGCAGTCAAAGCGCGAGGCGGCATCCTCCCGACTGGCGAAGGAGCAAGCGTGCATGGTCCGTCGGCTGACCAACATCACCTCTTCCTCAGACGGCTCCGACAACTCGGACGACGACCCTCCCGCCACCTACAGCTACACAAAGAGCTATAACCGCACCGACGACCGCAATGGCAAGGGACCGGCGCGGAAGTGGCGATGTCTCCGGTGCCCCACTCCCTTATCTTTGTTTCTATCTAGTAGGTGTTCGGTGATGAACTTGATCTTTTGGTCTAGTTTCTATCTAGTATTTTTGTCCGGTGATGGACTTGATCTTTTATACAAAGTTCATGCTACGTTTGGTGTCGTTATATGTTGCTAGATGTTGATCTAGTTGTGTGTCCGGTGATCTATATAGTTTCTCTACTATGCATTGCATGGATAGCATAGTTTCGAGAGGACGGCTGCGCAGGCAGAGAAATGAGCGTGAGATGCGTGGGTTGTATGCGGGGTAACTACGAGAGAGGGGGAGAGCTGCGTGTGGGTGGGGAGGAAAAAGAAAGGACGGGCCGGGAACATGCATACCCATGCTGCCCGATCATTCATATGCGTCCAAGTGCTGCTGCTGCCCGATTCTCAAAAAAAAAAGTGCTGCTGCCCGCTGCGCCGGCCAGCGAAAAATACTACTGTAGCAGCAAAAGCAAAGGCCGCCCCCACGCAGTGACGTGCGTACGTATCTCCGGTGGTCAGTACATACCACAACGGGGATAGCGTGGGTTGTTACGCGGGGTGTCGCCGGTAGTGCGCGGGGGCGAGTGGTTGATGCGCGCGTGGCCTGGGTGATCCGTATCCCTGGGTCTAGCCCTGTGCAAGGGGCACAGGCACGAACGACAACTGGTAGAAAAAGAGGCTTCCATACGCCCCCATTAGTCCCCAAAACAACCGAACCGCGACCAAAGGGGTCTTTAGTCGCGGTTCGGGAGAAGACCCGCGACCAGCTATCTGGGCCCAGCGCGCTCGGTCGACAGCTGGCGGACGGGAGGGTCTTTAGTCCCGGTTGGCCTGGCCAACCGCGACTAAAGGCCCATCCCTATATATAGGACTCAGCTCACTTCATTTCACTCAGCTCACTTCACAATTTTCAGAAGGTGGTGGTGGGTTTGCTTTTGGTTTCTCCTATGCACACAAGGTGTTTGATGAAATGCCCGAGAGCCTATGCACACAAGGTGTTTGATGAAATGCCCGAGAGCCTGAAACAAACATGGTATGAAGTGTCCGAGCCCCACTTGAGCTTTCTCATTTATTTTTCCTCCGCGATCGCGGTTAGCAACTTGAACCTTTCATGTGTCATTGATAAAATACGCATGTGTGTAGTTCATTGTTTAATTTATATTATTTCTAGCTAGTTAGTTTAACAAATGCATGATGGTTAATTATATACTTTATATAATAATAATGCAGATGAATCGGCAATGGATGTACGGTCCCCGAGTCTCCGGTGAGTTCACTACGGGTTTGAAAGATTTCCTCGTAGTGGCAAATGCGAACAAGCAGCAAGGTTTTATTATCTGTCCATGTGCTGTCTGTAAGAATGGGAAGGGTTACGCCTCCTCAAGAGACGTTCACATGCACCTGCTGAAACATGGTTTCATGCCAAGCTATAATTGTTGGACCAAGCATGGAGAAAGAGGGGTTAGAATGGAAGAAGATGAAGAAGGGGATGATATCGATGACATCTATCGTGATCATTTCGGTGATACTTTCATGGAGGATGATGCTGAAGGTGGGGAAGGGTTAGGTGAAGGTGAAGAAGAGGCACATGATGAGCCCGCTGATGATCTTGGTCGGACCATTGCTGATGCACGGAGACGCTGCGAAACTGACAAGGAGAGGGAGAATTTGGATCGCATGTTAGAGGATCACAAAAAGTCGTTGTATCCAGGATGCGATAATAGTCTGAAAAAGCTGGGCTGCACACTGGATTTGCTAAAATGGAAGGCACAGGAAGGTGTAGGTGACTCATCATTTGAAAATTTGCTGAAAATGTTGAAGAATATGTTCCCGAAGAATAACGAGTTGCCCGCCAGTACGTACGAAGCAAAGAAGGTTGTCTGCCCTCTAGGTTTAGAGGTTCTGAAGATACATGCATGCATTAATGACTGCATCCTCTACCGCGGTGAATACGAGAATTTGAATGAATGCCCTGTATGCACTGCATTGCGTTATAAGATCAGAGGCGATGACCCTGGTGATGATGTTGAGGGCGAGAAACCCAGGAAGAGGGTTCCCGCCAAGGTGATGTGGTATGCTCCTATAATACCACGGTTGAAACGTCTGTTCATGAACAAAAAGCATGCCAAGTCGTTGCGATGGCACAAAGAGGACCGTAAGTCCGACGGGGAGTTGAGACACACCGCTGATGGAACGCAATGGAGAAAAATCGACAGAGTTTTCAAAGATTTTGCAGCTGACGCAAGGAACATAAGATTTGGTCTAAATACTGATGGCATTAATCCTTTTGGCGAGCAGAGCTCCAGCCATAGCACCTGGCCCGTGACTCTATGCATCTACAACCTTCCTCCTTGGTTGTGCATGAAGCGGAAGTTCATTATGATGCCAATTCTCATTCAAGGCCCTAAGCAACCCGGCAACGACATCGATGTGTACCTAAGGCCATTAGTTGAAGAACTTTTACAGTTGTGGGCCAGACCTGGTGTACGTGTCTGGGATGAGCACAAAGAAGAGGAATTTGACCTACGAGCGTTGCTTTTTGTAACCATCAACGATTGGCCTGCTCTTAGTAACCTTTTGGGACAGACAAATAAGGGATACAATGCATGCACGCACTGCTTACATGAGACTGAAAGTGTACGTTTGGTTAATTGTAAGAAGAACGTGTACCTGGGTCATCGTCGATTTCTTCCCCGAAATCATAACGTAAGAAAGAAAGGCAAGCATTTCAACGGGAAGGCAGATCACCGGCCGAAGCCTGCGGAACGTACTGGTGCTGAGATATTTGATATGGTCAAGGATTTGAAAGTCATCTTTGGAAAGGGTCCGCGGACAATCAGTTCCGCGGGGAGTTGACGGGCACGCACCCATGTGGAAGAAGAAATCTATATTTTGGGAGCTAGAATATTGGAAAGTCCTAGATGTCCGCTCTGCAATCGACGTGATGCATGTTACGAAGAATATTTGCGTGAACCTGCTAAGCTTCTTGGGCGTGTATGGGAAGACAAATGATACAAATGAAGCACGGCAGGACCAGCAACTTTTGAAAGACCCAGATGACCGGCATCCGGAATGGTTTCAAGGTCGTGCCAGCTACGCTCTTACCAAAGAAGAGAAGGTCATTTTTTTTGAATGCCTGAGCAGTATGAAGGTCCCGTCTGGCTTCTCGTCGAATATAAAGGGAATAATAAACATGTCAGAGAAAAAGTTCCAAAACCTGAAGTCTCACGACTGCCACGTGATTATGACGCAATTGCTTCCGATTGCTTTGAGGGGGCTCCTACCGGAAAATGTTCGAGTAGCCATTGTGAAGCTATGTGCATTCCTCAATGCAATCTCTCAGAAGGTAATCAATCCAGAAGATCTACCACGGTTACAGAACGATGTGGTCCAATGCCTTGTCAGTTTCGAGTTGGTGTTCCCACCATCCTTCTTCGATATTATGACGCACCTCCTGGTCCACCTAGTCGAAGAGATTTCCATTCTCGGTCCTGTATTTCTACACAATATGTTCCCCTTTGAGAGGTTCATGGGAGTATTAAAGAAATATGTTCGTAACCGTGCTAGGCCAGAAGGAAGCATCGTCAAGGGCTATGAATTGAGGAGGTAATTGAGTTCTGTATTGACTATGTTCCTGACCTTAAGCCGATTGGTATTCCTCAATCGCGGCACGAGGGGAGACTAAGTGGAAAAGGCAAGATCGGAAGGGAATCCACGATATGTATGGACGGTCATTCTATGACTAAAGCACACCACACAGTTCTGCAAAATTCCAGCTTGGTGGCTCCGTACTTCGAGCAACACAAGAATATTTTACGCTCGGACAACCCGGGGAAGCCTGAATCCTAGATTAGAAAGGCCCACATGGAGACTTTCGGCAGTTGGTTGCGAAAACATTTAATGAATGATAATGATGTTGGAGATCAGCTGTACATGTTGGCCAAGAAACCATCTTCGACTATAACGACTTTCCAAGGGTACGAGATAAATGGGAATACATTTTACACCATCGCCCAAGATAAAAAGAGCACCAACCAAAACAGTGGTGTCCGCTTTGATGCAGCAACCGAGAATGGGCAAAAGGTCACATATTATGGTTACATAGAGGAGATATGGGAACTTGACTATGGACCCTCCTTTAAGGTCCCTTTGTTCCGGTGCAAATGGTTCAAGCTAACAGGAGGTGGGGTAAAGGTGGACCAGCAATACGGAATGACAATGGTGGATTTCAACAATCTTGGTTACCTTGACGAACCATTCGTCCTTGCCAAAGATGTCGCTCAGGTTTTTTATTTGAAGGACATGAGTAGCAAACCGAGGAAACGGAAAGATCAGAAAACGATCAGTACATCATGCGATGATCCAAAGCACCACATTGTTCTTTCAGGGAAAAGAAACATCGTGGGAGTGGAGGACAAGACAGACATGTCAGAAGATTATAATATGTTTGGTGAAATTCCGCCCTTCAAAGTGAACACTGACCCAAGCATTAAGTTAAATGATGAGGATGCTCCATGGATACGGCACAATCGTAAGCAAGCAGGGACACAAGGGAAGAATTGATGTGTAATAATTTATTGTACCAAACTTTGTTGAATGGATCATGTGAATTAAAACGTACGATGACGAATCCGGATGATTTGTATTTGGTCAATGAACTGAATGATGTATCAAACCTTTTGTCAAACCTTCAAGGGATCGATGAACTGAATTTTTTGATATATTATTTGTATTTTTAAGATTTTAAAATGAATTAGTTTTATTTTTCTGATTTTTTTGATATATTATTTGTATTTTTAAGATTTTAAAATGAATTAGTTTTATTTTTCTGAATTTTTTGATATGTTATTTGTATTTTTAATATTTTAAAATGAATTAGTTTTATTTTTCTGATTTTTTTGATATATAATTGTATTTTTAAGATTTTAAAATGAATTAGTTTTATTTTTCTGAATTTTTTGATATATTATTTGTATTTTTAAGATTGTAAAATGAATTAGTTTTATTTTTCTGAATTTTTTGATATATTATTTGTATTTTCAAGATTTTAAAATGAATTAGTTTTATTTTTCTGAATTTTTTGATATATTATTTGTATTTTCTGAAAAGTATATGAAAAAGGACCTTTAGTCGCGGTTCGTGACACGAACCGCGACTAAAGGCTCTTTCCGCGCGGGAACGAAAGCGGCGCGAAATACCCTTTAGTCCCGGTTGGGGAGACCAACCGCGACTAAAGGGTACCTTTAGTCGCGGTTGGCGTCCCCAACCGGGACTAAAGGCTGTGTCTATATATACAGCACTTAGCATTTTCCCCCACCTCCCATTCTCCTCTCGACGCCGACGCCCTGCCCCGACGCCGATCGACGCCGACGCCGCCAGGCTGTTGCCCCGACGCCGATCGACGCCGACGCCCTGCCCCGACGTCGACGCCCTGCCCCCAGTGAGCTCCGCCGCCCCCCACTTTCCCTGCCCTGCGCGCCGCCGCCCCTGCCCCCAGTGAGCTCCGCCGCCGCCCCTGCCCTGCGCGCCGCCGCCGCCCCTGCCCTGCCCTGCCCCTGCGCGTCGCCGCCGCCCCTGCTCTGCCCCTGCGCGCCGCCGCCCGCCGCCCCTGCCCCTGCTCCTGCCCGCCGCCCGCCGCCCCTGCCCCTGCCCCTGCCTGCCGCCCGCTGCCCTGCCCTGCCCGCCGCCCGCCGCCGCCTGCCTGCCGTCCTCCGCCTCCCGCCGCCGCCTGCCGTCCTCCGCCTCCCGCCGCCGCCGCCACAAACGAAGGAAAAATGTTGACCATGTGTTCAAAAAATATTAAAATGTGTTTGGAAGATGTTAAACATGTATTAGGAAAATGTATTAGATATATGCCAAAAATGTACAGTGTGTATGAAAAAAACCCATACATCCAAAAAAGGTTGAAAAAGTTAACACGTGTTGAAGCAAAAAGAAACCGATAAAATCGACAAAAGATAAGGAATAACAAAGAAACCCAATGAAAACCAAAAAGAAAAACAAAAAAAAACAAAAGAAACCAATGCAAAGGAATGAAATCAAGAAAATCGAGAAAGAAACAAAGAAAACCTATGAAAACCAAGAAAAACAAAATAAGAAAAGGAAGAAGAAAAGGAAGAAGAAAAGGAAGAAGAAAAGGAAGAAGAAAAGGAAAAAGAAAAGGAGGAAGAAAAGGAAAAAGAAAAGGAAGAAGAAAAGGAAAAATAAAATAAGAAAAGGAAAAAGAAAAGGAAAAACAAAATACTTGGCAGTGGTCAATAATCTTATTTTTTTAATTCCTCCTCCTCTATGTCCCCTTAATCTTATTTTTTAATTCCTTTATACTTAATTAATTTTTACTACATGCAGGAGTGACATATGGCGGACGATAGAGCCGAGCCGCTTAGGGATCCGGAGGCTGAACGTTATTTAATGGGCATCATCAACAACGAGATTTCTTATGTGCCGGGCTCAGAATATGAGCAAGAAGAGGATGTAGTCTCTTCTTTTCTGAACCTTGACCGTGGAACAGAGATTGTCGATGATCAAGAAGGTGAAGGAACGGACATTGTCGACGGAGGTCAACCGTCAACAACCAACGATCTCGAATTGCAAGTAGCAACCACCTCCGGCGAGGTATATATATACATTGAGCCTCTCGTGATACAGACTTACTGAAATGTGAATACATATGTATTAACGCGCGCGACTCTCTTTCTTTTTTTAGCCCTCGGCCGGATCGAGTACGACAAAGCGTGGCAAATCCAAGGCAATGAAAACAGGAGAAACATATGCCATTGAGTTTGTCAGTGAAACCGGCAAGCCCCTACAGCACACCTCAAAGTTTATCAACCAATGCGGAGTCGTTGTTAGAGACAACGTCCCGATCACCGTTCAGGAATGGAAGGAGCCAAAGAAGGCACGTCTTGGTTTCAGTTTTGTCGACAAGAAAACGAAAAAGGATTGCTGGAGAAAGCTTATGGAACATTTCATTTTACCTCCGGAATACAACAAAGTTGATGAATTCGGTAACGAGGTTCTGGGTGGACGTCAGAGGAGGAGGCTAGTTAAAGAGTTCGCTCTTCAGAAGATGGGCGAAGCATTCCGGAACTTCAAGAAAAATTTAACCCGTGACTATGTCAACAAGGGTAAGACTCCGGATTTCAATGGACAACATGAGAAACTGAAAGATGATTGGCCAGAATTTGTGAGGCAAAAGCAATCGGAGCATTTCAAGGAAATATCGAAAAAAATAAGGATAATGCGAGTAAGAAAAAGTACCATCATATTATGGGGCCAGGAGGATACCTCCTTTCGGAGCCTAGGTGGCAGAAGATGGAGGAGGACCTGAGGGTGCGAGGAATCCCTCTAGGTACAGAGGGATGGGACCCAAGGGCCAAAAGCTGGTGGTACGGGCATGGGGGATCGCTAGACCCGGAGACAAGGGTGTGTGTTCACCGGCAGAGACATTTTGCTCCCACCCAAGCCCTTATTGACGCAATGACCCAAGCTCAAGAGGGCTTGATCAAGTTCAACAGAGAGAAAGACGCACTGACAATAGCCCTCGGGAATGATGAACACGGAGGACGTGTACGAGGCAAAGGCAAAGTTTCGTGGAAAGTAGGGTTTTCCCAGGACAATGACCCGTACTGTTACAGAAGCCGTAAGAGAAAGAAGGACCGGGATGCAGATCTTATGACGAAGTTTGCATCGGAACTCCATAAGTTGAAGCAGACCGTGCATGAACTAGTGAAAGAAAATCGGCTGCAGGGCCGCATGAAGATCATGAAGCGGATCGCGGAAGCCAGCAGCGGAGAAGCAGCGTGGCTTCCACGGATGCCCCGCCTGGTGCTAGTGCACCGATGATCGAGATTCGTGCAGCGGAGCCTCACTACCCCGTGGATGATGTAAAGGAGATGAAAGAATGTGATCTGCATTATCCCGTGGGGAACGTTTCCACGAAGGTAGCTAGCGGCAGTGCTTTACCCTGTACACCTGGAGCACTCCACCACAACAACCCCATTGCATATGGCTATGCTCGTGTCACGGTGGAAGACATAGTCCAAGGGTTTGAGGACCTGGAGATTGACAAACCTACACCCGAAGGGGAGAGAAGACTTGGAGATGTCAAGCGCCAGTACATTCTATGGAAAAAGAAGTACATAGTGTTTCCAGGCGAGGCGCCAAGGCTAGCAAGTCCACCCCCCTCCGATGGTGGTGGTGGTGGTGGCGGTGGTGGCGGTGGTGGTGGTCGTGGTGGTTCACCTACACCTCCTTCACGCCATTCGACGCCGTCCCCCGATCCACAACCTCCGGCGGGTACGACGCCCCCCAATCCTCCTCCGGTGGGTACGACGCCCCCCAATCCACCTCCGGCGAAGAAGCAGAAGCAGGCGGACAACAAGGAAACCCGCTCCTGGACTATTAACCCGGACCCTTATGTACCTAAGACCACAAGGGTACCGGAGCCATCACTGAAGCCTCTCCTCCCAAGGCCTGGGGAACTTAGTGAAGCTGAAATCAAATTGGCCGCGTCTGCTGATTATGAGAAATGGAAGGCGGATATGAAGGCGAAAAAAGATCCTGAGCCCAAGCAAGTATTCACTGAGAAGCAAAAGAAGTGGGCTAAGGATTTTTTGACGACACCGTCCCAAGCCGAGCTGAATATGCCTGACGACTATGGACATGAACTTCGTAGGAAGCAAAAATATTGAAGGAGGAAGAAAGTAAAAAAAGCGGGAAACAAGTTGACCAGCTCGGGATGCAGAAGAAACAATCGATCCCCCCGCTCATAGTGAAAGCCGGTCCGGAAGAGGATCCCGAGATCATAGCAGTTGCGGCAGCACTTGGATTGACTGTAGCGGGTGCCATGAAACAAGCGTCCGAGATGGGTTTGACTCTTCGTGCCTTCTTAGACCTTGAGGATGCGCCAGTATGTGAGATAGCATTACAATATGTGCGGAATGGGCCTCTCGTCGAGCCTGCGCAGGAAAATAGTCTACCACCACAAATGCAAAATCTGCTACGTTGGTACAAGCAATTCATAAAATGGGCCGACAAAGAATATGTTTATGCGGATGTTACAGAACAGCATCACACCAAACGGTACTCTGTAGAAATTCATATGAGTGAATTGTTCCAGCTGTTCAATCTGCGCGAGCTCGACAAATCTATGCTGAGTTGCTACGTTCTGTAAGTGATTTATTTCTACCTCATCTCGTTCTTCATTGCCTGCACTATATATATATATATTGTCCTAACTATATTGTTGCGTACGCTATTATGCAGATTGAAGATTTGGGAATGCAAAATAAGAAACATCCATGATGTTGGGTTCATTGACCCACATATCTTTAATGGACATGTGTTACAACATCACCCCAAAGACGTGGAGAAAGACCTGTACATGTTTCTTAGAAAGCATCAACTCAAAAGTCATATTCTATTTCCTTACAATTTTGAGTGAGTGTTTCTCTCTTGTGCCCATTCTCTTTTGTTTACTCCATGCATGGTATGTCTAATCGATGAGTTATGCATGACTGTGCATGTAACGTGTCCGCAGGTTCCACTGGATTCTGCTAAATATTGAACTTCACACCTCCAGAGTTCTAATTATGGACTCTATGGATTCGGATCCAAAGCGTTGGGCCGACATGAGAAAAATGCTGCAAAAGTAATTATTTTCAATCATTTGAGCTCTATATCGATCGGTCTCTTTCGTTCATTTCCTAATATCAAGTAACTAATAACTCCCTTATTCATTTAATTTTCTTTGCCCTGTAGGGTTTGGAGACGGTTCTCAGAAGAAATTGACGGTGAATTCAAACATGAGCTAGATTTCAGAAGGTTAGTTAATGTGGATAAGCAGCCACCGGAGACCAATCTATGTGGATACTATGTTTGTGAGAACATCCGGAGACACACCACTGAGCGGAAGGCATCAGATAGCGTGCGGAACGCGACGGATAACTTGCGGAGGAGGCTTAGTCCAGAAGCTCGCTTCCGACCAATTCAAGAAGAATTAGCAGGATTTTTCATGAGGGAAGTCATCAATCCTAAAGGAGAACACTATACCGAGGACGAAGAAATTTATATGCATACCCGAGATTGAATCTTGTTCGAAGTTGTATATGGTCATCCATCCTAATTGTGTATGGAAACTTGTTCGAAGTTGTATATGGTCACCCGAGATTGAATATATATTATATATTCCTCTTGAATTCTTCTTGTTTGAAATTTCATATGCATGTATATAGTAGCGTAGAATATGTGTACTGAAACTTCATCAAAAATAAAATAAAACACAAAATAAAATATAAAACAAATAAAATACTACAAATTAAAAAGAAACCAGGTTTAGGGGGGCTGAAACCCTAAACCTGCGGAGGAGGCCTTTAGTCCCGGTTGGCCACGAGAACCGGGACTAAAGGTCCTCCGCCCCGACGGACCACGGGCGCCCACGTGGACGGGCCTTTAGTCCCGGTCGGCCACAAGAACCGGGACTAAAGCCTTTAGTTGCGGTCCGTAAGAGGCGCGTCTAAAGGGGGGGGGGGTCTTTAGTCGCGCATCTTTAGTCCCGGTTGCACAGCCGGGACTAAAGGCTGTGGCGAACCGGGACTAAAGGGCTTTTTTCTATCAGTGTGCGCGCGTGGCCTGGGTGATCCGTATCCCTGGGTCTAGCCCTGTGCAAGGGGCACAGGCACGAACGACCTCTACATGTACTCCTCCGTTCAGAATTACTTGTCATCAAAATAGATATATCTAGAATTAAAGGACATAATTGGTTTGATGTCAAAAATTGGCATGCCAAATTTTGGCAACTGCCAAATATTGGCTAGAGATTGGTTGCTTGCCAATTTTCGCTGCCAATCTTATAAAAGATTGTCAAATATTGGCAACTTTGGATTTTGCCAAATGTTGGCTTGCCAAATAGTGGCAAGGCCAAATGTTGGTAACAAACCAATTAGGCTTAAAATACATACGCTTGGGGAGGCGTGGGTGCCTCTTGATGGCGGCGGTGCAGCTTGGCCAGCAGTAGTGCGGCTCGGTGGCGGGCCTCGGGGTTCTTGGTGTGGCGGCGCGGCCCTTGGTCGCGGGACGACGTGGCGGTGCTGGTGGCCGACGGAGCCCGGGCGTTCTAGATCTGGGCCCTTTCGGCTACATCTGGGCTAAGGCGGGCCGGCGGCTCAGTGCGCGACGATGCTACTCCCTGGTTGGTGGCGAGGAGGCGGTGGTCTGCGGGCGGTGGCGGCTTCGTCGGCCGGCGAGCTGCAGCGTGACGGCAGGGGCTGTTCGGACCCTTTTGGGTCCGGCCGGGCCTCGGCGCCTGGCAGACCCCTTGTCCGTGCATCCGGTACAATGTTGCGGATGCCCCCGAGGCCACTCGCTCTTCTCCCGTCCGCCAGGTCGCGTGTCGGTGACCTCAGGAAGACGACGAAGTTGATTCGGTGACCGTGGTGGCACATGTTGGTGGACGGCGTGATGGGCAGTGCACTATGATTCGTCTGGGGTGGTGGTGGGGTTTGGGTTGGGAGAAATCTCTGGCGGCTCGTCCGGCCTTGACGCGGCGACGCCTGTGGGTGCCGCCGAACCTTCCTGAAGGGCGTCGGGTACACCCTCCCCCCACTGCCCCCCGCGTACCGGTGGAAACCCCAGGACTAGTCCGGGCAACAGCGGCGTCGTCGTCGCCTCCTTCTTGAGGGTGTTGCTTGGTATGCGGCGCTTCGGAGTGCTGGGAGCGTGGTGGTACTTCTCTGGAGGGTGCAGGGTCGCTGGTCGCCTTCGTTCGTTGATCTGCCGTTGTTGGCGTTCGTTTCTCTTTCTTTTTTCTCTGTTTTTATTTGGGCTTATTTGTGCTGTGGCCCCAGCATCTATCGTTGGATGTATCGGTGGTTGCTTTGTAATAACAAAGCAGGGGAAACCCTTTTTCTTACAACTAAAATACATCTAGATACATTCATTTCTTAAACGAGTAATTCCGAACGAAGGGAGTACCTGCGTACGATTACCATTTTTTTCTGCAACGAAGAAATGTTTCTCCATTTTATCGTGGGGAAACAAAGAAAGCTTCTACAGGGCCGTCGCTTTGGTTTTTCTTTTCCTTGGCTTCTGGGCAATTCAATGGAATTTTTTTATTCACTTGGGTTCTAGGAGAGTACTATCAAACATGTATGCCATAATACATATGACCATGTCCGTGCACGTTGAAATCAAAGATGACAGTTTTGAGGCTTTCAAATGGACCAAGAAATAGCCCCTTAGTTACTAGTTATTGGATTAAAGCATTCTTATCCGCCAAAAAGAGGATTAAAGTATTCTTCAATGACTTCCGAAAATGTGATATTTTCCTGAACATGTGTGAAGTGTTTAACAGGTTTGGGGTGAGGATTTGTGACACACACGGGGGCACTGAGTACCTCGTGCGTGCTATTTTTGGGCTTCCCGTTTTCAAACTTTATATCATTTAAACAAAAAATCCAAATTAAGTTTTGTTTTTATATTTGTATTTCTCGTGGCGAGCGCTTTCAAAGAAGATTACTTTGAAATATATTTTGACAACATTTTAAAATATGTTAAATTTCAACTTTTCAAACTAAGTACGAGCGATAGATAAAAAAATGACTTTTGTGTCAGTGATCGAAAAAAATCGCTTAAAGTTTTACTTGAAACATGGTACGGCCGAGCGAGAAAATCGTAAGTTTCAGATGCATATCATAAATTCAAATATTAAGACTTCAATTTACTATGTGTGGGGGCATGCATGTGCGTGATCCAACTACTTTGCGAATTGCGGAGCAATCGGACAGCCGAGCATGGCTGCATAGGTGTGTTCCTCCGCACCCGCGTACCCTCCGAGTTTCCGAACAGATTTGTGCTTGCTAATACCTCCATCCTGGTTTATTGGCCTGCTTTGTAATTTGTGTCAAATTTTGACCAGAGATTTAACCAATAGAATTTAATGCATGCCAACAAAAAATATATCACTGGTTCGTATTTGAACATAGTTTGCAATGATATAATTTTTTGTGATATGCAGGAACGTTTTGTTAGTTAAATTTATGGTTAAACTTGATACAGAGTACAATGGGGGACCAATAAACCAGGACGGACGTAGTATCATTTTGTTATGTTTGACAAGATGGGCTCCTTATCAGTTTGTTTTTATATGATAGCATGGGTGCCTTATCACATGTTTTTATGTGATATTATATGTTGCTTATCAGTTTGTTTTCATGTGATAGCATATGTTCGTTATCATTTGTTTTAATGTGATAGCTTATGTCACATTCAGTTTGTTTTTATGTGATAGGTTGTACTCCTTATTACTTTGTTTTTAAATGATAGCATATTGTCCTTATCATTTTGCTCTTTAAACAATTACATTTTAGGTGCATTTTTTTGTGTGTGGTAGGCCGGATCACAACAAAAAAGGCACACCAAGTACATGCAAAATCTAGCTGAAGTTAAGAAGTTGCAGAGGAAGAAGAAGAAGATTCATCAATTCCAAAGGTATGTATTTCTTGCATAAATTTCAGTGAACCTTGCATCACCTTGCAGATTGCAAAGGCAACAATATGTGTAGAACATAATGCCTCACAACAAATGTACCTGAAAGCATGGTTTACAACATGGGGCAGCAGGTAACTAACTTATCCCATTTCGAAAATACAATAATGATGTACTCATCGCATTTCTACAATACAACAACACCAAATTTTCTTTTACAGGAGAGAAACTATGTAGTACCTCACAAGACATATGGTCCTTTTTTACAAGAAAGCTCATATGAAGCTACTGCCCGGGCATCAATTCCACAAGGCACGGGAAGGCTAATGACAACAATGACTAGAGGAAGGGTGGGTGCAGGGGCTGGGGCTGGGGAACAATACATGATCAGAAAGAAGGATGAGCTATTAGGGGTAGGGGCATCAATGCAATAGGGAAAAGGAGAAAACAATACCAGGCGAGTTCAAGTGGACAAACCAGGACAATAAGAGGAGGAGCAACTTCTATTGCAGAAAAACCCTTGGACAACTTGATGTCTGGTCAGGATCTCAATGATGTTACAATGCATGATCTTAATGTTGGACCACTAAGTGGCCTGAATGTAGCAGATATTCAACATTAAGAAATCCAGGTCACCCATAATGCACCTGCATAGTGAACCGTGTTCTTTACCTGCATAAACTTATTTTTAGTGTTAAATGGTCTTCTAAACTGTGGTTCCTATGTGTGCTTCAGTGAACATGACTATGTTGTTAACCTTAATGTGCATGTGAACTTTGGTCTCACCTAAATTTTGCTATGAACTGAATGAGTATTTGTGTCTCATGTGAATTTACATGCTCAACTGAACGTGTTTTTTGTGATTTTGTGAACTCTTGTTATGAATTGTGTAAACAGGTAAAATGATCTCAATATTTGTAGGTTACCTGTATGTTATCTATAACCGGATGTCATTAGCCAATAACTTTCCGTGCAAAAAGGATGGCCATGGGAACCAAAACCATTACCCGGGTCAAAGCCACTAAATAATCTAACAAATTGGTATGAGTACATGATCTTGGTCATTGGACCACTTCCCCCATACTTAAACTAAACAACACAGTACGAATCGTTCACCAGACATTTGATCCAGGATCAACGTCGAGAATGTCGTTTGCCTCCTCAAAACAAGCGGAGTAGCATGTGCGTGCCTCCCACGACAGCTCCGCGGCCGGGGGGAGTGGTATCTGGATAATTCGTCTACGGCCGCCGGGGGGGGGGGGGGGGGGGTATGGAAACATTTCAGTTCATCGCAGGGGGCTTTTTGCAAAAGAGCGGCCGCCCGCACATTCCTCCTGCCCAACTCAGGGCCAATTTGTACCTCGGGTGAATATAAAAACCAAACTATGGTAACCGTGGTGCACGTTCTGAAATTTTATAATAAAACTGAACCCACGTGTCAAGTTTATTCAGTGGGATGCAGTTGACTCTTTTTTCCTATGAAGAAAGGATTTTTGCGAGAAAACAAAGAAAGCTTCTACGGTGTCGTCGTTTTTGTTTTTTGTCTTCCATTGCTTCGGTTCGACAATTCGATGGATTATTATTATTATTATTATTATTATTATTATTATTATTATTATTATTATTATTATTATTATCATCATCATTATTATTATCACCTTGGATGTAGGAGTACTATTGAACATGCAAACCACAATATGTATGACCATGTCCATGCAGGCTCGCTACAAAACATTCCAGAACAGGGTTTTTCTGTACTGTCTACCGTGTTACAAAACAAATTGAAGGGATTTAGTGAAACAACATCATGTCAATTTCTCAAACCATTTGACCAATGACCGCAAAAGATTACTAGTTGAGTCCTTCAAAAGAGTGGGCTTCATATTCCATGGCGAGACCGGGCCTCTCTCCCTCTGTATGTCGCTCTGACGATAGGAGGGTAACGGGGTGATAACCCATAATCATAGGGGATCAATTATAGTCTTTCTTGATAAGTAAGAGTGTCAAACCCTATGAGGAGCTAAAGGTAGAGCAAGTATTCCCTCAAGTTCTATCGGCCATCGATACAACTCTACGCACGCTTAACGTTCGCTTTACCTAGAACAAATATGAAACTAGAAGTACTTTGTAGGTGTGATAGGATAGGTTTGCAAGATAATAAAGAGCACGTAAATAAAAGCTAGGGGCTGTTTAGAGAAAAAAAATAACTAATTTAGTTTTAGTAGAGAACTTTTTGTCACAAGAAAATTATTTGTCCCTAGGCAATCGATAACTAGACCGGTAATCATTATTGCAATTTTATATGAGGGAGTGGCATAAGCTAATGTACTTTCTCTTCTTAGATCATATGCATTTATGATTGAAACTCTAGCAAACATCCGTAACTACTAAAAATCATTAAGGTAAAACCCAACCATAGCATTAAAGTATCAAGTCCTCTTTACTCCCATACGCACACAACCTACTTACTCGGGTTTAAACTTCTGTCGCTCTAGCAACCCACCATAAGCGAACCATAAGCATATTGCAAACCTACAGCGGGGATCCCTCACGCTTGCGTGACATGGAGAGCACCATAGTACAACACCAATAATAAAACATACAACTCAAACCAATCACGATCATCAATCAACCCATAGGACAAAACGGATCTACTCAAATATCATAGGATAGCCATACATCATTGGGAAATGATATATATCGTTGAGCACCATGCTTAAGTAGAGATTACAGCAGGGAGAAGAGGTGTTACACCGCTGCATAGAGGGGGCGGGGAGAGTTGGTGATGACGGCGACGAAGTTGTTGGTGTAGATCGTCGTCGCGATGATGGCCCCGTTGGAGTTCCGGCGACACCGGGAGAGAGGGGAGAGAGCCCCCTCCTTCTTCTTCTTCCTTGACCTCCCCCCTAGATGGGAGAAGGGTTTCTCCTCTGGTCCATGACTTCCATGGCGGTGGAGGGGCGGGAGCCCCTCCGTGATTGGATCTCTCTCTCTCTCTCTCTCTCTCTCTCCCCCTCTCTCTCTCTCTCTCTCTCTCTCTCTCTCTCTCTGTTTCCTTCTATTTCTGCGCTCCCTGATTCTGGCCTTTCACCGTTTCTTAAATTTGCGGAGATCCTAACTCTCAATGGACTGAAATTTTAACACGATTTTTATCTGGATATTAGCTTTCTTGCGGCCGAAGAATTGCACCAACCGCCTTACGGGGTGGCCACAATGGCCCAGGGCGCGCCCCCTGCCTTGTGGCCCCCTCGGGCATCGTCTCGCGTTGATTCCAATTCCCAAAATTCACATATATTCCAAAAAAATCTCCGTAAGTTTTTATCGCGTTTGGACTCCGTTTGATATGGATTTTCTGTGAAACAAAAAACATGCAAGAAATAGGAACTAACATTGAGCATTGTATCAATATGTTAGTCCGAAATATAGTATAAAAAATTATCAAAAATATATGAAAGTTGTAGAATATTAGCCTGAAACAATAAAAAATTATAGATACAACGGAGACGTATCACGGGGATCCCAGTGCTTCGACCAGGGGAGGTGATGGTAGGGTTAAAATCAGATTTAGTGTTTTGTAAGGGTGATTTTGTATGGTTTTGTGCTACTTAATATATGGCCTTTAGATTTGGAGCGCTGCTATGCACACGGTAAACAGCCAGCCGACGATTTCTGCAGCATATCTATGCGTCCATGCATATCAGCGGACGATGGATTGGCCATCGTGCACGCTGTTTATCGTTTGCATAGCTGTTTCGTTAGATTTTCCACACAATAAAACTAACAGTTTGACTAATTCACATCTAAATGTTTTTTAAAGATGTCACATCTAAGCTCCCACAAATATATAATGCAGCAACAAGAAACAAAAAAAAACTAGGACAAAAAAATAAACCACAAACAGAGTGGGCATGAGCTTACATGTGACATAACTATGTCACATCTAGATGTGTCCTAGACAGACCCTAAAACTAATACGATGAGGTTTTTTCTGCTCGGGAAGAATTTGTGTACACAAGAAATCCGGTGCAGTTGTAGCTCCACGTGCACCGTTGGGCGAAGGATGGACCGTGCACAGGTGGGCAGCGGCACAACGTAGATGACCGGAGAGACAGAGTAGAACAGAATGGAGTTCATGCCGGACAGCTGCTGGAACGCCGGGATGTCCAGTGCGCCGATGATGAGCTGCGGCCGGTTCCGCACGGCCACAGCAGGCTCGGAACGTGCCGTGCCGCCTCGTTCTCCTCCTTGGTGTCGTCGAACCTCACGCTCACCTTGACACCTTGTGCGTCCCGCGCACCTTCTCTGGCACGCGGCGCGCCTCCTAGAGCAGCCCGCGCTGGACGAGCATTGGGCATCTCCGGCAGGAATAGCGCGCCGACGAAGATGGCGGTGGCGGGGCCCATGGCGAGGCCGAGCAAGAGGAGCCAGCCCCACCGGTGGATCTGGTCGGTAAAGTAGTTGATCACGTTGGCGGCGAGGATGCCGAGGCAGGTGGTGAGCTGGTTCACGGCACCGCGGATCCTGGTTACCGACTCCGATGCCGACACCAAGGAGGACGCGGCCACGATGAGCATGGCCACGTTCACGGCGGCGCCCAGGAAGAAGCTGACGGCGCCCGTCATGATGCTGCCGCACCGGCCGTGGCGCTTGGTCACGAAGGGGGCTCCGATGGTGGAGACCAGGCCGGCAAAGTACAGCGACGGGGTGAAGAGCGTCAGCACCTGGTTGTCGTACTTGCAGTAGTCCGTCCCGTGCAGGTGCGCGTGCTTCCGGCTGTACACGCCCGGGAAGAACTTGATCAAGAAGTCGTCCATGGATGTCACACCACCTGCGTTCATCAATCACCACCATCGTCCATGATTGGTTACCACTCTTGTTCTCGTGTCAAGTAGATGCGTGTGATCAAGAATTATACTACTAGTACATTTCAGGTGAAAGAAAATCAATTCGAAAAATGACTGCATCGTCATCTGTATGATTAATCCGCGAAGCCTCATGGATTGCAACAAAAATGTTAGCACTACATTTTCATTCTTCCAACGTTAATCTTTTTTTTTATGGTACTCCTAGCATCTACAGCCCGGCGCCACAAACCTCCCTCGTACGTCCGTGCGGACGCACCGATGACTAACCGGTCAAAATTTTTTTATCAAGACAGGCACTTCAACACGGCCTAAAATGTCGGGACTGATCGACACGCAACACCCCTCATATCCAGCCCAAATATAAGGGCGAATATGGGGAGGTCCGGGCGCGACTGGGCCGGATTTGTCAAGTCCGACTGTAGATGCTCCTACAATGGCGGAGTTATGTGCACTTACGGGGGGGCTGTGCCCCCTCCCCCCAATCGGGTGGTCTGTGCCATGCCCGAGCAGCCCCCCAAGGAGGAGAAGAAGGATAGGAACGGGTCGAACAGCTCCGGTGATGAGCAGATCCGTCTAAATCCATACTGCGTTTCGACCGCTAGTTCCGCGAGAAGGACGGCAAGGACAGCCATGGATGATCTTCTGCATAGGTCGTATGTAGATAGAACATGCCAAAGTTTGGTTGTCCGATGGCATGTCCTGATGTAGTAGCCGGACGATCTGTGCAATGCATCATTTACGTAGTTGTATAACTTTGTATGGATCAGTGCTTCCGCGGGCTTCGAGGGGCCGGATTTGTCAAGTCCGACTGTAGATGCTCCTACAATGGCGGAGTTATGTGCACTTACGGGGGGGCTGTGCCCCCCCCCCCAATCGGGTGGTCTGTGCCATGCCCGAGCAGCCCCCCAAGGAGGAGAAGAAGGATAGGAACGGGTCGAACAGCTCCGGTGATGAGCAGATCCGTCCAAATCCATACTGCGTTTCGACCGCTAGTTCCGCGAGAAGGACGGCAAGGACAGCCATGGATGATCTTCTGCATAGGTCGTATGTAGATAGAACATGCCAAAGTTTGGTTGTCCGATGGCATGTCCTGATGTAGTAGCCGGACGATCTGTGCAATGCATCATTTACGTAGTTGTATAACTTTGTATGGATCAGTGCTTCCGCGGGCTTCGAGGGGCCGGATTTGTCAAGTCCGACTGTAGATGCTCCTACAATGGCGGAGTTATGTGCACTTACGGGGGGGCTGTGCCCCCCCCCCCCAATCGGGTGGTCTGTGCCATGCCCGAGCAGCCCCCCAAGGAGGAGAAGAAGGATAGGAACGGGTCGAACAGCTCCGGTGATGAGCAGATCCGTCTAAATCCATACTGCGTTTCAACCGCTAGTTCCGCGAGAAGGACGGCAAGGACAGCCATGGATGATCTTCTGCATAGGTCGTATGTAGATAGAACATGCCAAAGTTTGGTTGTCCGATGGCATGTCCTGATGTAGTAGCCGGACGATCTGTGCAATGCATCATTTACGTAGTTGTATAACTTTGTATGGATCAGTGCTTCCGCGGGCTTCGAGGGGCCGGATTTGTCAAGTCCGACTGTAGATGCTCCTACAATGGCGGAGTTATGTGCACTTACGGGGGGCTGTGCCCCCCCCCACCCCACTGCCGATCTCTGCTAGGTCTGCCACTATGCTCCTACATTAGATAAACCTCGACGATTGTAGAAACTCGTTGTTTTTGTTTTGAATTATGGTAAATGGGATCCTCTTGTGCCGATTGATCTAACTACTACACTGAAATAAGAAATCCGGTGCAGTTCCAGCTCAAAAAGATTGGAATTTATGTAGGAGTACATGAGAAGTCCGGTGTAGTTCTAGGCTTGTAGCTCCAGTTGCACCGTTGGGGCGAAGGGTGGACCGTGCGCGGGTGCGCGGCGG
Source organism: Aegilops umbellulata (assembly GCA_032464435.1). Taxonomy (NCBI): domain Eukaryota; kingdom Viridiplantae; phylum Streptophyta; class Magnoliopsida; order Poales; family Poaceae; genus Aegilops; species Aegilops umbellulata. The sequence continues at coordinate 640,691,248 of CP136060.1, read as the reverse complement.
CACAACGTTGATACCACCCCGGTCGCACGGGGCAGGTGCGAGGACCATACTGTGCGCTGCCACTAAGCAAAGCGCGAGACCAACACGGCTGACATACTTGGAGGAGCTCACGATCCCATTTTACTGCACAAATACGCCGTTATCTTAACCAGAAGCGGGTGCCGTGCTCTGCGTCGCGTCGCACGGCACGGGTTAGAAAAAGGCGGAGAGGAGGGAGCTGCGTGCCGCTGTGTGGCAGTGACAGACGGACACACAGGACACATCGAGGAATAGGATGGGCTGTCCGGTCGGCGTGAGGTGCTAGACAAGTACAGAAGTCCTGTAGACATGCGTGACCCAAGCCACAGTCGCAGCACACCGTCGCCGCGCGCACGCTGTCCGTTACGTTGCTGGCCGGTCCGCGTTCGTACTAGCGTGAGGATCGCTGCTTGGCCCACCAGCAGTCACGCAAAACGTCGCCGCCCGGGTGGCTCTATGTTTTTTTTTAGAATCAATACTACAGTATATAGTACTTCCTCCGTTTCTAAATATTTGTTTTTCTAGACATTTCAAATGACTACTACATACGGATGTATGTAGACATATTTTAGAGTATAGATTCATTTATTTTGCTCCGTATGCAGTCACTTATTGAAATGACTAGAAAGACAAGTATTTAGGAACGGAGGGAGTATATTGAAAAAACGAAATTATTTAAAAGGGTGAATTCTAGTTTGTACGTTCTGCTCCCTCCGTAAAATATATAAGCAGAGGGAGTACCTTGATATTGTTGACGTTACCTATTTGACAGTTTTAATCCAGATTACTCAATTTATCGAAAGTTTTGTAAGAAAAACCGTAATGCGGAAACTTTCATGATTGTTTATGCACTAGTTTGACGGTAATTCACGCATGAACCCAGGCTCATCTGCACCTGATGAGCAATAACTTTTTTGAAATATAAAAATATAGTATTATTTTTTGCATTGAAGATTCTCCGGTGCGCCAGTAGCGTGCATATTATCTAGGCAAAATGGCATTCGAAGAGCTGTACATAAAAAATCAACTTTGACACTGCTCTTTCTCAAAGTTTATTGGGGGGGGGGGAGGCTTTTTTTTGCCGAGACCTCCTTGAATGTCATGTGACCACAAAAAATTGCTCGCACCTAGCGCATTTGAACATCTATGATGCCAAAAAAAAATCAAATTCGCTCGTCATTTGCGTGGACACAATGGATTCCCGCTGGAACAAGTTCGTCTGTGGTCAGGCCACTCCTCCCAGGAGAGGCGGAGAATCATGCAGACGACCATCTCCTCGCCGATACCGCAAGGGACAAGGCACCGGTCGACAAATCCGAAACTCCCGGAGCTAGATTCGCTGTCAGCCATGCAGGAGATGGCCGGAGTCCGCTGGAGAAGAGTTAGGGGGCAGAGAGGAGTGGAGAGAAATGGAGTGGCTAAGATTTGGTCAAGAGTGTGGATAGGGATGAATATATGTGGGGTCGTGATGGGACATAGTGGACCGAATCCGATGTGACGGACGCGCCTGGACGTCCTATATCTGGCGCACAATGGGCTGGATATGGGGGTTGTCGGCCAACTCTGGCATATGGGCTGCATTTTCGGCGTCCGGTTGGTTGGAAAATTTGCCTCCGGATAGCGACTAACCTGGCCGCCCGAACGTTTGGGGCGGATATGGATTGTCCGGTAATATTTGCTTTTATTGATTACGCATATCTATAAATACACTATGCCCCCCAAAGTTTTATAGCCTCACAATCAATTGAGGTCTTCAATTTGAAATTGGTCATCCAATTTTGATTGTGTCAACAATTTTTGAAAGAAGATTTTGCATTCAATACTTTTAGTTCAATACGCTCCCTAATTTTGAAATTCTTCCGTTTGATTGAGGTATTTAATTTTGAATTTGATTCATGATTTTGACCGGTTCAATAATATTTGAAATCGATTGGCAGCAACTGACCTAAATAACATATCAGTCCTTCGTGTGCTCTCACCACCTAGGCAAAGGAAGCGCCAACAAGTGATACTCCATCATCAATGTAGCACATGCAGCTACCGATGTAGAAAATTTCCGCACATAGATATGAGTTGATTAGCAGATAATTAACACAATCACACCAGAACACAACATCAAAAATAGAAAGAAAGCACACTCCATCACCTCCCCCCACCCCCCGCCAAACCGAACGCTATGTTGATTTCAAAATATATGATGCATTACTTTTTTGAAAATTCAAATCTCTTTAACTTTGACCAAGTTTAGAGCAAAAAATATCAATGCCCATTATAGTAAATAAAAAATATGAAAATTTTATCACACAATGAATCTAATGATACCGATTTTATATTATGAATACTGATATGTTTGTCTCAAATTTGGGCAGACCGCAGACATAAAAAAGATTGACTTTTCAAAAAACTAACAGAGCTTACATTTTGAAACAGACGGAGTAGATTTTTTTTATGAACTGACGGGCAGTGCTAGAAACTAATTCAGCCAGGGGACAAATAATACGCGACGGTCTCGTCTGCTACTTTTTACGAAGAACGGGAGAGGAACGGACTTACCACCATCCCCTCGTGCCGTCCCATCCCATCCCATTCCGTGCAGTTCACGTGCCAGCGGGCCACGCGTCGAGGCCAGCGGATCGGCCGAGCAGAGGCACGACGGTTACGTGCGCCTCGGCTTTGCCTTTGCTGCGGGCACCGGCACGCCCTCCATGCATGCATGCATGCATGCTCCTCGCTGCACCCGGAAAAACGTACCCTATCTAATCTACTCCTACGTGCTTGCGTGGTGCGGCCAGAGCGTAGAGCTGCTCCCCGGCCATCACGAGTAAGGGAGACCGAGGCTACGAACGCGCAGCTAGAGATGGAGGTACGCATGCACCGCACCAGACACCCATATGTCTCGTGACCGTTGGTGCTTGATGGCCGGTTGGGTCTTACCTCTTGGGTTGGGTGGGTGTGATCGTGGCGAAGCAGGACAGACAGTACACTCCTTTTTTTGTGAAACTGGACGGGCAGTATACTGGTTGGCTGGCATCCGATGGAAGCAGAGAGGGAGAGAGAGAGAAAAACACAAGGAAGGAAGCCCTGGCACCACGAAACCCAGAGGCGGCAGAGATGTGCAGTCCCACAAAGTACCAAGCCCCGATCACTCATCCTGGCTCCTTTCTGTTTTGGTTTGGCTTTATTCTCCACGCGCACCCAGCCATTTGCACATCCCGGCGAAGCTGCTCTCGAACAATCCATCCCATCCCATCCTCCAACGCTTCAGAGCATATGCAGCCACGGTGGACAAATACGAGCCCCAAAGTGGACGCGTCCGTCCGCGTTCGAAGCATCTACATCGGCGGACATCAAATCCGACCCTCAAACTTCCTAGGGCGTGTCGATGTCAAGTCTCCAATTTTGTCATCTGCATCCGAATACCTCGTAATGTATAGAAAACTTAAATCCATACAAAAACATGTAAACGATGAAATCCACGTACTACATAGATCATGCAACCTACATTATGTTGAAATATGAGATGAGCCTAGAGCCCATATGACAATTTCAGATTTGATCTCTAAGGGCCCATGTAGGTGGCATGACAAGGTGGTGGGAAGTTTAGTCCCACCCCGAAAGTGGAAGGAGAGTTGGAGTGGTTTATAAGGGATTCTCTTCCTCATGCTATTGGAGCTTGAGAAGAGATGAGGCACTCGCGCACTCCTCCTCCTCCGCTCGCCGCGCCGCGGGATTGAGCCGAGCCGAGCTCACTCCTATGCGCTTCTTTTTGCCGGTCAGGAACGGAGAGTCTTTGACAGGTGGGGCCACGATCTGGGACGTCGGATCGTGGGCTACCGACTTGGACGTGGGTTCAGCCCACGTCTCTCCACGCGCAGCCGCACATATATATTTGGGGCGCTGTCAACCCTAGCCGCCACAAAACAGAACACATCTCCGCCTCCACACCCACGCCGTTCCTCTGCTGCTGCTGCCGCCGACGACTCCGTCCCGTTCACCGCGTTCACGGTTGACGGGAGAGCAGGCCTCCGAAACCACGCCTCTCCGGATCCTGTACGGGAGAGGGGCGATTAGGTTTTTGGGTAGCGACTACGCGACTGCTCGCTTTTGTTCATCTACGTCCGCATCACCATGTCGACCGACGCCGACCGTGCCGCCGCTGAGAAGGCCGAGGCCGACAAAAAGGCCGCCGAGGATGCCGCGGCTACTGCCACCGCCGCGTGGCCGATTGGAGGGTACACATCGTTTGTCCTCTCGTGTTTCTTTCTGTTGTAGCAGTACTAGCAAAAAGGCCGCCGAGGATGCCGCGGCTACTGCCACCGCCGCGTGGCCGATTGGAGGGTACACATCGTTTGTCCTCTCGTGTTTCTTTCTGTTGTAGCAGTACTACCACCGCCGCGTGGCCGATTGGAGGGTACACATCGTTTATCCTCTCGTGTTTCTTTCTGTTGTAGCAGTACTAGCGATATGCGTAGATGTTTCTACTATATGCGTAGTACATGCTCTGTTAGATCGTAATCAGTGTGTCATCAATGTTGTCCATGTCATGCTCATGATTTATTCATGGATTAATTTAATCGAAAAACTGCCTATTTTCTCATCAATCCAAAAACCTAATCTGTGTAGGAGTTTTTCGAATTATGGTTTTGCTGCTGCACTGAAACCGTCCCCGTTTACGGGGACGTACTTTAAGCGTTGGCAGACCAAAACCACCTTATGGCTCACGGCCATGAACGTGTTCTGGGTCGCCGGTGTGACTCCCACAAGAACGATCGCTCCTGAACAGGAGAAGGCGTTTAAGGAGGCCACTGTCGTGTTCGTCGGGGCAGTTCTGAGCGTGATTGGAGATAAGCTGGTTGACGCATATTTGCATGTGCGGTCTGCCAAGGACTTGTGGGAGGCGCTCGAATCTAAGTTCGGGGCTGCCGATGCAGGGAGCGAGATGTATATTATAGAGCAGTTCCACGATTACAAGATGGTTGAAAACCGTCCTGTATTGGAGCAGGCTCATGAGATAATATGCATTGTTAAGGAGCTTGAGCTTCTTAAGTGCGAGTTACCGGGCAAGTTTGTCGCGGGCTGCATAATCGCTAAGCTTCCCAATTCCTGGAGGAACTTTGCCACCACTCTGAAACATTAGAGGCGTGAATTCTCTGTGAAGGACGTCATTGGCCATCTAAGTGTTGAGCAGAATTCAAGGGCAAAGGATTCGCACGGAAAAGGAGTCGAAGGAACTTCTGTGGCCAATATGGTGCATCAGAAGAACTCCAATTCCCACAAGTCCAAGGGAAAGAACGGTGTCCAATAGAGTACCGACTTTAAGAAGAAGGGTAAGAAGACCTTCAAGAAGAACAAGAAGGATGAGGGCTGCTTTACTTGTGGTTCGGTTGAACATTGGGCCAACAAGTGCCCAAACAAGTATAAGAAGCAAGGTCAGGACTCCAAGTCTGTCAATATGATTGTGAGCAACAATGAGAGTGGTGCATCTGGGTACGGTAATTTATTTGCTGTATTTTCAGTTTGGCCGTCCACCGATTGGTGGGTCGACACAGGTGCAGGTGTTCATGTGTGTGCTGACATTTCATTGTTTTCTTCTTACCAGGCCACAGGTCACGGGTCCGTACTGATGGGGAATGGCGAGAGTGTTTCTGTTCTTGGTGTTGACACGGTCGATATGAAGTTTACTTCGGGAAGGATCGTGCAGCTGAAGAACGTGCAGCATGTCCCCGCCATCAAGAAGAACCTCGTTAGTGGCTCCCTTCTATGTAGAGAAGGGTTTAAGTTGGTATTCAAGTCTAATAAATTAGTTGTTACGAAATATGGACTATTTGTTGGAAAGGGTTATGAATGCGGAGGCATGTTCCGCCTTTCTCTTGCAGATCTATGTAATAAAGTCGTGAACAATATTCATTTGAGTGTTAATGAATCTGAAGTATGGCATTCACGTCTTTGTCACATTAGTTTCGGTGTTATGACGCGGCTAGCAAAATCGAATTTAATCCCGAGTTTCACTTTAGCCAAAGGTTCTAAGTGCCATTCGTGTGTGCAATCTAAGCAACCTCGCAAGCCTCACAGGGCAGCAAAGGAGAGACACTTGGCGCCACTGGAACTCATACATTCTGATCTTTGTGAGATGAATGGTGTGTTGACTAAAGGTGGAAAGAAATATTTCATGACTTTGATAGATGATTCCACTAGATATTGCTATGTGTATCTGTTAAATACTAAAGATGAGGCTCTACACTACTTCAAAATCTATAAGGCAGAAGTTGAGAATCAACTTGAAAAGAAAATTAAACGAGTCCGGTCAGATCGTGGTGGAGAGTACTTCTCGAAAGAGTTTGATGCCTTTTGTGCGGAACACGACATTATTCACGAGAGGACGCCTCCCTACTCACCCCAGTCAAACGGGGTTGCCGAGCGGAAAAACCATACTCTAACTGATTTGGTTAACGCCATGTTAGATACGTCGGGTTTATCCAAGGCATGGTGGGGGGAGGCTATAATGACATCCTGTCATGTCCTGAATAAAGTTCCGACAAAGGATAACAAGATCACTCCTTATGAGAAGTGGACCAAGAGAAGGACAACACTCTCATACTTACGTACCTGGGGCTGCTTGGCAAATGTTAATGTGCCGATCCCCAAAAAGCGTAAGCTTGGACCAAAGAATGTGGACTGTGTTAATTTGGGCTACGCTATGAATAGTGTTGGCTATAGATTTCTAGTAGTGAAATCTGAGGTACCTGACATGAAGGTCGGTACAATTATGGAGTCTAAAGATGCTACATTCTTTGAGGACATTTTCCCCATGAGAGATGTACAAAGCACTTCTAGACATGAATCTGAGGAGACTCCTGAACCTGCCATTTCGATGGAATATTATAATCAAACACATGATGAAAATCCTGAGGAGGATAATGAGGAATCCCTTGGTAGGGACAAGAGACAAAGGACTGTAAAGACCTTTGGTGATGATTTCTTCATATACCTCGTGGAGGATAATCCCACTTCTATTTCAGAAGCATATGCATCTCCAGAAGCTGACTACTTGAAGGATGCGGTCCGTAGCGAGATGGATTCCATCATGGCGAACGGGACTTGGGAGCTTACTGAACGTCCTTATGGTTGCAAACCATTGGGATGCAAGTGGGTGTTCAAGAAGAAGCTTTGGCCCGATGGTACGATAGAAAAGTACAAGGCTAGGCTTGTGGCCAAGGGCTACGCCCAGAAAGAAGAAGAAGATTTCTTCGACACTTATTCACCTGTGGCCAGACTGACCACCATTCGAGTATTACTCTCGTTGGCGGCCTCGCATGGTCTTCTCATTCATCAGATGGATGTTAAGATGGCTTTCCTGAACGGAGAGCTAAAGGAGGAAATCTATATGCAACAGCCCGATGGCTTTTTGATGGATGGTCAGGAAGGAAAGGTGTGTAAGTTGGTGAAATCTTTGTATGGCCTGAGACAAGCGCCTAAGCAATGGCATGACAAGTTTAATGAAACGTTGACGTCTGTTGGCTTTGTTGTTAATAAGGCTGACAAATGTGTATACTATCGCTATGGTGGGGGCGAAGGAGTTATGCTGTGTTTGTATGTTGATGACATACTGATATTCGGGACCAATCTCAAGTTGATCGAGGAGGTTAAGTCTTTCCTATCTCAGAACTTTGAGATGAAGGACCTTGGAGTGGCTGATGTTATCTTGAACATCAAGCTATTGAGAGATGATGAGGGTGGGATTACACTCCTGCAATCCCATTATGTTGAGAAGGTGTTGAGTCGTTTTGGATACTCGGACTGCAAACCATCTCAAACACCATATGATTCTAGTGTGTTGATTCGAAAGTCTAAAGGCACAACTATAGATCAATTGAGATACTCTCAGATTGTTGGTTCACTCCAGTATCTAGCGAGCGCAACGAGGCCTCACATCGCATTTGCTATTAGCAAACTGAGCCGATTTGTTTCCAAACCGGGTGATGTACATTGACGTGCTCTTGAGAGAGTTATGCGCTATCTGAAAGGTACTATGAACTATGGACTTCACTATACCGGATACCCGTCGGTACTTGAAGGGTATAGTGATGTGAATTGGATCTCTGATGCTGATGAGATGAAGGCCACAACTGGGTATATATTTACTCTTGGAGGTGGTGCTGTTTCCTGGAAGTCTTGCAAGCAAACGATCTTAACAAGATCGACAATGGAAGCAGAATTAACAGCATTAGACACATCGGGTGGCGAAGCAGAATGGCTTCGAGATCTGTTGATGGACTTGCCAGTGGTTGAGAAGCCGGTTCCGGCCATCCTTATGAACTGTGACAATCAAACAGTTATTGTCAAGGTGAAGAGTTCAAAGGACAACATGAAGTCCAACAAACACATAAGAATGAGACCGAAAGCTGTCAGAAAATTGAGGAACTCCGGAGTGATAGCGTTGGATTATATTCAAACAGCTAAGAATCTGGCAGATCCCTTTACTAAAGGGCTATCACGTGTTATGATAGATAACGCATCAAGGGAGATGGGTATGAGACCCACATGAGTTGCCATGGTAGTAACCCAACCTATGTGATCGGAGATCCCGTGAAGTAGGACCTGGGAAAACAAGCCAGTGGTGAACTGAGGAGAGTAACTTTACTAACCCACTCCGTTGGAGATGCAATACTCTCGGAAACTATATGGAAGGATGACTACTGTCTTAATGTGTTCCAAGGCTTATATGCATAAGCAAGATGCTATCCTACAGAGCGATCTTTGGAGGAACACGCCTATATGAGCCCGACTGCTGGTCATAGTCTATGAGATTGGGGTGATCTCTAGCAAGCTCATGAACAGGCCAGGAGTGTGACTAATATGCTCCACCCGAGGGGTCGGCCTTCGGCAGCCTCGTATCAGTGAGACTTGTGGTGAAACTTCTTGACGCCAAATTGACAATTCAAGGCATAGTCCATTGTTCAGTTGTGAAGGAGTGTAACTACTTGGTCTAGGTGGAGCTCAACCTTAATCGGTCTCCACTGAGATGCTGGTATATCAAAACAGCATTTGGAACAAAGGACAGCTGGGCCCCTGAGATCTGGTGGGGGATTGTTGAAATATGAGATGGGCCTAGAGCCCATATGACAATTTCAGATTTGATTTCTAAGGGCCCATGTAGGTGGCATGACAAGGTGGTGGGAAGTTTAGTCCCACCCCGAAAGTGGAAGGAGAGTTGGAGTGGTTTATAAGGGATTCTCTTCCTCATGCTATTGGAGATTGAGAAGAGATGAGGCCCTCGCGCACTCCTCCTCCTCCGCTCGCCTCGCCACGCCGCGCCGCGGGTTGCGGGATTGAGCCGAGCCGAGCTCACTCCTATGCGCTTCTTTTTGCCGGTCGGGAACGGAGAGTCTTTGACAAGTGGGGCCACGATCTGGGACGTCGGATCGTGGGCTACCGACTTGGACGTGGATTCAGCCCATGTCTCTCCACGCGCAGCCGCACATATATATGTGGGGCGCTGTAAACCCTAGCCGCCACAAAATAGAACGCATCTCCGCCTCCACGTCCACGCCGTTCCTCTGCTGCTGCTGCCGCCGACGACTCCGTCCCGTTCACCGCGTACACGGTTGACGGGAGAGCAGGCCTCCGAAACCACGCCTCTCCGGATCCTGTACGGGAGAGGGGCGATTAGGTTTTTGGGTAGCGACTACGCGACTGCTCGCTTTTGTTCATCTACGTCCGCATCACCATGTCGACCGACCCCGACCGTGCCGCCGCTGAGAAGGCCGAGGCCGACAAGAAGGTTGCCGAGGATGCCGCGGCTACTGCCACCGCCGCGTGGCCGATTGGAGGGTACACATCCTTTATCCCTCTCGTGTTTCTTTCTGTTGTAGCAGTACTAGCGATATGCGTAGATGTTTCTACTATATGCGTAGTACATGCTCTATTAGATCGTAATCAGTGTGTCATCAATGCTGTCCATGTCATGCTCATGATTTATTCATGGATTAATTTAATCAAAAAACTGCCTATTTTCTCATCATATTACCCTAATCCTCATCGGAGATGTCTACTATCTTCGTGCCCGGCTCCTGGTACATGGGCGGCAGCAGCAACTCTGGCTGCTCCGCGCCGCCCTCCGCCTTCATATCCGTGTCCAGTACGTCGAAGAGCGCGTCGGTCATCGCCCGTTCCTGTAGCACAGCGTCGCCGCGCGCACGCGTTCCGTTACGTTACGTTGCACGTTACGTTGCGCCGTTACGTTACCTCATAATAGAAAACTTAAATCCATACAAAAACATGTAAACGATCAAATCCACGTACTACATAGATCACGTAACCTCTATTACCCTAATCCTCCAATTCATCACCATCATTCGGCCAAGCCAAACAGTACGCGCGCGTTGTAAAACACAGAGCGCTCCCCGGCCGCTCCCGCGGGCGGCCAGGAGCGCACCCTAGCCGCCGCCCGGGCCACACCCCGCCGCCCTTCCTCCCCTCGCCGCCGCCGGCAGGCGTCGCCAGGCAAAGCCCGCGTGGCGTGGCGGCGGCGGGGCCTTCTCCTCCTCCCGTTTGGGGTTGGACAGCGCGGGTTGGCCGCCTCGGTGGGTGCTCTGTCACGGTGCTCCCGCTGGAGCTCGAGGCTTCGCGGCATCGCGGCGTCCGGGGTTGGATGGCTGGGCGAGCTTGTGCACGGAGGCGTGGAGCTGGCTGGGGCGGGCGCGGTGGCCTCCTGCCGCGCGGATCTGGCGGCTTGGCTCGGGTTCGCCGGCGAGGTGCGCCGCGGGGCGCGCGCGTGCGGCTCGAAGGTGTCGCGGGCGTGTGGTGGATGGTGAGGCCCGGGCGTGGCGGACGCGCGGGATGGCGAGGCCGGCGCGGATCTGGCGCACGGCGGGAGTGCGCGGCAGCTGCATCTCGGTTGTGGCTGCAGGCGCGAGGCGACATGTGGTGGCCACGACGGGCGGCCAGGCGTGGCCGCGCAGGTTGGAGGAGGCCGCAGATCTGGCGGGTCCTGCGCGTTTGAGAGGTGCGGCGGCTGCTGCGCCGCGAGGTGGATCCGGTGAATGTCGACCGGGGGATTGTGTGCCGCGCAGTGCTTCAGATCTACTCGGATTCGAAGGTGTGGAGGAGCTCCGGGTGAAAGTCCTGCACTGACTTTGGGTCGGTGCCGGCAACAGCGGAGCCATGGCCATGGTGTCGTTCTCCTTCTTGAAGGTGTTGCCGTGGAGCTTCATTACACGACTCTCCGGGAGAAATCTCTAGCTTCAGATGGTCGAAGCGGGCGATGCCGACGGCTACGTCGTTTCCTTTTTTGAGGCATCGCCTTGGAGAGTCAACATATTGCGGTTTGCACGTATCTCTTCGTCGGCGGGGACAGTGGACGTCGGGGCGGCGGCTCTGGGTGGTTTCTGATTGTGCGCCGAGATGGCGATCTCGGGAACAATGCGAGTGGCAGCTCTATGAGGTGGGGCTCTATCTCGGCATTGGTTGGGTGGCATCCTTGTCCCGCTTGGGCGGTGGGGGTGTCGGCTCGGTCGATGCGCCCCAAGGGGGCGGTCTGACTTTATGTCGGGGCGGCGGCCCCGGATGTGGCGCAATGTTCGTGGTCTGCGAGCGGTTGCCCTGAGCAGCATGGGTTGCAGGCAGCTGGGTTTGTCGGGGCGGCGGCCCCGGAAGGCGGTGCTGGTGGAGTGCGTTGGGCGCGACGGAGCGGTGGATGTCAGGGCGGCGGCCTCGAGAGGAACACTGTGGTGGCCAGCCTTCTGCGGCAACGATGATGGTGGGAGCGATGTCGGCGACGCGGCAAAGGTTGCGGTAGTCGGCTCTTCTTCGGCGTGTCCGCGGTTTTGCCTCGGTTTGTTTGTTGCTGTGGAGTCGAAGCTACAGCGGCGGGGCCCTGTGGTATACGATGACTGGCAGCAAGTGGCCCGTTCGGCGATCTTCCGTGGCGCCAGCTTTCGCCTGGTTTTGTTCTTTTGAGTTCTTCGTCAGAGTCGGAGCTGCGTTGTCTGGCTGCAGGTCGACATGTTGTCAATGAGGGTGGGTTTTGCCCTGTGTGTGTCAGTCTTTGGAGTGGGTTTGATCCTTGTTGTTCCGGTTTTTGTCCGGTTTTCCGTAATTAACTGGGCAATTCTCTTCTGCTTAATTAATAGATGAGACAATCTTTGCCTCCGTTTCGGAAAAAAAATTACCCTAATCCTCATCAGAGATGTCTACTATCTTCATGCCCGGCTCCTAATACATGGGCGGCAGCAGCAACTCTGGCTGCTCCGCGCCGCCCTCTGCCTTCATACCCGTGTCGAGTACATCGAAGAGCGCGTCGGTCATCGCTCGTTCCTGTAGCACAGCGTCGCCGCGCACGCGTTCCGTTACGTTGCGCGGCCGCGTGACGGGATGGCGCTGATGGCCTAGCCACGTCTATCGGGTGCTGTCCGGTCGGCGTTCGTACTATCGTGAAGGATCGCTGCCTGGCCCACCAGCAGGCACTCAAAAAGTCGCCGCTCGGGTGGCACGGTTCGACAGAGAATTGAGGCGCAGTCATTTAGGCTTTATTTTTTTAGTAGTGTTACTATTCATCATCCAGGTGCAGATTAAATTATTCTTCACCCGAGATAATCTTGCGATCGCTTTCTAAATAAATCATGTTTATAATATAAATAGTAACATGCATATTGATTCAATATGTAAAATTTGGTATAAAAATAAAAATATAGATTATAAGACCAGAAAAATCATACTTTATGTATGTTTTACACTATGTTCTTACATTCGTAGTTTTACGTAACATAAAATATTTTTTACGGCGAGTACATATTTTCTTACGTTCTCTTTTTATGTATGAAATAAGACAAAATTCACGAAACGTAAAAATACGTTGCATTGATGTCAAAATAGAGAGAGCGTGAAGAATAACTATTCCCCACCCAGGGTGACGAATAACACGACCCATTTTTTTAGAATCAATACTATAGTATATAGTACGTTAAAAATGTATTTAAAAAGATGAATTCTAGTTTGTAGATTCTACTCCCTCTGTAAAGAAATATAAGGAGAGGGAGTATTTTGATATTGTTGACGTTAATTATCCTATTTGACAGTTTTAATTCAGATTACTCCATTTATCGAAAGTTTGGTAAGAAAAACTGTAACGCGATTACTTTCATGATTGTGTTTATTCACTAGTTTGACGGTAATTCACGTCTGAGCCCAGGCTTATCTGCACATGAAGAGCAATGATTTCTTTAAAAATAAAAATATTTTTTTGCATTGAAGATTCTCTGCTATGCTAGTAGCGTCTAGATTATCTGGGCAAAATGACGTTCGAGGAGCCGTACAAGAAAATCGGCTTCAAACATTGCTCTTTTTCAAAGTTTCTTGGGAGGGGGGGGGGGGGTGCATTTTTGCCGAGAGATCCACAATGATTCCTGCAGGAACAAGTTCGTTTGCGGTCAGGCACACTCCTCCTTCGAGCGGCGGACAATCATGAAGACGACCATCTCCTTGTCGGGACCGCAAGGGACAAGGTCCCCGTCGATGAATCCGGAACTCCCGGAGCTAGATTCGCTGTCAGCCATCCCGAAGATGGTCGAAGTTCGCTTGAGAAGAGCTAGGGGTGGAGGGGAGTGGAGAGAAATGGAGTGGCTAAGATTTGGTTCAGAGTGTGGATAGGGATGAATATATGTGGGGTCGTGGAGGGCCATAGTGGACCTAACCCAACGTGGCAGACGCGCCTGAGCGTCCTATATCTGCCCACATATGGGCTGGATATGAGGGTTGTCGGTCACATATGTGCTGTGTTTTGGGCGTCCGGTTGGATGGCATTTTTACGTCTGGGCAGCGACCGAGCTAGCCACCCGAATGTTTGGGGCAGATATGGATCGTCCGGTTGTATTTACTCTTATCAATTGCGCATATATATCTATCTTTAAATAGACTATGCTCCCTAATTCTTAAAGCCTTGCAATTAATTGGAGTCTTTAATTTAGAATTGGTTACTCAATTTTTACTGGGCAACAATTTTTTAAGGAGCTCTCTTATTCAATATTTTAATTCATTATGCTCCATAATTTTGAAACTCTTTCATTCGATTGAGGTATTGAATTTGGATTCAGTTCATGATTTTGACCGGATCAACGGTTTTTTAAATCAGTCGGCAAGAACTGACCTAAATAACTTATCAGTCCCGTGTATGCTCTCACCACCTTGACAAAGAAGCGTCAATGTAGTACATGCAACCACTGATGTAGAAAAATTTCCCACATAACTACGCACTGATTAGCAGATAACACAATTACATGTCAGAAGGCCCACTAGGACACAACATTAAAAATAAAAAATAAAACACACTCCATCATCTCCCTCCACCACACTGGTATAGTAGTATATCGCATGAAGAAAAAAACAAGTTCAAAATGAACCTGGTCTCCGGTAAAAGCAGGACCTGGTTAGAGCCACTCTAGCAGACCCCACATCCGACGCGAACCCGCATAATTCCGGTGATTATACGGGCCCGACCCATTATTCTAGCCAAACCAGAGCCCGCAACGGTGTCCGGCCCGTAAATATTTTTGCCGCAGCCCGCAAACGCTATCCCGAACCAGTATAACTGCAGGTTTGCGGGGCAGATGCGGGTCGAAACCCTATCCCCCCGCAGCCGCGTTTGCCCCCAATTCCCCATCGTGCCGCTCGATTTGTCGCCGCTGACGAGCCTTTGACCGCCATGGCCGACTCGGGGGATGAGGCGGAACGCCGCCGCCGCGCCAGATCTGACGCCGCGCGCAAGCGGGGGGCGCGTCGGTGGCTCAACCGCGGTACCCGGCCGCTGCCGGCATTCGACCGCTGCGAGCTCAAGGACTTCGATCTCGAGCTCGCCCGTCGCCGCCACGCCTCCTCCGGCAACTGGTCCGCGGGGAGCTCATCCGGCAACTGGTCCGCGGGGTGCTCATCCGCGGGCGCATCGAGCTCGCGGCTCGTTCCGGTGAAGAGGGAGCCGGAGGAGGCGGTGAAGAGGGAGCCAGAGGAGGCCATGCCCGATGCGCCGCCACGCCGAAGCGTCATTGGGCTCGAGGACTAGCTCCCCCGGGGCAGGAGGAGCTCCTCGAGCGGTCGGCGAGGGAGCAGGAGGACATGGAAGAGATCATCCAGCGCGAGCTCGAGTACGAGCGACTCTTCTTCGAGACGGGCGTCACGACATCGCAGGCGCACACATCGAAGGAGGCTGACCTGCGCGTGATGAAGGCGGAGCAGGTGAAGCTCTACATCGACCTCGACTCCGACTCCGACTGATCGCCGCCGGTGGGCAGCTACTGCAGGAGCTCCGGTAAGCTCAATTTTGTTGTAGTGGTGCGGTAGCGTAGGCCCTGTCTAGCATCTCTGAACTTTAATATGTATGTATGTGGAGTGTACGAACTTATTATGCGAAGAAGAACCATCTATGCGAGCGAGCTCCGGCGAGCTGCTGCTTAAATTTCTCACGCGAAACAATTTTTTTAAAATATTACAGGTTTTGTTTGCGGTTTCTGTTCTGCCGCCGCATTTTTCAGCCTGCATAAGCGCCCCCAGGCGACCTGCAAACACAGTTTACAGTTCGGCAAAATGCGGGGTCTGCTAGAGTTGCTCTTAGCTGGCTGGCACCCAACGGAGGCACGACCACGGAGAGAGAGAAACACAAAGAACTGGCGCCACGAAACCAGAGGCGGCACCGCAGAGATGGGCAGGTTAGGGCATCTCCAGCCGTTCGGCCCCCCAGGGCGCCTAAATAGAGCGGCCTGGGGGCATGCCGGCGCTAGTTCGGCCCCTGGGGGTGACCTAGCTCCCAGTCACGCCCCCAAGAGCCGGTCCCAGGATGCGGGAAATTTAAACTTGGTCGTTTCCGCTCTCAAAAGACGCCACAAATCTGGCGATCGGACGTAGTCTGGCGTTACAAAAAACAGAGCGCCGCACACGCCGCAGGTTCGCGTGCTTCACTCGGCGGGGTCGGCTCCAGGCGTTGGCGGAGTCGGCGTGCGCGGGCTCGGCGGTGTCGGAGCTGCTTCCGTGCTGGGCTGTGTCGGCGCGACTTCGACACTGCTGGGCGGCGATGTAGAGGCGTCGTTCGGCCTTGGCGTCCGTGTGGTCGTGGGCGCGGGAGCTTGCTTCGTCGGCGTAGTCGGCGTTGCTGTCGACAGCTCGCTCAGGATGAGGTCGCGCTGCACCAGGTACCACGCCTTGAGCTTCTCGTCGTTGCTCCGGAGCATGTCCGCCCCGTCCATCAGAAAAGCCATGTTGGTGTTCCTCTTCTTCGCGGCAACGTTCGTCCGGAGCAGGTCGAACTTGATGGCGCTGTTCTTCATCAGCGACGACCACCGCGCCTCGGTCTTCTCTTCACGTATGACGGCCCGGGCCTGGGCGTCGGCAAGGCAATGCTCGATGGACTCCACGCAGCTGCCGCGTATGTTCACCATCGAGCATTGCCTTGCCGACGCCCAATATTGATCCACAGATTATTCCCTTTCTTTATGTCAAAAGGGAAATAAAAGTAGGTCACGATGCAGGAGTTGGTATAGAAAAATAAGACCTCTCATATTGGGTAGTATCATAATTTAGTATCATGTATATGATATCGTCTCTATAGTGCACAATACTCTTTTCGTCCAGTTTTAAAACGTCATCTGGTCAAAATGCAAAGACTAAGGCGAGATTAATTCCATGTACCACGCCATCTCGGGTACCTGGTTGTTGCATGTTCAAGAATCTCGGGTACATGCCTCTTTAAAACGTCATCTGCACCAGGTACCACGCCTTGAGCTTCTCGAGAAAAGTTGACATGCCACTATATTTAAAGAGGGCAGAGAGGGGAGTTGTATGTTCACGAAGGTACGGCTCTTAGCTTGCTTTCTATGAAACATAATTAATACTCTGATCTCGTTTGGCATATTTCCTTATTTTTCTGTCATATCCTTCTCTCTACAACTAGGCCACAAGGTTGATATGAAAACATGATTCCCAAACTAATTAACATCGCTTAGATGCAACACCTAAGAGAAAACACATTGAGATGGTTGTCTCTAATATTTTTTGACCACCTATGATAAAGAGTTAAGAGCCAGTGTATTGTGAATGCCTTAATAACCCACATATGGATGTAAATGGCACGCCCGTTTGTTAGCTCGATAGTTCATTTTTCCAGAAAAAACTTTCTTGAACTATTAGAGCAATAAGTGGGCTTAAACAGTGCATCGTTTACATCCCTACAGGCAACCTACAATTAGCGAACAGAACAATGAGCACACATGTGGAAACCAAAGTGAGTTAACTAGGCCAGCCTAGAAGGAGCAGATGCATGCTAGTCCTTTAAACCTGAACGGATGAAGTATCATATGTTGGTATTTTAGATGATCTTTACTTTGTATGACTCTTACTAGCACATCATTTATTGTGATACGATATCATGATATGGTACTATTATCCTCTCTTTCCCCATTTAATGATATGCCATTTTACAATATGCCTTGTTAGCATTGCATGGGACTGCATGATGCCACGCTATTATACGCCGGTGTAGGAGCTCTGATAGTGAAAGAACATCAATACAAATAATACCATTGATGCTACATGACATGCATAATGGAAAAACATGAATATTAACCATGAAAACTTTGTGAGGATTAAAAAAAGGTCCACTTGTTGTTGAGATGTGACACATTCAAGAAGAATAAAGAAAATGAGTTGAAATCATACCAACTCTATATCATAGAAGAACATATACAAATGCTTAATATTCCTATTCTTGGCCATGCATGGTGTTGTACAACCCATGGAAATGGCATTACAATAAATACCAATGAAAATTAAAATAAACTTTTATATGAAATATTAGTGTTTGGATCTCTATATAAGTGTTGGGTACATATGGTCCTTTTAGATGTTTTGAAAGCATAATTTAAGGATTTTTTCATTCACTTGTCAAAAACATGGACTTCTACAAAAAAAAACTGGGAAGAAAACTTGGCATCCAAAATGGGCCCTTATAGAATCAGCATCTGTACCGCATTCTCCATATCTCCATTTGGAAATTTTCTCTGAAACTTGTATCATATTTCTTTCCACTTGAGTACTCCCTCTATTTCTTTTTAGTGTGCATGTAAGATTTGTCTGAAGTCAAACTTTGTAAGGTTTAATTAACCAACTCTCTAGGAAAAAAATCAACATTCACATTATAAAATCAATATCATTAGATGCATCGTAAAGTTAAATTTCATATTGTATAACTTTAGTATTGTAGATCTCAATATTTTTGAATATAAATTTGTCCAAATTTACGGAAGTTTGACTTCAACATCTTATATGCAGAGTAAAAGGAAATGAAGGGAATACTCTCTCATTCTCTCAATAGGCTTTTGCTCCGCTTTATAAACAAAACCAACATCTCATCCATACAACAAGTTCAAGTGCAGCAAGTACGAATAGAACGTTGGGACAACGACACAAGCATGCCCTAAGAAAGCATAGAGAAAATAGGAAAAAAGTCCACCAAGTGGCCACAAAATAAAGAAGCCTGCGACGAGGACATGCGCCGAGTGGTAGCATGAAGCGCATCCAAAATGAGACCTAGTCGCGCATGGTGGCGTTGCCTAGAGAACGGGTGCTAGTGATGTAGGAAGGCAAGGAATTTGAAGAAAGAGCCAGAGGCCCACCTAGGGAAGACCCTCTTAGTCACCATGTTATTACGCGTCGTCCAAAGAGTCCAAGATAACTTAGTGAACACTAGCTAGAAGAGCCATCTCTTCCTACCGGTCTGGGTGGCCCTGGCATGAAGAAGCCCGCCAAATATGTTGCTTCCCAGTTAGGCCCGAGGCCACAGAGGCAAAGCTCCAAAGAGCTCTAGTCGTCGTGCAATAGAAGGGGATGTGTGCTACTTTTAGTCTACGTTAGTATTTCCCCGGTGAGGAGAGGATGATGCAATATAGTAGAGATAAGTAGTTCCCTCAGTTAAGAGCCATGGTTATCAATCCAGTAGGAGAACCAAACAAAATTCCGTTAAGCGCACCTGCACACAAAAGAGCAAACACTTGCACCAATCGCAAATAAGGGGGTTGTCAATCCTCTTAGCGGTTATTTGAAAGGATTAAATCCTATCAAGGTAACACTACAAGAAAACTGAGATACTGTGACGAAAATCCTCGTGACGAAGATGGACAACGTCATACAAATGCCTAATGTGTGATGCTCTCGTAGGTGGCTACACTGATTACCACAAATCGTTGACAATAGACGTCACTGGATCGCTTTAGCCTGTGAGCGCACCTGGCTACCAATTTCTATGATAGTTTGGCAATTTTCATGACGAACCTACTAGAGTCACCGAATATTACGAGTGTTGGCATTAGGACCCACCATAGTTTTTTCACAGTCCATCGAGCACTCTAATTATTTTTGTTCCATTTAATATAGATAGGTAATGGCGGGGGCAAAAAAAGACTTGAACCCATGCGTTCATGAGGTGATGTTTCGTTCTATCACAAAAATAAAAATGGAAATATAAGTTAATAGGAAAAAGTTTGGTACAGGGGAGTTTGAACCCATGACCATTATGGTCTCAACTAATGGCGTTCCTTTTTTTTAATAAAAACTAACGGCGTTGCTAATAGGCTAGAGTTCAGATACAAATGTAAATTTGTCGCAAAAAGAATATACTAATGTAAATTGTGCTAAAAATATTTATTGTGGTCCTGGACTATATATGTACGCATATATATTAGTAACACTCAGCAGGTTTAGTTATTTCTTCCCAGGGCGTGTGTGTCTCGATCTGTAGGTTAGTTTTTCTTGCCGGGGCCTATGTGATCGATCTGTTCGCCTGTCCGGGCAGGGAGAGTCAAGGCACGGCACGGGATTGGTTCCGGCTTTTTTTTTAGGCAAACGACTTGGTTCCGGCTGTTCTTAACTTCTTATTTGATGGGCGCAGCACAGCCCATAGCCTGTTAAGCCCAGCAAAACGCCCTTTCTTTAAATTTTTCTATATGTGGGCTCAAGCCAGCTCAACCACGCATATAAGCAGCGATTTTTTCCCTCGTTCCACCTTCTCCTCCTGGAGGGAAACCCTATCTACTAGTAGAACGCCCGTGCGTTGCCACGGGCTTTTGACAAAATTTAAGATGCCATTCATGGAACTAAAATAACTAAGAACAATGTCGTCTCAGCTAACACACTTTTTTTATAATCAGCTAACACCCATATACTATTAAACACAATAATATTATCTGGATTGTATTTGTGACGTTTTGGACTCAGATAGATGAATAAATGAAACAAAACCCATTCCAACTAAAGTTTTTCTTAGTTGAAAGAAATGGGTTGTGTTGTATTCATTCATCTCAGCATGTTTCGAGTCCAAAACATCACGAATGCAATACAACGATTCGCACAAGCCTCCTTCGCAATTCAATAAGCAGCTCTATTAGCCGAGCGTCTCACCCATGCCACCCTGAACTCTTCCCTTGATCGCATGCACTCTTTTACCTCCTCAACAATAGGGCCATAGATTGATCTCTCAATTTCTTAGCTTCTTAATAACTTAGAGCATCTACAACCAAACCCCCTAATTTCTCCCTAAACGTCTGAAATGTCTGCCCGGTCAAAAAAGTAACCGAACTGGACCCCTCAATTTATCCCCAAATGTTTGTACTGACCAACATACCTGTAGGGGCATGAGGCCGCTCAGTCCCACTTGCAGCCACCCAATCTTCCTTCTCTCTCAAGTGGAGCACGGAATGATGCCGGTGCAGGGAAGGAGGTGCCTCGTGACGATGGCGAGGTGAGCTGAGGAGGCTACTGACAACATGGACGACGAAGGGGGAGGCGTCCGACGATCTCCCGCAGCCACCGCGTGTGCCTGCTGGCTGCAACCGCATGCAGCCGCGGGTGCACTAACGGGCTACAATGCATATAACTTAATCAAATAAATGATTAAGGTTGTCTTCAAGATCGAAGCTCATGTCTTCCTCATTCATCCAGGTGTGTTCGGACATCAAAAGGGTGCCTAGTAGGCTTCCCAAATTTTGGTGCTTCTCTAATCCAAAACATATTTGGGGGAGAAATGTGGTTGATCCAAAACATATTTGAAGCATTATTCATTTCCTGCAAACATATTATGCACATCAGAACTTAATATGAACACGGATGATTTTTTTAACAGACATTGAAGTGTGTGTTTGTTAATACAGACTAACCAGATTTCTTAACACGAGAATTATGCCTTTATTTTAATTCTGCAAAATACAACCCATACTTTTCGACAAATATAAAATTATGGTTGGTACACTTAATGTGGATTGACAATCCGGACAAGCTGCAGCATGACAAAAAGGAACACTATTACATCATACATGAGGATGGGGTTTAGTTTACAAATTCCAAATCATACAGGTCACACCAATAAATTGAATTTTTATACAAGAGAAATGGTAGAGCATCTCACACCTTGTTTTCTTCTAAAGAATGCCGAGGTCCACTGAATACTAATTATCAGTAATAGACAATAAGTTTATTGTACTTAACTTGAAAGACTTGTGTTCTTCGTAAAATGCATTAAGATGAAGAATGTGTTGGACCAGTCATAAGGTGAACACAATAGGAAGAGAAAGCAACACAAAACGAGTCGTCCTGCTGTAGCTTGATGGTTAAAATACAATACATCAGTCGAGGATTTGAACCCAAACAATCTGACAGCCTAAACCTTCACCTTCAGTTATGTTTGCAACATAGTCAACTCCTATTCCGACCCTTCATTTGGCTTCACAGATTCTTCCTTTCCGACCTTGATACTGTAACCACTCATGGGAAGCAGACAATCCTCTACCAGTGCGCAGTGAGGCCCATGAAGGCAATGTCTTTCTCCACAAGGAAGATGAAAAAAAATGCTGCTCTCGCTTGGCTGAACCCTTTCTTCCTGCAGGCCAGTTTGGACGTCATCCATACGATGATCCATTACCCAATGATCGAACAAAACACACATGCATACCTCAAAGTAATAAATCTCCAACCAACTTCCGTGTACTCACACTCGATCACCATTACCAAAGATTAATATCAGAAAAGGGCAATGATACTTCAGAGAGGAAGGCGCAACTTCCCTAAAAAATGAAGATAATGTATGCATGACAAGCATAAATGCAGGTCACTATTGGTGAAAATGAACTTAGATAGTATTACAAATCTAACGACAAACAGGAGCAATGTCAGCTGATGCACTTTACACATTTTATACTCTCATACACGGCAAAACCTATGGTAACATCACATTTGTAGCCAAATGCCAGAAGTAAAGTAACATCCAATTATGCCCCTAATATACATCTGGAACTCAATTAAAAAGTATGTGATTCACGATGTTGCCGTCGTCGAGGTGAAAAACATGTCCATGTTCCTCTCTGCCTTGCTGCTCACCATCTTGACGAGCCTAACATGCAGACCACCCAACCATCATGTAAGAAGCCAAATTTATAACCTTCCATTTTTGTTTACATCAGTTGAATAATATTCGTGGTTCAAACAAACCTACTCATAACTGGCACATTGTGCTTCTTTACATTGTAGCCTTGGTTAAGTGTACCTTCATGGTGCAGGAAACATACAATTCAGGTTAAAAAAGGGTCTCAAAACACTATAGGATATGCTATTTCAATTTGGAATAAATTACATGGCAGCTGAGTAATAAGCATGTAGATTATTTATCAACTCGTCGCCAAAAAAGTTAGAGCAAGCAGGGTTTCGATGTCATGTTCCATCAGCCAAGCCCCTTCCATGGTATACAGATTCTTCTTCTTAGGCAATAAAATGGACTACATGCATTTATAATTGAAAATATACCATAATACAAATGCATTTAGCTAACCAAATAATGGATCCACGAATCTTGGGAAAGACCAGTGGGTCTTTCTCTGTTTTGATAAATCAGCGGTCCGGTAGGTGGTAAATTCTGACTATTTCATTCGTTAATCAGAACTAACCGTTGAAACATGTGGGATCAATATGCATGAATATATGCCCATTCCTGGAGTACGTTGCGGCGCATAGAGCCATAAATGGAAGATAATTTCTTGATCAATATACCAAACCATGAGTACACGCAAATAATTATCTATGATTGCACCAGGAGCTTGGACTGAATGAATGAATTGCTGCATACCTTCTTGACAAGACGATTGTCAGTGTTTCTCCTTCCCTTCAGGAGCTCATTTCCATCAATTATCTGCACACAATGCTCTGGTCTCTGGTCTCGGTTACAGTTCAGAACAACTGCCGTGCTAAACGAAACAACATGTCATTTCTACCCACGCATGATCCTCAGTTATTAGGCTGGAGCTGTACAGCAAACTGGACCTCGTTGTTCCTAATTCACAAGCACAGGGAACTAAAGATACTGCACTTGGATGTGCAGAAATACACCATAAATTATTGAAGAATATTGCATTAGCTTCATTACAATGCGGACATTGAAAAGCCATTAGAACAACCTGCAGATTTACAAACGCAGATTTACCACCATTCTAAAATCAAAACAAAGAGCTGAGCGTGCAGAACCATACCTCCTGGAAGTTGGGAATCGTAGTGAGCAGCAACCTCGTGGTGCCCTAACCAGAAGAAATCCCGTGGACTCCGCAGCGGAGCGGAGGTCATCACATTGCACCCTTTTCTCACTCAGTTGTGCGCCGGCAGTTTGGTATTGTAGACTGCCAAACATATATGATTAGATTGATTTTCATGTTACATATTTTGGGTATTGTAGACAAATAGTTTTCTCTATAAACTTGATCAAAGTTTGACTTTTCAAAAAATCTATACGCACTGCACTATGAAACGTAAGGAGTAGTCTCACTCCAGCTGAAAGTTTAGTAGTCAAACAACACCAACCAATTGATTGATTCAAGCTGAGCATGGCCACCACCATCCACGTCGTGCTATTCCTGTTCCCCGTTCAGGGCCACTTCCCACACATGCTCACCATCACACCCATCTTTATCACACTCAGACGTATTGATAAGAAAACGTTATACTTGATAAAGAAATTTTTATGTAATAACCAAAGAAGGTTGCCTCTACACCCAAAGCAACATGACCATGATACCCGTTACACGCATGCACACATGGAGCGATCAGGCTCTAGAGCATCTCATACCTGGCATCAGCGGACCAAACCCGCTTGAAACCAGGCATCAGACAACACCGTACAGTTTCAGCCGAAGCCACAACTGAATCCAAGGCAATACAACGACGGTGGAACTGATGCGACGACCATTGGGGCGATGAGTCGGCAGTCGGCAACGAGGGATTGACTGCTTCGCGCGCGCCCACAGACACACACAAACAGAGAGAGAGAGGGAGAGAGAGAGAGAGAGAGAGAGAGAGAGAGAGATGGGGATAGTACCAAATCTGAAGCAACCTGCAGCCAAGCTACCAAAAAAATCCATCGACGGCAGTTCAGTTCCCATGCCAGCCCGGCCAATCTCTCAACCAGAACGCGTGACCTGCCCCGTCGCTCGGTCCTGAGTCTGCACCATCGCGGACGCCTCCAGCATCGGCAGGATCCCCTCATCCCCACGGGATCACAAACCCTGCAGCAGCGAGGGGAACTGGCCTCGAGGAGCGGCAACCCGGCACGCCCATGGGAGGGGAGCCTGGCCAGCGCCGGCGGCGGCGACGTGGAGGCGGCCGCTCCACTCGGTCCTCGGCGGTGGCGGATCATCTCGGATCGGCGGTGGCAGAGGCGGCGGCGGCGTCTCCCCCTCGGACGGCGGCGGCGGCGTCTCCCCCTTGGATGGCGGCGGCAACAATAGATGGGTTCGATGGGATCGAGAGACGCGGCGGCGACGTCTCGCCTCTGACGGCGGCAGCAACGAACGATGGGATCGAGAGGAGTTGGCAACGAAGGATGGGGTCGATGAAGTTTTTTTTGTTGGGCGCGGGTTTTTGGTGGCTGCGTGGGATGGGGTGGGGTGGGAGGATGACGAAAAAAAACCAAAGGTGGGAGGATGACGAAAATGAACTAGCGAAAATAAACCACGGACTATTCACCAACTGCTCCATTAGGAGTAGAGATCCGATCTTGTTTTCTTTCGCTCGTGTTGCGGCGGCGGTAGATCGGAGGCAACCAAGTGCGACGACGGCTGCAGGAGTAGCTGCTCTCTCCTCCCTCTGCCGTAGGGTTCCTTCAGGGTGCCCCGCTACGGAAGCTGCTAGTGGCGTCAGGGCCATCCATGGCGCGCAGCGGCGGACCCAGGCACCCAGCCTGGTCGCGCGGCGGCGGCCCACCCTGTGTGCGTGACGTGCGTTCTTAGTGTGAGTGCCTGTGTGCGTGCATCCTCTGATCGATTGCAGGGACTAAACTCTCACTCTGTGGTGCCACTCGTTCATACACTTCTCAATTCCATCGGAGAAAATGATGGTGAGGATGAGTCATGGTGATATGGGTACTCGCAATGACTTCCTTGTGCGGAACCTCGGGTTAGGCTACTACACCTGCCTCATCGCTTTCGTCAGGTACTACCGCAGAGTATGATTGATTTTTTTTATTAACTAATGAGTCGAGCCGTAGTCGTGCGACCTTGCGCAGTTATAGTACATCTCGTTGACCCTTTGTTTTTTTCTTCTTGGTTTTTTTCCATCAGATTGACATGGAGCACAGACCACAGAAGCAGGCCGGAGTTCCACTGGAGGACCGTCAAGCTCAACCAGCAACCTAGGTTAACATGTGTACGACACTGAACTCTCTGCTCTTCAGATATTAGTTTTGTTCTGTTCCTACCTGTTAGCAAGTTCTTATTGGTCAATCGTGAGATGCTTGTATAGTACTCCCCCAGTATTTGCTAGGTCAGATAGTATGCACGTTAGTTTATACGTGTCACTTAAGTTGAAATTTGTAAACTGAATTGTACCCGTACCAATATAAGAGAAATTATTATGGGAACCAAGATAGTACTCTCTCCGTCCCGTAATATAAGAACGTTTTTTACACTAGTGTAGTTCTTAAAACGTTCTTATATTTTGGGACAGAAGGGAGTACATGTGAAATGGGTTAGTAATTAAATAGTAGTTGCAGTAAAATATTTTCATTATGCTGATGCTCCCCCATTTTTCTTATGTTATTTTGTAGTTTTGAACTCCTTTTGAGGGACTGTGAATAGATTTGCACGTGAATTGCTGTTGTAGAACTGCAATGGGAGTTGTATGAGCGATTCGACATGATTTTGGAAAATTACTAATGGAGAACTAATTCACTGAACGCGTTTTTGGCAATCAGAAGTCATACTGGCTAACGGACATTACTGTCCAAGCAAGCAGATATTACAACTTAAGATCAAATCGTAAACACGCTTTTTATTTCGGCCTATGACCGTAGCGTAATTGTAAGTAATTTATCTCTAGATGCAAGCGTCTTATTGATCACACTTCCAACCAAATATGTGCCAAGGACAACAACTAAGATATGCAGAAGTTGTTCATGCTTTCTTTACTGTTCTAGACTACTTGAATGTTTCTTCCTTCAAGGCTTAGTTAAATATTCTGTTTTTCGCACCATTTTAATTTGTCAAGGAGTACCTACTACAAATGCTAATTTTGTTCCTATATGAATTTGAAACTTTGAGTTGAGATCTTATTTACGTGTGTCCTTAATTCTAATAGTTCGCTTACTTTTTGATGTATTAATAGGTGTTTATTCTAATATTATATTTCAGCTGACCTTTTATGCTCACACATACAACATGTTTTTTCTTCATATCACTTACCAGACAAGTACTATTTAGCCTTTTTTTGTTAAGATTCCAACCTAGTGCTTCGAGTAATAAATTTTTTTTGTTCTTTGTTACAATGGTAGTTTTTTTTTTCTGTAACTCATTCATACTGCTATATTTATGCCTTTGTTTATAATAGGTTGATTTGTAGGTCATCTTTCAAGAAGTTGATATGGACAAAGGAGGGTTATACCAACTCTAGTTGCCTTCAAGAAGTCATGAGAAGAAGCATCCAACAAAGTATTCGAGTTTTGAGGAAGGCGGTAGCTAAGAGTCACACCAACAAAGTCTATTGATGACCTCTAAAATTAAATGTGTAGCTTGGGTTATTTTGGATGGAGCATGTAAGTGTAATGTTTAATATGCACGTTGTATAGAGACTAGTTGGCTTGTAATATGATGTGAAAATTGGTCAATGGAAAGATGGTCTAAAAAAGATGACAACCCCATAGTGCGTTTTTGGTCCATGTCAAACTAAACTTAGAGGGAAAACTACAAAGAAAATAATACTTGAAAAGGCTAGAGAAATGGCAAGTGCTCCATAAAAAGGGGTGGGCTCCATCAGCCACTATTGGGTTGCAAATTGGCTATGGCCCACGAAAAAAATTAGATCAAAAAATGAGTTGAATTATTGGGTCTGGCCCATTTGGAAATCCAGTAGGCATTAGCCCAGCAAAACTCTAGTGATGACAGCTTCGTCACCGAAGGTCCCATATCTGGTGACGTTTTTGTACGCGCTGCGTCACTAGTAGTAATCTGCGACGGGGATTCCGTGACGATGTTGGTGACGCTCAAAAAATGTCACACATGAGTATTTTGTGACGTTTTTAGCTATTAA
This sequence comes from Aegilops umbellulata, assembly GCA_032464435.1. Lineage (NCBI taxonomy): Eukaryota > Viridiplantae > Streptophyta > Magnoliopsida > Poales > Poaceae > Aegilops > Aegilops umbellulata. The sequence continues at coordinate 640,663,642 of CP136060.1, read as the reverse complement.
GTGACATTTTTGACCTCGTCACGGTAGGTCCGATCTCTTGTAGTGTAAATAGATAAACTAAAATACTTATTAAAATAAAAGTAAATAAATTGCAATAAGGTATTTTTAGAGTTTTAATATAAGATAAAGTAGACCGGGGGCCATAGTCTTCACTAGAGGCTTCTCTCTCGAACACATAGCATACAGTGGGTAAACAAATTACTGTTGGGCAACTGATAGAAAAGCAAATAATTATGACGGATTCATGGCAATCATCATGTATATAGGCATCAGGTACGAGACAAGCAGACCGACTCCTGCCCGCATCCACCCATCGACTGTTATCCATCATGCATCTAGGGTATTAACTATGAAAACAGTAACGCCTTAAGCAAGATGACATGATGTAGACAAAGTAAAACCAAGCAGTATGATTAAACCCCATCATTTATCCTTAATGGCAAAAATATACAAATATGTGTCATGTCCCCTACTTGAAGGAAATATGCCCTAGAGGCAATAATAAAGTTGTTATTTATTTCCTTACATCATGATAAATGTTTATTATTCATGCTAGAATTGTATTAACTGGAAACATAATACATGTGTGAATACATAAACAAACAGAGTGTCACTAGTATGCCTCTACTTGACTAGCTCATTAATCAAAGATGGTTATGTTTCCTAGCCATGAACAAAGAGTTGTTGTTTGATTAACGAGATCACATCATTAGTTGAATGATCTGATTGACATGACCCATTGCATTAGCATAGCACCCGATCGTTTAGTATATTGCTATTGCTTTTATCCATGACTTATACATGTTCCTTTAACTATGAGAATATGCAACTCCCATTTACCGTAGGAACACTTTGTGTGCTACCAAACGTCACAACGTAACTGGGTGATTATAAAGGTGCTCTACAAGTGTCTCCGAAGGTACATGTTGAGTTGGCATACTTCGAGATTAGGATTTGTCACTCCGATTGTCGGAGAGGTATCTCAGGGCCTTCTCGGTAATGCACATCACATAAAGCCTTGCAAGCATTGCAACCAATGAGTTAGTTGCGAGATGATGTATTACGGAACGAGAAAAGAGACTTGCCGGTAACGAGATTGAACTAGGTATTGGATACCGACGATCGAATCTCGGGTAAGTAACATACCGATGACAAAGGGAACAACGTATGTTGTTATGCGGTCTGACCGATAAAGATCTTCGTAGAATATGTAGGAGCCAATATGGGCATCCAGGTCCCGCTGTTGGTTATTGACCGGAAACGTGTCTCGATCATGTCTACATTGTTCTCGAACCGTAGGGTCCGCACGCTTAAGGTTTCGATGACAGTTATATTATGAGTTTATGAGTTTTGATGTACCGAAGGAGTTCGGAGTCCCGGATGAGATCGGGGACGTGACGAGGAGTCTCGAAATGGTCGAGACATAAAGAATTATATATTGGAAGCCTATGTTTGGACATCGGATGCATTCCGGGTAAAATCAGGATTTTACCGGAATACCGGGAGGGTTACCGGAACCCCCCGGAAGCATAATGGGCCAACATGGGCCTTGGAGGAAAGGTGAGAGGGCAGCCCTAGGGGCTGCGCGCCTCCCCCCCTTCCCTAGTCCTATTAGGACTAGGAGAAGTGGGGCGCCCCTCTCTCTCTCTCTCCCCCTTGGAGCAATCCTAGTCCAACTAGGATTGGGGGGGGGGGGGAATCCTACTCCCAGAGGGAGTAGGACTCTCCTGGCGCACCAAACCTGGCCGGCCAGCCCCTCCCCCTTGGATCCTTTATATACGGGGGCAGGGGGCACCCCAAAGACACACAAGTTGATCTACGGATCGTTCCTTAGCCGTGTGCGGTGCCCCCTTCCACCAAATTCCACCTCGATTATATCGTTGCAGTGCTTAGGCGAAGCCCTGCGCCGGTAACACATCAAGATCGTCACTACGCCGTCGTGCTGACGGAACTCTTCCCCGACGCTTTGCTGGATCGGAGCCCGGGGATCGTCATCGAGCTGAACGTGTGCCAAGAACTCGGAGGTGCCGGAGTAACGGTACTGTGATCGGTTGGATCGCGAGGAGAACGTACGACTACTTCCTCTACGTACGACTACTTCCTCTACGTTGTGTCAACGCTTCCGCTTCGGTCTACGAGGGTACGTAGACAAACACTCTCCCCTCTCGTTGCTATGCATCACCATGATCTTGCGTGTGCGTAGGAAAATTTTTGAATTTACTGCGTTACCCAACAGTGGCATCCGAGCCTAGGTTTTATGGTTTGATGTTATTTGCACGAGTAGAACACAAGTGAGTTGTGGACGATACAAGTCATACTGCCTACCAGCATGTCATACTTTGGTTCAGCGGTATTGTTGGACGAGACGATCCGGACCAACCTTACGCGTACGCTTACGCGAGACCGGTTCCCTCGACGTGCTTTGCACATAGATGGCTTGCGGAAGACTGTCTCTCCAACTTTAGTTGAACCGAGTGTGGCTACGCCCGGTCCTTGAGAAGGTTAAAACGGAGTCTATTTGACAAACTATCGTTGTGGTTTTGATGCGTAGGTAAGATGAGTTCTTGCTTAAAGCCCGTAGCAGCCACGTAAAACTTGCGACAACAAAGTAGAGGACGTCTAACTTGTTTTTGCAGGGCATGTTGTGATGTGATATGGTCAAGACGTGATGCTAAATTTTATTGTATGAGATGATCATGTTTTGTAACCGAGTTATCGGCAACTGGCAGGAGCCATATGGTTGTCGCTTTATTGTATGCAATGCAATCGCGATGTAATGCTTTACTTTATTGCTAAACGGTAGTGATAGTCGTAGAAGCATAAGATTAGCGAAACAACAACGATGCTGCGATGAAGATCAAGGTGTCGCGCCGGTGACGATGGTAATCATGACGGTGCTTCAAAGATGGAGATCACAAGCACAAGATGATGATGGCCATATCATATCACTTATATTGATTGCATGTGATGTTTATCCGTTTATGCATCTTATCTTGCTTTGATTGACGGTAGCATTATAAGATGATCTCTCACTAAATTATCAAGAAGTGTTCTCCCTGAGTATGCACCGTTGCGAAAGTTCTTCGTGCTGAGACACCACGTGATGATCGGGTGTGATAGGCTCTACGTTCAAATACAACGGGTGCAAAACAGTTGCACACGCGGAATACTCAGGTTTAACTTGACGAGCCTAGCATATACAGATATGGCCTCGGAACACAGAGACCGAAAGGTCGAGCGTGAATCATATAGTAGATATGATCAACATAGTGATGTTCACCATTGAAACTACTCCATCTCACGTGATGATCGGACATGGTTTAGTTGATTTGGATCACGTGATCACTTAGAAGATTAGAGGGATGTCTATCTAAGTGGGAGTTCTTAAGTAATATGATTAATTGAACTTTAATTTATCATGAACTTAGTCCTGGTAGTATTAGCATATCTATGTTGTAGATCAATAGCTCGCATTGTTGCTTCCCTGTGTTTATTTTGATATGTTCCTAGAGAAAATTGTGTTGAAAAATGTTAGTAGCAATGATGCGGATTGGATCCGTGATCTGAGGTTTATCCTCATTGCTGCACAGAAGAATTATGTCCTTGATGCACCGCTAGGTGACGGACCTATTGCAGGAGCAGATGCAGACGTTATGAACGTTATGCTAGCTCAATATGATGACTACTTAATAGTTTAGTGCACCATGCTTAAACGGCTTAGAATCGGGACTTCAAAGACGTTTTGAACGTCATGGACCATACAAGATGTTCCAGGAGTTGAAGTTAATATTTCAAGCAAATACCCGAGTTGAGAGATATGAAGTCTCCAACAAGTTCTATAGCTAAAAGATGGAGGAGAATCGCTCAACTAGTGAGCATGTGCTCAGATTGTCTGGGTACTACAATCACTTGAATCAAGTGGGAGTTAATCTTCCAGACAAGATAGTGATTGACAGAATTCTCTAGTCACCATCACCAAGTTAGTAGAACTTCGTGATGAACTATAATATGCAAGGGATAACGGAAAATATTCCCAAGCTCTTCGCGATGCTAAAATCGGCGAAGGTAGAAATCAAAGAAAAACATCAAGTGTTGATGGTTGACAAGATCACTAGTTTCAAGAAAAGGGCAAAAAGGAAAGAAGGGGAACTTCAAGAAGAACGGCAAGCAAGTTGCTGCTCAAGTGAAAAAGCCCAAGTCTGGTCCTAAGCCTGAAACTAAGTGCTTCTACTGCAAAGGGACTGGTCACTAGAAGCGGAACTACCCCAAGTGATTGGCGGATAAGAAGGATGGCAAAGTGAACATAAGTATATTTGATATACATGTTATTGATGTGTACTTTACTAGTGTTCATAGCAACCCCTCAGTATTTGGTACTAGTTCAAGTTGCTAAGATTAGTAACTCGAAACGGGAGTTGCAGAATGAACAAAGACTAGTTAAAGGGCAAGGTGACGATGTGTGTTGGAAGTGATATGATCATCATCACACACTCCCTATACTTTCGGGATTAGTGTTGAAACTAAATAAATGTTATTTGGTGTTTGCGTTGAGCATGAATATGATTTGATCATGTTAATTGCAATACAGTTATTCATTTAAGTTAGAGAACAATTGTTGTTCTGTTTACATGAATAAAACCTTCTATGGTCATACACACCAATGAAAATAGTTCATTGGATCTCGATCGTAGTGATACACATATTCATAATATTGAAACCAAAAGATGCGAAGTTAATAATGATAGTGCAACCTATTTGTGGCACTGCCGTTTAGGTCATATTGGTGTAAAGCGCATGAAGAAACTCCATGCTGATGGGATTTTGGAATCACTTGATTATGAATCACTTGATGCTTGCGAACCATGCCTCTTGGGCAAGATGACTAAAACGACGTTCTCCGGAACAATGGAGCAAGCAACAGATTTGTTGGAAATCATACATACTGATGTATATGGTCCGATGAATATTAAGGCTCGCGACAAGTATCATTATTTTCTAACCTTCACAGATGATTTGAGCAGATATGGGTATATCTAATTGATGAAACATAAGTCTGAAACATTTGAAAAGTTCAAAGAATTTTAGAGTGAAGTGAAAATCATCGTGACAAGAAAATAAAGTTTCTACGATCTGATCGCGGAGACAAATATTTGAGTTACGAGTTTGGTCTTCAATTAAAACAATGTGGAATAGTTTCACAAATTCATGCCACCTGGAACACCACAGCATAATGGTGTGTCCGAACGTCATAACCGTACTTTATTGGACATAGTACAATCTATGATGTTTCTTACCGATTTACCAATATCGTTTTGGGATCATGCATTAGAGACAACTGCATTCACGTTAAAAGGGGCACCATCTAAATCCGTTGAGACGACACCGTATGAACTATGGTTTAGCAATAAACCTAAGCTGTCGTTTCTTAAAGTTTGGGGCTGCGATGCTTATGTGAAAAAGCTTCAACCTGATAAGCTCGAACCCAAATCGGAGAAATGTGTCTTCATAGGATATCCAAAGGAAACTGTTGGATACACCTTCTATCACAGATCCGAAGGCAAGACTTTTTGTTGCTAAGTTCGGAAACTTTCTAGAGAAAGAGTTTCTTTCGAAAGAAGTGAGTGGGAGGAAAGTAGAAAACTTGATAAGGTAATTGTACCTTCTCCCTTATTGGAAAGTAGTTCATCACAGAAATCTGTTCTTGTGACTACTACACCAATTAGTGAGGAAGCTAATGATGATGATCATGTAACTTCAGATCAAGTAACTACCGAATCTCGTAAGTAAACCAGAGTGAGATCCGCACCAGAGTGGTATGGTAATCCTATTTTGGAAGTCATGTTACTAGACCATGATGAAACTACGAACTATGAAGAAGCGATGGTGAGCCCAGATTCCGCAAAGTGGCTTGAGGCCATGAAATCTGAGATGGGATCCATGTATGATAACAAAGTATGGACTTTGGTTGACTTGCCCGATGATCGGCAAGCAATTGAGAATAAATGGATCTTTAAGAAGAAGACTGACGCTGATGGTAATGTTACTGTCTACAAGGCTCGACTTGTCGCAAAAGGTTTTCGACAAGTTCAAGGGATTGACTACGATGAGACTTTCTCACCCGTAGCGATGCTTAAGTCTGTCCAAATCATGTTAGCAGTTGCCGCATTTTATGATTATGAAATTTGGCAAATGGATGTCAAAACTGCATTCCTGAATGGATTTCTGGAAGAAGAGTTGTATATGATGCAACCAGAAGGTTTTGTCGATCCAAAGGGAGCTAACAAAGTGTGCAAGCTCCAGCGATCCATTTATGGACTGGTGCAAGCCTCTCGGAGTTGGAATAAACGCTTTGATAGTGTGATCAAGGCATTTGGTTTTATACAGACTTTTGGAGAAGCCTGTATTTACAAGAAAGTGAGTGGGAGCTCTGTAGCATTTCTGATATTATATGTGGATGACATATTACTGATCGGAAATAATATTGAATTTCTGGATAGCATAAAGGGATACTTGAATAAGAGTTTTTCAATGAAAGACCTCGGTAAAGCTGCTTACATATTGGGCATTAAGATCTATAGAGATAGATCAAGACGCTTGATAAGTTTTTCAATAAGTACATACCTTGAAAAGATTTTGAAGTAGTTCAAAATGGAACAGTCAAAGAAAGAGTTCTTGCCTATATTACAAGGAGTGAAATTGAGTAAGACTCAAAGCCCGACCACGGCAGAAGATAGAAAGAGAATGAAAGTCATTCCCTATGCTTTGGCCATAGGTTCTTTAAAGTATGCCATGCTGTGTACCAGACCTATTGTATACCCTACCCTGAGATTGGCACGGGAGTACAATAGTGATCTAGGAGTAGATCACTGGACGGCGGTCAAAATTATCCTTAGTGGAATAAAGGATATGTTTCTCGATTATGGAGGTGACAAAAAGGTTCGTCGTAAAAGGTTACGTCGATGCAAGTTTTGACACTAATCTGGATGACTCTAAGTCTCAATCTAGATACATATTGAAAGTGGGAGCAATTAGCTAAAGTAGCTCCGTGCAGAGCATTGTAGACATAGAAAATTGCAAAATACATAACGGATCTGAATGTGGCAGACCCGTTGACTAAATTTCTCTCACAAGCAAAACATGATCACACCGTAGTACCCTTTGGGTGTTGGTCACATATCGATGTGAACTATGAGTGTTAATCACATGATGATGTGAACTATTGATGTTAATCACATGGTGATGTGATCTAGATTATTGACTCTAGTGCAAGTGGGAGACTGAAGGAAATATGCCCTAGAGGCAATAATAAAGTTGTTATTTATTTCCTTACATCATGATAAATGTTTATTATTCATGCTAGAATTGTATTAACTGGAAACATAATACATGTGTGAATACATAAACAAACAGAGTGTCACTAGTATGCCTCTACTTGACTAGCTCATTAATCAAAGATGGTTATGTTTCCTAGCCATGAACAAAGAGTTGTTGTTTGATTAACGAGATCACATCATTAGTTGAATGATCTGATTGACATGACCCATTGCATTAGCATAGCACCCGATCGTTTAGTATATTGCTATTGCTTTTATCCATGACTTATACATGTTCCTTTAACTATGAGAATATGCAACTCCCATTTACCGTAGGAACACTTTGTGTGCTACCAAACGTCACAACGTAACTGGGTGATTATAAAGGTGCTCTACAAGTGTCTCCGAAGGTACATGTTGAGTTGGCATACTTCGAGATTAGGATTTGTCACTCCGATTGTCGGAGAGGTATCTCAGGGCCTTCTCGGTAATGCACATCACATAAAGCCTTGCAAGCATTGCAACCAATGAGTTAGTTGCGAGATGATGTATTACGGAACGAGAAAAGAGACTTGCCGGTAACGAGATTGAACTAGGTATTGGATACCGACGATCGAATCTCGGGTAAGTAACATACCGATGACAAAGGGAACAACGTATGTTGTTATGCGGTCTGACCGATAAAGATCTTCGTAGAATATGTAGGAGCCAATATGGGCATCCAGGTCCCGCTGTTGGTTATTGACCGGAAACGTGTCTCGGTCATGTCTACATTGTTCTCGAACCGTAGGGTCCGCACGCTTAAGGTTTCGATGACAGTTATATTATGAGTTTATGAGTTTTGATGTACCGAAGGAGTTCGGAGTCCCGGATGAGATCGGGGACGTGACGAGGAGTCTCGAAATGGTCGAGACATAAAGAATTATATATTGGAAGCCTATGTTTGGACATCGGATGCATTCCGGGTAAAATCAGGATTTTACCGGAATACCGGGAGGGTTACCGGAACCCCCCGGAAGCATAATGGGCCAACATGGGCCTTGGAGGAAAGGTGAGAGGGCAGCCCTAGGGGCTGCGCGCCTCCCCCCCCTTCCCTAGTCCTATTAGGACTAGGAGAAGTGGGGCGCCCCTCTCTCTCTCTCTCCCCCTTGGAGCAATCCTAGTCCAACTAGGATCGGGGGGGGGGGGGGGGGGGGAATCCTACTCCCAGATGGAGTAGGACTCTCCTGGCGCACCAAACCTGGCCGGCCAGCCCCTCCCCCTTGGATCCTTTATATACGGGGGCAGGGGGCACCCCAAAGACACACAAGTTGATCTACGGATCGTTCCTTAGCCGTGTGCGGTGCCCCCTTCCACCAAATTCCACCTCGATTATATCGTTGCAGTGCTTAGGCGAAGCCCTGCGCCGGTAACACATCAAGATCGTCACCACGCCGTCGTGCTGACGGAACTCTTCCCCGACGCTTTGCTGGATCAGAGCCCGGGGATCGTCATCGAGCTGAACGTGTGCCAAGAACTCGGAGGTGCCGGAGTAACGGTACTGTGATCGGTTGGATCGCGAGGAGAACGTACGACTACTTCCTCTACGTACGACTACTTCCTCTACGTTGTGTCAACGCTTCCGCTTCGGTCTACGAGGGTACGTAGACAAACACTCTTCCCTCTCGTTGCTATGCATCACCATGATCTTGCGTGTGCGTAGGAAAATTTTTGAATTTACTGCGTTACCCAACACTACTGTCATTGGGATTGAGCACCGCAAGATTGAACCCATCACAAAGCACATCTCCCATTGTAAGATAAATCAATCTAGTAGGCCAAACCAAATCAATAGATCGTAGAGAAATACAAAGCTATAACAATCATGCATAAAAGAGTTCAGAGAATACTCAAATATTTCTCATGAATAATCTGATCACAAACTCAAAATTCATCGGATCCAACATACACACTGCAAAAATAAGATTACATCAGATAGTACTCCAAGAACATTGAGGAGAACATGATATTGAAGATAAAAGAGAGAGAGAAGAAGCCATCTAGCTACTAGCTATGGACCCGTAGGTCTGTGGTAAACTACCCACACAACATTGGAAGGGAAGCAAGGTTGACGTAGAAGCCCTCCGTGATCGATTCTTCCTCCGGAAGAGTATCGAAAAAGGCCTCCAGAAGGGATTGCAGAAGAACAGAGGCTTGCGACAGCAGAAAGGTTTTTTGTTGGGGAACGTAGCATGCAATTTCAAAAAATTCCTACGATCACGCAAGATCTATTTAGGAGATGCATAGCAAGGAGACAGGGAGAGTGTGTCCACGTACCCTCGTAGACCGAAAGCGGAAGCGTTATGTTAACGCGGTTGATGTAGTCGAACGTCTTCACGATCCAACTAATCCAAGTACCAAACGTACGACACCTCCGGGTTCAGCACACGTTCAGCTCGATGACGTCCCTCGAGCTCTTGATCCAGTAGAGGGTCCAGGGAGAGTTCTGTCAGCACGACAACATGGAGAAGGTGTCGGTGATGTGATCCGCGTAGGGATTCGCCTAAGCACTGTGAGACTATGACCGGATGAGTAAACTGCGGAGGGGGGCACCACACACGGCTAAGAACAACTGTTGTGTCTTTGGGGTGCCCCCTACCCACGTATATAAAGGAGGGGGAGGAGGAGGCCGGTCCAAGGGGGGCGCGCCAAGAGAGGGGAGTCCTACTTGGACTCCGTTCCTATAGGATTCGTCCCCCTCCTTCCTTCCAACAGAGAGGGAGAAGGAAACCATATGCCTTGATCACACTATCAAAGCGTATATTCTAACTCCGAGAGGCTTGCACCAGTCCATAAATGGATCGTTGGAGCTTGCACACTTTGTTAGCACCTTTTGGATCGACAAAACCTTCTGGTTGCATCATATACAACTCTTCTTTAAGATATCCATTAAGGAATGCAGTTTTGACATCCATTTGCCAAATTTCATAATCATAAAATGCGGCAATGCTAACATGATTTGGACAGACTTAAGGATCACTACGGGTGAGAAGGTCTCATCGTAGTTAACTCCTTGAACTTGTCGAAAACCTTTCGCAACAAGTCGAGCTTTATACACAGTAACTTTACCGCCAGTGTCAGTCTTCTTCTTAAAGATCCATTTATTCTCTATGGCTTGCCGATCATCGGGCAAGTCAACCAAAGTCCATACTTTGTTCTCATACATGGATCCCATCTCAGATTTCATGGTCTCAAGCCATTTTGCGGAATCTGGGCTCATCATCGCTTCCTCATAGTTCGTAGGTTCGTCATGGTCAAGTAACATGACCTCCAGAACAGGATTACCGTACCACTCTGGTGCGGATCGTACTCTGGTTGACCTACGAGGTTCGGTAGTCACTTGATCTGAAGTTTCATGATCATCATCATTAGCTTCCTCACTAAATGGTGTACGAATCACTGGAACTGATTTCTGTGATGAACTGCTTTCCAATTCGGGAGAAGGTATAATTACCTCATCAAGTTCTACTTTCCTCCCCCTCACTTCTTTTGAGAGAAACTCCTTCTCTAGAAATGATCCATTCTTAGCAACGAATATCTTGCCTTTGGATCTATGATAGAAGGTGTACCCAACAGTCTCCTTTGAGTATCCTATGAAGACACATTTCTCCGATTTGGGTTCGAGCTTATCAGGTTGAAGCTTTTTCACATAAGCATCGCAGCCCCAAACTTTAAGAAACGACAGCTTAGGTTTCTTGCTAAACCATAGTTCATATGGTGTCGTCTCAACGAATTTAGATGGTGCCCTATATAACGTGAATGCAGCTATCTCTAAAACATAACCCCAAAACAATAGCGTTAAATCGGTAAGAGACATCATAGATCGCACCATACCTAATAAAGTATGGTTATGACGTTCGGATCCACCATTATGCTGTGGTGTTCCAGGTGACGTGAGTTGCGAAACTATTCCACATTGTTTCAAATGAAGACCAAACTCATAACAAATATTCACCACCACGATTAAATCGTAGAAACTTTATTTTCTTGTTACGATGATTTTCCACTTCACTCCGAAATTCTTTGAACTTTTCAAATGTTTTAGACTTTTGTTTCATTAAACAGATATACCCATATCTGCTCAAATCATCTGTGAAGGTCAGAAAATAACGATACACGCCGCGAGCCTCAACACTCATCTAGCCGCATACATCAGTATGTATTATTTCCAACAAGTAAGTTGCTCGCTCCATTGTTCCGGAGAACGGAGTCTTTGTCATCTTGCCCATGAGGCATGGTTCGCAAGCATCAAGTGATTTCAAAAGCCCATCAATATGGAGTTTCTTCATGCGCTTTACACCAATATGACCTAAATGACAGTGCCACAAATAAGTTGCATTATTATTATTAGTTTTGCATCATTTGGCTTCAATATTATGAATATGTGTATCACTATAATCAAGATTCAACAAAAATAGACCACTCAAAGGTGCATGACCATAAAAGATATTACTCATATAAATAGAACAACCATTATGAAAGAAGGCACACCCTGATGACCCTGGCGCCACGAAACCCAGAGGCGGCAGAGATGTGCGGTCCCACAAAGAACCAGTCCCCCGATCACCCATCCTGGTCTCCTTTGTGCCTTTTTGTTTTGGCTTCATTCTCCACGCGCACCCGGCAAATTTGCACGCAAGACACCCTGGTGAAGCTCCTCTGGAATCTCGGCTATAAATGCAACTTGGAGCCCATCCATCCCTTCCCATGCACCAACAACCACGCTGGACAAATACGAGCCCTAAAAGTGGACGCGTCCGCCCCTCTCCAGATCTACATCCGCGGACAACACATCTGACCCTCAAACGCCCATCGCGTCAGGCCTCCAATTTTTCCATCTACACCCGAATACCTTATAATAGAAACCTTAAATCCATGCAAAAACATGCAAACAATGAAATCTATGTACTCCCTTCATTTTTATTTACTCCGCATACTAGATTTGACTGAAGTCAAACTTCGTAAAGTTTGACCAAGTTTATAGAAAACAATACAAACATTTACCATGATAAACCTATATGAACTGAAAGCACATTTGATAATGAATTTAATGGTATTGATTTGTTATTGTATATGTTAATATTTTTATTTCTAAACTTTGTCAAAGTTTAGAAAGCTTGACTTTGACAAAAACTAATATGCGGACTAAATAAAAACAGAGGGTGTACTACGTAGATCACGTAACTTATACTACCCTAATCCTCGTCGGAGATGTCCACTATCTCCGTGCCCCGCTCCGAGTACATGGGCGGCTGCCACAACTCTAGCTGCTCCGCGCCACCCTCCGCCTCCATCTCCGCATCGGTCCTCGTCCGTTCCTCCCGGATGAATTGCCGGTTCGCCTCCACATAGGCATCATCCTCAATGGACTCAAGGATGGCCTGCTGCTCTTCCATCTCGGCCGATTAGGCGACCACTAACTCCGCCTCCTCCATGTTGAAGCTCGGAGCCGGCGCCAGCTCCTGCTCCGGCTTCTCCCCTTCGTCCTCCTTCGGATACACTATCTCCATGGAGCCGACCGATGCTCCTCTTCCAGCTCCTCCTCCACCTACTCCGTATTGTCCTCATCCGGATCCACCACCTCTATCGTAGCCGGCTGATGCTCCTCCTTGTCCTCCTCCTCTGGATCCGCCACCTCCATCAGAGCCGGCTGTGGCAAGCCATGGTGGACAGAATCTGACGTGACGGGCAAGCCCGGTCGTCCCATATCTGCCCCACATATGGACTGGATATGGGGTTGTCAGTCAGCCCGGGCATATGGGCTACGATGTGGGCGTCCGATTGGATGGCAATTCAACGTACGGGTAGTGACCGAGCTGGTCGCCCGAATGTTTGGGGCAGATATGGATCTTCTGGTTGTATTTGCTCTTATCAATTACACATATCTATAAATACACTATGCTCCTAATTTTTAAAACCTCACAATCAATAGAGGTCTTCAAATTGATCAACAATGTTGCAAGAAGCTCTCATTCAATTCTTTTAATCCACAACCCTCCTTAATTTTGAAAGTCTTCTATTCGCTTGAGGTATTCAATTTTAGATTTGGTTCATGATTTTGATCGGGTCAACAATTTTTCAAATTAGTCGGCAACTACTGTCTTAAATAAGATATCAGTCCCATGTATGCTCTGACCACCCTGGCAAAAGAAGTGCCAACATGTGATACTCCATCATCAATGTAATACATGCATCCATCGATGTAGAAAATTACCCCACATAGGTATGAGTTGATTAGCAGATAAGACAATCACACCACAGAAGGCCCACCAGAACACAACATTAAAAAAAAAACACTTCATCATCTCCCCCACTTGCCAAACTAAATACTCCCTCAATTTCAGAATATAATGTGATTTTTTGGAAAATCAAATTTATTTAATTTTGACCAAGTTCGGAGCCAAAATATCGGTAGCGACAATACTAAATTAAAAAAATGTAAAAATTTATTTGATGATGAATCTAATGATACCGAATGATGTTATGGATATTGATATGTTTGTCTCAATTTTTGTCAAACTTCAAAATGTTTGACTTTCCATAAAAAAACACACCTTACATTTTTTAAACCGGGGCAGTAAGTGTTTTATGAAATACTCCTAGCGTTCCTTTGTATAAGGTGTATTTGTTTTTAAAAAAAAATCAGAATGTAAGGTGTATTTCTTCTAATTCCTCATAATTCTGTTCCTAGCACTCTAGAAAATTGGAAAGTAGTTCACTCCTGATTGCCTGTATCTCTACTTGTAGCAAAGGAAGAATACTATCTCTCTCGATTGTGTGTATGTCTTTCTTTCCTAGACTAACTAATTTACTTGGCACTAACCAACGAAATTGCCAATGGCACAAACTATCTATAATCATGGGCCTTGGTCACCATGTCGAAAATATTGCTTCTTACATAGAGAAATGGGGGAATGCCTAACAACATCAACGCCGCATGAAAAGTGCACCCAAAACTTCTAGGATTTCTTTTAGTGAACAAATGTCACTGAACATTCAACAATGTATGGGTGTGTTGCTTGGCTAGTACTTTCAATTCGGCTAGGTGCAGCTCCGGAGAAACTAAATCGGGACATTTTTGAACACAGACGGTCTCATAGTCTGCACTCGGACGGTTTCATCTTTTGATACGGGAGAGGAACGAACACTGCCTCCACGGAGGAAATGGCCACCAAACCCCTCGTCCCGTCCCGACCCATCCGACACCGCTTTGCTTTTGCTGCGGGCGCTGCCTCCATGCATGTATGCTGCTCTGGCTGCTCACTGTGCCAGGAAAAGCGGGTAGAGCAACGCGGGTGTTGACGCGTGTGCCTATAAAGGGCCCCGCCATACATTTGGACGCGGGCTCCGACACCCCTCAATGCACGCTTGTCCTGTCTCTCTTGAGTTCATTCGGCGTCTTCCTCCATTTGTTGAACGCTCTATGATTCTTTTATGTACATATTTTGCAATACGTAAAGCTCATCGTGGCATGAAGATTAAATGCGGGTAACACAAACTTTTATGCAAATGTGATCGGTGTGTGCACGAGCCAATAGTGCACGCTCGTTGTTACGACCATCCGGTCGCAAGAGCAAGAGAGGACGGATGAGTATTCTCTTTATTAATTTATATGATGAACTATTTTACTTTTATAAAACTAATTTTATTGAAGTGTAATCACAACTATTAACAAACTTAGTTGCACATTTCATTCTAGTGAATATTAACATGAATTTTGTGTTATACAATTATAATTTCTTCAATTGATAATACACATTGACTCAGCTTAAACAATATTATTGCATAGGAAATGAGTTTCTTAATTTTGCACATCAAAAATATTTGGTTAAACCGAATTTCATTAGATAGGGGAAGAAAAAAAAACCATTCATTGATTAATTTTTGCCACATATATGGATTTTAGATCACTATGTATATGATAGTATGTATGTTTTTGTATCCGTAAATATCTTTGCAGATAGGTCTAAAACGAAACTCTAACAACTATCATGGCAACTTGCATGTTTATCTATATCAGGTTTGAATAGATTTTTCTAGGTAAAAGGTGTCTAGAAGGAGATAAATCGCGTGTGAACATGGTCCCACATGAGGAGGAAATCAGCTCCATCCAGTCCCACGTGATACATGCACTTATTGTACAAGAGAAAGGTGTGATAGCTCTCGTGTGCCCCTACAACCTCATAAACAGTAAATTCAATAAAAAAATCAAAAAAAATCTGAAACTTTGGGACATCAAACATGAACAAACATTTGATGTTCTTGCAAAGTTTCAGCCCAAAATAACATTTGAAGAGCCCTCACAAAAATAAAACAAAATCATTGCTCAAAAGTGCACATAAACTTTAGACATTGATTTTGCTTTCTTGGGTGAGAGCTCCTCGAAGGTTATGGCTGAAATTTTACAAGAACGTCAAATATGTGGTCATTATAGGTGTCCCAAAGTTTCCCATTATATAGGTTTTGTTTTCAACTTATTTTGAATTTACTGTTCATGAAGGGTGTAAGGGCACCCGGGTATTGAAAGGCCTGTCTCATAGTACGATGGAGCTTGTATATCGCTCATCAATTACAATGGCTACTTGTAGCATGCTTGATGAACTTGTTTATTTCCACGATTATGTCCAGTTATGAGCCAACGTCACCCTGAACCCACAGCCCTGCATTTGTTCTCGAAATCCCGCTGCCCAGCTCATAGCTACTCCCTATTCATTCATCATCTTCCTCCTCTTCCCCCTAGCCATTCTCTTTTTTTTTTGTGCTTGGGAAACTTTGGGCATTGTGCATGGTGCTAATTCATCTGCACTGAGTACGGTGAAGATAGACTACTTTGTTCTACCTCATGATCCAACTCTTCTCGTTCATCTTATCATCGCATTAGTATTCCGTTAAGGTTTTCCCTACTTGTTCTAAGTACTAATCACCACCTAGCTGCCGATAATGTCATCGCTTATATATAACTTGCTATGAATGGCACACAACATTTGCTTCAATCCTGGATTATGTTGTCCAACGTTCTCACTAACAACTGAAGTGCTAAATACAAAAATTAAAATAAAATAAGTCATGTGGATTAAAATGGACTACTTGACTTAGGACCAGCTACCATACGACATGAATCATTAAGCACAATACGAGAAGACAACAATAGACTGAAGCTTGATTCATTCATATCTGTAGCCGGTTAAAATCTACATAGGAATAGTTGGCTTAGAACATAACAGGGAGTTGCTTAGTATGCTTATTATTCCTAGCAGATCAAACAGTGTTATTTACTGCTTCACTAGCCTGGACTGGTTGGGATAATAGAGAACATAACATTGTCTGACAGGGCGGCCCGTCGTGCGGTGGCGCGTGATCTTCCTCTTCCAGGTTCGGAACCTACTCCGTCTTCTCCCCCCCATTGGTTACGTCTCCTGCTAGATTAGTTTTACCTTCTCAATCCGATGAGCAGTTGTTTAAAATACTAGATGATGTTGGGATTTGTCTAGATTCTAGTTTGGGTTTCCCGTCTTCCTTACTTGAGGTGATTAGAGCTAACGAGCTAGCTCAGGCTAACATTGCGAAAGCCAAGAAGGCTGAGGCTGGTGCGCCCGCCCCTCTGGTTGTGGCTGGAGGGGTTGTGGGGGAGACTGAAGGCTGTCAGGTCTCCCCGGTTTAGAAACCGGGGGCTGGGAAACGTGCTAAATCCTGCAAGGCTCCATGCAGGTCGAGCCTTAGAATCAAAAACCTTTCTTTCAGATGAAGGCCTTATTTTGGAATATCAGGGGTTTCTGCGCTAGGGGGCGCAGGGACCAACTCAATGACATGGTGCGGTCTGAAAAAGTGGATTTTATTGGCCT
The DNA here is from genome assembly GCA_032464435.1 of Aegilops umbellulata. NCBI lineage: Eukaryota > Viridiplantae > Streptophyta > Magnoliopsida > Poales > Poaceae > Aegilops > Aegilops umbellulata. Next base: position 640,646,448 of record CP136060.1, on the reverse strand, counting down.
TGTCGAGACCCTCAAACCCTCCTTTTCCTCGAGTGAACTCTCGGCTGTTGCTGGGATTGATAGATTCAAGTGGAATTTTGTGGCCTCTGTTGGTCAGTCTGGTGGCTTCCTTCTGGGCATCAATAATGATATATTTGACTTTGTAGCTTTTGATCATGGTAGATATTGGGCTAGTACGGTAGTTTCCCATCGCTCCCTTAACTCTCTCCTTGAGTTCATGTTGGTTTACGACCCGGCTGATCATTCCTTCTCTTATGATTTCTTGGACGAGATTCATGCTAAAATTGACTCCTGCCAGATCCCCCTCTTGATTGGGGGTGATTTTAATCTGTTGAGATATCCTTCTGACAAGAGTTCCGATAACTTCTCCTGGGCTTTGGCTAAGGCATTCAATGCTTTTATCAGGGATACAGCCATTCGTGAAATTCCTAGGGTTGGAGCCCGTTTCACTTGGACTAATCGGCAAGCGTTTCCCATTCGTTCGGTTCTCGATAGGATCTTTCTTTGCCCTGGGTGGTATGCCCTTTTTCCTAGGGTGTGTTTGCGTGCCCTGGCCATTGTGGGATCTGACCATGCCCCCCTTATCCTTGATGATGGGTCCGGCCCTATTGGCTGCCGTAGATTTCATTTCGATGCGTCCTGGCTCCTCGTGGAGGGTTTCCCCACCATGTTGGCCCGGAAGATTTCGGCTTGTATCTCCTCTCCCCGCCGTTCTTTTGGCCCTATGGATGATTGGCATCATGTTTCCTATTGCTTGCGCAAATTTCTCAAAGGTTGGTCTAAGAATCATTTTGCTGAGTTAAGGCGCAACAAATCGAGGCCGGGAGCCCAAATTGGTGATCTTGATAACCGTGCGGACAACTCTGGTCTCTCTGAGGCCGAATGGCAGATCCGATATGGTCTTGAAAAGGTGCTCCTGGATATCCATCGCCAGGAGGAAGTTTATTGGAAACAAAGAGGCACGATTAATTGGACTCTTAAGGGTGATGCGCCCACAGCTTATTTCTTTGCCATTGCGAATGGTAGACGTCGTAGATGCCTAATCGACAGCCTCTTGATTGATGGTGTCAGGGTTTCTGACCCTTCAGCCATTCTTCGTCATGTGGTTCAATTCTTCTCTAACTTACTAGCGGCTAAACCTGAGCTGGGCTTTTCACTCGCCCCGGATTTCTGGCCTCCCCCTGACCAGTTGTCGAGCGCTGATAACGGCCTTCTACTTATCCCCCCATCGGAAGAGGAAATTTTTGAAACGATTCGGACTGCCAACTCTAATGCGGCTCCCGGACCTGATGGCTTCTCCATCCCTTTCTTTCGGCAATTCTGGCCCCAGCTAAAGGGCCTTATTATAGCTATCATCCAAGGGCTTTGGCTGGGCACCGTTGACATCTCAAGGCTTAATTACGCGGTTCTCACCCTTATTCCTAAAATCAAGGGGGCTGACTTGATTTCGCAATTTCGGCCCATTGCTCTTATTAACAACTTTGCTAAGATGCCAGCCAAGGGCATGGCTACCAGGGTGTCCCCGATAGCCCATCGGGTCATTAGCCCTTTCCAATCCGCCTTCATTAAAGGGAGATTCATCCTGGATGGGGTTTTGTGTTTACATGAGATAGTCCACGACCTGCAGATGAAGGGGACCAAGGCTGTGGTCCTTAAGCTTGATTTTGAAACAGCGTGCGACTCGGTGAGTTGGAATTTTCTTAGGCAAGTCCTCTTGGCTAAAGGTTTTGAGGGTCCGGTGATGCATCGTTTGATGCAACTCGTCTCAGGCGGGCACACGGCAATGGTTGTGAATGGTCAAACTAGTGATTTCTTTGCTAATGGTAGGGGCCTTAGACAAGGGGACCCTGTGTCTCCCCTGCTTTTCAATTTTGTTGCGGATGCTTTATCTCGTATCCTCTCTCGGGCCGCGTTGGCTGGGCATATTTCTTCGGTGAGCTCTCACCTTATACCTCACGGCATAACTCATCTCCAGTATGCGGATGACACCATCATTATGGTGGAGCTCAATGAGACCATCAATCTGAAATTCCTTCTGCTTTGCTTCGAAGCTCTCTCGGGCCTTAAAATTAACTTTTCCAAGAGCGAGGTCATTGTGACTGGGGTTTCGGATTCGGAGGCTCAACGGGTGGCTCACCTTTTGAATTGTTCTCTTGGGTCGTATCCTCTCAAATATTTAGGAATTCCTATTTCCCCGTATAAGCTCTTAGCTAAAGATTTTGCACCGGTGGTCGCTAAAGTTGGCAATAGAGTCCTCCCTTGGCGCGGCCGCTATAATACGCAGGCGGGCAAAGTTGCTCTTACCAACTCGTGCCTCTCGTCCCTCCCGATGTTCTTGATGGGTTTCTACCTTCTGTCCAATGGGACTCACTCTGGCTTCGACAAGCATAGGGGCGCTTTCTACTGGAATTCCGCGGACAATAAACACAAATATAGACTGGTCAGATGGAACATCATTTGCCGCCCTAAGGTCAAGGGGGGCCTTGGCATTATTAACACGAGAGTCATGAACAATTGTCTTTTGATTAAATGGTGGTGGAAGATAATGACTCTTGAGGAGCGCCCTTTCTGGCTTTCGATTCTTAAAGCTAAATATTTCCCTACCTCCAGCCCAATGTTTGCTTATGCTTCTGGAGGGTCTCAATTTTGGTGTCAATTGGTTAAAGTTCGGCCGATTTTTCGGTCCCTTGTCAAATTTGTGGTCAGGAATGGTAAATCGACTCGTTTTTGGTTGGATTGGTGGGTCGGTGACACCACGCTTGCGGTTGCCTTTCCAGTCTTGTTTTCTTATTGTGATGATCCCGAGATCTCTATCTCTGAGATCTCGGGTCAGGGTTGGGTTTTAGATTTTCGGCGTTCCCTTTCCCCTGTGGAGTTGGAAGATTGGCAGCGCCTTACTGCTTGCTTCCCCCTGCTTCCAGCGGAAGAGGACTCCGTGGTTTGGCCCCTCTCTTCGTCGGGGCGCTTTTCTGTTAAATCAGCATATCATAAGCTTATTTCTGGTGGTTGTTCGGTAAAGTTTAAGGATATCTGGTCTGCCCGTATCCCCCCGAAGATTAAAATATTCTTATGGCAAGCTGTACGTCGTAAGCTGCCGGCGGCCGATCAAATTAAGAAAAGGAATGGGCCAGGCACTGATAGGTGCGCTCTTTGTGGGGCTCTTGAAAATACTGACCATATCTTCTTCCACTGCTCCTTAGCTAAACTCATGTGGTGTTGCACCAGACTTTGGCTTCATGTTAGCTGGGCTCCTTCCTCCTTTGAGGACCTTAGGCGATACTCCAATTCCTTGTCTGGGCAGTCCAAGCGGGTCTTCTTAGTTGGTTGGGCTGAGATCGGGTGGTCTTTGTGGACTATTAGGAACAAGTTCACGATTGAACGCATTCTTCCGGCTAACCCTGTCAGCTGCTTATTTAAAGCCAATGTCTTTTTGCAGCAGTGGAGATTGTTGACTAAGGAAGGGGACCTTCAGGCCTTCAACGACATGGCATCTAAAATGAAATCTACGGCGTCCTTCCTTCTGCGGCGTTCTCCGAGGGTGGCTCCCTAGTTCTCCCCGTTGCTTTTTGGTGTAGTGCTGGCCTGTGTGCCATGTTGGGCTGATTGCCTTGTATTGCTACTTATGTTCCATGGCTGTTAAACTCGTTCTGGGTGATGGTTTTGTTGCTGTAACTCTGCCTGATGGCTTTATTTATAAAGTCGGGCTCCTGCCTTTCCTCTAAAAAAAAAACTCCACCGATTAAATGGTGCAGATGCATGCTGTTGGTAAATATGCCTGCTGACAGCTATCAAGCCACCCAGTAGGGATTAGTGGATTTTCAGATGATGTCAAAGAGACATGTCCAGGACTTTCCCCCAAACCACCGCTCATGCTAAGGTCAACTAGAAGAAACCGATGTGAGCACCCAGTGCCATACCTTATTAAGAATCAACCACGCATGATTGATTTGAGATTGAAATGCTAACCTCTGCATTTCCGTACCCGCCCAAGCCATTTTTCTGTTGTTCTTCTACTTTTCCAGGATTGTAGCTTGAAGATGGGCTACAGTTACAGAGAGAGACAGAGAGAGCAGGATGACGATGCTTACGGACTAATACAATAGATTGTAGCATTTCGAAGAGGTTTTGTGCTAAGGGTTTTTTATCCAAACACATGAGCAAACATTTTAAATAGCTCGCTATAGCATTTCGAAGAGGTCTGCCGCTAAGAAGCTTAGCGCGCTATTTAAAACTTTGAATACCACCCAGCTAACAGGTACGAGGGATAGCTAATGGATATGGCAGTATGCATATGAAATAACTGCGCCCGCCCTCACTCACATCTATACATCATTACATCCTCGCATTGTCACATTTGACCGAACAACGCGCTCCGTATTCCAGAGATCGCTATATTAAGTGTTAGGTAACCCAAACAATATGTCAGTTAGTTTAGGCAAGTGTAGGCGTGCTAGTTCTGTTCGGTAAGGATTAGTACGTACTAGAGTGATTAAGCCTGCCGGTTGATTAGTTTAGGACATACTCCGTAGAGATTCCATGTTCTAGTCGTATAGGAAAGTCTGATTGATGTCCTAGTAGTACTAGTTGCATGCCCGTATGTTGCTACGGGAAAATGTAAAGTATGTGTACATATGCTATTTCCTACATTAGCTCCTTACACTAGTAGAAAAGGGGGCAATGGTCCAGGCCGGGTCAGCCCATTAGTCCCGGTTCAGTCTAGAACCGGGACCCATGGGACATTGGACCCGGTTCGTGAGCCCAGGGGGCCGGCCGGGCCACGTGGGTCATTTGTCCCGGTTCGTCTGGACCTTTGGTCCCGGTTGGTGGGACGAACCGGGACCAGTGGGCCTGGCTCCTGGCCCACCATCATTGGTCCCGGTTGGTGGCATGAACCGGGACTAAAGGGCTCCCCTTTAGTCCCGGTTCATGCCACCAACCGGGACCAATGAGGTTCCTATATATGCCCCCTCGCTTAAGAGCAGAGCACAGTGCTCTGTTTTTCTGGCCACCGAGGGGGAGAGGGGTTGGTGGTGCTCTAGCTCACCTCCTATGCACACAAGGTGTTCGATGGAATGCCCGAGCCACACTACTTAAGCTTTCTCCTCTCCAAGCTCTACCTCCAACCTCCATTTTCTTCAATATTTGTCTAGGTTTAGCGGTCCGTCACGCCCTGTCCCCATCTTCACCGCCGTCGATCACCCCACTAGTAGAAAAAGGGTCAAACGTGAAGCATATTAGTGCCGGTTTGTATTTGAGCCGGCACTAATGTATACAATAGTGCCGGTTCCAACGGCTAGCCGGGCCGCTTTCATTAGTACCGGTTCGTGGCGAACCTTTAGCACCGGTTCGTGCCACGAACCGGTACTAATGAGAGTGGTGGCAGGATGTTGTCAGACTGGGGCCCCTCCAGCCCCTTTAGTACCGGTTCTTGGCACGAACCGGTACTAAAGGTGGTCCTACATAAACCCTTCGTCCACCCGAGCTCGCTCTGTTCTTCCCCTTTCCCCTCTCCTCTCTGTTCTTCCCCTCTTCCTCTAGAGCTCATCACACATTTTGCCCAAATTTTATCAAGATTTGAAGGCCCCCATCCATTGAAATGATCACAAAGGTTAGCAACTTTGTCCTTTCATATCTCATTGCTAGATTTACTCTTGTAATGCTTTATATAGTGATTAATTTGTGAGTTTAGTAATCTGGGAGGAAATATATATATGTGCTAGCATTTGATTTATATGCAATTTGAGGTCAAAAATAACACTTAGTTTGCATATGTAGGTGTGGTTTACTTAGTGCCTTCTAAATCTCCGTCGTAACCACCGTCGATCGCCCGCACCGTCCCGTCGCCGGCACCACCTTGTGGTGAGCCTCTTTGTTCATGAAATTTTATATAAAAATTGATGTTTGTGTGATTTGGATATATAGTTACTCATATAATTATCTTACCCGTACGTTGTTTGTTATACATATAGTGCCATGGTTTTGATATCCGTCCTCGTCGGCCCTCGTCCTTGTTATGATTCGGATGTGGTATATATATTCTCTTTTAAAACTAGTTGCATTTCGTGTTTATGACAAATTATGCCCATCAAGGTGACATAGAAATTTTTTCTAGGAGGTATGTGAACCGGAAATTCCAACCGACCCTATTGTCGAGAGGTTAAATTTAGTTGAAAGAGAAAATGGGTACTTGAAAGAAAAATTGAAAATAATTGAGGGGGAGAAGATGGAATTGGAGTTGCATGTTGCCGATGTCGTCGATGATCACAAGATCAAGATGGAGAAAATGCGCTTGAAGATTAGAAAGATTAGAAAATATGCCATCGATAGTGAGGCTTGGTATCATTATGCTGTTGGATCAATTGTTACCTTAGTTGCAATCTTGGTCGCATTTGTTGTTGCATTTAAATGCTTTAGCTAGAGAGTTATTTGTTTGTTGCATTTAAGTGTTGTATGAACTTTATGTATGAAGTTGTATTAATTTGGTCTATTCGGTGTTGTGTAATGAAGATGAGCCGGCAATGGATGTACGATGACCGATGCTCTCCCCAGTTCGTTGAGGGCGTGCATACTTTTCTGATTGCAGCTGAGGCAAACAAGCGGGCGGATGGTTTTATGCCTTGTCCATGTGCTGGCTGTAAGAATGGTCACAATTACTCTACGTCAAGAACCATTCACGTCCACCTGTTTGAGTCCGATTTCATGCCCCACTATAATGTTTGGACCAAGCACGGAGAAAGAGGGGTTATGATGGAAGACAATGAAGAAGAAGAGGACGACGACAGCTATCCTGGCCATGGGTTCCCTGAATACGATGATACAACAATGGGGGAAGAAGCTGAGCCGGTAATGCGGGAAGAAGCGGAGCCGGCAATGCGGGAAGAAGCTGAAGAAGAGGCATCAGATGAGCCCATTGATGATCTAGGTCGGGCCATTGCCGATGCAAAGAGAAACTGCGCAAGTGATTTGGAGAATAAGAAGTTGCAGCGCATGTTAGAGGATCACAAAAAATTGTTGTACCCGAATTGCGTAGGTGACAAGAAAAAAGCTGGGCACCACACTGGAATTGCTGCAATGGAAGGCATAGAATGGTGTATCTGACAAGGGATTTGGAAAGTTGCTGGTAATAATAAAGGATATGCTTCCAAAGGACAACGAATTGCCCGAGAGTACGTACGAAGCAAAGAAGGCTGTCTACCCTCTAGGGTTAGAGGTGCAGAAGATACATGCATGCCCTAATGATTGCATCCTCTACCGCGGTGAGTACGAGGATTTGAACGCTTGCCCGGTATGTGGTGCAATGCGCTATAAGATCAACCACAATGACCCTGGTGATGTCGAGGGCGAGCGCCCCAGGAAGAAGATTCCTGCTAAGGTGATGTGGTATGCTCCTATAATACCACGGTTGAAACGTTTGTTCCAAAACAAAGAGCATGCCAAGGCGATGCGATGGCACAGAGAAGACCGTAAGAAAGACGGAAAGTTGAGAGTACCCGCTGACGGGTCGCAGTGGAGAAAAATCAAAAGAAAGTACGGGAAGGAGTTTGCAGATGACGCAAGGAGCGTATGGTTTGGTCTAAGCGCAGATGGCATTAATCCTTTTGGGGAGCAGAGCAGCAACCATAACACCTGGCTTGTGACTCTATGTTTGTATAACCTTCCTCCTTGGTTGTGCATGAAGCGGAAGTTCGTTATGATGCCAGTGCTCATCCAAGGCCCTAAGCAACCCGGCAACGACATTGATGTGTACCTAAGGCCATTAGTTGAAGAACTCTTACAACTGTGGAATGGAACAGGTGTACGTGCGTGGGATGAGCACATGGGGGAAGAATTTGACCTAAAGGCGTTGCTGTTCATGACCATCAATGATTGGCCTGCTCTCAGTAACCTTTGAGGACAGACAAACAAGGGATACCGCGCATGCACGCACTGTTTGGACAACACCGACATTATATATTTGGCTAATTGTAAGAAGAATGTGTACCTGTGACATCGTCGATTTCTTCCGAGCAGGCATCCCGTAAGAAAGAAAGGCAAGCATTTCAAAGGTGAGGCGGATCACCGGACGAAGCCTGGCCACCGTACTGGTGCTGATGTACATGATATGGTCAAGGATTTGAAGGTGGTCTTTGGAAAGGGTCCTGGTGGAAAACTTGTTCCGAATGACGCTGACGGACGCGCACCCATGTGTAAGAAGAAATCTATATTTTGGTACCTGCCCTATTGGAAATACCTAGAGGTCCGCTCCGCAATCGATGTGATGCCTGTGACGAAGAATCTTTGTGTGACCCTGCTTGGCTTCTTGGGAGTGTATGGGTAGACAAATGGTACACCTGAGGCACGGGAGGACCAGCAACGTATGCACGGAAAAGACGGCATACATCAGGGTCATGCAAGCTACGCTCTTACCAAAGAAGAGAAGGAAATCTTCTTTGAATGGCTGCTCAGTATTAAGGTACCGTCTGGCTTCTCGTCGGACATAAAGGGAGTAATAAACATGGTAGAGAAAAAGTTCCAGAACCTAAAGTCTCATGACTACCACGTGATTATGACGCAACTGCTTCCGGTTGCATTGAGGGGGCTTCTACCGGAAAACGTTCGATTAGCCATTGTGAAGCTATGTGCATTTCTCAATGCAATCTCTCAGAAGGTAATCGATCCAGAAAACATACCAAGGTTATAGAATGATTTGGTGCAATGTCTTGTCAGTTTCGAGTTGGTGTTCCCACCATCCTTCTTCAACATCATGACGCACGTCCTAGTTCACCTATGCGAAGAGATTAACGTTTTGGGTCCTGAATTTCTACACAATATGTTCCCCTTTGAGAGGTTCATGGGAGTCTTAAAGAAATATGTTCATAACCGTGCTAGGCCAGAAGGAAGCATCTCCAAGGGCCGTCAAAATGAGGAGGTCATTGAGTTTTGTATTGACTTTATTCCTGACCTTAAGCCGATTGGTGTTCCTGAATCGCGGCATAAGGGCAGACTGGATGGAAAAGGCATGCTGGGAGGGAAACAAATAATATGTATGGACGGACATTCTCTCACTGAAGCACACTACACAGTTCTACAGAATTCCGCCTTGGTGGCTCCGTATATGGATGAACACAAGAATTTGCTACGCTCCAAACACCCGGAGCGGTCTGATGACTGGATTATACGTGAACAAACCAGGAGTTTCACCAGCTGGTTGCAAGCACGTACCATGCATGACACCTCTATTGAAGATGACCTGTACGTGCTGTCCCAGTTACCATCTTCGAATATAATGACTTTCAAAGGGTACGAGATAAATGGTAATACATTTTACACGATCGCCCAAGATAAGAAGAGCACCAACCAAAACAGTGGTGTCCGCTTTGATGCAGAAACCAAGACCGGAAAGAAAACATATTATGGTTATATACAGGACATATGGGAACTTGACTATCGACGTGGTTTGAAGGTCCCTTTGTTTCGGTGCAAATGGGTCAATATGACACGAGGTGGGGTAACGGAAGACCCGCAGTACAGAATGACAACAGTGGATCTCAACAATCTTGCGTATGCAGACGAACCATTCGTCCTAGCCAATGATGTGGCATAGGTTTTCTATGTGAAGGACATGTCTACCAAGCCAAGAAAAAGAAAAGATAAGGAAGCGAATGCATCGTACGATGAGCCAAAGCGGCACATAGTTCTTTCTGGGAAGAGAAACATCGTGGGAGTGGATGACAAGACAGACAAGTCAGAAGATTATGAAAAGTTTGATGCAATTGCTCCATTCACAGTGAATATTGACCCGAGCATCCCGTTAAATGATGAAGATTTTCCATGGTTACGGTGCAAAGGGACACACGCGAAGAAAAAGTTCACTATCTATCATCACTTTCTTCTGTGTTTCACACCCAGAAGGGAATCTCTGTAATAGTTAGGGTAGTTAATTATGTGTTTTGGCATTTGAAACGCGAAGAAATTTTATGTGCAAACAAATTCTTTCATGCCTTTACTGATTTTTAAAGTTAAGTTATTCACAAACTAGTGATTCACACTAATTTCAAATAATTCAAAATTTAAACTATTCAAATTTGAAAACTACGAGCACTAACAGAAAGTTTGTAATTTTTTGTACCTAAAGCAAAAATATTCACAAAGAAACTCTAAATACACAAAGAAAATAACTCAAAAATAAATAAAGCAAAAAAAATAAAAAAGCCCGCCTACTAGGCTAGAGCGGCCTGCATACGACTAGAAACCCAACCCGTTGTTGGTCCAGGATGCAGGCCCGCAAAGGCCCAGTAGGCCCACGGGGCAGCACAACACAGGTAGGCCCAGAAGGCCTGCATTTGAGAGGAGCTCGAAGGAGCAGCCGCGGCTGGGTTTATAAACTAGTGCGGCTGCCCTTCGCTAGGCGAGGTGGGACTAAACTTTGCGCCCCTCGCCTGGCAGCGCACCCCCTTTAGTACCGGTTCATGGAACCAACCGGTACTAAAGGGGGGGCCTTTAGTACCGGTTGGAGCTACCAACCGGTACTAAAGGGGGTCGCTTCCCGCCGCTTGGCCTGGCCAAAACAGGCCTTTAGTACCGGTTGGTGGCTCCAACCGGTACTAAAGGTGTCCCCTATATAAGAAACACTTCGAAATTTTTCAGTTTCTCATCTCCCACTTCTCTCTGCAGCCGCCCCGTCCCGCGCCGTCCCCATCGACTCCGCGACGCCCCCGTCCTCGTCGCGTCGTCCCCGTCGACTCCGCGGCGCCCCCGTCGCCGGCCTGTCGCCGTCCCGGTCGCCGCACCGGCCCGTCGCCGATCCCCTCGCTTCACCGTCGCCGTCGCCTTTGGATCGACCTCGCCTCGCCGTCGCCGTCGCCTCGACCTTGCCCGCGCGCGCTGTGAGCCCCTCCCCCGGCCCCTCTCCTCCCTCCAATCGATCAAAAAGCCACACCGCGCGCCGGCGCCGACCGTAGTGCACACACACGTGCGCGCGCACACACACACTACATGCACACACACACACACACACACACTACACACACACACTACACGCACACACACACACAATTTTTCTGTTTTTAGCTTTTACTTTTTTCTGTTTTTCTGTTTTTCATTCAAAGTTTTAGATGAATTAATTAATTAGATTAGATTAATATCAAATAGTATATAGAAATGTTAGTTATAATATATATAATGTCAAATGTTATAGAAATGTTAGTTATATAGAAATGTTAGAAATTTTGGAAATGTTAGTTTTAGTTTCAAATTGTTAGATGAATTAGATTAATTTCAAATTGTTAGACGATGATCGATGTTTTTTTAGTTTCTTAAATTTTTAGTTATAAAATTTAGAATTTGCATATATGAAATCATCACAATATCCATCATTTAAAAAATGTTACTTTACTTTTGCGGCATATAGTATTTGTTGTCGACGATGCCCGGCCCGCATCCTCGCCGTCGACACGTCCGCGACGACGTCCAGCTGACCCATGACCGGGACTGGGCTCCGCCGGGCTGGCACTGGGAGGTGCTGCGTGGAGGGGCGCGCCGCTTGATGAGGAACCCGGCCCCGGGTCCCGTCGTCGACCCTGATCTCGTTTGGTGGCGTTCGCGTGGGCCAGTTTCGGTGCGGAGGGAGCCGGCCCCGCCGGAGGTGGTACGACGTCGTGTCAGGGAGGAGGACGAGCACGTCCATCGCTACATGGTTGCGTTAGAGGGCGGCAGGTTCTCCAATACCTGGCAATTTCTTCAGGGATCTCACTTCAACTATGATCCTGTGAGGGTTCCTTCTCTTTGGGTGTCCACCGCCCGCGCCGCAGGAACCGCGAGTGTCCTAGATTCTTCTGTAGTATTCGATCTTTAATTAGCTACCTAGCCAGTGATGTACTATTCAATATTATATATTATTCGAGACGATGTATTCGAGATTAAATATATTATTCGAGACGATGTATTCGAGATTATATCTATTATTCGAGACGATGTATTCGAGATTATATCTATTATTCGAGATTATACTTAATTGTTTTATATTTCTTTTGGCATAGTTAAATAAAAGCTATGGCGGACAATACCGACAGAGAGAGAGAACAGACCATGTTCGATATGATATGCGGGCCAGATGATGATCAGAATGAAGAAGATTATGACGGCTCCGAATTTCTAAACAACACCGGAGAGGGTGATATGATATTCGATCGCGACGACCGAATTGATGAAGTCATGAACTACGATTATGACGATGACGAAGAACATGTTGATCCTGAAACAACAAACACCGGCGAGGTATATATATTTATATAAGCAGGAATCTGGTGATCATCACATGTTTTAAATGAGTTGAAGATATATTAACGAATCGATCTTTCTTCTTTCAGCCATCCGGATCGAGCAAATCTTCAGGCAAAAGGACGAAACGAGGCCCGAACAAAAAGTTGAAGGACGGCATAAAGTACAATATCGAGGCATTCAAACCTAATGGCGAACCATTAGCGCCTAAGAAGATTGCGGACAAGTACGTTCGTCAGTGCGGAGTTCTTGTGAAGGACCAACTCCCGATCTCCCTTCAAGAATGGAGAAAGCCAGCAAAGCCACGTCCAAATGTTACTTTTGTCGACGAGAATAAAAAAAACTGCTTTGGGATACTCTCATGGAACATTTCACCCTACCAGATCATTTCACAGAAGCAGATGTGCAGAAAGTCAAGGACGCTGCTTTTAGGAAGATGGCGGTTGCATTCAAGAACCACAAGAGATGTGAATGGGAGAAGTACGTCAAGGGAGGAAGGAAGACTCCAGTATTCGAGGGGATACTAGATAATCAAAGTGCTCATTGGGACGATTTCGTGAAATTCAAGGATTCCGAATTAGCTAAAGAACGGTCGAGAATAAACAAGAAGAATGCCGAAAAAAAGGATAAGTTCCATAAGCTGGGCCAGGTGGCTACGCGGTGGCAATGCCTAAGTGGGATAAGTCTGAGAAAGAGATGGAGGATGCAGGTCTCACTCCGGTTACTAAGAGCTGGCCCCCCAGGTGCAGGAGTTGGTTCTATGCGCATGGGGGGGAGTTGGACCCGAAGACAGGCAAAGTTTCGACGAAGGCATGTCTGAACGGAGCCGATGATAACATACTTGTTTCAATAGAAGAGGCTCGAACGGGGGTGTTCCAGCCGAACAGAGAGAACGACGAGGTTACGCGTGCCCTGGGAAATCCTGAACACCCGGGAAGAACACGAGGCAAGGGCGCTATTCCGTGGTATGAGGGGTTTTCGGACTGGAACGCCGACTACAGAACCCGTGCGATAAGGAAGATTGCGGAGGAGAAGCAGAGGAAGATGGAGGAGGAGAAGAGGAAGCTGGACTATGAACGCCTTCAAGGCCTAGAATCAGCGCACGCGGACTTGGCAGACAAATTCCAGCGGCAGCAGGAGCAGATCGACTCACTTAGCCAGCAAAGGGGGTCTCAGCAGCTGCAACAGCTAGCGGATGATCCAGCATTGGATACCACCGCCCCATCCATGCCGAGAAGCAGCGTGGGTTTCGCCCCGTTTGATGCAATGCTGGATAGATACCCCGTGGATGACATCATGGAGAACACTAACTGTAAGCTACACTTCAAAATGAAGAACATATCCATGAAGGTGGCGGACGGCGTTGCTTATACAAATTCCCCCGATGCAACCTTCCATTGCAACCCGATTCCAGCAGGCTATGCTCGTGTCGTGGTTGATGAGGTGGTGGACCAATATTCGGGGCTAGAGCTTGACATTCCTGGAGGTGACGAGGAGCACACACTCGGAGATGCCAAACATCGTATCATCCTATGGAGAAAGGATTGCATCATCTTTCGAAGGCCACCGACACCGCGTCACCCGACTCCTCGTCGAAGTCCGCCACCGAGTCAGCAGACTCTCGCTCCTCCAAATCTACCAACGCGTGAGGCTACTCCTCCTCCTCCAAGTCCGACAAAGTGTCAGGCCACTCCACCTCCAAGTCCGACACAGCGTCAGACGTCCACTCCTCCTCCAAGTCCGACAAAGTGTCAGGCCACTCCTCCTCCAAGTCCGGCACAGCTTCAGGCCACTCCTCCTCGTCCAACTCAGCCCCGTCAGCCGTCTCCGCCGTCTCCGCCGCCTCAGCAACCGCAGAAGAGACACCTCGCAGCTATGGTGCGTAGCGGTGCCAGTCGAGGTCATAGTACATGAAGTACAGGCGAAGGCAAGCGATATAAATATGGTCCAAACCTCACTACTCCTCTTCCTGAGAGGGCTTACGACAGGACCAAGGAGCAAACCAATGCCATAGTGCGGGCAGAAGTCGACGCCCATTTTGGACCGAAACCACCACCGCCGCCAAGTGAGAAAGTGCCTGTGGAAGTTATTGACCACTTCATTCGTATGGCTGAACCACCAGCTCCTAAGCCTGTTGACACAGACTATGAGCGCCACATCAAGAAATTACATCGACAACGTCTACAGAAGGAGGCGAGCTCGAGCTCGAGCAAACAACAAGCAGCTATCAAAAAATGCGGGAGAACCGTTGCCCAGCTGGGAGAACAGTGGGCGCAATCGATCCCCCCGCTTGTTGTGCCGCCAACAACACGTGACAGTACGCGCGGCTAATATTATTGTGGGCAAACAGTTTACGTTCCCCAGGTGGGCGATGTGGTAATAACCCAGCAGCATATAACGCAGGCTAAAGAACTCAAGATCACTGTTGGAAAACTCCTCGAGATCGAGGACATGTCTGTGCTTACAGAGGAGGAATTAAAATGGAAATATGTCCGGGGCCAACCTTTGGTCAAGCCAGAAGATGTCAAGAAGCTCCCAACGAGAATCTATGAATTGCACCAATGGTACATGGACATTACCAAGAGATCCGATCGACAGTCCCTCATGGTGCAAGTCAACAAGGATCATTACTACCATGTGAAACCTGTGACCGTTGAGTATTCTGAACTGTTTCAGTTATACAATCAAGACGCACTCGACAAATCTATCGTCAGTTGCTATTGTCTGTAAGTGATTTCTTTCTGTAATTTATGTCTCAAGCTAGCTGTATTGATCCTTTTTATCAATCATTACCTGTAATTATCCTCACTATATTCTTTTCTGTGGTATTATGTAGGATGAAGATGTATGAAATGACAAAAGGTGGACGCTATGGCATTGGGTTCATTGACCTAAACACCGTTAATGAATACACATGGAAAATAAGCAAGCATTATGAAAAGCAGGTAGAGGACATCATGTTTGAGTTCTTGAAGCGCCTCAAATACAATAAAGATATACTACTTCCTTAGAACTTCCAGTGAGTCACACTTTCTTGTACTACAAATTCTCTGTTTTTGCCTACTAGCTAGCTAGCTACATGTTTTTGCTTACATATGCCCGCTTAATTAAGACATGCAAACGTGTGTGCATGCAGATTTCACTGGATCTTGTGTATCATTAAAGTTGACGAAGGAACAGTTGAAATACTGGACTCACTACTCAAAGAAAATAGTGACTATAACATCTTGTTTGGGATAGTCAACAGGTAATTTCAATCATTATTAACTATATATCTCGGCCTATTTAGTTCGTCATTTCATGATATGAACTATTTAATAACCCCTTTATTCATTTTCTTTGTCGGCGGGCAGGGCTTGGGCAAGGTTCATCAGCAAAATGGAAGGCGAATGGAAACGACAGCTGAGATGGCTTCGACCCAAGGTAAGTAATTAAGTAGTGCTAGCTAGCTGCCATCTTTTTAATATTATCATGCTTGATTAATTATTATCTGATCAAATTAAATTCCATTCTCGTAAAGGCCATAAAGCAGGCGCAGGGGACTAATCTGTGTGCATACTGCGTTTGCGAGAACATTCGCATGATGGCGTCCGAAAGGAGCAGATCTCAAAGACAGGAATGGGTACGCTTGTCAGAACACTATTCACAATTTGAGCACCATTATCGATATCTAGTCACACAACTAATACACATGCATATTGATCTCCTTCTTAACAGTTCACAGAGGTGCGGGACAATCTCCTAGATACGGAGCGCGTACAAGCACTTCAAGAGGAAATAGCGGGATTTTTGCTCGACCAGGTCATAAATCCGAAGGGAGAATACTATTACCCGCTACCGACCCCATCGACCAGGTCATGAACCACTTCCAATTTGTCATCGTGCTCCGAAGGCACCAATTAGGCTAATGCAACTGGCTCCGAAGGCAACATGCATATGTACGAGAAATTGTATATAGCTATACATGTGTGTATGTGTGAATTAATATGGTGGTTTGTGAGACATTGATAATCTATATATATGATTGGTTCTACTAGCTACCATATATATGCATAACGTGTACAATGTGTAGTATCGTAAAATACCAGCAAACGAAAAAGAATTAAAATAGAAAACACAAAATTAAATGAAAAAGAAATCATAAAACCAAAACCCCCCCCAAACATTTTAGTACCGGTTGGTGTTACCAACTGGTACTAAAGGGCTCCCGGCCCCCGGAGCTGGTTTGTGCCACGTGGTTGCCCTTTAGCACCGGTTCGTGCTGAACCGGTACTAAAGGGGGGGGGCTTTAGTGCCCACACTTTAGTGCCGGTTATGGAACCGGCACTAAAGGGCCTTACGAACCGGTGCTATTGCCCGGTTCTGCACTAGTGCCCGTGCCGAGCTCATCGTCGGCACCACCGTGGTGAGTCTCTTGTTCTTATCTTCTTTCAGAAAGGAAAAATATTCTTACTTGTATGTTTACATAGATACTTGTATTATTTTCTTACTTTTATTATTGCATCTTATATAGTGTGATGGTTTTGGTATCCGCCCCCGTCAGCCCTCGTTCTGTCTATGATTCGGATGTGGTATATATTATCTTTATAACTATTGGTTCATTTATTGTTTATGAAAATTATGCCGACCAACGTGACATAGATTTTATTTATCTAGGATGTATGTGAACCGGAAATTCCAACCGACGCTATTGTCGAGAGGTTAAATTTAGTTGAAGAAGAAAACAAATTCCTGAAGAAAAAAATAAAAAAATTGAGGAGGAGAAGATGATATTGGAGTGGCAAGTTGCGGATGTCGTCGATGATCACAAGATCAAGATGGATGCAATGCGCTTGAAGATTAGAAAGATTAGAAAATATGCCATTCATACCGAGGCTTGGTATCATTATGCCGTTGGATCAATTGTTACCTTGGTTGCGATTATGATCGTATTTGTTTTCGCATTGAAATGTTTTACATAGTTTCAATGTATGGTTTAATTAATTAGATACTCTGGAGAGCTATATGTTGTTAGATGAGAACTATGTATGTACTTTGGTTTTAATGTGATGATGAACTTCTATTAATTTGGACACTGAATTATATATAATGCGCGCAGATGAACCGACAATGGATGTACGGTGACAGACACACCTCCGAGTACATTAAGGCCGTGCATGAGTTTCTCGATGCGGCTGAGGCAAACAAGCAGAATGGTTTTATGTGTTGTCCATGCACTAAATATGGGAATAGGATGTCTTACTCTAACCGGAAAATCCTTCACACCCACCTGCTTTACAAGGGTTTCATGCCACACTATAATGTTTGGACGAGGCACGGAGAAATAGGGGTTATGATGGAAGACGGCGAAGAAGAAGAGTACGATGACAACTACGTGCCCCCTGAATACGGTGATGCTGCAACGGGGGGAGCTGGTGAAGATTAAGAGGAACAAGACGATGTGCCCAATGATGCTGCAACGGGTGAAACTGCTGAAGATCAAGAGGAACCAGACGATGTACCCGATGATGACGATCTCCGCCAGGTCATTGTCGATGCAAGGACGCAATGCGAAAGTCAAAAGGAGAAGCTGAAGTTCGATCGCATGTTAGAGGATCACAAAAAAGGGTTGTACCCCAATTGCGAAGATGGCAACACAAAGCTCGGTACCGTACTGGAATTGCTGCAGTGGAAGGGAGAGAATGCTGTGCCTGACAAAGGATTTGAGAAGCTACTGAAAATATTAAAGAAGAAGCTTCCAAAGGATAACGAATTGCCCGACATTACATACACAGCAAAGAAGGTCGTATGCCCTCTAGGATTGGAGGTGGAGAAGATACATGCATGGCCTAATGACTGCATCCTCTACCGCGGTGCATACAAGGATCTGAACGCATGCCCGGTATGTGGTGCATTGCGGTATAAGATTAGATGAGATGACCCTGGTGATGTTGACGGCGAGCCTCCCAGGAAGAGGGTTCCTGCGAAGGTGATGTGGTATGCTCCTATAATACCACGGTTGAAACATCTGTTCAGAAACGGAGAGCATGCCAAGTTGATGCGATGGCACAGTGAGGACAGTAAGAAAGACGGGAAGTTGAGAGCACCCGCTGACGGGTCACAGTGGAGAAAAATCGAGAGAAAGTACTAGGATGAGTTTGCAATGGACCCATGGAACGTATGATTTGCTTTAAGCGCGGATGGCATTAATCATTTCAGGGAGCAGAGCAGCAATCACAGCACCTGGCCCGTGACTCTATGTATGTATGACCTTCCTACTTGGATGTGCATGAAGCGGAAGTTCATTATGATGCCAGTTCTCATCCAAGGCCCTAAGCAACCCAGCAACGACATTGATGTGTACCTAAGGCCATTAGTTGAAGAACTTTTATAGCTGTGGAATGGAAACGGTGTACGTACGTGGCATGAGCACAGACAGGAGGAATTTAACCTAAAGGCGTTGCTGTTCGTGACCATCAACGATTGGCCCGCTCTCAGTAACCTTTCAGGACAGACAAACAAAGGATACCATGCATGCACGCACTGTTTAGATGACACTGAAAGTATATACCTGGACAAATGCAGGAAGAATGTGTACCTGGGCCATCGTCGATTTCTTCCGACCAACCATCAATGTCGAAAGAAAGGCAAGCATTTCAAAGGCGAGGCTGATCACCGGAAGAAGCCCGCCATGCGTACCGGTGATCACGTACTTGCTATGGTCAATGATTTACACGTAATCTTTGGAAAGGGTCCCAACGCACTAGCTGCTCCGAATGACGCTGAGGGACACACACCCATGTGGAAGAACAAATCTATATTTTGGGACCTACCCTACTGGAAAGACCTAGAGGTCTGTTTTTCAATCGACGTGATGCACGTGACGAAGAACCTTTGTGTGAACCTGCTAGGCTTCTTGGGCGTGTATGGAAAGACAAAATATACACCTGAGGCACGGGAGGACCTGCAACGTTTGCACGAAAAATACGACATGCCTCCGAAGCAGTATGAAGGTCCTTCCAGCTACGCTCTTACGAAAGAAGATAAAAAGAAATCTTCTTTGAATGCCTGCTCAGTATGAAGGTCCCGACTAGCTTCTCGTCGAATATAAAGGGAATAATAAATATGCCAGAGAAAAAGGTTCAGAACCTAAAGTCTCATGACTGCCACGTGATTATGACGCAACTGCTTCCGGTTGCATTGAGGGGGCTTCTACCGGAAAACGTCCGATTAGCCATTGTGAAGCTATGTGCATTCCTCAATGCAATCTCTCAGAAGGTGATCGATCCAGAAATCGTACCAAGGCTAAGGAGTAAGGCGTAATGTCTTGTCAGTTTCGAGCTAGTGTTCCCACCATCCTTCTTCAATATCATGACGCACGTCCTAGTTCATCTAGTTGACGAGATTGTCATTCTGGGGGCCGTATTTCTACACAATATGTTCCCCTTTGAGAGGTTCATGGGAGTCCTAAAGAAACATGTCCATAACCGCGCTAGGCCAGAAGGAAGCATCTCCATGGGCCATCAAACAGAGGATGTCATCGGGTTTTGTGTTGACTTCATTCCTGGCCTTAAGAAGATAGGTCTCCGTAAATCGCGGTATGAGGGGATACTGACTGGAAAAGGCACACTTGGAAAGGACTCAATAATATGCAGGGACGGATATTCTTGGTCTCAAGCACACTACACAGTTCTACAGAACTCTACCTTGGTGAGCCCGTATGTCGATGAACACAAGAACAGTCTGCGCTCCAAACACCCGGAGTAGTGCGAGGACTGGATTACATGTGAACACATCAGGACTTTCAGCAGTTGGTTGGAAACACGTCTCAGAGGTGACAACACTGTTTGTGATGAGTTGTACTTGTTGTCCAGGAGGCCATCTTTCACTGTATTGATTTACAAATGATACGATATAAATGGGAATACATTTTACACGATTGACCAAGATCAAAAGAGCACCGACCAAAACAGCGGTGTCCGCTTTGATGCAACAACCGAGAGGGGAAAGGACATATATTATGGTTACATAGTGGACATATGGGAACTTGACTATGGACCTGATTTTAAGGTCCCTTTGTTTAAGTGCAAATGGGTCAATCTGTTAGGAGGCGGGGTACAGGTAGACCCACAGTACGGAATGACAACAGTGGATCTGAAAAATCTTGGGTACACTGACGAACCGTTCGTCCTAGCCAATGATGTGGCACAGGTTATCTATGTGAAGGACATGTCTACCAGACCGAGAAAAAGAAAAGATAAGGAAGCGAATACATCATACGATGAGCCAAAGCGCCACATAGTTCTTTCAGGAAAAAGGGACATCCTAGGAGTGGAGGGCAAGACAGACATGTCTGAAGATTATGAAAAGTTTCATGAAATTCCTCCCGTCAAAGTCAAGGCTGACCCAAGCATCCTAATAAACGATGAAGATTATCAATGGTTACGGCGCAATAAGCAAATGACACAAGCGAAGAAAAAGTGAAGACTTTCTCCCGCAACTATTATGATGATACCATGCCAACTTTGTAATAGACGAGTATGATACCATTCTCTGTTTTGTACATGCACATGCTATGCCAACTTTTTCAGAGTTCATTTGAAAACTTTGAATTTAGGTTGAATTTTCTCTATAGGTGCATCTATGTTCATTTTTTGTTGTAAGTAGAAACAAAATAAATAAATAAAGCAACAAAGAAAACAAAAAACAAAAAAGTGTTTTTAAATTTGAAAACTAATGGCACTAACAGAAAGTTTATAATTTTTCTAAAACTAAAAGCAAAAAGAATTAAAAAATAAAGGTAAAACAAAAGAAAATAAATAATGCAGAAAACAAAACAAAAAAACTGGAAAAAAAATAGCAATGCGGCTCGCCCCTGGCCCATGACCATTAGTCCCGGTTTGTGCCACAAACCGGGACTAAAGGGTAGGTCCTCGTTGCGCTCAAAGTTTAGTCCCACCTCGCCAACCGAAGGGCGCTCACAACGGTTTATAAGCCCGTCCCTCTCTGCCTTGTTGAGCTCCTCTCAGAGTGATAATAGATGCCCCTATACAGGGAATTTGACCTAAATTCATAATGAATTTCTCTGAAATTCATAGAAATTGATTATGAATTCAGGTCGAATTTTCTCTATAGGTGCATCTATGTTCATTTTTTTAGTAAAGTTAATCACAAACTTGTGATTCACACAAATTTCAAAGAATTCAAATTTTAATGATTCAAATTTGAAAACTAATGGCACTAACAGAAAGTTTATAATTTTTCTCAAACTAATGGCACTAACAGAAAGTATATAATTTTGCTGACCTAAAAGCAAAAAGAATTAAAAAATAAAGCAAAAAACAAAAGAAAATAAATAATGCAGAAAACAAAATAAAAAAACTCGGAAAAAATAAAAATAGCAACAATAAGTATTTTTTTGTAAGTAGAAACAAAATAAAATAAATAAAGCAACAAAGAAAACATAAAAACTAAAAAAGTGTTTTCAAATTTGAAAACTAATGACACTAATAGAAAGTTTATAATTTTACTAAAACTAAAAGCAAAAAGAATTAAAAAATAAAGGAAAAAACAAAAGAAAATAAATAATGCAGAAAACAAAACAAAAAAACTGGAAAAAAAATAGCAACGATAAGTGTTTTGTTGTAAGTAGAAACAAAATAAAATAAATAAAGCAACAATGAAAAAAAATAAAAAAACTGCCACCTATTGGGCCAACACGTCCTGAATACGACTAGAAACCCAACCTGGGCCAGGATTCAGGCCTGCAAAAGTCCGAATAGGCCCACAAGAAGAGAGGAGTCAGATTAGGCCCATATGCCTGCAGTTCAGAGGAGTTCGAGAGGGAAGAGGCAGCGGAGCTTATAAACCACTGCCGAAGCCTCTCGGCTAGCGAGGTGGGACTAAACATCCCATCGCACCACGCCAGTTCCAGTGCAAGGTCATTGGTCCCGGTTCGTGGCACCAACCGGGATCAATGCCCCCCTTTAGTCCCAGTTGATGGCACCAACCGGGATCAAAGGCCGCCGCTTCCCGCCCTTTGGGCTGCTGAAAAGAGGCCTTTGGTCCCGGTTGATGGCACCAACCGGGAATAAAGGTGGCATTGGTCCCGGTTGATGCCACGAACCGGGACCAAAGCCATTGCTATATAAGAAACACTTTGCAAAAATTCAGAATTTCATCGCTAGTTGTCCCCGACGACGCCGACCTCCTCGACGCCGCCAGGCTGCCCCGCCGCC
The DNA here is from genome assembly GCA_032464435.1 of Aegilops umbellulata. Lineage (NCBI taxonomy): Eukaryota > Viridiplantae > Streptophyta > Magnoliopsida > Poales > Poaceae > Aegilops > Aegilops umbellulata. Next base: position 640,623,973 of record CP136060.1, on the reverse strand, counting down.
GTCGCCCGTCCCCCCGAGCCCACGCCGACGCTGTCCGCCGCCCACGCCGTCGCCGTCCGCCGCCCCCAAGCGCGCCCGGTCGCGCCCCTGCCACACGACCCGCCCCCCGCCGTCGCCGTCGTCCGTGCCCCCGAGCCCACGCCGACGACGTCCGCCGCCCCCGAGCCCACGCCCACGCCGTCCGCCGCCCCCGAGCACGCCTGGTCGCGCCCCTGCCCCATGGTCCGCCCCCCACCGTCGCCGTCGTCGCCGGCCACGCCCCTGCCCCAGCCCGCGCCCCCCACCGTGGTCGTCGCCGACGCCCTTGCCGCCCCCGCCGTCGCCCTCGCCGGCCGCCCCCGATGTGAGCCGCTGCCGTCACGGCTGTGTGTTCAGTGCTTTTTTTTTCATATATATAATGTGTATTTTTTTGTTCATTGCATTTTTTTTCATATATATAATGTATATATGTATGTGGTAGCTATATCATGAATGGATGTGGCTATGTATGTATGAATATAATGTTCATAGCATTTTTTTGTTTATATATGTTTTTTCATATATGTATTAATTTTTTATTTAGGTTGTTAGTAGATATCGATTTTAAGTTAGTGCATTCTAGGTTAGTGTAGAGGAAAAAGTAAAATAAAGAAAAGGAAGAAAAGAGGAAGAAGGAAGAAGGAAGAAGAAGAAGAAAAAGAAGGAGAGGAAAAAGGAAAATAAGAAGAGGAAGAAGGATAAGAAGAAGGAAGAGGAGAGGAAGAAGAGGAGAAATAAATAAGAAGAGGAAAAAAGAAGAAAAAGAAGAGGGGAAGAAGAAAGGAATAGAAGAGAAGAAGAAAAAAAATAGAAAATATTCTATTTTTTCTTCTTCTCGTCTATTCCTTTCTTCTTCTCCTCTTTTTTTCTTCTTCTTTTTTTTCTTCGATCTTCTCCTATATTCCTTTCTTCTTCTCCTCTTTTTATTTATTCTTCGTTTTATTATGTTTTATCGGGTCTGTCGTCATCGATATACCCCTCCTGATAACTTCAACATGAGGGGGGGTCGATATACCCTCTTCCCAATAAAATTATTTTCCCCTGTACGTATGTCGTCGTTGTCGATGTAACCACCTCCCGATAACTTCAACACGCGGGGGGGTCGATATACCCCCTCCCGGTAACTTCAACACGAGGGGGGTCGATATACCCCCTCCCGATAACTTCAACACGTGGGGGGGTCGATATACCCCCTCCTCGATAACTTCAACACGTGGGGGGGGGGTCGATATACCCCCCTCCCCGATAACTTCAACATGTGGGGGGGGGGGTTGATATACCCCCTCCCCGATAACATTATTTTCCCGTGTATGTATCTCGTCGTTGTCGATATTACCCCCTCCTTGAAGCGTTCTCAAGGCCACCCCTAACCCTTGAAGCGTTGTCGAGGCCACCCGAAACCCTGTGATTCTCTAGCTAGTTCTACGTTTGGCACTAATATATCCATCTGTCATGTTTGAATAATAATTGCCATGTTGTAAATATTTGTAGAAAACTATGGACACCCCCCGTGACGAAGCACATGAAGCGTTGTTGGGGGACATAATCGCACGAGGAAGTGATGCCGTCTGCTCGTTGTTTCTCAACGACACCGATGGTCTGGAAGGAGAGGGTGAAGAAGCAGCTGGCTATGATTATGATGGCTCCGGTGACCCAATGCCGGTGCAAGAAGGAGACCGTGAGGACGGCTCCGGTGACCGAGCCGAGTCCGGCCAGGTATATATATTAGTTAAGCCTGTGCTGACTAGCTAATTGATGCATTCATTGTTTTCGTATGTACACATATTAATTAACTCTCGTCTTTGTTCTTTTTTCTAGCCCTCCGGATTAAGCACAACTTCGGTAAAGAGACAAGGCCCGAAGAAAAAGTTGGGCTCGGAAGAAAGGTTTGAGATCATAGCAATCGCGCGCGACGGCCAACCGATTGAACCCATCCGGAAAAAGAACGCATTTGTTGCTCAGTGTGGCGTTCTATTTAGGGACAAGATCCCGATCAGCATCCAACAATGGTTAAAGCCGGCTAAAGAAGACCCTGAGGTGTCTTATGTCAATGATATGCAGAAAAATGATTTTTGGACTGATCTGAAGTCAAATTCCGCCCTACCGCCAGAGGATGATCCGGAGAAGCAAGTTAAAGAGCAATTAATCATGTCTTTTGCTCTTAAGAAGATGACAGACCTATTCAGGAGGTGGAAGAAAGACCTGAATAGGTTTGTCGATAAAAAAGAGACACCAGAATTCAAGGGCAAATACGAGAAGATCAGAGATGACTGGCCCGCATTTGTGGCCCACAAGACATCGGAAAAGAGTAAAAAGATGTCGGCGACAAACAAGAAAATTGCTGCGAAGAATAAGCTTCACCGTCGCACGGGGTCAGGAGGCTACCTCGTAGCCCGGCCTAAGTGGGCCTAGGCCGAGAATGATCTGGTTGAAAAAGGGATCGAACCAGAGACAATGAACTGGCCAGACCGTTGTCGGACTTGGTTCTTCGGGGCTGGCGGATCCTTGGACCCTGTATTAGGAAAGTGCATTTGGACGGATGATCAATTGGAAATACCAGTCATGAGGCTTCAACAATATATCGATGCAGCGCAGGAAGGGACGTTCGTTCCAGACAGAGAGAACGACGAGCTCACAATGGCCCTCAGGAATCCTGAGCACCCTGGACGGACACGAGGCACGCCAGGCTCCGTTTCGTGGAAGGCTGGGTTTCCGGATGCAGGCGGTTACAAATGCCAGGAGAGGAGGAAGAAAGTGCAGCAGACCGAACTGCAGGCGCTTAAAGCAGGGGTACAAGGGATAGAGAAACGAGAAGCAAATCGCAGCAAACGAACTGCCGAAGCTTCCCCCGTAGCTACCCTGCCATCTCAGCGGAGAAGCAGCGTGGCTTCCACCGAGCTGCTTCAGCCGGAGCATGTATTGACGGCTCCTGCCAGCTATCCCGTGGATGCTATCACGGAGTCACAAAATTGCCACCTTATGACGCAATGGATTAATATGAAGGTCAAGGCAGCTGTTGGCTCTATTTAACCTACTGAACCCGGCGCAACTTTTCACTGCCGGCCGATTCTGAAAGGATATGCTAGGGTGATGGTGTATGAAATAACGGAGGGATTGGAGGAGCTCCAGCTTGACCACCCTACCGGTGAAGGGGAGACTCGGCTGGGTTATGCTCTGAAGACTCCATGTCTATGGCAGAAGGATCTCATCAACCTTCCGAACTGGACGCCTCCGCCTCCTCCTCCTCCTCCGGCGAGTCAGGGCACTCCGCCTTCTCCACCACCTCCTCCTCTGGCGAGTGACCATCAGGGTACTTGGCCGGCTAATTCTCCGGCGCGTGACGGCACTCCGCCTCCTTCTCCACCTGCGCCGGCGCGCCCGAGCAGCCAGCCTCCTCCTTCTCTGCCTCGTCAGCAAGGGCGGAAGAGACCCGCCGCCGCTCCGGCTGCTCCGGCGCGTCGTTGTACTTCTCCTCCGCCTCGTAAGCAAGGAAAGAAGACAACCGCTCCGTCTGCTCTGCAAACGTCTAGTAGTACAACCAAAGGCGGGAGGACATACAGATTCAGTCCTTCTCTGAAGACTCCACAGAAGTTACCATACGAGATGACCCCGGAGGAGAACGGGAAGATTGCGCGAACCGAAGTGAAGGACTAGTTTGAAAGGTTGAAAGCACAGAGACATCCACCTCCGGAGGAGAAGGTAGATCCGGTGAAAGCGAAGCGCACTCTGGCTGCCCTGACAAAACCACCCAAGTCTCCGCCGAAAGGCAACTATGAGCGCATTGTTGGAAAGGCATTTGTCGAAGCGGAGCGGTCGGGAAGTACTGTCAGTGATCAAAGGATAAAAGAACGATGAGCTGGGAAACAAATTGCCCAGCTCGGCGAACAAGCGAAGCAATCGTGCCCCTCGCTCAAGGTGCCTAGCGACATCGTCGCTAATGATCCGAGGATGGTGCCCGGTTATAGCAATCTTGGAGATTACCTGCCCGACGATGTACATTATGATTTCTTGGAGGTGCAGATACAAAGATACGAGTACGGGAAGCCTCTCGTTAAAGATGAAAGACCTCTATCAACGATGACGCGAAGATTGCATGATTGGTACATGAAAACCTGCAGAGAGTCTGGGGGGAGGAATACTTTGTATGTGAGAGTTAAAAAGGAGCATGACCTCGTTGGAATTGAATTGTTGCCTCTTCCATTTGAGGAGTTCTTTCAGTTTTTCAATCAATTGGCCCTCGATAAAGCAACGGTCACCTGCTACTATCTGTAAGTAGTACTACTTCTGTCATTAAGTCTTTCTATATAGCTTAGCTCTTTCATTGCATGTATTTATAATTATCCTCACTATATTATGCAGATTGAAGATTGCCGAATTGAAGAAAAGACAAGTCGGTGATATTGGGTTCATTAACACATATCTCATAGATGCAACTGAGGTTAAATTACATGCCAAAGATACCGAGGCCAACTTGCTACGATCGTTGGTAATAAATGAACAGAAAGATATAATACTCTTTCCTTACAACTTCAAGTGAGTGTTACTATCTTGTGGCATATTCGGTTTCCCTTATTAGTCCAGGTTATAGTAATGTAATTGATGAGTTATGCATGCGTGCGCAGGTTCCACTATATTCTCCTAGAGATTAAGCTTGAGCAGGGAGTAGTAACTGTCTTAGACTCGAGACGAAAATATCCCTAGGAGTATGTGGACATGACTCAAATGCTCGAAAAGTAAGTTAAATCGATCATTATCCACCATATCAGCAACTTTGTTCATTTCTGATATCAAGTAATTGTTTTCTTTGTCTGGCAGGGTTTGGAGAAAATTCACCAAAAAAAGCTCCGGGACTGCCGAAGAAGCTGGAATTTAGACACCCGAAAGTAAGTACTATAGTAGCATGTTCCGCGCATCTCCTAGTGATTCAAGCGCTAGTTTCATCAATACCATTTGGCATTCTTGCTTATCAGTTTGATTGACCTCTATTTCATGTAAAGTGGTTGTGGCAGGAACAAGGAAATGACTTCTGTGGATACTATGTTTGCGAGTCCATCCGCCACACGACCTGTGAGCGGGGCTACTCTGACGAACAATATGAAGTGTGTAAATAACAATATTCACAATTTTATTTTATTACCATCATTTGTGTTGAGTTTCATTCATTCATATATATATATATATATATATATATATATATATATATATATATATATATATATATATATATATATATATATATATATATATATATATATGTATATGTATTGACCCCCTTCTTCAAATTAGATGTTTCGGATGCGGGATGAACTCCTAGCACCAGATCGCATGCGAGCAATTCAAGAGGAATTGGCGGCATTCTTTCTTGACCACGTGATCGCTGAAGACGGCGAATACTATGTGGACCATGCGTCCGTATGTTAGGAGATTATATTTGTAAGAGATAATTATTGTATATATGTAGCCATAGTGTCAGATAGATATACGAGAACTTGTTGTTCGACCAATCTCTCGGAGAAGGAGAGGTGGTGGATATCACTTCTCTCTGTATGCATATATTTTCATGACGATCTTCTGTTTCCTTCGCTTGCTTACTAGCTAGCTAGCCTGTCTAGTCCTCTCTATACGTATGTATAGTACGGCGCCGACCAAGCACAGACATAAGAGATGACACTTCTCTCTATTAATTAGCTAGCTAACACAATATATGAAACACCTAAATTAACCCCCCAAAACCCCCAACCCCCGCCCCCTTAAAAAAAACTCCAGCCACAGAAATGCTGACGCGTGGATGCCTATTGGTCCCGGTTGGTGCCACCAACCGGGACCAAAGGCCCTCCTGCCTGGGCTCGGCGCACAGGCCACGTGGAGGCCCATCTGTCCCGGTTCTGGACTGAACCGGGACTAAAGGGACAGGGCATTAGTCACGACCCTTTAGTCCCGGTTCAGGAACCGGGACAAAAGGCCCTTACCAACCGGGACAATAGGCCCTTTTTCTACTAGTGTTATGAGTTGGCACTACCAAAATCATATTTCTTGCAAAACATACTTTTATCTCTTTAGAAAGATCAACAGATGCCCCAACAATAATATGGAATTGGAAAATCCTCAAACTTCACTAGTAGAAAAGGGGGCAACGGTCCAGGCCGGGTCAGCCCATTAGTCCCGGTTCAATCTAGAACCGGGACCAATGGGGGCATTGGTCCCGGTTCGTGAGCTCAGGGGGCCGGCCGGGCCACGTGGGCCATTGGTCCCGGTTCGTCTGGACCTTTTGGTCCCGGTTGGTGGGACGAACCAGGACCAATCGGCCTGGCTCCTGGCCCACCACCATTGGTCCCGGTTCGTGGCATGAGCCGGGACCAAAGGCTCCCCTTTAGTCCCGGTTCGTGCCACGAACCGGGACTATAGGGTCGGCCCTCGCTGCACCCACAGTTTAGTCCCACCTCGCCAACCGAAGGGCGCCGACACCTGTTTATAAGCCCGTCCCTCTCTGCGTTGTTGAGCTCCTCTCAAAGTGAAAATAGATGCACCTATAGAGGAAAATTGGACCTAAATTCATAAATAGAAATTGATTATGAATTTATGTTTAATTTTCTCTATAAGTGCATCTATGTTCACTAACAGAGAAGTTTTTATTTTTTTGTGACCTAAAAGAAAAAAGAAATCACTAAAAAACTATTAATATTTAGTTCTAAGTAGAAACGAAAAAATAAATAGCAAAAAAGAAAAAAAATGCATATAATATTTGTTATGACTAACTAAAATTACCAAATTGAGTATAATGGCACTAACATAAAGTTTATAGTAAAGTTATTCATAAACTAGTGATTCACACAAATTTTAAAAAATTCAAATTTAAACTATTCAAATTCTAAAACTAAAGGCACTAACAAAAAGTTTATAGTTTTTGTGACCTAAATTAAAAAAAATCACGGCACAGAAGGGCATTTCTATAAGGGCAACTAACGGCAGAGGGGCAAATTTGAGCACCCTTCGAAATTAGGGGCAAATCTGAGTAGTGGGATCAAGTTAGGGGCATAGATGTAAATGTCCCTTTAGTAATTAGTACTACTTAGAAAGTGTTTAGTGGAATTAGTTAGAACTAGGTAAACTTGTTTATTTTTAGTAAGTACTACATTATTCTATTTATAGTAAGTGCTTAGTAGTTGAACTAGTTTATTTTACTATAGAACTAGTTTATTTTTAGCAAGAAAATTAATACAACTAGTTTATTTTTTTAGTTAAAGCAATTATTCCCGCATCGACGTGGACGATGCCTATCCCGCATCCTCGTCGTTGAGTCGGCGGAGGACGACACCTACTTGACCAGATGGGCCATGTCCAGGACTGAGCTCCGCCGGGGTGGTACTGGGAGGCGCTACCTTCCGGGGGGCGTAGTTTGGTGAAGAGCCAGCCCGTTGTTGACCCGATCCTTGTTTGGTGGCGGTCGCGTGGGCCAGTGACGGTGCCGAGGCTTCCGGACACCGCGGAGGTGGTACGTCACCGTGTCAGCGAGGAGGACCAGCACGTCCGTCGCTACATGGTTGCGTTGGAGGGCAGGTTCGAGAATACTTGGCAGGTTCTTCAGGGATCTCACTGGAGCTATGATCATGTGATGGTTCCTTCCCTTTGGGTGTCCACCGCCCGCGCCGATACCCGTCGGGCGCTACGGTTCTAGCTGTACTGGCGATATGTATGATAGTATTCGACGTGTATTAGTGATAATATTCGATGTACGGAGACATGGGGATGATGTGTCCGTATATCGAATATTATTTGAATGCTACTTTATTTTGCGATTTGATTTTTCTTATTGAATGCTCAAATTGGAGAGCACTATGCAAGGCATATGCATATGATTAGTTGAATAATAATGATCTAATTTCGTCTTTGAATTATGAACGTATAGGAAATGTCATCATCGGACGACGGAAGTCTCCCGGGGGAGTGCGACTGGTGCCACGACGATCGAGGTCAGTGCGACAGGCCTCACCTGGACGATGGTTGGCGCTTTAGCATTCAGCTCGAGGAGACCTTCGAAGTTGAAACGGTACGCAACGACGACAAGTGTTTTTTTTCATAATTAAGCATGACTTCAACTATTTCAACGTGTAATTTTCATCTTTTACAATTCGAGTATAGTTTATCCCATGCCATGCAAGACGCTATGTCTTGGAGAGGATGGATTTTGAAGACCATGAAAATTTTGAGACGAAGAAAATTCACCTAAGGACCCATCATGATGTGGATTTTGAAGTAAAGTTGTATAATGCTGAGAGCATAACCAATTTTGGTTGCAAAAATTGGGAAGCATTTTGCAAATTGTATGGTTTTGATGAGGGTATGCTTGTCACCATGGATCTTGGTGATCCTGAAATCAAGCAAGACAATATGGACATTTGGGTCCTTGTTGATACGCCTCCAGTTCTACCGCTATGTGAGTTTCTCAAACATAGTTAATTATTAACTAATTTATTTGTTCATTTCAAAATAATTGACATCTTATTTTGAAGTATCAAAGAATGTGCAGAAGATGGTAGATAGAACTTACTACACCGATGGCGCTGAGTTAACTTACAAGGAGAAAACTCATCTGGTTGGATTTTGTAATGACCTTGAGAATTACAATATCTACAATCGAACTCCTGAACATTATGGTCAATACGTGCCACTAGTGCACGTGTTGAACTACGGTAACTACCATGCAGATACCCTGGTAAGATTTTTTACTATTACGACATCCGTGCATCTTTTTGCATACTTTTAAAACTAGTACATCATTGCTAACTACGAAGTTATTACTATGTTTTTCAACAGAGAATCCCAGAGGATTGTGTGCCTCATTTGATGTATCAGAATGGCGGCAGCCTTCGTGTTTTCAACATATATCCAGGTCATCCTACGAATCTCAACTGTCCATACCGGATTTCTAAAAGAAGTGGAGACATGACAATCAAAGAATGGAAAAAATGTATGGACAGTCGTAAGGAGCTTCTTGGAAGCAAAAGGAAGCGAGGCACAAGAATTGGAGACAGGATGATCTCCATTCTTCATAATGGAGAGTCAGGGTCTATATTGTTTTATGCTATTTTACCTTAAGTGTGTTTAGGTCCTACCTGATAGTGATGATCATGTGCTAAGAACAATTATGTATGTATATATATATATATATATATATATATATATATATATATATATATATATATATATATATATATATATATATATATATATATCTGCGGGTGAAATGAACATAGCAGTAGCGTTGGTAAACCAAGGATGAAGATATAAGAGAGGACACTTCTCTCTATTAGCTAGCTAATAACAACCTAAAAATAACCCTATAAACCCCTAAAACAGCCAGTGTTTAAAAAAAAAGAAAAACCTCAGCTCCAGCCAGCTGCTGACGCGTGGAAGCCTTTTGGTCCCGGTTTATGTCATCAACCGGGACCAAAGGCCCCCCTGCCTGGGCTGCCGGCAGCGGCCACGTGGAGGCCCATCTGTCCCGGTTCTGGTTTGAACCGGGACTAAAGGGGGGACGTATTAGTAACGACCCTTTAGTCCCGGTTCATGAACCGGGACTAAAGGCCCATATGAACCGGGACAAAAGGCCGGTTTTCTACTAGTGCTTCTTCAACAGGACTATTAATGTATGTGTACTACACCAGCCAAGGGATAATTTTTTTGAGAAGATGAAAACAAGTCATTTCTAAAACAACCAACCATTACACGGAATAAAGTGTGAAGCCAAAAAACTGGTACAACACAAAACTGATCACGGTGATAGAGAGGTGAGTATATAATTCGTATGTGAATATTCATCAAGATTCATTTGGTTTTTGTGAGAGTGATAAAGAATTCAAAAGTTATCAAAACATGGTTTTCAACTTTATGAAACACCACGAGAACATCTAAACGTTAAATTTTGAATTAATATTAGCCCATAAATTGTCAGTAAGTTGTGTTTTAGATAGTCAACCATTATTTTTATCCTAATAGTTGGATACCTGTAGGTTGCCACGGATCATAAATACTTACCAAATATTATTTAATTATATACGTCGCATGCATCTTATGACTGTACTGCGATCCTTACCATCTTAAGAACGTGCCCCCTCCCTTCTTCCCGTGCTTTCTCTCTCCTCCCTATTCTCTCCCTTCTTCCCCGCTCTTCTCATCCCGGCCGGCCGGCGACATAGCTAGTCAGATTGGGAATGCGAGGGGATCTTGGGCTGCTCTTGTATACATTCGTTTTAAGTTTCCTTGTGCCTTAGGGGCGTATGATGTTTTGATGAGAGATGGAGCTACGAAGACCCCCTGTACGAGGCTTGTGAAAGAATATTCAGAAAAACGATTGCTCATGGATGCTTGCCACTCAAACAAGTCGCGGCTTGTGATTTTGAAATACACGAATTTTATAAGGATCACACTACAACGTTCATATGTAAAACAGTTTCTAAAAAAATAATCAAAACTTTTCTTGAAAAAATGAACAATTTGCACATGCCGAATATTTTTAATAAATAGCAAATGATTTATGTATATAACATGAATTTTTTATTTTTCCAATCATTTTTTGGGAACCTGACCAATTTTTAAATGCAAATAAGTTTAGACAACAGGTGCCCGACGAGAGCGATACCGTCAGCTAGTTGGGTCAAGGTCTATGTTTTTTTCTCTATTTTTCGTTATTCTTGTCTTTTATCGTTAATTCATTTTCCTCCTTTTTATTTTACTATTCTTTTTCAAAGCAGTTCAAAATTTTGAAATAGTGTTAGTTTTAAGGAAATGTTTTAAATTATGATTTTTAATTATTTTTTCGTCAAACATTTATTTAATGCTTTAAATTATTATCCTTTTCCATTTTACCCCTTTGTATTTATTAGTTATGTTAAAAAGTTTAAATAACAGTTTTAAGTTCCTATTTAAATTATAATTTTAAATACTTTTTCTTCAAACTTGGCATGGGATGTCTACCATGGGCTTGCCCCACCTCCTGGCAAAAATTCTAGTAATTTGAAGAATGTCCCAAAAACACCATGTTCATCGTAGGGTGTCCAGGTAGGCCAGAAAGCCCCATTTGAGAGCACGTTCTTTCTCGACAACCGTCAAATGACTCCATTCTTTACCTTGGCTTGTATGACCAAGTCAAGGCAGCATGCCAGGTTATTTTTGTTTTCGACAAATTTTGCATTTTTTAGAGTTTTCTCTGTCAAAAAGGGCCGATAAATGGTCGGACGTGTCGCAACTTACCTACACTGTCAGGAATCGTTCAATCCTAGCATGCATGCACCATTTTAAGAGTGTCCAAAACTAGAATATGTTCAACAGAGGGTGTTCGGGTAGGCCAGAAGGCTTCGTTTGAGAGCACGTTGTTTCTCGACATCCTTGAATTGGCTCCATTATTTTCATAACCTTATATTACAAATTCAAGGCATCATCCCAAGTTGTTTGGGTTTTCGACTGGCTTTGCATTTTCTTGAGTTTTCTCAGTGAAAAAGCCCGATAAATGGTCGGACGTGACACAAGTTGCATAATGTATCAAAATTCATTCAAACCTGACATGGATGCCTACCATGGGCATGCCCGTTTGCTCGAAAACGTTGGGGTTATTTCTTGCATGTGTAAAAATAGACCATGTTTAATGGAGGGGTGTTCAGTTAGGCGGTCCGTTTGAGAGCGCGTTTTTTGACATCCTTTAGATAACCCAAAATTTTCTTATGAGCATATATGACCAATTAAAGGCACCGTGCCAAGTTATTTTCATTTTTCGAAAAATCTTGCAATTTTCTAAAGTTTTCTAGGTGAAAAATGACCAATAAACGGTTGGACGTGACGCAACTTGCATACGGTGTCGGAATTAGTTCAAATCTCACATGGATGCCTACATGGGCATCCCACCTGTTGGCAAAAGTTGGCGTTATTTCATGCATGTCCAAAAATAAATCATGGTTAGGATTTTTTTATTGATTTTGGAAAATAAAGTTCGCAAATTTTGAAAAATTTATAGAATTTTAAATAAGCTCATGAATTCAAAAAAAAATTCATGGGTTTTCATAAAAAATGTAAAATTTGAAAAGAGTTCGTGGTTTGAAAAAAATTATGCATTTGCAAAAAGGTTCACGCATTCGTAAAAAAGTTCATCGACTTTTAAGGAAGTTCACAAATTTAGGAAAATGTACACGACTATGAAAGATTCAGGAATGTAACAAAAAATCATGATTTTATAATGACGCAAAAAATAAATTAAAAAAGAAAGAGAATGAGAAGTAAAAACCGAAGAAAATACCACCTAAAACAAAAGAAAATCCAAACAAGAAAGCCACTATGTGTTTTCAGGGCGTCTGCTATTTGGCATGTATGTCACTCGTTAGTCACCTAGCAGGTATCCTAAAGCGGCCGATTTTCTTTTGGGCTGAACCGTTTCAGCCTCCTTCCCCACCGATTTTACTGTTTCCTTTTTTCTTTTTTCCATTTTCCTTTTGCTTCCCCCCTTTTCTTTTATCTTTATATTCTTTTTCTTTCTTTCTTTCTTTCTTTTCCTTTCTTTTTAATTTTGGCAGACATATTTTCTCAAATTGTGAGGAATTTTTTAGAATCATGAATATTTTTTAAACTAGCCAAAATTTCTGAAAATGTTAAAACTTTTCAAATTCATGAACATTTTTGGGAATTGTGAACATCTTTTAAACCCGTGTATATTTGTTTTGAATCAGCGTCCATTTTTTCAAAATTGGGGAAACTATTTTTGTAATTCATGGAGATCTTTTTTGCTTTGTATGAGAATTTTTTAATTCATGATCCTTTTTGAAGCGAGGAACATTTTTGTAATTCATGAGCATTTGTAAATTTTGTGAACTTTTAAAAATGCATGAGCAATATTTAAATTTTCAAAAACAAATCAATTTCATAACATTTTTCATCTACGGCGGTTGCTGTTCTGATGTGCTGGTCCGATGGGGACTTAGCACGACAACTTCCCAATTGTCAACTACAACAAGTTGTGCCCGACTCCGACGATGGAGGGGTGATGACGGCGTCGCGCCTTCGGCTCGCTTCAGTGCTTGTAGTCGTCGCTAGGTGGTCTACGGATTTAGATGTAATTTTTGTTTCTGGTGTTCGTTGTACTGCCATGATTGAAGATGAATAGATTTGAAGTTTTTCGGAAAAGAAAAAGTACTCCGTACGTGAGAGTCCATGTTCTAGTCGTATAGGAAAGTCTGATTGATGTCCTAGTAGTATTAGTAATAGGAGTCTCGCCGCTAGGTTTAGACGTGGATTTCGTGTACGTCTAGGAAGTTGTTGGTCGGCTGATTGTGTGTATATATATACACAACACGCCGCAAGTTTGGTAACAGAGACAAAACCAGAAAAGGAAATAAAGAGGAAGAAAAGAGGGCACGACAAGGGCCCTTTGGCTGCCAGTTTTTGTGCGCGTGTATTCATGCAATTTTATGTGATCGATCCTATGGGAGAATTTCCAACATTAAGTATCAATCCTGAAGCGTGTGCTCGGACATTCGAGATTTAGGCATCGCGTGGCACCATGTCCTGAAAATTTATGTCTGTCTACAAGGGGCTTATACTTGATATTGAAATAACATCGATCAACTCAATAGGCATCACATGGGTGCTTGGTAAAATAACATCGTTACTTATGTGTATGAATGAAAAATAATACCGTATACATTGTGTTTCTTAGTTTGATTTGTGGCATTTTCGCGATATGAACATTCGCGTGACGATTGTGAGGGATCAATATGGTATTTTGCTGTTTGTTCTGTCTAGGCTGAGTGTACTTCTTAATTCTGCTTGTTTTGTGTATATCAGACAAGGATCCTAGCTGCTCCTATTGACCCGTCTTTCGTGACAGAGACGCCATTAACGTATACTCCCTCTGCCCCAAAATAATTGTTTCAAGTTTAGTACAACTTTGTGGTGAGTGATTTCATTTTAAACTACGCTAAGGGAGCATCAAGACCATTAGTCGCTGAACTTCATTAGGAGGTAGGATCCACTATGGACCAGAATATATCACATCAGGGTTTAGCAAATCTGACACCTTCTTGACATCTTCTTTCCGGTGTAACATTTCGTCTCATCATGCAAACAAACACGTTGATCGCGTTCACGTATCTCATCCCCACATGTGCCCTGCGTCGTTTTAGGTAGCTGCAAGTTGGCGGTTTAATACAGATTTACTGGTAAAGGTCAGCTGCATCTCGTGTCATCGTCAAGCCTAGGCACCTCCTCCGCAGCCCAGCCGACTCCGCCGCAGCGCGTGAGATAGCAGACCACGGACTCCGTGCCACTTTCTTCCAGCCTGGACCGAGACGACACCGCTCCGAATCAATCTCGTGCACGCCAGGGACTCCGTGCTCGTGATCGACCCTAACCCCTCTACAAACCGTACCGCTCAACTTTTTGACCCTCCGCTCGCTTCTCTTAGGCGAAACTCATCTCGCCAAGACCTCCGGGACCGCCTGAAACCCTAGCCGTCGTCGTCTTGCTTGCTCGTCGTCGTCGCGACCCCCTTGGTTGGTGGTGGAGATATGGCTATGGCGCTGCGCACCATGGCCGCGAGTCTGAAGCAGAGGATCCCCGCCGCTGCCCAGAGGGGTTTCGCCTCATCTCGTGCTCCGGTTCGCTCCCCATCTCGATTTTCTGCCCCCGTCTTAGTCTGATTGATGCAATGCAATCGATTCATTCTGACATGCTGCGTTGCGCGATTAGTCGGGTCCATTCTTCTCCCTCCCCTCCAACGGGAGTTTGTTGCATGTTCTTGTAGTGATGGAGGCGGGGATAGGCCCTCCGTACCTACGTTGTTGGGTTCAAATTTCATAGTAGCAATCGGAATTTAATCGGCGATAGTCCATGATTTTTGTGTTACTAGAGACTCCAGCCAGATGGTTTCTAGTCTCCTCGTGTTCTTAGCAATATAGTTATTTTGCTTAAATTAGCCATATATAGTGTCCATTGCTGCAATATCTGAATGTTCTTCTAGAGTCTTGATTTTGAGATTTTGGATAGATAGATAGATTGTCGCTGCCAGGTTAGTTAAACCTTCTATATTTAGCTTCAGGTTTTTGAACTGAAAATACCAAACTTTAAGATGAACACCACTCATCCAAACAGGATGCAATGCTTGTTTTTGGAATCGTTACGTGAGTACGTGACAACAGACAAATGCAATATAGTATATGATTTTAGACGGAACTATCAATGTAGTTTCAATTGCTTGGTTGTTATTTGTTAATTCCGTACCAAAGATTCAGCCTACATTAGCTGCCATCCCATTTTTAATGATGAGTGACTCAACTGTATGTATGTAGGCACCGCCTGATGCTGACCTCGACCGCTTGGGCCCAGAGTTTATGTAAGGCACTAAACATGCAAGATCGTCATCTGATTGGCTCATTCATTGTGCAATACATCCTAACATGTATTTTCTTTCCTCTTTCGAAGCCGGATACTGGAGAAGATTGTAGAGCAACAACAGAAGAGGCGCAGGGATGAGGCCTTGGCCTTTGCTGCTGGCGGAAGTCTTGGAGTACTCACCTTTTTGTTCGGGGTCAGTCGCCTCGGTTGATGGGGCGAGTGAAGGGATCAACGACCGGGATATCTATTTTGCACTCTAGTCTATCTACTGTACCATGCATGTTTATAACTAGCCAGTATCTCTACTCCTAATGAAGCAGTTGGTGAATAGTCCGTGCGGTTTATTTTCGCTGGTTTATTTTCGTCATCCTCCCACCTCCGTTTTATTTTCGTCATCCTCCCACGCACGTTAACTCCCTGTGCCAAAAAAAACCATCGGATCGAACCCACAGCAGATCGTTCTCCGCCGCCAACCTGCCCTTTGCACGCCAGATCCACCCCGTCGCCCTCTCGGCGGCCGATCCAATCCTTCCCCCTCTCGTGCGCTAGGGTTCCTTGAGTCGCCGCCGCACCGGAGCTCCTCGCCCAGCCCCACCTCCTGCCGCTCCACCCACTGCTTCTCCCTCCGCTCGCTGCACTTGCCCTCTCCGCCGCGCCCGCCTTCCCCGATGGTCGCCCCCTTCCCCGTCGATCCCGGAGAATCGGCGCCCCGAACGACTCTCCATGCTACGCCTCGGCTGTGGAAGGGTGCTGACTGTTGAGGGTGCGCTGCTGGGGATGCGTGTGCACATGGGAGCTGCCGCCGCTGGGGACGCGTGTGCACGCAGGAGCTACCGCCGCTGGGGACGTGGACGCACGCTGGAGCGGCCGCCAATTCCGGTCCTTCAATCGATTCCGTCGCAGCCTCATTCGTATGTATGCTTTGATCTGTTTTCATGTTGTGTTCTTGGGCCTCCGTGCTTGGTTCTTGGGCGTTGAAACTCTCTGCAGCCCCTCTCTATGGATGGGGAGGTTGGACCCAAACAGCTGCAGCAACGGAGAAAAATGGGTGTCAACCACTTCAATCGGTTGACAAAGTATAAGACGGGTACACACTGATTTTTTATTTCCTGTTAACACCAAATTAGTTGATCTTGTTAATTACCTAGGTTTTAATGGCTGCAAAAGTTACGACTAATTCGAGATTGTAATCCATGGCTTTTACTTCCCGTGTGTTGTCAAAGACACAAATCTGGAACATCGTATAAAAAAGAGAGGACCAAACAAATGAAACAATGGATTACAGATTTCAGAATTGGTTTATACAATCTCGTGTTTGTGGGAGCATAGATGGAACTATATGCCTTGACCATGCATGAGATTCACACACAAAATGATGTTTAGCACAATTTCCTAATAGCACATTTTTGCCCAAGTATTATAGCATCACACTTAACGCAACCAAGTGATGTCTGCAATCGGATCTGGAACAAATATATGTGGCGATTGGTATATATGTGTTCTACTGAGCAAGGAAACTGATTTTAGAAACAAGAATTTCCATGTCAATATATGTGGTCAGGCAAGGCATCATCAAAACAAGCTGAAAGTTAGTGCATTCTTTATCCTTAATCATACATGGCGATTGGTATATTTTCATGCTGCTCCTAGCTAAATGTGTATTGTTCCTTTAGGTCAGCTAAACGTCAATATGCTGAATGATGTCGTGGAGAGGGCCACCGAGAGGGGGTCTGTCCGGCTGCCGCTGCCGCTGCCGCTGGAGATGCAACACCAAAGTCGAAGGTGGTCATCGCCGAGACCTGCCTGAACCTCCTGACCTTTCCCAACACTCAAATAGGCAACACATGTTGGAGGAGGAGACCACCAGGCTAATTGTAAGCATCGGCTATTTGTTATGCATGAGTGTTGCAGGATGATTTGGATGAGTGGACCGAGGCCGACATGAGCAGGTATTTCCCGTACCTGACACTTCAATTTCATTCCATTCAATCATACCCAAAATTATAATCTATACCCTCACTTAAGATGATGGCTCTTCTACTCTGCTAACATAACATGCATGTGCTTGTGTGGAGTGCGTGCAAAATTAATAGCTCAAGCCTCTCGACACGCGGATGTGGATAAGTTAGTGTACATGCTGATTTTAAGCTGTAATTCTAGCGATAAATGTTAATCAGTGTCTCTGTTGGTTTGCTTCAGATATAATTCTAGCGATAAATGTAAATCAGTTTCCTTCCTTATCTGAATTTGCTGCATGCAGTTAACATTTATGCTTCGGCCGGGTTTCCCGACCATCCACACCAGGGTATCAAGACCGTCACCTACATGCTCGAGGTATGCATGCACTCCTGGTGCTGTTTGTGTGCACTTCGTTCTTAAATTTCTTAGGAGTTTGGATGGATACATTGACAGAGTTATGTGCTTAGGAGTTTGGAGGAAAGGCTGATTTAATTTCAGTACACTCTATGCCAAGAGACCCTCTTATTCTGTTGTCATACACATATTACTGCAGGACCATAGTGGACCATTGCAATGCGGCAAATCAAATTTCAATATTCAGCACTCTTCTGTGCGGATCAGTAAGTTGTTTATCTTACTTTCACTTTTAAATTTCTTGATGAAAACACTCAATTCACTTTTTTCCTATTACTTTAATCATGCTAAGTGCATACATAAAAATTGTACTTGCCCCTTGTCATGGCCGAAGTCGAATAAACATTGGCAATTAGTTTACACGAAATATGATCCTGTAGTTAATTATAATGTGGTCCAATAAATGAGATGAAGTTTCTCCCTAAAATATAGAATGGATTGAAAACAAAACCCCAGATGTGGCAATTCAAACCCCCAAAAGAAAGTACTTGCATACCTTGTTGAGATGACCTTTTTCAAGTTTCTACCTTTTACCAGCTTGGTGAGTGCAATCATTTGAGCGCATGGTACTTGTCTCAATTCTCACCCCAACTGACTTCTTACTCCTGAAAGCAAACAGAATTGAAGGTCACATAGTCTACACATGAATAAACACATCGTTCATCTACTTTATATTTCCTAGATTCAGTGTAGTACAAAGGTATAACTGAAAAATAAATGGGGCGAGTCAAGAAAAAATGCAGATAAAGAGAATAGTAAGAGACAGAGCTCGGCTAAGAAGTAAGAGCGCTTATGAATTGTGAGTTGTGACTGAAGCAAAGCAGGCAGGTATGCAAGGGTGATTTAATTAAGGGGACATATGAATAAACCACGCGATGAAAACTACTCCCTCCGTTCCTAAATACTTGTCTTTCTAGAGATTTCAACAAGTGACCACATACGAAGCAAAATGAATGAACCTACACTTTAAAATATGTCTACATACATCCGTATGTTGTAACCATTTGAGATGGCTAGAAAGACAAGTATTTGGGAACGGAGGGAGTATATTGTAGTAGACATGAAGAATGCCTACATCTGTAGTCGTTTATTTTGTCCATTTTATAGAGATGAATAATATACCAAGGGAAACAGAAGCAATTTTTTTTGGCATATGCCAACTTTCTGAAGACTTAGCATGCAAACATAACAGGAAACATATAATGTCCATGTATTCCTGCTTGTTATAGTAAGTGCAGGTGTAGAATTAATATTTATTTATATGGATATGCCGAATGAATAGATCATGATTAAGAACTAGAAAATGACATAATTGTCCCATCCCTTTTATTAAACTCTGTTAAAATGCAGAATTCAGGTAACAGCCGTTGCACTAATTATTGATAAATGAGCTAATCCGCTGACTAATTTTTAAATGGATAATGGACAGTACAGTACTAAGAAGCAACAACAATTACTCCTATGTGCTTAGATAAACAGCAGTTAACCCAAATTTGAATACATCACATTACTTGCAAATCAAGTAGTAGTAGTTAACAAGGTACGTTGTAGGTTGTGACTCTTCATATTTAATTCCTCCAACAACTGAAGATCACAAAGGTGATGTATCGCAGTGGAATAGAGATGGGCTTTCTTAGTTCGGCAATCTAAAAACACAGAACTATTATACACTAAAAAGCAGAAGGCTGGTTCAATTATAAACTGAGCTACGCTCAATAGGCTCTGGGGAGTTTTGACAGCCAACATCCCATGCTCCTATATTTGTAATAAGACCAACAACTACAACATAAGCAGCATGATTTTGTTCTCTCCTTGTGTTGGCTACAGACCAGTCAATCAAATTGCAGCCATTTACCTTAATTTCCTTGTAGATAGCGTTGATCCCGGGCAAGTTTGGGCCCGTTGTCTAAACAGCGGAGATCACCATAGAGGCATCTGATTCCAGTATGACAGTATCTTCAGAACATCCTGGCAAGAAGTGGCTTTAAGATTTCAGCATCAAAACGAGGTATCTTTACTATCTTCAGCCACGATACGACCTACAGGAAGACCGCAGGTGGGGCCGTCTTGGACGGAAGCTTGGCCACCAGCTGCACGCCCTTCCAGGCGGTGGCCAGACAGAGATTCTTCGCCTCAGCAACCGCCTTCGCCAGGAGCTACGCCGGCTCGTCGTCGCCGAGGATGGACGCTGGCGGCAGCGTCGATCTACGGGATACTGGTGGCGTGAGCTGTGGGGCGAGGCCATGGCGGGGCGGGGCGAGGCCAGGGCAGGGCGGCGCGAGGCCGTGGTGGGCTAGGTCGAGGCGGGGCGAGGCCGTGGCGGCTGGCAGGGAGAGGAGGCAGCGGAGCAACGCCGTGGTGGGGAGAAGCAACTTTGTGTGAGCGGCTACTGTGCGTTGAGGGGGAGTGACTTTTTTTTTGACAATCCGGTGACGGTGAGGGGGAGTGGCTGATGTGCCTGTGCAATGAGAAGATTTGCTGCTTTTTATTTTTATCTTCTTTTTCTCGAACTGATGGGAGTGGCTACGGTGACAGAATCAGAGAAGTCCTCAATACGCTCAACAAGTCTTCTAGACGTACCAGATGGCATATGTGGTCAGCTATCTCAACTTAATTTGATGATGAGTATTTGATGAAAATGATCTAGATATGAAATTGATTTTTTTACACGTGTGAGATTTAGAGTAACTCCAACCGGACGATCCAAACGGACGCGCGGTTTGTCTGTTTTTAATTCGTTTGGATCGACCAGGCGGACGGGCGCGTCCGTTTTTTCATTTGGTTCGTCTGGTACGCCCAACGGGAGGCAGACCCAAATTTGTCCGCGTCCAAAAAAAATAAAAATGATAAACACGAACACATATAAACATAATAGAAACTTAATTAAACATAAGTGATCGGTCAACCACCGGCCAAAGTCCACTTAAAACATAATTAAAAAGGACAGACACGCGGACCTTCCACCCACTGCTAGGCGGGCCCTGAGATAGGTGCTAACATGTAATAAGATGCAGACAGTGGTTGGTTGGCCGACAAGTGGGGTCATGGCGGACCCTGAGAGGACGCGCGACCCGTCCGCTTTGTGTCCGCGCCGACGCATTTCAGGCCCAAATTTGGGCCAGAAATGGGTTCGTGCGGACGCGAAGCGGGCGCGTTTTGGGAATTCATCAGCCCGCCGGGCCAGCATTTTTGTCTGCGGCGACCCAAATGGACGTGGGCGGACAAAATGGGTCACCGCATTGGAGTTCCTGTAACATGCATTATGTTTATACATAGCCCAAATAAAAATTTAAACGACCATGGCAATGGACGACATTCAACTAAAGTCTGAAACTAAGAAAGGTCTAAAGAAATTTTATCTATATATCAAGACAATACTTATTGTGATTTTTGCATGACATCATGGTTCTTCCTTGGATTGTGGGGTTTGCGTAGCCGAGGTTGCCTTCGTTTCCATCGACAGTGTGGCACTTCATTTTGTTCCTTATTTATGTGAGAAGGTGATCATAGTTCTTCTAAATATTTTATTAACCGTGTTACGCTAAATACAAAGAATCTCACCAGAAGAGATTTTAATTGTTATAGGTGCATATCAAAGAAACAAGCATGTATGGTTGTTGAAGCATGTTAAAGTTTGGCAACTTAGGCTGTAGGAGAAATACAGGGAATCAATTGAGGGGTTGTAAATGGTTGAGATAGCAAAATATGCACATTCAATATTGATCTGGTTTTCTATGAAAGAATTTTACATTGTTGGTATCCCATACTCAGTGGAAGTTGTGGTGTCAACTTGCAGGGCAAGGAGCATGAGTATGTGAGAGGAATAGGGGAGTGCATAGAGCAGGGACTGGATGATTCCTCTTGAAGTTGTGTCATAATAGCCAGCTAAAGGGACGATGATGTACGCAATCGTTTGCATAACAAAGTACAAATATGCTGCATGAGTCATCAATTCAAGTGAGAAAAACTTGTTTCATGTGATTTTTTGTCAATAAAAGTAGAAACAAATTGTTTTTACAATAGCAATTTCGACAACACAAGTGCTACAGCTTGATCATTATGTGCATATGATACGATTCTAGCTATTTTCCTTTGTATGTGTGATTTTAATCCTGAGCTAGGAGTGTTCGTATGAGTGGAACTATCAACGCTCATGCAATGCTAAATAAGAGAAATGAGAGCAATTTGCTATTTTTGATGTATAACATTGCAAAATTGTATGAAAAAATTGTTTAATTTGTCAGAACTTTTAGGAGGCAGTATATGATGAATGTTGGAAGACATTCAAAGTTAGGATGATGGGAATGACTATGGCAATTTGGTGAACTTGAAGAAAACATATGCGAATGTGAGTTGGGTGGCAATGTAGAGCTCAAGCCAAGAGACTCATATTCGTATGTTAGTCCATGTGTTAGAAATAATGGGACTCAACAATTTAATAGACATGGAGAGAACACGGATTTGAAGTGGGGTGACAACATAAAGAAGTAATAACACAATGATTGTAGAGTTGAAGTCGAGTGGCTGGTCATATATTCATTTGTGGCCCGTGGCAACGCACGGGCATTCTACTAGTATTCTGTAATTCCTGAGTTGTCTTACGTAAGACCACTACTGTATATGTCTGATGGGGGATGCAGGTTCTGTGGGATCTAATTTTCGTGTTTGTATGAGGGCTATAAATCTATTGTTATGAGGAATCTATATATAACTGTGTTATAAATCTGTTCCGTTGTGGCGCACTAGTAGAAAACCGGTCTTTTGTCCCGGTTCGTAAGGCCCTTTAGTCCCGGTTCCCGAACCGGGACTAAAGGGTCGTTACTAATACCTTCACCCTTTAGTCCCGGTTCAAACAAGAACCGGGACAGATGTGCCTCCACGTGGCCTGCGCGCCGAGCCCAGGCAGGAGGGCCTTTGGTCCCGGTTGGTGGCACCAACCGAGACCAATAGACCTCCACGCGTCAGCATTTCTGTGGCTGGGGTTTTTGGTTTTTTTGAAGGGGGGGGGGTTGGGGGGTTAATTTAGGTATTTCATATATTGTGTTAGATAGCTAATTAATAGAGAGAAGTGTCCTCTCTTATGTCAGTGCTTGGTCGACGCTACGTACTATACATACGTATAGAGAGGACTAGGCACGCTAACTAGCTAGTAAGCAAACGAAGGAAACAGAAGATCGTCATGAACATATATGCATACAGAGAGAAGTGATATCGACCACCTCTCCTTCTCCGAGAGATTGGTCGAACAACAAGTTCTCGTATATCTATCGTCCGACACTACCGGCTACATATATACAATAATTATCTTTTACAAATATAATCTCTTAAATTATGGACGCATGGTCCATATAGTATTCTCCGTCTTCAGCGATCACGTGGTCAAGAAAGAATGCCGCCAATTCTTCTTGAATTGCTCGCATGCGATCTGGTTCTAGGAGTTCATCCCGCTGCCGAAACATCTAATTTGAAGAATATATATATATATATATATATATATATATATATATATATATATATATATATATATATATGAATGAATGAAACTCAACACAAATGATGGTAATAAACAAAAATTGTGAATATTGTTTCTTACGCACTTCATATTGTTTCTCAGAGTACCCGCCCCGCTCACAGGTCGGGTGGCGGATGGACTCGCAGACGTAGTATCCACAGAAATCATTCCCTTGTTCCTGCCACAACCACTTTACAAGAAATAGAGGTCCATCAAACACATAAGCAAGAATGGCAAATGGTATTGATGAAACTAGCACTTGAATCAATAGCTAGGAGACGCGCGGAACATGGTACTATAGTACTTACTTTCGGGTATCTAAATTCCAGCTCCTTCGGGAGTCCCGGAGATTTTGTGCTGAATTTTCTCCAAACACTGCCAGACAAAAGAAAACAATTACTTGATATCAGGAAATGAACAAATTTGCTGATATGGTGGATAATCATCGATTTAACTTACTTCTTGAGGATTTCAGTCATGTCCGCATAATCCTGGGGATCTTTTCGTCTCGAGTCCAAGACAGTTACTACTCCCTTCTCAAGCCTAATCTCCAGGAGAATATAGTGGAAACTGCGCACGCATGCATAACTCATCAATTACATTACTATAACCTGGACTAATATATAAGGGAAACCGAATATGCACAAGACAACACTCACTTGAAGTTGTAAGGAAAGAGTATTATATCTTTGTGTTCATTTATTTTGGATGATCGTAGCAAGTTGGCCTCGGTTTCTGCGGCATGATCTTTAACCTGAACTGCATCTATGAGATTCATCCATTGCGTCATAAGGTGGCAAATTTGAGCCTCTATGATAGCATCCACGGGATAGCTGGCAGGAGCCGTCAAGACAAGCTCCGGCTGAAGCAGCTCGGTGGAAGCCACGCTGCTTCTCCGCTGAGATGGCGGGGTAGCTTCAGGGGAAGCTTCGGCAGTTCGTTTGCTGCGATTTGCTTCTCGTTCCTCTATCCCGAGTACCCTTTCTTTAAGCGCCTGCAGTTCGGACTGCTGCACTTTCTTCCTCCTCTCCTGGCTTTTGTAACCGCCTGCGTCCGGAAACCCAGCCTTCCACGGAATGGAGCCTGGCGTGCCTCGTGTCCGTCCAGGGTGCTCAGGATTTCCGAGGGCCTTTGTGAGCTCGTCGTTCTCTCTATCTGGAAGGAACGTCCCTTTCTGCGCTGCAGCGATATAGTACCGAAGCTTCTTCAAGGGTATGTCAAGTTGCTCATACGTCCAAATGCACTTCCCTGTTACAGGGTCCAAGGTTCCGCCAGCCCCGAAGAACCAAGTCCGGCAACGGTCTGGCCAACTCATTGTCTCTAGTTCGATCCCTTTTGCAAGCAGATCATTTTCAGCCTTGGCCCACTTAGGCCGGGCTACGAGGTAGCCACCTGACCCCGTGCGATGGTGAAGCTTCTTCTTCGCAACATTTTTCTTGATTGTCGCCGACATCTTCTTACTCTTTTCCGATGTCTTGTAGGCCACAAATGCAGGCCAGTCATCTCTGACCTTCTCATATATACCCTTGAATTCTGGTGTCTCTTTTTTTCTCGACAAACCTATTCAGGTCATTCTTCCACCTCCTGAATAGGTCTTCCATCCTCTTAAGAGCAAAAGACTTGATTAATTGCTCAACTGGCTTCTCCGGATCATCCTCTGGCGGTAGGGTGAAATTTGTCTTCAGCTCAGTCCAAAGATCATTTTTCTGCATATCATTGACGTAAGACACCTCAGGGTCTTCTGTAGCCGGCTTGAACCATTGCTGGATGCTGATCGGGATCTTGTCCCTAACCAGAACCCCGCACTGAGCAACAAATGCCTTCTTTGTTCGGATGGGTTCAATAGGTTGGCCGTCGCGCGCGATTGGTATGATCTCAAACCTTTCATCCGAGCTCAACTTTTTCTTCGGGCCTCGTCTCTTTACCTCAGTTGTGCTCGATCCGGAGGGCTAGAAAAAAGAGCAAAGACTTAATTAATATGTGTACATACCAAAACAATGAATGCATCAATTAGCTAGTCAGCACAGGCTTAACTAATATATACCTGGCCGGACTCGGTTCGGTCACCGGAGCCGTCATCACGGTCTCCTTCTTGCACCAGCATTGGGTCACCGGAGCCGTCCTCACATTCTTCTTCTTGCACCGGCATTAGGTCACCAGAGCCAGCTTCTTCACCCTCTCCTTCCAGAGTACCATCGGTGTCGTTGAGATACAACGAGACGGCATCACTTCCTTCTGCGATTATGTCCCTCAACATCGCTTAGTTTGCTTCGTCTCGGGTGGTGTCCATAGTTTCTACAAATATTTACAACATGGCAATTATTATTCAAACATGACAAATGGTTATATTAGTGGCAAACGTAGAACTAGCTAGCTAATCATAGTAAGGAATCATATATATTAATTAGTGACCTCGACGCTGCTTCTCTAGGGTTTGGGGTGGCCTCGACAACGCTTCAAGGGTTTGGGGTGGCCTCGAGAGAGTTTGTCGGGTAGGGGCGCGGCGGGAGGGGGTAGGAGACCGACATCGTTTTTTATAGGGTTTGGGTGTCCTCGAGAGTTTTGGTCGAGCGAGAGGGTCGGGGGGTGCTCCCGCAGTATAAGTTATTATCACAGTCGAGAGGGGGTATATATATCGACCGCCCCTCATGTCGAAGTTATCCGAGGGGTATATCGACCCCCCCTCGTGTTGAAGTTATCGGGAGAGGGAATAGAGAGGAGAAGAAGCAAGGAATAGAGGAGAAGATCGAAGAAAAAAAGAAGAAAAAAAAAAGAGGAGAAGAAGAAAGGAATAGAGGAGAAGAAGAAAAAATAGAAATTTCTATTTTTCTTCTTCTCCTCTATTCCTTTCTTCTTCTCCTCTTCTTTTTCTTCCTTTTTCCTCTTCTTATTTATTTCTCCTCTTCTTCCTCTCCTCTTCTTCTCCTTTCTTTCTCTTCTTATTTTTGTTTTTCCTCTCCTTTTTCTTTTTTCTTCCTTTCCTAGCTAGATATATAAATTTTTTCTAAAAATGTAACTTTTGCATATATAAAACTTTTCCATGGATCATCATTTCTCATATATATCCATCTATAGCCACATACATATATAAATGGAAAAAATGCTATGAACAAAAATACATATATACTTGGTAAATATTCTATGAAACATCGTTTCTCATATATATCAATGCATACATCCATGGATCATCATTGCTCATATATCCATAGTCATATATAAAAACTTTCTGCCTATGAACAAAAAACTTTGTATGAACAAAAAAACATTTTTGACATATTTAGCTCATTCTAAATTTTCCTAAATCTTTTACAACCACAAAAATTACTCCAACTTCATGACAGTACCCACACTTCATTTGTCTTGCATCAGTACCTCACCACAAAAAATATCATAAATCCTAAAAATGCCCAAAGTCATCTAGCATTTGATCAAACACCCTCTATATGCACTGTTCATATCTGTAAAAAAAATTCAAAAATTTCAGAAAAGTTTGTTGCTGCTCCACTCGATCCTTCTCCTCTCCTCTCCTTCTGCTCTTCAATGCGTCGGGGCCGGCGGCGACCATGGAGCAGGGGCAGAGAGCAAGGGCCGCACTCGATCGGGACCATGCATGCATGGGAAGGGGGGGGGGCTCACTTCGAGGGGGGCGGCGATGGCAGGAGTCCGGCGACGAGGACGGCGGGCTCGGGGCGGCACGCGGTGACGGGGATGGCGGTCTCGGGACGGCGCGCGACCGGCGACAGGGACGAGGAGGGGTGGGCTCGGGGAGGCACGCAGCGACGGGGACGGCGAGGACGGCGGGCTCGGGGATGCCGGCGATGAGGACGGCGCGGGCTCGGGGAGACGACGACGTTGGCGGCGGCGGCGTAGACGGCGAGGTGGAGCAGCCTCACAGCGTCGTCGGTGGGGGAGGGGGGAACTGGCGATGCAAACTGAAAATTTTCACAAGTGTTTGTTATATAGTCTAAGCTTTAGTCCCGGTTGGTGGCGTAAACCGGGACTAATGGAAGCGGCGGCCTCTGGTCCCGGTTGGTGGCACCAACCGGGACTAAAGAGGTGCATTGGTCCTGGTTGGTGTCACGAACCGGTACCAATGCACCCCTTTGGTCCCGGTTCGTCCCACCAACCGGGACCAATGGCCTTGTGCTGCCCCGCGCCCAAAAGTTTAGTCCCACCTCGCTAGTTGAGAGGGTTCGGGAGTGGTTTATAAGCGCTGTTGCGCCCACCCTCTCGAGCTCCTCTCAACTACAGGCTTTCGGGCCTAATCTGTCACTTCAATGCCTGTGGGCCTACTGGGCCTGCTGCGGGCCTGAATCCTGGCCCATGGTTGGGTTTCTAGTCGTATTCAGGCCGTGGTGGCCCAGTTGGTGGCATTTTTTTGCTATTTTTTTTCATTTCTACTTAGAACTAAATACTTATAGTTTTGTAGTGATTTCTTTTTTATTTTATGCCACTAGTTTATGAATAACTTTATAATAAAAATTGATTTTTGAGTCATTGTTTCTCCTGCTGTTTAATATTACTGTGTTTTATCATTATACTCAATTTGGTAATTTTAGTTAGTCATAACAAATAATATAGGCATTTTTCTTTTGTTTTTTGCCTTATTTTTTTATTCTTTTTTGCTTTTAGGTCAGCAAAATTATAAACTTTCTCTTAGTGCCATTAGTTTTAGAAAAATTATAAACTCAAATTTGAATAGTTAAAATTTGAATTCTTTGAAATTTGTGTGAATCACAAGTTTGTGATTAACTTTACTAAAAAAATGAACATAGATGCACCTATAGAGAAAATTCGACCTAAATCCATAGTTTTCAAATGAACTCTGAAAAAGTTGGCATAGCATGCTCGTCTGTTACAAATTTGGCATGGTATCATCATAATAGTTGTGGGAGAAAGTCTTCACTTTTTGTTCGCTTTTGTCATTTCCTTATTGCGCCCTAACCATGGATAATCTTCATCGTTTATCAGGATGCTTGGGTCAGCCTTGACGTTGAAGGGAGGAATTTCATGAAACCTTTCATAATCTTCAGACATGTCTGTCTTGCCCTCCACTCCCAGGATATCCCTTTTTCCTGAAAGAACTATGTGGCGCTTTGGCTCATCGTATGATGTATTCGTTTCCTTATCTTTTCTTTTCCTCGGTCTGGTAGACATGTCCTTCACATAGATAACCTGTGCCACATCATTGGCTAGGACGAACGATTCGTCAGTGTACCCAAGATTTTTCAGATCCACTGTTGTCATTCCGTACTGTGGGTCTACATGTACCCCGCCTCCTAACAGATTGACCCATTTGCACTTAAACAAAGGGACCTTAAAATCTTGTCCGTAGTCAAGTTCCCATATGTCCACTATGTAACCATAATATGTGTCCTTTCCCTTCTCGGTTGTTGCATCAAAGCAGACACCGCTGTTTTGGTTGGTGCTCTTTTGATCTTGGTCAATCGTGTAACATGTATTCCCATTTATCTCGTATCCTTTGTAAATCAATACAGTCCCTGGACAACAAGTACAACTCATCACAAACAGTGTTGTCACCTCTGAGACGTGCTTCCAACCAACTGCTGAAAGTTCTAATGTGTTCACATGTAATACAGTCGTCGCACTGCTCCGGGTGTTTGGAGCGCAGACTGTTCTTGTGTTCATCGACATACGGGGTCACCAAGGTAGAGTTATGTAGAACTGTGTAGTGTGCTTGAGACCAAGAATGCCCGTCCCTGCATATTATTGAGTCCGCTCCTAGCGTGCCTTTTCCAGTCAGTCTCCCCTCATACCGCGATTTAGGGAGACCTATCTTCTTAAGGTCAGGAATGAAGTCAACACAAAACCCAATGACATCCTCTGTTTGATGGCCCATGGAGATGCTTCCTTCTAGCCTAGCGCGATTACGGACATATTTATTTCAGACTCCCATGAACCTCTCAAAGGGGAACATATTGTGTAGAAATACAGGCCCCAGAACGACAATCTCGTCGACTAGATGAACTAGGACATGCGTCATGATATTGAAGAAGGATGGTGGGAACACCAGCTCGAAACTGACAAGACATTGCGCCACATCACACCTTAGCCTTGGTACCATTTCTGGATCGATCACCTTCTGAGAGATTGCATTGAGAAATGCACATAGCTTCACAATGGCTAATCGGACGTTTTCCAGTAGAAGCCCTCTCAATGCAACCGGAAGTAGTTGCGTCATAATCACGTGGCAGTCATGAGACTTTAGGTTCTGGAACTTTTTCTCTGGGATATTTATTATTCCCTTTATATTCGACGAGAAGCCAGTCGACCTTCATACTGAGCAGGCATTCAAAGAAGATTTCTTTCTCATCTTTCGTAAGAGCGTAGCTGGCAGGACCTTCATACTGCTTCTGAGGCATGCCGTCTTTTTCGTGCAAACGTTGCAGGTCCTCCCGTGCCTCAGGTGTATCTTTTGTCTTTCCATACACGCCCAAGAAGCCTAGCAGGTTCACGCAAAGGTTCTTCGTCACGTGCATCACGTCGATTGAAGAGCGGACCTCCAGGTCTTTCCAGTAGGGTAGGTCCCAAAATATAGATTTCTTCTTCCACATGGGTGCGTGTCCCTCAGCGTCATTAGGAACAGCTACTGCGCCGGGACCCTTTCCAAAGATTACGTGTAAATCATTGACCATAGCAAGTACGTGATCACCGGTACGCATGGCGGGCTTCTTCCGGTGATCTGCCTCGCCTTTGAAATGCTTGCCTTTCTTTCGACATTGATGGCTGGTCGGAAGAAATCGACGATGGCCCAGGTACACATTCTTCCTGCATTTGTCCAGGTATATACTTTCAGTGTCATCTAAACAGTTTGTGCATGCGTGGTATCCTTTGTTTGTCTGTCCTGAAAGGTTACTGAGAGCGGGCCAATCGTTGATGGTCACGAACAACAACGCCTTTAGGTTAAATTCCTCCTGTCCGTGCTCATCCCACGTACGTACACCGTTTCCATTCCACAGCTGTAAAAGTTCTTCAACTAATGGCCTTAGGTACACATCAATGTCGTTGCTGGGTTGCTTAGGCCCTTGGATGAGAATTGGCATCATAATGAACTTCCGCTTCATGCACATCCAAGGAGGAAGGTTATACATACATAGAGTGACCGGCCAGGTGCTGTGATTGCTGCTCTGCTCCCCGAAAGGATTAATGCCATCCGCGCTTAAAGCAAACCATACGTTCCTTGGGTCCTTTGCAAACTCATCCCAGTACTTTCTCACAATTTTTCTCCACTGCGACCCGTCAGCGGGTGCTCTCAACTTCCCGTCTTTCTTACGGTCCTCACTGTGCCATCGCATCGACTTGGCATGCTTTCCGTTTCTGAACAGACGTTTCAACCATGGTATTATAGGAGCATACCACATCACCTTCGCAGGAACCCTCTTCCTGCGGGGCTCGCCGTGAACATCACCAGGGTCATCTCGTCTGATCTTATACCGCAATGCACCGCATACCGGGCATATGTTCAGATCCTTGTATGCACCGCGGTATAGGATGCAGTCATTAGGGCGTGCATGTATCTTCTCCACCTCCAATCCTAGAGGGCATACGACCTTCTTTGCTGCGTATGTACTGTCGGGCAATTCGTTATCCTTTGGAAGCTTCTTCTTCAATATTTTCAGTAGCTTCTCAAATCCTTTGTCAGGCACAGCATTCTCTGCCTTCCACTGCAGCAATTCCAGTACGGTACCGAGCTTTGTGTTGCCATCTTCGCAATTGGGGTACAACCCTTTTTTGTGATCCTCTAACATGCGATCAAACTTCAGCTTCTCCTTTTGACTTTCGCATTGCGTCCTTGCATCGACAATGACCCGGCGGAGATCATCATCATCGGGCACATCGTCTAGTTCCTCTTGATCTTCAGCACCTTCACCCGTTGCAGCATCATTGGGCACATCGTCTGGTTCCTCTTGATCTTCACCAGCTCCCCCCATTGCAGCATCACGGTATTCAGGGGGCACGTAGTTGTCATCGTACTCTTCTTCTTCGTCATCTTCCATCATAACCCCTATTTCTCCGTGCCTCGTCCAAACATTATAGTGTGGCATGAAACCCTTGTAAAGCAGGTGGGTGTGAAGGATTTTCCGGTCAGAGTAAGACTTCGTATTCCCACAATCAGGGCATGGACAACACATAAAACCATTCTGCTTGTTTGCCTCAGCCGCATCGAGAAACTCATGCACGCCCTTAATGTACTCGGAGGTGTGTCTGTCACCGTACATCCATTGCCGGTTCATCTGCGTGCATTATATATAATTAAGTGTCCAAATTAATAGAAGTTCATCATCACATGCATTAAAAGCAAAGTACATACATAGTTCTCATCTAACAACATATAGCTCTCCAGAGCATCTAATTAATTAAACCATACATTGAAACTATGTAAAACATTTTAATGCGAAAACAAAGGCGATCATAATCGCAACCAAGGTAACAATTGATCCAACGGCATAATGATACCAAGCCTCGGTATGAATGGCATATTTTCTAATCTTTCTAATCTTCAAGCGCATTGCATCCATCTTGATCTTGTGATCATCGACGACATCGGCAACATGCAACTCCAATATCATCTTCTCCTCCTCAATTTTTTTTATTTTTTTCTTCAAGAAATTGTTTTCTTCTTCAACTAAATTTAACCTCTCGACAATAGGGTCGGTTGGAATTTCCGCTTCACATACATCCTAGACAAATAAAATCTAAGTCACGTTGGTCCGCATAATTTTCATAAACAATAAATGAACCAATTGTTATAAAGATTAATGTATATACCACATCCGAATCATAGACAGGACGAGGGACGACGCGGGCGGATAACAAAACCATCGCACTATATAAGATGCAATAATAAAAGTAAGAAAATGATACAAGTATCTATCTAAACATACAAGTAACAATATTTTTCCTTTCAGAACAAGAGGCTCACCACGGTGGTGTCGGTGATGAGATCGGCGCGGGTGATCGACGATAGTGAAGACGGGGGTGGGGCGTGAGGAAAATGGAGCTTTGAGGTCGAGCTTCGAGAGGAGAAAGCTTAACTAGTGTGGCTCGGGCATTTCATCGAACACCTCATGTGCATAGGAGGTGAGCTAGAGCACCACAAACACCTCCCCTCGCCGGCCCAGAAAAACAGAGCACTGGAGTGCTCTGCTCGCGGGCGAGGGTATATATAGGTAGCACTATTGGTCCCGGTTCGTGGCATGAACCGGGACTAAAGGGGATCCTTTGGTCCCGGTTCAGGCCACCAACCGGGACAAATGGTGGTGGGCCAGGAGCCAGGCCCATTGGTCCCGGTTCGTCCCACTAACCGGGACCAAATGGTCCAGACGAACCGGGACCAATGGCCCACGTGGCCCGGCCGGCCCCCTGGGCTCACGAACCGGGACCAATGCCCCCATTGGTCCCGGTTCTGGTCTGAACCGGGACTAATGGGCTGCCCCGGCCTAAACCGTTGCCCCCTTTTCTACTAGTGGCATTTTCGCGGTGCGAATCTTCAAGTTATGATTATCAGGGATTGATATGTATTTTGCTGTTTGTTCTATCTGGGCTGAGCGTACTTCTTAATTCTGCTTGATTTGTGTATGTATCAGACAAGGATCCTAGCTGCTCCTCGGCGACCGTCACCCAGACCCTCAGTGCAACGGAACATGCTTCGGCATCAGCGGGCACGCACGCCCACCAACTCGGCTCTGCCGGTCCTTGCCTCCAACTTCGTCATCACACCATGGAGTGGCGCTTGGCAGCCCAGCAAGCTCACCTCTTCAAGGGATTCGCAGGGCAGCAGGTTTTGATGAAGAAACTTATGGAATATTCAATGGAGGAAATGGATATAAGGCTACTGGGTAAGTTCTTTCCCTCCCCTCTTATTTTTAGTTCTCTTTTCTTCGTTGTTTCGTTATCGACGCATTTGGTAGTACCAAAGTGCAGGAGATCGCCCATCAGTCATATGATAACTTCAAGGATTTTCTCGGTTCACGCTTCTTGGGTAGCATGGTGTTGTTCGCACCTGGCTTCTTCTATGGGCTGAAATTTGCTCTGCAACAATTGCATGAACAACTTGTCGAGACATTTTAGCGTCTTGCAGATGCAAACATGATGAAAGAGAAAGCAGAAGAATATCTCGGCATGCTCGTGGTGTAGGTTGAGGAAGAGATTGGCCTAAGGTGGCTGATTAAGAAAGTGTTCTTCAGGACTCGTGCGAAGCATGTGTAAGTGATTTCTCTTGATGTGACATTGTACTTCCTGTGTTTTGTTGTATGATGGTACTAACACTCCATGCCATCATCTTAAAAATCAAAGAACCCCATGCGATGAAGACTAGCGATGAAGAACGAGTCTGCTCTTCATTGATTTATGCTGAACTAATTTACTTCTATAAAACTTATTTTATCGAAGTATGATCAGAACTACTATATTTATCACATAGACTTAGCAAACTTACCTCCATATTTCATGTTAGTAAATATTAAAGTGATTTTTGAGTTATGAAATTATAACTTCTTCAATGATAATACATGGCGGCTTAGATTAAAAAATATTAATGCATAGGATATGAGTTTCTTACTTTTCCCCATCGAAAACATTTGGTTAAGCAAAATTTCGTTAGATTGGGGAAGAAACAAATAACCAAAAAAAGACATTCATTGATTAATTTTTTGCCAAATAGATGGATTTTAGATATCTATGTATATGATAGTATGTATGGTTTTGTATACTTAAATATCTTTCGAGATAGGTCTAAAACGTAAAATCTAACAAATATCTTGGCAAGTTGCATGTTTGTATCTTAGGTGTGAACAAAATTTTCTGGGTATAAGGTGCCTACAAAGGGGTTTATACTTGGTATTGAAATAACATCGGTCAACTCAGTAGGCATCACATGGGGGCTTGCTAAAATAACATCGTTACTTATATTTATGAATGAAAATATATATTATATTTATTCAGTTTTTTAGTTTGATTTGTATTAATTCAACCTAGATATATTTCATTCATTACAAAATCACATCAAAAGATAGAATCACAACTTGTATATGTTGTATTGTCATACTATAGGAAGTTTTGGTTCCTCCTATAAACATCAATTAGACCCTATAACTCCCTAGGCGAGTACCCTCGCTGCTCTACTCTAGGGCTTGCTCTGACTTGAATTTTGACAGGGATGTTGATAATATTAGATACTGGTTGTAGTACTGTCATTGTCTATGCCAATCTCGATTCATAGAATATCCCTTTCTTTATTCCAAAAGGGAAATAAAAGTGGATCATGATTTATGCGTTGAGATAGCAAACATAAGGCCTCTCATAGTGGGTAAAATCATAATTTAGTATCATGTATAGGATATTGCCTCTACAGTGCATTATATGTTTCGTCCAGGTTTAAAAGGTCATCCGGTCAAATTGTGGATACTAAGGCAATATTAATTCCACATAACACAAATCATGAACATGCAACAAACAACAAAGCTTCTCCCAAATACTCTAAATTTCACTTCCTAATTACTTGCATGCAACAAAGTATAATCATATGGCTTGCATGAGTAGTTATTTCTCCTGCGTGCACTGGAAGGACAATCATAGCTCTCACATGCATCCACGGTTTTGTTCTCGGCAGAAGATAATGGAAAACGCATATGCACGTGAGAAAGGGGCTGCATAGACTACGAGATTTAAGGGAATTCCCGATGCTTATCTCTTAGCATGGTATCATAGACAAAATGTTGATGTGGCACTATATTTAAAGAGGAGAGAGAGGGGATTTATATGTTAGTGCAGACACAACTCTTAGCTTTTCTTTCCTTCTATGCAGCATAATTAAATACTTTGATCTCATGTGGCACATTTTCTTATTTTTTTTCTCCTTTTGTTCTCCCCACAACTAGGCCACAAGGTTGATATGCATACATGGTTCCCAAACTAATTAAATGCAAAATCGCTTAGATACAACACCCAAGAGAAAATGCATTTGGATGGTTGTCTCTAATACATTTCACCACCTAGGATAACGAGTTAAGAGCCGATGCATTGTGAGTGCCCTAATCACCAAGCCTACAATTAGCGAATAGAACATCGAGCAGACGGGTGAAAACCTATGCCAGCCCAATAGGAGCAAACGCATGTTGGCTCGTTGGTCCTTTAAATCCGGGCAGATGGAGTAGCATAGGTTCGTATTTTAGATGAACTTATTTATTACCTTGTATGACTCTTACTAGCACAACATTTATTATGATACGATATCACGGTATGATACTATTATTCTCTCTTTCCCCATCTAATGATATGTCATGTTACTAGTATGCCTAGTTAGCATTGCATGGGATTACATGATGCCACTGTATTATACAAGAATGTGAGTGGTCTAATAGTGAAAGTACATCAATAAGAATAATATCATTGATGCTACAAGATAGGCATATTGGAAGACATGAATATTAACCATGAATCTTTGCGAGGATAACAAAAAGAGTCCACTTGTTGTAGAGATGTGACACACTCAAGAAGAATACAGAAAAGATGGGCAAACCATACCATCTCTATGTCACAGAAGAACATACAAATGCTTAATATACCTATTCTTGGCCATGCATGATGATGTTTTACAACCGCTGAAATGGCATCACGAGAAATACCAAGGAAAATGAATATATACTTTTAGATGATACATTGATGTTTGGGTCTCTATACAAGTGTTGGATATATATGTTCCTTTTAGACGATTCACTATATTACCCAATATTTAAAGCATAATTTAAGGATTTGGTCATTCATTTGTCAAGAACATGGACTTCTAGAAATAACTCAGAAGAAAACTTGGATTCCAAAATGGGCCTTATAGAATCATCGACAACACCTCATACCGCATTCTCCATATCTCCATTCGGGGATCCTCTCTAAAACTTGTATCATATTTATTTCCACTTGAGTAATCACTCTGTTTCCTTTTACTCTCCATATAAGATATGTTTGAAGTCAAACTTCATAAAGTTTAACCAACTATATAGGAAAAATATCAACATTCACATCACAAAATCAATATCATTAGATGAATCATAAAATTAATTTCCATATTGTATAAATTTAGTGTTGATATTTCCTAATATGAATTCGGTCAAAATTTATGTAAGTTTGACTTCAGCAAATCATATATGCAGATTAAAAAGAAATGAATTGAGTGATTCATATATGTTCCACTCTTTTTATATTATGTTTTATAAATGTGTTGCGGCAAACAATATAGTTTTAGCACAAGTTCATAATATCTTGTAATGGTTTCTAGTATTCCTCATGCTAAACATACCACATCCAAAATACTAATCAACATCATAATAGTTAGTACGTGATAAAACCTCGTAATAAATTAGAGGCTTGTAAGTGCATCTAGTGCCCCTTACTGATTTTGGTGTATTGAAGACTTATAGTTTAAGGGACTAATGCGTATATGAGTGTACACAGGTCTATAAGTCTATGAGGAGTTTGATATTTACAGAGAAAGTCGACCCCTAAAAATGAAGTTCTTCGACTGAAGACTTTGGAATTCTGAAGACTTTCTGAAGACTTTGAAAGTGAAGAAATTGGTATGACCTTGAAGACTTGGCATTCATTCGAGGAATATGAAGCATGAAGACTTTTGTTTTTGTAGTTTCATTTTCTCTTTCTTGAGTCATAGGAAACACCGTACTGTTAAAGGGGGTCGAGGAAATACTAAGGAAAAATTTCCATGTGATGCTCAACTCAAAATCCTACACCTACCAATCCCTTTGAGTGAAGCCATTGGAAATCTCATACAGTTCAATCAATTTCTTTGGTGACAGAGACGAAGTTCTTCTGGTCTCTGAGGAATTTGTTCTGACTGAGGAGTTAGGAATTCGCCAGTGTGGATTGCCTACATAGTGAGGAACATGATAGCCCTGAGAAATTTGAACCTCAAAATTCCGACCGTTGCTGTGTTGCGCACCAGCTGTCCCAAAATATCTTATCCACCTAACGGTCATATCATTGAAGGGCATTTATGTCTTATCATGTCGGACTGCTCCCTAGGCTATAAATAGCCGCCCCCTACAACCACTAGCTGGTTGGCTGCTCCGAGAGAAACTGACACTTGTCATTTGAGAACAACCCATCCTCCGAGGACTTTGAGCGAAAATCATCAAGTGAGGAAAACCCAAACCCAAACACCTACAACCCAAAGTGATTGAGCATCACTGAAGGGATTGATCCTGCGTGGATCCGACGCTTGTTACCTTTGAAGACCGTGCTTCTTCCAAACGGTTAGGCGTCATGGTCTAGAGCATCCAAGACGTTTGTGAAGGTTCGGAAGTCACCTGAGGACTTACCATGAGTGATTGGGCGACGTCTGTGTGACCTTAGCTCAAGGAGAATACGGTGAGGACTGTGTGTCTGGACTGTGTGTCCTCAGGTTTAAATACCTAGCCGCTCCAACCAGATGTACAACTGAGACAGCAGTTGGAACTGGTCTACCAAATCATTGTCTTCACCAAGCCAAACTCTTTCATTTCCTCATTACTATGTTGTGTGCTTGTCATATCTGTGTTTGAAGACTTGACTGAAGACTTTCTCAATTTTCTCAGTTCAATTTCTTCAGTCTGTTTGTTTTCATCCTGTGTTATCCTGTGATTACGCTTTTTGTATTCTGTGCTTGTCCTCATTTCATCATGATGACTATGCTTGTCTTCTGTTATGTTTACTTCTGAGTACTTATTTCGCTGCAAATAGTTCTTCGCTAAGGAATTTCCTCACTAGCAAATTCCTCAGTGAAGAATTCATAAAAATCGCCTATTCACCCCCCCTCTAGTCGATATAATGCACTTTCAAGGCTAATAATTAGCATGGCCTAGCATCCAAAAAATATATATAAATAATTGTCGCCAAATTACCATACAACAATAGCTCGCTCAATCTCTTCCAGAATTTAGTATGGATTAGGAAACTAGATTAGAACTAGGGATAGGGAGACTCAAGAACCTCCCAAAGATGGGGAGCCCTTCTTCATGCGGAACAAAATGTGTGCTCCAAGTTTAATTGAAACTAAGGGCATGGTCGGAACCTCTCCACGCTTCTCCAAATCTACAAACCTTGCTTCTCTCACTAGCTTCTGGCTCCTCCTGCCGATAAGTGAGCGTTCAACACGAGTTGCAGCTTCTCCCAGCGCATGTTGGGCTGGCAGCCCAGCTGGGGTGTTTCTAGCCTGTCCGGAAGCACTTTGGGCTAGCTAAAACAAGCCCATCAATGTTAAGGGAAATAGTAGAGGATCGTATCGATTCGCTAGAGACACGAGGGGATAGATGACAAAACATATTGACTAGATGAATCAATTTCTTTAGCGTTGGCCATTTTGATATAAATATAGACAACTCCAGCTCTTCAGTTTTGCGAAGTTGGGCTTGCACCGCTTCTCCTTTTTGCATGTAGGGAGTGTCGACCTTCGCAATTCAGCTTCCTGGAGCTTAGACATTCGGCCCAACTTCGACCGTTGAGTTTCTGGAGCCAGGAGTTGGAGGGGATCTGAACAGGCCCTAAGACGCCGCAATAACTCCAAACATATTACAATAATTCAACTGTCATATAGTCAAACAGGAAGCATCATTGATCTTGTAAAAAAATATGCAATAAATACATGTCAAGAACACAAGGCGACATATGTCCACTGCAAGCTCAGGAGGAAACGCCTTCCACGCCATAAGATCTTTTGCTCTCCACCCGAATATCTAAATAGTGCAACACAACAATGCAACATTAGAACATTGTAACAATGTTGCTACGGCATGCGTTCAACAAGTGACACTACAACAGAAGTACAGTAGTGGCCCTGTAGCACGAGTGCAGTTTGAGTGAAAGAAAACTGCAAAATGCAACATGGGATGAAGTACACCACACAAAAAAACACGATTGATGACCCATATAGAATATCAAAAAATAGAACAACTGCACTATGACATGAGAAATAAGTACACATGAATACCCTTCCACTGAGGCAGCTCCTCCTCGACGGAGTTCCCACCTTATCGCTAAGTGCAACATTCCCTATTTCGCCTTAGCATTCGCCTGATGTAGACGAGGAACAAATGGATCGAGGGCGGCCTCCACCGGTATGAGGGCGAGCCCAACCGCATCGTAAGGCTGCTACCAAGATACACATCCTCACAGCCTCCTCCAATTGGCGACGCAACAAAACCACACACTCCACAAATAACTTACATATCATAACTTATTTAGTATGTTGTTGACATATACTTGATGGCATGTGATTGCAGAAGGTGGCAACTTTATAGCATATCATGTGGCCATGCAATTGCATGTTGCAAGTTAGAGGACTAGTCGTGTGACGTTGGTGCTTAATTGTTGCCCTGTTGATACTTACCTTCAGGCATGGTACAACCTAGTGCCACTGAGAGACTGGTCTCATTGGGAGGAAATAAGTGGGTTGAAGTTCATCAATGTATATTAAATAAACAAGTTAGTAGATCAAGAAGGAAAAGGAAGAGGGCCCAAAAGAGAAGAAAAAAATGATGCTAAACGTATTATGTACTAAGCATGGAGTGAACATGCATTGTTCCACATGTGGTATGCCAAATCACAAAATAGGCACACCAAGTACATGTAGAATGTAGCTGCAAATTAAGAAGTTGCAGAGGAATAAGAAGATGCTTCACCAATTCTACAAGTATGTATTTCTTCATAAATTACAATGCTTGGATCACTTGTTTGCTAATTGCAGAGTATAGAAAAATGTGCAGAACATAAGGCTCCGCAAAGCAAACCATACTCCCTCTATCCATATATATAGGGCCTAATGCACTTTTTGAGGATAACTTTGACCACATATTAGAGCTATAATTTATGGCATGCAAGTTACACGAAGCATACCGTCGAATTCATACGTGAAAGGAGCTTTCAATGATATATTTTTCATATTATACATCTCATACACTATTAATCTTATCAATAGTCAAAGACAGTCTCGAAAAATGCATTAAGCCCTACATAGATATAGATGGAGGATCCAATTAATGTAACTGGAAACATGGGGTAACTAACTTATCTCATTTCTATAGTACATTAATGATTAACTTGTTGCTTTTCAATAATACATCAACACCAGTTTTTCTTTTACATGAGAGAAACTATGTAGTACTTGACAGGACATATGGTCCTTTTCCACAAGAAAACTCTTTTGTGGCTTTTGCTAGGACGGACGTGGTAATCAAAACAATTATGTGGGACAAAGCCACTAAATAGTCTAGCCAGATAGTATGAGGAAAAGATCTTGGTCATAGGATCACTTTTCCCATACTTAAGCAAAACATAATGGTACGATTCGTGACCAGCCACTTGATCCTGGGTCAATGTTGGCAACGTCGTTTGCCTCCTCAAGACGAGCGGAGCAACGCCCATGCGTGTCTCCTGAGACAACTTGGTGGCAGGGGATTATTTGGTTAATTTTCCCGCATAGGCCTATGACAACATTTGTGTTCATTACAGAGGTTTTCTTTTTTGCCGCAAAAGAGCGGAGTAGCCCTGAATGTTCCTCCTATCAAGCTCGTGTTCATGTGTCGGTTCAAGGTTGATTTGTACCTCCGGTGAATATAAAAACCAAACTGCGGAAGCCGCAGTACATGTTTTTGAAGATTTTGTATCAAGCTGAACCCACCTGCTAAGTTTAGAAATGATTTGTTTTTTTGCTGGGAAAACGAAGAAAGCTTCCACAGTGTTGCGCTTTTGTTTTCTTCCCCTATGCTCCCGTTTTTCAGCAATTCGGTGGAATTTTTTGTTCACTTCGGATGTAGGAGCACTATTAAACAAGCACACTAGAATATATATGACCATGTCCATGCACACTCGCTACAAGCATTCCACAACAGTTCTTTTCTCTATTGTGTACTGTGTTACAAAACGAATTGTAGGGATTCGGTGAAGCACCATGACAATTTCTGAGATCCTTGGACCAGCAAACACAAAGATTATAAGTTGACTCCTTCGAAAGAGTGGGCTTCATATTCCCTTGCGAGATCGCCCCCCTCTCCCTTCGTCTGTCGCTCCGACGACATGAGGTAGCGGGGCCCCAATGCTTTGACAACAATTTTTTCTCTCTATTGTCTACTGTGTTACAAAACGAATTGTAGGGATTCGGTGAAGCATCATGACAATTACTGAGATCCTTTAACCATCAAACACAAATATTATAAGTTGACTCCTTCAAAAGAGTGGGCTTCATATTCCCTTGCAAGACTGGGCCCCTCTCCCTTCGTCTGTCGCTCCGATGACATGAGGTAGCGGGGCCCCAATGCTTCGACAACGGGAGGTGGTGGTAGGGTTAAATTATTTTTAGTCTCTTGTAAGGGTGGTTTTTTATGGTTCGCGGTAATTAATATATGGCCTTTATTTAAAAACACTAAAAGAGGAGTTTTTGTCTGACTCGAAAAGAATTGATGCACATAAGAAATCCGGTGTAGTGCTACCTCAACGTATACCGGACGAGGGGTGGACTATGCACGGGTGTGCAACGGCACAACGTTGATACCCCACGATTGCACGGGGCAGGTGCAACCGTGTGAGGACCACAATGTGCCCTAGTACTATTGCGCATGTGAGGATCAGCCCCGTCGCTTGTCTCGCAATCGGTTCCATCACCATGCACGACATTTACGGTATCTGGTTGTATCCCCTCTTTGGCTTATACCTCTTTTTCGAGCCTCGGTGAAAGTGCAACTATCCCTAGGTGGTTTTGGTAATTCATAACAACATATAGCTCATTGAGCTAATGATATTCCAAGATAACTATTTCAGGAAAGCTCAATGATTAGCATGGCATGAATGGTGAAAGTGGAACCCTCAAAATACTAAGGACAAAGGATTGGCTCAAGTTCAAAAGCTCAAGACTCTTCATTTTACATTTTAGTGATCCAAGATCACATTGAGTCCATAGGAAAAGCCAATACTATCAAGGAGGGATGAGGTGTTGCTTAATGAGCTCTTTGCCTTATGTGCTTAATGATATGCTCCAAAATCCTCAACTACTTTCCCATATCCACATATGACCTAAACCCTAAGCCAAACTCGGTCATACCGATTCTTTCTATCCGGCGCCACCGAGTCTTCATATGTCATAAGCCACTGCCAAAACCCTAGCAAATCGGTTTCACCGATAGGGATCTCGGTCTCACCGAGATGGGATTGCAATCTCTCTATTTCCTTTTCGTAACTTTTCGGTCTCACCGAAAGAGCGGATCGGTCCCACCGAGATTACAATGCAAACTCTCTGTTTCCCTTTTGTAACTTTTCGGTCTCACCGAAAGAGCAAATCGGTCCCACCGAGTTTGCCTGACCAACTCTCTGGTTAGCTAATTACCAAATCGGTCTCACCGAGTTTGTGTAATCGGTCTCACCGAGATTACGTTATGCCCAAACCCTAACCAGATCGGTCCTACCGAGATGCATGTCAGTCCCACCGAAAATCTCTAACGGTCACTAGGTTTACCTTTTCGGTCCGACCGAGTTTATTGATACGGTCCCACCGAGATTGGTAAATTGTGTGTAACGGTTGGATTTTGTGTGGAGGCTATATATACCCCTCCACCTCCTCTTCATTCGTGGAGAGAGCCATCAGAACACATCTACACTTCCAACTCATATGTTCTGAGAGAGAACCACCTACCCTTGTGTTGAGACCAAGATATTCCATTCCTACCATATGAATCTTGATCTCTAGCCTTCCCAAAGTTGCTTTCCACTCAAATCTTCTTTCTACCAAATCCAAATCCTATGAGAGAGAGTTGAGTGTTGGGGAGACTATCATTTGAAGCACAAGAGCAAGGAGTTCATCATCAACACACCATTTGTTACTTCTTGGAGAGTGGTGTCTCCTAGATTGGCTAGGTGTCACTTGGGAGACTCCGACAAGATTGTGGAGTTGA
The DNA here is from genome assembly GCA_032464435.1 of Aegilops umbellulata. Lineage (NCBI taxonomy): Eukaryota > Viridiplantae > Streptophyta > Magnoliopsida > Poales > Poaceae > Aegilops > Aegilops umbellulata. Next base: position 640,580,746 of record CP136060.1, on the reverse strand, counting down.
ACCAAGGAGTTTGTAAGGGCAAGGAGATCGCCTACTTCGTGAAGATCTTCCGCTTGTGAGGCAAGTCCTTCGTGGGCGATGACCATGGTGGGATAGACAAGGTTGCTACTTCGTGGACCCTTCGTGGGTGGAGCCCTCCATGGACTCCCGCAACCGTTACCCTTCGTGGGTTAAAGTCTCCACTAACGTGGATGTAGGATAGCACCACCTATCCGAACCACGGGAAAAACATCCGTGTCTCCAATAGCGTTTGAATTCTCCAAACCCTTCCCTTTACATTCTTGCAAGTTGCATGCTTTACTCTCCGCTGCCTATATATACTCTTTGCATGCTTGCTTGAATTGTGTGATGATTGCTTGACTTGTCCTAAAGTTGCTAAAATCTGCCAAGAACTAAAATTGAGAAAAAGCGTAGCTTTTATTTGGTCAAGTAGTCTAATCACCCCCCACTAGACATACTTCCAATCCTACATTCGGTTACATGGATATGGTCATAGAACAGTAGATGCGCACAACATAAAACACCATATGCACACACGCACACCACTATACACACCTGCTATGGACCAACCAAAATCTACAACCTATACACACTTGACACGTCTTGAGAAAATTTCCAAGACATCCATCCCTGTGAACAACGGGTACATCATCATCTGTGGCCTGCAGACGTGTGAGGTACCTGCAAGGAGAAAATATCACAGATGAGATACCCACATCGATCCCAGGGATCGATCTTGGGCAGGCTGGGTGGCCACTGTGAACCCCAACCATCGAGCCAAGGCTTGTCCTCTTTGGCCTATACCTCCTGGCTCCTGTTCGCTATGGTTGTGACTTGTGTACAAATCTGTTTGACGAGATAAGGGAATGGTATATACTACTAAAAAAAGGCGAGTGATCTGTGCCGGTGCGTCGGCCCAAATTTGGGCCGGTCGCACCCTGCCCGTCAGATCTTCCCACCCCTTAGCCGTAAGATCCCCTCTCGTCCTCAACCTTCAACCTTCGCACGACAGTCAACATGCAGCGGCGCTCTCCCCCCACCCCACCCCCACCCAGGCACCCCGTCGAGCGGTCCTTTTCCCGTCGCAGCCTCTCGCCGGCCGTCCTCGCTGCTGGTCGCGTTCCTCGCCGGTCGTCCTCGCCGCAGGTCGCGTTCCTCGCCGTCCGTTCTCGCCGACTGTCCTTGTGGCCGGCTCAGTCCTCGCCGGCCGAACTCGTCGCCAGCTTCACCCATGCTCTCGAGCATCCCCCGCCTATGGGGCACACACGCCATGGCAAAAGCTTCAACCGGGGCTTCAAACAGCACGGCAAATCAGAGAGAGATACAACCGTTGACACAGAATGCTTCAAACTTGTATGAAAAAAGCTTCAACCAGATGATAGAGAGAGCTTTCCTCGTCGGTGCGCCACGATGTTTGAAACATTTGTTTTTCACTGGTTGAAGCTTTTTTCGTCGCAGGTTGCAGCTTTCGCCGTTCATGGTTGTAGCCCTTTACCGCTCATGGTTTGTAGCATTTGTTGCCGCCGGGCCGTCGTGGGTTTGAAGCTTCTTGTTAAATGGTTGTAGCAAATGAAGACACCGGTTGCATAAAAAAAAGTCCTCGCCGTCGCCGGTCGCATCTAAGTTGTAAAGCATCATGGCCTCGAGAATGGATGTAGCAAAAAATTATTCGATAGTAGCAAAAAATTGAGACGGTTGAAGCAAAAATGTCGTCCTTGCCATCGCTGGTTGCATCTAAGTCGTAAATGGATGTAGCAAAAAATTATTCGGTAGTAGGTTCTGTTGGGGAACGTAGTAATTTCAAAAAATTTCCTACGCACACGCAAGATCATGGTGATGCATAGCAACGAGAGGGGAGAGTGTTGTCCACGTACCCTCGTAGACCGAAAGCGGAAGCGTTATATCAACGCGGTTGATGTAGTCGTACGTCTTCACGATCCGACCGATCCAAGCACCGTTACTCCGGCACCTCCGAATTCTTGGCACACGTTCAGCTCGATGACGATCCCCGGGCTCCGATCCAGCAAAGCTTCAGGGAGGAGTTCCGTCAGCATGATGGCGTGGTGACGATCTTGATGTACTACCGACGCAGGGCTTCGTCTAAGCACCGCAACGATATGACCGAGGTGGAATATGGTGGAGGGGGGCACCGCACACGGCTAAGGAACGATCACGAAGATCAACTTGTGTGTCATGGGGTGCCCCCTGCCCCCGTATATAAAGGAGCAAGGGGGAGGGGGCGGCCGGCCTAGAAGGGGCGCGCCAAGGGGAGTCCTACTCCCACCGGGAGTAGGATTCCCCCTTTCCTAGTCCAACTACGAGTCCTTCCATGTAGGGAGAGTAGGAGAGAAGGAAAGGGAAGAGAAAAGGAGAAGGAAGGAAGGGGGCGCCCCCCCTCCCTTGTCCAATTCGGACTAGTGCAAGGGGAGGGGTGCGGCCACCTTTTTGGCCCTTTCTCTCCTTTCCCGTATGGCCCAAAGAGGCCCAATACGAATTCCCGTAACTCTCCGGTACTCCGAAAAATACCCGAATCACTCGGAACCTTTCCGAACTCCGAATATAGTCGTCCAATATATCGATCTTTACGTCTCGACCATTTCGAGACTCCTCGTCATGTCCCCGATCTCATCCGGGACTTCGAACTCCTTCGGTACATCAAAACTCATAAACTCATAATATAACTGTCATCGAGAAACCTTAAGCGTGCGGACCCTACGGTTCGAGAACAATGTAGACATGACCGAGACACGTCTCCGGTCAATAACCAATAGCGGGACCTGGATGCCCATATTGGCTCCTACATATTCTACGAAGATCTTTATCGGTCAGACCGCATAACAACAGACGTTGTTCCCTTTGTCATCGGTATGTTACTTGCCCGAGATTCGATCGTCGGTATCCAATACCTAGTTCAATCTCGTTACCGGCAAGTCTCTTTACTCGTTCCGTAATACATCATCTCGCAACTAACTCATTAGTTGCAATGCTTGCAAGGCTTATGTGATGTGCATTACCGAGAGGGCCCAGAGATACCTCTCCGACAATCGGAGTGACAAATCCTAATCTCGAAATACGCCAACCCAACATCTACCTTTGGAGACACCTGTAGAGCTCCTTTATAATCACCCAGTTACGTTGTGACGTTTGGTAGCACACAAAGTGTTCCTCCGGCAAACGGGAGTTGCATAATCTCATAGTCATAGGAACATGTATAAGTCATGAAGAAAGCAATAGCAACAAACAACACGATCAAGTGCTAAGCTAACGGAATGGGTCAAGTCAATCAGATCATTCACCTAATGATGTGATCCCATTAATCAAATAACAACTCCTTGTCTATGGTTAGGAAACATAACCATCTTTGATTAATGAGCTAGTCAAGTAGAGGCATACTAGTGACACTCTGTTTTGTCTATGTATTCACACATGTATTATGTTTCCGGTTAATACAATTCTAGCATGAATAATAAACATTTATCATGAAATAAGAAAATAAATAATAACTTTATTATTGCCTCTAGGGCATATTTCCTTCAGTCTCCCACTTGAACTAGAGTCAATAATCTAGTTCACATCACCATGTGATTTAACAGCAATAGTTCACATCACCATGTGATTAACACCCATAGTTCACATCGATATGTGATCAACACCCAAAGGGTTTACTAGAGTCAATAATCTAGTTCACATCGCTATGTGATTAACACCCAAAGAGTACTAAGGTGTGATCATGTTTTGCTTGTGAGAGAATCTTAGTCAACAGGTCTGCCAAATTCAGATCCGTATGTATTTTGCAAATATCTATGTCAACAATGCTCTGCACAGAGCTACTCTAGCTAATTGCTCCCACTTTCAATATGTATCTAGATCGAGACTTAGAGTCATTCAGATTTGTGTCAAAGCTTGCATCGACGTAACTCTTTTACGACGAACCTTTTTGTCACGTCCATAATCGAGAAACATATCCTTATTCCACTAAGGATAATTCTGACCGCTGTCCAGTGATCTACTCCTAGATCACTATTGTACTCCCTTGTCAAAATCAGTATAGGGTATACAATAGATCTGGTACACAGCATGGCATACTTTATAGAACCTATGGCTGAGGCATAGGGAATGACTTTCATTCTCTTTCTATCTTCTGCCGTGGTCGGGCTTTGAGTCTTACTCAATTTCACACCTTGTAACACAGGCAAGAACTCTTTCTTTGACTGTTCCATTTTAAACTACTTCAAAATATTGTCAAGGTATGTACTCATTGAAAAAACTTATCAAGCATCTTGATCTATCTCTATAGATCTTGATGCTCAATATGTAAGCAGCTTTACCGAGGTCTTTCTTTGAAAAACTCCTTTCAAACACTCCTTTATGCTTTGCAGAATAATTCTACATTATTTCCGATCAACAATATGTCATACATATACTTATCAGAAATGTTGTAGTGCTCCCACTCACTTTCTTGTAAATACAGGCTTCACCGTAAGTCTGTATAAAACTATATGCTTTGATCAACTTATCAAAGCATATATTCCAACTCCGAGATGCTTGCACCAGTCCATAGATGGATCGCTGGAGCATGCATATTTTGTTAGCAACTTTAGGATTGACAAAACCTTCTGGTTGCATCATATACAACTCTTTTTTAATAAATCCATTAGGGAATGCAGTTTTGTTTATCCATTTGCCAGATTTCATAAAATGCGGCAATTGCTAACATGATTCGGACAGACTTAAGCATAGATACGAGTGAGAAACTCTCATTGTAGTCAACACTTTGAACTTGTCGAAAACCTTTTGCGACAATTCTAGCTTTGTAGGTAGTAACACTACTATCAGCGTCCGTCTTCCTCTTGAAGATCCATTTAATCTCAATGGCTTGCCAATCATCGGGCAAATCAACCAAAGTCCATACTTTGTTCTCATATATGGATCCCATCTCAGATTTCATGGCCTTAAACCATTTCGCGGAATCTGGGCTCATCATCGCTTCCTCATAGTTCGCAAGTTCATCATGGTCTAGTAACATGACTTCCAGAACAGGACTACCGTACCACTCTGGTGCGGATCTCACTCTAGTTTACCTACGAGATTCGGTAGTAACTTGATCTGAAGTTACATGATCATCATCATTAGCTTCCTCACTAATTGATGTAGTAGTCACAAGAACAGACTTCTGTGATAAACTACTTTCCAATAAGGGAAAAGGTACAATTACCTTATCAAGTTCTACTTTCCTCCCACTCACTTCTTTCGAGAGAAACTCCTTCTCTAGAAAGGATCCATTCTTAGCAACGAATGTCTTGCCTTCGGATCTATGATAGAAGGTGTACCCAACTGTCTCCTTTGGGTATCCTATGAAGACACATTTCTCCGATTTGGGTTCGAGCTTATCAGAATGAAACTTTTCACATAAGCATCGCAACTCCAAATTTTAAGAAACGACAGCTTAGGTTTATTGCTAAACCATAGTTCATACGGTGTCGTCTCAACGGATTTAGATGGTGCCCTATTTAATATGAATGTAGCTGTCTCTAATGCATAACCCCAAAACGATAGTGGTAGATCGGTAAGAGACATCATAGATCGCACTATATCTAATAAAGTACGGTTATGACGTTCGGACACACCATTACACTGTGGTGTTCCAGGTGGCGTGAGTAGTGAAACTATTTCACATTGTTTTAACTGAAGGCCAAACTCGTAACTCAAATTTTTACCTCTGCGATCATATCGTAGAAACTTTTATTTTCTTGTTACGATGATTCTCCACTTCACTCTGAAATTCTTTGAACTTTTCAAACGTTTCAGACTTATGTTTCATCAAGTAGATATACCCATATCTGCTCAAATCATCTGTGAAGGTCAGAAAATAATGATACTTGTCGCGAGCCTTAATATTCATTGGACCACATACATCAGTATGTATGATTTCCAACCAATCTAATGCTTGCTCCATTGTTCTGGAAAACGGCGTTTTAATCGTCTTGCCCATAAGGCATGGTTCGCAAGCATCAAGTGATTCATAATCAAGTGATTCCAAAAGCCCATCAGCATGGAGTTTCTTCATGCGCTTTACACCAATATGACCTAAACGGCAGTGCCACAAATAAGTTGCACTATCATTATTAACTTTGCATCTTTTTGGCTTCAATATTATGAATATGTGTATCACTACGATCGAGTTCTAACAAACAATTTTCGTTGGTTTGTATGACCATAGAAGGTTTTATTCATATAAACAGAACAACAATTGTTCTCTAACTTAAATGAATAACCGTATTGCAATAAACATGATCAAATCATATTCATGTTCAACGCAAACACCAAATAACACTTATTTAGTTATAACACTAATCCCGAAAGTATAGGGAGAGTGCGATGATGATCATATCAATCTTGGAACTACTTCCAACACACATCGTCACCTCGACTTCTACTAGTTTCTGTTTATTCTGCAACTCCCGTTTCGAGTTACTACTCTTAGCAACTGAACCAGTATCAAATGACGAGGGGTTGCTATAAACACTAGTAAAGTACACATCAATAACATGTATATCCAATATACCTTTGTTCACTTTGCCATCCTTCTTATCCACCAAATACTTGGGGTAGTTCCGCTTCCAGTGACCAATCCCTTTGCAGTATAAGCACTTAGTCTCAGGCTTAGGACCAGACTTGGGTTTCTTCACTTGAGCAGCAACTTGCTTGCCGTTCTTCTTGAAGTTCCCCTTCTTCCCTTTGCCCTTTTTTCTTGAAACTAGTGGTCTCGTTAACCATCAACACTTGATGTTTTTCTTGATTTCTACCTTCGTCGATTTTAGCATCGCGAAGAGCTTGGGAATAATTTCCGTTATCCCTTGCATATTATAGTTCATCACGAAGTTCTACTAACTTGGTGATGGTGACTAGAGAATTCTGTCAATCACTATCTTATCTGGAAGATTAACTCCCACTTGATTCAAGCGATTGTAGTACTCAGACAATCTGAGCACATGCTCACTAGTTGAGCGATTCTCCTCCATCTTTTTAGCTAAAGAACTTGTTGGAGACTTCATATCTCTTAACTCGGGTATTTTCTTGAAATATTAACTTCAACTCCTGGAACATCTCATATGGTCCATGACGTTCAAAACGCCTTTGAAGTATCGATTCTAAGCCGTTTAAGCATGGTGCACTAAACTATCAAGTAGTCATCATATTGAGCTAGCCAAACGTTCATAACGTCTGCATCTGCTCCTGCAATGGGTCCGTCACCTAGTGGTGCATCAAGGACATAATTCTTCTGTGTAGCAATGAGGATAAACCTCAGATCACGGATCCAATCCGCACCATTGCAACTAACATTATTCAACACAATTTTCTCTAGGAACATATCAAAATAAACATATGAAAGCAACAACGCGAGCTATTGATCTACAACATAGATATGCTAATACTACCAGAACTAAGTTCATGATAAATTTAAGTTCAATTAATCATATTACTTAAGAACTCCCACTTAGATAGACATCCCTCTAATCCTCTAAGTGATCACGTGATCCATATCAACTAAACCATGTCAGATCATCACGTGAGATGGAGTAGTTTCAATGGTGAACATCACTATGTTGATCATACCTACTATATGATTCACGCTCGACCTTTCGGTCTCCGTGTTCCGAGGCCATATCTGTTATATGCTAGGCTCGTCAAGTTAAACCTGAGTATTCCGCGTGTGCAACTGTTTTGCACCCGTTGTATTTGAACGTAGAGCCTATCACACCCGATCATCACGTGGTGTCTCAGCACGAAGAACTTTCGCAACAGTGCATACTCAGGGAGAACACTATTACTATGATAATTTAGTGAGAGATCATCTTATAATGCTACCGTCAATCAAAGCAAGATAAGATGCATAAAAAGATAAACATCATATGCAATCAATATAAGTGATATGATATGGCCATCATCATCTTGTGCTTGTGATCTCCATCTCCGCAGCACCGTCATGATCACCATCGTCACCGGCGCGACACCTTGATCTCCATCGTAGTATCGTTGTCGTTTCGCCAATCTTATGCTTCTACGACTATCGCTACCGCTTAGTGATAAAGTAAAGCATTACAGGGCGATTGCATTGCATACAATAAAGCGACAACCATATGGCTCCTGCCGGTGTCCGATAACTCGGTTACAAAACATGATCATCTCATACAATAAAATTTAGCATCATGTCTTGACCATATCACATCACAACATGCCCTGCAAAAACAAGTTAGACGTCCTCTACTTTGTTTGTTGCAAATTTTACGTGGCTGCTACGGGCTTAAGCAAGAACCAATCTCACCTACGCATCAAAACCACAACGATAGTTTGTCAAATAGACTCCGTTTTAACCTTCGCAAGGACCGGGCGTAGCCATACTCGGTTCAACTAAAGTTGGAGAAACTGACACCCGCCAGCCACCTGTGTGCAAAGCACGACGGTAGAACCAGTCTCGCGTAAGCGTACGCGTAATGTCGGTCCGGGCCGCTTCATCCAACAATACCGGCGAACCAAAGTATGACATGCTGGTAGGCAGTATGACTTGTATCGTCCACAACTCACTTGTGTTCTACTCGTGCAAAACATCAAACCATAAAAACCTAGGCTCGGATGCCACTGTTGGGGAACGTAGTAATTTCAAAAAAATTCCTACGCACACGCAAGATCATGGTGATGCATAGCAACGAGAGGGGAGAGTGTTGTCCACGTACCCTCGTAGACCGAAAGCGAAAGCGTTATATCAACGCGGTTGATGTAGTCGTACGTCTTCACGATCCGACCGATCCAAGCACCGTTACTCCGGCACCTCCGAGTTCTTGGCACACGTTCAGCTCGATGACGATCCCCGGGCTCCGATCCAGCAAAGCTTCGGGGAGGAGTTCCGTCAGCACGACGGCGTGGTGACGATCTTGATGTACTACCGACGTAGGGCTTCGCCTAAGCACCGCAACGATATGACCGAGGTGGAATATGGTGGAGGGGGGCACCGCACACGGCTAAGGAACGATCACGAAGATCAACTTGTGTGTCATGGGGTGCCCCCCTGCCCCTGTATATAAAGGAGCAAGGGGGAGGGGGCGGCCGGCCTAGAAGGGGCGCGCCAAGGGGAGCCCTACTCCCACCGGGAGTAGGATTCCCCCTTTCCTAGTCCAACCAGGAGTCCTTCCATGTAGGGAGAGTAGGAGAGAAGGAAAGGGAAGAGAAAAGGAGAAGGAAGGAAGGGGGCGCGCCCCCTCCCTAGTCCAATTCGGACTAGTGCAAGGGGAGGGGTGCGGCCACCTTTTTGGCCCTTTCTCTCCTTTCCCGTATGGCCCAGAGAGGCCCAATACGAATTCCCGTAACTCTTCGGTACTCCGAAAAATACCCGAATCACTCGGAACCTTTCCGAACTCCGAATATAGTCGTCCAATATATCGATCTTTACGTTTCGACCATTTCGAGACTCCTCGTCATGTCCCCGATCTCATCCGGGACTCCAAACTCCTTCGGTACATCAAAACTCATAAACTCATAATATAACTGTCATCGAAACCTTAAGCGTGCGGACCCTACGGTTCGAGAACAATATAGACATGACCGAGACACGTCTCCGATCAATAACCAATAGCGGGACCTGGATGCCCATATTGGCTCCTACATATTCTACGAAGATCTTTATCGGTCCGACCGCATAACAACATACGTTGTTCCCTTTGTCATCGGTATGTTACTTGCCCGAGATTCGATCGTCGGTATCCAATACCTAGTTCAATCTCGTTACCGGCAAGTCTCTTTACTCGTTCCGTAATACATCATCTCGCAACTAACTCATTAGTTGCAATGCTTGCAAGGCTTATGTGATGTGCATTACCGAGAGGGCCCAGAGATACCTCTCCGACAATCGGAGTGACAAATCCTAATCTCGAAATACGCCAACCCAACATCTACCTTTGGAGACACCTGTAGAGCTCCTTTATAATCACCCAGTTACGTTGTGACGTTTGATAGCACACAAAGTGTTCCTTCGGCAAACGGGAGTTGCATAATCTCATAGTCATAGGAACATGTATAAGTCATGAAGAAAGCAATAGCAACAAACAACACGATCAAGTGCTAAGCTAACGGAATGGGTCAAGTCAATCAGATCATTCACCTAATGATGTGATCCCATTAATCAAATAACAACTCCTTGTCTATGGTTAGGAAACATAACCATCTTTGATTAATGAGCTAGTCAAGTAGAGGCATACTAGTGACACTCTATTTTGTCTATGTATTCACACATGTATTATGTTTCCGGTTAATACAATTCTAGCATGAATAATAAACATTTATCATGAAATAAGGAAATAAATAATAACTTTATTATTGCCTCTAGGGCATATTTCCTTCAGCTTCTTCTATTGCCGGTTGCAGCAAAAGAAACATGCGGCTCAGGTTCACCATCATCGTTGCTCCTCCGCCCCCCGTCGCCAGTAGCAGCACCCTCTCCCTTTTTTGCGGTGCTGGTCGCCGGCGACAGCGTCGGGCCACCTTCGTGCAAGCACAGACTTGTCGCCGCACCTGCGACTACCGCTGCATCCGCCGCCGACCCCTGCATCCGCCACCGCCTCCGTCATCTGTCCTCTCCGAGACCAGCTCGAATCAACCCCTGTCTGTGCGTGCTTCACGTAGGTGGCAGCGCGTCCATGGCAGCCTACAGCGCCGGGATCTGGGGGTGTGGGTGGTGGGTTAGCCGGAGTAGGGAAGGACGGTTGGGGGGTAGCCAGAGGAGGAAGAAAGTCTGTAGCATGTGGGTCCTCGTGTGGGTCCTCTGATGTGTGAACCGATCGATGTTGTTGGATTCGTTTTAATCGAAAGGCCAACGTGCGTCCGGCGGAACGGTTCGGCCAGCGTACCGGACACAAACATTACCCTAAAAAAAGGAAATAATTGAAGAGATTGCCTCGTACGGTCGTACCGATGCCTTGTATCCTCTGGTCTACCTTTGACTTGGCAGACCATCTGATCACACGGTTCTGCCTAAGGCTGGTCACAATAGGGAGAAACTTAGGAGTAAGATCACACACTCCAATACAACTTTGCTTATGTGGCACATATTTAATGAAGAGAGAGGTGCTTGTGGTAACTAGCTAAGTTAGCGGAACATCACACACTCCAAGAAACAATGAGTCTATAACCTAATAAATACATCGTTGCATGACACTACATAGATATTCCTATCCACTATGGAGGTATTAACATAGTCTAGGGAAGTGTGTAAGTTACTAGCTTATGTTCTTGCCCATTGTGACCAACCTAAGCATGGGGCCTAACTTTCCCATGTCCAAACCTCGAGACCAACACGCCTAACGTACTGGAAGCGTGGTGGAAGATGTTGTTTGACATCTGCAGGAGTGGCGTGCTGCTCATGAGAGAAAGATCAAGATTCCAAGCATAACACTAGTCCAGCGTTGGAGTCCGCCAGAGCAGGGGTGGACCAAAGCGAATTCTGACGGAGCCGTTCTTCGTGACCATGACGGAGCAATTAGAGGTGCGTCTTGCTATATTTTCCCTGGAGTATTTGACCCTTAACTAACCGAGCTCATGGCCTGCCGTACGGTGGTGCTCCCTGCCATGCAAACGGGTATCCAGCGGCCACATTTGGAGGTCGACACCAAGGGACCGGCAGCCATGTTGAGTGCTCCAGACAAAAATCTATCAGCTTCAAGGCCTATTTTTGAGGAGATCAAGGCGTGAGGTGCACATGCCCCAAGCAAGAGGCAGGAGTGTCACACCACAGCGTCACGCGTGCGCGATGGGATGGCGTTGATGGCCGCATCTACCGGATGCTGGCCGGTCGGCGTTCATACTATTGTATAGTGAGGACCGCTGCTCGTCCCACGAGCAGTCACACACACATCGCCGTCACACGCCAGGGTGAACGGGCCGAGCGAGTTGCGGTTAGAGAGGCTTGAGGCGCAGGCATTTAGGCTCTATGTTTTTCTTTTTCTTTTGAGGGCCATTTAGGCTCTATTTCTGATACTACTAGTAAGCGTGCAGTTGAAAATAAATTTATACAAGCATAATATATTGAATTCATACTCTAAGATGACCCCTTCTCTATAAATAAAAACAGAATTGCAAACCCATCAATTATCTTTTGAGGATGCAATGTGAATTTCAGGCAACACACCAAAAAAATCATAATTGTATAAAGAAATGCCACAAAACAATAACAATCGACAGGATGAACAACTTCTCCACACTATGGTCATAGCCTAGTTAGTCTCTTGTATAGTAAAAATGGAATCAAATGTCAGAATGTTTATTTTCTTGGGTGAACTTCAAAAGAACATATAAACATTGTCCATGTGATCGTGGTGTCAATGCAAAGTTTGTAGAAAGATACCCAAAAAATATATAGCAATCCCGGAAGAACCGAATTAGTTTCCTTCTTGGATTTGGGCTGCTTGTTATTTTCAAAATTTGAAGGCTCGACAGCTGCTGTAAAGCCACTCATGAGAGTCATAGCGGGCACCGCCTGCTAGCAGGAAGAGTTGGAAAGTTTTTCCCCCATTCTCAGTTTATCTCAGCTTCTCCTGGAGTGGAACTACATACAAACAATAGTCATTCAGAGAATGCAAACAAAAATTTCTCAGAGCCTTCACTTAACTTTAATGAAAGAACAAATTGCAATCAACAGCAGCATAGGTCGGTTCACACAGCAAATCATTCAGGCCATCAGAACGAAAAGTAATACCAGTAGAACCCATGACAAAAAGTTCTAGGCCAGTTCAACCAGAAACAATTATCACACAACACACAAACAAAGTGCAATTGCACATCGCCAAGATGCCACAACAGATTAATCACAAGCTTACATATAGATCCCATACAAATATACGAGAGCTATTACATCTCACATGCCATCACAGAACTTATAGATGGTCATCACTTCCGCAGAACTTAGAACCCTCCTCTTATATTGAGTGCTCTCACACAAGACAGGACAGGAATCATACAACTGGCTAGTTAAATACGCAGTGCAGGATAGATAGTTAAACATGCAGTGCAGGATAGATTTCCATTCATCAGTTCACTTGGTGAGCCAGTCATCACTTCAACTGCTGAGTTGATAAAGTGTATATGACGTGAGAATCCCTCCACAACTAACGCCAGCACCAGCGGCCAAGAGGTCTTTCCTGCGCTTCCTCTTGATGATCTTCGCGACTTCGTTGAGCACCCTCTGGCTTCAATAGGGGAAAAGGACGGAGGGTTAGGACCAATACTATCATGAATGAATCAATCTACCGTGTTTAGTGTCTTACCGTAATTCTGGATCAAGGCTGTCGATGGCGGTAGGAGGGTTGCTGGAGGTTGCCTACAAGCAATTGATACATATCGTTAGAGCTGGGATGGTACCTAATGTATGCTGAAGGTTTCGTACAGAATTAACCAGCAACCTATTAGCTGAACCCATATTGCTAGGTTTGTCTAAAAATCTACATTGCGAATAGGGCAATCAAGGCAATCTGTCTGCTTCTAGCAAAAGAGGGATCCTGGACAACAGATGGTGATACCGAAAACAAGCATGAGATGCTCTTTTTTGATGAAGTGGTATTTATTTGTAAAATTTTGGTTTTCAACAGTTGCAAAATTGCCAGTTAATGTTAAAAATTCAACCAACATAAGCAGGGACTATGTACCCCCAATCTCCGTCATTGTATCAATCTCTAATACTTGTACAAGAACATTCAGGGAACTGAAAGTGTATCGCTAATTTCAACTAAAAAAACTATATTGCTCGTACCAAGAGGGATCCTGGAGGACACATGTCCTAGAGCCTGGTTCGACGAGCGGTGGCCATCGGCAAGGTTTTTTGCTTTTAGGTAAAAAAATCGAAGCTGAATGCCGAAACTTTAACCAACAAAGCACGCAGTGACTACCAATGTTTTGGTTACCGAATGAGGCAATTTTACCGAGGGGGACGGGTAAACGTGGTTACCACGGTTACCGAGGAATACCGAGAAATATCGAGAATATTTCGAACGAATTTTATAGTTAAATTTTGAATTCAAATAAGTGAATGACCGAACATTCGAACTAGAGACCTCTCAAAACAGGAACTAGGTTGCTACCAACATGTTAGAACCAACTCTCATTGCATTAATTAGATCCTATGTACTTTAATATAAATCGAGCGTTTAAATTCAAAAAATTCAAAAACTTGGTATTTTTTGCCTGGTATGGAGATTTAACGAGGGGCACGGAAATACGCGGTAACCACAGGAAATCTTGAAATTTCGACTGGTAACCAAAACCTTGGTGACTACCAAGAATCCAAGATCATGCAAACAAATTCGCGCCGACAGGCAAAGACAAGGATAGATCGGCTTGTGCGGTACCAATGGCGCAAGGCAGCACGGTGAACCGATCGATTGGATGAACCAAAGACTACGATAAGACTGCGGTAGAAGATCGAGATGGGGAGAGAAGCGGAGCCCGACAAGACGCGAACACCCGCTGGACGGCGACGGGGAGCTTCTGCTTCAGGCTCGCGGCCATCGTGCTCATCGCCATGCCACCACCAACCAGGCAGATCCGGACGAGCAAGAGGACGGCCGCTAGGCGAGGATTTCCTTCTCTCCCTCTCTCCCCGACGCAAAGACAGATTTCAGGCCTTGGGCTTGGGCACGAACGCTTGGCGAGCCCCGGCCCATTGATGTGCTTGCTCCCTCGTTCGTTAGGTTTTTCTCGGTCACTTTACTGCTATTGCTCTACTGTCTCATGCAAAAAACCGCGTTTTTTTTTCTAAATACAGAATGTTTACAGAATTCAGCAAACTCGAGAATTTTAAAATGTCATGACCATGAAAATCATCAACCATTAAAAACTACCAAAACGTTCACAGAATTAAAAAAACAATCCTGAGTAGTTTAAAAACTTTTATGATATAAATGAATATGAAAAATGTTCGCAGATTTAAAAAGGTTCAGGGACTTGAAAAAATTTAAAGGGTTTGAATTTTTCCATGTTTTCATATTTAAAAAGTTCATGATTTTTTAGAAAAGTTCAAGAATTTTAAAAAAGATGTGGATTTAAAAATACGAAAATTTAGAAAAACTCGTAAAAGCTCGATCCGGATGGAGTTTTTTCGGGTCGTGGAGGGCCAGAGGTGCGCCCGGGAACGCTCGCGCAAGATTTGGAATTTGTCTCTCTGAAGGATGTGGAGAGGTTGAACTAAGCTGGAGAATGAATGGTAGTGAGTCCACGCGTCCTGGGAGCCCAAAAAGGCTTTGACTGTTCTTCAAAAGGCTTTGACCGGTCGAGTAATGACTTTTCTAAGGCCAACTTCAACGCACGACCCTAAATGGACAATCGGTTTGTTCGCTTTTCGTTCGTCTGGGACAGGAAAATGGATATGTCTGTCCGCTTGCGATCGTGCGGCTATCGATGCACCCAACCGGCACGCCTCGTCCCAAACCGTCCGGGTTTGCGGAGTTTGATTTGTTTCCCAAAAATAACAAAAATAAACTAGGAAATAATACCAAAAACATAAATATAAACATGACTGTCCACACATCCATAGTACCGAAGTTCAACACAGGTCTTAATTAAACTAAAACACAATAAAAGACATAAAAAACGAGAAATTGGCACGTCGCCGGTGTCCACACCGTCATCTTGAGGAGCCGCCGTCCTAATCGTCGTCGTCGCCGGTGAGGTCGATATAGGGAGGTAACTGCCAAAGGTGTGCTGGCGGCCCCTGCCAGACCGTACGCGCCGGAGGCGCCTGCACCACCTCCTCTCATGGCTCCTGCTCCCGCTCTGGTGACCGCGGCGGTGTGGCTGACCATGGGCCGACGCCCACTGAGTCAGCCATCTCCGATGTCGTGCATGACTAGCTCCACCGCTGGCCCGTAAGACAATGGTTCCACACGGCGACGGGCGGCTCCTCCAGGACTTCCTCCTCCTGCACCTCCTCCTTGACGTCGAGATCCATCTCCGGGATGGCCACGTCGCCGGTCTCCAGGCCATCACATTCCCGCTCGTCATGGGTGGCCATGGAGTCCTCCATGACCCACCTCATGAGGCAGGCCCCCTCCTCCTCGGTCATGGGCGGCGGCGGTGACAGGGACGGAGAAGGCGTCGCCGGTTTGCTCATGTCGGGGCTCGAGGAGGCAGGCCGGCCGGGAAGTGCAAGTTGTGGACTGGCCGGTCCACGGCTTCCACATTAAGAAGGACGACGACCCTCCACCCGTGTGAATGACAGCAGGATCCACCGCGCGCACAGATTAATGTTGGGCAGCGGAGGTAGGTGGATGGCCGCCACGCGTCCCCGAGGCGGGCGAGGAGCATGCGCGTGCCCGTCCGTTCGGCGTCCGTGTGGACGCAAACCAGGAGCATGTTTGTGCCGGAAATGGGATGGACTCGACGCCAAACAGACATAAGATGCGGATGCGGTCGCACGTTGGGCTAAACCATCCGTCCGTTTTGACTTGTCTCGGTCGACCATTGATGTGCCGTTGGATGTGACCGCTCATAGTGCACTACCGTTCGTTCACCGGCTGTGCATGCCTCTCCGCAGCACCAGTGGCCCATGGACCATGCGCGCACATGAACTCACCCGCTCGGCCTTTCCGAAGGCCCGCATGGCGGCTACACAGCTGATTACCGATAGTACACGAGGTCTGGAGTGTTGTTACTTGTTAGTGCAACTTACCTTGAACCCAAAGCCAAGCCTACCACACGTCGTCTCGTTTGCTTGCACTGGAACAAGCAGCCCCCAGGGCTCCGACCTCTGAGATGGTTACACCGCCGCGCCTCATGTTTTGGCCGAGCAACCCAACAACACCAAACTGGCTGGCGACATCGGAACGACAGCAGATCTGGCGATGAACTGCAGGGAGGTCTGGAGGACACAGGGTCAGTCAAATACGAGGAGGTGAGGCGGTAGCCAGAGTACTTGGCTAACCTACCATTCATGTTTCCTAACTTAGTCAAGGGTATGATCTGACTGCAATTTATATAGATGACTCTGTCTAACTCAGTCAAGTCTTTGTCTGCATCTAGTCCTCGTCTCCTCATATGATTCACATGTGCAAAAAATATTAGTAACGTGATAATGGCTTCAAAGGAAAAATTTCGCTGGTTTTCTTGAGAGTCTTAATGTTTGCTGAATTTATCAGATGTGCTGCTTCGGTTGATGGTTGAGGACCTCCAGTTTCTGTGGACCACACGGCACGCGACAGTTGTGGAAAATGGTCTCGATGGGCACCCTGGCAGGCTGGCAGGAGTAGTTCCCGCTTTCGTGTAAAATTCATCAAAAGTTTGTGAATATATCAACAGCGGCTGCATACCACCTACGGGCAGTGAGAACAGGTAGGGGATGCATGGCCAGGTCCCCGCGTCTGCCCGGTTTGCAGCTTAAGGCCGTAACCATGAAAGCTCTTGCTAGCAACAGGGGACTGCTAACAATGACTGGAAGGCCATTGAGAAGGTGACATGCAAGTTGAGTTGCTTCTCGGTTGTGTCATGTGCCAGTGGTGGGTGAGAACAGGAACGCGGACTATTTTGGCCACGTTTATTTTTCTCTGAGCCAACACGTTTGGTTGCTGCAACTGGTCAGCAACAGTTGCAAGGCAACCCAACTGTTGGAAAGGCAACTCTACAGGACAGTAATTACGTTCTTAAATATCTAAATATGAAAAATTACTAGGAGGTTAAAACCGTAAGCCTGAGAAGAACTACATGTACACTGCCGCTAATGGTTTTGACAAATAGTGTTTCAGCATCCACCAGAGCCAAATGCATATCATGGTGAAGACATCATGACTTGGACAGATGCATAGGATGAAGCTGTTG
This sequence comes from Aegilops umbellulata, assembly GCA_032464435.1. NCBI lineage: Eukaryota > Viridiplantae > Streptophyta > Magnoliopsida > Poales > Poaceae > Aegilops > Aegilops umbellulata. The sequence continues at coordinate 640,562,896 of CP136060.1, read as the reverse complement.
TCGAGTGCACGGGAGAGAAGAGGAACGGCCGTGGCGGCATCTCCAGTTCACCCATGCTCCTCTCCAACATCTCTATAACCCTGCTCATGGACGGGCGGCTTTCAGGGTTCATCTGTATGCACCACAATCCAACCAAGGTCATCCTTCTTACGATTTCTTCAGTTCCATATTTGGCTTCAGTCTTCAGATCCATGCAACTCACTCTCCAAATTATCCCAAACCCAATGTGGAAAAAATGTTTCACTAGAGCTGTCTGCCTTTCCTTTCTGATCCTTGTTCCCTTGGACCATTTCTAGAAGCATCATCCCATAGCTGTAAACATCAGACTTTGTCGAGACGACACCAAAGCCCCTAGAGAACACTTGTGGTGCGACGAAACCAACCGTCCCTCTCGCTTCGGCCATTGAAAGGACGCTCTCCTTGAGGTGGCATAGCTTTGCCATACCAAAGTCTGCAATTTTGGGACATAACTCATCATCTAGAAGGATGTTGTTAGGCTTGATATCGAAATGGATGATGCAGGTGTTGCAACCCTGGTGTAGATACTCCAACCCTCGTGCGATTCCGATCGCAATCTTTAGGAACATCCCCCATCTGATGGCTTGTTTGGAACTCTCTGAATAAATGTGCTTCTGCAAAGAACCATTGGACATGTACTCGTATACAAGTGCTCGGTGGGATCCATCTAAACAAAAACCGAGCAGACTGACAATGTTGACATGAGAAGTCCGGCCGATGCTCATAACTTCATTCAGAAAATCTTCTCCGTTGCCTTTTGATCCTTTCAGTAGCTTCACTGCAACCATTCTGCCATCTTGCAGGCTTCCCTTGTATACCACAGCATATCCACCTTCTCCTAGCTCATCCTTGAATGATCTCGTTATTTCTTCAGCTGTGAGTACTTATACCTCTTCAGGGCAAGAGATTCACATTTTCTTAGCATTTTGTCGATATTTGATGTATTGCTAGAGTAAATTCTGCAGATTGCTGATCTGATATTCTTCTTCTGGCGGTACATCATACATGCAAGACAGGCGAAAACCAAGCTAGACGCAGCAGACAGCGAAACTGAACGTGCAGAAGAGGTAAGATTAGATGTGAGCAACTGAACATGAAGCAGCGCTTGAAAAACATTATGTATACTATAAACCTTACCTATCAAAGTGAACCTCCTGTTGTGTTTAATATCTGCATGAAGATGAACAGATTATCAATATAGTGATGGTATTGCATATTCTGACAGAAAATATGCATCTCATGGCAGGCAGCTTACCACAAGTCGACTGGTGCATGCTACCGTCTGAGCAAAGGCACGCGAACGCTGATGTGCTGGCATCGTAGCGGCACCGCCCACCGCTCGCCTTGCAGGCATCGCAATCGCCGACGGGCTCCCACTCCAGGAGGAACCCGCCCTTTATGAGCTGTCTATAATTGGCCGCCGTCATGCCTGCCGTCTCCGCCCCGAGCACCGGAAATATGGCGGTCTCGCAGCTCCCTTCATTCGCCGGGGGCTGGCCCACGCCGTAGTTTCCCCCGAGGTAGACGTACATGCCTCTGGTGTTGGGACTGCAGTTGGTCACCGGGGCAGCACCAGGCGGCGGACGCCTCTCCTTGCAGCTGTACAGCACGTAGAGCTCCCTGTTCCTGCGGCTGATGCTGAACCTGTCGGTGATGGCGAAGGCCGAGGACACGTTGAACAAGATGTTGCACGCGACATCGGCGGCCACGAGGACGTGGACGACGACGAGGGAGCGGTCCGTAGTCGATGTCAAGAACGTGATGATTTGAGACTAGAACAGTTCATCCTGGTTTTGCACTCGAGTTTGTGGTGCAGTTTGGACTTGTCTCGCCGCGTGCAGCCGGCTAATTTGACTTTGGCATAACATGCCAAAAATGTCGTGTACCAGTCTACGTAGCACGAGATACTTCTGGATGGCCAGTCTCTCTCTAGTGTTGAACTCTACTTTTCAAGGGCGAACCTGTCTCTGAGGGTGTGTGTTTAGTTGCTCGCATCATTTTTTGCTACTTTGCGTACTTGTCCCATGTGAGAAAAATATCATAGAAGACCTGGTCGCACGCAGCCAAACTGGAGACCCGGTTTCCTGCGTGACGCCTGGCAACCGAGTCTCAAAGCAGCCCACCCCCTTCCCTGCGCTCCCCTGCTCTTTCAGCTTCAATCTGAATCCCATTCATTTTCCTAATAGAAACCCATCTCTGTCTTTTGCATCTTGACCGTGACGGCACGGCAAGATGACGCGGCTCGACGACGGCAGCGAGGCACCGGATAAAGGTACAACAGCCCCTCCATCGGAACCTTCTCTGTCTGCAGCTCCACTCATGGTGAGTTCAGCACTAGTACAATCCTCTTCCTTGAAAATTCTTCGTTCTGGACCATCTTGATTAATCACGGCAAGACGACGCAGCCCGACGGCGGCAACAAGGGACTGGATCAAGGTACGGCAGCCCCTCCACCGAAACCTTCTCTGCCCACAGCTCCACTCATGGTGAGTTCAGTACTAGTACAATCAAGATTTCTTCTTTCTGGAAACCTCTCCTTGGAATTTCTTCTTTTTGGACTATCTCATTGATTTTGTTCCCCTCGTAGCAATTGGCAATGACCACAATTCCACCGAGGACGAGCAGCCCACCAAGGAATGATGAAAGTAATGCTCCAAGAGTTGGGATGTGCTTTGAATCAGAGTAAGAGGCAGACAAGTTCTACAATTCTTATGCTCAAACCAAAGGAATCAGCAGTAGGAAGTGCCACCTTAAGTGTAGAGCAGATAACAGTTTAAGTTCCAGATATTTGTGTCTAGCAAGGCAGGTGTGAAGGCCATGTTAGTTCCCAGATCAAAACGTGAAGTAGCTAGCTTAGGAAAATAAGGACAGAGACGATGGTTTTGGTGCTGCCCAAATTCACAGCTTTTCAATCTTGTTTCCTTTGCTTTTATATATGGCTCAATGAACCGACCTCACGTCCAACACGGTCTCCTAACTTGTCCAACACGACGTGACCCAGACCACAAGTCAATCTGGTTTAGGACTCTACTTAACTCCTAAAGATTGGATGGAAAACGACTAAGGAATCACCTTATACTTCGGCTATCCTGTACAGACTCGGACGAACTCGATTTATCCTAATATAGCATGTGCTGTAACTGACATTCACCCCCCCCACACACCCCAAGCACAAATGCGACTACTTAACAGCCACGACTCCAATCTTCTCGCGCATCTCCTGAAACTTCAGTCTTCCCAACGACTTCGTTAGTATATCTGCGAGTTGATCTTTAGTGCTGACATAATCCACCTCCACCTTGCCTTCTTCTACAAATTCTCTGATGTAATGGTACCTTATAACAATGTTCTTGTTGCGATCATGATGAACGGGGTTTTTGCACAATGATATTGTGGATTTGTTATCAACTCTAAGCTTTACTTGTTCTGGCTGCTGGTTCGTCAAATCAGCAAGAAGTCTACTGAGCCACACTCCTTGACACGCCGCTGTCGCCGCTGCAATGTATTCGGCTTCACAAGATGAGAGCGGAACCACCTTTTGCTTCTGCGATAACCAAGTGATCAGATTTTCTTCCAGAAAATATGCAACGCCCGATGTACTCTTTCGGTCATCAACATCCCCTGCCAAGTCACTATCGCTATAGCCCACTAGAAGTGATTTGTCCTCCTTCCTTGTGTACTTGCAGCCATACTTCAGAGTCCCTTTCACATATCTCAAAGTCTGTTTCACAACAGTCAAATGCTCAGTGGTAGGGTTCTCCATGTACCTGCTTACTATGCCAACCGAGTATGCCAAATCTGGCCTAGTGTTCACAAGATATCGTAAACTTCCGACAATACTTCGGTACTCAGTTGAATCAACAGTCGGCACCTTGTTCCTCTTGCTCAACTTCAGCCTCGCCTCCATAGGCGTTTGCGAAGGATTACAATCCTCCATGCCACAATTCTGCAAGATCTTCAAGGCATATGCCTCCTGGCACAACGTGATCCCGTCTTTACTTTGACGCACCTCGATCCCGAGGTAATAGCTTAACAAGCCCAGATCACTCATTTTATATAATTCCTTCATTTGCTTATGGAATCTTCCAATTTCCCTTTCATCAGCTCCTGTGATCAAGAGATCATCTACATACACGCCAATAAGGAGACAGTCTGAACCGGTGCCTCTCTTGTACATAGCGTGCTCAAGCGAGAGTGGATTTTCTACCATGCACGGGACCTCCTGTGCATGCATCCACCACCTCATTTAGTGTTCTGTGGGACCAATGACATCATGAATGTTGGTTTCTCTACTCACTAAGTTTCATTCAAATAAATAGATGTCTAATGTATGTAGAAGTAAAAATTTGACTTACATTCTGTTTGCATAATTGTTTTTTTGACAAGATCTTTAAAACAAGACTAATATTGAATACATTTTTGGAAATTAGTTTTCGATAAATCACGAGTGAACATGGTGCCATGCGAGGATGTAATCCTGCCGGTCAGCTTCCTCGTGATTCGTGCAGTTTTAATACACAAAGTGCGTATACTATTATCTCGTCACCGTATCCAGTAGTATAGTTTTCCTACTCCCTCTGAGCGCATTAAGTTTTTGTCAGGCCAAATGGGTAGCAGCAACACACTCCCTGCCACTTTGTGCAGATCAGTACGCGTTGAGTTACTGTCCATTTATGTGCTAATGCGTACTGTCCATTATGGATCGAGCAGAGTACTAGTTTCTTGCAATCCAGTTTTTAAAGCATGGCATATATAGATGTTTGTGTTAACATTTTCTATTTCAAGTAATGTTATATCTCCTCCTCAATAAGACTAGTAACTAAACTGTCTTAGGACCCTAACATAATGTATATGACGTTTGAAAAATGAAAACATCATATATATGCCGAACCCTACCATCTCCACTAGGGGAGGCATTATTACAATCCCAACAAGTACTATGAAGAACTTAAAAAAACACGTAGTATGAACAAAGGTTGACCAAAGAAGAAAAAATGAGTCGTTAACCCCACGTGATTTAATTACCAACATTCAAGGTGTACAGGGAAACCACTAGCGCAACACCTCACATTCATCTCTCAAGTATGTGCATCGGCTTCATTTAAGATGCCCAACCACCAGCCCATATACATGTATTTGCTCAATTAACCTAGCATAGCGTTGGCGTATTCATTTAATCGATATATAAAGTGTTAATCGCATAGCATGCATGGACTGCCCAGATTACATCCTCGCGTGGCACCATGTCCCAAAAATTCGCGTCCATTAGTTTTTAGACAACTAAATAACCATGCTTCAAACTTGCTTCGTACAATTGTTTTAATTCCATGCAATTTTTTTAATAATGTTGCATTCTATTTCATAAAGAAAAAAAATCTAACTATTACACTATGGCTCGCCGTGTTCCGTTGTGTACCATAATGTTACATTGTCTGCCGATGTGTATCAAATTGATTCTTCTTAATTTTACAGTGTTTCACCATGTTTCGGAACATGAATTTTCAAACTTGTTAAAATACATTCAAAAGTGGTCTCGTTTTAAAGTTCTCGTTGTCATAAACACAAATATGCAAACGGGCCATAGATTATACTTTTGATTCAAAAGATAAAGTAGATTTTAACTTGGAAATAGAATAAAAAAGTATGGGATGGTGGAGCCTAGCCGGGAGAGCGTGCTTTCATGTGTCAGAGAAAGATGTAGCAAGTATCAGCAGCATTAAACCATCAATGCATGGCATCGGATCTTCAAGAAGAATCAACAGCTCTCCCATGCACGGTACCTCCGGTGCATGGGAGAATTGCTTTTCTCGTGCTCAAGCGGACACTTCACAAAACCGAGTGAAATCAAAGGTGCTATCAAGTTTGGTATTCCATGCCCTAGGTGCCTGCCGCAAGCCATACAAAGCTTTGTGCAATTTGAATAGTTTATGCTCTTCTCCCTTCTTGATAAAACCAGTGGGCTGCTTCCGTACACTTCTTCCTCTAGTTCTCCATTCAGAAACGCAGAATTCACATCCATATGGTGTAAAAACCAAGCTTCTTGGGCTGCTAGAGCAATCAACAACCGTACTGACTCCATTCGTGCAACTGGAGCAAATACTTCTTCAAAATCTACACCCTGCTGCTGGACATATCCTTCGGCTACCAAACGAGCCTTATGCTTCACCACGGCACCCTGTGAGTCCTTTTTAACTTTGAAGACCCTCTTGAGACCTATTGCTTTGTGCCCATCAGGAAGATTAACAAGACTCCATGTGTCATTATCCTGGATTGAACCAAGCTCGTCATCCATAGCTTTACGCCATGATTCTTCTTCGTTCGCCTCCTCGAACGTGGCTGGTTCTTCTGTGATGAGTAGACACTCCCTTCTGACCTTTTTCATCCTCAGAGCATCTCCAACAGCCGCGCAACGTGCGGCGCGCTAAAAGTCAGGATACAGCGCCGGGTGAGCCAGGTTTTGCGCGCGGCGGCGCGCTGGCTCCATCGGCCGCCGCAAAATAAAGCACGCCCGAGCCGCTCCAGCAAGCGCGCTATATTTTATACATAGTTCAAGTCTTCTCCTACATTACATAGTCATAGTACATAGTTCTACGATACAACTATAGTTCTAGTCTTCTCCTACAATACATAGTCTCACATAGAACTACTACTCGTCATTCTCCGACTCGAACTCTATCTCGGTGATGTCCTCCTCAGACTTTTGAGCATAGGCGTCAAGGAACCGATCGTCGCGGGAGTCCCAGGACGACGCATCTCCTAGCGCCATGTTGTATTTAGCGACCGCCTTCCGCATTCGCTTGTCCTCGCGATAGGCGGCTCGCTCCTTCCTCTTCTCCTTCCTCTCCGCTCTCCTCTTGGCGAAGAATTGCTCCTCGTTGATGATATCTTGCGGGAAGCGTTGCCTCCACAGCGCCATGGCTTCCTCGTCCATCTCGGCCAGGCTGAGACTGCGCTCCCGCGTCCGGTTTTTGCGCCGATCCTCGTCGGTGATAAGCCGCGGGAAAGGAGCCAACTCCTGTGCCCGCTTTGGCTTCGCCACGTCGGTGAAGTTCATGTCCCAATGGGACCGCCGGAGGTGCCACGCCGCAGTGTCATACGCGCGGGCGCCATCCTGGGCGGTGTCGAAGGTTCCGAGGCCGAGGCGCACGCCGCCGCCCAACCGGATCGAGGCGGAGTAGGTGCCGGACGGACGCACGCGGACGCCGCGGAAGCCTGAACCTCCCCGGCAGCGAGGCGGCATGGTGGCGCGGTGGTGTCGTGTCGGCGGCGAGGAAAGAAAGCGCTAGAGCGAGTGAGAGAGAGCGGCAGAGGAGCTGCAATTTATAGGCGCGCCGGACGCGGTGCGCCAAATCTAGCGCGCGAGCTGCCACCTTTTCCCCCATGCGCGCAAACGATTCCCACGCGCGCTAGTTTCCCGCCACCACTGGAGCGTGCGAAAACGTCCCTTGCGCGCTAAAAGCCCACTTTACCGCGCGCACGCCCCTTTTCGTGCGGCTGTTGGAGATGCTCTCACATGATTGATCTTCTGAAGGGCCTCCTTAGGGTAGAGATCTAGGACTCGCCGGAGTTTCACCGGCGTTGGTGCTCTTCCCGGAGTCCGCTCAGCCACCATGCTTCGTCCCACTGAACTTGGAGAGTCTTCATCTACTGTTGTGGACATTGTTGACTGCTGCGTGTCGACCGTGTCACTAGGTGCTGCACCACCAGTAGCCGATCCTGTGTCGCCGTCTTCAGTCCACCATGGATCGTCCACCCATGGTGAGGAGCAGCTCGGCGACCCATAACTCGGCACTTTTGTTTGTGCTGATGGAGTAGCCGGCGCACCGTCACCTAGGTCGTCGTCATCGTCATTGACATCATGGCCATCTCCGAGCCCGTCGTCGCATGGTCATGGCCTGCATGGTTGATGTGATTATATGTCACAACGAAAATAACATCACCTTGCGTGGGGCGATTTGCTATTGCTGCGTCGTCACAATTCCATGCCTTTTCTTCATCAAATACTATGTCACGTGATACTTGCACTTTCTTCGTCACGGGATTGTAGATTCGATATGCTTTGGACCCGGCCTCATAACCGAGTAGGATAGTGTTGGGGAACGTTGCAGAAAATTAAAATTTTTCCTACGGTTTCACCAAGATCCATCTATGAGTTCATCTAGCAACGAGTCATTGGAGAGAGAGATTGCATCTACATACCACTTTGTAGATCGCGAGCGGAAGCGTTCAACGAACGGGGATGAAGTAGTCGTACACAGCGTGATCCAAATCACCGGAGATCCTAGCACCGAAAGCACGGCACCTCCGCGTTCAACCCACGTACGGTCAGCGTAACGTCTCCTTCTTCTTGATCCAGCAAGGCAAAGGAGAGGTTGGGGAAGAAGACTCCAGCAGCAGCACGACGGCGTGGTGATGGTGGAGCCGCAGTACTCCGACAGGGCTTCGCCGAGCTCTACAGAGGAGGAGGAGGTGTTGGAGAGGGAGAGGGAGGCGCCAGGGCAAAGGGTGCGCAGCCCCAATCCCCTCCCCCCTTTATATAGCCCCTTGGGGGGGGGCGCCGGCCCTAGGAGATGGAATCTCCTAGGGGGGGCGGCGGCCAGGGAGGGGGACTTGCCCCCCAAGCAAGGGGGGCGCCCCCTTTAGGGTCCCCCCCAACCCTAGGCGCATGGGCCCTTGGGGGGGAGGCGCACCAGCCCACTTTGGTCTGGTTCCCTTCCTCATACAGCCCATGGGGCCCTCCGAGGCAGGTGGCCCCACCCGGTGGACCCCCCGGGACCCTCCGGTGGTCCCGGTACAATACCGATAACCCCGAAACTTGTCCCGATGGCCAAAACAGCACTTTCTATATATAGTTCTTTACCTCCGGACCATTCCGAAACTCCTCGTGACGTCCGAGATCTCATCCGGGACTCCGAACAACATTCGGGTTACTGCATATACATATCTTCACAACCCTAGCGTCACCGAACCTTAAGTGTGTAGACCCTACGGGTTCGGGAGACATGCAGACATGACCGAGACGGCTCTCGGGCAATAACCAACAGCGGGATCTGGATACCCATGTTGGCTCCCACATGCTCCACGATGATCTCATCGGATGAACCACGATGTCGAGGATTCAATTAATCCCGTATACGATTCCCTTTGTCAATCGGTATTTTACTTGCCCGAGATTCGATCGTCGGTATCCCAATACCTCGTTCAATCTCGTTACCGGCAAGTCACTTTTCTCGTACCGTAATGCATGATCCCGTGATCAAACACTTTGATCACATTGAGCTCATTATGATGATGCATTACCGAGAGGGCCCGGTGCTACCTCTCCGTCAAGCGGAGTGACAAATCCCAGTCTCGATCCGTGTCAACCCAACAGACACTTTCGGAGATACCTGTAGTATACCTTTATAGTCACTCAGTTACGTTGTGACGTTTGGTACACCCAAAGCACTCCTACGGTATCCGGGAGTTACACGATCTCATGGTCTAAGGAAAGGATACTTGACATTGGAAAACTCTAGCAAACAAACTATGCGATCTTATGCTATGTTTATGATTGGGTCTTGTCCATCACATCATTCTCCTAATGATGTGATCTCGTTATCAATGACATCCAATGTCCATAGTCAGGTAACCATGACTATCTATCGATCAACGAGCTAGTCAACTAGAGGCTCACTAGGGACATGTTGTTGTCTGTTATTCACACATGTATTACGATTTCCGGATAACACAATTATAGCACGAATAAAGACAATTATCATGAATAAGGAAATATAATAATAATGCTTTTATTATTGCCTCTAGGGCATATTTCCAACAGTCTCCCACTTGCACTAGAGTCAATAATCTAGTTACATTGTGATGAATCGAACACCCATAGAGTTCTGGTGCTGATCATGTTTTGCCTTAGGGAGAGGTTTAGTCAACGGATCTGCGACATTCAGATCCGTGTGCACTTTACAAATTTCTATGTCTCCATCTTGAACATTTTCACGAATGGAGTTGAAGCGACGCTTGATGTGCCTGGTCTTCTTGTGAAACCTGGGCTCCTTTGCAAGTGCAATAGCTCCAGTGTTGTCACAGAAGAGTTTGATTGGCCCCGACGCATTGGGTATGACTCCGAGGTCGGTGATGAACTCGTTCACCCAAATTGCTTCATGTGCTGCCTCCGAGGCTGCCATGTACTCCGCTTCACATGTAGATCCCGCCACGACGCTTTTGCTTGCAACTTCACCAGCTTACTGCCCCACCATTCAAAATATACACGTATCCGGTTTGTGACTTAGAGTCATCCAGATCTGTGTCGAAGCTAGCGTCGACGTAACCTTTTACGACGAGCTCTTCGTCACCTCCATAAACGAGAAACATTTCCTTGGTCCTTTTCAAGTACTTCAGGATATTCTTGACCGCTGTCCAGTGTTCCTTGCCGGGATTACTTTGGTACCTTCCTACCAAACTTACGGCAAGGTTTACATCAGGTCTGGTACACAGCATGGCATACATAATAGAACCTATGGCTGAGGCATAGGGGATGACACTCATCTCTTCTATATCTTCTGCCGTGGTCGGACATTGAGCTGAGCTCAATTTCACACCTTGTAACACAGGTAAGAACCCTTTCTTAGATTGATCCATATTGAACTTCTTCAATATCTTATCAAGGTATGTGCTTTGTGAAAGACCTATGAGGCGTCTCGATCTATCTCTATAAATCTTGATGCCTAATATATAAGCAGCTTCTCCAAGGTCCTTCATTGAAAAACTCTTATTCAAGTAGGCCTTAATGCTGTCCAAGAGTTCTATATCATTTCCCATCAAAAGTATGTCGTCTACATATAATATGAGAAATGCCACAGAGCTCCCACTCACTTTGTTGTAAACGCAGGCTTCTCCATAAGTCTGCGTAAACCCAAACGCTTTGATCATCTCATCAAAGCGAATGTTCCAACTCCGAGATGCTTGCACCAGCCCATAAATCGAGCGTTGGAGCTTGCACACCTTGTCAGCATTCTTAGGATCGACAAAACCTTCCGGCTGCATCATATACAATTCTTCCTTCAGGAAACCATTAAGGAATGTCGTTTTGACATCCATTTGCCATATTTCATAATCGTAGAATGCGGCAATTTCTAACATGATTCGGACGGACTTCAGCTTCGCTACCGGTGAGAAAGTCTCATCGTAGTCAATTCCTTGAACTTGTCGATAACCCTTAGCGACAAGCCGAGCTTTATAGATGGTCACATTACCATCCGCGTCTGTCTTCTTCTTAAAGATCCATTTATTTTCTATGGCTCGCCGTTCAACGGGCAAGTCAGTCAAAGTCCATACTTCGTTTTCATACATGGATCCTATCTTGGATTTCATGGCTTCTAGCCATTTGTCGGAATCCGGGCCCGCCATTGCTTCCTCATAGTTCGAAGGTTCACCGTTGTCTAACAACATGATTTCCAAGACAGGGTTGCCGTACCAATCTGGTGCGGAACGTGTCCTTGTGGACCTTCGAATTTCAGTAGGAGCTTGATTAGAAGTATCTTGATCATCATCATTTATTTCCTCTCTAGTCGGTGCAGGCACCTCAGAAACGTTTTCCTGAGCTTCGCCATTTTCCAGTTCAAGAGGTAACACTTCATCAAGTTCTACTTTCCTCCCACTTACTTCTTTCGAGAGAAACTCTTTCTCTAGAAAGGATCCATTCTTGGCAACAAAGATCTTGCCTTCGGATCTAAGGTAGAAGGTATACCCAACAGTTTCTTTAGGGTATCCTATGAAGACGCATTTTTCCGACTTGGGTTCGAGCTTCTCAGGTTGAAGTTTCTTGACATAAGCATCGCATCCCCAAACTTTTAGAAACGACAGCTTAGGTTTCTTCCCAAACCATAATTCATACGGTGTCGTCTCAACGGATTTCGACGGAGCCCTATTTAAAGTGAATGCGGCAGTCTCTAAAGCATAGCCCCAAAAAGATAGCGGTAAATCGGTAAGAGACATCATAGATCGCACCATATCTAATAGAGTGCGATTACGACGTTCGGACACACCATTACGCTGAGGTGTTCCAGGCGGCGTGAGTTGTGAAACTATTCCACATTTTCTTAAGTGCGTGCCAAATTCGTGACTCAAGTATTCTCCTCCACGATCTGATCGTAGAAACTTGATCTTTCTATCACGTTGATTTTCAACCTCACTCTGAAATTCCTTGAACTTTTCAAAGGTCTCAGACTTGTGTTTCATTAAGTAGACATACCCATATCTACTCAAGTCATCAGTGAGGGTGAGAACATAGCGATAGCCACCGCGAGCCTCAACACTCATTGGACCGCACACATCGGTATGTATGATTTCCAATAAGTTGGTTGCTCGCTCCATTGTTCCTGAGAACGGAGTCTTGGTCATTTTACCCATGAGGCATGGTTCGCACGTGTCAAATGATTCATAATCAAGAGACTCTAAAAGTCCATCTGCATGGAGCTTCTTCATGCGTTTGACACCTACGTGACCAAGGCGGCAGTGCCACAAATATGTGGGACTATTGTTATCAACTTTAACTCTTTTGGTATTCACACTATGAATATGTGTATCATCACGTACGAGATTCATTAAGAATAAACCATTAACCATCGGAGCATGACCATAAAACATATCTCTCATATAAATAGAACAACCATTATTCTCGGATTTAAATGAGTAGCCATCTCGAATCAAACGAGATCCAGATACAATGTTCATGCTCAAACTTGGCACTAAATAACAATTATTGAGGTTTAAAACTAACCCCGTAGGTAAATGTAGAGGTAGCGTGCCGACGGCGATCACATCGACCTTGGAACCATTCCAGACGCGCATCGTCACCTCGTCCTTTGCAAGTCTCCGTTTATTCCGCAGCTCCTGCTTTGAGTTACAAATGTGAGGAACTGCATCGGTATTAAATACCCAAGAGCTACTACGAGTACTGGTAAGGTACACATCAATTACATGTATATCACATATACCTTTTGTTTTGCCGGCCTTCTTGTCCGCTAAGTATTTGGGGCAGTTCCGCTTCTAGTGACCACTTCCCTTGCAATAAAAACACTCAGTCTCGGACTTGGGTCCATTCTTTGGCTTCTTCCCGGCAACTTGCTTACCGGGTGCGGCAACTTCCTTGCCGTCCTTCTTGAAGTTCTTTTTACCCTTGCCCTTCTTGAACTTAGTGGTTTTATTCACCATCAACACTTGATGCTCCTTCTTGATTTCTACCTCTGCTGATTTCAGCATAGCATATACCTCAGGAATGGTCTTTACCATCCCCTGCATATTGTAGTTCATCACAAAGCTCTTGTAGCTAGGTGGAAGCGACTGGAGGATTCTGTCAATGACTGCTTCATCCGGGAGATTAACTTCAAGTTGAGTCAAGCGGTTGTGCAACCCAGACATTTTGAGTATGTGTTCACTGACAGAGCTATTTTCCTCCATCTTACAGCTAAAGAATTTGTCGGAGACTTCATATCTCTCGACCCGGGCATGAGCTTGGAAAACCATTTTCAGCTCTTCGAACATCTCATATGCTCCATGTCTCTCAAAACGCTTTTGGAGCCCCGGCTCTAAGCTCTAAAGCATGCCGCACTGAACGAGGGAGTAATCATCGCAGCGTGACTGCCAAGCGTTCATAACGTCTTGTTCTGCAGGGAGAATAGGTGCGTCACCCAGCGGTGCTCGTAGGACATAATCTTTCTTGGCAGCTATGAGGATGATCCTCAGGTTCCGGACCCAGTCCGTATAGTTGCTGCCATCGTCTTTCAGCTTGGTTTTCTCTAGGAACGCGTTGAAGTTGAGGACTACGTTGGCCATTTGATCTACAAGACATATTGTAAAATTTTTAGACTAAGTTCATGATAATAAAGTTCATTTAATCAAATTATTTAATGAACTCCCACTTAGATAGACATCCCTCTTCTAGTCATCTAAGTATTACATGATCCGAGTCAACTAGGCCGTGTCCGATCATCACGTGAGACGGACTAGTCAACATCGGTGAACATCTTCATGTTGATCGTATCTTCTATACGACTCATGCTCGACCTTTCGGTCTTCTGTGTTCCGAGGCCATGTCTGTACATGCTAGGCTCGTCAAGTCAACCTAAGTGTTTTGCGTGTGTAAATCTGTCTTACACCCGTTGTATGTGAACGTTAGAATCTATCACATCCGATCATCACGTGGTGCTTCGAAACAACGAACTGTCGCAACGGTGCACAGTTAGGGGGAACACTTTCTTGAAATTATTATGAGGGATCATCTTATTTACTATCGTCGTTCTAAGTAAACAAGATGCAAAACATGGTAAACATCGCATGCAATAAACGTGACATGATATGGCCAATATCACATAGCTCCTTTGATCTCCATCTTGGGGCTCCATGATCATATTGTCACCGGCTTGACACCATGATCTCCATCATCATGATCTCCATCATCGTGTCTCCATGAAGTTGCTCGCCAACTATTACTTCTACTACTATGGCTAACGCGTTTAGCAATAAAGTAAAGTAATTTACATGGCGTTTCTCAATGACACGCAGGTCATACAAAAAATAAAGACAACTCCTATTGCTCCTGCCGGTTGTCATACTCATCGACATGCAAGTCGTGATTCCTATTACAATAGTATGAACATCTCATACATCACATATAGATCATTCATCATTCATCACAACTTTGGCCATATCATATCACAAAGCACTTGCTGCAAAAACAAGTTAGACGTCCTCTAATTGTTGTTGCAAGTTTTTACGTGGCTGAATTAGGGTTCTAGCAAGAACGTTTTCTTACCTACGTGAAAACCACAACGTGATTTGTCAACTTCTATTTACCCTTCATAAGGACCCTTTTCATCGAATCCGCTCCAACTAAAGTGGGAGAGACAGACACCCGCCAGCCACCTTATGCAACTAGTGCATGTTAGTCGGTGGAACCGGTCTCACGTAAGAGTACGTGTAAGGTTGGTCCGGGCCGCTTCATCCCACAATACCGCTGAAGCAAGATAAGACTAGTAGCGGCAAGAAAGTTGACAACATCTACGCCCACAACAAATTGTGTTCTACTCGTGCAATAGAGAACTACGCATAGACCTAGCTCATGATGCCACTGTTGGGGAACGTTGCAGAAAATTAAAATTTTTCCTACGGTTTCACCAAGATCCATCTATGAGTTCATCTAGCAACGAGTCATGGGAGAGAGAGATTGCATCTACATACCACTTTGTAGATCGCGAGCGGAAGCGTTCAACGAACGGGGATGAAGTAGTCGTACACACCGTGATCCAAATCACCGGAGATCCTAGCACCGAAAGCACGGCACCTCCACGTTCAACACACGTACGGTCAGCGTAACGTCTCCTTCTTCTTGATCCAGCAAGGCAAAGGAGAGGTTGGGGAAGAAGACTCCAGCAGCAGCACGACGGCGTGGTGATGGTGGAGCCGTAGTACTCCGGCAGGGCTTCGCCGAGCTCTACGGAGGAGGAGCAGGTGTTGGAGAGGGAGAGGGAGGCGCCAGGGCAAAGGGTGCGCAGCCCCCCTCCCCTCCCCCCTTTATATAGCCCCTTGGGGGGGCGCCGGCCCTAGGAGATGTAATCTCCTAGGGGGGGCGGCGGCCAGGGAGGGGGACTTGCCCCCCAAGCAAGGGGGCGCCCCCTTTAGGGTTCCCCCCCCCAACCCTAGGCGCATGGGCCCTTGGGGGGGAGGCGCACCAGCCCACTTTGGGCTGGTTCCCTTCCTCATACAGCCCATGAGGCCCTCCGAGGCAGGTGGCCCTACCCGGTGGACCCCCCGGGACCCTCCGGTGGTCCCGGTACAATACCGATAACCCCGAAACTTGTCCCGATGGCCAAAACAACACTTTCTATATATAATTATTTACCTCCGGACCATTCCGGAACTCCTCGTGACATCCGGGATCTCATCCAGGACTCCGAACAACATTCGGGTTACTGCATATACATATCTTCACAACCCTAGCGTCACCGAACCTTAAATGTGTAGACCCTACGGGTTCGGGAGACATGCAGACATGACCGAGACGGCTCTCGATCAATAACCAACAGCGGGATCTGGATACCCATGTTGGCTCCCACATGCTCCACGATGATCTCATCGGATGAGCCACGATGTCGAGGATTCAATTAATCCCGTATACGATTCCCTTTGTCAATCGGTATTTTACTTGCCCGAGATTCGATCGTCGGTATCCCAATACCTCGTTCAATCTCATTACCGGCAAGTCACTTTTCTCGTACCGTAATGCATGATCCCGTGATCAAACACTTTGATCACATTGAGCTCATTATGATGATGCATTACCGAGAGGGCCCGGTGCTACCTCTCCGTCAAGCGGAGTGACAAATCCCAGTCTCGATCCGTGTCAACCCAACAGACACTTTCGGAGATACCCGTAGTATACCTTTATAGTCACTCAGTTACGTTGTGACGTTTGGTACACCCAAAGCACTCCTACGGTATCCGGGAGTTACACGATCTCATGGTCTAAGGAAAGGATACTTGACATTGGAAAACTCTAGCAAACGAACTATGCGATCTTATGCTATGTTTATGATTGGGTCTTGTCCATCACATCATTCTCCTAATGATGTGATCTCGTTATCAATGACATCCAATGTCCATAGTCAGGAAACCATGACTATCTATCGATCAACGAGCTAGTCAACTAGAGGCTCACTAGGGACATGTTGTTGTCTGTTATTCACACATGTATTACGATTTCCGGATAACACAATTATAGCACGAATAAAGACAATTATCATGAATAAGGAAATATAATAATAATGCTTTTATTATTGCCTCTAGGGCATATTTCGAACAGATAGTTGGGGAGCTCCTGTCCGCCAACTTCCCAACATGCCCTCCCACGGTCTTCATATGTGTTATGCATCCGAACGTGCGAAGGTGGTCGACTGTGGGTTTTCTGCCGCACCATGCTTCATACGGCGTTCTTATGACAACACTCTTCGTCGGAGCTCTATTGAGTAAATACTCTGCGGTAGTCACGACTTCTCCCTAGAATTTTCCTGGCAAATTCTTGCTTTTCAGCATACTTCTTGCAATTGCAACTATGGTTTGATTTCTACGCTCCACAATGCCGTTCTGCTGCGGAGTATAGGGTGCCGTCAAGTACCGCTTAATGCCATGTTTCTCACAGTATGCCTTGAACTCATTAGAGTTAAATTCCCCACCACGATCTGTATGTAACGCTTTCAGCTTCTCTTCCGACTCCACTTCAGCGGCACTCTTGATTTTCCTGAAAGCTTCCAAAGCCGCATCTTTGGTCTTCAGTAGTACTAGCCACATGTACCGACTGAAATCATCAACAATCAGCAAGAAATACTTCTTCCCTGCAGGAGTCGCTGGTGTGATTGGTCCACACAAGTCACCATGAACAAGCTCCAGTACCTTCGAAGCTCTAAACTTTGCCTCCCTTGGGAATGCAGCTCGCCGCTGCTTGCCAACAAGGTAGCCATTGCACAGCTGATCAACATGATCTATACATGGCAGCCCTCGTACCATATTCTTCTGGCCGAGCTGCCGTAGGGCATGGAAATTAAGATGCCCATAGCAAAAGTGCCACCTCCAAGCTTCTTCATCAAAGTTTGCCAACATACACACCGGATCAGCACGGTCTAGGTTCAAAACATAAAGTCTGTTCCTCGACCGCTTCACACGCATCATCAGTTTTCTCTCGCGGTCATACCCCCATAGGTATCCATCCTCTGAGCACAATTTTACACCCACACTCCTCAAGCTGTCCTAGACTTATAATGTTTGTCTTTAGACGGGGGATGTAATACACATCTGTAAGCACCTTGTCCTCACCACTCTTTGACTCGAAGATGACAGTCCCTTTACCTTTGATTGGGACAGTCATGCCATCGCCAAACCTGACTGTTCCGTTGACTGCTGCACTCAACTCAGAGAACTGAGCACTGTCCCCTGTCATATGGTTTCTAGCGCCTGTGTCCAAGTACCAAATATTGCCGGCCCTCTTCTCTTCTTCCTCGTGGAGATATACTTTTTTCTCCACAAGTGTGATGGTCTCGACTCCCTCTGGTTGCGTGTCATCCTCCGTGTACTCGCATATCTCACATAACAGGAGGTTCGCCGGATCGTCATCCTTGTCGCCTTTCTTGGCAACA
Organism: Aegilops umbellulata; assembly: GCA_032464435.1. NCBI lineage: Eukaryota > Viridiplantae > Streptophyta > Magnoliopsida > Poales > Poaceae > Aegilops > Aegilops umbellulata. The sequence continues at coordinate 640,544,696 of CP136060.1, read as the reverse complement.
TACGCCCGCTCCTTTACGGGTTTCGGCACTCCGACTTGAAGTGCCCCATCAGGCCACAATTGTGGCACTTTATCTTGCGCTTGTCAAATTTCTTTTTCTTTGGAGCACCGTCGGCACCGGTGCCCTTCTTGTTCTGATCTCGTGGTGCCTAGTCTTGCTTCGAGCCGCTGCCGGATGCCTCGCTGCCTCCCTTCTTTTCCCATAAGCTTAGTGCTTGCCACTGTACCAGGGTGAGCATTACTTGCTCATCATGCTTCGCATCTCCTTGGCTGTAACGCATACGTTCGTCATGTGCCTTGTAGCGCCCGACTAGGTCGTCGATACTAAGCGTCGCCAAATCGACACACTGCTCAATTGTAGTCCCGATCTGCATATACCGAGGAGGCGCAGCGCGCAAGAATCTCCGGACAACGGATGTTTCAGTCAGATTTTCTCCAAGGGCACGAATTCCGTTGACAAGTGTGACCACCCGTGACGCGAACGCATCTACGGTTTCATCATCAGCCATCACCAGTGTCTCATAATTCCTCATCATAGTTTGCAGGTTGGCCTGCTTCACACGAGCATGCCCCTTGTACAGAACCTTCAGGGCGTCCCATGCTTCTTTGGCTGTTTCCTTTGAGATCAGATGCTGCAAGACATCCATTGGCATCACAGAGTAAATTGCCGATGCTGCCTGTCTATCCTTGCGATGTCCTGCTCCATCTTTCTTGACGGCGTCCCACAACTCATTGGCTCGGAGGGCGCACTCCATCAGGACCTGCCAGACCATGAAATTCTCACGATCGAATCATGGGTACTGCGACCCGGGCACTGCAAGTAATTTAGCGACGTCGGACGCTTCTGCTGGGCTCTTCGTCTTGTCCGCCATCGCTGATGCAGGCTGCTTCTGGATGAGTTCCTCTTGTCCTGGGCGTGTTCTTTCCGCCCTGGATGAGTTCCTCCCGTACTAGACGAGTACCTTCCGCCCCGGACTGCACGATCCTCCTCGATGAGTTCCTTCCGCCGAGAAGATACGTACACGCTGGCTGCCTCCACGCCGAAGCTCTGATACCAACTGTTAGTTCCCAGATCAAAATGTCAAGTAGCTAGCTTAGGAAAATAAGGACAAAGACGATGGTTTTGGTGCTGCTCAAATTCACAGCTTTTCAGTCTCGTTTCCTTTGCTTTATATATGGCTCAATGAACCGACCTCACGTCCAACACGGCCTCCTAACTTGCCCAACACGACGTGTCCCAGACCACAAGTCAATCCGATTTAGGACTCTACTTAACTCCTAGAGATTGGATGGAAAACGACTAAGGAATCACCTTACTTCGGCTATCCTGTACAGACTCGGACAAACTCGATTTAGCCTAATATAGCATGTGCTGTAACTCACAGGCCACTCATCCAACACATGTAGCCAAGAAAGAACGAGCTATTTCGAGTACTGCTTGCATGGTTCGTGTTCAATTCAGCATCACTCGGGAGGGTATTTGGAGTGCTCAGAAGGTAATGCTCGATCACAATTATTAGCTTGTAAGTCCAGATAAGAGGCACATGCTTGGGTCACAACGTCAACCGTTAGATGCCGACCGCCACATGAGAAAGCAAATGAGGACATCGGGAAATAAACAAGCTGAAATGTATGATTTTTGTGAGCTTTGGTATGGTAAAGATGCAGTGCACTTCTTGCAAATGGATTGCAACAATTATTTACGAAGTGAGCGCTCGAATTATATGGAAACCAATGATGCTCAAACATTAATGGAGTATCTAAATAACAAGCAAGCTGAGGACCCTTCGTTTTTCTATGCCATGCAAATAGATGATGATGATGATGGTACAATAATGAATATCTTTTGGACCAATGGACAAACTATCATGGATTATTATATCTTTGGAGATGCTCTTTCCTTTGACAACACATTTTCAACAAATAAGTTTCAAATGCCATTTGCTCCGTTTATTGGTTTTAATCATCACAAGCAAACTATTCTTTTTGGTGCAGCACTGCTCTATACTGAAACCGCGGACACCTTTGAGTGAATTTTTAGAACCTTCCTACAAGCTATGTCTGGTAAGCAACCTAAAACAATATTCACCGATCAATGTGCTGCCATTATAAATGCTATTGGAAGGTTTTCCCGGAAACACGACATCACCTTTGTTTATGGTATTTGTATCAAAATGCCGCTAGACACCTAAGCCAAGTAATTAGCTACCATCCTAAGTTTCTTACTGAATTCAAAAGATGTGTGTATGAAGATAGATCATGGATTTCGAGTCGCGCGACTAGTCGCGACTAGTCGTTGACTAGATGATGAGTCGCAAAAAATGTCGACTCAACTTAGTGTCGACTCGAATCGCGAGTTGCGACTAGTCGCAGCTGTATGCTCGACTTTTTCAGAGTCGCTACCCCAGAGCGACTTGATGAGTCGCGACTCGAAAACCATGAGATAGATCAGTGGCACTCCTCTTATGTGGACCACTATTCGTCGCTGCTGAGGAAGGTGTGGTTCGTGTAGATAGATCAGTGGCACTCCTCTTATCAGCAGCCAAGTAATTAGCGACCATCCTAAGGTTCTTGTAGAATAGATGGCATGAGCTATTGGTTAAGTACCAGATTGAGGAAAATTCTTGGATAAACAATCTATACAAGTTGCATGAGAAGTGGGCCACTATTTACCGCCGTGAGTCTTTTATTGCAGACATGACATCAACACAAAGGAGCGAAGGAATGAACTGTTGAAGTGTATGTGTAACCACCAGGTGTGAAAGGATGAAGATGGCCAGGACGACCTGGAATGACTGTTCAAGTGTTGACCGGAGATATTTGAGACTGGAATGGCGAAGGAGACTAGGAAGTAGATGGTATTGTTCTTCCTGGATACAAATAATACAGTACTCTATTGTACAAAAAAAAAACTATTCCCTTGCATGCAACATCCAGGTGTGAAGGGTCGAAGATGGCCATGAACCATGTTGGCTCTGTTGAAGTGTGAGTGTGAGAAGGAGACTAAGGAAGTAGATTGATATTGTTCTTCCTGAATTCAAATAATGAAAAAATGGCCAGTTTACATAGTGCTTAGTCCAGCCACTCACTCTCTAATTTACAGAGACTCGGTTATATTCTACACTAATCCAACAACACAGAGACCATGATACACTACAACTGTTCTTAAATATAAAATACGCGTGTGGACCCCAGCTAGTCCCAGGGCATATGCTCATGACAGGTTTCCTTTGAAACTAGCCTATAGCTTGCAAGTTAGAATTGTTACATCAGCATTCTTTAGAATGACTGTTCATCAGGAGAATGAGAATAGGAAGGGGGTGATGTGATACCTTCGATGGATCCTGGATAGGATCAGTTACTAGATACTTGCTTTGCCGACTACTGGAACCGTGGTCCATGGCCATCAATACTACAAATAAAAGAACAAGCTAGTTACTCCCTCCGTTCGGAATTACTTGTCTCAAAAATGATGTATCTAGAACTAAAATACGTCTAGATACATCCATTTCTGCAACAAGTAATTCCGAACGGAGGGAGTAGTTCTGTAAAATGAAAATATTACCATTAGCTCAATCTCGAAGTATTTTGATAACGATCAAAAAGAAAAAGAGAGAAAATAGCTGATACTGAATTTAAAGTTTTGAACATCACTACCTTGGCTACAACTTGTGCCCCACGGCTACCAATTTAAGGCGAGACTGCAGTTGCTATCGTTGGGCACTTGACCAGGAAGGAGCTAGTTTTGACAGCTTGTGCGTGTATCACTGTAAATACCAATGCTAGTAGAATTTCCTGGTGGCTTCAAGAAAATTTCTGCGTAGCTAGGGCGACAAATACCATCCGGTAGATGAATGACTGTTACCAGTTCACGAGAAGACCGTTCCAACTCTTCATTCCCGTTAATTGACCAGTCTCATCCAGTGACTAAATTGCTAATGCTCAGTCTAGAGTCTAGACTGAGTCAACAAGATAGCAACCTGTGTTCATACTCAGTTTAAAACTAGAGTAGAACACAAGGCAACCACGCAACCTACCTTTCCACTGAACCATCTCGTTTATTCCTCCATATACTGAAACAATTTGTCATGTTCCAAAGCTTTCTACTCTTATGGATCTTAGCATCTTCTGTACAAGACTCAACAATGAGCACGGCGCAAGAAACAGCAAGCTGCGCTCCCAAGACATGTGGCAACCTGATTATCTCGGATCCATTCTGGCTTGTCCAAGAGCAAGAACTGGAGAGGCCATGTGGTTTAGTAGACTATCAGGTTTACTGCTATAGAAACAGCCCGTTCCTGAGGAGCACCATCCATGATGGGTTTGGAATCCAAAACATCTTCTACAGGAACCACACCTTCCTCGCTGCTGATATTAACAAAATGGAGGACTTCAACCGCTGCCAAGTTCCGATCACCAATACATCCGTCAAAATCGGCTTTCTGCCATTCAATATCAGCCATGCCAACCGAGATCTGCTCTTCTTCTATGATTGCATGGGTAACCCGGTGGTGACGCAGCTGCGACATGGACTTGTGCCGATGCATTGTGGCAACAACTCATTTGTTCATCTCGGCCGAGGGCCCTACAATGCTTCTCATGACTATGCAGAGTACTTCATAGAGGGTTGCAAGACCACCCTTGTGCCAGTACTGGGGGCATCAGCAAAGACGGCGAACGCAGGTGATTACGAACAATTAATCAGGGATGGTTTTCTGTTAACATGGCCAGTGGTACCTGATCAGTTTCCAAGACAAGGTACGATTATCATCTATTAGTAGCACTATGTCTACTTTATTAGGTAACATATAGGCATATACATATATAAATAATAGCCTTTACATAAATCTAATGCATAAAGATATAGGTATTGAAAGATACCAGTTGTGGATTTGTTGTATAGATGATGCTGAGTCCATCTGTTTGTTTGAGCTGAATTTCTACGATTTTATTGTAAAATCACCATATATAGACTATATCCTATCATAATAATTAGTTTAAAAGAAAGGTTATCCAGCTTGTTAACATATAAACTGGAAGGAAGTTCTTGATGAGCTTAGTATTATAACTTAAACAAGGTACTAAGCTGGTTGAAAGTGGTCCGAATCCCTTTTAACTGAGAACAGCATATTTCATATGAAAAATGAATTAGACAAACCATTCAGCACAAAAATCATCCTATTGCTGTTAGAGTTTACATTCTTGATTCACCATATGTAATAACTAACTTGTAATGAATCACTGTTCGCCAAATTACAAAATTCAAAGAAATGAATTGAAGTGCCAGCTATACTGGAATCCTCTTAATCATTTAATTCCATATGTTCTATATTGCAATGGTTCATTTTCAAGTTTTTTTTTATTTTGTGATTGATACTTACATTGACTAACCATAATAATTTCACTGCAGATGGTAGGCACAACATCAAGTTAATTTTGATAGGTATGTCTATCATTGCTTCTGCTAAGAAAATACCCCCTCCGTTCCTAAATATTTGTCTTTTTAGAGATTTCAAATTAACTACCACATACGGATGTATATAGACATATTTTAGAGTGTAGATTCACTCATTTTGCTCTGTATGTAGTCACTTGTTGAAATCTCTAGAAAGACAAATATTTAGGAACGGAGGGAGTACATGATACTACGTCACACACTTCCATGATACTTTGGTGCCATCTAAAGGCGGACAGTCTGTAGACTGCTAAGTCAAAAATTAACCAAATTGTGGAGATTTCTAATTTAATGACATGAAATTGCAAAATTTCTAAATGGTTGTATTCAAAAAGGGATAGCTTACACAGTCTCATACATATACTGATATACTATCAACTTCACTAAATGATGTTCACTTTTTTTACAGTTTCTCTGTCTGCTACAGTCAGCTTGCTAACATGTCTAGTTTGGGGGGTGCATCGACAGAAGCAAAAGATTAGTCTTTTCATCCTCCCAAAGCAGACTGGTAATAAATCAAGCATGGAAGAAATGCTAAGGAGGTATGGATCTTTGGCTCCGAAAAGGTACAAGTACTCAGAGCTGAAACAAATGACTAGCTCTTTCAAGGATAAACTTGGAGAAGGTGGATATGGCACAGTATTTAGGGGCAGCCTACAGGATGGCTGTGTGGTTGCTGTGAAGCTCCTAAAAGTTTCCAAAGGCAATGGAGAGGAGTTCCTAAATGAGGCAATGAGCATTGGTAGGACATCACATATTAACATCGTCGGTCTGCTCGGTTTTTGCTTAGAAGGAGCTAAGAGAGCCCTTGTTTATGAGTATATGGCTAATGGTTCCCTGGAGAAGTACATTTACATAGAGAATTCAGATCTAGTTATTGGATGGGACAAGTTACAGCAAATAGCACTTGGCATCGCACGGGGATTGGAATATTTGCATCAAGGATGTAGTACTCGCATCATCCATTTTGACATCAAGCCTCAGAATATACTTCTAGATCAAGATTTTTGTCCCAAAATTGCAGATTTCGGTTTAGCAAAACTGTGTCACCTCAAGGATAGCATCCTCTCTGTCGCCGAAGCAAGAGGTACCATTGGATTCATTGCTCCAGAAGTGTTTTCTAGAGGTTTTGGTGTCGTTTCGACAAAGTCAGATGTTTACAGCTATGGAATGATGCTGCTGGAAATGGTAGGAGGGCGAATAAACAGAGAAAAAGATAATATAGAGAGCTCAAGCGATGCCTATTTCCCAAACTGGATTTATGACAATATAGCAGAACATGTACAAAGTTGTGAAGTCATCTGCGACCTTGAAGAGACCATGAGAAAGGTGGCCTTAGTTGGGTTGTGGTGCATACAAACTAACCCCGGAAACCGTCCTACGATGAGCAAGGTGATTGATATGTTGGAAAAGAGCATCAACGAATTAGAGATGCCACCGAAGCCCTTCCTTTCCTGTCCCTCAATCCCGTCACCTTAGTCGTCTCACACAAGTTATGATTACTCATAAGATGTTATGCATCCCCTGCTCTGTTACCATAGCACAAAAGTAGGATGAAGTGGATAAATGTAAATTCGAATTACCACTGCATTTACCATTAAGATCTTCTAGTGTGTGAACCATGTGTAAAAGAAATGTGAATTTTCAGATGTTACATCGTGTCTCTCAGAATGGACGAGGCAATGTGATAGGCGGCGTTGATGGCGCTCCGGTGGGTCTTCCCGGCCGACAGGCGGCGTTGCTCGTCCCACTCGGGGAAGGAGAAGGGCTGCAGAGACACGCTGTCCACCCAGATATCCACCCTACCATCGGCCTGTATATGCAAACTTAATTAGTTAAGAGATACAGTACTAATTCCTTAGTTAGTCGAGCTGTTTCATCTGTGCATCTTGTATCAGCCGTGTGGTTTTTTCTTTTTTTGTTTCGTTCTTGTAAGGCATTGGCAGTTTGTAATCCTGGCCGGTTGATGGCTTTGTTAATTCAAAGCCGGGCTCGACTTGAGCCTTCGTTCTAAAAATAAAAAATTCCTTGTTTCGTGTTGAACAATTCCTGTGTAATCATTCGATCTACCTCGAAGAAGAGCTCGCTTGGACCGGAAGCAAAGGCGGTCATGCCGCCCTTGAGCATGCTCCAACAGCCGGACTTGGCGACGGTGGCTCTCACCACCACCGTTCCGGACAAAACCTGCAACCATGCTGAATGCATGCATCATTTTGCAACAATGACGACCTAACCGTGAAGCTAAACATTTTGCAACAATGCATGCCAAGATTGAAGTATCATTGTGAACCTAGCATATAAAATCAAGAGATCATCCTGTTCCTCCTACGGACATATTAACAAACACCAACAATTCTTAGTAAGAGTAGACAAATTGACCGTGGAAGAAGCTGAAGGCGCACAGTGACTTTCCCTCCCTTGCTGCTCTTGGCGAGCACCCAATCGAATAGCACCCACCATTTTCCTTCACGGGCGGGGCGCAGATCGCCCTGCCGTGCGTTACTCTCCCTCGACATCGCCACCGCCGCCGCAGCCCCGCATTTCCCGCCCTAACCACCGGCGCCGCCGAGCGGGCGAGGCGCCGTGGCCGTGGCAGGCCATGCGATCACGTGGCGGGAGGGGCGAGTGACTCTTCGTTGTGCGGCTCACGACGGCAGCAGCGCAGCGCCGGCACGGGAGCGAGGGAGGTGGCGCGGCGAATCGAGGCATGGCCGCCGGCAGATTTTGGTGCGACTATGTCTCGCCTAGTGTGCGGGATGCCGACAGCCGGTATATGCCGACGGCAGCTGTAGGCATAGATTTGTCTATGCCGACGGCCGTTCTTTGCCGACGGGGGTCGTCTGCGTACACTGGGATAGCCCGACGGCTGTTGTACGCCGACGGCCTGGGGCCAGCTGTCGGCATAGTCTGGGATAGGCCGACGGTAGCCGTCGGCATACTTGCGGCCGTCGGCATCGAGCCCTGTTCCGGTAGTGAATGCAGTGGGTCCCGATGACACGTGGTACATGAGGTCTCGCCAACTCCGTGTCTATGACAACACTACAGGAAAATCCCGGTTTCCCGTGTGTTAGCCTATAAGCCGAGTGCTTTTTTTCGGGCACCCGGCATATGCTCCTCTAAGCCGAGTCTCGAGAAAAAAACACCCGGTAAATACGAGGAACTCGGCTTATGGTCATCTATAAGCCGAGTATCGCAAAAAAGGTCACGGCTTATATGAAACACACGGTATCTACGGGAAAAGGCACCCGGCTTACAGCACACACTCGGCAAAGACATCTGACACGTGTCTGCAACAACAGTGGTTGACGGTGCCGTCACGGATCAGCCTATAAGCCGTGTGTCGGAAGCAGGCACTCCGCTTATAGGACATATAAGCCGTGTGCCTGATGAAAGCACTAGGCTTACATTTTTGCGGATTTTTTGCAACGCATAACATTTGTGCGAAATTAGTTTAAGATGGTTTTCATTGCATTTATATTTACTACTTAATTAGTGTTATTAGTCTAACCTATTTTCTGTTGACTAGTTTTCATGGGTCTTATTTGTGAAATTCTTAATTAAACTTCATTTGAATATTTTCATGATTCTTTCAACACCCTAGTGTACCCGCCACCACACTTCTAGACGTCTAAGAGGCCCCAACGCAAGATTTGGCGGCATGGCTAGCCCCCGGAAGCCGCCGGTCACAATCGTAGACACACGAAGATCAATCCGCATAGAGGGAACTGTTCAGATACTTCTGCATCGCCAAAAACTATGAAAAATTACCATCCGTCCTATATCACATGTGCCCACGCCGTGTAAGAAAATCATGATTTTATCGCGCTCCGAGTGTTCAATAATATTCACGCCGCACCGTTACTGCAGAACGTTTACTATACCATGTCATCGATGTCTGTGAGGGGGGCCACACCCGGAGCCGTGTGCTGCCTCCTCAGACATGCCACCACCACACCTTAAGGCGTGTATGAGGGCCCCACACAATGATCAGGTGGCATTGCCACTAGTAGAAAAAGGGTCAAACGTGAAGCACATTAGTGCCGGTTTGTATTTGAGCCGGCACTAATGTATACATTAGTGCAGGTTCCAACGGCTAGCCGGGCCGCTTTCATTAGTACCGGTTCATGGCGAACCTTTAGCACCGGTTCGTGCCACGAACCGGTACTAATGAGAGTGGTGGCAGGATGTTGTCAGACTGGGGCCCCTCCGGCCCCTTTAGTACCGGTTCTTGGCACGAACCGGTACTAAAGGTCGTCCTACATAAACCCTTCGTCCACCCGAGCTCCCTCTGTTCTTCCCCTTTCCCCTCTCCTCTCTGTTCTTCCCCTCTTCCTCTCGAGCTCATCACACATTTTGCCCAAATTTTGTGAAGATTTGAAGGCCCCCATCCATTGAAATGATCACAAAGGTTAGCAACTTTGTCCTTTCATCTCTCATTGCTAGATTAGCTCTTGCAATGCTTTATATAGTGATTAATTTGTGAGTTTAGTAATTTGGGAGGAAATATATATATGTGCTAGTATTTGATTTATATGCAATTTGAGGTAAAAAATAACACTTAGTTTGCATATGTAGGTGTGGTTTACTTAGTGCCTTCTAAATCTCCGTCGTAACCACCGTCGATCGCCCGCACCGTCCCGTCGCCGGCACCACCTTGTGGTGAGCCTCTTTGTTCATGAAATTTTATATAAAAATTGATGTTTGTGTGATTTGGATATATAGTTACTCGTATAATTATCTTACCAGTACGTTGTTTGTTATACATATAGTGCCATGGTTTTGATATCCGTCCCCGTCGGCCCTCGTCCTTGTTATGATTCGGATGTGGTATATATATTCTCTTTTAAAACTAGTTGCGTTTCATGTTTATGACAAATTATGCCCATCAACTTGACATAGAAATTTTTTCTAGGAGGTATGTGAACCGGAAATTCCAACCGACCCTATTGTCGAGAGGTTAAATTTAGTTGAAAGAGAAAACGAGTACTTGAAAGAAAAATTAAAAAGAATTAAGGGGGAGAAGATGGAATTGGAGTTGCATGTTGCCGATGTCGTCGATGATCACAATATCACGATGGAGAAAATGCGCTTGAAGATTAGAAAGATTAGAAAATATGCCATCGATAGTGAGGCTTGGTATCATTATGCTGTTGGATCCATTGTTACCTTAGTTGCGATCTTGATCGCATTTGTTGTTGCATTTAAATGCTTTAGCTAGAGAGTTATTTGTTTGTTGCATTTAAGTGTTGTATGAACTTTATGTATGAACTTGTATTAAGTTGGTGTTTTTGGTGCTGTGTATTGAAGATGAGCCGACAATGGATGTACGATGACCGATGCTCTCCCGAGTTCACTAATGGTGTGCAAACTTTTCTGCTTGCGACTGAGGCAAACAAGCGGGCGGATGGTTTTATGCCTTGTCCATGTGCTGTCTGTAAGAATGGTCAAAACTACTCTAAGTCAAGAATCATTCATGTCCACCTGTTTAAATCCGGTTTCATGCCCCACTATAATGTTTGGACCAAGCACGGAGAAAGAGGGGTTATGATGGAAGACAATGAAGAAGAAGAGGACGACGACAGCTATCCTGGCCATGGGTTCCCTGAATACGATGATACAACAATGGGGGAAGAAGCTGAGCCGGTAATGCGGGAAGAAGCTGAGCCGGCAATGCGGGAAGAAGCTGAAGAAGAGGCATCAGATGAGCCCATTGATGATCTAGGTCGGGCCATTGCCGATGCAAAGAGAAACTGCGCAAGTGATTTGGAGAAGAAGAAGTTGCAGCGCATGTTAGAGGATCACAAAAAATTGTTGTACCCGAATTGCGTAGATGACAAGAAAAAGCTGGGCACCACACTGGAATTGCTGCAATGGAAGGCAGAGAATGGTGTATCTGACAAGGGATTTGGAAAGTTGTTGGTAATGATAAAGGATACGCTTCCAAAGGACAACGAATTGCCCGAGAGTACGTACGAAGCAAAGAAGGATGTCTGCCCTCTAGGGTTAGAGCTGCAGAAGATACATGCATGCCCTAATGATTGCATCCTCTACCGCGGTGAGTACGAGGATTTGAACGCTTGCCCGGTATGTGGTGCATTGCACTATAAGATCAGCCGCGATGACCCTGGTGATGTCGAGGGCGAGCGCCCCAGGAAGAAGATTCCTGCCAAGGTGATGTGGTATGCTCCTATAATACCACGGTTGAAACGTTTGTTCCAAAACAAAGAGCATGCCAAGGCGATGCGATGGCACAGAGAAGACCGTAAGAAAGACGGAAAGTTGAGAGTACCCGCTGACGGGTCGCAGTGGAGAAAAATCGAAAGAAAGTACGGGAAGGAGTTTGCAGATGACGCAAGGAGCGTATGGTTTGGTCTAAGCGCAGATGGCATTAATCCTTTTGGGGAGCAGAGCAGCAACCATAGCACCTGGCCTGTGACTCTATGTTTGTATAGCCTTCCTCCTTGGTTGTGCATGAAGCGGAAGTTCATTATGATGCCAATGCTCATCCAAGGCCCTAAGCAACCCGGCAACGAAATTGATGTGTATCTAAGGTCATTAGTTGAAGAACTCTTACAAACGTGGAATGGAACAGGTGTACGTGCGTGGGATGAGCACATGGGGGAAGAATTTGACCTAAAGGCGTTGCTGTTCGTGACCATCAATGATTAGCCTGCTCTCAGTAACCTTTCAGGACAAACAAACAAGGGATACCGCGCATGCACGCACTGTTTGGATGATACCGACAGTATATATTTGACTAATTGTAAGAAGAATGTGTACCTGGGCCAGCGCACCCCCTTTAGTACCGGTTCGTGGCACCAACCGGTATTAAAGGGGGGCCTTTAGTACCGGTTGGAGCCACCAACCGGTACTAAAGTGGGTGCGGTTCCCGCCGCTTGGCCTGGCCAAAACAGGCCTTTAGTACCGGTTGGTGGCTCCAACCGGTACTAAAGGTGGGTTCTATATGAGAAAACACTTCAAAATTTCGTCAGTTTCTCATCTCTCCCTCTGGTTCTTCTCCACTGCACCGTCGCCCGCCGCCCCCGTCGTCTCCATATCCCTCGTCGCCGCCCCCGTCGCCGCCGCCATCGCCGCCCCGTCATCCCGTCCCCTTCGTCCCCGTCGTCACCGCCGCCCCGTCCCGTCCCGTCCCCCGTACGTCCCCGTCCCCGTCGTCGTCATCCCCGTCGTCGCCGCGCCCGTCGCCGTCCCCGTCGCCGCGCGCCCCCCGTCGCCTCTCGCCTCGCTGGCCGGTGAGCGCACACACACACACACATACATTTTTTGCTTTTTAGTTATACAAATAGTTAGAAATTTTTCTGTTTTTTAGAAATTGTTAGAAATTTTTCTGTTTTTTAGAAATAATTAGAAATGTTAGAAATGTTAGAATTATTAGAAATGTTAGAAAATTTTCTGTTTTTTAGTTATAGAAATAGTTATAAAAAAGTTAGAATTGTTAGAAATTTTTCTTTTTTTTAGTTATAGAAATAGTTATAAAAAAGTTAGAATTTTTTCCTTTTTTTAGTTATAGAAATATTAGAAATGTTATAGAAATGTTAGTTATATATAGCATTGTTAGAAATGTTATAGAAATGTTAGTTATATAGAAATGTTAGAAATTTTAGTTATCAAAATCCAATCATTAAAAAAATGTTACTTTTTGCGGGCATATAGCTAGTATTTTGTTCTCGACGATGCCCGGCCCGCATCCTTGCCGTCGACCCGTCCACGACGACGTCCGGCTGACCCATGTCCGGGACTGGGCTCCGCCGGGCTGGCACTGGGAGGTGCTGCCTGGAGGGGCGCTGCTTGATGAGGAACCCGGCCCCGGGTCCCGTCGTCGACCCTGATCTCGTTTGGTGGCGTTCGCGTGGGCCAGTTTCGGTGCGGAGGGAGCCGGCCCCGCCGGAGGTGGTACGTCGCCGTGTCAGGGAGGAGGACGAGCACGTCCATCGCTACATGGTTGCGTTAGAGGGCGGCAGGTTCTCCAATACCTGGCAGTTTCTTCAGGGATCTCACTTCAGCTATGATCCTGTGAGGGTTCCTTCTCTTTGGGTGTCCAGCGCCCGCGCCGCAGGAACCGCGAGTGTCCTAGATTCTTCTGTAGTATTTGATCTTTAATTAGCTACCTAGCCAGTGATGTACTATTCAATATTATATATTATTTGAGACGATGTATTCGAGATTATATCTATTATTCGAGACGATGTATTCGAGATTATATCTATTATTCGAGACGATGTATTCGAGATTATATCTATTATTCGAGACGATGTAATTTGAATACTAAATTGTTTTATATTTCTTTTGGCATAGTTAAATAAAAGCTATGGCGGACAATACCGACAGAGAGAGATAGAATAGACCATATTCGATATGATACGCGGGGCATATGATGATCAGAATGAAGAAGATTATGACGGCTCCGAATTTCTAAACAACACCAGAGAGGGTGATATGATATTCGATCGCGACGACCGAATTGATGAAGTCATGAACTACGATTATGACGATGACGAAGAACATGTTGATCCTGAAACAACAAAGACCGGCGAGGTATATATATTTATATAAGCAGGCATCTGGTGATCATCACATGTTTTAAATGAGTTGAAGATATATTAACGAATCGATCTTTCTTCTTTCAGCCATCCGGATCGAGCAAATATTCAGGCAACAGCACGAAACGAGGCCCGAACAAAAAGTTGAAGGAGGGCGTAAAGTATAATATTGAGGCAATCAGACCTAATGGCGAACCATTAGCGCCTAAGAAGATTGCGGACAAGTTCGTTCGTCAGTGCGGAGTTCTTGTGAAGGACCAACTCCCGATCTCCCTTCAAGAATGGAGAGAGCCAGCAAAGCCACGTCCAGATCTTACTTTTGCCGACGACAGACAAAAAAGTCTGCTTTGGGATACTCTCATGGAACATTTCACCCTACCAGATCATTTCACAGAAGAAGATGTGCAGAAAGTCAAGGACGCTGCTCTTAGGAAGATGGCGGTTGCATTCAAGAACCACAAGAGATGTGAATGGGACAAGTACGTCAAGGGAGGAAGGAATACTCTAGTATTCGAGGGGACACTAGAGAATCAAAGTGCTCATTGGGACGATTTCGTGAAATTCAAGGATTCAGAATTAGCTAAGGAACGGTCGAGAATAAACAAGAAGAATGCCGAAAAAAAGGATAAGTTCCATAAGCTGGGGCCAGGTGGCTACGCGGTGGGAATGCCTAAGTGGGATAAGTCTGAGAAAGAGATGGAGGATGCAGGTGTCACTCCGGTTACTAAGAGCTGCCCCCCCAGGTGCAGGAGTTGGTTCTATGCGCATGGGGGGGAGTTCGACCCGAAGACAGGCAAAGTTTCGACGAAGGCATGTCTGAATGGAGCCGACGATAACATACTTGTTGCAATAGAAGAGGCTCGAACGGGGGTGTTCCAGCCGAACAGAGAGAACGACGAGCTTACGCGTGCCCTGGGAAATCCTGAACACCCTGGAAGAACACGAGGCAAGGGCGCTATTCCGTGGTATGAGGGGTTTTCGGACTGGAACGCCGACTACAGAACCCGTGCGAGAAGGAAGATTGCGGAGGAGAAGCAGAGGAAGATGGAGGAGGAGAAGAGGAAGCTGGACTATGAACGCCTTCAAGGCCTAGAATCAAAGCACGCGGACTTGGCAGACAAATTCCAGCGGCAGTAGGAGCAGATCGACTCACTTAGCCAGCAAAGGGGGTCTCAGCAGCTGCAACAGCTAGCGGATGATCCAGCATTGGATACCACCGCCCCATCCATGCCGAGAAGCAGCGTGGGTTCCGCCCCGTTTGATGCAATGCTGGATAGATACCCCGTGGATGACATCATGGAGAACACTAACTGCGAGCTACACTTCAAAATGAAGAACATATCCATGAAGGTGGCGGACGCCGTTGCTTATACAAATTCCCCCGATGCAACCTTCCATTGCAACCCGATTCCAGCAGGCTATGCTCGTGTCATGGTTGATGAGGTGGTGGACCAATATTCGGGGCTAGAGCTTGACATTCCTGGAGGTGACGAGGAGCACACACTCGGAGAGGCCAAACATCGTATCATCCTATGGAGAAAGGATTGCATCATCTTTCGAAGGCCACCGACACCGCGTCACCCGACTCCTCGTCGAAGTCCGCCACCGACACCGCGTCACCCGACTCCTCGTCGAAGTCCGCCACCGAGTCAGCAGACTCCGCTCCTCCAAGTCCACCAACGCGTGAGGCCACTCCTCCACCTCCAAGTCCGGCAAAGTGTCAGGCCACTCCTCCTCCAAGTCCAACACAGCGTCAGAAGTCTACTCCTCCTCCAAGTCCGGCACAACCTCAGGCCACTCCTCCTCCAAGTCCGGCACAGCTTCAGGCCACTCCTCCTCGTCCAACTCAGCCCCGTCAGCCGTCTCCGCCGCCTCAGCAATCGCAGAAGAGACACCCCGCAGCTATGGTGCGTAGCGGTACGAGTCGAGGTCATAGTACAGGAAGTACAGGCGGAGGCAAGCGATATAAATATGGTCCAAACCTCACTACTCCTCTTCCTGAGAGGGCTTACGACAGGACCGAGGAGCAAACCAAGGCCATAGTGTGGGCAGAAGTCGACGCCCATTTAGGACCGAAACCGCCACCGCCGCCAAGGGAGAAAGTGCCTGTGGAAGTTATTGACCACTTTATTCGTATAGCTGAACCACCAGCTCCTAAGCCTGTTGACACTGACTATGAGCGCCACATCAGGAAGTTACATCGACAACGTCTACAGAAGGAGGCGAGCTCGAGCTCGAGCAAACAACAAGCAGTTGTCAAAAAATGCGGGAAAACTGTTGCCCAGCTGGGAGAACAGTGGGCGCAATCGATCCCCCCGCTTGTTGTGCCGCCAACAACACGTGACAGTACGCGCGCCCAATATTATTGTGGGCAAACAGTTTACGTTCCCGAGGTGGGCGATGTGGTAATAACCCAGGAACATATAATGCAGGCTGAAACTCTCAACATCACTGTTGGACAACTCCTCGAGATCGAGGACATGCCTGTGCTTACAGAGGAGGAAATAAAATGGAAATATGCCCGGGGCCAACCTTTGGTCAAGCCAGAAGAGGCCAAGAAGCTCCCAACGAGAATGTATGAATTGCATCAATGGTACATGGACATTACCAAGAGATCCGATCGAGAGTCCCTCATGGTGCAAGTCAAGAAGGATCATTACTACCATCTGAAACTTGTGACCGTTGAGTATTCTGAACTGTTTCAGTTATACAATCAAGACGCACTCGACAAATCTATCGTCAGTTGCTATTGTCTGTAAGTGATTTGTTTCTGTAATTTATGTCTCAAGCTAGCTGTAGTGATCCTTTTGAGCAATCATTACCTGTAATTATCCTCACTATATTCTTTTCTGTGGTATTATGCAGGATGAAGATGTATGAAATGAGAAAAGGTGGACGCTATGCCCTCGGGTTCATTGACCCAAACGTCGTTAATGAATACACATGGAAAATAAACAAGCATCATGAAAAGCAGGTAGAGGACAGCATGTTCGAGTTCTTGAAGCGCCTCAAATACAATGAAGATATACTACTTCCTTACAACTTCAAGTGAGTCACACTTTCTTGTACTACAAATTCTCTGTTTTTGCCTACTAGCTAGCTACATGTTTTTGCTTACATATGCCCGCTTAATTAAGACATGCAAACGTGTGTGCATGCAGATTTCACTGGATCTTGTGTATCATTAAAGTTGACGCCGGAACAGTTGAAATACTGGTCTCACTACTCAAAGAAAATAGTGACTATAACATCTTGTTTGGGATAGTCAACAGGTAATTTCAATCATTATTAACTATATATCTCGGCCTATTTAGTTCGTCATTTCATGATATGAACTATTTAATAACCCCTTTATTCATTTTCTTTGTTGGCGGGCTGGGCTTGGGCAAGGTTCATCAGCGTCACGGAAGGCGAATGGAAACGACAGCTGAAATGGTTTCGACCCAAGGTAAGTAATTAAGTAGTACTAGCTAGCTAGCTAGCTGCCATCTCTTTAATATTATCATGCTTGATTAATTATTATCTGATCAAATTAAATTCCATTCTCGTAAAGGCCATAAAGCAGGCGCAGGGGACTGATCTGTGTGCATTCTGCGTTTGCGAGAACATTCGCATGATATCGTCCGAAGGGAGCAGATCTCAAAGACAGGAATGGGTACGCTTGTCAAAACACTATTCACAATTTGTACACCATTATCGATATCTAGTCACACAACTAATACACATGCATATTGATCTCCTTCTTAACAGTTCACAGAGGTGCGGAACAAGCTCCTAGAAACGGAGCACGTACAAGCACTTCAAGAGGAAATAGCGGGATTTTTGCTCGACCAGGTCATAAATCCGAAGGAAGAATGCTATTACCCTCTACCACCCCCATCGACCAGGTCATGAACCACTTCCAATTGTCATCGTGCTCCGAAGGCACCAATTAGGCTAATGCCACTGGCTCCGAAGGCAACATGCATATGTAGGAGAAATTGTATATAGCTATACATGTGTATGTGTGAATTAATATGGTGGTTTGTGAGACATTGATGATCTATATATATGATTGGTTCTACTAGAAATTCTATTTATATATATATATGCATAACGTGTACAATGTGTAGTATCGTAAAATACCAGCAAACGAAAAAGAATTAAAATGGAAAACACAAAATTAAATGAAAAAGAAATCATAAAACCAAAAAAACCCCAAACATTTTAGTACCGGTTGGTGTTACCAACCGGTACTAAAGGGCTCCCGACCCCCGGAGCTGGCTCGTTCCACGTGGTTGCCCTTTAGCACCGGTTCGTGCTGAACCGGTACGAAAGGGGGGGGGGGCTTTAGTGCCCACACTTTAGTGCCGGTTATGGAACCGGCACTAAAGGGCCTTATGAACCGGTGCTATTGCCCGGTTCCGCACTAGTGTGCTACCCCCAAGGCCCCCGTCCTGCCAAACCCTGGAGCGGTTGACCAGGAGATCTAACCCTTTGACTTTCACCACACGGGCTTTGACTAATGGACCTCTCCACCCGGTTGTGGTAGGTCAGCCCATAGGAACACTTTGGAACAAGGTCCGGGCCAAACCCATCGCAAGATTCCCTCCGTGTCGACCCGACACGACCGTTTCCCCCCCTCCAGGTGCCGGCGGCGGCGCCATCCGTGAAGGGGTCACACTCCGGAGACGCGTGCCGGGTGTTGGCACCCGCCACCAGACTTCTAGACATGTAAGAGGCCCCGACACAAGATTTGGCGGCATGGGTAGCCCCCGGAGGCCGCCGGCCACAATCGTAGACATGCAAGAGCAATTCGCGTAGAGGGAAGTGTTCAGATACTTCTGCATCACCAAAAAATATGAAAAATTACCATCCGTCCTATATCACATGTGCCCACGCCGTGTAAGAAAATCATGATTTTATCACGCTCCGAGTGTTCAGTGATATTCACGCCGCACCGTTACCGCAGAACGTTGACTATACCGTGTCATCGCCGTCCGTGAGGGTGGCCACACCCCGGAGCCTTCTGCTGCCTCTTCAGACATGCTACCACACGTTAAGGCATGTATGAGGGCCCCACGTGATGCTCCGGTGCCATTGCTACCCCCCAAGGACCCCGTCCCGCCAAACCCCTGGAGCGGTTGACCAAGAGATCTAACCCTTTGACTTTCGCCGGACGGACTTTGACCAATGGACCTGTCCACCCTGTTGTGGTAGTCAGCCCATATGGACACTTTGGAACAAGGTCCGGGCCAAACCCACCGCAAGATTCCCCCCATGTCGACCCGACGCGGCCGTTTCCCCCCTCCAGGTGCCGGCGATGGCGCAGTCCGTGAAGGGGGTCACACTCCGGAGGTGCTTGCCTCGTGTTGGCACCCGCCACCACATTTCTAGACGTGTAAGAGGCCCCAACGCAAGATTTGGTGGCATGGCTAGCCCCCGGAGGCCGCCGGGCCACAATCATAGACACGCGAGAGCAATCGGCGTATAGGGAAGTGTTCAAATACTTCTGCATCACCAAAAATTATGAAAAGTTACCATCCGTCCTATATCACATGTGCCCACGCCGTGTAAGAAAATCATGATTTTATCGTGCTCCAAGTGTTCAATGATATTCACGTTGCACCGTTACCGCAGAACGTTTACTATACCGTGTCATCGCCGTCCGTGAGGGGGGGCACACCTCGGAGCCGTGTGCTGCCTCTTTAGACATGCTACCACACATTAAGGCATGTATGAGGGCCCGACGCGATGCTCCGGTAGCATTGCTACCCCCCAAGGGCCCCGTCCCGCCAAACCCTGCAGCGGTTGACTAGGAGATCTAACCCTTTGACTTTAGCCGGACGGGTTTTGACCAATGGACCTCTCCACCCGGTTGTGGTAGGTCAGCCCATAGGAACACTTCGGAAGAAGGTCCGTGCCAAACCCATTGCAAGATTCCCTCTGTGTCGACCCGACGCAGCCGTTACCCCCCTCCAGGTGCCGGCGGCGGTGCCGTCCGTGAAGGGGGTCACACTCCGGAGGTGCGTGCCGGGTGTTGGCACCCGCCACCACACTTCTAGACGTGTAAGAGGCCCCGACGCAAGATTTGGCGGCATGGCTAGCCCCCGGAGGCCGCCGACCATAATCGTAGACACGCAAGAGCAATCCGCGTATAGGGAAGTGTTCAGATACTTCGGCATCACCAAAAATTATGAAAAATTACAATGATACGCAGCTCCGTCCTATATCACATGTGCCCACGCCGTGTAAGAAAATCATGACTTTATCGCGCTTCGAGTGTTCAATGATATTCACGTTGCACCGTTACCGCAGAACGTTTACTATACCGTGTCATCGTCGTCCGTGAGGGGGGCCACACCCCGGAGCTGTGTGATGCCTCTTCAGACATGCCACCACACCTTAAGGCATGTATGAGGGCCCCGCGCGATGCTCCGGTAGCATTGCTACCCCCCAAGGCCCCCGTCCCGCCAAACTCTGCAGCGGTTGGCCAGTGATCTAACTGTTTGACTTTCGCCGGACGGGCTTTGACCAATGGACCTCTCCACCCAGTTGTGGTAGGTTAGCCCATAGGAACACTTCGGAACAAGGTCCGTGCCAAACCCATCGCAAGATTGCCTCCGTGTCGACCCGACGCGGCCGTTTCCCCCCTGCAATTTCCAGCGCCGAAACACTAGCAGTGCAATAAATGTCTCAAATATTCTAGGCGGGTCCGAAAAATGTGTGGGCCTGACATATGTCATTCAATGGCCTTCTTTGAGTGCACAAGAAGTTCCGAGGCCAACGGAGCAACAGGGCCCGCACTACTTTCATAAACCCGACTCGTTCCCTCTCGGTACATAGAGATTACATCGGAGATGTCGTGGTTTACAAGCGGCCTCAGGTGAGGCCTACTCGAAACAGACCCAAACTTTTACCACACCCTATAGGGGCCATGTGATGACACCGTGCCAGCTCCCGAGGGTTTCCGGCATTATATAATTTTCCAAGGATTTAAGCGGTTGGATCAGGCATGGAGCCGATGTAATTTTGCCCCCCGGTGGCTGGGCCTGCCCCTACCTCGCCTGCAAAAGGCCTACACATGTCGCAAAGACATCACATAGGATTTTATATGCCGCTTCTGGGCATGATTTCATGTGCCGCCTTGCAGATCTGCAATTTCCGGCTTCGAAACCCTAATAGTGTAATAAATGTCTCAATTATTCTAGGCGGGTCCGAAAAATACGGCGGCCTGGCACATGTCATTCGATGGCCTTCTTTGAGAGCACGAGAAGTTTCGAGGCCAACTGAGCAATAGGGCCCACACTTGCTTCACAAACCCGACTCGTTCCCTCTCGAACCTAGAGACTACATCGGAGATGGTGTGGTTTACAAGCGGCCACAGGTCAGGTCTACTTGAAACACGGCCAAACTTTTACCGAAATATTGACCGATATTTTAAAGAGTGGAAATAATGAAATAAAGGAAGAGGGGATCATTTATAAAAACAATGAAATAAAAATAGAATAAGAATACAATAAAAAGAAAACTAAAATAAGTATCATAAAAATACAACAAAATGAAACACATAAATTATTAAAACTAAAATTAATAAACTTTTTGTATTGAAATAAAATAAAAATAAAAAATATTTTTTATAAACCGTGTATTTTTTCCTATGGCACTAGGCTTACCCTTCTAGCTTATCAGTGAGCGCGGGACTTAGCGAAAATAAACGCGCGAAGACCTCATTTTGGCCCAAATCGACCCGCCCACTATCTCTTCCCCGCGCCTCCCCTGTCTCAACCCCGCGCCCTCCCCTGTCACCCCCCACACGCCGCCGCCCACCCTCCATCCACCGGCCGCCTCGCCGTTACCCCGCCCGGCGCTGCCCTCTCCTCGGCGCACAGATCCCCCCGCCTCCTCTCCATCCCCGAGCATGGGGAGCCCCGAGCCGGCCCTCCCATCGGCGACGCCGCCCCTCCCCGTTCGCTAGGGTTCAGGCCGTCCGTCCATCTCCGCTGCCCCACCCTCCCTCCGCCGGCGCACAGATCCCCCCGCCCCCTCCCCGAGCATGGGGAGCCCCGAGCTTGCCCTCCCATCGGCGCTGCCGCCTCTCCCCGTTTGATAGGGTTGAGGTCGTCCGACCATCTCGGCTGCCCCACCCTCCCTCCGCCGGCAGGTCCCCTCTCTCTCTCTCTCTCTCTCTCTCTCTCTCTCTCTCTCTCTCTCTCTCTCTCTCTGACATCATCTTTCTCTGTTGACCAGGGCCCGGCTCCTCAGACGGCAAGGTGCTCCAGCGTGAAGGTGCTCCGGCGTGCCCCTGCTGATCTCCTGCTCGTGGAACAACTGCATCAGCAGGAACACATGCTGCATCTGGTTTTGGTTCCCCTCCCTCCCACAATTGCAACTTCAGAACACCTGCATCACACACATACACACAGTGCTCAGGGTTCATAAAAAGGGGGAGGTCACTCAGGTCAGGTCCACGTGAGTAATAAGCACACTGCCTGCTTCTTCTTTGCAAAGATCGAGCGTGTGTCGGTCAAAGAGTAAGATAGTTTCTCACTCTCACTCTCAGTGGGAGCTAAGTAATTTGTTGTTGCTCTTACAAACAGGGGCGAAGCCAGCAATCTGGCAAGATTTGGCGCCCGCCACACCTAATATTTGGTGCAAATAATTACTCCTGTAGTACGTGTTTGCTTTTAGCCGAGTCCTGC
Source organism: Aegilops umbellulata (assembly GCA_032464435.1). Lineage (NCBI taxonomy): Eukaryota > Viridiplantae > Streptophyta > Magnoliopsida > Poales > Poaceae > Aegilops > Aegilops umbellulata. The sequence goes on along the minus strand of CP136060.1, from coordinate 640,522,000 downwards.
GTCCATGCCGGCGTACTGGGCTGACTGCTAGTTTGTCAATGGATAATGAGCCGTGCTTCTGGTGAGATATTTTGAGTGCCAATACATAACTTCAGTTGTATTTTCTGAACATAAAGTCATATATATATATATATATATATATATATATATATATATATATATATATATATATATATATATATATATATATATATATATATATATATATATATATAGCTAGTATTCTAGCGAGCTCTTGCATATAGTCATTTCTATTATCTACTACTGAACACAGCATGCATATTATCATTTTGTTTAGAGTACCTTTTTTCGGCCTACCCTTTTGGTTACTTCAGTTCCATAAACCACAAGTCTGCATAATGAAGTACTAGTAACTAGGGATGATATAACATGAGGTAGATGATGATTACCAAACATGCTGGGTGGCCTACTTGTGCCTTCTTGTGCCCTTATTGCTGAACTTGTGCCTACTTGTGCCCTTATTGGATATTATTGTTTCTATTGCAGAATAGGGAGAGAGGTGAGGGCGAACCGCGGCTCAATACCTTCACGGGATTATGTCTTTCCCGCACGTCAAAGAAACCTGAAGGGGGGTGGGTCAACCTAGGATCTGGCTTGAGGATTGATGCATATAGTGGGAAGTTCAAGGAGCACAGCGAGCCCGATTCTGATCCGTCCTCACAGGACATTGACGTTACGGTTTGTATTTAACTTTTACCAGGGCTCAGGTGGTAAGCACATTGACAGGATCGACGATCGACAACCTGATCTATCTCACTAACAGATGGAAAGTGCGGCTTGCCGCACCCTGCACACACCGTCGACCGAATTCCCACCGTACTGCCTGGGCAGCGCTGTCGCCGTCGTGCGTGGGGAAACCAGCACTGTACCAAGGTCAAGTGCACCGAGCTCATCCATTGTGGTTTAGATCAGCTTTTGCCTTCCCTTGAATGCTCTTGTTCATATTTATGCATGTTTCCTGATTCCCCTTTTCTCATCTGTGATGTGATGCTCATACGAAAAGGAATAGTAAGAAGAAATCTATGAAAGATGGTAAATTGGCAATAGAAGAACATGTAGGTGTAGAAGCTAGTTGATGCTGGGGTGCAACTTGCTGGCAGGGCAGTTAAATTAGATATCTTATTTTTCATTGTATCTTGCTTATTACCTTTACAAATTAGTGTTCAAGATAATCTTCTGTTGTTGCATTCCAGCAAGTTAGCTTACAGCCGAAGATAGTTTATCCAATCCAAATGGTGTAGGTCGAACAAAACTTATGGCTGGGGTAAAAATATTTGTGGTGATCAGCATCTTCCTCTTGCTTCGCTGTTAAGATGTCGACGCGGCGCTACGCACCGGATGATTTATACTACTACCATGTTTTTTATGTTGGGTCTGAGAAACTAGAGAATTCATGCCTCTTTGCCATGCCAAGAGTATTCTAGGGATTTCTTATGAATGTACTGTATGTAATATGGGATGGCTATTTTGATTAAGAGATCAATTTTATGCAGGTTTATCTACACTCTTCTCAGCCTGGGAATCATCATGTGCTTGCTGACCTGCTCGGGCCAACATCGCCGCTGAAACTGCAAACAGCCCCTGCCTGTCTTGTGTATCCTTGGAAGCGTCTGATACTAGGAGTTGCGTTAGCCTATTTAAGTGTGCTTACATGGCAGCTGCTACTGGTTTAACAAAATTCCTCAAAGCCTTTTGTGTTGTCACATAAAGACCAAACCTTGCGTGCTTTTTTCCAGATATATTCATTTCAAAAATATAAATGATATTTCAAAAAGAGGGTCATGTCTCTAGCAGTTAAGTTTTGAACTAGAACTGTTGACTCCTAATAATAGTTTGCTGAAACCTTAAGTCCCAGTTATGTTCTTGGAGCTCTGTGACCTTAGATGTACTGTGTCTTGGTGATATGGACTATTTTGCCTTAACCTGCCATGTATGTAGCACGTGATCTTTGTATTCTTGCTTGTGATACTGGAAGCTGCAATCGCTGCCGATGTATTTCTGAATAGGTACTGGGAGGAGGTAAGGAGCACTTCAGCTGCTATATACTTGATATTTCTGTGTGTATTTTAGAACCAAAACAAGGTCTCTTTTGTCGCCAATTTTTTTTGCTGGAATGGAAGTCGTCTTAAGAACAAAATGAAATTATGACTGGTCGAACCTGAGAAAGTTTACTTCTAAAATATATCCATATGTCGTCTTAAGAACAAAATGAAATTATGTCTGCTCGAACCTGAGAAAGTTTCCTTCTAAAAATATGCCCATATGTAGTTTGCATAGTATGGCCTTTTCTTTTCACGTAGTATGAGAAATACATGCAGTGCTCTACTTAAGATATTCTCTTCAAAATGACATCTCTAAAATTACTTGATCGCAGATCATTATTGAGACATGTTTGTTGCATATTTTTCCTTTTTATTTTTCACCCTTGCATCGAGTGGCTTATTTATCAGGTCTATTTTATTTTATTTTCTCTGTTCCAATATGAATATTCATTTTAAACAGGGCCGGCCCTGAGCCATGGCGATGAGTGCGACGGCCTAGGGCCCAGCCTCAGCAGGGGCCCATGTATCTCTAGAAAGACTACAGTACACAAGAGAAGCAGGCCTGGCCCATAAAGAAGGAAAGAAGTCACGCACGAACAGCAAATCTTTATCCTCAACTCAAAAAAAAAAAGCAAATCTTTATCCTTCGCTGGCTCCTTGAATCACGCCCTCGTTCATCTCCCGTTCTCCATCTTCTTTCCCAATTAATTGCCCCAAGTTCCTAAGAGGCCGGGCCCCAACTCCCAAAGCTAATCAATGAATTTCTTTGGTTCCTCGCGTCCTATAAACAGCCCCAAGAAACCCGACGGACGGAGGCCAGCCGGCGACACACTCTGGTCCTGGGCCCCTGGGAAGAATGCGAGAGCAGCTTGGCCGTCCATCGTCAGTTAGATGTGGTCAGCGTGTGAGGGCAAGCGATGCAGACGTGAAGTCCAGGCACTGTTGAAGCGAAGCAACAAAGCCATTGCTGATTCAGGTAATTTTTAGATCATAATTCCTTGATCTTTGTCTACTTATTTCTATTATGATCAGTTGACATAATAATCAAAATTCATGAGATGAACCATTGCTGATGTTTAACCTACTCAGTTCCTCTTTTTTGTACAAATTGCAGTCATGTAAATTCTGCAGGTTGTGTCGTTGCATGAATTTTGATTATTGGATAGATGGAGCATGTAATTTCTTCTAATTTACTCCAAAACAAAGATTCAAGAATCAGGTGCTCTCTCCTTTTTTTTGTAAGAATGTTTCAAAAATGCAATTATCATCTGGTTGTGAGAAAAGTAAAAGTAGCTAACATGTAAATCAATTAATTGAATCTGAAAACGGTGCTACGTCCTTTACTGAAAGAAAAATTGAGTCTATTATAAGGGCCCATTATATGAAGCTCGCACAAGGGCCTCTAAGATGCTAGGGCCGGCCCTGATTTTAAAGGTTCGCTTCCTGGTGTTCTAATTTGGGATTTCTTGCCCTACTTTTGGACTTATAGGTTTGCATCGTGGATGCCGTTGACGGTGGGCATACATGCTACAGTGGAGCTCATTGCATCTTTGAGCTTCATGCTTTGTGTGAACTTGGAACTCGTGCTTTTGTTTGTGAACCTTGTTGGATATGTACGCATGTGTGGACTTGGAACTTATGGTCCTTTTGTTTGCGAACTATTGTTGCATATGTACGCATGTGTGGACTTTCGTTGGATATATATTGCTTGCTGGATCTATATATTGCTGGATATATATTGTTGGTCATTTTGCTTGCTGGATCAATATATTGCTGGATATATATTGTTGGTCATTTTGCTTACTGGATCAATATATTTCTGGATATATATTGTTGGTCATTTTGCTTGCTGGATCGATCAATATATTGCTGGATATATAAGCCATCTTGCTGCTGCTCGCTGAAGCATGCAGGAAAAAAAATGCTATTTGGCATATAAACCGAGTGTCCTAGGGACATGGCACCCGGCTTATAGGCATATTATGCCACGGGGAGCTGTATAAGCCGAGCGTTCCAGATGCAGGCACCCGGCTTATAGGATATGTTTAACAGCGGATGTCCTATAAGCCGTGTACAAAGGCATCCGGCTTATATTTAAACCGTGCAGCTCGTGCAGACACTAGGTTTATATTTAAACCGTGCGGCTCGCTTAGGCACTCGGTTTATATATAAACCGTGTAGCGCTCGTGGGCACTTGGTTTATATATAAACCGTGTGGCTCATGCAGGCACTCGGTTTATATTTAAATCGTGCGGCTCAGTTAGGCACTCGGTTTATATTTAAACCGTGTAGCGCTCGAGGGCACTCGGTTTATACTGACGGTGACACGTGGCCGTTATCTCCCGGCTGCCGTCATGTTAGTTTAGTAAGCCGAGAGCCTCGTATAAACACACGGCTTATACGTAAACCGAGTGTTTTTCCACTGGCACTCGTCTTATAGCCTATAAGCCGATCAAGTGTAAACCGTGTCATATAAGCCGGGAGTTTGACTTTGGCTTATATATAAACCGAGTTTATATCGACATAAGCCGAGTTCTTTGGGTACACGGTTTTAAAGTTTTTTCCTGTAGTGCAAAGAGTGAAAAACGCTAAAACTCAACCAAAACAAATGGCGGGGCCAATGCTCACGTGTCCACACTTTTGCCTCACGCCGCAGATGCTATAGTGGGTCACCGGTGTTGTAACGGAGGTCAGCGGGCGTTGGAAGTTTTTTCTCAAGGAAGACGTCAGGGAAAGGAAGAAAGGAAATCGTGCGGTTTGAGGTTGTTTGATCGTACGCTGCGGATATGACCGGCCCAAAGTTGGGCCGGTTATATTGGCTGGGTTTGAGATGGTCCGGAGAGTCCAGACAAATGAGGACGGTTGCGAAAGATCCGTTGGACCGCTGTTTTTTCTCTTTTTCCGGACTTGGGGAGGTTTGGGGAGTCCCTTGGAGACGGTGAGGGGGATCGATGTGTAGAGGAAATCATTGCGTGTTTGAGAGGAAGAGAAAAAACCCTAGCCGCCATCTTGCTCATCCAAATCTGCTTGGTTGGTGGAGATGCGCACCATGGCTGCGAAGCTGAAGCACAAGATCCCCGTCGCTTTCCAGCGGGTGTTGGCTTCTTCTCTGCCTCCGGTTCGTTCCCCATCTCTCTTACCGCAATCTTTGATCGATCCAATCGATCGATTCACCGTGCTGCTGCACTGCCCGATTAGTACCGCAGTAGCGGATCTACACTTCTCCACGAATTTGTTTTCATGATATGGTTTTTAGTTAAACTTTTGATATATATTCAGCTAAATACCAGAACGTCACCGATCGACACCAGTCGTAGAACAGGCTCTGGTACATTTGTCGCCCAGGTTCTCTCTGTTACTCTTGTTACGGAGAGCCTGTTTAGATGTTGCTCTTGTTACGAGCAATAGAGATTTTTGGATGAAATTAGCAGTATAGTTTCTCCTTGATTGTTCTTGTAAGGACTCGAGGTTGATATATACAACGATGGAGATTGGGGTACATAATCCCTACTTATGTTGGTTAATTTTTTTAAAAAACCGTCAAATTTTCAACTGATGAAAACCTAAACTTCACAAATAAATACTCCTTTCAGTCCCTCTGTAAAGAAATATTTTTAGATCACTAATCTAAAACGTCTCATAGTTCTTACTAATCTAGCTACAACGTCTTATATTTCTTACTAATCTAAAACGTCTAATATTCCTCTACAGAGCGAGTACCACTCATCCAAAACACATGATCTCGTAGTACTTGTTTCCAGAATCACCATCTGTTGTCCAGGATCAATCTTTTACTATACAACAGACAGATTGGCTGCTTGATTGTCGTCTTCACATTATAGGTTCTTAGACAAACCTAGAAACATAGTTTCAGTTACTAGGTTGCTGCTTAATTCTCTCTACCAAACCTTCAGCATACAGTAGTTACCATCCCGGCTCTAACTACGCGTACTCAATTGCTTGTAGGGAACCTCCTACAGCCATCCTCCTACCGCCATCGACAGCCTTGATCCAGAATTACGGTAAGACACTAAACAATATCGATCGATTCATTCATTACACTATTGGTCCTTAACGCTCTCTCCTTTTCCCCCTTTGGAAGCCGGCGGGTGCTCAACGATGTTGCGAAGATAATCAGGACGAACCGCAGGAACGACCGCTTGGTCGCTGTTGCTGGGTTATGTTTTGGAGGGATTGTCATGTCATATTTGGCTCATGGACTCACCAGTTGAGGTGATGACTGGCTCACCAAGTGAAATGATGAATGGAAATCTATCCCGCACCGTATGTTTAACTATCTATTCTGAACTGCATCTTTAACTAGCCACTTATATGATTCCTGGCTTGTCTTTTATGAGAGCACTCTATAATCTATATATGACGAGGGTTCTATTTTCTGTGGAATATACTTGTGATGAGATGAGAGATCTAAGTTATGTGATTGCTTGTGAGATGTTAGAGAACTCGTATGTTTGTATGGCATCTATATGTAAGTGTGTGAATAATCAATCTGTTGTGGCATCTTTGGTGTTGCGCAATATTCTAATTTCTTCGTGTGTTGTGTTGATTTTTGTTGTTGTTGAACTGGCCTGGAACTTTTTGTCATGGGCTTTACTCACATTACGTTTTATATTATGCGTATTTTCATTGAAGTTCAGCAAAGGCACTGGGCAATGCTTGTTTGTATTGTTTGCATGACTATTTTGTGAACCGATCTGAAGCCTGTTCTTATGTGGCCACCTGAAATATGATCACCACCGCTTGTGCCTGAATGTCTGAAATTGTTGTATTGGCGTTGTGCATAGTATGCAGTGTGCTCGGCCGCTGTAGTAGTTTGTGATGGCTCAAATCTGGACCGCGTAGTTTTATGGAGATTCATGCTCCTATGGCAATATACTGTGTCAGATCTTGATTTCAAAATTCCACAACCCATTTTTTTTACGTTTAGCAGATACCATTCTTCAAGGAGAGACGCCTCTGACTGAAAAAAAGAAGAGAGAGAGACCTCCGAAAAAATCTCTACTCAACTGCCTCCGTTGCTTCAAGCTGCTCCCTAACCCCCAAGCTTTGGTCAACTGTCACTGTCTTGGCACTAGTCATAGTTGTCCTCGGTTTATTCTATATGAAGTAATGAGTAGTTCGCCGGCTATTTAGTTATAGCTAGTGTATCCCAGCTGCTTAATTTAGTCGTGTTGTTCCATCTCAACTCTGAACCAACATGTTGATCAACCATTTCTCTATTTCGGTGCTACAAGCAGTATATATGAGCAAAATAAGTATTGTCTATTTGGACCAACTGCCTTTCTGAAAATTCAGTTATTGTCTTGCTGTTCAATCGTTTCACTCAAATATCCGTCACCCTCTCCTGCATCCTGGTCATTCACATCCTCAACTTCTGACCAGCAAATCACTTCTCCCTTGCTCACCAAACGCGTGCACCTCATTCTTGCCAACTTCTCTAAATTCCTGGCACTCTGCGGCAGCAACGAGTCCGACTCAGGTAGCTGTGACGGTTGCTGTGGGTGCTAAATCTGATGAAGCCATGATCAAGAGAGCGAAGACAATAATATCTCACAGCCGTCCACTTTCAGAGGCTCCGTGAAGCACGCATGTTCAGTGTTGCAGATCCATGGGAGGCTGCAGTGATAACACACTCAAGGGAAACACACGCTTTGCCTCGCCGTTCTCTCTTGGCGTTGTTTTGCACGAACAAAACCAAAACAGTGAAGAAAAAGATAAAAGAAGAAAACTGATGAAGAAAGAAAAACAAAAGAAAACCATAAGAAAAAAAGGAAACAAGAAAACCCGGAAACAGCGAAAACAAGACAGAGAAAACAACATAGGAAAAACCATGCCTTAACAGTGAAAAACCGAACCAAAAACTAGTAGAGAGAAAAAAAAACGAGCACACTGCTACAGAGTGATGGGCCGGCCCAGTCGTGCCAAGCGAGGGGAGCTACCATCCTTGTCCTTTCGGTTTCTTAGAAAAATCTTTACTCATCAACCACTCAAAGTCTTTTGGCATTCTAAAAAAGAGAGACTTTTGGCCTCCCAAGATATGGGGATGCGAATGTTGTCCAAGACTCCCCTCGCCTAGTAGCATTGTTCATAGTTCCATGATGAGGTAGGAACTTCAAAATGAAGGCAAACTGTAGAAATGTAAAAAGTGTGGGGACTATTGATAGTTAGCTTACATATGTTAAGTGTACCAAGGAACTTCAAAATTTTGAGAAGTTCTGGATCAACCGAGTTACATTTGACTTAGACTGCCTTAAGGTGTTTCGATATTGCAGCTGAGCTCTGCACTGCATTGTAACCTCCTTTTATTTCCACTTTATGATAAGGTCCCTGCAGGCAAAAGGATTGAATTGAAACCGATCAGATAATAGATAGTGTAGTTTTACAGTGCAAGCTAAAGAATTCCCATTTTGACAAAGTATGTATACCTTGGAAAAGAAATGAAGAGTGAGAATCTCCAGAAATGGTGAGTGTTCAAGAATACAAGCTAGTGCGTGGAAGTCGTCGGGCACGCACCAGCATTCATTGAGTAACAAAGTCTTTAACTTACTAAATGTAGGGCACCATATCAAATCCCTTCTGAAAATAAACTGCAGAAATTGCAAACCAGAGAGAACAAATTAATCGTCACTGCGAACATGATGATTTTTTTTCTCTCTCGAGATTACACAATGATTGTTTTAAGCGTGGGGAATAATGTAAAAGCTCTAGCTGGTTGCATTGTCTATGACTGTCTAAGCATAGTTTTAGATGGTTATAGATATTGCAACAGATACATAATAGGACTGCAAAAGTAAACGGGGGTTAAAGCATATATATATACCGTGTCGTGTTCATCTATCAATGTCAAATTCTCAGCCTCTGATAAACCTTTGAGAAGCACCGAGTCATGAGAATTAACAGCCTGTAGATGGTAACAACCTTGACAGTCCTCATTGAGGCAATCCCAAGAGTCGGAATAAAAGCACCTGTCCACGGATTCTTTGATAAATCTGATGAATGCAGCCTTCAACGACGGCACGCTGTCAAGCACAGGAGTCCTGTCCCAGTTGTCCTCTAGTCGTAGAGAAACGAGACTTGGAGCGTAAATACGAGTACGGGCATGCTGATTGAAACTGCTATCAATGATGGCCAGGCGTTTTAGAGACTCTGAAGAGATCTTCCTGACATGGACGAAACAGCCATTGATGATTACCAGATCTTCCAGCGCCGGACAGCCCGCAAAATCGAGAAAGCTGTCGTTTAACCCTGTGTCAATAAGCTCTAGCCTCGTCAAATGCTGAGAGGCAAGAGGCAGGCTGTCTATGTAAAAGTAAACACCGTAGCCGTTCCGAGAGATATCGAGCCGGAGCAGCCGAACTTGGGAGAGTATAATGTGCCGGATCCAGAGGCTCACACGGGGCACGTCGTCGTCGGAGATCACAGCGAACCTGAGCTCACATGTGTCGATCGGCGCTCCACGGCGGAGGAGCAGAAGGTAGTTCACAGACTCGCGGATCTCCTGGACGGGCGTGAGTCATGTAGTAAGGCATGGCAATATGCATGCACCGTTCCTACTCCTTGCTTCGCACAAGCGAAGGTAGGCCACAGGCCACAGCCCACAGGCCCAGCCCATTTAGCCTTGGGCCGTACATCAAGTTAGGGAAGTTTCGTAAAATTACGTAGGCTGTTACGTAGGTGTAGCATTTTTGCGTATGGAGTGCTGTAATTCCTAGCGCATTCAAAGACTGCTGCATCCAGTGGCGGAGCCACTACCCGGCGACCCGGGGCAGTTGCCTGGGCTCACCGGCAAGCTGACGTCTAATTGAAGCTATTAGTCAGGTACTAATTAGCTGGGTTACCGTGATCTGCCTGGGCAAATAGTCCGTAGGCCTTGCTTTTTTTCTAAGCCCATCTAGTAAAGTTCCTAATCCTAGGCCCAAAAGGCTGCATGTCGCAAGGCCTCAGTAGCTGGCAGCGCAACAAGTTGCTAGGCAAACCACGTCTCCTCGTTTCCTGGTCGTCGACTCCACCTCGATCTATTGCGACGGCTCGAGCCGCCCCGCAGGCAGTTTTGCAGAGGCAATCGTCGGGAACTGGCGTAGCGCCTCCCAGCAAAGGCGGCAAGCCGGCAGTCAACGGTGCCTCCTACCAACCATTCCTGACCAGAGATTGATGCTTCGATTTTCCAGGTAGCGCTCGTGGGCACTTGGTTTATATATAAACCGTGTGGCTCATGCAGGCACTCGGTTTATATATAAACCGTGTAGCGTTCGTGGGCATTTGGTTTATATATAAACCGTGTGGCTCATGCAGGCACTCGGTTTATATTTAAAACGTGCGGCTCAGTTAGGCACTCGGTTTATATTTAAACCGTGTAGCGCTCGAGGGCACTCGGTTTATACTGACGGTGACACGTGGCCGTTATCTCCCGGCTGCCGTCATGTTAGTTTAGTAAGCCGAGAGCCTCGTATAAACACACGGCTTATACGTAAACCGAGTGTTTTTCCACTGGCACTCGTCTTATAGCGTATAAGCCGATCAAGTGTAAACCGTGTCATATAAGCCGGGAGTTTGACTCGGCTTATATATAAACCGAGTTTATATCGACATAAGCCGAGTTCTTTGGGTACACGGTTTTAAAGTTTTTTCCTGTAGTGCAAAGAGTGAAAAACGCTAAAACTCAACCAAAACAAATGGCGGGGCCAATGCTCACGTGTCCACACTTTTGCCTCACGCCGCAGATGCTATAGTGGGTCACCGGTGTTGTAACGGAGGTCAGCGGGCGTTGGAAGTTTTTTCTCAAGGAAGACGTCAGGGAAAGGAAGAAAGGAAATCGTGCGGTTTGAGGTTGTTTGATCGTACGCTGCGGATATGACCGGCCCAAAGTTGGGCCGGTTATATTGGCTGGGTTTGAGATGGTCCGGAGAGTCCAGACAAATGAGGACGGTTGCGAAAGATCCGTTGGACCGCTGTTTTTTTCTCTTTTTCCGGACTTGGGGAGGTTTGGGGAGTCCCTTGGAGACGGTGAGGGGGATCGATGTGTAGAGGAAATCATTGCGTGTTTGAGAGGAAGAGAAAAAACCCTAGCCGCCATCTTGCTCATCCAAATCTGCTTGGTTGGTGGAGATGCGCACCATGGCTGCGAAGCTGAAGCACAAGATCCCCGTCGCTTTCCAGCGGGTGTTGGCTTCTTCTCTGCCTCCGGTTCGTTCCCCATCTCTCTTACCGCAATCTTTGATCGATCCAATCGATCGATTCACCGTGCTGCTGCGCTGCCCGATTAGTACCGCAGTAGCGGATCTACACTTCTCCACGAATTTGTTTTCATGATATGGTTTTTAGTTAAACATTTGATATATATTCAGCTAAATACCAGAACGTCACCGATCGACACCAGTCGTCGAACAGGCTCTGGTACATTTGTCACCCAGGTTCTCTCTGTTACTCTTGTTACGGACAACCTGTTTAGATGTTGCTCTTGTTACGAGCAATAGAGATTTTTGGATGAAATTAGCAGTATAGTTTCTCCTTGATTGTTCTTGTAAGGACTCGAGGTTGATATATACAACGATGGAGATTGGGGTACATAATCCCTACTTATGTTGGTTAATTTTTTTTAAAAATAACCGTCAAATTTTCAACTGATGAAAACCTAAACTTCACAAATAAATACTCCTTTCAGTCCCTCTGTAAAGAAATATTTTTAGATCACTAATCTAAAACGTCTCATAGTTCTTACTAATCTAGCTACAACGTCTTATATTTCTTACTAATCTAAAACGTCTAATATTCCTCTACAGAGCGAGTACCACTCATCCGAAAACATGATCGCGTAGTACTTGTTTCCGGAATCACCATCTGTTGTCCAGGATCCATCTTTTACTATACAACAGACAGATTGGCTGCTTGATTGTCCTATTCACATTATAGGTTCTTAGAGAAACCTAGCAACATAGTTTGAGTTACTAGGTTGCTGCTTAAGTCTCTCTACCAAACCTTCAGCATACAGTAGTTACCATCCCGGCTCTAACTACGCTTACTCAATTTCTTGTAGGGAACCTCCTACCGCCATCCTCCTACCGCCATCGACAGCCTTGATCCAGAATTACGGTAAGACACTAAACAATATCGATCGATTCATTCATTACACTATTGGTCCTTAACGCTCTCTCCTTTTCCACTTTGGAAGCCGGCGGGTGCTCAACGATGTTGCGAAGATAATCAGGAAGAACCGCAGGAACGACCGCTTGGTTGCTGTTGCTGGGTTATGTTTTGGAGGGATTGTTATGTCATATTTGGCTCATCGACTCACCAGTAGAGGTGATGACTGGCTCACCAAGTGAAATGGTGAATGGAAATCAATCCCGCACTGTATGTTTAACTATCTACCCTGAACTGTATCTTTAACTAGCCACTTATATGATTCCTGGCTTGTCTTTTATGAGAGCACTCTATAATCTATGTATGACGAGGGTTCTATTTTCTGTGGAATATACTTGTGATGAGATGAGAGATCTAAGTTATGTGATGGCTTGTGAGATGTTAGAGAACTCGTATGTTTGTATGGGATCTATATGTAAGCGTGTGAATAATCAATCTGTTGTGGCATCTTTGGTGTTGCGCAATTCTAATTTGTTCGTGTGTCGTGTTGAATTTTGTTGTTGTTGAACTGGCCTGGAACTTTTTGTCATGGGCTTTACTCACATTACGTTTTATATTATGGGTATTTTCATTGAAGTTCAGAGAAGGCACCGGGCAATGCTTGTTTGAATGGTTTTAATGACTATTTTGTGAACCGATCTGAAGCCTGTTCTTATGGCCACCTGAAATATGACTAGTGGTTGGGACGCGCCCTGGGCGCGTCTCTTGAGGCGGTCCGGGGCGCACTTATCTTGCTTATAATCCTTAATGACACTTATGTACAGTTATCTAAATATAGACGAATATGCTATCTTTGCTTTAGATACAAACACTTGTTCTGAACTAATGCAACTGAATCAGCTATGAAACTATACGAGTAACCTGTAAAATAGAAAACGACTTCAAGTATTTCAGACCAACTTTCTTATATAGCATAGAAACTTCATTGGGAAACATTTTAACCAATTATATTTAGGGTCAGTAGGCATCCATACATTACAAAAGAAACATTTATGTAGGTGAGGTCATCTTGACCTTCCATGTAAGACAAAAGCATATAACGTCAGATGACAAGAATAAGAAACAAATGGAAAGGAAAGACAATCTGCATTGAGTCTCCATCATGAATCTAATTGTCACCCAAAGATTGCTCTTTCTTTATTTTAGATCAGTTTGTAGTACATCCCACTCCCCACAACATACTTTGTTTCCATATTGGAGAAAATGTTGGAGCTTGTGAACAAAAAATAAGCATTCAGTTCATTCAGTGGGAACACAAGTACCTTCTAGTAAGAAAATATGCTACTCAATAACCATATTTCTGTACAAATTGTATTAGAAGTACAACTATAACTAGAATATATCGGTGATAATGGAATACTACCTATAGTATGCTTACCACGAAAGCAGACAAAAATACTTTGAGGAAAAATGCAAGTGCTAGAAATGTTAAACTGAAATTTGGAATGGGAGGAGAGATAAACAAACTAACTCTACTAATCTGTAGTGTCACAGTTAAAATTTTAGTCAGCTGTCTGAATCAGTACATTACACGATCAATTTCTAATACTACCATACCTTTTTTCTGAATGGCTCCTGTGATTTTTGGGAGCGCAATCAATGAGATTAGCTTAACAAGCATCATGGTTCAACTTATGCAACTACCAACATCTGTTTTGTTGAAACAAAAGAAACTTAGCTTAACTACATTATCTCACAATTTCATTAGGGACTACAGCAGTAGCAAAAGCATCATGGTTTAGGCTTCACAACTACCAAAATGTGATATCATGCGGAAAAAAGGACAATAAATTGTTCGGCTTAGCATCATGTTTCAACTTACACAACTACCAAAATATCAGGCTAAACCATTGCCTTATAGTGTCAGGAAAAAGGATTACAAGAAAGTTCACTCATTAATGTGATTAAGGTCAGAGAAGTTAATCGTCGTCCGTGTTGGCTTCATCTGGGGCGCTGTTTTGCTCCTGCGGCACTGGCACTTTATCCAGTTCCTCTATATGGAGTTGTCAAGCTGTACATACGGCAGCTGCACATATGCATACTTTAAACACACTGGACCTGTGGTCATCTATATAGTGAGTTCATCTTGCACCCATGGCATCCCTGCCTAGTTCTACATTGTACTCCAGTCCGCAATGACATTTAATAGGATCAGAAACTCCCTGCAAAGAAAGATGTTCAGCTTCTTAATACACTACATGGAATCACTGAAAGTAACGTACATGTATTTCTCCATGAGAATTAAAAAAGGAAGTCAATTAGCTTTAATCATGGAGCAACCAAACTGAAGAGTATCAGCAAAACACCTTCATTTTAATGATTCGCTCGTCAAGAGACTGGAAGTACTCAACTGCTCCAGCTCCATCACCTAGTAGAGCTTTGTATTCTGACCCTCCAAGGACTTCGTATCCATCTCCTGTAATGCCGCCTGCAGGCACCAGAATGAAATAACACACATTGAGAATGACTTGATAAGGAAATGATCTTTACAGTTAAGAAACACACTAAACTTACAGGGAAGCTAGCAGTTGTGTTGCTCTCCTGCTAAAGGGTCTGCTTACACTGCAAAGTTAACAATTTTTTAGTTTGACTAAAACAACAATTGCAACTGCCTGGCGGATATAGGGCCATAAGAGTCTCCAGAATTAGAATAGTTAGCTGATTTCTAAAAGGAGACGTGATCCTTTTGCTTTGATATCCAGTTGTTTCTTTCCAACGTCAGATTCCTGTTTATTAGTTAGTGAGCGACACATGACATGTTGGATGTTCCTTTGCTATAGGAGGAGGAAGGGAAGTGTGGAATACCTTGTCTATGCTCCCTCCTAAGTTGAGAATTTCACATCTCTTCCCTTCAATAACACAACAGATCAATATTTAGATGAAGCTATTAACTACAGTTTTGAACATGGCTAAATTATTTTCGACACTGAAAGCATATGCAAACTGAGATAGTCTGCAGCTCCTCAATCAATCAACTTTGTTTTTGAAATAAAATGAGTGCCATATATTGTCCCACAAGTACAGGTAAGATAGCAGACCAAAATATCAAGTAGTTAGTTTCCGATGATGCTGGGATAAAATATCAAGCAAAGAACAGAAGCACCATCCTTTTAGCTTCAAATACAGCTTTAGAAGAAACTGGAGTGACTATCTCAAATGATTCTGAGGAGACCCGGCCCTCCAACCTTCAAATGAGATCACTGTCAATGGGTGTGAAAGACCAGATAATAAACTAACGATCTCACCTTGCATCATGCATTCTAGAACAGAGTAGTCTCCAAGATGTGACTTCAATAGTTATTTTTTATACCAATGCATTAGTCCAAAGAACAAATAAATTACAGAATTATGAGAGAGATGCACTGCAAATTATCAATGAATGAAACATTCATCTATAGGAAAAGAACAGGGGACCTCTGTTAGTGTTGAAGAACAACTGGACATTCTCGTTCCACATACCGGCGGCCATGGGGCTGCTGCCGCGGAGGCCGAGCTCATCGGCAAGGATGACATGGTAGAGGCTGGGACATGAAGGAGACGAGAGGCAAGCAAGAGCATATGGAGAGGAACGGGAAAATGTAGAGGCTGGGACATGAAGGAGATGACAGGCAGGCAAGAGCGGATGGAGAGGAAGGGGAAAATGTAGAGGCTGGGACATGAAGGAGACGACAGGCAGGCAAGAGCGGATGGAGAGGAAGGGGAAAATGTAGAGGCTGGGACATGAAGGAGACGACGGGCAGGCAAGAGCAGATGGAGAGAAAGGGCGAAATGCAATGAACGTACAAGCATCAATCGCATGAGAGTTCAATAAGCTCGGAACAGTTGAAGCTCAAGTCCGCAACGTAACTCGACCACGGTGGTAAGGGGATAGAGGTAAACTAATGCTAGAATTCCTAAATCAGTATCTGTTCCGACAAGTTAGGTTTCTTTCAGCGAATCAACTTGAGTGAGTTCAGGTGTGTGCCACATAAAGAACCTTCAGTTCAGGTTAAGGAATAGGAACAATCAGTTAATTCGGTAATTCATGCAGCTATAAGGATGAAAATTGGAAAGCTAAATTGTTGTTACGATTTACCCTAATCACAACGAGTACACGTACAAATAGTCAATCAATTTAACTTTACTTCAGTTAACTGAAAGTCTGAAACCTCTCTGGTGTGTTTCAGTCAAGGTTTTGGTTACCGAATGAGGCAATTTTACCGAAGGGGACGGATAAATGTGGTTACCACGGTTACCGGGAAATACCGAGAAATACCGAGAATATTTCGAGCGAATTTTATAGTTAAATTTTGAATTCAAATAAGTGAATGAACAAATATTCGAACCAGAGACCTCTCAAAATAGGAACCAGGTTGATACCAACATGCCAGAACCAATTCTCATGGGATTAATTAGATCATACGTACTTTACTGTAAATTGAGTGTCTAAATTCAAAAAATTCAAAAAACTGGTATTTTTTGCTCGGTATGGCGATTTACCGAGGGGTACGGAAATACGTGGTAACCATGGGAAATCTTGAAATTTCGACCGGTAACCAAAACCTTGGTTTCAGTTAACTGAAAAACAACTCAAGTTCAGGTTTTGTAACATGGCACAGATCCTAGAGATAGATGCTTCCCAAGCCGGAAGGCAAAATCTGATTCTGCATTGCACGCAAGAACCGATCCAATTGATGTCAACGCTAACGCCAATGATTTGCGGCAGCCATCGACCCGATCCAATCAATATGAACAGGCGCGAGCAGCAACCATGATGAATGAATCCAACACAGAACAATGGAGGGAGGGAGGGTGGGAGCGAGGGGAGCGAGGGGAAGGAAGGAAATAGACCTTGGCGCGGGAGGTGCCTAGGGGCACACTGGCGCTGGAGTCGACGGCGGCGACGAGCGCGGCGTCGTTGCAGACTGACTGGCATCCGATGCAGCGCCTCCGACCACTAAATCGTCCCGTCACCACCAGGCCTGGCCATCGCCCCCACTCCCGATCCTCTGCTAGATGGGCATAATGCCATATCAGAAGTGGATGGGAAATAAGGATTGAGAAACTGGTTGGTTACTCACCGGTGTCGCCCCTGGGCTCCTGATCCTTCGAAGAAATCAGCTGGCCACCCATCCTGCTCGCCCCCTTTACTCCCATCCCGCTGCAGCCACAAGTACACCCGGAGGAAGAGGCGGAGGAGAGAAACAAGGAGACGAGCGGAGGTTGCCTGTGAACCTGGGAGGTGAGGGTTTGCTTCGTGGGGAAGAGAAAGCAGTGGAGGCATTATCTGGCCGCCGCCCAATCGACCATCTTCTTTTTCTCGATCTGTTTTTTCTCCTCGCCAACCCCTAACACCCGACCAACCTGATGACATGGCACGCGCGAGCGAGCGCCTTTGATGCACACATTAATGTTTTGGATGGCCACCACTTGTGCCTGAATGTCTGAAATTGTTGTATTGGCGTTGTGCATAGTATGCGGTGTGCTCGGCCGCTGTAGTAGTTTGTGATGGCTCAAATCTGGACCGCATAGTTTTATGGAGATTTGTGCTCCTATGGCAATATACTGTGTCAGATCTTGATCAAGGTTTTGGTTACCGAATGAGGCAATTTTACCGAAGGGGACGGATAAATGTGGTTACCACGGTTACCGGGAAATACCGAGAAATACCGAGAATATTTCGAGCAAATTTTATAGTTAAATTTTGAATTCAAATAAGTGAATGAACAAATATTCAAACCAGAGACCTCTCAAAATAGGAACCAGGTTGATACCAACATGCCAGAACCAACTCTCATGGGATTAATTAGATCATACGTACTTTGCTGTAAATTGAGTGTCTAAATTCAAAAAATTCAAAAAACTGATATTTTTTGCTTGGTATGGCGATTTACCGAGGGGTACGGAAATACGTGGTAACCATGGGAAATCTTGAAATTTCGACCGGTAACCAAAACCTTGATCTTGATTTCAAAATTCCACAACCCATTTTTTTACGTTTAGCAGATACCATTCTTCAAGGAGAGACGCCTCTGACTGAAAAAAAGAAGAGAGAGAGACCTCTGAAAAAAATCTCTACTCAACTGCCTCCGTTGCTTCAAGCTGCTCCTAACCCCCAAGCTTTGGTCAACTGTCATTGTCTTGGCACTAGTCATAGTTGTCCTCGGTTTATTCTATATGAAGTGATGAGTAGTTCGCCGGCTATTTAGTTATAGCTAGTGTATCCCAGCTGCTTAATTTAGTCGTGTTGTTCCATCTGACTCTGAACCAACATGTTGATCAACCATTTCTCTATTTCGGTGCTACAAGCAGTATATATGAGCAAAATACGTATTGTCTATTTGGACCAACTGCCTTTCCTAAAATTCAGTTATTGTCTTGCTGTTCAATCGTTTCACTCAAATATCCGTCACCCTCTCCTGCATCCTGGTCATTCACATCCTCAACTTCTGACCAGCAAATCACTTCTCCTTGTGAAAACTATGAAGGGATTAGGGTTTAGCTCCATGCATCCAATGGGTGCCGGCCCTCTGTATTTATAGCATAGATATGAGGTTGTTGCGTCCACAATCTGGAGCTAACAACCAGGTTACAACAAACAGAATCCTACCTCTTTACAACTTGATGCGCAAGACTAGCTAACTACCTGGACTCTATTTATCCTTATCTGCACAACGCTAATCTCAACACTCCCCCTCGATCTCATCGTCCAAGATTGAGATCGTTACAAAGTCGTCGGAGTTGTTGTGCAGTGATAGGTTTTGTTAGTCCATCAGCCAGCTGGTCATTGGTGGATACAAACCTGATTTGCAATGCCTTCTCAGCCACCCTTTCTCGAACAAAATGAAAGTCGATTTCGATAGGCTTCGTTCGAGCATGAAACACAGGGTTGGCTGACAAGTACGTAGCTCCCAAATTGTCAAACCATAACACTGGAGTTTGCCTTTGACTGACACCCAGGAACTGAAGCAATGACTGAAACCAGATGATCTCTGCTGTGGCGTTGGCCAATGATTTGTACTCTGCTTCAGTTGAGGACCGAGACACTGTTGCCTGCTTCCTTGCACTCCAGGACACTAGGTTGCCTCCATAGAAAATCACGAAGCCACTTGTGTTGCGCCGATCGTCGACTGATCCTGCCGAGTCGGCATCTGAAAAGGCACTCAATAGAGATGAAAAAGTTTTTCTGATTTTCAGACCAACACCCATAGTTCCTCTGATATAGCGAAGGATTCTCTTGGCTTCACCCCAGTGTTGTTCCGTAGGAGAATGTATAAACTGACACACCTTGTTTACGGCAAAGGCAATGTCTGGCCTAGTTAAGTTAAGTATTGCAGTGCCCCGACGACACTTCTGAACCTTGTTGTCTCTTTTTCAGAAAGGCCTTTTCCTGCATCTCTACTCAACTTTTCTGAGCTGCACATAGGTGTTGGAACTGGTTTGCAGCTCATCATGGCCTCCTTGTTCAATAGATCATTGGCATACTTGGCCTGCTTGAGTGTGATCCAGTCTTGGGAGCGTGTCACCTCTATCCCCAAGAAATAATGAAGCTCACCAAGGTCTTTTACTGCAAAAGCAGCGCGCAGTGCTGCAATGAGTTCTGTGGCAGCATGGGTGGAGGAGCTTGCCAAGATGATATCATCAACATAGATGAGCATATAAATAGTGACTCCCCCTTGCTCATAGACGAAGAGCGAGCTGTCCGCCCGTGAAGCCTGAAAACCAAGGGACAACAGTTTCATACTGAGGCGGGAAAACCATGCGTGAGGAGACTGTTTCAGGCCATATAACGACTTGTCCAGTTTGCAAACATGACGAGGAAAAGCTGTACTGACATAACCAGGCGGTTGGCACATGTAGACAACTTCCTCAAGAAAACCATGCAGGAAGGCATTCTAAACGTCGAGTTGATCAAGACACCAGCCAGGAGACAGTGCTAGAGAAAGAACCAAACGGATCGTAGTATGTTTGATGACCGGACTGAAGGTTTCAGCATAATCAACACCAAATTGTTGCTTAAACCCTTTAGCGACCAGGCGTGCCTTATACCGATCAATAGTGCCGTCGGCACGATGCTCGAGCTTGAAAACCCATCGACAATCAATCAGGTTGCAGCGCGGCGGAGGCGGAACTAGGTGCCAGGTGCGGTTATCCAGGAGAGCCTGATACTCCTCATCCATGGCACGGCGCCAATTCTGATCAGTGGCGGCCTCCAGGTGCGAGCGAGGCTCTGTAATAGCCAGGGAGGCCTGGCGCCGACGACGTGGAGGACTGTAGGGAACGGTGCCATCAGTAACAACCTTGGGACGCCAGGTATTGTCGCGGAGGCGAGTGGCATAGCGATGCGACGCCTCAGGCGGTGGTGCTTCGTCACACGGCTCGAGGCAGTGCCAGATGAAGGAGACGCCTGATCATGGGCCGCAACTAGGGATGATGAGCCGCGAGGCCCAACAGGAAATGATGGCCCAGGCGAAGAGGCTTGTTTTGGATCCGGCGCGGCCTGCGACGGTTCCGCGGCCTCGTCTGCATGCCCCATGCAAGCGACGTGATCGACGTGCGTGTGGGGCGAAACATCGCCTGGAGATGGGCTGACCTGCATGGAAGGAACAAACGGATTACGTGCGACAGGGTTAGAATAAAAATCAACCCTAGGTTGGTGACCCTATTATTAATCAGCCACATTATCAGATGAATACGAGGAGTAGGGGAACGACGTAGGTGACAACAGAAGTTGATCAAGAAGAGCGGCGGGTGTGGTTGGGGGCATAATATCGGAGTAGGGAAACACGTCTTCATCGAATACCACATCGCGTGAGACGTAAACTCAAGCAGAGGAGATATGGAGGCACTTGTAGCCCTTATGTAAGGTACTGTAGCCAAGAAAAACACATCGCTTGGACCGAAATTGAAGTTTTATGTTATTTTATGGCCGGAGGCAGGGCCAACACGCGCTGCCAAAGGTTTTGAGGAAGGAATAATCAGGTTTTTCCTGGAAGGGACGTTCAAGAGGTGTTACCATATTGATGGTTTTACTGGGCATACGATTAATGAGGAAGCAAGCGGTCTTGAATGCCTCGTCCCAGAACCTGATTGGCATAGAAGCTTGAGCTAATAAAGTGAGGCTTGTTTCAACTATATGGCGATGTTTTCTCTTGGTAGATCCATTCTGTTGGTGAGTGTGTGGGCAGGATACATGGTGTGCAATGCCAATTTTCTAGAAGAAAAGATGTATCTTTTGGTATTCGCCCCCCAGTCAGACTGAAGTTGCAAAACTTTGCGATTTAGTAGGCGTTCGACATGAGCTTGCCACTGAAGAAAAACTTGTTCAACATCTTTTTTATTACGGAGACAAAAAAGCCAAGTAAACTTGCTAAAATCATCTATGAAACTCACATAATATTTAAAACCTCCTGATGAGAGACAAGCATGTCCCCAAACATCAGAGAAGACAAGTTCTAAAGGAAAAGTGGAAACTCTATTGGAACGAGGAAAGGGTAGCTGATGGCTTTGCCCTTGTTGACATGCATCGCACACTGATGCTTTATTTGAGCTACCTCCATAAGGGAGGCAAAAACGACTAAGGACATGATCGACTATAACGGATGAAGGATGGCCCAATCGACGATGCCATCGAGAGTGACTAGGCTTGCTGGAGATGGACAGGGCAGCCCTATGTTGACTCGGACGCCTGCCATAAATTGGGTAGAGACCATCTTCATTGACCGGCCTGCGAGCCAGCACCCTCCTCGTTGCCAGATCCTTGACAAAAAAAAAGAGGAAACAGTTCAATGGAAACATTGTTGTCATTTTTAAGTCTATGGGCGGATAGGAGATTTTTCTGTGTTTGTGGTATGAGAAGAACATTTTTTAGGACTAAGGATTGATTATGCGACATAATAATGTGAGAATCACCAATGTGGGAGATTTCCTTACCAGATCCATTGGCGTTGTGAACCTGTTCCTTGCCGTTGAAGTGCTCCCTGATGTGAAGCTTTTCTAGATCATTGGTGATGTGATCAAAGGCTCCTGAGTCCACATACCAAGCGGGATAAAAAGCTTGATGACCAGTGTTGACGTGGTTGGCGAAGCGCGGTTGCTCCTGTCGAGGATCCACTCCCTGGTAATCTGCATTATACCTGTTGTAGCACTTGTAGGCCACATGGCCAACCTTGCTACGGATCTGGCACACTGGCTTGGAGCCGCCGGCGTTGTGCTGTCCGTTTTGATGCCCGCCGCCACCATTACCTCCTGGATGACCACCAGGAGCACCATATTGGGGAGCGCCTCCTCTGCCCCCCTGGTTCGGATAGCCACCGCGGCTGGTGTTGTTGCGGCCTCTGCCGCCGCGGTTTGATCCACCACTGCCGCGTGTGGCGGCGTTTGCAGAACCTCGGGTGACAGCGTGGAGAGGAGCGCAGAGAGGATCAGCTGATCCTGAGTGTACCACGGGAGGTACGCAGGGTTGTCCACCATGGGAGCACCGGCCGCCTCCGTCTCTGGGACGAGTATCGCTGGTGCAGGATGCGATCCATCAACGTACCCTAAGATTTGGTGGCCGCGAAGGATGGGGATGACTTGAGTCTTTGAGAGGAGATAGTTATCTCGGTTGAGCTTGACAGTGGCGATCTGGGCCATCGGCGGGTTCACAAAGATCCCCGATGAGGTGGAGCGGGTGAAAGTGGAGATGGTGGTGCCGGCCGTGCCGGACTGATGCTGCCCGAGGGCGAGGGTGGTGGATGAAAGATACGGAGAGGTCATGGAGGAAGTTGCAGCGGAAGTCATGGCTTGGATCGACTAGGCTCTTGTTACCATGTGAAGACGATGAAGGGATTAGGGTTTATCTCCGTGCATCCAATGGGTGCCGGCCCTCTGTATTTATAGCATAGATATGAGGTTGTTGCGTCCACAATGTGGAGCTAACAACCAGGTTAAAACAAACAGAATCCTACCTCTTTACAACTTGATGCGCAAGCCTAGCTAACTACCTGGACTCTATTTATCCTTATCTGCACAACCTATACGCTAATCTCAACACTCCCTTACTCACCAAACGCATGCACCTCATTCTTGCCAACTTCTCTAAATTCCTGGCACTCTGCGGCAGCAACGAGTCCGACTCAGGTAGCTGTCACAGTTGTTGTGGGTGCTAAATCTGATGAAGCCATGATCAAGAGAGCGAAGACAATAATATCTCACAGCCGTCCACTTCCAGAGGCTCCGTGAAGCACGCATGTTCGGTGTTGCAGATCCATATGGGAGGCTGCAATGATAACACACTCAAGGGAAACACACGCTTTGCCTCGCCGTTCTCTCTTGGGGAGGCCGCGGCGGCGGCGATCTGGATGCTCGTCCCCCTCCTCCGCCTCCGTCACGTGGCCCTCCTCCTCCGGCTCGCGGTGGCCGGGGTGCTGGCGCTCCGTCGGGGCCCGACGGTCATCAGTTTGGTCGTGGGGGCACTAGTTCTGGTTCTTTCAGGCGTCGTCTTCTGGATTTCGGTCCTGGCTCCTCCTCCGCCCCCTGGGTGATGGGATCCTGTCCCCTCCCCCTCCTCCGTCGGCACGTCTGCCTGCTCCTCCATCCCAACCACCAAATCCTAATCTCACCTACTTCGCGTGCCATCAGCCTGGTCACTTTCAATCCCGCTGCTTCAACCCTCCCTTTTGCCTGATATGTAGAGAAGAGGGCCACCTCACAGTTGACTGTCAAAACCGTCGTAAGCCTGTCTCCTTCAAGCTTTTCGGGCAGGGCCTCCCTGGTTGCTCCTTGTTTGCGCTCGATGGTGAGATCCCTCAGGTGGCGGTGGCTCCTGCTCTCTCTAATGCTGCCATTATTTAAATCAAAGACCACAAGATCTCCTCCTAGACCCTCCTGGATGAACTCAAGCTGTGGGATGACGGAGGTTGGGATTGGCAGATTAGACAGCTCTCTCATTTCGACTTTGCTGTGGTTTTCCCCTCCAAGAGTAGTCTCAAGATGATATCCTCTTGATCCAGTTTCACCTTACCTATCAATCAACTCGTGGTGTCTGTCAATGCTGCTTCCAATGGTGCACGCCCTATACCCTCCCTCTCGGAAACTTGGGTCCTCATAGATGACATACCTCCCTCTCTTCGTTCTGTTGAGTTCGTCATGGCCTTTGGCGTTCTGGTTGGCAAGCCCATCCCGGTGGATACGGAATCTCTGTCTGCCCTTGGCCCTGTCCGCCTCAAAATTTGGGTGGTGGATCCCCTTTGTATTCATGGTTCAGTTGACGTCTTCCCCTCGTCTCAAGGGTTTCGGCTCGGGCCCGTGTGGAGGATGGCGCAAATCCAAACATCCCTCCCCCTCCCCTTCCCTCCGCCGGCGGAGAACCGTGGCGGGGGGGGGGAGGGTGATGATGCGGCCAACCGTAGTGGGGACTCTCGGTCGTGTTTTACCTCCTCGAAATGGGATAACATGGGCTCGGAATCGAGGGACCTCTTCAAGGATAGTGCACCTCATGGGAAGGATGGTGGAAAGGATGCTTTGAATGATAACACTCATGATTCGGCTGCTCCAGATGCTCCCATTGCTGGCACCCCTGTCTCTGGGGTCTGCTCCAACATGCCGATCCGTCCGGGCTCTCCCTCTCTGTCGAGCATTGAAGATCTCCCTGCCTCCCCTCCGCGTGCTTCAGCTGGCACCGTCCCCAAGCGCAAGTCATCGGTCCGGAAGTTCTCGGCTCGTAGCCGGGCCTCCTCGGGCTCCAAGCTTTCTGCGGCTGGCCTCGGCCGGCACCTGGATGCTGATCTGGGGGATGTGGCGGGCTTGACCTCCCCAGTGGCGTCGCGCTCTTATCCGCTTCGATCTCCTTCCTCTACGGCGCGTAAAAGTGGTTGGCTTCGCAACTCTGGGATGCGGGTGGCTGACATGGCCGCCCGTCACGCGGCGGCTCGTGATCTTCCGGCTTCAGGTACTCTCCCACCCCTCCCCTCTTCAGTTCCTCCTCCTTCCTCCCCTGTTAGGCTTGTTCTGTCGTCGTATTCGGATGAGCATTTATCTAAAGTTCTGTCGGACATGGGTATTTCGCTCGACCATAATGTTGGATCTCCTTCTTCCCTCCTTGTTATAATTCGGGCCAATGAGGTGGCCCAAGTTGCGATCGCTAAAGCTAAGGAGCTTGTGGCGGCTCACCCTACACCTCCGGTTGTGGTTGGGGGGGGGGGTTCGGTGGGGGCGGGGGATCTGGCTAGTCCTGCCAATCCCCAGGCTGTTAAGAAGAAGGGTGCCTCCAAACGTCTTAAAGCCTTCTTGGCACCCTGCAGGTCGAGTTTGCGTATTAAGAACTTATCCTTCAAATGAAAGCTCTCTTCTGGAATGTTAGAGGTTTTGGGGCTCGGGGGCGTCGGGACCAAATCAATGATATTGTTAGAGGGGAAAATATCGACCTGATCGATTTAGTTGAATCTTTTAAACCATCCTTCTCTCCTCAGGAACTTTCTGCAATCATCGGTGTTGATCGCTTTGACTGGAATTGTCTTCCCTCTTCGGGCCACTCTGGTGGCATTCTCATTGGATCCAAACGTGACGTCTTTGATTTTGTTACCTTTGACCATGGCATGTTCTGGGCAAGTGCGGTTGTGTTTCACCGTCAACTTAATACACTTTGGGAATTGATGGTTGTTTACGGCCCAGCGGATCATTCTCTTTCCCTCCCATATTCCTGGATGAATTATCTAATAAGGTCGAATGCTGTACTCTTCCCCTTTTAATTGGTGGCGATTTCTATCTGTTACGGTACCCTACTGACAAGAACACTTCTAACTTCTCTTGGTCTTTGGCAGATGCATTTAATGATTTCATTAGCGGTTGTACTCTTCGTGAAATACCTAGGGTGGGTTCTAGGTTTACGTGGACTAATCACCAGGTTTCTCCTATCCGTTCTATCCTGGATCGCATTCTGATCTGTCTGAGTTGGGACTCCCTTTTTCCCCTTGCTTTCCTCAAATCTAAGGGTATTGTTGGCTCGGACCATGCCCCGCTCATTCTGGATGCGGGCCTGCGTGCTGTGTCTTCTCCCCCACGGTTTCAGTTTGATGCCTCATGGCTTCTTGTCGACGGCTTCCGTGACCTTCTTGGTTCTTGTATCGCCGCTGTTCTCTCGACTTCTCGCCACTCCTTCGGTCCCATGGATGACTGGCACATCTGCTCGTACTCTTTACCAGGGCTGGGCGTTCGGTGCCACCGAACCGATCGGGTCGGTCCTTCGGTCTTTTGAAAATTTTGGCTTTAAGAAAAGTGTGACCGATCGGTCAATAAAGAATTATGGAACCGATACTTCGGTCCCCATGGAGCTCGGTTCGGTCATCGGTTGTGACCGAACAGACACCGATCTACAGCCAAGAAAACAACATATGAAGGCAGAAATTGTGTGCCCTCCTCGAAATTGTTGCTTGCGCTCACACTGGATCAAAGTTGAAGTCTCGCTTTTGCCATCTAGGATGAGAGTCGAAAGTACTATAGGTTGCCGGGAAGAAGGAAGAGGGAGGGGATGGCGCCGGCTACCCGACCACTACCACTGGCTGCTGCAGTGGAGAGTGGGGCGGCTCGGGTTACGGCAGAGGTCGCCGTGGAGGGGAGGGACGAGGGAGTAGGTGGCGCTTATTACCAGTTGCTGGACCGCCGCTGATGACTGCTAGGTTGGGAGCACGGGCGGCTAGGGTTGGGATACGATGCGGGAAGTGGAAATAGCAGAACGAGCGTGGGGCTGAGATGCGATCGGGGATAAGACTAATAGATCACGTGAGGGCCTTGAGAGTTAGATAATGGGCCGTCATTTTCTATAGCCTTTGGCCCATTTCGGTTTTCTCGGTGAGTTCGGGTACTCAGTGCATGAAACCGAATCAACCGATGCTAATTCGGGTTCCTAGATCTGAGGACCGGACTTCTAACCGATATTCTCGGTTTCGGTCTATTCGGTTTCGGCCCCGGTTCTTTCGGTTCGGTATTTCGGTCACCGGTTAATATGCCCATCCCTACTCTTTACGCAAGTTTCTGCAGGGTTGGTCTCTTAATCATGCGGTGCAAGTTCGTAGAGACAAAGCGCTTCTCATTACTCAGATTGAGGTTTTAGACGCTCGAGCTGATTCTTCTGGTATGTCTGAATCTGATTGATCCTTATGCTTTTCCCTCGAACATTCTTTAGTGCAGTTGCACCGCCTCGCCGAGGCTTACTGGCACCAACGCGACTCGATCAACTGGTTGCTTAAAGGAGATTCCCCTATTGCTTATTTTTTTGCTATTGCTAATGGTAGACGGCGTAGATGCTTGATTGATAGCCTATTGATTGATGGGGCCAGGGTGTCAGACCAGGATATCATCATGAACCACATTGTTCAATTCTTCTCCTCCCTCCTTTCTGCCAAACTTGACCAGGGCTTCAGGTTAGCTCCTGCCTTCTGGAATCAAGGGGATAGGGTTTCCCTGGAGGAAAATCTCAATCTGTTGATCCCTTCCTCTGAAGAGGAGATCTTTACCTCCATCACCAATTCTAACGCTCACTCTGCTTCTGGCCAGGATGGTTTTTTGATCCCTTTCTTCAAAACTTTCTGGGCACAACTTAAGGACCTTATCTGTGCTGCCATTCAAGGATTCTGTTTGGGGACGGTGGATATTTCTAGGCTCACTTATGCGGTCATCTCCCTCATACCTAAGATTAAGAGCCCGGAGCTTATCTCTGGTTTCACATCACCATGTTGTCTGGTTTCACATCACCATGTCGTATTTTTTGAAAGTGCATATAGCTTAATCCTTGTGCAGATCCGATTGCAATGTCCAACCGCATCTCTGCTGTGAGTTTTTGCTTTTTGTCGCCGTGGAGAATATCTTTGAGGCTCCCTTTCACAGCAAATTCATACACCAACATTGGAACATTCAACTGGAGGCACCAACCCATGAGCTTGAGAACATTAGGGTGGTTCATCTTCAATTGGATCATCACTTTGTCCGTAAATTCCTCTATTCTCTCTGTATCTACCTTGATAAAAGACTTAACTGCCACCATGGTTTTTGTTTCGTCAGAGAGAGTTCCTTTGTAGACTTTACCGAAGTATCCTTTACCCAAAGGCTCTGAACTATTTTTGTGATTTTATTCAGGTCCTTCTCTGTGAAAATTGCCAGGCCTGTGGCCTTTTTCAGTATATTACTCCCGTTCATTTCAAAGTTCTTAGCAAGCATCCTTTTTGGTGCATTATACTCCCTCCGTTCCTAAATATTTGTCTTTCTAGAGATTTTAAAAGGACTACCACATACGGATGTATATAGACATATTTTAGAGTGTAGATTCACTCATTTTGCTCCATATGTAGTCACTTGTTGAAATCTCTAGAATGACAAATATTTAGGAACGGAGGGAGTAAATGTTAAGAGCAGCACAAAAAACCAGGAAGAATACGCCTAGGCCGATGCCTGCGATAAAGCATGTAAATTAGTTGTAAAAATTATTTATTACCCTCAATTCTGTATTTATGATTAAACGGAAAGACAACTTAAGCCCACTTTTTTTCTATACCACGCCATGTGGGTACTATAGTGTGTGCATACTGCGTACAACAGAGTATCTATAGTTATCTCATCTAAAAAATATAGTTATAGCAGAGAGAGAGGGAGGGAGGGAGGGAGGGAGAGAGAGAGAGAGAGAGAGAGAGAGAGAGAGAGAGTATCTGTAGAATATTGTACAGTTGTTTTGCTTCATCAACTTGTGGGGCTCTGGGCTAATATGAACACTTGACATAACTATCATATGAAGCTTGAGTGAGAGTCACCAATTTAGCATTAATATGGGAAAGACAATAAGTTTTAACATTATATCGTGGGATCTATATGGTATGGCTAGGAAACAGTTAAAACTAGATGACACCCCGCGCGTTGCTGCGAGAATTGTAGAAAGAAAAAAAATTAGATATAATAGACAAATGAAATATAGATCATTTGAATATACTTGTTAACCATTAATCTCCCAACTTAAATAAAATCAGTTCAAAAAACTGAACACTACACAAAGAGCAAAGTTCATCACTATGATTATGTGTTTTTATATCAATGTTTTGTCGGTGTTTCTGCTCCGAGTGACTACTCAATCATACGCTAAACCAAAACATCTGACACACAAAGAGCAAATAAGAAAACTACAAATCAAATAGGCATTGGAAGTTTCCTTGGGAGGTGGTAATGCTTCTTGTTAGTCCCTTGCATCATATCTCACTTATATTCATCCGACGACAATAGCGAGCAGTCATCTGCATTAACAGGGAGCAGGGTGTTGGTGCTTAAAAAATAGAAACAGCATAGTGCGCAAGAAGATTTGCATGACGGCAGGAACAGAAACATACCAGTTTAGCTTGTCCGATGATTCTGCAATTTTATTCAACCTCTACTACATTCAGTGAAGGGAAATATTATGCAACAATTAGCGAGAAAAGTAACATTCAAAATGAAATAAAGTAGTGAGCCAATTTGACTTCATAAGACCATGCCATGCAAGAAAGAAAGCTCTTAAACTTAGCATAGTGATGAACTTTGGTTCAATAACTGAACATAGCATTCCATAAGCATATTATGCATCCCGCCTATTTTATTCTAATTAATATTTTAAAAATTATGGCTTGGGAAGTCAGGATAACTTGTTCCGAAAAGAATGGCATGTACATTATATCCAACAACTATGACAACAAAGAGAGATTAGTACAGTGAATCTTACGAATTCCGCAAAGCAAAGAATAATTAGACTATAGGTGTAGCACTGAAGCAATAAAAGAATAACAATCTGCTTCAACTATTAAACCAGGAGATGTTCTTACATCTATATATTGGGAAAATAGCACTTGAGAGCACAACCATTAGGAACTGCTACATGATTCCATCAGATACTATTTTTTTATCATCTTCCTTCAAGTGTTCACATGCCTATACTTGT
Organism: Aegilops umbellulata; assembly: GCA_032464435.1. Classification (NCBI taxonomy): domain Eukaryota; kingdom Viridiplantae; phylum Streptophyta; class Magnoliopsida; order Poales; family Poaceae; genus Aegilops; species Aegilops umbellulata. Next base: position 640,491,865 of record CP136060.1, on the reverse strand, counting down.
CAACACTCTCAGGTGTGCATATATGTTGAATTAACCCACTACAGTAAAACATCAGAATGATTGAGACTCAATCGCCGAATACAGAAAAAAGTAACCTGCAATCATCAAACTACTCCTATTATCCGGAGATGCATTCAGCACACATCAGATATTACAAATAGAAGGTTTGTTTAATGACAGAGAGGATTATTGAGGCATACCATTAGAGAAGATTTGAGCATTTTTGTAAGGTAATTTGTTTAGAGGGCTTCGTCAGCAATGCATAAAAAAATTATGCATCTGTCTAATAAAGCAGAGGAGTAGGAGTTACCATCACTGGATGATAGGCACCACCTGTCTCAAAGGGGTACAATAGATTTCATGCCACCTGCTAGAGAAAATCGGTTAGTCAACAACAAATCTACAAGTTGAAACTATTATTATTTTTGGATCTGAGGCTTCATGGGAGCAGATCATGGTTTAGTTCGCGTGTGACACAGCAGCTCTCCTGCACTGACCAAGCAAACGCCTCGCCGACTGCATATCTAGCTGACTATATTGCGTCATATGAAGTTGATATCTCCACTTCCTTTATCTAGTCGCCGCCATCCTTTACTCCCGATCTATGTGCAGGTTGAGGAGCTCGCAGGCGGCACTGAGACTAAAAAGTGGAGGAAGTTTTGCAATATTAAGATCGGTCGGATTCAAGAGAGTAGAGAAAATATTCATCAGTCATTCGTATGTGAGATACTGACTCAAGAGTAGAGAAGGTTGTGGTCGTCAGTGAGGTCATATTAATTCGGGTAAAATATAAGGGAATGCCTAGAATGCACTGTATACCTGCAGGAATAAAACGACAAACAATTTTATTGCCAGAACATACAGATAGTAGTATAGAACTATAGATGACAATCACAACATTAACCATAAGAAATCTTGAGCAGATGATTTTGTCATACAATGCATAGTGTTAATGTCTGTAGACGAATAAAATTAGAGCAAGAAGCTAGCATCACTGCCTACCTCCATGGGGCAGGATTGCCAGCGGTCAGAAGGTTGAATAGAGATCAAGAGGAAGGTATATGGGACCATCCCGATGCACGACTGTAAGAGAAGGGGAAGAAATTAGAATGCAACAATAAGGGCTTGAAAGATCAAACACAGGACTAAACATCAGTGCGTACCTCCGTGCAGTAGTAGAAGTAGGAATTGACAGGTTTCTATGGGGTGCGGCGCGGCCTGCTATAAAATTAAGAGACACAGGTGCACAAAGCCATCCCAAAAAATAACAGAAAGGAAAGATGATGGATCCAGACACTATGGCGAAGAGGAATAGAGAGATTATAGGAATCAAAAGAGAAATTGCAACATTAATGAACCAATCTTGATTACTCACGAAGAACTCCTCATTTGCAACACTTAATTATCTCAAAATAATTAAAAAGGGGAAAATCCACAACTTAGCTGGGGTGTGTAGTAGAAACATCTCTCCACGGTGTATCGATGTGTGCGGTGGCCTGGTGTTGCGTTGAGGCAGCCACAGTGGCGTTCATAGGAGGAGCGACGCTTCCTACGTGGGCCGCTGGTAGTTGTGAGGCCAGCTTGGCCGCACACATGACCGGGGGAGGAAGGCAACGACTGTGTGGACGGTGGACGCAAGAAGAGGTTGCGGCTGCCTTGGGCGGCGCAGACGGCCGGTGAAGGAGTAGTGCCGGAGCTACCTTGGAAGGAACAGAGACATTGACGGGAGGGGAGGACCAGAGCACCACCACCTTGACGATGCAGGCACCACACCGGCAAGGAGAACGTAGCCCCAGAGAATCCCGGCCGGAGTGCCACGGAAGCGAGCCAGATCGGCGGTCGTGCCAGAGGACTACCTGGCGTGGAGATGGGATCCCGGCCGTCGCGCCGTACCGTACACGGCTTATGAAGGACGGGTCGATGGGTTGCGGCTAGTGGGGAGAAAAGAAAATATGTGATGGGAAGTTGAGAAGAATGCGCTGAACACACATTAACTTGGCCAATTGGGCATTAAAAGCGACGCGCACGTTCGAGTCTGAGTGGAGATGATCTCGGCTGCGGTACGATGGGCAAGTGAACAATTATTTTCATGATGACGTGGGAACAGATTCTGTGAGATGACATGGCTGTTAGTGGGTTGCTCATATCTAGTATTGATGATGTGGCATGGTGATAATGTGGACATTGTGCATGTTGAGAGAATAGATAGAAGTGGGGAGCAACTTCTTAAGAATGTTAGATGTGAAACTTGCTGAGGACTTGGTTGAATATAATATTAGTGCATGGTACCGCATGTGTGAGCATGACGTCAAGATGACATGCTACATGCAGTATTCCCTCCGTTCAAAAATATTAAATGTTTTATCTTTTCTTCAAATCAAGTTTCTTTAAATTTGATTAATATTATATAAAATGACGGCAGCAATGATGGGAACAACAACATGTGAATGCGCATAGGCAGAAGCCTGCAATAGATTGTGTGAATGATCGAAAGGTTTTAAATATTAGCATGAGTTTGATGCAGATGTACTTAAGAAATTCAAAACGAATTACCCACAATAAGATAAACTTAACATTAGAGAGGGTCGATGATGGAATAACTGGTACATATATTAATGTGAAACTAACGTGCATACCTAGGGCAAGCCGTGCTGGAAATGGAAATTTTGAAGTGCATGGGAATATTTCGAGATCACCAATACTTTCGTAGCCTGAACGACATTCGCAATTGTAGGAACCCTCGGTGTCGTGGCATATGCCATTGCAAGAATAGTTCCGTACACATTCAATGATATCTGCATCATGAAGTTATGGATCAACGATAATATATTTAATGTCGACAAAAGTTTTATTAGATTACATGTGGCAATGCCATTCATAGATGGCTGGATGTTGCGGCGCCGAGCAAGCCACCGTCGATGGGTGCGAGGAGCCGGCAAGGAGGAATGGGGCGAGGGAGGCCGCACCGAAGCAAGAGGCTCGGGTGTTGACGGGGCTTTGCCGTGAGGAAGAAACCAACTAGCTTTGCCGTGAGGCACTTCCTTAGTGGCACACCATGACTACATATTGTTTCTCTTCTGCCCTCTCGGCCTCCCTTTTTCATTCACGCAAAGTAGTATATATACACAAGGTTTGGCAGTCAGCCACGGCCCAGCTATACCTCCACTAACCACTAACAGCCACTTCTCACGCCTTGCCACTATAACACAACCAATCCATGTACTAAGAGCATCTTCAACAGACGCGCTAAATGTTGGAATTTTGCTAGTGGGCCTTTGGCTCAAAGCCTAACTAAAATTCTGAAATTCTCTTGGCCCATTCATGCACACATGTGAGTGGAGTGAGTGAGGCTAAAGTTTAGTCCCACCTCATAAGTTGAGAGAGAGTTGCACCTTTTTATAAGGTGAGCTCCTCTACCACTTGTATGAGCATGAGAAGAGGAGACCTACATGCGCGCTCCTCCTCCTCGCTCGCCTCGCCACGCCACGCCTCGCCTCGCCTCGTCATGACGCGCCGCGGGTTGAGCCGAGCCAAGGACAGAGCTATGCACGTTGTCTATATTTTTGCTGCACGGGAAAAATTAATGAGTCATTAATTAATAATTAACGGACACGTTAATTACTGAACTGTTTCAAATTCTTTTGGATCGTGACGACTCGGACGTGGGGTTTACTCCCACGACCTACCCAGCCCGCACTATATAGTCAGGCAGACGTCTACCCTAGCCGCCGCCGCTTCGTATGGTTTCTCACCACCGTTCCAGATCATTGCGCCGCCAAGCAAGTCTTCTCCATCCCTCCTTCCGGCGTGCACCGCGAGAAGGGACAGCAGGCCTCCGAAACCCCGCCTCTCGTGATCCTGTACGGGAGAGGGGCGATCAGGTTTTTGGGGAGCGCACTCGCGCGACTGCTGGCACGACGACTTTGCGAACGATGACTTCTTCCCCGACCTCGGCAACCTCATCCTCGACGACATGGGCGACAACGTCAACGCCAGCGGTGCTGCACCTGCTGCACCGTATGTGATTCTATCCTTCCTGTTCGAGATCGTGGTAGAATTCATGTTTCTAGTATGTGCCCTAGATGTGATATGTTTATCTGCTATGCTAGTTCGCATGATTAGTTTAATCTCTGCTGCTGTGGTCATGATTTATCTTTTATTTATTCGGATTAAATCTCGTAGTAATTTGCTCATATTTCAATCAATCCAAAAACCTGATTATAGGCAATTTACTCTGAGTGGTTTTGCTGCGCATCTGAAGCCGCCTGCCTTTAAAGGGGGGCAATATAAGAGGTGACGCACGAGAGCAGTCTACTGGTTTCAGACCATGGGCTGCTATGATGCCACCAAGGGCAAGCCTGAGGGCGATCTTAATCCAGCACAGCTGGAAGCTTTTGAGAAGATCGATACCCTCTTTAAAGGCGCTCTTCTGAGTGTTCTTGATGACTCCATTGTGGATTCGTATATGTCGTTTGACAACGGCAAGGACATGTGGGATGCGCTCGAGGCCAAGTTTGGTGCCTCGGGCGCCGGCAGCGAGTTGTACGTCATGGAGAAATTCTATAACTACAAGATGACTGATGAGCGCCCTGTTGTACAGCAGGCTCATGAGATACAGTCGCTCGCAAAAGAACTTGAGTACTTCAAGTGTGTGTTGCCGGACAAATTTGTTGCCGGAGGCATCATTGCCAAGCTTCCACCTTCGTCGAACAATTTTGCTACTTCCCTGAAACACAAGAGACAGGAGTTTTCCGTTGCGGATCTCATTGGTACTCTTAATGTTGAAGAAAAGGCGAGAGCAAAGGACACACATGCTCGAGTTGCTGAGGGAGGTTCTAGTGCCCACATGGTACAGAAGAAGAACTTCCAACCCAACAAGTTCAAAAACAACAAGAACAAAACTCAGGGCAAAGGCAAGTTTGATACAAAGAACAAGCCATCACATTCTATCAACTTCAAGAAGAATTCTCATAAGAAGGGGAAGGGACTTTGCCATGTCTGCGGTGATCCTAATCACTGGGCTCCGAAGTGTCCTAACCGCTTTGAGGAGCGCGAACATGAGAAGAGCGGCAAGTCCGCTAATGTTGTCATCAGTGATACTGATATGAAGGAATCGGGGTACGGTATTTTTCCTACCATCCTTTCAGTATTTCAATCCCCTGATTGGTTAATTGACACCGGTGCCAATGTGCATGTTTGTGCTGACGCCTCCATGTTTTCTTCTTACCAGGCAACAGGGACTTCACCCGTGCTGATGGGGAACGGGTCACATGCCAACGTTCGAGGTGTTGGTACGGTCGATTTAAAGTTTACTTCGGGAAGACTGTGCGTCTGAAGAACGTTCATCATGTGCCGTCCATCAATAAAAAACCTCGTTAGCGGTTCCCGTTTATGTAGAGATGGTTTTAAGTTGGTTTTCGAATCCAATAAAGTTGTAATTTCTAAGTGTGGACAATTTGTTGGAAAAGGCTATTAGTGCGGAGGCTTGTTCCGCCTATCTTTGTCAGATATTTGCACTAAAGTTATTAATAATGTTTGCCACAATAATGAGTCTGATATTTGGCATTCACGACTTTGTCATATTAACTTTGGTTGCATGACGCGGCTAGCCAATATAAATTTAATTTCAAAAATCTCTACTGTCAAAGGCTCCAAGTGCCAAGTATGTGTGCAAGCTAAGCAACCTCGCAAGTCCCGTAAGACTGCAGAGGCAAGAGACTTGGCGCCACTAGAGTTTATACATTCTGATCTTTGTGGGATGAATGGCGTGTTGACAAAAGGTGGAAAGAGATACTTCATGACGTTGATTGATGACTCCACTAGATATTGTTATGTTTATCTTCTGAAATAAAAAGATGAGGCTTTGACTTTCTTTAAAAACTATAAAGCTGAGGCAGAGAACCAACTTGATCAAAAAATTAAACGGCTTAGGTCCGATCGTGGTGGAGAGTATTTTTCCAATGAATTTGATCTGTTTTGTGCGAAACATGGTATAATCCATGAGAGGACGCCTCCCTACTCACCCCAGTCAAATGGGGTAGCCGAAAGAAAGAACCGAACTCTAACTGATATGGTTAACACCATGTTAGACACTTCGGGTCTATCCAAGGAATGGTGGGTGGAGGCGCTAATGACTGCGTGTCATGTCCTAAACCGAGTTCCCACAAAGCATAAGACCATGACTCCATTTGAGGAATGGGAAATGAAAAGGTTGAAACTCTCTTACCTACGTACTTGGGGTTGTTTGGCGAAAGTCAATATACCAATTCCCAAGAAGCGCAAGCTTGGACCAAAAACCGTGGATTGTGTTCTTCTGGGCTATGCTTTTCATAGCATCGGCTATAGATTTTTGATAATAAAATCTGAGGTATCCGAGATGCATGTTGGTACGATTATGGAATCAAATGATGCAACTTTCTATGAGGACATATTTCCTATGAAGGATATGTCGAGTTCATCAAATCAGGAGATACCTACTCCATCTAGTGAGGAATTCACTGTAATTCCTGAACCCACCATTGCGATGGAACACGTTGAGAATCCTGTTGCGGTTGACAATGGAACTCTTGTGAGGAGTAAGAGACAGAGGACTGCAAAGTCTTTTGGTGATGATTTCATTGTGTACCTCGTGGATGACACACCCAGGACTATTTCAGAAGCCTATGCATCTCCTGATGCTGACTACTGAAAGGAAGCTGTACGTAGCGAGATGGATTCCATCTTAGCTAACGGTACCTGGGAGATCACTGACCGTCCTTATGGGTGCAAACCTGTAGGATGTAAGTGGGTGTTCAAGAAGAAGCTTAGACCTGATGGTACGATTGAAAAATACAAGGCACGGCTTGTGGCCAAGGGTTATACCCAGAAAGAAGGTGAAGACTTATTTGATACTTACTCACCCGTGGCTAGACTGACCACAATTCGGGTGCTACTATCACTGGCTGCCTCACATGGTCTTCTCGTTCATCAAATGGACGTTAAGACGGCTTTCCTCAATGGAGAGTTGAAGGAGGAAATTTACATGGATCAGCCAGATGGTTTTGTAGTGCCTGGTCAGGAAGGAAAGGTGTGAAAGTTATTAAAGTCTTTATATGGACTTAAAACAAGCTCCTAAGGAGTGGCATGAGAAGTTCGAAAGAACATTAACTGTCGCCGGCTTTGTAGTAAACGATGGTGACAAGTGCGTGTACTATCGCTATGGTGGGGGCGAAGGAGTTATTCTTTGTCTGTATGTCGACGATATATTGATTTTTGGAACCAAACTTGATTTAATCAAGGAGGTTAAGGATTTATTATCTCGCTGTTTTGAGATGAAGGATCTAGGAGTAGCTGATGTTATCTTAAACATCAAGATGTTGAGAGATGAGAATCGTGGGATCACACTGCTTCAGTCTCATTATGTGGAAAAGGTCTTGAGTCGTTTCGGGTATAGCGACTGCACGCCTTCTCCAACTCCATATGATGTTAGTGTGTTGCTTCGAAAGAATCGACGGATTGCTAGAGATCAACTGAGGTATTCTCAGATTATTGGCTCGCTTATGTATTTGGCGAGTGCCACGAGGCCTGACACCTTTTTTGCTGTGAGCAAGCTGAGTCGGTTTGTGTCAAAACCGGGAGATGACCATTGGCATGCGTTTGAGAGAGTTATGCGCTATTTGAAAGGCACCGCGAGCTATGGGATTCACTACACCGGGTATCCAAGGGTACTGGAGGGTTATAGTGACTCAAACTGGATATCTGATGCTGATGAGATTAAGGCCACAAATGGTTATGTTTTTACACTTCGTGGTGGCGCTGTTTCATGGAAGTCTTGCAATCAGACCATCTTAACGAGGTCAACTATGGAAGCAGAACTCGCAGCATTAGACACTGCCACTGTTGAAGCAGAGTGGCTTTGTGAACTCTTGATGGACTTACCTATGGTTGAAAAACCAATACCCCCTATCCTGATGAACTGTGATAATCAAACTGTGATCGTCAAGATAAACAGTTCTAAGGACAATATGAAGTCCTCAAGGCATGAGAAGAGGAGACTAAAATCTGTCAGAAAATTGAGGAACTCCGGAGTTATTATGTTGGATTATATCCAAACGTCGAAAAACTTGGCAGATCCCTTCACAAAGGGTCTATCACGTAATGTGATAGATAATGCATCGATGAAGATGGGTTTGAGACCCACCGCATGAGTTGTCCATAGTGGTAACCCACTCTATGTGCTCGGAGATCCCGTGAAGTAGAAGTGGGAGACAAGCTGTTGGTCAGCTGGGAGGAGATTATCCCTATATTAATTATCCCACTCCGTGAAGATGCAATACTCTCCTGATCTGCATGGCAGGTTGATACTTATCTTAATGTGTTCCAAGTGGATTATTCGGGTAAGCAGAGATGTTGTCCTGCAGAACATCTTCTGAGGAACACACCTATATGAATTTGACTGTTAACGTCGCAGTCTGTGAGAATTGGGTGTTCTCTAATAAATTCATGAAAGGCCCTGGAGTATGACGTATACGCTCCACCGAGGGAAAGCCTTGCGGCAGCCCAGTATCGGTCAAGAATTTGTGTGAAACTAGTTTCACAGAAAACTTGTAGTTCAAGGCATAGTCCACTATTCAAGTTGTGATCTAATGTACATAAATTTCTAAGTGGAAGTTCAACTTCACAGTCTCCACTAAGCACCGGTATATAAAACAATGTTTTGAAACTAAATGATGAGATGTGCCAATGAAACTTTGTGGGGGATTGTTGGAATTTTGCTAGTAGGCCTTTGGCCCAAAGCCCAACTAAAATTCTGAAATTCTCTTGGCCCATTCATGCACACATGTGAGTGAAGTGAGTGAGGCTAAAGTTTAGTCCCACCTCATAAGTTGAGAGAGAGTTGCACCTCTTTATAAGGTAAGCTCTTCTACCACTTGTATGAGCATGAGAAGAGAAAACCTACACGCGCGCTCCTCCTCGCTCGCCTCGCCGCGCCGCGCCGCGCCGCGCCGCGCCGCGGGTTGCGGGATTGAGCCGAGCCGAGGACAGAGCTATGCACGTTGGACGCGTTAATTACTGAACCGTTTCTGATTCTTTTGGATCGTGACGACTCGGACGTGGGGTTTACTGAACAGCCTCGCCAAACCAGGCAAAGCAGTTTTTTGCGCGCGACACGTTCGGCGCGTGTTGAAGATTCTCTAACAACTCCTGGAATCTCTCCAGGATCAGCACGGCGCGGCTGTGCAACTAACGACCCGTGCATGCAGCTAACACATGACTCAGCTAGCGCGCACACACGTGCAACAAACAACTTTGCATGCATCCTAACTAACACATCAATTCAATTGGCTTCAACATGCTGATCCGTCCAGCCGGCCGGTCTAGCTTCAGCCTGTCCACGTGCTTGTCACATCACACGACCTTGCTGTGTTGCGCAGCACCGTAGCTTCATACTGCATGCCATCGGCATCTCGCCGTCCTCGCCGCATCGCGCAACAGCCTGGCATCTCGCCTCATTCGCACGCACAACTGAAGCACCGTTGGCCTACATACACATTCCTAGACCATCTAAACTACATGCAAAACTCAAAACTAAACATGCGGATACATCATGACAAAATTAGTGCTGACAATAAGCATTTTCCATATAAAAAATGGTGACTTTGTCGATCTCAAGATGTGATGCCGGCTCAGTATTTTGGAAGTGCTCATAGGGTAAGTTGAGGCTGTCTGCGCCCATAAGGTTTAGTGTATGTGCGTGTATTGTGGGCATCTACGATTGTATCATGTTAGAAAAAAACTCGTTTCCAGCAGCTCATATTTTTTCTTTATTCACTAGAAATTTCTAGAGTTTGTAATATAATTAGCACCGTAAGAATACGAATAGATTCCCCGCAAAAGAAAATAATACGTATAGATGGCCTGGATTTTTCATTCAGTTCGACAGCAAATAAAGTACGTAGAAAAAACTAATTGTCACGTCCAAGATCAGAAATATCCAGAGCTTCCGTGAGGAGAAACAAAGGCTTACTTCTGCATCCCTTATGGAGATACGGGTTGCCCTCATAGCCTTGGGTGCAGTTGCAGAAGTATCTGGGGCCATTGGTGGAGTCGACGCACTCGCTGTGGTCACTGACGCAGGTGTATCCTGGCCTGTTGGCCGCCTAGCAGCAGCGTCAACAGGCCAGGAGGCCGTCGACATCACTCGCTCTCCAGGGCGACCGCTATTGCTGCAAGAAACACTGCAGGCAGCAGCAAGGAGGCCGTCGACATCACTCACTCCTTTGTTTCTCAACACCACAATTTGCATTTGCTAGGTTGCCTTGCTCTTGGCTACTGGCTAGCTAAGTAGTACTAGCTTTTAGTCATTGTTAGTTACAAAAGGTTTGCTGTGGCTGTGCCATCTCCATCTCAATGCAAAACCATGGAAGCAATAATGCCACAACAATATGCGACTTCTCCATCAACTAGTCATCGGCATAGAATATTGGACGGGCAATTGGTATCTCAACCTACGCTAGCTCGCTTGTCCGGTCTTGTCTCTACTGAGACAATCGATTGAATGGATGCACCATCCAATTTAACTAGCATAGACTATCGATCATGCCAGCCAACTGCTTGCAATGGGGTGTACTATCTCCATTGGGTTTATTAGGCTCTATCATATTTTTCTCTAAAGTTTAACTACAGTTTTAACTAAAAAAATGCAAACTATATGTCACAAACATTATACCGAGAGTAATCTCTTTCGACTATCCAACAATGTACTCTTTGTCACATATACTAAAATTTGTTAGTCATACAGATGGTCAAAATCTGATCCAAAATATGTGTGTGTGTGTGTGTGAGAGAGAGAGAGAGAGAGAGATTGAGGGGGGGGGGGGGGTAATAAACTCAGGCGAAGGTAATATTTGTTAATTCAATCCAACGGGGCTGGTCACTCTGTGGGCCAGTGTTCCAAGGCCCAGAAGTAAAAATATTAGTGTATAAACTCTAGAAAGCTGGGCGGGGCATGACCCATTCGGCCTTGCCGTGGCTCCGTCAGTGCATGACAGGTCTTACCAGCTTTTAGGAGCAAGCAAGGTCTTGTGAGCTGTGACACCACTCTACCTATCAGCCTTAGCCTGATTTTCCAGCAGCTTGCACAGTACGCCTCTGTATAGGTAAAATTTACTTTCATCGGCTAACAATATGTTGGGAGAGTCCCTTGGCAACATTATGCTTTCAGAAGTATTGGTGGACAAACAAACATTTACCCAAGTAGACAACTTCCCACCAATTTCATCTGTTATTGATAACAGACTCCGAAATCTAATTCATGCTTCTTAAGTTACTAAAGCGTGTATAGATTACCAATTGCTTTTGTAGGTGCAAGAAATCATAATTTAATTAGCAGAGTGAACAAAGAACATATCCATCCATACAGATACACGCTACATTTGCAATCCTAGCTACATGCATCCAACTTTGTTAGCTAGGAGTACCCTAGCGGCTGTGACAGCATAAGCACACTGCAGATCACCAGGATGGTGGGCCGAAGGCGCCAGGGACCTGGTGACGGTGGAAGCATAGCTGCTCTAGCTCATGGTGATCTCCCCTGAGCAATATTTGACATTGATCCAAAGTAACAGTGAATGGAAACACTAAACATGACCTAGGAGCCTGTTGGGATCTCATGTAGGCTTTCAGGGAACTTAATGGAGAATTTTATAGGCAGCCCAAACATGTGGTGAAGCCCACTACCCATTAGGGTTATGACCTAGGGTCATTTTGATCTTTACAGGTGAGAGAATATTTTTTTGAAAAGGAGGTCATCCCCCGGCCTCTGCATCAGATAGATGCATGCGGCCACTACAGGTGAGAGAATGGGGATGTCTTACCTTCAATCTAGTAGCCACCAACACAAGTGACGAAAATTTGATTAGCCTCCTATGGAGAAGAAGAGAAAGCCAACAAAGGAAGTTTGAAGGAAGGGCTTGAAAGCAAGGGAGCTCCTCCCAAAGATTGTGACGATTCAAATCCACTACCTTGTCTCCTACAAGTTGTGATTCCACATCAATCTACTCCTACCTCTCAACCTGAGCCTGATGTTCCAGCAGCTTTACATATACTACCCCTGTGTACATGTAAATTTTACCTTGAACGGCTAACAATATGGTGGAAGAGTCTCTAACCAACATTATACTCTTGACATAATTATTGGTGGTAAGACAAACATTTACCCAAGTAGACAGCTTGCCGCCAATTTTCATTTTACTTACATACTCCGAAATCTAATTCATGCTTCATAAGTTACTAAAGTAGGTAACGATTACCGATTGTTTTTGTTGCTTCAAGAAATCATACTCCTCCATTCACTTATACAAGGCCACTATGGAATATACATTTTGCATATATACAAAGCCATCAACAGTAATCGAGGCAAAATTAATGACATTTTCTCGTACTAGCAATCATTTTAATACTTGCATGCATGCACTCATAATGATAGTCTGCTAGTTTCTCCACTCACTTTCCTTGCATGCATTCGGCGTATTAATGATCTCAGTAAATGAAAAGAAAACTTACTTGCAAAGCAGACATTAAATTCTACATTGATACATATAATTTATATTTGTGGCATTGTATATAAAAATAGAGGGAGCATTTTTAATTAAGCAAAGTGAACAAAAAAGGTGTTCATCCAAAAAGATACATCCGGCTGGACTGATTTTCAATATTGCATTGATGTCTTCTGTTACGCTGTTAGTAGTGGTGTTGTAGAACCGGGCAGAAGCAGTCTGTGCCGATGGCAAAAGGGTAGAGGACGTTGACGACGCCGCAGCTCGCCTGACATTGTGGCCTCGGGCAGTGGCAGATCTGCCCAAAAATTATTGGGTGGGCCAGATAGTGCAAACAGTGATATCAAATTAAAAACCAATGCATTATTGTTGGATAAACTCCTTGTAAAACTCCTTTTTGCTCCAACCCAGGGTGGGCCATGGCCCTTTGAGCCTTTCCATAGCTCCGCCGGTGGCCTCGGCGTGAGGCTCTCCACGGCGACCGCGATTGTTGCAAGAAACAATGCAGGAAGTAGCAAGGATGCCGTCGACATCACTCCTTTGTTTCTCAACACCAATTTGTATTGCTAGGTTGCCTTGCTTGGCTACTAGCTAGTTAAGTAGGAGTAGTGTTTTAGTCATTGTTAAGTACAACAAGTTTCCTGTGGCTTTGCCATCTCTACCTCAATGCAAAACTATGGAAGCAATAATGGCGCAACAACACGAGACATACTTCGCCAGCCACAATTTGTTCTCTGTGAAAAAAAATTATTGCCTGTTGCAGCATATAGGACAAGGAAGTGGATCGACTTCTCCATGAAGTCCTCAAGTCATCGGCATCGAATATTGAACTGGCTTGAGCCATACAAAATGTGTATCTCGATCTACGCTAGCTCATTTGTCATGTCTTGTCTCTACTGAGGCTGGTCACAATGGGTAGGAACATAAGGTAGTAACATACACATTTATCTAGACTATGTTACTACCTCCACAGTGGGTAGGAACATATAGGTAGTGTCATGCAACGATGCATTTATTAGCTTATAGACTCATTGTTTCTTGAAGTGTGTGATGTTCCGGTAACTTAGCTAGTTACCACAAGCACCTCACTCTTCATTAAATATGTGCCACATAAGCAACGTTGTATTGAAATATGTGATGTTACTCCTAAGTTCCACCCCATTGTGACCAGCCTGAGACAATCGATCCAATGGATGCACCACCCAAGTAAACGATATGATTATTTACTGTGTGAACGGGGTTGGATCATGACCGGCCAACTACTCACAAAGAGGTTGTACTAGTTGTTAATTCGATCCAACGGGGCTAAGTCTTTGACAGAAGAGACGAGCGTGGCAGGTCATACCAGCTTGTATTCCAGTTTTTTTATGAGCTGTGACACCTATCTATCTATCAGCCTGAGCCTCATGCTCGAGCAGCTTACGTATTACCCCTCAATGATGCTTCTCTACGGGATGGCCCTCCATCGGACTGTGACATGACTGCTCTAGTTGGTCATATGCCGACAACCTGGAGTACCTTGGCAGCATAGCTGCTCTAGCTCATGGTGATCTCCCCAGAGCACTGTTTGACATTGATCCCGAGGCAATAGCTAGAAGCCTACAACTTCAACAGTACTCTTTATTGGTTAATGAAGACAATCGAACTAATCAGTTACCAGAGATTGGATTCACAAGAAGGTTTTAACATTTCCGGCCCACTGGAGCTAGTAGGACTCGGAGTCCTTGACCCACAGGATGGCGTTGGCTTTGCTAATTGATGTAACCATCAATTAGCAAGTTAATTACTAGCCTGATCATTGGCACCGCTAGCCAACGGTATAATAGCATTGTTCAGGACCTGTTGCATGCAGGTGTAATATATTGGTTAGATTAATTAGCTGGCGGTGTGATCTCTGTCCGGCCGCCTGAAGATTCCATAAGGCTGGTCATAGTGGAGTAACTTAGCAAGTAACATAGTGCATTTCAAGACAAGTTTGCTTATGTGGTATATAGTTAATGAGAAGAGTGGTGTTTGGAGTAACATAACGCAACCCAAAGCAAAATGAGTCTATAATGTAATAAATGCAATCGTCTATGATACTACTCCCTTCGTCCGGAAATACTTGTCATCAAAATTAATAAAGAAGGATGTATCTAGATGTATTTTAGTTTTAGATACATCCCTCGTTGTCCATTTTGATGACAAGTATTTTCGGACGGAGGGAGTACTTGTATGTTACTTTGCACTATGAAGGTAGTAACAAAGACTAGTGTCATATGCATGACACTAATCTAAGTTACTCCCCACTATGACTAGGCGAACATGTGAAACTTGGTGGTATGCTTACCTTGGACTGCGTAAATAGATGAAATTTAAATCAGCTCACCAGGGCAACAAGCGACCTAACTCCCAGTTTTGGCTTCTTAAGCAAACGTGCGTAGTTGGTTTTGTTAAAATGATTTGGTTGCCTGTATATACTCAAATATAAAACTGAGAAGTATGGTTCTCAAAATAATGAACATGATAAGGCAAAATAAATACCTTTTTGAAAAAAAATGATAAGGCAAAATAAATGAGTCAGCTAAGAGGTCTGTTAGGTTTAACCTTGTCAAGTGGAAATAGTGTGTTGTTCAATCGGCATCACCTCTCATCTAGTATCTTCTTGATTCGGCACATGAAAGCGCTAGGACAACAACCGCGATGTCATCACCGCGAAACCCACTTGATCTGCAGCCACTCATAATTGCGTTCCAGGTCTTCCCTTTGCTCCGTCAATTAAGATACGGAGTTCCCATGTTAGACGTATGACAACTATGAGATGGTTCCATTCCCCAACCATATAGCATCCATTGTGTACCCAGCATCCGTTCTTTGCCACACAGCACATGCATGATCACCAATTTTGTTTGCTCCCCTTCCGTGTCTTGCTGACACAAATTACAAGTCGACCTTGTATTTCGATGGCTACTGCTGTCTACCGGTTCTTAGTCTTCATCGGGGTTTGGTGGCTGCCACTGATGCTCGTCGGGGCTGACGAGCAGCAAGGCGAAGGCTGCTCGCGCTCGGCCAGCAGGTGCGGCAACCTCACCATCTCTGATCCGTTCTGGCTCGCCGAGACAGACGTGGGAAGATCGTGTGGAATCTTGGACTTCAAGGTCACTTGCTATAATAACAGCAGTGCATCCCTACGGAGCTCCGTGCCCCTCATCCCCGGCTTTACAATCAGCAAAATCTCTTACGAGGAACGCAGCCTGCGAGTCGTTGATGAAGGCAAGCAGAAACTATTGGAAGCCTCCAGCGGTTGCGGCATAAAGATTGGGAACACCTCCGCCAAACTAGACACCCAGTTCAAGATTGACCTCAGCAACCTGAATCTCATTTTGTACAATTGCACGGAGGAAAGCGCGGCGGCTGCCGCACGCCGGGACGGAGGCCTGGTGCAGACAAGAGTGAGGTGTGGGAACAAGTGGGAGTTGTTTGTTCGCGCGGGAGTGCATCACGACCGGATCGGGAACTACGCCAGCTACGCCATGGAGGGCTGCGATGCAAGCGTCGTGCCGGTACTGGGCTCGTCGTCAGGCAAGACGAACGCAAGCGACTACGAGCAGCTCATCAACGATGGCTTCCTCTTGACATGGGAGGCTCCCCCTCCCCCTCTGCCTGCAGCAGCACGTAAGTTCAACCACCAAATTATTTTTTAATCAAGTTTGTAGCTACACTAGGACAAGCAGTGCCTAATTTGTTTGCACTGCCCTAATGAAACAATTAGTCATGTCAGTGACTTATCCTTTAATTCACTGAGCTCTGTAGGCGTGGAAGCTCTATCAATTAATTGATATCCCCAATTTGAGATTAGTACATGATTTTGATTTGGTCAACGCTTGTGCTTTGTGGAATGATCTGATGACGGATGAACGCATGAATGCCGGACTGAACGCTCTAGAGCGGCGCTCACCGCTTCGGGCGGGAAAGGGCGCGGGCAAGGGAGAGGGTTTGGGTAGGCCAGGGATGTCAGACGCTTGTGTGCCCCCCCCCCCCCCTCCCCGCCAATCCCCCTGGGTTTGCAGGAAAAATAACGTCCAGACCAAGCGGTTCGAACGGCTGTGGGCGGTGTGGGGGTCCGCATTGGAGATACCCTGATCCTTTTTATTTTTTGTTTGTTCAGCTGAGCTGACATGTTGAGAGATGCTGCTATTTCGACCTACATGACATCTTACAAACTACAGGTTTTGATGTGATATCGGTCTACTGATCTTTCCCATTGGAGTTAAAATTTTGATCTGCTTAATTATGTCGCGTGCATTTCTAATAGCTAGTTGCGCTTGGCTGTCAAATTTCCATGGTTCATTTTCATGTTTTTATTTATTTTGTGATTGATACTTACATTGACTAACCATAATAATTTCACTGCAGATGGTAGGCACAACAAGAAGTTAATTTTGATAGGTATGTCTATCATGGCTTCTGCTCAGAAAATACATGACACTTTGTCACAAACTTCCATACTTTGATGCTATCTAAAGGCAAACTGCTAAGTCTAAAATTGACCAAATTATGGAGATTTCTAATTTAATGACGTGAAATTGAAATATTCCTAAATGGCTATATTAGAAAAGGGATAGTTTACACAGTCTCATGCATATACTGATATACTGTCAACTTTACTAAATGATGTCAACTTTTTGTTTTTTTACAGTTTCTCTGTCTGCTACAATCAGCTTGCTAACATGTCTAGTTTGGGGGGTGCACCGACATAAGCAAAAGATTAGTCTTCTCATCCTCCCAAAGCAGACTGGTAATAAATCAAGCATGGAAGAAATGCTGCAGAAATATGGACCTTTGGCTCCGAAAAGGTACAAGTACTCAGAGCTGAAACAAATGACTAGCTCTTTCAAGGATAAACTTGGAGAAGGTGGATATGGCACGGTATTTAGGGGTAGCCTACAAGATGGCTGTGCGGTTGCCGTGAAGCTCCTAAAAGTTTCCAAAGGCAATGGAGAGGAGTTCCTAAATGAGGCAATTAGCATTTGTAGGACATCACATATCAACATTGTCGGTCTGCTCGGTTTTTGCTTAGAAGGAGCTAAGCGAGCCCTGGTTTATGAGTATATGGCTAATGGTTCACTGGAGAAATATATTTACACAGAGAATTCAGATCTAGTTATTGGATGGGACAAGTTACAGCAAATAGCACTTGGCATCGCACGAGGATTGGAATATTTGCATCAAGGATGTAGTACTCGCATCATCCATTTTGACATCAAGCCTCAGAATATACTTCTAGATCAAGATTTTTGTCCCAAGATTGCGGATTTCGGTTTAGCAAAACTGTGTCACCTCAAGGCCGGTAGCATCCTGTCTGTCGCCGAAGCAAGAGGTACCATTGGATTCATTGCTCCTGAAGTATTCTCTAGAGGTTTTGGAGTCGTTTCTACGAAGTCAGATGTCTATAGCTATGGAATGATGCTCCTGGAAATGGTAGGAGGAAGGATAAATAAAGGAAAAGGGAATACCGAGAGCTCAAGTGATGTGTATTTTCCAAACAGGATTTATGACAGTATAGCAGAACAGGTGCAAACTTGTGAAGTCATCTGCGACCTTGAAGAGGCCATGAGAAAGATGGCCTTAGTGGGCCTATGGTGCATACAAACTAACCCCGAAAACCGTCCTTCGATGAGCAAGGTGATTGATATGTTGGAAAAGAGCATCAACGAATTGGAGATGCCACCGAAGCCGTTCCTTTCATGTCCCTCGATCCCGTCATATTTGTCGTCGCACACAAGTTATGGTTACATATCATCGTATTGCTCCGCATCCCCTACACTGTTACCATAGCCAAAAGGAAGATTAAGTGGACACATGTAAATTCAAATTCCCACTGCATTACCATTATGATATTACAGTGTGTAATGGTATTATTTATTTTTCAATCGTTGCATGGTGTCTCTCATCGTGGCCGGGCTGTTTGAGATTATTGTATTTAATATGACATATGAGTTAAAACATGGATAACCAAATAAAAGTTGTTTGGGTGTGATTCATGTGTTTGGTATTCCAACTTCCAACAATGGTAATAGTATAAGTAAGGGTCATAGTACCTAAGTCATAGATAAGTAGTTAGGGGCCTCAGAAACCCAGTAAGCGTTGTAGAGCATCTATTCTAACCACGACCTGACGATCCTACAAAATCAAGAAACCTGAATGCTTCGTTGTGAAGCTGAATATTGCAGCAATACATGCCCAGATTGAAGTATCTTATCCACGAACCAAACATATACAATCAGCGGATCATATTGCTCTGTTGAAGTAACAACTACCAAAAATTGGAAAAAATAGTGGCTAGATCAACCATAGAAGCAGGGAGCGCACTTAATTTTTACCTTGCTGCTCTTGGCGACCACTCAATCGAATAGCACCACCATTTTCCCTCACGGGCGCACAGCCGCGCCGACAACCAGATCCCTACTCCTGGTGCGGCACACATCACCCTACCGCGCCGTTACTCTCCCTCGACACCACTTTCAGGGCCCAGCATTGGCTGCCCTGACCACCGGTGCCGTGGCCGTGGCAGGCCATGCGATCATGCGGCGGGAGGGGTGAGAGGCTCTTCGTCGCATGGGTCACGGCGGTAGCTCCGGAATGCAGCAGCGCTGGTGCGGGAGGGAGGTAGCATGGCGAGATGGCACGGCGAATCGAGGCATGGAAGATTTTTTTGAGCAACACAAGGCATGGCAGATCAGCTGGTGGCGGCGGCCTAACACTTGCATATTTATGCTCTCGGCCTTTTCCCAGTTCACTGCAAACCAAACAAAAATATTACTACCAAAAAAGGCCTTTGCCTCACTTTATATATAAAGCAATGCCACCTTGCCGATACAAAGTGGTGAGAGAACCATTTTACACAGCAGATCAAGGATAAACATAAAAGCAGAAATAGCCACACCCCAACAAGAAGCACCCAAGACTACTAGCTAGAGGAGGAAACCACGCCTCCAAAAGAAACCACCGGATATCGCTACAACATACACACCAAGCTGCAGCTGGAGAGGGACTCATGCCCTCTCGCTCCGGGCCATGGAGCGCCGATCCTGCCAACAGACACCAAGGACCGAGAATAATGACAATGAAGCCGTGTTTAAAAGATAGGAAGCAACCGAGACCACTTCACACTAGAGCCGAAGGGACTTCGAGTAAAGATCTGAGCTTGCCCACCGATGACGATGTGCCACGACCAAAGAGAACCTGAACTCCATAGTGACGCCCCAGGAGGGTGACGTCGGAATGCGCCGCTGCCGCCGAGACCAAAGGAACGATCAGGGATTTTCATCCGGAGCCTTGATGCGGGAAGAGGGACCCCCACGATGCCCTTGGGAAGGAGACGATGCCCACAGGCATCGACACACACCGGCACCAAAGCACTGAGCTTTTGTTCAGAGCCTCACCCATGCCACACCGAGGTATCCTAATCATCAAGCCGGTCATCATGAAATCAAGCCTATACATCACGATCAAGAAGACACCACTAACAAATCACCGGCATCACCTTGATCCCCCGCCGCCCCGCCCTCCGCCATCCACACAACCATGGAGAGAAGCCATCACCACCGCAACGCCGCCCGCCGCAGAGCCGAATGTGCAGTCCACCTTCCAGGGCCGCCGCCCTGGCATCCAAGGGCTTGCATCCCCACACCACCACTTGCAGCCGCCGTTAAGGGAACAAACCACCGGGGACATGGAAAGGCGCCTTCTTTCACATCCAGAGGAACCCAGGCCACCCCACCGTCCCACACCAAGTCCCAAATTGAACCTGCCCAAGCTGAGGGCCAGCGGCCCAATACTTTGTCTAGCGTGGACTTTGCGACTGGCGAGGCGTGAGCGTGAAGTCGGGAAATTGGGACACAGACCACTGGAGGCTGGAGCTTGCCGGCATTGGGCTGTGGTTAGAGCTCGAGGGCTCGTCTAGTCACACCCATGCTTAGGCATCAGTCCACTGCCGACGTCATATGCAAGTGAGGCTATGAGCAGCAAGAGGAGTGTAGCCTCCCTCTCCCCACTGGGAATCTAATCCTGCTATACCTTAGTCCAACTCTTTTGATTACGCCATTTCGGTGAAGATTCTTTCATATTTCATCTTAACTAGTTGGAGTACTAATTAAAAATTGTTGTTTTCAGAAAGATAATTGGTTTTACATTTTCTACGACAAGATTTTGTCGTAGAAAATGTAAAACCAATTATCTTTCTTTAAATTGTGGGAGCTCCTTTTATCGTTAACCCCAACATTTTCCCGCTAATGAAAGTCTGAATTGAACCAAAAACTGGGCGTCGACCAGTTGTTGTCCCGCTAGAGTCATGTGGGCCAAAAATGCAAAAAAAAAG
Source organism: Aegilops umbellulata (assembly GCA_032464435.1). Lineage (NCBI taxonomy): Eukaryota > Viridiplantae > Streptophyta > Magnoliopsida > Poales > Poaceae > Aegilops > Aegilops umbellulata. Next base: position 640,470,970 of record CP136060.1, on the reverse strand, counting down.
AGAGTCATGTGGGCCAACATGCTTGCAGCCAACCGTGGCTCAGGCCATGCTCGCCTTTCTAGCTTCCTAATAAAATGCCACCAAACCCACTCAGCCGGTGGTTCAACTTATTATCCCAGTCCTCCTTTGGTTGTTTTATTTGTTTAGTTTTGCCAACGCAGACGGCCAAATTTGTGCAGGTATGTCTGGACAGATCCATTGCATTTCCAGGCATAGCACATTGAACTAGCCCTTCAAGTTTCTTTGGGTCAATTTTTGTTTCGAGTCAAGTCAAGTATGTCACAATTGAAGAGTCGGTGTTTACTTATATGCCCAATTGGTGGCATTGAATAGTAGACTATGGTGCTTCACTAGCAATTGTCTGGGTCCTCCCGACCAACTTTCTCCTTCAAAGATAGAGTACTCCAATTACTGTACTTCATCGATAAATATCCTTTAGAACCAATGACACTTCCCTGAAGCGTCAGCTGCTTGCATTATAAATATCAGAAGATGATGCCCTTGGCAACAGTTGTTTGAATTATAAAAACTTCGGTACTATACTTGCAACTGGTTCTGCCTAATTCCATTAAGCAACTAGGGCTAAATTGGTATCATGTGCTCCTTTTCTGACAAACCATGTATAGTTAGTTGTATGTTACTCTTTGGCATTTTACAGGATCTGTTCCATCGGTGCCACCAAAGCGGGCACACAAGTGGCTCTTTTATAAGATCTGTTCCGCCGGAGTCCTCGTGGTAACACAAAAAATATTGCAGGCGGCCCTTATATCGATTTTGCAGGACGGAGTTTTAGCGAATCTGCTAGAGTTGCTCTTAGACAAAAGAATGCAAGAGAATCTGTCCTATATGATTGTCCCCTTTCGTGGCTCGCAGCAAAACTGTTAGAATTAACCTTGCTGTTTTGTTTTTCATCATGTTTATTTAGCAGTGTCATGCATGTTGTCACGTCCAACCTACCTGGCTGTGGGCATGTACTCACGTAGAGAAGAGATCATGTGTGTGTATGCAAGTCAGTAGTGTGTCCTGTTGAGTTTGTTAGTAGTTTGCATGGATAGGCCAGCTGCATGCGTCTAGTTCCGTGGAGTCCAAGCGGCCGAGTTGCGTAGCAGAAAGAGGTGGAGAAAGAAGCGGGCAAAATCAGTTGTGGCATGCACCGACTGAGTGAATTCCTAGTTGATCTGCAGAAACTTGGAAGTGACTCAATCTAGACGTGGGTTAGTTGAGTAGTAACCGGGTCAGACAGTTGTGGCCTGTGCGTGTGTGTGGATGGAGTTAGTGGGTGAGTGGCTGTGTTTTAGCCGTGTGCTTCCGGCTATTTAAGCCATTATGTAATTGCATTGCAAGTGTGAGAATATAAGAGAAAAAGGTACAAGTTGTGTGCGGTGCCAAGCCTCTGTGTGTGTTCTTCTACCTTTGTGTGTGAGAGAGTATTCTTCTTCCTCGGGCTGTGCCAACAAAAACCAGTTACTGTCGTTGGCTTCTTCATGCCAGTCGTATAATCTTCGTGCCATGCCCGTCTAATCCCCGCTTCTCTCATCCATGATCCACGATATGGCCATCCCACTCTTACTGCTGCTCTTGGCTTCCGTGCTTCCATTGCCTCCGGTGGCTAGCACCAAAGATTTCGGTACCTGCTTGCCCAAGACATCCGCCAACCTGATCGTGGCTTACCCGTTCTGGTTGGAGGATGAAGGCCAGTCGTTCCAGCTCAACTGCAACTCCAGCCAAGCATTCCTCAATCGCTCCAAGCTCGGGGGCTACTAGGTTCTTGAAATCTTCGCCGGTAACTCCTCCTTCATCTCCGTGGACCACAACCTGCCGCTCGATGACGACTGCCCCAGGTGGTGGTACAGCATCTAGCTAGGTCTTGGGCTCAGTCCGCTCGTCATCAGCAAAAGCAATAGCGAGCTGCTTGTCCTCTACAATTGCACCAAGCAGCAGCCGCAGATATTTTTCCATGTTCCACCTTGCCCGAGAGTATGGCGGCCAGCATGAACGGAGCCAACTCCCTCCATCATGGCGTCTGGCCGTTGTGCCGGTTCTTGACTTCGCGAACGGCAGCGACTATACCACGAGCATGAGACATGGGTTTCTTCTCGAGCGGACGGTGGCGTCGGGCTATTGCTACAAGTTGGTGCCTAGCGGCGGCCAATGCAGGTACGCCGATGACAGGTGCAACGACGGCGTGCGCCCCATAGAGTGTGGCAAGTTCACGACTATGGTGACTGGAGACTGGACTACTCGGCTTGGGGGGATGACCCGGACGCCCACGGCATCACAGGACCGAGAAGTGGTCTACTCTTCAGGTCGTTAGTTTCCACTTTCCAGGCCCCGCTTTACTGCACTTGTTGTGGTCTCCAATCCACCATATGATTATGATGATCCCGCTCTTGTGGCTACTCTTCGTTCCTTTCTCCAGCTGGTGCCGCCGGCCGGCGCCGCCTGCTCGCCCAAGAGATGCGATTGTTGGAATTAACCACGCTGCCTAGTCTGTGTCCGGCTCGGACCAGAACACATCACCGAGTAGGACTTGTAGTGATACGCTAGATTAGCTACTATATAATCCTATGTATCCCCTGTAATCTTGTAAAAAAAATCAAAGTAATACGATTCCCAGGAGCGACACGCTCCTGTTGCGATCTACTCGTCTGTCCGTGTATTGTCTTCTCGACGAAACTACCAAGTGCAAGCTAGCTAGCCACCATTGCTAGAATCGATCCAGCTGCCTGCGTGGTAGGTTAGGATCGTACGTGCAACTAGGCTGTACGTGCGTCTTTCTCCAGAGGAAACCAATCGGCCGGCTAGCACGGATAGCTACTGCTGCGTACGTACGTGCACCGGCGGAAAGTACTCGTCCGGAGCGACGTCCTACGCGGGCCTGTGGCCAACAGCGATGACCTGAAAATTACCTACCCATTCTGGGTTCTAGCTGGAGGAACCAGGCAAGCCTCCCTGCGGGTCCCCATCGTTCCTCCTCAACTGCAATGCCGGCCAAGCGCTCCTGAGCCGCTCCATGCTCTTTACAACTGCACCAAGCAGGTGACGCCGCCGGGATTCAACCACATGCATTGCACCAACGAGTCCTTCTACCGACTTGGCAGGGAGTATGGCAGCCACCGCAAACCACGCGTTGTGCCGTCGGATGATTGCCCCAAGTGCTAGGCAAGCGGCGGGCAGTACAGGTATGCCAACAACGGCACCGGGTTTTGCTGCAACTGCAACAATGGCCAGAACCCCGACATCTGCGGTGAGTCCAGAAAATTAGCTAGCTCTGCTCTGCATTTATATCTTTGAATGTTTATTTACATCCGGCACTCTTGCATAGTTTTAAAACAAGGTCGGAAAATTAACTCTGCACATTGATTCTGATTCCTTTGTCAATTCTTACACCTTTGAACTTGAAAAGAAAACTATGGTATTCACATGAAAAAATTGAAGTGTCAAAATAATGGTATTCCGAGGAGTACTTCACATTAGCCACGCACCGCCAGGCCACACTCGCCGCCTCTGGTAACCGCCTAGCAACGCCGCCCCATGCAACCACCGTCGCGCAGCCGTGCCATCGGGTCGTCACGCTGACACGCTATGCAGCCGCTGCATTGATGTTCCTCATAAAGCCAATCCCATCCATCGCCGTAGGGTTCTTGTTTTTTTTTTAATGTTCCGTAGGGTTCTTGTTCAGAATTTGTATCTTGAGAACATCACAGTGGGTTTGATGCCTTTTAATACATTTAAACATTTTTGTCTCGAGCAAATTCTCCAACAAGACGTTCTTATTCACAACATTTGTGGCTTCCTCGGATGAGAGGTTACTAACCATAATACCATTTTTTGAGAGATAATTCCACATTACAACGCCGAACTACCATCAAAGTCTAAGTTTCAACCCTGAACTATAAAGTCATCTAGAAAACAACCTTGAACTTTGAAAACCGGCCAGGAATCAACCTTCCCCATCCCCAACCCTGGTTTTGACCTTGTTGACTGGGTTTGGCCCATTGACTAACTTGTATACAATCCCAATACAGCTTAGAAAGTCACTTACCTATGTGACCGTGACCCATAAAGAATAAAAAAAGTGTCTCCTCACCCATACCAGCCCTGGCAGGGAGAGCAATAGTGGAGGCCGACGGACGGTGGTGGAGTTCCGGCGATGTGGCTACCCAAGAAACCCCTGCACTTGCAGCCAGCCCCTACCTTCATGCCCTACCTTCATGGACGTTGGAGACCGACGAAAAGGAGGTGCCCCACAGCTCCAAGGGGAAAATGCAACAGGCTCGCGATGCTAACGCCGACGGCGAGATGGCTGGGCGACAGACTGCTGCAAGACGGTTGTAGATGGCGTAGCAACGGCTCTGTCAGCAAGGTGCAGGGATGGCCATGGCGGCTGTGTATGGCGAGGGCGGCGCAGGTGGGCAGGGGAGCGTCGGGAGGAGGCCAGCGCATGGCGGAGGCGCTGTGAGGCAGCAGAAACGGAGGGTCGAGGTGGTCATGTGGAGGAGTGATGGGGATAGTATGGCGGCCTGCCATGGGCGTGGAGGGGCCGGTTGAGGCGGGCACATGTGCCTCGCTGCTCGGGAGAGGAGGGAGACGAGAAGAGGAGGGGGAGAGGAGAAAGAGACATGCGGCGGTGGGATCCGTCGGCGGAGTTCAGGGTTGTATCTTAGACTTGGATGGTAGTTCAGGGTTGGTTTTTGTCTGGTTTTGATAGTTTGAGGTTGTAAAATGAACGACTTTAGAGTTCAAAGTTGTATCTTACACTTGGGTGGTAGTTCAGCATTGTAATATGGGGGGGGGGTGCTTTTGCCCCCTACCTGAATTTTTTCTATTGGTTTTCTGTTGTCACAAGGGGTGGAATGAGAAAATGAGATCCTCCACACACACACACACCCCTCCCCCGCAACGAGCCGTTCCGTCGGCGCGCGGAAGAAGTAGGAGAGGAGTGAGGAAACACCATCATTGGAGAAGTAGCCGACAAGTGAACGACATGACAACCCACACAGTGTCAAGGTCAGACAGGAAGGGGACAGCGGAAATGAATGAAGCAAGGACACGAGAACGGAAAGGGATACCTGGACAGGGGGACGTCGGCTGCAGGGGCAAGGTTTGATATTTGGGCACAAGAACGGAAAGCGATACGTGGACACGAGAACCGAAAGCTTCACGTTGATTTTAACAATGTCATGAAAATTAAGCCTCATGATGAGAGGAGAGTTCTTCAAACTTTGACCGTAGAAGCTTATGTTCGTTAGTCAAGGTTGGATATTTTTTTGGATCAGATAACAATGTCGCCCATTTCAAAAGCAACGTGTGATTTGCAGAATGAACTGGTGCAGCCGTGCAGGCCACATTTTTTTTTCTTGAGCACTTTTCAATTGCACACAGAAGCAGCACACTTCTTATCAATTGAGTTGGCGAGGCTGCTGCCGTCGGCACATTATTCAGCGCATCTCGGAGTCAGTCTTCCGGGTCAGTGTATGAAAGGCCATTGGTCCAATAACCAATGGGAGTAATTTAGTGAGGACGCTTGACGTTGGACAAATTAAAGTCGTCACCAAAAGTGCTGACCATGCTTCCAATCTGACAGTGGAGTTAGACAAAAGAATGAAAGAAAACTGTACTACTCCCTCCTTTCCTGTTTATAGGGCTTGTCTCAAAATTTTAGTTTTTCCATTTTATAAGACTCAATTTGGTTGTTTTCTATCACATGTTCAGATTCCAAGGTGCATTAAATCATTGCATGCAAGTACTAAGAGAAAATTGACCAATGCATGTAATTTATGCATGCATGCATTGCAATTAATGCATTGGTAAACATACTTTTTTAGGAAAACAAGAGCATTAATTGGATGTTTTTGCAAACTACAAAACGTATTCCACCACTCACCATCTACCTTGGTTGGTGAGAATTTTGAATTGAGCCTTATAAACCGGAAAGGAGGGAGTACATGTGATGTGTGTCCCCTTCGTGGCTCGAGGTATCTTCTTAGGACTGGCCAATCGTATAATCTTCACTCCATGCCCGTCTAATCCCCGCTTTGCTCATCCACGATCCACGATATGGTAATCCCGCTCTTAGTGTTGCTCTGGGCTTCCGTGCTTGGATTGCCTCCGCTGGCTAGCACGCAAGATTTGGGTAACTGCTCGCCCAAGACTTGCAGCCTACCCGTTCTGGCTGGAGGATGAAGGCCAGCCGCCGTGCGGATCCCCGCCCTTCCAGATCGACTGCAACGCCAGCCAAGCGTTCCTCAGTCGCTCCATGTTCGGGGCCTACCAGGTCATTGAAATCTTCGCCGATAACTCCTCCTTCATCGCCGTGGACCACAACCTCCCGCTCGACGACGGCTGCCCAAAGTGGTGGTTCAACATCTCACAAGGTGTCGGGCCGGGGGCGTATACCTTCACCAAGAAGAACAGGGAGCTGCTCGTCCTATACAACTGCACCGAGCAGCAGCAGGCGACGCCGCCCGGATTCCTCCGTACGGGTTGCGCCAACGAGTCCTTCTACAGCCTTGGCGGGGAGTATGGCAAGCAGCGTGAACAGAGCCAACTCCCTCCATCATGCAGTCTCGCAGTCGTGCCGGTTCTTGACTTCGCCAACGGCAGCGACTACGCCGCCATCGTGAGACAGGGATTTCTTCTCCAGTGGACGGTAGCCTCAGACGATTGCCCCAAGTGTGTGGCAAGCGGCGGCCAGTGCAGGTACGCCAACGATGGCACGGGGTTTTTCTGCAGTTGCTCCGACGGTGTGCGCCCCGAGAAGTGCGGTGAGTTCAGGAACTCAACTCTGCACATCTTGTTAAAGAAAATCTTAATTCTTTTCTACGAATGAAATGGAGCTCGAGCACCATATGGAGCCTGAATTTGAAATTTTCAATTTTCTGAAAAAAATAAGCATGTATATAGGGACGTATACTACATGTTTGTAAATTTTCATGATAAAATCATGTGAGCTAGAAAAAACCAATGAAATTCTAGCAGCATGTATTATTCACTATAGAAGTTCATGATTTTGTTTTGCTGTGTAGAACCGTAGATCACCTCAAAATGTATTTTGCAATGAAAATATACAAACATGAAGTATACATCCCTATATCATGTATAATTTTTTGCGTTTTGCAAAATTTCGAACTCCATGGAACTAGGGTGTACAAAATCCTCATTCAATTTCTAGGAGGAACCACACCCTGGTTTTTTAGGAATACTAGGCCCTAGTTCTAATTAACACACACCTGGTAAGCCGTGGAGTGACTTCTCAATTCTTCCATGCCGAGTAAGAACTATTCAACCATAGAAACACCTAGTTCGGCCACAAGCCATTCACGTTGCATCACTGTAACAAAGAGCTATCCAAAAACCAGAAATGGATCGAAAGAATCGTTATCATGAAAAAAGTTCGGGTTGCCATACTTAAAATCTGAATATTCTTTCCTGCCAAGTGTGAAAGAATTAGAATCTACTACTAGCTAGTTAATAGCGGACAAAAGCATGAAAGTAGCAGATACCGGAAGAACCAGCCTAAGCATCCTAGTTCCAGTCGCATCAGGGGCTCACGGTGGTCATGGCTTACCCCGTCAAAGGGGTTAGCCTGATATTTTAAAAGCCATAGCTTACCATACCAGTCCAAGTTTGTGGACCATGACCGTTTTTGCTTAGACATTTGTATTCCCTCGTACGTCTTGTATATGTCCACATAACCCGTGACCACCGACCCAGCCACCCCATTGTTCTTCACTGTAATCTTTCCAAATCTTCCACTCCTATGGCCCCGAGTTGCTGGTTCCTCCCAACCCTGTGGGCTGTGGCTACCACATGCTCGCGGTCGCGGTGGCTGTGGAACAAAAGGGAGTCTGCTCGGAATCGAACAAGCACTGCGGCAACCTCACCGTCTCCGACCCATTCTGGCTCAGTGACTTGGAGGCCGGAAGGTCATGTGGCTTCCCGGCCTTCCTGGTCGCTTGCTATAACAACACTTCTACAGTTGTACTGAGCTCTATAGCCCCCAGTTACGGTGCTTTGCAATCCTCAATATCTCCTGCGAGGAACACAACTTGCATGTCGTTGATCTAGGCAAGCTTGAATTGTTGCATGCCTCCAACAGCTGCCAAATACCGATCTGGAATACCTCCGCCAAATTGGCCCGCATGTTTAGGATTGACCCTGCCAAGTATCCATCTTTAGTCCACGGCGAGCTGTTACATCGCATCGCATCATCGCATGTTTATTTGGGTTCTGCTGAACTGTTCATATTCTTTTGGAAAAACACCTTCGTACTCTAGCTTTTTTTTCTTTTTGGATTGGAAAAGGAGGATTATCCCCGGTCTTTTCATCACTAGGATGGATCATTACAAACCTCTACATTAGCTATCGCCCACTTTCATCTATTTGTCTTTGCTTACATCGTCCCCACAATTCATCACCAGACACCAGATCTCCTACGTTCCGATGTGTGCCCAACCAGCTTGCCGTCGTTGCGTTCCAAATTTCCTACATCCAAATTCAAACAATTAGACTACACGCTGCTAGTTGGAACCCAGAAGTACACCTGATAGACCAAAGACTAGCAATCCTCCACTTGCTTCAAAAGATGGATGGGAGGCTACCGACAGTGACAACGCACCATGCATGCTTCCAGTCAATGTGCCCAGATCGGCATCTTCAACGGCAAGAGCTCATTAATCTAAACTTAACAATAGATTAACTTCAAAACACGTTCGCGATCAAGCAGTGCACCAACTAAATACAATGGATCAAGACATTTGGATGCTGGCTCCCTCTAGCTAGTGGGTATAGAAAAGTATAAAAGTGTCCACATAACCAGTCAAAGTCGTTGGTTAACACCATTCATATTATCTTCTCCGTTATGTTCGTCCTTCAATCTCAAAACCGGCCTGTAACTTGCCATTCGAATGAAATTTGTCATGCTTGACAACTAAATTTGTCATCATCGTATCAGTAAATCTGCGACAAGAATATTGGGAGTTGTCATGTATTCGTGCCACACGTACATCACTTATCAGGGTCCTAATAATAACGGCCACAAGAATCGGGTAGGACTTGACTTGGTCACTAGTACTACTTATCCAAGCAAGATGCCCCTTCCCGGACATCTAGGGAATCACTACGCGCCCCCCGTCCTCACGGCAACACAGTCGCTGTCGTTAGTTTCTTCGAGGACTGGGAAGTGGGTATACTGACTCTTCAGGTCGTTGGTTTCCAGGCCCCCGCTTTACTGCACTTGTTGCCGTCCCCAGTCCACGATATGATTATGATGATCCCGCTCTTGTGGCTGCTCTTCGCTTCCTTTCTGCCGCTGGTGCCGCCGGCCGGCGCAGCCTGCTCGCCCAAGAGATGTGGCGACCTGAACATCACCTACCCGTTCTGGCTGGAGGACGCAGGCCGGCCCCCGTGCGGCTCCCCGTCCTTCCAGCTCAACTGCAACGGAAGCCAAGCCCTCCTCAGTCGCTCCAGCTTTGGGGCCTACCAGGTCGTTCAAGTCTTCCCCGAGAACTCCTCCTTCATCGCCGTGGACAAGAACTTCCCGCTCGACGACGGCTGCCCCAGGTATTGGTTCAACATCTCCCTGGGTCTCGGGCTGAGTCCGTTCATCATCAGCAACAAGAACAGGGAGCTGCTTGTGCTTGACAACTGCAGCACGCCGGTGACGCCACTGGGATTCAACCGCACGCGTTGCGCCGACGAGTCCTTCTACTGCCTTGGCGAGGAGTATGGCAGCCACCGCGAACTGGCCGGCCTCCCGCCGGCCTGCCGTCTCTCGGTCATGCCGGTTCTTGGTTTTCCGGACGGCGACAGTTACGTCTCGAGCATGAGACAGGGGTTCCTGCTTGAGTGGACGGTACCGTCAGACGAGTGCCCCAAGTGCGAGGCAAGCGGCGGGCAGTGCAGGTATGCCAGCGACGGCACCGGGTTTTCCTGCAACTGCGACGACGGCCTGCGCCCCGACGATTGCGGTGAGTCCAGAAAATTAGCTAGCCCTGCTCTCCATTTATATCTTTAAAAATGTTTATATACATACAGTACTTTTGCATAATATACATTGTGGTTTCTGATATATGGGAATCCGAGAGGCCACTCTCATTTTTTTTAAAAAGTACTCTTGCATAATTCCGTAAAACAAAGATCTACGCATGGAAATTTCTGAAGACATGGCTTACCCTGCAGCTACGGGTGCAAGCAGGCATCCCGCATAGCTGGGAAATTTGTTCAAACTAAGCTAAATCCCAGCTAAAAATTTATAATTAACACGATTGATTTTGACACTGGAGCATGGCGGATTGGGTGCCGCTCTGCACCCCTATCTGCAGCCCAAGAGGCCAAACTTGTAGTCAAATGTTGCGGCCTATAGTACTCCATTCGCTTGCCGTCCACATATATTATGATTAATGCTTTGAAAACGGTATTATCTCTCTTATTACGTGTAGTATCTACCTTACCATAGCCTCCCTTTGTATTCACCACAATCTTTCCAAAACTTCTGCTCCGATGTCTCCCAGCTGCTGCTGGTTCGTGGTCCAGCAACTATTCTGCATGATCAGCCAGCTGGTGAAGAACTTCTATTTAGGTGGCGTATGATTCTTCATAAGAGTTATGCAATAGGACTTTGGGTGGCACATGATTCTTCCAAAGAGTTATGGAATAGCCATCCTGAAGACTAGTATGGGTAATGAACGGAAGAGCTGAATCAAGCCCTGGCGGGCCAAATAACCAGCTTCAACCCAAACGCTGCTGTAGGCGGTCAACGCAAATAATTTGGCATGGCAGCCTCGGGCTCTCATTCAAACAGCCACTTATGGAGTGGATTTTGGTACTTATGTTGTACTCACTCCGTCTGATGAAGGGTGTAAGTTTAGCTTTAAAATTTATTCATAAAAGAGTGTACTTCTATCTTTCTAAAGCATATTAAAGTAGAAAAAAATGCTTTTCTTTAATCACACGGTAATCAAGACCAATAATATTTTATACATGGTCTCCTTAATTTTTACATGCACTTAGCTCATTGGGGGTGGATAATTAAAGAGGAGAGATGGTGGCTTGCACCTTTTTAATGCATATTTTTTATTCACTTCGTAATTTGTCTTAAGATTTCTAGATGTATATTTTTCACAGGACGGAGGGAGTAGATCAGTAGATGCTGAGAGTGTGTGTTTTGTGGGCGAAATACATAAAGTAGGGTGTGTTCTCACTTCTCACATTGGATTCCTGACCAAACTCATTGTCATGAAAGGCCCCTTTTTCACACAAGTTAGCTCCTCTCCAGTCTTCACCTACTACCTCATGCATGAACCATCCCCGCTTACAAGTTAGAGGTAGTCTCATTTCTATCTTGCAATACCACGAATAATTCATCCGTTCGGCCTCGGATTGCATTGGATCCAATATCATAATGGGCTCTCTCGCCGAGCTACTGCTCATAATACTTTTCCAGCCTCTGCTTTTGGCGCTCGGCTCCCGCGCGCAGCCGCTGGACACGAGCTGCGCGCCCGCGGCGTGCGGCAACCTGACCATCACGTATCCGTTCTGGCTGTACGGTCACCACGAACCTAGCTGCGGCTACCCGACCTTCGGCGTCACGTGCGACGACCCCACCGGCGCCACGCCGCCCAGCCTCAGCGACTCCTATCTCCGCCTCCTGGATATCAGCTACGGCAACCGCTCCGTCGTGGCCTTCCACAGCAGCCTCGCCGCCAACAGCAGCGACCCCTGCCGTGCGACGCGGTTCAACCTGTCCAGCAGCCTCACGCTCTCCCCGCTGGCCGTCAGCGGCGCCAACTGGGAGCTCTTCTTCTCCAACAACTGCTCGCGTGCGCCGCCGCCGCCCGCGGGGTCGCTCTGGCTCAATAATTGCTCCGGCAGGGGTACGTGGTCCGTGCACCTCGGAGGGAGGTACGAGGCTGCAGCCTCGCGGCCAGCGGAGTGCAAGTACTCGGTGGTGCCGGTGCTGCCCGGGGCGGAGCTGACGGTGTGGGCTGACTACGCGGGAATCATGAGGCGCGGGTTTCTGCTGGAGTGGACGGTGCCCGGGGACTGTGCGGCGTGCACCGCGACCGGCGGCCGGTGCCGGTTCGAGGCCGGCGCCAACGCGTTCGGGTGTCTCTGCCCGGGCGGTCGCATGCACCCGGACCCGGCCACGTGCGGTGAGTTGCTGGTCATGCTCCATGTACCTGCATGCGACATCTTCACATCTTGATCTTGCGCGGACATTTTTTTAGTTCTTTCACTACTGTGCATGCTTAGCAACCTAGTAGAACAAACTGTAGTGATAAATATGATTCGACTGAAAGGATTAGTGTTAACCATGATTGGAAAGGAAAATATGTTTCTGTTAGTAGAATACACTTACATAGCTACCGAAATTCTGGTCCGGTTGGGTCATATTTTTGATTTTTCACCGTGGACGTTTGAGGATTTGAGGAGGTCTGACTGTAGATGCTCTAAGAGGCTCGTCTGTCGTCTCTAACGACCAAAGAAAGGGCTATTTTTACTCCGCTCGCAGAAAAAGAAATATCCTTTTTCCCGTGCAGTAGGTAAGGATGCGTTCAACCACGGGCCGGTGAGCGCCGTTGTGATGTCCCCTTCAGTCAAACTTCCGTGACAACGAACAAGTCAACACAACAGCCAATCATGCATGCTTGAATGTCCCGTCGTCTCCCGTGTGTGCTTCTTTTCATCATCTTGTTCTCAATTCCCATCATCATCAGCTGCTGCTCTTCACTGCACGCATCATACGCCTGGCTCACAATCCGCGCCTTCGGTTAGCCTCTTCTTCCATTCCCATCTAACAAGATCGATCGACCGATACATCCGTTTTGTGTCCCGGCCGCCACCACCGCTGTGCTCTGCTCACCCACAGTGCCGTGCGGAGGCCTGCGCATCGAGTACGCCTTAAACACCACCACGCTGACGTTGCCATGGTCCTCCTCCTGTGACCCGACGATGTGTGGGAGCCTGCGCATCGAGCACCCGTTCTGGCTCGACGGCACGCACCCGCAGGAGTGCGGCCACCGCGCCTTCCAAGTCACGTGCGACCGCAATGGCAACGGCGTGGCCTTCCTCGAGAACTCATTCTGGAAGTACCAGATCCTGGACATCTCCTAGCAAAACAACTCATTCCAGGTCTCCAACGTCGAGCTCTCTGACGGCACGTGCAAGGTCGTCGAGCTCAAAGTAAACACCTACTCCGACATCGGCCTCGCGCCCTTCAGCATCAGCCCCGCCAATCAGGAGCTCTTCTTCCTCTACAACTGCATTGACCTCTGGATGATGCTGCGTAAGTGGGCGCCCGTGAACTGCGTCAACGGGTCGCTCAACAACTCGTTTGCGTTGCTCGACGGTGAGTACAAGCGCGACAATAAATGGTGGCCAGTGTCAGCATTGGCGGATCTAGAACTGGACCAATGTGGGAGCAAGCAATGGCAATGATGGTTGAATTACACAAAAATGGATAAATGTATATACATATGCACTAGTAAAAGTAAATCTGCATATTGCTTGTGGGGGCCATCCGAGGTCCGCCCATAAGTGTCAGGGAACTGCACGGTGTCAATGATGCCGGTGCTGGGGTACCCGGGGGCGACTGCGGCGGACTACCGCCGGCTGATGAAGGGCGGGCTTCGTCTCGAGTACACGACAGCGACTGCACAGCGTGCAGGGAGATCAATGGGCTTTGCCGCATCAATACAACCTACGATACCTTATTTGCCCTGACGGCGTGCCCGACTTCATCATTTGCGGTAATTCAACTACCTCTAACGGCAGTTCAATCTCAGGTTTAAAGAATTTTGAATTTTCGTGTAAAGAATTTTCACTTGGTACTGCATGTATATTCATAAATTTTATTTGATTCAGCTAGTTAACAGGTTTAGTCCGTGATGTTTTGTTGGCTAATTACTACTCCTCAAGAACAAAGACTAGAATAGTGATATTCGTAAATTTCTGTAAGATTCTTTATCTGCAATTTAAATATAATGTTCCATCAAAATTTGATAGAGTTTGTCTAAAAATTTCGAAATAGTTACAGAATTTATGAAATTTCGTTCATTTTGGTGAGGAGCAAAATGTTTCTCTATTTAAAATTTTAAATCTATCAATTAACTCTCGCTTTCGTCTTTTGTCGAAATATTGATAAGGTTAACGAAATATCCATCTTCCGCACATTTGCTTTTTTTCTTCTCCTTTCCCATGTGATTATCTAGTTGGCAGTTTACATTTCTCACCAAAACATCTCTTCCTCTTCCTTCTTCCTGTCCACTGACCGTCTGGTAACCAGCTCACCAGGATTCAACGCGGTATGCGGATCCGTCTTCGAAACTTGTTACCTGTCCACTAGGGAATTTAGTCTAGTTCAGTGTTCAACCACAGTTGGGATGCTTATCATTTTTCTTCCCCTCCAAAATCCTTTGTATCTGGTCAAGGTTTAGGGCTTACATGGGCAACATGTGTGTGGGGACATCCATATCGTGTATTCTTTGTGGCTTTGCGGCGGGTACCTGCCCGAGTGTGGCTACCATACCTTCCAGTTCACCCGCGACAGCACCAACAAGGCCTCGCTCCGGATGAGATCCTTGTCATCTCCTACCCAGAAAACTCCATCCGTGTCACTAACCTCTAGCTCTCCAACAGCGTGTGCGATATCGAACTCCACGTGGACACCTCTTCTGATATTGGCCTCTGCTTCAGCACTGCCAACCAGGAGCTCTTCTACCTCTACAACTGCGCCTTGCATGTGCGGCCGCCTCCGCTTACATAGGAACCCACGAACCATGCCAGTGGATCCACCACCGGTCGCTCAATACCTCATTTGTGTGGCTTGCTGCGGCGTACAAGCCATGTGACATTTGAAGGCCGATTCAGAGAAGCTACGTTGCCGATGATAGCAGTGTTGGGGTACGACCGTACAAGGGGGTGGCTGATGAAGTTAGGTTTCTTCTTGAGTGCATGGCCGGCGGCTGCAAAGTGGACATGGACAATTTGCAAGATCAATATCGCCTATGATATCTTCAAGTGCCACTGCTCCAGCAGCGTGTCTTTGTCCATCATCTGCGGGCGGAGTTCACATATATAATAGTGACAGTGAGTTTGATCGTAAAAAAAGATACACCGCTTTAGTTCTGTGCATTAAGTAGTCTTCGATTTTGGCGCACTAAGTTGAGGGTATTTAAAATAAAATTGAACACAACATACAAATACCTACTAGCTGTAAATGGTTTCCTTTTATCTCCTTGTATGGCTGCTGTTCGGTCCAGTTTACTCTGTTTTTCAATTAGGGGGCTATGATCGTTCTTTTACGGTGTTTTGTAGCAGCATTTAAGCTCTTATCTATAAGTTGCAGTGTTCATTATGGAGCATGGAACAGGTTTGGGTTGAGATTGTAATATCTGATTGAACCTTTTGGGTTGATCACAAAACTATGTCTTATCAGATTCATTGAATAAATGAAATTGGGGGCAGAAGCTCCTTAGGAAATGCATGCCACCTGTCTAGTGTAAACTCAACATAACGCATGCCGCCAGTCTAGTTCTGTAACATAAACAAATATTCTTTAGTTTTTCCACACTATGGTTCATGCTGCTCGTAAATAGGATTTGCAAGAAAATTAACAGAGCACGCATTTTCCTGCTAATTTTCATGTAGATTGAAATGTACCATCCAATGCATCAGTTTATGTGATCGCTCATATTGGCTACTAAATCTACACAGGCCTACAACTTTTTATTTGCCGATCCTGTATTTGATCGACATAGCTACTCTATCAAAAGGAAGTCAGATATATAGCCCATGTTCTATTGTTCTTCACATGCAATGCATTTTTATTTTTTACTTCATGAGCACAATACTGAAGATCCATACACGATGCTATTCATTTTCTTTTGAAAAACAACCAATGCAGTACTGTTGGATAACATTGCTTTTACTCATAAATGTTATATATGTTATATTCCAGGCAGCAAGGGGACTAGCAAGAAGATTATTCTAATAGGTATGCTCACACTTTTGCCATTTTCTCATGTGTCATGAATTAAATATTAGTAGTTCAGTAGCTGTGATTTCTATGTTGAAATACTACCTTAAAAATCTATCATCTATGTAATCATGGAATATTGATTCTGGAATTAAAACTTGAAAACAAGCAACTCTCACTTGAGAAATTTAAACTATTGATGGTCTTAGAAATCTGCTTCAATCTCAGTTGTGACATCAGCCGCTGGAGCCTTCCTCTTTACATGTATTTATGTCCTGGTATGGCGCAAAAAAGGGAAAAGACTAAGGTTTCTCCTTTGCAAGAAGACTAGCAGCAACACGGAAAAGAATTATGAGGCCATGATAGTATCGTACGGATCCCTAGCTCCAAAAAGATACATGTATTCAGAGGTAATGAAGATAACATCTTATCGCAACGATCAGCTTGGAAAAGGAGGTTATGGTGTTGTTTTCAAAGGAAGACTGCATGATGGTCGTCTGGTTGCAGTAAAATGCTTGCATGACTGCAAAGGAAATGGGGACGAGTTTGTTAATGAAGTTATGAGCATTGGCAGGACCTCTCATGTTAATGTTGTTAGCTTATATGGGTTTTGTTTAGAGGGATCAAAGCGAGCTCTTATATATGAGTACATGCCCAACGGTTCCTTGGATAAGTACATTTATTCAGAGCACCCCAAAGAAATTTTAGGATGGGAGAGGCTTTATGGGATAGCAATAGGGATTGCTCGTGGCCTCGAATACTTGCACCATAGCTGTAATACACGTATCGTCCATTTCGATATCAAGCCCCAAAATATTCTTCTAGACAAAGATTTTAGCCCAAAGATTGCTGATTTTGGTCTAGCTAAATTGTGTCATACAAAAGAGAGCAAGGTTTCAATGACTGGTACTAGAGGAACAATTGGATTCATCGCCCCAGAAGTCCACTCGCGAACCTTTGGAGTGGTTTCAACAAAATCGGATGTTTATAGTTATGGAATGATGCTTCTAGAGATGGTTGGAGGTAGGAGAAACGTAAAATCAGTTGTTGCAAAATCCAGCGAAAAGTATTTTCCAGATTGGATTTACGATCACTTTGCGCAAGATGATGGACTACAAGCATGTGAAGTGACAAGAGAAATTGAGGAGATTGCGAGAAAGATGACATACATTGGCTTGTGGTGCATACAGGTGTTACCTATGTATCGCCCTACTATAACCAAAGTTCTAGAAATGTTTGAGAGAAGCTTAGATGATCTGGACATGCCGCCGAAGCAGAACTTCTGTGAACTACTGTAAGATATTTCTCTCATATTTTTGTTCGTTTGTTTCTTTCCAACAACCTTACCTCCGTGCTTATCTCTCATTGCAGTGAAAGTTCAGCTCACAATATGGATGTACAAAGTTCAAGTTCTACAAGACCTGAAGAGATCAGCCTTGTGAATTCAAAAAGCCTACAACAATCGCCAACTCTTTGAGCAGATAGGCCTTGTGAATCTAGACTGTGAGAAGGTGGTACATTCAGAAATTGAACAAGCGCAACAAAATTCGGCATTGTAGTAGAACATATTCCATGTATGCATGACCTAGAGTCAAGAGCATCCATATACCAGCGTCCTAAGTTACCAACCACACAAGGAATACAATTTATTCTGATGAGTTTTGTGTTCCAACTGCTAAAAGGCATCTGAGGCAGACAGCCACCAAGGCCTTCTTGGCTGTAGCTACAGCCCCTAAAATTTCATAATCCGAATGCATACAATGTACTATATCCATCTAAGCATTGTAACATTACATGCCTATTCATAGCAAACAGATTAATCGTAAAAGCGGTATGCGTATACTTACTTGGTCCTCTCAGTAGATTGTATCCACTCAATCAAGCCGTGCTTCTCCGTAGTTTGTAGCCGTGTTTTTCCTTGACTCGCGCAGAACCTCGCCGGCGACCACCGCCCAAGTCCGCCAGCGTATTCCTCTCCCTCTGGCGAGCCGAGGGTTTGCGCCGCTCCTCAGACAACATCGCCTCCGCTGCCCCTTATTCGCCGCTGTAGCCTCCGAGCGGGTCCGTAGCGGTTGGTTGGTGATCTCACCCGTGGTGGCAGAGATCCACGCCCCAGGGGGCGCCGCGGCGAGAGGCCAGGTTCTTCTCTACGTGGGCAATAGGGGCAAAGAAGCGAGCGCGGTGGGAGATGGTGCGGGCAATAGGGGCACGCACCGGCAAGTCAGCGGCGGCGCAACGCCGATCCACGCCGGAGGTTTTGGGCTATAGCCCTTCTCGAAGATGGCAAGCAACCAGGCCCAGTTTGTTCTCGCAACCCAATTCTGCCCTTACGGCCTTACTTTCCCTTTTCCTCTTTTTTTTAGAAGATCGCTTTATGATTATGTTTCCATTCAAAAAGAATGGCTCCTCCAAGGCTCTGATCGGCAAATGCACACATTCATACTAGAAATGCTACATCGACGGAAAATTAATTAACATTTATGGGAGACCACGACAAGAGAGAGAACGACGCGGGTCCACCTCGGGTAACCCTTCGGGCGACAAGAGGCGATCGGATGGCGATCCCGGGCTACCGCTAGGGTTAGGGTTTCTCATCGGAGGTGTTCAGGGTACGGTGGTGATCTGGGCGGCGATGGTGCCTTCCAAAGCACGGATCAACTAGGGCTTTTCGGTTCTCCTGAGATGGGGGGCTATGGCAGAGAAGGAAGGCGATGGTGCCTCCCAAAGCACGGATCGACTAGGGCTTTTCGGTTCTCCTGAGATGGGGGGCTATGGCAGAGCGTCGGCGCAACGCAGATCCACGTCGGAGGTTTTGGGCTATAGGCCTTCTCGAAGATGGCAAGTTAAGTACGACCCAGGAAGCAACCATGCCCTGTTTTGTTCTCGCAACCCAATTCTGCCCTTATGGCCTTACTTTCCCTTTTCCTCTTTTTTTAGAAGATCGCTTTATGATTATGTTTCCATTCAAAAAGAATGGCTCCTCCAAGACTCTGGTCCACAGATGCACATATTCATACTAGAAATGCTACATCTACACTCCTAAAAAAACTGCTACATCGACGGAAAATTAATTAACATTTATGGAAGACCACAACGAGAGAGAGAACGACGCGGGTCCACCTCGAGAGTAACCCTTTGGGCGACAAGAGGCGATCGGCTGGCGATCCCGGGCTACCGCTAGGGTTAGGGTTCCTCATAGGAGGTGTTCGTGATACGGTGGTGATCTGGTCGACAACGGCGCCTCACAGAGCACGGATCGACTAGGGCTTTTTCGGTTCTCCTGAGAGGGGGGGCATGGCAGAGAAGGAAGGTGGGCGGCAAGCTGATGTATCACAGCAGAAGACGGCAACCCCCAGATCGAAGGCGAAGAGCAGAGCTAAGGAAGATGAGACGTTGTGGCGATCGAAGGACGCGTACTCGCCGGCTGTGAGAAGAACGCCACATGCGACGGCAAGCCTCTCGACCAGACTCGGTAGGATGGTGTTAACGGAGAAGGAAGTGCATGGTTTCATCTTCCAAGGATTAGTGGAGGAGATCCCAGCCGCAAGGAGGTGGTATCTGTTCGAAAAAGTGTGCTCGTCAAGACCCATGAATCAGCCTGGACGTAGCAAGCGGGCTTTTGGGCCCGCTCGTGGACCGACAAGGACCGGACCGATCGGTCCAGGCCTGCTAGAAAAACTGGCCGGACCGAGCTGGCAATTTCGGCCCGAAAATCGACCGGTCCGGTCCGGTCTTAGCTCGGTCCGGCTCGGAGGACCGATGGCCCAGCCCACTTAGAGCTAACCAGGAGAGCCCATCACGCATCACATATAGATCGTGCGTGTGTGCGTGACCTAAACGCATCCCGCATCCCGTTCGGCTCCTTCCAGCTTCCACCAGGACGTACCGCGCCGCCGCTGCTCCTTCCACCAACGGACTGGACTAGCCACCAGGACGCGCCGCCGGCCGCCGTGCCTCTGCCTTGCGCCGCCGCTCCCTTGCGCGGTTGTTCCTTCCCTCTCGCCCGTGCGGCCGTGCCTCTCCGTCTCTCTCCCTCGCGCCCCCGTACCGCCCCGCATCAGGTCCGTCTTCTCCGTCTCCGGTCACCGTGCTGCTGCGCCGACTACCGCTCCGACAGC
This sequence comes from Aegilops umbellulata, assembly GCA_032464435.1. Lineage (NCBI taxonomy): Eukaryota > Viridiplantae > Streptophyta > Magnoliopsida > Poales > Poaceae > Aegilops > Aegilops umbellulata. The sequence continues at coordinate 640,450,873 of CP136060.1, read as the reverse complement.
CTGGGCCTACATGGCAGTGACTGTATGTCGTCAGGACCGTGAGGACCGACGGCCCGCACCGAGCTTTGCGTCTGCTGGTCCGGTTCCTAAAATCGGGACCGCTGCACTGCTTGGTCCGGTCCGGACCGGACCGCCAGTGGCCGGTCCAAACGACAGCTCGGACCGGGACCGAACCGGCCCGGACCGTGTCCACCCTGACCCATGAACAAGACTGCCCTGGAACGCTATATGAGGAGGGCGTGGGGTTTACACCGAGACGCTCAATTTCGGGATCTGGGAAACAATCTATTCCTGGTTCACTTTGAAGGGGAAGGAGACTCGAAGCATGCAAGAAATAACAGACCCTGGCAATTTGATTTTAATGTTCTGATTCTAAAGGATTACGATGGTAAGACCAGTCCTTCGGAGATGATTTTCGATACGATAGAAGTCTGGGTCCATGTAGAGGATTTACCACTGGCAAAAGGACGAAGGAGTTTGGGGGAGCTTTGGGTAATTGGTTGGATCATGTGGTGATTGGTGAAGGTTGATGTGGAAGACGATTGCTTTGTAAGGGGGAAATATCTGAGATTTCAGGCCAAGATTTATGTGTATGAATTGCTGGTGCGGTGTTTCCGTTTGAAGGCGACGGAAGATGATGAAGAGGGTACATGGTTCAATTTTTTACTTTTTTAAGGAAAGGAGGATGACCCCCGGCCTTTACATTTGGGGATGCATACGGCCACTTTATTAATTATTCTCACAAGACCTTACAAAGTCATAAAACAGTAAGACTAAAGCCGCCATCTAAGCAACAAATGTCGCTACACCTATCCAGTTGATGAAGGGGCGCAGATAGCCTGGGCATAATACCAAACATACATCACAGCTAAGTCTAACATCTAAGACCTGAGACCCCAACCTAGCCACTTGCCTGGCCTGGGGCACTCACTGGTCCGGCGTGCTCTCAGAGGCCGCCGCCACCAACTGCCACCGCTTCATCTTCAGAACTGTACTGATGCATCAGCCTTGCTCAGTCTAGCTATCGTTGATGCCACCACGGCGCCCAACGGCACCTCCTCCAGGCGCAAACAGCTGAGCACGTTGCGGTCGGCACTGTTACACCTCAGTGCCATGCTGCCAAGGACCACCAACCGACACAGCTTGAAGTCCTTGGAAGATCTGTCATGCGTAGCACCTGCCGACCAGGCATGACAAAGCGTAGCACCTGTTGGTCAGGCATGACTTGAGATCTCCACCGAAGCTCCGTGCAAGACGAAGTCTCTCCACCTCCTCCCTCTGACTTCCAGCGCTGCACCATAAACGATGCTCCCAAGAGAGAAACGACACCGCAGTGCCGCCATCGTCCGATCTGGAACACCAGATCCTAGGGTTTCCCCCGGAGCAGCACGAGTGGGTCGACAGTAGTTACACGACGATACCTTCATCAAGGTAACGGCGTAGAACGCCGCCATCGCCTGCCGTCGGCTCGGTTTTCACCGGCAATCATGTCTCCCCAACTCGTAGCCGGGACTAGATGATGGATCTCGAGATCCGATCACCAAGCTTCTGACCGGCCACCGCCGACGAAGAAGATGACCACCACCACTGGCTACACCGGCCAGAACAGATCTGGCATGGGTGCCGCCAAGCTGTCCACCAGGCCCTCGACGCCGACGCCGATCTAAAGCCAGATGACATGCCGCCGAAGACCGCATCGCGCCGCCGCCCGGTCTAGGCCAGCCGCTGCAGCCGCCGCCCGTGGCCCGGGGCAGGGCTGACCGCCGCCGCCGTCGAAGCCAACACCGTCGCTGCTAGATCGGCCGCACCTCCACGCATGTTGGGGCCCCGCCACCCCTGAGACGCGGGAGGGAGGAAGAGCCCCCGCCACCGCCGTCGGCCTGCGGGCGCAAGTCGGAGGCATCCGGCGGCGGCTGCGGGAGGAAGGGAGGAAGATGGGCTAGGCCCGGCAGCGGCTAGGATTGGGGAGCCCCGGAGTCGCCCGAGCGGCTAGGGTTGGGGTTCAATTTTTTACTATGAGAAGATACCATATTTTTGCTTCAGATGTGGTAGACTGGTCCATGCCAATGACAAGTGTGACCCGTCGTCTAATAAGTCAGCTCAACGGGGTGACTGGCTGTGAGCTTCCCTGGGTAGGATTGCGGCTGTACAAGCACTGTACATTTGAATAGACGCAGGCTGCGGTATATCTCGGTGCTGTTTCGATGGAACCGACGACCGAACCGACATTTCGGTGCAAAGAATCTTCGGTCAGCTAATTTTCATTTCACCGATCGGTCAGTATTTTGACACAACCGAAATGTTAAATACACCGAGGAACCGAACCGATCGGTTCGGGGGAACCGAATGCCCAGTCCTAGGTAGGAACACATCTTATAAAAGAGGGATGGGAAGTGGAGCTACCAGCAGCACCAACAGCGCTGAAAACTCTCGCACTAGCGGGAGTGACCAAGGAAGATTCATGCGTGGTAGGGTTAGGGATCTCCCTACAAAACGAAATCTGGACTCAGAGTTCTCTCGGTCAAACACTTTTCACCCAATTACCAGTTCACATTGGTTGTAACCAGGGACTTCTTAGATGACTGTATTTGATAGGAGTACAAATCAAAACAGGTTTTCGACGACTTTGGTGCTCAAGTTCAAACATGAATAAAACCTATTATTTTTATCTTCTGGGGACAACGAGGCTTCAAGATTGGCGATTTCCTCCAAAATTCAAAAAGACGCCATTCTGGCCAGAAGAACTATCTAAGATTTAGAAGCACGATGCGTCCTCGACAGTGTATCCAACTTCTGCCCAGGCGCAGAGCACCCATCTGCAGAGCGGATAACGTACCCTCCCTCCCTCTGCTCCTGAGCAAAAGAGAAACATAAATAGGGGGAAATAAGTGGAGTGTCGCGTTTTGGTGGCCGAGCACCGTGCAGGCCGGAATCTCACGCCGCGCAATGCAGCGTCGCGATGTGTGCGCGCCCGTTTCCATGCAGCTATATACGGCGACTGCCAAAGTTGAAATACATCGGGGCTCACTGATGTGCTAGCGCTGTACGTGGGCCGTCTGTGTAACCGAATTTTTCACATGTGGTGCTAGGGCCCGCCTGATGTGTCATTAAATGCTATGGATGGCCCAACTAATGATACCATTACATTTACTTGGAGGCGATGCACGGATCGCCCCCTTCATCTGGCACACTGGATATTTTAAAAGGAAAAATCTGGCACATTGAACATGAGCGATTTCGTCATTGATGGGATGGAATTCTTCTCCAAGGAGTGCCATTCAGGTAATCATTTGGCAGATCTGTCAAAATTTGTGCTTCTTCTAGTTTTGGGATTTGGTTGGGCGTGCGGGGAATATCAACTACTATGATGCAACAAACCAGAAACGGTTCTTCGTACAAGTTAGTGCAGTACTAGTTAGAAAATACAAATAAAACCGGTGACAAACCTGGTGAGCACAATTCATTTTTTTAGAAAAGGAGGATGACCCCGGCCTCTGCATCTGGAAGATGCATGCGACCATTTTATAGATTATTCTCGAGGACCTTACAAAGTAGTACAACAATATGTTTGAAACCGCCATCTAGGCACAAACTGCCGCTACTCCTATCCATATGATGAAGGGGGTGCAAGCTGGGCCAAATACCCAGACCTCTCACCTAAGCCTAACATCTAAAGCCGAAGGCCCCAACCGAGCCACATACCGGGTCTGGGGCACAATCCGGTCGGACACACTCACATGTGTCGTCGCCGCCATCTCCCACTTGTCCATCTTCAGAGCAGATTGATGTGCCAACCTTGGCAGGTTCCTTCGCCATCGACGCCACCATGACGCCAAACGACGACCACCATCTACGCTAGTCCATCTCCAAGCAGAAGGAGCGCTACCACAGGACGAAGACCAGCAGAGAATAGGTGAAACGCCGCACACATTGCCGCCGCCAAACACCTCACACGCACCGCAAAGTGCCCACCATGCTTCCGGGAACCCCAGGCGACGCCTTCAAGAAGGAGCGCGACGAGGGTACGACGCCGTCGCCCGTAAGGGGACTAGAGCTTTCGCCCAAAGGAAGATCACAGTGAAGGACGGGAGAGGACCTCGACAAGGCCTCCAGGAAGGGGCACAATTCATTTAAAAATAGAATATGAGCACACAACGTGTTCTTTTAGCTGCTTAAGAAATAAGAAATATTATTTAAAATAAAAAAATAGCATAAGTTTTGTCTAGCTTCCTCTGAAAAAAAAAAGTCGCCATAAAAAATGGTAGAGTGCATCTTATTGAAATGATTAGGAACATTGGGTAACATCTGTGGTTGGCAAAAAATAGTCGAACGGTTTCCATCCTTTGTTAAAGGGGTCGACAATAAATATTATTCCATATGTGTGATTTATCTTCTTCCCCTGTGCATATAAGATATGAGGATTTCTTGGAATTTTCACACCTAGAAAATGTCGATTAGTACACTTGGAGTGCCATGGGGTTGATGTGAGCGGCAATTACGGTATGACATCAAAGAACTAAGGGCAGGGGGGTGTCTGTTCAATTGGTAACGAAATTATTAGTGCTAGGGGAGCGGTTGTTTAAAAAAAATGATTGTATAAAACGACAAACAATCCGAACGCATTTTTGTTGATAGCGTGTGAAAAATTCATCATAAACTGAATCCGTGCGAGGGTGGCTGTGTTTACGTGTTAAAAAGGAAATTTGCCACCAGAATTTTCTAACAAAAAATTGTGATGCAAAAGTAATTTGGAAAATGCATCTAGACAATTAATGCATTTGAAGGAAAAATGTCATTCCGAGATGTGACAGGCAAAACAATTTGAATTATGCACAATTTCTCTTTTCTTTAAACCCATCAAGCAAGAAATGATGTTTTCATGACTCGAAAAGAAAGAAAGAAAGAAATGATGTTTTCAGGTGATTTTCGTGGTTACACAGTGACGATTTGTCCTAGAAATTTGATACACCAAGTTGGACGAAGTGGCACAGCTCATGGTTTGTTAACTGGCCGGAGGGACCATGCGATGTCATCTTTCCCAGTTCGCTTCCTAGCCAGAGTACTATTTGAAGCGTAGCTTCTGATATTGTTTTCTCTTAGCTGCTTCACCAAGTCTCTGGTATACCTATCTATGTGCCGGTGCGAGTTTGAAGAAACGGTGAAATAAATATTAAGAATGTTGAAAAACGGTGCGAGTTTGAAGAAACGGTGTGGAGTTTTCTGCTTCAGGTTAAGAAAAGTTAAGTAATCATTCTAAAAAGAGGGGGGGGGGGATGCAAACCTGAAAAATCATTATCATCTAAACAAAAGAAATTGAGAATGGAATACATATGTGAATGAGAAAGTTGATCATGTATTTTATAAGACGTTGAACAAGTATTTGAAGAAATGGTGAAATAAATATTAAAAAATGTTGAACAATGATTTGGAAAAAAATGTTGAACAAGTAATTCTGAAAAAAATTGCTGAAATAAGTATTAGAAAACGTTGACTCAGAGATATGAAAAAATGATGAACAAAAAATTTGAAAATGTTTAATAAGCATTTAAATCTGTTGAACATGTATTAAAAAATCTTGACGAGTGTATGGGAAATGTTAAACTAGAATTTGAAAATTTCTGAATAAATTATTTGAAAAGTTGAAGACGCGCTAAAAAAATGCGGAACGAATATATAAAAATATCGACCAAGTATTTTGAAAAAATGTTGAATAAAGTATCAAAGTGTTGAACAAGTTTGTGAAAAATATTGAATAAACGTCCGGACTACGTTGCACGTGTATACCCAAGAATGTTGATCGCTTATTAAAAAAAATGTTTTTCACGTATGGGAAGAAGTATAATGAAAAACGAAAGGAAAAAATGTTTTTCACGTATGGGAAGAAGTATAATGAAAAACGAAAGGAAAAACATAAAAACCAAGTGAAAAAAAGGAGAAAACCGAAATATAATGTTGAATAAGAGAAAGAAACTCGAAGAAAAACAAGAAAATCAAACATGTTTTCTTTTTGCGAAAAAAAAAACAAAACAAGAAAACCAAACATGTTGACCGAGTCAATTCCGTGTCGTGTACATGAGACAGGGACTGTTGCGCGCGTGAACGAGACATGCAGTTGTGCTGCATCTCGTGTGCCTGCTATGCAGCTGTGCTGCACTCGTGTGCCTGCTAGTGTACGTGAGCCAGCAGTGATTATTTAATACTAGCAAATATGGGCACTGTATATCAGACTATTCTATGAATACAGTCGCTATACGGTAGCTTTATGCACGCTGGGCACCGATCGCGCCGAGCACTGACGGGGCTGATTTCGGCCTGCAGGGTGCTCAGCCACCAAATGCCATTTTCGGTAATAAGTGATAGTACTAAAGGATGTTTTGAGTTCCGAAAATCATCCATGGTTCTAACAATTTTCACCCAATTACCAGTACGCATTGCTTGTAACCAGGGGCTTTTCAGATTACTGTATTTGATAGGAGTAGAAATCAAAACAGGTGTTCGACGACTTTAGTGCTCAAGTTCAAACATGAATAAAACCTTCACTTCCGCTTCGGAGGAGATCTGTTGATACCCCTTCATAATAAAGGGTAGGATGGTCTTTCTTAGAAATACGTCCCTCGCACTATAAAATTAAAGACAGCCCGAGAAAGTCCGCCATGGGCCGGCCCATTAGTGAGTGTATACTGTAGCGGGGTATCGAAAATCAAAAAACAACGCAGGCTACTAGGGATCGAACCCATAACCACGACGTTTGGTGAACAGGACGCTAACCAGTGGGACGAAATATATTTGGTGACACATATGCCGCGCCATATTACATCAAATAGAATTGACGTACTGTAACTAGGTTGTTTTTTCTCGGACGAATTTTTTGGAAAACTGGTCAAAACCGGATTTTCCGTTACCCCAGAGAAAATACGCTACCGGACAATTTTGTTTTTAAAATATTTGAATTTGATCTGTCCAAATGATCATATAAGATACCTATGCAAACTATTCCTGTTCAGATGATTTGGCGTACTTGCTGTTTGTGCCAGTAAAGGCCACGAGGGGTAAGGGTCTAGCTCCTATTATTGCACTTTAATTTTTAGTAGATTTTTTTCGCCCGGTGGGCTATTCGCGTTTAAATCAAAGCAAAAAAGAAACGGGTGACTGCAAGGACTCGATCCCAGCAAGTCCGTGGAAGATGTGTCGCGTACTGACAAACACAAACATTTTTTTTTCAAATTTTCGTGCATTGAAACCACAAACTTTTTTCCAAATTACAAACATTTTCTGAATACATATTTTTGTTTTGTAGGGCATAAGCTATTTTTTGTTCTCTGTTTTTTGGTTCTTCTTCTCTTTTTTGTTAATTCATTTTTCTCCTTCTTGAACTTTATTATTATTTTTGGAACCTGTTCAAACATTTGAAATTTTGTTTAGAATTTTTTCCAAATATAGTTTACAATTAGAAAATATGCTATGGAATTTCACAACATGTCCGTTTTGAATTTTGAGTTCACAAATTTTAGAAATGTTTGCCTTTAATAAAAAAGATGAATTTTAAAAATTTACAGGTTTTACAATTTTCATCAATTGTTGGCATTTTGTTACAATTTCGGAAAAAAGTGCTCAAGTATGTAAAAATTTTCATATACAATTTGAAATTTCAAAATTGTCGAGAAATTTCAATAAATGATTAGGACATAGGAAAATCTTCATATTGATTGATAATGACAAAATTGCAATTAGCAGAAGCAACCAATTAGAAAAAACAACATGCTCACGGAGGCCTTGTGTGGCACACTCTTTTCAAATGGTGTTTCTTTGGATTATGGATAAATGCTCCCAACTTCTTGAAGCAGCCTACCACAAACATATGAGCCATTCATGTCAGGTATTAATAAGTTCCGACGCGTTTACATGTTGCGACACTTCTGGCCATTTATCAGCCCTTGTCACCAAGAAAACTTCAGAAAATGCAAAACTTGTCAAAAATCTAAACAACTTGGCATGATGCATTGTTGGTCATAGAAGCTGGTGGAAAGAATTTGGACCATTTGACAGTCGTCGAAAAAAACGTGCTTTCATATGAACCCGAACACCCTTCGTTGAATACCGTCTGTTTTTGGACATCTTAAAATGATCCAACTTCTGCAAGAAGGTGGGATGCCCACGGTAGGCATGCATGCAAGGTTGAACGACTTTCGTCACTGTATGCAAGTTGCGACACATCCGGCCATTTATCGGTCTTTTCTAACTGAGAAAACTCCGAAAAATGCAAAATTTGTCGGAAACCAAAACAACTTGACATGATGCCTTGAATTGGTCATATAAGGACATTAAAAAAATTGGGTTCATTTCAAGGATGTCGAGAAACAAGCATGCTCTCACAAAGAATCTTCTGGGCCTACCCAACCACCCTCCGTTGAACATGGTCGTGTTTTGGACATTCTTTTCAAATGTTCCTAAATTTTGTCAGCGGGTGTTTAAGCCCATGCTAGGCACCTATGCCATGTTTTAACGAATTCTGACACCGTTTGTAAGTTGTGTCACGTTCGGCCATTTATCCGCGATTTTTCATCGAGAAACTCCATAAAATGCAAGAACTATAGAAAACTCAAACAACTTGGCATGGTGAGTTGAATTGGTCATATAATCTCGTGGAGAAAATGTTTTTAAAATCATTTAATAAATATTTGAAGAAAAAGGAATTTAAAATCAATTTAAAATAGTTAATTAAAAGTCCTATTTTGGTATTCCAAACAATATTTTTTTTAAGATTGCAAAAATAATAATGAAGTTCCAAAAAAAATTAACGAAGAAAAGAGAAGGAAAACAAAAGAAAGTAGAAAATCAGAAAATAAGAGAAGAAAAAAGAAATAAATTTTAGAAAGGCACCAAAAACATTCAGATTGCCGCGGTTTCGTATAAGGCGAGTGGCCGAGAGACGTGTTTAGGCCGGGCATTTCTGCAGATAGCGTAGGAACTACCCTTCTAGTTTTGTTATTTTTATTTTACAGCGTTTCCAGTTTTATTCTCTATTTTTTCCTTTTTCTTTTGCTTTCTGTTTCTTTTTCCTTGTTTTCGTTTTTTTTATTTGTTATTTTTATATTTATTTTTCTTTGTAAAAATGTTTGTGACTTTTTTTCATAAATTTCAAAAATATGTTTATGTTTTAAAAAGTTTTTTAGTATTTAAAAAATGTACAGGTTTTTCCAAAAAATGATGTTCTCTAATGTTTTTTCTGATTATTAAAAAGTGATGCCGTGCTGGAGTTTTCTCAAAATTCTAAAAATATTCACGTTTTCACAAAAAATCGGAAAATTCAGAAAAAAAATTATTCTTTAAAAATTTAATAACGACTTATATATTTTTTTTCAAGAAATGCTCGTGTTTTCGTATTGTTTTCATAAGTTCCGATAATATACGACAATTTAGAAAATGTTCTTGTTGTCTGAAAACTGTTCACACTATGAAAAAATGTCCTGTTTTCATATTTTCTCAAAACTAATTCTTTTTGGGAATTTCAAAAACTGATCGCTCTTTCAAAAAATTCAATATTGGAAAATGTTTCTTTTAACACGTTTTGTTCTCTAAATTCCAAATTTTTTTGATTTTTCAGAAAAATTTTCAGGATGTAAAAAATATATGTCAAAAAAGGCACGTTTTTTAAAATAATTCAGCTTTGAAAGTTTATTAGAGTGGTTCAGACAACTGTTGGATTTTCAGAAATTACTTGCGTTTTAAAGACTTTTCACAATTTCCAAGAAAAGAGAAGGAGATTAAAAAACTGCCCAGATTCTGTATAGTAATTCTTTAACGGGCTCGCTACTATCTTTTGTCGGCTAGAGGTGCAGAGTTCGAAACATTGTGAGTTCGCTTTTTATTCCAGTCTACACATTAGATCGCTGACGTACTGTATACGTGCGGTCTCTACTGCCGAAACCTTCATTCATGGGCATCATACATACAAAGTAGGAATACCATGTGAAAAGTCTATACTGCCCCTTTATACGTTTTAGGGGGGTTGTACCGAAGCGGGACTCAAGATTGGCTATTTCCTCCAAAATTCAATAAGACCCCATTCAGGCTAGAAGAACTAGCTAAGATTCAGAAGCAAGATGCGTTCTTGACAGTGTACCCAACTCCTGGCCAGGAGTAGAGCACCCATCTGCAGGGAGCGGATAATGTACCCTCCCTCCCTCTGCTCCTTAGCAAAAGAGAAACATAAATAGGCGTTAATAAGTGATAGTACTAAAGGATGTTTTGACTTCTGAAAATCAGCCATGGTTCTAACACTTTTCACCCAATTACCAGTTCGCATTGGTTGTAACCAGGGGCTTTTCAGATTACTGTATTTGATAGGAGTAGAAATCAAAACAGGTGTTGGACGACTTTGGTGCTCAAGTTCAAACATGAATAAAACCTATTATTTTTACCTTCTGGGGACAACGAGGCTTCCAGATTGGCGATTTCCTTCAAAACTCAATAAGACGCCATTCTAGCCTGAAGAACTAGATAAGATTCAAAAGCACGATGCGTTCTTGACAGTATACCCAACTCCCGTCCGGGCGCAGAGCCCCCATCTGCAGGGAGCGGATTACGTACCATCCCTCTGTCCGCTGCTGAGCCGAGAGATGTCGCATTCGCCGCGGAGAGGGTCAGCACTCAGCACTCAGACTGGGGTGGAGCCTGTTTCGAGAGGGTTAGCAAGGGCAGAGGCTGGGGATTGACCGGCGCTTTCCTTGGCGGACCAAACCCATTGGGAAACGTTTTGCGCCGGCAGACCGGCCGAAGCTTCGGCCGGCCGTGCGCGCGCCGTGTGATAGTTTCGATCGTACGCCTTGTATCCCCACGGGTCCCGTCACACGTACCCTAGGGCCACACACCGCTCCACCTTTTCTCTTCAGGAGCGCAGCCTTTCACTCTCGCACATGGACGCCGCCCTCTCTCTCTGCACCTTAACTTTTTCACCATGAATCCAAGAAATTAAAACTCTAGCCACTATGATCCTCAAAAAAAAAAAATCTAGCCACTATGCTACAAAGATGCGTGTTTGGTGCAAGCTCGGACCTGTGCTCCCGCGACCCTCCCACGACGGCTGTGACCGGCGGCGGTGACATGGGTGCCAACGCCATGGTTGCTGCTATCCAACGACCGACGATGTAGTGTTGTATTTTGTGGCGGCCGCGCGCTACTAGCGACCGGCAAGATAGCAGCCACCGCTCGAGGCCGATGCTGCGAAAGATTGATGCCTGAAGCTGCGACCGCCACACGCGGGAGCTGCAACCGTTGTGGGCGTTTGCTACAACCGATGACGCAAAATGTTTGCGACGTGCATGCCGAGCTACAACTGGCGACGACGATGATGACTTTTGCTGCAACTGTCGTCAGTGTTAGCTACTACCGGCGATGCAAAAAGTTTGCAACATGAATGGTGAGCTACAACCAGCGGCGACGACGACTTTTGATGCAACCGTAGTTGGTATTTGCTACATCCGACAATGCAAATAGCTACGACGACGACAACTTTTGCTGTAGCTGTAGTCGGCATTTGCTACGACCTGCGATGCAAAATGTTTGCTAACTATACGGGAAGCTACAACAGGCGGTGACTTTTGCTACAACCATAGTCGGCGTTTGCTACATCCGATAACGCAAATAGGTACGACGATGACAACCTTTGCTGCAACCGTAGTCTGCGTTTGCTACGACCTGCGACGTAAAATGTTTGCTAACTGTCTGGCAAGCTACAACCGGCAACGACGACGACGGCTTTTGCTGCAACCGTTGTCGGCGTTTGCTACGTCCGACAACGCAAATAGCTACGACGATGGCGACTATGTTTTCACGACCAACGAGGTGTCTTCCTCAATGGTGACGGAAGACAGCGAGCACGGCCGGCCGTGGGTGAGCTGCTCGCTACATTCAGGGCAGCAAAGCCGCTGCGTGGGGGCAGGAGCATGTGCTGCCCGTAAGGGATGGGACGCATGGCTGGTTTAGAGGCTTCAAAGAGCGCAGGCGGGCTAGACAAAAGAAATAATAGAGAATGGCGGCTGGATCGTACGGTTAAAGGTATTTGTATCATGTGGTCGGGAGACGACCGGCCCAAATCTGGCCGGTCGACCGGCGCGTAGTAGCCGCCAAACCCATTGTGCGGGTCATGACGGAAGTCGCAGTATGCAGCGGCGCCTGCACGCTAACGATATCGGCGGCGGCGGTGAACCGCGCTGGGTGGCAGCGTAACGATGGCTGGTTTGGGCCCTCGGGCCTTTCACGTTCACTTGCAGGCCGGGCCTTAGCGCAATATGCACGGCCATTCACGTACTCGTCCTATATATCCTTAAAAAAACGTACTCGTCCTTTTTTTTTTCTCGATAAAGGGCATTTCACTGAATTGAAATATCGAGGTGATACAGTCGCATCAAAAGAACACCCAACCTCTGCATAACCAGATGCACACAGCCAACAAGTCCAAGGTCCGAAAAGCAACAATAAAAGAAAGAGAGCTAAAAAGAAACTTAAATCCAGCCTATGACGTGGCCGATCCTATCCGAAGATCACACCGCCATCCATGGGGGGTAGAAAACCTCCCTGGCCGAACGCTCCAGCCGCATAGATGCCATCATAGAAGGGTCCATGTCCTCCGGCGTCTGCAGGATAGACCAAGTACGGAGCCATCGCGTACATATATGAATAACATGAAACACATTTGTTATTAAAAACCACATCATTCCTGGTAAGCCACAATGCCCAGCATAAGGCAGCTGCCCCCACAAGAATGTGTGCAAAAAATTGTTTTTGAATTACCCTCAACCAGTTGCCGAACATATTACGTGCACTTCGTGTGGGGTATAGATTTGAAGCAATGTGAACTATGGCCCAAACAGACCGAGCAAACTTACACTCAAAAAATAAGTGCCTAATAAACTCGTCATGCTGGCAGAAGACACATTTTGTGCTACCCTGCCAGTTGCATGGTGCCAAATTATCTCTAGTTAAGATGACCCCTTTATTTAGAAACCAGAGGAATATTCTCACTCTCAGAGGTATTTTGAGCTTCCACAATTTCCTGTTATCAACCGGAACCTCGCTATGAACCAGTGCATCATACATGGACTTGACTGAAAACTTGCCATTCTGATGCAATCTCCATCGGAAAATGTCCGATTCACCTGACAGCTGAATGACCTCTAGTCGTATGAGTAATTCATTCCATGCTGCCAGGCGAGGTCCTAAAAGATCCCTGCGGAAAGAAATATCCGGGTTTTCTTGTCCCAAAATTTGTTTGATCGTGACAAATTTATGTCTGACAATCCTGTACAAGTTAGGGTATTGCACATTGAGAGGGGTGGTACCTAGCCAGGTGTCCTCCCAGAATCGGACCTGCGATCCGTCTCTAACCGAGAAAGTACCAAATTGGAAAAAGAATTCCTTAGCCTTCATCACCCCACTACAAAAATGTGAATCACCATGTCTCCCATAGACTTGAGAAATGGCTTTGGATCCCACGTAGTTGTTACGAATGATTTCCTGCCACACTCCATTCTCAGTGAGTAGTTTGTACACCCACTTACTGAGTAGAGCAATGTTTTTAATCTCAAGGTCTTGGATTCCAAGTCCCCGTTGACTTTTAGGTCGACATAATACATTCCACCTAGCCAGTCGATATTTCTTGGTTTCATTATCACTTTGCCAGAAAAATCTGGATCTGAAGTAATCTAAGTGCTGAAGAACCCCTTTAGGTAGGTGGAAGAATGACAGCATGTATAACACCATATTACTGAGGACGGAATTAATCAAAATTAACCGATCTCCATATAAGACAAGAGTTTGGCCTTCCAACTGGCTAGACGTTTCTCAAGTCTCTCTTCCACATACTTCCACTCAGCTATAGTTAAGTGCCGATAGTGAATGGATATCCCAAGATAATGAACTGGGAATTGCCCGAGTTGGCAGCCAAAAATGTCAGCATACTGAGGTGCAGATTCTGCAGCTTCGCCGAAGCAAAAAAGTTCACTCTTATGAAAATTAATTTTGAGACCAGAAAGTTCCTCAAAATCACATAAAAGCAACTTGAGGTTTCTTTCTTTCTCTAGATCATGATCCATGAACAAAATCGTGTCATCCGCATATTGTAGAATAGATAAGCCTTCTTCTACTAGATGAGGAATAACACCTCTGACTTGGCCGGCCATCTTAGCCCTCTCAACAAGGGTGGCTAACATATCGGCCACAATGTTAAATAAAATAGGAGACGCGGGGTCCCCTTGGCGAAGCCCCTTCCTAGTCTGAAAGTAGTTGCCAACATCATCATTAACCTTGATGGCCACGCTCCCTCCGGACACAAAACTCTCTACCCAACGACACCATTTTTGCGAGAACCCCTTCATACGCAAGGTTTGCAACAGAAAGGGCCATTTAACTTTATCGTAGGCTTTTCCAAAGTCTATTTTAAGGATAACTCCATGCAACTTTTTACGGTGAAGCTCATGTACAGTTTCATGCAGTACAACAACTCCATCTAGTATGTTGCGTCCTTGCATAAATGCTATTTGGGTGGGTTTGACCACATGGTCAGCCACCCCGTTGAACCGATTAGTTGCAACTTTAGTAAAAAATTTAAAGCTTACGTTTAGGAGACAAATCGGTCTATATTGTTGAACGCGACTAGCCTCCTTAGTCTTAGGTAAAAGGATGATTTCCCCAAAGTTTAAACGAGAAATGTCAAGGTCCTCAGCATGCAGTTCATTAAACAACTGAACCAGGTCCGACTTGATCATATCCCAGAAACATTAATAAAACTCCACAGGAAAGCCATCCGGACCTGGAGCCTTGTTGTGTTCCATCTGAAACACCGCAGTTCGAATTTCCTCCTCGGAGAATGGGTAGGTTAGGAATTCATTTTCCGCTTCTGAAACTTGAGGGATGTCATGAGTAATAGACTCGTCCATCTCAAGAGATGTATCAGCTGACGGTCCAAAAAGTTCTTTGTAATACTTAGTAATAAAGCTTCTGAGAGGTATGCCCCCCTCTATGCGGCCCTCATCCTGATCTATAGCGAATATACGTTTCTTTCTATGTCTGCCATTGGCGAGCATTTGAAAGTATTTCGTCTTATCATCACCTAGAACGAGCGAGTCTGCCTTGCAATGTTGGTACCATTTAATCTCCTCCTCATGTAATAGGCGAGCAATCTGCTCATTGAGATTGCTTTTTTGCTCAATCTCCTCAGTAGAAAGAGGCCGCACCTCCGCAATTTTATCGAGAGTGTCAATTAAGGTAGATAGTCGCAATTTCTCTTTCTTATAGATGCCAACAGTATGCTTAGCCCATCCACGAAGGAACCGTCGCAGAGCACGAATTCGATTGTTCCATCGTTGAATTGGCGTGTTACCGCGAGGTTGACATGCCCATACTTTCTTAACCAGGTCGTGGAATCCCTCTCTAGTGTGCCATCCCAGTTCAAATTTGAATTGGTGACGGTTAGCACTTGGAGCTATCTGTCCGTCGGTTAACAATGGAGCGTGATCCGATAAGGACTCAATTCTTTCTAGGGCCTGTACCGAGGCTAGGGGATATTTATATTCCCAGTCGGTGGTAACGAGCACCCGGTCAAGTTTTTCAAAAGTTGGATTTACTCGGTTATTAGCCCAGGTATACTGACGACCAGACATGGTGAGTTCCCGCAGGTCCAGGCTGTCAATAACAACATTGAAGAGGAATGGCCACCTAGTGTCAAACCGGTCATTATTTTTTTCCTGCTGATATCTAAGAATATTGAAATCCCCCCCCCCCCCCGATTAACATGGGATGGGGATTTTCTCTGCAGGTATTAACAAGTTCTTTAAGAAAAGCCGACTTGAATTCCTCCTGAGTGGCGCCATATACAGCCACCAGACTCCAGAGGAAGTTGTCCGACTTATTTCGAAGGTGAAATCTGATATGATATTCCCCCTTCGAAGTGGACAAAAGTTCCAAATATGTGGAATGGATGCCTAGCAAAATATATGAACAGACACAATTATTCGTAATACATGCCTAAATTATATTGATGAATTGGAGCTAGTTCTGTGGCACCCTATGTTATAACTGTTGCATGAATAATCGCATCCGGCATAATTCTCCATCACCGATCCAATGCCTACAAGCTTTTCACATATTGTTCTTCGCTTATTTACTTTACCGTTGCCACTGTTACAATCACTACAAAACTATCACTGTTACTTTTGCCACCGTTACTGCTACTTCCATATTACTTTGCTACTAAATACTTTACTGCAGATACTAAGTTATGCAGGTGTGGTTTAATTGACAACTCAACTGCTAATATTTGAGAATATTCTTTGGCTCCCCTTGTGTCGAATCAATAAATTTGGGTTGAATACTCGGCCCTCGAAAACTGTTGCGACCCCCTATACTTGTGGGTTATCAAGACTATTTTCTGGCACCGTTGCCGGGGAGCATAGCTCTATTCTTTGAGTCACTTGGGATTTATATCTGCTGGTCACTATGAGAAACTTGAAAGATGAGAAAACCAAAATTTATCCCTCAACTACGAGGGGAGGTAAGGAACTGACATCTAGCTCTGCACTTGATTCCTTCGATACATGATACTTATTGGTTTTGTAAAAAGCAAAAGAAAATGATAAAGACTTCAAAAATTAAAATTCTTCGAGATGTAGTTATGTTATTACATCTACTAGTTAGGAAAATTTAAAAACTTAAATTTGGACATGTTTTGCAAAAAGTGTAGGGAAAATGTAAAACGACTATAACTTTTGCATACGATGCTAGAAAAAAACGTATAATATATCAAAACGTTTCAAAAATTAAAATCCTTCGATATGTAGTTATGTTACTATATCTACTAGTTAGGAAAATTTAAAAACTTAAATTTGAACATGTTTTGCAAAAAGTATAGAGAAAATGTAAAATGGCTATAACTTTTGCATACGATGTCAGAAAAAACGTATAATATATCAAAATGTTCAGCACAAAAATCCGCATCCGATGGAGACGGCCTACGGCCTGTTTGCAAATTTTTAGAATCCTCAAATTCTAAAAGGAAAAAAGTTATGCTCAAATTTCAGTTTTTTTATTTTGGTCAAATCTGGTCAAACTGTGGTCAAACTACTTATTCAAGAAGTATTAGTGTTACTAAATAATTATTTCAGTTTTTAGAATTTTCGTCAAATCTGGTCAAACTATGGTCAAACTTTGGTAAAAAAGTGGGCAAACTCCTTATTCAAGAAAATATCAGTGTTACTAAATAATTATTGTTTTTTAGAACAATAGTTTTAAACTCAAAGAGTGAAATGTGTGACTTCATGCTCAAGCTAAACTCCCGAGGGTTAATAGGATTGACATCTTACTATTGTCAGGAAAACAACAAGTGCAGACTTGGAATCGAGGGAGAATAGAACCCGAAAGTTAAGCGTGCTCAGGCTGGAGTAGTGAGAGGATGGGTGACCGTCCAGGAAGTTAGATGATTTGGAATGATGAGGGGTGATTAGAGATTAAATTGAGCAGTGATGAGGGTGATTAGAGATTAGAGGTTAAAATAATTCAGAAATTTGAAATTTCGGGCAAAAATTCGGAAAAAAATCATTTTTTTTCAAAGCACGGGTTAGTAGTAGTGCGGGTTTTTACCCACGCTACTACTAACGGACGTAGTAGTAGCACGGGTGGCACCCGCGCTACTGCTATACGTTAGTTGTAGCGCCTTATTAGTAGCGCCGGCCCCCGCGCTACTAATAGGCCCAAAACCCGCGCTGCTGCTAGGCTTTTCCCTAGTAGTGAGTATTCAAAGACAAGGTTGGGAAGCAACAGACAAAGAGGAGGAAAAACCAATTTGAGAAGCCAACACCAAGAGATACATCTAGGATGGCATCTATTACTTGCAGCAACTGCAAACTTTAGGGCATAGATACAATGTTTGCTCCAAGCCCCTCAAGCCAGCTCTTGCTATGAGAATGAACCAACATCAGGTTAGTTATAATAGCACCTCAATTCTCTTTATTTTGTCTCCATTGTAACTCACAAGCCTTAACTGCTTTTGAAATGCAGCCAAACAGGTCACATGCTTCTACTTCAACAACAAATGCATCTACAGCTGCTGCACCACCAAGGAAGAGGCCATCTTCATCTACTACTACACCTACAGCTGTTGCACCACCAAGGAAGAGGCCATCTCCATCAACTTCTGCTCCTACACCTGCTGCCACTACACCTGTTGCTCCTCCAAGGAGGTCTCCTAGGAAGAAAGCTACACCTGCTGCTCCTCCAAGGAGGTCTCCCAGGAAGAAAGCTACCAATGCTGGTACAGCCTCTACCTCTGCTGCAGGAAACAGGTCAACTTTTCAAGCTCCAAGACAGAGTGGAAGAAAAAGGACTTCTTCATACAAGTTGAAAGAGTACTTCTATGCTTCTGGGAACTAGATGCCTTTGTCTTTGTTGGCTTTCATAACCTATGGTGCCTATGTTGGCTGTGAACTAGATTATACCTTTGTTGGCTTTCAGAACCTATGATGCCTATGTTGGCTGTGAACTAGATTATGTCTTTGTTGGCTTTCAGAACCTATGATGCCTATGTTGGCTTTGAACCATTGTTGGTTGTGAGAACTTGGATGTTTATCTTAAATGTTGGCTTAGACGGATGTGAGAACCTGAAAATGTTGGCTGCGATGCTGGTGATTCTGGTGATGATGTTGGCTTAGATGGATGAAGATGATGCTTAGGGTCACTCGGCGTCGAAAAACCCACCAAGTGAGTCTAGGATCACTCGGCGTCGAAAAACCCTCCAAGTGAGTCTAGGGTCACTCGGCGTCGAAAAACCCACCAAGTGAGTCTAGGGTGACTCGGCGTCGAAAAACCCACCAAGTTAGTCTAGGGTGAATTGGCGTCGAAAAACCCACCAAGTGAGTCTAGGGTGAATCGGCGTCGAAAAACCCACTAAGTGAGTCTAGGGTCACTCGGCGTCGAAAAACCCACCAAGTGAGTCAAGGGTGACTCGGCGTTGAAAAACCCACCAAGTGAGACTAGGGTGAATCGGCGTCAAAAAACCCACCAAGTGAGTCTAGGGTCACTCGGCGTCGAAAAACCCACCAAGTGAGTCTAGGGTGACTCGGCGTCGAAAAACCCACCAAGTGAGTCTAGGGTGACTCGGCGTCGAAAAACCCACCAAGTGAGTCTAGGGTGACTCGGCGTCGAAAAACCCACCAAGTGAGTCCCACCAAGTGAGTCTAGGGTCACTTGGCGTCGAAAAACCCACCAAGTGAGTCTAGGGTCACTCAGCGTCGAAAAACCCACCAAGTGAGTCTAGGGTCTCTCGTCATCAACAAAGCCAACCAAGTGAGTCTAGGGTCTCTCGTCATCGACAAAACCAACCAAGTGAGTCTAGGGTCTCTAGGATTGACAAAACCAACCAACCAATAGCATCAGATTCAGCATAACTGGAAGATTCATAGATAATCATAACTAATAAGTACCATATTACACGATAGTGCTTAATGCTAAATAGGTACATTACATAACCATTCATCTAATAGTAGTCATTACATAACCATAATTATAGTACTCATCATGCCATAACCATGCTGGTGGTACTAATAAGCAACATATTACATTATACTGCTCATTCATCTAAGATGGCCTTGATCCCATTCAGCTTCAGCTTGGTCTGCTCGGCAACCTTCTCAAGCTCATCAATGTGGGCCTGCAACTTAATCTTCTCTTCAGCAAGCTTCAACTTCATGTTCCTAATGACATTGGCTTGAGCAACTGTCAGGTTCTTGAGCATGTCATACTTCTCCTGCAGCTTGCTCTCATCAGGTTTGTTCTGCATCTTACCTCTCTCCAACTGAGCCCTCTGCTCCTGGGCATCCAAAAGGCCGTTGATATCTTCAACCAACCTCTCATAACTTGCATGCAGCTTGATCTTCTGCTGTGTCAGATTGTGAACAGCAAATGAGCTTTCCAGATTATCCTCAATCTTGCTCCTCCTGCACTCTTCATACTTATCCCGCAACTTGGTCAATGCATTCTCCATTGTAGCTGGCCAAAATGGATCAACCCATTCAACGAGCCCACAGTTTCTTCCCTCCTGTAATTTTAGTGTTAAACAGGTATAAAGTAACACAATGCTGCAAAGTAACAAATGGTGTAAAGTGCTCACTAATCCACATGCTATAAAGTAACAGAATGAGTTAAACAAACATGTATGAGCTAGCTATATGACACAATGAGTTAAACAATTACAGTGCTCACTAATCCACATGCTATAAAGTAAGAAGTCTCAATCAGTGCTCCCAACCCTATGCACATACTGGCATATAAACAATGACTTCCCCAACCCACTACTATCACAGAAAATACACAACTAATTAGCAACCTAACTAACAGGCCAGATCTGCTGACAACACTCTGCACATGCTCACATATAAACAATGACCTCACTGAGCAACTAGCACACCAGATCTGCTAACTATAAAATCAGTACTAAACAGTGACCAAATTAGCATAAATTTGGCACATACCTTCACAGCACAAGCAAAGAACCTCCTGCCAGTATGGATGCCATGGAAAGCAACACGCCTCTCTGCTGGCAGGGAGTGGTCATTGCACAAAACATCAGGTTCAGTGCCCTCGAAATCGGAGTCATCGATGGTCTTAGGGATCTGGAGGTGCAAAGGAAAGGCAACAAAACTTCAGATCAAGCTCAACAAAAAAATCCCCAAATCGCAAACCTAACCCTAGCTAGAGCTCGAGCAACTCACCTTGATGATGCCCTCGTCTGAAGCTGAGTCGGCGTACTGGTGAGAGTTCTCGCTGTTGTCGTCTTCAGACCAGGAAACCATGGCGACGTGGCGGCGACGGCGATCGGAGATGTGGGAGGGGGCAGCAGCGGCGAACGAGCGGGAGCAGAGAGAGGGAGAAGGACGGGAGAGAGTGAGGGCTGGGGGTGGGGCCTGCACCGCTTCGGGGTGTTTGACCCGCCCGGCACGAACCGGTGCGCCAGCGGCGTGTAACGCCGTCTAACGGCGTTGCCGTGTGAACAGTGTTGCCACGTCGACGGATACGGCCCCCCTTGTCGTAAACGCACTTAAAACGGTCCAAACAAGCAACTAGTGCTTTTTGCAAAAAATTATGGAAAAAATTAGTGCTTTTTGGCACAATTTCGCATATGTGTGGTACCTGCAAACCTAGCCTGAAGTGTCGATGTTTTTTGCAATTCACTCACTAAATGTGGGTCGAGACATTTCGATGTTAACACTCTCTAGTGGGTATATGGAGAAGTAGTTGACATAACTGGTAGTGGACGGAAGCAGTCAAGGTAGTTGGCTAACACCATTCATAATATCTTCTCGCTGCAGCACGCGACAGTGCTAGGACAACCATCGCGATATCAACATGTCTGAAAATTTATGCACCCACTTGATCTGCAGCCACTCATAATTTTGTCCCAGCATCTGTTTCTCTCTCTTATATCCACACAACACATGCATGATCACCAATTTTGTTCCCCCCCCCCCCCCCTTATGTGTCTTGCTGACACAAATTACAAGTTTTGTATTTCGATGGCTCCTGTCCACTGGTTCTTAGTCTTATCGGGATTTGTTGGCTGCCACTGATGCTCATCACGTGGTAACCATGAAATTCCGGAAAAATTTCGGACGGAATTTATAATTAAATTTTGAATTCAATTTTTTTTGAAATCGATATAGAAAGTTATTTAACTCCTTATTATCAGCTACGTTACCCTGGCCTTGTGGCTATTCGACAGTAGCTGCACTTGCTCGCTCGTCGTGAGTTCGAGCTCTGGTCGCTCCAACAAATTGGCAACAGTTTTTCAGTTTTGCAAAGAGAAAAATTCACTGTAGGTCATTAAACTTGAGCTGATTGACAGTTTAGTATCACTATTTCAAAATACCCGAACTACTGTCCATGTACTTGCGTACAGGGTTCACTTTGGTCCATTTATACGCTTTCGTGTACGTATTTGCTGACTTGGCCGAGTCAGCGGCCGCCAGCTCGCTTTGACCGCCACCCGGTCGTGCCTAGGGTGAATACTAGTCCATCCGGGGAGGTTTTTGCAAAAACGCCAGTACCATTAAACCGTTCTAATCACCGTTCGCGGGCGCTGAGCCGCCGTGATGCCAGCGGTGGCGGGTCATTGTGGCACTTGATCACCGCCACGATGAAGCTGGTCGCGGACACGGCAGAGCTGTCCGCCAAGGGAGGCGCTCCCGACCAGCTCCGGCTACCTCCTCGTGGACACGTCCACCTACGCTTTGCCTTCTTCGCTTTCTAGGAGGCCAGTGCTCCGCTCACCCTGTCGGCCGACACGCCGCTGCTCCTCTGGCTCGACGGCGGTCCTGGCTGCTCTGACCTGCTCAGCAACTTCTTCCAGCTCGGCCCCAACTCCCTCCGCCGCTCCAACGGCAATTATACCTCCGCCTCCCTCTCCCGCAACCTTCGCCTGGAATCGCCGCTTTGGCCCGTCTTCCTCGACAGCACGGGTCGACATCGATGCTCAAGATGCTGCAGTGGTCACTTTGCATGGAGCTGAGCCAGGATCCCTAGAAGGGGCGCGTCATCACCTTTGACGCGGCCCACCAGCTGCACAAGGTGCGCGGCGCTTTGCTAGTGGAGAAGCTGCGCCCGCTGGGAGCCATGACTCCGCAGCGCGGCGCCAACCTGCAGGCGGTCTTCATCAAGATCCTGAACACGGCGGTGGTGGGCGCGCTGGCCAAGGACCAGATGGTGCGTCGCATGTTCGTGCTGAGGGTCATGGAGTTCGACGGGTGGACGGGTGGCGAGGCGTGGGTGTCGGAGCACGAGGCGATCCGCAAATGCTTCGCGGCCGAGGGGTTCACCGCGCTGGAGGTCGTGGTCTGGAACGTGGGCACGTCCAAGGTGGCATCGCTGGTGGTGGCCGCGCAGGACGTCTTGGCGCTGGTGAGCGGCTACTCGAAGAACCTGGTTCACCTCTTCCTGGAGGCCGACGGCGTGCCCACCCCCTCGCGCATCATGGTCGACGCCATCTCGGCACCCTAGTACGACGCCCTCAAGGTGCTCGACTGAGTGCCTGCCTCCTGCCACATCAATTCTTCGCTCCCCGACCATGATCATCGGTTCATCCATCGATTTAGTTTGCTTTTCCGTTCCGTCCATCGATTTAGTTTCCTACTACGTACTTAGGTAGGTGAAATCTACTGAGTGAAGCCGTGAACCTTAGAAGAAAACTTGTGTTCTGAATCCTGGAATTCTGAATGAAGTGCATGTAGTGGCAGTTTTTCTGAACGACGACTTCGCTGATGCGTGTGTTGCATTGTTATTCGCCAGCCAGCAATGCAATCTAGTCGTGTTGTTCAAACTGAAGACATATGTCAATTCTGAGCAGAAATCTTGTATCACACACTAATGTCGGAAGCGTGCACCGACGGCGGGTTGCACCAGCGCGGGAGCGTCCCGGCCACGAGCAGGTTCTGCAGCAGGAGCCCCGCCTCCATGACGGGCTACAGCAGCCGGCCCCTCGGTGGCAGCGGCTTCTTCGCGGTGAGCAGATCACGGCGTCGTCCCCGCACTGCAGCTGCTTCACCGCGGGGGCGGGCTGGCGTGGTCGTGCTGTCGCGAGCTTGGACATGGCGCTGAAGACGCTGGTGATCGTGCATCGCCTCCTCGCTGACGGTGAGCAGGAGCTATTCTACGCCGCCCGGCGGGGCACGCGCATGCTCTACATGTCCGCTCCTAGGCAGCTTACCTCGACGATGGCCCCAACCGCTGCAAGCTGCTCTACGACGAGCTTTACATGTCTCCAGGAAACCGCTTCAGCTACGGCGGCGATAATGGGAGTAGACGGGAGGATGCGGCAGCAGACGCCGACGCCGCCAAGGCGGTGGCGATCATGCCCAGGGAGACGCCGACGAGCGAGATGGTGCTAGAGCAGCTCCTCGGCAAGATCCAGCAACTCCAGCATCTCCTTGAACGATTCATCCCTTGTTGACCCGTAGGTGAGTCCATCTGTGCGTGCACGCAACTGTTTGCTCACATTCTTGTGTGGGATTGGGATCACGCCTTCGCCAAGCGTCCACTGACATGGAGCGACACGTCTCAGGCGCAACGAAGACGAACTGGGTGGGGATGATGTCTCTGTACCCGCTGGTGAAGGAGAGCGTGCAACTGTACTGCAAGCTCACGCCTCACGGAGGTCATGGCCGCGCTCATCGAGCAGTTAGGGCATCTCCAGCCGTTGGCACCGAGGGGGCGCCTAAAATCGCCGCCTGAGGGTGAGCCGGCGCAAAAATTGGGCCTGGGGGCGAGTTGGTCCCCAGCCGCCGGCCCCAGGGTCGCCCAGGCACGTTTTAAAATAAAAGAAGTTCGGCGAAGTTCGGCTTAAACACGATAAATTTCAGCCAAACACGATAGATTTTGGCCAAACACGATAAATTTCGGCACATTTCGGCGAAGTTCGTAGATTTTCATTACATAGCACATACACATAAACTAATCTAAAGAAAAAACTGACTGAAGTCGCCGCCGTCGCCGCCATCGTCGTCGTCGGCCTTCTCCTCCTTGACGCGGGCGCCCTTGCTGGACCCCTGCCCGGCGTCGCCATGACGGACTGGTGGCGGCGCATTGTCGTCGTCGTCGTCGATGTCGTAGATGACGACGACTCCGCCTTCGTCGCGGCCGCGTCGACGCTCCGCGAAGCGAAGCAGGGCGGCGCACTGGCGCTCCTTCGCCTTCTCCAGGCGCTCCTTCTCCATCGCTATGGAGTCCCTGCGCGCCCATTCCAGGGCCGCGTCGTCGTCGTCGAGCTCCGTCATCGCCGGCGCGGCCGGCTCCTTCTCCTTCTTCACCGGCGCGAGCCCCGGCTCCGTCTTTGGCTTGACGAAGCGCGGAGGAGGAGCCGACCAGTAGGCGCGCCGGCCGCCCTCATTGATGACGATGCCGGCGCTGCGAGTGCGCCGGCCGAGCGGCGTCTCCGCCACGGGCTCGGCCTTGACGCCGAGCAGGGCCGGAGTGCCGGAGGAGTGTGATGAAGATCGGAAGGAGGAAGAAGAGGAGGAGGACCCGAACCTCCTTGGCGCCCATGGCCCAGCGCGTCGGTGCTGCGCCGGGGCGGCCACCCTCGCCGGGTACGCCAACGGCGGGTCGTTGCCGCCCTCAAGGTACGTCAGCGCGCCCTCGAGTGTGCGGCCGGGGACGCCCCACCACAGGTGGCGCCCCTCGCTGTTCTGCCGGCCGCCGAACACCGGCGCGCCGTTGGTGGACGCCAAGCGCTGCTGCTGGCGGCGGTCGAAATACGCCGCCCAAGCCGCGTGGTTGTCGGCGGCGTACTGGGGGAGGGAGAGTTGGGCGTCGGAGAGGGAGGCGCGCACGACCTCGACTTCCTCGGCGAAGTATTTCGGCTTTCGCCACGGCGTCGGGAAACGGGGGAATGGGCACTCCCCGGCGCTGAGTCTCCACCCCGTCGGCCCGGCGCGCATGTCCGGCGGCGCCGGGATGTTCGCCTGGAATAGGAGACAGGACTCCTGTTCCTGGAGCGAACGGCGGACGAAGCCGTTGGCCGCCGCCTCGTCTCCGGGGAAGCGTTCTGCCATGGCGACGGGCTCGGGAGAGGTAGAGGGAGGGGCTGGGCGGGGGCGAGGGGCGGGGCTGGTGTGGGCACAGGCGAGTGGAGGCCACCGGCTATATAGCCGTGTCGCGCCCGTGTTTACGCGTGCGAGGGAGGGGAGGCGTCGGCGCGCAGTCCCGTGACGCGCCGCCCGTGAGGAATCAATGGCAAGGCTGAACGGCGGCAGCCTTGGCATTGATTCCCCGTGGGAACCGAGGCCGTTGGAGGAAGACGAGGCGCCGTGTCACTGACGCGGCTGACCCATGGCTTTTTCGCGCCAAAACAGCTCGCCCCGGCGCCCCCGGGCGCCCACCAGCGCGCCAGGCTCGGCCTGGGTCCGCTGGCGCTGTTTTCGGCCCAGCTCCTGAGGGCGCGACTAAGCCTTTTTTCGGCGCCGGCACGAAAAAATCGCCTGAGGAGGCCTTCCTGGGGCGCGGCTGGAGATGCCCTTACCGAACATGGAGACCGCGGACTGCGAGCGCGTGCATGGAGTCTTCCTAGTATTCACCCTAGGCGCGTGCGGAGTCTTCCTAGTGTGTGCGCGGACTGCGGTTTAATGGTACTGGCGTTTTTGCAAAAACCTCCCCGGATGGACTAGTATTCACCCTAGGCATGAGCAGGTGGCGGTCAAAGCGAGTTGGCGGATGCTGACTCGGCCAAGTCAGCAAATACGTATACGAAAACGTATAAATGGACAAAAGTGAACCCTGTGCGCAAGTACGTGGACCGTAGTTCGGGTATTTTGAAGTAGTGGTACTAAACTGTCAACCGGCTCAAGTTTAGTGACCAACGGTGGATTTTTCTCTTTTGCAAACTAAAAAATATGAAAAGGTGAGATCCAGGAGTCAAACCCGCGTCTTCCAGCAGATGGATGGTCCGCTTTACCACCAGGCCACAACCAGTTCTGTTGGCAGGAAAGAGATGGTCTGTATTTAACTATACTGTGAGAGTTTGAATTCAAAACTCTCAAATTATTCGAGATTTTTTGCTCGATGTGAGTGTTCCTTGAGGGGGGTCGGTAAACGCGGTAACCGCGCGGAAGCTCGGAATTTCGCTCGGTTACCAAAACCATGCCTCCATCCCGACGTGCAGCAGCCACCGCGCTTTCCTCCGTGCAATTGTACAAAATGAGATTCAGGTTGCCAAGGTCGATCTTGAACTGGGTGTTTAGTTTGGCGGAGGTGTTCCCAATCTTTATGCCGCAACCGCTGGAGGCTTCCAATAGTTTCTGCTTGCCTTCATCAACGACTCGCAAGCTGCGTTCCTCGTAAGAGATACTGTTGATTGCAAAGCTGGGGATGTGGGGCACAGAGCTCCGTAGGGCTGCACTGCTGTTATTATAGCAAGTGACCTTGAAGTCCAAGACACCACACGATCTTCCCGCGTCTATCTCAGCGAGCCAGAACGGATCGGAGATGGTGAGGTTGCCGCACCTGTTGGCCAAGCGCGAGCAGCCTTCCCCTTGATGCTTTGCTCTTCAGCCCTGACGACAACCGCAAATTCCGGTGCCCCTCGAGATAAAATGTCCACTTGGGATCCAAAACCTTGGACCGAGGCCTGGTGCTGACAAGAGTGAGGTGTGGGAACAAGTGGGAGTTGTTTGTCCGCGCGGGAGTGCATCACGACTGGATCGGGAACTACGCCAGCTACGCCGTGGAGGGCTGCGATGCAACCGTCGTGCCGGTACTGGACTCGTCGTCAGGCAAGGCGAACGCAAGCAACTATGAGCAGCTCATCAAAGATGGCTTCCTCTTGACATGGGAGGCAATCCCTCCCCCTCTGCCTGCAGCAGCACGTAAGTTCAACCACCAAACTAGTTTTTCTAATCAAGTTCGTAGCTACACTAGGACAAGCAGTGCCTAATTTGTTTGCACTTCCCTAATCGAACCAAGCAAATTAGTCATGTCAGTGACTTATCCTTTAATTCATTAAGCTCTCTATGCGTGGAAGCTCTGTCAATCAATTGAGATCTCCAATTTGAGATTAGTATTTTGACTTGGTCAACGCGTTGTGTTTTGTGGAATGATCTGATGACAGATGAACGCATGAATGCGGCACTGAACGATACTGCTATTTGTATCTACTTCCTCCGTTCGGAATTATTTGTCGCAGAAATGGATGTATCTAGACGTATTTTAGTTCTAGATACATCCATTTCCGAGACAAGTAATTCCGAACGGAGGGAGTACATGACATCTTAGAAACTACAGGTTTTGATGTGATGTCGGTCTACTGACCCATTGGGGTTCAAATTTTGATCTGCTTATGCCGCGTACATTTCTAATAGCTAGTTGCGCTTGGCTGTCAAATTGCCATGGTTCATTTTGATGTTTTTTTATTTCGTGATTGATACTTACATTGACTAATCATAATAATTTCACTGCAGATGGTAGGCACAACAAGAAGCTAATTTTGATAGGTTTGTCTATCATGGCTTCTGCTCATAAAATACATGATACTTTGTCTCAAACTTTCATACTTTGACGCTATCTAAAGGCAAGCTGCTAAGTCTAAAATTAACCAAATTATCGAGATTTCTAATTTAATGACGTGAAATTGAAAGACACCTAAATGGCTATATTAGAAAAGGGATAGTTTACAGAGTCTCATACACATACTGATATACTATCAACTTTACTAAATGATGTTCACTTTTCGTTTGTTTTTACAATTTCTCTGTCTGCTACAATCAGCTTGCTAACATGTCTAGTGTGGGGGGTGCAGCGACATAAGCAAAAGATTCGTCTTTTCATCCTCCCAAAGCAGCTGGTAGTAAATCAAGCATGGAAGAAATGTTGAGGATGTATGGATCTTTCGCTCCGAAAAGGTACAGGTACTCAGAGCTGAAACAAATGACTAACTCTTTCAAGGATAAACTTGGAGAAGGTGGATATGGCACGGTATTTAGGGGTAGCCTACAAGATGTCTGTGTGGTTGCCGTGAAGCTCCTAAAAGTTTCCAAAGGCAATGGAGAGGAGTTTCTAAATGAGGCAATTAGCATTTGTAGGACATCACATATTAACATTGTCGGTCTGCTCGGTTTTTGCTTAGAAGGAGCTAAGCGAGCCCTTGTTTATGAGTATATGGCTAATGGTTCAAGGATTGGAATATTTGCATCAAGGATGTAGTACTCGCATCATCCATTTTGACATCAAGCCTCAGAATATACTTCTAGATCAAGATTTTTGTCCCAAGATTGCAGATTTCGGTTTAGCGAAATTGTGTCACCTCAAGGCCGGTAGCATCCTCTCTGTCGCCGAAGCAAGAGGTACTATTGGATTCATTGCTCCAGAAGCAGGGCGTCTCCAGGAGTTTGGGGGCCCGGGGCGAAATGCAAATATGACCCTATCTTTTACAAAACATACAACTAATTATCAACTATAACAGAATCAACCTCTCAGTTGATTGTAGAATTATCAACTATTAGAAATATACGTAATATCGATGCTAAAAAGTGAACGTACTAAAAGCATCATCCGTCTAGTATCAATTCTGCTACAAGTGTATTGCACATTGTAGGCAACTACTATTGCTAGACAAGCTACAGAGGCAATTAGAAATAGGAACGCTGCCTACAACTAGTGGAAAAATATCTAGTAGCGCATCGATGAAAAAAACTTGTCACATGCTTGATCGGCACATATATATAGGCTTACCAATTAACAGAACGGTGAAACTGACAAACGGAGCAGGTGGTGGCCGGTGGATGAACATGGAACTGGCCTGCGGGGTGTGGTTGTACTCAGATCGGTGATCACCTGATACGCCGCCGGCCGGTGAGATCATCCGTAACCTCGGATAGGAAGCGATCTGGATGGCGGAACTACCGCGGGAAGGTGAATAGCATAGCGATTGGCGTGGGCGGCGGAATATTTGGCAGGCGATCAGAGTCACAAATAGAATCTACTGGGGGGAATAGCGATTGGACGTGTGGCAACCAATCAATCGTAGGCCTGTTTGAACTCCCCATATGATGCTAATGGGCTGGATTGTTGCCTCCTTTTTCCAGCTTAAAATTATACCTAATGTTTGTTACCGATTTGGGCCCCCAAGATTTTGGGGCCCTATGCGGTCGGCTAGTTTGGCCTCCCTCATCGACGGTCCTGTCCAGAAGTATTCTCTAGAGGTTTTGGAGTCATTTCTACAAAGTTGGATGTCTATAGCTATGGAATGATGCTCCTGGAAATGATAGGAGGAAGGATACATAAAGGGAAAAAGGGATTACCAATAGCTCAAGTGATGTGTATTTTCCAAACCGGATTTATGACAATATAATAGAACAGGTACAAAGTTGTGAAGTCACCTGCGGCCTTGAAGAGGCCATGAGAAAGATGGCCTTGGTCGGCCTATGGTGCATACAAACTAACCCTGAAAACCGTCCTTCAATGAGCAAGGTGATTGATATGTTAGAAAAGAGGACCAACGAATTGGAGATGCCACCAAAGCCGTTCCTTTCATGTCCCTCGATCCCGTCATACTTGTCGTCGCATACAAGTTATGGTTACAGATCATCGTATTGCTCTGCAGCCCCTGCTCTGTTACCATAACCCAAAAGTATGATTAAGTGGACAAATGTAAATTCGAATTGCCACTGCATTACCATTATGATATTACAGTTCTGTGAGCAGTGTGTAACAGTAATACTCTTTATTTTTTAAACGTTTCATCGTGTCTCTCAGAATGGCCGGGCTGTTTGAGATTATTGTATTTGATACGAGCAAAAACATGGATAACGAAATAAAAGCTGTTTGGGTGATTCATGTGTTTGGTATTCCAACTTCCAAGTTAGGGCCAGACAGCTGCCAAGATCCAAACATATAAAATCAGCAGATCATATTGCTATGCGGAAGTGACAACCAACAAAAATTGGAAAAGATAGTGGCCAAATCAACCATAGAAGTAGCAGGGAGCACACTTCCTTAATTTTTACCTTGCTGCTCTTGGCGACCACTCAATAGAATAGCACCGAAATTTTCCCTCACGGGCGCACAACCGCGTTGGCAAACAGAGCCCTACTGCTGGCGCGGCGCAGATCGCCCGGTCGCGCCATTACTCTCCCTCGACATCACCGTCGGGGCCACGCATCTCCCGCCCTGAGCATCGGCGCCGCTGAGCGAGCGAGGACATGTGGCCATGGCAGGCCATGCGATCACGTGGCGGGAGGGGTGAGAGGCTCTTAGTTGTGCGGGTCACGATGTCAATTGCGGATGCAGCGGCGCTGGCGTGGGAAGGAGGTAGCACGGTGAGATGGCATGGCGAATCGAGCCATGGCAGAATGTTTTTTTAGCAACACGAGGCATGGCAGATCAGCCTGCGGCGGGGACCTAACGATTGCAGATTTGGGCTCTCGGCCTTTTTCCCGTTCCCTGCAAACCAAATAAAAATACTACTATGAGCGGGCCTTCATGCATGCCAAATGGGGTAGCGTGGGCCCAGCAGAGTGGCCCATGGTGCTGTGGAGAAGCACAGTCGGTTAACGGTAGTCCACTATGGGCGGTCACATCCTATCATTGGTCCCCCGAGCAGAGATACGCTGGCCCCTCGGTCTCTTAGAAAAGTTGATGATTACTCGACCAGTCAAAGTCTTTTGAAGAACAGTCAAAGTCTTTTGGTCCTTCCAGAACGTGTGGACTCACCAGCGTTGCCCATATAGGCATTCTCCAGCTAGTGTTCTTCTCTGTTAGTTGAGTCTCCCCACAGCCTTAACCGAGACAAATTCCAAATCTTACTGGTGCTGTGATGCACGGCCGATTCCTGATCCTGGTCTGGGCCTGGTGTTTACCGCTGATGCTTGCGGTCATGGTGGCTGAGGAGCAGCAAGGGGAAGCCTGCTCGGCCAAGTGCGGCAGCGTCACCATCTCCGACCCATTCTGGCTCAGCGATTGGCAAACGGGAAGATTATGTGGTTCGCCTGGGCCGCCGGACTTCGAGCTTACATGCTATAACAGCAGTAATCCACTTCTTCCGAGCTCTGTGCCCGGTAGCCCCGGCTTTGCAATCATTGGCATCTCCTATGGAGAACGCAGCTTGCGCATTGTTGATCTACGCAAGCTGCAACTATTACACGACCCGCCCAACATCCTCAACAGCTGCTTGCCGATCTGGAACACCTCTGCCAAACTGGGCCGCCCGTTTAAGATCTCCCCCGTCAACCTGGAACTCATCTTGTACAACTGCACGGAGAAGGCCGCCGCGGCGGCACGCCTGGATAAAGAACTGGTGCAGGCGAAGACGATGAGGTGCGTGAACACAAGCAACACGTTTGTTCATGCGGGGGTGCCATACGACCCCACCGGGACTTACTCCGGTTATGCTTTGGAGGGCTGCGTTCCAATCGTCTTGCCGGTGCTGCGCTTGTCGTCCGGCGAGACGAACAGGAGCCACTACGAGCGGCTCATCCAAAGTGGCTTCCTCCTGAAATGGGAATTGCCCCCTCCTCTCCCTGCACCTGCACCTAGGGCTAGGAATGAACCACCTCCCCCTCCAGGTTAGTTCAGCCCGTGAAATTCATCTTTCAATCATGTTACTAGTTACTTACTACTCACCGAGCGAGGATTAGGCTTAAGTTGATCGTGTAGCCGATGTTGGAAGCAGCCGGCCAGCACGGCACTTCCTGCTCAAGATGTTTGGCGATCGACTTGTCCATATATAGCCTATACTAGCCAAACAGTATTAGCTTTTATATCTGTCCGGTAAACCTGTGGGATCGTCTCCTTTGTCCTTCGTCCCTCTAACGCAGAGTACTTAGCCCTCTCAGTACTTAGAAGTTACAACGTTAGACAATCATTAACAAATTGAACTGGGGTATGGTTCAGAGTTCAGAACAAAGTCTTTTGACAGAACTTGTGCCTAGTCTCACTGAACTCTGAACTCCACAAGTCTGCACCACGCCATATTGGCATCCTGGACTGCTTGTTCACGGATAAACAGACTTTATGAAAGGACTAGTGGGCCTATATTTATTTTTCCGGGGCAATTTCGACCTATCACGGTGCTTTGCTCATTAATAAGTAGTTTTTTTTAACAATGCTCATTAGTGGTGGAGCCCAGAAATGGATTCTTATACATTCATAAAAATATGACACTTCAGTAGATACCCCTTCAATCAAAACGATTAGATTGTTTTGATCTCTTTTTTTATGCATTGGGAGAATATATAGGGATTAGATTAGTTGGCCGTGAATGCACGAGAGTCCTCTTTTTAAGTAGCTTTAAGATTCGTATAAACTTCTAAGGAGGGTGTACCGAAGCAAAACTCGACACCCTTCTATATTTAAAAAACATTGTCATTTTGATGCAATGAAATATAAATAGTTTTTTAATATGTCAAGAGAAAATGTTGAATGTTCATGTAAAAATTATTTTTATGGCATACATAAACCTACTTTTCATACTAGAACAAATATTCACGTATTTGAAAACAATGGTTCACGACTTTTAAAAGAAGTGCGTGTATAAATTAAAAAAATGCTATGACCGTGGCCATTGTGAGCAACAACCAGCACCCTCGCGAGCTGGAACCTGATGCTGCAACTGTCTTCGTGGTTAGCTGGAACAAGCACAACAATGAGCTACAACAGAGGCACTCGATGCTGCAACCGACAAGGCAGAGATGTGAAGACCGACGACGTCTTGGGATGGTTAAGTGAGGGCGGCAATGACAATGTTGGCCATGTGACAAGCGGAGACACATGATGCGAGCCTGCTCGACTACTTAACGAGCCCGATCGGCGCGGGGGGGGGGGGGGGGGGGAGGGGGTGCTACGAGTTCGTCGACATCTGCTGGAAATGCCACGGTGAAGGCATTGCGAGCTCGCCGTCCGGAAGGCGTGGGGGGGGGGGGTGCCATGACTGGCAGATCAGACAGTGTTGTACGCGCTGCAAGCCATCAATCTAGGGGACACGTTGCTCGCCGAAGTAGAGGAACATCGAGGGTGCATATGGGTCGGAACTCGGAACACGATAGTAAAGGCAAGGAGGTGACGAAGAGAGGATCAAACGGTTCACGTACTTTAGATTAAATGGCTAACAGGTGACTGGCTCAAATTTCGGCCCGCTGACTGGCGGCTAGCCCTGCCCTAACTAATTCCTGTTCTACGCAACATGATAAGATGGATAATTCTAGAAGATTCTGTCAAGGCTATAAATTGGCTTCAATTCACCCTAATATTATTTTAGAACTGAAGGTTAGACCGCTTTTTTGTATCGATACTGTTTCCTTCCAAGTGTGAAGGTTGTACAAAGATTAGAATCTACTTCAAGCTAGATACTAGCGGACAAAAGCATGAAGTAGCAGATACCGAAGGAACCAGTCTAAGCATCCTGGTTCCAGTCCCATCAGGGGCTCACGGTGGTCATGGCTTACCCGTCAAAGGGACTTGCCAACTTTTCATGATCCTTCTATAGGTCCCACACATCTGAAAGTCTTCAGTCACCATCGGGGTACCCGCAGCCCAACAGAACTCCATTGCCCCATATATCAGTCATTCTGCAGGCACGGTATCCCATCTTGCTTCTCCCTGGACCCATGATCACCGATTCAGTTTGGTCTAGTCTATCTATTAGCTGCTAAGTGCTAACACAAATTACAAGTCTTAAATGGCTCCAGCTTGCTGGTTCTTGGTCTTCGTCTGGGTATGGTGGCTGCCACTGATGCTCGTCGGGGCCACGGAGGAGCACCGAGGGGAATACTGCCCGGCTAAGAGGTGCGGCAACCTCACAGTATCCAATCCATTCTGGATCGCTAACGGGGAGGCGGGAAGATCCTGTGGTCCCCTGGACTTTCAGGTCGGTTGCTTAAACAACACCACTCCGTTTCTCCTGAGCTCTGGATTCACTGGATCCACTGGCTTCGGAATCATGGACATCTGGTACGAGGACCGCAATCTGCGTGTCGTTGATGTACATAAAGAGGAAGACTTCAACGTCACCAACAGTACCTGCAATTTCCCGAGTTGGAACACCTCCAGCAAGCTGGCACTGCCGTTCAAGGTCAACCCCACCAACCTGAACCTCATCTTCTACAAGTGCGCGAAGAGGGTGGCGCTGGTGGAGGTGAGTTGCGTGAACGCGAGCAACATGTTTGTTCGCGCAGGAGTGCGTTTCGATGAGACGGAAAACTACGCAGACTACGCCATGGAGGGCTGTGATGCTATCATCGTGCCGATGATGAGTTCGCCGGGCTGGGCCAACGCGAGCGACTACGAGCAGTTTATCAGCCATGGTTTCCTCTTGACATGGGATGAAACTCTTCAACCTGCAACTGCACGTAAGTTCACGCATCGAATCATCTTTTAATAAAGTGGTAGGCTCGTAGATAGGGCTAGCCGTAGTGCCAAATTTTATTGGATTTCCCTAATAGAAACAAGCAAATAACCATAGATGGGTGGCGCTGCACTTCGTTCTTCCTGCTGCCGGACATTCTTGTTTTTAAAATTTAACATGACTTATATTGGAAAGTAAAATATTATAAAAAATCACATTAATGAATCATATTTAGAAATCATTTTCAGAGGTCAAAACTGTTTCATATAATTTCAATTTTTTTTGCACAGTTTCTG
This sequence comes from Aegilops umbellulata, assembly GCA_032464435.1. Taxonomy (NCBI): domain Eukaryota; kingdom Viridiplantae; phylum Streptophyta; class Magnoliopsida; order Poales; family Poaceae; genus Aegilops; species Aegilops umbellulata. The sequence goes on along the minus strand of CP136060.1, from coordinate 640,415,710 downwards.
AAAATTTGTTGTGTACTAAATAAAAATAATTTGTAGTGAAGAATGTTTGATATAATCACATAAATACTCCCTCCGTCCTAAAATTCTTGTCTTAGACACGAGAATTTTGGGATGGAGGGAGTAGTTTTGAGGGCTTCCTCCTAACATGGCAGCAGCTGCCTGTAGTGATAAGATCACTTATCAGATTGGTTTTTCCATCAAACTTATCAGGTTAGTGTTGAGGGCTTCCTCCTAACATGGCAACATCTGTAAGCTAGTTCTAACAATCAGCATGTTCTTTCTGACCACTTCTTTTTGCTTTCAAGCGATGACCTGATTATCGATAGTATAGCTCAATCACAACTAAGTAAATGCTTTAATTTTAACAATTTGGCATGCAAGAAACTATAAATACCAACTCCTAAAAGCAAAATGCTAGAGAAATATATTACATGAACGTGCCATGGTGCTGCTGTCTGCTGTTGCCATGATGCTTTAGACTAGACTTCACGTGCATGTATAATATGGATTTGAGGATTCACGAATGGGTATCCGGTTGTGGAAGAGATTATTTGAGATGTGACCGATCACTGTCCGTGAACGCGCTCGCCGGGCGCGTCCGCGGTCGTTTGAGGGGTCGGATTTGACAAATTCGCCCGATGCCCTAACAACGCATTCTAGGATGGGAATATAAGACTGTGGAACACTGCACCAACTAAATAGGAAAACGTTCACGGCCGGACCACCAGCTATATGTTCGGCCGGCTCCACGCGCGACATCGGATTAATAAATAAGATAATGCGGCCACAATCTCCCTCGGCCTTATCTCTTCCCCAACCAACCATTCTATTATTTTCTTCTTCCTTGGTAGTACATCCCATCCACTCTCTCTCATGAGACCATGTCGTCTAGCTATGGCCATGGGCGCTGCTCTACGCCCATCCCGGATTGCATGCCATGGGCAGTGGTGCAACCCTTGCCTGCTTGGCTGAGACAACGCGAGCGGAGAAAACAGCTACAACTAGCGCCTCCTTCTTCCTTTCCCCCTCACGCATCCCTCGCCTCTTATTTTGCACAGATGAGTTTGCAACGGCACCAGTGTGCAGATGTTACAACAGTGATAGAGGGTGCTGGAACGCACAACTCGACATTTTGCTGGGAATGTAGGCGGAGGCGGCCCTGGGATCCTGCGTACATACTAATGTTGCATCTTTTGACCAAAAAAGCTTCAACCATAGACCAGAAAAGCTTCAACCATGAATAGAGAAAGCTTCTATCGGCACCGCTCAACAAGGAAAAGTTGCATCCATTAATAGAAAAGCTTCAACCATATTGTAAAAAGCTTCAAACCGAGAGGCACCATGCAACCGGAAGAAGCTGCAACCATTGAACAAAAAAACTTCAACCGTAGATTAAAAAGCTGCAAATGCAGATAGAAAAAGCTTCAACTAGGGCACCGCACAACAGAAAAAGTTGCAACCATTGATAGAAAAAGTTTCATCCGTAGCTGAAAAAAGCTTCAACCGACGACCTACGGGAGAAAAATATGCGGGTGAGCCCGCAACGCGCATGATGGTCTGCACCTATGTGCTATGATGGTAGCGAGCGTTGCGGCGAGCTATGAGGCCAGCGAAGGAGTATGTCGATGTTCCGACTAGAGACGCGACGGTCCGACGCAAGCAGCTTTGCGACCGGCGACGACGACTGCTGCTAGCGACGCGCGGTAGATTCGGCTAATCCGCGGAGGCCCTGGTGCAAGCTGTAATGGCCGATGAGCCAGGGGCAGCACTGCTGTCGTGTAACACCGGCCGGTGGCTCAATTTCTTTTCGCGGAGGTTCTTCGGTGGCAAGCACGCATACTGCTCCATGGATAAGACCCGAGAGGAGTGTGCGGTTGAGGAAGATGTGGTCGCTTTGGGGTTGACTTGTGCATCCAACGCTTGATATTGGTCTAATCGTAGGGTGCTCAAGCGACCGGCCGAACTATTGGGCTGGCGCATCGGAGCCTATCATCGCCCAACTAAATATGGATTGAGACATTTGGATGTTGACTCTCTCTAGTGAGTATGGAAAAGTAAATGCGTCCACAGAACCACTCAAAGTAGTTGGCTAATATCACATATAATTAATAAAGATGGATGTATGCATCGATTGATGAAGAGGCTAGGGGTTTAACCTCCCGGTGCTTGGGTCGGAGGCGGTGGTCTCAATGGAAGCCAACTACACCTGGCTGCTGAAGGCTGGGTTCCTGCTGGACTAGACGGGCACCGGTATCACCGATTGTCCTGCCTGCACCGTGACCGGGGGGCAGTGCCGGTACAGCAACGTGATCGCATGCCTCTGCCCCGATGGTATGCTTGGGGGGGGGGGGGGAATTTGTTGGTAAGCCTACAAATTAATTGCATCATCATACCAAAATTTAAATTCCTCAACATGGAAATAAACTAGTGAAAATGTGATGGTTTTCTTCGAGGATCAATCATACCGGTTCTGTGGAGCGTGGAGAGTGGGGTAGTACACTTGGTCAACCTCTAGTCCATCAGCAGCAGTCACATCACATCCTCTTATACCTCATTTCTGTTCCGTTGAACGATTTACTCGTCTGAAAACCCCATCTTTTGCTAAATAATCAACCTGTCGATTTACACAACAATTGTGCTCACTTAGATGATTGAAATCGCCTGCCGCTGGCCTCAAATCCCCAGTTTCAACCAAGCTTGGGCATACTTCAAATCTTAATTTGAAATGAAATACTTTTAAATGATTAGTGAGATACGGATTCCTGAAAAAGGAAGAGATGCCAGACCTGTCACTGTTGGTCATTGCTAGTGGCAAAATTGCACGATCCTTCCGACCTGTGCACTCCACACAAAAATATTTGACCAATCAATATTTGTAGAAAATGAACTAGTGGTGTCCTCTTTTTATCTTAAATATTTACATGCAGCCATCCAGTATAGTTCAAAAGAAAAACAAGATCTGGAAACTAACTCTGCACAATGAATTCCATCCATAGTCAAATCTTACTCCGAAGAACATGGAGAGCAAACTATGGTATTCGCATGAAATAAATTGAAAGAGCTGAAACGTTGGTATTGAGGACTCGTCTGTTAACCTCCAAATTCACATACTGACTGTACCAACAATGACAACACTCACGTGCCTCCGTTCCCTTGCTCCAAACATAACAATGCATTTAATGGTGGGAATGCGCTCACAAACTGTGGAACACAGCACCAACTAAATATAGATGGAGACATTTGGATGTTGACATAAGCAGTCAAACTCGATTGCTAACAAACACCACTTATTATATCTTCTCCCTTATCTTCATCTTTCAATATTATCTCTTGAGCTTGAGACATTCTTTCCCGCTACCAAATCAAACGGCTGGCCACTGGCACGTATCCAACGTCACTGCTCTTCATCTTGGTCTCACTGTTGCTCTTCCATCAACGCGTTTATGCCGTGTGCGAGCCAATGGCGTGCGAGAACTTCACCATCAAGTACCTGTTCTGGCTTGGCTCGCCCAGCCACTCCACACAAAAATATAAACTAATCAAGATTTTGAAGTCAACGGAAAATTGACAATTCTACGATAATGATACTTTGACAAATTTATGATTATTTTCCTTCTCGTCTCTCATCTAGTTTGCACATCTTTTTTTTTTTGTGAAGAAAAGGGATCTTCTCCTCTAGTTTGCACACTTGTAATAGACGCTACTACGGTGCAAGATGATGGATCCATTTCATGTCCCTGCAGCTGCCATGCTTCTGCTAAGTCATGCTTCTGCTCACCCTCCTATCTAGCTCAACAAGTGATGCTTCCTTGTCGTTCTGCGAGCCAGCCACATGTAATGGCCTCCGGGTTGCGTACCCCTCCTGGCTCGGCAGCACACATCCACCTGAGTGCGGCTACCGGGCCTTCCAGGTCACCTGTGATGACACCGGGAAGGCTTTCCTCAAGAACTCATTAATTCTGGAACTACCAGATCCTGGATATCTCCTACAAAGACAGTTCGTTCCGGGTCACCAAGATGGAACTCTACGATGGAACCTGCAATGTCGAGCTCCAAGTGAACGTCTCCTCTAACCTCAGCCTCGCACCCTTTGGCATCAGCGCCGCCAACCAGGAGCTCTTCTTTCTCTACAACTGCACCGCCCTTCACACGTAGCCGCCCCTGCCTACATGGGTGCGCATGAACTGCATGGATGGATCCAGAGTGCCGACGTTGCACTCATTCCCGTGGCTCGCCGGCGGGTACAAGCCCAATGAAAAATTGAGTCCAGTCACGATGCCGGTGCTGGGTTACGAGGGTGCGACGGGGGCAGACTACAACCGGCTGATGAAGGGCAGGTTTCTTCTCAACTATACACCGGGTGATTGTACGGCTTGCGAGGGGAGTGGAGGGCTTTGCCGGGTTAATCAAAACCTGCAACATCTTCAAGTGCCATTGCTCCGACTCCGACCGCGTGTCTCCGTCCACCATCTGCAGTGAGCTTCACACGTATATTAGTGACAGTGAGTTTGACCTGTGTAATAAAGGTGCATCGGTTAGTTCTGTAGAGTGTAGACTAAGTTCTGGTTGAGGAGATTTATAGGAAGCATAGACAGCTTGCGTGTACCTGCTAATTACTGGTGCGATTTCAACAGAACGCATGCCACTGGTCTAGGTCTGTACCCTAAGTACACTTCGGTTTTGGGGATTGTGGATCATGCTGGTCCAACAGATAACTTGCAGAGAAAAAAAATTGAGATGTACTGTCCTTATAATTTAAAGTTTATGCAATCTCTTATATGGGCTATCAAATCTACATAGGCGTATAATATTTTTTTGGGTTAATTTGATAAATGCCACTCCAATTATGGCGATTCTGAGAAATGCCACTGCAATTTCCAAACTTTGAAAAATGCCATTTCATGCCATTTTCAGTGGCATTTTTCGAAGTCTGCAGTGGCGTTTTTCAAAGATTGCAAAATTTGCAGTGGCATTTTTCAAAGTTTGGAAATTGCAGTGGCATTTTTATGAATCGCCATAATTGGAGTGGCATTTATCTAATTAACCCTTTTTTTTTGTCAAACCTGTATTTGAGCGACATAGTTGCTCAATCAAAAGAAAGTCCAGGTTCTATTGGTCTTCACTATCTTGCAGTGTTTTTTTTTCTAGAATCCTTCAGCAGCCAATGTAATACTCCTTGGTGGGGCTGTTTTTACTCATAAATGTTATGTTGTAATACTACTGGGTGGCACTGTTTTTACTCATAAATGTTATGTTACATTCCAGGTAGCGAGAGGAGAGGGAAGAAGATTATGCTAATAGGTAGGCTAATTTTTTTAACATCTTTTCATATGTAGTACTGGTTTTGCAACCATGTACTCTTGCGGAAAGAGAAATTTAGACTACTGATAGTCTGGAAATCATAATGACTGTATTACAACTTCAGGTTTACAAAAGAAAATAACATGCGCTTCCATCTCAGGTATGACATCAGCAGCTGTCACCATTCTCTTTGCATGTCTTTATGTGCTGATATGGCATAAAAAAGGGAAAAGACTATGGTTTCTCGTTTGCAAGAAGGCTAGGAGTAACACTGAGAAGAATTACGAGGCCATGATAATATCATATGGACCCCTAGCTCCAAAAAGATACATGTACTCGGAGGTAATGAAGATAACTTCTTCTCACCACAGTCAGCTTGGAAAAGGTGGTTATGGTGTGGTTTTCAAAGGAAGACTACACGATGATCGTCTAGTTGCTGTGAAATTCTTGCATGACTGCATAGGAAATGGGGACGAGTTTGTGAATGAGGTTATGAGCATCGGCAGGACCTCTCATGTTAATATTGTTAGCTTATTTGGATTTTGTTTGGAGGGATCAAAACGAGCTCTTATATATGAGTACATGCCCAATGGTTCCTTGGATAAGTATATTTACTCAGAGAACCCCAAAGAAATTTTAGGATGGGAGAGGCTCTATGCGATAGCAGTGGGGATTGCTCGTGGCCTCGAATACTTACATCATGGCTGTAATATACGCATCGTCCATTTTGATATCAAGCCCCAAAATATCCTTCTAGACAAGGATTTTAGCCCAAAAATTGCTGATTTTGGTCTAGCTAAATTGTGTCATACTAAGGAAAGCAAGCTTTCAATGACTGGAGCCAGAGGAACAATTGGGTTCATTGCTCCAGAAGTTCACTCTCGAAGTTTCGGAGTGGTTTCAACAAAGTCAGATGTTTATAGTTATGGAATGATGCTGCTGGAGATGGTTGGAGGCAGGAGAAACGTAAAATCAATTGTTGCAAAATCCAGCGAAAAGTATTTTCCAGACTGGATTTACGACCACTTTGCGCAAGATGATGGATTACAAGCATGTGAAGTCACATCAGAAATTGAGGAAATCGCAAGAAAGATGACCTTAATTGGCTTGTGGTGCGTACAAATACTGCCTACATATCGCCCTACCATAACCAAAGTTCTTGAAATGTTCGAGAGAAGCTCAGATGACATGGACATGCCACCGAAGCAGAACTTCTCTGGATTGCTGTAAGATATTTTTCCCTTTGTTTTTCTGTGCAGCTATTATTATATAATAATAATAACTTGACCTATGCGCTTATTTCTCATTCCAGTGGAAGTACAGCTCACAATATGGATGTACAAAGTTCAAGTTCTACTAGACCTGAGGAAATTAGCCTTGTGCATTAAAGAAAATCCTACAACGGTCGCCAACTCTCTTAGAAGATAAGCCGATCTGAATCCAGAAATCATACACTGACTGCCAATGGTGTGAAAAGGTGGCATGTACTGGAGTATATTCTGAAATTAGACAATTGCAACGAAATTCTGCATTGTAGTAGAACATATTGCATGTATGCATGACCTAGAGTCAAGAGCATCCCAATGCCAACATCCTGAGTTATGGACCACAGAAGGAATAAAATTTATTCTGATATAAGTATTTATTTCCAGCTACTAAAAAGCATCGGAGGCAGACTGTTGGTGATGATCCCGGCTGCCGCTAGTCGTCGAAGTACTGTCTCGACAAACTTTACTGACCGTTGCTTTGGCCACGGCAGCGTGTACGCGAAGGTACAAACAGGCAACGCACACGTCTTGAAGCTAAGCAGGGAAGCACACAGCTTGATGGATTCTCGTGTCTAGCTAGCTAGCACGAACCAGGTCACCGGAACACAATACGCAAGATGATGGCAACAGGTGCGTGTCGCGATGATGGCAACAGGTGCGTGTCGCTCGCGACACGCACCTGTTGCCATCATCTTGCGTATTGTGTTCCGGTGACCTGGTTCGTGCTAGCTAGCTAGACACGAGAATCCATCAAGCTGTATGCTTCCCTGCTTAGCTTCAAGACGTGTGCGTTGCCTGTTTGTACCTTCGCGTACACGCTGCCGTGGCCAAAGCAACGGTCAGTAAAGTTTGTCGAGACAGTACTTCGATGACTAGCGGCAGCCGGGATCATCGCCAACAATTGGTATCAGAGCAAGGTTGATCTTCTAGTAACGGAGGATCATGGCGGACGACGAGAAGAACAAGCAGCTGGCGGAGTACTCCGGTGCGGCTAAAGTATTTGCTGCTCCGGCGAGTTCGTCGTACCCACGATTTGATCGCGAGAACTTCGGGGTCTGGAAGGCCCTCATGGAGTGTGGTCTCCGCGCCAACGAGCTATGGAACGCGGTCGACCCAGGCGGTGACGCGTTCAAGAAGGAGGGAGCCGAGCACCGGAAGGATCGGCAGGCGGCGTCGGCGATTTACTCGGTGATGCCGATGGATGTCCTCCAACACCTAATCGCCAAAGAAACGGCGAAGGAGGCGTGGGATACTTTGAAGCTCATGTTCGAGGGACACACTCGCGTCAAACAAGCCAATCTCCAAACTCTCCTAAGGAACTACGAGACTTTGGTCATGGGCGACAATGAGTCCGTGGATGCGTTCGCTTCACGGGTGGCTACTCTCGTCAATCGGATCCGCGCGCTTGGTGAAAACCTCACGGAGACCTCGGTTGTCCGGCGGTTCTTGCTCGCAGCCCCTCCCCGGTACTTGCAAATTGTCACGGCGATCGAGCAGTGTGTCGATCTCGAGACTCTCTCCATCGACGATCTCGTCGGACGCTACAAGGCTCACGACGAGCGCATGCGGTACAGTCTCGGGGATGGGAGGAACGATGAGAGTGTCATGCTCACACGGGCTCAGTGGTTGGCGCTGGACTGAAGGAGAGGAGGCGAGGGCTCTAGCAGCAACACTCGCCAAGATCGTGCGCCAAAAGAACAAAGTAAGAAGAACGCCGGCGACGGCGCTCCAAAGAAGAAGAAGTTCGACAAGCGCAAGATCAAGTGTCACAACTGTGGCATCATGGGGCACTTCAAGTCGGAGTGCAAGAAACCACCGAAGGAGAAAGCTCTCCTGGCCAAAGGAGGCGATGATGGAGACATGATGCTCATGGTCGAAGTATGCGAGCTAATGGACGAAGATAGTCCAGCTCCAAAGGCGCCGGCTACAGAAGTTGTCACGCTCATAGAGTAGGCAGTTTATCTTCACGATAAGAAGAGGATGAACACGTCGAGGCACCTGTGGTACCTCGACACGGGCGCTAGCAACCACATGACCGGCGACAAGGACCAGTTTTCTGAGCTCAGTGTTTCGGTGGGAGGCACGGTTCGGTTCGGCGACGGACGGACCGTTGACATCGCAGGGCGAGGTACTGTCCTGTTTGAGTTGAAGAACGGCGGTCACAAGGTACTCACAGATGTGTACTATATTCCCAAGCTAAAGAGCAGCATCATAAGCCTTGGTCAGCTCGAGGAGCGTGGTTGCAAGATTGTGCTCGAAGATGGCTATCTATGGGGGTATGATCATCAGAGGATGCTAATTATGAAGGTGCAGAGGTCACCTAACAGGCTTTATGTCCTCAACTTGGATCGTGTGGATCCAGTATGTCTCTTGTCAAGCATGGACGACTCGGCATGGAAGTGGCATGCGCGCTACGGTCATCTAAATTTTCAGGCTCTTCGGCAACTTGGACAAAAGGAGATGGTACGTGGTCTACCGTGCATCAATCATGTCGACCAAGTGTGCGATGGTTGTCTCATTGGGAAACAAAGGCGAGCCCCGTTCCCAAGAGAGGGAAACTTTAGAGCGAGTAAAGCTCTTGAGTTGGTCCATGGAGACTTGTGCGGACCGATTACACCGGCCACCCCTGCCGGAAACAGATACTTCTTGCTCGTCGTCGACGACTTCAGCAGATTCATGTGGATTGTGTTGTTGAAGACGAAGGACCAAGCTTTGCAAGCCTTCAGGATAATAAAGATGGCGGTTGAAGTAGAATCTGAAGCCAAGCTGAAGGCCCTCCGTACCGATGGGGGGGGAGGGGTGAGTTCAAGTCTCGTGCATTCACGGAATTTTGCGAAGCTCAAGGGATCAAGAGGTATCTTACGGCACCATATTCACCGCAGCAAAACGGTGTTGTGGAACGGAGGTACCGAACAGTGGAGTTGATCAAAGCGTAATAACGGGAGCCACACGCTCCCGTGGCTATCCAAGTCGCCGCTTCGTACGCGTGTGTTTCCGGCTGGATCGATCAGCTATTGTGCGTGCGTTGCGTATCTACCAAGCAGATTGATAGCTAGCTAGCATTGGCTATCAGCGTGGTTGTGTGTGCTAGCTTTGCACATAGGTATTGACAAAGCCAGCTTTGTACTGCGGTACGTCTCGGCGTAAAAGCAACTCGTCGAGCTCGTCAGCAAGCTTCGTCTGTCATCGTCGTTCGTCATCGGTCATCGCCGTCGTCGGAAAGTACTCGGCGTCGGGTCTGGACCAACACAGACAACCACCAAGGCCTTCTTGACTGTAACTACAACCCCTAAAATTTCAGAACCGGATGCATACTGTGATATTCATAGCAAGCAGATTAATCCTGGAAGCGGAAGGCACATACTTACTTGGTCCTCTCCGTAGATTGTATCCACTCAAACAAGTAGCGGCGTGATTTTCCTTACGCGCGCAGAACCTCGCCAGCCAACTCCGCGCGCGTATTCGTCTCCCCCCGCCGGCGAGGAGAGGAGCTTCCCCCAACTTCTCAGGAAACGACGCTTCCGCGGCCTCTCATTCGCCGCCGTAGCCGCGACCAATGCGGAGCGCGTCCGTGCGGTTGGTCGGCGGTTTCACCCGTGGCTGCGGCGATCCACACACCAGGAGACGATGCGGCGAGAGGCCAGGCTCTTCTCTGCGCGGGCCACGACGGCGGCTGCACGCTGCAACGTGCGCCGGCAAGGGAGTGACTGCGGCGGGAGATGATGCGGGGAATTGGGGACACACACCGGCCAGGCGACGAGCCAGCTTCGGCACAACGCCGATCCAGGTTTGAGGTTTTGGGCGGCAGGCTTCGTACGGCCCAGTGACCAACCAGGCCCAGTTTGTTCTCGCAGCTCAATTCTGCCCTTACCTTCACCTTTCCTGCAAGGCTCTGGTCCGTAGATGCATATGCACACATTCGTATTCGTACCATTAAAAAGTTGATGCAAGGTAACGGGACAAAAGGTCATCAACGAGAAAAGTATGTGAGATGGACAAAAATTGTAGAACCATAACAAAGATATCAAATAAACACTTGTGTGTTTTCTTGTTGCGTCTGGCCTGAGACGACCAAGACATCGATTTTCATCCTCAATGAAGGGGGGCAACCAATGAAAGCTAAAACAACAGCACAAAGACGAACTTTATCTCTTTTTTTTTTTGCGGGAATCACAAAGACGAACTTTATCGCTGCTGGATCTCGCTAGAAAAAACAAGATCATGGATTTTTCAGCCCCACCATAAAGTCGTGTGACGCGCAACAAGTCAATATCGTATGTGAAGTGGAAACTCATTCCACACAGTTTCGTAGATGATCCAGAGTGAGGATGGTTCCAACGGCTCCTGTACGGACAGCCGTCCCGGGCGACGGGGGCGGCGATTTCGCGCTTGTCTTTGCTTCCGGCGGCCTCGACGCTGATGCTCAGGCCCCGGAGCGGGACGGAGCGGTGGCGGCTCCAGCGGAGTCCAGGAGGACGGCTGGCATCTCCTTGGGAGCGGCTCGGGGGTCGGGGAGCCGCTTTTGGGCTCTGGCAGAGGAGGTTTCCGACGACGAGGAGGAAGATGAGTTGTGCGCCGAGCCGGGTTCTGTGGCAGGCGTGCGCCCGGCCTGCTCCATTGGGGGAGTTTGTGGCGCGCGCGGAGGAGCTCGGGGGCTCCTTCAAGGCCGGGCACCGGCGTGCTTTTGCGCCTGGAGGCCGTGCCTCACGGCGGCCTTCTCTGGCTTCGGCAAGGGCGCAACGCGCCTCTCCGGCGCGCGAGGGTCGTGGATGTCCTGGTGCGGCCGCCGCGGGTCTGTTCCTCAGACCTACGCCGACCCTGCCCTGTGGTGGTGGCGGCGACGGCGCGGAGGCGGCGGCGCCGACGGGTTCGGGGTCGCCTCGCTCTAGGGTTGGGGACGACGCGCCAAGTGGTGGGCTGGGCCTGTCTGCCAAGGCGCCTGGCGGGCCTCCTGCGGGGCCGCCACGTCTGCCGGCCCAACCAAGGGGTATGCATGCGCCTGAGTCACAGGGGGCCTCGCCCGCACTCGTGGCCCAGTCCGGCCCGGGAGTGGAAGGCCTGCCAATGACGGCCCACACCGCGCAGCCATATAAATGGCTTTGGCTCCCCCGTGGAACCCTAGACATCTCTAGGGTTTCCTGCCTCCAAATCGGAGGTGCGGCGATTCGGTCACTCCGCTCGCTTCCTCCACCCCACTGCACCCCCCACCCTTGCTCCATTCCTTCGCCGAAGTGGTGTCGATGGGATCCAAGCCCTACCGCCGAGGGGAGAAACCGCCCATGGAGCCGCCACGGGACCGCACCCGTGGGCGCGCCGACGGCGAGGGCGGTTGGGGGCCGCCGCCCGCATGGTGGCTCAAGGAGCAGGAGCGAAAGAAGAAGAAAAAGGAAGAATACAGGAAGAAAGGCCTCGAGCTCAAGCGCAAGGGTCAGATGGAAGCTCAGGGTGGCAACCGCACCGGCGATTCGCTCGCGAAGAAGCAGAAGTGCAATCCTGCGGGGGCGGCTACCAAGCCTCCCGTCCCGCACAGATCTGAGGCGTCGGGCTCGTCCAAGGGCACGCAGGAGGAGCCAATCCCTGTCGAAGATGCTGGCGGCCCAGAGTGCTTCAAGTGCGGCCGCACAGGCCATTTCCAGAACCTGTGTACCTTCCAGCCGCTCTGCGTGGTGTGCAGCAAGGAGGGGCACACCTCGGCGCAGTGCCCATCCCGCGGCAAACCTCTGCTTGTCCAGACCATGGGGCACGCTATTGCTGGCGAGGGATTCTTCTGCCTCCATTTTCCGGTCGATGCGCGGGAGGAGTCCCTGGTCCAGATGGGGGCCAACACGGCGGTGCTCTCCATGCCTTCTGGTGCGCTCTCCCATTAGATCCTGGAGGCGGTGCTGCAACACCTTTTTTAGGGTGAGTGGGATTGGCAGATCTCCCCTCTTGAAGGCGGGGCCTTCTCGGTGGTCTTCCCAGATCCAGCAATGCTTCGGATGGCTACTAGGAGCGGCAAGCTCTTCTTGTCCCTCAACAATCTAATGGTGGATATTCGCGACGCGGTCCTCGACGCGCCCAAGGGGCTGGAGATGCCAGAGGTGTGGGTCAAGTTAGGTGGGATTCCCCCCAAGCATCGGTGCTCAGAAAGGCTCATGGCGGCGACTATCATGCTCGGCCGCCCTCTGCTGGTCGATGGGGAATCTTTGCCCCGCCCTGGGCCGGTCCGCATGCGCTTTGCTTGCCGCAATCCTCGCAAGCTTCGCGGGTCGGTCCAGATCTGGTTCAACAACGAAGGCTACAACATCTCCGTCGACCTGGAGATCCCCTCGGAGCAGCCCGCGGCTCCCGCCCTCCCCCCACCTCCCCCTCACGGCAAGGGCCCGGATGGGAAGGGCCACGACGGCGACAAGGACGGCGACAAGGAGCCTGACGCAAGCATGGAGGACGACTCCATCGACACGGCGGCGTGGGAAAAGTTGGGCATCACCGACATCGGTGGGGCGAGGGCGTGCGATCTGCAGCCCCAGGTGGAGAACTCTCTGGCGGGAGGGTCGTCGGAGATGGAGCTCTCCATCCCGAACCAGTACGGCTCGAATCTGGGCTCGGTCACGTCTCCTCCGGTGTGGATGGAGGCGGCGGTGGAATCTCTGCTGCTGGCAGAGCCGACGGGCAACCCCTCTGCGGTGTCTGCGGACCCGAAGCCCGTGTCTCCCCCCTCGCGCTCTCCTTCCCAGGGAGGTCGCAGCGGCAGCAAGCTTGGCGCGATGAAGCAACTCAAGAAGGTGGCGGTGCGCAAGGTGACAGTGGAGGCTGGGCGTGAAGCGGAGAACTTGGGGGCGCCGGCGACACCGCGTCAGGCGGTGACGGCGCTGGTCGTGCCTGCTTCCGCTTCGATCGTGCTGGAGACGCCCTTGACGGCGCCCGTCCCGAAGGCCAAGCGCTCCAAGGCGGTGGTGGACGGGCAGGCGGCCCCATGCGGGCTAGTGCGCGTGCTAAGGGTGCCAAGGGCAACTTGCCGTCGCTTCAGCGCGCCCAACTCCTCCAAGCGCAGAAAAATCTAGAAATCTCAGGTAACCCCATGCCCCGCTTTACGATTCTTGACTCCTTTTCGGACGAGCATTTGAGCGAGGTTTTGGGGGAGAGTGGGGTGGAACCAACGGGAGGAGGTGAGATGAGCGAGCTTATCTCGTTGATTCGCGCGAAGGAATTGGCGCAAGCGGCGCTAGCAGCGGCGGCTGTGCAACACGCAGATCGTTTGGCACCGGAGGCTGAGGCCTCGACAGCGCTAACGACCCGGCCAGACGAGGAGACAGCAACAAGGGTTGCTACTCCTCCCTCGCCTCGCTGCGGCAGGGCGAGACGTGTGGCCAAGGCGATCACATCCAGGGGGTGCGCCTGCGCAACCGCGTCGTGTAGATGCATGCGCTTCTATGGAATATCCGTGGCTTCGGCCACTCGGGTCAGCGCACCCAACTAAGGGAGTACATTAGGAAAGAAACGACAGATATCGTAGGGCTCCAGGAAACGATCAAATCTGAGTTCCGGCATCAAGATATCTGAGTGATTGATCCCTTAGAGCGTTTCGCTTGGCATCATAGTCCGGCCAACGGCCACTCGGGTGGCATGTTGCTTGGCTTATGCACTGCCACGTACGAGGTGCTGAACTGGGAGAGTGGCACCTTCTTCATTGCGGCCAAGTTCCGCGTGCGAGCGTCACTTCGCGAGCTCGCGATCGTGCACGTCTACGGACCTGCAGATCACTCACGCTCGGCTGAGTTTCTGGGAGAACTAGAAGCCAAGGTGATGGCCTTATCGGCAGCTCAGACCCCGCTAATGGTGGGGGGAGATTTCAACCTAATCAGTTCGGGGGCGGACAAAAACAACGACAACATTAACTGGCCAAGGGTGGCCATGTTCAACAACTCAATCACATCTATGGCACTTAGGGAAGTGACTAGATCAGGGGCAAGATACACTTGGAATAACAAGCAACTAGCCCCGGTGCGATCCGTGCTGGATCGAACTTTCATGTCTCCGGACTGGGAAGTTTTGTTCCCTTTGTGCTCACTCCTTGCTGAAACAAGGATTGGGTCGGACCATGTTCCGCTAATCCTATCTTCTGGGAAGATAGAGTGCATCGCAGCCCGCGTTTCTATTTTGAAACCGCATGGTTCGAGGCCCCAGACTTTGACACCATCTTCAGGGAGAGATGGCGGAGATGTGTCCAACTCACAGGCCAGCAACGAGGCCCTATGGAGTTCTGGACTGCGGTAGGGGGCCGCCTTTGTGCAAGCCTTAAGGGGTGGGGCGCGAATCAGGGTCGCGACGATTAGATCCTGAGGGCGAGGCTCATTGATGAGATAGCTCATCTCGACGTCCAGGCAGACACGCGCCCTTTCTCCGAGCAAGAATGGGCGCGCCGATATGCCCTAGAGGGGCAAGTCGAAGCTCTGCTTCGGGCCGAGGAGGAATACTGGAGGCATAGGGGAGGCCTCAAGTGGACTCTCAAGGGTGATGCGAACACGAAGTACTTCCATGCGTACGCGAATGGCCGGCGCAGGAAATGCTCGATTCTCAGGTTGCAGACGGAGCAGGGGCTCCTTCAACAATCGGTGATTTCCCGCCACATCTATGACTTTTATATAGGTCTAATGGGGACGAAGGAGGCCCAACGAGCACGTCTGCGTGCGAATGTTTGGCTTCCGTCTCAACGGGTGCTCGATAGCGAAAACGAGGGGCTGGAGCTTGCTTTCCTACCGAAGGAGATTGATGACGCACTCCAGGGTATGAAATCCGACATGGCCCCAGGGCCGGACGGATGGCCGGTGTCAATGTTCAAACATTTCTGGCCTTTACTACGCGAACCCATTTTCGAGGTGTGCAACGGATTCATGCGAGGATTCGTCGACATAGAGCGGCTTAATTTCGGTGTGCTGTCGCTAATTCTGAAAGTACCTGGTGCGGACAACATTCGCCAGTACAGACCCATTGCGCTCATTAACATACCTTTCAAAATATGTGCTAAAGGCTGCGCTACTCTACTCACGCCGATCGCTCATCGAACCATTAGTCGTGCGCAGTTGGCGTTCATTCGCGGTAGGAACCTTTTTTAGGGACCGTTAGCCTTACAAGAGACCCTTCACGAGCTCAAACGCACGCAAGAACCTATGATCCTACTCAAGTTAGATTTCGAGAAGGCTTACGACCGCGTTAATTGGGATTTTCTCCGACAAACTCTTACTAGCAGAGGCATCTCGTCGGCGTGGGTGCACCGAGTCATGCAATTGGTCTCGGGGGGCCAAACTGCGGTCTCGGTAAATGGAGAAGTAGGGAACTTCTTCAGGAACAAGCGTGGCGTACGCCAAGGTGATCCCATGTCACCGATCTTGTTCAACTTTGTCGCGGATGCGCTCGCAGCAATGCTGAGGAAAGCCGTGGGGGCTGGGCACATCAAAGGGGTGCTGGGACACCTCATCCCAGGGGGGATATCACATTTGCAATACGCGGACGATACGCTATTGCTATTTCAGCCGGACCTCCACATCGTGGCCATAGTTAAAGCCCTGCTTATCAGCTTCGAACTCATGTCGGGCCTTAAAATCAATTTTCACAAGTGTGAAGTGATGCCCATGTGCATGGACGAGCATGAAGGTAGACGCATCGCGGATCTACTGAACTGTAAACTAGGCAAACTTCCGTTTACATATTTGGGCCTCCCGTTGGACGCCAAGCGCGTCTCGATAGAGGGGTGGGCTCCGCTCTGGACCAAGGTGGGAGGGCGGGTATGCCCGTGGAGGGGAAAATTTATGTCCTCTGCCGCTAGGCTGGTGCTCACGAATGCGAGTCTCTCCTTGCTCCCACAATTTGCCATGGGATTTTTCCTTCTGGCAGAAGGGGTGCATGCCAAGATGGATACTCCCCGGTCCCGTTTCTTTTCGGAAGGATCGGGACCCAAGCGCAAGTACCACATGGTTAGGTGGGAGGCGGTTTGCCGTCCCAAAGCCCAGGGAGGGTTAGGGATCACGAACACTAGAATCCTCAACATCGCGCTGCTGTGTAAGTGGATTTGGAAGCTTTCGCAGGGGGCGACGGGTTTGTGGGTAGACCTGTTGCGTGCAAAGTACTTCCCCTCCTGGAATTTTTATGAAGGAGCGGCGAGGGGCTCTCCTTTCTGGAACGACCTGCAAGCGGTCCGGCCGGCTTTCGCTATGGGTGCCAAGTTCGGCATTGGCAATGGGCGTTCGGCCCGTTTCTGGTTAGACCATTGGGTGGGAACCCGGCCTCTATGGCAAGACTTCCAGGACCTCTATAGCCTGGCGGTCAATCCGGAGCAGCACGTTGCCACGACACTTGCCTCCTCCTCCCCGGCGATTTACTTCCAACGGGAGTTAACGGGAACAGAACAAGCCCACCTCACGGATATGCTCGCTCTTATTGCGCCGGTCGCGCTTTCCTCGCACGAGGATACAGTGACTTGGTCTCTTACCCCCTCCGGCAAGTTTTCCGTCAAGTCGCTGTACCGGAAACTTTGCCAGGGCCAGTCCTCCCAAGTGCCGAAAGGTCTATGGAATGCGCGACTCCCGCTTAAAATTAAGGTGTTTTTTTGGCAACTGTTTCGTAACAGATTGCCCACCTCGGCCAATGTTGCTAAACGCAATGGCCCGTCGTCCGGCCTTTGTGCGATTTGCAACGTCTCGGAAGACGCGAACCACGTGTTTTTTCGCTGCCCGTTAGCTCGTTTCGCTTGGAGTGCGGTTCGCACCGCAGCCAACACCACATGGAACCCGTGCTCGACCGCCGATCTCGTGACCATTGTTGACTCGGTTCAAGGAGGCAACAAACGCGTTCTTTGGACCTGTGTGGGCGCGCTGGCCTGGGCCCTCTGGCTCACGAGGAACAAACTTGCGATCGAGGGTATCTTCCCAACCCACCCTGCTAATATCATCTATAAATGTAACATTTTCCTGCAGCAGTGGAGTCCGTTGGCGAGGCGTAAGGATGATGATAAACTTAAATATGCACAAGACCGTCTTCGCCAAGTCTACGTGATGGCTAGGGAGCCAACCGCCACTTCTTCGACTTGAAGTGGCCCTTTTGGATGGCGCACGAGCGAGCCTGCGTGCTCTAAGCTCCGGCTTCGAGCCATGTAATCTTCTCTGCTTGCTCAGTGCTGCTTTTGGCCTGCTCGTTAACTCTCCAGACTATGCGCTCTCTTTGGCCGGAGCCTCCGTGCTCGTGTTTGTGGGCTTTATTAATTTAAAGTCGGACGTGCCCAGCGTCTTAGTTCTAAAAAAACCATAAAGTCGTGTGTTCTAGCCACCATACTAGCACAACCTCGCGCGGCGGCACGCCGCGCCCGTCTATAACTTTGTGCTACATACAATTGCTGAGATAAACAGTGTAAGCTATTGTAATGATATAAAATGATAGGTGGCAAAAAAACTACGACATAGTGCACCACTCAAATGCATGCATGGTGTATACGGGTCAACAAAAGTTGATCATATGGGCTGTATCACAATGTTGAATATTGAATAAACAGAAACTTGACATTGGATCTATAAATTTTTCTTTTCAACATAAAATTTTTCGATCTGATAAAAATGAAATTAGTACTATAATGAGTTATATGTATTGTAGACACCAGACGAAGCAATGGTTTATCCAAACTTCAAAAATAAAAAACTATTTTTTAATCTGTTTGTGAGAAAGCGTGAAGAGAGCCAAGAGACTTTAATTTTGGATTTCAACAATAAGAAATAAGAAAGAATTTTACGAATTGTACAGATGAATTCGAATTAGCCAATAAATTGGCTATCCTATTTTCAATATAAATTATTGCAATATTCAAATTGCAATATCAGTGAATTACAAATACAAAAATTCATTTAAGTGAAAAAGAATACTATGCAATAATCTACTAAAAAAATGGATATTGTATTTCTCATATGTTCGCCTCATGAACACCAATGATCGAGCACTGGAAAACATAATATTACGCGCCGGCCCCTCCGGTGATCAACTCATAAATCAGAAAGATACATACATATAACAATTACACATGTCAAAATCGAGACAAAAATTGGGCCAGGCACAAATCACTCATGGACCAGTACATTCTCGGCACTGCTCGCAGATTCGCCTACTGAATACCAGCCTCGCGTGCTTTCCCGCACATCTCCCACTTGTACCATCTAGGGTATAGAGCATCCAGGGCAGTACGATGGTAGTGTCAGGCGTGCTCGCTACCGATACAGCAAGCAGTCATCTTAGAGATCAGTACCTCGTCGGCACTGCTCGCAGATTCGTCTCCTGAATACCAGCTATGCGTGCTTTCCTACACGACTCCCACTTGTGCCATCTAGGGCATAGAGCATCTAGGGTAGTACCATGGTAGGGTAGGGCGTGCTCGCTACCGATGCAGCGAGCAGTCACCTCAGAGACCAGTACCTTGTCCGCACTGCTTGCAGATTCGCTTTCTGAACACCGGTGAATGGTGTTGGCGAACCTCGCCCATCGTACACGGAGTTCAAGCTATAAAAATAACCACATATCTTATCCTCTTTCTCCATCTCCACAACGTGCCTCATTCCTTCTCCTTGATTTTCACCTTCTTTCGTCCTCCGACCACAATAGATCGAGAAGAGGGCTCCAATGGAGGACGTGAGCTCAGAGTTGATCCTAGTTCTCATAGTTGGGCTGCTAGCAACATTGCTTGGCTTCTCTATGCTTCTGTGTGCAATGATCCTAGATGATCGCCATGACGCTGCTGCCCGAGCGATGATTATCCGAGGCACTGGTGGTACTGCCGCCGGAGGGAAATATGCGTGGTAGTGTTCTAACTGAACTATGCAAGAGATATCATATTGTTGTCTTCCATTTTTTTAGCATTTCGTCAGTAGAGACATGTATGTTTGGTAGTGTTCTACTTGCGCTACCAAGGAGATATCATATTGTTCTGCTTCATTTACTTTTATTTTTATTTCTTATTTTCATGGTCTCGTCTTGCCGATTCCATGGGTTTTCTTCTTTGTGCTTGCTGACCTAGTCATATGTTAAGAGTATTATCTAATATAGATATATTGTTGTTTTAATTGGCGATTATGTACTTTTTATAGAGCATGACCAATAGATATCACTGCAAGATGAACCAATATTTGTTTAGTAGTCAGAAAATCGTTTGTATATGCGGCAAATTTAAAATTGGTGCTTCACAAGATCTCATCGGTACAACGGTAACATCTAAATTCAGCATATACCCGCGCGGCGGCACGCCGCGCCTTGTTATGGTTAATAGTGTATACTATAGTATATATTTGAAAAAAAATTCTCTTTTTATTTATTAGTCTTCACTTAGGGTGAAATTTAATTTAGTTCGTAATAACCTGTCTTAAGTGGTCTAATAGATGTGTGCACGCAATACTATGTTAAAATCATGTATGCGCCATGTTGCTAATTGGTTGGTTACTACTTATTCATTTAATTTTTTGCATGTCTATTAAGTAACAATAATTTTGAATGATTTTTTTATGAATATAAAGGCATTGTGGATGCTAAGGTGCTTTAAAAAGGGAAAGTTTTATTGCATTAAGTAATCGATACATATACATATTACACAAGGGAAGTACTTTTTTATATCGCATGCTAAGTTTGAGTTTGATGGATCTCGGTGAATCATCTATGTAGTATATAAATTTTTATGTGCATATTTTTCTTCTTCTAATTTTAGTTATTTGAGTTGTGGCCGCACTTCGCTGGTGCATTCGTGTGTCATTTTTCTATTTTGTGTGAACTTCTATTTGTCGCCGTTCATACCAGATCTTCATGTCTTTTCACAAATTATAAAAGGTAAAGGTCCACTAAAAAAAGGTAAAGGTGTATATTTTCCTTTTGAAATCTCCTAAACAAACTAAAAAGACAGTTTTTCCATGACCTGGATGCCCATGTGCTGGTACACGATGTGTGGCCGTAGTGTTTTCTTCTATGGTTTGTTTGTCAAACTATGTTCCATGTGACAGCATGAGATCTATTTGCTTTCGTTTTTTTTTTCCTTTCCATGCATACTGGTCAAGAGATCACGTGGTTTAAGCGTACACGCACTTTTGGTTTCTTTCATTTCGTTTCCATACGTAGCTATGGAGAGATCTTTTCTCCGACTGCTTAGCATGGTGGTTTTCTTTCTTTATTTTTTTACGCTTGAATGCGTAGGTGCTAGAATTATAGCAGTCCCAAGCATTCTCTCGCATCTATTTTTTCAGTTGCTTACTTAGAGAAGTAGTGAGTGAATAGCAAAAAACTACCACATTACGGGCTATCGTTCCGAAAAACTACCGCTTTTTTTAATTTTTCAAAAAACTACCACAAAAGTGGCTGGCTGTTCCAAAAAACCCAAGTGGCCGAACGGTTAAGTTTTAACTGGGGTTATGACATGTGGGGCCTGCCCGTCAGGGTTTTGTTTGCCAAAGTGCTCACGACGCGCGGGTGACGGCCGTTAGGGCGCACGGGCCGTCCGGACCAGGTCAAACGGATCCGGCCCTCACTCTGTCTCCCTCGCGCTCACTCACTCTCAGTCTCCCCCTCGCTCTGTTTCCCCTGGCCGGGCTCTCCATCGTTGCCGACCACCTCAGTTCCTCGTCGCCGGCCAGGATGCCTTCTTGGAATGATGGGGATGAGAGCTCCGACGACAGCATGGGGGGCAACCTGATGGACATGGAGTACTTTGTAAGCCTCATCCTCCTCCTCTCTGTCATTATCTAGGGTTAGGGTTAGGGTTGAATCGATTTGGGAATGAGCATGGGTTGACTTAAATTAAACTAGTTGATGCATTGGTTCTGATCTACCTTTTACTGCTTGTAGGACACACCTGACACCATCCCTGAGCGACTCTGGTGTGGTGCTCCCATGGAGGAAGTTGCCAAGTGTACTCTGCACGATATGAAGCCTAGGAAGTGTGTTGCTTTTGAAGGTGCTAACACTGGGAGGAGGTTCTATGGATGCCCTGTTCAGGTGAGTAATTGAGTATGCTGGGTGGATTCAGTTATGCCTAGTGGATTCAGTTATGCCCAGTGGTTACTGAATTTGTACATTAACTCTGTTTGAACTGAATTTAGTACTGAATTTATGGTTACATGTCCTCCTTGTGTACCAATCCTCATTTTGAATTGAAGTTAGAACTGAATTTATGCATTTTCTGAAGTATGTGTTCTCTGATCAAACTACAGGGAGGTGTGAATTGTGGTGTAGTTCAGTGGGTTGATCCTGCCTGGCCTGATGTACTTAAGAACTGCCTCATCAAGTTGTGGGAAATGTTCCATGAGCAAAACCTTGGAAGGATTCAAGACAAGCATGCATATGAGGATGAGGTTGCCAAGTTGAAGAAGGACTATGATCATCTCTGCAATGAGTATCATAAAATGGTTGATGATGTGGGCAAGATGTTTGACTGGCAGGATGGTGTTGGCAAGATCGACTACCAAAAAGCAATGGATGCTGAGAAATTTGAGAAGCAGAAGGAAGAGCTAGAGCCGGAGATGAAGATGGAGAAGCTAAGGCTAGCAAAAGAACAGAGTGTATCCTTCAGGCCCAGGCAGACATAATTCACAACACCAGGAAGGCAATGAAAGAGATAAAGGTGGACAGGGATCTTCTTGCACAAGAGAAGACAGAGCTTGAGAAAGTAGTTGCTGATCTGCTGAATGCTGGCCATGGGAGCAAGGAAAAGCTTGAGAAAATCAAGGCCATACTGGAGGCTTGAAGATTTGGACAATGGTGGTTAAGTAAGTAAGGTGGCCTACACATATAACAGGCCTTGCAAGATGATGGTAGGAGTATATTTTGTGCAGTCCTATATGAACTGTTTAAGTTATGGTAACTAGAGTGGTGGAGAACCTTTGCTAAGTCTTGCTTATGTTATTGTATTGTTAAGAACCTATCTATCTTAAGTAATGTAGTGAAGAACTGTTTTATTTCTTTAGGTTGTTTTCCTGAAAGTAGCAATGCTGAACTAGTATATTTTTGGGCCTAAAACTATTATGTACACATTGTGGGCCTAGACTGGGCTGTTTTATTACTCCACCGACCTACCACCAACCATTAGTAGTCTATAAAGCCCACCCCTTGAGTGAAACCGCAGTCAACCGCCCCCCATCCCCTCCCTTCTCAACCCCCCAGCCGCCAAAGAAACCCTAGAATCCAAGGGAGAGATGGATCCTGGAGAGGTCATAGATGGAGAAGAAGAGGTGCCCAGGCAAGCCAGGCGCAGAGATGCAAGGAGGAGGGCGAGAAGGCAACTTGCTGAGATGACCCTTGGAGCACGCAACCGCAAGGACATAGAGCAGTTCCTGGAGGCATTCCCCCCTGGTTCCAACCCTAGTGATGATGATATCATCTAGTGGGCAAGGAGGAGGGCAAATTTCCATCCCTTTCAGGTCACTAGGCAAAGGTGGACTAGGATTCTGTACCCATGATGCTGCTGTTATGTTTCTGTGTTCCTAGATCTGTCTTTCTATCTATGTGATGTTTGAAGTTGGTGTAAGAACAATGTTGAATGAGCTATGTATGTGATGAATCAAGTTGTCTATGATGCAATGCAATGTATGAAGCTGGTGAAAGAAAAATGTTGAATGATCTATATATGTGATGAATCAATCTGGTGATCTTGATGTTTTAAGTTAGATATGTTATGGTTTGGTCAGATGGCCATATCTTGTTGTTTTAGCTTTGATATGTTAGGTTTTGGTCCTAGATAGCCACTTTGGGGTTGGTCGACAAGTAGCCACCCAAAGTGGCCAAATTTTGGTGGCTTTAGGGTTGGTCGACAAGTTCCCCCCCAAAGTGGCCAAATGTGACCACTTTGGGGTTGCTCGACAAGTAGCCACTTTTGGGGTTGGTCGACAAGTAGCCACCCAAAGTGGCAAAATTTTGGTGGCTTTAGGGTTGGTCAACAAGTTCACCCCCAAAGTGGCCAAATGTGGCCACTTTGGGGTTGCTCGACAAGTAGTCACTTTTGGGGTTGGTCGACAAGTAGCCACCCAAATGGCCAAATGTGGCCACATTTGGCACCTTTGGGTGTTGGTCGACAACTAGCCACTTTTGGGGTTGGTCGACAAGTTGCCCCCCAAAGTGACCAAATTGACCTAATCATATCAATCAACTATCAACAAAATAAATCACTTGATGTACATAACAATGCTCAGCATAAGAAATAATTTCTTATGAAACAATTCATAACCTAGGACATATCAAATCAAAATAGAGCTTGACAGCAGATAACTCAACATGGATCAAGCAGTTCAAACACATACCATATAACTTAATTGTTCCAAGCAGTTCATACATAGACCACATAACTTAATTGTTCAAATGAAAGCAGAGTTCACTGCAATAACACAGATAGCAAGCATGCCTAACAAGCAGAGTTCAAGGCATGAAGCATAGTTGTGTGCAACACATTCAATGGTTGCCACTGGCTGTGAAATACAAAGCAAGTTTGCTTGGGGCCTTCCTCTTCCTCTTAGAACCAACATCAGCTTGACCTGATGTTGATGCTGCCCTTGGAGCATTGAAACCTCTTGCACTTGACCTGGTGTTCTTTGCTGGAGATGATGCACTTGACCTGGTGTTGTTGGCTGGTGCTGAAGCAGGTGGTGGGTTCTTTCTCTTTCTTGATCCACCTGTTGAAACTGCAGTAGATGTGGTTTCCCTTGTTGTAGCATATGTGGTTTCCCTTGTTGAACCTGTTGCTGGTTTCCTGCCCCTAAGTGGTCCTAAAGCTGGAGCAGGACCTGAAGCTGGAGCTGGACCTGATGATGTGGCCCTAGCTGGAGGTGGCCTGGTTGGTGCTGAAATTGCTGGGTAGGATGCCCTGTTTTCCTACAATTAAAAACAAGTTGTAGCTCACAAGATGTATGCATTAAAAACAAGTAGCAAATTTTCCTTGTTGAACTGGCTTAGTTACCTGGGTGAACATAATCTTATGGGTGAACTTTTATCTTCTGCATTGCAGATATTGCATGGTGGCAAGGTGATCCAGTCATGTCCCACCTCCTGCAAGAGCAGCTCCCTACATCAAGCTTCACACAATATGTGTTCTCTCCACTAGTTACTTGCCAGATGTTGGGACGAGCCATGTTTGCTTCACAGTATTTAGCCCACTTCTTGCTCTCCTCAAGCTTCTCCATGTAATGTGGGGTTATTTCCCACCTACAGCTCTCTGTTTTCTCTCTGATGCCCTGGTACTTCAAGTTGTTCCCAAACATACCTTCTGCCTGTCAGACATGATGGTGTAGTTCCCAAACTGGTTGCTGGTGCCAATGCAGACTCTAAGTTGGTTTAAAAACCAGGTCCAGCTAGGCCCATCCTCTTTGTCAACCACCCCAAAAGCAATTGGGAACACATTGTTGTTCCCATCTCTCCCAGTTGCTGCCAATATCTGCTGGCCTGTGGATAACTTGATGAAGCAACCATCAAGTCCTGCATAAACAGAGATAGTTAGGGAAAAATTGAATAACTTGATTACATTTCTAACATGATTAAATCACTGATTTGTACCTATGAAAGGCCTACAACCAGTAAGAAATCCATCTTTTGATGCCTGGAGGCAATAGAACATGTACTTGAACCTTGGTGTGGGGGCTGGGTTCAAAGGATCCTCAAAAGTTGTCACTATGCACCTGCTTCCAGGGTTTGTGTCAAACACACATTGTAGGTAGTCCCTCAACCTCAGATACTGCTTTCTATGATCACCTTGCACAACATCAGCAGCCATCAGTCTTGCCCTATATGCCAAACTCCTAGGTACATGCACCCCAAACTTCTTCTTAGTATGTTTGATAACTGCCTCTACATCAGCCTTTACATTTGATCTAACTGTGTCCTCCACAGCTTCTGCAACCCATTCCGCAGTAACCTTTGTACTCTCTCCACAAGCTCCACAACTATAATCCATGTGGCACTTCTTGATTGTGAATGTATCTTCATGGGCTACTTTGGATGCAGTCATGAAAAATTCACATCCATTCTTCCTCTCTGGGCACCAAACAATAACCCTTGATGGTTCATTCCTATGGTACTAAAAGTTTCTCAAAGTCCTAACATGAAAATTTCTCAATGCCTTTCTAAACTCATACACATTGGTGAAGCAAAGGTCCTTGCACAGCTGCTCATGTGCATCAGGTACCTTTGGGTCATACCATTTCCTCTCTTTCTTCTTCTTCAATCTTCTCTTCCTTCCAGAAGGTAGTCTTGGAGTCTCCCCATCTGAGTCAAAAATGCCCACATCACCAGGGAAGCAACACTCATCAGCTTCAGGTACAAAATCTTGAAACTTTGGGATCTCTGGCTGACTGTGAGCTCTCGAAGTTGGACCTGGATTTGCTGCTGCTCTTCTCACAGGCTTCAGTTTCTCAGGCCTGCATTTTTCCACAACTATTTCCTCTCCACTGTCAGCCTCTTTCTCCTCCTGCCAAAACTCTGAAACATCACTGTCACCTTCAAACTGTGGTCCGTCTTCTATAATATCTCTTTCTTCTTCATTTCCAATATTTTCTTCACCTCTCTTCCAAGCCTTGTAAGACATCTTTGTTCCTCTATAGTCACCCCTATCAATCTCAAAGTCTGAGGATGATTTGTCAATATCATCATCCTCTTGACCAGCAACCTGTCCATCATCATCTCCACCATTAGCTTCTGAAATGATGAAGTTACAGCTTTGTTGTGTGTTCAAATTAACTTCAAGAGGGTGGACCACTCCATCTTGTGACAGACTTAACACAAAACCAGGACCCCCCACTGGACTGCCTATTGGAATTTGTTCTTCACGAACATTGTGAGCCCTGTTACATTCAACATCTCTATCTTCATTTGCCTTGGAAACAATGATATTGAGCACTGTGAAATCTGAGTGGTCTATCATTTCTTCAACTGCATCTTGACTGTCCAGAAGAAATAAACCTTCCTGTCCAATCCCTTGTTCTTTTACCCAGTACATGTAGTCATCTGACCCATAGCCTTGAGTCTCAGTAAGTGCTATCAAGTTCAGAAATGTGATGTCTGAAACAGAAAACCTCCTTTCCATATTATCTCTGCCCTGGAAATGCAGCCTAACCTCCCAAACTTCATCATCCAGCCTGCATTACATAATATGTTATTTGAAAAGCCCAACTAACTAAGTGTTTTTTGCTACAAAAATTCAGTGCACACTAACTATAAAGTACAGTAAGGAATCTGAATCCAACAAATGCTTCTCTGAATCCACCATGCATTTCTACTAAATCTAACTAATCCTTCAGTGCTAACTGACACTGTTGCATCCAAAACATGCCACAAAGTGTTTGATCAACTATTATTCAGTGCATGTTCATGTTCTAAGATGAATCACAGCAGCATCAACCTAGGGTTTGGTCAAAAAACTAACTAAATTATGCTATGTTGTTTGAAATGAACAAGCAGAAATGCAGAAACTGTTGAAGAAGCTCATAAGAGGAAAAAAACTTACTCCACCCCTCCAAATGCAGAGGCCCAGTGCTGGGAGTTGGCCGGATCTGCCTGCACAGCCCTAGCAAGAGACCTCGCTGCTCTGTACTCAAGCGAGAACTGGCAATCATCATGCGACGGCGGTGTAGCCTGTGGCATAGGAGCCTGCATCAGAGCTGCAGCCTGTGGTGTCCGCTGCGGCGGCGGCGGCGCCGCCGGCTGGGTTGCGAAGCTACCGCTCCCCAGCCAGTTATCAACCTCTGAGAACTCGCCGCCTCCATCCCCCCTTCCACCTCCACCCGTTGAATGGCCGCCATCGCCTAGTTTCGCCGCCGCCGCCGCCATCAGAGAGGGAGGCGCGCACGAGAGAGAGGGAGACAGAGAGGGGGAAGTCAGAGTGAGGGCGGGCCGGATCCTTTTGACCTGGTCGGGACTGCCCGTGCGCCCTAACGGCCGTCACCCGCGCGCCGTGAGCACTTTGGCAGACAAAACCCTGACGAGCGGGCCCCACATGTCATAACCCCAGTTAAAACTTAACCGTTCGGCCACTTGGGTTTTTTGGAACAGCCAGCCACTTTTGTGGTAGCTTTTTGAAAAATTAAAAAAAGTGGTAGTTTTTCGGAACAATGGCCCGTAATGTGGTAGTTTTTTGCTATTCACTCGAGAAGTAGTTCATAAATGTTGGTCAGTAGATTTCATCATAGAGATGTAGTAGTACGTAACATGGCAGGATGAAACACTGATCGGGTAAATTCAGAGAGCAGAGGAGAGGAGAGCGGCGCCTAGTTGTCTCAATATGTTATCCATCACACCGAATGAGGGAATAATTAGCACATTGACCATGATGGGCGTGGAGGAACTAATTAATCCACATGCAACCCCCTATACAGAACATCATGTGAAATCATATGCAGTGCCCTAAACTGTAGCCCATGGATTGTATGGTTGCAGCATGATCAACTGAAACATGACATGCAGTTTATTTGCAACTCAATGTTATGAATTATTAATTAGTTATGTGAGCCCAGTATCCCATGTGTACCTGTGGTGTCACATATGAACGACCACACCACATAGACCTGACATGGTACTCTCAAAAGAAGCTTTTTGGTGAGATGGTGTCATTATGATAAATACTTCAGATTGATTTGCTGGTGCTCCTCTGCCTAAAATGAAATATATGCAAAACGAAATAGTGATCAATTGATGAGAGCAAAGGAGAGGAGAGCGGCACTTGAGGTCGAGGCCTCTCTCGTAGTGCCAGCAGCGGAGCACCTTGCCTGTGTCAGCGCCGTCGCCGGCCTCAGCCTTGCGCTGGACCGTGTTGTCCATGGACTCGTCAAGCGCAACTGACCCTTGGGGAACACCATGTCGTGCCCTTTCTGTGAACTGACCACCAACACGTCCTGCTCGCCGTCGCTGACGCCTTCGTCGCACACCCATAAGTGATGCAGCCCACCACCATTCGCCCGCCAATGCACGCGCCCCTTCCTCGCCGCAAGAAGGATCAACCCTGGAATCTTTAGCTAGCTAGCTAGATGTTGGTTTCGTGAAAAAAAGGAGTAGATGAGACATGGTGGATGCTGGAGTAGCAGATGTAGGTTTGCTACCATGGATCTGGGGATCCGCGGGTCGCTGCTCACGGCCAAGAGCGCGAGCTCAGCTGTAAGCAGCTGGCCACATCGCGCGCCACCAGGACCTCGCTGAACACCGGCATCACCACTGGCTAGAGGCCTCCCGTAGCCGTAGCCGTCTTGCCGTGTTGGTGTTGTACCTCCTGTCCTGCCTTGGATCAACAGAAGAGAAAACACCCTCAAGAGAAAGAAGGGGGGGAGGGCCTCACGAATGAAGTCCACCTTGACAAAATTTGAGCGCCGCTCATCGGACGACCTTGCTAGCGTGTAGAAGGCCACTGCGATACAACGGCCGATCATCAGATGCTGGAGCATGCTCCATACATACGGGCTGAGCTGACGCAACAGAACGACACGAACCATCACGCCGGTGGTATCGGTGTGCTTCGCCGCCTTCCACCACACTCCCGGTTGCCACCATGCCACCGACGACGGCGCGAAGCAGCTCCTGGCAACGGCCTTATTCGACGGAGCAGCCAGAATGGCGCAGCCGCCTCCTTCGTGGTGGTTGCCGCTCCTTTGCACTCCCGCTCGAGCAGCCTGGCCGGCACAGACCAGAGGAAGCTTTGGTGGGGTGGCAATGGCGGTGCTCATGAGCAGCAGGGGGGCGCCGAGGACCATTACGACTGGAGAAGGAGCAACCATAGAATCAATGTATACGGGACGGGACACCGAAGGAGACCCTATTTATAACCCCGCACCGTACTACGTTACGTACGTCTACAGGACAAAAATGACAGCGGCAAGCGGTAGAATTTCTAAAACGAACCACGCGACCTCCCTCGAACAAATGGTAACAACGGCACCGACCAAAAACACCGAGAACGTCTGGATGGGCCGATCAAGGCGGCACCGCCTGTTCCCTTGGCCCAATGCAGCGACACGAACCAATCGAAGCACACACAACGGCACGTACATCGACAAAGAAGCATGCACATCGCATGCGGCGATTGAAGCCTACACAGACACGTACAACATTCAGGAAAACCAGCATATTTATAGCCCCATATCACGCAGCAGAACTCCAGAAGACACGCAAAAATCAGCACCGACGGGCAGGGACGCACACACTCTGGAAAGGACGACCAAAGCGGCAGCAGCAAGTTATACGGTGAAAACGACAGGTTGAACGGCGCGCGAGAAATCTGGGCGGCGCAAGCGAACCGTTTCACCCGATCACCGCTGTCCACTCATAACACCAACCCGCTGCATGGCTCCATCCCTTTTCTCTTGTCGTTTTACTCCTGGAAGCAAGTGCAGTTCTACTAATCAGTTTCGAGTGGTCGCCCGCCTGCATGATGCCGCCCATGCATATTGTCGTGTTGCTTCTGGATGCAAATGCAACACCCCTGGTCAGCTCTAATTGGTCCACCCACTCATTGGCCACCGACGACACCGATCCCATTGCATGATGGAACTGGTCCACCACGCGGCGGCACACAATTAGTGTGCATGCATGCAAGGCAAACACGTACGTATAACCCCTCCATGCTACAACGGTGCAAACAACGAAAGGCAAAATTTTAACGCTCGCGTCCAAACAACCGAAAGCGACTGCACGTACAAAAACAGAGACACAAACGGATTGAGATGACCCCTACAAGAAAAATAAGCACACCACCCTGCCCCACGTTGAATGAAAAAAATGCTAAACCAACCAAACCGAATGCCACACCAGTTCAAAAAATTTGAAACGAAACCTTAAATCCACAAAGTAGTTCTACACCACCAGGTACCAAACTAATAGCACGTGTCACATGCGGAATTCATCATACATCATTTTCACACAAGTGGCTAAACCTCGCGGCAAAAACTTTGTCTGGAATAGAGGCTTGGGTATAAGTGGCGTGTCTTCTGAAAGTCGTGTCATCCAGTACTGTGCCTAGGACCACCATGGTTTTCACTAGAGATAACTGCAAGCCAAACCTTGAATTCCTCGCGGTCATGCACCAACTCAAGACCAGATCAAAGGTCACACTCAATTGGTAGTCATCCACAACAAGTCTCCACTCATGGATGAAATGTGTGTGTGTGTGTGTGGGGGGGGGGGGGACCGGGATCCACTGATCCAGATGTTGTCATGGGGATGCCACTGATCAAAAGTATTATCTCAAACTTCTTTTGCTTGCTGCACTAAAAAAATTCAAAAATCACAAAACAAATTGTATTTTGGTTTACTTTGAAAACTAAAAAATAAATAAATCTTTTGAACTTTCTTGCCGTTCTTGGTTTTTTTAATGTTTCAAAAAGAAACCAAAAATGGTTTTGCACTATTAGTTGTTTTGTTTCTTATTTCCATCTTGCCTTGAAAAATGGAAACCGGAAAATGATGTTCCGTTCATTGTGTATTGCTACATTTTGTGTTTCGCCAAAGATAAAAAAAAAAGATTTACTTTTGCTCTTTTTGCTTCCCGCTTTGAGCTAATGAAAATCCAAAAAAAAAACCTTCTCTTTTGTGTGGTGTTTATTTTGCGGATTAGTGCTCTAGCACATTGGTCTTGGTTGCACTTTCTTTCATCATTGAACATTAATTTGTAGCAAGCGTTGAGCAATAATGATGATATCTTCTATATCTAAATAGCTAGCCCCCACTATTAAGAATTCTATTGCCGTTGGATTTACTAGATCAATCAACAATATCCGTTCGATCTACACACTAGATTTTATGCACAAACAACACATTTACTAACGGCCGCATGCATGCAAATGCATGTAGTAACTGCCGTGAGTGTTTTAATCAAGACAAAAACTGACCCAAGAATGCAACTCATAGCCGTTCGTTTCATACTCAAGTGTTCTATGAAAGAAAAGTGAGGCGTGCTTTCATATTTATTTTGTTTTCGTCCAAGATTTGAACTTAAACATAGATACGTGCATTTATTTATTTATTTGTAAAATACTGATAAATAGATTATCTTACTACATGAGAAACTATAAAGACACTAGCTAGGTCGATTAGTTCAACGCAATTTTTATTTCATGCAAAATCCTGCCACAACGCGCGGGGCATCGTCTAGTGTGGTGAAGTGACCGGAAAGGCCGATATGATCATCTTTACTTTGCTTACATGCATTCTTTTATTGAAGCTTTATAGCGTTGTATCTTAGTTATGTGCATAGTGACAATTTTATGAGTCATGCTTTCCCATGCTATGTTTTTATTAACTACTCCGCAAAATAAAAGTAGGCCAAGAACGTGCTCCCCACTATTGTGCATAGAGCAATAAATTATGGGACGGACGGAGGGAGTAGAGAATTATACTATAATAACTAAAGGTAGGTCAAGACGTGCTCTCCACTCAGACAATGCGCAGGACCCCATTCGAGGTGGTGTACGGCTTCAACCTGCTCACCCCTCTTGAACTACTTCCACTACCGTTCCAAGAGAGGACACATGGATGCCAACAAGCGAGCCTCCTACATCAAGAAGCTCCATTAGTCCACCAAGGCCAACATTGAGCAGCAAGTTCATAACCAAGCCAACAAGGTCAACAAACACTGGCGTCATCCGATTTATCGCGCTGCGAATCTTGCGATGAGCACTGGAAGACAACCCAGCGGACGTGATATCCCACCTAGAATTACCATATGTTCTTCCACTATTGTGCATGCTTAGCAGCCTAGCTAGCACAAAGACTTGGTCATAAATATGATTAGATTGAAGGGACTAGTGTTAGCAATTGATTTAGTAGGCTTCTTGAATTAGTATACACTCATTTAGCAGCCGCAGTGTACAATAACATAACATTTTTAGATACATGTACTCAGAGGTAATGAAGATAACATCTTCTCGCAACAATCAGCTTCGAAAAGGTGGTTATGGTGTGGTTTTTAAAGGAAAACTACATGATGGCCGTCTGGTTGCAGCGAAATTCTTGCATGGCTGCAAAGGAAACGGAGATGAGTTTGTGAATGAGGTTATGAGCATTGGCAGGACCTCTCATGTTAATATTGTTAGCTTATTTGGATTTTGTTTGGAGGGATCAAAACGAGCTCTTATATATGAGTACATGCCCAATGGTTCCTTGGATAAGTACATTTACTCAGAGAACCCCAAAGAAATTTTAGGATGGGAGAGGCTCTATGCAATAGCAATTGGGATTGCTCGTGGCCTCGAATACTTGCACCATAGTTGTAATACACGTATTGTCCATTTCGATATCAAGCCCCAAAATATCCTTCTAGACAAGGATTTCAGCCCAAAGATTGCTGATTTTGGTTTAGCTAAATTGTGTCATACAAAGGAGAGCAACCTTTCAATGACTGGAGCGAGAGGAACAATTGGATTCATCGCCCCCGAAGTTCACTCCCGAACCTTTGGATTGGTTTCAACAAAGTCGGATGTTTATAGTTATGGAATGATGCTGCTGGAGATGGTTGGAGGGAGGAGAAATGTAAGATCCATTGTTGCAAAATCCAGTGAAAAGTATTTCCCTCATTGGATTTATGACCACTTTGCGCAAGATGATGGATTAGAAGCATGTGAAGTCACCAATGGAATTGAGGAGATTGCGAGAAAGATGATCTTAATTGGCTTGTGGTGTATACAAGTAATACCCTTGCATCGCCCTACTATAACGAAAGTTCTAGAAATGTTTGAGAGAATCTTAGATGCTTTGGATATGCCGCCCAAGCAAAACTTCTATGAACTGTTGTAAGATATTTTCACCCATATTTTTGGTCACTTGTTTTTCTTTGTTTCATTATTTTGCAACAACTTGACCTACGCAATTATCTCTGATTCCATTGAAAATTCAGCTCACAATGTGGATATACAAAGTGGAAGCTCAACAAGATCTGAGGACATGAGACTCGTGAATTCAAGAATCCTACAACAATCACCAACTCTTTGAGCAGACAAGCCCTGTGAATCCAAAAGTCCTACTTTGACTAACAGCACTTTGAGAAGGTGTCCTGTAGTAGAGTATATTCAGAATTTGTACAAGCACAACGAAATTCGGCTTTCTAGTAGAACATATTCCATCCAATAATGCTACACTTACGGACTGAATGCATACTGAATAATCTACGCGCAGAGGTGGAATCAGGATTTTGGTGCTTGGTTCGTTTGTTGTGCGTGAATTTCGGCTCACTCGTTCTATTGTTTTGCCACATCAGCCTGTAGGCATCCTCTTCGTAAGACCTGTCCGTAAGTGTAGCATTATTGTATTCCATGTATTCATGACCTAGAGTCAATAGCATCCACATGCCAGCATCCTAAGTTACCGAACACGGAAGGAATAAAAATTGGTCTGACGAGTTTTGTGTTCCCAGTTTCATCTCCTAGAAGTCATTGGATCTCATGCCAAAGGCAGACAGTTACCCAGACCTTGTTGACTACAAATTTCCCTCAAAACTCTATAAACGCAATCTAGGTAGCAAGCAGAAATTAAGAATTTGCAACAATCGCAGGTGGTGTATGTACATCTAAATAAACTCAATAAATGCGATCTGAGCATTGGATCTAGGCTGTAACCACATCCCCTATCCATCTAGAGATTGTGACGCATAGGTGCCAATTAGTAGCAAGCAAATTAATCGTGTACGTGGGAGGTGGATGGAGCATACTTACTTGCTCCTCTCGGTAGGTGACACTCTTCCTCCGATGTAGAGCAGTGGTGCTCAGCTTCCGCGGCCCGTGGGGTTGGACCAGGCTAGCGGCTGGGCGGCGGGAGACGCCACGACGAGAAACCTTTTTTCTTCATGATTTTTTTCTGCAAAATTGATATTTTTTTCTCATATTATAAGAACTTTTTTCAAACTCGATGAACTATTTTCAAACTCGATGAACTTTTTTCAAATTCGTTGAACTTTTCCTCAAATTTGATGAACTTTTTGTTTCAAGTCCGATGAACTTCTTTCTCAAATCCGTTGAACTCTTTTCAAATTCGATGAATTTTTTTCAAATCCAGTGAACTTTTTTCAAATTGAATGAACTTTTTTCAAATTTGATGAACTATTTGTTTCAAATCCGATTAACTTTTTTTCTCAAATCCGTTGAACTCTTTTCAAATTCGATGAACTTTTTTCAAATCTATTGAACTTTTTTCAAATCGAATGAACTTTTTTCAAATATGGTGAAATTTGTGTCAAAATTGAAGAGCCGTTTTTTAGAATTGTTGAACTTTTTCAAATTTCGTGAACTGCTTTCAATTCGTAAATTTCAGATCCATTTGTTTTTTCAGTTTTGTGAAGGAAGGTACGAACACCAAAAAAAAAAGGAACGAACGAAGGAAAAGCGCAACTGCGAACAAGAGCGTGCTAGCTGGGCCGGCCCACGCAAGGCTGCTGCGAGCGCCCAGTAAGAGAACCGAAATCACTAATTAAGGAGTACTCGTTGTAAAGAACACTTCACTTTCCCAGGTCGCGACAAGTGGCGCACATGCATCGCGCCACTTGTCGCAACCTGGGAGTTTTCCCTTTTTTCTAGATTCGTTTATTCAAAATGTTTTATCTTTTAAACCGCGCGTCCAAATCTCGAACCGTTTTCACCATTGGATTCCTCGCGTCGAGATCTTCAAAATTGGATCCCATGTTGATAGGTTTTGACAAACTTTTTTTTCCACAAAAAAACAGGGCGAAAGAACCGAATCGGGAGAACGTCTTTTTTCCCTTTCCGAAAGAGGCACGTCCGTGCCTCTCGCGAAATCACAACCGTGCCTCTCATGGAAGGAAAACCGTGACTCTCGTGGAAGGAAAAAAAAACAAAAAACACGTTTTTTTTCGTTTCCGAGAGGCACGACCGTGACTCTCGCGAAAGCACAAACGTGCCTCTCGCGAAAGCAAAACCGTGACTCTCGTGAAAGAAAAAAAATAGAAAACACGTATTTTTTCCCTTTCTGAGAGGCACGGCCGTGACTCTCGCGAAAGCACAACCGTGCCTCTCGCAGAAGCAAAACCGTGACTCTCGCAAAAGAAAAAAAAAGAAAAGGCATTTTGTTTTTCCCTTTCCGAGAGGCACGGCCGTGATTCTCGCGGAAGCACAACCGTGCCTCTCGCAGAAGCAAAACCGTGACTCTCGTAAAAGGAAAAAAATAAAAAACATGTTTTTTTGTTTTCGAAAGGCACGGCCATGACTCTTGCTAAATCACAACCGGGCCTCTCGCAGAAAAAAATTGTGACTTTCGCGAAGGAAAAAGAAAGAAAACATGTTTTTTCGCACAATTTTTTTTTCGAAAACTTTTTTTTGATCGAAAAGCTAAGGAAGACCGGACGAAAATCAAAACGTCAAAAAAAAAAAACAAAAAAAACTGTTTAAAAAGCCAAAAACGCGTGCGGAAAAATAAAAAAACAAATCCGGAGGACCAGAACGCGGCACATGGCGAATGGCTGAGAGCGCGCCAAGTGGCGCTGATCGTTCCGAGGT
Organism: Aegilops umbellulata; assembly: GCA_032464435.1. Classification (NCBI taxonomy): domain Eukaryota; kingdom Viridiplantae; phylum Streptophyta; class Magnoliopsida; order Poales; family Poaceae; genus Aegilops; species Aegilops umbellulata. The sequence goes on along the minus strand of CP136060.1, from coordinate 640,379,688 downwards.
TCCCGAAGGAGCGCTCGTTAACTAGTTGGTCCAGGCGCTTAAGGCGCTCAAGAGGAGGTCTCCTGCTGCTTACCCAGAGTGGCAGGCCGGGTGCGACCTGGGCAGCCCATTTTGTTTGTTTTCCTCTTCGATCGATTGTGACGAAGATGCGCGCTCAGCCGGCCGTTGCTCACGTAAAGCATGGCCTTGACCAGGACGCATGCATGAAATAACCCAATTTCACACAGAAAGTGGAAGACAAGTCCAAGAAATAAACATCAATGTGACACCATCTTAGTGTAAGATACTAGCCCCACTCTTATTACGACAAAAAACCTTGTGAAAACCGGCTTATGAGAAAACATCGAAAACAATGTACAAATATATGTTTCAAATTTTTTTGAGAGGACTATTATTGGAGATTAGAGTTTTTTTAACATATCAAATTTGAATTTAAACACAAGGTATTTGTCATAGCTGTGCAAAGGCCGGGTGTGTGCTCATTGTGTTTATCTCCACTTGATGCTTCATTGTGAGTTAATAAACTCCATCCGTTGTCGAAAAACAACCTGGCCTCTCTCTTGATGTTATCAATACTCATATGCAAAGATGTAAAATTGCAAAAAAACTGTAGCATTTCTCCCGTTCCAAATCTCCGAAAACACAAGCATAAGAAGTGAAACGAAGGCCTTGTTTTGGTAGCATATTGGGGTTGACCGATTCAGCCCGCCCACTGGACGTCGTTGAAAAGTTGCCAATTTCTAGGGCCGGGGCCCACTCTTTCAAGCCAACCAAACATAGCTTCCATGGACCCTCTGTCGCCGACCAAACGATCCCGAGCTGGTCCAAAGGGGTGGAGGGTAGTGAGTCTTCTCTGCTGCCGCCTAATGGCTTTATTTATAAAGTCATACGCATGCATTTTCTCTAGAAAAAGTGAGCCTTTCTCTGTGTGGGTTACGACGGCAAACCGCACGCTGCAGCTGCACGACGGGTGTGGGGGGTGGTGTGCCATGGAAAATGAGGGCATTATGGGTTGGCCTGACCGAAGGCCTCGCCAAGCCCCCCGCAAGCCCAGATTGATTTTGTAGACGACCGATCGAACCAAATCAGAGCAACATGATAGTCATGGTTTACTTCTCCATACACACAAACACACAGGCGCGGTGCGTGCGTTCTTCCGGCTTCCGCGCAGCAGCACGGCTACCAGCCACGCACGGGTCGACCTTATCTGTACAATCGCGAATCGCGATGTATCCCCGGTTGGTACACGAACCTTTCCGTCCTAGCAACAACATGCTTATCCGTGCTGATAGCCATGGTGAACTGCGCCCAAGTGGTGCAGGAACGTCAGTATGTCACCCTCTAGTACCCGTTCAGTTTCGGCGGCCTACGGCCACATGTGCCGGACAGCTTACGGCATCCGAGACTGAGACAATTCATGATCTTGTCTTGGAATATTTTCGACATATCTGAAAAGTCCTGCACCGATTTGATCTGCAGCCACTCGTAGATTTGTCCAATGTCTTCCCTTACCCCGTCAATTGGGTACTCGGGAATTAGTATTCGTATGTGTGGGCGTGCGATGACTGCCAAAGACTCCATTGCTCCATTTATGGTTCACTCTGCAGAACAATACCGTCTATTACTTGTGTACCTCCCCAGCGCCCCTGATAGTCTTATACTCCGATGGCTCCGGCCTGCTGGTTCTTAGCCATCTTCTGGGTTTGGTGGCTGCCACTGATGCTAGTGGCGGCTGAGGAGCAGCAACGAGAGGGCTGCTCGAGGTCGACCAAGACATGCGGCAACCTGACCATCTCCGACCCATTCTGGCTCGCCAACATGGAGACGGGAAGATCATGTGGCTTCTCAGACTTTGAGGTCACTTGCTCTAGCAACACTCCAGTTCTACGGAGCTCTGCACCCTTGGGCCTCGGCTTTGAAATCATCGACATCTCTTACGAGGAAGACACTTTGCGTGTGGTTGATCTAGGCAAGCTGAATTTCTTGCACGCCTCCAGCACCTGCCAACTAGTGATGTGGAACACCTCTGTCAAAGTGGGCATGTCGTTTATGATCGACCCCAGCAACAAGAACCTCATCTTGTACAATTGCACCGAAGATGACGCCGCGGCGGCTGCAGAACGTCAGGACAGAGAGCTTGTGCAGACGAGGATGAGTTGCGGGAAAGAGAGCTGGTGCTTGTCCGTACGGGAGTGCGTTACGACGAGACAAGCAAATACGGCGGCTACGCCATGAAGAGCTGCAACGCTAGCGTCATCCCAGTGCTGGGCACGTCCTCCGGTGAGGCGAACGCGAGTGACTTTGAGCAGCTCATCAACGCATGGGGTCCACCCGCTGCACGTGAGCTCACCCGCTAAATCATTATTTAATCAAGTTCGTATACACGCTCGGATTATTTTGGAACCAAGCAGTCAATCATGTCCCTCATCACTTATTATACTAGATCAGCCAGAACTAATTATTGGTACTCATGGTTTGCATTACTAACAATTTACCATGTCAAGAAACTTGAAATACCGATTCTTAGAAGAAGGTAAAATGCTGAGAGTGAAATATACGGCAGGAACGTTACCATGGTGCTGTCAACTACTTTAACTAGGGGAAATACTTCATATCTATAGTCTGATGAAAGGTCAACGTCGGACCAGTCCAATGCCGTCAGATTTAATTAGAATCTAACGGTCAGATATTGTTGTTATTATGTAAAAAACAATCCCATCGATTAGTAATTAATCACCCGCAGGGAAGCATGGGCTCTCGCGACACGCAGGGCGACCCGCGAGGCGACTCGCCGACTTCCCCTCTGCTGGCCGGCGAGGGATCCACCGCCCCGCCTCTCACCCACACACAGCCACCCACCTCCAGCACACCAAGTACTGCTGCTGCTGCCGGCTCTGCCATTGGCGGTGGACCTGAGCTGGGCTCTGCTGCGGAACTCTGCAACGCCCGCCCCCGTGCCATTGTTCCCCGACCAGGTATCTCCTTCCACAAACGCGTCCAGTCGTCTTTTCTCTCCGGCGTGTCCTTTTGCCCGGTCGCTCCGAGCTCTGCTCCCCCGGGCAAGCTCTGGGTGGTTGCCCCCTTCCCGGCGGCGTGCTTCACGGCCGAAAGGGTGGCTGGGCTCCTCTCTTACTTCTTCTGCGACCCTAGCGAAAACCTCGTCGTGGTCCAGGTGGCCGACCTTCTCTTCTCCGTCGTGGTCGCCAGTCCAGCCGTGGCCCAGTTCGTCGCCGCCGTTGGCCCGGGGCTCATGACTGCGGTCAACCTGTCGTTGCATGTCTCTCTGCGTGGGGCCCGCGCAGCGGCAAAGCGGGCGACGGCGTGAGCCGATCGCCTGGCGTTCAAATCCCACCGTCCCGCGGTTAATGCTCCTGCTGGGGGGCGCCGCCCACCCCCTAGCCTAATGGCTATCTGGTGCCCCGTCCCGTTCGTGCGTAATGACGCGGGGTTACTCCCCCTGCCTACCGTCGATGTTTCGATCTGTGATTTGTCGAGCGTCACTTTGGGCGCTGGGGCGGATCCTGTCTCCGATCTCCCAACTGGCGCGGTCACCTCTCTCAGCGACAACGGGGGCGTCGATAGCGGTTGTCGCCCCTGCATTGACTCCCCTGATGCTGAGCATCTGTAAGTGCATCTAGTGCCCCTTAGTGATTTTGGTGTATTGAACACTTATAGGTTAAGTATCTAATGCGTTTATGAGTGTACACAGGTCTATAAGTCTAAGAGGAGTTTGATAGTTACAGAGAAAGTCGACCCCTAAAAATGAAGTTCTTCGACTGAAGACTTTGATATTTTGAAGACTTTCTGAAGACTTTGAAAGTGAAGAAATTGGTGTGACCTTGAAGACTTGGTATTCATTCGAGGAACATGAAGCGTGAAGACTTTTGTTTCCGTAGTTTCATTTTCTCTTTCTTGAGTCATAGGAAACACCGTACTGTTAAAGGGGGTCGAGGAAATACTAAGGAGAAAATTTCCAAGTGATGCTCATCTCAAATCCTACACCTACCAATCCCTTCGAGTGAAGCCATTGGAAATCTCATACAGTTCAGTCAATTTCTTCAGTGACAGAGACGCAGTTCTTCTGGTCACTGAGGACTTTGCTCTGACTGAGGAGTTAGGAATTCGCCAGTGCGAATTGCCTACACTGTGAGGAACATGATAGCCCTGAGGAATTTGAACCTCAAATTTCCGACCGTTGCTCTGCTACGTGCCAGCTGTCCCAAAATATCTTGTCTACCTAACGGTAATATCATTGAAAGGCATTTATGTCTTATCATGTCGGGCTGCTCCCTAGGCTATAAATAGCCGCCCCCTACAACCACTAGCTGGTTGGCTGCTCCGCGAGAACTTGACATTTGTCATTTGAGAGCAACCCATCCTCTGAGGACTTTGAGCGAAAATCATCATGTGAGGAAAATCCAAACCCAAAACACCTACAAACCCAAAGCGATTGAGCAACACTGAAGAAATTGATCCTGCGTGGATCCGACGCTTGTTACCTTTGAAGATTGTGCTTCTTCCAGACGGTTAGGCGTCAAGGTCTAGAGCATCCAAGAGGAATTGTGGATCGCCGAGTGACCAAGTTTGTGAAGGTTTGGAAGTCACCTGAAGACTTACCACGAGTGATTGGGCGAGGACTGTGTGTCCTTAGCTCAAGGAGAATACGGTGAGGACTGTGTGTCCGGGACTAAGTGTCCTCGAGTTTAAATACTCAGCCGTTCCAACCAGATGTACAACTGAGATAGCAGTTGGAACTGGTCTACCAAATCGTTGTCTTCACCAAGCTTACTGGTTCTATTTCCTCAACACTTTCATTTCCTCATTACTGTGTTGTGTAATTGTTCATATATGTGTTTGAAGACTTTGACTGAAGACTTTCTCAATTTCCTCAGTTCAATTTCTTCAGTCTGTTTGTCTTCATCTTGTGTTATCCTGTGTTTACGCTTTCTGTACTCTGTGTTTGTCTTCATTTCATCATGATGACCATGCGTGTAATCTGCTATGTTTACTTCTGAGCACTTATTCCGCTGCTAGTAGTTCTTCGCTAAGGAATTTCCTCACGAGCAAATTCCTCAGTGAAGAATTTCATAAAAATGACCTATTCACCCCCCCTCTAGTCGATATAACGTACTTTCAATTGGTATCAGAGCAAGGTACTCCCTTGTTCTGTGTGATTTTGGTTTAACCGCCTGGAGTTTTAGTTATGTCGAACGCAGATATGAAGAAAGTGCCATGCCCCATCTTTGACGGTCACGAGTATCCCAAATGGAAGGCTATGATGAAGAAGCATCTCATGGTGATGGACAGCAAGCTATGGACCGTCACTGAGATTGGTCTGACCGATCTGTGCAAGATGGCGGAAGCTGATGACATTCGCAAGTACACTCAACTCAACCTCATAGCGAAGGCCGTCATCTGCTCCAGTCTGTCTCGAAACCAGTTCAGAAACATCATGCATCTCGATCAGGCGAAGCTTGTCTGGGACCGTCTCTCTGATGTCTATGAAGGCCATCGAACCCGTCATGATCCTTGGTTTGAGGATTTCAAGGAATCGCTCAAATCGATGACATTCGAACCAGAATCATCATCCTCTACTTCATGCCTTATGGCAAAAAGTGCTGAGGTAACTGAATGCTACCTATCTGAGTCTAGTGATGAAGAATCTGGTGATGAATTTGGACCCAGTTATGTCAAACTTGCTCCCCTTGCCGGAAAACAACAAAGAGCTTTGCAAAAAGCTAATGATATGCTTAGTAAGAGCAATGATATGTTGGGTGAAGAAATGGATCAGTCACAAGCCTTGGCTGAAAGTCTTCAGAGACTTCATTCCAAGCATGACTCTCTTCAAGATCAGCATAACTCTCTCCTGTCTGATTTTGAGAAGATGAGAGTGAGTTATGAAGATCTTCAGAAGGAGCGCGATTCATTACTTGCTCAACAAATCAGCGCTGCTCAGGAAGAATTCATTCCTCCATTCCTAAAATGCATTGAACGAGAATCTGCTAATTCTTCACCTGAATGTTCAAATGCTTCAAATGTTACAAATTCTTCACCTGTCTCTTCTATAGCTAATTCCTCATCTGAGGACATTGCTAGTATTACTGACGATGCATGACTGAAGGAATTGTACATGACAGGCATGTACAAAAGCCTCAAAGGGCATCAGAATCTTTGTGATGTGCTTAAAAAGCAGATCCTCAACAGGAACCCTAGGAAAGAGGGTATTGCCTTTGAGAGGAAACTCAATGCTGATGGTACATATTGGAAGCCTGAGCAGTACCCCAAAACCACATGGGTTGCTGCAAAGGGACTTCCAGTTGATCCATCTAATTTATCTGGCTATACATGTGAATCTTCTCATTCTTCTGATGAGTCATTTGACTCCAACTATAAATTGTTAAAAAATAGAATGGTGAAGTATTTGCTAGATATGTTGGCACTAACTGCAGGAACGGTTCCCCTATGAAGAAAATCTGGGTTCCCAAAAGTTGCCTTGAAAGTCTTCAGGTGAATGTACTCATGACACCACCTGTGACGAAAAGGAACCCAGATCAAATTCCTCATATGGACCAAATTCTTCATATGGATCCAAGTCCTCATACAGACCATGTTCCTCAAGTGGATCAAATTCCTCGCATGGATCAAAGTCCTCATACGAACATCATCGTGCTAACAACTCTGTTACGCAGGGAAGAGCCAAGGGCTATGAATATGAGCATTATTCTTCAAATTATTATGTTCATAAGTCCTCGAAGAATTTCTCTGCTTATTCATATGCTTACCCTAACCCCTCTTATGTGAAACGAAATGGTTTGGCTGCTTTGCCACCATTCTCATATGGAGCTCACAGAGTGATGAACTCTTTGCCACCCCTTCAGATGTGGGTGGTGAAGAAAAAGAACTAATCTCTTCTGCTGGGTCAGGTCTCCAGACGTACTGTAACGTCTGAAGAATTTGCTGGGGACCTGACAAAATGCCTGAAAGGACGCAGGCTAATCATGATGAAATGAACTTTCATTTCACACGTCCTCCCTCTGTTTTATCTGTCTTACTATTTGATGAAATTGATCTGATGAATTGCGATATCATATTCTTCACTGCTGAAGTATATGAGATCGTAAGTTGCACTAATTCATCTGTAGGATGATCAACCCAAAGCCACTGAATGGGTACTTGATAGTGGATGTACAAATCACATGACCGGTGACAGGAATCTGTTGATGGATGCTCCCTTATCAGCGTCACACAAGAAGCATATCATCTTCGCTGATAAAAGCAAAAGTCAGGTATTGGGTCTAGGTAAGGTTGCTATCACAAAGGATCGACACATGGACAAAGTCATGCTTGTTGAGTCCTTAGGATACAATCTTATGTCTGTCTCAATGCTTTGTGATCTTGATATGGTTGTTGTCTTTGGCAAGTATCGTTGTGTTGTGATTATGGAAGTTGACAATTCCAAAGTCTTCGAAGGCTTTAGGAGAGGAGACTTGTATATTGTTGATTTATCTGCAGATTCACAACCAGCCGTGTGCCTACTTGCAAAAGCTTCAGAAGGATGGCTATGGCATCGACGACTAGGTCATGCAGGCATGAGGAATTTGAACACGCTTGCGAAGAAGAAGCATGTCATTGGCATTGAAAATGTCAAATTCCTCAAGGTCACTTGTGCGGTGCCTGTGAAGCTGGAAAGATGACAAAGGCCAAGCATCCAGCGAAGACTATCATGACCACTACTCGTCCATTCGAATTGCTTCACATGGATTTCTTCGGTCCTAATCATTATTCCTCTGTTTCAAATGAAGCATCTCAATATGGCTTTATTATTGTTGATGATTACTCTCGTTACACATGGGTACACCTTGTCTCTTACCAAACTGAAGTGCAGGAAGTCTTCAAACGATTTTCCTCGAGGGCTTCAACCAACTTTGGTGTGAAGATTAAGCACATCAGAAGTGACAATGGCACTGAGTTCAAGAATTCGGGTCTCGATGACTATCTTGATGAACTTGGTATTACTCATGAGTTATCTGCTCCTTATACTCCTCAACAGAATGGCGTCGTGGAGCGCAAGAATAGGACTCTTGCTGAGATGGCTCGCACTATGCTCGATGAGTACAAAACCCCTCATCGTTTCTGGGTTGATGCAATTGATACTGCACGCCATATCATCAACAGAGTGTATCTTCACAAATTATTCAAGAAGACTGCCTATGAACTCCTCACTGACAAAAAACCCAGTGTGAGTTATTTCAAAGTCTTCGGTGCTAAATGCTGGACTAGAGATCCTCATCACAACTCTAAATTTGCATCGAAAGCACATGAAGGTTTCATGCTTGGTTACGGAAAGGACTCGCACACCTACAGAGTCTTCAACAATGTTCTTCACAAGATTTTTGAAACTGTAGATGTGCGGTTTGATGAAACTAATGGCCCGCAAAGAGAGCACCTACGTTCTGTGTTAGATGAACCAACACCTGAGGATTCTATCAAGCACAAGGCTACTGAAGATATCATTCCAACTGAAGAATCTGTTGAAGAATTCATTCCAGAACGTGAAGAACGTCGAGCTGATGCACCTGAAGAAAATGCTGAGGAAATTGATGCTGAAGAAAATGCTGATCAAATTCCTCAACGACAACCAGCTCACCCTCGCGTTGCAAAAGAAGTGCAAGTGGAGAAGATCATCGATGACACTAGAGCACCAGGTCCTCTCACACGCTCAAAAGCTTCACATCTATCGAACTTTTGTGGGCACTTTGCTTTTGTCTCTATCACAGAGCCCACTAAGGTAGATGAAGCATTTCTGGAGCCTGAGTGAATTCAGGCCATGCAAGAAGAATTACATCAGTTCAAGCTCAACAACGTATGGGAACTAGTCAATCGTCCCGATCCTCGCAAGCATAACATCATTGGTACTAAGTGGATCTACCGCAACAAGCAAGATGAAAATGGTGTTGTGGTGAGGAATAAGGCACGACTAGTAGCTCAAGGCTACACACAGGTTGAAGGAATTGATTTCGATGAAACTTTTGCACCTGTTGCTAGACTTGAGGCTATTCGCATATTGCTTGCTTATGCTAACCATCATGATATCATCTTACACAAAATGGATGTGAAAAGTGCATTCCTCAATGGTAAGCTTGAGGAAGAAGTATATGTTGCTCAACCCCCAGGTTTTGAAGATCCAAAGCATCCTGAAAAAGTCTTCAGACATAACAAGGCCCTCTATGGCCTCATGCAGGCTCCATGGGCATGGTATGATACACTAAAGAAATTCTTCATGATGAAAGGCTTCACACCCGGTTCACTCGATCCCACTCTCTTTACTAAATCTTATGATGGTGAACTGTTTGTGTGCCAAATATATGTTGATGATATCATCTTTGGATGTACTGACCAACGTTACAGTGATGAATTTGCCTATATGATGAGAGAGGAATATCAAATGTCTATGATGGGAGAGTTGAAATTCTTCTTAGGTCTTCAAATTCGTCAACAGCAAAATGGTATATTCATATCTCAGGAGAAATACCTATTGGAAATATGCCCTAGAGGCAATAATAAAAGCATTATTATTATATTTCTTTGTTCATGGTAATTTTCTTTATTCATGCTAAAATTGTGTTATCCGAAAATCGTAATACATGTGTGAATAATAGACACCAACATGTCCCTAGTAAGCCTCTAGTTGACTAGCTCGTTGATCAACAGATAGTCATGGTTTCCTGACTATGGACATTGGATGTCATTGATAACGAGATCACATCATTAGGAGAATGATGTGATGGACAAGACCCAATCCTAAACATAGCACAAGAACGTATAGTTCGCTTGCTAGAGTTTTCCAATGTCAAGTATCATTTCCTTAGACCATGAGATCGTGTAACTCCCGGATACCGTAGGAGTGCTTTGGGTGTGCCAAACGTCACAACATAACTGGGTGACTATAAAGGTGTACTACGGGTATCTCCGAAAGTGTTTGTTGGGTTGACACGGATCGAGACTGGGATTTGTCACTCCGCTTGACGGAGAGGTATCACCGGGCCCACTCAGTAATGCATCATCATAATGAGCTCAATGTGATCAAAGTGTTTGATCGCGGGATCATGCATTACGGTACGAGTAAAGTGACTTGCCGGTAATGAGATTGAACGAGGTATTGGGATACCGATGATCGAATCTCGGGCAAGTAAAATATCGATTGACAAAGGGAATTGCATACGGGATTAATTGAATCCTCGAAATCGTGGTTCATCCGATGAGATCATCGTGGAGCATGTGGGAGCCAACATGGGTATCTAGATCCCGCTGTTGGTTATTGCCCGAGAGCCGTCTCTGTCATGTCTGCATGTTCCCCGAACCCGTAGGGTCTACACACTTAAGGTTCGGTGACGCTAGGGTTGTGAAGATATGTATATGCAGTAACCTGAATGTTGTTCGGAGTCCCGGATGAGATACCGGACGTCACGAGGAGTTTCGGAATAGTCCGGAGGTAAAGAATTATATATAGGAAGTGCTGTTTCGGCCATCGGGACAAGTTTCGGGGTCATCGGTATTGTACCGGGACCACCAGAAGGGTCCCGGGGGTCCAGATGGGTGGGGCCAACCATCCCGGAGGGCCCCATCGGCCAAAGTGGGGAGGGGAACCAGCCCATAGTGGGCTGGTGCGCCCCGTAGGCCCACCCCATGCGCCTAGGGTTGAAACCCTAGGGGTGGGGGGGCGCCCCACCTTGGCTTGGGGGCCACTCCAGCCCTTGGCCGCCGCCCCCCCTAGGAGATCCAATCTCCTAGGGCCGGCGCCCCCCCTAGGGACTATATATATGGGGGGGGGGAGGGGGCAAAGACACCCCTGAGCCTGGCGCCTCCCTCTCTCCCTGCTACACCTCCTCCTCTCATAGTACACAGCTAAGCCCTGCTGCTGTGACACCCTGCATCCACCACCACGCCGTCGTGCTGCTGGATCTTCATCAACCTCTCCTTACCCCTTGCTGGATCAAGAAGGAGGAGACGTCACGCTGACCGTACGTGTGTGGAACGCGGAGGTGCCGTCCGTTCGGTGCTAGGATCTCCGGTGATTTGGATCACATCGTGTACGACTACCTCATCCCCGTTCTTTGAACGCTTCCGCTCACGATCTACAAACGTATGTAGATGCATCCAATCACTCGTTGCTAGATGAACTCATAGATGGATCTTGGTGAAACCGTAGGAAAATTTTTGTTTTCTGCAACGTTCCCCATCAATACCTTAAGGATGTCCTGAAGAAATTCGGCATGCAAGATTGCAAAGGCATCAAAATTCCTATGCCCACAAATGGTCATTTATGCACTGATGAAAATGGTATTGACATCGATCATAAGGTATACCGCTCCATGATTGGCTCTTTATTGTACTTATGTGCATCTAGGCTAGATATAATGCTTAGTGTTTGCATGTGTGCACGATTTCAAGCTGCACCGAAGGAATCACACCATAAGGCTGTGAAGCATATTCTTCGATATCTAGCTCACACTCCAACACTAGGATTATGGTATCCCAAGGGCTCGGATTTTGATCTCATTGTATATTCAGACTCTGACTATGCTGGTGACTGTGTGGACCGCAAGTCAACATCTGGTACTTGTCATTTCCTCGGACGATCCTTGGTATGTTGGTCCTCGAAGAAACAGAACTGCGTATCACTGTCTACTGCTGAAGTTGAGTACATTGCTGCTGGTTCTTGCTGTGGTCAATTACTATGGATGAAGCAAACGCTCAAGGACTATGGCATCAACATGAAGAATGTGCCTCTCCTCTGTGACAATGAGAGTGCCATCAAGATTGCTCACAACCCAGTTCAGCACTCGAAGACAAAGCACATTCAGATTCATCATCATTTTCTTCGTGATCATGTGTTGAAGGGCGACATTTCTATTGAGCATGTGAAGACTGAAGAACAGCTAGCCGATATCTTCACTATGCCCTTGGATGAGAAGAGATTTAGCAAGTTGCGGTGTGAGCTAAATATCTTAGAATCTTCGAATGTACTTTGAAAATGCACTCATCCTAACACTTATGCAAAATTGATGACTTAGATGTGCAACACATGAAGAAACGTTTTTCTTCAATCAATGAAGAATAACACTCTAAGTGTGAAGAAATTAATGAAGAATTTGATTCTCAGAACCCTACGACAATTGTACGCGGTGTCTGAAATCATCATTCTTACACGATGGGTCACGCCACCACAAAAGTTGAAAATCTTCAATTTGAGTTTTTCCTCAATTTTTGAAATTCCTCAGTTTTTCAAATTCTTCAACTTTGCAAAATCTTCACTTGTGCCGTCGTTTTTCTTCATTGGCTATATATATGAGTTTATGTCCTCTACAGCATTCACTTATAGCTATTTCTTCAAGTTGGATCTTTTCTGCTAAGTGAATGTGATCGGACCCTTCCCCTCTGTGCTATACTCAATCCAATCTATTCACAAATTCTTCATGTGCGTTCTATTTGAAACTCGTTCAAATTCTTCACTGTGTCCTTGTCAGCTGAAGAAATTGCGAACGGAACGTTAAAACTAATCTTATCCAAACTTTCGGTTTTGCCGCTCAAACCGTTCCGCATCCCATGATGGATTATTTTATCCACCCACGATCTTACACGATCGCCACTACACAGTACGTGGGTGACACATGTCGCGAGAAGGAGAACAGCCAGGGGCACGTTCGTCCTAAATCTTCGGACGAGCAGTTTTTCACCGTGGCTATAAATACCCCTGTCGCCGTCCTCACTTCTTTTACCCCGCTCGATCTCACTTCCCCCGCTCGAGCTTCCAAACACTAGCGCCTTCGCTACTCCATCGTCGCCGGTGAGGAAGAGCTTCACTGCCTCGACCTCGTCGCCGTCGTACTCGCGCCGACCGCGGAAATCTTCACCTCCGCCGCCGCCGTAGACGTCTTCCTACGCCAAGTTAGGGCGTGGAAGATCTGCATCGACGAACTTCACTGTTCCAACTCCCAGTTTGTTGTGTTCTTCGTTTCAGGGTAATTAAATGCTAATTTTACTGCCCTCCTTGATTCGAAACTTTTCTACAAAATCTTCTTTTATTCTTCAAATCCTCACACACAAAACACCTCACATGTTATCTGTTCTTGATTCATTTCCCTAAGCCTAAAATTTCTTCAAGATTACTCAATTGTGTGGATCCTCGATCTATACAACTCTGGAACCTAAGATATAGCGCGCTTAGTGAAATTCCTCAAGACGAATCTGGTCAAATTCCTCAAACTTGCTCTTTATGAAAAACCCTCTGAGAACGCATATGACCTCTCCAAATTCCTCGCAACTATACTCTGTTCACAGGTACACATGTCCGCTGCTGAATCATTAGGTTCTCATCAACTTAACTCATTTGCAGCGTTCCTCGAAGAAAAGTTGCATACTTCTTCAAAGAACTCAATTGTTCAAATTCCTCAACTAAAGAAAATGGCTGAAGGAAAGAGGCCACAGAAAGGAGGAAAGAAGCCTGAGGTCATGACTGCCTTTCAAATCCCTGAGGACATTTATGCTGATTACTGCACGCCTGATCAATCCAAATTTGGCAAAGAAGATAAAAATCAGCGCAAGGTGCGCATCCAAAGGATTGAACGGAGATGGGCACGTGAATGGAGGGAGTACAGATACGTCACTCCCAAGTATATGAAGCAATTCGCAGTAAACCCTCCATGCCAAAGACCTCCATTGGCACCTGGCCAAGTGGCTGATCCCACTAGCATCAGACGCGGTGAGAAATTTCCTAAGGAATGGGCCAAGCGCCAAGCTAAACTACAAAGGCAAGACAGAGAAGCAGTGAGGAAATTCAATGAAGACTCTGCTGCTGCTGCTGCCATTGAGGCCTCGGTCAAGCCGAAGAAAGCGATGCTAAAGAAGCCCGCTCGCAAGCCAAGTGCTTCAACATCAATGCCCTCACGACCAAGTTCCTCAGCTGTGCTCTCACGGCCAGAAGTTTCAAAATCTTCAAAGCAAATTCCTCATGCTGCTCCTGCACCTTCAAAGTCCTCAGCTGTCCCGACAAAGTCCTCAGCATCTGTGCATCTGGCCTCGTGCCAAAGGACGACTGGCATCTCTATTGCCTCTGGTGTCTCAGCTAGTTCTTCAGCTGCACCAAATTCCTCAGCTGGACCTTCTCTGCTGAAGAAAAAGGCTACTGCTGGACGCAGCACTCATCCAAGTCCTCAGAAGAAGCAGGTAGTCTTCACAGTGCCATCTGATGATGATGAAGCTGATGAAGAAGAACTCGCAGAAATCATCAGAGACCGCCAAGAAAGGGCTGCCAAAGCCAAAGGCACACCTGTGCCCCTGCTATTGGATCCAAGGGCGATCCTATACTATATTGATCTCTGGCATAAGGACCCCAACACACCTATGCCTGATTTCAAACTGACACCTGGCCAAAGTCACATGTTGACTCACTTCATCCAAGAGGAGAAATGGAAATATGACAGGGCCAGAGAGATCAAGAAGTCCCAGTACCGGAAAGAGAAGCTGCTGAAGAAAAATGTTGTCAAGATGACGCCTGATGAACTTGTAAAAATGCAGGCTGAGATCAAAGCCCTCAGCGACAAATTTGACTCGTACTATGTTGATTGGCAAGGAGCCAAGGTCAGATTTGTGAGGCTGACTGATACCTTCACAAAAGGTACTGCCTCAAAGCAACAAATTCCTCAAGCTGAAGCATCTGTTCAACAAACTGAAGAACATGCTAGCACCGCTGATGAAGTTCAGGCTGCTGAAGAAAATGCCAGTTCCAGGGCTGATGACTCTGCTCAAGCCGCTCATGAAATTGCCAGGGCATCCACTAGTGGTGCGCCTGAAGAAAATGAAGAAACCAGTGCAACTGCATCAGTTGCGCCTGAAGAAAATGAACCAGATTCCTCAGCTCCACCTGCGCCTACGCCAACTCCAATTCTTCCATCTACATCAGATGTGAAGAAAACCAAGGCTGCAGAGCGAGCTGCAGTGAAGAAAAGGAAAGCATCAAGTGCTTCAGAATCTTCAGTCCCAAAGAAGATGAAGCCCATGACCAGCTCATTTGCCAATCCAATTGATGTTGTTCCTATCTCCTCCATGCCATCAAAGGACCTTGTTCCTTTTGGTGAAGATTATGAGATCCCTAGTGGATCAGATGAAGAACCTCAATCTGCTGCTTCGTCAGAGCAGATTGATGAAGAAATTGAAGCGGATGCAATCCCTTCAACCCCAATGGTCTCATCACCAATGCCTCAGTTTGATGCTGAAGAGGCTGGTGTTGAAGAAATTGAAGATGAAGATGTGGATATTGGCAGCACAACTCCGTTTATGAATCATGACTTTTGGGAAAGTCAACACCCCAATTCTCCACTCTTCACCCCACTGCAGCAAATTCCTCACTCCCCTGCACAAACTGTTCAAATGGGCTCTGAAGAAACTCATCCCACTGCACCTGTGAATGAAGGAATTCCAGCCACTAGTGCTGAAGAAACTGCTGCTGAAACAGACAAGGTGACTGCACCTGAGGAATATCCTGAAATTCCTCAGCCAGAAGAGCCGGAGATCGTGATTCCTGAGGTCGTGATGCAACTCACTGACACACCTCTGCCAAGTCCAAAGGATCCGTTCTCACGCAAACAGAAATTCAAGGCTGAAGACTTCTATGGCGAGCATGTGTTCTTCACTGAATACAATCCATACGACTCTACTCGCATACGGAAGAGGCGTTTCGGGACAGCCAGCCAAGCAAATTTCTGTTCCTTAGTGCTGTACAACAAGGACAAAGTCTTCGACCATGCTCATATTCCTTACGTGGATATGAAGTCTTTGTCGTGCTTCACGCCAGTCCTCAGTGTTCTTCACGACGCTGGGCTGCTCAATTTCTGCACAGATATATGCGATTGGAATGAAGAGCTTATTCTTCAATTCTATGCAACGTTGCACATCACCGGCAACTCTGAAGATGTCAACTCATGGGTTTTGGACTGGATGACTGAGAACACCCATTATAAGGCCCCAACATCTGAATTGCTTCATGTCCTTCCTCTGAGTCCACCCACTGAAGATGCGCGCTGTGTGTACAACGAACCTGAGCTTTCAAATCACTATATGCAAGTGCTGATGAAGCCTTTGAAGCCAGGGCAAGCTCCTAGAACCAAATTCCTCGTCAAGGAATTGCTGTATGTGCCTAGGACTGTCTATCGCATTCTGACGAAGACAATGAGTCCCATCAAAGGCCATGACTCGACTGATGAAGAAGTCGTTGGCATCATGAAGAATCTGCTGTTCAACATCATTCATGGCGTTCCTGTCAACTTACATAGATGAAGGCATTCGTCCATTGGATGGACAATTTCGCAAGGCTGCTTCTTATTCCACCAATGATCACTCTGCCACACATGACTCTGCTGCTAACACTGCCAAGCCAAATCCTCAAGCCACAGCACCCAGGGTGATGACTGACCGTGAGTTACTCCTCAGTCTTCATCAAAAAGTTGATCGCAATCACAAATGGGTCAAGCGTCAGTTTGGTTCAATTCTTCACAACATGACTTCCACGCACAATGCCGTGAAGAAAAACCACTACTACCTTCATGAAACCCTCAACCGCACCTGGGTTGTTCTATCCCAAGTGTACAGTGCTGAAGACTTGGAGAAAATGGGTCTCAAAGAAGACTTTGACTGGTTCGCACCTCCTCCGAAGAAATTCAAGAAGGTCAAAGTTCCTTCTCTGGTGGCCAGTTCATATTCTTCATCGCGTGCGACTGATGAACATGAAGATTTGGACGACACTGCAGCAGGCCCTACTTCAACGACCGACCCCAACAACGCTGACGCTCCTTCATCAACTTGATTATCTTCAGGGGCATTAGTCCTCAGTTTCGATCCTTTTGGTCATTTGATGACAAAGGGGGAGAAATCTGAGTTAGTCTTCAAGCGGGTCTATAATAAGGGCTTTTTTTAAGTTACAACTCTCGTTCTTCCGAAACTTTTATTGGATCGAGTTGTAATCTTAAGTCCGATGGTGCGCTGATACTTTTGTTGCACTATGCTTTGATACTTTGATGCGCTATTCTACATGCTTATTCCTCGTTAATATTATCGCACGCATGCTGAATTACATCAGGCACCATATTTCATCATGCATTTCAAATTCTTCATATTATATGTCAAATGCGTGTATGAATTACAAGATATAGGGGGAGATCTCCATGATTCAACTCTTCAAGTGTGCATTGCTTCAAAAGCAAATTCCTCACTATGCACATCTTCAGGAGGAGTTCTTCTATATCTTGCAATCAAATTCCTCAATATCAGTATTTACACTTCATATATTTATCCCCGTTGAAAACTTAACCTATGTTGTCATCAATCGCCAAAAAGGGGGAGATTGTAAGTGCATCTAGTGCCCCTTAGTGATTTTCGTGTATTGAAGACTTATAGGTTAAGTATCTAATGCGTTTATGAGTGTACACAGGTCTATAAGTCTATGAGGAGTTTGATAGTTACAGAGAAAGTCGACCCCTAAAAGGGAAGTTTTTCAACTGAAGACTTTGATATTTTGAAGACTTTCTAAAGACTTTGAAAGTGAAGAAATTGGTGTGACCTTGAAGACTTGGTATTCATTCGAGGAACATGAAGCGTGAAGACTTTTGTTTTCGTAGTTTCATTTTCTCTTTCTTGAGTCATAGGAAACACCGTACTGTTAAAGGGGGTCGAGGAAATACTAAGGAGAAAATTTCCAAGTGATGCTCATCTCAAATCCTACACCTACCAATCCGTTCGAGTGAAGCCATTGGAAATCTCATACAGTTCAGTCAATTTCATCAGTGACACAGACGCAGTTCTTCTGGTCACTGAGGACTTTGCTCTGACTGAGGAGTTAGGAATTCGCCAGGGCGAATTGCCTACACTGTGAGGAACATGATAGCCCTGAGGAATTTGAACCTCAAATTTCCGACCGTTGTTGTGCTACGCGCCAGCTGTCCCAAAATATCTTGTCCACCTAACGGTCATATCAATGAAGGGCATTTATGTCTTATCATGTCGGGCTGCTCCCTAGGCTATAAATAGCCGCCCCCTACAACCACTAGCTGGTTGGCTGCTCCGCGAGAACTTGACATTTGTCATTTGAGAGCAACCCATCCTCCGAGGACTTTGAGCGAAAATCATCAAGTGAGGAAAATCCAAACCCAAAACACCTACAAACCCAATGTGATTGAGCATCACTGACGAAATTGATCCTGCGTGGATCCGACGCTTGTTACCTTTGAAGACTGTGCTTCTTCCAGACGGTTAGGCGTCAAGGTCTAGAGCATCCAAGAGGAATTGTGGATCGCCGAGTGACCAAGTCTGTGAAGGTTTGGAAGTCACCTGAAGACTTACCATGAGTGATTGGGCGAGGACTATGTGTCCTTAGCTCAAGGAGAATACGGTGAGGACTGTGTGTCCGGGACTAAGTGTCCTCGAGTTTAAATACTCAGCTGCTCCAACCAGATGTACAACTGAGACAGCAGTTGGAACTGGTCTACCAAATCATTGTTTTCACCAAGCTTACTGGTTCTATTTCGTCAACACTTTCATTTCCTCATTACTGTGTTGTGTAATTTTTCATATTTGTGTTTGAAGACTTTGACTGAAGACTTTCTCAATTTCCTCAGTTCAATTTCTTCAGTCTGTTTGTCATCATCTTGTGTTATCCTGTGTTTACGCTTTCTGTACTCTGTGTTTGTCTTCATTTCTTCATGATGACCATGCGTGTAATCTGCTATGTTTACTTCTGAGTACTTATTCCGCGGCTAGTAGTTCTTCGCTAAGGAATTTCCTCACGAGCAAATTCCTCAGTGAAGAATTTCATAAAAATCGCCTATTCACCCCCCTCTAGTCGATATAACGCACTTTCACCATCCTACGGTGCCGGGGCCAACGGAGTTAACTCCCGGCTCTGTCGCTCCCGCTATCTCGTATAGGGATGCCCTCCTCTCGCCTTCCCGCCCAGCCTGCAAAAACCCTACGCGCCCCATCCCACCACTCTCGCTAACCGGCTGCTTTCGCTGCCTCTCCGGACGCCACCGCGTCTGGGACTGCCGCGACCCAGTGCGCTGTCGCCGCTGTAGGGTTTCCGGGCACCGCGCCAGCTCGCCGCGCTGTGCTATGGCCTCCCGCCGCTCGTTGCCTTCCCCTCCGGCCTCTGCCGCCTCGCCCACCCGCCCTTCGCCCCCACCTCCACCCCCGCCACCGCCACCAGTCCGCGGTGCCTCCACCCCGTACCCCTCAGCCCGCCTTCGCTCCTCCATGTTCATGGCCAGCCTGGCCCCCTCCTCCCCTGCCCTAGGCCGGGGCGAGACCGCTCCCGTCGACGAGGTAGATGCGCCTTGCTTCTGTGACATCTCCACCTCCGCGGTGATGTCCTATCCTCCGACGTCTCCCGTGCTTTCTTCCCCGGTCCGTGGGCACCCGGAGCCAGTGCTGCCTTTGCTGGCCCCCGCGCCGGTGCCGGCGCCGTCTCGGCCCGCAGCTGGCGGGTCCGCGGCCGGTGGGGGTGGCAGCTCTCCTTCTAGGTCGTATGGCTCCTCCCTCTCATCCCTCTCGTCTGGCCGTTCCATTGCGGATTCTCAACGGCCGGACTTCATCGAGGTGTTCATGCCAGAAGGTTACTATGCGGCAGCTCTACGCCTTGCAGTTGTCACCATAGAGCCTCCCACTGCATTCCACAACGACACCTCCGCTGTGCAGGCCGCCATTCTTTGCCGCGTTGCACACCTCCTGCCTGAGACGGTACCGTCCGCTGTGGGGGCCATGTATCTCCGGTTTGCCTCCGAGGCAGACCGCGAAGAAGCGATGGGGAGGCAGCCTTTCATGCATGAGGGGGCACGCATCAACCTACACCGTGAGGAGGGCTACGGCCGTGTGGACCTCCACGCTGGCTCGTGCGCCTTGCTTGCGGCCATTGGGTTCGCCACGGAGTTTGTCAACCCTGTTGGCATTGCCCCCGCGTTCGCTTCCTTCGGGAAAGTCCTCGAGATCGACCCCCACGTCCTCGCGGGGCGGGAGCTCGCCACCGTCAGGGTCGTCGTCCGCCTCCGTGACCCACGTGACGTGCCCTGTGACGTCTGGCCTCTGGGAGGCCGCTGGGGGGCCCGGGTGGTCACGGTCTGGCCGGTCAGGGCGTGGCCGGCCGCCGACTCCTACACCCGGGACGGGGCTTACAACTCCTTCTTCCACGGGCCGCCGCCGCCCTTCGCCCACAACCAGCCCGTCCTGCATGGGCGTCCGCTTGTGCGCGGGCATGGTGGTGGCCCTGCCCTTGCCTTTGGCCATGGTCGGGCTAGGGGCGGAGGGCGTCCGATCGCCTCGGTGCTCCGCATCCTTGGGGCCCTGCCTCTGCCGGCCTCGGGGCCTGGGGTGGTGAGCGTGCATGCTGACAGCTCGCCACCAAGGGCCGTGTCTCCTTTTTCGGGCTCCCCCCTCTTCTCGGACACCAAGAGCTCCCCCTCTGCTGTGTCGATCACCGAGCTTCCCGCTGTTTCCACTGGCGCGGGTGCTGTGGTGACCACGGGCTGCATGGCCGCCGCGGAGGAGCAGCGGCGCAGCGCCCGTTTGGCCGGGAAGGAGGCCCCCGCCTGGGTGAGCATGGAAGGGAAGGCCATCAAGCTGCATGCTCTGAAGGACGCTCTCTCCGGCTGCTCCAACCGGCTCAAGTCCAAAGTGCTGAAGGACAAACTTCTTGACGCGGTGATCGCTCCTTTGGGCATGAAGCCTGTGTCCGATCTTCGTGCTGCCGCCGCCATCCCCGTTCCCTCGGTGTAGGATGCTTCTGATGTCTAGTTGCCCTACATGCTTTCACCCGTGCGCGGGCGTGTGTGTTTCCCCCTGGCTTATGTTTCGGCCCCCGCGCTGGGCGGCATGTCGTCCATGTGCGGTGTATCTCTCCTCTAGTTCTCTCTGTCGGTCCCGGTGTCATCTGTTGTAATGGGTAATGTCGGTGTCCGGTCCCTCCGTCTGTTCTCTTGGCACGTCCAGGGTCTGGGCGCCAAAGACAAGTGTGATGTTGTTAAGAACTCTTTGTGTTCGTCTGATCCCACGTTTGTCTGCCTCCAAGAGACCAAGCTGGCTCTGTTAGACATGATCAAGGCAGCTGCTTTCCTTCCGAGACGTCTCTCCGTGTTCGTGACTAAGAACAATGACGGATCGCGCGGCGGCGTGGTCACCGCCTGGGACCCTCATCCTATGCCCTGCTCTCCTCCTTTAAAACCAATTTTCCGGTCATGGTTAAGTTGGCGTGTGCTTCCTCTGGTGCCGTCATCTTCCTGACCAACGTTTATGCCCCCTCTGACCACTCGCTCACCGATGAGTTTGTCGACGACATGCTAACTATCCCCTCT
Source organism: Aegilops umbellulata (assembly GCA_032464435.1). Classification (NCBI taxonomy): domain Eukaryota; kingdom Viridiplantae; phylum Streptophyta; class Magnoliopsida; order Poales; family Poaceae; genus Aegilops; species Aegilops umbellulata. Next base: position 640,358,296 of record CP136060.1, on the reverse strand, counting down.
TCTGTGTCGGGGGCGTGGCTTGTGGTGGGCGATTTTAATCTCGTTCGCCATCCAAGCGAGAAGAGCGGGGGCAACTACAACCCAGGGCATGCAGCCCGTTTCAACTCGCTGATCAACAGTCTTGCCCTTCATGAACTCCACCTCTCCGACCCCCCCATTCTCGCTAGGCTTGACCGTGCTTTCTTTGACGATGCATGGGACGTCTGCTTCCCGGACATGGCCCTTGCTTCGCTCCCTCGTGCCACCTAGGATCACGTCCCTCTTCTGGTCACGACTTCTACAAAGATTCCAGCTCCTTCCATATTTTTCTTCGAAAGTGCGTGGCTCCTAAACACCGCCTTCCTCCCTGCCATCCTTCCGTTTTGGTGTGGTTCGGTTCGTGGTACATGCGCGGCTGGTGTGCTTGCGGCAAGAAAAAAAGCTTTCAGGTCCGCGGCCAAGGTTTGGAAAAGGCAGCACCGGTACGTTACCACCTTTGACAATGACTGCCGATTCTTGATTGATATCTTTGACTTCCTGGAGGAAAATCATGTTCTATCCACAGATGAGGCTACGCTTCGACGCGATGCACGGCTTGCTTTAGCCGCGTCGATCAGGCGCCGGTGCGCGCACTAGCGTCAAAGAGGGAAACGCCGGGCGGTGTGCGAGGGTGACGAGAACACCTGGTTCTTTCACGCCTCCGTGTGGCAGCGGCATCGCCGCAATTCCATCGCCGCGCTGGAAGTCGAAGGGGTCCAAGTGGTGGACCATGCAGGGAAGGCCGCAGAGCTGCTGGCTTACTACTCCGCGCTTTTGGGCCGGCCCAGGACGGCTGTGGGGCGGTTCGACCTGGCGGGCCTCTACGCCCAGGCGCCTCGAGTCGATGGCGCGAAACTGGTGGCTCGTTTCGATCTCGGTGAGATCAAGACAGCGGTCGACAAGATCGATCGTTCGAGCGCGCCTGGCCCCGATGGGCTCGGTCCCGCCTTCTACCAGGCGGCATGGGGGGCGGTGGCCGGCGATCTCCACCGACTGTTTGACGAGTTCCACGCCTGCAGCTCGGTTGTACGGGATCAATCATGCCTATGTCGCTCTGCTACCTAAAGGCGGGGGGGGGGGGTGCCGATGCCTGCCTCCTTCCGCCCGGTCTCGCTGCAAAACGGTGATGTGAAGATACTGTGCCGAGGGCTCACGTCGAGGCTGCAACAACAGACCCCCCCCTCTTGATTGATGAAGACCAGACAGGATTCGTGCGGGGGCGAAGCATCTCCGAAAACTTCGTCTACGCCACGGAGCTCGTGCAGTGCTGTCACCGGCGAGCGGCGTCCACGGTGGTTCTTTAGCTCGACTTCGCCAAAGCTTTCAATTCCATCTGCTGGGCGAGTTTGCGCGCAATCATGGAAGTGCGAGGATTCCCGTCCCGATGGTGCGACTAGATCGACACCCTCTTTCACTCATCACGCTCGGTCGTTCTGCTCAACGGCGTGCCGGGGCGATGGTTCCAGGTGAAGTGTGGGCTCAGGCAGGGGGACCCATTCTCTCCCTACCTCTTCCTCATCGTCGCCGACGTCCTTCAGCAGCTCATTCGCCAAGATGTTGTGATGCACCACCCCCTACTGCCGGAGGAGCCTGCGGTCCTACTCCAGTACACCGACGACACGCTCATCATCATGCGTGCGTGTGCGGACGGGCTGCTCGCCTGCGGGTAATCCTCGACCAATTCGCAGAAGCTACGGGGCTGGTTATCAACTTCTCCAAAAGAACGTTGGTGCCGCTGCCTACAGATGGGGAGCTGCTGGCGCAGGTGGTGACCGCTCTCGGCTGCGCCACGGATGCGTTCCCGCAAACCTACCTCGGGCTCCCATTGTCATGGGAAAAGCTGCGGTTCGCGGATTTCCTGCCCATGCTTGCAAAGGTGGACAGGTACCTTGCTGGGTGGGTGGCACGCTTGCTGATGCCGGCCGGCCGTTTGGTCCCGATCAACGCGGTCCTGGATGCGCTGCCAACATACGCCATGGCGGCGCTGCCGCTTCCTCCTTCGGTGATCCACGCTCTGGACACCCTGCGCCGCTCCTTCCTCTGGAACGTGGCGGAGCGGGCATCGGGGACCCAATGCTTGGTCGCATGGGAGCGGGTGTGCAGGGCCAAAAGTGAAGGAGGACTCGGCATTCGCCACCTAGCCACCCAGAACGCATGCCTCCTCCTGAAGATGCTTCATCGCCTACACACGACGCCCCGGTCAGCGCTGGGCAGCCTGGATCTAGAGCAGCGCAGACGGGCGATCCATCCTCACGCGCGGCGAGCTGGCGTGCGGAGAACACCGCGCCTCGGTGGCAAAACTGCTCCAGCTCTACCGCACGATCACCAGGGTGGAGGTCGGGGACGGCCGGGCATGCTCTTTCTGGCGGGATTCCTGGCTCCCCTGCGGGCCTGTGGCGGTGGGGTACCCCGCCCTCTTCTCCCATGCCATGGACGTCGAGGCGACTGTTTGGCAGGTCCGCCGGAGTGGCCTGGCCGGTTGCCTAGTCCCTAGGTGCGTGATCAGCAAGACCTCTCGGCCCTGCTGGTGGCGACTCCCCCCGGTGGGGGGGACGACAGGAGGCGACTACGGCATGCTGCTGCGCCCCACGAAGCTTTGTCGTCGAGTGCCGCGTACCGGCTGCTGCGTTTCGGCGGAGGGAAGGCTAGCTTTGCAGATATGATCTGGGGCGCGCGGAGCCCCTCGCGTGTGTAGTTCTTTAGTTGGTTGCTGGTCTAGAGGTGGATTCACACAAGGGACGTGGTGCTTCGCAAGTGCATCGTCGCCGCGGCGGACGCCTGTTGCCCTTTGGGCGCTGAGCCCCTGGAAACAGCAGACCACATGCTCTTTGCCTGCCCCTTCGCTTGTGACTTCTGGAACAAGCTGGGCGTCGACACTGCTGGGATCAGGGTGTGCGGGCTGCGTCGCCTTGCCACTGCGGTGGGCGCGGTGACTGAATCAGCGGTGGAGCTAGCTCTACTGTGTTGCTGGGAACTTTGGAAACACAGGAACTCTATTATCTTTCAACGACAACAGTCGTCTTTGCAGCGTGTGCTGGCATGCTGCCGTGAGGACGCCGATCTGTGGCGTGCTCGGCTTCCAGAGAGCCGGAGGGGGCACGTCGAAACCTGGCTAATGGCCCTCTCAGTCTATATAGATAGTCTCTAGATAGTGTGTGTCCCACTCTCCCCCCACTGTACTCGGGCTTCTGTAAAAACATTCCCATGGGGTTCGCCCCTGATCATCAATATATTCAGGTGGGGGAATCTCTCCCCCCGGTGAACATTCAAAAAATAATTAATCACCCGCAAACCCTGCCATAACCTCACTCCCCGATTCCTCCCGATTCTAATCGCCGTCAATCGCATGGATCACCCCGAGCTCTCCCTCCGGCACGCACGCACCAGCGGAGCTCGCGTCGTTGAGATCCCCTTCTGACGCTGCCTCGCCCGCACCTGCCTTCTTTCCTCGTCGTCGAGCAGCACAACCACCTCACCGGCCAGTTCCGTCGCTTTGCTCGTCACCACTACCTCGTCCTCCCGGCCGATGGGACCCTCGGGCGACATCGCAGGTGGGCCATCCTGACACTAGGGGGTCGAGAATCCATCATCATCTGCGGTTCGTGCTAAGCCAGGTTATCTATCATCTGAATCGGCTGCTGGAGTACCACCCGCCTGCAGAATAACCAGCTGCGGGAGTATTATTTGGTATCTTTGTTCATATCTTCCCGCTTAAAAAACAATAAATATATGTTCAGATCTTGGTTTTCATTCCCTGTTGGGTGAGAATTTGTACTGTCATTGTGTATTAGATCACTAAATCATCAACCAACTATTGAGAATTTTGTATGTATATCACACAAACATGCATCCCCATCTAGGCGACAATATGTTTACTCTGGTTTAATTTTCAACAGTTCGAAGCAATACTAGTTATGTTCCTAGAGCACTCTTTCTCATGCTACTTATCCATGGTACTTTACACTACATATATGCTTCTTCAAGCTTGAGAATTTGCTTCCATAGGTCAATTTTCCTTGTTGGTGGCACAAAACAGACGGCCCATGTTGGCCGCAATCTGGGTTTGTTTCCGTTTCCAATGTTCTATGCTTCCAATTAAGGTGAGTCATGTTGAGATATCATATTTTTCATGCTTCCTATGTGCGACTGTACATACAGATCGACTTCAATCTCCTGCCATGCTTCCTAGGTGTAGATATCATTTCTTAATAGCATCCATGCTTCCTAAGGTGATTCTTCAGTACAAATGCTTCCTAGGTGATTACAAACGCTTCTTCCATATATCTGATATATAGATGGAACTTCAATCTTTTGCCATGTTTCCTACGTGTACAAAGCTTATGAGCATGTGGATAACTATTTTATTTTTAAACAAACATGCTTCGTATACTTCTTATTTATATAGTAAAGGATCTAGATTATCACTGTAACTTCTGTTCTTGCAATGGCCACTTCAGGTTGTGCAATTAGTCTTTTCATTATCGTAGTACTGCATACATTGAACGGTTGATGCCACAGTGTGTCGTGCTTGCATGTTCAATTTTCATCCCATATCTCTCCGGTTACGGGGCTTGGATATGGGCTACGGGGCTTAGATATGGGCAGCGGTGGGCCGGAGAAAAAATAGATGGCGGGGCTTAAGATTACCCCTTGGAAATTGAGTTAGGGGGGTGCATCGGAGGGATCCTAGCTTCTTTTTCGAGTACAAGCTAGACAAGGAAGGACATATGAATAGGATGTTCTGGTGTGACTCCCAGTCTGGTCATGACTATGAGGACTTCGGCGACGTGCTTGTATTTGACAACACGTACAAGATGAACCGGTATGGTATGCCATTCATACCCTTTGTTGGTCTTAACAATCACCGGAAGACCACTGTTTTTCTTGTGCCATAGTTTCGGACGAGACCGAAGAGACATATGTATGGCTGCTGGAGACCTTTTTGAGGTCCATGTGTCAAAAGATGCCGAAGAGTGTTATCACGGACACCGATTCTGCGATGATCAAGGCAATTCCCCAAGTCTTGCCAGCCGTGTGGCACCGTATATGTACGTGGCATATAGAAAAAATATGAAGATTCACCTGAGTCACAAGTCCTTGAAGGAGTTCTGAACTCATCTGTACTACAGCACGTCCACGGCCACTTTTGAGGAGAGATGGCACACGTTTTCCAAAAGATGGCAGTCGGAAAAAACAGTAACATGGAGTGGCCTGGATTTTTAGTACATATATTTAATTGTACAAGTTTAATCTTTGAATTATGAACGTAGGAAATTTCGTACTCGGACGACGAAAGTCTTCCGGGGGAGTGCAGCTGGTGCCACGACGATCGAGGTCTGTGCGACAGGTGCCCTCCCACTGACGAAGATCGACGCTTCAGCATTAAGCTCGAGGAGACCTTCGATGTTCAAATGGTACGCAACGACAACAAGTGTTTTGGCGTAATTAAGCACGACTTCATCTATTTCAACGTGTAAATTTTCAACTTTTACAATTTGACTAGCTTATCCCATGCCATGCAAGACGCTATGTCTTGGAGAGGATGGGTTTTGAAGACCATGAAAATTTTGAAACAAAGAAAATACACCTAAGGACCCATCATGATATGGATTTTGAAGTAAATCTACACAATTCTCAGAGCGTAACCCATTTTGGTTGCCAAAATCTGGAAGCACTTTGCAAAATGTATGGTTTTTATGAGGGTATGATTGTCACCATGGATATTGGTGATCCTGACATCGAGCAAAACAATATGGACATTTGGGTCCTTGTTGATATGCTTCTGATTCTACCGCTATGTGAGTTTCTGAAACATAGTTATTAACTAATTTATATTGTTCATTTCAAAATAGTTGACAGCTTATTTCCATTGACAACTTATTTTCATTCTTCAAAGAATGTGCGGAAGATGGTAGACAAAACCACTACACCGATGGCTCTTAATTAACTTATAAGGAGAAAAATCATCTGATCACATTTTGTACTTACTTTGAGAATTACAATACCTATTATCGAACTCCTCCAAATTATGGTGAATACGTGCCACTAGTGCACGTGTTGAACCACGATAACTTCTATGGAGATACCCTGGTAAGATTTTTTACAATTACAACATCCGTGCATCTTTTGCATGCTTCTAAAACTAGTACATCGTTGCTAACTATAAAGTTATTACTATGTTTTTCAACAGAAAATCCTGATGTATCAGAATGGTCGCCTTGAATTTCTGAACGTATAGCCAGGTCATCCTACGGATCTCACCTGTGCATATCGGATTTCTAAAACCGGTGAACACGTGCTAATCAAAGAATGGAAAAAAATGTTTGGACATTCGTAAGGAGGTTCTTGGAAGCAACATTAAGCTAAAGGCAAGAATTGGAGACAGGATAATCTGCATTATCCATAATGGAGAGCCAGGGGCTATCTTGATTTTTTGCTATTTTACCTTAGAAAATATAGTAGGTCCTAAGAGAATGCAGTAGGTCCTTTGAGGAACAATATGTTTATTATGTGGTACAATGTGTTAGAGTTGATGATGAGGAGTAGTTGTGATTATGACTAGTGACCAACTTGCTATGTGATGTCTCATTGATGAAAATGATGATCATGAGGAGGTGTTATATGACAATGATGTATTATGATGATAAGTTTTAATGATATGATGATGATGATATTTATTATATCATTGCGTGAAAGAACCGCGGATTAGTTTCAAGTGGATGTCCATCCACTTGAAACTAGTCCACGGTTCTTTCACCCAGTGATGTAATAACTCATTATGATGTAAAAACAATCTCTAAATTGCTGTTGTATGAAAACTTGTATAGAGGTGTATGAATACAAAATGAAATAAAAAAGAAATAAAATACGGAATAATAGTAGTAGCGCGGGCTGGGAGAAGCGCTACTAGTAATTACCAGTAGTGCTGTGTGGAGAAAGCGATACTACTCAGTCGGTCTAGAAGTAGCGTTGGTTAACCAACGCTACTGCTAACATTTAGCTGTAGCGCCGTACCAGTAGCGCACCTGCCCGCGCTACTGATAGGCCTAAAACCCGCGCTGCTGCTAGGCTTTTCCCCAGTAGTACCTGTAGTCTGCCTAACCCATCATCCTGGGCTTACAAAGTTCACGAGGACAGCAAAATAACAGCAAAAACTACTAAAACATCGCAACAAAGTAAATGCCACATCTTCAGTCTTGCCATGTTGGTTCTCCACCCCTGCTTCGCTGTGTACACTTCACTTGCTACTCGCTCTAGCAGTGTTGCTCCCACCTCCAGCACCTTTTTTGTGGCTCCTTTGTCTGCAAAATAGATCAATCAACAATCCAATGGCTCATTAGTTTGATTATAGAGAAAGTAGAAATATGATTATTTTTGAAAATAAAAGGATAACATATGCATTACATTAACAACTGAAATACATAACTTGACAGTTTGAACAACATCACATTTGCACTACATAAACTTCATCAGTACATAACTTAACACTTACTGCAGTTCTCTGGGTTTGATAGCATGGTACTATATGAACCAACGTATTAAAAACTACAGTACTTTTGCCTATACATATGAGATAACATAGTTTGACTAAAACAGAGTATTTTGGAGTATTCACAATACATAGAACTGTTTGGTATGTTTTAAATTGTGCTGCCTAGCCATTGCATTTAAGCACTCACAAACTCTGTTTTTTTAAACGAGGCTACATTTTTCATGTAGAGAAATAACTATAGTTTTCCCAATACTATAGTAATAAAATCACATTTGTTAGGGGCAACCAAACAGCTCATTGTAAATAAAATTAACGTAATCTCAAATACTGAAGTATTCTCAAAGAGCTTAGAACATAGTATGCTATCAAACGGGGCCAAACTGACTCACACAGATAGACTAACTGAAGACACTGACATGCCATCACACTATTTTCTTGTCCCTCAACTTGTTGATGCGCTCCGAGTGACGAATGCCGATGCGGATGTAGGTCTTCGCTTCAATCGGCATGGTCCTCTCTCCGAGCTGCGGGATCCCTGGCCCCACAATCTACACGTCCGCCGGCTGCTCCTGGACAACATCATCCTGCTCCTCCTCTCCAGCACTGTCGTCCGGCAGCACAACAACCTCCTCTTCCCCGCTCTCATCCTTGCCCTGCTCCACATCTTCGATATCACTCTCATCCTCGCTCTGCTCCACATCTTCACTATCACTCTCATCCTTGGTCTGCTCCACAGCACTTTCAGAGTGAACATTGGACTGATCAACTAGAGCAGGCACCGCGAGCACCACTCCAACAAGATTTGGCACTTGAATAGGAGGGGCGCAACGGCGGGAGCGGTACATGTACCACCTCGCACGCTGACGCGGATCCGGGGAGTTCTCCGCTTCGTTCATAGCCCAGAGGAAAACCTGGACTGGAACAACTCCTCGAGCAGGACCAAACAACGATTTCTTCTCATTTCCCGTAAGCACTTTGATGAGACCCCTACCATGGTCGATGAACATCTGCAAGCTGGGAAACCAACTGCAGATCTCCTCCACATTCGCCCTCTTCTCCACATCCCCCTAACAGAACTTCCCAACTGCCTTCTCCCACTTTTCTTGAGCGCGGCGGCAATCACTTGCCGACCGCGACCTCGTTCCCTTCTTGGACCCCATCGCCGGCGACGCCAGATGTGAGATGTGAGCGCACGGAGTGAATGGGGAACGGAAGCAAAGACCTAGGGTTTGTATCTGCCAGATGAAGTGGGGAATGATTCCCCTCTCCAGCTGATAACCGCGTGTGAGGCCGGCCTGGTACGGCCCACCCAATTTAGGCCCAAATCAAAGCCGCGTCGGGCACTGTCTCGGGGTGGTGGGAGTTTAGTCCCAACTCGCCAACAGATAGGAGCTCGCACCGGTTTAAAAACCCGACTGAGCTATCCATCTCAAGTTCCTATCTAAAGCAGGCAGCTCATTGCCTAACTAGTCTCTCTCTGCCCTGTTGGGCCTACCGGCAACTTATATACATTCACCGCGGGCCTGCATCGTGGCCCAATGAGTTACTAGTCATATGCAGGCCGTGGGATTTCATATAAATGCTGTTTGTAGGCTGTCATTTTTTAATATTTATTTTGCATATGTCACATGTCAAATTTTTCACACAAGTTTGAATCATTAATTTTTCAAATTCTAAATTAAATATAAACTTTAGAAAACTTGTAAAATGTTTGGACCAAACATTGCCATCATGTGAGGATACCAAAGTCATTTTTTTAATTTGTATTCAATTTTTTGCATATGTCACATTTCTAATTTTGCACACAAGTTTGAAACTTTCAATATTTCTATTTTAAATTAAATAGAAATTTGACTAAATTTGAAAAAAAAATTGACCAACATTGGCATCATGTCAGGATGCCCAAAGTCATTTTTTAAATTTGTATTTATTTTTTGCATATGTCACGTGTCTAATTTTGCACACATGTTTGAAGCATTCTATTTTTATATTTTAAATTAAATAGAAATTTGGCAAAATTTATAAAACTTTGGATCAACATTGCCACCATGTGAGGATGCCCAAATAATTTGCTGTCAAAAACCAAATGCTCGCTGCGGAATGCGGGCATTTTTTCGACCACCTCCAAATCACCTCAATTTTGGCACACATGAACTCTTGCACAAACAAAGTTAGGTTTCCAAGGATTTATATATATATATTTTAATTTATACTGCCCTCTAGACTGATTGATCAAAACATCGGGCTATACGTCAAGGGGGAATTGTAAAATATATTTTTTCCAAATTTTTCTTTCATAGCCATGTTTTGCACATGTGGGTCACCAAGTACAAGAAAATTTGGGTGCTTCGGAGGTGGTGGGAAAAATCACCTATGTTCAAAAACTGGCTTTTGTTAGACCAAATGGTCACTCCGGAATGCGGGCATTTTTTCGACCACCTCCAAATCACCTCAATTTTGGCACACATGATCTCTTGCACAAACAAAGCCTGGTTTCCAAGGTTTTATATTTTTTTGAATTTTTTATTAACTTATAATGCCCTCTAGACTGACTGATCAAAACATCGGTCTATACCTCAAGGGGGCATTGTTAAATGTATTTTTTCCAAAATTTTCTTTCATAGCCATATTTGGCACATGTGGGTCACCATGTACAAGAAAATTTGGGTGATTTGAAGGTGGTGGAAAAAATCACCTTTGTTCAAAAACTGGCTTTAGTTAGACCAAATTGTCCCTCCGGAATGTGGGCACTTTTTCAACCACCTCCAAATCACCTCAACTTGTGCACACATGATCTCTTGCACAAACAAAGCTAGGTTTCGAAGGTTTTATATTTTTTACCAGAATTTATTAATTTCTAATGCCCTCATTGTAAAATATTTTTTTTCAAAATTTATTTGAAATTTCTAATGCCCTCTTATATTTGTTTATAATGCCCTCTTATATTTTCTTTGTATTTTTTGATTTTTTTTAAAATTTATATTGCCCTCTTATATTTTTTTATTTTTTAATGCCCTTTTTTGAATTTTGTAATTTATCAAGCTAGGTTTCCAAGATGGCTAGACTAGCCCATGCTTTTCCTTTTGCTTATTCTTTACATTTTCCTTTTGTTTACATCAAAATTACCTGACCACTCAAAAAATAACATAAAAATTACATGACCCCTCAAATAATAACATACAAAAAATAAAGTACATCTTATTTCAAATTCCTTTTTTGGCACACACTATTTTAACTAGTATCACAGTACTCTTCTAAATTTACATTTTAATTCCTTCACACTTTGATGATGGAATATTTGCTCTGTTATTGCAACATATGTTCAAATGATGGAACATTTGATCTTTTTGCTTATTCAAATTATGCATTGATGGAATGTGTGAGGATGAACAATTATCAGTAACTTTACTAAACCTCATGTACTATAATTCATGACAGCTAATTTGGAACATTGCCAGATTCTAAAGTTTGTATGATTTGCACATGGGCACATAATGTTGCACTTGCCCACAACATAGACAAGGTGTTGCAGCATGTCTGAAGCAACACTGAAGCGCCATTTGTGATCATTGCAGCATCGAAACAACAACTAAACATAACGGAAGCATTCACCACCATTAAAGTTAAGGCCACACATTTATAGATAGCATTCTAGACTACCACCGCAGGTACCAGCCAGTTCACAACAGATCTAGTTCACACACATAATACATTACATTATATTAGTAGTTCAGACCCAGATGCAGCTTTCCAAAAGTAAAACATCATCAAATCTACTGATGATGAGTAGGGCTTCCAGCTTCTGATGATCAGCATGATGTAGGACTAGATGTTAGGGTTTCTCAGGACCTTCAGGAGGGTAGAATGCTGAGCCCTGATCTTGTACTCATCAGTTCTGATCGATGAAGCCCGACAATGTTCCATCAAATGCTCCAGCAACCCAGACCTGGGCTTGGGCCTGCTGCAATAGGGGCAGCGGTACTTGTCCGTCCTCCAGTTGTAGTACATACCAGATCCTTGGGCCCTGATATTCTCCACCACCTTCTCTTCAAAGGACTCGACGTTCCCCTCGACCACATCATCTCCAGATTCATACTGCACACATTAATGACTGACATTTATACATTATGCACTCAAATACTATAAACATCTAACACTAACTCGATGCACAAATAACATTTCTACTAGGCCTTACCTCGTATGGCTCATCTTCATCACTGTCATATGGGTAGTACCCAGATGAGTCCCACTTCCTCTTGTTGCCAACAAGATCCTCCTTCTGCTATATTGTCAACCAAGCAAATCATTTAAAAGGAATTGAATTGCAGTTCAAATAATGTCATTACAAACAAGTTGTTTTGCATAATGATGGAAAGCTCCTAACTATATTGAAAAGGTGCACAAGTGACACATGGTATGTACATTTCAACAACTAATTCATAGACTATATATGAAGCTGTATAGATACTAAACAATAGGATTATGAACATACAAGTTCATTCATATGGACATACAAATCCAGATTTTTCTTTTGAACATGCATATGAAGGTATAAATCAATATCATTCCTCTCTTATTAACCAATGAAATAGCAGTTTTTGACAGACAATGCAAATAGGACCTTTATATATAACTTCACAAACATATCAGGTTTTCATTTCATTTATAAATATTAATAAATATTTAGTTCTGAGGAGTTCTGAATGAGCACTCATATGTCAGAATGAGTGAAATGGTGAAGCCTAACTCCTACATCTAATTAAAATACCCTAATTCCAGCATCTAATTAAAAAACCCTAACTCCTAGATCCACTGGATCATTGAATCACAAAGTTTACTTACATATATCATTGGATATAAATGAATCCAATACAAATAACACTAACTCATATATCTAATTAAAATATCATAACTCTTGCTTCTACTGCATCATTCAGTCACACAATTTAATTACATTTATCTCTCACTATAAATGAATCCAATACAAAAGAAACCTAACTAAACATCTAATTAAAAAACACTAACTAGTACATCTACTACATCATTCAATCACAGAATTTATATATAACTGGCTATAAATCAATCCAATATAAATAAACCTTTACTAATCAACTAATTAAAAAACCATAACTACTACATCTACTGGATGATTCAATCATAGATCCTACATATAACTGGCTATAAATGAATCCAATACAATAAAACCCTAACTAAAGATCTAATTAAAAAACCCTAACTACTACATTTACTGGATGATTCAATCATAGATTCTATATATCAGTGGCTATAAATGAATCCAATACAAGAAAATCCCTAACTAAACATCTAATTAAAAAACCCTTACTACTACATCTACTAGAAGTGATTCAATCATAGATTCTACATATCAGTGGCTCTAATTGAATCAATTACAAAAAATCCCTAACTAAACATCTAATTAAAAAACCCTAACTACTACATCTACTGGATGTGATTCAATCATAGATTCTACATATCGGTGGCTCTAATTGAATCCAATACAAAAATCCCCAACTAAACATCTCATTAAAAAACCCTAACTACTTGATCTACTGGATGATTCAATCATAGAATCCAAACTTAACCTTCACTATAAATCAATCAAACATCTAAAATCCCTAATTATCAGAACGAGATGCAGCAACTAGCAATAGCAAAAAACCCTAACACCTAAATCTACTGCTTAACAGGGGTAACTAGCAACGGAGGTGACTGCTGGCAAGGATTACCTACAGGTCCACGTGCCCGCCGCCGGCCTCCGCAGGTTCATCAGAAGGGCCGCTCAACGCCGTCATGCCAAGCTCTGGCACGGCTGAGTCTGCCACGGCGGAGTCCGCCACGCTCACCTTCTTCTCCTCCAGATCTACCGCCGCAGCGACCGATCCAGCGCGTGGGGATGCAGCACCTCCTGCACCCGCACAACCGACGAGGGTCTGCACGGCATCTGCCACGATCTCCACGCCCGTCTTCTCCAGATCTCCGTCCGCGATGGCGTCTTCTCCACGTCCTTGCTCCATCCGAGCCACAAGCAAGCAGGACAAGAGAATGAGGCGGTGGTGGTGAGCGAGCAGGTGGGGTGGCCGGTGAGGGAGACGATGAGGCAGAGGAGAGAGGAGGGAGAGGGAGGCGATTTGGGGGAAATGGGGTGGGCGATGCGGCCGGTGCCCGTTCCCCTCCTCTTATACTAGTGGCCTTTTTTGGAAACTATCCACGCACACGTGCATGCGCACGACCGCGGGGAAATGCAACCGCCATCGTAAAATACACGTACACGCCCGGCGTAGAATAGTACACAGGCCGGCGCGGGCTCATACACGGCTCTACGACTGGTCTATGCGTGCTCTACGCCCACCTGAAATGACCATCGTGCCCCTCGTTATGAACCGCCATCGAGGCTTCTCGATCATCCTTGTGTTTTTCCCACTCACATTCAGCCCAGGGGGGAGCACCGGAGCAGAAACGGTGCCCGACAACTTACGACATCCGAGACTGAGACAATTCATGATCTTATCTTGCAATAATTTTGACATAGCTGAAAAGTCCTGCACCCGCTTGATCTACGGCCACTCGTATCGTAGATTTGTCCAATGTCTTCCCTTGCCCCGTCAATTGGTACTCGGGAATTCGTATTACTTGTGTATCTCCCCGCCGCCCTTAGCTGCCAAAGACTCCATTTATGGACGTGCGATGACTACCAAAGACTCCATTGCTCCATTTATGGCTCACTCTGTTCAACAATTCCTTCAATTACTTGTGTATCTCCCCACCTCCCTTGATAGTCTTATACACCAATGGCTCCGGCCTGCTGGTTCTTAGCCTTCCACTGGGTTTGGTGGCTGCCACTGATGCTAGTGGCGGCTGAGGAGCAGCAACGAGAGGGCTGCTCGAGCTCGGCCAAGTCATGCGGCATCCTGACCATCTCCGACCCATTCTGGCTCGCCAACATGGAGACGGAAAGATCATGTGGTGCCTCAGACTTTGAGGTCACTTGCTCTAGCAACACTCCAGTTCTACAGAGCTCTACACCCTGGAGCATCGGCTTTGAAATAATCGACATCTCTTACAAGGAACGCAGCTTGCGAGTTGTTGATAGAGGCAAGCTGAACTTCTTGCACGCCTCTAGCACATGCCAACTAGTGATGTGGAACACCTCTGTCAAAGTGGGCATGCCGTTTACGATCGACCCCAGCAACCAGAACCTCATCTTGTACAATTGCAAGGAGGAGATTGTCACTAGCAGAAAATCCGCTTACGCCGACGGCTTCCCCGTCGGCATAGATGGACTTATGCCGACGATGTTTCCCATCTATGCCGACGGGGCCGTCGGCGTAGGTGAGGTCGTCGAGACCGCTCGAGATATGCCTTCGCGGCTCGTCAGCATAGGCTAGGTCATCGGCATACCCCGGGCCCACCTACCCGGTCAGCGACGACCATTTGACGGCTTCGAAACTACGCCGACGGGAGGTAATGGCCGCCGTCGGCATAGAATTGCTGACATCACTGATCCCCGTCATCGACACGTCATCGATCCGAGGGAGGGGGCCCGTTGTGTGGCAGAGATATGCCTACGGCATAGCCGTCGGCATAGACCTGGCCCATGCCCCTCTGCCACGTCATCGATCCGCGTGTGATGCCACGTCATCAATCCGTGGGATTGTACCTCCGTGTGCACACCTATGCCGACGGCCTGGCCGTCGGCATATATTTATTTTATTTAAATTTTTTTATTTTCACTTTATATTTTTTTGTTTTTCCACAAGATAAATATGCCTTATATAAAGAAATACCCCGATGGTATATCGATTGCCCCCCTTACAAACGTCGTTGTCGCCATGTCACGGAGGGGGGAAACGGTCGACACGGAGGAAATCTGGTTAGTGGGGAGATTCGGGGTGTAGCTATGCCACCGAAACATCGCACGGGTCCTGTTGGGGATATTACTACTGGGCGTAAACCGGCCTATCTGGGCCGGATCAACTCCATCAGTAGTTCAAGAGTATTAAAGCCCAAGAAGACAGATGAGGGCCTGGGGCCCATTGTCGGTTTAAGACTTGTAGCCGTAAACCGGCATGTGTATATAAACTTCTATTGTAAGTTAGGAATAAGGAGAGACCAACCCGGATACGAATATGAACCGGTGTTGGGACTCTGTGAACCGATGGGCGTCACCCGTGTATATAAGGGAACGACCCGGCGGCGGTTCAAGGACGACGGACAACAACTCGAGATTTAGGCGAAGCTTGTTTGCTCCCTAGTCATCGAAACCCCATCAATTCCATCACAACTAGACGTAGGCTTTTACCTTCATCGAAGGGGCCGAACTAGTATAAACTCTCTTGCGTCCCTGTGTCCGCTTTAACCCCTTCAAGCTAACCCGTCGTGATGGCTCCACGACTAAGTCCTGACACTAGGACATCTGCCGTGACAAAACCACGACAGTTGGTGCCCACCGTGGGGCTATCGCACGATGGTTTCAAGTTTTTGGAGGGCCGCTTCGAAGGACTCAAGGGCTACGCTGTTGGCCGGATGACTCAGAGTCGTCGCGGCGAACTCTACATCGACGATGCAGGCTGGGGCCCCGACACCGGCTCGATTGAGTACGGGTACCGGGTCCCCTTTGGTGGCATACACGTCTTCATTGGCAAGATCGGTGAACCGGGCCCTGAGACGGACATCTGCGCCGACCTCGTCGAAACGGCTCAGCGTGCGCGATCTACCCAGGTTAAACCGGCCATGAAGCGTGCCTTCGTGGGAGTCATCCATGGAGGAAGTTATGAGGATGGATCGGAATCTGGTGGCGAGACCGTCGTTTACTCCAGCGACGAGTCATCAACCGGGGAAACTGAATCTCTGTATCAGCTACAAGATGGCCGGATTGGGGGTTGTTCCGATGGCGACAGTATTCCGGACCCCTCGGATCTGCCTAACCGGGTTGGAATATTTATGGCCGGTACACAAGCAGTGCTTCACTCTTCCACGGCAGCACCGATGATCTCCTGTTCAGTAGCGGCGACGGCTGCCGGGGCAGGAGGCTCTGTGCGCCCGTCGGCTCAAGTTTTATCGGATCTGTTTGATGCGTTGGCTGCGCTTATGGCAGAGGCTAACCCGGCGGATCAGGACGCCCACAACGTGGAAATTGCGAAGGTGAGGGAACAGATCACTCAAGCCAAGGTTGACTTAGCAGCTGAAGATGCCAGAATGACTGCAGAGCGGGCCGCTTTGGATGCGCAAGCCTATAGGCTTATGCTGGATCAGAACGCGTCGCATGAAGTCATGAAGAGGAAGTACAGATCCCGTTTGCCTCCAGTTTTCGAAGCTAGAGACCTCTTCAACACCCCAGGAACGGGAACCAGTAATCCGCCGGTGGTAAACCGGGCGGAAGCACCAGGGACGGCCGCGCCGGTTCAGCCCCGTTTGATAGACCTGCCTCGCCATAACACTGTTGTGCCTCAGGCTGTTCCAACACCTCCGGGTCACTACTCCAACCCGATGGACAACCTTGTTGCAGCTGCTGCACGACTGGAGGCCATCCCAATTGAAGGTGATTCGCCGCAGGCAGTGGAAACGCACCGGGTCAAGGAGCTTCTTAGGACAGCTTTGGTCCAACAAGAAGCATGCTCGTACAGCCGTGACCGGATCCACTCCACCCCTCGTCCAAGCCGGAGCTATAGCAGACATATGGGTGAACCGGCCGTATCGAGTAATGCACGACGTGGAGCGCCCCGTGGTGACAACCTAGCGGGTGGTGCTGATAATGCTCAGGAAGTGGTGGACCGGGCCCGAGCGCGCAGGGAGGCTGAGCTAGCAGCACAGTATCAGGCTCGTCAGCTCACGCCGGTTCGTCCAGCCATCTCGGTCGAACCTGGTGTTACTTCTAGTTCTTTGGGGGTGCCTTGCCTTGTCCCCGCTTTACGCAATGTGCGCCAGCCCAAGGATTTCAAGGGCCCGTGCAAGGTACCAAATTACACGGCGGATCAACCTCCAGAGACATGGGTAGAAAGTTATGAGATGGCCACGGAGATGCTTGATGTGGACGATGTGGCATGTGCGAAGTACTTCACCATGATGCTCGAAGGAACGGCCCGTACTTGGTTAAAAAGCCTACCGACCAATTCTATCGGTTCATGGGCCCAATTGTGAGACCGGTTTATCAGTAATTTCAAGGATACATGTAAGCAGCCTATGTCTATAGTGGACTTAGCAGCCTGTGTCCAGGAGGAAGGATAATCGATGACCCATTGGGTGCGTCGGGTCTCGCAAGTTCTGCATTCATCGGACCGCATCAACGCTGACACCGCTGTTATCACCCTGGAAGGCAACTGCCGGTTTGGGCCTTTAAAGTTGAAGTTGGGGCGGAAGAAGCGCCATTGCACGGATATGGGGACTCTCATGGTTGCATTAGTGAAGTATGCTGATTCGGATAGTACCAAGGATCCCGAGTCTGATGATGACAAGACAGGGAAGGGAAAGAAGAACAACAACTCCAAAGGACGGCAGGATCATCCGGCAGCTAATGGTGGCGGAGGCAACCGTAAAGCGGATGGCAACATGGACTTCGTGGCTAATTCCAATGCACAGGACAAGGGTCAGCGACGCAAGGGTAAACCGCCGAATCGCGGTGGAGTACCTAATCCTACCCCGGACCGCTTAAATTATCTATTAAACCAGCCCTGCCCAAAGCATGGGACGAAGGAGGTGCCAGCCAACCACCTTTGGAAGGATTGCTACATTATGTAGGAATTCAAGAATTCCAATGCTTTCTGGTATGATCATTGCTCCGGTGGTGGCTCAGGATCCGGGCCGGGTTACGGTGGAGGAAATTCCGGTTCAGGATTTAATGGTAATCCGGGCGGACATAACAATCAAAATAATAGCCAGGGTGGTTACAATCAGCAGCAGCAGCAGTCGGGGTACCAGAGTCACCCGAAGCAGTTGAATAGTGGGCAATATCATGTCTTCACCACTAGTTTGGACAAGCGAGACCGGAAGGTTCAGAGGAGGGCTGTAAATTCTGTTGAACCGGCCGTACCCCGATATCTACGCTGGTCTGAACAGCCAATCGTATGGAGCAGAGAGGATCACCCTCCCCGGGTTCATAATTCGGGTCAGCTAGCATTAGTGGTGGCGCCTCAGGTAGGAGGTTATAAGTTCACCAAGTGAGGGAGTCCTGGATTAGGGGGTGTTCGGATAGCCGAACTATACCTTCAGCCGGACTCCAGGACTATGAAGATACAAGGTTGAAGACTTCGTCCGTGTCCGGAAGGATCTTTTCTTGGCGTGGAAGGCAAGCTAGGCATGCGGATATTCAAGATCTCCTACCAATGTAACCGACTCTGTGTAACCCTAACCCTATCCGCTGTCTATATAAACCGGAGGGTTGTAGTCCGTAGGACAACAATACAACCATCATCATACACAATCATACCGTAGGCTAGCTTCTAGGGTTTAGTCTCCTTGATCTCGTGGTAGATCCACTCTTGTACTACCTATATCATCAATATTAATCTAGCAGGAGTAGGGTTTTACCTCCATCGAGAGGGCCCGAACCGACATTGGTGTCCCTTGTCTCCTGTTACCATCCGACCTTGACGCACAGTTCGGGACCCCCTACCCGAGATCCGCCTGTTTTGACACCGACATTGGTGCTTTCATTGAGAGTTCCTCTATGTCGTCGCTTTTAGGCCCGATGGCTCCTTTGATCATCAACAACGATGAGGTCCAGGGTGAGACTTTCCTCCCCGGACATATCTTCGTCTTCGGCGGCTTCGCTCTGCGGGCCAATTCGCTTGGTCATCTGGAGCAGATCGAAAGCTACGCCCCTGGCCATCAAGTCAGGTTTGGAAGCTTAAACTACATGGCGGATATCCGCGGAGACTTGATCTTCGACGGATTCGAGCCACAGCCAAGCGCGCCGCACTATCTCGAGGGACATGATATAGCTCTGCCTCCGAATAGCACCCTGGAGGCCGTACATGCTCCGTCCCCGATCTTTGACTCGGAGCCCGCTGCGTTCTCTGAGGATGAACGGTTGGACGTCACCTCGGGGGCTGCGATCTTAAAGGCGATCGAGCCAAACGCCAGCCCCGTACTCCGCACGGCCCAGGACTCCAAGGAGCCGGACTCTTCTCCGAACTCCGAGCCTTCCGCGCCCCTGTCGATCGAATCTGATTGGGCGCCTGTAATGGAGTTCACCGCCACGGACATCCTTCAGTGCTCACCTCTCAGTGATATCCTGAATTCTCTCAAGTCTCTCTCTTTATCAGGAGAGCCCAGGCCGAACTATGGCCTGCGAGGTTGGGATTCGGACGACGAAGAAATTCAAAGCCCACCCACCACCCACTTAATAGCCATTGTCGACGATTTAACCGACATGCTTGACTTCAGCTCCGAAGACTTCGACGGTATGGACGACGAAGGAGGAGACGAACAAGAACCAGCACCTGTAGGGCGCTGGACCGCCAACTCATCATATGATATATACATGGTGGATGCCCCAAAGGATGGAGATGGCGATGGAACTGCAGAGGACAGCACCTCGAAAAATCCGTCAAAACGCCGGCGCCAACGGCGCCGCTCTAAATCCCGCCACAGCAGAAACGGTGATTCCGACACGGGAGATAATACTACCCCGAACAGCGCCGAAGTACACCAAAACCAGCAAGATTCGGCGCAGGAAGATGAAAAAGCCAACCCTCACGAGAGAGTGGTAGAGCAAGAGGTTGAGGATGATAATTACATGCCTCCCTCCGAAGACGAGGCAAGCCTCGGCGACGATGAATTCGTCGTACCATTAGACCCCGCAGAACAAGAGCGCTTTCAACGCAGGCTTCTCGCCACGGTGAACATCCTAAAGAAAAAGCAGCAACAGCTTACAGCTGATCAAGATTTGCTAGCCGACAGGTGGACTGAAGTCCTTGCGGCCGAAGAGTACGAACTCGAGCGCCCCTCCAAAAATTATCCTAAGCGCAGGCCGCTACCCCAATCAGAGGAGGAGGCTCACGACATGGTAGACCAGCCACCTCGCGGCCGTGACAGAGAGGCCTGCCGAACCTTCAAACAAGCCATGCCCCGGTGCCGCTCAACTAAGGCATGGGAAAACGAGCCAGAGCTGCAAAACGTCCTGGAGGATAAAGCAAGGCAAACAAGATCGATCTACGGATCGCGCGGACGCCCGATGAAACGGGATGATTTTCACTCCGGACACAGTAAATCCGGCCGGGCCGAACACAACAGGCACAGCTCTTCCGAGCTGCGTCGTGACATAGCCCATTACAGGGGCGCCGCACACCCACTATGCTTCATAGACGAAGTAATGGATCATAGAATCCCAGAGGGTTTCAAACCCGTCAATATCGAGTCGTACGATGGTATGATAGATCCGGCAGTATGGATTGAGGACTATCTCCTTCACATCCATATGGCACGTGGCGATGATTTGCACGCCATCAAATATTTTCCCCTTAAACTCAAGGGACCAGCCCGGCACTGGCTCAATAGCCTCCCAGCAGACTCAATCGGTTCTTGGGAGGACCTGGAGGCCGCATTCCTCGACAACTTCCAGGGGACCTATGTGCGGCCACCAGACGCCGACAACCTAAGCCACATAATCCAACTGCTAGAAGAATCGGCCATGCAATTCTGGACACGGTTCCGAACAAAGAAAAATCAGATAGTCGATTGTCCGGATGCAGAGGCCCTAGCGGCCTTCAAACGTAACATCCGCGACGAATGGCTTGCCCGGCACCTGGGACAGGAAAAGCCGAAATCCATGGCAGCCCTCACGACACTCATGACCCGCTTTTGCGCGGGCGAAGATAGCTGGCTAGCCCGTAGCAACAACTTATCGAAGAAGCACGGTAATTCGGGTACCAAGGATAAAAGTGGCAGGTCACACCGGAATAAGCAAAAGCGCCGCGTCAGCAGCGACAGCAATGAGGATACGGCAGTCAATGCCGGATTCAAAGGCTATAAATCCGGTCAGCGGAAAAAGCCATTTAAAAAGAATACCCAGGGCCCATCCAGTTTGGACCGGATACTCGACCGCTTGTGCCAGATTCACGGCACCCCCGAAAGGCCAGCCAATCACACCAACAGGGACTGTTGTGTGTTCAAGCAGGCAGGCAAGATAAGAGCCGAACAAAAGGACAAGGGGCTGAACAGCGACGACGAGGAGGAGCCCAAGCCACCGAACAACAGTGGACAAAAAGGGTTTCCCCCACAAGCGCGGAGGGTGAACATGATATACGTGACCCACATTCCCAAGCAGGAGAGGAAGCGTGCGCTACAGGACGTATACGCGATGGAGCTAGTCGCCCCAAAGTTCAACCCATGGTCCTCTTGCCCGATCACTTTCGATCGAAGGGACCACCCCACTAGCATCCGTCACGGCGGTTTCGCCGCATTGGTTCTTGACCCAATCATGGACGGATTTCACCTCACAAGAGTCCTCATGGACGGCGGCAGTAGCCTGAACCTGCTTTATCAGGATACAGTGCGGAAAATAGGCATAGACCCATCAAGGATCAAGCCCACAAGGACGACCTTCAAAGGCGTCATACCAGGTGTAGAGGCCAATTGCACAGGCTCGATAACACTGGATGTGGTCTTTGGATCTCCGGATACCTTCCGAAGCGAAGAGTTAATCTTCGATATAGTGCCATTCCGCAGTGGCTATCATGCGCTGCTCGGACGAACCGCATTCGCTAAATTCAATGCGGTGCCGCACTACGCATATCTCAAGCTCAAGATGTCAGGCCCTCGAGGAGTAATTACGGTCAGCGGAAACACAGAACGCTCCATCCGTACGGAGGAGCACACGGCGGCCCTCGCAGCGGAAGTACAAAGCAGCCTTTCAAGGAAACTCTCCAGTCCGGCCGTTAAAAAACCGGACAATGCAAAGCGCGCCCAGAGTAACCTGCGACAAGACCACTGGCACGATCAGAGCAAGCGTAGCAATACGGCCCCGACCTCAGCCATCACAACATAGCGGAGCAAGTACCTCGAGTACACAATTACGCCCTTAAAATTCCATGGGCACAGGGGGAGGGGCACATTAACGGCATGCCTACAACACGGCGTCAAACGTACTAGGGGCTACCGGATTTTTTTCTTTTTTACTTTCAGGACACCATACTCTGGATACCTGTTCGGCAGTGTTACCCCACAGACGATGCAAGACCCAGGAAAGCAGACAAAGCTACGCCGCACTCCGAAATTCTCAGGTGGTCTTTATTTCGAGCGATATATCTGTTTCTAAACTTCGCGGCCTGCGCCTGGTCAGGACATGTTAAATGGTGTAATATCTATTTTGCTTATCGCACTACTTGTGGTTCGGCTTTGATAAATAGCCTCTTTATAAACAATGCATAGCTTTTTGTCTACTTTTTGCATTATCCTCTTTTTATATATAAATGTGTATTAAATAACATGATCGCACCCGTACACCATGGTACGGCAAACCACGCCAGGGGCTTCATTACCCTTTTATCTGGTTGTGAGAAGTTCGTTCACTTTCACAAGTGCGGCACCCCGAACTTATAGCACTATATGCATCAGCTCCGAGTCATGATTTTGGTCACATGTTGGGTTTGCCCGGCTCCTATGTTTTGGTGCCTTACGTTCCGCTATATCGGCTAAGGTAGCACTAGGAGAACCACTGCGATTGTGCCCCAGTTCAGGTGGGTTGAGCACCTCAGTGGAGAAAGCTAAAATAGACTGTCATGATAAGGCGTGAGACCGGTCGCTGTTCGAGAGGTTTTCGAGTCCTTAAAGGCTTATGCCGCTTCGAGCGAGGAGCTGGTTATGTCCGGCCAAAGGCGTGGATAGCGCCCCGAATTCGGCCTTCCGAACTAGGGGCTTCGCCGAAATTTAAAATTATAACGTTCTATGGCTAAGTGAGAGTGTTCAAGCATTATAGTCCGATTGCCTGGTTCGCTGTGCTGAGCGCCTCCCTCGAAGGACCCAACTATGGGAACAAGAGCCCTCAGGTTTATCCCGAACACCCCAGCACTACTGGCATGGGGGTAGAAGCCGACGACTGGCCATCTCTCAATTTTTGATAAACGGCCGCACAGAAAATAATATTTTAAATTCAATAAGCATTGCTTAGCGCATATGAACAAGTTTTCAGCGCACAGGATACAAACGAGCGTTTTCATTCAAATATTACATCTTTAGTACATTCATCCGCGACAAGGCGGGATCCGGCAAGAACTTCCTTGTAGTAGTTCTCGGGCTTGCGATGCTCCTTCCCCTGCGGCGGCCCGTCCTTCACCAGCTTCTCTCCGTCCAGCTTGCCCCAGTGTACCCTTACACGTGCAAGGGCCCTCCGGGCACCTTCAATGCAGACGGAGCGCTTGATGACCTCAAGCCATGGACAAGCCTCCACCAGCCGCCGTACTAGCCCGAAATAGCTCCCAGGCAGGGCATCTCCAGGCCACAGCCGAACTAGTAAGCCCTTCATGGCCTGTTCGGTCGCCTTGTGGAGCTCGGCCAGCTGTTTCAGCTGATCGCTCAAAGGCACAGGGTGTCCGGCCTCAGAATACTGAGACCAGAACACACTCTTCGTCGAGCTGCCCTCTTCAGCTCGGTAGAACGCGGCGGCGTCGGATGCGCTGCGGGGAAGATCGAAGAACGCCCCTGGAGAACTCCGGATGCCTTACCCGCTTGAGAATGCCTTACCCTCATATTTTCGGGCAAGTAATAGGTAATTTATTTTTATATTCCTACTTTGCATTGAGAATGCCTTACCCGCTGCTATCTTTTTCACATCCTCCAACTCTTGGAGGGCCTTCTGGGCTTCGGCCTTGGCACTCTTGGCGGTCTCA
Source organism: Aegilops umbellulata (assembly GCA_032464435.1). Classification (NCBI taxonomy): domain Eukaryota; kingdom Viridiplantae; phylum Streptophyta; class Magnoliopsida; order Poales; family Poaceae; genus Aegilops; species Aegilops umbellulata. The sequence goes on along the minus strand of CP136060.1, from coordinate 640,333,942 downwards.
ATGGCCGAGGCGAGCTCGGATGCTTGCGTTTTCGCCTCAAGCTCCAAACCCTCATGTTTTTTCATGAGAGCCTGCAGCTCTTGCTGCACCTCGCCGGCCTGGACCCCAAGCCTTTCTCGCTCGGCGCGCTCCTCGGCCATTTTCTTCTCGGCCTCAGTCAGCGCCTGCTTTAGGGTTGTCACCTCAGTTGTGGTCCCTACAATAAGCGGCACAAATCCTGTTATTTCTTTTTGCAATCGAGCCTCTCTATAGGCACTTTTTTTCCTTTTAGGGTATTTGTTACCTTCTTTCTCCTTGAGCTGCCGTTTGGCAAGGCCGAGCTCTTGCTCGGTCCGCCCGAGGTCCTTTTTAAGGACATCCACCTGCGCAGTCAGTGCGGCGGTGGACAGCAGCGAAGCCTGCATACGCATATTTGACTTTTTTGTTAGACTCCTGCGAAAATTACTAGATCCTCTATCCGGCTTTTCTTTCCAAACACCGAACAGAGCATCAGGGGCTACTGCCTATGCGGTAAATAATTTGACATATTTTTACTTACCTCGAAGCCTGTTAGAAGGCTAGCGCAAGCTTCATTCAGTCCGCTCTTGGCGGACTGAACCCTTTGGATCACCGTACTTATAATAGTACGGTGCTCCTCATCGATGGCGGCGCCCTTAAGCACCTCCAACAGATTGTCCGGCGCCTCCGGTTGGACGGAGGCCGCCGGCTCAGATGGCTTACTCCTCTTGGAAGGAGTTCGCTCACCGCGCACCGGGACTATCGAGTCTGGTGCGGTGTCCGGCACAAAGCTGGACTTGGAGCCCTGGGGGGTTTCGTCCCCTTTACTCCTGGGGTCCGGAGGATTGCCTTGTGGCTCCTCCAGTACCATCTCCTCCTGCCCCGAGGCTTGGCGGGGCGCCACTTCGGTGTCGTCCGCCCTGCAGGGGGAGACCGCGGGCAGAACAGAGTTCACGTCCGACGAATCCAGGGAGCTGCTCGACGAATCGACGAGTTCGGCCCGGGGCGGGCTGCATAAAGCACAGGCGATATTAGGGAAAGTTGCGCATTAAAAGAATATCATGAGTCACTCTGGTACGCAAACACTTACGATTTCGCCGGACGCTTGGATCTGTACGGCAGCTCCTCTCCGCCCTCTTCGGCGTCGAGGGAGTAGTCCATCGGAGGGGTCTTCCTTTTCCTCGACCCCTCGGCCTCCCCCGTTGGGGCGGCCTTCTTCTTCTTTGCTCCCCTCGCTGGAGGGGGAGAGCTTCCTTGTTCCTCCTCCTCGTTTTCACGAGAGGAGGGCGTTGCAGACTCGTCAGATGACGAGTCCGACACCACCATGTTGCGGGAACTCTTTCGAGTCCCGGTGGTTTTCTTCTTCTTGGCCTTCCTCTCCGGCACCACGTAAGGTGCCGGATCCAGCAGCTTCTCCAAGAGAGCTGGGGCTTGGTATTCGGGCAGGGGAGCCGGACAGTTAATTGGTCCGGATACCTCCTGCCAAGCCTCTCAAAGATAAAGGGAGTTTAGATCCTGCATAGAGTTAATCTATGTAGAAGAGCTTAACGAACCTGTCAAAGGTATAGATAGCTTACCTCGCCAGCGTTGCGCTGCGAGCTGTATCCGCGATCCTCGGAGGCGGATGTGGGGGACTCGGCGCCTTTGGTCAGCACCTTCCAGACGTCTTCATACGTCGTGTTGAATAGCCTACTGAGGGTTTGGTGCTGCGCCGGGTCGAATTCCCACAAAGTAAAGTCCCGTTTTTGGCACGGGAGGATCAGGCGAACGAGCATGACCTGGACTATATTGGCAAGCCGGATTGGCTTGTCTACCAGGGACTGGATGCTTGTTTGCAACCCAGTCACTTCCTCCTCGTTGCCCCACGACAGGCCCGTCTCTTTCCAGGACATGAGCCGCGTCGGTGGTCCGGATCTGAACTCAGGGGCCGTGACCCATTTCGGATCGCGGGGCTCGGTGATGTAAAACCACCCAGCCTGCCACCCCTTTAGGGACTCCACGAGGGAGCCATCGAACCAGAGGACGTTGGCTATCTTGCCAACCATAGCACCTCCGCACTCCGCCTGGGTGCCGGACACCACCTTGGGCTTGACGTTGAAGGTCTTGAGCCAGAGGCCGAAGTGGGGGCGGACGCGGAGAAAGGCCTCACACACGACGATAAACGCCGAGATGTTGAGAACAAAGTTTGGGGCCAGATCGTGGAAATCCAGGCCGTAGTAGAACATGAGCCCCCGGACAAATGGGTGAAGTGGAAAGCCCAGTCCGTGGAGGAAGTGGGGAAGAAACACTACCCTCTCATGGGGCCTTGGGGTAGGAAGAAGCTGCCCCTTCTCAGGAAGCCGATGCGGGATGTCCTTGGACAAGTATCCGGCTTTCCTTAGCTTTTTGATTTGAGCCTCCGTCACAGAGGAAGCCATCTACTTGCCTCCCGCTCCGGACATTGCTGGAGAAGGTTGAGGAAGGAAGAGCGGACTTGGGCGCTGGAGCTTGAGTGCGCAAGAGATGGATGGGCAAAGGAGGAAGAAGGCGTAGGTAAAAAAGGCGGATTCTTATCCCCTTATATAGGCGGATGCGGTTATGCATCCCCACCTACCTAATAAAACTCACTTGCCTTTCAAGCGCCGTGGTAAATGGCGCAGTTGGGTTACCCACGTCCATATTAATGAGAATCCCGCTAAAGGGGGGCACATGATCTCTGCTTCGATAAGACGTGCCAAGGAAACCGCCTCGCTAAACGAGCTGAGGTGGAACAATGAAAACGATTTATGTAGCAGGCTTGGCCGCAGTGTTATGACGCACTGCGGGATACGTCAGCAGATTTGATTTGTGTTAATATTATTCTCTGTATGGCAATATGTGGAAACTTATTTTGCAGAGCCGGACACTATACTTGGTGTTTATAATCTTCTTGAAGAACTTGGAGGAGGAACCTGCCTTGCAATGCCGAAGACAATTTGCGCGCCGGACTCGTCGCCATTGAAGCCTGGTTCAGGGGCTACTGAGGGAGTCGTGGATTAGGGGGTGTTCGGATAGCCGAACTATACCTTCAGCCGGACTCCAGGACTATGAAGATACAAGGTTGAAGACTTCGTCCCGTGTCCGTAAGGATCTTTTCTTGGCGTGGAAGACAAGCTAGGCGTGCGGATATTCAAGATCTCCTACCAATGTAACCGACTCTGTGTAACCCTAACCCTATCCGGTGTCTATATAAACCGAAGGGTTGTAGTCCGTAGGACAACAATACAACCATCATCATACACAATCATACCATAGGCTAGCTTCTAGGGTTTAGCCTCCTTGATCTCGTGGTAGATCCACTCTTGTACTACCTATATCATCAATATTAATCTAGCAGGAGTAGGGTTTTACCTCCACCGAGAGGGCCCGAACCTGGGTAAAATAAAGTGTCCCTTGTCTCCTGTTACCATCCGACCTTGACGCACAGTTCGGGACCCCCTACCCGAGATCCGCCGGTTTTGACACCGACACCAAGGTACTCATGGATGGAGGGAGCAACATTAATATCTTATACTATGAGACCTTCCATCGTATGGGACTAACAGATAAAAATCTTAAACCATCCAATACGGTATTCCATGGTGTGGTGCCTGGTAAGTCAGCATATCCTGTTGGTAAGATAGCCCTAGAGGTGGCCTTTGGAGATGATCATGATTCCAGGTCGGAGACATTGACTTTAGAGGTGGTAAAAATCCAGAGCCCATATCACGCCTTGTTTGGGCGGCCGGCTTACGCCAAGTTTATAGCACGACCCTGTTATGTGTATCTGCAACTCAAGATGTCGGGTCACAAGGGGACGACGACAGTTCATGGAAGTTGCAAGGTCACTTTGGAGTGTGAAGAAGGTGATGCGGCCTACGCAGAGTCGGTTTGTGCCACAGAGGAGCTAAAATACTATAAGGACAATTTGACCCGACAGACATGACTCCATTGAAGAAGCCAACCACGGAGCATGATCCGGCCCTGAAGTTCAAATCGGCAGCTGAAACTAAGCTTGATGACTTCTTACCTGGCGATTCGTCCAAGCAGTTCAGCATCAGTGCCAACTTGGATCCGAAATAGGAAGGCGCGCTCATCGAGTTCATCCGTGAGAATCGGGACATTTTTAATGGAAGCCTTCTAACATGCCAGGTGTACCGAGGAAACTCGCTGAGCACACTCTTAATGTGGATCCTAAGTATAAACCGGTGAAGCAGTTCCTCCGTCGGTTTAACGAAGAAAGACACAAAGCTATTGGAGAAGAAGTGGACAGGCTCTTAGCGGCTGGCTTTATCGTTGAGGTTTTTCATCCTGAATGGCTGGCTAATCCGGTGCTGGTCCTTAAGAAAAATGGCACTTGGCGCATGTGTGTGGATTACACAGACCTTAACAAAGCTTGTCCAGCAGATCCTTTTGCCCTCCCCCGTATTGATCAAATTATTGATGCTACGGCGGGTTGTGAGCGTTTAAGTTTTTTTGATGCATGTTCTAGTTATCATCAGATCAAGATGATAGTTAAGGAGCAGGAGAAGACATCATTCATAACTCCCTTTGGAGCCTTTGGCTATGTATCTATGCCCTTTGGGCTCAAGAGTGCTCAGGCAACTTACCAACGATGTGTACAGAATTGCCTTCATAAACAGATTGGCCGTAATGTGCATGCTTATGTGGATGATATCGTGGTTAAGTCAAGGGAGAAGGAGACTTTGGTTGACGATTTGAAAGAAACTTTTGATAACCTAAGGACGTACAAGATGATGCTCAATCTGGCCAAGTGTGTCTTCGGTGTACCGGCAGGCAAGTTATTGGGTTTTCTGGTGTCCAATAGGGGAATTGAAGCTAATCCGAAGAAGATTACAGCCATCACCTCCCTGGCCAAACCGAAGTGTATCAATGACGTCGTCTGGCTGGCCGGATTGCCGCGTTGAGCCAGTTTATCAGCCGCCTTGGTGAGGAAGCAATCCCTTTGTATCAGATGTTGAAGAAAACAGATCAATTCGTCTGGAGGTCAGCTGCTGATAAAGCGTTTGAGGACTTAAAGCGGCAATTGGCCAATCCGCCTGTGCTCGCCGCTCCAATTGACAAGGAGCCGTTGCTGTTATATGTTGCCGCTAATGCTCGTGCAGTCAGTCTGGCTATTGTGGTGGAGCGAAAGGAGGCAGGCAAGGAGCATCCGGTTCAGCGCCCGGTTTAGTATATCAGCGAGGTACTTATTGAGTCCAAGCAAAGGTATCCGCATTGGCAGAAGCTGGTGTATGGAGTTTTTATGGCAAGCCGGAAGCTTAAGCAGTACTTCGAGGGACACCCCATCACAGTGGTCAGTTCTGCTCCCTTGGGAGATGTGACCCCCAAAAAATTTTTGACCATGTTTTATTAATTAAAATTTTGCCGGGAATTAAAACTTTTACTTTCTGACCTTCCTTTTGATTTTGAACTTGGTTATTATGGAGTTTCCCCCCCCCCCCAAAGTGAAAAATTTTCAAACATGTGATTGAACTTGTTTAAACCTCTCAAGAAAAACTTTTCTTTTAGCAGGACCTATTACATAATTAAATTGCTGGGTCTTTATTTTCTTGAAAAATGTTTTCCCTTGTCTATATGGCCATATTTTGAACTACAACCATGTGATAAATTATCTCATAAATCCCACCAAAATTTGGAGGAGTCATGTGATGTTATTAAATCACTTTTGTGCAAAAATATCTTTTATTCTTGAAATAAATTGAGCTCCACACCTAATTTTCTTCTCTGGTCCAGTGGGCATGTTTGCACTACAACCCATTTAAACATTTCTTTCTAGCCTCCACCAAAATTATGAGATGTTAGTAGCAGCATATGATTCAACTTTATGCAAAAACATAGAGTTGTTCTTTGGAGAATTTGAGTGAACCAACCTCTTTTTCATTCTGGACCAGACTTGTGTTTTCTACTACAACCCTATTATTTCTTGCTCTAGTGATCTTGTGCTTTCTCATGCTCGTAGTCGACCCTGCAAAACCCTTAAGTCCAAGAGATTGGGCCCATTGGATGACTCTAAGTGCTTGCAACCTTGCTGTTTTCTTTCTGATCAAAACTGTAGTTTTGCAAAACTTACACTATCAAGTTTCTCCTTTTTGCAAACCAACTTCACCACACTCTCTTTCATCCTCAGAGACACTGATCTGGAGATTTTTGCCACTCCAAGAACTACCTAGGTGCCTTGGTCATTTTGTCAAACACCTGGAGTACATGGTCAGATCTGGCATGGATTTTTGTTAGCATTGTGAACATGATCCTCTGACCCCTCAAGCTTGTCCATTGATCTCCTTGCAAGCCATAACCTGGGTCTGCTAATTCCCAGCCTCAACCGGGACCCCTAGCACGCCCTGGCATTTCGCCGAGCAGCTGGTGGGCGTGCACTGGGCGCGCCCAGAGCGCGCGAATTGCAGCCGCGCAACCGAGTCGCCGCGTCGCACCCCCTGCCTTGGCCCGCACTACAGAACCTCGCCACGCACTCCCCGCCTCGCCACAACACGCCATCCGCCCTGGCACCCTACAGCGCCACCGTCAGAGCTCTTTTGGTGGCACGCCGGCGTCGGCCGACAGCCTCTGCCCCGTTCAGCGCCGCCCAAGCCACCAGCGCTCGCCACCTGCCTCCTGGAGCAGTGCGTGCTCATCCGTGCACTTGTCCGCTAGCGCTCGTCGTCGCCACGTCGCCATTACTACAGTGAGGCGGTTCTCCGTCATCCTTATCGCCGGCCGCCTCGGAACCGACCTCCACCGCCTATATAAGGACCCCGGAGCTCACTCGAGACCTAGAGCAACTTCATATGATCCTTCTAGTGCTGCCTTGGCCAGCAGACGAGAGAGGGAAGGCCTTCTTCCCCGAGTCCGGCCGGTTCAGCCGCCGCCATTGCCCCGGCCAGTGCGGTGCCACCAGAGCCTCCCCCTCTCCACTCTCTCCACCAGGAACCCCCACATCCTCCCGTGAGCCTGTTCCCCTACTCAATCTTGATCGGGACTCGCCGCGGGCAAGTTTTCACTTTTTCCGAAGATCACCGTCCGCCGCGGAGCTCACCGCCGGCAGCTCCGTCCACCCCAGGGGATAAAACAACCACCGGAGTGACCGCCTCGACCCCCTGAATCCGTGAATGGCCTCCATTTAGCAAGCCGAGCCACCGTTCGCCGGCGACGATTGCCGGAGCCCCGCTCCGCTCGGGCAGAGGAGGGAGACAACGCGGGCGACTGGTCAAACCTGACCAGTGGGCCAGGCGGGCCCACTGTCAGCGAACCAGACGCAGTCCACGCTGGATAAGTGGAAGCGTATTTCAGGAATACGCTTTCGACGTGTACGTTTTTAATTAAAACGTTTTCTTTTCTGTTTTAATTTAAATAACAGATTTGACCAGAACTTTGACCGACTATAAGTCTCTAAATATAACTCCAAATGAATTGATTCTTTTTCCTACATCTCTTAAATTCTGTCTAGTTTATTGTAAGATTTATTTGAAAAATTTTCCAAACAACTTTTTGTGCTGTTTTGTTTGTATGTGTTAATTCATGCATATTCTTTTAAATAGAATTTTTGAAGATTTCAAGATGTTTTGGATGCACCCTTCTTTTCCATGACCTAAAGGCAAGCATTCGGAACCCTGGTGTAATTTTATTATATGTGTTGTTTGACTCGGTGACAACACCACCCCGGCACGTGCATGCGTCATTTTATGTGAGGATGTGATCCTATTCATAAGTGCATATTAGTGATTTTCATAAATATGGAGTTGACATGTTTTGTGATGGAAATCACCGCCATACACTTTTCATGCATACCGGAAGGAATGCCGGGTAGGCCTCTGCCTTGGGTAGACGCGGTCTTGTCCCTAGTCCTCCGTAGAGAGGGTCGTGTCCGGTATGGCATGATGGGGTATGTCGTGTGGTGTTTCTATCTGTTGGCTGAAGTGTATGCATTGTTATGCTGATCTCGCTGGGTTATTGCTACCTCCTGAGTCGACCGTAGATCGAGTCTTGTGCCAGTAACCCCCATACTTGTTTCGTACTGGCACAGGTCCCTACCGTAAGTAGGGTATGGTTCAGTAAGTTGTTAACCCTTGTCTTGGCACACACCGTACAGAGAGGCCATGGTGGAAGATACCGGCTGCATCCGGTAGGCATGCCACCTGGTCCGGGGGCATGGGTGTTTCGGTTGCAGCCGAAGGGGGTAGCTCCCCTAGTGTGCGCGCGGTATAAATTTTGTGATCCCATGCTACGTCGAGGTTGTAGCCTCCCCACTTAGAGTTTGCTTGACAGGTGTCGTGGGTGATTCCAGACACCGGTAAGTGAAGCTGGTGTGTGCAAGTCAGGTGTGTTTTCAATTAAAAGACCGTAGACGGAATTAGTCCCGATGGACTAAAGGAATCGGTTACTCGTGGGTAAAGAGTACACCCTCTGCAGATATTAAACCTATTCGAATAGCCGTGTCCATGGTTAAGGATTACAGTCTGGGATCGGTCAAGTGTCGGTCTTAGTGTCGGTCTTCGGAGGAGAAACTGTTAAACCAGAACTGGGATCATGATTTGAGACTTGCGTTATTCATGATTATTATTAATATTGACTAACCTGTGATATCATTGGTTTTATTCGAATATCCCCGTGATGGTTCTACCTCCTGGATATTTACTGTGTTATTTCTTTTAAAGCCCTGTATGTGGTGTCGCTTAGACGCCCGACCGTGGCATTTCTTTTAAAGCCCTTTATGTGGTGTCGCTCAGACGCCCGACTGTGGCATTTCTTTTAAAGCCCTTTATGTGGTGTCGCTCAGACGCCCGACTGTGGCATTTCTTTTAAAGCCCTTTACGTGGTGTCGCTCAGACGCCCGACTGTGGCATTTCTTTTAAAGCCCTTTATGTGGTGTCGCTCAGACGCCCGACTGAGGCATTTCTCTTAAAGCCCTTTAGGTGGTGTCGCCCAGACGCCCGACTGTGGCACATTTCATTATTTCATTTACTTATTTGATTGCCCGTGCATTCCTTATATATTTACTCGCATACATCACGAACCTTATTCCATGATGTTCAGAGTAATCACAGAATATTTTGAAACATGTTTATATGTGGCTATAATATACCTGTGTTCTTAATGTTTGCGAGTACATTCAAAGTACTCACTGGCTTGTCCCTGGCTATTGTCTTGGCCAGATTGATTGCTTGGAGAGGAGCGTTGCGACGACAGCCTCGTAACCTAAGCAACGGTGATAGCAGCCTCGCGAAGATAGGAGTTAACCTGGTCAGCTGTTCCCGTGGGAAATGGAGTCCCATAGCCGTGGTGATCCACAAACCGCTTCCGCCCTCAACCACTAGAAACCATTTGTTGTACTCCTAGGCCACAAGGGTCTTGTACTACATATTTTGTACTCTTGCTTGGAATTTTCTGTATCAAGTTGGTGCCTCATCAGCTAACAGTAATCCTGGGGCTGGTGAGCACAACTGCCATTTTCTGGAATTTAATGGCCGGAAAACCGCTCGTGACAGGAGATATCATCCAGAACCGGGAAGCGACTGGCCGGATTGCCAAGTGGGCTATAGAGCTTGGGCCGCACGGATTAAAATATGTACCCCGAATGGCGGTCAAATCTCAAGCACTTGTCGATTTCATCAATGATTGGACAGAGCTGCAAGCACCTGAAGAAAAGTCGGATCACACATATTGGACCATCCATTTTGACGGATCCAGGCAATTGGAGGGCTCGGGGGCTGGAGTCGTATTAACTTCCCCACGAGGTGATAAGTTTTGTTAAGTTCTCCGCTTAATGTTCTCTCGTACTAATAATGCAGCTGAGTATGAAACCTTACTCCATGGTCTTCGGATGGCTAAGGAAATGAATTTAAGCCGACTTAAGTGCTTCGGTGACTCGGACCTAGTGGCTCAACAGGTGTCTGGCACTTGGGATTCCAAGGACCCACTCATGGCAGCATATCGTCGTGAGGTGGATATTGTTGCAGGTCATTTCAAAGGCTATCAGGTGGACCACGTGGACCGTCGGAAGAATGGAGCGGCGGACGCTTTAAGCCGGCTGGGCTCTCAGCGCAAACCAGTCCCGCCCAATGTTTTCCTCGATGTGCTGCACAACCCATCGGTCAAGCTCCCTGGTGAAGAGGATTTGGCTATTCCTGATCCGGAGGCTCAGTTGGTGGCAGCTCCTCATGTCATTCCGGATTGGACGCTTCCTTACCTTGCGTACATGAACCGGGGTGAGTTACCAGAGGAAGAGACTCTGGCCCGGCAGATAATCCAGCGATCCAAGTCGATGACTATTATCAATGGTGAGTTACATCACTGCAGTGTGTCAGGGGCGTTTCAACGCTGTGTGTCTCCTGTGGAAGGCTGTGAAATTTTGCGTGAGATCCACAAAGGAGACTGTGGTCACCACGCCGGTTCAAAATCTTTGGTAGCTAAAGCGTTCCGCCATGGCTTCTATTGGTTGACTGCTCATGCTGATGCGGAAGATCTGGTCACACGATGTGACGGTTGCCAAAAGTTCTCACGACGTGCTCATGTGCCGGCTCAAGAATTGAGAATGATTCCAATTACTTGGCCGTTTGCGACTTGGGGGCTGGATATGGTTGGACCTTTGAAAAGGACCAAGGATAAAAAGACCCACCTTCGGGTTGCGGTTGATAAATTTAAAAAGTGGGTGGAGGCAGAACCCGTTAGCAAGTGTGATGCAGCCACGGCGGTTCAGTTCATCAAAAAAGTGATTTTCTGGTTTGGCTTTCCACACAGTATCATCACAGATAATGGTACTAATTTGGCCAAGGGTGCCATGAAGGAGTTCTGCGAACGAGAGCACATCCGGTTTGGTGTTTCATCAGTAGCCCACCCACAGTCCAATGGTCAAGCAGAGCGAGCTAATCAAGAGATCTTGAGAGGCATCAACACTACAGGAATCAGCTCATTTGCCGTCTGTGGGTCACTTTGCCGTCAGCTTTTCCTCGGGGCAGACGGCAAAGACATTTTTTGCCGTCAGCTACAGACGGCAAAGAACGACTGACGGCAAAACATGCTTTGCCGTCTTTTTTTCGTTTTACAGACAGCAAAGAGCTTACTTTGCCGTCTGTGTTTCTTTGGCAGACGACAAAGAGCTTACTTTGCCGCCTGTTTTTCTTTGGCAGACGACAAAGTGCTCTTTGCCGTCTAATTTTTTTTGGCAGACGGCAAAGACTTTGCCGTCTGTTTTTATTTTACTGTACGCAAAATATTAGTATCACCTTCTATATTTTTTGAAAATGTAAACATGGTCTAAATAGTATGAAATTTGGGGTGGTACTGGTTTATAGTTCCTAGAAGGAATATAAAAAATTTGAGTAAATTTACTGAAGTTTAGCATGTTTATTTTCTCAAAAGTAATAGGATAAACTAACACAAAATTGTTGCTGGTTTCTTATTGGTTGGAGCTCTCTTCTCCTGGATCTATGACGTGGAAGGGGCAACCACCCCCACCACGCATCCCACGCACCAGTGTAACTTCCCATCGATCGATCACATCAGCCGCACACCCTCATGGGCCCTGTCCCTCTCGCTCGCACGCATGGGCCCTGTCCCTCGTCTCTTTCTCTCCAGACCCCCACCCACATCTCGTTCTGCTCTCTCTCTCCCTAATCTCTCTGTACTGAAGACGCCATGGCTCCACCCTCAAAAAGAAGACGTCATGGATCCTCCTCCCTACTTCTCCTCCTCTTTTCTTACTAATCCCTGACAAAAGGAGAGCAGGGCACCGCCGGCCGCGAAGGGAACCGCCCCGACCCCGCAGCGGAGCAGGGCAGCAGTGGAGCGGGCGAGCAGGCTGACGAAGGGCAGCGGCGGGAGCGGCGCGGCTTGGCAGGGCGGCAGGCGCGCGCGGGCCTGGGAAAGGACGCGAGCGAGGCTGGGCAGAGCTGCGGTGGCACAGGCGAGGCCGGGCTGGGCCGCGGCGGCGCGGCTTGGTAGGACGGCGGATGCGCGCGGGGCCAGGAAAGGACGCGAGCGCGGCTGGGCAGGGCTGCGGTGGTGCAGGCGAGGTCGGGCAGGACCACGGCGACGCGGGCGAGTCCGGGCATGGAGGCGGGCTCGGGGGCGGCCGGCGGTGCCGCAAGCGCAGCAGGGCGGGCGCAGGCAACCGAAATCTTGCAGGGCGGCGGGCGCGTGCAGCTTGCAAATGACGGGCAGGGCGGCGGGCGCGTGCAGCTTGCAAACGATGGGCAGGGCGGCGGTGGCGCGTGCGAGGACAAGCAGGGCGGTGGCCTCAGGCAGGACCGAGGAATCGTACCAGCGATAGTTTTTTTTATAAAATTATTAAAAAGATTTGCCATCTTCAAATAGGTCCAGCAGACGGCAAAAAAGCGAATACCGCTCACGGCGAAGATGTTAACTTTGCCGTCTCTTATTATATTGGCTGACGGCAAAGCGTTTGTTTGGCTGACGGCAAAATCTTTGCCGTCTTCCTGATAAATAGCTGACGGCAAAATACTCTTTGCCGTCATTGTCTTTGCCGTCTGACTTTGTCGTCAGCTTTCTGACGGCAAAATCTTTGCTGTCCATTTTCAGCTCTTTGACGTCTGTAATCCACAGACGGCAAATTACCTGATTCCTGTAGTGCAAACCCCGGCTTATGGTTCCTTTGCAAAGAACACTGGGTCGCTGGGTAGAAGAGTTGTGATCTGTGTTATAGAGCATCAATACTACACCCAACAAATCAATAGGATATACGCCATTCTTCATGCTCTACGGAGCGGAGGCGGTTCTCCCCAGTGATATCCGTCATGATTCACCTCGTGTGGCGGCTTATGTTGAAGCGGACAATGAGACAACACGGCAAGATGCTTTGGACCTGTTGGATGAAGAGCGTGATATAGCAGCTGCCCGCTCGGTGATTTACCAACAGGATCTTTGTCGTTATCACAGTCGCCTAGTCAGAACCAGAACCTTTCAAGAGGGAGATTTGGTGCTTCGGCTCATCCAGGATCAGACTGATACGCATAAGTTATCCCCACCTTGGGAAGGACCTTTCGAGGTCAGCAAGAATCTGCACAATGGGTCATACTATCTGATCGATATTCGAGAGCACAAAGACTCGCATACATCAGAGGAGGAGACCAACAGGCCGTGGAACATAGCTCATCTTCGGCCTTATTATACCTGAGCCATCGGCTCTACTTATGTACATATTATGACACTATATATATTATGATTAATATAATAAACCGGAGCCTCGGCTAAAGCGGGGTCTCTGTTTCTTTTTATATCATGAGTGGTTACACGGAGTTGTTCTGTTTTAAAGCGGCCTCCGGTTTACACCTTGAATTTGCTTTTCAAAAGCTTTATGACATAACTTGGGGGCTTGGTCGTATCCGAACCAATGCAACACCTTTTGATAGGCGAAAGCCATCAGATCACTTGGGGACATGGTCAAATCTGAACCAGTCACGCCTCTTGATCGGCCTAAGGCCACAGAATCATTTGGGGGCTTGGTCGAACCCGAACCATTGCCACGCCTCTTGATTAGCATAATGCCACTGTTTCATTTGGGGACCTGGCTGACTTGAACCATAGCTACGCCTATCGGGGGCTTGGTCTTGTCCGACCATGGTAACGCCATCTGATCGGCTCAATAAGCCTCTTTTTGCAAACGGTTTTATCATTGCCTTTGCTTGAAAATTTTCTTTGATAAATATTTCTTTATTCTTGTTTTAAACCGACAAAGTTTTTAAAACCGGTTCAAATTATCAATTGACGGAACACGGTCCATTTTTAATCCGGAGACTATTTGCCCGGTTTGATTTTCTTTGTTAAACATCCTATTGAGGAGTAACATGGTGTTTATTATAACACCCGGCACGGTTTACAAGGTAAACCGGCATTATATATATACATGAGTTGTTATCTCCTCCAACGGTGTAGGTTTATAAAACCTCCGCTTCAAGATTGGCCAAGCCAGCTTCATGCCCAACGATGGCAGGTATTATGTATCACAAAGATTGGATCATATACTTCAATTTCAGATATTTTGATTTCATAACGATCCGCCTGACGGTACAACCGCGGCGGCATTTTAAGATTTCTTGATTGCAGAAAATACTTTGGAAATTCTATCACCCAAAGGAAGCAGAGGATGCAGTAGTTATGCACGAAGGCATAACACAATCAATAGTATCAGCTAGCCTATTACAAGGAAACACGGTGCCCAAATAAGATCATTGTTTTTTCGCAGAACACAAAGGGGAGCAGTTTAAACGGGCTTCCGGTTCAAGCCTGGTCACCAGCATGGCTTGATGGTTGTGGGTCATCCCGCGCCGCTTCAACTTCTGCTTCTCTACCCAGCGGCTCGAAATCAACAGTTGTCCTGTCGATTCCCATTAATGCTTGAAAAACAGCTTCATCATGGATCAGCAGCGACGGTTCAATATCAGGAGCATAATTGTGCTTACGGATTGGAGGGATAAGGTTTTCCGCTTCAAGAATCGGTGCGGCTACTCGCTTGTTTTGGTCATTGTACTGTGCTTGATAATGAGACAAGTCTGCCTCTTCAGCCAATTGGCAAGCTAGAGGACGCACCTTCCGGTTTATTGCTCGCAGATCCGCTTCACTAAATTCTGACCTGTGTTCCTTCAAGCTGGGATAGCCCTGAGCTGCCTCAACAGGGTCAAAATCCGGCTCCCATGCTTTTTCCCGGATTAAGGCATTGATGCCACCGGTTCGAGCAGCAGATTTCTTCAGCTCTTCAACCCGGGTAGGAAGCATCGACAACCTCTTAAGAGTATCTTCAATCAAAGTGGGCGCCGGATTGTTATGTGATGCAGTAGAGATGATCCGCTGCGCTCCAGTATACAACTGCTCGATCAATGTGTAGGCGGCCTTCAATTTCATCCGAACATCTGACCCCAAATGTCCAATGCGTGTTCCTGAAGTGTTACAAAGAGTTAGCAAATTGAAAGCTACATAAGAAGGATGAGTAACTCCAGAATTTAAATTGGCTTACCGAAGATAGCAGCAGTCATGGAATGCACTTGCCGCTTTATGCTGGTCAGTTCGTCCACCACCGGTTTGAGCGCAGCTTCGGCATCTTCGGCTCGCTTGGTTAAAGCGGACTTTTCAGTGGCCCAATCCGCCCGCTCCTTCTGGAAGCCCTCCTTCAGATGTTCCATGGCGCTTAAAGCGCTGGTCAATTCCTCTTTGGCTTTGGAGGTTTCAACTTGTTGAGACTTAAGATTTTCCTGCAAATTGGCGATTGGTTTTCTCTTTTGCTCGTCTCATCCTACATACAGACAATGATATGATACAGATGAGGCTACTGAAGTGAAACACCGACCACATAACAAGTTATGCCCTTGGTACTTGGGGGCTAATGCCTATTTGATCTTTATCTTACAATTTTTATGAAAGTCCCAAGCTCAATACAAGTATTCAACTTGGCACTTGGGGGCTAATGGCTATTTGTTCAATTAAGTACCGAGGCTACAATCTTTATTACCTAAAGTCCCGGTTTAACTATACTAAGTTAGACCGGCCCTTGGGGGCTACATCAGCAAATTCAGGTATATTGAAGTCTAAATGACAAGTCCCGGTTTAAAATGATATCTTAAACCTACACTTGGGGGCTATTGGAGTTGACGAATTACAAGCAGAGGAGTATATGGAAATTACCTCATATTTATCCTTCATCATGTTAACCAGACCGGCTTCATAATCACGGCTGGTGTATAACCGGTTTAGATAACCGGAATGGAGATCTTGAGGAGACAAAGCAGCATAAGTTGACAAGTCGACATTCCATTTGCCCTTGCCAATTGCAGCAAATTCTTCCTTGGCAGTATGTTTAGACAAAGCGACAGGATTGCTTGGCTCTGTATGGCCAACACCAGTAATAACAACTTCATCATCCTGGGCGTCACTGGTTTGCACTGGGGCCGTCAGTTTATCAGTAGGTTTGGATGGACTGGTGGATTTCTCAATCCGGACGGGGCTTCTGGGATGGTCAACAGGACCGGAGGTATCAACATGTCTCTCTTCAGCAATATAGTCATCATCTTGTGGTGGCGGGTCGTTTGGCGCATCTTCATGGATAGCCGTTTCAGGACCAGGTACTCTGTCCGGTTCAGGAATAGCATCTTCTTCAGCCACTTTATCTAGGCGAACCTTTTTGCTTGGCCTAAGCTTGGCCCTGAAAGGAATAACCAAGGTCAATACAGTATATGTTACAAAGTAATACATCAGAAACATTATGATAAGTATAGCTTACCCAAGCACCGTTTTGAGCGGTGGCAGCTGAGTAGCTGATGACTCGCCAGATGATGAATGGGAAGTGACCTGATAATCAGAGTCAGACGGATTAAGAGGTTGACGAAAACAGCCCGCTTTAGGACAAGCACTGACAAGGGAATTAGAGACCTCTGAACGGCGTTTCCGAACCGGACTGTTCGGTAAACTGGCGGAGGTAACTACCTGGCCGCTGTGCCGGGTTGTGAGGCGAGCTTCGTGCTGATTGGTTTTCATAAGAAAGTTTGGATCCAAGTAAGCAAGAGGATGAGAAATTTTAACTTTCCGGTTTGCCCGACGGATTTTTAGCGAAGGCAAGGGTTTTGAATCGGAGGAAAGAGCAGTTACCTCTGCAACATCAGCATGACTGGCTTCGGCATCATCCTGACAATAGATGTTATCAATAAGGCGTGTGAAAAATAAGCCAAGTGAATCAAGTTCTACCTCAAGGTCCGGATTACCCACATCATCATCAGCTGCCGGATCAGAAGACGCAGTGGTTTTCCTCTTGTGAGCAGACTTCTTCACAACCTTAGTCTTTGGCCGGGTTGGTTTAGCCGGCTTCTCCGGTTTCTCCTGAGGAAGTTTCTTGCTCCAGAATGGATCATCGCCCTGTTTGAAATATGTTGATGTTCACAAAGGGTAAATAAAGCAAGGACAGGTTCAATAAAAAATAAAGTATAAATCTTACAGCTGGCGGTTTGTTGGTGGCATAGAAGGGAAGCAAGCCGGTTCGAGCACAGGCGGCTTCCGGTTCATTTGACATTTTCTTCACAGCTTCTGTGACTTCATCATCTGTGAGCTGAATGTTAACATGTCGCAGTGGGTCATCGACACTGCCAGTGTACTCGCACATTAAACTGGAGCGCTGACTAAGGGGCAATATACTCCATGATATCCAACAGCGAGCAAGGTCAACGCCTGTTAAACCGTTAGCCATGAAGGCCCTGAGCTTGGATAGTTGAGGAGCATATTTACTTCTCTCCTTGCCAGACAACCTTTGTGAAAAGGGATGTGTATTACTTAGTCGCTCCGGACGAAAACCAGGCAAAGGATTTTCTTCAGCAGGGGAGGTGTCTTTGCAGTAGAACCATGTTTGATTCCACTCTTTGGGATGGCCGTGCAGTTTGGCGTGAGGGTAAGTGACCTCTTTCCTTTTCTGAATCGCCACGCCACCTAATTCTGTATTGGAACCGCCAGTAAACTATGTGCGGCGGTTTAGATGGAAGCAGTCTCTGAACAACTCAACTTTGGGTTCCTCTTGAAAGAACACCTCAAAGAGCACCTGGAAGTGACATATGTTGGTAACAGAGTTGGGGCCGGTATCTTGCGGACGGAGTTGAAAATTGGCTAAGACATCCCAGTAGAATTTTGAACCGGGAGGGTTAAAGCCCCGGGCTAAGTGATCTGCAAAAACGGCGACCTCTCCCTCTTGAGGGGTGGGAGGGCATTCTGTACCGGGGACCCTCCAGTGGATGGTCTCTTTGCTGCTTAAAGCGCCTGTTAAGACTAAATTGTTCAGCTGAGTCTCTGTCACGCGAGAAGGAGCCCAGTTGCACTCGTACGCTTGTTTGGCCATGGTGAAATCTACAAAGTAGTGATTCTGGTTCAAGAATGTGTTGGACAATAGATACACTGGTATGTACAATGTTAAACCGGAGACAGTTATTTCTAAACCAGAGTTCTATGAGGCGGCAGCATCTGGCTAAAGAGTTCTGGCGGTTTAACAAGGGGACTAATGGTATATACTGGTTTGTTAATTTTTTCTACACCAAGTTAAACCGCCTGATCTAAGCATTTGAAACAGCTGAGATTGCGTATGGATAAGTATGCACAAACAGATTTCGCAAGACTTTTTCTACAGCGTTGGATCTGAAGCAAGTTCAGAAAAGAAGAAAAATAGTCAAAAGCTCAAAGCAGAATAGTATTGAATCAATGGGCAGAAATATATGTGAGATCTATGGTCTTGGGCACAAAACTAAAGGCGGATACTAAAAGTTACCGCTGCACAGAGCAGGTGTTCACAGATGCATCCAGGGGCTAGTATATGAAGATGAACAGGTGATGAACACTGCAAGAACACGAAACCCTAGAACAGATCTGTGTTGAGAAGAGCAGAAGGCTTACCAGGGTTGAGGAAGATGCGGAAGGTCGCCGCGGTGCTCTGGTGAGTTCAGGTTGATGCAGCGGCCAAGGTCGGTGCAGAAGTTGACGGCGGCGGCGGAGCTCCGAGGCTGACGACGCGAGGAAGACGAAGAAGAAGGGCACGAAGGGGAGAAAAGAAATGACCCTTCGGTCCTATTTATAAGGCAAAAGGACATGTGTCAGGCGCGTAAATCTAGGGACCGTGAATTTTGGAAGCGGAGCTGTCGCCTCGGTTATTGCGAATCTATTAAGCAAGAAGGTATCATAGATACTCTCTTTATGACAGGTGATGTCACTCCGGTTTACAGCAATCAGGGAAGATGACATCATGGCGGCTCACCAACTTATCAGAAGATGTTGAAGATGAAGTTTTTGCTAAGGATTGACATGAACCTGTTCAAATCAATCTGGGGCCTAATGTTGGGGATATTACTACTGGGCGTAAACCGGCCTATCTAGGCCGGATCAACTCCATCAGTAGCTCAAGAGTATTAAAGCCCAAGAAGACACATGAGGGCCTAGGGCCCATAGTCGGTTTAAGACTTGTAGCCGTAAACCGGCATGTGTATATAAACTTGTATTGTAAGTTAGGAATAAGGGGAGACCAACCCGGATACGAATATGAACCGGTGTTGGGACTCTATGAACCGAAGGGCGTCACCCATGTATATAAGGGAACGACCCGGCGGCGGTTCAAGGACGACAGACAACAACTCGAGATTTAGGCGAAGCTTGTTTGCTCCCTAGTCATCGAAACCCCATCAATTCCATCACAACTAGATGTAGGCTTTTACCTTCATCGAAGGGGCCGAACTAGTATAAACTCTCTAGCATCCCTGTGTCTGCTTTAACCCCTTCAAGCTAACCCGTCGCGATGGCTCCACGACTAAGTCCTGACACTGGGACATTTGTCGTGACAAAACCACGACAGGTCCCGATGCATACGTGGAAGTGTTCACGCATGCGTAGACGCCCGTCTTGGGGCTCCATGGTGTGCCCCCCTCCACGCAAGACAGTGCCGCCGTCACTTGGGGGGCACACCCCGAAGACGCGTGCCGCCTCTTCGGACATGCCACCACACCGTACGGCATGTATGAGGGCCCGGTGCGATGGTCCGGTGGGATTGCTACCCCCAGGGCCCTCGTCCCGCCTAACCCTGTAGCGTTTGACCACGGGATCTAGCCCTTTGACTTTGCACGGACGGGCTTTGACCAGTGGAACTCTCCACCCGGTTGTGTTAGGTCAGCCCATAGGAACACTTTGGAGCAACTTCCGGGCCAAAGCCGCAGCAAGATCCCATCCGTGTCCCCCCTCCAGGTGCCGGAGATGGCGCCGTCAATGAGGGGGGGGCACACCCCGGAGACACGTGATGGGCGTTTGCAACCGCAACAACACTTCCAGACTTGTGAGCGGCCGCCTATGCAAGATTTGGCGGCATGCTATGCCCGAGAGGCCGCCGGCCATAGTCGTAGACACGCGAAGAGCAATCCGCTTAGAGGGAAGTGTTCAGATACATTTCCATCACACAAAATTATGAAAAATTACCATCAGTCCTATAGCACATGTGCCCACATCGTGTAAAAAAACCCATGATTTTATCGCGCTCCGAGTATTTAATAATATTCACGCCGCATCATTACCGCAGAACATCTACTACTGTGTCATCGCCGTCCGTGAGGGGGGCCATACCCCAGAGACGCGTGTCGCCTCTTTGGACATGCCACCACACCGTACGGCATGTATGAGGGCCCCGTGTGACGCTCCGGTGGCATTGCTACCCCCTAGGGCCCCCGTCTCGCATAACCCTGTAGCGTTTGACTAAGGGATCTAGCCCTTTAACTTTGCTCGGACGGGCTTTGACCAGTGGAACTCTCCACCCGGTTGTGTTAGGTCAGCCCATAGGAACACTTTGGAGCAACATCCGGGCCAAAGCCGCAGCAAGATCCCATCCGTTTAGACCTCACGAGCGTGGCTGCCGCCGTGTCCCGGAGGGGGGAAACGGCCACATCAGGCCGACACGGAGGGAATCTTTGGGTGGGTTGGGCCGGAACGGTGTTGGGGGTGCAGCTATGGGCTGGGCTATGACAACCAGGTGAAAATGTCCACCGTTCAGACCCAATCCGGCGGAAGTCAAAGAGCAAGATCCGGCGGTCGTTTGTGTCAGGGTTAGACGGGACGGGGTACCGGAGGGGGGGGGTAGCAATGCCGCCAGTTGTCACGGTGGGCCCTCCTACGCTTGTGGAAGCGTGGTGGCACGCGCAGGCACCCGACACACGGCTCTGGGGTGTGCCCCCCTCACAAGCGTCGCTGCCGCCATGTCTCGGAGGGGGGAAACGGCCACCACAGCTTACACACGACAAACTAAAAAATAGTAATAATTGAATTTATAAAAAACACCGGCATCCATCATGGAAAATGGACTATCACGGTGAAACCTTCAGACCCGGGCACCGGGCCGGTAACTGAAGGTTTCACCGTAATTGTCCATTTTCTTAACAGAAGTCTAATGAATACCGGAGCTCACGTCGTATGGATTAGCCAACTATTTAAACAGGTCA